>OX438697.1:19858846-25293846 GCA_949316375.1 Mythimna vitellina
TTGTAAAAATCACAAAATTGCTATCATGAATGTATTATTAAGCTTATAGTAAAAGAAAAGAAGAGAATATGGAACCACACGAAACTTAAAACTTAACAAAATAATATTAGGGGTGCTGCAAAATGCACTTCAGTCACTTTTGGTGCGACAGAAGAGTTTTTTAAAATAACATTTACACACATAAGAGCAGGAGGAGACGACACGTATAAAAGGACTTATTAGTAAGCCTAACATTAAAATCTATGGCACACACATTTACAATATCTTTTTTAAAATTAAATTATTCTAAAGGACGTTTATTGCTTAGAAATACTGCTTTGATTTGCGTGGTTACCATGACGTTCAAAGTAAGATTGTTCCATTCTGATTTCAGTGTGGATAAGAAACAGAGCTTTACAGGTTGTCTAGCGCCATCTCTTACCCACTCTGGAAATAAGAATGAAACAATCTTACTTTAAACGTCATGGTACAGGTCTTGATTTGCACGTTTCCATAGTTACTATGGTGTTCGTGTATTATTTTGTTACCCGTATCTGAAAGTAAGCAAATATATTTTCATGAAATGTATCTTTTAACTTATCTATTAACCAACACCTGCCCCTCTAACCGAGCCGCCACGCCTACTATTCCTTTGTTCTGACCACGTGACTGAGCGTTGAGATGACATCAGAATAAAGGAATCGGAGGCGTGGTCTACTCGAGGCAATCGACGAAAAGAGAATCGAAACGAAACGGTTGTAACTTGGCTAGGGGGGGCTGACTGCTATACCAGAGTTCATGGGTTCGATTAACACCCAAAAGAAATGTTTGTGTGATGAGCGCGATCATATTATGTTTGTTCTGTATCTGGGTGTAATTTATCTATAATATTATGTATGTATTTAGAAATATGGAAGTATGTATTATCAGTTGTCTAGTACTCATAACACAAGCTCTGCTTAGTGTAGGACTAGATGGCGTTGTGTGATAGTTGTGGATTGTTATTATTATTACCTTTAAAAGATGACACATCGTTTTTGCGGGTTCATGGCTGAGCCAGGTGGACAGTGCCAGGCTCGAGCGAACTCTTCGCTGTTCTGGAGAGCGCCGCGAGCGCGGAACATCTGAGGAGAGTGCTCGTCTTCTAGGTCCGACTTCAACGAGTCTTTTGTTGATACTCCACACCATAGCTGGGGATGAATGAAATAATATAGATAAAAAAAAGAGAAAAGATGGATGAATTCATCCATCATCATAAGTAGTGTTTTCGTAATCCTAATTTTGGATAAATAATATGGGCATCAATGCACTACGTACGTACCTACATATTGGTATCTACGTACGCACACACTAAAACGCTAGTGACTTTAGGATAAAAAATCACTTATTTAAAAAAAAAAACTGAAATCGTTTCCGTAGACGATTCTGAAAATACTACTTTTAGGATGATTTTTTTTTAAGATAGTAAATCATTTGATGACTTCTGCTCTAGGACAAAGCGGGAGGGTGTGTCCTTTTTCTGACTAAAACCACATCTATGTTCCTTGTTTGAACGAGATTTTGATCTTTAAATCTTTAAAAATCCCTTTGCTTTCTAGGGACATGCGTTTCCCTTTCAGAAGTCAATTCACGGCCCCATTATGCTACGGCCCTGCTGGGCCCCTATGACATCTCTTGTCTCTTTGTTTACTGACATCTCTTTAAGGCGCGCGTGCAACACTACGCGCCGTAGACGATTCAGACTCAGTCCGTTTGTGTGCGTTTATTATATTACATGTTGTAGCTATTCATAGAAAAATAAATGCAATTATTTGAGTGTGGGCAAAAACATATATTGTTCTTACCTAAAAACTTAAAATAAAATGGGTGTTTAACACTCACATTCCCATAAGACAAGAAGAAGAGTTGTTCTGGCGTCATGTGCTCGAAGCCGGGTAGCTTCGGTTCTGGTCCGCGTTTCCTCAAATGATGCTTCAGAGCCGCCAGAGCTTCTCTCAAGCCTCCGTTGTCTGCTATGTTCTCTCCTAGTGTTTTTTTGCCGTCTACCTATAGATTAAGGCATTTTTCAATTACTGAGGAGTGTGGCTCATTTAAGTTCATTTTGCACATGAAGTTATTCAGAATAAGTTGAGTGGGCCTAAAATGCTTCCTTGTAGAACCCTCGTTGAAACTATTTTCTTATCCATACTGATTATTTAATATATCTCGAAGTAATGCATCAAATGTTGGACTTAAGATATCTCAAAGATATTGTTCTCTTATCAATATGTTAGCATAGCATAGTCGGCTAGCTTATAATGTTCCCACTGTTGGGACTCAGGCTTCCTCTCTAGGAGAGGGAACGGGCCGTAATCCATCACGCAGGCCATGGCAGCGTGTTGTGTTAAGTAATGTATAATGTCCATCTCGTGGCAGTGATTTTAGGGTTTGTTTTATATACTACGACCGACCAGTTTCATAAAAATATGCCTATCATTTTTTGTAAAATGATGGGCATATTTCTATGAAACTAATCGGTTTGTAAAATTCATGCCTATATAAGTTCTATGTTGTAGCTGTTTATTATCCCTTAATACATAAAGTAAAATAAACTACTATTTGACATTTAGAAACAGTGAGCCAAGTATGTAACCTTGCGGAATCCCTAATTTAAAAATCGTTTTTCGTCCCATGTTGCCTTTAAAACGTTGATAGTTAAATAACTTTCATCATTCCGTTCAGAATCAACCACAAGGACGGCCCAGTAATATTCCCACGGCTGGAACTTTAGCCTCCTCTCTGGGAGAGGAAATAGGCCGTGATCTACTGTGGTAGATGTCACATGTCTTTGAATTTTTCATTTTAGGACATGGCAATATCCTTGGGAGCTTTCTTGCGGGGCCTGCCTTATTTCTGCCATACTTCCATGTTCTATGTGCTCATCCAAATCACACTATTATGAAGCAAATGCAATATAATCACATGTTCATCCAGCTCAGGGAGGTAGTACTCGGAGTACTGCTCGATAAAGCAGTGCGTCATATTGACGAACGAGTTGATTGTGTTGTTGGACCACCATGGCAGCATGTTGCCGTTCTTGTCGAATTGGCGACCTGCGATATTGAAATTATTAATATAAAGTAGAAAACCGAGATTATACTAAAAAGTTTTTGATTGCATTGTCCTAGTCTGTAGTGTAGCCAGTGACAAATGGTTAAAACGTGAATCATGCTTGAATTTATGATTGTTTTTAGGTAACTTATCTACTAAATGCATATTCTGAATGAGTGTCGAAACTTAAATGGGCTTCTAACGTGATTCTTTAGTATAAATATTTATGATAGATAACTAATTATCATAGTGTAACTTATTTGTAACGATTAAGTACCAGAAGAAAAGTTTTATGTCTTTATTTAATTTTTCCAGCATTTGCTTCAAAACTTAATTTTCTGAAACTGCTAATTGAGAACTTGGATTTTCTCGAAACCCATGAGTTTCTGCTTAGTCTTTTTCGGGTGCTTAATTGTTGCAGGTATGTCATACTATCCTCATATAACCCAATGACACCATAAAATGTGATCAACAAGCAACAAAATTAATAAAATACTAAATTTTACCAAAGTTATCGAAGCCATGTGTTATTTCATGCCCAAGAACCGTTCCCAAAGAGCCGTAGTTAAGTGAACTGGACAAAACGAAAACATTAAAGAAAATTCAGAATGATTCAACTAAATTAAATAGTAAGGAACATACTTACTCAAGTCCTAAATCAAAGAAGGGATGTTGTAACATCACCATAGGGACAGCTATAGGAAACATTCAAGTATTAAATAAACTTACTCTACTTTAGCAAAAGCAAGAAAGAAAAAATCTTGTCGATAACTAAACAGTTAGATAGATAAAATGAAATGCAATATTAACTACAATTACATAATCACATACACTAAAACTACATATATACTACTTTTGTAAATTTCACACATATAGAACTGTTTAGACTTACTTATAGTATTTTCTTGAAAGGTGTGATACGCGTTGACTTCAGTAGGATCAGTTGCCCAAGTAAAGTTGTTCCCTTCTCTAAACCTATTTAGAACCTTCTTCGTTTTTACTTGATTGATATTAATCATGTTCTCTAAATGTTTTTCAGGATCAATCTCTATGCCTTCGTAATATTCTTCTAGTTTTCCATCCTCTAGCAACCAGTCTGGGAATCCTATCAGAGTCTTCATTTCAATTATTTTCTGGTATGTTGCTACTTTGGTGTTATCGTCCATCCATCTTGCTTGTCCAACTAGGTGGGCTAAGGAATTCTTTAGCTCGTCTATCATGGTAATGATCTGAAATTGATATAATAGGCTGAAGGTTTTAATTGGATTGCAATCCAAGGACTAAATTTATGACAAATGACCATCTATGGAAATTGCAACACCAGTAACAACACGCTGGGGTCTTATCATGATGTGTTAAAATGTCAATCGTGCGAGAGAGAAAGACGGATGAAGCAATATGCTCTATATAGCTCCATCCTTTTAGCAGTACAGTTTAGCTCGTAAAATGGATCGCATTAAAAGTTCATGTTGGGGACTCTGTTCGCAGAACGGTAGTTAAGATATTACAGTAAACATAAAAGTTAAACAGGTTTAGATTATATCATGCTGTTTACGAGACTATGACTGGGATTCTCGTATGTGCCACCTGGCACCTCATAGCTTTTAAGTTCAGTAATAAGTATCCTCAAGACTTATAAATATACCTTAATATTGTTTCTTACTTCTTACCTTAGGCTTAGTAACATTGAAGAAGTGCGGATCAGCAATGCCATAAGACACAGCCATGCCCAACATATCATTGACTGCGTTGGCGCACTGCAGGCTGCGCGGCGGGATGGTCTCGTGCTTGTGAGTCTGTTCATATGCACGCTGGAACAAGTCGCGCAGCTCTGTCGTTGTGTGGACTGACATTACTTCTACCACCTGCAGAAATTAAACAATATAATATGTGCGAATGATTTGGTCGAAGCAAACGGAGAAAAGTTGAATGCGCAAGGAAAGAGATTGAAAAATTTGGTAATGCAATGGTGAATTTAATTAATATTTGTGAGTATGGGTTGAAGAAAAGGCGAAAATCTCACACTAGTTTAGTAGCAATTAAGATTTTTTTAGAAATATAGCTTGAAGATTAGATTTATCAAATCAAACAATACAACACACTATTGCAATAGATGTAATTTATTTCCAGTTTTTTGTTATTGACCAAACGTAACAATGGACTTCACATAGATTTATTTACAAAAAAAAGGACTACCTACAGTAAAACATACACACCTTAATCCAAATATAAAGCTCCAAAATCACAGGAGGGGTTTTTGAAACATAGGCGGCCATCAACGACATATACTTTAAATCAGGTTCAGAGATCAATATTTTATCATTTTCGAAATCCAACACAGTATTACTAACATTAAACAATCCTTCTAAATATTTCTTCCATATTGGTGAAGCTGTCCCATTGTTATTTTCAACCACGGAGTCTGTGTGTGTTTGTATTTCATCTACTGTATATTCGGGTATATTTTGATAGTCATCATCGTCTATTTCTGTTGAGTTGTCTGATTCTAGCTGAAAATTAATAAACACAAATAATTGATATTTAATGAGAATTATGTCCATTGTCATCATCATCATCTTTTGTCAAGAAGATGTTTATTATTGGACTAGGCCTCTTTTAAGCATTAACATTGTGTGGCTCGCAGCCTTCGGCAATCAGCGGACATACTAGACCATGACTAAGTAACTTCATCATCATCATCATCATTTCAGCCGAAAGACGTCCACTGCTGGACATAGGCCTCCCCCAAGTGCCGCCACAACGAACGGTTCTGTGCGTTTCGCATCCATCGTATTCCAGCAACCGTTACCAGGTCATCGGTCCACCTTGTAGGAGGCCTTCCAACGCTACGTCTTCCGGTACGTGGTCGCCATTCTAGAACCTTTCGGCCCCAACAGCCATCCGTTCTGCGAGCAATGTGCTGCCTAGCACTTAAGTTTGGCGATTCTTCTTAAAGTAATTTATTTGCAATATAACAGTTTTTTTTTGTGAAAAGTCATATTTGTGTAGGTTTAAAACAAGCCGTTAAACATTTTAATCATGACTTTAATAAAAATGATATGAAACTAATTTCTTGTCATCGATTGTTCTATATCACGTTTCACATGTCACACGCGAATATTGCATTTTATAAAATGCTGGTTCTAGTTCAATAATTATATAGGTTTCAGAATTATTAGCTATTCAATCTATGATTATTATAGTAGATAAGGTTATATCTAGGTTTTGTTATCTAGTGTACATCGAAACCACATTAGTAACCCCAGTAGAGGCAATAATTATCAATTCAACCAAATTATATTGGCCTGAAATTTAGGGTTGCAAAAAAAAAATATCAATAAGTAACTTGAATTAATATTTCTATAATTTTTCTTCTCTTATAAATCCATCAACCAAGGATGAGAATCTCGCAAAACGAGGCAAAATTTTAAAATAAGGGCAAATAATAAATAAATATTATTAATTAAGGAGAAAATAGCTTACCTCGTAGATATCGTTGCTTATTTCATAATATTCATTCGCAGTCAGAATGATATTCTGATCTAGTTCAAGTTCAGTTAGTTTGGAACTTTTGACAGCATCTTCTTCTAAAATGAACAGTTTCATAAGCTCTGAATAAAATATTTTATGTATGTGAGCTATTTTCTCTTCATCTACATCAGCTTTGTCACTGCGTCGTTCAATCTTGTAGAGAAAATCTGTTGTTTTAGTTATAAAGTTAAATAGATCGTCTAAGTTTCTTCTGCCGTTATGGCGTTTTCTTTCGGTATGTGTACTGTAATAAAATTATAGTTAATCTTTATACTTCACTTTTGTTTTTTTTTTTATATTTTTTTGATATTTCATCTTACTGATGTAATTTAATTTGTTTTTCTTAATGTCGATTTTGTCTTGACTTGATGTTGTGTTCATAAAAATAGGGATTTGCATCCTACATTAAATGTACATACTTCAAAAACATCGCATTCTTCTTACCTTGGAAAAGGATTTGTGGTCTCAGTCGATCCCATAATGAGTCTATATACAGAAGAATTCTTTGGATCCGTAAAGATATCAAAACCTATAAGTACATCCATACCAATCTGTGTCTTCACCTTGATGACCGTGTCTAACCAGTCAAAAGTATAAGCAGAATAGTCAAAATCTTCCGTCGCGTTTATATAGGTCGGAAATGGAGGGAGACCTAGTGTTTCCAAGATGGCTATTACTGGTTTTAATCCTCGTTTGTCTAGTGTCTCTGAAATTAAATCATTATCTAATATTTATATCTCTATTTTTATTTGTGGTAAGCCCACTCTTGAACTCAATCTTGAGATGAATGATGTCTACAATCAAAGGAGTGATCGAACTCAGAAGATGCCTGTTCACTCTTAATAAAACAACATCTTTATGAATATCATTTTCAGACATTTGTAATTGGGTAATTGATTGATAGGCGTTCAAGTTGCGTTGAAACGTATAAAATATTACTGATTGTTTGAATTTTATAACGATGACGTGTTTCTAATTGAAAAGGTCAACACTTGACCGCAAGGCCAATTACTTCTCACTGAAAAACTATTTACGGCACGATTACACTTACGATTTCTTCGATAACTTTCTTGAACTTATGTATTATGTATGTAGTGAGTACTTATTATATGACTTACTATGATGTATTTGTAAATTTTCCACACAACACTCTTGACTGCTTGACCTTCCATATGTTACAAATTTTATTAGTCTAATCTTAGTGAAACTAACACTAGTGAAAATGTTGTCAAAATAGTGAAGCAACGAAAAATATTTGAACATCAACCTTCAACTCACCCGTATTCATACACCCAAGGAACATATCTTTAGCCTGCTGCACCGCCTTGGGCTGATTAGAGGTGTTCCTGTTGAGGAAGTCTCTAACGATGGTGTATACCTTGGTTTGCTTATCTCGGAACCAGTCGTAGGACCTGTAGGCATCTGGTCGAGGATGGTCGGAGCCCCAGTTGCCGCATACGTACTGGGAAAGAGGAGTTAGGTTTGGTTATTGCGCTTTCCAAAAGAGGTCCTGCCGTCTTCTTGTCTGGATCTTGATGGTACAGGATAGTGGAAGACCAGCAAATCATAAAGTATTAGTACCTTTCGCAAGAAAACTTTTATGTGTCAGTGATATAACAAACTGTAACAGATATCTTAATAAAAACAACTAAAAGCAAAAGTTATTTAAATATCAGTACCTGATAGAAATTTTCGCAAGGGTTTGCGCTCATGTCCATGGAAAGTGCAAGATTGGCGGCTGAACGTAAACATTCTGGGCTCCTGCATATTTTTGGTGGCTTCCTATGTATGGCTAATGCGTCTAAAACAAACGTTGGTGATATAAGATGTCATGTAGATATTCTATAATTTGATCATGACCTAGTACCAAATCATTTTAGCAGGAACGTAAGAGAGGCCTATCTTGACTAGTCTGTCAAATGTAGTTCTGCAATTGACTGATTTAGTAGACTTGTTCTTTCATTGCTTGAATTAATCTCCTTCTTTGTTCCAAATACTACCGTTGTTTGATGTCGTAATAGCTCGGCTATGCGGTGTGTTCGAAATTGGGTAAATATTAATCTAAATTTTTCAATTCATATGTACTTTTCTAAGTATGTCTAGATTATTACTGACACTCCGTGCTTCGGAGAGCTCGTAAAGCCGTTGCAGTAGGTCCCAGTTGTCATTCGTAGATCTTTGACAGTGGTAGGAGGTAGGCAGACACCAGAAAGTCTGACCATTAGTTGATCCAAGGAGTATCTTATTGCCCAGTAACTGAGTTGTGGAGGTTTGATAGGCAGTTGCTTCATGTAAAACACAGCTATTCAGCTGCATCCAGTTAGACTGGAAGAAGCCGACCCAAGTTGGAAAAAGGTTAGGGAGATAATGATTCTATAACTAGATGGTCCTATTCATCTAGATATAACTTACTGAATCATTGTGTTCAGATTTTTCATGGGGTCATCTATACAGTCAATGTGTTTATATTTTTTTTTTAAATTAGTTTTTGAGATATCTATAAAGGTATCAGGTGTTTTATTTATTCGAGTTCCACGAAGCATTGTTCTTATTTTTTAACGATATAAACTAGTGCTTGACCACGATCCACCTGATGGTAAGCAATGATGCAATCGTTGATGGTGAATCGCACTAGTTTAATAAGTGCCTATTCACTCCAATTCCTGTTCAGCTATGATCGGTAATCAATATTTGAAGATTGCGTATTACACTCCATTAATCAGATCTAAAAACCTTTGTGTATAAAAGTAGACCATAACAACGAAACGTATTTTACAGAAAAAAATACGACTCTAGATTCAACAAACTGCAAACGGTGCTAATGTACCCTTTCTTTCTCCATAATTCAACAAAACATAGTGCTTCTGGGTCGAAAACAACTAGGACTGAGTACTAAATACACTTCTATTTTAGAAAGACTTTTGTATAAAATACTGGAATATTCGTATAGGTACAATATATTATTATGCTAGAGTAGAATTTCCATTACCTCCTCAGCCATTACTTGGCATTATCAACCGTATGCTTGCACTTTTTGAGCCCTCAATTTACATAAAGAGGTAGTTGGAATTATTTACAAATTGCACCAAATGCTTGCTTGCTTATATTATATAAGACTAGACGCTTTTGGTTGCTTTTATAATTTTATGAGTGACGGCATAGCTTTGGCCCTCATACAAGGTTAGTTTTCCCTAAAGGGAAATTGCCCTTTACAAATATATTATAGGCATTCTGGTTGATATTTTCTAAATGTCAGTTTGATATAATCTGATCCAAGGTTTACTGGTTTTATTTAGGTATTTACGGTACGTAAAAAAAAACTAAATAAAATTCCCAAAGAACTGTGTGTTTTGTTTTCAATTGTTGGGATATGGCTGATTTTCTATGACTGCACCTAATTTTCAAGCAGACAGAAAGTTTTTGGTAAATAAAATCTTGTACTATCCTTACACATTAAAAAAACCTACAGAACTAATTATCATGAAGTTTCCACCAATACACAGAGTAATATAATACATTATAGTACAAAAAAGCCAAGAGTATCAAAGTTTTCGATCACCCGTGCGACTGCTTAGGCACAGCTGAAAGTATAATATGCTGGGGCAAATTGCTAGTAGATAATTAATATTAGTAAAGTGCAATTCAGTTCTGTCATATTCAGACCTTTTGCGATTGGTATTTATTACCAGCCAGCTAGATTAATCTTTGAGTCGAGTTACTCATACATCTATTAAATGAATGCATCCGTTTTGTGGTTTATGAACGATCTCTGTACGTATACAACATAATATCTCTTACTTAGACCTCGCTTTTTTGACTTAACCGCCATTTTGGTCGAAAATAAGTTATCTAACTCATTTTCGACCAAAATGGCGGTTAAGCGATTTTACCTGTTCACTGTTATATATAGTAACTCTGTTTGGGTTTAGGCTAGGTAATCTTAATATACTTTTTAATAAAAGGTTTTTGGTAACATAGGGACAACAGTGTGCTGAGTGCAAGTTGGTTAGTTAAGAGGGTCCTTTTCTACTCGCCTATCGTCAATTTTCAACGTAAGTTTAAAAGCTTGTTACTTCATCTAACGCAATCCAAAGCGATGTTTACCTGAAAACTATGTCTGTTAGCATTCGGTAATTTCGTGATTTACTCGAATATTTTACAAAACTTGTTCCAAGAAATACGTGTTTCTTTTTAAACCCTTAAAAGTTTTTGAAAAAATTTTCGTCATTCACAATCTTAAATAAATTTACAAGGCTATTGTTTAATTTTTTTGACTATTTTAATTTTTGAGTAAATTATAAAGTGTCAAGGTTCATATAAAGTAGCAGATTTTCAGAGGTCTTTACTGGATTAGCTTTACACAAATGTATAAATTGATTTCAATAGAAGCCTAGATAATATCCACAAGATACTGTGATTCCAAAATATCTAATGTAAAATGTGTAATAACGTCATAATCGCGTAAGAGCGCTTGTATGAAAAACATTGAAAATGTATGTCGAGTTGAATGCCCTTAGAAGCTTGCAGCGAGCCAATCGGAACGCCGAACATCATAAATGTTCGACTACGTTAACGTAAAACAAACTTGCTCTAGGTACTTAGATCACTGATTCCTAAGTCACATGATCTCCTGAAGGAACAGGAGTGGGTTTTTAGTCAGTAAAAGTCTGACACACCTTCCCGTTCTGCCCAAGAGCGGGGAATGTCATTGGATGATTTTCTCACCGAAAAATAAAACCCGACTAGCTCGGTTTCCAGTCTATCTGGATGCGGCTGAATACCCGTTTTTAAAATGGTCGTCGTTCCTATAGTGGTTAGTAAACACTGATACTTACATAAAATAGTAATGATTATAAAAGCTATCAGTAACAGGATAAATATTATTATAATGACTATAAACGGTAATCTCTTCTTATATTTTCTTCTGAACCTGAAAGGGAAATAGATGAGTTAGTAAAAACTACAAAAGTATATACGCGCTTTACACATAGTTATTTTAGTAGTAAATATTCTGAAAAAAAAAACAAAATGTTATTATTTTACATAGGCATGGGCCTATACCAATCCCGCATGCGTGATGAAATCTCTGTACGTTTGTGTTCCTTAGGTATTTTCTACCAGTCAACCTTTGGGTGATGCAGAGAAAAATTAAGGTCGGTGCAATAAAAGAGAGAAAAAATTGTGAATATAAGAATAGATATACTAATAAACCATAGATATAATACAATATGGACTCAAATTAATAAACTACATTCCTACACTAAAATCCTACCTTTCTTCCCCCCTAGCTAAGTTACAACCGTTTCGTATCGATTCTCTTTTCGTCGATCGCCTCAAATAGGCCATGCCTTCGATTCCTTTATTCTGACGTCATCTCAACGCTCAGTCACGTAGTCAGAACAAAGGAATAGGAGGCGTGGCCGACTCGAGGCAATTAACGAAAAGAGAATCGAAACGAAACGGTTGTAACTTAGCTAGAGAGGAAGAAAAGTATTAGTAACAGGTAGGATTTTAGTGTAGGAATGTAGTTTATTAATTTGAGTCCATATTGTATTATATCTATGGTTTATTAGTATGTATATCTATTCTTATATTCGCAATTTTCTCTCTCTTTTATTGAACCTACCACTATTTTTCTCTGCACCACCCAAAGGTTGACTGTAACTTGGCTTGGTTGTTGGTTGTAACTTGGCTAGGGGGCTGATCTAACTGTAGCTAACCTGGATGTTCTGGAGCCGACCGCTATGAGATAGCCTGACTCTCTCAAGTCATTGCCGTTCTTCAGTGGGGGAGTGTTGGGCTTAGCACTACTGGCTGCACCTGTGGAAGGAGCACATTATATTACTAACGCTGCTTTTTGAAAAACTAATCAGTTTCAATATCTATTGCGCTATCAGCTGATTTAAAATGAACTGTAGATCAGGCAGTATTTACTATACTTTTTGAGGCAAAGTAAACGTAACGATTTCAAAGTCAAAAATCAAAAAAGAACAAATCATTATGACGTAACAGTTTGAAGTATGTATGTTGGAAGTTGTTTATTTATATGGTTATTTGGTGATATGTAGGAATTGCGCTTGTACTGTACTGTGTGATAGCTGTATTTTCATTTCAAGTCTTTAAAAATAATGTTACATTTACTTAGGTAGCGGGTTTGTGCTAAGGCATAAAATTAAGCGGAACTCTATGGTCTTGTTTTGACTATACTGACATGCCGAGTTTGAAAATTAGGAAGTTAAAGGGTGTTTTTGGCGGAATTTTTTGAGTTAAGTTCAGTTGCTATTTTAATTCATTCGCAAATTGATTCCTAGTGGATATTGTGATATGAAATTGGTGTTATTTTATTTCTCAAGTGTTTTACAACTGGAAAATATGTCGAATCATTGAAATAGGTCTGAATCTCGAAAACATGAGCTTAGAATTTTATTTTAGTATTGTCTATTTCAGCAAAACTAGCCCTAGAAGGATACCTTCACTGTTACATTAAGTCATGTGACATCCAACAATCTGTACTGGGCCCTCATGGTCTCGTAGTGGGTGGCCTGGATTCCAGCAATGGGAACATTATAAGGTTGATTATCCTATGCTTTTATGCTGAACTCAAAAACCGTGAAAATTTAAAAAAAGAAATGAATCCAAACTTTACCTACATCCAAATTCGGTGGTCCAAAATAATATTCGTTCCGGTTCACTATGCAAAACTATAGTAACTATCATCATAGTAAAGACGCACACAAAATATACGAATTATTAGCGTAACTATGAGATCAATCTACTCAGCGACCGACGTTAGCGCGGCTTATTAACTACGACTAGACTGGATAAGCCAATTGTAACGTAACATAGACAGAGATATCAGTTTTACAGTATCCACTATTGTTACACATTACGACATATTTATTTGCAGCATTGGGTTTATACGAAAGGTTCTGGAGTGGCGACCGCGTACCGGCAGACGCAGTGTTGGAAGGCCCCCTACAAGGTGGACCAATGACCTGGTGAAGGTTGCAGGAATCCGATGGATGCAAGACGCGACCGTTCTTTGTGGCGACATTTGGGGGAGGCCTATGTCCAGCAGTGGACGTCTATCGGCTGAAATGATGATGATGATTGGGTTTATTGTTTTAATTCCTTATGGCTATATTTCACCGGGACACCATGGCGGCGCGACCAATCGCCGCTACTAACAAAATGTATACAGCTCTATAGAGAATGACTCATCTGGTGTCCGTTTTGTTGCGCAACGATTTTGGCGGCGCGAACAAACTCAGACGCGTGAACTTAAGGTTCATTTTGATACTGTTTCAGTGTGGTGTAGCGACTCTGGTGTCTGTATGGTGTCTAGTTTGGTAGCGTACGGACATCATGGCGCATAGTTTCGCCACCATCGTGTCCCGGTGAAATATAGCCCTTTTGATTTGATTATCGATGAAGTTTCTTGCCGGTTCTTTTTCATAGGAAACGACTATTTGGAACCGTACATTAGATTCTGACTTTTTATAAGGGCCCATTAAGGCCCCTTAATGGCATGTAAGACTATGTGAACTAAAAAAATTTTGAACTTTTTTTTTTTTTGAGTTGTGAAAAAACAATATTGCTATTTGACAACTCTGGGGCCTTACCATGACGTGTTAAAATATCAAGCGTACGAGTGACAATGAGGGATGGAGCTATACATATATACCCTATACAGTTCCATCCCTTTAATAGTTGAGTTAAGTTCGTCAAAAGGATCGCGTTACGATCACGGGGTAGGGCCTCAGTTCTCTGCCGTGCTATTCTCTAAGAAAAGCACGGCAGAGAACTTGAGCGCAGCGCTGTCCGCAGCGACGAAATCCAAATAGGTAAATTGGATTAACAATTGTATAGGTCCATTGCATTGTTAATCCTATGTATATATTTGTATTTTGTCGCTGCGGCCGGCGCTGTGCTCAAGGTTGTTTTCTTAAAGAATAGCACTGCTGAAGTCAAGAGATGAGGTCGCGGCAGAACAAGGAGATGGCAGGACGACTAAGATGTCTTCCTTAAGTATTGGCAAGAAATAGACCAGAGCTCGGAATAATAGAAATGATGGAGTAAGGCCTTTGTCTAGTAGTACCAGCTAGACGGAACATTTTTTCTTTGTTATTAGAAAAATAAATAAACGAAATAATAATTTAACAGCGCCAAAATATAACTTTTGTTAGAATCAAAGTTTTTACAAACACTCATTTCTGATGAACTTTATTTTTATTATCAAATAAAAATAAAGTTCATCAAGTTTTATGCAGACAAGCTATCAAGCTTGTCTGCATAAAATACTTATTTATAAATAACTTCGACGTTAGTTTTCACGTTTTGCAATGTTTTAAATTTTGGATTCTAAATTTAAATATGCACCCATGTTTCCCGCCTATTGTATTTTTTTTCAGTCAACTTTTACGCGCGATCAAGCTCTCGTTTTGAATCATCGATCGGTACATATTATAAAATAAAACAAATCTTCAAAATAATTACAAATAATTTAAATAACGAATGAAATTAATACTTTATGAGGGCGAATTAATAGAAAAGGGTTAATTTTTATTTTCGTTGAATTTACAAGAAATCAAAAAGCTAATTGATTTTTAAAATTAATTTCCCATTTTATGTCGTATAGCCTGATCGCGAATAAAAGGTAATAATACTGGTTTAAATTACTCAAAGTACGGACTTCAAAAGCCATAAAAAGAAAAATAGACCGAGTTTTTTTATTTATTTATTTAATGGCCGCAATTCACTTTTCCCCGAAGAAAGTGGTCAGTGTTTTATTAAGGATCCTAATCTTTGATGTTAATTAAAAATATTGCTTTTTAATCTTATGGGTTTATTTATACCGTAATTTAAGCGTTAATTGCGCTCTACAGTAGTTTTGTAGCTTATTTCAATAAAATTATACACTACATTTAACGTCCACATTTCATTTTTTTTTAGTTAAAAAAGTAGTCTACCTTTTGTTTCTGGTACAAATACTAAAAAAATAGGTCTTTACCTATGAAATTGTTGTTTTTTAAAACAGGTTGCAGGTTTAATTTTTAATTATTTTTTTGGCTTTGATCTTTGGATTGACTTGGAATTATAAGTTCAAATAAACTTTATATTAAAGGTACGTTATTCTTTTTTCGAAATTAGTTATTTATTAACTTATTTATTAAGTTATTTATTAAGTTATTTATTAAGTTATTTATTAAGTTATTTATTAAGTTATTTATTAAGAGATTATGATGTAAAATAATTGTAGTTTTGTATCTCAAGTGTCTGCACAACAAAATCATTGAAACAGGCGCGATCTCGATAAAATGGAGCTGAGAATTGTATTGTAGTGTTGACTACTTTAGTGACGTTTGCTAAGAAGACTCTCCAGACTTAGCTACATCCGTATTCTCATGCCATTTGTATGAAAGTATTACCATTAAAAAAATTATCACGTAAGTAAACATGGACAATATGGTCGAAACACCTTCCTTCCCTTTCTTTTATTTTATTTGAAACTACCTTTTGCCCGCCGCTTCGCCGGCGTACATAAAATGTAGCCTATGTCACTCAGGAATAAAGCAGCTTTTAGCAATCGGACCAGTACTTTCAGAGATTACCTCCTTAAAAAAAAAACAAAAAAAACTTTACCTCTTTATAATATTAGTGTAGATTGTTTATAAGTCCGCACTTGACCACTATCTCACCTGATGGAAAGCGGTAATTCCCTTAGGGTAAATAAATAAAATAAAAAGACTATGCAAGAGAAAGTCAGACGCGCGCCCTGAGGGTTCCGTACAAAATTTCATATGTAAACAGTTCACGATTCACGAATCTCGAAGATTTTTCCGAATTGCAATTTTTTTTTGTGACTTAACAACAAATTTACAGTTTTCAGATTTATTCCTAAACCTGTGCTATATGACCTTTCTTTATGCAAAATTTCAGGATTCTGGGTCAACGGTAAGTACACTCATGAATTTTGATTTCTTTGAGAGTGTCGAAATATACGTTTTTTGAGACATAAACGATCGTATCTTTTTTTTTCGTTAACTTAGAAGTTTTTTTTTACAGTTTCAAAGTACCGCAGACTTGAGTTTTAATTTCAACTCGATATCTTCACGCGTTCCCGAGATAAATAGTCTTGACTGACAGACAGACAGAGAGACGGACAGACAACAAAGTGATCCTATAAGGGTTCCGTTTTTTCCTTTCGAGGTACGGAACCCTAAAAACTAAAAATATTTATTTTGATGTAGGTATATTATAGAAGGTAAGTAGTGTACCTACTTTGTGGTTAGTACAAATCTCACCTTGAAAAATAGCGATGTTCAGTGCAAAAACATGTTTTAAGTTATTCCGTTGGTCAAGTATGTACGTTGGAAGTAGGAACTAGATAGAATCTTTTTGCTAAGCTTGTTTGAATGATTTACGAAAGCTTTGCAAGCCAAGAATACCTTTAGCTGCCAGAATTATGTGAAGCTTTTACATAATGTTTGTGAACGATGCATTTTTATGCAAAACTAAGTTTTTCTATCGTTTTATCTCTCATAGCCTATAACCACTGCAACAATGCAGTTTTTAGTAAAACATAAATCAGGAGTAAAAGATAATACCAGGTGAATATAAACTTAAGGAAAACAAAACTTTTCTTTCGTGGGTTATCATCAAAAGATGTTCTCTCACTCTGGGTGGAGTTTGAGCTATTGTCAGACTTTTAGTAACTAAAAGAGGTTCTCTCACTCTGGGTGGAGTTTGAGCTAATGTCAAACTATAACCAACTAAAAGACGTTCTCTCACTATGGGTGGAGCTAGAGGTAGTGTCAAATTTTAACTAACTAGAAGACGTTCTCTCACTATGGGTGGACCTAGAGCTAGTGTCAGACTTTTACTAACTAAAAGACGTACTGTCACTCTGGGTGGAACTTGAGCTAGTGTTAGACTTTTAGAAACTAAAAGACGTTCTCTAACTATGGGTGGAGCTAGAGCTAGTGTCAAACTTTAACTAACTAAAAGCCACAGTGTTCCTTCAGTTGCCAATTGCAAGCGCTACGGTAATTCTTTCGAACAATTTGCAGCGAATTCGCGGTGAAGTCTCGAAGAATGTTGACATAATATAATATTACTCATCCCTCATAGCAAATAGTGTGTGAATTAAAATTAATAACCTATTTAAGTAAAATTTAGTAGTGTCTGCGCCAATTGGAAACATCGGCTCGCACTTTTACTGTTTTATTATATGTATGTGTGTATAATAAATAGATACATAGATGCAATTTTAGTAGTGGTAAATGAATAAAAAGAATAAAAATATAGAGAAGAAAGAGGATTGATGATCTGGCACTTTATGGACACTTATAATCGATTCTACACAGTCAGTGTTTTCAAAAACACAAAGAAGTAGACACTGTTTTTCCTTTGATGTTTATTTTATAACATGACTTTCTCGAGCAAACGGAACAAGACATGTATTTTCATATGTCTACTGACATTCAACAGTATCTAAGTAAATTTCTGCAGATGATTGTGTTAGCTAGTCAGTTCTAGGTTTCATTAGAAGATTTGTTTGCTCATAAGACATTGGCTGATCTTTTCTGTAAAAATCTCATTGAAAAAGTAAGGAAAAGTGAGATTGAAACGAGGAACAATGACGGATTTTAGCATTAGATAGAGATTTTTACAGAATTTCACTACAGATCGATGTATTTGCTAAATGAAACACTTTTCTGTATATCTATAAATATAAAACCCTATTTCCTTTGGTCTTGGTCAACTTTTGAACGACTTTACACTGATTTCATCCATCTTTTCTTTTAAGTTTTCTAATACTGTGTATAAGGTTCCTAAGGGAAAAAAAAAATAGAAAATTGCGCAAAACATGAAAGAAATTAAGAAAACTGTGATTATTTCACCTTCACCTGTTCGAGAGTTTAAATCTCAGAAGAGCAAGTCATATTAAAAATAATACAATTTATTTATTTAAACTTCATGTACAGTAGTGGTACATAGGCGGACTTAATGCAACAAGGCATTCTCTACCAGACAACCTTGGGGTTAAAAAGACAACACTGTGGTAGGCTTGCACAATTGTCACATATATGACGGAGCATCACTTGAGACTGCGTCAACAGATTGACTGTAGGTTTCTTTTAATCCACCGGTGATTAAATTGCTCTCGACTGGAAATAGGACAGCTGCTAATCGTTTGTAAAAACACTTCTAAATTATAATGTCAATATAATGGGTAAGATACGAAACTTAAAGAGTTCCCCGATACAGTCAATTGCAATGGACAATGTTTATGTGACTGACACCAATTGATCGTTTACTTTAAGGAATTGAAGCAATTGTCATTATTTATTTATACATATTTACATTATTGCACACCAAGTTTACAAATTTACAAAAGGAAACTTTATAATACAAAATATACAATTATCGGCGTTAACGCACTAAGCGATCTTCCCGTCCAACTATATAGGTGTCTTCAAGGCTAGAGTGAATAGGCTCTTAATAAACTAGTGCGCCTGACCATCAATGATTGCATCTCCGCTTACCATCAGGTGGGATCACAGTCAAGCACTGGTTTATATCAATTAAAAAAAAAGAAAAAAATAGCGAATTCTTCCAGGCAACCTAGAAGAAATCTCTCTGATCATTCCTGGTCATTGTTATGCACGTAAATATTTTCAATTGCAATTGACTGTTTCGGGGTTTCTTTAGAAAAATGGCATACTTACGGGCAACCGTGGGTCCCATAACATCGCCATCTTCCCCCGACCACGCGTTCATTTTCAAAACTTAGTATTCATTGGTACAAAACACAAACTTTTAAGTTTCATTGTTTACTTTTGTAGCTCTTGTATTGCAAGTTTTATTTAATTTTAATTCACATGATAAAGTTTTTCGTTATTTTAATACCTCTTTATTAAAAACAACTATCCAAAGAATTTTATTTTAGTATTAGAATTTTCTTTCATTCCACACAGTTATTTTAAGCGTCCAAATTATTTTTCAATTCGCCAGATACCAAGCAAAAGCATTCCACAATTATATTATGCAAAAACTATTTTAATTGTTATCCGTTGCTGTTTACACTAAAGTAGCTAACCAGCCACATCATAATAATGCCGTCAATGTATTACGAACGATGTATTTTAATCGTCTTTTGTTTAGATTGGGCTACATAGCCTCGTGGTGGCGTTTGGCTTACTGAAAGCGCGCTAAGCTACTGAAACTTGTCTGTAGTTTCAGTAAGGTGACCATGGTTTAGTTCACTTGTGGGATTTAGAAGTAGGCAATAGGTATTTGTTTGTGGTAATAAACAGGTACGGTTTTAGGGTGAGTATGATAAGTTATATAATTTGATACTTGATAATGAAGAAACGTTTTGAATAAAATTTATTGTTTGCACAATATAATAACAGTTGAAGATAAACTTTTTTTTCGTGTTTTGGAGTCTCCTTTGCTTTTCACATCTGAAATAAAGTACAGGCTGTTTATGATTCTGGACAGCTTTGGAAAGCCATATGGGCACACAGCCAGACAAAGCTTGTTTTTTTTTTTTTTTAAATAAATGAATACTCGGATAGCAAAATAAAAATAAAGCTGCTCTTGGGCGGAGCGGGTCCGACTTTTACTGACTAAAAACCCACTCCTGTTTCTTCTTTGCCATTGTTCCAGTGCCCCGGGAAACTCTTTCGCATCACCTATGGCCTCAGTAGGCTTCGACCCTGCGGGGTCCCTTCGGTTGCTGACATCTAATTGAGGCGCGCGTGGAATACTATGCGCCGTCGACGGCTTAGGCTCGGTCCGGATAGTGTCCAGACGGTCGGACGGCGAGCTATCCATTGCTTGCCGTCCGCAAGCCTGCGCCTACGGTAGCCGGAAATCGGGATCGGTATCCCGGCAGCTGAGGCGTCAGGGGCATTGAATCGCGCTTGCGGCCACCTCCTTTGCTAGCATTACTGCTTGGCAGAAGGAGGCGACCGCCTGCCACTCCTCCTCGCTCTGGACCATGGCCTGTACCAAGGCCGAGCGCGAAACATCGCTGCCGTCGATCGCCCCCTCGAGGACACGGCGCTACTCTGCCCAGGCGGGGCACACCTCTACCGTATGCTCCACCGTGTCCTCCGGGCGGTCCACACAATGGTGACCCGGTGCAGAAACCTCCCGAACTTACCAAGTCCGGTGAGGACCTGCGTCATGCGGTAGGTAAGGACGCCGTTTTGACTTTCCAGCCACTCCTCAAAGAAGGGACATACCGCCATAATTATGGCGTGCCCAGCACAGCATTGCGACAGTCGTTGTCGCTATTCCACTAAGAGATCCCGCCGGAACTCTATCGAATAAATCTGCGGGATTGTTCGTAAGAGTTACCGCTGCCCTGAAACGCAAAGGGCAATTAAAGGAGCATAGGTGGGTTTTAGCCAGTAAAGGTCTAACACTCCAGATCAATGACACTACGTATCAACTTCTCTGTCCTAAATTTCTCAAAAACGATGGCCGCCATTCTACCCGGTTCACAGGACAGTGGTGATGTGCAGGCTAGCACGCGATCGCTAGTGATGTGCCACTCCGGTATCGATTCAACGACCATAAACCGTAACTGTCTCCATTCAATGCACGAAAGATTGCTTCGAACCTCTGTTTACTCACAGCCACAGCATGCTTCTATTTTATTGTTTACTTTTATTCTTACCTGGTATCAAGGTCGGGTAATACTTAAGTGGGGTTACGGTTTTTAAATATGGTCGTAAATTTGAATGGCATTTGTAGGTCAAAGTAGGTTTTCTTTTACGTACCTATGCGTAAACTCTAGTATTGGAGACAAGCCGCTAGATACATTTATGGGCTGGTCTACAGTATAAAGAAGCATTTATTTTGGTTCAATCTGAGATAAGCCACCACGTGATAAGGCTGCTTAAAAAATGATTTTTTTGGAACTATTTAGACGTTTTTTGTGGTCGGGTTTATATATAAGTATTATTAATGATTTATTATTAGCCCATATTGTCCAACTGCTGGGCAAAGACCTCCCGATTTTTCACTTTTCCTACTCAAATCTTAAGAGAGACATCCAGGTCGCCCCGCTATTTCCATTGCGGTCGGCTGCTTTTTATTTCCTATAAAATATATTGAAAAAAAAACAGTTTAGGAATCGATTCTTCGAGCTTTTTATTTATCTTGTGATTATATTTGATTATATATCACATGACTATTGCATGACTAAAGTTAGAACTACATTAGACCGATGCATACGTGGACCACGCCTGATTTGTACGTAGAATGACGTCGCGTGGCGTGGATCTAATGTAGCTCTACAAGTCTTGTTGCTATATAAAATGTATGGAGACCGACGCGCCCAGATCGGCGTACGTGGCACATGTGTGCGCAGTGTACCTTAAAACTTTCTCCACAGGGGTAGTCGGGTAAAACTAATCTATAAGCAATAAAAAGCTGAAACCTAATAGATAACTTTAAAAATCCGTTATGTTCCGGATTTTTATAAGAGTGGCCTGTTAGTCTGGTGGTTAGTGGCCCTGACTGCTAAGCTGGAGTTCGTGGGTTCGATTTCCACCCAGGACAAATGTTTGTGTGATGAGCACGAATATTTGTTCTGTGTCTGGGTGTAATTTATTTATATATGTATGTATTTAGAAATATATAAGTATGTTTATCAGTTGTCTAGTACCCATAACACAAGCTCTTAGCTTGGCACTAGACGGCGTTGTGTGATAGTTTTTTTATAACGACTAAAGTTAGATTACCTAGGACACCTAAAACATCACTACGACAGGTCGATATTCTCACATGAATATTGCATAGTTATTTTGTGATTAGGGTCTTTGAGTCAACCTATTGTCCAAGTAGGCCACGTAAATCTGACGACACAGCACTGGGACCTACTTAGATACACATTCTTAGAACCTTTTAAAGAAATTACAGCTTTAAATAAAATATAGGACTTTCTGTCTTGAAGTTAAGTTAAAAGAGCTAGACAATTTAACTTTATAATTCATAAATAAAGAAAGAAAGAAAGAAAAAACGTTTATTTGTACCTCACATATACAGTAGAAAATGTAGGTTTTAAGTAGTCATTAAAAGTTTGACACTCCCTCTCGCTCTGCCCAAGAGCTGGAGAAGTCATTGGATGATTTACCACCTAATAAAATAATTGTAGTATCGATATGCTAACTGAAAATTAAGTAAGATAGGTACGTATAATTAAACGCTAAGTTTTCCGTTTACAAGTAGTGATGGGTAAAAATTTCTATATTGACAATGATATCGATATTTTTGACAATTTCAGATCTATAAATTATGAACTTTTTTTATTAGCTTGTCGTAGCTACTAAATGAAATATGATGAAATTTGGTACAAAGGAAGCTTTAACTCCAAGGATGGACATAGGCTACTTTTATCCGTCCTCGACTTCGTTTTTGTGTCCGCAATAACTGACATTCACGCGGACGAAGTCAGTGGCAGAGTGGTATTTAATATAATGAACAATATGAATGAAATTATTGATTACTGTTGTTTTTTTACTGTCCATTAAAAAATTAAAACAAATACAACGTCTAATGCTAGCTAATAGCATAGCATATATAATATATTCAGTCTTATTATGTTCCCATTGCTGGGACTCAGGCCTCCTCTCTAGGAGAGGGAACAGGCCGTAATCCACCACGCGGGCCCAGTGCGCGTTGGCGGATGTCACATGTCTTCAAATGTTTGGTGCTAGGACATGCCGGTTTTCTCACGATGTTTTCCTTCACCGTTTTGAGAACAGTGGTGATGAAATAAATTACGCAAAGTAATGCGCTGGGTTTGAACCCGATCTACAACTCGTAAGTCGGGGCCGTTACCACTCGGCCACCGCAGCTCTCCACATGCTAGCTAATACAAACTTGTAATTCAAGCCGCTCCAAAAATCACCCTAACGACAGATCTTCAAACGATAACATTCCGAAACTACGCTCATTACAAAAAACTCTTGAAATACGATCGTTACAACTTCAACCATACAAAATCCATTACATACTTACATTATTAAAGTCTGTAGGTACTCTAACGACTTCTGTATGACCTAGGCTTTACTCTAACACGCTATGTTTGTACTGTGGGTCTTGATTAATGGTTGCCCATCCATATAGACCTGTCAATTATTGAGATATGACGAGGGAATGCGGTGGTCGGTTGGTAACAAGGAGTTTTGAAGAAATTTTCGTCATTATGCCATCGGGTTTAGCGAGGTTACATAAATATGTAGTAAATTAGTGACGGGTAATTGGAGCAGTGTCAACGGCCCTGACTAATGAGTTGTAAGTAGTGGGTTTATACCCTGGCGTTCTACTTTGTGAATGAAAATGCCGAGTTGCTAGCCTGTCGGTTTTCTACCGGTTGCATTTTGGGGAGTGTGCGTCGGTATTGCATAACCTAATTCCGCCTAGTCCGTTCCATCATTGAACCACCAGAAGTATGACAATGCGCCACCGGTACATGGTGGACATCCCACCCATACGCACAAAACTTTTTGGGAAAACATTCATTGTGCGTACAGCTAAGGAGTGGAATTGCTTGCCGGAATCTGTGTTTCCTGATGGCTACAACTCGGGAATCTTTAAGTCAAGAGTGAATAGGTTACTTCTAGGTAAGCGTGCTCCATCGTCGACCGCATCGTCGCTTTCCATCAGGTGAGATAGCGGTCAAGCGCGAACCTATCAAGAATAAAAAAAAAGGAAATCATCGTGAGACAATCGAAATATTCTAGAGAAAATACTATTTCGAAGATATGTGACATTTATTACACTCCGACCAGGCTCTTACGGTAGATTACGGCCCATTCCTTCTTTTAGATTGAAGGCCAGAGTACAGCAGTGGAAATATTCTAAGGCTGATTATGTTAACTAGTGTAAAATAACTTTTAATTAAGACAAAAATTCATACAACGTATCTTAATTAATCATTCGAAGTTGATAAATTAAATACTCAACTTGTTTGACAGGTTTCTTCAACTTGTCAAACTTCGGCACACAAATAGGGTATTCAGATAGGGGGTGGTAATCAATCAACGGTGATAAAGTGCTTAGAGAGACCTTCCCGGTTCGTTTATCGTCAACTTGAGTATGATTGAAAAGCATGTTGTTTCATTCAACTCGAATTAAGAGTGCCTGAACTTCAACTTCAGCAGTTGGTACTCGGTAACTTCCGTCATTCACTCAAATACTTATACCTCAAAACTTGCTCTAGGAAATACATGTGTATTTTTTAAACTTTAAATGTTTTTTAGGGGAAAAAAATTTTTTGGACTTTTTTAATTTTTCAACCATCATGATGGGTTTTTTTATGACAAATCCCGCTCTTGGGCGGGCGAGGGATAGTGTCAGACTTTTACTGACTAAAAACCCACTCTTGTTCGATGATCAAAATTCTCGTAAAATTTGTGGAAAACAGCAAATTTTCTTAAGTAAATTGACTGATTCGCAGAATGTGAAATAAATTGTGATTGTGTGTATTATTCCTAGAAGACAATCAAAGTCATTATCAACTTTGTACACCTTCACTTTCCCACCGACTTTTCTCACCAGGCGGTATCGTGTTATCCAGTTACTGGGTCGTGACGACAGGTTGTCATTCTATGCATAGTGATGGTGTTCAGCTGCGATAAAGATACAAAGTGAAGAAAAGGCCAGGCAGATATTTTTTCCAATACACTTACTCGAAAACCCGCTCTTATCCCTACCGCTTTTAGGCTCGCAATTTACGGTTTTCCGCACTAGCGCAGAAAAGTGAACGAGCTCGCCCCGCAACAACCTACCCGTTTATTTATTTCTTAGTAAGTGTATTGAAAAATGTCATTTGGTATACGTGGAAGTCTATGCAGTACTCAGCTCCATAACGACCTCGCCTGCAGCTCGGGCGAATTCCGCCTTGGTTGCAATGATAAACTTTTTCTTTTTGTATAAAAATGTACTATTTTAGACGTCACTGATGTGCTGGCAGTCACAATGGCTGAGCCATTGGCTACTAAGCTACGTGACGCGGGTCCGATTCCCGCTCGGAACCTTCAACTAGCCAAATATGATGTGTGTCCAGTGTGTACACACTGGGCACACATGTATTTTTCTCCTTGTATATATAATACTTTTATTTTTATACTATTACTTGTATGATATCTTTTATGTCTTTGACAGTCTTTTTTGCTATTGTATGGATGAAAGACATGCAAAGTACATATTCTCGATAGTTTTGTAATATAAATAACAATAGCTTCTTAGGCCTGGCTAATTCTGAGTATTTTAAGTACTTTCCTTCATTAAGCTCCATTTCTTTTGAATCATTTTAATTTTTTTTAGATCCAGTTTTTACAATAATTTTGCCAATTCTATTTATGTTAAGTTACTAAGGGTATTATTAATATTAAATGCCATAAGACTCTTGCAAGATCAAATATTCTTATGAAAGTCTTCAAAAATCATTTTACCCTTTAATGTGATTTAAATAATACAAATTACACTTAAGATTGGTTTGTTCTAGAACAGTTGTAGGTATATAAAGCTTTAGTGAAAACAGAAATCTAATAAAACAATTATTGCGGATTCTACTAAGACACTACTACACACTTCTAACAAGCCTTAATAAGTATAAATAATGACCAAAGGGCAAGAACTTGTATAAAATGCATTTAGAATAGCTTTATTCTGTGAAATGTTTTAAAAGGATTTCTTATATACGTCTAAAAGAATTTTTAATAAGTTTGAATCTTCTTTTAGCACAAAACTTCTTATGACGTACCTTTATAAGATACACATTCTTAGCTAAGACAGATATGAACCTTTTATAAGGTCTAAGCTCTTATTAAGGATTATTCTTATGACTATATTGCTAGATATAGCTGTGTGGGTTACTGGCTACAGATAGTGATTCCGGGTTTGGGCGTCTTGTAATGTGACTTTACAAGCTTGTGAATGTACCCACAATACAAGTGTTAAAACTGCGAGGTAAAGTTAAAAAAACTTGACTGAAAAATAAAACGACACCATTCAGTACTGATGGAAAAATATCTTTATTTTGCACCACAAAAACATTACGGACACGATCTCAACGCTTAAAGAAATATATTTACACAGCAGACGACGTTCTGCAGTTATTACCAACCATGACCATACCCTCCACCGTACGACCCTCCATAGGATCCTACTGATACGTATTTCTGTACCACAGGCTGCGCGTAAGTCTGGACTACAGGCTGGGCTACTACATGCTGGGCCACGGTCTGGACCACTGGAGCAGCGTGTACCACGGGCTGCGAGATCACTGGAGCTGCGTGAACCACTTGCTGGGCTACTTGCACTGGGTGCACGATCTGGGAGGATAAAAATGTGGGTTAGTTTTTGATAGAAGTATATGTGTTGTTGGGGAACAGTATATTAGAAACTGGTGAAGAGTGGTCGATTTAGGGGACCATTTTTGGAATAAAATGACGTTCAAAAAGTAAATATGGCTCTTGGTTTTGTCTCCAATATAAGGATGTAAATGAGGTCTTTGACTGGACCACTTTATTCAGTTGTGTTTACAATATTGCAGTATATGACGAAGCCAGGACTGGCTGAGCGATATGATCGCCATCATCTTTTTCCGTTATCATTCAGTGGTACTGGGTACATTTCGAAAGGATTTTAAGTAATTATTCACTTGATTTCCAATTAAGGTCACTTTCACCATTTACTCTAGCGTTGTAAGTACCTTTACTAAATAATTACAGATTAAAGGTGCGACTCCTGAAGCTGAGCAAGCGATACTGCTCTTTGTTTGCCGGGTTCCAACTCCTTGTCTACGCAACTCCATAATAAATTAAGTTACGGCGTTTACCCCTAAGTATTATAACTAGATCTCGTTCTTCACGACATATATACAACCTTATTTTTGTGTCAGTTCCACCATATTCCCGTACTTCACCGAAATAAACACGATGTAAGGTTCAATACAAATACAAAAGCAAACAGAGTAGGTACCTTAGTTTGCGGTTCACACGGAAGCTAGCAATTATGTTGATGAGCGGCAAACGATGCAACCGCAAGAATGATTAAACGGTATGTTTGCGTTTGAAACTCCCAATTCATTTTGGTTTCGTAGCGATTGCTACGAAACGCGTAGCAACTTGCTACGAGACTTGAAAATTATATTTTGAATGTTTGAATTCGAGATTGGTTGTACACTATGGAAAGTCGTCTTAACCCTTCGAGTATCTAGAAACTTGATCTATAAAATGCTCACAATGTTGTTGTATTTTTAGGTTTTTGGTTTTGGTTAATTCTTCGGAAAAATGAAGATTTCATCGCTAAATAGACATTAGCATAGTATACAACTAGCACCCACTTAAAAGTAGTTTTCCCATACAAACTTTGGAACCCCGTCTCGTTCCCCTAGTGTGTGAATTTTGGAAATCCCACTCTTAGTGCTCGCCTACGTCATAAAAAGAAACCTTGTACAATATTTCACGTTCCTAGTCCCAGTAGTTTCTGCTGTGCGTTGATGTGTCAGTCAGTCAGTTTCTCCTTTTATAAATATAGATATACTTAAAAAATACCGATCAATGATGACCCAATAGTTATATATGTGGCCATTTGTGTACAGCGACAGTTCATCACGTTATTCTTGTGTGGGTGTTCATAAGGACTAAATACATTACTACAGAGAATTATATTGTACAATTTTTGGGTTGAGCTTTGATATGTGTTCATGTTGGTAGGTGTCGTAGCCATATGATCTCAGAATTGATCAATTCATGATCTGACCGGCTATTTCATGAAATCTTGGCATATTATGGCATAGTCCACTAAAATTGGTCAAATCGATTAACGTTTGAAGATGTGTCAGTCCACGTTTGGCCCTATCATTAATGTAACATTTCCATGACAATAAAAGGGCGATTCAACTATTTCATGAAATAGCCGGACATATAATGAAGTGGTCAATTCTAAGATTTGGCCACGACATAATGCACTACAGGATAAAAGCTGCTACGAGACGTACACTGCTCTTTAAAACTGTTACAGAAATAGCGCATAATGGAAGTTGAGTTATAGCTACGAACATAGTCTTGACCATGCGTTAGGCCATAAGCTTGTCGTATTGCGTGTTGAGCCACTGTCCCTGCCACGATATGAACAGTTTCTCTAGGTTGAGCTAGTGCTCGATAACTCACCTGCTGGAACGACACATAGCTAGTGGCTTGCTTGGTGAGGGTTACTGGAGCAGCGTGCACCACGGGTTGAGCTACTGCTACAGGTTGAGCTAGTGCTCGATAACTCACCTGCTGGAACGACGCAAAGCTAGTGGTTTGCTTGGCGAAGGCTACTGGAGCAGCGTGCCCTACAGATTGAGCTACTGCTGCAGGTTAAGCTACTGCTCCATAACTCACCTGCTGGAACGACGCATAGCTAGTGGCTTGCTTGGCGAGGGCTACTGGAGCAGCGTGCACCACGGGTTGAGCTACTGCTACAGGTTGAGCTAGTGCTCGATAACTCACCTGCTGGAACGACGCATAGCTAGTGGCTTGCTTGGCGAGGGCTACTGGAGCAGTGTGCACCACGGGTTGAGCTACTGCTACATGTTGAGCTACTGCTCCATAACTCACCTGCTGGAACGACGCATAGCTAGTGGCTTGCTTGGCGAGGGCTACTGGAGCAGCGTGCACCACGGGTTGAGCTACTGCTACAGGTTGAGCTAGTGCTCGATAACTCACCTGCTGGAACGACGCATAGCTAGTGGCTTGCTTGGCGAGGGCTACTGGAGCAGCGTGCACCACGGGTTGAGCTACTGCTACATGTTGAGCTACTGCTCCATAACTCACCTGCTGGAACGACACATAGCTAGTGGCTTGCTTGGCGAGGGCTACTGGAGCAGCGTGCACCACGGGTTGAGCTACTGCTACATGTTGAGCTACTGCTCCATAACTCACCTGCTGGAACGACGCATAGCTAGTGGCTTGCTTGGCGAGGGCTACTGGAGCAGCGTGCACCACGGGTTGAGCTACTGCTACAGGTTGAGCTACTGCTACATGTTGAGCTACTGCTACGGGTTGAGCTACTGCCACGGTTGGTTGTTGCACGTAGCTAACTTGCTGTAATAAATAGAATGATATTATTTCATGTTTATTTTATATTTTCATCATCATTTCAGCCGAAAGACGTCCACTGTTGAACATAGGTGTCCCCCAAGTGTCATCATAACGACCGGTCCTGTGCGGCTCGCAATCTCGTCTAGGATTCCCGCGACCCTCACCAGGTCATCGGTCAACCTTGTGAGAGGCCGACCAACGCTCCTTCTTTCGGTACGTGGTAGCCACTCCAGATCTTTCGTCCCCATCGACCATCTGTTTTGCGAGCAATGTGCCCTGCCCACTGCCACTTAAGTTTGCGATTCTTCGGGCTATGTCGGTAACCCGGGTTATCCTGCGGATATCTTCATTTCTGATGTGATCACGTAAGGAAAGTCAGAGCATAGACCTTTCCATTGCCCTTTGGGTGACTTTAAGCCTTGATGAGGCTCATTGTAAGCGACGTTTCGGGCCATATATCATTATTGCCAACACGCACTGGTCTGGTGGACTTTTGTCTTGTCTACACATTTTGGATAGGACTAATTAGGCAAATTTAAGACTTTTATAGCACGTGATTTCAATCTAGTTAATTCGTAATAGTAGGACCCAGTTTGCGTTAATTGCTTTTGGTAGCACAAATGTAATTAAGCACTAAAGTGCTATCCAATGTCTCTTAGTTTAATTAACAGGTTTTCTAATTAGTCAGCTTTTCAGTTCGATTTTACAATAGGGAATATACTTTAAAAAAAATGGCTACCTAACCAGTTTATCAATAATGAAACGAAAATAGAATAATAATTGTGGAAAAAATACAAAATTTGTAGAAAAGCAAACGAGATTTAACAAATGTAACTGTCTCTCTCGCTAAAATGCTGTTTTCTACGGCAGACGTACGGGAGTCAAGGCCTTTGACATCAAAGACCATGTCGGACTTCTTTCTCATGTTAGCAGGTATGAAGCTTTAGAAATTTGTTGTTGATGAAGATATTAAATTTTTTTGTACACTTGAGGATGACGACCAAAGGGCAGCTCGCCATCCGGTCGTCGAATCAGGATCGAGCGTGATTCGTCAATGGTGCGTAGTGCTCTTCGCGTGCGTCTCAAAGAGATGTCAATATAACTGCAGAGAGAGCCTAGTAGGGTCGATACCCACTAGGGCTAAGTGAATTTTTGAAAGAGATATTGTGGTCCTGAACATAGATGAGATTTAGTCAGTAAAAGTCTCGCGGGTTTGCAGACGACGAGCAATGGGTAGCTCGCCGTCCGACCGTCCGGTGACCGTCCGGACCGAGCCCAAGTCGTGAACGACACACGTGAAAGAGCCTAAAGGAGATGTCAGCAAACCGTAGAGGCCCAGCAGGGTCGAAGCCTCCTGGGGCGATGCGAAAGAGAACCCCGAAGCTCTGGAACGAAGACAAAGAAGCAACAGGAATAGGTTTTATTCAGTAAAAGTCTGACACGCCCTCCCGCCCTAACCAAGGCGGGAGATGTCATTAGATATATGAATTCCCACATTAAAAAATGTCAGTAGTAGTCTGACAAACCCTACCGCTCCACTATGGAGCAGGAGAAGACATTGGATGATTCTCTACCTCAAAAAAGGGACATCCCAGTAAGCACACGATTTATATCAGAGACGAGTGCGATCCACTATCAACGATAGCATCACTGCTCACCATCAGGTGGGATCGTAGTCAAGCACTAGTTTAAATAATAAAAAAAAAAGACAGTTTTAGTAGAGGAACACTTACAGGTTGGCTCCAGCCATCAATAATGCCGCCTGGTCTGGCGGATACCACCGACAGGATCGCGAAGAGGATCTGTAAATAATGGTAGAGATGTAATAAGTATGAGTGATACTGTAGATGTGTGAGTTTGTTCTGAACGCCTGGTACAAGTAATAATAATAATACTTCCAAAAAAGAGCCTAGACCAACATCTGAGGAGACTCTCGTTGGGCAGTTGGATTAAGGACATGATCCAGAAAGCTGTACTCCTGGACACGGCGCGCATTGTTAGGAGATTTCTCTCTCAGGAGCCCTGACCACTGGTAGCTTGGACCCTGTTCCCGATGCCGGTGGGCTACTATTTTTTATATTCATAAATATTTCTTTTTTTAATGTGTTTTTTAAGGAAATATTAATAGAATGTAATAAAATATGTTTAAAAAATAAATAAGTGAATAATAATAATAACATTCCACAAACACAAGCTAAGCAGACTTTGTGTTATAAGTACTAGACAACTGATAAACATACTTATATATTTCTAAATACATATTATACATAAATAAATTAAATCTAGACATAGAACAAATGATCAGCTCATCATCAACATTTGTCCTGGGTGGGAATCAAACCCACGACCTCCGACAGGCTCAGTTAGACAGTCAGGGTCACTAACCACTAGACCAACAGGCAACAACAGGCCCGACAAACTATATCTGCTTTTTCCTTCGATTCGTATTTTTTTATTCGTGTATTTTGTTTTTAAAGCATTGCTTCATACTATAAGTTATTTCTATATTGTGGTTGTATTCACAAACATGATAAATGATATTTATTTTGTAAGTAGGTTTAAAAAAGACACTTTTACACGTCAATTTTTTTTTTTGTCATTTTAAGCTAGATGAGGCCGGTGTTTTCTAGCTGACTACCCTGAGAAGAAACACCGAAACAAACCCAGGGGTCAAAGTCTCTTTTAAAGTCCATATAGTTAATATGTAATGGTCAAATCACATGAGAACAGTGCAGATTTGTCTGAGATGGTCTTTTGAAGAAAGAACCATACAAAGAGTGGACCTGTCCAGTCAGTGCAAGCATTTGTCAGTATTCGCAAAGCTCAACCCAGGACTACTAAGGAGCTCAACGACTTGACGAACAATAAACATGTAAATTCATATACACCCAGACTCGGAACTATCTACAGGCCATACTAATATACAATGTTTGTTTCGTGCGGGAATTGAATACCGCGATATCCGGCACAGCAGTCAATGTTTTATGAGATCTTATTTTTAGGGTTCCAAAAGATAAAAGTGGAACCTTATTACTAAGATTTCACTTTTGTCCGTCTGGATGACACAAAAAAATATATTAATCCCGATAATCCCGTGATTGGTGAAATTTTATTCCGAAAATTACGGGTCTAGAATACGACGGGATCCCGCAATCAAATACTCTACTTGGAATACAAAGGGCAACCGGAAGGTTTTAGTTAGTAAAAGTTTTGCTCTCTTGCTACACCCAGAGCAGGAAAGATATTTAATGAATTTCCCCCTCAAATATAGGTCATCATCATTTCAGCCGAAAGACGTTCAGTGTTGGACATAGGCCTCTCCTCCAAGTGTGTCCACAATATAAGGTCCTGTGCGTCTCGCATCCATCGTATTCCTACAACTCTCACCAGGTAATCGGTCCACTTTGTGGGAGGCCTTCTAACGCTACGTCTTCCGGTACGCGGTCGCCACTCCAGAACCTTTCGGCCCAACGGTCATCTTAAAGAAAGGTCACTCGGACCATAATAAAAAAAATCGATTGACACCTCATTCATCATAATGACATAATGACATCCATCTATTTATCTTTTTTGACAAATATAAGATTAGAAGAAATAATTTTAATTTGAACACGAAATTAGGAAGCATTTGAAGAAATAAAATGTAGGCTTGTCTCATATTTTCATAGAAGGAAACCATCCTTATAATAGTTGCTTCTTTCAAAACATGGAAATTCATCAAATAACTTCTTGCGCTCTGGGAAGCGCGGGGAAGGTACATGAGGAAGTGTCAGACTTTTATTGACTTTTCCCTTAAATTTTTTTTCAGTTGCCCTTTACGTTCCAGAGCCACGGTCACTCTTACAAACAATTCCGCAGCTCTCACAGGCTCCACGAGCGTCGGGAAACCCAGAGCGAGCTCCGGTTACCGCAGGCGCGGGCTTGCGGACGACGAGCAATAGGTAGCTCGAAGTCTGCTCATGCTATAAGGACCGACTCCAAGTCTTCAACGGCGCGTTGTGTTCCACGCGCGTCTCAAAGAGATGGCAGCAAACCCTAGAGCCGAACCGAACAGCGATGCCTGCTAGAGCCATGGGAAAAAATATGAAAGAGATACTCGTGGTCCTCGAACGCAAAAGACAACTGAAGGAGCATTGAATTTTTTTTTTATTCGGTGGGTAAATCATCATATGACAAATCTCGCTCCTGGGCGGAGCGGGAGATAGTGTCAGACTTTTACTGACTAAAAACCCCACCCCTGTTCCTTCTTTGTCTTCGTCCCAGGCGCCCGGGTTTCACTTTCACACTACCCGTGGTGTGGTTTTAGTCAGTAAAAGTCTGTCACACCCTCTCGCTCCACTCTCCCACCTTAATAAAAATAAACTCTTACAGGCTAATATTGGTTACTAGACACGCTGTCTACAATGAATAATACTTGCCCTAAAAAGACACTCTAGAATACATAAATAACTTACAAGCCTCATGTAAGACAATCGATTTCTATAAATATCTCAACTGCCCTCTTTATAGCTAGAATCTACAATTGAAATAATTGATGGATTCTTCCAAGTGCTTCTTACATTATTAACTTGCTTTGTCTATATATTATTGTCAACATAGTTATGTTTTTTGTTGACATAAATTAATCATTATTTGTTTATAGAACTCTTAAGACTATATGAAATTGTTTGTACTTTTTAGTCTAAGTTATCATATCTTTCTATATAATATATTAAAATCTGTTCGTTAGTCTCGCTAAAACTCGAGAACGGCTGGACCGGTTTTAATAATCACAATTTTTTTTTTTTTCACCAGCATACAGGGAAGCAAAAAAAAAGATAAGTTAGGTAGGTGGGATAGGTAGTCAGTTGACAAAAGCTAGTAGCAATTTAGATGTTTTCAAGGCTAGAGTGTACAGGCTCTTAATATAATCTAAATATGCTTAATTGTGTTAAAAGCCGTTTCAATGCGTTGTTGCACGTTACTCTTATGTGACTCATTCACAATTCTAGCGAATTTACAAATTTGTAGCAGTTTTTGTGCAGTAATGATATTTGGAAACTAGGGAGGTACTAGTTCAACGCATTGAACACAAAAAATAATTATTAAAATTGATGCAGCCGAACAATTATGGACGAAATACGACTTCGTACAACAACTGTCGAAATACGAAACAGATGTTGGGCCTGCATTCACAACAGAGGCCAACAATTTGAGCAGGATTTACAAAAATTATGAAATAAATGTTAAAAATGCTATTTCATTTAATTTAATTTCTAGTAAAACCCACGAAAAGAAAAATACGAGACAGACTTTACCTTATAAGAGTGAGATAATATTTTTAATAGGTTTTTCAGGTATCATTTAAGCATAAATATTTTTTAAATCATAATTTTGAATATTAGTCTTACGTTACTCGATTCACAATTTTAGCTAATTCGCAAAGTTATAAAAAAAATTTTGTGGCATGTGGCACATCACTAGCAAGAGAATAAACTAGAGAATTTTTGAGGAAGTTGGAAGATTCCTGTCATTTTTGTTTTTTTCTATAGCCATGTCAATTGCTGTAAAATGGACAGCTTTAAGTTCAAAACTTTGCAAGTAAATAAAATAAAAAATGGTAGCTAATGTCTCTAATTTTAAATTTATATTTACTCTAACACAATACACATCTAAATAAAATTAAAATTCAGACTCTACTACTATCTCTAAAAAATGTATAATGACATTTTTTTATAAAATTTGTTTTTGAATTAAAAATTTGGGTCTAATTATCAAAAAAACAATAAAATTATGATGAAAAAAAACCCACAGGGCATGAGAAGTGTTTAGGGGTCTGAAAGAATAGCAGATGACCCCTCTTATCGACCATTTCAATTTGGCACACGATGCACCAAACACCCTTTATATATATTTTTTTGAAATTTCAATGTATTTCATTTTTTTTTTAAATTTGCATGCCAATGTGATGGCAAAATATTGAGGATTCTGTTGTAAAAAAACACCTATGTACTAGCTATACCCATGTTTTCAGAATAAATGATTATTATGGTTATAATTGTGGTGAAGGAAAATATCATGAGGAAACTGATACTAATATGGGCCGAAAATTCTAAGATATGTGACATCTCTCACCAGGCCCACATGGTGCAATGCTCATTCCTTCTCCTAGGGAGGAATAGGCCTAACTCCCAGCAGGGGAAACATTATAAGGCTGATTATACTACCTACCTGCTAACTTCGAAAACAGAATGATGTTCTTACCAAATTCCTATATGCTTTAATGTCGGAACAGTAATTTCAATGCTTTTCGCAATAAAAATAACAATGGTGGTCGTGAGTTGGGAAATCACCCAATGACCTCCTGCTTTAGGGCGGAGCGAGAAGGCATGTCAGAGTTTTACTAACGAAAACCACAGCTATGTTCCTTCTTTGCCTTACGTTTTATTTTCCATGAATGGTGGCCGTGGTTAAAACGAATTTTCCGGATGAAATCCAAAGACAAGAAAATTTAAAAAATGAGTATCCATAAAATAAAAATAAATCGTAAAATCGATACTTACAAGGGCCCGCATGGTAGACTGTCACTTTTGAACTAAGAATGTAGAGTGTGCAATTATGATCGCCTGCGCACCTTATATACTCAGACGGAATTTCAGCCCATTCCGAACTAGGTCTGACATCTTTAGTGTATGCACCTAAGTATATACTGACGAGGCTAAGTAAGTAAGTAATAATTACCATAAAATAATCTAATTTTTATTAATAACGTCGATTGAAGTTGGAATACTTCGCCTTTTTGAGGTGATTTGATATATTTATGACATAATTTTAATTTTAAATGGTGTTTTAGCTTTTTTGGAGTGTACTTCTCGTGTGTATAGTGTACGAATCCATTTTGTGCGGAATGCAAGGAGGTTGCATTAAAGTAGTCCTTCTTATTTAAAACTAGCTTTTTCCTACTGGCTGGCGTAACGTACATATCTTACAGGAGCCGTGTATTTATTTGGGATGAATCGTATGAGATTCAGTGATATAGTGAGTGTAACTTTTTCTTGAGTACTTATAGTTATATATTTAGTTTATTAAATTATGTATATATTATATAATAACATTGTATTTACGATTATTATTTATTATTATATACGTTCTTTGCCCAAAGAATTAGCATTGCCATTCAACGTGGCAATGCTGCCAGCCTTCTGGGCACGTTTCCGGATGACAGCGATGTGGAGGAGTACTTCGACGCCTGAGTGTAATAGGTGTTTTTGTATTATATGTACATAGTTAGGTTTAGTATAATAGTATTTGTAGTTTTATGTACATAGTTAGGTATTAGTATAAATAGTTTAGTTAATATTTAAGTTTTATGATAGAAATCAAAATAAGTTATTTATAATAATAAAATTTACGGTTCATTTGGATATCTTATTTATATTCCCCTTTTTTACTCTCTCTTTTATTGTATTTTTCTCTGTATCACCAAAAGGATGACTGGTAGAAAATGCCTAAGGCATTAAGTCGGTCTCTGTACCTTCATGTGCATGAAGTGTTAAATAAATTAACAATAAACCGTCAATTAACTTTTTCTGCTTTTGATGGAGCCTTCATTGATTAAACAACCCCACTTGGGTTACTTCAGTTGCCCTGTGCTATCTAGGGTCGTGGTAGCATTTTCTATCTAAAAAAGTTTTCGCAATCTGAAATTACTTCCAGACATGTAACTTTCAAGACGATCAATTTTACCGTTTCATAATATTAGTTTATATTTCATAATGATTAAACTGGCCGGTTGGTCTAGTGGTTAGTGGCCTGACTGCTATGCTGGAGGTCGTGGGTTTTTTTTTCGGTGGGAAAATCATCTAATGACATCGTCCGCTCTTGGGAGCGTGAGGACCGTTGTCTCACGCGATCGGTCATCTCCTTTGCTAGCATAACTGCTTCGCAGAAGGAGGCGTCCGCCTGCCACTCCTCCTCGCTCCGGACCATGGCATGTACCAAGGCCCGGCGCGAGAGATCGCCGCCGCCGATCACCTCCACTAGGACACGGCGTTGCTCTGCCCAGTCGGGGCACACCTCCACCGTATCCTCCGGGCGGTCCACACAATGGTGACACCCGGGCGTTTCTACCGCACGAATCCGGTGCAGGAACTTCCCGAACTTACCGTGTCCGGTGAGAACCTGCGTCGTGCGGAAGGTAAAGACGCCGTGAGGTCTTTCCAGCCACACCTCAAAGAGGGGACTTACCGTCATAATTCCCACCCAGGACAAATGTTTGCGTGATGAGCACAATCATTTGTTCTGTGTCTGGGTGTAATTTATCTATAATATGTATGTATTTACCAATATATAAGTATGATTATCAGTTGTCTAGTACTCAAAACACAAACTCTGCTTAGCTTTGGACTAGACGGCGTTGTGTGATAGTTGTGGAATATTATTATTATTAAAAGATTTGACTAGATTAATTTATTCTGAAAAAACAGTTAGGTGTATTATTTCTGCTGTATGAACTTTACAAAAGAAAAAACTTAACAAACTATGACATGGCCAGTTGTACCTGGTGGTCTACGGATCAATATAATATTCATGTGTTGTGTAACATTGTTTTATGTATTCTATTGATGTTCAATATGAAATTCATTATGGTAGACAAAGAGTGCCTTTATTTTTTCAAGGCGTCCTTTGACTGCCTTTGGGTCTAGTGGAATGAATAATGATGGGATTTTTTATGAGCTTATATGTTTAAGTTGGATTACAACTGACCTTAACTTGTAGGTTTGAACTCAATTTGTACCTTTTTTGTTTGTTTGTGGATGAGAAGAATACGCGAATGGGTACAAACTTGCAAAACTTGATTCTGCCAAGTCTGTTCCATCATCTGATCACCAGACGTATGGCAATGCGCTCCGGTACATGGTGGACATCCCACCAGTAAAAGTATGGCACGCCCTCTTGCAACAGCTTAAAGCGGAAGATGTCATTAGATGATCTCCCACCTCCCAAAAAAAACAAAAGGCACTAAAGTTCTGGGAACACATTCATAGAGCGTACAGCTAAGGAGTGGAACTCCTTTACGTTGTCTGTATTCCTCATTGGTACAATCTAAGGGTCTTTAAGGCAAGAGTAAATAAATAGGTTACTTCTAGGCAAGTGTGCTTCATCGTCGATCACATCCTCGCTTACCATCTCAAGTGAGTGACATAGTGGTAATACGTATACAGGTGAGTGAGATATTATAATCAGTAATTTTGCAATTTTCAATTTGCTACAAATATCGTTATCCACTATATTACAGGTAATGCCTTATTTTTACACTTTTAGTCAGTAACGATTATCCTCTGCACCAGGAACGTCACCTGAGCGGGAGTTGCCACTCACTTGGTTCATTAAGGTTGTGAACTAATAAGAAACATATATGAAAAAATAGTAGTTATCTAACCAGTTTATTAATAAATACACAAAAACAATGAATATTAACAATGAAACCATTACCAAAATCGATAGAAAAGCAAACGATAAAAAAACAAAATTTATATCTATAAATAAAAAATAAATATATCTGTCTCCCTCTCGTCATAACGCTGGTTTCTATGACGTATGGGTGTAATGAACTTTGACGTCAAAGACCACGTCGGAGTTTTCTTTCTTATTAGCAGCTTTGAAACTTCGTTTTGACGAAGGTACTTGTATTTTAAAAATAATTCTAAGACAAATGTTTATGTGATGAGCATGATCATTTGTTCTGTGTCTTGGTGTAATTTATCTATAATATGTAAGTATATATAAATATACATGTATGTTAACAGTTGTCTAGTACTCATAACACAAGTTCTGCTTAGCTTGGGACTAAACGGCGTTGTGTGATAGTTGTGAAATATTATTATTAATTACTTACATAAAACAATTGCATGCGTATTCTCTATTCATGAACAAAATTCTATTTAAATTTAATTATATTAGATACTAAAATCAATCTAATAATTCAATTAATAACATGTCAAAGGTAACAACATAGTTCAAAAACCTGACGATTTCCTTTTGATAAGAATTTATTCGTACAAGTTTATTTACCGATTTATATTAATTTATGAAGTTCTCATCGAATATTGATAAAGCCATTACATATTTCCATGCCAATAAAGAGTGATAAATGGTGAATGATGTGATAAATAAATTATCACTAAATGGGAATTCAAATAATAAATAATGTATGATTGAAACTGATCTTAGGTGTAGCCTAGTTGGGAAGCTATGTATGTATCATTAAAAAAAGAATCCGAACTAGTTACGGGGCATTCACTTTAAAAAAAGTTTCTGCGATCCTTACCGTATCCGTCATTAGATCATTAGGCGAATATAACTTTTATAGATCCTTGCTTGGGTCATACTGCAAAAGTGTTATATGTTGAAAAACGTAGGGGCCCAGCAGAGTCGAAGCCTACTGGGGCCACGGGTAGTGTGAAAGCGAAACCCGGGGCCCTGGGACGAAGGCAACGAAGGAACAGGAGTGGGTTTTTAGTCAGTAAAAGTCTGACACTATCTCGCGCTCCGCCCAAGAGCAGGGGATGTCACTGAATGATTTTACCACAAAAAAAAATATGTTGAAAAAAATATCGTTTTGTGATGGCTTCGTGGTTAAGACTACTCGCCTCTTATGCCTGAGGTTGCGGGTTTGAGACCGGGCAAATACCAATTCGAATTTTTCAATTCCTATGTACTTGTAGCGACATCTATGGCGTCACATAAGAACTAATCCTGCATCGCGCAATTAAAGTTCTCCGCGCGATTAGAACATATAGAACCGCCCAAAATCATCTATCGGGCAGCTGCCCACCAGACATAACACCCGTCTGGTCGGAGGATCCTCCCTTTTCAACGGAGGTTTGCGGGACTTTACACTCTGTTCCGCATATCTCCAAATACTTTTCTAAGTTTACCTAGGACATTACAGACACCCTGTGCCTCAGAAAGCATTTTGATAGTCATCACAGGTAATCAGAAGCGCTAAAGTCTGTCCATCAGTCTATGCAAGAAGTACGGGGTTGCCCAGTAACTAGGTTGTCGAGGTTTGATAGGCAGTCGCTAAATGTAAAACATGGGTATTTAATCCCATCTGGTTAGACAAAAAGCCGAATCCAAATTAGTTGGGAAAAGGCTAGCCACTGTCCCTAGGGAGATGATTATGTTGAAAAAAAAATATATATAAGGCTAACATAAAATCTTTAAGCTTTTGACAAATCTAAAGTAATTGAATTAATATACTACCAGACAACGCATAGCTTAAGTCACTACGTGAGTCTTGAAACATGACTTTTAGCACAATAATTCCTTACGTAACAAAGGTGCTCACTTATATTGATAACACACGTCACCATGTCTAACGAAGTCGACGGCAACCTGTCTGTAAAACCTACATACCCGCAGGTCAGTAACCGCAGAATCAAACGCGTTATGGACAATACTCCAATCAATATTGTTAATGAGGTCGACCCTATCTAGCATCTTTACTTGTTAAGTAATTGGAATGTTACTATTATGTATCTCTCCTTCTGTAGTCATACAGAATGTATTCTCCTGTTTATATAAGACGAAATACGATCACCATCCCGTTTCTATACCTTCAAATTAGCCGCAAAGCGCCGCGCTGCTTTATTAGCATAGTCGGCCTTATAATGTTCCCACTGTTGGGACTCAGGCCTCCTCTCTAGGAGAGGGAATGGGCCGTAGTCAACCACTCGGGCCTATTGCGGGTTGGTGGATGTCACATGTCTTCGAATTTTCGTTTCTGGACATGCCGGTTTCCTCACGATGTTTTCCTTCACCGTTTTGAGAGCAGTGGTGATAAAATAAATTACACAAAGTAATGCTCCTGGCTGGGTTTGAACTCGCCATTTGTAACTCGTAAGTCGGGGCTGTTGCCAGGTGGTCGGCCACCACTGCTCTTACCACTTGGCCACCACTGCTCAGCTGCTTTATTATTCCATATAAATAATACGCGCGGCCGCAGCGTGGATGTAGTGCAGCAGTCGCGCTAATGTCGCACGTTTTAAATTTGTATGAAATAATAATTCGCTCTAGCCGCACTGCCGTTGTACGGCACTTTGCGACTAATTTGAAGGCGTCCTAACAATTCGGGGATTCTTTAGACGGACATGACCGCGGACCGTTTGTACAAGCATATCGTCACAATACACTACACAGACTCATCAGTTTGTTGTTAAGATCATATCTCACACTGAGCTCCTAGGCTAGATGCATGGCATCAACTGCGTAAAGTTTGATCCGGCTGCAGATGCACGCAACATGCACGCGCAGTCGAGATATTCCACTCAATATTTCGACTGCGCGTGGTTACTGCGATGCAGTCCGTCTGATGGCAGCCTAACGTGAATTTCTCATTTGCCATCACCTTAATTTCAGCCGAAAGATGTCCTCTGTTGGACATAGGCCTCTCCCAAACTTCACCGCTTCACCGATCAGTCCTGTGCATCTATTGGATTCCCACAACCCTTACCAGGTTATCGGTCCACATTGTGAGAGTCTTTGCAACGCTGCATTTTCTGGTATGCGGTCACTACAGAACCATAGATAATTGTTCTTGGAGCAATGTGCCCTGCTCATTGTCACTTAAGTTTGGCGATTCTTTGGATTATATTAGTAAACTTGGATCTACTGCAGATACCGTCGTTCCTGATTCAATCACGCAAGGGAACTCCGAGCATGTCCCACTACACCGCCCTTAGGGTGATTTTTTTTTTGTGGAAATTATCTAATGACTTTTCCCATTCTGGGTGGATCAGGAGGGCGTCTCAGACTTTTGCTGACTAAAATCACACCTGTGTCGTCCTTTGCGTTCTAGGACTACGGGTTTTCTTTTCAGAAATTCCCCGCGGTCCTAGCTAGCGGGCATCGGCCCTACTGGGCCCCTACGGTTTGCTAACATCTCTTTGAGGAGCGCATGGATCCGGTCAATTATCGGACGGCCAGACGGCAAGCTACCCGTTATTCGACGTCCGTAAGCCCGCGTCTACCGTGGCTGGTAGTCAGGGTCAGAATCTTGGCAGCTGGGGCGTGAGGACATTCGTTCCCTCACGCGTGCGGCCTCCTCCTTCGCTAGCATTGCCGCTTCGCAGAACGAGGCCACCACCTGCCATTTCTCCTCGCTTCGGACCATAGCCCGAACCAGGGCCCGACGCGAGAGTTCGCTAACGCCGATATCCTCCACGAAGACACGACGGTGCTCCGCCCAAGCGGGGCACACCTCCACCGTATGGCCGGTTCACCAGCTACCTTGACTATATGACCTGTAGCTAAGTAGTTGACCTGGAGCTTTAGACAAAGTGACATTACTGTATGCAATTATGCAACGCTATGAATGACTACGATTGTTCAAAAGTTCAACTTATGAGGTACTGGTATTTGCAAAATTTGACGGTTGTTGGTGTATTGAGAAAAGGGATTCAAAAGTACACCGTAATGCTACTATTCAAACTTCTACACTTGTTGTGTATCCTTTAAACGTGCCTTTGATCAATGTTAATAGGAGATTTCTTTCTAAAGAGACCTTTTGTAATTGCCCAATAGGCAAGCTTCAACGGTCCGAACTAAGCGTTTCGCTTCGTCGTTTATACCGCGTACATCGAAGGACTGGAACAATTTGCCTGCTGCGGTCTTCCCGTCCAACTATAATTCAGGTGTCTTCAAGGCTAGAGTGAATATGCTCTTAATAAACCAGTGCGCCTGACCATCAATGATTGCATGTCCGCTTACCATCAGGTGGGATCGCAGTCAAGCACTGGTTTATATCAATTTAAAAAAAAAGCAATAGCAAGGCAATTTTTGTTTGTAAATAAACTTAATATGTTTTTCTTCACCTCTCCTAACCAAACTTCAACATCATTGATTTGCGGATGGGTTGATTAACCAGCCGGAATTCGAACTGTACTCATATTTTATAATGAGTAGACACACGACAACTTTTCAAATAAGGTAGTCGATCCCACTTCAAGTTTAATTAATACTGACGTAGCATCTCTAGACGAGGATGACCCAAGTGACTCATCTTTATTTAACTTGCCAATAAGATTCATTCAAGATTACCTCCATATAGGACTGGTTTCCATTGGTGCATTCATAGAGACGGATGATGTCCAAGCTTTGGACATAGGTATGGAACTTATGCGGATGTGTCAAATATTGACCGGGAATATAAGATGTATTGAGTAGATTTTTCCATTTTTTTTTTGTTAAATTGTTTTTAGCCAGTTTTTGCCGTTACTAGATAAAATAAGCAATTATTATAGAGTCTATGGGTTGCCCGAAAGGGAACCCTGAAATGCAAGGCAAAGAAGGAACATAAGAGTGAGTTTTAGTCAGTAAAAGTCCGACATGCCTTCTCGCTTCGCCCTAGGGCGGGAGAAATGATTAAATAATTTCCAACCTAAAAAAAGGATATGAGAGTGATATTACACCTAATAAATTCTTTCATTATACAGTCATCTCTTTTGAAGTTTAGACTTTTCGAAGATCCTTCTTTGTTTTAGATACAGATAAATCGTGTCTTTATGTAACGCTAAGAAGAACTTTAGGTAGTTACTTTTCTTAGTTAGTTAATAATCATAGCATTAATTAGAGTTAGTTAAGTGATTAGAGTTACTTAATGTATGTTAAATAATTATAATACCGTTGCGTTGCGATAACCACCCATTGTGACACCCTATAATGTTAATTTCCTAATTTAAATTGTATTTTTGGTGTACAATAAAGAATATCTATCTATCTATCTGTAGTATAATCTTTTATCATACTCATTATTTGCAAACAATTTTTTCTTTACATTATACCTATTAATGATAAAATTATGAAAAGAAAAATTTGTTGAAGGGAACTACAATATATCTATAAAATCAAAGAAAAAAGAACGAGAAACACGAAATGTATAATATTATTTGAAATTCTTCTTAAAATACATTAGTGGGTGCAGTATTGGACTAGAATTGACTCAAATAAACCTCAATTAGTTTTGAAAAGCAGAAACGATGGTGAAATGGTAATACCTAGATTAAACTAATAACGCACTGGATCCTGACATTTCTATCCCTTGATAAATTATCTTGTATGTGGAGCAGGCTTCCGGCGCTCTCCGTCCGAACAGCAGCTGATCTGGGTACGCTGCCGAAGTTAGGACATCGCACACCTATCGATCTTGTTCTAAGCAATGGGTGGAGTATGGAATATGAAATACGTGGAGTTGAATTTGTGTGAATGAAGATATTTTTGAAGAGTATAGAGTTGATTTCTATTCAGAAGTTTGGATCGATTGTTGTGGTGTTCATAATTACAATTTTTTGCTTTGTACTTTGTGGTAATCATCTTATAAATCCTTTCAATCCATGTGGAGCGAGAGGGAGTGTCAGATTTTACTGACTAAAATTCACCCGTCTTCTTTTACTTACATTCATTATACGTACAGCTAAGGAGTGGAATTTCCTTTCGGAGTTCCAGGTACCTCATCATCTTCCTGCCCTTGTCTCATCTTATTTGTTATGTGATCCACACTCAAGAGATCAGGCAGAATCATTAAGAAAGTTTTATTGGGACTATTTGGGAATTCCACGCTGAATCTTTATTTTCTAATTTTGTGTTGTTGCTTTTGGCTTGTCTATGCTAAATAAAATATTATTTAATTCTAATCTACTCCACAGATTTTCTTGTCATCATCTACAAACTAACAGCGCTATGTATCAACCTATCAACAGTAATTGGTCCAAGTTTTGAAGTCGTCTGCGCAAGAGTCGACGAACGTATTCCAGTCAGGCGTCCTTAGATCTCAGGCTCATAACTATGTAGTTGATCAGTTGATCTGTGCTCTGATTCTAAGAAAATATATTATTTCTTGTGATATCTAAACTGTTTTTTTGTTTGTCTGTTATAAGAAGAAAATCTCTGAGTGTATTTATCTGTTTACGAAAATTCTTTCACTGATAGTAAGCTACACTGTCACTGAGTGTGATAGGAGGATACCATACCTACTAGAATAATAAGGATTCCTCTCGGATCTAGGAGACTATTTTTTACGGTGGGATACCATCAAAAGAGTCTTTCTATGTTAGGTGGAGCGAGAGAGAGTGTCAGACTGTTACTGATTAGAACCAACCTGTTATCCTTCAGTTTTAAGAAAGAAAGAATGAAAGAAAGAACGAACGAAAGAAATAAAGACTCTTGGCATTCCAGCCCTCCTAGCCAAGTTACAATCGTTTCGTTCGCGCCGAACGCCTCGAGTAGGCCACGCCTCTGATTCCTTTGTTCTGACCACGTGACTGAACGTTGAGATGACATCAGAACAAAGGAATCGGAGCCGTGACCTGCTCGAGGTGTTCGGCGCCAACGAAACGATTGTAACTTGACTAGGGGGCAGGGCCACTTACCTCTTTCGAACAATCCCGCATTCCTTTGGGTAGCATACTAGAGCAAAATCGATCGCGGGTAAAAGTGTATCACACTAATATTATAATGGGGAAAGTTTGTATGTGTGTATGTTTTTAATCCTTCACAATCAAACGACACAAAGGATTTCGCTAATTTTGGCTCACGGATAGAACTTGTCTTAGAATAACATATACGATATTTTTTATCCCGGGAGTGTATTCCCATGGGTTTTTTTTTTTATTTTTTATTTTTTATTGGGTGGGAAAATCATCCTAATGACATCCCCGCTCTTGGGCGGAGCGGGAGATAGTGTCAGACTATTACTGACTAAAAACCCACTCCTGTTCCTTCGTTGCCTTCGTCCCAGGGCCCCGGGTTCCACTTTCACACTACCCGTGGCCCCAGTAGGCTTCGACCCTGCTGGGCCCCTACGATTTGCTGACATCTCCTTGAGGCGCGCGTGGAACAAACGCGCCGTCGACGACTTGGGCTCGGTCCGGACGGTTACCGGACGGTCAGTCGGCGAGCCACCCATTGCTCGCCGTCTGCAAGCCCGCGCCTACGGTGGCCGGAAATCGGGATCGGAATCCCGGCGGCGGTTGGAGCGTAAGGACCGTTGCCTCACGCGATCGGCCGCCTCCTTAGCTAGCATTACTGCTTCGCAGAAAGAGGCGACCGCCTGCCACTCCTCCTCGCTCCGGAGCATGGCCTGAACCAAGGCCCGGCGCGAGAGATCACCGCCGCCGATTGCCCTCACGAGGTCACGGCGTTGCTCTGCCCAAGCGGGGCACACCTCCACCGTGTGCTCCACCGTGTCCTCCGGGTGGGCCACACAGTGGCGACACCCGGGCGTCGTTTCAAAGAGGGGACTTACCGCCATAATTGTGGCGTGCCCAGCACGGGGTCGCGACAGTCTCTGTCGCCATTTCTCCATGAGAACTCGCCGGAACTCTGTCCGCCATGCCGCGACTTGTTGCGGCAGCGGAGTTTCGCCCCGGCGTTGCATCTCCATGCGCCGTTCGTGCATGAGTGCAAGGACTGTTGCCTCCAGTTCCCATGGTCGCTGGCCAGCAAGAAGGCTCGCCGCTTCGCGGGAAATCGTCCGGTATCCTCGCACCATCCGTATGGCCATGACCCTCTGGCACGCGTTCAGCCGGGCCGCCGGCTGCTTCCGCAGCCCCGGCGCCCACACCGGCGCGCCATAAAGGGCCATGGACCGAACGATCCCCGCGTAGAGCTTCCGGCAGGAGGCGTCTGGACCCCCAAGGTTGGGCAGGAGCCACCCGAGGGCAGCCCCAGTCCGATTTAGTTTGGGAGCCAGACGTCGGAAGTGCTCGTCGAAACCCCACCGGCTGTCGAGAACGAGTCCCAGGTACTTCATCGTTGACCCGACGCCGATGTGGACTCCTCCCACCGTTAGCCGGGAACCCGGTGGTGGCGCGTTCCGAGGGCCGTGAAAGCACATGGCCTCGGACTTGTGCAATGCCACCTCGAGTCCCAGCTCCTGGATCCTGCCAACGACCGTCGCGACCCCGCGTGTCGCTAGTTCGACCGCCGCCTGGTACGACTCTCCCTGCGCCAGGACCAGCGTGTCGTCTGCGTAGCAGACCACGCTGACCCCGTCAGGGAGGTCGCCGCGCAGCACGTAATCGTATCCGATGTTCCACAAGGGCGGCCCTAGTACCGATCCCTGCGGAACACCGCACGACATCTCTCGACGTTCCCACACCCCCTGGTGACCGGGGTAGGTTATGTACCTGTCTGACAGGTACGCCTCGACCACACGACAGAGGTAGTCGGGCATCCGGTGATACCGGAGTGCCCTCCCAATGCTACTCCAAGGCAGGGAGTTGAAGGCGTTGGCGATGTCCAGAGACACCGCCACGACACACCTGCCCTGGGCCACTGCATCCCCTGTCGTGAGAGCTCGCACGCACATGATGGCGTCCACCGTGGAGCGCCTCCTGCGAAAGCCGAACTGGCCGTCCGCCAGATCCGGCCCCACCCGTGTTAGGTGTGCGACGAGGCGGTCTGCAATTACTCTTTCAAAGAGCTTGCCCACCTCGTCGAGCAGCACAATGGGCCGGTACGCGGACGGAGAGTCCGCGGGGCGCCCCGGCTTCGCGATGAGGACCAGTTTCCCCGTCTTCCAGCGAAGTGGGAACTGGCCCCTCTCCATGCATGCGCTGAAGAGCCCTCTTAGTCGAGGCCCGAGAGCCTCCATGGCCAGGACCCATGCCTTCTCAGGCAAGCCGTCGGGTCCTGGGGCGGTATTTTTGGCACTCAGCCTTCGTACCGCCACTCTCATCTCTACCTCGGTCACCTCTGGAACGTTGTCGTCGTCGTCGCCATCGTGGTCCGCGTCGGACACCGCTGGTGGCGGAGCCATGGGCGGGGGAGAGTGTTCCCCTCGCGTGGGGAACAGAGTGCTCACCACACCCTCCACGAGCTGGGGCCGGAGACTCTGCGTCAGCGGGGGAGCCCAGGGGCGGAGTTTGTCCCGTACCAATTTGTACGGGCGTCCCCATGGGTCCCCATTCAGAGTCCCCAGCCACACGTTGCGGGCCTCAAGTTTGGCCCGCCTTATCTCCGCTCGGAGGGTGCGCTTTGCCGCTCTGTATCCCTCGTACAGCTCCGCCTCTCTGGCCTCCGCATCCGGTGGACGGATGCGGCGCCTGCGGTATCTGGCATACCGGCGTCGCGCGGCATTGCACGCGTTGCGCAGTGCCGCAATCTCCGGCGACCACCAGTATACCTGGCGCTGAGCACGTCCTGGAGGGACTCGGGGCATTGCCGCGTCGCAAATTTGCGACATGGCCTCCCGGAACCACTCTGCCTCGACGTCTATGTCGACAGGCCTGTCCGGTGCTTGCACCCAGGCCTGTACCGTCGCGGCTTCCAGGAGGAGCTCCCGGTCCATCTGCCTCAGCGCCCACCGCGGACCACAAGGGTTCCGTCGGACCGGCGCAATCGAGGTTTGGGCGGAGACGTCGAACCGGATGTACCGGTGGTCTGAAAACGTCTCCACCCCCTCCATAACGCGCCAGTCGACGACACGCGGCGACAGAGCGGGGCTGGCGAACGAGATGTCCACCACTGAGTCGCCCCGCATCCGCACACACGTGGGGACAGAACCCCGGTTTAGGACGACCAGGCCTGTCTCCAGAGCCCAGTCCTCCACCATCCGACCCCGCTGGTTCGTGAGCCGGGAACCCCAAGCCAAGTTCTTGGCATTGAAGTCCCCGCAAACGACCACGGGGAGGGAACCAAACCCAGCGACGACGGCTTTCAGCTCCATTAGGGAGATGTGAAGATCGCCGAGAGATCTGCTCGGGGACAGGTAGACGCCTACCACTGCAATGTCCCCGAACCGTGCTGCCACGCAACCCCGTCCCCTCGTGACGGCCTCGAGGGTCGGGGTACCGGCGGCGGCCGACGAGATAAGGGTCACCGAGCCGTCCAAGTCCCGCACCCAGTCTCCCCTGGGCAGGACATTGTACGGCTCACGCGTACCATGCGTACGCTACACGCTTCTTGCGCTGCTGTCGCCGCTCGCGCTTCTTCGCCGCTCTGGCCGCCTTGCCCGCCTTCCTGCTGGCGCCGGCGACCGTCCATTCGGCGCCAGCCGAGGGTTCTTCAGGCAAGGGAGGCGGCAGGCGCGGCCTAGTCGCCGCCGCCGCAGGAGGTCTCGCCAGTTCAGCGGCAGGCACCGTTCTGCCTTTCGGGGAAGGGGTAGGCTTCCCCTGCCGCTGCTGCGGCTTAGCCGCCGGGACCGTCCTCGTCGGTTCCGACACCACGGCTCCGCGCCCAGTCTGCCCAGACGGGCCGGCTTTGGGCGCAGCAGCCGCGGCGGCGGCGGCGTACGAGACCGCCCTTTTCAGGCCGGAGGCCGCAAGCGGGGGGCGCAGCACTATGCCCTCCAGGACAGCGAATTGCCGCTGGACCCGCTACTGGAACTGCTGCTGCTGTTCCTGCTGCTGCTGCCGAAAGGCAGCCAGTTCCTGCCGCAGCAGGGTCAGCACCTCGCTCTCCTCCTGGGGCGAGGGCTGGGGCCGACTTTGCCCCTGCTTGCGTCCTCCTTTTGGCGCCACCTCAGGGCCAGCGCCCCGGAGACTGGCCAGGTCTGCCTCGAGCCGTCCAATCCGTCGGTTTAAGGTCTTTTTGAGGGGCTCCAGTACCAACCCCAGTGCCTCTAGAATTGAGGTCGTAGCCTGGGGGATGGAATTCCGTTTGGAGACCCTCTCCCTCTTCTTCGCAACGCTTTGGACGGCAGCCGTTACGACCTCTCTGAACCTGGCCAGTGCCTCCTCCATGCCTTCAGGCTCGCTGCCCGGAGGCTCAGACTCCGAGGGGCCGGCCCGACTACTGGGTGCCCCGGTGTGGCGCTCCTTCCTGGCGGTTTTCAGGGGTGGCCTACTCCCCTTTGCCAGCTTTCGGCCCGCACCCCGCACAGCGGTGGAGATTTTGCGGGCCGATGCCCCCAGTTCATCATCAGATGATGTCCTCCTCTGGCCATCCCCCAACAAGGGGCGTTTGAGGAACTGGGTCTTGGCCTTGGTGGCGGACTCCTCCACCTCCATCCTCTCCGAAGTGAGCGATGACGCGGCATCGGAGTCCGACGCCGCATCTCCACTCACCTCCCTGAGGCCGAAGCTCCTGCCGGCCTCTGCAGGACCCACCGGCGCAGTGGACGTGCTGGGAACAGGTCCCAGGGACTCCGCGCTTCCGATGGGTGAGCCACCCTGGCTCCTTGCGTCCACGAAGGACGGTAACAGGTCCTTTTGGGACCTGACGCGCTCTTTGCCCCCCCCAGAATACGAGGGGCAGCCCGAGCTCTGCTCGGGGAGGGATTCTCCGCCTGCGGTGCAGGCGGTACCCTCCTGGGGTAGTATTCTTTTTAGAGACGCGTCCATGTCTTTGCTGAGCACAGCTTTGCCTTTTTTTTACATTGGGGTGAGGTCCCCAATAACACGTTCGCCATCGTGGTCACGTCTGATAAGCAGACGCGTACCCGAGGCGAACCCACTCTCTCAAAATCACTGTCCAAAAACACCAACAGCTGTTGGTGCCGATGCTTCTGGATAGTGCACCCTCCTTGGCGGTCCGTCTGGACTCCGCCTGTGTGTTCCTCTTGGTCTGGTCTCTCGCTTGAGGCCTTCCGGCATGAGTAGCTCTACCGGCATAGCCCTCAAGGTCATAGAGACACGCAAGCCCCACCACGACGACAACGTGGGAACACGGTCGGTGGGGGTATTCCCATGGGTTAGTTTTCTATTATCACGTGGTCAGAGCCGCTGTCAGAAGCTAGTAAGAAATATTAAAGACGTTCCAGATACTTCACTTCGACTCGACGAAGTATCAGTGTATATATATGTGAGAATTCTACGCTTTTTCCCCGAGTTTTTGTCATGATACAGATTCTATTGGATTTATCAGCAGTTCAATAAAAACTATAAATTTCTATGTCGTTGAAATAGAGCTTTTGAAATTGTTTTATAAATATTTGTACGTGTGGATTATAGAAATTGTGGAAGCTATTCGTGTCAGTCGATAAACTCGTATGTAGTTCGATAGTTGACGATGTGAAAATATTTGAACGGACTTTATCAGTCACACGATCTGTTGCTTCATTTGTGACATGATCAAACAAATGATTTTATTAATCGGCGTGTCTATTTTATTTCCTTTTCAAAAAGTAGGGTAGAGTGAATAGGCTCCTAATAAACTATCTCACTCACCATCAACGATTACATCACTGTTTACTATCAGATGGGATCGCAGTCAAGTACTAGTTTAAATTATTAAAAATAAATGTATTATCATCTTGTATTGGCATTATTTATTTAAATATACTTCATTGCATACCTAGATTACAAATTAAAACCTTATAGAATACAAAAAAAAAAGATTTAGCGGCCTTATAGCACTTGGCGATTTCTTCCAGGCAACCCAGAATGGATAGAGATTGCCTGGACACAAAAAAAATGTTTACCACAAAATAAATAAGCGACTTCCTTCGATTTCGCCAAGCTTCCATCATCAGATCCCGACTTGGTGACTATGGGGCCATTTGGGAAGTATACCCTTTCCAACAAACAAAGAATTTTTCAAATCGGTTGTCAAGCGACGAAGGTATGCGCGAACAAACATAAAAAAAATACAAACATCAAAACTGATAACCTCCTCCTGTTTTAGAAGTCGGTTAAAAATGGGGTTGCACGTGGTGCAAATATAAAAGTAAATAAAATTTGATATAGTGACAAGTAATGATCCTTCGACCGGTCCAATAGACGAGCGGCTTGGACAGTAAAAGACTTATCCAGGAAAGTAGTCGAATGCAATCTGATGACCTAAGAACTTTCATGTGGGAGTTGCAAAGGAATTGGAACTTTAGTAGATTGTGAAAACCAAACTTATGTGATGGTGAGTAGGACACATTGCTCACAGAATAGATGATCGATGGGGGCTAAATGGTTCTGAAGTGGCGATTGTGTTCTTTAAGATATAGTGTTGGAAGGCCTTCTACAAGGTAGTTAAAAGACTTGCAGAAATCCTATGGATGCGAGACGCACATGATCGGAAATTGTGGGGACACTTATATTTATTTATTTATAACTTTATGCACTAATGAAACATTGTACAAAGGCGGACTTAATGCCTTAGGCATTTTCTACCAGTCGACCTTAGGGTGGTGCAGAGATATAACGTGGCAGGTGCAGCTTAAAAGAAGACTGACAGAGAGGAAATAAGAACAATAATAAATATATACTTAGATACATACAAATAAAGAAGAGATTGAGAGAAAAACGAATACAACAAATCAAGAGTGTGATGAATCTACCAACTTCTTGCGAAAGTGTTCTCGTGCTTTCACTTTAAAGGACAACCGACTGGTTGCCGTCCTGATGTTGTTGGTATATGTCAAGCAGTCGACGTCTTTCGGCTGAAACGATGATGATGATGATGAACTGCGTCTTTAAAATCCTTCTTTCGTTGTATTGCCGCAAACTTGGGTACAAATCTAATGATCAGCTGAAGAAACGTTCGGAGCTAAAAATTGTGTTTTTTAATCTAAGTTTGGAAATCCACTGCCTATATGAATGCTCCAACGGAAGGTCGCCTTATATGGGTGTAATCTTTAATGAATTACAAACGTTAAATTACCCAATTAACAAAAATATACTTCAATTCATCAGGTACTCTTACAGAACTAGATAAGTATACTTTTAAGGATTTTATATTTTTTAAATAGGTTTGAAAATTGATTGAATTGATTGGTTTGAATTGTCGGTTGTTTTCAGTAGTGAAGTGACTTTTGATTGAAATGTAATTTCATTATTTATTTATTTATTTATTAAATACTTTACGCACAAATGTACAGCGGTGGACTTAATTAAATTAAATTACAATTAATTTATTTCGGAAACTTGATATTGATTACAACATTTTTTACATTAAAATATTAAATTTAAAAAACAAATAAAAAAATATACACATTACAAAAACACAAAATTACAATAATGTCTGATAATGTTCATTATATACACGTCCCGGTCTTAAGGCCTTCCATAGAGAGGCCTCTAGAACATAGCATAGTCAGCCTTTTATTGTTCCCACTGCTGGGACCAAAGACATTAAATATATATTACCAAGCTGGGACTCAAGTCGCCTCTCTAGGAGAGGGCCGTAATCCACCACACGGGTGCAGTGCGGATTAGTGAATGTCATATGTTTCCTCACGATGTGTTCCATCATCGTTTTGAGAACAGTTGTGATAAAATAAATTAAACTAAGTAATGCGCCTTGTTGGTTTTGAACCTGCGACCTACAACTCGTAAGTCGGGGCTGTTTCCACTGGACTATCACTGATCCAAGTATATAATATAATAACAAAAATAATAATAAATGAAAAACAAATACAGACAAAAATTACATTCATACACCATAAAAAGATTTGCAGAAAAAAGTCCGACCAACATTTTATATTTCACAGTAACAGTAGCAACATAATATTATTTCTCTAATTTTATTATGTAGCTATGTCTGATTGCCACATTAGGCGTTTACACACCATTAATTTTACACGAATTACAACACATTCCAGACTAACGACAGGGTGACCGTCCACTGCTACCGGATCTTTTTGCCATGTTAGCCGCTCCGTTCTTTTACGAGTACCGCAATGTTTGGCCCTGATGTAACTTTGGCCCAAGCTCATTAACCAATAGAAACAACGTAAACATAGAGTAATAATAATATAATCGTGATTGTTGATATAGCGGTCCCTCATGACGAGAACCTCGTGAAAGCTGCGAAAGATAAGCAAACTAAGTATCTTGACTTAGCTCGCGAGGTTGTCGACATGTGGGAAGTGGATAGAGCAATCATTGTGCCGATAATAATGGCTTAATAGCCAAGAGCCTTGAACAACATCTGAGGAGGCTCTCGTTAGGCAGCTGGATCAAGGGCCTGATCTAGAAAGCAGTACTCTTGGACACGGCGCGCATCGTTAGGAGATTCCTCTCTCAGGAGCCCTGACCGCCGGAAGCTTGGACCCTGTTCCCGATGCCGGTGGGCTACTATTTTTTATATTTTTTAACCGACTTCTAAAAAAGGAGGAGGTTCTCAATTCGAATGTTTGTATTTTTTTTAATGTTTGTTCGGGCATAACTTCGTTGCTTGCCAACCGATTTGAAAAAATATTTCTTTGTTGGAAAGGATATACTTCCCAAATGGTTCCGTAGTCACCAAATTAGGATCTGATGATGGAATCTTGGTGGAATCGAGGGAACTCCTCAAATATTATAGGCAACCATATAGTGATCTGGTATTTCCATCGAGAACTTAAGTATTTACAGTCAAAAAGTAACATTTGATGAATTGGAACTGATGAAGAAGACCAGAAATAGTCAACGGAACTTCTTACTTGCATAGATATCACAATGAAGATAGTTATGCGACTATAACAATACAAATAAATGAATGGTTCTGAATAGTTACGTTGAAAATGGTATCATCGAAGTAATCTGATGATGATGATGGAGGCGGAAGGTAGGCACTGGAACTCCGTAATTAATCGATGTAACCTAGCCGTGTTTGGGCTTATTAGAATTATCATGAGATGCACTGTGGCTATAAGGTACTATCAAACTGATCTGATGATGGGGTCGGAAGGTGGAAGGTAGACACAGGAACTTCATAATAACACAATGTAACCTAGCAGTGTTTGGGTTAATTGGAATTATCATGAGAAATAGGCACTCTGTTTATAAGTGTATCGCAACAAAAAAGTGTGAAATAAAAAACTTTTTACAAAAAAAGAATAACCGATTTATTTTGATCCTTTTGGTATTTTTTTTTAGTGAAGTCGGTTATTCTTTTTTTGTAAAAAGTTTTTTTAAATGTTTTTTTTTATATGTGTTTTAAGAAATATTTAAAAATATATAAAATACGTATAAAAATAAATAAAGATAATATAATCGTTTATTTATGATCACATCAGAGTCTCGTGTATAAATATCATCTATCTGTATATATGTCGTGGCCACATCTAAGAAATTGATCACTTCATGATATGGCCAAGTAAAACCGGCCAGATCGTTTTAAACGTTAAAGTTTGATGATATTTCAATCTTCATTTATTCTACTTTCCTTAGTTTTTTTAGGCCTTTTATTACCATTGAAATTTTACAACAATAATATGGCCAAACAAGGATTGACATATTATCAAATATTAACGTTTAAACGATATGGCCAGTTTGTTGGCCATATCAGGAAGTGATCAATTCTAAGATCTGGCCACGACATATCTAAAAGGCAAACTCCTGACTCACTTTCTGACTCATCAAGTCCCAGCACAATTGCATAGAGATTTCTTTTATGGTGTAGTAGTTGCTGACAGTAGTTTCGACAGAAAGTAGTAAATTGTTCCAAAGGGACATAGTCCTGATAAAAAGTATCCTATTGGCTATTTCAGGACATAGTCCTACCATACCATACCGTTCAGCCGTTCGAGCTTGAAGATATAACAAACATACACGCACTCATACACAAACACACACGCAATCCCAAACTTTCACAAAATTTCCTGGAACCAAAAAATCGAATACATGACTGTGACATCCACTAACCTGCGAGGTGAACTATGGCCCATCGCATCTCTTAGAGAGAAGATCTGTGTTCCAATAGTGCGAACATTATAAGGCTGTTTATTTTTACTCATAATGATATGAATACAAAAAAAATAAGGGTCTTCACAAAAAAATAATAATATTAAAACGTTCAAAATAACAATAATATCGGAAGAAAAAAAAAATTTTTTTAAGTCGTTTACAAAGAGTCGGTTCGTCGGTTGACAGGAAAGAATGGAAGCAATAAACTTTATTCTTTCTTCATATAAAGCAAATCTTAGCGTTCAAGTGTATAGCTTAGCTATGGGTTTCTGTGGAATGTTGTCTTTATGTCCCCGACCGGCAGATATTGTCGATCTGGTGTTGGCTCTCCAAATACGGGCACCGATCACGTTTCCGACCGCGTCTTAGACTGACATAGATTTAATTAGGTACATTGCAGGATATTTGAATTGCATTTTCGAACGTGCATTTTTTTTTTGTTGTTTTGCGGTAGGTATGAATTAGGAATTTTGTAGGATTAGTAAAAATGCTGCAAGATGATTAATTTGTATCTAATGCACAATTTGGAGATATGAATATTTTTTGTGAATATCTGATCATGATCGTGGGGCAAACTTGGCCAGAGATTGCTCTAAACAGAGAGGTTTGGAAGGAGAAAGGGGAGACCTTTTCCCAGCAGTTGGGAAAAATAGGTAACTAAAAATAAATGTTTTAGTTTAAAGAAACATGTAAGAATAGGTTTCTTTTGTATGAATAAAAAAAAATCTAAGCCTTTTAAAAGACGAATACAACTTAAATGAGTTTTTTATTGAGAAAATTTGATTTGTTATTGATTTATTATATTAGTTTTATAATATCAGGACATTTTGAATAACTTTACTAAATGGCATTTTAGAATTATATATTTTTTTGTTTTTATTATATATGTCGTAGCCAGATCTTAGGCCTACATTCTTTACACCTTTTATTATAATTGAAATCCTTAATCAATGATATGGCCAAACGAGGATTAACATATGTATCATCAAATGTTAAAGGATCTGCCCAGTTTTTAACCAACTTCTAAAAATGGAGAAAGTTTTCAATTCGGATGTTTGCATTTTTCTTTATATTTGTTCGCGCATAACTTCGTGGTTTGTCAACCGATTTAAAATGTATTTTTTTGTTAGAAAGGGTATAGTTTCCAAATGGTCCCATAGTCACCAAGTCGGGATCTGATGATGGAATCTTGGCGAAATCAAGGGAACTCTTCAAATATTATAGGCAACTATATAGTGATTTTGGTATTTGCATCGAGTTTAAGCTTTACTTTATTTACAGTCATAAAGTAACATTTGATGAAGTGAAACTGATGAAGAAAACCAGAAATTGCCAACGGAACTTCATACTCACATTGATATCACAATGAAGATAGTTAAGCGACAATGACAATACGATTAAATTTATGGTTCTGAATAGTTATGTTGAAAATTATGTTGAGCCAGAAGGTCGACACTGGAACTCCGTAATTAATCAATATAACCTAGCCGTGTTTGGACTTATTAGAATTGTTATGAGATGCACTTTGGCTATAAGGTATTATTGAACTGATGATGGAGCCGGAAGGCAGGCACTGGAACTTCGTGATAAATCAATGTATCCTAGCCGTGTTTGAGCTTATTGGAATTGTCATGAGATGCACTTTGGCTATAAGGTACTATCGAACTAATCTGATGATGGAGCCGGAAGGTGGAAGGTAAATACAGGATCTTCATAATAAAATAATATAACCTAGCAGTGTTTGGGTCAATTGGAATTGTCATGAGAAATAGGCACTCTGGTTATAATTGTATCGCAACTAAAAAGTGTGAAATAAAAAACTTTTTACAAAAATACGTTTTTTTTTTGTAAAAAGTTTTAGTTGGTCATATCATGAAGTGATCAATTGTAAGATCTGGCCATGACATATAATTTTTTAAAATTATTTGACTTAATGACATGCTATAATGATTTTTTAAATATTATTTCATGAATGCCAATTGTCCAAGGCAAACGTAACGATTTAAAAAATATATTTTAACGTCTTTTACATGCTGCTAATTTGTGTCTTGAGTTACCGTGGCCCTTTAACACAAAGGGCAAATCAAAGAACACAGGTGGATTCTATTCAATAAAAGTCTGACACCTAAATCGGGAGAAGTCATTTGATGACTTCTAACCTAAAAAAAAAGTTTTGTAATCATGTTTGAGCAAATAAACGAATACCTAATTTTTGTTCAGTTCAACAGAAGTTTTGGATTGAGGTTTTTTATTGAAATGAGAATAAGATTACGACTTAATTAGCTTTTTCTTTAGGAATTTGGTTCAGTTGAAATCGCCCAATAACCTTAATCTATTTTTAAAGCAACAAAACTTAAACCCTAATTAGCAACCAACCTAAAAAATTAAATACGCATGAAATACCTAAGGCTACCCCACCCAATAAGTTTGGTGTGGAACGCATAATGAATTGCCCTCATTAATAAGAAGTATGTTCACTTCTCCTTATGGTCAAACTTGGAAGGCGGAGTGTACATATTAGGTGAATTTTGAATAATCCTAAGCCAAGTGCTGCGATTCCTAATGCATGAGTAGTATTTGGTGTAATGGGTGGCGTGTGCTAAAACTATGCTGGTTTTTATGAATCCTAGCTATTTCTTTTTAGGTTAATATAACTGGATGTCTTAGTGAAACTAGATCCATAAGTTTACATATTATGTCGTCTGTTTTGTCTGAAATACATTTTTTTTTTTGAGTTGATATAATTATCTTGATATAACTTGTCTCATCCGTTCCCTGCCCATTGCCACTTAAGTTTGGCGATTCTTCGTGCTATGTCAGCCGTCGGGGCCGATTTTTTCTGGAATGGCGACCACGTACCGGACGTAGCGTTGGAAGGCCTTCTTCAAGGTGGACCGATGACCTGGTAAGGGTTGCGGGAATCCGATGAATGCGAAAAGCACAGGACCGTTCATTGTGGCGACACTTGGGGGAGGCTTTTCTCCAACAAGGGAAGTGTTTCGGCTGAAATGATGATGATGAACTTCTCCCGCTTTGAGTAGAGTGAGGGTCAAACTTTTGCGAACGACTGGCGTCTTTATTTTTAAGCTAAATAAGTAATGCGAATGTGTCTACAAGCTCACGATAAGTTTTTTCAATATACTAACGTCGCAAACGCCACAGTATCAGGCTGGGCGCTAAGCAATCCCCGCGGGTCACGTGGTTTTTTTTACTGTTTTTATATTATTTTTCCACGTGTCGTGATTATACTCTATGCCTATCATGAAACAGTCAGCAAGGTTGATACTAGAGCTGACAGCGTAACTAGAAGAAACCTGTTATATTATACTTAAATGTCTTTACTCGTGGAAGCTTCTACAATCACTATACTTATGTATTGGATCTTTATATAATTTTTGTGTCGCATATTTTCCCTAGAGAATGTTTATAATTAAAAGCTAGTGTTAAGATTGCGACATTTCCAGCAAATAAATTGTTTATCTTTCTTGTCTTTTCTTTTTTATCAACAAAATAAATATGTGTAAGGTTTACAGATAGATGGACCAGGTCTGGGTGTTTTGTGCATATGAGTTTACTCTTTGTGACGCACCCACGATACGGGAGTAAATCCTAGTGTGGGGCTATGATTAAAAAAAAATATCGGGCTAGTGCGAGTCGGACTCGCGCACTCAGGGTTCCGTACAATCTCACCTATGAAAATTGTTCAATTCCCGAATTGAGTTACAAAGATTTTTCCGAATAGCAAAAAAAGTTTTTTTATTGTGACGTAACTACAAATTTACAGTTTTTAGATTTTTTCCTACATCTGTGCTATGTAGCTTTGCTTCGTGCCAAATTTCAGGATTCTAAGTCAACGGGAAGTACCCTATGAATTTTGATTCCCTCGAGAGTGTCATGACATAAAAGGCCGTATCTTTTTTTTGTTAACTCAGAAGTTTGGTTTTCTCAGCTTCAAGGGACTGCAGACGAGAGTATATGGTTTTAATTTCAACTCGATACCTCTACACGTTTTCGAGATAAAGGTCTTGACAGACAGCCAGAGAACAAAGTGAGCCTATAAGGGTTCTGTATTTTTCTTTTTGAGGTACAGAACCCTAAATATCTAGAACTACACGTCGGTTTGGAAAAATCTTTCTGTATGGGATAGCCAGGTTCATATCAAATAGTAAAAGCCATACAACAATATGCCATGCATCATTGATGCGTACCAATGGAAGTTGAGCAGCAGCCAATGGCGTAGAAAAAACCGCGAGGCTATTGATTTATGTATCGGATGTCTCAGAAATAATTTACATTTTTAGGTCAATGTATAAAAAAAATACAAATATTGTATAAACGCGCTTAATTACAAAATCGAAAGATATGGAAAAAATTATCATCATTATTATCATTTCAGTCGAATCACGTCCACTACTCGACTTCCCTGGGGACAGCAACTATCGCAACCCAGTGCTGGGCACGCCATAATTATGACGGTAATTCCCCTCTTTGAGGAGTGACTGGAAAGGCAACACGGCGTCCTTACCTTCCGCATGACGCTCAGGCTCGCGCTAGGGGCTCAGCAGAGTCGAAGTCTACTGGGGTCAATTCTGAAAGGAAGTCTCGGTCCTGGTACGAAAGGCAACGAAGGAACAGCAGTGGGTTTTTAGTCAGTAAAAATCTGACACTATCTCCCGCTCCGCCCAAGAGCGTGGAATGTCATAAAATGATTTTCTCACAGAAAAAAAAACTACTGTACTTCCCTCAAGTGTTGCCACAACGAACGGTCCTGTGGAATATTCTTCTTGAAAATAATATTACTCAAATGTCTTCCTTCGCAGCTGTGGCTCTCTTCAAAGCGATCTTTAATAATTATGAAAACACGCCTTAAAGAGACACCCAGTAAATGAATATTTGTCAACATTAAAACTAACACCATTACCCTGCACCATATGAAAGTATATGGGTCACGAGTGGTCGATACGCATCAATGATGCATGCCATCGATCAGGCATCGATGTGGCGGCTGATAGACGCTTGACATGCGATGCCCCCGTCACCCAAGCGCCCTGTCAAAGAGCTTATGGGCTTTATTAATGTGAAGTTATTAAATTTTATTTGTTAAAAAGGAGAGGTTAAAACTTTTCATTTGAATGTGGAATTTTAAATTTATGGTTATTAGAATATACGCGTAACTGTTTTTGAAAAAAGAATGTCGTCCAATGACTTCTCCCGCTTTAGGGTGGTACGGGACCGCGTGTCAGACTTTCACAGATTACAACCACCCCTGTATAAAGATACAGGGGTGGTTGTTGTTGTTGTGTTGATAGTTTATCGATAAATAATAAATAAAATAAAATTGCAATTAGAATACATTTAATTAAAATGGATTCAATTGCAATTAAAACAAAATAAATTAAATTGAAATTAATTATAAAATGAATTAAATAAAAACAATTAGATTTCAATTAAAATAAAATGAATTGAATTACAATTAAATTAAATTACAATTAAGATGGATTAAGTTACAAATAAAATAAATTAAATTAAGTTGGAACAATAATTACTGAATGTAAGAATACAAAGGGAAACTGAAAGAAGTTGCCTTTTATATTCTGGTACCAGGGGTTTCCTTTTTAATTCCCCGTTGCCCAAGCGGGCATCGATTCTGCTGGACCACTACGGTTTGGTTGACATTTCTTTGAGGAGCGGGTGGTACACGGACGGCCAAACGGTGAGCTAGTCATTGCTCGTCGTCTTCCGACGGTAACCAGGGATAGCCTTGCAACTCTTGACGTCCAGAGAACTGTTTTGAAATACTGAAGGTTAGGCAACTTTCATTGTTGTGTTGTTGTTTTGTGTGTTCGTGTGTAGGAAAGTGAATTGTTTTCAGATCTTGGGATTAAGGTTAAGTTCATCTGTTACTCTTCAAAACACTATCTCAGACACTAATTTGGGGGGTTCTCATATGATTTGATCATTACATGTTTATTATTTGTAAATGTGACCCCGGAGTTTGTTTCAGTGTATTTTCTCAGTGTATTCTCTCAACTAGACGATGGTGTTTCCCAGTGTACTACACTGGGAACCGGCCTCATCTAGTTTATATTAAGTACTACCTTTTGCCGCCGACTTCGTCCGCGTAGAAGTCGATTGTGGTTTTATTAGATTTTTTTATATATATTATTATCTTCGTCGTGTGTGATAGTGCATTGAATTGTATGGCGAGCGATATTGTATCTTAAGATAAAATATTATACTATCTTAGCCGTGTGCAGCGCCTCTTAGTGAACTCCACTGCCGGTGACGTAACCTACGATAAACTTATGATTTGCGGTTGGTACAGTAATCGGGGCTAGGGATTGAACCGCAAAAGTAAGTTTGTTTTTTATTGTATATACTTTTCCGGAATAAAAAGTAACCAGTGTGGTGCCCAGGATATTAAAAAATAATTATACCAAGTTTCATCGTAATCGAACCGGTAGTTTTTGCGTGATGCTTGAACAAACAGACAGACAGACAAAAATATTTTTTAATCACATTTTTGGGTTTGGTATCGGTCTAGTAACACTCCCTGCCATTTTTTTTTATATTTTCAATGTACGGAATTTTCACTTCTACAGATTTATTATAAATAAGTATAGATAGTTATTGACCAGTTGCATAGAAACTTTTAAGACACAATACTACAGCAGTTTAGCATCACAATATCAACCAGTGGGGTTACCATGACGTTCAAAGTAAGATTGCTTCATTCTTATTTTAGTGTGGGAAAGAGACAGAGCTATACAGGTTGTCTAGCGCCATCTCTTACCCACACTGGAAATAATAATGAAACAATCTTACTTTAAACGTCATGGTACAGGTATGGGAATTAATTTCCGAAGAATCAAAACAGCTAACAATCTTCACTCGGAAAGATCAACCTAGTATATATTCTGTCTTCCAAAAAAGTCAATTTGATACTAATCGAATCCGTCTCGTGTGCGTTTGTCGTGATCTCTGTCGTAAGATGAATACGAGCGATTCGCAATATTCGCTGAGTATTACCTTTTTAGGAGTTTAAGTGGTACAGTATTTTAAGATTTAAAACGTAACCTAGATGTCATTCTCAGCCAAAATGCTGGGAACCTGAGTCGTTTTGAGTTAATAGAATCCGTTATTTATTGGCACTAGTATATCGTTCTTTTTCCTAAAATTTTGTCTGATAGTTTTATCTATGTACTTACCAATATTCATCATCATCATCATCGTCATTTTCGCTGATAGTTCCCCTAAATGTCACCACAATGAACGGTCCTGTGCGTCTCGCATCCAACGGATTCCCGCAACCTTCACCTGGTTATCGGTCCACGTTGTAGGGGGTCTTCCAACACTGCGTCTTCCGGTACGACGTCGTCACTCCAGAACCTTTCGGCCTCAACGGCCATCTGTTCTGCGAGCAATGTGCCTTGCCCATTGCCACTTAAGTTTGGCGATTCTTCGTGCTATGTCGGCAACCTTGGTACCAATATTATTTATGGCAAAAAAATCGAAATCCTGCATCGCGCTATTTACGTTTTTAAGTGCTATTTGAACATATACAATAGCCCAAAATCATCTTGGCAGTAGCCCAGACCAGACAAAACACCAGTCTGGTCGAACGATCCTCCCTTTTCAAAAGAGATATGTGAGACTTTACACTCTGTTCCGTATACCTCTAAAAATGTTTATTTATGACAAATGTTTATTATGAAAAAATTGAAATGAAAATTTAGGTATGCGTGGCAGTCTATCTCAGCATATATGCTGCGATATTTAGATTTACTACTTTAACTTAAAATACTGTCTTTTCCATGTCTTTATATATTTGAAACATTAATGATTGAAAAAAGTAGTTACAAAATAAATAGTAGTTTACGACAAAAATACAAATTGAAATAACCCCAAATAAAATTAAAGTTACATTAAAGAAATATTTACTGTATGGCAATTATTGTATAAAATCATTTGCCAAATAATATTCAAGATTTGCCATCGTCGCTTATTAGCGACTTAAGCTTATTATGCTATTGTATAATACATAAAAATAGACTTTATGCTACCATACCCAACAATGACATAATTATTCAACATTAATGACATGACTTTTATTAATTCAACACAATTCCAATTTTTATTGTTAGATGCCAATGTATACACTTCTATAATAAACTTCCTAGTCACATTCAACAACTAAGCCTTAATAAATTCAAAACATTTGTAAAGCGAAAACTTTGTCAAAAGGCTTTTTACTCTATAAAGGACTATGTTGAGGACGAAAAGGCTTGGGATTGACCTGCTCCAGTACGCACTACAACTGTTGTCTTATTTTTCTCTTTTGTTTTTATTTTCAATTGTGCTCTTTATTATTATTATTTTACAATTTGATATTGTAGATTATTTTTATTTTGCAATTTGACTTTATTTATTTTTATTTTGACATCAATATTTACTTTATTAAGTAAATTACATTTTGTAAATTATATATTTACTTTTATTATTGTGAACGTGAGAACAATGTTGATTGCCTTTTTTTTTTTTTTTTTTTTTTTTCCTTTTCAGTAATTTTAACGTATGTCTGGCAACTTGAGTATATTCTGCGGCCTACCCAAATGTCCTTTCCTTGGTATTGTTCGTCAATATTGACAAATGCTTGCACTGACTGGACAGGTCCACTCAAATCTGTATGGTTCTTTCTTCAAAAGACCATCTCAGACAAATCTGCACTGTTCTCATGTGATTTGACCATTACATATTAACTGTATGGACTTTAAAAGAGACTTTGACCCCTGAGTTTGTTTCGGTGTTTCTTCTCAGCTAGGAAACACCGGCCTCATCTAGTTTAAAATGACAAAAAAAATTGACGTGTAAAAGTGTTTTTTTAAACCTACTTACAAAATAAATATCATTTATCATTTATTACAATAATATTTATTATTAATAATTTATTAATTGATTCATATTTATTAATTAATAGGTTAATAAATGAGCCTTCATTCGTAAAGAAATATTTGTATGCCATAGTATGGCAGGATATACTGTAACCAAAATTGTAATATCTATTGTACCATATTCTGACAAATAAACATTATTTATTGATTGATTGATTTAAAAACAATAAATAACACAGCGCTAGTATTCTGCTAGGGTCCGAGCACTTATTAATTAAAAATTCTAAATTCAAATTTTACTTGTCTTGTTTCCGAATCTATAATTAACCTAGATATATATGTAGTTCAAAACTAGTAGCTGTAATGGCGGTACATCATTAGTTATTTACAATTTCCATTTATCGTCCCACACACATGGTCTTTTGTATGTCTCAGTTTGAAAGCTTTTAGTTTTAAAAGGTTTACTAATTTCCTAAATTTAACGGCAGCCATACCATAGCATCACGCCGGAATACTCCGAAGGGGGAAACCGAGTTGGGTATACATAAATTCTCCTGTAATGGGCAGCGCTATGTTGTTCGAAAGACCTGTCTTGGTCCTTTCGTTTTTTTTTAAGGTGGGAAATCATTCAATGATGTCTTCCGCTCTAGGGCGGAGCGAGAGGGCGTGTCAGCATTTTACTGACTAAAGCCTTACTTGTGTCCTTCAGTTGCTCTTTGCGTGCCACATGTAAAAAAAAAACCCTGCTTCTAGCGGGTATCGGCCCTGCCCTTTTAGGTTAGGTTTACCTGGCATCTGTGTGAGGCGCGCGTGGAACTCTACGACGACTCGAGCTCGGTTCTTACCGGACGGCGAACTATCCATTGTTTGTTTGTAAGCCCGTGCCTACGGTGGTCGGACATCGTCCTGCGACACTCAACGCCCACGGCATCTCCTATGGCGGTGACTGGGGCGTGAGGCGAAGAAGAAGCAACCGTGAAGGAACGGACATCGTTCCTTCACGGTTGCTTCTTCTTCGCTATCATTACTTCATCACAGAAGGAGGTGACCATTTTCCATTTCCTCTCGCTCCGGACCATCACCTGAATCTAGAAGTTACCGCCGCCGATTGCCTCCATGATCTGCAACATCATCATCATCATCATTTCAGCCGAAAGAAGTCCACTGTTGGACATAGGCCTCCCCCAAATGTCGCCACAATGACTGGTCCTGTGCATCTCGCATCCATCGGATTCCCGCGACCCTCACCAGGTCATCGGTCCACCTTGTGGGAGGCCTTTCAACGCTGCGTCTTCCGGTACGCGGTCGCCATTCCAGAAACTTTCGTTTTCGTGATCTGCAACGCTGTGATCAAAAATACATTCACCAAAGTTACAAACCAATCATAGACTTATCAGAACAATCAATATTTCAAACAGTTGTAACTTTACTTTTTTTAGATGAATTCTATTGACGATACTAATGTCTTGTTTGTCGCTAGTTTTCCGTACGCTTCATAGAAAATTGATATGACCTAGTAATGTGTCATTTTGTGATTGAAAAGTTCTTAGAATAATCGGATTTGTTTGTCGTTTTTAGGTCAATCAGGTCATTTGAAAACTCTTGTTAAGTTCGTAAAGAATTATTAAGTTCCTTGTCTTTTCGCTTTTTACATGTTTTTGGTTATCTATTGTTTTTGTTTACATTTTGATTAAATAAATTTGTGTGAAAGGATAAGATTTTAATTTTATAGTACAAAAATATTGTATTGTTTCAAGCCGCCTCATCGTTTATAGCGCGTAAATCGAAGGACTGGAACAATTTGCCTGCTGCGGTCTTTCCGTCCGATTATAATTATAATTTAGGATTCTTAAAGGCTAGAGTGAATAGGCTTAATAAACTAGTGTGCCTCACCATCAACGATTGCATCACTGCTTACCATCAGGTGCGATATATCATATAAAAAAGTCAGTTTGTTTTAAATGTGTATATTGAAATATAGTGCCCCGTTTTTGTTATTTTTTTTTTTAAATTATAATGTTATCACGCTTAAAACAGTTTTGTAGCGACATCTATCTAGAGCTGCTGGATTCTTAGAATAAGTTTCCGCGACCCTGGAACGCAAAGGGCTACTGAAGGAACACAGTGGGCTTAAGTCAGTAAAAGTCTGACACTAACCGTGTTCCATTCAGAGCGGGTGGACAGACATTTGATGATTTCCCATGTAAATAAAAGCGACATCTATGCTTCGTTTAATACATCATCATACTAGATGCCAGCTACTAGCGCTATTCGTATCGGTGTTCGAGTAATACCTAGATAGTACTAGAAATTATGTAACTCAACTAGCGTACGTTTAATGTCGTAATAGTACCGAGAGTGCGGTATAGATGGCTATTCAATGTATTTATTTATAGACTTGCGTTTTACAACAATCTCACGTGATGGTAAACGATGATGTGGTCGACGATGGAACACGCTTGCCTAAAAGTAACATCTATGGGGTTACTTTGGTTATTTTGGTTGTAGATATCAGGAAACAAACTCCGGGTATTCTTCTCTTTGGCTGTAAGTTCCCAAACCATTTTGTACATTTGGATGGTTTTTTTTAGTTGGGAAAATCATCTTACGACAATCACGCCCTTGGGTGAAGCATCAGACTTTTACTGACTAAAAACCCACTCCTGTACCTTCTTTGCCTTCGTCCCAGGGCCCCGAGTTTCGCTCGGTCCGGACGGTTACCGGACGGTCGAACGGTGAGCTACCCATTGCTCGCCGTCCGCATGTCCGCGCCTACGGTGGCCGGAAATCGGGATCGGAATTCCGGCGGCAGCGCCCACTCCATGGCGCCATAAAGGGCCATGGACCGAACGATTCCCGAGTAGAGCCTCCGGCAGAAGGCGTCTGGACCCCCCAGGTTGGGCAGGAGCCGCCCGAGGGCAGCCCCAGTCCAATTCAGTTTGAGACGTTTGGATGGTTTTTTTTTTCCAGTGGGAAAATCATCTTATGACATCCCCCGCTCTTGGGCGGGGCGGGAGATAGTGTCAGACTTTTACTGACTAAAAACCCACTCCTGTTCCCTCGTTGCCTTTCGTACCGGGGCCGAGTCTTCCTTTCAGAATCAGACCCTTGGCCCAAGTAGGCTTCGACCCTGCTGGGCCCCTACAGTTGCTGACATCTCCTTGAGGCGCGCGTGAAACAGTACGCGCCGTCGACGACTTGGGCTCGGTCCGATTACCGGATGGCCGGACGGCGAGCCACCCATTGCTCGCCGTCCGCAAGCCCGCGCCTACGGTGGCCGGAAATCGGGATCGGAGTCCCGGCGGCGGTTGGGGCGTGAGGACCGTTGCCTCACACGATCGGCCGCCTCCTTTGCTAGCATTACTGCTTCGCAGAAGGAGGCGACCGCCTACCACTCCTCCTCGCTCCGGACCATGGCCTCTACCAAGGCCCGACGCGAGAGATCGCCGCCGCCGATTGCCCCCAAGAGGACACGGCGTTGCTCTGCCCAAGCGGGGCACACCTCTACTGTGTGTTCCACCGTGTCCTCCGGGCGGTCTACGCAATGGTGACACCCGGGCGTTTCTTCCGCACGGATCCGGTGTAGGAACCTCCCGAACTTACCATGTCCAGTGAGGACCTGCGTCATGCGGAAGGTAAGGACGCCGTGTTGCCTTTCCAGCCAATCCTCAAAGAGGGGAAGTACCGCCATGATTATGGCGTGCCCAGCACTGGGTTGCGATAGTCGCTGTCGCCATTCCACCATGAGACCCCGCCAGAACTCTGCCCGCCATGCCGCGACTTGTCGCGGCAGTGGAGTTTCGCCCCGGCGTTGCATCTCCATGCGCAGATCGTGCATGTGTGCAAGGCCTGTTGCTTCCAAATCCCATGGTTGCTGGCCAGCAAGGAGGCTCGCCGCTTCGCGGGAAATCGTCCGGTATCCCCGCACCATCCGTATGGCCATGACCCTCTGGCACGCGTTCAGCTGGGCCGCCGGTCGCTTTCGCAGTGACGGCGCCCACACCGGCGCCCCATAAAGGGCCATGGACCGGACGATGCCTGCGTAGAGCCTCCGGCAGGAGGCGTCTGGACCCCCGAGGTTGGGCAGGAGCCGCTTGAGGGCAGCCCCAGTCCGATTCAGTTTGGGAGCCAGACGTCGGAAGTGCTCCTCGAAATTCCACCGGCTGACGTTTGGATGGTAAGGTTACCATATACCGATGAAGCAACGTCGTACGTCTAGTGGTCCGATGATGGAACGGGCTTGTTGGAATTAAATTGTGCAATTCCAGTGCACACTCCCCGAAATGTAAACGATAGAAAACCGACAGATTCTACAGTAGTGCGGAAAATCATCGTCGCCGATCAACCCCCATTTATTTGATTCTTCGTAAGTGTATTGAAAAACATCATTTTTTTACAAGTGGAAATTTGTCACTGCAGCACTCCGAATAACACCCTCGCCTGCAGCTCGGGCGAATTCCCCCTAGGTCACAATGACCAACTTTCTCCATTTGTATCAAAATGTACTACGATGACATACGACTATATTATTAACTCTAACACCATAATTAGTCCTACGTTACATAAACACAATCCACCATTACGAAATCTGTCAAACCGATCACGTTAAAGTGCACTAACTATAGTTGTCAAAATCGATCACTATATTTAGTCCGTGTTCCTGGTGACCCATAGACAAGTCACAAGCGACCTCTTTCCCCCATTGCGTAACGGTTAGTCGGTAAGTATAGCGGGGGGTTCCGCGTTCGATGCCGGTCACGGTATGTTGTGCAAGGTTGTCCTTTTGTTGGCGTATCGTGGGTGGTTTATGGATTAAGTATTATACTTTGTTGTTTGTATGTTTATGTTCTTCGGCTGGAGTTTTAGATCGATTCTTGGTCATGAATTTTCATTCAAATCTAGTTAACTTTTAAACCTATTTATGTATTATATGTATATATATTTTAATTAGATCTTTTATTTTTTGTACATTATTTATGTTGTTGTACACTGACAGACCCAAATCTTTTCCTTTCGTTTCAGTCCATCCAAAGGTTGTCTGTAAGAAATTGCACTGTGCAATAAGACCGCCTATTGTACACGTATTTTTTATAAATGTCTGTTCTATAATAAATTAAAGTGTGCAATAAAGAAATAAATAAATCTTGAAACTTTACCTACTCAACTTTTGTAGAGTTCGAGGTAGTGAAATTACTTATAAAACTCGATTTCCTTCAGATTTCTTAACACTTATTTATTTACTTAAATATGTATCTACAATTTTAGTTTTGAGGTAAACCTATCATTTTACCTTTTTCTGGATAATTATTTTCTTAAGATTTTATGAGGTCTTCGTAACAATATTTTTATTAAGTCTATCTTTTTAGTAAAGCAACTTACTTATAAAATACCAGGGATCCACGCCGGTTTTGCGTAGGTACAAACTGTATGTATATACAAACCTTCATAGTTTATCAATCTAACTGTTAGTGAAAATATTATAAAAATCCTTCCTTCTATAATTAAGAAGAAGTTAGTTAGCGGATAGAAAAAAACCGGGCATATGCGAATCGGACTCGCGCATGGAACCCTCAATACCAACTTAATTATGAAAACAGTTCAATTCCTGAATTGAGTTACGAAGATTTTCTGACTTGCAAAAATATTTTTTGTGTCGTTACTACAAATTTACAGTTTTCAGACGTTAGACGTAAGTAATTAATAATAATTAATTATTAGTGCAATTGTACTATAAGATGTATTGCATGCTTCGTCATTAGACGACAACTATTTAACTAAAATTTTAATTCTCATATAAGTGAACGTTTATAATACTCGTATGTTCTTATGAGAAATAAAGATTCTTTAAACCTATATGTAGGGATTACTTTTACAATCCAGTAAATTCACTCGGCGCATCACTATTTATAGACTTTAGACGCCATGCAGTCTGCAAGATGCATCCTCACGTACTTACAGGTTATTGCCTAAAGCTCTTCTGAACAGAAGGTTCACTACAACGAAACCTATTGATGGAATAAATATATCAAACATTGAAAGCAGTAGTTCTAGAGTTTGCTGGTCATTTATCCATACTTAATAATTATTATCGGCGGCGATCTCTCGCGCCAGACCTTGGTTCAGGCCATGGTCCGGAGCGAGGAGGAGTGGCAGGCGGCCGCCTCCTTCTGCGAAGCAGTAATGCTAGTAAAGGAGGCGGCCGATCGAGCGAGGCAACGGTCCTCACGCCTCAACCGCCGCCGGGATTCCGATCCCGATTTCCGGCTACCGTAGGCGCGGGCTTGCGGACGGCGAGCGATGGGTGGCTCGCCGTCCAACCGTTCGGTAGCCGTCCGGACCGAGCCCAAGTCGTCGACGGCACATACTGTTCTACGCGCGCCTCAAGGAGATGTCAGCAAATCGTAGGGGCCCAGCAGGGTTTCGACCCTGCTTTGCTAGTAGTAGGCTTCGGCCTACTGGGGCCATGGGACGAAGGCAAAGAAGGAATAGGAGTGGGATTTTAGTCAGTAAACTCTGTCTAAAGTTTGACACTATGTCCCGCTCCGCCCAAGAGCGAGATTTGTCATAAGATGACTTTCCCACCTAAAAAAATACTTAATATTATAAATATGGAAGTAGTTGACAGGTAGACAGTTATTGACAATACATGTCCAAATACTTATTTACAACCTTTTATTTAGTTTCATCTGTCCCGATGTTTGCTTGTCTGTAAACAAATCTGAGAATCAAATCTTTCAAATTTTTTATCCACTTCCCGGTTACCGATTGAGCTGAAATTTTGCATGCATGTGTAAATCAGATGACAATGCAAATTATTACATGGAGCTGATCTGATGATGGAACCGGAAGGTGGCCATAGGAACTCAGATAACCCTAACGTGTTTGAGCTTTGGAATGGTCTTAATGAGTATTGCTTATATTGGTATATACCGCGTTATAAATCTTGCTATGAAAAACTGATTTTGATTGAAAACTTGCTTTTCTTTAATAAAAGGCGTTGCCTCACACCAGAAAACAATCTGTAAAAAAAAAGAATCTGTAGAAAAAACAAATAGTTGTAATAATTGTTGTTGTAATGTAGTAGTAATTGTTTGTGGGAAAATAATCTGTAAATCACAAATATTTGTATTGTGCCCGCAACGTATTGAACCCGCAACACAGCGTAGCAGGCAATTGTTCGTCTACTGCGGCATCAAATTTTAGATAGATTTATGTTCAAAAAGGGCTGGTGGCAATCGACAGCGATGCGGAGGAATTTTTTGACGCCTTATTTTAGCTAGGAGTTATTGTTTTTAGTGTATATTACTTTAATTTAAAAAAAAATGTGCAAAATTCATCCTTTCTATAAATATGTGACGTAATTATATTATTCAGAATTCTAGAAAAAGACTAACTACTGCCCCCCTAGCCAAGTTACCACTGTTTCGTTTCGATTTTCTTTTCGTTGATCGCCTCGAGTCGGCCACGCCTCCTATTCCTTTCAGACGTCCGTGGTCAGAAGACCACGTGACAGCGTTGAGATAGCGTCAGAATAAAGGAATCGGAGGCGTGGCCAACTCGAGGCGATCGACGTAAAGCGAATCGAAACGAAATGGTTGTAACTTGGCTAGGGGGGCTGGTCGTACGAGCGCTTTTAACGAACACATTCCATCCCTCTATGTCTATGCTAGTTGTACTCTCTTTATATCAGTAACTATTGATATTATAATAATTATTTAAACATACATAATGTCCGAATTTAAAATTAAATTATCGTTAATTAGAAATCTTCCATCGATCTAGGTTACGCGCTGCCACTGCTGTTTTAACGGTTTTTTATGCGGTTAAAGCAATAAAGCGTTCTCTACCAGTCAACTTTTGGTTTAAAAAAGACTACACTGTGGTAGAAGTGTAATCCTTCTGCACTTTTCTACGAGCCAATCAACTCCATGTATTCACTGTCCAAGCATGGTTGGTTGTGTAAGACGACATAATCCGCTCCATTTCCACCGATGACATCACCTACCTTCCACTAGTAGCCACTAGCCATGGCTCAGGTATTCAAGCCACGTCCTTTTTCCTATAGAAAGTGGTCGCGCCGCTCATGGTAAGGGAATGTGACGTAATGACATGTGTGTGGTAGTTTATGTTTGTATGAAAGAAGAGAAAGAAAGAAATTAAATTAATTTGGCACAACACAAGGCATTCAAAGAGTAGTTAGGTAAATATGAAACTAAAAAAAAAAGCAATAATACAAATGTGTGCTTCCCGCTTGCATCAAAATAGATCCAGTTTAGCATGAATGCCAGACAACTAGTACCTGGCACTGGTTTTTAACTGAACTTGAGGTTATGACGTAATGGATGTAGAACAATTTTGTGTTTAGTATAATATATAGAGGTGATGCGCACTTAAATAATCATCATCATCATTTCAGTCGAAAGGCGTCCAATGTTGGACATAAGCCTCCCCCAAATGTCGCCACAATGACCGGTCCTGTGCGTCTCGCATCCATTGGATTCCCGCGACCCTCACCAAGTCATCGGTCCACTTTGTAGGCGGCCTTCCAACGCAGCGTCTTCCGGCACGTGGTCGCGATTCCAGAACCTTTCGTCCCCAAAAATAATATAATCTATCAAAATAAAGTTTCGATAACTAAAGAAATGTATATAAGAGTGATAAATAAGCTTAAGATATGTATGTGTTTGCATGTATATAGTGTGAAAATAAATAATAGACAGAGAGTATGGTGGATTGAGTGATAGATTTTGGTTGAAATATTGAAAAAAAAATCTGCCATTTTATTTTTTCTTAACAATGTGTATCTATCAATGCTTCCACGTAGGAACTAAATTTCAAAGTCTTCCATCGAGGAATTAGTTCTCCGTGCGATTAAAACATATACAACAGCCCGAACTCGACTATACCGGGCAGTTGCCCGGACCAAATACAATACCTGTCTGGTCGAAGATCCTCGACCGCAAAAAGGTTTGCGGGACTTTATGCTCTATTTCGCATGCCCCTAAAAGCGTTTGATGAATGTTGTGTGGAATCATTTTATTTCGAAAGTACCACAGAGAACTCGGACACAAAAAGAACTTGGGATACTTTCAGTCGACCCAAATTAGGAGAAGTTATTTGATGACTTCCCATTTCCAAAAATTATATTGTGTATGTGAGTATTGTAATATTATTGGTCATGGGTAAAGTACTAAAATTTATTAAGAAAGGATGAGTTTTTAAGTTCATCTGATATTTTATTCACATATCTGTTAGAGAGATTCATGAAATGTTGCAAAGTTTTTATATTGAATGAATTTACCTCAATTGTATCATAAAGAATTGTTTTTTTTTTTAAATATTAATTGTATTTTGTGTCTTTATTTATCGTTATTGATTTTCAAGTACTATTTTTTTTTTCAAAGATCTTTTTTTTGCAGTACAAAGTGTTTGTGTGTGTAATAAAATAATTATATAATTAATTTTATTCATCTGATTAGAGACATCAAATGTCGAATAGGATAACAAGAAAAGGCAAGAAAATACTTGATATACATTTTATTACAAAAAGTCCGTACATTAAAAAGTTTTTAGTCGACTGCGGTCGAAATAAACTCTTGTTCTTCATCATTAAAGCTAGAAAATAGAAAAAAGACATCTATATACAACAGTGCTCTACCAGGTACTTGCTTACGAAGCCTTTTCCACCAAAAACATGTAAAAGAGATCATGTGAAAACATGAACCAACATTGGTATTCCAAAAGGCGTAAAAACATATAATATACACTCAACTACATACAAAATATTAGGGTATTAAAAATATTACTTACATACACTTTTTTACACACATACATATATGTTGTTTTCTTTAAATAAAACAATGAAAATTACATCTTCATGTCATGGTTCTCTCTACATTTATAAATATATAATAATTATGGCAATTTTCAAGCTTAATTGATCAGTATACATTTGAAATGCTTAAAAAGAATATTTGAAGTAGGCTATTATTAGAGCTGCCTTCTCGCCAAAAAAATTACAAACAAAAAAGTTTTTTAAGTTTTAAATATGGCGGTATCACGGATAACCTACCTCGGATATTCTTTAATTTAAAATGGCGACAGGCTTCGTTATGATTGCACTTTATCCCTAACTTCTCTCACAGAATCTGAACTTAGATCTGTGTGAACTGTGACGTCATTTGTCATGACGAGCAGCCGCTATTGGTTAGTGTCGATTTTCGCGGCTTTTTATTGGCCTATTCTTCTCAAGCTTTACTTAGCTTCTATCCTTATAATGCCAGCATCATTTTCGCCCATCTGTGTTGTATATTCTCTCACAGCTTAATACATCAGATATAAGTTCTAATTATCATTCACGCATACCTAAATCTAAACTTATCTACATCACAAAATATCATTCTGACTACGCACAAGAATCCTATATGAAAATAGACATTTCATTTTGTTGGATTTCGTTACTCGTTTGATGACAGATTAAAAAGAAAAATAAACTATTTCGATCAAGGGCTAAACGACTCACAATCATTTAAGAATATGGCGTCAACTCCCTAGATTACAAACCAGTTTCTTGTACTATCCCGAAAAAAAACACATTCCAAATTTGAATCTGTCATCGAGCAAGTGACGTCACAAGACAGTTTACCACCCATATTTGGAGTGCAGTGAGTGTCCATGGGCCAGTCCAAGACCATGTCCATGACCATGGAAGTCGTGGATGATGGGTGCACTGGCATAGGATTTAATGACGGGTACGGCTACTGGGGCTGGCACGGGGACGGCTACAGGTTTAGGCACGGCTACTGGGTAGGGTTGGGGCACGGGGACTCCGACCTGAGAAGAAACGGTAGGTTAATAGTACATTTTGATACAAGTGCAGAAAGTTTGTCATTGCGACCGAGGCGGAATTCGCACGAGCCGTAGGCGAGTGTGTTATGGAGCCGAGGACTCTGTGACTTTTTTCAATACACTTATGAAGAAATGAATAAACGGGGGTTGATCGGCGACTCGTGGCGGTCGACGCGCGCCCAGCCAGCACGCGCGGTTTTCTGCACTAGTGCGGAAAAAAGTCTATTGCGTGCCTAAAAGCAATGTGATAAAAGCGGGTTTTTGATTAAGTGTATTGAAAATAAAATACATGCTCTAAGCAATTTGCTAATTGTTAATTATTGATAGGCTCGTGTTTGACTGCTATCTCACTTGACAGTAAGCGATGAGATGACTGACGTTGCCGCACGTTTGCCTAGAAGTAACCTATTTATTCTTGACTTAAATATATCAAGATGTTGCTAGCTAGCTAGTTGATATACACTATATTTAAGAATCATACAACGTAGTTTGGACAATAATTTAGCTTGTTTATTTTTAGCTTCATTAAATGGTTCATAAAGTAAAGTAAATAAAACACTGTGATAAGCACGTTATTGGAGTGTCCACAACGTAAAGGCATCGTTATGACCTTTGACAATTTAAAGACAGAAAGAAATAAATACAGACAGCCAGACAGAAAGAAAGAAAGAAAGAACGAAATAATGAAAGAAAGAAAGAAAAAGAAAGAAAGAATGAAATAATTAACTAAAAAAGAAAGAAAGAATGAAATAATGAAAGAAAAAAGAAAGAAAGAACGAAATAAAGAAAGAATGAAAGAAAGAAAAAAACAAATAAAGAAAGAAATAAAACAGGTTTGTAAGTTTAGTTTACGCATAGATACTATATCACAGTTCTATTTATATGGACTGCAATCTTAATAGTATTACCATAATGAAAGGCTATCCCTAGCCTAGACAAGTAAACCAGCTAAGTATCTTGTCTTGGACCGGTCTAGTATTATGTTCAATTGACCGGCGCGGGCGCATGCCGTGACGGAAGCGTCGCTAATGTTGATCGTTATCTGTTTTACGGTCCGAGAAGCTTGTATTGATTTATTTGGACTTTATGGTTTCAATTGGGGTTTATTTTATCGCTTATAAGAATCTTTTGTAAATATTTTGTGGAATGGTTCGACTAGTGTTTTCGTGACCTATTCGCTACGGTCGTATGTTTGCGACTGGGTACTCCATCTCGTTTAGCTCTTCAATCCACAAAGGTGACAGAAGAGCTGACGAGATAGAGTATTTTGTCGCGGATGTGCGACCCTGGCGGAATAAACGCGAGAGTGTTTGTCGGATATATCCGACGTAGGCATTTAAAAAGAGCGTTGAAAATTTTAAAAATAGCAGTTATTAAAACAGTTGTTTTAGAGATTTGAGAACTTTTATAGCTATTTTAATAATAGTATTAAGTTTATGTATTTAACTAGCTTTCATTCGCGGTTTCGCTCGCATCTTTGGTTACTGCTCCGCCGCCGTGAAAATGACATATGATTTAAAAAAAAAACTTTCCTGTAGAATGTTGTTGTAGTGACATAGGTTATACACCCCTATTTTTTAATTAGTACAAAAAATATGGTGTTCTATACGTATCCGTTACTAATCATATTTTTGTAGTCAAAAGTAGAAAAAAAAGAAATCCCAAAATTGTCCACAAAAATTTGTCATAATTGGTAAATTCATAATTGAATCAATCATTCATAACAATTGCTATTAGAAAATACTACGCGCATTTGATTGTCATTTTCAATAATTCATAATCAAAAGCCTGTACAATATGTCCATAAATTGAGTGACATTTTGGGATATAAACAAACGCTAATAACTTTGCTCTTTATGAATATAATTTATTGAGACTTTATTTAAATAATAATAAGACCTTTTCTAATAAGCCTTACACACATTTTACCACTTTGGAAGTGTCTCTTGCGCAAACTATTCAGTTTAGAAAAAAAAATGATATTAGAAACCTCAATATCATTTTTGATGACCTATCTATAGATACCCCATACGTACGGGACAGATGAAAAAAAAAATGAGTTACAGTTCAATAAATTATGGGGAACCCCCAAAATTTATTGTTTTTTCTTTCTATTTTTGTGTGAAAATCTTAATGCGTTTCACAGAATACATCTACTTACCAAGTTTCAACAGCTATACTGTTTTTATAGTTTCGGAAATAATAGCTGTAACATATGGACGGACAGAAAGACAGACATGACAAATCCATAAGGGTTCCGTTTTTTGCCATTTGGCTACGGAACCCTAAAAATCAGGTGCGAAGGTCACATTATGGCATACTATCAGGGAAGTCAAAGTTATATAATTCGCACTTACTCACACCGTATAGTAATCCTAATCACTTCATTAACCTACTGGCAGTTAGCACGTGCGTGCGTGACTCTTCTCCATAGGAATGACTTCATGGAGTGGTACGGTGATAGAATCTTAAGTAAACTTAAGTAGTTTACATGGAGATTGTTGTAATTTAGATTTTGCTGTTTGTGAGGCAGCAAAGGTATTTATTTATAAGAGTTAAGAAATTAGATTAAAATTTATGTTGATGAATTTGTAATAATAGAGTAATAAATAGGTTTTATAAGAGACTAGTGCGCTTCACCGTCAATTTGTGATTACAAATGAGTGATTACATCACTGCTTACCATCAGGTGGGACCGCTGTAAAGCACTAGTTTGTCTCGTTAAAAAAAAAGAAAAAAATGCGTTTGAAAATCATGTCGGTAGGAAACCGTGAAATGTCTTCTCTCGCTCTGGGTGCAACGAGAGGGTGGTGTCCAACTTTTTGTTTTAAAACCCACCCGTGTTCTTTCAGTTGTCCTTCACGTTCCAGGGCCACGGTGACTATCGATTTTTGCATGATAATTTTCCAACTTCTGGAACTCAGGCCTCCTCTTTAGAAGAGGGAATGGACCATAATTCACCTCGCGGGCCCGGTGAGGTTTGACTTTTAGTTCTAGGACATGCCGGTTTCCTCACGATGTTATCTTTCACGGTTTTGAGAGCAATGGTGATGAAATAAATTAATCAAAGTAATGCACCTAGCTGGGTTTGAAACTCGTAAGCCAGGACCGTTACCACTGGAGCTGTTACTTACCACAAGCAACTGCAGCAACGTGATGATATATCGAGATCAGTAAACACTTACTTGTTTAATGACGGGATAAGGTACGGCATGGGGCACTGGTACGGGCACGGGACGGTCAACTGGGACGGCGACGTGCCTCTCCACGGTCACGGGGTAAGGCTTAGGGACCGGTACGGCGTAGGGACGGTCTACAGGTACGGGAACGGCGACCTGAAATAGAGATGATGATGTGTTGAAGTAAATAAATGTAATAATTGTGTGTGGCAATGTAGTATGTATGGTTGCTTGCAAATTCTTTTTTTATAGTATTGATAGAGAAGCAATTTTTGTTTCTATTGTGTTGTTAGAGAAGTATTTTGTTTTTAATTTTTTTTTTACCTTTATATTTCTTTAATTCTGTATTGTACACAAAAACATATTATAGTACACAGTGATGATTGACAGTTCATGTACATAGCGAGATTAACTCAACAAAGAGGTTTCTCCCTTTTTATTATATGTATATATATATATATTTTGTAATTATTTTATTGGAAAAGAAGTTAACGAATCTGGTAAGAACAGCATGATTTTATATCACTATAACCCATATTTTCATTTTTTTTTTTGGTCCGACAGATTGGTGTATTTTATTGTGTGTCTATTTGGGCAAAATAAACATGTTTTCTTTCTTTTTTTTAATTTTTATTTTAGAATTAAGCATGAAAGATGCCCAAAGCTCTCTTATCTAATATGTACATTAGCGATTTGTACGTAAATAAAAACCCACCTTAACAGCAACAGGGTATGGCCTGTCAACAGGCACTGGATAAGGAGCAGGCACAGGTACACCAACATGCTTCGTCACTGTCGTATGAACATCAGCACCAACAATGGTCCCTCCAATAGGTCCCCCGACCGCATAACCCGCTGCAATAGGCCCTGCGGCATAGCTCGCGGCGATGTGACCGCCCCCTAAGTGGCCCGCATACCCGTGGCCCGCATAACCGTGGCCCAAAGACAGACCATGGCCTATCAAAGGCGCGCTCAGACCGTAATGGCCCACAAGTCCACTTCGCTTCTGGACAACTTTGCTCGGTTCCGGTTCCGCCAGAACTGAGGCTGCCAAGAAAAGTACTGCGATCTGGAAATAAAGAAGGTATGGTTAGGAGTTTGTTATGAAATTGAAATATCGCAACATAATATATGATGGGAGATAGGAGCCTTTTTGGTCCCGCACAGGTCCTTTTTTAAATTTTATTATTGTTGAATTTTTATTTCAAGGTACTCGGTAGATATAAGTTAACATTTTTATTTTATTGTTGTTTGTTCTCAGCAAATCTCAAATAAATGTTATTATTATTTTTCCTTTTTTTGCTTTACGGCTTTGGCAAAGATTTTATGAGGCGTCATCTAGGTTTAAAGAATCTTTATTTCTCTGAACATATTATAAACGATCACATAAATGAGATTTAAATTTTTAGTTAAATAGTTGTCGCCTAGTGACGAAGCATGCAATACACCTTATAGAACAATTACAATTATGTATACACAATAGGCTTACAACATCACGTAAAACATACAGAATAAAAGGGCACAACAAAATCATTGAAGACAAAAATGTAGCGATATATCGACCTAGCATACAAAAGCAGTTGTGACCGTCTAAAGTTATAGAATTCTTTCTCCGGGTAACAGTACCTACTTTTTTTTGTGGATGAAAGGTAAACCCTATGTCCTTTTCTTCACCTCTAACAACGTATATATAAAATCTAATGATGATCGGTTTAGTAGTTCAGGCGCGAAAATGTAACAAATATAAGATTACTTGTATCCTTGTGTAATTCAGGGTAGAAACATTGCTTTAGTTTAATCTAATATGGTAAGATCCATGCTTAGTACAACATAAATGGGAATATTTATGTCTGTGATAGACAAAAACTTTTTTCATGAAGCAGACCATTGGCCCCAGTAGGCTTTGACCCTGCTGGGCTCCTATGATTTGCTGACATCTCCTTGAGGCACGCGTGGAACAATACGCGCTGTGGACGACCTGGGCTCGGTCCGGATGGTTACCGGACGGTCGGACGGTGAGCCTTTTGAGAACATTGCTCGCCGTCCACAAGCCCGCGTCTACGGTGAGCAGAGAAGGGATCATTAAAACATCAAAGGTCACTACACCCTCAAAAAGCTATGCAAATGAAGAGAAAAGTGTCAACAACGCATCCATCGCCGAAATGGCAAATCGGATGCACTACCGCATAAATTAAACAGGACAATGCATCCGATATTACTTTTACTTATTGCGTGATATGACTCCATCAACCCACTTGATATGCGACGAGGTACAGACAGAAACGAAATTCGTTCCACGTTCAGAATTACAATGAAGGGAATCTTGGGCATGGATGGTTATAAGAACATGATTGAAGCGTGTTGTCGTATTGTTACGTGTACTATCGATGACAGAATACGGTTGGCTGATTAGTAAACAATGAATAGGGTCTTAACATGATGTGTTTAAATGTCAGTCATGCGAGTGAGAAAGAGAGATGGAGCTATACACCCTATATTGACTTTATTTGACTTTATTTATTTTTATTTTTGACATCAATATTTACTTTATTAAGTAAATTACATTTTGTAAATTATATATTTACTTTTATTATTGTGAACGTGTGAACAATGTTGATTGCCTTTTTTTTTTCCTTTTCTGTAATTTTAACGTATGTCTGGCAATTTGAGTATATTCTGCGGCCTACCCTTTCCTTTCCCTTTCCTTGGCATTGTTCGTCAAGTCGTTGAGCTCCTTAGTAGTCCTGGGTTGAGCTTTGCGAATACTGACAAATGCTTGCACTGACTGGACAGATCCACTCAAATCTGTATGGTTCTTTCTTCAAAAGACCATCTCAGACAAATCTGCACTGTTTTCATGTGATTTGACCATTACATATTAACTGTATGGACTTTAAAAAAGACTTTGATCCCTGAGTTTGTTTCGGTATTTCTTCTCAGGGTAGTCAGCTAGGAAACACCGGCCTCATCTAGTTTAAAATGACAAAAAAAAATTGACGTGTAAAAGTGTTTTTTTAAACCTACTTACAAAATAAATATCATTTATATAGCTCCATCCCTTTTAAAGTTCTGTGTAGGTCGCCAAATGGGTGGATTAAGAGCTCGTAGTAGGTCCTGGTCTCGATGGCGTTGCATGCTTGCTTGATATTATGTCAAGTTGTACTGAATATTCAACTTAGTTAAACATTTCTGATGTCAAGTTACTCGTATACTTGACGCACTGTTGTGTTTAGTTTACTGACAGCTAAGTAAGGGTGTAAAATGCGTGAGAAATTGGTTCATAAGTTAGTAGTAATATTCAATGGTTTGTTTTGTTTACTTACGACACAATTGTTGTATGTTATAGGAGTGGATAAGTAAATGTAATATTTGCATGACTGTCAAATATTTCTTAGCAGGTTTCCAGATATTTTAATCCGCTATAATATTGGAAACTTAAACTCTTCATTAGTGTAGTAGTATAATTTTGTGCTGTTTTAGCACTGTCGCTGCGTTTGCGGAGAACCTCAAACGGTGAAAATATAATAACTCCTCGTTGCTAATTACATTTTCAAGACTTTTGGGATTGAAACCCTTAGACCATGGGGTCTGTAAGCTCATACAGTATTTAAAGATTAAATGGGCTAGCTATTACTTCAGTCAAAGACAAAATTAAATACGTTCAGTCAACAGCGATGCGGAAGAATTTTTTTGACGCGACGATTTAATTTTAAAATATTTAGTTAGGAGTTTTTGTTTTAAGTAGAGTTATGTTTTTTATAACGTGTATTCTTATCGCGATTTTTTTTACCTGTTACCTGTTCACGTAGGGACCTAATGACAGCATCAGCGGACGGCACTGCCGTGGCCGACTACTGGGCCAAGCAAGGAATTTAACTAGTTTTGCCATCGATACGCTAAGAAGAAGTCTGGTGTACAATATTAAAGTCTCGCTAGTCCATAGTATGTTGAAATCCCACCAGTCTACTATTGTCAACCGGCCAGAAAGATAGACCAGTTACCTAAGTATTTAGGTAAATAAACCTTTAGTTAGATCATAGCTCCAATAAAATGTGGATCAATTAAGGAGACTTGAGTTACTTATACGGATATTGCTAGAATTAAGTCGGGGAAAGTGACATACAGAGAAAAACGAACCCGTGTGGTTATCTAACTACCCAGAACTAACCACCTCTGTGTGGTTATGTGTTTAGCTAGTTTTTAATTATGCTGTTTTTTTATCACATCACACTAATATTATAAAGGCGAAAGTGTGTATGTTTGTTATTGCTTTATGCTTTTGAGGCTAAACGGATTTAACAGTTTGGTAGAAGAGCTCATACAATAGTTTATTTTTTCCGAGAGTGTTTATGTTTCTTTGCGACATTTACGCGAGAAAAGCCGCTGGTAGAAGCTAGTTATATTTTAAAGGCGAAAGTTTGTTTTGTTTGTTTGTTTATAAAACCCTTTTTTGTATATTTTAGGGTATTTTGTATATCAATGGTCTATATTTACTTGTTACTCTTTCACCCTCTTCAAGCTGAACGGTTTTGGCTGAAATTTGGCACACAAGCAGACCATCTGCTGGAATACTTAGCCCGTTGCCTTATGATAAGCTAGTATATAATAAACATTATACTAGAAGAGTTTGGTTAGGAATTAATATACCTAGGTGGATATTAAAGCTCGAGCCTTCTTTTTATGGTTGATTACGTGAAGGAGCATTTGGCTTGCAGTGGGATGTTTGACAAGAGGACTGGTATTATGATGGCGCTAAATGTGATTGTTTATTTTTAAAAAAGTATCTGGGGCAAATAGATACAGAAGGTAACTGCCTCATTATTCTGATTGATTTATTAAATCTCACGTTAGTTAATGGTTGCTTGAAAAGCTGACTTGAGATTGACCGAGCTTTCAGAAATAGGGTGTTAAATTGACTTTATTGGGTGAAGTATTTCAAGCAATAGGAAAATTTATAAAAAAAAATTGCTGCCCCAATAAAAATTACTCCTGTAACATGGGTGCGTTTACAAATATGTAAACATACAAACACGAAACTTCTAGACCCGGAATATTTATGTAGTACTAAAATATGGTGGGCAAATAAACTTTTGCAGTTGGACACAATACTAATAAAAAGAAATAGTATAGTAATCACTGTCACTATTTACTGTTTTACTGTATTTATTTTACAAAATATTAAATTGTTTTTAGAAGTTGCAGGTAGCGCAGTTTTAATTTTTCTGAAAATATATTGCGTTTGTACATTCAGGTGTAGCGTTTATTTCAAGAAAGTGATACGTGTTTACCATAATTATTTTGTTTTGTGTAAGTCTAAGTTGAAAGTCTAAATGTATTTAGTCAATAGAACGTTGATTTGTCTCAGCAAATTATGTAATTATGAAGTCCTTTCCGTCTATTTTTATCTATAAAGCTCCTATTACACTACTCGATATTCAGATAGTCTTAGTCTATGTTTGTCTATTTATCTCATTGTTCTGTTTCATTCCTTTACACGACATTTGCGTAAGTTGCTCTTTTTCTTGTGTGATGCTACATAGACTAAGAATGTCTGAATATTGAGTGGTGTAATAGGCGCTTAAGTTTGAGAACGTTTAGAAACATGCCTATTAATTAATTTATAGTCGTGAATATACTGATTTCAATGTATTTTTTTTATAATTATTACTACAGTAAACGTTTGTTTATAATACTAAGTTTTCTAAAGGGTTGCTAAAAGATCTTTTAATTGAGAAATTAACTCTTAATGAACTAATCAATTGAAGGAAATGAGTGATTAAACTATCGATACCAGTAGCATAGACTTTAGTGCTCTACCGCAATCGTTCAGATTGCATTCTGCACTAATTAGACCGTGGGAAAAGTGCGCGAAAAGCGCAAATGGGAAACCTAATTAATTACCTGGCAAGATATACTTGCTAAATGAATTTTTTCACATTGTGACAATGAATGAGAATTTTTGTATCGAGAGAAATATTTGAATTATTTTTGAAATTTATTGCTATTTTTATTTCGGCATGACTTTAAGTTTAGTAACAAGAACCATAGACTTCCTAAGCACCTTTTTTTTTTAATTGATATGAATATATATATGAAAACATTGTGGAATAAATCATAGTTTTTAAGAGTTAAGTTTCTTGCCGGTTCTTCTCCATAGGAATCGATCATTTGGAATCGTGCGCTAGCTTCTGACGTTTTATAAGTGCCCATGTAGGCCTATATTATGTGAAAAAAATAATTTTGAGGTTGAGTGTCTGCATCAGAATGGCGACCCTAAGACGACAAAGTGCACAGATATTTTTCAAAGATTGACTTATATGTACTTTCTTTTTATCGTTCTTTTTTATCTGTATGTGGAGGTTTGTTATTATCAATTTGGTAATATTACACTCTTTATATCAATAGTATATTAGTCTGTAAGCCTTCAGTAAAATAAAATAAATAAACAACACTAAAACTAAGCTAAATTGATACTGCATATTTGTATTTTTAATATTATGTCAAATTAATATTATTTATGATTTTTGTGCACTGACCACCCAGGAGATAGATTTGCCGTCTTCTTTCGTTGACTGAAAGATCGAAGATCGAACGATATCCTGAGGTTGTTTGTAAGATATGGACCTTTGCGATAAGACCGCTCTTTGTACACTTAGTTTTGTACAATAAAGTATATAATCTATATATATATGAAAAACGAAATACCACTCACTGATTAATCACGAAATCTCAGAAACTATAACACCTACAAACTTAAAATTTGGCAGTTATATTCCTTAAAGGGTGTAGACATCCGCTAAGAACGGATTTTACGAAACTCCACCCCTAAAGGGGTAAAACTGGGGTTGAAAATTTGTACTGGCAGAAGTTAGTAAATAAATATTGTTAACCCACCATGGGACCTCACTAACTTTAAAATTAAACAACTAAAACTAAATCTTAGTCGACCTAATTCTGTTTCACTTACATAAGCCTTCATATTGTAACAAAACACTGCACTCAAACTGTTTAACACCGTAAGGATCGAGTCACACTGTGCATATGTGCTCTAAGGCCCACAAACCACTTATATAAGGCTCGCAGTACACCACCCCACTATCAGACCCATTGGGTTTAGGTCCAAACGCCACTATTTGCGACACTTAGTGCTATGTAGCAAGTATGCCGACAATTTGGACGTTATTTAAATTAGCTGAGATTACTTAGGTATTGTTTCTGTAATGAGTTCTGCGATTGTTGATTGTTTTGGATTATTCTTGGTTGTGATTGTTTGGTTATAATTTAATTTGTCTGAGCAAAGATTCAGATTGATTTCATAATCCGCCTTAATTTACTAGTTGCTGCCAGTGGCTTCACCCGCGTGTTGATAGTTATCTCAAGGGAACATACTCCCGGATAAAAAGTATCTTATGTGATATGATGAACTCGTTTGCCAAATTTCATCCAATTGCATTCAGCTGTTCGAGCGTGAAGAAGTAGCAAACATACACACACTGACAAACTTTCGTATTTATAATATTTACTTATTGTGATTTTTTTACCCAGAACGACAAAAATGCTAATTGCACTGATTAATTTACGGACAAATTATGTAAAGTTCGTTGAAGTTAAAATAACACAAATATATAACTAAGCTTCAGGAGTTTCCACAACTTGGACTCAGGCCTGCTATCTGGGTGAGAGACCACGCGGGTCTAGTGCGGGTTGGTTGTATGTCACATTCGATTTTCAGTTTTCGAATTTTCATTTTATATTTTGTGTGTATTTTTAGGAAATGTTAACCCTTATAAACCACCTTTGATATTGTTTTTAAATAAAGTTCCTGAATAGTTCTATGGATAACCAGTGGGTGTAGGCTAAGTTAGATTGTGTTCTTCATCAGTCATTATAAGAAATTAATAACCCCTCGACCGCCGATTGTACATACGTCTGTACAACTTGAATGACCCTGAAAAACGCTTAATTTTCGTTTTGTATACACATTTGTGTTACTAAAAGAGTTATGAGTATACATGTGGATGGGTGGAGAGGGAGAGGGAGGCCAAAGAAAAGATGGATGGATTGTGTGAACAGTGATATGAAAGAAAAGGAAGTTAGTGATAGTATAACGGTTGACAGGATAGAATGGAAGAAAAAAACGTATTGCGCCGACCCCAAATAAGATGGGACAAGGGCAGGAAGATGATGATGACACACATTTGTATGATTTTTTTTTAGCCAAAAATTTTGTTTTTTATATCTTGTTTTTTCTAAAATAATCCAAGTTTTTTTTTATTAATATTTTTTGGTGATTTATGTAAAAACGTGCAATAACGTAATAATAATACCCCGAGGCGCGAAAGGTTAAGCATTTATTTTTAATCGCTTATTATTTTAATTGATAATTGATTGATGTCCGAAGTTTCTTGGAGGTTCTTACCTATAACTGTGATTTAAAAATATAGACTTTGTTGAATCTGCTATAAAATAAGCCAAGATCGGTCGATTAGTGTTAGTGTTTCTATGTTTGTGGAACAATCATAATTTATGAGAAAATTATTTTATTGTCATAATCAATTAATGGTTTTCGTGAGCTGCAGAATTGTCTAAAGAGTTATTGCGGGCATGGAACGCAAAAGGCAACTGAAACTGACAGGACACAGGTGGATTTTAGTCAGTAAAAGTAATTAATTAATTAAACTACAATTGCTGTAGGATGGTGCGGGTGACAGCTGTCGGATTCATACATTGTAGCTAGCTATCCTTTTCTTTTATCAAGATGTATATTTTCATCCTGCTGTCATCCTATGCTATGCTATGTATACTGTTTCACGTGCCTCAAGGAGATGTCAGCAACTGTAAGGGCCCAGCAGGGTTGAAGACTACTGGGCCCAAGGGTCTGATTCTGAAAGGAAGACTGGGCCCCGGTACGAAAGGCAACGAAGGAACAGGAGTGGGTTTTTAGTCAGTAAAAGTCTGACACTATCTCCCGCCCCGCTTAACAGCGGAGGATGTCATAAGATGATTTACCCAACGAAAAAAAAAACCCATGCTATGTAAAAAAGACCTTAGTGATTCGACTACTGCATCGTCTAGATTTTGCAACAAGTCCTTAAACTAGTCATCCACCAAAACGTTCCAATTTCAACTTTCACCACCACACATTTTAACAGCTTTCCTAACCAGCCTACTAAGACCCGTGTCCATAGTTCGTCCACGCAATCTATATCTTGAAGTAGCTCCTTTTCCTGTACCCTATATACCACGACAGGTCATCTTAATTGGTCGTGTCTTAAAGTAATAGTAACTGAAGCATTTGGACAAAGTTATCGTTGGAACGACAGAATTTGGAACTAAACATTTTGAATATGGAATAAGGTCGTTTTTTGCTTAACACTAATGTGTTTATTTACAATCAGCGCCATCTTTTATTTTCTCGATAAGTTTGTCGAGCTGTATTTGTCTAACTTGTTCTTATGATGACGTAAATTAAGGCGAACGCAATTTAGTGTAAAGGATATTTTGACGTGATCGTAATGATACTTACCTGATAGATATAGGATATTATCTATTAGCTATAAAGGGGGCTCCACACGCTTGGCAAACAATGACAAACAGCCAACTCTAAATGACAATCACGAGTATGTGGATGCTTCTGGTTTTTTTTAGGTGGGAAATCATCTAATGACTTCTCCCACTCTTGGGTGGAGTGAGAGGGCGTGTAAGACTTTTACTGACTAAAAACCCACTCTTGTTCCTTCGTTGCCTTTCGTACCGGGGCCGAGTCTTCCTTTCAGAAGCAGACCCTTGGCCCCAGTAGACTTCGACCCAGCTGGGCTCCTGTGATTTGCTGACATCTCCTTGAGGCGCGCGTGGAACAGTACGCGCCGTCGACAACTTTTAAGCTTTAAAATATAACATTTTATAAATAAATAATATATGTTATTTATCTATTCTATCCATTTGATCAACCCGCACTGGGCCCGCGTGGTGGATTATGGCCTATTCCGTCTCCTAGAGAGGAGGCCTGAGTCCCAACAGTGGAAACATTATAAGGCCGACTATGCTATGCTATTTATCTATAAAATGTTGCAGTTGCAGTGTTTTAATTTAAAATAAATATACGTCAACCCGAAAGTAATATTTATCGCCACTAGTTTATCGTCCGCCATGTCAATGTTTACCTGTCCTGAATGGTCTAACACGTTGGGCAAACTTGGGATGCCCATTTGTGTTGGCGGATTGTGATCATTGTTTTTTTTTAGGTGGGAAATCATCTAATGACTTCTCCTGCTCTAGGGCGGAACGTGAGGGCGTGTTAGACTTGTACTGACTAAAACCCACTCCCATGTACCTTCTTTGCCTTTTTAGGACCCCGGGATTTCCTTTTGCAAGCCAACCCAACGTTGGCCAAGCTTGGGGATGCCTATTTGTGTTGGCTGATTGTGATCGCTGTTTGACACTTTATTTGGTATGTTTAATGTTTGCGGCAAACACCAAGCGTGTGGTGCTCACTTTATTGATCGGTATCTAATTTGTAAACGGTAGTTGCCATTTACTTATGAAACTGAGAAGAGGTTTTGTCATATCCTGGTTTATGATATGTTTTATAGTGATTGGTTGACATTAATTGGACAGACTAATAATTTATTGTTAGTAGACACTGCACGCGGCTATAGACAATGGTAACAACACCTGAAAGATGATTTTTTAAAGTTCCGTAGCCAAATGGCCAAAAACGGAACCCTTATGGATTCGCCATGTCTGTCTGTCTGTCCGTCCGTATGTCACAGTTACTTTTTTCCGAAACTATAAGGGCTATACTTTTGAAACTTGGTAAGTAGATGTATTCTGTAAACCGCGTTAATATTTTTACACAAAAAAAAAAAACATGAGTTTTGGGGATTCCCCATCCTTAGAACTAAAATTCGAATTTTTTTTTCGTCAAACCCATACGTGGGTATCTATGGACAGATCTTCAAAAATGATATTGAGGCTTTTCATATCTTTTTTTTCTAAACTGAATAGTTTGCGCGAGAGACACTTCCTAAGCGGTAAAATGTGTGTATTGATCACATTGTCGGATAAGTATACATGCTCCTCGAAGTACAAGATATATTAACCATTTGGTCAGACAATCCTTTTGTCGAGAAGTCCTAATCTACCATTTACCCAAATAAATTTATCTTACTTAGAATTGTTACCGAATACGCTATTTCCCACGGCTTAGTTCTCGTGGACGGGAGCTGTGCATTTATTCAGGATAAAAAACCTATGCATTTAGTGAGAGTGTTGGTTGCGGTTTATTGGTGTGTACAGTTGTAGACGATGATTGATGACGTAGCAGGATAGGAGGTTGAAATAAGTAGATGTTTTCGAAGAAGCAAACACTGTATAAGGCACGTTTTTATTAACTTCAACTCTTCATTATTGGCATTTGTGAAAAAGACACCACAATTTTGCCAATAAAGTCAAAGTCAAAGTTTTTTATTTTACATAGGCCTACATGGGCACTTATAAAACGTCAGAAGCTAGTGCACGGTTCCAAATTGGTCGTTTCCTATGGAGAAGAACCGGCAAGAAAATCCATGGTTACTCTTTTAAAAAAGAATTTGTTGTTACAATATTTCCATATTACAGCTTATGTAGATATTATGTAAGGACAGTGTAGACTGGTCAATATTGTACTAAAAAGTACAATAAAAATAATCTACAATGAAAAAAAAAGAATCTACAGTGTTCTCACATTCACATTATAAAAAAGAGGTTATATAAATAAAAGCAAGTAAAATAAATAATTACAATTATTAATAAATGATACATTAACAAAATAAATAATAATAAATAAAAAAATATAAAAAAAAATATATCACACGTGCAAGCAAACCATAACACGTGCAAACCATTAATAGACCATCAAACGCTGGAGAGTATTTAGCGTGAATTAATAGTAAAATAAATACATATCTACGTTTTTATTATTTGTATCGTTTAGTTTGACACTTACGAGTTGATTTACAGTTGGCACTTGACAGTAGTGCTAGTGTTGCCATACAAAAAATATGTTTTTATCAGTTAAATGTTGGAGATTCAAAACAAAGATAGATTTTTAACCGACTTCAAAAAAAGGGAGGGTTTATCAATTCGGTTTTAATTTTTATGTGTGTTAACTCAGAACTCCATCGTTTGTGGACCAATTTGTATTTCTACCAATATATTTTCCCATATAATGTCGTTACTTAAGCTTGTATATCTTGCATGTTAGTAGTTTATGTTTTGTTTTTTTTTCATATCATCTGTACCCTTTTTGATCAATTAACAATTATTATTATTCGTTACTTCTAGATTGGTTACATTTTTGTTTTAAATCCAGTTTTGATGATGGGATCTATGAGGAATTGAGGGAGCTCCTCAAATATTATAGGCAACCACATAGTGATTTTGGTATTTTCATCGAGAAGCTTAACAAGCGTTTACAGTCAAAAAGTAACATTTAATGAAGTGGAACTGATAAATAAGACCAGAAATGGCCAACAGGTTCCGTTGGCCTCATTCATTCTCACATAGATAGTTAAGAATGACAATGAAGATAGTTAAGTGACTATGACAATACAAATAAATAAATGATTCTGAATGGTTATGTTGAAAACGGTATCATCTAAGTGAACTGATGATGATGAGGGAGCTGGAAGGTAGGCACTGGAACTCGATAATTAATCAATGTAACCTAGCCGTGTTCTCTCGAGCTCTTTCAAACTCACGGCGGAAGAAACGTCTTGGTATCACTATAGTGCGGACACGGTAGGGTGGAGTAAGTAGTCATGTAGGCGCAGGCTTGTGGACTTAAATGTTTAGCAAATTAAATGCTTGAACAATAAACGCGCCGTTTCACAGATATTGTTGTACATAATTTAATTAGTGCCACGATATTTCCCACGGTTACAAATTAGTCATAGGCTAGTAGGTGTAGGAGGTCCTCAAATTACGAGTGTCCAAACCTAGGCTGATGCTTTACTATGTCTTATGTATAGGCCTATGTCTTCACTTTTGTTTATTTTTCTTTGGAAATATCAACAGGAAAATTAAAGTTACTGACATAGCTCGAAGTATCGCTAAACTTAAGTGGCAGTGGGTAGTGGGGCCAAAAGGTTCTGGGTTGACAACTCGTAAAAGGAAAAGAGGGAAAAGGCAGGGTTGGAAGGCCTTTCGCAAGTGGACCAATAACCTGTCCTGTGTGTCAAGCATGCTCTCCCTGCATGCTTGACACACAGGACAGGTCATAGTGCGTCACCACAAGGGTTCATTCGGGGGACGCATATGTCCAACCGTGGCCTTTTTTTAAAGAATGTTGATTATGAATCTTCATCACTACTCTCAAAACGGTGACGACAAACAACAAATGACGTAGGTTTGTTGACGGCTGAAAAATCTAAATTGCTGTCGTGCCAGCGACGCAATAATAGAAGGTGAAGGAAATTTCTTAGAACGTAAAATAAAATTCGTAAGTACCCCTCTCTATAATTCGTTGTCAAGTCAACCTGGTACGTGTTTTTTTTTGGTCCCGGCAGACGCGTATAATTCCATCTGAGACCCCATAATAGCAACTTGGGAGACTCGACGTTGGACTTTTTCAAATTGACATGATTTATGTAGGTTAGTAGTGTGGTAGTAGTGTAATTTATTTATGCTGGTAAATGAGGTAAGGTATGCCTATAATGTTAACTACCACATGACTTCTAGGAAGTTTTTTCTACATACGACATGTTAAAAGGATAATCAGTAGAAATGTAGCAAGTGAGGATTTCTTAGGTCCTATTACGACTCACTTTTTATTATGATGATTTTTATTGTACTTTTTAGTACAATATTGACCAGTCTACACTGTCCTTACATGATATCTACTTATACTGTATTATGGAAATATTGTTGGAACAACAATTTTTTTTTAAAGTTTAGCCATGGTGTTTTTTGCCGGTTCTTCTCCATAGGAAACGATCAATTTGGAACCATGCACTAGCTTCTGACGTTTTATAAGTGCCCATGTAAGTAGGCCTATGTGAAATATAAAAAACTTTTGACTTTGACTTTGTTATTATTTATTTACTGTAATGTTTTAATTTATCTAATTAATTTTGATATTCCAATTTAAAGTTTTTTGACATTAGTTGTATTTTTTTTATTGTAACGATTCTTTCATTTTTATATATGGTAATTGTAATTTTAACCTATTTAATATTTATTTTGTAAAATTTGTATTTTTTTTTTCTATGTAGTAGACTACATGCCTAATATCGAGTGTATGTAGGCAACGTCAGATTTTGCGGTCCGTTTATAGTCGACCAGGCTATTCGTACATCTACCACTTTTAACTCAAATTGGGTAGTTGATTTTTTTTATTTTTTATGATAAAAGAACTCATACAAAATCACAAATAAAAAATATTTCCAATTAAAAAAAAATTAACTTAGAGACCTTTTAAATCTGGTGGAAGGGGATACTGTCAAAAGATACAGAAACTGACATGTGACTTCACCACCATTAGGTTACATGCGTATCTTGTTGGTGAGAAATCATTCATCACTCTTCCCGCTCTCTGTGCAAGAGCAAGAGGTAGTGCCCGAATTTTACTGGCTAAAACGCACCAGTGTTCCTTCAGTTGCCCTTTACGTTCCAGAGCCACGGTAACTCAAGTAACTCCACAGTAGGTCTTGTGACTCACCCACTATCGCTGATCCATCTCCTTATTTGGTCAAGTGCCGTGCTTTGTGTTATACTTTCATTTTCTGTTAACCGACAAACTTGAATAGGTTTGCTAAAGCTATTCCTTATTATATTCGGTCACAATTACAAACTATCCTGATGAAATGTCTTTCCTTATCCACAAATACATCAATAATGCTGAATATCCAGCATCTCAATGGGCTGCTGAGACACCTGAACAGTTCCAAGCTCGGCGTCAACAGAACGCTGAAGTTAAGTAAAAAAAATAGGTAGGTAGGGAAGGGTAGGTAGGTAAGATAGGTAGGTAGGTAGGTAAGTAGGTGGGTAGGGTAGGTAGTCAGTTGACGGGAGCGAAGCCCCGGGTAAAAACTCATCAATATCTATTATTAAAATAACCGCTGCTGCCAGCGACTTCGTCCGCGTCAAAAGAAAATTGTTCCAAAGGAACATACTTCTGACTCAGAAGTATCATCTGAGATAAAAAGTATATTACGTGTTATTCTAGGATGCAGTCTACCCGTGTACCAAGTTTCAACGAAATCCATTCAGCCTTTCGAGCGAGAAGAAGTAACAAACATACAAACCACATACCCACACACCATGACACACACTCATAAAATTTCGCTTTTATAATAATTAGTGTGATATTGTCTTCAAGGAAGGAATGGTGGGAGGCCTTTGCCCAGCAATAGGACAGTATAGGCTAGCATCTAATAATATCAGGAGATGGCGGTCAAACGCGAGCCTATCATTAATAATTCACCCTCGTGTGTGGAGTACTGCAGCCACATATGGGCTGGTGCTGCAAAATGCCACCTAGCAGCTTTGGACTCGGTGGAAAGGCGTGCGAAGAAGCTAATTGGTAATCCAGATTTCGTTAGATCCAATCTTCAAAGCCTTGAACACAGGCGCAGGGTAGCCAGCCTTTCGGTGTTTTACAGGTTGCATTGTGGAAAGTGTGCGCGGGAATTGAATGACTTGATTCCACCATCTCATTTCTACCATAGGACAACTCGACGTACGGCGAGTATCCACCCTTACGTTGTTGAAAGCTCTACGGTCTGGACGTTTCGCTTCGTTGTTATACCGCGTACATCGATGGAAAAATTTGTCTGCTGAGGTCTTTCATCCGATTATAATTTGGGTGTCTTCAAGGCTAGAGTGAATAGGCTCTTAATAAACTAGTGCGCCTCACCATCAACGATTGCATCACTGCTTACCATCAGGTGGGATCGCAGTCAAGCATTAGTTTATATCAAATTTTAAAAAAAATTGTCGTTAACTGTACAATGACTACATAAAGGCCCTTCGCCTTTGACACGGGAGGTAATGTCACTGGGCGACTTGTTACAGTAGGTCACGATGTTACCACTGCCTAGCCTAGAGCCTACTGACCTTTCACTCGGCGTTCAGTGGTTTGATGGATTATGTTTAGAGAGAAACATAGTCCTTTTTTATTGTTCCATTTTCTTGTAAATCTTAATCTATTGTAGTTTAAATTTTAATTTATATGTACATATTATAAATAATTAATTGTCTTTTTGTTTTATAATTATATTTTGTTTTTCGTTTTTTTTTCCTAGTCTCGTATATATGCATGCCGTGGTCTCCAGTTTAATGTAATCTAATATAAAATATTTTATTTCATATAGGATTATATTATTAAACGGAAAAAGCTAGTGCACGGTCCCATATATTTATTTATTTAAACTTCATGTACAGTATTGGTACATAGGCGGACTTAATGCAACAAGGCATTCTCTACCAGTCAACCTCCGTCAAATTATCTGTTTCCTATGGAGAAGAACGTGTAAGAAATTCTAAGGTTTATTAAAAAAAATGATTGATTTTACAATATTTACAAATCTGTCATAATTTTTTTTTTTTTTTTTTTAACAACCATTACACAACGCCTTCTAGTCCCAAGCTAAGCAGAGCTTGTGTTATGAGTACTAGACAACAGATAAACATACTTATATATTTCTAAATACATACATATTATAGATAAATTACACCCAGACACAGAACAAATGATTGTGCTCATCACACAAACATTTGTCCTGGGTGGGAATCGAACCCACGACCTCCGGCCTAGCAGTCAGGGCCACCAACCACTAGACCAGCAGGCCAGTCAAATAATGATGCAAGGAGTATACTTGAAAGAACCATTTGTATGATTGTGTCTTGTGTGTTATATCTATCTATATAACCTTTATCAGAAACCTATTTAACCAAAAAATAACTAGTATTGTATTTTTGTATTCTCTAATTTTTATTGGTTTATTTTTTTTTTAAATTCTATAAATTTCTATAGTTTACGTATAACGTCTTGATAACAGCTAAATTAAAAAAAAAAATAGTTGCACAATCAGCGTGTTCAAGATCAAGTCATACATATGATTTGATTGGTACAGTTACCAAGTGCTTCACTCACTTGCATCGAAAGACAAATAGAAGGTATTCTTTCAGATCAAGAAACCAGAGATCAAAGGATGCCAGTCATTGGAACTACTTAAAATAGGATCGTTACTATTAACATTCCAAAAATAAATTGAAGAATGCTTCCACGCTTGAAGGCCTCAAATAATACCAGTAATTACTCCTTTGATCACAAGTACGTAAAATATGGTATTACACCTTTTCCAATCAAGTGAATGCTTGTAAGGACAAATACAACTATGTTCCTATTTATCATGATCTGCGGACAACCTTTACTTAGTAGAGCAATCGACGAAGTTAATCACAATTTTGTAACGGAGCTAAATATCTAAACTTCAGGATGTATATCAAAAAGGCATTAGTACTATTGCACAATAGTGCATAAATTAGCCATTAGGACCAAGGAAGGCTGTATCGATTGGTAGATTAGAATAATGGTGGAGATATGGTTTTGTCTCTATATCGTGTAAGCGACACTGCGTGTTTTTTGCAGGAATGGTTTTTCTCATCCATAATTTAAAAAAAAATATGATAATATCATTCTTAAAATAAATGATTATTTTATTTTAAGAATGACATCATCATTATAAAGTTATGATGATGACATCATCATCATCATTTCAGCCGAAAGACGCCCACTGCTGGACATAGGCCTCCCCCAAGTGTCGCCACAACGGCCATCCGTTCTGCGAGCAATGTGCCCTGCCCATTGCCACTTAAGTTTGGCGATTCTTCGTGCTATGTCGGTGACTTTGGTTCTCCTGCGGATATCCTCATTCCTGATTCGATCACGCAAAGAAACTCCGAGCATAGCCCTTTCCATTGCCCTTTGGGTGACTTTGAGTTTTCTGATGAGGCCCATTGTAAGCGACCACGTTTCAGAGCCATATGTCATTACTGGCAACACGCACTGGTGGTGGACTTTCGTCTTGAGACACTGTGGTATATTGGACGAGAAGATACCGCGCAGCTTCCCGAACGCTGCCCAGCCCAGTCGGATTCGACGATTGATCTCTTTCTCGAAGTTAGACCTACCCAACTGGACCGTCTGTCCCAGGTAAACGTAGTCGTCCACAACTTCGAGTGTAGAGTCCCCGATCTTGATAGGAGTGGGTGCTACTTAAAATAATATGTCTTAATATTCATATAACTGCTCGTCTTGCTATGGTCATGTGAAAAGGAGGGATGGAACTCTTATACGGTTTACTTGCAAATGGCTTAAAAAAAAACTATATTATTGGAATTAAGAATTTACTTCGTTGCACTTTACACAAACTATTTTTACTAAAATCCTTAGGCAACCGCTTCGAGACAGACTGAGATGCCTGTCTCTAGTGACAGGACTAGATGGCCAAATTTGTTGGCCTGCAAATAGGGTAGTCAGGCCAGCATAAGGGCATACATATTTCGGATATAATAGAATGCAGGTTACTAAAAAATCATCGTCAAAAATGTGCTGAATGTGAGAAGCACAGGACAAGTAGATGTGATGACGCTTGTAGGTGGTCTATAATGATGACTCTAGAGTCATAATAACTTTCACTTTAAGCGACATCTATGGAGCCGTATAGGAAGTAAAAAAAACAGGCAAGTGCAAGTTGGACTCGCGCACTGAGGATTCCCTACAAACTTACCTATGAAAACAGCAGATTTTCCGAATCGGTTTTTTTTTGTGACATGTTTCTTGCTGAATTTCAGGATTAGGTCAACGGGAAGTTCCCAATGAGTTTTGATTCCCTCGAGAGTGTCTAGTACATGTTTTTTGTGTCATAAACGGCCGTATCTTTTGTTTTTCGTTAACTTAGGTACGGAACCCTAAAAAAACCAAATCCCGCATCGCGCTATTAGTTTTCGCGCGATTAGAACATATACGAGTACAACAGCCCGAAATCAACTATCGGGCAGTGGCCCTGATCAGTCGTAACATCTATCTGGTCAGAGGATCCTCCCTTTACATTGGAGGTTTGAGGGACTTGACCCTCGGTTCCGCATACCTGTAAACACTCACTTGTGGTCCAATTTGAGACTGGATTGGCCTGTTGGTCTAGTGTTTAGTGGCCCTGACTGCTATGCCGAAGGTCGTGTATGTTTATCAGATGTCTAGTTCTCATAACACAAGCTCTGCTTAGCTTGAGACTAGGCAGCGTTGTGTGATATTGTGGAATATTATTATTATTAATCAATATCCCATTGTCACATCTGCGATATTCTCTAATCTATGCCGCGAGCCAACGCGGGAAGGCATGATGCAACCCCGGACGCAAGCCGAACTGGTTCCAATTTATCTGCCTATTATTCAGGTGCTATATTAAATTCTGCCCAGTCCATTACCTCGAGGATGTGTTAAGTAATAGTATTAAACGTTGTACGATATGTTAATTATTTGAATTGGGCCAAAGGAAGCTAGTATACATGTCGTTGGCGTCTTAACATAAATATGTCTTGAGAAAATATATGTGGATATGTGTTTTATGCAGATGAGGGACGTCGAATGTATCTTCCTGAGGTGTCTTTTTGATACTTGGATTTGTAATATCCTGATATTTAGACCTACTTAGGACTTAGACCACTAGCGGCTTTGCTCTCGTGAGTGTAGAAAATTATTTCAAGAGAACGTAGTTCCAGGATGTAAAGTTCATCACAGCGTTGATTTGTTGGATTCGTTTTTCATATATAGATTGTTAATTTATGTATCTAAGTATATATTTATTATTGTACTTCTTTTCTATTTCTTTACCATTAAGCTGCACCTACCATGTTTTGTTTCTGCACTACCCTAAGGTCGACTGGTAGAAAATGCCTAAGGCATTAAGTCCGCCTTTGTACAGTGTTTATTACTTGTGCATAAAGTTTTAATAAATAAATAAATAAAGTTATTGTCCTATATCAGGACACACATGAAATTTAGGTCCTAAAACTGGTTTGACCGTTTGAGAGTCAAGGAGTAACAGGCAAAGGTTTGTATGTACGTATGTGTGTATTATTTATTATATACTTTATTTTAGGTACTCACAACAATAAACATAAGAAAGAAAACTTACAATATACAATGGGTGGCCTTATCGCATCCGCGATCCCTTACAGGTAATTTGGCTGTATGCCTGTTTAGAGATATGCGGAATCGAGTGCTAAGTCCCGCAAACTTCCGTTGAAAAGGAACGATCCTCCGGATGATTTTTTCTGGTCTGGGTAACTGCCCGAGGGATGATTTCGGTTTTTCGATATGTTCAAATCACACGGAGAATTGTAATTGCGTGATGCAAGATTTCGTAGTTTAGTTCATATGTGGCGCCATTGATGTCGTTACCTTGTATGTTACACACAAACTAGATCATACGTCGGTGGTCCAGCAGGGTCGAAACCTACTGGGGCCATGGGTGATCCGAAAGAGATCCCGGGGCTCTGGAAAAATGGTAAAGAAGGAACAGGAATGGGTTTTTAGTCAGTAAAAGTCTGACACGATCTCCCGCCCCGCCCAAGAGCGGGAGATGTTATTAGATGATTTTGCCACCCGAAAAGAAAAAGTGACTGAAAAGTAAAAAGAAAGAGAATAATTTGTCTTAATATGGTCTCGTAAAAAGGAAACCCATGTTACAAGGATTTATAATGACTTATTGCGTCTATGAATCTACCTACGGGTGGACAGTAGAAGAACAGGAGTGCGTTTTTAGTCAGTAAAAGTCTGACACGCCCTGACTGACTCAGCCCAAGAGCGCGGAATGTCATTGGATGATTTTCCCACCTACAAAAAAAAGACATCATACATCGGTATTATCATTTTAGGATGCAACCGCCTCGAAGGACCACGCCATCGATACCTCAGTTCTACTAGCAACCTGTTTAGCATTGGTTTATTGGCTCGTAAAACACAAAAAGACGATGTATATTGCTCTAGTTGCCCAATTGTAGCAACTCTCCGTAGAGAGAGATAGTCCGATTGTTTGTGCAATCAAACGTGCTGGTGGAACGGCCCTTAGTAATGGATGTTCGTGGTAATAGAGTGCACGTATTTATAAATGTTTAAAGGTATTCGTCGCATTCCCTCGACTCTAACCAAGTTATCGGTTCACCTTGGAGGAGGCCTTCCAACGAAGCGTCTTCGGGTACGTGTTCGTCACTTCAAAACCTTTCGGCCCCATTGACTCTGCCCACTGTCACTTAAGTTTGGCGATTCTTCTGGCTATGTCGGCCACTTTGGTTCTCATTCTCTGCTGCATTACTCAAACCCCCAATAAGGTCATTGTACTGAGCACACATACAAACAAGCTACATTCTCATCAATTTGATGTAGCACGAACAAACGTTGTCATTATATTGAACTGTGATCGGTTAAAAAAATATTATAAAAGGTTTTACTTCTCTCACTTTGGTTACACCCAAGCTGCTAATTTTTCATTTTTACTAAGCAAATTAGACCTAAGCTCGACTGTGAAAGTTCACAAACAACACAATGGTAACAGCATTGTATATAGTTCATCTATATTTTAGGTATTTAATAAAAGTTTCATTTATTTGTCAGATGTATGAATATTTGGACATGGTAGCAATAATAGCGATATGCAGATTACATGGTCTTAAGTTTTAATAGATGGACTCGTATTAAATATTAAAAAAGTAGTAGTTTAAATTAGGGATATCAGTCAAAATAAAAGCAATATAAACATTGTGTTTATTCAGCAATCATTTAAATCAAGTCAAACTCAATTGTTTTATCTGATTTTTGTACTTATTGTATTATTTTACGGATTAAAGGATGATGCTACCTCTGTACCTAATAACATAATCATAACGGTTCCTGTATACTCACGGAAATATTCAACTACCCTGTTCGTAACTTGAAACCTCGAGGTAATCTAAATTACCTTCCTACTTAACGTAGTTTACTCTATCAGCTTCTAAAGTAACACTTTAAAACTGAAGTAAGCAGTATATAAAGTTACGTGGAATGTCCAGAGCTATGAGTGTTATCTGATTTTATGTGACTAAAGCTGTTTGTTGATACAACGATCTGCTTTTACATACGGTACATTGAGGTACGATATTTAATCAAGGGATATTAAATTAGTGGACGGATGGCCGATGGGGACGTAAGGTTCTGGAATGGCGACCACGTACCGGAAGATTCAGCGTTGGAAGGCCTCCCACAAGGTGGACCGATGACCTGGTGAGGGTCGCGGGCATCCGATGGATGCGAGACGCTCAGGACCGGTTATTGTGGCGACATTTGGGGGAGGCTTATGTCCAACAGTGGACGTCTTCAGGCTGAAATGATGATGATGACTATACACCTAAAACTTCCTCCTGGATCCCTCTGTCTAGCGGTGAAAACCGCATGAAAATTTAAAATAAACATAATCTAAAATATTGCGCGAAACATTCCTTTACAATGCTGTCGGCTGGTAATGTGCCCAAAAGACTGATTGTGCGTGGCAATACTCTGTCCAAAATAAAAACCAGCTCTTAGGTCACGCAAAATGTCCACAAGCTTAGCACTTCTACAACTTGTGATGTCTATCCGATTGTACATCAGTAAGCATGACTCGCTCAGATCTCTTACTGATAATAACGCCTAGCTACGCGACTATCACCCTAATGGACTACGTTGTTTTGTTATACAATAGGAAACAGTCTATTGAAATGGTGCACTTTAATCGATGAAGCTTTTGTGTAGGCGTTTATATCTTTAAGTTTATATCCTTAAATATCTTGATAAGAAAGGGATTACAATTACCAGATGCATGGACTAACGAGGCTAGAGTCTAGACTGTAAAATGCAACTGGATGGAGTAAGTACGTTGGCTTCAGAATGGACTAACGACGCTGAAGTCTAAACTGTAGAATGCAATTAGATGGATTAGGTACGTTGGCTTCAGAATGGACTAACGAGGCTGAAATCTAGACTGTAGAATGCAATTAGATGGAGTAGGTACATTGGCTTCAGAATGGACTAACGAGGGTGAAGTCTAGACTGTAGAATGTAATTAGATGGAGTAAGTACATTGGCTTCAGAATGGACTAACGAGGATGAAGTCTAAACTGTAGAATGCAATTAGATGGATTAGGTACGTTGGCTTCAGAATGGACTAACGAGGCTGAAATCTAGACTGTAGAATGCAATTAGATGGAGTAAGTACATTGGCTTCAGAATGGACTAACGAGGGTGAAGTCTAGACTGTAGAATGTAATTAGATGGAGTAAGTACATTGGCTTCAGAATGGACTAACGAGGGTGAAGTCTAGACTGTAGAATGCAATTAGATGGAGTAAGTACATTGGCTTCAGAATGGACTAACGAGGCTGAAATCTAGACTGTAGAATGCAATTAGATGGAGTAAGTACATTGACTTCAGAATGGACTAACGAGGGTGAAGTCTAGACTGTAGAATGTAATTAGATGGAGTAAGTACATTGGCTTCAGAATGGACTAACGAGGGTGAAGTCTAGACTGTAGAATGCAATTAGATGGAGTAAGTACATTGGCTTCAGAATGGACTAACGAGGGTAAAGTCTAGACTGTAGAATTTAATTAGATGGAGTAAGTACATTGGCTTCAGAATGGACTAACGAGGGTGAAGTCTAGACTGTAGAATGTAATTAGATGGAATAAGTACATTGGCTTCAGAATGGACTAACGAGGGTAAAGTCTAGACTGTAGAATTTAATTAGATGGAGTAAGTACATTGGCTTCAGAATGGACTAACGAGGGTGAAGTCTAGACTGTAGAATGTAATTAGATGGAGTAAGTACATTGGCTTCAGAATGGACTAACGAGGGTGAAGTCTAGACTGTAGAATGCAATTAGATGGAGTAAGTACATTGGCTTCAGAATGGACTAACGAGGCTGAAATCTAGACTGTAGAATGCAATTAGATGGAGTAAGTACATTGGCTTCAGAATGGACTAACGAGGGTGAAGTCTAGACTGTAGAATGTAATTAGATGGAGTAAGTACATTGGCTTCAGAATGGACTAACGAGGGTGAAGTCTAGACTGTAGAATGCAATTAGATGGAGTAAGTACATTGGCTTCAGAATGGACTAACGAGGGTAAAGTCTAGACTGTAGAATGCAATTAGATGGAGTAAGTACATTGGCTTCAGAATGGACTAACGAGGGTGAAGTCTAGACTGTAGAATTTAATTAGATGGAGTAAGTACATTGGCTTCAGAATGGACTAACGAGGGTGAAGTCTAGACTGTAGAATGTAATTAGATGGAGTAAGTACATTGGCTTAAGAATGGACTAACGAGGGTGAAGTCTAGACTGTAGAATGCAATTAGATGGAGTAAGTACATTGGCTTCAGAATGGACTAACGAGGCTGAAATCTAGACTGTAGAATGCAATTAGATGGAGTAAGTACATTGGCTTCAGAATGGACTAACGAGGGTGAAGTCTAGACTGTAGAATGCAATTAGATGGAGTAAGTACATTGGCTTCAGAATGGACTAACGAGGGTGAAGTCTAGACTGTAGAATGTAATTAGATGGAGTAAGTACATTGGCTTCAGAATGGACTAACGACGCTGAAGTCTAGACTGTAGGATGCAATTGGAATGAGTAAGTACGTTGGCTTCAGAATGGACTAACGAGGGTGAAGTCTAGACTGTAGAATGCAATTAGATGGAGTAAGTGCATTGGGTTCAGAATGGACTAACGAGGGTGAAGTCTAGACTGTAGAATTCAATTGGATGGAGTTAGCACGTTGCCTACAGAATGGACAAACGAGGCTGAAGTCTGAAGCTGGCCCCATGCCTACTTTTGCCTTTACATCGCTACTTTATAGAACGTTAGGTTTTGGAATCGGGTACGCGTAGTATGGGAATGAATTTCTATCGTGTACAACTGTGTCAGGTTCACACGGTACGGGTAACACGGGTGTATTCTTAGTTCGTTTACACTCATAGTTCAATGAGATGGAATTCTAAAAAGACTGGGTCAAAATTAGGCGCAAGACTAAAGGCTTTACAGTCATTCTTTTCTATGCATGAAGTTGATATGAATTTTTTTTTTCGCCATCGCTGCTCTCAAAATGATGAAGTCGGAAGGAAAGACATTATGAAGAAACTAGCATGTCCTAGAATCAAAAACTTTGAAGACATGTGATATCCACAATTTCTTTTTTTAATAATAATAATATTCCACAACTATCACATAACGCCGTCTAGTCCCAAGCTAAGCTGAACTTGTGTTATGAGAACTAGACTAATGTTAAACATACTTTTATATTTCTAAATACACCCAGACACAGAACAAATGATCATGCTCATCACACAAACATTACCTACCTTCCTACCTTTACCTACTTTTGTTCTAGGTTGGAATCGAACCCACGACCTCTGGCATAGCAGTCAGGGCCACTAAATATTAGACCAACAGGCCAGCCTGAATTAGTTTTGCGCATTGAGCGCACCTGGTGGATTACGGCCCATTTAATCTTAAAGACATGGCCTGAGTCCCAGCAGTGGTAACATTATAAGACTGATTATTATTCTATTATAATAAAGTTTCAACAAAGTAAAACAAACAAAAAATCAATCGCTAATTACTAAACTTCTCAACTGTAATTAGCATTCATTCATATAGTCTTACAATGACTGGTTGGTAGGAGGCCAAGTGTCCCGGATTTCTTAAGTTTTGTAACAGACCCAAGGGACCGGCCTATTGGGGCACCTTTACGTAATAGACGCGGTAGTCTTCGCCAGTAGGTCACGATAATGCTTTATGAGAATCGAAGTGGTTTTGAGATTTGATTTAGGTACATGATAAATGATATTTCGTTTGCAAATAGGTCATATAAAACACTTTTACTCGACAATTTTTTTTTGTCAGTTTAAAACATACGACGCCGGTATTTCTTAGCTCACTATTCTCTCAGGGAAATGTCAGCTAGTCGTAGGGGCCTAGGAGGGTCGAAGCCTACTAGGGCCATGGGTAGTGTGAAAACGAAATCTGGGTCCCTGGGACGAAGGCAAAGAAGGAACAGGAGTGGGTTTTTAGTCAGTACAAGTGACACTATCTCTCGCTCCGCCCAAGAGCGGGATTTGTCATAAGAACCTAAAAAAAAAACTCACTCAAAGTCACTTTTAAAGTCCAAACAGTAAACATGTAATAGTCAAATCATGAGAACCATGCAGATTAGTGTATATGATGGTCTTTTGAAGAAGAAAGAATCACACAGATTTTAGTGGTTCTGGCCAGTGGTGGCCAGTCAGTGCAAGCGTTTGTAAGTATTCGTGTAGCTCAACTCAGGACGTAAGAAGCTACTACTTGACGAACAACATCAAAGAAAAGGATATTGAGGTAGGCCGCAGAAAATACTCAAACTGCCAGATATACATTCAGTCAAAAAAGTATCGGGAATGAATGATTAGTTTATGGTTCCAAATTCAAATTTTTGTTTTTTTGTAGTTGTTAGATTGGCACAACTGTTTTCCATTTTGGCGCGGAGTTTGAGTTGTATCTGTTATTTATATTAAATACAGTGCTGGTTTTAGTAATATCATATATAGTGTGTATTGCGAATTTCATAATGGACAAAAATATCGAACAAAGAGTTTGTCTTAAATTTTGCATCGCCAATGGAATTTCGTGTTCGGAGTCACTGAAAATGTTACAGAAGGCTTACGGTGAATCGACTTTATCAAAAACTCGTGCTTATGAGTGGTTCAAAGCGTTCAAAAGCGGTCGAGATGTGATGGAAGATTTGCCTCGCTCTGGTAGGCCGTCAACGTTTGCAACTGAAGTTAACATCGCAAAAGTGAAGAAAATAGTGACTGAAAATCCCCATTCAACTCTGAGAGAGATAGCCGCCGAACTTTCTGTATCTCACGAGTCGATCCGTACCATTTTAACTAATCATTTGGGTATGAAACATGTTGCTGCTCGACTAGTCCCAAAAGATCTGAATTTTCTCCAAAAACTCAATCGCATGAAAGTCGCTGAGGACATGCTAGAACGAGTCAGTTCGGACCCAACATTCATGAAACGCATTGTTACTGGTGACGAGACGCGGGTTTACGAGATTGACATGCAAACTAGTCAACAAGCTTCGGAGTGGCGCCTTCCAACTGAACCGAAACCGAAAAAACCACGCCAAAGTCGATCAAAAGTCAAAGTCATGCTGACTGTTTTCTTTGACTATCGCGGTGTTGTGCACTCTGAATTCTTACCGGAAGGTCTAACGGTAAATAAAGAATATTATTTGAGCTTTATGCGGCGTTTAAGAGAGCGAATTCGACGAAAAAGGCCAGATTTGTGGAAAGAAAATTCTTGGATTTTGCACCACGACAATGCGCCTTCGCACAAGGCTATCATTGTGAACGAATTTTTGACCAAACACTCAACAAATACCATCCAGCAACCACCATATTCACCAGATATGGCTCCTGCTGACTTTTTTCTTTTTCCTAAACTCAAATTACCACTTCGTGGCACCCGTTTTCAATCGATAGAAGACATAAAGGAGAATTCGCGGCGAGAACTGAACTCAATTCCGGAAGCAGCGTTTAAAAAATGTTTTGATGAATGGATTATTCGTTGGCGCAAGTGTATCGTTTCTAAAGGAGCATACTTTGAAGGTGATAAAATAAATTTGGATAAATAACAGACATTTTGTGTATTATTGATCTTTTCCCGGTACTTTCTTGACAGAGTAGTATGTACTTTAAGGTAACTATATAAATATATAAAAAGTTAGTAAAGTAAGTAATGTTTTGAATGAATTTTGATTGATTTGAGAGTGTCGAAATGCACGTTTTTTGCGACATAAACGGCAGTATTATTTTTTTCGTTTCTTCAGCGTTTCGAAGGTTCAAAGGACCGCAGATCTTAGTGGCAGTTTTAATTTCAACTCGATACATCCACGCGTTTCCGAGATAAAGGGTCTTAATTAACAGACCTGACAGACAGACGAACGGACAACAAAGTGATCGTATAAGGATTCCGTCTTTTTCTCTTGAGGTACGGAACCCTAAAAATTCGTCCGCATCGATGTCAATGGGAAAAGTGCCCAGAACGGTGGCAGTATTGCCACGCTGGATAGAAATGCTGATTTGTTGACCGAAGAAAAGGCTAGCCCAATGATTACGCGAAGAGTCGATCAGCTGTTAGCTGATATAATAATTCCAAATTAAAATTTCATTTTAAGTGCGTTTTTTGGATCATTCATATATTAAAAAAAAAAATCTTTCATCTGCGGACTCATTTCAGACTAAAATAATAGTACAAGGTACTAAGGTAGGTAATATGATAGGGCCAAGGGAATTTCAGAAAGGAAAACTGTGGTCTTGGAACTCAAAGTGCAAATGAAGGACACGGATGTGGTTTTAGTCGGTAAAAGTCTGACACACCCTCTCGTTCAACCCTCAAAAAACTAGGTAATATGGTAGGTTATTTCTGATTCCGTATTAATACATCTTACTTATGAATACAAATCACCTATCAACTATTGATTTTAGTTTCAATTATTGTCTTTAGATCCGCAGCCAACTTGTTGAATACATGTCACGTTCAACACGTCAATTAATCATGACAATATCGGGCTCACCGAATCTCTAAACTCACTCCTACACAGTTCAACATTCCAGCAATTTCTACATCCTATGGTTTAGCATACTGCCAACACTAAACTAAAACTATAAATATAAACAGTACATTTGAAAGGGACGCAGGCGCAGTTCCCACAGATCCTTACAATATAGATCTAGAACTTGCTAAAACGGCTTATATAACTCCAAAACTGCAATGGATTCTGTACTATATTATGAAGGGAGTAAGGTTGTTTTGAGAATTGTGTAGATGCTATCAATTGACACGCGAAGAATGCATCGATGCTCTACTTTCCATAGTGTGTCTCAAGGATTTTATTGCTTTTAGTTAGTGTTTGTTTATATTTCCTAGGACTTCTGGATAATAAGACCATTATTAAACTTATCTTATGATTATTATATTTATTGAATAAACATAATGGTGGGATTAAATAAGTTTAGAAGGGGAGGGGAGGCTAAAGAAAAGATGGATGGATTGTGTGAGGAGTGATATGAAAGAAAAGGTAGTTAGTGATAGTGTGACGGGTGACAGAATAGAATGGAAGAAAAATCCTGTTTCGCCGACCCCAAATAATATGAGACAACGGCAGGAAGAAGGAGAAGAAGAGAGTAAATGTAGACCAGGGTTGATTTCTTTAGTAGTCCTGAATTGAGCTATGCGAATATTGACTGGAGAGGTCCACTCAAAGTTGTGTGGTTCTTTCTTCAAAAGACCAGCTCAGATATTAATCATGGTTCTCATATGATTTGGCTATAACATGTTCTCTGTCTGTACTTTAAAAGAAACTTTGACCCCTGTATTTGTTTTGGTGTTTCTTCTCAGGGTACTCAGCTAGGAAATACCGGCCTCATCTAGTTTAAACTGACGAAAAAATGGACGTGTATGCAATTGATACATGTTCTGTGTAGCTAAAAATGTGGACATTGTATGTAAATAAGACTAACACTATTATACCATCATCATCATCATCATTTCAGTCGAAAGATGTCCACTGTTGGACATAGGCCTCCCCCAAATGCCGCCACAATGACCGGTCCTGTGCGTCTCGCATCCATCGGATTCCTGCGACCCTCACCAGGTCATCGGTCCACCTTGTGGGAGGCCTTCCAACGCTGCGTCTTCCGGTACGCAGAATACCATATTACAATATACCATGGTTTAAGGCAAATAAAGAAAGAAAAGAAAGAAAGAAAAGAAAGAAAAATATTTATTTGGCACACATACACAGATACACACAATGTAGAAACAGCATGTAAACACTTAAGATAAAAAATAAGAAAATAAAAAAAATAACATTGTGTGTCTCGCGCCTGCGCCAAATAGGTCCAGTAAAGACTTATCTATGTGATACTGGATCTCGAAGACCATGCATGGAGAGGCTAGCAGTAGACTAAGCTAACGAAGCTCAGCTTTATCTCTTTGTCTCTTAGTTTCGCTTTGTCTGAATTTAATTTTTGAAACTTTTGTGTATGGTTTATGTTCCTTATGTTCCTTTAATATCTAGTTAATTAAAAAAAAATCCTCGTACGTCCAGATAAATGGAGTAACGAAGTTGTAGTCTAGACTGTAGAATGCAACTGGGTGAAGTAAATACGTTACTGATCAGTGGTCGAACCAAGATTTTTTCCTTACTTTATTTTTAAAGATGGGAAATCATCAAATTACTCCTCCAGTTCTGGGTGCAGCGAGAGGGAGTGTCAGACTTTTACTAACACCAGTATTACTTTTAACCACTGTTTTTTTAGGTGGAAAAACATCCAATGACATCTTGCGCTCTATGGCCGTGTCAGACTTTTACTGACTAAAACCCACTCCTATGTTCCTTCTTTGCCTTGCGTCCCAGGACCCCGGAGTTCCCTTTCAAACGACCTATTGCCCCAGTAGGCTTCGACCTGCTGAGCTCCTACGGTTTTGCTGACATCTCTTTGAGACGCGCGTGGAACACTACGTGCCGTCAACGACTCGGGAATTTTACACACGAGCGTTGCGTTCCAGGGATAGAGTAAATGCGATTCGAGTAACGCCAATCACGTTACATTGGAAGCTATTGGAAGTATTAAAATCATTATCGCACCAAGATTTCCTGTGAAACAATAATGTAGGTATTTCCCTTCGTTACGACTTGACGAGTAACTAACACTGCCCGAACTGAATGACAAGTTGATGATACGATCATCGCTGGTGTTAAATTATCTCATTAGTAGCAATTAACGTGAGAGTGGAATCCTTTAGTGTTTGATTAATAGGGTCTAAAGCAATTGATAGCTCTGTGAAGCTTACGCATTTTGAGATCGATTTTCAAGTAAGATAGTCTTCAAATAAGGTTCCAAGAACTGACCGTTTCATCATGCCTGAGTTTTTTAGGCTAAATTTAAATGCTAATTAGGATGTTTTTATTATTTTTTATCCATTATATTGCGAAATTGTTTATTCGTAACGTCATTGGTACTTGAGGTAGGCATTATCATTTTTTTCTTAAATTTAGGCCTGCTGGCCACGCGTAGGTAGCTTCATAGACGCGTATAAGTCATTATACGCATCTATGAAGCTGACCATACTAAGACAAATTATTCTCTTACAACTTTTCAGTCACTTTTTTTTCTGGTGGTAAAATCGTCTAATGACATCCCCCGCTCTTGGGCGGGGCGGGAGATAGTGTCAGACTTTTACTGACTTAAAACCCACCCCTGTTCCTTCTTTGCCATTTCCCAAGGGCCATCATCCATGGCCCCAGTAGGCTTCGACCCTGCTAGGCCCCTACGGTTGCTGACACGGTTACCGGACGATCGGACGGCGAGCAACCCATTGTTTGCCGTCCACAAGCCCGTGCCTGCGGTGGCCGGGAATCGGGATTGGAATCATGGCCTCCTCCTTTGCTAGCATTACTGCTTCGCAGAAGGAGGCGACCGCCTGCCACTCCTCCTCTCCGGACCATGGCCTGTACCAAGGCCCGGCGTCAGAGATCGCTGCCGCCGATCGCCTCCACGAGGACACGGCGGTGCTCTGCTCAGGCGGGGCACACCTCTACCGTATGCTCAACCGTGTCCACGCAATGGAGGCACCCGGGCGTTTCTTCCACACGAGTCCGTTGCTGGAACCTCCCAAACTTACCATATCCGGTGAGAACCTGCGTCATGCGGAAGGCAAGGACGCCGTGAGGTCTTTCCAGCCTCTCCTCAAAGAGGGGACTTACCGCCGTAATTATGGCATGCCCAAACTTTTCAGTCACTAACTTTCACTTTTCATTTTCAAATTGTCTACGCGTATCCTGCCTCACTTAGTTCTGCTCATGCTGTAAGATGAGGTAACAAGCTTAAACATAGCTAAATGAGCAATTAAGCTAACAAGCAATTCCGATGTCTATTTACGTCTCTCGTAAATACAAACAACTTCATACAATTTGTAACATTGCGAAATTTTCATTAAAATGCTCTTTTTTTTTATTCTTGATAGGTTCGCGTTTGACCGCTATCTCACCTGATGGAAAGTGTCGATGCGGTCGACGTTGAAGCGCGCTTACCTAGAAGTAACCTATTCCCTCTTGACTTAAAGATTCTCGGGTTGTAGCCATCAGGAAACACAGATTGCGGCAAGGAATTCCACTCCTTAGCTGTACGCACAATGAATGTGTTCTCAAAACGTTTTGTGCGTATAATGGGGATGTTTGAATTACACAAGATATAGATAATTCGAGACGTTTTATTACAAGAACCATTTCATAGGATATTTATTTAGTATCTTTGAGTAATTGAGAATCATTATTTCTTTCATACTCACTACTTTTGAAGTTACATTTTAGATTCTTTACTTCAAAAATTATTATTTTAAAAATAAATAATTACTTACTACGGTTTTTAAATCTGTGTGAATTTTACGAAAAAAGGTTATTTCATTTTATTTAATTAAACTTAATGATTTATTTGCAAGACTATATGTACCTGTATTCGTGGTAATAATTACAATTTGTTTTTTTGCAAAAATGGTTTTTCGGAAATTTGTTACTAAGACAGCTGGACCGTGGATTAACAAGGTATTAGTCTATATACCATCACACTGCAACCAATAAGAGCCTATTAGTAACCAAAGATGCGAGTGAAACCGCGGGGGACAGCTAGTTAAGTTACATATTTATTATTTCTTATTAATGCTAGTAGAAGGAAAACATCGTGAGAAAACATGCATGTCTTAGAACCAAAAATTCGAAGACATGTGACATCCAGCAACCCGCACTAGGCCCGCGTGGTGGAGACTACAGCCTCTCCTAGAGAGGAGGCCTCCTTCTTCTTCTGCCTCACCTTTATCCCGTTACGCGGTGCCGGCTTTCCCAATCATGGGAAGCCATTTAGTCTATCTCAAACGTCTTGTTCGTGAAGTCCCAATACTCTAATGTCTTTCCGGACGTTTGGTGGAGGCACTTTTTAATCACGTGATGGTCTGGTTTTCTCATAACGTGACCGTATCATCGCAATCTAGCCTCTCAAATTTTATGGTTATGGGGGCCACCCTGAAGCGAAGGCTTGAGTCAGTATACTCATTGTACTCTGTGCCTGAATCCCAGCATTGGGAACATTATAAGGCTGTTTATGTACCTATGTATATTTGTATTAATGAGTTTTCTGGTTTTACTGTAATTATAGTTAGTTGTTTTTAAAAGTATTTTTTAAATGTAAATGGATTATGCACAGGATTGTTTATTGTGACGGCACTTGGGGGAGGCCTCTGTACAACAGTGGACGTCTTTCGGCTGAAATGATGATGATGATGTTGAAATTAATTATGCATATAATATATCTAATGTATTAAATACATAAGATATATTATGCTTATAGCTTCCCTCATAAGTCAGGAACGCAAGCTCGTGCCAGATCGTATCAATTTTATTGCATTTTCACTCGTCAATGACATAATCTTCACACCACTTCATATAAGGCAGCTGCCAGTCACCCAGCTCTATAAAAAATGAAATAATTTCTACTGCGTGATGTCATGTTACGGCAGTCCTGTGATTACGACATTAGACATGTGATTTAGGACTGTACAGTTTATTAAGGTACTGGTTTCTTCCAAAACACATCACAGATATAGATGGAGATGGCTGGACAAGCTTCATTATTATCATCATCATCATCATTTCAGCCGAAATACGTCGATTGATGGACATAGTTGTAAAAAGATCAATTTTTTATAAATTTTATTTATTATTATTATTTTTTATTTTTTTTTATTTTTGAATATCGTAGAGACAACATACCTACTTAGGTCTGTTGTAAAAGATATGGGGTGTGTTTTATTTACATACAGCAAGTGCTGTATGTAAATAAAATACCCCATATCTTTTTATATCTTTTAATTTAGTTTCTTTCTTAATTATTGTCATATTGAACGTTAATTTATTATTTTTGTTTCTAATTTTGAGCACTTACTAGCCTATAGCACAGGTTCACTTTAAACTAGATAAGGCCGGTGTTTCCTAGCTGACTACCCTGAGAAGAAACACCGAAACAAACTCAGGGGTCAAAGTCTCTTTTAAAGTCCAACTATGTACAATATATTGAATTTATATGGTACACAGTTTACAATATCAATTCATTGTATCAAGAATGGTTTCGTTATGTGTTAAACAGGTATTTCCTAGAATTAACAAAAACCTACCAGAGTACACTATTACAATCGTGCATGAGCTCGATCTAAAGACAATTGTCATAGAAAACAAAATTATGCTGACATTACATACATCACAGTCATGAGAGTTTTTACTTGAATCTATTGTTAATTGTACTGCTATTGTTTTAGTCTTGTTGAAATTAATTTGATTAACAATGCCGTAAACGAGTACTTATATATTCATGATTATGTGTGACAACTTTTTTTTTAATGTAATGTTTGTTTTTAATGTTAACAATTCCATTGGCCAATACTTTTTTGCGCTGGTTTCTATTCTATTTATGTTTTCTTCTGGTTGGACGAAACGAAGCGGCCGCACGCGCCAGCCACCGAGATCTCGACCCTTATTTCCAGCTACCGTAAGTGTGGGTTTGCGGACGGCGAGCAATAGGTAGCTCATCGCCCGGCGTTCAGGTAACCGTCTGGAGCGAGCTCGAGCTGTCGACAGTGAGTAGTGTCCCACGCGCGCCTCAACGAGATGTCAGCAAAACCTTAGGGACTTTCTAAAAAGGAAACTTGTGGTCCTAGAACGCAATGGACAACTGAAGGACACAGGTGTGATTTTAGTCAATAAAAGTCTGACACGCCCTGCCGCTCCACCCCAGAGTGGAAGATGTATTTGGATGATTCTTTTAAATAAGCTATTGTAATAAAATGAGGCCAAATGACACATATTACACATTATTAAGCCTCTACAATCTCATCAAACGATTCACAAACCGTCACACACCAGCTGCATCAACACTGATACGTCACAGATGCGTGTACGCCATGTCATCGTATGCGCGTCGATCGGTATGCGACGCACGCGCAGGGATTAACAGTGCGGGTGTCAACACTGAGAGGTGTGAATGTAAGTTAGGAGAAGGCTTCACTGTTGGACGGAGTAGATAGAAAATCGTCATCATTGTCTTCTACATACCTCAGTTTATCAGGGGTTGAGGAAACACTTCAACTGTCACACATAAATAACGTCATACTTTTAAGGGCGCCACTATTTCCCGCCCCGCCCAAGAGCGCGATTTGCATTAGATGATTTTCCGACCAAAAAAAAAAACTTATTATCATGATTTCTGCCGAAAGACATCCATTGTTGGATATTGTACTCCCCCAAGTGTCACCACAATGAACGGTGTGTTTTATGAACTTTTTTATTTCGTTACTAGCTGTCTCTCGCGTTTTCACCCGCGTCTTTGGTTACTGCTCCGGTCCCGTGAGTCGTTAGTTTGATGTTATATAGCCCATAGCATTCCTCAATAAATGAGTTATCTGTCATAAAAAATATTTTTTCAATTGGATTCTTAGTGCGTGCGATTAGCTTGTTCAAAAGAAACTTCTACTTATTATTAGTATAGATTTAATACTACAAAACTGATTTTATCAAACTTGTCTGTGTCTTGTTTTCTTTCTTTCATATTTAATTTATTTATTTATTAAAACTTCATGCAGCAAAAAAGTACAAAGGCGGACTTAATGCCTTAGGCATTCTCTATCATCCAACCTAGGGTGGTGAAGAGAAAATATGGCAGGTGCATAAAAATACAAAAGAATAGTAAGAAAATAAGAGTTCAAAACTATATATATATATAAAATAAATATACATATATATATTTATATAAAGTAAAAGAAAGGGGCTATTGAGAGGACTTCACTATTTGTGCAGAAAGTAATTTAGCATCATCAGCATTTTACCTACACTTAATAGAAGAAACTTGCATACAGAATCGTAATACCTAGCTGTATACTAATTAAGAAATAGAAGCAAGTTCACAATAAGTCTGAGACTCCACTATTTATGAATAGCAATTATAAACAAAGGTCGCAGTAGATAAAATTCTTGATCTAGAATTTTTTTTGACCTTGCTCCTGTATCAGTTTCACATAGGTGATGGGAACTGTTAACAATATGAAGCTTTGTTTAAATATATAGTAAAATATTTTCTTTTGTTATTAATATAACATGTAGAACAATAGATTAGCGAGTTGTTTCTTTTTTACGGTAACACAGGGATACCAAAACACAGTTTAAGAAAACATTATGTATGTTCGGAAAAATATTTACCTCTTTACTAAGATAAGTGACAGGCAATATTTTAAAACTAGGAATAGGAACAAATTAGATCAACCTCGATTCGGATTGGCTAAAGTACATAGTTCTTTTATGGGGTGTTGTGTAAAATTTTATAATAAAATACCACTTGAGATTCTGCAACTAAATGAGTCCAAATTTAAAACATGCAACGCACGCTATGTAGACAAGCGTATTATAAAAACGCTTGGCTAAATGCCGGTCCTGCTCCAACGTCAGCCTGTTTTACCTTCAAATTAGTTTTTTTTTTATATATATATTTATAAATATTGGAAAAGATACTATTCCCAATTCATGACAATTCAAAAGTGCCTGTAAATGGTCTATTTGAAATAAACGTTTCTGATTTCATTGAATTTTTTTTTGTTTTCAAAACGTGCATGAAGTTATCAAGGTAATTCGAAGTTCTTATGTTTGAACTAATACACAAATTAGATAACTATAAATAATATCATGTCATTTATTCGTCTAATGTTGGTTTGAAACAACGATATAAATTGTTTGATTCTAAAATTACCACACCAGCGTTAAAATTATTCAGTTTTTTTTTTTATACAAAAACCAAATTTCATGTTGATTTTTTCAGAAAAATAACGATCATTTGAACCACCTTGCTGTCAATATCACGCTTTTTAACGCCTGCATTTTTTTTTCTTAAGATATGTGTCAATAATAATAAACCTGTCACATTGGAACACCTAAAACCCAAGTGATGATGGTTGTGTCAAACGACCTTGATGGCATCAGCTGTTGTCGAATGTAGACGTTGTAATTGGACTGAAAATTTCAATATAAAATTGTAGAGAGATAGTGGTCAATCACGAGCCTTATAATAATGAAAAGAAAATGTAGTTTAAATGCAAAATGTAAGTATTTTTTATTAGAGGTTTACTCAAAGTAATGTCTTCAGTAACTTTATCAAATTTATTTTTACACACTAGTGTCTAAAACTACCAGCTGGATTGGAAACAATCATGCCATGTGGAAATGACACCGCTAAGTACAGATAGGATGTCATAATAATGATAAACATGCACTTTTGAAAGCTTGATGGACATCACTAATGTCATCCACAAGGCCACAAATAAATAAACAGTAAGCCGTCGAGTCAAAAACAAGATGAAAATGGCAATGCATTTTCCGATGTGTCCTCAGCCTAATCTATGTGCAATGGAAATGCGACGCGTACCAAGTGCCGTTGTAAATACTTTGTTAATTTCTCAATATTCACTGACCCCATATTATAATAAAATTAACTATCGATATCTAGAGGAATTATTCATGAAACCAATATTTCTCTTTTAGAAACTAGATGAAGTTTCATAATATAATAATAATATCACTTTGTACTGGGAGCTGTCTATCATCACTGACAGGACTATTGTAGTCAATAAGCCTGATATAGTGGTGGTGGATCGAAGCAGGGGGCGTGCAATGATTGTTGACAGAGTGGATTGGCGGATTTCACTAGTCATCGAATTTTTGGTTTTAGGACATGCTGGTTTCCTTACGATATTTTCCTTCTCCGTTTTGAGAGCAGTAGTGATGAAATAAATTACAAAAAGTAATGCGCCTGGCTGGGCTTGACAAAGAGCATACTAGGCTGAAATGAAGAGTGCACTGAAGGAAAGTATATGGACTGAAGGCCATCATAATTTCAGCCAAAAAAGGTGTTCTTCTGGACATAGGCCTCCCCATTTTCATTATAATTAGGCTCGCGTTTGGCCAATATCTCACCGGACGATATCTCATCATACGATATGGATCAGAATGTTGGGCTGTGAAAAGGACGGATAAAAAAGCATTGCATGTAGCGGAGATGAGAAAGTTGTGATGGATGTGTGGTGTGACGAGAATGGATAAAATGAAAAAAATGTAAATTAGAGGAAGTAGCGCCAGTGACTGAAAAGTTGAAAGAGAATCGTATGTATAAAGAAAATCTTCTATCTATCTTTTAGTACAATTTATTTGAATTTTACAATTTTCATTTGCTATCATTTTTTTTTTTTAAGGGATTTTGTATATTTTCATAATTGATTTATTTTGATAGTATATTTTGACATAGCACCATAATTTTGGATGCCTTTCGGCGGAACATAGTATGGACCAAACACTATATATATAAGAAAATTGTATGTACCCTGTGTTCACAAAATGAATGAATGAATCTTAGTATTGTCATGTAAAGAGGACAAATGAAACGCACGTTACCAAAAGAGAGGAGTGGATGGAGAGGGAGAGGGAGGCCAAAGGCATTGGTAAATTATTTGAAGAGTGATATGAAAGAAAAGGAAGTTAGTAATAGAGTGAAGGGTGATATGAATGGAAGAAACCTGTCTTGGGCGTATCGCAAATAACACGGTACAAGGGCAGAAAGATTGACATTAAAACAATAATAATAAACATTAGACAATATTGACAAAGGCGTCATACAATCTACAGTTCCAAATGCGGCACGCATGTCTCGTCCAACCAAGGTCACCTTTCATCCAAAACTCAGGTCCACCATACACAAGTACTTGTAATAATGTGTCGTTTACCTCCGTAACCATGGTTACGTAAAGAGTACGTGTGCTGACAAAAACCCAGGGTGTTGAGATCACCAACAGTGTCAGTAGTACAATGATTACGTTACGATGTCATGTATACGGAATTTAGCTGATATGTCCCACATTCTGTGGGGTTTTACGAGTCCATTTTGTATTCGCAGTAGTCCTTCCATTATTGCGATTTATTGAAGCGGAATTGATTGATGTTTCTTGTCGAAGAGCCAAGAGAGTTATTTTTTAGTTTGTAAAGTAAATAAACGTGGGTTTTGTTTAATAGGTACTGGAACAGTACATTCATTGTGCGTACATTTAGACACCCTTTTTTTGTATTTAATATTGTGCGGATTTCATCACGCTGAAGGATTTCCCCGCATCCAGAAAATTTTAAAATGCTAAAAACACGTTCCGCATGCGTATTTCACGCATTACAATAAATACTTGTATGTAATGGACATTAACGGGGGTTACGTATGCGGAGCAATTCCGCATGCATGAACTAAACCGCACGATATTAAAAACACCCTTAGAGAGGGAAATTCTCTGTTGGAGTCTGTGTTTCTTTACTGCTACAACCTGGAGTTCTTTAGGGCAAGAGTGAAAAGAGTACTTAGAGGCAGATGTGATCAATCGTTGGTGATATCGTCGCTCTCCATCAGGTCAGATGATAGTGGTCAAGTACTAGCGTATCAAATAATAAAACAGCTTCTAGGATTGTTCAAAACTGTGAAATTTGATATTTGTAAGAGTGACCTTGGCCCTGAAACATAAAAGAAAACGGAAAACACGAGAGCGGAAATTATTTAGTAAAAGTTTGACTCTCCCTCACGCTCCGCTCGAGCAAAAGGAGTTTTATGATTTTTATGATAATAAATAACTTCATAGTAATTTTTTGAATCATTTAGGTATTTAATTTCAGATAACTTAATCCACACAACAAAAACATAAAAATAACCCCACTTCACCAACCAAAAACCAGACACCTCCCCCCACCTCAAATATATTAAGATTTGCCCCTGCAAATCTCAGAGGACACAATATGCTGCATCAACTATAATCACCAAACACAGAATTGGATATCTGAAATTTGAGACCAAACAACAATATTCCGCACGCTTCATCAAAAAGAGACGTAACTCAAAAAAGAGGTTATTGAAAATAGAACTTTATTTTTGAAACGTGTGTTTTCATATTCAAACACCCTCTTTTTGAGTTAGGTCTTTTTATGAGTAAGCATGCGATTCTGTTTATTTATTTTAAGCAAACCTTATCCTGATCTGAATAATCAACAACGACATTACCGTTTGCTATGGTAAATAGTTGATTGTCATGCGAGAGTGGTGGTGTGGTGATGCATCAATTGGGGCAACTGGGCCAGCGATGCGTTGACGGTGGCGGCGTGGCGGGCGGCTGCGGTGTACGCGGAAGATTCAAAGGCACCGACGATGTCTTGATTATTATTTAAGTCACAAGCTTTTCTTTAACAATAAGTACTTGTATTGGTTGGCTGTCAATTGCAAACCTTGGGATTTTGCAATGCTTTTTGGTACACCAAAACAATGCACCTTCGAACGGTCGCTACTGTCATTAACCAAGAGTAGAGATACTGCTAAATGATTTATCATTACACCTAATAAACCCTTAAAAACCTATTTATCAAGTGATAAATTATATTTATTTTGCAAATATAAAAAAAAAGCTTTGCAAAAACGCAAAGTTTTCGAATCGCAAAAATAGTTTTGACGTAACTACAAATTTACAGTTTTCAGAATTTTTCGTATACTTGTGCTATGAGATCTTGCTTCATGCCAAATTTCAAGATTCTAGGTCAACGGGAAGTACCCTATGAATTATGATTCCCTTGAAGATGTCGAAATACACGTTTTTTGCGACATTAACGGCCGTATCTTTTTTTTTCGTTAATTTTAAAGTTTGATTTTTTCACAGCTTCAAGGGACCGCATACCTGAGTATATGGTTTTAATTTCAACTCAAAATATCCACACGTTCTCGAGATAAAGGGTCTTGACAGACAAACAAACGGACGGACAACAAAGTGATCCTATAAGGGTTCCTTTTTTTTCCTTTTGAGCTACAGAACCCTAAAAACTAATATTATCTATTGTTATAGCACCAATAGAAATACACATTCTGTGAAAATTTCAACTCTCTACCTCTTACGGTTTAAGAGTTACAGCCCGCTGACAGACGGGGAGATACCCTAAAAAAAGATGAAGCCAAGTTTTCCCGCTTTCTTTTAACCAAAAGTCACTGTAATGCATGCAAATGACTTGATTACAATGCATCTGTGACAACTGGGCTACTGTAACAACGCGGAAGATAAAAAGGTGTTGATTAATTTTGGTCACAAACGTTGTTCGCCAATTGTTACATTTTCGCAAGAAGTTCTATTGATTAGATGCGCTCAGGGAGGACGCACGTGTGCTGCTTGCATAGCTTCCAAGTTGTTAATTTATGCTCGGTAATAAAATGTGTAAGTAGTCGACTTGATCACTTGATTAGTAAAACCCACAGAGCATGTTAAAGACACGCTGGCAACGAATAGAAATAGGTGACCGTCTCCCATTTCCTCTCGCTCCAGACTATGACCTGAACCAGGGCTCGGCGCTTATGTTCACCGCTATAGATCGCTTTCATGAGGACACAGCAGAGCTCACCTCCACCGTATGCTTCGCCGCGTCCTCCGGGCGATCCGCATAATAATGACACGCGGGCGTTTCTTTCACCTAAATCCGAATCTCCCGAACTTAGCATGTCCGCGTCATACGGAAGGTGAGGGCGTCCTGACGCCTCGCCAGTTACTTCTCAAAGCCGCGATGATTATGGCGTGTCCAGCACTGGGTTGCGCCGTGTCACCATGAGATCTATTCGCCATGCCTCGAATGACCATAGACATGCCGAGAGATGTATAGGAAAAAAAATATCTGCCAGGTTGCGGGGTTGTTCGAAAGAGATAACGTTACACTGTAAAGTAAAGGGTAACGTGGGTAACGGCTGTACGAATTTGGATGAAACTTGGTACAGATACCGGCACGGATCTTGAGCTCTGACTTTTACAGTTCTACTTGCGCAGAAGCACGCAGAAGTGAAATATCGGGTCTCTTTAGTGTTATGAAAAGAGATGCGGGGGCGGGGAGTGCAATCCTTGTCTGTACAAGGATTGCACTCCCCACCCCTGCATCTCTTTTGATTGGCTCGCCGATGTGTACGATGAGCAAAGCGATCCCCGCTCTTTCGCCGAGCGCTCAAGATTCGTGCCGCTATATTTACACAGGTCGACCATGTCCTGAAATAGGACATAAAATACTTTTTATCAGTATTTATTTGTATTTATTTGATCTTCATGCAACATAAAGTGTGCAGACTTAATGCCTTAGGTATTTTCTACGGACCTAGGGTGGCGAAGAGACAATATGGTAGGTGCATAAAAAAGAAAATGATATTTAAAGTATACACATACAGTTAGAATAAACATACATATATAAGGTCCCATTAAAATAGTGGGACAAATTTTAACACAGTGCCACGTACGTTCGTTCGTTCGTGTACGTTTAGTACGTCTAACCAAAGATATCCAAGAAAAAAAAACAGTGATTAAAGTATTTTTATTTTGACCTATAATATATTAGTATGTTCCCTTTCTACTATTACGAGGGCGAAGTCGCGGGCAACAGCTAGCATTGTAACGAAAAAGTATATTAAAAAAAAAAGTTTTTAACTATTACTTTATTCTCTATAACCTAAACTCATTGATTTATCGTTCTTTTGTATTTCTTTTGTATTGATAGTTTTGACAATTCTATCTGTAGCACTGGCCACCAAGGAGACTCAGTGCTCTGTGCAAAACCAGGTGACTGGGATTGCTACACACACATTTTATTCTTCATTATAGTCATTTTAATTGCTTATTAATAAGTGGCTTTGACTGTATTTCTGCTCACGTTCAGTTGCTAGATTAGATTTAAATTAATAATAATAGTTTAAGACCTTGTTTAGACACCTTCGTGGTTTTCAAAAGACGTTCACTACTGGACAATGGACTAAAGCCTCCCTCAAGCGAGGCCACATTGACCTGTCCTGTGCATTTCAGATCCAGTAAACTCCCACAGCTCTCAACAGGTCATCGGTATACCTTATGGAGACCTTCCAAAGCTGAGTTTTCCAGTACATGGTTGTACCTCCAGAATCTTTTAATGTTGGCCATTCGTTCTGCGAGCAATGTTTTAAAAGTAACATAGTAATTTTGGTCACTAAGCAGCAATTTACTAAAAATTTTCCGGGCACTCTGTCGCATCATCCGGTACGTGGTCGCCAGCCCAGAACCTTTCAACCTAATCGACCATCTGTTCTGCGAGCAATGTGCCCACTGCCATTTAAACTCTTCCACAAGGTGGATCGATGACCTGGTGAAGATTTCGGGAATCCGATGGATACGAGACCGGTCAGTATGGCAAAACAATCATAATACTCGATCTATGGCTGCTGGTGGATTCAATGTACCCAGAATCATCAATTACTTTGGTGACAGAACACTAAACAAGAGAATACCATACCTATTGAACAGTATGCCGGCAGACATGAGGAGTGAAACAAACGCAAATAGATTTAGACGTAAATTAAAATTATATTATTTAGAATTGTTTTATATAAGTGTTAAGTCTAAATAATATTTAGTTTTAAGTTTATTTAAGTATGTCTAAAGACTCATCGACCCCACAGTCAAACCATTGCAACGGTTTTGTGGGGCTTATCTTATAAGTTACTTACCTTTTTGGAATAAAAATAAATAAATAATAAAAATAAATAGGCTGAAATAATGATGTTAACAGGTACAACTGCAAAAGTCTCTAATCGTTACTTTTTTGGGATGGGAGATCATCAAACAATATCTTTCGCTCTGGGTGGTGCGAAAGGGAGTGTCAGACTTTTACTGACTAAAACTCACTCGTGTTTCTTCAGTTGCCCTTAGTATTTTAAGGCCGTGGTAAGTCTTTTAAACAATTTCGCAGCCCGTCTCTGATCAGACACATGTAACAATGGACTTATATTGTAATATGTGTATATATGCGGAGGAAGGGAGCAACCCTTATGCGAAGTAGTAATGCTAACGAGGGAGGTGAAGGAACAGACATCCACATGCCTTAGCCACCTCCACAGAAGATGCTACGGGTATCAGCAGTTCCAGAGCGATCCGCAGCTACCTTAGCCGCGGGCTTGCGGACGACAAACAATAGGCAGCTGGCCATCCGCCTTGTAAGTACCTAGGGATGAAACGATACCATTGAGGTATCGATAATTTTACTCGATAACAGTATCGGTCGTCAAGTATCGATACTTAATCGTATAGAATCGTTTTTAGAAAATTTTTAGCAAAAAAAGTCTTTATTTTTTAAGTACATCCCAAAAAAAATATTTTTTAAACAATCACGACAAAATATGGCAGCGACTAATTGACTGTTTTTTTTTTCGGGCGTAGACAAACAAACTTGCAAACTATACAAAACTAAGACAAGGATGTATTCAAAAATTTCAATTTAAGATATGCAATTTTTTTTATCAAGTTCAAAATGAAACAGTGACATTAGCAAACTGATATGAGTACTTTTGACTGATACCTACTCGATATTTAATTTCAAAGTATCGATACTAAAAGTACTTGTGTTTACTCGTATCGTTTCGTCCCTACCTGTAAGAACCAAGCCCGAATATTCAACGGCATGTAGTGATCAACGCGCGCCTCACAGAGGTATGATGCAAAACCGCAGGAGCCACGGTAAATTCCTGAAAAGGAAACCTGTGTACCAACATATTGCATTAAAAAAAAAAACATTACGGGCTTTCCTGCCTGTATCATGGCACCTTACTAATGTATTCTTGTAACCTGCGATCCCGTATCAAGTGACTAGTCGTGTAACAAAAACTCGTGGGGCTGTCCACCATGTTGATCTAGTAGGAAGCTGTTACCGTATGTTTTAACTAGACGTTAAGCTGGCGACACATGAGGAATTTTGAACTGTTCTTTAAGCGGGCTGGAGTAAAGACAAAGATGGAACAGCGAGGCTATATTGTGGTATGCAGACCCGTGAGCGGGATGCACAGCGTTTTTTTTCTTTTTACGTGGGTAGTCCTCAAACAAATTCTCTCGCTCTGGATGGAACGGAAGGGAGTGTTAGACTTCTACTGTCTAAACGATCTCTTTGAAATGAAACGTGCCGTCGGCGCGGTCTTGGTTTTTATCGGACAGCCTGACAGCGAAATACCTATGGCTCATCATATGGTGACCGATAGTTGCCAGGTCTTGGTTGTTTCCACGTTTTACGAATAGAGTTTAAGGTGCCTTTAAGAGGTGGCTTCGGCCCCTCGTACACCTTACAAAGGTTCAGGGACCTAAAATATAATAACGCATAATAATAGACAATATTGTCATACTGTATGGATCAGAATGTTGGGCTGTGAAAAAGATGGATGAAAAAAGATTGCATGTAGCGGAGATGAGAATATTAAGATGGATGTGTGGTGTGACGAGAATGGATAAAGTGAGAAATTAATATATTAGGGGAAGTTTGAAAGTGGCGCCAGTGACTGAAAATTTGAAAGGGAATCATTTGTCTTGGTATGGTCATGTGAAGAGGAGGGATGAAACGCATGTTACTAAAAGAGTTATGAGTTTACATGTGGATGGATGGAGAGGGAGACAAAATATTTTTTTATATTTGCAAAATAAATATAATTTATCACTTATATATAAGAGGAAGAGGGAGGCCAAAGAAAAGATGGATGGATTGTGTGAAGAGTGATATGAAAGAAAAGGAAGTTAGTGATAGCATGACGAGTAACAGGGCAGAGTGGAAGAAAAAAACGTGTTGCGCTGACCCCAAATAACACAAGACAAGGGCAGGAAGATGATGAATAGATAATATATTAAATATCACACAGTGAGGTACAGTCTAATACAGTTACAAGAGATATGGCCAATTTACAGAAAATAATCTTACTGATAAATTTTCCAAGAATTGACATAGGCTGAAAAAAAGAAATGTGAAGGGTGGTATTGCAGGGCTTCTATACCACACAATCACACTTGGCACTGGAATTTATTGTCCGAAAATTGTTGCAGAATTATCACAGATCATATAGGTATTAAATATTTCTTAGTCAGGAGGTTAGACAAAATAAGTACAGCTTTCTCTGGGACATGGACACTAATCTGTCAGGCAGTCCGTGAAAAAACCAGAGGAGGGAAATGTTTGAGCCGTATAAGTGTAGTGACAGAACCGCATTCTACTGCTTATATGGTGCACACACATTGAGCTGGCGGCTACGTAACTCTTCCTAATATTGGAGACATAGTGGGTGAGTGAAGCGGAGTTTTACAAGAAAAGGTTCAACCCTTGTGACTCGGGCAAATCTGTTAAGATGTTTCTGCAAAATAAATAGGTATTGAAAAATAGTTTAATATGTACCTTTATCATACCAATTGACATACAAGATTTTTTTGTGTCAAAGAGTAACAGTCGACTGTCTTATTGCGTAAGGCATAGATTTTGACTGCCTTATTGCTAGGACTGCGGAATCCCGCAGCCGTTTTAGTTAGTGTAAGTCTGACACTCACTCTCAATGCACCCAAAGCGTGAGATGTTAGATATTTGATGATTTTCTACCATAAAAAAAGGCTGCGCTCTCCGCTTAACATACCATGTTCTCTACTTAACTTCACCGCCTGTGATAGTAAGGAATCCAATGTTTTTACGAGCTATTCGGCTTGAATGGACGCTCAGTGTGCAAATATCCTGCACATAATGTACTGAGCATTACACCGCTTGATTTATGTACCTACATAGTTATGTTAAAGCCTTATTTTATATGGTAGTGTCTTACAACTTACAGTAATGCATCACTGAAAGACATTCTCTATGGAACTTGCTGATTGACGGTTGGAATCAGTTTTGAAGTAATTTCAAATGATTCGTCGTTTTCGGAGTAAAAATTTTTGTTTAAGCTTCCTTTTTGTAACTATAATCCCAAAAGGGTATTAGGTTTTCGACTATAAAATAGAATAGAATAAAGTTTACCGAATACCAAAATAATTTTACAAAAACTTAGAATGTAAGATACAGCGATATTGCTGGTGCCTTACACCAATTGCTTTGAACGGAAATATGAAAATTTAATACGGTCGGAATCACAGGACGCAAGGATTTGGTTCAAAACAATCAAAAAAAACTGGGCAAGTGCAAATCGGACATGCGTACTTAGGGTTCCATACAAACTTATGTAAATAAGTTTGGTAAGTAATCGCAAAAAAGTTTTTTTTGTGACGTATCTTTAATGTTTTCAGATTTATTCATATACCTGTGCTATATATAAGACCTGGCTTTATGCCAAATTTTAGGATTCTAGGTCAACGGGAAGTACCCTATGAATTTAAATTCCCTTGACAGTGTCTAAATATACGTTTTTTGCGACATAAACGACCGTATCTTTTTTTTTCGTTAACTTAGAAGTTTGATTTTTTCATAGCTTCAAGGGACCACTGACTTAAGTATATGGTTTTAATTTCAACTCGATATCTCCACGCAATACGAGATGAAAAGGTCTTGACAGAAAGACAGACAGACGGACGGACAACAAAGTGATCCTATGAGAGTTCCGTTTTTTCTTTTAGAAATAATAAAATATAATGGACACTCGCTGAGCGGAGTAAGTTCTCAAACGAAGTCACCAAGCGAAGATTGAAGGCGGAGTAAGGTATATCTTCACTCCAAATTGTTTAAAGCGGTGATGACAGAGAAAACACTAGTCAAGTGTGCACGTTGGAACGGGACGCAGCATAGGTCCCACCTATGCTGCGTCCCGTTGTTGATGTAGCGCTTGCAAGGCACGTACTTCTATCCTACAATTGAATTTTTTATAGTTACGAAACCTAATAGATATCTACCAGATAATGGTAGACTAAAAGAACTTACTAAAAAGGGGGTTACAAATAATCAAACAAAATTTTACCCTTTTTGTAATAGTCATTTTGCAAAAGTGAGAAAAATTTTAAATCAGTAGGCATTTTACGAAAGACATGTACGAACAATCCCGCAGAAGTCAACACACTACCTTAAGATCCTATCTAAAAAGAGAAAACCATTCGTCCAGTTCCAGTTTCAGTTAATAAATTATTTAATGTCTTAATGATTCGAGTTTGGAGTAAACAATTCCCATATTACATAAGATATATCAATAGCGGTCAGATTGGCTATTACGTGGCCCTTACCAGTGAAGTGGTCTAGCCAAACTAGTCGGCGGTTTATAGGTGACTAGTTGGCTATAGGTACCAGGTAACTAACTAGATCTAGAGTGATGGGTGACGCCCGTGTGTGTCACCTACGTGGAAGTGTATAGAGATGTTTATGAGATAGATTTATTGAAAGCTTTGGTTTGGTTGAATAATGTTACATTAAAAAACTTTATGAGAGAAAGTTCAAATCCCATATCAAACGTTTCCTTATCATAAAAGCGTATTACAAGATTAAAGACTACGTTGAAGACACGCTTGTTTGACAGTCATTATCATCATTTTACCAAAAAACGTCCACTGCTGGACATAGGCCTGTCCAAGTATCGCCACATGCCACGAACGGTCCTGTGCATGGACGCATCCGTCGGATTCCCGCAACCTCCACCAGGTCGTATAAACGTCTATCAATTTCCCAATCTTAGACCACTGACTAACATAATTAAAGAAAGAAAGAAAAAACGTTTATTCGTACATCTCCATATACAGTAAAATTACTTAAGTATGAAAAAAAATAACTTTAAAATCTGTGCAAGGCCAAAAAGGCACCTAACTCAGCATATAATTATATAATTAGTGATTTATTGTTGTTTCAATTAATCATGCAATTTATTTTACGATTTATTTTTGTATAGCCTCTTTTTTATAATGTGAATGTGAGAACACTGAAAACTCCGAAGACTCAATAATATTATTTTCTGTTTCGATCTACTTTTTTGTTATTTTTTTTTATTTTAATCTTTTGGATCTTTTTTTCAGGTGAAAAATCATCTAATGACATCTCCCGCTCTTTCGTGTCAGACTTTTACTGACTAAAACCCACTCCTGTTCCTTTTTTGCCTTCGTTCCAGTACCCCAGGGTTCTCTTTCGCATCACATATGGCCCCAGTGGGCTTCGACCTTACTGGGCCCCTACAGGTGCTGACATCTCCTTGAGGCGCGCGATGAACACCACGCGCCGTCGACAACTTGGGCTCAGTCCGGATGGTTTTACCAGATGGTTACCGAGTTGCCTACCGTGACCGGAAATAGGGATTGGGATCCCGGCGGCTGGGGCGTGAGGGCCGTTCCCTCGCCCGTGCGGCCGCCTCTTTTATTAGCATTACTGCTTCGTAGAAAGAGGCGATCGCCTGCCACTCCTCCTCGCTCCAAACCATGGCCTATAGCAAGGCCCGGCGCGAGAGATCGCTGCCACCGTTCGCCCCCACAGGGACATGGGAGTATTCTGCCCAGGCGGAGCACACCTCTGCCGTACGCTCCATCGTGTCCTCCAGGCGGTCCACATAAATCTGGTACAGGAACCTCTCGAGCTGATCATGTCCGGTGAGTACCTGCGTCATGCGAAACCCTGATACTAGAACGCAAAGGGCAACTGAAGAACACAGGCGTGATTTAAGTTAGTAAAAGTCTGACACGCCCATTCTCTTGCTCTATCCTAGAACGTAAGAAGTCATTGGAAAACATCCAATGACTCATAACCACCAACCCACCTATGTATATATATATATAAAAGAATACTACCTTCATTCAAACTGCCCCTACAACTCATTTAAACCACTTCATCTATACGGGAGTCTATGGCTGATTTACATTACACTTTGCATTTCCCCTGTATCATACCATCTAGTTTACAACCTAGCCACATAGTTCATCTTGAAGATCACATTCCCTAGCCGTTCTAGCTTACAGCCACTTTATCGCCGCGAATTCCTCTGATTATCATCTCCATATATATCATTGGCAGCTTTCCTATACAGGGTGTATAAGCCGTGTTTCCGCTTAACGCATGATGTTATAAATACGATTACTTTCCTTCATTTGATCACTTTCATTCCTCACCTGGACTAAAGTAGTTGGAGAAAATGTTTCCACTGATTTATGTGAGTTGGTTTTTTGATATATTTTGGTTTTTGGGTTAATAAATGGGACGTTAATTTAAAACAGAACGGATTTTTAGAAATAAGCTACTTAACTGAGATAAATCAACAGTAAAATTTATTCATGGGCCCGACCTTTTTTTTTTTAATCCGATGATGACCGACGATAGAGCACGCTTACTTAGAAGTAACCTACTCACTCTTGACTTAAAGATCCCTGTCAAAGCTATCAGGAAACACAGACTCCGGTAGGGAATTCCACTCCTTAGCTGTACACACAATGATTGTATTCCCAAAACGCTTTGTACGTATGGTTGGGATTTCCACCATGTACTGGTGGTGCAACACCGCTTAACTTCAAATTCTGTATTGCCAGTAGGTTTCCATCACGAACGGTCTTGAGCTTCACACTTCACCTCACTTCACGTCATTCCGTTGTTCGTCGATCATGGTACGATAACAAGTTTGACAAGGAAGGTTAAGGTTCATTTTTCCTTGAGGTTTCCAATATATGTAGATATAGCTTGTTTGGGAATATGATCTTTCTCGAGTGTGTGCCTGATCAATGTCTCGATTACGACGATGAAATTTAATTTCAAAAGCCTCTATCCTTAGAAAGTAGGGGCCTTATCATGACATGTTAAATTGTACAGCATGAGAGCGAGAAAGAGGGATGGAGCTACATATCCTATAAAGCTCCATCCCTTTAGCAGTTCTTGTAGGTCTTAGAAACGCGTGAAGATCAAGTGGTAGGTCCTCCAGTGCTGTCATTGTGAATTGCGAAACCCTTTCCCTGAACAGAAATACAGACAAGATAATATTGTATTTGAAATACCTATTAAGAGCGTCCTTTTTTACTCACCTATCGTCAACATTGAACATGGTTTAAAAGCTTGTTACTTCATCTAACGCAATCCAACGCGATGTTTGACGAAAAGGCAACGCAAAAAAGAGATATAATGCCTGAAAACTCTGTTAGCATTCGGTAATTTCGTGATTTACTCAAATATCTTACAAAACTTCTTCAAGGAAATAGGTGTTTTTTATACCCCTAAAAGTTTAAAAAAAAAACTGTCGAAATTTAGAATCTTGATTAAATTTGCAAGGTTTGTATTGCTACTATTTTGATTTTTTAAATTTTTGAGTAAATTATAAAGTATCAAAGTTCAAGTAAAATAGCAGATTTTCCGAGTGCTTTACTGTATTATTTTTACACAATTTTTTAAATTAATTTCAATAGAAGCCTAGATAATATTCACAAGATACTGTGTTTCCAAAATAGCTCATGAAAAATGTGTACCAACGCCATAAACGCGTAAGAGCGGTTATATGAAAAACAGTGAATATGTATGTCGAGTTGCATCCCCTTAATGGTCACATTGACAACTAAAACCGGTGGTGATTAAGTGGCAATTAGTTATGAATTTATTTATTTGGAAATACATGAATGTATAGATACAATAACCTCTGCTTATCTCCCTGTGGATGACAATTAGCATTGTTTATATTTATTTACGCAGCTCGTTATGAAATGTGTTCGATAAATAGTCATCTAGCGGCTATTACTTAGTTACCGGAAGTTTGCTGATAGTAAGAGCACTGATAATTTTGGATTGTGATTCCGAATATGACAAAACACGTCCGCGACCACCACATTTGACAAATACCTAATTTATTTTAGCATGTACAAATTTGTAGTTACGTCACAAAAAAAAAAAATTTTTGCAATTCTGAAAAATATTTGTAATTTAATTCGGGTATTTAACTGTTTTTATAGGTAACTTTGTACGAAACCCTCAGTGGGCGAGTCTGACACGCATATGCCCGGTTTTTTTTAACGATCTGTTAGAATTTTTAGATGCTATCCCTGTGAAAAAATGTAGGTCGATGTGACGTTTTGGGATTAAAGTTTATCTAAGCCTGTGACGACTTGAGATATAAACAGTAGTAGACCTCATTAATATTGACCTCATAATTATTAAAATCGTCAACATTCGTATGACACATTTTTAAATTAAGTAAATATTATTAATTTTAATGTGTTTAGCATGATTTGCCAGTTCATACATAATATATGTGTTTTTATAAATAGGTGGGTCATTGCTCCCAGTTAGTTCGATTTTCTATTCGGTTCAATTCCCACCCAAGACAAATGTTTGTGTGATGAGTACGATCATTTGTTCTGTGTCTGGGTGTCATTTATCTATAATATAAATACTTAAATTTAGAAATATAAAAGTATGTTTATCAGTTTTCTAGTACTCATACTACAAGCTCTTAGCTTAGTTTGGGATTTGATGGCGTTGTGTGAAAGTTGTGGAATATTGTGCATATTATTTTGAAAAGAGAAACCAAAAAATAACATTCCTTGTTCTGAGTGAAGCGAGAGACTTAATTGACTAAACCCACCTACACACACACACACTCATACATTTGTTATTATTACACGTGGTAACTATTCGGCCATGGCAAAAGGCCTAGAACAGTGTTCTGTTCACACATTATATTGTATCGCTAGGACCCGCTTGAAAGCTAACGCAAGTGATAGGTAATTTCCATTCCTATTAGTAATTTGACCTCTAGTGTTTCTTCCTTCTTCTCTGTTACTTCACTTAAAAGCGATTCTGGACTTCTGACAGTTTAATATTTGTTCTCCAGCCCTTAGCAATCTCCACTTTATCTAGTTGTCATCATTGTGGATTTTGCCTTTTCACAGTTTGTAGTGATAACTTATTTTATAAAGGCGGATGTTTGTTGTTCTGTATGTGTGTATGTTTGTTGACGGCTGAACCTATTTGAATTAAATTTAGTACATGGGTTGGCGATGTCCTGAAATACTTATCAGATATAATAATTTTACCCCAGGTATAGGTTTCCTTGGAATATTTTTAAATTTCGCGCGGGTGAAGCTACTAGCAGAAGTTAATCAGTCCATAAAACTAATCTATCTGGAAAGTTTTGTTTGTTAATGACGCTTTATTTACACGGGAATTTCACGCAGACATCTTGTATTCTTAAGCTACTCAGTCATAAATCCCGATTAAAAAAAGACAGATTATGCTAATCCCTGCTGAAACGGTTTTCGAGTAGATGAATGGCTGGAGATTATTCTAGAATGTACTTAGTGCACCTGTATTTAATCAAAGGGTCACACTTAGGTAAATATCATCAAGTAGGCACTATCGTTTAACTGATTAGATAACCATATCGATTTAAGATAATGATAAAGCGCCATTTTTGGAAACGCTATGATAATTCTGACGTCTCTCCCAAAGTCCATAGCTAGAATAATCAAAATTTTGTGTGTAATTAATCGCCAACCTTTTTGTATCCTATACATTCAACTGCTATATTTTTCTACTATAGTATAATGATAATATAAGTCTTTATTACTGTTTATCATAATTTTTACAATATTGCATTTAATAATCATCATTTTCTTTTCATTTACATTTGTTGCTGACGATCGGTTTTCAGTAGCACTTTGTCCTTTGAAAAACGCCTCCTCCAAAGGTCCTATCTCTATGTTTTTCTACTATAGAAAGTTGAATTCTAAAGATATTTACTTTTTTCAGATCTTGCTGTTTCTTAGCGTGCACTACGCTCAAAGCGCTGACCAAGGAAAACGATCTATAGTTGGTGGCCATGCCATTGGTGGTATTGGCGGCGGCAGTGCTGTCATAAGTGGCTTAAGTAGTGGCGCAGTCATTGGAAGTGGCGCTGGAATCGGTGGCATAGGCGTTGGCGCTGGGGGCGGCGTTGGTATCGGAGGGATCGGTGGTGGATCCTTCCCAGTCCGCCACACATACTCCGAGTACCAAAACCGAGTTGCTATCCCCGTTCTTCAACCAGTACCCTACAGCGTTCCCCGAGCGGTTCCTTACCCCGTCCACGTAGGAGTACCCGTCGACCAACCGCGTCCAGTCCCGGTTGCAGTACCCCAACCGGTAGCACAAGTTATATCCAGACCTGTAGCTGTGCCTGTGGATCGTCCATTCGCATACCCCTACGCGCAACCTGTGCCTGTTAGTGTAACGCAAGCAGTGGGGATCCCTGTGCCTCAGCCGTATGCTGTAGGAGTGCCTGCTCCCGTCCCTGTGGGAGTTCCCCAACCTGTGGCTGTACCTGTGTCTGTGGTTGGGGGCGGTGGTGGGTTGGGAGGAATTGGCGGGATCGGAGGAGTCGGGGGAATAGGCGGCATTGGTATAGGATCAAGTTATGGCATCAGCAGCTTCGGTGGAGCCAGTGGTCTTGGTGGCCATTCCTCAGTCATATCCTCGCCAGTGATTGGCCACAGTTTGAGTGGCGGTGGTTCAATTGTAGCTGCTCATGGCCAGTACGCACATGGTTACGGTCATCATTAGGTACCCATCTACTGATTCATTATTTTTTTTTATGGTAACGAGTCAATTAGCTACATATTTATTGTAGTTTACCAAATATTGTATGTAAATAAGTAGTATGTTAAGATATTTTTTTTAATTGCAATATTGTATTATTTTTGCAATACTTGTAAAATTTTATCTACGAGTATGTCAGTGTTTTTTGAAGTAATATTGTTTATTTTTTTATGCCGATTACGGATATATCCGTAAATGGTTTCTATGCAGGATACGGCTACAGATATATACGCAGGTCTTTTATACTTACGAGTCGAGGAAGAGTGCTAACCAAGGACGCCGAATCTACGTATCCAATTATTCGTAAGACGTATTCATCCAAAGTTTTAGCTGATATTCATTACCATATACCTACGGATATATCTGTAAAAAAACATATGTTTGTTGGCTACAGTCCTTGGTCGAGTAGCTAATTTCGGCATTCAATGGGTTAAAAGTGCAATAAACTGTCTGTTAATTGGCATGGTTTCAGCAAGTTTACAGTAAGTTGATAACTAAATGTACTAACTTGGTCCGTTACATTATATCAGTAACGGACTTTGTGAATACTTGCGTAGTTTACTTAATTAGCATGAATTAACTGCTATCTTTATATTTGACTAGCTGTTTCACGCCGTTTCAGCCGCGGCTTTTCTTATTGCTTTGCTCCTGTGGATCGTATACGTGTTTTTGTGCCTATTGAGCCTACCACAAGCACAAGTTTCACCACAGTCTGATAGGCCTGTAAAGCCTTCATCGGTAAATTGACTATCTAATGCTAAAAAAAATTAATACGAACAAGTAGTTCTTGAGATTAACACGTTAATAAAAAATTCTTCAGCTTTTTAATATTAAGTAGAGATAATTTAAAATAAGACATTGACCACCAGCGTAGCTTTAAGTCAGAAAAGACACCGTCTTGCCAAGGGGTATTGTGTTACTCAGTTACTGTGTTGTGGAGTTTATAAACAGTTTCTCCATGTAAAATATGGAAATCGATCCCAACATAGTTTTTTTTTTTTTTTTTTGGGTTGGAAAATCATCTTATGACATATCCCGCTCTTGGGCGGAGCGAGAGATAGTGTCAGACTTTTACTGACTAAAAACCCACTCCTGTTCCTTCGTTGCCATCGTCCCAGGGCCCCGGGTTTCGTTTTCACACTACCCGTGGCCCCAGTAGGCTTCGACCCTGCTGGGCCCCTACGAGTTGGGAAAAGTACATGATAATGTTAAAAAAAGAAAACGAAAAGATTTTTAATTGTTCACCATATTGGAGTTATTGAAACGTAGTTTTTTTTTTCACATTCTTCTCAACAAACCACTGAATTGATACCATGCTCAAACCTACCTTGAATTGAACCCCTGAATTGAGACCCATAACACGAGGTGCATAAAAAAAAAATTGTCATTCAAAGCATGCATAAATAAGTGACGTCATTCTAATCCAATAATTGCGCACACCTGAAGATGGCAGACTAAGTTATTTGACATAAGATGATTTGTCATAAGATGATAAAAAAAAGAAAAAAAAGGTGTAATTGTTTTAAAATTCGCAAAATTTGACCGTAATAAACTTACAAACATACAAACAAACATTGCTATAAACCCTTGTAAAACGGCAGATTCTAGCTATAAGTCACAAATAAGGTTTTAGGGCCGTGCCTCACTGGGACGCCACGGCGGAGTAGCCAAGTCATGACGCCAAAAACTGTGTGGTTGACCTAAGTGACCAATAGTGGCCAGGTGAGGTACACACCATAGAGCTGCATGCATTTTCTTGGTTGAGCGAACTAGCTGCACCGCCATGGCGTCCCAATGAGTCACGGGTCTCTTAATGTGTATCTATCTATGTCTATTTAGTTTACCTACTCGTTAAGTATATTTCTGATGTAAGTAGTAATTATGTAAATAATAATTAAAGCTTTAATTATAGTCATTAAGATTGTTTATGATGAATTAAAGAATATTTCATTAGAGTCTTAGTTTTATTTACTTTTATCCTAATATGTGACTTAGGCACAATTCATAGAATTCTATCTCAATCGTGACAGAGGATTACGATTGAGATAGTATAAAGAATTAAGCTAAGCTTAATCATACCGAGAGCAGTGGTGGCCGAGTGGTAAAGGCCCCGACTTACGAGTCAAACCCAGCATGGCACATTACTCGTACTTTGTGTAATTTATTTCATCACCACTGTTTTCAAAATGAAGGAAAACATCTTGAGGAAATCGGCATGTCCTAGAACCCAAAATTCGAAGACATGTAGCATTCACCAGCCCGCACTGGGCCTGCGTGGTGGATTACGACCTGTTCCCTCTCCTAGAGAGGAAGCCTGAGTCCCAGCAGTGGGAACATTTAAAAGGTTGGTTATGTTATGCTCATGCTTAATCATACAGAGAAATAATATAAATAGATATATTATAAAAGTATATACATAATTATATAGCAAAAAAAAACTTCATTTTGAGTTGTTTCAATTTATGATGAAACGGGCTATTTCGGGATTCTAGGTCAGATTCCCTTGAGAGTGTCGAAATATATATATTTTGCGACATAAACGGCCGTATCTTTTTATTTCGTTAACTCAGAAGTTTGATATTTTCACAGCTTCAAGGGACCGCAGACGTGAGTGTATGGTTTTAATTTCAACTCGTTACTTTCACACATTCCCCAGACAAAGGGTCTTGACAGACAGACAAGCGGATCCCATAAGGCTCCGTTTTTTCCTTTTGAGGAATGGAACCCTAAAAAACGATATTAAACTAAATATTTACCTATTATAGGTTTTCTTTTAGGTGGTAAATCATCCATTGACTTCTCCCACTCTAGGGCGAAGCGCGAGGGCTTGTCTGACTTTTACTGACTAAAACCCACTCCTATGTTCATTCTTTGCCTTGCGTACCAGAACCCTGCGCTTTCCTTTCAGAAGCGAACTCATGGTCCCAGCGATCCACACAATGGTGACACAACCAGGCGTTTCTTCCGCACAAATCCAGTGCCTTCCGAACTTACCATGTCCAGTGAGGACCTGCGTCATGCAGAAGGTGAGGCCGTCAAGAAGTCTTTCCAACCTCCCTTAAATATTTATTTATTATTAAACGCTTTATGTACACACATAAAATAAAAGATTAGAAGAAGGAAACAGAAAAATAGGTACAGAGGTGGTGCTTATTTCTAAAGAAATCTCTTCCAGCACACTTGCGAAAGGAGAGTTGGAAGAAAATAGATATGTAGACACCGTGTGTAACAGTAATAGGAAAATAAGTACATAAAAAATAGTTATCAATTCTCATCATCCGACGAGCCCTTGTCACCGTCGGCGTTCCGGCAGTTTTGGAACCTCATGGCCTGGCCCGCGACGATGGTAAGAGACCGGACAGTATGTCTTTATTTCCACGGAAGAACCACGGAAGATGGGTAGGCCTTTGGTGTGGGACGCTGCCTGTGTCGACACTCTTGCGCCATCCCATCTTCCTAGCTCTTCGTGCTGTGCTGGTGCTGCCGCTGCTGCTGCGGAGAACCTCAAGCGGCGGAAATATAACAACCTCGTCGGCAGTTATATTTTTGAGCCGTTTGGGGTTGAAACTCTTGGGCCGTGGGGTCCGAGTGCTCATAAGCTGTTCAAAGAACTATCCAAACGCTTAGTAGACACTTCGCGTGACCCAAGGGCTGGCTTTTACCTCGGTCAGAGATTAAGCATTGCCATACAACGTGGCAATGCTGCCAGCCTTTTGGGCACACTTTCAGTCGACAGCGATGCGGAGGAGTTTTTTGACGCCATATTTTAGGTAGTAGTTTTTGATTTAAGTGTATATATAGTTTTAATTAGTTGTTATCAATAAAATAATATAACAAGCAAAAAAAGATATGCTATTAAAATTATATACATACACTTAATAAAATAAATATCATAAAAATACATACTAAATAATAATGAAACTAATACATAAAAACTAATATACAACTATGACGAAATGGAAAGATAGTGTGCTTTCACTCTATTTTTAAAAACTGCAAGAGTTATTAGAGTTTTATTATAGGTAACATGCATAAAATAGCATAGTCGGCCTTATAATGTTTCCACTGTTGGGACTCAGGCCTCCTCTCCAGGAGAGGGAATGGGCCGTAATCCACCATGCGGGCCCAGTGCGGGTTGGTGGATGTCACATGTCTTCGAATTTTTGGTTCTAGGACATGCCGGTTTCCTCACGATGTTTTCCTTCACCGTTTTGAGAGCAGTGGTGATGAAATAAATTACACGAAGTAATGCGCCTGGCTGGGTTTGAACCCGCGACCTACAACTCGTAAGTCGGGGCCGTAACATGCATAATTTTTTTTTTTTTGAGTAATAGTGTTTGGCAAAACATCGTTTACTGATCCATTAGATAATACTTTTGGCACTGTTGAATATTAGATCATTAAATTTTATTGTGTCTCTAATTACGCTACTTAAAAGGTTAATATAATGTTTACTATTCATTCCGTATTTTGCAGTTTTAAATAAAAGGATTATCTATCATTATCGTTAATGCTGTTTCTAATACTGATATTCTACTGATAAAGTGGCTCTTATCGCGCACTGATAGCGTAGTATCAGTCTGAACTATTATAGCGGACGCGTTGGACATGTCCTGTGATAAAAATTAATATTTTAAATATTACATTTTTAAACGCATAGTGAAGGAAGTGATAAGTGTTTTTTGTTATTGTGTCAGTGATAATAGAAATGAGAATGTATTCAAGTAAGTTTTTTTTTTCGTGTTTGATTTTAGTGTTTGAAAAAAAAAAATGATTGCGTGTTCGTTTTGATTGATTGGGGTCTGAAGATTTTATTGTTTTTGGATGAACTTAATTTACTCAACCATCACAAAAACTTAGAGTTTTTCATCATAATCATCATCATTGCAGCCGAAAGACGTCCACTGTTCGACATAGGCCTCCCCCAAGTGTCGCCATAATGTCCAGTCAGGGAATCCGATGGATATGAGACGCACAGTCCCGCATCCATCGGATTCCCGCGACACTCACCAGGTCATTGGTCCACCTTGTGGGAGGCCTTCCATATATTTACTCGTACTTAATTTATAAAAAAAAATTGTATAGTATATCGGGCTGGTGTCCGCAACTCCACGACTAAAGCGCGTATTTTGCGTACGGGTGGTACGCAATTAGTCATTCGATCCACCCCAGCTCCTTAAGCTAGGCCAGCAGCGCCTTGGTGTTATTGACCATTTCACGGAGGGTACCTGGGCTTTTGAAGTACTTTGCCCTGTATCCAGCGACCATAGGGCAGCTTAGAAGCAGATGAGTTGATGTCTCGTCCTCCTCCATGCAGGCTTTGCAGAGTAGACTGTCTGTAACTCCTCCTGGTGAGGGTTAGGGGAATCCGATGGATACGAGACGCTCAGGACCGGTTGTTGTAGCCAAACTTGGGGTAGCTTATAATAGTTATGTCCAACGATGGACGTTTCTCTGCTGAAGTGACGATGATGATGAAATACACTAAGGGCGGAATTCACGAATAAAACTAATCGCGTCTCAACGTTTGGCTTGCATAATTGCGTTTAGCCGCTGTCACTAGTGTAACTTGTCTGTATTTTTCTTTTGTTGTATTTTTACAAGTGACACTAGTGACTGCGGCTAAATGCGATTATGAGAGCCAAACGTTAAAACGCGATTAGTTTTATTGGTGAATTCCGCTCTAAATAAGTTCTGTTATTATAAAAAAACCAGTAAGCAATCGTGTTTATCTGCTTGTAACACTGACTGAACTAAAGAAATATAATTGTTATGAATGAAATTTTCAAGTGTAGATATTTATTTATATCGATATTTATATTTATATCGGTAGGAATATGTACTCAAAATCAGTAGTATTGTCGAAGTAGCTACTAACTGATCTACATAACCGTTAAATGAAGTAAATTGATAAAAGCGCCTGGTGTAAAACGATTTCAAATTGTATTTAAGCCACATATTGCTTGAAATTGTTGTGCGATAGTTTGAAAGAGTCAATTTGAAAGTACACGGGTGGGTTAAAAACCGTAAATGTCTGGCACTCTCTCTGGTTCCACCCAGAGTGGAAGAATATATTTGATGATTTTCTACTTAAAAAAAAGGATATTGCGTTACACAGTAACTGATCTGTAGATAGACAGTAGCTTCCAAAATTATTAGCTGCATCCGGATAAACTGAGAGCTAAATCCGACATACCCGGTACAAGGGTTGGACGGCGAGCAATGGGTAGCTTGCCGTCCGAACGTCCTGCAACTGTCAGGACCGAGCCCAAGTCGTCGACGGCGCGTAGTGTTCCACGCGCCCCTCTAGGAGATGTCAGCAAATCGTAGAGGCTCAGCAGGGTCAAAACCTACTGGGGGGTGCGAAAGAGATCCCCGGGGCCCTGGAACAATGGCAAAGAAGGAACAGGAGTGTTATTGTTGTCAGTAAAAGTCTGACGCGCTCTCCCGCCTAAGATCGGGAGATGTCATTAGACGATTTTCCCACACAAAAAATAAACCGTTACAATGGTGGGCAGGCAGATACTTAGTTTACATACAGACTTGAGTCAACAAAGTTACTGTATCACCCAAAATGATATAGATGTGGAAAGTGAGGTAATCTTGCCAAATCAAAAAACTAGGCAAATTGATTGCATTGCTGGAAGTAGGTTTTTAAGTTGTATCATCATCATCATTTCAGCCGAAAGACGTCCACTGTTGGACATAGGCCTTCCCCAAGTGTCGCCACAATGAACGGTCCTGTGCGTCTCGCATAGATCGGACTCCCGAAACCGTTACCAAGTCATCGGTCGACCTTGTAGGTCTTCTGGTGCTGTTTCGCCATTCCAGAACCTTTCGGCCCCAAGTTTCGGCTAAGTTGTATAAAAAATATTATATAAAAATCTCGTATCACAGTGTTTGTCAACGAACTCCTCCGAAATGGCTTGATCGATTTTTATGAATTTTTTCATTTATATTTAGTAGGTCTGAAAATAGGTCGTACAAATCCCGACCCTTTATTTTTTATTTAATAATTTTTATGGCAGAACAACGTTTGTCGAGTCAGTTAGCCTGATTGCACCTATAATAGTCATCTTATTGTATAAACTACAATAAGTTGTGTACCGTTTTGACTTATCTTTACATATGATCCTTATCCCTATATATATATACACACGAGTACATCCTTACATATATTCTACTTATTAGCGTGTCGATGGCAAAACTAATTTTAAATTCCTTACCCGGCACTGTATTCGGTCACGGCAATACCGTCCACAGATGCTGTCATTAGATCCCTACGTGATCACGTCAAAGGGCACGTCATGCAGGATGGTAGGTGGGACATGGTCTGCGTGGATATGGATATTACCTAATTTATTATAAAACAAAGACCGCGTCAGTCTGTCTATCTGTTCGCGAAAAACTGAAAACTACAGAACGGATTTTCATTCAACACGCGGTTTTTAGCAATACACAGAATGATTAATGAGGAAGGTTGAAATATAATTAAAAAGATGCATATTATAGTAGAGAAAAGCCGAGAATTTCAAAGATTTGTAACACCCGTTTTTTTTTATTATTTGAGGAAATCATCTTATGACAAATCCTGCTCTTGGGCGGAGCGGGAGATAGTGTCACACTTTTACTGACTAAAAACCCACTCCTGTTCCTTCTTTGCCTTCGTCCCAGGGGCTCGGGTTTCACTTTCACACTACCCGTGGCTTTCACACTACTAAGAAGGTTGCTAGTTTAAAAATAAATTCGTTTTTGATGAAAATATCATAAAATGTGATATCTGTTATTAGATAACAATATAAACAAGGCGGTAATAATTAACCATGAACTAGATTTTCTGATCTCAATAACGTTCCCACACAACATACAAGCGATGACAGACGTGACACATGAACAAACAATCGAACCAGAATCAAAGGGGGCAAAAAATATATTGATACTAGGAAGAACCTAGATCTATATTCGGCCTTAATCTAGTCATCTCGACTCAATCATCTGTTGCAATAAAGATGCAATATACCTTTTTTAAATTGGGAAATCATCAAACTCATGCTCTATATGAAGTGAGAGGGAGAGTCAGACTTTCACTGATTAAAACGTAACTGTGTTTGTTCAGTTGCCCTGTACGTTTCAGGGCCACGGTTAGGGCTGGAACGATACCAATGAGCTATCGATACTTTTACTCGATACTGGTATCGGTCGTCAAATATCAACACGTACTCGGTATCGATTGAAAAGTACTAATATATATAATATTTATTCGTATCGAATAGTTTTTGGAAAATTTAGAGTAAAAACCCAAAATAATGTTGGTATTCTTTATTTTATAAGTACAAAATTATTTAAACTTCGGACTGGTAATTAGTGACCAATACTTAAACACGTGATTGTACTCATGATTGCAAACAATTTTCCCAAAGAAACTTTTTCTAAAATCATTCGCGCTCTACTTACAAGTACATTTACTCTTCCCCGAGGTCAGACTATCAGCTGATGGGCGTGCGTTCCTAGATATTTTCTAGTTATGCGGACATACATTGTATCTTTCAAGTTTCGTGGCTTAGATTAGTTATTTAAAAGTTCATGATTCCTAGTTAGTTCAACTAGTCTTTGGATATCATTTTACCGAAACGTGTAGGTATATTGATTACGTCATCAATAACGCGGGCATAATAGCTGATCGGGTGAAGGTGTGCGCGCGAAGTTTAAAGTTTCAAACAGCTATTTTGTTATTGTGATTTAACTAATTACTATATAAAGAAAGTTTTTTTGGGAAAGTTGTATGTAATCATGAGTAAAATCACATGTTTAAGTATCGGTCACTAATTACCAGTCACCCTATATGTAAATGCTTCAGACAGTAAACAAACACCTACTGCTGTTAAAAGTTAGGTTAATAAGAACACGGACGGAAGGAACGAAAACAATGATGACAAAATATGGCGGCTCTAGCTGACTGTTATTTCTTTATCCAAATTTTGGCTATTTCAAATTTTTGTACCCATAGCATCATCATAGTTACATCAGCGCTTTTGAATTCTATCTTAAATTATTTAGAAAAATACGCTTCCATCTGTGAAAAACAAACTAAAGAGCTTGACTTGTCTTTTCATTTCGTTGAACGGGGAGACATTGTTTGTTTTCAAAATATTGTCATAATGCAGATGTGAAGTAGACACGAACATACAAAATATGATATTCGAAGATAAGACTTGATATTGTTGCTTGGATACGTGATTTTGATGAAAGTAATCAAATCTATATCCGCTGATAACGTCGAAACCATACATATCACATAAAAGATAGATATATCTCTTTTTTGCGTACTTGTAAAATATGAAGGACTAGCTTCTGCCAGCGGCTTTGGCGTGAAAGTGCGTTTCTTCATACAAACTTTGGTCCCCTATTTCATCCCCTTAGGTGGTGAATTTTGGGAAATCCTCTCTTTGTGCTCGCCTACTTCATAAAAGGAAGCTTTGTGCAAAATTTCACACTCCTAGTGCCAGTAGTTTTGGCTGTGCGTTGATATGTCAGTCAGTTTCTCCTTTTATATATATAGAAGATATAGATGAATAGAATAAAATGGATGATAGAACTTACCATCATCACTATTTTCTCATTATTAAGGTACAAAATATGTCCTAGGTATATATTGAATGATCATCGTCACGCGTCGACGTGCGCCATCGAGGGTCGATGCTTGATTAGCATTTTTGTTTTACTGACCAAGTAGTGCATGCTTGACTGCGATCCCATCCGATGGTAAACAGTGATGTAATCATTGATGATGAACCAAAGGACCTATTCACTCTAGCTTTGAAGGCACCTAAATTATAATCGGACGAGAAGACCGCAGCAGACATTTAACTGTTTTGCAGTCCCAGAGAATATTACATTTGTCAGTGAATCTATAGATAGACTTTACTATGTAAAACATATGAATATTTTTTCTGGCGTCTTTATTGATCAAGTAAACTAAAAGTGCCCATAATTATACGAGATATTTTATTCTTGTTTTTACTTAGCCACCAGCAAAAACAATACTTTCATTACCTCTAAGACCATGTACGACCTTAGAGGTCTTAAGAAATGTCTAGTAAGTCGTATCTAAGAAAGAAAAAACGTCTATGAGAAAATTGTCATTCACTGTGTTAAATGTGTAAGGAATAAACGACCATCGTTCTAACAAATATGTTTTGTTTTTTCAGAAATTCCTTTAATCTTAGAAAGTATCCCGAGGCAGAAGAATTTTGGCTGTCTCTCACTCAGATTTGGATGCTTGTTCTCTGGATTAGTTATAATAGTAAGTATAGACAAATTACCTTTATTAATTTTGACCACTATGGCTCAGAAATAGGACATTCGCTTGCCCGTAATATAAAAAAAAAACAAAAATTACAATATTTTTATTTCACATAGGCCTACATGGGCACTTATAAAACGTCAGAAGCTAGTGCACGGTTCCAAATTGGTCAAAACGTTAACATTTGATGATATGTCAATCCTCGTTTGGCAATATCACTGATGTAGGATTCAATGACATTTAATAAAAGGTGTAAAAAAGTAGGTCAAACGAAGACTGAAATATCATATCATCAAACGCTAACGTTTAAAATGATCTGGCCAGTTTTACTCGGCTATACCATGAAGTAATCAATTTCTAAAATCTGGTCACGACATATAATATATTTTACCGCGGTGCAGGATATTCCTACGTGGTGATATAGATGTTACTGCAAGCAAACTAATAAAAAATAGCTCTATTTGAATCCCTTAATTTTCGCATATCTGTTTTAGCTATTGTAGTTCATCAGTTATAGCTGTTAGCTGTACTTAACGCCTTTGAAATAATCCCTCGACTTTTGATCTTGTACCAATGATCCTCACACTCCTGTGGAGATTGTCATAACTATTTCAAAGTTCTTTCATTCGAATTTAATTTCATATCCATTTTTAAATTTCAGTTATACACAGTCCTAGCCCTCGCACAATGTCTCGCGACCCTCGACAAGCAGATCCCCGGGCCCGTGGATACGGACCATTGGGGGAACGTGTTTGCGTCTTGCTTCGAGGTGGCCGTTATCTTCTGTCACTGCATCACCCTGCTACTTACTACTATCATGCTGATCGGGGTGTTGAGGGTACGTTTTGTTAAAATATATTATGATGTTACACAGAAATCAATCGTCAAAAATGCCTGAAGGAGTGACTCGTCCATGAAGGCGCTTTGAGCGCTTTTATGGACTAGCCCCCCTAGCCAAGTTACGACCGCTTCGTTTCGATTCTCTTGCGCTGAACGCCTCGAGTAGGACACGCCTCTGATTCCTTTGTTCTGACGTCATCTTAACGCTCAGTCACGTAGACAGAACAAAACGAAACGGTCGTAACTTGGTTTGGGGGGCAGGGCAACCTTTATTATTATTACTATTTCACTGAAGCACAAGGTTGTCGATATAATACAGGGTGTAAAAAGACCGATCACATACCCGTTAACTACACATTCTGTACATATAACTAAGTCATTTTGAACCAAAAATATTGCTGGGAAACAAACTATTTTTTCCATCTTTAAAAAAATTATGCTTTTTATTGCGAGCAATGTAAAGCGCGCAACTGATTGTGCCGGTGTGTGCGTAATAGGTACGTATACGATAGTCGAGACGCGGCACGGCGGCGTCTCGGCGTCGCGCGCGTTTTGCACGGTGCACGGTGTAAGTATTAAGTTCCCTCTCCTAGAGAGGAGGCCAGAGTCCCAGCAGTGGGAACATTAAAAAGGCTGATTATGCTAAGTATTAAGTAGGCTCTTGGTAATGAAACATTTCTGTGTTGTACACGAAATAGGTAGTTTTTAAATAGCCTGAGTACTTACCTACACTGTCCGTCGCTTTAGCTGTCATCCAGCACAGGTGGCCTCTCAACACTAACGAGCTCCGGTTCAAACTGCCGACCTTCCACGCGGAGACAGATGCGCGCCCTAGCCCGCGTGTTTTCATGAACACGCTCCAGGATTCCTTCTTGTGCTGACCGCTGCTTAAGTTCATCAAACACATCAGTAATTTTCTGTCGCATTTCCGCTGCGGTCTCGCAGGGGCGGTCAAACACCCTATCTTTGACGTAACCCCACAAAAAGAAATCCAGAGGGGTTAAATCAGGCGAGCGTGCTGGCCATGCGTTAGGCCCAAACCGTCCGATCCAGTTGTTTCCGAAAAGCGTCGTCAGTTGCTCACGAACTGGTCTCACGACATGAGGCGGCGCACCGTCGTGCTGGTACCACAACCCAAGCCTCTGAACTAGTGGCATCTCTTCCAAAGTGTCGGTTAGGTAGCCAGTAATAAAATTAAGGTAGGCAGGCCCGTCCATTCTCGGTGGCAAGAAAACCGGGCCTAGGATCTGGTTTCCCACGATCCCAGCCCACACATTGTGTTTCCACCGTGTCTGGAAGCCCGTTTCTTGGGTTTCATTTGGATTGACGGAACACCAATAATGGGTATTTCGGCGGTTCCACATTCCATTATTTGTGAAAGTGCTCTCGTCGGTAAAAATTATTTTTTTGATGAAGTCTCGTTCCTGGCTCAACAGCCATCTGCAGTAATCCATGCGACGTATCGCGTCGCCTGGCACGAGCGCTTGCACACGATGGATTTTGTAAGGCCGTTGCCTATCCCTCCTCAACACTTTGTGCACAGTAGAATGGGAAACCATGTGCCGAGCGTGATGACCATGCCGCCTTCGCAATATTTTGGCTGCTGTTCGTACGCCCAATCGTGGATTTTCCCGCATCACAGCGAGAATAGCCTCATGGACCGCTGGTCGTACTTGTCGGCCGCCTCCCAGAGAAATCGGTACTATTGGTTGGTTGTCCAGCAATCGTTGAACAGCTCTGGTGAAGATCCGCGAATCCGTGGGTTGATAAGCGGTAGGATGCTCAATCCTGTACAGTCGCAGAGCCGCAGTAGCGTTTCCATGAGCCATGCCGTAACAATAAATCATATTCACGTACTCGCGCGCCGAATAAACATGAAAAGGCATCTTATCTCGCGAAAGGTGCCTACTACTAAATCAATCCTAAAAAGAACACACTACACCACAAACATACAACGCACTCACAATACACCTACACTAAGCCTATCACTCAAACTCTACTATCAGTCTATCACACAATATTACACAACTAATAACAGTAATTCGCAACAAAAAATCGACAAGTGCATTCGTTGACATAAGAAACCGAACTAATAACAAATACGTAGGTAAGTAAATTCGCAATAAATAAAATTCCTTTAAATTTCGTTTCGCGGCCTTTTTGATGCTTTGAGCACAGCCGCGCACCGCCGGTGGGCGGCTTTTCCTTAACTTTCTTTGAGCACGAGCCGCTCGCGTGCTTACTGGCTGCTGGCGCCAGCACCAGCCTGGTGTAATTACAAAATGTGATTTCATAGATTTAGGTGTCGCTCTAGTAATAAATAATTTCCTAAATTGGGTTTGAGTTTTAATGAGAATTTAGAGGTGGGCTTCAACAGTTTACGTAAATAAAATATTCTGTATGTTGTCTCGTGATTACATTTAAAAAAAATGTCATCAATGAAACAAACAAATGAAATTCTGACTTAATTCTGGGTAGTATTTGTGAAATAGCTAGGAGGTAGTTTTGAAGGCCGCAGTCGGTAGGTAGGTACATGAACACGCTCTAAACACTAAAGACAAGTGGTATCTCAGTTCAGACTGTTGCAGTTGTGCACGGAAGCGTGAGTAGCTTTGATTTTTTTTTTGACGTTGGGAAATTATCAAAATAATCTCGCGCTCTGGTGGAGCGAGGGGAAAATTTTAAGTTTTACTGACTAAAACCCAATGTTGTTCCTCCGGTTGCCTGCTTGCCTGCCATGTCAGGCATCGCTCCTATCGGGCCCCATCAGTTTTGCTGACAGCTTCTTAAGGTGGAACACAACGCGCTGTCCACCAGGGCTTGGTCTTTATCGGACGGAAAGCTACCCATTGCTCTCCGTCCGCAAGCTCGCGTCTACGGTGGCCGGGAATCGCTCTGTAACTCCCGACACACTAAAGAACTCACGCAGGTAAAACGCGCCGCGTGCTTGTTTATGTTTTGAAATGTAAATTAGGTACCTACTAAACATTTTTATAAAGTGAGGTACCTACGACATTTATTTCCAATCATACTTATCAGGATGGCTTCTAGTGCATTAGTCTTACAGCCTTATGCACTAGAAGCCATCCTCACTAGAAGTCATCCTCAAAAATGCCTACAATAATTACGGATTGTAGGCATTTTTGAGGGGCTTATGGCTAAATAATAAATAACAGCCGCAAGGCTCGACCGAAGATTAAGCTACGCTTGCCGAGGTTGGTTCGGGTGATGGGTAACCATACAAATTCCGAAACCCTTTCGGAAACCACGCTAAGCAATTGGTCTCGGCTATCATTCAGTCAACCAAGGCCAAATAGGCAGTCCGGTTAGACTGAAAGGAGACCCCAATAGTAGGGAGAAACCTAAGCAGGTTTTTTTTTTATTGGGTGGGAAAATCATCTTATGACAAATCCGCTCTTAGGCGGTGCGGGAGATATTTACTGACTAAATACCCACAGATTTTTACTGACTAAATACCCACTCCTGTTCCTTCTTTGCCTTCGTCCGAGGGCCCCGGGTTTCACTTTCACACTACCCGTGGAACCTAAGCAGGTGATGATTAAGCGTATGGAACTTTGTGTGATTTTTCCGATAGCTTTAGGTACGTACCTAATTCAAACATAATAAATGAAATTACGAAATTTACTTTTTCTTTAACATTGTGATCATAAATGCAGGAATCACGTCGTTTCACCTGTTCCTAACACATCTTATTTACCTAGGTACTTAGTGAGGTTTATGTTATGCTTATGTACCTAGTGAGGTTTATTACGTTGTTATTTAAGAAGTTTAAATGTAGGTACCTAGGATTTAAGTTTAGTTTTTAGATAAGTAGAAAGTAACTTTTTTGCGATAGGAAATCATCAAATGTCCCCTCGCGCTCTGGGTGAAGCGAAAGGAAGTGTCCAGACTTTTACCGATTTTTAGTCAGCAAAAGTCTGAAACTCCATCTCTCTCTCTCCGATCGTTGTTCCTTCAGTTGCGGTTTGTATGTATACCAGGGTCGCGTTACGCCCGGGTGTTTCTTCCCGCAGAATCCAACACAGGAACCTTTCAAAACAACCGTGTCCGGCGAGGATTTTAGTCAGGCGGATAGTGAGGACGCCGTGGCGCGTTTCTAGCTACTTCTCAGAGAGGGAACTTACTACCGCTATCGTTGCGCGCCCAGCGCAAGGTTGCGATTGCGACAGTCGCCGGAGCTCGCCGGAGCTCAGTCTGCCGCAGCGGAGTTTCCCCTCGGCGGCGTTGCATCTTCACGTGTGAGGATTGTTGCCTCCAAAATCCCACGGTGGCAGGTCGGCATGCCGGCTCGCCTCGCAGGAGACCGTGCGGTATCCCTGTATCATTAGGATGGCCATGACCCTTTAAGTCACCTTCAGTCCGAGCGACCGAGTCTGGGGCCCCGTAAACGTCCATGAACTGTATAAACCCCGCGTGGACCCTCCGGTAGGAGGCGTCTGGATCTGCCAGATTGAGGAAGACCTACCTAATTTCAAAATTGAAACAATAAATAATTAATAATCAACGTTTTTGTTGAAAACGTAAAATCGTAAATTGTTCAATTCATAAAATAAATAAATTGTCCATTCGATCTATCAGCTGAGCGCGTATCGCATTTGTTCGTTGATCTCGGAACCTCGCACGCTAGTGTGCGTGCCACAGCTGGACAGCTGCGTCGAAGCGTGTGTAGTATTTTGTATTCATTGCATTTTCGTAACTTCAAATGCGTAATTTGTTATGAAAAATTAATAATTTTGATAATGTTTGTTCGGAAGAAAGTTTTCTAATTACACTCGGAATACGATTTTGAAAAAAAAAAAACATTTTTTTTTTACTTTGACCTTGAATATCTCTGGAACCAGTGATTTCCCAGGCATGTTTTAGAAGAAAAAAACTATCCCAGTGATGGGTAGAATACGTAGTTTTCGTTTACGTTAAGGGTCTTTTTACACCCGATATATACTCTGCTTATCCTAATCAATAGTGCTCAAACTTGGTCTTACACCGAGGCTCAGAAGTCAAATTATAAGTTGGAAGGCTTCTTCTTTTCGTGTCAATATTATTGGCCTCGTATAAATGCTGAAAAGTTTTATCAGGGCCCAGTAGGGCTGGTACCCGCTAAGGCCACAGAGAATTTCTGAGAAGGAAACCGGTGGTCCAAGAACGCAAAGAGCAACTGAAGAATACAGGTGTGCTTTTAGTTAGTGAAATTCTGACACCTTCAGCTCCAGCTCAGACCCGGAAATGTCATTGGATGATTACCATCTCGAACAAAAAAACTCGTCAAAAGTAAGGCTAAACAAAGACATAGCATGATCCAAATGCAAGTTATTGTTAAGTTAATGTTTACACTGCGTTGGACGAAAAAAGGAGTACAAAGACATATTATAATTTCTGTCTCATTAATTGAATTTTAACGTTCGTCAAGTTGCTCTCAGATCAGTATAAATAAAATTATTCACTTTAGATAGATGTCATATATCCGATTCTAATTTATTTAAACTTCATGTACAGTAGTGGTACATAGGCGGACTTAATGCAATAAGGCATTCTCCTTTGGGTTGAAAAAGAGACACCACTGTGGTAGGTGTGCACAATAAATAAATAACAGATAAATATCAAGTGGAATGTAGTATCATTAAATTAAGTTAAAGTAATAAAATACTTATATATGCTAATATTATAAACTAATAAATAAATTATAATTAGGAGAACTTCAAAATAACAATAATGACAAAGACCAAATTAAGGTTGAGAGAACTTCAAGTAGTAGTTCCGAATTTTACGCATAGCATAGCCGGCCTTATAATGTTCCCACTGCTGGGACTCAGGCCTCCTCTCTAGGAGAGGGAATGGACCGTAATCCACCACGCGAGCCCAGTGCGGTTTTGTGGATGTCACATGTCTTCGAACTTTAGGTTTTAAAACATGCCATGTTTCCTCACGATGTTTTCCTTCACCGTTTTGAGAGCAGTGGTGATGAAAATGAATTGCACAAAGTAATGCGCCTGGCTGGGTTTGAACCCGCAACCTACAACTCATAAGTCGAGGTCGTTACCACTCGGCCACCACTGCTCTCAATTTCACGCTTGAAGGAAAATTTTCATTTTTTTTTCTAATTTACCGTAACATTCACTATTTCAGGAAAAAGCAGAACTGATGAAGCCCTGGATAATCTGGTCATCGTGCATAGTGTTAGGCAAACTGCTACTCATCGTGTTCTGCACCGTACTGATGTTGGTCTTCAGTCGCATGAACGTTGAGCCGTCACTGATGCTCTATTACATGATAGCTTTCATGACGTTAAGTGAGTATCAAAACAGATTTTGTAGTAGATGGTTCTCCATATCTTAAGCGTAGTCTGTCTGTCTCTCGTCCGGTGACCGTCCGGACCGGGCCCAAGTCGTCGACGGCGCGTAGGTACTGTTCCACGCGTGCCTCAAAGAGATGTCAGCAGCCGTAGGGGCCCAGCAGGGTCGAAGCCTACTGGGGCCATGGGTGATGCGAAAGAGATCCCCGGGGCCCTAGAAATAAAATGGCAGAGAAGGAACAGGAGTGGGTTTTTAGTCAGTAAAAGTCTGACACTATCCCCCGCTCCGCCCAAGAGCGGAGATTCCGGAGGTTCCCACCCGGAAAAAAAAAGTCTGTCTGTCTCATTCTCTGTCTTAATTTATTTATTACATCACACTTATTTTGGCCTGTTGGTCTAGTGGTTAGTCTTCTTTGATGATTTAATGACTTTAACTTACACCTATGTTCGTTTTCGGTTCCCTTTCGGACTACCCATGGAATTGGAGAATAAGCTTGAGCCAAGTATACCCTAGGGCCAAAGTAACCTAATTTAACCCTTATCGCTTTAAAATTGTTGATAAAATAATATTTTTCATGTTTTTTTTTTTCAGTTTTCCGAATCTACATACTGAGTCTGGTGTCGAGTCACTACTTGGAGCTCGTCGAAGAGAGAGTGGAGCGCATGCGCACCTTGCTTAGCACCGATACGTGGCACAATACTGCGTAACATTGCTTTTAAGCTTCCATGAGGCGCTTCTAAGTTGTGATGATTAAGAAGACATGACGAAGAATAGAAATAGCAGTCCACTTTTCAGAATAATAGAGACGAATATAAGAAAAGTTAAAAAGTTTGTTCTGAATAGTGGTAGTGCAGTTTTTATATGTAAACAGAAACCTCTTTTCACATTCTGGCTGACCGAGACCCTATCTTTCTTTCTCATATTTATTTACACATAATTACTATAAAACCAAGTGCCCACCGTGTCTGTCTGTCTTTCTGTTCATGAAAAATTCAAAAACTTCTGGACGAATTTGAATACTGTTTTCGCTAATAGACAAAGTGATTCGTGAAGAATGTTTAAGTGTATGACAAATGTATATAGTAGAGCAAAGCTGAGACTTTCAATCAATTTCAGTCATACCCTTGCGAAGCTGGTGGAGGGTTGTCAGTTAAAAACAGAGCTTACAATATTAGATGACACATATTATATTTGTCAAAAAATTCATTGGTTCACATTTTGCTAAAGGTATCATTTATAATGTATTCTCATTAAGATTGGACATTTATGTAAATTGTTCTAGTCCCTCGATGTACGCGGTATAAACGACGAGGCGAAATGCTTAGTTCAGACCGTAGAGGTTTTAACAACGTAAGGGTGGATACTTGCCGTACGTCGGGTGGTCCGATGGGCAATCGCTCTATGTAAAATACTGATATTTAACTACATTCGGTTAGTTTGGAAGTTGACCCAGAACCAGCTAGGAACTGAATAGACAGATTGAGGCAGTTCAAATTACAATCTGGAAACAGTAGTGGTCGATCACTATGTGAAAATTGGTTTATATGCAATTGTGATGACGTAATAAATAGGTAACCTAATATAATATTTTCTATATGTACATATTGTTAATTTTCTTTCTTGTAAATAAAGTATTTTGTACTTGTAGAGTAATTGTGTCTGGCAATAAAAATAAACCGGCTGCAGACTAAGAGTGGGTTGCACCAAGAGCTATGTTTTAGTTCCCGTTAACGTTAACAATGTCTAATAAATATTACCACTTACTGTTACACCATTATTCACGTCTTTGATTGTCATCTAACCCTTACCCTCCCTTAGAATTGTTGTTATAATTATTTGTGACGCAATTTTCACGACTGCTAAATTGATTCAACTGACAGTTTGCTTAACCAGAGATTTAAGAGGCATTAGTTAACGTAAAGTTAGTTTGTGCAACCCACTCTAAGAGCTCGGTTAATTGAGTTATTGCTTAGCTCGCAAACTAGACACAGTAAAGCTCCAAAGGAAAACTAACAGATTAACTAAAACAAAGCTATATTGGAAAAACTTATATAGATTAACAAAATTTGACGTGTTCTGGTCCTTCTTCTGATATTTGAGTGCTCATATGATGCTCCACCATCTTTTTTGTACATGGCCACTTCATTCTACTTGGAGGTCTCAAAATCAGTGAGATATATCTAGGCTTTTTTAACACGTTAATTTCAATGATTATGAAAATGACCTTAGTTTTGTGAGCCAAGCTTAACTTACTATGGTTAAAACGGGCGAGTTTCTGAATTGAGTAATTTGAGTTAGGTCGACGTCTCGACCCTTACTGAGGTGCCAAATTTTAGCAAGTTTACAGGCCAAAGTAGAGTTAGAGAAAAACTCAACTCAAAATGCTTAAAACAGAAATCAAGGGTTTAAGATAAAAGCTATGTGCCAAGTGTGATAATTTTTTCGTCAGATGATGCTGAAGTCAACATGATTTATTTTGTGTATGGGAGAATTATTGTCGAAAGGCAATTGTATTTGTTAAGATCAGTCTTTTCACTTTATTAAATACAAATTATTGTCTCAAAGTCCACTGACTCCAATAACATTCACTTCATTATAGTGCTTAAGTATACTCACTATATTCGTCGCCCCCACACACTAAAAACCAAATAAACTAAAATGTTGAGTTCAGCGTTAAGCAATATACAGGAGGTATTCTCGTTTAGATTGTCGCTTTGTAAATATTTTTTACCATCATAAAATTATTGTCAGTCTTTATTGTTTTAAATAAAACATTTAATAATTTTAATTATATATTTCATTTGGCATAACATTTCTTAGAATATTATTAAAAAAAAACAAAATACAAAACCTATATTAAATTTGATATTTACAATTCCTTTTAAATGTAACGTGGTTTTTCAAAATTATTTCATTTGTATTTTTTTCACATTATATACATTCACAAAAATAATTATTATATGATTTCACGCTTATTCAAATAAAGAGAAACATTGACAAACCCAAGTGACTAATTTCAATCGTCACAATGTTTAAAAATCAAGGTTTTTGTATAAAAATGTGGGTCATGATCATAACTCATCGTTGACCTTTTTATTATAAATTAACATATTATTATAGTTTCGAATTCTATAGATTTTAACAGAAAAAAACATGTAAAATATAAGGTATATATTTAAAATGAATTATTGTATTTTTTATGAAAACCTGTAATAAGAGAAATATACGAGAAGTTCAATTCTCATAACTAAAAAATTGTTTACATTCAAATTCATCAATTTCATCTCGAAGACAATCAATATGAAAAACTTGTCATAATCTATGGTAACGATTTTATTTCGAAATTTGAATACAAGAGTTGCCTGTCAAAAATATATTCTAATAAAAAAATATAATTAGGGAAACAATGTAACTATTATAACCATGTATTTTTTCAGATGTCTATTAAAGGATGTCTATGAAACCAATATATAAACAATCTAACGCTTGACAACTATAATCGATACTATTCTAAATAAAGGTAACACTGATTAACAAAACGCTACGCTATCGCCATACCTAGGTATTTATTTTATTTAGTATCACTCTGTAAAAATCGAAACGAGTTTGGTTCGAGTCATTTTCGATCTTGAAGAAAAAAACAATATGGTATAAAAAAGAAGAAGAAAAACGGTTATCAAAAGAGACTTTAAACAAAAAAAAAATCTTTTTTTCTAAAAATGAAAAGTAAATATTCGAATTTCGATTTAAATACAGACGCCATTTTAATTGGTCTAGCCGCACAGATGTTGCCGCATTCAAAAATATCACTACCTACTATTTACACACCTTCAAGAAATTACTCTTTTAGTTTCATTATGAACGCTCCTTATTTTAACCCTCTTATAAATTAACTAAAGATAATCTAATTAATACTAATAAGCGAACCTTCAGTTTCTGGTAAGAAATTGTTGACGCATTCCAAATAAAAGGTAAGTTAAGTGATACAATTGACTGTTGAAAATATATTCAAACAATCACAGCTGTACGTTCTATAATTAATTTGTCACATAAATCGAATTGAATTAACATTGATGGCATGGTTGGTGCAGTGCTGGCTGCTGCGTACCTACCCTGTACGGAACAAGTGTTTGGCCTTATAGATAGTTGTTCCGGGTCTCCCGGGTCTGGGTGTCTTGTGCTTAGATGTTTGCGAACGTGCCCATATTTTTTTAATAATTTTTTCTCCAGCAACTGGGCAAAAATTGTTGATATCCAGATTAATTATTTATCCTCCATGATTGTGTCGATATATAATTTGTAAACAACTTAGAACCCTGCTTTGGCCAGGTTAGGTTAGGTTAGGTTTTTGTTTACAAATGAGATGGCGTCATAACACGGACATTTCCCACTATTATGGCCAACCACATTGTCATAAATATTAAAATCCAAGATTCTGAAAAAAAAACATTAAAAAAATGACCACAGCATGTCATACCGCATTAATTTTGCAACTATAATTTTTACAAAAGTTTAGCCCAAGTCTCTTAACAAAATGAGCATGTATCACATCACCTACCACATCCTTGCTAGGTTAAAAAGTGTCAACTAGCCTATTTACGCTGCATTCGTTTCTCTTGAATACTTTACTGAACCATCTCGCTCCATTTTCACTATTGAACTCCAGATGAGGATCACCAAATACATTTGAAGCACTGAAATTAAAACAAATAAAATTTAGGTTATTTTTAGGTATTTTTTTGGGTTCTTCAATCATATCGTTCTTCATTCAGTGGAATGAACGAAGCATAAGCATGAGATCGTGCTCATGCTGTACAGGGCGCTGCACAGCATGAGCATGATCTCATTCATCTTTCTCTATGCTTTCCAGTTCTTGTTAAAGTCAGACTACGTAAAGTATAACTTCAGATGTTTGAAGTAATCATGAACCTAATTTCTATTCCATGTATTAGAATGCCAAAGTGTTATCGACCTTAGCTGAATCAGAATAGTGCTATTTGAACGTTAACCCTCTTAAACTGTCCGGTTGAGTTCTAATTTAAATTGGGTGGGATCGGTGCTGGCAGTGCAAGGCAATAAAGGTATAATAGCTAGGTGTTCGTAGACAGCGATGACCCTAAGTTTTTTTCCAAATACGCTGTTACAGTAGATTGGTCGGATAAAATAACAAGAAGAGTGGAAGCCTATGGAAGTTAACTTTTATCCCAATGGAACAATATAGGTTAAATTAAATAAAAATAAACTTACTCAATTGGAACAGCACCAAGAACAGTTCGCTGGCTGTCTCCTTGGAGAGGAAGGCGAGGCTGTACACGAAGCCGAATAGCGAGTACACGATTTCAAAGTACAAGTACACCTTCATTAGTACCGCGTGTTTCTGGAACATAGATATTAAAAATGTTAGGACGAAAGTAAGATCTCTATGCATAGGAGTTTTTTTTTCTATTTTATCTGCAATCAACTTTTGCTATAAGAAGTACGTTGTGAGATTTTGTCGCTTTGAGTGTGTCTTTCAGTAAAGATATCTCCTACGGTCAAAATGTCTTTCCCCTTTAGCCTTTTTTGTAGTTTCGAGTTGTCAGCCTTACGCTAATGCATTGGGATGTCTTTCAAGCCTCCCGAGGTATATTTCTTTAGCTCCGTGAATTTCTTCTTCACAGTGTTCATCTTGAGTGCTCATCTTGTACTGGTGATGAAACATGAGTCATTGCAAAGGTTTCTAAGGATCATGTTCTGCATTCGTTGAATTATTAGAATGTTGGAGTCGCTAGCACTGCTCCAGAGCTGTAAGTCATACATCCAGACGGGTTTTCCCACATTTGTCGCATCACCCATGCAGTAATTTTTTGTGTGGCCATTGTTATATATTTAGATATACTTGAGGTCTTTGATGGACTTATTGTTGGGGCCAGCAGCGAGATTAACGAAAAAAGTCAATGTAGGCTTTTTTTTCCGGACCATAACGAGCGTTTATTATTTCACCAATAACAGTGTTTCCAGTGGATTATATGTCTTCTTTAATTATGTTTAAAGGTGTTGCGTAAGAGTTGGTTTATTAATTTGCCAGTCAATTTATTACAGAAACACCTTACAAATATCGTCAATACTTGAATAACCGAGGGCGTTATGTCGAATTAAATCCAGATAATTTCACACAAGAGGGACAATTAGGATACGACTAACCTGAATTCAAGTTAAGAGTAATTTTTTTTCAATGTCTGTATAGCATAGCATAGTCGGCCTTATAATGTTCCCACTGTTGGGACTCAGGCCTCCTCTCTAGGAGAGGGAACGGGCCGTAATCCACCACGCGGGCCCAGTGCGGGTTGGTGGATGTCACATGTCTTCGAATTTTTGGTTCTAGGACATGCTGGTTTCCTCACGATGTTTTCCTTCACCGTTTTGAGAGCAGTGGTGATGAAAGTCATTTTTAGTACACAGCATACGCTTTTATAATAAGCTGCCAAAGGTGGTGACTGAACTTAGCGAAGGAAAGTTCAAAACCCATATTAAGCGTGTCCTAACTAAAAAAGCGTATTATAAGGTTAAAGACTATGTCGAAGACACGCTTGTTTGGCAATGACTGCTTCTGCACATGTGGCCCCCTGGTAGCTCATAATATTTTGTAAACTTATCTATTGACTGCTCCACATTTGTTGTAATATATACATTGCTTTTGCAATATTTTTTATTTTTTATTTATTTATTATTATTTATATTGTTGACATATTGTTTATTAATAATTGTAATTATTTATTTTGCTTGCTTTTGTTTGTATAGCCTCTTTTTTGAAATGTGAATGTGAGAACACTGTAGACTCCGCGAATTCTTAGGTTCATTTTTATTATGATTATTTTTATTGTACTTTATTGACCAGTCTACACTGTCCTTACATAATAAATCCAATATATTGTAAACAGAAGGTATTGTATCAACAAATTCTTTTTTAAAAGAGTAACCATGGAGTTTCTTGCCGGTTCTTCTCCATAGGAAACGACCAATTTGGAACCGTGCACTAGCTTCTGACGTTTTATAAGTGCCCATGTAGGCTTATGTGAAATAAAAATCTTTGACTTTGACTTTGACTTTGAAATAAATTACACAAAGTAATGCGCCTGGCTGGGTTTGAACCCGCGACCTACAACTCGTAAGTCGGGGCCGTTACCACTCGGCCGCCACTGCTCGACTGTCTGACGAATGTCTGTATAATTATTATTATTTGTTATGTCTATATAATTATTATAAGGTGATAGGCTAGACATAGGGTAATGTGGGATATTTAGTTATATAGCCCAAGATACTCAGAACAGTTAAATTAAGAATATACAACTCACCTTATGCAAAGCCACAACAAACATGACAGTCATGATGACCTCAATCAGCAAGGCGATGACATCGGTGATCAATCTTGCAAACTCCGAAGCCAAGGCTGCCTGGTCTGCTTCCGAAGAGTTTCGGATGTACGAGATGTAGAGAGACAGGAAGCATGTCACTACTAATGTTAGTATCTGAAAGTGATGAGACCTTGGATTAGTAGAAATAAGGCCAATCTTACCAAAGGCCAAGTGTTAACGTGTTTTAGAGGTATAGAGGTATAGGGAACAAGGTGTAAAGTCCCGCAAACCTCCATTGAAAAGAGAGGATTCTCCGACCAGGTGGGTATTTTGTCTGGGCAAATGCCCTATAGTTGATTTCGGATGATTGTACAAATATAATTATATTCTAATCGTGCGGAAAACACTAATACCGCGATGTAGAATTTTATTGTTTTTAGCATCCTGTATAGTTGTCGCTACAGTGTTATCCAGTAATCAAGTTGTGGAGGTGAGAGGCAGTTATTATCATTATCATCAATATCGACTTACAGCACTACATTGTAGGACATGGGTCACTCAAATCGCAGTCTATTATTTCCAACTCCCTTCTAGCTACCTTATTAGAATTCAGCCGCATATGGTAAGACTGGAAATCGACAAAACCCTGGCTAGGCTGATGATAATTAGAGTAACAACAGTAATTATGAGGTAAATTGAGACGATTATCAACTGAAGTGAATACTGACCCAGTTAATCGATTGATGGGACAATTGATACACAGTAGCACAATACAAGTTCAAAAATCTGTCACCTTATTTTCAAACAGACTAAATACCAACTAACTATACATACGAGTATGTATTTATATAGTTTCTGGAACAGTACTGCCCCCTAACCAAGTTACAACCGTTTCGTTTCGATTCTATTTTTGTTGATCGCCTCGAGTCGGCCACGCCTCCTATTCCTTTGTTCAGACCACATAACTGAGCGTTGAGATGACGTCAGAATAAAGGAATCGGAGGCGTGGCCTACTTGAGGCGATTAACGAAAAGAGAATCGAAAAGAAACGGTTGTAACTTGGCTAGGGGGGCTGGCATCTTTTATTCGTAGGTACATAATGATGATAAGTCCTTTTTAAGGATAGTAACAAATTGTCTTCTTCACGGCCAAATAACAAATTGCGATCACCAATCTGTCAGTCATGCTCTAAAGATTTCTATGCCGCGTCTAAGTATATCTATTAGTATAAATAGGTAACATTCTTTAAAAAATATTCAAACAACAAAGACATTGCCGCCATCCGGTACAACGGCATGTCACAAGTTGTCGCCATAGGAAGTCCATTTCCGATTTCTATAGAATGTTCAATAGTATGAAAGTTAATACTGTGATGAAAGGACGCAAATGAAAAGGCTTTTATTTCAATTTACTGTGATTATATTATTAGAAGCACTCTTTTTACATTATCTAAATAAAATATCTCATCTTAAACTTTTCTTGTTTGTCAATTTCCAATCAATTATATTTCAAATATCTACTACACCTATGCTTTTCTTACCACAAACTTTAAAAGTATAACTTGTCAGTTTCCAAGTAAGTAGTATTGGTGTGGCCTCCATGGTCGTCACAATACTAACGTTTGCTTCATCATCAACCATAACCTAAATTCACCCCACTGCGGAGTATAGAACTTTTTTTAGGGTTCTATACCTTAGTCGGTAAAAATGGAACCCTTATAGGAAGATTTTTTTGTCCGTCTGTCTATATAATTATATTCGACATGAAGCTGAAATTATTATCAAATACTCAGGACTGCTACCTCTTGTAACAGAGAAAAAAATAGAACTTCTAAATCAATATAAAGATAAAACCCGTTTAAAGGCGCTAATGCTCCGTTTAGGCGCTAATTTTCACACTCGCTAGAAAAGTAAAACTTATAGGGTACTTTCCCGTTGACCTAGAATCCTGAAATTTGGCATGAGGCCAGGTCTCATAGCACAAATAAAGGAAAGAAAACTGTGTAGTTCGGTCACAAGAAATTACTTTTTTGCGATTCGGTAAAATCTTAGAGACTCGAATCGGAACTGCCTTCCTAGGCAAGTTACAACCGTTTCATTTCGATTCTCTTTTCGTTGATCGCCTCGAGTCGTTGGCTAAGGGGGCTGAACTATTTTACACAAGTTTGTAAAGTACGTAAGTTAGTAAAGTTTTTGTTATGCCCATCTCCAAGTTCCTGTGCCAGCCACATCCAGGTTGCATAATATCCGCGATAGTAATAATATCGTTTAATGTTTAAGTTTGCTTACCAAGTTTATATAGGCGAAGGCTATGAGGCCCTTCCGTAGAGGGAAGCAGAAGCAGCATCTTGTTAGGATGGGGATCTCCACTGCATCCTTGATTTTGTTTCTGAAATTTTGAAAAATTTAAATGGTATTATCACAATAGAACACTAACTGGAAACATTATTCTTATTTGTTCTTTTATGGACATTCAACCAATGTTCACCGAAGGAGAATGTTGGTTTTTTTTTTTCAGTGGGAAAATCATCCAGTGATATCCACCGCTCTCGGGCGCAGCAAGAGGCTGTGTCAGACTTTTACTGACTGAAAATTCACTCCTGTTTTTGTTGCCTTTCAAACCAGGGGCAAGTCTTTCATTCAGAAGCAGACCCTTGGCCCCAGTACGCTTCGACCCTGCTGGGCCCCTACGGTTTGCTGCCATCTCCTTTAGGCGCGCGTGTCGACGACTTGAGCTCGGTCCGGCCGGTCGGACGGCGAGGTACCCATTGTCCACCGTCCGCAAGCCCAGCAGCATGTGGTTAGAAACCTGTTCACTCTCTTAAGGCTGAAGTTATTTCTAGGTGGTGGTTAACCCAGGCAAAGTGCTGCCTTTTGAAGTGAAAACTTCTTTAGCGGCGTTGAGCACTTTTTCTGTAATGGGTATAAAATCTTAAACTCGCGTCAGGACACGTGACCTGATCGAAAAAGCGTAAGACAGCCACCAGTCAAATTTTCTCATTCGATTTTGAACTTAACCTTCAACATTTTATGGTTTAAAATCATTTAAAGAAATTTTTAAATGTTTCCAATCAACTTTGAACCTAATGCTTTAGGGATAATGATGGAGATAGGATCTCTTTACATCATGTCGATGAGATAAGCGTTGCTAAGGTATAATACGGCCGTTCTAACTTGGCGCCCGTGAACATAGGCTCTGCGAACTTTAGCGCATGTACAGTCGTAAAAAAAACTGTTATTGACGTTATTTTTTTAAAACCTAAATATGAATAAAATTTTACTAATACAGGGACCAAGTACAAATAAAATAAATATTAAAACACTTTCAGACAGAAAGCTACAAAAATAACTTATGAATTAAAGAAACAAACCTAACACTACACAAAAAAACTTAACAATGTATTAATAAAAACCAACAAAAACTTTTGGCACCGCCTGTGCTCAAGACAGAGACAGCGACTCGAACACGACACCAATGCTAACGTGTGACTGAGACACATTACCGCGTCCCGAGCATTGCCGATTACGCACGAAGTTTTACGGAGTAAAGAAAAAGGGATGTCCAATATGCGTGTCTGAGGGTGTTGATTAATCGATTATTTTTCAAATCGATTGAAATCTAATTATAAAAATATATTTTATGAAATTTTATAAGGAGGTTTAAAATATTCTCAAACAGTCGTTATTGTAGTAGTCGTTTATAATTAACTGATATTTAACTAAATCATATCTTTCAACCAAGAAAATATGTATAATATTATTAGTTTTTTTATTATTAAAGTCGAAATCTCGTTAACGACAACATTTACTATGTTTGTAAATCTATTTCGTTCAATATGTATGTCATATAAACAAAAATCAATAAATTCCAAATCGATAAAAATCGATTGCAATATTTGATTGAATAAAGGGTCGATTGTGTTTACATAGAGTCAATCTCTAGCTTACATCTCCGCCCCGCGCACGTCGCCTCATGCCACCATTTTGTTCCTAAAAAACGTTCTTGCGCAGCCTTCTGCGCAAACTTCAGGGCCGCCAAATTAAAACGGCCGTAGTATACTTGTTATTTGTGTAATTGTCAGTAAGAAATATACGCCTGTGATACAAGCTGTGTTGTTTGTTAATCTGCTCACTCTGCTAAATAACCCTGATTCTATAATATTCTAATAGGTTATGGCAGTTCGATTTCGACAACAAACAAGGTAACTAAATCGTTTTTCGGAAAATAATATTTTCACTTTTGCACGACGTCAATTGTTTTGAGATGTCAGAGGACGAAAATCCCTCATCGTCTACCATATGCGGCATCCAGAAGCTGAGAGGAGCCTCAGATTTTGGCAACTGGAAGTTTGTTGTGAAAAACTACCTAGAGTCAAAGAACTGGTGGATTGCCGTAGAATCCAGTGACGTCAGTACCACAATAAAAGACGTGGATAGAAAGGCGAGAAGTACGTTATGCTTGCTGATAGAACCATCCTGCTTTGCACATGTATATACTGCGAAAACGGCTCGAGAAGTTTGGCACAATTTGTGTAACGCATACGAGGACAAAGGATGGGGCAGGCGAATAAGCTTACAGCGTCAACTGTGGCAGTGTAGACTCGAGGACTTTACGTCAATGGAAAAGTACATATCCAGAGTCGTATTTTTAGCACAGCAGTTAGCTGACATAGACGCAAAAGTTGCAGACGACTGGATTATTTCAATACTATTGGCTGGTTTGACAACGGACTATAACCCGTTAATAATGGCTGTCGATAATAGTGGAAAGGAAATGACTTTGGAACAGTTAAAAACCAAATTACTCCAGGAAGGCAACAGACAAGCTGAAACAGGCGCAGGAGCTGGTGAACAAGCCTTTGCTACAACCAAGGGACACGCTACCAAAACTAAAGCACAAGTTCGAAAGCCAGTGTACAAATGTTTTAAGTGCCATAAGAAAGGGCATAAAGCATCTGAATGCAAGAAATCTCCTAATGTGAATATATGTATGAGCATACCCGATAGCATCAACAAAAATGGATGGTATGTCGACAGTGGGTGCTCGAATCACATGACAAATAACGCCAACGAGTTAATCAATTATAAAAAACAGAATAACAATATGAAGAATCGGGTGGCAACTGGAGAAGAGATCCCTGTAAAAGGAAAAGGAAATATTTCGCTTAAAGTGAGCGAGAATGTGAAACTTCCACTGAATAATGTTTTACATGTACCAAATCTATTGATGAATTTAATCTCGGTGAGCGATCTAGTGAAAAAGGATTTCACAGTAAATTTTGACAAAAGAGGTTGTTTTATCAAAAACCAAAATGACCAAGTAGTTGCAACATGTAATGAAGTCGGCGGAATTTTCAAACTGAAAGATAAAGAAAATATCGTGGCCAACTTGACAGTGTCAAATGAAATTTTGTCAAATTTGTGGCATAGAAGATTAGCTCATTTAGGCCGAAAATATATGATTTCTTTAAAAGAAATGACCACCGGAATTGATTTTAAAACGACGGATAAAGTTGAGCCCTGTGTTCCGTGTATTTGAGGAAAGAGCACGCGATCTCCGTTTAAAAAGCAAGGTACGAGAGCTGATCAAGTCCTGGATCTGATTCATATGGACATATGTGGTCCAATGGAAGAGCCGTCATGGGCTGGCTCCCATTATATGTTGCTGTTCATCGATGATTATACACGTAAGACACATGTCCGTTTCTTGAAGAAAAAGAGTGAAACTTTTACAAGATTTAAGGAATACAAAGAAGAAGTCGAGTTAGAATGTGGAAAAGCAATAAAAGGAATTAGAAGTGACAATGGCAAAGAATTTGTCAACAATATTTTTGAAGATTTTTTGAAGGCGTCTGGTATAAAACATCAGACGACGGTACCATACACGCCTGAACAGAACGGTGTTGCAGAGAGGGCAAACCGAACGATTCTAGAAAAAGCCAGAACATTACTTTGTGAAGCAAATCTTAGCAAGAGGTTTTGGGCTGAGGCAGTATGTACCGTAGTCTGGTAAGAAAGTCGATCTAAGCCACTTGAGAGTTTTTGGCTGTTTAGCACATGCTTTGATACCTAAGCAGAAAAGACTGAAACTAGACATGAAAACGGAAGCTCTAATTTTTATTGGATATTGTGAGACTACAAAAGGTTACCGATTGATGCATCCAAAAACTAGAAAAGTAACAATTGCAAGAGATGTGAAGTTTATTGAAAACGTATTTCCTGGTGATGAAGAAGTTAAGACTTTAGTTTTTAAATGAATGAATTAAACTTGCGGTATCACAACAATCCGCAGTCTAAACTTATGTGTGTAATATCGAAATTGTCATGTTTGTGTACGATAGCGCAATAAATGAATATTGTATTCTACCACATAAATGATAGTACTTTTATACTGATAAAGCAATTGGTGCAAAATTATTCCCTAACCATTCCAAAATATCAAACATGCTCAACGTTAATAATCAAGTTTTCACTTCTGCCGGCACTCCCGGAGTGCAACCCGTCTTTTTTTTTTTGAAGTGGTATGTGTCCATATAACTCCTCTAGCACTGGGTGGAGTGAAAAGAATTCTGCAGCACTGGCAAAAGAAAGAGAACCAAATAATCTGCGACTAGTTAGGATATCAACCAGGTACAGTTGTTTATATAAGTGCGGATGACAGGCTTTTTTATTGTTAATAGCTCACGCTTGACCAGTATCTCACTCGATGGAAAGTGACTATGTGGTCGGCGATAGAGCGCGCTTGTCTAGAAATAACTTATTCACTCTTGACTTACAGATCCCCGGTTTTTAGCTATCAGGCTTACTAAAAAGCTCTCTGATATTCTCAAGAGTGACTAATAATGTGCACTTAAGGCGTATAGTCCCTTGAGCATCTGGTCGAATAGAGCCTCGCTGAAAATCCCTTTTCTTTGCGAAATATTGATCGATTTATATATGCTATGTACATTCTGAAGAACCCTTGACCAACTTTTTTTTTGTGTAAACATATTTCTAAAGCCGAAAGAAAGGCCGAAAGGTTCTGGAGTGGCGACCGCGTACTGGAAGACGCAGTGTTGAAAGGTGGACCGATGACCTGGTGAAGGTTGCGGGAATCCGATGGATGCGAGACGTACAGGACCGTTCTTTGTCGCGACATTTGGGGGAGGCCTATGTCCAGCAGTGGACGTCTATCGGCTGAAATGATGATGATGATGATGATGATATCTCTAAAGATCACAGCCGTTTAAAAGGAGTAGGGAAAAACAGCGAAAAAATATCATGTTGTTAAAAATTTTGTATTGGCAAAAGTTTTATGAAAAAATCATATATTGATAATGTGGTACTTGAATCTATAATAGACACATTTTTTTCCGAACTATTGACCAAACCGTTACCGAGGAATACGCTTCAGAAAATCACTGTTTTATAGTACTGCTCGGGAGTTAGGGCCTTAAGTGCAAAGGTTGCTAGCGTAGGAGGTCTGATAGCGACTATTAGTCCCTTATCTCCAAACGCCCGGATGTTGGTATACATATCACATTATCAACAATTTGTTGTTAATAAACTGTCGACTGGAATGCATTTTGTAATATGCTGTTGGTTTAGAAATTCTGAGACAGAACAGCGAATGACTTACTTCTAGGACCTGTACCATGACTTTTAAAGTAAGATTGTTTCATTCTTATTTCCGGTGTGGGTAAGAGATGGCGCTAGACAACCTGTATAGCTCTGTCTCTTACCCACACTGAAATAAGAATGAAACAATCTTACTTTGAATGTCATGGTAACCCCATAAGTCAGTTTGTTGTATTCGATATCTATATTATAAAAAAGCGAAATACCACTCATTGATTAATCACGAAATCTCAGAAACTGTAACACCCATAAACTAAAAATTTGGCCTTATAGAGTGTTGAAATTCGCTAAGAACGGATTTTACGAAACTCTACCCCTAAGGGGGTAAAACGGGGTTTGAAATTTTGTATGGAGAAACTCATCTTCACGCGGGCGAAGCCGCCAGCAGAAGCCAGTATTCTATATATTCATAGGTCGTCATTTACTATACGGTGAGATAGTGTTCAAACAAGATCTTTCCAAATCGCACTTACAATGTATAAATGCTGAAATAAAGGAGGATATTTTTTTTTATTGGCATAAACCAGTACCCCTAGCCAAGTTGATAATCTGCAATCGTTAATGCTAGTCGAAAACTAATCACATGTATGGGAATGACATCATCTCAACCTTAAGTCACGTGGTCAGAACAAACGAATAGAAGATTCGTAGCCAAGTTCGCATCGTTCAAAATGATAGAATGAATTGTTATCGTTTCTACAATGTTCAACGCTACATCCTTTGTTATTGTAGAACGACATTGTAGAACGAGCGGCTGACTCAGGCGCGTCAACATGGCTACCAATTTATCGTTTTCTACTATTGCTGACACCGAGGCGTTACCGATTGGAGAACAGAATTCGACACAAAACGGTTGTAACTTGGCTAGGAGAGCGGTGCTTGACTGCGATATCACCTGATGGTAAGCAGTGATGCCATTATTGGTGGTGAGGCTAGTTTATTAAGAGTCTATTCACTCACAACATTACACTCTTAATGCAACATTAGTAATAATAATAGGTATTCTAGCGGTTGTGTGTTTTGCTGACGATTTCTCTTTTGAATATATATATAATTTTGCATAAAAAGGTCAATACAGCAAGGTCCGCAAAATATGACGGTCAATCATACGTGTTTACCTCAAAGACCCCAGCGATCGACATCAGTCTAGTTTTCAAAACTTGTTTCAAAATAATATTATTTACGAAGACATAACAGTTACTTGTAGATGACGGTGTTTAGAGTTAATTGGCCTTTTTGGTCAAGTTCAAGTCAATTAATAAAATAACAGGCAATGGTTCTGTTGTCATTCGTTTTAATTTCACGCGATAGTTCTACTGTCATTTGTTTCAAGCTTTTAATTAGTAATTAGACTACATCTGTCACATAAGTCCGTGAATGATGCCACTGTCACTTTTGAATATCCGCAATACCAGAAGGTCTTTTTTTTTATTGGATGGGAAAATCATCTTATGACAAAGCCCGCTCTTGGGCGGAACGGGAGATAGTGTCAGACTTTTACTGACTAAAAACCCACTCCTGTTAACTGCAGAGTGAACCTATATTGAAGTCTATAATTAAATACTAAGCAATGACTTCTGCTTATATCCGTTGAGTGTAGCATATTAATGGTTCTATGTCGTCGTACCATATTCTGGGCAATTAGCTGACAATAGTAGATAATGATCGCAGGTGACTACTGGCTGTAATTTTACATAGGCACTGGTCTACTTGAAGCGAAGCTAAACTTCAGAATACACGTATATATACGTTCACAGTAAGTAAATTTTCTTTAAATTTTGAAAAAGCAAAGTTGGGAAATAGCCAACGGAGTTGTCTTTTCCCAAGAATATAGTACTGTAACCTTAGGCCCTACCACGAGCTCTTAACGCGATTCATTTGGCGACCTAAACTGAACTGTTAAAGGGATGGAGCTATATAGGGTGTATAGCTCCATCCCTCTTTCTCGCTTGCACGACTAACATTTTAACGCGACATGGTAAAGTCTCAGCCCCCCTAGCCAAGTTACAACCGTTTCGTTTCGATTCTTTCTCGATCGCCTCGAGTCGGTATATCCAGAACCTTTTGTCCCCATCGACCATCTGTTCTGCGAGCAATGTGCTCTGCCCACTGTCATTTAAGTTTTGCGATTCTTTAGGTTATGTCTGTAACCTTGGTTCTCCTTCTTCAGACTATTGACTGAGTTTTTTTTTTAACGGCTGGTAACTGAGTAATTCGTTGCTATATCAGACAAAATTAAAAATGTGATTAAAAAATAAAAAGGTTTAATTTTAATTAAATCCTTTTAATTTTATTGGTTGTGTAATATAATTGAGCTTAGGATCTCGCTATTTTTGAATCTCTCAAAAATTCGCTCCCATCTAGACCGTTTTTATGCTTGTAATGTAAGCACTATTTTGCACTTGTGTGGAAAACTGAGGCGGCCAGGGCTCGCCGCAGCCCTTAGCAAGGTACATAAAAAAATCCTCAAGCAATTTCACACAATAATTTGTTATTAAATATTATGTTTTAATAATAAGTAAAACATAATATTTAATAACAAATTATTTTAGTAAGTGTAATGAAAAACATCATTTGACACACAATTGTCATTGCAGTGTATTGTATTCAATACGACCTCGTCGTCGCTACCTCAACTACAATAACAAAGTTTGCTCACTTGCATCAACATTTATATTGTTTTTATTTTATACATCTGTTTTTATCATTAGTTATTACCGTATAAATCAAATTAGTTCACCTAAGATTCATTGTTACATCAACAAATGTAAATAATAAAATAAAAAGATATTACAAGTGTATATTAATGTGTGTGTAATAATTTATTTATTTATTGATACACCAACGAATAAAAGGAAAAAAACTGTGGTAAATTTTTCACTTAAGCCGGAACTTGTATTACTATTTTTTACTATTTATTGTACTTAATTTAAAAAAAAAAATCGTTATAACATCATAAAAAGAATTAAATTAAATTGCTTCAGTGACTTAAATTAAAATACAATACATTGACTTTTGAATATTTATTTTTTAACAAATAAACTAAGTCAAAGTGCGTTCATTACAATTAGGATAAACAGAAAAAAATTTGAGTGTATGATATTAAAAACATTAAATGAAGTCACTGTGCGAAAGCAAAAAATCTGCAAATCTCTCATAAAGAAAAATTGTTGTTTAAATAACCAAAAACTTTATATTCGTTATTAAACCTGACCGAATTTTGACCATGCTGACTAATTTCAATCAGTGTACTCTCCAAAAAACAAGCCGGCATTATGTCGAACAAACAAAACAAAAAGACTCCTAGCTTCATGCTAGTATCGCTTACACTGGATTTGTGTTACTGGTGACAGTTACTGAATAATCTCATATACAGTACGTAAGTCATAAAACAATTTGCACACAAACGTAAGAGACGGGCGAGTAACCGTCAGCTCGGTACTGACAAAACACGAATTTTAGCGAAAGGCTCTATTGTTCAAATATCCTGTAATACTTTTGAACAATGGAACCTTGGTATTTAAGCTTTAGTGGCGTTACGACCTTAACATTGTATAAATTTGCCTCTAATATTCACACTGCTGATCTTCTCTATGCAATAGGGATTAGGCCATATCCCACCGCGCAGGCCAACTGCAGGCATATGTGTCTGGCCCTGGACCGCAAAACACAACTGGATGCACAAAGGATTTTTTTAGTCAGTAAAAGTCTGAGTCTTCTCGCTTAATCCAAAGCGAGAGAAGTCATTTGCTGATTTTCCATAAAAAGAAATGGATTTTATAAGGATTACAATTATAACAGCGAATGGATAAGTTAATAAATATAATAATGAAATGGGAAAAAAACTACAAAGTATTCATATTGTCGATGATGACACTTAAGCGCGCCTGCAGGATTATCAACATCATGTAATTAATTCAACCAACCTTGCTCACCTTGCTGCCTAGTTTACAACTGTGTTTATAAGGTATTATGTTCGTGAAGCACATGAATGCGTGAAACACGACAAGATAGAAAGATAAGAGTAAGAAATTCTACGGATTGAATATAAGCCACTCTTCTTAAAAAAGAATTCAGTTCAGCGGTTGAATAACCTTTAGTATGTGTCACTAAGACAACACGACAACTGCATCCGAAGGAAACCCGAAAATTTACATATACTTGACTTGGTGCCAACTATTTTTTAAATAAATCTGTGTATAGCTGTCAGCTTACAAAATGCATTGTCAACGTTACTTCGCTGATATTTCAAGAGAAAAAATGACGTGTATTAACGGACAAGGAAAAGATTAAAAAAATAGTTAAAGAATTACCTTTAAAGAATTAATATTAGTTGGTATATATTTTACTTTAGAAAACTGTATAGAGCCACTGCACAGAGTAATCAAACCAGTATGCTGTACATGCGGCAAGGCTTAGGAAGGTCCATGTTTAACAATGGATGTCATTCAGCTGAAATGAGATGATGATAATGAATCTAAAATAACATTATTCTTTGTGGTAACCCAAGAGTAGATTTTAGAAGACGCCAATAGTATCTATTTTTATCTGCAATACTATTAGATATAAAACTAAAAAATAACCAGAAAAAAAAATTAGCTACTGCGACATCCAAGAACTTCAACAAAGCTAGCTCGGATAGATTCATTATCTACAAAACACGCTGCGAACATTACCCGCAGATCAAAAGGTAGATAAACATCAAATGAATTTATTCATCCGTTGTACCTACAATAAAGCAATTGTGGTATTGTAACTATTTTGTTTATTGCTGGATTGAATAACAAAACTAAAAAATCTGGAATGACTAGCTTACTAGAGAACTGGATTAGTATCAAAGAAATCATAAAGCAGCAAGTTTGTATTACTTTTATACTTTTTCACAATCGAACAGCTGAATAGACGTTGGATCACAATTACAATGAAAATTACAATATTCTAGAAATGGACCTAAACTTCCTAATCTTAATCCTTTTATCCCAGGAGTCTGATCCGTTGGGATAATTTTCTACTTTAACGCAAGCAAAAGCACTGAGAGAAGCTAGTAGTCTATAAAAAATAAAATGATAACTCATTCCTGTCTTATCATTTGGTGTTTGACTTTAGTATTTTAAGACTTCTGCAATAACACCTTTACCAAATACATATGATATTTAATAGTAGGACCAGTAAGTACGTGGATTATCAACTCTGACATGGTTAAGATGTCCTGTCCTGGACAAAGACTACCTTTATAATCCTAGTCATCATCACCTTCCTAATCTTGTGCTAAATAACATGGGCATTTTTCTTCCATTCAGCTCTATCAAACGTCCCTTTATTTTTATTTTATTAACTATCATTAACTCTCTTTTCTTTTACATCATCCTTAAGAATTTACATATTTGCAGAATAATTTTCAAGGTTTAGATTGTGTGCCATTTCTGATCACAAGCATGTGCTTGTGATCAAAAATGACAAAGATGAAGTCATGTGACTTGTACTACAAAATTGCCACATCATTTTTCTCGACATAGGTTATCTACCAACAACCTCATTAGATGTCGCTTATATAATGACTGCATCACATTTCATGGTACCTGGTTACGTTGTATGTACCCTGTAAAGTGTTATTATTACCACTTCGGTTTTGAACGTAATAATGTTCATTATTTAAGGAAATGCTGTCGGTTTAGAGGATAATTATTTGGTATTATTTTAGTTGCCTTTCGCAAGTGACTTATATTTTACGGGTCAATGATAATAATGATCGAATTCCTGGAATATTCATAAAAGTTTTTAACTTTTATTCTTGGAAGGACACTGACGTCTGACTAAGAGGAAAACCATTTGGAAAGTGAAGATTTCTTACCAAAAAATGTTTTGTTATATATAGTGCACAAAAACATGTTTTCCTTATCTTTTAATCAACAACAATATAATAAATTTACACGTTAAGGGAAATAAGAGCTGATACTCGTATTTTTTTTGCATCCAAATTACATATTTTTTTAGTCTCATCTTCAATGCTCATAACCATGACGAAGCGATATGCGTATGTTTGCGTATATATAACTGCAGGAACTTGACCATCCGAGAACTGAATGATGACAGTTCATTAATGAACGAAGGTCGACGATTAGCTATAATTCAGAGGACGATAATTTCCGACAGTTTGCGGTCTCGGGCCGAAGCCTTTGTTATCAAATTGTCGTATTTACATAGTACACAGGATGCACGTGGATAATGTAGAAACTGCTGTTATTGTCTAGGTATTGAAGGAAAATGTTGAGTTAAATGAATTTGATATAGACGATGATATACGAGAACAAGCTACATTAACGTTAATAAATGTATGAATATGTATAGGTAGGTTTACAGGAATGGCAAATATAATATATACTTTTAAATATTATAAACGCTAAAGGAATTTGTATATCAGTTTATCTTTTAAGTTCGTACGCTTAAACCGGTAAAACGAATTTGAATACAGGTAGATTGGACTTTGGAGAAGGACTTAGAATAGTTTAATCTTAGGCTTTTTTACGCGAACGATACCTCTGGCAGAAGCTGAATAAAATTACAAAGGATACGTTTATGAGAAAGTCAATATCTAATAGATTATTATTATTATATCTATAGACACCAAAGGTGTGATGACGTCAAGAAAACAAGAAGAAACTGATTAAAATTTTGTTAAAGTGGTTATAATATTAAAGAATAGATCATGTAGCTTATTTTATCATATCATATGAGACGGTAACGTTGTGAGTACCGAAATTTTATTGTAGGTATACATTACATATTTATTTAGATAATAGACGAGACTAACATCACAATACAGATAATTTAAGCACTTCTGACAATGCTATAGAATCAAACTTAAATGGAATAGAATGAAATAGGTAACCAAAATATTTATAATTAATTGTCATCATTAATTTTGGGTAATACTGCTTCACGGTTATTTGAAAAGAGGAAATAGACAGAAAAAAAAGAAGGCCTTACCTTAATTGTTTTCTATGTATTTCCTTCTTCTTTCTTCAATTGTGGTCAGGAAAGTAGAGAATATGAGGAAGGATGCCTCGTTTAAACATGATTTTTAATTGGTAGATGATTAATACCAAACCAACCTAATACCTAGATGATTGAATAAACTGTATTTGACGTTAAGAGTGAATAGGTTACTATTCTATGTAAGCTTCTTTATATATTCTAGGCGACGGTATTTGACGATGAAGAACGATTTTCTCCATCGTCAAATAAAACGGGCCAATCAATAATAAAAGAAAAAACCATATGCAACCATTTAAAAGGCAAAACGACTTTCAAGATGAGTTGTATGTACGTCTGTGTTGTCCTCAAAATATTTATTTGATTTATATTCATTTCTGTTTCCACGGTCGTTTTGTTAACGTGGTTATTCATTTACAATTTGCGCAACCATAATGATGATGAGGTCCGCTCACCATGGTTTACGTATGTTACAAAGAATTCAATTCCCACAATTAAATGTTACAAAATGCAATGACAGACGGTTTACACGCTACGATTCCCAACGGAAAGAATATTAAATAGACGTTCACACCCATAGACACACTAGGATTTCCTGATAGGTTGGCAATAACGGGATTATAATAGATGCAAACGAAATGCATACAAAATAAATAAATTAGCGTAACACTTAAATATCTATAGGTCATACAAGAACCTGTTTTAATGTAATACAAAACTTGACGATGCAAGATATTTCATAAAGCAAAGACTGCTATTTAAAATGAGGCGATGCTTAAAGATTGAAGGTTTAAATAGGAAATATTGATAATGATATAGAAATTAAAGTAGATCTCACTGTACCAGTACATATCAAGGTCTCTAAAGGTTATGAAGAAAAGCTCGACCACCCAGTAGCAATTAAACAATCTGCCTAGGTTTTATCCAATTATATTGGGGTCACTCTTTCAGTCTAGCTAGGTGCTGCTGAGTATCTCTATATTACATAAAGCAACTGCCTATCTGAGCTCCACTACCTAGTGAATGGGTAATACGATACCCGATTTGCAAGACTGGTGTTTCTTTTTTTTTTTGGGGGGAAAATCATCTTATAACATCCCCGCTCTTGGGCGGAACGGGAGATAGTGTCAGACTCTTACTGACTAAAAACCCACTCCTGTTCCTTCGTTGCCTTCGTCCCAGGGCCCCGGCTTTTGCTTTCACACTACCCGTGGCCCCAGTAGGCTTCGACCCTGCTGGGCCCCTACGAGCAAGACTGGTGTTAGTTTTCTGGCTTCTGTATATCCGTAATGGTTGTCAAAGATTTTCAAATGGCAACCGGGGCCAAAGACATCAAGGCACCTAGGAATCTCGGTATGTTAAGATGGTCATCAATCACAGACCGACCTCGGTAAGCGTTGCTTAACCATGTAGATAGACCAGTTTTTTTTTTGGGTGTGAAATCATAATTTTTTAGGTGTGGACTAAAACCCACTCCTATGCCCCAGTATACTTAATCCTTGCTGGGTCCCTACGGTTTTGCTGACATCTCATTGAGGTGCGCGTGGAACACTACGCGCCATGCAGATAGATCCGTGCGACTGTTATTGTTTTAGCTTCTTCGATCCATCTAGTAGCAATATTGATCGGTTTACTAACGATCGAAATCATCAAACATTAAAGCATTCACGATGTTTATCGTCGGCTTTCTAATGACCCTTATTTCACTTCGTCCAGTAAGTGGGCCACTGTTTGCCATTGTTGGTGTTGGAGAAAATAGTCTGCGATCAAATTCGTTTGTATGCAAAGTGAAGGAGGGAAGGTCATGGATCCACCGATGGATTAAAACTTCCGATTGAATGTTCTTGACTTTTAGCAAAGTCTATATCTACTTGGTTGGTCTTTATTATTCTGTATTCTTGATCGTTATTACTAACTGCATTAACTTCACTTTCTATCCTATCTTTGACAAATCGACCGAATGCATTTGTTTTTAGTACTAGCTACTTGTGTCTTGAAAATTATCGTAGTCGATTAATTTGAAGCGTATGATCAATTTCTCAAGCAAACCATATAAGGGTAGGTGCCAATATTATACGGTATAATTTGATTAAGACGCACGGTCCGTGCATGCAAATTGTTTAGATTTCACATTCAAGCAGATATGTAAATTTCTGGTATATCGTATGTGAATCAAACATTTAGTGTAGTCGTGCAGTTAGCAAGTTTGTGGTGAAACCTTCCGATAAGATGACATGGATTTGAAAGTCAATGAGCCAAGCGAAAGTCCTTTCTTTGAATTTAGTCCTATTGTCAATCTAACGGCCACGTTTAAAGTGATAAACCTTTTTGTGATGAGCGACTTTCAAGTCTCGAATTGTATGATTATCTGTATGCTACTCCTTTAAGCGAAGCACCAAAACTAAAGTATTGCTGAATGGTCACCGGCCCGGCCCCAGACTATTAAAACTAGATTGCCCGCTACTGGTGATGTTAATTTGACTCACACCACTGGTGACGCCAGTCTCATGTAACGGGATTTTAATAGAAGATTATTCCCAAAAAATATTGAATGTTAATTAGTCATATTCTTTTTAAATAAAAAAAATATATTTTATAAATCATAATTCAGTTATTTGACGTTTAACTATTATTAAACCATATTTCGTATAAAATTCAAAATTACTACATTTTTACATATATTTTTGTAAGTTTACCTTACAAATACATATTTTTGTAATTATTTCAGTCTTGTCAGTCTTTTATCACTGCGAACTGATAAATGATATTTATTTTGCAAATAAGTTAAAAAAAAAAACACTTTTACACGTAATTTTTTTTTCGTCAGATTAAACTAGACGAGGTCGGTGTTTCCTAGCTGACTACCCCGAGAAGAAGCACCGAAAAAAACTCAGGGGTCAAAATTTCTTAAAGTCCATACAGTAAACATGTAACGGTCAAATCATATGAGAACCATGCAGATAAGTGTCTCAGATGGTCTTTTGAAGAAAGAACCACACAGATTTGAGTGGATCTGTCCAGTTAGTGTAAGCATTTGTCAGTGTAGTGTGTTCGTGTAGCTCAAACTTGGGACTATTAAGGAGCTTAACTTAAATGCAATAAACAAAAAGTGGCATTTTACTAACAAAATTTAATAATTTATTTAGAATATTGCATAATAAAATTGTGAAAAAAAAACATTATTGGTGACCCGGCCCCAGTCTTATGCACCGGGATAGAATTAGTGAACACAGTAGCTTATTGAAATCGCAAAAAAATCAATAGCTGGTAGAAAATTAAGGTAGTGAACTGCCATCTAGTCACGAGCTCTTAACGCGATCCATTTTACGACCTAAACCGAACTGTTAAAGGGATGGAGCTATATAGGGTATATAATTCCATCCCTCTTTCTCGTTAGCACTGACATTTTAAGACGTCGTGGAAAGGCCCCAGGCGTGCTATTCTCTACGAAAACAGCCTTGGGCGCAGCGCTGGCCGCAGCGATGAAATTCAAATACGTACATAGGATTAACAATTCTGTTGGAATTTAATTGGATTGTTGAATAACACTGCTATTTGTGACTAGATAATGTATAAACTTGTTATCCTTTACAAAAAGATTTAGAACATTTACAAAATAAAAAGACTAAGGGTTCGTTTTTGTACAAATTCATTTGGACATTTTGTTTCAAATTAACCTTGAATTTGAATCGTTTACTAACAAATCGTTTGATTCCGTTAACTCTAACAAATAAAGTATTCCAATTGAATACCAGAGTGTCTTTGTCATAATACAACGGCTTCCCGTGCCATTGTCCTCATTGAATAATTTGATGCTAATAGTGATATAACTATTTATATCTGCTCATATTGCTATATGAGCAGATATAAATAGTATAAAACGCATCAGTAGTATAGCAAAGAATAATGTTTTTATTTTTCACGAAATATTTGGTATGTATGGTTTTTTTTATAATATAAACTAGTGCTTGACTGCGATCCCACCTGATGGTAAGTAGCGATGCCATAGTTGATGGTGAGGCGCACTGGATTAGTAGGAGTCTATTCACTGTAGCCTTGAAGACACCTTAATTATAATACGACAAGAAGACCGCAGCAAGCAAATTATTTCAGTCTTTCGATGGGAGCGGTATAAACGATGAGGCGAAACGCTTAGTCTGGACGATGGTGTGAGGATTTATCTTGATAAAATTAGTGGATACAGATGCAAAATTCAATTACTATATAATATTGTACTATACATGCTGCAGGTGGCATTGGACCAGCCATAAGCTCCAAAGGGACCCTGAAAATATACTAAGGCAAGACCTAAACTGGAATCCCCAAGGAAAGCGTGAACGAAGTTGCCCTAAGTAGATCTGACGATGAACTATCATCGCAGAGGCGAAGAACATAGGGAAGACCTAGATCAAACTGAACGAGAATCAAGACTGAACGGGAGAGCGGTGCACTGTGGATACCCTCTGCTCCATCTAGGGAACACAAGAATTATTGATAATACCTACTATAAAAACCGACCAAAACCAACCGTCTCAAGACTAGCCATATCGATTCAAATATAATTTTTGTTTGTGAGTTTACCGACTTATGTTAAAGAGCTAAAAATATTTTATATATATCTAGTGATAAATCTAGTGGATACAGATGCAAAATTCAATTACAATATAATATTGTACTATGTATGCAGGTAGCACTGGATCAGCCACAAGCTCCAAAGGGAAGGTCCCTTTATTAAAAATATACCAAGGCCAGCCCTAAACTGAAATCCCCAAGGATTTACGCTTTCCTTGGGGATTGTTGCTCGTGGTCTAAGCTATCATGTCATCAACTTCCCATTTAACTCTATATTATATTATACTAATATAATAAAATGGAAGAGTTTTTTTAAAATAAATGTGCTATCTCTGGAACTGCTTCTCAGATAGGAAAAAAACCTTTTTGTATGGGATAACCAGATGCATGACGAAAAGGCTATAATTATAACAGCAGTAGGTAAGCAAAGACACAGGTAAAACCGCAAATTTTATAAAGTTTCTTGGCACTTTATTTAAAACCAGTTTTTCTTCTCTAAAAAAGCTCCTTGACCTCGCTACAAAACCTGTCTCATGACATTTTAGTTCACCCTCAACGTTTACTCTAATACTAAATAGATGGCGTTGTTAAGTAAGGACGGAATCCTGAATCGCGATATGGTTTCGTTCAAAATTTTGGTGTAGTCGGAGTGAGGATTGGTCTTGTGCTAAGGATAATGTGCCACGGTATAGAAGCATTCTTACTGCGGTTCAGTGCCCTTTCATGATTCATATTTGAATGTTGGCACTTGAAAATGTGTACAAGTTATTATTTATTGTAAATTATATCTTTTGTACGTTACCTGTCTGGTATTTTATATATTGGTTAGGAATAATATTGAACAGCATAAGCAAGATTGTTCCTAAATCAATGTACCTATTTGGATTTCGTCGCTGCGGCCAGCGCTGCGCTCAAGGCTGGCTACTTAGAGAATAATAATAATAAGATATATATATGTGTATATATATATCTCATATATCTATCTCTGGAGTCCTAACCACCGGTAGCAAGGACCCTGCTCCCGACACCAGCGGACTACTATTCTTTTATATTTTTAAATGTTTATGTATAATTTAAAAATTTAAATTATATGTAAATAAGAGAAATAGAGAGATAATAATATAATATAATAATATTCCACAACTATCACACAACGCCGTCTAGTCGAAAGCTAAGCAGAGCTTGTGTTATGAGTACTAGACAACTGATGAACATACCTTATATATTTCTAAATACATACATATTATAGATAAATAGCACTGCTGGTCCTGCAAACCTGTAAGGTATTTCTAGTAATGAAATGTTTTAGTAGACTTACGATAACTAGTAAAAAAACTATACAGACGTGACGAGTATTGGCACTTTATTATAGCAGGTAATATTTACTAACATATTATCATACCTCAATTGTTTGATTTAGTTAGAGTACCCACAGTATTTTGTGTATTTAGTTTATACATTTGTGTATAAGTGTATATATTATATATTTGTGTTGTATCTACTGTTCATTTGTATATCTTCACCCCTTTTTTCATTCTTTTATTGCGCGTACCATTATTACATATTTTTCTCTGCATCACCCGAAGGTTGACTGGCGGATAATGCTTAAATAAATTTTGTACGAATAGGAAGGTACAGATTTTACGTTTTTTGCTAATATAACCTCATATTTGATTGTTACCACTTAAATAAAACGTTTGTTTGATTCTAGTTTCCGCAACCACAAAGGTTGATCTTGATGGACAGATGTTAAATGCAAAACCAGAAATTGCATTGACAAATTTTGAAACAATATGCATCCTTGTGACTGAGAAAATTTCTGGGAGGAAGGATTAAGGTCATTTATTCTTTTGTTTTTGGCTAATAAACTACAAATTCATTACAAAATAGGTAATCAAATATGTACAGCCTAGATTTATATTTAAAAAATATACTATATTTAATTATACATGTATGCACTGCATTATTTTTTAAATATAAATAATGCAGTGTTTATGCTGAGATAAGAATCTTTTGGCCCCATACCGGTCATTTTTCTTTTTAATGGTATAGTATTTTTTTTTATTTTAAGTTACTCGATAAAGATAAGTTAACATTTTTTTTTAATTTTTTGTTGTTAGTCCTGAGCGATTTTTTAATTAATTTTTTGTCTTTCTTTCTATGCTCAGCTTTAGAATGAAAATGAACACTTAAATCTATGTTAAATATGATAAAGCTTTATATATGAGTCTGAGGTTGAACATCACAGTTAATCAGCAAAAGACGATATTATTTCATAATTGATTTGGACAACATTACTTATAATAGAATTGACCATTTGATACATGAGTGTGGTGACTACCTGAAACAGCTGGGTGGCATGACGTGTAATTAATTTACTAATAACGTACGAGGTAAGAGTTGGTTGTGTATAACTACGTTCTTATTTATAAACAGCCTTAACTATTAGACCCGGTACCTTGGTTTGAACTTACATAATATGTTAAGTTCAAATACTGGCCATCGGATTCTAAAATGATTTCAAATTTTCAATTTAAAAATAATTTGTTAATCAGAAGTAATGAAATGGTTATTATATTGCCAGTATCTTTAGTGACCGTATACTGACCTTCTCGACAACGTCCCATTAGAGATTAGAATTTCAAGTCGTTTTGCATTTGGTTCATTAAAAACTTCTTACCACAGTTTTACACAATCAGTGGGTAAAATACTAAAGAATCCAAAATTGTAACCAAGCTAAATGTTTCTGGTGTGCAAAAGAGTTTCCGAACTTAAAAAAAAAACACGTTGTAAATTTTTACCTGTAATTTTACCAGAATTTATATTAACGCAGTAATACTGCTTGACTGGGATAGCCACTTAGCCAGAAGCTTCCTTTTAAAAAGGAATTTTCGGCTAAATCAAAATGGTTTTTTTATTGTTTTTCAAACTTTAAACTGCATTACAAAGTTAGAGGAACCTCGAGTAAGTTATAAAAAAATATTGTGTAGGGGTTATCTCACTATTTCCAAGTTAAACATTGTTTTGTTTATAGCTACTGTTTACCCTGTATAAGGTTTTGAATGCAGTAGTTATGTGCACTTTAACCAAACACAAGTATATTGCATGACAGAAATTCCAATGCATCTTAGACTTGCACCACTGATTTGCTCAATCCATTTAATACGGATTCCTTTGCTCGCATTTCTCATAAATGTCAATTCAGTGTGTTGGTTGGAAAAAGTCGAATGTACCAACTACGTAAGAACGAATTGGTTGAAAACATGACTACGGCTAAAGATGCTTGTTAATAATCAAAATCGGATGTATGTAGAGGGTATAGATTATATTCCTCTCATAGAGACATGGCCTATACTCTAGCAGTTTAAACAAGAATACTCACGAACGAACATAATAATCGAATATTGTGAAATAGCTCTCAATATTGTTATATCTTAAACAAAGTTCCATGTTATTTTTTAAGTTAAGTTTTCATGATAAATAATGTAGAGCGTGTACTAACAAAGACAAAGAAATTAGATATATTCTAATCCTTTTTCAGGTGTTACAAATTCAAAACATTATCTGCACATGAGTTTGTTTGTGAATTTGCTCAGACTATTATTGAAACAGCACGCCTAGTGAAGCTCGAAAATATTTAAATGCGTTCGATGACGTTAAACTAGACATAATAATAGAACACAAATATTTGACAAACAGAGACCAAACTTCACAAAATCTACACCGTGCAATTGCTGATAGAAAATTAGATAGATTATATTTTATTTGGCACCAAAAAAAACCCTGAAAGGAAATAAAGAACGAGAGAATCCAATCTATGGTGCACCATGACGGTGTTGGAAGAAAAGGGATAAATATGGAATTTTTGAAAGTACTGCAGAACTAAAGGTTTCTTCATATGGGGTGGTAACAACGTTCAATCGGGACGAATTAACGGTGACACAAAGGAATGATCATTATGGTAAGAACCTAACTCCCGAGCAGTGCTATAAAACATTGACTTTCTGAAGCCTACTTCTCGATAATGACTAAGTCAATAGGTTTGAAAAAAACATAATATATTTATTATAGTTTCATGTACAAGGTTTGCTGGGAGAAAACTCATTGTTGAGTTAAGCTCGCCTTTGTACATAAATTGTCAAATCCATGTATTGTAGTTAAATTTTGTGTGTACAATAAAGAATAAAGAACATTATCAACATATTATTTTTTCTTAAAATACTTTTGGCGAAATTTTTTTTAACAACATGATTTTATTGCATTTTATTGCTGGTTTTCCCTACTCCTTTCAAACGGCTTTGATCTTTAGGAATATGTTTACACAAAAAATATTGCAGGTTAAGTGTTCTTCAGATTGTACGTAGCATATGTAAATTAATCAATACATCGCAAATAAAATGGATTTAAAGGTCAGCGGGGCTTCATCCGGCCAGATGTTCAAGGGACTATACGTCTTAAATGGCTGAGAACATTTTAACTTTCCTTGAGACAGACAGTGAAAGATTCGGTTAGAGGCTGGAGAATAATGATGATTATGTCCTATAAAGAAAGGTTTTAGAACAATATTAGCATTGTCAATGAGGATGATATAAACCTTTTTTGTGTGATAGTACTAAATGGCATGGCTTGTTTGCCTTGTGTCCAGTTTTGTCTCTCTATGTTATATACTCTTGTAATGGTACTTATATCTTTAACGTATCAGTATATAGCAAACACTTAAATACAGTTTCTTGTGTGGCATTGGAGATATTTATAGCAGAATCGTCTATTAAGTAAGTAGTGTGAGCTAATGAGCTTGTTATAGCGTGTCTTCTTCTACCTGTGTAGTATTTGACACAATTTATTTTTGCGTCAGATATTTTTTTATAGAGTAACCGTCGATAAATTGTGTTTTAAACATACATCTTGTGGAGGTCAGAACACATTTGTTTAGCTATGCGTTCCAAGCAATTAACAAAATACGTTTCGCTCCCAAATCAATGTCGAATTGCGATAAATTACGTTGTATTCCCAATTGCTATGCCCATCACGAATTGTTTTGAAAGCCATGAAAAATTATTTATTGCTAAATTGTTTTTTTTTTACTTGTAGGCAAAAGTTACCTACTTGATGAATATTATTATATAGGTATACATATATGAATGTCGACCAGATTTAACTCATTATTGTCATCTTTCTGCCCTTTCCAGTGATTTGGAGTCGGTTCAACATGCTTTTTACCCAACTGCAAGAAGGGTTATGTTTTTCGAGCGTATCTTGTATGCTTGCGTATATGGATCCCGACTGTTGCAATCAATATGTTCCGTATTAGGATTTGTTATTTGTTTTATTTTATGTGTGTTTAAATTAATGGAATTAAATTGGTTTCTACGCTACAGTATTATCATTATTATACACTATTTTTTTACAGTCGGGTTTTTCTTTCTTCCAGTCGTTTTGAATTAACTAAGGAAATCTATACGTAATACTTTTGCATCTATCACGCTAAGCTATGGGGTCTTTATTTCTTTCTTAGAAAAAAATTCACTATGCTCCTACTGTAATGTGTTATGGTGTTCAAGGAAGAGTATATCTATATACACAATTTAGCGGTACATTCTTGAAATGTGCTTTAGGCTCGATGAATATACAATAACCTGAAAATATTAAAAAAAATTAAGCATATCCTTTGATCAAACAATCCTAGCAAAAATAAAATCAGCACGTAATGCTATATTACCGAAGAAGAAAAGTAGCTTATCTCAACATTTGAAACTCAAGTAGAGGCAAGTGACTCAGTTGTAATAAAAACTTTCACTGTTGAATGATGTACAAAAGACGAGGTAACCTTGACCTCGGCGTTCTACGTCATCGGTTCCAAACAACGCGCTCTTTTTGTTTGTTTTATAAACAACTAATGTTTTGGTTATGTTCAGTAGAATAATTTTATATTATAACAACCAAACTTTTTGCTGCAGTTATAAAGTTATAACTTATAACACTAGCCATTAACATTTTTGCACGTACATATGTTATGAAGAGTTGATGCTATGAATTGATTTCTGGTTTAAATTCTTTTTATTTTATGTGGTGGATTCGGGGATTTATTTCGGCCAGATATTTGAGATTCATAATTTATGAATTTTTGAACATGAAAAATATTGCTTTAGATTAGGGGTCAAGACATTTATATGTTGAAGATTTATCGAATTGAATTCCTTTGCTAAGCTTTTTGTCTCAAATGGAATCTCTTGAAAAAATAAATTTATCTTGTTGGAATTTTGATACAAACTGGTACTGGCCCAGACTGGACCAAACTGGTGGTTTCACAAATACGAGGCCAAAGTCTCAGAAACATATGACCTGTGTACCAATGAGATGAGTTTTGTCACTTTTGATGTGCAATATAAGTTTCCCAATATCTACTCCACCATCTTCCTTCAACTGTATAGTATTAAAATACCATTTCCATATTGCAGTGTGCTCACACACCCGAGTGATTACTTTAAGGTTGTGTCCTCTTTGCTCAGTGAGCTCAATACAACGGGTTTTTTTTTTAGGTCGCTTGTAAACTTGTGATGATCATGTTTTAGAATAACTAAATATGAGATTGAGGAAAAAAAAATGCTTTTGGTGAAGTTTTGCGGAAAAGAGAGTCGTTACACTTTGGATTTGTCTAAAAGTAATTAAAGCTCGACATTTTGCTTTGCAAATAGTTTTTGAATGGTAAAGACTAGATACCTGGAAGAAGTCCGAAAAAGAAAAAGAAAATATAGGTTAAATAAAAAAAGGGTCCATATTTACAAATAAAATAGAAACTTAAAAAAGAAAACAAAACGTGCCAATTGAAAAATAGAGGTCAGCAGTTTTTTTCAATTGGACAGTTCTAGAAGAACATGCCAGTTACAGGTTTCCTGATCATAATTAATGGACTCTTGAGCATCCTTACGACAGTAAAATATGCGTACAGTGTTATTATAACTACGTAAGATTGAGATGCATAATGTAGTCTCATTAAGTAGCTAGGTAATCAAAGACAAGGTTATTTTATCTTTTTTTAAGATTACGATTCGCAAGGATTTTCCGTTATACAGATGGAAATATATATTTATACAGTAAAAACTTTAGGTTTTTTTGTTATTTGCCCCAGTGTGTTTCTAAGAAAGAGTTTAATCATTGTAATTAAGGACTGTTTTTGTAAGGCTTCTAGTTTTTATTTACAAACATGACATTTTATCTTGATTTATCATACCTGTTCTAAAAATTATTGAAAGTCAGCTCTTGTTTTTCCCCGCCACCGTTTTACTGTTCGTAGTAAATGATTAAATTAATTAATTGGCAATACTTTGCATAATTATCGTTATATTAAAATGTAAACTAACCTGCACCGGGCCCGCGTTATGGGTTACGACTCATTTTTTTTCCTAAGAGGAAACCACAGTCCCAGCAGTGTAGTTATTATAAGGCTACATTATAGTATGGTTATTAAGATTTCTAAGCCCTTGGATACCGTTGGACAGAACCCCCATCATAATGCGTAATGTCTAGTGACATTCCGCGAATAAATATAATGTCACCCTGTAAAAAAAGCCCTGAATGAGGCTGAAACGGTAACATTTTTAATGTCTTCGTTTTTGTACGAAATCAATCCTATTTCTTGTCTATTTACAATTTCGGTCTTTTCGTGGAGTAAGTGATTGCAGAAAGACAATTGTACGTTTTTAGGGATACCCAGAGAGTGAAAACGGGACGATATTGCTATCACTCCGCTATTCGTCTGTCTCTCACCAAGGTGTAAAAAAACAAATACTAAAAACGGAATAAAATAAATATTTAAGTGGGGCTCCCATGCAAGAAACATGTTTTTTTTTGCCGTTTTTTGCTACAAACAGTATAGAACCCTTCGTGTGTGAGTTCGATTCGCACTTGGCCGGTTTTAGATTAAGGTTTCTGTTATGTAATTGTAAGTGTGACAATTTTCAAATCTTTCTTGGTGTGAAATAATTATAAATTTAATAAGTAACGCAATGTAACAATTTTAAATATAAAAATATATTATGTACCAAAATCAGACGAAAAACTAAAACCAGCTGTACCAACACACTAATTAGTCACTACCTAAAGGCCATTGTAATTGTACCGGAATAAAGAAAAGCCTATATCCAGTAGAACAATGAACAGTTGAACAAACATTAGCGACAAACAAACCATTTGGAAGAAGTTGAAAAATATGGATGTTTCATTAACCGGGCCTGACCTTGAATGTTAAGCCACGGGCTTAGAGAAACTTGTTGACCAATTGTGCGCAATCACTGCAGTGAAATTTAAAGATTTTACGGATGAGCCGCGCGCAGAGCCTTTGTATCAGCCGTGGGATTATTATACGTTTTATTTTGTGGAGGCTTCAAAATCTTGAGCATCGACGCCGAGTTGCTAGCCTGTCGGTTTTCTACCGGTTGCATTTCGGGGAGTGTGCGTCGCTATTGCATAACCTAATTCCGCCTAGCCCGTTCCATCATCGGACCACCAGGCGTACGGCAGTGCGCCACCGGTACATGATGGACATCCCACCTATACGCACAAAACGTTTTGGGAACACATTCATTGTGCGTACAGCTAAGGAGCAGAATTCCTTGCCGGAATCTGTGTTTCCTGATGGCTACAACCCGGGAATCTTTAAGTCAAGAGTGAATAGGATACTTCTAGGTAAGCGCGCTCCATCGTCGACCGCATCATTGCTTTCCGTCAGGTGAGATAGCGGTCAAGCGCGAACCTATCAGGAATAAAAACAAAACTTGGTCCATGATTTCTAGGGCCGCGATAACTCTTTCGAATACTCTCTCAACTCTGGCAAGCCGATGCCTGCCAGTGTTTGTCGGGCCGATGTCCTAGCAGGCCCTGACAATTTAGCTAACAGTTCTATTCTTTATGAGACGCATTTAGCTGATTATACTTTTGCTTACGGATCTGCAGGGTTCTGGTTGGTTTATTTTATTATTATTATTATTTTTGCTCTGAATGAAGAGAAAGAAAGTGCCCCGTTACTATTTCAGTAAGTTCTGGTTATCCAGGATTTAATAGGAAATAAAAACTTGTACCAACCTGCAATCGAATTAAACTAGAACATTCCAATATTTATTGCTCTTTGAAGCCGAGATGGATCTCGATTTAACTAAAAGAACATAAGTACTATGAAGCGGTAAAATGAATTGATTATGTTTGAAAAAGTTACCTAAAATCTAGAAGATTGTCTTGACTCGGTCTGGACGGCGAGCCATGGGTGGCTCGCCGTCCGCAAGCCCGCGCCTACGGTTGGAAATCGGGATCGGAGTCCTGGCGGCGATTGGGGCGTGAGGACCGTTGCCTCACGCGATCGGCCGCCTCTTTCGCTAGCATTACTGCTTCGTAGAAAGAGGCGACCGCCTGCCACTCCTCCTCGCTCCGGATCATGGCCTGAACCAAGGGCCGGCGCGAGAGATCGCCGCCACCGATCGCCCCCACGAGGACACGGCGTTGCTCTGCCCAAGCGGGGCACACCTCTACCGTGTGCTCCACCGTGTCCTCTGAGCGGTCCACACAATGATGAAACCCGGGGGTTTCTTCCGCACGAATCCAGTGCAGGAACCTCCCGAACCTTCCATGTCCGGTGGGAACCTGCGTCATGTGGAAGGGAAGGACGCCGTGTTGCCTTTCCAGCCACTCCTCAAAGAACATCCTAGAATATTCCAATAAATAAGAAGATCGTAGAATATTAAAATATTTATTGCTCTTTGAAGCCGAGATGGATCACGATTTAACTAAAAAACATAAGTACTATGAAGCGATAAAATTAATTGATTGTGTTTGAAAAACTTACCTAATATCTAGAAGATTTGATATTATTTAACGTGGAGTATCGTAGTAGTGTATTTCCTACTGTTGTTGGGAATCGGAAATTAGATATTGAGATTCGTTTTCATTTTTGTGTATTTGTTTTAAACTCTTATTAATTGACTGTGCGAGAGTTGTGGAATATCATCATATGGATTACTATATCTCAGAATCCTGGGGTTCTGGACCTTTGGAAGGCGTACGAGGAGCCGAAACCAATTCACAAAGGCCCCTTTGACAATTTTCGTGGAACGTGGTACTGTGGCAACCATGGAGGTCACGTTAATACAACTAACTTGCAAACTGTCAAAATATACTTTTAAGGTTTATGTTTTAAAAAGTTTAGAATTGATTGATGAAAAAAAATAGAGTTAGGGGGATGTCAATAAAAATCTAGACGTAATTTTTATATATAAAATGTATTAAAAAGTGCTTCATTCATTATAATAGCAATATAATTGACTGGCCTGTTGGACTAGTGGTTAGTGGCTCTGACTATTATACCGGAGGTCGTGGGTTCGATTCCCACCCAGGACAAATGTTTGTGTAATGAGCACGATTATTTGTTCTGTGTCTGGGTGTAATTTATCTATAATATGTATGTATTTAGAAATATATATATAAGTATGTTAATCAGTTGTCTAGTACTCATAACACAAGCTCTGTTTAGCTTGGGACTAGACGACGTTGTGTGAGAGTTGTGGAATAATAGTAAATATAATGGAATAATAATTATATATAGAAAATATATATAATTGAACCAGAAGCTTTTCATTTGCGTCTCCCCCACAGTATCAATTGACGATTATCCCTGTACACGCTGTGCCAGTGCGCCCAAGGACAACTCCCGGTTGGTGTGGAACTATTGCGACATATGGAGAACTAAAATAATAGGGCTATGATTTTTGGAGTCTTAAGTGGACCAGTTACCAGGAACTATGTTAAGACTATGGCCCCTGCTACAATGTTATTAATATCCATCGATAAAAACGCAAAGGGGTGACTTTCACACTCAATAAATGGGCCTCCAAAAACGGTCGCTAGCACAAAGTAACGTAGCAACAAGAGAGCAACATATCCTGAGGTGCTTGAGGAGTGGAGAGGTATACCACGGCTATCAGGACAATCCTGGAAGTACGGTCAAGATCTGTACCAGCACCTTATAGGAATATACATCCTTCTCCCGAGCATTATTATTAGTTAACCCCATTGAGAATACATTTTTTATTTATTAATTGATAGGATCGCATTTGACCACCATCTCACCTGATGGTAAGCAATGATGCGGTCGACGATGGAACACGCTTGCCTTGAAGTAACCTATTCACTCTTGATTTAAGTCTTTAAGTCAAGAGGTTTTAGCTATCAAGAAAGACAAATACATGTAAATGACTTTTTTCCTCTCGTAAATGTTGTCACATATAACTGAAATTGATTTGTGAATGAGTCTTTGGTGTTTATGAATAAATAAATCGATAATTTTAACCCTGAAAAAAATTTTCATATCATGTGGATATTCCACATGATATGAACATTTTTCTGTAAATATCGACTATATAAAAATAAATGCCACTTTTCGTTGTAATTTTATAACTCAAGAAAGGGCTCACCTATCCAAACCAAACGTTTAGGCTTTGTTCGGACCATTTAGTAGATGGTGTATGTGAAGTTTGCACAAAATCGGTCGAGCGGATCTTCATTTATCACATTAAGCGGTAAAAAGATCGCCGAGTCAGCTAGTATATATATAGTAACGAAGCAAAGTCACAGAAAAAAAGCTAGTTTGTGATGAAAAAGTCGCAACTCAACTGCGCAACATTAAAAAAGTGATGCTGTATAAATGATGTCACATAAGACATCAATACGTGTCGGTAATCGATGTTACGTCTACTTAACTGGCTGGCTGGTTACATTTCTGTTAGCTAATAATAACTACAGCTCATATTCAGTGCCGGATTAAACCAGCGCGGGTCCTGCAGCAAATTTTACCATTCTACGAAGGGGCCCTCTAAATTTGTCTTTTTTTTTGCGCAGGCTTTATTTTATTAAGGAGCCCCAACAAAGGATGTACATACACATACAAATAAAGGTTTTAAAGCTGCAAAAAACAAAAATTTACTACTAAACTAATACAAAGTAAAAACATAAAAACAACGTATAAAAAATAAATAAAAGAAGCACTATAATTTATCATTAAACTTATTACTTAAAAAACGAAGCGGTAGTCCTATATGCATTTGCTTACATTGCATATATGGATAATACGGTATTGATTAGATTTGACATGGTATAGGTACGTCAGGGTACCTATTCTTTTTGTACGTCCAAGCGGGGCCCCCCAATCCGCGGGGCCCTGTAGCATTAGCTACTATTGCTATGAGGCTAATCCGACACTGCTCACATTGCGTCACATGACACCTATGACGCCAGCAAACGAGTATTCCAAGCCACTGACCGTTGACTTTGGTCACAATGTACTTACTGAATAAGGTCTTTGTTTGTGTTTATATTGTACAATTACGAGTAAATGTATGTCGTGCAGTCTAAATGGTTTTCAGAAAAGTTCTGGCAAAAACATTGCCTCTATAATCAAGAGCATGTACCCCTTAAGTTTTTGATTATATAAGCCACAAATAAATACACAGTCTCATAAAGTGACTACTCTTTGTGTCAGTCTATCATAAAATGAGAGGGCACTTTTGACTCATTACATTTTTACCTTCTGATTTAACTTTTTATTTGTAACACTGGCGTGAGGGACCCATAAATCTTTCCCTCGGTACCAGAGTGCTTAGTGTGAGTTACACGTTTATGACGTTCGTTTATGATTGGTCCGCTCCAAGCTCTAAGCCAATCAGGCAGCTAAATGCGGTAAACGTTTCGATCGCGATATCGTAAAAGCAACTCGCATTAAGGCCTCTGAACTTATTACAAATACTTCTGGCACTAACTTTTGTTATCCTATAATTATATCTTCGCTGTAAAGGGAGGATCCTCTGACCAGACGGGTGTTATGTCTGGTTTGCACAACTGCCCAATAGGTGATTTCGGGCTTTTGTAGCGCGCCGAGAACTCTAATTGCGCGATGCAGGATTTCATAGTTATTATGTGACGTAATAGATGTCGCTACAAATTAATTAGTATAACAAAATTTTAAATAAATTATATAAAAGAATCAAAAATATTCATTCTCATTATTTCAGCCGAAGGACGTCCATTGTTGGACATAGGCCTCCCCTAAGTGTCGCCATAACAAACGGTCTTGTGAGTCTCGCATTCACCGCATTCCCGCGTTTCTCACCAGGTCATCAGTCCATCTTGTGGAAGACTTTCAAACGCTGCGTTTTTCGGTGCGCGGTCGCAACTCTAGAACCTTTCGGTCTCATGAACTATCCGTTTTACGAGTAATGTGCTCTGCCCACTGCCACTTAAGTTTGGCGATTTTTCGGGCAATGTCAGCAGCGATCAAAAATATTAGGGGTAATTATTTATCTACCTATTAAAGATTCAAAAAGGTTCAAGAAAAATTAGTATATTAGGGGAAGTTTGAAAGTGGCGCCAGTGAGTGAAAAATTGAACGGGTATCGTTTGTCTCAGTATAGTCATGTGAAGAGGAGGGATGAAACGCATGTTACTAAAAGAGTTATGAGTTTACATGTGGATGGATGGATAAGGAGAGGGAGACCATAGAAAAGATGGGTGCATTGTGTGAGAAGTGATATGAAAAAAGGGGAGTTGGATTAGAAGAAAAAACGTGTTGCGCGGGCCGCAAATAAAACAGGACAAGGGCAGGAAGATGATGATGAAAAAGGTTCAAATCATAAAAAGATTACAAAAAACGTTGAGCACCATTAAACCAACAACAAGCCCTGTTAATGAAATAAGCACCTTTTGTAGGTTAGAAAGTATGGAAGAGTTACAGTAATTTTTTCACATAGCCTACAATTCTAAGTAATTAACTGCGTTCGGGACTAATTATCATAGCTGTGTTATATGGCAATATTTAGTCTGAATAAAGAAGTAACATCATGCACACCTACTGATGTATCACAAAAAGACAGGCGTTATTTTTTCGCATTTGAGTTCTTCGATTCCTGATTCTAATCTATAGAACTTATTGCCGAGTTAAACTCACCTTTGTATGAACTATCTGTATCAACATATATTATGTTACGTTTTTGTGTACAATAAAGAATGAAGAATTAGAAACCCAATAGCACTTTTTACCCGATCCTGGAATCGAACCCAGGACGTAACGTTCAAAAGTCACGCTTGCGACCGCTACATCAACGTGGCAGTGCATCATGCTTACATCATGTTTTAATATTGTATAAGAATACAATAAAAATGTACCGTACCTTTAATTGTTACGCTTGAGATTTTTAACCGGTACTTAATCAGTTTTAATTGCCTGCTTATTTACAATACACTAAGTACTCTTATTTGCTCCTGCATTTATGATCGTAAAGAGTGACTGTAATGTTGGCCAGCATCTGCCCCTCTAGCCAAGTTACGATCGTTTCGTTTGTGTCGAAGGATTCGAGTAGGTCACGCCTCCGTTTCCTTTGTTCTGACCACGTGACTGAGCTTTGAGATGACGTCAGAACAGAAGAATCGGCGCCGTGGCCTACTTGATGCGTTCGACGCAAACGAAACAATCGTAATTTGGTTAGGGGGGGCACAATTATAATTAAGGTGATAAATTAAGCCTCATCTAATTTAAATTGACGAAAAAATTTAAGTGTATAAGTGTTATCCATAACTAATTTGTAAAATAAATATAATTAAAATATATATAAAATCACTGTAAATTCCGGGTAAAATAATAAGAGCATCGAAAGTTATTTTTTTAAACCCAACGAACCACGGTTGTACAAAAAAAAATTATTTTAGTTATTTGCTGGTATTCTTAGGCGGTAGGATAGAAGGTCCGTATAATCTAACTTTGATTAATTTCAATTAAAAAAAAATCTAAATGCAACCTTTTTAACGTGGGAAATAATCAAATGACTTCTCTCGCTCTGGGTGGAGTGGGAGGGAGTGTCAGACTTTTACTGACTAACGCCTACAGTGTTCCTTCAGTTGCCCTTTTTGGAAGGGTTACAGTAACTCTTTCAATCAATCCGCAAGCCCTGGCAGGCGTCGGCCCTAACTGGCCTTATCAATCTTGCTGATATATCGTTGTGACGCGTGTGGAACACAAGGCGCCATTGCCCCGAGCTTGGCGCTTATCAAACGTCCGGACGGCGAGCTATCTATTGCTCACCATCCGCAAGCCCGCCCCTGCGGTGGCTCTTAATTGTCTACCCGACACCCGTCCAAATGAAAGAACTTGTTAAAATCTTATCTTGTGAACTAATTGTCTTGTGTTGAATTTTTACAAAATTATAGTACAAAACTTCACGGAAGATTTCGTCAGTTCAATAAATACTCAACAATTAATTCTTCATTTAGAAACCGGATAATATGGGTAATTATTTGATTAAGTATAGGTTGGTAGGTGCTTATAAACAAAGGGTACATTCAAGCAATACTAAGGGACTTTCACTATTGCCGTGTTGCGTTATAAACCAGCAAATGTCAGATTTGCCCAACCTGAACATCGAACAGGTGACCCCTGGGTCAACGCGATTTAGCAAGAAAGGTAATATCTATTGAAAACAAGCTTTGTGTACTGAATCTGATCCACAAAAAAATTAATGAAATAACATAAACAAAAAAACTGAGCAAGTGCGAGTCGGACTCGCGCCCTGAGGGTTCCGTACCAACTTACCCATGTAAACAGTTCAATTTCCGAATGGAGTTTCGAAGATTTTTTCGAATCGATTTTTTTTGGTAACAAGTTTTCAGTTTTACGCAAAATTTCAGGCTTCTGTGTTGACAAGAAGTACCCTATGAATTTTGATTTCCTCGTGAGTGTCGAAATATATAGAAATTTGATTTTATTTCGCTGCTTCAAGAGACCGCAGATTTGAGTATATGGTTTTAATTTCAAATCTATACCTCCACGCGTCTTCGAGATAAAGGGTCTTGACAGACAGACGGAGGGACAACAAAGTGATCCTATAAGGGTTCCTTTTTTTCCTTTTGTGGTCGGAACCCTAAAAAGGTGTGAACAATAAAGAAAGAAAAGGTAATATAATTGAATAGTTGCCCCCGTCGTTTCACCCGCGTCTTTGGTACTCCTCCACTCCTATTAGTAGTAGCGTACTGTTATATGGCTATAGACTTAAAACCTTCCCCAATAAAAGGGCTATCATACGCTAAAATATTTTTTTAATTCGAACCATCACTGTTTTGTTTTGAAACTGCGTTTAAAGAGATACATGTTCTTTAGCTTAACAATACGCGTATTTTTTTTTTAAATCATCATCATCATCATCATCATTTCAGCCGAAAGACGTCCACTGCTGGACATAGGCCTCCCCCAAGTGTCGCCACAATGAACGGTCCTGTGCGTCTCGCATCCATCGTACTCCCGCAACCGTTACCAGGTCATCAGGTTTTTTAAATATATAAAAAATATTTCTCTTCAAACTTTATCGCGTTACTGGTTATATTCTTAGTAAAACCGTGCGTTTCAAAGTGCGATTGCTAAAAACAAAGAACCTAAAATGAATCACTTTAAAACAAAGAAAGAGACATAGTCAATAATAGGTTGCCGTTGTATTTGTCATTGCTTATATTTCTTCATATTTAGGTAATTAAGTAGGTTTGTTCCTGCCTAGTTTCCTAAGTGACTAAAAAGTTGCAAAGGTATTGTACACGCGCCTCAGGGAGATGTCAGCAAATCGTAAGGACCCAGCAGGGTCGAAGCCTACGGGGCCATGGGTAGTGTGAAAACGAAACCCAGGCCCCTGAGACGAAGGAACAGGAGTGAGTTTTTAGTCAGTAAAAGTCTGAAACTATCTCTCACTCCGCCCAAGAGCGAGATCATGTGTCATTAGATGATTTTCCCACCTAAAAAAAACCTTAATTATAATATATTTAATTTTTGTGTTAAATTTGTATCATGAATGTCGTGAATATGCGCTGGATTTCCTATTATAAAACGGCAAACCAAAAAAATATCATATAACATTGAAGCAGTGGTGGCCCCGAACAGCTCCGACTGACGAGTTATAGGTCGCGGGTTCAAACCCAGCCAGGCGCATTACTTTGTGTAATATATTTCGTCACCACTACTCTCAAAACGGTAATGGTAAACATCGTGAAGAAACCGGCATATCCGAGAACCAAAAATTCCAAGGCATGTGACTACCACCAATCCGCACTGGGCTTGCGTGGTGGATTATGGTCCATTCCTTCTCTTACAGCTAGATGTACCTGGGCCGGACTCCCAGCTGTGGGAACATTATAAGGCTGACTATACAATGCTTTATGGTATTTAACAAAGAAAAACAAAACGAGCGAACAAGAAAATAGGTTAATTTTCTACGTGTCAGACTTTTATTGATTAAATCCCACACTGTTCCTTCGGTTGCCCTTTTTGAGGCCATGGTAACTTTTTCGAATAATCCATAGCCACCCTTATGACGTTCGACGCTCCGATTGGCCAGCTCCAAGCTCTTAACCAATCAGCCCCCCTAGGCAAGTTACGATCGTTTCGTTTGCGTCGAACGCCTCGAGTAGGCCACGCCTCCGATTCCTTAGTTCTGACGTCATCTCAACGCTCAGTCACGTGGTCAGAACGACGAGGCGTTCGACGCAAACGAAACGATCGTAACTTGGCTAGGGAGGCAGAGGCCACTGGAATAGCCAAGTGGACGTTTTGATCGTGTTGAGGGTTGTCTTAAAAATTACTCGAACTCAGTGTACTCACTGCTTGGACTGTTGTAAAATAATAGTAAAATTGTTAAGCAATATCTAATAATCTAGAATATTATTAAATAATACTGAGTTAAATGTTATTCAGTATAATTAAACTACTTATGTAAGACTGCCAGAGATGCAGACGATTTTTTATTGTTTTACATTAAAAGTACTTAATTTTATTGGGCAGATTTTAAAATTTTCTATTGTTTTATAATACAAGTTACACGCTAAAGATTTATGTAAACCTAACATGTATTGGTACCGGCCATGGTTCGAGGAGGAGTGGCAGGCGGTTGCCTCCTTCTGCAAAGCAGTAATGCTAGCAAAGAAGGAGGCCGCACGTGCACGCGCAAGGTAATGGCCCTTGCGCCCCAGCCGCCGGGATTCCAATCCCGATTTCCGCCCACCGTAGGCGAGGGCTCGCGGACGGCGAGCAATGGGTAGCTCGCCGTCCTACCTTTTCTAGGCCTCAAAGTACTGACAATTTTTTTTTGTCCCTTCAATGTTCACTAATTGTGGTAGTTAGCACAGTTTATCAGTGCAAAGTCTCCTAGATAAGCTATGCACATAATAAACAACCTCATCTTAAAAACGTTGCAAGTAACGCAGGACAAAAAAGAATATCAAGCCTTATCTGTATGCAGTTAAGGTTTGATATAGCACTGGCTTATTAGTGTAATTAGAGGAAACTATTGGCGTGACGTACTGTTTAATTTGTTCTATATTTAAATTGCAATGTAGTTGGAATTATAATACTGCGAGATACGGAATTCACCGTATTCTATTGCGCTGTTCAATTTACATTTGTCAATATTATGGCTAATTTTCAAACAATTATTTGGAATTATAAAGATAAATATTTTTTTTACTTGATTTGTCATCAGCATACAAAATTTTTGTACTCAACATAACTTAGAATAGAATATAAATACATTAAATATTATATAATATGAAAAATATTTGACACTGGCACTGCACAATTTAGTACCAATATAAAAAAGCCAAAAGGTTGTAGAACTTGACAAAACCCAAAGGGTGCCAACGTGGTCCTATTATTTAGCCGTAGCCTTCATCGTCCGTCCGTCCGTCTGTCAGCTTGTCCGTCAGTAGGCTGTATCTTATAAACCGAAAGCGGTAGAGAGTTGAAATTTTAACAGAATGTGTATTTCTGTTGTCGCTATAACAACAAAAATAAAATTAAAACAAAGATAAAATTAAAGGGAAACCCCCTTTAATTTATCATCCACACAAGAAACGTTATTTTGTCGGTGTTTTTATTCGACTGTAATATTATAGCACGGAACCCATCGTGTTGAAGTCCGACTCGCCAATGAAAAAAAAAAACTGTTCAAGAATTATTTGACGCGTGCGTGATTGATACTGCCTGCAAGGCTTTAGGAAGATATATATTATATAAATATATATATATTTTATTTGAAAATCGGTTTTTATTAATCACACTAATATTAACACTTAATATTATGAAGGCGAATGTTTGTATGTATGTTCGTTACTCCTTCACGCTCGAACGAGTACACGGTGTTGGCCTACTGATAGATCATGACTTGTAAGATTTTAAGAGTTTTTACTTCGGAAGTGTGTAATCTTGGGATAATTTTCAACATTTTACTAGCGTTAATTCTACTACATAAACGAAAAAGATTTTTTGGGAAGTGGTCAGCCATGTAATGACAGAAAAAGAACTGAGCATAAATTCCCGCTGAAGACGCCCTCAGCGTTGGGAGTCGCAGGACGAATCCCGACGGCTGGAAGGCAAACCATGAGTAGCTCGCCGTCCTGCCGTCCGGTAACGACCAAACCCGGGTCGAATACCAGATACCAGCAAAATTCACGGGGCCAGTTAGGACGGATTGTTTAGAAGTTACCGCACCCCTCACAAAAAAGGACAACTGAAGGAACACAGGTGGATTTTAGTCAGTTTACTGAACTTTTAAGTCGGACACTCCCTCTCGCTCTACACAGAGTGGGAGAAGTTGATGATTCCCCACGTAAAAAAAAACAGTTTTCTTAGAAATTTTTATCTTTTTTGTAATTGTAACTAAGCGTGTGCTTATCATTTTCAAGCAATGTTAAGTTTATTATTCGTTATTCTAATGATAAGTTATCGGGCTGTTAGTTTGTTACGACTTTGTAACAAAACAGCTTCTAATATGAATGATAAATTTTTTTATATTTTTTTTTAAGATATATGTAAACTATGAAATAATATGTTTGTAAGTGAGAGAAATAAAGAGATAATAATAATAATATTTTTATTTCAAACAACATTCATCATTCGTTCCCTTTTTATTTTCTAATAAACTATCAACTGATGAAAATAATACTTATTTTTTATATACTCTCCTACTATTTGTAAACGAACCTGGGGAGGGTCGGGGTAAACTTGATTGTGAACCTTACAAAATGTGGCAATTTTTTTTAAGCTAGCAACACTCATTTATGTATCTGGGTGTAATTTATCTCTAATATGTATGTGTTTAGAAATTTATAAGAATTTTAGAAATTCAGTGGTCCAGTACTGATAACACAAGCTCTGCTTAGTTTGGGACAAGATGGCGTTTTGTGAAAGTTGTGGAATATTATTATCATTCAACTTTACGAATTATCATGGCATGTTGAGATGAATATCGGTGGTTTCCAAATAGTCCACCGTTTCAAAACATTTGCATAACACTCCAAAATAAAAAATAGAATCCAAATTCAACAAAACACGCACCGCCATTCATTATCTTCATTAAAATTTTGTATTCGAAATCACCAAATATCTCTGCTGCTCTGGGCGTCAGACTTTTACTGACTCTTGAACGGGATTCGCAGCCCTGGCAGGTACCGACTGTACATCCATCTTCTGCTGAACAGATTAGTATGAAACTTGGCACTCTGGCAGACCATATCCTGGTACAAGATATAGAAATATCCTAGGATTATGTTTCCATGGGACAATTTTCTAATTTCACGCTAGCTGAAGCCCGTTTAGAAATAAATTTAATCGTTTTTAAGACCTCTTAGAGAAAATTTTACATTTCTGAACGTTGTGTTTTATTTTTATTGAGTTCTTTTACATCTATATATTGCACAGCTGCACGTATTTGAAATTATGAAACTGAGCACACGTGTAGATCATGACCAGGATTAGGACATTTAAGTTAAATTTTATTCCGGAAATAAGTTTCCTTAAATGCTTTACAAACTGTCAAAACCGCGGACAGTAATCCGTAATTGGAATTAGAGAAATAACTTTAAGAAAACTTGTTTACCTAGGCATCGGGTCTTCACAAATATCCAATTAAATAAGTGAACACCCATCTTGTTAAATTAGCTTCATCTTCTATTTCAAGGTCTATTTTTTGCGGTATCACTTTAGCAATAAAAATATTTTTAACCGGTTAATGAACGTTAACACGAAAACAACATTGTAAAGAAACAAGAAAGGTTCCAAGAAACTAATCGTGTTTTTCAAAAGACATATAAAACAACAAGACGTTATATTAGAGATTAGGCGATTCCGCGAAGATTATACCGAGCCAATTGTACATGGTAGTTAGCTATCAAGTAGTTTACCGCTGAAACTATTTAATCTTGAGTCATTAACTCTTTTCCTGTTTCAAAGATGACCATTTAACTCCTACATACTAAGATTCTAGCTCATATCTAATTTTGGTACAGTACATGATTAAAGGTGGATTGTGTGAGGAGTAATATTAAAGAAAAGGAAGTAAGTGGTAGTGTGACAGGTATTAAGCCAGAATCGAAAAAAAAATCATGTTACACCAACATGATGACATGAATAATGGATTGTGTGAGGAGTGATATGAAAGGAAAGGGAGTCAGTGATAGTGTGGTGATTATTTTGATAGGATAAAATTGAAGAAAAAAAAAACGTGAAGCGCGTACACCAAATAACACGGAACAAAAACAGGAAGATGATGACATGAATAAAAATGAATTGTGTGAAATTAATACGTACGGACGTTAAACAAAATGAAGCGAAAGGTGTATATGAATTTATGTATGTATGTGTAAAAGTTTATAAGAATATGTACACTGATAAGATGGTTGATAAGTCTGTTTAAAAGTAAAAGACATGGATACTGCGCCGCCCCCAAAAAGTAGATAAGAGTGTGTGTGAGTGTGTGTGTGATGTGTGAATGATGATGATTGTTGGCGGGATGATCAAACAGACATGACTGAGATATAAAAAGAGAAATATATGGCAATTAAAATACATGTAACTGAAATAATACGAACCCATAAACACACTAAAAAAATATATGGATCCTAATTGCAGACAAATAATGTGGGAATCGACGCAATTCACCATCATCGGTATTGGTATTTACGCTACGGCGCACACAAATACGCTAGTGACGCAATCACAATTTATCAATTTGTCAAAATATGCATTTTTTTAATCTAAAATAATTCTTGATTGTTTTAGAATGAAAATTAGATACATATTTTAAAAATAGCTGAAATCGATTCAGTAGCCGATTCTGAACATACTATTTTCAGGATATGCGTTTCATATATTACAGGTATATATGTCGTAAAAAGATCTTAGAATTGATCACTTCATGATATGGCCAACTAAAACTGGACAGATCGTTTAAACGTCAATGTTTGATGATATGTCAATCCTCGTTTGGCCATATCATTGACGTAAGATTTCTATGACAATAAGAGTCTAAAGAAAGTAGGCTAAACGAGGATTGACATACCAACAAATTTTAACGTTTAAATAGATCTGGCCAGTTTTACTTGGCCATATAATGAACGGATCTATTTCTAAAATCTGGCCGGGACATATACACAAGCAGAAGCTATGTCACCCCAAAACCCGAGCTGTCAACCCGAGCGAAAGTAATTGATCTTTCTCTAAAAACTATTGGTCAGGTTTATAAATAAAATCCAGGATCTCGACCTCAGTATTCGCTCTTGTACAAAGTATTAAGCGTTATTAACAAATCGCAACTATTTAATCATCATAATTCGTTGATACATCTAAAATATATTGCATAGAATTATGTAAACCCCGAAAAGACTAACAGGCGTCGGTCTTATTTAATATTTTATTATGTGTATATATTTTTTTTCTTTGTGTTGTATTCACACGTATTAATGTTTACTAACATTTATTTATTTTATTTTTTTTGTTTCGTGAGAGTGTCGGATTCATTACAGGCCCATCAGAATACCAATGTTGAATACCTTTTTGACTAGGTAGTTTTTATAGTCATTTTTTTATTTTGTGTTTAGGCTGGTACGAGTCACAAATCATAATTCTTTCTTATTTGGGAAGAGACGCAAAAAGTCTGCAAATAGATTACCACTTCATAGGGCAATTTTGGTTGACTATTGGAGATGTCTATCCCCAACAGTGAACTCCTGACGACGATAATGAAGACGAAGTTTGTCTGAAGTGTATCGAACCCCGAGGTGTGGGCAAAAAGCCTGTAGAAACTGCAACGATAATTGTATGCCGAAATTTGAATGATCTTAGATATTCAAGCCAGCGTTATTTTAACTGGACTTTAAAAGAACGGAACCAAAAGCAACCCGTTAGTTCATTAATTAAAGAAATAGTATCAAAATTAATTTATGGTGAAATCGTGTTGTATCGATTTATGTTAATTTACCGTAATATTGGATTCCTCGAAACGTGAAACGTTAGGACAGCTGCATCTTTAAAAAAAATCTACATACCCACAGCGTTCAAGCACAGGATCCAATTATAACAGCAACATACAAATTTCTAAACGTGCAAAATCCTAAGAAAACTGGAATAATTTCTAAACATTTCCGGTGTAAAAAAAACAATACAGTACTTAACGTTTGACGCGGCTATAAAACTTCAGCAAAAAAAAAGGTTGACGATGTCACCAAATCACACACGGCCCAAATTGCGTAGATTTGTAAAACTTTCGCTCACAACACTTACTTCAAACTAGTTTCGATAGAAGTAGCCATGACTTGACGGCGCGTGCGCGAACTACAACGACTGCTGCAACACTGGCCTGCGCAAGAGTTGACGAGCCGCGATGCTCCGCTTGGTATTTTTATAGAGAGTAAAAACCCACATTTATTTTGATTTAAAAAAATGTAGACAACGATTGTTGCTCTGGGAGAAAAAATCTATCAAGAATTTACACAAAACATCGACATTTTCCTGCTATTTTTATCAAAAATATGGAAAAAGGTGGTCTGAGCTTTTTAAAACGTTGTCTAGAATGTTAATTGTTTAATTTTGATCCCACGAAATTCTTAACGGATAAGTCCATAGCTTGAAAGCACTCAATATATGTACCTACCCATTTTTAAGCATATTACTTGCAAGAAAAAGCTTAAGATTTACAACCAGGTATATGGCTATTATAAAAATAGTCATACCAGAATATTTTGTTTAAGGTTGCAATTCATCCAATGACTTCTTTTACTCTGGGTGGTGCAGTAGAGCGTGTCAGATGTGTTGGTCTGTGTCCACACCTCCTCCTCTCCACACCTGTGTCCTTCAGTTGCCTTTTGCATTCTAAGACCACAAGTTTCCTTTTCAGAAAATCCTCGAGGAATATGCGATACAAAATTTAATTATCACACCAAAACATTCACAGACACACTAAAATGTCAACTTCTACAACTTCGTGAGCTAAGGCTTTGTGCAGACGCGTGGGAAGATCACATTGTTATGTATTATGGTAGGTTGGTTTCCACATTTATCTTGTTTTACTCCTCACCGACTTTCTGTGATCATAAATATTATGGTTAAATTTTCTTAATGTTAGACCCGCTTTGTCTAGATATATCACACAGATGAAACACCTAGGCATTGGTTTATTTAGAAATCTGGTAGGTTTTCAATAAGTCGCAATTTGTTATTGATTACTGCGGTCACACAAGATAATTTGTTCAAACTTAACAGATGAGTATCCACCTTTACGTTGTTGAAACTTCCACGGTCTGGACTGAGCGTTTTGCCTCGTTGTTTATACCGCGTGCATCGAAGAACTGAATCAATTTGCCTGCTGCGGTCTTCCTATCCCAATATAATTTAGGTGTCTTCAAAGCTAGATTGCATTAGCTCTTAATAAACTAGTCTGTCTCACAGTAAACGATTTCATAACTGCTTACCGAGATTGCAGTCAAGCACTAGTTTGTATCACATAGAAAAAAAATTGGGCAAGTGCGAGTCGGACTCGCGAATTGAGGGTTCCGTACAAACTAAAATTTCCAAATGGAGTCTCGAAGATTTTTCCGAATTGAAAAAAGTATTTAAGAGCTAGCTCTTCGTTGGACATCTTCAGGAGAAGAATTAGGGAACATTTTATGTCATCATGACCCATAAATATATATGTATAGGTTTTATTTATTGTTTATAGTGTTTTTATACGTATTGTGTGCTGTGCACGTACTTGTGTAGTTTATTTTAGTTATAAGTGTGATCTGGTTTATGTTAACTTAGATGTTTGTTGTGCATTTGTTTTAGTTATTCTCTTATATAAAATTTCTTACAAATATGTTAAGGTTTGCTGTAATAAAACTTAATTGTGGGTTAAGTTTGCCTATGTACATCGGCTCTCCAATTTTTAATTTATTGTAAAATTCATCATCTTCCTCCCTTGTCCCATCTTATTTGGGGCCGCAACACGTTTTTTTCTTCCATTCTATCCTGTCAACCGTCATACTATCACTAACTTCCTTTTCTTTCATATCACTGTTCACACAATCCATCCATCTTGTCTTTGCCCCCCCCCCTCCCTCTCCACCCATCCACATGTATACCCATAACTCTTTTAGCTTTTCTTTTTTTTTAATTTATTGTAAAATTATGTACAATAAAAAATATAAGAAAGTAATTTTTTTTGTGACGTTGGTAACAACAAATTTACTGTTTTCAGATTTTTCCTATATTTATGCTGTAAGGCTTGCTTTATGCCAAATTTCAGGATTCTGGGTCTACGGGAAGTACCCTATGAATTTTGATTCCTTTGCGAGTATCGAAATATACGTTTTTTGCAACGTAAATGGCCGTATCTTTTTTATTTGTTAATTTAGAAGTTTGAATTTAAGGGTTCCGTTTTTTTCTTTTGAGGTACGGAACCCTAAAAAGACAGAAAAGAGAAGAATCGCCAAACTTAAATGGCAGAGGGCAAAGCACATATATTATATTGCTCGCAGAACAGATGATCGATGGGGATGAAAAGATCTAAAATGATGACCACGTACCGGAAGACGCAGCGTTGAAAGGCATCCCACAAAATGGACCGATGGCCTGGTTAGGGTTGCGGGAATCCGCTAGATGCGAGACGCACAGGACCGGTCATTAACAGTAGATGTCTTTTGGCTAAAATGACGATGATGATAACAGACAGAGACTTCGCCCTGAGCTGAGGTCCATACCCCATAGGGAGTACCGTTTGTATGTAGTCGTTTCATTTTAAGTTTTTTATAAGTCTTGAGGCTTTAATTAATTAAGGCCGCCACAGACATATCTCATAGGTTGACTTGCGAGAGGCTACACACATTACAAAAAAAGTTTTGTGTTACTGTCTTGGTATATGTATAACGCTATTGTTCAATAAGTGCTGTCTCTCATCCTTATTTGAATAAATGACTTTTGATTTAATAAACATGCTGCTTGCTACCTGTGCTCCAAAATATTGTGATAGGGGGACGCAAATGAAAAGGCTTCTATTTCAATTAACTATGATTATATTAATTAGCACTCTTTTTACTTTATCTAAATAAAAATATCTCATTCAAACTTAAACTTTTCTTGTTTGAAAATCTCTAATCTAATCAATTATGTCTCGAATATCTACAACTATGCTTTTCTTACCATAAATCTTAAAAGTATAAAATGTCAGTTTGCAAGTTAGCAGTATTAGTGTGGTCTCCATGGTCGCCACAATATGCAGTCAAATTGACCTCATCGCCACTACCGATGAACCTGGGGCTGCAGCGAAGTCTTGTTTCAAAAAAATTTGAATAGCGTCTTTCTCGTGTAACTGGCATGGTGTGGGAAGAAGATTACGCTATACTGTAGAAAACTAAATACTGCATCACGGTATCCAAGTTCTCTGCGAATTTAGAACATTATAAAATAGTCCAAAATCAACTATCGGGTAGTTACCCGGATCAGTCACAACACTCGTTTGTTTTTTGCTCTCAAGACTCTAGAAACATCTATCTGTTGGTTCCGTGTGGGGATTGATCCCAAGACACGCAGTGCAGCGGCCAATCGCTCAACTACTGCGTTTATTTATTTATTTATTAAAACTTCATGCAACACAAAGGTACAAAGGCGGACTTAATGCCTTAGGCATTCTCTACCAGTCAACCAAGGGTAGTGAAGAGAAAACATGGTAGGTGCATAAAAAAAATGAAAAGATTAATTGGAAAACAAGGGATCAAGTATAAAAAAAAATAAAAAAATAAACAAACTTAAATATTTAATATAATATGAACCTACATATACATAAATATATATTATTTATATAAGGAAAAATGAAAAGATTTTTGAGACTACTCCGTTATTTGCACCGCTGTTTAGCATGTCGTGACCAATTGAAAGAGTGATTTACAAGGTTTTGGTGGATACACGCATATTATTGGGTTAGAGAAAAGACGAGAATTTCAAAGTTTAGTAACACCCATTCAAAGCTCGCTAGTTCAAAATGTTGTGCAAGTAATGTCTGGAAATATTGATCCAATTACCAAAAATTTTTCGCTTTCAATAGACCACTTTTATCTACGGTTCCTGCAAGGTAGGCAACAGGTGTGAAACTACGGCAAGTAAATAATTCCTATGCATATTTTTTAGTTGCATTAATTTTATCAGCAAGATCGTGCCATATTGTCCAAAACACGTGTAAGTCAGTGTAAGCAACGTAGGTTTAAAGTTGTTGTGTTTTAACTCAGAACGTTGTGTGTAAACAGTGCGATGTAATGCACCGTAATCAGCGTATGTATACATATACAGTGTTGTAGCTATGTGGTTCACTTTAGCATTCTTAGCTACAATTAACTCTCTATCAATCAGCCTTGCCATTGTCCATTTATGTTGGGATCGGCTTCCAGTCTACCCAAAGTAGCTGAATAGCAGTATTTTACATTAAGTAACTGCCTAGCTGAGCTTTAACTAGATCTATAGTTTTATTTACTTCATCCAGATTTTCTTCTGCCTTTAAATTTTGATTAAATTTAGTTAGGTTGGTGGCCCATGTATCTCAATATCTTATGACACTTAATGAATTCTAAGTATTTATTTTACGATGGGAATGTCTCTATTGTATCATTTAGTTCATAAACTTCTTGTATCTATCTGGTTATGAAATACATCATTATTTTTTCGTTATCTTCAATCGTTATCAAATGCTTGGATTATTTCGAAGAAGAAGATCATTATTTGTTAGAGTATGACTTATGTGTCGGTTGTTTACTGATATAAATTGTGCAAGTGTGACTCTTCCTAAATTACTCTAGGCTGTTCAAATATTCGTTTCTCCTAAATTGTCCTATATATTTATTGTGATTAACGGTTTGGGTTTCACCCGCGTATCATTTATGTACCAGATGTGGCACTAATTTTTGAGTTGCGATTAGTAATTAGATGTTTTCCTCATTTTTTTAGAATTTTGTTAAAATATTTATTCGAACTGGCCCTTGTCTACAGTTTTTAAATTTTGTTAAAATGTTTTTTTAAACTGGCATTTGTCTCTTGTTTTTATGAATTCCAAAAAAAATCTAGCCCTATATGCAGTGTGAAGAAAATAAAAATATATCATCATCACCATCATCATTGCGCCGAAAGACGTCCACTGTTGGACATAGGCCTCCCCCAAGCGACGCCACAACGACCGCTCCTGTGCGTCTCGCATCCACCGCACTCCCGCGACTCTCAGCAGGTCGTCGGTCCACCTTGTGGGAGGCCTCCCAACGCTGCGTTTTCCGGTGCGCGGTCGCCACTCTAGGACCTTTTGGCCCCATCGACCATCCGTTCTACGAACAATGTGCCCTGCCGACTGCCACTTTAGTTTGGCGATTCTTCGGGCTATGTCGGCGACCTTGGTTCACCTGCGGACTTCTTCATTCTTTATGCGATCACGCAAGGAAACTCCGAGCATAGCCCTTTCCTTTTCTCCCTTTGGGTGACTGTAAGCCTTCTGATGAGGCCCATTGTAAGCGACCATGTTTTAGTACCATATGTCATCATCGTGATGAAAAATATATACTCGTATATATTTTTTAATGATTTTTTGATATTCAGTGAATTAATTGCATCCACGTTGGTACACTCTTGCGAGCTGTGGTGGCCCAGTTAGCCAAATAGGCGGTTTATTTTCATGACCATTGCTTTCAAAACAGTGAAGGAAAACATCATGAGGAAAGCGAGCAAGATATGTGACATCCATCAAATCGCACTGGGTCCGCTGGGTCCGCGTGGTGGATTACGGCCCATTTCCTCTCCTAAGACAGGAGACCTGAGTCCCAGCAGTGGTAACATTATATGGCTATTATTTTCAGTTTGTATATTAAAATTATAAGTGTACCTATTAAGTTCTTTATAAGTATATTATAATTAGTTAAGTATTTATAAGTATGTAAATAATAAAAAATATATTTGATATTTAATATATTAATATATTACATATATACATACATAATCTGGGACTCAGGCTTCCTCTCAAGGAGAGGGAATGGGCCGGAATCCACCACGCGGATCCAGTGTGGGTTGAATATCACATGTTTTCGAATTTTTGGTTCTAGAACATGTTTCCTCACGATGTTTTCCTTCACCGTTTTGAGAGCAGTGGTGATGAAATAAATTGCACAAAGTAATGCGGCTGACTGGGTTTGAACCCGCGACCCACAACTCGTAAGTCAGGATATAATATATTATTAATTATCAAATATTTAATATTAATATTTGATAATTAATAATATTTACTCCGCACCCAGGTTGGGCGCAGCAAAGACAATCTCTACAGATGGGGTTCCTGGATAGTTCCGACTTTCAGTGTTTGTGCGGCGTCTCTCCGCAGACCATGTCCCACCTTCTATCTTGATGATGATGATTTATGACGTGCCCTATTACCTGTTTACGTAGGGATCTAATGACAGCATCAGTGGACGGCATTGCCGTAGCTGAATACTGGGCCAGGCAAGGAATATAAAAAGAGTTGGCATCGACACGCTAACAAGAAGAATATTTAATATATTATTAATTATCAAATATTTACTTGTAAAATTGTTGTTAAATTGGAGTAAGTAACAAACAGTTACACTAGTAATGTTTTTATATTTCAGTAAAGTTTTATCATTATTTGTTTTCTTCGAATTTATTAATTTACAAACAATGCGTATTATTTAAAACTAATTATCATATTTACAACGCTTACATCCTCAGGAATTAAGTGCTTGATAAACAATGGCCGATGATGGTGTACTGCGTCTACACGCTGGTCCGGTGCTGTTCGTACGCTATGTACTGGATCTCTCTGCTTTCCTCTCTGACGTAGACCACGTTGTGTACCAGGAATAGAAGATAGATGTTGAGGGCTGTTGAGTAGAAATAATTGGGATTAACAATAGGTATAAAAGTAATAATTTTTATTTGTTCCGTAAACTTACAGATACAAAAAATAACGTTCAAATAACAAAATAAATCAAGGATTTAAAATTAAGTTACTGATTAAATAATTACATGTGGTTGGTAGAAGGATACTAAAGGTGTGCAAAAACAGGATCAGTGTGCAAATTGTTGAGCCCTGCCTCTTAAACTAGGGTTGACCTGTATCTTAAGTCAGTGATCAGTTATAAGTTTTCATCTATAGTATTAACAAAATGTAGGGTTCATGTGTGGTTTAGTCTTCCTTTATCTGGGTATGCAGAAGGTTAGGGGTAAGATAGGTAGTTAGATCGTTAAACCCTTTATTGCTCACCATAACAAAAATATTACAGTAGGAGCTCAAATTTAATAGGGTGTAACAATGGGCGGCCTGTTTGCGTAGTTTGCGCTCATAAATTAATGAGTGTAGAAATTCCCGATTTCCGAGTAGTCAGCGGTGTCATCATAAGTGTTTTCTACCCGGTATCTTCTTCCTTGTTGGTATCACTCTTGACAGAGTGGTCGTGGTCATCACTACAGGTGTTGGTGGCAAGCTTCAAAACACGCCACTACTCTTCTGTGATGTCCGCCTTCCTCGTGCATTCGTGCAGTGGTGATGAGCCATTTATTGCCGCTTTAATCTGGTCAGTCCTACTTATAGGCGATCTTCCCCGTTGCCTCGTATCCTTAACGTTCCCTGGACCAAAAGTCGCTCAATAGCCACTTCCTTAGTTGGTTAGAATACGAGACTGTACCAAAGATGATCAACGTTGCTCGATGCCGAGTTCTCGAAGTATAGACTCGTTGGTATGGAATTCAGTCCACGATACTCCGAGCATTCTCCTCCAGCACCACATCTCTAGGGCTATCTATCTTCTTTTTCTCCATTTTCCGTAAGGTCCACATTTCTGCGCCATACAAGAATATGGAGAATACAAGTAGCCTAGCAAGAACTAGCCGGATTTTTGTACCTCTATGTGTGTTGCAATTCCTCCATATTTTCTACCCTGTATAGTGCTAAAACTTGATAACGATATAGAGGTCTGCCCCCCTAGCCAAGTTACGATCGTTTCGTTTGCGTTGAACGCCTCGAGTAGGCCACGCCTCCGATTCCTTTGTTCTGATGTCATCTCAACGCTCAGTCACGTGGTCGTTGGTTAGGCAGGAGTATAATATAGCTAGAATTTTTAATAGACCCGTGAAAGTAGGTAAATTAATTACCAGTTTCACATTCGATACAATGAATTATGTTTTGAAATCCAAATATTGTGTGTGCTATCATTTTATGTTGAAATGCGTCCATGAAAGTGCACAATCGGCACTGATGCAACTCGAACACCGATAATATTGCATAAAAGTATTGGAAACATGCATACTAAAGTATTATACGGTCCTCCTAACTTTCCAAAGGTTGAATGACTCTGACCTTAAGCTGGAGAAAAAGTAAAACTAACATTCAAAATTACATTAGCTTAGATATAAATTTCTTCCCTAGAGAATAGGGAAAATGCACTATTTTTTATCTAACCAGTTACTCGATCAATGGTACGAAAAAATAGAATATAAACTTAAAAAATAGAAACAATATCAAAATTGGTAATTAAATGAGATATAATTAACAATACTTAACAAATATAATCTGCCTCTCTCACCAAAACAACGTTTTCTATGGCAGCCGTACGGGCATGATGTATTTTAATGTCAAAGTCTACATAGGACTTCTATTCTATTTCTTATAAGCAGCTTTGAAGCAGACAGCATTCGTTGTTATATGTATGTGAAGTAATTGTTATAAGGTACGATGGGTCGACAGATCCTTATTTGGACAAAAGCCCCTAAATAAAAATCCTGAATCAAAAACAAATCTTCGTTGTTGATGAAGATATTTTGAAAATTATTTCATATTTGTTTACTGGATTATTGAATATTTTTTAATGATTTTCTAAATTAAATATTTAGAAAATTAAATATTTCCTATTAATATTATAGTGAAATTCATATGGAGACCATTCACACTAGTCCACTAGAGCGGTCTACCTCTGCAGGATATCGTATATATTAGAATAAACCAGTACAGTGTCAGAAGGCTGATCTTCAAAGAAATAGCGATACGTTCGAGGCACGACGGAACGCGTCTTTGTCTTTACCCATCGCTTGCTATCAAGTGAGACCGAGATCAAGAGCGTTCTTATCGTGAATATAAATATAGTCTATGTGTATTAGATCTACGTAACTAAAAAAAATAATAATTAACAAATGACTTTAAAATTTAAACTATTTATTTTTCTTAAATTTAAATTGATTAAAAAAAAAATATGACTATTTTAAACTGTTTTATTTCTTTCATATAAGTTAGATTTTTTAATATTAAAAAAGCGTATAAGAAATGTTAAGAAATATACAAAAAAAAAGTAGTCCACCAGTGTCGGGAGCAGGATCCAAGCTACCACTGGTTAGGGTTCCAGAGATAGAAACCTCTTCATAATGCGAGCCGAATCGAAGATGTATCAGGCTCTTGATGGAACCGCGCAACAACAGCTTCGATAGATGGTCGTTGAGGCTTTTGCCCATCAGGCCGTATGCGGTCACGGTACAATGACAGCTGAGTCCACATTCCACATATCGTCAACCTCGTGAGCGAAGTCATGATGTTTTATCTGTTTCTCTTTCTCAGCTTTCACAAGATTCTCGTCATATGGGATGGTTACATTGACTACCTTTGCGCGGCGCACTAATTGGTTTATCACCACTAAAGTCCTGACAGCTATCACAGCCATGACAGTTATCATCTTTATTTTGTTAAATTGTAATTGTGATTCATTAATATCTATGTAATGTATACCGTGCATATCTGTTACTGACATAAACACTAGTTTTTTTAGTGGTTGTGTTGTAGATATATCACAAATAAATAAATATGTAACAAACACCTTTTGACCGATCTGTAATGGTACACCAGCCATATGTCTAGTGCATCATAGCGTGTGTGGACCTCGTTTAAGACTAGATAATAAATTAGATATAAAGTATGCGTTTTTAAGTGGCCTTGGTTATTACAAGAGAAAAGACAGACAATGAGATATTAAATTCTAATAAATACTGACCTACAAAGAAGATGTAAATAGCGTTTTTCTTGTACTCCGTGTAGTCGAAGAAGGGCAGGTCAGCGAGAAGCGTCATCAACTGTGAGACTGTCGCAAAGTAGAAGTAGATCTTCAGCATTAATTTGTTTTTCTGGAAATTATAGTTTAGCATCATTCATTAATAATGTTATTAAATCACTTAGTTAGTTTAAAAAAATCTTAGCAGTCTTCTGATGCAAAGTCTTGCGCTATGTCGCCTGTGTCAATAGTAATAGCAAACTTCATTTCCATGGTCATGCTAGTACACAACTACGACATAAATTATATTCTTTTACACTCTAAACGTACCTACTTAGGTACGTATACTTATGTATGTAAAGAAAAAAATTAGCATATTTTATATAAATTTTGAGCCGTTCTCAGTTCGTGACAATTCACGCAAATGATTGCAAACGCTCATATATAAACAAAAGATTTTTAGCAACAGGAATGTTCTTTTATTACTGTAAAAAATAAATTTTTAATATTATCGTCTCTTTGAATTCGTATATGTTATATGGTATATCTGTGTATATGGTATGTGTATAGTCAGACAACGAAGCGACTTGTAGGTTTCAACAGTAAATCAATATTTGATTTCAGAACAATGATCTGTCGATTACTTAATTCCTTTCGTCCAAAGTCGACAAAAGTTATATTATATATTTATTTATAATAACTTCATACAACACAAAGGTACATAGGCATATCTACACCTAAAAGTTACTTGATACAGAGCTCAAATTTACTTTGAGCTCTGTATCAAGTAACTTTACTTTACTTTACTTTGTGTACTTTTTTTTTTTAGTCACTTTTTGTAATTTTGAAGTGACATTCTTCTTCATCTTTATAAAACGCCACGCATTTTAAAAATGTTACAAAACAGAAAAATTCTGAAGTGAAATACAATCTTCTTTTAAACAAAGTTTTAATTAAAATAAAATTTTGACTCTTGGTGTTCTACAAGATCCACTATGATTCATCGAAGGCCTCTGACTTAATCTGTGTGCAGCGATCAGTAGAATTACAATCAGTCTAATGTTTGCTACCACCACCGTCTACTATGACCGAGAGATGTATTGTACAGTTACCATAGTGTATGTCTTCATGTAGTTTTTTGTCACCATCTCAAGCTATTTCCATAAGTATATCGAGAGTAAGTCGACTTACCCTATGTGCACCGATCAGTAGTACTATAGTTAGTACAATGTCTGCCAAAGCCGCGGTCACGATAACTGGAAGGTGTACCGCAGGGTCACTATAGTGCATGTCTCCATGTGGCTTTTCGCTCGTCAGCTCGTCCACCATCTCATACATCAGCATCGGGAACGCGACCAGTGCCAGCGTCTGTAATTTAAATTTGAGCGAATTTGATATTTTCGCTGCATAAAAGAAAAAATAATTATAAGTTCACTTACATAAGTTATCTTCAGAATCACTTATCAATAATTATATACATTTTAATAACTTGGGCCTCTTGTTTCCATCTGATTAGCCTTTCGTTTGTATTAGTATTTAACTGTATAAATGATAAATGATATTTATTTTGTAAGTAGGTTTAAAAAAAAAAAATAGTATTGTTTGTTTACTACATTTTATTGAATACCTATATCATATTCCTTGATATAATTATGCTGCTCCTGCCAGAATGATTAAGCATACCGAAACGTATTTTTTTTTATTAGAATAGGTTAGAATGTCAACATTAACAAGCACGACCTTTTATTTCTTAGAAGGTTGAAGGTTAAATTATACGTATCGATGAACACACAAAAACTATAAAAAGTTAAATATGTACTATCAAACAGTCTTATCTCAGTAAGTATCAGACTACATGAACAGTCAATGTTTCAAAGCAACAATGAAATGCAAGACAATGTTTATGAACACACTTGATTCTGGGATATTGATAGGTGAAGCAGAAATGTTTATAAAAGCAAGTAGATCAGATTTATCTACTAATCTGAAGTCGAAAGTACCTAAAGTTATTATTAATTAACGCAAATAATCTTTTTGTGCTTCTTATATAATGAGTACTTCATCTGTACCCAATATCAATCAAATGTATTTAGGTTATGCTCAATGGTAAAATGACTCAGTTACACTAACTGTATATAGCGCCCTTTTGCTGACCTTTGCATCTGCATTATCTAATAATTTCACAATATTGATATATGTATAAACTTTCCTAGTCTTGCATCCTCTTCATTATCAATTGTAAATAATATAATGATGATGATAAACAGTTTCTAGTTCCTAGATTTGTTTGTGGATATTAATAAACACTAATTTGTTTCTTTATCATGTTGCCTAGATAATGTATAGCTTTCAAGGAAATATATCATGTATATGTGTATTATATTCTGCTAAGATCCAATTATGACTACATTATCATTAGGCAAAGTTCAAGTGATATAATACTACAGTTTGAAGCATGACTTTATTATACTTAAAGTCTTTTTGAAAATATAGTGAAAAATTTAAGTAATCATTACGCGTCAGAATCTGTCTGAAGTCAAGATAATACACCTAATTATTGCACTTACAAGATCAGCGTATCCAAAAACAGTAATTCCAACATAGGTAGGTATACAAAAACAGCACTTCCTAACAACAGGTATCTTAGGACATTTTAATTTACACAAATCCTGCATATTTCTTACACTTTACATACATTTCACATCAAATCTCATCAGTGACTGTGTCTGAGCAGCTCTTATCCAAAATTGCATCCTCTTAGATCGTCTTTTATAAGATACTTCCGCTACTTAAAGACACATTCATCCTAATATGTGTTGTACAGCTTTTATTTTCCATTGCTTTGTTTATAAGGAACGATAATATAGTGTATTAATGTAATGATCAATGGATGTTACGTTAACGAATAATGTCAGTAATCTACTAGTTTGTGTTAGTGGCTTGGTACAATGATTTAAGTGAATTCCTCGGTTTTCATTAATTTATAAATTAACATCGTTATTGCAGGAATTGTTAGGGCTAAGTGTTTTTATGAACCATGAAAGTTGTTGAGTTTTACAAAATATATTTTTTTTGAGATAGACAATATCGCTGGCCCCGGGCAATAAAGCGGTAATATCAAAAATCAGTTTTTACAGGAGAAATAAAAGAAGCTAATTTGTTTATAGTGCAGCGTACAGTGATCCAAAACAGGCGTGCAAAACGTCAAATGAAAGCTATTTTTTTTACCTATTTAACCTTTTCAAAATAATTGTATTGGTATAAATATTTAATGAAATAATTGAAAAAAATTATAATACAAATTATAGACGCTATTGTTTCAATTGCAACATCTTTAACGACTTTATAAATACATCAACCACTGAGATTCAGGACTATAAGAATATAATACGACGTATTTTCCGCTTTAGATCTCGAGCGTACCAGCCGATTACCACCTTCTTCAGGGAAATTTTATAGCCAAAGCTTAGCTGTATCATCGGTTAAATTTATTACTGTTACTCTTTGTTTAGAAATGTAGTGTAAAGATGTTCACCGGTTTTTTGTGTTATGGTTCATAGAGATTCAAGATAATTTTTCATGCAATAAAGCTGTTATTGTCATTTATTTTAAAGAAATATTAATTTTAAAAAAGTGAAAAAAATAAGAGTGATAGACTGATACTCAGAGAAGCCAAAAATCAAATAACATTAAAAAGGGCGTAACCGGCGTTTACCGCTATATTGCCCGGGGCCAGCGATATAATAGATATAAAGTTTTTTTTTTAAATCAACGTAGAATAAAAAAAATACATTTTCATAAAATTAATTTCACCATTTCACGCCACATAAATAACTTCATTTTATAAATTAGGAAGATCCCTGAGTATATTTAAGCAGAGATATATGCAACAAGTGGCGTCATCTGGTTCATTGAATTGAAACTAACGTACCTTCGATGTTTATTTTTAGGTTTCTAAGCAAGCGTCCATAACATTGATGTATTAAAAAACCCTCAATGGTCCATAATTCTTTGGTCCAGCTGTGTTCGTCTTCCGGCTGATACAATGCTGTTCAAGTAATATTTATTATTGAGCACGTGACTTGTTGATCAGCCTATGTGGGTTGGTAGTAATAAAGTGTCACGTGCTTTAGTACTGGTCAAATATGAACACCAAAGAAAACTGTTATAAAGATGAACAACAATGCTCGTATAGATAAAACATGTCTATAGAAGCCCTCGACTTCAGCATTCTCGTGGTTGAGGAATTACGAGAACTATTAAAGAAGAGAAACTGTTATGTTTGATTGGATGGGGTTAAAAAATTATTATAGCCGTTCGGATTGGTCTTTAAGGTAAACAACGCTAGCCGAGTTAGTTCTATGGATGGGTTACCATCCTACGATATGAGATTCTTCGATATAAAAGCACGTTAAGCCACTCGTGTCGGCTGTTATTTGTAGATCATTGACAGTCATTGTAGACAGTCAGGAGCCAAGAAATCTGACCACAGCAACAGGCTAGGCAGATGTAATTTTGAGACTGTGTGTATAATATTATAGTCTCCTAGTCAAATAATAGGTCTATCTGCATATAAATGTTTCTCAATTTCTGTTGCCTTCTTTTTTTTCATTTACTTATACACAGATCTAGATAGACGTAAATAATGCAACAGAGGAAAATTTCCGTAGAAGAAAACCACAAATTCCTTCGGAGGAAGACTTCATCAAGTTCCTAGCAGTGTATCACGGCTCACGTCCTCCGACGCGAAGAGTTAATAAGATAATGATCCTTCAGGGTTGTCAGTTAATGCAAATAAAATCTGGTGCAAAATATTTCTCGCCACATCTCTTTTTTTTTCGAATATATCTCATTTTTTAAGTTAAGGGCTTTGGCAGTTTTACCATAATTATCCTTTTCCTTTTCTTATTCCAAATTACTTGGGGTCAATTTTCTCTCTTTCGTCAATACCTTTTCTTTCTTACAGCTATGATTCTTATCGTGATACAATAGTTTTCACTGCTTAGCATACATCAGCTTTTGCATCTGATAGAAGCGTTTAAACTACGATTCTTGGACGCATTGTTACTGTGCTTCAAAAATCTATAGAAGTCAATAATCGCTGTCAAGTATTTCCTATCTTTTCGTATCGGAACAAATTAATATGTTAATTTTGAAACAACTTCAAATATTATAGCTTCTGAACGTTGTAAAGGTAAAATATATAAGGTACTATCTTCTGCCACTGGTTTCGCTTAAGTGAAAATAGAATATTATCCTAGAGAAAAATACTCACAGGATAAAAAGCATAATAATAATTAAGTGCTATGGAACCAGGATATGGTTTGATAAATCTATCATGTTTCATTCTAATCTGTATTATGAGCATAAAGGAGTAACATAATAACAATAACATTTGAATTGTTTCAGGAATCACCGACCGTCACGATTTTGAATAGATCATGCTTACCCAGTTGCCAACCCTAAGACTTGTCCAACTAACTCAGTCACTATTCCCCGTGCTATAGTCCAAACGTTACATTTAGGAGCACCTATCAATGTAATACCAAATATAAAAGTACCATGTATTGTTCTAAATATTTGTGATAAGCTACAGTTATAATGTTGATAGAAATACCGGAGTTAAAGAGATGTTGTTTCTGCTTGCCGCTGCGACGTGGGATCCTAATTTTTGGGTACCTGAGCTTGGTTAGTGTAAATTTTTATATAGCATCAGCTTCATCATTGTTCTTCATTTTTATCAATTCAGCTGAAAGACGTCTGCTGCGGGAAATAAGCCTTACCTTTACCCCAATTTAATTGGAATCAGCGCCATATGTTTTGTCGTTCAGACTACTTACACATCAATTAGTTTCTACTGGTTTATCGGTATACCAGATAATGTTTGATGCTTCTGAAATGTGCATGACCCAGTGTGTGTAATGTTGATTATTTCCTTTATTGGGAGCTGTCATATGGTCCTAGTGCCTCAATTGTTATTTGTCAAAGATTTAACCAAAACGAAACATCAGGATTGTAATTATCGAGTTAACTAAGCATTGGCTATGCGTAGGCGCACTTGTACACGGACATTTTGACACACTGAGTTAGCAACATGTTAAGGTTTATTTTGGTAAGTCATGTCTTCATCTTCATCATCATCATCTTATTGTCGACAATACTCGTGCAGTAATGTCCTTGAATTGGATTGTGTGTAGCTATGTAGGTAAGCCATATGTAATATCACTAGCTAGACGTAGAGTGGAAATAGACAGGAGACAGGACACTCCACTTAATATGATTAATATGCACACATAACGTCATGATTTGGCCTTACACTTTGCTTGTTCTGCAGTGCAATTTGTAAACCAGACGGTAGGAAACCAGGATGGAAACCAGGATGGAAACCAGGATGGAAATAGTATAGAATAAACTTTATTTTACACCAAAATAGTAACAATTTTACAGAAACATAAATCTACCTATGGTACAAGGGCAACATAAATATTTGATAATGATTTTAACACAAGCTGTGTATACGATTTTAAAGTATTTGACAGTACTTCGTTTGTCTCTTCGAGGACATTGACGGACTTCCTGGTAAAGTTAATTAAGTTTTTTTTTAACATAGCATGGGTAGAATGAGAGGATGAAAATATGCATCTTTAGGATGATAGAAAAGGATAGGTAGCTACGTTGTATGAATCCAATAGCTATCAACCTAACCTAACTTAACCCAACTTTATCAAACCTATTTTATGTTTGGTAAGGTTGATAGTTGATAGATATCTCACGACACGGATGGCGCAGTGGTCGACTGATTGGCTGCTGCACAGCATGTTGCAGATTCAATTATCACACGGAACAAATATGTATTTGTATGGCCTAAAGATAGTTGTTTCGGGTGTGGATGTCTTGTTTATTTATTTATGTAATCTTCATGTAACATAAAGTATAAAAGCGGACTTAATGCCTCAGGCATTCTGTCCCAGTCAACCCAGGGTGGTAATGAAACCATTTGGTAGGTGCAAAAAAACAAAATGTTATTTATAAAACAGTACACCTGTTTCATTAAAAAGTATATATACATAAATATTGTATTGCACGTATATATTGAATTGTTTGTATGTATTGTATTATAGTTGTCATGTGTATGCAAGTTTACTTGTTTGTGAAATGCACTCGATATTTACATGTTCGTGCATGCGATACAGGAGTTATTATTAGTGTAGTGTAGTAGGCAATGCAAAAGAAAAGAAAAAAATAATTACAGATTTTTTTTTGTTCGTTTGAAATTTCTTATGTTCATATTCATCATTTCAGCCGAAAAACGTCCACTATTGTAGAAGGGCTTCCCCAAATGTCGCCACAATGAACGGTTCTGCGCGTCTTGAATCCATCGGATTCCTGTGACCCTCACCACATCATCGGTCTACCTTGTGAGATGCCTTCCAACGCCGTGTCTTCCATTACGCAATCGTCACGTTAGAACCTTTCGGCCCCAATGACTATCTGTTCTGTGAGCAATGTGTCCTGCCCACTGCCACTTAAGTTTGGCGATTCTTCGGGCTATATCGGTAACCTTGATTCTCCTGTTGATATCTTTATTCCTTGATGATGCAATCATGCAAGGAAACGTCGAGCCGGTTATATTATCAGAATTTTACCGGCTAAGTTTTAACCTATGGCCTCCTGAGGCACGTTATACATATTTGATCAAATGCGATTGATAAGGAAACCTAGGATATATTGGCTATTTTTGTTTATTCATAGACAGAATGGAGGAAGATATGTGTCAGATGTAGTGTTTTGGTGTTGGTGAATCATTTTTATTCTGGAACTAGAGTGTATACAGAAATGGCAATAATTTATTCCTGCAAAGTTAGAAGTCTGTTGCACGCTTCTAAACAGGAGAATCCAATGTCATGAGTTATATATAGTCTATGCAGTTAACTAGAGATAAGAAGAATTTAATATATTATCAGTTTATTTACTAACTGTCCGAAGCTATTTCTCCGAATAGATAAGTTAAATATCAGTGAATATTGTCCTCTCGTCAAACCTTTTCAATCTACCTAACCTTTTCTCAACAGTTTTAGGGCCGGCTTCTAGTCTAACTGAATGTCGCTGGACGCTAGTATTTTTCAGAATATAATTGCCTATTTGAACCTTGTTTTTAGGGGCGGAAATCCTCATCGATGTCCTCCACCTAGGGGTAAGTGGTGGGGTCTGTCAGACTCTTACTGATTAAAACCACCCCGGTACACTTGTGTCGGGGGCTGCGGGTGCAGTTTGATTGTTTGATTTTTGCTGCCCCAGACTAGTGGTGACGCAATCCCCTAGGCCCATTTGACCCCTTTTTTTTTTTTTTGCCGGAGTGGAAAATCCTCATGGATGTCCTTCGCCTGGGGCAGGCGAAGGGGTCTGTCAGACTCTTACTGACTAAAAACCACCCCGGTGTTCCCTCCTACACAAGACTAGTGTCAGTTTTTTTGAGTTCTGGCTATGCGTAACGACTGTTAAAGATGTTCAAATTTGCATTTGAACCCGGCTGACACCGAGACTAACGGCTTAAGTTTCTCCGAGTCACAGAGGAAACTTGGTATGTAAGATGTAAGATGGTCAGCCATCCACTGACTGACATAGGCAAGCGTAGCTTAATCTCAAAATTTGAACACGGGTCATTATTTTAGCCTCACTCTCCTCTGTCACTTAAATAGTCTATATCTTTAATTTTTTAAATTCTTTAAACAAAATAAGAAATATATTTGAAGCGAAGCGTGCGTACCTTCCCCTAAGCTGTGATTATAGTGTGGTGCCTAACTGACTTTCCGACTTTTCCGAGTATAAAATTTACCACCAAACTAGTCACATTTGCCATCAAAAATGGTTCAATGAGGCACCCTATAAAATTAGGATTGACATCAACATTTCAATCTACCTCTCCTTTTAACATTGTAACTTCAGGCGTATTTTAGACTTCTAGTCTGTGAATGTTGATTCTAAAATTCTGCCTAAAAATTTCTTATTAATTGCTAATCATAATAATAAAATTGCTTATTTCATAGGTTAAAAGAATTTAAACATTTAAGGCTGATGACCGGCTATTCTGAAGTCAGAATGGCCGGTCAACTTTAAACCTCTGTAGAGTATTAACTATGTGGAATTACTGAAATATACATGGGCCAAAAATTGTTTATAAATTGCTTATTTCAAAATGTATAAGTGTAGAGACCCTGTTTATTCTTCCTTTAAGCTAGCTACAACTTACGAGCTTAAAAACCCCTGCGCCTGTTAAAAATACGGGAGCAAAGTGTAAAAAAAAAATAACCAAAAAAGAAAAAATCTATACTTCGTCTAGAAGAAATATCAAATTTGGTGTCCCACAGGGGAGCGTACTTGGTCCTTTGTTATTTTTATTATACATAAATGATTTGCCAAGACAAATACCGAACCCAATGGTCCTTTTTGCTGATGACAGCACTTTGATAATTAAATGTCATAATAAAGCTTCTTATGAAGAAATGGTCAACAATACGCTTGAAAAAATTATAAATTGGCTCAACGAAAATAACCTCATTATAAATTTCGAAAAAACAAAAGTGATGCATTTCAGTCAAAGAACAGTAGACAAAAATATGGAAATAAATTATAATGAGCAAACAATAGATAAGGTCAATGTCGCTAAATTTCTATGAATTTCAATTGATAGCCAACTGACATGGAAAACTCAAGCAGAAGACATATGCAAAAAACTAAGTTCAGCTGCGTATGCATTATTTAGTCTATCAAAGAAAGTTAACGTTCAGACAGTATTAATAGCATACCACAGTCTAGTTGTTTCTGTATTGAGGTTTGGAATAATATTCTGGGGCAACTGTAGCGAGAAAGAAAATATTTTTAAGGCTCAAAAACGCTGCATTAGATCTATTTTTAATCTGAAAGTGACCGACAGCTGCATACCTGTTTTCAAAAAACACAATCTTTTAACATTTCCTTGCCTGTATATATTAGAAATAGCCATTTTTGTTAAAACAAACAATCACTTATTTCCAACTTTAAAAGATACTAGAAACAGGACTACCAGTTTAAGAACGCAATACGAAGACAAGTTATGCACAGGCGGATATAAAACTGCATTATTGAGAAAGAGTGTTATGTGTATGGCTCCTATCATTTATAACCATGTACCAAAAATGATTAAAGAGCAACATTAATAAGATTTAAAAAGAACCTTAAAGAATTACTAGTAAACAAATGATATAATTCTGTATCGGATTTCTTAAATGATAAATCAATTTAATTGACAATGTTATGTAGCATCAAGTAATGAAATAGAATTATTGTAGTACCTAGTCATAAGTTCGTAAATTTTGCATGCCATCCAGGCGGAATGTACAAGGATTCCAAAATATTGTAACACCAAATTGTATTAATTACCTACATTCTACGCAAATAAATAAATCTATCTAATAAAATTTCATAAGGTACCTATTATTGCTCGTTTTATTTTATGTAATAAACAATATTTTTTTATTAAAAACCTTAAATGTTTAAATTCTTTTAACTTATGAAATAAGCAATTATTTTATTATGATAAGTAAATATAAGCAATTGATAAGCAATTTTTGGACACAATTTTAAAGCTAAATACAATGGTTGACATTCACTCTAGTCTAACCGTTCCTAAAATAATTGTTTTCAGTTGGTGACATGCCTGTTCGGAATCCTGCAGATTGTACTATGGCTGTTATACCGCGAATTCGAGAGTACCTTCACGACCACTGCCGCCCTGTATAGAGGAGTCATCATGGAAGCTCAGCTGTGCGTCATCTTTATATTGTACGCATTAGACATCCTCTTCCATATTGTTTTAATCGTTGGAGCTCATTTGGTAAGTGAATGTTCAGTGAGTTGTAATTTAAAGACTATTATCATCCTCTTGTCTTTATCCCAATGTATTTGGGACCACAACCTGTTTACTTCTTTTATTCTTATTGTATTGGCCATTGTCAAAATAGCCTCCTATCTAGTAATATTTCATACAATTTATCCATAGTTTCTTTGATCTTCATTTAATCTTATTACCATTCACAATCATATTCAAAGTAATCTTCATGAACTCATAACTTCCTTCCTCATACCTTCGCATCATTTGGTATGACATAATTTATAAAGAATTTTCATTCATTGGTACCGGTCGGCAACATGTAAAGAGGAGGGATGAAGTTACTAAAAGAGTTATGAGTATACATGTGTATGGATGGATAGGGAGAAGGCGACCAAAGAAAGGATGGAAAACTGAAGGGAGCCAGAAGGGCTGATGCCTGCTAGAGAACGCTTGAAAGACTGACCGTGGCTCTGGAATGTAAAGGGCAGCTGAAGGACATAGAAGGGTTTTAGTCAGTAAAGGTCTGACACGATTTCTGATCTCGTTCCACCCTGAAACGGGAGAAAACATTTGATGATTTCCCACCTCAAAAAAGCTACTATAGAAAATGTAAAGCTTATTTTACCATTCTGTGTACTCAGATCTTTTTTACCTAGCATGGGTAGGATGACAGTAGGACGAAAATATGCATCTTTAAGATCAGAGAAAAGAATAGATAGATACATTGTATAAATTTGACAACTGTCACCCACACCATCCGGGGCGTGCGGCTATTGCTCTTTGGACCGGGATCGCGGTCACAACTTCCACCTATAAAATGTGGAAATTGGGACCGCGGTTCCGATCCAAAAAGCCCCACGACCCTACCATCCTAACCCGATAATGATATAGAAGCACCACCTCAATTATACGTAAATGACTTTCAGAAAAGGCGCCGTCTACTTCGTGTGTATTACTACTACGAGCTGACGACGATGGTGGCGTCCTTCGTGGTGGTACTCATCACCTACGTTGACCTGGACAGGTTCCCCAGGTGGAACTTCGTCGTCACTGAGTTCTCGCTCGCATTCGCAGGGTTCGGTAATGTATCAATATCACACTAATATTATAAAGGCGATAGTTTGTAAGTGTGTTATATTTGTATGATTGTTACTCCTTCACGCTGAAACTGGTGAAGGGATTTGGATGAAATTTGGCATACGGGTAGAAAACATCCCAGAATAACATGTGGTACTTTATATCCCAGGAGTGTGTTCCCTTGGGATAATTTTATGTGGTATAGCAATTGGTAGAAGCTAGTGTATCAATATGGTAGATATCTATATTGATTATTTCTATAATCAATAATGAATGGTTGGTTAGAATAACGATTTTATACAGTTCAAATAAGAAAAATGTAAAGAATTAAAAAAAAATTGGAAAAAATCGAAGAAAAATTCTACCACTGGGGGTCCAGAATTATGTACTGGATCCATGGTATTCGTTTGTGCGTCGATGTCAAAGACACCCTGTATAAGATCGAATTTAAACCCTTGACAGTTAGCTTCAGTAAATTTAAAAAACTTGTACCTTTACAATTTAAAGAACCTTCTTGATGAAAATGTCGACGGGAGTCTTCATAATTTGTCACCCGCACCATGTGCAACCCGTAGCCGTAACATCACCTGTACTAATTGTAGGTACCTATACAATTTTAACTGTTGCCAGCGACCACCCCCACATGAAAGTAGGTTTCTTCACACAAATTGTCAACCCCGTTTCATCCCCTTAGGGGGTTGTTTTTAGAAAGTTCTGATTCATTGTTTACATCATAAAAGGAACCTCTGTGTAAAATATTAGTATTTTAGGTCCAAGAGTTTCGGCTAAGCGTTGATATGTCAGTGAGTGATACAGAACTTAGCCTTTTATCATATCAATTCCAAAACAAAAATATACTGGAAGAAACAATGTTACTATATGCTGAAGACGTGCTTCCGATTATTTGGACATTTCAACTTAACAATGATCCCAAGCACACTGCACGCACGGTTAAAGAATTCCTCGCATCTCAATCTGTTTCTGTCTTAGAATGGCCACTAAACAGTTCAGCTTTTAATCCCATAGAGCATCTTTGGTGCGAAGTTAATAAAAAGGTTTCAAATCGACGGTGTGGTAACCAAAGTTAGTTAAACAACGTTTTTTAGAAGAATAGCGCTCTATTAATACTACGCACCGTCGACGGGCTCGGACTCGGTCCGGACGGTTACCGGATGGCGAGCTACCCATTGCTCGTCATCTGTAAATTTTCAGCCACCGTAGGCATGGGCCTACGGTGGCTGAAAATTTAGAGACCATCAAATAAATTTTAAAATCGAAATTAAACATGGAATTTTACTGAATCACACTGCTTGAAGAATTGACTTGTTTACTTGTTTTTTTTGGCATTAGTTCTTTTTTTAATTAGTAATCATCAACCATCTTTGCTACTACCCTCTCTCTGACAGAACATTTCATGTACAGTGTTACAGATATATCTGCTGCTCCTCATCCGTAGTGAGCTGCGCAAGGAACGCTATCAGGAAGGCAGGTCCAGCTACACCAACCACATCGCCGAGGTGTTCGTAGAACCACCACTGCGGCGGCAATGGAGGACCTTTATGTTGTAGTTTTAATAAAAAAATAGTTCATATTTTGTATTTCTTTAATGTGATTAACCTAAGCTAAGCAGTTTATTTGCATAGACACACCAACGACTTATCTATACTTATAATAAATCTGCATAAGTGAACATTCTGTACATTGAAAATATCAAAAAAATAAATGGCAGGGGGTGTTACTAGACCGACACCCAACCCAAATCTGTGATTAAAAAAATGTTTGTCTGTCTGTCTGTTTGTTTAGGCATCACGCAAAAACTACCGGTTCGATTACGATAAAACTTGGTATAATTATTCTTTAATATCCTGGGCACCACACTGCGTACTTTTTATCCCGGAAAAGTATATACAATAAAAAACAAACTTAATTTTGCGGTTCGATCCCTAGACCCGATTACTTTACCAACCGAAAATAATAAGTTTGTCGTAGGTTACGTCACCCGCAGTGGAGTTCACAAAGGGGCGCTGCACACGGCTAAGATACTATAATATTTTATCTTAAGATACAATATCGCTCGCCATACAATTCAATGGACTATCACACACGACGAAGATAATAAATAATATTTCATATTTTCGTATCACAAAAACCTAATAAAATCTTTTTCGATTTCTACGCGGACGAAGTCGTGGGTAAAAGCTAGTTTACAATATAATTTCAAAAATATAATAACAACATGTAACCGTTTCACTTAGATAGATTATAATCTACCGAAAATAATGCGTTAAATCGTAAACGGTATATTACGGTTCACAATTTTTCGAAAGTTTACAATCTCGCGAGATGGATTATAATCTAAGAGTATTTTCAATTTTACGGTGACATAAACGAGGTGATCCAGGTATTACTACTACAGGCTTACAACGTTCACAGTAGGTAGGCACACTACTTACAGGCTTAAAGGTATGGACAACGTTCACAGTAGGTCTAATTAATTAAATAAATGAAAAATCAATATACACTTCTGGACACATCTATTGGCCCACCTTAGAGTTTAGGTTTCGATGGCCCCTACCGAAATAATTATGATTGCTAGATTGAACAAAAACTGTTGATGTAGTTTTAAACCTGATACATTTTACCATCTTTTTCGATCGTATTGTTTTAAATTTGAATTCAGAATACCATACGACATGGAGCTACGCCTAACAAGTCGGATATGCGCCTTGTTAAAGGCAATTGATTTTTGAATAAAAAACATGTTTTGTCAAATAAAGGTTTAATTTAATAACGCGTGTTGCCTCCATGAGCATCTACCACAGCTCTCATATGATTAGGCATAGAGTTTATCAACCGCTCTATGAAATTTTGAGGGATCATCTCCCGTTCCTCTTCTATGGCAGTTTTCAACTCCTGCATCGTCTGGGCAACTGGCTGACGAGCCCTAACACGTCTTTTTAGCTCGTCCCACATGTGCTCAATGGGGTTCATGTCTGGGCTTCTGGCTGGCCAGTCCATAACTGTGATGTTCACATCCCGAAGATATTCCCTGACGATGCCGGCCGCATGGGCTCTTGCATTATCATGCATAAAAAGGAAATTTGGGCCCACATAGTCCGCGTATGGTATCACGTGAGGTTCTAAGCACACATGAATGTACCTTTCAGCATTTAATGTTGGCAGCCGTGGTCCTGTAACAACCTCAAGTTGAGTTTTGCCGCTCGCGGATATACCGCCCCAGACAGTCCATGAGCCACCGCCATAAGCAGCCCTCTCTTCAAAGCAGCATTGTGCGAAACGTTCTCCTTTACTACGGTAGACCTTCTTCCTTCCATCATTGCCATGTAACACAATTTTAGACTCATCAGAAAAGAGTACACGGCTCCAATCTTGCTGTGTCCAATTTAAATGACTGCGTGCGAAATGAAGGCGCGCTGTTCGGTGAGCTCGCGTTAGTTTGGGCCCATTAGATGGCTTGTGTGGTACCATATCGCGTTCTTTTAACCTTCTCCGAACAGTTCGAGCGCTCACAGATACTCCGTGGAAGTTGCGAAGTTGGTTTTGTATCTCAATGGAGGTAAGGTGACGATTTCTCAAGCTGGTCGTCACGATGAATCGATCCTGCCTTTCAGTTGTGACCCGAGATAGTGGCCTTCCTTGGCGACGAACAAAGCCGCCAGTCTCTAGGTACCTCCGATAAACATTTCGGACCGCAGATGGACTTAAATTAAGTTTAGCACTCACGTTTCTTTGGCTGTGTCCGGCCTGAATAAGTGCCACAGCTTGGGCGGCGACTTCAGGTGAAGTATCCATAGATTATTGATAGAACCTCACCTTAATGTTAAGAATAAGTAATGTTTGTTGCAAAACCAAAGATATCAATCACTTTTTCAAGAATTAAATCCAAGTAAACCAATAAAACCAAGTTTTCTTAGTATTCGATTGTTTGATATCAACAAACAGGCTCTAAATTGTCTTTTGTTTCTTTAAATTTTGTGTTCGAAATTCAAAAAAAGATATTGAATGAAATTGTGAATGTGCCAGGTTCAAAACTGCATAAAAACTTTTTGCTCGACCTAATATAAAATTTTAGCTAGGACCAAACGAAACTGAAAATACAAGGTGGGCCAATAGATGTGTCCAGAAGTGTATAAATAACATAAAAAAATAAGAAAATTAATTTAATTAAAGTTGCCTTGCATTAATTAACGGCGGTATAGCTTGCTTATAAATATATATATATATATGAAAATAACACTTTTCGAGTTGATTTTTGTTAATTTTTATAAGGTCAAAATATAAACATAAAGTTATTTACAAAACAATTAACTTTTCACAGGGAGACATTGTTACCTGTCTACCGACTTAAATAGGCATATATTCTATTGAATAAAATAAAATAATTCTATAATTGATTATACTTATACACAAGTCGCTGTATTTTCAATATAATTGTACTTGTTTATCATTTTTTTAATTAAATTAATCAGCAATACTTCCAGACCTGAAAAAAGAAAAAACCTAATATTATATTTAAAAATTTTACACAAAATTATTTCGAAGTTGTAAAATTGTATGTGTATGAAGTAATCTTTTATGTTTTTTTTTTTTTTGGGATGGTAACTAACCAAATAAAATCTCCCTTTTCGCATGTAGCGAGAAGGAGTGTCCAACTTGTACTGACTACTGACCAACCAGAGTTCCTTCACGTAGCCTTTTGCGTTCTGGGGTCTCGGTAATTATTTCGAATAATCCCGCTGTCACGGTGGGCAACGGCCCTAGAGGAACTCATCACTTATGCTACTATCTCTTTTAAGCGCGCTTGAAGCATAATGCGTCGTCGATTCAAGCCTGGACTTCATCGGAAGGCGAGCTACGCAATGCTCGCCATCCAGCCTGCGTGAAACCTGAATATAGTTTGTTCAGATTCAGTAACTGAATGAATTTCAATAGTTTTTACACCTTGTTATATTTTTTCTCAAAAATATTTAAAAAGGTCACAACTAAGACACCAATCACAACCGACACTAAGTACAACACAAGTCACAGCAGGTCATAGCGGGTATTAGGCGCCAGCAATCAGCTGGGTGCAACATCTCGTCAGTCGCCTGGATGGCCCGGTTACTATGTATTTTTGATGATATAACAAGCTTATAACTTTGTGATTTTTCATGATACAGTTATGAAATTGTGTACTAGAATTGTGAATAGATTCTTCACATAAAAATACTAGACACTGGTTTCGGGTTTCGCATATACTAAAAATAATGTTGTATATATTTCTAGATACATACATATTATACATAAATTACACCCAGACATAACACATCATGCTCATCACACAAAAAATTGTCCTGGGTGGGAATCGAACCCACGACCTCCGGAATAGCACTAGACCAACAGGCCAATGAGAAGTTATTTAGCTATAGCAAACTAAATATACGGTTTCTGTTTGATATGGAAACAAAACCGTGTAAAAAACAAGAATAAAAATACAAGTAATAAAAAAAAAATACTCACAAAAACAAAAAAAAAATACTCAGAAAATACTCACAAATATTCAAAATGGTCGTCAAACCGAACACATATCCGCAATTTGCCAATAATGAAATTAAGACACCGATATAATAACTTAGATAAATTTCTCCGTAATAGTATCCATCTCTGTACTCCGGTACAAAACAGAGAGTAATCGCTATGACGTAGAAGATAAGGGCCAGTATACAATAGCGGTAGTAAACACGGTAAAGAACTACACTATTCTGAAAAAAAAAAGAATATTTTTAAGAACGCATATGCACAGATAATAATAATACACAGAAGTATTCCACAGCCACAGTTTCAGGACTTGAAACCAGTCCTACACGTAAACGTCGGATGGCATTCACACTTAGCATAAGCATAGATAATCAGCCTTTTAATGTTCCCACTACTGGGACTCAGGCCTCCTCTCCAGGAGAGGGGATGGGCTGTGACCCACCACGCATGCCCAGTGCGGGTTGGTAAATGTCACATGTTTTCGTTTTTTTTTCTAGGATATGCCGGTTTCCTCACGATGTTTTCCTTCACCGTTTTGAGAGCAGAGGAGATGAAATAAATTACACAAAGTAATGCACCTGGCGTTCCATACTTGAACTTACCTATGTAAATAGTTCAATTCCCGAATGGAGTCTCGAAGATGTTTTAGCATCGCAAAAAAAGTTTTTTTTGTGACGTAACAACAAATTTACTGTTTTCAAATTGATTTTTATATTTGTACTATAAGGATTCTAGGTCAACAGGAAGTATCCTATCAATTTTGATTCCTGTGAGAGTGTCGAAACATACGTTTTTTTGCGTCAACCGCCCTGTCTTTTTTTTTCGGTAACTTAGAAGTTTGATTTTTTCACAGCTTCAAGGGACCGTAGATTTGAGTACTATATATGGTTTTAATTTTAACTCAATACCTCCACGCGTTCTCGAGATAAAGGTACTTGACAGACAGATAGATAGAATAAAGTGATCCTAATAACGGTTCAGCTTTTTCCTTTTGAGGTACGGAACCCTAAAAACACTTGGGCTGATTCGAAGTCCTTAGATACCGAAGTTATTTCATAACTTACCTTCATCACAGCTACAATGAACGTGACAATCATTTTTAATTCAACTAGTTGCAAAACTATAGCAATTATTTTAAACTTCAGTTCATTGGGAACCCCATTAAACGATGCGCGCTGGATCCAGTAGCGGGAAAATTTTTCATAAGTTATTGTGATTAGTAAAGTTGTCCATACTACTGTGATTGCCTGTGAATAAAAAAAAAATATGACAACAGTCAGTTCGCTGAAAGTGGAGAGAGGAAGTATGTTCTCGCAATAGGTGGAAGGTGTGGAGCCTTTAGCCAGGCGTGGGGCTGAAAAGACCAGACACAAAGTTTCAATAGAGTTCTCCATTGTGTCAGCCCAGAACTTAGATCGTAACTAAGTAACATATCACATATAATAACCTCCGTGAGTGTGACCGTGGCATCACCGAGGGCCCTAACGGAATACCAGCGCTGCGTTATTTATCGTTTTAAATATCGCAGCATATGCTAAGTTAGGCGCCTTTTTGGCCTTGCACAGATTTTAAAGTTATTTTTTTCATACTGTATGTAATGTAGTAATTCTACTGTATGTGTGAGGTATCTTTTATATTAGGAAACAAATACATGCTAAATAATTGTATGTTTGTAAACTTCTAGATAACTTTATATGTCGCAGCATCAGTAAAATTTTGGAATGCTCCCGGCGTTTGTTACTTATCGGAATAAAATCGATTTCATCATTATCATCGTCATTTCAGCCGAAAGACGTCCACTATTGGAGGATATAGGCCTTCCCCAAATGTCGCCACAATGACCGGTCCTGTGTGTCTTGCATCCATCGGATTCCCGCGACCCTCACCAGGTCATCGGTCCACCTTTTGGGAGGCTTTCCAACGCTGCGTCTTCCGGTACGTGGTCGCCATTCTAGAACCTTTTGTCCCGATTGATTGATTGCCATAAAATGTGGTAACAATAGTATACCCATTATGATAGGTGTATTAACACCAATAATAATAATAATATTTATTTATTTTTTCTCGCATAAAGGGAAAAAAGTTGATGTAACTAGTACTTAATTACAACAAAGAAATACTACAAATTTAATGGTGGCTGTGATGTGCGCTAAGCCACAAAATAGATACAAAAGTCAATCTACATACCAAGCGCGCTCGAGCAACGTACACATTGACACCGCTCACGGACACGATATCTCAGACTCTATCAAGAGCCTATTACACTACGCGATATTCAGCACACGATATTCAGACTGTCTTATTTTTTGTTCCGAGTAAGACCGGTCTAACCCTTATTACACTACATTAACTAAAACTGTCTGAATATCGAATAGTGTAATAGGCCATTTAGGACCAGTGCGATCGCGAGTGCCATCCGCTTGCGACACGCACCTGTGAACTTAATAATAAATAATAATTCTGTGCAATAATGGAGCAACAAAAAAATACGTTGTAACTGATCAGTGAACGGTTCATTCATTCAGAGCATCACCTGCCACCATCCGACTTTTTGAGACCCCAAGAGCATCTCCCGCCTGGACGCGATTTGCAGTGGCCGGTATGGAAGGCACTAAATCGGTTTCGAACCCAGGTAGGCCGCTGCAAACTCAACTTGGCAAAATGGGGTTTTATAGACCCATCGAATACTCAATGTGAGTGTGGAGCTCCTGTTCAAAACATGAGCCAAATGTCCGTATACCTGCATTTTGTAGGATTTGACGAGTGCTACCGATGCTGCTATCAATGTAGCCACCTATTGGGCCCAAAAAGTTTGACGAGTTTACCATCGAATCGAAAAGAAGAAGAAGTGAACGGTTGTTTAAATTTAACATTAAATGGTAAATTATCGTTTTTTAAGCTACCAGTTGTTTCAGAGAGGTAAGTAGGTATTTGCTTGTATTTCGGAGACAGACCAGTTAGGCAGGTAGGTAAGCGCGCCAGCCCCTGGGCCCCGGCTCCGCGCTGAGAAAGCGAACATGACTTTATGACCATGTAATTTTTTTAACACCAAACCCGAGCGCGCTCGGACAGAGCGGCGCCAACCCTAGCGCGTTCGCCGAGCGTAGGTATGAAAAGTGAAGTACATACATGAGATTGACTTCTGTACCTATCTATTTCGTGGCTAACCGCTGCACAATACCCCACCCTTCAACCCGCTTCACACAAATTTACTACTGCGCCGCGATACACATCGAGTTCTGAGCTGCGGAGTTACCATGACGTTCAAAGTAAGATTGTTTCATTCTTATTTCAGTGTGGGTAAGAGACAGAGCTATGTAGGTTGTCTAACGCCATCTATTACCCACACTGGAAATAAGAATGAAACCATTTTACTTTAAACGTCATGGTACAGGTGCTAGCATTAAGTTTGGTTCATACTACCTATATAGGGTGACTGGTAATTAGTGATCGATACTTAAACACGTCATTGTCCTCATGATTACAAACAACTTTCCCAAAGAAACTTTTTTATATAATCATTAGTTTTATGACATTTACAAAACAGCTGTTTGAAATTCGCGCAGGTTCGAGAAAGGTCACTGTACTAGTAGAGCGCCTCATGAGTCACTTTTGCACTCCCCCGTCCGTATCGCTCCCTTTGCCGTGCATTAGTGACGTAGGTAATAATAACAGTCACCCCGGAAAGCGCGTCGCATGTACTTGCACATGTTTCGTTTTTTTTTTGACACCCGCGCACTCGATGCCATACAATTTTACAGCCAATTTCAAACAGCTGTTTTGTTATTATCATAAAACTAAATGAGTCTAAAAAAAGTTTCTTTGGGAAAGTTGTTTGTGATCATGAGTACAATCATGTGTTTAAGTATCGGTCACTAATTACCAGTCACCCTATATATATAGGTAATACGAGTATGTTGTACGTTTCCACTTACCAGTCGCAGAGAAGCCCAAATTAAAAGCCAGAACCATAAAGATGAACAGGGTTTATCTCTGAACTGTCCTGGTTTGGTATTTTCACAGGTAACCTTTGAAGGTGTACGTTTTGGAATCACAAACATATTACAGTTTTATTTTCGAAACACGATGTAAAACTATGAACTAAAATGAAAAATAAATTCTTAGTTACATATTTGCAAGAAATAAACTATGCCTTATTTAAAAAAATTTCAATTCAATGGATGAATTCGATTTTGGATAGTAAGTGAGTCAAGTAGTATAAATTACATAATTACAGACTATTTAACTCGTGTATGTCCTCTGTCACCATCATCTGTGTCGCCGTTAAAGGGAACAAAGACTTAAATAGAGAATTAAATAAAAAATAATTACAAAAAAAAAACATAACATAAAATTCTATTCGACTATGCTGTTTAAAGTGTTTAAGTAAGGATCGGTCTGAATGTAGTATATTCTAAAAATAGTGAGATTCAATCAGTGGGTGGATTTAGAATGGATCTAAAATCATATAATATTACATTACTTATTCTTCTTCAAATTCTTTTTCAAAATAAGTTAACATGCCAACTTGTACTTGAAGCAAGTCAGTTCCTGACACAAAATCACAAGTCACTTTTTATGACACATTCGCTCATTTCAAAGTTCTAGTCAACACTGTTTAATCATTTTCATTTATGCAATTGTGAACTCATGATTAATAGCATCAATGTGTGTATCTGGATTAACTTATTTGTAAATAACGTAAAGCCCAGTTATGACAATTCAATGTTTGCCTTTTATTAACGTTTTTATTTACAATTCAAGATAATCATAGTACAATTTAATTTAATGATAACATTTAACTAATTAAAACTATATATACACTAAAGGTAAAAACTACTAGCTAAAATATGGCGTCATAAAACTCCTCCGCATCGCTGTCGACTGGAAGTGTGTCCATAAGGCTGGCGGCATTGCCACGTTTTATGGCAATGCTTAATCTCTGACCGAGGTAAAAGCCAACCCTTGGGTCACGCGAAGTGTCAACTAATCGTTTAGGTAGTTTTAAAAGCGTATGAGTATGGGGTCCGAATCAGTTTCAACCCCAAACGGCTCAAAAATATAACTGCCGACGAGGTTGTTATATTTCCGCCGCTTGAGGTCTTCCGCAGAGCAGCGGCAGCTTTAGCACAGCACAGCACGAAGAGCTACGAAGATGGGATGGCACAAGAGTGTCGACAGACACAGGTAGCGTCACACACTAAAGGTCTACCCATCTTCCACGTAAATAAAGGCATACCGTCCGGTCTCTTACCATTATCGAGTGTTAGGCCATGAAGGTTCAAAACATTTATTTACTTGCAATTGTGATTGTTTACTTGTTTGTTATCCTCAACCTTTATTATATTTTAGTGTAAACCAAGGTCATGGTAAATACCCACTTCTATCAAGATCAAAAACTTTACAATCAAAGTTGTAGACAATTAAATTTATCTGGGACCAACTAACTTCGAATTCCTGGGGTCACGGGCTCTCAGAGTCACTACTCTGTCTGCCGAGAGAGTTCAGGAAAGCCTGTGGCATAGTGATCACTTGCGGCCATGCACAGCGAGGCTCTGAAGAAACCTTTTTACCGTTTCCCCAGGGATATGTATGGAGGAGGTTACCATTGTGGTCTGTTAAGAGGCTTCGAGGCCCGCTAAGAAGTGCTGACGGTTATCAACGACAACTTCCTGGTCTTTTACCCAAAAGCCGAAGCTCGATCCTGGTATTTTCTCATCGCACATGTCTGAAGACAAAAGTGACCAGTTTGCGGTAACGTTGCGTAAGTAAGGATGATTTTTGTAGCGCAATTATACCTTTCATTGTTACATTTTGGTTTTTTATTTCACATAGGCCTACATGGGCACTTATAAAACGTCAGAAGCTAGTGCACGGTTACGCGACACTATGCAGGGAAACACGGCACTGACAACGCTACATGTAGAATTATATAGGATTTTTGAAAACAATTACTTCTTTTGTACGCAGTGAGCTGCGCAAGGATTGTTACCGGGAACGTAGGTCTAGCTACATCAACCACATCACCGAGATGTTCGTTGAACCGCCACTGAGGCGGCAATGAAGGAACTTAATATGGTGGAGATAATTAAAAACAGTTCGTAGTTTGTATTTCTTTAATTTGATTAAGCTAAGCTATGTTGTCTAACAATATATGTAGTTTGCTTTTTGCTTTCAGCTTGCTTATTAACTAGATATATAAAAATAAACATTTGAGGTTCATCTTTAAGGCCTATATATAGCCCCTTTAAACATTTGGCTGAAGTTAAATGGACACGTATGTATTCTAGGCGGCAGTATTATGTGTGCATTTCATTCTGGCCAGCTCCGCCCGGATAGAGTCCCACTGACCTATAAATCCATTTTCTTTGCGAAATATTGATTGATTTAAATATGCTACTGCAGCATTCTGAAGAATACCTAACCAGCAATGTTTTAAAATTGGGTAAAAATAAAAAAAAGACAGAGAAAACAGAAAAAAAAGATCAAAGCCGTTTGAAAGGGGTAAGGAAAACAAATGAAAAAGTATCTTGTCGTTAAAATTTTTTTTGTGGCAAAATTATTAGTCATACGAAAAAATCATGTGTTGACATTGTTATAGGTACATGAGTTTATAATAAGTACTTTTTTTTTCAAACCTAGCCGTTACCGAGGAGTAGGCTTCAGAAAGTCACTGCTTATGGCACTGTTTGGGTACTAGGGGCTTAAGATACTCTTAGACTAGTCTTCAAAATCTAGTAAATAGAAAATATCTCTAAACAGCTTTGAACAATAGTTTTCACAAAACAATAACCTTATCACAGGATGACATTGCTAACTTCCTACCAATTTATAGCTATATTATGTTGAATATAATTTAAATACTAAATAATTATTATTATTTATTTATTAATAATTATAATTGATTAGACACTTTCACAAGTCACCTTGTCTTCAACTTGACTGTATTTGTTCATCATTTTCTTTACTAGATTTATCAGCAATACTTCCAGACCTGAAATGAATAAAAAAAACCTTTTAAAACATAATATAATATACAACACACACGGGAAATTTCTGTAAAGTTTACAGTTCCATTTAAAATTTTACAAATACATATAGCATAGCATAGTCGGCTTTATAATGTTCCCACTGTTGGGACTCAAGCCTCCTCTCTAGGAGAGGGACTGGGCCGTAATCCACCACGCTGGCCCAGTGCGGGTTGGTGGATGTCACATGTCTTCGAATTTTTAGTTCTAGGACATGCCGGTTTCCTCACGATGTTTTCCTTCACCGTTTTTAGAGCAGTGGTGATGAAATAAATTACACAAAGTAATGCGCCTGGCTGAGTTTGAACCCGCGACCTACAACTTGTAAGTCGAGGCCGTTACCACTCGGCCACCACAGCTCAAGTGGTGAAATCGTTTGTTAGTATGAAGTAACACCAAAAGTACCATGCCGTTTATAAAGTGTCGTCATTAGGAAGCTACTTAATCATTTAGTACCATTTTAATGAGGTGGGAAATCATCAGATTTTTTCTCCCACTCTAGGTGAGAGAGTGAGTCAGACTTTTCTTGACTAAAACTTGGAGTATTAGAGTTCCGTCCTGGCATTGCACCACCATGCGAAAATGATGCATGTGTACAAAGACTTTCCTTCAAATTCAACCATGGCAAGCCGGCTGCGCGGTATCTTCTCATCCAATATACCACAGTGTCTCAAGACGAAAGTCTATGACCAGTGCGTGTTGCCAGTGATGACATATGGTTCCGAAATGTGGTCGCTCACAATGGGCCTCATCAGAAGGCTCAAAGTCACCCAAAGGGCAATGGAAAGGGCTATGCTCGGAGTTTCCTTGCGTGATCGAATCAGAAATGAAGATATCCGCAGGAGAACCAAGATTGCCGACATAGCACGAAGAATCGCCAAACTTAAGGCAATGGGCAGGGCACATTGCTCGCAGAACGGATGGCCGTTGGGGCCGAAAGGTTCTGGAGTGGCGACCGCGTACCGAAAGACGCAGTGTTGGAAGGCCTCCTACAAGGTGGACCGATGACCTGGTGAAGGTTGCGGGAATCCGATGGATGCAAGACGCACAGGACCGTTCTTTGTGGCGACATTTGGGGGTGGCCTATGTCCAGCAGTGGACGTCTATCGGCTGAAATGATGATGATGATGAAGCCGGCAATTATTAAGTGCAAAGATTTTTTTTTATAGATGCTGGTTATAATGTACGGCTCCTGTGAGAGTGGTATGGGAGGAAAACAGCGGAAAAAGGTATGTAAGGATAGCAAAATACTTACAGATATCTAAAATCGCAGCAATACCAAACGCCAAATAATCGTCTTCCACAAACGGAAAGTCATTGATGTGATAAGTTAGGTAGATTTCTCCAAAATAGTGTCCCTCTTCGTAGTCCAATTTAAAACAAAGAATAACCGCTATGACGTAGATAATAAGAGTCAGAATGCAGTAACGGTAGTAGACTCGGTAGAGACTGGCACTTTTCTGAAATAAAAATCATTTGTTAAGAATGCAGAGGCACAGATAATTTAAGTCCCGAGCGATTTCTAACAATACTGGCCAATCGCAACGAGATTTGCTTATTACCTACGCATTTAGTACACATGTGTGCGCAAACACAATTGCATTCTCTGTTCCTTTTCTGTTATAGTCCGATGGAACGGCAATCCAATACGACCGGAGAGAGATCAGCCCCCCTACCCAAGTTACAACCTTTTCGTTTTGATTCTCCTTTCGTTGATCGCCACGAGTCGGCCTCCGATTCCTTAGTTCTGACGTCATCTCAACACTCAGTCACGTGGTCAGACACACTAGCTAGATCTTACTTGACTTCTTTCTTTATTTCTTTTTATTACTAGCCCGTTTTATCCCAGCGCTGGGAATAGGCCTTTCTCTGTTCCTTCCGACGATCATAATTTTTAGCGTCTTGGTAATTCTTAAGGAAGACATTCAGTTGATCCTTATTTCTCATAATTAATTATAAATTCTACGTTAAACTTTGATCAATTGAATTACGAGCTCTACATATTTTATATGTTATATGTATACATACAAATACAATAAATCAGTAGAATTTTATAGTTGTGCGCGCATTACGTAAAATGTACGTAATCGATGTACTTAGATAACTTTTATACATTAAAGTAGTGTAACTTGATATATTACTTAGGCTTTGTCGCATTGCAATTGGTTGACTATATCGAAAGATATATATAGTACTATTAGGCGGTACGAAGTTCGCCGGGTGAACTAGTAATACTAGTAAAATAGATTTTAGTTCAACAACAAAAACAAACTTTTTACTACAATCAATGTTACTATGAATTGGCCATTTAAGTGAATATGTACATTAGTTTACCTACTATTAATACTACATATTCCCGGCAGGAGGTAATATATAGTTTAACCTATTCGCAACAATTAAGCATCCGAGGAAGTTTATGCGAAAACTCTGTGCATTTGACCACCAAGCCGAGTAAGTTTTTTTTACAGCTTACCTTGACCCCAGCTACGATGAATAGGACAATCATTCCAAATTCCACTACTTGCACAGCCACAGCAACTACTCCAAACGTCAACAGGTTGGGAGCCTCTGCGACGTACATCGCTTCTCGTCGGTACCAGTAGTAGTAAAACGATTGATACGTCATTATCACCAGCATCCCGGTCCATAGTACTGACACAGCCTGTGAATAAAAACAACATCGGGATTATAATGACATCATTCGTAGGCCGTGGGTTCAATTTCCACCCATAACAAATATTTGTGTGATGAACACGACCATTTGTCCTTCGTCTGGGACTTGTAAGTTTTAAATGATTTTTTTTTCTTTTAAATTTGGTATGTATTATTATTATAATTGAAGAAAGTTAAATCAGTGCAAATAATCATTTGAAAATGACAATGTTTTGATTTAAATATTTTTAGTAAACTATATCAACTTAGTATAAAAATATAGGTATTATTAAATTGTTAAATAAATAAATAAACTTTTTCGATAACAGTTTGTATTTTTGTTTATTAATACTGTTAATATTATAGATGTTTTCAAGCTTCGAAATTGTCTCTGAAAGTTAAATTTAAAAAACTCTGTTTACATCTGAATAGGTGTAGTTCACAAATGTACTATTAATTTAAATAAAAAATTATGTCTAAAAATTTAAACAAGAATACTTCCTAATGTTATTAGTAAATCACACGTTTGTAAAATAAGTCATAAATGGGTAAGAAGCGGGTTTGAAAATCATAATTTTGAGCCAAACAGCGCCTAAGAGGTATTGAACGCTCTGAAAACATAAAAAGGTTTGACTTTAATTCAAACCTATTTATGATGTGCACTAGTAACCGCTCAGTACCCCATTCCTCACCCCATTGTCAAATTAATTCACTACTGCGCAGCAACACCTCAAGTTCCAAGCCAGCATTAACTTTGGATCAGACACATTATACGTTTGACTTCTACTTACCAGTCGCAAAGAAGCCCAAAATAATAACCAGCCCCGGACAGATAAACAAGATGGGGCGGAGGATTCAGGATGTCCTGGTTTGATATTTTCACAGGTAGCCTTTGAAGACATCAATTTTGGAATCACGTACATTTTGGGAGATATATCTTTTATAAACACGAGGTAAAGAGAACTGTAACAAATAATAAATATAATATTATAAACTATTTCTTAATTTACAATTTGTGAATTGATGAAAATGACTTTGAAAAGTGTATTTAATAAGGTCATTTCACAAAGTCATTTTCATCATTGGATTTTATAAAATGGTGTCAGCGAAGTAAAAATAAAATTTAAAATAAATATTACTCGTAAATATTTACAAGAGTTATAATATCGAAATAACTTACTCGTACTTGAAGTCAATCCGTGTCTTTCACAAAAACACAAAGTCAATTTTTATCACTACAATACAACTGCTCTCTTCACAGTTATTATCAACACTGTTTAATTAATCTATCCAGCGCTCTTCATTTATATAATTGAGAACTACATAATTATGCTTCTGGATAAGCTTATTTACAAACAACGTGAAACCCAGTTATCTCATGTCAATTCAAATGTTAGGGTTTTTAGCGCTTCTGCGTACACGCAATTTAGGTTGTTTTTCTGTTATTTCCAATATTTATTTTGTTGTTTCATTTATCAGTTACGGAAGCGAGATGTGGTCATTTCCAGGACGTGTTGGGATGATCCTGACACAATCGACACAGGTTGGGACAGTAACATGAATGAGCAATAAAAAGTGGCAACGGACGAGTCGGACTATGCGTTGTTTGCAATTTAGTCCTATGTGACTCATTCACAATTCAAGCGAATTTACAATTTGTAGCGGTTGTTATACAATGATGATAGTTGGAAAATATGGAGGTACTCGTTCAACGCATTGAAACAGCTTGCAATACAACTAAGGAGGAAATACGACTTCGTACAACAACTGTCGAAATACGAAACAGATGTCGGGCCTGCATTCACAACAGAGGTCAACAATTTGAGCAGGATTTGTAAAAATTATGAAATAAATGTTAAATATGCAATTTTCTTTTTTGATTCTATAAAGAGAGAGATACGAGACAAATTTTCCCTTATAAGAGGAAGATAACATTTTTAATAGGTTTGTCAGGTATCATTTAAGCATCCTTAATTTTGAATATTACTTTTATGTGACTCGATTCACAATTCTGGCGGATTCACAAAGTTATACAAAGATTTTTATGGCATGTGGCATATCACTAACAATAGGATAAATTAGAGAATTTTCGAGGGAGTTGTAAGATTCCGGACGCTTTTGGTTTTTTTTATAGCCATGTAAATAGCTGTAACATGGACAGTTTTAAGTCCAAAACTTTGCGAATAAATTAAAAAAAAAAACATATTGCTTATGTCACTAAATTTAGATTTAAAAGTACTCTAATACAATACACATCAAAATAAAATTAAAATTCCGAGTCTAAGCCTTATATATTTTTCAAAATTTGTATTTGAATGAAAAAATTGGGTCTCGTTTTCATAAAACAATAAAAAGTCGATGAAAGAAAATCCACAGAGCATGAGAAGTATTTAGGGGTCTGAAAGGATAGTAGATGACCCCTCCAGTAGACCATTTCAATTTAACACACGATGCACCAAACACCCTGTAGTATTAGTAACAATAATCTTAAACTAAGTCATCATCATCATTTCAGCCGAAAGACGTCCACTGTTGGACATAGGTCTCCCCCAAGTGTCGCCACAATGAACGGTCCTGTGCGTCTCGCATCCATCCGATTCCCACAACTCTTATCGAGTCATCGGTCTACCTTGTAGGAGGCCTTAAAACGCTACGTCTTCCGGTACGTGGTCGCACTTCCAGAACCTTTCGGCCCCAACGGCCATCCGTTCTGCAAGTAATGTGCCCTGCCTATTGCCAGTTAAGTTTGGCGATTATTCATGCTATGTCATTGTTTTTAAACTAAATGGGTAAAAAGTTATTTACAACAATATTTTTATTATATGCGAAACCCGAAACACGTGTCTAGTATTTTTATGTAAAGAATCTGTGCACAAAACTTCATAACTGTATCATGAAAAATCACAAAGTTATAAACTTGTTATGTTACCTGGTTGTCCGCACAAACACATGGTTACCGGGCCATCCGAGCGACTGAGGGGTTGTTTTGCTCCCACACCTAGCTGTGCGCTGTCGCCTAATGCCCGCTATGACCTACCGTGACCTGTGTTGTATGTGTTGATATACGCGTGTTTAAAGTCGAGTAGGTGGTTCAAAATATAAAAAAAATATGCAAGAAAACATATGTTTTTATTATTTTAGGCCCCTCTGCCATACGTAGAATAAACTCGTAGAAAAATATTCGTGTTTTGAAGACTCATAAAGACAGATTATAATAGGAAACTAGAAATATACCGAAAATTACTTAATATCGTTGAAAATTACATTCTTATTTTCTATGTATGGTAGGGATTAAATTAAGAAAATAAACAGTAAAGCAATTGTTAAGTCAGAACTTAAATGAAAATGGCTAGCCTTAAAATCGAGAATATGACTTTTTGAAAAAAATATTGACAAATGGGTAAATGGAATATTTGACATAGCAAAAACGCACTCAAAGGGCAGACGGACACGGATCTTTTGACGATGCTAGCAAAGGAACCAAGAGGCGTCTGAAGACAGGAATTTTAATTATCTGATAGTTCTGATAAAATTATTTTTTATTTATTTTATTTATTAAACTTCATGCAACATAAAGTACAAAGGCGGACTTAATGCCTTAGGCATTCTCTACCAGTCAACCTAGGGTGGTGAAGAGACAATATGGTAGGTGCATAAAAAGAAAATTTTACACGAAAAACAAGAGCATAAAAAAAATATATACATATAATTAAAATGCACATAAATATATATTTAATATAATATATATACATATACACATGCTTCAAATAAGTCGTAGAGCCAAAATCAAAGAGAAATTTGTGACAGAACTATGTATGTATGAAGTTATACCATGACTCGATTCAACTCAAAGCTCGGAAGTAGTTGAACATACTCTGATGACATAGATCAGTTATCAAAGAAAGAAGCAGAGACCAGGAATACACATTATCTTCAATATTGTCAAATTTCACTATTATCTAACTAGATTGATCAAATACCTGTAGGCATGTGGTATCGCCGAGGTGTTCCTCGAACCGAGGTGGTAATGAAGGACCTATAATATTGTAGAGTAAATAAAAACTAGTTCGTAGTTTGTATTTCTTTAATTTGATTAGACTATGTTTGTTAACAATAAATAGTTTCAGCTGCTTATAAACTAGATATATGACAATAAACATTTGAGGTTCATGTTTCATCATTTCATAATAAGAGTCTATTAGTTTCTGTTTACTTCTGTAAGTGGAAAAAAAATAAACAGCTTTGAACAATAGTTCCCACAAAATAATATATTTTGGTAACTTCTTGGCAACTTATAATGAATAATATTTAAATAATAATAATATGATAATTGATTAGATTCTTTCACAAGTCGCCTTATTATCAACACGACTGTATTTGTTCATCATTTTCTTTACTAGATTTATCAGCAATACTTCCAGACCTGAAATGAAAAAAAAAAACGTTTTTTAAAGCCTATATCGACGGTGAAGTGCCAATACCTTCTAACTGACATTTTACGAGAAAATTACTTTTTGCGCTCTTAATTCAAATGTGTGTTTCTGCATGTTTTTAAGAAATCTCTTGAAGCGAATATTTAGTTGCAACTGCACTAAATTAAACTGTGGAAACACCTCTTAACTAAACCAGCAAGTCAATTTATAGTATTACCTCCTAACGTTTTTAAGACAGATGATTTTTTACTTCGACAGTTAGGAGTTATTGGCACTTCGTCGTCGATATGTACAACACAACGGGAAATTACTGTACAGTTTAAGATTCCATTTAAAATTAATCCAAAAAATAATAATTCCATAAAGTTGTGAAATTGTTTGTTTGTATGAAGACTTCGAGACTTCGACAGTACTAAACTGTCAAAGATTACTTACGTACATTACTACGTAGATTATTAAAACATCACCAATGGAAAGGTACCTACTTATTTTGTGTCACTTTTATTTAGTGGAAAATCATCATCATCACACGCTTTTGGTGGAGTGAGAAGGCGTGTCAGATTTTTACTGACGAAACTCGTGGAGCAGGGAGTGCTCTGGGTTTACGTAATATCCCATGGCCTGACCAACTAACATAATATATGTAACACGGGCCGAATCGTGGAGTGGCGGGTATAGCATGGGCCGTTTTTCAATAATGGAGTTCCGCCCAGCGGTGGTGCAATTCCAGCATGTACAAATCATGCATGTGTCCAAGGATTATTTATTGCCTCTAAATCTAAACGTGATAGCAAAATACTCACAAATATTCATAATGGCAGCAAAACCAATTAAAAGACCACTTTCATTCACAACCAAGTCCTTGATATGATAAGTTAGGTAGATTTCTCCGAAAAAGTGTCTTTCTTCGTAGTTCAATGTAAAACAGAGAATCATCGCTATGATATAAACTATAAGGGTCAGAATGCAGTAACGGTAGTAAATTCGGTAGAGCCTCGCACTTTTCTGAAAAAAAAAAAAACAGTTGTTAAGAATGCAGAGGCACGAGTAATAAATAAATCCTGACCGATTTCGATCATGGTGGCCAATCACAACAGAGATTAGCCAAGTGCCTACACATATAGTGCACAAGTGTATGCGGAGTGACACTCTCTATTCCTTTACTCATATAGACCAATTGGACGCCAATCCGAAACGACTGGAGAAAGATTTAAAACAGGAGCCGTTGCTTAAGAGGGCCCTTTTCCACTCGCCTATGGTCGAGTATTTTTTAAAAGCTTGATGCTTTCTATAAATCAATCAAACGTGATGTTTGATGAGACATGAAGAGGCAATGCGAAAAAAGAAATAAAACGCTTGGAAACTCCTTTGGCATTCCGTGATTTCCTCGAATATTTTATAAAATTCATAATAACAATTTTGTCACCTAAATGGCCAATTCCATTGGAATTGGCCATTTAGGTGACATAATTTGTACATAGGTTTACTAAAGCATTTATACTGTTAACTAAAATTATTCCCAGCAGGACGTTAATAGTTTGACCTATTTGCAACAATTAAGCATCTGAGGAGCCATAGGTATCTAGGTATTACCATATGACCAGGAAATCCAAAATAAAAATATATAAATGATTAGTAACGAAATCTGGAAATATTAAAAAAATAAAAACAATTGGTTTGACTCCTGGTCGCACAGTTTGATCACCTGACTATAATAATAATATTATAACAATAAATACTGTATTTTAGAACATAGGGTCTAATTTGTTAATAACAATGGTTTTATAGACTAGTGAAAGAAAGAAGAAAGAAAAATAGTTTATTTGGTACAGCACAAGGCACAAAAATAATATTAGATAACACTAAACACTAAAAAAATAAAACAAAAATATATAAAAAAAAAATTAGTAAAAAGATATAGTTGCGTGCCACACGGCTGCACCAAAATAGGTCCAGTTCAGCATAAAAACATAGTGTTAGTAATATCTGCTTAAAACTACCTACAACAAAACATATAAAAAGAAAGTAGACTTCAAAAATCACTATTGCGCCATTTCTGAAGGAATGGCGCAGTAGTGATTGTTGAAGTCTACTTTCTTAATTAGACAAATGGCGCAGCAATGATTGATATAAGCACAGTCTAGCCGACTAGCGATCATGCTAAGGATGCTGTTGGCGCCGCCACGTAATCTACCACCACCAGGGATGCGCATCTTTTACGTATCGTAGCGTAAAATCAGTTCACGCGATGTTCACTAAACATCCTTGACGCACTACAGAATCGCCGCGGCCTCATCAGCAGCCTGAACGCATTATTGAATTGGATTCGGAGGGCACTGTAAGACTTTGATAGTTGGCCCACAGCCTGCACGTACATAAAATATATATATATAAATAATCAGCCTTTCAATGTTCCCACTGCTGGGACTCAGGCCTTCTCTCTAGGAGAGGGAATGGGCCGTAATCCACCACGTGGGCCCAGTGCGGGTTGGTGAATGTCACGTCTTCGAATTTTTTGGTTCTAGGACATTCCGGATTCCTCACGATATTTTCCTTCACCGTTTTGAGAGCAGTGGTGATGAAAAAAATTACACAAAGTAATGCGTTTGGCTGGGAGTAAGTCGGAGCCGTTACCACTCGGCCAGCACTGCTCTTACGTACTGTTCTCTACACGTATAAAATCAAGGAAGTTTTTTTTTATAGCTTACCATGATCCCAGCTACGATGAATAGCACAATCATTATTAATTCCACAAGTTGTGAAGCTACAGCAACTACTGCAAACAACAACACGCTGGGAGCCTCTGTGATGTACGTTGCTTGCCGTTGGTACCAGTAATAGTCAAAGGATTTGTACGCTGCTCTCACTATCAACCAGGTCCATGGTATTGACACAGTCTGTGAATAAAATCAATAAAGATATTTTAATACACGTTTGGCGTAGTGGTTCCGCACGGAACAATTATTTGTATAACTTAAAGATATTTTAATACACGGTTGGCGTAGTGGTTCCGCACGGAACAATTATTTGTATAACCTAAAGATATTTCAACACTCGGTTGGCGTAATAGTTCCGCACGGAACAATTATTTGTGTTACCTAAAAATATTTTAATACACAGCGTAGTGGTTCTGTACGGAACAATGATTTGTATGACCTAAAGATATTTTAATACACGGTTAGCGTAGTGGTTCTGTACGGAACAATGATTTGTATGACCTCATCATCATCTTCCTGCCCTTATCCCGTGTTATTTGGGGTCGGCGCAACACGTTTTTTTCTTCCACTCTGCCCTGTTACTCGTCATGCTATCACTAATGATTTGTATGACCTAAAGATATTTTAATACACGGCTGGCGTAGTGGTTCCGCACGTGTATAACCTAAAGATATTTTAATACTCGGTTGGCGTAGTAGTTCCGCACGGAACAATTATTTGTGTAACCTAAAAATATTTTAATACACGGTTAGCGTAGTGGTTCTGCACGGAACAATGATTTGTATGACCTAAAGATATTTGCTCCGGTTCTAGGTGGCTTTGTATGTGAGTTTACATGTTTGTAAACACACCCACGTTACAAGAATAATTCTTAGTGTAGGGCAAAGTTATAGTAAAAAAAAATGGAAAGAATGTGAGTAGAGAAAGGTGGTAGTAGTGGGACTGAGTAGATTAGAACCACAGCACAAAAGATCCCGAAGGGGCGAAGTGTCCTGGCCCAGGCCAGCCCCACAACAAGATAAGATAAGATTAGAGCCAAATATGTTTGCTCTTCAGTCAATAGAACTATTAATCTCTCAGGCTTCAGTGTACCAAAAACGGTAAACCTCGTACCAGCTAACTTAAACCTTATTAGGATGGCATCAGCCCAGAATTTGGATCGAAACTTAGTTGATCACTTATTAGGTAGCAGTTATATCATTTCCAAAAAAATAAGTAAAAGGTTATGGTAGTGGGTGGTAGTGGTGGGGTATCAGCAGTATCTTGGAAGGCTCTCGTTGTTTGTGACTTATCAGAACATAAAATAAAGGTTGAACATATGGGCCCAAGTAAATATGGCCATGTCTTATTGAACTTAGTCAAATTATTCACTCGAAATCCACCTAATTCTGATTGTTCATGACTCTAACTTTAGGGTTAATAAAGCGCTTATACTTAAGCCCCATAGTTAAAGCCACGCTCGAGCCCATAGGCTTCAAATATTTTTACATATTAATTCGAACCTAATGGCGGATGTGATGTGGACAACTCACTGCGCAGTACCCCATTCCTCACCCCGTTGTCAAATTAATTCACTACTTCGTAGACACACCTCGAGTTCCAAGCCAACATTATGTTTGGACCTGACACATTATACGTTTGACTTCCACTTACCAGTCGCAAAGAAGCCCAAAATAATAACCAACCCCGTATAGATAAACAAGATGGGGCGGAGGGTTTATCACTGAACTGTCCTGATTTTGTCTGGTTGATATTTTCACTGGTAGCCTTCTTTGACGGCATGAATTTTTGAATCACGTACATTTTTGAATGTCTTTCTTTTACAAATACAATTTAGAACGAAAATCTAAAACAAATAATAAATTATTAGTTATTTGCTAGAAATATACTTTTCTTTACTGAATAATTTGTGAATGCAATGGGTGGAAATTACTTTGAAAAGTGACTTTATAATTCAATGTGACAAAAAGTGGACAGTAAAGTGTTTTTTTTTTTCATATATTCTGGATAGGTTCGCGGTTGACCGCTATCTCACCTGATGGAAAGCGACGATGCGTTCGACGATGAAACGCGCTTACCTAGAAGTAACCTATTCACTCTTGACTTAAAGATTCTCGGGTTGTAGCTATCAGCAAACACAGATTCCGGCAAGGAATTCCACTCCTTAGCTGTACGCACAAACTTACAGAAGAGATTACCGATGAACCTACTGTTTCATAACTGTTTTCTACAAATTATGTTCTCTATGTCATAATTAAAGCTCAAGTAATAATTAAATAAAAATGTACAAAGCACATTTAATAACAATACATATTCCAAAGAACGATGATAAAAATTTAAACTATATAACAGAACTTTTTGTTTCTAAACTAATATTAGGTACTCTAGCATATGACAAGCTCAATCATGAAATTCAGTCAAAAGGAGTTTTTTTATAAAATAAAATTTGTATATTACAAAAGTTATAATATTATCGAAATAAGTTAACTTGCTCGTAATTCAAGCCAATTCGTTTCTTACACAAAACACAAGTCACTTTTGATCTGTATGATACAACCGCTCTTTTCACAGTTTTTTCAACACTGTTTAATTAGTCAGTCCAGCGCTCTTCATTTAATTGTATACAATATAATTTAGCTAATTGTTTCAATTTGTGTTTTTTATAAGCATATTTATAAACAACTTGAAATCCAGTTTTCTCATTTGAATTCAAATTTTAGGGTTATTAGCGCTTCTGCATACACCAATTGAGGTTGTTTTTTTTGTTATTTCCGATTTGGTGTAAAATGGTGGTTCTTAGGTCGTAGACAATTTAGGAAATAGAGTGCTTCCTAAATTGTCCATGATCTAGGACAATGTAATCACGACGCTACGATTTAGAATGACCTCTTTTTCAATATATTTGGATACTAAACTTGAAAAGTGATCAAATTGCTTGGAATCAAGTCTCATAAAATGTCTAAAGTCGTTAGGTTCCAAAACATACAATATTCGTATTGGATAGTTTACGTTTTCCCATCACTTTCTCTTTTTCCTTTTTTAAGCATATTTTTGCCGCCGTTACGGTTAGTGCGAGCCCAATCTTCTTTTTTTTATAAATATGTACGATCACTTCACCGATTTTTCTTCGGCGGCGAGCTATCCATTGCTCGCCGTCCGCAAGCCCACGCCTACGGTGGCCAGAAATCGGGATCGGAATCCCGGCAGCTGGGGTGCGAGAGCTATTGCATCGCGCGTGTGGCGGCTTTCTTTACTAACAATACTGCATCGCAGTAGGAGGCGACCGCCTGCCACTCCTCCTCGCTCCGGACCGTGATCTGTACCAAGGCCCGGCGTGAGAGATCGCTGACGCCGAGCGCCCCCATGAGGACACGATGGTATTGAAAAGAAGCTAAGGAAGCCGCGATCAGTTTAGGTTGATACCTACTCTACGTTGTACTGTAGGTTGTGTTGGTAATTGACAAAAATGATTATCAATAAAATTGAAGCCCAGTCTTGTTTAGTCTCATACGATTCCGTATGAGGAGATTGTCTATAAATGTACAAATAATCAGCATTATAGTGGAGGGAGGATTCATATTGCGAAGAACAAAGAGATAAGACGCTATCCTGAAGAACACCAAAAAGAGCAGAACTCATTTATGGAAATACGTTGGCGGAGACCGTACAGGTACGTATAATTACAAACCAGTCAATCGCCGTTGGAAATATGTTAAGAAAGCGAAGTATGTTGAGCCTCCTCAATATACTATATATACCGTCGGTATATACCGTCGATCTCGATATCCTCATATCGATATCGACGGTATTGAAAGCGTCCATCCATACCTAGCCATATGTCATCAGAAACGTTTACTAGGGGAAATTCGGATTGGAATGGATGCAGCAGACTATTCTTGAAAATAAAAGCACTGATCTGATTGTGGACAGCATAAAATAAAGTCGCTGTTTCAGTCTGTATACATATCCAGACATTTAGAAATAACCCATAAATACGGTTTTCAGTTTGATTTATATTTTTTTTTCCCGTAGGTTTACAGTCACAATTCATGTATAATTCATTAGGGGAAACCGCAGGATAAACTAGTTATTCCAAAAAAAAACACACAAAATTATTATATTGATATTTTTAATTAAAGTTATCTTACAACATTGTGATACTAAAACACGTACAATTATCGCTAACCAATGAAATATACATATACAAGATATTTCAGTTGGACAATTTTACATTGATTGATTGACATCGTGTCGCTACACTGATATCATAAGAATCTGCATCAAAGTTCAGATCATTTTCGTTATTAATTAATAGTTTATAAATTATTATTTATTTATGCAATAGTAAAAACATAAGCTTGCACATATTTCAGATTAACATTTTGTCACTAATATTTGCTTTTTTATATTGCATCTTTCTATTATGACCGATGGATGGATTGTGTGAAGAGTGATATGAAAGAAAAAGAAGTTAGTGATAGCATGACAGGGCAGAGTGGAAGAACAAAAACGTGTTGCGCCGACCCCAAATAACACGGGATAAGGGCAGGAAGATGATGATGATGATATTGCATCTTTCTACATCAGTCTATAGATATGCAGATATGCAAGAATAGATATGCAAAACAAAATAAGCTTAAGATAATTTACATATATTTAAATGTGTAGAAATAAAAGTGTATCTATTCTGAATTACCAGAAACAATTGTTTGCACTGAAATAGCTAGTTGTCTTCTTACTTATAACTATCATAATTAAATAATAAATATGAATTTATAAAATAACAACATAATTAGATAATAATGACTAGACATGTTCACTCGCTGTATAATTCTTGTCAGAAGATTTGTAATTGGTGATCAACTTCTTTATTAAAAATATTAGTAGAATTTCCAGACCTGCAAACAAAAATAATATTAAATGATTGAGAGATAAACCAAGAATACAAATACAAATGTGAATGTTGGAGAAAATAGAGTAGGAGCAAGGATAATATAATTTTCAGTTCCCTCAATATTAAGAACAGAGCTAGGCCAAAAGATACAAAGAGTTGTAAAACTGAAATAAGCCCCTGAGGGTGAATGGCATAAATCTTTTTAAAATAAAGCAACTAATAAAATAATGGCATTTGATATAATTTTATTTGTTTGACTCATCTATGTAACATGGTAATGAAAAAAAATTATTACATATCAATTTCAGTTTAGTCTTTTAAGCATAATGACTTTTAATAATGTGAAATGCAAAAGGCAACCAAAGGAATTAATTTTAGCCAGTAAAAGTCTGACACTAGCTGAACAAAACATTCTTATACTAAATGAATGAAATCGTGTTGCTTAGCAACTGGGTTTGAACCCACCCAAGCTAAGATGCCAAGCAACATGATTTAATATCGACATAAGTGTTTGCATATTTTGGATGCAATTTTTTACACTTACCAACATCAAAAATAGAAACAATGAGGAATAAAAGCTGTTCATCTCCAATGACACCTGCTTTAAAATAGTAATTATAAAATATGTAGAATTCCCCGAAGTAGTGTCCGTGCTCGTAGTCCAGGGAGAGACAGAGAGTCACCAAAATGACGTAGATGATGAGTGTAAAGATACAATAGCGGTAGTAGATAAGGTACAGTTTGACACTTTTCTGAAAAATAAAAAAGAATCAATGAATCCTTTAGTTTGAACATATGTAGATATACCTAGATCTGAAATCACCATTCCAATAGCTGTTTATTATTTTTTTAAATTTCTGTCCATGAGTTGGCCCTTAGTTAGATATCTTTTAAAATTTAATCTATTGTATCTATTAATGTACATAGTGTTTGCACAAATTAAGGCGCGTGTTCACGCTTCACAGGAAATTAATAACAATGGCTTTAAATTAATGTGTCTAATTTCAGTCAGGTTAGTTATAGCGAGTACAATAAAAACTCTGTCTAATTCAATGAACAATGTCAGGTTACGAGTGATCACATCACACGAAGCTTATTATAAATATCAAAGAAATGATGGCTGAAAGAGAAACGGGGAACTTAACTTCTGAGAAGTAGGTAGAAAAAAATATAGTGCAACAAACCTTACTAATTGATATTAAGAGAAAGAATAACGTGTTGATAGTATTCATATATTGACCTAAACATCTCGTTATAAGAGAAGTAAGCTTACTTCCGTTTAAAGACCTCAAAATTCAAACTGTAGGTTGCCTGCTAGATTCCTATAGTATTATGGCCGGGCATCTAAGTCAGGCCCAGAAGGAATGTTGCTTTTGACCTATTATATATTGTAATAATGTGCCCACTGCTAACAGTTAGAATCTCTTCACCATTTAAAGAGTAGTCTTTATAATTTTCGTTTTTAAATATAGCTTACCTTAAATCCTGCTACAATGAAGGTGGCAAGCATTGCCAATTCTACTATTTGTATAAGTATATTAGATGCGGCGAAGAACAATTTAATGGGAGGTGCATCAGTTTCGGGAGGTACTAGATACGCAATTGTTGCTAGCGTTAGAGTACCAACCCATATCACTGATACTACCTGTAAAAAGAAAATGATTTCATTACTTACCAATTTGCTTTTTAGTTCTTATTAGGGTGGTGTGCCTCAAGGTACAATTTTCGGACCTTTCCTTTTTCTAGTTTACATTAATGTATCCATACTTAGTGGTCAACTTATGCGATATAATTCTTTTCGTTGGCGATACTTCTCAATGTTTTAAATTGATGATAATATGACTTGCATGTCAAAAGAATTCTGGCCGTTTATGAGAAATGGTTCATGACTTAATGCAAAAAAAACTATATGAAGTGTTTCACTACCAATTGTACCCCAAGGCAATCTAACTGGATATAATCATGAAAATAGTAATTTATGGAATCATTATGATGTCCTGTTATACCTATCTAAAGCATTGTAATTTATGGAAGCATTGTGAAATTAAGTTATTTATACGAAGAGTAACCGTGGAGATTTTTGCCAGTACTTTCCAATAGGAAACCACCAGTTTGGATTGGACAGTAACTTCTGACGTTTTATAAATGCCCAGGTAGGCCTAATTACTGACATTTTTTTTAGGACAAACCGTATAACAATAGCTAAGCCGGCAAAGCTACTGTTACGGAAAACTCAGAGGAGCCTGGAAATTCAAGGGACCTACTTTTTTTGTCTCACGTAGAAAAATTCTAAAAAGGTATAGCAGTGATTATTATTATAATATACATTATTGCACCGTTAAACTTAACATATGACAAACATTTACAAAAATAAGTGATTGTTATTTTGTTCTCTTTAACAAAAGTTACATTGCGAAAAAGTGAGGAATTTATTGTAATTATCAGTATAAAGAGAATTCTCACATATTTATCTATCTAAATAGTCTCTGTATTTAACCTACATTTATTGAAATTTATGTTTATATTGTACTTCTAGTTACAGATTACAAAATTAAAAAATCATAAAGCATGTATGTATATTATCTAAATCTAGGTGAACGTCTTTCATTTAGAAAAATAACGATTTTATTGAAACTAAACTAAAATAACTATTTGAGGAAAGAAAAAAAATATTTTGATGATTTTAGTTCAACTTACCAATCTCAGGAATGCCCATATTATTAATCCTATCCTTATGATATTGTAAGTTGGATTCTCATTATTTGGTTTAATTTCTTGACGGCTAGACAGTTGACTCAATTTCGGAGAATGCATTTTCATTAATGCATAAGTTAGCTTTTGCCTGAAACCATAAAAAATATTTGATACACAAAAAAGGCACTATCTATATTTACAATATACTAGGAGCATCTTTTGACTTAATTTGCAATGAAAATTGGTGACCTGATAGTAAAACCGATTGATAAGAAAAGGTTATTAATGATAAACAGTTCTAACGTTCTTAATATGTTTTGTCCATTATTTTCATTTGTAAACAAAATTAATTTAATAAACCATATTTAATTTTCTACTGAATTATCAACACTAGGTTTAATTTCAAAGTAAATTTAAATTAGCTAGAGAAACTTCGCATAGTGGATGGATATAAAAAAAAATATTAGGTAATTAATTTTTAAAGAAGCTATACAACTCTAATAACTCGAAAATAAGGGTTTAGATTGTTTTAGTTTAGACTAAATAGCTCTAAAAAGTAAAATTATTTGTCATTGTGAATTTTCAAACCTGCACTTTTTTCACTAAAGGCACTAATAAATTACGTCTACTCTCGTGCGAGTACTTATCAACACTGTTTAATTATTCTGTTTAGAACTCCTTATTTATATAATTGTGAATTACATATTTACTGCTTATGTTTTTATTGTGGGTGCATATAAGTTTGTTTGTAAACAAAAAAACCCAATTATCTAATATCACTATGTGGGTTTTTTTAATATCTTGTTCAACGATCTCAACATCAAAATATCCAGACCACTGGGAAAATTCAACACCATCTATCAGTCGGGATGTGACGGCATTATCCTATCGGCCCACACCATAACAGCCAGGAGAGTCTGGGATACCCACATTCGTGATAGACTCATACAAGAATGCCGCTATGCACTAGAAAGTTGCAGTGGATAATAGGATACCGTGTTTCTCTGGGCAGATAGTGTAAGACTTTTACTGACTAAAAACCCACTCCTGTTCCTTCGTTGCCTTTCGTACCAGGGCCGAGACTTCCTCTCAGAATCAGACCCTTGGCCCTAGTAGGCTTCGACCCTGCTGGGTCAGTTGCTGACATCTCCTTGAGGCGCGCGTGGAACAGTGCGCCGTCGACGACTTGGGCTCGGTCCGGACGGTTACCGGATGGTCGGACGGCGAGCTACCCATTGTTTGCCGTCCGCAAGCCCGCGTCTACGGTGGCCGTAAATCGGGATCGGAATCCCGACGGAGGTTGGGGCGTGAGGACCGTTGCCTCACGCGATCGGCCGCCTCCTTTGCTAGCATTACTGCTTCGCAGAAGAAGGCTACCGCCTGCGACTTGTCCTCGCTCCGGATCATGGCCTGTACCAAGGCACGGCGCGAGAGATCACCGCCGCACCGATCGCCCCCACGAGGACACGGCGTTGCTCTTCCGAAGCGGGGCACACCTCCACCGTGTGCTCCACCGTGTCCTCTGGACGGTCCAAGTAATGATGATACCCGGGCGTTTCTTCTGCACGAATCCGGTGCAGGAACCTTCTGAACTTACAATTTCTAGTGAGGACCAGCGCCATGCGGAAGGTAAGGACGCCGTGTTGCCTTTCCAGCCACTCCTCAAAGATATTTAGAGAAATAATTATGGTGTGCCCATGGAGAGGATCTAGCGCACTAATTTTTCGACTTATATATGCATGGGTGGCAGACGAAGACGGAGGAAATGCACATGTCTTCCTTGAGTGTAAGCGCATTATCGATACATGCGAACCATTCCTCCTTGCATCATATTCCTCAATGCTGAGGGTCGTAACCTCATTGGTTCACCACTAGTGGTAGTGGTGAAGCAAGGACAGAAATAAATGGAGGAATATCGTAGGAGTGATCCTATGATATTCCTCCATCTGTTTCTGTCTCTAACGGTGTGAAGGCCATTGTATACTGTAGAGTTATGCGTCCGAGTTGTTCCCATAGGAATATTGTTATGATCTAATCTTCGAAGATATGGACGGAACTCCTCATAGGATCACAGCAGAACTGTCGTAACAAGTAAAATTGCTTTGTTTATAGATATAGTCGATGTTTGATTGAAGGAAGAAGGAGAGAGCATATATCGAACTGAACTGATGTTAGAGCCGGAAGGCTGGCACCGGAACTCTGAAATAAATAAATGTAACCGAATCGTGATTGGGATTATTAGAATTATCATGAGATGCACTCTGGCTATAAGGTGCCATCAAGCTAATCTGATAAAAGGTAGGCACGAACACTCGGTAGTTAATATTGTGTCCTAACCGTGGCTTGAATCAAAATAACGAAGAGACAAAACTATTATAGAAACACCGATTTCCGAAATTAAAGTTATGTTACACTTTATAGTGTTTTATTTACATTGAAGTCGATTGTATTTTTTTGTAAAAAGTTGGTTTAGTTTGTAAGTTTCCATTGTACAAAATCTTGGATCTCCTCCATAATGTTGTACAAGCACTTGTAAATAAATACCATCATAGTCGTATCGCAACTCAGTATTCAAATGTGTCCAAAAAGTTTTTTTGTGACATAACTACAAGTTTACAGTTTTCAGATTTTTTCCTATACTTGCGCTATGAGACCTTGCTTCATGTGAAATTTTAGGATTCTAGGTCAACGGGAAGTCCCTACCCGATGAATTTTGATTGTCTTGCAAGTATCGAAATACAAGTTTTTTACGACATGAACGGCTGTATCTTTTTTTTTGGTTAACTCAGAAGTTTGATTTTTTCGCAGCTTCAAGGGACCACAGACTTGAGTATATGGTTTTTATTTCAACTCGATACCTCCACGCGTTCCTAAGAGAAAGTTTATTTACAGACAGACTGACAGACGGACGGCAACAAAGTGATCCTATAAAGGTTCCATTTTTTCCTTTTGAGGTACGGTACCCTAAAAAAGATACTGGTATCCAAATGAATCAGATTAAACTGGACAACGACCTGAATATAATTAGGAAAAGGGTAGGTATATCAATATATATGTAGTTCTATTAGGGTAGGCCTAGGGAAAGAAAAGATTGTCAGAAAGTTGTGAAATTCGGAAAAAACTGTATTGTACCAGTCTGAATAAAAGCAATATCTGTCGGGTCAGCTAATCTACACTAATATTATAAAGAGGAAAACTTTGTTTGTTTGTTTGTAATAAATAGGCTCAAAAACTACTGGACTGATTTTAAAAATTCTTTCACCATTCGAAAGCTATATTATCCACGAGTAACATAGGCTATATTTTATTTTAGAAAAAAATAAGGTTCTGTAAGATATTTGAGTTATTCGGTAAAAAGTCAACTAGAAAAGTTACTTATTTTGCGTACGCTGCCTAAACTATAAAAGATAGAACCATAAAATGTTCTAATTAATTGTAGATCTTATAAATATCTACAAAAAAGTCCGCGACACACTATACCTATCTATGTCGAGTGAGGCACAACAACCGTTTTTTTATTTAAAAATCTTGATATTTTTTTTGGACTATATTTAAACGCGTTTATTTTATTCATGCTAATAATCCTTATCAAAATAAATTATTTCATCACTAAGTACAGTTTATGAAGATAATATTTGATGTTTGAATGATTAAAATTGGACGTTTAGTTTTGAAGTTATGGCCAAATTAAAATATTACGATTTCTGCTCCACGACCCGTATACCACATTACTGGCATATTTTGCTCTCTGTAATGAAGATGAATTCGCAAAAAATCTTCTATAACATGAGGTCCCGCAATACTAAACATGGGCAAATAATAAATTCACTAGAAGGAAGCGTGGTGAAGATGTAGTTGGACATCCGGGGATAAAAAAAGATGCCGCTTTAGGTAGAGTCTACGGGATACATCCATCCCAATCATAGTGTTTTTATCTTAGGATTCTTCTGCACCACGTACGCGGTCCGACCTCATTTGCATACCCTAAAACTGTAAACGGTATTGTCAAAGAGACGTATCAAGCAGCTTGCCATGACCGAGGTTTACTTGAAAACGATGACCATTGGGGTAACACTTTAACTGAAGCTTCGTTATCACATTTTCCAAAAAAACTAAGGGAGTTGTTCGTAGTCATACTTTTATTTTGTTAACCATCGGAACCATTTAAGTTATGGGATACTTTCAAAGATCAGTTCTGTGAAGATATTAGACATCGTATCAAACAACAAAATCAGGATAACACTTTACCCTTCACTGAAGTCATTTATAATGAAGGATTAATTGAAATAGAAAACCAACTTCTAGAATTAAACGACAAAAATTTAAGTGATTTTGGATTACCTCCTCCCGTTCGTACCCAGAATAATACTATTGACACAATGGTACATCAGTATAACAGAAATGATCTAACAGCGTTTGTTAAAGACAATGTGCCAAAATTAGTACCAGATCAAAGACATGCTTATGAGACTATAATTGTGGACAGCGTGAACAATAACATGGGGAGATTATTTTTTTTTGACGCACCAGGAGGCACCGGAAAGACTTTTCTCGCAAATTTGATACTTGCTAAGATACGGAAATCAGGGAAGATAGCGATTGCAATTGCTTCGTCAGGAATTGCTGCAACTCTCTTGAACGAAGGAAAAACTGCTCACTCTACGTTTAAACTCCCGCTATCCGTATCTTTAGATCAACGGCCTACGTGCTCTATTCGGAAAAATGGGCCTCTTGGTAAGTTGCTGCAAGACGCGTCGTTGGTAATATGGGATGAATGCACCATGAGTCATAGAGCTCATGTGGAAGCCGTGGACCGTACTTTAAAAGACCTCCGAAGCTCTGCTAATGTCATGGGTGGTATCACTTTTGTATTTGCTGTAGATTTCTGACAAACGCTTCCAGTCGTCAACAAGGTACGCGAGCAGATATTATGAAGGCATGTTTAAAATCGTCTCACCTTTGGACATCTGTACAACATTTGAATTTGCGCACCAATATGAGAGCTCATCTACATGGAAATACATATAGCAATTTTCCACAGCTGCTGAAACTAGGAGAAGGAATTTTTCCATCTTTAAATTTGGGCACCAATTATGTAGTTACTTTGGATGAGTCTCTAGGCCAAATAGTCCATAATTTAGGAAGTCTGATAGATGCTATATATCCTGACATCGTAAACTTACTTCAAAATGATTTTGGTTGGCTGTGTTGTGGAGCAATAGTTTCTCCCAGGAATAAAACAGTCAACGAAATAAACAATTTAATTATGCAGAAAGTACCGGGTGAAGTTAAGTGCTATAAATCTATAGACACCGTCACTAACATCGACGACGCAGTGCACTACACCCGGGAATTTTTAAATTCTCTAAACCCCGCTGGGCTACCACCTCATGAACTATCGTTAAAAGTTGGCACGCCGATAATGCTTCTCAGAAATTTAAGCCCCCCCAACATGTAATGGCACGAGACTTCTTATAAAGGAGCTAAAAGATAATTTAATAGTAGCGAAGATTATCACCGGCCCTGCAGCCGGTGAATTAGCTCATATACCAAGAATACCCATGATCCCTACTGATTTGCCTATACCCTTCAAAAGGCTCCAATTTCCAATAAAAAAATTTTTCGCACTAACGATAAACAAATCCCAGGGCCAAACATTCAAATTAGTAGGAATTGATTTACGAAAAGAATGTTTTACGCATGGGCAACTTTACGTTGCTCTATCACGGGTCGGGGCTCCCGACCATCAGTATATTTTGGTACCCGAAAATAATTTAACGTCAAATGTTGTTTATAGAGAAGCTCTACAATAATCTTTTTAGTTATCTATCCTGAAACAACGGGTTGCACTCCGGGACTGCCGGTAGAAGTGAAAACTTAGTATTAATTACATTTAAATATTTCCATCATTGATGGATGTTAAAGTTGTTCTTTAACATCCACAGAAAGACAATCTGTGCAGCCTGCGGCGGATAACGACTGCGTCGTCGATGTTAGTGTCCTTGACTGTGAATTGACCTGAGAATCATTTTGCTGACCGTGTCTTTCCTGGGTAGGTTTTTTGCAGCGGTAACTGACATCCACGCGGGCGGAGCCGCGGGCGACCGCTAGTATGAAATAAAGCCGCTGTTTCAGTCTGTATACATGTCCAGACATTTAGAAATAACCAATAAATATTTTTATTTTTATTTTTTTCCGGTGGATTTACATTTACAATTCATGTTTCATTAGAAAGAAACCGCAGGATAAACTAGTTATTAAAAAAAAAAACAAAATTATTATAATAATATTGATATTTTTTATTAAAGTTATTTTACAACGTTGTGATACTAAAACAGGAACAATTATTGTTAACCAGTGAAATACACAAGATATTTTAGTTGGATACTGATGCCATGATTGTTTAATACATCTTGTTGCTACACTGATATCATAAGAATCTGCATCAAACTTTAGATCAATTTTCGTTATTAATTAATGGTCTATAAACTCATCATCATCATAGTTTCAGCCGAAAGACGTCCACTGTTGGACATAGGCCTCCCCCAAATGCCGCCACAACGACCGGTCCCGTGCGTCCCGCATCCATCGGACTCCCGCGACCCTCACCAGGTCATCGGTCCACCTGGTGGGAGGCCTTCCAACTGTTTATTACCGAGATGGTCACGTTGCACTTTTCTACGAACACTAATAGGGTTGAAAATAAAACCACTACTGTGTCCTGATCTAAGTTGAACTTTTTGAACTTCAACTTTTTTGATTTGAACTCTTTTAATTATTCGAAAACATCGTTGCCCTTATACAAATGCCGGTAACGAAACCATAGCGACTTATAAAATGACGTTAACGCCATCTATCGAGACAATTGGTACTAAAATAATAAAATACAATGTTTCATTGTGAACACCAACGCTGCGTCTTCCGGTACGTGGTCGCCACTCCAGATCCTTTCGTCTTTCGTCTATAAACTATTATTTATTATTATTATTATTATTTATAGCCCATTTATGTCCCACTGCTGAGCAAAGGCCTCCCTTTCCCTTTTCCACACAAGTCTGTCTTCGGCCATTGCGGGCCAGTCCTTCTGGTATTTATCCAGTTCATCTCTCCACCTTCGCCTTGGTCTGCCGCGGTTTCGCCTTGCGTTTAGTGGGACCCAATAAGTGGCTCTTTTAGCCCACCGGTCATCTGACATGCGGCAGACATGTCCGGCCCAATCCCACTTCAGAGTGGCAGCTTTTCGGGCAACATCTTGTATCTTAGTTTTGGCGCGCAGCATTTTGTTCCTTACACGGTCGGAAATTCGAACACCCAAGATACTGCGCTCCATAGCTCGCTGACAAACCTCGAGCCTGGACCTCTGCTGAAGCGTCAAAGACCAGGTTTGTGCTCCGTACGTAAGTATGGGGAGAATGCACATGTCCATAATTTTCCGTTTCAGGCATAGCGGGAGATCTCCTTTGAGAAGATCTTTCATTGACCAAAAGCTCCTCCAGGCACTCTCAGTACGCCGAACTACTTCTTTATCTTGTCGCGCCTGAAAGGAAACTATTTGGCCAAGATATACATAATCCTGGACATATGCAATCTCCTCACCCTCAATGTACAGTCTCCTTTTAATGCTGTTGGTCATGAGTTTGGTCTTTGACATGTTCATCCGAAGCCCAATCTCGAGGCTTGCCTTGTTCAGATCTGCGAGCATGTTACCCAAGTCCGCTGCCGAAGAAGAGAAAAGCACGATGTCATCAGCGAACCGTAGGTTTGATAACCTCTTGTTTCCGATGACTAATCCTTTGTCTGACCAGTTCTGTGCTAGGGATTTAAATATTTCCTCCAAGGTGGCAGTAAAGAGTTTTGGGGATAATGGGTCTCCTTGCTTGACTCCTTTTTTATTATTTTATTAATGCAATTGTAAATAAATAAGCTTACACATATTTCAGATTAACATGTTGTCGCTAATGTTTGCTGTTTAATATTGCATCTGTCTACATCAGTCTATATGCAGATAAAAAAAAAAATAGCTTGAAATGATTTACATATATTTAAATGTGGATAGCACACATGACCCGTTTTAAACAGTAAAAAAAATGTGTACCTATCTATTCTGAATTACCAGAAACAGCTCTTTGAACTGAAAGATCTACTTGTCTTCCTACTTATTACTATCATAATTAAATAACATAATATGAATATAATAACAACATAATTAAATAACAATGACTAGACATGTTCACTCGCTGTATGATTGTTGTCATAAGATTGGTAATTGGTAATCAACTTCTTTATTAAAAATATTAGTAGTATTTCCAGACCTGCAAAGAAAGACAGAAAAGATATTAAATGATTGAGAGACAAACCAAGAATACAAATAAAAACGTGAATGTTGGAGAAAATAGCGTAGGAGCAAGGATAATATAATTTTCAGTTCCCTCAATATTAAGAACAGAGCTAGGCCAAAAGACACAAAGAGTTGTTTACAACTGAAATAAGCCCCTGAGGGTGAATGGCATAAATCTTTTTTTTTAATAAAGCAACTAATTAAATAATGGCATTTGATATAATTTTATTTATTTTACTCATCTATTGTTACAACGTCGCATCGTAATGAAAAAAATTAATTCCATACCAATTTCAAGTTTTGTCTTTTGAGCATTATGACTTTTTATATGGAATGCAAAAGGAAACTAAAGCAATAAATTTTAGTCAGTAAAAGTCTAAAACCAGTTGAACAAAACATTCTTATACTAAAAGAATGAAATCGTGTTGCTTAGCAGCTGGCTTTGAATCCACCCAAGCAACATGATTTAATATCGACATTAGTGTTTGCAGATCTTAGATGTAATTTTTTACACTTACCAACATCAAAAATAGAAGCGATGAAGAAAGTAAGCTTTTGATCTCCAACGATACCTACTGCATCATAGTACTTATAAAATATGTAGATTTCCCCGAAGTAGCGTCCATACTCGTAATCCAGGAAGAGACAGAGAATCACACACGTGACGTAGATGATGAGTGTAAAGATACAGTAGCGGTAGTAGATAAGGTACAGTCTGACACTTTTCTGAAAAATAAAAAAGAATCAATCAATCCTTTAGTTTGAATATAAGCAGATATACCTAGATGTGAAATCACCATTCCTATAGCTATGTATTATTTTTCTAAATTCCGGTCCATGAGTTAGCCCTCAGTTAGTTATCTTTTAAAATTTAACCTAATGAATCTATTAATACCCATTAGGTTAGTGTTTGCGCAAATTATGGCTCGTGTACGCTTCACAGGATATTCATAATAATGACCTTAAATTAATGTCTAATTACAGTCAGGTTAGTCAAGGCGAGCACAATAAAAACGCTGCCTAATTCAATGGACAATGTCAGGTTACGAGTGATCACATCCCACAAAGCATACTATAAAGATCAAAGAAATGATGGCTGGATTGTGAGGAAGATGATGCTGAGAAACGTGGAACTTACCTTCTGAGAGGTAGGAAGAAAAAAACATAGTGCAACGACCCTAATTAATTAATATTAAGAGAAATAATAAGGTGTTGATGATGTTGATATGTTTACCTAAGCCTCTCGTTATAAGAGAGGTAAGCTTACTTTAGTTTAAAGGCATCAAAATTCAAATTTTAGGTTACCCGCTAGAGTCCTATAGTATTATGGCTGGGCATCTAAGTCAAGCCCAGAAGGAATGTTGCCGAAGTTTGACCGATTATATATTGTAATCATGTGCCTAATTATTATAGGACCTCTTGACCATAAGTAGTGGTGATGCAATTAATGACATGAACTCTTAATTTGGGATCACCACTGCTTCATTGTTTTTTTTTTTATTTATTTTTTTAATAGCTTACCTTAAATCCAGCTACAATGAAGGTGACAAGCATTGCCAATTCCACTAGTTGTATAATAAGTAAAGCAAATGCGTATGTAGACCCAACTATCGTTAGCGTTTCAGTACCAATCCATAGTGATACTAACTGTAAAAAGAAAATGTTTTCATTAATTACTAATTTGCTTTTTAGTTCTTGTTGGGTTGGCGTGCCTCAAGGTACAATTTTCGGACCTTTTCTTTTTCTAGTTTAAATTAATGTAGGATATAATTCTATTCGTTGACAATACTTCTCCCATTTTTAAAATAAGAATGCCTTGCATGTCAACAAAATTTGGCCGTTTTTGAGAAATAGTTCTCGACTTAATGCGAAGACAACTAAATGACTCAAGTGTTTCACTACCAAATGTACCCCAAGGCGATCTCCGTTGCAAAAACTTTATATTATCATGAAAATTGACTGCACTACAAACTGAAAATGACTGGCCCAAGAGGATCACCCTGTTGACAGCCGACGGCTGATTCCAAAAGGTTTTCCTTTTAAATTAATTTATTGCCTATAACAATTGCTTATTTGGCAAAGCTACTGCTGTGGAAAACTCACAGGAGCCTGGGAACTCAAGGGACCTATGTTTTTTGTCTCACGTAGAAAAAGTCTAAAAAGGTATCGCAGTGATTATTCTTATAATATACTTTATTGCACAGTTTAACTTAACACATGACAAATATTTACAAAAATAAGTGATTGTTATTTTATTCTCAATAACAAAGGTTACATTGCGAAAAAGTGAGGAATTTATTGCAATTATCAGTACAAAAAGATTCTCACATATTTATCTATCTAAATAGGCTCTGTATTTAACCTAGATTATTTTATTTTAATTTTATATAATACTTCTAGTTACAGATATACAAAATTAAAAAAATCAAAAAGTATGTATGTATATTATCTAAAGCTAGATGAACTTCTTTCATTAATTTAGAAAAATAATGATTTTATTGAAATTTTTAGATTTGGAGGAAAGAAGGAATAGAAAATAAAATATTTTGATGATTTTAGTTCGACTTACCAATCTCAGGAATGCCCATATTATTAAGCCTATCCTTATGATATTGTAAGATGGTTTCTCATTATTTGGTTTAATTTCTTGACCGCTAGATAGACTCAATTTCGGGGAATGCATTTTCAAAGATAAGTTAGCTTTTGCCTGAAACCACCAAAAATATTTGGTTACTCTTTGATACACAAAAAATACACAATTTATATTAACAATATACTAGGAGCATCTTTTGAATTAATTTGCAATGAAAATTGGTGACCTGTTAGTAAAACCGATTGATAAAAAAGGTTCCTAATGATAAGCAGTTCTAACGTTCTCAATATGTTTCGTCCATTATTTTCATTTGTAAAGTAATTTTTAGATCATATTTAATTTTCTACTGAATTATCAACGCAAGGTTTAATTTCAAAGTAAATTTAAATTAGCTAGATAAACTTCGCATAGTGGATGGGTATAAAAAAAAATAAAAAAAAAATTTAATAATTAATTTTTAAAGTAGCTATACACCTCTAGTAACTTGGAATTAAGGGTTTAAATGGTTTTAGTTTTGACTAAATAGCTCTAAAAACATAAAATTATTTGTCATAGTGAATTTTCAAACCTGCACTTTTTTTACTAAAGGCACTAATTAGTCACTCGTGTATTACGTATACTCTCGTGCGAGTACTTATCAACACTGTTTAATTATTCCGTTTAGTACTCCTTATTTATATAACTGTGAACTACATAGTTACAGCTTATGTTTTTATCGTATGTGTAGATAAGTTTGTTTGTAAACAAAAAAAACCCAATTATCTAATATGGATCACTATGTGGGTTATTTTAATATCTTCTTCAACGATCTCAACATCAAAATATCCAGACCACTGGGAAAATTCAACACCGTCTATCAGTCGGAATGTGATGGCATTATTCTATCGGCCCACACCATAACAGCCAGGAGAGTCTGGCATACCCACATTCGTGATAGACTCATACAAGAATGCCGCTATGCACTAGAAAGTTGCAGTGGATAAAAGGATACCGTGTTTCTCTGGACAAGATGCAGTTGATAATTTGGCTTAGAGAGGATTTAGCGCACTAATTTTTAGACTTGAACCCACTGTGACTTTTCATGAGAAGACGCCTGAAGCTGGTAATCCTAGACAATGGGTTGCAGACAGGCCAATTAAGCCATCTATTATATACATGGGTGGCAGTGCATGCATGAAGACGGAGGAAATGCACACGTTTTTCTTCAGTGTAAGCGCATTATTGATACATGCGAACCATCCCTCCTTGCGTCGTATTCCTCAATGCTGAGGGTCGTAACCTCCCTGCTTCACCGCTAGTGATAGTGGTGAAGCAGGTACAGAAACAGATGGAGGAATGTCGTAGGACTGATCCTACAATATTCCTCCATCTGTTTCTGTCTCTGGCGGTGTCAAGGCCATTATATACTGTAGAGTTATGCTTCCGAGTTGGTCCCATAGGAATATTGTTATGATCTGATCTTCGAAGATATGGACGGAACTCCTCATAGGATCACAGCAGAACTGTAACAAGTAAAATTGCTTTGTTTATAGATATAGTCGATGCCTGACTGAAGGAAGAAGGAGAGAGCATATATCGAACTGAACTGATGATGAAGCCGGAAGGTAGGTATCGGAACTCTGTAATAAATTAATGTAATCTAATCGTGATTGGGATTATTAGAATCATCATAAGATGCACTCTGGCAATAAGGTGCCATCAAGCTAATCTGATGGAAGGTAGGCACGAAAACTCGGTAATTAATATTGTGTCCTAACCGTGGCTTGAATTAAAATAACGAAGAGACAAAACTATTTTAAAAACACGGACTTCCGAAATTAAAGTTATGTTACACTTTACAAAGTGTTATTAACATAAAAGACAGTTGTATTTTTTTTTGTAAAAAGTTGGTTTAGTTTGTAAGTTTCCATTGTACAAAACTTTGGACCTCCTCTATAATGTTGTACAAGCACTTGTAAATAAATATCATCATATTCGTATCGCAACTCAATATCCAAATGTGTCCATTTTACGTTCATACTGCCAATCCTTTACAATCCTTTTTCAATTCCTTACGTTTTAAATTTAAATTTTTAACATTAAGAAAAGATAGATACAGTTGGGGACGAAAGGTTCTGGGATGGCGACCACGTACCAGAAGACGCAGCGTTGGAAGACCTCCCACAAGGTGGACCGATGACCTGGTGAGGGTCGCGGGAATCCGATGGATGCGAGACGCACAGGACCGGTCATTGTGGCGGCATTTGGGGGAGGCCTATGTCCAACAGTGGACGTCTTTCGGCTGAAATGATGATGATGATGATGATGATACTGCCAATCACAATACACGTATCGACAATGGTACACTCGATGCTACGTGACGAAGATTTGATTCACAAAAATGATGCTAGTGTGAACCCAGTCAAAACAAAAGTTGTAATAAAAATCGGACGGGTCAATATTCGAGCATAAGCAACGCAAATAAAGATCGGTCTGTAGGTGGATGATCATTGCATGCCAAGACTCCTCCATGGCTCTAAACGCTTGTGGTCATGGCTATCATTAGTCAATATTTGACAATCGTGTAGTCAGAAGCTTGAAATTTATTACTAGTCTCGGCAAAGAGTAAAATGTTTTCCAGTTACTGAATGTTGGAGGTGTGATAGGCAGTTGCTCTGAATGTAAAATAGATAGAATAAGAATAGAGCTTAAATGAAAAATAGAATTTTTGTAGGAAAGTGTGCTCCATCGTCGGCCACATCATCGCTTACCATCAAGTGAGATAGTGGTTAAACGCGAGCCATAATAAAAAAAAACCGGGCAAGTACGAGTCGGACTCGCGCACTGAGGTTTCCGTACAAACTTTCCTATGAAAACAGTTCGATTCCCGAATTGAGTTACGGAGATTTTTCCGAATAGCAAAAATAGTTTGACATAACAACAAATTTTCTGTTGTTATGTCAAACTATCACTTCAGATTTAATCCTATACTTGTGTTATAAGACCTTGCTTTATGCAAAATTTCAGGCTTCTGAGTCAACGGGAAGTACTCTAGAATTTTTGATCCCTTGAGTGTCGAAATATACGTTTTGTGCGACATAAACGGCTATATCTTTTTTTTCCGTTAACTTAGAAGTTTGATATTTTTACAGCTTCAAGGGACTGTAGACTTGAGTATTGAATATTGATGACTGGTAATTAGTGGCTGATACTTAAACACGTGATTGTACTCATGATCACCAACAACTTTCCAAAAGAAACTAATATAAGTTTATCACAATATCAAAACCGCTGTATAAATACGCGCCCGCCTGCGATCGGCGACCGCTCAGCTGTTAGGCACGTGACGCCGTCGTACCTACGAGTACAATAGTGATAGAACATCCGCGCAGTTTGCAAACCCATAGGTGTACGTAATCAGTGAATTTACCTACATATTTCAGTTAAATAATATCCAAAGACAGTTAGTTAATCTGACTAGGAACCGTGAGCCTTTAAATGCCTAATCTGAGCCACGGAACATAGGCCTACGCTGCAGATGTGACGCCCTGGCCGCCGCGTGACCATTTAGGTACACAGTGTTATACCTACATAAAGTTTTTCTGTATAGACTCCGTTAGGAGACTAAAATAACGATAGGTCGACTGGTAGAAAATTGCATAAGGCATTAAGTCCGCCTTTGTACAGGGTTTCTTACTAGTGCATAAAGTTTTAATAAATAAAAATAAATTATCTAGTACTTTGGTACTTTACGTGTGCGCGCTACAATAAGTAAATCCATAACCTTTCTAAACAAACTAACATCAACGTTTGTTTTGTTAAATAAACGATTTTTAGAAGCGGCTTATAAGACACCACTACATTATTATTTAACTGACTCGATACCTACTTGACAATGGGCATTGTTCAAATTATTTCAAGTTTCCCATACTTCTTGAGTACAAGAATAGGTACAATTGCTTTGCTGCTTCACTACTACCTTCTTCCGAGGCACACACACGCAGACGCACATCACTATGTCACTTTACTCACTCGCTGTGTAATTGTACGGCACCGTGCGCGCAGGCATAAAAAAGAATCAATACATGTGCATGCGACGCGCTTTTCGGAGTGACTGTTGTGTTATTACCTACATCACTATGGCACGGCGCTCTACCACAAGTAGGTAGGTACCTACTAGTACATTGCCCTTTCCCGAGGTCAGACAATCAGCTGATAGATCGTGCCGCTGGGTTTGCAAGCCGTGATTGTTCTAACACTATTGTAGGTACGGCGGCGTCACGCGGCTAAAAACAACTGAGCGGTTGCCAGTCGAAGGCGCGCGCATATTACAAACAGCCTTAGATTCAAACAGCTGTTTTGTTATTGTAATAAAACTAGTGAGTATATAAAAAAAGTTTCTTTGGGAAAGTTGTTTGTAATCATGAGTACAATCACGTGTTTAAGTATCGGTCACTAATTACCAGTCATCCTTTATATATAATTTCAACTCGATACCTCCACGCGTTCCCGAGATAAAGGGTCTTGACAGACAGATAGACGAACGACAACAAAGTGATCCTTTAAGGGTTCCCTTTTTTCCCTACACTAGGGAATCCTAAAAAATATATATATTATACTGATATCCAGATGTATCAGATTAGACTGGACGCTGACCTGAATATAATTAGGAAAAGTGTAGGCATATTGATATATACCTAGATATATTAAGGTAGGCCTAGGGAAAGAAAAGATTGACGATGATTTGTGAAATTCGGAAAAAACTGTGTTGTACCAATTTGAATAAAAACAATACCTAGGCCTGCCAATATCGGGTCAGTTAACATAAAACAAGGTCGCTGTCTCAGTCTGTATACATGTCCAGACATTTTTATTAACCACATAACCCATAAATACGGTTTTTAGTTTTATTTAGATTCACAATTCATATAATATATGAATTGTGAATCTTTTTTCGGTTTCATTCTAATGAAATATATTATATTTCATTAGAATGAAACCTCAGGATAAACAAGTTATTCCAAAAAAAAAAACAAAATTATTATATTGATATTTTTTATTAAATTTATCTTACAACATCGTGACACTAAAATACGAACAATTATTGTTAACAAGTGAAATACACAAGACATTTTAGTTGGACAATAATAAGTTGATTGATTGATACATCGTGTCGCTACACTGATGTCATATGAATCTGCATCAAAGTTCAGATCAATTAACATCATTAATTAATAGTTTTAATAAAAGTGTATCTATTCTGAATTACCAGAAACAGCTATTTGCACTGAAAGAGCTAATTGTCTTCCTACTTATTACTATCATAATTAAATAACATAAATACTATGAATAAAATAACAACATAATTAAATAACAATGACTAGACATGTTCACTCGCTGTATGATTGTTGTCATAAGATTGGTAATTGGTAATCAACTTCTTTATTACAAATATTAGTAGTATTTCCAGACCTGCAAAGAAAGATATTAAATGATTGAGAGACAAACCAAGAATACAAATAAAAATGTGAATGTTGGATAAAATAGCGTAGGAGCAAGGATAATATAATTTTCAGTTCCCTCAATATTAAGAACAGAGCTAGGTCAAAAGACACAAAGATTTGTTTACAACTGAAAAAAGCCCCTGAGGGCGAATGGCATAAATCTTTTTTTAATAAAGCAACTAATGACACAATGGCATTTGATATAATTTTATTTGTTTCGCTCATCTATTTTAACATCGTAATGAAAAAAAATTATTTCTTATAAGTTTCGGTTTTGTCTTAAAAGACAAAACCGAAACTTTGGATTTTTTTTTTGCTTTTAATAATATGAAATGCAAAAAGCAACTAAACGAATAAATTTTAGTCAGTAAAAGTCTAACACTAGCTGAACCAAACATTTTTATACTAAATGAATGAAATCGTGTTTCTTAGTAGCTGGGTTTGAACCCACCCAAGCTCAGATGGTAAGCAACATGATTTATTATCAACATTAGTGTTTGCAGATCTAAGATGCAATTTTTTACACTTACCGAAATCTAAAATAGAAGCGATGAAGAATAAAAGCTTTTCATCGCCTATGATACCTGTATAATAGTAATTATAAAATATGTAGAATTCCCCGAAGTAGTGTCCGTGCTCGTAGTCCAGGGAGAGACAGAGAGTCATTAACATGACGTAGATGATGAGTGTAAAGATACAGTAGCGGTAGTAGATAAGGTACAGTTTGACACTTTTCTGAAAAATAAAAAAGAATCAATCAATCCTTTAGTTTGAACATAAGTAGATATATCTAGATCTGAAATAACCATTCCTATAGCTATGTATTATTTTTCTAAATTCCTGTCCATGAGTTAGCCTTTAGTTAGATATCTTTTAAAATTTAACCTAATGGATCTATTAATAGCCATTAGGTTAGTGTTTGCGCAAATTATGGCTCGTGTTACGCTTCACAGGAAATTCATAATAATGACCTTAAATTAATGTGTCTAATTACAGTCAGGTTAAATGTAGCAGGCACAATAAAAACGCTGTCTAATTCAATGGAAAATATCAGATTACGAGTGATCACATCCCACTAAGCATATTATAAAGATTAAAGAAATGATAGCTGGATAGTGTGAAAGATGATGTTGAGAAACGAGGAACTTTACTTCTGAGAAGAAAAAAGCATAGTGGAACGACCGATTAATGGTGTTGATATGTTGACCAAAGCCTCTCGTTATAAGAGAGGTAAGCTTAGCATAGCATAATCAGCCTTTTAATGTTCCCGCTGCTGGGATTCATTATGACCGGGCATCTAAGTCAGGCCCAGAAGGAATGTTGTGTTTGACCGATTATATATGTGCATAGTAAGTGTAATAATGTGCCCACTGTTGAAAATTAGGACCTCTTCAATATTTAAAGAGTAGTGGTGATCAAATTAATTACATAAACTCTTAACTCGGGGTCACCATTGCTTCATCGTTTTTTTTTTCAATATAGCTTACCTTTAATCCAGCTACAATGAAGGTGGCAAGCATTGCCAATTCCACTAGTTGTACGAGTATAATAATTGCGTCCATCAACATTCGGCTGGGAGGTACATCAGTGTGGGGAGATACTAGATGATCAATTATCGATAGTGTTACAGTACCAGTCCATATCACTGATACTACCTGTAAAAAGAAAATATTTTCATTGCTTACCAATTTGCTTTTTAGTTCTTGTTAGTATGTCGTGCCTCAGGGAACAATTTTCGGACCTTTTCTTTTTCTAGTTTTTTTTTTTATTGGGTGGGGCATCTTATGACATCCCTCGCTCTTGGGCGGAACGGGAGATAGCGTCAGACTTTAACTGACTAAAAACCCTGTTCCTTCGTTGCCTTCGTCCCAGGGCCCCGGGTTTCGCTTTCACACTACCCGTGGTCCCAGTAGGCTTCGACCCTGCTGGGCCCCTACGATTTGCTGACATCTCCTTGAGGCGCGCGTGGAACAGTACTACATTAATGTAGGTCCATACTTAGTGGCCAACTTATCCGATATACTTTTGTTCGTTGACGATACTTCTCACATTTTTAAATAAATAATAATATAAGAATGCCTAACATGTCAACAAAATTCTGGCCGTTTTAGAAAACTAAATGACTCAAGTGTTTTACTACCAAATGTACCCCAAGGCGATCTCGATTGAATTTTCGACGGCAAAAACTTTATATTATCATGAAAATAGTATTTTATGGAATCATTATATGTCCTGTTGTACTTATTTAAAGCATTGTAATTTATAGAAGCATTGTGAAATTAAGTTATTTACATGAAGAGGAACCGTGGAGGTTTTTGCCGGTTCTTTCCAATAGGAAACCACCAGTATGTAACTTACGTGCAGTAACTTCTAACGTTTTATAATTGCCTAGGTAGGTAGGCGTATGTGAAATAAAATATTTAAAAAAAGATGCGAAATATTTTACTAATATTTTTTTTAGGACAAATCCTATAACAATACCTTAGCCGGCAAAGCTACTGCTATGGAAAACTTGAATGGATAAACATTTACAAAAATAAGTGATTGTTATTTTTAACCGACTTCTAAAAAAGGAGGAGGTTCTCACTTCGGATGTTTGTATTTTTTTTTATGTTTGTTCGCGCATAATTTCCTCGTTTGCTAACCGATTTGAAAAATTCTTCGTTTTTTGGAAAGGGTATACTTTCTGGTCTTATAGTCACCAAGTCGGGATCTGATGATGAAATCTTGGCGAAATCGAGGGAACTCCTCAAATATTATAGGCCATTATATAGTGATTTTAGCATTGTCATCGAGAACTTAAGCATTTATAGTCAAAAAGTAATATTTGATGAAATGGAACTGATGAAGAAGACAAGAAATGGTCAACGGAACGTCTTACTCGCATAGATATCACAATGAAGATAGTTAAGCGACTATGACAATACAAATAAATGAATGGTTCTGAATAGTTACGTTGAAAATGGTATCATTGAAGTGATCAGATGATGATAGAGCCGCAAGGTAGGCACTGGAACTTGTAATTAATCAATGTAACCTAACCGTGTTTGGGCTTATTAGAATTGTCATGAGATTCACTTTAGCTATAAGGTACTATCAAAATAATCTGATAATGAAGCTGGAAGGTGGAAGGTAGACACAGGAACTTCATAATAAAGCAATGTAACCTAGCGGTGTTTGAGTTAATTGGAATTATTATGAGAAATAAGCACTCTGTTTATAAGTGTATCGCAACTAAAAAGTGTGAGATAAAAAACTTTTTACAGAAAAAAAATAACCCGTTTCACTAAAAAAAAAAATACTAAAAGGATCAAAATAACTTTAATTTCGGAAGTCGGTGTTAAATAAGATACAAATAATACCGAGAAACACTGACTTCCGAAATTAAAATTATTTTGATCCTTTTAGTATTTTTTTTTAGTGATGTCGGTTATTTTTTTTTTTTTTTTTTGAAAAAAGTTTTTTTATTCTCAATAACAAAGGTTACATTGCGAAAAAGTAAGGAATTTATTGCAATTATCAGTACAAAAAAAGATTCTTACATATTTATCTATCTAAATAGGATCTGTGTTTAACCTAGATTTATTATGATTGTGAATTTACATTGTACTTCTAAGTACAGACTGACAAAATTCAAAAAGTATGTATGTATATTATCGAAATCTATGTGAACGTGTTTCATTAAGTTAGAAAAATATTGATTTTATTGAAACCTTTAGATTTGAGGAAAAAAAAAAAAATATTTTGATAATTTTTAGTTTGACTTACCAATCTCAGGAATGCCCATATTATTAAGCCTATCCTTATGACATTGTAAGTTGGATTTTCATTATTTGGTTTAATTTCTTGACCGCTAGACAGTTGACTCAATTTCGGGGAATGCATTTTCAAAGATAAGTTAGCTTTTGCCTGAAATCACAAAAAAATATTTGGTTACTCTTTGATACACAAAAAAGACACAATCTATATTTACTATATACTAGGAGCATCTTTTGAATTAATTTGCAATGAAAATCGGTGACCTGATAATAAAACCGATCGATAAAAAAGGTTACTAATGATAAGTAGTTCTAACGTGTTCAATGTTTTGTATATAAACACTAGGTTTAACTTCAAAATAAATTTAAATTTGCTAGAGAAACTTCGCGTAGTGAATGGGTATAAAAAAACAAAAAACAAAAAGATTTGTTAACTAATTATTTAAGTAATTAGCTCTAAAAACTAAATTTATTTGTCAAGTGAATTTTCAAACCTGCACTTTTTTTACTAAAGGCACTAATTAGTCACTCGTGTATTACGTCTACTCTCGTGCGAGTACTTATCAACACTGTTTAATTATTCCGTTTAGAACTCCTTATTTATATAATTGTGAACTACATATTTACAGCTTATGTTTTAATTGTGGGTGCAGATAAGTTTGTTTGTAAACAAAAAAACCCAATTATATAATATGGATCCCTATTTGGGTTTTTTTTAATATCTTCTTCAACGATTTCAACATCAAAATATCCAGACCACTGGGAAAATTCAACATCATCTATCAGTCGGAATGTGATGGTATTATCCTAGCAGCCCACACCATAATAGCCAGCACACCGAGTTTCACTGGACAAACAAAGAAGCAGTTGATAAGTTTGCTTGGAGAGGATCTAATGCACAAATTTCATGAGAAGACACCTGAATAAAAAGCTGGTAGTCCTCGACAATCGGTTACAGACAGGCCAAGTCATGCTATCAATGCTATTATATGCATGGATGGCAGTGCATGCATGGAGACGGAGAAAATGCCCACGTTTTCCTTGAGTGTACGTGCATTATCGATATATGCTGGTGAACCTCCCTTCTTGCGTCGTATTTCTCAATGCTGAGAGTCGTAACCTCCCTGCTTTACCATTATCACTCCGACGATATTCCTTCATCTGTTTCTGTCTCTGGCAGTTTGAAGGCCATTGTATACTGTAGAGTCAAGAGCGGTGCCGATCTGGAATGCGAACCATAAGATCTCCAAAATTCCTCATAGATGCTCTGCATAAACTCCAAGGTTGGGGTTGGAGACGCGTAGTCATGGCTTCCACAAAATCAAAGTCACTCAGCTAGCTTTAGAGGTTTCTATTAGGGATCAGATCCCGAATGAAACCACCAGTAATTACTAGCTATTTTCATACCATTATTCATATAAATATGCTCATAAGTAGGTTGATGCTTGTATCTAATTAATTAACAAGGTTATTATGGAGGTTAAACTCAGGGTTTCCTAAGCCTAGTTACAGTTTAATTCCCACGGGAAAAACAAATTTGGGAATAGAATATAATTAAATGCAGTGGCTGTTTTAATAATTCGCAAAATTGTTTCCTTTTAGATATTGTGGTGTGAAATTGATGTAGTTTTGTATCTCAAGTGTCCTAATCTAACCCAACTGTGAAATTATTGAAACATGTGTGATCTCGGTAAAATGGAGCTGAAAAAATTGTAGTACTGGCTACCGCAGCAAAGCTTGTCGAGAAAGCCGATCTGATACATTTGGTGCTAAATACTGCAAAAAACATTAGAAAGAGTTCATAAACAACGCCACATCTGCATTTCAATAGAAAATAATTTGACTGTATGCTGTATCAAAAACGAATTACTTTCTAAAGGCCAATGCCAACTATTGGTATGATTTACTTTTTTCTATTCAGAAACCTAGGTTTTATGTTAGAGGCCAATACGAGGAGTCAATAACAAAAGAACCAGGTCTTTAAACCGTAACCGTACGAAGATACGTATAGAAGCATTGCTAGTATATTTTTTCAGTAGTTAACTATTTTCGTTATAATGAAATAGAAATATAATACGTAATATTTTCGAGTTTTCATTGATAAATGAATCGGAAAGATACGCGTTAGTGTTGTGATAGTGATTGACACTATTTAATGAGTACTCACTATAAAAACCGAAACTAAAACTATATTTAACAAAGGGAAACTTAAAATATTAGACATATAGTATTTTTATTTAAGAAAAATAACGCCTGATAACAAATTTATAGCAATATACTAAATAGTTTCAAAATTCGTTTGGTTACGGTTGGTAAACATATTTTTTTTGCTATTGATTTATCATACAGTCCTTAAAAATATAACCTAGGTTTCACTACTGGCGAAAAATAAAAAAAATTACATGTCAGCAATGTATGGCAAAAGTTTCATTTCCCTTTGACACTGGCTAAATAACTCTTCGAAGCCGAAAGAAAAAAAAAACACACAGAACGAACGTGAACGGGTTCAAAGGTACAAAACAAATTCAGGTTTTTGAAGTGGAAATTCTTGACAGTATCTCACAATCCTTATAGGCACCCGCTTAGCGGTAGAGCCAATGTTAGACTTTTACTGGCTAAAACCCTCCTTCAGTTGCCTTTTGCGTTCCAAGGTCATGGTAATTCTATCAAACAATGCCAAAGTCATGGGTGGTTTCGCTTCTGTTAGCTATCCCATAGAAACGATATTTTTAATTAAATCTGACGAAAAGAAGATTGATAATTGTGTAACATTAAATCTGTAGAATCAATATCTGTAACTAGATTAGAGGCCTTACCGCGAGCTCTTAACACGATCCATTCGACGACCTACACTAAACTGTTAAAGGGCCTATAGACCTATAAAGTATATAAGGCATCCCTCTTTCTCGCTCCTCTTGCTCGAACGACTGACATTTGCACATTATGGTAGTTCCAGTAGTTCCAATACATTTCTAATAAGTTAATTTTCTTCATTTTAATTCTCTTATTTTTTGTTTGTTCCAGTCCAGGATCATCCCATCAAGTTCAACTGTTTCAATCAAGGATTTTTATGCTTACATGCAAGTTACTGTTCCGTTTCAGTTTCCTTTTTAATATAAACTAAAACTTTGTTGCTTTCGAAATGCTTTTTTTTAAATTTTATCTGTTTATTTCAATACAGCTTATGATATATAATTTATTACCTTTTGTATTTGGAAACAATAACATTGTATAATGTAGAAGCATGTTTTTTTCTTCTTCAGTGAATGTGAAGTATCATAGAGCATTTGTTTTTTAGATTAAAACTTGTTTGACATTACAAGCTGCGAATCAAATGTCTCGCTAATGGTTGCACGTATTATTGGGTCATTTACTTCCCTTCAAAATGGTTGACCTGATTGGGGCTGATGCACGCGTCATGCTCGTGAACGGGTGCCGTCAGGTTAGACTGGTGATTTCTTAGCTGCCAGTGGCTTAATTCAATTTATATTTTTTTTAATTAGGTTTTGTTTACTATTATTATTACTTACCTACATTATGCTAACATAATGGGAGCGACATGAAATAAGTAACCAAGATTAATGTAACTCATAATATGATTTAAAAGAGCATCGATGGAGTTTCTTGCACGTTCTTCTTCATAGAGATCTACGTTTTGGAACGTGCAATTTAGCTTCACTTTTTTTTGACTCACCGACATTTTGACAATTCAAAAGTGCCTGTGATTGGTCTATTTGAAATAAACGTTTCTGATTTCTGATACACGCGTCTTGCTTTTACAATTTACTTTAGACATTGATCGAATAGTTAACATCGACTCTACTTGCCAATAATAAAAAATGGAAAAGAATTTTAATTCTGTCTTCACACAGGTATAAATACGTCCATAAGAAGTATCACTTATATTCGTAGTAGCCACACACTCATCATGCTCGTTTCTATCCAAACCTTTAAATAGGAGTTTCCTTCTTTCAATCCTATATACCAGCGGCTATTTTTAGCTATGTGGTATCCTGTTAGCAAATAGAAGTACTTGTCATTCATTTGTATAGGATCTTTTACTTCTACAATGATGTGATGGAATCCTCATCGAAATACAACACACTAAAGTTTATAAAGTTTGTATGTGTGTGTTACTTCTTCACTTTCAAACGGCTGAACAAATTTCGTTGCAACTGGCTTCTACATAGCTTTGTCTGTGTGAAATTTAAAAATATACTGCCTACATCACTCTGATAAAGAGTAAAAAAAAAATATTGAACTGTTAAAAAAAAAAGCAAAAACTATTCTTTTTTCGAAAAAATTTTTATAATTTAAACAGTAATTTCAAGTTTCTTTCGACTTTATAATATTAGTACAAATTTGACATACAGCATAATTTTATCACGGGAGTACATTCCCTTGAGATAACTTTCTACACACTCGCGGGCGAAGACGCTGGCAGAAGCTACTAATTAATATATTTAATGTACTATTTTGGCGGATACCATTTACGCATTTAAGATAAAAAAAGGAAAAGGTACAAATCGAATATGTTACTAGAAACACTGAATTACGTAAATCTCAAATTCTGTGAATTCATATCCGATATTTGATATTCCTATCTAGTTTGAAAGTGACGCCAGTGACTGAAAAGTTGAAGGGGAATCGTTTGACTTGGTATGGTCATGTAAAGAGGAGAGATGAAACGCATGTTACTAAAAGAGTAATGAGTATACATGTGGATGGGTGGAGAGGGAGAGGGAGGCCAAAGAAAAGATGGATGGATTGTGTGAACAGTGATATGAAAGAAAAGGAAGTTACTGATAGTATGACGGTTGACAGGATAGAATGGAAGAAAAAAACGTGTTGCGCCGACTCCAAATAAGATGGGACAAGGGCAGGAAGATGATGATTTGATATTCCTATCAAATATTCGACTGACTTTTTTTCTCTTCTGGCTCAGTTCCCGTTGCTGTTATGATGAATCAACCACCCGCGCGTGTACTAGCTCGGTTCTCAAAAACACGGATATGACTATAAACTATTAACTCAGTTAATAGACGCGTCATCTCATAGTTGTCCAGACGCAAAGAAAGATTTAGTTGGAAACGAAGCGGATGCACTTCTTCGAAAACATAACTGCTTTTTGTAGGAACACTGTGTTAAAATTTAGAGGATTCATCATTTCAAGACTTTCCAGACGAAGATACAACATATCTGCCAAGTGTTTTGTTTATATTGTCAGATCCGCGCCCTCAGGTCTACTATCTTATGCCGGACGGGTTATATAACCTTATAATGGCCGCTTCAAAATGCGCGGGCGAGATAACCATTTAGCCGTCTTGTGTCGTTCATACAATTTACAAAACGCGAGCGCGGTTACAAGTCTTTCTGCAACTATTCTAAGTAATATAATTTTGCTGTAGTTATATATCGAAAAAGAGGGTAGATTCATATTTCAACGCTTCTGTGTATAAAAATCAAAAATAAATGAGTGTGTCTACTATATAAATTTTATGTCCCAATTGTGATATGAACTGAGTTTTCTTAAATTTATGGTTTCAAAACTGCTTGTAAAATAGCTTGAGGATTATTAGAACAGTGAATGCTCTAACAAGATGCGGTTAGAGCTACCAGTATGCACAAGATGTTGTTTATGTCTCCCGTTACGTTATGGATTGATCGCGTGGGGATATTTTAGATTGGTGAGTATATACGACTGACCTATGATATGTTATTTATGTTGTACAATAAGGATTGTATCTATCTATCTATCTATCTATGAAACCATTCATACTATATATTGTGTACTTATGTATTATTATATTATATTTATTTCTAGCCTTTAATGTCCCACCGCAGGGCAAAGGCCTCCCTACATTTCTTCCATTGTCGGCTTTGAGCCACTTCTTGCTAATTCCTAAGGAAGACATCTAAGTCATTCCACCATTTCCTTTTTGTTCTGTCAGTAAAACACAAAGTTGGTGCCCTGAAATCGTTTGAAGGGATCCCGGCAGACCATGAAGGAGATGGCAGTATGACTGTTGGTTCGTCTTCAAGTCAAAAAATAATAATAAGAAATAGATTAACTTTCATCCACAATAATTAAATTCATAACATGCGTGTGCAATAAATTAGAATCAATCTGTAGCTAATTGTATATATTCCCAGGTGATATCCGCCCTAGTGATGGTCGGTGCTGAAAAATCTTTTTCTACGATGTTGGGTTTAACCAAAACTGAACCAGACACAAGTTACAAAGTCTATGCAGCATTGTTAGCATTTTTAATGCTCTTTACGTTGGGGGATATTATAATGAACATTGCGTTTGTTATTGCCGGACACAGAGTAAGTAGATAGATCAAATAAATAACCTGGAACTTGTTTTTTTTTGTCTCTTTTTAAAATCCTTGTCATCATCTTATTTAGCTGGGTAGGTGCAACATGCCGTTTTCAGTTCGTGTTTGTGTTAATGTTATTTTGATGTTCAATAAATTTCATTTTATTCTTAATTACGGGCTTCTCCTTTCTTCATTCCCACAGTACCTACTTAAACTACCAATAATAACTACTTACCTCGTACTAATTTATTTTCAAAACAAATAATTAAAAAAGAAAAAGAAATATTTCCTTTTTTAAATTTAATTTACTTTTTTTCACTTTTATTTTGTTTAATTTACTTCTTTTTTTCTAACTTTCACTTACTTTGTACTAATTTTGTTAGAAAATCCTGAAGCTCTTGAGAGCTTACTACGTGTACAGCTTCGCCCTCTGGATAACGACGGCACTAATAGGCTTCGGGCTATCTGCTTACACCGTGTACTGGTTCAATCTTCAAAAAATCGATGAATTCCGCGTTTGGGTGCTACTAGTTGACTTGGCCACTTATCTAGCGCAATTCTGTAAGTTTTCTACAATTTTACCACCAAAAAACGTAAGCTTTAGCAACTAGGTAATGGTTTTAAGAATAATAGATAGCTATAATTATTCTATGCTGGTTCACTAATTTATAAAAACTGTTGTATTTAGAAAATAAAAATAAAACATATCGACGATGAAGTACCTGCATCAAATATATTGTGAACACCTCCTAATTAAACCAATGTGTCAATTTATGGTATTTATCTCCTAACGTTTTGGAACAGGAGATTTTTGACTTCGAAAGTTAGGAGTTATTGGCACTTTGCCATCGATATGACCTAAATGGTCATATCCTAGTTAATTAATTAATCCATGATTCCTAGGCTAATTAGCCTAGGAATAAATTAATTAATTAATTTTTAATTTAGAATATATATTATTAATCATGCATTAATAATATATATTCTAAAATAACCTATGCAAAGAAGTTATAAAAAATTACCTAAAGTTGAAAGCGGATGGAAGTCAAGTATAAATGATTTCTTTTTTCCAGCGATTCAAGGATTTGTCCTACTATTAATAAGGAGTCAGATGATCAAAATAAAGAAAAGCTACGAGTTCAGGTTTATAAACAATGCGGCTGATTGTGAATGTACGATGCATTCCGAAGATGAAATAGTTGATGAAGAAAAATATGAAAAATGCGAAGCTGAAACAAGTAAAATTCACGGGACAGCGAAGGATGATTAGGCAATAGAAAAACCGAATAATACTGAGCATGTTATCCTTATTAAATATGTTGATGTAAAGAAACTAATTTTGTAAATTGTGATCGTTAATACGTATTTATTTGACTTTTTTCTTCGTTTTCATTTCATCCATCACCATCAAAAAATAATTTTAGTATTTAATGTATATTATTATTATTTACAAACATTCAGACATGAAAGTCTACCTGAAACATTTCAATTTTGACTTTGCTTAAATCCTTGTGTTCTTATACCAAAAACTCACCATAATTGGTAATTTTTAAAGGTTGGACAAAGCCAATAAAGTTTTCTCATACAGCTAGTATGTCATCAGTGTAGGTTAAATTTTTAATATTATTATTTTTTACAGTGAAGGGTAGCAAGTGTTACTAGTGTGTTGTTGTGTCTAGTAAAACTTACTTCCCTCCTCTGTAAAAAATAATAATATTTAAAATTTAATCTTCACTGATGACGTACGTATTGGCATTGTGCAACCCCTAAAAGTTAATAGATTATGGTGCTTTTTGTTATATAAACACTGCATGAGCGGTATCAAGAATTAAAAATAACATGAACACCCTAACCTACATTCAGAAAGTGCCTACATGTTGCAAGTATACTGTTTAAATAACAAAAATGCCTGGGAACTGTACTAGTCCATGTCTTCTGTATGTCAGAAAACCAACACATTGTTTTCTACTAGATACTGTAACAATCCATGACATACAGAACAAGAAATTCAATAAAAAATTTCATACTAGTATAAAAAATATTTATAAAGGCTCAAGACATAAACCAATTCAAACGGTTTCCTCAAATGGATCAGAGTAAAGATGATAATAGTCGTTGATGACTAGAGGCCACAAGATTGCGGTGCGCGGGTTTGGGGCACCACTTAACCACTGGCTTGCGTCTCTACCATATAACATTAATCTACGTAACTCAGCGTAGGTATACAAGACCGTCTACTTCCTAAGCCCATACGTACTTATAGTTGACGAAGGATGAGTATCCTTGTCCGTCTCTTCTAATTTACTGTGCATTTGTTTTATGAGTTGTGCTGTGTTTGTGAATTCGTCTGCTCAATCGAAGCTTGAATTAGTGGGTTTTTTACTTCAGTTGATCGCTAGAATTTTAACTGATTTTCAAAAAGTGTGGAAGGGTGACACCTTCACTAGACAAGCAGGGTTTTCCCATATAAACAAACAACATATGTTTATTTCTGTTGTTACAGATAACTATGTTTACAACCTTAAGGTCAAAAATATTTTTTATTTACTGTTAATTCTGCTTATTTGTCATCGCTTGTTGTTGTTATTGCATACATGATAATAGCTTCGTAGAAACTTTTTGATCTAATTGCAGTGTTCACAGAACTTGTTGATTTTGCTTTTACTTGTGTTTTAGGAGTGACAGAGTTACACGTGTAATAATTCATAGACATTGAAGGACACAATGATTAGGATTCGTGGTGAGCTACCACAGTTTAAACGATGCTGTATTTGTCTACCACTAAGACATGGTTTGATCGTGTGGGGGTATATCAGATTGGTGAGTTCTTCGCTAACATTGAATTATGTTTAGTAAACAGAAATGGCTAAAGTTAAACTTACCTAATTTGAATTTAAACCTGATATTGGAATTAGAATTAAATACATACAGAAGGTTAGTAAAACCTTCCCCTTAACTTGAAAGCCTTTGGATTAAAATTTAGCAAAGTCATAGTCATTGTTCTAAAACTATAAAGTATTAAAGATATTATGAATGATAGAGACTGCAGCCGCAACCCATTTTTATTTTTAGGGTTCCGTACCTTAAAAGAAAAAAAGGGACCTTTACAGGATTACTTTGTTGTCCGTTTGTCTGTCTGTCTGTCTATTAAGAGCCTTTATCTTGAAAACGCGTCGAGGTATCGAGTTGAAATTAAAATCATATACTCAGGTCTGTGGTCCCTTGATGCGAAGCTGTGAAAAAATCAAATTTCTGAGTTAACAAAGAAAGATATGGTGGTTTATGCCGCAAACGTATATTTCAACACTCTCAAGGGAATCTAAATTCATAGGGTACTTTCCGTTTACCTAGAATCCTAAAATTTAGTATGAAGCAAGGTCTCATAGCACAAGTGTAGGAAAAAATCTGAAAAATATAATTTGTAGTTACATCACAAAAAAAAACTATTTTTGCGATTTGGAAAAATTGTCGTAACTTAATTCGGGAATGGAACTGTTTTCACAGGTAAGTTTATACGGAACCCTCAGTGCGAGCCTGACTCGCACTTGCCTGGTTTTTAGCAGTTAATATTTCCTAATATGTTTTCGTTATAATCTAAAAAATTTGTTGTCTTTTTTGTAAATAACATCCCACCTATTATTATTTTTTCAGGTAATAGGCGTTCTACTATTAGTAGGAGTCACCAAAAGCTTCTTCGAACTGCTAGCATTATCCAAAAATGAATCAGGCTACGGAATACTTGTAGTTATGTTTGGTTTCTTTATAATAATAGGAGGTGCGGATATTGTACTGAATGTAGTATTCGTTTACGCTGGACATACAGTAAGTTGTACAAATTATAGATGCTCAGTCAAATTAGAGAAATTATAAAGAGACAATCTTATATACCCAGATATAGATAGGATTGTTTGGATTCTTTCTCGAACCGTACGGTCCACAATAGCAAAAAAAAAAAATCCCCTACAGCAGCCGCATCAGGATATACCATTCGATATAAATAATAATTGACAGTTTGACATATTCTTGAGCAGTGTGGTTAGATGACTGAAATAATAACAGCAAATTGAAACACACGAGATTTCCCGATAATAAGTTAAAATAAAATAAAAATGCTTTACAGGAACAAAAACCGATTCATTGATATTTTGTAACCTTTCATTTCTTTGCAGAAACATCTGAAAATGTTGAAAGCGTACTACATCTACAGCTTTGTCCTCTGGATCCTGATGATAATCATGGGTGCGTCCCTAACTGTGTACGCTGTGCATGTGATTAACCTGCACAAGATGAATTTCCTCGGCGCCTGGATTGTGATGTGTAATGTAGCTACTTTTCTAGCTCAAATCTGTAAGTGATTATTCACAGAATATGTTGTTGTATACCTATTTACCTGTATTATTTGATACATTGACTGGTAGAAGTAACTATGGAAGACATCATTTTTTCCGTGTACCTACATACCTAATAATAAACCTTATTTTTTTGGTAGCAACTCTATCTGTACATAACTTTACGATTGGGATCACTAAAATGTACGGTCTTTTCTTTTCATTTTCAGTGATCCAAGCATATATTCTCCTATTAGTGAGAAGTGAGTTTATTAAACTAACAAATAACTGCGAGTTCAGGTTCGAAAACAAAGCGGCAGAATCAGCATGCAAAATGAAATGTGAAGAAGATGCTTTTTTAACCAATATAGACGATATAGACAATACAGATAGTATTGCTGATGTAAAAACAACCAATAACAATTATTTATTCAATGAACATAAAGGAATTTATAAAAATGGTATAAGTGAACCTAAAGACACGTACTAAAAGAACAACACAATTACCGGTTAGAAAAAGAAGAATTGAAGAAATAAAAAATTCAAAATCAGTTACTAATAGCTAAGAAAGTTGTTAGAGAAAAAATGTTTTAGTGTAGTTTTATTAAAGTAAATTTAATCGTGTTTGGTAGTGTTTTATCCAAAGCATTATAAGTTAATCAAGTTCACATTATTGGGACAGAAGCTCCCTCTCTGCGACCTTACGGTATGGCAGGTGTTGTAGCGGTATACCTTTGATACCGTCAGCACCGGTGGCCTTACTCAGCATTATTCCCAAGATTACGAGTCTGACTGCGCACAGCGCGATGAGAATTAGATCTTCATTGAAAACTATCGGTGTAGCATATTATACCTCAAGGTGTTGCTTGACTACCATGTTTTCATCGTTTTTGGCGGTCGGGTTCGGTAAGCACTAACTCATACACTCTACATATATACCCTGCGGTCTGCACAGTCAACATTATTCAAGGAAACTTCTGTTAGTAAGTGTGCTTATGAGTTATGAATGTCTCGAGAACCACTTATCTAATTTACGTACGTTTTTAAGTCCTAGATACTTTTTCTAACTACATTTGAGTGCGACCACGCGAGTTGAGCTGTTGGCACAGACATTCTAGTATTTATATTAATACAGCTCTTTGGATATGTTATTTTAATCTTTTTTTATATAATTATTATACGACTAATTTATTAATTTTGATTCAAACTGTATTATTACTTACATTATGGGGAATTTGTAATAAGATCTGGAAATCCTAAATCACTAGGAAAGTTGCTTGTTTATGTTATTGTAAACGAATGGAGATACTTATTTATAAATTCAAAGAGCGTATCTTCTTGTCATGTACTCGTATATCAGTTCAAAGTCAACGTTTGACCTCAACTGCTGGATAGCATGTAATTAATAAAGTTAAAATGTTTACAAATATTAAAATATGACAATTCTATAGATTTCTGCATAGTACTTTCTACTACGCAGATACTTATAGAATTGAGTTTGTGCAAAAAGGCAAGATCAATAGTTTAAAAATACGAAAGGAACAAAATGCGTACAGAGGTGCCAGTGTGTAAAAGATGTTGTTTCTGTTTGCCGCTACGATATAGTTTGCTGACATGGGGATACATCCGATTGGTAAGTACTAAAATATTTTATAGTAAAAAGTAGCTTGACTAAATCTACAAATAACAACAACAACTGCCACATTTTTATTGATTATATAAAATTGTGTGTGCAATAAAAAATAAAGAATAAAGTAACATTAATTTGTAAGTCTTATTTTTTAAATTCGATCAATAGTGATCCATATTATGAAAGTATCGGAACAGAGGTCACTTATGTTTATGCATTATAAAATCTTCTGTGTACTTGACTAATCTCTTTTAAGATTGGTCACTGCGAACGAAATTCATTTAAGAGGATTATTGTTATGGAAAATTTTCTGACCAAACAATCGACATTTTAACTAACAAAATTGCATGCTAAGAAGAGAGCACAAAGCACGTAAATTGAATTGAGATATGTTGTAGAGACATATATGTTGTCACATAAGATCTAAACTATGAAATCCTGTATCACGCAATTACAAGTCTCCGTGAGATTTGAGCATTAACAACAGCCCGAAATCATCTATCGGGTAGTTGTCTAAACCAGACATAACACCTGTCCAGTTGGAGGATACTCCTTACTTGACTGAGTTTTGCGGTACTTTACACTTTGTTCTGCATATCTCTAAACCCACCACACCCACACTGTTAATCACAACGTATCTTAATCTCTTAGATTTTCATGTAGTATTTTGTCTTTCCAGGGCTTATCAACGTACGTGTTCATCAGACTGTCCATAGTCTTCTATTGGATGTTACAAAAGGTTATAACAGAAGAAAATGTTCCATTAGATATAACACGTACAACAATATTAACTTCCGTGCTTCTATTGTTAATAATAGATATAGTATTAAATACTGTATTCATCACAGGTGGTCATAAGGTGAGTTTAATTGAAGACATTAAGCATAGACAAAGCATATAACATACTATCCTACAAGCTTTAGTAAAAAAGACAACGCTTTACAAAGACGAACTTTTTCTAAGTACACTGGTCGTCAAAATAAGTGGAAAAGAATGTAATCAATATTGACTTTCATAATATATTTGAACATTGTGAATCGAAATACGTGGTTACCATTTCTCTAGCACGTCAAATTTCGACGTAGTTCCTATGTGACGCACAAAAACAGAAATCTAGAGATCTAGTTCCTTTTTAAATTTTATATAAAAATATATTATAATATAATAATAATATTCCAAGACTTTTACACAGCGCCATCAAGTCTCAAATTAAGCAGAGCTTCTGGTATGAGTACTAGAAACCTGATAAACATACTTATATATTTCTAAATAAATATTATTTATAAATTACACACAAACACAGAACAAAATGATCGTGCTAATAACACAACATTTTTTCTTGGTTGGGAATCGAAACCACGAAATTCGGTGCACTAATTTGTGTGCCTTCTCAATATGCTCATTCAAGTAGTGTCGACTGTGTCAGCTCACGTCATCGGAGCAGCGCAGTCGAATTGGCGGCCTAAGGCGCTACAACGCTGAAGAAGGCATTTCGGCGGCAGCGTCCTGGCAACCGTTGCCCGATAACTTGCGTCGCGTCCTCGGCGTCCGCGTCGCCTGCAGAAGGCACGCGTAGAATTGTTTTGCGTGCAGAATACTTTTTTATTGACTTTATAGACGTTTTTATTTACCAGGTGTTTAGTTCCTTGAGACAATAATTTACATTACTAACAGATATCTATACTTATAATAAATCTGTAGAAGTGAAAATTCTGTACATTGAAAATGTCAAAAAAATAAATGGCGGGGATGTTACTAGACCGTCACCGAACCCAAAAATGTGATTAAAAAAAGTTTTGTCGGTCTGGTTGTTCAGGCATCACGCAAAAACTACTGGTTCGATTTCAATGAAACTTGGTATAATTATTCTTTAATATCCTGGGTACCACACTGGGTACTTTTTATCCCAGGAAAAGTATATACAATAAAAAACAAACTTAATTTGCGGTTCGATCCCTAGACCCGATTACTGTACCAACCGCCAATAATAAGTTTGTCGTAGATTACGTCACCCGCAGTGGAGTTCACTAAGTGGCGCAGCACACGGCTAAGATAATATTTTATCTTAAGATACAATATCGCTCGCCATACAATTCAATGGACTATCACACACGACGAAGATAATAAATAATATTTCATATTTTCGTATCTCAAAAAACCTAATAAAACCATTTTCGACTTCTACGCGGACGAAGTCGCGGGTAAAAGCTAGTATATAATAAATCTGAAGAAGTTATTATGCATTAAAATTGTGTGTAACTTGATCTATTACTTAGGCTTTGTTTCATCACAATGGGTTGACTATATCGAAAGACATACTACATTGACTCTTCGGCGGCACGAAGTCCGCCGGGTCAGCTAGTTACTAGTCGTATTATGGATTTCCAAATCATCCTGACTCTCATAGAATACACTTTTAAATTTCAGAAAGACATGAAACTGCTGCGAGCCTACTACATCTACAGCTTTATCCTGTGTATCCTGATCTTCCTGACGTGGATTGCCACCATCAAAGACACATTGTTGCAATTTGAAATAGGCGAAATTGAACCTATTTTCCATATCTATATACTTTTAGTCGACTCAGTATCTTTGTTGGCTCTAGTCCGTAAGTAAACGATAAGGTTTTATTTCGTTTTAATTGTTAGTATATTAGTTTTTAGGAGATACAAATCCATCTTAACTTAAGGCGTATAGTCCCTTGAACAACTGGCCGTCTGGCCGGATAAAATGTACACGTAATGCCGCCTACGAACGCATAGAGCCCGGCTGTTCCGCGTTAAAACCAGGGACCGTACAACCCCGAATATAAGTTAATTCTTTCAAAAGGGTTACAGATTGTATGCCTACAGTAACGGAAAATGTTACCTCTTCGTAGTGTTAGCCCTTTCATAACACTAACGTTAGGGTAACCCTATCAATAATTTAACTAGTTCAAGATGTTACCGGTTCCAATTGAAGCACATAACCCTTTGAAAGGGTTTGTCGGGGTAATCAAAGGGTTTTAAATAAAATCATTTTAAATTACGTTGGAGTGGAAGAATAGATTTTGATCTTCTCTTCGGGCACTAAATGATGAGTGAGACGATCGAATGACATTTATGATTCCGTAACGTAACGTAACAATGCCGACTATTCCAGAAAAAAAAATACATTTAACTTTAAAATCACTGCAATAATAACCATAAAAATATAATAACCATAAATAAAATAATCGAATGTGTATGGACTGTGGAGTCGCTAGGTCCTAGATTGCGTGTTGCGACTTGACGCGTACCTGCCGAATGCATGCAGTTTAGTACTTTAAAGTAAGGCACGAGAGATAAAATTACAATATTTGTAGTCCGAATGGGTAACTCTGTTTCAGTCGTTGAAGGGGTAACCCGTTCAAAACGTGTTACCGTTAAAAAGTATAAACCACCAAGAATGGGTTTTTGAATATACAGGTAAACAAATCGAAAGGGTTTGGAAGAGGTTATCCATTGATGAGGGTTTTCGTAAATAAGTGTAACCAATATGAAATGGGTTTTAAAACAACACTTTGTCAAAACCCTATCAAAAACCCTTTCAATGGGTAACCAAAATGGTCCCTGGTTAAAACCATTGTCTTTGCGAAAAAATTGATTGATCTATGAAGATCAGTCAATTTTAGTTTTTTTTATTATCCTATTATACATTCTGAAGAACACATAACCAGCGATTTTTTTGTGTAAACATATTTCTAAAGATCAAAGCCGTTTGAAAGGACAAAATAAAACAAGCGAAAAAATATCATGCTGTTAAAATATTTTTTTTAGCTAAAGTATTAGTCATACGAAAAAAACATAATTGTTAATAGAGTTATATATGAATCTATTTTTTTCCAAACCTATTAACCTAGCTGATACCGAGGCTTCAGAAAGTCACTGTTTTATGGCACTAAATTGGAGTAAGGACCTTAAGATGGATTCGTATTGGATTTCAACTGCAAGATAGTACCGAACGCGAAATAAATATTTGTAATCGCGATGAAAGGAAGTATCCTTTTATATATTCTCATTATATATATAAATTCACAAATATTTGGTGGAGGTGACATGTATTATCACCCTAGTACGAAACTTTTTCGGCGACATCTCACGCCGAGCCCCGGTAAAGACCATGGTCCCAAGCGAGGAGGAATGGCAGGTGGTCGCCGCCTTTTGTAATGCTAGCTAAGGAGGCGGTCGCACGCGTGAAGGAACGGACGTCCTCACTTCGGAACCCCGGTTGTTGGGGCCTAGACGTGGGCTTGCGGATGACAAGCAATATATAGGATTAGATAACCAGCCGTACCCAGCATGGCCGAAGCCAACTGGAGTTATGGGTTGTCTTCTGAAAGAGAAACCCGTGGTCCTGAAATGGAAAGGGCAGTTTAGTCAGTAAAAGTCTGATACGCTGCTCTGCCCTAGAGCGTGAGAAGTCACTAGATGATTTTTAACGTAAAAAAAGAGATAGATACACTCTTTATTGTACACCAATAATGAAATTACAATAGGAACTTAAAATTAATAGGGTGTCACAATGGGCGGTCTTATCACTAAAAGTCATTTTTTACAGACAACCTTTGGATGGATTTGACAGAGAAGGAGAAATAGATACGCAGGTAGTTCGTGGTGTACTATCTACATATATACAATACATAACTAATAAAATACATATACCTAATACAAACAGTATATATTTATATGAAAAATAATGTACGTGACGTTTAATAGGAGAGGTAGTGATTGTTAACCATAGTTTTAAAAATTGTTTATTAGCTTACACAACGTCAACTTGAAAAAAGCCAAGAGCATGTTGGGCCACGCTGAGTGTCCCCACTTAAGAGTTAAAAAACGACAGACAACGAGCATAACAAATACCACCAATGCCAACGAGTGACCAACCGAACAATTCAACAGTACCCAACCCATACCCATACCCGTCGCCGGTGTGGCTCATACCCGTCCCGACCCCATCAACTCAGGAAAAATCTTAACAGCGCGAAGTAGCCCAAAGTACAGCGCCATCTCTCGGGAAATCGGGTTACTGATTTATACAAACTAGACGTTTTGTGTATGTTGTGTTTTCGTTGGTAATTCTGGATGGAACCGATTTTAATAATTCTTTTTTATTTGAAACAAGATACGTTCAGGATAATAATATATGTAAACTAAGTTAAAAAAATCCTTGCATGTCCGGTTAAATTACAAACTTAGTTCAGAAATTATTTTGTACAACTTTTCATAAACTGTCAACCCATCAAGTTCAAAATAATTTTTCTAGAAAGTCTTCATAAAGTTCTACTTTTGAGATTTTTTTCATATTTTCTAAACTTATGGTTCAAAAGTTAGAGGGACACATTTTTTTTTTTACTTTTGAGAGATTATTTCCGAAAATATTGATGTTATCAAAAAATGATTTCAGTGAACCCCTATTAATTTTGAAATACCTATCCAACAATATATCACACGTTAGGGTAGAAATAAAAAAAGAACACTCCCGGCTTTAAGCTTAACCCTAATAAAACATTTTTTTTTCACTTTTTATAGTATGACGGTTGACAGGATAGAATGGAAGAAAAAAACGTGTTGCGCCGACCCCAAATAAGATGGGATAAGGGCAGGAAGATGATGATGATTTTACCAATTTGTCGGCGTGATTGATATACATATATGTAGTACCAAATTTCAGTTTTCTAGTGTGGTCACTGAGATTATACGCGAACGGACGGATAGACAGACAGACTTGGCGAAACTATAAGGGTTCATAGTTGACTACAGAACCCTAAAAAAGATTCTACATAAATGATTATATTTATATTGAACTCGTCATTGGAATTTTTGCTCAAGTAACAGTGTCACACCGGGGATGCGTCAAACGCGAGCCTATCAAAAAAACAAGTACGAGTCGGACACGCACACTGAGGGTTCCGTACAAACTTATTATGAAAACAGTTCAATTCCCGAATTGAGTTACGAAGATTTTTCCGAATCACAAAAAAAATATACGTTTTTTTGCGATTTAAACGACCGTATCTTTTTTTTCGCTACCTCAGAAGTTATATATTTTCACAGCTTCAAGGGACCGCAGGCCTGAGTATAGGATTTTAATTTCAACTCGATAACGCCACGAGTTCCCGAGATAAAGGGTCTTGATAGACAGACAGACAGACGGACAACAAACTGATCCATCTATCCATCGTGATATATTCAAGTTTCCCTTATACTCAAAGTAAAAAGTTTTTTATTTCACATAGGCCTACATGAGCACTTATAAAAAGTCAGAAGCTAGTGCACGGTTCCAAATTGGTTGTTTCCTATGGAGAAGAACCGGCAAGAAACTCCATAAAATAACTACTAAAAATAATGTTGTATAGTTAGTTATAATTACTGTTGTTTTATACTTATATATAGCTTCGTTACAAAGTTAGGAATGTCCCCATGGAAACATAAATGTGCTGTCTGATTTTGTCTGCTCCCTTTTGAGACTAATCATACACACACATGCATGACATGTGACATCCACCAACCCGCACTAGGCCCGCGTGGTGGCTTACGGCCCATTCCCTCTCCTAGAGAGGAGGCTTGAGTCCCAGCAGTGGGAACATTATAAGGCCGACTATGCTAATCCTTTCACATCAATTAAATATCAAACTACTAATTTTTTATTTTTATATTTCCAGTCGCACAAATCGTCGTTTTGCTACTAGTGAGGAGCGAGATGATCAAACTGAGGAACCACTGCGAGTTCAGATTCGTGAACAACGCAGCTGAAGCGGAATGTACTTTGGAATATGAAGAATTAAATGGAGGAAGACCAGAATAGATATACTAAAAATATGTGCCTGAAGAGTCTATGAGACAGGAAATATGAAATATTACCAAGGGCCATAAATGTAATATAAATTATAGTTGATGTTAACATTATTACAAACATACCTGTGTACCTATATTAAATAAATAATAACAAACAGAAAACAGTACTTTAGAGTTTGACAACGACTTAAATAAGGTTATCAGCAAGTTTACACTACAAGAACCTAATGCCATCTCTTCTTGGTTACTAGCACGTTGCCCAAGTTGTGCAATCTTCACCATCAATGTATTTATTCATCCTCGAATTGAAACACCACAGCAATGAAGTGAAATTCCTATTTACGGTGGCGTAATAGTTATTAATTTTATCAGTAAGCAGATCGCATTACAAATACATAATGTTATTATTAACAGGCAATAAGCAAAACCTCTTGACAGGTATTGGAACAGCAGCATGTCTGCCACAGCCATGCTGGATATAAGGGCAGTCTAGCTTATCAGCGAATGGTGAATAGTGATGATGAGTGAATGATGGGTCACGTAGGGTCATTTGAGCAGTCCACCATTATTTCATGGTCGGCGGTCGAACTAGTGACACGCGGGGTTGCGACAGTCGTGGAGAGGATCCAAGAGTTGGGACTTGAGGTGGCATTGCACAAGTCCGAGGCCATGTGCTTCCACGGCCCCCGGAACGCGCCACCAACGGGGTCCCAACTAACGGTAGGAGGAGTTCACATCGGCGTCGAGTTGACGATGAAGTACCTTGGACTCGTCCTCGACAGCCGATGGAATTTCGAGGAGCATTTCCGACGTCTGGCTCCCAAACTGGATCGTGCTGGGGCTGCCCTCAAGCGGCTCCTTCCCAACCTAGGGGGTCCAGACGCCTCCTGCCGGAGGCTCTATGCAGGAATTGTGCGGTCCATGGCCCTTTATGGGGCGCCGGTATGGGCGCCGTCGCTACGAAAGCGTCCGGCAGCCAGGCTGAATGCAAGCCAGAGGGTCATGGCCGTCCGGATGGTGCGGGGATACCGCACAATTTCCCGCGAAGCAGCGAGCCTCCTTGCCGGCCAACCACCACTTGATTTGGAGGCAACAGTCCTTGCACGCATGCACGATCTGCGCATGAAGATGCAACGCCGGGGCGAAACTCCGCTGCCGCGCCAAGTCGCGGCATGGCGGAAAGACTTCCGGCGGGATCTCATGGTGGAATGGCAACAGCGACTGTCGCAACCCAGTGCTGGGCACGCCATAATTATGGCGATAAGACCCCTCTTTGAGGAGTGGCTGGAAAGACCTCACGGCGTCCTCACCTTCCGCATGACGCAGGTCCTCACCGGACATGGCAAGTTCGGGAGGTTCCTGCACCGGATTCGTGCGGAAGAAACGCCCGGGTGCCGCCATTGTGTGGACCGCCCGGAGGACACGGTGGAGCATACGGTAGAGGTGTGCCCCGCTTGGGCAGAGCACCGCCGTGTCCTCGCGGGGGCGATCGGCGGCAGCGATCTCTCGCGCCGGGCCTTGGTACAGGCCATGGTCCGGAGCGAGGAGGAGTGGCAGGCGGTTGCCTCCTTCTGCGAAGCAGTAATGCTAGCAAAGGAGGCGGCAGATCGCGTGAGGCAAAGGTCCTCACGCCCCAATCGCCGCCGGGATTCCGATCCCGATTTCCGGCCACCGTAGGCGCGGGCTTGCAGACGCCGAGCAATGGGTGGCTCGCCGTCTGACCGTCCGGTAACCGTCCGGACCGAGCCCAAGTCGTCGACGGTGCGTTTTGTTCCACGCGCGCCTCAAGGAGATGTCAGCAAATCGTAGGGGCCCAGCAGGGTCGAAGCCTACTGGGGCCCTGGGTAGTGTGAAAGCGGAACCCGGGGCCCTGGGACGAAGGCAACGAAGGAACAGGAGTGGGTTTTTAGTCAGTAAGAGTCTGACACTATCTCCCGTTCTGCCCAAGAGCGGGGATGTCATTAGGATGATTTTTCCAACCAAAAAAAAAAAAAAAACATTATTTCATGGTAGAGACAGACATCGCACCTCACCATATAGTCAAAAGGCGTGAGGTTAAATTATCGCACCCCATGGTAGAAATACTTATAATACTAAACATATACAGCAACGCAGCATGGTGACAGTTATAATAGGGAAGTTACTTCTCCGGATAATCGTTTTAGTGAAAAAAAACAGCTCTTTGGGGAAGTACTTTGAAAAAAATTTATTAAATCATATGTAATCGGGAAACCCATATTGTTATCTTATACTTCGTGACATTTACTGAACTTATACTCGATAGTGTGAAAGTCACAAGATTCGCACATACATCTCATCACACGCTTCTTATTGTGCAAGGCAGACAGTTGTGTCTAATTTATCGTGCAAAAAAGTACTGCTGTAACGAAAAAGCTCACGACTTCTTATAAAATAATTTCTCTATTCGTTAATACGAGTATAAAATTTTTATTGTTGGTTTATCCTTATCTATGAAGTGATCAGTTTTTTGAATAAAGTGATTAAGAATTTGAAACAATGCGTACAGAAGTGGTAGAATTAAAAAGAGCCTGTTTCTGTTTCCCACTAAGATACAGTTTACTCATTTACGGATATAGCAGATTAGTAAGTAGTATTTTCAACGTTCATTCCACTGCTTCATTGGTATAGTATAGTATCGCAAGCGAAAGCCTATCATGAGGGTCTTGGACTCGATTCCTGGAACAGGTTTAGTGTTATTGGATATTGCGTTAAGAATTTGTATTGTAGATAATGTAAATGCAGTTACAGACAACACTTAATGATTACATCACCCTGGTACGATACAGCAATCATCTTATAACTAAGAACTAAAATAATTTTACTGTTATATCAATAACTAGCTTCTGCCAGCGGCTTCGCCCGCGTGAAAGTAGGTTTCTCCTAACAAACTTTGGTAGATATTTATAAGATCTATAATTAATTAGAACATTTTATGGATCTATCTTTTATAGTTTAGGCAGCGTACGCAAAATAAGTAACTTTTCTGGTTGACTTTTTACACCTTGTGTCCGAAAAACTCAAATATCTTACGGATTCCTATTTTTTTCCAAAATAAAATATAACCTATGTTACTCGTGGATAATGTAGCTTTCGAATGGTGAAAGAATTTTTAAAATCGGTCCAGTAGTTTTTGAGCCTATTCATTACAAACAAACAAACAAAGTTTTCCTCTTTATAATATTAGTGTAGATAAACATTATAATTAATAGAAATTTACCTAAAGTTTTTAGGTATTCATAAAACTATAAGCATTTTAGTTAAAGACTTAACTTAGGTTGGTTTTCCACCAAAGTTGAGCATTTTTGAACAGCTTAGCGAAGTTTAGAAACTATGTGAAGCTACAAAAACAACAAAAATAATTATTAATATGGCTATGTTGGTGACAAAACTAATGGATAACCATTTTTGATAAAAATGCTTTAATATAAAGTTTATTTCAATTAAAAATAACATGACAAATGGAAATTATCACAGTTCAAACGAACCAGACCATTGAAGTGATAGACCATTTAATAAAACAAACAGTTCACAGAAACCAAGACCTATGAAACATACCTCAAACAATAGGAGTACAGTAATCCTCTGATGTAGGCAGGTTGCACTTACATTTTAATAAAGGTACTGCAGAGAATGAAGAAACTTCGGTTCAGTTTACTACACGTACTGCACAAACTATACGATATCTTAAGTTTATTAATCTTATTTTAATTTTTTTTTAGATTTCCGTCATATTAGACTTATTTTTGATAGTTTTTCTAACGAATTTTGAAGATGAAACCACAAGTACAATTTGTTTTAAAGTTTTTTCATTAACAATGAGTCTGCTCGATTTTATACTTGTTATTATATTCATTGTTGGAGCTCATAAGGTGAGAGAAGTGTTTTTATTCTCGCATAATTTTATTTTAGTAAATATGTTTTACAAATTTATTTATTTAGACTACCTAAATGCACACAGGTACAAAAAAGGACTTGATTTACCAATAATTAGATTAATAGTTATATCTTATTATTTATAGATTTTAATGGAGGGTTTTATCAACGTTATGGCGATGGGTATTAGTCGAGTGGACGTCCTTCAAATGGGTCGGCTCTAAGGGCCTTAATATCTTATGCATTCTTTACTAGTCAACCAATGCTAGTAGTGATAACATTGGATAAACCTAGAAAAAATTATACGATACCATAATTTTGGAAATAAGTAGTTTAAATGTATCTTTTTTATATTTCAGAAAAGCGTCAAACTGTTGAAGACTTTCTATTTCTATGATCTAGGTCTGCTTATACTAAATACACTGATGTTCGCCGGCTTTGTTATATATATACTAAAAACAAGTATTCTGGTTGACTTTAAGAAGTACTTCAAGTACAATGTAAAGATAATATTGTCGGTAGCTGCGTACTTATTTCTTTGTCTTGGTAAGTTTATGGTTTAAAACCGCACAAACTGCTCTGAAAAATTTTAAAGATCCATAACCTGAAAAAAAACAGACATGTGACAGACGTGTGTTTTATTTATATTCAAAGATGGCCCTTAAATCAAAACTGTTCTTTATAGGTTTACAAGGCTACGTCTTGCTGCTAGTGAGGAGTGAGATTATCAAACTCGACAACAACAGTCAGTTCAGATTCGTGAACAATGCAGCGGAATCCGAGTGTACGATGGCATATAACAAAACAGGTGACGAAGAGGAAGGGTTAGCAAAAAACGATAATGAACCATTTGAAATTAAAGACAACATGTCTGATAGCATTAGTAAACTTGAGAATAAAGCAGAATGCAACATGAAGTACAAGAAATTAGGTGACGCAGATAATGGAACTGAAAAGCTTAACAATGAAGAAAATTGTAAATCTGAGAACATTAGTTGAAACTAGAGAATCAATTAGACATTAAAATAAAATACAAGAAATTTTATTCCATTCTGTTCTATAGATATAGCTTTTAAGGAGGTCGTTTTCACTCGCCTATCGTCAAAATCGAGCATGGTTTAATAGCTTGTTTCATTATCTAACGCAATGTTTGACGAAAAGGCAACGCAAAAAAGAAAGATAACGCCTGAAAACTCTGTTAGCATTCGGTAATTCTGTGATTTACTCAAATATTTTATAAAACTTGTTCCAGTGTTTTTTTTAAAACCTTAAAAGTTTTTGAAGAAATGATTATCATTTAGAATCTTGATTAAATTTGCGAGGCAAATTGTTATACTTTTTATGATTTTTTAAGTTTTTGAGTAAATTATAAGGTGTCAAAATTCATGCAATACAGCAAATTTTCAGAGGTCTTTACTGGATTAGTTTTACACAAATTTATAAATTGATTTCAATAGAAGCCTAGATAATATCCACAAGATACTGTGTTTCCAAAAAATGTAATGAAAAATGTGGAATAACGCCATAATAGTGAAAACCGCTCGGTTGTATGGAAAACAGTGAAAATGTCGAGTTGCATCCTCTTAAGTGTAAATAATAGAATATTTTAATTAAGATTTATATTACAAAAATATAATATACACTAAATACACTCTAAAAGCCTGCTGATTTTCTTTTTCTTAAAAATCACACATTTGTTAACAATTTATTAAGATAATTGTAAGTAGAATAATTAAAACAAAAACATTGTACTCTGCGTCCTTAAAAGTACAGAACACATTTTTTTTTAATTTCTGTTCCAAGGGAACGTCATTATGGTAGTAATTTCTATAAACAGACATTGAAATTTCTTGTATACTATCTTATTTCGAAATCATTGGATAGCGATGTATCATAGACTAACTAATAATTAATTTCGAGACCATTTTTATTAGTTTGCATGTAAAAATATTTCAGTATCAAAGATATTACTTCAAACCACAAAGCATTGTTCAAATATGTACTCTTCTTCAAGGCTACCATGCCATGCATCAGGCCTTAAATCAAAAAATGCTTCAGTATTTCACTAGGATATAGTTTTATTATAATGGATGTATATCAGTTTAGTAAGTCTGATGGATTTTTTAATAGTGCAAGGTCAAGTAGTCAGGCAGGCCTCATTGCCAACACATGATAGACGATGGTCTAGAACATAAGCTTCATCATTAAGCAATAGCTAAGGTGACGATGCCATGGGGCAAGTATCTTCTGTTTGATATCGGAGCTCTTCTTGTTTTCATATTTGCAGCACATTTTATAAGGATTTTTTTTACGTTTTTATCGTTTTATTTGGTTTTCTAATAGTTGAAGTGTATTCAAAACCAAAACATTGGTATACTAGATTCTACCAGCGGCTTCGTCCGCGTGAAAGAAGGCTTTCATCACACAAATTTGGACCCCGTTTCCTCCCCTTAGGGTGTGAATTTTGAAAAATCTTCTCTTAGTGCTCGCCTTCGTCATAAAAGGAAGCTTTGTGCAAAATTTCACGCTCCTAGTCTTAGTAGTTTAGGCTGTTCGTTGATATGTCAGTCACTCTGTTGCTTCTTTTATATATATAGATAGATATGTACTATCGTGCACATACACGTATACAGGCAAACGTCAAAATCTTGATGTTACGATGTTTTGTACTCACTCGTAGCACTTAAAATTTCCCCTGTCGTCTGGCAGGTACTTTCTTCACTAAATAATGGTGAATAATACTAATGTGACACTCAATATAATTTTTGAGTGAAAAATAAAGAATACTATTCTATAGTTCTCTCATAATTGAAAAATACGAAATACAAAAGATTGCATATTCATTATAACTTAAACCTTCGTCCGCTTAATTATTAGGTCATTTACGTGTCTCTCTTTTTTAACCGACCTGAAATTAGGCACCGGAACTTTACACTAAATTAATGTAATCTAACCGTATTTGAGATTATTAGAATTGTCATGAGATGCACTCTGGCTATAAGATATTTAAGTTTGGCTGAGGGGTACTTTTTAGTGGTGGTACCATAACTAAAAAGTGTAAAATATTTTTTTTTTACATTGATTCGGTTAATTTTTTATTGTAATTTTTTTTTTTATTGAAGAGTGGAATCATTAAATAGGTTCGCCATCCGTTCGGGATGACGAAGACTTTTACTGAATTACACCCACCTGTGTCCCTCCAGCTGCCCTTTACGTTTCAGAGCTGCTGCGCACTGTAACTCTTTTGAAAAATCCCGTCGACCGTGATCGAAGGGCTGGCCTTTATCTTGGAAAGAGAATAAGCATTACCATACAGGCAGCGTGGCAAAGCTGCCAGTTTTTTGAGCATATTCGACAGCGCAGTCGACGGCAATGCGGAGGAGTTTTGTATTGTTCTTTATTTTCCACCGAGATCATGAAAAAAAATCTTGATTTAAATGTTCCTACATCAATTCCCAACGGGTCCACGAGATTTGCCCAAAGTAAAGTCAAACCATTTCTTGTCTGTCTTAATCAGTTTGTAAGTCTTGAGAAAAATAAATAGTTACTAACTACGATTATTTGTGAACATCAGAATGACGAGTGTACGTCAAAAAACAGTGACACGAAAGCAATGTTCAATGGGATGAATATGCGTAAAATTTAGAGCAATTTGCTTTTATATAAAATTAGAGTTATTTGAAAAACTTAGTGACAGCTAGTCTGATATCAGAATGAAGGTTGTATTTTTAATCTAAGCAAATTACTTACCATCTAAGTATGAAAACAGTAGCGTAGCAACGTTCCGTCAAACGTACCAAAAGCAGAATCAGATGCGGTAAAAAGTTTAAAAGTAATTATGAAAATAAAAATTCTAAATTTAAACGCCTACTTATTTTATACTAGCAATCACGTCCAAACATATAGAGAAACCCTTATACTACATGCGTTTCCTGGACAATCGCTTCCACCTTACGCTTCACCGTAAACTCTGAGCGATCCGAAACTTTGACTCTTGACTTAAAGACCCCTAGGTTGTAGCTATCAGGAAACACAGACTCCGGCACCTCCCTTAACACTCATGTCCTGTGAGAACTTACTCAAGTCGGACTTTTTATGGCCGCAGATTCGAGAATTGGCACCGCGCGTACAAAATACTAGTTACCACATTATAAACTTCAATGTTCCAAGACAACAATATATCGGTACAATATTATATTAGACTTTATTATCATGCGTTGTCATCCCTCCTCTTCACAGTCATGACCATACCAAGACAAACGATTACCTTTCAACTTTTCAGTCACTGGCGCCACTTTCAAACTGTTACACATATTATAATAACAACTTATAACATTTATGGTGTAACAACATATGGTATACATAAATGGTATAACAACTCATACCATTTATGGTATAAGTTGTTACATTACACAACACAATGTTTACATTATTAAGTCTTAAACCAACGTTTTGTGACTGCATTCTTACATTTTTGTTTTTTAAATTGTCTTCCAACTTCAGTTCGAGTCTTTCAATTACTTTTATAACTTTCAACATCAATATTCTAATATGTGGAGGCTTGTAAATGGTTCTTTGTGATCTACTCTGTTGTTATATTTTATATTGTTAGATGTACGCCACTCGGAAAAATTAAAATAAACAATTAGTGAACTAGTTGACTAATGCTTAGGTCATTCATAGAATACTAGTAGAACTACCATGTGACGAAAAAAACTCAGGACACTCCGACACGGACATGCGGGGTTACCATGACGTTCAAAGTAAGATTGTTTCATTCTTATTTCAGTGTGGGTAAGAGACAGAGCTATACAGGTTGTCTAGCGCCATCTTTTGCCCACACGGGAAATAAGAATAAAACCATCTTACTTTAAACGTCATGGTACTGGTTATGGACCGCAGTTAGAATCGAATTAAACGAAATGCGAGATATCAATTTCTATGAAAACACGTTATCGTATCTTTGTTGAGTGGTCGCTACGCGTCTGACATCTAGGAAGCCTGCAAATTAGTTTCTTGATCTCTTAAGCTGTCTGGCTTCACCGTTTCTGTTGCTACTATTACTTCTTCACATCGCATGGTACACTCAGCTTCAGTCGCATTGTTCACAAATTTGAACTCGCCGCCGCTGTTCCTGAGTTTGATGATTTCGCTCCTCAGCAGCAGAAGGAAATATGTTTGCACAACTGGAATAAATATAGCAATAATTTTTATTTTTGCTTAACACATTCTGTCTGAGACTTCAGTACTCGCTGCAGCTCAATAGTAAGTCTCTCTATGAGAATAGTATCCTCCTGACAAAACGGCCACCGCGGCGGTCAATCTCAATAGAGACTAGTTAAGTACACATGTTAATAAATATACAATAATTGTATATTTATTATTATGCATATTTCTGTATTTTTTGTTTTGTATTTAATATTGTAATGATTGTTAAATTGTAATTCTAAATTTAAGTGCATATTTTGTTAATTTTTATCACTAAAAATTGCAAATACTAATATTGTACGCCGTTATTGTTACATACATCAGACCACCACCATGAAATCGATTCTTTTTGTTTTTAATGTTAAATGTATTGTAGTGGCAGTACTCAATAAATAAATACATAGGAGATATTATTGGGCACAAATGCGTTCACAAAAACAAGTGCACGCGCATGTTCTTGTACTTTCTTGCTCTGTAAGGAAGGCAATGCAACTCAACCTACGTTCAGGGACAAGACTAATCGTTTAATGCGCAATTCTAAGCTGCAACTAAAAAATTCTTAATAGGTAATATAATCTAATTACATACTGTCCGTCTTGGAAATCGAACCCAGAATCCAAAAGAGTGGAGTCTTGAAGCTTGGCAATCTCGCTATATCACTTCTTCTCCTTCTTTTCGATTCGATGGTAAACTCGTCAAACTTTTTGGGCCCAATAGGTGGCTTCATTAATAGCAGCATCGGTAGCACTCATCAAATCCTCCAAAGTGCAGGTGTATGGACACTTGGGGAATTCCAACATGTGGCTCATGTTTTGAACAGGAGCTCCGCACTCACATTGAGTATTCGATGGGTCTATAAAACCCCATTTTGCCAAGTTGAGTTTGCAGCGGCCTACCTGGGTTCGCAACCGATTTAGTGCCTTCCATACCGGCCACTGCAAATCGCGTCCAGGCGGGAGATGCTCTTGGGGTTTCAAAAAGTCGGATGGTGGCAGGTGATGCTCTATGCTCTATCTAAACGCGATTATGCGAGCCAAACGTTAAAACGCGATTAGTTTTATTGGTGAATTCCGCCCTAAGAGATTATAGAGTTAATCATCCTTTTAAAAATGTCAGTTTTGTGAACAAATCTGCTTACCTAATATCACGAAAAAAAAGCATAAAGCCATCACAGCTTGGCCGAGTTGAAAATAAGGGTTATTTTGCACAAAGATACCCAGTGTTGTCGTAACCACTGCGTAGGAAGCCAACAGGAAAGTCGCTACCCACATCCCAATGCTTAGGAAATAGAATACTCTTATCAGTCGCACGTTTTTCTAAAAAAAAAAGTGTATTACCATACTAAAGCAAGTTATACAATCAAAGTTGGAATATTAGAATTAACGGATAAATTTTGCGGAATTGTTTGAACGCAAAGGACAACTAAACGAACACAGATTTCTTTTCAGGTCGGAAATCATTCAATGACTTCTCTTGAACTAGGGTGGAGCGGGAATGTAAAACTTTTACTGACTAAAACCCACTCCTATGTTCCTTCTTTGCCTTGCGTGCTAGGACTCTGAGTTTTTTTTTCAGAAGCTAACCCATAGCCCCAGTAGGTTTCGACCCTACTGGGCCAATTCGGTTTTGCTAACATCTCCTTGAAGCGCGCGAGGAGCACTACGCTAACTACTACGTAGACGGTTACCGGACGGCTTGACGGAGAGCTAACCATTGCTTACTGTCCGCAAGCCCACGCTGACAGTGGCTGGAAATCAGGGTCAAGATCCTGGCAGCTGGGCGTGAGGGCATTCCCTCACGCGTGCAGCTGCCTTCATCGCTAGCATTACTGCTTCGCAGAAGAAGGCGACCGCCTGCCATTCCTCCTCGCTCCGAACCATAGACTGTACCAAGGCCCAGCGCGAGAGTTCGTTGCCGCCGAGAAAAAAAATTAAAAATAGGTTTAAATCTCACCTTATGTCCTCCAACTATAAACACTATGGTTACTATGAAGTCCGTGAAGAATAAAGTGATTGCAATCGTTGATATAATTAGTCCTGGGTAGATGTGACTAACACGGTCTTCCTTTGCATATAATCTAATAAAATTTAAAGAGTCTATAAATAACTTTGACATTAAGAAAATGAGAAACAAATCTGCAATCTGAAACAAAAAATATTTATTTATTTATGTATTTATTTATTAAAACTTCATGAAACACAAAGACTTAATGCCTGAGGCATTCTCTCGTTGTCGTATCGTCGACATGTCGTCAAGATGTAGCATGGTTTTAAAGCTTGTTGCTTCATCTAACGCAATCCAACGTGATGTTTGATGAAGAGTCAATGCAAAAAAGAGATATAGCACCTAAAAACTCTGTTGGCATTCAGTAATTCCGTAATTTACTCGAATATTTCACAAAACTGGTTCCAGAAAATACGTGTTTTTTTCAAACCCCTAAAGATTTTTCAGAAAAATTGTCGTCATTCAGAATCTCAATTAAATGTGCAAGAATTCTATTAAAGTACTTTTTTATATTTTTAATATATGAGTACATTATGGAGGGCCAAAGTTCACATAGAAATAGCAGATATTCAGAAGTCTATACTAGATTAGTTTTATACAAATTTATGTTGAAATTTCTATAGAAGCATAGATAATATCCACAAGATAGCTGTGTATCCAAAATATCTAGAGAAAGATGTGTAATAACATCATAATCATGTAAGAGCGGTTGTATGAAAATGGATCTCGAAAAGGATGCTCTTAATAGAATAGAATGTCACTTAAATTATTACGTATTATGACTTATGATGTCATGTCAACACACCAGAGCTTCATATGTTCTTTTGCCGTATCAATATTCTACGAAACTTGGAGATCAAAAACTTGTTACGAGTTTTTCTCAAAATCACAGCTATACAGGATGTCTCCACTTTAATCAACTAGCTTTTGTCTTCAGCTTTGCCTGCGTACATAAAATATAAAAAATAATAATTAAAAAAAAACTTTTATTCGTATAAATATAGTCTGTCATTCAGGAATAAACATTTTTTTTTAAATCGGTTTTATTCTTTATAATTATTGTAAATTGTAGATAGATCTGTATCAATGCATTTAAATTAGTATACTGTTTTTCAATAAACAGGATTGATTCCTAGTTTGGAGGACGGTGGGCTTATATATATATACGAAACATCCACTCTTATTTTTGCAGTTTTATCACTGATGTTACTTATAGGCTACTTTTTGCACTATAAACAATTATTGACTTACGTTTACTTAGGTTTATTTTTTTAGATTAGTCTTTATTATTTATTTTACAGCGCTACATGAGTACCTACTATTTACGTACTTATGAAGTATTAAACAATATATTTTTTTAATTTTATTGTATATTGTTTCAAGTAATTAAAATTATCAATCTGAAATATGACGCCGAAAATTCTCTCCTTATATGTCAAATGGACTAATATTGATAAATATCTTTTTTATTCACATCTAACGAGTTAATAGTGATTTTGACTGATGCTTTATTGCAGTTAAACTACTTTTGACCAAGAGCGTCAGTCAAAAGTACTTTTAACCGCAAATTTGCAGTCAAAAGTACTAATAACCAATAATTTTCAGTCAAAACCACTTTTGACTAACCTGTTCAGTCAAAAGGACTTTTGACTGATTTTGCTAGTCAATAGTACTTTTAACTGGTTAAGAGTTTTGACTGCAACATATACAATACTTACCATTTTGAAGTAACCCCACGCGAGCAAGCCATATCGCAGTGGCAAACAGAAGCAACATCTTCTGCACACTGGAATTTCTCCTTTCATTTTGATCTTAGCTATTTGTATTTCGATATCACAGTTGTATTATTTTTACAAACACTTTACACCAAGTTATAAGTTCTCTTATATTTTCTCACTTTATTCAAATAATAAAAATAAAAAATGGTAGCTTCGATGTGTCAACTCTCAGTCCTATGAACGAAAATGGTCGGTGTTGATTGTTTATCTTTTGTGTCTGCTTTGCGGATTGTGAACTTGTTAATGGACACGTTGGTTTAGATAAACTAACTACTGTTGTAAATAACATAAATATTTATACACATTTAAGCTTTATCTATCCTATCCGGTATTTATACGTACCAGTTAATGTATATATGGGGACACGATAAGAGATGGATTTATTGTCGTAGATTCCGTAATTATTTATTTTATTAACCGTTGGTATTTTCAAATTAATGTCTTCCTTTATTGTAACTGAACAGAGGATGAGTTCTTCATCAAGGGTTCACTCGATAAGGTGTCTTCAATAAACCGGAGAGTGAGGCTCTTTTATCTATTATGAATGGCAAAGTCGTGAATTTATGACATATTTATGGAATATTTTTTGATATTAATCAATAGCTATACTGTTTCACTGTAGGAGGGGGAGTCATTAGATAATTTCGAACCTAAAAAAAGGGCTCATTGCACTTCGTTACCTCCTCACTTTTCTGGAGTTCATCAATGTTGATTTTAGAATATTTGATAATTGTATTAGGTTTAGATAATGTAATTAGTCAAAACTGTGTGAGCTATAACGAAATTGGTTTAGTCAACTAATGTCAGATTCTAGAAATGTCAGACGATTTTAAAACGCCTGATTCTATGAATGCTAGATTCTACAAATGTCAGATTCTATAAACGCCAGATTATTATAATACCAGATTTTTTAAATAAGTACCAGGTTCTATTAATCTCACATTTTTGTTATAATTGCAATATAATAATTTCCTTAATAATAATAATTTTAATGATATCACTTTCCATTAAAATTATCTAAAGGGCCTCTGTGAGTTGGCTTCAGCCCCTCGTACTCATTCCAAAGGTCAAGGACCTCAGGGTCCTGAGATATATAAATACATAAAAAATAATAATATATTTTTATATTTTTTTATGTATTTTTTTTTTTATTTTTGAAAATATTTAAAAATGTAACTCGTTAGTTGCACTTACATAAACATATTTGTTTATGTAAGTGAAATAAAGGAAATAATAATAATAATTTTTATTTTTATGTGAACATGGGTCTAATGGTTTGTAAAAACATATCAACGAAAGGGTTAGTAACACTTAAAAACCTAAAAAACTCTACTGCCGCGTCAGCAATCCCAACTAGTGATGGATCACTGGCTTATCGGATAAGGTTCCAAGAATGCTATTGGAACTGGTCCTAGATCTGCTTAGCAACGAAGCAGTCTTCTTTGTCATTGTAGCGTGGAAATCATCCAAACACGCTAAAGAGAACATGCCCGATGCATTGCTGTATTGCAGGCATTGTTGATGAAATTGTCCAGCATTAGTGATATTGTGTGTTTTAACATCTATAAGGTATATTTGTACTCTTATAATATGATCCTCTGTTTGCTTGGTTTGAGTCATAATATTAGAACGGGAGAAAAACACAAAGTCATCAGTTTCCATCAGAGATCAGGTCGGAGTTTGATTATTAGCATAGTCGGCCTTATAATGTTCCCACTGTTGGGACTCAGACCTCCTCTCTAGGAGAGGGAATGGGCCGTAATCCACCACGCGAGCCCAGTGCGAATTGGTAAATGTCACATGTTTTCGAAATTTTGGTTCTAAAACATGCCGGTTTCCTCACGATGTTTTCCTTCACCGTTTTTAAGAGCAGTGGTGATGAAATAAATTACAAAAAGTAATGCGCCTGGCTGGGTTTGAACCCGCTACCTACAACTCGTAAGTCGGGGCCGTTACCACTTGACCACCACTGCTCTCGACTCTCTCACCATTATTATTGTAGTCAAGGCGTAATTAGCCCCAGTTATTATAAATTGGGGCTAATAAAACTAATACTAACGAACTAGCTGATTAATTTGAATCCCATAAGGTTCAGTAAATTGATTGTAGAGCAGTTTTCGACTTGTACTGAATAATACACATCTGTTTTCCTTTAATTACCTTTTGCGTTCCGGCCGTCGTTAGGGCTTATTTATACCGAAATGCCAGCAATCGACACCGACACGGTGAACGCTTTCTTTCCTACGTTTATGTCTTCTTCTTCTTCAGGAACAAATGCTATAATAACTAATGCCGTCATTTTCGTTTTAAACACACGAATATCCTTGCTGCTTGCTTAAATTTATTTATTTAAACTTCATGTACAGTGGTGGTACATAGGCGGACTTAATGCCACAAAGCATTCTCTACCAGTCAACCATTGGGTTAAAAAGACAAAACTGTGGTAGGTGTGCACAATAAATAAATAACAGATATTTTTGAAGTAGAATGTAGTAACATTAAATTAAGTGGCTTATAATAATAAAATACGTTTATATGCTAATATAATAAACTAATAAATACTATGATACATAAGAAAACATTCTAATTAAGAGAACTTAAAATATAGCAATTATGACGAAGACCGAACTAAGATTGAGAGAACTTCAAGTAGTAGTTCCGAATTTTACGCTTGAAGGAAAATTTACTTTCAGCTTTTTTGATGTCAAGGGGAAGCACATTCCAGAGTTTTATGGTAGAGACAGTGTAAGAATTAGCCATAAACTCAGTACGGTGAGAAGGAATATGAAGAAGTATGTTTTTAGATGCTCGAAGGTTGAGATTATGAGAGCTGCCCAGTAATTTTTTAATTAAATCAAGAGGAGCCTAAGCGCCTAGCGTAGTGGCGTCGCGAGCTTACCGCCTGCCGCGCCCGATCTGCCGTTGCGAATTAGGCGCACAATGCCACATTCGCAAAATGACATATTGACGTAAAATGACACATTCGCAAAATCTCTCAAAATGTCACACTAGCAAAATGCCATACTATGAAAATGATACATTATTTATTTATTTAAACTTCATGTACAGTGGTGGTACATAGGCGGACTTTAATGAATGCCACAAGGCGTTATGCACCAAAAGCACATTCTCAAAAAACTATGTCTGTCTGTACCTATTTAAAAACTTTTTGACCCTGGATCTTTGGAAGGCGTACGAGGGGACAAAGTCAATTCGTAGAGACCCTTAGACACATTTCATGGATTATCTTTTTTTAGATTTTTTTATTTCATTATCATTATCTTATGACAAATCCCGTTCTTGGGTGAAGCGGGAGATAGTGTCAGAATTTTACTGACTAAAAACCCCACTCCTGTTCCTTCTTTGCCTTCATCTCAGGGCCCCGGGTTTTACTTTCACACTACCCGTGGCCCCAGTAGGCTTCGACCGTACCCTAAGATTTGCTGACATCTATCTAAGACGCGCGTGGAACAGTACGCGCCGTCGACGACTTGGGCTTAGTTCAGACGGTTACCAGAAGGTTGGACGGCGAGCCTCCCATTGCTCGCCTTACGCAAGCCCGCGCCTATGGTGGCCGGAATCGGGGCGTGAGGCCCCTTGCCTCACGCGATCGGCCGCCTCCTTTGCTAGCATTACTGGTTCGCAGCAGGAGGCGACCGCCTGCCACTCCTCCTCGCTCCGGACCTAGCCCTGTACCAGGGCCCGGCGCGAGAGATCGCCGCCGCCGATCACCCCCATGAAGACACGGCGTTGCTCTGCCCAAACGGGGCACACCTCCACCGTGTGCTCCACCGTGTCCACCGGGTGGTCCACACAGTGGCGACACCCGGGCGTGTCTTCCGCACGTATCCGATGCAGAAACATCCCGAACTTACCGTGTTCGGTGAGAACCTGCGTCATGTGGAAGGTGAGAACGCTCTGAGGTCTTTCCAACCACGCCTCAAAGAGGGGACTTACCGCCATAATTGTAGCGTGACCAAAAGTTTGACCCTGTGATTTATTAATGGTCATTGCAAAAGATATTATCTGTAGCGGAAATTGTAGGCGTTTATATTGGAACGGTAAATCCGATGATATTAGAAGAATTTGGGGAATCCATACATCTTTACCGGTACCACCCACATCCAGTGAGTATTGTGCACTCTATTATGAAAATTTTTAGTGATTAAACCAGCAAACGCGTGCCAATGCAAAGTTTAGGTAGATTCAGGTTTCTTTATAAAATAACAGAAAAACCTACTTTCAGCACCATTTTATTAGGAGGGAGTCCAGACCGGTTCAAAGAATTAAGATATTCTGCAGGAAAAACCTTTTTACAAAAAAGTAATAATAACCGACTTCAGTACAAAAAACCAAAACACTAAAACAAACAAAATAACTTTAATGTGGGAAGTCGGTGTTTCTGGTATTGTTTGCTTGTTATTTAACACAGTAGACAAGTCTGCGACGTCGTAGTCTGTCTAAGACAGTCCTGTCCATATTATTAAACGCATAGCATAGCATAGTCGGCCTTATAATGTTCCCACTGTTGGGACTCAGGCCTCCTCCCTAGGAGAGGGAACGGGCCGTAATCCACCACGCGGGCAAAGTGCGGGTTGGTGGATGTAACATGCCTTCGAATTTTTGGTTCTAGGACATGCCGGTTTCCTCACGATGTTTTCCTTCACCGTTTTGAGAGCAGTGGTGATGAAATAAATTACACAAAGTAATGCGCCTGGCTCGGTTTGAACCCGCGACCTACAACTCGTAAGTCGGGGCCGTTACCACTCGGCCACCACTGCTCGTAAACGCACAATGTATTTATGGTACCTAATATGATAAAAATTAATGCTGTATAGTAAAGGATAAAAATTGGTTATTGTGGGTTATACCTAAAAGATTTGTAGACCTTTTTAAGGGGTACAATACTGTAGTTCGGTCAGCGTTTGCAATGTAAGCGCAAAAAATGTGTTTATTTAAGACATCACATTAGAAACCTCTAAAATCATCAGGGTTATTCTACTATATTGTGCATTTATTATACATATATACCTTCCTCTTGAAACACTCTATTTATTAAAAACAAACCGCATCAAAATACGTTGCGTGATTTTAAAGATCCTAAGCATGTATAGGTACATGCTTAGGTTCTTTAAAACCAGACAGACACAGCAGACAGCGACTTTGTTTTACACTATGTTATGATTAGTTCACACAATGGCTAGTCTGTATTGACGGGCGCGACATCCGTTGAGTGAAACATTTCATAGTCAGCAACCGGCACGACTACCATTATATAGTATTTATAGTCACCCTTTGATGTCAATATTTCAGCTGGACATGCACAAGACTTGGACTTCCTGGACAAAACTGCTACAGGTAGTTGCGAAACTAATTAGCTCCTAATTCCATGAGCATGAGCTTGAACATGATCAGCCTTTCAATGTTCCCACTGCTGGGACTCAAGCCTCCTCTCTAGGAGAGGGAATGGGCCGTAATCCACCACGCGGGCCCAGTGCGGGTTGGTAATTCCATATCACAAGGTATAGATATTTTCATGGTTCAACAGTCTTTGATAAAGACACGGCAGGTCCAATGGTATCACTAGTTAGTGCAATTCGCCGATGTTTTCGGATTACAACCGTCCATTGAAAATCATGGTTGGTTTCCATTGAAAATCAGGCTCCTTAATGAAAGCACCTACTGCTAAAGCTGATTGATTTACACTCCCTGCCGGTAATATATAAGACTTTAAAGTTCATGAGGCCATGGAGATCGCCGGCGTGTCCCAATTTTTTTTTTGTATGCGGAAATCGAGAGTCAAAATTCTATATTATTTGAGAAGGCCGTGAGGTTCACCATTTCCATCGGTGGGAGCAAAAAAAAATTTCAGGGCGCCGTGGAATCCGCTAATTAATAAAAAAGAAAAAAAAAACATGTTTATTTATCACGCCATGATTCATGAAGAAAAAAAAATTCATCAACAAATTAGTCATCATCATCATCATCATTTCAGCCGAAAGACATCCACTGTTGGATATAGGCCTCCCCCAACAAATTAGTAATTGTAAAAAACTATTTTAATAAGGGAGGCTGGCCACAAATTCAAATAGTTTTTACATTAACTGGCGTGCTGTTATAGAAAATATGATTATACTTTGGCGTCACCATGAAAATAAGCATCAAACCCAAAAAAAAAGTGTGTCAATCGGATCAATAGTTAAGTTACAATGAGACTTGACAATAATATTTAAAAAAAAAACATCATAAAAAGGATGAATCACATAATAGCAAATCCAATTTTTACTTTTACTAAGTACATCGTATGTGTAATAATTTACTGAGCATTTAATTTTTTAAATTATTAAAATCCGTCAAAAAATGGTGGATTTATTCAAGTTTTTCTGAACGGCTACTTGGAAACGCGCACTCTCGCTGGGCTGTTTACGATGACGGCATCTGTCATGATCCGTGCGACGAACGGCTTGATCGTATTCATTCGCACGTGGAGACAGATCATGACAGATGACGTCACAGTGATTCACTTCATTCTCGGGCGCATTTCTGGAACACTAAAAATTGCTGTATCTTCATAATTTTTGGTCCGATTTAATATTTTTTTCAAAGTATTTACTGTTTTTTTTTTGACGTTATAAGTTTGAGTACTCCACAAATATCATGACTGATCCTCATTATAATAATAATTAGCATAGCATAGCATAGTCGGCCTTATAATGTTCCCACTGTTGGGCTTGTAATAATAATTACAAGTTAATATATGCATAGATTGAAGTTTAACAATGAAAGGTATAATGTCCCAAAAACTGCTTTTTGGTATGAATAGTCGTACGACATTTCTACTCAAAGATTCATTGCAACATTAATGTCTGACTCAAGAATGAAGTCGGGATCTGAGTTTGAGTCGTCTGACATGATGAAGAACGCAATGTAGATTCGCAATCAATGAGGAAGCGCGAGAAAAACGACCGGTAGTTAACTGTTTGTTTTTTTTTATTGTTGATATGTTCGCGATTGACCGCTATTATATTGTTATTATAATTATGATTTTCGACGTGAGGAACAGAAAATAACTTTAATTTCGGAAGTTGGTGTTTCTCGGTATTGTTTGTTTCTTATTTAACAGCGACTTCCGAAATTAAAGTTCTTTTGATCCTTTTAATGTCTTTTTTAGTGTAGTCAGTTTTATTTTTTTGTAAAATCTTTTCATATTTCACACTTTTTAGTTGCAATTAGTAGAATCATCGTGAGAAATATCCAGAGTGCCTATTTCTCATGACGATTCTATTTAACCCAAACACTGCTAGGTTATTTTGTTTTATTATGAAGTTCCTGTGTCTATCTTCCACCTTACGGCTCCTTCATCAGATTAGTTCGATAGTACCATATAGCCAAAGTGCATCTCATGACAATTCTAATAAGCCCAAACAGGGCTAGGATACATTGAATAATTACAGAGTTCCGGTCCTATCTTCCGGCTCCATCATCATCATCAGGTCACTTTGATGATACCATTTTTAACATAACTATTCAGAACCATTTATTTATTTGTATTGTCATAGTCTATATACTATCTTCATTGTGATATCTGTTCTATGTGAGTATAAAGTTCCGTTGGCCATTTCTGGTCTTCTTCATCAGTTCTTCTTCATATATGTTACTTTTTGACTGTAAATGCTTAAGTTCTCGATGAAAATACCAAAATCACTAAATGATTGCTTATAATATTTGAGGAGTTCTCTCGATTCCTTATGGATCCCATCATCAGAACTGGATTTTGAAAAAAAAAATAGGACCAATTTGGAAGCATACCCTATAAGAGGAAAAAAAAATTGCAAATCAGTCTAAAACCAATGGAGTTCTGAGGTAACACACATATAAAAAAAAAACATACAACCGAATTGATAACCTCCTCCTTTTTTTTTGAAGTCGGTTAAAAAGATGCAGCGTGCCGAATAAAAAAGATGGAGGCTACTGGTAATAAGATAATTAAAAAAATATAAGGAAAATATTTTTTGGGGGTCGCCGTTGGATCCCTCGGCAGAGAGGATGTTAAGCGAGTTGGACTAGCCTAGGCTTGAAATCCTTCTACGCTGATCTCGGTAGATGATGACAGCAGCGCATACAAATAAACACAATGTTCTATAGGCCCCAGCACAGCAACGCTGACATCCACGGCAGATTGATTGCTATTTTTCTTTGTCATAGGCGATCCGGTACGCTCGACCGACTTCAGCGACCGATGTCAGTGTAGAATAAAATTAAGTCTGTAAGTCGCACAAGGAGAGTTCGATCTATCGTTGGAAGTAACTCGAGTTTGTCTGTTCGAAAAACTATTAGGGAGACATGACTTTCCTAATTTACCCCATAATTCACGAATAAAAATACTGGGACTAAAAAAAAAATATGCTTTAAATGAACAATTTACTAAAATTGTTCACTTAAAGTATATATTTCCGGGTTTAAGCTGTTCATTTCAAGTGAGAGATGAAACACATGTAACTAAAAGAGTTATGAGTATACATGTGGATGGGTGGAGAGGGAGAGGGAGGCCAAAGAAAAGATGGATGGATTGTGTGAACAGATGCGAAAAGATGAATGGATTGTGTGTATATGAAAGAAAAGGAAGTTAGTGATAGTATGACGACCCCAAATAAGATGGGACAAGAGCAGGAAGATGATGATGATGATTTCAAGTGAGAGTTCTTAAGAGTCGTGAATTCCGCTGTGTTGTTCAGCATCACTAACCGATTTCATTTGTTTGAATTTAATGTTACTGATTCAATGAATCGACTTAGTGTGGGACTGTTTTCAACTTCTTTCATCGACGCACAATAGCATTCAGGGCAAACCCTTGTATTGTTCTCCTGTGATAGTTTTGTTTTACTCATGCATTATAAATGGTATGTTTTTAATACATTCGCTCTTAGGCAACCAAAAATATTTTTTATTATAACCTCCACAGGTTATAATAAAAAATCCCGGAAAGACAGCTATGTATTCAAGACGTCCATCTATTTATTTATTTATTGCATATATCGCTCACCTAGCAATATATTGGCACATCTACATTTTTCTTAGTTTACAGAAACTAGTATCAAACATTGTACAAATCTCTAAAATTAAGTTCCGAGTTCATTTTATATCATTGTTAATATAAATTGGGATATTGACTATAGACCATAAAAGATAAAATTAAGGATATAAATAATCTACTTTTAAACACTTAGGCAGTTAAAACTCAATTTCGCATTTATTGTACTGCCGTCATAAGAAAGAATGGCGTAACTGACAATTTTATCAGAAATGAGATTAAGATGGCATTTTCTTTGCTGATTCCGAATGTGTTAATAACTAATTTTTGACAAAAGTGTCAGTTACGGCCTTCTTTCTTATGACGGCAGTGTAGATGTGCCAATATTTTACTAAGTGAGAGATATGTTGTTACTGGACTTTACATGATTTTAATGTATCAAACATGGGCCCTGTTAGGTCAGAGCTACATATTCTTAGTATTGCATGCATTATACTGTACATTACATAATGAATAAAATTTGCATAAATTTATTAATAATACACTCAGTCATTATATTAGCTAGCTTCTGCCAGCGGCAGAAGACATATATTGACAAGTTTGGTAATCTAATAATATAATGGCGTCCTTATGTTTTTCCAGTGGCCAACCACTGACACTCCACTAAAGAAGTGGCATAGAATGGTAATCTCGTACATATTGACAAATGAATGTCTGACGTATGCAGTAATCTGCTAAAATGTTGACAGTTCCTTTAATTATTGACCTTCCATTAGAACGTCATTGTGCAGTCATTACTTTTAATATTGTCATTCTACCACAACTGTGTTACGAGACCATTGACCGATCAATGATCGATCATTATGAATTAGCAGATTACGAACTTTTAGCAAAATGACAATGGAATCGTGTTGGAATGACGAATTTATGAAAATAGCAAATTTGGGCCCTAGGGCACTTTACCTACATCACGCCAAACAGAAACCGAAACGTTTCCGATGATGTTAATCTGTTGGTGTTCACGACACTCCTGATTTAACTTACTTTACATTGTGAAAATTATTATTTTCATCTCATGATAATCATCATATATTTTTGAAATTTTTATATATTTCTTTGAAAAAATATTTAAAAAAGGTGTATAGAGAACAAGGTCCAAGCTGCTAACGATTAGGGCTCCAGAGAAAGAGATCTCCTGAAAATAAGTACGTTCCAGAACCCTTGAGTATTCCTTGATACAGCCACTTAAAGAGAGCCACGTAAGGTTTTCGTTGAGACTCATGGCTATGAAGCCATTGGCTAATACGACTACAGGTACATGATGGTTTTTTTTTTAGGTGGGAAAATCATCTAATGACAAATCCCACTCTTGGGAGGAGCGAGAGATAGTGTCTGATTTTTTCTTTCTTGCTTCGTTGCTGCGTTCTTTCTTTGTCTTCATCCCGGGCCTATTTCAGTGCAAATTATTCTTTTAAATTTTATTTTGAAAACTAGTGATCGTAAAATATACAATTTTACATTTGCTGGATACGAATTCGTGTCCTCCCTCATTTTTATAGTAATAAATAATTAATTCACTTATGTATGGCTTTTATTTTCGTCTTATTGCCATACTGAAAGTTTGTTAGGACACTAAAGGTGACCACACGCATAAGCTTCACCAGTTTTGCTTGCGTAGGCCAGTAACGCGCGTCACTATTACGAGATACGCTTTATGTATGCGTAAATTACAAGTACTATAAATACATGTGACATTTTCAAAAGACAATCAGTATATCTCAACCAACAGACCGATTAACAGGTTCACAATACCTCGACGAAGAGACAATAGTTATAAACAATCAACACAAGATTTTGGACATGAAAATTTACTGATAACAAATTCAAATTGATGTCATTTTTAAATTGAGTGAGTATTTTTATTTGCCGTATTATAAAATAAAAGGACTTGACTTTGATTCTTTTTTATTTTTGGAAGTGCAAATAATATATTCGGGTTTGATATAATTTAACTGAACTGTGATCTAGTTACAGCTATCTATTGAAGATTAAAATGAAAGGTGAGATTCCAGTATTCAGGAAATGTTGCATGTGTGTGCCGCTACGGCGTGGTTTGATCGCTTGGGGTTATCTCAAAATGGTAAGTATATATAATAATATTAAGTTTATTTATTTTTAAAGTGTTGCAACATATTTGTAAGCTAATTTCTTGCAAAAGTTTTAGACATAATTGTAGCCGAAAGCCTGTATTTTGGCAATAAGCGCTAATCCCGTCAATTAATAAAGATTTATGTACATGTGCAAGCCATCCAGCAAAATTGTAATAATTAAAAAATAAGTACAAAGTTATAAAATACTAGCTTCTGCCAGTGGCTTCACCCACAAGTTTCTGCATACAAATTTCCAACCGCCCTTTTAACCCCTTAGGAGTAGAGTTTCGTAAAATCCGTTCTTAGCGGATGTCTACATTCTATAAGGAACCTACCTGCCAAATTTTAAGTTTGTAGGTGTTATAGTTTCTTAAATTTTGTGACTAATCAGTGAGTGGTATTTCGCTTTGATATATATGGATTAAAATTACATATTTTAACCATTAATTTGAGACTATACAAAATTATATTTAAATTTAAAAATAATAACATCATTATGTACAATATCAATACATTATTATGTTTTCGAGAGCAGTGGTGGCCGAGTGGTAACGGCCCCGACTTACGAGTTGCAGGTCGCAGGTTCAAACCCAGCCAGGCGCATTACTTTGTGTAATTTATTTCATCACCACTGCTCTAAAAACGGTAAAGGAAAACATCGTGAGGAAACCGGCATGTCCTAGAACCAAAAATTCTAAGACATGTGACATCCACCAACCCGCACTGGGCCCGCGTGGTGGATTACGGCCTGTTCCCTCTCCTAGAGAGGAGACCTGAGTCCCAACAGTGGGAACATTATATGGCCGACTATGCTATGCTATGCTATATTATGTTTTATTGTAACTGCTCATCGTACATAGGAAGTAAACTGTAGTGTTCTCGCATCAGCTGTACTTGCTACCGACTTAATCTTTTTATTTTACGCAACATAACTGTTTACTCGTCAGCTGGTTTTTGGACGGTTCCAATCTTCAGTGCTTGTGCGGCGTCTCTCCGCAGACCATGTCCCACCTTCGATCCTGCATCACGTTCCCTGTTACCTGTTCTCGTAGGGACCTAATGACAGCATCAGCGGACGGCACTGCCGTGGCCGAATACTGGGCCATACAAGGAATTTGACTAGTTTTGCCATCGATACGCTAAGAAGAAGAAGCTGGTTTTTCTTTAGAAACGATCATTTTGCTTTGAGATATACTGTTCTAAGTTTTACTATCTAAGTTTTAAAGTCTTTCCATTTCACAAACCAAAGTGCAATATGAATATCGAGAAGCTAGTGAAATAGCGTAGTGGCGTTAAAGCGAAGCTAACCAATTTTGAAAAGTACCTAACGTACCTTTCTTCTTCAAAGCTCTTATCCGAACTACAACGGATAGATTTAGGTAGGATGGTAGGACCCAGGGGCTTTTTTTTTTTTTTTTTTATTGGGTGGGAAAATCATCCTAATGACATCCCCGCTCTTGGGCGGAGCGGGAGATAGTGTCAGACTCTTACTGACTAAAAACCCACTCCTGTTCCTTCGTTGCCTTCGTCCCAGGGCCCCGGGTTTCGCTTTCACACTACCCAGGGCCCCCCCAGTAGGCTTCGACCCTGCTGGGCCCCTACGATTTGCTGACATCTCCTTGAGGCGCGCGTGGAACAAAACGCGCCGTCGACAACTTGGGCTCGGTCCGGACGGTTACCGGACGGTCAGACGGCGAGCCACCCATTGCTCGGCGTCTGCAAGCCCGCGCCTACGGTGGCCGGAAATCGGGATCGGAATCCCGGCGGCGATTGGGGCGTGAGGACCTTTGCCTCACGCGATCGGCCGCCTCCTTTGCTAGCATTACTGCTTCGCAGAAGGAGGCAACCGCCTGCCACTCCTCCTCGCTCCGGACCATGGCCTGTACCAAGGCCCGGCGCGAGAGATCGCTGCCGCCGATCGCCCCCGCGAGGACACGGCGGTGCTCTGCCCAGGCGGGGCACACCTCTACCGTATGCTCCACCGTGTCCTCCGGGCGGTCCACACAATGGCGGCAGGACCCAGGGGCTGCAAGATAGTTTGAAATAATTGATTGATAGTTTGATGATTGCTTGTTAGTTTGTTCTTGCCTAAGGCATTAAGTCCGCCTTTGTACCTTTGTGTTGCATGAAGTTGTCATAAAAAAATAATAATAAATAAATGAAAGAATTACCGCGGCCCTGGAATATGAACTGAAGAAAAACAGGTGGGTTTTAATCAATAAAAATCTGACACTCCACCTAGAGCAGAATTATTTCATGATACTCGATTGAAATCAAGTTTTCAAGGGATTTAATTTTTAGAGAAAATTATTTTCTGTTTTTTTTTTAATTACTCGTATATTCCTTTTTAGGGTTCCGTACCCAAAGAGTAAAACAGGACCCGTTTACTAAGACTCCACTGTCTATCCGTTTCTCTGTCTGTCCGTCTGTCACAAGGCTATATCTCATGAACCGTGATAATTAGACATTTGAAATCACAGTTGATGTATTTCTGTTACTGCTATAACAACAAATACTAAAAAAACAGAAAAAAAAACAAATATTTAAGGGGGCTCAAATAAAACCTGATTTTTTGCCGTTATGTTTGCTTAGTCGGTTTTATCTTTCTGTATACTAAACACCTTACTCTATGTTTCAGTTATTTGATATATTATACCTGTGGATAATATCAACTTCATTAATGGATACTTTCACGAAGATAGATGAAGAGGAAAATGACGAGAAAGTTCGTCGATTGTATACAGATGTGGTTGTATCAACGATCGGAGTCACCATATTTTTTATAGACTTGATAGTGACGATAATGTTTATTGTTGGAGGACATAAGGTGAGATATGGAACAGTATTTTAATTTACCTCATTAACTTAGGAATTAAAAAGTTATTGAGTGAAGATCCTCATCATGAAGAGTCATCATCATTTTAGCCGAAAGACGTCCCCTGTCGGATATAAGTTTCCCCCAAGTGTCACGTCTTGCATCCATCGTATTTCCGGACATCATCATTTTAGCCGAAAGACGTCTCCTGTTGGACTTAAGTTTCCCCCAAGTATCGCGTCTTGCATCCATCGGATTCCCGCAACCCTCACTAGGTTATCGGTCCACCTTATGGAAAGTATACCAAAACTGAGCCTTCAGTACGCCGTTGCCACACCTTTCGGCCCCATCGACTATTCTGCGACCAATGTGCCCTGCCCACTGCCATTTAAGTTTGATGACTCTTCGAATACGAAAGGTGCCTGCAATTAACCATCAACCCGCTGGGCCTGGAGATTACGGCCCATTTTCTCTCATAAAGCGGAGGCATGAGTCCCAGAAGTGGGAACATTATTAGGTTGATTACACTCATGCTGATATTGACAATTGAATCTCGAATGCGAAGAATATTTCATCTGATCCTCTTCCTGTTTAAGTCATCATTAAGGGGCAAGGCCTCGCCACAATGTCCTGTGCGATTCGCATCCTTCGGATTCCCGCAACCTTTGCCAGATCATCGGTCCACCTTGTAGGAGGCCTTCCAACGCTGCGTCTTCCGGTACGTGGTCACCACCCAAGAACCTTTCGGCCCCAACGGCCATCTGTTCTGCGAGCCTGTTTAAATGGATTGATGTAAATGGGACATCATCGTCTCCATTGCCATTTTGCCAACTAGCTTGGGGCCGGCTTCCAGTCTAACTGGATGCGGCTGAATAGAAAGAATATACCTCCACTACACAGTTACTAGGCAACACGATACTTCTTGGATAGACTGATGATTAGACTTTCTGATCGACGTATGACAACTGGGACTAACAGCTTTGCGTGCGTAGGCACGAGGTGCTTTTTATCTTATGACAAATCTCGCTCTTGGCTGGAGCGGAAGATAGTGTAAGACTTTTAGTGACTAAAAAACCACTCCTGTTCCTATTTTGCCCTCGTCCCAGGGCCCCAGGTTTCACTTTCACACTTACCGTAGGCAAAGTAGGCTTCGACCTTGCTGGGCCCCTACAGTTGCTGACATCTCCCTGAGGCGCACGTGGAACAGTACGCGCCGTCGACGACTTGGGCTCGGCCCGGACGGTTACCGGACGGGCGGACGGCGAGCCACCCATTGCTCGCGCAAGCCCGCGCCTACGGTGGCCACAGAAATTGGGATCGGAATCCTGTAGGCGGCTGGAGCGTGAGGACCGTTGCCTCGCGCGATCGGCCATCTCCTTTGCTATGCATTACTGCTTCGCAGAAGGAGGCAACCGCCTGCCACTCCTCCTCGCTTTGGACCATGGCCTGTACCAAGGTCCTGTGAGAGATCGCTCTGCCTAAGCGGGGCACACCTCCACCGTGTCCTCGGGCGGTCCACATAATGGCGACATCCGAGCGTCGCTTCCGCACGAATCCGGTGCAAGAACTTACCGTATTCGGTGAGAACCTGCGTCATGCGGAAGGTGAGGACGCCGTGAGGTCTTTCCAACCACGCCTCAAAAAGGGGTCTTACCGCCATAAATAAGGCGTGCCCAAGGCACGGGGTGTCAGGAATGTTCTAGAAAAACTTAGAAAAGTACGTAGGAATTGAAAAAAAACCGGGTAAGTCGGACTCGCGTAATGAGGTTTCCGTACAAACTTACCTATGTAAATAGTTCAATTCCTGAATGGAGTCTCGAAGTTATTTCTAAATGGTTTTTGTTTTTGTGACAACAACAAATTAACTGTTTTCAGACTTATTCCTATACCAGTACTATAAAACCTTGCTTCATGCCAAATTTCAGGATTCTAGGTCAACGGGTAGTATCTTATGAATTTTGATTCCCGTGAGAGTGTCGAAATATACGTTTTTTGCGACATAAACGGCCGTACCTTTTTTTTTCGTTAACTTAGAAGTTTATTTTTTTCACACCTTCCAGGGATCGCAGACCTAAGAATATAGTTTTAATTTCAACTCGATACCTCCACGCGTTTTCGAGATAAAGGATCTTGAGAGACAGACAACAAGGTGATCATAGATGGGTTCCATTTTTTCCTTTTGAGGAACGAAACCCTAAAAAATCACGTTGGTACTTGCCCGGTTTCGAGCCCAGAACCTCATTCATGATAGGATATTGGAGGACATTGACGTAAATAATATGGGCTATTTATTTTCACTATTGGGACTGATGAAGACACTGTGAGTGAATAGCTCCAATATAGGCTAGCATAAGTAACCATAACAAACCTAGTTTATGAAGCTAATAATCATATTTCTTTTACAGAAAAAAGTGCAGTTGATTAAAGTATTTTACTACCTAAGTATGGGAATGTGGGTGTTAACTTTTCTATTGACTGATGCAGTAGTTGTTATATCAGTACACCAATTCGTTTCACACAAGGCTTCAAATTGCGACATCCTTGTGATGGTAATATCATTTTATTTCTTCATTTTAGGTGAGTATATTTTTGTTCATATAAGACTCAAATAACCTTTTGACCGCCTACGCACGCGCAAGGATGCCGATCATCATTGAAGCTCTGGCCAGGGGAGTCCCTGGTCCCTAGCCATCCATTCCCAGATATCCAGCCATCGCCCACAAAACAGAATTGTTTTGTGGGCGATGGCTGGGTATCGAGCAATAAGCAAACTATTCCAGATCACACAACTGATTTATTATGATGCAAGCTTTAGGTATTCATTTCACACAACGAGCCGTGAAACAGTGACCCGAGATTTGACGTTGTTCGCACAGCTGCCGACAGAGGAAACAGCCCCGGACCTCTGCGGTCAGCACCTTTATCTGTTCGGTTTGTGCAAACGTCAGCGCAGATTCTGTCAAAGTGATATGATTGTGTCACTTTTCACTTAACTCGTTCATTCGTTTTCAAGCTTCCGTACTATTGACTTCACTGACATATATTATTGAACAATTTAATTCCACAAGTCCGTTTCATATCATCAATTCACTAGACGTACGGCGTTACGCTATCGGTACATGGTGGACATCCCACCCATACGTACAAAGCATTTTGGGAACACATTCATTATGCGTACAGCTAAGGAGTGGAATTCCCTGCCGGAGTCAGTGTTTCCTGATATCTACAACCTAAGGGTCTTTAAGTCAAGAGTGAAGAAGTTACTGAAACCGACGATGGAGCACGCTTGTCTAGAGCAAGCGTGCTCCATCGTCGGCCACATCATAGCTTACCATCAGGTAAGGTAGCGATCAAACGCGAGTCAATCTATAATAATAAAATTAAAAAAAAAACAGTCTAAAATGAGAAAGTCCAAACCGAGTTCCGGCTTGGTTTGTAGGTTACAGTTATCACAAACCAAATTTACCAAGCGTTGCGTCACGTAGAACAACATTTATATTCGCGAATATTCGCAAGTTTTTCGACATTCGCATTCGTATTCGCAAGAAACATCAGAAACATGTTTCTAACAAACAAACAGGAAATAATATATTGATTAAATGGATTTAAAGTGACAATAACTGATATAATTTTACAATTTTATATTTAATTAAATATTTTTCTATCACACAAATTGCATTCTATATTTGCAGTGTCACAAATTGTAAAACAACATGTAAACCTCAAACCACAATAAATATTTTCGTATGAACTCAATGTGATAAGCTGTTATGGTCAGTTTAAACTTGGCTGACACGAAATATAGAACCTGTATGACATTTTGCGCGCACTTTGAAAGTCAACATAGTATTCCTATTCGCATTCGCGAATATCGAATTTGAATATTCACATTGGCATTCGTATTCGCGAATGTTTTTTTTTGGGTGGGAAAATCACCTCATGATAAATCCCGGTCTTGGGCAGAGACGAGAGATAGTGGCAGACTTTTACGGACTAAAAACCCACTCCTGTTCCTTCTTTGCCTTCGTCTCAAGGCCCCGGGTTTAACTTTCACACTACCCGTGGATATTCGTGAATGTGAGAAATCTAGCATTCGTTACATCACTACTATGAATTACCCCTGTACCGTGGGAGCATTCACAAACATAAACTCACACATATTTCCTACATATAATATGTATCTAACTAGAATAGTGCACGCCCTTTTACACTCAAAACAGAAAATTAAGTTACAATCATAATTCAAATACCAAAATTTTACTGAAATGCACTTAGATAGTGTTTTTATTTTGACACTACGTTGGTAGCGTATCGGTATTGGTATCTTAGCCTTGGTACAGGCTATGGTTTGGAGCGAAGAGGAGTAGCAGGCGATCGCCTTCTTCTGCAAAGCAATAAAGCTAGCAAAGAAAAAAAAAAATCACGATTTATTTTAAAAATTTAACAAAATATATGATTTTTTTACCTAAAATTATTCTTGATTATTTTAGGATTAAAAATTAGGAAAATATTTAAAAAAAAAAAGAAATTGATTCAGTAGCAGTGGTGATTGATATATTGGAATTTCTACTTAACTTTATAAATGCTAGGAACCAATTTAATTCATTAAACCCTCTCTCGTTGTCTTTCTATTGTGTCTCTAAATTAATTCTAATAAATTCGAAAGGTTAATAACTAACCAATTATAACGTGTTGTATATAATCATAATATATCATACTGGGCAATGGAAAGGGCTATGCTCGGAGTTTCCTTGCGTGATCGAATCAGAAATGAAAATATCCGCAGGAGAACCAAGGTTGCCGACATAGCACGAAGAATCGCCAAACTTAAGTGGCAATGGGCAGGGCACATTGCTCGCAGAACGGATGGCCGTTGGGGCCGAAAGGTTCTGGAGTGGCGACCGCGTACCGGAAGACGCGGTGTTGGAAGGCCCCCTACAAGGTGGACCGATGACCTGGTGAAGGTTGCGGGAATCCGATGGATGCAAGACGCACAGGACCGTTCTTTTTGGCGACATTTGGGGGAGGCCTATGTCAAGCAGTGGACGTCTATCGGCTGAAATGATGATGATGATGATATCATAGTAGCTATATTGACGCATTGACCACATTATAATTAAATGTTTAAGTTTAGTTTCGTAAAACAAAAAGTAACACGTTACCAGCAACATCGCTGACGAGAATGTTTTCATAAAAACTATAATTTGTTATTGTTTTGGTAGCATAGTTTTAAAAACTAATAAAGACAGTCTATATTATTTATTTTGATTAGAATTTGTGCCAATTATTAAGTCAATTAACGCAAGAAATAATCTTTAACCTTTCAAATACCGTAATTAGAGACAATAGAAGGACAATGAGAGAGCGAACGCCGGCGTTCGCTTTTATATATATAGAACATAATAATAATCCACCAAAAACATTTCATTAAAATGTTTCCAAGATGACCACATAAGGTTTGCCCTGTGAAAAAGATATCAGATCTCATGTAGAGCCAAGCTTCTGAATCTACACAGCCTAACTCTACCGACCCTAACTTCACAAATTCTACATATCAGTAAAAATTTATGGCTTCGTCGTTTCGCTACCGTCGTGGAGGTGATGTGAATATTTAGTTTTTGAAGTAGTTTCTGCTGTATGTTGATATTTCAGTCAGTCAATCAGTTTCTCCTTTTATATTTATTTATTTTATTATTTATGAAAAAACAGAAAAATACAAAATAAAATAGTACAAAGGTACTGCTGAAATGAATGTGTAAAATCTTAATCTAAACTATCAAATAATACAAATATGTAGTTAAATATAAAAATGAAATACATAAATAACTAAATATACCTTCTACTACAAATAAATATCATACATAATATAATTATATTTTACATAGGAAGTTTTTTTTTAAAACATTTTCTCACACAGATTTATTCCTATATCCTCGATGCTTTCACAAACACGTAAATTCAAATACATAACACACCCAAAGCCGGAACATCGATCTGTAGGCTATACAAATATTTATTCCACAGAAGAATGATCAGGTGGGATCGCAGTCAAGCACTGGTTTATATCAATTAAAAAAAAAAAAAAAAAAGAATCGAACCCACGACATGTAGTGCATTAGTCAATCGCTCAACCGCTGAGCCAACCGTACCATCATAAGATTTACAGCTGTCTGTGTTTTTTTTTACAATGGGAAATCTTCCAATCCGATCCCCGATCTTGGGCGGAGCGGGATATAGTATCAGACTTTTACTGACTAAAAACTCATTGCTGTTCCTTCGTTGCCTTTCATACCAGGGCCGAGTCTTCTTTTCAGAAGCAGACCTTTATACAGCTGTCTGTTACAGCCACGTTATAATATTTTTAATTTTTACCTTGTAGGGTGTTTTTTTTTTTTTTATTGGGTGTGAAAATCATCCTAATGACATCCCCGCTCTTGGGCGGAGCGGGAGATAGTGTCAGACTCTTACTGACTAAAAACCCACTCCTGTTCCTTCGTTGCCTCCCAGGGCCCCGGGTTCCGCTTTCACACTACTCGTGGCCCCAGTAGGCTTCGACCCTGCTGGGCCCCTACGATTTGCTGACATCTCCTTGAGGCGCGCGTGGAACAATACGCGCCGTCGACGACTTGGGCTCGGTCCGGACAGTTACCGGACGGTCAGACGGCGAGCCACGTAGGGTGTTGATATAATGTGTTTGTTAGATTTGAATCTATTGATACAATGTTGAAAAACAATTTTAAAAAAATGCCTTTTTTACAGCTGCACAATCTTACTTCCTGATACTGCTGAGAAGTGAGATTATCAAACTGAAGAAAACTGACGAGTTCAGATTTGAGAACAAAGCAGCTGAAGTGAAATGTACCATGAAATGTGAAGAAATAAAAACGAAGAATGAGTCGGTGAAGGCTCAAATTTAAGACTCATGATTTCTTTATACCATTATATTCGGGCGTTTTCTCCCATTATGTCCTACGCTATTATTAAGAAAAGGAAAACTTTTGAAAATAAAGAGAAACAACGAACAAATTAAAAAAGGTTTTTTAGCTTTGTGCCATTTAACCTTTCAAATACTGTAATTAGAGACACTATGAGAGAGCGAACGCCGCAATCGTTTGGGGTTTAATTTATTAATGAAATAATCATCTTAATTTTTGTTTTTGTAGTATTTTCTTGCAATATATGTAAAAAAGAAAAACAGTCTTTTATTTCTTAAATCTAGTCACAAATTATCGTAATATAGTTTTCTCAATTATGGTTTCTTGTGGAAGAAACTTAGCATAGCAACATGTTAGCTCTTCGAAGAATTGCTATTAACAATTAGTTCATGGAGTTTCTTGCACTTTCTCTATAAAGATCTACACTTTAGAATGTGCAATTTTGCTTTATTTTTTTGACTGACTGACATTTTGACCATTCAAAAGTGCCTGTGACTGGTTTAATTGAAATGGTATTTGATTGATTTGTTTTTTTTTTTAGTAATGATAGGCTCGCGTTTTACCACCACCTCACCTGACGGTAAGCGATAATGTGGTCGACGATGGAGCACGCTTGCCTAGAAGTAACCTATTCACTCTTGACTTAAAGACCCCTAAGTTGTAGTTATCAGGAAACACAGACTCCGGCAAAGAATCCGTGTTTCGATTGCTGTCTAACAATATTCTAGGTGTCATTATCTCAGTCTGTGTCAGGTATACTTTTTTGACGCTTTCCAATTGTGTTAGTCCATCACTGTCATCATTGAGCCGCGCTGTATGCCTGACCCATTTTTATTTTTGTGTGTGTTTAAGGGAATGCAACTCGACCTATATTTTCAATGTTTTTTATACCACCGCTCTTACGCGATTATGACGTTATGACACATTTTCCATTACATATTTTGGAAACAGAGTATTTTTTAGATATTATTTAATTAATTAATTAAATTAATTTACTGCCTAGGGAATTAAATACAAGGTATAACAAGAAGGAAATACAAGGTATTAATAAAACTACAAAAATGTTTTCTTTTTCAAAATAAAATGCAATATGTATATTTTTTTGTCATTATTTAACAGTATTTTTTTATCATCGTATCAAAATGAAAAAGTGTACAAAATGTGTTATGTATTAATCAAATATCATACCACAGTTTCATAAGATTATCTTATATAATATTATATATTTAATAAACGACCACACATTTTAGTAACGATGAAGAATTTTCGTAGCCCAATATATTATCTTGTATAAAACATCTTTATTATTAGAACAGTGTAAAAAACACGTTAAAAAAATAAGTATTTTCTCTTTTTATTTACCATTAAACATGAGGTATTCAGTAATCTTATTTAAAATGTCTATGTACTCAAACAAGACGAAGACGCAGTGTTGGAAGGCCTCACACAAGGTGGACCGATGACCTAGTGAAGGTCGCGAGAATTTGACGGAAGCGAGACGCATAAGACCGGTCGTTATGGCGACATTTGGGGGAGGCCTAAGTCCAACAGTGGACGTCTTTCGGCTAGGCGTAGGCAAAGTGTGTCATCTTTGCGATTGGAAAATTTGCATCTGAATCACTGAAATGTTCCGGAACAGTGATATATATCATTTGGAACAATTTGGCACATCGTGCATCGGCTCAAAAGATATAAATGAAAAATTTTAAAAATCGGCTCACAAGATGTAAAAACGGAACATTTGGAACAACGGCTCAAAAGATACAAACACAGACACTGACTGTTATGAATCGTGATCTGGTACGTTGCGCCATATAAGCCAACAGTTTTATTTAATTGAATTTTAGAATAATTTAAAGCAGATGTTTTGAGTTCAGTTCATTAAAATTTACTTTATATACGGTTTAACTTTGAATTTTAATAAGACTGTGGGTAACTTAAAGTAAAGAGTATTTTAGTGTTCCGGTTGTTCCAAATGATGCATTTAAAACATTACTGCTGTTCCAATCTTTCGGAACAGTGAGTCGGTTCAGTAAAGTGTTACACACGCCTACTTTCCGATGATACTCATTAGTTGTACATGGAACATCTACTTTAGTTTTTCATTTCAAATGCTTTCCCTTGCTGCTTCATTTTGTTTAGCCGTCATCATACATTGTGCTTCAGCAGCATTGTTCACGAACTTAAACTGGCCGCTGGCGTTCAGTTTGATGACCTCACTCCTCAGTAGCAGAACGAAGTAAGCTTGCACAACTGGAAAATAAAAGTGATAATAATAATATTCCACAACTTTCACATAACTTATCGGTAGGTTCGAAGGTAACGATCGGCTATGAGGCGCGAGTTCATAATCTTGCTGAGTATGGAGGTTATTGAAATCGGCATGATAGTTGACAGGATCGGCACGACTGCCCTTTTTGGGCACAGATTGCATGTCGGCAAGCTTCCAGGGCTTGGGCACTATACCAGACCTAAATGAGAGGCGATACAAGCGTGTCAATACAGGAGACAACTCGGACGCACATGCCTTAAGAACTATTGCTGGTATACCATCTGGTCCACTAGCTCTATTCACGTCTAGATGACACAGTGCTCTCAGAACTTCTTTATTCCTTATGCGAGCCTCGGGCATCGTGTTACAGTGAGGTAGAGTCGGTTGAGTAGCATTGCTAGTGTCAAGACGAGAATTATGGGCTTAGAGAGATGCAAAGAGACTTGCTTTCTCTCTCACCGTGTGAGCCAGTGTTCTATCAGGTTTAACCAGCGGAGATAACGTGGGCCTACAGAAGTTTGCTTCGACTGATTTGGCAAGGGACCAGAATGCTCTGTTACCGGACGGCTGTGCCAATATGGGTAATGCAGTCGAACCGAGCCTTCTTTAGTGCCTTTTTGTAGGACTTGGCAGCACGGTTGAAGGCTCTCGTCTTTGAGCTCAGATCCAGAGCATTGCGGTCACGAACGTCAACCCAGGTGAGAAACGCCGAATACTTACGCTCTTCAGATTTATTGCAATCGGCGTTGAACCATGGGTGAGCTGAGCCTCCAATGGGTACGTCACTATAAGGGATGAAAAATTCCGTAGCTTTATGTATCATATCAGATATAGCATCCGTACAGCTCGATGGACTTCCAGAAGAGAAGCAGACCTGCTGCCAAGGATAAGACGCAAAGAAGTGCCGCATCTCATCCCAATCTGCTGACCTAAAACCCCATTTTCGCTGATCACCGCGTGAGTCGCAGTCAGGTGGTGAGAAGGACGATACAGACTTCATCAGACAGTGATCTGAAGTTCCAAGTGGTGAGGAAACTGTTACGATACATCTGCCCGGATCGTTGCCAACTACATCAGGCACCCTAGTCGCTTGCTTAACCAACTGAGAAAGGCCCATAGATACTGCAAAGTTTCGCGCTTCTCTCCCAGCGTTGTCGATCCCCTGGTATGGGAAAAGCCAGTCTTGGTGGCAGGCGTTGAAGTCCCACAGAGCGGCGAGCTGAGCATCGAGGTGTCGATGCAGAGCCATATTGACGGCCTCACTGAGGTGTTCAAACAACGGTTTGTGGGAGGCGGGGCTCAAGTCATGTATTGTATGAAAATCTACCTCGAAAAGAACGCTCATAATAGAATAGAATAGAATGTCACTTAAATTATTATGAATTATAACTTATGATGCTATGTCAACCCACCAGAACTTCTTATATTCTACGAACCTTGAAGATCAAAAACTTGTTACGCATTTTTCTCAAAATCACAACTATACGGGATGACTTATTATTACTTGTCTAAGTCCACTTATAATCACTTAGCTTTTGCCTGCAGCTTTGGCTGCGTATATATATATATCAGACCTCCACAACCCAGTTACCTATTAGGCAACACGATACTTCTTTGATAGACCGATGGTAAGACTTTCTGAATTTTGACTACCTGACTATCAAAGATCTACGAAAGACAACCGGGACCAACGGCTATATACGAACTCTCCGAGGTACGGGGTGTAAATGACCTAGTTAAACTTAGAAACGTAGATACATATAAATTGAAAAAATTATATTAGCACTTGCCCAATTTCGAACCCGCAACCTCACGCATGAAAAGCGCTTTAAGCAATGGCCATTACGACACTCTCATAGAGAAGAAATCTATTCTATACTTATAATAAATCTGTAGAAGTGAAAATTCTGTACATTGAAAATATCAAAAAAATAAATGGCAGGGAGTGTTACTAGACCGACATCGAACCCAAAAATGTGATTAAAATTTGTTTTATCTGTCTGTCTGTTTGTTCAGGCATCACGCAAAAACTACCGGTTCGATTATGATGTAATTTGGTATAATTATTCTTTATTATCCTGGGCACCACACTGGGTACTTTTTATCCCGGAAAAGTATATACAAAAAAAACAAACTTAATTTTGCTGTTCGATCCCTAGACCCGATTACTGTACCAACTGTAAATAATAAGTTTATCGCAGGTTACGTCACCCGCAGTGGAGTTCACTAAGGGGCGCTGCACACGGCTAAGGTACTATTATATTTAATCTTAAGATACAATATCGCTCGCCATACAATTCAATGGACTATCACACACGATGAAGATAATAAATCATATTTCATATTTTTGTATCTCAAAAAACCTAATAAAACCATTTTCTACTTCTACGCGGACGAAGTCGCGGGCAAAAGCTAGTACTTTAAAAATGAAGAACAATATCAATGCTCACCTAGAATTATGAGGAAACCAGCAAACATTATTGCACTCACGCCTGGTGAATTAGGCAGCCCATGTATTATGGTGATAAACACTCCCAGCAAGACCAACAATGCCGTCAGTATGAACGTTACGATGCTGTAGATATAAAAGCCTCTTATCATGCTCACGTTTTTCTGTAAAAGAGAAGATTTATCAGTTAAATATTGTTTCAAGGTTGTCTGTATTCCACCGTAGGCTTGCGTATGGCCAGCAATGGGTAGCACGCCGTCCGGCCGTCCAGTAACCATCATCAACTCGAGTCGTCGATTGCACGTAGTGTTCCGCGCGCGCCTCAAGTGAAAGTGAATCCCAGGGCCTTGGAACAAAGGCAAAGAACGAACAGGAGTGGGTTTTTAGTCAGTAAATCTGCCGGAATCTTTATCCGGTTTTCCAGCCACCGCAGGCGCGGGCTTACGGACAGCAAGCAATGGGTAGTTCGCCGTCCGACCGTCTGATAACCGTCCGAACCGAGCCCAAATCGTCGACGGTGCGTAGTGTTCTGCAAGCGCCTCAAGTAGATGTCAGAAAAACCGCAGGGACCCAGCAGGGTCGAAGCCTATTGGGGCCATGAGTTCGCTTCTGAAAGGTTAACCCGGGCCCTGAAATGCAAGGCAACGAATGAACACAGGAGTGGGTTTTAGTCAGTAAAATTCTGACACACCCTCTCGTTCCGCCCAAGAGCAAAATATCATTGGATGATTTCCCACCTAAAAAAAAAATACCCAAAACAAGTATCTGTAGGCAATACAAATATTTGTTTCATACAGGAATCGAACCCCATGACACGCAGTACTACAGCCAATTGCTCACCCTTTGCGCAGACTAATACTAGAAGAGATAAGTAAACTTTAGGTTTGATATCTCACCTTATGACCTGCGATAACAAATAAAATAGATGCCACGAAATCCGTTATTAACATGATGACAATAATAAGTGAAATAGCGCCATATAACAGAATCCAAGGCACGTATCTCTCGTCTCCTCCATATAGACTCATTACTAACGTACCAAACAGAAGGTATGCCAAGAATGGTGTAATAATCAAATCTGCAATCTGTAACATAAAACACATATTAGTGGTTAGTTACACCACTTCGTTGTTTATACCGCATACATCGAAGGACTGAAACAATTTGCTTGCTGCGGTCTTCCCGTCCAACTATAATTTAGGTGTCTTCAAGGGTAGAGTGAATAGGCTGTGTGTAACTAGTGTGCCTCACCATCAATGATTGCAGCTCTGCTTACCATCAGGTGGGATCGCAGTCAAGCACTGGTTCATATCAATTTTTAAAAAAAAGTACCAAGTAACAAGTAGAACTAAATTTTATCATCTTTTTCATTAAACGATGTTACTCCCGCCAGGACCTGGCTCAGGTCATGGTCCGAAGCGAGGGAGGTAAGGTAGCGGTCACCTCCTGCGAAGTAGTAATGTTGGCGAAGGGAGCGATCGCATGCGTGAGAGAACGGACATCCTTACTCAGACCCCGATTTCCAGCCACCGAAGGCGTGAGCTAGCGGATGATGAGCAATGGGTAGCTCGCCTTCTGGCTCTCCGATAACCGACCCGACCCAGCTCGAGTTATCGACGGCGTGTAATGTTCCACGCGCGCCTAATGGAGCCCAGCAGGGCAGGAGCCTGCTGGGACCATAAGTTGATTTCCGAAAGGGAGGCCTGTGGTTCTGGAACGCAACGGCAAGAAGGAATATCCTATAAATAAATATCCCATCCAACTATAATTTAGGTGACTTCAAGGCTAGAGTAAATAGGCTCTTAATAAACTAGTGCGCCTCACCATCAATGATTGCATCTCTGCTTACCATCAGGTGGGATCGCTGTCAAGCACTGGTTTATAACAATTAAAAAAAAGGAACATAGGTTTTTTTTTAATTGGGTGGAGAAAATCATCTTATAACAAATCTCGCTCTTGGGCGGAGCGCGAGATAGTGTCAGACTTTTACTGATTAAAAACCCAATCCTGTTCCTTCGTTGCCTTCGTCCCAGGGCCCCGGGTTTCGCTTTCACACTACCCGTGGAATAAACATAGGTGTGATTTTAGTCAGTAAAAGTCTGTCACGTCCTCCCGCTCTGCCCTAGTGAAAGAGAACTATATCCCACCTTTAAAAAAAACTAGGAGTCGTCGTACCACGATTTCCTTTTCCATTCTTCTCCGACACGCTATAACTTCGTTCTCTTCACACAAAGCAGTTGGTCTCTCTTTCCCCTCCACATTTATGTTCATCACTATTTTAGTAATAAAAAATTGCCTACTTCATTAAAACAGGAATTGTATAGCAGTACTTTTAAAGCCAGTTTTAAAGCGTTTATTTTAGAAAAGTGTTTATACTCAGTCGGTGACCTCTAATTCGTATATATTTTGAGTAGGAATTTGCAATTATAATAATTTTGACATACTAGCTTTTGCCCGAGACTTCGTCCGCGTAGAAGTCGAAAATGGTTTTATTCGGTTTTTTGAGATACGATAATATGAAATACTAGCTGTTGCCCGCGACTTCGTCCGCGTTAAGTTCGTAAAACTGTACAATCACTACGTGCTTGCAATTCATTCCGAAAGCATCGCAATAATTTATTATACTTTAACATAAAACGGTTAAAGGTAAAAATATCCAAATTAAGAACCTCCTCCTTTTTTAGAAGTCGGTTAAACACGCAAATTACCTTCAGGAAACATGTTATATACTCGTCCAGATCCAGATGTATGACCTTCAGTGAATAGAAAGAGCATGTATGGGTCGTAGCAGTGGTCATTTCTGCCTTACCCAAGGGAAAAGGCATATGTATGCATGGGCAATTATGTATGCTATAATTCTGGTTTATGTTCTGGTAAAACATCATTGCATGATTTTAACCCCTCGCCACAGTGAGCACGCCACAATCAAATCGCAGCGGTAATGCCTGTCTTTGAGAAGTGTCTACAGAGGCGTCACGGCATCCTCTCTTTGTGCAGGACTCACCGGTTGTGGGTATTTCGGAAGGTATCTGTGTCAAATTCAGCGGGAAGAAACACTCGGGTCTCACCATTCTGCGAAACGCCCGGAGAATACGATGGAGCATACGGTGGAAGTCAGTCCCGCTTGGTCAGAGCGCCGGCGCCGCCTTGTCCTTATGGGGGCGATTGGTGGAGAAAATGACAACCAGTAGCCTCCTTCAGTGAAGCACTACAATCACAGAAAGTGGCTGAAACTATGAGGGATAGGACATCCTGACTCCTCAGCGGTCGCTGCAAGGGACGCTCCGGGTGTTGAAAGCCGCAAGGCAATTCCCAGCTATCGCAAACACGGGATTGCGGTGGTGCTGTCCAGCCGTCTGGTCAAAGCAGTCCTGAATCGACGGCGCGTAGTATTCTACGCGCGACTCAAAAAGATTTCAGCAAATGGATAGGGCCCTCTAGGGCCGATGTCTGCTAGAGCTGCAAGATTGATCGAAAGAGTTATCTCTCATAACAATTTTCGCCTCAATAACTTTTCACTGAAGAGTTTAAGCAGTTAGACAGCTTTGGTAGAGATAAACGAAGGAGCATAATCGGGACACCGACCTTCAGCTGGATAACGTGCACTGATAGTGAAAAGCCTTAAGTGAATCCAAAAACTACCATCATCATCCGGCAGGCATTAAGTCCGCCGCTGTACATTTGTGCATAAAGGATTAAATAAATAAATAAATAAATCATCAACTATCTTCTTCCACAACAGTACTTATGAAGAATTGGCGAGAGCATGCTTGCATTGATTGTTGCAGTTTGATCATTTTAGGCGTTAGAATTACTTGTTCATTTACCTAGGATATTTTGGTGTGTATTTAATTGACATCCCCGTATATAAGACAAATGTTTTTTCCATAGTAGGAACTACCTTATGAAGAGTCTCCAACTTATGAATGAAACTACGGCGAAACCTTGTGCGCGTGTATCCCCGTTCAATCGAACTCGCATATTGATGGCCAAACCGAGAAATTACTGACGCCGATTGCCTCTATGAGGACAAGGCGGTTCACTCAAGATGGATAGACCTCCACCGCATGCTACATCGAGTCCTCCAGGTGATTCACAAAATGGTAATATCAGGGTACTTTCAACCGAACCCAGAACAGAAACCGTTCGAAACACCCACAACAGTCCTGAGCTTATCCATAAAACAATGAAATTATGGTTAACAAATGTAGCAGCCGATAAGTGTTATCCCTGAGACTGGCCTCCCTTAGAGGGTTGTTCCAGTGTTGGTCACCACTCATTGCAAAGAGGTAACGTCCAGATATCGACGTAAGGCTGTAAGGAATCTGAGATACATCATACGTTGTCGAACTGTGGTCAGAAAAACACATTCGATCCCGTTTTATATGAAGCGGTGACTGCAAATAATAAAACACACCATTATTAATCCGCAAGGTGCCATCATGCCGGAGGACACAGTGGAGATGTGCCCTGCAAGGGCGGAGCACCACCGTGTCCTCGTGAAGGCAATCGGCGTCAGTGACCTCTCGCGCCGGGCTCTGATCCAGAGCGAGGAGTAGTGGCAGGCGGTCGCCTCCTTCTGCAAAGCCGTAATGCTAACGAAGGCGGAGGCCGCACGCGTTAGGGAACGAACGGCCTCACGCTGAGCCAAGATTCCGACCCCGACTACCAATCACGGTAGACGCGGGCTTCCGGACGTCGAGCAATGGGTAGCTACCCGTCCTGTAGTTGACAGGATCGAGCCCAATCCTCAACAACGCGTAGTGATAGACACAGGTGTAGTTTTAGTCGGTAACGTCCTCCCGCTCCAACCAGAGCGGGAGAAGTCATTGGATGATTTCCACCCTTAAAAAAAGAAAAAAAAGGTGCCATCATCATCATTATTATTTCAGCCGAAAGATGTCCACTGCTGGACATAAACCTCCCCAAGTGTCCATCGGACCATCCATCGGATACCCGCGACCCTTACCAGGTCATCGGTCCACCTGGGGACCATCCAACGCAAGGTACCCTGTAACCGCTTCCGAAAATGTGGCCGTGTTATTTTAAAGTGAATAATTAAATACATATAGCTATTTACTTTTATCGTCTTTGGATGGTATCCCATGAATAATCACGGTCAATTAGCTTGTTACTATAATGCGAAAAACATAATAAAAATAAGCTGTAGGATTGTTAAAAATGCCTCCGTCTAACACCAGTTTAACCATAACTGTACTCGTGGGCGATGGCCATTCTTCTGCCACTCAGAAAATTACGTAAAATACGCAATGCCATCCATCAAATTTAATATGGAGTTCAACCGTCATTGTCATCATTATTTCTACTTTGAGTCTTTAGATGGCGTTGCGAGTTGCGTGTGGTGTCATATTTTACTTCTCGAAAACTTTGATTTCATACCGTTTGTCTTTCATATGCTTTGTTTCATTGCGATGAAACAAAGCCTAAGTAAGATAATTATCAAGTTCCACACAATTTAAATGTATAAAAGTTATCTACATCGATTTCTAAAATTAATAATACGCACTTCACTAAAAATTTCTACAGATATATTATATACGTAGATTTATAAAAAAAAATTGTAAGCATGCAAAAATATATAAAAAAATCTTATTCACGATGACAAAATAGAACAAAAATTTCTCCTAAGAGAGCCGTACGGGATTTGAACCACCTTCACATTACATTAAAGTCTAGATGCGAAACCACTGCGCTGCGGTATTCGATGAATAAACTATAAAATAGACGTTCTTATATAAACGTCATAATTGACTGGTTGGCTCCCTAACGATGATAGCGTGATGACTTTCGTTTTAGAAGTTAAATTTGCAGCTAAATGGAATAATGTAACATTATAGTACGTGATTTTATTCGTCGCTTTGATTTTATTATGTGTTTTGATTAGTTTGTACAAAATATTTAGAAGATATCGAATAGAAATGTCAATTTTATTTTGAAAAAATGGTTAAAGTTATTTTAATACAAAAAAAAAATAAGACAAAATAATGACAAAATTTTTAACTGTAGCTGGGAATTGAACTCGCGGCAAATGTCGTTCAATACCTACATTTTGGATTATTGCTCACCCCCCATAGCAAATAGCGTGATAGTTTATAGCCTATCAGTTGCCCTGACCTATAAGGATTGTGTATGCAAAATTTGAACAGGATCGGTTCAGTAGTTTTTGCGCCAATTAATACCATCCCAAAAGAATTTTACTGTTTTATTATATGTATAGATAGATTATTTATTATCTTCGTCGTGTGTCATTGAATTGTATGGCGAGCGATATTGTATCTTAAGATAAAATATGAACCCCTTAGTCAACTCCACTGCGGGTGACGTAACCTACGACAAACTTATTATTTACGGTTGGTACAGTAATCTGGTCTAGGGATCGAACCGCAAAATTAAGTTTGTTTTTTATTGTATATACTTTTTCGGGATAAAAAGTACCCAGTATGGTGCCCAGTATATTAAAAAATTATTATACCAAGTTTCATCGTAATCGAATCGGTAGTTTTTGCGTGATGCCTGAACAAACAGACAGACAAAAAGTTTATTAATCACGTTTTTGGGTTCGGTGTCGGTTTAGTAACACCCCCTGCCATTTATTTTTTTGATATTTTCAATGTACAGAATTTTCACTTCTACAGATTTATTATAAGTGTAGATTATATACTTGGTATTTGTGATAATTATGACAATGTAATGATTTTATTTATATTAGAATTTAAATGAATCTAGTTTTAAGGATATATTTATAATTATCAATTTGTTCGACACAATTATGTTGTTATGAATAAATATACTACTACTAGTCACACACACACGGCAACTTCAAGATTTGTCTCACCCTAAATATGATAAAAATGAAGCACTTTATAAATTTCGATTTGACTAGTTTTGGGAAATCATCAATCAAACCACACCTGTGTCTTTCAGTTACCCTTTGCGTTCTAGGACTACGGGTTTCCTTTTCAGAAATTCTCCGCGGTCCTAGCTAGCGGGCATCGGCCCTACTGGGCCCCTACGGTCTGCTGACATCTCTTTGAGGAGCGCGTAAATCACTACGCGCTGTTGACGACTGGGCTCGGTCCGGTTAATTACCGAACAGCCGGACGGCGAGCGAAGAAAGTCGTAGATATATTGATACTGCTTGCCTTTTGAAATACATAGTTTCTACGTTGGAACTCTTAATATGAAAAAAAAAATGTTTTTTTTATTAGCTTCCATGGTTATAAGAACTGCGATATTACAGAAAATACAAATAAATCCAAAACACAAGGAACCAATAAATACCTTATTTTGAAAAAAGAATAACGTACCTTTAATACAAAGTTTATTTGTACTTATAATTCCAAGTCAATCCAAAGATATAACACTTCAAAGCAACCCGTTATAAAAAACGGCTATTTCATACTTTAACCCCTATTATTGAAAAGTAATTTCACCTCAGATTTTTTTTTGTGACATAAACTAAAAACGCTTGACTAATATTCCACCTGACGGTAAGCAGTGATGCAATTGTTGATAGTAAATCGCACCAGTTCCTTAGGAGCCTATTCACTCTAGCCTTGAAGACACCTAAATTATAATCGGATGGGAAAATCGCTGCTAGCAAATTATTTCATTCCTTTGATCATTCCTCCCATTTGTCGAATTGTGATAGGCACATAGTTTAGAAGTTACAAAAGAACAGATGTTACATAAACGTACTAAGCGATAAAAAATACTCGCGCACTGAAGGTTCCGCACAAACTTACCTATGAAAACAGTTCGATTCCCGAATTAAGTTACGAAGATTGTTTCGAATTGTAAAAAAAAGTATTTTATGTGAACTTGTGCCAAATTTCAGGATTCTGGGTCAACGGGAAGTACCCTATAAATTTTGATTACTTTGAGAGTGTTAAAATGCACGTTTTTTGCGACATAAACGACCGTATCTTTTTTTCCGTTAACTTAAAAGTTTGATTTTTTCACAGCTTCAAGGAACCGCAGACTTGAGTATATGGTTTTAATTTCAACTCGATACCTTGAAGCATTTCTGAAATAAAGGGTCTTGTCAAACAGACAGACAGATGAACAACAAAATTATCCTGTAAGGGCTCCGTTATTTTCCTTTTGAGGTACGGAACCCTAAAAAAGAATATTTTAGGCCGCTAGTCAGTTAGATTCTTATTATTAAACTTTAAAGTATCTTAGTATTATATACTCACTATTTTAAAATAGCCCCACGCAAGCAAGCCAGGTCGTAGCGGCAAACAGAAACAACATTTTCTAAACTGTGGTATCTCCACTGCCATATTGATTTTCGATATTGTCTTACTTGTACAGCAATCAGATGTTCTTCACTTACACTGAAATCAATTAATAATTTCTTTCTTTTTTAGTGTCCTCTTTTGTTTTAAACTTATAAATAAAAGCCTAAAGTATCCCAAAAGCCAAATAAATCAACCTCCAGCAGAAGTTTCGGACAGTGATCGCTGTTAACGTTGGTACAGTTGAAAAGACAATTAATGATAATTACAACATTTTTTTTTAAATATTCACCTAACCTTCAAATCTGAACTTCGAGATACTACTGATTCATTTTTAGAGCACGCACATTACACAGTCACGCATGAACTCTAAAAATGGTATAAGCTTGGAATTCTGCCAATATATCTATGGACCTTTAGAATTGGATGATAATATTAAAATGTTTATATTAACCTAACCCTAATGCCAATTAATCTAATCTAACAAGTTGTCGAGATATTGACGACGCACAAACACAATACGCACAACTACTAAACATGGGCAGCGTGTTTGAAATAAATATAACGTTACGAAATAGAAAATTTATTCATCACTATCATAAAATTAATAGATAAGATAAAAGTTGAATCGATGAGAACTATGATAATAGAAGAGCGAAAAAAAGCAAAAAACACTGTTTATTTACTAACACTAGAATATATACGAATACTTAGGTACTGTAGTCATACGAAACACAATAGCGAATATAAACGGCAGAAGCGCGAGCGACGTGCGTACAGTGACAAGCCCAATTTCCAACTGGCGCATGGCATGGACATGGGGCGTCGTGCTGGCGTCCACTCGGCAGCAAATGCGGTGATCTCACCCATATTTACTAAGTAGATGTTTTATTTGTAGGCGCTCCTAGAAGCAGTTTGTCTATTGAGGATCAAGTAATTTTTCTCCATGGACAATCATCATCGGTTTGAAACCGAAAGAGAAGCAAGTAGGCGGTGACATTATAAAATATTTAGATTCATTTTGCTTTCTGAAAAACAATGTCTTTGGTTCGACACGTTCTTTGTGTTAAAGTGATGTCAAGGTTACTTTCCACAATTATTTTAGGTCACATACCTATAGTATACGGGTGCTGGGCGATTTCCGGCTACCGCGGATATGCGGACGACTAATGGGTAGCTCCCCGTCCGGTAAGGGTCTGAGTACACTTGAGACAAGACTGTCTTAAACAGACTTGTCTACAACGTCAAGCAGACTTGTCTGCGAAAAGACTAGGAACTACGAAGCACATGCATGCACGAGATGAAATTGGGCTCTATTGCTTTCCTATCGCTTTCTCTCTCTCTCTCTCTGTAAATCTAAAATTGACCACCAACAAAACGTGCTATGCGTATTATGTATTTCAATGACAATAAAGTATTTCGTTGATTGGGGGCACGGGCGGCAGTGCCAAGGCGAGCAAAAAAAAGGCGCGGCCGTACCATCCTTTTCTCGAAACAATTTAGGCCATTTTCGATCCCATATAACTTTATTGTGTATAAAATTAGTATATACTTTCAAAAAGCTGAAGAGTTTTTTTTTGTTTGAACGCGCTAATCTCAGAACCGAAAACACGCTAATCTTCTTCTTCTTCTTTGTCCTTTCCTATTCCTATTATTTGGGATCGGGAATTACTGGTTCGAATTGAAAAATTATTTTCGTGTTAGATAGGCAGCACATTTCTCGTTCCCAGTAGTTTCGGCTGAGCGTTGATATGTCAGTCAGTCAGTTACTTCTTTTATACACTTACACTTACACTTCTATACACTTTTCATCAGAAAAATCGAAACACCAGCTTGTAAGTTTATGTTTTGTAAGAATTTTCAGAAAAATGTGTATATTTTAGGCATATAGGTTCGCATAAGGAACAGAGAAGTTTTGAGAGCACTATGTGGCTCGGCATGTGCGCCCGAGTTATCTCGTGTATTGACGCGCTTGTATCACGTCTCATTTAGGACTGGTATAGTGCCCAAGTCCTGGAAGCTTGCCAACGTGCAACCCATGCCCAAAACGGGCAGTCGTGCCGATCCTGCCAACTATCGGCCGATTTCAATAACCTCCATACTCTGCAAGATTATGGAGCGTGTATTGAACTCGCGCCTCATGTCATACCTGGAAGGTAACGATCTCCTCAGTGACCGACAATACGGGTTTCACCACAATCGGTCTACTGGGGACCTACTAGTGTATACCACTCACGTGTGGCCTTCGACAGGGTATGGCACGCTAGCCTTTTGAGTAAGCTTTCAGCGTACAGCATTTCCCCTGGTCTGATTAACTTGGTAAAAGTCTCTCCGAGTTGTTGTCGATGGATGCTCATCAGAGCCCATGACGACTAATGCCGGAGTTCCTCAGGGGCAGTTCTCTCTGCAACTCTTTTCCTGCTGCATATTAACGATCTGCTGATGCCCGGTATGCAAATGATAGCACAGTTGTAGAGAGATACCCGCCAGGTGCTCGAGCTGGTAAGGAGCTAATCCGATCCGAACGAGAGGCTATGGTAGAGCGTACAAATGTGTCACTTGAGACAGTCTCCAAGTGGGGCGAAACCAATCTGGTAGGATTCAACGCCGCCGAAATACAAGCGTGTCTGTTCACCGCCAAAAGTAGCCCGTTCACCTTTGCTCCTGCTTTTCAGAATGTATCCCTGGAGTGAACCGACTGCCAACAGCTCTTGGGAATTGAAATTTCCTCAGACCTCAATTTTGGATGGTTGAGTCATTGCATTGGGCCCAAAGCCAAGGTAGCTGCTAGAAAACTAGGCGTTCTTGCAAAGGTCCGACGGTACTTCACACCGGGACAGCTCCTAATGTTATACAAAGCCCAGGTCCGAACGTGTGGAGTACTGCAGTCACATGTAGGTTGGTGCTTCAAAATGCCATCTTGCAGCTTTAGACACAGTAGAAAGGCGTGCAAAGAGGCTAATTGGCTATCCAGATTTGGTCGGGTTCCAGCCTATCGGTATTTTACAGGTTACATTTTGGAGAGAGTGCGCGAGAATTGCATGACTTGACCTTTCTACCATCGGACAAACCAACGGCGAAATGTTGTGGCATTCCATTGCATTTTTCTTGGATTGCATTTTGCAGCTGGCTAAGTTTTTCAGGGGCAGGATCTTTTGCACGAATTCGTCTCTTTAATTCATCCCATAGATGTTCAATCGGATTCATGTCCGGGCGTCTTGCTGGTTATTCCATAATGGAGATATTACGACTTCGGTAACATAATCTCGTACGACGCTCGCGGTGTGATGCGCGGTGCATAGGGCTTAGGCTCAAGACCCCGTTAGATGTAGTGCTGACTGTTTAATACAGGTAGACGTGGCCCAGACACAAAAACAAGCTCTGTCTTACCGTCGGCGCTGATTCCTCCCTAAACCGTCCACGAATCGCCACCATAGCTAACGTTTTGTTCAATGTAGCATTGTGCAAAGCGTTCTCCATCTATTCTGCAGACCTTATTCCTTCAGTCGTTATCATACAGCATAATTTTACACTCATCAGAAAAGAGGACTTTGTTCCACTGGAGGTATGACCAATTTAGGTGCTCACGTGCAAACTTGAGGTGCGCTATTCGATGGTCTGCAGCTAATTTCGGTCCACTTGCTGGCTTGTACGATACCACGTTCCTTCAATCTTCTTCTAATTGTAAAGTCACTTACAGCCACCCTACATACAACATGAAGCTGCTGCTGCAGTTGAAAAGCATTAAGGCGTCGATTTCGTAAAGAAGTTGTTACAATAAATCGATCATCTCGCTCAGAAGTGCCCCGATTCCTGCCAGATCTTGAACGTTGGGTGAACAAACCAGTATCCCGATAGCATTTGTAGACTCTATAAACAGACGACAGGCTTAGATGCAATCTTTCAGCCACAACACGCTGACTAAGTCCAGAATCCAGCAATGCCACAACTTGGGCGGCTTCTGCTGACAAAGTATCCATATTATATATATTTGGAACGTCTGCAAAAAAACTTTTTCAGACGTTCCAAAGTACACAGTAAACAAATAATGAACAAAAATTTTTAAGATAAGTGCAAATTTTTAGTTTTCAAAGGTGAAATGTACTCCAACTCTAAACACACATTTGTCTCAAAACAGTGACTCATTTTATTTATAGAATAAAACAAATGAAATTCTTCATGTAATAAAAACTCTTGTGTGTGTTAAATTAGGACAGAAACCATAAAAACGGAAGTGTTTCGATTTTTCTGATGAAAAGTGTATATTACAAAAATAGAATATTAACAGTATAAACAATTTAAACATTGGAAGAAAAACAAACGAGATATAAGAAAAATAAAATAAATAAATGTAGAGGAGAAGGTGGTAATGTGGCCCGTGCAGATATCTTGGCCATCTTACATATTTATAATTTAGAAATACGCTATCTAGTATAATGTGCGTGGTTTTTAGAGATCTTGTGATAGCTGTCGCATATAGCCGACAAATTCCGTGAGATAGTGTTACGATCGTTTGTTATTTGAAACAGTTTCTGCATTTTATTATTTTTTTCTAGACAAAGTTATACTTTTGGTGATCTGAACATTGTGAATATTTTTTATAACACTTTATGTAATTAATTATATTATTGTTTCTTTCAGTTTCGTTCCAAGTTACATTCACAAATGTTAAAACGGGCCTTTTCATTTTTGACGAGTTTAAACATTACCGACTAGATAGTTGTGTACCACTTCTAATTGTTTTATTTATTACTATTGTGACATATTTTGGATCTACCACGACTATTTTACGAAAACGAATGCTATCATACTAAAAACAGGAACTACAAATAGTTCCTGGAATAATCATTCCAGGAATTTCCATTAAAATAGTAAACGATGTTTCTCTGGAATTTAAACAAAAAGGGTAAAACCATGTTTTGTAGTTTTGTTGTTGTCGGTAATATTAATCAACAGACATGCTTCTCGCTATCTTTATACAATTCACAAACAATAATATTTTTTGTTTTATTTTGTATTCTTATTTTTTCTTTTTAAAAGCTTTTATTCAAACAACTTTGAGATAGTATTTATTTATTCGTTTTTAAGAATCAATAACAACCACACTAATATTATAAATACGAAAGTAACGCTGTTATCTGTTAGTCTATTTGTTATGTTTTCATGCCTAAACCGTTAAACCAATTATTCAATTACGCTAACCAATTTAATTGCTAAAATATAGGTGTGTATCGGTATTGGGAGTACGTTTCCATGGGTTTACTTTCCTGCAGGCGGACGAAGCTGCTAGCAGAAGCTGGGTGATAAATAAACGAGGGGATCTAGATTGATACACATAAATGAGCTGGCATTAATCAGTACAGCCGGGTGGTAAAATTAAATGTAACATACATAAATATTCGGAGAAAATACCGCTCGCTTTGTCGAATCGGATTCACAAGCTGAATGATGCCGAACATAAATGTAGTAGATGTTACGAGTCAGCTTTTTTGTTCCCCAATACTGCCGAATCGAATGATTATGTGTCGACCTGAATGATCTAATGATCTCGGTAACCAAACGACAGAAATCCATTGAAACCGAACAAGTGCGGTTATTGCTTCGGATCGGCTGTGTTGTCCAACAAATGCGGCCGAACCGGCTTGCTTGAGAATGTATTAAATCTTAACTTATCGGGTTTATTAATGAGAAATCAGAAACGTTTATTTCAAATAGACCAATTACAGGCACTTTAGAATTGTCAAAATGTCGTTCAGTTAACACTTTATGTAATTAATTATATTATTGTTTCTTTCAGTTTCGTTCCAAGTTACATTCACAAATGTTAAAACGGGCCTTTTCATTTTTGACGAGTTTAAACATTACCGACTAGATAGTTGTATGCCACTTCTAATTGTTTTATTTATTACTATTGTGACATATTTTGGATCTACCACGACTATTTTACGAAAACGAATGTTATCATAATAAAAACAGGAACCACAAATAGTGGGTCATTACACGTTCCTGGAATGATTACCATTAAAATAGTAAACAATGTTTCCCTGGAATTTAAATAAAAAGGGTAAAACCATGTTTTGTAGTTTTGTTGTTGTCGGTAATTTTAATCAACAGACATGCTTCTCGCTTATCTTCATGCAATTCGTAAACAATAATATTTTTTGTTTCATTATTGTATTCTTATTTTTTCTTTTTAAAAGCTTTTATTCAAACAAGTTTGAGATAGTATTTATTTATTCATTTTTAAGAATCAATAACAACCACACTTATATTATAAATACGAAAGTAACGCTGTTATCCGTTAGTCTATTTGTTATGTTTTCATGCCTGAACCGCTAAACCAATTTTATTCAATTACGCTAACCAATTTTATTGCTAAAATATAGGTGTGTATCGGTATTGGGAGTACGTTTCCATGGGTTTACTTTCGACTTGCAGGCGGATGGAGCTGCTAGCAGAAGCTGAATGATAAATAGACGAGGGGATCTAGATTGATACACATAAATGAGCTGGCATAAGCACAGCCGGGTGGTAAAATTAAATATAACATAATTATACATAAATCATCATTATCATCATCTTCCTGCCATTGTCCCGTGTTATTTGGGGTCGGCGCAACACAAATAAACACAATAATTATACATAAATATTCGGAGAAAATACCGCTCGCTTTGTCGAATCGATTCACAAGCCGAATGATGCCAAACGTAAATGTAGAAGATGTTACGAGTCGGCTTTTTTGTTCCCCAATTCTGCCGAACCGAATGATTATGTGTCGACCTGAATGATCTAATGATCTCGGTAACCAAACGACAGAAATCCATTGAAACCGAACAAGTGCGGTTATTGCTTCGGATCGGCTGTGTTGTCCAACAAATGCGGCCGAACCGGCTTGCTTGAGAATGTATTAAATCTTAACTTATCGGGTTTATTAATGAGAAATCAGAAACGTTTATTTCAAATAGACCAATTACAGGCACTTTAGAATTGTCAAAATGTCGTTCAGTCAAAAAAAAAACAAGTGAAGTAAATTGCAAGTTCCAAAGTGTAGATCTCTATGAAATATTAATGACACATTTAAAAATATAATAAATTGGCTTTCTATCAATAATTTAATTATCAATTTGAAAAAAACAAAAGTAATGCATTTTTACCAGATTTTACATCCAGACACTGACTATCGCATACAATGGTCAAAGAGTAGAATAATACAAATGTTGCAAAATTTCTAGGGTGTCAATCAACCGACATAGAACCCACAGAAAAACCATAGGCCGAAGAGATCTGCAAGAAATCAAGCAAATCTGCATATAATTTTATATAATTTGACGAAAAAAGTTAGCACTGACACGATTATTACAGCTTATCATGCTCGAGTCTCGTTGCTTCCGTTTTAAGATAGGGATAGTTTTTTGGGGTAACTGTGGTGAGAAAAAAAGGATTTTCTAAGGCCTAAAAATATTGCATTAGATCAATGACTGGAATAAATTCAACAGACAGCTGCGTTCCTATGTTTAAATCCCTTAACTTACTCACCATTCCATCGCTCTATATTTTGGAAATAGGACTGTTTGTGAAAAGTAATCAAAATTTATTTTGTTCCAATATTGATCACCTAACAAGGCCAACAAGATCTTATAAAAAAAAATATATCTAGGAAAACCAATAAAATGATCAAATATTCTAGAATCAACAATGGCGAACTAGAGAGGAGGCGATGAAGTGCGATGAGTCTTGGAGAAACGATTGAACTAATCTGTCTTGGACGACCCAATGAAATTAACCGGAAAATTACAGTGGAACAGTATCTATTGATTATTGTGAAAAATATTTCAAAATGTGTAACAATTCCATGACTTTTCCATTCATAATAGATAAAAGAGCCTCACTCTCTAGTTTATTGAAGACACCTTACAACAACAACACACAATGAGTTCTCCAATGAGTTGAGTGATGAAACTTGATACTTACCATCGGTAAACCCTTGATTGAGAACTCATTCTATGTTAAACTACTGAAAGAGGAAGACATTCACTTGCAACTACCAACTGTGTGTTAAATATATTATATGTAAATGTATTATATTAAGTATACATTCAGTCAAAAAAGTATCGGGAATGGATGATTTGTTTATGGTTCCAAATTCAAATTTTTGTTTTTTTGTAGTTGTTAGATTGGCACAACTGTTTTCCATTTTGGCGCGGAGTTTGAGTTGCATCTGTTATTTATATTAAATACAGTGCTGGTTTTAGTAATATCATATATAGTGTGTATTGCGAATTTCATAATGGACAAAAATATCGAACAAAGAGTTTGTCTTAAATTTTGCATCGCCAATGGAATTTCGTGTTCGGAGTCACTGAAAATGTTACAGAAGGCTTACGGTGAATTGACTTTATCAAAAATTCGTGCTTATGAGTGGTTCAAAGCGTTCAAAACCGGTCGAGATGTGATGAAAGATTTGCCTCGCTCTGGTAGGCCGTCAACGTCTGCAACTGAAGTTAACATCGCAAAAGTGAAGAAAATAGTGACTGAAAATCCCCATTCAACTCTGAGAGAGATAGCCGCCGAACTTTCTGTATCTCACGAGTCGATCCGTACCATTTTAACTAATCATTTGGGTATGAAACATGTTGCTGCTCGGCTAGTCCCAAAAGATCTGAATTTTCTCCAAAAACTCAATCGCATGAAAGTCGCTGAGGACATGCTAGAACGAGTCAGTTCGGACCCAACATTCATGAAACGCATTGTTACTGGTGACGAGACGTGGGTTTACGAGTTTGACATGCAAACTAGTCAACAAGCTTCGGAGTGGCGCCTTCCAACTGAACCGAAACCGAAAAAACCACGCCAAAGTCGATCAAAAGTCAAAGTCATGTTGACTGTTTCTGTATTCTTTGACTATCGCGGTGTTGTGCACTCTGAATTCTTACCGGAAGGTCTAACGGTAAATAAAGAATATTATTTGAGCGTTATGCGGCGTTTAAGAGAGCGAATTCGACGAAAAAGGCCAGATTTGTGGAAAGAAAATTCTTGGATTTTGCACCACGACAATGCGCCTTCGCACAAGGCTATCATTGTGAACGAATTTTTGACCAAACACTCAACAAATACCATCCAGCAACCACCATATTCACCAGATATGGCTCCTGTTGACTTTTTCTTTTTCCTAAACTCAAATTACCACTTCGTGGCACCCGTTTTCAATCGATAGAAGACATAAAGGAGAATTCGCGGCGAGAACTGAACTCAATTCCGGAAGCAGCGTTTAAAAAATGTTTTGATGAATGGATTATTCGTTGGCGCAAGTGTATCGTTTCTAAAGGAGCATACTTTGAAGGTGATAAAATAAATTTGGATGAATAACAGACATTTTGTGTATTATTGATTTTTTCCCGGTACTTTCTATGTATATAGTATATGTATGTTCATTTTAATTATATGTATCCTTTTTTTTTAATCTTGTTTTTCGTGTAAAATTTTATTTTTATGCACCTACCATATTATCTCTTCACCACACTAGGTTGACTGGTAGAGAATGCATAAGGCATTAAGTCCGCCTTTGTACTTTATGTTGCATGAAGTTTAAATAAATAAATAAACTGTCCATGATAACAAAATTATTAAAAATCACGGAATATACGACTAAATACCCATTTCTTATCATATTTCCAAGTTATGTGCGCAGACATTAAGGCTCTAGCGCTAAAGCAGTGCCATAAAACAGTGATTTTCTGAACTCTACTCCTCGGTAATAACTAGGGCAACAGGTTTGAAAAATAATACACCCGTGTGTACGAGAGAGTTGAGTGCCCATCGCGCAATTGTACACACGGGTGTACGAGAGTGACTTGCACCGATTGGATATTTTTTCTGTGACGTATATTTATGACGAGAAATATAGAGGTGCGCATAAAAACTTGCACATGGTATTCATTGACCTCGAAAAGGCATACGACCGGGTACCTCGTGAGGTTCTGTGGTGGGCCCTTAAGGAGAAAGGTGTGCCTGAGAAGTATGTGCAGTTGATCCGAGCGATGTACAGTCGATGCAGTACCCAAGTCCGGTCTACAGTGGGCACCACTGGCAGCTTCAATGTGGCAGTTGGCTTACATCAAGGGTCGGCTCTCAGCCCTTACCTCTTCCTGATGATAATGGACGCTCTGACGTCGGACATTCAGGAAGAGGCTCCCTGGTGTATGTTGTTTGCCGATGATATTGTGTTGGTTGCCGAGAGTGGCCTAGAGGTCCAGAACAGATTGGAGGTGTGGTGGCATAGACTGGAGAGTGTTGGCCTGAAATTGAGTAGAACCAAAACGGAATACTTGTTCTGCGATTTCGGCGGTCTCTCCAATCCAGTGCCTTTAGCTCTAGCTGGAACGCCCATACCGATCTGCTCTGACTTTCGGTACCTCGGGTCACTCATCCAAGGGAATGGTGAGGTAGACCGGGACGTAACACATCGGATCAACGCAGGATGGATGAAATGGAGACAGGTCACGGGAACAACTTGTGACCCACGGATGCCCCTCAAGTTGAAGGGTAAAATCTACAAGTCCGTGATAAGGCCTGTCATACTGTATGGATCAGAATGTTGGGCTGTGAAAAAGACGGATGAAAAAAGATTGCATGTAGCGGAGATGAGAATGTTAAGATGGATGTGTGGTGTGACGAGAATGGATAAAGTGAGAAATAAATATATTAGGGGAAGTTTGAATGTGGCGCCAGTGACTGAAAAGTTGAAAGGGAATCGTTTATCTTGGTATGGTCATGTGAAGAGGAGGGATGAAACGCATGTTACTAAAAGAGTTATGAGTTTACATGTGGATGGATGGAGAGGGAGAGGGAGACCAAAGAAAAGATGGATGGATTGTGTGAAGAGTGATATGAAAGAAAAGGAAGTTAGTGATAGCATGACGAGTAACAGGGCAGAGTGGAAGAAAAAAACGTATTGCGCCGACCCCAAATAACACGGGATAAGGGCAGGAAGATGATGAAGCTTTAGGTATTCATTTCACACAACGAGCCGTGAAACAGTGACCCGAGATTTGACGTTGTTCGCACAGCTGCCGACAGAGGAAACAGCCCCGGACCTCTGCGGTCAGCGCCTTTATCTGTTCAGTTTGTACAAACGTCAGCGCAGATTATGTCAAAGTGATATGTGTCACTTTTCACTTAGCTCGTTCATTCGTTCTCAAGCTTCCGTACTAGACTTCACTGACATATATTATTGAACAATTTAATTCCACAAGTCCGTTCCATCATCAGTTCACTAGACGTACGGCGTTGCGCCATCGGTACATGTTGGACATCCCACCCATACGTACAAAGCATTTTGGGAACACATTCATAATGCGTACAGCTATGGAGTGGAATTCCCTGACGGAGTCTGTGTTTCCTGATATCTACAACCTAAGGGTCTTTAAGTCAAGAGTGAATAAGTTACTGAAACCGACGATGGAGCGCGCTTGTCTAAAGCAAGCGTGCTCCATCGTCGGCCACATTATAGCTTACCATCAGGTAAGATAGCGATGAAACGCGAGTCTATCTCATCATCTTCCTGCCCTTGTCCCATCTTATTTGGGGTCGGCGCAACACGTTTTTTTCTTCCATTCTATCCTGTCAAAAGTCATACTATCACTAACTTCCTTTTCTTTCATATCACTGTTCACACAATCCATCTATCTTTTCTTTGGCCTCCCTCTCCCTCTCCACCCATCCACATGTATACTCATAACTCTTTTAGTAACATGCGTTTCATCCCTCCTCTTTACATGACCATACCAAGACAAACGATTCCCCTTCAACTTTTCAGTCACTGGCGCCACTTTCAAACTTCCTCTAATATATTCATTTCTTACTTTATCCATTCTCGTCACACCACACATCCATCTCAACATTCTCATCTCCGCTACATGCAATCTTTTTTCATGCGTCTTTTTCACAGCCTAACATTCTGATCCATACAGTATGACAGGTCTTATCACGGACTTGTAGATTTTACCCTTCAACTTGAGGGGCATCCGTGAGTCACAAATTGTTCCAGTGACCTGTCGCCATTTCATCCATCCTGTATTGATCCGATGTGATACGTCTCGGTCTACCTCGCCATCTCCTTGGATAAGCGACCCGAGGTACCGAAAGTCGGAGCAGATTGGTATGGGCGTTCTAGCGAGAGCTAAGGGCATAGGACCGGAGAGACCACCGAAATCGCAGAACAAGTATTCCGTTTTGGTTCTACTCAATTTCAGGCCAACACTCTCCAGTCTGTGCCACCACACCTCCAATTTGTTCTGGACCTCTAGGCCACTCTCGGTAACCAACACAATGTCGTCGGCAAACAGCATACACCAGGGAGCCTCTTCCTGAATGTCCGACGTCAGAGCGTCCATTATCATCAGGAAGAGGTAAGGGCTGAGAGCCGACCCTTGATGTAGGCCGACAGCCACATTGAAGCTGCCAGTGGTGCCCACTGTAGATCGGACTTGGGTACTGCATCGACTGTACATCGCTCGGATCAACTGCACATACTTCCCAGGCACACCTTTCTCCTTAAGGGCCCACCACAGAACCTCACGAGGTACCCGGTCGTATGCCTTTTCGAGGTCGATGAATACCATGTGCAAGTTTTTATGCGCACCTCTGTATTTCTCGCACAGCTGGCGTATAGAAAAAATTGCATCCGTTGTACCCCGACCAGGCATAAAACCGAATTGGTTCTGTGAAATTTCACTCTCTTCTCTCAGCCTTCTTTCAATAACTTTCTCCCAGGCTTTCATAGTATGTGACATTAGCTTTATTCCTCTATAATTGTTGCATTCAAGCACATCACCCTTGTTTTTAAAGATGGGCACCAGGGAACTGTTGCACCACTCATCAGGTATGGCTTCTTCCCGCAACAACTTATTGAAGAACAAAGCTAACCACATCCATCCATCCACTCGCAGCAACTTCCACACTTCAACTGGTATTCCGTCTGGACCAATTGCCTTACCATTCTTCATTCCATTTACAGCTATCCTGACTTCATCCATACTAATCATTCTCACTAGACCCAAATTCACTGGTTTGCTCTCTAAAATCCCATTCCAGTTATTTTCCTCATTCATCAGTCTTTCAAAATAGTCCTTCCACCTCTCTTTGATTTTTTCATCTTCTGATAGAATCATTCCAGTTTCATCCCTTATACATCTTATCTGACAAACATCTCTCGCATTTCTCTCTCTTGCTCTAGCAAGCCGGTATAGATCTTTCTGGCCTGCCGGACTATCCAGTGTATCGTATAATTGGTCCTGTGCTTTTGCTTTCGCTATTGCCACGGCTTTTTTGGCTTTTTTCTTTAAAGCATCATAATCACTTTTTTCGCAGACTTTAAGCTAGTGTTTTCCGGATCTATACGCTGCCATTCCTTAAATTTCCTCTTTTTTTCCTTCAACACATTCTGTATATCTATCGACCACCACCATGTATCCCTATCTATTGTACCCTTTCCTCTCGTCTCTCCCAAAATATATTTCGCTGCATGTGTAATACACTCAGCAATCTCATTCCAGGTTTCATTTATACTTCGATCATTCATGTCTCCCATCTCTATCATTCTGTCCACCACTCGCTCCCTGAACTTCTTCGCACAGTCACTCTTCTCAAGCATATGCCATTTTATTTTAGGAGGTGTCTATCTAAAATAATAAAATAAAAATAAAACAGTTTCACGTTTATTTCGCCAGAATCGCACATTCACGACCAAATACTCCATCTCGTCACCTAGAGCTGAACGTGATGGAGTACCCAGTCGCAAACACACTACCCTGGCGAATATGTCACAAAAATACTCGTCGGACCAATTCGACGCAAACGGTTAAATGGTAAAAAAACAGACGACACAATTTTTTTTAATTTTTTTGTCCGAATTGTGCGTGCGAAATTTATGGGAGGTGAACTCCCATAAATTTTTAAACAATGAAATCGATATTCATTTCTTAAACAGTTTTGTATTTTGTTCAAGAAAAGTAACCAAAAATTGAATAGTATCCCAATATGGAATACCGCCATTTCTCGTAAATTCATACTTTTAGCCGCACAAAACTCTTGTGTCGTGCTCTTATATCTCTTTAACCTTTTGAGTAGCGTAATTAGAGACACAATAGAAAGACAATGACCGAGCGAACGCCGGCGTTCGCTCGGGGTTTAATGAACTAAATTATAATACTTGGGTACTAGTTTCTACTTGGTAGTCGAGCGAGCGGTGTGTCTATAGTGAGAGAGGGCAGTATTTTCTCTGTGAGAAGAGTTTTTTACATAGTTTTTAAGATGCCCGAGAAGAAACATGGATCAGTTGTCTTATGTGTAGGCTTTAGATACATGATAACTGCGATGATTCAGAGTTGTGATTTTTTCAAAAAAATTAAAATTTAGTTCTAGATTTTACCTAAATTTGTATGTTTAGATTTGCAGTATTCCATATTTAGTTCCTATTTTAAAATGAAATCCTTTTTGTTGATTTAGTTTTTGTTAAAAAAAAATGTTTTAAAAAAAAGCAGACTATACAAAATTAAGTGCAATTGTATGGCAGATTGTAATTACAAATAATTTATTTAATTCATAAAACTGTTATGATATTAAGTCACGAAAATAAAATAGAATTCCATATTTGGTTACTTTCTTTTCATTGACGGCCCACTTGACAAACATAGAATTGCCTACTTTTAAAGAACCAGAAATCGATTCAGTAGCGGATTCTGAACATACTACTTTTAGGATGTGCATTTATTGTGTTATATATTGTATATATTTCAGAACCATCGCTAGTAAATCAGTTTTCAATTTAAAAAAAAAACCGGCCAAGTGCCAGTCAGACTCGAACCCATCAAAAATGAGAAAGTTCAAACCGAGTTCCGGCTTGGTTTATACTTCTTAAAAATTTTACCTTTTTTTACAGCTGCACAATCTTACTTCCTGATACTGCTGAGAAGTGAGATTATCAAACTGAAGAAAACTGACGAGTTCAGATTCGAGAACAAAGCAGCTGAAGTGAAATGTACCATGAAATGTGAAGAAATAAAAACGAAGAATGAGTCGGTGAAGGCTCAAATTTAAGACTCATGATTTCTTTATACCATTATATTCGGGCATTTTCTCCCATTATGTCCTACGCTATTATTAAGAAAAGGAAAACTTTTGAAAATAAAGAGAAACAACGAACAAATTAAAAAAGGTTTTTTAGCTTTGTGCCATTTAACCTTTCAAATACTGTAATTAGAGACACAATGAGAGAGCGAACGCCGCAATCGTTTGGGGTTTAATTTATTAATTTATTAATGAAATAATCATCTTAAGTTTTGTTTTTGTAGTATTTTCTTGCAATATATGTAAAAAAGAAAAACAGTCTTTTATTTCTTAAATCTAGTCACAAATTATCATAATATAGTTTTCTCAATTATGGTTTCTTGTGGAAGAAACTTAGCATAGCAACATGTTAGCTCTTCGAAGAATTGCTATTAACTATTTGTTCATGGAGTTTCTTGCACTTTCTCTATAAAGATCTACACTTTAGAATGTGCAATTTAGCTTTATTTTTTTGACTGACTGACATTTTGACCATTCAAAAGTGCCTGTGACTGGTTTAATTGAAATGGTATTTGATTGTTTTTTTTTTTTTTTAGTAATGATAGGCTCGCGTTTTACCACCATCTCACCTGACGGTAAGCGATAATGTGGTCGACGATGGAGCACGCTTGCCTAGAAGTAACCTATTCACTCTTGACTTAAAGACCCCTAAGTTGTAGCTATCAGGAAACACAGACTCCGGCAAAGAATCCGTGTTACGATTGCTGTCTAACAATATTCTAGGTGTCATTATCTCAGTCTGTGTCAGGTATACTTTTTTGACGCTTTCCAATTGTGTTAGTCCATCACTGTCATCATTGAATCGCGCTGTATGCCTGACCCATTTTTATTTTTGTGTGTGTTTAAGGGAATGCAACTCGACCTATATTTTCATTGTTTTTTATACCACCGCTCTTACGCGATTATGACGTTATGACACATTTTCCATTACATATTTTGGAACAGAGTATTTTTTAGACATTATTTAATTAATTAATTTACTGCCTAGGGAATTAAATACAAGGTATAACAAGAAGGAAATACAAGGTATTAATAAAACTACAAAAATGTTTTCTTTTTCAAAATAAAATGCAATATGTATATTTTTTTGTCATTATTTAACAGTATTTTTTATCATCGTATCAAAATGAAAAAGTGTACAAAATGTGTTATGATGATACTCGTATATTAAACAAATATCATACCACAGTTTCATAAGTTTATCTTATATAATATTATATATTTAATAAACGACCACACATTTTAGTAACGATGAAGAATTTTCGTAGCCCAATATATTATCTTGTATAAAACATCTTTATTATTAGAACAGTGTAAAAAACACGTTAAAAAAATAAGTATTTTCTCTTTTTATTTACCATTAAACATGAGGTATTCAGTAATCTTATTTAAAATGTCTATGTACTCAAACAAGACGAAGACGCAGTGTTGGAAGGCCTCCCGCAAGGTGGACCGATGACCTAGTGAAGGTAGCGAGAATCCGAAGGATGTGAGACACACAATACCAGTCGTTATGGCGACACTTGTGGAAGGCTTATGTCCAATAGTGGACGTCTTTCGGCCAGGCGTGGGCAAAGTGTGTCACCTTTGCGATTGGAACATTTGCATCTGAATCACTGAAATGTTCCGGAACAGTGATATATATCATTTGGAACATTTGGCACATCGTGCATCGGCTCAAAAGATATAAATGAAACATTTGAAAAATAGGCTCACAAGACACAAACGGAACATTTGGAACATCGGATCTAAAGATACAAACGGAATATTTGAAACATCGGCTCACAAGATACAAACGGAACATTTGGAACAACGGCTCAAAAGATACAAACACAAACACTGACTGTTATGAATCGTAATCTGTTACGTTGTGCTGTATAAACCAACAGTTTTATTTAATTGAATTTTGATTTGAGAATAATTTAAGGCAGATATTTTTAGTTCAGTTCATTCAAATTTACATATAGTGTATTTTTTTTTTAGTAAATTTTACTTTTAGTGTACGTTTTAATTTGAATTTTAAAAAGACTTAACTTAAACGACGGTAACTTAAAGTAAAGAGTGTTCCAGTTGTTCCAAATGATACATTTAAAACATTACTGCTGTTCCAATCTTTCGGAACAGTGAGTCGGTTCAGTAAAGAGTTACACACGCCTACTTTCGGCTGAAATGATGATGATACTCATTAGTTGTACATGGAACATCTACTTTCGTTCTTCATTTCAAATGTTTTCCCTTGCTGCTTCATTTTGTTTAGCGGTCATCATACATTGTGCTTCAGCTGCAGCATTGTTCACGAACTTTAACTGGTCGCTGGCGTTCAGTTTGATGACCTCACTCCTCAGTAGCAGAAAGAAGTAAGCTTGCACAACTGAAAAACACAAGTAATAATAATAATAATCCACAACATTCACACAACTTATCGGTAGGTTGGAAGGTAACGATCGGCTATGAGGCGCGAGTTCATAATCTTGCTGAGTATAGAGATTCTTAAAATCGGCCGATAGTTGACGGGCTCGGCACGACTGCCCTTTTGAGCCTCGGGCATCGTGTTACAGTGAGGTAGAGTCGGTTGAGTAGTATTGCTAGTGTCAAGACGAGAATTATGGGCTAAGAGAGATGCAAAGAGACTTGCTTTCTCTCTCACCGTGTGAGCCAGTATTCTATCAGGTTTAACCAGCGGAGATAACGTGGGCCTACAGAAGTTTGCTTCGACTGATTTGGCAAGGGACCAGAATGCTCTGTTACCGGACGGCTGTGCCAATATGGGTAATGCAGTCGAACCGAGCCTTCTTTAGTGCCTTTTTGTAGGACTTGGCAGCACGGTTGAAGGCTCTCGTCTTTGAGCTCAGATCCAGAGCATTGCGGTCACGAACGTCAACCCAGGTGAGAAACGCCGAATACTTACGCTCTTCAGATTTATTGCAATCGGCGTTGAACCATGGGTGAGCTGAGCCTCCAATGGGTACGTCACTATAAGGGATGAAAAATTCCGTAGCTTTATGTATCATATCAGATATAGCATCCGTACAGCTCGATGGACTTCCAGAAGAGAAGCAGACCTGCTGCCAAGGATAAGACGCAAAGAAGTGCCGCATCTCATCCCAATCTGCTGACCTAAAACCCCATTTTCGCTGATCACCGCGTGAGTCGCAGTCAGGTGGTGAGAAGGACGATACAGACTTCATCAGACAGTGATCTGAAGTTCCAAGTGGTGAGGAAACTGTTACGATACATCTGCCCGGATCGTTGCCAACTACATCAGGCACCCTAGTCGCTTGCTTAACCAACTGAGAAAGGCCCATAGATACTGCAAAGTTTCGCGCTTCTCTCCCAGCGTTGTCGATCCCCTCGTATGGGAAAAGCCAGTCTTGGTGGCAGGCGTTGAAGTCCCACAGAGCGGCGAGCTTACATCGGGGTGTCGATGCAGAGTCATATTGACGGCCTCACTGAGGTGTTCAAACAACGGATTGTGGGAGGCGGGGCTCAAGTCATGTATTGTATGAAAATCTACCTCGAAAAGAACGCTCATAATAGAATAGAATAGAATGTCACTTAAATTATTATGAATTATAACTTATGATGATATGTCAACCCACCAGAACTTCTTATATTCTACGAACCTTGGAGATCAAAAACTTGTTACGCATTTTTCTCGAAATCACAACTATACGGGATGACTTATTACTAGAGATGGGCTTAAACGTTAAAAAAAAATAACACTGCTAAATGCTAATGCTAAAAATAATTAACAGTTAAAATTAGCAGTTATTTTCAGCAACTGTTAAATTTTGGTCACAGACGTATAAAGAGTGAGTTTATACGTCATTAATTCTCATTTCCTTCATACTTTTCACAGGCTTATTTTTAGCAACTGTTAAATTTAGTCACAGACAGATTTTTATCACCTAATTAATTCTCATTTCCTTCATACTTTTCACAGGTTTAGGACTGTCAACTTTTTCTGTTGGCGTATTTATAATGAGAATCAATTTATTTACAACGATTTCTTTTTTTTTCATATGATTTTTTTTAGTATTCGTAATTTTGATATAATAGTCTTTTGTTTTTTTTTCTTGTTTCTTTTTTTTATTTTAATTTTCTTAAATCTACTTATCACTTAGTAACAAAATAATTATCTTAAAGTTTTATATATTTTTTATTTCCATTTAAAATATTGCTGCTAAATACTAATACTAATAGACTGCTAAATTTAACAGCTATCTCAGAACTTATTTAACAGGTGTTGACACTAAAAAAAATTAGCAGTGTTAATTTAGCAGCTTATTAATTTTAGACCCATCTCTACTTATTACTACTTGTCTACGTCCACTTATAATCAACTAGCTTTTGCCTGCAGCTTTGGCTGCGTACATAAAACATTAAAAAAATATCTTTATGTCAGATAAATATAGCTTATGTCATTTAGGAATAAAGCAGCTTTCTATCGGTGAAAACTATACTTTCAGAGATTACCTCCTACAAACAAATAAAAAAAAATAACAACTTTACCTCTCAAAGATGTGTAATAACATCATAATCACGTAAGAGCGGTTGTATGAAAATGTACCTCGAAAAGGATGCTCTTAAATAACTACCTGATTCCGACCTCTGGTCATTACCAAATAAAACAGAAATTAATCATCATCAAAGCCATCCCCAAGCTAGTTGGAAAAAGGTTAGGGCCTTTTTCCAACTAGCTTGGGGATGGCTTTCAATCTAATTAGATGCGGCTGAATATCCGTGTCTTACATGGAGTGACTACCTATCAGACCTCCACAACCCAGTTACCTATTAGGCAACACGATACTCCTTGGATAGACTGATGGTAAGACTTTCTGAATTTTGACTACCTGACTATCAAAGATCTACGAGAGACAACCGGGACCAACGGCTATATACGAACTCTCCGGAGTACGGGGTGTAAATGACCTAGTTAAACTTAGAAACGTAGATACATATAAATTGAAAAATTTATATTAGCACTTGCCCAATTTCGAACCCGCAACCTCACGCATGAGAAGCGTGTGCTTTAAGCAATGGCCATTACGACACTCTCATAGATAAGAAATCTATTCTATACTTATAATAAATCTGTAGAAGTGAAAATTCTGTACATTGAAAATATCAAAAGAATAAATGGCAGGGGGTGTTACTAGACCGACATCGAATCCAAAAATGTGATTAATTTTTTTTTTATCTGTCTGTCTGTTTGTTCAGGCATTACGCAAAAACTACCGGTTCGATTACGATGTAATTGGTATAATTATTCTTTATTATCCTGGGCACCACACTGGGTACTTTTTATCCCGGAAAAGTATATACAAAAAAAACAAACTTAATTTTGCTGTTCGATCCCTAGACCCGATTACTGTACCAACTGTAAATAATAAGTTTATCGCAGGTTACGTCACCCGCAGTGGAGTTCACTAAGGGGCGCTGCACACGGCTAAGGTACTATTATATTTAATCTTAAGATACAATATCGCTCGCCATACAATTCAATGGACTATCACACACGATGAAGATAATAAATCATATTTCATATTTTTGTATCTCAAAAAACCTAATAAAACCATTTCCGACTTCTACGCGGACGAAGTCGCGGGCAAAAGCTAGTACTTTAATAATGAAGAATAATATCAATGCTCACCTAGAATTATGAGGAAACCAGCAAACATTATTGCACTCACGCCTGGTGAATTAGGCAGCCCATGTATTATGGTGATATGCACTCCCAGCAAGACCAACAATGCCGTCAGTATGAACGTTACGATGCTGTAGATATAAAAGCCTCTTATCATGCTCATGTTTTTCTGTAAAAGAGAAGATTTATCAATCAAATATTGTTTCAAGGTTGTCTGTATTCCACCGTAGGTTTGCGGACCGCCAGCAATGGGTAGCACGCCGTCCGGCCGTCCGGTAACCATCTGGACCGAACCCGAGTCCTCGATTGCACGTAGTGTTCCGCGCGCGCCTCAAGTGAAAGTGAACCCCCTTGGAACAAAGGCAAAGAACGAACAGGAGTGGGTTTTTAGTCAGTAAGTCTGCCGGAATCCTTATCCGGTTTTCCTGCCACCGCAGGCGCGGGCTTACGGACAGCACGCAATGAGTAGTTCGCCGTCCGACCGTCCGGTAACCGTCCGGACCGAGAACAAATCATCGACGGTGCGTAGTGTTCTGCAAGCGCCTCAAGGAGATGTCAGAAAAACTGCACGGACCCAGCAGGGTCGAAGCCTATTGGGGCCATGAGTTCGCTTCTGAAAGGTTAACCCGGGCCCTGAAATGCAAGGCAACGAATGAACACAGGAGTGGGTTTTAGTCAGTAAAATTCTGACACACCCTCTCGTTCCGCCCAAGAGCGAAATGCCAATGGATGATTTCGCACCTAAAAAAAATAAATACACAAAACAAGTATCTGTAGGCAATACAAATATTTGTTTCATACAGGAATCGAACCCCATGACACGCAGTGCTACAGCCAATTTGCTCACCCTTTGCGCAGACTAATACTAGAAAAGATAAGTAAACTTTAGGTTTGATATCTCACCGTATGACCTGCGATAACAAAAAAAATAGATGCCACGAAATCCGTTATTAACATCATGACAATAATAAGTGAAATGACGGCATAAAACAGAATCCAAGACACGTATCTCTTGTTTCCTCTATATAGACTCAGTAGTACCGTACCAAACAAAAAGTACGCCACGAATGGTGTAATAATCAAATCTGCTATCTGTAACATAAAATACATATTAGTTGTTAGTTCCGTATGCGTTCAGCAGCATCCTCTGTGCATTATAAAAACCAAACTGCGATCGCCAACCCGTCTGCCAAGCGTGGCGATTATGGCAAACATCCCCAATATGAAAATCCAAATTCCTACAAGGTGGACCGATGACCTGGTAACGGTTGTGGGAGTACGATGGATGCGAGACGCACGGGACCGTTCATTGTGGCGGCTCTTGGGGGAGGCCTATGTTCAGCAGTAGACGTCTTTCGGCTGAAATGATGATGATGATGATGATGACACCGCTTCGTCGTTTATACCGAATACATCAAAGGACTGGAACAATTTGCCTGCTGCGGTCTTCCCGTCCAACTATAATTTAGGTGTCTTCAAGGCTAGAGCGAATAGGCTCTTAATAAACTAGTGTGCCTCACCATCAATGATTGCATCTCTGCTTACCATCAGGTGGGATCGCAGTCAAGCACTGGTTCATATCAATTTAAAAAAAAAAGTACCAAGTAACAGGTAAAACAAAATTTGATCATCTTCTTTTTCATTTAACGATGCTACTCCCACCAGGACCTGGTTCAGGTCATGGTCCGGAGCGAGGGAGGGAAGGCAGCGGTCACCTCCTGCGAAGTAGTAATGTTGGCAAAGGGAGCGGTCGCATGCGTGAGAGAACGGACATCCTTACTCAGACCCCGATTTCCAGCCACCGAAGGCGTGGGCTAGCGGACGATGAGCAATAGGTAGCTCGCCTTCACGCTCTCCGATAACCATCCCGACCCAGCTCGAGTTGTCGACGGCGTGTAGTGTTCCACGCGCGCCTAATGGAGCCCAGCAGGGCCGGAGCCTGCTGGGACCATAGGTTGACTTCCGAAAGGGAGACCTGTGGTTCTGGAACGCAACGGCAAGAAGGAATATCCTATAAATAAATATCCCATCCAACTATAATTTAGGTGACTTCAAGGCTAGAGTAAATAGGCTCTTAATAAACTAGTGCGCCTCACCATCAATGATTGCATCTCTGCTTACCATCAGGTGGGATCGCTGTCAAGCACTGGTTTATAACAATTAAAAAAAAAGGAACATAGGTTTTTTTTTAATTGGGTGGAGAAAATCATCTTATAACAAATCTCGCTCTTGGGCGGAGCGCGAGATAGTGTCAGACTAAAAACTCACTCCTGTTTCTTCGTTGCCTTCGTCCCAGGGTCCCGGGTTTCGCTTTAACACAACCCGAGGAAGAAACACAGGTGTGATTTTAGTCATTAAAAGTCTGTCACGTCCTCCCGTTCCGCCCTAGTGAAAGAGAACTATGTATATCCCACCTTAAAAAAAAACTAGGAGTCGTCGTACCACGATTTCCTTTTCCATTCTTCTCCGACACGCTATAACTTCGTTCTCTTCACACAAAGCAGTTGGTCTCTCTTTCCCATCCACATTAATGTTCATCACTATTTTAGTAATAAAAAATTGCCTACTTCATTAAAACAGGAATTGTATAGCAGTACTTTGAAAGCCAGTTTTAAAGCGTTTATTTTAGAAAAGTGTTTATACTCAGTCGGTGACCTCTAATTCGTATATATTTTGAGTAGGAATTTGCAATTATAATAATTTTGACATTATTTTATTATCTATCTTATGAGATTCTTTTATTATTATTAATATACAAAATTTTGCTCGAGACTTCGTCCGCGTAGAAGTCGAAAATGATTTTATTAGGTTTATTGAGATACGATAATACGAAATATTATTTATTATCTTCGTCGTGTGTGATAGTCTATTGAATTGTATGGCGAGCGATATTGTATCTTAAGATAAAATATGAACCCCTTAGTGAACTCCACTGCGGGTGACGTAACCTACGACAAACTTATTATTTACGGTTGGTACAGTAATCTGGTCTAGGGATCGAACCGCAAAATTAAGTTTGTTTTTTATTGTATATACTTTTTCGGGATAAAAAGTACCCAGTGTGGTGCCCAGTATATTAAAAAATTATTATACCAAGTTTCATCGTAATCGAAACGGTAGTTTTTGCGTGATGCCTGAACAAACAGACAGACAAAAAGTTTTTAAAAATCACGTTTTTGGGTTCGGTGTCGGTTTAGTAACACCCCCTGCCATTTATTTTTTTGATATTTTCAATGTACAGAATTTTCACTTCTACAGATTTATTATAAGTGTAGATTATAATTATACTTGGTATTTGTGATAATTATGACAATGTAATGATTTAATTTATATTAGAAATTAAATGAATCTAGTTTTAAGGACATATTTATAATTGTCAATCTGTTCAACACAATTATGTTGTTATGAATAAAGATACTACTACTACTACTAGTCACACACACACGGCCACATCAAGATTTTTCATACAATAAATAAATGAAGTACTATATACATTTCAATTTAACTAGTAACATCCTAATTGCTGTAGCCATACCAAACATATTCAACAATAGTGAATATATTAATACTATTAAAATAATATTGGGTTGTATTAAATATATTGCTTTAGGAATTTAACTATGAAATTGCCGTTTTTTAAAACGGGTTTCTTTGAAATTCAAAGATATAACACTTCAAAGCAACCCGTTTTAAATAACGGTTATTTCATACTTTAACCCCTATAATTGAAGCTGCCCTCGGGCGGCTCCTGCCCAACCTTGGGGGTCCAGACGCCTCCTGCCGGAGGCTCTACGCGGGGATCGTTCGGTCCATGGCCCTTTATGGCGCGCCGGTGTGGGCGCCGGGGCTGCGGAAGCAGCCGGCGGCCCGGCTGAACGCGTGCCAGAGGGTCATGGCCATACGGATGGTGCGAGGATACCGGACGATTTCCCGCGAAGCGGCGAGCCTTCTTGCTGGCCAGCGACCATGGGATCTGGAGGCAACAGTCCTTGCACTCATGCACGAACGGCGCATGGAGATGCAACGCCGGGGCGAAACTCAGACAGAGTTCCGGCGAGTTCTCATGGTGAAATGGCGACAGCGACTGTCGCGACCCCGTGCTGGGCACGCCACAATTATGGCGGTAAGTCCCCTCTTTGAGGCGTGGTTGGAAAGACCTCACGGCGTCCTCACATTTCGCATGACGCAGGTCCTCACCGGACACGGTAAGTTCGGGAGGTTCCTGCACCGGATTCGTGCGGAAACGACGCCCGGGTGTCGCCACTGTGTGGCCCACCCGGAGGACACGGTGGAGAACACGGTGGAGGTGTGCCCCGCCTGGGCAGAGCAACGCCGTGTCCTCGTGGGGGCAATCGGCGGCGGTGATCTCTCGCGCCGGGCCTTGGTTCAGGCCATGCTCCGGAGCGAGGAGAAGTGGCAGGCGGTCGCCTCCTTCTGCGAAGCAGTAATGCTAGCTAAGGAGGCGGCCGATCGCGTGAGGCAACGGTCCTTACGCTCCAACCGCCGCCGGGATTCCGATCCCGATTTCCGGCCACCGTAGGCGCGGGCTTGCAGACGGCGAGCAATGGGTGGCTCGCCGTCTGACCGTCCGGTAACCGTCCGGACCGAGCCCAAGTCGTCGACGGCGCGTTTTGTTCCACGCGCGCCTCAAGGAGATGTCAGCAAATCGTAGGGGCCCAGCAGGGTCGAAGCCTACTGGGGCCACGGGTAGTGTGAAAGCGGAACCCGGGGCCCTGGGACGAAGGCAACGAAGGAACAGGAGTGGGTTTTTAGTCAGTAAGAGTCTGACACTATCTCCCGCTCCGCCCAAGAGCGGGGATGTCATTAGGATGATTTTCCCACCCAATAAAAAAAAAAAAAAAAAAACCCCTATAATTGAAAAGTAATTTCACCTCGGATTTTTTTAATGACATAAACGAAAAACTAATGCTTGACTAATATTCCACCTAATGGTAAGCAGTAATGCAATCGTTGATAGTGAATCGCACCAGTTCCTAAGGAGCCTATTCACTCTAGCCTTGAAGACACCTAAATTATAATCGGATGGGAAGATCGCTGCAAGCAAATTGTTTCAGTCCTTTGATCATTCCTCCAATTTGTCGAATTGTGATAAGCACATAGTTTAGAAGTTTGTAACTTAGAACAGATGTTACATAAACGTATTGAAGCGATAAAAAAATAGGGCTAGTGTGAGTCGGACTCACGCACTGAGGGCTCCGCACAAACTTACCTATGTAAACAGTTCGATTCCCGAATTAAGTTACGAAGATTGTTTCGAATTGTAAAAAAAAGTATTTTTTGTGACGTAACTACAAATTTACAATTTTCAGATTTATTCCTATACTATAAGGCCTTGCTTTATGCCAAATTTCAGGATTCTGGGTCAACGGGAAATACCCTATGAATTTTGATTACTTTGAGAGTGTTGAAATGTACGTTTTTTGCGACATAAACAGCCTTATCTTTTTTTTCCGTTAACTTAAAAGTTTGGTTTTTCACAGCTTCAAGGAACCGCAGACTTGAGTATATGGTTTTAATTTCAACTCGATACCTTGAAGCATTTCTGAAATAAAGGGTCTTGACAGACAAACAGACAGACGGATGAACAACAAAATTATCCTGCAAGGGCTCCGTTTTTTTCCTTTTGAGGTACGGAACCCTAAAAATTAATATTTTAGGCCGCTAGTCAGTTAGATTCTTATTATTCAACTTTAAAGTATCTTAGTATCATATACTCACAATTTTAAAATAGCACCACGCAAGCAAGCCAGGTCGTAGCGGCAAACAGAAACAACATTTTTTAAACAGTGATATCTCCACTGCCATATTGATCTTCGATATTGTCTTACTTGTACAGCAATTAGATGTTCTTCACTTACACTGAAATCAATTAATAATTTCTTTCTTTTTAAAGTTTTCTTTTGTTTTAAACTTATAAATAAAAGCCTAAAGTAACCCAACAGCCAAATAAATCAACCTCCAGCAGAAGTTTCGGACAGTGATCGCTGTTAACGTTGGTACAGTTGAAAAGACAATTAATGATAATTACAACATTTTTTTAATATTAACCTAACCTTCAAATCTGAACTTCGAGATACTACTGATTCATTTTTAGAGCACGCACATTACACAGTCACGCATGAACTCTAAAAATGGTATAAGCTTGGAATTCTGCCAACATATCTATGGTCCTTTAGAATTGGATGATAATATTAAAATGTTTATATTAACCTAACCCTAATGCTAATTAATCTAATCTAACAAGTTGTCGAGATATTGACGACGCACAAACACAATACGCACAACTACTAAACATGGGCAGCGTGTTTGAAATAAATATAACGTTACGAAATAGAAAATTCATTCATCACTATCATAAAATTAATAGATAAGATAAAAGTTGAATCGATGAGAACTATGATAATAGAAGAGCGAAAAAAAGCAAAAAACACTGTTTATTTACTAACACTAGAATATATACGAATACTTAGGTACTGTAGTCATACGAAACACAGTAGCGAATATAAACGGCAGAAGCGCGAGCGACGTGCGTACAGTGACAAGCCCAATTTCCGACTGGCGCATAGGAGTGAGGCATATATATCGTAACAGATAGAAGTAACAGATATTTTCAAATAACAAATAACAATTGTTCCTACCAACTTATTTTATCTGTTACTTTAATAACAGACCCTCAAACACTGTTACCGCGGCTGTTACTGTTATTCATTGTGCCAGTCCCCACACATATAGACTGTTAGTTGTTACCACATGTTACTAAGTACGGCTGTTACATCGTTACATACTCATTCTCTCTTTTCCTCATTGTAGAAAGACCTTTAAAAAGAGACACACCTATTATTTATTTCGTAATGTGTGTTATTACGATTATAATAATATTTGAGATTTAAATACACATACAAAAATAACAGGCTGTTATTTAATAACAGATATTTGGATCTGTTATTTTTATGCAACAGTAGCAGTGATAACAGATATCGTGTTTAACCTGTTATAACCCACCTCTACTGGCGCATGGCATGGACATGGGGCGTCGTGCTGGCGTCCACTCGGCAGCAAATGCGGTGATCTCACCCATATTTACTAAGTAGATGTTTTATTTGTAGGCGCTCCTAGAAGCAGTTTGTCTATTGAGGATCGAAGTAATTTTTCTCCATGGACAATCATCATCGGTTTGAAACCGAAAGAGAAGCAAGTAGGCGGTGACATTATAAAATATTTAGATTCATTTTGCTTTCTGAAAAACAATGTCTTTGGTTCGACAATTTCTTTGTGTTAAAGTGATGTCAAGGTTACTTTCCACAATTATTTTAGGTCACATATCTATAGTATACGGGTGCTGGGCGATTTCCGGCTACCGCGAATATGCGGACGACTAATGGGTAGCTTTCCGTTCAGTAAGGGTCTGAGCACACTTGAGACAAGACTGTCTTAAACAGACTTGTTTACAACGTCAAGCAGACTTGTCTGCGACAAGACTAGGGACTACGAAGCACATGCATGCACGAGATGAAATTGGGCTCTATTGCTTTCCTATCGCTTTCTCTCTCTCTCTCTCTCTCTGTAAATCTAAAATAGACCACCAACAAAACGTGCTATGCGTATTATGTATTTCAATGACAATAAAGTATTTCGTTGATTGGGGGCACGGGCGGCAGTGCCAAGGCGAGCAAAAAAAAGGCGCGGCCGTACCATCCTTTTCTTGAAACAATTTAGGCCATTTTCGATCCCATATAACTTAATTGTGTATAAAACTAGTATATACTTTCAAAAAGCTGAAGAGTTTTTTTTTGTTTGAACGCGCTAATCTCAGGACCGAAAACACTCTAATCTTCTTCTTCTTTGTCCTTTCCAATTCCTTTTTATTTGGGATCGGCAATTACTGGTTTGAATTGAAAAATTATTTTCGTGTTAGATAGCAGGCAGCACATTTCTCTTTCCCAGTAGTTTCGGCTGAGCGTTGATATGTCAGTCTTTCAGTTACTCCTTTTATATATATACTTTTCATCAGAAAAATCTAAACACCAGCTTGTAAGTTTATGTTTTGTAAGAATTTTCAGAAAAATGTGTATATTTAGGAATATAGGTTCGCATAAAGAATAGAGAATTTTTGAGAGCACTATGTCGTCCAGGCGTGAATAAAGCTAGTGGACCAGATGGTATACCAGCAATAGTTCTCAAGGCAGGTGCGCCCGAGTTATCTCGTGTATTGACGCGCTTGTATCACGTCTCATTTAGGACTGGTATAGTGCCCAAGGCCTGGAAGCTTGCTAACGTGCAACCCATGCCCAAAAAGGGCAGTCGTGAAGATCTTGCCAACTATCGGCCGATTTCAATAACCTCCATGCTCTGCAAGATTATGGAGCGTGTATTGAACTCGCGCCTCATATCATACCTGGAAGGTAATGATCTCCTCAGTGACCGACAATACGGGTTTCGCCACAATCGGTCTACTGGGGACCTACTAGTGTATACCACTCACATGTGGGGCGAGGCCCTCGAGAAGAATGGAGGCCTTCGACAGAGTATGGCACGCCAGCCTTTTGAGTAAGCTTTCAGCGTACAGCATTTTCCCTGGTCTGATTAACTAGGTAAAAGTCTCTCCGAGTTGTTGTCGATGGATGCTCATCAGAGCCCATGACGACTAATGCCGGAGTTCTTCAGGGGCAGTTCTCTCTGCAACTCTTTTCCTGCTGCATACTAACGATCTGCTGATGCCCGGTATCTGTGGGTATGCAGATGATAGCACAGTTGTAGAGAGATACCTGCCAGGTGCTCGGACTGGTAAGGAGCTAATCCGGTCCGAACGAGAGGCTATGGTAGAGCGTACAAATGTGTCACTGCAGACAGTCTCCAAGTGGAGCGAAACCAATCTGGTAAGATTCAACGCCGCCAAAATACAAGCGTGTGTTTTCACCGCCAAAAGGAGCCCGTTCACCTTGGCTCCTGCTTTTCAGAATGTATCCCTGGAGTGCACCGACCGAGATATAAAAAATTAAAGTAAATAAATGAAGAGGAGAAGGTAGTAATGTGGGCCGTACAGATATCTTGGCCCCCTTACATATTTATAATTTAGAAATACGCTGTCAGAATAAAGTGCGTGGTCTTTAGAGCTCTTGTGATAGCTGTCGCATATAGCCGATAAAATCCGTGAGATGGTGTTACGTAAGTTTGTTATTTGAAACAGTCGTAACAAGCAAATTTCAAAATTTTGAAACGTTTTTGCATTTTATTCATTTTTTCTAGATAAACTAAGTTTTACTTTTGTTGATTTGAACATTGTGAATATTTTTTATAACACTTTATGTAATTAATTATATTATTGTTTCTTTCAGTTTAATTCCAAGTTACATTCACAAATGTCAAAACGGACCTTTTAATGTTTTACGAGTTTAAACATTACCGACTAAATAGTTGTGTACCACTTCTAATTGTTTTATATATTACTATTGTGACATATTTTGGATCCAACACGACTATTTTACGAAAACGAATGCTATCATACTAAAAACAGGAACTACAAATAGTTCCTGGAATAATCATTCCAGGAATTTCCATTAAAATAGTAAACAATGTTTCTCTGGAATTTAAACAAAAAGGGTAAAACCATGTTTTGTAGTTTTGTTGTTGTCGGTAATATTAATCAACAGACATGCTTCTCGCTATCTTTATACAATTCACAAACAATAATATTTTTTGTTTTATTTTGTATTCTTATTTTTTCTTTTTAAAAGCTTTTATTCAAACAACTTTGAGATAGTATTTATTTATTCGTTTTTAAGAATCAATAACAACCACACTAATATTATAAATACGAAAGTAACGCTGTTATCTGTTAGTCTATTTGTTATGTTTTCATGCCTAAACCGTTAAACCAATTATTCAATTACGCTAACCAATTTAATTGCTAAAATATAGGTGTGTATCGGTATTGGGAGTACGTTTCCATGGGTTTACTTTCGACTTGCAGGCGGATGGAGCTGCTAGCAGAAGCTGAATGATAAATAAACGAGGGAATCTAGATTGCTACACATAAATAAGCTGGCATTAATCAGTACAGCCGGGTGGTAAAATGAAATGTAACATATACATAAATATTCGGAGAAAATACCGCTCGCTTTGTCGAATCGGATTCACAAGCTGAATGATGCCGAACATAAATGTAGTAGATGTTACGAGTCAGCTTTTTGGTTCCCCAATACTGCCGAATCGAATGATTATGTGTCGACCTGAATGATCTAATGATCTCGGTACCCAAACGGCACAAACTCATTGAAACCAAACAAGTGCGGTTATTGCTTCGGATCGGCTCTGTTGTCCGACAAATGCGGCCGAACCGGCTTGCTTAAGAATGTATAAAATCTTAACTTATCGGGTTTATTAATGAGAAATCAGAAACGTTTATTTCAAATAGACCAATTACAGGCACTTTAGAATTGTCAAAATGTCGTTCAGTCAAAAAAAAACAAGTGAAGTTAAATTAGATCTCTATGACATATTAATTACACATTTAAAAATATATTAAATTGGATTTCTATCAATAATTTAATTATCAATTTGAAAAAAACAAAAGTAATGCTTTTTTTCCAGATTTTACGTCCAGACACTGACTATCGCATACAATGGACAAAAAATAGATAATACAAATGGTGCTAAATTTCTAGGTATAATAATTGACAATCAACTGGCATGAAACACACAGAAGAACCACAGGCCGAGGAGATCTGCAAGAAATTAAGCAAATCTGCATATAATTTTATATAATTTGACGATAAAAGTTAGCACTGACACGATAATTATAGCTTATCATGGTCTCGTTGCTTATGTTTTAAGATACGGAGTCATTTTTTGGGGTAACTGTAGTGAGAGAGAAAGAATTTTTCAAGCCCAAAAATATTGCATTAGATTGACTGGAATGACAAAAATAATTGAATGGAATAAATTCAACAGACAGCTGCGTTCCTATGTTTAAATCCCTTAACTTACTCACCTTTCCATCGCTCTTTATTTTGGAAATGGGACTGTTTGTGTAAAGTAATCAAAATTTATTTTGTTCCAATATAAATTTTTTCGTTGCTTTCCATCAGGTGAAATAGCTGTCAAGCGCGAATCTATCAAGAATAATAATAAAAAAAAATAGTATAGATCACCCAACAAGGTCAACATTAATTAGATCTTATAAAATAAAAAATATCTAGGAAAACCAATAAAATGATCAAATATTCTAAAATCAACAATGGCGAACTAGAGAGGAGGTGATGAAGTGCGATGAGTCTTGGAGAAACGATTGAACTAATCTGTCTAGGACGACCCAATGAAATTAATCGGAAAATTACAGTGAAACAGTATCTATTGATTATTGTGAAAAATATTTCACTTTATTTTACATAATAGATAAAAGAGCCTCACTCTCTGGTTTATTGAAGACACCTTACAACAACAACACACAATGAGTTCTCCAATGAGTTGAGTGGTGAAACTTGATAGTTTGCCATCGGTAAACCCTTCATTGAGAACTCATTCTATGTTAAACTACAGAAAAAGGAAGACATTCATTTGCAACTACCAACTGTCCATGACAATAAAATTATTAAAAATCACGGAATATACGACTAAATACCCATTTCTTATCATATTTCCAAGTTATGTGCGCAGATATTAAGGCTCTAGCGCCCGAGCAGTGCCATAAAACAGTGATTTTCTGAACTCTACTCTTCGGTAACGGCTAGGGCAACAGGTTTGAAAAAATTATAATGTTTATTATAGATTCTTACACGACATTATCAACATATTTTTTTCAGTTTATTCCAGAAATCCCCACCAGTGGGGATTGTTATGTCCCAGTAGTTCCAGCTGTGCGATAATATGTCAGTCATTCAGTTTCTCCTATTATACTAATTATAAATTATTATAAGTTGTAACTAGTGGGAATTTATGGAAAAAAAGTAACAAGCCTCACTGTGGGGTTTTGTTGGTGGGGATTTCTGGAATAAACCATTTTTCGTATGACTAATACTTCGGCAAAAAAAAAAGTTAACAACATTATATTTTTTCGTTGGTTTTTCCTACTCTTTTCAAACGGCTTTGATCTTGTGAAAAGTGGTTTTAAAGGTCAGCGGGGCTCTATGAGGGCGGATGCGAGTAGGTATGTGTACATTTAACTCCGGCCAGATGTTCAAGGCGCCTTAACAAGTACGTTCTCGTTTATAGATAAAGCTTAAATGAGTATAAATATTTATGTTATTTACAACAGTAGTTAGTTTATCTCAACCAACGTGTCCATTAACAAGTTCACGATCCGCGAAACCAACACGATAGATAAACAATAAAAACCGACCATTTTCGTTCATGAGACTGAGAGTTGACACATCGTAGCTACTATTTTTTATTAATTGAATTAAGTGAGAAAATATAAGAGAACTTTTAACTTTGTAAAGTGTTTGTAAAAAGTAATTCAACTGTGATATAGAAACACAAATATCGAAGATCAAAATGAAAGGAGAAATTCCCGAGTTCAGCAGATGTTGCTTCTGTTTACCACTGCGATATGGCTTGCTCGCGTGGGGTTACTTCAAAATGGTGAGTATATGGAGAGAAAATTTTCGACGACTTATTTCAGATGGATAATTGAAATTACTTAAGAAGCTCCTTTTTCACTCGCGTATCGTCAACATCGAGCATGGTTTCAAATCTTGTTACTGCATAATTATAACGAAATTCAACGCGAAGTTTGACGAAGAGGCAACGCTAAAAAAAGAGATAACGCCTAGAAACTCTGTTAGCATTCGGTAATTCTATGATTTATTCGAATATTTCACAAAACTTGTTCCAGGAAATGCGTGATTATTTTTAAACCCTTAAAAGTTTTTGAAAAAAAATAATGTCATTCAGAATCTTGATTAAATTTGCAAGGCTTCTATTGTTATATATATTTTTTTTTTTTGACTTTTTGAGTATATTATGAAGCGTCAAAGTTCATGCCAAATAGCAGACTATCAGAGGTCTTTACTGATAATAAAACTCTAGATACTGTGTTTCCAAAACATCTTATGAAAAATGTGCAATAACGTCATAATCGCGTAAGAGCGCTTGTATAAAAAACAGTGAAAATGTATGTCTTAATTTATTTTATTAAAATTTATGGTTACGTATAGAAAACATATTTATAGTTACTTAAGTATCTTATGAAATACTTACCTTAACCTTTTATTAGGCAAAAATATTTAGCATTTAGGTAGTAACAACAATGATAAAACTACAAAAATAAGAGTGGATGTTTTGCATAAATAAGACCACCAACCTTATAACTAAGTCTGTACTTATCAATCCTGTATATATTAAATCCTGTATATCGATACTTTGAATGAATTGATACAGATCTATTGATTACTAGCTTTTGCCCGCGACTTCGTCCGCGTAGAAGTCGAAAATGGTTTTATTAGATTTTCTGAGATACGAAAATATGAAATATTATTTATTATCTTCGTCGTGTGTGATAGTCCATTGAATTGTATGGCGAGCGATATTTTTTCTCAAGATAAAATATTATAGTATCTTAGCCGTGTGCAGCGCCCCGTAGTGAACTCCACTGCGGGTGACGTAACCTACGACAAACTTATTATTTTCGGTTGGTACAGTAAAGGGGCCTAGGGATCGAACCGCAAAATTAAGTTTGTTTTTTATTGTATATACTTTACCGGGATAAAAAGTACCCATTGTGGTGCCCAGTATATTAAAAAAATAATTATACCAAGTTTCATCGTAATCGAACCGGTAGTTTTTGCGTGATGCCTGAACAAACAGACAGACAGACAATATTTTTTTTAATCACATTTTTGGGTTCGGTGTCGGTCTAGTAACACCTCCTGCCATTTATTTTTGTGATATTTTCAATGTGCAGAATTTTTACTTTACATAGATTTATTATAAGTATAGATTATGTAGACGTATACAATTAGTTACAAGTCATCCTATATATCTGCGATTTTGAGAAAAACGCGTTTCAAATTTTTCATCTCCAAGGTTCGTAGAATATAATGGTGTCTCCAGACCTGGCGAATGCGCCGCTCGCAAATAGCCCGCGAGTGGCGCATACGCCAGCTCTGGACGCACCTTAACAAGCTCTGGTGGTTTGACATGTCACTACCTAAAATCAGTGTCTCAGTATGTACAGTTGAGCACTTAGTCTGATGTTAACAGTAAATTGTATTCAGCAGCCCAATAATATAAAAATTAATGGTTTTATTATTTTTTGTTTCAGATTGCAGATACGTTTCTCATCTTCTTAATGTCGTATTTATTTATAGACGCTTTAATTATGATAAGAATATATGCAAATGAAGACCATGTTAGTCACATCTATACAGGACTAATTATATCAATGATCGCTCTCACTTTATTCTTCACAGACTTGATAGTAACTATAGTGTTTATCGTTGGAGGGCATAAGGTGAGATTTAAAACATATTTTTAATTTATTTTCTAAAGGCTTAAGAACGAGATAAATGACTGAGTAGATAATGGGTCACCAATTGAATAAACAAAACCTATAAAAAGTGCTTATAATGAACATAATATATGGAGGGAAGGTGGAGACGAGAGCATTGAGGCATAGTTAAAGGTCTAATTAAAAAGGATTTTATCCGACTCGGTTTTCATGAAATATAATAAAGAGAGTGAGTCGAATATTTTTATTTAGGAGTCTTTTTTGTTGAAATGCATCAAAGAACTTGTCCTTCTTTGGAAGAAGCAAGAGAGAGTGTCAAATTTTTACTGATTAAAATCTAACTGTGTTCGTATAATTGTCCTTTCCGTTCTAATAATTCCGCAGAATTGATTCCGAAGTCTAATGTTCTAACTGCATTTATATAACTTTACAAACTAGTAAAATAAAAACACTCAAACAACCTCAAAACCAAAAACTAATAAACATTTTTTCTTTTACAGAAAAACGTGCAGCTAATAAGAGTATTCTATTTCCTAAGTATGGTGATGTGGGTAGCGACTTTCCTGTTGGCTTCCTTCACAATTATTACGGCAATACAGAATATTTTTAGATCAAATAACCATTATATTGTACTCGGCAACACTCTGGCGGCTTTATGCTTTTATTTCGTGGTTTTAGGTAAGCAGATTTGTTCATAAAACTATCATTTTTAAAAGGATGATTAACTCTACAATCTCTTAGTCTTTAACTGTAATGTGATTATCTAAAGGAACGAAAGGTTCTAGTGCCACTTACCTTACGTGATTAGTGAATTAGTATGGCTGCCGAGCTTCCAGACTCCATTCTCCGGGGTTCTGGGGTCGATTCCTAAGACGGGCAAAGTGTTATTAGATTATATTACACATTAAACATATTTCAATAGCAGCTTAGAGATTGAAAAGCGCGTTAAAGTGTTGGTCTTTCCCCTGAACTCAGGTCGAGTTACATTGCCTTCCCTACAGACAAAGGAACAGTGGGTACATCTTTGTTTGTGAACACACATGTGCCCGATAATATCTTCTGTGTACTTGACTGGTCCCTATTTTGATTGACCAAAGCTGACATTAAAAAAAAATATTAGGAAGATTTTATTATTATTATATACATAGAAACTATTGAGTTACAGTTTACTGAACAATAAATTATTTTTTCCAGTTGTGCAAACATACTTCCTTCTGCTACTGAGGAGCGAGATCGCCAAACTGACGAACAGCAGCGAGTTCAGATTTGTAAACAATGCGGCTGACGCTGAGTGTACCATGCGATGTGAAGAAGTAATAGTAGCAACAGAAACGGTGTAGCCAGACAACTAAAGATATCGAGAAACTAATTTGCAGGCTGCCCCAAAGACTGGCGCGAAGCGACCACTCAACAAAGATAATAATAACATAATTTAGATTGGCCTGTTGGTCTAGTGGTTAGTGGCCCTGACTGCTATGCCGTAGGTCATGGGTTCGATTCCTACCTCGGACAATTAATGTTTGTGTGATGAGCACAATCATTTGTTCTGTATCTGGGTGTAATTTATCTATAATACTCGTATGTATGTTTATAAAAATATAAGTATGTTTATCAGTTGTCTAGTACTCATAGCACAAGCTTTGCTTAGCTTGGGTCTAGACGGCGTTGTGTGATAGTTGTAGAATATCATTATTATTAAAAAAATTCATTATATCAATGGTTTTCATAGAAATTGATATCTCGCATTAAACTTAATTCGATTCTAACTTCGGTCCATGACCGTGTCGGAGTACCCTAAGTTTTTTTTGTCACATGGTAATCCTATTTCTATGAATGGCCTTAACATTAATCTTAGAACTTAAAGCTTAGCTTAGACCTAACAATATAAAATATGGCAAAATGGTAGATAACAAAAATCCATTTACAAACCTCCACATACTAGTAATATATTAAGGGAGTCATCATCATCTTCCTGCCCTTATCCCGTGTTATTTGGGGTCGGCGCAACATGTTTTTTTCTTCCACTCTGCCCTGTTACTCGTCATGCTATCACTAACTTCCTTTTCTTTCATATCACTCTTCACACAATCCATCCATCTTTTCTTTTCTTCATCCATATTGTTGAAAATTACAAAAGTAATTGAAATACACGAAATTAAGTTGAAAGACCATATAAAAGACGAAAATGTAAAAAATGTAATTACAAAACATTGCTTTTAGACATAATGTTTATGGTTTATTGCCCTCACCCTTATGAGTAAACTCATTGTTGAGTTAAGCTCGCTTTTGTACATAAGCTGTACTATCTCCGTGTACTATGTATGTTTTTTGTGTACAATAAAGAATTAAGAATTTATTTTGTATAAGACGCATTGGTTGATATATCATTCAGTCCACGAATGGCGCTATTTAGATATCAGGCTAGGCTGTTTGTAATTGGCGAATTAATTGAAACACAAATATCTAATTTAAAAAAAAAACTGGCATATCGTAGTAGCGTCGTGGTGTTGCGCCAATTTTCGGGAGCCTTGAAAAATGAAATAATGAGACGTGTACTTAATATGTAATAAAATGAAACGAGATAGTTTATTATTTTAGTGTAACGTATTATGCCTATGTGTACCTACTTTAACTCTATGTTAATGTTATAAAATAGTACCTAAATGATTTTGTAAATACATAATTGTTTTCACAAAACTTGTCCTACAAAATAAGTGTTTTTTTTAATCCTTAAAAATATTTGGAAATGATGACATTAAATCATTCAGAACCCCGATTTATTATGAAGGTCTACAGAAAATAACTAATTTTGAGAAGTTTTTAAACTAATCATATAACTACATAAACTAATCCATAGTTTCACACTTTATGTTTTGGATTCATTAGAAAGCTAGATAATATCATCAAGATAAATCTGTGTTAGCAAAATATCTAGAGAAAGATGTGCAATAACGTCATAATCACGTACAAAGTATTGAAATATATCTCGGGTTGGCTGTCGAGGTTCTGGTTATCGATAAATTTAGTTGGTACAACTCACCCTTAAGAGCTAATGTTAGTAAACAATACAAATAAAAAGTTAAAACACTTTTCCTTTATATTCCTAAAACTGCATCTCCAAGAAAATCCTGTACCTATCTGCAAACTTAGTATATATGGATTAGTTTTGCTTACTCCCCTCTGCGTTTGCCAAGCCATTTATTCACCTCCAGTCGCCAGTAGAAAACTAACCTTGTCACTGAGCGCATGTCGCTCACGTTTCTGCATTATAGTTGGACGCTGATGCAATAACATGTAAACCCATAATACTGATGAATGTTAAGTGAATTTTGACGCGGTTCTTAGTAAACCCTTTCCTTTTATTGCTTCAATGTTCTGTAAATTCTAGTGTTCAAAAAGTACGGCTGTGTGGTTTCAAATGTTATTGCTTATTTGCGTCCAGTTTTAATTCTGTACTTTGTTTCGGATTCGCGAATAACCTAGTGCTGGTAAATGTATAAGCAGTGGCTGCCTGTCACCATACATTATTGTGTCAGCTGGGGCCCAAGTCTGCTATTTTTATAAATTCATTATTCCAACACGATCCCATTGTCATTTTGCTAAAAGTTCGTCCGTTTGTCTATGGTTTTGACAAATGATCTTCTTTCGTCTATGGTTCATTATTTATTGCATTTTATAAATGTTTTTTTAACACATGACACGTATTACCATAAATTCACGCTTTTTACTAATGTATTTATTATTTTTCCAATGTTTATTTTATCAATGTTTGTATTTATTGTTTTGTTTCGATATCTACATAGTTTTCTTTAACCTCTGTGGGTGTGACCGTGGCATCACAACAGAATACCAGCACTGCGTAATTTATCGTTTTAAATATCGCAGCATAATGCTGAGTTAGGCGCCTTTTTGGCCTTGCACAGATCTTAAAGTTATTTTTTTATACTTAATTCTACTGTATTTTAATTACACTGTCTTTGTGAGGTACCAATAAACGTTTTTCTTTTCCTTTTTTTTTTAAATCTAGTAATTCATAATGATCGATCATTGATCGGCCAATAGTCTCGTACTAGAGTTGTGGTAAAATGACAATATCGGGCTTATTAAAAGCGATGACGTTCTAATGGTAGGTCATTGATCAAAGGAACTATAAAAATTTTAGCAGATTACCGCATATGTGAGATATTCATTTGTCAATATGTACGAAATTACCATTCCATACCACTTCTTTCAATAGAGTGTCAGTGGTTGACCATTGGAAAGTCATAATGACGCCATTATATTAGTAGATTACTAAACTTGTCAAAATCAACAATTATGAAATCAATGATGGACCATTCTGACACTATTGTAATAGCAGCCTTGAGGCCCTAAAAAGATGTGACGCTATAAACCTAGCATAATATAATCAACATCACGGTCATTAGCTAATTTATATCAAACGCATTTCCCGTTTTAATTAGTCGTGCGTAGTGTGTTGTCATTATAATTATAACCCGGGCAGACTAGATGCGGGCTATCACAAACTCTATACGCGATCCATTCGCATGAACCTTTGTTTTGACCATGCCTCAAAAATCTAATATCATATCTAATTATGACGATATATTGTCGTCTTGAGATATAGAAGATCAAAAAGCATTTTTTTTTTCACACTCGACATTCGCACTTCTAAAAAAAATATTTAATTCAGATAATCTTGATCTATATTACAATCAAAACATTTCAAATCAATTCAATACAGTTAAAATAAAATTCAAAACATAATTAAAATTAGAATAAACATTAAAATTAAAATCAGAACTAAAATACGGTTTAAGACATTTATTTCTCAAAAGAATACAATTCACTTAATATAATATAATATAATACACGTTATACATACATATTTTAATACACGTTGACATGAGAAATGTAGGTACTCAAATAAACTAAAAGTAAGTATTAAATTATCTAAATACAAAAAATTTACAATGTCATGAGGGTAACAAGAAAAAAAGTACATATTTGTTATATTAGGAACTCATTATGTATCGTTTCTTATGGCAAGTCGATAGCAATTACATATTTTTATTGTATCTAAATTTTTTATCTTTGTTTTGTTAATTTAAACTTGTTTATTAAATTAATTGGGTTATATAATATATAGTTTTTTTTTTTTTTTGTCTTAAACCGTAAATGTTACTTTTTGACTGTAAATGCTTTATTTCTCGATAAAAATACCAAAATCACTATATTATTATGGTTGCCTATAATATTTGAGGAGTTCCCTCGATTCCTCATAGATCCATAATCAGAAATGAATTTCGAAAAAAATGGGACCAATCTGAAAGCATATTTCTTTAAGGGGAAAAAAATGGAAATCGGTTCATAACCTCCTTCTTTTTGTTTTAAATTAAATCTAATAATATTAACTCTTGGGCCGCGGGGTCCGAGTGCTCATAAGCTTTTCAAAGAATTATCCAAACGTTTAGTAGACACTTCGCGTGACCCAAGGGCTGGCTTTTACCTCGGCCAGAGATTAAGTATTGCCATACAACGTGGCAATGCCTTTTGGGTACACTTCCAGTCGACAGCGATGCGGTGGAGTTTTATGACGCCATATTTTAGCTAGTAGTTTTTGATTTTAATGTATATATAGTTTTAATGAAGTGTTTTATGTATTTCTTTGTAAAAGTACTTGAAATCAATTCTTTTTAGCGCAATTATAATGTTAGTTTAGAAAGTATAGAAGACTGAAGACAACATTTCAAGCCATTTCCATAGATTACAGTAGTGTTTCGAAGTTCAACCATCAATATCACCCAACTGTGTCCCCGACACAATAGAAGGCTTTCAAGACCCTTCGTGGGTTACCATGACGTTCAAAGTAAGATTGTTTCATTTTTATTCCAGTGTGGGTGAGAGACAGAGCTATACAGGTGATTTAGCGCCAACTCTTACCCACACTGGAAGTAAGAATGAATTAATCTTCTTTAAACGTCATGGTTACCCAATTTAACAATTGATTTCAATGTTTTGTAGGTATATCTGACTGTGGTACAAATAAGACAATATCAGTGGTCAAAATGGCAGTGGAACTACCACAGTTTAAAAGCTGTTGTTTCTGTATTCCACTACGATCTGGCTTACTTACTTGGGGCTATTTTAAAATGGTGAGTACTGGTTATTTTGGTTTGTTCATGGGAGAATTAGATGATTTTGACTTGAATATCTTATCCGTGTGACCCTTTTCCAACATTATGTTGGTAAAACTCATAGGAAAAGAGAACCTGCACAAATCCAAGCATGCTTACAATGCCAATACTTACTTCTTTTGATGTACTCGATTTAGCTCCAAGGTCGCCGACATATCCCGAAGAATCGCCGAACATAAGTGGCAGCAGGCAGGGCGACATTGCTCGTAGAACAGATGGTTGATGGGGCCGAATTGTTCTGGAGTGGCAATTGCGTACCGGAATATGCAAGCATCCCACAATGGAATGCGAGACGCACAGGACTGTTCGTTATGGCGACATTTGGAGGAGACCTATGTCCAGCTGTGAACGTCTTTCGGCTGAAATTATGTTGATGATGATTTAGCTATTTCAAAACGTGCTTTCCAGTGTATAGTGGAGATGTTGTCGATATACAACATGTGACATAATAAACGCACAACCTGAAAGTAGTATGTTATGAATCCGGCTACTGAATCGATTTAAATTGTTTCAAATGCAAGTAATTTTTTTTTATAAATTTATTTAAGTACTACCTATTTTCATAAATTCTACTCTCTCCCTGTGGCGCGCGTGGAACAATACGCGCCGTCGACGACTTGGGCTCGGTCCGGACGGTTACCGGACGGTTGGACGGCGGGCTACCCATTGCTCGCCGTCCGCAAGCCCTACGGTGGCCGGAAATCGGGCTCGGAATCCCGGTGGCGGTTGGGGCGTGAGGACCGTTGCCTGACGCGATCGGCCGCCTCCTTTGCTAGAATTACTGCTTCGCAGAAAGAGGCGACCACCTGCCACTCCTCCTCGCTCCTGACCATGGCCTGTACCAAGGCCCGGCGCGAGAGATCGCTGCCATCGATCGCCCCCGCGAGGACACGGCGTTGCTCTGCCCATGCGAGACACAGCTCCACCGTGTCCTTCGGGCGGTCCGCACAGTCGCGACAGCAGGGCGTCGCTTCCGCACGAATCCGGTGCAGGATCTTCCCGAACTTACCGTGTTCTTTGAGAACCTGCGTCATGCGGAAGGTGAAGACGCCGTGAGGTCTTTCCAACTACGCGTTAAAAGAGGGAACTTACCATAATTGTGGCGTGCCCATTCCAATTATGGTGTGTATTATTCCTATTACATGTAGTATAATGGACGGTCTTTTGTTCACCCACCCATCAGAAAACTTAACCTAATATTTGATCCACTCGTGCGCCTATTTTCTTTTAATCACGAGCCCTTCCCTTAGCCATGAACCTCTTTTTCTTATTGTGGGAAATCATCAACCCCCTTGGGCTCTGTATGCAGCAAGAGGGAATGTCAGATTCTTACTGACTAAAATCCACCTGTGTTACTCCAGATCCTAGCCACGGCAACTCTTTCGAGAAATCCCGTAGCCCTGCCCCCCTAACCAAGCTATAACCGTTTCGTTTCGATTCTCTTTTCGTCGATCGCCTCGAGTCAGCCACGCCTCCTATTTCTTTGTTCTGACGTCATCTCAACGCTCAGTCACGTGGTAAGAACAAAGGAATAGGAGGCGTGGCCGACTCGAGGCGATCAACGAAAAAACGGTTGTAACTTGGCTAGGGGGGCTGGATAGGTGTACTCTCTCTCACCTCATCCAGAGTGGAAGGAGTCATATGGTGATTTCCCACGTAAATAGAACCATGGATTGGTACTAACATTACGTGTTTTATGTTACAGATTGCAGACGTCGTGATTTTACCACCACTGGTATATTTTGCATTCTTATTTTTAGTAGTAACTTTGATGTACAATGATATCGAGTTTTTTACATACGTTCTTATAGCAGTAACAACAATCATTGCGATCATAGCGAACTTCGTGGCGACCTTAATGTTTGTCATCGGGTGTCACCAGGTGAGATGCCAAACCTAATATACACTTACTAACCTTGGAAAATACTGTTACAATGAGAGTTAGTGAGATATTACTTTACTATTCTATATTATTCAATCCATTGTCACCATCTCAAGACTTTTACTGACTAAAACCACATCTGTGTTCTTCAGCTACCACAGTCCATTTGAGTCGACTTGCATAAAATCAAAATAAATTATATTTTCATTCTGCAACTCATCCTTCGTTTCTTTTTGTGTGGAACTTTAAACGTTGGCAATATTTTTGTTACAGTTACTAACTGTAACAAAAATGTAGAAAAGATATGACAATTTTTTTTCTATGAATTTTGACGATTCTGACGAATTGAAACATTTTCAATTAAAGCCTACTTCTGTTTATTTTTGGTACATCATGTAAAGGCAAAAGTTCTAAGTTATTAGAAATTGATATGAATGTTCAGACATGTATGGCTTTTGGTTGTTATCAGGTAAGTATTACACAGTGGACATGCGCGTGCAAACCCTCAAGTCAGGGGATGCGGCGTCTCGATGCGTTTAATGCCCTACTCAAGAGTTACTACTACTACTACATTAGAGAGGCACGCCGGTATCACCGGCTGCCGACTTCCGTCGTGTGACAGATTCGTTATCCACTCCGGTCACCCGGGAGAGTAGAAACAGTAAGAAATGTCGTACGGTATCAGGCAGGAATTGGTACTGGGGCCGCTTTTGAGAAACATTACGTGCTGCGCGGCGACCTCCCCAGTGGCGTTGACGTGGTCTATTACGCTGATGACACGTTGATCCTGGTGTAGGGGAAGTCGACTCAGACGGCGGCTAAACTTGCAACACGCGGGGTTTGGACAGTAGTGGAGAGGATCCAACAGTTGGGACTCGAGGTGTCCCTGCACGAAGTACAAGGCCATATGCTTTCATGGCCCTCTGGACACGTCACCATCGGGACCCCAAACAACCCCTCCCGGGTTCACAGATCACGATCGATGCTGGTGGATTTTTCAGGGGCTTCCGACGTCTGGCTCCTAGACTGGAGCAGGCGGAGCTATACTTAAGTGACTCCTTTTCAATCTAACGGATCCAGAAGCCTCCTGCTTTCCTAGTTTCTCTACATGGGGATCGTATGGTTCATAGCTCTTAACGGTGATGGCGCCAGAAATCAGAAGCGTTTATTTCAAATAAACCAATTACAGGTACTTTTGAATTGTCAAAATGTCGGTCATAATCATCGCTGCTGCTATCGGCCATCTCTGCTGAAGCGACCGACCGCTAGTCTCAACGCGTCCTCTCTAGGATGTTCGCCGAACCACCCTCTGGTCATGACCATTCGAATGGTGCGGTGACTGAAGAGAAGCTATGGCGTCCTCAATTTATGCATGACGCTGATCCTCACCGGACATGGCAAGTTGGGGAGGTTACTATTTTGAATTCAGGAGGAAAAAACGCCCAGGTGTCCACATTGTGTGGCCCGCTTGGAGGCCACGTGCGACGCACTCGGGGACGGCGACCTCTCGCGCCAGTCTCTGAATCAGGGCATGGTCTGTAGCGAGAGGGAATAGGATGGGTAGCTCGCAATCCGCTCATCCTATAAGGACCGAGCCTGAGTCATCGGCGGTGCGTAGCGTTCCATGCGCGCCTCAAAGAGATGTTATCAAAACCGAAGAGGCCCAGCAAGGCCTATGCTTGTTAGGGCCATGGGACAACAAACTAAAGGAACAGGGTGTGGTTTAAGTCAGTAAAAGTCTGATACTCCCCCCCCCCCTTTATAACTACTAAAATATTTGTATACTAATAACACATAAAAACTGTCTTATAATTTATTATTATTGAGATCATGCCGAACAACAGTAAAAAAAACGTTCCCAAAGATATGAGTAAAATGGGGAAAAAAGTGCAAATATAAATTTTATATGTTTTTGCCACATAAAAACCGTAAAATAATATCTGACGAATTTCTATCTTTGACAGAAAAAGGTGAAGCGGATCAGAGAGTTCTATGTTTACAGCAAATGGGAATTGGTAGTGATGACAGTGTTAATTGTGGTGGCAGTTGGTATCACAATAAGATATTGGCGTGCTGATGCCGCCTGGGGGCATTTAGTGATCTTTACTATTTATCTTCTGACTGTAGGTAAGCATTATATGAAATAAAGTACTCAAGGTCTGTCTGAGAATCATTACATACCGATACATCTCTAACCTCAAGAAATCAGGTAAAGTATTAACATCTTTGACATATATGTGGATCCCTGCGGATAGCTGCCTCGTGTTACCCAGTTACTGAGTTATGAGGATCAGGTGAGCAGTCACTTAATGTAAAATGCTAGTAAAACTGCCCCAACATTGTTCGATCACGAATCGTGACATATTTAAATAACACATTACATATATATAAACCTATTAGCTTACGCCCGCAGCTTCGCTCGTATGACACCCCTTTTTACCCCCATAGGCATTTTGAAAGATCTGATAGCAAGAACTTAAGGTTTTAATAACCTCATCGGAAGTTATATGTTTGAGCCGTTTGGGGTTGAAACACTAGGGCCATGGGGTCCGAGCGCTCATCGAGTTGTTCGTGATATCAGCAAACAACTGGTCGACTCTTCGCGTGACCAGAGGGCTGAGCTTTTCTTCGGACAACGAATCAGCATTGCTATCCAACGTGGCAATGCTGCCAGCGTTCTGGGCACTTTTCCTATTGATATCGATGTGGATGAATTTTTTGATGCCCAATAATTTATTTTTCTACCCGTTTGCAAATATTATTATTTTTAGTTTGTATATATTCCTATTACGTTATTAATATTTATTAATTTATTAATTGATGTCAGAAACGATTAAATTAAATACTTAAGGTTTTTAAGTCAAGAGTGAATAGACTACTTCGAAGCAAGCGTGCTTCATCGTCGGCCACATCATCGCTTACCATAAGGTGAGATGGTGGTCAAAAGCAAGCCTATCCATAATACAAAACCTATTTTTATTCTTCGTCTTAGCGTATCGATGGCAAAACTATTTAAATTCCTTACTTGGCCCAGTATTCGGCCACGGCAGTGCTGTCCACTGATGCTGTCATTAGGTCCCTACGTGAACAGGTAACAGGGCACATGATACAGGATCGAAGGTGGGACATGTTCTGCGGAGAGACGCCACACAAATACTGAAGATCGAAACCGTCCGAGAACCCCCATCTGTGGAGATTGTCTTTGCTGCGCACTACTTGGGTGCGGAGTCTGTTTAGAGTTTTCCAGGTGGGCAACTCGTGTCCAGGAGAGAGGCTCTCCAACGGCTCGACATCTCAATCAACATCATATCATTATATCATCTTCGATATTTTGATTAAAAATAACGACCTATGAAAAAATTTAACTTTCTAGGCTTTAGATTGGGCCTTCCCTTTTATGGTACAGTAAGTGTTTAACTAAAGGCATTTGTTTCAGTTCTCCACGCTTACTTTATTCTGCTCCTGAGGAGTGAGGTCATCAAACTAGACGACAATTTCGAGATCAGCTATGTGAACAATTCAGCTGAAGCAGAACATGTCATGCCCTGTACAGAAAAGAAAGCTGCTATAGAATATGTTTAAATAGAAGCTAATGGAACTGATATGGGAGTAGATTTACAAAACTAAACAGAATAAAGGAACCGCTGAATTAGGGACAGGATACTACGTATATGGGAGATTTGGCTATATTATATCATCATTTTAATCCTACTAAACAATCTATATTGGCAACAGTAAAATATACTCTAATTGTGCCTTTAACTATCCGCTAATTAGTGATAAACTGCTTAAAATTGTACGCGTGAAGTAATAAAAACATTTTAGTGGCACTGGATCTAAATTTCTGATTGGTTTTGTTACTCGTGAGTCAAAAAGCGTACATAGACCCCACCAGGCGTCTCTATAGCAACCGGTTCATACGTCAAATAGATCATGTACATTCAAGATCTTCACCAAGTCATCGGTCCACCCTTTGGCAGACGCTGAGCATTTATATTGAATAAATAATAGGGGTTAAAGTATGAAATTGCCGTCTTAAAAACGGGTGGTTTTGAAGTGTTATATCTTTGGATTGACTTGAAATTATAAGTCCAAATAAACTTTATATTAAAGGTACGTTATTATTTTTTCGAAATTAGGTATTTATTGGTTTCTTTGTGTTTTGTATTTTCTGTAATATCCCTGTATTTATAATTATTTTTGTATGAAATCTAAGAAAACTCGCATTATTTTGTAATATGAGTTCTACAAGACAGATTTCTGTACACAACGCTGCGTTACAAAACGGGCATAGTAGACGTAAGCAAGAGGGGTACCAAGTTTAAATGAGACTGATTAAGACCTGTACCATGACGTTTAAAGTAAGATCTTACTTTGTACGTCATGGTAACCCCATAGATCACGTTAGCCGCATGTTCGACGACCACTGGACATAAGGCTCCACACAATGGGTGCCTTAAAATGAGCGACGCCTAAAAGATTTCCAAAAAGGACTTACTTGAGGCTTTTGCCCAGTATCAGAACAGAATACTAACAAAAAAAGTCAAAGTTTAAAAAAGATCTTAAAACAATAAATTCGCTTTAACTTAGTGAAACAATTAGATGGTTGAAACAGCTGTTATTTATTCCAAACTATTATAAAGTGACTTTGTCTAAATATAAACATGATATCTTGTATTTAACTGAAAGAATATTTACACTGTTAAATAAATATATTTATCTAGTTAACCGTTTTATTTCAATCATTCCAGAATCCATTTTTCAAACCCTCTTCGCTGTAAAGTCTTCATCTTTCGATCCCTCTTTAATTTACATCCTAATTAATACTGTAAACTATACGACGAAAGTCAGTTTGTTTGTTACATTTTTGAGCCAAGCCTACTAGGTCATCACGAAGTTTTACATATACAATATCAGAAGTACAGAAAAAGACAAAGTACATTTCATCTAGAAAGAGTACCCATGAATATGTAATAATATGTAATAATTATATAATAATAATAATTTACACACACACGCACACATAAACATACTATCACACATGCACACTTACACACACACTCACATACGTGCATACCCACATAAACACACACATAATATACTTAGAGCATGCGTGCACTTTCATTTATTTTATTTTACCATTTTTTTTCTTTTTTTTTTATCAAATATGTATAAATGAATATGTGATCAAATGTAACATATGCAACTGGGTAAAGACACTGGCTCCTGTAACACAGGTTGCTACCTAGCTCAGGAGCCAGGGCTTCAAAAAGTTTGTTACCTATATATTTTTTGAGTCAATAAACTTATTAATGTTAGAACTACATTAGACCGACGCACACGTCGGTGACCCTTGAGTTGTACGTATCGGTGCATCGCGCGGTGTGGGTCTAATGTAGCTCTACAAGTCTAGTTGCATTATTAAATGTATGAAGACCGACACGCCCAGAACGGCGTACATGGCCCACGTGGGCCCAATGTAGTTCTACTTTAACTTACGCCAGCCACACGCACTTCTCATCGTTCCTTTAGTAGTGGAACTAGCAAAGCGAGCGAACTATCTGCCTCCCTCTGGTGTCAGTCAGAATCTGACGAACTAAAAGAGCAAGTAATTTACTAGGGAACCGAACTACACAAGTCAAAGAAGATACACACTCATCTCACTTAATTCCGAACATACTGACATGATCGTCTTTTAATTCGTCTACGAACACATCGCATTTGGGGTTGTAGATCAGATAATTATCTACAAAAATTTCTGGATACTTTTTTCCTAAGAGCCACCGTTTTTGAGATATGACAATTCAAAAAGTTAAAAGAGGTCATCGTCATAATATGCACACGTTTTCACGCCACCTTTGAGGCAGTGAACTTAGCGCGTTTTTAGGGTTCCGTACCTCAAAAGGATAAAACGGAACTCTTAAAGAATCACTTTGTAATCCGTCTGTCTGTCAGTCCCTACTTAGAAGGACCTTTCGCAACATCTTATACCGGCCATAACAATATTACAATTCTTTTATGTTTTAATGAAAGATATTGATTTGGCAATCGGACTAAACAATTTAATTTAATGTAATATGTATTACTTGTGAGATACATTTTATTTTCATGCGATAGTCAAATCAATCTATTTATTGGAAACATAAAAGATTTGTAATATTGATATAATACGGGATTACCATGACGTTCAAAGTAAGATTGTTTTAATCTTATTTCAGTGTGGGTAAGAGACAGAGCTATACAGGTGGTCTAGCGCCATCTCTTATCCACACTGGAAATACACACACAGGTCCAAGTCACTTTAAGATATTGCAAAAGCTCCCTCATGATCTGAATAAATTAACCGAGTTGATCTCACAACTTTTTACGTTAGAAGAAATGAGTTGCGAGCCTTAGTTTTTTTAGAAGTTATGTTCTAGATGGCATATAATTTTACATGAGGATAACGATAAAGCAGTGGGGATCAGCCTCAGCAGCAAGCCGCTTATTATTAAGTGACTCTGCAGTCAAAGCTTACGCTGTCGGAGGGGGCCAGTCGTTTAAGGAGCTCGTCCTTATCTTTTTTGTTAAGGTATATCGAAAGGAGATCGCATGAGTTAGGTTAACGAACTGGCAAGTAAAATATACTTTTAAGGATTTTGTTATTCTAGAATAAGTTTAAAAATTGAGTAGAACAAAGAAATGTCTAGTTTTTTCTATTCGGACATAACCATTGTAGCGCGATTTACATATTTTGAATTATTGAAGAAAAGTATAAAGCTTTAAACGTGGTCGCTTACAATGGGCCTCATCAGAAGGCTTAAAGTTACTCAAAGGGCAATGGAAAGGGCTATGCTCGGAGTTTCCTTGCGTGATCGCGTCAGAAATGAGGATATCCGCAGGAGAACCAAGGTTACGGACATAGCCCGAAGAATCGCCAAACTTAAGTGGCAGTGGGCAGGGCACATTGCTCGCAGAACAGATGGTTGATGGGGACGAAAGGTTCTGGAATGGCGACCACGTACCGGAAGACGCAGCGTTGGAAGGCCTCCCACAAGGTGGACCGATGACCTGGTGAGGGTCGCGGGAATCCGATGGATGCGAGACGCACAGGACTGGTGATTGTGGTGACATTTGGTGGATGCCTATGTCCAACAGTGGACGTCTTTCGGCTGATGTGATAATAAAGCTTTTAAAGCATTTCATTGTAGTTAAGTTCCGGTTCCTGAAGAAACCCCGTCGCGGAATGCGACAGTACTCAATATCACTTACTCTAGCAGCGAAAAGACATTCATAATAAATGAAAGCGTCTCATTCATTAATTAATACAGACAGTGATGCAATGCAGTCCTATGTTCAGCTACAGAAAAAGACAGACATTAATTTTTAACAAACTGTCCATGAAAGTAAGATTAATAAAAATCACGGCATTTACAACAAAATACCATCTCTTATCATGTTTCCATGTAATGTGAGCAGAAACTAATTAGCACGTACACACTGCAAACTAAATAGGTTTGCAGCAGGTTAGTGGGCGTAAAATCAATGAATGAAATATTTTGACTATTTGTTAGTGTTTGCTCCACAATAAAATATTTGAAGCAAACATAAATTTTACTAAGTACCTAACTAACAGGGGCCCTAATCTGCTATTTTTATAAATTCGTCATTCCAACACGATCCCATTGTCATTTTGCTCAAAGATCGTAATCTGTTAATTCATAATGGCGGATCTTTAATTCTTTATTGTACACAAAAACATAATATATTGAGATACAAACAGTTCATGTACAAAGGCGAGCTTAACTCAACAATGAGTTTTCTCCCAGCAAACCTTTGAGTTAAAAAAGAGAGAACATATTCGAGGGTAGGATCCAGTTCACAATATAAACCTACATAACCAAGTCTAATATATAATTATATTACACATACTATATATACTAATATTATGTCAATAATGAAAGGAAGTGCTCTTTAAGTTTCCTTTTGAAGACATCTAGAGAAGGGCTATCGCGAAGAGTGTGTGGCAGAGAGTTTCAGAGACGTACTGCAGTTACAGAAAAGAAGCCATCATAGCGGCTAGAAGTATGACGTGGAGTACGAAGGAGAAGAGAAGAGGTGGTTCGACAAAGTTTAACCTTCGGGACGAGGTACTCAAAGCGTTCACGAAGGTATTGAGGAGCATTGGGATTGTGAAGGATTCTATAGAAAAGAGATAGAATACGTGTATCTCGCCGACGCCTAATTGGCAGTCACTTTAATTTGGATCATTGATCGATCAGTTTTCTCGTAATAGAATTGTGATACGAGCTGATTAAACATAGCAGAACTTACTGAGAGGTTGCTTCCTTCGCTGACGAAGGAATCAAAGGTATAGTGAGGCACGTTATTTTAAATGCATTTGTCAATGTCAGAGTTGCCGCGCTTTTACCAGTCTTATTCCATTTTAGTTGTCAATGTAACAAAAATACATTTTACTTCATTTTAGTGTTACTAATAAAGAATAAAAAAAATGTTGATCATGTACGTAACAAGGAATATCATCTAATGACAAATCCCACTCTTGGGCCGAGCGGGAGATAGTGTCAGACTTTTACTGACTAAGAACCCACTTCTATTCCTTCGTTGCCTTCGTCCCAGGGCCCCGGGTTTCGTTTTCACACTATCCATGGCCCCAGTAGACTTTGACCCTACTGGGCCTCTACGATTTGCTGACATTTCCCTGAGGCGCGTGTGGCACAATACGCGCCGTCGACGACTTGGGCTCGGTCCGGACGGTTACCGGACGGTCGGACGGCGTGCTACCCATTGCTCGCGGTCCGCAAGCCCACCCCTACGGTGGCCGGAAATCGGGATCGGAATCCCGGCGGCGGTTGGAGCGGTAAGACCGTTGCTTAACGCGATCGGCCGCCTCCTTTGCTAGCATTACTGCTTCGCAGAAGGAGGTGACCGCCTGCCACTTCTTTGAGGCGTGTGTGGAACATTGCCCGCCAACGATAACTCGGGCTCGATCTGAAACTCCGGCCGGTTCCCGGCTGGCCGGCTGACCTACCCATTGCCCGTCATCTGCAACTCCACACCTACTCCGCTGCTCACCTCCACCGAATGCTCCACCGTGTGAGACCGCTGCCTTTCTTTAGTCTGAATCTGGACCGGGAACTTCTTGAACTGGTTCGATTAAAAATAGCGTCACGCAGAAAGTGAGAACGCCGTCTCGGCGTACCGCCATGAGATCCCGCCAGAACTTTGTCCACTACTCCATGACTTGTCGCGGCAGCAGAGTCTCGTCGCGGCGTTTCAACACCATTCGCAGGTTGTACATGTATGCAAGAACTATATAGCCTCCAAATCCCACGGTGGCAAGGAGGCTCGCCGCTTCGCGAGAAACCGTACGGTATCTCTGCAAAACATTCATTCGCTAGTAGTCCGATCCAATGTTACGATACGGGTGGCGTAAGATGATTTATATGGCGGAGTAAATAACTGCCGTTCACGCTCAACGCTGGTTTTCATCTGAACCTGTCAGATGAAAACCAGCGTCAGGCAGCTACCACTGATTGGCATTTATTTTTCTTCTTCTTCTTCTTCTTCTTTCTGTCTGGCATTTTTGCTGAGCTGGACCTATTTGGTGCAACCGTGAGACACACAATGTGTCGTGTTTTTTTTCTTTGTTTCTTTTTTCTTAGTGGTCTTAAATTTTGTTTTTACAGTGTGTGTATCCATGCGTGCCAAATTAAATATTTGAAATTCTTTCTTTCTTTTCTTTCTATTATATTTACCACAAGCTCAACTAATGCGTCTCAGAGACGATTGTTACAATAATTGTATTGAGTTTCGGGTTGTTGTCCACAACTCCACATCTAAAGCGCATATTCTGCATACTGGTGGGACAATTGTGTCATTTAATCTACCTCAGCTTCTCAAGGAAGGTCTGCAGCGCCTTGGTGTACCTGGGTCGCGAAGTACTCTGCTCTATATACAGCGACTAGTGAGCAGCTTCTGTTTTACGAGTATATTCCCTACAATATTAAAAGTGACGACTGTGTATCTACGTAGAAAACGAGTTATTGTGCACATCTATGTCGATGTGCCCTACAAACCTATCTAATTTGCAGTCTGCACATATCTCGGGTTACGCTAGATAAGGCTTAAATGAATATTAATATTTGTGTTATCCACAAAGTTAGGTTATCTGAACCAATGCGTCTATTAAAACAGTCCACAATCCGCGAAGCAGATAAAATAGTCTTTATATAAACAAACAATACAGAACATTTTGGTTCCTGTGTCTGAGAGTTGACACATAATACGATTTTTTTATTATTCAAGTGAGATTATACATATAGCAGAACTTAAAAAGTAATTCAACTGTGATCTAGAAAAACAAATATCGAAGATCAAAATGAAATGTGAAATTCCAGAGTTTAGAAGATGTTGCTGCTGTTTGCCGCTGCGACGTGGCTTGCTCGCGTGGAGTTACTTCAAAATAGTGAGTCACATGAGGAGAGGAATTTATCGACATCAAATTTTTAAGATTGTTAGTTTAAATTAGAAGTCATCATCATCATCGCTGCAGTCAAAAGACTTCCACTGTTGGAAATAGGCCTCCCCAAAGTGTCGCCACAACAAACGGTCCTGTGCGTCTCGTATCCATCGCATTCCCGCGGCTCTCATCAACACTCCGTCACCATCCCCTCCGTCGTCATCTCTTCGTTCATCTTGTGGGCGGCCTTCCAGCGCTGCGTCTTTCAGTGCACGGGCGCTACTCAAAATGCTTTTGTACCCACCGACCATCCGTTCTTCGAGAAATATGGCCTGCCACTTAAGTTTAGCTATTCTTCGGGCCATGTCGGTGACCTCGGTTCAGTAGAAATATTCCTGCGGATATCTTATTTCTTTATTTAGTTAATGAAGTTGTTAAGTGTTTCAATTATAAGGTTGCTTAGTATTACACCCGAACGCAGTGAAGGAATTATTAAATTAACTCCAGAGCACTGCACGGGAGCGCTTTGAGTACAATATTGACTGGTCTGCACTGTCCTTACATAATATCAACTAATACTGTAATATGGAAATATTGTAAGAACAAAAAAAATAATTAAAATGTAACCATGGAGTTTCTTGCCGGTTCTTCTCCATAGGAAACGACCAATTTGGAACCGTGCACTAGCTTCTGACGTTTTATAAGTGCCAATGTAGGCCTATCTATACTTATAATAAATCTGTAGAAGTGAAAATTCTGTACATTGAAAATATCAAAAAAATAAATGGCAGGGGTTGTTACAAGACCGAAAACGTCTGTCAGTCTGTCTGTCGAAGAGTATATACAATAAAAAACAAACTTAATTTTGCGGTTCCATCCCTAGACCCGATTACTGTACCAACCGCAAATAATAAGTTTGTAGGTTACGTCACCCACAGTGAAGTTCACTACACGCTGCACACGGCTAAGATATTATAATATTTTATCTTAAAATACAATATCGCTCGCCATACAATTCGATGGACTATCTCACACGACGAAGATAATAAATAATATTTCATATTTTCGTATCTCAAAATACCTAATAAAACCATTTTCGACTTCTACGCGGACGAAGTCGCGGGCAAAAGCTAGTGTGAAATAAAAACCTTTTGAATTTTGGAGTTAATATAGAAACCTGAGTGAAGAAAAGACTTCAAGCCACTGAAGACAAAGACAGCTTTTATTTATGTAATGGATACTCTATTTTTTAGACCTTCTGTGAGATAATTAAAAGACAATATACTTAAGCAAATTACATATTGGGGAAATATAAGTATTAATTATGTAACTATCACTCGACATTTTTGAGAAACAAAAGAAACCCGAGTAAATTATTAAGGATTTGGTCTAAAAGCCTGATGTGACAATTATAATAACCCCATCGCCGTATCTCTGCGTTGACGTCGTGGTGGGGTTTGCGCTCCAAAATAAACCCTAGGTCTGTATCGGTAGTGTTTGTTTTGCCGTAACATGCATAAGGTGAGGGGCCAGAGTAAGAGAAATAAAATCTGCAGGGCAATTTTGTGGCGAACTGTTGGGTATTAGCGACCCCACAGACCCAATCTCCTGAGAGAATTCTTGTTCTTCATCTCCGACTTGCCTTTATTGGCCGGTTGTAGTGAACACTGACGAGGAACTGAGCCCCCACCTCTCTTTTGCCTTTATTAGTAAAGATTCACAAGAGCAAACGTGCTCGGGAGAAGGATTTATAATCGGGATTGTCCTGATAGCCGTGGTATACCTCTCCACTCCTCAAGCACATTAGCATATGTTGCCTTCTTGTTGCTACGCCACTTTGTGCTAGCGACCGTTTTTGGGAGTCCATTTGTTGAGTGTGCAAGTCACCCCCTGCCTTTTTACCGATGGATTTCAATAACATTGTTCAGGCAGGGGCCATAGTCTTAACATAGTACCCGTTAGCCAGTCCACTTAAGACTCCAAAAACCATAGCCTAATATATTAGATTTCCACATGCCGCAATAGTTTCCCTCCAACCGGGCGTTGTACTTGAATGCAATAGCACAGCGTGTACAGGGATAATCACCGGTCGGTACCACGTTCTATTAAAAGCGTCTAAAAGGGCCTCTGCGAGTTGGTTTCGGGTTGTCGTACGCCTTCCAAAATTCAGTACACAGTCACTTACAGTAAGTAAAAGTAAATTGATATATTTTTTTTCTGTTTCAGATCGCAGATGCGTTTCTCATCTTCTTAATGTTATTTATATTTCTGGATACTTCATTTAAGATGAATAAAGAACTGCTAACATCAATGATCTTAGTCACTTTATTCTTCACGGACTTCATAGTAACCATAGTGTTCATAGTTGGAGGACATAAGGTGAGATTTTATTTTATTTTCTAAAGACGGACGGGCCCTAGTACAGGCCATGATCCGGAGCGAGGAAGAATGGCAGGCTATCGCCTCCTTTTGCGTAGCAGAGAGGGAACGGACATCCTTACGCCCCAGTATTACTGTAGGGGCCCAGCAGAGCCACGGGTTGACTTCCAAAGCGAAACTGCAGGGTCCTGGGACGCAAAGCAGAGATAGAACGTAGTTGTGGTTTTAGTAAGTAAAAGTCTGACACGCCCTCTTGCTTCGCTCTAGAGTCAGAAAGTCATTGATTGTTTTCCCACTTTAAAAAAAGGCTTTAAAACGAGATGTGTCTCCGAAAGACAAATGGGCCACCAATAGAATGAACAGAATATAGATGACCAATAAAAAGTAAGTGAGAATTTTTAGGGACAGTACTTCTACTGTCCCTAAACCAATGGAGTCTTCACCAATAGAGTGTTGAAGTCCATTTAAAAAGGCTTTTATCCGACCCGGTTTAAATGAATTGACATAACGATGACGATCTGTTTATTTTTAATTGGAAGTTAAAAATTAGTGTTTTTATATCGTCACAGACTCACAGCTTATGTTTACTGAAACAATCCTTGAAATAAAAAGTTAACAAACCTTTTTCTTTTGCAGAAAAACGAGCAGATAATAAGAATATGTTATTTCCTAAGCATGGGAATATGGGTAGTAACTTTCCTGTTGGCTTGCTTCACAACTTTTTCGATACTGCACGATCTCTTTACAGAACGTTTATACCACTTTTTGCAACTCTTCTTCGTTTTGATTCCAATCTGCTTTTTCTTCATGACATTAGGTAAGTAAGCATATTTGTTTCCAAAATTGATATTCCTAAAAGGGTGATAATTCTTCTGGATCTCTATGTATCTATATATTTAAAAGGAGAAACTGATTGACATATCAATATAGAACTACTGGGACTTGAAGCTTGACATTTAGCACAATGTATCCTTTTATGATGAGCCCTCAGAGAAATAAAAAAAAACAACAGACCTTTAAACAGCATTAGTTACTTAGTACTCATACGCATTTACATGGCTCAAGTATGGAATTATGTTATAGGGAAATAGCACAGATGCGCATACACTACTCACTTTACAGAAAAAAGTGATAAGAATATTAATGAATATCTAAGATAAACGATTCCTGTAAACCTTACTTCAAAGAGTTAATAATATTAACTTATTTACTTACATGAAGACATTCTAATAATATACATCATCATCATCTTCCTGCCCTTGTCCCGTGTTATTTGGGGTCGGCGCAACACGTTAATTCTAATAATATACATATATAAATTAATATCAATCATCATCATCATCTTCCTGCCCTTGTCCCGTGTTATTTGGGGTCGGCGCAACACGGGATTTCAATTTCAATATTAACATAATTTAATAATAATGATGGTGATGAAAAATAAATAATATATCTGATAAAATTTACCAATACTTGTACATATACATAATAAATAACATGCATACACAATTTAATTTATGATAAAAAATAAAATAAAATATCTAACATAATTTACCACACAATAATTTACATGTACATCTATTAGATCTACCTATAATAATAATTAATTCCATGAATTGTTACTTAGCCTTCATCCTCTCTCCTAACTTTGCTGTGCCCGACAGGGTCCATATTGATCTTGAAAATATTTTATACCATCTATGTATATACTAAGGAATGCAATAAAGTATTGAGTATGACGTAGGCGAGCACTAAGAGCGCCTTTTTCAAAATTCAACCCCTGAGGGGATGCATTTCATACTCAGGGGGTGAATGGTGAAAGTTTGTATGAAGAAACCTACTTTTACGCAGGCGAAGCCGCTGGCAGAAGCTAGTTATCTATAATTTGTCACTTATCTTACGGATTAGTGATTTAACAAGGCTGACAAACTTCAAGACACTACTCTTCAAGGTTCTAGGTTCGAGCCTAAAAGAAAAAAGTGATATTAGATTGTAATATTCGTTAAAAATCTTTCGATAGCAACTCGGAGTTTGAAAATTGGTACTGTTACACACACTAGAAATCTTGCTCCTGAACTCAGTTCAAATGACATTGCTTTCCCTACTGACCAGGAGAGTAAAGAAACAGAGTGTATCTATGTTCATGAACACATCGAATACTGTAAGCTTGAATAGAATAATAAAAATTAGCGCTTTATATTTTCCAGCTGTGCAAGCTTACTTTCTTCTGCTACTGAGGAGCGCAATGATCAAACTAAGTAACATCGGCGAGTTCAGATTTGTGAACAATGCGGCTGAAGCCGAGTGTACCATGCGATATGATGAAGTAACACTAGCAGCAGAAGCGATGAAGTCAGAAAACTAAAGAGATCGAGATATTAATTCGCAGGCTGCCCCGAAGACTGGCGCGAAGTAACCATACAACAAAGATACTGTTGTGGCATCATGTATTGCATATGTGAACGCAACTTAGATTTTGTGTTGCAATTTTATATTTAAGTCAATATTGTTAAAGTACAAACACGAGGTGAGGATTTGGGGCGCTAGCCCTGGCGTCTCCCATGCTCTTGCCTTTCAACCGTCGCGAAACACGGACTAGACTATTTATCATATTGTCATTAGCCTGATCTTTCAAGTTTGTTACAATTTTTTACACCGGCTTACTATTATTTGTGACTATGTTTAAACCAATGTTTATAAATATATATATATTAAATACCGCAAGTTGGACTTTTACTTCTGGCTCCAATCATCACCTCATCACAAGACACATAAAAAGGGACCTGCAGAATATCTTCCATCTGCGTCCCCAAACTGTAACGCGTTTTCATAGAAATTTATATATCGCAAATAACTAAATTAATTTGAACCTAACCTCGGTCTGGGCGGGTTACCATGACGTTCAAAGTAAGATTGTTATATTCTTATTCCAGTGTGGGTAAGAGACAGAGCTATACAGGTTGTCTAGCGCCATCTCTTACCCACACTGGAAATAAGAATGAAATAATCTTACTTTAACGTCATGGTAACCCACCATGTCCGAGTCGGAGTGTTGCAAGTTTTTTTTCGTCATATGGTAAACCTATTCTATGAAAGCCGAGAATGCATTAGTCAGCCAATTCACCAAATGTTACCAGTATAATAGAACTGAAGGCCGCTAGTTGAACGGCATGGCGAGTTAAGGTAATTGGCTGCCACCGATATAGAAATTTATTTAAAAAAACTGGCGCATCGTAGTAAAATCATTGCCGCGCACCTATTTTCGGGAATCTTGAACAAGGAAGTGAAATAAATACATGTAATAAAAGAAAATGAATCTGTTCTTCAGTATTTTAGTTTGTTGACACATACGTGTACTGTAAGTCCATTTTAATGTTTAATAAATGATTTTATAAATATTTATCATCACTACATAGTATAAAACAAAGTCGCTTCCCGCGGTCTGTCCCTATATATGCTTAGGTTATAGTGTGGATTTTGATGCGGTTTTTTTTAATAGTTAGAGTGATTCAAGAAGAAGGTTTATATGTATTTGAAGGTATGTGGAACAGAGTGTAAAGTCCCACAAACCTCCGTTGAAAAGGGAGGATCCTCCGGCCAGACGGGTGTTATGTCTGGTGGGCAACTGCCCGATAGATGATTTCCGGCGGTTCTATATGTTCCAATCGCGTGGAAAACTTTAATTGCTCGATGCAGGATTACTTCTTAGGCGACGCCATAGATGTCGCTACATGTATAATAATACATGCACAATATAGTAGAGAAACACTGATTTTAGAGGTTTCTAATGTGTTGTCGTAAATATACACATTTTTTTGCTCTTACATTGCAAACACTGACTAAACCCTACGAGATAGATGAACATAATATACTATAGTATTGTACACCTTAAAAAGTCCTACAAAAAGTCTGCAAAGGTGTCTGTCTCTTAGGGATAACCCACAATAACCAGTTTTTATCCTTTAATTTTTACAAGAAATAATGGCTTATTTACGAAGTTATTTTAAGAAATACAGCATAAATCCTTATCCAATTAAGTAAATATATTATGCATTTAATATAGATCAAAATGGCCCTTTACAGCGTGTAATTTAAATGGATATTTTTTAAAGATATTACAGATTTAAAATGCAGCGACATAGCGGTTGCGGTGGTATCAGCATTGCACCCGTGCGAAGCGATCACTAGTTTAATTATATTTTTTTATTACTATATATTGTAAACGTTTTTCATTTTTTCGGTTACGCTACTAAAATAGTTTAGTTGAGCGTCTTCAAATAAAATATCCATTAGTAAGCCACCAATATTTACTAGTAGATATTTTATTTGTAGACGCCTTTAAAAGCAGTTTGTATATGAGAATTTATAGTTTCTTCATTGACCTTCATGTGTACGATGAGGCTGATAAAAGCCAGTCAGTGCATGAAATCATCTCACTCGCTCTGAAACGCATGCGTGCTCTCGCGCTCATATTCTCGGCTGAATAATTTTTGTGTTTAGGGTATGTTTGGTCACAATTTGTCTGACTTAAGAAATATAACTTTGTAATAGTTAAGCAGAGTTGTATTTTAAAAATCAGACATGTAAAAATAAGTAAAGTTCATTTATTTTACGTGGAACTTTAAAGCGTTTGACAAAGGTTTTGATCCATGGAAAGAGAATGACACTTACGAGTATGATACTATTTTAGGACAATATTCTACAAAACATATATAAATTTCTTACCTGGTACCTGCCCAGGGGCCCCAAGGCGGAGCTCCACAAGCACCCAGGCATTCAAAGCACACGAGACGCTACTGAGAATCTAAGGTTTCGTACATGTGAAAATAAGTCATGTCAGATCACTCTGGGATCTTGAACTATAACTATTGAACGTGAGGGCTGTAGTGGGCTACAGGTTTGTTTAAAAGAGTCACTGCGGCCCTTTGCGTCTTACGCAAAGGGCATCTGAAGAAACAAGGGTGGTTTTAGTCTGTAAAAGTACGACACTCCCTTTTGCTCTATCTACAGCTGGAGAAGTTATTTGATGTTGTTTTTTCTTGTTTAGGCCCAAAACAAAGGACGGGTATATGATTCTACAAACCCATATGTGTAGAAGTACCTATCCAACATCTAAGAGTAAAATTCATTTTCTGGTTGGTTTCGATAATGCTCTTGATTAAACCGTATTAATAGGTACTGTGGTGTTCAATAAAATCACTAGGTTAGGTTAGGGGTTAAACCGGTATGAGTTTACAAAGTAAACCACCAAATTATCAGTAAGCACGCACAACTTCAGAATGACGTCTACTCGTTCTCGGGGACCGATCGAGATTGCCCTTGACATCACGCTTCAGTTGGTCTACATTTAATGTGTTTATATAATAATAACATACATAATAGTATCTTCTTTTTTATAAAATGATTTAGATTCCAAGATGTTTAGCACTCTGATAATAATTTACTATATTCGCTGGTTCGGTTTTGAATTACAATTACAGTATTTGGGATTTTTAATGGGTATACCACAGGTTCCTTTTTTTGAGTATGGGATATTATCATCGATGTATATACCTTTTTGTGCTTTAAGTGAAGCGAGAAGGAGTGTCAGACTTTTACTAAACAAAACTTACGCGTGTTCCAGGACCGCGATGACACTACAAAATAATCCTGTAGTATATATTATTTTTTACTGTAGGTAAAATTTAATTGAAATAATTAGGTACCGATTTGATTATATTGTTATTTTTAGGTTTCCGTACCCCAATTAGTAAACGCGGAACCTTAATAGGATCACTTTGGTGTCCATCTGTCAAGACCCTTTTTTTAGGAATACGAGGAGGTATTAGACTAAAATAAATGTCAAATACTCAGGCCTGTTACCCCATAGACCAGTGAAAAAAATCAAACATCTATAAGGCCGTTTATGCTCATAAGGAACTGAAACCTATAAGATACTTCCTGTTGACCTAGAATCCTGAAATTCTTGTCTAGACTTTTTCCTTTGAAAAAGTCTGAAAACCGTAAATTTGTAGTTACGTTACAAAATAATTACTGTTTTGTGATTCCGAAATTCTTTAAGACTCGATTTGGGAATTGCACTATATATATGCATAGGTTACTTTATACAAAACGCATTTGACCGGTTTACAAACAATTCTAATAAGTACAAACACGGCTAAGATACGTTCATTTTATTATGGAGTTCCGATGCTTATCTTTCGATTTCATCATCACCACAGAGCACTAGATCATCACATCATTTTAATTTACCCTATTCCTTTTTTCCTTTCATCACTCATCAACTACATGTCTCACGCTTTATCATAAAAAGACCTAAGTCAAAAAGGATGTTTGGAAATTGAACCATAAATTTTATGAGTTAAGATTCAATTTTCAACTACCAGTTTTTGACTTAGGTCTCTTTATGATCAACCGTGTGATGTATCAACTAAGTAATTCTACTGATTATGATAGTTTTGATATGTTCCTGTGAAGAGTTCCGTTCCATATCTCCGAAGTTCATCATCAGATCATGACAATATTGCTATGAGACGAGGGAGTCAGTAGAACCTATAACCTCCTCCTTTTTGAAGTCTATTAAAATGGTAAACAAACTATGTTTCTCTGAAATGACCCAATCAAAATATGTTTTGGTGTATTGTTATTGACGGAAATTTAGAACAACGGACATTAGTAACTACATTGACATGACTCAAACATGACATTACGAATATTCCCGAAGATAAGCGGGAAGCGTTTATCTCAGCACATATTCGTAAATAATAACAAATTGTCGAATTTTTAAAGCAATTATATAAGCGCTTTTGACATAATAGTATTATTTTATGAATCAAGAACATTGATACTTATAATTATCATATATGCGAAAGTAACACTATCATCTTATCAGTCTGTTCGTATATTATGTTTTTATCTGAACCGCAGAACCAATTGAGATGCATTTTGGTATAGTACAGTTGAAATATTGACTACTCCGACCTTTAAACAATTGAATGCGCAGTAATTCGTTTTAAGAATCATATGACGAATGCGTATTGCGTATTTTTTCGAGTATGCGCACTATTCGGAACACCAACTTCAGAGCGGCAAAAATAGTTTAACCGTATTGTATATAGATTAGATCTTGGAGCAAGACATAGGATTTTGATACCGGGAGTACGTTCCCATGCGGTTATTTCCAATTTTCATGAAGACAAAGCCGATAACAGAAGCTAGTTGACAACTAAATAAATATAATGAATATAAGGGGACCTATTACCAAACCCTATGGTAGCCCGGTTAAGTACATTACTCACCAGACTCCTGATCTCTGACTGAAACTGATCACTTTGTGCTTTTATCTAGCTCTAATATGACTCAAAACCCAAACCAAGGTTTATGACGCCATATTTTAGAAGAGTAGCCGTATATAGTTTTAATTAGTTAAGTGTTTTTGAAATAATCGTATAAAACATTATACATTGAGAAAAAAAAGTGACAAGAGGATCATATCATAAGAGCACATAATATATTTAAAGATATTGAAAACTAACTTTATTAATAGCGCTGAAAAAGTCCTTACAACAATTTCATTATACTCGTATCCCACATTGTTTTAACAAATAATATTATCTAAAAAGCCCAAAAAGCCATATTTAGCATTGGCAACTTCCAGAAAGGAACAAGAAGACAATGTCACTGTCTTGAATGACCCAGTGAAATTAATCTACGTTCTTCTAACAATCTTCTACAGCTTTGTCCTTCTCATACTTCTGATTTTGTTCATTCTTCTTTTCATATACAGTCCATACTTCGGTGAAATGCACTTCCTCTTGACATCAGGACGGCCACCTGTCAGTTTGCATTCAAGCGGAAGTTGCGGCTTTATTTTTTACACAAATAGTGAAGTAGTCTCAAATATCCTTTCATTTTTTCTTATTTAAATAATAAAAATTTATATATATGTAAGTTTATATTGTATTAAATATTTATGAATGTTTATTTTATATATATACATTTTGTTCCCTTGGTTTCTTATTAAAAATTTTTTTATGTACCTACCATGTTTTCTCTTCACTACCTTTAGTTGACTGGTACAGAATGCCTAAGGCATTAAGTCTGCCCTTGTAATATTGTGTTGCATAAATGTATCTTTGCCATTTATGATAGACGAAAGTACCTCTACCTCACTCAGTAGTCTGTTGCTAAAATCTTAACGGATGACACTCACATCCTGTAAACCATTGTTTAAGAAACTTAGAATACTGACATTAACTGGTATCTATATTGAGGGAATATGTAAATTTACTAAATCTCATCCTGAGATGTTTGAAAAACTGGGAGATAAATGCTCGTTCAGAACTAGATTTCCTAATAGGTTGATTAATCTTAAAATGAAAACGGACCTATATAGGAGAAGTTGCTACCCAATGTGCATTAAAATTTATAATAAGGTTCCAGACCGATTTAAGGAACTTCCAATGGTCCGCTTCAAAAGGGCTTTACGCAGTTGGTTGATTGAGAATCCCTTTTATACTATAAAAGAATTCCTTCAGTTCAAATTTAATTAATAATAATTTGTTTATTTGTACTACAACTGAAATAATATTTAATTAATTACCTGTAACAAATTTTTGCATGTCATTATGTTATGATTAAATATGTTAAGCTACTATTATATATATAACCATTTTAAGAACTTTTATAACCATATTTATCTGCAAATAAGTCTTTGACTTTGACTTTGATGATAATTTAGCATCTAAGGCCTTACCATGAAGTATTAAAATGTCAGGCATGCGAGCGAGAAAGAGGAATGGAGATATACACCCTATATAGCTCCATCCCTATAATAGTTCAGTTTAGGTCGTCAAATAGTTCGCGTTAAGAGTATCACAAACTCTCTAAACCTTTAATTACGAACTCACCCAATGTTCAGCGACAAACAGTGGAAAAGAAAGGCATTTTAATTAAACTAACAACAGTCCACGAAAACAAAATTTATAAAAGTCGGGGAATTTACTGCAAATTTCCCACTTGATCATATCTTCTAGTAATTCACATAGTTCAGAGTGCGTAAATTCGCTACTTGATAAGTTAGTTAGATAAAGCATAAATAGGTATAAATATTCGTTTTATTTACAACAGCAATTAGTTTATCCGAAGCAACGCATCAATTAACTAGTTTTCTGCGAGCGCAGATAAAATCGACGCAGTCAATTTTGTCACATAATATTTTTTATTATTGGTTTAAACGAGGATATATACAAAACCTTAAACTTTGTGTAGTGTGTTTGTAATAATTTATTGTGATCTAGATATACTTTTTATTGTTAATCAAAATGAAAGGTGAAATTCCAGTGTTCAGGAGATGTTGCTTTTGTTTGCCGTTGCGATATGGTTTGATCGCGTGGGGTTACTTCAAAATGGTGAGTAATTTTATTATTGGTAATTTAATTTATTTTTGAATTATTTGAAGATAGCAGCAGAAGAACCAAGGTAAAGATGTCCGCAAGAGGACCAAGGTCGCCGTGGGCAGGGCACATTGCTCGTAGTTGGGGATGGTCGATGGAGCCGAAAGGTTCTAGAGTGGCGACCGCGCACCGGAAAATGCACCGTTGGAAGACCTCCCACAAGGTGAACCGACGACCTAGTGAGAGTTGCGGGAATGCGATGGATGCGAGACGCACAGGATCGGTCGTTGTGGTGACGCTTGGGGAAGGTCTATGTCCAACAGTAAACGTCCTTCGGCTGAAATGATGATGATGGTGAATTTGTATTAGCTACTAATAAATATATGAATGTTTAACAGCCTGCAATGATCTGAATATTTTCAAACAATATTTTACGTTCGTTTAGAATATGAATTGGTTATACAGTTGTTGGTTATATTTTTGCAAATACGAAATAATTATGAATTTTGTAAAAATGAACCCCAATCAAATTATTGTTTTTTTGGTTTCAGATTGCGGACGTGTGTCTCATGTTATTAATAGGATGGACACTTATACACATTCTATTTATAGTGACGTTATTTGGGCAGGGTGACAATTTATATAAAATCTATCCAGAACTGATTGTATCACTGATCGCCATCATTTTATTTTTTACGGACTTTATAGTAACCATATTGTTTATCGTTGGAGGACATAAGGTGAGATTAAAAACCTAATTATAATTTATTTTCTAAAATTGATCGTTTAAGGAAGAGACCACTTACTGAGAGGATAATGACTTGCTAGTTCAATGAAATGATGACCCATGAAAGGTGTATGAGATAAACTAAATACGTAGACGGACGGGTTTTATCTAAGTTGATTTAAATAAATTGTTTGATGAAAAGAGGATGAGCTGTTTTTTTAGGATTCCGTACCAAAGAAGGAAAAAATTAAAATCTTTTAGAGTCTGTCTGTCTGTCAAGACCCTTTGTCTCGGGAACACTTGGAGGTATCGAGTTGAAATTAAAACCTTTGACTTAAGTCTGCCGTTCCTTGAAGCTGTTTTTCACAGTTTCAAGGGACTGTCAACGAAAAAAAAGATACGGCCGTTTATGTCGCAAATAACGTGTATTTCGACACTCTCAAGGGAATCAAAATTCATAGGGTATCCGTTGCCCTAGAATCCAGAAATTTGGCATGAAGTAAGGTCTCATAGCACAATTATAGGAAAAAATCTGAAAACTGTAAATTTGTAGTTACGTCATAAATAAAAACTCCTTTTTGAGATTCGGAAAAAATCTTTCGGGAATTGAACTGTTTTCATAGGTATGTTTGTACAGAACCCTCAGGGCGCGAATCCGACTCGCTCTTACCTGGTTTTTTTTATTTAGAAGGCTAATGTTCCTACTGTTGAAACAAAAACTAATAATCATTTTTCTTTTGCAGAAAAATTTGCAGCTGATACGTGTATTCTATTTCCTAAGCATAGGGATGTGGGTAGCGACTTTCCTGTTGGCTTGCTTCACACTAGTTATGACAATACATGATTACTTTACATACAGTCATCGTTATATCTATCTTGTTAACGTTCTGATGTCTTTATGCGTTTATTTCGTAGCATTAGGTAAGCAGATTTTAATTCCTTAAATTGTCATTTTTAAAATGGTTTTTATCTGTAATGTGAGTATTTAAAAGCTACGAAATTATGGTTTTAATACAACTTCTCTTATGAACTCTACTCCCCAGGACCCAGGGTTCGATTCCCAGAACGGGCAAAGTGCTTACTTATTTATTAATTTTATTTATTTATTTATTTAGTACAGCAAAATAGCCATTAATACTAAAATATGTTAATCTTTTCACTCTATCTTCTCACAAAATCGCAAACTTTCTAATAATATTGTCTTCCATTCATCATAAGTCCACACAAACACTTAAAACTGAAAAAAAAACAAAAATCATGCAGCTTATTTAAAAACAAATTTCCTTCAGCACACCTGCAATAGGCTCTCCTATAGAGATGGTGAGAGATTAAGGATATTTACCACATCACATACATATAACATTATAGAAAAACAATTACATTTCTATTGATCTGATGTACGTGACAATAAGGGCGTTCATAGCTTTTGTAATTATACAGCTCTGAAACAGAATAAATTAAAAATACAAAATATACAGTACAATTAAAATTCAACAATCAAAATAATACATATAAGAAGAGTGCTAGAATGAATAAGCTCTTAATAAACTAGTGCGCCTGAAGCACTGGTTTATATCAATTAAAAAAAAAAAGAAGAAGATGGATTAAGAGGGTTGGGTGAAATATGTAGTCAGTGTGTGTATATATAGGTTAAAAAACAAATTAACTATAACAACTTAACTTAATCATAGGTATAATAATCAAATATCTTCTAATAAACAAATGTACACATAAATAAACAAAATACATAAATAAACAAAATACATAAATAAAAAAATATATCTATAATATATATAACATTACGGGATGGTAGAGAGGTAATTAATATTAGATTATCCATTAAGAATTTTTAATCCAGAGTTAGGAAGTTGGTGGTTTCACACTCACAAGGTTTGCAAGGTTTGCTCCTGAACTCAGGTCAAGATTTTCATTGTCCTTATACACCAGAAGTGCAAAGAAACAGCGAATGCGCCTGTATTTGTCACCTGTGCCGATATAATATCTAATATCTCCTATGTATTTAGTCTCCATTGAGATTGACCGTCACAGTAGCTGAAATTTTATCACGAGAATATTATTATTATAGAGAAACTACTATTGCGTTGCAGCGATTACTCAAATCACAGACGGAATATGAAAAAAAAACAACAATAAAATGTATCGCTATATTTTTTCCAGTTGTGCAAACATACATCCTAATGTTACTGAGGAGCGAGATAATCAAACTGAGGAACATCGGCGAGTTCAGATTTGTGAACAATGCGGCTGAAGCTGAGTGTACCATGCGATGTGAAGAAGTAATAGTAGCAACAGAAGCAGTGAAGCCAGATAATTAAAGATATCGAGAAACTAATTTACAAACACCTCCAAAGACTTGTGTGAAGCAGCCATTCAACAAAGATACTATAGCGCGTTTTTATAGAAATTGATATATCATACTTGTCGTAGTTAAGACTAGCTCTTTATTATATATAGTCAATTCAAACCTTGATCCATGTCCGAATCAGGATATCCTAAGTTTTTGGTCATCCAATTCTATGAATGGCTTAAGTATTAGCCAGTTCACCTAAATGTTTTATTGCATTGGCTCAATATTATTTAGAGCGCTAGTTCAACGGCGGTGTTTAGTTATCAAGCTAGGCTGTGAACTGAATAGCTAGGCTGTTAACTGAATGCGATAGGTGCAGAAATTATTTAAAATAAATCGTGTTTTCGGGAGCCTTGAACGGCAGTGAAATAATCACATGTTATGTGCAATGTAATGAAAGGAAATGAGTTTGTTTAGTATGCTAGTGTGTTATACATACGCGTACTTCAAGTTGATGTTAATGTTTTGAAATAATCAATGATTTTGTAAATAGAAACTTTATTTATTTAAACGAATAATTTATATTAAAAAATAAATAATAATAAGAAAGCTATTTTATTTCCATACCTTAATTTTTCTCACATTTTTGGAGTTGTTGGTAGTAAGAGTAGGTTCACTTAAACTAGTTTTTATTAGTAGAGTTAGTTATATGTTCACAAGTATGAATCTCATTTTGAGTAAAGTGAACTGTTTCCATTTTTCTTTATGTTGACTTTTGCCCATCCAGTCTTTTCCTGCATTATTTATAATGTCATTAGCCCACCATTTAATTGGTCTTCCTACTTTCCTCTTCTCAGAAGTAGGTCCACTTCAGCGGGTGAATCGGTATAGTCCATCTGTTGTCTGTGTTACTTGATATGTGACCTGTTCATTTCCACATCAAACTTTAAGTTTGCGTAAGCGCATCTGTTATTTTAATTTTTTGTCTGATTGTTAATTTTTTTAATTTAAGTGTTTTGTTGATTTTCAAGATGCTCCTCTCCGTGGCTCTTTGTGTAACATTTATTTTTTGTTTTATATTTGTGTAAGTCCATGTTTGGCAGCCATATAGTAAACTAGGTAAGAGGCAGGTATCCATAACTGTTTTCTTTAGGTTCATGGTGTATTTTTCCTTTAAAATTTCCTTTAGTGACCAAAACTTCTTCCATGTAATGTTTTTTTTTCTGTCTACTTCATCATCATTGTTAATTTTTGTAAAGGATATTTGTTTGCCCAAGCAGATGTACCTGTTGACATATTCTATGTAGTTTCCATTTATGTTGATAGATGTGTTTCGGTGATTGGCCATTATCTTAGTCTTACTTGCGTTCATTTCCAGACCTACTTTTGAACTTTCCCGGTCTAGTAAGTAGAGCATATTCTTGAGTTCCTTAGCTGTTTCGGAAAAAATGGCAATGCCATCTGCAAACCTGAGATGGTTTAAACGGTGCCCATCTATACTAATGCCATAATTTGACTATTTTAATTTTTTAAATATATTTTCTTAAACACCGATAAAAATTTAGATGATATAAGGTCTCCTTGCCTGACTCCTCTTTCTATTTTAATTGGGTCACCTCTCCTTTCAAGCTCGACAGTGCTAGTATTTGAGTAAATGTAGTTCAGGATATTTTTATATTTATCATCTGTATTTGATGCTTTCAGTGCTTTCCAGATGGAAACTCGCTAATACTGGCAAATGATTGTAATTGATAAAGGCAATATATAAAGGCTTATTCAATTCATTATACTATTCTATTAGTTGCTTTACTGTGTGCATGTATCAGTTGTACTGAATTCTGAGCGAAAGCCTGCTTGTTCTACTGGCTGGGACTTATCAATATTACTGTCATTTTGAATTAATATGACTGATGCAATTATATAGGCTGGCCAGTAGGCGGATAAGTCTGTAGTTGCTTATGTCTAATGGGTTCCCTTTCTTATACAGTAATATTATGTCAGATGTACACCTTTGCTTTAGAACCATTTCGGTGTTCGGTACCATATTAAAAAAATGTGACAAGTGTTTGACCAAGATGAGAGCACCTAATTTTATGGCTTCGTTCATTATCCTATCTGGACCAGGGCTTTTTACATTTTTAAGGGTTTTCATGTGTGTGTATACTTCTCCTTCTTGTATTAGTTCGACTATGTTTATACTTGGTTGATTGAAAGGTTTTTCGTTCCCACTCTTTTTACATAGTTCCTTATAGAATTCAGTTGCATGCAGTGTGTTCAGTGTCTTTCAGAATGTTGTTGCTCTTCTGAGTTGTGTTCTAGTTTTTGTACCCATTTCTTGTGGTGTGATAATTCTTTGTAGGCTTTTTTGGTGCTAAAGTTAAAGTAAATAGTAGTAGTACTTTAAATTTCTTGAAATTACTAGTTCTCGGTGTTTACTATAGACAGATTTGAATGATTTGTTGGGTTATTTGTCATTATATAATCAATTCATTTTTAATTTTTTGATTAGGCGACATCCAGATCTATCTTCTTTTACCATTTTTTCTTGAAGAATATTTTAGTGATTGACAATTTGTGTTTTACAGCAATGTCTATTAGTCGTTTGCCCTTCTTATTGCGCTCTTCATAACCGTGAATACCCATGCATAGATTTTCTTTCATCTAGGGGCACCCAATTTTTGCATTAAAGTCACCCATGACTATTAGATTATCACCAGATAAAGTGTGCTTTTTCCATGTCATCGTAGAAAGTCTGGATTTCATACTCTTGCGATGCTTCTGTTGGTGCATATGCCTGAATTATGGATACATTAAATTCTTCAATTCCTATTTGTAACAGGGCAACTCTTTCCGATATTCCTGAGAAGTTTGATATTTTATTTTTATGTTTATATTTTATGTTTTTTCTTTATCAGGAATCCTCATCATCATCATTTTAGCCAATAGACGTTCACTGTTGGACATAGGCCTCCCCCAAATGCCGCCACAAAGAACGGTCCTGTGCATCTCACATCCATCGAATTCCCGCAACTAGGTCATAGGTTTACTTTGTAGCGGGCCTTCCAACACTGCATCTTCCGGTACGCGGCCGCCACTCCAGAAACCTTCGACCCCAACGGCCATCTGTTCTGCGAGCAATCTGCCCTGCCTATTGCCACTTAAGTTAAGCGATTCTTCGTGTTATGTCGGCAACCTTGGTTCTCCTGCGGATATCTTCCTTTCTAATTCAATCACGCAAGAAAATTCCGAGCATAGCCCTTTCCATTGCACTTTGGGTGACTTGGAGACTTCTGGTGAGGCCCATTATTAGCGACCACGTTTCGGATTCATATATCATCACTGGCAACACGTACCGGTCATAGATTTTCGTCTTGAGATACTATGATATATTGGACGAGAAGATACCGCGCAGCTTCTCGAACGCTGCCCAGCCGAGCCGGATTCGACGGTTGACCTCTTTCTCGAAATTAGATCTGACCAACTGGACTTTTTGTACAAGGTAGACGTAATCGTCCACAACTTCGAGTATAGAGACTTCAATCTTGATAGGAGTGGGTGCAACATGGTTGTTTATCATGACTTTAGTTTTGTTCATGATCATTTCAAGACCCACTCTTTCGGAAGCTCTACTGAGGTCATTGAGCATTGTGCTGAGCTCTTCCGTAGTCGCAGCCATGTCGTCGACAAACCGAAGATGAGTGATGTACCCGCCATTGACATTAACGCCTAATCCAGTCCAGTCCAGAACCTTGAAGACCATTCCATCCATTGCGGCCGTGAACAGTTTCGGAGAAATTACGTTTCCCTGCCTCACACCCCGCTACAGAAGGATAGGTTTTGAGGTCTGGTCCTTCAGTCTGACTGACATAGTGGCATTTTCGTACAAACACTTCAGCACCTCGATGTACCGATAGTTAATCTAGCACCGTTAGAGACTGCAGCATAGCCCAAGTCTCGATCGAATCAAAGGCTTTCTCGTAGTCCACAAATGCTAGGCAGGGAGGCAGATTATACTCCTCACCCTACATCAGGAATGTAAATCTTTTGTTTTCACAATATAACATAGAATATATCCTTGATATTCTTCGATGTGACAGCCCACTTTTTTTACTTCAGATAGTCCCAAAATATCCAAGTCAATTTCCGCTAATGCATAAGTTAGTATCTTTCAGTTAATGAAAGGGATCTTACATTGAATGTCTCTATTTTCATATTGGTATTATTTCCTTTTTTCTTTTCGTCTTTAATACTGTTATAGTTTTTATTATATTGAGTAGTCTTCAGTGGAGGGTGATGGTATACTTTCCCACGGAGTACAACCGTCTTGGGAAATATTTCATTGTTCTTGTGATTTAGTTTTTCATTTATTATAGTTGTTGTATTCCGGTAGCAGATGTTTTGATTTCTTTGTTTCAGTTCTTTAGGGTTCCGCTTCTTAAGCGAAAAAGAGGAAAAGGAATTGCTTCTTCCTAGCATTAGGTCGAAAGAATTTGTTCTATTTGTTTTTGATGGTATATACTGTTTTCGTTGTTGTTGGGTGTCCCCCGGTAAAGTGGGTGTTTTTTAATTATGTTTTCGGTTGTCGTGGAATAGTGTAGTTTCCTTAATTATCAGTTTGTCGTAATCTAGCACAGCATACTTTACCCCTTTTTCTTTCTTCGGTTAGTTTTTCTATTAGTTCTTTCCTTATAACTTGAATTAAATATAATATATCGACGATGAAGTGCTAATACCAACTAACTGTAATTTTTCGAGAAAATTGTATTTTAGCGCTTATAATTATTTAAATGTGTTTCCGCATGTTTTAGTGGAATCTCCGAGCGGATATTTAGTTGCAACTGCATCAAATGAAATTGTGAAAACACCTCTTAACCAAAACAACGTTTCAATTTATAGTATAACCTTGTAATGTTTTTGGGACAGATAATTTTTACTTTGACAGTTAGGAGTTATAGGCACTTCGCCGTCGATATCATATTTAGGGTAATCTTCAGATACGTATATGTTTTTAAGTTTCTTCTTATTATGCATTATTTCCCTCTTTTTGCAGACGTATACTAACGATATAAGTATTGGTTTCACCTTTTCAGTGCTATTAATTTTATTTCCGATTCGGCATACGTACCTCGTTTAAATTTAACATTTTTCGCAAGAGGAATTCCTCGACGGTGCGTATCGTTTCACGCGCGCCCTTGCGATTTGCTGACATCTCAGCAAATCGTAGGGGCCCAATAGGGTCGAAACCTACTGGGGCCATGGATAGTGTGAAAACGAAACCCAGGGCCCTAAGACGAAGGCAACGAAGGAACAGGAGAGGGTTTTTAGTCAGTAAAAGTCTGACACTATCTCCCGCTCCGCCCAAGAGCTGATTTGTCAATAAATGATGTTCCCACCTAAAAAAATCCTAAATCTGTACTTATTTCTTTTTCATTGTGTTTTCCATAAGTTCCAACCAAAGACATTAAATATTATACTACCAATAGACAGGACATAGCGGAAAAATCGTAATCGAATACTTGTTACCTAGTGGTAATAAGTCTCTCAGTTTAGTATGACACCCTTACACGTCAAGTCGTGTTTGTATTCTCTTTATACACTAAAAGAAAATCATTTTCTGAGAAAATATGCCGAGTTGTGCATTACGCTATTGCAAATCTTGTTATGGTAAAATGACTAGACCTAACTTCGGTTTATTTTCGTAAATATTCTTGGTATTTACGCAGTAATTAATTAGAATTCAATAATTTTCATAAATAGTTCTAGAACATTTGCTGATTTTGTGATAACGCCATCTATTGCTGAAAAGCTTAACCCTCCCTAGGCTCACACTGAGGCTCTACCACGAACTCTTAACGTGATCCATTTTACGACCTAAACCGAACTTTTAAAGGGATGGAGCTATTTGGGGTGTATAGCTCCATCACTCTTTTTCGCTCGAGTATTAATTAAATTTTAACATTACTATCATGTTAAAGTCCCTGGCCACATACCGAGCAATTGTTAAATTTATATAAATTTTGACGAAACTTCGCGTGTTTGCTATTCAAAGCTAGATGGCGTCACTAAGGCATAAGATGACAGTTTTTCGAAAACATTTCTCCTGATAGCCGCTCTATTGTATCTTTTTAAACCTCTTTGAAGATTTTCTTAGAAGATTGTGGATACAACTAAATAAACAATCTAACTTTTCTACCGTACACTCTCAATAAGGTTCAGTTGAAAACCAGCGTCAGGCAACTACCGCGAAGTTGTTTAGCATTTTTGCTGAATTGGACCTATTTGGTGCAGGTGCGAGACACACAATGTTAGTTATTTTTTATTTATTTTTTATCTTAAGTGTTTACATGTTGTTTCTACATTGTGTCATTGTTGACAATGCGTGTGCCAAATAAAATATTTTTCTTTCTTTCTTTGGTTCCAATATATTTGTTTCGGTTTCTTTCAACCCGTAAATAATAATGTTATTGTTCCTTCTACTTATTTCTATAGTTGTTATCTTTCTCTTCAATTCCTGATTCTCCAACCTTACTTCTTCAACTTTGCGTCTCAGAGGATCGAGTTTTTCATCTATTTTCGAGAGTATATCCTGTTTGCTTTGACATTTCAATTTTCATTTGTTTGAAAAATGTTTGTAGGTTATCCATTGTTGAGTTCTGTAGAGTGGGTCGGATTGTATGTCGATTAATTTATTGAACGTGGAACGGAACGTAAAATTATCCGTGTTTAGTAAGTTTAGTTAGTTGCAGCACTAGTTGTCAAATATGTTCAACTTCATTACTCCCTATCAATATCTATGGCCGTATGACTCATGTAACCTCTTCACAGTTTTTATTTATCAGTGTATTGGATTTTAGGCACTGTTTTACTGGTTTATAATAGTTACTAGTGCACTTCAACATTTTTTCTACTAGAGTCTATCATTTTCACTTAGCTGGAATGGTATTTTGAATTAATTATAGAGGTAAACTGAGAACACAATAACATTGCTTCTTTTTTTGTTTGCACCGGAAACGGACCTCATAAAATACTTAACTAACTATAATAACAATAAAAAAATAAAAACCTTATGCTAATTACAACTAACTAAAATCAAATTAAAATAAGACGTCGTTTGGTAAATTGGTACATTATTGTGACTTTTAATAGGATTGTTTTTTTTTTTTTAATTTGTGATTTGACTTCGATTTGTGTTTTTCTTGTATTTTCTTTTCTTTGTTTGACATTTTGACATTAATTTGTTGACTAAGTATAATTTAACATTATGTATATGACTTGTAAGAATCCCTTACCAATAAACTACTATGACTATGACTATTTAACTATTAATTTTTATTATTATAAATTATTTAATTGTCTTGGACACAATCTCGGCACCTTAGGTAGGCGTACGAGGGGCCACAGCCAAAAGCTAGAAGCTAGTTGACAACTAAATGTAAAGTTTATAAGGGGACCTATAAATTACCGAACCCTATAGTAGCCCGCTTAAGGGCCCCTTCTTCCGAAAGTTTAGGCATTTTACGCACCGAGACGGCTTGCGTCCGCGTTGCTCAGGAGCCGTCGCGATATGAACTCCGGTGACCTATGGCGGCGGGCGAGCACGCCACAGTATAGATAAATAAATCAGTATTTCAAATATTATTGGCGTGCTAGTAATAATAGCTTGTTTTGCAACAAAAACGTATAGCTTGATGTGCTGTCCACTGCACTATTGACTGTAAACACTAATACACTTAGGTATATTGTTATAAATGTATAACTTTTTTTTATTGCTTGGTAAAATCATCAAATGAGTCCTGCCGCTCTGGGTGGAGCGGACTGTCAGACTTGTACTGACTAAAATCCACCCTGTTCCTTCGGTTGCCCTTTGCATTCCAGGGCCACGGTATTCTGATAAGACAGTCTCGTGAATGAAAAGGCAGGCGATGATCATTCTGTTGAACTTAAAGATGGTTGTAGAAGATTTGGTGAGTAATATAATGAAAGACAAATATGATTAATTACACTGGTCTACAAAAATTTACTTTTTTTTTGCCACAAGAGTTTTTTTTGCTATATATGGTTTTATTTTGACTCCCTTTTGTAGGAAATAGATATAGAATAAAATTGTTAGCCATCGTTTTTTTGTGACAGTCACTTGTATTTGTCATGAAAAATATTGATACTTTACTTACAATTAAATTAAAAAATACGTCTTTTTAAACCATATATTATGATTTTCTGGAATATTTAGCTTGAGGCTGGTCTACCACAAGTATCCAACCAAAAATTGCTAATATTCAAGGACTCCATTTGCACTGGTACGGGTTTTTCATGATGAAAATGACCTGCCGCAACCTTTCTCCTTTGTGTTGGGCATTGGATCCCAGATTTTTGGTACGGAAGCCAAAATGTGATTGTAAGTGTATTTAGAGAGACAAATTATAATTCTATGCTTGATATGTTTTAATTAGGTCCTCTATGAGATTTGTGTAGTCATTTGTTTCGTAATATATAAAAAATAGATGATTTTTTTAAGTTTGTTATAAATCACCAAAAAGATTATTGAGGAACACTAATAACTGACTCAAACTAGATTAGTTTGTGTCAGTTATTAGTGTTCCTCTCTTATTGGGTATAAAAGCTAAATCATGAATTTTATTTGCAGTTACAATACACGTAGTTAGTAAATCATGGTATTAGTTCCTGCGCAATGTTTTATTTGGCATTGCAGGTATTGCTATAGCAACACTATCAGAAAGCGTTTGTATTGCAGAACGCACACTTACATATTTTACAGTGTATGCGTTATATTTATTACTTTTGCCATATAAGTCTGGCAAAACGACCACAGACACGTAGTGTGTCTGTGGTCTTTAGGATCCTGTTCAAAACATAGGGTTTCCGAAGCCATTAAGCGCACTCCTTTTGTCGAATTTGTAAAAATCTTTACTCTTGTTGTAGATCTCATATGAAGCACTCACTTTACTTTGAGGAGCCACGGAAAAACCAAAATTATCACGATAACACCATTTTACCCAAGTCAGCAAAATTTCTTCATCCACTTTTAGAATTTGGTTCACCACATACCTACTCGGCAGAAACTGTGAGGGTTTTTTTTTTTTTTTTTTTTTTATTGGGTGGGAAAATCATCCTAATGACATCCCCGCTCTTGGGCGGAGCGGGAGATAGTGTCAGACTCTTACTGACTAAAAACCCACTCCTGTTCCTTCGTTGCCTTCGTCCCAGGGCCCCGGGTTCCGCTTTCACACTAATGAAACCCACATCTTCTTTATGTGTTGAGAAACCAACAACGAGTAGCTTATGCATGACAAACTCACAATTGAGCACTACATTTGTTGCAAGTCGAGCGCATTTAGTGGAAAGTTCGGTAAAATTTTAAGTGGCAGTCACAAAAAATCTGAGGCTAATAAAAACAAAGTATGTAGTGTTTTATGATGAGGGTAGATACTTTAGTAAAAATAAGTAAACACAATCTCTGTGGGAAAAACCTTGTCGACCAGTGTTATAATATAATAAAATAAAATATATAGTACCAGCATAAAAATTAATATTCATAAAAAATAAAATTCATAAAAATTTAGTGGTCGTGTGCTAGGTCCAGGTTCATTTTCATCGACCGATATATTCCTCAATGCTGGGCGCGAGTCTCCTCTAAGAGGGTCAAAGCCACAGTCCTCATGGCACTCCCCTCCGCGTTGGGAACTAGGACCTGATAGCAAATCAGGATTGTTTTGCGTTAGAGATTCCTCATTTTCCTTATTTTCGGATTATTTATTCTCTTCAAGTGTCCGATTTCTTATGCCCATACCACGCGTATGTCAGGGGTTCACGATTTCAGGAAGTAGGCATTATATAGCATTATATATAGGTTCAACGTTATAGTAATCATCTTCCTCTTCTTGATTTTCAGCTTTAATGGAATCATCTTTGTCTTTTCTAGTTGTCCTTTGAAATTTGTCTTCTTCATTTTTAGCTTCAACAATAATGGAATTATCTTCGTCATCCCTAGTTTTTCTGCAACAATGGAATGTCATTAACGTTATGAAACGGAAGTTTCAAAGTCACCGAAATAAACTTTAACAAAAAATCATTTACTGCCATGTTACATCCCATAATAGGATACATAAGACATGTGATAAGTAAGAAAACTAAAGCGCGACGGGAGATAACGTCAAACTTGTAGCGGATGAATAAAACTGCTCCGCCACAGTATATAATGTAATATGTACATAATGTACTTACGTATACTGTCCCTCTTTAGAGTGCCCATCGGTACTTTTTTTGGACATCAAAGTACCTTTTCCGGTACGTGGTCTCAGAGCACTGGAATGGAATAAATTTCATTACATATTTTCAAAAAAATCAAATTAACAAACACTAATTACTAGAGTTTAAATAAAACCTGATACATATATAAAAATCTCGTGTCTTGACCAGTTTTTGTATATATTTGGTAGATTTGAGAATAGGTCATAGGCTATTTCTATAGCGGCCGGCCGATTTCTACCTACTAAACGCAGCGCGACCATAAACCGTGCTCTAGGTACTTACCTAGTGAGTACAAGTAGTGACCGATAGCCATTGTTCAATATCTTTCAAATCTTCATAAACATAATAAAAGAATTTAATAATAATAATAAACTTTTTACTTTACTTTTTATAAGTGTATCGCAAGTAAAAAGTGTGAAATAAAAAACTTTTTACAAAAAAATATTTTTTTGTAAAAAGTTTCTAAAGTGCATCTTATTACAATTCTGATAAGTCCAAACACGGCTAGGCTACATTGATTTATTACGGAGTTCCAGTGCCTACATTCCGGCTTCATCATCATCATCAGATCACTTTGATGATACCATTTTCAACACTATTCAGAGCCATTAATTTATTTGTATTATCATAGTCGCTTAACTATCTCCATAGTGATATCTATGCGAGTATGAAGTTCCGTTGACCATTTCTGGTCTTCTTCATCAGTTCCATTTCATCAAATGTTACTTTTCGACTGTAAATGCTTAATTTCTCGATAAAAATACCAAAATCATATTACAGTTGGCTATAATATTTGAGGAGTTCCCTCGATTTCACCAAGATTCCATCATCAGATCCCGATTTGGTGACTATGGGACCATTTGGGAAATATACCCTTTCCAACAAAAAAAGAATTTTTCAAATTGGTTGGCAGCGACGAAGTTATGCGCGAACAAACATTAAAAAAATCATACAAATATCCGAATTGAGAACCTCTTCCTTTTTTAGAAGTCGGTTAAAAACAAAAAACAACAAACCTAGGTACTTACATCTCCTTGAATTTGATCAGGATGCAAAACTGCACTTTTTAAAGGTTTAAGAATGTTTCCATGATAGATTTAAAATTCTAGTCATACTGACTTCGCTGGTCTGTGTAGAGGAGTAATTATATTGTGACGTATTTATAGAATAAATACTTACGCAATACACTTTCGGATTTTCTTCACTTCAGATACCCTTTTTTTCTTAATTTTGTTTTTTCTATTCGCGATTGCAATTACTTATAATAAAACACGTTTATTTACGCGCGCGGCAACGAAAATGTATGGTCGCGAGCAAAACTTGCATAGGTCCTCCCTCGATGACGTCCGGCAGGACAATGGCGCGGTGCGCGCGTGCCGTTTTCACGTATTTATTTTATATTAAAAAAAATAAGTGCCATATTATAAATTTATCCAAAAATATCCCTGTCAAACCCGATTAGTAAATGAAATGTAAAATTTCCATAAAAGTTGCGTTCCCCCAAGTCTCATAAAACTTAAAATACTTTCAAAATCGACTTTATTTCAGATTTTTTTTTTATCGAGTGGAATGTTAAATAATGTGTTTTTAACCAAAAAAGTCACTAGATTAAAGATGTATCTGTACTATATATTTTTTTCCGGATTTAAATATGATGATTTCTCTGAAAACAACTCGATCTAGAAACGTAAATTTCGAAAAAGGGGCCCTTAAGTATTTTAGTCATCAGACTCCTGATTTCCGATTGAAACTGATTATTGATATTGATATATATACTAATATTTTATGTTTTGCTTTTGCTCTAATATGACTCAAAGCCTAAACTAAACGAAAGGAGAATCATAACATAACAGCACATAAGACATTGAAAACAAACTATATCAAAAGCCTTAACTGAGTCCTTACAATATTTATTTTTCCAAAACTTTCGAACAACGCCACCCCAAACTAAGTAAAGTTTAAATTGTGCTATGCTAGACAACTGATAAACATAACCCGCTCTCTCGTTCTAACTTATATGTTTTTAAATACATACCAGACACAGAACAAATTATTATGCTCATCACGCAAACATTTGTCTTGGGTGGGACTTCGAACCCATGACCTCCAGCATAGCTGTCAAGGCCACTAATCACTAGACCAATAGGCCAGTCAATTTGATTGTAACTAAACCTATTTTAACAAATAATAATATAATAGCTAGAATAACTATCTCTGATAGCGGTCAAGAAGATTACGATCTTAAGAGCATTCACTCCAAATTACGCGCTATTTGTCCCAAAAACCATGATTTTCAAACCAGTTTATTGTACAAATATGTGATTTACCAATAACATTAGGAAATATTTATTGATTCCTTTTATCATTAAAATAATGTATTATCAAGGAATAATCAATATAATCAATAGAAGGAATTTTTTTTTTTTTCAAAATATATGACTTAAAATTTAAATTAAAATAGCATTTCTTTTTCTACCAGTTTGTACGTAATATTATTTTCAGTTTGTTTAAATATTTATTAAGTTATAATATTTATTAGTTAAGATGTATATATAACAAATACTTTATAAACTGATTTCAATAGAAAATAAATTATAAATAGCTTTATCAATTTTTTAAAACTATTTAAAAAGGAATATCGGCGCACGAGCGTTGCATATTCAGTCGCCTAACAATATTCATCATCACACTCGCGCGCCGAGATATATTTATTAAAAATTGACAAAGCTATGTATTTTAATTCAAATTTTATATAGTAAGTTTTGAAACACATGTTCTTCTATTAGAATAAGCTATTATTATAATGATAAAATTAATTTAAATCAGTGCAAATGATCATTTTATTTACCCATAATTTCTTAATAATTTGACAATGTTTTTATTTTAATTTTCTCAATGAATCTTTTTCTATAACTATTTTGTTAAGGATTCTAGTAACTGTATTGTATTTTTTGTTTATGAATTTTTTTAGAACTGTTAAAGTTGTCAAGTTTCGAAATTGACTCTGAAAGTAAAATAAAAAAAAACTATTTAAATATGTGAATATAGTTCACAAGCGTGCTATTATTTTAAATAAAATCCTGGTTAACTATTTAGACAAGAATATTTGCTAATGTTAATGGTAAATCACATGTTTGTATAATAAATCATTAATGGATATAAACGGGTTTGAGAAACATGATGTTTGGGCCAAATAGCGCGTAATTTGGAGTAAACGCTCTTAAAACTGTTGAAAAACTTAAGTACATAAAGGCTTGGTTATTTAAACTGGAGACAACGGAACAAAACGTATGAATAAATGAATGATATAATTTTATTTGCAAGAATATATACTCTGTTCGCAATAGCATTAGACAGAAGTTAAAAAAGGTTGTTTAAGGGTACACTTTGTAATAAAAGTATAATATATTTATATTGTACTTTAAAAAAAATGTTTGTAATAAAGTTAAGTTTATTTTAAAAAAATCCATTTCATTTACATTTCTAACTGTTTAGTTCTTACCTTAAAATAATCAAATTTGTCTAAGTAGGTGATGTTAAAATTTTATATTGAGACTATTATTTATTAAAATTGTTTGAATTTATCTCGAAAAATAAATGTTGCGCAGACCTGCTTCTATGTTCCTCTTTTGTCTAAAGCAGAAGTGAATGGATTATAAGTAACTAACAAGTTCTTAACATTTAGTGGGGGTCTCACTATATTCGGCATTTTAGCCGTACAAATATTTAGATTTTACATCTTTAGCATGCTATATGTACACATTTATTCATTAACAATCTCATATAATAATTTCACCATTTTAATTAAAATAACTATTCAACCAATAAATTAAAATTAAATACTAAATAATTGAAAACAAATAATTTATAATAAAAATGATTTCAAATCAACACAAAAAATAATAATAATAAAAACTAACAAAAATAATGAAAATGTTTAAATATTAACGTAATATCATAATTAATTATAGAAGTTTTATATTTTACATTCAAAATATTCATTGATAGAATAAAAACATCCGTCACACAACCAGTTATATAACTTTCTATTAAATTCCAAATCAAGCACTTCTAAATTTTTCGGCCAAGTGGTTATATATTTTCACCACCACAGTATAAAAATTTTTGTTGCATACTTTCAATCTACTTATTACGCGGGACCACAAGTGGCTTTTGTGTTATTTTCTTCTTCATCTTTTTCAAAAAACGAGTAATTTTTTCAAACAAATTTGCAGATTTCAAATATATATAAGTAGAGATGGAAGGGTCAGCAGCTTTTGCTTAATAAATATAGGTTTACAAGAGATAGATCTTACTTCTTTTGGGCTACACTGCCCTCTGTGCATCTGTTGAATTCCCCCATACAGATAATCCAATCCATACCTTAAAACAGAACAAACATGACTGTAGTACACCAACAAGGCTGTTCGAATGTCTGTTATGTACAAGAAATTTATTCAAATACTTAAGTAATGTAAACTTCTAAGTTGTGAACAATATCTTGTTGAGAAACGAGACATGACGTACAGCCTTCGTAATTGCCGTTTCGGGGAAATTTGCATGAGTAAATTAATACGCTGGTGGCGTGGCCCGCAGAAGTGAAGTTGTCAGACTGGTTTTCGAGACGTCTCCGTGAGCAGCATAAGGATATTAGCTCCAAAATTCGCAACAGCGACAGTGCACGCGCAGTCGCTGGACGCTTCTCATTGTGTCCTCAGTGATTATTGTACGGAATTACGAAACACGAACGACTTTCAGTGTCACTATGTTAATAGTTTAAATATTTCCCGCTCTCTGGTGTGCTGAAATAATGTGAATGTGCTTTTAAGCTGAAGCAGGAAATTTAAATTTTTGTTGAATATATTTTATCAGGACGTTAGTGGACTTTTTGAAGTTGAAAACATTTTCTACGCACTCACTCTCTCCCATATGTATTCAACTCTCTTTTTTACTAGGTATACTTTAATTTGGAAGCAAGGTGCAATCTCGCTCTTGCAAAGTAAATAATCCATAAATATTAGAATCCGTGAGATTTTTTTTTTTTTTTTAATTGATATAAACCAGTGCTTGTGCAGTGTTTGAGATTGCTCGTTCCAAGCAGTAGGCTGCGATCAAGACCGTGAGACAGGCTGTTTAAAGTCCCGGTGGCCAGCACAAATTTGTTAAACTTTGCATGCCGTGACTCACGCAGTAGAAAAACTTAATTGCGTCTCTCTGCGATTAGATATCTTTTCTTGCTCATTGGTAAAATTTCAGAGGGCGACATTGTGTTGTCCTGTAACTTGTGCTTGTTCTCCAATGCGTTGGTTGAGACTGACCATCGATTTATCCTTATATAGTATATGTAGCCTGCACTGATAGCTATAGAAAAAAGACAGCATTATTTTAAAACCACAAATATAAATAATAAAAGTCTCGGGATGTACTGCAAAATACCCACTTCATAATTATCATATTTTCAAGTCATACGCACAGCCAAGGATGCATATATACCGTTATGCCAGATAAAGCTTAAATAAGTATAAATATTTGTGTTATTTACAACAGTCGTCAGTATATCTGAACCCACTCATCCAGTGACGACAAGTTTTCCGCGAAGCAATTTTGGTTCATGAGAGTTTGGTTCATGGGAGTGAGAGTTGACTTATCATAGTATTTTTTTACTATTGGATTACAGAATATTCACAGGACTTCGTGTTTGTAATAATTGTGATCTAGATACACTTCTTATTGATAACCAAAATGAAAGGAGACATTCTAGTGTTCAGAAAATGTTGCTTCTGTTTCCCGCTGCGACGTGGCTTGCTCGCGTGGAGTTACTTTAAAATGGTTAGTATCTGTAATTTGTGTTAACTATTAATCAATGAAGGTTTAATGATATGAATTTCATATTTTCAATTTTATTTTTCACTAGGTCACGTTACCTTGTGTGTATGTTTTGAATAAGAATTAGTACGAGTATAACAGTAAAGTTGTAGTTTATATTTTTGCCAAAAAACTACATAATTATGATTTTTGTAAAAATATACAAATGAAAAACAGCGTTTATAAAAACAAGTGTTATTAATTATGTAGGGCTTACATAGATGTAGATGTAGTGTGAAGAAAGAAAGTTTATTCCGATTAACGTGTTTTTTTTTTGTTGCAGATCGCAGACGTGTGTCTGATCTTATTAATAGCAAATATATTTATGTCCGCTGTATTTATGATGATGTTATTTGCAAAGGAAGACGATGTAAATAAGAGCTTTCCAGCACTAATCCTAACAATCATCACAATGGTTTTATTTTGTTTGGACTTTATAGTAACCCTCGTATTTATCGTTGGATATCATAAGGTGAGATTCAAAATCTAATTTAAAATAAACCATCTATGTAAATTTCTACTGTCTAACTACAAAGGTTCATAAGATACAGCCTGGTGACAGACGGACGGACGGTAAGCGGAGTCTTTGTAATACGATTCCATTTTACCCATTGGGTACAGAACCCTAAAAGAGATACAAGTCAGTGATATTAGGTCACCAGTTGACTAAACTTCCAGCGTACGGCATTTCCCCTGGTCTGATTAACTGAGTAAAAGACTTCCTGAGTGAACGGTCTCTCCGAGTTCTTGTCGATGGATGCTCATCAGAGCCCATGACGACTAATGCCGGAGTTCCTTAGGGGTCAGTTCTCTCTGCAACTCTTTTCCTGCTGCATATTAACGATCTGCTGATGCCCGGTATCTATGGGTATGCAGACGATAGCACAGTTGTAGAGAGATACCTGCCAGGTCCTCGGGCTAGTAAGGAGCTAATTCGGTCCGAACGAGAGGCTATGGTAGAGCGTACGAATGTCTCACTTCAGGCAGTCTCCAAGTAGGGCGAAACCAATCTGGTAAGATTCAACGCCGCCAAAACACAAGCGTGTCTGTTCACCGCTAAGAGGAGCCCGTTCACCGACCGCCTTCACCTCTTAGGAGTTGAAATTTCCTCAGACCACAATTTTGGGCGGTTCATTGAGTCCAAAGCCAAGGTAGCTGCTAGAAAACTAAGCGTTCTTGCAAAGGTCCGACGGTACTTCACACCGGGACAGCTTCTAATGTTATAAAAAGCACAGGTCCGATCGTGTGTAGAGTACTGCAGTCACATATGGGCTGGTGCTGCAAAATGTCATCTAGCAGCTTTGGACTCAGTGGAAAGGCGTGCGAAGAGGCTAATCGGGGATCCAGATTTGGTTAAGTCCAATCTACAAAGCCTCGAGCACAGGCGCAGGGTAGCCAGCCTATCGGTATTTTACAGGTTACATTCTGGAGAGTGTGCGCGGGAATTGCATGACTTGATTCCGCCATCTCCTTTCTACCATCGGACAACCCGACGAATGGCGAGTATCCACCCTTACGTTGTTGAAACTTCAACGGTCCGGACTAAGCGTTTCGCTTCGTCGTTTATACCGCGTACATCGAAGGACTGGAACAATTTGCCTGCTGCGGTCTTCCCGTCCAACTATAATTTAGGTGTCTTCAAGGCTAGAGTGAATAGGCTCTTAATAAACTAGTGCGCCTGACCATCAATGATTGCATCTCCGCTTACCATTAGGTGGGATCGCAGTCAAGCACTGGTTTATATCAATTAAATAAAAAAAAAAAAAAAACATAACATGACATATGGCATTATGACAAAAATATCGGATTCAGAAAATATATATTTGGGTTCCTACGTATTTCTTGTAAAAAAAAAAAACTTAATTTTTATCTCATTGTGTGTACCTGTGTGCCAAATAAACGTGTTTTCTTTCTTCTTTCTTTCTGGAACAAACCTGAAAACGAATGCTAATAATCATTTCTCTTTTGCAGAAAAACGTGCGGATGATACGTAGATTCTATTTCCTAAGTATGGGAATGTGGGTAGCGACTTTCCTGTTGGCTTCCCTCATATTAGTTACGATAATAAAGGAAACCATTAAATACAATGATCACGGTACCATTTTGTTGGCTTCATGCATTTATTTCGTAGTATTAGGTAAGCAGAGTTTTGTTATTAAAATAGACATTTTTAAATTGGTGTTTATCTGTAAATAATGTAAATATTAAAAGCTAGAAACGTGATATTCTAATGCCACTTCTCATATAGACTCTGGATAATAACCATTTGGAAGTTGGTGGTTTCAAACTCGCGAGGCTTGCAAAGCACATTAAGCGGTTGTTCTTATCCTTGAACTCAGGTAGAGTTGTATTGCTGCCCCTACAGACCAAAATAGCATAGGATCAACAAATATAGGCTCTTAATAAACTAGTGCGATTCACCATCAATGATTGTATCACTGCTTTCCATCAGGTGGGATCCCAGTCACACACTGGTTACCATAATTTAAAAAAGTGCCCTTTTTTGTGAACTCATCTGTGCCGGATATATGTAATATCTTAAATAGTCTCTATTAAGATTGACCGCCGCCTTAGCTGAAATTTCGTCAGGAGGATAATAATATTATAGAGAGACTTACTATTGCGTTGCAGCGTTAACTGAAATCACAGACAGAATCTGTAAAAACAATCATAAAAATTATCGATATATTTTTTCCAGTTGTGCAAACTTATTTCCTTCTGCTAGTGAGAAGTGAAGTCATCAAACTGAAGAATAGTGGCGAGTTCAGATTTGTGAACAATGCGGCTGAAGCTGAGTCACAGAAGCTGAGCACATCGCATGGTACCATGCGATGTGAAGAAGTAATAGTAGCAACAGAAAAAGTGAAGCCAGACAATTAAAGAGATCGAGAAACTAATTTGCAGCCTTCTCAGATGACGGACATGTAGCGACCACTCACAAAGATCCGATAGAAGATAACTAGCTAATACGAATTGGATTACATTCAATGAATGTCCTAAGCAGTAGCCAGTAGGGCTTTCATCGCTGGAGTCTCGGTCTCGAAAATATCGAGAGTCTCGTCGATTTTTTCGCATTTTCCAGACTGTGAGTCTCGGAGATAATAAGACTTTTGAGACTTACCTAGATTTCCAGAAAAGCTCTTTAAGCGTATTAAAGAGGCTAACTAAGACAAGTATTTCGCTATATTTTCCCAATCTTACTCAATTTTATTGAGAAGCAGTTGGATACTTTCAAACCCTCAATAATAACGAAATTACATTATCTTTAAAAGTATTAAAGGAAAGATTAAATAAATCACCGATTAAAAAGCCATCTGATAACTATGCAGCAAATACAAGTATTCCAAAACACAACTTGACAGTGGCGTACTCACGGGTATCTTTTTGTTTATTGATAGGCTCTCGTTTGAATTTAACTTAAGTAATCAATTCACTCTTAGACCTAGAATAGAAGCTTAACAGTTTACTAAAACCTCAACATGACATAAGATAATATAAAACCTCTGCATTTAACTCTGTATATGACTTACAAAACATGTTGAACGTGTTCCAGAATTTGAAAAAGATTTCAAATTCTTAAGCCATTGTAGCAGCGTGGAAGCAGAGAGGCCTTTTTCTGACGCAGGTTAATTTTGTAATAAAATAGCAAACCCTACCGTTCTGAAATCACATTATATGCTTCATGTTTTTTGCGTGCTTACTTTAAAAAAGAAAACAGAACCCGACATTGTCATTTTACTCGATTACACGGCACAAGAAAAACTAGTTTGAAATACTGTTTTTAATAAAGTTCTTTACTATAATATTGTATTAATTGCCTTAATACTTAGTGTTTGTATATGAATCCTTTTTTTAACTAGTCTCAAAAGTCTCGTTTTTCCCGGGAGTCCCGAGACTGGACCGAGTATAGATTTTTTTCAAGTTGAAATGTTATTGTTCCTTCTACTTATTTCTATAGTTGTTATCTTTCTCTTCAATTCCTCATTCTTCAACCAATCTTACTTCTTCAGCGTCAAAAAACTCCTCTGCATCGCTGTCGACTGGAAGTGTGCCCAAAAGGCTGGCGGCATTGCCACGTTATATGGCAATGCTTAATCTCTGACCGAGGTAAAATCCAGCCCTTGGGTCACGCGAAGTGTCTACTAAGCGTTTGGATAATTCTTTGAACAGCTTATGAGCACTCGGACCCCTCGGCCCGAGAGTTTCAACCCCAAACGGCTCAAAAATATAACTGCCGACGAGGTTGTTATATTTCCACCGCTTGAGGTTCTCCGCAGCAGCAGCGGCAGCAAAAGCACAGCACGAAGAGCTAGGAAGATGGGATGGCACAAGAGTGTCGACACAAGTAGCGTCCCACACTAAAGGCCTACCCTACTTCCACGGAAATAAAGACATACCATCCGGTCTTCTTCCAGTCAACAGCGATGCGGAAGAGTTTTTAGACGCCATATTTTAGCTAGTAGTTTTTGATTTTAGTGTATCATTTGTGTGTTCATTTTACTTCTTCAACTTTGCGTTTCAGAGGATTGAGTTTTCCATCTATTTCCGAGAGTATATTCTGTTTGCTTTGATATTTAATTTTTCATTTGTTCGAGAAATGTTCCTAGGTTATCCAATATTGAGTTCTGTAGACTGGGTCGGATTGTTTGTCGATTAATTTATTGAACGTGGAACGGAACGTAAAATTATCCGTGTTTAGTAAGTTTAGTTAGTTGCAGCACTAGTTGTCAAATATGTTCAACTTTGCTTACTAATGCTTACTCCGCATCACTGTCTATGGCCGTATGACTCATGTAACCTCTTCACAATTTTTATTTATCAGTGTATTGGATTTTAGGCATTGTTTTACTGGTTTATAATAGTTACTAGTGCACTTCAACATTTTTTCTACTAGAGTCTATGATTTTCACTTAGCTGGAATGGTATTTTGATTAATTATAGAGGTAAACTGAGAGCACAATAACATTGCTTCTATTTTTGTTGGCACCGGAAACGGACCTCATAAAATACTTAACTAACTACAATAACAATAAAAAAATAAAAACCCTATGCTAATTACAACTAACTAAAATCAAATTAAAATAAGGCGTCGTTTTGTAAATTGGTACATTATTGTGACTTTTAATAGGATTGTTTTTTTTTATTTTAATTTGTGATTTGACTTCGATTTGTGTTTTCTTGTATTTTCTTTTATTTGTTTACATTTCTTTTATTTGACATTTTGACAGTAATTTGTTGACTAAGTGTAATTTAACATTATGTATATGACTTGTAAGAATCCCTTACCAATAAACTACTATGACGATGACTATTAAACTATTAATTTTTATTATTATAAATTATTTAATTGTCTTGGACACAATCTCGACATCTTGGGTAGGCATACGAGGGGCCGCAGCCAAAAGGTAGTAAAGGTAGAAGCTGGTTGGCAACTAAATGTAAAGATTATAAAGGGACCTATAAATTACTGAGCCCTGTAGTAGCCTGGTTAAGTATTGTACCCATCAGACTCCTGTTTTCCGATTGAAACTGATCATTTTGTGTTTTGCTTTTGCTCTAATATGACTCAAAACCTAAACTAAACGAAAGGAGAATCATAACATAACATCACATAATATATTAAAGACATTGAAAACAAAATATGTCATAAGCGCTCAATAAGTCCTTACAACATTTATTTTTCCAAAACTTTCGAACAACGCCGCCCCAAACTAAGTAGAGCTTTAATTGTACTATACTAGATAACTGATAAACATAACCCACTGTCGTTTTAACTTATATATTTTTAAATACATGCATATTATAGACACAGAACAAATTATTGTGCTCGTCACGCAAACATTTGTCTTGGGTGGGACTTCGAACCCATGACCTCCAAAAACCATGATTTTCAAACCCGTTTATATCCATTAATGATTTATTGTACAAACATGTGATTTACCAATAACATTGGGAAATATTCTTGTCTTAATAGTTATGCAGAATTTTATTTAAATTAATAGCACGCTTGTGAACTATATTCAGATATGTAAAGAGAGTTTTTTCAATTTGCCTTTCAGAGTCAATTTCGAAGCTTGACAACTTCTACAGTTCTCATAGAATTAATAAAAAAAAAATACAAAACAGTAACTGAAATCCTTAACAAAATAGTTATAGAAAAAGATTTATTGATTTAGTTCACTAATTAAGAAAATTAAAATAAAAACATTTTCAAATTAATAAGAAATTATGCGTAGATAAAATGATCATTTGCACTGATTTAACTTAATTTTATCATTATAACTATTCACAAGCGTGCTATTAATTTAAATAAAATCTTACTTAACTATTTAGTCAAGAATATTTCCCAATGTTATTGGTAAATCACATGTTTGTACAATAAATCATTAATGGATATAAACGGGTTTGAAAATCATGGTTTTTGGGCTAAATAGCGCGTAATTCAGAGTGAACGCTCTTAAGTACATACAGACTTGGTCTTTACTCAAACCCCAAGCGAACGCCGGCGTTCGTGCGTGATTTCGCGCCATTTAGGGTAAACACTAGCCTCCGCATAAATTTTAAAATATTGAGCGTTTTATTTATAGGGTATTTATACAAGTACATAAATAAGAAGTTCTTCATAAAGTTGTCTAGTAAATATCATAAATAAACAAAACTTTCCATTATTCCCTATATACTTATACATATCCACAGGTTAAACCGAATACAATAGAACAAAACGTATGAATAAATGATTGATATAATTTTATTTGCAAGAAATATACTCTGTTCGCGATAGCATTAGACAGAAGTTAAAAAAGGTTGTTTGAGGGTACACTTTGTAATAAAAGTACAATATATATATATATTGTGCTTTATTACAGTTAATATTGATGCTGAATTTATTATAATCAACTTATAAACCAACTGTTATACTTAAATTAAAACTTAAACTATCTCTTTTTTTTTTATTGGTTGGGAAGACGGGAGATAGTGTCAGACTCTTACTGACTAAAAACCCACTCCTGTTCCTTCGTTGCCTTCGTCCCAGGGCCCCCGGGTTCTGCTTTCACACTACCCGTGGCCCCAGTAGGCTTCGACTCTGCTGGGCCCCTACGATTTTCTGACATCTCTTTGAGGCGCGCGTGAAACAGTGCGCGCCGTCGACGACTTGGGCTCGGTCCGATTACCGGACGATCGGACGGCGAGCCACCCATTGCTCGCCGTCCGCAAGCCCGCGCCTACGGTGGCCGGAAATCGGGATCGGAATCCCGGCGGCGGCGGTTGGAGCGTAAGGACCGTTGCCTCACGCGATTTGCCGCCTCCTTTGCTAGCATTACTGCTTCGCAGAAGGAGGCGACCGCCTGCCACTCCTCCTCGCTCCGGACCATGGCCTGAACCAAGGCCCGGCGCGAGAGATCACCGCCGCCGATTGCCCCCACGAGGATACGGCGTTGCTCTACCCAAGTGGGGCACACCTCCACCGTGTGCTCTACCGTGTCCTCCGGGTGGTCCACACAGTGGCGACACCCGGGCGTCGTTTCCGCACGAATCCGGTGCAGGAACCTCCCATACTTACCGTGTCCGGTGAGAACCTGCGTCATGCGGAAGGTGAGGACGCCGTGAGGTCTTTCCAACCACGTCTCAAAGAGGGGACTTACCGCCATAATTGTGGCGTGCTCAAACTATCTATCTTCTTATTTTATGAGGCTTTTAATTAAATACATTATTTAGTTCTTACTTATACTACTAGTGTCCATGTTAAAAATCAAAAAGAAGCAGGGGTTGTCAGTCGTTGGACCGTTTTTCATTCATTATACTTTATAATATTAGTTATTTCTATTTGGATTAATGTTAAATAATTATCTTGTTGCCTTGTATTGTGTACAATTTATATGCTCTGTAAGAAGAAAACTTGTTAAAATACAGTTTAAAAAAAATTGATTAAAATAAGGTTATGTTTATTTTTAAAAATAAATTTCATTTACATTTCTAAGTGTTTAGTACTTACCTTATAATAATCAAATTTGTCTAAGTAAGTGCTGTTAAAATTTTATATTGAGACTATTATTTATTAAAATTGTTTGAATTTATCTCGCAAAATAAATGTTGTGCAGACTTGCTTCTATGTTCCTCTTTTGTCTAATGCATAAGTGAATGGATTATAGGTAACTAACTAACAAGTTCTTAACATTTAGTGGAGTCTCACTATATTCGGCATTTTAACTGTACAAATATTTACATTTTACATCTTTAGCATGCTGTAGGTACACATTTATTCATTAAAAATCTCATATAATAATTTCATCATTTAAATCAAAATAATTATTCAACCAATAAATTAAAATTAAATACTAAATAATTGAAAACAATTAATTTATAATAAAAATGATTTCATGTCAACACAAAAAATAATAATAATTATCAAAAATAATGAAATTTTTTAAATATTAACGTAATATATTATGGAAGTAATTTTAATTTTAAATTAATTACAGAAGTTTTACATTTTATATTCAAAATATTCATTGATAGAATAAAAACATCTGTAACACAACCAGTTATATACTTTCTATTAAATCCCAAATCTGTAGAACTTTAAAATTTTTCGGCTAAGAGGTTATACATATATTTTCACCGCAACAGTATAACAATTTTTGTTGCATACTTTTAAGACCACTAGTGTTTTTTGTGTTATTTTCCTCTTTGTCTTGGCCTTTTCATCTTTTTCAAGTAATTATTTCAAACAAATTTGAAGATTTCAAATATATATAAGTAAGGATGAAAGGGTTAGTAGCTTTTGTTTAATAAATATAGGTTTACAAGAGTCTGTCCACTTAAGTTTGAAAATTGATCTTACACACTTATTTTGGGCTATCTACACTGCCCTCTGTGCATATGTTGAATTCCCCCATACAGATAATCCACACCTTAAAACAGAACAAACATGACTATGGTACACCAACAAGGCTGTTCGAATGTCTGTTATGTACAAGAAGTTTATTCAAATACTTAAGTAATGTAAACTTCTAAGTTGTGAACAATATCTTGTTGAGAAACGAGACATGACGTGCAGCCTTCGTAATTGCCGTTTCGGGGAAATTTGCATGAGTAAATTAATACGCTGGTGGCGTGGCCCGCAGAAGTGAAGTTGTCAGACTGGTTTCCGAGACGTCTCCGTGAGCAGCATAAGGATATTAGCTCCAAAATTCGCAACAGTGACAGTGCACGCGCAGTCGCTGGACGTTTCTCATTGTGTCCTCAGTGATTATTGAACGGAATTACAAAACACGAACGACTTTAAGTGTCAGTATGTTAATAGTTTAAATATTTCCCACTCTCTGGTGTGCTGAAATAATGTGAATGTGCTTTAAGCTAAAGCAGGAAATCTAAATTTTTATTGGATATATTTTTATCAGAACGTTAGTGGACTTTTTGAAGTTGAAAACATTTTCTACGCACTCACTCTCTCCCATATGTATTCAACTCTCGTTTTTACTAGGTATACTTTAATTTGGAAGCAAGGTGCAATCTCGCTCTTGCAAAGTAAATAATCCATAGTCAAAGTCAAAGTCAAAGATTTTTATTTCACATAGGCCTACATGGGCACTTATAAAACGTCAGAAGCTAGTGCACGGTTCCAAATTGGTCGTTTCCTATGGAGAAGAACCGGCAAGAAACTCCATGGTTACTCTTTTAAGAAAGAATTTGTTGATACAATACCTTCTGTATACAATATATTGAATTTATTATGTAAGGACAGTGTAGACTGGTCAATAAAGTACAATAAAAATAATCATAATAAAAAGCAACCTAAGAATTCGCGGAGTCTACAGTGTTCTCACATTCACATTTCAAAAAAGAGGCTATACAAACAAAAGCAAGCAAAATAAATAATTACAATTATTAATAAACAATATGTCAACAATATAAACAATAATAAATAAATAAAAAATAAAAAATATTGCAAAAGCAATGTATATATTACAACAAATGTGGAGCAGTCAATAGATAAATTTACAAAATATTATGAGCTACCAGGGGGCCACATGTGCAGAAGCAGTCATTGCCAAACAAGCGTGTCTTCGACATAGTCTTTAACCTTATAATACGCTTTTTTAGTTAGGACACGCTTAATATGGGTTTTGAACTTTCCTTCGCTAAGTTCAGTCACCACTTTTGGCAGCTTATTATAAAAGCGTATGCTGTCTACTAAAAATATTAGAATCCGTGAGATTGCTCGTTCCAAGCAGTAGGCTGCGATCAAGACCGTGAGATAGGCTGTTTAAAGTCCCGGTGGCCAGCACAAATTTGTTAAACTTTGCGTGAGTCATCACGCAGTAGAAAAACTTAATTGCGTCTCTCTGTGATTAGATATCTTTTCTTGCTCATTGGCATTTCAAAGGGTGACATTGTGTTATCCTGTAACTTGTGCTTGTTCTCCAATGCGTTGGTTGAGACTGACCATCGATTATCGGTATATGTATGTAGCCTGCACTGATAGCTCATCACAATGGTTTTATTTTGTTTGGACTTTATAGTAACCCTAGTATTTATCGTTGGATATCATAAGGTGAGATTCAAAATCTAATTTAAAATAAACCATCTATGTAAATTTCTACTGTCTAACTACAAAGGTTCATAAGATACAGCCTGGTGACAAACGGACGGACGGTAAGCGGAGTCTTTGTAATACGATTCCATTTTACCCATTGGGTACAGAACCCTAAAAGAGATACAAGTCAGTGATATTAGGTCACCAGTTGACTAAACTTCCAGCGTACGGCATTTCCCCTGGTCTGATTAACTGAGTAAAAGACTTCCTGAGTGAACGGTCTCTCCGAGTTCTTGTCGATGGATGCTCATCAGAGCCCATGACGACTAATGCCGGAGTTCCTTAGGGGTCAGTTCTCTCTGCAACTCTTTTCCTAACGATCTGCTGATGCCCGATATCTATGGGTATGCAGACGATAGCACAGTTGTAGAGAGATACCTGCCAGGTCCTCGGGCTAGTAAGGAGCTAATTCGGTCCGAACGAGAGGCCATGGTAGAGCGTACGAATGTCTCACTTCAGGCAGTCTCCAAGTAGGGCGAAACCAATCTGGTAAGATTCAACGCCGCCAAAACACAAGCGTGTCTGTTCACCGCTAAGAGGAGCCCGTTCACCGACCGCCTTCACCTCTTAGGAGTTGAAATTTCCTCAGACCACAATTTTGGGCGGTTCATTGAGTCCAAAGCCAAGGTAGCTGCTAGAAAACTAAGCGTTCTTGCAAAGGCCCGACGGTACTTCACACCGGGACAGCTTCTAATGTTATAAAAAGCACAGGTCCGATCGTGTGTAGAGTACTGCAGTCACATATGGGCTGGTGCTGCAAAATGTCATCTAGCAGCTTTGGACTCAGTGGAAAGGCGTGCGAAGAGGCTAATCGGGGATCCAGATTTGGTTAAGTCCAATCTACAAAGCCTCGAGCACAGGCGCAGGGTAGCCAGCCTATCGGTATTTTACAGGTTACATTCTGGAGAGTGTGCGCGGGAATTGCATGACTTGATTCCGCCATCTCCTTTCTACCATCGGACAACCCGACGAATGGCGAGTATCCACCCTTACGTTGTTGAAACTTCAACGGTCCGGACTAAGCGTTTCGCTTCGTCGTTTATACCGCGTACATCGAAGGACTGGAACAATTTGCCTGCTGCGGTCTTCCCTTCCAACTATAATTTAGGTGTCTTCAAGGCTAGAGTGAATAGGCTCTTAATAAACTAGTGCACCTGACCATCAATGATTGCATCTCCGCTTACCATCAGGTGGGATCGCAGTCAAGCACTGGTTTATATCAATTAAATAAAAATAAAAATAAAACATAACATGACATATGGCATTATGACAAAAATATCGGATTCAGAAAATATATATTTGGGTTCCTACGTATTTCTTGTAAAAAAAAAACTTAATTGTTATCTCATTGTGTGTACCTGTGTGCCAAATAAACGTGTTTTCTTTCTTCTTTCTTTCTGGAACAAACCTGAAAACGAATGCTAATAATCATTTCTCTTTTGCAGAAAAACGTGCGGATGATACGTAGATTCTATTTCCTAAGTATGGGAATGTGGGTAGCGACTTTCCTGTTGGCTTCCCTCATATTAGTTACGATAATAAAGGAAACCATTAAATACAATGATCACGGTACCATTTTGTTGGCTTCATGCATTTATTTCGTAGTATTAGGTAAGCAGAGTTTTGTTATTAAAATAGACATTTTTAAATTGGTGTTTATCTGTAAATAATGTAAATATTAAAAGCTAGAAACGTGATATTCTAATGCCACTTCTCATATAGACTCTGGATAATAACCATTTGGAAGTTGGTGGTTTCAAACTCGCGAGGCTTGCAAAGCACATTAAGCGGTTGTTCTTATCCTTGAACTCAGGTAGAGTTGTATTGCTGCCCCTACAGACCAAAATAGCATAGGATCAACAAATATAGGCTCTTAATAAACTAGTGCGATTCACCATCAATGATTGTATCACTGCTTTCCATCAGGTGGGATCCCAGTCACACACTGGTTACCATAATTTAAAAAAGTGCCCTTTTTTGTGAACTCATCTGTGCCGGATATATGTAATATCTTAAATAGTCTCTATTAAGATTGACCGCCGCCTTAGCTGAAATTTCGTCAGGAGGATAATAATATTATAGAGAGACTTACTATTGCGTTGCAGCGTTAACTGAAACCACAGACAGAATCTGTAAAAACAATCATAAAAATTATCGATATATTTTTTCCAGTTGTGCAAACTTATTTCCTTCTGCTAGTGAGAAGTGAAGTCATCAAACTGAAAAATAGTGGCGAGTTCAGATTTGTGAACAATGCGGCTGAAGCTGAGTCACAGAAGCTGAGCACATCGCATGGTACCATGCGATGTGAAGAAGTAATAGTAGCAACAGAAAAAGTGAAGCCAGACAATTAAAGAGATCGAGAAACTAATTTGCAGCCTTCTCAGATGACGGACATGTAGCGACCACTCACAAAGATCCGATAGAAGATAACTAGCTAATACGAATTGGATTACATTCAATGAATGTCCTAAGCAGTAGCCAGTAGGGCTTTCATCGCTGGAGTCTCGGTCTCGAAAATATCGAGAGTCTCGTCGATTTTTTCGCATTTTCCAGACTGTGAGTCTCGGAGATAATAAGACTTTTGAGACTTACCTAGATTTCCAGAAAAGCTCTTTAAGCGTATTAAAGAGGCTAACTAAGACAAGTATTTCGCTATATTTTCCCAATCTTACTCAATTTTATTGAGAAGCAGTTGGATACTTTCAAACCCTCAATAATAACGAAATTACATTATCTTTAAAAGTATTAAAGGAAAGATTAAATAAATCACCGATTAAAAAGCCATCTGATAACTATGCAGCAAATACAAGTATTCCAAAACACAACTTGACAGTGGCGTACTCACGGGTATCTTTTTGTTTATTGATAGGCTCTCGTTTGAATTTAACTTAAGTAATCAATTCACTCTTAGACCTAGAATAGAAGCTTAACAGTTTACTAAAACCTCAACATGACATAAGATAATATAAAACCTCTGCATTTAACTCTGTATATGACTTACAAAACATGTTGAACGTGTTCCAGAATTTGAAAAAGATTTCAAATTCTTAAGCCATTGTAGCAGCGTGGAAGCAGAGAGGCCTTTTTCTGACGCAGGTTAATTTTGTAATAAAATAGCAAACCCTACCGTTCTGAAATCACATTATATGCTTCATGTTTTTTGCGTGCTTACTTTAAAAAAGAAAACAGAACCCGACATTGTCATTTTACTCGATTACACGGCACAAGAAAAACTAGTTTGAAATACTGTTTTTAATAAAGTTCTTTACTATAATATTGTATTAATTGCCATAATACTTAGTGTTTGTATATGAATCCTTTTTTTAACTAGTCTCAAAAGTCTCGTTTTTCCCGGGAGTCCCGAGACTGGACCGAGTATCGATTTTTTTCAAGTTGAAATGTTATTGTTCCTTCTACTTATTTCTATAGTTGTTATCTTTCTCTTCAATTCCTCATTCTTCAACCAATCTTACTTCTTCAGCGTCAAAAAACTCCTCTGCATCGCTGTCGACTGGAAGTGTGCCCAAAAGGCTGGCGGCATTGCCACGTTATATGGCAATGCTTAATCTCTGACCGAGGTAAAATCCAGCCCTTGGGTCACGCGAAGTGTCTACTAAGCGTTTGGATAATTCTTTGAACAGCTTATGAGCACTCGGACCCCTCGGCCCGAGAGTTTCAACCCCAAACGGCTCAAAAATATAACTGCCGACGAGGTTGTTATATTTCCACCGCTTGAGGTTCTCCGCAGCAGCAGCGGCAGCAAAAGCACAGCACGAAGAGCTAGGAAGATGGGATGGCACAAGAGTGTCGACACAAGTAGCGTCCCACACTAAAGGCCTACCCTACTTCCACGGAAATAAAGACATACCATCCGGTCTTCTTCCAGTCAACAGCGATGCGGAAGAGTTTTTAGACGCCATATTTTAGCTAGTAGTTTTTGATTTTAGTGTATCATTTGTGTGTTCATTTTACTTCTTCAACTTTGCGTTTCAGAGGATTGAGTTTTCCATCTATTTCCGAGAGTATATTCTGTTTGCTTTGATATTTAATTTTTCATTTGTTCGAGAAATGTTCCTAGGTTATCCAATATTGAGTTCTGTAGACTGGGTCGGATTGTTTGTCGATTAATTTATTGAACGTGGAACGGAACGTAAAATTATCCGTGTTTAGTAAGTTTAGTTAGTTGCAGCACTAGTTGTCAAATATGTTCAACTTTGCTTACTAATGCTTACTCCGCATCACTGTCTATGGCCGTATGACTCATGTAACCTCTTCACAATTTTTATTTATCAGTGTATTGGATTTTAGGCATTGTTTTACTGGTTTATAATAGTTACTAGTGCACTTCAACATTTTTTCTACTAGAGTCTATGATTTTCACTTAGCTGGAATGGTATTTTGATTAATTATAGAGGTAAACTGAGAGCACAATAACATTGCTTCTATTTTTGTTGGCACCGGAAACGGACCTCATAAAATACTTAACTAACTACAATAACAATAAAAAAATAAAAACCCTATGCTAATTACAACTAACTAAAATCAAATTAAAATAAGGCGTCGTTTTGTAAATTGGTACATTATTGTGACTTTTAATAGGATTGTTTTTTTTATTTTAATTTGTGATTTGACTTCGATTTGTGTTTTCTTGTATTTTCTTTTATTTGTTTACATTTCTTTTATTTGACATTTTGACATTAATTTGTTGACTAAGTGTAATTTAACATTATGTATATGACTTGTAAGAATCCCTTACCAATAAACTACTATGACGATGACTATTAAACTATTAATTTTTATTATTATAAATTATTTAATTGTCTTGGACACAATCTCGACATCTTGGGTAGGCATACGAGGGGCCGCAGCCAAAAGGTAGTAAAGGTAGAAGCTGGTTGGCAACTAAATGTAAAGATTATAAAGGGACCTATAAATTACTGAGCCCTATAGTAGCCCGGTTAAGTATTGTACCCATCCTCCTGTTTTCCGATTGAAACTGATCATTTTGTGTTTTGCTTTTGCTCTAATATGACTCAAAGCCTAAACTAAACGAAAGGAGAATCATAACATAAGAGCACATAATACATTAAAGACATTGAAAACAAACTATATCAAAAGCGAAGTCCTTACAACATTTATTTTTCCAAAACTTTCGAACAACGCCGCCCCAAACTAAGTAGAGCTTAAATTGTGTTATACTAGACAACTGATAAACATAACCCGCTCTCTCGTTCTAACTTATATATTTTTAAATACATACATATTATAGACACAGAACAAATTATTGTGCTCATCACGCAAACATTTGTCTTGGGTGTGACTTTGAACCCATGACCTCCAGCATAGCTTTCAAGGCCACTAATCAATATACCAATAGGCCAGTCCATTTGATTGGAACTCAAACTATTTTAACAAATAATATTGTCTAGAATAACTTTCTCTGTTAACGGACAAGAAGATGACGATCTTAAAACTGTTGAAAAACTTAAGTACATACAGACTTGGTCTTTACTCAAACCCCAAGCGAACGCCGGCGTTCGCGCGTGATTTCGCGCCATTTAGGATAAACGCTAGCGTCCGCATAGATTATAAAATATTGAGCGTTTTATTTATAGGGTATTTATACAAGTACATAAATAAGAAGTTCTTCATAAAGTAGTCTGTAAATATCGAAAATGAACAACCTTTAACCTTTCCGTTATTCCCTATATACCATACCATACATATCCACAGGTTAAACCGGAGACAACGGAACAAAACGTTTGAATAAATGAATGGTATAATTTTATTTACTCAAGAATATATACTCTGTTTGCGATAGCATTAGACAGAATTTTAAAAAGATTGTTTAAGTTTACACTTTGTAATAAAAGTACAATATATATATATATATATTGTGATTTTATTACAGTTAAGATTGATGCTGAATTTATTATAATCAACTTATAAACCAACAGTTATACTTAAATTAAAACTAAAACTATCCATCTTCTTATTTTATGAGGCATTAAATTAAATAAATTATTTAGTTTTTTCTTTTACTACTGGTGTCCATGTTAAAAATCTAAAAGAAGCAGGGGTTGTCAGTACCTGGACCGTTTTTCATTCATTATTTATTTATAATTAGCACACCAACAGCACAGTCACTTACAATTCAAATAAACTTACATATAAAATTGGCATTTCAGTAACCATGCAAATAACAGGTATGCATGACATTGACCAAATGAATATTAGAGACAAACAAAGATCAAAAAAGTGTGTCCAGAATACCTAAATCTAGAACACTACAACTAGTTTTGACTGACCTGTTGGTCTAGTGGTTAGTGGCCCTGACTGCTAAGCCGGAGGTCGTGGGTTCGATTCCCACCCAGGACAAATGTTTGTGTGATGAGCATGATCATTTGTTCTGTGTCTGGGTGTAATTTATCTATATATGTATGTATTTAGATATATATGTTCATCAGTTGTCTAGTACCCATAACACAAGCTCTGCTTAGCTTGGGACTAGACGACATTGTGTGATAGTAGTGGAAAAAAAAATGTGCCTTGTATTGTGTACAATTCATATGTTTTGTAAGGAGGAAACTTGTTGAAACGCCATTTAAAAAAAAATTGCAATAAAGTTATGTTTATTTTAAAAAATCCATTTCATTTACATTTCTAAGTGTTTAGTACTTACCTTATAATAATCAAATTTGTCTAAGTAGGTGGTGTTAAAATTTTATATTGAAACTATTATTTATTAAAATTGTTTGAATTTATCTCAAAAAAAAAATGTTGTGCAGACCTGCTTCTATGTTCCTCTTTTGTCTAATGCAGAAGTGAATGGATTATAGGTAACTAACAATTTCTTAACATTTAGTGGGGTCTCACTATATTCGGCATTTAAGCCATACAAATATTTAGATTTTACATCTTTAGAATGCTGTAGGTACACATTTATTCATTAACATTCTCATATAATAATTTCATCATTTTCATTCAACCAATAAATTAAAATTGAAAACAAATAATTCATAATAAAAATGATTTCATGTCAACAAGAAAAATAATAAAAATATTCAAAAACAATGTAAATATTTAAGTATTAATGTAATATCATAATTAATTATAAAAGTTTGATATTTTATATTCAAAATATCCATTGGTAGAATAAAAACATGTGTCACACAACCAGCTATATAACTTTCTATTAAATTCTTTATTCTTTATTGTACACACAATTTTATACTAAAAATAAAAATAGGACAGTTGATGTACATAGGCGAGCTTAACCCACAACTGGATTTAAATTCCAAATCTGTAGCACTTCTAAATTTTTCGGCTAAGTGGTTATATACTTTCACCGCCACAGTATAAAAATTTTTGTTGCATACTTTCAATCTACTTATTACGCGGGACCACAAGTGGCTTTTGTGTTATTTTCTTCTTCATCTTTTTCAAAAAACGAGTAATTTTTTCAAACAAATTTGCAGATTTCAAATATATATAAGTAGAGATGGAAGGGTCAGCAGCTTTTGCTTAATAAATATAGGTTTACAAGAGATAGATCTTACTTCTTTTGGGCTGCACTGCTCTCTGTGCATCTGTTGAATTCCCCCATACAGATAATCCATACCTTAAAACAGAACAAACATGACTATGGTACACCAAAAAGGCTGTTCGAATGTCTGTTATGTACAAGAAGTTTATTCAAATACTTAAGTAATGTAAAGTTAAAGTTGTGAACAATATCTTTTTGAGAAACGAGACATGACGTGCAGCCTTCGTAATTGCCGTTTCGGGGAAATTTGCATGAGTAAATTAATACGCCGGTGGCGTGGCCCGCAGAAGTGAAGTTGTCAGACTGGTTTCCGAGACGTCTCCGTGAGCAGTATAAGGATATTAACTCCAAAATTCGCAACAGTGACAGTGCACGCGCAGTCGCTGGGTGCTCCTCATTGTGTCCTCAGTGATTACTGTTCGGAATTACGAAACACGAACGACTTTTGGTGTCAGTCAATTCTTTCATAGTCCTCACTCTCTGGTGTGCTGAAATAATGTGAATGTGCTTTTAAGCTGAAGCAGGAAATTAAAATTTTTGTTGAATATATTTTATCAGAACGTTAGTGGACTGTTTGAAGTTGAAAACATTTTCTACTCACTCACTCACTTTCATAAGTATTCAACCCTCTTTTTTACTAGGTATACTTTAATTTGAAATCAAAGCGCAATCTCGCTCTTGCAAAGTAAATAATCCATAAATATTAGAACCCGTGAGATTGCTCGTTCCAAGCAGTAGGCTGTGATCAGGACCGAGGGACAGGCTTTTTAAAGTCCCGGTGGCCAGCACAAATTTGTTAAACTTTGCATGCCGTGACTCACGCAGTAGAAAAACTTAATTGCGTCTCTCTGCGATTAGATTGCATTGGCAAAATTCCAGAGGGTGACATTAAGTGTGTTATCCTATAACTAGTCCTAATTCTCCAAGGCGTTGGTTGAGACTGACCATCGATTATCGGTATATGTATGTAGCCTGCACTGATAGCTACAGAAAAAAAGACAGCATTATTTTAACACAAACAAAAATCCACAAATATAAATAATAAAAGTCTCGGGATTTACTGCAAAATACCCACTTCATATCATATTTCCAAGTCATACGCACAGTCAAGGATGCATATATACCGTTACGTCAGATAAAGCTTAAATAAGTATAAATATTTGTGTTATTTACAACAGTCGTCAGTATATCTGAACCAACTCATCCAGTGACAAGTTTTCCGCGAAGCAATTTTGGTTCATGAGAGTTTGGTTCATGGGAGTGAGAGTTGACTTATCATAGTATTTTTTACTATTGGATTACAGAATATTCACAGGACTTCGTGTTTGTAATAATTGTGATCTAGATACACTTCTTATTGATAACCAAAATGAAAGGAGACATTCTAGTGTTCAGAAAATGTTGCTTCTGTTTCCCCCTGCGACGTGGCTTGCTCGCGTGGAGTTACTTTAAAATGGTTAGTACCTGTAATTTGTGTTAACTACTAATCAATGAAGGTTTAATGATATGAATTTCATATTTTCAATTTTATTTTTCACTAGGTCACATTACCTTGTGTGCATGTTTTGAAAAAGAATTAGTACGAGTATAACAGTAAAGTTGTAGTTTATATTTTTGCCAAAAAAATACATAATTATAAATTTTGTGAAAATATAACAGCGTATATAAAAACAAGCTGTTATTAATTATGTAGGGTTTACATAGATGTAGTGTGGAGACAGTAAAGAAAGTCCGAAGTACACAAGCGACAAAAGAAAGTTTATTCCGATTAAATTGTTTTTTTTTGTTTCAGATCGTAGACGTGTGTCTGATCTTATTAATAGCATATATATTTATGTCTGCTGTATTTATGATGATGTTATTTGCAAAGGAAGACGATGTAAATAGGAGCTATCCAGCACTTATAATAACAATCATCACAATCGCTTTATTTTGTATGGACTTTATAGTAACCCTAGTGTTTATCGTTGGAGATCATAAGGTGAGATTCAAAATCTAATTTAAAAAACCGACCCAAAGCGAATCGGACTCGCGCTCGAAGGGTTTCGTACCGTCCGTAGCAAAAAACAACAAAAAAATATCATGTTTGTTGTATGAGAGCCTCATTAAATATTTATTTTATTCTATTTTTTAATAGTTGTTGATATAGTAGCAACAAAAATACATCATCCATGTAAATTCATACTGTCTGACTATAACGATTCTTGAGATACAGGCTGGTGACAGACGAACAGACAGTCGGACGGACGGTAAGCGGAGTTTTTGTAATACGGTCCCATTTTACCCATTGGGTACAGAACCCTAAAAAAGATACAAGTTAGTGATATTAGGTCACCAGTTGACTGAACTGACGACCTTTGCAAGGTGAATAAGATAAACTTACTTACTTCTGTAGAGAAAAGGTGGAGGCCGCGGAGTGTTAAGTTCGATTTATTCTGGAGGATGAGCTGTTTGTTTTTATTTAGAAGGCTAATGATCCCAAGGTTATTGTATATTTTATCTATATATATAAAAGGAGAAACTGACTGACTAACATATCACAGAAGTCACAGGTTATCATGACGTGAGACACACAATGTTGATGTATTTTAAGTTTAAGTATATTCATACAAACGTAATACCGAAATCATTTGCAGTTTTAGTATGTTTCCATAAAATTATGATGATATTTGGGTTTAGAAAATATTTATCTCGGTTTCTACGTATTTCTGTGTGCCAAATAAACGTGTTTTCTTTCTTCTTTCTTTCTGGAACAAACCTGAAAACGAATGCTAATAATCATTTCTCTTTTGCAGAAAAACGTGCGGCTGATACGTAGATTCTATTTCCTAAGTATGGGAATGTGGGTAGCGACTTTCCTGTTGGCTTCCTTCATATTAGTTACGATAATAAAGGAAACTATTAGATACAATGATTACGGTACCATTTTGTTGTCTTCATGCATTTATTTCGTGGTATTAGGTAAGCAGAGTTTTGTTGTTAAAATAGACGTTTTTAAATTGGAGTTTATCTGTAGATAATGTAAATATTTAAAAGCTAGAAACATAAGATTCTAATGCCACTTCTCATAAAGACTCTGGATAGTAACCTAGAGTTTTGAAGGACCAGTTCCAAACTCGCAAGGATTGCAAAGCACATTAAGCGATTTGTCTTGCCTCTGAATTCAGGTAGAGTTGCATTGCTGTCCCTACAGACCAAAAGAGTAAAGGATCAGCAAGTATAGGCTCTTAATAAACTAGTGCCTTTCACCATCAACGATTGTATCACTGCTTTCCATCAGGTGGGATCCCAGTCAAACACTGGTTACCATAACTTAAAAAAGTGCCCTTTTTTTGTGAACTCACCTGTGCCAGATATATGTAATATCTTAAATAATCTCTATTGAGATTGACCGCCGCCCTAGCTGAAATTTCGTCAGGAGAATATTATTATTATAGAGAGACTTACTATTGCGTTGCAGCGATTACTGATATCTCGGACAGAATGTGTAAAAACAATCATAAAAATTATCTATATTTTTTCCAGTTGTGCAAACTTATTTCCTTCTACTAGTGAGAAGTGAAGTCATCAAACTGAAGAATAGCGGTGAGTTCAGATTTGTGAACAATGCGGCTGAAGCTGAGTCACAGAAGCTGAGCACATCGCATGGTACCATGCGATGTGAAGAAGTAATAGTAGCGACAGAAAAAGTGAAGCCAGACAATTAAAGAGATCGAGAAACTAATTTGCAGCCTTCTCAGATGACGGACGTGTAGCGACCACTCACAAAGATCCGATAGAATATATAGCAGTTAACTAGCTAATGCGAATTGGATTACATTGAATGAATGTTCTAGGCAGCAGCCGGTAGGGCTTTCATCGCTGGAGTCTCGGTCTCGAAAATATCGAGAGTCCCGACGATTTTTTCGCATTTTCCAGACTAGAGACTGAATCTCGGAGATAACAAGACTTTTGACACCGTCAAAACCGGTTCCGACGCGACCGGATCCGTCAAAAGCTGGCTTTTGACGGATCAAACGGAACCGACGCTGGCTTTTGGAACCGATCAAGGAAGACTTACCTAGATTTCCAGAAAAGCTATTTAAGCGTATTGAAGAGGCTCACTAAGACAAGTATTTCGCTATATTTGCCCAATCCTACTCAATTTATTGAGAGGCAGTTGGATTCCTTCAAACTCTCAATAATAACGAAATTATATTATCTTTAAAAGTAATAAAGGAAAGATTAAATAAATCACCGATTGAAAAGCCATCTGATAGCTATCCAGCAAATACAAGTACTACAAAACACAACGTGACAGTGGAGTACTCACGGGTTTCTTTTTGTTTGTTGATAGGCTCTCGTTTGAATCTAACTTAAGTAACCAATTCACTCTTTACATTAAACTGCAAAAAAGACCTAGAATATAAATGATAAATGATATTTATTTTGTAAGTAGGTTTAAAAAAACACTTTTACACGTCAATTTTTTTTGTCATTTTAAATAGAAGCTTAACCGTTTACTAAAACCTCAACATGACATGAGATAATATAAAACCTCTGCATTTAACTCTGTGTATGACTTACAAAACATGTTGAACGTGTTCCAGAATTTGAAAAAGATTTCAAATTCTTAAGCCATTGTAGCAGCGTGAAAGCCGAGAGGGCTTTTTCTGACGCAGGTTAATTTTGTAACCAAATAGCAAACCCTACCGTTCTGAAATCACGTTCATGTTTTTTGCGTTCTCACTTTAAAAAAGACAACAGAACCCGACATTGTCATTTTACTCGATTACACGGCACAAGAAAAACTAGTTTGAAATACTGTTTTAATAAAGTTCTTTAGACTTGTATTAATTGCCTAAATGCTTAGTGTTTAAATATGAATCCTCTTTTTTAATTAGTCTCAAAAGTCTCGTTTTTCCCGGGAATCCCGAGACTGGACCGAGTGTCGATTTTCTACTTCTGGGACTCGAAAATGTATCGAGACAGAAAGCCTTAATAGCCAGCCAGTTTAATAAATCTGTGATTTTACTAAGTAAAATATAGAAAAAAGATTCTTATTTTTGTTTGTAATAAATAAACTAGTAAATGTGAAAATTAATCAACTGAACATTATCAATATAAAAATTGAAAATTATATGAAATGAACGTTATACTAAATGTTGTTAGAGCACAAGAAAGTTATATGAAATATCGTAATCGAGCACATGAAAATAGGTTATTTATTTTTATAAGTTTTTCATTTATTGATAGTTTTATTATTTTTTCTTGCTTTTTTTTATAATTATAGCCTCTTTTTAATCGATTGCAAGAAGGGTTATGTTTTAAAATGTGAATATGAGAACACTGTACACTCCGCGAATTCTAAGATTACTTCCTATTACAACTCACTTTTTATTATGATTATTTTAATTGTATTTTTGAGTACAATATTGACTGGTCTACACTGTCCCTCATGTCCTTACAAAAAATCTACTAATACTGTAATAGGGAAATATTGTAAGAACAACAATTATATTTTTAAAGAGTATCCGTAAAGTTTCTTGCCGGTTCTTCTCCATATGAACCGTGCACTAGCTACTGACGTTTTATAAGTGCCCATGTAGGGCTATGTGAAATAAAAAAAAAAATATATTGTTTTTTTTTTATTTATTTTTTTGTGAAAATTATATAAATTGAACGTTATAACGTTTACAAGTGATATTATACTATTTGTTATTACGCTATATATTACACACCCATTGTTGTCAGACTAGTCTTAATTGAATTAGGCAAAGAGCGGCCAACCCGAGGTACATTTTCATATAACCGCTCTTACGTGATTATGATGTTAATTACACATCTTTCTCCAGATATTTCGGATACACAGATATCTTTTGGATATTGTTGAGGTTTCTATAGAAATCAAAACATAAAACTTGTGTAAAACTAATCCAGTAAATTACTCTGAAAATCTGCTATTTTACGTAAAGTTTAGCCTTCCATAATTTACTCATATATTAAAAATATAAATAATACATCTATAATTATAACAACCTTGCACATTTAATTGAGACGATAATTTTTCTTAATAATTTTTAAGGGTATTAAAAAATTACTTATTTCCTGGAAAAAGTTTTGTGAAATATTTGAATAAATCACGGAATTGCCGAATGCCAACCGACTTTCCTGGCGTTATCGCTCCTTTTTCGCGTTGCCTCTTCCTCAAACATCGCGTTGGATTGCAATTAAAATTACCCTCTAAAGTTATTTGGCTGGGATATATACCTATAATGATGAATGATGATGATGATGATGATGATGATGATATACCTACACATTTAATATTTTTTAGACTGACACAAAGTAGGGGCACCGTCGCGTCGCACCCATTTTCGGAAGCCTTGATAAAGTAGGCGAAATGTAACATAATATACATACACGTGCTTTAAATTAATGTTAATTTTTTTAAATAATATTATATGGTTTATATATTTTATGGTTTTATTACTACATAACTTAATTATGCCTTTTTAGGGTTCCGTACCTCATAAGGAAAAAACGGAACCCTTATAGGATCACTTTGTTGTCCGTCCGTCTGTCTGTCGGTCTGTCTGTCTGTCAAGACCTTCTATGTCAAAAACGCAAGGAGGCAACGAGTTGACATTAAAATCGGATTCTCAAGTCTGCGGTCCTTTGAAGCTGTGAAAAAATCAAACTTCTAAGTTAATGGAAAAAAAAGCCGTTTATGTCGCAAAAAACGTACATTTCTTACTTCCTGTTGACCCAGATTCCTGAAATTTGGCATAAATCAAGATCTTATAGTATAGATATGGGTATAAATTTGAAAACTGTAAATTTGTAGTTACATCACAAAAAAAAACTTTTTTTAACAATTCAGGAAAATCTTCGTGACTCAATTCGGGAATCGAACTGTTTTCATAGGTAAGTTTGCGGAACCCCCAGTGCGCAAGTCCGACTCGCACTTGCCCTGTTTTTTATATAATAAATTCTTATAACTTCCTTTTTTAAAAAAAACCTTGCCCCACACTAGGAATAATTCCTGTTTCGTGAATGCGTAAACGCCACAAACATGAAAACTCACATAGGTACAACAAAATAATAACAATTTTTTAAATGTCTGACAAGCTCCGGACTCTGGACCTATGGTAGCCATACGAGAGGCCGTAGTCAACATGCAGAGGCCTCATTTAATTATTAGGTACTGTTAATTATTATCATTTTACTTAATGCTAAGTCGGATAACTACGCAGCTAAAAGGTTAAGTTAATATAAATATTTGTGCAATAATCTGCAATTCTCAGTACCACTGTGGTAGCGATATTATTTAAGTCAAGGTTTTGCCTGTTGTTTGTTGATAATTATAATGTTATTGTTATTTAAATTACCATTTACCACTTTATTTCTTCAACAGTATTAGTCTTTTTAAATTAATGAGTATTTATTATAGTGACTTATGAGTGGGTAAGAAATTTTAAGTGTTAAAGTATTGAATCACAATGAAAGTAGAAATTCCAGTATTTAAACGATGCTGTTTCTGTGTACCGCTAAGATATGGTTTGCTGGGATGGGGCTATTTTAAAATGGTGAGTATTATTGGTTTTATTATTGTACACCAAAAATAAAAATTACATTAGGTACCGTCAAACGGGGTTAATAGGAACGCAGAGGTAAATAGGAACAAAACTTTAGTTAGGTTTTTCACATTGGTATATATTTATATAATTTATTTCTATCAAAGCATCCGTTTTTATTACAATTAATGAATAAATAGGAAGACTTATATGCTGGGAAAAAATTGTTAATTAACATGAAAATCCCCTTCAAGCTTTTGTTCCTATTAACCCCTGCGTTCCTATTAACCCCGTTTGACTGTACTTAAAATTCATAGGGTGTCACAATGGGCGGTCTTCGATCGATCGATGTTTTACAAACAGGATTTGACAGAGAAGGAGAAAAATATACGCAAGTAGCTCATGGTTTAATATTTACGACATATATACAATACATAAACTAATACATTGCATATAATACTTTGGTGGTAGGCGGAACAGAGAGTAAAGTCTCGCAAACCTTCGTTGGAAAGGGAGGATCCTCCGACCAGACGGGTGTTATATCTGATAGGCAACTGCCCGATAGATAATTTCGGGCTGTTCTATATGTTCCAATCGCAAAAACTTTAATTGCGCGATGCAGATTAGTTCTTGTGTGACGCCATAGATGTGGCATGCATGCGTGCCAGGCCAGTGGTAGGTTAGTTCCAGTGGGTCGGAACCGAATACCGCATAGTTCTCGGTGAGTCGGAACTGTCTGCGGTGATGCCCTAGCGAGTCGGGGTGGTGTTGTCCTAGTGAGTCGGGATGATGCCCCAGTGAGTCGGGGGTGACAATGTCCCAGTGAGTGGAAGTAGTGCTGCTGGCTCCAGTGAGTCGGAGCGGTGCTGTGCAACGTAGGGCATGACTGCTGGCGTCGACCAGGAGAGGTTCTTCATGTGACTGGCCGAAGTTGCGGAGTGCTTAGCCAAGGTCGCTGATGAGGCTGAAGGTGATACCCCTTATAGACGTGGTTGCTGGCTGTATGGCACGCTGCTCGAAATCTTGAGGAAGTGATGATGACGTCACGAAGTAGTGGCTGCACGAAGGCTGCGCTGACGTTCATTGTCGGGGGTCACCAGTTTAGAAGTAAGCGGGACAGAGTGTAAAGTCCTACAAACCTCCGTTGAAAATGGAGGATCCTCCGGCCAGAGGGGTGGTATGTCTGGTGGGCAACTGCCCGTTAGATGATTTCGGGCTGTCGTATATATTCTAATCGCGTGGAGAACTTTGATTGCGCGATGCTGGATTAGTTTTTATGTGACGTCATAGATGTCGCTACAATACAAACAATATATAATATGTAATTCTGAAAGCAGAGAAATAATGTACTTAATGACGACATTCAAGAGGAAAGGTGGTGATCCTTTATTTTTAAAAATTGTAAATTGTGAGTGTTTGAGCTTGCCTTACTGACACGGGCGAAGCATTTCACAGCCGCACTGCTTGAATTGCAAACGACTTATCATGAAAATTGGTGGCGTGGCTTGGCATCTCTAGCCTCAAGTTTTCCGATGCCCTAAGATATCTAGTATTTTGTCATGAAGAAACTTGAAACGTTCTTTAAGATAAGCGGGGGTTTTAGGATTGAACAGAACACTGTATAGCAGACAAGATGTGTACGTTCCGGCGAAGACGTATTGGAAGCCACTTGAGTTTCGTACGAAAATCGGATATGTGATCATAATTGCTCAAGCCAAATATAAATCGCAACAGGGTCGCGGCAGACTAAGTGTCACCGCACATGTGCTACATGCCACAGCCACAAACGCCGCCACGAGAACTAGAAGCGGCCACAAGCCAGTTGTGGCCACTGGCTGCTACTTTTTTTAACCCATGCTCGCAGTATCATAATGGACTTTCATTAAGAAGGTTTAAATGCGCGAATGGCGTATGACGGCGTTTTGCGGGCCACAAGAAGCGAACAACGGCGTCAGCCGTGTGCGGCGAATCCATACAAAATGTATGAGAACTGTAGGAAATATGCCATTGGAGGCCTTTTTGTGGTGGTAGCTGGTAGCCCTTGTGCAGCGACCCCAAGAGAGATATGGCGGGACCACTTAGATGTCTCCCTTAGGAAATGGCAAGATCCACCTCTCCTATACCGCGTATGCTAACGATGTTCAACGCGCTCGTGGAGACCAACCCTGGATTGAATTTGTTTGCTGATGAATGGAAGATAATATTATTAGAAAGTTTGCGATTCTGTGAGAAGACAGAGTGAAAGGATTAACGTATTTTAGTATTAATGGCTATTTTGCTGTACTAAATAAATAAATTATAATACATGTTTTTTATTTAACATATTTCAGACAGTAGATGCGTTTTTCATAACGTATTTGTCGTTATCGATGATAAGAAACGTAATGATGATGAAATCCAGCACCGACAATAACTATCGAAGCCGGATCCTTGAAGACTTCATTTTACCCATGATTGCCGACGCGCTGTTCATCGTGGATTTTATGGCGACCATTATGTTCATCGTTGGAGGACATAAGGTGAGGTTTGAATTATTAATTTTAAAAAAAAGATGGGTTGAAGGACATAATATTATATGTACAGATATATACACAGTTACTTTTTAAGGTTCCGTACCTCAAAAGGAAAAACGGAACCCTTATTATCCCCACTTTGTTATCCGTCTGTCTGTTTGTCTGTCTATCAAGGTCCTTTATCTCGAGAACGCGTGGAGGTATGGAACTAAAATTAAAACCATAAACTCAAGTTTGTGGTCCCTTAAAGCTGTGAAAAAATCAAACTTCTAAGTTAACGAAAAAAAAAGATACAGCCGTTTATGTTGCAAAAAACGTATATTTCGACATTCTCCGGCAATCAAAATTCATAGGGTATTTCCTGTTGGCCCAGAATCTTGAAGGGTTCCATTTTTTCCTTTTGAGGTACGGAACCCTAAAATAGAGATGCACAGACACAATGCTTGCCATAGACTAATCTAACAAACAATCAGATTGATTGCATGTATATTAGTCAGGTTTTTAATCGATAAAAGTAATTTTTAGAGGCATCTACGTGTTTTTTTTTCAATCGTTCTAAAATAGCTTATGTTTTGAACACACTTTCTATCTAGCATTTATCCTGACATATATTTTTCTGATTCTGTTTATTAAGCTCCACGTGCGTCTCAAAGAGTTCTCAGCAGAATTGGCACGGCCTACTAGGGCCGATGCCTGCCAGGGCTGCAAGATAGTTTGAAAAAGTTACCGCGGCCCTAGAACACAAAGGGCAATTGAAAGAACACAAATGAAAAGTAGAAGATGATTAACACGATTAACCGACACAACTATACCTATTAAAAACGATGTCAGTGACCTAATCAGCAGTCATCACCGCTGAACACGGGCTTTCAAATAACGGTACAAATTAACTACAGGGGACTACAGGAGATAACCGCGCATTCTATAATACGGAAAAGTATACATGATCCACTTTAATGCAAAATTTTAATCTTTTAATTTACTAACACCTTGATGATAAGTTTTCTACTAAACATTGGATCAATGATGTCTGAATTAATAAAATTATTATTATTATTTAAGTCGTCGAGCCAGGCGTGGTCCTTATCGGACAACGAGCTACCCATTACATGCCATTCGCAAACCAGCGCCTTTTTTATGTGGGAAATCATCCAATGACTTTGACTGACTAAAACCCACTCCTGTATTCCTTCTTTGCCTTGCGTTCCAGGGCCCCGGGTTTCTCTTTCTGAAGCCAAACCATGGCCCCAGTAGGCTTCGGTCCTGCTGGGCTCCTACGGTTTTGTTGGGAAGACTACGCACCGTCAGTCAACGACTCGGGCTCGTTCCGGACGGTTACCGGACGGCCGGCGGTGTTCGGAAAAAGCTATGTAATTTCGGCAATTTCCACGTGGATCGCGTGAAAATTGATTTCTATCTTTTCTTTGACCTTTCTATCACACTCCATCTATCAACATATTGATTCGTTAATACGAACCCAAAACTAATGTCTTTTTTATTTTTTTTTTACAGAAAAACGTAAAGCTGATGAGGGTATTCTATTTCAGAAGCATGACGATGTTCATTTTTACACAAATCCTGACCGCAACGTCAGTCGTTTTAACAATACAAAACTTTATGTTACGCAATATACCGTTTTGGGAGAGAACTTTGTTGATGTTCTCATTTTATTTCAAGGTCCTAGGTAAGCAAGGTTTAATATTTTTATTTTACAACTCTTTATCTAAAGAACTTTAATAAATCTTTAAACTTAGTGAAAGCCTGGCACAATGTCACTGTTTTCAAGAAAAACTTAGCTTGCATTCAATAGACGGCATTTAAACCAAAAGACCTTTGGTTTAAATGCCTCTGGTAGTCTTGACTCTTGTATCATTTCAATGAGATAACAAGAACAACATTGTGAACGCCACAATCTGGTGGTAACTCCCCTATTTGAGGAGTGGCTAAAGAGGCGCCACGGCGTCCAAGACGCTGGTTGTCACATGGCAAGTTTGGGAGGTTTTTGTTTCGGAATCAAGCAGAAGAAACGCATGGATTGACGTCACCATTGTGTAGGCCGCCCGGAGATGGAACTGTGGACGATATGGTGAGTGGAGCACCGCCGTGCCGTGTCCTCATGGAGGCTCTCTCGCCACGCCCTGATTCGGACCATGGTCCATAGCGACAGGGAATGGGATGTAGTCACTTCCTTCTGCAAAGCAGTAATGCTAACCAAGAAGATGGCCGCAGCCGAGAAAGAATGGACATCCTCGCTCCCGAGCCGCCGTGACAGTAGATGCGCCGGTCGTCAGGGGTCACAGGGTGATCCTAGGTCATCATAGGTACGGGTTTACTGACGATGATCAATGGGTAGCTCGACGTCCGACCATCTGCTAAGGACCGTCTGCTATATCTGTAGACTTAACGATTAGAAAGTTCATGTTTATCTTGCGCAATATCATGTCTTCAAGTAAACTTAGCAAGCATTCAATAAATAGCATTTAAATCAAACGTTACTTTTTTAACTCTGGAATCATTCCCATGCATTAATAACATTGGGCACGCCACAATGATGGCAGTAAGTTTTGAGGAGTAAGTTCGGGAAGTTTTTGTTTCGGAGTCTACAGAAAATACGCTAGGGTGTTACCAGTGTGTAGACCACCCGGAGGCGGAACAGTGGACTATACGGTGGCGTTGTGCCCTACTTAGGTCCTCCTAAGCAGGGCACCGTCCAGCAGGGGCAGGGGGCCGCCATGTTCTCATGGAGGCTCTCGTGCCAGGGCCTGATTCGGGTCATGGTCCACAGCGAGAGAGATAAGGATGCGGTCGCCTCCTTCGGCGAAACAGTAAAGCTAGCGAAAAAAATGGCCGCAGCCGTGAAGAAACGGACATCCTCATACCCCAGCCGCCGTGGCAGAAGACGCCCCAGTCTTCTGGAGTTGCAGGACGATCTTAAGCCACCTAGACGAGCAATGAGTAACCCAACGTCTTGCGGTCCGCTAAGGAGTCCGAGTCGTCGATGGCGCGCATTGCCACGCTTGCCTCAAAGAAATGTCAATAAACCGTAGGGGCCTAGTAGGGCCGCTGTCTGCTAGGACTACGGGAAACTCTGAAAGGAAACTGTGGTCCGAGAACGCAAATAGCAACTGAAGAACACAGTTGTGATTTTAGTCATTAAAAGTCTGACACGCCGTTTTGCTCCACCCTTGAGCGGGAAAAGTAATTGGATCATTTCCCACAGCAAAAAAAAATTGGTTAACAACAGAATTGTAACTATTTTCCATTTTTTCCAGTTGTTCAAACTTATTTCCTGGTTCTGTTGAGAAGTGAGATCATTAAACTGAGGAATAACACCAAAATCATAATTATGATCAATGCGACTGACGGTAAATGTACCAAGAAATGTGAAGAAACAAGAGCAGAAGAGGAAACGAATAAGGAAGAAGTCTAAAACGAGAAATATTTTGAACCAGAGAAGAATGACGTGCTATTCTAACGAAACCATACTGCATGTATAACAGTATGGAATATGAATGTTAGATATAAAAAAAGAAGTGTACTGTGATTACATAATTTATTTTAAAAGTCCACTTAATTAAGTAGGTTTTATTTTATAAGATACCTATAAACTATTTATTTGTAAATAACTTGGATATCTATTGAATCCTCTACAATAATCGTTACACATAGAATTACTGCACATCTTAAAGGCTTCCGCAGACAGGCACGACCCGGTAACACGATTACCCTTTTTAGACGATTTTATAGTTGCTAAGATATTTAAAATATATTGTAGTGTTAATTCTCTAGGTTAAATTTTATTTAAAAGTAGCTCCAACTTTATTTATTATTTATTTATTTATTAAACTTCATTCAACATAAAGTACAAAAGCGGAATTAATGCCTTAGGCATTCTCTACCAGTCAACCTATTGTGGTGAAGAGACAATATGGTAGGTGCATAAAAAGAAAATTTTATACGAAAAACAAGCGTAAAAAAAAAGTATACATAATTATAATTAAAATGCACATATATATTTAAATACACATACATAAATTAACTTTCATGCACGCAAGGCATGCTTTGCCTACATGAAAGTAAAAAATATAAAGCCTATATCACCCAGTAATAAAGTAACATTCTATTGGTGAAATGTAATTTTTGATTTTAAGGACAATAATGTAAAATTCAAATCTCTGATCTTTATAATATTAGAATTTAGAATAGATAATCAAAAAATCTGTTAAGATCACTAAATCTACTTAAAATAACAATACGCAATTACTATTCATTAATATGTTTCAGTTACAAATATTAAACTTTGTTAATTAATTATGTCTTCTGGTCCCTCTTGATTATTATTTTCTTCAATTTGTTGGAAAATTCCTTTTTCCATTTCCACATCAAATTCCATTTTGCATTTTGATTCAGCCGCGTTGTTCACGAAGCTAAACACACCATTTGTTTCAAGTTTTTTTATCTCTACTCTTAATAAGTACATGATGTAGAGCTTCATTACTGAAACAAAAATCAATATACAAGTGAAACTAAAAAAAAAAAAAATTAACGAAAATTTATGTTGGAAATAATGTTGACAAATTTTACACGGTTCCCAAAAGGCTAGTTTTAAGTTAAAGCAAACAAAACTTATTCACGCTGCCTTTGTTTCTTTTTTAGGTGGGAAATCATCGAATGACTTCCTTTGAGAGCGAGAGGGCGTATCAGACCTTTAGTGACTAAAACCACACCTATGTTCCCACTTTCCATGGGTAGTGTGAAAACCCATGGGTAATGTGAGCCCTGGGATGAAGGCAACGAAGGAACAGGAGTGGGTTTTTAGTCAGTAAAAGTCTGACACTATCTCCCGCTTCGCCCAAGAGCGGGATTTGTCATTAGATGATTTTCCCACCTAAAAAAAAACTTATGTTCCTACTTTGCCCAGCGTTCTAGGGCCCTGCGGTTCCCTTTCGACGCCCAATCCATAGTCCCAGTAGGTTTTGGCCCTGCTGGGCCCCTGTGATTAATAAAATGGACTTCTATTATAGAGCCAGTAACACTACACGTCACAATTTTATGATCTTGGCTAATATGGTTATCACCCTCATGTGGCTTTACCAGAATAATTTTACACCATGGCATATGTTATTTCAAAGCTAGACAGTTTTATTAAAGATTCAAAGCATTTATTTCAAATATACCATTGACAGATGTTTTTGAATTGTCAAGATGTCAGTCAGTCAGAAAAACTATACTAATTGCACATTCCAAAACATAGAGAGATCTCTATGGAGAAGAAGCATGTGCCAACCAGAAAAATTTGCTGTACCTGAATTAGTCTCACGAAATATAGGCGGTCAGGCATTATTATAGAAAATCACGTCTATATACATATATATATATATTGTTTTAGAGATTTGAAATGGCAAGTTATTCTCTCAATCAAAACAGAACAAAAATACTAGATACTTAATTGACTGCAAAAAAAGCAACTTACAAATTTCAATTAGTGATCTTACTGCCACTTTCACAAGCATCCAGATGAGGGAGTTGAGTTTCTCTTTGTCAGACGATATCATAGAAATTAAGTGTAACATTTGCGAAACGTTGAAAAACATATAGACACACCATAGTGTGTACAATATAACTGAGGTTAAGTTACCAATAAAGGAAATCTTTAACAGCTTCACGTGTTTCTGAAATAAACAAAAATTCAATCAATCAAACCGTCCAAGTATTTTTCAACTTCTGGTCAACCAAACCCCGGGGTTGGCTTTCTGTCTAACCAGATGCAACTGCGTACTAATCGTTTTGCATGGAACAATAACTTATAATTATGATTAATATACATTATAAAAAAGATATTTGTAATTTTAAATTAAACCTGCACAAATGGAAAAGATAAAACACACACCACTCACCGCAACACTCGGTAGCTATTTGAATTAGCCATTATTTATTTCTTATTTAATAATAATTATTATGTGCAAACGCGTATAAAAAGGGGTAAGTAGAAGAAATGTCAATAAAAAGTACTCAGTACAGTGGCACTCTGCCAGTATTGCCACGTTGTATAAAATACAAACTTTTGACAAAACAAAGCAAGCCAAAAGTAACGAAAGAGTTAACAAACTGTTTGATGTCATTCCGAATAACTCGGGTATTCATTGAGTTTTTGGGCACTCATGAACTTAGTGTTTTAATCCCAAATTATTCAAACGTAATAACTCCCAACATGGTTGTTATATTTTGCCGTTTGAGTTTCTTCCCTTACAGCAACCGAACCAGAAATGCCCGCTATGCTAAGTAAAAGGGATGGCGGGAGGTTGTCGAAATATATGGCATCCCAAACCAAGGGCTTTTAATTAGAAATAAGAAATATATTTTTAGAATATCAAAAAAATGCTCATAATTTAATTAAACAAAAGAGTTAAAATAGTGGTGCCAGTAGAGTCTGTCCTGGTCCAAACCCAAATTACGTTAGTGCTCCTCTGCAAATCTTACGGGAAACAGCTGTATTTAGCATAAGAGTTACTGTCATACACTTATACATAATAAATTATTAAGAAAATAATGACATTAGCAGCAAGTCTTTGATCATGTTAGAGGACAGGACGCGTGGCAGGAGTGTTGTTTTAGTCAGTAAGAATCTAACACAACCCAGTCTGGTTTGTTCGCAAGTCAGACTGGGCGTCCATGAGGATTTCACACTCCTGCCAAAAAAAACAATCCAAGTGCCTACCTAACTACAAAGGCATTAGAATCATCCCGTCTAGGCTCGGACTTGCGTACTAGCCATTGGATTCTAAAACTTTCTAAATTCTTATTGGAAATGCAGTGCTATCAAACTGAGGCTATTATTACATGATGGTATAAATTAGGTAATTGAATTTTAATAATTCTAAAACATAAGTCTTACCATATGAGCTGCAACAACAAATAAAATGACAAGTCCCAAATCTGTTATCATCATGACTAACTGAAAACTTTCATAAAGTATACTGTCGCCCTTTTGTTCGTCTTTTTTCAATTTTTCATTTATGTTTTCTATTTTCTCAAACAAAAACATAAAGTTTATACACTGAAAAATAAAATTTTAGAATTTTAAGGTGACAATGTCTATAGTAACAAATATATTTTTTTTGTTTTTATTTCATTCTCTCTATGAAAAATACCAACCAAAAAAATATTGAGCTATTTCATCTGCATCTTTTTTATGAAGGGCCTTAGGAATGATTAAAAAAAAATCTTAAATAAAAAAGTCCCTAATGTGTTATACCTCTATCTTTATCTATACTAAGATGGAGGTATCACAGTAAATTTGACTTACCAAGGTGATATATCCCCATACAATCAAACCATATCTTAGCGGAATACAGAAGCAACATTTTTTAATCTTCGGCAATCCAAAACACATGATGTTAAACTTCGAAGTAAGTTCTGATTTATAAAAGAATCTTCGAATTCTATAATAAATTCTGTGGTAAATCCTATCTTTAATAATTTATGACTTGGTACTTTTAAATTCTATTTTCAAATTAAAATATTTTACAACTTTTAAACCCCACTATTTCCAATGCTAGCCAACTGATCATTGAAACTTTTTCGTTCGTTACTCTGATTGAACATTTATTAAAATGATAAGGAAGGGAATACCAGTACCTAAAACCAAAGTTACAAGTGATGCATGCTTTCGTTGATAATATTTTGTGCCTACTGAATCCCACTGATTTGATGAATGCGGACGTAAGGCTAGATAAGTTGATAGTTTCTGAGTCACGTTATGTGAATATGATGCATGTTTTGTTTATGAGGACCTCATCATTTCAGCCGAAAGACGTACACAGTTGGACATAGGCCTCCCCCAAGCGACGCCACAACGACCAATCCTGTGCGTCTCGCATCCACCGCACTCCCGCGACTCTCACCAGGTCGTCGGTCCACCCTGTGGGAGGCCACTCTAGAACCTTTCGCCCCCATCGACCATCCGTTCTACGAGCAATGTACCCTGCCCACTGCCACTTTAGTTTAGCGATTCTTCGGGCTATGTCAGCGACCTTGGTTCTCCTGCGGATATCTTCATTCTTTATGCGATCACGCAAGGAAACTCCGAGCATAGCCCTTTCCATTGCCCCTTGGGTGACTGTAAGCCTTCTGATGAAGCCCATTGTAAGCGACCATGTCTCAGTACCATATGTCATCACTGGCAACACGCACTAGTCATAGACTTTCGTCTTGAGACACTGTGGTATGTTGAACCAAAAGATACCGCGCAGCTTCCCGGACGCTGCCCAGTCGAGTCGGATACGACGAATGACCTCTTTCTCAAAGTTAGACCTACCCAACTGGATTGTCTGTCCCAGATAAACGTAGTCGTCTACAACTTCGAGTGCAGAGTCTCCAATCTTGACCGGAGTGGGTGCTACATGGTTATTTACCATGACTTTTGTTTTGTCCATGTTCATTTTAAGACCCACTCTTTTGGAAGGTCATCGAGCATTGTACTGAGCTCCTCCGTAGTCTCAGCCATGACTACTATATCATCGGCAAACCGAAGGTGAGAGATGTACTCGCCATTGACATTAATTGACATTGACTACACACTAGCACACCACTGGTTGGGGTGTTAGTGAGATAATCAGCATAAAAAGATAAAATACCGCTTCAAGAAGTAAAGTCGTTGATAAAAATGCAATTAAACGTTTTGGGAACACATTCATTGTGCATACAGCCTGCTAAGGAATGGAATTCCCTTCCGGAGTCTGTATTTCTTGATAACCACAAACTAGGAATATTTAAGTCAAGATTGAATAGGTTACCTCTAGGCAAGCGCTGTCCATAATCGACCACATCATCACTTCCCATCAGATGAAATAGTAGTCAAGCGTGAGCCTATCAAAAAAATGGAAGTGGGACACACATGTGAACCCTGAGGTAACCCAGTTTTAATAAGGTAGTTCTCATGAATTGCAATTAAGGCCTTTTGCTAATTTTTCAGCATGATAATAAAGGGGAAGAGAAATACCATTTAGTAATACCTAACATTAGTTCCTCAATTACCTACTACGAGTATATAAAAGATATTTACCTATATCAAAAGCTTCCAAAAAAACATTACAAGAAAAACTGAATTACATAAGAAAATTTATTTTTATCAAAAAACCAGAGCGACACCCTAGCAATCCCGCTGGCATCAAATCTGTAATTGAACTAAAATAAATGTTGCTAACTGTTTAGAAAAGTGGCTTGTTTGCAACTTCTAGTCATTTATTTGCTATAATGGGTTTTTTTATACAAATTTGTTAATTCCCTTCATTTAAGTCAGTTACAAATACTTGATTTGTCTGTCTTTCTTGGCTTATAAGTTGTTCCAATTTCCGAGGGATAATTAATTCAAGCGAAGCCGTGTGTAAAAACTAGTTCCTAAATAAAATCGCAGCGCAAATCGCAACGGTACAAAAATATTTAGATACTAATTACATTTGCGAAAATGGGACATAGAATGTCTTCTCAAATACAGCAATCCTAGCCATCAATTCAAATTTATCAATTCATACTCAAGTAGATTATATGCATTTGTGATTTGAATGGTTGTCGTTGTAATGATATTTCTTAAAATATATTGATACCTACTCAAAATTACTGACTGCTTACCATCAGGTGGGATCGCAATCAAGAAATAGTCAATAGATTTTTTTTTTAAATACCACCAAAGTCGTTCTGCCTAGTTCCATGTTACCTACAAGGGATTGAGGCAACGCATTGCCTTCTTTCTTTTCTTCCACTTTCCACTGTCTACCGTCACGCAATCATTTACTTGCTATTCTCTACTGCACTGCACTGTACTTTTACTCAAAGACTGAAACTCTAGTGTCAGACTTTTACTGAAATCCACTTGGGTCCTATCACCCTTTTCGTTCCAGGCCATGGTAATTGTTTCAATGACTCCCGCGACCCTAGCGGGCATCAGCCCTACTGGACCCCTTTGGTTTTGCTGATACGTCTATCTCTATCAAGGCGCACATGGAACACTAAAGTTTAACATTTAGTTTTTTTCCCATTTAGAACTAAATTATTGTTAACAGTGAACCAATTTTGGAACTGCAGTAGGATATTTACCTCTAGTATTTTTCCACCCTTAAAAAATTCACAAGTGTTTTTACCTCCAGTATTTTTCCACCCTTTAAAAAAATCACAAGTGCCTAAAATAATAAAAAATAAAGTGGAACTAGTGATAATAAAGTTCAACATTAATTCCAGAATCTTTTAAAATGGAACAATAATTAAAAAAAAAAAAACATCAGTTGTTCCATCATGGAGCTATTAATGGTACTGGTGACAACGAACGAACAATAAGGGGATTCAAAAGGAAATTAGAGTTTTTTGCGATCTGCGACCCTAGGGGATCGTAGTGGAACATCGAGTGCTGTTTAGTCCCCTGGGGGACCGAATTAGAGGATCATAGTGGAATGAGCGCTTATTTTTGTCTTCAAAATTATTAGTCCTTCTGTTTATCTTAAAAATCAAAGAAGTGTCGTTGCCAAACAACACCATATTAAGCTTGTTTTGCAGCAAATGGGGTAAATCATTAACCTAAAATTTAACCTTGGGTTATCCCCATTTTTACATTTAATCCCGACGAATTGACACCGTTTATCTGAACTAATTGCTATCTGTCATACAAATAAGATTTTAACAAGCTTAACGCTGTTTTGCCAACTTTGATTGAACATTGCTAACTTTGATTGTTTTGCCTAGACACATCTCGATAACTGGGGTGCGGTGGGACATTTCCAAAATTTTACATGATGGCCCCAAAAAAAAGGAATAAAATTCTTAAACTCCACACGAACATACATTTAATTGTAACGTTAGTTATGGACGCACGGCTCAGGAGTGACTCAGAGCCCAAGGAGGAAGGAGACCGGTAAGTAATAATAAATAATAATAAGTAATAAAGTTTGTTGAGAATTGAATATTCTCAAACTTATAATAAAAAGACGTTACGATGGATGGCATTATGCCGATAGGAATCAGTACTAAACAAGACTAGCGTATATACTATGTACTGGTACACTAGTTGAAAAAGATACAAGCTATTTAACAATGCCAATCGTCATCATCATCATCATCTCAGCCGAAAGATGTCCATTGCTGGACAGAGTCCTCCCCCAAGTGTCACCACAACAAACGATCCAGTGCGTCTCACTTCCATCATATTCCCGCAACCCTCACCAGGTCATCGTTCCACCAAGCGTTGCGTCGTCCGGTGCGCGGTCGCTACTCTGAAACCTTTCGGCCCCATCGGCCATCTATTCTACGAGCAATGTGCCCTGCCCACTGTTACTTAAGTTTGGCGATTCTTCAGGCTATGTCAGCAACCTTGGTCCTCCTGCGTAAATCTCCTTTCCTGATGAGATCACGTACGGAAACTCAGAGCATAACTCATTCTATTGCCCTATGGGTAACTTTAAACGTTCTGATAAGACCCATTGTAAACGACACAACTGCTGGTCATAGACTTTCGTCTCGAGACACTGTGGTATGTTGGACGAGAAGATACCGCGAATCTTCCCGAACGCTGCCCAACCGAGTTGGATTAGATAATTGACCTCTTTCTAAAAGTTTGACCTACCCAACTGAACGGTCTATCCCTGGTAAACATAATCGTCCACAACTTCGAGTGTAGAGTCACCCATCTTGATAGCAGTGGGTGTTACATCGTTATTTTTACCATGACTTTGAACATTGTACAAAGTCATCGAGCATTGTAATGAGCTTCTTCATAGCCTCAGTCATGATTGTCGACAAACCGAACGTGAGTGATTTACTTGCCATTGACATTTATGCCTAGCCCTCTCCAGTCCAAAACCTTTAAGACTTTCTCCATTGCGGCCGTAAACAGTTTCGGAGAAATGGCGTCTCCTTGCCTCACACGCCGCTGCAGAAGCATAGGTTTCAAAATTTGTTCCTGAAGTCGAACTGATATTTTGCCAGTGGCATGACAAAAATCTTAAAATACCTGGTAGGTGAGTGTCAGGTGAGTGTTCGTACTAGCTCCGAACTTTCACACCCAAGTTTTAAAATAATTTATTACGACAAAGTGCTCAATCAAAACTCTTTCTCAATTAACAGTTCTAAATGCTCTCATTTTCCACAAATATCATGTAATATCTCAAATATTCTTGATATAAAGGTTAGGTCATTGTAAACATTGAAATGATATCATCAAAATATTGTCTATTCAACAGTTCTCATGCTACGAGCGTTGTCATAATTGTGTTCAGTTCTTTGGAATTAAATTAATTGTCTATTTATTAGTTTTCTTATATTAAAACATCTATGATTTTCAAAGAAGCTAGTCTTAAAGCAGAAATTACGAGTACTTAAATAGTTAAACTGTTAAAAGGGACGAAAAGTGATAGAAAATGAGTGAAGGCAATAATACAAATGCGGAAAATCCAGAGGGAAAAAGATGTTGCTTCTGTTTTCCACTTCAATATGGTTTGATTACGTGGGGTTATTTAAAAATGGTAAGTGCTTTTTTACTGTAGATCGCGCTTGCCTACCATCTTGACCATTATCTCACCTGATGGAAAGCGAAGCACGAGCAGGCTTACCTAGAAGATCCGCAGGTTGTAGCTACAGTGAACACAGACTGCGGCAGGGAATTCTACTCCTAAGCTGTACGCACAATTAACGTAGGTACCTGCCCATTTAGCTACAAACTAAGTTCTGCCAGCGGCTTCGCCTAGGTTTCTCTGTATTAACTTTGGACTCCCATTTCATCCCCTTAGATAGGGGGTTTGAGAAAATGTTCTCTTAGCTGTGTGTTGATATGTCAGTCAGTTTCTCATTTTATATCGCTGTAGCTGGTAGAAGGTTGGATTGTTCAAATGAGTTGCCGTGGATCGGGAAAACAAGGGTAACCGAAGGTAAACAGGTGGCTTTTAGAAACTAAAAGTCTGACACTCTCTCATGCTCTAGAGCTTTTTTCTTTTTTAAGGTGAGTAATCATTCAATGACTTTTCGCGCTCTGGGTGGAGCGCAAGGGCGTGTCAGATTTTACTGTCTAAATCCACACTTGTGTCCTTCAATTACCCAGCGGGCATCGGCCCTGCTGAGTCCCTACGGTTTGCTGACCTCTCTTTGAGAAGCGGGTGAATGCACTATGCGCTGTTGTCGACTGGGCTCGGTCTAGTTAATTACCGAACCGTCAGATGGCGGGCTACCCATTGCTCGACGTCCGCAAACCCATACTCCACCTAGAGCTGGAAGCGTTACTGATTTCCCACCTCAAAAAAAAGGGTACCTGCTGAATTAAAGTTTCTGAAGATCTGTAATAGGGCGTGCGATTGAAGAGGTCGAGAGGCCTAGCCATCACGTGTTAAAGTATCAAGTTTGCAAGAAAGAGGGATGGAACTGTACACCCTATAAGTAGAGCTCTATCTCTTTAACAGTTACTTTAGTTCAGTTTAGGTCGTCAAATGGATCGCATTAAGAGGTAATATTACCTACCTAAAATTGGCTGATTTTTATTTATTTACTTATTTATTGGTTCATCAACAATTGTTTACACTGGTATTATGCTAAAGGTAACATGCATTAAAATAGATTACAATAGTGTAACAATCATTTATAGGTACTGATGAAGAAAATGATTCCCAATTTTTATTATGTTACAGATAGTGTCAGCATTTTTCATACTAGTCATATCGTATGCGTTATTACATACTTGTATGATGATGGATTATAATGGAGATGAAAACCGCTGGTTCCGGATATATGCAGATATTGCTATCACAAGCATTGCGCTTACTTTCTTCTTATCGGATCTTCTACTGACCATGTTGTTTACTGTCAGAGTTCAACAGGTGAGGCTAAAAATCTTATGTTTAACTAGCACCTTGTCAGTGACTACATCCGCGTTAAAATTTTCATTAAACTTTTAACATCCCTTAATACGTATATTGAGGGTAGTTTTCAAAATATATCTATGATTTTGATTAGATTTTTTGCAAAGTTTCAAGTTTATTAAACCAAAGAAATAAAAATGCGCCCTACAATCTTTGTGCTAACATCCAATGAAATTTTGCAGACAAACGAAATACCCTCTTAAAGGTTGAATTTTTCAAAAACCCGTTCTTAGTGCTCACCTACGTCATAAAAACTTTTTACAAAAAGAATACAACCGACTTCAATGTTAAAAAACAAAACACTGAAAAGTGCGACATAACTTTAATTTTGGAAGTCAGTGTTTCTATAATTGTTTGGTCTCTCCGTTATTTAACACCGACATCCGAAATTAAAGTTATTTTGCTCTTTTCAGTGTTTTTTTTTTTTAACATTGAAGTCGGTTGTATTTTCTTGTAAAAGTTTTTATATTACACTTTTTAGTTATGGTACCACCACTAAAAAGTACCCCTCAGCCATACCTAAATACCTTACAGCAAGAGTGCATCTCATGACAATTCTAATAATACCAAACACGGTTAGATTAAATTATTTTATGACAGACTTCCGGTGCCTAACTTCAGGCTTCATCATCAAATCAGTTCAATACATTTCCCTTCTTCTTTCAGACAGTCATCGACTACACGAATAGATAAAGCAATTTTACTTGTTACGACAGTTCTGCTGTGATCCTATGAGAATTACTGTTCCATATCTTCGAAGTTCATGATCTGATCATAACAATATTTCTATGGGACCAATTTGAAAGCATATCAAAAAAAAATTTGAAGATCGGTCCACAATTGACCGAGAAATCTGTGAACATATATCATCATCATAAAAAAACATGCATTCAGCCGAACATAGAACCTCCTCCATTTTTAAGTCGGTTAATAAAAGGAAGCCTTGTGCTAAATTTCATGTTCCTAGTCCCAGTAATTTCGGCTGTGCGTTGTTATGTCAGTTAGTTTCTCCTTTAATAGGTAGATTCAACCTCTAAGAGGATAAAAAGCGGGATATTTCGTTTGTTTGCAAAATTTATTGGAAGTTGGCACAAATTATTAACCTGAGTAAATAATATAATAATAATATAATATAATAATATTCACACAACTATCACACAACGCCGTCTAGTCCCAAGCTAAGCAGAGCTTGTGTTATGAGTACTAGACAACTGATAAACATACTTAAATATTTCTAAATAGATACATATTATAGATAAATTACACCCAAACACAGAACAAATGATTGTGCTCATCACACAAACATTTGTTCTGGGTGGGAATCGAACCCACGACCTCCGGCATAGCAGTCAGGGCCACTAACTACTAGACTAACAGGCCAGTCAAAATAATAAAGGTAGTCATTATTTGTTTTCTAAACTACCCCAATAAAACAATTTTAAAGGTTTTAAAGATTGAAGACAACACGCACTAATTTTATATACGGCGCACATTTAGGGCAGATTTTGCACTAATTATACGTCCCACTCAAATCACTCTGCGTGCGTGCGTGCTTTCCTGTTGGTTCGTACACGTTGAATTTTCAGAAACCCCTTCTTTGTGCTCGGATACATCATAAAAGGAAGCCTTGTGTAAAATTTCATGTTCCTAGTCCCAGTAATTTCGGCTATGCGTTCATATGTCAGTTAGTTTATCCTTTTATAGCTCGGAAGCCATCTGTGTGTGCTTCAGCAATCATTACTGATGCGCTACAGAAACGTGGAAGCCACAATAGCACCTTAAACACGTTGTTACAAATTGCAATTTGTTGTTGCAATTTGCTGATATTTTCATCATTGTGAATGTATTTTTCTATAACAAGTATTTTTTCATTACAGAAACGCGTAAAGCTGCTGAGATCATTCTATATCTTAAGCGTCGCGATATGGGCAATCACAATCTTGTTGACTGCTATGGCCATCAGCTTATCAATAGAGAGCTGGCTGTCGCGATACATGTCGCCGCGTTCTTTTGTCATCAATTTGCTGAACTTCACCGCATATTTCGTAATTATAAGTGAGTAGACTCTATACAGACAAATGTATTTTATTATATTTTTTGCAATTTGTTGCTGGTCTAGTGTTCATAAGTTGGCCTAAAATACCTTTTCGATGCTTCTCTTTTCGCTGTGAAAATTAAATCCTATCCGGCTCGAAGGCCCAATGTTTGAATTGGATTGAAACGAGTGGACAGTATTTTTATAAGCGCTAGTATATTGCCATTGATAACATTCCAAATTACAATATCCTGGATAAACAATAATAATTTATGGTGCGAACGGTGTCGTCTGTCACCGTCGTGCTCGTGTTCCCCGCTTGTGTCTCTACTCACCGCTGCCAATTATTAAGTATGCACACGCCGCCTGTGCATGCAGACCGCGTGATTAATATGTTGGGTTCGACTCCCAAGTCAGGTTACAATCCATATCATTAGTTGAAATGACAGCTCTCTTCGAAGTCAATTTATGTATGTTTTCACGATCGAGTTTTTTAAAGAATCGACCAAAGGGAAAAATAATGTAAAAATTTCCCATTTCCTTCGTATTTGTTTTCAAACTCTGTTAATGCAACTAGTAATTACTAATAAATGTAAGGATAGTTTTATATGACCATTTTCTTGATCTACCCTGACTGATCCGTCTCAAACATCTACCTTGTATAACAATTACTAAAAGAGACTACGATCATACTGTAGATCACCTACAGCGTTCTGCCGATCTACCTCTCTAAAATGTATATATATATATATATATATACAAAATATCTCTCTCTCTCTCTCTAACCACATTGAAAAACACATTCTTCAATGACTTTCTCTTCTGCGTGTGCACTTCTTGTCTTTAACACAGTGCTTAAAGGTAGATACGTATTCACATTTATTTTTACCCATTGGTTACTCAATTCTTACTGGTTCACGGACTGTTAGTTAGTCAGTATCATCAGCTTAAACGCAACTGAATTCAGGCCTCTCTAATGTATCGCTACATCGATCGGTCCTATACATATCACTCCACCTTGTAACTTATCCAATACTGCATCTTTCCAGACACAGTCGCCACTCCAGAATCTTTCAACCCATTTACCAACGTTAATGTATGACGCTGCTATTTTGTTTTCAGTTGTGCAAACTTTCTTCCTTCTGCTACTGAGAGGTGAAATCATAAAACTGAGAAATAACGGCAATATCAAATTTACAAATAATGCAGCTGAAGCGAAATGTACCCTGAAATGTGAAGGGAAGGAAGATAATGATACGGACGACACTGAAGAAGAATGAAAAAGGAAATAAAAAGATGAAAAACATTACCTACACGATGATAGAAAGTTGAATAACGGAGTGAAGAATTTGTTACGTGGTCTGTGTGGATTTATGGAAAAAAATAAAGCCAAAAAATTAAAAGGTTGTATCAATTTAGTCGTTGTTAATAGAGAACATTTGAATATACCAGCCCACTTTAGCTCCCTGGTGGAAGTTAATAATAATAATAAGTATCTTATCAATAAAACGTTCACTATGATTCAAATAATTTATGAAAATAGCAAGACATAAGAAGTAAGTACATTATCGTTTGTACTAGCTTTTGAAAAAAAAAAAACAAAGTCAGGGGGCAGAAAAACAATGTAATTTTGTAAAAACGCATATTTGTAAAAGCACTTTTCCTACGTTTGCCATATATTTTGATTTTAGCGTCCTTTTTCGTAGTTTTAATACTTATTATTACACCTTTTCTTTCTCTACTGGTTCTTCATCGATTTGGATCGGGAATTCTGTTTCTGCTCTTTCGTTCGTGCATTTGGTTTTATAGCGGTTCGTAGCTTCCTTTCTGAGTAAAATTATGAAGTATACTTGAAGCGCTGAAAAAGGTAATTTCTATGACACCAAGCCACATATACAAATGATATAGAAAAGAGTCGATGCTATTTTAATTTTCATTTAACCAATAAAAAAAAAAAACGCAAATGTGTTATCTAGAGTAATCTCTGGCTCCAAGTTTGTCTGAGAACTATTGTAGGTCATTCCGGAGTTTAATTTTCCAACTACAAAAACCAGGCTTCCTTCATTTTTTTGCTTTATCTAAGTGCACAACAGTAACCAAAGGAGGAGGCACAATTTTAAATCTTTGGGCCCAGCAGTGTAGCTCTTTTTACTCTATCTATCGTAAACTGAAGACCCAATTTAACTTAGCTTATTATTTGAAGATACCACAGTGCTAACAAATTCATCATTATTTAAATCGTAAGCGCCATGGTACCTTGCATCACACTGTAGCTAAATGATGTAGATTCTAAATGAAAACAATATTTTTCAAAAACTTTTAAGGGTTTAAACAAACAAAAAGGTTGTAAAATATTCAAGCTAATCACGGAATTACCGAATGTTAGCAGAGTTTTCAGGCGTTATCTCTCTTTTTTCGCGTTGCCTTTTCGTCAAACATCGCGTTGGATTGCGTTAGATGAAGTAACAAGCTTTTAAACCATGCTTGATGTTGACGATAGGCGAGTGAAAAAGGACTTTCTTAAGTCATAAATTTGATAACATTACGTTAAATAGTATTTTTAAACGCCATCCAAAGTGAACGCTCTCAGTGAATTTGTACCCTAAAAAAATATCATAGAAAAAATCTGTCATCGTTATGTGATACAAAACGTTCCTCTGAAAGGTTTCAGTCCAACTGATATCATACCCGAGTTGGATACTCTGGGGGAGTCTGTTCTTTCATTTACAAAAGTGAAATATTGAGCAGTTAAGTTCAAAGGAGGTTGAACGAACTGCTAAGACGAACACTGCAGTGGTCGACCATGTGAGGTCACTACAGTAGAAAATGTCATAAAAATCCACAAAATTATATGGGATGAAAATCGATTAACGCGGATTAAAGTACGCTGGATAGCAGACATGGTAAACATTTAAAATGGAGCTTTATATCGGTGAAAAAATTTTAGCAATCGGACCAGTACTTTCAGAGATTACATCCTACAAACAAAAAAAAACATAAAAACAAAAAAGCAAGCTTTACCTAGATGTAACTGATAAATTGATTTTATTTATTTCATGAATAGGGTATTTTATTCTCTATGAGAAAAAATCTAATAATATTAAAATAGCTTAGGCAAAAGTAGTCGGTAAGTTTTAGTTTATAAAATAACAAAATAAGTTTTTTTTTCAATTCATAGTTTTCAGTCTTTTTATCTGTTTTTTAGCTCCATGAAATAGTAGCCACCATGTTATTACGTTATTCGGCTGTGTAAATTAAAGTGACAGCTGTCAACTGTCAACTGATACCGAGTGAATTTCAGCGCTTTTGTTTACACTGCCAACTGACGTCACGAACTCACGACCACAGAGTAAATATAGCGTCTACTGCGTTCTGCATTTTCAAATTACGCGCGAAATTTAAAAATGTAAATTTTAAATGAATTTTTAGGGTACTTAACGATTGAATAAAAATTTTGTGATTTATTTTAGTGGTTTAATAGCATTGTAGAATCTAATTGAAACAATTTTCAAAAACTGGGCAAGTGAGAGTCGGACTCGCGCACTGAGGATACCAAACAAACTTGAAAAGTAAATTGCTGTTTACGAATTATGACGTAATAAAAAAAAAAAACTACTTACTAGATCTCGTTCAAACCAATTTTCAGTGGAAGTTTATATGGTAATGTACATCATATATACATATATATATATTTATCATTCTCTTATTTTAAACGTTACAGGGGGGGCACATTTTACCACTTTGGAAGTGACTCTCGTGCAAACTATTCAGTTTAGAAAAAATGATATGAGAAACCTCAATATCGTTTTTGAAGCCCTTTCCATAAATATGGGTTTGATCCCACACGTATGGGTTTGATGAAACAAAATTCTTGAGTTTCAGTTCTAAGTATGGGGAACCCCCAAAATTTATTGTTTTTTTTCTATTTTTGTGTAAAAATATTAATGCAATTCTCAGAATACATTTACTTACCAAGTTTCAACAGTATAGTTCTTATAGTTTCGGAAAAAAGTGGCTGTGACATGCGGACGGACAGACAGAAGGGTTCCGTTTTTTGCGATTTGGCTACGGAACCTTAAAAACGAGTTTAATTCCCTATAACTTGTAGCGGTAGTTTACATAAATCAACACAACAAGTACTTCATTTAATTAAAAGATATTGTGACTGCTATTGTGCTCCGCTTGTGCTCGGCTTCTCAAACGTAGACCACCCACCTAAACACAGTGACGCTAGTTTTTTAAATATTAGATTCGCCGTGATTAGACAAACCACGGAATTGAGATAAAAAGCTTACCGATAGTCACAAAACAACCCATTATGGTCAAAGCCCCAATAGCTATGTTCAGCATTGAAGTGTTGAAAGTGAACCATCCCTCGGCAGACAGACCCATGGCTGCACTAGCTAGTAGAACCGTCAGCACCGAACCGCTTAGGCTATAGCAGTAATACATGTGGAGGAGCTTGCGATTAATCTACAAAAGTAATAAATAATTGAGTAAGGCAGAAAGCATTTACACTACAATTGCTATACGATAATGCGGGTGACCTTCTATCAATCTTTTTCTCTCTTCTTAAAGATTCACATTTTCGTCCTGCTATCATGCTACGTAAAAAAGACCTTAGTAAGGGTGCAAACTTAACGTTTTACGGTCCCGATATGTCAGTACGGGTCGGTAAGGATAGGTACCGGTCAAACCATATATAGAAACAGGTAAATCTGTTCATAGTGACTATAATGTCTTAGAATCCGTCAGACAATGAGGTGTTTTTCTCCCCGAAAATGTTCATTATCCTAAATGTAAAAAAGGACAGTTGGTATTTCAAATATTAACCGTAAAAGAAAGAACACACACACTAGACACTTGATGTCTGAAATTTGTCGTAAAGGAACTTAAACTGTTCTTTGAACTAAGACCGTTGTAGGAATCAATAGAATACAACAAAGTAATGAAACATAGGTATTACAGCGAAGACGGATTAGCAGCCACTTGAGCTTAATAAGAACTTCAGAAACATGGTCATATTTGCACAAAACAATTATCAAAAATTTTGGAATTGCTCAAGTTTATCAACAAGCACTTCAGTAAGACCTAAATGACTAACATCGGCATAGTTGAGTATTGGATTCTATTAAATTACAAGGAAATATTAGGTGCACGCAGTTTCGGTGCCAGTTGGAAAAATGTCGCGCAGACTTCGTATAGACGTAAACAACTTGCGGCAAACTTCCTACAATTGTGGATCCCACGAAAAGTTTTTGTCAATTAATATATCCAGGTCTTTCACTGAGTCGCTGTATGGAATGGTTGAGTCATCAAAAATAATCTGGAAGACCTGCGTCCAGCTTTTTCTTAAACATAACCTAGGGCTAACACAGGACAAGGACAACAATGACTTGAGTCTTGAGTAGAATCTGTATTAACCATGTCAACTGCCTCAGACAGTTCATCTAACGGAGCTTGCGAATGCATTTGCAGGTCAGCAGCATAAAGTTAGTAGAATGACAGAAATTCATTGGATATATATATAAAAACGAAGACTCGAAGAACGTCTGAAACGAAGACTCGGCCCTGGTATGAAAGGCAACGAAGGAACAGGAGTGGTTTTCTAGTCAGTAAAAGTGACACACCCTCCCGTTCCGCCCAAGACCGGGAGATGTCATTGGATGATTTTCCCACCGAAAAAAAAACTAATAATAATAATTTAATAAATACTCGTTTTAGAAATAAAACTCAATATAAATAATAGAATTTATTAAAATAGCGTAAAAAAGAACGCTCCCTTGTGGTACACTAGCAGAGATATTGTACCATGACGCGAACGAATCATCAATGCAAATAAGTTACCTGTGACCACACAGGTAGGCAACTATGACACCAATAAATTGCCGTCAAAAATATACTACAAGAGTTGGGTCCCAGTAGGATACCAAAATTTACGGTATTAAAAGCTTTGCAGAAATCTAATTAAGAAAGACCGTCTGATTTCCATTTTGCATACTAAATCTGATATAATCTGTAGTTATAAGTTCTGGATGAAATCCGAATTGGAGACCATTAAGGAATTGATTTTTGCACAGGAAAACACTAAGTTGACTATAGAAAAGGCGTTCTAAGACTTTAAATAGAAACGGCAATATGAAGATAGGACGTAATTCAAAGAAGAAAATAGGATTATAATTTTTGCAGGTGCGGTAATTTGGGTTTCTCTCTTTCTGGGATATTCATTCCAGCAATAGAATTGTAACACTATTGATACATACAAGCGAAGCCTTGTTACAAGCAAGTAAATCTAGTTACATGCCAAACTTACGTTAAGACCTCCTGCATAATAAATCACTGTTCCCAGTATGACGTCTGTCACGAAGAATGTAATGACCAGTTTCGATGCAATACTTTCTGGATCATAGTTATTAAAAAATGCCCTCTTCTGTTCTTCCCACCTATCATATAATGTCATCATAACAGAAGAATCTGGTAGTTAGAATGATCGCTGCGAGCCTCTGAAACATAATAAATTTTACATTTTAAATTAATTCAAAGGAGCACATCTCGTGGGTATTTAAAATAATTACAAACTGAGCCAACAAGCCAGTATCCTAAAAGAAAGCGATCATTTTTCCGCAGGGCCTAATTTACCGTGGTTCATTTAAAAGATCCTAAACACCTTTGGCCAAGTGGAGTAAGGTGTAGATAAATCCAACGTTGCAAAGTGTGGATGCGTAGTTGTGTCGCAAACTGAGCTTCACCTTCTATTGTATACTCTGTAGGAGGTACCTACTCAAAAATATGCAGCTTAAGTAGAGGTCACATAAGCTGCATGTGCGCTGCCTCTGACGACACCGTGGAAATGATGAAATATTGAGCAAACAAATTTTTATAGAACAAAACAAATCCCAAATCTGCTATTTTTATAAATTCGTCATCCCAACACTATCCCATTGTCATTTTGCTAAAAGTTCGTAAACTGCTAATTCAAAATGATCGATCATTGATCGGTCAATAGTTTCGTTGTAGTAAAATGACAATATCGAGCTTATTAAAAACAATGACTGCACAATGAAGTTCTAATGGTAGGTCACTGGCCAAAGGAACTGTCAAAATTTTAGCAGATTACCGTCAGATATCATTTGTCAATATGCACGAGAGAATGGTATTCTATAACACTTCTTTTCTTTCCAATGTTCAGTGGTTGACCATTGGAAAGTCATAATGACGCCATTATATTAGTATATTACCAAACTTGTCAAAATCAACAATTATGAAATAAATGATAGACCATTCTGACACTATTGTAATAGCAGACTTGAGGCCGAGTATTCTGCTTCAACTAAACCGTAGGGGGCCAGTTACCAGTAGGACTAGGGCTGATGCCTGTTAGGCGCGCTGGAACGCTAAGAGCAACTGAAGAAACACAGATGAGTTTTAGTCAGTAAAAGTCTGTTTGAAAAAATGGAGGTATGAAATTAATACAATTAAATACAAAATTATTAATATTATAATTATTATTATTATGTATTAATTATTACAATATTAAGATATGTGTGTGTATAAAATGTGTCACTTACTGTCACATAACTTTTGATTTTATCAATTGGAAACTTACGAACTTTACCAAATGGTAAGGCAGGTAGATAAAAAAGTTTTTTGATTTTATTAGAGTTTTATTTATTTATTAAACTTCATGCAACATAAAGTACAAATGCGGACTTAATGCCTTAGGCATTCTCTACCAGTCAACCAAGGGTGGTGAAGAGACAATATGGTAGGTGCATAAAAAGAAAATTTTACACGAAAAACAAGAATAAAAAAAGTTTTCTGTAGATAAATCTATCAATAAGATTTAACTTTCGATTTCTTCATGCTACGAGAGTAGAAAAATTATCTTTTTGGCTACACATGATTTGTTAATTAGCCAATTTCAAATTTAGAGAAAGTTTTTGTTGCAGAAATACAGAATACAAACACTTTTTTCATTGGCGTACCCGGGGGGGGGGGGCGCAGGGCGGCAGCTGCATCCCCCGCCCCGGACTTTCGTTTACGTCGGCCTCGTCAAGACACTTTTCGGCTTTCACGTGTTTCTCGTCATGAGGGACGGTTATATCAACTATCTAAGCCTCTCGTATCGGTTCACCACCACTACGTCAGGCTTATTGGCTACAATAGTCTTGAGATGGGCCTATTCCAGTACAAAGCGTTATGACCATTATCGAGAACAGAGCCGGGCACATATCTGTAGTGCGGCACTGTCGATTGTACAAGAGAGTGTTTCAGAGTAAGTTGTAGATGGATAAACCTGGCTACCAAGTTGCGCCTATGCAAGTACTCCCCTTTAGCCAGACGAGAACAACTAAAGATATTTATATATATATTTTATTTATATAAACCAGTGCTTGACTGCGATCCCACCTGATGATAAGCAGAGATGCAATCATTGATGGTGAGGCGCACTAGTTTATTAAGAGCCTATTCACTCTAGCCTTGAAGTCACCTAAATTATAGTTGGACGGGAAAACTACAGCAGGCAAATTGTTCCCGTCTTTCGATGTACGCGGTATAAACGACGATAATGTGACGAATTGATTCTCCCGGATGATGACAAGCCCAAATCTCCGGTAGTTATTCGCCGATTTATTAAATCAGTTAGCTAATTTAATCGACATAAAGTATGTCTATTAAAAGTTCTTAATTTCAATTTCACGGCTAGGGTGTATGATGCCCCTCAGGCTAGCATTGATTGTTTAAATGGCTTAATTTAGTCAAAGTTTTCCGGATAAAAGATTTGGGTTCCTATGAGCTGCATTAATCCATTTTTCCGAAATATTTGGAAATCTAAAATATATTTTTATTTAGGTACCATTGGGAATCATCGATAAATAATTAATCGACTTTCTTTTGAAGCTATTATCAGCACTAGGTAAAAAGTACTTACAGATAGAAAGGGATAGACTTGTCTAATATTCTAGTGAAAGTAAGACGGTGTGCACACTGGTGACTTTTGTCACCGTGACTGTTTCGTCACTCTTATCAAGTCCTTGGATATGTCTATACATAAAAAAACAAACATCTCTTTAGATGCGCGCACGTTACGACGTGAAAACTGGGTGACATTTGTGTACGCCGGTGACAAAATTGTCACTCTCGTCGTCGGTCGTTAGCCATTTGTATTTTCATATATTATTGCAGGTCCTAAAGTGCGAAGTAATTCATCAAAGCTTCTAACACTCATTCGGAAATATCTAAAAAAATGATTTGGATGTTCTCAAAATTTATAATATAGAACTTTCCACTTAGTAGGCTATCACTCCAAAGGGGGTGTACCCAGTATTCTCTTTGCTTTCTTTTTCTCCTGTCTCATGAGTTCACAGAGAACGACCGTCTCTTTAAAATTCATATAGGCAAATCACGCTTCGATTTGTCTCTTCTTGAGGCACTCTACTTTGGAAACGTGACGTGACAGTGACAAACACTTTAAAGTCACGGTGACAAAAGTCACCAATGCGCGCACCGTCAAGGGACTTTTTAAAAAGATAAACGCGGTGTCACTTTTTAAGTAACCAACCAGTTTAGCTTGAGTTCTGCAATATTAATAATGTTAACAAATTATAAATGTATTTTACTTACTGATGAAGATATATGCCATATTTTTTATAATTAGATGTTTTAGACGATTTTCCACAACATTTAATTGAACAGGTACTTATTTTTGCTTGTTAGTTTTTTTGTTTTATGCAAGAAATGTTTTTTAAGTTACCAAAATTATCGCGTGTGCACAGATCCAATAACTGGTCAGAACTAAAAAAGGCACTGATATTGGCATCCAATATAAGTGCAACTGCACATAAGTGACGTGAGCCTGAGTCGCCCGTATGAGCAGTCAAGTGGTTGTATAGTCATTGAAAGTATACATATAATAATACATGCTTAAAAATAAAAATAACACGAACTAAAACGGAGTTTTTGGCGGGATTTCTTCGAGTGAAGTTTAGTGGCTGTTTTAATTATTCGCAAATTGATTCCTAGTGGATATTGTGATGTAAAATTGGTGTAGTTTTGTATCTCAAGTGTCCGCGCAACTGGAATAATATGTGGAATCATTGAAATAGGCGCGATCTCTGTAAAATGGAGCTGAGAATTTAACATCATCAATATTCAATCATTTATTCAATCATTATACCTCAGCGAAGTTTGCTAAGTAGGCTGAATCGATAAATTTGCTGCCAAATACTTCAAAAAACATTAGAATGTGTTACACCCGCATTCTAATGTAAAACAAAAAGAAACAACTATTATTACGGAACACAAGGCGATATGGTCGAACAACTATAGCCTTCCTAAAGGGAAAACAGAAAAAAAATAACCGAACTGAAACACACACTTTGATTGACATAAACTATGACATTGAAAAAGTCATTGTCAAGTTGTTTTGATTGCGTTCCTGTGAGATAAAAACAATAACATTGCTTATTTATTAATGATTTCCATTGGACAGAATTTTTCAGAAGTAAATATAAAAAGATACATTTAACCTGAGCATATTTGTGATAAGAAGCCGAAAAAGAAGCAATACCATGTGGAAAGTTAATTCATAAACAACGATATTTCGTCTTCATAAAATTGCATACATAATTATTGTATAGATGTATACCCATGTGGGATGACATCACTTAACAGATATACTACAAAGTTACCTGTCGAATTAAACTTGACCAAAAAGTATGGTATCAAGAGGAAAAGCGCACGCGCTCCGGGAGTCTGCACTTGTTGATCTGTTTCTATAATTAGAAATGATACGCAACTGGGTCAGTTTATAGTCACCATTTGCCGCAAATAGCTGCTTAAAAAAAATCTTTTAAGTTTTTAAAAACCCTATTTTTAAAACGCAGATCCTATAAAAATATACTGTATACGCAGATCGCCATATTGACGAAGTGTTGATGTCCTTTCTAAATATAAAGAAGACATTTTACTAACTTCTAAAGTCACGAAAAGATTGACATCCAGACAAAATGGCAATGGATGATCTGCCAGTTTTAAAGAAGTGCTGTTTCTGTGTGCCTTTGAGATATGGTTTACTTACATGGGGATATCTAAAATTGGTAAGTTATTTGGACCTTACTGAAGAAACAATTAACCCAGTGTCACTACTTTTTCCTTCAGTATTGTAAAACAACATTATTAATTATTAAACCCCAAGCAAACGCTGGTGTTCACTCTCTTATTGTCTTTCTATTGTATCTCTAATTACGGTATTCAAAACTGATTGACTGACATCAAAACACAGTTGAAACAGCTGGGACTAGGAACATGAAATTTTGCACAAGTTTTCCTTTTATGACGGCACCAAGTACTAAGAGAGGATTTCTCAAAATTCACAGCCTAAAGGGATGAAAGAGGGGTCTAAAGTTTGTATAGAAAACTGAAAATGAAACCGCTGGCAGAAGCTACTTTTATTTAAACCGATAAAAAATATTTTAATTGGTCACCCAATTTCAGCTATTTATTTTAAATACAAGTCTGTAAAATAGCTCAATATATACTCAAAACATCAGTTGTTTGGCATGTTACAAGCTCAAAAACGCACAGTTAAGTGGCTGTGTATTAAAAATCACTGCATAGTTTAAAAAAAAGTCGCTTCCCTCTGTCTGTCCCTATGTATGCTTAGATCTTCAAAACTACATGATGGATTTTAATGCGGTTTCTTTTAGGTTAGGTTAGGTTTATATGTATAATACATGCATAATATATTAGAGTAACATTTATAATTTTAGAGGTTTCTAATGTGATGTCGTAATAAACACATTTTTTGGCTGAACCCTACAAAATAGATCATAATAATATACTACAGTATTGTACACTTTAAAAAGGTCTACAACAAAGCGATTTTAAGTAATACTTTTTCCTTACATTAATCTTTATCCAATTAAGCACCTTAAATACATTATGCATTTGATATTAGACCCTCTGTAATCTTAAAACAAAAATCTATAGTGTATTATATTTGACGCTGTTTAGAGCTTACTGTCAGTCATTCTACACATGCAGTCTGTGGGTTAGGTATACGCAAAGGGCATACAACGCCCTGCGCGTGCAGTACAACAACGCGTTCAGGATGCTTGCGGGGCTGCCGCAGTGTTGTAGCGCGTCGGCGATGTTTGTTGAGGCCTCAATCCTGAAGCGAGTGCCTGCCAGCTCCCACGGCATCCTGAGCGTGTTGTGCGGTAGGTGGGATTGCCCAATGCTGCGACACTGGATCGGACTTCATACATCTACGAGTATGTATTATATATTGCGTGGATAGTGTGAAGTTCGATTGCAGGTATTAAATGTGGAGTCATTTATTAGTTATTTAAACTCTATCTATTTATTACAATATATGGAATCTATCAATACATAAAACACTTAACATATAGACACTAACTTGTATATACACTTAAATAGAAAATTTAAAAGCTAAAATATGGCGTCAAAAAACTCCTCCGCATCGCTGTCGACTGGAAGTGTGCCCAAAAGGCTGACGGCATTGCCACGTTGTATGGCAATGCTTAATCTCTGACCGAGGTAAAAGCCAGCCCTTGGGTCACGCGAAGTGTCTACTAAGCGTTTGGATAGTTCTTTAAACAGCTTATGAGTACTCGGACCCCACGGCCCAAGAGTTTCAACCCCAAACGGCTCAAAAATATAACTGCCGACGAGGTTGTTATATTTCCGCCGCTTGAGGTTCTCCGCAGCAGCAGCGGCAGCACCAGCACAGCACGAAGAGCTAGGAAGATGGGATGGCGCAAGAGTGTCGACGCAGGTAGCGTCCCACACTAAAGGCCTACCCATCTTCCATGGAAATAAAGACATACCGTCCGGTCTCTTACCATCGTCGCGTGCCAGGCCATGAGGTTCCAAAACAGCCGGAACGCCGACGGTGTCAAGGGCTCGTCGGATGATGTCGTTAATATTCGCGTGCCGTGCTATCCGTCCCGCGCTTCGACTGCATGACAGGCCGTGGTGACCAAGGCTGTTGACAACTTCGCCACAGTGGCAGCGATGAGGAGAACAGCAAGGAGCGCCTAGGCGTAGGGCAACAGCTAGGCGGAAAGTAGTATCGTCGAACAAGGTGCCAATATTCGACGACGGCAGTGCGTGAAGCCAAAGACATGACTCCCAATTTTCCACAGCCAGGAGGCGCGCGTATTAAATTATATTTTATTATATTTTTAAACACACTAACATTAGTTTTAAGTTTTTTTACTAACACTATTCTATGGATTCTTTGTCTGAAATAAATGTTATTGTTATTATATTTATCTGATCTTTATCTTTTATTAAGTTTCTTATGTGATTGTTTACAGGCTACAGCGGTCTTAGTCCTGACGTTCTTAATAATCATTGCAGTTGCTCTAAGCCGTTATCTTGTAGGGGATATTTTTATTAACACAATAATAGCCCTGATCGCAGTCATCTTTACAACGGAAATTATTCTACATATTATATTTATTATTGGAGCCCATATGGTAAGTATTTTTTTATCAACACTGGATTGTATGTAATTCATTATTCTCAGAATAAACGCAGCAAAAAAAAAAAAATTAATTGCATAATTAAAAAAATGAGTATGATTATAGCTTAACACTACTTTTTGAAATGCAAAATTTTTATTGTTAATGGTTTTTTAAGAATTGTTTTTTTATGGGTTAGTAAACAATTTAAAAAAAAAATTAACCCTCTGTTAATAAACTGTGTATCTATTAATTTTAATACAAGGTGGTTGTTTGTGATGCATCTGTGAACAACATCAACTAACAGAGGAGAATCGTACCTCCCCGCTATGGTTTTCACGATGGAGTTGAAGCTAGCCCGCACTCTGTAGAGCATAGGCAAATTTCGGTCTGACATTGGTGTGGAATCCATCTGATGCACTGCAAAAATGGGGCATTTTCATCAACATCCTAAACTTGATTTTATAATAATAACTATCTTTTGCCCGCGGCTTCGCTCCCGTCTATATTCTACTACTCTACCCTACTCTACCCTACTCTACCCAACTCTACCCAACTCTACCCAACTCTACCCTACTCTACCCAACTCTACCAACTCTACCCAACTCTACCCTACTCTACCCTACTCTACCTCTACTCGATAAAATGTATCCTATGTCCGTCCGTCGGTTCTGAACTACCTCCCCACCAATTTTCAGCAAAATCGGTTGAGCAGTTCTTGAGTTATAAATAGTGTAACTAACACGACTTTCTTTAATATATATAGATTTTTATTTTTTCTTTTCAGAAAAATGTGAAGCTACTACAAGCATATTATAGCTATGCAATCTTTATGTGGATAGTAACGATAACAATGGCTATTGGATTCACTAGCTTTCTCATATACAACATAGTAGTCAATAATGGTCCAGATTCAAGCATGCTTATCACCTTAAATGTTGTGGGATTTTTCTGCTCAATCGGTAAGAAACCATTTTCTTGAAGACGGCGTCATACCAAATTCGATCACAGCCCATAAAAATACTAATCTTTATACAAATAATTCTTCTGCACTATGTTTGTCACCTAACTTCTAAACGGCTTGGCCGATTTGAATGAAAAATTTTAAGTGAATGGTTTGAAAATACAATTGGACCCTGTAGGTGGTGCTGCAATTGTGTTTTCGGGCAGTACAACGTCTAGCGGGACTGCTAGTTAAAATATTTTTTTTATATATTTGTATTTGTAGCAGTGACTGGGTAACTGCCCTGACTTACAAGTTGTAGGTCGCGGGCTTAACCCAACCAGGCGCATATACTTTATGTAATTTATTTACGTCACCACTGGTCTTAAAACGAAACAGTGAGAACACCGGCATGTCCTAGAACGAACAACTTCGAAGACATGTTACGTCCACCAATCCGCGCTGTGCCCGCTTGGTGGATACGGTCCATTCCCTCTCCTAGAGAGGAGGTCTGAGTCCCAGCAGTGGGAAAATTACAAAGTCGACTATTCTTATGTTTAATTATTTATGCTTTATTTGTATGAGTTCATCACAACGTAAACAATTGACATGTGAACTTTATCTATACTAATATTATAAAGAGGTATGTGTAAGTTTGTATGAAGGAGGTAATCTCTTCTAACTAATAATAATATAATATTCCACAACTATCACACAACGCCGTCTAGTCTCAAGCTAAGCAGAGCTTGTGTTATGAGTACTAGACAACTGATAAACATACTTATATATTTCTAAATAAATACATATTATAAATAAATTACACCCAGACACAGAACAAATGATCGTGCTCATCACACAAACATTTGTCCTGGGTGGGAATCGAACCCACGACCTCTGGCATAGCAGTCAGGGCCAATAACCACTAGACCAATAACTACTGAACCGATTCAGTAAATTCTGACACAATGTGGAGATTTCGAGCCCTATGATTGGTCAATTCATTAAATTCAGGCCCAGAAATCTTTCAGAAAATTCAGATATTTTTAAACAAAGTGTTCTCTCTACTTCCAGGCGTGCAAACATTCCTCTTGATTTCCCTCAGGAGCGAGATTATCAAGCTTCGAAGCAACTGTCCGTACAGGTTCGTGAAGAACGAAAATGACCCTGAAGGTACTATCAACTCAGTGAAAGAAGAGGAAGATATACCGACAGACAATGGAACAATGCGCATTTTATGAGAGAGAATTGAGTAGAAGACATATACAGATTGATTAAGAGATAAGAAAACTCTTTTTTCGTTTTATGTATCAGTATATCTCGGAACCCTGAGGTTCGGGACCTTTGGAAGGCGTACAAGGGGCCGAAGCCAACTCGCAGAGGCCCTTTAGTCACTTTTAAGTGTCGCTGCACATGGGCCACACGCCATAGCCACAAACTACTACTAATTTTTTAACCCATACGCGCAGTATCATAATAGAATCTGACGAAGAAGGTTTAAATGCGTGTGACGACGTTTTGTATCGGCGCTTAGTGGCCAGTGCGAGCCACTAAAAGCGAGTAGCGGCGATTCGAGGCGTGTGGCGGCCGCCGGCGTCAACCTTGTGTGGGGCGGCCACCGGCGTCAACTGTGTGTGGCGGCCACCGGCGTCAACTGTGTGTGGCGGCCACCGACGTCAACTGTGTGTGGCGGCCACCGACGTCAACCGTGTTTGGCGAATCCAAGATTTCATACATTATATAAATTGTATGAAACCTACACGAAATCTGCCGGTGGCGACGTTTTGTGGTTGTGGCCGGTGGCCCGTGTGTGGCGACCCTAATGGAATGTGATACCAACCGACGATTATCCCTGTACGCACTATGCTAGTGCAACCAAGGGCAACCCCCGGTTGGTGAAAAACGATTGCGACATTGAAAACAGACCATAAGGTTACGGTTTTATTATTATTATTTGATAAAAGCATTTATTGTTATCGCGCTTTGCTTAATGTGGTGTGAAAAGGACAGTCCGTGAATTGTGAAAGAAAGAATCATGTTGCACCAGAAATAGGGATCCTCCGACCAGACGGACCAGACGGGGGCGTCTGGTCGGAGGATCCCCCCTATTTTAAAAGTATGTGAGACTGTATACCCTGTCCCGTATGAGTATCTTTAAACTAGGTGGAATCTGAGGTATTTTTACGAAGTGGTCGTAAAACCAGTTATTTGTAAATTAAATATACATATAAAAAATTAAAATCAAACCGAATTAAACATCACAAAAATAGACATTTAAATTACATACACAATGTTACATACTATTAAATTAATTACAATGTCATAGATACAATAAAATTAAATACAAAATGTCATAGATATAATTAAATTAAATATAAAATAAAGGTAAAATTAAGGTAGAGACCGCTACAGTTAAAAATATTTTTTTATCTCATTTTGAATTGAAATGTACTTAATGTATGTTCAATGTGTGCCTTTAAAAATGTTACCTTGTATTACTTGTTGTGAAAAATTTATACGTTAAAGTGCCATATTATAAGGAAATGAATACGTCTTAATAGTTAATAAGTGCCCTTGGTGAAACTTGTGAAGTTTCGCAGAATAATAAAAAAGAAACCTATATTAAAGTAGTTGCGAAAACTATTTATTGTATTTACTTACATGCAGTGCTCTCCAAAAGTTAGTTGAACTAATAATGTAATAAATTTAATGTAAGGAAATTATAATTTTATTATAATTTAATTTAATTTTATTATAATTTTCTCCCATCAAATCAAATCCCATAATTTGATTTAGTTTTATTAATAACTAATTAATAGCTTCTGCCAGCAGCTTCGCGCACGAGGAGGTAAGATTCTCCATACAAACTTTAGACCCCTTCTTCACCCCCTTAGGAACTCCTAAGGGGGTGAAAAACCTTTCTTTACTTTAGACCCCTGTGGGTCTAAAGTAAAGAAAGGATTTTCCAATATTTAGCTGAATATTGGAAAATCCTTTCTTAGTGCTCGCCTACGTCATAAAAGGAAGCCTTATGCAAAATTTCATAATCCTAGTCCCAGTAGTTTCAGCTGTGCGTTGATATGTCAGTTTCTCCTTTTATATATACATAGATAAATAGTTCTTGAAGCCATCTTCAAGAACTATTTATTAAAAATCAATTTAGAATCTTTCTATCAATACTAGAACCATATCAACTTTAATACTTTATTAATTACTTTTATTATTTTATATATATAAACAGTGAAATTACAGTACCAAAAGTTAGTAAAAATTGTTGAAAAATTATTTTAAGTCTTAAATTTTAATATTTTGTATGACCGCCATTATTCTGTAGAACTACTATAATAGCTTATACCCGTCCCGACCCCATCAAATCAGGAAACATCTTAACAGCGCGAAGTAGCCCAAAGTACAGCGCCATCTCTCGGAAATGGGTTACTAATTTATACAAACTAGAAGGGTTATGATGTCTAGGCATTAATTCTACAAGATTTTGTAATGATATTGTTATAATATGTTATAATAATGATAAGATATTGTTTTGATAGATGTAGTCGACTATGTTTCAAGAATTTTGTTTTTAAACTAATTCCTGTTGCGTAAATTAGCATCATGCAAACGTTGCCTGGTAGTAGTTTTAGAAACCGAGGTTCCTGCTTTCTGTAACTGATCTTAGAATTGATTTTACACTGCCGCACAATTTGTCGATCATCAACAGAAGTAGCAAGACTTATTTTTCGCACACTTTCTGGACTAACTTTAAATAATTTTCCAACAGAACTAAAGTTTTAAAATTTTTCGCACAATCTTTGTTCTTTCTTCTAGTCAATTTTTGCCTCAGGGCCATTATTAATTCAAAAACAGTCAAATCACCTTACAATATTTTATTATTCTCATTCAGAATTGTTATGGTAAATTACTTTTAACTAACTTTTGGATTCCACACAGTGCCAATAAATTGTAATTAGATGACTAAAGACTTCGCTTTTTGTAGCAAAATTGTTGCTAAACCCAGCATTTTGATAAATTCTGCTATTTTAACATGTTTGTATAGAAGTTTATTATTACGTTTTTATTAATACTAAGGTATCACTATTTATGTATTCAATAAACTTGATGGTACGTTTAAGTACTGAATCGTGGTTTTCTTTATTTCATTTCATAACTATGTACCACCAGTACCTACGCTCACAAAGTTTAAACATAAATGATTAGGTTTAATTTAGATATTTTTAATCGTATTTATTGTAAAGAATTGTTTGTTTATTTAGGTAGGTATTAATTGGTTTTTAAAAACAATTTTCTTATCATTTATTACAAACTAGCCTAAAAGACTAATAAGAAATTTTACTACTTACATACATTTTTTTATTTATTTTTTTAAATAATTGTCCTTCAGCATCGGGAACAGGGTCCAAGCTACCAGCGATCAAGGCTCTAAAGAGAGGAATCTCCTTGCAATACAAGCCGTTTTCAGGAGTACCTACCGCTTTTTAAATCAAGCCCTGGATCCAGACGCCTAACGAGAGCCCTCTGTAAATCTAACTTATTACTTGCGAAAAATATTATGCTAAAACTAATCGATTATGTGGTAGTCGCAGTGTTTGTTTGTGATTTCAACGTGTATTCATCATCTTCCATTTTTTTTGTGTCTATAAATTTTGTTCACAGCTATTTGACCTTTTACTACTGCTTCTGATCCGGTAGCCATATTAGCAGTGCCATCGGCAAAAGGTTGCAATTCACAAAACTCTGGGATGTCACATGTGTACAACAAGTATAGGTAAATGATAAATGATATTTATTTTGCAAATAGGTTTTTTAAAAACAATTTTTTTGTGGGGCCAGTGTTTCCTAGCTGAACTAACTAAACTACCTCGAGAAAGAAGAAACACAGAAACAAACACAGGGGTCAAAGTCTCTTTTCAAGTCCATACAGCAAATATGTAATGGTCAAAATCATATGAGAACCATGCAGATTAGTGTCTGAGATGGTCCTTTGAGAAAAGAACCACACAGATTTGAGTGGACCTATCCAGTCAGTGCAAGCATTTGTCAGTATTCGTATAGCTCAATTTAGGACCACTAAGGAGCTCAACGATTTGATGAACAATACCAAGGAAAAGACATTTGGGTAGGCCGCAGAAATACTCAAATTGCCAGACTTAGGTCAAAATAACTGAAAAAAAAAAAGATTGGTCCTAGCACAGTTCCTTGAGGTATAACCAAGTATTTTAAGATGTTTGCTCGATATAGGCATCCCCTGCCTTGTTCTACACATTGTATTCGTTAAATGTGATTTGAGAATATCTGCATATTCTGGAGGCAGCCTGCGTCAGAGCTTGAGTATTAATCCCCCTCATGCCACACTTTGTCAAAAGCTTGCGTGATGTCTAAAATTACAGTGGTGGCGCAGACGGAGTCCTTATTTTCGAGCGTTTTTTCAATGATGTTTGTTAATCTGTGTACTTGGTTTACTGTTAGGTATTAATGAAATAAGGTGTTTTGACCTTGTCAATAATAGTTTTTCAGGGAAATTGGGCTTTACGATGGCATTTCATCGGGTAGTGTCCCACGCTTCGCAATCATATAATCACTTTAGGTACTCTACGGCTCAGGTATATGTTTTAGAATGAAGGCAGGATTGTAAATTTTGGTCCAGCTTTACTATTGTTTGCATTGCGCGGGTGGGTGGTGTTCCAGAATTGCACCTTTGATAATAAATGATTATTATTATGAGGTCATAACCCGGTGAGTTTTCCTAGAAAATGTTATTTTGGATTTTTCTTCTAACTTCTGTAGGAGTCACTAGCTTAAGTTCTTGATTAAAGGTAGAACTACACTGCGCACACGTGTGCTACGTACGCCGATCTGGTCGCATCAGTCTCCATAAATTTTATATGGTAACTAGACTTCTAGAGCTACATAAGATCCACGCGACATCGTTCTAAGTACAAATCGGGCGTGATCTACGTGTGCGTCGTTCTAATGTAGTTCTAGTTTTATACTAACTTTTCACTCATGTCCTATGCAGTTTCCATTGGGTTGAAAAGTTAATTCTAAGTGCCTATTATATGTATTATGGCCTAATAATACATTTTTTCCGCCGGTATCTCTGATAAAAGCGGTATTTATTTAATTTGCCTTTTTATTAGGTGTCTTGTCGCCATCTAAAGGAAGAAATCCATTGATTTGTTATTGGTTAGCTGCAGAGGATTTGTATTCAGAGTTTCATCAAATTTTAGATTTTTCTCTTAGATTATTTTGGTAATGTTTTATCTCACGGGCATCTTATTCCTTGCTACTTCATTTTTTTTTCTCAGGTAACAAATTCACTAAGTAACTAGGTACTTTAGGATAGATATAATGTGTTGTGCCACACACATTGTTGAATAAAACAATTGAGTAGAATCTAAGTTCTAAAAGTATGCACCTAGTTCGCAAGTATCTTTACTTATGCAGTTATTGATCTAAGTAGGTAGCACTATTTATCATCTCCGCATGGTATTATCTCTTAGTAAATTGTAAAGGTCAGCTCAGTACATATCTGCATATAGGACAGGTATGTACATATTTATGTAACTACTAATAAATCATTAATGTATCTCAATAGGAATTATTAGCAATTTAGTACTAAGACGCCAATTGGCGGGAATGATATTGTGTAACCTACTTTCATACAACTTTAATACCCTTTATAGTATATCGTCTCATAGGTGTACCTAATTTTGAAAAAGGAATAATGATAATCATTATTATTTCAAGAAAAAAGGTGTTTTTATTTCAAGCCTACATGGGCACTTATAAAACGTCAGAAACTAGTGCACGGTTACAAATTGGTCGTTTCCTATGGAGAAGAACCGGCTGTTTGTGAATTCTGTTACCAAAAGACACCATCACGTTCTCATGTCAAAGATCGGTTTGAAGAGTGCTAAAGCCGCAAAGGACTACATTTGAATAATGTTATCTTCAAGAAGTAATTTTCCCATCTCTTCAATTTTTTATTTTGTTCATTAATACGTATTAATTAACAATAAAGCAAATTAAATTATTAATTATTAATAATAATTAACACGTAACTAATTATATTAAAACAAACATAGGTATTTGTTATTTTTTTTAATCTACAAAAGGGAACTATTTCTGAGAAACTCAATATATCTCACCAAGGGATAGGATTTTACCTACAGCCTTATAAAGGTTAAATTTCCAAAAACCTCTTCTTTGTGCTGTCCTAATTCATAATAATGTTAGGTACGTTAAAAGTTTCGCGTTCCAATTTCCAGTAGTTACGCTGAGCTACTTTTTTATGTAGATACTTTTATCAACACTTATTGTTATATAGATGTGCAATTTAATAACAAGAATTATCAGTACAAAGCTGACAGTTGGCGGCAATAATTGTGTACATAATTATAAGATATATATTTGAATAATATTATTGAATGTAAAAAGATTTATTGGATAAAAATTGGTAAAAACGTTAAAAGTGTATTTTTGTTCTCTTATCATTTGGAGTCAACGTAAACTAAAAAACGGTGGAATTTAAATATAATAAAAAGTTAAGGATTATCCAAAATGCGTACGGAACTACCATTGTGTAAAAGATGCTGTTTTTGTTTGCCGTTGCGATATGGTTTACTTACATGGGGATATTTGAAGCTGGTGAGTACCCTACTTGACCTGCCACAAAGACAGGCAGAATTTCTTTTGTTTGTAGTGAACGGCAATATCAATGTAAATTAAGGTCAGCGTCAGTATGTCTTCTATACATCTGTATTGTGTATTCTTACACTAAAAGTGAGCTAAAAAGCTGTTAATCGTAGGCTTTTATTTATCCCGGAAAATACAAGGTTTCTGTGGATACGCAACGAGAACAAAACCGCGTGAAAAAGCTATTCCAATTAAAGTAGGTACCTAGGTAAATAATCTATAATAGTCTTAAAATTTAAGTTTTAATTTTGAACTCACTTTGATCTCATTTTGAATTTGTTTTAGTTTTAGATTTTTTTTACTAAGAACCTTTTCTACCTTCATCTACATTGGTAAAAATCAATATAACTACATAGGCACCTATATCTCAACTCCGTATATCCGCTATATACTACGCTAAAAAAATAAATACTTTGAGAAGTCATTAGATGATTTCCCACCTCCCAAAAAAATATCGGAAAAACTAACGGGGTTACCCATGACGTTCAAAGTAAGATTGTTTCATTCTTATTTCAGTGTGGGTAAGAGACAGAGTTATACAGGTTGTCTGGCGCCATCTCTTACCCACACTGAAAATAAGAATGAAACAATCTTACTTTAAACGTCATGGTAACCCCGCATATATTGACTCATCAAACTCTAGCATCAGTTGGAACGACTGCTGGACAAAATAGGCAGAGTACCTATATTAAAAATCTACTCTCTCTTTACAGGCTATAGGAGTCGTCTTATCGATAGCACTGATAGTAACATTGTACGGTTTAATACAAATGGCTATGAACTACAGGAGCACGTATTTTATCCACCAAATCATTGTCATCAGCATTGTGCTGGTCGTGTTATTAATTGACATCGCGCTGAATTTGGTGTTTATAGTCGGAGGTCACAAGGTAAGATTTTTAGCATCATGTAAGTACCTACCTAATAGTAAGAAAGGCAGACTATAACCTGCATTTTTGGTTGACAAGACGGAATGCAAGAAAACACATTGCGTCGGCGTCGACCCCATGTTAGAGCCCGTTTCCACTGCGGCCCAAGTCTGCTATTTTTATAAATTCGTCATTCCAACACGATCCTATTGTCATTTTGATCAAAGTTAGTAATCTGTTAATTCATAATGATCGATCATTGACTGGTCAATAGTCTCGTACAGTCGTACTAGAGTTGTGGTAGAATGTCAATATCGAGCTTATTAAAAGCAACGACTGAACAGTGACGTTCCAATGGTAGGTCACTGATCAAAGGAACTGTTAAAATTTTAGCAAATTACCGCATAAATCACATATTCATTTGTCAATATTTATAAGATTACCATTCTATGCCAATTCTTTCAATGGAGTGGCAGTGGTTGACCATTGGAAAGTCATAATGACGCCATTATATTAGTAGATTACCAAACTAGTCAAAATCAACAATTATGAAATCAATGATAGAACATCACTATTGTAATAGCAAACTTGAGGCCCTGGTCGGATGTCGGACCTGTATGCGCCTCTGTTCACAGTAGTCGGATGTAAGATCAAAGCTGGAGCCAATATTTGACACTCTACGCGAGGCCTGTACAAGATGGACGTCGACGAAGTTCTTGTTGTAATGTATTATTTGAGAAGAAAACGAATATTTAGATGCTAAAAATTGTATATCTGCTAAAGATCTCTTTGAGCAGTATTTTTCTAATATCAAAAGTTTTACAAATTGTTATGTGTCCCTGATTAATACGTACCTAATCCTACGTTGTTTTTTGTGAAAAACTCAAAATATTATTTTGTGAGATAACGGCATTATATCTTGAGGACGGCAGGATAAGGAACGAAAATATTGAGTGTATCCAATCTTGAGGGAATGGAAAGAGCTATGCGTGGAGTTTCCTTGCGTGATCGAATCAGGAATGAGGATATCCGCAGGAGATACAAGGTTACCGACATAGCACGATGAATCGCCAAACATAAGTGGCAATGGGCAGAGCACATTGCTCTCAGAACGGATGGCCGTTGGGGCCGAAAGATTCTGGAATGGCGACCACGCACCGGAAGACGTATCGTTGGAAGCCCTCCTACAAGGTAGACCGATGACCTGGTAAGGGTTGCGGGAATCCGATGGATGCAAGACGCACAGGACCGTTCATTGTGGCGCCATTTGGGCCTATGTCTAACAGTGGACGTCTTTCGGCTGAATTGATGACGATGATGATGATGATGAATTCTGAGGGAAAGATTTAGTTTGGAAACATTTCAGAACTTAATAACAGAATTGAGAAGACGATTTTTTTTATGTTGCGAGATGGAACTGAACGCTGCTATGTGTGTGTACGCGATCTGCTGCAGCGACACACGAGCGCCGCCGCGCGGTTGGAACAAGGGGTAATGGGGAACAAAATGTTGGCCCCGACATCCGATAGATGTGCAACAGCGTCATACACTTTTTTTCGGGCGTAGAGGGCTGGCAAAACAGCCGACATATCTTGTCAGCACCAACACAAAACCGGACCAGGGTGAATAACTTCATTTAAAATGATCTGCCACTCCAACATCCAATTAAAATCCTAGCCGGACAGTCGACAAGTGGGAACGGTAACTAACATTAGATGACTGCGGCAATGTTCGACAGTTACCGTCGCGCTGGAACTCAAAGAGCAGCTGAAGGAACACTGCACTGTGGGTTTTAGTCTGTAAAAATCTGACACGCCCTCTTGTTACACCCAGAGCGGGAGAAGTTATCTAAGTATTTGGTGAATTCCCACCATAAAAAAGTAGGTATAGACAATGGCAGGAAGATGATATTTTTTTTTTTACTTCTTCTAAAAAAGGAGGAGGTTCTCAATTCGGATGTTTGTATTTCTTTTTTATGTTTGTTCGCGCATAACTTCGTCGCTTGCCAACCGATTTGAAAAATTCTTTGTTTGTTGGAAAGGATACTACTAAGTATACTTCCCAAATGGTCCCACAGTCACCAAGTCGGAATCTGATGATGGAATCTTGGCGAAATCGAGGGAAGTCAGTTTAATTTTTTTGTAAAAAGTTTTTTTTTATTAGTAATAGTGTTTAACTGTGATCCCACCTGATGGTAAGCAGTGATGCAATCGTTGAAGGTGAGGCACACTAGAATAGATTTCAAGGTTAGGTCCAAGTTAAAACCAGGGGACGGTGCTGATGCAGAACTGATTTCTATTTAAAGTATTAGTCTTACAGTGAATGTTCCAGAGTAGACCGCGAAAAATTTATTTTTTAAATTGCAGCTCAGTGTCAGTTAGTATGGTAACAACAATTATGTTTGCGGTAACGACATATATATGTATTTACAAAACTGTACTCACTAAAACCATCATCATACCTAACTCTATAATTTACAGACAAGGTTAAACGACAAGTTTTTATTAAAATAGCACATTTTATATTAAGCATGCATTTTACATTAGGCATTAAGTCCGCCTTTGTACTTTATGTTGCATGAAGTTTAATAAATAAATAAATTTTACCTCTGCTCTACGTTAGACAGTTTGGTAATGGTTTTAATGAGTATAATTATGTAAACACATACTTACATGTCATTACTTAGTGTAAATATATTTTCAATATACCTTCTTGAAACCCCTGCCGCTCTTAAGTATGCAATTTACTGTTTTCCGCACTAATGCGGAGAACTCGCCGGCAACCCCCGTTTATTTATTTCTTCGTACGTGTATTGAAAAATGGCATTTGGTACACGTGGAAATTTGTCACTGCAGCAGTCGACTCCATAACAGCCTCGCCTGCGGTTGCTATGACAAACATTCACTTGTCTCAAAATGTATTATTTTTCTACCCAACAGGTACTGCCCCCTAGCCAAGTTACAATCGTTTCGTTTGCGTCGAACGCCTCGAGTAGGCCACGCCTCTGATTCCTTTATTCCGACGTCATCTCAACGCTCAGTCACGTGGTCACAACAAAGGAATCGGAGGCGTGGCCTACTCAAGGCGTTCGACGCTAACGAAACGTTCGTAACTTGGCTAGGGGGGCTGAACTGGAAATTGAAAATGACGTACGCAAATCAGAATTTACCGGCTATCCTTGTGCATTCACTTGACTCTGGTCGTATGAGCTAAGAAAGCGGTGAAATTCATAAAGTTTTTCTTGTTCTAGAAAAACATCTCGCTCCTGCGCGTGTACTACATCTACAACATCGTGGTGTGGGCGCTCACCATCGTACTTGTGCTCGTGATGGGCCTGCTCATGATGCCCTCAGTCACGCCTGATCATCTCTTTTCGTACCGCGTCTGGCTAATGATCCTGGACTTCGCGAGCTCTTTTGTTAATATTAGTAAGCGTTATAATTTTTTTTTTTAAAAGGCGCTCGTGCTGATATCATAACATCAAGCAACGGTTGCCGTGACCACTTATTTATTTATTTATTAAACTTCATGCAACATAAAGTACAAAGGCGGACTTAATGCCTTAGGCATTCTCTACCAGTCAACCTAGGGTGGTGAAGAGACAATATGGTAGGCATAAAAAGAAAATTTTACACGAAAAACAAGAGCATAAAAAAAATACTCAAACTATACACTTATATATACTTATTATATATCAAAACTCTTCCGTGTCTAGGGAAGTTCGATAAGCCTTTGGCTTCAACTGTCAGTCTAGAGGGGTTACCATGACGTTCAAAGTAAGATTGTTTCATTCTTATTTCAGTGTGGGTAAAAGACAGAGCTATACAGGTTGTCTAGCGCCATCTCTTACCCACAATGGAAATAAGAATGAAACAATCTTACTTTAAACGTCATGGTACAGGTCCAGACCTTTGATTATTGACATAGAAACATAGTAAGATAATGGCCTACCCCGCGTTTGTTTGGTTGCAAGCATTGTGACAAAGTCAGGTAAAGCCCCATGCCCCGGAGACTCTCTGGGCGTTGGGAGTTGTGGGATGAAACCTGGCTAGCGTGAGCGGTGGCTTACGGTCGGCGAGCAACGGGTAAGTCACCGTTCGGTAATTACCAAGGCTGGGTTGATGGCGCGTTGTGTCCCACGTGCGCCTCAAGATGTTATCAAGGCTGACGAGACCTGTCAGGGCTGTAGAATGTTCGAAAGAATTACCGTGGCCCTCGCAAACGACAACTGAAGGAACATGGCAGTTTTCAGTCATAGATGATTTCCCACGTTAACTCTTTCAGACAATCCCCAAAACTGACCCTAGGCCCAGCTGGACCGAAGCCTACTGAGGCCATGGATTGGCTTCCGAAAGAGAAACCTGTTGTCCTGAAACGCAAGGCAAAGTAACATAGAAGTTGGTTTTAGTCAGTAATAGTCTGACAATCCCTCCGCCCTAGAGCGGGAGAAGTCATTGGATGATTTCCCGCCTAAAAAGAATAGATGTGAATCTTAAAAATGTTTTTTTTTCCTTTCACAGTAATGCAATCCTACTTCCTCCTGTTACTAAGAAGCGAGATCATCAAGCTAAGAAGCAACTGCGAGTTCAGGTTCGTGAACAATGCAGCTGAAGCTGAATGTACCATGAATTACAAAGAAAGATTGCTCAATGAAGAGAAAGAGATGCAAGATGAGAAGGGAACGTGGGAGAGAGAGGCTGTGTGCGCAAGGACCTGTCAAACTAATGGAAATTGTCACAAGAATGAGGATCAAGACTGATGGAACTGAAATGCTAGCAATGATCACTGGTCAAAGACCAACAAACTCATGTGTAGCTTTGTCCTATGTACTAAGTAACTTTGTATATTAAGATAATTAAACTGTTTTATACAACTTTACTTAATTTCTAGATTTTGTTTAAATTCCCACCCTTATTCTCAAAACATTTTGAAAACACATTCATTGGGCATACCGCTAAGGAGTAGAATTTCCCGCCAGAGTCAGATGTTTCCTGATAACTACAACCTAGGGGTCTTGAAGTCTAGAGTGAATAGGACACATCATCACTTAGACCCAACGCTGCGTTAAGCGAACGCCCGCGCGTACACCCATCGGGTGACGTGACAATGCGCGTGTGTCGTGTGCGGCGTGGCGGTCCCCGTAGCGGAAACCGAATTATTACCTGCGCAGTGTCGCTAGTTCAACTTGTAACGTTGTGCATGTAGTCGTGTCGATGGAGAACTTTAATCTATTATTACGTAGCAAAACAGGCGCGGGGCGTGACTGCCCGCGACGATGCACTTTTGTATGGGACCGCGCCGGCGACCGCGTAACGCAGTGTCGGCCCTTACCATCTGGTGAGATTTAGCGCGAGCCTATCAATAATAATATATTTAAATATATATAAATATTACCAACGTAATTAATCTTGGTGTTTATATCACATTTATTTATAACCAATATGTAAGCTAGCTTGTTTCTTACCTATGAAATTAGGTCCTTAACTATAAAATTAATGTTTTATAAAACGCCAATTTTACCTACCTACTTTGAACTATATCTTCGGATTACCTAAGGGTGTTTTTAATATCATGTGGATTTCATCACGCATGCGGGTTTGGTCCGCATGCAGAAAATATCAAAATGCAAAAATAAAACGCGTCTCACGTGTGTATTCCACGAATTACAATTAATAAATACTTGTATAAAATGGACATTTGCGGGATTACGCGTGCGGAGCAATCCCGCATGCGTGATCAGAACCGCACAATATTAAAAACACCCTAACTTGGAATTATAAGTATAAATAAACTTTATATTAAAGATACGTACTTAATTTTTTTTATAATTAATAAAGTAATTTATCAGTTTCTTTGTTTTGTATTTTCTGTATTATTAGCATTTATAAGAATAGGTACGAGATCTCGTAGACTTGTTTTTGCTTTGTTTAACATGACGAAAAGATGATCTTAATAAGACCCTTCTTATCGCAGAAGAGGTCACTGTTATCATACAAGTGTATAAACAAATTCTTAGTACTATAACAGGAAAAGTTAAGCAGGTACATACGTACTTGTGCTTTGTTCTTTTACATCTAGTCAATTTTCGGAATTATCCCGGCTTTCTACATAGGTTTCTTCAATCTTCCCAAAATCTTCTGGATCAAGATCTTTTGGTTATAACTGAAGGTATCTACAAAATTTGTAAGACGATAAAAAAAAATCTCATAAATAAAATTATCAGGAAAAAATCTGAATGAGTGACAAGAAATCAGCATAGATAAATTGTTAACTCTTTTTAAAAAGAACATCGTACTTACTGTTTGCGTTTTTGTCGGAAGAGGTTTAACATCTTTCAAAAAATATGATTTGTCTATATCTATCTAGGACAGACTGACTGACATATCAGCGCACAGCATAAACTACTGCTACTAGGACTAGGAGCCTGAAATTTTGCACAATATTTCTTTTACAACGTAGGCGAGTACTAAGAAAGGATTTTCCAAAATCACCCCTTATGGTTCTGGACTTAGTTTCACGCGAGCAAAGTCGCTGGCAGAAGCTAGTCTATCCGAAAAAGAGAAACTTACTGACTGACATATCAACGCACAGCGGAAACTACTAGGACTAGGAGCGTGAAATCACAAGGTTTCCTTTTACGACGTAGGCAACACAGGATTTTCTAAAGTTCACCCCCTAAGTGGATAAATCGGGGGCCAAAGTTTGAATAGAGAAACCTAGTTCCACGCGGGCGAAGCCGCTGGTTCTGCCCTCATGGAACTAGTTTTTCATACAACTAACTGCTGTGCTATTCTCTAAGAAAACAGCCTTGAGCGCAACGCTGGCCGCAGCGAAGAAATCCAAATAAGTACATTCAAATCACAGTCATACAAATCCATTCTAGCAAAGTAGGCGGCCGATCGCGTGAGGCAACGGTCCTCACGCCTTGACCGCCGCCGGGATTCCGATCCCGATTTCCGGCCACCGTAGGCGCGGGCTTGCGGACGGCGACCAATGGGTAGCTCGCCGTCCAACCGTCCGGTAACCGTCCGGACCGAGCCCAAGTCGTCGACGGCCCGTACGGTTCCACGCGCGCCCTAAGGAGATGTCAGCAAATCGTAGGGACCCAGTAGGGTCGAAGCAACGGATAGTGTGAAAGCGAAACCCGGGGCCCTGGGGCGAAGGAACAGGAGTGGGTTTTTAGTCAGTAAAAGTCTGACACTATCTTCCGCTCCGCTCAAGAGCGGGATTTCTCATAAGATGATTTTCCCACCCAATAAAAAAAAAGTCATACAAATCCTATTTGGATTTCGTCGCTGCGGCCAGTGCTACGCTCAAGGCACTCAAGGTTCTCAAGGCTCAAGGTTCTCTTAGAGAATAGCACTGCTCATCTATGAGAATAGTTCGTACTATCATATTTAAAAAAAAACTTAAGGAAATGAAACATCCTTTTCTCAACCTTCTTCCGAAAAAAGCTCCAGTAGGTATATATCAACACGTGGGCCTCGTTAGTAAGTAGGTTTTTTTATATGTGGGAAAATCATCTAATTACAAATCGGGCTCTCGGCGGAGCGGGAGATATTGTCAGACTTTTACTGACTAAAAACCCACTCCTGTTCCTTCTTTGCCTTCATCCCGGGGCCCCGGGCTTCGCTTTCACACTACCCGTGGCCCCAGTAGGCTTCGACCCTGCTGGGCCCCTATAGTTGCTGACATCTCATTGAGGCGCGCGTAGAACAGTACGCACCGTCGACGACTTGGGCTCGGTCCGGACGGTTACCGGAAGGTTGGACGGCGAGTCACCCAGTACTCGTCGTCCCGCAAGCCCGCCTACGGTGGCGGGAAATCGGGATCGGAATCCCGGCGGCTCGTTAGTAATTAGGTGAGTATATTTTATCATTGAATGACGAGTCATTTGTGATGTCATCGCTGTAAACAACTTTATCAGCTAGTCAGAGTCGGAAGCTTTCAATATCAGCTAAGTACACAATAAACCCGGGGTTTTCAACAGGAACAGTTTGTAAACAACGGTTATTCACCGAAATATGCAACAACATGGTAGATAGGCGACGTTTTTATTTATATTTTATTGTTCAACATAACAAAATCAGGGACCATTTTGGTTACCCATTGAAAGGGTTTTTGATAGCGTTTTGACAAAGTGTTGTTTTAAAACCCATTTTATATTGGTTACACTTATTTACGAAAACCCTCATCAATGGATAACCTCTTCCAAACCCTTTCGATTTGTTTACCTGTATATTCAAAAACCCATTCTTGGTGGTTTATACTTTTTAGCGGTAACACGTTTTGAACGGGTTACCCCTTCAACGACTGTAACAGAGTTACCCATTCGGACTACAAATATTGTAATTTTATCTCTCGTGCCTTACTTTAAAGTACTAAACTGCATGCATTCGGCAGGTACGCGTCAAGTCGCAACACGCAATCTAGGACCTAGTGACTCCACAGTCCATACACATTCGATTATTTTATGGTTATTATTGCAGTGATTTTAAAGTTAAATGTATTTTTTTTTCTGGAATAGTCGGGATTGTTTCTTGTATAATCTTGTCTTTTTTACGGAATCATAAATGTCATTCGATCGTCTCACTCATCATTTAGTGCCCGAAGGGAAGATCAAAATTATTCTTCCACTCCAACGTAATTTAAAATGATTTTATTTAAAACCCTTTGATTACCCCGACAAACCCTTTCAAAGGGTTTTCTGCTTCAATTGGAACCGGTAACATCTTGAACTAGTTAACTTATTGATAGGGTTACCCTAACGTTAGTGTTATGAAAGGGCTAACACTACGAAGAGGTAACATTTTCCATTACTGTAGGCATACAATCTGTAACCCTTTTGAAAGAATTAACTTATATTCGGGGTTGTACGGTCCCTGAACAAAATTAGCTACCTACTTTGTATTAAATAGCAATGGGGTAAGATTTGACTCTTATTTATCTATACTTATAATAAATCTGTAGAAGTGAAAATTCTGTACATTGAAAATATCAAAAAATAAATGGCAGGGGGTGTTACGAGACCGACACCGAACCCAAAAATGTAATTAAAAATATTTTTGTCTGTCTGTCTGTTTGTTCAGGCATCACGCAAAAACTACCGGTTCGATTACGATGAAACTTGGTACAATTATTCTTTAATATATTGGGCACCACATTGGGTACTTTTTATCCCGGAAAAGTATATACAATAAAAAACAAACTTAATTTTGCGGTTCGATCCCTAGACCCGATTACTGTACCTACCGAAAATAATAAGTTGGTCGTAGATTACGTCATCCGCAGTGGAGTTCACTAAGGGGCGCTGCACACGGTTAAGATACTATAATATTTTATTTTAAGATACAATATTGCTCGCCATACAAATCAAAGGACTATCACACTCGACGAAGATAATAAATAATATTTCATATTTTCGTATCTCAAAAAACCTAATAAAACCATTTTCGACTTCTACGCGGACGAAGTCGCGGGCAAAAGATAGTTTAAAATAAAACTTCATGCAACATAAAGCTTCAATAGACGGACTCAATGTCTCAGGCATTCTCTACCCAGCAACCAACGATAGTGGAGAGGTACATGGCAGATGCATAAAAAAAGAAAAAAAATATCCATTACAGAAAAGAAGGGTACAAAATTAGATATATTATACAGGTGTAATTAAACATGGCCAGATGGCTGATGGTGCCGAAAGGTTCTGCAGTGGCGATCAGGCACCGGAAGACTCAGCGTTGGAAGGCCTTTCACAAGGTGGACCGATGAGGACCCTTCGTTATGGCGACACCTGGTGGAGGCCTAAGTCCAGCAATGGACGTCTTGTGGCTGAAATAATGATGATGGTGATGATAATAATAAAAATAAACGTAGATAAAAATACATGTAGGTATGTTTTATACATTGATGTATTAAAAATAGGATTTTTAATACATCAATGGTTTTATATGATAAAATGGAAAGAGGATTTTGACAAAACTCTGCCACTGACTGATAGCCATCCCGAGATTTACTAGCTTACCATGACGTTTAAAGTAAGATTGTTTTATTCTTATTCCAAGAGATGGCGCTAGACAACCTGTAGGTAATAATATTCCACAACTATCACACAACGCCGTCTAGTTCCAAGCTAAGCAGAGCTTGTGTTATGGGTACTAGACAACTGATAAACATACTTATATATTTCTAAATACATACATATATAGATAAATTACACCCAGACACAGAACAAATGATCGTGCTCATCACACAAACATTTGTCCTGGGTGGGAATCGAACCCACGACCTCTGGCTTAGCAGTCAGGGCCACTAACCACTAGACCAACAGGCCAGTCGAGGTATAGCTCTGTCTCTTGCTCACACTGAAATAAGAATGAAACAATCTAGTTTGAACGCCATGGTAACCCACCAAGAGGAAGCGCGTTCCACAGAAAAACCGACTGTACTTTAAAGGAAGAATGAACAAAATGAGACGTGTGAGAAGGGCAAAGCAGGAGAAGAACCCAGATCCCTAGTTTGTGGAGAACATAGGTACATATCCATGAGCGCACCTAGCATATGCTCGGGATGGGGCAATTGTATGGCATTTATCGTAGTATCTGGTCGGGATCGGGATCCCAGGGCGGCAAAACCAAAATCTTATTTCCAGTGTGGGTAAGAGATGGCGCTGGACAACCTGTATAGCTCTGTCTTTTACCCACACTGAAATAAGTCTCTTTTGGCTTATATCAAATGAAATAGCCAGCCAAGCAAACTTAATTCTAGGTCTTATCTCAACAATTTCACGGCTTTTCTTCTGATCTTTCATACAATAGCTACATTCTCGGTTTACTGTATACAATCGAGAATGTAGGAACAAGGTAAGCAAGCTGGATAACGTATGCGCCCAATAGATTATCGACAGTTTAAAAAAAAAGTCAATAGGTTTCGAGCGTTCTGGGCCCCTACGGTTTTGCTGAGATCTCTTTGAGGCGCGCGTGGAACACTACGCGCCGTAGATGACTCGGGCTCGGTCCGGATGGTCCAGCCGTCTCCTTCGCTAGCATTAATATTTCGCAGAACGAAGCGACCGCCTGCCTTTCCTCATCGCTCCGGACCAGGTCCCGGCGCAAGAGGTTGTTGCCGCCGATCGCCTCCTGGAGGATGGACAGGTCTACGCTACAGCCCCCCTAGCCAAGTTACGATCTTTTTGTGTGCGTCGAACGCCTCGAGTAGGCTATGCCTCCGATTCCTTTGTTCTGACCACATGTCTGAGCGTTGAGGTGACGTCAGAACGATGGAGCAACTTTGCCCGAATTGCTCCATCGTAACAATCGCCGTAGATACGTGACGCAACACTGCATCTACTAAAATTGAGATTTTATTGTAAATACCTAAATATTTGTGTTTTCACAAATTATTTTAACTGTCTTTTATACGGCGGACGTGATGCATCGCACAATTTATCAGTTCTTTTATGCTATTAATACCAATACTGGATATTGCAAAAAAATAATATTGTTCAGCTGATAAACTTTGTTATGCTTCCGATTACGGGTCACATGTCATGTGTATTACTTAGCTACTTACTTGACTTAATGTCTTATGTCCCCTAAATGGGGCAGAGGGCGTCCACATAGTTCTCCATCGAGAATGGTCTAAGTTCCAAAATTCACTACGGTCAGCGCGATTCTGTCGCTCGCCGCTTCTGCCTTTAAAAACGACGGGTCATCTTTTAGATCTTCCGGATGTTTATTTTGAGTCCAGTTTTTACCGCTTCCTGACGTAAATTGTATTATCTTTGATTGCATGTCGACGTGGGTATGATTCAGGTCTTTCAAGATGTTATGTAATCCGTATACTCTAACCCGGTGTATTATCGGAGATACAAAGCATAATTCCGTCATGAATGTTTACAAAAAGAAGCGGCGAGAGGAGGTAGCCTTGGATATCTGCGTGCACAACGATGTCATCCGAAATGTGTCCTTCCGTCTCTAATAGACGGACAATTTTCGGCGTCACTCCAATGTTCAGTAAACGGATCCAAACACTGGACCACTTCTGTGTATCGAAAGCCTTTTTGAAGTCAATAAATCTCCCTCTGCCATACTAATGCTTGCTCAAGTATGATACGTGGAGTGTTGAGCTGGTCCGCGCACAAGCGGTTTTTTTTTCATGACGAAGGGGAATTGCATTTCAGGTTCCTCGTGACGAAAACGATGTCTTGTGTTTTTATGTCCCTAAGGGTAGCGTTGAGGGTGTTGTAGAACTTGTCTTTGATATCGTCCGGTGATGTATTGGTGAGGCGTACTGTACAAAGGAAACCATTCGTGTTCTTGAGTTGAAATAGGAGTACAGGATCAGATCAGTTTCCAGTCCACAAGTTTTCTATAAGGTGTATTAGAAAGGAGGTGCTCTACAATTATACTCGCGCACTTCTTCCTCACGTTCTTTACCCAAATACGTTGAACATGAATGATTCGGGATGGCTAGGGCTCTTCTTTTTGCGGTACTCCGCCACGAGTACAGCAGACGGTTAATTGGCAGTTTATCTGTTATTCTCATTTACAGCGATTCTAGAGCTAGGACAATTTTTTTTTCATGAAATTCGACAATAAGAGACTATCGTTCCTAACCAGAACTATCCATGTCACTTCTGCATTATGGGTATGCCACAGGTAGGTAGTTTTTCCATTTCTACCAATCTACTTATAACCGGGTCTGTTATCAATGGGTTGTTAGCAGATAATTTGTGATTGGCTGGAGCTGTGTGTGTTGATATACTAGGTCTTCGACCAGGTCACCAACGATACATCTCCGGGCTTACGTTCTTATGTACTTTATAGGTAGAAACGTTATCCAAACTATTACTACAAAAGAAAAACTGGTCAACATTTTAGTTCCATAATCTGCCGTCATTAAAACATCCCGAATTCCCAACTCAACCGGCGCATTTCTAAGAACTCCAACAAGAGTAATAGGAATGATCTCATAGTGCAGGTAAATATTGTGAGTGACGCGTCACCGAGATGAGAGTGAGCTCGAACAACAAATAGCACTTCCTATATGACGTGTGGACAGGATCGTTTAGGTAGGAACTTCCACTGAGACGTGTCACGGAATTATTTGCAAGGGTCATTGATACAGTGCTATGTTACTCATAGATATAATTTGAGACCGTTGACAGCGGTTGTAGCTAGAAACTGCTTCTTCTTCTTTCGTATCGATCTGACTCTAACTTGGTCCGACCAATTTAGAGTCAGCTCTGTCGTTGGCCTCGGTATAAGTCGTGGGAGGTGCAGGTGGTTGTGCATGATAGTCAGGAAAAAGGAGGAGGAACGCATATCCTGTGGAGGGGCTTCATATTGGTAGGTATTGTGTTTGCGATGGGTCAAAGATACCCCATTTGGCCAGATTACCTACCTCTACAGTGGTAACCTGCAACAAGTTTAGAAATTGCTTGATTGATGACGTTGTTTTTGTATGCAAAACCAAGTGGGACCATATCTGTCGCATGCCGTTTGAACAATTGGTCCGAATACTTATAGTTTTTTTTTTTGGCTGCAAAACCAAGTGGGACCATATCTGTCGCATGCCGTTTGAACAATTGGTCCGAATACTTATAGTTTTTTTTTGTCTGCAATTCCAAGTGGGACCATATCGGTCGCATGCCGTTTGAACAATTGGTCCGAATACTTATAGTTTTTTTTTGTCTGCAATTCCAAGTGGGACCATATCGGTCGCATGCCGTTTGAACAATTGGTCCGAATATAGATTGTTTTTGTTTTAGGTTGGAAGTTACCCAATTACTTCACCTCAATTTCAATTCAATTGCTCTAGGGTGGAGCAGAAAGGCGTGCCAGAATTTTACTAACTCAAAACAAATATGTGTTTTTCAGTTGCCATAAAGACTGGAACCGCAGGTATTATTTTCGGAAATTCCCCGCGGCCCCAACGGGCATCGACCCTGTTGGGTCCGACTAGATAGACGAGATCAGAGAAGTCGGTGGGACACCTCAGGCATTTGGACGATGAAGCTGAACACATGGATGGCTAGTTAAGGATAATGAAAAAAAAGTGAAATAACTATACCTACCCTGTTCAAAATAACACTAGACATTTACAGAAACCTTTTTACTCTCCATCCAACCGATTTTGACTTTTATTAAGTTGGTGGCATGACAATTGGCAACTGCAGTAAATAGTTGGTTTTGTAACCACTTTTTTGCATTTAATGCCATCCTTATGCCTAAAAATCGGTTAATTAGACAGTAAAAAAGGTTTCTCTTAACGCGAATCGAGTATAGCTACCACGGGCCACTTTATGGTAAGTTGTAACCACTACGTATCATCATCATCATCATCATTTCCGTCGACGTCCACTGTTGGAAATAGGCATCCCCTAAATGTCGCCACAATGACCGGTCCTGTGCGTCTCGCATCCATCGGATTCCCGCGACCCTCACCAGGTCATCGGTCCACCTTGTGGGAGGCCTTCCAACGCTGCGTCTTCCGGTACGTAGTCGCCACTCGACCATCTGCGACGTTCTGCGAGCAATGTGCCCTGCCCATTGCCACTTAAGTTTGGCAATTCTTCGGGCTATCTCCGTAACCTTGGTTCTCCTGTGGATATCCTCATATCTGACACGATCACGCAAGAAAACTCCGAGCATAGCCCTTTCCATTGCCCTCTGAGTACCTTTAAGCCTTCTGATGAGGCCCATTGTAAGCGACCACGTTTCGGAGCCATATGTCATCACGTATGCATATCAGCAAAACGAGTGGTAAAATGAAGGCACGCTGGGCATAGGAGAGAGAGAGAGGAAGAGGCAGAAAGTGAGATCTCATTAGAAAAATACATACAACAATCAATAACACAACAATTACTCAGAGTGTGTATTCTTGTTCCTAATATTAAAGAGGTTCATATTCATATCGCTATCGCAAACTGTAAAAAAACACCCCTGATTACCCTCAAGAACTTGTATACCCTACGGAATAAAAAATTCTTGATTTACCTAAATTTTGACAAGCTTTTGACATTTATTGTCATTGAGATGATAACAGGATTTTAATTTGGACATTTTTTAAGAATTGGCTTTTATTGATGAGTTAATTGTAAGGCATATGCGCACAATTATGATCGACTAGATGTCCCCCGCGTCTTTGCTCGGTACTTATTGTTCGGCAACCCGCATGTCCTAGAACCAACAATTCGAAGACATGTGACAACCACCAACCCGCACTGGGCCCGCGTTCTGGATTACGGCCCATTCCCTCTCCTAGAGAGGAGACCTGAGTCCCAACAGTGGGAACATCATAAGGCCGACTATGCTATGCTACTTATTGTTCGTATAGCCTTCCTCGATGAATGGGATATCCAACACTTAAAAGAATCTTTCAATTCAAATGAGTAGTGCCTGAGCTTAGCATGTTCAAAATAATAAATTCTTCAGTTTCCCAATATGTTAACTATAGATTCAATGTAATGCAAGTTGTACTCATTAATATTTGTCAAGAAAATCACTCAATAATAAAAATATCATCATTTATTGTATATCACAATTGGTTTCTTAAGCTATATACAAAATATTTACAAATTAAATTACTGTTACAAACTACAACTAAAGAAAGAGCGAACATTACAAAATCGAGATTCAACGACATTCTTAGTATGGCACCTTTGACTCTGAACAATTCAGGCGGGTTGTATGAAACAATCCTAGACCTGTACCATGACGTTTTAAGTGAGATTGTTTCATTCTTATTTCAATTGTGGGTAAGAGATGGCGCTAGACAACCTGAATAGCTCTGTCTCTTACCTACACTGAAATAAGAATGAAACAATCTTACTTTGAACGTCATGGTAACCCCGCAGGGCACATTGTAAGATTATAAGAGGAAGATTTAAAGGTAAAAAAAGTTGAGTATCATAGCAAAGAGAACGTTGCTCAAAATTCTGACTGACACATAGCAAGTAGAAACACTCTGAATAGTGTTAGACTTAGGATCCATTTCACTTTATCCATGTGGCCATTTTTTGCTTTTTCCTTAAAATTGAAATTTAAAAGGGATGGAGCTATACAACATTATTTCTAGTTTATGCGAAACCTGAATACAGTTTGTTCAGAATCAGTAACTGAATAGATTCCAACAGTTTTATATTTTTTCTCAAAAATATTTAAAAAGCTCACAAGTTGGACATCGCCGACACTGAGTACAACACAAGTCACGGTAGGTCATAGCGGGCATTAGGCGCCAGCTAACAGCTGGGTGCAAGTGCAAAACAACCCCTCAGTCGCCTGGATAGCCTGGAGACTATGCATTTTTGCTGACGCAACAAGCTTATAACTTTGTGATTTTTCATGATACAGTTATGAAATATTGTACATAGATTCTTTACATAGAAATACTAAACTAGTGTTTCAGGTTTCACATATACTAAATCTATACAAATAGAATGTATAGCTCCATTCCACTTTCTCGCTTACATGCTCTACATTACCACGTCATGGTAAGGCTTCAGAATTTGAACTAATCTGCCACGTAATGGACGCTACACACGATCCAGTATACCGTCAAAATTACAGCGCGTTTACAACGGCGTTCGGTAAATTTGATCGTGTGTGGATATAGTATAAATGAGAAGTAGACTTGTCATGGATAAGTTATGGGAACTTAACCGTAGGTGGCGAAATAAGTCCTTAATATTTGGCGCAGCCGTGAGACACACAATGTTGACGTGTTTTTTAAGTTTTAGTATTTAATTTTCTATATTGTAATTGTTATCTCATTGTGTGTACCTGTGTGCCAAATAAATGTATTTTCTTTCTTTCTTTCTCTGTTAAACCCGAGCGAAATTTGTATAAAACGAAGCTTAGGTCGCAAAGGTGGTGAGAAATATGCTGAGTAGTAGATATAGTTTCTGCTTTTTATACTTATGTACATCATCTTTGGTGCTTTAACTCTTTTAACCCGCCTTAGACTCCTCCTTATGACCTAACTAACTATTTAGAGATCTACAGGAACGACAGTCGTGTCGTACACTCCATTCGGCACTCCATCCACTTTGCCTTCATACACGATCTGTTGTAACTGGTTCTCATAGCCGTGAGGACCTGCCTCTTCCATCTTCTTCAATAAACTCCTTATTAAGATTATAAGGTATACTTGGATTGCTGTAAAGAAAAGAAATACCATTAGTATACACATGATCAACAAATGAAACAGGACGTGGAATAAAAAGATTCTTAAAATGGTCTAGCTCAGTATTTCCCAAACTATGGGTGCCTCCCTTTAGAAGGACTTTTTTGATTGACCCACACATTGGATACACCCTGAAAAACCGAAGCCTAAGCAACAAAACTATCCTTTATATTGAAATATATTCTTTTACTTAAATATACTAACTTTATTTTATTTTTTTCGATTGAACTACATTTTTTTATGAGTCTGGACTCATTCCTCATAAAATAGTATTGAAAGTAGGTTGTCCTATTATTTTACTAAGAAACCTGAATCCACCTAAACTTTGCAATGGCACGCATTTGCTGATAAAATCACTAAAAACTTTCAAATCTATTATGTACAAGGCTCATCGGATGTGGTACCGGAGAAAATGTATTGATTCCAAAAATTCCTCTGATACCATCGGATTTGCCGTTCCAATTTAAACGACTACAATTTCCGATAAAGATATCTTTTGCAATGACCGTTAATAAATCGCAGAGTCAAACTTTCAATGTTGCAGGCTTAGATTTGAGTGTAGAGTGTTTTTCGCATGGCCAATTATATGTCATTCTTTCAAGAGTAACCTCAAAAGAAAACATGTTTGACAAAAAAGCTGTGAACGTTGTCTAAAAAGACATTCAACACAAGACAGTATAATTATCGTCGTTGCGACTTTAAGACCTCTTATGTGTAAAATTCAACTTTATGAGAAAATCGATAAAAACCGTCTACTGAAAAAAATATAATGAAACCAACTACAACAAGTAATATTATAGTAAAAAAAAAAAAACAGTTTACATGTAAAAGTACTTTAAATGTAAAAGTAGTATTTTATTAGGAAGCACATTGATGATCTTGAAATTGGTAAACAAATGACGATTAAATCGTCGTATAAACAAGAGAGTTTTTGCATTCGATAGAACTTCAAAATGATAAAAATGGTGGAGTAAACAAGTTATTATACCAAAAGTGACACATAATAGACCGTCTTAAAGTCGCAACGACGATATTCAGTATTGCACCCGTGCGAAGCCAGGTCGATCGCTAAGTAACAAATAATCCTAAAGTCCAAAGAACAAGGTATACTCACTTAAAGCCGCGAACATAAGTGGCAGAATTTCGAAGACCAAATAGAATCCCATCCGACTGGACACAGAGGCTGCGAAGTCGATGATCTGTACCAAAACCGATGCCACAGTCGTCGTTACCGCAAAGTAGTAATAAGTCTTTATGTATGTTATTAGTTTCTGTAACAAAATGAGAAAAGGAGTTAAAATAGTGTACATATTAGTACATTGAAAGAGTTGCCTGGATCAAAGAATTTATCCTCTACTTTTGTTACAAAGGAAACTGTCTTAGTTGCTTTTGAGACTTCCACTATTGGATATAGATAGGACCTGTGACGTTTAAAGTAAGATTGTTTCATTCTTATTTCCAGTGTGGGTAAGAGATGGCATTAGACAACCTGTATAGCTCTGTCTCTTACCCACACTGAAATATGAATGAAACAATCTTACTTTGAACGTCATGGTAACCCCGCTGGAGCCAAGTTGGAACATAAGGATTAGAAGGCCTCCCACAAGGTGGACTGATGACCTGGTGGGAGTCATAGGAATCTGATGGATACAAGACGCACAGGACTAGTCGTTGTGGCGACACTTGGGGGACGCTTACGACCAGCAGTGACGTCTTACGGCTGAAATGATGATGATGAAAAATCATGGACCAGTCTCATTATTTTCGTTTACCCTTTGTTTTCCACCAAAAATAGATAGGCAGTGAAGCCCAGACCAACTAAAACCACGCTGGACATAAGCCTGGGTCTAAGCTGGAACATAAGCGGCGGAAGGCCAAGCAGGACCGACAACCTGCACATTGGTAATAAAATTAATTTAAAGATTTTTTCTCCCAGATTTATCTGCAGAACACCTATCTATTGTTTTTATTAATATCCCTATCTGAGCGCCAAAGAGTAGGTAAACACCAGTTTATAACCTCGTAATTGCAATATTGCTGTCAATAATTGCAACAATAGGGTAAAGTGGCATTCATCATTATGATAAACGGTGCTCGCACATGATAGCAATTGCGACAATCCGCACATTATCACTTTATGTTCCAACAAAGTGACGTAGACTGGCAACTAACCTACGTCGTACGGAAAGTTCAAGTTCCCAATACATTAAAGTCTCTGAGATAACCCGAGGCCCGCGACAAAGAAAAGAAATCTAATTACATAGTTAATATATCATGGAATGCCCGTCACTGTTCCATTTTTCTGAGATAGTATACTAAAAACAAATGTTAATATTTTGTTTTATTTATTCAATATTAAAAATAATTCGTTTATTTTTTTCACCACAATATCATACATAACAATTACAAAACTAAGACCTGTACCATGACGGTTAAAGTAAGATTGTTTCATTCTTATTTCCAGTGTGGGTAAGAGATGGCGCTAGACAACCTGTATAGCTCTGTCTCTTACCCACACTGAAATAAGAATGAAACAATCTTACTTTGACCGTCATGGTAACCCCGTAGGACAATGACAATAATTGGGTTCATACTGTGGGAGACTGGTGCCTAAGGTAGGATTTTGGCCCTTATATCAGGTCACCAGATCTTCCCCTCTTTTAGTGGATGTGATTACAATATGCATCTTCATTAATCTCTCTCAGACATGTTCTATTCAAGTTTTGTAAATATTGTACTTTTTTGTACGTGTCTATACTTTTTAGTTGCTCTTTTCTCAAAGAGAGTTTTTGGCGTAAAGTTCAGTGGCTGTTTTAATTATTCGCAAATTTATGTATTTCAAATGTCTGCGCATTTGAACAATATGTGGAATCATTGAAACAGGAAATGGAGCTGACAATTATATTGTGATGTTTACTACCTCAGTGAAGTATGCTGAGATGTTTGACTTGATACATTTGCTGCCAAATACTACAAAAACATAAGAATGTGTACATCCATATTCTAATGGTAAACCAATTATTTTTGAGACATATCTACAAGTTTACAGTTTTCAGATTTTTACCTATAATTGTGCTATGAGACCTTAGTTCATGTCAAATTTCAGGATTCTAGGTCAATGGGAAGTACCCTAGGAATTTGGATTCTCTTTAGAGTGGAATACACGTTTTTTCTTTTGTTTTCGTTAACTTGAGAGTTTGATTTTTTCACAGCTTCAAGGGACCGCAGACTTGAGTATATGGTTTTAACTTCAACTCTGTACCTCCATGCATTCTCGAGATAAAGGGTCTTACGAAAAATGAGCAGGGGCCATACCTGACGTGATAAAATGTCAGTCGTGCTAACATGAAAGAGAGATGGAGATATAAACCCTATATTCCTCCATGTCCTCCATCCCTTTAACAGTTCAGTGTAAGTCGTCAAATGGATCGCGTGGTAAAGCCTCTGCAATAAACTGACGGGATAGTGGATTGATTGAATTACTGTGGTTTGTTCAACTTCTCTTTCTTGGATAGTTGGAGTTTCCTTGTTCATTGGAAACAACAAACATTTATCCACCAGTAGCTACTGTAGTGTTTCATAATGGGTTTTTGCGAACCGTCTTATTCAGCAACCCATACAAAAGAGTCTGCATCACATGACTCATACTAACTGCTCTTAGAGCTACTAAAAGACGCTCAGCTGTTGTACGCAGTTCGTCGAAAGCAATATGCAATGAGTGGGTAATTGGTACAATTCCCATCTTGAACTAGAGTACTAGACCATCGTTACTGGCCTTTGTATATCTTGTATTTCCTTGACACTGAACCACTTTTTGGTTCATTTTACTATCTATACTTAGAAGTACATTATAGTTTTTGTGATCTATCTATCTATTTAGGTATGGTTTCCGCAGTTAGTCATGTGTGGACCATTGTACGTGTAGTTTTTGTGATTCTATTCCGGGGTTTAAAATTGTATCCTGAAGTTTCCCACTATGTAACCTATGGGACTTATTTTTTCTAGGTTTACCCGATTTTCAAGCACTTGGCAAATCTCAGAAATTCGTAAAAACAGCGACAAATGCAATATCTCATCCAGCTCTTCACTTCGATGAAAGTGAACAAGGTTTACCTACCTAGACAGTAGATAAACCTTGTTCAGCCTTCGATACTTCGTAATTGGAGTCTAGCATAGATTTTAAGTAGGTAGACTATCGTATCATCCAGGTTATAGAATGACATAGCTTGAAGCAAAGGGCAACGGTAGAACTGTTCTAGGGACACACACACAGATATAGAACTAACTTGAGATCTAAAGAACAAGAAAGCAAGAGCGAGCGAAGCGAGCTCAATAATTTTAGTACCTCGCCCCGGATATACTCGGCATATCTAATATTCTAAGACGTTTTATTTGTATTTTTTATTCTGTATGTGAAAGCCAGGGGCCTGCAAGGGTCTGAAATTGCACCCAATTGCTCCTTCTACCGGCGCCTATGGTTAGAGGCCGCATCATCATCATCATTTCAGCCGAAAGACGTACACTGTTGGAAATAGGCCTCCCCCAAGTAACGCCACAACGACAGATCCTGTGGGTCTCGCTTCCACCGCATTCCCGCGACTCTCACCAAGTCGACGGTCCACCTTGTGAGCGGCCTTCCGACGCTGCGTTTTCCGGTGCGCGGTCGCCACTCTAGAACCTTTTGGCCCCCATCGACCATCCGTTCTACGAGCAATGTGCCCTGCCCACTGCCACTTTAGTTTGGCGATTCTTAGAGGCCTACCTTTTATTAAATAAAATTGTAACTTGTATTGTATTTTAGGTAGGTACACATCATGTAGCTGTGTGCTCCTATTGATCTAGGTACTCTAACCCCTAAATAGGTAGATAACCTGAGATATCACTTCCTAGCTAAGAAAGACGTCATCGAGATGACTTGTAAACTAAACGTGTTGACTCCTGAGGACCACCCACCTACTACATTATTATCTGTGACCGTGAAACATCTCGTGTGTTGTTATGCTAATAGAGTGGAATATTATAGGGAATAAAGTCTTCAAATGTTATTTAGTATTAATGCTTAGGACTTTATATAAGTCTCTTTTTTGAAGTGGGAAATCATCACTGACTTACTGACTAAAACCGACCTGTGTTCCTTTAGTTGTCCTTTGCGTTCAGGGTCACTATTTCGAATCCTAACAATACATTTTTCACACTGTTAAATCTTTTTTTTTCTCACAAAATGGTAAGTAGTATTATGAGTCAGCTAAATAGATGACTTGCTAAGTATTACCTGCCAAGTAAAGAACAAAGAGTAGGACCTGTACCATGACGTTTAAAATAAGATTGTTTCATTCTTATTTCCAGTGTGGGATAGCGCTAAACAACCTATATAGCTCTGTCTCTTACCCACACTGAAATAAGAATAAAAACAATCTTACTTTGAACGTCATGGTAACCCCACATGCCTATACTAGCACTATTGAGGTAAGTAGGTAAACTTAGTCCCACTAGGCAAAAAATCTTCAAAAATAATTACCTGATGAGTTCCATAGAGCAGTACAGCCGTAAACAAAATTTCAAAACAGTAGATGGCGACACACACACCCTCTGGTATTGAGACCCCAACACTGACGCCGTGGTAGATGGAGAACAGCCCGAACTCTGTATGTATGGAGTAACTATAGATGCCCACCATAAACGCACTGAAGATCTGGAATGGAAAAAATAAAAATTTAATGATATGGCTGTGACAGACATGTTACTACTATTCAAATTCCTGTTAGGAAATTGTAATTGTTAACTAATTAATGAATAATAAAGTAATGTATTTTAATATAATAATAACATTTATTTGAATTTGAATTTTATACCACTTATTTTAATATTTAATGCATTTTTTTAATTTGACGTTATAATAAAATTCAATTTAATGATAATCCAATGCATAGATTATGTAACTAAAATGAGTCATTGGTACTTAAAATTACCGACTAATAATAACAATATAATGATGGTTGAATATTGTAAATCCTATTTCAGGACAGTCTACCCGCTCATTTGTATAAACGACGAGGTCAATCGCTTAGTTCGGACCGTAGAGGCGTCAACGATGTAAGGATGGACACTCGCCGTAATTAGTCGGGTTGTCCGATGGTAGAAAGGTGGTGGCGGAATCAAGTCATGTAATTCCTGCGCACCTTCCAAAATGCATCTATCTATTTGTAATTGTCGGTCAAAAAATTGGAGGTCTCTCCCACTTTAATCTTTATTCTTCACTATAATTTTTATGTCGTGAACTCGTGACATTTTTTTACTCCACAAGTGACGAAGGTCGAAAAAATAATTTCCTAATTATCTACAGTATTTTGGACTGTCACAAATTGATTCCACAAATTAACAATAATATAGCTACCAAAGGAATTTCTATTTGGCAGTTAAGATCAATAAGTAGGTGCTAAAATTTGTAACACTGATGGATGCGTTTAAAATGTCATGCTTATGTAAGCAAAGCGACTTCTCTCTCCTTTCTACCATCGGGCAACCCGACGAACGGCGAGTATCCACCCTTACGTTATTGAAACTTCAACGGTCCGGACTAAGCGTTTCGCTTCGTCGTTTATACCGCGTACATCGAAGGACTGGAATAATTTGCCTGCTGCGGTCTTCCCGTCCAACTATAATTTAGGTGTCTGCAAGGCTAGAGTGAATAGGCTCTTAATAAACTAGTGCGCCGACCATCAATGATTGCATCTCTGCTTACCATCAGGTGGGATCGCAGTCAAGCACTGGTTTATATCAATTTAAAACAAAGCGATATTTATAGGTCCTTCCAACTGTCACTATCTATATTATGTATTTCGAATCTCGGAAACCTTATTTTTTAACCGACTGCAAACATTGAGCTAGAACTACACTGCGCACACGTGTACCACACACGCCGATCTGGGCGCGTCGGTCTCCATACATTTTATATGGAAACTAAACTTGTAGAGCTACACTTGATCCACGCCACACGACGTCGTTCTACGTACAAATCAGGCGTGTTACACGTGGGCGTCGCGCGTCGGTCTCATGTAGTTCTAGCTTTGTTCTGCCATATAACTACATTATCAAAGCAAAAAATGGTGGGTGATGGAAGGAGAGTGAAAAATAGCCTAAAACTTATTCTTAGACCTACCAAATGTATACATAAATTTCATAAAAATCAGTTCAGCGGTTTCGGAAGAGTTTGATAACAAGCAGTGTGACACGAGATTATTATATAAGGTGTTAAAAAATCAGCTGATCCATACATTTATGTTCGCATAACTCGTCGTAATTTTTTTTTCGCGATTTCAGGTTTGGTCCCATAGTAAAAGTTGTTCATAATGAGGAGTACAATGTCCCCTCGAAATTCTTGAAGTTAATTTTTTAACACCTTATATATTAGATTTTAAATTGTCACTACCTATATGTATTTGGAATTGTAAACTGCATAAGATCGCAACAAATCTGCAATGTACGGAATTCTATCAATATTTTGTGAATCATTTCGAATACAACAACAAAATTTTATACCTAAGTATTTTGTAATCTGTCAGTATCACACCGAGAAAAAAAAACAGTTGATAAAATTGGTAATTTTGTTTGGGAATCGCCTCTTTAATGTGGGAATTTTATAAACGTGGAGCCGTGGACGGCAGAGAGTAGGTAACAATAACAAACCAAGTGGACGCTAGTCTAGGTAAAAATAATCATAGCAGGAACCTACTAACACATTAAAGCGAACCACAGAGTTCTTAACTGAATCAATTGAGACACTCTTTGTGTGGCTACTTACACATTACATCTACCTACTAATTTAAATGCAGGCACTTAGGTTAAATCAGACTAGTAGGGTCAGTAGAAAAAGTCACAATAATAATAAAATTTTATAGTGAGATCCTAATGAAATAAAAATAAGTTTGCCTCCCGCAATATAGGTAGGCAAGGAAATATTACAAAAAACTAGCAACCCAGGTTCGCATGGGGTGTTAGAAATCTTTGTATTTCTCGGTTTTCTTTAAAGAAAGAAAGAAAGAAAGAAAAATATTTTATTTGGCACGCATGGATACACACACAGTAAAACAAAATTCAAGACAACTAAGAAAAAAAAACACTGACACAATGTGTGTCTCACGGCTGCGCCAAATTGGTCCAGTTTAGCAAAAATGCCAGACAACTACATGGCAATCAGTGGAAGTTGCCTGACGCTGGTTTTCAACTGAACCTTATTGAGAGTGAACGGCAGTTATTTACTTATTAGCTTTTACGCATATGTATGTACTATACACATAAACCTTCCTCATGAATTACTCTGTCTATTGGCGAGTTAAGTTGCATGAAAATTTGTTTAGTGGTTTTTGAATTTATCGCGATAAGTAGACAAGTTAGAGGATTTTGTTTTATAATATGTACGGATACTACAGTAATAATTTTGGAGGAGCTCTTAGCTAAAATAACATAAACTGCACAGGTCGATATGCTTGGTAAAGCAATGCTGTCCGAGGTCGACCGGTAGATGGGTAACCCATCTTACCAACCCGAGATTCCTTCGTACCACAAAAATTACGTTAACCTGTTGTTCCCGGCTGGCACTCGTATATCGTTGACAATCATTGCGGTGACACCAGTCTTTCCAAGTGGTATCGTGTTGCCCAATTATTGGATTGTTTATGTAAGATAGCCAGTCACTCCATATAAAATACTGCTTTACAGGTAAGCGTCAGAACCCCTGGACCACTAACGAGGTACTACTAAAAAGGTAGTAAATATTAGCAAAAAGATAAATTAGCTGTGTTTTCTAGAACTATGAAAGAAAAAAAAATGGTCCAGACATCCTGATGCCAGAATGTCTGGCCACTTTCTTCAGGCGTTTTCTCGCTGTCACTAGAGGTACCAAATATTTGAAGGCAGGTACCAAATAGTAGCGAAAAAGTAGTAAATTTTGGTATTCCCTAAACATCAAATATCATTCGTGGTCCAGGGGTTCTGACGCTTACCTTTACAGACAGTAATAGGTAGTTCTCATTGTCTTTTTGCTAACTGTACTTACAGCAATGTATGCGCACTATGGTTTGTAGCAAGTAAATTAAATTCGATACTTATTCAGCTTAAAGGTGTACAGTTTAATAATTTACAAGATAATTTTTTAGCAATTCAATAAATGACACATTTGTCATTGATTTTCAGTACTTTCTTGGTCTATCAGCAGGCCGTGACCTTACAGATGAGCATGCACAGGTTGCTAGCGGTGCCATCTATTATCAGTCTTGTAACTATGAAATGATTTATTTTTTTAAGACTTTGAACCACTTTCAATTTTTTTTTTAACACAACTAACTTTAATACTTTTTTTTCTCAACGTATTCCAATTAATTACAGTTATCTAGTTACTCATCACCAAAACAATGGACAAAGACGATCCACAAACATCAAAAGAAATACGACTTTATCTTGACCACACTTAAATTTGACCGCCACCGTAGGCGTCCGAAACTTGACACGATTAGCTACGTCCGAAAAAAATTACGTCGCAAATAGGGAAACAAATGAAAATACTTACTAAATTAATATATCCGAATATGAGAACGCCCCTCCTTAAGGGCATGCAGAAACAGCACCTTCCAAGGGTCGGCCAGTCGCAATACATGGTTGAAACGAAACAGTAAGTTTTGAAACGAAACGAGAATTTAGTGTGTTTGAGAAACACGCGCGCGTTGTCCGGGTTTATTGTCAGGACTGATGATTCAAGCTATTTGTCAACGCATTTATCTAATGGAGAAGTCTGCCTACTGTGCCGGACATCTGAGCTACTGTTGTACTTAATAACGATGTATCTGACATTTTTCGGTCCACAAAAAAAACTTCGGTGTTTGTTTTACTGAACTTGGTAGTTAAGCTAAATAGCTAAAGAAAATTTTATGAATCATAATAAGTTTTAAAGTAAATAAAAAAGAAGTTAGGCTTACAGGTTCACCCTTTTCACTAACTCACTTCACCGATCAAAAATATCTTTAATTACAATCGCGAGCAACCAAATCGACTCAACGTACAAGTGCGCGGTTCAGTATTCTTCGAAGAAAACATCTGCAAGTATGTTTTCTTCGAAGAATACTGAACCGTTGTTTTTTAAATGGGCAAGTGCGAATCGGACTCGCGAGCAGAGGGTTCCGTAAAAACTTAAATATGTCAATAGTTAAATTCCCGAATGGAGTCTCGAATATTTTTCTGTGATGTAACTACACATTTTCTGTTTTCAGATTTATTACTATACCTGTGCTATAAGATCTTACTTTGTGCCAAATTTCAGGATTTTGGGTCCCTATGGATTTTGATTCCCTTGAGAGTGTTGCAATGTACGTTTTTTGCGACATAAACGGCCATATCTTTTTTTTACAGCTTCAAATGCCGCAGACTTGTTTATATGGTTTTAATTTCAACTCGATACCTCCACGCGTTCCCGAGATAAAGGGTCTTGACAGACAGCCACACAAACAGACAGACGGATGGACAACAAAGTGATCCTATAAGGGTTCCGTTTTTTCGTTTTGAGGTACGGAAACCTAAAAACGATACAAAGTAAAGAAAGGACTCCTGGTCTCCGAATCAAGCCACAGATTTTTTGAAATCCTCTGTAAGCTATTGATAGAGCAGACGGGCTCAAATTGAGTTGAGCAACAACATTTAGCTGACTAAGTTTCTGTTACAGTACAGAAATAATTTGAGCGGCTTTTTCTGGTATTGTGTCTATAATTTCACCAAAAAAATGAAAGTAATCGCGGAGAAGAAGTCAACTTTCAATAAGCGACGAATAAGGTGAACGGTGTCATTTTTATAGGGGCATTTTGTACCAACTCGTAAGTACCGTGATGAGCACATTTCCTTGTGCATCCAATTAAATTATTTATTTAAAAAAGTACTGAATCAATTTTTATAATAATGGTACCTAATTAAAGCTCTACTTTCAGGCTTCCTAACGGAGTAACGTTTTTTTTTTTTAAACTCTTCAGTATTCTCTGAAGAAAATATCTGCAAGTGTGCACTTGTACGTTGAGTCGATTTGGTTGCTCGCGTGTGTAGTAACCCACTAAAGCTTTGGGTGCTAATTACCTACACTAAATAATTATAAAGGTGAAACTTTGTGAGTGTATGTTTGTTATTCCTTCATGTTGAAACTACTGAAGGGATTTGGATGAAATTGGCCACACTGGGTAACCATGTCCTGGAGTAACATCTAGGATACTTTTTATACTGTTTTTCGCTCTTTCTATTAGTAAAAACCTCATCAAAATCTGTTGCATGTTTTGGGGAAAATTAGCGGATTAATAAAGGTTGTAGAAAACAACTTTGTTTTATTCCTTTATGTATAGTAAGTAATAAAGATTAAAATAGTTTAGTTGAAACAAATGATATGAGTGTTTTCCTCCAGTAGAGTTAACCTTTTGCAATGCAATTTTTTTAAAATAATAAGCGAAATATTCCTCAATTAAATTAACATTATGTTACTAATTGTAGATGAGTAGGTATACCCTCAAAAATCCGACCTCAGAAATGAGTAACTTACTTAAAAAACATTAATTTTCTGGGCATCTGGATAAGCAATTTTTGGAAAAATCTTATAATTTTCTTGTTTAATTTTGCCCCACAGTTGTACCCACAATTCGATTCGCGTGAGTTCAAATGCACAAGACGTCCAGTCCTGACATAAATGTATCTATAAGCCATACAAATATTTGTTCCTTGCGGGAATCGAATCGCGGAATGAAAGTCTTCGGACTGCAGCTAATGCCTAGGGTAGTTCTGGAAGGTATCCATCACCCATCTTCACTTCACCCACTGCTGAACTTTGAACACATAACGCGGAGGAACGATTGATAATGCCATATACCTTGTTCTGAATCAGAGCATCCGCTAACATAATTTCGACTCTATCACTACGAAATAAGGATGTAAATATATTCTGCTTAGTATACTATTTACTAACTGTTTACTGACAATGTTGATAACTGATGACCTCTTGGAAAATCGTATTAACCCAGTCATTTGTTTAAAGATGAGTGATAAGAAATATTGTATTACATTGCTTTTTTCCAACGAGAGCTTTTTCGAATTGCCCTAATACAGATGCAATGTATTTGAAACTTGTTATCTTAATCGTTGCCAAAGTTCCGGCGAGATAGAATTCTAGGTACCGATTAGGACTTACCTAGTTATTGTTTTGTAGAATTTTTATATTGAAACGCATTATTATGTTTACGAACGGATATCATAATATTTATGCCGGTTTTTTGGTATTTCTGTTATTTTACCAATGTTTTACATAACGTTATTTGAATAAATATGTTTTCAATCATTGAATAGGTACCTAAATACTAGTAATTTATTTATTTATTTAAAATTTATGTACGGCAGCTGTACATAGGTGGACTTAATGTATGAAACCATTTTCTAACTAACAATAAAAAGTCGCTTCGGCTAGACAGGTACTGCAGAAGTGCAGACGCCCGGCATTTGCCTATATCATTGTGTTCACCACACCTGCCTAGGCCCTAGAGCGATTCTAGAACACACGTCCAGAGAGGTTTTTTTTTATTGGGTGGGAAAATCATCTTATGACAAATCGCGCTCTTGGGCGCAGCGGGAGATAGTGTCAGACTTTTACTGACTAAAAACCCACTCCTGTTCCTTCGTTGCCTTTGTCCCAGGGCCCCGGGTTTCGTTTTCACACTACCCATGGCCCCAGTAGGCTTCGACCCTGCTGGGCCCCTACGATTTGCTGACATCTCCCTGAGACGCGCGTAGGTTGCGTTCTAGAGCGATCGTCATCATTTCAGCCGAAAGACATATTATGATTGAAAAGATTGACTATGGAGTTTCTTGCACATACTTCTCCATAGAGATCTACGCTTTGAAATATGCAATTAGAATCTTTTTTTATGACTGACCGACTTCTGACTTTCAAGTGCTTGTAAACGGTTTATTTGAACTAAAATGCTTTGAATTTTGAAACTTGAATCTTGAGACGTCCACTTTTGGACATAAGCCACCTCCAAGTGTCGCCACAACGACCAATCATGTGCGTCTCGCATTAATCAAATTTCCACGACCCTCACCATGGTGTTCCCACACAAACGCTGCGACTTTAGGTACGCGGTCGCTACTCTAAAACCTTTCGGCCCCGTTGACTTTCTTCTACGAGCAATATGCTTATTTATATATATTTTTATGTGGAAAATCATCCAGTGACTTCTCACGGTTTTTTTTTCTCAGATTTTTACTGACTAAACTAAAACCCACTCCTGTTCTTCCTACTCTTTCGCACAACCTATAGCCCCAGCAGGCTTCAACACTGCAGGGCCCTACGGTTTGCTGACATCATTCTCTTTGAGACGCGCGTGGAACACTACGCTCCGTCGAAGACTCGAGTTCGGTCCGGATGGTTACCGAATGGCGTGATAGCCATAGCTCGCCGTCCGCAAGCCTACGCCTACGGTGGCTGGAAATCGGGATCGCGATCTCAGCGGCTGGGGCGTGAGGGATTACTGCTTCGCAGAAGGCGGCGACCGCCTGTCGTTCGTCCTCGATCCGGATCATGGCTTGTACCATGATCGGTGTATATGAATATGTGAATAGGTTACTTCTACGAAAGCGCGCTCCATCGTCGCTATCCATCAGGTGAGATAGCGGTCAAACGCGAACCTATCAAGAATTTAAAAAAAAACCATGCTTAAAAGTAACTACCTCGTCCAGCCGTCAACTAGGATCATTTGGGTTTTGATCCCACAAATTCTCTTCCAATGCAAATGTATATTATCTATAGTCGAGAGTAAGACTATGTAGCTATAATCAAACCCACACTTTCCGTAGAGGAGCCCATCGGTATCGCTAGCCACTATTCCTATTGAGTAAGGGGATATTTATGGCATCCGGTCAAGCAATAAACCGGAAATGAGTCAATGTGTAAACGTCATCTTTTGTGTTTACTAAACTACACAAAATCCCGTGTGGGCACGATTAGATAAAGGAAATTCCCACTATTCCCGATAAGAGACTTCACAGAACATTTTGCACAATAAAATACTAGCTGCCGTCCGCAGCTCCGCCTGCCCTCGTGTTATTAGTACCTAAAGTGCATAGCATAGCATAGTCGGCTTTTAATGTTCCCACTGTTGGGACTCAGGCCTCCTCTCTATGAGAGGGAATGGGCCGTAATCCACCACGCGGGCCCAGAACGGGTTGGTGGATGTCAAATGTCTTCGAATTTTTGATTCTAGGACATGCCGGTTTCCTCACGATGTTTTCCTTGATCGTTTTGAGAGCAGTGGTGATGAAATAAATTACACAAAGTAATGTGCCTGGCTTGGTTTGAACCCGCGACCTACAACTTGTAAGTCGGGGCCGTTACCACTCGGCGCTCCCAAAGTGTAATTAGTAAATTATAAATTTAATATGAAACGAGAACAACTGACGACAAACTGTTTTAATAAGAAAACTATGATTTAGTATTATCTATAATATGTATGTGTTCAGAAATATTTAAGTATGTTTATCAGTTGTCTAGTACTCATAACACAAGCTCTGCTTAGCTTGGGACTAGACGGCGTTGTGTGAAAGTTGTGGAATATTATATATATATATTATTATATGATTTAGTATGTGGTGGTGACCAGTCCACTATTCTATAATCCATCACCTAACCACCCTTTCTAGCTTACTATTCGGCAGTTCATTGAATACTTAAGACATTTTTCAATCTGAAAAATAAACCAATTGTTTATGCATAGTGTCAAATAGACATAACACAATGTCAATGAGTCACAAAGTCATCATAACACAGCAGCAGTATTATTGCACCATGCAAACACTATAAAATTAGCCAGAATTGTGCTTGAAACTCCAATGCTGTGTGTTAATATTCAAATTTCCAAGATCATAGCGGACCTACCTATTATATGCTTGTTGTTGTCTAAGTATTCGTAGATGTGCAACATACCTGTTACATTGCCGACGTTAGCGTCGTTTTTGATGCTATATTCATTGAGATGTGGATGCTTAGTCGTTTGGATATGGACCTTGGTAATTATATAGTGCCCAAAATTGAGAGCAATATTATTGCTTAGTTATTCCTGTTAAAAGACCATCATTGAGCCCAAAGCCAAGGTAGCTGCTAGGAAACTCGCCGTTTTTGCAAAGATCCGGCGGTAATTCACACCGGGACAGCTTTTAATGTTACACAAAGCACAGGACAAATCGTCCGTAGAGTAAGTACTGCAGTTACATATGGGCTGGTGCTGCTAAATGCCGACTAGAAGCTGGACTAATTGGTGATCCAGATTTGGTTAACATCAATCTACAAAGCCTGGAATACAGGCGTAGGGTAGCCAGCCTTTCGGTATTTAACAAGATGCGTTTTGGAGAGTGTGGGCAGGAATTACGTGACTTAATTCCGCCATTGCCTTTCTACCATCGGACAACCCGATGTATGGCGAGAGTCCACCCTTTCGTTGTTGACACCTATAGAGATGTAGGACCGTAGGGATCAGCCTAAGGACTTCGGCTCGTCGTTTAAACCGCGTACATTGAAGGATTGGAACAATTGGCCTGCAGCGGTCTTCCCGCTCGATTATAATTTAGGTGTATTTAAGGCTAGAGTGGATTGGTTCTTAATAAATAGTTGCAAGCAAGATGCCCGCTAGGGCCAAGATGAATCTTTGCAGGCAATGCAAAGGGCAACTGATGGACTGAGGTGTGGTTGTAGTCAGTAAAAGTCACGCCCTCAAAAATTTGACAGATCCATCCTACCATTAATGATCCATCGACGATAGATCGATTGTCGACTCGTTGTGGTAACACCCCGCCGTTTTGTCTCGATTCTTAATCAAATCGCTTAGAACTCACACGAGTGGCATGTTACCAACGGCAAAGCTAACTGCAGCTATCGACACGTCGGCGGTAGCTGTTGACGTGTCGATGTTCCAACTTTGAAGCTCTGCGGCAGCCGTCATGTGTTTCAATTGTTACTATAGGCCGACGAAGACTAAAATTATTTAAGAAAAACGTATACTGCATGTTAATCATTATTTACAATCATTTACTAAATAGTTTACAAGACTTACCACTGGCAATGTTTTAAAACAATACTTTTTAATCTGTTATTATTTAAAAGATATTACACCGCTATTTATAAGACAACCCCATAAAATCTGTAATCTGCATATATAAGCATAAGCATAATCAGCCTTTTAATGTTCCCACTGCTGGGACTCAGGCCTCTAGGAGAGGGAATGGGCCGTAATCCACCACACGGGCCCAGTGCAGGTTGGTGAATGTCACATGTCTTCGAATTTTTGGTTCTAGGACATGCCGGATTCCTCCAAGATGTTACAAGATAAGATGTGTTGTGTTTTCTCATGAACATCATGAGGAAACACAACACATCTTATCTGCTGTTATAGTAATTGACAACTCACAGCTGTAATGTGCAAGTTATAGTAATTGACAACTCTGACTGTGAATATGATTTGCACGCCATGTTATGGCAGGATATGCTGAAACAAATGTACTGTAACAACTTATATACCATATTCTAGCAAATAAATATTTAGATTGATTCATTGACGGCTGTAGTTACATCTGCCGTTGGCAACATGCCGCTCGTGTGTATGAACTTTAAAAAAAATATGACTATTTACTAAAACTTATTTTTATATTATCAGCTCCGGTCTGTCTTTTACCTCGCGTTCTTCCTGGTGATTGTCTTAAGGATGTACATGCCGGATCCGAATCCGGAGTGGATCAAGTCCCGGCCCCAGGATAACGACTTCTTTTGCGTGTTCATATGCTTCGTCACCATGATTGTCACAGAATGCTTTATCATCATGTTCGCTATTTATTTAGCAGTGGGACTTTACTATGTATGTACCTATTTCTTCTATTTTATTTGGTAGTATAATATTCTGTCAGGGGTCAGTATTCTCGGCAACATTGTGCTTACTGCATATTAATGATCCTCGAAAATCCGATACTTTTGAGTATGCAGACGACAGCAGTGTTGCTGAGAGATACGTGTCCAATACATAAGACACACACACACACACCATACACAGTCACACACACAGATCACAGATCTAGTCTCTCAAAGAGGCTATGGTTGAGTGACTGAACATTTGTTCGGCTACTAAATTCTAGGCTTTGATAACTGTGCAGTGGTTAGAGTAGGATAAATATTAAAAATTATATTAGTCCGACTTAGGTTATTTTGGTAAACTTAGAGATCGCGACTTGTGGAGCCTTTTTCACACCAATTTCAGCCTATATGTTATGTTGTTGTCTAGAGAAGTGAGACACCCACCTGGTGTTCGTTCATAATGAGCCTCATCAGAAAGCTTAAAGTCATACATAAGGGCCTTTCGCACCTTATCGCCAATTTTAAGTGTCAATGCAGCCCCAAAGATTCTGGAGTGACGTCTACGTACGCTGCCCTGCGTTCAAAAATAACCAGAGCAGGGTAGAGTCGCTACTCCAACCGTTCAAAAATGCTTGGAGTTGCAACCCAGAATCGTTCTTTTATAACTCGAGTAGCTACCCTAGAGTTAACCCAACTAACTCTAACTCCGAGCAGGGTAGGTTGGTGTAAGCGGCCATAAATGACACTTGCTTGACATTGAAAGTAGAACTCTATGTTCGCGTTCAAAAATGCGAGTGTACAGTATCTACTCTGATGACGTCATTAGAGTTAACTCTAACCTCAAATTTGAACGCAGGGCTGGTCTGTAACCCAATGCTGCGTCTTCCGAGATGCAACGTTGGAAGGCCTCCTACAAAGTGGAGCGACAACCGGGGGAAGCAGTCAACCGGTTATTGAGCGTCTTTCTGCCAAAATTATGATGATGACGAAATGGCCTATGCATTGCGTACAAAAGAGCCGTCTGTCGCTGAACTCTTCCTAAACTAACTGAGCTGTACCACAGGCTGTACCTGCATAACTTATTTTTCAGGATTCGGCATACCGAGTGGAGCAATACTTAATCGGGCGTTTCTGTGCATTGTTGCTAGAACTTGCCACTTTAGTAATACTGATCTTCAATCATCGCTACTTTATGGGATGGTATTTAATATTTCTTATGATTATCAGTAAGTAAACGTTTCGTACTTATATAATCTACTAATACCGTAAGCAAAATATGTACATGCTTGAACCTAGAGTTACAGATACCAACCCGACATATCATACACTAAACGAAGCATTTATCTGGTGGGTTCAACTGATTGAGACGAAGCTCTGTAGAGAGCTGATTTTTGTTTTTCATTCTTACTATATGTTGCATTATGAATGTTGGGCTATGAAAAAGACGGATGAAAAAAGATTGCATGTAGCGGAGATGAGAATGTTGAGATTGATGTATGGTATGACGAGAATAGATAAAGTGAGAAATGAATATATTAGAGGAAGTTTGAAAGTGGCGCCAGTGACTGAAAAGTTGAAGGGGAATCGTTTGTCTTGGTATGGTCATGTAAAGAGGAGAGATGAAACACATGTTACTAAAAGAGTTATGGGTATACATGTGGATGGGTGGAGAGGGAGAGGGAGGCCAAAGAAAAGATGGATGGACTGTGTGAACAGTGATATGAAAGAAAAGGAAGTTAGTGATAGTATGACGGTTGACAGTATAGAATGGAAGAAAAAAACGTGTTGCGCCGACCCCAAATAAGATGGGACAAGGGCAGGAAGATGATGACTACATGTTGCATTAATACAGTCTTTTACTGAACCTATTTTTATTATTACAGTTCTGGAATTCTACTCGTTCATCGTTGTATATAGCTATTATGTGGACATTGTAGAAGAACAGAAGGCAAAAGAATGCGCAAGTGTGTGTGACCCGGAACTGTCTGAATACGAGGGCTACATGAACTACGAGTGTCCGCCAGAGCCACAGGAACCACGTATGCAGGAAATCCAGAGAGATATGCGGGCATCGCGGCACTCCAGGCCATCACGGCACTCCAGGGCACCACCACTGGCGCCGCGAGATTCTCCAGAGCCGCGAAATATGCCAGAAACACAAGACACGCGAATGAGCTACCATTCGCGAGCAATGCAACTTGTACAAGAAAAGCTACATACGTGTGAACCAGATTTGAATAGATCAGATTATCGAGACCACCAATGTACGCGAAATACGCAAGATCCTAAGCCTTGCTTATGTACGGGCTACAAAACTCCTCCATATTGATTGAAGGGGCAACAAAGGGACATGAAATTTGTTTATGAACATGTTACAATAAACAATGATAACTTCATAATTTATTTATTATTTTTAGCAGAAAGCTTACAGAGTAAAATAACAAATATATATCATTTAATCACTAATTAATAATTAGCTTAAGTTATTCCTGCACGTTGAGGCCGAAAGATTCTAGAATGGCGACCACGTACCGGAAGACGTAGCGTTGGAAGGCCTCCTACAAGGTGGACCGATGACCTGATAACGGTTGCGGGAGTACGATGGATGCGAGACGCACAGGACCGTTCATTGTGGCGGCACTTGGGGGAGGCCTATGTCCAGCAGTGGACGTCTTTCGGCTGAAATGATGATGATGATGATTCCTACACGCAAAAAGGGTTTTGGGAACACATTAATTATGTACAGCAGCTAAGGGGTGGAATTCCCTGTCGGAGTCTGTGTTTCCTGATAGCTACAACTTAGGGTCTTTAAGTCAAGAGTGAATAGATTACTTCTAGGCGAGCGTGCTCCATCGTCGGCCTCATCATCGCTTACCATGGTAGGATGTGGTCAAACGCGAGCCTATGAATAATAATAAAAAACTTAATACTTATATTAAAACGTGACGATTTGTTTGTTTTGATCATAGATATCATTTTTAGGGTTCCATACCTCAAAAGGAAAATACGAAACCCTTAAAGGATCACTTTGTTGTCAGTCCGTCTGTCTGTGTGTCTGCCAAGACCCTTTATCTCGGGAACGCGTAGAGGTTTGTATGTTGAAATTAAAAACATATACTCAAGTACGCGGTCCCTTGAAGCTGTGAAAAAATCAAACTTCTGAGTTAACGAAAAAATAAGATACGGCCGTTTATGTCGTAAAAAACTTGTATTTCGACACTTGCAAGACAATCAAAATTCATAGGGTAGGTACTTCCCGTTGACCTAGAATCCTGAAATTTGGCACGAAGCAAGGCCATAAAGCACAATTATTGGAAAATATCTGAAAACTTTAAATTTGTGGTTACGTCACAAAATAAACATTTTTTACGAATCGGAATCTTCGTAACTCAATTCGGGAATTGAACTGTTTTTATAGATAAGTTTGTACAGAATCCTCAGTGCGCGAGTCCGACTCGTACTTGCCCGGTTTTTATATTTCTATGGTTTTGATATTTGTTATTGAATCACTAGGTACTAAATGGCTGAACGGATTTGGGTCAAAGTTTGAACCACTACGACCTATATAGATTAGGACCTGTACCATGACGTCCAAAGTAAGATTGTTTCATTCTTATTTCCAGTGTGGGTAAGAGATGGCGCTAGACAACCTTATAGCTCTGTCTCTTACCTACACTGAAATAAGAATGAAACAATTTTACTTTGAACGTCATGGTAACCCCGTCTGACTTCCGTACGGACCGAGCCCAAGTCGTCGAATGCGCGTACTGTTCCACGCGCGCCTCCTCAAGGAGATGTCAGCAAATCGTAGGGGCCCAGCAGGGTCGAAGCCTACTGGGACCACGGGTAGTGTGAAAGCGAAACCCGGGGCCCTGGGACGAAGGCAACGAAGGAACAGGAGTGGGTTTTTAGTCAGTAAAAGTTTGACACTATCTCCCGTTCCGCCCAAGAGCGGGGATGTCATAAGATGATTTTCCCACCCAATAAAAAAAAAAAAACCCGTCTGGCTTAATATACTTTTCGTCTATTTTTAAAACACGCAGCTGGAAAAAACAAGTAATTTAAAACGAATAATGGGCACTGTAAACTACTAGACCACAGTCTTTTAATCTTAGGCATACTAGTGTCTTGAAATTTATAATCTAAGTACAACCTTTAATCAAAAGTTTACATACATACAGACATAACGATAAGACTAAAACAACAGGTGCAGCAACGCAACTTGACTTGATAAGTATGTACCTACTTACTTCTAATTAGATCACACAAGAACATTACTTTCACAACCTAAAAACACACCCAAAAATAATCAAGGTTGATAGGCAACCGAAATAGTTTAACGGTTTATTGGTCATCCGTTATCAACATCGCCCTTTCATATCTGTATCAGAGATAGCTGATACTCAAGTAAGTTATTATCAGAGACAAACCCAACACGGCAACATATTTTTAAAACATTGTATACAGATTTTGAATATCGAAGTGGTATTTGAAAATAGAATCAGTCACGGTGTGTGGTTAACTTTTTTTTTAGGGAATAAAAAGCCATGGCTATTACGCTGCCAAGGTATAACAAATGCTGTTATTGCATTCCTCTAAAGATTGGAGTATTGATCATCGGATACGTTTCTATCGTAAGTATTATTTAACCCTATACACGAAATCGTTTTTTTTCTTTTGTATTATTCAATGCTATGTGTAGCAATCTTTGCAAAATTGTAAATAGTTGTAGAAAGGAAGAGCGCTTAAATATTTTTTCTATGTTTTTTTCCTATTATTATTAGTATTAATTTCCTATTTAAATTTTTCGTCTTTTTTTAAACTATTAGTACCCTATTAGTCATTTTATATGATCTTTTACTGACTACTTTACTTGATTACCTGAGTGTAGGTATCTATTTTTTATATATTTTTAATAGTCAGGATTTTTTTGTAGAACTATCTGTAATTATCTACACTAATATTATAAAGAGGTAAAGGACCCAAGGTCCATACATTTTTGATCCAAATTTGAAAGTGCCGACTAAAGAAAAAGAAAATACAGTATTCTGATAGAACTGGTTTTCACAAAGATTTTGTATTATGGCAACAACGCCGTGGGACCAATGCCCTCGGTATTATTTGAGTTCAAAAATTATTGGTTTTCAATGAAATAATGTCTCAAAAAATAATTTATCCTATTATGGCATGAGAATAGTTAAAAAAAACCGGATGTCTTTAATTATTTCTTTATTGCGTTACTATACTTGTTATATCCAACGTTCAACGCTTTGTTTAGATAAGTCATAATCTAATCAAGTATTTAGTAATCCACTAGAACCGTAGTAATGTTTTCTAATCGCAAAGGCATAGGCCTGGAACGGTGAATTTCGAAGATGAGGGAGGGTTCGAATCGGAAGACGGGGTTGCGGTGTCTCACAGCAATGTCAAAAAAACGCTTGGAAAGCGTTTCATGAACTGCTGGATGGTGAGGATTTTGAGATCATAAATTAACTCTCATTTCAGACATTATATGAGGCACCGAGAATTTTTAGGAATCGACTTTGAAGCATTCGCCTTCTACGGAAGTGACGGGGCTTTGTATGTGGGAAGACTGGGAATGTCTTGATCAGACAGATGACCGCTGTAAAAATGCGCAATTTGCACTTGAATGACCATCACTACAGGCTGGCAGGTTGTAGTATTGTGCGAAAGCGGCACGCAAACAAGTCTGCTTTATTTACTTAGCAAAGGTAGTCTAGGATCACGCCGAGGTATTTATTTTAGCCGTGATGAAGATGCCCGTCATCGCGTTATACTGGAAACCAGCGTTTAGGTGCTTAGATGCACTAGTTTTCGATTTGGAAACCAAATTACTCGTCGGGAATAAGACTTTGCATCATTCATCATCATTTTAGCCGAAAGACGTCCACTGTTCGACAAAGGCCATAATTAAGTGGCAGGCAATGAGCAGGGCAAATTGTCAGCAACTGAGACTTAAGAGCTTGGGGATGGAATCCAACTGAAGACAACTGGAGGCTGAAGCCTAAAAAAAATGTAAAATTTTAGCAATCGGACCAGAACTTTCAGAGATTACCTCCTACAAACAAACAAACTTTACCTCTTTATAATATTAGTGTAGATTGTAATGTTAAATACGAGTATATAAGGAGTGTTTCCTGATATGTAGCTGCAAGCTAGTGGTATTTAAGTCAAGAGTGAATAGGTTATCTACTTCTAGGCAAGCAAAAAAAATTGGGTCTATATTAGCATTGATTGATTGATTGTCAGGAATTTGTCCTAAACATTATTTGTAGAGGAGATATTATATTTCATTTTTCTTATATCTTTATTTTTCAGATTGCGTCCTGCGTGACCCTCGGTACGATTTCGTATTCAATCTTCAGAGTATCAGAATTCGTGAAGACTACTGAAGCGAGACCGAATCCTCAGCATCCACCTAACGAAGTATGGAAGGCAGCCTTGAGCCTGTACATCACCTTCGCCTACTATCTACTTGTGTTCCTGTTCAGTTTTACCATTAGTGTCATTTTAGTTATCGGAGCTCATACTGTAAGTATATCTTTTTTAATCTTTTTTATTAAGGGACTAGCAAACCCGGCGAACTTCGTTTCGCCACCAGATGGCTTCGTTTATGTAACATTTCGTTTGGTGATTAAAAGAAGAAGATTTTTTTTTTTGCTATAAACCTCACGGAGCCCGAGACCTTTCCAACGAATGCAAAACCGTGGAAATCGGTTCGTGCGTCAGGAAGGAAAACCCGACTTATTTTTATATAGTAGATTTTCGTACACTAATGCGACGATGTCAATTCCATCGTAAATACTAAAAAAACTACTTTCTATGAAAGAACTTAATACTTTTGCTGCACTAGGTCCAGTTAGGTTTGGCTAAGATTCAAGTCATTCATTCCACCAACACATGCTGTACGTCTTCCTTTGTATAGGACACATTCCACGAAAATATTCTGTACGTCTTCCTTTTCTCAGTAAGTTTACCTATCATCATCTTCCTGCCCTTGTCCCATGTTACTTGAGTTCGGTGCAATTTTAATGTTGTCATTGTTGCCATTTCATGTTTTATATCAATTTTACTGCCATATGACAAAGTTCCCTAAAATGGCCCACTGCTTGACCGCCAAATAAGGCCCAGGCTTTTTAGACTTTTGAATATTACATTTGATGTGTAATAAACTGCAATAAAAAGGTGTTAATAAGTTTAATACATTGCTATGTTTAATGGTTTTTAGTAATATATGGCAGGAAGATGTTGATGATGAGTAATATATGGCATAAAATAAAAGAAAAAAAAACTTTTTAAGCTTTTGGAAATATAAAGAAAGAAACAAAAAATCGTTCTTAAAATTCCTAATGTGGCCCACATTTAAAAATTGAAACAACACGTTTTTTTTTCTTTCATTCCATCCTGTCGACCGTTACAGGATGGCTGACTACCTTTTCTTTCATATGGCTCGTTACACAATTCATCCATCTTTTCTTTAGCCTTCTCTTACTCCATCTAAGTTTTCACATGTATATTCATAACTCTTTTAGTAACATACATTTCATCCCTCCTCTCGACATGGACTATATGTACCAAAATAAATTATTCCCTTTCAACTTCTGGTGCCACTTTCAAACTTCCTTTAGTTTTTTTGACAAATCTCGCTCTTGGGCGGAGTGGGAAATAGTGTCAGACTTTTCTGACTAAAATCCCACTCCTGTTCCTTCTTTGCCTTCGGTTTCGCTTTCACACTACCCGTGGCCCCAGTAGGCTTCGAGCCTACTGGGCCCCTACTATTTGCTGACATCTCCCTGAAGAGCACGTAGTACGCGCCGTCAACGACTTGGGCTCGGTCCGGACGGCGAGCCACCCATTACTCGCCTTCCGAAAGCTCGCGAAACTTCCTTTAGTGAACTCATTTCTTACTTTCTACCATTCTCGTCACTCCACACATCCATCTCAACATTCTCATGTACCCTACATGCAAAAAAGATTTCATCCGTCTTATGTTAAGCGATTTAGTGAGCGTTAGATTTTCATGATTCTTTTTTGTGTCGAAGAGTTTCACTGCTAAGTGGTCTCGTTTAAATTTGGTGAAGACCTCATGAAGAACTTCGATGATTTTCCGTGTAACTCTTCAATAAATGCTAGCAAAGCTTCAGGGATTGCAATCGCATGCCTGCTTATTGTTATCACCATTTCATAATACAACATCACGCCAGTAGGTACGCTCTGTAGGAGTACCACAGTTTGTAAAGGTCACACTGGTAAACACTTATTTCTTTCATCAATTATATTGAAATTCTATGTTACTGGGGTTAATAGTTTGCGCGTAGCGTTTTGGTTTATAGACCTATCTTGATGATTCTTTTTGTTTTAAGTCTGTAGTAAATTAATTAACTAAACTAATTAAACTAGCCTGTTGGTTTAGTGGTTAGTGGCCCTGACTGCTATGCCGGAGGTCGTGGGTTTGATTCCCACCCAGGACAAATGTTTGTGTGATGAGCACGATCATTTGTTCTGTGTCTGGATGTAATTTATCTATATGTGTGTATTTAGAAATATATATGTTTATTAGATGTTTAGTACTCATAACACAAGCTCAGCTTAGCTGGGGACTAGACGGCGTTGTGGGACAGTTGTGGAATTTATATTTATTTAAAGGGACATAGGTGGGTTTTAGCCAGTAAAAGTCTCACTACGCGCTTCAACTTAGAACGGGAGAAGTCATTTAATAATTTCCCACCACAAAAAGGTATCTTGCCAGAGAACTAGCTCACTGTTTAGTTTTAGTTATAAAACAGCGGAAACGCTAAATGTATTGGCCCCTATTCAGTTATTGGTTACTTCAACTTTGACGGCCTAAAAAAAGCAATAACCTACCAGAATAGTAGATTTAAAATGGCTTACTGTATCACTGTACACTGTAGCATTATTAGGTACTGATTAAAAAATAATAAACTTTTTTACAAAAAATCCAACTGACGTCAAAAACAAACCGAAGTCGGTGTTAAAAAATGACGAATCAAAACCAAAAACGCCGACTTGAAATTATTCATCATTTGAATTTCCAGATAATACAGGAAGTAATTCAGCGATATTCATTTTTATTTCGCAGAAATAACTACGCATTTATGATGATCAACTTTTGTCCTAACATAGTAAACTATATTTACTTACAAGAATGAATAATTGTGATTATTATCTTATCGTTCATTTACAATGATTTCTGGTAGATTTATAGGTTTTTATTTATCTACTTATATTTCTTGGACTTTAAAATAATTTATAGACTTGCGTTAATCACGCAAACAAATTATAACTGATTCATTTCACATTGATTCAGCTGTATAAAAGCGTACTAAACTTCAAGAAATAAGTATGGCATTAAGTGTTAATCATTACGATGTAATAGTGGTGACTGAAAAGTGGCTAAACGCCAACATTAACGATGAAGAAATATTCAACACCTCATTCAACATCTATTAAAGGGACAAAACTTCTTGTGCTTTGGGACAAAAAGAGGGGGTGGAGTACGAATTGCTGTGTGCAAATAGTTTGTCTCTCTTCGGGTATGTCAACGTTGGCCGTTCACGCGCTGGTCCCGAATGAATTGTATGCTGTCTGTGAGCGGTTCACGCGTGGACAATGCGTTAGTGACACAGCACACCCTTTCCCGTCATTCCTTGATAAACTACTCACGCCGACAACGCAATGGCCACTCGTTGACTACGTGACGTCTAGGTACTGGTTGACAGGCAGCATCAATAAGCCACCTGTCGACAACGCGTGGACACCGAGCGATGAACTGGTCGGGTGTTGGATGGGTCTAATGAGCTTATGACCTTTAAGGCGGATGCCTTAATCACTAGGCCATCACGACACTTCTGGCCTAACAATTACTTAAATTCTCTTTTTCTGTTTCAGGACAAGCCCAGTTATTTGAGATTTTATTTCAAAGCCACGATGTTCCTGTTCGCTCTGAGTATCGTTTTGGTGGTGGTGACATTCGTTTTCATGGGATTCTTAACCACGCTTCCTGTTCTCAAGTGGTCTTGTAAGTATCACATATAGGACTACTCCGGTCCGAAAGAAACCGGCCCTAACAATTTTTTAGGGTTCCATGCCCAAAGGATAATAACCGGACCCTATTGCTGTCCATCTAGATAGATAGATAAAAAAAATATTTGTTGCAACACAAAACGCACAAAAAGGCACAATTAAATTATACAGAACCAAGCACTTACATAGAAACAAACAATAATTAAAAAGCAAATGACAAATTACAGTGTTGTGAGCAGTATAATAAATACACGCAAAAATAAAATAAAGAAAACATTAAAAATACAAGATAATATTTGGGGTAGGTACTTAGAAAAAGGGACACAGATAAAAGTCATAGTGCGGTGTGCATCATAATGTTGCACCAAATGGGAGCCCAGCTCAGCGCGTGTCAGGCAGATCATCTGTCTGTCACCAGGCTGTACCTCATTAACTGTGATAGCTATACAATTGAAATTTTCACAGATAATGTATTTCTACTGCCGCTTTAACAACAAATACTAAAAATAGAATAAACACCAATACAACAAACGTCATTATTTTGCTACTTTTTGCTACCGATGGCTCGAAACCCTTCGAGCGCCAGTCCGACTCGCACTTTCCCGGTTTTTAGGTATGGGCTTAATGATGAAGGAGTAAAGGGACTATTACACTACTCGATATTCAGACAGTCTTAGACCTGTACCATGATGTTTAAAGTAAGATTGTTTCATTCTTATTTCCAGAGTGGGTAAAAGATGGCGCTAGACAACCTGTATAGCTCTGTCTCTTACCCACACTGAAATAAGAATGAAACAATCTTACTTTGAACATCATGGTAACCCCGCAGGTATATGTAGCGTCACACAAGAAAAAGAGCAACTTACGTCAATGTAGTGTAAAGGAATGAAACAGAACGATGAGATAAATAGATAAACACAGACTAAGACTGTCTGAATATCGAGTGGTGTAATAGGCCCTTAAGGGTACTCGGGTAGGTAGTCCTAGCATCTCCGATTACACAGGGTTGTTGTTTGATAGACCTATTACTCAACAACAGGTAGAATAATCTCTCTAGTCAAAGCCCAAACTCCACATGTTGGCATTAGAAACTAAATACTTTATTTATCTTAATTTTTTTAAAGAGTGAGCATGGTATTTCTTACCGGTTCTTCTTCATAGGAAACTACCAATTGGAACAATACGCTAGCTTCTGACGTTTTATAAGTGCACATGTCTGCCTGTGTGGTTTTGGCCCCGCGCGACGCCTTGTTTAAAAATCATGCCAAAAAACCGCTAAAATGCGAGCGCTTGTTATTAATCTTTTGTCGTAAAATCTTTCAGACGAAATCGTAGTGATTTCTGACATTTATTTATTGTTTTCAGATTCCTTACATATAAATGGCCTTTTTTCATCTGTCCGGCTCTGCGGTGATTATTTTTATGGTCAGAGTCTGCCAGAGGCCCAGAAACTGACAGAAAACATTAAAGATTATCTTTTTTTTTCAGTTACTCTTCTGGTTTGTATGATCATGGTAAGAAGTTACTACTTGATACTAGAGGAGAAGGAAAAACCGACGGTGTATGAACTGCAGCCATATGTACCTGTGCAAGTTGTACAACAAGGTCAACAACCTTTGATGGCTTAAAATATGGACTGTTTTTAGGACCAAGCCACACGTTGCGTTGCGGCGCCGCACCAAAAATATTTTGACGAATCAGCGGCGCCGCAACGCATCGTGTGACCCGTCTCTTAGTTGTGTAAAATATTTTTTATTGAGTAGTTAGTTATTTAAAATAAAATAATGTTGTAAATTAAGTTTTGTTTTTGTTATACTTAACTAATTTAATTAGTTATCATAATAAATGATGGACACGATAGAAACAAAAATCTTTATATAAAAATGTTGTGTCAGTGTTTGTTTTTTTTTTATTGTTTATAGGCTCAGGCTTGACCACTATCTCACCTGATGTCAAGCGACGTTGTGGTGTGCGGTGTGGAGCACGCTTGCCTAGAAGTAACCTATTCACTCTTGACTTAAAGTTTGTAATCGAACTCATCCGAAAACATATCGATGTTTAAGATTCTTTTTGTGTATTTTTTGTAGGCCTGACAATATGGTTATAGGTTTTTTTTACCCTCCTACCCTCACCTCCATATTTTCTTGAATAATTTATTCAGCAGAACCACGTTTGGCGGGTCAACTAGTACTTATCAATATAAAAAGAACCCTTGCACACACACACACACACTCATTATCATTACCCACAGAGCACAGGCTCTCTTTTCTTGAGCCTGTCTCCACCTTTCTGTGCCAGTCTTCATCCAGGTCGACCCAACAATGTCGTCAGCCCATCTTTTTTTTTTATAGGTATACTTAAGCCAATGCTTGGCTACAATCCCACCTAATGGTAAGCAGTGATGCAATTGTCGATGGTGAAGCGCACAAGTTTATTAGTAGGAGCCTATTCACTCTAGCCTTGATGACACTTAAATTATAGTCGGATAGGAAGAACGCAGCATCTCACCGATGGATGGCCAACATTTTTGCTTCTGGTACTTGGACGCAACAGTTCACACATACCTACTGCAAGCGCATACCTGCCTTCCTGTGATACGTAGTGACAAACGAAAAAAAAGTTATAGTTAGAAATCAAAACATTTTTTGTTTGTGTGTGAGATGCTATGATTGAAAAAAAAACTACATTTTCATAAGCATTATCATACGCAATAAGTAAAAAAAAATATATAGTGATACCTACCGACATTTCAATTATATTTATAACATGGATCGTTGTTGTTCAGGAAGCTGTCTTAAGGCTGAACTAGTCGCGGGCTCGAACCCGCTGATAAGTGAGGTAAAAAAGTGCAATGTCTCACCGGACATTGTCCGACAGCGATAATATCAAGTATGAGCAGTTAAACGCTAGTCTAAATGCACAACGCATGGTTCACACGCACCGTTCGTAAACACCGTTCCGAACTGAAACGATATTAGACCATAGAGTAAAATAATATATCGGGTACATTAGACGGTGCATAAAATCTAAGAGTAATGCTTTGGAAAATCGAGTTTTATGAAAAAACCACTACATAAATATCTATTATAAAGTTGCGATAAAATCATCAAGAAATAAAAACCGTTGTCTTATAACTTTTTAATGGCATTTTTTTTTGTTTTTCTGTTCAACCACTAAGATAAACTATATCATGTTGTTTTTGGATGTACAATTTGAAACTGTGGAGTTACTCCCCAAAATTTGTATGGAAAAGTATCGATTAATGTAACCTTAATAGCTATATTAAAAAGGTTTTATTAACTGCAAGTTTCGATCTTTATCATTTGCAACTAGCAATTAAAACTGGTTAGTTTTTAACCAACATTAAACAAAAGCCATTGTAGTTTTCTTTTTAATTGTTTTTTTTTAGTAATTGTAATGGGCAGTTCTTTGTCATTTTGACTAATTTCAGCCTGATACCATTATGATAAAGTTTTTTTTTGGATTTTTTGACCGAAACATTTAGGTCAAATTTCTATTTCCTTATATGCTGCAAAGTATTTTGAAATAAGTTAAAGGTACTCGATACTAATGTTCATTTACCCACAATTTAATACGATCATCAAAAATCCAAAGCAATGTGTTTCAATCATTTTTATCTCGAAACTCAAAAATCTAGCAACACCAGAACGAAATGTCAAGCTATTATTTTACCAAATAAAATACATTCAGAAACTGCAAAGCTTATCGGATTTCTCTTTCTCTCATAATACTAAACACGTAATCTATTTCATTCTTACAAAACATTTTAATTTTTTTGTATAGTACGTAAAACGTTGCGATGTGATCGTACCATTTCATTGAATTTTCTTATTTGTTCGTAATTTATTGATATGAAACAATGACATCCGTTTAATTATCTGTCTACCATTATTGATAATATAATTGTGATATAAAATGGCTAGTTTATCTAGCAAAATAAGTATTACCGCTGCTCAAAACCAGGTTTGTAGTAACGTGAACGCGCGAACCCCACAAAACAGCTTTATATTTTACTAAAATAGTGGTTTACTGCCGCCTTTTTGTTAAATAGATAACAGATATTATAAAGGCATTCTAAATCGTTTGGTTTTTAGCTTGTACAATGGATAAACGAGGCAGGAATGTCGGAAGGCAGTCGCAGGGCAGACAATCTGAGGAAAGCTGTGGAACTCTTGCTTCATCAGTGTTCTTCAGTTCTCCCACAGTACATAGAAAACATCCTGACTTATTACTGTGACAAATCTGTGGACGTGAGGAAGCTGGTCATCGCTTTTATCGAAGAATTGAGGTATGTTTCTACTGTGGTATTGATAATGGGCAATTGTGATGATATAAAAACATAACCCTGTCTTTGCTGTCGCTTATTCGCGTAAAAATCTTTGAATAAATCGGTAGATGTTACCTTTGACAGCCGTAGAACCTGTATTTTAAATGATCACATCACAATTGTAATAATTAACCTGAATTGTTCTCTCTATAAGAATTTCACAATATTAGATATGTATTTGTAAATATTGCTTTGAGTTATTTAGCAATCCGATAATAGCCCGATTCATATTTATCAAATTTGTAATTGTATGGCATTAAAAATTCTCAAAAAAAAAAAAAAATGACTCATCTATATACTAATGTATATTCAATAGTTTTGATAACTGTTCTATTTAACCTGTTTTCAACATAAATATTGTTACTACCAGCGCCATTCCTAATGGTAGCATTATTTATGTTTTGCAAAAAATTTCTTTTCACTAACAAACCCCCGATACACCCTATTATTTGTTAATTAATGTTTTTATTTAGGTTATTTTTAATTTTTTTTCTGTTTTGTTTTTTCTAAAGAAACATGGTCCCACACTCATTCCTATAATGTGGGTGAATCCACAAGTATATAAACTGACTAGCTTTTGCCCGCGGCTTCGCTCCCGTCTATATTCTACTACTCTACACTACTCTACCCAACTCTACCCTACTCTACCCAACTCTACCCTACTCTACCCAACTCTACCCTACTCTACCCTACTCTACCCTACTCTACCCTACTCTACCCTACTCTACCCTACTCTACCCTACTCTACCCTACTCTACCCTACTCTACCCTACTCTACCCAACTCTACCCTACTCTACCCAACTCTACCCTACTCTACCCTACTCTACCCTACTCTACCCTACTCTACCCTACTTTACTCTACTCTACCCTAATCTACCCTACTCAATAAAATGTATCCTATGTCCGTCCGTCGGTTCTGAACTACCTCCCCACCAATTTTCAGCAAAATCGGTTGAGCAGTTCGTGAGTTATAAATAGTGTAACTAACACGACTTTCTTTTATATACATAGATATGCAAAGACACTCATACCCAGAACAACTATCTATGTTAAAGAGTTATTTTATCCTATTTGTAAAGTTACCCTTTCAAATACCGTAATTAATTATCGTAATATGACCCAAGAGAAAGACAATGAGAGTGTGAACGCCGGCATTTGATTGGGGTTTAATGAATTAATAGCATTTATTGTAGCTGTGTTTTAGGCATGTTATTAGTTTTTTATAACTATTACTATTACCTTTTTTTCAATTCAATTCACATTGCTTTTTACATAGGCCTACATGGGCACTTCTAAAACATCAAAAGCTAGTGCACGGTTCCAATTGGTTGTTTCTTATCGAGAAGAACCAGCAAGAAACTGCATGGTCACTCTTTAAAAAAAATGATTTATTTTAGAATATTTTCTATATTACAATATTAATAGATATGTGAGGACATTGTAGACCAGTCTATACTGTACCCAAAAGTAATTGTACTTTTGAAAAACTTAAAAAAATAATAATAATTAAAAGTGGGTTGAAACAGATAGTAATCTATGAATATGGTGAGTCTACAGTGTTCTCACGCTCACATAATAAAAAATGAGGCTATATAAATATTCTTGTCTGGGTGTTTCTTTTGTGGCCTGCTATACTTCCATGTAGCTGTTATTGACAATTGTTTAAACTTATTCAATCATTGTTGCAGTAAGCTACACCCACAATACTTACCGAAGATCATAGGTCAGCTGCGTCAGCTGGTCAGTGACTCGGTGATCGCTGTCCAGAAGAGAGCCATCCAAGCCTCCAGCATTGTGTACCGGAACACTCTGATGTGGATATGTCAGGGTGCTTCGGAAACTTCTGAGATGCATTTTGTTTGGAAGAATATTACCGAGTTGAAGGTATGTGGAATTTATTTTACCCATTTTAATTATTGTGCTTAACCTTTTAACAGTAAGAGGGTCAGTAGCAGATACTTCTTTTCTTCTTTAGACAATGTTATTTATTTATTAAAATTTCACGCAACACAAAGGTACAAAGGCAGACTTAATGCCTTACTCTACCAGTCAACCAAGGGTAGTGAAGAGAAAACATGACAGGTGCATAAAAAAAAGAAAAGTTTAATATGAAAACCAGGAAACATATTTATATATATAAAATAAACAAACAGATATTTAAAATAATATAAACCTACATACATATACATATTATTAATACTCCTGTATCATGGGTGCATTCACAAACATGGAAGCTCACACAAGACACCCAGACCCGGAAAACCTATCTGCAGCCCATACAAGTAATTGCCCTGAGCGAGAATCGAACCCGCGACCCGCAGATACTGTCTAGGTACTGTTTTGTAATATTATCTCGTAGACTACAATAAGTATGCAATAAAAGTTTTTTTATAACAAGCTGTTTTCCAAAGACACAATGGCGATGGCAATGGTCTTGCCGCTCAATGGTTCCTATAGCGCCTATTACACTACTCTATATTCAGACAGTCTTAGTTTGTTTTTCTATCTCATCGTTCTGTTTCATTCCTTTACACGACATTTGAGTAAGTTGCTCTTTTTCTTGTGTGACGCTACATAGACTAAGACTGTGAATATCGAGTGGTGTAATAGGCGTTTTTGTAGTCAATCAGACTGCACTAGCGAGTGCGGGGGCAGGTGAGGGCGAAGGGGTCTTGACGTCTGCATGTTCACAGTGCCGAACGAGCTACGAGTCTTGATATTCATGACGACGCTTTAGCGGGTAAATCAAAATGGTTTAGAACCACACGCGCAGTCACAACAGACGCTATATCACTGTAAACGATATGGAAAGACCGAGCCATTAGGGCTGAAACTTCGTAAAGCGGACGTCCGCGTCGGGCACCCGTCGCGGGGCAAAGCGCGTGTGTTCACGCAGACGGTCCCCGTCGCAGTAAAAGGATTACCTACGCAGTGTCGCTAGCTCAATTTTAACGGTGTGCATGTAGTTGTGTTGATGGAGAACTTAACGCTCCCTGCGACTGACGCCCGCGCGGGTCACCGCAATGGAGCAGTTTTGTATGGGATCGCGCAGGCGTCCGCTTTATGCAGTTTTGGCCCTTAGAAACACTCGCGCCCGCCTCATGTATACGCGCGGCTCGCGGGAGCACTTTGAACGCAACTGGCGTCTACATACATTTTGAATTACGCGTGCCCTATTGCTACTACTTGATGTTGTCCTGTTTACTGTTTGAACTGATGGCGCCATCTATGTATCTCATTTCCTATTAGCGTTCTTAAGATTCCCTCATCTTCTCTCTCTAGCTCGTAGTCCTCAACATGATAGACAGTGACAACGAAGGCATCAGGACGCACTCTATTAAGTTCTTGGAGGAGGTGGTCCTGCTGCAGACACCCAGCGACGGGGCTGGAGATGAGTTCAACCTGGATACTCTGCCGCCAAACATGACGTTCATCGATAGACGTGCTTTAGAAGAAGAGTCTGAGTAAGTATCCCAAATAATTATATTGGTGTGCTACACATTGTTCCGGTCGATTGGGACATATTCTACATATCTTCTTCTTTCTCCAACCCTCGCCTTTCATATCAAAACAAAACAAAGTTGCTTCGCTTTCCTTTGAACAAAATAAAAACTTATGCAGAAACTGCTGATTTTGACTAAATTTCGGGTTTAAATACGCTCACATAATATTTTTTTTCTTTTCACCTTCCAGGACTATATTCAAGTTGTTGGTCAAGTTCCACAACTCTCAACACATATCTAGTGTTAACTTGATGGCCTGTATGACGACACTCTGCCTCCTCGCCAAATTCAGGCCAAAGTTCATGCCAGGAGTCATAAAGGCATTAGGGGACTTGCACACGACACTGCCACCCACATTATCACAGTCCCAAGTAAATTCCGTACGTAAACAGCTCAAAATGCTGCTTATAAATCTGATAAAGCATCCGTCTTCAAATGACATGATGCCGCAGCTGACCCAGTTGCTAATAGATATAGGAATGACGACACAGGAGATCAATAAAGTGTTGCCTAAAGATAAAAGGAATAAGAGGGTGGGGGAGATTAAAAATGGTGATGCGCCAGCTAAGAGGATTCGGATAGATTCTCCACAGAGTAACAGTCAGGGTAGTGACAGTAATAGTAACAGCAGAAGTGATTTTAACATGTTCGATGATGATAGTCTACCTCCTGCAGTAGCTAAACAACCAGTGATCCCGACTGAGGACTCAATATTCGAAGGTCTAAACAACGTAGATGATGTCGTCAACCTCGTAACCCACACTCTCGTTAACTACCTACCTAACGAAATGCCTACTACGTTTGTGAACGCCTACAAACCTATTCCTAACTCCGGCTCTAAAGCACAAAAGAGAAGCTTAGCTAAAATGATCCTCGCGTTAATCAATAACAAAGAAGAGTCTGTACCGGTACCTGTACCTATTGTTGCACCTGTACCTGTACCCGTACCTCCAGCTCCTATACTATCTGAAGTATCGTCTAAAATACCTTTACTAAGAGATGATGAAGAAAAGGTCACACTCAAAAACGCCGTAGCGAAGTTACAAGAGTCCACAAAAGCGGAGAGGCAGATTGAAGGTGCTGTTTCGAGGCTTATGGAGGAGACCAGACAGGACCATTTGAAAGAGGAAGAGAGGAAACAGAAGGATAAAGAGAAGCCTGTTCCTCCACAAACACCTACAGTTCCTAAATTAAAGCAGAAAGTAAAGTTACTGAAGCTGCAAGAAATCACGCGTCCGATTCCTAAAGAGATAAAAGAGAGGTTGATAATTCAAGCAGTCGAGAGGATACTAAAAGCGGAGACAGAAGCAGTGATAGGGGGAGCAGCACATATCCGTGCGAAGTTCATCACAATATTTGCATCAAGTTATACACCAGAATTGAGAGAGTTAGTGTTGAATTATATACTAGATGACCCTGCGAATAGAATTGACTTAGCCTTATCATGGTTGTACGAAGAGTATGCGTTCATGCAAGGGTTTAACCGCCACCCCGTGACATTACAACCTAAAGTTCATGAGAAACATGATCAAAACTATAATCAGCTGTTATGTGCGCTGATCACACAGATTTGCGAGAGAGGAGATCCTTTGATGGAGAGTTCTAAGGACATGTTGTTGAGGAAGGTTTACTCTGAATGTCCGGTGGTGACAGATGAGGCGGTGGATTACTTGAAGCACCTGGTGATGGAGGATAAGGTGGCGTTGTTGGCGTTGGAGTTGCTCGAGGAGTTGTGTGTGATGCGGCCGCCGCGCGCGCATAAGTATGTGGCGTCGTTGTTGTGCCATATTTGTGAGTAGTTTTTTGTTTATTTTTGGTACTAACTTGCAGAGCTTAGGGTCGATTTTCTTGTTTAAGCAACTCTTACCGAGGTCGGTTTGTAGGGGCCCAGCGGGGTCGAAGCCTACTGGGGCCACGGGTAGTGTGAAAGAGAAGCCCGGGGCCCCGGGATGAAGGCAAAGAAGGAAAAGGAGTGGGTTTTTAGTCAGTAAAAGTCTGACACTATCTCCCGCTTCGCCGAATGGCGGGATTTGTCATTAGATGATTTTCCCAACTAAAAAAAAAAAAAACCGAGGTCGGTTTGTGGAGTCTTTAGAGGCTACTAGAATCAATATTATGGAACTTATCAAGAAAATAGGCATCAGTGCTCTCACTGATAACTATTTAACTGACAAATATCACACACAAACTTTTTCCTAGTCTGATATTAGTCCTGTCAGTGATGATAGATCGATCGAATACAATGTGATATTGCCATTGTCGGGAACTGGGTTAGGCCCATACTTATAGTACGGTACTTCTGATTCCACAAGATTGTATTTCAGATTCGTTTGAGCATGAATGAGTACATACAGACTTTCGCCTTTTACTATATTAGTGTAATCCTTGTAGAAAATAAAAATGAATGTAATTTGCTTCTGAACTCCAACACTAAGCGGCGATGCGACGTTAAGTCTGCGCACTCGCACGAGGCATCGCAAGAACTTGCGAATTGATTCGCATCGCACATTGTATGGTCACCTGAACAGATGCTTTGCCGCACGAAATCGCATCGCATTAATTCACATCGCAAATTTCTGCAATGCGGCGTCGCATCGCAGTTCTGCGTGGCAGTCATTAAAAAATATTTATGTCACATAGGCCTACATGGGCACTTATAAAACGTCAGAAGTTAGTGCACGGTTCCAATTAGTCGTTACCTATGGAGAAGAATCGGCAAGAAACTTCATGGTTACTGTTTTAAAAATTTATTGATTTTACAATATTTCCATATTACAATATAATCTTAACCAGACTTATCCTGCTGAAGGCAGTTTCTTATTTCTTTAATTCAGTAATCCAGTGATCGGAGTAGGTAGATTGAATTGGGGTCATTGATCCAAAACGTATATATTAACAGGGACATTCCTCCGGAATTGGTTGATTATTTAAAAAAAAAAAACCGGAACTTAGGTAGGAATTGTATTAAAATGAGTAACATTATATTCTTCATATTTTTTTTTTAACGGCACACAATCACGATTTGACACAACGTAATAACCAATCAGAACAAGGGATCATGGATGGTGCACTAACTGGTTATCAAAACAATGCGTATGCGTAAATATTGATTTTTAAGTACAACAATTTATAAAAAGTTGTGACCTGGGAAGGCCAAAAATTTAAAAAATAATATTCTTCGATCGGAACTCCGTTGTTTTTATTATTCAACAGATCGATAATAAATTAATTTAGTTTTGATACCTTTCTTTAAATTTTGAATTGAGTAGTAATAATATCACTACAAACATAACAATATTTAATTGGATCCGGAAATACCGGAATTACTTTCCGGAAAAATGGCTTATCCACGTTATTCTTTCTGTGTGCATTTATGATATAAGTACCAAAAATCAATCTACCTTCTCCGATCACTGGTAATCACATTTCACTAATTTTAAAATTCCATTTTCAGTGAACGAAAACGAAGAAATACGCGATGTTGCTCTAAAATCAACTCTAAAGATCTACAAGCGCAGTACTGACGCTGTTCGCAAAGTGATCGAGAAACATGCCCTCCTCTACCTCGGGTTTATATCGCTGAACCACCCTCCGCCCGAGTTGAGCGATACCAGGGGCGTTAGAGCCGTGTGGACTGATGAAATGTACCATATGTGTCTCAACCTTGTGATGGCGTTATTGGCTGAGAATGAAGGTAAGACGTACATAATGTTTATATATATCTGTTAGTGTTGAATGATACTAGAGGCATTAAAGCCGTGTGTGACAGTGATACAACTGGTTACCCCCCCTTTTTCTAAGGCCGCCTACGTCGCATATACACATTCGCTTTTGTTCCGCTAGGGTCGCACATCCACGATCAAATACTTCATCTCGTCAGCTCTTTTGTCCCCTATGGGGATTGAAGAACTAAATGAGATAGTGTACCAGTCCTAAACACAGGATCTTTCGTGTGATAATGTTGAAGTGCGAGCCTTTTTTTAAGCATTGTTGCACCATGCTAATTAAATTAAATCTTTTCAGAATTAATAATCGAAGTAGCCCGCGTGTACGGGTGTGCGGGCTCGGAGGCGAAGCGCTGCGTGCTGCGCGGCGTGGAGGGCCCCGTGCGCGCCGGCGCCGCCGCGCAGGCGCGCGAGCTGTCGCCCGCCATCGTGGCGCTGCTGGACGAGTGTCCGCGCGGCGCCGAGACCTTGCTCACCCGCCTCGTGCATATATTCACTGAGAAAGGTAACTTTTACAAGACATTAATACGATTGTAGGCCAAATAAAAGATGGAGGGATTGTATCAGAACTGATATGAAACAGAGTGGAAGAAAAAAAACGTGTTGCGCCGTCCTCAAATAAAACGGAACAAGGGCAGGAAAATGATGAGAGATGATGATGAGTAGAATTTTAAACGAAAAATTCTGTTTTTCCGTAGCATTACAGTGCTTACCGATGTAAAATAGTGCTTTCCGACGCATCACATTGTTTACAAATGTAAAATAGGTATACTTCATTCGAAATAATAATAATTTAAACAAACCTTTTATACTGTCTATTCAACCGATTTTGACTTCTATTCCGTAGGCATAAGGATGGCATTGAAAACAAAAAAAGTGGTTACAATATCAACTATTGCACAGGCGGTCGCTTCCTGCGAAGCAGTAATGCTAGCAAAGGAGGCGGCCGAACGCGTGAGGCAACGGTCCTCACGCCCCAACCGCCGCCGGAATTCCAATCCCGATTTCCGGCCATAGTAAGCGCGGGCGTCCGGACTGAGCCCAAATCGTCGATGGTGCGTACTGTTTTACGCGCCTCAAGGGGATGTCAGCAACTGTAGCCAGCAGAACCCAGCAGGGTCGAAGCCTACTGGGGCTAAGGGTCTGATTCTGAAAGGAAGATTCGGCCCCGGTACGAAAGGCAACGAAGGAACAGGAGTGGGTTTTTAGTCAGTAAAAGTCTGACACTATCTCCCGTTCCGCCCAAGAGCGGGGGATGTCATAAGATGATTTTCCCACCGAAAAATCAGCTATTGTAGACGCAATTTGCCATACCAGCAACACAATAAAAGTCAAAATCGGTTGAACACACATTTAAAAAAAACGTTTTTTTAAAAATGTGTTCTTATATCGAATGGGGTATAGTTCCAATGCAACATAGAGGTGTGAGAGTGTATTAACGGCACAAAGCGGTTAGTACCTCCGAGCATAATAGATGCGTGCTTGCACAGTGCTCAATTACAAAGCGAAGCTATGCATGCATTTTCATACATCTGTTTACCATCATGAACGATTTTTTCGGATTATCATTCTGTAACACAAAACTGTCCTACTTCAGATTACTTTCTTTTTTAACCCCTGGCGCGTATAGGGGCTATTTTTACGTAATCGCGCGTTTTTACGTAAAATCACCAAAAAAAAAACTTTTTCGGGATTTTTCTAGGAAAAACGAACATTTTAAGCCGAACAATTTTCGTTCACCCGTGTGACATCATCATTATCATCATCATCATCATCATCATCATCATCATCATCATCATCATCATCATCATCATCATCATCATCATTTCAGCCGAAAGACGTCAACTTTTGGACATGGCCTCCCCACGCGCGTCGCCACAACGACCGATCTTGTGCGTCTCGCATCCACCGCACTCCCGCGACTCTCACCAGGTCGTCGGTCCACCTTGTGGGAGGCCGCGCCAACGCTGCGTTTTCCGGTGCGCGGTCGCCACTCACTCGCTTAATTATAACAATAAAACAATAAAAAAAAGCGCCCATTGTACATACAATGGGCGCTCTAGGAGGGTCGCGAATTTTATTGTTATATTGACAAAAATAACAGTAGATTATATTTAATGCTCCTTGTTCGCAGCGCCACCATCGCACGAATTGGTCTCAAAAATACGTGAGCTGTATGCGACGCGTGTGTCTGACGTTCGCTTCCTCATACCCGTGCTCACTGGACTATCCAAGAAGGAGGTAAGTAGATATCGTGATAACAAACCATTTTCTTTTGATAACCATTGACTCGCGTTTGGAGGAATGAAAGGAAAGTAACATTAGTAGCGTGATGGTTGAAAGAACAAGATAGAAAAATAATGGCAGGCGGTCGTCTTCTTCTGCGAAGCAGTAATGCTAGCTAGGAGGCGGCTGTATGCGCGAGGGAACGGCCCTCGCGCCCCAGTCGCTGGGATCCCGATCCCGATTTCCAGCCACCGTAGGCGCTGCCTTGTGGACTGCGAGCAATGGGTAGCTCGCTGACCAACCGTTCGGTAACCGTCCAGACCGAGCCTAAGTCCTCGACGGTGCGTAGCCTCGCGCGCCTCAAGGAGATGTCAGCAAAACCGTAGGGGCCCAGCAGGGTCGAAGCCTACTGGAGCCATGGGTAATGCGAAAGAAAACCCCAGAGCCCTGGAATGAAGGCAAAGAAGGAACAGGAGTGGGTTTTAGTCAGTAAAAGTCTGACACGCCCGCACGCCCCACCCAAGGGCGGGAGATGTCATTAGATGAAAATAAAAAGAAAACAAGATGACGAACGGAGTTTTGTTGTGGATTTATAGTTCTTCTCATCGAGTTAATGGTTTTCTTTATCATTTATAGCATTTAAAGTTAAATTTCTTTGTGCTGTACGAAAATGATTAATTTAGCTGTAGCTACATTTATTATTTTGTTAATACCTGTTGAGTGACCAACAACTAAAGTATTTGCTAACTAATTACTAAAATGTAGGTGTTTACTAAACTGCTTAGATATTATTAGCTCTGTTTTTATAAAATGAGTTTTTAATTCATTAAACCCCATGCGAACGCCGGCGTTCGCTCTCATTGTCTTTCTATTGTGTCTAATTACGGTTTTCGAAAGGTTAATTACTAACTCCTGTTAGTAAATGATAGCAACGCTATTTAGCTAGTCTCATAGCTCAGTTGTTATGTGAAAATGGTTAATTCACAGGTTTTGATCGTCATGATTATTATTCTGAGATTTTATAGGAGGTATTGTCAAGTCTGTAATTGTACGTAAACATACTCACTATCTCTGTTCAGACAGTTTTACATTATAGTTATCAAAGTAGCGTTGCCGAGAGCAGTGATGGCCGAGTGGTAACGGGCCCGACTTACGAGTTGTAGGTAGCGGGTTTAAACCCAGCCAGGCGCATTACTTTGTGTAATAATTCGTCGCCACTGCTCTCAAAATGGTGAAGGAAAACATCGCGAGGAAACCGGCTTGTCCTAAAACCAAAAATTCTAAGACATGTTACATCCACCAACCCGCACTGGGCCCGCGTGGTGCATTGCGGTCCATTCCCTCTCCTAGAGAGGCCTGAGTCCCAGCAGTGGGAACATTAAAAGGCTGCTTATGCTATTATGCTATAAAAAGCAGTGCAAAAATGTTCTTATATCTTAGAGGAACCTATATGTTTTTTTTTTTTTATTTGTTTTTATGGTATACAATAAAGAATATATCTATGTATCAATCTTTATTCTTCCCAGATACTGGCAGCTCTACCCAAGTTTATAAAACTGAATCCAATGGTTGTGAAGGAAGTCTTCAACAAGCTGCTTGGACTACAGAATCCTCACGAAGAGAACTCGCCAGGTATATGTTTAACTTGTTGGTAGGCCTACCACAAGGTGGACTGACAACTTGGTGATGGTTGTTCGAATCCGATGGATATGAGACGTCCAGGACCGGTTGTTATGGTGCCGCTTGGGGCGGCCTATGTTCAGCTGTGGACGTCTTTCGGCAGTAATGATGACGATAATGATTTTTATCTACACTACAATTGCTATAGTATGGTGCGGGTGACAGCTGTCGGATTAATACAGTGTAGCTACCTCAAGGAGATGTTAGCAACTGTAGGGGCCCAGCAGGGTCGAAGCCTACTGGGGCCACGGGCAGTGTGAAAGTGAAACCCGGGGCCCTGGGACGAAGGCAAAGAAGGAACAGGAGTGGGTTTTTAGTCAGTAAAAGTCTGACACTATCTCTCGCTCCGCTCAAAAGCGGGATTTGTCAGTATCCCACCTAAAAATAAAAATAAAAACTATCCTTACATATTTTCGTCTTGCTGTCATCCTACCCATGCTATGAGAAAAAGACCTTAGCTTAGAAATTGTTCCAAAGTGTTGTAATGCCTAGATAAAAAGTATTTAATGTCAAAAGGGTTCCGATCTATCTTCTATACAAAATTCATCATTTATTCAGCAGTTTAAGCTTTAAAACGTAACATACAGAGTTACTTTTACATTAAACTGATATTAGAAAAGTGAAAGACTGTTCACGTTGAAATTGCTGACAAAATTTAGCTCACGGGTAGGCCATGTCAAAACAGTATCAATCTATATGTATAAAAGTTGAAACTGACTGACTGACTGACATATCAACGCACAGCCGAAACTACTGGGACTAGGAACGTGAAATTTTGCATCAGTTTTCCTTTTATGACGTAGGCGAGCACTAAGAAAGGATTTTGCAAAATTCACCCGCTAAGGTGATGAAACGGGGGTAGAAAGTTTGTACGGAGAAACCTACTTTGACGCGGGCGAAGCCGCTGGCAGAAGCTAGTATTGGATATAAAATGAAGCAGCAATGAGCATTTCTAATATTGGTAAGAGGAAAATTGGTGGGATCATCTTGCTGTCTCTTTTCTGCGCGCTTAACCTAATGGCGGTGACGTCACATTTCAGTATGAGCATCCTTTTTCTGTTAATTGACAGCTACCCCTTCCACCAGATTAGATTTTATTTCTATTTTACATTCTTCTCGATTTTTGATGAATGAAATTAATTAGTTTTACATTTTGAAACAAATAATTAGAAAAAGTGAACCACAATTCCAGGTTTTAAATTTTTTATAATTTTTATTTTAAATTAGATTTTCTTTTTAATTTCAGTGTATAGTATAATGATTTGTAAGTAGTAGTTGTATTAAAATATTTGAAACTATAAGCACCATAGTAATTTTTAATAGTTTTGTTTTTTTTTTTAAATATTTTATCTATACATGGTACTTTGGTGTCAAGTTTTTATTTGGGTGGACAAGTAAATTGCCTAATTCAAAGTTATGTAATTTATTTATTGGAAATGGGAAATTAATCATAGATTTTTTATTTCAACTAACCTTAACATTAAGTTTTGCATAAATCCTGAGGCCCGACACAGACAACGAATTCTTAACGTGCGAAGCAGTAATGCTAGCAAAGGAGGCGGCCGATCGCATGAGGCAACGGTCCTTACGCTCCAACCGCCGCCGGGATTCCGATCCCGATTTCCGGCCACCGTAGGCGAGGCCTTGCGGACGGCGAGCAATAGGTGGCTTGCCGTCCGACCGTCCGGTGACCGTCCAGACCGAGCCCAAGTTGTCGACGGCGCGTACTGTTCCACGCGCGCCTCAAGGAGATCAAATCGTAGGGGCCCAGCTGGGTCGAAGCCTACTGGGGCCACGGGTAGTGTGAAAGCGAAACCCGGGGCCCTGAGACGAAGGCAACGAAGGAACAGGAGTGGGTTTTTAGTCAGTAAAAGTCTGACACTATCTCCCGTTCCGCCCAAGAGCGGGATTTGTCATAAGATGATTTTCCCACCCAATAAAAAAAAAGGCGATCCATTTGATGACCTAAACTATTAAAGACTTAACTAAAGTAGTATCATTTAACCAGACTTTTGAACCAAACCAATATCAAACAAAAAAGTTCACATTTAGTTATCTTTTACTGACCAAACCCCATCTGTGTTCCTTCAGTTATCTTTTACTGACTAAACCTCATCTGTATTCCTTCAGTTATCTTTTACTGACCAAACCCCATCTGTGTTCCTTCAGTTATCTTTTACTGACTAAACCTCATCTGTATTCCTTCAGTTATCTTTTACTGACCAAACCCCATCTGTGTTCCTTCAGTTATCTTTTACTGACCAAACCCCATCTGTGTTCCTTCAGTTATCTTTTACTGACTAAACCCCACCTGTGTTCCTTCAGTTGTCTTTTACTGACTAAACCTCATCTGTGTTCCTTCAGTTATCTTTTACTGACTAAACCTCATCTGCGTTCCTTCAGTTATTCTTTGTTGCCTAAACCCCCATCTGTGTTCCTTCAGTTATCTTTTACTGACTAAACCTCATCTGCGTTCCTTCAGTTATTCTTTGTTGCCTAAACCCCCATCTGTGTTCCTTCAGTTATCTTTTACTGACTAAACCCCATCTGTGTTCCTTTAGTTATCTTTTACTGACTAAACCCCATCTGTGTTCCTTTAGTTATCTTTTACTGACTAAACCCCATCTGTGTTCCTTTAGTTATCTTTTACTGGCTAAACCCCATCTGTGTTCCTTTAGTTATCTTTTACTGGCTAAACCCCATCTGTGTTCCTTCAGTTATCTTTTACTGACTAAACCTCATCTGCGTTCCTTCAGTTATTCTTTGTTGCCTAAACCCCCATCTGTGTTCCTTCAGTTATCTTTTACTGACTAAACCCCATCTGTGTTCCTTCAATTATCTATTACTCTCCAGGCCCGCGGTCTTTCGAACAACACCGCAGCTTAGGAAGTTTAAAAACTGTCCTTCATTTGCCCTTTACGTTGACACATGAAGGACACAGGTGTGCTTTAAGTCCGACATGCCATCTCGCTACACCCTAGACCACTTAAAAAAAACCCCTGCAAGATAAACAAGCCATAATACCATTACTTAGTTTTAAAAATTCTATTGCTTTCGATACGATAAAAACTCACAATTCAATGCTTTTAGCTTTAGACTACGGGCGCTTTATTATTGATATTTTATTTTGTTTTATTGGATTTTTTTTACCCTCTGCTATTTAACAATGTTTTTTTACACTCAAGGGATGCAATAAAGCGCATTCACTAATACATGACCACATCGCATTACTTTGTGTAAATTATTTCATTACCACAGCTCTCAAAACGGTGAAGGTAAACATCGTGAGGAAACCGGTATGTCCTAGAACCAAAAATTCACTGATAATTATATGACATCCACAAACCCGTACGAGACCTGCGTGTTGGATTACGGCCCATTCCCTCTACTAGAGAAGAGGGCCTGATTCTAAAATGGCTGATGATGTCCACATCCAGTTGCTAAACAGTCAGGTCATTCTAGGATATCCAACACGCATCTCGAAGCAATCAGTTGACAATCCAAAGCACGATAAAACAGCACCTGTGCTTTTTTTTTTAGGTGGGTAATCATCCAAATGACTCCTCGCGCTCTGGGCGGAGCGAGAGGGCGTGTCAGACTTTTACTGACTAAAACCACACCTGTGTCCTTCAATTACCCTTTGCGTTCTAGGACTACGGGTTTCCTTTTCAGATATTCTCCGCGGTCCTAGCTAGCGGGCATCGGCCATGCTGGGCCCCTACGGTTCGGTACCTGTGCTAGCACGGACATGAGTTCACTTTGCGTACTGTAGCGAGAAAAAACACTTTTCACCAAAATGCGATTGAAACACGATACTGTGTACGAATAATATAATAATATTCCACAACTATCACACAACGCCATCTAGTCCCAAGCTAAGCAGAGCTTGTGTTATGGGTACTAGACAACTGATAAACATACTTATATATTTCTAAATACATACATATATAAATTATACCCAGACACAGAACAAATGATCGTGCTCATCACACAAACATTTGTCCTGGGTGGGAATCGAACCCACGACCTCCGGCGTAGCAGTCAGGGCCACTAACCACTAGACCGACAGGCCAGTCGATTAAGTAAAAGCCTTTTGTTTCAGTCACACCAGCTGAGCTGTTAGTGGCGCTACATCTCATAGACCCGAGCATGGCGGATCTTAAATATATTATCAAAGCAACCGCGCTATGCTTCGCAGAGAAACAAACTTATACGCAAGACGTAAGTATATTAATAGTTTATATATTTTTTTAAATTTAAATATAGAAAGAAAGAAAACATGTTTATTCTGCATAAATAGACGCACAATTCGTTCCATAAATACAAAAACTACTTTCCCTGACAGGCCATGTGTGTATCGGGCATTAATGTATTGCACCATATGACCATAGACAACATAGACAAACAAAAGAAAATAAAATATAATTTATACATGTATTTAAATGAATAAAGAGATAGTTATCATTTTTATTTATGTCGTGCGAAATAATTTACCATTTTCATAAAAAATCACAATAAAACAGAATCAAATCAAAATAAATCATTACATAGTACAAGAATCAAAAACATCCCTATATAGTCAGCAAAATGACATTGAATTTGACTTATATTTACCGTCAAAATTAAGATAATTTCACAATGGAAATGAAAGAAGGGGAAGGAGGATTTGCCAAAGGAATTGCTACAGATACAATCTTTAAACGTTTTTAAAAGTACGGTAAAAAAGCTTTTAATTTCTAAAGCCTATTACAGTGTCATTGAATATTTAGAGGACAAAATATAATTATGTAGTGGATTTTGACATTGTACTTATTTAATATTGCGACAATCAAATTATAATTTTATGTGCTGTAATAATTAATAATTTTATTGACATTTAGTAATAATAATTAATTAATCTAAATTATCCAATGTCTAATTATGATATAAATTTGTATGCTATTATTAGCTAACATAGCGTTAAAAAATTGTTATTTAAGATCTTAATGTTACCTATGTTTACATATTAATAAATGAATTTGAATTTGACAATCATTCATAGGTACCTTTCTTTTAATATCAACATTACCTCTGCAGGTATTATCAGCAGTACTGCAGAGGTTGACTGAAGAGCCGGAGATCCCCGTGCTGATGATGCGAACTGTCCTGCAAGCGTTGACGCTGTACCCCAACCTGGGACCGCTCGTACTCAACATATTGCAATTGCTCATTGAGAAAGAGGTAAGATTTTATTAAATTATCTATTTATTTATCCTTTTTACAGCTATCTTTGCGGACCTTAACCAGGGACCGTACAACCCCGATTAAGAGTTAAGTCTTTGAAAGGGTAAGCCTTTTATGAGGTTACCTTTATCATGATGTAACTCCATGATTGGGTTTTAGGCTTGAACCCATTAAAAGGGTTATCTCTTCGATATGGATAACCCATTGAATGGGTTCTATACTTAAAACCCATTGAAAGGGTTACATCAACATTATGATAACCCATTGAATGGGTTCTATATTTGAAACCCAGTGAGAGGGTTACCCTTATATAAAGATAACCTATATTTAAGGGTTTTGTTCGGGTTATCATATTATTATGGTTATTCAATAACCTTGTGCTAAGTAGGTGCTGGATGAACACACACACTATCGCTAGCGTACTGACTTTATTTCATTAGACGAAACACGTGTTACCTATAATATTTAGATTTTAGATACTCTCATATTAAGGTGTGTGTCTTGAACTCCCGTATTTGCGACAATTGTTGTCTTGTTTGACCTGTTTTAGCAGTGTTATTGTAGTCAATTGAATGAACAATTTTTACGTTTAGTGACCAATATTCTATCTGTGACACAAATCACAAATGATCAATCAGTCAATAATCAAGTGAAGGTATATTACCATACCTACGTAAATTGTCGCGCATTGTACGGAGTATCTATAACCTACCTACTTGCCAATTTAAGGGATGACCGGACGGTTGCAAACTAGCATTCCAACCAAGGTGACCTTAGTTTATATGTTTGGTTTGTGTTGCGGCTACATGGATGTAAACCACGCGCCAACACGTTTGGTGGTTGGGAAAACGCGTCTTCTGACCAAGGGCGTTGAAGGTCATGGATTACAAAACTGCTGTTTACACGGATTGAAACTAATACGGTCACCTCAGTTGGAACGTCGGTTTACAACTATCTGGCCACCCCTTAACTAAATTACTACTACTTACCTACTAAAAACCATTATCTGAATGTTCGTTTCGAATTCATAGCTACATTATAGAACTTTCTTATTTATAAGTCTACCATATACCTACCTACCTATTGCTACCTTGGCGAGCTCGGAGCCTCTGGGGGCTTCCGCATGAGGGGCACCGTAACCGGGGCTCGAATGCTCGAGGTTCCTGGTGCGGCCAGTGGCCCTGCCGCGGATGCCTTGGCCGCAAGGATCAGGGCGACCCTGGACGCGGAAGAGGCCCGAGTGTCCAGGCCCACCAAGTGCATTGATATGCCCATCATGGGCTTGGATGACTCCGTCAAGGTGGACGAGGTGGTGGCCGCAATCGTCAAGGCGGGAGGCTGCACTGCCGAACAGCTTCGGGCGGGCACCATCCGCGCTGACAGCACGGGCATGCGAGCCGTGACGGTAAGCTGTCCCGTATCGGCGGCCAAGATCATCACTGGGGAAGGCCGACGGCTCCTAGTAGGCTGGGTCTCCGCGCAGATAAAACTACTGGAGCCCAGACCTCTGCGGCGCTATCGCTGCCACGTGGGGGCCTGTTGCGCCGCGGAGGTGAACCGCAGTGACCGCTGCTTCCAGTACGGTCAGCCCGGTCACAAGGCGGTTGAGTGCCGTGTTACGCATGTGCGGCGGCAGGCAAGCCGGCCGACCACCGGGCTGGGAGCAGATCCTGCGATCCCCCCGCCAAGGCCAAGGGCAAGGTCCGGAGACCCATCCACCCTGATGTCCTCACCACCGCATCCTCGTCTTTAGCTGCCGCCGCTATCGCCGCTGCAACCCCCGCGGCAGGGCCCTCACGTGGCGCTCGGGAGGAGACTGTAATGAACTGTAAATTACGTCTCCTCCAGGCGAATATCAACCACTGCGCCCCCGCTCAGGATCTATTGCTCCAGAGCATGGCGCAGTGATCGATCAACATTGCCGTGGTGTCCGAGCCGTACTATGTCTTGCCCAGGGGAGACTGGGTGCAGGACCTGAACGGCTTGGTGACCCAAATTTCTTCAGCTGCCGCCGGTATTCTGTCCTTCGAAGCCGTCACGAGAGGACGGGGTTGCGTGGCAGCACGATTCGGGGACATTGCAGTGGTAGGCGTCTACCTGTCCCACAACCTAAACAGAACTTTCGCCGATCTCCACATCTCCCTTATGGAGCTAAATGCCGTCGTCGCTGGGTTTGGTTCCCTCCCCGTAGTCGTTTGCGGGGATTTCAATGCCAAGAACTTGGCTTGGGGTTCCCGGTACACGAACCAGTGGGGTCGAATGGTGGAGGATTGGGCTCTGGAGACAGGCCTAAACCGGGGTTCTGTCCCCACATGCGTGCAGATGCAGAGCGATTCAGTGGTGGACATATCGTTTGCCAGCCCTGCTCTGTCACCGGGTGTCGTCGACTGGCGCGTCATGGAGGGAGTGGAGACATACTCAGACCACCAGTACATCCGGTTTGACATCTCCGCCCAGACCTCGACCGCGCCGGTCCGTGTGGTCCACGTTGGGCGCTGAAACAGCTAGACCGTGAGCTCCTGGAAGCCGCAATAGTACAGGCCTAGGTGCAAGCACCAGACAGGCCTGTCGACATCGACATCGAGGCAGAGTGGTTCCGGGAGGTTACGACGTGGCAATGCCTCGAGTCCGGCCAGGACTTGCCCGGCGCCAGGTGTACTGGTGGTCGCCGGAAATTGCGGCACTGTGCAATGCGTGCAATGCCTCGCGGTGCCGGTACGCCAAACACTGCAGTCGCCGCATCCGCCCGCCGGATACGGAGGCCAGACAGGCGGAGCTGTACGAAGGGTACAGAGTGGCGAAGAGCACCCTCCGAGCAGAAATAAAGCGGGCCAAGTTAGAGGCCCGCAACGTGTGGCTGGGGACTCTGAACGGAGACCCGTGGGACTCCCCCACTCACGCAGAGTCTCCGGCCCCAGATTGTGGAGGGTGTGGTGAACACCCTGTTCCCTGCGCGAGGGGAACACTCCCCGCTCATGGCTCCGCCACCAGCGGTGTCTAACGCGGATCACGATGGCGACGACGACGATAATGCTCCAGAGGTGACCGAGGTAGAGTTGAGTGTGGCGGTACGAAGGCTGAGTGCCAAGAATACCGCCCCAGGACCCGACGGCTTGCCTGAGAAAGCCTGGGTCCTGGCCCTGGAGGCTCTCGGGTCTCAATTAAGAGGGCTCTTCAGCGCATGTATGGAGAGGGGCCCCGTTCCCACGTTCACGTTCGCTAAAAGACGGGGAAACTGGTCCTTATCGCGAAGCCGGGGCGCCCAGTGGACTCTCCGTCCGCGTATCGGCCCATTGTGCTGCTCGACGAGGTGGGCAAGCTCTTTGAAAGAGTATTTGCAGACCGCCTCGTCGCACACCTAGCACGAACAGGGCCGAACCTTGCGGACGGCTAGTTCGGCTTTCGCAGGGGGCGCTCCACGGTGGACGCCATCATGCTCACGACGGGGCAGGCGGTGTCCCAGGGCAGGTGTGTCGTGGTGGTGTCTTTGGACATCGCCAATGCCTTCAACTCCCTGCCCTGGAGTAGCGCAGGAGGGCACTCCGGTATCGCCGGGTGCCCGACTACCTCTGTCGTGTGGCCTACCTGTCGGATAGGTACATCATCTACCCTGGTCACCAGGGAGAGCGGAAAGGGCGAGAGATGTCGTGCAGTGTTCCGCAGGGATCGGTACTAGGACCGCCCTTGTGAACATCGGGTACAACCACGTGCTGCGCGGCAACCTCCCTGACGGGCTCAGCGTGGTCTGCTACGCAGACGACACACTGGTCCTCGCGCAGGGAGAGTCGTACCAGGCGGCGGTTGAATTAGCGACACGCGAGGTTGCGATAGTTGTTGATAGGATCCAGCAGTTGGGACTCGAGGTGGCGCTGCACAAGTCCGAGGCCATGTGTTTTCACGGCCCTCGGAACGCGTCGCCTCAGCGTTCCCAACTAACGGTAGGAGGAATTCACATCGGCGTCGGGTCGACATTGAAGTACCTGGGACTCGTCCTCGATAGCCGGTGGAATTTCGAAGAGCACTTCCGACGTCTGGTTCCCAAACTGAATCGGATTGGGGCTGCCCTCAAGCGGCTCCTGCACAACCTCGGGGATCCAGACGCCTCCTTCCGGTGGCTCTACGCAGGCATTGTCCAGTCCATGGCCCTTTATGGGGCGCCAGTGTGGGCGCCGACACTGCGAAAGCGACCGGCGGCCCAGCTGAACGCGTGCCAGAGGGTCATGGCCATACGGATGGTACGGGGATACCGCAAGATTTTCCGAGAAGTGGCGAGCCTCCTTGCTGGCCAACCACAATGGGATCTGCAGGCAACAGTCCTTGCACGCATGCACAATTTGCGCGTGGAGATGCAACGCCGGGGCGAAACTCTGCTGCCACAACAAGTCGCGGCATGGCGGAAAGAGTTCTGGCGGGATCTCATGGTGGAATGGCGACAGCGATTATCGCAACCCAGTGCTGGGCACGCCATAATTATGGCGGTAAGTCCTCTCTTTGAGGAGTAGCTGGAAAGGCAACACGGCATCCTTACCTTCCGCATGACGCAGGTCCTCACCGGACATGGTAAGTTTGGGAGGTCCCTTCAACGGATTCGTGCGGAAAAAACGCCCGGGTGTCACCATTGCGTGGACCGCCCGGAGGACACGGTAGAGTACACGGTGGAGGTATGACCCGTTTGGGAAGAATAACGCCGTGACCTCGTGGGGGCGATCGGCGGCGGCGATCTCTCACGCCAGGCCTTAGTACAGGCCATGGTCCGGAGCGAGGAGGAGTGGCAGGTGGTCGCCTCCTTCTGCGTAGCAGTAATGCTAGCAAAGGAGTCGGCCGATCGCGTGAAGCAACGGTCCTTACGCCCCAACCGCCGCCGGGATTCCGATCCCGATTACCGGCCACCGTAGGCACGGGCTTGCGGACGGCAAGCAATGGGTAGCCCGCCGTCTGACCGTCCGGTGACCGTCCGGACCGAGCTCAAGTCGTCGACGGTGCGCACTCTTCTACGCGCGTCTCAGGGAGATGTCAGTAACTGTAAGTACCAGTACGGTCGAAGTCTACTGGGGCCAAGGGTCTGGATTGAAGGATTCTGAAAGGAAGATTCGGCCCTGATACGAAAGGCAACGAAGGAACAGGAGTGGGTTTTTAGTCAGTAAAAGTCTGACACTATCGTCCGCTCCGCCCAAGAGCGCGATTTGTCATAAGATAATTTTCCCACCGAAAAAATAAAAAAAAACCTACCTATTGCTCTTTTGAGTTTAGATTGATAAATTACGTAACATAAGTACCTAACTATTGTAAGGCTTTACAGTGAAGGCATTAACATATAGCTAAAATAAAATAAATAACAAATAATTAAGTAAGTTGTCAGGATAACTAAGTATTAGCACAGTATTAATATGGAACAGTATAGAAACTAAGCCTAGTTGATAAAATAAATACCTACACTCCATTAAAGCAATAGGGTTGTCACTGTTACTTAATGTTTTTGATATTGTTTATTTTTATGAAAAAAAAAAATGTGTTTTGTAGTGATCATTCAATCGAACAGAAATAACTAATTTACAAATAAAATTTAAATACGTAATCTTATGACATCAGTTAACCTGAGCAAAAGACGAACATATCACAGCCCGCCATAAAAGCAAATTCAGAAGTATTTCAGTTTTTTTGAAGTAACCAATTATACTGTTTTATTGTTAACTCCTTTTTAACACTCTCGAAAACCGCGAAAACGACACCCATGGCGAAAAAGTTAATAATTTTTTGCAGCCGCCATCTTGGATTCCCATTTTGACATCACTATCGGATTTAACACCCTCGAAAATCATGAAAACGACACCCATGATGAAGAAATTGATAATTTGTTGCATCCGCCATCTTGGATATACATTTTGACAGCACTATCGGTTTCAACACTCTCGAAAACCGCGAAAACGACACCCATGACGAAAAAGTTGATATTTTTTTGCAGCCGCCATTTTGGATTTCCATTTTGACACCACTATCGGATTTAACACCCTCGAAAACTATGAAAACGACACCCATAATGAAAAAGTTGATAATTTGTTGCATCCGCCATCTTGGATATACATTTTGACAGCACTATCGGTTTCAACACTCTCGAAAACCGCGAAAACGACACCCATGACGAAAAAGTTGATAATTTTTTGCAGCAGCCATTTTGGACTTCCATTTTGACACCACTATCGGATTTAACACCCTCGAAAACCATGAAAACGACACCCATATTGAAAAAGTTGATAATTAGTTGCAGCCGCCATTTTGGATTTCCATTTTGACACCACTATCGGATTTAACACCCTCGAAAACCATGAAAACGACAAATATATTGAAAAAGTTGATAATTTGTTGCAGCCGCCATCTTGGATTTCCATTTTGACATCACTATCGGATTTAAAACCCTCGAAAACCATGAAAACGACGACACCCATGATGAAAGAGTTAAAGTAAAAAAAAAGTAAACAAATGTAAAGGACTTATTACACTATGCGTTATCAGCACACGATACTGAGAGTCTCTTATTTTTTGTTCCGAGTAAGACAGTCTGACCCTTATTACACTACGCGACATCGACTTAGACTTTCTTAATATCGAGTGGTGTAATAGGCCCCTTAGTAGTAAAAAAAAAAGTAGATTTAAGTTTACGAATTTATTGTGATCGATCACACGGACTCGTAATTTTATTCGATACAATATTATAATAATAAATCATTCTTACACAGTCAGCAGGAAGTTTGAAAAAAACTTTTTACAAAAAAAAGATAACCGACTTCACTAAAAAAAAGACTAAAAGGATCAAAATAACTTTAATTTCGGAAGTCGATGTTTCTCGGTATTATTTGTATCTTATTTAACACCGACTTCCGAAATTAAAGTTATTTTGATCCTTTTAGTCTTTTTTTTTAGTGAAGTCGGTTATCTTTTTTTTGTAAAAAGTTTTTTATTTCACACTTTTTAGTTGGGATACATTTATAAACAGAGTGCCTATTTCTCATGACAATTCCAATTAATCCAAACACTACTAGGTTACATTGTTTTATTATGAAGTTCCTGTGTCTACCTTCCACCTTCCGGCTCCATCATCAGATCACTTCGATTGTTCCCTATAGCCAAAGTGCATTTCATGACAATTCTAATAAGCCCAAACACGGCTAGGTTACATTGATTAATGACGGAGTTCCAGTGCCTACTTTCTGGCTCCATCATCATCATCAGATCAATTTGATGATACTATTTATAACGGAACTATTCAGAACCATTAATTTATTTGTATTATCATAGTCGTTTAACTATCTTCATTGTGATATCTATGCGAGTATGAAGTTCCGTTGACCATTTCTGATCTTTTTCATCAGTTCCACTTCATCAAAAATTACTTTTTGACTGTAAATACTTAAGTTCTCGATGAAAATATCATAATCACTATGCAGTTGCCTATAATATTTGAGGAATTCCCTCGATTTCGCCAAGATTCCATCATCAAATCCTGATTTGGTGACTATGGGACCATTTGGGAAGTATACCCTTTCTAACAAAAAAAGAATTTTTCAAATCAGTTGGCAAGCGACGAAGTTATGCGCGAACAAACATAAAAAAAAATACAAACATCCGAATTGAGAACCTCCTCTTTTTTTAGAAGTCGGTTAAAAAACGATAGCTCCGGTTTTGAAAAAGCTGAGTTCAAGCAGCCGTATTCTACGCAATACGCTCGGGGCATTTTTGTAAAGATCGCGCAAACGTTAATAAACGTGACCGCTCGTCTTGACGCGACACGCGTTACTGACAGCACTGCGAGTGATACTTCGGGGTCTCGTAGATGCGTATGTTTGTGTGAGTGCGCCGTTTCGACCGTTTGTAGGCAGTTTTCCAACTGTTCCTTTAACTTAACTGCGGTATTAGAACATAACCTGACTTTTAAGAAATTTCTACATAAAGTACATTTACTTGTATTATTAGATGTCATGCATCATATAAATAATAGCGATTTAAAGCGTCTCGTTTCATTTTTGGCAGTTTTCAATATTAATTGTTCAAAATAATAAAAATAAAATCGCAGAAGCAAAAACTCAAACAACAAAAATGACAATAAAATAGTAAACAAGTACAGACATGAAAAAATCACAATAATAAGTCATTTCGATATTCGGCCAGCAATGCTAAAAAGAACTTTATAATACATGCATTATTGATCATAGATCCCTGTTTGCAAGGCTCTCGGAAAGTAACCACAAAGGCGCCGCCGCCGCGCCGCCGCTGATGCTTAACGCTTGCTATGCCATTTTGCAACGTATGCCTACCATCGAGAGATCATATTACATTCCTCCGAATTGGAATGTTACGCTGTTATCGTTTTCAAAAGAGTTGAAAACGTAAGGAACCCTTTTCAACGACTTAATTTAAGCCGTTCAAAAGTGTTACCCATATCGTATGGGTTTTTGTTTAAACCAAAATGGTCCATTAAGCCATTTAAAAGGTTACCTACATCGTATGGGTTTTAGATTAACTGCTTAGAAAAACCCAATCGAAAACCCTTTCTATAAATAACCAAAATGGTCCTTTAAGCCATTCAAAAGGGTTACCTATATCTTATGGGTTTTTCATTAACTGCTTAGAAAAACCCTGTCGAAAACCCCTTCAATGGGTAACCAAAATGGTCCCTGACCTTAACATATAATGCGACAGTGCATCTTTCAAGTTATTATATTTAAACCTAAACATTTGTGATAAATTCTAAAAAAAATATTTATAATTTATTAAGGAGGCGGCCGATCGCGTGAGGAAACGTTCCTCACGCCCTGACCGCCGCCGGGATTCCAATCCCGATTTCCGGCCACCGTGGGCGTGGGCTTGCGGACGGCGAGCAATGGGTGGCTCGCCGTCCGTCCGACCGTCCGGTAGCCGTCCCGTCCGGACTGAGCCTAATTCGTCGACAGCGCGTACTGTTCCACGCGCGCCTCAAGGAGATGTCAGCAAATCGTAGGGTCCCAGCAGGGTCGAAGCCTACTGGGGCCATGGGTATTGTGAAAACGAAACCCGGGGCCCTCGGACGAAGGCAACGAAGGAACAGGAGTGGGTTTTTAGTCAGTAAAAGTCTGACACTATCTCCCGCTCCGCCCAAGAGCGAGATTTGTCATAAGATGATTTTCCCACCCAATAAAAAAAAAACCCAAAAAAATTTTACTCTCTATTTAATAGGGTTATAGCAGTTCCATATTCGGCCTATAATTCTCACATTATCTATCAACAGGTCTGGTTAAACAAGGTAGCGTGGGAGGGTTGGGTGAAGTGCTGCGAGCGCCTCGTGCCGCAGTCGGGCGTGCTGCTGGCGAGCCTGGGCCCGCGCGCGCTGCAGGCGCTGGGCGCCGCGCCGCGCCTGCAGAGGGCGCTGCAGGCGCACGTGGCGCAGATGCCGCCGCACCAGAGGGCTGCCTTGCCGCATCATGTCATCGCTTTCTGCCAGGTTGGCAACCTACTAATTATTACTTGGTTTTTAGGCAGACAATTTGCGTTTGCAGTTCAGTTTTTTCAAAACATATAGTATAGTATAGTCGGCCTTATAATGTTCCCACTGTTGGGACTCAGGCCTCCTCTCTAGAAGAGGGAATGGACCGTAATCCACCTCGCGGGCCTAGTGCGGGTTGTTGGATGTCACATGTCTTCGAATTTTTGGTTCTAGGACATGCCGGTTTCCCCACGATGTTTTCCTTCACCGTTTTGAGAGTAGTGGTGATGAAATAAATTACACAAAGTAATACGCCTGCCTGGGTTTGAACCCGTGACCTACATCCTGTAAGTCGGAGCCGTTACCACTCGGCTTTCAAAATATATTTACGGCCTCTGCTTTCGAGGTCATGAACTTGAAGCCAGGCGCTTGGTTCCACAAGAGCTTCTAAAATACATAATATGGAATGCAATAAAGTATTGAGTATTTAAATGGTGAAGGAAAACATCGTGCGGCCTGTGCTACGACCAAAATTGGACAAATTGTATCCACTCCGCTGTTTAATGTTCTATTTCCTTTAAGCATGACATCGATGCATCTTGATTCTGTCAATGCGTAAACTGGTTATTTAAATAAAAAGTAATTTGAAAGTTGTGAACCTGGAAAAATCTGTATTTCAACACTAATTTAGCGAAACTTTGTGATGTAAATGAATAACAAACAGTGTTTAAACTTTGAACCAATGTTCGTGTAGGCATAGTTTAACTATTCAAAAGTTCTAACAAGTTTATTATAATTACATTCAATAGGCTTTCCACAATAAAACTTTGCCAACGATTTTTAAGTTAAAAATCATTTGTAATTAATTTGTTTGATTACACTAATGTGGTCATTTTTGTTTCTAACAGCAAGAAATTGCACCACCGCAATTCGTGGCTCCCATGACAATGCCAATGGGAGTGCCCGCGCCGGTGCCGCCACCCATGCTCGTGGAGCCGCTGCCGCCTGGCATGGAATGAACAAGAACACACAAGTCTACTGCTGAAGGAAACATGAACTTTACCTTAACGAGAACCGACGGTGTTGAGTGCATAACATAATAAATAATAATGTTTCAATGGAAAGCTATGTTTTCATGTTTCTGAAAACGGCACGTGCTTATTAAATAAAGGAATTGTATATTTTATCTCGGAAAGGTTGCATGTGAATGTATTCAAACAAGCACACCCGTTTTTTCACAATTGTTTAAATTATGTTGTGAATATCAATAGTTAAATAAATATGAATAATTAATTGTTAAGTGAATGTTACATGGTTGGAAATGGAATGTTTACAGTGTATAAAGACTGCTAAAAAGGCTGGAAAGATAATTGTCGGAATAAACTACGAAATACACAGTAAATGTTGTTTGATTTTAGAATTCTGAAAGTGGTATAAGACTATGACATTCAGCCATCATCATAATCATCATTTCAGCCGAACAACCAAGACGTTCACTGTTGAACATAAGCTTCCCCCAAGTGTCGTCCTCACGACCGGTTCTGTGCCTTGTCCATTGCCACTTAAGTTTGGCGATTCTTCGGACTGTGTCGGTAACCTTGGTTCTCCTGCGGATATCTTCATTTTTGATGTGATCACGCAAGGAAACTCCGAGCATAGACGTTTAGCATAGCATAGCATAGTCGGCCTTATAATATGGACTGTTGGGACTCAGGCCTCCTCTCTAGGAGAGGGAATGTTGGTGCGTGCGGGTTGGTGAATGTCACGTCTTCAAATTTTTCTTTCTAGGATATGCCGGTTTCCTCACAATGTTTTCCTTCACCGTTTTGAGAGTAGTGGTGATGAAATAAATTACACAAAGTAATGTTCCTAGCTGGGTTTGAACCCGCCACCTACAACTCGTAAGTCGGGGCCGTTACCACTCGGCCACCACTGCCCTCTAGCTCATAGGCGTACTCCATTCCATTGCCCTTTCGGTGAATTTAAGCCTTCTGATCCATTGTAGGCGACCACGTTTCGGAGCCATGTCATAGTGTTGCCACTGGGCAACACGCACTGGTCATAGACGCTCGTCTTGAGACACTAGTATGTTGGACGAGAAGATACCGCGCAGCTTCCTGAATGCTGCCCAGCCGAGTCGGATTCGGTGATTGACTTCTCGAAGTTATACTTAACTGGACCGTCTGTCCCAGGTAAACGTAGTTGTCCACCGTCCTTATTAAGTACATAGTATTTATTATACTGACGTGGCCTCTCATTTTCTGTGGTTATTCTCTAACCATTATTTTAGTTGAATTATTTATATCTGCACCTAGAGAGGGAGGATAGTTATTTGATTCCTTACCACCCCAAGATATTGCAAGATCAGTGAGCTGAGTGCGAGTTGTTTTATTTTTATTCTTTATTGCTATATAAGAAAGAAAGAAAGAGTTTATTCACGTCAAACATGGCGCACACACAACACACACACATAAATCACAGTGTGTATATACATATCACATGTGTTTCATAAGATCTTAAAAATAGTTAAACAAGTGCACATGGAAGATTTCGGGCACAGAAATATCATAAAGGTAAGTAGGTAGAATTACAATTTTGAGGGAAAAAGGTAAAACTTAGAAAAAAAAATGGTTCGTTGTCATTAGTACCATTAACAGTTCCATGATGGAACCACCGAAGTTTTTTTTAAATCACTAGTTCCATTTTCAAAAGTATCTGTAAATAATGGAACTAATGTTGAAATTAATTATCACTAGTACCACCAGTCATTTTTTATTATTTTAAGCACTTATCATTTTTTTAAGGTTAGAAAAAACACTAGAGGTAGAAACACTTGTAAAATTTTTGAAGGGTTGAAAAAAACTAGAGGTAAATACACTTGTGAAATTTTTGAAGGGTCTAAAAACTCTAGGGATAAAAACACTTGTAAATTTTTTGGAGGGCTGAATCCGAATCGGATGTACAAATCAAATGTCAATAAAGATAAAAATAGTGAATTCAAAAAAATAGTACATTCATTCAAAAATAAAACAATCCTATAATTTTGCCCATCTTTTTATTAAATGGTAGGTAGTTGAGTTATCAAAATCGGCCCACACACCACCACATATTTGGTAGGTAGCCGTATAGAGACAAAAGTTGTCTTATATAAGTAGCTTTTCCCTAGAATAGAATACAGTTGGTACGACATGACACTATGAAAATAGCTGAAGTAAATTAACCCGTTCATAAGCATAAGCATAATCAGCCTTTTGATGTTCCCACTGTTGGGACTCAGGCCTCCTCTCTAGGAGAGGGAATGGGCCGTAATTCACCACGCGGGCCCAGTGCGGATTGGTGAATGTCACATGTCTTCGAATTTTTGGTTCTAGGACATGCCGGAACCCGTTCATATCTATAAGTATTTATAGGGAATAGTGGAAAGGTACCTACGCTTATTTTCTATATTTACAGACTACTTTATGAAGAACTTATTTACGTTCTTGGATAAATACCCTATAAATAAAACGCTCAATATTTTTATAATCTATGTTCGCTTGCTATTGAACCGAAATGGCGCGAATTAACGCTCGCGTTCGCTTGGGGTTTAAATTTCGAATTTTCGTAACAGCGTATGCAGGTCATGAAAAAAAATCATGGTTGATTGTGTGGCCAAGCCGATGCTAGGTAAGGTACCTGTCATCACACAGCTAAGTGCATTTTGTTAATGATTGGCCCTAAAATTCAACCTTGACCTCTGCAGACAGCATAATAAAAAGTTTTTTTACTATTACAAAGTCCCATTTTTATTTATTTAAACTTCATGTAAGTATGCAACAAGGCATTCTCTACCAGTCAATCGTGGTGTTAATAAAAATGAACACTGGTAGGCAACATTCTTCTGAAAAACTCCGCTGTTCCTGGTCTTCAAGAACCTCAAGGGTCTATGGCCGGCTCTTCTGCTTATTCTATTTTCGCTACGTCAACTTAAAGCTTTCTATTTTAGGCGCAATTGCTTTTAGTATATTTTCTATGCTATATGGAGATTCTGAAAAGATAGAATAAATATGTATTAGTAAGTTAATGGAAAAGTAAACCTACATGTCTTCGTGGTTAGATTTTTACCATTTTACTGGCTACGTCGGATATATCCAACAAACATTCTCGCGTTTATTCCGCTAGAATAGCATCGCAAGCTTCCACCATGCATCCATCAACGGATTTGAAAAGCTAAATGAGATAGAGTATCTACACACGACCCTGTCGAATCAGACACGAAAATAGTTGTCGGATCAATCCGACGCAAGTGGCTGGAGGATTTAACTGTCGCTCTTTTCAACAGTGCCGTAAATATAGCGTTTTAAACGCCCTGTGCGGCTTCTATAACTGCCCCCCTTAAAAACAGTTTTAATCTGACCAGGCTTGAACCTACTGGGGCCACGAGTAGTGTGAAATTGAAACCCAGGGCCCTGGGGCGAAGGCAAAGAAGGAACAGGAGTGGGTTTTTAGTCAGTAAAAGTCTGACACTATCTCCCGTTCCGCCCAAGAGCGAGTTTTGTCATAAGATGATTTTCCCACCCAATAAAAAAAAAACCTTGCTTGAACGATACAAAAAAAAAATTACTAGTTCCTAATAAATATGTATTCGTGACGTGATGCTTCAAACACACCACCACCCACTATTTATTTCTTGTGGGTGCCGGAGCCCTGAGCATCTACTGAATCTGCAATCCTGGTAGCGTCTACAACTGGATAATGTATAGGTACAATAAATAATAGGTAAATTGCATTTTATCTACTAACCGCCTCTCCAGGGCCTATACCCTGTGCCCAGGCATCGCTTGCATTACCCTAGTTACGGCACTGCTTTTCACTCAATATCGAATTTGTTATTTATATTACAAGTACGTTTCGTTTCTAATTTTCTGAGTAGGTACAAGAATCCAAAAATATTTTTTTAAATTTAAATTAGTAGATATTTTATGTGAATAAAATTCTCTTTGAACCGTTAAATCGATAAATATGTCTATAGAATTAAAATTAAATTCCCATACTAATTATGGACTTAAAATTAAATCCCCCTTCTAAGTTCCCATGCTGTAACGGGATCTACACTGCGCTTAACCCGACACGCACTTTGCGGGCCAGGCCCTCCGGTAATAGTCAAGCTCATATCTCCACTTTCGCCTTCTACCGTGATATCGCCTTCCGTTTAATGGGACCCAATAAGAGGCTCTTTTAGCCCACAGCTCATCTGACATGCGGCAAACATGTCCAGACCAATCCCATTTAAAAGTACCAGATTTTTGGGTAGATAACATTTTTATCTTAGTTTTAGGCGCGCAGTATTATATTCCATACGCGGTCTGATACTTAGTCGAACCACCAGCCCCCCTAGCCAAGTTACGATCGTTTCGTTTGCGTCGAACGCCTCGAGTAGGCCACGCCTCCGATTCCTTTGTTTTGACTACGTGACTGAGCGTCGAGATGACGTCAGAACAAAGGAATCGGAGGCGTGGCCTACTCGGGGCGTTCGACTCAAACGAAACTATCGTAACTTGGCTAGGGGGGCTGGATACTGCACACAGTCTTAGTTCTTTATTTGTGTATCTCAAATTCTTAACTCCAGAAAATGGATGAGATTTGACCTAAGGACATAGGGCGTTACTATTACTCACCAACAAACATCCATTCCTTGTCTGTGTATCCGAACTCAGTGCGGGCTTCCAAGATGGCATCGTGTAGTGCATGTGTCACTACCACGGCAAGGGTTAGCGCTGGCTCGCCAGTCGCTGAAAAAAAAGCAATTTATGAAGCTTTAAGATAACAACACATGTTTTTTATTTAAATTAATCAAGGAGGAGCATTGCTTTTGATGGTTATAGGTTGGACTTAGCGTTCCTCGGCACAATCTGGCCGACGAGAAAAGTCCGGTTGTAGAGCAAGCCAAACTGGTGGTCCATCCTACAAAGATCTCACCATAAAAACTTAGTGAAGTTAGTAAAGTTGTCAATCCACCCTGATTATACCATGTTTTTAGGTGTGAAATCATCAAATGACTTTTACTGTTCTGGGTGGTGACTAGTACGTGACGTGTGTCAGACTTTTAATGACTAAATCCACGGTCACTCTTTCGAACGTTCCTGTAGCCCTGATAATAGAGACCATCAGATCACTTAACTTAAGTCCTCACGGTGTGGTTATTACAGAATTCCACTACTGCCCCCCTAGCCAAGTTACGATCGTTTCGTTTGCGTCGAACGCCTCGAGTAGGCCACGCCTCCGATTCCTTTGTCCTGACCACGTGACTGAGCGTTGAGATGACGTCATAACAAAGGAATCGGAGGCGTGGCCTACTCGAAGCGTTCGACGCAAACGAAACGATCGTAACTTGGCAAGGGGGGCTAGTCTCTATCTTAAAAAATAACAGTTTGAATTTACCTACGACTTAGTTCCATCATAATCCAGTGACTAAACCAGGCCATGATGTAAAAATACCTTCTTTTCTTTTTAATAACCGTTTCCCCACATTAGAAATTACTTAATATAATACGCCATAATTATGGCGTGCCCATGGTCTCCTCTTTAAGGAGTGACTGGAAAGACCTCATGGCATCCTCACCTTCCGCATGACGCAGGTTCTTACTGTACATGGTCAGTTCGGGAAGTTCCTGCATTGTATTCGTGCGGAAGTAACGCCCGGTTGTCACTACTGTGTGGACCGCCTGAAGGACACGGTGGAGCTACGGTATAGGTGTGCCCCGCTTAGGCATAGTAACGCCGTGTCCTCTCGCGTTGGGCCGTGGTACAGGCCATGGTCCGAAGCGCAGCGAGTAACAGGCGGTCTCCTTCTGCGAAGCAATAATTCTAGCAAAGGAGGAGGCCGCACGTGCACGCGAGAGGGAGCGGCCCTCACGCCCCTGCCGGCACTCGATCCCCATTTCCGATCACTGAAGGCGCGGGCTAGCGGATGGCGAGCAATGGGTAGCTCGCCTTCCAACCGTCCGGACCGAGCTCAAGTCGTCGGCGGCGCATATTGTTCCACGCGCGCCTCAAGATGTCAGCAAACTGTAAGTGCCAGTGAAAGTGAAACCCGGGGCCCTGGGGCGAAAGCAAAGAAGGAACAGTTGTTTGCTGTAGCTTGTTTTTATGCAGTAAAAGTCTGACACATCCTCGCGCTCCGTCCAAGATCGGAAGATGTCATTATATGATTTTCCTACCTAAAAAAATCAGTAGAAATTACTTCTGTATAGGAGCGTTCACAAATATGAAAACCTCACTTACACAATATACCCTGACCCGAAACAATGATCGCCTGTAGATCATTGTTTCGGTTAATACAAATAATAGTTCCGTGCAGGAATCGAGCACGGGACACACAGTGCACTGCTAATCGCTTAATCATTGCACCAACCGTTGCGTTCTTCTAACAATCTCCTTCTGCTCTGTCCTTCTCATACTTCTGATTTTGTCCATTCTTCCTTCTATATACAGTCCATTCTTCTGTGGAATGCGCTTCCTCTCGATATCAGGACGGCCGAAAGTCGATATGCATTTAAGCGGAAGGTGCGGAATCATTTGCTCCTTCAATAGCAGAATCGTCTCAAAACTTCTTTCTTTACTTTATATTAATATATATGTATATATATTATATTAAATATATATGTACGTGCATTTTAATTATATGTATACTTTTTTTTATCTTGTTTTTCGTGTAAAATTACACTTTTATGCACCTACCATATTGTCTCTTCACCACCCTAGGTTGACTGGTAGAGAATGCCTAAGGCATTAAGTCCGCCTTTGTACTTTGTGTTGCATGAAGTTTAAATAAATAAATAAATAACCGTGCTGCCGATCTTGAAAAAACCTTCAGTCTTACCTTTAGACCTAAGCACTCCGGCAGTATTGCTGGAATTTCTTTTGAACATGATCCTAAAGTCCACAGGTATGTCCTTAGCTCCGGGTGGCTTGTAATTCCAAGTCCGGTCTGTCAGCAGTCTCCCGGTGGCCTCTTCATAGACGATCCTCTCTGAGGTCCAGAGGCCTAAGCCCATGATGAAGGCACCTTCAATCTGTGGGTATAGAATGGTACCTGTTACTACCTTGGTTACAGATTTTACGTGGGTAGATCTGGGGTTACCATATTGTGTGAAGTCATTATTTAGAGCGAGAAAGAGGGATTGAGCTATACACCCTATATAACTCCATCCCTTTACCAGTTCAGCTTAGATCGTAAAATGGATCACGTTAAGAGCTTGTGGTAGAAAGAAAAAAATAAAGAAAAAGTGTTTATTCACGTCAAACATGGCGCATAACTTAAAAATAAAAACATGGTAGCATTGCTATTCCGATTAAAATTGAGTCCTGTTGCTTTAAAAATTATCTTTTGTACGTGCACGTAAGTTCGCCAACAAATCTATGTATAAAATTTCCAATGAGTAGATATACTGGTACGTAAAGCCTTTGCCATGTGTTCAGTGTTCGTTTCATACGCAGTCATCCAAAATCAGGTAAGGTAAAAAAAATGTTTTCAATACACTGACTCGAAAACCCGCTCTTATCCCTGTTGCTTTAAGGCCCGCAATTTACTCTTTTTTGCACTAGTGCGGAAAAGTGCGTGAGCTGGCCCCGTCTCAATTTATTGTATTTATCGTATCCGGCTGGGCGTTACGCGACTCCCACGAGTCGTTTATTTATTTCTTCGTAAATGTATTGATAAACGTCGTTTGATACATGTGAGTCACTACAGCACTCGACTCTATAACACCCTCGCCTACGGCTCGAGCGAATTCCGCCTCAGTCGCAATGACAACCTTCCTCCACTTTTTCAAAATGTACTATTTTTCTATTTGTACCTGTCCCACGTCTATCTCCGGGCTCATGCTGACGCCGGTGTCCTCCAGCAAGTCTAGTCTTCTCACCATGTGAGTGCCGGTCAGCACGTCTAGCTCCACTTCCACTGCGCATACGCCGTACACATCGTAGCCTACGAGGCCGTCGTTTGCAGAGGTCATGTAGCTTACCTGGAGGTTTATACCTTTGGAAAAAAATAGGTTAAGAGCATTCATCCGTTAAAACCACGCAGAAGCTTTAATCAATGATTTCCAACGGACAAGTTGGCGCTGACGCGATTCCGCGTCTATTATATAGTAATACTAATGTAAACAAATAAGTTATTAAAAAAATTATTGTATCATTTTATATCGTAAATGTGTTCAATTAATTAATCAAAAAAAAAAAAAAACAGAAATGCTTCATATTTTATATTAAACTAACGTAACGTTTAATATCTCGAAAAATGACTAAAAATGACAGTTTTGAGATTACTCCTTTGAATGAAAACTTACAGCAATCGTGGTTTTTTTAATCCATGCACTAGTCATTGTTATCATTTTTTTAAAGTAGATTTGTTGTAAGTTTATCATACACGGTTTAACTACTGTCTCGCATCTGCGTAGACAGTTGACCGCTAGTTTTAAAAACGGCTTGGATAAGAACTCTTCTAATAAGAAAACTATAAGACCATTTGAAAATGTCTTTAAAGACTAGACTATGAAATTCCCATTAATATGACGTCAATATCTTATCTAGAAATAAGAGTTTTCGTGGCTGTTAAGTGTTCTATCGCATAGGTATGTAGGCACGTTGAAGGGCCGCGGGGTTTTTAGAGGTACAATGGGCAACTGAAGGACACGTGTGGGTTTTAATTGGTAAAATATTGAGACCCCCTCTTGCTCCACCTTAGAGCAAGAGAAGTCATTCGATGATTTCCCATCTCAACAAAAAAAAAAAACTTATTGCGAGCCTTCAAGGTTCCGAATAGTTTTGATTGGACTATAAAATATATATTCCAATATTTTGGGGTTTACAGAAAATAATAAAAGTAAAGAAGAATAATTCTATTGAGATCTATCCATGTTGTAATAATTAGTATCTTTTCAGCAATTTCCTTATTTAAGGAAAAAAATCTTAAAAGTCCAACAGTAGTCAATGAGGATATGCATGTTAACTCTGTGAGTCGTTTAAATGCCTACGGAGTCCATAAAGAGCTAGATTACATTTCCTTTTTCTTGATTTGTACCCTCTCTTTCTTCCTAACAATTAAATTTAATCGATTTTGTCTTTTAACAGCCAGCTATTTTGTATAATTATCTGTGGATAACGTCGTTAGTAGTGTATATGTTACTTCTATTGACTAAGTGCCGATATTATCGTATTGTATACTGCTGTTTTACCAACCCGCACTGGGCCCGCGTGGTGGATTACGGCCCATTCTCTCTCCTAGAGAGGAGGCCTGAGTCCCAACAGTGGGAACATTATTAGGCCGACTATGCTATACTACTATGCAATACTGCTGTTTGTTATCACTATAAAAAAAAAACATCTAAATAAATGAATTACCTTTATCATAAGCCTTTTTTACGACCTCTTCCCACGTAGGGTCAACAAGGTCCTTCTTTGCAGGTTCCAATCTCTTCATCAGATCTTCACAAGCTTTCAGAGTGGCGTACGCAACCAAATCACTGGTAAAACTGCTACTAGACACCATTGAATTAGGAGATATGAAGCTGTCACTCCCGCGAACTATAACTTTCTCTAGCCGCACTTTCAAGGCATAAGCACAAACTTGGGCTATTTTGGTGTTGATCCCTTGACCCATTTCGATACCCCCATGAGATATGGCGATGGTACCATCGGCATGGTACACAGAAATGGTAACAGGGAAGTTTCCGGAGTATGCAATAGGGAAGTTCATTATAGAGATCCTTAAACCACGTTTTCTCCACGCGTTTTCTTGGTTAAATTTAACTATCTCAGCTTTTCTGTCGTCGAAGGTGGTGTTCATTTTGAATGTGGAGATCATTTCTCGGACGGCGTCGTGTTTCGGTGACAGGTTCGCGAGTCTGACCTCTACGTGGTCTTTGTTTGTGGTGTGCGAGATGCGCTCCATTATATGCTCCATGAATGCTATGCCCTCTGTTGTACCTAAAAAAAAAAAGTTGCGGTACTTATTTTTTAGAACTTATGAAGATTTAGAGCAAGGCTTCCTATCATTTTTATTGGGAGTCCAAAAGAACAATACCAAAAATTGACGTAATAAAGTCGTAATCAAAAAGTCAAGATGTCCACTGCCCGACGATCCTCACCAGGTCGTCGGTCCGTTTTGTGGGGGGCCTTCCAACGCTGCATCTTCCGGTACGTGGTTACCACTCCAGAACCTTTCAACCCCAACAACCATCTGTTTTGCGAGCAAAGTGCCCTGCCCACTGCCACTTAAGTTTGTCGATTCTTCGGGATATGTCGGTGACCTTGGTTCCCATCCGGACATCTTCATTTAAGTGATAAATAATTGATAAATGAAACTAAAATACACATAGATTTAGCTGGTAAGTAGAAACAGCACCTCTCCAAATTTTCACTATAAGATGGCTGCAAATTAAATAATCAGATATTATCAAACGACTCACCAGGTGCTCTACACCAGGTCTCGCAGGGCTTATCAGTGAGCACACTGTACCCGGCGATCTTGAACGTGTCACTGGAATACAAGTTTCTGATAGACCCTGCTATGTCACTGGATGGAGTGTCGTTGAAAGAATAGCCACAATCAGTGTAGTAGGTAACATTGAGGTATTGGATTACGCCGTCGTTGTTTACACCAACCTGGATAATAAATAGATAATGAATTAGATGGATAGTTATATTTCGGAAGTCGTATGTGTCGGTATGAATGACGATACACTGATATTCAAGACATTAACAGTTTGTTTATAAGTTTGGGTGTCGTCGTTGCAAAAAATGAAGGATAAAATGCAGCCTTGTTCTGACGTCATCTCAACGCTTAGTCACGTGGTCAGAACAAAGGAATAGGACACGTGGCCGACTTGAGGCGATCAACGAAAAGAGAATTGAAACGAAACGGTCGTAACTTGGCTAGGGGGGCAGGCGTGTTGATTGCCAGCGTGTTAGAAAAACACAAGTGTCGTGCTATTATTTAGGTTGTGAGCAATTAGTACAAAGCTAGTGCCAGCAAACGACGGGCGATGAGCAAGATGACTTGCCGAAGTACATCTCAACTTCTTGCAGGGCTTGCCTCATATTTAAACTCGCAGGGGTGTCGCTTGCCTATAGCGTGCACGTGCAGTGCATGTTGTACAATAGGGACAGCACAGAGCGTCGCGTTCTTGTTGAGCTTGTGAGCAACGAGAGCGCTAGCGCAAGCCACGAGCGAAGATCGAGAAGCCTTGCTGTCATACACGCCCCCTACTCGCATTACTTACCTCATAGTTAAACTCGCAGGCATGTCGCTTGCCTATAGCGAGCATGTTGTGCGTCATGGGCATCACGAGCGTCGCGCTCCTGTTGAGTTTGTGCGCGACGAGTGCGCTGGCGCAAGCGATGAGCGACGATCGAGACGCCTTAGCGCCGTACCCGCCGCCTACTCGCGGTACCTCAACCAGAATACTAAAAGGGAATAATTTGCATCATTTTTTGTTCTTTAAAGACCAACAACAGTGCTAATATGTACTTCAATAAAGAAAATGATTATTCTATATTGATGTTATTTTCCATCTGATTTATATCTGAAAAAAATCCTATGGTACTTTTAAGGACGATATTTAAGTATTTATAATTAATTATACTCGTACCTCATTGAATACCTCCATCTGCTATGAACTAAAGTTTATTTAGGTATATTTAATTTTGTTTCATTGTTATAATACGTTAATAAAAAATTGTGAAAAGCGAAGCCGATATGATCTATACTAATAACTTTTCTCCAATATTCAATAAGCTAAAGTGGTCGAAGACTTTCTGTGAATAATAACGCTATACTTAATTATCGAAATGTCATAGGGCTTTTAACGCACATTTAATTTTTGTAAAATATAATCCCCCCCCCCCCCCCTTAGTAGTGGTAATGGCCACAACTTATGAGTTTAGGACGTGGGTTCAAACCCAGCCAGACTCACTAATTTGTGTAATTTATTTCATCACCACTGCTCTCAAAACATCGTGAGGAAACCGGTATGTCCTAGACCAAAAATATGAAGACACGTGACATCCACAAATCCGCACTGCGCCTGCGTGGTGGACTACGGCCCATTTCCTCTCCTAGAGTAGTGGTCGGAGTCCCAGAAGTGGGAACATTGTAAGACTGATTATGCTGAAAGAAAACCTAACATATACATACCGGTTCTCATCAATATTCAACGCTTTAGCTACGGCGACTTGGACCAGGTCCATCCACTGTGTAGACGAGCGCACCACCAGCCCATCTTCGGTGACTTGCGTGGAGCAGCTCTGTGTTTCCATCGTATAGTGGTACTGCGAGGGTACAGTGAAGCTGCCGGTGATGGTGTGCTGGACGTCAGTGCCTTTGGAGGCCGGTTCCACTGTCACATCCTTGCGCAGCTGCAGAAGTGAGTTAGACCGGTTAGAGGAGATATTGGTATACACATTCAGCAATATACTGAATCCATACGGTGAAAGCAGGACGCCTGCGGGTGGTTAGTTGTTAGGCTAAGGAAGGAAAACTGAGTCTTATGTCACAATATGTCTGCCAGGGTTACGGGATTGTTCGAATGAGTTATCCATGGCCCTGGAACGTATAGGGCAACTAAGGGCTGTGGGTTTTAGCCAGTAGGAGAGTGGGAAGAATTACTTGATGATTTCTCACAAAAAAAAGTCACCGTATGACAGAGGTTCATTAGACGCCTTGATTGTGCGTACAGCTAAGGAGTGGAATTCCCTGCCGAAGTCTATGTTCCTGATAGCTCCAACCAGGGGATCTTTAAGTCAAGAGTGAATAGGTTACTTTTAGGCCATAATAATCAGGTAAAATAGTGGTTAAGCGCGAACCTAACAACAATTTAAAAAATCTTCGTTTTCAATCTGCATCTCAGCCAAAAAATGATATACCAGAAAAAAATTAAGGTCTTCCCTAAACATCGCCGCTAGAACCTTCTTGGTCCAAACCAGCGGATTCCCGGTACCGATTATATAATAGTCTTTCGAAATGAATAATTTCTTTTGCTGGCAGACGCAACATTAAGAAAGGAAGGCTTCCCACAAGGTGGACCAATGACCTAGTCGGGTCCAGGGAATCCGATGGATGTGAGACTCACATCACCGGTTGTTATGGCGACGCTTAGTGGAGGCCTATGTCCAACTGTAGACGTCTTTCAGCTTAAATGATGATGATGATAATGCTCTGGGTGGAGCATGAGGGCGTGTCTGTTGCTTTTTTCTTGTGATTTTCCTGACTTAAATTGAGCACATTATTGTTGATGCGAATATACCTACTTAGTGAAATTTCGATTTTTACATTTTTCCTTGATTAAGAAGAGAGAAATAAGGCTAAGCAGTTTCAATAAAGGCTTGATGAAACTTCAGTGAAACGATTGTTCCTGCCACCTGTACGTATTTGGCACAGTCGTGAGATATGCTGATGATGATGCCATTCAACGTGGCTGAATTTTTTGATGCCCAGTAAATTCCTTTTATTTTATACACGTTTGTACTATACTTTTGTTTTTAGTTTGTATCTATTAAGTTGTTAATTAGTTTAGTTGTTCGTATAGTATTGGCATATCCGCAGGAGAACCAAGGTTGCCGACATAGCACGGAGAATCGCCAAACTTAAGTGGCAATGGGCAGGGCACATTGCTCGCAGAACGGATGGCCGTTGGGGCCAAAAGGTTCTGGAATGGCGACCGCGTACCGGAAGCCGCAGTGTTGGAAGGCCCCCTACAAGGTGGACCGATGACCTGGTGAAGGTTGCGGGAATCCGATGGATGCGAGACGCACAGGACCGTTCTTTGTGGCGACATTAGGGGGAGGCCTATGTCCAGCAGTGGACGTCTATCGGCTGAAATGATGATGTTGATGATGATGAGGATGTAAATAACTAATCAAAGTAGAATACTCACTCGTTTATCCTTATCAGGAGCCACCAGCGCATCTTTAACACTCAGTACAGGCTTGCCCTCCAGCTTCTTGTACCTAACTTTGACCAGTTCCGCTGCCGCCTCTGCCGCTCTCCTGGTGATAGCCGCCACCACTCCAACAGGCTGGCCGTAGTACGAGATGTTTCTAGATACAAAGATCTCCTCATCGGCCACTATCCAGGACACCTCTGTGGGTGTGAAGGAGTTTCTTCCTGGTATATCTTTGGAGGAGAAGAAGGCGATGGCTCCTGGAATTTTCTGAAAATCCCAAGACAAGAAAAAAAATCAGACACAGGTTGCGGCGGAATGAAGTGCAGTCACTAAAACTTTACTGGCCAAAGGTACAAACATACAAACCGAGGTCTTGCATAAAACATAGAATAATCAGCCTCAAAGTGTTCCCACTGCTGGAATTCAGGCCTCCTCTCCAGGAAAGGGAATAAGTTGTAATCTACCAGGAGGGCCGTTTGCAGATTGGTGGATATCACATATCTTTGAAGATTAGGTTCTAGGACATGTCAGTTTCCTCATAATGTTTTCCATCACCATTTTGAGAGCAGTAGTGATGAAATAAATAACACAAAATAACGCGCTTGGTTGGGTTTGTACCCACGACCTAACAACTCGTAAGCCCTTAACACTGGGCCACGACTGCTCGAATCGAGATCTTGACTTTTTAATTAGCCTATACTGCCCCGCAGCTGGACAGAGGCTTTCGCCATGTTTCTCCTGGAGTTCTCTCCTCATGATTTGTCAAACCAACCCTCGCGATACGTGTCCAGGCCATATCATCATCATAAAGTGAGCTGGTGGTAAATGCCTTAAAATACATACCAGTGCTTCGGTAGCATCGATCTCCAGAATCTCAGCGCGACACACGGCAGACAGCACGAAGGCGACGTGCACTGCGCGAGGACCGTTGAACACGTCACACGAGTATCTTGCTTCACCTGAACACTGCAGAAGAAAATATTAACTTTCATACAACAAGTTGTATTTAACAGTAAAAATGCTGCTGTAATTACAGCAGCATAAAGCCTAAGCCTAATAAATTAAATCTTCTCTAAATTCCCTCTAAAGTTTCTATAAACTATCTCTAAATTCTCTCCGAATTCTCTCTAAATTCTCTCTAAATTCGCTCTAAATTCTCTCTAAATTCTCTCTAAATTCTCTCTAAATTCTCTCTAAATTCTCTCTAAATTCTCTCTAAATTCTCTCTAAATTCTCTCTAAATTCTCTCTAAATTCTCTCTAAATTCTCTCTAAATTCTCTCTAAATTCTCTCTAAATTCTCTCTAAATTCTCTCTAAATTCTCTCTAAATTCTCTCTAAATTCTCTCTAAATTCTCTCTAAATTCTCTCTAAATTCTCTCTAAATTCTCTCTAAATTCTCTCTAAATTCTCTCTAAATTCTCTCTAAATTCTCTCTAAATTCTCTCTAAATTCTCTCTAAATTCTCTCTAAATTCTCTCTAAATTCTCTCTAAATTCTCTCTAAATTCTCTCTAAATTCTCTCTAAATTCTCTCTAAATTCTCTCTAAATTCTCTCTAAATTCTCTCTAAATTCTCTCTAAATTCTCTCTAAATTCTCTCTAAATTCTCTCTAAATTCTCTCTAATTTTTTTCTAAATTCTTTCTAAATTCTTTCTAAATTCTTTCTAAATTCTCTCTAAATTCTCTCTAAATTCTCTCTAAATTCTCTCTAAATTCTCTCTAAATTCTCTCTAAATTCTCTCTAAATTCTCTCTAAATTCTCTCTAAATTCTCTCTAAATTCTCTCTAAATTCTCTCTAAATTCTCTCTAAATTCTCTCTAAATTCTCTCTAAATTCTCTCTAAATTCTCTCTAAATTCTCTCTAAATTCTCTCTAAATTCTCTCTAAATTCTCTCTAAATTCTCTCTAAATTCTCTCTAAATTCTCTCTTTCTTTTCTCTTCTTTACCTGTGAGAGTGCTTCAAGCTTTGGAACCGGCTTGTTGAGAGGCCACAGCGACTTATCAGTCTCATATGTTTGCGTCCCTCGGGAGATGGGTCGCTCTAGTACACTGCCACCAGATTTGTATCGGGGATTTGCGTCCGAGTACAGCGATAGTACCGCCTAAAAATAAACAAATTGAAGCGTTTAAATTGTACTCAATGGGGCACTGATTTTAAGGTGGACAAAATTACTTGTATAAAAGTTGGTTAAACATTTGGTCACTGGAGTATTTTTGGGCTATATCACGTTGATTGCCTTAACAGTTAAGGGCAGTTTCATAACAGGACATTTATCAGGGAGTAATTAAATACCAAAATTAAAATTGCACCTCGCAGCTATCACCAAGTAAGTGTATCTGTTTGCTAAAGCTATTAGTTCTAGTCAAAGAACATTATCTCTCTACTATCTCGTTAAGTGATATATTATTATAATTTAGAGTAGATCTAAATTAAATCTTATAAGACATATTCTATGATTAATAGTCTAATAGTCATATAATAAACTAATAGTCTTCGTCTTTTCTAAACAACGTATACACACTGTGTACAAATTATCCAACCCTCCTGTCGCAGGTTTACTGGAAGAAATTTCATTTGAAATAAGCAGAACCTATGTACTCTTATCTATATTAATTTGTTCTCTTCGATTTTAAGTTTTTGTGGGTACATAAATAAATAAATGCGCCATGCAGCCAAATATACACTCTACTTACCTTATAGAACAGCCCCAACGCCATAGTCTTTCTACACTTTGCAGATGGTTCTGGCGGAACTTCATCTGGAACCAATTCCTCTTCCAACTTCTTCAGAGCTTTCAACAGAGTTTCATTGCTGAACAGATTCTGTCCTACCAGCAAGCCCTCTGTCTGTAGCGCTCTCGTGAAGGTAGGACTGATGTTGCCATAGACAATTTTGGCGGATTGAATTGCCTTTGCCGAGTCAAGTTTGAAGAAAAAGCCAGCGTTAACTATAGCATGTGCGTTTTGCGCTCGTGGCATTATCTGTGAAATTTGTTTATTATTTTATTAGTCCCTAGAATCATACATCCAACAGTTTGTATTAAAATGTTACTATAAGAGCTAGCACGCACTGATGACTTTTGTCAGGGTGACAATAATTTTTTGGTCATTTATTACTCAACTGTCACGTATTCAAGTACGCGCACCACTGGTTGGGTTTATAAGCACGGTGACAGGAGCTAACGCGCACTGGTTTTTGTCACCCTGTCAAAAAAACATATTTTTTTTTTTTTTTTTTTTTTTTTTTAATTGATATAAACCAGTGCTTGACTGCGATCCCACCTGATGGTAAGCGGAGATGCAATCATTGATGGTCAGGCGCACCAGTTTATTAAGAGCCTATTCACTCTAGCCTTGAAGACACCTAAATTATAGCTGGATGGGAAGACCGCAGCAGGCAAATTGTTCCAGTCCTTCGATGTACGCGGTATAAACGACGAAGCGAAACGCTTAGTCCGGACCGTTGAAGTTTCAACAACGTAAGGGTGGATACTCGCTGTTCGTCGGGTTGTCCGATGGTAGAAAGGAGATGGCGGAATCAAGTCATGCAATTCCCGCGCACACTCTCCAAAATGTAACCTATAAAATACCGAAAGGCTGGCTACTCTGCGCCTGTGCTCGAGGCTTTGAAGATTGGACTTAACTAAATCTGGATCCCCAATTAGCCTCTTCGCACGCCTTTCCACTGAGTCCAAAGCTGCTAGATGGCATTTTGCAGCACCAGCCCATATGTGACTGCAGTACTCCACACACGATCGGACCTGTGCTTTATATAACATTAGAAGCTGTCCCGGTGTGAAGTACCGTCGGACCTTTGCAAGAACGCCTAGTTTTCTAGCAGCTACCTTAGCTTTGGACTCAATGAACCGCCCAAAATTGAGGTCTGAGGAAATTTCAACTCCTAAGAGCTGAAGGCGGTCGCTGCACTCCAGGGATACATTCTGAAAAGCAGGAGCCAAGGTGAACGGACTCCTCTTAGCGGTGAACAGACACGCTTGTGTTTTGGCGGCGTTGAATTTTACCAGATTGGTTTCGCCCCACTTGGAGACTGCCTGAAGTGAGACATTCGTACGCTCTACCATAGCCTCTCGTTCGGACCGGATTAGCTCCTTACTAGCCCGGGGACCTGGCAGGTATCTCTCTACAACAGTGCTATCGTCTGCATACCCATAGATACCGGGCATCAGCAGATCGTTTATATGCAGCAGGAAAAGAGTTGCAGAGAGAACTGACCCCTGAGGAACTCCGGCATTAGTCGTCATGGGCTCTGATGAGCATCCATCGACAACAACTCGGAGAGACCGTTCACTCAGGAAGTCTTTTACCCAGTTAATCAGACCAGGGGAAATGCCGTACGCTGGAAGCTTACTCAAAAGGCTGGCGTGCCATACCCTGTCGAAGGCCTTCGAGACGTCTAAGGAGACAGCCATCGCTTCTCCATTCTTCTCGAGGGCCTCGCCCCACATGTGAGTGGTATACACTAGTAGGTCCCCAGTAGACCGATTGTGGCGAAACCCGTATTGTCGGTCACTGAGGAGATCGTTACCTTCCAGGTACGCCAGGAGGCGCGAGTTCAATACACGCTCCATAATCTTGCAGAGTATGGAGGTTATTGAAATCGGCCGATAGTTGGCAGGATCGGCACGACTGCCCTTTTTGGGCACGGGCTGCACGTTGGCAAGCTTCCAGGACTTGGGCACTATACCAGTCCTAAATGAGAGGCGATACAAGCACGTCAATACAGGAGACAACTCGGGCGCACATGCCTTGAGGACTATTGCTGGTATACCATCTGGTCCACTAGCTTTATTCACGTCTAGACGACACAGTGCTCTCAAAACTTCTCTGTTCCTTATGTAAATCTCGGGCATTGAGGTGTTGCAGTGTGGTAGAGTAGGTGGAGTAGCACTGCCAGTGTCAAGACGAGAATTGTGGGCGAAGAGAGCTGCAAAGAGACCTGCTTTCTCTCTCGCCGTGTGAGCCAGTGTTCCATCAGGTTTAACCAGCGGAGGCAATGTGGGTCTACAGAAGTTCGCATCGACCGATTTGGCAAGGGACCAGAATGCTCTGCTACCGGACGGCTGTGCAGAGAGCTTTGCGCCAATATGTGTAATGCGGTCGAACCGAGCCTTCTTCAGTGCCTTTTTATAGGACTTGGCAGCATGGTTGAAAGCTCTCTTCTTTGAGCTCAGATCCGGAGCCTTGCGATCACGAGCGTCAACCCATGCTAGAAACGCCGAATGCTTACGCTCTTCAGCTTGAACGCAATCGGCGTTGAACCATGGTTGAGCTGAGCCTCCGATGGGTACGTCTCTATAAGGGATGAAAAACTCCATAGCTTGACGTATCACATCGGATATGGCATCTGCGCAGCTCGACGGACTTTCAGAAGAGAAGCAGACCCGCTGCCAAGGATAGGACGCAAAAAAGTGCCGCATCTCATCCCAATCTGCTGACCTGTAACGCCATATTCTCCGCTGACCACGTGAGTCGCAGTCAGGTGGGGAGAAGCACGAAACAGACTTCACCAGACAGTGATCTGAAGTACCAAGTGGTGAGGAAACTGTTACAATACATCTGTCCGGATCAGTGGTCAGCAGAAGGTCTAAACAATTGGCAGTATGACCAACTACATCAGGCACCCTAGTCGCTTGCTTAACCAGCTGGGAAAGGCCCATCGATACTGCAAAGTTTCGTGCTTCTCTCCCAGCGTGGTCGGTCTTCTGGTATGGGAAAAGCCAGTCTTGGTGGCAGGCGTTAAAGTCCCCCAGAGCGACGAGCTGCGCATCAGGGTGCCGATGCAGAGCCTTATCGGCGGCCTCACTAAGGTGGTCGAACAACCGAGTCGTCTCCTGATCTCCGCTGTGCGATCGGTAGACACAGGTATAAACAATTTTGTCCACACCAGTGTCCACCAACAGCCATAGGGTAGAAAAATTTGGGTCTTCAAGGTGACGGAGACGCTGGCAGCAGATGTCATTACGGACATACACACAGACCCCGGCACGCTGCAGGAAATGATACTCCAGAGAGTATCCCGGGTAGTTGAGGTACGCCGTATCTGACGGACATCTAATTTGGGTCTCCGTCAAGAAAAGCAAGTGCGGCTTGTCAGTCTCAAGATGGTGGTGGACCGCATCGAGATTGGAGTGCAGCCCTCTAATATTAGAGAGGTGCACTTGGAATGAGAGGACGTGCATCCGCTGTTGACACTTGCCTTTCTTTTTAACTTTCATTTATTTAAGTGGAGTGAATAGGAGAAAGATGGAAGATGGCAGTTGAGCGAGGTGATGCAAAGTTAAACCCAACAACACGACCAGAGTTGCTGCGCCAAAGGAGGGTTGATCTGGAGACTGCGGGGACGCCCGAACCCCCCCAGGGATCGCCATCGGGTCCTCTCGCCCGGTCGCCAACCGGCACGATGGGGCCACCCTGGGATTTTTCGCAGTTGGCGGGGCAGCCTTTCGTGAGTGGCTGGCACACTACTTGGGCCCCCAACTACCTGCGGTCGGCCAGCGGAGCACCGTGCTTCGGATCCCGCTACCCTCCACGGTCAAACGTCCGACACAACAACAGCTGGCGCATCATACCCGGTATACGTCACAACACAACTGCTCAGACCCATCTTCCACCATACGGCTTCACCAGACATCACGCCGGAACACGACGGATCGCTTGGCGGCATGGCTTTGTCTGGTGGGTGGTAACTATTAAGCCGGCAGCCGATACTATGGCCTACCACCGCATTTACTGCTCGTTTAGCACTACCCAGGGGACACGTGTAGGGTGATCAGAACTAAGTAAATCCTACGGACGCAAGCAGTTCATCCCCCAATATGATCACCTTGACAAGTCACCAGTGCGCGCTAGCTCTAATACATCAAGTTTAGTTTGTCAACACAGCATGGAACAAAGAATGATATCGAGCATGGTTTAAAAGCTCGTTGCTTCATATAATACAATCCAACATGATGTTTAATGAAGAGACAATGCAAAAAAAAGAGAGATAACGTCTGAAAACTCTGTTTGCATTCGGTAATTCCGTGATTTACTGGAATATTTCACAAAACTTGTTTCAGGAAATACGTGTTTTTTTAAAACCCTTAAGTTTTTTAGAAAATCTAATTTTTTACGCTACTAATAACTAACCATATTTGGGGCCCGTACTGCATTAAAATGGTTTGTTCTGTAATGAAGTATTAATCGTATTAACCTTTTGAGTAGCGTAATTAGAGACACAATAGAAAGACAATGACCAAGCGAACGTCGGCGTTCGCTCGGGCTTTAATGAACTAAAGATGGACGACGCCGCGGAGGCCGACCTAGAAAGTGTTGGCTCGAGAATGGAATAGTTACTTGGAAGGATTTAGTGGGAGGCCTTTGCCCAACAGTTTGAAAATATAGTACACAATTACGAGTAGTAGTCCTGAGTTGAGTTTGTGTGCAAATGCTTGCACTGACTGGACAGATTCACTTAAATCTGTGTGGTTCTTTCTTCAAAAGACCATTTGAGACACTAATCTACATGGTTTTCATACGATTTGACCATTAGATGTTTACTGTATGGACTTTAAAAGCGACTTTGACCCTTAGTTTGAAAACCCTTTATGCAAAATAAATGCCATTTATAGGCCAAATAAAAAATACGTACTTTTTGTATGGAAACGATAAAAAATCTATATATATAAAAAGAGAAACTGACTGACTGACATATCAACGCAGAACCGAAAGTACTGGGACTAGCAACATCAAATTTTGCACAAGGCTTCCTTTTATGACGTATGCAAGGGATGAAACGGCAGTTCAAAGTTTGTATTCAGAAGCTAGTAAGTTTATAATTAGTTAATCGCATCATCATCATCATCTTCCTGCCCTTGTCCCATCTTATTTGGGGTCGGCGGAACACGTTTATTTCTTCCATTCTATCCTGTCAACCGTCATACTATCACTAACTTCCTTTTCTTACCTTAAATGTCCTGATCAGGTTGCTATTGGACAAAGGAGGAAGCTTCACGTCAAATATTAGTTTATTCTTCAGGTCTGTTGCTAAAAAGTCTTGGATTTTCACCTCAGTCTTCTTTAAATCACTGTTCACTGAAAAATAAAAGAAAAGAGTATTTTATATTGACAGGATGAAATGCGGAATACTTAATAATAATAATAAAATATAATAATAATAATAAAAACGTTTATTTATCTCCAACAAATTACAACACAGTTTTAGTTGACAGGTAGTTTGACAAGAGATAGAGCGTAATTTGTGGGAGATCTGGAGTCTAAACTAAGCCTAGGCCTGTATTTTAGAGCTCCAGGCTCCCCCATTTCATCACAAAGTTGGAATAATCAACGTGCATGTGTGTGTGTGCATGTAAATATAATGTTTATAGATAGAGTGTATATCATATATATATATACTTGAGGGAAACTTGAAAGTCTCTATAGCTGTCTGCCTTTATTTAGTGTGGTATCACCACTCAGAAGTAATTTTCAATACACTTAGTCGAAAACCCGCTTTAAGGCACGTAATTTACTGTTTACCGCACTAGTGCAGAAAATTGCTGACGGTCGCCCCCGCTACAATTTATTATATTTATCTTATCAAGCTGGGCGCTAAGTCTTAAGCTTCGTAAGTGTATTGTTAAAAGACGTTTGACATTTGTCACTGTAGCACTCAGGTCCCTAACTGAAGAATTCCACTTCGGTTGCAATGACAAATTTCTCCACTTGTATCGAAATGTCATCATCATCGTCATTATTTCAGCCGAAAGACGTCCACTGTTGGACATAGGCCTCCCCCAACCGTCTCCACAACGACCGATCCTGTGCGTCTCGCATCCACCGCATTCCCGCGACTCTCACCAAGTCGTCGGTCCACCTTGTGGGAGGCCTTCCAACGCTGCGTTTTCCGGTGCGCGGTCGCCACTCTAGACCCTTTCGGTTCCATCGACCATCTGCGTTCTCGGTCGCCAATCTAGAACCTTTATCAAAATGTACTATTTCTCTATTCAACTCAGCCTCCCTTTTTATCTATGGAAATACCTACATCTAGGCGGGTTATCCGCAGCCATCTATAGCACTATTAAGAACTAGATACTTGACGTCCTATATTGCAATATCAGAGTTTTCTGTCTGGTCTTATCATCCACCCTTCTCAATGGGGGTTTTCGGTATGTAACACCATATTCATACCAAACTCAGTTGAGTGAAGTGGAAGAAGTTTTCTTCAATGCAAAAGGACTTAGAACATATTATAGATATGGGTGACTTCTAAAAACGACTTAAGTCAAAAGATACTCTGTGTTTCTTTGTGAATAAGTCATCGATATTTTTCTTACCTATAGTGACAGTGGCTCCAACAGTTTCCAAGATCAAGAACACGTCAGACGGAAAGCTATGGTGCTGATTCTTCAACGCCAGATTCCCTCCTATTGTTCCGATCTGTAACCACAAAAAACATCAGTAAGTTTATACGTAACCTTGCTGAAAAATAGCGAAGTGAAACGAACGTTCTAAAATGTTCGTTACTGAGGCCCTACCACGAGCTCTATGCGATCTATTTGACGACCTAAACTGAACTGATGAATGGGAAGCTATACACCCTATGAAGCTCCTTTTAACATTTCAGTTTAAGTCGTTTAGTGTTGCTCCATGGCTCTTTCTCGCTCACACGCCTGAAATTTTTCCGTCATGGCAAGGTCCATGTCTCTACACCATATTGAACACCCATCCCATCATTCTTATAGAGAACTGCTATACTATTAAGAAGTGAGTATCTTGCACAGTGGCGGGGCAAGACCTAAATTTAATATGAGCAAGATGCGGGCTTGTAGACGGCGAGCAATGGGTGGCTCGCCGTCTGACCGTCCGGTAACCGTCCGGACTGAGCCCAAGTCGTCGACGGCGCGTATTGTTCCACGCGCGCCTCAAGGAGATGTCAGCAAATCGTAGGGGCCCAGCAGGGTCGAAGCCTACTGGGGCCACGGGTAGTGTGAAAGTGGAACCCGGGGCCCTGGGACGAAGGCAACGAAGGAACAGGAGTGGGTTTTTAGTCAGTAAGAGTCTGATACTATCTCCCGCTCCGCCCAAGAGCGGGGAGGTCATTAGGATGATTTTCCCACCTAATAAAAAAAAAAAAAAAAAAATATGGGCAAGATGTACTTTGCGAAGCCCCCATACTCAAAACTAGATCTTTAAAAAACGAATGTGGTAGGTTAGCATTGCCAGATACTTGCTAGCCGGTTTTTTTTTTCATTGCTAGATGAGTAACTATATCTATATTTGCGTTCGCGGGCCTTTGAGGCCCGGGGCCCCTTGGACCGCGAGGCCGTAGGCGGTGGCCCACGGCGCCGCCTCTGATCTTGAACATTCTTCTCCGTAGAGATCGACGCTTTGTAATGAGCAATTATCATTATTTGTCTGAATGTCTGACTTCTTTACAATTTAAAAGTGTCTATAAATTATTTATTTGAAACTAGCTTTTGCGCCGCGACTTCGTTCGCGTAGAAGTCGAAAATGGTTTTATTAGGTTTTTTGAGATACGAAAATATGAAATATATTTGCGGTTGGTACAGTAATCGGATCTAGGGATCGAACCCCAAAATTAAGTTTGTTTTTTATTGTATATACTTTTCCGGGATAAAAACTGTGGTGCCCAGTGTGGTGCCCAGGATATTAAAGAATAATTGTACCAAGTTTCATCGTAATCGAACCGGTAGTACTTGCGTGATGACTGTACAAGCAAACAGACGAAAAAAAAATTTTAAATCACATTTTTGGGTTCGGTGTCGGTCTACTAACACTTCCTGCCATTTAGTTTTTTGATATTTTCAATGTACAGAATTGTCACTTCTACAGATTTATTATAAGTATAGAAGATAAATGCTACTTACATTTCTCACAGGCACGTGTGCAACCAAATCCAGGTGTTTATAGAGGATATCCAAGTAACTGAAGTCCCCATTCTTTCGGCTCCATTGCTGGAACGTATTCATGACATCGGTGAGAGACATCCCCGCGCCCAGAATGAGGTTCTCATCAGATTGCGTCAGCTTTAGATTTTCTATCGACGATATGTCTATGAGGATCTTTGGTTCCATCGTTATTGGGTATACTCCTAGAATTAGTCATTATTAATGATTAATATTTTAAATAAATTAGTCAAGTGTGAGTCGACCTCGCGCACTAAGGGTTCCGTACAAACTTATCTATGTAACTATTTACAGTTTTTTTTCTGTAATTCCACGCCATCGCCATCGGTACATGGTAGACATCCCACCCATACGTGCAAAGCGTTTTGGGAACACATTCATAATACGTACAGCTAAGGAGTGGAATTCCCTGCCGGAGTCTGTGTTTCCTGATAGCTACAACCTAGGGGTCTACGTCAAGAGTGAATAGGTTACTTCTAGGCAAGCGTGCTCCATCGTCGGCCGCATCATCGCTTACCATCAGGTGAGATAGTGGTCAAACGCGAGCCTACCAATAGTAAAAAAAAAAATTATACAACGAGACCTTACTTCTTGCCAAATCACAGGATTCTAGGTCAACGGAATGTGACCTTAAAGGTTTTGATTTCCTTGCGAGTGTCAAAATATGCGCCGTAAACATGCTCCGTTTGGCGGTCTTATCTTTATGTTACGATGACTTAGAAGTTTAGGCCTGAGTACTTGATTTTAATTTCAGCTTGATTTCTCCACGCGTTCCTCAGAAAAATGGTCTAAACAGACATACATCAAAGTGATCCTATAAGGATTTCTTTTTTGATTTTCCTACTGTTGCATATGCATAATTGTGTATTAAATATGGCGTGCGACCTACGAGGTCGCCTCTGTTTTAGGCATGGGCAGTGTGTAATTTTTGCGATTAGAATATTTGCATCTGAATCACTGAAATGTTCCATTTCATATGTATCATTTAGAACATTTGGAACATCGGCTCTCAAGATACAAACGGAACATTTGGAAAAACGGCTCAAATGATACAAACACAGACACTGACTGTTATGAGTCGTGATCTGTTACGTTGCGCCATATACACCAACAGTATTATTTAATTGAATTTTGATTTGAGAATAATTTAAAGCAGATCTTATTAGATCAATTCATTAAAAATTACACTATTTACGTTTTAATTTGAAGTTAAAAAGACTGCAGGTCATTTAAAGTAAAGTGTTTCAGTGTTCCAATTGTTCCAAATGATGCATTTAAAACATTACTACTGTTCCAATCTTTCGGAACACTAAAATGTTTCGGAACAGTGGGTCGGTTCAGTAAAAAGTAACACACCCCTACTCTGTTTCATTCTCTTTCTATCGCTCGGCCAGTGTGAACATGTTCCTGGGTTGCGTCTACTTACTGATACTTGTGTTTTGTTACATACAATAATTATACAGATACAAAGCCGACTTAGGTACGGAACTCTAAAAATTAGTGCATAAACTAAAAGTAAAAATCAATAAAATCAACATACCTCTGCCAGTATTGCCCGCAATCAGTCTATAACTATTGGTACCTTCGCGCGCCAATACCTGATGAGATTGACACAAGATTATTCTGGTGTCGGTTCCTATAAGCTCAGAAAAACGATGCTTATTGTTTAGAAAAATCGAATAGTAGCCTGGGTCGTAGGGTTCTTTGGACCGGGACTGTGGTCCCAACTTCCACCTATAAAAATATTTGAATTGCGCAGTCTACCCGAGCGCTTCCACTTCAAAGAGTAAAAAGTAAGGAACAAGTCGTGTGACCCTTATTAAAAAATTCCCTAAATTAAAAAACTATCCTTCTGACATTTTCTTCTTCTTTTTCCTATTCTTCTGTTTCTTTCTTCTTTTCTTTTTTTATTGTGTCTACATAAATAGTTAAATAAATTATAAAAAAATATTAAAAATACCTTAAATATATCTTCCACACTGTATGCCTTGTACCACCGCCCGGTGTCCGTGCGAAGCTCCTTCAGCGAGCCTCGCGTATCCTCGATGAGGCACCATTCGTCTTCTGAGGTGCTGCACTTGCGACTACACTTCTTGGCGCATTTGCTTATGTGCAGGTCTTCTAAATCCTGGAGAAGAGAGTTCATTCTATAGTCATTGAGGTTTCCAAACAAAAACTGAAAAGGACTGGTGATGTAAGTGGATAAGAGACCTTTTTTGATGTGTGATTTCATCAAATAGCTTCTACCGCTCTGTGTGGCCCAGATATAGCCCGAATAATTTCTCTCTTACTTCTCTCAAACTTAAGTGGCAGTGAACAGGGCACATTACTCGGAGAACAGATTGTCAATGGGGCCGAAAGGTTCTGGAGTAGCAACCGTTGGTAGGCCTCCAACAAGGGCGACGCATGTCCTGGTGAGGGTCACGGCAATCCTGTGAATGCAAGACGCACAGGACCGGTCGTTGTGGAGGCCTTTATCCAGTAGTGGACGTCTTTCGGCTGAAATGATGATGATGAATGCTCTGGGTGGAGCGAGAGAGCGTGTCTGTTGCCCTTTGCATTCCAGGGCCACAATAACTCTTTCGAACAATATTAGAGGATAAATTACATACTCTAGTGATTTTTCTGACTCTCTATTACATTATTGTTGATACTAATTATATACTTATTTACTTTTTTTTTTGTTTTTCCTGGTTTTAAGAAAAGGTGTTTCTTCATTGAGTGTATCTGTGTGCTAAATAAATGTCTTTTCTTTTATTTTTCTGAGACTTTTTGGCCTAGCACAGGTCTTTTTTTAATCTTTTTAATATTGTTTTATTTATTTTAAGTTAAGTTTAGAGATTAGTTACTTTTTATTTTATTGTTGTTTGTCATGTGCGAGTCATAAATAAATGTTTTCTTTCTTTCTTTCCCGTGCTGTTGCTGAAGATCTTCTAGTCATGTATATGTTACCTGTAGCTTCCCTTGGAGTCCAGGATCAGTATCGGTAGCGAAGCTCTTGAAGGCATCCAGGATAGGTCTGTAGCCGGTGCAGCGACACATGTTGCCGCCGAAGGAGTTCTCTACTTCCTGCGTCGTTAGTCTCCTGGTGCTCTTGTTAAGACTGGGAAAGATATATTGAGTGGAGATTACTAATAGTGAAGGGCGAAAAACCTTAAGGCTAAAACGGACTATTATTCAATTTGCATGATGGGTAGGGTAGGTAGATAGCGTAGTGTAGGTAGGTAGGGTAGGTAGGGTAGGCTAGGGTTCCGATTCTGGATGATCTGTATAGTTCAATGTCTGATGATGACTTACTTACATTAACATAAAATTAAGACTCGGAGTGCCTACCTGTACATGTTCATGACCCATCCCGGCGTGCAGTACCCACACTGGGTGCCATTGAACGTGGCCAGACGATCCTGAATGGGATCGTACCCATCTTTGCGGTTGCCGATGCCTTCCACCGTTGTTATGTCCCAATCGTGGCATGATAGAATGTGGACCAAACACTGGAATAACAAATTACAATAATAATAATAATAATTTTTATTTCTCCATAAAAATATTGTACAAATTTGAGCAATAAATTGAAGGTGACTTAAAACAAATGTATAAGAAATAAAAATGTGCAACTGCGCCTGAGCTAGGCCGAGCCTGTATTTGAGGACGCAGTTCTCTTCCCAGAAAAGAAATTATCAATATAACAGCATTTGCGTGTAACATCTATATAATTTAACACATAACAAAGTATTAATTTGCAATCAAAATTGTGTGTTGTGTGCATGTGCTTGCAATCTACTTAAGATGTTAAGAATTCTTTGTTAAATAGTAATTTCTATTTTTAATCGATGAATGTCAATAACATGCGGGGTTACCATGACGTTCAAAGTAAAGTTGTTTCATTCTTATTTCAGTGTGGGTAAGAGATAGAGCTATGCAGGTTGTCTAGCGCCATCTCTTACCCACACTGGAAATAAGAATGAAACAATTTTACTTTAAACGTCATGGTACTGTTTCACGCGCACCTCAAGGAGATGTCAGCAACTGTAGGGACCCAGCAGGGTCGAAGCCTACTTGGGCCAAGGGTCTGATTCTGAAAGGAAGACTCGGCCCTGGTACGAAAGACAACGAGGGAACAGGTCATGGTTAAGGCAGGGACCATAGTCTAACAAAGTTCCTGGTAATCATTCCATTTAAGCCTCTCAAAAACATAGCCCTATCTTTGTTTTCCAAATGTCGTAATAGTTTCCCCACCAAGCGGCTTTTGTCCTTGGGTAGACTAGTCTTTCGCGTACAGGCATAATCGTTGGTTGCTATCTCGTTCCATGAAAATTGCCTCAAGGACCTCTGTAAGTTGACTTAGGCCCCTCGTATACCTTCCAAAGGTCCAGGACCCCAGGATCCTGAAATAAAGCGCCAAGATTCCATCATCAGATCCTGACTTGGTGACTATGGGACCATTTGGGAAGTATACCCTTTCTAAGAAAAAAATAATTTTTCAAATCGGTTGGCAAGCGACGAAGTTATGCGCGAACAAACATAAAAAAAATACAAACATCCGAATTAAGAACCTCCTCCTTTTTTAGAAGTCGGTTAAAAAAATAGTAATCCTTTATTATCAGGTAACTAATGCCTAGACCAAAAAAAAAAAAATGGAGACTGCAACCTGACAACGGATTTTGCATAAGAATGGGTCAAATATGAAGGATTATTGATGCTGCCAGACCATCTTTGAGTGATTTTTTTAGCTCTCCCCTGTGTTATTTAATTTGGATTTTAATATATTTTATGCTTCAAAGGGGTCGGAGTGACTGATACTGGATACAGGGGTTGTAGATGAGATCCAAGCTCAGAATTATTTCTTAAGTAAGAGTCATCATCATCTTCCTGCCCTTGTCCCATCTTATTTGGGGTCGGCGCAACACGTTTTTTTCTTCCATTCTATCCTGTCAACCGTCATACTATCACTAACTTCCTTTTCTTTCATATCACTGTTCACACAATCCATCCATCTTTTCTTTGGCCTCCCTCTCCCTCTCCACCCATCCACATGTATACTCATAACTCTTTTAGTAACATGCGTTTCATCTCTCCTCTTTACATGACCATACCAAGACAAACGATTCCCCTTCAACTTTTCAGTCACTGGCGCCACTTTCAAACATCCTCTAATATATTCATTTCTCACTTTATCCATTCTCGTCACACCACACATCCATCTCAACATTCTCATCTCCGCTACATGCAATCTTTTTTCATCCGTCTTTTTCACAGCCCAACATTTATTTCTTAAGTAAGAGTAAGTAAAAAATAAGAAAATAACGAAATTTTTTTTTTACTTGGATGTCGTGACTGATGATCGTAAAGCTCCTGTGCCGACGCATCTCATGCGGAATCGTTGTCCGCCTGAAATGCCTCGTAAGTATATGACTCACTAATAGGTATATAAATAGGTATTATCTGCTATAATATTCTTAAGTTTACTAATCCTAGTGTATAAGTTTTCGCGGTGGAGGGATGGAGGTGTGATCCGCTTGGGCAGAGCACCGCTATGTCCTCGTGGGGGCGAGCCACTGACCATGTTCCGGAGCGATCAGGAATGGCAGGCGGTCGCCTCCTTCTGTGTTACAGTAGTACTAGAGAAAAAGGTGGCCGCACGCGTAAGGGAATGGTTCTCACGCCCCAGCCGCCGGGAACCCGACGTCGTTTTCTAGCCAACGTAGGCGTGGGCTTGCGGACAGCGAGCAATAGGTAGCTCGCCGTTCGGCAGTGCGGTAACCGTCTGGACCGAACCGAAGTCGTCGACATCACGTAGTGTTCCACGCGCGCCTCAAGGAGATTTCAGCAAAACTGTAGCCCAGCAGGGTCGAAGCCTACTGGGGCCGTGGGATCGCTTCTGAAAGGAAAACTCGGGGCCTTGGAACGCAAGGCAACGAAGGAACATAGGAAAGGAGTTGTATTCAGTAAAATTATGACGCGCCCTCGCGCTCCGACTTAGAGCATGAAAAAAAAAAGCGTATAAGTTTTAGCCACAGATATGTCAAAAAGTAACAAATCTGTGGTTTTAGCATATAATATAAGGTGTGTACTAACGAAAATGGTTTCTATGTTGTCCCAAATATAATATAATATTCCACAATAACTAATAGATATTATAACAAAAATTACAGGGGCGACGAAATGCGAGGTCGATTGAGATGATCTTATATATATGGTAATTCTTTTTTGTCCTTTGAAATACTTTGTAAAATTTGAACTAGAATCCTGAAATTTTGCATGAAACAAAGTCTCATAGCACAAATGTAGGAAAAAATCTGAAAACTGTAAATTTGTAGTTATGTCAACTATTTTTGTAAGTAAGTTTGTACGGAACCCACAGCCCGGTTGTTTTTTCTTCGTTCCCCGCACTAGAAATTACTCCTGTATCGTGGGTGTGTTCACAAACATGTCAGCTCACATAAACAAGACTCCACACCGCCATAAAAATATTTATTCCGTACGCTACGGAATCGAACCCGCGACACGCAGGGCAGCAGTCTACCGCTGAATCCCTACACCAACCGTATCGTCAGATCGGAATTTACCAATAGGTTTTTACACCCTTGTGTCATTGTTATTATTTTATTAATATTATTCATGAATGACAATGTTTCCTTTAATGTTATACCCTGATATAAATTATAATAAGAGGAAATAAAATACTTTATAATGCGCACATGAGAGCGATTATATTTGTACTAGCAATATGACCGCGTCTTCGTTCGCGAGAATGTTTTCATAAAAACGAATCGCAATTTGAGGGTCATCATCATCATCATCATTTCAGCCGAAAGAAGTCCACTGTTGGACATAGGCCTCCCCCAAGCGACGCCACAACGATCGATCCTGTGCGTCTCGCATCCACCGCACTCCCGCGACCGCGAATTTGAGGGTATTTTTGAAAAACTAATAATGACAGTCTATATTATTCATTTTGATTAGAATTTGTGCCAAGTATCAAGTTTATTAATCGAAGTAATAATAATCCTCTATAAAATCTTTAAAAATCCCTAAATTGTTTTATTAAGGGTAGTTCTGAAAACAAATAATGATATCATTGATTATTTACTAAAGTGCCTATTACAGCACTCGATATTCAGACAGTCTTAGTATATGTAGTGTCACACAAGAAAGGGAGCAACTTACGCCAATGTCGTGTAAAGGAATGAAACAGAACGATGAGATAAATAGATAAACATAGACATTGACCTGTACCATGACGCTTGATGCTCTACCATGATGATGGCGCTAGACAACCTGTATAGCTCTGTCTCTTACCCACACTAAAATAAGAATGAAACAATCTTACTTTGAACGTCATGGTAACCCCACAAGACTGTCTGAATATCGAGTAGTGTATTAGGCGCTTTAGATTATCTACTAATTGTGCCACTTTTCAAGTATATTGGCAAACGGTGTGATATTTCGCATACAAACGAAATCCGCCCTTTTCACTCCCTTTCCACAAACCTTTTTCTTAGTACGTCATAAAAGGAAGAGAAGTCATGTTCCGGAAACATGACCTGTACCATGACGTTTAAAGTAAGATTGTTTCATTCTTATATCCAGTGTGGGTAAGAGATGGCGCTAGACAACCTGCATAGCTCTGTCTCTTTTCCACACAGAAATAAGAATGAAACAATTTTATTTTGAACGTCATGGTAACCCCGCTGGTCTTAGCAGTTGCGGCAGTGCGTTAAATGTCAGTCAGTTTCTCCCTTTATATAAATAGATAATTAACAGCCAAAAAAGGGTTAATTAATCATTGTAAATATATAACTTGGTTATAAAACTTGATTCCCCCTGGTTTTTCCTAATGACTGGAGGAAAAAATTGTTTAAACTTTGTTTGGAATAACTTTTAAATTTGAAGGACATAAAAAGACTTAAAGGGCATTAACACTAATATCTGTTTGGAACATGAGATAATAAATTGATATTGAGTGTTAGTTCATTTAATTAATCATGATTAATTGTAAGATAGTGCTGCACACAATAGGTATCACAGACAGTCAGAAATCAGAAATTAGAAATACTTTATTTGTGATACATAGGTAGGTAAAGTGGTTTGGATGTGTGGTGTGACGAGAATGGATAAAGTGAGAAATGAATATATTAGAGGAAGTTTGAAAGTGGCGCCAGTGACTGAAAAGTTGAAGGGGAATCGTTTGTCTTGGTATGGTCATGTAAAGAGGAGAGATGAAACACATGTTACTAAAAGAGTTATGAGTATACATATGGATTGGTGGAGAGGGAGAGGGAGGCCAAAGAAAAGATGGATGGATTGTGTGAACAGTGATATGAAAGAAAAGGAAGTTAGTGATAGTATGACGGTTGACAGGATAGAATGGAAGAAAAAAACGTGTCGGGCCGACCCCAAATAAGATAGGACAAGGGCAGGAAGATGATAAGGTAGGTAAAGTGGTTGGACATGATTTATTTTAATGTGCGCTATGATCAGCCTATTAAAGGCATACAAAAATAATTAATAAGTCCCCTGTGTAGAGTATGCTTGAAGAAGGAGACAATTGCTTATTTTCCCTTGTTTATTTTCATTGTTGTTGTTGTTTTTTTGTGTTTGTTTTCATTTTCTTTCTATTGTGTCTCTAATTACGCTACTTTTGAGTAGCGTAAGGTTAAGTGCAGAAAGTGTTTTGAGAACACATTTATTGTGCGTACAGCCAGGGAGTGGAATTCCTTGTCGGACTCTGTGTTTCCTGATAGCTACAACTTAGGGGTCTTAAAGTCAAGAGTGAATAGGCTACTTCTGGGCAAGCGTGCTGCACACTCACATAGATGTCACTGATACACGTTACGAACCCTAGGATCAACGAATTCCTTTACAGATGCTTTGAGAAACCTAGGTGGCCTAATTTTTACGGTTTTTTGAGATAGGTGCTTGTGTTTACCAGCTGCAGTCTTCCCATCCGATTATATTTGGGAGGCTAGAGTGAATAGGCTCTTAATAAACTAGTGCGCCTCATCAGTAACGATTGCATCACTGCTTACCATCAGGTGGGATCGCAGTCAAGCACGAGTTTATATAAAAAAAGTTGGGTTGGATGGAATAAGCCCGCTAAAGGATGCCCGCCATGATCCACACATAATAGTCCGCATAGGATTGAAGCCATGTATTCACTGAGTAACATTGTTTCGGATACACAGTTTTTGAAACATCACGTATATATTTCCAGGAACAATGTTTCGGAAACTCGGCCGTCCACATAGTTCTTCTCTTGATTGTTCAGCTCTTGACTGACCTGTTGGTCTAGTGGCCAGTGGCCCTGACTGCTATGCTTGAGGTCGTGGGTTCGATTCCCACCCAGGATAAATGTTTGTGTGATGAGCACGATCATTTGTTCTGTGTCTGGGTGTAATTTATCTATAATATGTATGTATTTAGAAATATATAAGTATGTTTATCAGTTGTCTAGTACTTATAACACAAGCTCTGCTTAGCTTAGGACTAGACGGCGTTATGTGATAGTTGTGGAATATTATTATTATTATTATTAGTATGTTATTAGTTCAGTTGCTTAGGTCATGTCGCCCGAGGAAGTAGTGTTGGAGCCTACATTTTATTGCATAAATCTAGTAAAAAGAAAAGTAAGGTTTGTAGTAAATTTAAAAACAGTTTCGTCATCCCACACTACAGCCATGTTTATAAACAAATGTACGACGCGTCCACACTAGCATGCATCTGTTGCGTACAGCGCAACCGATTTGTTTCTTTGCTCCCCGTCGCTAGTGGAGAGCACCGAAACATCCGATAAACACGTAGTGTTTACAAAAATAAAATTATATGTTTCTAAAAACAAAATGATTTATTTCAGAAACACGCAGATTTAGTTTCTGAAACACAGTTTATAAACAATTATTTCTCAGTGAATACATGGCTTAAGTGAAGAAACCAGCCCCCCTAGCCAAGTTACGATCGTTTCGTTTGCGTTGAACGCCTCGAGTAGGCCACGGCTCCGATTCCTTTGTTCTGACGTCATCGCAACGCTCAGTCACGTGGTCAGAACAAAGGAATCGGAGGCTTGGCCTACTCGAGGCGTTCGACGCAAACGAAACGATCGTGACTTGGCTAGGGGGGCAGACTCTATTAGATAGAAGAAAGTGCTAATAAAAATTATGTCAATTCAACAATCGTTATGTCTAGCTAAGTAATAGGTAAAGTTTTAATTATGTTTGGCATTATATTAAAACCACTGAGCCCTATAATAAATGCAAGCATAAGCTCAGGTTTATTTCCTGAAAAAATATAGACTGTGATTATAAAACCACTACATAAGAAATACAGCAAGGAAGACATGACAAACTACAGACCAGTAGCCTTAATCTCAGTATTTTCTAAGGTACTTGAAAAAATTATATTTGAATTAATGTACTCATTTATGACCAAAAACAATAGGTATAATATGCGATGAACTATATGGCTTCCGTAAAAATAAGAATATTAATTTGGCTATTTTTAGTCTTCTGAAAGTGATCATGAATAATATAGATAAGAAAAAACCTGTATGTGCAATTTTTGCATACATAACAAAAGCGTTCGATTACGTAAAACATGACGTACTATTAACTAAATTAAACTATTACTGTGTAACAGGTAATTTTTTAAACCTAATAAAATCTTATCTTATTGGTAGAAAATAGTACACAGAAATTACGGAAATTTGTAGTAGAACTAAATGTGAAGTAAAAACAAATTGCAGAATCATTAAATTAGGAGTTCCACAAGAAAGTCTCCTTGGGCCTGTATTATTTTTAATTTATATTAATGACCTACCTCGCCAAATTACTCAACAGTTGACATTATTTGCAAACGACAGTACAGCTGTAATTGAATGCAGAGATAAAATTCAATATGAAAAGACGATAATAAACGAACGGCTCAATAAAAATAATTTAGTTATGAATAAAAAAAAAGACCTAAAGCTACAGAATATATATATATATATATAAATATATATCGAATGTAATGGTGAAACTGAGAATCAACTTCAGAGGCAAAATTCTTAGGAATAAATATATTGATTAAAAATTAACATGGGAATCTCATGTAATATCGTGCATGCCAAAAGTTAAATAAAACTGCATTTGTATTTTATAATTTATCTATCAAATGAATTTAAATGTCTTGTTGCCAGCTTATCATGGTTTGGTTGCCCCATTTTTAAGATTTAGCATCATATTTTTGGGAAATTGCAGCGAGAGGGAACGCAAATTTAGAGTGCAAAAGCGTTGCCTTAGGTCAATCACTGGTCTTAAGGTAACAGAAAGCTGTCGACCAGTTTTCAAATCTCTCAAAATTCTGACTTTGCTATCGTTGTATATTCTAGAGGTCGCTATATTTGTTAGAACGAATCTACACTTATTTACCCCCAATGAGTGATATAAGGCAGCACTCAAGAGTATTATGGGCCCAATATAAAAATCAACTATATACCAGTGGTCATAAAACTGCTTTATTAAAAAAGAGTATTTTACACATGGGTCCTATTATTTGCCACTTTGCCAAGAAATTTAAAGGAACTACCCATAAGATTGTTTAAAAAGCAATTCACAAAACTTCTACTGGAAAAATTGTTACTACTCAATCGAAGAATTGCTGTATGAAAAGACAATCATCTAAAATGTTGCTCCTTCAAATGTGATCTTTTTTAATGTATTGCACGCTTGGTTCCTAGTATTATTTTATTATTTCATTTCTAATGACATTGTATTGGATTTTTTTTTATGACATTGCATTTTATTTGTATGACATTGTATATTAAGTTAATGAGCTGTCAATTTTTAACTTTTTTAATATTCTCCTTTGTATTTACTTTATATTATGAATATATTGCATGCCGTATGGCAAAATGTATTGGGACAATAAACAATTATAACACCTTATCCGTATACCAACATTATTCGTAAATAAATGATTATTATTATCAATTGTTTTTGTACAAATGCAACATTAGCTACATGACTGATATGTAAATCAATTTGAATAAATTATGTTACAGGAAAAAATAATCAGTGAAATTAATTAACAAAATTACACCTGGTATTATGTAAAAAGAACCAAAAAACGCTGTCAAATGGATAAGGAAAAAGAAATAAGCAGGTTGGTACAGTACCTACAACATGTAGGAACCTAACTGGATTAATGCACACTAACACTTATTGAAACTTGGAATGTTTAGAAAACAACACAATCTCGACCATTGTATTTCTATCTACAAGCATGGACCTACAAATACAAACACTAATTACGTACCTATATTTGAATTTAGAATTCGAGACAATTAAAAAAATTTAGAACGAGATACTTTATGTCAACAAGAGAACTTTTTGATTTCATTGTAACCCATTTTATACTAAGGTTTTTTTTAATCACGTCGGGGTCACCAGTTTGGAGGTATACGAAACAGAGTGTAAAGTAAAGACCTGTACAGGTGTGCAGGTCTGTATGCAGGTGTGTGTGTGTGTATGGAGGTCCATAGAGGCGCATCTTGAGCCAAAAAGTAGGCGACTCGTACCTAATTAAATTTCGTGTATATTTGGGTTTATACGTTCGTGAATGCACCCTAACCTAATTCATAGTGTCGGCCAAAATTTAAAAAAAAAACGAAATTGAAATTAAGTGGGAATTTTATGCGGGATTGAATTCCCTAGTAATATTACTATATTTCAATTGTTGGGGTTAATAGGTGGACACCAAAGCAAACACGGTTTTAAGGATTTGAAATAATAACTATTTATTAATCCTTTACTTTATATTGGAAGGTGTGTTTCAGTAATATTACGTGAGACGTGTGCTTCTAAGCAAGGCTAAAGGAATACAGTAACTGTAACTATACTAGGGAATTCAGTCAAGTGCTGACAAGGGACTCAGACCAATTAAATACAATATTTATTGGTTAGAAAGAGAAAGATATTCATAGTGTTGAAGTAGGATGGATTTGTTTTTGTCATATTCCAACACGCCCCCCTCAAAAATAAATCCTTTTCTCTATAGTCAAGATATAATATCTATTACACAATACTGTACTAAACGCCTTTATACAATAATAAAAACACACACCTTCCTTTTTCTTTCTGGGAATACAATATCATCATGGTCCAACATTCGTTGCGCAGGATTAGGGAAACCCAGTAAAACCTAATCAGACCAATCAATCATTTAATTGATTATTGGAATTATGAATCTTATTCATCTACTTATCATAACCAAGCTCTTATTATTAACATAATATAATAACATGTCCTTATGCACATTGCATATATTTACAACGTCATCCCGAATTTCATTCTTATCTAGATGTAACGCAAATTTCACAGGATTGTTTGAAATTTCCAAGATACCTGCTATCTGGTTAATTTGTAGGAACAAAATATTTTAGTAACATATTTCTCAACTTGATACTTAATATCTATGTGTTCGCATCGTTCGCATCCATTATTATTATTATCATAAATAAAAATAGCACCTGCTATAGCGAAGTCTATACTTGTCACTAAAGACTTTAATCACAGTGTCTTTTGCTGCTTTACATTAAACCATTTTTTACATTACTAGTGTATACTATCTTGCTATTGTTTGCTGCCACAATGCTTGCCAGCATATTGTACATTGCTTAAATAATTTAAACAAGTAACCCACAGTACATTTCATATTTATTCATTACCACTCCAGTCACAATCAATAAACACTCACTTATAAAATTATAAAATTGTTTTGTTTAAAAGTTAACTTGAGATTTATAGTTCCTTTTAAATATTTCAAGACAAAGGGTCTTGTACCTAAGTGGAACCATTACAAATAGTTTTTGTTAGCATATCGACTAATGATATAAACAGAAAACTACGATTAAGCTCAGCATGATTCAACGTCAAGCACCTCATAAGATTTCTACAAGAGGCTCTTGTAATTTCACACGAACTCTGTGTGATATTTTGTAATCTATACCTATATTTGACTTTCAAAGAGTGTATGGGCAGATTTATTGCCCATCAAGCATCCCTCCAATTAAACTTTTCAAGACCTGTTGTTTTTCTAAATTTCCTGATCTAAAGTAATTTTGTTTTCTGACTTGTTTATTTTTTGTTTTACAGAAAACATTTCATATATTATAAGTCAATGATTTAAAAAAAACATGTTGATTGGGTATGTTTTACTCAACTACTACATTACACATTATAACATAGTTGTTAAAATGCAATAACATAGACATTAAGTAAAACTTTGTTCTTTATCACATAGCATAAACATCACGCCTTTTTACCCAAAAGGGTCAGGCAGAGGTGCACCGTACACCCAAATTTCATCAGTTATGTTTAAGTCCCTTATTTATTTATATATATATAAATAAGGGAGTATATATTGTACACCAATATAATATATAACGATCTTTATAATAGTGAGCTAACCTATTGCCATTAACCAGGCACCAGACTTCATGCATCATCATCTCCCAACTGTCTTGGGGTCGGTTTCTAGTCTGACCAGATGCAGCTAAATACCAGTATTTTACATGAAGCGACTTCCACAATTTAGTAACTGGGCAACTACCAAGCTTTATTTATGACCTGCATTAAAACTTAAAGCACTGGTCTGCTAATAAGTATTAGAAATACCTTTTTATCTAAGCTCACCGAAATTTCAGGAACCAACAGTATACAGACTACATACATCCATATAATGACTTCATTAAAGTACAAACTATTAATTGTAAGCTAGAATACCCTCAGCAATATTCATACACTAAAATTTCTTAATCCAGGTTCCTAATAAAATTATGCTTTTATATCCATATGCTTAACCAAGAAATTACATTGAATCATAAAAGCTTAACTAAAACTTTCGATAGTTCAAATGATATAAAAGTTTCTTTAACATTTATCTGAACATTTATCTGACTAACCACGAGCCACTAAACTCGCTTCGCAATCAATTTTTAACTGTATTCATTTACAATTGATTTGATTTATTCGAATGAATATTTCTTTTATCCTTTTCTAGTATCAGATTTCCGGGTATCATTTTCAATAGGTTTCTAGTTAAATCTATTACTGAAAACATTCTTCATTTAAATGCTTACCATACCAGCTTTTTTTTTTAAGTCCAGCACGCATTAAGTAAAAACTTATTATCAAAAATACTGTCGCCATCGTATTCATTATACGAAACAGAAAATAAGTTTTGCACTCTACCATTTTGTCTCTAACTCTAACTATGTAATGTTTCTTGATCTTAAAATAAAGTTAACTTATTTCCATTGTGATATGACAATCTCGAGCTCTCCTCTGTTTCTCAAACAGATTTATTTGCAATTATGTCAGGTATTGTATTGTTTGTTTGCTTAAAAACTGATTGATTCTTATCAGATCCACACCTTCTTTCAAACGGGTGTACCAAGTCAGAGTTACCATGTTATGCTATTTTTAGCTCATAACACTTTCAGGCTCAAGTTTCATTGCCCTATTTGATAAGAACTTAATCTCATCTATATCACAACTCTGAATCCCACAAACATTTTGGTCTACCACATCCCATACCTTATAACCATTAAATTTGATTCATCATCAACGAAATTCCCTTTGACAACCTCTTCGTCAAATTTCGTTTTTAGACTTTTACTAACTTAGTAAACAGTAGTATCAAAAACTTTAAAATGTACGATTTTGGCTTATTATTATGCCATAACTCATCATCAGGTGTATAATCTAACCTCAGTGCTCCCCAGAACAATCTGATTCCAGAACTTTTGTTTTATGTAGACCCGTTCTATCATTGTTCATCATACATTCGGCAATACCATTTACAGCCAGAGTATGCGGCACTGTTTAGGGATGACCAATACTTTCTCGAGCTCAGAACTTTTTCGATTAACTGGGCATAATTTCCCTTTCATTATCACAACATAAAGTTAACTATTCCTGGACCCTAATGAACTTCACATTTTGCTACATAGTCCCGAAACTTAATAGAAATATCTAAATTATTCTTAAAATCACAACATAGTTTTTGCTTTTCAATAGATGAACAAAAAAACTGTTAGGACCGCAAACATCTGTGTGCCCTTGAGATTAAACGACCTCTCGTTTCAAACCCTTTGTTTCCAATTTATCATATGACAGACAAGTTTATTTGTGACAATATACAAATCAAGCTTCACACAATGTACTATAAGTACAATATTATCAATTCTATAATTATAAGAAATAGCTTCATTCATTTTATTTCCACTTTTCTGATTTACAATTATTTTATTCCACAATAATTCTTTAATATTATTTGTGAGTTTATCTATCGAACATTCGCTATTTAAAGCTTTTTTCAAGCACTAATCAGTTACCGCTGAATAGATTGTTCAAAGACTTACCCTTTATTACCGGCTTATCATCTTCATCACAAATACATATTCTGTAGTATACCTGGTGCGCCCGAATTACTGATCACTTGATAATTTTTCGTCGCTAGTATAAACTCGCCAATACAGCAACCGAATCATCTCTTGGCTTCTCACGCTCAGTGAAGTTTACTATTAATTAGTCTTGATTTTCAAATGCTCTGCTCCAGAATCCCAAATAAAAGTAAATTCGTTTTGCCATCATATCACGGCCCGCCATAAAAGCAAATTCAAAGGTATTTGAGTAAGTTTGGTTTTTTGAAGTAACGAACTATACCATTTTATATTATTAGCTCCATTTTTTTTCAATAGCGCTTTTGTAGACAATTCTTCGAATCTCCCTTTTTGCCAGAGCTAACGTTTCTTGGGTTCCAAATTGTTCTTTATTGATTTTTGTTTTTGTAGATGATCTCTTGAATCGTTTAAAGGTGTGACTTGTGGTCTCGTAGGTTTCAGCCTGAAGTACTTTTAGGCTAAGATCACATACATCCCTTGTAAGTTTGATTTCATGATCTCACAATCTCTTTTTTCAAATTTATCGTTTTGTTGTCTTCAGTCAGTATCTAGATTGCAGTGGCAATGCTGCTCCGTACTCGTTTGGTAGAGTCATGAAAAGGGCGGATCACTTTGTCGGATTCTAATTTTACACCTGCAGCCATAGGTTCAATGATGATGTCAGCAATTTCTTGAAAATATTTATTTAGTGTGATGTTTCTAATCAGTTTCAAATTCAGCAACTTTTTACTAAAAGACAGCAGCGTCGCCATGCATTTTTCTTCAGTCACTTGGTACTTGTTTCTACCGGAACTTCAACGTCAACAATGTTCACTTAATAATTTTTGAATTCGAAATTTCCACTCACTGTACTTATCACCATCAAATTGTTTAATGTTCCTTTTATTCAATTTGATATACAAAATGTTTTTATTATTTAATGTTCGTTTATTTGCACTTTATATTATTCGTACTTTGGCTTAGCGCTCTGGGCCCATAACCTGTTGGGGTTAATAGGTGGACACCAAAGCAAACACGGTTTTAAGGATTTGAAATAATAACTATTTATTAATCCTTTACTTTATATTGGAAGGTGTGTTTCAGTAATATTACGTGAGACGTGTGCTTCTAAGCAAGGCTAAAGGAATACAGTAACTGTAACTATACTAGGGAATTCAGTCAAGTGCTGACAAGGGACTCAGACCAATTAAATACAATATTTATTGGTTAGAAAGAGAAAGATATTCATAGTGTTGAAGTAGGATGGATTTGTTTTTGTCATATTCCAACATCAATCCCGCATAAAATTCAGGATCCCGCAAGCTCGTGGGAATAAAGTCAGCAATCCCGCCCTTCACAACACAAAATAGATTGTAGGTATAGAAAAGGTATTGAAAATTTATGTATCTATAAGATAAAAAAAAGGATGTGGAGGAGTACATCGACGCCTGAGTGTAGTTTTGTGTTTTTGTATAATATGTAGATAATTAGGTTTAGTATAAATACTTAGTTTAGTTTATACTTAAGTTTCTTTTATGTGTTCAATGTGAATTTATTATAAAAAAGTACAAAAAAAAAATACAGTAAAATTAAAAAAAGAACAATAAAAATACCCGTACTATTGAAATAGCATTAGAAGTCGAAATACACAAAAAAAAAACGAAGTGCGAAAAATTAAAAACATGGTTTATTGGCTTGGCGCTCAACGTGTTTATTTCGTATCAGGCTTGTATTACAGTACATTAACTCACGTACACCAATAAATAAAAACCTTAAACCAATAACTTAACATGACGTCTCACAAACAACGCGTGTCCGTGAACTTGGTTGAGCGTTGAATCACCTCGGCTGGCGACACTGACCGATGAAGCACCTACGAAAAAATAAAATAACCTAACATGTTTTTATTCACGATAAGTACGTGTGGGCAAGACTATAGATATACAGCCGGTTCTCTCTATTTGTCGAGAACTCAGACCTAAACCAGAGGCTTAACTCTTTTTTTTAATTTTGTATCACGACAGATACAGTCAACTTTAAAAAGTTCTAGTTTCAAAAATATTGGTAAATAAAACGAAATGTTATTATATAACCATTAATGTTTTGCTTAATTCCGAACGAATTTTTATTTAGTATGATGTTGGTAGTACCGTTGTGCACCTAAATTATCGAACAATTTTCAAAAAGAAAAAATAATTATATATATTTGTTCTTATTTGAAAATTGTGCACTAAGTTGGCAAAATACGTAAGGAGTGAGAATATTGTTATTTTTTGTATTAAGTTTAAAATATATATATATATATATCATTAATACTTATCCTCAAAAGAAAATTAAACAAAATAAACTATTACCATACATATTTTTATGCCAAAAAAAGGCACAATAATAAACATGGATGAGAATGAAGTAATTTTCAAAGGGGTAGTCTGCTAGGTCTGCGGGATTCTTCGAAAGAACACAGGTGGGTTTTAGTCAGCAAAAGTCTGACACGCCCTCTCGCTCTACCAGTGGAGCAGCTAGGCGATCAACGGCCCTGGGGCTCAGAATGAGTAATAGCAGAAGCCTGGGGCAAAAAAAAATGCGGCCTCTTTTATACCTGGGAAATCATTAAATAGCCTCTCCTGCTCTGGGTGAATCAGGAAGGAGTGTCAGACTTTTACTGACTACAACGAGTTGCCATGATTAAAGTAGTGTTGCAAACCTATTTTATTTAGATTTCGAAGCTGGGAGAATGTTCGGTAGTTCAATAAGAGATTTGCTAATGAGGAGGTATTGGGAGCTCTCCGAGTTTGGGGGCTTTGGGGCACCCACACCCAGTCTGCTGAAAAAATTGCTGGTTAAGTTTTCTCTAGAATGTCCATAGAATATGTAAACCAATCAATATTTTGCAAAGAACATGGATTTAAAGTTCAGCGGGGCTCGATCTGGGCGGAACTGGCCGGAATTAAATGCACACATCGCACCCTTAATCTTGAAGAGATCTAACTTAAAAAAGGGGCTAATTGAAGAATAAAACATATTTGTCAATAATAAGGTTATATTTTCTAATACCCTTCTTTTTGAGTTAAGTCTCTTTTTTATTAAGCGTGCGACATATTCGACGTACTGCAGCTTAGGTGGCCAGTACCAATTTGTGTACATTTAACTCTGGCCAGATGTCCAAGGGAGTATACGGCTTAACGTAAATTTAAACAAGGGGCGACCACAAGCATATAATTATACGCAGTACTGTTTTAATCTTACTTATGCTTTACGTACCATAACGCCTTCAAAACAATATTATTACCACATAAAAACAAGAATGTTTTCTTAGCGTTTTTGTGACGTCACTGTTAAAAAGTTCATTCTTTTCGTACTCTAACGGGATTTTAGAACGCTAGCAGTATTGTTGTTACGACAAATTAGCAGGCTTAAAAAAATTGCTCGGACGCAGCGGATTTATTATTGTTTTTCAAATAAATACTATTTAAATTGTTTTTCGTGACATATAAAGTAGTTAAAACTTATTTCGATGCCTAAACGTGTCCAGTTAATTGTTTAATCTGGTGATTTTAGTACAGTGGGTTATTAATTTATTATTGTCTACACTAATATTATAAAGAGGAAAACTTTGTTTGTTTGTTTGTAATGAATAGGCTCAAAAACTACTGAACCGATTTTAAAAATTCTTTCACCATTCAAAAGCTACATTATCCATGAGTAACATAGGCTATATTTTATTTTGGAAAAAAATAGGGTTCCGTAAGATATTTGAGTTTTTCGGACACAAGGTGTAAAAAGTCAACCAGAAAAGTTACTTATTTTGCGTACGCTGCCTAAACTATAAAAGATAGAACCATAAAATGTTCTAATTAATTGTAGATCTTATAAATATCTACCAAAGTTTGTTAGGAGAAACCTACTTTCACGCGGGCGAAGCCGCTGGCAGAAGCTAGTATTCTATATAGCGAACATTTATGAAATTTTTGAGTTTCTGGAAGCAGATAACACTGAGTTCAATAATGCACGAACAACAACACGATCAACAAGTTATTTTGCTGGAATACACTTTAACTACCTTGATTCCATGATGTCCATGTACAATAATTTTTAAGCCTAATATAAGCATTTTGCTTCGTGACTTCAGTTATTTACTTCGAACACCAACCACTTGAAGTCAGATTACTCTAAATTTAAGCACTTGAAAACTATTTTAATATTTCAAAATAGGTTTGCAATTAACAAATCAATGATAAGAATTGTTATGATTCACACTAAAGTGCAACTAAATGTCAACGTCGTCGCTCGCAGTTTTTTTAAATCGTTTTTCTACTTTATTAATGCAAAATCTTGATGGTTATTACGACCTTTATATGAAAGTTACTTAGATCCTTTTAAAAATATATTTTAGCAAGGCAACTTTTGAGTTAAATGTAATTCACGATAAACTTTATTATAGCGATTCGAAAAACAAACATGTGAAAGAGACAACACTATACAGATCTGCGTTCTTCTAACAATCTTCTACTGCTTTGTCCTTCTCATACTTCTGACTTTGTTCATTCAGCCTTTCATATACAGTCCATACTTCTTTGTAATGCGACCCCAAATAAGATGGGACAAGGGCAGGAAGATGATGATGACTTCTTTGTAATGCGCTTCCTCTCGAGATCAGGAAGGCCACCAGTCTGTATGCATATAAGCGGATGTTGCGAAATTACTTTCTGCACAAATAGTGAAGTCGTCTCAATAACCCGTTGCTTTTACTTTATATAAATATATAATGTATATATTATATTAAATTATATATGTATGTTTATTTTGTATATATATATACTTTTTAACTCTTATTTTCGTAATATTCTTTTGTATTTTTATGCACCTGCCACATTTTCTCTTCACCACCCTTAGTGGACTGGTAGAGAATGCCTAAGGCATTAAGTCCGCCTTTGTACTTTTGTGTTGCATGAAGTTTTAATAAATGAATAATAAATACAGACCAATATACCTAGTATCTTTTCTGTTTTAGCAGGGAATAGACAAAATCTTTAAAATCGTTTATTCTTTCTCTACATTTAGCAAGAATACAATCATATTGAGCGACTAAGCTTATGGTACAAAGTGAAGTAATATTACTTTAAGATGGAAACAAAACTCTTCTCCAATAAGATTATTTTATAACACTTATGGTCGGTCCCCAAGTCACAGTATGGCTTCTGGTCATACCCCTTCAAGGGCCGACTGTACATACGTCTGTTCAACTTGGGTGACCTTGAAAAACGCTTAATTATCGTTTTTTGCACACGGGTGCACGAAATTTATCCGGCCGATAATTTTGGCCTCTATATCTTCATTTTTTATTATTATCATTCATGATAGGTTCGCGCTTGACCGCTATCTCACCTGATGGAAAGCGACGATGCGGTCGGCGATGGATCTTCGATTTCCTAGACAAATCCAGAAAAAGTTTTTTTTTTGGTGATTTTACGTAAAAACGCTCAATTACGTAAAAATAATACCCCTTACACGCGAGGGGATAAACGCACCGATTTTGACGATTTCCCGCATCAAAAAATAGGGGTGAACAGTGGAATACTGCGCAACGACTAGCATAGGTAGGATACTCATACGTCACAGAATAGAATAAACTTTATTGTACATCTAAAATAGTAACAAAACTTTTACACAAACTTAAATCTATGGGTACAAAGGCGGTCTTATCGCTGACAGCGATATCTACCAGACAACCTTAGGGTGGAATGTAAAAATTTGAAATAGAAAAAGGGGGGTAGTCTGCGGTGTACTGCAAATCAATAAAGGAAATATTAGATTAAAATTATAAACTAGACTATACATAGACGTCATATAGCTATTATACATATATAGGTACAGAAGTTCAAATCATGCTATAAGTACTTAACTAACCGGTTTATCGTCAGTGTTATTTACTTTATGAGCTGTTATTATTTATTTATAAACTGAGTGTAGATTATTGTTATTATATCATTGTTTGCCTGGAATCTTTTGTACATGACTATGACGTTCTTACGTCAATAATAACAATTTACCTTGAAATGTAATACAAACTTGGTCTGTAGTTAAATAGCGTAATAAATGGACATTCTTAATAACCTATATACCTAGGTATATAAAAGGAGAAACTGAGTGACTGTCAGTGAATCAACGCACAGCCAAAACTACTGGGACTAGAAATATGAAATTTTGCACAAGGTTTCGTGGTACGATGTAGGCGAAAACTAAGAGAGGATTATTCAAAATTCACCCCCTAAGGGGATGAAACGGGGGTCCAAAGTTTGTATGGAGAAACCTATTTTCACGCGGGCGAAGCCGCTGCCATAAGCTAAGATATATATCTGTATATTACTGAGTAATGTCTAGGTTTAGAAGAGATTAAAATAGAAAATGTTTTTTTTTTTAAATTGAGGTAGGTACTTATCATCGAATCAGTCCAAACTACTTCCACTGTGACTGGTGCGAGAGGGAGTGTCGTATTTTTGACTAAAAACTAACTATGTTCTTTGGGTAGTGGGAACACAGGTGGGTTTTAGTCTGTAAAAGTCTAACACGTCTTCTCGCTCCACTCTAGAGCGAGAGAAGTTGTTTGATGATTTCTCACTTTAATACGGAGACTTATACGTAGAAATCCGCAGCCCATAGTCAATCAACAAGGTAATCCCATGTGTATATCATATAATTGCATATATTATGTAGGTATATATATAGTGCCGTGCATCGGGCATGTTTGCGGAAGCGCGCACCGACTGTTTTCACACCACCATGCGCAAGCGGTGCGCGTCCTTGGTGCGCAGGGTGCGGGGCAGCTCCAATACAGTTCTGGCGATGATTGCTGGCAGAATTGATTGCCCTTATATCGGACATTGCTGTAGCAGACATGTTACTAACTATGTCCGATAGTGTAAATGTATTTTCTTATGTGTGTGTGTTCTGTTTTGTGATTGTTATATGGGTGCTATTAGTTGCCTGAAATAAATGCTTTTTATTTATTTTATTTATTTATGTAAAAATGAATAGCTTTTCGTTAGTCTCGCTAAAACTCGAGAACGGCTGGACCGATTTGGCCAATTTTGGTCTTGGAATATTCGTAATAGTCCAGAGAAGGTTTAAACGGTGAGAAAAAATTAAAAAAAAAAACACGAAAAAAAAAATCCGAATACAACGCCATTTATGATTAAAATGTCATTATAAAATGAATTATGCTGTTCTGCTACAAATAGCGGCACGAATCTTAAGCGCTCGGCGAAAGAGCGGGGATCGCTTTGCGCATCGTACACATCGGCGAGCCAATCACTATACAAGGATTGCACTCCCCGCCCCCACATCTCTTTTCATACCACTAAAGAGATCCGATATTTCACTTCTGCGTGTTTCTGCGAAAGTAAAACTGTAGAAGTCAGCGCTCAAGATCCGTGCCGGTATCTGTAATGCCAGTAGATGGCGCTATCCTTACTTTTTAGGCAGTACGAAGTTCGCCGGGTCAGTTGGTTATGTACATAATTGGAAATGATCATACTACCTATAGTATGATTATTTCCAACGACATACATTGCAGTTGCAACTTTACAGTGCACAGTACAGTTGCATCATTTTTGTATAAATTTGCCTGAAGGCTAAAAACCTTTGTGAGAGCTGGAGTCTCAGCCAGGTTCGAGACCTCTATGACAGACCTCCAGGTTCACACCCTTTTAAACATAATCGCATTTTGCGTCACATAAACATTGATCTTGTTTGTAAGATTTTGAGCGGAAGAGATTTGTAAAATGCCATGTTAAGTGTAAAGGAAAAGTGATATTTTTATTGAAATGTGTATAGTGTGTAATGTATGTGTGTGTGTGTGTTTGTGTGTGTTTATAATGAATGTGATGTCTATGATTTTAACGAAACCTTTCACTTACAGAGTTAACAGCGAAGACATGCTTCTCCTTGGTAGCAGGATGCACCTGCGACACTGACACTATGCACGCCCCGCAGCCCCCCTCGTGGCACATCGCCTTCGTGCCATGTAGCTGAAGGTAGTTGCGGAGGTAGTCGTTCAGGGATGTTTGAGGACTGACCTCCGTGCCAGCTGAAATAACAAAAAAAAGTTTTATTCGCCTCACGCTTATTTATCAATTACCTCTCTTTTACGTAGGAAATCATCTACTGATTTCTACCGCTCTTGGTGGAGTGAGAGCGAGTTCAGAGACCCTACCACGAGCTCTTAACGCGATCCATTTGACGACCTAAACTGAAATGTTAAAGGGATGAAGCTATATAGGGTTTATAGCTCCATTCCTTTTTCACAAGTTATGTTTAAAAAAAAATTGGTTCATCGTATTTTTTCTTTTGTTTAGTAAATTGGTAGAGCGTTGAAATTTTTTGTGACATCACGCTTATATAGAAAATGTAGGTAAGTACCACTTTTTATCGTTTGTTACGATTAAGCTGTATAAATTCAACAACAACATACATTTTCTTGATATTTTTATATATTCTATGCAAAGAAAATTACATTTGAAAATGTTTTAGTACAATCCTACTTAAAAGTAACATTATTATTTAAAATGTACAGTCACCATCATCATAATCACTTTAGCCAAAAGACATCCATTTTTTAACAATGGCCTCCTCCAAGCATCGCCACAACGACCGGTCCTGTGAGTCTCGCGTCCATGGGATTCCAGCGACCGTGACCAAGTCGTCGGTCCACCTTGTAGGAGGCCTTCCAACTCTGCGCCTTCCGGTATGCGGTCGCCACTCCAGAACTTTTCAGACCTAACGGCCATCTGTTCTGCGTGCAATGTGCTCTGCCCATTGCCACTTAAGTTTGGCGATTCTTCGTGCTATGTCAGCAATCTTGGTTCTCTTGCGGATATCTTCATTTCTGATTTGATCACCTGATTTGAACCCATTGTAAGCGACCATGTTTCGAAGCCATATGTCATCACTAGCAACACGTACTAGTCATAGACTTTCGTCTTGAGACACTGTGGTATATTGGACGATAAGACAGCGCGCAGCTTACCGAACGCCGCCCAGCCGAGTCGGATTAAACTAAATATCTCAACAAATACCAGATTTTAGACCCAAATTAATCCACGGATGATGCTGTCTTAGAACTTTCTGACACAATTGTGGATAATTTCGAAAAGAAGTATAAAACTCATCATCATCCTCCTGCCCTTGTCCCATCTTATATAGGGTCGGCGCAACACGTATAAACAAGTATACACGTATAAAGAAGTATAAAACTATTGGTATCTTTATAGACCTCTCAAAAGCTTTTGACACTGTCTCTGTCCCCACCATTCTTTCGAAGCTAGATGACATAGGCATTCGCGGTACAGCATATGATTTGTTTAGCAGCTAGCAGACAGGACGTAAACAGTCACTTAACATAGGAAACTAAGTAAGTAGCGAAGAATCTCTTACTTTGGGGGTTCCGCAGGGCAGTGTGCTGGGGCCAACCCTATTTCTCACATACGTGAGTGAGCTGTGTCAGTTACTAAGTGTAACGTACACAGCTTAGTTAAAAAATTATTTCTTATGAAGACGCCACAGCTCTAATAATTCACGGTTATGACTGGAGTGAGGTTCAAATAGACTCAGAACTGGATCTAAATTCTGTCATGAAATGGCTAACCAAAAATCTCTTAACCCTAAATATTAGCAAGACGAAATTCATTGCTTTTTCTACCAATAGGTCTAGTCAGCCTGCAACTCTTGTTGTGATTCATGCTTATACGTGCACTACCTCTACACCACACAATTTGTAACTGTTCTAAACTTGAATATACTCAGACTATCAAATACCTGGGGATAAGTGTATAGACACCTTAAATGGAAACTGCAAACTAATGCCACAGTTACACGACTAAGAAAACTTTTTATATGTGTTTAAAAAACTTAGATCTGTTGTTGATTGTTGATTTTGACCGCTTAATTACTATATACTTCTCGCTATCTCAGTCGGTGTTAGGTTATTGCCTTGTTGTGTGGGGAGGAACTCATAAAAGACTAAGCTACGAGTTGAACGCAGACAGCGTGCTATACATAAGGTTCTGGAGAAGAAACCGATACGATATCCAACAAAGGCACTTTATTATCTGTGCAAAGTTCTCATTGTAATACAATTTATTATATTATATACTACAGGCCCATGCTCCGTAAACATTGCCAAAACTGGCAATGTTTACGGAGCATGGGCCTTTGTGGGCATAGGTCTTTGATCCGAGTATCTTCAGTACAAAACGCCGATCTGATAGGATATGTGGTATAGAAGTTCGCAGAACTGATGCGGCACGCCGTCACTTTAAATACTTTAATTCTAAATTGTATAACAAAATAAATTAGAAAATAAATATCTACTCGTTAACTAGAAAAAAAAACAAAATTAAATTAAATATCTGGCTAAAACAATTAAATTATGACGAAGCAGAAGAACTTGTGGAAGTGTAACTCACAAAATCCTTCACACAGACATACATATAATATACACAAATTACACAAGTACACATACATGCAACCACTCTTCCATCCACACAAATACATTTAACTTTACTTACCATTTACCATAGATTACTTTTTTAATTGTTTAATTAATTAATAATAATTCACGACCGCAATTCTGCTTATTAAGTGGAACAATTTACTTCATTACCTGGAGAGGGGCACTGGTAAACGCGACACAGTTTTATACTACTGCTATTATTATCGTTTCAATTTTGATTATATCTGTATGTATTGTGACAAATGAATAAACTTATTATTATTATTCTGTTGGTCGAACCTATTTTTGTCCATATTGACAAAACTACAAAATGCATTTGAGGACTCCGGGCTATCGAGAAGAGTTGGCTTATTGCGGGATTTATTAAATACATCTCAGGATAGTTGTGCAAACGTCGAGGACATCATCAACAACCATCGGTTTTCAAGTTGATGACGTATGTTTGGGAACACTCATGCTGGCAAGTTTGCTGGATAATTATTCATCAGATTTTGTTAAGATAAAACTTTTACACGAGGTGAAAGTTTCCGAGTCTTCTGTGTTTGTTACAAAGTACAAGAATACCTCTAACAACAATGGCAAACTAAAAGAAAAAGGCCCTCGCTGTTTCAGTTGCAATAAATATGGGCATTGTAAAAACCAATGCACGCTGAAGAAAACTAATCATAATAGTTTTTCAGCAGTTTGTTCAGCATACAGTAATGTCTATAAGGAAGACTGGTATATTGACTCAGGTGCTACAATGCATATATCAAGACGCTCTGACTGAATGTATGACATACAAGCATTTCCGATTAAGCAAATTAAGGTGGCTAATAATTATGCTGTATTCATGCAAATTATGGGTAAAGTAAATATTCAAACTACTTATTGCAAATACGAGTCTCAGTAAAGTGGCGCCAGTGACTGAAAAGTTGAAAGGGAATCGTTTGTCTTCGTATGGTCATGTGAAGAGGACGGATGAAACACATGTTACTAAAAGAGTTATGAGTTTATATGTGGATGGATGGAGAGGGAGAGGGAGGCGAAAGAAAAGATAGATGGATTTTGTGAGAAGTTATATGAAAGAAAAGGGAGTTAGTGATAGCGTGACGAGTGACAGGACAGAATTTAAGAAAAAAACGTGTTGCGCCGATCCCAAACAAAACGGCAAAAGGGCAGGAAGATGATAATGATATTATGTTGTAAATAAAACAATACCTATTGCTGTTATAGTAGTAAAAAAGACTTACAATTGTTGCTGTAAAACTTTTTGTCGCTCCATAAACCAGTAGTTTTGTAAATTACTCTGATCTACATAGTTATGTAAGAAGCCCAAAAAGTGCCCTTAATGACAAAATGAATGAAAGTTGCTCTCGTTGTGCAAGACGCTGGACAAGTGTGAAGTTGTACTAGGCTTAAACACTTTAGCACAATTTTATTGGCTGTGTCATAATGTCATAATAATGTTTATTGCCCGAACAATAAAACTGATTAACTATCTATCGCGTCTTTTGGTGTTTTTTATTGGAGATAGTGTCAGACTTTTACTGACTAAAAACCCACTCCTGTTCCTTCTTTGCCTTTATCCCGGGACCCCGGGCTTCGCTTTCACACTACCCGTGGCCCCAATAGGCTTCGACCCTGCTGGACCCCTACAATTTGCTGACATCTCCCTGAGGCACGCGTGGAACAGTACGCGCCGTCGACGACTTGGGCTCGGTCCGGACGGTTGTCGGACAGACGGACGGCGAGCCTCCCATTACTCGCCGCCCGCAAGCCCGCGCCTACGGGTGTCTTTTGGTGGTGGGAAATCATCTAAAAACTGGTGCGAGACGGCGGGTCAGACTTTTACTGACTAAAATACACTTGTGTTCCTTCAATTGCCTTTTGCATTCTAGGACCACGGGTATCCCTTTTATCCGTTTCCCCACGGCCCTAGTAGAGTATCGGCTCTGCTGTGCTCCTACAGTTTGCGGACATCTCTTTGAGGCAACACTACGCGCCGCCGACGATTTCACCTCGTTTCTTATAGGACGAGCAACAACGGCGAGCTACTAGTTGTTCGCGAGACTTCCGATTAACAAATGTAGGAATTGCATTTAATTGAGTTGACAGATATACCAAACTATTTAATTCAATCTAATATTTAACGCAACTTGCGTCAGCACTGTCGCCGCCAGCCACCTGAGTCGCACCATGCACACTGCTTCTGCCGCCGCTGAAGACGCCTGCTTTAAAAAAAGGCTGAAGTACGCTTCCTTGGTGCAGCTTTACCATTTTGTGCCTGTTGCTGTGGAGACTCTGGGCAGTTGGAGTACGGAGGCAAAGTGTTTTGTGGGGGATTTAGGCCGTAGGCTCTGGGAGGCAACGGGTGACTCCCGGTCCGGGTCGTTCTTGGTGCAAAGGATGGCCATCGCTATTCAGCGAGGTAATGCGGCCAGTATTATGGGCACTTTTGCACCGGGAACGATCAGGGGCGGGTTGTATATTGACGTGTGACTTTTTAGTTTTATTTTATTATCCATGTTTGAAAATTAATAAATGATTTATGATTCAAAAACCAAAAAAAAAAATAAAAAAAAAAAAAAATCTAATATTTTATGTAAATATATGTTGGTTGTTGTTGTATGTATATATTTATGTTTAATTTTTATGTTTTTTTTTTTATGTAGGTACTACACCACGATCTACCTGCGTATCTTTTTTTCTCCTCTGTCAAATCCATCCAAAGGTTGTCTGTAAAAAATTGCTTTTAGCGATAAGACCGCCCATTGTGACACCCTATTAATGTTAATTTCCTAATGTAAATTGTATTTTTGGTGTACAATAAAGAATATCTATCTATTTTTGGACTTAATGAAATGTATTATTATGTACCCTCACGCTAATATTGTTAGTTTAAGTTTGTAAGTTTATATTCACGTGTGTTTGTTACTCCTTCACGCTCGAACGGCTACACGGTTTTGAATTAAATTTGGAACCGGAATAGCTTCTACCCTAAATTGACGTTTAGATGTTTATTTATTTAAACTTCATGTACAGTATTGGTACATAGGCGGACTTAATGCAACAAGGCATTCTCTACCAGTCAACCTTTGGGTTATACAACAACATCTATAACGGAGGTGGAGCCGCGGCAGCAGCTAGAAGGTAGATAATGGTAAATACTATAGCTGCGTACAACCACAAAATAGTTTTTGTGGTACAGCTAAGGAGTGGAATTCTCTGCCGAAGTCTGTGTTTCCTGATAGCTACAATCTGGGGGTCTTTAAGTCAAGAGTGAATAAGTAGGTTACTTCTAGGCAAGTGTGCTCTATCGTCGATCACATCATCGGATGAGATTGTGGTCAAGAGCGAACCTATCAAAAAATAACTTTAAATAATCAATTTTGTAACACAACCTTCCGGATCGCTATATGCCTGCGTCTGGGTGCTCCTAGTGGAGCTCCACATCGGTGTCAATGCGGTGAAGCAGTCGACCGCCTCGAACACCATGGCCTTTCCTGCAGTAGAAGCGCTGGTCGGTTAACACGGCATGCTAGCATTAATAACATCATCCGTCGAGCTCTTGTCCCCGCCGGGGTGCCAGCAGTTTTAGAACCCAACGGCTTGGCACATGATGATGGAAAGAGTCCAGACGGAATGACCATAATGCCTTGGAAGTTGGGTAGGCCTTTGGTGTGGGATGCAACATGTGTCGACGACCTTGCGCCATCCCATCTTCTGAGTACGGCAGGCTGTGCTGGGGCGGCAAGTGCAGAAAACCTCAAACGGCGTAAATGTTCAAACCTTATCGGAAGTTATATGTTTGAGCCGTTTGGGGTTGAAACACAAGGGCCATGGGATTCGAGCGCTCATCGAATTGTGTGTGATATCAGTAAACAGTTGGTCGACTCTTCACGTGACCAAAGAGCTGGACTTTTCATCGATCAACGAATCAGCATTGCTGTCTAACGCGGCAATGCTGCCAGCGTTCTGGGCACTTTTTTCCATTGGCATTGATATAGATGATATTTTTGAAGCCCAATAACTTCTTTTTCATCATCATCATCATTTCAGCCGATAGACGTCTACTGCTGGACATAGGCCTCCCCCAAATGTCGCCACAAAGAACGGTCCTGTGCGTCTCGCATCTATCGGATTCCGGCAACCTTCACCAGGTCATCGGTCCACCTTGTAGGGGGCCTTCCAACACTGCGTCTTCCGGTACGCGGTCGCCACTCCAGAACTTTCGCTTAACTTCTTTTTACTCGTTAGTAATACATATTATTATTTTCAGTTTGTATATATACCTACCTTTTACGCTATATTAAGAATTTAACATTTGTTAATAATAATATCTTATTAAAAACAGAGTAGGAAGTAGCATCCATTCCTAATTAAGAATTTTTAATTATGGCACCATCGCTAAATCAATTTATTAAAAATTAAATCTGCAGTTTGCGATTAAAATAATTACAATGCATGTTTGAGTGATAAGCAGCGTAGTTTATTATTATGTATAAATACGGTAAAATATGCAGTTTTGGTTTTAATGAATTAAAGTTAATAAATTCTCAAGACCACATACCTACGTATAATAGGTAGATATTTTATGACCTCACTGACCGCTTAAGTAGAAACATTAATATTATAAACTGTAAAAAGGTCAATTTGTATATGTGGGTTTGAGTATATGTGTGTGTATCTTTTCTTTTTAGGTCGGTAATCATCCAGTGAGTTCTCTCGCACTTGGGCGGAGTGAGAGGGTGTGTCATGTTTTTTTCTTCTTTACCTTCTACCTTCACGCAGGTGAAGCCACACAAACAGACCTTTGCCATTTGGCTACGGAACCCTAAACATGACATAAAAATCGATCCAGCCGTTTTGGGGTTCGATAATAAGATTTTTATACATAGGTATATCAGAAACGTCGCCAATAACTCTTGGAGGCTGTATGCGGGGATCAGTGTGGGGCGCTGTCTCAAGGCAAGCTTAACCTTAGTTTTAGGTTTACGATTGTGGCTTTAGACGGATATACATTGTATAACAATTAATACAAATACAAATTCTTTGTTTGATTAAACTTTCAAGTACAGACTTATAACTTATAGAATTTGAAAGATATATATGCAGCTCGCAACGGGTGAGAGAAATGGCGGTAAGTCCCCTCTTTGAGGAGTGGCTGGAAAGGCAACACGGCGTCCTTACCTTCCGCATGAGGCAGGTCCTCACCGGACATGGTAAGTTCGGGAGGTTCCTGCATCGGATTCGTGCGGAAGAAACGCCCGGGTGTCACCATTGAGTGAACCGCCCGGAGGATACGGTAGAGCACACGGTAGAGTTGTGCCCCGCTTGTGAAGAGCAACGCCGTGTCCTCGCGGGCGCAATCGGCGGCGGCGATCTCTCGCGCCGGGCCTTGGTACAGGCCATGATCCGAGCGAGGAGGAGTGGCAGGCGGTCGCCTCCTTCTGCGAAGCAGTAATGCTAGCAAAGGAGGCGGCCAATTGCGTAAGGCAACAGTCCTCACGCCCCAATCGCCGCCGGGATTCCGATCCTGATTTCCGGCCATAGTAGGCACAGGCTTGCAGACGACGAGCATTGGGTAGCTCGCCGTCCGACCGTCCGGTAACCGTCTGGACCGAGCCCAAGTCGTCGACGGCGCGCCTCAAGGAGATGTCAGCAACTGTAGGGGCCCAGCAGGGTCGAAGCCTACTGGGGCCAAGGGTCTGATTCTGAAAGGAAGACTCGGCCCTGGTACGAAAGGCAACGAAGGAACATGAGTGGGTTTTTAGTCAGTAAAAGTCTGACACTATCTCCACTTGCAATCCAGTCACATCGATCAACGCATCGCAGCTATAAGTATTTGAGGTCACTGGGCTCCCAAAATAGGCAAGCGTTTGTAATGGGAATCAGTGTGAAGATTTAGCGACGAATAGGTACCTTTATAGTCAAAATTTCGCGTACTTATCCTAATGAATCAATCTGTCAATTGAGAAAAGCGGCATGAAAATCTGTTTAGTAGTTTTTGAGTTCAAAAGACCAAGAGTTTTATATCGCATTATTTATATAATATTTATATTATTATTTATGTGCACACATAAACGTTAAACATTTAATTGAGTGGATCATCTTCATTATAGGTCTTTGTGCAATTATTGTGATAGTGTTTTAATAATAGAGGAAACTTGACACCCCAGACATTGGAATGTAAACAAATCGACTGAGAGCGCATTTTATCACTATGCTAGATAGCAAGACCATTGACGGATTGGACGTACCGCGGTCCCTGGAATGCAGATAGCAATTGAAGAGACACAAGTGGGTTTTAGTTAGCAAAAGTCTGATACCGCCTCTCGCTTCATCCAGAGCGGAAGCTGTCATTTCATGACTTCCCATGTAAAAAAAATACCGTTAACTTTTAATTAATAAATGGGCCGGTCAAGTGCAAGTCGGACTCACGCACGTAGGGCTCCGTACCATTATCTATATCTAAAACGTTTTTTAAACATTATATTTTATTCTGTTTTTAGTAATTATTGTTACAGCGGCAACAGAAATACATAATCTGTGAAAATTTCAACTATCTAGCTATCACGGTTTATGAGATATAGGCAGGTGACAGACAGACGGACAGTGGAGTCTTAGTAATAGGGTCCTGTTTTTACCCTTTCGATACGGAACCCTAAAAATAGTGCACGATACTTAGTTTTTTACAGTTGACTATTGTTTACCTAATCATTTTGAAGTTACGCTTTTCGAACAATGCGCATAGGCACTCGTAAAAATACGCAATATTTATTCGTCATTATGATTCTTACGATCTCGCAAGGAAATTCCGGGTATGAAGATATCCGCAGGAGAACCAAGATCGCCGACATAGCCCGAAGAATCGCCAAACTGAAGTGGCAGTGGGCAGAGCACTTTGCTCGTAGAATGGATGGTCGATGTGGCCGAAAGGTTCTAGAGTGGCGACCGCGCACCGGAAAACGCAGCGTTGGAAGGCCTCCCACAAGGTGGGCCGACGACCTGGTGAGAGTCGCGGGAGCGCGGTGGATGCGAGACGCACAGGATCGGTCGTTGTGGCGTCGCTTGGGGGAGGCCTATGTCCAACAGTGGACGTCTTTCGGTTGGAATGATGATTCTTACGTAGTTGACACCTCTACGGTCCGGACTACACTGGCAATTGCTCGAAGTTCAGAGCGGTCAAGATATAGAAGAGGGGTAAAAGAGGGCTCTTTAAGAACGAGCGTTTTTTTATAATTGATAGGCTCTCGTTTGACCACTTTTTCACTTGACGGTAAGCGACTATATAGTCAAACACTGGATGGCGGCAGTCGCTGTCTCGTTTTGGAATTTATGAAAGAAAAAGGCCTCACTGATGTGCCTTCACCCACGCCTAAATTAGTCCACGTTACGCCTGTGTATTTCGGCCGTACCTGCAATATATATCTGTCTTTTAGTGTTAGCTTATGTTGGTGTACAATAAAGTATATATGTATGAATAATCATTTTTCTCTTCTATGCAGAATAAAATTTAGTTACTTGCAGACACGAACAATGATACAAAGAATCCTAAACTTAATCCTGTTCAAGTATTATTAAAACTTCATGCAACACAAAAGTACAAAGGCGGACTTAATGCCTTAGGCATTCTCTACCAGTCAACCTAGGGTGGTGAAGAGAAAATGTGGCAGGTGTATAAAAATACAAAAGAATATTATGAAAATAAGAGTTTTAAAGTATAGTAAAAGTAGTAGTGATTAAGTATTTTGCTGTTTTACTGCCATATAAAAGAAAGAAAAGAAAGAAACATGTTTATTTTGCCCAAATAGACACACAATAAAATACATCAATCTGTCGGACCATGTATAAACCAGGCATAACTGTGCTGCACCATAGACACTAGACAAAACACATTTGTCCGATGTCTATAGTTTAGTCTGTGGTTGTCTATGTCTATTGTCTACTGCACATCATATTCATATCATTCAAAACTTTATTTTCTTACTTGAAAGAATTATATATTCGTTCAACTTTGTTGTACTATGTCTCTTTTATGATTCCATAAAAGATTTGATTTTTTTTTGGTTTGAGATTTTTTTTCTTTTTTTTGAGATTTTTCATTTCTTTTATGATTTCGTTCTTTTTTTATTTTTTTTATCGCTTTCCGTCAGGTGAGATGGCGGTCAAGCGCGAACCTATAGAGAATAAAAAAAAAAATAATTAGCTCGATAGTTAAATATCATAATTTTTTCATCACTTGTGCGTCATTCAAATGATTTTATTTAAGTATCCCACAGTTAAATAACAAGGTTGTGGGCTATAATAATAATATTGTTATATTTTTTGTCTACCTACCTCTGTTACATAAGGTGTTAAAAAATTAACTTTAAGAATATCGAGGGGACATTGTACTCCTCATTATGAACAACTTTTACTACAGAACCAAACCTGAAATAGCGAAAAAAAAAATCAGTTGTTGCCTACGTTTATGTTCGTATAACTCGCCAAAATGTATGGAGCAGCTGATTTTTTTTTCGCTATTTCAGGTTTGGTTCCATAGTAAAAGTTATTCGTAAGGAGGAGTACAATGTCCCCTCGAAATTCTTAGTTAATTTTTTAACACCTTATATAGATACCTACCTATGTTTCAAATTGTAACTGTTTATCTTCTTAATAAAATAAACCGGGTAAGTGCAAATCGAATTCGCTTACTGAGGGTTTCGTGCAAACTTACCTATGAAAATAGTTAAATTCCTGAATTGAGTTACGAAGATTTTTCCGAATCGCATATTTTTTTTTTTGTGATTACTAAAAATTTACACTTTTTATATTTTTTCCTATATTTGTGTTATGAGACCTTGCTTCATGCCAAATTTGAGGATTTTAGGTCAACGGGATATACCCTATGAATTTTAATTCCCTTGAGAGTGTCGAAATATACGTGACATAAACGGCCGTATCTTTATTTTCGTTAACTCAGAAGTTTGATTTTTTCACGGTTTCAAGGGACCTCAGACCTGAGTATATATAATTTTTAATTCAACTCGATACATCTACGCATTCCCGAAATAAAGGGTCTTGACAGACAGACAGACGGACCGCAACACTTTGCTGTCAGACAAACCAGTGACTTATAAGATCACTATCCTATAAGGGTCCCATTTTTTTGATTTTGAGGTACGAAACCATAAAAATAATTAGATGATAACTAATCTAATAATTTTTAGGGTTCCGTACCTTCAAACTGTTACTGAGAATATTTTTGTGAAAAACTCTATAACACATTGCTCAAACAGGAAATTGAACCAGACCCTTGCCAAGTAGAACCGACCTCTAAATCAACAAGGTAGTCATCAATCATCATCTCCAATCACCTTTAAATAGCATAATATAGTGTCACTCAACTTGATGTTTCTGGAAGTAAATTGTAATGGAGGATTCCATTAGCGGATGTAGGGGTTCCACAGCGACCTCATGATTTTGTAACACCATCAATGACTTGTGTGTCGTACTTTGTACCTTTAAGAGGACTATTGGGGTTACCATGACGTTCAAAGTAAGATTGTTTCATTCTTATTTCAGTTTGGGTAAGAGACAGAGCTATACAGGTTGTCTAGCGCAATCTCTTACCCAAACTGGAAATAAGAATGAAAAAATCTTACTTTAAACGTCATGGTACAAGTCTTTAACACAAAGCATTATAATTATATTGCATACAAAATAATATACAATAATATTCGCACAACTATCACATAACGCCGTCTAGTCCCAAGTTAAGTAGAGCTTGTGATATGAGTACTAGACAACTGATAAACATACTTAAATATTTCTAAATACATACATATTATAGATAAATTACACCTTGACACAGAACAAATGATCATGCTCCTCACACAAACATTTGTCCTGGGTGAGAATCAAACCCACGACTTCCAGCATAGCAGTCAGAGCCACTAACCTCTAGACTAACAGGCCAGTGAAAAGAAAGAGATGCGTAAAGACACATCATCATCTTTCTGCCCTTGTCCCATCTTATTTGGTGTCGGCGCAACACGTTTTTTTTTCTTCCATTCTATCCTGTCAACCGTCATACTATCACTAACTTCCTTTTCTTTCATATCACTGTTCACACAATCCATCCATCTTTTCTTTAGATGCGTAAAGACACAATGCTTGCTAAATATAAAGCATTTTAGTAATTGACTAAAAATCTGCAATTTGATTGTAAAATTAAAACACCATAACGGTAAAATGGTGTTTGTTATCTGACAAACGATTAGAATGATTCCATGAGTATTAGTAAGGTTTTTAATAGATTAAAGTATTTTGTAGCCGAGTGTACAAGTTGTACGTCACGGGTTCAAACCCAGCCAGGCGCATTACTTTATGTAATTTATTTCTTCACAACTGCTCTCAAAACGGTGAAGGAAAACATCGTGAGGAAACCGGCATGTCCTAGAACCAAATATTCGAAGACATGTGACATCCACCAACCCGCACAGGGCCCCTGTGGTGGATTACGGCCCGTTCCCTCTCCAAGAGAGGAGGCCTGAGTCCCAACAGTGGGAACATTATAATGCCGACTATGCTATGCTATGCTATATTTTTTAGAAGCAACTTCGTATTTTTTTTCTATCGTTCTAAATTTGCTGTATTATGCTTTGAACAAACAAGGTATCTTCTAGCATTTATCCTGAAAAATAACAGAAATATTTCTTTGTGTTTGTTTACTGCAGTGGATCATTTAATTTTTCGCATTATAAAACTTGCGATTAGCTCTTGTAGTCCTCTTAACGGATTTTAAGCAAAAAAGTACTTTGCCAGCGACTGCGTTTGAGATAATATTTTTTATAAAAACTGTCACATCTCGGTAGTTTTGAAAAATGAATACATAAGAGGGTGGGTCCTTTTCTACTCGCCTATCGTCAACATCGAGCATGGTTTAAAAGCTCGTTTCTTCATCTAACGGAATCCAACGCGATGTTTGATGAAGAGGCAATACCAACAGAGGAAAACTCTGTTGGCATTCGGTAATTCCGTGATTTACTCGAATATTTCAGGAAAGACCAGACAAGTATCGTTATTCAGAATCTCGATTAAATGTGCAAGGCTTCTATGGATGTACTTTTTTATATTTTTAATATATGAAGATATTTTTATCAGGGAATAATATGGTCCTCTATTCTTCATTACCATCATCATTATTTCTGGCCTCTCATAAGCTTCGCCACAACGACCGGTCCTGTGCATCTCGCATCCAGTTCATCCACTGGTAATATATTTAACACTTATTATTATTTGACAGCGTTTTATTAATAACAAAATGTAAATTAGTCGTATAATATACATTTTGATAATAATCAACGTTAAAATTATTTCCCGATTTGAACTGATGACCTCCGGGATTGTAGCTCAATATCTTTCCCTTTTATTTATGTCACCGGAAAATTGCAAACGCCGAAGATTGTATTTATTTTTTTCTAAATTAGGCACTGTTATTTTGGAAACTAATGAATTTGGACGTTTTTTGTATTTATACAAAAGGATTTTTTGTATAAATATATCGAGAAATTATAATCTAATAAAGATTTATTACAATCATACAGAGTTTGTAATTTTCCGGTGACATAAATACAAGGGATAATATATTGAACTACAATCCCAGAGGTCATCAGTTCAAATCCGGAAAGAATTTTAACGTTGATTAATATCAAAATGTAAATTAAATCACTATTTTACATTTGTGTGTGTGTGTGATACGGAACAGTGGTTTCTTTATTTATTATAATAAGCATCTTAAATATATTTGCCATATACGAATGTTTCACAACAATTTGTAATAAACAAAAACAAAAAAAAAAGACAGCCAGACATAATTCCATATTCAAATTAATCCAAAATCAATTTTTTAAAACTCACTCAGAGAATATTGGTCCCCGTTGATGGTGAAATTAACTCTATCCATGATATTGTCACATAACACTATATTTTAATCGAGACACAACACTTGTTTTTTTTTTATTAAATAAAAACGTAGTCGCACTGGACTTGATAGTGTCGCGCGCCGACGCAAACTGCGCACCTACTGCGAAAGGGACCGGATTGGAACATAAGATGTTATCACAGATAACATACCGTTCAGGTACAACACTAGACATACGTCTACAAGCCTGGTTTACATGAAGTTTAAGGGAGAAATTAGAAGATTCAAATATTATTTGTATGTTTGTACTGCTTCTGCTGTGGTTTCGCCCGCGTTAATATAGAGAGAGAGTAGCATTATACTTGTGAAAGAACTCTTAGTTTCGGCCCGATTTGGTTTCTGAGTTTATTCAATACTAGCTTCTGCCAGCGGCTTCGCCCGCGTGAAAGTACGTTTTTCCTAACAAACTTTGGTAGATATTTTTAAGATCTAAAATTATTTAGAACATTTTATGGTTCTATCTTTTATAGTTTAGGCAGCGTACGCAAAATAAGTAACTTTTCTGGTTGACTTTTTACACCTTGTGTCCGAAAAGCTCAAATATCTTACGGAACCCTGTTTTTTTCCAAAATAAAATACAGCCTATGTTACTCGTGGATAATGTAGCTTTCGAATGGTAAAAGAATTTTTAAAATCGGTCCAGCGGTTTTTGAGCCTATTCATTACAAACAAACAAAGTTTTCCTCTTTATAATATTAGTGTAGACAAACTAAAATATTTTCTTCTATACATAGGTATAATATGGCCCCTACAAGGTGGACCGATGACCTGGTGAAGGTTGCGGGAATCCGATGGATGCGAGACGCGCAGGACCGTTCTTTGTGGCGACATTTGGGGAAGGCCTATGTCCAGCAGTGGACGTCTATCGGCTGAAATGATGATGATGATAGGTATAATAAATCTGTAAAATTAATTGTGCGCGTATCACGTGAAATGTACAAAATCGAAGTAGATAACTTTTATACATTAAAATTGTGTGTAAATTGACATTATTACTTAATTATGTTTTGTTTTATCGCAATCGGTTGACTATATCGAAATATATTAAACTATATTTATTGACTGTTAGGCGGTTCGAAGTTCGCCGGATCAGCACTTTAACTAATAAAAAAACAAAACAATATTTCTTTTTTTTTGTATTTTATTCTTTTTTTTTATTTTATTTGGAATGATTGTGTTATTTGTTGTTTGATTGTTTTTTGTGTGTTTTATTTTTGCATATTTGTGTTGAAATTTTTGTGTTTGTTTTTGTGTGTGTTTGTATTTGTTGGTGTGTGTTTGAGATTTGTATTCAATTACAAATCTTTCCTATTTATTATATTAGTAGTTATATGGGCATCGACGCACAACGTTGGTAGCGCATCGGTATTGGTACTATAAGCACGCATATACGCGCTCGCTAGTGACATTGCAATCTAAAATAATCAAGACTTTTATTGTTTTAGATTGCAGTTAATTCATTAAACGCTCTCTCATTGTCTTTCTATTGTGTCTCTAATTACGGTATTCGAAAGGTTAATATTCTAGACTAGTACTTAACTTTGATCCTACCTGATAGTAAGCAGTGATGCAAACGTTGATGGTAAATTTTATTTTCTTTAACCTAATGGAAAAGCTAGTAATATAATAAATTATATTTATTACTAGCTGACCCGGCGAACTTCGTACCGCCTAACAGTCAATGAATGTAATATATCTTTCGACATAGTCAATTGATTGCGATGAAACAAGGTCTAAATAATATATCAAGTTACACACAATTTTAATGTATAAAAGTTATCGACATTGATTTCGTACATTTTACGTGATGCGCGCACAACTGAAAATTTCTACAGACTTAACTCCATCTGTTTAGGTACTTAATTAACTAAATGTAAACAATCTTGACATGTCTTTTATCTAAAAGTTGTCTAAAAATTTTATCTAAAAATATTTACAATTTGTTATTCACCTATGGCCGATGTTTGATAATTGACTAAATTTAAATAATCTTTGTATGTCTTTTATACGATTTTTTAATGAAAAGATATATTAAGATTGTTTACGTTTAGTTATCTACCTAAACAAATGGAGTATAGATATGTTGTGTGGGTAGAATAAATAATAAGTCAATTAATCTATCTACCCCTTTCCCAAATATTTTGGGATTGACTTTCAAGCAAAGCGGATGCCGCTGGATATTGTGTGTTAAAGTTGGGGTTAATAGATGAACACCAAAGCAAACACGGTTTTAAGGATTTGAAATAATAACTATTTGTTGATCCTTTACTTTGTATTGGAAGGTGTGTTTCAGTAATATTACGTGAGACGTGTGCTTCTAAGCATACTAGGGATTTCAGTCAAGTGCTGACGAGGGGCTCAGACCAGTTAAATACAATATTTATTGGTAGAAAGAGAAAGATCTTGGTGTTGAAGTAGGATGGATTTGTTTTTGTAATATTCCAACATTTAATCTCCACAACCAAGTTATTGGTAAAACGATACCCCTTGGCAAGGTCCACGGGTAGTGTGAAAGCGGAACCCGGGGCCCTGGGACGAAGGCAACGAAGGAACAGGAGTGGGTTTTTAGTCAGTAAGAGTCTGACACTATCTCCCGTTCCGCCCAAGAGCGGGGATGTCATAAGGATGATTTTCCCACCCAATAAAAAAAAACCCCTTGGCAAGGTTGAGGTCAGATTTCTGCTTTCTGACTATCCATAACGACTGAAGATCTACAAATGACACCCGGTACCAACGCCTTAACGTGCTTTCAGAGGCACGGTGGAATCATTTTTTTTTTAAATTCTTTATTTGTTCACACTTGACCGCTATCTCACCTGATGGAAAGCGACGATGCTGTCGACGATGGAGCGCGCTTACCTAGAAGTAACCTATTCACTCTTGACTTAAAGATTCCGGGTTGTAGCCATCAGGAAACACAGATTCCGGCAAGGAATTCCACTCCTTAGCTGTACGCACAATGAATGTGTTTCCAAAACGATTTGTGCGTATAGGTGGGATATCCACCATGTACCGGTGGCGCATTGAACTCCTGGTGATCCGATGATGGAACGGGCTGGGCGGAATTAGGTTATGCAATTCCGACGCACACTCCCCGAAATCTCCATTTCTCCATTATGTTAAGGTGGTTACCCATCTATAGGCCAAACCGACAACGATTACTTTACCTTATTTATTTAAACTTCATGTACAGTAGTTGTACATATGGACTTGCTGCAACAAGGCATTCTCTACCTTTGGGGTAAAAAAGACAACACTGTAGTAGGTGTGCACACTTATAAATAATAGATATTTCAAATACAATGAAGTATCATTAAGTTAAGGTGCTTATAGTAATAAAATATATATATTTAGTTTATATATATATTAAAATTGTAAACTTATAAATACTATGATAAATATCAAATCATTATAATTAAGAGAACTTGAAATATAACAATTATGACGAAGACCGAATTTCTTACTTTTATATTTCGCTTTTTGCGCGAGTGGAATACTACGCGCCGTCGACGTCTTGAGCTCAGACCAGTTACCGGACGGTCGGACGGAGAGCTACCCATTGCTCGCCGTCTGCAGGCCCGCGCCTACGGTAGCGGAAATCGGAATCGGAATCCCGGCTACTGAAGCGCCAGGGCAATTGCCTCGCGCGTGCGGCCGCCTCCTTTGCTAGCATTATTGCTTCGCAGAAGGAGAAAAATAATTAATTTAATTTTTTTATTTATTGTTGGTCCTGTGCGAATCACAAATAAACATTTTTCATTTCTTTCAAGTGTCGCCACATCAACTGGACCAATCTTTCAAGTGTCGTGACATAATCTGGACCTATCTTTCGAGTGTCGCCATATTTTATTTATTTATTTAATCATTTAATTACAACGGTTAAACAACCAATTACTGTAACTAAACAAAAAGTTTTAAGTTACAAACAACATGTATTTATATTAATTTCTCTCACAGTACTTCTGACATACCAATAAAATCATCTTCCATTCATCCGCAAACAGATCGTTTGTTGGATCACATCAACTGGACCTATCTTTCGAGGGATCTTTCTTGCAACCAGAAGATCACCGCGAGATCCACCAAGTCTTCAGTTCACCTTCTAAATAAGATACATTTCAGAAAAGTCATAATCAGCCTTATAATGTGCCCATTGCTGGGACTCAGACCTCTTCTCTAAGAGAAGGAACGGGTCGTAACCCTACCACGCGGCTCCCGAGTGGATAGATGACATCTTCAATTTTTTTGCTTCTAGGATATATCACGATTTTCTCACATGGTGTCCTTTCAACGTTCTCAAAATTTATCACCACTACTCTAAAAGTAGTGGTGATGAAATAAATTACTCAGAGTAAGTCGCCTGCCTGAGTTTGATCTCCATGATGACGACCATGGCCTTAAAACTTGTAAATCGAGGCCGTTATACACTAGTCCAAAACTGCTCCACACATAAAAAAAAATCTACCACTACATAAACTATTGTTGGCGATTGCTGTGCCAGCAAGGTTAAGGGTGATCGACGGGCGGCTACGGCGTCGGAATGCTGAGTGACGTCACGGGATCGTCATCACGCGCTTACCCCGAGCCAGGCAAAAAAAAAACATCCGTTAACCTCTTGACTCAATGGGCATGAGAACTTTAGCAAGCCCAGTGTTTTCATCAAATATTGAGACATTATTAGGGCAGTGTTTTACTAAACGTTGTGAAAGACAGTCATTGTAATTTGTATTAATATAGTCTTGTTCATGACCCAAGTCATTTCACTATACAGTAAAAGTATTAGATAATACTATTTCACTCTATCAATATCGAAAAAGAAAACGAGTAATAAGTATCGAATAGAAAACGCCAATCTAAACGAAAACGAGTAAAAAGTATCGAATAAAAACGCCAATCTATCGCTACGTGGGAGCAAATCAACAACAATGAACACCTGAATAATCGGTAACGTTAAAATGAAATCGAGAGCAAGCTTGGAATGTGTAAACGAGAACGAAACGGTTGTATGATTTTGCTAAAATAAAACGTTCTAATGATGTTTGAGTTCGCATATCTTTGTCTACGTTTTGTTGGTTACGGACATAGCCCGCAGAATCGCCAAACTTAAGTGGCAGTGGGCAGGGCACATTGCTCGCAGAACAGATGGTCGATAGGGGCGAAAGTTTCTGGAATGGCGACCACGTACCGGAAGACGCAGCGTTGGAAGGCCTCCCACAAGGTGGACCGATGACCTGGTGAGGGTCGCGGGAATCCGATGGATGCGAGACGCACAGGACCGGTCATTGTGGCGACTTTTGTGGGAGGCCTATGTCCAACAGTGGACGTCTTTCGGCTGAAATGATGATAATGATGATGATGATGATGATCTTTGTCTAGATCATCTAAATTAGTGATTGTCCAACATTGATGTACTACATCAATGATGACCAAGAAGCAATTTGCAGCGGAAACCGAAACCATGACCGAATGTTTGGTTTTTCTTTCAGTTTCGACCTCAAAAAAACCCCAAATCATAACTGACGTGGTAAAAGAATAACTGAAAAAAATAAAAATAATATTTTGATACAGTTATTCCTCTGACTATTTTTCGTAAATAGTTATGCATAGACCCTATAGTTAAAAACTTTCATAAAATACTAAATAATCAAATAAATCAACATTAGCATAATACATACTTATTATTTTATTTATGTAATAATAATAAATACTAATTAATAATGTTATAAATAATAATTGGTAATGTAATAAATAATAATTTATAATGTAATAAATAATATTTTGTAATGTAGTAAATAATAATTTATAATGTAATTAATCTTTAATTAAAATTGTTCTTAGATTAAGTTAATTTTTAAGTAGAAGAAGTATTGTATTTGCTGTGCCCAACAGGGTCCACGATTGTGTCAAATGTTTTCACCTACCACCTAATTATGTACATCGTGGAATGCAATAAATAATTGAGTATTGAGGTTTATAAAAATTATAACTTACATAGAAGAACGAGTCAGTCAGTTTTAAGGTATTCATAACAACCGTCAGTTCAAATACGCTAGTTTCGGTCGAGCCGAGTATTCGGCTGCTTATTGGCCGAAAAAAAAAATCCAGCCGAAATTAGTTTTTTTGACCGAAACCTTCGGTCGGTTTTTATTCTTACCGGGGTCAGATTAGTTTATGTTTATCACCTACGAATACTGGGAAGGCATGGCAAAGGATTTTGCCGTTTGTTTGGGTAGTTAACTAAACGTAAACAAGCTTGATATGTCTTTTTATTTAAAAAAATCGTATAAAAGACATACAAAGATTATTTGAATTTAGTTAATTACCAAACATCGGTATAGGTAAATAACAAATTGTAAACATTTTTAGATTTTTTTTTTTTGACAACTTTTAGATAAAAGGCATGTCAAAATTGTGTACATTTAGTTAATTACCAAACAGATGGAATACTATGTACCGTGGCAACTTCTGCTGTCCGATACAAATTTAAGTCATAAGTAGAGTTTGATAGTAAGTTAGCAGGCGCCGGTGGCGTCCTTCGCGATGCCATTGCATATTGTAACGTGCCACGACATCCCGTTGCGGCGGTGCGATGATAGCATAGGAATTTATGTCGTATTTCTATTTACATATGTTTGAATGTCCATTGCTAAAAATTTAAATCCTTTGTAGATGCCGTCCGTTTTGCGTAGGCCTTTAATCATATAATACTTCCGTTCATTAACGATATTGCGCTTATCATGTAGAGGTAAGTATGCGGAACAGATAAAATCCACGCATACCTCCGTTGAAATGGGAGTATTTTCCGACCAGACGGGTGATTTGTCTGGTCTGGGCAACTGCCCGATGGTTGATTTCGGGCTGTTGTAACAGAAGCAGTAACGGTATAGAATGACATGAACAGATATATTAATTGTACAAACACTTAAGGCCCTTTAGAAGCTGTTTGATTCCGTCATATTCGAAGGAAAAACACCGCAGGCATGGAGCGGAGGTGTGGTGGTACTCTTCTTTATGAAGGGCGACAAGGCCTTGCTCAAGAATTATAGGCCCATCTCACTTCTGAGCCACGTTTACGAGCTGTTTTCCAGAGTCATCACGAACCGTCTGGCGCGCAGGCTGGACGACTTCCAGCCTCCCGAACAAGCCGGATTCCGAAAAGGCTTCAGCACCATAGACCACATACATACGCTACGGCAGAAGACCGAGGAGTATAATCTGCCTCTTTGTCTAGCGTTTGTGGACTATGAGAAAGCCTTTGATTCGATCGAGACTTGGGCTGTGCTGCAGTCTCTCCAACGGTGCCAGATCGACTATCGGTACATCGAGGTGAAGTGTTTGTACGAAAACGCCACAGTGTCAGTCAGACTGCAGGACCAGACCTCGAAACCTATCTTCCTGCAGCGAGGTGTGACGCAGGGAGACGTAATTTCTCCGAAACTGTGCACGGCCACAATGGAGGATGTCCTCAAGGTTCTAGACTGGAGTGGATTAAGCATTAATGTCAATGGCGAGTACATCACTCATCTTCGGTTTGCCGACGACATAGTAGTCATGGCTGAGACTACGGAAGAGCTCAGCACAATGCTAAATGACCTCAGTAGAGCTTCCGAAATAGTGGGTCTTAAAATTAACATAGACAAAACTAAAGTCATGGTAAACAACCATGTAGCACCGACTCCTATCAAGATTGTAGACTATACTCGAAGTTGTGGACGATTACGTTTATCTTGGACAGACTGTCCAGTTCGTTAGATCTAATTTCGAGGAAGCTGCGCATTATCTTCTCATCCAATAAACCACAGTGTCTCAAGACGAAAGTCTATGACAAGTGCGTGTTGCCAGTGATGACATATATATGGTTCCGAAAAGTGGTCACTCACAATAGGCCTCATCAGAAGGCTCAAAATCACCCAAAGGGCAATAGAAAGGGCTGTGCTTGGAGTTTCCTTGCGTGATCGAATCAGAAATGAACATATCCGCAGGAAAACGAAGGTTGCCGACATAGCACGAAGAATCGCCAAACTGAAGTGGCAGTGGGCAGGGCACATTGCTCGTAGAACGGATGGTCGATGGGGCCGGAAGGTTCTAGAGTGGCGACCACGCACCGGAAAACGCAGCGTTGGAAGGCCTCCTACAAGGTGGACCGACGACCTGGTGAGAGACGCGGGAGTGCGGTGGATGCAAGACGCACAGGATCGGATGATGATGACTCAGTTTTACTCTCTAGAAGAGGGAATGGGCCGTAATCCACCACGCAGGCCCAGTGCGGGTTGGTGGATGTGTCATGCTTTCTTCTTTTACTACATGTTGACTTCTTCACGATGTAGGAAAACGGTGAATGTGAAGCAGTGTTTATAAAAATAATAATTCTATTAGCACACACACAAGTTTGAAAGAAAAAAAAAATATACAAATAAGACGAAAATAAATAGAAAACACATCAGAGGTGGTTGTGGGCCCCAAACTAGGCGAGTAATTAGCAGTATAATAAGAATGTTTATTGTTAATTGTTATAATAAATAAAGAATACCTTAAAACTATTAGTACCTACATATTTGGATGGTGGTCCCCAAACTAGGTAGAAGCTGTATCTTGGGGACCTGAGTTGAGAATTTGAGATAACTTTAATTTATAACGTTGTATCGGGCGGACCTGTAGAAATTCTGTATTTTTTTTTATATTTAGCAAAGAGGTTGTTGTAAACAATGAAACAACAAAATGAATAATAAAAAGTAAAAATCGCCTCGCACGCCTCAGGGAGATGTCAACAAATCGTAGGGGCCCAGCAGGGTCGAGGCCTACTAGGGACATGGGTGGTGTGAAAACGAAACCCGGGGCCCTGGGACAAAGGCAATGAAGGAACAGGAGTGGATTTTTAGTCAGTAAAAGTCTGACAATATCTCTCGCTCTCTCACGGAGGATACAAAACTTTTCGTCCGACTCGAACTTGGCCGGTATTTCTTTACAATTTTTTCTGAACAGACTTATAAAGCATAACTTGGGTAGGTACTAAATATGTCAAACAATAATCCTTCATAGTACAAATCTGCACTACCAAGCCAGAAAGCGGTAGTATCTCAACATTTTTCGAAAATTCGTTTCATATTTTGCATCTAAACTTTTAAAACACTCCGCATTACAAGTGCTACTCGAAAATCCCGTATCTTTATTGTAATACTGAAATAGAAATATATAATACGTATTAAGTTATATTATAAATGCGAAAGTAACTCTGTTTGTTGGTTACATCTTTACGCCTAAGCCGCTAAACCGATCTTAATAGAATTTAACTTGGGACGTAGTCTAAGACCTGTACCATGACGTTTAAAGTAAGATTGTTTCATTTTTATTTCCATTGTGGGTAAGAGATGGCGCTAGACAACCTGTATAGCTCTGTCTCTAACCCACACTGAAATAAGAATGAAACAATCTTACTTTGAACGTCATGGTAACCCACTAGGTCTTCTAAGACATAAAAAAGAACTTGAAAATATAATAGAATACACTTTATTGTACACCAAAATAGTAAAAATTTTGCAGAAACTTAAATCTATGAGTACAATGGAGGTTTTATCTTACTTAAACTAAAAAGGGGGTATTCTGCGGTGTACTGCTACCAAATATTAATCAGACAAAATTGTAACATTTAAATTATATGATACATTATATATCTGAATTGATTGGGCTTGGTGTATTGATACTTTTTATACACCAAGCCAGTGAAGTCGCCAGCAGAAGTTTTTATTCAGTACTAGTTTCTGCCCGCGACTTCGCCCGCGTAGAAGTCGAAAATGGTTTTATTAGGTTTTTTGAGACACGAAAATATGAAATATTATTTATTATCTTCGTCGTGTGTATATATATATATGTGTCCATTGAATTGTATGGCGAGCGATATTGTATCTTAAGATAAAATATTATAGTATCTTAGCCGTGTGCAGCGCCCCTTAGTGAACTCCACTGCGGGTGACGTAACCTACGACAAACTTATTATTTGCGGTTGGTACAGTAATCGGGTCTATCGTCGAACCGCAAAATTAAGTTTGTTTTTTATTGTAAATACTTTTCCGGGATAAAAAGTACCCAGTGTGGTGCCCAGGATATTAAAGAATAATTGTACCAAGTTTCATCGTAATCGAACCGGTAGTTTTTGAGTGATGCCTGAACAAACAGACAGACAGACAAAATTTTCACCACTCACTAACACCAAACCCAATTCCAAGTTCCATTTATTTTTTTAATATTTTCAATGTACAGAATTTTGATTTCCACAGATTTATTAAAAGTATAGATATGTCATAAAAATTACGGCAATCGTTCTTTACAAAAACCTTTTTATTCTTAAATCTCACTTTCTTTGAGTTATCGCTTTTTGGCTTTGTAGAGCAGTGGGCACAAATTCAGACATACACTTAACCAAGGTCTAAGTAGTCGAAGGCCGTGCCAACACATTTGTTTATCATAAATAACTTTTGTTTATTAAGGGCTATCGATAAGTTTCTGAAGCTTGCTTCTAAAAAATCCACTTGACTTTACAGGGACGAATTCGGTAATAAATTATAATTCATTATAGAGTGAGAGAGAATTTTATGTTTCTGTATAGGTATGTCTGTATGGGGATGGCAATATCCAGAATTACAAGGTTAGATGTAAATTTGATAGATTCATTATTTCAGCTGGACATAGGCTACATATTATTATTTTTATATATTTTGATCTCTAGTAAATTGCATGCTTGTTTGTCTTCAAAATTTCTGATTTTTTATTTTTTATAATTTATAAGTTTTACTTTATTTTATTTTAATATTTTTTGCTTGCATTATTTTGGACCTTTATTTTTTCCTATTTTTGAAAGAAATAAAAGGCTGATTAAACTCATGCAAAATATTCTGCATTTTATTAGTATTTGGGTTTGTAAAAGAAAAGAAAGAAGAAAGAAAACATGTTTATTCTGCCTAAATAGACGCACAATTCTTACAAAAATATAAAAACAAAGTTCCCTGACAGGCCATATGTGTATCTGGCATAACTGTGTTGCTCTATATGACCATAGACAACACAGTTGTCTAGATTATCTGTGGCATTTTGACGCCGGTCTTAACAGAGACAAACAATAAATTAGTAATTAGTATTGTAAGATTAAAATAGAATTGAAAGAAATAGATTTATAAAGCATAGCTTGAGGTACTAAACATATCACATAATAGTCTATCATAGCACAAATTACCCCATAAAACCAGAAATAACACAATTTTTTTCGAAAATTCAGTTTTTAGCTTTGATATTCCTAATAAATGCTTAATGTTGTAAGTTTAAACAGTGTATCGATTGTTGAATGCCCAACAAATAAGTAAATAAATAATAAAAGCAAAATCTATTATTTGCGTGATGAAACCATTCATTATAAAGATGACGTGAATTCACTGATAGTGGATTCTCTACATTAAAACAATAGCGAGGCCATCACAGATGAATATTTGCATTAATGATGCATTTATTTATTTAATTCATGAATTGGTAACAATTGGTTTGCCTTGAAAAAATACCGCTATGTAATATTTCCCGATACGAGGAAAAACGTCATTTTAAAATTCATTTCAACCGGGTAACTATATTTATTCGATGGATGCGAGACGCACAGGACCGTTCTTTGTGGCGACATTTGGGGGAGGCCTATGTCCAGCAGTGGACGTCTATCGGCTGAAATGATGATGATAATGATGAACTATATTTATTTATTGTTGTTTAATACACGTGAACGTGAGGACCATGTTGATGTCTTTTTTTCCTTTTCAGTAATTTTAACGTATGTCTGGCAATTTGAGTATTTTTTGCGGCCTACAAAAATGTCCTTTCCTTGGTATTGTTCATCAAGTCGTTGACGAACCTCCTCCTACTTAGAACTCCTTAGTAGTCCTGAGTTGAGCTTTGCGAATACTGACAAATGCTTGCACTGACTGGACAGGTCCAATTAAATCTGTATGGTTCTTTCTTCAAAAGACCCTCTCAGACAAATCTGCATGGTTCTGATGTGATTTGACCATTACATATTTTCTGTATGGACTTTAAAAGAGACTTTGAACCCTGAGTTGGTTTCTGTATTTCTTCTCAGGGTAGTCGGCTAGGAAAAACCGGCCTCATCTAGTTAAAAATTAAGGAAAAAGAAGTTGACGTGGTAAAGTGTTTTTTAAATCTATTTGCAAAATAAATATAATTTATCATTTATCACAGTATAATGGTAAAGGAGGAAAAGCAAATTTGTATTTAAAATTGAAAAAATACCTAAGACCTCACATTAAATGATACAGTGGTGTCGCACTGGATCTGTTCTGATTTCGCAAAATACCTATAGGTTCGCAGTAGTTGTAGTATCACCTGTAACAGGGGTTGCTCACTAGATTACATCTCCATGCATTCGGCTTCAGAGAATTTCCAATACGAATAGAGCACAAACACAAAAACCTATATCTTATTCAGATTCGGATTCGTTGAGTCACGAAAACTAACCACCGTAATAGTCACTGACGTCACGGTGGAGCATACGGTGGACGCGCCCGCTTGGGCGGAGCACCGTTGTGTCCTCGTGGAGGCAATCGGCGGCAGCGACCTCTCGCGTCGGGCCCTGGTTCGGGCTATGTTCCGAAGCGAAGAGGAATAGCAGGCGGTGGCCTCCTTCTGCAAAGCAGTAATGCTAGTGAAGGAGGTGGCCGCACGCGTGAGGGAACGAATGTCCTCACGCCCGAGCCGCCGAGATTCTGACTCCGATTACCAGCCACAGTAGACGCGGGCATGCGGATTTCGAGCAATGGGTAGCTTGCCGTCCGGCCTTCCTATAATTGACTGGACCGAGCCCAGTCGTCAACAGCGCGTAGTGATCCACGTGCTCCTCAAAGAGATGTCAGCAAACCTTAGGAGCTCAGCAGGGCCGATGACCGCTAGTTAGGACCGCGGGGAATTTCTGAAAAGTAAACCCGTAGTTATAGAAAGCAAAGGGCAACTGAAGGACACAGGTATGGTTTTAGTCAGTAAAAGTTTGACACGCCTTCCCACTCTGCCCAGAGCGGGATAAGTCATTGATGAATACCAGCTTAAAAAAAAAATAGTTACCGAAGTAATTTCTTTACAAATAATTGGATTGATTATTTATTAAAATTAAATGTACTTGTAGTTAATTTATTTACATATAAACACTTAAAATTGAAAATAAAAACAAATACAAATAAAAAAGCACAAAGGTGCTGCTTACTTCAAACGAAATTTCTTTTAGTAGATCTGCGACAGGAGAGTTGGATGAGATATGTAGACACCATAGATATCCAGAGATATGCCTTCATTACGGAATAGTGACGAGTTCTAGTGACACCGCTTATTCCCCACCAAAATAATTACAACATACACGAATAGTGTATTTACGATACACACTTATAATTTGCACACGCACACTAAAAAGAAAACAACTACACTAAATCGATTTTTAATACCACACATACATAGAATGGGCGGGGCATTTACTTGTAAACACTTGTTATTTGGGAACATTCAATGCACACGCATGCAATTAGGGAGTCGAACGCAATGGTCGATAATTTTTATCGATATTTAATTTCAGCATATTCTTATAATATAATTAATTTGTTTATTTTTCTTTAAATTTTAAAAAAAGGAAGGGAAGGAAAGAAAGGTTTAGTTAGAAAAGGAAGTTAGTGATAGTATGACGGTTGATAGGATAGAATGGAAGAAAACAACGTGTTGCGCCGACCCCAAATAAGATGGAACAAGGGCAGGAAGATGATGATTTCTTTAAATACTTAATTTCTATTTTATAATACCTATTCGAAAAGAGAGTTTACTTTTAATAAAATAAAATAGGTATATTTTTTTAGTTGAGTAGAATGTTGGGCTGTGAAAAAGACGGATGAAAAAAGATTGCATGTAGCGGAGATGAGAATGTTAAGATGGATGTGTGGTGCGACGAGAATGGATAAAGTGAGAAATGAATATATTAGGGGAAGTTTGAAAGTGGCGCCAGTGACTGAAAAGTTGAAAGGGAATCGTTTGTCTTGGTATGGTCATGTAAAGAGGAGAGATGAAACACATGTTACTAAAAGAGTTATGAGTATACATGTGGATGGATGGAGAGGGAGAGGGAGGCCAAAGAAAAGATGGATGGATTGTGTGAAGAGTGATATGAAAGAAAAGGAAGTTAGTGATAGCATGACGAGTAACAGGGCAGAGTGGAAGAAAAAAACGTGTCGCGCCGACCCCAAATAACACGGGATAAGGGCAGGAAGATGATGAGGTATATTTTTTTAGTATCGTATTACTGGTAAAAGGGAACGTCGTCTGTTAAATATCATGCTGTATTATTATAATAATTATATTATTTAATCTTAAAAAATATATTTTAATCATAAATGCCTACCTACATATATTCAAGGTTGGTTTAAACAGTTGGGTAAATTTTATACTCATATTCTAACTCGATAGCGTTGATAAAAATTACTATAGAATTATAGGCTATAATTTTAGGCTAATTAGACAATTGTAGGCTAAAGGATCAAATTTGTTCAATTTTGTTGATTTATTCCTATACCTGTGCTTGGGGAATCCAATCCCGAAAGCGCGGGTACCCACACCTTTTTTGCGGGATCAGAAATGCGGGATTACTTGTGCGGGATTGAATGTTTTTCTATGAAAAATGGGATTTGACGACGCTCCGTTCTGATTACCTAATAGTTAGACCCAGTAAGGGTCAAAGTGCTCTGGCCCAGGGCCAGCCCAACACAAGATAGACCCAGTAAGGCCTCATTAACAAGTGATTTATCAACTTTCCATAAAACTAGTGACCTTTCTGTAGAATTTGTGTCTATGGAAAATAATTATGTTTTAATTTTTTTATCTTACAGCTTAATAAATTTTGATTTTTTATTTTCTATTATGCGTGTCCTATATCGAAAGTGGAAATGAATGTAATCAATATGTCAGTTAAGGTTCTTTATCTTTCTAAATCGGAAAGATGAAAAACGTTAAATGTTTTATTTTTTCGGTTCTAAATAATTATACCTCTGCGAAATTCAAATTGTCTTAAGTTTTTTTCATTTTGCAGGTCAGAGTGGCACTGTGACCTTTTTTTTTATGTCGCCTCGTTCGTGTGAATTGAGAGGTTATATTAGAGAGTAGGCTTGAGTCTTAGCATAGGGAACTGTAATAATAAAAATAAAAATCAAATAGAAATTGGAACTCACCAAATAGACCAATAACAGGCACTTTTGAATTGTCAAAATGTCGGTCAGTCAAAAAAAAAAGTGAAGCTAAGTTGCACGTCCCAAAGTGTAGGTCTCTATGGAGAAGAACATGCAAGAAACTCCATGGGCTTTCTCTTAAATCATGAACATTGACGGCTGCTTAATATTATTAATCTTTTAGGGCCCATCTTACAAAACCGCCAAATAGCCAAATTTTTTAAAATAATATTGAATATTTTTGCATAGCGAACACAAATTATTGTAACTATAGGCAGAAAACCAAACTATAGGTAATCATATTTGTTTATCATGCTACTTATCATATTGTACTCTTAATTGAAAAACTTTGATCATCTCTATCTTAAGGTATAATGTAAATTTAAGTTTTTACACTTCACAAGTAACTGTATCGAAATAACAATATCTTAATTTGGTTCTAACAATATTAAATTTATAACTAATTTAACAAGTAATACGACAATATCCATTGAAATGTAAAAAAAATTATTGAACAACAATAATACGCAAATCGATAAAATCCACCACACGCACTCGATTACACCTCTCTAAATCTTAAACAGTCTCTTAAAAATTTGAAACAAAATATCTGACCTTAAGCCCGAATACGTCCCTGTGCACTTTTCGTCGCACTAAGCATAATAAGTGTTCAGTTTCACGAACTAGTGTTTATAATATTTATTTAGTTAAGCGACGCGGGGGGCAGAGGGGAAGGAAGGGATTGGTTACTTAATATTGTCCTGTTGGTTACTCTTAACTAAACGGTGGGAGGATAAAGTCGTTCTGTGCTGTACCGTGTGCCAAATTACAGGGTGTGTGTAAAAATGTGCTGGTCGGAAAAATGTTGCTACGTCGTGCCGGCGAATTTGGGATGTGTGCTCGTGGGGATTGTCAGTTTTGTAAGCGATTTTAATTTTTTTTCTGCATAATGTAATGTGTGTGTGTTTTTTTTTGTTTAATATAGGTATGTCCTTTCGCCAGTCAAGTGAACACCAGTAGTTCACTTTAGAAAAAGTAATACTGTCAAACGGGGTGAATAGGAACAAAACTTTGGTTAGGTTTTTCACATTAGTATATATTTATACAATAATTGATTTCTATCAAAGCATCCATTTTTATTACAATTAATGAATAAATAGGAGTACTTAAATGCTGGGAAAAATTGTTAATTAACGCGAATATCCCCTCCAAATTTTTGTTCCTATTCACCCCTGCGTTCCTATTCATCCCGTTTGACTGTAAATAGTTCATAAAACAATAATCCCTTATAATTTGAATGTCTTTTTGAAAATGTTCCGAACAGTCGAAAGAGTATAAAAGGAGAGATTGATTGACTGACATATCAACGGACTGCCAAAACTACAGGGCCTAGGAGTGTGAATTTTGCATAGCGTTTTCTTTTACATCGAGCACTAAGGCTGAGCGCACACTTGAGTCAAGCCAGTCTTAACACAGACTACTGCTTTACAAAACATGAAGACGCGCACACTTTAGACAAAACGTTTCGTAGACAAAATTGTCTAATACCTACAAAAACTGCACAGCGACAAATCTGACTAACGATTGTCTGCTTCCCTTTTGTACGACAAAACAGTCTACCGACGTACTACATCTAAAGGATCATTGACAATGATGCACTCGTTGAGTCGAGGCTTCAAAGTCTTGAGCATCGACGCCGAGTTGCTAGCCTGTCGGTTTTCTACTGGTTGCATTTCGGGGAGTGTGCGTCGGAATTGCATAACCTAATTCCGCCTAGCCCGTTCCATCATCGGACTACCAGGCGTACGGCAATGCGCCACCGGTACATGATGGACATCCCACCTATACGCACAAAACGTTTTGGGAACACATTCATTGTACGTACAGCTAAGGAGTGAAATTCCTTGCCGGAATCTGTGTTTCCCGATGGCTACAACCCGGGAATCTTTAAGTCGAGAGTCAATAGGTTACTTCTAGGTAAGCGCACTCCATCGTTGACCGCATCGTCGGTTTCCATCAGGTGAGATAGCGGTCCAGCACATACCTATCAAGAATAAAAAAAAAGGAATTGACACATGCGGTGCGCGCCGCGTCGTCATATTAGTCAAAACTAATGCAAAAGTAGGAATTAAACGATACGAGTAAATACAAGTACATACTCGATACTTTTCTCCGAAACCATGTGTATCGATACTTTGAAATTAAGTATCGAGTAGATACTTATTCAAAAGAGTAGAGTCAAAAGTATTCATATCAGATGTCAATGTCACTATCTCATTTTTAAGATCGATAAAAAGAAAATTCATATTATAATTTTGTACTTATCAATAAATAATACCAATTACTTGTTATTGTTACGGTTTTTACTCAACTTTTTCCAAAGAACAACTTGATACGAGTAAGTATTGATACTTTTCAATTGATACTGAATAAGTATCGATACGTGATGACCGATACCGTATCGAGAAAAAGTATCGATACCTCAATGGTATCGTTTTATCCCTAGATAAAACAGTTTGTCTAAAAATTGTCTTGTCCTAAGTGTCTGCTCAGCCTAAGAAAGGATTTTCAAAACTTCATTTCCTAAGGCCCCTCGCCCACAGCGACTTTTTTTAGCAGCTACTAACGCGCATTAGTGGCATTTGCAAGCGCTATAGAAAAGATGCCTACGCGCTACTAACTAACGCGCTACAGCATCGCAACAGTATCGATGCAAACGCGCTACAGCACTACAAAAAGTCCCTAAGGGGATGAAACGCAGGTTTTAAGTTTGTATGCAGAAACCGACTTTCACGCGGCCGAAGCCGTGGGCAGGAGTTAGTTATTATTATAGGCTCGCGTTTGACAACTATCTCACCTGCACCCCTAGCCAAGTTGATAATCTGCAATCGTTAACGCTAGTCGAAAACTAATCTAATGTATGGGAATGACATCATCTCAACGTTAAGTCACGTGGTCAGAACAAACGAATAAAAAATTCGTAGCCAAGTTCACATCGTTCTACAATGTTCAATGAATTGTTAACGTTTCTACAATGTTCAACGTTACATCCTTTGTTATTGTAGAACGACATTGTAGAACGAACGGCCGACTCAACATGGCTACCAACTTATCGTTTTCTACAATTGGTGGCATCGAGGCATTACCGATTGGAGAACGGAATTCGACACGAAACGGTTGTAACTTGGCTAGGGGGTGCTGATGATAAGCGATTATGTGGTCGACGATGGAGCATACCCTTAGGCCGTGGTTGTGGATGGAGCACGCATGCCTAGGCAAGCGTGCTCCAAGTAACCTATTAACTCTTCTTGACTTAAATACCCTTAGGCCGTGGTTGTGGATGGAGCACGCATGCCTAGGCAAGCGTGCTCCAAGTAACCTATTAACTCTTCTTGATTTAAATACCCTTAGGCCGTGGTTGTGGATGGAGCACGCATGCCTAGGCAAGCGTGCTCCAAGTAACCTATTAACTCTTCTTGACTTAAATACCCTTAGGCCGTGGTTGTGGATGGAGCACGCATGCCTAGGCAAGCGTGCTTCAAGTAACCTATTCACTCTTCTTGATTTAAATACCCTTAGGCCTTGGTTGTGGATGGAGCACGCATACCTAGGCAAGCGTGCTCCAAGTAACCTATTCACTCTTCTTGACTTAAATACCCTTAGGTTGTAGCTATGAGGATACACAGTCATAAATAATTTTCTCCTCATAATAATTAGCCCAAAAATAGGGAAAAATATGTTAAAAGTAAGTGTTGTAATAATTTGGATATTTCTGCCTTTATTGTTCATAGAATTAAAATAAATAAATGAGGATTGCAGTGGCCATGACATGAATTAATAAAAAAAATAAATAAAAAAAAAATAAAAAAAAACCCTCAGTGCGCGAGTCCGACTCGCATTTGCCCAGTTTTTTTTATATCTCCATCATCATCATTTCAGCTGAAAGAAGTCCACTGTTGGACATAGGCCTTCACTCACTGGCATTCCAGAACCTTTGAGCCCATACGGCCATCTGTTCTACGAAAAATGTGCACTGCCCATTGCCACTTAAATTTGGCGATCTTTCGTGCTATGCCATAATATTTTTAATATAAATCTATTTAATTCTAAATTACGGTTTGTAACTTATCACAAATACCTAAGTCATTAAAATATAACACTTACATTCTTTATTAATTACATAGTTAAGTACTTAAACGTTTTACCTTGTGTTTAAAATGAGCAACTCATGAAGGCCGTGGTTGTGTGTAGGTTCATATGCACACTGTTTCTGTGTGCGTGATCTATTTCCTGCGACACCGAGCCTGCAACCGAATGCTCCGAGCTTAGGTACCTACGCACACAACCATTCAACTAAATACTATATACCTTAGTTTCAGCAATATTCTGGCTTGTAAAGAGTACTTCGCCGTCCGGCCGTCCGGCCATCCCGTTAGGTCCAAACCCGGCTTGACGCCGTTTCCCGGCCATCGTAGGCGCGGGCTTGCGGACGGCGAACAATGGGTAGCTCGCCGTCCGATCGTCCGGTAACCGTCCGGACCGGGCCCAAGTCGTCGAGTAGTGTTCCACTTGCGCCTCAAGGAGATGTCGCTGGCTTTTTGCCGGGTATGACGGGGCTTATCAGGGCCGATATCTGCCAGGGTTGCATATTGTTCAAAAGAGTTACTGTGGCTCTCGCAAAGGACAATTGAAGGGTCATTTTTTGTTTAGGTAGGAAATCATCCAATTATTTCTCTTGCTCTAGGGAGGTGCGAGAGGGCGTGTCAGACTTTTACTGACAAAAACCACTCCTATGTTTCTTCGTTGCCTTGCGTACCAGGACTTCGGGTTTTCCTTTCAGAAGCGAACCCATGGCCAAAGTAGGCTTCGACCCTGCTGGGTCTCTACAATTTGCTGACATCTCCTTCAGGCGTTCGTGGAACACTACGCGCCGTCGACGAGTTGGGCTCGGTCCGGATGGTTACCGGATGGCATTAGGTCCGTCTTTGTACCTTTGTGTTGCGTGAAGTTTTAATAAATAAACAAAATAAATAATGGCCGGACGGCGAGCTACCTATCGCTCGCCGTCCGCAAACCCACGCTTACGGTGGCTCGAAGCCAGGGTCGGCGGCTGGGGCGTGAGGTTGTCCGTACCCTTTTCTTAAAAAAAGGCATTCTATAATTATTCTCTTTGGAGGCGATACTAGATATTGTAGTTTTTAATCTTCGCAGTCCGTACATTTAGCCAGTTTAAAGTTTAGAAAGTATATTTTGATACGGCTTACAATCACTTTGTTTTCCACTAGAATATGAATGTAACACATGTTGTTTTAGCAGTATTTGGCAGCGAAATCGAGTCAGCGTATACGGCAATTTTCGCTGAGGCAATAAATACTAAAATAAAATTCTCAACTCCATTTTACCGAGAAAGCGCCTGTTTTAATAATTCCACATATTGTTCAGTGACAGTTGAGACAATAGAGGTTTGAGATACGAAACTACACCAATTTTACATCACAGTATCCACCTGGAGCTAAGGCGTGAGGCGGAGACAAGCAACACGCCCTGGCCCCCGCCGAAGACACTCCGAGCGTTGGGAGTCGCAGAGCAATTTCTGCCTACCCTAGGTGATGACGAACAATGGGTAGCTCACTGTCCGGCGGTCTAATAAGGATCAAGCCCGGGTCGATGGTGTGTTGTGTTCCATCAGTTCCATGCGTACCTCTAAAATATGTCAGCAAGATTAACGGGACCAAGTTAGGCCGATGCCTGCCAGGCCTGCAGTTTGTTCAAAAGAGTTACTATGGCTCCCGCAAAGGGAACTAAAGGGACGTTGTGGATTTTAATAAAAGTCTCACACTCCCTCTCTCTCTACCCAGAGCGGAAGAAGTAATTTTATATTTTCCGCATATGTAAATACTAGAATGAATATAGGCTACTGGGTTAATACGTCGTAATCTATCTAAGTTATTCTAGTTACTAACTTGTTTGTATAACAAGCTATTCCTGCGATGTTTACCTTATGGTAAATACTTAGGTACAACATTGAAATTGATATCCCTTGAGCCTATTTCCTCTTATGAAAAAGGGGATATGCCATCTCTTTCTAACGGCATTATTATTAGCCAACGGTAACTGGGCTTGCTTACATGCAATTCTTACACCGTTCGGGGTTTCCTACCTATAGCGGTGGCGGTGTTACCAGTATATAAATTACTCATACCTTGTAGCGTAAGATTTTTTGAGCTGGCTACCTTGTTTTTGAAAGGTGTACAGGTAAAACTCATATTCGTCTTACGTTCAACATTTATGTGTTAGACGAAAATGAGTAACCCCTTTTTATGTTGGATTTTGTATATGTAATTGTGATTATGAGAATTTTAAGTAAAGAAATTGAGTTACTCTTAGTATGAAGCAAGACACGTTTTTTTGCTACTTGTTCCAGGAAATAAGTGTTCTTTTGAAAACCTTAAATACCGGTTTTTTATAAAATAATTTCATAATTTAGAATCTTGGTTTAATGTGCAAGGTTTCTAAAGGTATATATTTTTAATTTATGAATATGGGCCTGGACCAAAGTTCACGTAAAATAGCAGATTTTTAGAAGTCATTACTTTATTAGTCTTACACAAATTTATGATTTGATTTCAAATGAAACCTAGATAATATCCACAAAATACCTGTGTTTCCAACATATCTATAGAAATATGTGTAATAAGTAGTAGTCAATAGTAAGCATTAAAAATCCCCAGGCTATCAAGAAACACAGACTCCGGCAAGGAATTCCACTCCTTAGCTGTACTTACGCACAATGAATGTGTTCCCAAAACGTTTTGTGCGTATAGGTGGGATATCTACGTACATGTACGCCTGGTGGTCCGATGATGGAACGGGCTTGGCGGAATTAGGTTATGCGATTCCGACGGACACTCCTTAAATGCAACCGGTAGAAAACCGACCGCAAACAACTCGGCGTCTAAGTACCTATTTTACAATATAACATTAGTATAGATTTTGGGTTTAACCCTTTGACCCCATTGTAAAAGTTGTATTTAAAAATGTTCTTCCATTTGATAATAAGGCTAAAGTAACTAAAAGTGAATTTAAAATTTTAGTGGGGTGATAATAGTAGGTACATTATGATATGAGTGGAGAAAGATTATCAGTGTGACTGAGGCGGCATTCGCCCGAGCCGTTGGCGAGGATGTTATAGAGCCGAGGGCTGCAGTGACATATTTCCACGTGTCTCAAACGACGTTTTTCAATACACTTACGAAGACATAAATAAATGGGGGTAGACGCGCGAGTCGTGGGGGTCACTTAGCATCCAGCCTAATACGATAATTTTACAAAATTGTAGCGTGGACGAACACGCGCACTTTTCTGCACTAGTGCGAAAAGCAGTAGACATAAAACTATTGAAAATATTATTGTTTTTCATTCCAGATACTGTCCCTATTCATGCTGGCGACCTCAGTGGCATACTTCATCGTCGAGACTGACGAGAGTCATCACGATCAGGTCTCAGCCCAGGACAGGCACTTTGCCAGGGTTTTAGGACTGGAACTGAATATGCTGTCGGTGCACGTAATTCTATCAATCGCGATCATCATAGCAGTATTGTGGATGCTGTTCTCTATCACTCTGGTGGCTGGCGTTATAAAGGTACGGGTTATTCGTATATATATTACACGTAGTTGGGCACTTTTTTTTTATTGATATAAACTAGTGCTTGACTGCGATCCCACCTAATGGTAAGCAGTGATGCAATCTTTGATGGTGAGGCGCACTAGTTTAATTTAACTTATATTATAAAGAGGATAGATTTGTTTATTTGTATGGTAAGATTTAACTCAAAAACTTTATTCATAATTAGCTAAATATTTAAAGGAAATTTTGGTCATGAATATCGAAGATAATAAAATTATATTATTAATATAAATTAAGTTGCGCGTGAGAAACACTACGCGCTGTCGATGACTCGGGCTCGGCCCGGACGATTACCAGACGGCCGGACGGCGACCTACCCATTGCTCGTTGTCCACAAGCCTGCGCCTACCAAGGCTGGTAGTCGGAGTCAGAGTCTCAAACCCGCGCCTGCCCCGCAGGTGGAAATCGGGGTCGGGATCCCGGCGGCTGTGGCGTGAAGAAGTCCGTTCCCTCACGCTGCATCCGCCTCCTTCGTTAGCATTAATGCTTCGCAGAAGGAGGCGACCGCCTACCATTTTCCTCGCTCCGGATCATGGCCTGTACCAGGGCCCGGCGCGAGAGGTCGCTGCCGCTGATCGCGCCCACGAGGAAACGGCGATGTTCTACCCAAGCTGGGCACACGGCCACTGTATGCTCTAATGTGTTCTCCGGGCGATCCATGCTATGCTGACACCCGAGCGATAGATAAGGGGGCGTCCATAAATTACGTGAGATATTTAAGCGGGGAGGGGGTCGAGTCAAATCTCATCTAATCTTACGTTGGAGAGAGGGGGGGTCTCGGCAAATATCACGTAATTATTTTTCTGATTGAAACAAAAAAAAAACACTATTTTGGTCCATTTAATCCAGATTGTACATGCTTAAGATTTAATCTTAAGCGTAATCGTAATACGATTAAGATCATTCACTAATTCGTTCGAAAGAAAATAATGGATTAAATTAGAGCAGATATTGTTTTTTTGCACGAAGCAATTTTTTTTTCTTTTTACTATAATAATCCAACGCGTCTACGTTAAAAACCCATATTTTGAAAAATCTTGTGAGATTTGGGGATGGGGGAGGGGGTTGAATAAAGTCACACAACATCTCACAAGATCTCACCAGTGGGGAGGGAGGAAAATTCAAAAAAACACCTCACGTAATTGATGGCCGCCCCCTAATGTGAACAGTACACAATAGAAATTATATCGGATTATCTGCTAGCTTCGGATAGGTTCGGTTCCGGATATTGGAATTCTAAAATCATGAAAGTAGGTCTCCTGCTTCCTGTCTTCATCCCATATTACTTGGGGTCGGTACAACACGTTTTTTTCTTTTATTCTGTCCTGTCACCCGTCAAAGTAGCTAAAACACAAATACCAAGATTTTAATTTATTTATTTCTAGACTAGATTATATTTTGTTTCTCCGGGCAAAACAAACAAAAATCTATCGTAACCTGTCATTTACACTCTATATTTTTTATCCGAAACTTTCATATCGGGTTCGGTTACCCTTACGAATATTTATTTATTTCGGATATTTGATAGTTTCGGTTACAGTTAACTATGTAGCTCCGTAATATTCAGCTTTAATAAAAAAAAAAACTTAAAATAATATAATAATAATATTTTCCTCAACTTTCACACAGCGCTATCTAGTCCCAAACTAAGCAGAGCTTGTGCTATGAGTACTAGGGAACTGATAAATATACATATATATTTCTAAATATGTACATACATATTTTATATAAATTACATACAGATACAGAACAAATGAAAGTACTCATCACACAAATATTTGCCTTGGGTAGGAATCGAATCCACGACCTCTGGCATAGCATTCAGGTTCCCTGACCATTAGACCAACAGGCCAGTCAAAATGCGTTTTTTTTTCAGAACAAACCGTGCTTCATACTTTGCTACTTCTCATTCGGCATCATCATCACGATCATCTGCCAGCTCAGCGCCCTCCTGTTGTTACTGCAAACCTGCTGGATCCCCGCACTCATCCTCTTCCTCTTGTCTTGTGAGTACTAGTAACTGACCAGCGTTATGGTGATCCATCTTGGACCAATTCTTGTGCCTACTTTTTTTTGAGATGGTAGCAAATCATCAGGTAACTCCTATCTCTCTGTGTTCAATGAAGGTAGAATTACAGCGACAGTAACTCCGCTTCTATAGGGCCTATTACAACACTCGATATTCAGACTCTCTTAGTCTATGTCTTTATAATTGTTTTTTTTTTTTAATTAATGTTTGTATTTATTATTTTGTTTCGATACCTGCATAGTTTTATTTAACCTCCACGAGTGTGACCGTGGCATCACCGAGGGCCCTAAAATAATACCAGCACTGCGTTATTTATCGTTTTAAATATCGCAGCATATGCTGAGTTAGGCGCCATTTTGGCTTTGCACAGACTTTAAAGTTAAAAAAGCGCCTAACGCCTTTTTGGCCTTGCACAGACTTTAAAGTTAAAAAAGCGCCTAACGCCTTTTTGGTCTTGCACAGATTTTAAAGTTATTTTTTTTCATACTTAAGTAATTCTACTGTATGTGTGAGGTACGAATAAACGTTTTTTCTTTCTTCTTTCTCTTTTCTATGTAGCGTCACACAAGAAAAAGAGCAACTTAAGTACGCCAATGTCGTGTAAAGGAATGAAACAGAAAGATGAGATAAATAGATAAACATAGATTAAGACTGTCTGAATATCGAGTGGTGTAACAGGCGCTTATGTGCTGAATGCTATTTGTTTTTACGTTAACACGATCGAAACATTTGCCGGGTTTGGTTATCTGATTGGTTAACATCTTGGAGCGGGCCAATCAGAGCGCCGAATGTCATAAACGTGTCAATTGCGTTAACGTAAAACCAACTTTCAATAGGACTCTGCAGTTACTGAGGTTTTCCCGCTGTCTGTGACAACAACATACCCAAACCAATTTTTGTGAGCAACAATGTTCGTATTTTTAAGCAATTTTAAGCATAGCGCCTTAAAAATAATTACCCAGAATAATGCAAGCCAACAATTGATGGGGAAGCAATCACTCGTTTTTATCGAACTGGCTCAGAAGAAGGGTATGGTTTTTCAGGAGTATATACGGTTTAAGACATTTATTTCTCAAAAAGAGTAAAATTCACTTAATATGAGAAATACAAGTTATTCCTAAATACACATAATACACGTTGACATGAAAAATGTAGGTACTCAAATAAACTAGTAAGTATTAAATTATCTAAAAACAAAAATTTTAAAATGTCATGAGGGTAACAGGAAAAAAAAGTACATATTTGTTGTATTAGGAACTCATTACGTATCGTTTCTTATGGCAAGTCGATAGCAATTACATATTTTTGTTGTATCTAACTTTTTTATCTATGTTTTGTTAATTTAAGCTTGTTTATTAAATTAATTGGGTTATATAATTTTACATTAGTTTTTATATATATATATTAGTTCTTCTTTGAATGCTGTAACTTTACTTATCCAAAGATTTGATTGTTCTTATTATGTAGATATATTTTATTGATTCTAATTTACAAAAACTTACATTGACTCTATACTTTTCTTTTTATATCTTAATTTAATTAAAACGGGAAAAATCTTTCTAGATGTGGTGTTTCAAGGTTTTATTGAATAACGTGTAGGATTGGATCCCTTTTATGTCATTAGGCAATTTGTTGTATATATTTGTTCGTATGTCTATTTCTTTGGTTAGCCCGATCCTATAGCCTAAACGACTGGATAGCTCAATAGGTTTTGACGAAGGAGGTACCTTTGCATTCGTCAGAATTGTCGAAGTGACATTCAAATAATTTCTGTACTATCTTCAAATAACATCCATTTCTTTCTGATTCCAGTGCTCCACATCCATGTCTTGGTGGTCGTGCACACGGTTTACGAACTCATGTCGAGGGGAAAAGATTTCAGCTTCCAACAGCACCAAGACGATGAGGATCCGCTAGCAGACTGCTTCGATGAAGATAGCAGCAGGATTTAGAGTTATATGAAGTTGATATATAACCGCGAAGATACTTATGACACTATGTGTTCCATTTTTGATTCCCCTTTTCATTATTTTAGAAAGTTTGCCACAGCCTTGCAATAAAAGGCTTTAACTATTAAGTTAAGGAATAGAAGTCGTAGAAAACCAGTGTCTCATGTCCGTCACGTCCCATCTGGGTCGTGTGTCATCACCAGTGATCGAAGTAGGTAGATTGAATTGGCGTCATTGATCCGAAATGTATATAATTAATATGGACGGTCCTCTGGAATTAGTTGATTATTAAAAAAAACCGGAACCTAGGTAGGAATTGTATTAAAATGAGCAATATTATATTCTTCATTTTTTTTTTTAACGGTACACAGTCACGATTTGACACAACCTAACGACCAATCAGAACATTATATCTTCCTTTAAATTTTGAATTGAGTAGTAATACTACCAACATTAACAATATTTCATTGAATCCGGAAATACCGGAATAACTTTCCGGAAAAATGGCTTATCCATGTTATTCTTTCTGTGTGCATTTATGATACAAGTACCAAAAATCAATCTACCTACTCCGAGCACTGATCATCACCGATCTATGAATGAATAATAATAATATGAAGTCAATATTGACTTCGTATTATTATTGTTCCCATCACGTTTAAAAAAAATCACTTGAACGCAGAAAAACAAACCAAATATCTCAACTTGCGTACTGGTTTATCAACATTTGAAATTTGGGCTCTGCTGTCATTGTGCCGATTGTTGTTACCACCAACGGCCTGATGGTTTTTAAGCCTCGACAACCCTGTCGAAGCTGTCGTTGCGAGATTGGATCAAGGGCATGATACAGAAGGCAGTATTCCTCAATACTGCTTGTGTTTTGAGGAGTTTCCTGTCTCTGGAGCCTTAACCACCTGGTAGCTTGGACTCTACTATTTTTAAAAAGTTTTTAATTGTTTTTGATAAAAAAAATTGATAAATATAGATAATTTATATGGGTATCAAAATAAATAAAGAGATTAAATTATTGTTACTTCAAAAATTGGTGGCGATGGCGTCAGTCAAAGTTATGATTGAACTAAAAAATAAATTCCACCGACTGCATAAGACGCTTAAAGTGAATTGTTCCATATGCTCGTAGCATAGTACCTACGGCCTAATGTAGAATTGGACTGCTCCTAATTTCCAATAGCCAAAAACCAAATTGCCATAACTAAAGATTTTTATAAAGATAGATCTCACTTTTACCAAATTGACTATGTACGTGGCTTCGTCTGCAATTGTACGGCTGTTTTATCACCTTCTGGTTTGATTTAAGTTTTCTGTCTTATAGTTTACTAGCTTTTACCCGCGTCTTCGCTTAGTCTATATTTTACGTATGTACATGAAATATAGCCTTTAGCACTCAGGTATAAAGCAGCTATCTATCGGTGAAAAAATTTTAGCAATCGTACCAGGCCCCTAGCCAAGTAACCCAAGTTACGATCGTTTTGTTTGCGTCGAACGCCTGCAGTAGGCCACGCCTCCTATTCCTTTGTTCTGACCACGTGACTGAACGTTGAGATGATGTTAGAACAAAGGAATGTGCGTGGCCTACTCGAGGCGTTCGACGCAAACGAAACGATCGTAACTTGGCTAGGGGGGCAGTACTTTCAGAGATTACCTCCTACAAACAAAAAAACTTTACCGCTTTATAATATTAATGTAGATTAGATTCGGCGTAGATAGACTACGGAGTACAGGCATAGTCTAAAATATTATGTCCTGAGGACTGAACAATTAAAAACCAAATGTTATTTTTTTTGTACTAAAAATACGTAACACATGTTTTTTGTACATATTATTATACTTGTATCCTTATTAACCAAAGTTTGTAATTTAAGTTTAGAAATTAATTCAAGTTAATAAGTCCACTGCCAAACCCTTTATTGACTTTATGCATGAGGTTATGTCAGGATAAGTACTTTATAATGCCTAAATGTATTTGTAAGGTTTGTAATCAGAGTGCCTAGTGCAAGTTTGTTTTACGTTAAAGCGATCGACTCGTTAACCGAACGTCATTCGGTGTTCTGATTGGCCCGCTGCTAGCTTCTAACCAATAGCGGGCTTTACACAGTCACTCCTTCGTGCATGAAACAGTAATCGTGTACGAAAGAGCGCGCTCTTGAAGATGTTGAAAGGGGACGAGAAAGATCACGCGTTCAGTGCTTGTCACTCTCATCTGTCGGACGTGCAATCATGTACGCTCCTGAAAACTCGATAGATGTGTAGTACGGTGTAAATATGTGGGCCGCTCTGAAGTTGGCGTTCTAAGGCCTTAGTGCGAGTTATTTTTACGTTTGCTCTCTGATTGGTTAACAGCTTGGGGCGGGCCAATCGGAGCGCCGAACGTCATAAACGTATCGATCGCGTTAATGTAAAAATATCTCACGCTAGGCATTCTAGACTATTGCATAAACTCGAAAAAAAAAACGCAATACGCATTCGCTATATGATTCTTAAAAATAATTACTGAGCAAGAAATTGTTTGAAGTTCAGATCGGTCAAGCTCACATAGGCCTCCCTCAAGACTTGCCATAATGACTAGTCCTGTGCGCTTCGCATCCATCAGATTCCTCACCAAGTCATCGGTCCACCTTGTGCGAGACCTTCCAACGGTAAGTCTTCCGGTACGTGTTCGCCATTCCAGAACCTTTCGTCCCCATCCACCATCTGTTCTGCGAGCAATGTGCCCTGCCCACTACTACTTAAGTTTGGCGATACTTCGGGCTATGTCAACGGTCAAGATATTTCAACGGTACTGTAGAGGGGTCTAATCAAAGAGCTAAATGCGGTTAACATTACGATCGTGATTATAACGTTAAAAGAACTTGCACTAAAGCCTAAGTACCTACTCTAAAATAAAAAGGTACCTTATGTGAAAATTAATTCATAATGAACCCAGGAAAAACACAATAAATTACCTACCATCCTATCAGATTTTTTATTAAATGTTAGCTATTGTAAAGTACTTTTAACAGTTAAAAAAAATACTTCTGACCAATTATAAAAATTGGTCAGAAGTATTTAAATATGTTTTTGACCAATTCACAGTTTTGACTGTGACATATAAGGGTATATTAAGAACTATTATATTATATATATATTTACGTAGATTAAAATTTTGTAACTTTATTCCTAGTTACTAAACTGTATAATTACCTTTAAGTAAATTCTTACGAATTATAAAAACGTATGGAAAGAAAACAATTCATTTATGTAATAACAGTATTATATATATTTTTAAATAGACATACAGTAACAAGATTTGACAAATGTTTTTGACTAGCATTTCATAAATATATATTTTTCTAATATTAATAAAATTTTATTTACAATAAGAAATTGCATTTTATTAAACCTTTAATAGCTTTATTAATAGTAATAATTTGACACATGATTTGGCTCGTTAAATGGGGTTATACAAAGTAAGGATGTATTAATTTCAACAATTACTGCATGCACTAATTCGCACTTGGCCCGCGTGGCGGATTAGGAACTATTCACATTTATTCAGCTCTATTCAGCTTTTCTCCATAGGAATCGACGATTTTGTATGGAGCCGCGTACATATCAGCCCCCCTAGCCAAGTTACGATCGTCTCGTTAGCGTCGAACGCCTCGAGTAGGCCACGTCTCCGATTCCTTTATTCTGACGTCATCTCAACGCTCAGTCACGTGGTCAGAACAAAGGAATCGGAGGCGTGTCCTACTCGAGGCGTCGACGCAAACGAAACGATTGTAACTTGACTAGGGGGGCCGTTCATCTTTCCGCGTCTTTTCTGCTTTCACGGCAAACAGGTATATAATAAGGACAAATATGTTTTTATCATGCGAGTTTTAAAGATATTGCATATAGAACAGTTCATGCTGAGGGCACAATACTAAATGAGTAGCTTGCTTTCTTTGCAGTATATTCAGCACCTTCCACAGTAGATAGAAGCGTTTCAGCGGAGATAAAACGCTTTGACGGCTTTTCTCTTTCTTACGACGCTATACGCGGCTGATAGACATAGAACTGCGTAAGTTTGACTAAAATCGTATAACAATACGCGTATAGGAAAGAAGAAAGAAAGAAAAATATTTTATTTGGTGGAACAAGGCGCAAATTTTCCAAGTATATTTTGTGAAAAATATGCGCCACATCCGCGCAAAACGGCCGAACGCTCGGCATAATGCCGTGATCACACGTAAAATGCGACGAGTCTACGGCGCTGGTTTTCAGTGTGGGCCGGTAACGGTATCGACATAAAGACGTCGGTACGGTATTGTTTTTTTTTTTTTTTTTTTTTTAATTGATATAAACCAGTGCTTGACTGCGATCCCACCTGATGGTAAGCGGAGATGCAATATAGCTGAAGAGAGCTAAATAAGTGTAATTAGTCCATTACGGTCCATTCTTTCTCCGAGAAGAGGCCTGAATTCCAGCAGTGGCACTACTGAACATGAAAGCCTTAAGTTTTTTTTGACTCTACAATCCACCCTTAGTCTTTTGGTTGGCCAATGAATTTCGGGGGCACGATGATTCTTTCAAATTATTCAAAGACCTGGCAGGAGCCCACAAGGGCCGTTGCTCCAGTAGGCCCCGTCGCAGTTGCTGATAACTCTTTGAGACGCGCGTGGAGCATAACGCACCGACGACTTGGACTTGGTTCTTATCTGACGGCTCACTGTCCGCAAGTCTGAGCCCACGGTGGCAGGGAATCGACCTGCGACTCCCGAGATCCGGAGCGTCTACTGCGGCGGCAGCTAGGTTGAGGGCCAGGGAGGAGAATTTCCCAGTAGCCGCCTAGAGTCAAGACTTAATGGCAACAGGTTTGCTTATTATAAAATTTAGTTTATTCGAGTCAGTTTTAATTAAGAGAAGCTGAAGTACCTAAATAAGCATATGACTAAATATTCATGGAGTCAGCTGAGTATTTCTAGATTAGATGAAGACCCTTCGACCCGAACTTGTGATGTATATCAGACTTTTACACTATCAACCACGTTCCAGGTACCATGGGAAATGGTGTGCAAATTCCTACACGGGGTGAATAGAAGTACAGGGGCAAATAGAAACAAAACTTTGATTACGTTCTTTGCTTTGAACTGTATATTGATGTTTCTAACAAAGCATCAATTGTTTTAAATTACAATTCATTAACAAATTGCAATAATAAAATCTTTCAAATAATATGTAAACCACGTAAAAATATCATTTAAAGTTTTGTTTCTATTTACCCCTGCATTTACTCCATTTGATGGCAGTGTTAGTAGAAGTAGAGACTTTCAAATTAAGTTCAACTAACGTTCACTTCTATATTTATGAGGTTTCTAGCAAAATTTGACTATACTTTGAAGGTTTTTTAAGGACTTATTTTTAAGTCTGGGTGGAGTGTGGGGCGATTGCCTCATCCTGCCCCTTCGTGTGTGCGCTCATGATAATGACTAACACGTCACATGACACCGAGCGAAATTCCAAGCTGTGTATCTTCAGCTGGTACTCAAAATATGTCTGACCAAATTAAAGATGGATGCAATGAGAGTGATGATGATTGCACTACTGCATTCAACACTATACTGCCTTATGACGTCAGAGCCAAGCGGGTGTTATACAACTACAGCTTAGACTTCTTCTCTGCTGTTTAGCTGCTTGTAGAAACTGTGGCTTAGCAAGATTGTGTATATGTTGTGACCTGCAAAATAAAATAAATATAACGTGAGATGTTATAGATCTTTGGCAGCAGTAGACCTAAGGCAATACCACGACCTTTTGACGCGATCCATTTTACTTTAAAACAGAACTGTGTGTGATAGGGGTGGAGTTATACAGGGTGTCTCTGACATCGACGCGCAAACGAATACCATGGATCCAGTACATGATTCTGACCGCGGTGGAATTTTTTGTCGGTTTTTTCCTAATTTAATGACTTTTTAATCAATTTATTTTTCTATAAATATTATTGGGGTTGGTTAGAATAACGAATTAATACAGTTCAAATTAAAAAAAAAGAACTTTTTTTTTAAATTAGGTTATAGCCGACGAAAAATTCTACAACTGGGGGGTCCAGAATCATGATTCTGGACCCCCCGTCCAGAATCATGTATAAGTTTGTGCGTCGATGTCAAATACACCGTGTATAGGGTGTCTAGCTTCATCCTTCTTTCCTACTTCCACGACTGACTTCAACATGTCATTGTAGTGCGCTTGAATCTCACTGCTACTAACATTGCAGGCGCATAATACCTTTTAATATTTTAAGTTCATCTCAATAACCTTTTAGTCTGTTGAATTTTTGCGTGACCTAAGGGCTGGCTTTTACCTTGGACCAGTCCTTTCGGAGCCGGTACCAGTCTTTTCGGAAAATAAACTAATTAGTACAGGGTTTTTATAACTTTTTTTTTTTGATATACTTGTCTAAATACATAATTATAGTTAGTTCAGTATATAAACAGTTTATCACCCTTTAAATCGAAGCATATTAGCTTAGATTCGCGCCATCGGGGAATTATTGAACTTGTAGGAGTTATGAGACAATATATTTACAGCACTTGAAATTAGCGCCTGGACTTTAACTGTGAGCAAAAACGACAGATAAACTTGTTCAGTTAATTTTCATCATATTGGTACAGGCGGAATCGGTGGACGTGTGTTAGAAGGCTACTCCAACATAATTAACTTTCATCATCTTCATCATCATTTCAGCAGAAAGACGTCCACTGTTGGATATAGGCCTCCCCCAAGCGACGCCACAACGACCGATCCTGTGCGTCTCGCATCCACCGCACTCCCGCGACTCTCACCAGGTCGTTGATCCACTCTTGTTCCTTCGTTGTCTTCGTCCCAGGGCCCCGGGTTTCGTTTTCAAACTACCCATGGTGACCATCAGGGTGTGAAAACCAGCATGCAGGTCAACAACATCTGCTTTCCCCTCCTAGAGCCCGAGACTTAAATCATCAAAAAGACTGCAATGGTGTATCTGTCGTGGCCAGATCTTAGAAATTGATTACTTTATGATATGGCCAAATAAAACTGGCCAAATCGTTTTAAACGTTAAAGTTTGATGATATGTCAATCCTTGTTTGGCTTACTTTCTTTAGACCTTTTATTATCATAGAAATCTACATCAATGATAGGGCCAAACGAGGATTGACATCTCATCAAACTTAAACGTTTAAACGATCTGGCCAGTAAAGTTTTAGTTGGCCATATCATAAAGTGATCAATTTTTAGATCATTTATATACGATAAATAATAATAGGCTTTCGCTCCTTAAGTCTCTGGGTCTAGATTTTTGTTTCTAGGCACCCCAAAAAAGAAGGCTCAGTAAATATTACTCACCAATGTAAATAATTTCGGTACAAATAGTCCCGGCGCTCATGTCTGGAACATTGAGGAAGAAGATGAACATGGAGAGGATGAAGAACACGATCCACATGATCATGTACGCCTTGATGATCGCTTGCCGCTCCTGGAAACATAAAAAGGCAAATTTATTCACACACAATACTTTTTTTTTGTTGTCGGTGGAAACCTTTAAAAGGCATCTGGGCTTTTTGGGAGACCAGGGAATATGAAATGGGCAGCGAGATTTCAAAAGAGTATCGTGGCCCTGGAATGCAAAGGGCGACTGAAGGAACACAGTTAGGTTTTAGTTAGTAAAAGTCTAACATTCGTTCTTGCTTCACCCAGAGGGCGAAAGTCTTTGACGAATTTCCAAACACAATATCAAAGGCACCCACTGCCCGTTCCATACGAATGACCAGACGCTCGAAATGCTCTTCGAAGCTTCAGAGTCAGGTCAAGATATTGGTCTAGTGAATCTCTAATGGCTTCTTCTTCTTCTTCTTTTCGATTCGATGGTAAACTCGTCAAACTTTTTGGGCCCAATAGGTGGCTACATTAATAGCAGCATTGGTAGCACTCATCAAATCCTCCAAAGTGCAGGTATAAGGACACTTGGGGCATTCCAACATGTGGCTCTTGTTTTAATGGCTACTGACGAGCTGAGTGGCTCTCTGCACTTGGACAGTTTACGGAATTATAACCGGCCTCATCTAGTTTAAACTGACGAAAAAATTGACGCGTAAAAGTTTTTTTTACCCGACTATTCTAAAGCGTATTTACAAAAAAAAATGCGTTTTTTATGAGGTGCAATCTCGAGTATGGACTCTTGCCATTTGACTCTTTTAGGGATATTATGGACATGAAATTACGGATCTGGATACTGATTTAAGGAATAGTATTTATTATACTGGTTTCGGATACAATGACATACAATTATTTCAGTTCACCCGCTAGTTTCGGATAGTTGCTTAAAATAAAACTCAAAAAAAAAAAAATAGGTTGATGTTAGGAGAAGTTAGCCCCACGGCCCATAAACATGTCGATCGCTGTAATGTAAAAGAAATTGTATTTTTATTATCTTTTCTTTTTTTTGTACATTATCTAAGTTGTTGTACATTGACAGCCACAAATCTTCTCCTTTCGTACAGTCCATGCAAAAGTTGTCTGGTAGAAATTGCCCTGTGCAACAAGACCGCCTATTGTACACTTAAGGTTTAAGGTGTGCAATAAAGAAATAAATAAATAAGAAATTACTACTAGGCTTCCTTAATTAGAATAGTGTTGCAAAACTTACTGTAGATACTCCATATACGAATACGACATCAAACAGAAACTTGAAAAGGAACATGAAGACCAGTATGATGGACATGGCGTATAGCCCCGTGACCCCGGCCTGCATTTCTATATCGCCGGCATATTTCACTTCGGCGTCAATGGCGCCAACTTCTGCTGCTAGCACTATCATCAGAGATAGTAGCGTGAAGGATAACACCTAGAAATGAGAAAGATACATTTTTAAAACACATATCTACTTAACTTAGGAGCATTATAGGACAAAATTAGTGCAAAATAAATAAAATATAATAATTATCTGACACGGTTTTAACGCAGAAGGATGCATAAGTAATGGCGACAGTGATATCGCCCCGACTTCTGGGTTCATAACCAACCAGCCCCCCTAGCCAAGTTACGATCGTTTCGGTCGCGTCGAACGCGTCGAGGCCAGGCCTTCGATTCCTTTGTTCTGACGTCATCTCAACGCTCAGTCACGTGGTCTGCGAGAGTAATGCGCTACATTACTTGGTGTAATTTATTTCATTACCACTACTCTCGAAACGGTGAAAGAAAACATAGTGAGGAAACCAGTATGTTCGAACAAAAAATAATTCGGAGTTATGTGATATCTACCAACCGAGATGACTAGGCCCACATGGTGGATTACGGCCCGTACTCTCTCCTAGAGAGGAGGCCTGCGTCCCAGCAGTGGGGAAATTATAAGGCTGATTTTGGGTGGCATTAAATTAAGGGTCCAGGACCACCCTTAATTTAATGAAGCGTAAAAAGTAAAAGCATTGAGAGCAATTGATATCGTTTGAAATAAGCGCCTGAACGTTTGCTTTGAGCAATAATCTGTAGAAAAACATTTAAAATTTTTCAGTCATGTTTTTTAAATAGGGAATATTCTTGGTATTTTTAATTTACTAAATTATATACTTTTTAACTCTCGTAAACCAATATGAAACATTTCTTCATCCGCAAAGAAGTTTTAAAGCTTCAAAGCTGCTGTTATGAAAGAAAAGTCTGACATGGTCTTTGACATTTAGGGCCATGACACACGTACGGCTGTTATAAAAAACGGCGTCTTGGCGAGATAAGACGATATACATTTTGTTTACAATTGTTATAATCTCGTTTGCGTTCCTACTAATTTTGATATTGTTTACACAATTAGTATTAAATTTTTGTATGTTTAGTGATAAACTAGTTAGTTATCAAATATTTTTTTCATGCATATTTCCTATTATATATATTAATCTGGCATTCATATTTCAACGATTTCGTTTCAATTTCAACAATCTGCCAATTTCTTAAACTAGTACAGAAGATGTATTATTTGAGAGGTATTTGGGATGAAACGGAATAGATCTTGGTATTACAGACGGAATAGGGACTTATTGTAGCTCATCTCATTCAATTGAATAAAAATACGCCTACCAAAAAAGTCATAGCAAACTTACCGCATTGATGCTTCCCATTATGATGCAGCCAGTCTTCAGGTCGAATACAAAGCAACATGTTGTCAGCTGAGGGAGCCCCATTATGTCCTGAAACTATAATCAGTCACGTTTTAGCTCTTCAGGAGAAGTACCATCATCATATAATACCCACCTCTTAGCAGTACTGATGTGGACCAGTTTGCCGAGGCCCGTATGTATATGTAGGCACCTTTATATTATCTATTTATATAAAAGGAGAAACTAACTGACTGACATATTAACGCACAGCCGAGACTGCCGGGCCTAGGAGCGAGAAATTTTGCACAAGGTTTCCTTTTATGACGTAGGCGAGCACTGATAGAGCATTTTACAAAATTCACCACCTAAGGGGATGAAACGGGGGTCCACATTTATGTATGAAGATACCATCCTTTACTGGGGCGAAGCCGCTGGTAGAAAAAAAATAATTCATATAGGTATGTGTGTTACAGTATAAAACATGTAACATTGGTTTTGACGTGTTATCATTTTGCTCCAAGTCCCAACATCACACAACAAACCTACTAAAAATTGATGATATCTATCTTAGCGCTGGAATTGGTTCTGTGAGAAGTGGCGGCAGTTATAATAACGGCCTTAAATTATGAGACAATATGGTCTCAAACCCAGGTAGGCACGTTACTTGGTGTAATTTATTTCATTACCACTTTTTCCAAAGTGGTGAAGGAAAACATCGTGTGGAAACTATCTTAGAACCAAAAATTCGAAGTAATGATTGTGACATTCTCAGATATTTAGAACAGGTGATCCACCAACCCACGCTGAGCCCGCAAGGTGGATTTCTGTCAAATAGAGAGAAGGCGATTTAAACCGAACTGTGTGAGCTATACAGCTCCATCCCTCTTTCTCACTCACATGCTTGACATTTTAACACGTCATTGTCAGGCCCCTGACCAGGGGCGTAGCGTGGACATAGTATACGCTAAGGTACATCAGCAAGGCCTTTTTCGTGCCAACCAGACAGCGACTGTCGCAACCCATTGTTCGAACGCATCGTCGCTTACAATCGGGTGAAATAATGGTCAAACGCGAGCCTACCAATTATAAAAAAAAACCCTCGTTCTTAAAGAGCCCTCGCTTGTGCGAGGCCCCTTTGGGTTCGAACCCGTCAGTCGTGGGCGAAGTGGAACCTCGCTCACGACTAGCTACGCTACTGCCCCTGAGTCCACAAAAAATATAACTTAAAGGTGTTTAATACGACTTAAAAGTTTCCATGGTGTAATATTTTGTTGACCGATGACCTGGTGAGGGTCGCAGGAATCCGATGAATGCGAGACGCACAGGACCGGTCATTGTGGCGGCATTTGGGGGAGGCCTATATCCAACAGTGGACGTCTTTCGGCTGAAATGATGATGATGATGAATATTTTGCCAAACGAAAAATCCTTTCCTCGGGCGCAGTCAGTTAATAGATAAATGTAAAAACATGCAAATTACATAACAGTAATCAAAAATGGCGCAACCGGAAATCTCTAATACTGTTTGATTGATAATCTCCGTAGTCTTTATTTAAAGTTTAGCTGTATTTTTTGTGAGCTGAGAGAACTAAGCAAAAGTAATATGCCAAGGCAAACGTGTATACCTATGCGTTAGCTTCTAGAATATATTAGCGCGGCTAAATAAGGAACTGAAGTTGATATAAGACTTAAAATTCAAGATTCTCGGTTTGTGTAAATATGTGTGAATTCATGTAAATTAGGTATTAAATCAGCCAGACATGATTTTAGAGGCTTGGTATATATATAGCATATACAGCCTTATAATGTTCCCACTGCTGGGACTCAGGGCTCCTCTCTATGGGAGGGAATGGACCGTAATTCACCACGCGGGCCCAGTGCGGGTTGGTGGATGTCACATGTTTTCGAATTTTTGGTTCTAGGATATCCCGGTTTCTTCACGAGGGAGAGGGAGGCCAAAGAAAAGATGGATGGATTGTGTGAACAGTGATATGAAACAATGGGTTGACAGGATAGAATAGAAGAAAAAAAAGAGTTGCGTCGATCCCAAATAAGATGGGACAAGGGCAGGAAGATGATGAATTCGATGATGATTTTTTCTTTCACCGTTTTGAGAACAGTGGTGATGAAATAAGTTACACAAAGTAATGCGCCAGGCTGGGTTTGAACCCGCGATCTGCAACTCGTAAGACGGGGTCGTTAACACTCGGCCACCACTTCTCTCAAGATGGCTTTAGAGGCTTACAAATATTTAGATATATCTTCTGCCAGTGGCTTCTTCCACGTGAATGTTTGTTATTACGGACACAAAGTCGAGTCGAACATGGATAAAAAGTAGCCTATGTCCATTCTTGGAGTTCAAGTTTCCTTCGTACAAATTTCATCAAAATCGGTTTGGTGGTTTAACCGTGAAAGCATTACAGACAGACAGACAGATACTGTCATTTTTATAATATTAAAATAAGTATTGATTTATGTCGCAGTTACAAAAGCCATGAAAGTCACTGAAGAAGTCTACCTAGGAGTCGGGACGGAAATGGTATGGTTTAATTGATTGAAAGTTTGAACGTGGCCAAAATGCAACTGGAGAAGCCCGGGTGAGTTTTGGTCAGTAAAAATCTGACACTCTCGTCTCGTTCCATTCAGAACGAGAAATGATTTAATTAATTAAACCCCAAGCGAATCTCGTTCGCTCTCTCATTGTCTTTCTATTGTGTCTCTAATTACGGTATTCGAAAGCTTAAAGATTTCCTACCTCAAACACTTGGGTGGAATTCCATCCTCCCTTCATTCATAAATGTCAAGGGTGAAAACGCTTTGAAAGAGGTTATAATGCCGAAGGATCCAACCCGCCAATTTAACGACGTTTCTCCTTAACCTACTACTGATTACATTTTTTCTACCCATCCAGATGACATCCAAAACGTGGCTTACAATGGGCCTCATAAGAAGACTTAAAGTCACTCAAACAGCAATGTAAAGGGCTATACTCGGAGTTTCCCTGCGTGATCACAGCAGAAATGAAGATATCCGCAGGAGAATCAAGGTTACCGACATAGCTCGAAGAATCGCCAAACAAAGTCCGAGCAATTGCTCAAAAGTTGATTTCGGGTTGTTTTATATGATCAAATTTCTATCGCCTTAAGTGGCAGTGTGCAGGGCACATTGCTCGCAGAATAGATGGTCGATGGGGACGAAAGGTTCTGGAGTGGCGATAACGTACCGGAAGACGCAGCGTTGGAAGGCCTCCCACAAGGTGTATTGATGACTCGCGGGAATCCGATGGATGTGAGACGGTCGTTGTGACAACGCTTGCGGGAGGCCTATGTCCAACAGTGGACGTCTTTCGGCTGAAATGGTGATAATAATAATGATGATGACCCACTCAGACCCTTTTTGATAATCTATTTAACTTTAGAGCATTTTTACTATAAATTTATGCCTGTGTTTTGAGCAAAAAACTAAAAAGATGACATGTTTCTCGAAGCCTACTGGGGCCATGGCTTGACTTCCAAAAGGGAAACCCGGGGAACGCGAGGAAAAGAAGGACCATAGGTTTTTTTTTATTGGGTGGGAAAATCATCTTATGACAAATCCCGCTCTTGGGCGTAGCGAGAGATAATGTCAGACTTTTACTGACTAAAACCCACTCCTGTTCCTGCTTTGCCTTTGTCCCAGGGTCCCGGGTTTCGCTTTCACACTACCCTGTGGTTTTAGTCAGTAAAAGTTTGACAAGCCCTCGCGCTCTGCCCTAGAGCGAGAGAAGTCAATGGGTGACTTCCCACCTTAAGAAAACACCCCTTTTTGATGGTCAATTTAACTTTGGAATATTTTTGCTATAGAAACATGGCCCTAATTTGAGCAAAAATAAATTGTTTTAATGCAATATCTAATTTCAATTTTGCTGATCTACCCACTCAATTAGCAGCGCTAAGTGCGGTGCGGCATCAGTGCATTATCGGACTGCAAACCGGCTTATGTACGTATTAATAGCAAATCACTTAATGTAATTTACCATATTTACCGTTTTATCAAAAAACCTTTAAAGTTATTAATTTATAAATATATCATTCTTAACAAACATAGCAGTCCATACACTTCTGTCGCGACCCTATGCGAAGGGAAGATTCTTAAATAGCACTGCGGTTGAATGTCGAACTCTGAAACCCTCAGCCGCCTTTTTTTTCAAAACTTTCACACGTCATCTAGTCCTAAACTAAGAAGAGCTTGTTTGGGTTTGATTTTAAACCTGATTACCAAGATTTATCCACTTATGTTCCTACCACACACACAAACTTCCCCACACGAAACACTGTGTAAAAATATACGAGTAATACCAGCCACACACACATTGGCAAAATGTGGTGAGTCTTGTGCGTATGGTAGGCCAATAAAATTACATAATATCAGTACCTAATTAGCTCACACATCAAATTGTTCAAACGATAAAATTGATAAAACAAAAAACACGTAATTTTGTACAGATCTTCACTAAATAATAATATTCCACAACTATCACACAACGCCGTCTAGTCTCAAGCTAAGCAGAGCTTGTGTTATGAGTACTAGACAACTGATAAAACATACTTAAATATTTCAAATTAAATACATATTATAGATAAATTACACCCAATATTATAGTTATGTATTTGTATCACGTACCTTTCTATACGTTTGCCTACTAAGATGTGCGGTAGTAACTGTGCCACTCACTACTGCCACCCTTACTAGACGGGGTCTCCATGGCGTTTTGCCAAAGACTATTTATGTTCAGATAGGGTAGTAGGTCAAGTACTGAGAGAACCTCGGTGAGGAACCCTCTTTCAAACACTTTTTGCTGATACATAATACCAGTTTATATCTTTTTTTTTAATAATGGATATCGAGTATAGGAAATCATCAAATAAGTAAGACAGTATCAGAATTTTATTAACTAAAACCCCACCCGTATTCCTTCAGTTATTCTTTGCTTTCCAAAGCCGCCGGAGTGGAGAGGACGGCGAGCTACCCATTGCTTGTCGTCCGAAAGCCCGCTCCTACCGTATAGACATTTCACCGAGAAATGTACACTTAGCGCAGATTAGTAATACTCAGACATTGTCTTTAAGAAAATAATAAATTTCCGATTATTCTCCCCAAACGGCTTGTGTTATGGGACTCCATTGGCAATATTTACTGTAAAGAGAACTGAGTGAACCTTCAAGTACCTTTATTTCAGACTGTAAGTGCTGTCTATCAATTTCATATATTCTCTTGCTGTCTTCTAATTTTTTCCTAAATGGAATATATTTTGAAAATCATTTATGTTTTTTTTTTGTACTTGTTACATTTTTTAATTATTCTATTAATAAGCTTTGCATATTTTTTCATTTATTATGGACTAATTTTACAGCTGTCTGTCCGAGGTAGACGTAATCGTCCACAATTTTGAGTGTAGAGTCTTCGATCTTGATACTTGATAGGATTGGGTGCTACATGGTTGTCTCTGCATAGTATAAAATAAAGTTCCCACTGTCTGTCCGTATGTATGCTAGACCCGGATTTTGATGCGGTTTTTTTTTAATGTATAGAGTGATTCAAGAGGAAGGTTTATAAGTATAATACATGTATAATATAGTAGAGAAACACGCATAATTTTAGAGGTTTCTTATGTGAGGTCGTAAATAAACAGATTTTTGGCGCTTACATTGAAAACGCTAGTTAAACCCTACGAGATAGATCAAAATATTGTACTACAATATTGTACACCTTATAAAAGTCTACAAAAAGTTCGCTATGGTATATGTCTATCTCTTAGGGATAACCCACAATAACCATTTTTTATCCTTTACTTTTTATGATAAATAATGGCTTATTTACGAAGCGATTTTAAGCAATACAGCATTAATCCTTATCCAATTAAGTATCTTAAATACATTGTGCATTTAATATAGATCAATATGGCCCTTTACAGCATGTAATTTAAATGAACATTTTCGAAGATATTACAGATCTGAAATGCAGGGACATAGGAATCATATATAAAGATAGTCTGTCTGATTCTGTAGTAAATTTAGTGTCAGCATTGCATCCGTGCGAAGCCGGGGCGGGTAGACAAGTTTATCATAAATTTGGTTTTGTCCAAGTTTATTTTGAGTCCCATTCTTTTGGAAGCTCTACTGAGATCATTGAGCATTATGCTGAGCTCCTCAAACCGGCAAACCAAAGGTGAGTGATGTACCCGCCATTAACATTAATGCCGAGTGCACTCCAGTCCAGAACTTTGAAGATATCCTCCATTGCGGCCGTGAATAGTTTCGGAGAAATGACGTCTCCCTGCCTCACACCCCGCTGCAGTAGGTTAGGTTTAAAAGACCAACGACTTTAGATCACAAAACGTGCAGGCCAATGACTATACAGTCATATAAACATACGTATGATTAACCTACTTACCAAAAAACAATTATTAATCAGATTTCACAGTCGAAATGGTGATAAAAATATGGTTATGGTGTCCAAAAAAAAAATAACTCAAATAATTTACTGAGGTACCAACTACCAACAGTTTTTTGTCGATAATTCATGGTCATGGCCAGACCTCATTTACTAAATTGATAAATGACTTTTTTTTGTGTGGGAAATCATTATTTGTCTTCTACTCTAGCGTAGAGCGAGAGGGCGTATTAGACATTTATTGACTAAAACCCATCAGTATACCTCTGCTCCTTCATATGCCCAACGGAAAAGGCCACAGTTTTTGAGTGAGCATGGTCGTTACTCTTTCACGCTAAAAGTGCTGAAGAAATATGTTGTAGACCATGTTCTACCCCCCTAGCCAAGTTACAACCGTTTCGTTTCGATTCTCTTTTCGTTGATCGCCTCGAGTCGGCCACGCCTCCTATTCCTTTGTTCTGACCACGTGAGTGAGCGTTGAGTTGACGTCAGAACAAAGGAATCGGAGGCGTGGCCGACTCTACCATATCACGCAGGAAAGTGGCATACGGCCGTTTATGTCGCAAAAAACGGGTATTTCGACACTCTTAAGGGAATCAAAATTCTTAGGGTACTTCCCGTTGACTTAGAATTCTGAAATTTGGCACGTAGCAAGGTCTACATAGGTAAGGTTTTACGGAACCCTCAGTGCATGAGTCCGACTAGCACTTGCCCATTTTTTTTTGTTTGTAGGCGGTAATCTCTGAAAGTACTGTTAAAATTTTTTCACCGATAAAAAACAGCTTTATTCAAGTGACAGACTATATTTCATGTACGCGGGCGAAGCTGCGGGCAAAAGCTAGTATTTTATAAGTATAAAATTCAAGAACCTTCAACTGTGTGTCTCTACTAGTAACACGACGTTAGTCTGTGATTCTTTTGGCGCCGTTACGTCTGAAATTTTAATCAATAATATGTACCATATCTGGGATGTTGAACCAATCGGCTTTTAATGAGGGTAGGTTACAGGACCAGACAGAATATAATGCCCTAAAAAGAGGTGAATAGGATCTTTCTTTTCTCTTGTAGATCAGTTCAAAGAAACAGTATTACGGTGAAAAGATTAGATGGTTATCAAGAACAATAGCCAAGCTGGGCGCTTGGCAGTCACTTTTTAGCCGACTTCGAAAATGGATAAGGTTCTCAATTACATCGAATCTATCCCAGAATCTGCCCCACTAGCCAAGTTACGATCATTTCGTTTGCGTCGAACGACTCGAATAGGCTACGCCTCCGAGTCCTTTGTTCTGACCACTTGACTGAGCGTTGAGATGACGTCAGAACAAAGGAATCGGAGGCGTGGCCTACTCGAGGCGTTCGGCGCAAACGAAACGATCGTAACTTAGCTAGGGCTGCTGGTCCCATGTAATTTTATCGATCTGATGAAAAACTTCAGTAGCTGAATAGATCATGGAACTATTTAGTAATTCATAGCAAATTTTCCAGCATTGCTGCAATCGCATGTCTGTTTATAATTAACACCAATTGACCACTATCTCACCTGATGGTGATCGTCTGTTCTTCAGTTGCCTTTTGTGTTTCTGCTGCTGGGGTTCTGCTAGACCCCTAAGGTTTGCTCCCCTCTCCTTGAGGAAAGCGTGGAACACTACACGCTGTCGACGACTTGGGCTCGGTCCGGATGGTTACCGGACTGCCAGACGGCGAGCTACCCATCGCCCGTCGTCCGCAAGCCCGCGCATACCGTGATCCTGTTTGATACTGCCGTAAGAATTCTGCTACCTCAAAATCGTTTATTTGAGCATTGATGACTCTTATTGGTCACAAACTAGTATATAGATAGCCAGTTGGGAAAACCAATGCGTTATAAAAACAAGTCATAGTATAAAATGGCTCCCAGACACTAATCAAGATTTCAATAAGCGAGGTAATTGACTTATTAAGCCACTTATAAATAGATTAAGGAGCCGGTAGCATCTTGCATGTAGACTGTGAATGAGTCCAGTGAATTATTTATTTTATGGCGTTTGACATACGAGTGCTTAGGCAAAGAAAGAAAGAAAACATGGTTATTTTGAACACAGACACACAAAATGATTAAACAGTATGTAGGAACATACATTAAAATAACAAAAAAAACTGGGCAAGTGCGAGTAGGACTCGCGCACTGAGGGTTCCCTAAAAACTTACCTATGATTTAAAAAAAAATTAAAATATACAATATAAAATGTGTTTAATTTAACTTTTGGATTTATACTTTATTCATTATTTCACGGCTTTGAAGCTCATCATTTCAGCCGATAGACGTCCACTGCTGGACATAGGCCTCCCCCAACTGTTGTCACAATGAACGGTCATGTGCGTCTCGCATCCATGCGGATTCCCGCAACCTTCACCAGGTCATCTATCCACCTTGTAGGAGGCCTTCCAACACCGCGTCTTCCGGTACGTTGTCGCCACTCCAGAACCTTTCGGCCCCAACGATCATCTGTTCTGCACTTCGAAACTAACTGACAAATAATTATTTCGGTAGGTATGTTAATCCAGGTCATTAGCTAACATTGTGCCAAACACAAAACATACAAAAAATAAAAAAAATACATCCATCAAATATAATAGCATAATCAGCCTTTTTAATGTTCTCACTGCTGGGACTCAGGCCTCCTCTCTAGGAGAGGGAATGAGCCGTAATCCACCACGTGGGCACAGTGCGGATTGGTAGATGTCACATGTCTTCGAATTTTGGATCAAGGACATGCCGGTTTCCTTAAGATGATTTCCTTCGCCGTTTTGAGAGCAGCAGTGATGAAAATAAATTACACAAAGTAATGCGCCTGGCTGAGATTGAACCCGCGACCTCAAACTCATAAGTCGGGGCCGTTACCACTCGGCCACCACTGCTCTTACTGTATAGTAAGTTTACATACAGTAAGTTTAAAATATCTACGTATATTTTCCAAACTTACTAATATAACGTAATTACACATCTTAATATATTTTTTTAATATAGTCTTGTTTACCAACAACTCGTGGCTACGTCCCCGTCAGGCGGCATGGCAAGCGGTGTCAGGGCTTCGCCCTCTGACCGCGGAGTCCAGCCGGGGTCCGTTACAATGGACCCGTCGTTACTCGTATGTTGCCTAACTAGGCTCGATGGTTGTAGAACAGGTGGCTCTATGTGTATATGTTTGTATGTGTACACATCACGACGCTGCTGCACACAGCGCCGACTCTTCACGACATACCGGCGGTCAGTCCCCGCAAGGTAAGACCCCCAAGTGAAGCCCGCCGGGGGACGACCAGCGACGAGTATACCGACTTGTTAAGGACCTACAGTAGGAAATGTGACCCCGTCTACCTCGCTTCCAGAGCGAGCCGGTTACGGTATAGACCGCAGGGACGATTTGTGTGTGTGTGTGAGCGGCATTGTATTGCGTTTCATCATCATCGTCATTTCAGCCGAAAGACGTCGACTGCTGGACAAAGGCCTCCCCCAAGTGCCGCCACAATGAACGGTCCTGTGCGTCTTGCATCCATCGTACTCCCGCAACCGTTACCAGGTCATCGGTCCACCTTGTAGGAGGCCTTCCAACGCTACATCTTCCGGTACGTGGTCGCCATTTCAGAACCTTTCGGCCCCAACGGCCATCCGTTCTGCGAGCAATGTGCCCTGCCCATTGCCACTTAAGTTTGGCTTCGTGCTATGTCGGTGACCTATGGGACCGGTGGTATTGTGTTTATTTACCAACATTTATCGATATTTATTTCGCTGAGGTTGACGTAACTAGTTTTAGTACCGTAAACACTCGCTACGACCGACAGCGCCAAAATGGCGAATATCAAATAGGGACAACAGTACTTTGACAGCCACCAGTCCAGTGTGATAAATAGTAGCGGTTAGTGCACAGAATAGAATCGCATGAACGTTAACAATTAGGATAAACCAGTTGTCAATCACCACAAATTAAAATAACATAAATATTTTAAAGGTATGTCCGGGTGTAATTGCCTGGACCAGACACAACACCGCGACAACTCCTGCATCGCGGAATTAGGGTTCTTCGCGCAATTTGATCATAATGGAATGTCATGCAAAATGTTAGTTTTAAGTTTGCGCCTTTTCCGGCAAATAAAACTTTTTCTTTCTTTCTTACATGTAGGTACTTAGAGAAAAAAAATACAAAGATGAGAGCCATGGTGCGGTGTGTACCTCTGTGTTGCACCAAATGGGAGTCCAGCTCAGCACGTGTCAGGCAAATGTACCTAACGCTGATTTTCTGCTGGATCCTTGCGAAAGGTCAAAAAAGACAACACAACGGGAAGAGGGTTTTACTCATAAGCATAGGCATAGCATAAGCATAATCAGCCTTTTAATGTTCCCACTGTTGGGACTCAGGCCTCCTCTCTAGGAGAGGGAATGGGCCGTAATCCACCACGCGGACCCGGTGCGGGTCGGTTTGGTTTCACTCATATAGGGAGAGATTTGCTCAGCTGTAGGACGCGATTAATTTAAAAAAATATATTATGAATGTCATCATCATCATCATCTTTCTGCCCTTGTGCCATCTTATTTGGGGTCGGCGCAACACGTGTTTTTCTTCCATTCTATCCTTTCAACCGTCATGCTATCACTAACTACCTTTTCTATCATATCACTGTTCACACAATCCATCCATCTTTTCTTTGGCTTCCCTCTCCCTCTCCACCCATCTACATGTATACTCATAACTCTTTTATTAACATACATTTCATCTCTTCTCTTTCTATGAATGTCTCCAACTAAAAATATTCCGCTCTAATACACGCCATATTTTCATTATAGTAACTAAGCCAGAAAGAGGGTGTGACAGCACCATGGGTTTGCCTATCGATTGGAACAGCGTTGCTATGGTAACCCATACAATTACGGCGTGGGTGAGGGTTGCCACCTTTTTTTGGGTCAAATATAATATTTTTCATAAATCACTACAAACGTTAAGTCGTTAGATGATTTAATCTTAAAAATAAAACTCATGTTATAAGATACTAGAAATGTGTATTTTTGTAATATCGCTTGTCTTAAGATTGACGGCGACTTCTCTGTAGATGAAAAGGTTTGCAGTTAAAAGAGTTATAGGCTTATTGTCATGTCGGTCAAACATTCGGTAGCTGAAAAGACCTGTGTGCGAAATGTCCATAAGTGAAAGATTCTGCTGGGGAAACGGAAATAAATGAATAATCCTGTCGATGGACGGTCCAGTGACGAATCGGTCTTAAGAGAACTGTTGCGGAATCCAATATAGTACCTACCTACTTGAGGAAAAATTCTGGAAAAAAAAAAATAGTAGTTACCCATTTAGTTTTTTCGTTATACATAATAGACCTCTAAAAATCAACCAATAGCAAAAATGAGCAAGGGCTGTTGTGATTTTGTCCAAAATCATTCAAACTCAAACTCAAAATTATTTTATTTCACTTATGTCGTCTACATGAGCAATTATAAAACGTCAGAAGCTAGCGCTCGGTTTCAATTGGTTATTTTCTACGAAGAAAACCGACAAGAAACTCCATGGTAACTCTTAAAAAAAAAAAGAATTATTCATTACCAAAGACAAATGCTAGAGTGAATGGAGCGAGCTTCAGCACGTTTATATTTTTGAAACGTTCATCCAAAAATAAGAGTCGAATGATGGATTCATGCAGAAAAGATTTAGAAATGACATAATTATGTTACAGAGTGCGGGACGCTACAAAGCGTTTTTTAATTTCAGATAATAATTTGACAAGTGAAAATGTCAAACTCCAGAAATATGTTGCCTGTTTTTTAATAAAAGCTCCAAATTCGATTTTAATAATACAACCTTTAAGGAAAGTAGGACCAAGATACGATAGTGTTTGTATATTATTAGAGTCTAATATGAATTGAAGATTAAAATAATTAAAATTTTTCAAAAATATATTTTTTTTTACACTCGGACTTTTACTTATTTAAGAACTCACAAAACTATTTTTACCCGCGTCCGCTGCGGTTGCGGGCCCGCAGCTTCTGTAGAATGCTAAGAGATATATTTATCCCGCTCCCCACTGCACCGGCGGGCAACTAGTAGAATCGTGCAGGTCACGGTCACCCGCAGCCTCGGTGGGTTGCGCCCGCTCTGCGGTCGGCTAGCACCCGCAGTGGCCTACAGGGAGAGAGAGAGAAATCCGAAAATTGATTGATGCATCCAGAACTTCACAGGTCTTCTTTTTTCAATTCTTCTGTGAAGTAAGTATATCGCAACAGCTCGTTTCCAGTGTATGTCCACAGCAGTCTGAAGCTCAACTGATAATTAGCCGCCAGTCTTGCGATTGTCTTCTGCCAAGTTTGCGAGCGATAACTGCAACGGCGATAGCTGTGTAACCACACAAAACTCTGGTCTCGTGTGTTTAGAAATAAAACAGCTGTTTTCTCCATCGTGGCGGGTGCTGTCGAAGACCGCTTTATGAGTTCTTAGCTACTTCCTTTTACCAGAGAGCTCCAGTATATAGGCGTCCCAACACAATTTTATATCTTGTTTAAAAGAGCGCGACGAGACAGTCGTAATTTATGCTTTAGAATTAAAAAAAGTTATCACCATTGGTTGTCAAGATTTTTTTCAAGATGGGAATTCGCCCAATGACTTCTCCTGGTCTGGGCGGAGCAGGAGGGCGTGTCAGACTTTTACTGCTTAAAACCACATCGGCCCTACCGCGTCCCTACGGTTTGCTGACATCTCTTTGAGAAGCGCGTGGATCACTAAGCGATATCGACGACTGGGGCTCAGTCCGGTGATTACCTGACTGCCGGACGGCAAGCCACCCATTGCTCGACGTCGGCATTGACATAATGGCAGTCAGGGTTGTGTGTTGTGTTCTCGAAATGACCATGTCCGGTGAAGACTTGCTTCATGCGGAAGGTGAGGACGCCGTGACGCCTCTCCAGCCACTCCTCAAAGAGGGGACTGACCGTCATGCCTATGGCGTGCCTATTGCATAGATCGTCAAGCTGTGAATTCACATGTCTGCGTTGAAAGAAAAGATGGATGGATTGTGTGAAGAGAGAGAGAGAGAGAGAGAGAGAAGAGATATGAAAGAAAAGGAAGTTAGTGATAGCATGACGAGTAACAGGGCAGAGTGGAAGAAAAAAACGTGTTGCGCCGACCCCAAATAATACGGGATAAGGGCAGGAAGATGATGATTAGTAAAGTTAGAATAAAGTGTTAGCAAAAATATCACTTTGACACAAATCGAATCGTTAAAATAAAATGACGCAGCTTTTACTAGTCTTTCAATTTTTAGGCTTAAATTGTATTTTATTTTATGAGTTCGTCATTTGCATCTATCAAATTACTTTCAGAAAATACTAAAACTGACCATAATTAGTAGCTTAAATTTAAAACGATATTATTTTTACGAATATTTTCGCTTTTTTGTTCAATATCTTTTGCGTTACCTCACTATTTATGAAATTGAAAAAACATTGAACATTCGAATTGTCAATTATTATCTCTAACTAAAGAAAAGATTTTACACCAAGCGGAAACATTTTGGTACTCCAAACTGTGGTTTACTAACGTATTTGGGATTTTAGTAAATACTGTCGCACTCCACGACGGTTTGTTCAGGGACCGGGACTTATTTACAATAAAATGCTGGATATCGTATAGGATCTTTGTATTTTTCTTTATTAAATCAAATAGCTCATTTTGATACAAACATTATGTCAGATCTCCCTTTAACTAGACATTTTCTTTTTCTAATTAATTTTTAAACCTATTCTAGAACAACAAAATCCTTACGAGTATATTTTACATGCCAGTTCGTTAACCTAACTCATGCGATCTCTTTTCGATATCACAATACCTCTCAATATTAGAATTAACTGTGAAAATATTTAGCGTACTATTTGTCTATAATATAAAGTATAAATGGCTAAAATATAGTTTTTTTTTTAGGTTGGATAATAGATGATTTTCCACTTCGAATGACATCCCCGCTCTTGGGCGGAGTGCAAGGACGTGTCAGACTTTAAGTAAGTAGATGATTTCCCAATTTAAAAAAAGGTGACAACCCTAGCATGGACGCCGAGTGGCGACAGTTTGATTGACATGTGTTTACGCAAACCATAGAGTTCGCGTTAGTGACTTAAAACATGGCTCGGTAAACATCACTTGTAGATTGGAGAAGAAAATATTCTAGGTAAATTCTAGATTTTAAATAAAAGTTATAATAATACACTTTATACGCTAAATGATGTTTTTAGATTTCCAAATAAATATTTTTCCTTATAATATAATCGTCTTGTTATTTTTATGTTGGAATCTCCATCATATAAGAATAATCATGAACATGTTAGATTTACTTGGAATTAGAAAAAAAAACTAGTTTGGTATTTATAAATAGAGCGAGAGTTGGAACATTAGGCTAAGAACTCACCAAGCGGTTTTCACCCGCGGTTGCGGACTCGCAGCATCTGTAATCTCTACTATATAAAAATAAGTCGGGTTTTCCTTCCTGACGCTATAACTCCAGAACGCACGAACCGATTTCCACGGTTTTGCATTCGTTGGAAAGGTCTCGGGCTCCGTGAGGTTTATAGCAAAAAAAAAATCTGTTTCTTTTAATCACCAAACGAAATGTTACATAAAACGAAGTCATCTGGTGGCGAAACGGAGTTCGCCGGGTTTGCTAGTATGTAAAAAAATTATAGTACATTTCATGATGCGTTTTACGCCCGCGGTGTACGCGTTTGTTCGTAGCTCCCGCTGTAACGGCAAGCAACTAGTAGAACCCTTAGCCTCGGTGGTTTGCGCCCGCACGCTTTGGGGTTGGTTGGCGGGAGACCGGGCACCGATCATTTCATCGGGACGGGCGTTTTGCGATAATCGCCCGCCAGGTTTGCGGGCGAAAATCGCAACCGCGGCGGCTGCGTAACCGCGTGATTCTGCGGTCTCGTGAGTTTAGAAATAAAATAATTGTTTCCTCTACTGCGGCGGGCGCGGGTGAAAACCGCTTTCTGAGTTCTTAGCCTTAAAGAAATAATTTTATCTAAATCTAATTTGGTGCGGTCACTAAACAGGTTTCATTTCATTAATGATAATAAGAATCCACGGATTTATTTGTTTTTAGTAACTTCTGCCAGTGGCTCCGCTTGCATTAAAGTAAATTTTTCCATACAAACTTTGGAACCTGTTTCATCTTCATTTTTCAGAATTTTGAAAAATCCGCTTTTAGAGCCTCACACTTGAGACAACTGTCTACGACGGTTACGACAAGACTACGCTACAACATTATCAAGACAAACAGTCTAGCGGCGTACGGCCAGTATTGGCAACTTAGTTGATTTTCCACTAAAACTGATGGTTTTAACCCCCCATTTAATTGCGAAATATTGGTTTTAGTGGCTAGTGGATTTTTCTAGTGCTTTAGTAACATTCAATTTCTTACTAAAAATGCAATAACTCGCGTGTAAATCAGCACCATAGAATCCATAATTATCAATATGATACCGAGTAGAGAATCCAATCCCGCATGCGCGGGATCCCGCACCTTGTTTGCGGAATCAGAAATGTGGGATTACTCATGTACCTATTGAATTTTTTTTATAAGAAATATGGGTTTAGACGATGGGCCATTCTGATTACCTATTTACTGATTAGTTTTATTTAGACCCAGTACAGCCTCATTAACAAGTTTTTTAACAACTTTCCATGTCCTTAACTCATGACTTTTTTGTAGAATTTGTACATACTCATGGAAAATAATTTTGTTTTAAATTTTCTATTTTACCTGCAACTAAATAAATTTTGAATTTATTTTTTGTTTTGTGAGAGTCCTAAATCGAAATCTAAAAAAAAAAATTTAAAGAATGTAGTCAATATTAGTTAAATTTAAATCTTCCTAAATCTGGAAGACAAAATGTTATTTTTTTTTATTGTACTCCAAATATAAATATTAAATTAGGAAATGAAAATTAATAGAGTTTATTTTATGGTTCCTGATTATGTATAAGGTCTAGAAAACGAGCGATACATGCACAGCACGTTATTATGCATACAATACACTATTAAAACTGTGCTTCAAAAACATCATTTGCTAGTTGTATAAAAACTGCTCAAGGTCGATACTTAGTTTGAAGCGAATAGAAATACCTGGCCAGTTGTGCTAAATATTAATAATTCCTAAAGGTAATTCATTAATTCATTTTGATACAAGTGGAGAAACTTTGCCATCGCGATCGAGGTGAAATTCTTTCGAGCCGCAGAGTGCGATAGAACCGAGTGTTCCAGTGACCAATTAAGTGAAAAAATTAAAATTAAATATAAGAACGTCAAATATTTTGTCATTAAAATATTTAATTGAAAAAGTATTAAGTTAATATGGGTGTAATTATGAAAACAAAGACATAAAACCCCTAGACACCTTAATAAGAATAAGATATTCAAAAATTATTGAATTTAGAACAGCGTCATTGTTAATTTGTTGGTAAAAGCAAATATTATATAAATAAACGTTTCTATAAGATAGTTATTTATTTATTTAGCTCATGGAGGACTTACAGCTAATAAAACCAGACAAAAATAGAAAACCATAATCATTGGAAAGCCAATTACAAGTCCTCACGTATAGACATTAGAATAAATTTAAATATAGTGAGAGTACAAAAAAAAAACCTTCGATTTTTAGTTAAGTAGGATACAGCATAAATAACTAATAAAAAATCTATTAAATCTAATGCTACTTAAAGAATTTGAGGCTTAAGCACCTTCTGGCCGAGTTCACACAATTATATTCATAAACACATTTTTTGTCACTAAATATTAAAACTTTGAATACACGCACCTCTTTGTTGTGAAAAAAAAATCACCGCCGCTTATATTTAGGTAGAGAATGAATGGTTGTCTATGTTATCTGCGACGAAAAAAATAAAAATATAACCCTTGCTGTGATAAATGAAAAATCGACACGAGAGTGATATACTATTCTATATTAACTATATCGGTGCATATTGAACCTTATCGTAATGCGATAAGAGCCAGTTTATAGGAAGTCTATTGAAAAAATATATCTGCCTTATCAATTTTTTACTTTTTAACAATGCATTACGAGTATTTTCGACGAAAAGTTAATTTTTATTTTTGTAACTGAAAATTTATAGAGTTTATTTTATGGTTCCTGATTATTTATAAGGTCTACCTCTGCGAAATTCAAATTGTCTTAAGTTTATTTGCATTTTGCAGGTCAGAGTGGCGCTGTGACCCGCAAAATGCAAAAAACTTAAGACAATTTGAATTTTGCGGGCTACCTTTGAGCATCTCCCTTAAAATAAAACAAAATATACCAATCCCGCAGGATCCGCGGGATTGCGATTTTGATGCGGGATTGGATTCCCTAATACCGACGATGATGGTGCAAACAAAAATTATTCGTTTGAAGACGATTTTGTGTGTGGGATAATTTTTTGTTGGTGGTTTTAAAAGTTGACTCTAGTGGTAAGTGTAGCTGTTGGTAACACTGGACGTCTCAATACAGTCTTGTCGCAGACAAGTCTGCGACGTCGTAGACAATTCTGTCTAAAGGGCCTATTACACTACGCGATATTCAGACAGTCTTAGTCGATGTCGCGTAGTTTAATAAGGGTTAGACCGGTCTTACTCGGAACAAAAAATAAGACAGTCTGAATATCGTGTGCTGAATATCGCGTAGTGTACTAGGCCCTTAAGATAGTCTTGTCTCAAGTGTACGCAGGCCCTTAACGCTCGCCTGCATCATAAAAAGAAACCTTGTGCAAAATTTCACGCTCGTAGTGGGTAGTAGCAATTTAGGGTGTGCATTGATATGTCAGTCAGACAGTTTCTCCTTTTATATAAATAATTATACAGATTTATCTTTACACAAGTCTGCTTAGTAGTGTCCCTAAGTCTTTTTTCGTCACATATATGGCAACAGTATTGTATGAATCGCTTCCTTCCTTCACCAACATAATAGAAGCAATAAGAAATAGGTAACCAAGATAATATGTAACTCATAATACGATTTAAAAGGGATTCTTGCACGTTGTTCTCCACAGATATCTACGCTTTGGAACATACAATTTAGCTTCACTTTTTTTGACTGACCGATATTTTGACAATTCAAAAGTGTCTGTTAATATTTATTTGTAATAAATGTTTCTGATTTCATGAAAGAGCCCTTCACTCACATTTTTTTTTTTTTTAAAGTTCAGATTACGTAGCATAGATTTAATTGCGTAGGTAGTAAGTAACATATCTGTATTTAATATTGACTATATTATTAACCTAGCAGTTCAAACCAGTCCTGTCATTAGGAAAACGAGCGATACATGCACAGCACGTTATTATGCACACAATATACTATTAAAACTGTGCTTCAGTCATCATATGCTATTTGTATAAAAACTGCTCAAGGTCGCTACTTGGTTTGGAGCATATTAAAAGACCTGGCCGGTTGTGCTAGATACGAATAATTCCTATAATTAATTCATTTATTTTGATACTTTGCCATCGCGACCGAGATGAAATTTACTCGAGCCGCAGGTGAGGGTGCGATAGAACCGAGTGCTCCAGTGACCAATTTCTCCACGTGTATCAAACGTCGATTTTCAATACATTTACGAAAAAATAAAATATACGAACGAAAAATATTTTGTCATTAAAATATTTAATTGATAAAGTACTAAGTTATTAAGGGTGCAATTATGAAAACAAAGGTATAAAACCGCTAGACACCTTAATAAAAATAAGATATTCAAAAATTGTTGAATTTAAAACAGAGATATTATTATATGTTAATTTGTTGGTAAAAGCAAATTATTATATAAATAAACATTTCTATGATATGTTAATAAACACATTTATTTTCACTAAATATTAAAACTTTAAATACACGCACCTCTTTGTCACAAATCAACCTCTTTGTGACAAGAGTGAATAGGTTACTTCCAGGCAGGCGTGCGTGCTTCACCGTCCACCACATTATCGCTTATCATCAGGTGGGACATTGGTCAAGCGGGAGCCTATGCGTGGAGGTATCGAGTTAAAATTAAAACCATATACTCAGGTCTGTGGTCCCTTGAAGCTGTAAAAAAATCAAACTTCTAAGTTAACAAAAAAAAAGGATACGGCCATTTATGTCGCAAAAAACGTATATTTCGACACTCTCAAGGGAATCAAAATTCATAGGGTACTTCCCGTTGACATAGAATTCTGAAATTTGTCATGAAGCAAGGTTTTATAGCACAAGTACAGGAAAAAAATCTGAAAATTTGTAGTTACGTCAACCTAGGTTTTAAGTCAAGAGTGAATAGTTTACTTCTAGGTAAGCGTGCACCATCGTCGGCCACATAATCGCTTACCATCAGGTGAGATGGAGGTCAAACGCGAGCATACCAATAATAAAAAAAAGTCACAAAAAAAAAATTGCGATTCTAAAAATCTTCGTAACTCAATTCGGGAATTAAACTGTTTTCATAGGTAAGTTTGTACGGAACCCTCAGTGCGCGTGTCCGACTCGCACTTGCCCGTTTTTTTTGTTGATGATATGAACTAGTGCTTGACTGCGATGCTACATGATGTTAAGCAGTGATGCAATCGTTGATGGTGAAGCGCACCAGTTTATTAAGAGCCTGTTCATGCAGCAGGCAAATTAATTGAAAAATGCTTGTCTTGGTTGGGATTATAGTACTATGAAACATATTTAGTGATATTTTGTAGTACAATACATATAGTTAGCTCCGCTCGTCTCGTGACATTATCAGATTCGGTAGGTATGTAGTTCATTATTACGTGTAGTAGATAAACATTCAAGGAAAAATTCTCAATAATTATGCAGATAACTTTAGCCATAGTTCACAGTTCATTTGCTCTGTTTAGCTATCACTTTTTTTTTTTAAATAATATAAACCAGTGCTTGACTGCGATCCCACCTGATGGTAAGCGGAGATGCAATCATTGATGGTCAGGCGTACTAGTTTATTAGGAGCCTATTCACTCTAGCCTTGAAGACACCTAAATTATAGTTGGATGGGAAGACCGCAGCAGGCAAATTGTTCCAGTCCTTCGATGTACGCGGTATAAACGACGAAGCGAAACGCTTAGTCCGGACCGTTGAAGTTTCAACAACGTAAGGGTGGATCTTCAAAATTGTGCACAATCTAACGAGATGTAGCTGCATATTGCGGGTTCGATTCCCGCGCGGAACAAATATATAACCTATAGATAGGTTGTTGTAGGGCCTCAAGTTTGCTATTACAATAGCTTCAGAATGGTCTATCATTGATTTCATAATTGTTGATTATGACAAGTTTGGTAATCTAATAATATAATGGCGTCATTATGACTTTCCAATGGTTAACCCATGACACACCATTGAAAGAAATGGCATAGAATGGTAATCTTGTACATAATGAAAAATGAATTTCTGACGCATGCGGTAATCTGCTAAAATTTGGCAGTTCCTTTGATCAGTGACCTACCACTAGAATGTCATTGAGCAGTCATTGCTTTCAATTTGTTACGAGACAGCTCGATATTGTCATTCTACCACAATTCTATTCGACGAGACCATTGACCGATCAGTGATCGATCATTATGGATTAGTAGATTACGAACTTTTAGTAAAATGTCAATGGGATCGTGTTGGAATGACGAATTTATAAAGATAGCAGATTTGGGCCCCATATCTCGTTGTGTTGTGTACATGAGTTCACATGTTTGCTAAGTCCACCCCTACTTGAAGTGATATGATGTGGCAATATTGCGATTATGGGAGTACAGTGAACCTGTCTCTATATGTGAAGTTCCCTTGTGGGCAATTTGATGAAGCGCTGTTTCTGACCGATATGATGAAGACTGTGTTGTTGTCCAGTCGATTTTGCGAATTATAAAGTCCTAAGTATGTGAAGTGAAGTGATGTTTGTGAACGCACTTACGATATAGGATATTTCCTAGTGTGGGATACTTATGGTTAAAAAAAAAGTATTTTTCATGGAGTGGCTGCCTATCCACCAACGATAATCCATTTACATTAAATGCCCTTAAATGGATTGTCGACACGACACCCCAATTTCAAACAGTGGTGTTCACTAAAATCATTAGTTATGGATTCGGGTTGTTTTTGTGATGTAACTACAAATTTACAATTTTCAGATTTTTTCCTATACTTGTGCTATGAGACCCTACTTCATGCTAAATTTCAGGATTCAAGGTCAACGGGAAGTACCCTATGAATTTTGATTCCCTTGCGTTTTTTGCGACATAAACGGCCATAGGTATATTTTTTTCTCGTTAATTTAGAAATTTGATTTTTTCATAGCTTCAAGGGACCGTAGATTTGAGTATATGATTTCAATTTCAATTTGATACCTCCACGCGTTCCAGAGATAAAGGGTTTTGACCATATAAATATAAAAAAACTCCTTTCTTATATCTATGGTTTTGACATACAGACAGACGGAAGGACAGCAAAGGGACCCTATAAGGGTTCCGTTTTTCCTTTTGAGCTACGGAACCCTAAAAACGATCACGGATAAGGAGAACAGTGTTTAGATCATTATCATTTATCATCAAATAAACCGTCGAAACTGCATAATTTAATTCCGCAAAGCCTATTCCATAATCGGACCACTAAATATATATTAAATGATTTGGGAACACATTCATTGTTCATACAGCTAAGTAGTGGAATTTCCTGCTGTAGTCTGTGTTAGCTGACAGCTACAACATAGGGACCTTTAAGTCAACAGTAAATAGGTGATTTCTAGGCGAGAGTGTTCCATTTTCGACCACATCATCGCTTATTATGAAGTGAAATTGAGGTCAAGCTCAAACCCATCAATAATAATTAAACAGAACTACTACAGAACACTAAAATGATCATAATAACTATAATTTCGGAAGTCTAACTTAACTATCTTCATTGTGACATCTATTTGCGTGTGAAGTTCCGTTGACCATTTCTGGTCTTCTTCTTCTTTCTTTTCTCGATGAAAATGCCTATAATATTTGAGGAGTTCCCTCGATTTCTCATGGATTCCATCATCAAACTGGCTTTTGAAAAAAAATGGGACCAATTTGGAAGCATTTTTTTGCAAATCGGTCCATAACGACGGAGTTCTGAGGTAACAAAAAAAAAATTCAACCGAATTGATAACCTCCTTCTTTTTTTGGAAGTCGGTTAAAATAAAAAAACTCCACCCGCTCTGAGCGAAGCGTGTCAGACTTTTACTGACTAAAATCCATAGTGTTTCTCCAGCTGCCCTTTGCGAGGGCCACAGAGACTCGTTTGAATAATCCGTCAGTAATTATTGCTTGACTGCTATCTACTCTGATGGTAAGCAGTGATGCTATCGTTGACGTAGGATCCATATACTTAAAATATGCTCCACACTCCCACCGTTCAGTCGTGGTTCAGTGCAATCAGTGTATATTTTAGTCCACAGTTCATTTACATCGGCATATATTAAGGTATCAAACGGCATTGAAACAAATCAAAACAAGCATTTAAAAAGAATGTAAATATAGCACAAATTCAGTACGCAGGTCACATCCGTAGTGTCTAAATGTTGTAATAATTAACGTTGAAGTATACATGTTATATTGTAGCCTGTTATACCTATCAGTAATTCGATGGAGCGCCCGAAATAGTCGGCACAATAAAATGACATCATCCTTCATGGCGGCCAGCCTGACCTTGCGTTCGCCGCCGACACGGAACGCCATAGTTTTATGTACATACATAGATACTAGGTATAGCTTTTGAATACTTTTTTTGGTTTGTGCTAGGGTTGTCGCGGAACCTCGCCTCTGTCTCCTCAGAAGCGGAACTTCTGCATACACACTGACGAGACATGGTAAGTTCATACAGTTCCTGTACCAGATTCAGGCGGAAGAATCACCCCGGGCGTTGGAAGACGCAGGGAGATTCCCAGCCACAAGGGTAGCTCATCGTCCAGCCGTCCGGTAGCCGTCCGGACCGAGCCCGTATTTTCCACAGCGCTTGGTGTTGTGTGTGTTGTTGTGTCGCTTGTGCAAAGATAGGTATGTCCGCAAAACCGTAGGAGCTCAGTAGGGCGGATACTCTATGGAAACAGATGTGGTTTTAGTCAATAAAAGTCTAACATCCCCTCTCGCTCCACCTGAGAAAAGAGAAGGCATTGGATGATTTACCACCTGAAATAAATAAAAATCTAGTAGAACACACAGGTTTAAAGGGACGTAAGTTCCTAGAATTTCATTCATGCGATCGAGAAAGAGGGATGGAGTTATACACTCTATATAGCTCCATCCCTTTAACAGTTCAGTTCAGGTCGTAAAATGGATCGCGTGGAAGCTTGTAGTAGCACTGTAGGTCTAATATAGTATTTCTGCTACAAAATGATATGGTGCAAGTAAAAATCGTGCGGCCTGCCCCTCTAGCCAAGTTACGATCGTTTCGTTTGCGCTGAACGACTCGAGTAGGCCACGCCTCCGATTCCTTTGTTCTGACCACGTGACTGAGCGTTGAGATGATGTCAGAACAAAGGGATCGGAGGCGTGGCTTACTCGAGGAATTCGACGCAAACGAAACGATCGTAACTTGGCTCGGAGGGCTGGACAGAAAGAAAAAAAAACGTTTATTTGAGACTCGCACAGGACAAACAATAGAATAAAATTAAAATGTTAATTAGTCAAATAAACTGACTAAAATAAAAATAAACAATAACCACAACATTTGAAAAAAAAATAACCTCCAAAAACCAGGTGCAAATGGGACATGCGCACGAAGGGTTCCAGATCGTAACTTGGCTCGGAGGGCTGGACAGAAAGAAAAAAAAACGTTTATTTGAGACTCGCACAGGACAAACAATAAAATAAAATTAAAATGTTAATTAGTCAAATAAACTGACTAAAATAAAAATAAACAATAACCACAACATTTGAAAAAAAAAATAACCTCCAGGTGCGAATGGGACATGCGCACGAAGGGTTCCAGTTCCATACCATCCGTAGCAAAAACGGACAAAAAATGGAGAAAAATGGGAGTCCGCTTAAATATTTATTTTATTCTGTTTTTTTTTTTAATATTTGTTGTAATAACGGCAACAGAAATACATCATCTGTGAAAATTTCAACTGTCTAACTGTCACGGTTCATAAGATACAGCCCGATGACAGATGGATGGACAGTGGACTCTTAGTAATAGGGTCCCGTATTAACCTTTGATTGTCATGATCAGTACCATGACGTATAAAGTAAGATTGTTTCATTCTTATTTCCAGTGTGGGTAAGAGATGGCGCTAGACAACCTGTATAGCTTTGTCTCTTACCCACACTGAAATAAGAATGAAACAATCTTACTTTGAACAAAGTCATAGTAACCCCGCAAGACCTGTGTGAGACTAAAAAAGCTCCTAACTCAGTATAATTTATGCTGCAATATCAAAAAACAAAACTAACGCAGCGTATAATAGCGCGCTCCATCGTTAACCGCATCGTCGCTTTCCATCAGGTGAGATAGCGGTCAAGCGCGAACCTATCAAGAATAAAAAAAAAATAAAGGAGCCAAGTCTTTATTATGATCTTGACATTGTATAAAAAGTGTGAAGTGTAAAAAGTGAGAGCAGTGGTGGCCGAGTGGTAACAGCCCCGACTTATGAGTTGTAGGTCGCGGGTTCAAACCCAGCCAGGCGCATTACTTTGTGTAATTTATTTAATCACCACTGCTCTAAAAACGGTGAAGGAAAACATCGTGAGGAAACCGGCATGTCCTAGAATCAAAAATTCGAAGACATGTGACATCCACCAACCCGCACTGGGCCCGCGTGGTGGATTAAGGCCCATTCCCTCTCCTAGAGAGGAGGCCTGAGTCCCAACAGTGGGAACATTATAAGGCCGACTATGCTATGCTATGCTATTGTAAAAAAAAAAATCCTATTTCAATATAATTTTTAATTATTTCTACACCGGTAAGGCTTGTGCATGTGAAATGTTTTATTATCTTCTATCTATCTTGTATGTACCAGATACTCAAAATAAATAAATTGTTGATTATTTACTTGGCTCTCATGTCGCGACACCACCAAAAAAAGTACAAATGAACATATTTAGACGAGCCGATTTAATTTATAAACCAAGAAACAGACCGACTCCTCAACAACTGTATTCGTTTCATATTTTCGTTTCATATTTGGTCTTCGACTCTTCGTAAATATGATCGCATTTCTTCTTTTCGTTCTCAGCTTAAATGGCTGCCTATCCGTCACAGGAGATCCCTCAGATCCCTTTGTCCATTCTTCACTATAATGAACGATCCGTGTGCTCCTGATTATTTAAAACAATATTTTAAAGTATTGGGCAGTTCTTATAATTTCAACCTTCGAGCATCCAAAAACATGCTTCTTCATATTCCTTCTCACCGTACTGGGTTTATGGCTAATTCTAACGTTGTCTCTACCATAAAACTCTAGAATGTGCTTCCCCTTGACATAAAAAAGCCGAAAGTAAATTTTCCTTCAAGCGTAAAATTCGGAACTACTACTTGAAGTCCTCTCAACCTTGGTTCGGTCTTCGTCATAATTGTTATATTTTAATTTCTACTAATTATAATGTATTTATTAGTTTATAATATAAGCATACATAGGTATTATATTATTGTAACTTAATGATACTACATAGTACTTGATATATCTGTTATTTATTTATTATGGATACCTACCACAATGTCATCTCTTTTAACCCAAAGTTTGACTGGTAGAGAACGCCTTGTAGCATTAAGTCCGCTTATGTACCACTACTGTATATGACAACAAATCCACAAACAATCATATTTGTAAAATATGCTAGCATAGCATTGCATAATAAACCTTATATGTTCCCATTGCTGGAACTCAGGTTTCCTCTCTAGAAGAGGGAATAGGCCGTAATCTACCATGAGGGCCCAGTACGGGTTGGTGGATGTCACATGTCGTCGAATTTTTAGTTCTAGGACATGCCGGTTTCCGCACGACGTTTTCCTTCACGATGCTGAGAGCATGATGATGAAATAATTTACACAAAGTAATGCGCCAAATTGGACTTGAAACCGCGACCTACAACTCGTAAGTTGGGTCTTTTACCAATGTGCTACCCCATCTCAAAAAAATAGAGTGAAAAGAAATACAGGTAGGTAATAAAAATAATTTCCCCTTTGTTATATGCTTACCAAATAATAGTGTTTTTTAATTATCGTTTTTCGCATTTTTTTTTTACTTTCGCTCTGTTTTAAATCTCTGAAACTCCGCCATATCTAAAATGGCTTCCGCAATCCGTCACACCCCTAGTCAGCACATTTGCTCATGTCATGTTTTCGGCTGTCTGTAGCCTTGCCATGCTGTATACGAGGGGAGATGTCAGATATATATATACTTATCATATATCTGACATCAATCAATATAAGTAAAGTAAATATTAATATCTACGTACCTACTGCGTTTATTTGTCTGTATGAACTTAAAAACTACTGAACAGAATTTTATGCAGTTTTCATCAATAGATAGAGTGATTTTTGAAGAAGGTTTAAGATTTGTGTATGTTTGGGTTTTTTTTTCGGTGGGAAAATCATTCAATGACAACCCACGCTTTTGGGCGGAGCGGGAGATGGTGTCAGACTTTTAATGACTAAAAACCCACTCCTGTTCATTCGTTGCCTTTCATACCAGAGCAGAGTCTTCCTTTCCCAGTAGGCTTCGACCCTGCTGGGCCCCTACGGTTGCTGACATTTCCTTGAGGCGCGCGTGGAACACTACGCGCCGTCGACGACTTGGGCTCGGTTCATACGGTTACCAGACGATCGGATGGCGAGCTACACATTGCTCGCTGTCCGCAAGCCCGCGCCTATGGCGGCCGGAAATCGGGATTGGAATCCGCGGCTGGGGCGCGGGGGCAATTGCCTCACGCGTGTACGTGCCGCTTCCTCATTTGCTAGCATTACTGTTTCGCAGAAAGAGTGCGTGTTTGGGTGTGGTTTATACATGTACATATATTATGGTAGATAAAAGTCGACAATTTCAAAGATTTCTGAATTACAATTTTGATTTCGATATTTTTTTTACTATATATAGGTCCTGTGATATCGTAAGGAGATCGCATGAATTAGATTAAAGAACTGGCTTATAAAATATACTCGTAAGGATTTTGTTGTTCTAGAATAGGTTTAAAAATTGAGTAGAACAAAGAAATGTCTAGTTTTTTCAGTTCTGACATAACCGTTGCGCGCGCCAGTACATCATGGCCAGATCTTAGAATTGATCACTTCATGATGTTACCGGCCATTTAATGAAATGGTGCTATATCAGGTAAATACATAATTATTGCATGATAGGTACTTACATATATAGTCAAACATGGCTGATCATATCGTAAAATAGTTATGTTGACAACCGGTAGAGCCCACTGTTCCTCAATGTATTCCAGTTTTCTACTACAAAGAATGCTTTTGTTCCATCAAAAATACTAAAGTTTGTATTCACAAGATTATTTTTAGTAGGTTTAGAGTATAGGTTTAGAGTATAGTTTATTCATAATCAGTAACTGAATCGATTCCTATTTTTTTTTAAACCATGTTATATTTTCCGACACTAAGTACAACAAAGGTCATGGCAGGTCATAACGGGCATTAGGCATCAGCGCATAGCTGGGTGCGGGAGTAAAACAACCCCTCAGTATTTGCCCTGTCAACCAGGTAATATAAATATCTTATAATTTTGTGATAGTTCATGATTCAGTTTTGAAATTTTGTACACAGATTCTTTACATAAAAATACTAGACACGTGTTTCGGGTTTCACTTTTTCATGATACAGTTTTGAAATTTTCCGTTTTTTTCCTTTTGAGGTACGGATTCCTAAAAATCAATTGATGTACCCATGAGGTACCCCTACACTTTTTGTTTTTTTGCTTTTTCTTCGTTTATACCTTTAACTACATTTTTTTTTAGTGGGAATATCCTCCAATGACATTCCCCTGCTTTGGGCGAGCGGGAGATAGTGTCAGACTTTTACTGAATAAAAACCCACTCCTGTTCCTTCGTTGCCTTTTATACCAGGGCTGAGTCTTCCTTTCAGAATCAGACCCTTGGCCCCAGTAGGCTTCGAACCAGCTGGGCCCCTACGATTGCTGACATCTCCTTGAGGCGCGCGTGGAACACTGCGCCGTCGAAAACTTGGGTTCGCTCCGGACAGTTACCATACAGTCGGCCGGTGAGCTACCTATTGCTCGCCATCGAGATCGGAATCCCGGCGGACCTAACTAGTTGTGTCTGTATAACTTTGTGTTGTGCTAAATAAATCTATTTTTTGTCTTTCAAATTATCTACTACCACCAGTAATCTCCTCTCTTAACCTTATTGTTTTATTACTGGTTTTTTTCCAGGGACATTATCCACGTAGTCGACCATTTTCTCAAGGGAATAAACAGATAAAAGTGGTTTATGACCCAATCTACACTACAGTATAGGAACCGGGTAGGCGTGATTGATTAACAAATATTGAATGATGCAGACTTCCACATATATTATAAGTAGGACCTTCCAGAAAACATCCCGGGCGTCGGGAGTCGCAGAGCGATTCCTAGCCACCGTAGGCGCAGGCTTACGGACTGCGGGCAGCTCCCCGTCCTTTATTCATTTATTTAAACTTCATGTACAGTGGTGGTACATAGGCGGACTTAATGCCACAAAGCATTCTCTACCAGTCAACCATTGGGTTAAAAAAACAACACTGTGGTCAATGTGGTGTGTGGTGGTGTATGTGGTGTGGTGGTGTGGTTGTGGCTTTATGGACCAAACTCCAGTAGACGGCTCGTTGTGTTCCACGAGCGGCTCAAAGAGATGTCAGCAATATTGACGAGTAGTGGGTTTTGATCAGTAAAAATCTTTACTTTTTCTCACTTTGTGTTTCTTGATAGCTACAACCTGGAGTTCTTTAAGTCAAGAGTGTCATGGTCTTCCTCATATTCGCTTTCCATCGGTAAAACAGATGGTTAAGCGTGAGGCTATAAATAGAAAATGAAATTCCTTCCTGCTCTACTTAGAGCGGGAGAAGTCGTTTGATGATTCACAGATAAAAAAAGGTCCAAAGTAGGTAGGGAGAAGTACATACATAAATATGTATTCAACTCTAATTAGGAACATAATATTTACCTACTTTATTTTGCGATTGGTGCTATCATGTGAATTGTTTACGTAAAAAAATCGAATTCTGACTTAATGATATAATTATAAATCGTACGGTCAATGCAGGTCAACGTGACATGATAAGGTGTATTTGTTATAATTTTTTAAATATATATGAATATAAAAGGAGAAACTGACTGACAGACATATCAACGCACAGCCAAACCTACTGGAAATGGGAGCGTGAAATGCTTCCTTTTATGAAGTAAACGAGCACTAAAAGAGAATCTTCTAAAATTCACCTACCCTATGGAGGAAACGGGGATCCAACATTAGTATGAAGAAACCTACTATCAATCGAGGGAAGCCGCTAGCAGAAGTTAGTCATTACTCACATGTTTGTATATTCATTTATGTACAACTAGCTTGTGTCTGTGTCGTAAAACAGTACAATTCCATTCAATCACCATTTCAAGAAGTTTTTTTTTGTGCGGAACCTTATTTCATTTTCTAAAATAAAAGTAGCCTAAATTACTCCTCACTCAATATCATGTTGCTAATTACCGGGAAAGCCTCCGTCCTGCTCTCAAGTGCTCATTTCCACAATTTTTTGTTGATGAATCGCATTTTGAATTAAATTCAGCTGCTTGCAAATCTTGTTGGGAGTTCCCGAGGCAGTTTAATTAGTTGGCTTTCATTATATCACCAGTGAAACTAATGTCAAAATCGATCTATATATATATCTATTCCTAGTCCTGCGGCCTTTACCAGGTCATCGGTCTAAGTCCAATCTACAAAGCCTCGAGCACAGGCGCAGGATAGCCAGCCTATCGGTATTTTACAGGTTAAATTTTGGAGAGTGTGCGCGAGAATTGCATGACTTGATTCCGCCATCTCCTTTCTACTATCGGAAAGCCCGACGAACGGCGAGTATCCACCCTTACGTTGTTGAAACTTCAACGATCCGGACTAAACGTTTCGCTTCGTCGTTTATACCGCGTACATCGAAGGACTGGAACAATTTGCCTGCTGCGGCCTTCCTGTCCAACTATAATTTAGGTGTGTTCAAGGTTAGAGTAAATAGGCTCTTAATAAACTAGTGCGCCTGACCATCAATGATTGCATCTCCGCTTACCATCAGGTTGGATCGCAGTCAATAAAAAAAAAAAGTTGTTATCCTTCTATATCAGTTCTTTTGAGCTTCAACAGAATCTCTTAATTTTTGATTCGATGATGCAAGTTGCAATGTAATGTACTGTACAGTGACCTATATTAGCCAGATACGTACGACGTTGTACTTACCCTTGTACAGTGACCTAAATTAACCAGATGTGCTAAGTTGTTCTCTTGTGCGGTGACCTATATTAACCAGTTGTGCGATGTTATACTACGTTATGCCCTTATACAGTGGTCAACATACTACATTTCAATCAACTGCGATGTTGCGTCACACAGTAACCAATAAATGTATGATAAAAGTGGACTTGATCAGACTTGAAATCAAATCGTAAAATATCTATTTAATCATCATCATCATTTCAAGCTAAGACATCCGCTGCTGGACATAGGCCTCTTCCAAATGTCGCCACAACGACCTGTCCTGCCCCCCTAGCCAAGTTACGATCGTTTCGTTTGCGTCGTACGCCTCGAGTAGGCCACGCCTCCGATTCCTTTGTTCTGACCACGTGACTGAGCGTTGGGATGACGTCAGAACAAAAGAATCGAAGGCATGGCTTACGAAGTTATTATATGTTAGGTTTAGTATAATAGTATTAATAGTTAATATTTAAGTCTCCACTATGACTTAACAAATAAATTATTATTATATTTCATTTAGTAAGAGAATACATTTATCATGGAAATTTCATAAATATAGCAGACTATTTTAAAATAGCTTCAGTAGGATACTGTTAGCCATCATTCTCCTCTACCGAATGTTTAAAAATAAACTTTTACGTATGTTTTCGGCGAGTGCTTAGTTAGTTCCAATTAAGGCAGACACCAATTTATTACGGGGAGTATCTGAAAACTAGTGGTGCTTTATTAATTTGTCGGTCCTATCATTCACATCAATCTACCAATTTCGGATGTGGGTTATACGATAAAGACTAAAATGCTGCCGTGAATTGAAACAATATGGATTCAGAACTAAACATCTTAGAACCAACTTCTTTTGGATATGTTGCTTGAAAGGGCGGGCGGTTTTTGGTTTTACTAAACTTAAGGCCCTTCTTATTTTATGACAAAAAAAAAATTACGAAAAAAGAATTAACCGACTACACTAAAAAAAAAAACACTAAAGGATCAAAATAACGTTAATTTCGGAAGTCAGTGTTAAATAAAAAACAATGTAACCTAGCAGTGTTAGGGTTAATTGGAATTGTTATGAGAATTAGGCACTCTGGTTATAATTATATAAGTGTATCGAAACTAAAAAGTGCGAAATAAATAACGTTTTACAAAAAAAAATATAACCGACTTCACTACAAAAACACTAAAAGGATCAAAATAAGTTTAATTTCGGAAGTCGGTGCCTTTCGATGCTTTTTGTTTCTTATATAACACCGACTTTCGAAATTAAAGTTATTTTGATCCTTTTAGTATTTTTTTTTTTTAGTCAGAGCTTCGGCTGCTGGGGCAGCTGAGACAACAATGCGCGCCGTGTCCAGGAGTACAGCTTTCTGGATCAAGCCCTTGATCCAACTGCCCAACGAGAGCCTCCTTAGATGTTGATCGAGGCTCTTTGATATTAAACCATTGGCCCTCATGACTATTGTTACAATGGTTGCTCTATCCACTTCCCATATGTCGACAACCTAGAGAACCAAGTCAAGATACTTAGTTTGCTTATCTTTCTCAGCTTTCACGAGGTTCTCGTCATGAAGGACCGCTATATCAACAATCATTGTGCGATGCTCTAGACGATCTATAACCACTATATTCTTATTGGCAACAATAGTCCCGTCAGTGATGATAGGTCGATCCCAATACAATGGTTGTGGTTGTGTTTATGCAAATAGTCTCCGTTAGCTGGATGAGACCCAGAAATTATATGTCGGATTGATTTCCCGGGCCGGTGGCATGCTCGACAGATGTCAACCGTACCGTCCTTCACAATGTATTTCCGGTAGTTGTTCGTCATGATAACTTTGTCTATAATCGCACAGACAAAGCTTTTGTTTTCACTGAAGAGGTCACCGAAGCGCAGCCAGGATACAGACGCCTATAGGTCTACATCGGGCTCATGTAATGCCCGGTAAAAGCGCCCGTGAAGCTCCTTGCTCTGCCATACTTCCCTGCGGTAATTAGTATCCAGTACTATAGGTTTGCGCCAGTTCTCGTTAGCCAAGGAGAGCGGAGTGAGGCCCTTGTCCACCACTGCCACAACTCGGCGCATATCCACGTCGGTTTTTAGGAAGTATTCCCTGAGACTGCATACCTCGCGGTTGTGCGGGGTCTTAGCATTTAAGAAACCACGACTCACGTCTCATTCCTGATGACCGTGAGTGATGCATCCGTTTTGTGGTAAACTCCAATCCAGGGCGTCAAGGTCTGTCTGAGTCCATTTGAGTATGCTGAAAGAGTACATCAAAACCTGCATGATCCAACTGCTGAAAGCGTGCACCTTGTAACCGCCTGATAAAAGAATATTGAGTTATTATTATTATTAGATAAACTCATTGATAGAATCCGTAATGCGTATGAAGTGGAATTTTTTGTTTATTTTTATTTCGTCTATGAAAACAGACTTACATACTTGATATAAATTCCATTTTAGTGCGGCAATAAAGCTGTTCGAGTCGGTGAAACCAATCAAAACGTTATTTTTACCCGACTACGGCAAATTCAAAGGAGGGTTATGATTTTGACAGGCTATTCTTATGTATGTATGTATGTTCATCTGTTCCCTCATAGCTCCTAATCTAACTATCGGAACTCGACATATGAGGTATCGTTAGAACCATCTTAATTGTCCGCTGAAACTAGACGTGACGTGTCACAAAACTCGATTTGGCGCTCTCTAGCGGAAAAAAAGTAATGTGTAAAAAATAAAAATGGAGATAAATACACCGTGTTAGGTATCATTTGAAAGGGTTTTTGAAAGGGTTTTACTTGTACATTAAATAAAATTAAAATGACGCCCTCTAGTGGAGAAAAAGTCATGTGTTAAAAAATTGTTTAAATATAAAAAAAGTAAAAAACTAAAACCAACCGGACCGGACTAAGACAAAAAAAAAAAAACGACGCTGAAAAAGTAAGAAAAAATCTTGTCTCATACTTTTCTAGCGTCATATTTTTTTTGTCCCAGTCGTGTTTTAGTTTCTTACTTTTTTTTATTACGGTTGAGTTTAGAACTGATTTTATTTTCAGAATGGGTCAGCCACCTGTAAACTGAGTAGTTGGTAGCTTCAAAATCGTTTCTAGCTTGTGCAACTGTGCGGTACGTTTCGGGCTTAGAGAAATCGTACCCTATAGCACGAAGGGTTTTTTTTTTTTTATTGTGTGGGAAAATCATCCTAATGACATCCCCGCTCTTGGGCGGAGCGGGAGATAGTGTCAGACTCTTACTGACTAAAAACCCACTCCTGTTCCTTCGTTGCCTTCGTCCCAGGGCCCCGGGTTCCGCTTTCACACTACCCCTGGCCCCAGTAGGCTTCGACCCTGCTGGGCCCCTACGATTATAGCACGAAGGGTTCCGTACTGTCCGTAGTAAAAAAACGAGCAAAAAATCACGTTTATTGTATGGGAGCCTCCTTAAATGGTTTTTTTATTCTGTTTTTTAGTATTTGTTGTTATAACGGCAACAGAAATACATCATCTGTGAAAATTTCAACTGTCTAACTATCACGGTTCATGAGATACAGCCCGGTGACAGAGGTATAGACAGACAGACCGATAGACAGACGGATGGACCGCGGAGTCTTAGTAATAGGGTCCCGTTTTACCCTTTGGGTATATACGGAACCCTAAAAATGAACTTTGTCCTACAGTATAATAGTTAAGGATAGAGGTCGAGTCTAAATGACTACAGGTTTTTGCTTGCTTGCAGCATTTGTTGCTCCACTAAACCAATTTTATTTAGACTGAAAATAAAAGTGAAATTTTACTATTTGCATTTTACTTTTATAATATTAAACTTCTAATATCAGAGAGAAAGAACACAGGTGCGTTTTAGTCAGTAAAAGTCTGACGCACCGTCTCGCTCCAATCAGAGCGGGAGAAATTATTTTGAGGATTTCTCACCTCGGAAAAAAAGTCGCATACATACAACCGACGCAGAGTTGCCTTGACAACGTTCTTGCTGAAATCCTACCTAGCTACCTAGCCCTAAAAGGCAACGCAGAGAGAGGTGAACACCTTTGTATAGCATTACAAGACTAATATAATATGTTGACTGGCCTGTTGATCTATACCCTATTCATCTGGGCTTGAGACAAAATATAAACAAAGAAAACAATGTAAGCACCTTCGACAGTCTCTTCGACGTGTTTGAATATTAATAACAGTTTCCTTTTCTGTTGAATGCGTTGGCGTTTTTCTTCGGCGAATAACAAGAATTGAACGAATATATCTTGTATCAATAAACTGATCGATAGTGAAAAAGATGGCGGATTATACATAACCCGCTCGATGAAAAAACGTCACATTTTTATGTAAAATGTTTGCAATATCTGTGTCTGTGGTCTATAATTTAGTAATAATAAATGGTTCGTTTACCTTATATCTCACGGCTCCCTGTATAGGGTATAGTAGTTAGTGGCCCTGACTGCTATGCCAGAGGTCGCGTTTTCGGTTCCCACCCAAGACAAATGTTTGTGTGATGAGCACAATCATTTGTTCTGTGCTTGGTGTAATTTATCTGCATATGTCTATGTAATTTAGAAATATATAAGTATGTTTATCAGTTGTTTGGTACTCATAGCACAAGCCCTGCTTAGTTTCAGGCTAGAGGGCGTTGTGTGAAAGTTGTGGAATATTATTATTAACAATAATTTATAGCTTGTGTTGACGGATGAAAAAAGATTGCATGTAGCGGAGAAGAGAATGTTAAGATGGACGTGTGGTGTGACGAGAATGGATAAAGTGAGAAATGAATATATTAGGGGAAGTTTGAAAGTGGCGCCAGTGACTGAAAAGTTGAAAGGGAATCGTTTGTCTTGGTATGGTCATGTAAAGAGGGGAGATGAAACACATGTTACTAAAAGAGTTATGAGTATACATGTGGATGGGTGGAGAGGGAGAGGGATACCAAAGAAAAGATGGATGGATTGTGTAAAGAGTGATATGAAAGAAAAAGAAGTTAGTGGAAGAAAAAAACGTGTTGCGCCGACCCCAAATAACACGGGACAAGGGCAAGAAGATGATGATGATTATAGCTTGTGTTCTACGATATATTGATACTATACATATATGTGCAATCAATTTATTTTATCTTAATTCGGCGATGGTCGTAATGTCTCAGCTTCGCCTCAGAACGTGTTGCGCCGACTCCAAATAAAAATGGGGCAAGCGATTATTGACATTGGTTAAGACATCTTGAGAACTTGGGGATTTAGGTAAAGTGACGCTCTATAAAGAAATTACTAGATTGCTGAAATTCCAAAATGTCATTTTTTTTTAGTGCTGCTATGTAATAGGAATTACTCCTGCCCCTAGCTGCCCTGGGGGTCAGGAATCACAAGGTTACTGTAAGCCTTACAGTGTAAGAGCAACTGAAGCAACCAAGTTGGGTTTTAAGTCAGCAAACGTCCGAAACACTCTCACGCTCCACCCAGTGCGAGATAAATGTCCCCTTTATTTGATGGTTCCTCACTAAAAAACAAGGAATTACTCCTGTATCATCAGAAACATGTAAGCTCACATACTGAGACTCCCAAACCCGGAACAACGACCTGTGAGCCGTACAAATATTTGTTCCGTGCGGAAATTGAACCCACTACTCTCAATGTGACAGCCAAACGCTCAACTACTCCGCAAGCCGTCACCGGTTATGCTGGTCTTCCACTTAATAGAAAAAAAAAATTACTGCAGAGCACAGGTCATTGCTCTGCTTACCATCAGGTGGGATCGCAGTCAAGCACTAGTATATGTCAAAAAAAAAAAAAAAAGTCCGCCAACGCGCACTGAGCCCGCGTGATGGATAACGGCCCATTCCCTCTCCTAGAGTGGAGGCCTGAGTCCCAACAGTGGGAATATCATAAGGCCGACTATGCTATGCTATGGATAACTGATTGATGGCCCTTATTTTGATAAACGAACTACGTTTTGACTGGCCTGTTGGTCTAGTGGTTAGTGGCCCTGACTGCTATGCCGGAGGTCGTGGGTTCGATTCCCACCCAGGACAAATGTTTATGTGATGAGCACGATTATTTCTTCTGTATCTGGGTGTAATTTATCTATATATGTATGTATTTAGAAATATATAAGTATGTTTATCAGTTGTCTAGTACCCATAACACAAGCTTTGCTTAGCTTGGGACTAAATGACGTTGTGTGATAGTTGTGGAATATTATTATTATTACTTTAATTAGCTAAATCGTCATCGTCGTTTTATACCTACGAGCAGCATTTGATTACGTACGAACGTCCTATTTTTTGAAGTGGGAAATCATCCGATGACTTCTTCCACTGTAAAGTGGAGCGCGAGGGTGTGTCAGACTTTTACTGATTAAAACCACACCAGGGGCTTTACCATGACGTGTTTAAAGGACAGGCGTACAAGGGATTAGGCACGCGTTAATTATGGCGGTAAGTCCCCTCTTCGAAGAGTTGCAGGAAAGACCTCACGGCGTCTTCACCTTCCGCATGACGCAGGTTCTCACCGAGCATGGTCAGTTCGGGTAGATGGTGTGTTGTGTTCCATGCGTACCTCAAAAATATGTCAGAAAGATTGAAGGGGGCAGTTTGGGCCGATGATCAGGGCTGCAGATTGTTCGAAAGAGTTACCTTGACCCCTGGTAAGTCCCCTCTTTTGGTAAGTCCCCTCTTTGAGGCGTGGTTAGAAAGACCTCACGGCGTCCTCACCGAACACGGTTAGTTCGGGAAGTTCCTGCACCGGATTCGTGCAGAAGTAGCGCCCGGGTATCACCACTGTGTGGACCGCCCGGAGGACACGGTAGAGCACAGCATGGTGGCACGGTGGCAATGATCTCTCGCGCTGGGCCTTGTTACAGGCCATGGTCCGAAGCGAGGAGGAGTGGCAGGCGGCCGCCTCCTTCTGCGAAGCAGTAATGCTAGCTAAGGAGGAGGCCGCACGTGCACGCGTGAGGGAGCGGCCCTCATGCCCCAGCCGCAGAGATCCCGATCCCGATTTCCGGCCACTGTAGGCGTGGGCTTGCAGACGGCGAGCAATGGGTAGCTTGCCGTCCGACCGTCCGGTAACCGTCCGAACCAAGTCCAAGTCGTCGACGGCGCGTAAGTGTTCCACGCGCACCTCAAGGAGATGTCAGTAAACCGTAGGGACCCAGCAAGGTCGAAGCCTACTGGGTTCGCTCCTGAAACCGAAAACCCCGCCCTGATATGAAAGGCAAAAAAGGAACAGGGGTGGGTTTTTAGCTACTAAAAGTCTGACACAGCCTTTCTGCTCAAGAGCGAGAGATGTGGTTGATTGATTTTCCCACCTAAAGAAACAAGGTGTACGAGTGATAAAGAGGGTGGAGCTATAATACACCCTATACAGCTCCATCCCTTTAACAGTCCAGTTAGGTCGTCAGATGGATCGCGTTATGTGCTCTTAGGGCCCTTGGGTCCTTGGGTTGCTCTTTTCGTACTTGACCCACGGACCCCCACGGTCGGTCCCCCCTAACGGTCAATCTTTCAAACATTCCCGCTTGAAGAGCTAGTGTTAAGTTGAACTCCCGCAGTGACTTACAGTGGTGCAATAGCTGTTTCCTGTTAAACTAAACATTCATCTGAATTACAATTAAAGTACTTAAGGTACGGACGCACATTTCATCAGAAGAAATGATTTACTTGAAACCTTTAACTTACTTACTATGAAGCAATTTGTACTCGCTTTGGGAAATTGTGATTCATTTTATTAGTAAACCACAAGTAGGTACTTTACCGTACCTATCCTTTCTATGAAAATGTCGTCATTAAGTGGCCTTTGGAGTGATAGGAAAAGGACTAACTGTTATTCTCTCGTAAACAATGAATAAGATAAGGATGGAACGGAACTTTGTTTTCTGTGAAAAATCATAAAATATATATCCTTACATTGTTGACACATTGATCAGAATGTTGGGCTGTGAAAAAGACGGATGAAAAAGATTGCATGTAGCGGAAATGAGAATGTCAAGATGGATGTGTGGTGTGACGAGAATGGATAAAGTGAGAAATGAATATATTAGGGGAAGTTTGAAAGTGGCGCCAGTGACTGAAAAGTTGAAAGGGAATCGTTTGTCTTGGTATGGTCATGTGAAGAGGATGGATGAAACGCATGTTACTAAAAGAGTTATGAGTTTACATGTGGATGGATGGAGAGGGAGAGGGAGACCAAAGAAAAGATGGATGGATTGTGTGAAGAGTGATATGAAAGAAAAGGAAGTTAGTGATAGCATGACGAGTAACAGGGCAGAGTGGAAGAAAAAAACGTGTTGCGCCGACCCCAAATAACACGGGACAAGGGCAGGAAGATGATGCGTCTCGCCTAGTCGTTTATACCGCGTACATCGAAGGACTGGAATAATTTGCTGCTTCGGTCTTCCCGTCCGATAATAATTTAGATGTCTTCAAGGCTAGAATGACTAGGCTCTTAATAAACTAGTGCGCTTCACCATTAATGATTGCATAAGTGTTTACCATCAGGTGGGATCGCTGTCAAGCAATGTAAGAGGGAATGTCATACTTATACTCACTAAAACCTACCTGTATTCCTTTAGTTGCCCTTTGGGTACCAAAGTATCGGTAACTTTTTCGAACAATCCCACAAAACTGGCAGGTATTGGAAGTCCAGCGCAGGGCAGGGCTGGGCGGGGAAGAGGGCCCTGTAAATTTTGCTGGCAACTCTTTAGATGCGCGAGTAGAACACAGCACATCTTCTACGCGGTATTTACTGAAGGATGGCCATAGATGTACCAAACCAACATAATTTACATAATTATGAATAATATAACTAACTACGTACTAAACTTAATTATGTATTTATTTATTAAAACTTTATGCACTAGTAATAAACTCTGTACAAAGGCGGACTTGCCTTAGGCATTTTGTACCAGTCGACCTTAGGGCGGTGCAGAAATAAAACATAGGTGCAGCTTAATGGTAAAGAAATAGTAAAGAAATACAATAAAAAAAAAAAATACAACAAATTAACAATCTATTTATGAAAAACGAATCCAACAAATCAACGCTGTGATGATTACACCAACTATCATATATACAATAAAAAAAAATTCTTAGGCGCCGAAGTTACTCCTTCACATTGCTGTCATCAAAAAACGTGCTCAGAAGGCTGGCAACATTGCAATAATAATAACAAAAATATTTTGTAATAATGGTAATTATGACATATTGATTTATAAGAATTTTTAATTATTATTGTATAAGTTGACAATTAAGACATTTTAAGAACATAAATTTAATTTTTTAAACTGCTACTAAATAAGTTAGAACCGAGTTAATGACGATAATTTGAACGTCTAGATGACCCCGGGTGTCGCCTCTGTGTGGACCGCCCGGAGGACACGTTGAAGCACACGGTGTAGGTGTGCCCCGTTTGGGCAGAGCAACGCCGTGTCCTCGTGGGGGCGATTGGCGGCGGCGATCTCTCGCGCCGGGCCTTAGTACAGTCCATGGTCCGGAGCAAAGAAGGTGGCGGCCGATCACGTGAGGCAACAGTCCTCACGCCTCAACCGCCGCCGGGATTCCGATCCCGATTTCCGGCCACCGTAGGCGCGGGCTTGCGGAAGGAGAGCAATGGGTAGCCCACCGGCCCACCGTCCGGTAACCCGCCGGACCGAGCCCAAGTTGTCGGCGGCACATATTGTTCCACGCGCGCCTCAGGGATTTGTCAGCAAATCGTAGGGGCCCAGCAGGGTCAAAGCCTACTGGGGCCATGGGTAGTTTGAAAACGAAACCCGGGGCCCTGGGACGAAGGCAACGAAGGAACAGGAGTGAGTAAGGCTGACACTATCTCCCGCTCCGCCCAAGATGATTTACCCACCTAAAAAAAAAATGTCTAAATGGCACATAGTATACTCAAACAAGCTTAGGCGATGTCACAACCTTTTCACATTAATTCTCATCGTTTCACTGAATAGAAACTTAACAAGTTAATCTTGTCATCAACTGGGACAAACTAGTCAACCTAGTTTGTCCCAATTGATGCAAGTAGTAGGACTTTGCAACCACGGGCGCTCGGAGTTGGGACTCTGCTTGCTCATCGTCACTCGATGAATGAAATGATTCTAGGGAAGATCACATGCTGTCGTCGGAATCAATGTATCCTAGACCAGTTTGGGGTTATTAGAATTTTCATGAGATGCACTCTGGCTATAAGGTACCATAGAACAGATGATGATGGAGCCGGAATGTGGAAGGTATTTAAGTTTGGCTGAGGGGAGGGGTGTGCCACAACTAAAAAGTGTAAAATAAAAAAACTTTTTACAAAAAATTTACTACCAACATCAATGTAAAAGAAGCACAAAATAGTGCAAAAGAGCATTAATTTTAAATTAAGACTTTCGAAATTAAGGTTATTATGCACTTTTTAGTGTTTCTATCAAAATACAGATATGTATTTATTACATTATTTAGAATTATATTTATTTATAATTCCCTTGCGAGTTGTGGTGTACTCAACCATACGCATAGGTCACATTGACCTTATCGAAGGTTGCTAGGGCAACGCACTGTTTATACCTAGCTATGTTTGTTTATAAATATTCCGGTTTCGGAATAACCTTAATTATTTAAACGGAGCAACCAGCCAGCCATATTTTAGTTAGGACTACAAGCCTACAAACTTGAATAGTCGTAGGAGCTTCGCAGGGCCTAAGCCTACTAGCGCCATGGGTCGACTTCTAAAAGGGGGACCCGTGGTCCTGGAACATAAAATGTAATTGAAGGAACATAAGTATAAGTCAGTAAGTGAGAGCAGTGGTGGCCGAGTGGTATCGGCCCCGACTTACAAGTTGTAGGTCGCTGGTTCAAACCCAGCCAGGCGCATTACTTTGTGTAATTTATTTCATCACCACTGCTCTCAAAACGGTGAAGGAAAACATAGTGAGGAAACCGGCATGTCCTAGAACCAAAAATTTGAAGACATGTGACATCCACCAACCCGCACTGGGCCCGCGTGGTGGATTACGGCCCATTCCCTCTCCTAGAGAGGAGGCCTGAGTCCCAACAGTGGGAACATTATAAGGCCGACTATGCAATGCTAAGTATAAGTAGTATCCTATTGTCGATTTGGACCATTTTTTAAAGTATTTTAGTGTATGTATTATATAGTGTATTAACTTGATTATATATTGTATAATTGTATTAAGTATATTTATTCTATGGTTTATTAGTATATCTATTCTATGGTCGATAAGTAAATCTATTCCTGTATTCGCCTTTTTCTCTCTTTTTTATTGCATCTACCACTACTTTTCTCTACGTCACCCAAAGGTTGACTGATAGAAAATATCTAAGGCATTAAGTCCGCCTCTGTACTTTTGTGTGCATAAAGCATTAAATAAATAAATAAATAATAAGTGTAGTTCTAGCAAGTAAAAGTCTGACTTATGCCCTCTCGCTCCACCCTGGAGCGCGAGAAGTCATTATATGATTATCTATCTTAAAAAAGGACTTGATTAGTCGATATAGTCACATTATAATTTCAAAGATATTAAAGTTAAGTGACCAAATAAAACAGAGAACTTATATGGATACAAGATCTTTAAATGTTTGTTCCGTCAAGATCCATGTTTACAAAGATAATTTGTCTGTAATCGCTTCACCCACAAAAAGACCAAATAAACAAACTTTTATTTAAAACATACAATCACATCTTCATATATTATTATTCTTTTGTAAGTACGTGTTTTTGTCACCTAACTCTTCCTAAATGGCTTGATCGCATTGGATGAAATTTTGTTTCTATATTTGAGTGGTTGGATAATACTCTTGAACCCGGTAGGTGGCGCTCTAATCGGGATCTCTTTTTTTTAGTTGTTATAAACTGGTGCTTGACTGCGATCCCACCTGATGGTAAGCAATGATCAACGGCGGTCCTAGAACGCGAAGGCAACTGAAGGAACATAGGTGTGGTTTTAGTCAGTGAAAGTCTGACACGCCCTCCCACTCCGCTCTCGTGGGAATAGTAATTAGATGATTTACCATCTTAAAAAAAAATCCTAATTTAATTCCTATGTATTTACATAGGAATTAAATTATGAACACTTTGTGAGGAAATTGTTGAGAAGATAGGTTTTATATATATAACCATGCGAGCAAGAAAGATCCGAAGAAAGGACAACACACAACTACATTATCCCCTAGTTGGCATCAGGGACAACCCGACATACGGCGAGTATCCAACATTACGTTGTTGAAACTTCTACGGTCCGGACTAAGCGTTCGTCATCGTTTATATCGCGTAGATACATCGAAGGACTGGAACAATTTGCCTGCCGCGGTCTTCCTGTCCGATTATAATTTAGGTGTCTTCAAGGTTAGAGTGAAAAGGCTCTTAATATACTTGTGCGCCTCGACGATTGCATCACTGCTTACCTTCAGGTGGGATCGCATTCGAACACTAGTTTATCTTTATGGAGAAACTGACTGACTGACATATCAACGCACAGCCGAAACTACAGGGGCCTAGCTGTGAGAAATTTGGCACAAGGCTGCCTTTTATGACGTAAACGAGCATAAAGAGAGGATTTTAAAAAAAATCACCCCATAAGGGGATGAAACGGGGCCCAGAAGTTTGTATGGAGAAATCTACTATCAAACGAGTGACGCCGCTGGCAAAATCTAGTTTCAAATAAAAGAAAAAGTAAAAATTCACAAAAGTGAGGCCGCAGAACATCTTGGTCGTTAACGACAATACACATTCAGAATTTAACATCAATGACCTTTAGAATTGGTTGATTGTTATATCAATTATAAAATAAAGCGGTTATCTAAATGCCGTCTTCGATAAGGCCAGTATTATTTGACTTGGAGCTCTGGCTCTGCTAGTCAAGAAAACTTCATCTCTGTATGAAACTTTTACTTTTACCCGCAGCTTCCCCTGCGTACATAAATAGTAACATATGTCACTCAGGAATAAAGCGGCTAAAATAAGTCCCGCATATGTCACTCAGGAATTAAGCGGCTAAAATATGTCATACAAATTTCACTCAGAAATATAGCGGCTAAAATATGTCATCCATATGTCTATCAGGAATAAAGCGGCTAAAATATGTCATGCATATATCACTCAGGAATAAAGCGGCAAAAATATGTCATGCATATGTCACTCAGGAATAAAGCGGCTAAAATATGTCATTCATATGTCACTCTGGAATAAAGCGGCAAAAATATGTCATGCATATGTCACTCAGGAATAAAGCGGCTAAAATATGTCACTCAGGAATAAAGTGGCTAAAATATGTCACGCATATGTCACTTAGGAATAAAGCGGCTAGAATATGTCATGCATATGTCGCTCAGGAACAAGTTACACTAACTTACCACTAAAGTCTGTCTAAGACAGTCTTGTCTCAATAGTGCACAGGCCCTAAAACAGGTATCCAAATATCAACCGATGTATTAACTGATATTTTACGTCGCCAAAAATATTTTCCTTGTAACTCGCGGTCTAATACCGACTTATAAAAAAGTGACGACATCGATCAACCCCATCTATTGATATTTAGTAAAACCAAAATTGTACACCCCGTGACTGCTACATATTTTTGGTTACTAGATGTCGCTAATAGTTCGGCTAAACATTTTCTTTATAATATTAGTGTAGATTGTACACTTTTATGTTCTTTTATTGTTGATTGGCTCATGCTTGACCGCTATCTAACCTGATGGAGCGACAATGTAGTCAACGATGGAGCTTACTTGCCTAGAAGTAAACTATTCAATCATGACTTAAAGATCCCCAGGCCCCCTTGCCAAGTTACAATCGTATCGTTCGCACCGAACCCCTCGAGTAGGCCACGCCTCCGTTTCCTTTGTTCTAACCACGTGACTGAGCGTTGAGATGACGTCAGAACAAAGGAATCGGAGGAATTGCCTAGTCAAGGCGTTCAACGCGAACGATACGATTGTAACTTGGCTAGGAGGCAGGTTATAACTATCAGTCCCCCTAGCCAAGTTACAACCGTTTCGTTTCGATTCTCTTTTCGTTGATCGCTTTGAGAAGGCCACGCCTCCTATTCCTTTGTTCTGACCACATGACTGAGCGTTGACATGACGTCTTTTTCATGACGGCTTTTTCCTTTAGAGGTACGGAACCCTAAAAAACTACTGAATAGATTTTCTTACGGTTTTCACTTAGTGACAGAGTGATTCCTGAGGAAAATTTCATCATTATTATAATCATTTCAACCGAAATACATCCACTATTGGAAATAGGCCAAGATTGGCCACAACGACTTGTCCTGTGCGTCTCGCTTCCATCGGATTCCCGAGATCCTCACCAGGCCATCGGTTGGCTCACCTTGGTTGGCCTACCGAAAGACCATCTCGGTCATCACTCCAGAACCTTTGGGTTCCATCAACCAAGAGTACTGCGAGTAATATGCCGCTGACTGCCACTTAAGTTTGGTGATTCTTCGGGTCATGAAGATTTTTTGCACGTTCTTTTCCATAAAGATCTACGCTTAGGAACGTGCAAATAGCTTCACGATTTTTTTTTGTGACTGATCGACCTTGACAATTCAAAAGTGCCTGTAATTGTTTTATTTTAAATTGAAATAAATCCATTGGGTTTAAGCTTAAGGGCAAGGTTTAGATGTATATTAATACTAGCTTCGGCTAGCGGCTTCGCCTGCGTGAAAGTCGGTTTCTCCATACAAACTTTGGACCCCCGTTTTATCCCCATAAGGGGTGATTTGGAAAATCCGTTCTTAGCGGATGTTTACAGCACCCTATAAGGAACCTACCTACCAAATTTTAAGTTTGTAAGTATTATAGTTTCTGAGGTTTCGTGATTAATCAGTGAGTGGTATTTCGCTTCGCTAATTTCAACAACCGTGCAAAGCTGAGAACAGTAGCTAGTGTTTAAGAGCGTCCAACTCGATGTACATTTTCATACAACCATTCTTACGTGATTATGATGTTATCTACACTAATATTATAAAGAGGAAAACTTTGTTTGTTTGTTTGTAATGAATAGGCTCAAAAACTACTGGACTGATTTTAAAAATTCTTTCACCATTCGAAAGCTATATTATCCACGAGTAACATAGGCTATATTTTATTTAAAAAAAAAATAGGGTTCCGTAAGATATTTGAGTTTTTCGGTAAAAAGTCAACTAGAAAAGTTACTTATTTTGCGTACGCTGCCTAAACTATAAAAAAAAGAACCATAAAATGTTCTAATTAATTGTAGATCTTATAAATATCTACAAAAAAGTCCGCGACACACTATACCTATCTATATCGAGTGAGGCACAACAACCGTTTTTTTATTTAAAAATCTTGATTTTTTTTGGACTATATTTAAACGCGTTTATTTTATTCATGCTAATAATCCTTATCAAAATAAATTATTTCATCACTTAGTACAGTTTATGAAAATAATATTTGATCTTTGAATAATTAAAATTGGACGTTTAGTTTTGAAGTTATGGCAAAATTAAAATATTACGATTTCTGCTGCACGGCCCGTATACCAGATTACTGGCATTTTTTGCTCTCTGCAATAAAGATGAATTCGCGAAAAATCTTCTGTATCATGAGGTCCCGCAATACTATATATGGGCAAATAATAAATTCACTAGAAGGAGGCATGATGAAGATGTCGTTGGACATCCGGGGATAAAAAAAGATGCCGCTTTAGGTAGAGTCTACGGGATACATCCATCCCAATCATAGTGTTTTTATCTTAGGATTCTTCTGCACCACGTACGCGGTCCGACCTCATTTGCATACCCTAAAACTGTAAACGGTATTGTCAAAGAAACGTATCAAGGAGCTTGCCGTGACCGAGGTTTACTTGAAAACGATGACCATTGGGGTAATACTTTAACCGAAGCTTCGTTATCACATTTTCCTAAAAAACTAAGGGAGAGTTGTCCGTAGTCATACTTTTATTTTGTCAACCATCGGAACCATTTAAGTTATGGGATACTTTCAAAGATCAGTTCTGAGAAGATATGAGACATCGTATCAGACAACAAAATCAGGATAACACTTTACCCTTCACTGAAGTCATTTATAATGAAGGATTAATTGAAATAGAAAACAAAATTCTAGAATTAAACGACAAAAGTTTAAGTGATTTTGGATTACCTTCTCCCGTTCGTACCCAGAATAATACTATTGACACAATGGTACAACTGTATAACAGAAATGATCTAACAGCGTTTGTTAATGACAATGTGCCAAAATTAGTACCAGATCAAAGACATGCTTATGAGACTATTGTGCACAGCGTGAACAATAACATGGGGAGATTATTTTTTTTGGAAGCACCAGGAGGCACCGGAAAGACATTTCTCGCAAATTTGATACTTGCTAAGATACGGCAATCAGAGAAGACAGCGATTGCAGTTGCTTCGTCAGGAATTGCTGCAACTCTCTTGAACGAAGGAAAAACTGCTCACTCTACGTTTAAACTCCCGCTATCCGTATCTTAAGATCAACGGTCTACGTGCTCTATTCGGAAAAATGGGCCTCTTGGTAAGTTGCTGCAAGACGCGTCGTTGGTAATATGGGATGAATGCACCATGAGTCATAGAGCTCATGTGGAGGCCGTGGACCGTACTTTAAAAGACCTCCGAAGCTCTGTTAATGGCATGGGTGTTAGGTATCACTTTTGTATTTGCTGGAGATTTCCGACAAACGCTTCCAGTCGTCAACAGAGGTACGCGAGTAGATATTATGAAGGCATGTTTAAAATCGTCTCACCTTTGGACATCTGTACAACATTTAAATTATCGCACCAATATGAGAGCTCATCTACATGTAAATACACATAGCAATTTTCCACAACAGCTGCTGAAACTAGGAGAAGGAATTTTTCCGTCTTTAAATTTGGGCACCGATTATGCGGTTACTTTGGATGAGTCTCTAGGCCAAATAGTCCATAATTTAGATAGTCTGATAGATGCTATATATCCTGACATCGTGAACTTACATCAAAATGATTTTGGTTGGCTGTGTTGTAGAGCAATAGTTTCTCCCAGGAATGAAACAGTCAACGAAACAAAAAAAAATAATTATGCAGAAAGTACCGGGTGAAGTTAAGTACTATAAATCTATAGACACCGTTACTAACATCGAGGAGGCAGTGCACTACCCCCAGGCAATTTTTAAATTCTCTGAACCCCACTGAGCTACCACCTCATGAACTGTCGTTAAAAGTTGGCACGCCGATAATGCTTCTCAGAAATTTAAGCCCCCCCAACATGTGTAATGGCACGAGACTTCTTATAAAGGAGCTAAAAGATAATTTAATAGTAGCGAAGATCCGGCCCTGCAGCTGGTGAATTAGCTCATATACCAAGAATACCCATGATCCCTACTGATTTGACTATACCCTTCAAAAGGCTCCAATTTCCAGGGCCAACATTCAAATTAGTAGGAATTGATTTACGAAAAGAATGTTTTACGCATAGACAACTTTACGTTGCTCTATCACGGGTCGGGGCTCCCGACCATCAGTATATTTTGGTACCCGAAAATAATTTAACGTCAAATGTTGTTTATAGAGAAGCTCTACAATAATCGCTTTAGTTATCTATCCTGAAACAACGGGTGGCACTCCGGGAGTGCCGGTAGAAGTGAAAACTTAGTATTAATTACATTTAAATATTTCCATCATTGCACAGATTGTCTTTCTGTGGATGTTAAAGAACAACTTTAACATCCACAGAAAGACAATCTGTGCAGCCTGCGGCGGATAACGACTGCGTCGTCGATGTTAGTGTCGGTGACTGTGAATTGACCTGCGAATCATTTTGCTGACTGTGTCTTTCCTGGGTAGGTTTTTTGCAGCGGTAACTGACAACCACGCGGGCGGAGCCGCGGGCGACCGCTAGTTACAAATATTTCTCCAGATATTTTGGATACACAGATATCTTGTGGATATTAATCTTGGCTTCCATGGAAATCAAAATATAAATTTGTGTAAAACCAATCCAATAAAGACCTCTGAAAATTTGCTATTTTATGTGAACTTTGGTCCTCCATAATCTCCATAATATACTCAATTACTGAAAATATAAAAAAGTACACCCATACAGGCCTTGCACATTTATTCGAGATTCTAAATGACGGCAATTTTTTTTAAACTTTTAATAGTTGTAAAAATACGAATAATAATAATATTTCCTGGAACAAGTTTTGTGAAATATTCGATTAAATTACGTAATTACTGAAAACCCGAATTGATGCTAACCGTTTTCAGTCATTATGACTCTTTTTTTGCGTTGCCTCTTCTTCAAACATCGCGTTGGATTGCGTTAGATGAAGCAACTAGCTTTTAAACCATAGATACTCTATGTTGACGGTAGGCGAGTGGAAAAGGACCCTCTTAATAATTCTCCCACATTCAAGTTATTAAAATCATTAGTCCACAAAATTCTTATTTTATTAGGTTTTCTCAGAAATATGAGCATTCAAAGTTGATTTTTATTTGGTTTTCCGCCTGTATTGCTTATCTTTGATCATCTGTATTGTTTTTACATAGGTGTCTAGATTTTTCGTTTCCCACTTCACACAATGAAATCATTAGTTTCTTTTTTTAGGATTCCGTACCTCAAAAGGTAAAAACGGAACCCTTATAGGATCACTTTGTTGTCCGTCTGTCTGTCTGTCTGTCAAGACCATTTATTTCGGGAACGCGTGGAGGTATCGAGATGAAATTAAAACTGTATACTCAAGTCTGCGATCCCTTTAAGCTATGAAAAAATCAAAATTCTAAGTTAAAAAAAAAAGATACGGCCGTTTATGTCGCAAAAAACATGTATTTCGAAACTCTCAACGGAATCAAATTCGAACGGTGCTTCCTGTTGACCTAAAGTCCTGAAATTTGGCATGAAGCAAGGTCTCATAGCAAAAATATTTGAAAAAATCTGAAAACTGTAAATTTGTTTCCACAACCTATAACTTATAAATCGAGGCCTTTACCACTAGGCCACCACAGCTTCTATATATTTACTTACTCATAAGTAAGTAGGTACGCCCGAGTGTCACCATTGTGTGGACCGCCCGGAGGACACGGTGGAGCACACGGAGGAGGTGTGCTCCGCTTGGGCAAAGCAACGCCGTGTCCTCGTGGGGGCGATCGGCGGCGGCGATCTCTCGCGCCAGGCAATGGCCGGCCAGGCTATGGTCCGGAGCGAGGAGGAGTGGCAGGCGCCACCTCCTTCTGCGAAGAAGTAATACTAACAAAGGAGGCGGCAGATCGCATGAGGCAACGGTCCTCACGCACCAACCGCCGTCGGGTCCGATCCCTATCTCCGGCCTATGTCAGCAACTGTGAGAGCCCAGCAGGGTCGAAGCCTACTGGGGCCAAGGGTCTGATTCTGAAAGGAAGATTCGGCTCTGGTACGAAAGGCAACGAAGGAACAGGAGTGGGTTTTTAGTCAGTAAAAGTCTGACACTATCTCTCGCTCCGCCCAAGAGCAGGTGATGTTATAAGATGATTTTCCCATCGAAAAAAAAAAACTAAGTATAAACACTTAGACTATAAAAATCTTTGAAAAAAAAAACGTACACTTATATTTAACGATAATTATCCAATATTCCAATAATTAATCTGTCAACAGCAAAGTAGTTTAATTCTCTTTGAGCAAAACATACGACTTTATCTATACACATATACATTTTAATAAAATTCAAGTGTCTGATTGCAATATCAATTTTTTTTAAATTAAATGCATTTGATGTAAGTCAGTCAATTCGTTTCTGCTTATTTCCAAAACGCCTGGACCGATTTTGACGAGACTTGCACTGACGGATACCTGATATTACAATAAGTAATTTAGTTTAGGTACTTTTAATTTTCCTGCAGGGACACCGACACGATTGACCATTAAATAAGACGATACTTTGACTGGGACATGCTAATTATAACATTAGCTAGTTTTTATTTTCTGGTGGAATGGGACTTAAATTCCAGAAGGGGGTAAGAGGAACAAAGGAAAGCAACGGGAAACGGCTACTTAGGTATATTTTACTTATAACCTGTCATTTATATAACCTAGGTGCTAATGATGCATTCCACAACGTTGTCTATAAGTGCCCACGTACCTACAACGCATACAAATTATACATACAATATGCTTTATTTTCAGATAAAACTATTCGTAAGTTTGGCAACATCGCATCTTCAAATTTCCAAGGTCGCCGAGCTTCGAAACCTGTTCGGCATCATATTCGGCTTGTACCGAAACTTTAGCCTTCAAACGTAATAGAGCTCCGAATTGAATTTTATATGGTTATCTGGTTTTAGCTTTTATTATTCATGTTGATAGCAATCTGTTGTTTGTGTTGGGAGATAAAATGTAAATAATAATTAATAAGCAGAATGTTTCCATTTGGAAAATGGATGCTGTTAATTGGATTCAAGATTTGTTTGTATCCCATTGATCGATCCTTACATCCGACTAAAAAAAAAAACAATAAATTCAAAAAACTTTTTACTCGTCTGTATTTTTTATCCTTGTGTATTTAGCGATTTGATAATATACACTCTTTATTATCATTTTTTATTTTATTTGTCTATAAGGCTTATACAAAATAAATAAATAAATATTTTGCATTTTTTAGTTTGTTTTTTGGTGTGGGTATCGGGTAATAAAGGTAATAAAGTTTTTTTTTATTTTTAACTTTTTAGCGTTCGTATTCCACAGCTAATATGTTCCACACAGGGATTATGTTCTGTTGGACAATTTTCTGTTTTAACGCGGGCAAAACCGTTGGCAGCTGCTATAGTAATATATATATTCTATATAATTATATAATAAAAGCGAAATACCACTCACTGATTAATCACGAAATCTCAGAAACTATAACACCTACAAACTTAAAATTTGGCAGGTAGGTTCCTTGTAGAGTGTAGACTTTCGCTGAATTTCCGAAATTCACCCCCTAAGGGGATGTAAGGGGGGTCCAAAGTTTGTATGGAGAAACCGACTTTCACGCGGGCGAAGCCGCGTGAAAGTCGTTTCTCCATACAAACTGCTGGAAGAAGCTAGTACCTAAATATAGAGAAATAGCGATCAATAATCATACATCTACTCAAGTGCCTGCTTATCTGATAACAGTGAACATAAACGTTGTTAGACCAATTCATACCGAGTACATTATAAAAAAGGGTTTGCTTCCATGTACATTGATATCATATAAATAGTAGATATATTTTTTTTAATTGATATAAACTAGTGCTTGACTGCGATCACACCTGATGGTAAGCAATGATGCAATCGTTGATGCGCACTAGTGTCTGTTGGGCATATCGATTAGTTTCCGTGGCGATCAACCCTATGACATCTTCATCCCATATGTCGGTAAAAGCATCATAGGGCGTATCGTATTCTTTACTTCATTGGCGCAGGAGCTGAGAACTCCTCACGAACGCCCCTAAACGAATCAGAGCCTATTCACTCTAGCCTTGAAGACACCCAAATTATAATCGGATGAAAAGACCGCAACAGGCAAATTGTTCCAGTCCTATGATGTACGCGGTATAAACGACGAGGCGAAACGTTTAGTCCTTAGGCTTAGTGATGTGGCTCAAAACGCTGTCTAACTGAAGTGGGATTAGGCAAGACATATCTGCCGCATGCTCGACAAACTGTGGGCCAAAGTAGCACAAAGTTGGTGCTGTGATACAGTGCGACGAGGTCGCGGTAGACCACGCAGGCAATGGTGCGACGAGCTAGACAGATTCTGTCAGTACCGGCAAGAGGAAACGCGGGCGCGCGAAAGATGGAAGGAGTAGAGGGAGTCTTTTGCCCAGGAGTGGGACAGAACCGGCTAACAAAAAGAAAATAGGTACTAGTGGTCCGGACAGACGTTGTCCTGCCCAATAACAGACTTTTCGTTAGAAAAAAATTGAGGACCCGATTGCAGCGCTACCTATCGGGTCCAAATGTATTTTCAAAGCACCCACTCAAATATAGAAACAAAATTTCATCCAATGCGATCAAGCCATTTAGGAGGAGTTAGGTGACAAAAACACGTACAAAAGAATTATAATATATAAAAAAGTGGTTGTATGTTTTAAATAAAAGTTTGTTTTGGTCTTTTTTGTGGGTGCAGCGATTACAGACAATTATCTTTGTAAACATGGAACTTGAAGGAACAAACATTTAAAGATCTTGTATCCATATAAGCGCTCTGTTTTATTTATAGCATAGCATAGTCGACCTTACAATGTTCCCACTGTTGAGACTTTGTTTTATTTGTTTTTTTTTTAATGGAACTTATTATAACAATTTATTACTTTTTGTATTTGGAAAAAAATAGCATTGTATTATTATTATTATTTATTTCAGATACATCCATATTATGTTAGTAGAACTTAAAACTATGTTAGTAATAATAAGATTTATTTTCTCGCCATAATACATCATAATTACATTTTGCTGTGTAAAGGTAGAGTAAGCTTATTGTGGGAGACTGGTGCCTTAACTGGGCTTGGGGCCTGTATTTCAGGACACCAGGACTCCACCCTTAGGTTTTATTAACATTTTTATATTTACCTAATGCTCTAACAAACAGTTGTTGCGATTATTAACAATATTTATGTTATAAATTCTATATAGTGTTAGTATGGTTCGTATTATGTGGGAATATTTAGGAGTGTGTGTGTGGGTGTGTGTGTGTGTATGTGTGTTGAAACAGTAACATAATAAATAGAATAAAATAAAATCAATTAATAAACCTATACATATTACTGTGCCCGCTTGCCGCTGCACCTACAGCAGCTGTGCAAACGAGTCCAGTGCCCCAAGAAGGGGGCAATCTGGCTTATCAGCTATCACCCTCAAAATGCAGAATGTGTATAATGTAGAAGCACTTTTTTCAAATTTTTGTGAATGTGAAGTACCATGGAGCATTTTTATAGGTTACAACTTGTTTTTTTTTTTAATTTGATATAAACTAGTGCTTGATTGCAATCCCACCTAATGGTAAGCAGTGATGCAATCGTCGATGGTGAGGCGCACTTGTTTTTAGAGCCTATTCATTCTAGCCTTGAAGACACCCAAATTATAATCGGTACTTGTTTGACATTAATGAACATGGCAGTTGAGAGTTTGTCATGCTCACTCAAATGTTTCGCTGATGGTGGCGCGTGTATTGGATCATTCGGTTCCCTTCAAAATGGTTGAGCTAAGTGGTGCTAATATTCGCGTCATGTCCGTGAACGGGCAACACAAAGGAAATCGTTTCACTTCTACAGCAGAGCGGTCGGCACTTTTTGCTGCAACTGCGGCAACTGCGTTAGCGTCTCCAGATACCGTTGTAGATGGTGCTATGATTGAGTGCAGTAAAATTAGGGAAAATGGGCAATCTGGTAGTAAATTAGTGACAATTGATCCTAAGCGACTAGCTGTATGATATCTAGTTAACGCTTACAAAAAATTGGGCAAGTGCGATTCGGACTCGCGCGCTGAGCATTCCGTACAAACTTTTCTATATAAATAATTCAATTCCCGAATGGATTCTCGAATTTTTTTTTTTAATGACGTAACAACAAATTCACTGTTTTCACATTTATTCCTGTACCTCTGCTAAAAGACCTTGCTTTATCCAAATTTCATTATTCACCTCCTTTCAGGGTCAACGTGCATACTTCACGTTGACCCAGAATGAATTTTGATTTCCTTGGGGATGTCGAAATATACGTTTTTTGAGACATGAACGTCCATTAACTTAAAAGTTTGATTTTTTCACAGCTTCACGGGACCGCAGACCTGTGTATATATGGTTTTAATTTCAACTCGATACCTCCACACGTTCACGAGATAAAGGTCTTGACAGACAGACGAACAACAAAGTGATCCTATAAGAGTTCCGTTCTTTCCTTTTGAGGTAACGGAACCTTTAAAAGGAAGATAAAGGATCTTCCCCGAATTTTCTTTCTGAATCAAGCCCTTGAGCCCCTTGGTGTTAAATAATAATTCTTCGAATTATTATTTAACACCAACTTCCAAAATTAAAGTTATTTTCATCCTTTTAGTGTTTTTTTTTAGTGAAGTCGAAGTAGGTTATTTTTATTTTTGTAAAAAGTTTTCATTTCAGACTTTTTGTTGCGATACACTTATAAACAGAATGCTTATTTCTCATGACAATTTCAATTAACCCAAATACTGCTAGGTTACATTGTTTTATTATAAAGTTCCTGTGTCTACCTTTCACCTTCCGGCTCCATCATCAGATCAGTTCGATATTACCTTATAGCCAAAGTGCATTTCATGACAATTCTAAGAACCCCAAACACGGCTAGGATTCGTTGATTAATTACGGAGTTCCTGTGCCTACCTTCCGGCTCCATCATCAGACCAGTTCGATAGTACCTTGTAGCCAAAGTACATCTCATGACAATTCTAATAAGTCCAAACACGGCTAGATTACATTGATTAATTACGGAGTTCCAGTGTCTACCTTCCGGCTCCATCATCATCATCAGATCACTTCGATGATACCATTTCCAACGTAACTATTCAGAACCATTTATTTATTTATATTGTCATAGTCGCTTAAATATCTTTATTGTGATATCTATGTGATTATGAAGTTCTGTTGACCATTTCTGGTCTTTTTCACCAGTTCCACTTCATTAAATGTTACTTTTTGACTGTAAATCCTTAAGATCTCGACGAAAATACCAAAATCACTATATGTTTGCCTATAATATTTGAGGAGTTCCCTCGATTCCTCATGGATCCCATCATTAGAACTTGATTTTTAAAATAATGAGAGCAATCTGGAAGTATATATGATAAGGGGAAAAAAATAATTGCAAATCGGTCCATAAACGACGGAGTTCTGAAGTTACAAACATAAAAGAAAGAGAAAGAAAGAAAGAAAGAAAAATATTTTATTTGGCACGCATGGATACAAAAAAAAATATAATTATAATATCCATAGGTATTTAAAGAAAATAACGGAAAAGGTGGCTTATTTTCAAGCTTATTTTCGAAATTTACGAACTACTTTATGAAGAACTTCTTATTTACGTTCTTGGATTCGAGTCGCTTCTTTCTCGGGAGCGTTTCTAGAACTAATACAATAAAATTGCTGTATCTTCGTAATTTTTGGTCCGATTTAAACAATTGCTTCACAGTTTTTTTTTGACGCTATAAGTCTGCATGCTCTACAAAAATCATGACTGATCCTCATTGCATATTATGAAAGTATATTCGACACCTATAACAAAAATGCAGTTTTTTTAAATTGGTGTCTGTATGTCGATCTGTCTGTTTGCCTGTCTGTTTGTTCCGGTTAATCTCCGAAATGGCTTAACGTATTTTGACGGGACTGGTAGATAGCTGTTAGATAGATGTTATAAGAAGTAACTTAAGTCAGGATTTTTTATTTAAAAAAAAAGCGGACAAGTGTGAGACGAACTCATGAGAGTTCTGTACAAATTTACCTATGAGAACAGTTCTATTCCCGAATTGAATTACAAAGATTTTTCCTAATCGCAAAAAAAGTTTTTTTTTGTGACGTAACTACAAATTTACAGTTTTCAGATTTTTTCCTATACTTGTGTTATGAGACCTTGCTTCATATCAAATTTCAGGATTCCAGATTAACAGGAAGTACCCTATGAATTATGATTCCCTTGAGAGTTTCGAAATATACGTTATTTTCGACATAAACGGCCGTATCTTTCTTTTTCGGAGTTTGATTTTTTCACAGTTTCAAGGAACCTCCACGCATTCCCGATATAAAAGGTCTTGACAGACAGACAGACGGACAACAAAGTGATCCTGTAAGGGTTCCGTTTTTTCTTTTTTTTGGTGCGGTACCTTAAAAATTACGGTTTCAAGCAAATAAAAAAACTTTTTGAAAGCGGCCAATTGGCATTAAGCTGTTCTCATAAAACATCATCTATCATGGACGAAGTCGCGAACACCAGTTAGTTACAAATATAATGAAACGTGTGAGTGTAGTACCTACTGTAGCTACCGTAGCCTAACCCTTCGGGAAAATCGAACTCTTATTATGATATCTATTCACCTACATATATCATGATAATATCCATGGATAACAGTGCAACAATTTATGAGGAAAATGAAAACTAGTTCTTGAGCTAGGAGCACCTTTTGCGTCTATAGTTTTTGCTTTGGTGCGTCGACGTCAATGTAGAATTTAGAATGGCATTGACAGTTAATTTGATTAAAGTTATGTACATGTCAACAAACAAACGCTAAACATAGGGTCTTATCACACTAGCGGCGACTTTGCAAGCGACTGGCGGGCGGGGCGGGCGCGCAGCATATGTGTCGCGAACACGCCGCGGGTCAGCACAGCACAGCGCAGACGTCGTAGACGCGTGGCAAATTCGCAACGTTTTCAACGCGTTAACGACGTACACTCAGTAAAAAAATGTATTCCGACGAGGGGACACTGCTGTTGGTTTTGTTACTTCGCAGACGCTAGAGATCCGCATGTCGTTGCCGGATCTCGTTGCAAGGCCGCAAAAAATTCGCTGCGCATACGCGGCGTGTTCGTTGCGCGCTTGTAACGTATTCGTTGCGCATCCGCTCCGCTCTGAGGACGCTCGTAATCCGGTAGTATGATAAAGCCCTTAAAAACTAAATCAACAGTTTTATCTGCAGTCAAAACCATAGATTTATCTTTATTTTTCATAAATTTCGCAATAGCTTCCAACCAACTGAGGGTTATCCTTGGGTGCACTAGCATAGCACGTACTGGGATAATCGTCGGTTGGTATCACGTTCTATGAAAACTAACTAAAGGGCCATTGCGAGTTGGCATCGGCCCCTCGCGCCTCGTACACCTTCCAAAGACCCAGGATAGGTCCTGCCCCCCTAGCCAAGGGGGTCCAAGGTTCTTAGTTCTGACCACGTGACTGAGCGTTGAGATGACGTCAGAATAAAGCAATCGCAGGCGTGGCCTACTTTACATGACATATTTAATCAGAATACATTATGAAAACATGTAAGTTTGTACGGCAAGCAAGTCAGCTATAGATATTGACTGGCCTGTTGGTCTAGTGGTTAGTGGCCCAGACTGCTATGCCGGAGGTCGTGGGTTCGATTCTCACCCAGGAAAAATATTCGTGTGATGAGCGCGATCATTTGTTCTGTGTGTGTAATTTATCTAAAATATGTATGTATTTAGAAATAATTATGTATGTTTGAGTCGTCTCAAGATGAAAGTCTATGACCAATGCGTATTGCCAGTGATGACAGTGATGGCACTGAAACACGGTCGCTTACAATGGACCTCATCAGAAGGCTTACAGTCACCCAAAGGGCCATGGAAAAGGCTATGCTTCCTTGCCTGATCGCATAAGGAATAAAGATATCCGCAGGAGAATCAAGGTCGCCAATATAGCCCGAAGAATCGACAAACTAAAGTGGCAATGGGCAGGGCACATTGCTCGTAGAACGAATGGTCGATGGAGCCGAAAGGTTCTAGAGTGGCGACCGCGCACAAGGTGAAACGACGACCTGGTGAGAGTGTAGGAGAGAGATGGAATGCGGTGGATGCGAAACGCACAGGATCGGTCGTTATGGAGACGCTTGGGAGGCCTATGTTCAACAGTGGACGTCTTTCGGCTGAAATGATGATGATGACGATGATGTTTATCAGTTGTCTAGTACTCATAACACAATCTCTGCTTAGCGTAGAGACTAGACGGCATTGTGTGATAGTTGTGGAATATTATTATAGGCTTCAGTGACATCATAAGACTAAAATTCTATATTTAGTAGGTAACTTGGCAAACGTTGGTAGTAGGGTAAAAAGTTGCCTACGATCTTTTCTCGGACCTACCAAATGTCAGGTCAAGCCGTTTCGGAGAAGAGCGCTAACAAACAATGTGATACGAGATTTTTATATATTAGATAACGAATTCACCGCGTTTGAGGAATAATTATCTAAATATAGTTATCAGCGTTTCTACTAAATAGCACTTCAGTTTCGATGCGCTGTTTCTCGAGTAAAATTCCCGCTTATTTTCTATGGCTGTATACAATTACAATAAGCAGCGTACATTTTTTTTGCTCGTTTCTGCCGGTCGCAGCGCGCTGGGCCAATCCTGTGTGACGCAAGCCAGTGTGTTTTGAGCGCGTCTCTCAGTCAGTCGCTAACTTGCGATTATATCCAATAATTGCATTAAATTTTTATTTTAAATAAATAGTGACTGTTCTGCAATCAACAAAAAAAAGTGAGTACCAGTGTTTTTTTTCTGTTTTTAATTTTTTTTTTTTTATTCAAATAACTATTTTTGTTGGTAATGCCTTATATTTTTTATATTCTAAAACTTGACTCGTAGATATGCAGGTTTAAACGATAAAACCGGCATTGTACTCGTAGCAAACTTCGCTAAAAAGTTTTGGAACTATTTTGGTTGACAATAAAGTTTATTATATTCTGTTCGATAGAATAAATATATTATTATATTCTATTCTAAATTAAAGAAATATTTTTAAAACATTTAAATAAGGTTCATCTTTGCACTCAGCGCATCCTAATTTTCACGCAACCCACGCCGATTTTCGTTTGCAGGAATGGCAGTTACCTTTCCGCCATTTTGTGATTTTTGATTATTCGAAAACCCAGTATTATAATTTTCTATAAATTTACTACATTGCAAGTATTTATTAAGTACTCGTTTAACATCGGAAAGGAGAAAGAAAATAATTCCTAAAAAATCAACTCTTAATCGTTAGCTATCGCTGTGTAGATACCATGTGCGTTCATTTTTCATTTTTAGCATTGTCGGCCTTATAATGATCCCACTGCTGGGACTCAGGCTTCCTTTCTAGGAGAGAGAATGGGCAGTAATCCACCACGCGGGCCCAGTGCGGGTTGGTGGATGTCACATGTTTTCGACTTTTTGGTTCTAGGACATGCCGCCGGTTTCCTCACGATGTTTTCATGTGCGTACACTTCGTAATAAAAATGTGTAGGTATACCTATAAGTTTGATAAGGATATCCCAAAGTTCTTACACGGTTTTTTTTTTACTTTTCGTGGAATTTTATTGGTGTGTCTAGTTTAATATTTTTTAATAATTTCCTAATATCAACTCAGGAATGAAATATTAGGAACTCAAATTAATATTACAATGCGTTCCAAATATGAATAGGATCAATTTTTGTGCCATGTTGTGACGTCATAGCTGCCAAATCGAAAAATTGGGTAGGGTGAGCAAAACAATAAATGTTTTAAACATGAACGAAAAAATTTTAATCAGAATCCAGTTTTTCAATTTTGCTAATCTCTGCGTCACGGTGTGAAATGTATGAGTAGTGGCAAATGGAAAAAGAAGGCGAATTGTTCCTAACAATGAAAATAAAAGAGAAAATAGTTTTTTTTTAAACTAATTATGACTATAAATAATATATTTTTAGCTAATTGAGATTAAATAATAACGTTTTAGGAGCAGTGGTGGCCGAGTGGTAATATCCCCGACTTACGAGTTGTAGATCGTGGGTTCAAACCCAGCCAGGCGCATTACTTTGTGTAATTTATTTCATCATCACTGCTCACCGGTGAAGGAAAATATCGTGAGGAAACTGGCATGTCCTTAACCAAAAATTCGAAGAAATGTGACATTCACCAATCCGCATGGGCCCGCGTGGTGGATTACGGCCCATTCCCTCTCCTAGAGAGAGGAGGCCTGAGTCCCAGCAGTGGGAACATTAAAAGGCTGATTATGCTATTATTATAATAACGTTTTTACTTCAGTAATAAAAAAGCAAAATAAACCATTATTAATACGCAAATAAATTTTCTTTGCAAACCGTACTTTTCAATCAAAATTTGACACTTCGAAGTTATTGGCTTTCCTATTCTTATTTGGAACGCATAGTAAGTTCTACTAGGAACTTAATATTGATTACTACCAATTAATTCTTTAACTGTAACTTATTTTTTTTTTAAACCCGTTCTGACGTCTTCGATCCACATTGTTGATCGAAAGTTTACGTAAGTTAATAACAAACTCATTAAATTATTTATAAATCGGTCTCATAATTGTATTTTTTTATGAATTTTTATGTAGCCGAATTCCATTATTGCGGTAGACGTGTTGGTGTTCCACAAGGTAGCATCCTTGGGCCTCCACTTTTCCTGCTCTACATAAATGACTTGTGTAAAGCACACATTCCCAACTGTGACTTATTTACGTATGCCGATGATACGGCGTTAGTGATTTATGACACTGGCTAGAATAGGGCAAGGAAAAGAGCAGAACAATCGCTTCGCTTTTTAATGGAGTGACTTTCTGAAAACTTACTTACTTTGAACGTTGCTAAAACTAAAGTCATTAGATTTACCCTTGCTAACACATTGATCCACCACAAGAATCTGAACAGATTAGGGCCCATATCTGCCCAGGTGACTCCTCTAATTGTAACTGTCCCTCTCTGTTCTTGGTTCCAGATATTAAATACCTAGGAGTCCATGTTGATTGTAAACTAAGCTGGCAATCACACATTGAAACTCTTTGCACGCGGATCAGTAAACTAATTTATATATTTAAAGAACTTAGGTACTCCGCGGATCCAGACACAGCCAAGCTAGTATACCAAAGCCTTTGCCAGTCTATTGTTATTGTATAACGGTTTGGGGTGGAACGTACAAAACCTCATTGCTTAAAGTGGAGAGAGCGCAAAGGGCGATCTTAAAGGTCATGTACTTTAAGCGTAGGGACTTCTCGACTCAACAACTATATTCAGAAGCAGAAGGTTTCTTTTAGCCGAAGGTTTTTTTTAGCCGAAGGTTTTTTTTTTATTCTTGACCGTGAGAAAGCTCTTTGTGCTCCGTGCAGTGCTTCGAAAACACTCTATATTGCACCTAGACACTGACAGGCTGAAAAGACGAAAAGGCCTTCCCGTTTGCGACACGGTACAATGCCGTTCTAAGTTTGGAAGCCGACAGTATGTGGCAACTAGCTCTCGGCTCTATAATAAAATAAACAAGCTCATCTCCATTTATCCTTTCCCTAAACACGATGTTAAAATTAAACTTACCAAATGACTGTAGAAGTTAACTTTCGACGAAACCGAAAATCTTATTACAGTCATCTCTTAAAAACTGATGTTGAATTTTTATTCTATCGTTTAATATTTTTTTCTAGATTGTGTATATAAAATGTTTTATTAATTTTATTTAATCTAATTTAATCATTTACTTACTTAAACGGATCCTAATAATAATTTTTATAATCAATTTAAATGATTTATTGTATTGTATTATGATTTTATTTTATAACTAACACCTACTTGCAATGTTGTCTGTTATAATCTAATTATTGCTGGAGGAACATTGGCTCCTAAAACACAGGCTTTTGGCCTAGTTTAGGAGGCAGCAGTACGCATTTTAAATTTGCTATTATGTACAACGTAAGTAATAAGTAACTGTGTACTAATTTATTTAAAATGTAGTACAAATAAACAAATTATTATTATTATTATTCCCAAAATTTTGCGGTAGACATTTTTTTATTTAATTTTGAGCTTAGTTCATTTCAAGTACTTATACCATCATCAAAAACAGTGAGTGCCTAAGTGATTGAATAATTTAATAGCGATTGTGATGTAAGCTTTAGAGCTTGTTTTAATCCCTCGAGTGCCTATCGCCTTATTCTAAAACTAGCTTTTCTCGCGACTTCATCCGCGTAGAAGTCGAAAATGGTTTTATTAGGTTTCGTAACCTACGACAAACTTATTATTTGCGGTTGGTACAGTAATCGGGTCTAGAGATCGAACCGCAAAATTAAGTTTGTTTTTTATTGTATATACTTTTCCCTTTCTACTATACCTTTTCCTTTGGATAAAAAGTACCCAGTGTGGTGCCCAGGATATTAAATAATAATTATACCAAGTTTCATCGTAATCGAACCGGTAGTTTTTGCGTGATGCCTGAAAAAACAGACGGACAGACAAAAAATTTTTTAATCACATTTTTGGGTTAGGTTTCGGTCTAGTATGACCCTCATGCCATTTATTTTTTCAATATTTTCAATGTATAGAATTTTCACTTCTACAGATTCATAATAAGTATATAGATTGCGAACCTACTGCTTACGAAACTACGGTTTTCAACTGGCATTTTACTTAGATAATATATCAATGAAATGGGGTTTTTATTTAAATAAACATAATTTTGTTTCACGTTTCATCCTCACAAAACATATGAATTATACACAATACAAGGCAACAAGATTATTATTTTACATTCATACAAATAACTAATATTATATAGTAAAATGAAAAATGTTTCAGGTACTGACAACCCATGCTTCTTTAATTAAAAGTCTCATAAATTCAGTTGGTATATAAGTTGATTTATCTATAATAAATTCAGCATCAAACTTAACTGTAATAAAGCACAATATACATACATAATATATTGTACTTTTATTACAAAGTGTACCCTAAACAACCTTTTTTAACTTCTGTCTGATGCTATTGCGAATAAAGTATAGAGGTGTCTCGTGTGCCTACGTGAGTTTACGTGATTACCCATGAAATATAAGTAATTAAAATGATTTCATTTTTATAAAATTTTAGGTTAATTACCGAAGCACGCAAAATAGAATTAACACAGAATGTTACATGATTATGAATTCAGTGTACAAATAAAAATACAAAATTATAAATGTATAGGGCTTTTTTTTCGGATGGGAAAATCATCTAATGACATCCCTGCTCTTGGGCGGAGCGGGGGATAGTGTCAGACTTTTACTGACTATAAACCACTCCTGTTCCTTCTCTGCCATTTTTTTCCAAGACCCCCGGGATCTCTTTCGCATCACCCATGGCCCCAGTAGGCTTCGACCCTGCTGGGCCCCTACGGTTGCTGACATCATCATGTTTAGGGCTTGCGCACACTTGAGACAAGACTTAGACAGAATTGTCTACGACGTCGCAGACTTGTCTGCGACAAGACTGTTTTGTCTACGTCACGGCGTACAGCCAGTGTTGCCAACTAAGTGGATTTTCCACTAAAACTGGTGGCTTTAACCCCCATTTCATTACGAAATATTGGTTTTAGTGGCTAGTGGATTATTCTAGTGCTTTAGTAAAATTTAATTTCTTACCAAAAATGCGATCACTCGGGTGTAAATCAGTACCATAGGCATGACGGGTGACAGGGAAGAATGGAAAAAAAAAAACGTATTGCGCCGACGTCAACAGACAAGAATAGAAAGATGATAATTATTTGGATAATTCATTCGATGCAATATTAATTCGATACTAACATAAATGTTAGTTATTTTTTAATAATTTGCAGCCAAGTTTTTATTATTTATATATTCTTTACTGCATACCAAGATTACAAATTGAAATTATAAAACAACAAAAAAAAACATAAATTTGGCACCCTATCCGCACTCGGCGATTTCTTCCAGGCAACCCAGAATGGATAGAGACTGACTGGACACAAAATGGGGTTGCACTTGGTGCAAATATAAAAGTAAACAAAATTTTTTTTATTGCAATTAATCCACACTCAAATTCAACAAAATAAATTGCAATGGATTATGTATTTTGTTATCTACTGCGCAAAATACATTTTGTTTTGACAGTAGTTAGGTAGGAATACCTATTTTTATAATGTATCTTTTATATACACTCTTCAAGAACGTCAGAATTTAATCACCAATCGGTCAGAGACCAATTAAACAAAAGTAGATTACACGTCATACTAATTAATTCAAACTGGAGAAGTATTTGTGTCATTATCGAAACAGGTTCATGACACGTGACTGATACTTCAAGTATGCAACTAGGTACCTAGCCTACCTATCTGGAACTACCTATCTGGAATATCTGGAAAAAATTAAACTATATGTGGTGTTTATTTGTGAAAAACGGTAATAAATGCAAACAAATTAAACTTTAGCATGCTTATATGTGGTGTTTATCTGTAAAAAACGGTAATAAATAAACACAACGTTACCTACTTAGCCGGATCTGAAATTTTTATCTGAAATTAGAAATCTAAAGAACGAACCACTGCTGTGAAAAAAAAATCTGTTGCGATATTTTGGACGAAAAAAAAAGGAAAGTACATATAGAGTAAAAAGTGTCAAAATATATTTTAGTGTTACATTAGCGGCGTGTCATCCACAAAAGCGGACTCATCGACCAGCAAACAGGGAGAGTAGTTTTAGTCGGGTCTGCAGACGACGAGCAAAAAGGGTAGCTCTCCGTCCGGCCGTCGACGGCGTGTAGTGTTCCACGCGGATCTCAAAAAGATGTCGGCAAAACTGAAGATGCCGTGCAGGGTTGATGCTTGCTAGGGCTTCGGGAACGTTTGAAAGGGTTGCCGTGGCTCTAGAATGAAGGAACATAGGTCTAGGTTTTAGTCAGTAAAAGTCTGACACGCCCTCACGCTCCATCCTAAAGCGGTAGAAGTAATTTCAAAATAACCTCTATCTAAACAAGGAACTACTTAGTAAATGAGCATTGCATGTCTACGCATAAAAAATCGGTCACAATGTTTTGTAAAAGAAAAAAACTAATTATTAATTTCTGGGTTAGGTTTAACAAATTTATAAGGTATTCATTAAGAACAATACAAAGCACCTACACTTAATAATGAGCTTAACTAAAAATAATAATTGTAATAATCAGCGATCGAGCATTTCTTAGTTTTTTATCATAATTATGTTTTTTTTTTTTTTTTTTAAATACTGCAAGCGATTTTACCTGATAATTATTAGAATATTATACCTATGTGCTTCTTCATATGTGATAGCATTTTTGGCCTCGTTACTTCTATGTCTTCGCAATTTAATTTGGTTAACGCTTCTTAAACTAATAGAGAATCATTTTTTTGCACGTTTTACGTATTTATGAGATATACCTAATTTTTCAAAATTATTTATTTATTATTTTATTTTTTATTATCATTTATTTTTTATTACCCGTCAATTTAATTAACCAAGTTAATCGCCCAAAGGAAAATAATGAAAGACAAGAAGGTTTTTTTCCTTTACTCCAAATTCAACAAGCGCGGCGCCATCGTGGTCGGCACGTGTATGAATAATTGGTCAAGGTCACAAAAAAAGCCAGGAGTGGCGGGCGTTCGGTTGTCAGGCACGCCTACTGAGCTTTGGCAGTGCATAATGTTAGTACAAAAACAACTGTTGCTTTGTTTGTAAGCGGTAATCAAGCAAGGTAACAATGTAACCAAATTAAAAGTCGGAGCTTCGCTTTAAAACAACCTACGGAATCACACAAAAAAAAAGTGGGCAAGTGCGAGTCGGGCTCGTGCACTGAGGGTTCCGTACAAACTTACCTATGAAAACAGTTCGATTCCCGAATTGAGTTACGAAGATTTTTCCGAATCGAAAAAAAAGTTTTTTTTGTGCCGTGCCTAACTACAAATTTACAGTTTTCAGATTTTTTCCTATACATGAGTTATGAGACCTTGCCAAATTTCAGGATTTTAGGTCAAAAGGAAATACCCTATGAATTTTGATGTCCTTGAGAGTGTCGAAATACACGTTTTTTGCGACATAAACGGCCTTATCTTTTTTTCAGTTAACTCAGAAGTTTGATTTTTTCACAGCTTTAAGAGCTGCAGATTTGAGTATTGTTTTAATTTCAACTCGATACCTCCACGCGTTCCCGAGATAAACGGTCTTGACAGACAGACTGACGAACGAACGGACAACAAAGTGATCCTATTAGGGTTCCGTTTGGTAATCCCGATGGGCTGTAAATCCACTGAAGGCCAGTGCGGCTTGGTGGATGTCACATGTCTTTGAATTTTTGGTTCTAGGAAATGTCAATTTCATCACGATGTTTTCCTGCGCCGTTTTGATAGCAGTACCTAGTGATGAAATAAATTGTGCAAAATAAAGCGCCTGGCGAGGTCTGAACCCATTACGTATAACTCCAAAGTCGAGGCTACTAATGAAGGAGCTCCAGCATTTCATGCAACACAATAGTACAAAGGCGGACTTAATGCCTAAGCATTCTCTACCAGTCAACTTAGGGTGGTAAAGAGAAAAAGTGGCAGGTGCATAAAAATACAAAAGAATATTACGAAAATTAGAGTTTAAAAGTATATATATATAAAAAAAATAAACCTACATATATAATTTAATATAATATATACATATATATTTATATAAAGTAAAAGAAAGGGGTTATTGAGACGACTTCACTATTACAGTAAATATTGTTTTCGATACTCTACAAGTCTACAGTTTTGCTAAAGGCAGTTTTTCAGCTTAAAAAATAACCCACGGAAGCACTTATACACCGAAATAGATTCCATTCGTAGTTACGTCAGTATGCATTTATCATTTTTGATCAACGTCAGGTCTTTTGTATTCAGAGTATCTTTTGTTTTTTTCTTAGACGTTGAAAAAAGACCTTCTGTGTCTGGGCGTGCGATTCAAATGTCGAAGTAAAAAATTATGGCAGGTAAAAAATGCGCGTAGTGTTTCGAGTGTAAAAAAATGTGCCATAGTGTGTGTACTCTGGATGGTGGATCTGGTAGTTTCGATATTTTTATACTTAAAACAATATCGAAAATCCTGTTTCCGATTATGTACGTGGAATTTTAGTGACGTAAACTATTGATTTTGGCAGTTTCGATATATTTTAGTTAATGTGTTTCCTTGTAAATGATCTAAGATTCCAGTTTCGATTGATAATTGTAGAGCACTTACGTAGTATATTATAGTTACTAATTTTTTCTCAAAAACTATTCATAATGAATAAAAAACATTTTTGTCTAATGATTCGCAAACCCAACCTTAATATGAAACCAAATGTTAGTAGTTGGTTGAAAGATATAGTCATTAAAAACAAAGTTATGCATAAAATAAACTTCAAATCGCTCTCCTGTAAAGTAAGCTTTTTCAATTCCGATAGTTTACCTAGGGACAGTCTACTAATACTATGTGCTAATATTATACAGAGATTAACAATAATACTTTATATATTTTATAATATTACTATAGACAGAAAAGATTTGTAGTTTTGTTTATAATCTACACTAATATTATAGAAGAGGTTTCTTTTTATGTTGTTTTGTTTATAGGAGGTAATCTCTAAAGGATTGGATTTTAGCAATCGGACCACGATTGCTAAAATTTTTTCACCGATAGAAAGCTGTTTTATTCTTGAGTGACTTAGGCTATATTTTATGTACGCGGGCGAAGCCACGGGCAAAAGCTACCTATTTATAAAAAACTTAAAAACTACTAGATCGATTTTAAAAAATCTTTCACCATTGGTATTTTTACGTTAAATATTTACTTTTTATTTAATGAAACGTTGCCTTGCGCTAGGAATGCTCCTGTATCGTGGTTGTGTTTACATTTAGGCTTCCATAAACAAAACATCTAGATTCGGAACAACTATCTATACGTCATGCAAATATTTCAGTTCTGAATCGAAACTTCGGCACGCAACGCTGCTGCTAATCGCTCAACTACTGCGCAAACCGTGAACGTGACTTTATTTATTACACACTAGCTTTTACCCGCGACTTCGTCCTCGTAGAAGTCGAAAATGGTTTTGTTAGGTTTTTGAGATACGAAAATATGAAATATTATTTATTATCTTCGTCGTGTGTGATAGTCCATTGAATTGTATGGCGAGCGATATTGTATCTTAAGATAAAATATTATAGTATCTTAGCCGTGTGCAGCGCCCCTTAGTGAACTCCACTGCGGGTGACGGTGACGGAGAATCTACGACAAACTTATTATTTGCGGTTGGTACAGTAATCGGGTCTAGGGATCGAACCGTAAAATCAAGTTTGTTTTTTATTGTATATACTTTTCCGGGATAAAAGTACACAGTGTGGTGCCCAGGATATTAAAAAATATACCAAGTCTCATCGTAATCGAACTGGTAGTTTTTGCGTGATGCCTGAACAAACAGACAGACAAAAATTTTTTTAATTACATTTTTGGGTTCGGTGTCAGTCTAGTAACACCACTACCATTTATTTTTTTGATAATTTCAATGTACAGAATTTTCACTTCTACAGATTTATTACTTATTGATATTTTTATATAATGTAGCTACATTTACAAATTTAATCCATTTAGTGTTACCAGTGTTTAAAATCCAAACCTAGGACAAACCAAATTGTTTATACAACGTAATATCGTTATCTTAACAATTGAGCACTTCTGAGAAAAGTGTAACCAACATTCCATTAGCCCCAACTCATGTCCACAAACATAATATATGTATATCTCAACAATATATGTGTAGTATGAGTACATTATGGCGTCACACCCGACGCCAGGCGACTAGCCTGGATCATTGTTTACTTACTGGCAACACTATCATTAAGCAATCATGTTTTTTTTTATGATTTTATCAATCATAGAGTTTAATACATTCTTTTTTTTATTATAATGGATAACCTCTGGGAATTGGTGTCCAGTCCGAGTACTATAACGTCTCAAAGTCGTTATGGTTCTTGTGTGAAAGAGAGATGGAGCTATATGATTCGAATAGCACTATCTCTCTTTAATAGCAGAATCATAAAGGTATTAAGACGTCTTAGTAGGACCCCAGGGTGTGGTCAACAGCAAAAAAAACCAGTCAAGTGCGAGTCAGATTTACGCGCTGAGAGTTCCGTACAAACTTACCTTTTTGATTTCAGAACCGAGTCTCGAAGATTTTTCGAATCACAAAAAGAAATAATTTCATGATATAACTGCACAGTAGTTTTCAGACTTTTCATTTAATTGTGCTATGATGCTTGTGTTTACCGTTTTTCGTGTTTCTTGCCAAATGTCCAGATTCTAGGCCAACGGAAAGTAGGTACCCTATTTTTTTTTTAGGTTTTGGTTTCTTTGTGAGCGTCAAATTGCGTTAACTTAGAAGTATGTTTTTTTTTCACTGCTCCAAAGGATAGCAGATCTCATGATATTTATTTTGAGCTAAGTAGGAGAAAAAGTGTCTTAACAGATGGACAGACACAAAGTGATTCTCTAAGGGCTTCCGTTTTTGCCAATTGAGGTACCGATCCCAAAAATAGTAAAAATCTAGGCAACTACGAGTCGGACTCTTGGACTGAGGGTTCCGTACAAACTACATTTTTCGAATGGAGTTTTGAAGATTTTTCCGAATTGCAAAAATGATTTTTTTTAGTGGCCTAGATAACAACAAGTTTACTGGTTTCAGATTTATCTCTATACTTGTGCTATAAGACCTTGCATTATGCCAAAATTATTTAATAAAATTTAATTTAGAAGTTTGATTTTTTCACATCTTCAAGAGACAGCAGACTTGATTATATGATTTTAATTTCAACTCATTACCTCCACGCGTTCCTGAGATAAAGGGTCTTGACAGACAGACGGACAACAAAGTGATCCTATAAGGGATCCGTTTTTTCCTTTTGAGGGACGGAGCCCTAAAAAGGAGTAAGCCTTCAGGTATTATGTTAGTAATATGTTCTTTATATCTATACTTTTATACTATTGTCAGAAGCAGGAAATGATGATGTATATTTTTATTATTATTATTTAATTGTATTATTTTATTTATTTTATTTTGTAATGAATAAACTCAAAAACTACAGAACCGATTTTGAAAATTCTTTCATCAGAAGAATGCTACTTAATCATTGAGTGACATAGGCATATATTTTGTCCTACAATAAAGCAAGCCAAGCTAACGTATTGTCTTATACATGGCTATACTCGTACATATATCTTTTTATTTTAAATGTAAAATTTTGTTTGATTAATATAAAGAAGCGGTACACCGCAGACCACCCTCTTTTTAGTTTAAGATCTTATCGTCCATTATCCTAAGGGTGTCTGTTAGATATCGCTGTTAGCGATTAGGTCATTGTGCCCATATAGGTACTTAAGTGTCTGTAAAATTGTTACTATTTTGGTAAATTTATCCTTATTGTATCACTAGAAGCTAATAACGAATATATACTATTATATATATGTCGGAGAAGTCAATAGTACGAAAGCTTAAGAACGAATAAACGAGCTAAGTGAAAAATGACACATGTCACTTTGACAGAATCCGCTTTAACGTTTGCACGAACGAAGCAGATAAAAGTGCCGATCGCAGAGGTGCGGTGCTTTTTCCTCTGTCGGCAGCCGTGCGAACCACAACGTCTATTCTCGGGGACTGTCTCACGGCTCGTTGTGTGAAGTGAATACCTAAAGCTTGCATCATAATAAATCAGTTGTGTGATCTGGAATAGTTTGTTTATTGCTCGATACCCAGCAATCGCCCACAAAACAGAGTCCCTGGACAGAGCTTCAACGATGATCGGCATCCTTGGGCTGACATATAGATTCCACCAATCGTGATAACATAGACTGGTACATAATAATAATGTAAACTAGATTCGTGACTGAAATGTCAGCTATCTAAATATACCACCGGTAGTTTTTGCAACATAATAAGCATGCGATCACACGTGCATTTTCCTGTTTTTTTTTATCGTAATTATGATCTATGTTGATTTTTTTACAAAATAAATATACACTAATGACTAATAAGCACTGTATGTGTAGTAGGTATATTAAATATTACGCAAAAGGTGTTATTATCATTTTTTTAGCCCAATCTAATAATAATAATAAATTTATTTAGAACTAGCTAAGTACATTCTTGTGTTACACAACCACATGTTTATTTAATACGAAATTTCTAATAATAATAAATCTGAACATACCACCACATTACATGAAAATTGTCTAAAGGAGCCGATTTATTGAGAAAGGCTTATAGGCAACATCACGCTGTGATCAAGAGGAGTGGTCTTGGAGCAGTAACAAAAAGTGAAACCACAGGGGGCAGCTGTGTAGGTACATAATATAAGAATAATAATAGCAATAATATTCTACAGCTTTCACACAACGCCATCTAGTCCCAAACTACGCAGAGTTTGTGATATGAGTACTAAACAACTGATAACATACTTATATATTTCTAAATAAGAACATAATTACATATATTATAGATAAATTACACCCAGGCATAGAACAAATGTTCGAGGCTGATCGAGCTCATCACACTAACATTTGTATTGGGTGGGAATCGAACCCACGACCTCCGGCATAGCGGCCAGTACCACTAACCACTAGACCAACTGGCCAGTCAATTAGAAATTAAATAATAATAATAATTAGTAATATAATAATAATATACCACAACTATCACACAACGCCGTCTAGTCTCAAGCTAAGCAAAGCTTGTGTATATTTTTAAATAATAATGTAATACATATTATAAATAAATTACACCCAGGCACAGAACAAATGATCGTGCTCATCACACTAACATTTGTCCTGAGTGGGAATCTAACCCACGACCTCCGGCATAGCAGTCAGGGTCACTAACCACTAGACCAACAGGCCAGTCATTAGTAGTAGTAATAGTAATGTCCCACAGCTGGACTTAGGTCTCCCTCTTCCATTTCCACACACGTCTGTCTTCGGCCATTGCAGGCCAGTCGTGGTTTGTCACCAAGCCATGAAGCGCAGTATCCTGGGGGATCGAATTTCCGACCGCGTACTACAATACTGCGAGCCAAAACAAAGATAAAATTATAATTAAACAAATATAAAATCTAAGTAAGTAGGTAGTTCTGATGACCTCAGATCCACCTACAAAACATATCAACACCTACATTATTTGTCCCTATTAATGAAAATGTATTGAAAGCAGCTTATTGGCCAATCATTGTCTTTTTCCTGTCCTGTTTACTCCAATGAACAGCCAGTCTAACAGATTTCCTTAACAAACTAGACAGTAATGGGCTAGTAGAGGTAAACTTTATGGGATTTACCAAACAGGAAAAATGAAATACCTATCTAATGGGTTTTCCTACGACAATATGAAAAACTTTCATACATATTATCTTCTATGGATACACATAATGTGTATCCATATGATTTTGTGTGTGGGATAATTTTTTATTTGGTTGCTTGGTTTTAAAAGTTGACTCTAGTGGTAAGTTAGTGTAACTGTTGGCAACACTGGACGTCTCAAAACAGTTTTGTCGCAGACAAGTTTGCGGTGTCGTAGACAAGTTTACAACGTCGTTGACAAGTCTGTCTAAGACAGTCTTGTCTCAAATGTGCGCAGACCCTTATACTTAAGTATCAATAGGTACTATGACATAATGTTTAGTTGGTATTTGAAGGTTAAACTCGAAAGCCCGAAATGTCTGATCGTAACATTCGCAACAGGTTATTGTTATGTTGATCAAAATACAGTCCGCAAAAAAAAAAAATGATCACCTCACAGAAATAGAAACTCATTTATTTGCCAATATGGTATATTATATTTATTTTGATGAGAGACACGATACATTTTGCCTCATGTCATGCAAGAGTATTTAAGAATGGAATTCAGGTTATTACAGACATCAAAATATTTATTATACAGTGTTAGTAGCAATTACACTAAGTACAAAAATATTTACAATTGGAGAGGTATAGCTCTCTGCTACAGTACTTAGGTATACGTCCTTATAAAATCACGAAATTGCTAATATTTTTTTTTATTTTTTTTATTCCACAACTATCACACAACGACTTCTAGTCCCAAGCTAAGCAGAGCTTGTGTTATGAGTACTAGACAACTGATAAACATACTTTTATATTCCTAAATATATATATATATATATATATATAGATAATGTACACCCAGACACAGAACAAGTGATTGTGCTCATCACACAAACATTTGTCCTGGGTGGGAATCGAACCCACGACCCACCACGATATTATTTCTTGACAGTAAACGCTGACAGATTAAAAGACTTTAAGCAAAGAGATTTAATGACATAACAATATATTCTTACAATATAAAATAAAAGCATTATAAATGATTTGTTGAAACTTGCATTTTGTGCAGAAGGTATACATATGTTTAGTAGTAGTTTTCCTTCGTTACTCATACCTACTATTCGAGGAAAAAATATATTTTTGGCAGTCACCCATGGAATTTTTTTGTACTCTGTAAAAAAATCGTAATCTTTTCAGCAACTGCAATAACTTTGTACGTACAAATTCACATGTGTATTATATTTCTTTATTATAGTTTGTATTGTTTTTTTTTTTTATTATAGTTTGTATTATATTATCTATTACGATTTATTTAACGCAACGGAAACAAGATCCTTAAAAAAAAATTAAAATGCTCGACTTTGAATAAAATGACTTTAAAGAAAATCTGAAAAGAAAAAAAAAGTTCAGTCCAGTAGCGTAGAAACCAATTTAATTGCATTAATTCAAACACATAAAATAAAACAAATAATAAATCCATGATGCAACAGTTGGGACCCATTTGAGATGGAATGATTTTTGTCTAAATTAATTTAATGGGTCCCGACTGTTGCAGTCAACATGTTCCTTTTTAGGATTTATTATTTGTTTTATTTTATGTGTTTAAATTAATGCAGTTAAATTAGTTTTTACGCTCAAAGGCGTTGTGTTGTTTTTTTTTTAAGAACACTTGGGTTATCAAGACGTATCTTAATTATATAAATCCGTCCAGCGGATTGGAAGATATGAGGAAATAAAGAATATTACATGCATAGGTACAAGATACGCGCGAAAAACATAACCCTTCTTGCAGTCGGGTAAAAATAAATATAATAATAAAATAAAATATTTTTAAGTTGTTTATTATAAACTTGTGATGCTGTCCGTACACGACTTTGGGCGTATAACCCAGTGAACCGGTTTGAAGAATATAAAACCGATGGCATGGCAGAGCTATTACACGTGACTTTGGAGTGACCGGTCACATTGAAAAATGAACTCGCAATATTATCGTCTGGAACCATTACTTTCCAAAACAAGTTTCAGAAAGATGATTTAAAGTGCACACAAGGCCACGATCGCCTGGCCGCGTCGGTCTGCATACATTTTATTTATATGGCAACTAGACTTGTAGAGCTAGATTCAAACCACGCGACGTACAAATCAGGCGTGGTCCACGTTTGCGTAAGTCTAATGAAGTTCTATCTTTATCATTTTTCATTGCTAGGCTACCAAAATTTAAGGAAAATTACGCAAGCGCAAAAAAAAATTATACGTGGCAAGTAGAGACCAGAAAATGCAATAATAGCCACTATTGACAGCCATTCCAAGTCGACTTTTTTTTTATTTTCGCTTCGTACGATTTTTGCGTTTAGCTAATGTCTTTGGATAGTTTTTAGATTTTACAGTCACTGAGCAGTTGGACTCCTTGCCGGAATCTGTGTTTCCTGATAGCTACAATCCGGAAATCTTTAAGTCAAGAGTGAATAGGTTACTTCTAGGTAAGCGCGTTCCATCGTCGACCGCATCGTCGCTTTCCATCAGGTGAGATGGCGGTCAAGCGCGAACCTATCGAGAATTAAAAAAAAAGGCAGGAAATATATCGAGTCAGCCTTCTCAACAAGCTTCACTGAGGTAGACAATTACTATGATACAATTTCTAAGCTGCATTTTATCGAGACGGCGCCCGTTTCAATGATTCCACATAATTGTTCAATTGGATACACATTTGAGTTAGAAAACTACACCAAATAAAGCGTCGCAATAGAAATCAATTGGCGAGTAATTAAAACAGCCAACTTCACTCGAAATAAAACTACCAAAAATTTATCAAGAGACCAATGCATTTGAAAGACATTTGAGAGAGAAAGAGACAATTCCATTTTATGAACTGCAAGTGACATTAAATTAAAAACACTGGCAGTATAGTCACAGTACCAGTTACCAGAAAAAAAAAACCCACTACACATACCTAAAAATATTGTATTTCCTCTGAGAGCAAACGCCTATGTACTACTTTTTGGACACGTAAGATGAGTATAGCAAGTATAGCGTGTCCTAAAAGTAGTTTGGTAGATGTAAAAGAAAATAGGACGAGGTTATTTTGAATCAAGCTCGTAAAAAGTCCGTAGAAAACAGGGCGGGCCTCAGCGCCGCCATTTTGAACATAAAGTGTGACGTCATGTGACATTAAAGCTTTTAATTATGTAGCAGTGATTTAAGATGAGGATATTTTGATGTTAGGATTGTTTTTAGTAGGTTCTTACATTGGTTCTTACATAATAATATGCGTATTTGTGTAAATTTTAATTAATTGTAGTGTTTTAATATGGGAATAATTTCCTGACAAATAAATTATTATTATTATAATGTTGATGACACGTGTTGGATTCTAGCGAGTAATTTAATTTTAATTCAATTTATTTATAAAATTTGTGTTCCTTTAACGAAATCCTCCGAAATGGCTTGACCGATTTTTATGAATTTTTAGGGTAGGTCTGAGAATAGTTCGTAGATTATTTATTTTCCTACCTTCACCCCCCATTTTTTTCTTTTGTTGATTGTTATAATATCAGTAGGTACTGCTAACTTTGTGAATGGATATTTTTAGGTATATGTAGGTAAGGTTTTTAGGATTGTTTTTTTTCTATATTTGTTGTACTATAAGGCCTTGCTTCATGCCAAAATTCAGGATTCTAGGTCAACGGGAAGTGGTGACTATGAATTTTGATTCACTTGAGAGTGTCGAAAAATAGGTTTTTTGTGACATAAAACGGCCATATCTTTTTTTTGGAATGCATAAGGCAACTGAAGGAACACAGGTTTTAATTAGTGAAAGTTGGACACACCCTTTCACTCCATCCTAGACCGGAAGAAGTCATTTGATGATTTTCCACCTCAAAAAATAGGTAGTAGGTACTTATTTAAATTACCAACTAACACCTAACACCGTGAGAACATTCTTGGATAAAGCCTCCGTATCTTATTACTGACGTTACATCAAAATATTTAGATATGAGTGCCATTGTTTAGTTCGAGGAACTATGCCATTGCAGGATGCCTAGTATATCTTTTGTATACCTACCGTATAGACCAGACGGACTGAATGTGCTTAGATAAAGTAAACAAGAGCCATCTGGATCCTGCACCAGATTGCATGGAGTTTCTTACCGGTTCTTCTCCATAGGAAACGACCAATTTGGAACCGTGCACTAGCTTCTGACCTTTTATAAGTGCCCATGTAGGCCTATGTGAAATAAAAAACTTTGACTTTGATTAATTTTATATTTAATGATTACCGATTGCTTAAAAATCGTGTTTCATTATGAGATCGCATTCCGTTCTACTTGATATGACATTTCTGGTCATAACAATGATAGTCTTTTGATAAGCCTATGATGTTTCATTGCTGGGCAAACGCCTACCCCATATTTTTAAAGGCTTCTGGGCCTGTGCCCACCATTTTTTTTAAACGCGCCGTTGACGCGCGTTTGTAGCGATACAATCGCGATACGCAAGCGAGTCAGACGCAGACTTTTTATAGAAAAAAAGCGCGCCGTCGACGCACGTTTCTAAAACGCGCGTAAACGGCGCGTTTAAAACACGTGGTGTGTACAGGCCGTTATTTTTTGTCCTTTTCCACTTTGCATGCGTTAATCTATACCATCCAAACATACTTACATATAAATGTTATAAATCATATTAGAATATATGGTTTTGCTAAAAAATAAATGCATTTTTGTTTGTATGCCTGTCTCTTTGTTCCGGCTAATCTCCGACACAGCTAAACCAATTTTGGAGGACTTTTACTGATAGATAGCTGATGTTACAAGAAGATATTTAGGTTGCTTGCTAGGTATTATTTTAGAAAAAGATTTATTTCTCGAATATTTAGATAATACACACAAATTATTTTTAGAGATCATACTTCCAGGATTAAAAATAATCTGTGTACTAAGACAGGACATAATTATCTAGTCTAGCTTTGTGCCAAATTTTAACCGAGCCCTTTAAGAGAGCAAAAAATAACAAAAATAGACACCTACAAACTTTCGTCTTGATAAAATTAGTGTACTTAGCTAATGTAATTTTGCAGCATTTTGATAAAATTATTTTTCTCGTTTTTATCTTTTTCACAAGATAGCTAGTTCAAGTTTAGGTTAGTCCATACAAAACAGAGTCAGGGCCGAGGGGCCGTGGTTATCGCTTCGTGTAATTTAGGTACTTATACATATCTGTTTTCTCAGCAAACTAGGTCCCAGTGTCATTTGGTAATGTGATTTTTTAATGAGGCAAATGACGTCACGCGACTTTGTAACGATAACTGTTCCACATTAGGTACAAGTGCTAGATTTTTAAGTTGTTCCATATCAGGTACAAATAGAAAAAAGTCTATGTTATGTCTTTATATCACTCGTTTGCTGAGAAAAAACTCATTGTCGAGTTAAGCTTGCATTCGCATATGAACTATCAAATATTTTAACCAAATTTTTTGTATACAATAAGAAATTAGGAATTAAGATTATTGACAAATAAATAATTTAATTGATACCTACTTATGGAAGATATTGCGTCTATAACACAAGCAGCACAACGTAGAATAGCATATTTTTTTGGCGTACATTATTCTATTACTTTTACATTTTACTAGCTTCTACCCGCAGATTTGCCCGTGTGTAAATAGAAATTTGTCCCAGTGGTACATACCCCCGGCATTAGTTTCATATGACAAGACATTAAATTTCATCCTTATCTCTACATCCGTTAGAGAGTCTATATATAAAAAAGCGAAATACCACTCACTGATTAATCACGAAATCTCAGAAAATATAACCCTTACAAACTTAAAATTTGGCAAGTAGGTTCTTTATAGGGTGTGACATCGACTAACATCGCATTTTACCAAACGCTACCCCTAAGAGGGGTAAAACGCGGGTTGGAAGTTTGTATGAAAGTCCTATTTTCATGCGAGCGTAGGCGTTGACAGAAGCTAGGAACAAATATACATAAAAACACGAATTTGCTCCTTTATAATATTAGTGTGATGGTATAATATTATGATGTTATTTACTAGTACTGTAATAATAAAAATTATTATAAAATATATTAGATATGGTTTATTATGTTTATCAGTTGTCTAGTACCCATAACACAAGCTCTGCTTAACTTGGGACTAGACGGCGATGTGTGATAGTTGTGGAATATTATTATTATTATTATATTATTATTATAATTTGTCTGCCTAGCTGTTTTCCAATCATGTTAATGTCGGCTTCCAGTCTAAATGGATCCGACTTAATAACAGTATTTTACATGGAGCTACTGGATATTTGACCTCTACAACCCAATAATTGGGAAACAGGCTAACCCTTCGCAGCTTTACGAGGCTGGTGTCAGTTTTTCTGGCTTCTGACTATCCATAACGACTATTAAAGTTACTTGATAGTTTTGTATTTTTACAATTAATTATTATTTCAAATGAACAAATAATCACAACGGTCTTAGGATAAGGAACAATTTAAATGACAACAAAAAGTATTTCACCAAGTATTATATTTGTTTTAATTTGATGCACAGGCGCAGGTTAACCAGCCTATCGGTATTTTACAGGTTACATTTTAAAGAATGTGCGTGGGAATTGTATGACTTGATTCCGTCATCTCCTTTTTACCATCGGACAACCCGACGTACGGCGAGTGTCCACACTTACGTTTTTGAAACTTCAACGGTCTGGACTAACGCGTTTCGCTTCGTCGTTTATACCGCGTGCATCGAAGGACTGGAACAATTTTCCTGCTGCGGTCTTCCCGTCCAACTATAATTTAGGTGTCTTCAAGGCTAGAGTGAATAGGCTCTTAATAAACTAGTGCGCCTCACCATCAATGATTGCATCTCTGCTTACCATCAGGTGGGATTGCAGTCAAGCTCTGGCTTAAATCAATTAAAAAAAATGTATACCTACATCAGATTTTTCCTATTATCTGTTCTCGTGTCAATGGCAAAAAATAGTGAATCCCTTGCCTGGTCCCATTTTTGGCCACTTCAATGGCGTCCGCTGACGCTGTCATCAAATCTTTGTGTAAATAGGTAACAGGACATTAAATACAGATTTTCCTCTCATCATTATCGTTATTTTAGCCGAAAAATATCCACTGTTGGTTATTTTCCTGATCACTGATTTTCCTCAATGTAAAGGAAAATCAATGTATGTATAATTAATTTGTTACCGCAAATATGTTATATTGTTTTTTAATTCATTTTATCATTCCTTATCCTTACGAATGCTAATAAATAAATTAAGAGTAGGTACTAGCATAGTCGGCCTGATAATGTTCCCACTGTCGGGACTCAAGCCTCCTCTCTAGGAGAGGGAATGGGCCGTAATCCACCACGCGGGCCCAGTGCGGGTTGGTGGATGTCACAAGTCTTCGAATTTTTGGTTCTAAGACATGCCGGTTTCCTCACGATGTTTTCCTTCACCGTTTTGAGAGCAATGGTGATGAAATAAATTACACAAAGTAATGCGCCTGGCTGGGTTTGAACCCGCGACCTACAACTAGGTACTAGTGACTTATTAATTGAAATTGCGTCTCAGGTGTTCATATCGTCGTTGCGACTTTAAGACCTCTTAAGTGTAAAATTGAACTTTATGAGAAAATCGATAAAAAACGTCAACTGAAAAAAATATAATGAAAGCAACTACAACAAAAAATATAGGTATCAGCCATATGGCTGGCCTGTTGGTTTAGTGGTTAGTGGCCCTGACTGCTATGCCGGAAGTCGTGGGTTCGATTCCCACCCAGGACAAATGTTTGTGTGATGAGCACGATCATTTGTTCTGTGTCTGGGTGTAATTTATCTATATATGTATGTATTTAGAAATATATAAGTATGTTTATCAGTTGTCTAGTACCCATAACACAAGCTCTGATTAGCTTGGGACTAGACGACGATGTGTGATAGTTGTGGAATATTATTATTATGATCCTTTATTCACTATTATATTATATCCTTTATTATTATTATTATTATATGATGTCCTGCTTTTAATTTTGCTATTATTAGTTGAATTTAAAATTAGTATGATAGTAGAAATAAACAGTTTACATGTAAAAGTAGTTTATTTTATTAGGAAGCACATTGTTGATCTTGAAATTGGTAAACAAATGACGATTACATTGTCGTATACACATGAGAGATTTTTTATTCGATAGAGCTTCAAAATATTAAAAAGGCTGGCGTAAAAAAAGTGACTTTGTCAAAAGTGTCACATATGAGGTCTTATAGTTGCTGATGATATTTTCTTAATAAGGCTATGATAGCGTCTTATGGGCTCATTTTAAGCACGATGGAAACTTATATTTTCACCCTTTTAAATAAAACCCGAAATATCATTAGAACACAAAAAAAAAATAGTTGAAATGAGAATAGTATCTAAGTCTAAATTAAAATGAAGCCATAATTAATTCCGCCCAGAAACACACAAACTTATTACATAGTAGTATGAAATGTTTCATGTTGAACAACAATTAACAAAGTCAGATTAACACAAATGTCAGGGAATATAGGTAGGCAGGGAATATAGGTAGGGGATGGGGAGGCCCTGAATGGCCCCAATAAAGCCACCGACCCGATTGACGTGAACGCAAAGGTCGGATGTACGAAATACCTACGACTAGTGAGCTTTGTTTAAACATAGAACCTAAATGGTTATGTACATTGCTGGAGTGAAAAGGTTAAGCACCTTTACGTCAACTTTCATTTGCGTACGATGTTCTATTTTTCCGACAAATAGATCTCTGATGTATGTAGGGCTGCCATCGCCTAATTTGCTGACGCCGGACAAACACGTCAAAAAGCTGGGCATTTCGGCGAAATATGTTTTTTTTTTACCGGACACGTCGGAAAAAATTATTTTTGCAAATAAAAATAAAAACATCGTTTTAATTTTTTATACAGGTTGTTAATAAAATAGAATTAGGTATGTAACCGCAACAATCAATAGACATTTTAGTAATAAAATTAAATATTAAGTATATACAGCGTTAATTGTAAAACACTAACCGTCCGGTAGTCCGGGTTTCACCCGGACACTTTTAAAAACCCCGCCCGGACGCCCTTCAAACTAGGACCAATCCGGGGAAACCCGGACGGATGACAGCCCTAGCTGTATGTAATAAATGAACACGATTTCTCATATCATCCTTGTGTTGCACTTATCATTCGCTGCTTAGCTGAATTGTCCCAAGGGACCTTACTCCCGGGATAAAAAGTGCCTATCCTATGTTCTATTCCAGAACAAGGTTTACTCTTGCACAAAGTTTCATAGAAATCCGTTCAGCCGTTGAGCGTGGAGGACTAACAAAAATATACTTACGAACTCACAAACTTTCGTCTTTATAATATTGTTATTTTTCTTGCATATTTTTCTATCAAACATCACTTCTGCAGCAGATGATGACGATATGATATAAAAAATATACACATAGGAATTTTCATCCGTCAAATCCGTGCCAAAAATAACATACCGTTATTATTCCGTTACAATTATGGAACACCATGATCCACTATCGATACAATTTGTCATGATCATCCTTGAAATAGTTATTAATAGCAGAACTGTGGTCCTCTGCTCTCATACTCTTTAATGTTATTTAAAAGAGTGAGTATATGGTAATCAAAAGAACAAAGGACCTGAGCATATACCACCCGTTTATTTACTTAGAGTCGAGTCTCTCAGTTTAAGTATCTAGGACAAGTTATAAACGAGACCTTAAAGGCCTACGCAGACCGGAACGGCATGGCAAAGGATTTAAATTTTTACCAATAGACATTCAACCATATAGAAATAGAAATACGACATAAATTCCTATGCTTTAAAATGATCCCGTGGCATCGAAAGTGATATTATCGCACGGTATTGAAAGACGCGTCACGGGCTTCTGCGGCAGGAGGCCGCGGCGCGCTGCGGTAGGCGACGGCATGCCGAAGGAAACCAGCGCCCGCCAACAGTCTATCAAACGCTACTTATGACTGAAATATGTATCGGGTAGTAGAAGCTGCCGCGGCATGTCATGGCAAGGCGCTAGAATGCCGCAGTATCTAAGTCGCTAGTGTGCGCTGACTGGTGGCAAAATCCTTGGCCATGCCGTCCCGGTCTGCGTAGACCTTTAATGATGACGCAGATATTGAATGGGAGCGGAGAGCGCTGTCGGTGCGCGCGAATATGTTGGTGCACAGGTTTGCTTGGTGTATAGTACAAATAAAGATAGATAACTTTATTCAGTGCCTACTGTCAAAGCTTTTACACCAGTGCCCTGTGGAGCAATTACACGCAGTGGGCCTATAGTGATTTTAGAGTTCAGTTCAACAACGTCTTTAGGGTTCTGGTGCGACTTTCTCGATTGTGCAGTGCCTCAGGCATGTTTTTGGACGCGGGTGTGGATGACTTTTATGCAATAATGCGTAAAAAGTCGGCCTAACTCATGCGTCGAATTAGGGGCAGTGGTAACAGAATCCAGGATCACCAGTGTGCTACTATTATTTATTTTTGTGTATTATGTTTGACAAATATTATGATTATTGTGTTTTTGATATGATTTATTTAAATTTAATTTAACTTCTTGTGAAATAATTGACTAATTTAATGAATTTGAATATTATACTAACGTAGTTTTAAGTTTCAATGCCTAACATAATATGGACATTGAAATTAGTCTGAAATAAATTTATTTTATTTATTATTATTTATTTAGGTAATTATAATTCCTACGCATAAACAAGACATTATTATTTTTTTTCAGGGTAACTTTTAATACTCATAAATGAAATTTTGTAGAGGTCAATATTACCGGATGCACTCCCTTATCAAAAGTCGATTATAAGTTCTTTTATACTCATTGAAATATAGCCATATAAACTCGTCGCCCTGAATAAAATATTGTATAGTTCTTTTTAATAATTGCAGCAATCAATGTCATCATTTTGATGACGACTGAACCCTTCTATTATTATTTATTTAATTCAGGTGTGAGACATACTTAAAATTACTTTAAACACAAATAAACTTAACCACGTCACATAATTATCATGAAATACCCATTACAAAAAATAAGTAAAATTATATAAAAAATTAGTTCGAGTATATGCATATTACAAATATTGAATTAAATATTTAATATCCATAAAGTTCATTATAAAGGATTGGAAATCTTGTAAAATTAATTTAATTTTAATCTGGGGAAATTGGATTTCAATTATCTAAAAAATCATCATCTTCCTGCCCTTGTCCCATCTTATTTGGGGTCGGCGCAATACGTTTTTTTCTTCCATTCTATCCTGTCAACCGTCATACTATCACTAACTTCCTTTTCTTTCATATCACTGTTCACACAATCTATCCATCTTTTCTTTGGCCTCCCTCTCCCTCTCCACCCATCCACATGTATACTCATAAAATCAATCAATTCTCAATCAATTATCTAAAAAATGAAGATGCTAAATTATTATGCTATGCAGTCAATCATTCTTTCTATCACAAAATAAAATAACATTTCAGATCCATTATAAAATATGTTTTAATTTTTTTTTACTTTTATACAACAACGTACCAAAAGAATCAAATAAATACAATTGAATAGTCAAACTGAATTGCATAGCTATTCAATTTATGTAAGATTCATTTTACAGGAAGCATACGATGTTCAAAACAGCTCATATTATATGTTACATGTATAATTATTCTGTCGTTAAAATGAATTTTGAAGTCTTAAAATTAGCATGTCTACACACTATTGACAATGTATATTCAATAGATATGTTCGCCAAAATACGAGACGCCGCATGTGACTCGACTACATTTACACAGAAATTAGCATAGCTAGATCTATTATGTATGTGACATGAAGGTGCGTTCAATATAAAATAAGTTCAATGTCATCTCTATTTCATTTAAGTCAAATGAGCATATAGTATTTTAATTTTTTCCTGATTCGCCTCAATTTTTCGGCGCCACGTTTATTTATCTTTATTTTTCGAATTTGGTTTTCTTAGTGTCATTAACTTGGCGGTACTTACTCTACTTACTTGACGCCTTTTTTATTCTTGATAGATTCGCGCTTGACCGCTATCAATATACGCTGAACGTAACAAGATAGACTAAGGTACAAAGACGGTCTTAATGCCTTAGACATTCTCTACCAGCATACCATGGCCAGCAGCATAAAAAAGGCAAAAATGCTTTAGGTCACTCGCCCACGACGACTTTTTGTAACAATGCTGTCGCGCGTCTACCAACGCGCGTTAGTCGCATTTGCAAGCGCTATAGAAAAAATGCCAACGCGCTACTAACGCGCCACAGCATCGCGACTGTATCGATGCGAACGCGCTACAGCATCGCTACTAAAAGTCGCCGTGGGCGAGGGGCCTAAGGCCTTTATTGTGCACCTGGCCACGGTATACTGGTAGAGAATGTCTAAGGCATTAAGACCGTCTTTGTACCTTTGCGTTGCATGAAGTTTTAATAAATAAATATAGGTTGGCATATCTTTCTACCCACTAGTGAAGTCAGGAGACAAAAATGCAGTTGCACACCACTAATGCTAAAGTGACTAACACTACTTTGTAGAAGAGGGTAAATGGTCTATGAATGATTTAATTTGTAGCGTAGTAGGTAACTAAGGTATTGAATAAATGACTTTTGGATCATTGAACGTCTACTATGCAGAAATTTTAGGCACTTTAGCATTGGTAAAGTGCAATTGCGCTTTTGTACAGTCAGGGGTCAAAAATGCAGTTGCATTCTACCAATGCTAAAGTGTCTAAAATTTCTTTGTAGTAGAAGTTTCATAGTTCACAACTAGTTTAATCAATAGGTACTATAGATTCTATGCTAGAAATCAAATCAGGCATGATAATGGTTCATGCACCCTTTTCTACAAAGACATTGATGGAGTGCAACTGCGCTTTTGACCCCTGAATGTACCTAGTAGGAAAATTGAGATATACACAAAACATTTTTGGTGATACCTACTTGGCAAATCATACCTTTATTTCGACACTAAATGTCCAACCTTCTAGATTTATATCGTAAACAATAAATAAAAGAATGGCATTATAACCAAATTATATTCTAAAACCAAAACCTAATTTGTGGTTACATGTTCTTATTGGTTTTTAATTGTAAAACAGTTTACATAAGGAGACTCAATAAAAGTGTAACTTTTGAGTAAGTTATTTTTAGTACTCCCGAAAACTAATGAATGATCTCATCCAATATCTATAGGTACCTATTATTGCTAAAAATGATAACATTTTGTTCGTTCCAAGAAAAACCGCTTTTGTAGATAAAGCCCAATTAATTTAATAGTTTTTACTCTTGTGATAGTGTCATATACAATTCTTGGAACGCCCTTGCAGTCCTGGCAGGCGTCATAATATTCCCTTATCTCCAAGTTACTCAACAGGCTTTCTTCTCCCACTTCGTCTTGTCAAGATTTTACACACTAGCACAATCTATCGGTCGTTTTTAGCCCTCCTTCTAGGGAGAAGGAGGAAAATAAATGGTGATGGATGGAGATGGCTTCATCCATCCACATTTATATTCAGAACTTTTTTAGCCTATGTCTATCTAGAGAATCAAATATAGGACTCCGAACTTCATCTCCCTGGCAGAACATCTTTCACCTGGACACGAACTGCAGTGGCCAATCTGTAAATCTCTCTGAAACGATTGCGGGTTCAGGTTGGCTAGAAGCAATCTAGCCAAATGCGACCTTGACCTATTGCATACAAAGTGCTAGCATCCATACAGCTGCTAGACATACTCTAGCATCACCTCCTCTCATACTCGTCATCCTCTACCACCTGCACCTTCCACGACTTAAACGAAGCCAACGACAGAGCTGTACAGGTACACATACATAGGTATGTAGCCACCTGGATATCTCTGTCGCACAGCATAAATTATAAGGTAGACCGATGACCTGGTAAGGGTTTCAGGAATCCAATGGACGCGAGACACACAGGACCGTCCATTGTGGCGACACTTGGGGGAGGCCCATGTCCAACAGCAGACGTCTTTCGGCTGAAATGACGATGAGGGCACGAAATTGTATAAACTCAGTCTATAGCAAGGCTGTAGGTATAGTAACTGGAATTGGGCTTCATTGCGCCTCTATGGCGTTATGCCTCGATCGTAAACCTTCATTAACGACCACACACCGGAAGAAGTATCGTTAGAAGGCCTCCTACAAGGTGGACCGATGACCTGGTAAGAGTTGTGGGCATCCGATGGATTCGAGACGCACAGGACCGTTCATTGTGGCGACAAATGCTATGTCTAACAGTAGACGTCTTTCCGCTTTACGCTTTGGAATGTGCAATTAGCGTCATTTTTTTTTTCTGACTGACTGACTTCTTGACATTTCAAAAGTGCCTGTAAATGGTTTATTTGAAATAAAATGCTTTTGATTTTGATTTATTCGGCTGAAATGATGATGATGACGACAACATAACTTTCATTCAAACACGAAGAAGAAAAAGAACATAATCTAACTATTGTCAGATAGCTATCGTACAATTAGTCTGCTACGAATTAATCCGTTTTCGTGTCCAATGTCCCTGAAGCCCAGTGAGCTGTAAAAACAATGGATTAATCGAATTCATTTGCTCAACACTTAACGTCAGCACTCCGGCCCCTATGTGACATCACCGACCGAATGGTCCCCAAATCTATTATAAAGTGAAATGTGTGTGTTCTTGCATGCAATGAATCCGTGAATTATAAGTGTTTTGTTTCTACAAATCTACCGCTTTTTGCGTCTATATGTGGCGTCACATCAGTCTTCTAGTTTAGAAGAATTTAATGAGAATTAAACGCAACGGATTTTGATATTTACAGAAGTCTAAAGATTGGGTATCATTGAGGTAATTTATTTAGGAATATTTTAGTCATGTGTTCATCTATACTTCTATACTAATTTTATAAAGAGGAAATATTTGTATTTTTGTTTGTAATGAATAAACACAAAAACTACTGAAGCGATTTTAAAAATTCTTTCAGTACTAGAAAGCTATTTTATCACTGAGTATTTTATATTTATTAGTTATTATATATTATGGCCTATGTCCAGCAGTGGACTTCTGTCGGCTGAAATGATGATGATGATGATTTATATTAATACAAGGGCACGTGTGGTTATAGCAGTGGTTATAGGCATTAAAAGTTTGACACGTCCTGCCACTCACAAAGTTATTGGATGAATGCCCACCTTAAAAATAAAATAGGAAATTTCTTTCTAGGAAATTTCTGAGACTAGAAGCGTGAAATTTTGCACGAGGTTTTCTTTTAAAACATAGGGGAGCACTAAGAGAGAAATTTCTAAAATTGTCTCCCTAAGGGGATGAAACAGGGGTCCAAAGTTTGTATGGAGAGTATTTTCATGCGGGTGGAGCCGCTGGCAGAAGCTAGTAATAAAAATAAAAAAAACATATTTATAATGTAAATACGTAACAAACAAATGTATATACGTAACAATACATTAAAATGAGAAAAGTTAAAATAAAATAAATTCACAATCACTTTAATCTTTAAATTGTGTTTTTTTATCAATTATTGTAATTCATCAATTACTTATTGTAATTTAGCAACTATTGTAATTTATCAATTATTATTATTAATTATTTAATATCACTGAGTGAGGTTATAACCTATTAAATATCTTTTAAATTGCGTGGTTGCTACTTGTTCATCTAAAAGTCGATATTTATTGGTCCAGTAATTATTTTTGTGAATGTGAAATCAACCAGTTTTATGGTTTTATAACAGGTTGGTCTTGCCCATCAACAATCAAAAATGATACATAATAACATTAATGACCTGATACTTAGGTATTTAAATGTTTTGCTTGTCTATTTTATTAGCTAGAAACGTTTAATATCTGTTATTTCCTATTTTTATTTTGAATACGTGTCCTAAGAATCAATTTATTAATATTTAACTTGTGTGTCGTAAAGCATAGAAGTGTTTTTAATGTTTAAGGTCCTAGCTCCCGAACAGTGCCATAAAACAGTAACTTTCTGAAGTCTACTCCTCGGTAACGGGTAAGACAATAGGTTTAAAAAAGATATAATATGCTCAACATTTTTGCAAACGAAAAAATTAACAACATGTAGCGACATCTATGGCGTCACATTAGAACTAATCCTGCATCGCGCAATCAAGTTCTCCGCGCGATTAGAACATATAGAACTGCCCGAAATCATCTATCGGGCAATTGCCCACCAGACATAACACCTGTCTAGCCGAAGGATTCTCCTTTTTCAACGGAGGTTTGCGGGAATTTACTCTCTGTTTCGCCTATCTCCAAAAACATGATATTTTTTCGCTTGTTTTCTCTATTCCTTTCAAACGGCATTGATCTTTAGAAATATATTTACACAAAAAAATTATTGGTTAAGTGTTCTTCAGAATGTGCATAACATATGTAAATCAAACAATATTTAGCAAAAAAAATTATTTTAAAGTTTAGTGGGGCTGTATGCGGGCGCAGGCGGCGTACGCGTATGTGTGCATTTAACTCCGGCCAGATGTTCAAGTGACTATACGCTTTTTTCAATTGAAGCGAGAGCTGTTTGGTACTATCTATATACGTTCAAAGGTGCAATACATCAGTACAACGGGGTTACCATGACGTTCAAAGTAAGATTGTTTCATTCTTATTTCAGTGTGGGTAAGAGACAGAGCTATACAGGTTATCTAGCGCCATCTCTTACCCACACTGGAAATAAGAATGAAACTATCTTACTTTAAACGTCATGGTACAGGTCTAAGTCTGTGGACACTGTAGTCTAGAAGTAGCGGATCGATCAGAAACTAATCTATTTATATTATATTTATTTATACTCGTTTATATTATATTTTATACATATATTCGTAAATAAAAATGAATAGCTTTTCGTTAGTCTCGCTAAAACACGAGAACGGCTGGATTCGATCGATTTGACTAATTTTGGTCTAGAAATATTCGTGATAGTCCAGGGAGGGTTTGAACGGTAAGAAAAAATGGAAAAAAATCACGAAAAAAAATATCCGAATACAACGCCACCTCTAATTAAAATGTCATTATAAAATGAATTATGCTATTCTGGTAATGCCAGTAGATGGCGTTATCCTTACTATTAGGCGGTACGAAGTTCGCCGGGTCAGCTAGTTAAAAATATAATTTTCTACTTTTTCGCGGACGGAGTCGCGGGTAGAAGTCTATAAGCGTACCAAATGCACCTACAATGTCATGTATCACCTTGACCCTGAACCTCGTTAGCCCTGCTGATTATGGCACCGGTCCTAACCATCACTCCTAGATAAATCGTCCATTATTTTTTTTATTGTCATTTGTCTGAGCATATATCAGGCGTGCCATATTTGTCACAAACAATATCTAGGTAGTCTATTACATTATAAAATACGTAAGCGCTACTAAGAAGCTCTGTGGCTGTGTTTACGTGATTGATGATAGCGGCGTGTGCGCAGACTTTGCTTAGCGTTAATAAATTCAAGTGTTTGTATTTTCGCGCCTCTACACTGGAAACGGCGTACATTAAACATTGGATGTATATTTATCGCATAGGTATACTTATCGTGCATACATCCACTCACATACTTGAGAAGTATTTTCAAACCCGGCCAGGTGTTGAGGTCTTGTAAGCACGTAGGATACTTTTTACTCTGATAATAACTACAATGTCTTGCGTTAATTTATGACTTCCGAAGGCGAGACTACTGGCAGAAGCAGGTAGTAGAAACACTGTCACATGACATACTAACTATTATTTATTTATTTAATTATAGGAGAACCAACAGCTATAACAAAAGAATAACAATAGTATAAGAGACATTGAGCCAATTAAGGGTTCTTACGGGTAGAAACAGGTAAACTAATAAAAAACTTACGATCACTAATAAGCACGATAAAAAAAGAACATAATTAAACATCCCTTAAGTACAATCAGCACTATGCACTTTTGAAAAAGTCAGCATTCATCCAAATAGGTGTTAGTCGTAAAAGGGTCAAAAGATAACTCTTTACAAAGAACATTAAAGTCCTTACACGCTCGCACCATGCAGGAGTTTTGCCTGTAATTAGAAGAGGAAGAAGGAATAGAGATAGGGGGATTAAATCTAACCCATCTCTGGGGGATATTAAAGCGTAATTTATGTAAGAGATCAGGACAGTCAATCTCATTAAATAACATTTTTAGGAGGAAAGTGCAATCTTCTAATCGATGACGAATTATGTGAAAGTATACCCCGGAGCCCAGGAATGAAGGCAAAGAAGGAATATAGGTGTGGGTTTTAAGTCAGTAAAAGTCTGGGGTACGGGTAGTGTGATAGTGAAAAGCCGGAGCCCTGGAACGAAGGCAAAGTAGGAACAGGAGTAAGTTTTTAGTTGGGAGATTTCATTGGATGATTTTCCACATAAATAAAAGTCAGTAAGTCTGACACGCCCCCCAGTCCGCCCAAGAGTGGTAGAAGTCATTAAATGAATTTCCACGTAAAAAAAATTAGAATATTCACTTATGCCATCAGCTTTGCCTATGTAATAGAAGAAAATTATTACAACGGATATAAATTTCGTCTATACCCCTCAGAATAAGAAGTATTCTAAGTGCTATTTCAGGAAATGATCTGCATGTACGCCAAATCCGTTCAGCCTTACATACAAACTTTCGCATTTTTAATCTTAGTGTGATTTTGGGTCAAAGTTGTTGTAAAATTCATTTTATTTAATGATTATTTCGGTTAGTTCTTTATCCCTCGCATATAAGTAGGTATATATAGGGAATAAAGGAAAGGTTTGCTTATTTTCGATCTTTAAAGACTATGAAGAACTTCTTATTTACGTTCTTGAATACACACCCTATAAATAAAACGCTCAATAATAATAATAATATAATCTATGCGGACGGCATTCACTTAGTGTCTAACCGAATGGCGTGAAATCACGCGCGAACACGTTCGCTTGGGGTTTGAGTGGAAAGAGAATTAATTAACTTGAGTAACTACCTACGTGAATCAGTAAACTTTTTACCCACAATGAATTTTTAAGCACTGCTTTTGCACTATGTCTTCAAGATTTTTTTTTGCAAATCTTCATTTTATTTTCCCGGTTTAAATGAAGTGAAAGGCTGTGCTAGAGTTTTCACTGACTTTCCTCACCGGATCCCTTCAGTTGCCTTTTGACTTCTAAGACTATGTTGACTCTTTCAAAAAATCCCGTAGCCCTGGCAGGCATCGGCCCTAGCGCGTGCCTCGTCAATAATGTAGTTAAAGATAGCGGCACGAATCTTGAGCGCTCGGTGAAAGAACGGGGATCGCTTTGCGCATCGTACACATCGGCAAGCCAATCACTGTACAAGGATTGCACTCCCCGCCCCCGCATCTCTTTTCATAGCACTAAAGAGACCCGATATTTCACTTCTGCGTGTTTCTGCACAAGTAGAACTGTAGAAGTCAGCGCTCAAAATCCATGCCGATATCTATACCATTGTTTGGCACTATATTGAGGAAAATATCAAAAGTGTAAGCACAAAAAAATTGATTATAGCTAGCTAAATCCATCCAAATATACACAACGCTAACCAACAGATGTTTTCACTCACCCAAAATTGTTGATTTTTGTGGTATGTTAAATGCTTATTTATTAATAGCAAACCGTCTATATCAATAAATAAAGTTCGTGTGAAAATGTAAACTGGTCTCGTGTTTGTATTTCGTTAGGGCTTCCGAGTTAAAAGTGTTCATCTTCTTGTTACAAAACCATTATTTAAAAACCTTGTTCCATTCGACTCAAGCATTTAAATGTTTTTACATCTTTGCAAATGGTATTTTTAGCTAAAATAATAATTTAAATAAAATCATTTCTTTGTAGGTTAGCAACCTTCAACTATTTATTTATTTCGGTGTACAGTCAGGGGTTAAAAGTGCATTTGCACTCTACCAATGCTAAAGTATTTCAAATATCTTTGTATTAGAAATTCAATGGGTGGACCAACTTAAATAAAATCATTTGTTTGGAGGTTAGCAACCTTCAACTATTTATTTATTTCGGTGTACAGTCAGGGGTCAAAAGTGCATTTGCACTCTACCAATGCCAAATTATTTAAAATATATTTGTAGTAGAAATTCAATGGTCCACAACTAGTTAATATAATACTTTAGATTGTATACTATAAATTATCGTAATCATGAACCAATGGCCGACTTCTACAAAATAAAATAGACCCTTTAGCATTAGTAAATATATATTTATAAATAATTTTGTAAACATATCAATAATAAAAAAAAAAGAAATTATAAAATGGTATTCATCATCATCATCTTCCTGCCCTTGTCCCATCTTATTTGGGGTCGGCGCAACACGTTTTTTTCTTCCATTCTATCCTGTCAACCGTCATACTATCACTAACTTCCTTTTCTTTCATATCACTGTTCACACAATCCATCCATCTTTTCTTTGGCCTCCCTCTCGCTCTAAAAAATGGTATTGGACCAACAGTAAAATGGTATTGAACCAACAGTAATAAATAAATAGTTGAAGGTTGAAATTACTTTCAACTTTGATTTCTCTGCATGTAAATTATAATTAAAATGGCAAACAAAAATTAACGGCCACTTCACTCATTGACCTTATGTTACAACATAAATATGTGCCGTAATATTTGAACATAACTATCCATACACAAGAAAAAGGATCAACAATAAAATATGACATCAAATGATTCTCACAATAAAATGGCGCAAGTTTTGTGTACCCATGAACATGAAATACTATGTTCTACGAAACACAAAACATAACTCTAAAACAATGTTGCTCAACTTTGTACTCCAACGAATAAAAAAAAAATGCGAGGTTTAACGTCATATAATTATGTGTAGGTACTGTACACTCTATTACTTTTAATTAAAATGTACCAGATATGGTACATTCCCAGGATTCATTAAATGAACCAATTGTGAGAGTTAAGACTACTGAAATTTAAATTAGTGGTACCACTACCACATTTATCTTTGAATTCTGAAATAATCTATTTAATAAATTATACATTCTAGTTTGCACTATCCAATGCCGAATGAGATCATCATGACATTGGTCAGAAGATAAATGCCCGATCGGTTTTTATTTCAGTCTATTTTTGAACGAAAATATGCTTCCCAACAGAAAAGGTGATGTTGCGTAACCATGAATTTTGTTGCATGATTTTGATGGCTCAAATTCTCAGAAAAAAAACACATTACTGCTGAAAACAGTCGTCATTAGCGTAAAACAATAGTAAGTAGGTATAACAAAACATGAAAAGAAAAGCTAGAATGAATAGGCTCTTAATAAACTAGTGCGTGTCACTATCAATGATTGCATCACTGCTTACCATCAGGTGGGATCGCAGTCAAGCACTAGTTTGTCATTGAAAACTAGACATCTCTCTCGTCAACTGATCTTTACTAAATGTCATTGCTAAAATTATAATATTTAGGAGCAACCCGCTCCAACCTCATGCGAGTGTTAGGAATCTTAGAAGTTCTCGGCTTTACTTTACTATAATATGCATATATACACCTTAATCTTCCTCATAAATCACTGTCTATTATTAAAATTCGTTCAGTATACAGAAACGGTGGAGGATTTTTCTTACCCTTGACTTTTTTTTTACTGATAAAAGCCGTCCGTGTCGTTCCACTTTCCAGAGCAACGGTATCTCTTTGGAACAATCTAGCAACCCAAATAATGTGTGACTTTACAGTTTACATCTTTGCTCCACTAACCATAATTTAGTTACAAAAAAAAAATATAGTGACAAACCGAAACATGATTTGCTGTCAAAACCGAAACCATACCGAACATTCGGCTTCCAGTTTCGGCCGTACCCAAAACCGAAACTAACGTAAGTACTACGTTAGTTTCGGTGAACTCTCAGTTTCGGTGATCAGAGAAACTGTCAAAAAATTAAAATGATATTTCGATACAGTTATTCCTAAATATAAATATCTATAATAAATAATTTAATATATAGTTAAACCTATACATGTTTAGTTAAGTATAACTTTCATAAAATATTTATTAATCGTATAAATCAACGGTAACATAAAAACTATATCGTAAATACATAAACGAACGTGTCAGTCAGTTTTTAATTATTTATCACTATCGCCAACTCAAAGACGCTAATTTCCGTTGAGCTAAATATTCGGCCCCTTTTTGGCTAAAACCGAAACTCCCCAGTTTTTTTGGCCGAAGCCGAAACCATACCTTCGGTCGATCTCAAAATTTATATGAGGAGGTATCTGAAGAGCTATAATGTTCGGAGGACACGGTGGAGCACACGGTGGAGGTGTGCCCCGCTTGGGCAGAGCAACGCCGTGACCTCGTGAGGGCAATCGGCGGCGGTGATCTCTCGCGCCGGGCCTTGGTTCAGGCCATGCTCCGGAGCGAGGAGGAGTGGCAGGCGGTCGCCTCCTTCTGCGAAGCAGTAATGCTAGCTAAGGAGGCGGCCGATCGCGTGAGGCAACGGTCCTTACGCTCCAACCGCCGCCGGGATTCCGATCCCGATTTCCGGCCACCGTAGGCGCGGGCTTGTAGACGGCGAGCAATGGGTGGCTCGCCGTCTGACCGTCCGGTAACCGTCCGGACCGAGCCCAAGTCGTCGACGGCGCGTTTTGTTCCACGCGCGCCTCAAGGAGATGTCAGCAAATCGTAGGGGCCCAGCAGGGTCGAAGCCTACTGGGGCCACGGGTAGTGTGAAAGCGGAACCCGGGGCCCTGGGACGAAGGCAACGAAGGAACAGGAGTGGGTTTTTAGTCAGTAAGAGTCTGACACTATCTCCCGCTCCGCCCAAGAGCGGGGATGTCATTAGGATGATTTTCCCACCCAATAAAAAAAAAAAAAAAAAAAAAAAAAAAAAAAAAGAGCTATAATGTTACATAAATAGTTTATGTATGTACCAGGCTCCCAGATGGCTTGTAGAGATGTAGCCTAAATTCTTGATGCTCATAATTGCTATAAATAACTATAGCCTCACCACTCAAGACTCGGCGCTTCCCACGGGAGTGTTCATAATAGGGCCATGGTAAACTGATGGGATACGAACGCGTGTATTGTTTGCTTCGCGATTTTAGTCTTTAAGAACGGCCAACTCGAAATACATTTCCATACAACTGCTCTTAAGTCATTTTGACACATCCTTCTCTAGATATTTTGAAAACACCGATACCTTGGGGATATTAACTAGGTTAATATTGAAATCAAAACATGATTTTTTGTAATAGATCTCTGAAAATCTGCTATTACCATACCCTTGCATATTTAATCGAGATTCTGAACAAAGAAATTTTTTTCGAAAAAAATTAATGATTTTCAAAAAAAAAACACATAGTCCTTGGAACAAGTTTTGTGAAATATTTGAGTAAATGATGGAAATACCGAATGCCAACAGAGTTTTCAGGCCCTTACTCTCTTTTTGCCTCTTCATAAAACATTGCCATAGATGAAACAACACGCACGATGAAATGACCCTTCTAAATGAGCTTTGTTGTAAAAGAAGATGAATCAACTATATTTCTAAGTACTGCGATATTATAAAAAAAAATACTAAACACAAAGATAAAAATAAATATCTGATTTCGAAAAATGAAAACATATCATTAGTTAAATTTTTTTTTTGAACTTATAATTCCAAGTCAATCCAATGATATAACATTTCAAAGGAACCCGTTTTAAAAAACAGCTTTTTCATAGGTTAAGACCTATTATATAATGACAATTATTTTAATAGTAATGCAACTAAATAGATCAATAACCATATAATCATTTTTTTACTCTACATATATACTTGTTTGTTCATAAACATGTTTTCTATCTTTTTTATCTCATTTTTCTTTCTTTCTAACGGATTTTTTTACTAAAGTAATATATTTCTTGTTACAGAATAATCATGGGTATGTTCGAATTCAACAAGTGCTGCTTCTGCATAGAGCTGAGGTCAGGATGCCTGATCATTGGATATCTAAATCTGGTAAGCACCTTTGACTTAGATGATCATCATCTTCCTGACTTTGTCCCACCTTATTTGGGGCCGGCGCAACACGTTTGACTTAGAGCATGGTCTAGTAAATCCCCTATTTCCTTATTCACCCACGATAAGTAGTGGGATGGTTATAATTCACCGTGTTACACTTACATCTCAATATCTTCCTGCTTTTAACTTATGCTACTTGGGGTCAGTGAGTGAGCAGTGGTGGCTGAGTAGTAACGGCCCTGACTTACGAATTGTAGGTCGCAGGTCCAAACCCAGCCAGGCGCATTACTTTTTGTAATTTATTTCATCACCACTGCTCAAAACGGTGAAGGAAAACATCGTGAGGAAACCGGCCCGTCCGAGAACCAAAAATTCGAAGACATGTGACATCCATCAATCCGCACGGGGCCCGCGTGGTAGATTACGGCCCATTCCTTCTCCTAGAGAGGAGGCCTGAGTCCCAGCAGTGGGAACATTATAAGGCGGACTATGCTATGCTATACTTGGGGTCGGCACAACATATTTTTTTCTTCCATTCTGTTCTATTAACCGTCACACTATCACTGACTCCCCTTTCTTTGAAGAATCGCCAAACTTAAGTGGCTGTCACTTAAGTTTGGCGATTTTTCGTAGGTACTATGCTTCTTTTTCCTACATCCACCAAAATATTTCCGTAGGTAACTTTTTAAATATTTTTTTCAGATTGCCAACATTGTCATGATCCTGCTTTCGATCGTTGCCATGGCCACAGCAGGAGTGGCTTCAAAGTTAGTCAGCGAGAACGAGGAATTGAAGAATGAGAAGCAAAGCCTAGAAGTTATGACAACCGTCTTGTTCGCCGTTTTGGTGATCATGCTCGTGTTTTTCATCCTCTTCCTGGCATTCAATATCGTCCTGCTAGTTGGGCTGCATCAGGTAATTAATGACATTTCTTCAAATTTTTAAATGATACGGCTTCAGAGTATCTAGTGCGAATTTGTTTTAAGTTAACGCGATCGACAAATTTATAACGTTCGTCGCTCCGATTGGCCTGCTCTAAGCTGTTAACCAATCGGAGCCAAACGCGGTAAATGTTTCGATCTTGTTAACGTAAAAAGTCGCACTCAGTGAGAAGAAGAAAACGGTTAATTGTTTAGTTAACCGTTTCGGGGATCCTGTATAATTTTATTTTCCTGTCTGAGCCATTTTACACGGAGACTATTGGCACTATATTCAAGAAATTCGGAACGGAATATTTAATGCACTGTCAAACAATTGTGTAGTGAAAATATGAAAAAAAAAACATATTATAGCTAATAGTGTAACGTAAAAACGTGTAACCGATGAATGAAACAACGGAATACTAAGTCAATCATTGAAAACGTGTTCCCAAGTAACTTGTAGGATTTAAAATGTGCCGTAAAGCTGAACTGGCAAATAAACTTAATTTTTAGTTGCCTAAATGGCAACTAAAAATTAGCTCCAAAATTGTATGATTGATACCAAAACACATGATTTTCGCACCGCTATTTGTTAACCAACTATGTTGAGATAACCATGTTAAGAAAAATAGGTTGAACAGTGTCACTGGTAGGTCATAACAATTATAATAATAATGTCGGGCAATGACTTAATAGCCAAGAGCCTCGATCAACACCTTAGGAGGCTCGCGTTAGGCGGCTGGATCAAGGGCTTGATTCAGAAAGCGGTACTCTTGGACACGGCTCGTATTGTTAGGTGGTTCCTTTCTCTGGAGCCCTGACCGCCGGTAGCTTGGACCCTGTTCCCGATACCGGTGGGGTACTATTTTTTAATGTTTTTTTTTTGTATCATTTTGTTTAAGGAAAATATTTAAAAATGTAATTAATATGTGTTTATAGTGAATAAAGGAGAATAATAATAATAAACATAACGGAATAATAACTTTATTAATTTAATAATTATACATATCCGGTAAAGGATCACCGTTCACCGTGATGATGCCGTAGCTCCTCACTAACCATTCCTCAAAGTGGGGACTTACCACCACGTTTGTGAAATATCCCATGTCCTAATCGACAAGTTTTCTCTTATGTGACCCAATATGAATATTTTTGTTTCAGCATAAACGCGGTCACATCAAGGCCTATCTGATCTACGCATTGATCTTCATCGTGCTGTCCGTGATAATGTTCTTCGCTAGTTTTGGCGGCTCTGTCAATGCTGGTGAAATTGTCAGACAAATCTTCACTATCGGTGAGTATAATAACTTATTTTATTAGATGACTTAAGAACAGCTAACTACTAGAAACAGATTTGCCTGCAGTTTCTTCCACGAGGCAGTAAAAAACATATGCCTCAAAAAAGGCGGACCGATGATCTGGTCGTCGCGGGAATCCGATGGATGCGAGACGTACAGGACCGTTCGTTGTGGTGACACTTGAAGGAGGCCTATGTCTAACAGTGGACGTCTTTCGGCTGAAATGAAGAGGATGATAGTTAAAAAACATATCAAAAGGAACTTACGATTTAAAAAGATAAAAACTATTGTATGTTCTAATCTGGGTTTTGGACTATTTGTCTTGGCCGTACAGCATCCAAAGGTGCAGATCCAGGTCCCCAGGGTTCTGAGATCATCATCATCTTCCTGCCCTTGTCCCATCTTATTTGGGGTCGGCGCAACACGTTTTTTTCTTCCATTCTATCCTGTCAACCGTCCTACTATCACTAACTTCCTTTTCTTTCATATCACTGTTCACACAATCCATCCATCTTTTCTTTGGACTCCCTCTCTCTCTCCACCCATCCACATGTATACTCATAACTCTTTTAGTAACATGTGTTTCATCTCCCCTCTTCACATGATCATACCAAGACAAACGATTCCCCTTCAACTTTTCAGTCACTGGCGCTACTTTTAAACTGGGTTTTTATTACATTATTACAACCTTTTATTCTGTTTCCAGTTCTCAACATTTACTTCCTTCTGGTGATCAGAAGCTACTACCTCAAGATGGACGACCCTTCCAACAAGCCAGCAGTCTACAACACGGCTTAAGTCAGCCATTTCAGTTTCTATGCTATTTGGATAACAATTAATTATCGGCCACATTTTATATAATAATACCTATATAATATACATTTTTGCATTTGATATTAAAAAAAAAAGTTTTATTATATAGAAGAATTAAATTGACTGCCATATTTATATCATTCAATTTTAATATAATATATTTAAAAAAAATATTTAAATAGATATTTGGGATACAAAACGTGCCTTATTAATTACAGTACTGCCTTGTAATTTATGGGATTTTAAATAAATAATGTGTGCTGGTAATTAAACGTTTGATACATATAAATATTTCTAAATGTTGTCGTCGTGGTGAGTTGAATTGCTTCGAATTATTCATTCGTCTTGCAATGTATTTTAATCAATCCTTTTTTGCCGTTTATAAGCTTATTTCGAATGAATATTATGCATGACAAAAATGTTGATGTAAAAACATTATTAAGTTTAGTTGTTTAAGCTTCTTTCTTATATTTAGTTGTAAGAATAGCGAGTCCTTATTAAGTTTTCAAATACAGTTATGTTTTTATTCAATATACCTAATTAGTACCAACATACTCTTTTGTTAGTTAATATTCCATGCAGTTAATAAATGAATATATAATTTTGTTGAATTATATCATTATATAAATTTTAATAAAAATATGTTAAATCCAACTTTAAATCTAAATCATTTTGTAATTTTATACTGTAGCACAGAAGTGAATTGGCTAAAGATACAGTAAAATGAGTTTTATAATTAATAAAAAAATTAATAAAATTCATTAAGAATGGAATTTTGGCAGTGAAATAATTGTTTTATATTTTTTTAACAAAGTTAAAAAAGAAACAAAAAAAATCTATTCACCACCGATTTTTATGAAAATTGTGATGTTATAATAAAACGATGTATTTGTATCAATGCATTTAAAAGGTAACTAAAAAGCGGTCGTAAAATATATTTGTTAGATATACCAAACATTTTGAGTGCACTAAACAAGTTAGTAGAATAACATTAAGTTTTATTAATAGTTATTATTTTTTAATTAACATTAGATACTTTTTTTTAAATAAACCGTAGAATACTTGTTTTTTTTTTCATTTCTCAATTAGTGCCATCTTGAAAATGTTAAATTGTTGCTTGTTTTGAAGTCTAGGGGCGTCTCTCACAGACTTATAGTCCAAATGAGCGTCGTGGTACTGTCGGCGTTTTCACTAATGGAAAAATAAGAGAAAGCATAACAGCGCATAATTGATCTCCATTGCCGCTTTTCTTAACTCTTTCACCAGTGAGCAACGCCCCATAACATCGTTGCATTTACCTCGCTAGGTAATAAAATTTGTTTTTGTGACTTAATTTATGATAATATGTGAAAAGTTAAGCTGGCTGTACAAAGCATATCATTTAATTTTTTAAATACTTTGAAAGTACAGTTATTTTTTTTTTTCTGAAATCGTAGCGTAGTTACGATATACAAAGAAATTACCCGTTAGTGCCTTTGAAAATTACAACTAAAAGCCTCTTGGAAGTCCTAAAATCAGCTCAATTTTTCATTTTTATTTAGAAAAAAACAATTGTTTTCGACTTGTATTTCATGCGTTCACAAATATCATTGTAATACATATATAAAAATTTTGCTTGAATATTTAAAAATAAATGTTAATTAAGTGATTAATAAATCAAAATTAGATTCTACTTCAAAATGAATGTTGGTTTTATTTATGTTCCCTAAAGTAAAAGAGAAAGAAAAATAAAGAAAAACATTTATTTGTGACTAGCACAGGTCTAACAACAATAAAGCAAAAAGTAACTACACTTAACTAAAAAAAAAGAAATATTAAAAAATTAAAAATAAAAGACCTGTGCGAGGCCAAAACGGCCAAAAGTACTTTAAATATACATAAGTACTAGTTACTCCTCTTGCAGCAAATGAGTCGGAAATGGTTGCACTCCTAGACCGAATGAAGTGGATTAGCGAGGAGATAAGGCTTTACGTTTACGTAAACAGGTCTAAAACCAAGGTCATGATGGTAGATAGATCTGAGAAATTAGAGCTCACTGGCGCGTTGGACCTAGAAACTGTGGACAATTTACTTGGGCTTCAGTGTCAGTAACGGTGGTTCATGCATTAAAAGTAATGCATGGTATAGCTGGCATCATGTTTCAGCTTGACAAAATCTGGAGGGATTGCAACACCTCCGTAAAGATCACTGATACGAACTTTCGTCTTCTCGACTTTTTCGTATAGCGCTGAAGTTTGCACGATGAAAGCTGCAGACCGCAAACGCATTGACGCCTTTGAGATGTGGTGCTGGACAAAGCTGCTCCATATCCCTTGGACAGTATTTCAAACCAACGTATTAATAATGCGAGAACTCTCGGAACGACGTTCCTGCACCTGATTCGTGCAGAAGAAACGCCCGGGTGTCACCATTGTGTGGACCGCTAGGAGGACACGAAAAAGCATACGGTAGAGGTGTGCCCCGCATGGGCGGAGCGCCGCCGTGTCCTCGAGGGGGCGATCTACAGCAACGGCCTCTCGCAGCCAAGCCCTAGTACAGGCCATTGTCCAAAGCCAGGAGGAATGGCAGGCGGGCGCATCCTTTTGCGAAGCAGTAATAGTAGCAAAGGAGGTGACCGCACGCGTGATGTAACGGCCCTCGCGCCCCAGGCGCCGGGGTCGTCACCCCGATTTCCAGCCACCGTAAGCGTGGGCTAGCGAACGGCGAGCAATGGGCAGCCCGTCCGTCCAGTAACCGTCCGGATCGAGCCCGAATTGCAGACGGCGCGCAGTGTTCCAAGCGCGCCTCAAGATGTCAACAAAACTGTAGGGGCCCAGCACAGTCGAAGTCTTCTGGGGCTATGGGTTCGCTTCTGAATGGAAAAGCCGGGGCCCTGGATCGCGACGCAATGATCGAACATAGGAGTGGGTTTTAGTCAGTAAAAGCCTGACACACCCTCTCGCTCCGCCCAAGGGCGGGAGAAATCATTGGATGATTTCCCATTTTCTGAAGGCAATTACCGTCTTACGGTGGCAACCTTCGGTGATAGGCCATTTTGACATCATGGCTGGTCACAGTGAGAACAAACTGCGCAAATGAATCGAGCCATGTCATTGATGTAGGATTTATATGATAACAAAAGGTCTAAAGTAAATAAGGCAAACGAGGATTGACATATGATCTGGCCAGTTTTACTTGGCCATATCATGAAATGATCAATTTCTAAGATCTGGCCACAATATTTACATCATTTTGGACCAAATTATTATCAATTTACTATTTCAATACCTAAACGCCTGTAGAATTCAATAAGCAAATTAGTAATTAAATATAAAACAGCAATTTCATAAGCAGGCGCTATCTATGACCCTCCTAGTGACCGACTCGCGGTCCGGCCGTCCTGTAAAGACAAAGTTTGAGTCGATGGCGACTTGTGTTCCACACATGCTTGATAGAGAGGTAGCAAAACGACAAAATAGAGCAGAAATCTTCATGAGTCAGCCGCTGAAGTCTTGACTCCAACTACCAGCTACCGTAGGCGTAGACTTGCTGACGACAAGCAATGGGTAGCTCGCCATCCAGCCGTCCGGATCGAGCCCGAGTCAGACATGTCAGCAGAACCGTAGGGGCCCAGCGGGGCCGAAGCCTACTGCGGGTCATGGGTCGACTTTTAAAAGGGTTACTAGTGGTCCTGGGTTGCTAAAGGCAACTGAAGGTACCCAGATGTGGTTTTAGTCAGTACCTAGAAGTCTAACACACCCTAGCGCTCCACTCTAAAGCGAGAAAAGTGAACATGATATACCACCTTAAAAAAAATGGTCCGAAAGATTGTCCCGAGTTACCCTAGCCTGCAAATGCCCTAGAATGCAAAAGAAAACTGAAGATACACAGGTGGGTTTTACTCAGTAAAAGTCTGACATGTCCTCTCACCCCACCTAGAGTGGCAGAAATTATTTAATGATTTTCTACCTCAAAGATAAAAAACTGGGCAAGTGCGCGCTAAGGGTTCCGTACAAACTTACCTGTGTAAATAGTTCCCGAATTGAGTTACGAAATTATTGCGAATCGCAAAAAAGCTTTTTGTGACGTAACTACAAATTTACAGTTTTTAGATTTTTTTAGAGGTACGTGTGCTATGAGGCCTTGCTTCATGCCAAATTTCAGGAGTCTAGACACAACGGGAAGTACCCTATGAATTTTTATTCCCTTGAGTGTAGAAATATACGTTTTTTGCGACATAAACGGCCGTATCTTTTTTTTTCGACAACTCTGAAGTTTGATTTTCTCACAACTTCAAGGGACCGCAAACCAGAGTAAATGGTTTTAAGTTCAACTAGATACCTTCACGCGTTCGCGAGATAAACGGTCTTGACAGACAGACAGACAGACGGACCACAAAGCGATCCTATAAGGGTTCCGTTTTTTCCTTTTGAGGTACGGAACCCTAAAAAGTTGACTCTTCAAGGTTGCTACCTAAACGATAATAAATTTACATTCGATACCTAATTACAAACATAGGATGTTATGCTTACGATTATGCAATATTATTCATGAAGTTACCAACAATTGTCTGCATCCGCCACTTCATAGTAAGGTTTATAACTTAATATAAAGGCCACTCACAGACGTCCATGATGTAAACGGTTAGGTACCTAATGATTTAGACACGGAACCATTGCTATAACTCCGATGTCCGTCTGTCACCAGGCTGTATCTCATGAACCATGATAGCTGGACAGTTAAAATTTTCACAACAACGTTAACAATTTTGGTGTTGGTTCAGTGTGCTTCTATACCATTTATTTTGGTATATACAAGTGAAGCCCTTTCAAATGATACCAAACACGACGTATTTATCTTTTTTTTAACACAAATCTTTTTGTCCACTAGAGGGCGCCGCTTTAAATTTTGATGACCTTTTTTGAAATGTACAAGTAAAGCCCTTTCAAATGATACCAAATACGGTGTATTTACCTCCATTTTTATTTTTTAACACGTTACTTTGTCCGCTAGAGGGCGCCCTAGCTAGTTCTGTAACACTTCACGTAGCCTCTGTTCAGCGACATTTAAGACGGTTCTAACGATACCTCATATGTCCAGTTTCGATAAGTAGTTAAGGAACTATGAGGGAACAGATGAACATACTCACATACATATATACAAACATATATAGCCTGTCAAAATCATAACCCTCCTTTGGCTTTGCCGTAGTCTGGTAAAAATAGCCTACGACCTATTCTCAAATCGTATATTACGTTATACTCAAAACACTTAGCCAGTGTGGAAAAACACTTAACCAGTGTGATCGAGGCCTTAATCCTAATTTCGGTACATCCTCGTTCAGTGACTGCTTAATAAGTAGAGTTGGGCCGACTCTGAACTGGGCCGACTAGCCGACTAGTTGGCTCTCAAGTGGCTGACTCATCGGCGTAACGGTCACTAATTATAAATGTAGGCGGATAGTCGGTTTCTCCGACTATTTGGGCGATTTCATCAAATTTGTTTTTCATTTACTTTTAAAACCTTTAAACTGTACGTAATCTGCACTCGTAACCATTGTTTTTCACTGAATGAGTTAATGGACAAAGTAATAGTTATATACCTACAAACTATATATATATATATACATCCTGCAATTTTTTGTTTTGTATTTTATATATATGTACATATATATTGGATACGTAAGTCAATATAGAACTTAGATAAATCTGCGTTGATCATCTTACACCTTTTGGTGTAAGATGATCAACGCAGAATATTGTTGTGTTGTTGTGAATTTGTCTAGAGAATATTCTATACAATTTTAAAGGTGGAAAGAGCGAGAGGCGATATTAATATTTCCTGATTTTCGACACTCCTTTAGATGCCGACTAAGCTGCATTACATTTTTTGACAACTATAAATGTGGATAATAGTCGTTTTTCCCGGCTAGTCGGCGATAAGTCGGAGGTATCTCTACTAATAAGCTTAAATAGCTATTGAATACAGATTAGTGTGAAATCGTTTGGTTTATATGATTAGTTGTTCGCACGAATAATTTTAGTTCTGATTCAACATGGACAGGATTACGTTTTATGTCAATAAGGATAAGTGCTCTGGTAAGTTAATTATCTTACCTTAGATATGTCCTATAGATGAGGGTTTAGCGCTATGCGCAATAGTGTGTGAAGTCTCACAAATATCCATTGAAAAGAGAGGAAGAGAGGACCAGACGGGTGTTGTGTCTGGTCCGGGCAATTACTCAATAGTTGATTTTGGGCTGCATATGTTTTAATCGCATGGAGAATCCTAATATCGCGATGTGGGATTATGTAGTTTAAATCGTCAAAAGGCGTCAAATAATTCTTCCACACTGTGTAGCAATGCTTGGCATTGCTATTGGTACTTTGCATTAAAGTGGGGTTTAAGACGTTCGTAATTATGCCATATGAACAAAAATTGTACTGCTTTGCACTTTTACGTGATAATGACGACTTATAGATATTTATCTATATATGTCAGAAACAAATATTTTGTGAATATTATCATAATTATTATCATAAATTTATGTAAAAATAATCCAGTAAAGATTTCTGAAAATCTGATATTTTGCATGAAGTTTCATAATGTACTCATAAATTACAAAAACAAAGAAAATAATAACTATAGAAACATTGGACATTTAATCTAGAATAAATGAAAAAAAAACACGTATTTTCTGTATCAAGTTTTGTAAAATCTTCGAGTGAATGATGGAATTGATTGATTGACCGAATGCCAACAGAACATTCAGGTGTTATTTTTCTTGTCGTTGCCTTATTATCAAACTTTGCACTGGTTTGCGTTGGATGAAACCACAAGCTTTTAAAGTCACGTTTTGACGAGGCGTTGGATAGACGACTCGGGAATTGCCCTCTTAAGTTCCTTTGACCACCGCATCTAGATGTAGCCGTTACTATATAATGTAGCCCATAATTAACGTTTTTTGTTTTTAATTTTTTAATATCTTAGAAGTATACGTATAGGTAGCTAAATGTAAGTGCACTCATACGTCTCACACTGTTCTATCTAAGACGAAAAGCCTAAATATCAATTAAACCTCTGTTTCTGGCACAAAAATTATCGCAAAACGAATGTAAAATAAATCACAGTAGTTGATTGTTGGTGGACTGATGACCTGGTGAGCGTCGCGGGATTTCGATGGATGCGTGATGCACAGGACCGTTCTTTGTAGCAAAAGAAAATGTAATTATTTAGCACACCGTAAAGCACATAAGCATAATGATATAATAATAATAATATTCGACAACTATCACACAACGCCATCTAGTCCCAAACTAAGCAGAATCTTAATAGCGCGAAATAGCTCAAAGTACAGCGCCATCTCTCGGAAAATTGGGTTACTAATTTATACAAACTAGACGGGTTATGTATGTTGGGTTTTCGTTGGTAATTTAGGATTGTGTGAACCGATTTTAATAATTCTTTTTTTCATTTGAAATTAGATACTTTCAAGATAATAAAACATGTAAACTAAGTTAAAAAAAATGCTTGCATATATGGTTAAATTACAAACTTAGTTCAGAAATTATTTTGTACAACTTTTTAAAAACTGTTCAACCCATCAAGTTCAAAATAATTTTTGAAAGTCTTTATAAAGTTCTACTTTTGAGATTTTTTTTCATATTTTCTAAACTTATGATTCAAAAGTTAGAGGGGAGGACTCATTTTTTTTTCATTTTGTTGCGATTATTTCCGAAAATATAAACATTATCAAAAAAATGATTTGAGTAAACCCCTATTCATTTTTAAATACCTATCCAACAATTTATCACACGTTAGGGTTGAAATGAAAAAAAAAATCACTCGCCACTTTACGTGTAGGGAAGGGGGGTACCCTAATATTTTTTATTTAACCACTTAGTCGGCGTGTTTATATTGGTACCAAACAGCTTTCTAGTGCTAACGGTCACTGAGATTATCCGCGGACGGACGGACAGACAAAAAGACAGACTTGGCCAAACTATAAGGGTTCCTAGTTGACTACGGAACCCTAAAAAGAAGCTAAAAATACAATTGTGTGTCTCATGGCTGCACCAAAACTCTGCCCTACCATGACCTCTTAACGCTATCTTTTTGTTTATTTATTCAGTGATTTTAAGTATATATATCCTGTGTGTGGTGTATATATAATCCTTGCTAGCCGATCAACGTCTCGTTGTCGATGATGGCTGGTGCTGAAAATCAGCGCTGAGACTCTGTCTTACACGAGCCTCAGCATTTTGCTGATCGCTGGCCGTTTTGCACGGATGTGACACGTATCCTACCGCTTACCATCAGGTGGGATCGCAGTCAAGCACTGGTTTATATCAATTAAAAAAAAAAAAAACTTATATAATATAAGTCGTCGTTATTTGCTTTTTTTTTAAGGTGCGCCGTAATGTTAGACGTAAATAAACTCTTTTTCTTTCTTTCTTTCCATCCGTTTGACGACCTAAACTAAACTGTTAAAGGGATGGAGCTATATAGGGTGTATAAGTGTATAGATCTATCCCTCTTTCTCACTCGCATGACTGATATTTTAACACATCAAGCTGGAAAGTAAAGCCTGGTTATGTCCAACAATTGACGTTTTTCGGCTTAACCTATGGATATCTATAGGTATATAGGGAATAACGGAAAGGTTTGATTATTTTCGATATTTACTAGACTACTTTATGAAGAACTTCTTAATTATGTACTTGGATAAATACTCTATAAATAAAACGCTCGATATTTTACAATCTATGCGGACGCTAGCGTTTAACCTAAATGACGCGAAATCACGCGCGAATGCTGCATTCAGTTGGGTTTTGAGTGATGAGTTGATGATTGACAACGTTCCCGCGTCTTTTAATTTTTTTTTACAGATTATCTTCGTTCCAAAAACTGGTCATTTGCTAACTAATATTTTTTTTTATTATCAGTGGGTTCAGAAGTGGATTCGGACACTTCTCTGAACGATTACATCCGGAACCATCTGAACCTAAGAGGCACGAAGTACATGTGCAAGGAGGGTGGTTGTGGAGCCTGCATTGTGGCCGTCACCGTCCACGATCCAGATCCTAGGACGTTCTCTGTCAATTCTGTAAGTAATTTTTTTTTTGGGTGGAAAAAAAATATTATAAAGATAATAGTTTATGTGTGTACGTTTGTTACTTCTTCACGCTTAAACAACTGCCCCCCTAGCCAAGTTACGATCGTTTCTTTTGCGTCGAACGCCTCGAGTAGGCCACGCCTTCGATTCCTTTGTTCTAACCACGTGACTGAGTGTTGAGATGACGTCAGAACAAAAACGTCAAACGAAACGATCGTAACTTGGCTAGAGGGGCTTTACTGATATCGATGAAAGTTGGTACACCTACAGGTAGGCCATGTCCTGGAATAGCATTTAGTATCCTTTTTATCTTGGGAGTATGTTCCCTCGGGATAATTTTCTGCTATCACGCGAACGCTGGCAACAGCTAGGCGTTAAATAATTTCTCCCGCTTTTTACGGATCAAAGGTAGGTCATAATCATAGTCACAGAAATTATATCTGTAGTCATAGTATTGTTTTTATTTTTTTGTCTTTCACAATTTTTGTGATGCGGGACCATTATCTGATCATTAGTAACATGGCTAACATCCTTATACACATGAAAACAAATCAGCCTTGTAATGTTTCCACTGCTGGGACTCAGGCCTCCTCTCTAAGAAATGGAATGGACCGTAATCCACCGCCCACATGTCTTCGTATTGTTAGTTCTATGACATGTCGGTTTCCTCACGATATTTTTCTTCATCGTCTTGAGAGCCGTGGTGATGAAATAAATTACACCAAAATAATGCGCTTGGTTGGGTTTGAACCGGCAACTTACAACGTAAGACGGGACCGCGCAGTAACATCAATTAAGTCATAAATAATGTCTTAATTATTCATAATTATCTATGCATTTAGCAATTGTATAATTTGTATAGATTTGATTGATTGCATTTTTATTCAAATTATTAAAACGTTTAGTTTTAGTGTGGAAACTGGAATGCCAGGATGTTGCTTTATATTAATGAGGAGGTAGTGCCAATTATAAAGCAATCTTTTGTATCTACCTATAGTCTATTTGAAAACAACATGCGCGATCTCACTTATATACATATCAAATTATAATAATGAACACGTACTCATTATACACGCAATTATCTGCTACACATGAATGGTAGCACAAGGCAAAAAGATTCATAGTTTTCATGTAAAACCAGCAACTCCCCTTGGGTTCACTCGCTTGTCCTTTCACAATGAAACCGCGTGGTGGGTGTTAGTCAGTAAAATTCTGACATGCACTCTCGCTCTATTTTGGAGCAGGAAAAGTCATCAGATTATTCAACACTTTAAAAAAAAATCCTTCTTCGGCCAGCACCGCGACTTTCTATCGTGGTTATTCATATTTCTCCTGAAACTTAGGTTATATAGGTAAACAAAGTTGGGCGGAGTGGAGCGAAGAAGTGGATTTGAGCACCCCTCCGCTTCGTGCTCTCCACTCGGCACCCGACTCCGTTCTGTCCATGTGTCGTGTTCATTTGTTTTATTTGAATGTCCGCGCAGCTCCACTCCGCTCTACTTACACTGTTTCCACTGATGCGGAGTGGAGATTTTGAGTACCGTGATTGGCTAATTCACGGTCCAGTCCTCTCCACTATACCCAGCTCAGCGTCAGTGAAAATGCACCCTAAGGCTTCTACAGATCCATCAACGAGATTACATCACTTGCTTACCATCAGGTGAGATTGCAGTCAAGCCCTAGTTTATATCAATTTAAAAAAAAAAAACTAGGTGAGTAAATCATGATAACGTCAATTCGCCAATTAGTCATGTCAAAATAAAAGTTCGTGGAAGTCATAGGACATCGGACCAATACATCAGTCACATCAAGACCAGCTAGTCACATTCTTTGACATACAATTGTCGTGACTGATGGGGTGCATACAAACCATTACACATGCCCTCAGTATTGCTGGTAGAGACAGATCCTGCCCGATCCTGGTGACCATGACCTGCGGCCTCAGCCTTACTACTGCGACTCTCGTCACGGTATTGCCACTTGGCGTATGAAGCGAATTTTTAACTCATCTCTCTTTCTTTAAATCATCTTTCAGTATCGTCGTAGGCCCTGTGCCGTACGTTTAATGTTATAATACGCATCTATGGAATTTGACCACTTTTTCCAGTGTATCTCAAACGTTTTGCGATCGTAAAGAATCTTTAAAAACCGAATCAGTCATGACACGTGACACGTGGACACATACAGGTGTGGCGCTTGTAAAGAACCGCTATCCTACCTTTGTATTATTGTATTTATTACTCGGGGTCGGCGAAACACGTCTTTTTCTTCCTATCTATCATGTCAGCAATACGTTATCACTGACTCCCTTTTGTTTCAAATCACTCTTCATACAATCCATCCATCTTTTCTTTGTTCATTTGTCAATTCGCTTTTATTTGATTTTCCAGTGCCTCGTATCAGTGACGTCATGCCAAGACTGGGAGATAACGACTATTGAAGGGATTGGAGATCGCTCGCGCGGCTACCACCCCGTGCAGAAGACATTGGCTGAATACGATGGAACCCAGTGCGGGTACTGCAGCCCGGGCTTCGTGATGAGCATGTACAGGTTAGTACCTATTGGAACTTGAGTGATTCGCACTTGGGTGTGTTCGATAAGATTTTATGAAAAAAAATATTTTGTGGAGGATATTTAAAAAAATTAAACTTGTTCCTAAAATAAATAAGAGATATTAAAGATAATTCAAAGTAGTAGTCAATAATAACTTAGTACGTCGTATGATATTTACTGCATTTTTAGTTTCTTGAACAAATCCCAACTCTCCTGTTCTAATCTCCTCCAGGTTTCAACCGCGGTAGCAAAAATAACTAACAGTAATTTAACCAAATTATTTTTACAATGTTTTTCAGTCTTCTAGAAGCAAACCATTATGACCTAACTCAGTACGAGATAGAAAATTCCTTTGGGAGCAATACTTGTAGATGTACAGGCAGCAGACCAATCCTGGATGCATTCAAGAGCTTCGGCAATGACGCACCAAAACCTCCCCCAAAAGTTGAAGACATTGAGGATCTGAAAATCTGCAAAGGCAAAAAAGATTGTCACAAGTGTGATAAAAACTGGTGCTTGGTAAAACACAGCGATACAGAACCACAAAAAATAAAAAAGATTGATTTAAAAGATGGCCATGTATGGTACCGGGTCAATGAAATCAATGATATATTTACCGTGTTGGATTCTGAGGGATATGAATCTTACATGTTAGTAAACGGTAATACAGGAAGAGGTGAGTTTATAGAAGTTCCAATAGAATAATTTCTCCACCAACCTATGAAAATACTAATTACTATTTAACAAATTTTAGGTGCTGCCCCAATTCTAGTATTTCCAAGAGTTCTGATAGATATCAAGCCCATAAAGGAACTTAAAGGACATTACTTAGATCAGAACCTGGTCGTCGGTGCTGGTATAACTTTAACTGATCTTATGGAGTTGTTCAAGAATGTATCTAAAGCGCATGAGGAGTTCCAGTACCTTTACAAACTTTATGAACATTTAGACTTAGTGGCTCATATTCCTGTTAGAAATGTAAGCTTTAAGTGGATACATAATATTATGTACTAATAATTCGACCTACTTTCTATTGTGTGCTAACTTTTACACTGTTGTATAACTTATTATGTTGTTTCAGATTGGCACTGTGGCTGGAAATCTAATGACGAAACACCGTCTGCCAACGTTTTCTTCAGATATTTTCCTGTTATTAGAAACTATCAAAGCCACTTTGGTTATCGGTAAGTAAATATAAATTTTTGGTTTTAGACTCTCCCTCATTTTAAAAATCGCTTAATAACCATACCTAATTTTATTTTCGTATAATTTAGTTCACAAAGGATCTCCAATAGAGGTAACTCCAGAGGAATTCCTAGCACTGGATATGACAGGACGAGTTATTACTCAAGTGAAGATACCACCATATTCACATCGTTACCAGTTCGTGTCTTTCAAGGTACGAGTATGTGCATCGTAATCGGTGATTGAACATCTTTATAATTTGATGTAGAAGAATTATAAGTTAAGAATAATCTAAAAAAAAATTGTTTTGAATAGATTTGATTATTGTTTAATCCTGTATAATCTAACCATCTCTTTCAATATGTCTTATCAATTTTCAGATCATGCCCCGCGCCCAAAATGCTCACGCTCAAGTCAACGCAGCATTTCTCTACGAATTCGATGAGCACAATGAAGAAGTAGTCTTATCTGCTCGAATTGTGATAGGTGGACTTTCGGCAAAATTTGTCCACGCAAAGGAAACAGAAAAATTTCTTCAAATGAAGAAAATATTCACCAATGAAATTCTACAACAAGCTCTGAAGATATTGGAAGGTGAATTGATAGTGGAAGAAATTGCTGGTGAGATGAAACCAGCTTATAGAAAAAAATGTGCTCTTGGTTTATTCTATAAGGTAAGCAATATTTTAAATGTTGGTGTTCGCATGATAAAGGATAAACCACTTTATTTATGTGCATGTCGTGAATAGTACGTTTACCTTTTACATTTTCTCTTTCAGGGGTTACTTGTTCTGATTCCCCAACAACGTTTAAAGCCTTGGTATCGTTCAGGAGCCAGAGACTTCAGGAAGACCAGACCACTATCGAAGGGTTCCGAAGTCTACGATACGAACCCTATAATATGGCCGATCACCGAACCAATGCCAACGCTTGACGCGTTGATACAGTGTGCAGGGGAAGCGAAGTATAGCAATGACTTGCCAACTGAACCTAAGGAAGTTTACTGTGCGTTTGTTACGTCTGATATATGTACTGGTGAGATCGAAAGCATTGATGCTACACCAGCTTTGGTAAGTTCCACTCAAGGTAGTAAATCAACTCAATTTATTTAAAATGAAGGTATTATTCACTGCTGATGTTAATATTACAGAAAATACCAGGTGTTTTAGCATTTTTCTCAGCTAAGGACATTCCTGGAAAGAATTCATTTTTATCCCAAAGAGTACCGGCTCAGTTAGTGCCAGAAGAGGTCTTCGCAGAAAAGAATATAAAGTACTATGACCAACCTATAGGAGTTATTGTAGCTGAAACTGAAAAATTGGCTAACAAGGCAGCTTTACTTGTGAAGATTAACTATAAAGTAGACAAGAAAAAGCCTGTTTTGACGATAAAAGATGCGAGAGAAAGAGAACCAGATCGTGTTTCATTGTTTTTAGTCTTTCCGGCAAGGGATCGAGGTGTAAACGTTCAGAGAGTTCTGAAGGGTACTGATGATATTTACGGACAGTACCATTTTCACATGGAGGCTCAGACCGCGGTCACTAGGCCGAGTGAAGATGGAATAGATGTGTACGCCAGTACACAGCACATAGATTCTCTTCATATTGCTCTTTCTGAATTGCTAAATATACCTCAGAATAGGTAAGAAATATTTAACTAAAGAAGGCACAAATACAAAGTAATTTGAGACTCCTTTCATTAAATACCTAATAATAACCACCTAACCCTTAGCTTTAATAGCTTTAATCTAAATTAATTAGCTTTAATCACATATTTTGGCCAAGAAACGGTTTTTTTTTTTTGTATCAACATTTATTTTGATTATATTTTTTTAGAATAAATATAACAGTACTTCGTTGTGGCGGTGGATATGGAGCGAAAATAAACCGTACCAACCACGTAGGAACGGCCTGTGCTCTGGTGACCTACCATCTGGACCGACCCTGCCGATTCGTTATGAGTATCCAAGCTAATTTGAGAGTGGTTGGCAAACGCCTACCCTGCACACGAGACTTTGAAGTAAGGAAGATTTTGATACAGCGATCAGACGTTAATGCTATGTCTGCGAATTCAGGCGCTTAAAATATTTTTATACAATCTATAATCAAACTGTTCTGGAAATTTCAGGAATATTTAAATAAACGATGTATTGTCAAATTCGAAGAGAGAGAAAAAAATGGTTTTTGTATTTTTTTTTATAAAATATACGTTGGGTCTCAATAGGTATATACGCAATATAGTACATAATGTGCTCCTTCATGTTTTAGTGTGGTGTCAACTTATTGAGGTCCTTCGTATTGCGGATACATTTTGATAGGCGTTCACAAATTTAAACAGAAACTAACCATCTTAATAATCATTTTATGAACCGTTTGTTTACGGAAAATGGCATCTTTTAAAACAATTTTAAAAGATGCCATTTTCCGTAAACAAAATTTTTAAAAGACGACGTGTTCTGAACTTGAATAAAATCTTTTTACAAAAAAATATTACAACCGACTCGCGACTTCAATGTAAAAAAAAACCACTAAAACAGTGCAAAACAACTTTAATTTCGGAATCAGTTTTTCTGAAATAGTTTTGTCTCTTCGTTATTTATTACGGTTTTAAAAACAAACACAAAATACACACAACACAAACACACCACCAACCTAAACACGGTTAGGTTATATTGATTTATTACAGAGTTCCGGTGCCTCATCAGATCAGTTCGATATATCCCCTCCCACTCTTCTTTCAGTCAGTCATCGACTACACGTATAAAAAAAGCAATATTATTGTTGAGAAAATTCTGCTATGAGGAATTCCGTTCGATATCACCGAAGTTCATCATTAAATTATAACAATATTTCTATGAGACCAACTTAGAAGCTTAAACTTTCAATCAAAAAAAAATTTCAACATCAGCCCACAATTGACCGAGGAAACGGTGAACATACATTAAAAAAATACATACATTCGAGCACAGAACCTCCTTCGTTTTGAAGTCGGTTAAAAAATCGCTTATGTTTTTGTGTAGGTCGGCGTTAGTAATTCGGGGCAGATTCAATACCTGGAGTATCATCTGTATGAGGACAATGGATACGTGGTCAGTGACCCCGTTACACCTGAAGGATTGCCAGGCATTAGGAACTGCTATGATAATAGACGTTGGCAGTACAAGTTATTCAATGTCACTACAGATACAGCTTCCAATACGTATGCTAGAGCACCAGGTATTTCCATTTTTACTATCACTAAGTAAATCAGTATGTTTTAAAAATCTTCTTTTTTCTATAACCAGTTATTCCACTATTTGATTAAATTTGTATGTGTAGATACTTATATAGTACGGATCTTTAAAATGCAGAAACATTAGCAATGTTTTCAAATTCAATAAAAAACTTTGTTTCAATAAAACCTTCATAATTTCCAGGAACTTTAGAGGCAATAGCAATGACCGAACAGATAATGGAAAGGATATCTTATGAACTAGAGAGAGATCCCGTTCAAGTAAGGTTAAACAACATTGAACCAACGTACGTTGAAGTTCAAGAGATGATACAAACGCTGCTCAAAGATGCTGAGTACAACAAACGCAAAGAGGAAATACAGAACTATAACAAACTGAACAGATGGAAGAAGAAGGGACTCAGAGTAGCGTTCATGAATTGGCCTGTACCTACTATTCTTGACTTTCATGTTCTTCTCTCAGTATATCACGGAGATGCTACAGTGGTAGTTCATCATGGGGGTATAGAAATCGGGCAAGCCATCAATACTAAACTCATCCAAACTGTGGCCTACACTCTCAACATTCCTATAGAAAAGGTCAAGTGTAAGCCTCCTACTGCCTCAACAAACCCTAATTGCTTTGCTACTGGAGGAACCAGAACAACACAGTCAGTGTGTTTTGGAGCTATAAAGTGCTGCCAAATTCTTTTAGACAGGTTGACAGTTGTTAGGGAGACCCTCACTGATCCTACTTGGGAGATTTTGATTGAGACAGCTTTCAATAGGGGTATTAATCTGCAGACCAGCTACAGGGTGACCGCTAATGATCAAGTACCGTACAGGTCTGGAGGGGTATGCCTGACTGAGGTAGAACTTGACATTCTGACAGGAGAACATGAAATATTAAGAGTCGATATTATTGAAGATGTTGGTACGAGTATAAATCCTCAACTGGATATTGGTCAGGTAAACGCTTTATTTTTTTAAATAATTAACACCAAAAATAATACAGAGACGAATAATCTAAGAATTGTCATAATTGCATCCATGTTTCCTGAGATTAATTTTTACAGATGATAAATTATAGATAATCCATAGAAAATAAGAAATATTTCTACCTCGAACTTTACGATCATAACTGATTTTAAAGGTTAGCTTTATCGAATACGGAATCTTTTCATTCTAGATCGAAGGTGCTTTCATGATGGGAGTAGGTTACTGGACCCACGAGGAGTTGATCTACGATGAGAAGACTGGGGAATTACTCACAGACCGGACCTGGTACTACAAGGTGCCCCTCACCAAGGATATCCCTATAGACTTCAGAATATCACTCAGGAGGAACTCTTATAACCCTCTTGGTACTTTGGGTGCAAGGGGTAAGTGGACTGCCTGCGGAGTGCTTTACCATCAAAACTGTCCTATGCTTCGTTGCTATGGATATGTTTGATATCCATCAATCATATCTATAAATTGGTCCATAGCTGAGCACTGGTGGAAACCGTTTGCCGATATGGTGATTATGCCCAAAGACCATTTGCCCGAAAAATACATTTGACGAAATAGTAAATACTTGTCATTTTCGTAGAATGAACGTCGGGCAATCATGTCGCACACCCAAATTACTTTTGGAAGTAGGCGGAACAGAGAGTAAAGTCCCGCAAACCTCCGTTGAAAAGGGAGGATCCTCCGGCTAGACGGGGGTTATGTCTGGTGGGCTACAACTGCCCGATAGATGATTTCGGGCTGTTCTATATGTTCTAATCGCGCGGAGAACTTTGATTGCGCGATGCAGAATTAGTTCTTATGTGACGCCATAGATGTCGCTACATATTTTAATGCACTTAACATTTTAATGTCACCATTTTCAGGAGTTTCCGAACCTCCGATATGTTTGGCAATAGCAGTAGCTTTCGCACTGCGAGAGGCCATAGCGTCGTCGAGGGAAAACACCGGTTACCCAAAAAACAAGTGGTTTGAAGTTGGTAAGGAACCGAATCAATCATTACTACAGTTGTAGGCTTCAACAACACCAGAAGCATCGCAAATAAGCTTCGTATCAAAGATAAAGCTTACCTATTTACTGTGGGTACTGCTAAGCAGTGGAATTCCCTGCTAGAGTCTACGAGAGTCTATGCATCAGAGGCGAAGGGTGGAAATTTTCAAAAGGGAAGCCGAAGTATAAAAAGTTAACTCACCAAAGGCTTCCCGCTCCATGTTACACATTATTTTATGAAGACCATTTTTCAAACAATTCTGGTTTACATAAAAAACTGATAGTTAAACTTATTTAAATATAATATTTCGAATTCTCATTTCTCTAGCATGTTTAGATAGAATTTTTCGAAAATCGTCTTTTTTTCAACCGGGTATTTAGAAAAAAAAATCATTTCTCTGAAATTAATATGATACGCAATTATAACCTTAGAAACATTTACGGCGTTTTTTATCCTCGGAACTTCGTTTGATTCAGACTTATACGAGATTTCTAGTCTTTATTTTTTTTTTCTCGGATATTCCGTCATATCGGGATAAGTTATTTATACTGAAATTAAAATGCCCTTTATTTTCCCCACAAACCAAAAAAAAAATTACACATCCCAATTGCGTGGAATCTAGAAACCATAGCCTTTTTAAATTTGATCCGTACTCTGCGTCAGTAGAGTTGTCACGCGATCATATACATATAAGTTCATATCCGGATCTGACGTTAATCTCGCCATAAAAGGAGAAACTAACTGACATAACTAAATAACATAACAAACTAACGCACATCCTAAACTACAGGGTCTAAGAACATGACGTTTTGCACATGGTTTCGTTTTAAAACAGAAATGTTTCGCTTTGTCGTTTATACCGCGTACATCAAAGGACTGGAACAATTTGCCTGCTGCGGTCTTCCCGTCCAACTATAATTTAGGTGTCTTCAAGGCTAGAGTGAATAGGCTCTTAATAAACTAGTGCGCCTGACCATCAATGATTGCATCTCCGCTTACTATCAGATGGGATCGCAGTCAAGCACTGGTTCCTATCAATTTAAAAAAAAAAAATATGATATTGGCGAGCACTAAAAGGGAATTTTCCAAAATTCTCTCCCTAAGTGAGTGAAACGGGGGTCCAAAGTTTGTTGGAGAAACCTATTATCACGCGGGTGAAGCCGCTGGCAAAAGCTAATTTACCATAAAATATTCTACGTGGGTAGACTTTTTGCTATTACGTAATTATATTATTGTATTTAAAATTAAAATGGCTTTAAATCCATTTTAATTTTTTTCGTAATTTTATAAACCAAAACAGTACTTGACTGCGACCTCACCTGATGGTAAGCAGTGATGCAATCGTTGATGGTGAAGCGCACCAGTATTAAGACCTTTATTGTATTATCTATTTAAATTTGTAGCACCTACTTGGTACATGACATCCAAAAAATATGTTCGAAATAATTATTATAATATAACTGTGGAGTACTAGTAAAAAGATGACTAAAACTCCCAATAGTATTCCTAGACTTGGATTGCGTATATTAAATGCCTTATGGCTTATGTTGTTTTCTTAGTCTTGTGCTTTAGTCTGTTTGGTGGCACGGTAGCTTACCCGGTAACGCAGGGGAGCAGCCGCCATTTACCAGTATATTTTCTTTGACTTTGTGTTCAGTTTGCACAATTTCTTAGTATTCATGGAGCCAGACAAGACTCATACTTTGCCTCAGCAGAGCCTGACCTGCTCTGTTGGGGTATGTCTTTCTGGTCCCCGACCTGAAGGCTCTTCAATACTAGGGGAGAAGTGGATGTTATCATCATGCTATTCAGTAGACTGTCACCTCTATATGCGAAGCTTCGGATTGCCTTGATGCCGACACAGTTTATTTTCTGGGAGTATTCGCATGCAGCGATCGCTTTGACTCGTTAGAAGAGCATACCAGCACTTATCTAATTAGGTTATGTGAGGAAAGAAAGTTATGGGAAGTTATGATCCAGAAGAGTGTGTAGTGCTTTCCACTGAAGAAGAATTTTAAAGATGGTATACTTTCGTCTTCTATTTTTTTACTACGGCAATATAAAATAGTCAAAGCATTACATTTCTCTAACTATTCTATTCTATCCAACTCGACTAGGCAGTAATTCGGAAAGCTGTGCGATATTTTCTCGACCAACGTACCACATTATGTTAAAACGAAAGTCTACGACCTGTGCCTGTTGCCAGTGGTGACATATGGCTCTGAAATGTGATCTCTCACAATACGCCTCATCAAAACAGACAGTTCATATATACCCGTTGTCCCCATCATCTGAATTTCCATCAAATGGGGACAAAGGGGATTTAATAAAATTATTAAAATTACTTTCCAAATCAATAAAAATCAAATAAAAAAAAAAATATATATTTCACATGGACCTACATGGGCACTTATGAAACGTCAGAAGCTAGTGCACGATTCCAAATTGATCGTTTCCTACGGAGAAGAACCGGCAACCGGCCTCAATGGTTGTTCTTTTAAAAAAAAAATGTTGTTCTTACAATATTTATTTAATTTAACTATAAGTAGATATTATGTAAGGACAGTGTAGACTGGTCAATATTGTACTAAAAAGTTAAATAAAAATGAGTGAGAAAAGTGAGTCATAATAGGAAGTAACCTAACAATTCGGGGAGTCACATTCACATTATAAACAAGAGGCTATATAAATAAAAGCAAAAAAAAATAAAATAACTACAATTATTAAAAAATAATACGTTAACAAAATAAATTACTAACGAATTTATGGTGGTTGGGGTCTAATAATATAAAAATATTACAAAAGCAATATGTTAGAAAGAAAAAAAGTATATATTACAACAAATGTGGAGCAGCTAATAGATACATTTACACATACATTTGCATTATATTTCTCTAATTATTTTATTCTATCCAACTCGATTAGATAGTATTCGGAAAACAGAGCGCCAATTGCCTTCGTTCCATTCTCTTTGACATTAAAACATTTTTGAATTTCAGATGGTCCGTTCACACTGGCTGCTAACGTCTTGAAAGCAGACGCAAGGCTCGACGAGTTTCTGTTTAATTAGTAAATTCAAATATTTTTCTGTTTATCTTTTTTTTAGTTAACATGCACGTCAGATATTATACATTATTATTATTATATTATATTATTATATTCTAAATAATTATTTTTATTTCCTTTCGTTGAAATTTCATTTATGTAAACTATAATTTACGTCATTCGAATCGCCTCCTAACCTCATGCCAAAGAAGCTTTCCATCGCTTCGTCTTCCGGTACATGGTCGCCACTCCAGAACCTTTCATTCCCATCGACCATCTGTTTATCAAATCAGACCATCAACAAATTCTTCAGGTTTATAATATGAGTGTGACTTATTCGCATGTCCAGCCCACAATGACATTCCAAAAGTTTTGTTTCTCGTATGACTGGGTGAATTTTTCAAGTGGATCTGGATAGCTAATAATTCGAAACTGTGAGGAATATCAAAAATACTCAAAGGAAGTTTTGGGCCTGATTTTGACTAAAATCGAAAACTAAAACTGCGAAGTCCTGCTGGTGAAGGTTGCGGGAATCCGATGAATGCTAGACGCACAGGACCGTTCATTGTGGCGACAGTTGGGGGAGGCCTATGTCCAGCAGTGGACGTCTATCGGCTGAAATGATGATGATGATGATGAAAACTGCGAAATTAGATTAATGTTCTAAGCCAAACATCAACCCCTTTATTTGGAAAAAAGAAAAACTTCGATAGTGTCACTAATAAGGATTAAATTCAGTGATCTAGTGATAAACGTCACATTTAAGGAAATGGTAGAATTTTAATAAAATAAATTTAATGATTCATATTTTAAAGTAATATTATTAACATTACAATCATTGTTCGAAATAATGCTTCATTTAATTTTCAACATCTCACATACCCGGAGTATTTTAGACTTTTCATTAATTTTGTATAACTTCTTTTATTTATAATTAGAGGGCTTGATTCCTGCCTACGCAAGTTAATTCATCCTATTATACAAGGCACATCCTGAAAGTTAGGACTTGTTTTACATAGCGAAAATATGCATCTTTAAGATGAGAGAAAAGGATAATAATAATAATCCACAACTTTTACACAACGCCATCTAGTCCCAAACTAAGCAGAGCTATAGCACAATCTCTGCTTAGTTTGGGACTTACTAGACAATTGATAAACATACTTATATATTTCTTAATACAAGACAATTGTCGGATTCATACAATTATGAATCCGACAATTGTCATCCGCACCATCCTGATATGTTTAGAATTGGAGTCTGGATCGATTTCAGTTATTTTGAAAATAGGTCATTTTGATCTTAAAATAATCAAGAATTATTAGGTACAGGTTAAACCAAATTTGATAAATTCTTGACAATTCTTGATTGCAGTACTGGTACAGCGTATTCGTGCGTTCGTAGAGATACCAATACCGATGCCACTAATGTAGAGTGTTGATGCCCATATTATTTGCCTATAATTAGGAACTAACTTTCTAACAAAAACTACCCAAGTGCAGTAAAATTTCAGTGCTTAAATTATGATTGTAACTTAATTTTAAATTATTATTGTAATTAAGTTTTAAATTATTATTGTAACTTAATTTTGTAATTGATAGGTGTATAAGGGTATGTATTATTACAGTTACATGTTGTATATATTCATGTACGTCACAGTACCAGCCACTTACTGAAAGAGATTTTTCAATTTAGTGCCAGATTCTATGTTCATTAAAATATGATTCGCACCGAGAGTATTGTGGCCGAAACAAATGTGGCTTTATCGAATTATATCAATAATACATCCCTCTCAATTCATCTTTCCCTATTGAATGACTTTTCCATGAAATACCGATTTAATAGAGTAAGACTAACTTAAAGGGTTTTATTAATTATTTTAATGATTTTAAGCTGGGAATAAATACTTATTACCCGTCAGTCATATTTTGTTCAACTTATAACGTATAACTTGACACTGACCTGCAAAATACAGCTCAGCATCAGCTTTTTATAAAATCAACTATCTACCACAGAAGTCCTGTCTATATTGGTCCAGCCGTTTTGGAGTTTAACCGGAACATACAAACAAGCAAAAAAATATTTTCGCTACGGGTGCTAAGAAGACAGCTTCTGGCGTCAATTGATGTAAGAAAATTGATTAAAAAATTATACGTTTTTCCTACCTAATGACTTCAGCTCAACTTTGCAAACCAACCTGCGTCATCAGTACAACCAAGTATCCTACAACTTAACCCAGTGGTTTCAAATGACGTCAGTAAAATAAAATCATGCGCATATTGCATGCTAGCTCTTCTTGCTGAGACGCTTGTTATATAAGCTTGATGAACTGGTTTTTGGCACAAAATAGATAGGTACAGAAGTCAATCTACACACAAAGCACGCTCAAGCAACGCACACATAGACACCGCTCACGGACATAATATCTTGGTCTGGTTGGGACCAAAGCGAGCGCGAGTGCCATATTAACCGTTTTGAGACACGCGTCTGTGAACTTTTTTGTGCAATAATGGAGCAACAAAAAAAAAGTTATTATAACTGTTCAGTGTTCAGTGGACGGTTGTTTAAATTCAATATTAAATGGTGAATTATCGCTTTTTAAGCCACAATTTGTCTAAGAGAGGTAATTAGGTATTTTCTTGTATTTTGATGGTTTTTTTTAACGTAACACAGAACAGTTGGGTAGGTAGGTAAGTACCCTAGCGGCTCCCAGCTCCGCGCCGTGAAAGAGAACATGACTTTGTGACCATGTAATATTTTTACTATTTTAGGTATTTATCGCCTCGCCCGGGCACGCTCAGACAGAGCGGCGCCAACCCTAGCGCGACCGCCGAGCGTAGCGTAGGTCCTGTATGAAAAGTGAAGAACGTGCATGAGGTTGACTTCTGTACCTATCTATTTTGTGGTTTTTGCTTGGAAAGGAGACCCACCAAACAAGGACATTTCTCACCCCGCCAATAACGACATTTCTCACCAAGGCAACAAGGACTTTTCTCACCCCGCAAAGAAAGACATTTTTCACCCCGCCAACAAGGACATTTCTCACCCTGGTGGGGTGGAGGAGGACAATTTTTTTATGGCTAATCTCGCGTTTGACCACTATCTCACCTGATGATAAGCGATGATGTGACCGGCGATGGAGCATGCTTGCTTAGAAGTAACCTTTTCAGTGTTGGCTTAAAGATTAGTTTACCCTAGGCTAAAGCTATCAAGAACCACAGACTCCGGCAGTGAATCCCACTCCAGCGATATTGCCAGCGAAAATTTACTATACGTCAATATTGAGTAGGTACCTATGAGATTATAAAATTGAGAGTACAAGTTAAAAAAAACATGATTCTGAAAGTAAATATGCCTATACGTGTATACAGCTACATTCATGTACATACTTACTTATATAGTGGCATAACAACTTACACAGAAGCAGACGCACAATGTTTTATAATGAGTAAGGAAAACGCAGTCTTTCTGTTCATTAGGCTTAGAGCGCACTACGAAATTTATTCACAACGATTTTTAAAATGTGATAAAAAAAGAAATCGCTTACGATTTTTTCTTGCCGTGCACAGACACGTTTTTGTTTTTTACGTCTCTAGAGCAGGAGATGTCATGTGGATTATTTCCCACATAAAAAAAAACCCTGCTTACAGTGGCGTAAATACATCAAGGGCCTCACAGAAATCGTTACGTTGTGATTTAATTCATATAATTTTAAAAAATAAGTAGGGTTACATCTTCTGAGCTTACGGCTTTTTAGGAACTGGGGCCCCATCGGACTGCGGGCCCAACACATTTTGCTAGCCTTGACACCCTATAAGTTCCGCCACGGCCTACATAATAAAAAAAATTACCGACTTTACTGAAAAAAAACACTTTAGTTTTTGAAGTCGATGTTTCTCGATATTGTTTGTTTCTTATTTAACACCGACTTCCGAAATTAAAGATATTTTGATCCTTTTAATGTTTTTTTAGTGAAATCATTTTTGTTTTTGTAAAAAGTTTTTTATTTCACACTTTTTAGTTGCGATACACTTATAATCAGAGTGCCTATTTCTCGTGACAGTTCCAATTAACCCAAACACTGCTAGGTTACATTGTTTTATTATGAAGTACCAGTGTCTACTTTCCACCTTCCGGCTCCATCATGAGATCAGTTCTATAGTACCTTATAGCCAAAGTGCATCTCATGACAATTCTAATAAGTCCAAACACGGCTTGGATACATTGATTAATTATAGAGTTCCAGTGCCTATCCGGCTCCATCATCATCATCAGATCACTTCGATGATACCATTTTCAAAATAACTATTCAGAACAATTTATTTATTTGTAATGTCATAGTCGCTTAACTATCTTCATTGTGATATCTATATGAGTATGAAGTTCCGTTGGCCATTTCTGATCTTCTTCATCAGTTTCACTTCATCAAATGCTAATTTTTTGCTTAAGTTCTCGATGAAAATACCAAAATCACTCCATGGTTGCCTATAATATTTGAGGAATTCCCTCGATTCCTCATGGATTTCATCCAAGGACCCATTAATCGGATTAAAGGTTAACCGGTTAGACGTTTAAGCCCTTTGTTTGATTAACCTTTATACGGGTTAACCTGTATACTATTAAGGTTAATCTATAAAATATTGCTGATAGAATAGAATAGGATAGAATATATTTATAGTATAACATGAGTGTACATCAAACAATAAGTGCAAGGTCTTAAAAATAATAGGCAGATCTGCATGTTTTGCCATTAATGGCGTACAATAATAACATGATTTTTTGATCTAGAAAAAAAAAAACAAAAATTTTGTATTTGACTCTACACAACTCTCTCTGATAAATCTGAATGAATGCGACAGAACCTGTAAGTTGCGCACACGCCGCTGTTTGTTGCTCGCTCGGGTTTAGTTGTCGCTCGTTTATTGAATTTTGCACTTATTCGAAATATAAATCAGACAAAATAAAAACAAATTACAAATATGGAAGAATACGGTTGCAATTCGAGTTCTGAATATCAATTTCGGACCACGTTTTAACGTTATATTACATGGCGTATGTGTATTACATACAAAAATAAATTACAACAAAACTTTTTTTACAATTTTTGTTACCGATTACTAAAAATGCCAAATAACGGAAGTCGATGTTTCTAATAGCGATTACTAGTTCTTTGATACAGACTTCCAAACTTAAAGCTTTTTATATTTCTAAGTTTGTTTTTGAAGTCTGTTGTATTTTTTTTTTGTAAAATTTTATTATGATACAAGTAGAGAAAGTTTGTCAATGTGACCGAGGTGGAATTCTTGTAATTGTTATGGAGCTGAATGTTGCAATGACAAATTTCCACTTTTATCAATCGGATGTTTTTCAATACACTTATGAAGATCTAAATATATGGGGGCTGCTCGGCGACTCGATGAGGGTCGTTTAGAGCCCAGCCTGATACGTTAAATACAAGGAACAGTGACAAGGGCGGCAAGCTCGTGCACTTTTCTACACTAGTGTGGGAAACAGTAAAACAGCAGCATTAGACAAAATGAAAACAAGGTTGTACGGTTAGTTTATGGTAAGTTCGGGAGGTTCCTGCACCTGAATCTTGCGGAAGAAACGCCTGGGTGGTGGAATTGTGTGAACCACCTGGAGGACACGATGCAGCATAATCCAATTACCACCCGTACCCGAAAGACGCGGTGAAGGTATGCCCCGCTTGGGCGGAACACAGGCATGGGCTTACGACGAGCAATGGGTAGCTCGCCGTCCGGCCGTCCGGTAACCGTCTGGACCGAAGCTCAGTCGTCGACGGTGCGTAGTGTTCCTCGCGTGTCTCCAGGAGATGTCAGCAAAACTGTAGGGGCCCAGTAAGACCGAAGCCTACTTTTTTTATTTTTTTTTAGTTGGGAAATCATCTGATGACATCTCTCTTGGCCGCAGCGCGAGGGCTTCTCAAACTTTTACTGACACCTTCTTTGCCTTCGTTCCATTGAGCCGGGTTTCACTTTCGCACAACCCATGACCCCAGAAGGCTTCGTCCAGGTTAGGCCCCTACAGTTGTGGACGGAGAGCTACCCATTGCTCGTCGCAAGCCCTATGCCTTATGGTGGCTAGAAATTGGGGTCGAGATCCATACGGATATGAGTTCTCTAACGCGTGCGGCCACCTCCTTCCCTAGCATTACTGCTCCACAGAAAGAGGGGACCGCCATCTATTCCTCCTCGCTCCGGACTAGGTTACTTCTAGGTAAGCGCGTTCCATCGTCGACCGCCTCATCGCTTTCCATCAGGTGAGATGGCGGTCAAGCGCGAACCTATCCAGAATAAAAAAAAAAGAAAAAAAAAAAGACTATAGCCTGTACCAGGGTCCAGCGCGAGAAGTGGACTTCCGGCCCAAGCGGGGTACACCTTCACCGTGTCTTCCAGGTGCGGGTGATAATTGCATTATACTGTATCGTGTCCTCTAGGTGGTCCACACAACAGTGCCACCCGGGTGTTTCTTCCGCAAGAATTAGGCGCAGGAACCTCCCGAACTTACCATAAACTAACCGTACAACCTTACTTTCATTTCATCTAATGCTGCTGTTTTAATGTTTTACGCACTAGCGTAGAAAAATGCACGAGCTTGCCCTTGTCACTATTTGTTGTATTTAACGTATCAGGTTGGGCGCTAAACGAACCCCATTGAGTCGCCGAGCAGCCCCCGTATATTTAGATCTTCATAAGTGCACTCAGCTCCATAACAATTACAAGAATTCCACCTCGGTCACAATGACAAACTTTCTCTACTTGTATCATAATAAAATTTTACAAAAAAAATACAACAAACTTCAAAAACAAACTATGAAATATAAAAAAAACTTTGATTTTGAAAGTTTGCATAAAAAAACTAAGAATCTAAATTAGAAACATCGACTCCCGTTATTTCGCATTTTTAGTAGTCGGTTAGGTATATTTTTTGTAAAAAAGTTTTATTGTAATCTATTTTTGTATGTAATATAATATAATATAATATTCCACAACTATCACACAACGCCGTCTAGTCTCAAGCTAAGCAGAGGTTGTGTTATGAGTACTAGACAACTGATATAGATACATATATATTTCTAAATACATACATATTATAGATAAATTACACCCAGACACAGAACAAATAATCGTGCTCATCACACAAACATTTGTCCTGGGTGGGAATCGAACCCACGACCTCCGGCATAGCAGTCAGGGCCACTAACCACTAGACCAACAGGCCAGTCAATACACATACACCATGTAATATAAGGTTAAATTAACTATACAACCTTGTATTTATTTCGTCTAATGCTTTATTAAATGAGTACTGTCTATATTTTGTTCCTTTGTCTGGTCACACTATTCGGTCTATTTTTATAGGATTTAAAAAATGAATCATCTTAACTAAGAGGTAAGAAATATACAATTTTAGATGCTTATTATTTAGCAGAAACTTTCTACTAAAAGATAGGTTTACTAGACTTTCTGATATATCTCTCATCTAGCAGCTAGAACGTACTCAAATGTCAGTAGATGTGAAGATTGAGGGACCAGTTTTAATAATCGCTATTCTTAAATTACGTTGATATTTTTTGTCCGTCTCTTTTTTACGAAATGTTTTAATATTCTTACTAAAACTGTATGTAGAAAAAGAAAGATTTTATTTTTTAGATTCGGTAATATTGACTAAGACATTGGTCTTTGTGAGGGACCACAGTTTAGTCGTTATATATTTTTTATCTTTGATGCTTTGTGGTCTGAAATTCAGTAAATATATTTACAAAGTCTCTACTAAATGTCTGTATACTTCAATTTTTCTTATTTTATTCGAGATCTGGTTGATGGTCTGTAAGAACTGAGGGACCGCACTTTAAGGGCTGTAATTTTTAGTATATAGGTTTACAAATTCCCAGATTTATTTTACAATTGTTTAAAGTTATAATTTTAATACCGTTATGGTCCCTCAGTTCACACACACATCATAAATTACATAAACTATAATTCGTTTCCTCGTCGAATGTAAAATACCGGTGTATAACATCCTTCTTAGTTTTAGGCATACTTAATCAGATCACTCTATAAGTTCACGCAGCTATAAAAATAAAAACAGGTTGGTAATTATGCTACTTATGTATGTGCTAATTATGATATCAAACTAAAGTCCTACTAAGTACCTACAACAAACAACGACCGATATGTACAAACACACTGACAATTCAACTAATACCGACGGCGAAATGCGCGAGAATCGAAATAATATTTTTAATATTATTAGCGTACAACATTTGAACAACAGTATTGCACAACATTAATAAGGCTCAAAGCTCAATGCATCCTGCGCGGTGACTACTTAGAGTCGTGTCGGAACACGATCAAAGACCGCGTGGTAGTTATCTCTATCACTTTCTTGTAGATGTTTTATGTACTAAAATGCACCTTACGTAGAAACCGGCTCTGTATAGGCTGATTAACCCTATAATAAGGGTTAACCTTTATTGTGGATTTTTAACCTAATTCTAAAAATTAACCCGGTTAAAACCTTCATACGGACTAACCTTTCGGTCCCTGATTTCATCATCAGAACTGGATTTTGGAAAAATTTTGACTAATCTGGAAGCATATCCTATATGAGGAAAAATAAATAGCATATCGGTCCATAAAGGACCTCCGTCCTTTACCTTCTGAGGTAACACACATAAAAAAAAAAAAAGACAAAACCGAATTGATAACCTCCTCCTTTTTTTTGAAGTCGGTTAATAAAACAAAGTATCTTTCCGTATCTGTCTATAAACCCGCTAACTCCTACCACGCAATGGACGTTCTCACTGATAGAAAAATTACCTAATAAATGAGGAAAGTTATGTATATAATTTGCACCCGAGCAAAGCCAGAGCGAGTCATTAGTACAGGAATAAAAAGGTGTTACAAATATACATGAACCTAGAATAATGCATACTTACCCTTATTTACACAACAATTTAGAAAATTAAGTTACAGTCGTAACTTAAGCACTGAAATTACACTTAAACGTACTTAAATGTACTCAGGTAGTGCTTTTTTAAATTTATTAATTTAATTTAAACAGAACGGCCAAAGCCAATTATACTATTTAAACACATACAGAAAAAATATAAAACAATAATTAAAATTAAAAACAGAAGTCAGAAGACACGCAGAACTTTTATTGATACCTATTTAATAAATATTACACACAGTCATACATTCATCTCACAAAATTTCATACATTCTGACAGTATCATCTTCCATTCTTCACCAAACATATCAAAATCGGTGTTTTTGTCTAGGAGAGCATTAAGCGAAGAGAGAGTCCGCGGTATGGGTGATTTGGAGTGAGCAACTGTACGACTCGCCGGAACTGCCAGGAGCCGATGCTTCCTGCAACGGCTGTAGTTGTTTGGCACATACAAATTACAGATAAGGTTATGTAGGGCAGGAGCATCTATAATTCCCCTGAGTATTTTGAATGCTACATGAGTTTGGTATCATAATTGTAGGCTAATAAAATGGACATTGACGCATCGGGATTGGTATCTGCGCACAAACAAAACACGCTAGTGACGCAAACAAGCTTACAAAGAATTTATCAAAATAGGTATTTAATTATTTTAGGATGCAATAACAACCTATTTGAACTAGCAGATTATAAATAACATATTTCCTATTGTATTTTTTTTAATATGTTCAAGATATACCATTTTGAAATCCTCATGATGAGCCCTTTAATTTGATACCCATAATGCAATAACAAAAAATGAGATGGATTGTGTGAAGAGTGATATGAAAGAAAAGGAAGTTAGTGATAGCAGGACGAGTGACAGGGCAGAGTGGAAGAAAAAAACGTGTTGCGCCGACCCCAAATAACACGGGACAAGGGCAGGAAGATGATGATGATGATGAATGCAGTAACAAAAAAAAATTTTTTTTTTTGCTCTATTTTTTGGCATTTCATAGTCGGTATGTTGATTTTTTTTTAACGTCACCTAATCTAAGAACACTTGGGTTATCACGACGAATCTAATAATATCTTAATTATGCAAATCCGTTCTGCGGTTTGGAAGATATGAGGTAATAAACAATATTATAATACATTCATAGATACAAGATACGCGAAAAACATAACCCTTCTTGCAGTCAGGTAAAAATAACTGAAATCGATAAGTACAGTAGCCGATTGTGAACATATGCCTTTCTACAATCGGACAACCCGACGAACGGCGAGTATCCACCCTTACGTTGTTGAAACTTCAACAGTCTGGACTAAGCGTTTCGCTTCGTCGTTTATACCGCGTACATCGAAGGACTAGAACAATTTGGCTGCTGTGGTCTTCCCGTCTAACTATAATTTAGGTCTCTTCAAGGCTAGAGTGAAAAGGCTCTTAATAAACTAGCGCGCCTGACCATCAATGATTGCAACTCCGCTTTCCATCAGGTGGGATCGTAGTCAAGCACTGGTTTATACCAATTAAAAAAAAAATACTTTCAGGATGTGCATTTGTTATTTTACATGTTGTAATGTATATTATATGTATAAATTGATTGTATCATAACCTAATAACTCAAAATGTGTCTGGTGAAAATAATAGAACGTGTCCAGTTTCTTTCCATGCTTGATACGGTTTTAGCACGGCCATGTGTGCGGAGTATTCGGTACTGGAGTTGTATAGCCATATGGATAGGTGGCAAATGGAAACAAAATATTCGTTCCAAAGTTCATTTTATTAATTATCAATTTTATTATACAAATCATACTGTTAACATGAATTATTTCCCCAGGACCCGACGGCTTGCCTGGTAAAGCCTGGGTCCTGACCATGGAGGAGAGCCTCCATGGTCATGGTCTCCTGGTAAAGCCTAGGTCCTGACCATGGAGGCTCTCGGGTCTCGATTAAGAGGGCTCTTCAGCGCAGGGGCGGGGCAGTTCCCACTTCGCTGGAAGACGGGGAAACTGGTCCTTATCCCTAAGCCGGGGCGCCCTGCGGACTCTCCATCCGCGTACTGGCCCATTGTGCTGCTCGAACCTAGAATATTGATGCTTTACTTCCGAACCGTGACATAGTATTACACCGAAGACTGTCTTAATGGGGATCAGCTAGACATGTCCTTACAGACTTCAAGACGAAATTATATCCGCAATTGTAAAATTTCATAGTGCGCAGTCGGTCTTAGTACGCTAACTCGAGAACCGATTACAAATTTATTTATTTATTATACCACCATTATACATGTAAGGATTCAAGGTCATTGTTACATTTTGTAGTGTAGCCTTAATTAAAGGCTGCCACGACATGCATTAAACAGAAGGAGATTTCGCTAAACAAGTATTCAAATGGATACAAATTATTAAATCCTTAAACAATAACAAATTTTAAGTTTTAAGTTATGATAATTTTGTGCTTTTCGCTTACTTTAATTAAGTGAAAGAGACCAAACCCTTTCTAATCTTGGGATAATGCCTTATGCAAGACAGACTTGAAACTACGCAAAGAGTGAGACATATCAATATCTAAAATCCACTTTACATTAATAATATAAACGACTCCAAACGCAAGTACGTCCTATATAATATACGTAATTACATTGCTGGTTAATCTTCCCACCACCGCATCCGGTTCAATTAACACAACTTATTATTAAACTTGAATATTTTAGTTTAGTTTTACCTTATTTAGTACTTCATTTCTTACTGGTTTTTATCACGGGTTTGTGTGTGGTAAAGTGATGTTTTGATGTATTATTTTCTCAACCCATCGGAGTAGAGGAAATCATAATAATTATGATTGTAACTTAATTTCCTAATTGGGCTGTATATGTGTGTACATTATTCCTGTTACGTATTGTTCTTCTTCTTATGGCAAAACTAGTTAAATTCCTTGCTTGGCCCAGTATTCGGCCACGGCAGTGCCGTCCGCTGATGCTGTCATTGGGTCCCTACGTTAACAGGTAACAGGACACGTGACGCAGGATCGAAGGTGGGACATGGTCTGCGGCGAGACGCCGCACAAACACCGAAAATCGGAACCGTCCGAGAACCCCCATCTGTGGAGATTGTATTTGCTGCGCCCAACTTGGGTGCGGAGTCTGTTTAGAGTTCTCCTGACGTGTTGTTTATAAAACTGAAAAAAAGAAGGCAATGTATGTTTGTTATAGACTATGAAACCATCTAACCGATCTGCTTCAAACTGTTTCATTAGATAGGCAATAATGCGAAGATGGTGTAAATAAATGGATGGATAGATAAAAAAATATGGTTTTATATTATTAAAACAAAAAGGTTTTTTTTTGAGTTGTTTGTCCGAATTGACACATTTTTGTTACAATACTTTTTTCACTGACGATTACTGACAGATAACTGGATCCGCTAGTTACCTACATATAAACTTGGCTTATCGAGCAAGCTTTTTATTCTTTTGACGAATTTATGATTTAATATAATTTAACCTTGACGATTGAATATTAATTTGCACTGAATATTATTGTGACTTTTATTATGATTTATTTATATTTGTGATTTGACTTCTATTTATTTGTTTACTTATATTTTTTTTTTTTGACATTCTTTATTATTTGGCATTGTATGTGATCTTTGGTGACTAACTGTAATGTAACATTCTGTATAATTATGACTTGTAAGAATTTCTTACCAATAAACTACTACCGGGAAACGTAGCGTTGGAAGGCCTCCCACAAGGTGGACCGATGACCTGGTGAGGGTCGCGGGAATTCGATGGATGCGAGACGCACAGGACCGGTCATTGTGGCGGCATTTGGGGGAGGCCTATGTCCAACAGTGGACGTCTTTCGGCTGAAATGATGATGATGATGATGATGATGAAACTACTATGATTATGACTTTTTCCAAACTCATCACTTTAATATTCCATAAAATATGTTTTGTTTTAAGCAATTAAGTTAGTTAAGTTTAATTTTTATCGTGGGTTTTCCCTCACATCTTATCAGTCTATGCCGCAGTAACAGTATCTAAGTTCTTCGTTTTAAATAACGCAGCATATGCTGAGTTAGGTGCCTTTTTGGTCTCGCACTGATTATACCTTTTTTTTTATTGTATATTTTTAGTTTATACGATTGTGTGAGTCACCAATAAACGTTTTTCTTTCTTTCTTTCTTTCTTCATTATTTTTTCATATAAAGTAGGTATATTATTATCCTCTACCTCCAAAAAGGTGTGCTAAATACTTGGGATTTAAGTTGGACCAACGTATAACATGGAAGGATCATATCAAGTACAAACGATACGATGACATGACGTGTTTTGTTGTTTGCCGAGCACTTCATCTTTGGCCCTAAGCAGCAAATTTGAGACTCCATAGCTCAATTATAAAACCGATTTGGACTTACAGGATTCAAGTGTGATCTTAAGCCACTAAATCCAATATCCTTTGTCATAGTGATAGTCATGAACAATAAATTATATCTGAAATTACAAACACAGAAATATTACTACAATGCATAAACTCAGGGGCTGCTATTTTTATAAATTCGTCATTCCAACACGATCCCATTGTCATTTTGCTAAAAGTTCGTAATCCGATAATTCATAATGGTCGATCACTGATCGGTCAATGGTCTTGTGATAGAATGACAATATCGAGCTGTCTCGAAATAAATGCACAAATGCAATGACTGCACAATGACGTTTTAATGGTAGGTCACTGATCAAAGGAACTGTCAAAATTTTGGCGTACGTCAAATATTCATTTGTCATTATGTACGAGATTACCATTCTATGCAATTTTTTTCTATGGAGTGTCAGTGGTTGACCATTGGAAAGTCTTAATGACGCCATTATATTAGTAGATTACCAAACTTGATCAAAATCAACAATTATGAAGTCAATGATAGACCATTCTGACACTATTGTAATAGCAGACTTGAGGCCCTGATCATCAACAGTGTATTACACTTATTCAATAGGAATGTTTTGAGTTATTTTTTAAGAGAGCTGGAGTATATGGCGCTTTTGAAACCTAAAAGAAAAAAGAAACCATAAAATATTAATCGGCAATTAATCTATAACAAAACAAGAAATCGAAATAGCATAGTCGGCCTTATAATGTTCCCACTTGTTGGGACTTAGGCCTCCTCTCTAGGAGAGGGAACGGGCCGTAATCCACCACGCGGGCCCAGTACGGGTTGGGGGTGTCACATGTCTTCGAATTTTTTATTCTAGAACATGCCGGTTTCCTTACGATGTTTTCCTTCACCGTTTTGAGAGCAGTGGTGATGAAATAAATTACACAAAGTAATGCGCCTGGCTGGGTTTGAACCCGCGACCTACACTCGTAAGTCGGGGCTATTACCAATCGGCCACCACTGCTATATAAAATAGCATACTAATTAATATTACTTTTTAATTTTTAAGGAGATGCCATTCGATAATTTCCTACAACAATAAAAACTATGTACAAATAAAAGGCTCTACATATCTCTTATTAGTTAGCAGTTAAGTGGTGATAGTCTGATATTTACATGTTAATTTTATATTGAGGTTCTTCGGTTTCTGCTTTCCTAAGAAGCGTCAGAGATTTCCATTCCCTGACGTGCACGGTACGACCACCACGGTATCAGTGGCGTAGCTAGACCCACATAGGCCCCTGTATAAAAGAAATTGTTTGACCTTTTTTACGCAACTGCATCAAAGGTTTAGTTAGTGAAATTAAAACCAGATCTAGAAGCAAGTACCAAGATCTAGCGAATTCTAGAAAGAGTCAACTTATGGCGGAAGTACTTTCTTTTATTATTACTCGAAATGGTTCATAAGGGAATTTGTTCCTTCCAGGTTTAACAATAGAGTCGAAATCCGTTTGAATCATTATTATTACATGTTTTTAATAACAATGATTTATTGCCCCGCGACTCGACTGTATTGTTCTGGAATGGCCTTTAACTAGCACAGAAACTTCACAAACCCTACCTGTGTTCTTTCAGTTGCCGCTCCATGGCCACAATTACTCTTTAATTCAATTCCTTAGTGAGGGAGCATACTGTGGAGGTTTGCACCACTTGGTACAGCCCATACTATTAAATCATATTAATTCATTGCAAGCCTCTAATTAAAATGAGTTTGAGGTTGTCCATAACAACCTTTTATGATTCTACGCTACTTCAAGTTGGAGCCCCTGAAGCATGGATTCCCCGTATCATTAATACAGCTCATACGACGGTAGCTACACGTCTGCCGACAGGACAACTTTTATATATTATGTTTGCTTAAGTCCGCATACTTGTGTACTTCAAGTACGTAAACAGGCAATACATAATTACTACCGAGCCAAAGGAAAAATCTTGCGCAGTATCACTGTAACCGTCAGTACAGAACAACGTATCCACTGACTCACGATGGCGAACCACACTAAAGATAATAGTACCGATGTCATCAACCTCGACGATTTCGAAGCTAAGCCAAGTGATTTGGTAAAATATATCTGGATCACTGGAATTGTGCTGTCATCAATGTGCTTAATTCTACAACTAGTGCTCTACAAAACCAGACCCAAGTTAAGAAAGATAGACCAGAAGATACTGACGCAGCTGACTGTGGCGAGGCTTCTGAATTCGATTCTGGAGTATATGATGACTTTCTCGTTGTTTAACTTATACACGAGGGACGTGACGTTCGCGCTGTACCTGCAGACGGATATTGTGCTTGTGTGCTGGATGTTTGTGTACACCAAGAGTTTACACGACAAAGTAGTGCTAGTGTTTGCGTTGCAAAAGTGGAATTTCACCATCCTATCTATACTGATCTGGGTCCTTACGATTCCTCTCGGAGTGTTGTGTCCGCTGTTTCTTTACTTCGACTATTTCCCTGAATTCTATACAACGTACTCCTGGGTAAAGTTTATCGTTTTGACTGTGAATGTTTTGTTTTTCTGTAGAATCTTCTATGTAATCATAACAAGAAGCCATAGCTCTAACAGAAATTTTGCCGAAATCATCAAAACTTGTGTCATTTCGTTCATACTGGTTTGTTTAACAAGTTTACAAGTTTTTCTTAATGATATCCTGTCATACCTTGAATTGACTGAAGTGACAAATACGTTTTGTATAATTAATTCTTTTCAAGCAATAGCGGCTACAATCATATTTCTAATCCTTGCTAAAAATTGTATTTAAAAATTATAGATCACTGAAGGAATGTTTTGTGTTTCTAAACAACTGCCTGAATTTAAACTGACAAGCAAAATAATTTGCTGGATATCCCGCCTCATCTAGTTTAAATTAACGTGTAAAAGTGTTATTTATTGTGTCAGGTATAAAAATAACACCTTTTGTCATTTGGCAAAATAAATATCCTTTATTAGATTTTTCTCATGAAGTGCCATTTTAAATTTAATTAAGTTAAGTAATGTTAAGAATACATAATGTATTATGTATCGTAAAAGTAAAGAAGTTTTTTGTTAATACATTGTTTTATTGTGACAAAGATCCTGTAGATGAAATTTATTTGATTACTCATAATACTACATTGCATTATTTAGAATTATACAGAAATCTGTGTCATGTTCTTTTATCTCGTAGCCTTTTGCTTAGCGTTGATGAGCAATGCAAACAATTTTATATTACAAACTTCAAAAACAAAGTTACCGTGTGAATCGCAATGCTCAGCTTTGTAAAAACCCGTTTTAGTGTGACTATAATACATAAAGAAGGATTCGCTTATTGCATTCATTTATTCTTAATCATCTTGCTGCTTCATAAAAAGTTAGGTACTTGGAGTCGGTTCCACGCGTTTTTGTTCTTCAATTCTGTACAGCATTCGTTCCTAGGATTGAAAAACTAAATTAACCCTTTAATATAAATTGTACTATTTAGAGAAACTGTGGAGCACAGCTATCTTAAAATCTATTGATTTAACAATCATTCAATCATTTTTATTATTCGCATTTACCGTTTTATTTTTTTAATGACAATTATACAAATTATTAAAACTGTTAACTTAAAGTACTCTATATAGTTACAGTTAATTTTGGTCAAAACCATCATCAAGTGCAAGAATTGGTCAGAAGTACTTTTGAACAGTTAAAATTACTTTAAAATTACGAACATATAGGTAGTCAAAAACCCGTTAAGTTGGCTGGATTCTGTGACGATTAAAAATATATTTTATATTGTAGATAGATAGATATATTCTTTATTGTACATCCAAAATAAAAACTACATTAGGAACTTAAAATTAATAGGGTGTCACAATGGGCGGTCTTATCGCTAAAAGCGATTTTTAACGTACAACCTTTAGATGGATTCGCACACTTTTAAATAATTAAACAAACGCTTTTTTAACTTAAAAAGAATTTTAACAGAAGCTTGAAAACAAGTTTTGAATTCGGTTCGAAATAAGTCATCGTCGGTGTGCTAAAAAACTGACATCTCCACGTTGTATGGCAAACGAGCTAGAAGTTAGTTCTTGGATCTGGTTGTATTAGATTAAGAAGTACAAAGTTACTAGTAAATACCTACCTTTTAAATTCACTAACATATTCTAAAATACCTTTTGTACTAGTATCTTAGTTTTCTATAAAAAATGCTTTGAGTTACAACAACAACAACACAACAACAACAACAACAACAACAACAACAACACCAACAACACCACCACCACCACCACCAACACCACCAACGCACCACCAACCACCAACACCACCAACAGTATAATTGTTAAACATTTTTACTGTTGGCTACTCTAAAACGAGGGGATTTCGCGCTGATAACTGAAATGCAGGCTTTGTCTAATTCAGTTACAAATGCTTGATTCATTTGTTAGTCTATATATATATTGCCAAATGAAATGTAATATAGTACTAAGTTTTTTTGGGAATAAATTATTATTACTAGATGGATTGTGTGAAGAGTGATATGAAAGAAAAGGAAGTTAGTGATAGCATGACGAGTAACAGGGCAGAGTGGAAGAAAAAAACGTGTTGCGCCGACCCCAAATAATACGGGATAAGGGCAGGAAGATGATGATGATGATGAAATTATTATTACTAGTACCTAAGTGATGAAATTATTAAAGATTTATGTTTTATTAATAAATGTTTTATTACCATTACAATGGTACAGATAAGACTATCATTTTAAAAATAAACTACTTGTAATATTATCTATATGTATCAAAACATACAGTACCTATTAAATACGTTTTCCTTATATTTAATTTTCTGTCTGTTACTTGTTAGTCATATATATAATAATACTAGCTGTTACCGGTGGCTTTGTCCCCATGAAAGTAGAAAATTGTCCCAAGGGAAGTAACCGAAAAGATGTAATAATAATAATAAAATGCCTTATTTGTATTTTAGACAATTTTACAATTATTAATACTTCTGCCAAACTGCATAGCAGTTTGTTGGCAGATGTAGCTTCTGTGTTATTAAATTATTTATATTGCAAACATTGTCATTACACACAAATATCATATTCAATTCAGTTCAAATCAATTCAATACAATGTAATAAAATTCAATCCAATTCAATTCAATCCAATTCAATTAATTTCAATCTATTTTAATCCAATTTAATTATGTATGTGTATGTATATGTTCTATGCCAAGACATGGACTATCCGTATGCCAAATTTCAACCAAATTCCGTTGAGGCGTGTGAGCATGAAGAAGTAACAAACATACACACACATTAAATTTCACCTTTATAATATTAGTGTGATATCGTGGTAGATTCAGAATCTAAGGTAATTTACTTTAAAGAAATCTAAAGTCGATCTCGTGATACGTAGACTGGTTTAGATCAGGTTTCTTTAGTCATTCCTGCTAGCGTCGTGTACCAGTGAACCGACATCGGCATACGCAGTTGGAGCCTCGCCTACCGAATGACGTGCTTTGATTTGGTTTTCCCCACAATGAGCAATGCCAGGGATTCACATACAAACGAGTCATTTAAGGAAATACCGAAGAGAAAAAGCAGGAAGGAAATAACATTTTGATAGAATTTTGCACGTAACTTGTCCAAATATTTACTATACCACAACACTAGTTTCTGCCAGCGACCTCGCCCGCCTTAAAGTAAGTTTCTCCACACAAATTTCGGACCCCCGTTTCATCCCCTTAAGGGATGAATTTCGGGAAATCTCCTCTCATAATGCTCGCCTACGTCATAAAAGGAAGTCTTGTGCAAAATTTCTCGCCCGTAGTCTCAGTAGTTTTGGCTGTGCGTTGGTATGTCAGTCAGTCAGTTACTCCTTTTATATAAATAGTTAGAAAGTGACTCGAATCCTCCTTTGTCATTTGTAGCTGAGTATCGAATAGAATGAAATCTATACAAATCTCGCCGTTTTATGTTCAAAAATGATCTTGGGTTGCCACAAATATAAAATAATTCCAATGTCAAAAATGAATGTTGCAACCCACAAATCATCATCATCTTCCTGCCCTTATCCCGTGTTATTTGGGGTCGGCGCAACACGTTTTGCAACCCACAAATAATAATTATAAATAATAATTACTGTAATAAATATCAAAATAAAATAATTAGGACCAAACTAATAATAATAGCCCACAACTATCACACAATTCTATCTAATCCCAGACTAAGCAGAGCTTGTGCTATGTCCTAGACAACTGATAAACATACTTATATATTTCTGAAACATAGTTACAGATAAATCATACCCAGACACATAACGAATGATCGTGCTCAGCACACAAACATTTGTTTTGTGTGGAAATCAGACCCACGACCTCCGGCATAACAGCCACGCCACTAACCACTAGACCAACAGGCCAGTCATTACACAAGTTTGAGAGGAGTTCTGAATTCAGTTTATAAGTAATCTAGTTATCTTGTAAACATCTGTACGAATTAACAAAATAAATCTGATATTACCTGATAGCAATAGTAAGCAGACCAAACAATGTAAATGAAAAAAAAAAACAATGGGCAATGTATTATCATGATATCGAGGTTTTTTTTTTCGGTGGGAAAATCATTCAATGAGATCTGGGCAGAGCGAGAGATAGTATCAGACTTTTACTGACTAAAAACCCGCTCGTGGTTCTTCGTTGCCTTCGTCCCAGAGCCCCGGGTTTTACTTTCAAACTACCTGTGATTGTACACGGTTTGCTGTCCCTGAGGAGCGCGTGGAACAATACGCGCCGTCTGACTTGGGCTCGGTCCGGACGGTTACCGGACGGTCGGACAGTGAGCTAACCCATTGCTCGCCGTCCGCAAGCCCGCGCCTACGGTGACCAGAAATCGGGATCGGAATCCCAGCGGCTGGGGCGTGAAGACCGTTGCCTCACGCGTGCGACCTCTTTCTTTGCTAGCATTACTGCTTCGCAAAAGGAGGCGATCGCCTGCCACTCCTCCTCGCTTCGGACCATGCCCTGTACTAAGGCCCGGCGCGAGAGATCGCGGCCGCCAATCGCCTCCACGAGGACACGGCGGTGAACATGATATCGAGGTACGGGTATAATTAAAAGTAATGCAAAATTCCAATTTTTATTAATAACAGTTTTATTGTTTAATACAAGTTGTATAATTTGTCACTGTGATGACTTAGGCCTACTGTCAATGCACGCATTTCATTCATAGACGCGTATACGTCACTATACGCTTGGTGTACACCTGCTCACAGCTTACATACAAAACTATGAAACTGTCGACACAGCGCTAACGACACTACGGCATGGCGTTGCCGTTTCTATTTTCTTTCTATCTATCAACTTTCTTAATTAGCCGAAAATTATATAAAAAGGCGTGCCATTTAAGTTATTTTAATTTGAATTGTCAGTGTCTACATCTATAAAACTATGTCAGATCGTGATGAAGACCCCATGCTTTGCATTTCCTTAGCTAGCATTACTGTTTCGCAGAAGGAGCCGACCGCCGCTCATTCCTCCTCACTCCAGAGCATGGCCTGTACCAGGGCCCAGTAGTGCTCCACCCTAGCGAGGCACACCTCCAGATGTACCTCAGAGGACACAGTGGAGCACGCGGTGGATCGCATACTCCACCGTGTCCTCCGAGCGGTCCGCACAATGGTGACACCAGGGCGTATGTTCCTCCTGAATCCGGTGCAGGAAACTCCCGAACTTACTATGACGAGTGAGGACCTGCATTCTGTATGAATAGAAAATGAGGACGCCGCCGTGACGCTTCTCCAGCCACTCCTCAAAGACTTACCGATAAGATTATGAGACCTTCAGCGGTTTAAGAGACTGTGATGTTAACAATGACAATAATATGCGCATGTTCAATGGATCACTCACACTAATAAAATCGTTATCTGAGCACTCCAGGTTATGGGTTCAACTGTGATCTTGGGTTTTTCTTAAAGATAAAACATAAATAGTATTACATATATATACATAGCGTAAATAAATATAATAATATTCATTTAAAAGTACATGTGCTAAATTGATAACAACAACTTGACGGGAAAGTTGAAAGTGAATCATTCGTCTTGGTATGGGCATGTGATTATTTTTTTGGGTGGGAAAATCATCTTATGACAAATCTCGCTCTTGGGCGGAGCGGAAGATAGTGTCAGACTTTTACTGACTAAAGAACTCCTGTTCCTTCTTCTTCTTTTTCTTCGTCCCAGGGCCCCGGGTTTCGCGTTCACACTACCCATGGCCCCAGTATGCTTCGACCCTGCTGGGCCCCTACAATTTGCTGACATATACTTGAGGCGCGCGTGGAACAGTACGCGCCTTCGACGACTTGGGCTCGGTACGGACGGTTACCGAACGGTCGGACGGCGAGCCACCCATTGTTCGCCGTCCACAAAACCGCGCCTACGGTGGCTGGAAGTCGAGATCGGAATCTCGGTGGCGGTTGGGGCGTGAGGACCGTTGCCTCACGGGATCTGCCGCCTCCTTTGCTAGCATTACTGCTTCGCAGAAGGAGGCGACCGCCTGCCACTCCTCCCCGCTCCGGACCATGGTCTGTACCAACGCCCGGCGCGAGAGATCGCCGCTGCCGATCGCCCCCACGAGGACACGGCGTTGCTCTGCCCAAGCGAGGCACACCTTCACGAATCCGGTGTAGGTACTTCCCGAAATTCCTGTGTTCGGTGAGAACCTGAGTCATGCGGAGGGTGAGGACGCCGTGAGGCATAGGCATGTGATGAGGAGAGACGAAATACATGTGACTTAAAGAAATGAATGACAGAGAAAAGATAAACGGATTGTGTTAGTAATGATGTGACAGAAAAGGGAGTAAAGTAAACATTAACAGAGGGAAATAGAAAAAGAAAACGTATTGTACCAAACTCATTCACATAAGTCAAAAGAAGAGACAAGTAGAAAGAAGGCAATAAAATCCTTGAATCACTTTATATATTATAACACTAGCTGTTGCCCGCGACTTCGTCCGCGTTAAAACGGTTAAAGGTAAAAATATCCAAATTAAGAACCTCCTCCTTTTTTAGAAGTCGGTTAAACACGCAAATTACCTTCAGGAAACATGTTATATACTCGTCCAGATCCAGATGTATGACCTTCAATGAATAGAAAGAGCATGTATGGGTCGTAGCAGTGGTCATTTCTGCCTATCCCAAGGGAAAAGGCATATGTATGCATGGGCAATTATGTATGTTTCTGGTTTATGTTCTGGTAAAACATCCTTAAACCCTCGCCACAGTGAGCACGCCACAATCAAATCGCAGCGGTAATGCCTGTCTTTGAGAAGTGTCTACAGAGGCGTCACGGCATCCTCTCTTTGTGCAGGACTCACAGGTTGTAGGTATTTCGGAAGGTATCTGTGTCGAATTCAGCGGGAAGAAACACTCGGGTCTCACCATTCTGTGAAACGCCCGGAGAATACGATGGAGCATACGGTGGAAGTCAGTCCCGCTTGGTCGGAGCGCCGGCGCCGCCTTGTCCTTATGGGGGCGATTGGTGGAGAAAATGACAACCAGTAGCCTCCTTCAGTGAAGCACTACGATCAAAGAAAGTGGCTGAAACTATGAGGGATAGGACATCCTGACTCCTCAGCGGTCGCTGCAAGGGCCGCTCCGGGTGTTGAAAGCCACACGGCAATTCCCAGCCATCGCAAACACGGGATTGCGGTGGTGCTGTCCAGCCGTCTGGTCAAAGCAGTCCTGAATCGACGGCGCGTAGTATTCTACGCGCGACTCAAAAAGATTTCAGCAAATGGATAGGGCCCTCTAGGGCCGATGTCTGCTAGGGCTGCAAGATTGATCGAAAGAATTCTCCTATAACAATTTTCGCCTCAATAACTTTTCACTGAAGAGTTTAAGCAGTTAGATAGCTTTGGTATAGATAAACGAAGGAGCATAATCGGGACACCGACCTTCAGCTGGATAACGTGCACTGATAGTGAAAAGCCTTAAGTGAATCCAAAAACTACCATCATCATCCGGCAGGCATTAAGTCCGCCGCTGTACATTTGTGCATAAAGGATTAAATAAATAAATAAATAAATCATCAACTATCTTCTTCCACAACAGTACTTATGAAGAATTGGCGAGAGCATGCTTGCATTGATTGTTGCAGTTTGATCATTTTAGGCGTTAGAATTACTTGATCATTTACCTAGGATATTTTGGTGTGTATTTAATTGACATCCCCGTATATAAGACAAATGTTTTTTCCATAGTAGGAACTACCTTATGAAGAGTCTCTAACTTATGAATGAAACTACGGCGAAACCTTGTGCGCGTGTATCCCCGTTCAATCGAACTCGCATATTGATGGCCAAACCGAGAAATTACTGACGCCGATTGCCTCTATAAGGACATGGTGGTTCACTCAAGATGGATAGACCTCCACCGCATGCTACACCGAGTCCTACAGGTGATTCACAAAATGGTAATATCAGGGTACTTTCAACCGAACCCAGAACAGAAACCGTTCGAAACACCCACAACAGTCCTGAGCTTATCCATAAAGCAATGAAATTACGGTTAACAAATGTAGCAGCCGATAAGTGTTATCCCTGAGACTGGCCTCCCTTAGAGGGTTGTTCCAGTGTTGGTCACCACTCATTGCAAAGAGGTAACGTACAGATATCGACGTAAGGCTGTAAGGAATCTGAGATACATCATACGTTGTCGAACTGTGGTCAGAAAAACACATTCGATCCCGTTTTATATGAAGCGGTGACTGTAAATAATAAAACACACCATTATTAATCCGCAAGGTGCCATCATGCCGGAGGACACAGTGGAGATGTGCCGTGCAAGGGACCGGAGCACCGCCGTGTCCTCGTGAAGGCAATCGGCGTCAGTGACTCTCGCGCCGGGCTCTGATCCAGAGCGAGGAGTAGTGGCAGGCGGTCGCCTCCTTCTGCAAAGCCGTAATGCTAGTGAAGGCGGAGGCCGCACGCGTTAGGGAACGAACGGCCTCACGCCGAGTCAAGATTCCGACCCCGACTACCAATCACGGTAGACGCGGGCTTCCGGACGTCGAGCAATGGGTAGCTAGCCGTCCTGTAGTTGACAGGATCGAGCCCAATCCTCAACAGCGCGTAGTGATAGACACAGGTGTAGTTTTAGCCAGTAAAAGATTGACACGTCCTCCCGCTCCAACCAGAGTGGGAGAAGTCATTGGATGATTTCCACCCTTAAAAAAAGAAAAAAAAGGTGCCATCATCATCATTATTATTTCAGCCGAAAGATGTCCACTCACCAGGTCATCGGTCCACCTGGGGACCATCCAACGCAAGGTACCCTGTAACCCCTTCCGAAAATGTGGCCGTGTTATTTTAAAGTGAATAAATAAATACATATAGCTATTTAGTTTTATCGTCTTTGGATAGTATCCCTTGAATAATCACGGTCAATTAGCTTGTTGTGTGTATAATGCGAAAAATATAATAAAAATAAGCTGTAGGATTGTTAAAAATGCCTCCGTCTAACACCAGTTTAACCATAACTGTAAACGTGGGCGATGGCCATTCTTCTGCCACTCAGAAAATTACGTAAAATACGCAATGCCATCTATCAAATTTAATATGAAGTTCAATTGTCATTGTCACCATTATTTCTACTTTGAGTCTTTAGATGGCGTTGCGAGTTGCGTGTGGTGTCATATTTTAGTTCTCGAAAACTTTGATTTCATACCGTTTGTCTTTCATATGCTTTGTTTTATTGCGATGAAACAAAGCCTAAGTAAGATAATTATCAAGTTCCACACAATTTAAATGTATAAAAGTTATCTACATCGATTTCTAAAATTAATAATACGCACTTCACTAAAAATTTCTACAGATATATTATATACGTAGATTTATAAAAAAAAATTTTAAGCATGCAAAAATATATAAAAAAAATCTTATTTACGATGACAAAATAGAACAAAAATTTCTCCTAAGAGAGCCGTACGGGATTTGAACCACCTTCACATTACATTAAAGTCTAGATGCGAAACCACTGCACTGCGGTCTTCGACGAATAAACTATAAAATAGACGTTCTTTTATAAACGTCATAATTGACTGGTTGGCTCCCTAACGATGATAGCGTGATGATTTTCGTTTTAGAAGTTAAATTTGCAGCTAAATGGAATATTGTAACATTATAGTACGTGATTTTATTCGTCGCTTTGATTTTATTATGTGTTTTGATTAGTTTGTACAAAATATTTAGAAGATATCGAATAGAAATGTCAATTTTATTTTGAAAAAATGGTAAAAGTTATTTTAATACAAAAAAAATAAGACAAAATAATGACAAAATTTTTAACTGTAGCTGGGAATTGAACTCGCGGCAAATGTCGTTCAATACCTACATTTTGGATTATTGCTCACCCCCCATAGCAAATAGCGTGACAGTTTATAGCCTATCAGTTGCCCTGACCTATAAGGATTGTGTATGCAAAATTTGAACAGGATCGGTTCAGTAGTTTTTGCGCCAATTAATACCATCCCAAAAGAATTTTACTGTTTTATTATATGTATAGATAATATTTGACAGAAATGGAGCCAGCAGTCAGCTGTAGGAGTCAGCTGTCACTGAAGTTGAAATTGAATAAGTTTATCATGGGATGAAAAAAACTCAAAATAAATATAAGAAATTTTTGCTGGACAGGTTTTTTTAGAGTTGACGAAACTACGAACAATATCTATTTAATATTTGTAATAGCACTTCTAATATTTATTGATTGAACTGAACATATTTTACTTTAAGAGAGAGAGAGCGCTTATATCGGCAAACATCCCCTGCGTGCTTGAGCCTCCAGGTCTTAGCAGGTCTGACGAAGAGGCCGGATGGGCTGACTCTGGTGCCGTGGAAGAACGGGAAGTGCCTGATCTGGGACGCAACTTGCGTCAGCACTGTCGCCGCCAGTCACCTGAGTCGCACCATGCAAAAAAAGGCTGAAGTACGCTTCTATGGTGCAGCTTTACCATTTTGTGCCTGTTGCTGTGGAGACTCTGGGCAGTTGGAGTACGGAGGCAAAGTGTTTTGTGGGGGATTTAGGCCGTAGGCTCGGGGAGGCAACGGGTGACTCCCGGTCCGGGTCGTTCTTGGTGCAAAGGATGGCCATCGCTATCCAGCGAGGTAATGCGGCCAGTATTATGGGCACTTTTGCACCGGGAACGATCAGGGGCGGGTTGTATATTGACGTGTGACGTTTTAGACAAATGTTACGCTATTTATATGTTAAAATGTAATAAATAAAGAATATTTGTATAACCACAAATAAAATACTTAATTTTACTTTAATTGAAATAAAACCAGATAAAGTTTATCATCGAGTATTTATTAGTTGTTAATAATGAGGTGCATGTCATGTATGCCACAATCACAACGTAGAAATTTCCCTTCAAAAACTATAAAGTTTTCTTTACAGTGATGATACTAGTATACTATGATACCTGTCATACAAATTTCTGAAAAAAAAACTTCTGATTCAAGCTATACCCTAGCTATATCTCAAAATACAAAATAAAAATTGAATTTAGTTATCACTGTTCTTCGCAAGAATAAGAAATACAATTGTAACAGGTATCACTTGGTATGAATTAATAACACAGAAAGTATCTGTCACTACTGTACTCACTTCTAGGTATGATAAAATATCGGTTATAAAAACTTGTAAGCTCGTTATACAAACCAATAGAAATGAGATGACACAAATTTTGACGATTTCGGCAAAATTTCTGTTAGAGTTCTTACTTCTGGTTATGATGACGTAGAAGATTTTACAGAAATACAAAACGTTCATACTCAAAACGATAAATTTTAGCCACGCGTAAGCATAGTAGAACTTGGAAAAATGTTCAGGCCAAAGACACAGAAACAATGGACACAACACTCCTAGTGGTATAGAAATTAGAGTCCAAATCAGTAGAGACAGCACGATGAAATTCCATTTGTGCAATGTTAATACTAACACTGCTTTTTCGTACAAGATCTTGGTGTACACAAACATCCAGCATATTAACACAACGTCTGATTGCAGGTACAGTGCGAAAGTGACATCTATTGTATTCTCGTTAAATAAAGCATTCTCCAAAATTAATTCTAGAATTGTATTCATCAGTCTTGCTACAGTCAGTTGTGTGAGTATCTTCTGGTCAATTTGGGTTCCTTCTATTTGGCAGAATCTTGATACTCCGATTTTTATTTGGCATAACTCACATGGCATAATCTTATTTAATCGAATATTTTTAAGGCATAAAAATTATTTAGCATAACTTTTGTTTGGCAGAATATTTACGTGTCCGAATTTACAATGGCATACTTTTATCTTGGCAGAATTTTGTTTCGCATAATTACCTTTGCCATAATTAATATTATGCATAATTTTGTTTAGCATAACATTTATTTAGAGATACGATTATTTGGTATGGGTGCATATTTGAACATCAAAAATTAAAATAGATGTATCTTCTTGTAAAAATTAGTGTTCAAAACATCAAAAACTTATAATATATGGAATAAAAGTGATAATTTAAATAAAGTAAATTTATGCTGTCGAATGGTTAGATAACCTACGTGCAATGTATTTAAAATCGAATGGTCTGCAAAAGTGACATAGAATGTTCTAAATATAGCATGTATTGGTAGCATTTTCAATATTAAATTAAATTTGTGTCATAAAAAGTCAATACGTTGTGCTGCAAAATTTTGTGACAGAAACGAATCGCTGCGAAACCGACTTTACGCAGTCTTGTCTGCCCTACCCCTAGAGTGTAATTTAAACCCGCGTAGGCGCGGAGGGGTAGGGCGGCCCGCGAGCTGAGGAGCAGGTGGTTTGAAGGCCCGCCACCGCGGCTGAGGCTGGCCGGCGAAGCCGGCCAGCAAGCCGAAGCTGCGGTGGTGAGCGTTAAAACCATCTGTGACGATAAGCTCGCGTGGCGCCGCCCAAACCCCGCAGCGCCGGAGCCGTGACAGAAACAATGCTTGCTGCATGTTGCATGCCTGCTTGCATGCTGCATGCCTGCTGCATGTTGCATGCCTGCTTGCATGCTGCATGCATGCTGCATGTTGCATGCCTGCTTGCATGCTACATGCATGCTGCATGCCTGCTTGCATGTTGTATGCCTGTTTGCATGCTACATGCATCCAAGCCAAGAAAAAAATCAGTTCTGCCTTTTAATGACTATCGATATAAAATGTATGCCAAAAGACGATTCTGACTGTGAATTTTCTGCGATATGATGGTTCTGCTTTTTAATTATTATGGATATAAACATTATGCCTAAAGATGATTCTGACTAACAAAATTATGAGTTTTGAATGTATGACAACTGAGTGTATGCGAAATGATTTTCTGCGAAATGAAGTTTATGCTATCCGTTGTTATGCAAAACAATATTATGACGTAAAAAGTTCTGCTATAAAAGGTAGACCCGGTCAATTTTCCTTATCTTGGGTCTGATAATGAACAGCACTACTTGCAATATCAAACATAATGATGATATAATGATCCCGATAAGCCAAATATAATTTTCTTCTTTATTTCGAAGTTTAAACTCACTGTCTATAACTTGGGTCATGTTCACTGTTGCGTTAGACATATTAATACGTGTTGCTGTATTGACGGTTAGCGTCACACTATTATCTTTATTTCCCCCAACCTCCGACCGGGCTAACAAAATTATCAATTTTATTTTACATTCCGAAATGTAATAAGTAACAATTTATACAGGCTGTTTGGTGCATCGTGTGCCAAATTGATATGGTCGACGGTAGGGGTCATCTGCTATCCTTTCATACACCCAAACACTTCTCATGCCCTGAGGAATTTTTTTCATCGACTTTTTATTGTTTTATGAAAATAAGACCCAATTTACATATTTTAAAAAAATATATAAAACGTAGACTCTGAATTTTAATTTTATTTAGATGTTTATTGTATTAGAGTACTTTTAAATTTAAAATTAGAGACATTACCTATCTAGTTTTTTTTAAATTTACTCGCAAAGTTTTGGTCTGAAATTAAAGTTGTTCATGTTACAGTTATTTACATGTCTATAAAAAAATAACCAAAAGCGACCAGAGTCTTCTAACTCCCTCGAAAATTCACCAAACAACCTGTATAAATAAATAAAACTGAATCGAGTTAGTTTATATTTATATTTTTTCGATTTGTCTCCCACCCAAATAGCAGGATAAAGTAACTAGTAAGTTACTCAAAACCACAGAAAATGTATTGTTAAATAAATACGATTTGGAAGTTCGCCATCTTCCGCACTGAACAACTTACGTCACGCACGCCTGCAGCTTATCTTTTGGTCTCTTAACATTAGAGTTAGTATACGAGAAACCCGAATCACGTGTTTAGTATTATTACGTAAAATCCGATGCAATTTAAACAGAATATATTTATGTTAAAAATATCAGGTTATAAAGGTCATAGTAATAAAAATTAAAGTAATATTAAATAATGTCAAATGGAAATAAAAATAAGTCAACCTGGGGCCCTAGTCTGCTATTTTTATAAATTCGTCATTCCAACACGATTTCATTGTCATTTTGCTAAAAGTTTGTAATCTGTTAATTCATAATAGTCGATCATTGATCGATCAGTGGTCTCTTAATAGAATTGTGGTATGCGCTGTCTTGTAACGAATTAAAGGCAATGACTGCACAGTGACGTTCTAATGGCAGGTCACTGATTAAAGGAACTGTCAAAATTTTAGCAGATTACCGCATACGTCAGACATTCATTTGTCAATATGCACGAGATTACCATTCTAAGCCACTTCTTTCAATGGAGTGTCAGTGGTTGACCATTGAAAAGTTATAATGACGCCATTATATTAGTAGATTACCAAACTTGTCAAAATCAACAATTATGAAGTCAATGATAGACCATTCTGACGCTATTGTTATAGCAGACTTGAGGCCCAGGATCAAAATAATAATGTCAAACAGAGTAGCAGTGTGTCAATCAATCAGTGAACCGTCATTAAGAAAATCGTCAATCGTATAATAAGTTTTCATAATTAAAAATTCATTTAGCGCCCTTTTAAATTCTATTTTTGTCATGTTTTTAATAAATTTAGGAACTTTATTATATATGCGTGGGGCAATATCAAAAAAACTTTTTGCATTAGTGTAGTTTTACATTTAACTTGACATAATTGATTAATGTATTACAAAAACACAAAATACAAATACAAAATTGTTTATTTCAGAAACCAAATATTTGTAATAATAGATTGTGATTGAAGACGCCTTTTAGGTAAATAATACCTGTATTAGGAGACTCCGCTCTTCCATAACTTAGCAATATTTCAATAGTTTTTGGTTATTACAATTTACAGTTATGTATTACCTATAATAATATTATAAAAATCTACTTGTATATGTGTGTGGGGTGCGCGTGTTTGTGTTTGGTGTGCGCGTGTGTAAATAAAGTATATTTATCAGTTGTCTAGTACTCCTTACACAAGTTCTGCTTAGCTTGAGACTAGACGGCGTTGTGTGATAGTTGTGGAATATTATTATTATATATTATTATAAACATTTGCGTAAAATAAAAATTATTGAATTCATTTCTCATTGTTCTTGACAAGAATGAGGAATATAATTGTAACAAGTATCACCTGATATGAATTAATAATACAGAAAGAATCTGACACTGCTCTATTCGCTTCTAAATATGAAAATATATCGTTAATGAATACTTGCAAACTTGTTATACAAACCAGTATGAATGAGATTACACAAATTTTGATAGTTTGGGTAAAATTTCCACTAGAATTCATGTTTCTGGTTACGATGACATAGAAGATTCTACAGAAAAACAAAACATTCATAGTCAAGACAATAAACTTCAGCCATGCGTAGGCATTGTAGAATTTAAGGAAATAATCGGGAGTATTAAGAAATATTGGACACAACACTCCTAGTGGCATGGAAATAACAGTCCAAATCAGTAGCGACAGAACGAAGAAATTCCAGTTTTGCAACGCGAACACTAACACTACTTTTTCGTATAATTTCAAGGTGTACACAAACATCCAACATATTAACACAACATCTGTTTGCATGTACAGTGCGAACGTCACATCTATTGTATTCTTGTTAACTAAAGTATTATCCAAAATAAATTCCAGGATCGTATTCATCAGTCTTGCTACAGTCAGTTGTGTGAGTATCTTCAGGTCGATTTTCCTTATATTGGGTCTGATAATGAAGAGCGATACTTGCAGTATCAAACATAGTGATGATATAATGATCCCGGTCAGCCAAATGTAGTTTTCTAAAGGGTTTCGAAGATCCGAGTCAGTTTTCACAATTTGTGTCTCGTTCACAGTTGCGTTAGACATTATATTGATATGTGTTGCTGTGTTGCCGGTCAGTATCACACTATTATTATACTGCAAGCTTCGTTCTAAGATATATTTTACAAAGCAGCTTCACGGATGTACTCGGCAAACCAAAGGCATCTTTAGAGCTTAAAGCAAAAAACAAAACGCACCGAATCCTGCTCGTATCTGACAGTTATGTCATATGTCATTCCTTACGATTGCGCGGCAACCAATACGTTTTACGTTGTGTTTTAAAAAACGAAAAGATATGAAATACTATCTTCTTATGATGAATAGTTTGAAAAAAGGATGAAACGACGATACCATAGTACGTCACCTGTCCTATATTTATTTAATTCTTCAATTCCAGGTAAAGTAATAGATTTATCTATTATATTATGCAATGAAGTTAGAGTTTCACGTACCTAACCCAAACCTTTTGATACGTGGACGCGGGTGATGTACGAGATACATTGACGTGATCCGCAGAATCGTGGTGTTTACGGGATGAATGCACAAAAGTCCGAAAGGCCTTGCCTAGGTACACTTTGGTACCTTTACTTACTTTGGTAAGTTTTTAGGTTTTTTAGACCTTGCATTTATGATGATCCTCAAGAAGTGGACATTAAACTGATACCTGTTGTATCATCATCGGCTTCAACAGGCACAGCCCCAACTGTTACAGACGAGACTATAACATTTCCTGAACTAGCACCTGAGCTAGTCGTTGAACCAGTTACTATATTTCCTGAAGTATTCAGAGCATTACAGTATTTATATCTTCAAAACCAATTGCATACCAAATGGTTTAATGGCCAGAATTAATTAATGACTTAACCTATATCTAGAATACAATTTTTGGAAATACTCAAGGATATACTCAACAAAAACTAGATAAAAATGTGTGTAAAAACTGTTTCCTAACCCAAGCAACCTTGTAAATATAGAGATCATTGTCTTGGTCAGAAATTCACTGATAATACAAGAATATACTAATACAAGAAGATTAAATCAGAACAGAATCAGTTGAGATTGGGTCTCACTATGCCCTATCTATGCCTCTCAGCAATGATAGCATATATAGGTTGAAACTAATTTTCCCAGTTGATTGAAACTGGAAGAATTTTAATATAGATTTGCACTCGCACTCACACTTCACAAAAAAATGTCAAAGATGTTGATAGAAACAACTACCTGCATGGGAATACTTTAACAGAGAACATTAAAGTCCTAAAGACATGCCACAGAAGTGGCAAGCTTATTATAAAGCCAGCCTAATCTTCAACTGTAACCCATCAGGGAAATGGGAATGGTCCATTTTGGTACAACCAGCAAAGAATAATACCTAGGCCTGGACAAAAGTAACTGCAGTCCTCATACTAAACCAAAACCAAGGAATTCTCGCAACACATCCAGTGTATGCTGGAACACAAAAGTTCCACCACAGGCTCATGGTCGAAACTAGAGGTTAGTCATACTTACAGATTAGCGCATTCCCTACCTTATTGATAGAGGATTTGAGGTAATGCCTCAATTTGGAAGCACATCAGTGGATGTTCGGTAAGTGCATTATGTCTTTCACAACTTATCAATTTCAAGGGTTAAAAACCAAATGGTTTTTCAACAAGTGATAAATCAGGATCTTCAAGGTCAGGGACCAAGATGTATGCATGTATAAAATTGCATGCATTCATAATTTACTGCCATTGACCACAAATTCCCCATGGACACGACATGTGGGAATCAACTTATATCCAAGATATTTTTGGTTACCCAAGAGGGATTTTTTTTTTTATTGGGTGGGAAAATCATCCTTATGACATCCCCGCTCTTGGGCGGAGCGGGAGATAGTGTCAGACTCTTACTGACTAAAAACCCACTCCTGTTCCTTCGTTGCCTTCGTCCCAAGGCCTCGGGTTCCGCTTTCACACTACCCGTGGCCCCAGTAGGCTTCGACCCTGTTGGGCCCCTACGATTTGCTGACATCTCCTTGAGGGGCGCGTGGAACAGTACGCGCCGTCGACGACTTGGGCTCGGTCCGGACGGTTACCGGATGGTCGGACGGCGAGCCACCCTTTGCTCGCCGTCTGCAAGCCCGCGCCTACGGTGGCCGGAAATCGGAATCGGAATCCCGGCGGCGGTTGGAGCGTAAGGACCGTTGCCTCACGCGATCGGCCGCCTCCTTTGCTAGCATTACTGCTTCGCAGAAGGAGGCGACCGCCTGCCACTCCTCCTCGCTCCGGACCATGGCCTGAACCAAGGCCCGGCGCGAGAGATCGCCGCCGCCGATTGCCCCCACGAGGACACGGCGTTGCTCTGCCCAAGCGGGGCACACCTCCACCGTGTATTCTACCGTGTCCTCCGGGTGGGCCGTACAGTGGCGACATCCGGGCGTCGTTTCCGCACGAATCCGGTGCAGGAACCTCCCGAACTTACCGTGTCCGGTGAGAACCTGCGTCATGCGGAATGTGAGGACGTCGTGAGGTCTTTCCAATCACGCATCAAAGAGGGGACCATAATTGTGGCGTGCCCAACCCAAGAGGGATGGAGAAAAGAGGTTTATTGTGGACTTTACCCCTGAAAAAATTGGTTCACACGTCCAATTTTATAAGATGTAAGATCACTGCAGTGGCTCTAGTGTACCCAGGAGATTTTATGTCAAAAATTGAATCCAGATCACCTGGAGATACCTATCATTTCATTATGATCATTTAAAAAGAGTCTAATGCTGTCCCATATGGGATTTGTTCTACACATTATGTATCTTTGATTCACAAATCAGTATGTGCAACATCTTGATGACCTTTTGTGTATTGGTTCAGACTATATAGTCTACTACTACACACACTACACTATTCATACTAGTCTACTATTATATAATAAATGGCTGAAAAATATTCAAGGAACAATGGCTCCTTTTTTAAAAATACACTATCCCAATCATGTTTATTTTTTAGATTTTATATTTGACTCACATACAAAAAATGTATTACAAAATCCCTTGAAAATATTTACAGAAACAAGTTTTTTAGCTTATGAGAGATTATTCACTTAATAAGTACATCAACTGTTGCATTATTTTGTTGCAAAAACATTTGTTGTTGATTGGTTCTATAGGTACTAAAATTAGAACATAAATAATTAGTTATATGTAAAGGCAACTAAGATTCAAAATAAAAATTCATCCAGACATCAAACTAGACCTACAATGATGCAACAAGAACTCCGGGGGGGGGGGGAGGGGGGGGCACAATTGTAGTGATAATAGAAGTCCATGGATTCTGGAAAAAGGATAAAAATTTATAATTATCACATAAATTATTTAGAACTGCTTCACATTGTTTACCTTTAAAATTATTATTTTTTAAACATGAACACTTACACATTTTGTGTGAGGTTGATAATAGATTGCTGTATCTTGTATAAACCAAATGAAAGGAATTCGGTATCAACAATTAAATAATATAGCCAGAAATATGGAGCAATGGTGTGAAAATAAATAGATTTGTCTATTTGATTCATATATGGATTCAAAAGATAACAAAGAGACCAATTAACAATCTCATACAGTCAACTCTGACATAGATTGGGAAAAGAATATCTCTACATTTTAATGGGTATATTGTGTCTCAGTTTGGTCAAACTGATTGATCTTTTCCCTTCTACAAGTAATGCAAAATGTAACGCCTGTATTTCCTGGAAACCAAATCCAAAATATATTTAAGTAATTAGATGTTTTACTGCCCTTGGACTTGACATTTCTTTTATGTGTTTTTTCCTCCATTTAGCCCAATATTGGGGGAGTCTACAAAAATTAAGAATGAAAAGGCAATGTCATATTAACCTCCACAAGCTTGATACCCACTATTGCAAACAATGTTAGCTTTTTCAAGCTGTTAGTCTTTATACTCAATAAAAAACTTTCGCATTCCTCTTTTAAAGAGTGTCATCTTACACACCTTCTTACACTAATTTGCAGAGTAGTGACATGCTGTAATAACTCTTTCGAACAATGCGGTAGCTCTATCGCATGCACTGCTTATTTCGTTGAGAGCTTGCCTTAAAAAAACCTAGTAAGCCTCAAGATTGCTGGCCAGCGTCTTCCTCGTCAACGCGCAGGTACTGGAGAGAAGTAGTCGCCACTGGAGATTGAAGCAGAAGCAGCAGAGCAGAAGGTGGTTGGCGTGCTCTTTGACCTGCGGCTTTGGTCAACACATATTTTTTTTAATTATTTTTTTTATTATAGGCTCATAATTTATGTCGAAATTGTAAAGTATAAAATTAAAAACAATTCAAAAATAAAATTGAAATTACAACAAAATAACAAAATAACCGGTGGCAGTAAGCTAAACAAATGACGAACCCATCATTATGAAAGGTGTTTTAAATTATATGATTTTCTCTTCGTAACTCATAATTGAATCCTGATAACTGATTATTAAGAACAGCCGAGGGTAGTATAGTTTAGTCAAGTAAGTACCTAACTAAAAATCCTAATCAGCGAACCGTAGGTTTGATAACCTCTTTTTTCCGATGACTAATCCTTTGTCTGACCAGTTCTGTGCTAGGGATTTAAATATTTCCTCCAAGGTGGCAGTAAAGAGATTTGGGGATAATGGGTCTCCTTGCTTGACTCCTTTTTTAATTGGAAAGGTTAGCAATTTCATTTAGTGTATCAAAATTATCCATTTAAACATGTCAAATTAGTACTCTCGGGGTTGCAAATAATGTAGTTAGATAGTATGAATATTAGCGGATCATATTCTAGGAAGTGCAAGTATACACGGATGAATTCAACATATTGTATAGGGGACAACGGGGGGTAACGAATTGTATATTTAGAATCTCAGTAGTGTAGTAGTGTGTGTGTGTGTATGTGTAGTGTTTGCCTTCTACAAATATCGGTTCAGAGCTATTGTATCTGGGGTTGTATACGGCGTGTAAATAAGTTGACATGTTTGTATCTTGATCGTGTTTTTGTTCTTTGTCAGAGATTAAGTGATGTATATGAGGGATATATCGTTGATAGTTGTAATTGTGGTATAAAGGTGTATAAGGGTTTGTAAGTAGATTTCTGTGAGTACTCTAATATGTAGTAGACGTTTGATTTTATTTTTATTAATCTAGGCAATCCATACCCAGCTTGACAAAGGCAACATTGTGTGTAGACGTGTATAAGTGTGTCGACGTGTGTAAGTGTGTAAACGTGTATAAGTGTGTAGACATGTATAGGTTTGTGTATTGATTTCTGTGCATGTTTTGTTGTATAGTAGCCATTTAACATATTATTTAACAAATTAGGTTTTGGCTTAGGTAAGCTGTTTTAAGCAGGAGAAACAGTTTTGAGATATATATACCCATAGTTAGTCATTGCTCTTGCATTAGTTGTTGGACCTGTGCTTCGTGTCGTATATTGAAAAAAAATTTGCGATCGGATCAGTACTTTCAGAAATGACCTCCTACAAACAAAAAAAAAACAAACTTTACCTCTTTAGTATAGATTATGCGAGTATTATTATTAACAATGCCGTGAGCAATAAATCTATTTTTTGCGAACACAGTTGTAATGTATTAAGTTTCGAAACATTGCGAATTAATCCACTGAAGGAGATCGTGAAAATGATCCAACATAGTTCAAGGGAAGGAAAAGAATGTGGCAACAAAATCAATTCCCTCAACATAATAGAGACTGTCACTGCCACTGTAGTTAAAATCATCATCATCATTTCAGCCGAAAGACGTCCATTGTTGGACATAGGCATCTCCCAAGCGACGACAAGCCACAACGACCGATCCTGTGCGTCTCACATCCACCGCACTCCCGCGAATCTCATTAGGTCGTCAGTCCACTTTTTGGGAGGCCAAAACAGGTAAAATAGAAATAATTAACCAATTGACAACGGGATGAAAAAACTGCGATAATATAAACAACTTTTACTAGATAGACTAACCAGGTCACCATTACGTTCAAAGTAATATTGTTTCATTCTTATTTCAGTGTGGGTAAAAGACAGAGCTATACAGGTTGTCTAGCGCCATCTCTTACCCACTCTGGAAATAAGAATGAAACAATCTTACTTTAAACATCATGGTACGGATCCAAGTGTATGTTTGAAACTGGTGTTTCTTTAAAATTTGAAAAGTTGGTCGAAAAGCCAAGAGTATTCATAAATTCATCACAGTACTTCAAACGTTACTTATTGATCGAATTGAACGGACTTTATTCAAAACAATAGAGAATCATATAAAGTTTAGGTAGAATATTTATTAGTGTTTTTAAAATAATTACGCGCATATATGTTACAATCACAATGAGGAAATGTTCCAATAAGTAATGTAAATTTTTCTGCACAACGACATCATTGGTTAATTATAGCCCGTTATAAAAATCTCTGAAAATATATAAACTTTTGCGTAAAATAAAATTTATTGAATTCAGTTATCAGTGTTCTTGACAAGAATGAGGAATATAATTGTAACAGGTATCACCTGATATGAATTAATAATACAGAAAGAATCTGACACTGCTCTATTCGCTTCTAAATATGAAAATACATCGTTAATGAATACTTGTAAACTTGTTATACAAACCAATACTAATGAAATTACACAAATTTTGATAATTTGGGTAAAATTTCTATTGGAATTCTTGTTTCTGGTTACGATGACATAGAAGATTCTACAGAAAAACAAAACATTCATAGTCAAGACAATAAACTTTAGCCATGCGTAGGCATTGTAGAATTTTGGGAAATAAACGGGCATATTAAGAAATATTGGACACAACACACCTAGTGGAATGGAAATAACAATCCAAATCAGTAGCGACAGAACGAAGAAATTCCAGTTTTGCAACGCAAACACTAACACTACTTTTTCGTATAAGTTCTTGGTGTACACAAACATCCAACATATTAACACAACATCTGTTTGCATGTACAGTGCGAACGTCACATCTATTGTATTCTCGTTAAATAAAGCATTCTCCAAAATAAATTCCAGGATCGTATTCAGCAGTCTTGCTACAGTCAGTTGTGTGAGGATCTTCAGGTCGATTTTCCTTATATTGGGTCTGATAATGAAGAGCGCTACTTGCAGTATCAAACATAGTGATGATATAATGATCCCGGTCAGCCAAATGTAGTTTTCTAATGGGTCTCGAAGATCCGAGTCAGTTTCCACACTTTGTGTCTCGTTCACAGTTGCGTTAGACATTATATTGATATGTGTTGCTGTGTTGCCGGTCAGTATCACACTATTAACATCATTTTCCTCTACCTCCGACTAATCGGAAAAAAATATTACATACCAAAATGTTATTGAACATGAGTAGGTAATATTAACCATAAATGGATATAAGTGCTAGATATTATTGGTTGGTGACTAATTCTTCTAATAATTCAACAGTTGACAAATAACGGCATGGTTACCAGCAGAGTTTTCGTAAAGTCTGGTAAACACTGCTGAAGCAGCACCAATCCTACTGTTAATCTCGAATCCAAGTTGCCTTCACTGGTAAGGGTTCACCCTATTTGAATTTGTCCACTTGCTTGAGGACGGTACTGTCAATCCGTATTTCATGTCGGCCACGGTTAACAGTATCTAAAACTATACCTTCACTCTTCAAGACGATAATTATAAGGCCAAACGTACGACATGACTTCAAGCGCAGCCAGCATATTACGATATTCCCGAATAGCATACTCCACAGCACTCTTCGCCAATGCGTTTTTGCTCTGGGTACCGCCGTTTTTACCCAGTCACTACTATTTTCGTCAGCGTGGCTGGAAATATGGTTGAACGTTGGTACCACTATTGGTACCACTGTCTGCAATGGAGGGGTCATGACATTGTTTTCCATTTCAGTCTCATCCAACATATGATTACGCTAGATGACCCGCATCTGACCGGGACTGTTGACAACTGGCTCATGCACTTGAAACAAAGGTTTCCAAACACGGTACGCGGTCAGGTTGTTTCCTCCCTCTGTAGCTCCATAGTTTGAGTGCGTGACATTTTTTTTCATTGTTTTCTCGTTGATAGATTGAGTACAAAGCATTTCTTTTTAGAATAGCATATCGTCGAAGGACTTCTTCTGCTCTGGGTGCAGCGAGAGGGAGTGTCAGACTAACTAACTAAAACACACCCATCTCTTTAGTTACCCTTTCCGTTCCAGGACCGCAATAACTCTTTCGAACAATGCGGTAGCCTTAAGCCCATCGCTTGCACTGCTTACTTCGTTGAGAGCTTGCCTTAAAAAAACCTAGTAGGCCTCAAGATATGCTGGCCAGCGTCTTCCTTGTCCTCTCGCAGGTACTGGAGAGAAGTACTCGCCGCTGGAGATCGACGCAGAAGCAGCAGAGCAGAAGGTGGTTGGCATGCTCTTTGACCTGCGGCTTTGGTCAACACATGGTTTTGTTAATTTTTTTAAAATTATAGGCTCATAATTTATGTTGAAATTGTAAAGTATAAAATGAAAAACAATTCAAAAATTAAATTGAAAGTACAACAAAACAACAAAATAACCGGTGGCAGCAAGCTAATAAAATGACGGACCCACCATTATGAAAGGTATTTTAAATTATATGATATTCTTTTCGTAACTCATAACTGAATCCTGATAATTATAACTGATTATTAGCAACAGCCGAGAGTAGTATAGTTTAGTTACTTACTAATAAAATCCATGAGTTACTTAAAGAGGGATCAAGAAGGAAAGAAAGGATGAAACAAAGATGGACGGCTTTTGTAAGGCATGAATATGAAAGGATCAACAGATAGTATAAATGTAACGGTTGACAGGAGACAATGAAAAAAAAAGTATAGCAGCCTCATTAACCTAAGACTTGACTTAGGTTAATGAGGCAGCTACACGTATTCAAGAAGATGAGTGTAGCAACGAAATCAGTTTCCTCAATAAAATATAAATATTTGAAAAAAAAAATGGAGCCAATGTCACTGAAGCTTATATATAATTATTTGGCACTCTTCCATGGAATCCAAAAAAAACTCAAAAATATAAACAACTTTTACTAGCAAGGTTTGGAATGAACATTGTAAATTAATAGAAACTATGAACTCTACTAGTTTGGAACTGATATTTTTTAATATTCATCAAACAAAAAGGATTTTACTCTAATCAAAAGAACACCAGATTAAATATAGTATTAAGGTTTTATAAGTGCTATTTCTGTGAAAATATAGGTACCGTTGGATCATGATTACCGTATTTTATTTCTGTGAGGCTCTCTAGTTCCATCTAAAGCCTTGTGCGGACTTTAGTTGTTCATCATTTTGGAAAGTAGCAGATTCTGGACTAATTGTGCTCCATTGGTATAATTGCTGCAAGGCGTTCCGATGTGAGGATAAATAAAATAAATATGTCGTACATATTGGTACTGTTATATCAATGAAACACATATTTCACAATCACAACAAGTCACATTTTCCTATAAAACATAAAGCTTTCCGCACAGCCACAACATAGGTGAATTATGACCTGTCATACAACTTTCTGATAAAACTCCTAACACAAACACTTGCATAACCTATATCTTGAAAAACAAAAGAAAAATGATTGAATTTAGTCATCATTGTTCTTGGCAAGAATGAGAAATATAATTGTAATAAGTATCCCTTGATATGAATTAAAAATACAGAAAGAATTTGTCACTACTCTACTTACTTCTAAGTATGAAAAGATATCGTTAACGAAAACTTGCAAACTTGTTATACAAACCAATATAAATGAGATGACACAAGTTTTGATAATTTCGGCAAAATCTCTGTTTGAGGTCTTGTTTCTGTTTACAATGACGTAGAAGATTCTAGAGAAATAAAAAACATTAATAGTTAAAACAATGAATTTTAACCATGCGTAAGCTTTGTAAAACTTGGGGAAATGTTCAGGCCACAGACACAGAAATATTGGACACAACACTCCTAGCGGTATAGAAATTACAGTCCATATCAGTAGGGATAAAACGACGAAGTTACACTTTTGCAACACGAACACTAACACTACTTTCTCGTATATGTTCTTGGTGTACAGAAACATCCAGCATATTAACACTACGTCTGTTTGCATGTACAGTGCGAACGTGACGTCTATTGTGTTCTTGTTAAATAAAGCATTATCCAAAATAAATTCTAGGATTGTGTTCATCAGTCTTGCCACAGTCAGTTGTGTGAGCATCTTCTGGTCGATTTTCCTTATCTTGGATTTGACAATGTAGAACACTACTTGCAATATCAAACATAGTGATGATATAATGATCCCGGTCAGCCAAATATAGTTTTCTAGCGAGTTTCGATGATTTGAGTCGGTATCCATGTCTTGGGTCGCATTCATAGTTGCGTTAGACATTATGCTGATATGACGTGTTACTGTATTGCCGGTCAGTGTCACACTACTAACATTATTTTCTCCAACCTTGGACCGGGCGAACAAAATTATCAATTCCGATTCACATAACGAAACGTAATTGAACCTAATCTGTAATTATTGTACATTAGTGAATGTGAGTGCCAAAAATTTATTTGATTAGCGACTAATTTCTGTTATAATTTACCAAATGGTAAATGGCGGCATAGTGGGCGCAGTGGTTAAGCTGTGCTGTGTATTGTAGGTTCGATTTCCGTATGGAATAAATATGTCTGGGTATTTTGTGTATGAGTTAACACGTTTATGAACGCACCTATGACAAAGGAATTCCTTGGCAAGGTTTAAATTAACAAAATAATAGTAAAGTAATCTATCACAAATTCAAATTTCATCGGTATGTACTACGAGAAAAATGTTCTAATTGAACATTGAAATAGTACGGAAGACAGTATATCATTGAAGTAGGAGTAGTGGGATACATTACGACTTGTAACAAAACCAACCGAAGGTTCCGTTTCGGTTTCGGCAAATGGCAAAAAGTTTAAAGTTTTCATAAGAACTTGATTACCAGTTCATAGATCAGTATCATAATATTTGAATCTGGTTTGTTGACGACCTCACGGACAGGGTAGCAATTGTCAAAAGTGCAATTGCACTCTACCAATGCTATTATAGTGTCTAAAAATTTGAGTTTATTGAATAATTTAGATTCTATGTTAAAAATTAAATTAGTCATTAACCATTGACTCACTAATTCATGTTTTTTAAGTTTGGATTTATAAATGTTTAGAGCGCGTTTTTCCTTGTTAGAACTAGTTTTTACTATATACCTTTGTTAATACTAGAATTAACTAATGCTCAAAATTGAATATCAGTAAAACTAGTTCTTACTAGACAAAACGTGTTTTTCCGAAGCGTGTTTTTCCGAAAATACTCCTTTGGAGCTTTGTAGCTAGGTGCTGCCGTTTAATAGCGTCTTCCATTATACGTATGTGTTTGATTCTGGAGTCTTTACTCAGGGTGCCTGATACGCTGAGCCTGAAGGCCGCTGAAGCCGCCTCCTCCGGCACTATTAGATGCAGTGTAGGCAGACCCAGCTTCGCTTGCAGGGCAGCCATGGGCGTGGTTTTCATGCTGCTAGTGATCGCTACGCAAGACGAATTGTTGCAGTTTTTCAAGGTATTTTTGGGCTGTGCTCAGTTCAGTCCTGGGCCACCAAACTAAAGAGCCATATGTGATTATTGGTCTAATAACAATGGTATATAGCCAGTGGGTGATTTTTGGGGTTTGCCCCAACTACGGCCTAACATGCGTTTACACTGCCACATAGATATACTGGCTTTTTTGGTGATGTACTCGGTGTGTTTTGCTCAATTCAGCTGTTTGTTCAGGTAAACTCCCAGGTTTGACTTCAGTTGATAGGCTAAGGGTATTTCCAAAAAAACGTGGCAGTTGTAGTGCTGCCAATGTTTTTTTTTTTTTTGTGAAGAGAACCAATTCAGTTTTTGAGGGGTTCACGGTTAGTTGGTGTTCCTTACACCAGTCCTCTACTATTTTCAAGACCTGCCGCATAAGGTTACATAGTGTATTTTCGTGGGTGCCATTTATTATAATGGTTTTATCGTCGGCCTATTCTACGGCGAAGTAACCTTTAGTGTTGAGTCTTTTAACGAGATCATCTGCAACTAAGTTCCATAGTAAGGGCGAGAAGACATCCCCTTGAAGGCAACCCTTTGCCACTATAGCCCTTGTAGTGTTATTTATATTTACTCGTACTGCTCTATATCTGAGCATATTTGTGATCCAGCCACTCAGGGTCGGGTCAACACCGTGACTTTCAAGTGCAGTGCTGATGCTTCGGAACATAGTCTTATCGAAGGCTCCTTCGATGTCTATGAAGACTACTAACGAGGAGCCTTTGTGATTTATTGCGCATTCAATCTTTGAGATCAAGTTGTAATCATCGAGCAGGTTTTAAAATAATGTCAACTGTTTCTATCATGACGCTGGAACTCATTGCAATTTTACAAGCCTTGTCCTATGCAATGGAAAAAAAAATTGATAAAGTTGTTATATTTACGGACAGCAAAAGTGCATTGCATCACGTGGCTCGATGCGCCTCTGGCTTCAGAGGTACATCGATAGCTTACGAAATTTTAAAACATATTTATAAGTTTATTATAAATGGCTTAAAGTTGAAGTTGCAATGGGTTCCAACGCATGTCGGTCTACGGGGGAATGAAGAAGCTGATTGTTCATCTAAATTAGCGGCGACGGAAGGAGTTGAGCTGAATTTCATACCAGATTATGTAGAATATGTACCAAAATTTAAAATTAAAAGTTTCAACAACTGGAAACAACATTTTAACATTAAGTCAGTAGACAAAGGAATATGGTATAAAACAGTGCAACATCAGCTTCCTCAAGTGCCCTGGTTTGACAGTAGCGGGTTAAGTAGATGTTATGTTAAGTTAGCTGTAAGATTACGGTCTGGACACTATCCATCAGCAAAGTTCGCATTCCTCATGAAGAAAGTAAGTTCCCCCAACTGCAACACATGCAATGTAGTTGAAGATGTTCATCATTTGCTGATGGATTGTGTCAAGAACCAAGTGGAAAGGAGAATTTTAATTGATGAATTTAATTTAAATATATCACAGGTTGGTCTGATTCAATCCATTTTAGCGCAACCAAAGTCAGACGTAGCAAAAAAGTTTTGCGAGTTGGTGTACCACATCGATTAAGATCCTCCACCTAGTTAAGTCTAATTAAAAGCAATGTTGGGTGTCAAGTAGTTTGTATAAGGCATGATGGAGTTGACGTATCCATAGGGATAAAAACTCCAACTAAAAATGTAGATTAAAAAAAAAAAAAAAAAATCTTTGAGATGACGCTATGTAGTGCAGATTCCGTTGATTTACCTGTGGAGTAGGCATGTTGCTCTTTGTGGAGCGATCTCTCCAAGAGTGGTCCGTCCCGGATGTGTCTGTCGCACAGCCTCTCCAAGGTTTTCAGTAGGAAGGATGTCAGGCTTATGAGCCTGTATGCCTTGGGTTGCGTGTAGTCAGTTTTTCCGGGTTTCGAAGTGAAAATAACTTTCACCTCACGCCATGCATGTGGTAGATATCTGTGTGCTATATAGGCACGGTATATCACCAGCAGCCACGCAACTAGGGAGTGTTCTCCCCATTTCAGTAGCGCTGGAAAGACACCGTCTAGTCCTGGTGACTTGTACGGTTCGAAGGTCCTGATGGCCCATTTAATTCGGTATTTTGTCACTATGTTATGTGCTCTGGACCAGTCAAGATCGATTGGGGTCTATTCCCGTACGCTCGACCACGTCCTGTCCTCAAGTAGGTTGCAGTCCGGGAAATGCGTTTCCAGTAGGACCTTACTGGTCTCACTGGTCTGTTAGTATGTAGCTGTTGTCTGATTTTTTCAGCGCACCAAGGGTACGCTATTTGTGTAGAAAATAAAGCCGCAACTTCCGCTTAACTGCATATTGACATAACATAACATTGACAATGCATATTGCATATTATCTATGTCCTTGTCGGTGTCGGTGGTCTCCGTTTTTGTCTGTTCAGTGTCTGTGTTAGTCTTGGGATAGGTCTGGGGGTAGAAATGAACGTATATCGAACCCAGCAGGCACAATATACGTCGCTCCCGCCCCAAGACCTTGTCAACCTTATCGGTGGGGATAACCATGGTCAGATACGTCCCATAGTTATCCCCACCGACTTTGGTTGCCCGGTATAACGTGGTCGTTATACCTCCCAATGTCGTACCAAGCATTCTGATAGATCAGAAAGTTCTGGATCAGCGCAATGTCCCCATTGAACCTGGGAACGAAGAGCAGCACTCGGACACGAGTCGTCACGTCGGACTGTCTCATGACTGTCAGTGTCTGGTCGGTGTTAGGGAGTTTCATTAGGGGGCCATTCTGTGTCAGCCAAGTCAGTGCATTATCGTCCTCAAACCACATCTGGATGGTACCGTCCGTCACCCGAGGGTAGCCTCGGAAGGCCGGGAGTGGTTTCGTGGAGTCTTACACGATCAGAAGTCTTTCAAGTTCTAATTTGACGTAAGTCGCTTCGTCACCTGTCAGGTCGCTTGAGGGGGGCGGGAAACAGATCGCTAAGGTCAGTCGCGCCGGAATATCCTTCGGGACTCGCACGCATGTTCAAAGTAACTGGCATGGTTGATGGCAAACGACCAAGAGGCGGCAGCCCAAAAAGATGGGCAGATCAGGTAAATACCATTAGCAAAAAACTAATCCAGCGGGAACTTCACGACCCTCAGTAATAAGGAATACGACTCGAGGAGGAGGAGGAGGACGCCGACAAAGTGGTAACATAAAAAGTGGAAAAAGTGTTTTACTAGGGTACCCCCCCCCCCCCTAAACGTAAAGGTGGGAGTGATTTTTTTTTTTCATTTCAACCGTAACGTGTGATATATAATTGGATAGATATTTAAAAACTGAATAGGAGTTTACTCAAATCATTTTTTTATAATGTTAATATTTTCGGATCTATCGCTTCAAAAGTAAAAAAAAATGTGTGTGTGTCCCTCTCACTTGTGAAACATAAGTTTAGAAAATAAGAAAAAAATCTCAAAAGTAAGAACATTATAAAGACTTTCTAGGAAAAATATTTTGAACTTGATGGGTTGAACAGTTTTTGAAGAGTTGTACAAAATAATTTCTGAAGTAAGTTTGTAATTTAACCGTATATGCAAGCATTTTTTTTAGCTTAATTTACTTATATTATTATCCTGAACGTATCTTCTTCATCATCATCATCATCATTTCAGCCGAAAGAAGTCCACTGCTGGACATAGGCCTCCCCCAAGCGACGCCACAACGACCGATCCTGTGCGTCTTGCATCCACCGCACTCCCGCGACTCTCACCAGGTCGTCGGTCCACCTTGTGGGAGGCCTTCCAACGCTGCGTTTTTCGGTGCGCGGTCGCCGTTCTAGAACCTTTCGGCCCCATCGACCGTCCGTTCTGCGAGCAATGTGCCCTGCCCACTGCCACTTTAGTTTGGCGATTTTTCGGGCTATGTCGGCGACCTAGGTTCTCCTGCGGATATCTTCATTCTTTATGCGATCAAGCAAGGAAACTCCGAGCATAGCCCTTTCCATTGCCCTTTGGGTGACTGTAAGCCTTCTGATGAGGCCCATTGTAAGCGACCATGTTTCAGTACCATAAGTCATCACTGGTAACACGCACTGCTCATAGACTTTCGTCTTGAGACACTGTGGTATGTTGGACGAGAAGATACCGCACAGCTTCCCGAACGCTGCCCAGCCGAGTCGGATTCGACGATTGACCTCTTTCTCAAAGTTAGACCTACCCAACTGGATTGTCTGTCCCAGATAAACGTAATCGTCCACAACTTCGAGTGTAGAGTCCCTGATCTTGATAGGAGTGGGTGCTACATGGCTGTTTACCATGACTTTGGTTTTGTCCATGTTCATTTTAAGTCCTACTCTTTCGGAAGCTCTACTGAGGTCACCAAGCATTGTACTGAGCTCCTCCGTAGTCTCAGCCATGACTACTATGTCGTCGGCAAACCGAACGTATCTTCTTACAAATAAAAAAAGAATTATTAAAATCGGTTCACACAATCCAAAATTACCAATGAAAACCCAACATACATACCCGTCTAGTTCGTATAAATTAGTAACCCAATTTCCCGATAGATGGCTTTGTACTTTGGGCTACTTCGCGCTGTTAAGATTTTTCCTGAGTTGATGAGGTCGAGACGGGTATGAGCTATTATTATATTGTCGAATTGTTCGGTTGGTCTCTCGTTGGCATTGTTGGTATTTGTTCTTGCTCGTTATCTGTCGATCATTAACTTTTAAGTGAGGACACTTATTGTGACGGACGGGAAACTATGGAACCCTACACTAAGAGTGGCCCGACACGCTGTTGGCCGGTTTTTGTTTTTATAATAAGTCGTAAATAAAGTCGTCATAAATCAAACATTCAATGTTTGATTGTACGGAATGAGTGTTTATTTTTTTTTCTGATAATGCAGATGCAATATGCCTAAAGTTGTGCGAGATTTAGTATGTTTGTCTTTTTATGTACTTCGTTTTTTTTATTGGATTTAGATAGTGATAATGAAATATTTCTAATTAATAGTAATTTTGTTTTGTATTTGGTTTGACTACGATTTCGCTTAACGGTAAGCGATGAAGTAGTCGACGATGAAACGTATCAATACGTATAAGTGTAAAAATGAGCTGAACTTCAGTAAGTAATAGATTTTTAATATGTCAAAAAAGAAGTCGGTTTTGGTATCGACCTGAAAGTCTTGGTTCGATTGAACACTACTTATGAGCTTTTAAGGAAAAGTTTATTATTAACAAGATCTTTCCTTAAAAATCTTTTAACTAATGCAGTTAATCTACGCAATCTGAGACTAAAATTAAGTTGAACAGAGTTTGCTCTAAAAAATTAAATCCAAGTAAAGTTTAGATGGATATGTATATATTTATTCATATCTTGAAGTAATGAGGAAAACACAACGAGGAAATGATTCTAAAAATACAAAATGGTTTTGACACAATGACGACATAAATTAATTAATATGGTACTGGACTTATTTAATATTTAATTAAAATTATTTTTAATAATTATTTAAAGTAATTTCATCCAAAATCGCAAATGAAAAGAATATTTCAACTGAGTTCAAATTTAAGCAAGTTAGAAACCTTTCAAAACTAATTGAAGAGGAAAATAACAAGTAATGGAAAAGGATGCAGAATTGGTTGGTTGGAGTAATGGAAAATTATTGTACCACTGTAGAAAAGAGACAGCGAGATGTTCCTATTACGCGGCCATTGGTTCTTATACAAATATTTAAAATGCTGCCTGTTTGTTGCTTAATTTTATAACCAATTCTAAAGTTGTTTAAAAAAAAAAACATTGTATAAAATATTGTACAAAAATAAACATACCCTAGTGAGTAATACTTGTACTAATTTATTAGGATACAACTCAAAAAGAAAGTATAACTTAATTAATTTTAAACAAATGTTTAATTAGCGTTCTTGACAAGAATGAGAAATATAATTGTAATGCCTATGACTTGATAAGAATTGACAATAGAGAAAAAAATTAACAACGCTTCATTCACTTCTAAATATGAAATGATATCACCTACAAAAACGGTTACACTTGTTATACATACTAATAGCACGGAGATGACGCAAGTTTTAATGATGTCGCCAAAGTTTCTACTAGAATTCTTGCTTTTTGTTATGATGACATAGAAGATTTTACAGAAAAACAAAACATTCATAGTCAAGACGATAAACTTTAACCATGCGTAAGTCTTGTAGAACTTAGGGAAATATTCAGACCACAGACACAGGAATAGTGGACACAACACTCCAAGCGGTATTGATATTACAGTCCAAATCAATACAGACAGAACGATGAAATTCCACTTGTGCAACGAAAACACCAACACTACTTTCTCGTATAAGTTCCTAGTGTACACAAACATCCAGCATATTAACACAACATCTGTTTGCAAGTACAGCGCGAACGTGAAGTCTACTGTGTTCTTGTTAGTTAAAGAATTATCTAAAATTAATTCTATAATTGTATTCATCAGTCTTGCTACAGTCAGTTGTGTGAGAATCTTCTGGTCGATTTTTCTTATCTCGGGTCTGATAATGAACAACACAACTTGCAATGCCAAACATAGGAATGATATAATGATCCCAGTAATCCAAATATAGTTTTCTAGCGGGCTTAGGAGTTTATGGTCAAAATAATTGACTTGCGCGTTCACAGTTTCGTTTGGCATAATGTTGATTAATGTACTAATATATGTGCTGCTGTGTCGCCGTCCACTAACATACTACCGATTAACTTTATTTTTGCTAAATGACGACCGTGCCGGCCAAATTTACTATGTTAAAAACGCAATGATGTAATTGAACCTAATGTCTAATTAGTGACAATAAATAATTAGGAGTAAGTGCCAAAATGTATAGGTTGGCGACTAATATCATACAAATATTACGTAGGTGTAAATTTGTAACAACAACATGTAACTGGAGTAATGTATACCTTTATACACCACATTTAGAAAATTAATTTACAATGATAACTTGCTTGAAGCACTGAAATTCACTGTGTAGTGTTTTTTTTTTTTTTAAGAAATTTATTTTATATACATAGGCAAGTAATATGCGACGAATAGAAAAACTAGTGTCTAGATACTAGTTTGTTAATTGTTTGTGTGTGCGTTCCTAGGAACGTGTTTGTGTGTTTGTGTGTGACAAACAGTCTAGTGATCAACGAGAAGATCAAGGTCTTTTAAAAATTCAACATCAAAATAATATAATAATATAATATTAATTATATTTTTTGTACTAAAATAATCAAGAATTGTAGCCTATTCTAAACATTGGGCACGCCATAATTATTGAGAAGTGACTGGGAAGACATCACGGCGTCCTCACCTTCCCCATGACGCAGGTCGTCACCGGACATGGCAAGTTCAAGAGGTTTCTGCACCGAATTTGTGCGGAAGAAACGCCCGGGTGTCAGCATTGTGTTGGCCGCCTGGATAACATGATGGAGGTGTGCCCCGCTTAGGCGGACCACAGCTGTGTCCTCATGGGGCCGATCGACAACAAGGGCTGCTCGCGCCAAGCCCTGGTACAAGCCATGGTCCGGAGCGACGAGAAATGGCAGGCGGTCGCCTCCTTCTGTGAAGCAGTAATGCTAACGAAGGAGGCGTCCGTACATGTTAGTGACAGACTTCACTCCCCCGTGGGCGTGGGTTTGCGGACGGCGAGTATGGATAGCACGCCAGCCGGCCGTCCGGTAATAGTCCGGACCGATCTCGAGTCGTCGACGTAAGTATGGTTATCAGTTGTCTAGTACTCATACTACAAGCTCTGCTTAGTTTGGGACTATTTGGCATTGTGTAAAGGTTGTGGAATATTATGTATCCTTCTTAAACACGTAATGCTCCGGAGAATTAATTAAAATAACATACGGGTTTAATTAATAAATTGAGTTTATCGCTAACGATAAGCCAGTTCCCTTTTCCCCCAGTATTTCTCCACCAGTACCAACAAATTACATATTCTTGACGCCTTTAATATTTTATGGATTACATACAATACTTTTTCAGAAGGATCTTCAACCAGCGAATTAGTATTCTCATGTCGTTTGCTTCAGGATAAGAAAATAAACGGATATATTCATCAGTATGCACGACGAGAAACATTCTCTGAACATTGATATGAAATAGGAACAAAATATCTTTGAAGTAGGACACGTTACAAGTTGTAATAAAACCTCTTTAGTATATTTTCTAATGAAAAGTCTAGAAAAAGTTAATCAGAGTGCACCTACCCGTCACAAAGCCGTCATCAACGCATTCAAGACCTATAGCATGGCGTTTGAAGTAAGATTGTTTCATTCTTATTTCCAGTGTGGGTAAGAGATGGCGCTAGACAACCTGTATAGCTCTGTCTCTTACCAACACTGAAATAAGAATGAAACAATCTTACTTTGAACGTCATGGTAACCCCGCAAGTCAAGTGTTCATTCGCTTTAAGTCAAGAGTGAATAGGTTGCTTCTAGGTAAGCGCTCCATCGTCGACCGCATCGTCGCTTTCCATCAGGACAAGCGCGAACATAACAAGAATAAAAAAAAAAATCAGGGCCTTATCATGTCGTATTAAAATGACAGGAGCGAGCGAAAAAGAGGGATTTACAGTTCAGTTTAGGTCGTCAAATAAATCGCGTGAAGATCTCGTGGTATGGGTATCAGTTCACCAAATTAAGGGGATGCAACTCGACATACATTTTCATTGTTTTTCATATAACTCTCTCTTACGCGATTATGACGTTATTGCACATTTTTCATTAGATATTTTGGAAACACAGTATCTTGTGGATAATAACTAGTCTTAAATTGAAATCAATTTGTTTTGTTTAAAACTAATCCAGTAAAAATCTGCTATTTTACATGAACTTTGACACTTCATAATTTACTCAAAATTTAAAAAAGTATAACAATAGAAGCCTTACAAATTTAATCAAGATTCTGAATGACGACAAGTTTTTTCAAAAACTTTTAAGGGTTTAAAAAAATCACGTATGTATTTCCTGGAACAAGTTTTGTAAAGTATACGAGTAAATCATGGAATTACCGAATGCCAACAAAGTATTCAGAAGCTATCTCTCTTTTTTCGCGTTTCCTTTTCGTCAAACATCGCGTTGGATTGCATCAGATGAAGTAACAAGCTTTTATACCATGCTCGATGTTGACGATAGGCGAGTGAAAAAGGACCCTCTTAAGCATGAATAAAGAGATTTCTTGGAAACAACATTTTTTTTTTTTTTGTAAAAATGAATATCAGTAATAATGATATTTTGACTCTCATTCTTAATAACCAGTAGGACTATTACTAGGAAGTTATAGTGTAAGATAAATAAATGATCACAATGACAGGAGGATCTGGTGAGTCTCATTTCATTTCATATCCGACATTTTTTGTTTCAAAATTGTATAGTCACTACATTCACCTGGATATACCTCAACAACGATTTCCCAAAAAAAAAAACACCACCACGCCAAATGCGCACGCTGCGCGCATGGTGCGCGCGTGGTGTTATATTATTGATTTTTTTCCATTTTTTTTTTCAATTTTATTATGTTTTTTTTTGCGGTCTTCCCGTCCGATTATAATTTACATGTCTTCAAGGCTAGAGTGGTGGATAGGCTCTTAGTAAACTAGTGAGCCTCACCATCAACGATTGCATCTCTGCTTACCATTTTTTTTTTATGTGGGAAATTCTCCAAGGACATATCCCTTGGGCGGGGCGGAAGGGTTTGTCACACTTTTACTGACTAAAACGCACTCCTAGTTCCTTCGTTGCCTTTCATACCAGGGCCAGGTTTTCTTTTCAGAAGCGAACCTATGGCTCCAGTAGGCTTCGACCCTGCTAGACCCCTACTGTTTGCTGACATCTCCATAAGGCGCACGTGGAACAATACGTCCGTCGACGACTTGGGCTCGGTCCAAAAGTCGAGCTACCCAATGCTCGCCGTCCGCAAGCCCGCGCCTAAGGTGGCCGGATAAATGGTGATTCTCTTGAGAGTGTCGAAATATACGATTTTTGCAACATAAGCGGCCGTATTTTTTTTTTGTTAACTCTGAAGTTTGATTTTTTCAGTTTCAAGGGACCGTAGACCTGAGTATATGATTTTAATTCAAACTTGATACCTCCACGCGTTCCCCAGATAAAGGGTCTTGACAGACAGACAGACGGACGACAACACTGATCCTATAAGGGTTCCGTTTTTTCCGTTTGAGGTACGGAACCCTAAAAGCATCTGACATCTTCATTTCTTCAACCATTTATTGAACTAATATCTGAGGCCCTACCACGGTCTCCTATCGCGATCCATTTGACGACCTAAACTGAATCGTTAAAGGGATGGAGCTATATAGTGTAAACTATACAGCTCCATCTCTCTTTCTCGCTCACACGCCTGAAATTTCTCACGTCCCCTGTACTCAATAAACCCATTGATAAATCGGAAGCAATCAACTATACAATCAGTCAATAAAAATCAAGCGCTGCAGCATTGTCTGCCGCTGCAAGGCCAGGGCCGACCATTTACCGAACGGATGTAGGAAGCGCCACATCGCTAGTTGCTCACTAGACGTCGCACGGTGTGTTTATCGTCTCATATAATAATAAAAAGAATACGACGTTCTATATTCGATTTTCGCGGTTAAACTTTGAATTGTGTTTCACGCAAGATTCAAAATGGCGTCAGTTTAGAAAAAAAAATTGACATAATTTAAAAAAAAACATGTTAAAAACATCAGATGTGTTTAGAGTAATTTTTGTGTTAAACTTATGTATTTTTTTTTAAAGGTAAACGACTCAAGGCCGTCAATTTAGAAGATGATTCATTGTAATAAAGAGTGTTTTAAACAACGATTAAACTAATGGCACATACGATGGGCAGTTGAGAGCGTCTTTGATTAAAAATAGACTTCACAAATGCAACATTCGTTATAATTAAAATGTATGTAAATAGACCAGTGAACGAACGAATGTGAACGAATGGAACTGCGTGCACTTGAGTCAACTTTGGAGTACACAAATTGTGTATTTTCTTACAATTTTGGTCTCAACTGAAGTCCACTGTTTAAGTCGTGTTTTTCAGTGTACGGTTGAAATAAGTGGCAATGTGTTCTCTGTGGCAGTGATGTAGCGTTTTCACAAAATTATAGTTTCCTCGATTTTTATCTGGTGACACGATTCTTGAGTTATTTTTGTTCGCCGTGTTTTTGGGTCTTCTTATTAAATGAAAGGGTAAGTGGTATATTGATAGCGATAAAATAGAAGTACTTAGTAGTAGATGATATTAATATGATCTGTCGATATTAAATATCTATTTATGCAGTCATGCGAAAATGTATCGTGTCTCGGTACAGTAGATATATGAAGGGTTGTCTACAATAAACTATACTGTGCGTTCCAAATAAGAATAGGAACTATTGCTATGTGACGTCACGTCATTCTGTCAAATCGAAGAAATTGGGTAAGGTGAACAAAACAAGAAATTATTAAAATTTAATTTATTTACGAATTGTGAACGAAAAAAGTTTAATCAGAATCCAGTTCTTTAATTTTGTTCATCTCTGAGTCACTGTGTTCAGTGTCTGGGTAGTGGCAAATGGAAAAAAAATGTGAATTATTCCTAACAATAAAAATAAGAAAGAAAAATAAGTTTGTTTTAAACTAATAATATTATTATTTTATTTAGCTAATTTATATTAAACAATAACGTTTTTGCCTCACCTAGATTTTACTAAGACTTAGTAAATCAAAACAAAAAAAATACCCTTTATTGATACGCAAATAAGCTTTCTTTGCAAACCGTACTTTTCATTCAACATTTGACAGATCGAGGTTATTGACTTTCCTATTCTTATTTTGAACGCATAGTAATTATTATGACAAACGTGAAACGATTTGAGTAATTAAGGGAAAGGTCAGGGTAACCCGGGAAATTCAAATTTTCTTAATTTTTTTTTTACATTTATCCCGAGCAAAAACTCAAATTTTCTTAAGTTTTTTTAGTGCCCTGTAACATTCACCATATTGACGGTGAAGTGCCTTTAACTGACATTTTTCGGGGAAAATTACTTTTTAGCGTTTATAATTTAAATGTGTTTTTGCATCTTTAAGTCAAATCTCCGAAGAAGATATTGCAACTGCGTCAAATAAAATTGTGGAAACACCTAAATAAACTAACATGTCATAAAAGTCATAATGAAATATATAAAATAAAAAAAATATTTAAATTTTTAAATATTCTTTTATTTTTCAGTAAAAAAAAAACATTTAAAAATATAAAAATAGTGTCCCACCGGTATCGGGAACAGGGTCCAAGCTACCGGCGGTCAGGGCTCCAGAGAAAGGAACCTCCTAACAATACGAGCCGTGTCCAGGAGTACCGCTTTCTGAATCAAGCCCTTGATCCAGCCGCCTAACGCGAGCCTCCTAAGTCGAGGTTCTTGGCTATTAAGCCTATGGCTGACACGACTATCGGTACAATGATTGCCGATTCTACATCCCATATGTTGACAACCTCGCGAGCCAAGTGAATATACTTGATTTGTTTGTCTTATTATTTTTATTCTCTTCTTATCTATCTTTACAGGCCTTAAAACCTAATGCGACAGTGCAGCTAACAACTATACTTAAACCTAAACATACATTTTTGTTATAAAATTTTGTCTATAAACACCTGTATGTACTTAAACCGGTTGGATTTCGTCACTCGGTACACTATTATACTATATTATATAAAGAGGGAAGATTCCATTTTTTTTTTATTTTTGTTTGTATCGAATAATCTCAAAAACTACTACATCGATTTTAAAAATTCTTTCGCCAATACAATGCTGCTTTTTTGAGGTAGGAAATCATCTAAAGACTTCTCGCGCTCTAGAGCGGGGAGGAAGGGGCGGGAGTCTTTACTGACTAAACCACACCTATGTTCATTTGCGTTTGCGTTCTAGGACCACGCGTACCTAACCTTTTTAGAAGTCGACCGATGACCCTAGTAGGCTTCTCCCCTTCTGGGCCCCTACGGTTTTGCTGACATCTCTTTGAGGCACGCATGGAAAACTACGTGCCGTCAACGACTCGGGCTCGATCCGGACAGTTACCGGACGTCCGGACGGCAAGCTAACAATGCTGCTTTGTCACTGAGCGACAAGCTAGGTTACATATATTTTATTTATTTAAACTTCATGTGTAGCAGTGGTACATAGGCGGACTTAATGGCACAAGGCGTTCTCTACCAGTCAACCACAGGGTTAAAAAAAATCAACTCTGTGGTAGGTGTGCACAATAAATAAATAACAGATATTAATTGGCTTATAATAATAAAATACGTATATTTTCTGCTTATATGCGGGCGAAACTGGTGGTATTACTCAATACTTCATAGTTATTTATAAGGGCATATTTACTTGAGTTTTATCTGTCATAATAATATAAGCAGAAATAGTCAAAACAGTTTCGTAAACAATACGTGTCTTTACGTTACTTAGGTTTTTACAACAAACATGTTATTGGTAATAAGTAAATATGCAGGCTTAATCTTTATAAACAACTTCTGCCAGTGGCTTAGCCTGTATAAAAACCGAAAATTATCTCAAAGGAACATATTCCCGGGATAAAAAGATATCAAATTTTCTATTCCAGGACATGGTCGCCAAATTTCATCTAAATCCATTTAGCTGTTTAAGCGTAAAACAGTAACAAACACACACATACCTACTTTTGCCTTGGTAACCGACCGGACCGAGCCCAAGCCGTCGACGGTGCGTACTGTTCCACGCGCGCCTCAAGGAGATGTCAGCAACTGTAGGGGCCCTGCAGGTTCGAAGCCTACTGGCGCCACGGGTAGTGTGAAAGCGAAGCCCGGGGCCCAGGGATGAAGGCAAAGAAGGAACAGGAGTGGGTTTTTAGTCAGTAAAAGTCTGACACTATCTCCCACTCCGCCGAAGAGCGGGATTTGTCATTAGATGATTTTCCCAACTAAAAAAAAAACCTGCTTTTGCCTTTTTAGTATTAGCAAGCTGTCCCCGACGGTTTCACCCGCGTCTTTGGATGCTGCTCCGCTTGCGTAGATCATAGCGTGATGTTATATAGCCTATACTATCCATCATGAACCTGGCTATCACATACAGAAAGACTTTATCCAATTCGACTAGTAGTTCCAGAGATAAGCCCATTTAAATAAACAAATAACTCGACTTCAGTCAATTTGTAATTTATTCTTTCGTTCATTTACATTATCCTGCCTTTTTTATATTAGAAGGAAGCATAATGCCACTTATGTTTTTAATAAGATGTGTAATAAAAATATTTAAAAAACACGTCATTATCATCATCATTTCAGCCAAAAGACGCCCATTGTTGGACATAGGCCTCCCCAAGTGTCGCCGTAATGATCGGTCCTGTGCGTCTCGCATCCATCGGATTCCCACGACCGTCACCAGGTCATTGGTCCATCTTGTGGCAGGCCTTCCAATGCTGCGTCTTGCAATGTGCCCTGCCTTCTGCCACTTAAGCGTAAAACACTTATTTTTATTCAATATATCAGATCATACTATATTAATGACGCAAAAAACTATTTTCTTCATCCTGTAAAGTTGTCAAAATGATAGTAACGATCGATTGCCAGTTCACAGTCGATATAGCCTATACTATTTGTCATGAACCTGGCTATCATATACAGAAAGATTTTGTCCAATCCAACTGGTAGTTCCAGAGATTAGCACATTAAGATAGACAAAAAAACTCTTCCGCTTAATTCTTCTTCACACGCGAACGGCTGAAAAGATTTTAATGAAATTTGGCACACGTGTAGACCATGTTCTGGATAAGCACTTTACTTTTTATCTCGAGAGTATGTTTCCTTCGACGATTTTCTATTTTCACAGCCAATTTTCATTTTTTCTATCACTTTCATAAAATGACATAAACATACGTAAGTACTCAAACTAAAGGCATTTTATTTCAATTAAATCATTTGCTGCCTTAGACTTTAGAATTGTCAAGGTCGGTCAGATACAAAAAAAAAAAGATATAAATAACTTTTTGCACATTCCAAAGCGTAGATCCCTAAGGAAAAGAACACGAAAATATTCAACAGTAAGTTTAGGGTTCCGTACCTCGGAAGGAAAAAACGGAACCCTATAAGATCACTTTGTTGTCCGACCATCTGTCTGTCTTTCTGTCTGTCAAGACCCTTTAACTCGGGAACGAATTAAGGTATTGAGTTGAAATTAAAACCATATACTCAAATTTGCAGTCTCTTGAAGTTGATAAAAAAAATCAAATTTCTTAGTTAACGAAAAAAAAAAGATACGGCCCTTTATGTCTCAAAAAACGTATATTTCGAAACTCTTGAGAAAACCAAAATTCATAGGGTACTTCCCGTTGACCCGGAATCCTAAATTTTTGCATATAGCAAGGTCTTATAGCACAGGTATAGGAATAAATCTGAAAACTGTAAATTTGTTTTTACTTCATAACAAAAAAAAAAGCGATTCGGAAAAATCTACAACACTCCATTCGGGAATTGAACTATTTACATAGGTAAGTTTGTACGGAACCTGAGGGCGCGAGTCCGACTGGCATATGCCCAGTTTTTTTTTAATCCGTAATGTGACAACGATGTTGAACGACGTGCACATTAGAAGCGTAGAGAGAGAAAAAAAAACAATGCAAAGAACAACAAATAACAAAAATAAACCGTGGCAGCTGAGATGACCAGTTCCAAATGATGGCACCCGTTCACGAACATGACACACGCGATAGCACCGTTCAACTTGACCATTTTACAGGGAATCGAATGATCCAGCACATATAGAAGGCAATAACATATTAATACTAATTTTAAGGTATGTTTGTTTGGTTGTAAATTCGTATTTAAGAACTAAAGGCATATTGTTTGACCGCTTCTGTATCAGTTTGATTATCTATGGATTTGAATTACTCGATAGCTGATATGTTTTAAATAAAGATATATAAGGTGTATATTTAAAAAAAGGTTTGGTATTACTGAACATGGGAGTTTCGGGAGATTTCTGTTCCGGATTCAGTGAGAAAAAACGCCTGGATGTCACAATGGTGTACGTAGGACATGGTGGAGCATACGATGAAAGTCTTCCCCGCTTGGGCAGAGTACCGCCGTGTACTAGTAAACGCGATCAGCGGTGGGGGTGTCTCGCGTCCGACTCTAGTGCATGTCATGTTCAGTAGCGGGGGGCATGGGAAGCGATCATCAACTTCTGTAAAGCATTAATGCGAACAAAGGAGACGTCGCAGCTAGAGACACCCCGGGCATCGGGATTGTGCAATATTATTCTGAGAATCCTTATAATACATCTAAAACTAAAACTATAAAATTAACTATTCTGAAGGATAAATACAACCAGAAAATTATAGACACGCTTCCGTTTCTAGTCATGGCAAGAATGACCTCTAATAGTCCCATTAACAGAAAACAATTCTCTCATAAAAAACTACTCGCAGAACATTTATCATGCAATAACTTGCCTTATTACAAAGGCAGTAAGTCCATGGTCCTTTGATGGTACAACTATAATATTTTGACATGTATTATGAATATTTCGTTACTCATAGTTTTGGTGGTTCGTGTTAATCTGTCCCGCGCCCGTCGACGCAAATAGAATTGACTGTTCTAGTTCGAAATGTCTAATAAAATAGTCGCCGACCTTGTGTGCCGCAGTTTCAGGGATTTTCTTACTTATTTAGTCTCATCCAGCTCTATCTTTCGCTGTTATTTCCCTATCTCATAACGATTCTTTATTCTACAAAAGGCGTTACTCCAAATCTCGTACATTTGGCAATGAGCAAAAAGTTTCGCGAATCAGAATCAGAGACTTTATTGCGAGCATTGGTTATAAATACAGATGTTAAAACTTAATTATAAACTATAGTTCCTTTATGTCCTGCCAAATAGGCTTACAATAATTACAGAATATACTGATATACTTTCAAATATAGTAAGTAAGTGATAGAGAGCTTCAGGGAGATATTGTGTAGTAAGTCATTTTCTTCATTGAACTGCAATTTTAAATACACATATCGAAACAGCGTGAAAAGCTGAGTAAGACTGCATTAAAAAGTTTATTTTTCCAAAATGGTCTTTTGTAGCAGAAAAAGTCTATATTCTTCTTAAAATTCAGAGTCTACGCCTTATATATTTAAAAAAAAATATATTTGAATGAAAAATTTGGGCCTTATTTTCATAAAACAATAAAAAGTCTATGAAAAAAAAATCCACAGGACATGAGAAGTGTTTAGGGGTCTGAAAGAATAGCAGATGACCCCTCCCGTCGAACATTTCAATTTGGCACACGATCCTCCAAACACCCTGTATAATATGGGCTTGCGGGCGATGAGCAATGGGTAGCTCGCCATCCAGCGGTCTAGAAACCGTCTGAACCATGCCCGAGTCATCGACGGCGCGTAGTGTACGACGTGCTCCTCAAAGAGGTGTAGCAAAACCGTAGGGGCCTAGAAAGGCCGATGCCTGCTCATGGACTGACTTCCAAAAGGATAACCCGGGGTACTGGAACAGGGTTAGCCCCGTACTGGAGGCACCCGAATACAACAAATATGATTACATTTATTTTTATTCTTTTTTCTGTTGTTTTCAATTTGTACGGTCTACATAAAAAGTGCTTAAAGAGTTATGGCAGAATCTCGAACAAAATTTTGCTGGCATATTTTTAGTAATAGTGATGAAAAATATACAAAAATATATAGACTAAATTTCTAAACAATTTTACTTTCCCATCAGTTTCTTGTTACCATCTAGTTATCTTCGCATCCTCATCGATCATCCTCCTGACACGTAATTAAGAGCTTAGACAGAATTAGTAATAAGTCTGGGAAAACCCAAGTAAAAGTAATGACGCGAGTAAAAAAAAATTACCAGTATCCCAAAATTAAGGTTTACCAAACGGAACGCGTTCGAAACACTATACTGCGCTCTAAAACGCTGATCATTGACGTGTCTCAGAAGGCTGCCCAGCTTAAGAAGGCCCTTCGCGATCTATTATTTACTTATTGTCAACGTGAGTATTGTTTAACAAGCTTGTTCTTACATCCAACGCAATCCAAAGCAATGTTTGATAAGGGGCCACACGAAAAAAGAAAGATGCCGCTTGAACGCTCTGTTGGCATTCGGTCATTCCCGTCATTCACTCAAATATTTCACAAAAACTTCTTCTAGGAATTACGTGTTTTTTTCCCGACTGAAAGAGGGGTGTGTTTTTTTTATTAACTTTAAATATTTTTAGAAATAAAATCGTGATTATGAATCTCGATTAAATGAATAAAGTTTCTATATTTTTTGAGCTTGCCTATCTATTTGACATCAATAGGTGATGAAACACTAACATATCCTGACACAATGTAATGCATAATTTTCCTAGCTTCTGCCAGCGCTCGAGTGAACGTTAATAATTATCCCAAGGGAATAATATTCCCAGGATAATAGTGTCCTCTGTCCTATTCCAGGATAAAGGCAACAGGTGCTTTAAGTTTCATTCAAACTTCAAAATAAGTCACATTCACATTTTTATTATAATTAAAAAAGGTTAGGTTATACGATTGATGTATTCAAAAAATTTAATACAACAATGTGTTGTACATAATATGGTAAGCACGGAGCGGCTCAAGAAAGTTTTTATGCATTCCATAAAGTTTTTTTTTTTTTCAAAAACCTAAGTTACAATCATGCTACATATATTTTTTTATATTATCGTATTAGAAAGCCCCGCATCTGTTTGTAAGTACTTTACATGTTTATAAACGAAGTGTAGCTTTTAAAACTCACTTCGCTTGCTTGCTCTCCATTCTACACAATCTCATTACATCTTCTCGAAATTTTCCGCATAATATTGAGTTACCCGTTTTATGAAAGTACACATTTTGAATTCAGAGTGCTTAGTGCGAGTTTGTTTAACATCAATGCGTTCAACACGTTTATCGTTTATGACGTTTAGAGCTCCGATTGGCCCGCTTTTAACCAATCAGAGAGCCGAACGCGGTAAACGTTTCGTTGTCATTGACGTAAAAACAACTCGCAATCAGTGCACTGCAGATATCTTCAGATTGACTTGGAATTATAAGTTCTAGTAAACTATTTGTCCATAAAAAACACCTAAAAGGCACTTACAGATTCTAAAAATACACTGCACTGAATTACACAATTAAAATAATGAAGAAACCTAAATAGATGTGCCAACAGTTTCACTGCGAGATATTTGTAACCTATCCTTAATATCGAGAAAAAGAATTTGTCCCTATTTTTTTTTATTTAGTAAATAGTTAAATAAAAAAGGTCGATTTAGCTGTTTTTGAGAGATATAAATAGCTTTTTTTTTCTCAAATTAAAGATAGGTTTGCAAATATCTCGCGGTGAAACTTTTGGCGCATCTATTTAAGTTTTTTTATTTTTTATTAATATAAACCAGTGCTTGACTGCGATCGCCCCTGATGGTAAGCGGAGATGCAATCATTGATGGTCAGGCGCACTAGTTTATTAAGAGCCTGTTCACTCTAGCCTTGAAGACACCTATATTATAGTTGGACGGAAAGACCGCAGCAGGCAAATTGTTCCAGTCCTTCGATGTACGCGGTATAAACGACGAAGCGAAACGCTTGGTCCGGACCGTTGAATTTTCTACAACGTAAGGGTGGGTACTCGCCGTTCGCCGGTTTGTCCGATGGTAGAAAGGAGATGGCGGAATCAAGTCATGCAATTCCCGCGCACACTCTCCAAAATGTCTTTTAAGTCCTACATTTTTATATTTTTTTATGTAATTCAGTGCGGTGTATTTTTAGAAATTTTGAAAACTGTAAATGCCTATTTAGGTGTTTCTCTGTCCTTAATGCATGTTATTCCCGTTTAAAAATTAGTTATTAATTTGGTTTCATAAGTTTAGTTTTTTCTGTAATATCGCCTAATAAATCTTTACCTATTAGAAATAATTTCTTATTTTTGCTGGGCCCCCGACAGGTTAAGTCAGCCACAAATAATTAATATCACCTAATGGTGCTGTTATGTCTGGCGCCATGGTTACTGAGTACGAGGGGAGAATTCGGCAGTGACATCATCCCTTATGGCTCTGCTCGAAACTTACTCACATAATCTTTTAGGTACTATAGGGATCGCATATAATAAAAAAGGTTTATTCACGTATCAGTGAGGGGTTTATTCTTACAAAACTGGCTGCGGAATTGTTCGAAATAGTTATCGTGGGGCCCAACAGGGTCGAAGCCTACTGAAGCCATGGGTAGTGAGAAAACGAAACCCGGGGCCCTGGAACGAAGGCAACGAAGGAACAGGAGCGGGTGTTTAGTCAGTAAAAGTCTGACACTATCTCCCGTCCCGCCTTGCGGATTTGTCATAAGATGATTTTCCCACACAATAAAAAAAAAATCTCTGAAACGCAAAGAGCATCTGAAGGAACATATGTGGGTTTAAACTTTTGAGTAGCGTAATTAGAGACACAATAGAAAGACCGAGCGAACAGCGAACGTGAACGACAATGACCGAGCGAATGCCGGTGTTCGCTCGGGGTTTAATGAATTAATCAGTCTGACACATTTTCTCACTTCTTCCTAAAGCGGTAGAAGTCATTGGGAAATCATTTCCTACGTCAAATAAAAAAAACACATTCGACTACGAATAAATACTGAAATCACTGGACTACCTGAATCGTCTACTTCTTTGTTCATTTTTATTTATTATGTACTTTATTGTACACCAATACACATACAAAAAAGATAATTAATTAAAACACATACATACAATGGGCGGCCGCATCGTTTTCCGCGATCTTTTCCAGGCAACCTGCGGGGTTACCATGACGTTCAAAGTAAGATTGTTTCATTCTTATTTCAGTGTGGGTAAGAGACAGAGCTATACAGATTGTCTAGCGCCATCTCTTACCCACACTGGAAATAAGAATGAAACAATCTTACTTTAAACGTCATGGTACAGATCCTGAAATGGACAGTAATTACATATTTTTTTTTATAAAAGTATAAGATTTTTATGCCCCGTTTACACGTGGGCCCAGCCTCAGCCAATCGCCATCCCTAGCCATTGTGTAAACGGAGAAACCCTGGGTAAACGCAACATTAAATGATATTATTTTTTAATTTCAGCTCCGACATGCCCTTGCCGCTGCTGAGGAGATGTTGCGGCTGCGTGTCCTTGCACACCGGCTGTTTTATTCTGTGCATCATGTCCACTGTAAGTACATCCAAATTTGTATATATCATCATCATCATTTCAGCCAATAGACGTCCACTGCTGGACATAGGCCTCCCCCAAATGTCGCCACAAAGAACGATCCTGTGCGTCTCGCATCCATCGGATTCCCGCAACTTTCACCAGGTCATCGGTCCACCTTGTAGGGGGCCTTCCAACACTGCGTCTTCCGGTACGCGGTCGCCACCCCAGAACCTTTCGGCCCCAACGGCCATCCGTTCTGCGAGCAATTTGCCCTACCCATGACCACTTAAGTTTGGCGATTCTTCGTGCTATGTCGGCAACCTTGGTTCTCCTGCGGATATCTTCATTTCTGATTCGATCACGCAAGAAAACTCCGAGCATAGCCCTTTCCATTGCCTTTGCATTTGTATATATAATTTATACAAAACTAGTGCTTGTCTGAGATCCTACCTGATGGTAAGCAGTGATGCAATCGTTGATGGTTAAGCGCACCAATTTATTAAGAGCCTATTCACTCTAGACTTGAAGACATCTAAATTATAATCGGACGGGAAGTCCGCAGCAGGCAAATTGTTCCAGTCCTTCGGTGTACGCAGTATAAACGAGGAGGCGAAACGCTTAGTCTGGACCGTGGAAGTGCAAGAACACACTCACCGTAAGTCAGGTTGTTCAGTGGTAGAAAGGCGATGGCGGAATCAAGTCATGTAATTCCCGTATATGCTCTCCAAAACGCAACTCTCAATTTTTTTGAAAAAACATGATGTCTTCGCGAGCCGTGAGAATAGTAGTAACACGACTCAAGAGTTATAAGTCGCGGGTTCAAACTCACGCAGTAGAAATTAATGCAGGTGCATTACTTTATCTAATTTAATTCATCACCACTGCTCTCTAAATGGTGAAAGAAAACATCGTAAGAAAAAAAACCGAAGTCATGTGACATTCATCAATCCGTATTGGGCCCGCGTGGTAGATTACCGTTCCGGCCCACTCCCTCTCCTAGAGGGGAGGCCTGAGTCCCAGCAGTGGGAACTTAATAAGACTTATTGTAGTATTACTATGCTATGCCGTCTTGGCACATGTGCAATTTTGTACTAAAATATATACACAAACACAAATGAGCTTCCTCATTTAGCTTCATCGTTTATCGTTATTTTGATTAATGTCTAACTTCTGCCCGTGGCTTTACCCTTGTGAAAGTAAGTTTCCCAATACAACTTTTTTTTTAGGTGGCAAAATCATCCAATGACATCTCTCGCTCTTAGGCAGAGCGAGAGGGTGTGTCAGACTTTTACTGATTATAACACACTCCTGTTCTTTCTGTCTGACTTGCCCGGTTTTTATACTATGGATAAGCTCGCGTTTGACCACTATCTCACCTGATGATAAGCGATGATGTGGCCGATGATGGAGCATGCTTGCCTAGAAGTAACCTATTCGCTCTTGACTTACCTTTTGGTTGTAGTTATCAGGACGGTCTCTGATTACTATGCTACCCTGCAAAAAGACAGTCCATCAAATCCTGAAGGGCGCGTGTGTGTGAACAGTCCAGTTACTACAAAATATTATCACACAACTGCCATTAAGCAGGTGATTTATATTCTGAGTCAGTTTGCTATGTTTACGACCTGCCCTCGAATATATAATAATAAATTTGTTGACGCCCCCTTTACGTTGGACGTCTGACGTCATAATATTCGTCATACTTGGATATTTTGTGAGTCCAGTAGCCCTATCACGCGTCTTTACGTGATCTATTTGACAACCTAATCTGAACTGTTAAAGGGATGAAGCTATACAGTGTGTATTACCATACCTCTTTCTCGCTCGAATGCTTGACATTCTAGACCACCGTAGGCGCGGGTTTGTGGACGGCGAGCAATGGGTAGCTCGCCGTCCAACCGTCCGGTAACCTTCCGGACCGAGCCCAACTCGTCGACGGCGCGTACTATTCCACATGCGCCTTAGGGAGATGACAGAAACCCTAGGGGCCCAGCAGGGTCGAAGCCTACTGGGGCCAAGGGTCTGATTCTGAAAGGAAGACTGCCCTGGTACGAAGGGCAACAAAGGAACCGGAGTGGGTTTTAGACAGTAAAAGTCTGATACTATCTCCCGCTCTGCCCAAGAGTGGGGGATGTCATTGGATGATCTTTCAACTTCTTTTTTTTTCATTTTGTATTTTTTTGTTGTATTTTTTTTTAGCGATAAGACCGTCTATGTACCCATAGATTTATGTTTGTGTAAAAGTTTTTGTTACTATTTGGGTGTACAATAAAGTTTATTCTATTTTCCTACATACAAAAAAAAAAACGCTTGACATTCTAACACGTCATAGTAAGGCCCTTGAAGTAGTTGTATGTTATGATATATGTTGACGTTCGTAAGTAGAGGAAAATGTGGATTCTCCGAAAGATTAATGTTACCTATAATAATTCTCTCCTCCTTCAATGCAGAGGGTCGTGATCTCCCTGCGTCATCACTTTAACTTTTATGATATTCCTCCATCTGTTTCTATCTCTAGCGGTGTGAAGGGCATTATTTATTTATTTATTAAAACTTTATGCACTAGTAATAAACACTGTACAAAGGCGGACTTAATAAATGGCATGGCATTAGAATGTGGATGTACACATTGAAATTTCTTTGTAATATTTGGCAGAAAATGTATCAAGTCAACTTTTGCAATAAAATTGTCAGCTTCGTTTTACCGAGATCGTGCCTGTTTCAGTGACACACATATTGTACAGTTGCGTAGACAGTTGAGACACAAAACTACACCAATTTTACATCATAATATCCACTAGGAATCAATTTGCGAATTATTAAAACAGCCACTAAACATAATCCGAAGAAATCCCGCCAGTTTTTTTTTTATTTATACATATATTCAGCTGCTTCAGCGCTGGATACAACTGCACGCAGTAAAATAGCATGTTGTATGCGTTCTGGTGTCGGAATCTCTTAAAATCTGTTTTATTTTGTTTCATGTCATTTGTATTGTTTACTAACATTAGTTCATAAGTATTTTCGTGTTACTAAAAAATTTATATATGGAGAAATCTGAAATATATTATATTATTATTATATTGTTCACATCACATCTGCTAAAAACGGATTTTACGAAACTACACACACCTCTAAAGGGGTAAAAATGTGGTTGGAAGTTTGTATGGAAAAACCTACGCTTACACGAGCGAAGCTGCTGGCAAAAGCTAGTTATGTACAAATTTAAATAGTGAATCTGAATTCTGCCGTCTTATTTAAAACCAAATAAATAAATAGTATTGCATTTTTCTGCACGCGATAGCAAAATGATTCACTGCATGAGCTAATAACAAAGACTATAGGCTATCAACAATGACTTATGGCAACAGAATGCTCAACACGTCCACATACTGTGAATATATATATGTACCTACATACGCCTACTTTATAATGTATGCAGTGGCGGATTAGTCATGTAGCAAGAGTAGCAAATGCTACAGGCCCCGCGCAATCGGGAATCCTGTAATTAATAATAATAAATTATTTATTTCAGATTGCGATTACGTCCATATTTGTTAATACAGTGCGAGCTTACAAACTAGTGTTAGTAAAAAAAAATAAAAAAAGAATTTATTAATGGCTTAACAAATACGGCCAGTCCGGTTAGACTTCCCGATGATGGTGGAAAATCACTATACGACTGCATGCAGCCGTATCGAGCGAGCCAGCATCGGAGAGTCCGCCAGCGCGCGCAGGATGGTGTTGGGACTGTCGCGCGTACTTCACATAGTAGAAGCGCACCGTTTGCGCATGATGGCTGCGAAGCCGTCCGTGTGGGCCGCCGCGAACATCGTTGAGGCGCTGCAGTGGCGCGGCATTCCCATCAGTACCCGGAACGCGTTATTGTATTGAACGCGCAGATCGCTGTATGCTCGCTGCGTATAGTTAACCCACAGGCTACAGGTGTAAAAGGACTGACAGTACGCTTTAAAAAGCGTAAATAAACGCAAAACAAAATCTAGACTATATATATTCTAATCCGAATAGAGCTGATTATTTCATTGAATATGATAAATCAGATTTCCCTCATTACCGTAATTTCCATGTATCAATCTTAAAATCCACTGGATTATTGAGAACTAGCTTCTACCAGCGCTTTCGCCCGCTTGAGAGTAAGTTTCTTCATACAAACTTTGGACCCCCGTTTCATCCTCTTAGGAGGTAAATTTTGGGAGTCCTCTCTTAGTGCTCGCCTACGTCATAAAAGGAAACCTTGTGCAAAATTTCGCAATTCTAGATTCAGTAGTTTTGGCTGTGCGTTGATTTGTCAGTCAGTTCGAATTTGCTACAGGCCCCGCGCTGGCTTAATCCACCACTCAACGTATGTGTAATACAGAGACTAATTATACGCGCAATGAATGCGATAACTGATAATTATTCATACGAATGTGACACGTATACAGGACAGGAAAAATGAAATACTCATTGGTGTACTTGTAGCAAGAACTACTGTTGCATGAAAGAATTTATATTCGACTCCCAGGTCGTAATTGAGTCCAGCTAGGGCAAGCTAGGGCAATTTATAAAAAGGTAACCCGTAGCCCAGGAACGGGAAGGGCTACTGAATAAACAGGTGGGTTTTAGTCAGTAAAAGTCTGGCAATCCCTTCACGCAGAGCGGGAGGAGTAAATTGATGAGTGAGAAAGCAAAATGTGTGGAAGAAACGCCCCGATGTCATCATTGTGCTGACCGCCCGGTGGACATGGTGGAGCATACGGTGGAGGTGTGCCCCGTTTGGTTTGAGCACCGCCGTATCCTCGTGGGGACGATTGACAGCGATGACCTTTCACACCGGGCCCTGATACAGGCCATGGTCCGAAGCGAGGAAGAATGACAGGCGGTCACCTCCTTCAGCAAAGCTGTAATGCTAGCGAAGGGGTAGCCGGACTCATGAGGGACCCCGATTTCCAGCCACCGTAGTCGTGTGCTTGCGGACGACTAGCAAAGGATAGCTCACCGTATGAACCGAACTGAGTCAGAGTCGTCCATGGCGCTTAGTGTTCCACGCGTACCTCTAAAAGATGTCAGCAAAACCATTGAAGTCCAGCGGGGCCGAAGCCTACTGTGGCCATGGGTTCCGATAGGGAAACCTGGAACGCAAAGGCAAATTAGAAACATAGGTGTAGTTTTAGTCAGTAAAAGTCTGACACGCCCTCCTGCTCTGCCCTAGACCGCGAGAAGTTATTGGATGATTTTCCACCTTAAAAAAAAATAGTGGGAAGGATATAATGTTTCCTTATTGACTTTACTTCTTATATCTGTGGACTTTACATTATGTCCTCTTGCGTCCTAAACGTAAACAGTATTAGAGGATAACCCCATTGAAGTTTGAACCGCATAAACTTCCTGAATGTGTACCTTTACCTACAAAACGTGAATTGTATATAAACACGCACCTATTTACATAGGTAGGTATTAGTGGTGATTCAATGAACAATACATTCAAACTCGAAAATCGAGTTGCTGACGATTTGGACACAATATATTCGGACACAACCTAGTGTCTGAATTGACAAAGTTTTATTCCAATATATTTCACTGTCGAATTGGACACACACTGTTTAGTACAGTTAGATAAATGTTTTAACACACACGTTTTTTTTTATGGGGAAAAAGCATTACCAAAACTATTTTAGGGTGAATAAATTTCTTTATATTATATTTTAAAACTTTTTTAACTGTCTGTACTTAAACAGCTTTAATAAAGGTGGTGAGTAAAAAAATATAAAAAAAAATGTGCCGATTCGGACACTGTGTCCGAATATATTTGACTAGACTGTTGTTTTCGTGGTTAGTGGCCCTGACTGCTATGCTGGAGGTTGTGGGTTCGATTCCCACCCAGGACAAATGTTTTTGCTTTTGTGTTCTGTGTCTGGGTGTCTCTCTATATATGTATTTATTTAGAAATATATAAATAAGTATGTTTATCAGTTGTGTAGTACTCATAACACAAGCTCTGCTCAGCTTGGGACTAGACGACGTTGTGTAATATTATTATTATATTATGTCCCAATCGTCAGCAACTCAGAAGAGTTACTGACGATTGGGACATAACATCTCAAAATTCCCAGTAAGTATGTAGGATGCTGAACTGTAATAATAGGTCATATCTTTGTGGGAATTAATGAACGACATTTACCAATGACCATAAAACCTCATTTACTGCCGAGTTATTTCTGTTAATTTGCAAAATGGGTCAATTAATAATAGAGGAGACCGAGATACACAACTCTACTACTTACAATTTTTACATCTTCTACAGCTCAGCCCCCTAGCCAAGTTACAACCGTTTCGTTTCGATTCTCTTTTCGTTGATCGCCTCGAGTCGGCCACGCCTCCTATTTCTTTGTTCTGACCACGTGACTGAGCGTTGATATGAAGCAGAATAAAGGAATAGGAGGCGTGGCCGAAACCTTCGAAATATAAATAAAATAGGTTGCAAAACTAATCATGGCAACTCGTTTTGGTCAGAAAAGTCTACTCTAAGTAGAATAAGCAGTCCGAGTCAGCGCTTCCGAGAGCAGAAGAAGTTATTCGATAATTTCCGGCACCAGTTTTTTTTTTTTTACCCAGGTGTCGTTGATCACCTCCTATGCGCTTGAATTATTCCACTACAAAACAAAGACCACTCTTCCGTCCTTCCACATCAATCCTTCCAGAAGGCCTGCTCATACTATCATCTCTGAGTTCCTGCTGTAGATAAACTTTAAGGACATGCAACTCGACATGCATTTTAACTGTTCTTCATACAACCGCTCTTACGCGATTATGACGTTATTACACATTTTTCATTAGATATGGCATTAGGTGGTATCAAAATACCACAGTATCTTGTGGATATTATCTAGGTTTCTATTGAAATCAATTCGTAAATTTGTGTAAAACTAATCCAGTAAAGAAAAATCCGAAAATCTGCTATTTTGAATGAACTTTATAATATACACAAAAATTAAAAAAGTTTAAAAAAATATAACAATAGAAGCCTTTTTTTTTTTTTATTGGGTGGGAAAATCATCCTAATGACATCCCCGCTCTTGGGCGGAGCGAGAGATAGTGTCAGACTCTTACTGACTAAAAACCCACTCCTGTTCCTTCGTTGCCTTCGTCCCAGGGCCCCGGGTTCCGCTTTCACACTACCCGTGGCCCCAGTAGGCTTCGACCCTGCTGGGCCCCTACGATTTGCTGACATCTCCTTGAGGCGCGCGTGGAACAATACGCGCCGTCGACGACTTGGGCTCGGTCCGGACGGTTACCGGACGGTCAGACGGCGAGCCACCCATTGCTCGCCGTCTGCAAGCCCGCGCCTACGGTGGCCGGAAATCGGGATCGGAATCCCGGCGGCGGTTGGAGCGTAAGGACCGTTGCCTCACGCGATCGGCCGCCTCCTTAGCTAGCATTACTGCTTCGCAGAAGGAGGCGACCGCCTGCCACTCCTCCTCGCTCCGGAGCATGGCCTGAAACAAGGCCCGGCGCGAGAGATCACCGCCGCCGATTGCCCCCACGAGGTCACGGCGTTGCTCTGCCCAAGCGGGGCACACCTCCACCGTGTGCTCCACCGTGTCCTCCGGGTGGGCCACACAGTGGCGACACCCGGGCGTCGTTTCCGCACGAATCCGGTGCAGGAACCTCCCGAACTTACCGTGTCCGGTGAGGACCTGCGTCATGCGGAATGTGAGGACGCCGTGAGGTCTTTCCAACCACGCCTCAAAGAGGGGACTTACCGCCATAATTGTGGCGTGCCCAACAATAGAAGCCTTGCAAATTTAATCAAGATTCTGAATGACAACCATTTTTTTCAAAATACTTTTAAGGGTTAAAAAAAAACACGTCTTTCCTGGAACCAGTTTTGTGAAATATTCGATTACATCACGAAATTACCGAATGCTAACAGAGTTTTCAGGCGTTATCTCTCTTTTTTCGCGTTGCCTCTTCATCAAACATCGCGTTGGATTGTGTTAGATGAAGTAACAAGCTTTGAAACCATGCTCGATGTTGACGACAGGTGAGTGAAAAAGGAGCCTCTCCAGCTCGTTCTTAACAGATTTCCATTTTCTTTTACAGTTGGCCTGTGTAGCTAACATCACAGCTGGTGCGTGGGAGCTGCCTCGTCACAGAGATAGGGAACCAGAGGAGAACCTCATCTCAATGAGCATGGTGATGTTCTCCACACTGTCAGCTATCACCAACCTTATCGCACTCTTCGGCATTATATGGGTAAGGTCATATTGATGTCATGTGAGAACAATGTAGACTGCGCAGCCATATAGATTGTTTTGTATTTTGATTCAATTTTTATACCTACTATATACAACTATAGACATTAAAATTGTGTGTAACTTGATACATTACTTAGGCTTTGTTTCATCGCAATCGGTTGACTATATCCAAAGATATATTCTACATTAATTGACTGTTAGGTGGTATGAAGTTCGCAGGGTCAGCTAGTTCCAAATACTTCCATCGTCAGCCAGAGTAAAGTGAAACCTAAGAACGATTCCTTCTATTTCCAGAAACGTCCATCAAAGTTGCAATGGTCCCTGGTGTTCAACTCAGTGTTCATATTCTGCATATTCCTCGTCTCCATCGTGAGGTGTCTATTCACGATGGACGAGTTCTTCAAAGACCCTGGCCACATCGCCCTCGTCGTGTTTCTATTGATTGGAGGAGCTTGTAAGTATAAGGCCATTCAAGGTTTTTTCCGTAAATATCTATAGTCTATATTTCTTATTTTACACTTCATCATCATTTCAGTCGAAAGACGTCTGCTGTTGGACACAGACCTCCAAAAAGTGTCTCCACAATGGACGGTCCTATGTGTCTCGCATTCATCGGATTCCCGCAACCCTTACCAGGTCTTCGGTCCAGCTTGTAGGAGGCCTTCCAATACTGCGTCTTCCGGTACGCGATCGCCACTTCAGAACCTTTCGGCCCCAAAGGCTACCTATTATGCGAGAAATGTACAATTTAACACACGGTTAAATTAAAACTAAACTGGTAAACTTTTTTAAAATAACCAATTTGACCTGTCCCGAATCACATCGCTCAGGGCATGTTGCTCGCAGTACATATGATTATTGGGGTCGAAAGTTTCTGGCGTGACAACCGCATACCGAAACACGCAGCGTTGGAAGTCCACCCACAAGGTCGACCGTGTACCTGTAGAAGTGTTGAAGGTCGCGAGAATCCACTGGATGCGAGACGCACAGGATCTGTATGGTGGTTAATGCTGTCAGCCGGCGACATGCTAATGAGGCCGGCGAAGAATAAGACGATAATACTTACGCTAAAAAAGCATATTTATGAGCGTCCAACACATTTTCATTATTTTTCATACAACCGCTCTTACGTGATTATGAAATTCTCAGTCCGGTTACTTGTTTCTTTTGGTTGTCCGTGGCAAACTGGTTTTTGGGCAAAACACGCACTTGCAAAAACCTCCATACTTGAGTTGGTTGCGATTGATTCGTGCATTTCGTGCACGAGCTTCTGATGTTGTCAATGCGATGATACTCGGAGGAGGTCTATTTCCAGACGTGGAGTTCTGTTGGCAGAAATGATAATGATAAATTGAAACCACAAAAGGACTATGAACTATGGAGTTATTTATGGTGTATGTGTAATTGTATTAAAGCGTAATTGAGAACGACGTGATAACTAATTACTTGCGGTTTGGTTCGTTATTAATAGTTCAGAATCGGGGATGTACTATGTCGAGGAACTTCTCACAGCGTCACATGGTTAAGCTTCACACAGTGCACTTTGCTTAGTTCAAAAAAGTCTCTTTTGCAAAACCATCTACTGGTTGTAAAATGTCTCTTTCTCATAATGTCGTTTTACAAATGATAAATGATATTTATTTTGCAAATAGGTTTTTTAAAAACAGTTTCACACATAAATTTTTTCGTTATTTTAAACTAGATGAGGCCGGTGTTTCCTAGCTGATTGATAAGAAACACCGAAACAAACTCAGAGGTCAAAGTCTCTTTTAAAGTCCATACAGCAAACATGTAATGGTCAAATCATATGATAACCATGCAGATTAGTGTCTGAAATGGTCTTATGAGGAAATAACCATACAGATATGAGTAGACCTGTCCAGTCAGTGCAAGTATTTGTCAGTATTCGTATAGCTCAACTTAGGAATACTAAAGAGCTCAACGATTTGACAAACAATAACAAGGACATTTGGGTAGGCCGCAAAAATACTCAAATTGCCAGACATATGTATAACTGAAAAGAAAAAAAAAATATCCACATAGTCCTCATATTCACAATTATAAACGAAAACATATAAAATAAAGTGAAGAAAGATGTAATATTTAACAAAGTAACTATTTATGTAAAAAAAAAACAAATTGTAAAATAAAACCAAAGAGGAATGTCGAATTGCAACAAGAATATAAAAAAAGCCCAACTGAAATATAAAAAAAAATACAAAAAAGAAGAAAAAAAATTATAACAATTGTAGAATTTCGCGGAATGACTCTTTCTCAAAAGGTCGCTTTCATACAATGCTTTTCTCAAATGGAAGCTTCCATACAATGCTTTTTTCAAATGGTCGCTTCCATACAATGCTTTTCTCAAAAAGTCGCTTTCTTACAATACTTCTTTCGCATAATATATTTTTCGCAAAATGTTACGCTATTAGATGGGGCATCTTTAAAAAAAACCTAAAAATCATATTTTCTTCGGTTAATACAAGTTCACGTACAAAGGCGAGCGTCACTCAAAGTCATGTTTTCCCAGCAAAACTTTCATTGTTAGAAAGAAAATCACTACAAAGGTACGATCCAGTATGCAGATCCATAATAAAATTGTGAAGTCCCTGAATGGCGAAAATGTTTCTTCTAACGAAACCTTTTTTCTTTTTCTTTCCAGTGTATTCCCTGTACTACCTGACGATGGTCAACAGTCTCTACCGACTAATGAAGATGGCGTATTCAGAGACAGCTATACCCATCTGAACTAGATCGCAAGAATTTAGCCAGTATTTGTTTAAATCTACTTTGTTGATGTGGACAAGACTTTAGAGGACAAGTTCTTTCAAGATATCAGTGGTCTTTGTGCAAGTTTTTTTACGTACTCCATCGCGTTATAGTTAACGTCATTTTGTACAACAGTATGGCTGAAGTATCTAGACCGCTCCGAACTCAAAACAATTGGCTGCACAGTTGTTTATTTCACCTCGTCGTTATATACCGCGTACATCGAAGAACTGTAGTTAACTGATTGGTAGATTCATCACACTCTTAATTTGTGGTATTCGTTTTTCTCTCAATATCATTCTTTATTTGTTTGTATGTATCTAAGTATATATTTATTATTGTTCTTATTTCCTCTCTGTCAGTCTTCTATTAAGCTGCACCTGCCATGTTATATCTCTGCACCACCCTAAGGTCGACTGGTAGAAAATGCCTAAGGCATTCAGTCCGCCTTTGTACAATGTTTCATTAGTGCATAAAGTTTTAAACAAATAAATAAGAACTGGAAAAATTTGCCTGCTGCGGTCTTCTCGATTATAATTTAAGTGTCTTTAAGGCTAAAATGAATAAGCTGTTAATAAACTAGTGCGCTTCACTATCAACGATTGCATCACTGCTTACCATCAAATGGGATCGCAGTCAAGCACAAGTTTATATAAAAAAGAGTAATTCTTTTTAAGAATCATAATGCGTATTTCGTATTTTTTTAGACCATGCGCGATAGTTCGGAACACCAAGTTCAGAGTGGTCAACATATTTTGACCGTACTGTACTAAAACTATTTTAGATGAACAGAGTGTAAAGTTCTGCAAACTTCCATTGAAAATCCTACGACCAGACGGGTGTTGTTTCTAGTCCAAGTAATCAATCAATCAATCAATTTTATTGACATAAAACATGGTGTACAAAGATGTTTTGTCAGAAATCATTAGAGCATACACGTTTTGCTCATATGCATGCAAATACATATACATAACACATTATAGTATAGTTTACATTACAAAATTTCTACATGACAATTAATTATTATGTACCAAAAAAAAATAAAAAAAGTAAATAAGTAAGTGCCCCATAGTTGATTTCGTACTGTTGTATAGTCTACACTAATATTATAAAGACGTAGTTTGTTTTTTTGTTTGTCGAAGGAAATCTCTGAAAGTACTGGTCCAATTGCGAAAAATTTTTCTCCGATAGAAATCTGCTTTATTCCTGAGTGCCATAGGCTATATTTTATGTATGCAGGCAAAGCCGCGAGCACTAGCTAATTTTTTTTATAAAACTCTACTATCGCGATGCAGAATTTTGAATTTTAATCCTTATGTGGCGTTATAGATGTCGCTATACCATTTAAGCTCCATCTGGTGACAGTAACTAGAAACGTTTTTCAATACTGTTTGACAAACGCTTAAGTTAACGTTATCGAGTACGTTAAAAAACTCGCCCTAGGCGCTCTGTATAAGAGTTAAGTTGTACTATTAATTGGTTGTTAATGTTCCTGTGTACTTTTAGTTTTTTTGGGAATATAATTGAACTAAACTGATTAAATAACAAAATTTTAAAGAACTGGTAGGATATCAAGGATTCTTCTAATATTTGTATAAAGAGTATGTCTGTATCTGTATACGTGGAATGAAAACTTAGAAACCTTTTTTTAAGCATATTATGCGCATGGCAGACTATGAGATTTGCACCTAACCAAATTTTTTCGTTTTTATTGTCATTCGTAGGCTCGTGTTTGATCACATGGATAGGCAAAAACGACTGACCCCCACAAACATCCTTATTTCGCCCTTGTACACGCAGACACAAAAGAGAGATAGGTACAGAAGTCAATCTACATACAAAGTGCGCTTGAGCAACGCACACATAAAAACCGCTCACGGATACGATACCTCGGACCGATTGGGACCAGTGCGAGCGCGAGTGCCATCTACTAGAGACACTCATCTTTAAACTTTTTGTGCAAAAATGGAGCAACAAAAATAATAACTTATTATAATTATTCAGTGGAAGGTTGTTTAAATTCAAAATTAAATGGTGAATTATCGTTTTTAAGCTACCATTTGTTTTAGAGAGGTAAATTCGTCCAGTTTGGAGAGTAGGTAAGAACCCCGGCCCCCGCCCCGAGAACACGCACATGACTTTACATTTCATTTCCGTTCTTCCTGTTTCATTCTCAACAATAAATCAAACAAGAATAATAAGAGCGCCACTACTACGATAGTTTTTTGTGTATAGGCCGAAGTTGACCACCCTAGCGCGACCGCCGAGCGAAAGTATAAAAAGTGAAGGCAATCTGTATAATTCGGTATAGGCAACCTAACCTAACCTGTCCATGTCGAGGTGCCAAAATCTATTTATTTTACACATTGCCTGTGGACCAGCAGGTACTCTATACAATCCCTAGAAATTGTTTAAAATGATCTAGGTAAACTATATAATGGACAATAATAATCATTTTTATTAATATTTCATAAATTGCCTGGACGCCCCAGGCATTATAAACATTGCGTAGGTATTATACAAAATTCCTGAATTATACAGATTGCTGGTAACATACATGATATTGCCTTCTGTACCTATCTTTTTAGTGTCGCAGAGGATGTGGTTTCGTCTAATCAGTTGCGACATTTAAGTATTAAATATAAACTGTGTGGTTTCGACTTGAAACAATTTAACTGGTATTGTACCGCATTAATAAAATTAATTTATTGAGTCGATGTAAAAATGTTCATTTATAATATTCATATTATTCAAAAGGGAAAATCCAAAATCCCTCAATAATGCTTGTGATTCCCCTTTTTGCCAGGAACTGAAACTGTAGTACCTATTACTTGATATACCCAGCAATGTAAGATCTCTCCGAGAGTGAACAAACTTTGCTTTTTTTACTGAGCTGATGATAATCCACCATCACGAAATTTAATACAACATTACATTACCAAAACCGCATAATATTGCATTGTTTTGAGTTTTTTTTAATACAAAATAAAGATCTAAAGAATAATGGCGAAATAATAGTTAATGGAATTAAAATAATTCTACTTTTGTATATTTTTCATCACTAGACGCTAAAAAAATATGCTAATACATTTTGTTCGGGAGTTCGCCATTGTTCTTTACAGCTAGACTGTCCTTGACACGCAAAAAAATGTCAGATTATACAACATTATATTTGGTATGTGCGAAGCCTGAATATAGTTTGTTCAGAAAAATTGATCCCAATAATTTTTCACCAAGTTAGATTTTTTCCCAAAAATATTTTAAAAAGGTCACAAGTTGAACGAGACTACCGACACTAAGTACAAGACAAATCAGGGCAGAGAGCATTAGGCACCAGCACATAGCTGGGCACAAGGGCAAAACAACTCCTCAGTCACCCGGATGGTCAGGTGACCATGTATTTTTGCGGATAACCAGGTAACATAACAAGCTTATAATTTAGAGATTTTTCATGATACAGTTATGAAATATTGTACATAGATTCTTTACATATAAATACTAGACACGTGTTTCGGGTTTCGCATATACTAAAAATAATGTCGTATTGGTGATTATTCACTACAAATGTAAAGAAATTATTTTTTTTTTGGTTTTGATTTTGTTAACGTGACACGTTCGGAAATCATGAGAACATACTTTGCACAGTGAGACGTACACATACTTCATTCATGAGGTGAGTTACACCTAAGGAAAATGTAATAATAAAAATTGTTAATTTGTCTTATATTAAACAACATTGTACAATATCTGAGTAATTTTAACTCGTGGCTCGGGATCTTTTTGCTTGAGTTCTATTTTCGCAGCTTTGCTTTCTTTTTGTAAACTCGTAAAGTACTTCACAATTTTTAACTATACTGTCAATCGAATTTCGGTCACGTTGGCCAAAGTTCAAAAGAAAACTATCCAAATATGCAGGAGATATTATAGTGCCCATGCATAAGTCTATTCTATCACAATGGTGTCATACCACAAATTTCCAAATAGTTATAGAGCAAAAATTCGTCTTCTTCTGCCATTGCGGGTCAGCCCCTCCTGTAAGAGTCAAGCTCATCTCTCCACCTTCATGTTGGTCTGACGCGATGTCGCCTTGTGTTTAATGGGACCATATCGGGCTCTTTTCGCCACAGCCAATAAACCAAAGATCATTTTATTTCTTCTGTAAATCACTACTATCATCCATTGTTTTGTCGACTTGCAATATAGTTAAAAGACCAATCTTAATCATAATTTTGATTGTATTTTACAATAGGAGAATATACGTGATTTTTTTTTAAGAATTTATTATCTCTATCAACAACGATATCACAAAGCTTCATAGCTACTAATAATAAGAATGAGAAGTTCAACGTGGTTTTTAACGTCAAAGTTCATCACGCCCATATGAAGAAATGGCGATTAAATTTATGGAAGAAAATGGCGTTTTGACGAGAGAAACACGCAATATTTACTTAAAATTGTTATATCTAGTATTATTATTATTAGTTTTCTACTGATTTTGATATTATTTTCAGTGGTAATATTTTATTTTTGTATATTTATTGACCAAAAGAAAGTGGGTTGATGAAATAATTAGAAATGCAGGTGAAAATTGGATCTTAAAAGCATAGGACCGACAGATGTGGAGCAAAATGGAGGAGGCCTTTACTCGTAATTACAAAAAACATTCAATATGGACCATATTGAATGTTTTTGTAATTATTGAAATTTTGAAATTTATTTATTTAATATCTAGAAATTTTATATTAATTTGAAAATTTATATTTGTTTAGAAATTGTTATGTTAATGTTAATTATGAATCATTGATTGGTGAATCCTAATATTTGTTATTTTATGCTGCATGGTAATTTATAAAAAATCTTATGAAATGCGGGAGTCATTCTCTATGGAAATAAAGAGGCTATATTATTATTATTATATTTATTGATAAACTGTTTAAGTAATAAATATATTTTCATGTGTATTCCCTATTGATGGAAACTAAATAGGTACCCAGTTATTGGCTTGCATAAATAGATTTATAACGGCAGCTATGCTGTGTCTGTTATCAAACTAGCCTGTTGGTCTAGTGATTAGTGGTCCTGACTGCTATGTCGGAGGACGTGGGTTCGATTCCCAACCAAGACAAATATTTGTGTGATGAGCACGATAATTTGTAATGTATCTGGGTGTAGATATGTATTTAGAAATATATATAAATATGTTTATCAGTTGTCTACGTGTCTAGTACTCATAGCATAAGCTCTTTTTAGTTTGGGACTAGATGGCGTTGTGTGAAAGTTGTGGATTATTATTATTTTCATATTTCCTTGTGCCGAGATCATTTTTGCTGCGAGTTTAGGAAAATGCGTATAAAACTATATTATTGTAATAATAACTTTGAATGATGTGCAAATATCGTGCCTTTAATGTTGTAGGTGAAGTATTTATATAAAGTAGTACATAAAAATTATTATATACTGTACTTATATAGAATTAAAAAGTAAATTAATTATAAAGTTATCATCGATCAGAGTGCCTAATGCGAGTTTGTTTTAAGTTAACAAGATCGACATGTTTATGACGTGTAATGCTCCGATTGGCCCACTTCAAGTTTTTAACCAATCAGAGAGCAAACGCGGTAAGCTTTTCGATCGCGTTGACGTAACAAGAACTCGCGTTCAGTGCACCGAGCTCATGAGCAGTCCAGACCATAGATTGCACACTTAAACTGTCCAGCACCCGTAGCCAAGTTGATAATCTGCAATCGTTATTAACGCTAGTTGAAAAGTAATCAAATGTATGCGAATGACATCATCTCAACGTTATGTCACGTGGTCAGAACAAACGAATAGAAAATTCGTAGCAAAGTTCACATCTTTCAAAATGATAGAATAAATTGTTATCGTTTCTAGAATGTTCAACGCTACATCCTTTGTTATTGTAGAACGACATTGTAGAACGAGCGGCCGACTCAGGCGCGTCAACATGGCTACCAACTTATCGTTTTCTGCGATTGCTGACACCGAGATGTTACCGATTGGAGAACGGAATTCGACACGAAACGGTTTTATCTTGGTTAGGGGAGCAGACCGAGTTTATATTAACTAAGGTAACATGTAAATACCGCCAACGACACGACGCGCTACGGCACAACGCTTCCTCGACAAAGTTTCATAATTTTATATGTAAGCTTCACGCAGGTATACACCAAGCGTATAACGACGAATACGCGTCTATGAAGCTATGCGTCCGTGGACATTAGCCCTAACTCAGTCTACAGTCCAGTAGTTCTATTCATAGTAATGTAAAAATCTTGCCAAGAATTTGATATATAATTTAACCATTACTTTTGAATTCAGAATTTGAAGTTAAGAACTTGTCAAACTTACGGCAAAATTTTGCCAAATTCTTAACAGCCAATATTTTGTATTTGTTACAAAAATACAAAATGTCGGTTGTTAATTCTGAGACTGACTCATCAAATTATTGTATTTGTGGAATCAAAGAATTAAATGTATAGAAATAAGAAAAATATTGCTATAACTTTTGTTTTATTTTTAAATACCCAATGCATTTAACAAAGCGTTGTACAACAATCACAAACATCAAAATTTCTATAAAATTAAATTCAATTCACATTGTAAATAATTGTTACAACATTTAAAGCGTTTATAATTGATCGATAGTTGTGCAAACATTTAAATTATGGACCTATTCATATTAGACATAAACACAGACTGTACACTCTTTGAAGGGAATGGGCGTTTTGGCCCTAGATCTGGTGGCGCCAACCCCCTCGGGATTCACACTGTAATCTGAAATACTGATCCAGCTGCTAATTCATTTGTGTACATATTATTGCTCCTAGCATTTATTTGTACAGTGTAATAAGCAGAGGTTGGATTTAGGTAGAGTTATTTACTTGTATCAGTACTTATATCACACACACAAATCCCGATATTAATTTTGAAGAGCAGATTTTTTTATGACACTATCAGAAATATAGCAGATTTTTTCATTTACTGCGTTATTGACGAGGAGGAAGTGTATAAATTTGTTAACCTCACCTCAGTTGTCGTAGAAGAGATCTTTTTCAATGAAAAATACTTATCGAAATGTATGCTAATTAAAAATATTACCTTTGTCTTATTTGTCTTATCTATCTCTGTGTTTTTTTTTATTTTTTTATTATTATTTACCTGTCTGTAATATTGTTGGCCAAACCTGATTTTTCATTAGTAATCCCGGGAAGATCCATAATATTATCAACATTTCGATGCAAGTACATGAATAACTCTACCTAATTCCGACCTCTCATAATAAGTATCCACTATGGAAAAATAAATTATTATGATTAATTTAGATACCTGCGAAGACCTCACCAATACAAACTCGATTTACTATTAAAATATAGTTTCCTAATTTCTATCAATGGTTTCACCAATTCACCTCTGTGAACGTAGATTTCTCCATACAAACTTTGGACCCCCTTTTATCCCCTTAGGCGGTAGATTTTACAAAATCCTTTCTTAGCACATGATTACGTCTTAATAACTATCTGCGTGTCAAATTTCAGCCTAATCCGTTCTGAGGGCTTAGCCAAGTTGATAATCTACAATCGTTACCACTAGTAATGGAAATGGCGTCATCTCAACGTTAAGTCACGTGGTCAGAACAAAGGAATCAGAGGCGTTACCGACTGTAGAAAGAGATTCCAAATTAAACGGTCGTAACTTGGCTAGACCTGCAGTAGTTTGAGCTGTGTGTTGATAGGTCCGTCAGTACCCGTTGCCTTTTATTTTTTATTACAGCATTTAAACTATTGATAATTACCCAGCAAAGCCACATGTATAAATCAATAAATTTGTTTTACTTGTCGTAAACAATAGGATTTTAGTCCTTGTTAAATAATTTCTAAATACTTCCTTTAAGTCAATTACCGACATATAATATTGCAATAAAGAATTTGATAGCTTTGCCACAAATTTTGCAATCCAATATGAATAGGCCCAGACTACATAATAATATACATTTATTATAAAACTTTTCTAACAAATATTTTGAGTACACTGTAAAGGGGAAGTACAAGTTATAATGTAGGTAAATATTCATAAAGACTTTAGTATAAAATATAAGAAAACCCTTTTTTATACTTCTCAATCCTGCAATATAAATAAAACAGAGAATCTTGTAAAATATAATGCTAAATGGTTAGGGGATTCTCATATTTTTTAGAAATATGGGAAGCAAATAGTTAAAAACCAAATGTTCCATATTATAGACGCTAAAAAGCCTTTATAAACCAGAAATCAGTATGATTATAATTTATATGTCCAGTCCAGTAGTGGTGTATATGTCGTGGCCAAATCTTAGAAATCGATCACTTCATGAAATGGCCAAGTAAAACTGGCCAGACAGTTTTAAACGTTAAAGTTTGATGATATTTCAATCGTCGTTTGGCCTCCTTTCTTAAGACCTTTTATTATAATTGAAATCTTACATCAATGATATGGTCAAACGAGGATTGACATTGTCATCAAATGTTAACGTTTAAACGATCTGACCAGTTTTAGTTGGCCATATCATGAAGTGATCAATTTTAAGATCTGGCCACGACATATACACCACTAATGGTCTTTTACATTATGTCAAAAAAATTTGCCAGCAGTCTGAAAGCATATTATGCTAAATGTAGTGTTTTATTTTTTATTTTAAAATTATATAAAGTATATAGCATGTATATTTGCAATCAAGTACATAAATTAATATATTTTTCGTGAGAAAAAATACATATAATTGTCTATTTGCTTCCCTACAGTGGACAGGTACAGACATGGACACAATAATCTATCAGCTAATTAAAGCGAAGGACGTATTATTGTCTTTATTTAGTTATTTGGTACCTACAGACATTAATTAAACACACATCCATTTAATCTAATTCATACAGAACTAAGTTATTTTCATGAGATCTGATTTTTAAGCTTGGTTATACACAGTCAGTCAAATAATTTTTATCTGATTTCACTTGCATTTACAATACAATTTACAAAAAAAAAAAAAAGTTTTTTTGTGACCAACATTTTTCTCCATCAGCTTTTTTGTATTTAAAAATGTACAGTCAGGGGTCAAAAATACAGTTGCACTCTATCAATGTTAAAGTAAAAGTCTCTAAAATTTCTTTGTAGAAAAGGTTCAATGGTTCAGGACCTGTACCATGACGTTTAATGTAAGATTGTTTCATTCTTATTTCAGTGTGGGTAAGAGACAGAGCTATACACGTTGTCTACCGCCATCTCTTACCCACACTGGAAATAAGAATGAAACAATCTTACTTTAAACGTCATGGTAACCCCGCAAGACTGGTTTAATTTGCAACATAGAACCTAAGATATTAGTGAAACTAGTTGTCGATCATTGAACTCCTACTATCTATAATGAATTTTTTGAAACTTTACATTTTTTTAAAGTGCCACTGCTCTTTTGACCCCTGCCTGTATCTTAAATTCATGACTTAGTTCATTAGCTCGTCAGCTAAATGATAGCTACAATGTCATTGGCAATAGGTATATAGTAGATAATGTTAAACATATCAATCTCCCAAAGTATTTTTGCAACATATATACAGCACTTTAGAGCACATTCATGTTATAAACCAATACTTCTGTTCCCTTCATTATTTTATATGGAATTCCTGGACACTAGAACAATCACAGCTATGTAATACATAAGTACATTTTCTAGATCGCCCACTAACCTAATTTTACACATAAGGGGATTCACACTCACACAGTTATTATAACAATCGTTGCTTGAAAACTAGAACGTTTACAATTTATAGTTGATAATATTTCAAATTCAAACAAAAAATATACTTTAGTATTTTCATCAGATACTGATAGATATGACTTTAAGTGATGTTTAGTTCACCGTAAAATTGTATATACCGTTAGATTATAATCTATCTCGCGAACTTGTAAACTATCGAAGGATTGTGAACTGGAACGTATTCTTTTTCAGTAAATTATAATCTAGATTTTATAGTTTTACTGCAATAGATTATAATGAAGAAAAAACAATGTGTTAAATTGTTAATAGTATGTTACGGTTATTCATCTTTCGACAGTTTACAATCTCGCGAGATAGATTATAATTTGACGGTATTTACAATTTTACTGTGACAATACAGAAAATATACTTATAAATATATTTAAATATATAAATATCCGTGCAATATAAGTGTGTTAAGCTCCTCTTTGTCACACCCTATGACCGTAATATATGTCCAAATTACGTAAATGATACAAAAGATATGTAGATTTTAATATGTCAGTATAGAATATCAATCTTGAAAGTATTAAAATATATTAGTTTCAAGTTTAAGTGAAATGTTGTTAGATGTATATTTTATATAAATTTGGTAAATTTATCCATAAAACAGAATTTTAAGTTTGTATAATATAAGTAGATATTAGGTATATGTTAGATATAGAACAAATGCAAAGTAAAATGGCTATGCTTGAAATATACGATAGTTCATTGCGTTATGTACGATATTTAAGTAACGAGTTAAATTTAATAATCTTTTTATTTTATGAAGGAAATATTTCATAAATGTTATTGTTTTTTGTCAACAAACAACCGTAGGTATATCGGTGGTCGCAGAGACATCATCAATAGCTGACAAGACCTCAGTGATAGACTAATATATAGTTGTATATTCTCAAGTCTTTTTTTTACAAATTCATAAAAAAAGTTGAGAACTCAGTGGATATATACAGGAACTCGTTACAAACAAATATGCCTAAAGCTCTTTGTTTTACAAAAAAATCCTTATTTGCGTTGCCTTTACCCAGCAACTTTATTGGTGTTGCATTTGCTTTTTGTAGAAATTTACCTCATTTTAATTTTCTCTTTGTCTCATCTCAACGACAACCGAATAAGATTAACACATGGTGTTACAAACTTCACAACAAATGATGATCACTTAAATCTACAAAATGGAAGACAAGCCTTCATATCAAAATGATATAAAACAACATTTTATTATACATTTATACAAATGCAGTACCTATTATACAAATATGAATAAAAACGATCAAGTGGAAGCTTATCACAACCAGAATAAACTATAGGTAACTGTTCATTTTATATTAATTAATAAAATATTTAATAAACTCCCAATCCAATATTTTACATTTTATAAATACAAAGGAAAAAAAAAATATTATTATTATATTAAAATTTTACTCATTCAGAAGAAGCTTCAGTCAGTACAAATTATAATAATATATAGACCGACCTAGGCCAACGTTGCTTTATCTTGGAGATCCACATGCCACGAGCTCCCCTGCTATTATCATTATTTCAGCTGAAAGACGTCCACTGTTGGACATAGGTCTCACTAATATGTCACCACAACGATCGGTATATATTTTTTAATTATGATAGATATAACATTTCGTCGTTGCGACTTTAAGACCTCTTATGTGTCACTTTTGGCATTATCACTTTTTTCCGCCAGCCTTTTTAATATTTTGAAGCTCTATCGAATGCAAAATCTCATAATGTGTATACGACGATTTAATCGTCATTTACATTTTACATGTAAACTGTTTCTTTTACTATCATACTACTTTTAAATTCAACTAACAATAGCAAAATTAAATGCAGGGAATCATAAATGGCTGATACCTATAATTTTTAGTTGTATTTTTATTATATTTGTTTTAGTTGACAATTTTCATCGATTTTTTCATAAAGCTGATTTACACATAAAAGGTCTTAAAATCGCAATGACGATTTATAGTGGTAAGTAAGTTATTTATTGCGGTTTTCAGATGTATACATAAATAATAAGATAAATGTCATAATTATGACTTATGGTGTAGCATTTTTTTTTACCAAAGTGCAATAAATAATTTTAAAATTTTAGTTAAATTTTCCTTTAGTATCTCTGGTTAGAAATATTGGACCAGGAGCTGTGCCTTTTAAAAGCATAAATATTAAATAACAATTAAACATTTCTGGTAAGTGTATCAGCACTTATTATGTGCTAGATACATCATAATATTATGAATATTTAATAGCAACTAATAACAAGGTATTTAATCATATTCGATATACGCAGCACAAACCTTTAGATACTACACATCGATTACGAAACTTAATAAATAATTGTCTTTTTTAAATGATTATGGGTATTAAGAAAACGACAATATTCACATAAATAACTACAAGATGGGCTGATAAATACGTAAATATTAAGTATCGGTATATTGACACAATCTGCCTGAAAAAGGTATACAAAACAAAATGACAGGTCCTCATCCTCCATTTTTAATTTGACATTTTAATTTATTTCAATGTTCTAATTTAAGCATTTTAAATTTCACTGACATTGTAATTTTGATATTTTATTTTATTGATCATTTTATTAGTCTATTTTATGTTATTGTTTTCGTATATTATTGTTTATATTTGATGATGAACTAACGTAGATATAAGAATTACTAACAGATATTGTGGACCAAATGTTGTCTTATTAATAAATTATTATTATTAAAAGGGAACATCAATCATAATTATGTTCAGTGGGCGCCAGTAAGATGATTTTGTGGGACTATTCTGTTTATATCACCCGAAGGCGAATAGTTAACTTTTTCTTATACGACCACGACCGCGTTATAAATATCACCTCCTCTAATGATGTGGCTTAAAGGATTCTGTCTCAGGTGGAGATGTAACGTACCGCAGCTGATGCTAATACTGATAATCGATTAGCAAACCAGTGTAATTAATAAGTAAAAAGAATTATCGATTTGGATACCTCCGTATCGTCAGCGCCATCTAGTAGTCTAGTAATAAACTATGTACTGATTTTATATTGATGATGAATGGTGTAGTTATAATATAATGACAGATCGTTCTTTATAATTTGGTCCTTTAACTCTGCTTCTTCTTCTTCTGCTCTTCTACGATAATTTATAAAAGATACTTTATCTCCACTCCCCATTAATTAATTCCTTCCCATTTCTCTTGACAAGATAAGTATGATATAAGTGAAAGAATAATAAATATAAAAAGTAATTACGGATTGAATAAAATATTTTCTGATATGTATAATTCTATCTAGCAACAATATTCTATTCGACAATGTTTCCTACCTTTAGGAAGTAACGCCATCTAGCGGTACATTTTGCTAAACACTGCTATTACATACATTAATAAAATTTTGTCTAGGACACTATACAGAGCCCTACAAAAACGACAATAGAATTACGAGGACAATCGAATAAATTTACATATTTTGTATAACAGTAATATTTTTTTACAAATAAAATATATTTCCTTGAATTTTCTCTGTTCTGCCGTTCTTGTGTTTGGTAGAAAAGATAGAGAGTAGGTAATAATAAAAGGAACTGTTTACAGCACACCGTCTTCGTTGACTGATATCAAGTAGCTCCTAATCACCACGATGTAGTACAAGTTTTCAGCTGAAAATATATAAAATTTTATTTGTAATACCATTCACCTATGAAATTGTCGCTTTTTAAAACGGGTCAGGTACCTACTTTGAACTATGTTATCTTCGGATTGACTTGGAATTATAAGTTCAAATAAACTGCCATGTGACCTCCACAAACTAGCGTGCATAGTTTTTACCTAGTAATATAAAGCAAACATTTTTTTTACGTAGGAAATCATCTAATGACATATCTCGCCGATTATTCTCCTCGATGGTTTATCTCGAAGTACGGAATTGTGCTTCAATGAAATTTTTGATATATATATTATACAAAACTTTTTATACTTTTCTTCAAGATTCAATATTAGTACATCGCGCTACAATGGTTATGTCCGAACTGAAAAAACTAGACATTTCTTTTACCTCATTTACATTCAGCCCCTGCTGCTGCCCCTCGCGCTGCCGGCGATAATTCCCTAAATACTGCTGCAGCAGGATCGAGAGGAGTGTGTGTTTACATACTGCCCTACCACTCACTTCGCTTTCAAGATATCACGGTACATTACAGGGTGCAAGGTTTCTCCCCATATCATTTTCTGGCGCGCTCGAGTAACGTGAAAAGTCCCCACTTGGGCACCCCTACTATTATGTTTTATCCTGTCTTCCTTTCCAGTTTTTTTTCCTTACCATAATATTCTTGTATTATATTTCAACTTACCTAGGAACATAATCTGCGCTATGACATATCCAGCATCCAAGTGGAACAAGGTCTTGAGGAAGCCGATGATGAACAGCACCAGGAAAATTATCCAGAAGATGCAGTACTTCTTCATGAGGCTCAGCATTTCCTGTAAATGTAAATTATTGGGTTTTATTATTCGAGTCAACTTAAATCAAATCAAAAGCATTTATTTCAAATAGATCATTTACAGGCACTTTTCAATACTTAGTCAAATGTCGGCAAGTCCAAAAAAAAAGTGAAGCAAATTTTTTAACGAAACTTACAATTTATTTTATCATTTTATCGTTTGGAAAACTATGCGCTGTCGACAACTCGGGCTCTGTCCGGCGGACGGATACCGGACGTCCGGACGGCGAGCTATCCAATACTTTACGGTCTATGTATTTTCCCGTGGGTCAGAGCCCATACCAACGTACGAATTTTAAAAGCAACGTTACATAATCATGTTTACATTACACTTCACATTTAATGCAGCTGTAAGAAGTGATCCAGGGAATATCATAACTACAGATCAACTACATATATAAGTTGTTAAAAAATTAACTTTAAGAACTTCGAGGGGATATTGTACTCCTCATTATGAACAACTTTTACTACGGGACCAAACATGAAATCGCGAAAAAAAAATCATCTGTTCCCTACGTTTATGTTCGCATAACTCGTCAAATTTATGGAGCAGCTGATTTTTTTTTCGCGATTTCATGTTTGGTCCCATAGTAAAAGTTATTCATAATGAGGAGTACAATGTCCCCTCGAAGTTGTTAAAGTTAATTTTTTAACACCTTATATGATAAAGGCGATCCCATTCAGCATCCATATTCCCTACCCCCTTATTAATACCATTAGCCATCAAATCAGGAGTAAACAGGCATTTGGGTATACACCTATCTATATTGTTTATTGCTTTCAACTAGGCCTGGTCAAGGTCAAAAGCAAGGTCACTGAGAAAAAAAAAATACCATCATAACAAATATGGCGAATGCCTTACCTTATACACAGAGTACACAAACACCAAATCCAGCAAGAACTTGATGAACAGCAAGACCACCAGTAGAATCACGATGGTGTACACCACGGAAGACAAGCCGGAGTCGATGTCATCCCGCTTCATCAGCGCTTCCGTGGAGTCCCGGATGTTGCATGCGAAGTTTATGAGGAGCAGTGACAGGATGAATGTTACGATCTGAAGAAAATAAAGATTCTTCAAATACCTATTGTACCATGACATATATTTTTATTTCCTTTTTCTATCCAAATCTTGTTGTACACTGCACCGTTCGGGCGTCTTTATTTATGTCGACACCGCCACCGGCACACGCTGAAAACCAGCGCTGTAAGCTCATCGCATTGTGCGTGAGGCCGCAGCTTTATGCTGAGCGTTCGGCCGTTTTGCGCGGATGTGACGCATATCTTCCCTATCAATTGATTATGTTTGTTAGCTAGTTTTTAAGATTGCGTCATTTCGCGTGAACAAACTGTTTTTCTTTCTTACTAAATCAATCTATTAACTGGGGCTGCACTATTTTGTTGGCCTCCATAGGCACCGGCAGGAATATATTCAGGTGGTGCATGTTTAGCATACCGCTTCGAATAGTTTTCTTTTGCTCATTCATTTAGTGTTAGATGTCCACTTATGCAAAAATGCTTGCAAGCAAAAGAAATGTATCGATATCTATCTAGGAAGTATCCAGCATCGCAATATCAAATTTCTCCGCGCGATTATAATATATATGTCGTGACCAGATCTTAGAATTGATCACTTCATGATATGGCCAACTAAAAACGGCCGGATCGTTTAAACGTTAACATTTGATATGTCAATCCGCGTTTGGCCGATCATTGATGTAGTATTTCTATGATAACAAAAGGTCTAAAGAAAGTAGGCCAAACGAGGATTGACATATCATCAAACTTTAACGTTTAAAACGATCTGGCCAGTTTTAAATTTGTTAAAACATAAAAGGCCCGTTTTGACATTTGAGAAATCCCCTAGAATGTAACTTGGAACGAAACTGAAAGAAATAATAAAAAAAATAAAATTAAATAAAAACCCCAACACAAAAAAAAGTAAAAAATAAGTTAACAAATTACACTATTAAATAAGTAAAAAAAATACCCCATCCTGCATAATATGCTAACTGTTGGTTGCAACTTGCGATGTTCTTTCTGATGAAGGCTTACGTGGGTTTAGCAATGAGGAAAAAATAGTTACTACATACTTACGGAATTGATAATTCCCATGACAATACATCCTGTTCTCAGATCGAAAATGAAGCAAAACTTGTCTAGCACCGGGAGCTCCATCCTTGCCTGAAACGTATTTAAGGTACTTAAGGAGATGCAACTCGTCTTACATTTTCAATGTTTTTCATACAACCGCTCTTACGCGATTATGACGTTATTACACATTTTTCATTAGATATTTTGGAAATACAGTATCTTGTAGATATTATCTAGGCGTCTATTGAAATCAATTTATAAATTTGTGTAAAACTAATCCAGTAAAGACCTCTGAAAATCTGCTATTTTGCATGGACTTTGACACTTCATAATTTACCCAAAAATAGAAGCCTTGCCAATTTAAGCAAGATTATGAATAATGACAATTTTATTCAAATACTTATAAGGGTTTAAAATAAACATTTATTTCCTAAAACAAGTTTTGTAACCCAGCCAGGGATATTACTTTGTGTAATTTATTTCATCACCACTGCTCCCAAAACGGTGAAGGAAAACATCGTGAGGAAACTGGCTTGTCCTAGAACCAAAAATTCGAAGACATGTGACGTCCACCAACCCGCACTGAGCCCGCGTGGTGGATTACTGCCCATTCCCTTTCCTAGAGAGAGGAGGCCTGAGTCCCAGCAGTGGGAACATTAAAAGGCTGATTATGCTATGCATATAATGCTAATTTAAATTTCAATTCATTCAATCCATCCTAAGGTTTTAAGAACAATAACCTTATAAACTATTTATATGCTAAGTAGGTACCTACCTTTTTATTTTTCCTTTATTTCCAGTGAAGCTTGAAAATAGAGAAAATTTAATGTTGTATTTTCGTTATTCAAGTTAGTTATCTATTTATGCAAATCTGAAGGCAAATTCTCGTACCTAGAAAACGTTCAAATTGAAGTCACTATGTCATCTCAGTCTTCTATATACATATAATAAAACAGTAAAATTATTTTGCGGTGGTATTAATTGGCGCGAAAACTACTGAACCGATCCTGTTCAAATTTTGCATACATAATCCTTATAGGTCAGGGCAACTTATAGGCTATAAATTATCACGCTATTTCTTATGGGGGATGAGCAATAATCCAAAATGTAGGTATTGAACGACATTTGCCGCGAGTTCGATCCCTAGCTACAGTTAAAAATTTTGTCATTATTTTATTTTATTTTTTGGTAATAAAATAACTTTTACCTTTTTCTCAAAATAAAATTGACATTTCTATTCGATATCTTCTAAATATTTTGTAAAAACTAATGAAAACACATAATAAAATCAAAGGGGTGAGTAAAATCACGTACTTTAATGTTACATTATTCCATTTAGCTGCAAATTTAACTTCTGAAACGAAAATCATCACGCTATCATTAATAAGGAGCCAACCAGTCAATTATGACGTTTATATAAGAACGTCTATTTTAAAATTTAATCAACGAAGATCGTAGTGCAGTGGTTTCGTATCTAGACTTGCGTGCAATGTAAAGGTTGTTCGAATCCCATATGGCTCTCTTAGGAGAATGTTTATTTTTATTTTTTTCCCGTAAATAAGATTTTTTTATATATTTTTGCATGCTTACAATTTTTTTTATATTTTTTTAGCAAAAGTTTAGAAATCTATGTAGATAACTTTTATACATTAAAACTGTGTGTAACTTGATATATTACTTAGGCTTTGTTTCATCGCAATTAATCAAAGCATATGAAATTCAAATAATTTTTAAGAAGTAAAATATAACACCACACGCAATTCAGATACTCGCAACGCCATCTAAAGACTCAAAGTAGAAATGACTTGAGTTGAACTTCTTATTAAATTTGATAGATGGCATTGTGTATTTTGACCATCGCCCACGTTTGCAGATAGTTCTATTGTTTAAAATTATAAGAAAACTTAACAATCCTACTGCTTATATTTTTTTTTCCATGATAACAAGATAATTGACCGTGATTATTCAAGGGATACCAACCAAAGGCGATAAAAGTAAATATAGTACATAGATGTATTTAATTAATGACTTTAAAATAACACGGCCAAATTTTCGGAAGGGGTTACATGGTATCTTGTGTTGGAAGGCCCCCAGGTGGACCGCTGACCTGGTAAGGGTCGCGGAAATCCGATGGATGAGAGTCACAGAACCGGTCATTATGCCGCCACTTGGGGAGGCCTATGTCCAACAGTGGACGTCTTTCGGCTGAAATGATAATGATGATGATGGCACCTTTTTTTTTCCTTTTTTAAGGGTTGAAATCATCAAATCACTTCTTCCGCTCTGGTTGGAGTGGGAGGGCGTGTCAATCTTTTACTTACTAAAACCACACCTGTGTCCTTCAGTTGCCCTTTGCGACAACTCTTTGAGGAGCGCGTGGATCACTACGAGCTGTTGACGACTGGGTTCGGTCCGGTCAACTACCGGACGGTAGGACGGCAAGCTACCCATTGCTCAACGTTCGCAAGTCCACGTCTGCCATGGCTGGTAGTCGGGGTCGGAATCTCGGCTCGGTGTGAGGACGTTCGTTCCCTCACGCGTGCGGCCTCCTCCTTCGCTAGCATTACGGCTTCGCAGAAGGAGGCGAACAACAGCCATTACTCCTCGCTCTGGATCATAGCCTGGCGCGAGAGGTCACTGACGCCGATTGCCTCCTTGAGGACACGGCGGTGCTCCGCCCTTGCAGGGCACATCTCCACTGTATGCTCCACTGTGTCCTTCGGGATGATGGCACCTTGCGGTTTAATAATGGCGTGTTTTATTATTTGCAGTCTCTGCTTCATATAAAACGGGATCGAATGTGTTTTTCTGATCACAGTTCGACAACGTATGATATATCTCAGATATCTGAGGGAGGCCAGTCTCAGGGATAACACTAATCGGCTGCTACATTTATTTACCGTAATTTCATTGTTTTATAGATACATAAGCTCAGGACTGTTGTGGGTGTTTCAGTTGAAAGTACCCTGATATTACCATTTTGCGAATGACCCAGAGGACCCGGTGTAGCATGCGGTGGAGGTCTAACCAGCTTGGGTTAACCGCCGCAATATGCGAGTTCGATTCGACGGGGATACACGCGCACAAGATTTCGCCGTAATTAATTCATAAGTTAGAGACTCTTCATAGGGTAGTTCCCACTATGGAAAAAACATTTGTCTGATATACGGGGACGTCAGTTAAATACACACAAAAAATATCCCAGGTAAATGAACAAGTAATTCTAACGCCCAAAATGATGGGCACGCCACAATTATGGCGGTAAGTCCCCTCTTTGAGGCGTGGTTGGAAAGACCTCACGGCGTCCTCACATTCCGCATGACGCAGGTCCTCACCGGACACGGTAAGTTCGGGAGGTTCCTGCACCGAATTCGTGCGGAAACGACGCCCGGGTGTCGCCACACAGGCCCACCCGGAGGACACGGTGGAGCACACGGTGGAGGTGTGCCCCGCTTGGGCAGAGCAACGCCGTGTCCTCGTGGGGGCAATCGGCGGCGGTGATCTCTCGCGCCGGGCCTTGGTTCAGGCCATGCTCCGGAGCGAGGAGGAGTGGCAGGCGGTCGCCTCCTTCTGCGAAGCAGTAATGCTAGCTAAGGAGGCGGCCGATCGCGTGAGGCAACGGTCCTTACGCTCCAACCGCCGCCGGGATTCCGATCCCGATTTCCGGCCACCGTAGGCGCGGGCTTGCAGACGGCGAGCAATGGGTGGCTCGCCGTCTGACCGTCCGGTAACCGTCCGGACCGAGCCCAAGTCGTCGACGGCGCGTATTGTTCCACGCGCGCCTCAAGGAGATGTCAGCAAATCGTAGGGGCCCAGCAGGGTCGAAGCCTACTGGGGCCACGGGTAGTGTGAAAGCGGAACCCGGGGCCCTGGGACGAAGGCAACGAAGGAACAGGCGTGGGTTTTTAGTCAGTAAGAGTCTGACACTATCTCTCGCTCCGACCAAGAGCGGGGATGTCATTAGGATGATTTTACAACCCAATAAAAAAAAAAAAAAAAAAAACGCCCGAAATGATCAAACGGCAACAATCAATGCAAGCATACTCTCGCAAATTCTTCATAAGTACTGTTGTGAAAAAGATAGTTGATGATGATGGTCGGTTTTGGATACACTTGAGCCTTTGCACTATCAGTTCACGTTATCCAGCTGAAGGTCGGGGTCCCGATTATGCACCTTCGTTTACCCCTACCAAAGCTGTCTAACTGATTAAACTCTTCAGTGAAACATTATTGAGGCGAAAATTGTTATGGGAGGTAACTGTTTCGAACAATCTCGCAGCCCTAGCAGACATCGGCCCTAGAGAGCCCTATCTATTTGCTGACATCTCTTTGAGTCGCGTGTAGAATACTACGCGCCGTCGATTCAGGATTGCTTTGACCAGACGGCCGGACGGCACCACCGCAATCCCGTGTTTGCGATGGCTGGGAATTACCCTGCGGCTTTCAACACCCGGAGCATCACTTGCAGCGACAGCTGAGGAGTCAATATGTCCTATCCCTCATAGTTTCAGCCACCTTCTTTGATCGTAGTGCTTAACTGAAGGAGGCTACTGGTTGTCATTTTCTCCACCAATCGCTCCCATGAGGACACGGCGGCGCCAGCGCTCCGACCAAGCGGGACTGACTTCCACCGTATGTTCCATTGTATTCTCCGGGTGATCTGCCCAATGGTGAGACCGAGTGTTTCTTCCCGCTGAACTCGATACAGATATCTACCGAAACACCGACATCCAGTGAGTCCTGCACAAAGAGAGGATGCCGTGTCACCTCTGTAGTCACTTCTCAAAGACAGGCATGACCTCTGCAATTGTGGCGTGCTCACTGTGGCGAGGGGTTAAAATCATACAATGTTGTTTTACTAGAACATAAACCAGAAACATACTTGAACTAATGACTTTTCCCTTGGGGTAGGCAGAAATCCCAACTGCTACGACCCATACATACTCTTTCTATTCTATTGCGTTTTTACCTTTAACCGTTTTATGTTAAAGTACAATAAATAATTGCGATGCTTTCGGAATGAATTGCCAGCACAGAATGTTTGTACAGTTTTACGAACTTAACGCGGACGAAGTCGCGGGCAACAGCTAGTCATCAATATGATAACTTAAGTAAAATTTAGAAATATTAAATGTATTTTTGACAATTGCTTATTTCAACGTTGCTTATAAATACGAGAATTACCTCTCTAATTAGTTTACAGACGGTCATCATCTGCTCAAATAAAAAACAAAAGAACAGCCCCCCTAGCCAAGTTACGATCGTTTCATTTGCGTCGAATGCCTCGAGTAGGCCACGCCTTTTATTTCTTTGTTTTGACCACGTGACTGAGATTGAAATGACGACAGAACAAAGGAATTGGAGGCGTGGCCTACTCGAGGCGTTCGACGCAAATGAAACGATCGTAACTTGGCTAGGGGGGCAGAATTTTAGTGAAACGATTCGGTGATTCAAAATATTTGGAAACACATTCGTTGTGCGTACTTGATTACCCTGATTTGAATTGGTTACTTCTAGGTTAGCGTAATCCATCTTTGACCAGATCATGGGTTGGCTTCCGAAAGGAAACCTGGGGTCCAGGAACACAAGGCAAAGAAAGAACATAGGAGTGGGTTTTAGTCAGTAAAAGTCTGACACACCCTCGCGCCCCGCCCTACAGCTAAAGTCATTAGATGATTTTCCACTTAAAAAAAATCTTTGACCATGCCCACATCATCGCTTTCTATCAGATATCAAGAATAGAATAGAATAGAATAGAATAGAATAGAATAGAATCAGGGGTGCCGACTCCTGAAAAAAGACATCAAGAAACAGATCAGTAATCGCCTTTTAGGGATAGGTGTTTTTTTTGTTACCCAACGACCCGTTTAGCGCAGTGGTTTAGAGCGCCGGTTGAGACGCAAGGGTCGCGGGTTCGATTCATTCACCATCACAAATGTTTGTCGATGAAACAGATATTTTTGTTAGGTCTGGGAGTTTGTGGTTTCCATAGTACAAGGAAAAACCTTAGTTTGGGACCAGGAGAATGTAATTGTAATGTTGTCCCAATTTATTATTATTTTTATCAAACACAATTTATTATTTTATTATATTTGACAAAAATTTTTTAAAAAATTTATCAAATATAATAGGTATGCAAGTAGGACATTTATTTATTTCTCGGTCGGTCAGTGTGCATTTCTTCTCACACTTCGCCACTTTTTCGAGTCATCAAATGAGCATGAACACCCATGAGATTTTGAATAGAATTTTATTTTACAAATATAGGGAGTACACAACAGTTCTTATGACACAAAAAAGCATAACAAACCTATCAATGATTTAAAAAAAAATTATTCCAGAGTATTTATTACTTTTTTACTAGGTCATGAAGGATTTTAAGGTCTTATGTGGTTACTACTAGTAAAAAGTAAAACACACCAGCCCCCTAGCCAAGTTATAATCGTTTCGTTCGCGTCGAACGCCTCGAGTAGGCCACGCCTCCGATTCCTTTGTTCTGACCACGTGAATGAGCGTTGTGATGACGTCAGAACAAAAGATCGGAGGAGTGGCCTACTCGAGGCGCTCGGCGCGAACGATACGGTTGTAACTTGGCTAGGGGTCCAGATATTTCGATGCCCTTATTAGTCGATGTCGTTAAAGGCAACTCATAACAGTTCCATCGTTAGGCCATCAGATGTACGGCGTTGTACAACTGGATATGGCAGACCGGGAACCCATACGCATAAAACGTTTCGGGATTGGGAACACAGCCATTGTGTGGTAAAGCTAAGGAGTGGAATTTCCTGCCGGAGTCTGTTTCCTGATAGCTACAGGGGTACCTAATTCAAGAGTGAGTAGGTTATTTCGAGGCAAGCGTGCTATATCGTCAACAACATCGTCGCTTACCATTTGTATCTCAAATGATCAAACTCGAGCCTATCAATAATAAAAAAAGTATCTCCTTCTCAGCCATTGACTGCAATTATTGAGAACTGAGATCTTTACCTACTAACCGTCCACTACGTTATACTGATCAGCTGAAATAAACTACGAGATTGATTGAAAGAGTTACCATGGCTTTCAAAGTCAAAATCAAAGCATTTTATTTCAAATAAAATTTCAAATAAACCATTTACTGGGACTTTTGAAATGTCAAGAAGTCAGTCAGTCATAAATGATGATGCTGATTGCACATTCCAAAGCGTAGATCTCTATGGAGAAGAATGTGCGAGAAACTACATGGCCACTCTTTTCAATCGTGTTTTGTAATAACAAATATTTCTGTTACATGTTTCTTGTCGCTATCATGTGAGAACACTGTAAATCTTTGGAAAGCAAAGGGCAACTGAAGGAACACATATGGGTTCTAGTCAGTAAAAATCTGACACTCCCTCTCGCTCCATCCAGACCTGGAGGACTCATTTAATGATTTCCCATGGAAAAAAGTCTACATCAGTTGACATGTTTAAGGTCTTAAAGGTGTTTCTAAATACAGGTGAGGAAGGGAAAACTTCAAGAAAACGTCTTGATGGCAGTGATAAAGAACAAAAGAGAATGGAAGATACTCTAGAGAGTAAGCTTGACGATCAGCTGAGCATTTGAGATAAAGAAGCCCTTCAAGTTTATAACAATAATTCAAGTTTAAGAAAATGTAGCCAGTTTATTCCTACTTCTTAAAAAATCGAATGTTGCAAAGATCGAATCACTTGAAAGCTGTCAAAGGTAATCTTTATTTCGTATCTACAATACATTTATCATAAGAATCACATTAAAGACAGCATAAAATCTGCATGAACAGGAGAAAAAAACCAACAAACATCGATAAAAATTAAAAACCAATCGATCAACACCTGATTATTCGTAATACAAAGAGAGCAAGGGCAAGAAAGCTAATCTTTTTAAAGATAAACAAATTATGATACATACCATTATCTGATTAATCACTGGGAACACAAAACTGGGCCGTTCCCTCACAATACGTATGCACTGAGATATAACATTCTAATAGATTCGCTATTCGAGCGACAACTTCACTTAGCTACGGCAGTTCTGATTGAAGTCAGCGCGCCAGTTAAGGGGGATAGCATTCTTTTTTGACACATAACATAGTTATTTTTTTAGGTGGGAAATCATCCAATGACTTTGAAAAATTTTACAGACTAAAACCCACTCATATGTTCCTTCTTTGTCTTTTGTTCCAGGGTCCCGGGTTTTCCTTTCAGAATCGAACCCATGGCCTCACTAGGTTTCGAACCTCCTGGGCCCCTATGGTTTTGCTGACATCCGGACGGCCGGATGGCGAGATACCCATTGCTCGCCGTCCGCAAACTCACGCTTACGATGGCTGGAAATCGGGGACTGGATCCTGGCGGCTGTTGCATGAGGTCCACGCCCTCGCACCAGCCGCCTCCTTCGCTAGCATTACTGCTTCGCCGAAGGAGGCGACCGCCTGCCACTCCTCCTCGCTTCGAACCATGGTCTGTACCAAGGCCCGCCGCCGATCTCCTCCACGAGTACACGGCGGTTCTCTGCCCAGGCGGGGCACACCTCTACCGTATGCTCCACCAAGTCCTCCGGGCGATCCACACAGTGGAGACATCCGGGCGTTACTTTCGCACGAATCCGGTGCAGGAACTTCCCGAACTGAACCTGCGTCATGCGGAAGGTGAGGACGCCGTGAGATCTTTTCAACCGCTCCTCAAAGAGGGGACTTACCGCTATAATTATGGCGTGCCCACTTCTCCCGCTCTAGATATCGCTTTAAATAGTGGGAGACAAAGGGCCAGACTTTTATTAACTACTATCTTTTGCCCGCAACTTTGCCCGCGTACATAAAATATAGCCTACGTAACTCAGAAATAAAGCAGCTTTCAATCGGTGAAAAATTTTTAGCAATTGGACCAGTACTTTCAGAGATTACCTCCTACAAACAAAAAAACAAACTTTACCTCTTCATAATATTAGTATAGAAAACTTACCTGTGTTCCTTCAGTTACACGTTGCGTTCCAGGGCCGCAGTAACTCTTTCGTACATTCCCTCAGCATTTTTGGGAGAGTTGGGAAATTATCCGATGAACGCTCGCGCTCTAAGGTAGAGCGAAAAGGCGTGTCGGACTTTTACTGACTAAAACCACCTGTGCCCTTTGCATTCCAAGATCACATTTTCCTTTTCAGAAAGTCTTGTGACCACAAATAGTTACCCTGTGATTAGTCTGACTCTAGATATAATAGGGTACTACCAATTTCTCATCAAACACATCATGAAAAGAACTCAAAAAGATTTTAGTAACCAATCTTTTTTTTTAAAATTGATATGAACCTGTGTTTGACTGCGATCCCACCTGATGGTAAGCGGAGATGCAATCATTGATGGTGAGGTGCACTAGTTTATTAAAAGCCTATTCAGCATTGAAGACACCTAAATTATAGTTGGACGGGAAGACCGCAGCAGGCAATTCTTGCAATTCTTCGATCTACGCGCTATAAACGCTTATCTGCCTCAGAAAATTAATAATAATAATATAGCCTCTTTATTTCTATAGAGAACATAACTAACATTTTATAATATTTTTATTTTATTTTTATTATGAGCTTTTCTTCGGACAATGAATCAGCATTACTACAACGTGGCAATTCTGCCAGCGTTCTGGGCACTTTTCCTATTGATATCGATGTGGATGAATTTTTTGATGCCCAATAACTTCTTTTTCTACCCGTTTGTAAATATTATTATTTTTAGTTTGTATATATTCCTATTACGTTATTAATATTGAATAGTTTTTATGTTCCTAAAAAAATAAAATAAAACTACATCTTATACGACTTGATATTAAATAAATATATGCATAAAATAATCGATATTAAAATTCATATAATTCGTAATTATAAAATTGCATAATAAATAAATGTTAATTCAATTCTTCCCACAAAATTAACTTATCCAAATCGAATCGCGTTCAGTCTTTCCCTTAACATGGAGGCTGTACGGACCCTGCGCACTACGACACCCTCCTCGATCGATATCACTCAGCCGCCCCAGAGTTCCGATATCCAGCCGCCATTACTATGTATATGCCTGTTATATGTATATGTATAATATGTATATGTAATGTAAGCATTTAGCTCGTAATGTTATCTCGTCAACGGTAATGGCCTTAATGAGATGAGTTTCTTGGTTACAGCGTTCATCGGTGGAATTGATGATCTGCTGAGGTAGTTTTGGGGGAGTGAAGTCGTGGATATTGTTTGTTGAAAGGGCAACATGTTACTCTCATTGTCAAAGATTTATTTGCCACAAGATTTGTTTTTTTTTTTAATTTATGTTTATAAAATGGGCAAAAAAAGGCAAAATGAGCAGGGCACCCACAAGGTGGGGAGACGCACAGGACCGGTCTGATTTGGATGAAATTAATTATTTAATTTTGAAAGAAGAATTAGGGAACATTTTTTATCAACATGACCCATATATATGTATGTTTATAGGTATTTATTTATTGTATATTTAATGTTTATGTATAGTGTGCTGTATACATATCTGTTTAGTATATTTTTAATTTTAAGTTAGATTTAATTAATGTTTAATTTTTTGTTTATTTGTTGTACATTTAAAGTTCCTCATAATTTGTAAATTTTCCTCCTAAATCTTATGGTTTGCTGTAAGAAAACCCAGTTATGGGTTAAGCTCGCCTATGTACATCAACTGTCCTATTTTTATTGTTAATATAAAATTGTGTGTACAATAAAGAATAAAGAATAATTTGTTTAGTTTCATTTCCGCTAGCATTTTAATACAAGTGCCTGGTCGATTGTTTTTTTTTTTTTTTAATTGATATAAACCAGTGCTTGACTGCGATCCCACCTGATGGTAAGCGGAGATGCAATCATTGATGGTCAGGCGCACTAGTTTATTAAGAGCCTATTCACTCTTGAAGACACCTAAATTATAATTGAACGGGAAGACAGCAGCAGGCAAATTGTTCCAGTTATTTCTTGATCTATAGGTAGATGTTATTCTACATGTTCATAATCGAACAGCCTTCATTCTTTTTATGTACCACCTTAGTTAGCTGAGTATATCAACTTATCATTTGGGCTTTGGCAGAAGTGAAATGATTCCAAATTCATTGCTCCTGACATGCAGCTTGGTATGTTCTAAGAAAAATATATTCAATTTACGTATTTCCTTATACTACGCACTTGCTGTCAGACAAAAGTGTTCTTACTGATCTTAAACAGGACCTGTACCATGACGTTTAAAGTAAGATTGTTTCATTCTTATTTCCAGTGTGGGTAAGAGATGGAGCTAGACAACCTGTATAGCTCTGTCTCTTACCCACACTGAAATAAGAATGAAACAATCTTACTTTGAACGTCATGGTAACCCCGCAGGTCAAAGCTAGTTGCCACAAGTCATTGTTAAAAATAGTAATGATTAATTCAATAACTCAACCAAACCAGCAATAAATTCATGAGTTATTGACCTATAAAACCTATACTCCATTACATGTTTAAGTAGTTAACTAAACATAAACAATCTTGATATGTCATTTTATTTAAAAAAAAAACGTATAAAATACATACATTATTTATTTATTTTACTTGCTTTTATTTATATAGCCTCTTTTTTTAATTTGAATCTGAGAACACTGTAGACTCTGCGAATTCTCAGGTTCCTTTTTCTTATGATTATTTTTATTGTACTTTTTAGTACAATATTGACCAGTCTACACTGTCCTTAAATAATATCTACTTATTCTGTAATATAGAAATATTGTAACATCAATTTTTTTTAAAAGAGTAACCATGGAGTTTCATGCCGGTTCTTCTCCATAGGAAACGACCAACTTGAAACCGTGCACTAGCTTCTGACGTTTTATAAGTGCCCATGTAGGCCTATGTGAAATATAAAACTTTTGACTTTGACTTTGATTCTGATACAAAGATTATTAAAATTCAGTTAATTACCAAACATCGGTATAGGTAAATAACAAATTGTAAACATTTTTAGATAAAAATTTAAGATAACTTTTAGATAAAAGACATATCAAGATTGTTTACATTTAGTTAATTGCTTAAACAGATGGAGTATAATTAGTAAATCGTTCGATACCGATTTTATTTTATAAATAAAGGCCTTTAATTTCAGTACGGCCACAGATTCATCGATATTGGGTTTATACTGCCTATAGTAACTATTATCTACAGGGTTACTGGTAACTTGACATATAATAATAATAATATTCCACAACTTTCACACAACGTCGTCTAGTCCCAAGCTAAGCAGAGCTTGTGTTATGAGTACTAGACAACTGATAAACATACTTATATATTTCTAAATACATACATATTAAGATAAATTACACCCAGACACAGAACAAATGATCGTGCTCATCACACAAACATTTGTCCTGGGTGAGAATCGAAACCTCGACTTTCGTCATAGCAGTCAGGGCCACTGACCACTAGACCAACAGGCCAGTCAATATTCCTTGCAGGACCTCATAGTAGGACTAAAATGCAAAAAATTAAACCACTAAATGTTCTGCCGATATTCAGTTTTTTGTAATGAAAAATCCCAGATTATAGAATCTATGGAATCATTTGAAGCCAATTTGAAAATTAGTAGCAGATATTTGTTGATGAAGTTAAAAAAAACCGGGCAAGTGCGAGTTAGACTCACGCACTGAGAGTTCTGTACAAACTTAGCTATGAATCCAATCGCGTGGAGAACTTTGATTGCGTGATGCAGAATTAGTTCTTAGTCACTACATGTTTACCTGTACATAATTTTGAACCCTAATTTTCTTAATAATCTTTTATTTTTTTATGCACCTGCATATTTTCTCTTCAACACCCTAGGTTGACTAGTAGAGAAAGCCTAAGGCATTAAGTCCGCCTTCGTACTTTTGTGTTGTATGAAGTTTTAATAAATAAATAAACATAGTGAGAGAGAAAGCAGGTCTCTTTGCATCTCTCTTCGCCCATATACTGATACTGATAGTGCTACTCCACTGACTTTGACACTTCAATGTCCGAGGTTCGTATACGGAACAAAGAAGTTCTGAGAGCACTGTATAAACGTGAATAAAGCTAGTGGATCAGATGGTATACCAGCAATTATTCTTAAGGCGACAACACGGGTGCACAAGCACCCGTGTTGTCTCCTTTATTGATGCCCTCCACCTCTCATTTGGGACTGGTATAGTGCCCAAGTCCTGGAAGTTTGCCAACGTGCAACCCGTAACCAAAAACGGCAGTCGTCGTGCCGATCCTACCAACTATCGACCGATTTCATTAATATCCATACTGTGCAAGATTATGAGTTTGTGTTTTGAACTTGCGCCTCATGACATACCTGGAAGGTAACGATCTCCTCAGTGACCGACAGTACAGGTTTCGTCGCAATATTTCGGTCTACTGGGAACCTACTATTTAATACCACCCACTTGTGGGGCGAGACTCTAGAGAGGTATGGGGAAGCAATTGCCGTTTCTTTAGATGTCTCGAAGGCCTTCGACAGGGTATGGCACGCTAGTCTTTTGAGTCAGCTTCCGGGAAACGGTATTTCCCCTGGGTAAAAGACCTCCTGAGTGAACGGTCTCTCCGAGCTGTTGTCAATGGATGCTCATCAGAACCCATGACGACTAATGCCGGAGTTCCTCATGGGTCAGTTCTCTCTGCAACTCTCTTCCTGCTGCATATCAACGATCTACTGATGCCCGGTATCTATGAGCATGCAGATGATAGCACAGTTGTAGAGAGATACCTGCCACGAGCTCGGGCTAGTAAGGAGCTAATCCAGTCCGAAAGAGGGGCTATGGTAGAGCATACGAATGTCTCACTTCAGGTAGTCTCCAAGTGTGGTAAGGCAATCTTGGGTGGGATTTAACGCAGCCAAAACAGAAGCGTGTCAGTTCACCGCTAAAAGGAGCCCGTTTATCTTGGCTCCTGCTTTTCAGAATGTATCTCTGGAGTACACCGACCGCCTTCAGCTTTTGTGAGTTGAAATTTCCTCAGACCTTATAACTTTGGGCGGTTCATTGAGTCCAAAGCCAAGGTAGCTGCTAGGAAACTCGGCGTTCTTGCAAAGGTCCGGCAGTACTTCACACCGGGACAGCTTTTAATGTTATACAAAGCACAGGTCCGTTCGTATGTGGAGTACTGCAGCTATATGTGGGCTGTTGCTGCAAAATGTCACCTAGTAGATTTGGACGCGGTGGACAGGCGTGCAAAGAGGCTAATTGGTGATCCAGATCTGATTAAGTCCCATTTACAAAGCCTTGAGTGCAGGCGTAGGGTAGCCAGCCTTTCGGTGTTTTACAGGACGCATTCTGGAGAGTGTGCGCAGGAATTACATGACTTGATTCCGCCATCTCATTTCTAGCATCTGACAACCCGACGCACGGTAAGGACACCCTTACGATGTTAAAACCTCTACGTTCCGAGCCAAGCGTTTTGCTTCGTCGTTAATTCCGCGCACATCGTTCGATTATAATTTAGGTATCTTCAAGTTTAGAGTGAATAGGCTCTCAAGATCGCAGTCAAGCACTAGTTTATATCAATTAAAAAAAGTCCTTTTCTCATTTTTCTCTCAGCGTATGCCTTGCCCATTGCCATTGTACTGTATGGTGTCGGACGTAAAGAATAGCACCATGCCATTTCTTCCCGTGGGTGTCGTAAGAGGCGACTAAGGGACATCTTTGAGACCGTGTGTACTGATAAGCACCTCAGGTCACCGCGTGGTGGCGGGTAAACCACCAGCAACAGCATTCCCAAGGAGGGTTAGTGTCAGGCAGGCGGCCGACTGTAAAACAATAGCCATATCTTTTTGCAACATGTTGAGCTTAAATTAAATTCGCGATAGGGTTAGGGCGTACCCCACAGGCGACGCGCAGGGGCAGCACCCGGCTCCTGTGGGAAATGGACTAGGGTTGTTGCACCATCCCGGGCGGGGGCAACGTAAGAAGCTAGCTCGGGAAACGAGATTGAGGTATGCAAGTTGGAATGTAGGGACAATGACTGGAAGGGCCAGAGAGTTAGCGGATGTATTTAAAAGAAGACGAATAAACGTGGCGTGCTTACAAGAAACAAAATGGAGAGGAACAAAAGCGAGAGAAATTGGTGAGGGATATAAGTTTTATTACTGTGGAAGTGATGGTAAAAGAAATGGTGTAGGAATAGTGTTAGACAGCAAATTGATAAAAAGCGTGATGGAGGTACAAAGGATTAATGATAGGCTTATAGTTGTGAAGACTATGTTAGAGAATGTAATGTTGAATGTAGTTAGTGTGTATGCACCACAAGTAGGATGCGATGAAACGGTGAAAGAGAAGTTTTGGGAGGATTTTGATAGAGCTTTAATGGCCATCCCTGTACTTGAAGAATTGATTGTTGGAGGTGACTTTAATGGACATGTGGGAAGAATGAGAGGTATTTACGAAAGAGTACATGCAAGGATAGGGTTTTGGAAGTCCGAATAGTGAAGGGGAGACGCTGCTGCAATCTGCTACTGCATTTGACCTGGCAGTAGCCAATACTTGGTTCCAGAAAGGAGACGAACACCTGGTCACGTGCAAAAGCGGTAACCACAATACGCAAATCGATTACTTCCTGGTTAGGCGTAATCAACTAAAGCACGTCAAAGACTGTACAGTGCTACCAGGAGAAGACCTAGTCTCACAGCACAGGCTCCTGGTTATGGTGTCAGTAGTCAAGCTCCATAACAAAAAAAGCAAAGAGCGTCCCCCTCCTAAAATAAAATGGCATATGCTTGAGAAGAGTGACTGTGCGAAGAAGTTCAGGGAGCGAGTGGTGGACAGAATGATAGAGATGGGAGACATGAATGATCGAAGTATAAATGAAAGCTGGAATGAGATTGCTGAGTGTATTAGACATGCAGCGAAAGATATTTTGGGAGAGACGAGAGGAAAGGGTACAATAGATAGGGATACATGGTGGTGGTCGATAGATATACAGAATGTGTTGAAGGAAAAAAAGAGGAAATTTAAGGAATGGCAGCGTATAGATCCGGAAAACACTAGCTTAAAGTCTGCGAAAAAAAGTGATTATGATTCTTTAAAGAAAAAAGCCAAAAAAGCCGTGGCAATAGCGAAAGCAAAAGCACAGGACCAATATATGATACACTGGATAGTCCGGCAGGCCAGAAAGATCTATACCGGCTTGCTAGAGCAAGAGAGAGAAATGCGAGAGATGTTTGTCAGATAAGATGTATAAGGGATGAAACTGGAATGATTCTATCAGAAGATGAAAAAATCAAAGAGAGGTGGAAGGACTATTTTGAAAGACTGATGGATGAGGAAAATAACTGGAATGGGATTTTAGAGAGCAAACCAGTGAATTTGGGTCTAGTGAGAATGATTAGTATGGATGAAGTCAGGATAGCTGTAAATGGAATGAAGAATGGTAAGGCAATTGGTCCAGACGGAATACCAGTTGAAGTGTGGAAGTTGCTGCGAGTGGATGGATGGATGTGGTTAGCTTTGTTCTTCAATAAGTTGTTGCGGGAAGAAGCCATACCTGATGAGTGGTGCAACAGTTCCCTGGTGCCCATCTTTAAAAACAAGGGTGATGTGCTTGAATGCAACAATTATAGAGGAATAAAGCTAATGTCACATACTATGAAAGCCTGGGAGAAAGTTATTGAAAGAAGGCTGAGAGAAGAGAGTGAAATTTCACAGAACCAATTCGGTTTTATGCCTGGTCGGGGTACAACGGATGCCATTTTTTCTATACGCCAGCTGTGCGAGAAATACAGAGGTGCGCATAAAAACTTGCACATGGTATTCATCGACCTCGAAAAGGCATACGACCGGGTACCTCGTGAGGTTCTGTGGTGGGCCCTTAAGGAGAAAGGTGTGCCTGGGAAGTATGTGCAGTTGATCCGAGCGATGTACAGTCGATGCAGTACCCAAATCCGGTCTACAGTGGGCACCACTGGCAGCTTCAATGTGGCTGTCGGCCTACATCAAGGGTCGGCTCTCAGCCCTTACCTCTTCCTGATGATAATGGACGTTCTGACGTCGGACATTCAGGAAGAGGCTCCCTGGTGTATGCTGTTTGCCGATGACATTGTGTTGGTTACCGAGAGTGGCCTAGAGGTCTAGAACAGATTGGAGGTGTGGTGGCACAGACTGGAGAGTGTTGGCCTGAAATTGAGTAGAACCAAAACGGAATACTTGTTCTGCGATTTCAGTGGTCTCTCCGGTCCTATGCCCTTAGCTCTCGCTGGAACGCCCATGCCAATCTGCTCCGACTTTCGGTACCTCGGGTCGCTTATCCAAGGAGATGGCGAGGTAGACCGAGACGTATCACATCGGATCAATACAGGATGGATGAAATGGCGACAGGTCACTGGAACAATTTGTGACCCACGGATGCCCCTCAAGTTGAAGGGTAAAATCTACAAGTCCGTGATAAGACCTGTCATACTGTATGGATCAGAATGTTGGGCTGTGAAAAAGACGCATGAAAAAAGATTGCATGTAGCGGAGATGAGAATGTTGAGATGGATGTGTGGTGTGACGAGAATGGATAAAGTAAGAAATGAATATATTAGAGGAAGTTTGAAAGTGGCGCCAGTGACTGAAAAGTTGAAGGGGAATCGTTTGTCTTGGTATGGTCATGTAAAGAGGAGAGATGAAACACATGTTACTAAAAGAGTTATGAGTATACATGTGGATGGGTGGAGAGGGAAAGGAAGGCCAAAGAAAAGATGGATGGATTGTGTGAACAGTGATATGAAAGAAAAGGAAGTTAGTGATAGTATGACTTTTGACAGGATAGAATGGAAGAAAAAAACGTGTTGCGCCGACCCCAAATAAGATGGGACAAGGGCAGGAAGATGATGATGTATGCCTTGCCCATTCAAAAAAAATCTCCAGATACCGCTTTTTGGCTTCCTAGGACAGTATAGCTAATTTTGTTGCGTGGTCCTTTGTTTTCGGGACACCCTTCATCTCATCATCGTTTCATTTCAGCCGAAAGACGTCCACTGTTGGACATAGGCCTCCCGCAAGTGTCGCCATAACGGACATTCTTACCCTATTTTTATTGCTCGCAGCACTAAGTATATAGGTAAATTATTTATTTTAATAAAATTATTATCATCCTTTGATTTATTTCTTTATATAATTCGTTTTTTGAAATATTTTAACCAAATATCACATGTAAAATATACACACCTTTTTTTGGGAGTTCAAAAAGATAAAATAACTAGTGGCCATCGTCGGCCACCATCAGGTGAGATAGTGGTGAAACGCGAGCCTACCAATAATAATAAAAATAAAAATGGGCATTTAATTTTATCACAGTAATTTATTTGATTGCTTTATTCGTTAATTATTGTAAATTCTTGTAACAATAATTTATGTGTTAATTTCAATTGTATTGAATGAATACCAAAAGTCATTATACCTTATAGAAATAAGTTTTTTTTTTTTTTAATCAAGATTTTATTTAGGGGCTTTTGTCCAAAAAGGCTATGTCAGCCCCATCGTACCTTATAACAATTACTACACACACATACCTTTATTAACTAATACATATTTACCTAAAATACATTACAGATATTAAATAGATATAACTAAAGTTATTCTAACAAATATTGTGAACCGTTATGAAAAGTGAAAAGTGAAAGTGAAAAGTTGTCTTTCAAATAAAATTAGATATTATAATTATTCTATAAGTAATAAAAAGTTCCTACAAATAAGAATGTAGTTTTATCTCCTATAGGCGTCTAATAATTGACAAGTTTTTATAGGAATTCAATTCGGTCGCAATGACAAACTTTCTGCACTTGAATCAAAATGTACTATTTCTTCTGCTTGACTCCGATCACACCTGATGATAAACAGTAATGCAATCGTAGTATTAATAGTAGTAAATTGTAGTAGCACCTAAATTATTACTTAACATAATACATATTTGTTACATAAATTTTGCAATAATTATCGTTCCATATTAAAATAAACTAGGCAAATTAAATACGTTTCATATCTTCCTTAAATACGTCGTTATCTGTGGACCTTCTAATTATTCTACACTCGTAGACAGAGGAAACTAATCTACACTACACCGCTGCCGTGAGCGACCGCGTGTATCGAAGTGACGTAAGACTTACTGCTCTAGTGTCAAACATGCGCCTGACCAGTGTGATCGTGTTCATCGCTTTTACCGCCGTTGCGCGGTCGACATTACGAACCGGTATGTACTTCCTCATATCCAACTGTAAAAAGCATGAAAATATCGTATTATAAAATAAATTTAAGCTTTTTAATGGTTTTATTTTAAGCAATGTCTTATTCTTTGGCCTGTGTTGTTAAATTAGGGAATTAAGTGTTCAAGGTTAAGATTTATTTATCGTTGTATTGTTGTTTCGTTCCATGACTGTTGTGTTAGAAAAGATGTCATTATTATTTAATGTGTCACTTCTTTCAGTTATTATTAATAGTATCAATGTTATTGTTTTGTCGTTATCAAATACTAATAGGTATAGTTACTTTAATTATAGTGATATAATTATGATAATGATATGAAAGAAAAGAGGGTTAGTGATAGCGTGACGGGTCATTTATCTATCTATCTATTGTGGTCTGGTTTCCGCACTTAGTCCTTGGCGGACCATTGTGCGTGAGCCATGGTGGCCTTAACTCCAACCAGCCTACCTCACTCCAGAAACAGATGAGTCTTTTCAATTTTCTCAGGGCATCTATGAGTGAATTCGGTGCTCCCAAAAGTTCGTGTTCTTATTTCGTTGACGGCTGTGCACTCGAGGAGCACGTGCGCGACAGTTTCCTCTGACTCCATGCAGCCTCTGCACAGAGAACTATCCGTGATATTCATTACAAAGAAGTGTTTGTTCAGTGAGCAGTGTCCGGTTATAGTCCCAGCCACCAGACGCAGGCTACCTCTGCCAAACGCAAGAGGTTGCTGGTTAGGGTTTAGTTTAAGTATGGCACGTAACGGGTGATAGAACAGAATAGAAGAAAAACACGTGTTAAGCCGGCCCCAAGTAACACGGGACCATGGGCACAAGTCTGCTATTTTTATAAATTCATCTTTCCCAGACGATCCCATTATCATTTTGCTAAAAGTTCGTAATCAGCTAATTCATAATAATCGATCATTGATAGGTCAATGGTCTCGTAATCGTAATAGAGTTGTGGTAGAATGACAATATCGAGCTTATTAAAAGCAATGACTGCACAATGACGTTCTATTGGTAGGTCACTGATCAAAGGAACTGTCAAAATTTTACCAGATTACCGCATACGTTTGACATTCATTTGTCAATATGTACGAGATTACCATTCTATGTCACTTCTTATAATCGAGTGTCAGTGGTTGACCATTGGAAAGTCATAATGACGCCAATAAGTTAGTAGTTTACCAAACTTGTCAAAATGAACAATTATGAAATCAATGATAGATCATTCTGACACTATTGTAATAGCAGACTTGAGCCCCAGGAAAGGGAGATTATGATGATGAACAGTTTCGTTAATCAATGTTTTAATAGCCAGTAATGCTACTTAAGGAAAAAAAATATAGAAGTTATGGATACGGTCAGGGTGGTTATTATATACTTTTCTAATATTATAAAGCTGAAGAGTTTGTTTGTTTGTTTCGTTGGTTGAACAAGCTAATATCAGGAACTACCTACTGTTTCGAATTGAAAAGTTTTAGTGTTGGATATGCCCATTTATTGAGGAAGGCAATGACGATGAATAAGAAAGGAGCCGTAACTAAAGACGCGGGTGAAACCACGGGAATGGAACCAGCTAATAAATTAACGTAATCTAGGTACCAAGAGCGACACATTTTTCTCCTAGTGTCGGTCGTTTGTCCTCAATACTGAGGGTCGTGACCTCAACGAATTAGTTTTATTGTGGACTACATTTCGCATGCTGTCCCATCTTCGGCGATGTGGATGGCGTTGCAGACGTGATGATATGACAGACTCTTTAGCGTGGAACGGATTTGGTCTGATCTACATATAGAACTCCTGTTTCCGTTCTTTTCCCCATCTACTTTTTTTTGAATTTTGAGACATGATGCGGATTGGAAATTAAAAGTGAGGTTATGGAAGTATATATCAACAGTGGCAGCTAGAGAGCCCAGACCCGGAACAACCATATGTAGGACATAAATATTTGTTCCGTGCAGGGATCGAACCCAATGGCATGCAGCGTAGCAGCCAATCGCTCAACCACTGCGCTAACTGTGAACCGTTTTGAAACTTGATATTTTTAGAGTTCCGTACCTCATAAGGAATAAACGGAACTATAAGGGTTCCGTTTTTTTTAGGATCACCTTTTGGTCCGTCTGTCTGTCAAAGCCCTTATCTCAGACACGCGTGGAAGTATCGAATTGAAATTAAAACCATATACTCAGGTCTGCGATCCCCTAAAACTGTGAAAAAATTAAACTTCTAAGTTGAAGAAAAAAAAGTTACGGCCGTTTAGGTCGCAAAAAACGTAGTTAGGTACGTTAGGTAGCGAAAAAAAATCTGCTGCTCCATACATTATGACGAGTTATGCGAATATAAACGTAGGGAACAGCTAATTTTTTTCGCGATTTCAGGTTTGGTCCCATAGTAAAAGTTGTTCATAATGAGGAGTACAATGTCCCCTCGAAATTCTTAAAGTTCATTTTTTAACACCATATATATCAGTTGCATTCGCATCACTATACCGAGTGTGACAATGTGTTCAAAATCAAACTATACTTTACTTTGAGTATTTAGGTACTCAGAGATTATTTAAATTTCGTTATTTACCTAACATCGGTTTAGATAAATAATTAATTGTAAACATTTTTAGATAAAATTACTAGACAACTTTTAGATAAATGACGTGTTAAGATTGTTTACATTTAGTTAAGTACAAATAGAGTGTAGACAGAATAGAGTCGATGCCTGTAAGGCTGTGGGAACGTTTGAAATAGTGCCGTGACCCTGGAATTTAAAGAGCAACTGAAGGACATATGTGGTTTTAAGCACTAAACCGGTTGCAAACCCAGGTAGGCCGCTGCAAACACAACTTAGCAAAATGGGGTTTTATAGACCCATCGGATACTCAATGTGAGTGCGGTGCTCCTGTTCAAAACATGAGCCACATATTAGAATGCCCCAAGTGCCCATACACCTGCACTTTGGAGGATTTGATGAGTGCTACCGATGCTGCTATTAATGTAGCCACCTATTGGGCCCAAACAGTTTGATGAGTTTACCATCGAATCGAAAAGAAGAAGAAGTCAGTAAAAATCTGACACGCCCTCTCGTTCCATCCTAGTGCGGTAACCAGTGGCGGTTCTTTCATACATGCCGAAAAGCCCGGCATGCCTTACTAAAATGCTCGATAGAGAATCAATATCAAACCCGAACTATTTAAAAGTTCGCGCGCTTAATTCTTATCAAAATAACACAAAGTATCTACCGCCACACTACTACACATCGCGATTGTTCGCGCGCAGAGTTTCGCATTTGCAGCATCTACATATAGCTATCTCGCTTACACGCACCGGCTTTTGCCGGGCTTTCAAATACTATCTCTGTCTCTTTCGCACCTATGGCGACGTGCCATATAACGAGTTAGGACCTTTTGCGTCTACAAATCGATCAGTATGGAAGATTTAAGCCGGGCATTCGTATGAAGTTGTCACCTTGCCAACTCTGCAGTGTTGCCGTTTTAGCGACGTTGTGTGATCTTGGAGATTTTTAACGAGTTTGGAAACTTTTTTTAAGATTTAGCAACAATAAAAACTAGCGACTTTTTAAAACAACGAAATTAAATATTCAAGTAACATCTTAAAAATAAAAAATTTGCGACATCTAGCTAGATTTTTCATATACCTGGCGACTTTTTTTTGCCTAAATGACAACACTGCAACTCTGTTTGCAACTCACTTCAGTTTTATTTACTTGAGTGGAAAATAGATTATTTTTTGTTGTTTGTTGTTTTTTGTGTGTTATCTTAGATTTTCTCAGTGATACAATTGTTTTGGTGACTTACCTACAACAATGGAGGCAATTGTACCTTGTGAGGATTTAAAATGCGTTCTAGTTTTGATTGGCGAAGATAAGGTAAAATCTTTAAACTTTGCTCAGAAAAAAACAATTAATTTCTTCATTAAAACCGACGCCTAATCTGTGTATTCCTCAGACTAGTAAATCGCATAAACGAAAATTTAATAGATCAGTGTATAAAACTAGTTGGATTGTTGGCTGTTCGCACACTAATAAGTTGTATTGCTGGTGCTGCATATTTTTTCGAATGAAGATTCCGTTTGGAATACATCTGGTTATAATGACAATTATCACTTACATTTTCCTACAGAGGAATTAGATTCATTATTTGACATTTATGCAAACTATTTCGACAAACAAACATTAAAAAACCAATTGATTTGCTTGTATTCTAGTCCTGATCTGAAAGATCGTAATTTTTTCGAATTAATTGATTTCATTCATGAGAATAACCTCGAAGATGCCTTTCCCGAGCTGTTAAAGTTAGCGTATCTTGTTGTAACTATTCCGGCTACAAGTTCTTCCGCGGAACGTGCTTTTTCGTCTCTTAAACGTATCTATACCTATCTGAGAAATACACAAGGTCAAGAACGTCTTTCCGAATTATCAATGATAGCTATTGAAAAACAGTTGTTGGTAGAATTCAAACGTCACCAACATGTTACTTTGATGTAATTAAATCATTTCTTAAGAAAGGTAGACGATTCTAATTAGAATATAAATAATTTATTTAAATTCCTTATTTCATTCTATCTATTCATTCTAGCTATTTTTTAACTTTCGTTTTGTAATTTTCTGTTGTTTTTTTTTGTCTGTAACCTGTTAGTCCCGTTACAAAGCAAGTAATTACTTACGAGAAAATTGCGATGATACATACCCACATACTCAGTCGAAAACTGAACTTTCTTTTTTTGAAATCGGTTAAAATTTTATTAGGCTTGCCTTATTTTGAAACTCTAGGCACGCCACTGGCGGTAACACGCCACAAAAACAGAGTATTTTTTTATTTGTCCCGATCTAAAATTCTCATTTAGACTAATCCATAGTGTACCATTGTAGCTACCATTTGTTACCATATTGTAGCTATTCCAATATTAATTTAATTTGATACCATTTTGACATTAATATATTTTTGGAATGTAATGTAATTTTATTTATTTTTTTGTACTGTATTTTTGTTTTATTGCTAACATCATTCTAATTATATTTTTTTTCCTTTGACATTTTATCCGTTGAAATTAATTGACAAATATTATGGGTGATTGTTTATAAGTGTTGCAGCACTTGAATAGTATTATGAAATATTCCTATTTGTACATTCCCAGTACTAATGTTGGCGATTCTAATAAATAAATAAATAAAACCCTGAATCCCGATTTGTTTTAACATCTGCCCTGATTTTAATTTAATTGGACCTGAACCTGTACCAAGACGTTTAAAGTAAGATTATTCATTCTTATTTCCAGTGTGGGTAAGAGATGGCGCTAGACAACCTGTATAGCTCTGTCTCTTACCCACACTGAAATAAGAATGAAACAATCTTACTTTGAACGTCATGGTAACCCCGCTGCTTACACTAGCTGTAGTGGAGGTGTTTTTATAATGTTTACAATTTAAATGGCTCTCTTAGGCTCTTACGTAATTTTATTTTTAAAACAAGGACACAGGAACCGACGGAACATTTTGTTTAAAACAAAGTCTAAAACAAAATAATCTACTTTTGTAAGTTTACAAACTAACCACTTGGGGAAGCGGTAGGTGAGCCCCAGTAATAAAACATACATTTAATAACATTATTTACTTTTGAATAATTATAAACTCCATTGTTTAATTAGGTGTTGCTAATTATTCGGGCCGCGAAGACAAGAATAGACTTTTAAGACGTATTTGGGCAGATAAGAAACCGGTATTACCTATGTACCTATCCTTACAAATTTTCTATATACGAGTATATAAAAGGAAAAACTGGCTGATTTTCATACTCGTATTGATCACATAGCCGAAACTTCTGCCCCCCTAGCCAAGTTACGATCGTTTCGTTTACGTCGAACGCCTCGAGTAGGCCACGCCTCCTATTCCCGTGTTCTGACCACGTGACTGAGCGTTGAGATGACGTCAGAACAAAGGAATCGAAGGCGTGGCCTACTCGAGGCGTTCGACGCAAACGATAAGATCGTAACTTGGCTAGGGGGGCCTGGGCCTAGGAACGTGAAATTTTACACTAGGCCTTTTTTATGTAGGCGAGCACTAGGAAAGGATTTTTGGAAATCAAGTTTTATGGGGGTGAAACGGAGTCCCCTTTAACGCGAACGAAGTCACTGGCAGAAGTTAGTTATATATACAAAACAAAGTCCATCACCACGTCTATCTATATGAACGCGATAAACTGAAGAACTACCGTAAAACGGGGTGAATAGAAACGCAGGGGATTTTTTTTTTTTTTATTGGGTGGGAAAATCATCCTAATGACATCCCCGCTCTTGGGCGGAGCGGGAGATAGTGTCAGACTCTTACTGACTAAAAACCCACTCCTGTTCCTTCGTTGCCTTCGTCCCAGGGCCCCGGGTTCCGCTTTCACACTACCCGTGGCCCCAGTAGGCTTCGACCCTACGATTTGCTGACATCTCCTTGAGGCGCGCGTGGAACAATACGCGCCGTCGACGACTTGGGCTCGGTCCGGACGGTTACCGGACGGTCAGACGGCGAGCCACCCATTGCTCGCCGTCTGCAAGCCCGCGCCTACGGTGGCCGGAAATCGGGATCGGAATCCCGGCGGCGGTTGGAGCGTAAGGACCGTTGCCTCACGCGATCGGCCGCCTCCTTAGCTAGCATTACTGCTTCGCAGAAGGAGGCGACCGCCTGCCACTCCTCCTCGCTCCGGAGCATAGCCTGAACCAAGGCCCGGCGCGAGAGATCACCGGCGCCGATTGCCCCCACGAGGACACGGCGTTGCTCTGCCCAAGCGGGGCACACCTCCACCGTGTGCTCCACCGTGTCCTCCGGTTGGGCCACACAGTGGCGACACCCGGGCGTCGTTTCCGCACGAATCCGGTGCAGGAAGCTCCCGAACTTACCGTGTCCGGTGAGGACCTGCGTCATGCGGAATGTGAGGACGCCGTGAGGTCTTTCCAACCACGCCTCAAAGAGGGGACTTACCGCCATAATTGTGGCGTGCCCAATAGAAACGCAGGGGTGAATAGAAACAAAACTTTGGTTTGGTTTTTCACTTTGATAAATTATTATCGGATTCTTACAAAGCATCGACTTTTTAGAATAACAATTCATTAAAAAAATGATGAAAATACCATTTGAAGTTTTGTTTCTATTCACCCCTGAGTTTCTATTCGCCCCATTTGACTGTACTGAATGGATGTTCATGCGGTTCAAACAATAGACAGAGTGATTCATGAGGAAGGTTAAGTTGATAATACAAGCATATTACAGTAGAGAGTAGCCAAGAATTTCAAAGATCTGTAACACCCGAGCGAAGCTGAAGAGGATGACCCTCGTAACCTAGTTATCTATACATGTAAAAGTAGAAACTGAGCCTAAACTACTGGAACGTGAAGTTTTGAACAAGGTTTCCTTTTATGACGTAAGCAAGTACTAAGAGAGGATTTTCCATAATTCACCCCTTAGGCAATTAAACTAGGGTCCTTATTTTGTATGTGTGTGAATTTGACGCGAGCGAAGCCGTTATAGTGGGGGAGCCCAAGAGGGGATTTTGCGCGTTACTCGAACGCGTCAAAAACTTATATGGGAGAAGCGTTGCTCCCTGTAATGTAGCCATATCATATATAAACTCTTAATATAGTGGAGTGCGTTGACCGTCAGATTAGTAAAAAAAAACGATCGGTAGAAAAACTCGAGCGCGTCAGATTAAGACAAGGTCAGTTAAGTACATGCAGAAAAGTGTATATTTCAATAATCGGACAATTTGAGCGTGGTATAAGGAAATGGGTTAGCCACAAAGAAGTTAAAAAAAACATGACCTGGAAATACTTGAGCGTAATTGCATTTTTTTTTATATAAATCCTATCAGGATTACGAAAAACATATAATCTGACGGTTTTCATGGGGCGATAAAGCTATAACCATCGATAAACATGGATATACATGGTCCGACAGATTGCTGTATTTTATTGTGCGTCTATTTGGGCAGAATAAACATGTTTTCTTTCTTTTTTTTATAAAGGATGAAGTGTACAGATACTGAGAAATGTGTATTCCCCACTCCGCGTCTCGCTTTGCTTCTCAGTCTTTTTTATCTCTCACTTTCTCGCACCATCCTACCATGGAGAATATGGGTCGTGTAAGACTCCGACCAAAATAATTAAAAACGGTCGTCACAGTTTGTGTGATATAATCAATACTATTACTATAAAAAGATGTAATGAGCACCACAATGAATATTAATATATTCATTATGGTACTCATTACATCTTTTTCACGAAAACAGTTGACAAAAAAAAAATGCATATAGTTTAATAAACAAAAATATATACAGTTACACAAAAATCTTAAAATAATATGCTCGCGTTTAGTTTAATTTAGATAGTAAACTGTCAAATTTTTTCACAAATTATATTAATTTTTAAAGACCATCCTACAACGTACCATTTTCGAAATGTCGCTTGGTTATTTTATTAATAATTTATGCTTTATTTTTTTTCAAATTGTCAGATAAACGATACCCCTCCATATAATTATCAGATTATCATTTAGGACGACTAAGGCATCAAGTTGAACCCTCTGTATAACAATCTGACGCGCTGAAGCATCTCAAGGTTAATTTAAAAAAAAAAAACTTTTTACGGCGTTACCCCACGAATTAATCGTCAGATTAATACCTATCGGTCATCAAAAAGACACAGCGCGTATACACTATGAAAGTCTGAAGCGCTCGAGTATTTTCAGTTCGTTTTCGAACCTAATCTTAACAATCCAATAGGTCTCCTAGACACTTCAGTAACTCCAAATTTAGCACACCGGGCTCCCCTAATATTAGTAGAAGTTAGCTCACCCAACAGACGTTGTCCTGTCTTAGCAATGAACTGTCAAACGTGCGAACTGTCAAACGTGCGAACTGTCAAACGCTCAAGGGTTAAATAATCGTAGTTTTCGAATTTTCTGCACAATTTTCTTAATTTTTCTTTCCGTAAGAATCTTCTCCTGATAAATAAAAAGCGTCAAAAAAAGAATTAGCGAAATTGGTCCAGCCGTTCACGCGTTACGGCGTGACCAAGGGTAGTAGTAGGGATTCATTTTTATACATGATATATAATAGACTAGCACTGTGCCGAATTTGTTCACGAGAAAATTTTCGTATACACTCCTTAAACCATATTTTGAGGGTAGTTTTGTAAAACTAATAATGAAAGTCTTTAATTTTTTATTTAAATTTTTGCTAAGTTCTAAGTATATTTCCCAAGAAATTAGAATTAGAATTAGTTCTATTGGCGGTAGTTCTGAAAACGAATAATTACTGAATTCAACAACATGACGCGCCGTTAACCCAGACTAGGTCGGACCGCGAGCTATCTATTGCTCATCACCCGTAAGCCCACACCAGACTAGGAAATTACTAACCTAAATATCATTATCACGTGCATTGTTAATACTACAGATTTAGATAGGCGTTATCAGAAATACATATTATGCAAATCGAAATCAGACTTTGATAGACTACGATTACTCAATAATCTACCAATGGAATCTTCCAAATCTTCTATATTAAAATCGCGCAACAATATTTACCTTCTCCCTGAATGATATATAATGTACTATTTATGAAATACCACTATATTTTTTTTAATTAGTAGATAATAAATAGGGCTCTATCCGTACCCCTGATCATATTTCCGGCGCGAGAGATCGCTTCCGCCGATTGCCCCCACGAGGACACGGCGTTGCTCTGCCCAAGCGGGGCACACCTCCACCGTGTGTTCCACCGTGTCCTCCGGGCGGTCCACACAGTGGCGACACCCATGCCCAAGCCATGGTCCGGAGCGAGGAGGAGTGGCAGGACAGTCGCCTCCTTCTGCGAAGCAGTAATGCTAGCAAAGGAGGCGGCCAATCGCGTGAGGCAACGGTCCTTAAGCTCCAACCGCCGCCGCCGGGATTCCGATCCCGATTTCCGGCCACCGTAGGCGCGAGCTTGCGGTTGGGTGGCTCGCCGTCCGACCGTCCGGTAACCGGACCGAGCCCAAATCGTCGACGGCGCGTACTGTTCCACGCGCGCCTCAAGAAGATGTCAGCAAATCGTAGGGGCCCAGCAGGGTCGAAGCCTACTGGGGCCACGGGTAGTGTGAAAGCGAAACCCGAGGCTCTGGGACGAAGGCAACGAAGGAACAGGAGTGGGTTTTTAGTCAGTAAGAGTGTGACACTATCTCTCGCTCGAATATTATTTATTAAGACTTTACATAAATAATAACAAGACCTTTTCTAATAATCTCTTTAAGTATTTGTACTAATTAAAAATTAATGGTGTATATACCTATGTATTTTATTGTACTTACACCAAGATTACAATTAAGGAAAACGAAACCTTTAAAAAAAAGATACAATTGGCGGCAAATAAATATTAAATCACAATTTCAGTTGTAGATACAACATAATTAAGTTCCTAAACCATAGCTTCATACGCTGATGACGATGGCGCTGAACTCAACATTTCTAATTTGTTTTGGTTTTTAGAGTATGACACTGTTATTAAGTCCTATACTCTAAAAAAAAAATGGCAGGTTACTAGGTGTTACTAGACCGACACCGAACCCAAAAACAGTGTTTAAAAAAAAATTTGTCTGTCTGTTTGTTCAGGCATCACGCAATAACTACCGGTTCGATTACGATGAAACTTGGTATAGTTATCCTTTAATATCCTGGGCACTACACTGGGTACTTTTTATCCCGGAAAAGTATATACAATAAAAAACAAACTTAATTTTGCGGTTCGATCCCTAGACCCGCTTACTGTACCAACCAACCAAATAATAAGTTTGTCTACACGCTGCACACGGCTAAGATACTATAATATTTTATGTTAAGATACAATATCGCTCGCCATACAATTCAATGGACTATCACAAACGACTATAGATAATAAATAATATTTCATATTTTCGTATCTCAAAAAACCTAATAAAACCATTTTCGACTTCTATGCGGACGAAGTCGGGGGCAAAAGCTAGTACATAATGATACATGTTATTTGTTTAAATCTGACATTCCACTCTACTGAACTCAGTCAAATTATTGCCTCAAAATCCACCTGATATTGACTGATCATGTTTAACTATTGTAATGTTTAAGTATAGCGCTATACTCTACAACACCATCTAGCAAGAAAATGGCTACGTTCGGAACCTTTTTTTTATAGTGAAAAAGTCTTAAATCATTTCTTTCACTTTCTAGGGTGGAGCGAGAGGGTGTGTCAGATATTTACTGTCTAAAACCTACCTGTGTCTTTCAATTGCCTTTGCGTTCCAAGGCAAGATAAAATTCTTTCAAACGTTCCCTCGGTACGCTCGGGCCCGTAACTTTCACTTTAGAAATTCGTCTGCTTGACATTGTAGCAATACGGTTGAATTGACCGAAATAAAAGAATTTGCTATCGATTACGTGAATTTAAATGTTATACAATTGTGTGGAATGCGATCCCCCAGGTGATTAGGATGGCAACAAATCAATTAACATTCAAAACCAAAGTTCGCGAGCTAATTCGTAAGAAGTTGGCAGTAGTGTCATCACAGCGTTAATGTTTTCAAATTGTCGATTTGTACCAATTGTTTGACTTTAGTAGTTAAATATGTAGATAGTTTAATAATTTGTGTATGTATTGTATAAATGTATGATATTTATGGTTTATTAGTATATTTTATTTTTGTACCTATTCGCCTTTTCTCTCTCTTTTATTGTACCTACCACTATTTATCTCTGCATCACCCAAAGGTTGACCGGTAGAAAATGCCTAAGGCATTAAGTCCACCGCTGTACGTTTGTGCATAAAGTATTAAATAAATAAATAAATTGTCCTACTTTTGCATGCAGCCAGTTCTCGTCTCGAATGTAAAGCTTGCTACTCTTCTACAAGCACTGAAATCAAAATATTCTCAACCTACTTTCTTTTCTCTCTCCAGATCAACAGTTCTGGTTGGACCTCGCACAAAATGAGCTGGACGAAGCCCTCAAGATCAAATGGAACCTCAACAAGGCGAAGAACGTTATCTTGTTCATTGGGGATGGTATGGGACCAAACACCGTGACTTCTGCCAGGATTTACAAGGGTGGAGAGAGTCACAGGCTGTCGTTTGAGAAGTTCCCACATGTTGGACTTTTGAAGGTTGGTACCTTTTCGCCATACGAAAACAGGCGCATTACTTTGTGTAATTTATTTCGTCACCACTGCTCTCAAAACGATGAAGAAAAACATCGTAAGGAAACCGGTATATCCTACATCCAGCAACCCGCACTGGGCTCGCATAGTGGAATATGGACCACTCCCTCTCCTAAACAGGAAACCTGAGTCCCAGCAGTAAGACATTAAAAAGCTGATTATGCTATGGTATATAAAACAGGCGTATCCCACGACAGTTAATGTTAAGAGTGGTGAGTGCTAAGACTGTTTCTTTTTTTGTAAGGTAAGAAATCATCAAATCATCATCCTGTTTTTGGTGGGGCGAGAGGGAATGTTAGACCTTTACTGACTAAAACCTACCTGTATTTTCTTCAGTTGACCTTCACGTTCTAGGGTTACGGTAACTCTTTCGAATAATTCCGCCGTCACCGTCAACCCGGGCTTGAGCTTATCGAACGACGAGCTTCTCTTTGCTTGCCATCCGCATGCCCGCGGCTATCAGTGGTTGAGAATGATAATAATGTGCTAGGATCGTAGCGCGTAGATCATCGATGACAGCCACATGCGTAGCGTGTTTAGTGCTACGAGAATAGAGGTAAGAGTGCTACGAGCGTAGCACTGTCTAGATACTACGAGCATAATTTGTATAGAAGTTAGAATTACGGGCATAGCGTGGCGTGAAGAACTGCCCCCTAGCCAAGTTACAACCGTTTCGTTTCGATTCTCTTTTCGTTGACCACCTCAAAGCGGCCACCCCTACTATTCCTTTGTTCTGACCACGTGACTGAGCGTTGAGATGACGTCAAAAGGCGAGGCGATCGACGAAAAGAGAATCGAAACGAAACGGTTATAATTTGGCTAGGGGGGGTAGGGAGTTTTACGAGCATCTCGAGAAAAGCGTTTGGCGATAGGTACAAGCGTAGACCGTAGAGCGTTGACAGTCATCTGTGACGTGGACTGTTCGGTACAGGTTGCCTCTAACACCCTCCTTTATTACCTATTTTTGCCTTGAGCTAAAAAAAACTTGCCTAAAGTGACTTCAATTTTATTCCAGACCTACTCAGCAAACAAAATGGTGCCTGACTCAGCTTGCACAGCCACCGCAATGTTCAGTGGTGTGAAAACTAATCAAGATACTATAGGAGTGGATGCCAGTGTGCAGTACAAGGATTGTGAAGCGAGCCTTAAGCCTGAAACCAGGCTGGATTCGCTGGCTGCATTGGCTTTGAAGGCTGGGAAGAGAGCAGGTAATGATTCAAAGTTTAAGCTTACTAACTAACGATCAAAATGGTCGGGGCCGAGTAGGAGGCTTACCATGATGGGTTAAAATGTCAGGCAAGCGAGAAAGAGGAGTGTAGCTTTATGCCCTATATGCCAAATAAAAGTATTTTCTTTCGTTTTTTTTCTTTCCAGAACAGTGATAGCAGTGGTGGCCGAGTGGTAACGGCCCCAACTTACGAGTTGTAGGTCGCGAGTTTAAACGCAGCTAGGCGCATTACTTTGTGTAATTTATTTCATCACCAATGCTCTCAAAACTGTGAAGGAACCATCGTGACGAAACCGCCATGTCCTAGAACCAAAAATTTGAAGACATGTGACGTCTACCAACCCGCACTGAGCCCGCGTGGTGGATTACGGCCCATTCCCTATCCTAGAGAGGAGGCCTGAGTCCCAGCAGTGAGAACATAATAAAGCTGACTATGCTATGCTATACTATATGTATAGCTCCATCCCTTTAACAGTTCAGTTTAGGTCGTCAAATGGATCACGTTAAGAGCTCGTGTTACTGTTAGCACTGCAAAAGACTTACCGTGGCCCTCGCAAAGGGGAACTAAAGGAACATAAGTGTGTTTTAGTCAAGTCCGACACTCCCTCTCGCTTAACCCAGAATTGGAGACGTCATTAGAAATTAGATAATTTCCCGTCTCAAAAAAAAGCTGTACCTAACGATGCGAACTTTGGCGGAGATTTATCTAACGTGATATGGTGGCAAACGATACTATCGTATCTTAGAAGAAACCTATTACAATTATAGTTATGTACCTATATATACCGCACCTTTAACCCAATACCGTCACTAAACAAAATTCTTCAAAAACATTTTTAAACGCAATCTGTAAACTTAGCACAAAGCAAACAGATGGCGTTAAAAACAGTTTTTTGAAGAATTTGGTTTAGTGATGATATTGATACGGCCGACGTATCTTGGCAAGTCTAAACTTTGCGCAGAAGGTTTTAGTAACGACTGTATGGTCGGTGGTTTTTAGGAACCAAATGGTGACATGAAGCGACGTGCGCGGGGCGGTAGTCTAGGTTAGGTAAACACAATCGACCCTTCATTCAATCAAATATCGTAATCGATTTTTAGGGTTCTGTACCTCAAAAGGAAAACACGGAACCCTTATAGGATCACTTTGCTGTCCGTCCGTCTGTCTGTCAAGAACGAGTCTCAGGAACGAGTGGAGGTATCAAGTTGAAATTAAAAACATTTACTTAGTTCTGTGGTCTCTTGAAAAAATCGACTTTTTGAGTTAACGAAAAAAAAAATACGGCCGTTTATGTCACAAAAAACGTACATTTCGACACTCTCAAAGGAATCAAAATTCATAGGGTAGGTACGTTCCGTTGACCTGAATTGAAAAATTTGGCATGAAGCAATGTCTCATAGTAAAACTGTAAATTTGTAGTTACGTCATAAAAAAAAACTTTTCTTGCGATTCGGAAAAATCGTCGTAACTAAATTCGGGAATTGAACAGTTCATCAATTCGGTAAGTTTGTGAACCTTCAGTGTGCGAATCCGACTCGCACTTGCCCGGTTTTTTCTTTGAAAATTTATATGGCAGTCTTGCTATCCTTTTATCTATAAAGGGGGCATACTTCACGACCTCGCCTTATGATAATAAATGAGCGATCAATGCTACTCTTTCTTCTCCAGGTCTGGTAACAACAATGCGCGTCACACACGCGACACCGGGTCCCCTATACGCGCACAGTGCGAGTCGCAAGTGGGAGTGTGAAGCCACCATGCCAGCGGGCACTGCTTGTAAAGACATCGCCAGGCAGCTGGTCGAGGACTGGCCTGGGAGGGACCTGCATGTAAGTACTTTGATTCAACCTGACCTACTAAATCTACTTCCTAATACTGATTTTGATCAAACTTGGCACACGAGTAGACCATTATCTAGTACAGATTGGTACCTACTTCATAACCGGATGTAAACCTTGGGGTATTTTAGACATTCATGCGGGTGGACCGCTGGCAAGAGCTTATAACATAGGTACCTACATAAATATTCTTGATAGGGTCGCGCTTGACCGCTATCTCACCTGATGGAAGGCGACGATGCGGTCGATGATTGAGCGCGCTTACCTAGAAGCAACCTATTCACTTTTAACTTAAAGATTTCCGGGTTATAAAGATCAGGAAACACAGATTCTGGCAAGGAATTCCGCTCCTTAGCTGAACGCACAATGGATGTGTTTCCTAAACGTTTCGTGCATACGCACGGTGTCCACAGTACCGTGTACCGTTGTACTGTGGCGCATTGCCGTACGCCTGGTGGTCTGATGATAGAACGGGCTAGGCGGAATTAGGTTATGCAATTCCGACGCACACTCCCCGAAATGCAACCGGTAGAAAACCGACAGGCTAGCAACTCGGCGTCGATGCTCAAGACTTTGAAGCCTCGACATCATTTGCATCAAGCTGGTATCAATAGATGAGAGCAGTACTCCATACACGATCGAAATAGCGCTTGATAAAATTTGAGCAGCTGTTCCGGCGTAAAGTACTGTCTGCGTCGAGAGGATTTCCAGCTTTTTTGCAGCCAGTTGAGCCTTTGCTTCGTTGTATGGCCCAAAGTTGAGTGTTGACGTCAGCGTCAACACAAGATCAAGATGGTCGGTTATCGGCACGTTTACACCCCGGAAAGTTGGAGCAGGGCTGAATTGGCTCCTTTGAGCGGGAAATAAACGTTGCATTATAATTTAATTTGAAAATCTGTCAAATTCTACTTTAGTACCTACTTACCAAAATCTGTCGAAAGACGTTTGAAACGTTCTTAACCACAAATCGTTGTTGCGACTCCAAAACCTCTTATGTGTAAAATTCAACTTTATGACCAAATCGATAAAAACCGTCTACGGAAAAAAATATAATAAAACAAACTATAACAAAAATTATAGATATCAGCCGTATGATTTTCTCCTTTTGATTTTGCTATTGTTAGTTGAAATTAAAAGTAGTATGATAGTAAAAAAATATTTAACATGTAAAAGTAGATAAAATGTAAAAGTAGTATTTTATTAGGAAGCACATTGTTGATCTTGAAATTGGTATTCAAATGACGATTAAATCTTCATATACAAATGCCTCATCAGAAGGCTTACAGTCACCCAAAGGGCAATGGAAAGGGCTATGCTCGGAGTTTCCTTGCGTGATCGCATAAAGAATGAAGATATCCGCAGGAGAACCAAGGTCGCCGACATAGCCCGAAGAATCGCCAAACTGAAGTGGCAGTGGGATGGGCACATTGCTCGTAGAACGGATGGTCGATAGGGCCGAAAGGTTCTAGAGTGGCGACCGCGCACCGGAAAACGCAGCGTTAGAAGGCCTCCCACAAGGTGGACCGACGACCTGGTGAGAGTCGCGGGAGTGCGGTGGATGCGAGACGCACAGGATCGGTCGTTGTAGCGTCGGTTGGGGGAGGCCTATGTCCAACAGTGGACGTCATTCGGCTGAAATGATGATGATGATGATACAAATGAGAGTTTTTGCATTCGATAAAGCTTCAAAATTATAAAAATGGTCGAGTAAAAAAGTGATTTTGCCAAAAGTGACACATAAGAGGTCTTACAGTCCCAACGACGAAATACTCAATTCAGAAACCGGGAGTTCCTTGACGAAGAGCAACATACCTGTGAGTTAGACGTTGTAGATCAAAAATTGAAAAAAGAGTCACCGCGGTCCTGGAACGCAAGGAACTACTGAAGGAACACGGGTGGGTTTTAGACAGTAAAAGACTGACACGCCCTCGCGCTCCATTTAAAACGGGGGAAGCTATTTGATGAATTCCCACCTTAGAAAGAAAGCCTTCGATTAGGTAGCTCCTCCTCCTCGAGTCGTATTCCTCGTTACAGAGGGTCGTGAAGTTCCCGCTGGATTAGTTTTTTTCTGATGGTATTTCGCCATCTGTGACGGTTCTTAGCGTCAGGAAGTGCGACGTGCAATTGGGTGTCCAGTGTGAAGCTGACCTGATCTGCCCATCTTTTTGGGCTGCGGCCTCTTGGTCGTTTGCCATCAACCCTGCCAGTTACGATGAGCTGTTCAAGGTTGTGGCCATTTTTCCTCGCAATGTGGCCAAAGAACTCCAGAACTCTGCGCATACAGGTTAATTAGGCAGCTATGCGTTTGCTAATAATACTATCGATCTTACATAGCTAGGTAAGCATGGTAAGGATTATTCATTCAATGCCATCATTCTAATTTTCAGGTTGTAATGGGAGGTGGCCGACAAGCTCTGGTCTCCAACTCGACAGGCACTCCCTCAGACCCTATCAGCAACATGCCGTGGACCTGCTATCGTCAGGACGGACGGAACCTCATAGACACCTACAGGACTGATAAGCAGAGTCGGGGCCTGAAGTATAGCGTGGTCATGAATAACAAGGAGCTGGGAGACCTGAATGTGGATGAAACAGATTACTTGTTTGGTAACTATCTACTTGATGGTGTTGTTTGTAGGAAAATAAATTGGAGTTCTTCATCTTTTCAAGTTAATGGTAAACTCTTCAACCTGTTTAGGCCCAGTAGGTGACTACGTTAACAGCAGCATCGGTGATATTCATTAAGTCTTCCAAAGTGCAGCTGTATGTGCATTTGGGGCAGTCCAACGTGTGGCTCATGTTCTGAACAGGAGCACAGCACATGCGTTGGGTATCCGACGGGCTGGAATATGGTTCTGGATGCCCAACTAAACGTATGGCATACGAGTACTTTCGCAATACATTTTGATGTAGGTACTTGTTACCTACTCAAGATAAGATACAGAATACCAGGTGGATTGGTGTTCATACAGCCAGTCTGCTTCCACTTATTGCTAATGCACTTCAGCCTACTTGCGTAATTTAGTTCAACCAGATCTTCAAGGGCATTGTAGGACTAGTGTAGGTAATTATGTTTTAACTGTAGAAAGCAACACGTATCAGCCCCCCTAGCCAAGTTATGATCGTTTCGTTTGCTTCGAACGCCTCGAGTAGGCCACGCCTCCGATTCCTTTGTTCTGACCACGTGACTGAGCGTTGAGATGACGTCAGAACAAAGGAATCGGAGGCGTGGCCTACTCGAGGCAATCGTAATTTGGCTAGGGGGGCATGCCTTCTGCAATGAGTTTTACTAAGGATGTAAATACAATTCTTTTTATAACTTCCAGGTATCTTCTCGAACGAACACTTGAACTACGAGCATTTAAGAAACAAAGGACCAGAGGGTATGCCTTCACTGTCCGAGATGGTAAAAGCTGCCATCAAGGTTCTACAAAAACATAAGGACGGATTCTTCCTTATGGTCAGTAGATCGCCTATTTTCTAGCAGACCAACTAAAAAAATGTCCAAAAATCCTTGATGTTGTCCAATCGGGAAAATTCGGTATTTTTTTAACAGTTAACTTGATCCTAAAGACACAACTATGTCAATAGATGAAGCCTTGCATAAAATACATCCAACCCCCCTAGCCAAGTTACGATCGTTTCGTTTGTGTCGAACGCCTCGAGTAGGCCACGCCTACGATTCTTTTGTTCTGAGGTTATCTTAACGCTCAGTCACGTGGGAAGCACTTTTAGAGAATAGCGCTATTATATAGACTAAACTGGCATTTTGATAGTAATGGTCATTTAGACCACTTACTTTTTAGTACCCGGCTGCACGACCCTGTAGCGTGCTGTTTGTTCCTTTGTGGTACTCTAGAGACCAAAGGCGTGAGTAGGAAGCCGATATTCATGATTCTCTTAAACTAACTTATAAGTTTCATTAAAAACATGACAGTAATCAGAACTCGATATGACAACAACTGACGAGGGTTAATATTGAATAGGTCTTTGAAAATCATCTTTAGGATTCTCAAATAATTTTTAATCATTCGATTTATAGTTGTTTTGCATTAATTCTCACTTTTTTTGACTTGATACCATATGTATATCAAAATTATTACGAGTTTGAGCAAACGAAAATCGTAGACAACCAAAAATACAATTGAAATAATCTGCAAGAAAAAAAAATCCATGACCTTTCATAATTCAAGGTAGAAGGCGGCAACATAGACATGGCCCATCATCGAGGCTGGGCCAAAACTGCGGTCAACGAAGCTTTAGCCATGGAGGAGGCAGTCCAGATCGCAGCCAACATGACGGATGAGGAGGATACCCTGCTGATCGTCACCAGTGACCACACGCATTCGCTGTCTATAAACGGGTATCCTGACAGAGGGAGCAGTATTTTTGGTTTGTGGTTTTCTTTATATATTGGACAATATTTAGCTTAGGTTCTAGCAAAGAGTGCGACTAGTAGACAAACCAGATACGGCGCTTGATCAGCAAATAATAAGAAGAACGATTTTGTCGAGTAAAAATCAAGGTTTTCCAAGAATACATTTTCTCCAGACATCCCGAACCCTTTTTTTTGGAATGCATTCATTTTTCGGCAACACATATTTTCTTGTAAAAAACTTCTTTTTAGGATACCGTACCTCAAAAGGAAAAAACGGAACCCGTATAGGATCGCTTTGTTGTCCGTCTGTCTGTCTGTCAAAACCCTATATCTCGGAATCCCTTTAAGGTATCGAGTTGAAATTAAAATCATAAACTCAAAACTGCGGTCCCTTAAAGCTGTAAAAAAATCAAACTTCTAAGTTAACGAACGAAAAAGATACGGCCGTTTATGTCGCAATCAAAATTCATAGGGTATTTCAAAGCAAAGCTATAGGAATAAATTTGAAAACCGTAAATTTGTTGTTACGTCACAAATTTTCCGAGACTCCTTCTTTGTACGGACTGACGGTAACCTTAGGGCGCGAGTCCAACTCGCACTTGCCCAGTTGTTTTTCTTAAACACCATTCTGAAACCTAAATCATCACAACATTCACAACACCAAAATTCTTAGTGTCCCTTACAAAGGTAACTCCAAATCCGTTTAAACCATTCTAGGCATAGTCGGCCCGTCAAGCTTCGACGGTGTAAACTACACAACCCTATCCTACAGCACGGGAGGCCCTGGAGGCTTCCAGTACTACGTCAAGACCAACGAGAATAGCAGCACGGTGGCACGGAAGGACCCAAGCGAGGCTGACACGGAGAAGTTCAATTACACCCAGGTCGCTGCGATACAGCTGGTTGAGAACTACCATGGAGGTGGTGATGTGGCGATTTATGCTAGAGGTGAGAGTATTTTTTTCCCCTCACCATTACTGTCCCAAAACTGGACAAAGCCCCAAGTCCTTCCAGACAATCTTCTCTCACGTCGTCTTGAACCAGCCCTCGCTACTTCTTTTTAGGGCCTGTCTCGACGGCGCGTTAAGATCGTTATATCTTTTACAACTCTCGATACGAAAAATACAGGACCGGTTGATGTGTCAACCATTTGGATAGAACTATATCCGCATCAGACGTATTTCTGCTTATATGATCATAATGTCGTTGAATTTCTCCAAATTTAACTTGAATTGTAACTATTTTTGCATCTTGTCGGTTTCATGACTCATTATTTCAGCCGAAAGACGTCCGCTGTTCGACATAGGCCACCTCCAAATACCGTCATAAGACCGGTCTTGTGAGTCTCGTATCCATCGTATTCCCACGACCATCACCAATAACCAGGTCATCGGTCCATCTTGTGAGGCCTTCCAACGTTGCGTCTTCCGGTACATGGTCGCCACTCCAGAACCACATCATGAGATATGGCGACTAGACTAGAGCTAGGAGACTAAAACTAGGTTTATTCCTGCTGAATCATTGTTCTGATCAAAGTAAAGTAAGAGAATAGATCAATTCTCAAAACATCAGTTGCCAAAATCTGCCCACTCATGTCATTGACATTACAATCAATAGGCGTAGACTCATTGTCACGTTAGGAGCTCAATTGATTCAATAAAACTGTATCATTTAAGGTGAAAAGGCTAAGCATTTTAATGGTGAAAGAATTTTGAACAGGGTGAGGTTAAAACCCTATTCAATGGGTGCAGTTATAGAAGGTGGTACCGGGCGTAAAGGCTAGTCACAGCACTGGACATGACACATCACCTATGCGATCTCCTTCTTTTTCATCCTCCCTTCTTCTTCCAGGTCCTTATTCGCACCTCTTCCACAACGTTCACGAGCAGCACTACGTTTTCCACGCGATCTCCTACGCTGCCAAGTACGGCGCCTACTCCAGCAGCACAGCGGTCTACATGAACATTTGGAACCTTGCCATCATCACTGTCATAAGCATTGTACTGATGTGACTCTGGCATGTGAAGTAGATTTAAGAACCGTTCTTGAGGACCAGATTTACAGACGCGTTTTTACTTTGCTATGTACCCAACCATTGCATTAGAAAATTAACTTTATGTTCATAGTTTTTACTGTTCATATTAGCATAATAACGGTCCGTTCACGACCTTGCCGCTGTGAGCGGTAGCTGAGCGCGAGGCGGCGAGCGGTAAGATCACAAGTATAAAAATGTTTGAAGCACGCCACGAGACGCCGCTCAGAGCACTCCGCGCCCGCTTACCGATGCCGCCCCGCTCGCCACTAAGACTGAAGTCGTGACCAGGCGGTAATAAACTCTGTGCGGATGTTTTAACAAATATGAACATTAACATTTTACAAATAGTGTTTATATTCGTCTGCGATGTTTGCTTTACATAACATAATAAACGTAAAGACGTGTTTTGGAATCTTTTGAGTGTTTTTTTTACAGTTGAATGACTGTCGTGTCTTGATATTTTTGTTGAATCGTGAAGAGAAAAGCAAAAAAAAACAGTGACATCGATACTAGTTTCACATTTTAGGTAAATAGCATTCCTAAACCAATACTTGCGGTATCGACATCATCATCACATTGAAAGATTACTGCGGACGACATTTAGGGCGGGTTTCTGAATTGAGTATTTTTAGCTAAGAACGGGTCCAAACCCAGCATAAACGCCAATTGTTTACTAAATACTGAACCTCAAATGCTCGGACTGTAAATCGTGCCGTGACTGCGCTTAGCACACAAACAAATCGGAACTAGGTTCCTACTGCTTATTGGTCGTTACGACCCAGTGTAAACTAAAAAAAATATATATTCTGTACTAGCGGCCCGGTACGTGCTTCGCTACGTATAAAGTAAAATAATAAAAAAAAAATTATTGATACATCAAATTTAATTTGACAGCACAATCCCTATCTGAAAAAAGTTTCATTTTGACAGCAAAATCCTCATTAACAAAATGATCCGCCATTTATTCATTTATTACAAAAAATGTGATAAATGAAGAACCGCTCGACCGATTTTGTGCAAACTTCACATAAACTATCTACTAAATATTCCGAACAAAGCCTAAACTTTTGGTTTGGATAGATGAGTCCGTTCTTGAGTTATAAAATTACAACGAAAAGTGGCATTGATTTTTATATAATTAGAAGATAGATTTTCTTTTGTTGCTGTATAGTTTGCCGGTTAACAGTATTTTTTAGATATTATATTTTTTTATTTAAAAAAGCGTTTGTCAAATTGTAACAAAAAACTGTGGGTGGTACCTATACATATTTGCGTTAAGAAAATAGTGATTCATCGTCCCCCTTGTTGATGTGATACTGGATATACCGTACTACGTGAGCAACCGATATATACCTACACAAAGGCCTGAAAATATTAACACCGTCAGACAAGATTGCTAGACATAATAAAGCTTTCAAACGAGAATATCAACTGACGTTAATGAACTGGCATCGAAACTACTAGGTACAAGAAGTGTTACACACTGCCGACTGAAACGGCATAGTGTCCCTAAGCTTATGTACCGCAAGATTTGGTCAAACCAAGTAATAATATGAACAGGTCTCTCAAAAACCCTTCTGCTAATAAAACACAGAACGTGTTCAATCGCTTATAATTGTGTCCAACACAGATCTTTTTTTTTTGTGTGGCCTCTCCCAGGGCAACCTAGGAGGTTGTCGGTTGTTTAACCGGACTTGCCTGTGGCGGCCTCAATCCGAGAATCAAAGCCTTCAGCCAGGATTTACTGACTTACTAAGCGACTACACGCTAAAGGCACCCCTTGTGGGGTACGGGTCTCGGCTTAGGGCGACGCTGGGGGAGGACAGCAAGGGACAGGCTGAATAGGTCAAAAGATATATTATTATTATTATCGGGGAATTTTAGACGAGCACAGACAGCACAGATCGCCAAGTTACAGAATAATATATTTTTTTTTTTTTAAATCGTTGTCTCTCAGCATAGCCAATTAAATCATAGTTAATGAGAATACCGTGTTCAAAATGCCCAGTTGAACTAAGTCTTTCAGATAAAAGTTGCATTCGTACTAGATGACTTTTTTTTTACTGGGTGGGAAAATCATCTTATGACAAATCTCGCTCTTGGGCGGAGCGCGAGATAGTGTCACTTTTACTGACTAAAAACCCACTCCTGTTCCTTCTTTGACTTCGTCCCAGGGCCCCGGGTTTCGCTTTCACTCTACCCGTGGCCCCGGTAGGCTTCGACCCTGCTGGGCCCCTACGATTTGCTGAAATCTCCCTGAGGCGCGCGTGAAACAGTACGCGCCGTCAACAACTTGGGCTCGGTCCGGTCGGTTACCGGACGGTCGGGCGGCGAGCCACCCATTGCTGGGCGTCCGCAAGCCCGCGACTAGAGGCGACTTTCGTAAATTTTAAAAATAAATAGTTAAGTACATCGCTTATTCGTAAAATTAAAATTGTACATTCTGACGATTCTGAATAAACTAGCGTTTAAGTAGATTTCTCCATACAAACTTTGGTCCCCTGTTTTATTGCATTTGGGGTAAATTTTGAAAGTCTTAGTGCTCGCCTGTCATAAAAGGAAGTCTGGTGTGAAACGCGTTCCTAGTCCCAGTAGTTTCGGCTGTGCGTTGATATGTCAGTCAGTCAGATTCTCCTTTTATACACAATACATATAGAAAAAAAAACTTTATATTATATTTGAAAATACTGTGTAATAAAACGCATGTTTTAATTTTTCCCCAATATATAAGGTGTAAAAAATAATTTTAGGAATTTCTAGGAAGAATTAGAATTTACTCCTCGCCTCTGCCTACGTTTATGTTCGCATAACTCGCCAAAATGTATGGAGCAGCTGATTTTTTTTTCGCGATTTCAGGTTTGGTCCCATAGTAAAGGTGGTTCATAATGAGGAGTACAATGTCCCCTCGAAATTCTTATAGTTAATTTTTTAACTCCTTATAGATACGCCTTCACTTTGCAGTTGCACTGATAAGTCACTATTCTGTCTTGACGCAGAGAGGATTTGACTTTAGTACTTTCATATTGTAATTTTATATTGTAAATTTAAAACCCTGTGATAGTTAAACATGCATTTATGTAATTTATATTAACAGTACCAACACTACCAAATAAATGTTTACCAAAGACCATAGAATTACAGTTTAAAAAAAAATATAATAAAAAAACAACAAGGTACTATTTACTACTTTATTGCATCATGTCATAATATTTAAGAATAAATGTAAGTTGTATAAAAAGATTTGTACATAATTCGTATCACAAAATAAACACAGCAGTAAGTATATTTAGTTACTTAGCTTTAACAGAAAGTTAAAAATTAAAAAAAAAATCTAATTAAAAAAATGCTTTTACTGTATCACAATGGGTTATTATTTTTTTACCAGAGACAGTGTAATATTAGTGAAACTTTGCATTTTGTTAAATACTATTTTAGATTTCATATTCCAGTTATTCGAAAATTAGATCAAACCAAGTATCTCAAAAGAAATATAAGTTTATTATAACTTACTTAATAGATCAAATTATAGAGTAAGCTCTAACATTTATACAAACAGATTTTAAAAATCTGTTTTAACCACCAAGAATATAAATACAACACTTTCACAATATGCAGGACAATGATTTCGACCACTGAATCAAACACACCACTAACTTTAAATATAAAAAAAAACATTTGCACATTATTTTTAAACTAATTCAATGCATTTCAAATCAATTTCCGCTAACTAGAGCGGAGACTAAGCTAAAAACAATGATATATACTACAATATTAATATCATTCAGTGGTCACGAGAAGTGAGATATATTCCCGTCTACTGGAAAGGAAAGGAAAGTTAGGCTTACACTAGGTCTTGACTGGATTCACCAGTTTAGTTGGACCCCTACTGTGTGTTTACGTTTCATCTTCTACGAGGCGTATCGTTTGTACGCAATGCCAATGATTATAGCCAGCCCCAAAGCCAGGAGCGCCCATTTCAGCTTCGAACTAGAAAAGAAAACCGATTTTAGTATATTTAAATTATATTTCAATTTGAAAGTGGGTTCAACTACCTACATTATTTAAGTACTAGCTGCTACCAGTGGCTTCACCCGTGTGATCTACTATATAAAAATAAGTCGGGTTTTCCTTCCTGACGCTATAACTCCAGAACGCACGAACCGATTTCCACGGTTTTGCATTCTTTGGAAAGGTCTCAGGCTCCGTGAGGTTTATAGCAAAGAAAATTCAAGAAAAATTTCAACAGAAAAGCGGGAAAATCTTTTTTAGTGGCGAAACGGAGTTCGCCGGGTTTGCTAGTAGTAGATAAATATACTAAGTGAACATACTCCCGGGATCAAATGTATCCTATGTGCTATTCCTGGACATGGTCTACCCGTGTACCAAGTTTCATCGTAATTCATTTAGTAGTTTTTGCGTGAAAGAGTAACAAACATCCATACATAAAAACTTTTGCAAAGTTAATATTTAATTAAATAAAAATGTTGGAAAAGGGAGAAACGATGTTTTTGTAACCCACTGACAAATAGGATATAAAAAATTCATTTTACTTTACAGAAAATAATACAATATAACAATATACCAAAACACACGCATTTTAAAAATTAATAATTACAATATTTACATTTTAGTCATCTTAATTTCTGTACATTAATAACACACTCAACTTTTATTTGTAATAGAGCTAGAAACTTAAAACTATTCTACGTACAAGATAATAACATAATACAATCAAACGTTTCTTACATTACTATGTAGTTACAGAACAACAAATAAATTAATAATATTATACCAACTCCATCGAGTATTTCAGCTCTAGACACAGCATAACAGGCAACGTATTTTTGTTAACAAACCTGATTCCAAAACACGATGTTATGTCATCCCTTTAAAACTACTAACTACACTACAACTGATTTTAAAACCAAATGATAAAGCTTTATTCAACAGCAAAAGGTTGGAAATATCCAACATTTGGTGTCTAGAATTTAAACAAGAAAGGAGATGGCGGAATGAACTGGATAGATTTAGCCAGACCTAGAAGGAGGAAGCGCGGGCTCGCGAAAAATGGAAGAGTGGTACCTACAGAATTAGCTAGCATATAAAAAAGGTGTCTAGAGGCTGAAAAGTCGACGGTTAAGAGAAATACAATAATTATATCAAATTACTAGCTCTCGGGCGGAGGAGGAGGGTCACGGCGCGGCGGGCTCCTAGGTCGCCTTTAAACATAAATAAACTCAACATCATATAAATCTCCAAGCTCGCACTCCTTGAACCCGCAGAACTCGAGGAGGAGACAAATCAGTGTAAAAGGATAACAGGTATTTTATTAGGTATTTGTAACAGGTATTTATACCAGGTATTTATACATCAAATAAAAACCTGTGGTGTACCAGTTAAGTTTGTTTGGAGCGAAAATTTACAATGAGAAGCAGTGGCAAACTAGAATCGTAAGATGTATCATTTATTCTTATTCAAAAACTTATATTTTCGTTTATTCACTTGCTGTACGTTTAATTATATTTTTTAATATTTCTCGCAAAAAATCTTACATTTTTTTATTTAGTTTTTACTTATTTATTTGCGTGGCAGGTTTAACGTATATTTAGAATTTAAAATTTGGGATATATAAATAAAATCAAGTTATTATCCAAGATGCTGCAATCTGAAACATTTTTTCACTTGTTGAGTATTACTGTTACACAAAAAAGTAGCGATTGTTGATACCAATTAAATAATTGCAAATGACAATATGCCAACACGATGTGTAACAACATGCTTAGAGTTCTGCTTGAATAGGGAAATTGCAAGCGTGAAGAAATATACATAATAACCAACTACACTTAATATCTACTCTATAAATACCCAAGCTTAATTGTTTGTACACTATATAAACTATAATGAAATAAATTGAGAACCGTCCCTGCTCGCATGGCCGACCTCGAGGTCTTCTTGAAAAAAAAAAAGGAAAATTAATCATTTGCATAAAAGGTGTTCAGTAGACTATCCTTAACTGAAAATCTAGGATTTCAAAACAAGTATTTAAGCCTAAAGATTCTTTACAAAAATCCAACTATTTTTAAAATATACCTAATACTACGATTAGGTACATTTTAAGTGGGTGTTCGCTAGAATTATTTTTGTGTTGACCCTCGCATCTTTTATTTAAAAGTTATTAGAGATGCGCCGAATAGTGGTTTCACCGAATAACTTAGTAATATTCGGTTAAGTTCTTACCGAACCGAATATACGGAGAACTGAAGGGAAACCGAATTATCCTTCGGTTTTCCGTTCCATAGTTTTCCCACGTAAACAAAATTTGTTTTTGTATTTGAGAATGTGTAATGTGTATGAGGAGAAAAGAAATAGGCGTTTGCCAGATGGAGCTGAAAGCTTGGTTTTCTTGCATCCTAATCATCATAAAACCGCTGCTTCATTATAAATGTTAAATTTTGATTACAAATATTCTTGATTTATCTATGTTCATTCATTATACTTTGATTTAATTTGCTTTAAAGGCTGTTTTATAGTGATTTGTTAAACCGAATACATTCGGCATTTCAACCGAATGATTCGACTGAATAAGCCAAATACCGAATATAAAACGAATATTCGGTGCATCTCTAAAAATTATAAATCATGCTCATATGATAAAAGTGTTTCAATAAAATAATTAATAAATGAAATAATACCTAGGTTCGCGCGGCACAACAATGCATGGGACTCTTTTCTCTATCTTAGGCGAGGGAGGTGTTTTATAGCCAGATCTGTTTGACGACCTTCTGTTACAAAATGAATTATTTTTTAATTAAAAAAATAAAAAACACGTTGACAAAACATACGTTTACACAGCAACTTTTGTATATAAAAGCATCTAAAATTGATAAGCAATCTAAATCCTCGAATGCAACTTTCTATAGCAAAAAAAAATACTTAAAAATAAAAATATTTTTAAGTAATTAATTTTACCTATAAATACACTAATAAATGACTCAAATGCTTTATTGCAACACATTAGTGCAAATGAGTGGAGAGTCTTTTGGCCAGAATTTGGACAAACCACGATAGCAAAAAAATAAAGATTGCAATAAAGTATTCGAATTTGAAAAAGCAGAACTCCAAGTTTATGTTCGCCGTCATAGCATCATTTTATCAGTACTGCTACTGAATTTAAGGTCATTTCATCGTCCGTCTTGAGAACATATTCATCTTAGCAGACTCTATGTAACATAATAAAAAGCAGCTATGTTTTGTTAATTTAGTTTTATCAAGAAACAAAAATACAATCATCTTCGTTTTAAAATTTTCTAAACAGCAATTTAATACTAAATCTAACCTCGATCTACCACTGTATGTACGCCACGGCCTCTCATCGCTTGCAAAACTCGGGGCGTCCTCAATATAAGGAGCACCTTCACTTTGGCCAGCTCCAGCATAACTAGGGCGCACAAATTGATTACTATGGAAATTATTATTTTTTTATTATTTGGAAACATTAGGTAGTATTGTATATATAGTAAGCATTTTTTTTCAGTGTTTGTAAATTTGAGTACCGAAGCAATTTATGGTTTTAGATTACTATTATTCTCGTTTGACATAAGTGAGCATGGCAGTTGAGTTTGTCATGCGGTCAAACGTCAAACCGATAGCTGCGCATGTGTTGGATCATTAGGTTCCCTTCAAAACGGTTGAGGTGAGTGGTGCTGATATACCTACGCGTCATTTCCGTGAACGGGCGCTGTAAATTAAGACTATCTCTTAGCTGCCACTGGCTTATTTTAATTAATTTCTATATTTATTTATTTATTACTTGTAAAATGTAAATAACATTGTTCTCACATAATAGTAGCGACAAGTAACATGTAAACAAGTGTTTACATAAAATGATTGAAAAGAGTGTCCATGCACATTCTTCTCCTTAGAGATCTACACTTTGGAATTTGCAATTAGCATCATTTTTTTTCTGCCTGACTGACTTCTTGACAATTCATAAGTGTTTGTAAATGGTTTATTTGAAATAAACGCTTTGATTCTTGACTAGATAACAAAATCTGCACATCCGAAGTCGTCTACGAAAACAATTGGATATCCATTTCCTTATTATGTAAAAAATTGTCAGAATGACAATGCGCAAATGTTCGCTGAACAAAATGCACATAATAGCAAAGTTGTAAATACACCTGTTTTACAATTAGCTAATAATATAATTATATTGACAGTGTGTATATGAATTCCGACAATTTCGTCTCAGGAATGAAAAAAAAATATGTTAAATCGCCGTTACTTTTCAGATAAAAGGTATCCGTCGATTGGAAAATCGGCCCTTCGTGATATTAATTTAAAGAAATATCTACTTATTGTTACAAAAATATCTCAAATCAACAACAAAAAAGAAAACAAATAACCTGTTAGGATCACAAGAGAGGCACTCACGGTGGTATTTTGAACTGTAGAAAATGAAAAAAAAAAAGTTAGAATACTATTTTTGATGAACAGAAGGAAAATTAATACTTATACTATACTAATAAGTTTGGTGAACCAGTGAAGACAATCTACGGCTACTAAACATAAATTCAGAATCTTAGATATGTAGTGGCCAGATCTTAGAAATTGATCACTTAATGATATGGCCAAGTAAAACTGGCTAGATCGTTTTAAACGTTAAAGTTTGATGATATTTCAATTTTCGTTTGGCCTACTTTCTTTAGACCTTTTATTATCATTGAAATCCTTCATCAATGATATGGCCAAACGAGGATTGACATATCATCAAATGTTAACGTTTAAACGATCTGGCCAGCTTTAGTTGGTATTATCATGAAGTGATCAATTCTAAGATCTGGACATATGACGATAAAGTTTAAATTCCATAGCTTTTTTATTGATCTGCCCCCCTAGCCAAGTTACAATTGTTTCGTTCGCGCCGAACGCCTCGAGTAGGCCACGCCTCCGATTCCTTTGTTCTGACCACGTGACTGAGCGTTGAGATGACGTCAGAACATAGGAATCGGAGGCGTGGCCTGCTTGAGGCGTTCGGCGTAAACAATACGATTGTAACTTGGCTAGGGGGGCTGGTAACTTAAATCAACTTAGATTCAAAACACTTAAGATGATAATTGAGCGAGTATGAATACAGGTAAATGATTAATATCCTGAATTTAAGTGGAGAGAAGAAACTCTATGGAAAATACTATTTTCTAAAAGGGATGCTTGATGTTGATTTGTTCAGAACTTTTATTCGATTCAAGCGTTATAGGAAGTACAATAGAAATGTAATACACAATTTAATTGATACCTGTAAGTGTGACGTGACATCAAACTCTTATCCATATTTATTTATCACTAAATATGTCTGTGCTAATGATTTGATATCACATGTCTGATAAATAATAATAATAATAAAAGTTTATTAACCATAAGTTTAGGTACAAACGTAATACATATTTACACAACACATAATAATGCTATCATAATAATGTTAATGTATATAATTCTATGTAAAGCAATGGTCCACATATTTGGTAAAATTTATAAATACCCAATAACAGTATACAGAGAAAAGTTCTTTACCTCTCGTGCTAATCAAGGACTGTGTTACGACAAGGTAAGATTCTCGCTCATGATGACACGGTACAAAAATAACTAGTTTTTTACCAACATTTATGAATAGTATTTGGATAGTGAGACTATACATATTATAACATACAAATATATTATACACCTTATAGTATAAAAAATAAAATCTAAAATAACTTAGAAGCTAGGTTTTATGTGCTCATTGCTAAGCTTAAAATAATAGTATTCTATACTATTATGTCAAAGAGCCTATAAAAAAAAAAAAACAATAACTGTCACCTTGGTCTCCATATTCTGGGCTTCATTTTACAACTGCAAATAATTTACATTATTTTTATCTATCTTGCACTTTTACTTTTTTTTTTTAATTAAAGTTGAATTTTACTTTTACATTTTTTTTGGTTTCTTTCATTTTGAATCTATGGAGAACCAAAAATATTTCGCGTTCATTTTATAAGTGGGTATTTATGGGACGGGTACATATCTTATTTCATATACTGTGTACTTACCAGCCTTGTCCTTTTGCTAAGGTTCCGATGTTATATTTCCTCAACATAACTCTGTAACAGAAATAAGTTTTTAATCACACATTTTCCATTCAATTTTAGGATTTCAGAACAAAGTAGATACTAAGTTTAAAAAAATAATATAAAAGGTTTAAATTAAATAACAATACCCTAATAGGTATTTAAATAAAAATACCAGGTTTTAAAATATAAAAATACCAGGTTTTAAAATATAAAAATACCAGGTTTGTAGACAGAAATATTTAGTTATTAAGTAGGAAAAAGTAATTACTTGGCACTTTCACTGTGGCCAACATCATCAAATGCTATTGTAGCATCTTGTCCTGCTGCCTCCAGTAAGGGCTCGTCACCACCAGGATGCTGAAGACAATTATATGATTAACTTATTTTAGTATATCCTTAGATGGGGATACTGTGCTGCCAGTCACTGGACTGTAGAGATCTAGTATAAGAAATATAAAAAAAAACTAGCTTTTGCCCTCTGCTGCGCTTGCATACATAAAATATAACCTATATAACTCAGGAATAAAGCAGCTATCGGAGGTAAAAAAAAAATCGCAATATAAATATTATACTAATATTATAGTTTAGATAGCAACTTTATCTGGTGTTGAAGTTGCCACCGGTGGAGCTTGCCACCGGTGTGGTGGTTGGCAAATTGTATATTAAATATTATTTATTTGAAATTTTTGTTGCCATCAATTTACAAAGTTTACGATAATTATAAATGATAAGTTCATTTAACCTAATTATGAACTGAGTTTTGATAATCTTATGTAACATGGACAGTAGACATATAATCAGATATTACATAATCAAAAGTTACATCTTTTACTACTTAAATAGTGATAAGAAGAGATTGTGCGAGTCTAAAATAACTTCAGCTGACATTATCTCACTGTCCACTGATACAAAACTGGATATTGTATCAGTAAGACAATATCATAACAAAAATTTTAAGAGAAACAAAACGTTTTCCCTTATTTTGTTGCAAAAAAAAACAATGTAATAATAATCTATGGTATCAAGGCATTATGAAGAATATTGGTTGAAAATAATAATTAAATAATTTAGCAGGCACATTTAAAAAAAAACCCTTTTTAGTCTGTAATTAAGAGTTACACTGAACACTGTTTATGGTTATAAAAGAATAAGTTTTGTAAATATGTACCTAATACTGTATATTAACTGAACTGTGGAGCCGTATGCTCTGGGTCCGTCCACCATTGGTTGATCGACCCGAAGCAGGGACGGCTCCACAATCCAGTTAATAAATAAATAATGTGGATTTGGTTTTTTGAATAATTTTATTAATTAGGAAAGTAATTTTGTTTTTAAATTTTTATTTACGCAAAATATTACAGGTGCAATCAAAATTCAAAGCAAAGCATTCAATAATTAGGTAACTTCTACCAGGTGCTCCATACACAGTACCCACTGCAATTTTCTGTCAATTATAGCAATTTAGGAAATACGCTAATATAACCCGGTATTATAAATATAAATCAGTTCAACTGCCCAATTGAAGTCAAGTTCCAGCTCCTACTTCTAAATACAATTCAACAGGTGATGTTTACATGGAATAAACTGACGTCATAAAAACAACTTATCGGTATAAATTAAATTTCGGTCTAGATAAATAAAAATACATAAAATAGACACACAAAATGATAATTCTTCGAAATTCTCAAGATTTATTCACTCACATCTGCAATAAATGAAGACACATCGTAGACATTGTTGCGAATCACAATCCACAAGCTTTTTCTGCTATTGTGCTTTTTAACTTCATCTGCCGTTAAAATTTTAGACATCTTGGAATTAAATGCTTTGCAGATTTGTGATTTGTAATTTACGAACTAAATTGGACCGAATAAATATAAGTCAAGGTTGATAACCTTTCCACGAAGAAAAAAATTATGTCACTGTCATTGTTATGTCATCGACGGAACATAATAGAGGTGAGGCGCACCGGTACAATATGTGCTTTTTTGTACACATCACGTCTGCCCGGGTACAAAACGGAATACAGGGTATAAAGTATAACGCTCAGTCTATTAGAATTATTATTATAATTATAATAATAAGATGTAGGATGTGCAGTCCGTCCGTTGCCTAACTGGAAATCTCCTCGGCCAGACGGGCTGCACAATTTTTGGATTAAATGGTTCCAAAGGCCGCACGCTCGCTTGGCATCTTAGTTCCAGTCTGCCCTAGAGTCAGGGTCGCTGCCCCAGTTCCTAACGACAGGAATAATAACCCACCTTCTCAGCAAACTCTGGCTTAGGTTACCGGTTGAAAAGAGGCGGTCAGGTCATATCTCACCTACTTTACATGGACAATCTGAAACTCTTTGCCCCCAACAACTCGCAATTGGTGAAGCTACTGAAGGTAACTGAAATCTTCAGTAGTGCCATCAGGATGGAATTTGGTGTGGACTAATGTGTATGTGCATGTAAAACGAAGTGAGATTATGGAATCCGTGGGAACTCAACTCTCGGATTCCATACACCTTAGATCTCTGTGCTTTACCGAAACTTACAAGTTTTTGGGTATGTCGGAAGCGTCAGGCATCAATGCTGATGACGTAAAACAATCGTTGAGGGAGCGCTTCTTAGGCCAATCCGCAACATAAGTTCTAATTGTTCTCATCTAGCTAACGGAGACTATTTGCATAAAAACAACCTCGTAGCCAGGATTATTCACCTGCAACTTGCTCTTAAATACCCTCGACCCAGTTCTCGACAATGGCTCGATCAATCGATCTAACATCACTGACAGGACTATTGTTTCCAATAAGCCTGATATACTGGTGATAGATCGATTAGAGCGTTGCACAATGGTTGTTGTTATAGCGGTTCTTCATGAAGAGAACCTCGTGAAAGCTAAGAAAGATAAGCAAACTAAGTATCTTGAGTTCACTCGCGAGGTTGTCGACATGTGGGAAATGGTTAGAGCAATCATTGTGCCGATACTCGTGACGGCCAATGGTTTAATATCAAAGGGCCTCGACCAACATCTGAGGAGGCTCTCGTTGGGCAGTTGGATCAAGGGATTGATCCAGAAAGCTGTACTCCTGGATACGACGCGCATTGTTAGGAGATTCTTTTCTCAGGAGCCCTGACCACCGGTAGCTTGGACCCTGTTCCCGATACCGGAGGGTTACTATTTTTTATATTTTTATATGTTTTTTTTAATGAGTTTTTTAAGGAAATATTTAAAAATGTAATAAAATATGCTTAAAATAAATAAATAACTGGAATAATAATATAATAATGTGGTGGGGCTTGCGTGCTCCAATATACCCTAGGTCTGTATCGGTAAGGTTTGCTTTTCCGTAACATACCTAAGGTGAGGGACAGGGGGCCAGACTAAGGGAGATACAATCCGCAGGGCAGTTTTGTGGCGAACTGTTGGGCATTAGCGACCCCAAGGACCCAGCACCTCCGGTCTCATCGCTCTGTGTGCCTCGCCGCCGCCGGAACCCAGCCCCACTGTGAGTACTGTGACACCGGCCGCGGAAGCCTCGTAGGGCTCTAGCAACCATTACTACTCGCCGCCCACGTCACCACCACCTGTGTGTCGAAGGAGAGGACGCCGGCCGCCGAGTGACTTAGAACCCCGGGGCCACCGGCCTCTGATAGGGTCCCAGCTCCCGGCGGATGTGTGCAGCGCTTGCGATGGACGCAATCCATCAATGAGAACGCCATGCGCTCATACTATGAGGCTACAGAGGGAGAAAACAATCTGACCGCCTACCGTATTCGGATGCTTGACAGGCTCCTCAACAACTGCATCCCGTTCATATTTAACTTCAGAAAACATGACCGTATTTCTAGTTACAGATCTGAGCTCAAATGGATGCGCATTCGCCAGAGAAGAGGTTTGCGCGCACTGACTACACTTTTCTATCTGCTCAACTCTTCCACCTCTTCTTCTTATCTTATACTCTTATATCTTATATAATATCTTATCTCACTTTCAATATCAATGTTCTTCCCATGCTAAGAATCTGCGGCAGAAGATTGTTAGAAGAACTAACGATCTTCTACTGCTTTTTCCTTCTCATACTTCCGATTTTGTTCATTCTTCCTTTCATATACAGTCTATACTTCTGTGAAATGCGCTTCTTCTTGTCATCAGGACCGCCATTAGTCAGTATGTATTTAAGCAGAAGACGCGGCTTTATTTTCTACACAAATAGCGGAGTAGTCTCAAAAATCCATTCATTTTTCCTTATATAAATAATATATATTTATATATATATCTAGGTTTATATTATATTAAAAATTTATGTATGTATACCAGGTTATCAAATGGATCTACACCATGATGGTAAAACCGCTGATCACATACGGGAGCATCGTATAGTGGCCTAAAACCAAGCTGACAACATGCTGACTGGCCATAAGCAAAGTGCAGCTGACTGCCTGCATGGCCATGATAGGAGCATTTAGGACCACGATAACTGCGACGATGGAAACACTGCTCAATCTCACTGGACAAACTCCGGATGTAAAATAAACCATACAAACACAAGACCAAACAGGGAACTTGACTGGATTATGGACATGGGATGTGACAAAATACATACATCCACAAACTCAAAAAGGAGTTTTAATTCTATATTCCGAGTAGGGAGGAATGGAAAGGTAAAATTAAACCCCATAAAGAGAACAACCAGGTATGGTACACGGATGGTTCTAAAATAAACACCGGTACAGGAGCAGGGGTACACAGCGACCACTTTAACCTTAGCCTATATTATCTTATATTATCTTACCTATGCTATAATTTTTTCTATGGACGGAAAGATCCGAAATAAACGTTTGTTACTATAATCGCATGCGCGCAGGAAATACTAGACAGTGGCATCGAAGAAATCACTGTCTACATTTGAAGCAACACTTACGGCACTCATGTTCTATAGAGTGGATTCTGGGCTGGTACTACACTGTGTTAAAATACTAAACCGGATAGGAAGGCGCAACAAGGTCAGATTGATCTGGGTGCCAGGTCATACAAGAGTAGAAGGCAACGAAAGAGCCGATACTCTGGCAAGCAAAGAATCTGAGACACCCCTATACTGAACAGAACCCTTCAATTCTTTAATTACCTCAGCCCTTCATAGGATTCTCAACAAGGGTCATCAACCAGGCATAGAAACGGGCTGCGTTAGAGAAACACAGCACACACTGGCCCAACTCAACAGGCCAGAAGCATGTAAAGCTATTTCTTAATGACATAGATAGAAAAAAAGGCCTAGACTCAAAAATTATGGAGGTACAGCAGATCACAGTTCCGAACAATCACAGGAATCTTCATGGGGCACTATGCCATCAACAAACAGCTCCACAACATGGGACTAGCTAGCGACTCCACTTGCAGGATCTGTGGAGACGCAGAGGAGACTATGCACACTTACACTTGCTGTGCAACTGTGCAGCACTAGGCTCCAAAAGACCAAGGTATCTGGACCAAAAATTCCCAAGACCAGAGGACTACAGGCTCAGCTCCATCAAGGCCATACTGGGACTCATGAAGTAGGTGCACGGCGGGCTAAGGGTTGAGTAGACAGAGGTGCATACCAAAAAAGATCCAGAAAGGTCGAAATGCTCTGGCCAAAGTGACCGGATTCAATACGAAAATATGGCTTTAAAGGCGTAGTACCAAAGCCAGAAAAACTTTCCAGACAAAACAGTCATGTATGTTTTGTCAGCTGTTGTCACTGTCAAACCATAACCTGAAAAATCAACAACGTAACCTAAATCACACACAAATGTTGTTCATTATCTTGTAATCGAGGAGACCTTCGTCTACTATGATAGTTACCAATCATAAAATGTTGTAATGGCTGAAGAAAGGGATTTCAACGATATATTAGACTATATTGTCTTAAGCGAGGAGAGGGAACATAAGGAAAGTTATGATCAAGGCTTTAAAGCTGGAACTGAAGCTGGGAACCCTGAGGGTTATCACTTAGGATACCACAGAGGAGCAGAACTAGGCAAGGAGTTGGGTAAGATATTTTTTAAGTACGCTAAAGTACAGTTGTGAACATACTGGGGGCCCATGGGTTGTCCGAAAAGGAACTCCTGGGAAATAGTGTGACACGCCCTCCCACTCCGTTCTAGAGTGTGAGAAGTCATTGGATGATTTAACATGACAAAAAAAGAGTCCTCTTTTTAGGACCTTATCAAGAAAGCCCCAACCGCCGCCGGGATTCCGATTCCGATTTCCGGCCACGGTAGGCGCGGGCTTGTGGACGGCGAGCAATGGGTAGCTTGCCGTCCGATCGTCCGGTAACCGTCCGGACCGAGCCCAAGTCGCCGACGGTGCATACTGTTCCACGCGCGCCTCAAAAAGCTGTCAGCAACTGTAAGGGCCTATCTGAAAGGAAGCCTCGGCTCTGGTACGAAAGGCAGTGCAAAGTGGGTTTTAGTCTGTTAAAGTCTCCCGCTCCGCCCAAGAGCACGGGACGTCATAAGATGATACCCACGGAAAAAAAAAAGTCAGTGTAATATTCCACAACTATCACATAAAGCCGTCTAGTCCCAAACTAAGCAGAGCTTGTGCTATGAGTACTAGACAACTGATAAACATACTTGTATATTTTTAAATACATACATATTATAGATAAAATTACACCCAGACACAGAACAAATAATCGTGTTCATCACACAAACATTTGTCCTGGGTGGGAATCGAACTCACAACCTCCGGCTTAGCAGTCAGGGCCACTGACCACCAGACCAACAGGCCTGTCAATGTGTATTTACTTTTCAGGCTACTATCTAGGTATCGTCACATACCACATCAATCTCAATCAGGAATCTGACACTAAGTACCCTGAGAAAATACTAACACAGCTGACCAAAGTAAAAGAACTCATAGAGGCATTCCCTAAAACTAACTCTGAATGCCATGATATACTGGGCATGGCTGAGACTATAAGAGCTCAATATAAGAAGGCTTGTGCACTGTTGAAGATATCTTCTAGTAATCCTTATGATGCAGGAGTTTCCTTCTGACAGTACTGGTAAGTTAAGATCAAGTTTCTCTTCCTTATTATATAATAATTATAAACTTTAATCACAAATTTAATATCAGTTTATTCTTTACACATCGCTTTAATTTATTGAACCCCAACTGAATGCTGGCATCTCATTGTTCAATTCAATTCATTTATTAATTCATTAAATTCATTGTCTTTCTATTGTGTCTCTAATTACACTACTCAAAAGGTTAATTTTGTGAACAATGGGTACAATGATCTAATATATATATAATGTTTGGTCCATCCTGTGTTCCACCGAAAGGCATACAAAATAGCGATGCATTATATGTATACTATCAAAATGAAATTAGTTGTAAAAAGTACAAAATCTCATAAAAACAATGTCCGTAAATGATAATTGACAAAAAAATAGTACAGTAGCAGTAGCAATACTACAGTTGTCGAAATTAAATCAATTAAAAATTTTACAAAATGGTCAAAATATATATAAAAAATTAATACAATGTCAGGAAAAAAAATATCAAATTTACTCAAATATAATTTTCAAAATTGTCAAAACTAAATCAAATTGTATGAAATTGTTATTCCAAAATTTGTCATTAAGGTATTCATCAACCACCAATAAGCCGTGTCCGCCTTTCTATTGTATCTCTAATTACGGCATTTGAAAGGTTAAAGCTTGTCTATGCTGGAGATTTGATACTGCTGTAATCACACTAATTTTCTCTTTTATTTCATTTAATAAACCAACAACTGCAAAAGCTAAACCAAAACAAAAGCAAAACCAATAAATTGTGGGTTGCAAATTAAGAGTTAACCTTTTGAGTAGCGTAATTAGAGACACAATAGAAAGACAATGACGAGCAAACACCGGTGTTCGCTCGGGGTTTAATGAATTGATAGAATTTAGTTGCAAAATTTTTCCATTAAACTACAAAGCCAGTATTCTTTGGCAGCATATCATGACCACCTTTTTTTTTCTTGTCTTTAACCTTTTCATCATCATCTTCCTGCCCTCGTCCCATCTTATTTGGTGTCGGCGCAACACGTTTTTTTCTTCCATTCTATCCTTTCATCCGTCATACTATCACTAACTTCCTTTTCTTTCATATCACTGTTCACACAGTCCATCCATCTTTTCTTTGGCCTCCCTCTCCCTCTTCACCCATCCACAGTATACACATAACTCTTTAAGTAACATGCGTTTCGTCTCTCCTCTTTACATGACCATACCAAGACAAACGATTCCCCTTCAACTTTTCAGTCACTGGCGCCACTTTCAAACTTCCTCTAATATATTCATTTCTCACTTTATCCATTCTCGTCACACCACACATCCATCTCAACATTCTCATCTCCGCTACATGCAATGTCTTTAACCTTTTGAGTAGCGTAATTAGAGACACAACAGAAAGACAATGACCGAGCTAATGCTGGTGTTCGCTTAGGGTTTAATGAACTAATGGCACATTCTCTAAAAACAGTTTACCATCCCTGGCCTATCGTAACAAAATTTTGATTTATTTTTTCTGTATTTCAGAACCACCAGATAATTCCATGATCAGCAAAGTACAACAACACATAAAATCCATCACTAAGTACTTGACACAACTACTACCCATAGCAAACTGTCATATGGTGGAGTTTCTAACTGAAAAACACTGGGAGAGGCTCCTGCCAGGCTCCTTGAGGGAAACACTTGATGGTTTGGAGCTGAATGAGGCTATAGAACAGTTTTGGAATGCAGCTGAAGGCCGAGAAAGTACAGGTAGTGTAATTACCATGGATTATTAATTGATCAAACTATGCAAACTTTTTTTTTAATCTATCAACCTGCACCCACAATGCCACCCGCATAATGAATCATGCCTCATTCCCTCTCCTGGAAAGGTGTAGGTCTCAGCAATGGGAAGATTATATGGTTAATAATGTATTATTATGCTATGCTATTTTTCCAAATTGATTTTAACCTTTCAAATAATTTAATTAGAGACACAATAGAAAGACAATGAGAGTGTGTGTTTGCTTGGGGTTTAATGAATTAAATAACACATTTACACATAATTATTTACTTAGCTTTACTTTTTTTTGACAATTCAAAAGTGCATGTTAATGGTCTATTAGAAATAAAGTTTCTGATTTCTGATTTCATCAATTTAAACTACTCAACGTCAGGGGTTGCTAGTTGACTATCCTGAGAAGAAACACTGGAACAAACTCAGAGGTCAAAGTCTCACATGAGAACCATGCCAATTATTGTCTGAGATGGTATTTTAAGGAAATAACCACACAGATTAGAGCAGACCTCAGTCAGTGCAAGAAATTGTTAGTATTCCTGTAGCTCAATTTAAGACTACTAAGGAACTTGGTGACTTGACTAACAATAATAGAAAAACCATTTGGTTCACATTAAGTCACTCAAACTACCAGACAAATTTTGAAATGATTGAAAATAAGAACAATCTGCATGTTCATTTTGTTTAAGCTAATCTGCATGGTCGTTTTGTTTTAAGCTTAAATGCACGGTTATCACATTCACAATAAATAAAATAAAATGTAATATTCTGTTATTTTTACATTTAAATGATGTGAAAACTAGTAACGGACTAAGTTTTTGCAATAGAGGTTCTTATCTATGATCTCTGTTACTGTAAGAGCTTTTTCAGAAGGAACATGATTATAAGGAACAGACAGGCCGAATTTCAGATCCGGGGCCTTATCATGACGTTGAAATGTCAGCCGTGCAATTGAAAGAGGGTTAGAGCTGTACATCGTAATATAGCTTCTTCCCTTTAACATTTCAGTTTAGGTCGTCAAATAGATCGCGTTACGAGCTTGTGGCAGGGTCTTTGGTATTGCACCTTTGAAGAAAAAAAAAAGTAAAAAACTAAAACCCGACTACGACAAAAAATAACGACGCTGAAAAAGTATGAAACAAGATTTTCTTTTTTTTTGTCGTCGGGTTTTACTTTTTTTTTCATTTAAACAATTTTGGTGTTAAATTTAAAACATGACTTTTTGTCCACTAGAAAGCGTCACTTTAAATTTGAGCAATATTTTGGAAATGTACAAGTGAAGCCCTTTCAAACGATGTCAAACACGGCGTATTTATCTCAATTTTTATGTTTTAACACATTACTTTTTGTCCGCTAGAGGTCGCCATATCAAGTTTTGTGACACGTCACGTAGCATATGTTCAGCATATGTCGAGTTCTGATAAGTAGATTAGGAGCTATGAGGGAACAGATGAACATACTCACATACATACATAGCCTGTCAAAATCATAACGACGGTGAAGTGCCAATACCTTCTAACTGACATTTTTCGATAAAATTACTTTTAAGTGCTTATATTTTAAATGCGTGTTTCCGCACGTTTCGTAAAATATCCGAAGCGGATATTTAGTTGCAACTGCATCAAATTAATTTGTGGAAACAAACACCTAACTAAACCAACGTGTCAATTTATAGTATTACTTCCTAACATTTTTTGGACAGATAATTTTGACTTCCGACAGTTAGGAGTTATTGGTACTTCACCGTCGATAACTCTTCTTTGGCTTTGCCGTAGTCGGGTAAAAAGTCATTGCATCCATCTTCTTGCTTCCAGACAAGTCGGGCCTATCCAGCTGGATTCGCACAGCACGTTCCCACTACATATCTGTCAACAATGAGTATTGCTTATCCACTGAACAGCTACAGGAACGCATCAAGACATGGGGCGGGAAGATCCTACCTGAGATACGGGTCAAGGAGTTTATGACTAGCAAAAAGAGTTATGAGGTATGAATTGACGTAAATATGTTCCTTTAGATTATCGTAGCAGGAGCGCATCCGCATGACTGAGGTTTGCAAGGTCGGTTCAAGTTGGAGGAGGGGTTTTTAACACAAATAAGAGATAGGTACAGAAGTCAATCTACATACAACGTGTGTTCGAGCAACGCACACATAGACACCGCTTACGGACACGATTTCAGACCGGTTGAAACCAGTGCGAAAACGAGTGCCATCCGCTTGAGACACGCGTCTGTGAACTTTTTTTGTGAAAATTAAGCAAAAAAAAAACAAAATTTATATCTGAACGGTTGGTTAAGAGGCTCCTTTTTCACTCGCCTATCGTCAACATCAAGCATTGTTTCCAAGCTTGTTACTTCATCTAACGCTATCCAACGCGATGTTTGGTAAAGACGCAACGCGGAAAAAAGAGAGATAAGGCCTGAAAACTGTGTTAGCATTCAAAACTTGTTCCAGGAAATACGTGTTTTTTTAAATCCTTAAAAGTTTTTGAAAAAAATAGTTGTCATTCAAAATCTTGATTAAATTTGCAATTGTTATATTTTTTGACTTTTTAAATTTTTGAGTATATTATGAAGAGTCAAATTTCATGCAAAATAGCAGATTTTCAAAGGTCTTTATTGGATTAGTTTTACAGAAATTTACAAATTGATTTCAATAGAAGCTTAAATAATATCCACAAGTTACTGTGTTTCCAAAATATCTAATGAAAAATGTGTAATAACGTCATAATCGCGTAAGAGCGGCAAGATAGCAAGATATTCCCACCACGCCTCCACTCTTATTTAAACCAATATTTGGAATGCTAACTGCTTCTTCATTTTTTGATGCTGTTTTCAGAAAAAAAAACAATTTTGATGCTGTTTTCAGAAAAAGATTTCTATTTACTGTCATTTGTTTTTTAGCATAAAATATTGTACAAAAATGAATTTCCTCGCAGGTTCAAACAATGTCTCGTCTAGTAGCGTCCCTCCATTCAGCCTGCGGTGCGACCCACTGCGTGGAAGCGGGTGGTGGGCGCGGTCACCTCCCCGTGGCGCTGTGTCTTGCGTACGGAGTGCGTAGCCTCACTGTGGACTGTGATGCTGCCCAAGTACACAAGGCACCTGGACGGATTCAGATTATACAGGTGTGTCATCAGGTTAATAGATATATATTGTATTGTATTTCGGGCTTGTATCCGCGACTTCACGACCAAAGCAAGTATTCTGCGTATGGGTAGAAGTGTGTCATTCGATCCACCCCAGCTTCTCAAAGAAGGCCAGTAACGTAACCCTTGGTGTTATTGACCACTTCATGGAGAGTACCTGGGATTCCGAAGTACTTTGCCCTGTATCCAGCGACCACTTGGTAGCTCAGAAGTAGTTGAGCTGCTGTCTCGTCCTCCTCTATCCGCAGGAATAGATATCTATATTTTATTATGTATTGTATGTATGTAAATAGTACACCAGGAACTATCTGCGTATCTTTTTCTCTTTCTCTCTCAAATCCATCCAAAGGTTGTCTGTAAAAAATCGCTTTTAGCAATAAGACCGCCCATTGTAACACCCTATTAATTTTAAGTTTCTATTGTAATTTTTATTATTGGTGTACAATAAAGAATATATATGACTATCTATATGTATGACATTTTCCCGAAAACAACATGTTGCACCATCCCTGAATAAATTGGACTGAGAATAAAAGGATGATTCGGGCTGAAGAAATATGCCATGGTCCGAAGCGAAAGGGCATGGGAAGTGCTCCGTCTGCGAAGCAGTAATGCGAGTGAACGAGATGGCCGGAGCCATGAGGGAACAAACATCCCTATGCGCCAGCCTCCGCCACTGGAGACGCCCCGGGCGTCGGGATTAGCAGGGCTGTTCCCAATGTAGGCGTGGGCTTGCGGACGATGAGCAATAGGTAGCTCGCTGCCAAGTCTGACACGCCATAGGTCGCTCAATTTATGCGTTTTTAACGGCCTGTTGCGGTGCGGATGCGGTGCGCTAGTCGTACTGCGTACGGACGATCGTATTTTTCATACGAAGCGCGCGGTGCGGCAACCAAGCAGCCAACGGTCGACTACAGGACGGCAATGTCACAAGCAAGACGTGTTCAATTCGGTGTTGAATGAAAGGTGTTGAGAAGCGCATCACTGGCAATAGATACGTTTTCAATTTAGGCGCTTAATGTCGGACTGCTAACGTACTGCAACCGACCGGCTGCGGCACGGTAAACGTGCGGCAGCCGGCCAGTTGCAGTTCGCATAAATTGAAAGCGTTTCTCCAAAACAAAAATAAGTATTAAATCAATTGAATCCTTCTTTTATTACAGAAACAATGGCACGCCATAGCAAAGCGTATAAAGGATGGCACCGAAGAGTGTATGGGTGAGAGCATCAATAAGAACCTACATAGATTCGCGACCGCATTCATCACTGAGCAAACGGACTTGACCAGTATAGTAAAAGAAAAGTTTCCCGAGTTTACTGATGACGATGTTAAACTGCTTCTTACAGGTATTTATTAAATTAGGTCTTTTCAAGGCTAGAGTGAATAGGCTATTAATAAACTAGTGCGCCTCACCATCAACGATACATATTACACGTACGTTTATTACGGTATATATTATATTTACCTATATTGTATTGTATCTAAGATTCATCTGTATATCTTTTTTTTAAATTGCCTTTCTTTTTCTTCTCTCTCTTTTATTGCACCTAAGGTTGACTGGTAGAAAATGCCAAAGGCATTAAGTCCGCCTCTGTACCTTTATGTGCATGAAGTATAAATAAATAAATAATAAATAAACGATTGCATCACTACTTACCATCAGGTGGGATCGCAGTTAATCACTATTATAACAATAAAAAAAATATATAAATATATTTAAATTTATTTTATTCGGACAAAAGTGATCCATATTTTGTTACTATTAGAGTTTATATTCTAATGTTAGTAACAGTGATATAAAATAGTATTATTAAAAAACCGGGCAAGTGCGAGAGGGACTTGCGCACAAGTGTTCCGTACAGTCCGTAACAAAAAACGAGCAAAAATAAATCATGTTTGTTGTATAGGAGCCCTCTTAAATATTTATTTTACCACCATACTTACGGCGTTGCACTACCCTTACCTAAACCAATCACTGGTGAAACATGTGAAACTCATTATTGTATTTAACATCCTCACTACCATGTTTCTGGCGAGTAAACTACTTTGACTTTAAAAAATATTCCCATCCCAGGTCTCCACACTTGCGGCAACTTAGGTCCAGACTCCCTGCGCATCTTCTGCTCTCAGCCGAGCACCGCGGCAGTCTTCAACGTGCCCTGTTGCTACCACCTGCTCAGCGAGACCGTCGACGTCAACTTATTCGATGTGTTTCAACGGGAGTTTGGAAGCGGTGAGAATAGTCAGGGGTTCCCTATGTCGGAATGTTTAAGAGGTATGTAATAGATAGCAACTTTCCATTTTTTTAACCTTTTGAGTAGCGTAATTAGAGACACAATAGAAAGGCAATGACCGAGCGAACGCCGGCGTTCGCTCGGGGTTTAATGAATGTCGCATAAAGATAATCTACTTAGTGTTTTCCACAATATATGGTCGACGTATCCATAATCTACTCTATGCTCGACTCGTAGACAAACTACTCTAAGCTCGACTTTTCGTCAATCTACCTTATGGTCGACGTCTCGACAATCTACTCTATGCTCGACATCTCGATAATCTACTCTATACTGACGTCTAGACAATCTAGCTCAAAGTTTCGATAATCTAATCTATGCTCAAAGTCTCGACTATCTACTCTATGGTCAACATCTCGACAATCTACTCTATGCTCAACGTCTTGACAATCTAGTCTATGCTCGACGTCTTGTCAATCTATGCTCAACGTCTCGACAATCTACTCTGTTCTCGACGATCTACTCTTTGCTCGAGGCCTCGACTATCTACTCTATGCTCGACATCTTTACAATATACTGTGCTGGATGTTTCGATAATCTACTCTATGCTCGATGTCTTCATGCGTTTCTCAAAAAAATATTTTTGGAGAAGCATATGAAGGTAAATAAATAGGATCCTTTGAATCCATATCGACTATTCTGCCAGCATCTTCCGTAGATTTACAAATTTTACATATTTTGATGTTCTGCTTGCTGATATTTTTTTTTTTTCAGGGTATAACTTAGGCAGGAACGCAAGAATGTTGGCTGCTCAGTCTATAGATAGGGTAGTCAGTCAAAGACAGTTGCCTTCTAAGAGCTTGTTGTATAGAGCCTTGTTGCAGGTAAGATCCGACAATATTATTCATAATTTCAACATTAATTAATGACTATAATATTGTAATTATTTATTGATTTAAAAGAAAGCCCGTGAAGTTTCTTGCACATTCTTCCTCATAAACTACATGGAGATCTACCTGCGCTTCAATATGTCCGACGACCTTCATATTTCCTTGTACTAACTGACCTTTACAATTCAAAATTCTATAATTATTTTTTTAGAACCGTTTCACATAGAAAAGCATTGCCTAATACTACCTTCAAGCCAAATCTTTTCATTAGACCACTTGCTTGCCTTGCTTACTTTCTGCAACAAGTGTTGAACTTGTTTTTTTCCACGGGTTCGCTCCTTAGGCCAAGGAAACCGTAAATTTTACTGATTTTAAAACTGAATTACTTTACAATATTATTTTAGATCTTTAATTTCTTTCACAGGCAATAATCCAAGAACAACTACCCGCTCACAAAATCTCCGAAGGCAAGCTCAAAAGGATAACACCGAAGTGTCAAACATTCCAACAGTATTTCAAAATGGCGGACGATATTTTAAAGTTAGAACTTTATGACAGTTTACCTGACAACTACTTCACAGATATACATAAAACTATGGATTGCCAGTGGAAAAAACTCGTTTTATTTTATTTATTAAGGTTATGTTTGGCGCAAGTGGTTGAGAGTTTGATATTGTTAGATAGATTAATGTTTTTATTTGAAAATGGATTTGAAAATGTTTATTTGGTAAAGTTGTTTGATCCTGTTTTGTCCCCGAGATGTCATAGTATTGTTGCGGTAAGATAACAATAATTTAATTATTGTGATACTGTGTATTTCTTGTATGATACCCTGTGTGGGTACACATTAATTTTGTACTGTATGTACCTATATGTAGGTATAGGATTTAATAATAAAATTATAAAAAAAACTCCATGTTGTTTTTATTCTATTTTATCATTATAGACAATACATTTTTATATATTTTAGGATTCTAAACCGAAACCAATACGAAAAATCGTAAATAACAACTAAATACGTTGATTACGTGTTACTAGATACGTTGATTGATGTGTGTTTCCTGATAGCTACAACCCGGAAATCTTTAAGTCAAGAGTGAATAGGTTACTTCTAGGTAAGCGCGTTCCATCGTCGACCGCCTCATCGCTTTCCATCAGGTGAGATGGCGGTCAAGCGCGAACCTATCCAGAATAAAAAAAAAAAAAAAATTAGAACCAAATGATAATTCTTAGAGTAGTTACATTTCTTCACTAATGTTAATTACAAAATAGATGTCGATCGGATTTTTTTTGTTGTTTTGGCTTCCACATAATTCGTAGATTTCGATTCGATTCTAGTGTAACAGTTGAAAAAGTTTTGATTACCGAACAATTCCGTGAATTGAGTGCGAATCGTGTTTCAATTAATGCGTTTAGTTTGGGCTTGTTTTGTGTTGTGGATTTGTGAACTGGGTAGGCGTTGTGGGAACTATTTTTTTATCTCCACTCACTATTTATATATACCTAAATAAACTGCGCAGACATGGTCAAATCTACCTACACATAAATAAAATTGAACTGTCTGTTAGTAATAGTATAGCATAGCATAGTCGGCCTTTTAATGTTCCCACTGCTGGGACTCAGGCCTCCTCTCTAGGAGAGGGAATGGGCCGTAATCCACCACGGGGGCCCAGTGCGGGTTGGTTGCTGTTTGTAATATCAAAATATATTTTTTTACTAAATGTTAGGTACCTATGACAGTATATTCGAAACGCATAACAAAAAAAGCGTCTGTTAGTCTGTTCCGGCTAATCTTCTTGACGGCTGGACCGATTTTGACAGGACTTTCACTATTGTCAGTAAGTCCCGCCTAGTGGCTGATGTTATTTTAGAAAAAAAAACTGGGCAAGTGCGAGTCAGACACGCGCACTGAGGTTTCCGTACAAACTTTCCTACAATTTTTTTTTCCGAATAGCAAAAATATTTTTTTTGTGACATAAACGGCCGTATTTTTTTTTTGTTAACTCAGAAGTCATTTTTTCACAGCTTCAAGGGGCCGCAGACCTCATGAGTATAGTATGTGTAGTGTTTGTATATATTTTTTAGATATAATGCGTGTCTCACGTACACAAGCAGGGGGGGCGGTGTCGACGAGTCAGTCGGGCGATAGACGTGGTGACATGACGGTCGGACGTGCGCCTGCGCTCGGCGGTGTAGTAGTGAGCCAGTGTGATACATAACCGTTGCCACCATCAAAATAAGGATCACTACAATATGGTTTTAATTTCAACTCGATACCTCCACGCGTTTCCAAGATAAACTAGACGAGCATAGCCTTTTCCATTCCCCTTTAGGTGACAAAACCTTCTAATGAGGCCAATTGTGAGCGACCACGTTTCGGAGCCATATGTCATCACTGCAACACGTACTGGTCATAGAATTTCGTCGTGAGACACTGGTATATTGGACGAGAAGATACCGCGCAGCTTCCCGAACGCCGCCCAGCCGAGTCGGATTCGACGGTTGACCTCTTTCTCGAAATTAGATCTACCCAACTGAACTGTCTGTCGGAAGTAGACGTAATCGTCCACAACTACGAGTGTAGAGTCTCCGATCTAGATAGGAGTTGGTCCTACATTGTTTATCATGACTGGTTTTGTTCATGTTCATTTTAAGTCCCAGTCTTTCGGAAGCTTTACTGATGTCATTGAGCTTTGTGATGAGCTCCTCCATAGTCTCAGCTATGACTACTGTCGTCGGCAAATCGAAGATAAGTGATGTACTTACTCGCCATTGACATTGATGCCTAGTCCACTCTAGTCCAGAACCTTGAAGACATCCTCCACTGCGGCCGTGAACAGTTTCGGAAAAAGGACGTTTCCACGCCTCACACCCCGCTGCAGGAGGATACATAGTGGCGTTTTCGTATAAACACTTCAGTACTTCGATGTACCGATAGTCAATCTGGCACCGTTGGAGAGACTGCAGCACAGCCTAAGTCTCGATCGAATCAAAGGCTTTCTCGTAGTCCACAAACGCTAGGCAGAGAGGCAGATTGTACTCCTCGGTCTTCTGTATAACCAACTTCGGTCTTTACCTTCGTGAGCTGGCTCTGCCCAATAGGCAGATTTCGTGCAAATACTTTGGAGATTCCGCTCAATCGCGTTCTTAATCCTCTCGGTATTCCTTGTGCGCTTATATAATAAGTTACCTAGTGATATAAAAACTCTAGGCATTAAATTATTTAAAAAAAAAATTGTATCAATGGTTATTGATTAATCATTTTTATTGTGTAAAGGATTACATTGAAAAAAGAAATTAATGTAGATACTTACAAAATTTGTTTTTTCATGCTAATACTTAGCGAAACATGTTTGCTCAAAATTGTACGTTTTTACCACCTTTTATACCATGTTTTTTAGCAAATAAATATATTATTATTATTATCTTTATTTATTTTTTATACATATTTTTAAATATTTCTTAAAACATACATTTAAAAATATAAAAAATAGTAGCCCACCGGCATCGGGAACAGGGTCCAAGCTGCCGGCGGTCAGGGCTCCTGACAGAGGAATCTCCTAACGATGCGCGCCGTGTCCAAGAGTACTGCTTTCTGGATCAGGCCCTTGATCCAGCTATCTAACGAGAGCCTCCGCAGATGTTGTTCGAGGCTCTTGGCTATTAAGCCATTGGCCGTTACGACTATCGGCACAATGATTGCTCAATCCATTTCCCGCATGGCGACAAACTCGCGAGCTAAGTCAAGATACTTAGTTTGCTTATCTGTCTCAGCTTTCACGACGTTCTCGTCATGAGGGACCGCTATATCAACAGTCATTGTGCGACGCTCTAGTCGATCTACCACCACTATATCAGGTTTATTGGCAACAATAGTCCTGTCAGTGATGATAGATCGATCCCAATATAACGTGATATTGCCATTGTCGAGGTTCGGGCACATACCTATAGTACGGTACTTCTGATTCCACAAGATTGTATTTAAGAGCAAGTTGCTGGTGGATAATCATGGCTACGAGGTTATTATTATTAAAGCGGCGAAGGTTGCGTTTCAGACTCTTCGAGATCCGTTTATTGAGCTGCCGATATATGCACGCGTCCTGAAGACTGCAGAATCATCTCATGCCTCTGCTTCATAAGCCTCAAGTTCGATCAGAGAGCCTCATGTTCTTATTTGTACGAGTCTTAAAGAACTTAGACCCGACCGTATCGACAATTTACACGAACCCATTGTTGTATTCGTTCACGGAGCTTCCTAGGCACTCGAAACGGTTTTGGAGTTCTACCTGAAAGCTCTCGGAGTTTTGGACTTCGATCTGTACTGGACGGAGCGTAGACCTCATCAGTCGAGATCTTGCAAGCTTGATGTTAATATTCAATCCTACTATTAAAAATCCTACCATGCGGTGATTGGGCACGCCACAATTATGCAGAGCACGCCACAATTATGGCGGTAAGTTCCCTCTTTGAGGCGTGAACAACGGTCCTCACGCCCCAAGCGCCGCCGGGATTCCGATCCTGATTTCCGGCAGCCGTAGGCGCGGGCTTGCGGACGGCGAGCAATGGGTGGCTCGCCGTCAGACCGTCCGGTTACCGTACGGACCGAGCCCAAATCGTCGACGGCGCGTACTGTTCCACGCGCGCCTCAGGAAGATGTCAGAAAATCCTAGGGGCCCAGCAGGGTCAAAGCCTAGGTATTGGGGCCACGGGTAGTGTGAATTTCTTTATCATCCACAAGTCCCTTGTGAACAATGTGGTGAAGATCGAGAGTGTGTCGACCAGGGTGGTGTACCTTATACTCAGAATATTTATTTACTTAACTCTTTATGCACACAAAAGTTAATGTCTTAGGCATTTTTTACCAGTCAATCTTTGGGTGATGCAGAGACAAATTGTGGTAGTTGCAATATTAAACATTACATATTATAACAAACTATATGTTATACAATTATATACCTATATACTACAAACAAAATAAACAAAAACATAATAATATTTCAGCAGAGTACAAGACTCAACTTGTCTCAATGTTACGAAGGAAATAAACAGGCACTTTTTTTAAAGCTAAATACCTACCCAGCGTCTACCTACATTTCTTTGAACCTAAAAAAACAAAGATGGAAACTGTTACCACAAAATAGATAGGTACAGAAGTCAATCTACATACAAAGCGCGCTCGAGCAACGCAAACATAGACATCACTCACGGACACGATATCTCGGCTCAATTCAGCTCAATGCGAGCTCGAGTGCGAACCGTTTGAGACACGCGTCTGTGAACATTTTTTTTGAAAAAAAATGGACCAACAAAAAAAACCTTATTCTAACTGTTCAGTAGACTGTTGTTTAAATTCAACATTAAACAGTGAATTGAAGTTACCACTTGTTTCAGAGAGGTAAGTAGATATTTCCTTGTATTTTAATGGTTTGTTTTAATTTGACACAGAACAGGCTCCGCGCCGAGAATGAGAAGATGATTTTGTGGACATGTAGGTAATATTTTTATAATTCAGATTAGGTAGGCATATATCACCGCACCCGATTGCACTCGGCCAGTTCGGCGCCACACGCTGACCGTAGCGCGATCGCCGAGCGTAGGTATGAAAAGTGAAGTATATATATTTATTTATTACATTATAACATCTTTTCAGACTAGCCCAAGGCGATGTTATAACTAACACTTAATATATGTACATAGTTATGATATTCTTAAATTAATTAGGATTATAAATTATGTAATGTTCAGACCTTTCTCAATAATTATTTGAGCAGCTTCTAAAAATTTCGCCAGTTTTTGCCAAATATATCCTCTGATAGAGCTATATTATTAATAATACGGCTCGTGACAAAAGGGCAAACTTTAGGAGGTTAGGCCACACTGGAAAGAGAGCAGGATCTTGTACCATGACGTTTAAAGTAAGATTGTTTCATTCTTATTTCCATTGTGGGTAAGAGATGGCGCTAGACAACCTGTATAGCTGTCTCTGTCCAGGCACCTGTCCGGCGGGCGCATATATCGCACACTTCATTAAAAAGAGACGTAACCCAAAAAGAGGTTATTGAAAATTGAACCTTATTTTTGAAATGTCTATTTTCAAATTCAAACACCCTATTTTTGAGTTAGGTCTTTTATGAGTAAGCATGCGATATGAGATTAACTTCTGTACCTATCTGTTTTGTGCTGTTACGTTACACAGTAGGAACCTACCTAATAATTTACGTACCTTTATCTTCATAAATAAGAGTTATTGTATCGTAAATCCATATTTTGTTTTATGACGGTAACTAGGTACCTACCTACAACAACAAAACATGAAACAGTTTTGTTTGTTTGTTTCGTAATCATGGTTCCTTAGACTTCAGTTTCAATCTATATGTATGTAAAATAGTTTCAACCTATTAAATATAATATATTTAATAGGGACATTGTACTCATTATGAACAACTTTTACTATGGGAAAAAACCTGAAATCGCGAAAAAAAAAACAGCTGTGTTTATGTTCGCATAACTCGTCAAAATGTATGGAGCAGCTGATTTTTTTTTCGCGATTTCATGTTTGGTCCCATAGTAAAAGTTGTTCATAATGAGGAGTACAATGCCCCCTCAAAATTCATAAAGTTAATTTTTAACACCTTATATATATAATATGATATGAGATAGTTTCGACTATTAAAAAACGCAAATTTTCTTTTTTCCAAGAAATAAACAGAAAAAGTTATTTTAGCGTAATTTCTGGCACACGTCGCTAATATAATCTCATCATCATCATTTCAGCCGAAAGACGTCCACTGCTGGACATAGACCTCCTCCAAATGTCGCCACGGTTCTGTGCGTCTCGCATCCATCGGATTCCCGCAACCTTCACCAGGTCATCGGTCCAACTTGTAGGGGGCCTTCCAAAACTGCGTCTTCCGGTACGCGGTCGCGGTGTAATATAATCTATAAAACCTAAATAAAAACGTTTACCTATTTGTTTATTTATTTATTTATTAAGCCAACAACACCTTACACTAAACATTTATATTACTAATTACAATATATACTTAGATTAAAATAATTATATTATCATCACAAACCTCCGTTGAAAAGGGAGGATCCCCGACCAGACGGGTGTTAGGTCTGGCCCGGACAACTGCCCATAGTTGATTTCGAGCTGTTGCAAGTCGTATATCGCACCTCAATCCAATACCGCCACTAAACGAAATTTAAAAAAAAAAACTGTTTTTAACGCAATCTGTAATGTTAGCGCTCAGCAAACAGATGGCGCTAAAAACGGTTTTTTGACGGTATTGGATAAAAAGGTCCGGTATGTTCTAGTCGCGCGAAGAACTTTAATAAACCGCGATAAAGGATTTTGAAGTTTTTTAGTTCCTATTTGGCTTAATAGATGTCGCTACTATACCTAACATTGTTTATTTTATATTTATTAAGTAATTATTGTACCTATTTATTTACCATGAAGTTGCACATACCGTGTTGCGTTTCTGCAGCACCTGAAGGTCGACTGGTAGAAAATGCCTAAGGCCATAAGTCCGCATTCGTACAGTGTTTCTTACTAGCGAATAAATTTTCAGTAAATAAAATAATTGTTATTTCACGAGAGAGTAAAATAGCTATAAAAAATATGAAAATCAACATTAGAACATACAACAAGGATGCAAAATCAAACTATTAGACCTTCTACTCACATGTGATTACCAAACTACTGAAGACCTTAAAACGTTGAGATAAAATTACACCACAAACACACGAAGCACATGCACACAACACACAATTTTGATTGCAAATTAATATTTTGTTATGTGTTAAATTATACAGATGTTACATGCAAATGCTGTTTTATTGATAATTTATTTTCTGGGAAGAGAACTGCGTCCTGAAATACAGGCTCGGCCTAGCTCAGGCGCAGTTGCACATTTTTATTTCTTATGCATTTGTATTAAGTCCTCTTCAATTTATTGCTCAAAGTACAATATTTTTATGGAGAAATTAAATTATTTTTATTATTATTAACTTAATTCGCGGACGCAGCCAGGTTACTAACGTATATACTTTAAAACATAAAGGCGACAATACAAATGTCATAAAAGTTTATAGCAAATGCGTGATAGCATAAACATGCTTATTACTTATCAATAAACAAGACGCTAGAAAATACTCTAGACTTTACAATAAGATACAATTTTATTACTCATTCGGTTAATTTAAGTAGCTATGTGTATAATTGGTTACTTTATAAAATGGCCAACTAAAACTGGCCAAATCGTTAGACGTTAACATTTGATGACGTTTCAATCCTCGTTTGGCCATATCACTGATGTAGGATTTTTTTGATAATAAAAGGTCTAAAGAAAGTAGGCCAAATGAGGATTATTTATTTATTTATGACAGGTACTCTCTGCACAAAAAAATATTGAAATTGAATTGAATTGTTTTTTTTTTTTTGTTGATTGAAATATCATCTAACTTTAACGTTTAAAACGATCTGGCCAGTTTTTCTTGGGCATATCATGAAGATCAATTTCTAAGAGCTGGCCCCGACATACATACCTAATGCTGCAATTTGACGAACATTACCGGTAACTTATTTAAATTTTTAGAGGCATGGCATAGGGTATAAAGTCCCGCATACCTCCGTTGAAAATGGAGGCTCCTCCAACCAGACGGGTGTTATATCTGGCCCGGGCTACTGCCCGAAGGTTGATGTCAGACTATTGTATATGTTACGGAGGATAATTACGTAAACTGAGGAGGATTGTGAGATTTTAGTTCCTATTTCTAAGTCGCTACATATAAATTATACCCATCTAAATATTCTATTAAAAAATCTTGTGTCATAGTGTTTGTTCTTGTACCTCTCCGAAACGGTTTTTTTTTATTTATATTAGTAGGTTTCAGAATAGGTTGTAGGCTATTTTTCGTACATCTAGATGATAACACAGTAGCACGAATCTATATATATAAAAGCGAAATATCACTCACTGATTAATCACGAAATCTTAGAAACTATAACACCTACAAACTTAAAATTTGGCAGGTAGGGTGTAGACATCCGCTAAGAATGGATTTTAAGAAAAGGGGATGAAACGGGGGTCCAAAGTTTGCATGGAGAAACCGACTATCATGAGGACGAAGCCGCTACCAGAAGCTATTTAATTTATATGGCAAAATAACGTTTGTCAGGTCAGCTAGTAAGTACATATAAATAAAAGGCAAAGTCCTGACTCCAGCCCAAAGCCTTGGACTTAGAACTCCGAAATTTTGTACAGAAGTGCCTTTGATGATTTGTGCAAAGAATAAAAGAAAGGATATTCTAAAGGTCAACTTCAAAGGGGATGAAACGGGAGTCCAAAGTTAGTATGGAGAAACCTACTATGACGAAAGCGAAGCCGCTGGCAGGAGCAAGTGAAGACAGAAAGCTGTCTTGATTCGACGTCTATCGTTATCCTTTACATTTTCTAGTAATAAAAAAAAAACAGTTTATTGTTTATTCGAGTACCTACCTACGCAGAGATATTAGGAAAAGGTCAATGTGATTTATTGCAAAATCTGGCGCGTACTTTAAAGGCAATCCGTAAAGTATACATCATTATCATCCGTAGCCTGTTTTTACCCACTAGGCTTCTGGGCCATCCTAATCTAAGCTCCTATAATAAGGTACCCCTAAGGTAATGTAATTGATCACTTCATGATATGGCCAAGTAAAACTAACCAGATCGTTTTAAACGTTAAAGTTTGATGATATGTTAATCCTCGTTTGGCCTACTATTGTTAGACCTTTTATTATTACAGAAATCCTACATTCAATGATATGGCCAAACGATCAGGCCCGTTTTAGTTGGCCATATCGTGAAGTAATCAAATCTGAGATCTGGCCAATATATGTATATATTATTTATTTATTTAAACTTCATGAACATTAGTTGTACATAGGCGGACTTAATGCAACAAGGCATTCTCTACCAGTCAACCTTTGGGTAAAAGAAACAACCCTGTGGTAGGTGTGCACAATAAATAAATAACAGATATATCAAGTAGAATGTAGTATCATTAAATTAAGTTACAATAATAAAATATATCTAGCCAATTTAATTATATTGAAGTGTCTGTTTGTAATTTCCAAATTGTCTGTCAGTCGGTCGTCTGTCCCTTTGTTTTTTTCGGCTAAAATCTGAAACGGCTGGACCGATTTTGACGGGACTCGCTAGTAGATAGCTGATGTTATAAGAAATAACTTAGGTTACTTTGATTTTAGAAAACGTATCAGGGGTCCTACGTGCAAAAATACGTTCTTAAAATTGTAACAAAATGGCATTGTACTGCTTTATGAGTTTGCCGCGGGCAAAGTCGCGGGCACCAATTAGTATTTTTATAAATTATAACCTTGCCAGAATTTGTGTTTCTTAATGACTACAACCCGGGAATATATAAGTCAAGAGTGAATAGGTTGCTTCTAGGTAAGCGCGCTCCATCGTCGCTTTTCATCAGATGAGATAGCGGTCAAGCGCGAACCTATCAGTGATAAAAAAAAAAACCTATTTTAATCCATCATAAACATCAATTACCTAGGCTGTACCAGCCCACACGAAAAACTTCTTTTGCTAACAAATTCTGAAACAAAAATAGAATGCGGTCTAGTGTTTCAAGTGAACTTTCAGAAGAATGCGATGTAATCGGTGAAGGGTTAACAGTGTTTAAAAGTAATAAGTGGATAAATGCGGGTCGGGCCACGCGCAGTGAAGGGTTCCGTAGTCTTCGAAAGCGGTATTATGTTTTTTCTTTTATGAAAACATTGTTTAACGGCCAATAACGTATAAAAACGGGCCCACATGAACACTGTGGTAACTGAAGCAGGTGTTATAACATTAAACTGTTAGAAAAAATTCTGTCTATTAATGTAGAAGCAAACGGTACTACAAAGAATAATAACCATCGTCATATTAATATGACGATGGTTATTATTCTTTGTAGTACCGTTCATCGTCATATTAATATGAAAATATTGTTCAACGGCCAATAAGGTTTAAAAACGGGCCCACATGGATACTGTGGTAACTGAAGCAGGTTTTATGAAATACAACTGTTAGAAAAAATACTGTCTAATTACGTAGAAAGAACCAAACAGTTCTAAAAAGATTAATAACCATCGTCATATTAATCTGAATAAGTCTTTGTTATGTTACTATTTTTTAAATATTTAATATATTTTAGAATTAAATTAATAACACATATTTTATTTGACACCTAGTATATTACTTTAAAATCTCCAAAACTGTATGCAAATATAGTTTTAAAGATTATACCACTTTCATGACATGGCGAAACTATGTATGAGGGTTTCTTGTTCGTACTACAGAACCCTAAAAAGGGAAAACCTACACGTGAAAAGCTAAGTTCATCTAAAAATACTCTACATAGTAGATATATGTGGTAGACATAGGTGAGCGGATGAGATAATAGAGTCTACCTACATTATTAAATACCCTTTTTTGTTTTTAATAATCATCCAGCAGAAGCCCTTTGTTGTAACTAGTACCATTAAAGGTTCCATGATGGAACCACTGTGTTTTTTAATCACTAGTTCCATATTATTATTTTAGGCATTTATGAAATTTTTGAAGGGTGGAAAAACACTAGAGGTAAAAACCCATTAGCTTTTGGGTATATAACAATAATAATAATATTCAACAACCATCACACTACGCGTCTAGTCCCAAGCTAAGCAGAGCTTGTGTTATGAGTACTAGACAACTGATAAACATACTTATATATTTCTAAATACATGCATATTATAGATAAATTACACCCAGACATAGAACAAATGATCGTGCTCATCACACAAACATTTGTCCTGGGTGGGCCACTAACCACTAGACCAACTGGCCAGCCAGTATATATACACATTATGTATTTAATAAAAACACCAAATACTTATGTTTTTATAAAAAAAACTATATAAATATAAAAGAAAACAAACTACCGATAGATGTCACTGTCTGTTTCATCAAGTATCGCCATGTAAAGTAAGTACCTAATTAAAGTATAAAACAAACAAAAATAAATATTTGTTGATTTTGTTAATTACTATATTTTTTCCGTAGTTTCACCCGCGTACATAAAATAAAGCCTATGTCACTCAGAAACAAAACAGCTTTCTATCAGTGAAAATAAATTTAGTTATCGGACCAGAACCTCCTAAAAACAAAAAAATAAAAAAAACAAACTTTACCTCAGTGTAGATAATTATATGTAATAAAAACTAGAAGTTTGTAAAAAAATCACAATTGCCTAAAATAGTCATGTGGAACTAGTGATAACAAAATTCAAGAATAGTTCCATTATTTTCACATTCTTTTCAAATGGAACTAGTGATCATAACAAAATCAATAGTTCTATCATGGAACTGTTAATGATACTAGTGGTAACAAAGTCAAATACTTCCCCCGCTCTCAATGAAGCGAGAAAGAGTGTCTTTTTACTGAATACATCCCATGTTCCTTGTTGTGTTCCTTCAGTTGCCCTATCGTGAGGACCATGGTAACTTCCTCGAACACTCCGCAACCCAGGCAGCTATCGGCCCTCACTGACACCGTCAATCTTGCCGACATCTCTTTGAGGAGCGCGTTGTATAACGCGCCGTCGACTCGGGCTTGGTCCAGAAGGCTGGAAGACGAGCTACCCTTTGCTCGTCATCCGCGCTAAAGCCGTGTACATAAGAACAAACTTGTTGCGTTGCATGATACGCAACAACTTGGTTCACACGTGTGTACCACTAACGAACATCGAACATTCTGTTCGACAAACATGTTTGCGGCGATCCTATTAGTAAGGACAGTGTTCTTCACATATCAATGCGAACACCAAAAAACTTTTCACTACTACACAATCGACCACATCCAATGCGACTGTTGAACTCGAACTCGATTCGAACTATGTTCACGTTCGTGTTCGAATATGCCGTCTATACAAACAAACCCAATGTTCAAGTTTGATGTTTGTGTTCGCTATGTTCGTGTTCGTACGTGCGTACGGAATATCTTCTGCGACTTCCAATGCCCGTTCCAAATACTTTGACATAATCTTTTCTTGTGTGTTCCCTGGACAACACATGGGTTTTGCTGGCACCTCTGTGGACCTGCGTGGGACTCTACGCGCCGTCAACAACTCGGTCCGGACGGTTACCGGACGGCGAAATACCCATTGCTCCCCATTCGCAAACCCGCGCCTACGGTGGTCGGAAATCGGGATCTGAATCGGGAATCGTATGCTCCACCGTGTCCTCTGGGCGGTACACACAATGATGACACCCGGGCGTTTCTTTCGCACGAATCCGGCGCAGGAATCTCCCGAACTGGCCCCTTCGACCATTTGCAAGTAATGTGTCCTGCATGTTCCTACTGCTCTTTCGGTATGAGTCACTAAGGCTAGAACTGCGACGTCGCGTGTCGTGGATCAAGTGTAGCTCTACAAGTCTAGTTTCCATATAAAATGTATGGAGACCGAAGCGCCCAGATCGGTGTGTGTGGCATACGCGTGAGCAGTGTATATATATACTCCTAAGCCGATTTCAGCTACGGTGACTGGATTATGATTTAGTGTAACTATGGGTTGCGATCATATGCTCTGGGGCCTAAGTCTGCTATTTTTATAAATTAGTCATTCCAACACGATCCCATTGACATTTTGCTAAAAGTTCGTAATCTGATAATTCATAATGGTCGATCACTGATCGGTCAATGGTCTTGTGATAGAATGACAATATCGAGCTGCCTCGAAATAAATTAAAAGCAATGACTGCACAATGACGTTCTAATGGTAGGTTACTGATCAAAGGAACTGTCAAAATTTTGGTAGTTATCCGCATACGTCAAATATTCATTTGTCATTATGTATGAGATTACCATTCTATGCCATTTCTTTCAATGGAGCGTCAGTGGTTGACCATTAGAAAGTCATAATAACGCCATTATATTAGTAGATTACCAAACTTGGTCAAAATCAACAATTATGAAGTCAATGATATACCATTCTGACACTATTGTAATAGCAGACTTGAGGCCCAGATGTGACTAATACCTATCTTTGCTGTAAACGTGCGTGCACAGTGTGGGCACGTTAAAACACCATTACTGTATAGGTATTGGATGTTGGAGGGCGGCTTATTCTTGATGGTATTTCGCTTGAAGTCGAGATCTCTCTTACGTTTCGTCTTCAATGGCTTAGACGTTTTGTTTAATTAAACGTCTCCAACCAAGTCTATCTTTTGCCTCCTCCTCCCAGCCAGAGGAGTCTATATTGCGTGAGCAGTGTAGTTCTACCTTAAATCTTTGATTTGAAAACTCTTGTGGTAAGTCCTCGCTTAACGTGTAGGCAGCTACGTATTACAATTTCTATAAAGGATTTATAGATTACATAATACCTAAGCATTGAATCCAGGATTACTCTGAATTAGCGATCTTAATTCTAAGACCGGGTGATTATAGATAGATACGAAATATCTAAAGCGAATTAATTCCAATATGACAAATTATCATTGGAATCATATAATATGTACCAACCAAAATTCAAAATATAAGTATACAATAGTTATAACTATATAATTACATTCAGTCATTCAGTCGCCGCATCCGGCGGGCGGATGCGATGACTGCAGTGTCTGGTGTACCGGTGCCGCGCGGCATTGCACGCATTGCGCAGTGCCGCAATCTCCGGCGACCACCAGTAAACCTGGCGCCAAGCACTTCCTGGACGGACTCGGGCATGGTCTCGTCGCAGATTTGCGACATGGCCCCCTGGAACCACTCCGCCTCGACATTGATGTCGACAGGCCTGTGACGTCGCAGCTTCCAGGAGGAGCTCCCTGTCCATCTACTGAAGGCTTAGGGCTTAGATCTTAATTTCTGATCCAATCACGCAACGAATCTGGATTGCCACAGAAGCGTTCATTGTGGTTATGTTTGGAGGAGGCCTTTATGCAGCAGTGGACGTCTTGCGGTGGATTTGATGTGATGCTTATTATTATTATAACAGCACGTAATAATGAGCTGTCTGAAACTGAGATCTGTTTCTGCCCTTTAACCTCCCGCGTCGGATATCTCCGACGAGTGTTTACGCGTCCTATTCGCCAGGGTAGTAGTTTGCGATTGGGTACTCCATCTCGTTTATTCCTTTAATCCTCATAGGTGACAGAAGAGCTAACGAGATGGAGTATTTGGTTGTGGATAGCGGTATAATAATAATAATAAGCTGTATTCTATATGAGACAACCATACAGAATAACTTAATAATTTAGGTAGGAACATAAACATAGAAAGAAATCTTTTCAAGTCATTTTCACAATAAAATTTAGGCAGGTCTATAGTTAAACAATGTGAAATGACATACACTTCTGGACACATCTATTGGCCCACCTTAGAGTTTAGGTTTCGATGGCCCCTACCGAAATATGATTGCTAGATTGAACAAAAACTGTTGATGCAGTTTTAAACCTGATACATTTTTATATTTAGAATTGTTTTAAATTTGAATTCAGAATACCATACGACATGGAGCTACGCCTAACAAGTCGGATATGCGCCTTGTTAAAGGCAATTGATTTTTGAATAAAAAACATGTTTTATCAAATAAAGGTTTAATTTAATAACGCGTGTTGCCTCCATGGGCATCTACCACAGCTCTCATACGATTAGGCATAGAGTTTATCAAACGCTCTATGAAATTTTGAGGGATCATCTCCCATTCCTCTTTTATGGCAGTTTTCAACTCCTGCATGGTCTGGGCAACTGGCTGACGAGCCCTAACACGTCTTTTTAGCTCGTCCCACATGTGCTCAATTGGGTTCATGTCTGGGCTTCTAGCTAGCCAGTCCATAACTGTGATTTTCACATCCCGAAGATATTCCCTGACGATGCCGGCCGCATGGGCTCTTGCATTATCACGCATAAAAAGGAAATTTGGGCCCACATAGTCCGCGTATGGTAACACGTGAGGTTCTAAGCACTCACGAATGTACCTTTCAGCATTTAATGTTGTTGCAGCCGTGGTCCTGTAACAACCTCAAGTTGAGTTTTGCCGCTCGCGGATATACCGCCCCAGACAGTCCATGAGCCACCGCCATAAGCAACCCTCTCTTCAAAGCAGCATTGTGCGAAACGCTCTCCCTTACGTTGGTAGACCTTCTTCCTTCCATCATTGCCATGTAACACAATTTTAGACTCATCAGAAAAGAGTACACGGCTCCAATCTTGCTGTGTCCAATTTAAATGACTGCGTGCGAAATGAAGGCGCGCTGTTCGGTGGGCTCGCGTTAGTTTGGGACCATTAGCTGGCTTGTGTGGTACCATATCGCGTTCTTTTAACCTTCTCCGAACAGTTCGAGCGCTCACAGATACTCCGTGGAAGTCGCGAAGTTGGTTTTGTATCTCAATGGAGGTAAGGTGACGATTTCTCAAGCTGGTCGTCACGACGAATCGATCCTGCCTTTCAGTTGTGACCCGAGATCGTGGCCTTCCTTGGCGACGAATAAAGCCGCCAGTCTCTAGGTACCTCCGATAAACATTTCGGACCGCAGATCGACTTAAATTAAGATGAGCACTCACGTTTCTTTGGCTGTGTCCGGCCTGAATAAGTGCCACAGCTTGGGCGGCGACTTCAGGTGAAGTATCCATAGATTATTGATAGAACCTTAATGTTAAGAATAAGTAATGTTTGTTGCAAAACCAAAGATATCAATCACTTTTTCAAGAATTAAATCCAAGTAAACCAATAAAACCAAGTTTTCTTAGTATTCGATTGTTTGATATCAACAAACAGGCTCCAAATTGTCTTTTGTTTCTTTAAATTCTGTGTTCGAAATTCAAAAAAAGACTATTGAATGAAATTGTGAATGTGCCAGGTTCAAAACTGCATAAAAACTTTTTGCTCGACCTAATAAAAAATTTTAGCTAGGACCAAACGAAACTGAAAATACAAGGTGGGCCAATAAATGTGTCCAGAAGTGTATTTTAAAAGTGATTTGGTTGTTTTTGGACTGATTCGCCCTATCCCCTCTAGTGTAGAATTGTATCACGGGCGGATAGTCTTCCTCAACATTATAACAACAGATTCCCACAAGGTTCCAGTTACAAGTCACATAGGTAATTAATATTATATTAAATAAGTTACATTTTTGGAATTGTCAATACAGACAATTTTATGTTTTGATATGAGTATAAGTATATGTGTATGTTTCAGTATGTGTGCATTTATGAGTGCCTTAACATTTCAGTGCTCCGTTTATACCATTTTTTTTGTAGATTTTCAGTGTTGTTGTAGTCTAGTGTTTTTAAATATTTCTCCAATAAAAAACTTTTTACAAAAAAAAGATAACCGACTTCACTAAAAAAAACGCTAAAAGGATCAAAATAACTTTAATTTCGGAAGTCGGTGTTTCTCGGTATTATTTGTATCTTATTTAACACCGACTTCCGAAATTAAAGTTATTTTGATCCTTTTAGCGTTTTTTTTAGTGAAGTCGGTTATCTTTTTTTTGTAAAAAGTTTTTTATTTCACACTTTTTAGTTGGGATACATTTATAAACAGGGTGCCTATTTCTCATGACAATTCCAATTAATCCAAACACTACTAGGTTACATTGTTTTATTATGAAGTTCCTGTGTCTACCTTCCACCTTCCGGCTCCATCATCAGATCAGTTCGATAGTACCTTATAGCCAAAGTGCATTTCATGACAATTCTAATAAGCTCAAACACGGCTAGGTTACATTGTTTAATGACGGAGTTCCAGTGCCTACCTTCTGGCTCCATCATCATCATCGGATTAATTTGATGATACCATTTTCAACGGAACTATTCAGAACCATTAATTTATTTGTATTATCATAGTCGCTTAACTATCTTAATTGTGATATCTATGCGAGTATGAAGTTCCGTTGACCATTTCTGATTTCTCTTCATCTTCTTCATCAGTTCCACTTCATCAAATGTTACTTTTTGACTGTAAACGCTTAAGTTCTCGATGAAAATACCAAAATCACTATGCAGTTGCCTATAATATTTGAGGAGTTCCCTCAATTTCGCCAAGATTCCATCATCAGATCCTGACTTGGTGGCTATGGGACCATTTGGGAAGTATACCCTTTCTAACAAAAAAATTATTTTTCAAATCGGTTGGCAAGCGACGAAGTTATGCGCGAACAAACATAAAAAAAAAAAATACAAACATCCGAATTGAGAACCTCCTCCTTTTTTAGAAGTCGGTTAAAAAACGCGAGAGTGTGTATATGATATATCAATCATAGGCGGTTAAAAGGTTAATACCAACAGACTATATATAACTTTACACACAAAGCGACACGTGGGTTGTAATAATACAGGAGTAGCTGTTACTCAGAAGGCAGACCTTCCTAAGGGAACACGGGCATGATGCAGTCAAACCAATTAAGAAACACTAACTTATTTGCAGGATTGAATTTTAAACAATAACGTACCTAACTTGGCACATTCATAGAACCGTAAAAGCAATTCTAGTGATTGATGAATAAATAGAAAATTACAATTTAATTGAAACTGATCTGCGTAGGATAGGCTGTGGTTCGGGGAAGCGACGGCCGATGGCCAAATGATGCAGTGGTTTTTAGATTAGTGGAATGCTCTCTTTGTCTTTTCCGGTCTTGTCCGGTTTTTGAATGGAGCGTAGATTCAACTTGGTTTTGGATTTTTTTGAGGCTGTTTTTTTTTTTAAATGTTTCTCAAAAAGTATTGATTGTTTTTGTAGAACCAATGTCTAGTTTTCTAAGATAAATTCTTAGGCCTCAAATTTAGCCCTGGAGCTATGTGATTGTTCAAAAGAACCTCCGTGGTTCTGGGAAGCAAAGAGTAGCTGAAGAAATACGGGTGGATCCGCTAGAAGCGCTAGGTCCGATGTCCGCTAGAACCGCGGGGAATTTCTGAAAAGGAAAACCGTGGTTCTAGAACGCAACGGGCAACTGAAGGACACAGGTGTGGTTTTAGTCAGTAAAAGTCTGACACGCCTTTACGGTCCACCCTACAGCGAGAGAAGACATTGGAGGATTGCACACCTCAAAAAAAAGACAGGGCAATTGCGAGTCGGATTCGATCACTGAGGGTTCCGTACATACTTACCTATGAAAACAGTTCAATTCCCAAATTGAGTTACGAAGATTTTTCTGAACCGCAATAAAACTAACTACAATTTTCCATTTTACTGTTCTTTACCTATCTTTGTGCTATGAGATTTTGCTTCATACCAAATTTCAGGATTCTAGGTTAACGGGAAGTACTCTATGAATTTTGATTTCCTTGAGAGTGTTGCAATATATGTTTTTAGCGACGAAAACCGCCGTATCTTTTTTTTTTGTTAACTCAGAAGTTAGATTTTTTCACAGTTTAAAGGGACCGCAAGCTTGAGTATACGGTTTTAATTTCAACTTGATATCTCTACGCATTCCCGAGATAAACGGTATTGAGAGACAGACAGAAAGCCAGATGTACGACGAAGTGATCCTATAAGGGTTCCATTTTTTTCTTTTTAGGTACGAAACCCTAAAAACAGGACCGGTTATTGTGATCATAACTTCGGGGAAGCCTATCTCCATTACCTATAGAATGTCTTTCGGTTCCAATGATGCTTACGATAAAAGTACTGAGTAAGTAATCATTATACCCACTGTGTGTATCACAAATTTAAATTTGCGATAAATTCCTTCTTGAAACACAAAACCTAACCGGTCCCAATATAGTAAAAAAAAATCTCCGTAATCTGGTGAAAGTATTTTTCAATACACTTACTCGAAAACCCGCATTATCCCACCGCTTTTAGTCACGCAATAGACCGTTTTCCGCACTCGTGCAGAAAAGTGCGCGTGCTTTCCCCCGCCACAATGTTATTCCATGTATCGTATCAGGCTGGGCGCGATTCGACCCCCACGAGTCGCTGATCAACCCCCGTCTATTCATTCTTCGTAAGTGTATTGAAAAAGTCGTTTGATACACGTGCAAATTTGTCACTGCAGTCCTCGGCTCCATAACACACTCGCCTACGGCTCATGCGAATTCCGCCTCAGTCGCAATGACATACTATATAATTTTAATCTAATATTTCCTTTATTAATTTGCTTACACCGCAGACTACCCTCCCTTTTTCTATTTCATTTATTACATTCCACCCTAAGGTTGTCTGGAAGATATCGCTGTCAGCGATAAGACCGCCTTTGTACCCATAGATTTAAGTTTGTGTAAAAGTTTTGTTACTATTTTAGGTGTACAATAAAGTTTATTCTATTCTATTCTATATCGGCACTTGTATCAAAATGTACTATTTCTACGCAGAAGACTCTAATATTAACTGAATCAATAGTTATATCACACCTGTTACACCTTCTTGACTGATAAGCTGTCAAACAACGAGTATTATTTTTATTGTTATTTAGGTTCTTCACACTCTTCGCACTTCATGACGCTAAGAACCGTCACAGATGGCAAAATACCATTAGCAAAAAACTATTCCAGCGGGAACTTCACGACCCTCAGTAATGAGGAATACGACTCGAGGAGGAGGAGGTTCTTCACTAGGGGCTCTTTTAGGATTTTAATATATACCCATACCTCCCCGGTTAGTAGCTGCAAAAATATTGGTTGCATACATTTTGTATGAATTTATTGGATGCCCAGAGATGCCCAGGCTATATTATTAATACATTATTCATTTATTTTTCAAGTTACCATTGACCAAAATTTAGGCACATTTATCATACAATTGACATTTTATATTTTATTTTATTTTGATTTTTATATGACATGTTTTATGACATAAAAAACATTCAACAACAACAATTAATTATTTATTTATTCATTTTTTTTAAATTTAATTCCTTTGAAATTTCTAATTTTTAGTTTTATATGATTTAAAATTTTATGACATTTTTAATGTACCTACTCAGAATCTCCAGTGTAGTTTTTAATTTGCATGCCTTCTGGTTAAATATGGCTGATGCTTATTATATTTTTATGTCACCGTTTTTTTTTACCCATATTTGCAAAATAAATATCTTATCTTATCATTACATAAACATTCTATTCTTGGAGGAAGGCGGAACAGAGTGTAAAGTCCCGCAAACCTCGGTTGAAAAGGGAAGATCCTCCGACCAGACGAGTGTTTTTGTGACGTAACAACTACTGTTTTCAGATTTCTTCCTGTACATGTGCTATAAGACCTTGCTTTATGCTAAATTTCAGGATTCTGGGTCAACGGAAAGTATCCTGTGAAATTTGATTCCCTTGAGTGTGTCGAAATGTACGTTTTTTGAGGCGTAAACGGCAGTATCTTTTTTTTCGTTAACTTAGAAGTTAAATTTTTTTGCAGCTTCAACGGACCGCAGACCTGAGTATAAGATTTAATTTCAACTCAATACCACCACGCGTCTCCGAGATAAAGGTTCTTGACAGACATACAAACAGACAGACGGACAATGAAGTGATTCTAAAAGTGTTTAGTTTTTTCCTTTTGAGGTACGAAACCCTAAAAAACCACTTCAGTGTTTTAGAACATGTTCTAAAATGCACGACCAATAGGCCCAGACTATCCAAAGTCTGTAAAACTACATAATTTTTCGTAGCACGACCTTCGCCAACGCGGCTACGAGCTTCTACGAAAAATTGCTACGAAAAAAAGAGATTCTTTCCACTGTAAAAATGATAATAAAATCATAAATTTCCTAGTGTCAATAGATGCAATGAAGTTAATAAAACAGTAAAAAGCTGGGCAAGTGCGAGTCGGACTCGCGCACTGAGGGTTCCGTACAAACTACAATTTTCAAATAGAGTCTCAAGGATTTTTCCGAATTGCAAAAAAGTATTTTTTTTTTTTTTGTGTAGTAGGTAAAAACAAATTTACTGTTTTCAGATTTATTCTTATACCTGTGCTATAAGACCTTGCTTTATGCCAAATTTCAGGATTCTGGGTCAACGGGAAGTACCCTATGAATTTTGATTCCTTTCAGAGTACCGAAATATAAGCTTTTTGCGACATATACAGCCGTATTTTTTAAATTCGTTAACTTAGAAGTTTAATTTTTTCACAGCTTTAAGGGACCGCAGACTTGATTACATTGTTTTAAATTCAACTCGAGATAAAGGGTTTTGACAGACAGACAGACAGACGGACAACAAAGTGATCCTATAAGGGTTCCATTTTTTCCTTTAGATGTACGGAACCCTAAAACGGGTGAAAGCATATTTTTTCGTGACAAACGGGCCTTAGTTGGTAGGAAAATGTGGGATGAAGAAAGTGATAATTTATTTGCAGCGAGATAGTGTAGGCGTCATTTATGTGGCGTCATTGTTATGTAATAACGCCATGTTCTGTCATGAGATGAAATTTACGCTATAGAACACTCGGTTTATCTTTGACGCTTTGACTATCTTGTTACCCTACCCAACAACCTTCTGCGACTGGACAGAGGCAGAATACGTCTGGTGGCAGGTTCCATCACCGGACACTGCTCCCTGAACAAACACTTCTTCACAATGAATATCACAGATAGCCCTCTGTGCAGAGGATGCATGGAGTCAGAGGAAACTGTTGCGCATGTGCTCTTCGAGTGCACAGCCGTCAGCGAGATAAGAACACGATCCTTGGGAGCACAGAATTCACTGATGGACGCCCTGAGCAAACTGAAGAGACTCATCTGTTTCTGGAATGAGATGGGCTGGTTGGAGTGAAGGCCGCCATGGCCCACGCACAATGGTCCGATAAGGACTAAGTGCGGAAACCAGACCACAAAAATAAGATAAGACTGTCTTGTTTGTTCAGTGGTTGCAAACGCTACTGCTAAGCATGGTCTTGGGTTAGATTCTAGGGTCGAGCACTTTGCACATGCGGGCACGGTAAGCATTTACCGATTGCAGATCCGCCTCTTGTAGAGTACAGAGATAAAAAAAGGCTTATTAAATACAGGTTTGTATGTAACATTTATATATTTATATTTATAGGTTGTTTATAGTACAAGGGTAATAAAATTACCCTATTCCTATATATTGTCCTTTTATGGCATTAAAGTAACCAAGAACACTATCCTATGTATTTCGGTGTTCATCACATGCCTTATCAAGCAGATAATAAAACTATTCTACTTCCTCGTCAGGGTGGGATGACGTAGGGGCGTATACTTGGAATATAGTTAATGTTTTGGAGCTTGAAATCTTAAATCTTAAAACTGCAATTTTGTCTGAATATGAAGTGAATTCTAGTATATTATTTTTCCACTTTTTATGGTTTTTTACCTCAATATTTATTTAATAATAAGTGATAAAAATCAGTTGATCAAAATACCATTTGTGGATAAATTAATATTAGTAGGTAAATCAACATAGAAATTATTCAATAAAAGCTATGTATAAATTCGTCTTCAGACCAATCATTTTTGTTTCAGGAGAACCAAGGTTACTGACATAGCTCGAAGAATCGTCAAACTCAAGTGGCAATGAGCAAGGCACATTGCGCGCAGAACAGATGTTTGATGGGGACGAATGGTTCTGGAGTGACGACCGCGTACCGGGAGACGCAGCGTTGGAAGGCCTCCCACAAGGTGGACCGATGACCTGGTCAGTGTCGCCGGAATCCGATGGATGCGAGACGCACATGACCGGTCATTATGGTGACGCTTGGGGGAGGCCTATTTCCATGGAAGTCTTTCGACTGAAGCGATGAATGATGATCCAACACTCACCACCTAAGTAAATGATACTGGTGTTCAAAGTTTGTATAGAGAAACGTAGTTTAAAGCGTTTCCCGCCGCTAGCAGAAGTTCACTTTCTAATTGTTTAGTTTAATACGTAATCCATATTCCTGACCCGTAAAACCAGGAAACGTGCAATAATTATATAACTAATTACCGGCTCACAGCTATTTGTTGTAGGCCGCAATCTACGGCGTGTGTAGGCCGATATTATTATCTAACACAATACAATACCAGCTTTGTTTTACGATGTAACCATGTGGCCGGTGGGGGCTGCCTTGGGAGATGATATAAAGGGGTGCTTAAACTGAAACTGTGTACTGGGCGTAATAAATGATATTTATTTTGCAAAATAGCTTTTAAAAAACTGTCCAAGTGTGAGTCGGATCCGCGCACGAAGGATTTCCATTATCTGAAAAACGACAAAAAATCTTGTCTTTTGTATTCGAGCTCCAATTGAATATTTGTTTTATTCTGTTTTTAGTATTTGCTGTTGTAGCGTCAACCGAAAAACATTATCTGTGAAAATTTCAACTGTCTAACTATCACAGTTCATGATATAGATCCTGGTGATAGACGGACTGTCTGTCTCTCTGTGGACAGCAGAGTCTTAGTAATAGGGTCCCGTTTTACCCTTTGGTTACGGAATACTAAAACCACTTTACACATACATTTTTTCCTCAGTTTAAACTAGATGAGGCCGGTGTTTCCTAGCTGACTAACCTGAGAAGTAACAGTGAGACAAACTCAGGGGTTAAAGTCTCTTTTAAAGTAAATACAGCAAATATGTAATGGTCAAATCACATGAGAACCATTCAGATTTCTGTGATGGTCTTTTGAGGAAAGAACCATACAGATTTGAGTGGAGCGGAGAAAAGCAGTGAAAAGTGTTTCCATTGACGCGAAACGGGTGGAGTGGAGTTCTGCTAACCTTCACTCGGCCCCACAGCCTGCTACACTCCGTTCTGTCCGGCTCGGGGCCGCGTGTTCTTGTGTTTTATTTAAAATTGCGCTCGGATTCACTTTACTCCAACGACTGGCTGAACTAGATGGCGTTGTGATAGTTAAAAATAATTTTAAAAAAGCTCTACAAAGACTGTTTCCACGACTGATGCGGCGTCCATTCCTCTCCACTCCGCCTAGTTTGGCGTCATTGGAAACACACCCTAAAAGGGGATTAATCATTAAGGTATTATAGTAAGGGTGTTTGTCGAAGGTTGTCTGAGGCGTAGGTCCGAATAGAATAATGGTGGAATAAATACCCTTTGCCTTTTGATTGTGTAAATGACATGCTTTTGTCTGACGTGTCAAGTTTACTACAAGATCCTAGAATTGTTTAGGAAGATGGAATATTGTAAACACTATCTTCCCTCTGGCCACAATCTGCGGTATACCGAAGATCACACACACACACATACACACACACGCACACACACACCACCAACACACACACAATACCACCAATACACACATAAACACACCCACCATCAACCAACCATCAACCAAGGTCAACCAAGACCATCATCATTGTTCAAGACCATCCGTACTCATACTGTGAGTGTGTTTTCATACTGTGTTCGGATTATAAATACTACTTTATCTTTATCTAACAAGCAGTGTGTGGCATAACTGCTTAAAACAACTTACCGTAGTATATGTCTAAAATACTGAAACTAAATGTGGGTCCATGTTAGAGCCCAGCTCAAATATTTTGTATATTGTGAACTGACCTGAATTTGAGTTCGGCTCGTGCTCCGCTCATGCTCGGCTCTTTTAGCGTAAAACCACCTTAAAGTAGAATGTATGGTTTTCAGATACGACGGTAGTTCCTCTTTTTACTTAAAAATTCTCAAAATAACTGCGGAAGACAGGGTCAGACTTTAACTGACTAAAAACCCACTCCTGTTCCTTCGTTGACTTTCGTACTAGGGCTGAGTTTTCCTTTCAGAAGTAGACCCTTGGCCCCAGTAGGATTCGATCCTGGGTCCTTACAGTTTGCTGACATCTACTTGAGGCGCGCGTGGAACAGTACCTACACGCCGTCGATGACCTTGGGCTCGGTCCGGACGGTTACCGGACGGTCGGACGGCAGCTACCCATTGCTCGCCATCCACAACACCGCGCCTACGGTGGCCGGAAATCGGGATCGAAATTCCGGCGGCTGGGGCGCGAGGATCATTACCTCGCACGAGCAAGTGCGGCTTCCTCCTTTGCTAGCTTTACTGCTTCGCAGAAGGAGGCGACTGCCTACTACTCCTCCTCGCTCCGGACCATGGCCTATACCAAGGCACAGCGCGAGATATCGCCGCCGCCGATCGCCCCCACGAGGACACGGCGGTTTTATGCCCAGGCGGGGCACACCTCTACCGTGTGCCCCACTGTGTACTCCGGGCGGGCCACACAATGGTGACACCCGGGCTTTTTTTCCGCACGAATCCGGTGCAGGAACCTCCTGAACTTACCATGTTCGGTGAGGACCTGCGTCATGAGGAAGGCGAGGACGCCGTGAGGTCTTTACAGCCACGCCTTAAAGAGGGGACTTACCGCCATAATTATGGTGTGCCCAGTGTTCCTTCAGTTGCCCTTTACGAGGGCTACGGTAACTCATTTTTAACGATATTCTGAGAAATTTCAAAACAGTTAAGGTATAATCGAGAGCCTGCAACTGTTGTAAACCTTAAGTAACTATCGTAACTTCGTAGACAGCAGGCTACGTAGGCGGAAGTCAGAACTTGATTGGTGACCGAAAAACTGAGAGCCCATTTTTCACCCGAGCAGAGGAATTGTGCCAGGATTTTGGAATTTGGATTTTAGTCAGTAAAAGTCTTACACTCCCTCTCACTGCACCCAGAGCTGGAGAAGTTATTTGATGATATCCCACGTTAAAAAAAACCTTGCCAGAAAAGGCCTAACTGTCTCTTGGCTTATTTTCTGTGCGCTAGTAAGTGCCCATGTAGACCTAAAAAAATAATTTTGAATTTGAGTTTGATGTCATAAAATAGTAAGATTTCAAAGAACTGTAGCATTACCGTTCACACTTGTATGTCGTAGCCTCGTAGTATTTCGTAGACGGTCTACGGCGTAGGTGAAGTCAGTCACTCCATTTTTACGTGATAATCCATATAAAATTACGCCGACCCCAAATAAGATGGGACAAGGGCAGGAAGATGATGAATCCATATGAAATTTATTTATTTTTTCTCATAAATTCCTGTGAATTTTCCTGTGATTTTTTCTGTGCGCTAGTAAGTGCCCATGTTGACCTAAAAAAATAATTTTGAATTTGAGTTTGATGTCATAAAATAGTAAGATTTCAAAGAACTGTAGCATTACCGTTCACACTTGTATGTCGTAGCCTCGTAGTATTTCGTAGACGGTCTACGGCGTAGGTGAAGTCAGTTACTCCATTTTTACGTGATAATCCATATAAAATTACGCCGACCCCAAATAAGATGGGACAAGGGCAGGAAGATGATGAATCCATATAAAATTTATTTATTTTTTCTCATAAATTCCTGTGAATTTTCAAAATAATAAAAGATAACCTGAGGCATCATGGTTCAGAACTGTACTTGGTAGCCTCCTTGACCTTAGCCCAAGGCTCGTATGTATTCCAACAATATTTTTTAAATTTATTTTTCTATTTTCCGCAAGTACCAATTTCGTTTCTATACCGAGAATGGTTGGTTACAAACACATTTCTAATATACTAAACCAGTTCAATGGGAAATAGAATAGAATAAACTTTATTGTACACCAAAAAGTAACACAACTTATACATAAACAAAAAATTAAAAAAAATATTTTGCGACCTCGAAATATCCTTCATCAGCCAACAACTTTTGCAGATTGCATGCCTACATACTTCTCGTTTTTGCTTTGGAATGGAACGAAACAGAACGGAATGAGACAGGACGGATAACGTAATTGCAGGCAAAGGTAGAAAAAATCAGTGAACACTATTTAGTTGCATCAACTCTCCCGTTTATTCTATCATGCTTCCTGATTCCATTCATCCCTCATTCAGGTCTTTCCTGCAAGTATGACACAGCGCACTTTTGAATGACCCTTCATTCTGAATCAGATTGAGAAACCGTAAAAAAAAATACTTGAAAAATAACCTAACAATCACAGACATTCACTCCATATTCCCACGTATTTACGACACATTACCACCCACACAGCACGTCACTATCAAACCCTCTATTTCATTATTATTTTAGGAATACTACGTCGGGTACTATTGTATCCTGAAATAAGCTTTACACAGGATGCTGTCTGTTGATGTTTCTCGATTTAATTATGGTAATAAATTAAACACAATTCGGAGTTTAAATGGTCCTGTGTAAGATATTATGTTTACCTCTTCACTTATCGTGGGCGTTTTTAAAGGTGACTAAAAAAGGCTATGTAACTTTGAAAAGGTTGCCGTGGTCCTGTAACACAAAGGGCAATTATTTGGTACACACAACGAATCGAGTCCCGACGATTTCGGCGACAACGACGATGACGACGATTTTGTAACGTAACTGCAATAGTACTTTTTGATACAAGTGGAGAAAGTTTGTCATTGCTACTGAGGCGAAATTCATCTGAGCCATGCAGGCAAGGGTGTTATGGAGCCGAATGCAGCAGTGACAAATTTCCACGTGTACCAAACGACGTTTTTTAATACACTTACGAAGAAATCTATCACTGACTCACACGGCGAGAGAGAAAGCAGGTCTCTTTGCATCTCTCTTCGCCCATAATTCTCGTCTTGACACTAGCAGTGCTACTCCAACGACTCTATCTCACTGCAACACCTCGATGCTCGAGGTTCACATGAGAAACAAAGAAGTTCTAAGAGCACTGTGTCGTCTAGACGTGCATAAAGCTAATGGACCAGATGGTATACCAGCAATAGTTCGAAAGGCATGTGCGCCCGAGTTGTCTCCTTTATTGACGGCCTTGTATCGCCTCTCATTTAGGTCTTTAATACTTAAAGGGCTTGTTAGAAAAGGTCTTGTTATTATTTAAATAAAGTTGCAATAAATAATATTCATAAACAGCAAAGTTATTAGCGTTTGTTTGTATCCAAAAATGTCACTTAATTTATGGAAATATTATGCAGGCTATTCAGATCCTCAAGGAAGGCCATCAATGCCTTAACTAGTGTTGTTACTGACCATTTCGCGGAGGGTACCTGATACGTGTATAAGGGATATACGCCCTCTATTTAAAAAAAAAAGAAAAAAGGAATGTGTTTGCAAATTGAAATTAACCTTTTCACTCCTTGACCATACGTAAGTCACACAAGACAAGTTAAAAGGTTATAACTTACAAGTTGTGCCTAGATTTTACTAGACTAGCATTACCACAGAATGTATTTCCCTCAGGAGATTCACAACTTAAGTGAAATACAAGTAGTTTTACCAAGTTAAATTCTGAATCTTGATCGAGCGTGGTTTAAGTAGAAAACAATGGAAACTACGTATGTACATATGCCCAACAAATTAAACCAGTTGCTGAAACCAGTACTGGGTGTCTAGCGCCTAGCAAATGATGTGGTGGCCGCCCTTTCGGTGCGGGCACACTCAGCGCATCCTAGACTTTTTTTCTTCCGTATCTCAAAAGGAAAAAACGGAACCCTTATAGGATCACTTTGTTGTACATCTGTTTACTTTGTATCTGTAACCGTTGTTCTGTGTCTGCCCCGAATCTATTGTAAAGGATAAAATCTAAAATATCTGTAATACTATATGGTTAAATGACGAGTGAAAAAAAGATTGCATGTAGTAGAGATGATAATGTTGAGATGGATATGTGGAGTGACTAGAATGGATAAAGTGAGAAATGAGTACCTATTACTATCTATTTAAGGAAGTTTGAAAATGGCGCCAGTTACTGAAAAGTTGTAAGGGAATCTGTGTACTCATGTGAAGATACGGGATGAAACGCATGTTTCTAAAAGAGTAAATAGTAGGTAGGTATATATGTGGATGGATGGAGAGGGAGAGGGAGACTAAAGAGAAAATAGATGGATTGTGTGAGGAGAGAAAGATTAGTCACTGATAGAGTCGCTATTGGCAGAACAGACGGGAAGAAAAAAAACTGGTTGCGCCGACCCCAAGTAGACAAGGGCAGAAAGATACTCAATAAGTTATTGTATTCCATGTTATATACATAGATGGTATAAAATATTGTCAAGATCAATATGGACCCTGTCGGGCACAGCAAAATTAGGAGAGAAGATGAAGGCTAAGTAACAATTCATTAAATTAATTATTGTAGGTAGATCTAATAGATGTATATGTACCTTATTATGTCTGTGTAAAAGTATTGGTAAATTATGTTAGATATTTTAATTTATTTTTTGTCATCGTTATTATTAAACTATGTACCGACATATTTAAATCAAATTGTGTATGCATGTTATTATATTTATTATAGATGATAATAGTTAGATATTTGTAACTCAACTTCAAAAATTTTCTTTAAAACAGTAGGTTTTTTACGTATATCGCTACGTACAGCCGCTCCTTTCATTTTGTTGAGTTTGCGAACATATATTTAACAACCAGCTGGTTTCTTCATATTTCACCAATGTCCCATAGGAAAGGTTGTAAAGTTTTTTCACCACTAAAGTGGCCCTTGAGTTAAAAGTTCTAGGTGTGGCACACCACTACTACTAAATGTGAAACGAAAACGAAGTATGGATGGGTGGGTAAACTACAAATCACTAGCCCGAGGGAGTCATCTTATAGACAGTTAACTGCGGTATACGACATCCCTAGTGAAGAGTCATTGAATTTAAATGGACGCCTATTAAAATTGCCAAAAAACAGCTGTTTTCAAATTACAGGTATTTCGCCGCCGGGATTTATTTATTTAAAACTTTATGCACTAATGAAACATTGTACAAAGGCGGACTTAATGCCTTAAGCATTTTCTACCAGTCGACCTTAGGGTGGAGCAGAGATATAACTACATTATTTGTAAATCGAAGATTTTTATTGTGCGCAGAGCAAAGGAATTGAATTTCTGAAGTCAGATAAGAAGGAGAAGAAGGGTTATCTAGAAAAGAAAACAGGGTTGTCAAGGCTCTCAAGGTTGACAAGCATTCCGATCCCGATTTCCGGCCACCGTAGACGCAGGCAACATTTGTTATTAAACACTGTTTTTAAACACTGTTTCACAATGTTTCAAGATCTCAGAAACAGTTTATAAACAAAGGTAATGAAACATTGTTTAAGAAACATATTGTCGTGTTCTCCACTTCGAATGGAGAGCAAGACGAAACATCTAGTTTATAAGCAAAAGTCAACAGGTGTGGACGTGTGTTGCGCGAGTTTATAAATTTTAAAGTAGTGTGATCAAATAACTAGGTTTCGATGCTCATAGAGATTTATCAATAGGACGCCAAAATTTCGTTTCCTGTCTTGTTATTGATAGCCCAATCAGTCTTAATAGCAAAACATTGTGGTGAAATTCTGAAAAGTTCCGTCAAATCCACGGAGGGCTTCATGACCTTTTGGAGGTATGCGGAACAGAGAGTAAAGTCCCGCAAACCTCCGTTGAAAAAGGAGGATCCTCCGACCAGACGGGTATTATGTCTGGTGGGTAGCTGCCCGATAGATGATTTCGGGCTGTTCTATATGTTCAAATCGTGCGGAGAACTTTGATTGCGCGATGCAGGATTAGTTCTTATGTGATGCCATAGATGTCGCTACAACCTTATATGATATACGTAACTGCAGATTAAGAAATAGTTTCGAAGCCACCATCTTGTCGTCTTTCTTTTTCTAATAGCACTCTTAAGAATTATTATTTAAGCAGCACAGAGCATCACTACATCCTCGGGCGTCATCCTAGCAACAATTGACAATTGTAGACGGCCAAGTTTCAGAAACAGTGTTTACGGTAAACTTTGTGATAAATACGTCGTAAACAGTTTATCAGCAAATGTTAACTTAATGAATACCTGGCTTAACACTTTCCGGGACAGACCACCTCTTGACGTTACCTCGGTATGTCGTTGAGAGACAGTACTAGTAAGGGTGGCGAACATTATTTCATGTAATATCGCAAACCGGCAATAGCCGTTGCTTGCCCATAGTATTCCTAGGAAGATCATGATCTGGTGCCACATCACTCGGCTTCATTCCTTCGTGGGTGTCACGGCAAACTCTATTCGAGTCATTTTTCAACACATATATACGCAGTACTTAAGCACCAAAACAACACATTCACAGCGCCGACAGGCGTAGACTGAGCCATACAAGTACAATGATGTCCACGTCTATAGCCGTATTTGTCATATCAACAAATCTATAGCATAGTCATAGCATAGTCGGCCTTATAATGTTCCCACTGTTGGGACTCAGGCCTCCTCTCTAGGAGAGGGAACGGGCCGTAATCCACCACGCGGGCCCAGTGCGGGTTGGTGGATGTCACATGTCTCCGAGTTTTTGGTTCTAGGACATGCCGGTTTCCTCACGATGTTTTCCTTCATCGATTCCCCTGGCTGGGTTTGAACCCGCGACCTACAACTCGTAAGTCGTTACCACTCGGCCACCACTGCTCTATACTTATTATAAATCTGTAGAAGTGAAAATTCAAAATATCATAAGAAATAAATGGCAGGGGGTGTTACTAGACCGACACCGAACCCAAAAATGTGATCTCAAAGATTTGTCTGTCTGTCTGTCAGTTTGTTTAGGCATCATGCAATAACTACCGGTTCGATTACGATGAAACTTGGTATAATTATTCTTTAATATCTTGGGCACTACACTGGGTACTTTTTATCCCGGAAAAGTATATACAATAAAAAACAAACTTAATTTTGCGGTTCGATCCCTAGACCCGATTACTGTACCAGCCAAAAATAATAAGTTTGTAGGTTACGTCACCCGCAGTGGAGTTCACTAAGGAGCGCTGCACACGGCTAAGATACTATAATATTTTATCTTAAGATACAATGTCGCTCGCCATACAATTCAATAGACTATCACACACGACGAATATAATAAATAATATTTCATATTTTCGTATCTCAAAAAACCTAATAACCATTTTCGACTTCTACGCGGAAGAAGTCGCAGGCAATAGCTAGTTGAAAATATAGTTAATTATGGAATATGGTAGTACGGCTCTAGACGGTATGACAAATGCATGGGATTTTGAAGTGTCATATCATAACATTTGCAAATAGTGAAGTGTCCAGAAACATGTTAAACACTCTTATACATTTCTATTAAACTAAGGCAGTCACACGTGACACGATGCACCGTCGAAGTTTGCCTGTACCGGCAACAAAGTGAACGTTTGGGTGTGAAAACTGTCCAACTGTCGAAGTTTACTCAAGCTGTGTAGTTCTGAATACTGACGTAGGCTTGTCTGATTGAAAGCTAACGTGTTTATTCGTATTGTTATATTTACTATAGCATTGGCAGTCTCACAGATGTAGGTAACAATACATTAAAATTGCAATGGAACTTTACGGTTTTTTTTTTTTTTTATTGGGTTGGAAAATCATCCTAATGACATCCCCGCTCTTGGGCGGAGCGAGAGATAGTGTCAGACTCTTACTGACTAAAAACCCACTCCTGTTCCTTCGTTGCCTTCGTCCCAGGGCCCCGGGTTCCGCTTTCACACTACCCGTGGCCCCAGTAGGCTTCGACCCTGCTGGGCCCCTACGATTTGCTGACATCTCCTTGAGGCGCGCGTGGAACAATACGCGCCGTCGACGACTTGGGCTCGGACAAAAGTTTCCAAAACTTGTATTATTCTTTTCTCGAGCACCTCGAACCAGGCCTTGCAGTAGACGTATAGGTCAACTCGTCACCTCGTCCCAGGTCGACTTCGGCAGCGTCGTCCTTTTTTTTTTGTATGTGGGAAAATCAGGCAGTGTGTTTTTATTAACGACATTATTGTAATTTTGTGTTTTTGGAATACATGTATATTTTTATAAATTTAATTTAATATTATACTTTCAAATTTTATATTCAATGTATATGGATTGGTTTCCGAAATAAATGAATTTTAATTTAAGCCCAAGAGCGGGGGATCCGCTCTTTTCGTGCCAGAGTTTTACTGACCAAAAACCCACTCCTGTTCCTTCTTTGCCTTCGTCCCAGGGCCGAGTATTCCTTTCAAAAACAAACCCTTGGCCCAAGCAGGCTTCGACCCTGCTTAGCCCCTACGGTTGATGACGTCTCCTTGAGGCGCGCGTGGAACAGTACGCGCCGTCGACGACTTGAGCTCGGTCCGGACGGTTACCGGACGATCGGACGGCGAGCTACCCATCGGTCGCCGTCCGCAAGCTCGCGCCTGCGGTGGCCATATTCATACATTTTATAAAACAAAGTCCGTCACCGTGTCTGCCTGTCTGTCAGTCTGTCTATTCGCGATAAACTCAAAAACTACTGAATGTTTTTTGTTGCGGTTTTTACCATCATCATCTTACGATGATTCTTCAGTAAAGACGTCCCCTGTTGGACATAGGCCTCCCCAAGTGTCGCCACAACAATCGGTCTTGTACGTTTCGCATCCACCGGATTCCTACGAGTCTCACCAGGCCGGTCCACCTTGTGGAGCCTTCCGACGCTGCGTCTTTCGTTGCGCGGTCACCATTTCAGAATCTTTCAGCCCATCGACTATCTGTTCTACGAGCAACGTATCCTGCCCAGTGTCATTTAAGTTGGCTATTCTTCGGGCTATATCGGTAACCTTAGTTCTCCTGCGGATATTTTAATTTCTGATGCGGTTTTCACCAATAGATACCAAATTATATTAGAGAAAAGCCGATGGCTTGGCTGCTTCGTTATTTACTTCAGAAACTAAATTTTCGCATCACCTCCACGACGGTAGCTAAACGGCGAAGCCATACATTTTTACTGATATGTAGAATTTGTGAAGTTAGGGTCGGTAGAGTTAGGCCGTGTAGATTCAGAAGCTTGGCTCTACATGAGATCTGATATCTTTTTCACAGGGCAAACCTTATGTGGTCGTCTTGGCAATATTTTACATGAAATGTTTTTGGTGGAATTGTATCTACCTGTAGAAGTTTTTTATTTCAAGGACACTCCATAAAAAATGCAGTACACTTCAACCTTCCATAAAAACGAGGAATGTAACTACAAGTTCCTGAAAAAAGTGAATAGGTAAAATATGGCTGAAATATAGCCGTGTCATCCATAGCACTCTTCATTTTTATGCTAGCATTGCTAGCCAATCGCGGAAGTGCGCTTTAGACATGACCCAATTTTCAACTGAAAGTTCAATGTAAATCAGTGACATTCATAAAATTATCCTGTATGGCTATCCAAAAGACTGTAAACATAGTGGAAACATAGCTAGCTTATAATGTGCTCTGAGAGTACTAGATGAATTTTGAGAGCATGATTTGTGGTTTATTAGTTGTTTTATTATTGTTAAACTAACAGCTAGTCCCATCTTCGCAAGGCTGTTACAAATTTTTGAAATTTCGTCTTTTCTCTAATATGACACACTTGTTAGAAGTACACTTGATTCAAGCTCTTGTGTTTGGAGTCCATACGAGAAATCCCTATGATAGAAAAAGTCCAAAAAGCATTCTTAAGGTATTTCTATAAACGTAGGTTTGGATACTATCCATATTTGTGCCCAACCAAATTTTTGTTAGGTTGTTTAGGCTTTACTTCACTCCAGGTTAGACGAGCTTTTGATCAGCTTATAACTGCCTGCAAGATCATACATGGAACCATCGACTCGCCTAGTTTGCATGGGGAGTTGTGTAAAATTTTTGTTCCCGATAACTACTGCCGGGCAAGACGGCATAAATTATTTGTAGTGCCACGTTGCCGCACGGTTGCACGACGTATGTCACCTATTCCGCGAATGTTAATCGCACTCAACGCTCTACTTGAATCCAGTCCTAGACTAGATCTATTCGCTGATGAATGGAAGGAGATACTGACTGAATGTCTGGTGATTTGCGAGAAGACTGAGTGAGAGGTTTAGTTATTTATTTATTTTATAATTTATGTACACACAAATAAAGAAAGAAGATACATTGTGATAAAAATTGTACAAAGGTACTGCTTATTTCCAATAAGAAATTTCTTCCAGCAGACCTGCGAAAGGAGAAATAAAAAGAAAAGTAGACAGTAGTGTGTAGAAGTAATTGAAGAAGAGAATGTGAAATCTTAAATTAAAATAATAAATACTTATATACTATATATACTATAGTTATATTCCCTGTGTTATATTTTCTTTAATGTGTTTAACATTATTTCTAACTAATGTAATCAGTGTAATTGGCATTTTGTCGTTCTGGTTGAATAAATAAATAATCCGCATATATTATACACCTAAACCTTCCTCGTAAATCACAGGCTATTAGTGAAAATCGCACGAAAATTCGTTGAGTAGTTTTTGAGTTTATCGCGAACAGACAGACACGGTGGGAGGACTTTGTTTTATAATATGCAAGGATGTCAGTCGCTAATAGGCCACTGCTGGGCATGGGCCTTTGCCAAACATCACCACATAGATCGATCGCTTCCCACATCCAGCGGTCGGTGTTCACTATTGATAACTTATCGAGGTTTAACCACGCTGCGACGTCGTCCGGATGTGGTGTAAACTGGAGAGCTTTTCGGCAAACGCTATGCATATTTACGGGCCCACTTTCCTATCCCTCGCAAATTTTCCGCGTTCAACGCTCTCTTGGATGCTAAATCTGATTGTGACGTGTTCGCAGATGAATGGGAGAAGCTCTTGTCTGTTTGTCTGGAGTATCGGGAGATGACTGCCGTGTTAGTTAAATTTAATTATTATTTTTTCATATTTTATTTTAAAAACATGTCTTTAACTAATGTAAAAACTTTATATTAGATAAAGATGTGTAAATAAATTCCAATCAGGATATGTACCTAAATACCAAAAAAATATCGCATCCCTTGTGCGACACTGTCACTTAAGCAAAAATGTAGTTTTTCAGGAAAAGCATTTAAAACTTTGACCCCTCACAAAACAATGACTTAAGAATATATAGATGAGATGAACAGCTTATACTACAACGTCAACTTCCCTTAGACTTTTAACTTACGTTATCGCACCAAGTAAAGGGGTGCTTTAGGATCATTTTTAGATATTTAACTTATTTTTGCATTTTTTGCAAAAGTGACAGTGTCGCACCGGGGGTGCAATTATCATATATATTTAGTAACTCAACGACCGCAGGAGTGAGTGCGTTGTGGGACAAGTTGTGGGACTCAGCGTCACGTAGAGTGAGCGTTGCGCGTCAAGTAGGGTGACACTGTGTCCCCAAATGTATCTGAGGCCTATTAGTGCGTATCGATAAATTAATAATATAAAGATGGCCCCTTACTGTTATCGTATCTGCCTGCGGACGTTCACCTAGAGTATCTACTCTAGGTGAACGTCCGCAGGCAGGCGTTAGTTTTGTAAATCGAATTGTTTTAGTTTTATCCTCTTTAGACATCATCGATTGTATTTTAATTTTGTATTAATTATTGATTTTATACATTAATTTTATTTTTGTTATTTTTTTAATTTTAAAGTTTCCATTTTTTTTTTTGTATGCCATAAATTATATTATTATAATCTAGTGATAAGGGGAAGACAATAGCTCCTGTAATACAGTGTTCACGGCGCAGGAACTAAGGAATTCATAAAATGCATGAATTATTTATGCTAAAAGATTATTATTATTATCGATACCCATAACGACGGCAGAATTTTGCTATTTTAATTTAACTCTGTATATTGTTTAACTATTTTGATAAGCAACCAATAATAAAACACAACGTAAATTGTAAATACGTTGGTCACGTTACTTCACCAATATTGTGAGTTAGGGCCAAACGTTCCTTTCAGAGACCAAGAGTCAATAAGATTTACGAAATCACGACGCCCATGTGAGCTTTAGGAGACAGAAAGATAATTTGGGCACATTGATTTATATTTGGCGTTAACAAACTAAATACGTATATAACTTTCTACGCCCACAGTATTTCATTGTACACAGTCGTCAAACCGACAAAAAATATTTGCTTTCTGTGTCTAAAAGTAAATAGCAGCATTTTTGCAACCATAATTTGGTAAATGGTTGATTGGAATTTTTTTACGTATGGATATCATCAAATGACTTCTCCCACTTTGTGTGGAGAGAGAGGGAGTGTCCCACAGCCCCCCTAGCCAAGTTACAATCGTACCGTTCGCGCCGAACGCCTAGAGTAGGCCACGCCACCGATTCCTTTGTTCTGACGTCATCTCAACGCTCAGTCACGTGGTCAGAACAAAGGAATCGGAGGCGTAGCCTACTCGAGGTGTTCGACGCAAACGAAACGATCTTAACATGGCTAAGGGGCAGTGGTCCTTCATCTGCCCTTTGCGAGGTCCACGGTGACTCTTTCGAACAATCTACAGCCTTGGCAAGAAAAATGTCAGCAAGACTGACTTATCTTGCTGACATTTGTTTGAGGCAGGCGTGAAACAACCAAGTCGGCGTCGACCCAGGCTTGGTCTTTATCGGGCGGCGATCGGCACATTGCTCGCCATCCGCAAGCCTGCGCCTACGGTAAATCCTGCCCACAGCATTTTTGTAATGGCGCCCAACCTCAATATAGATCAACCAAGTACCCAGAAGACATAATGCACAAGTACATACAGGTCCGTTCTTTACTCTCTTAGTTCGATGGGACGGAAATCCAAATGTGTGGCCCACAGTTAAATAGTTAACCAGGAATCATCATCATCATCATTCATCATTTCAGCCGAAAGATGTCCACTGCTGGACATAGACTTCCCCCAAGTGCCTCCACAATGAACGTGTCTCGCATCCATCGTACTCCCGCAACCGTTACCAGGTCATCGGTCCACCTTGTAGGTGGCCTTCCAACGCTACGTCTTCCGGTACGTGGTCGCCATTCCAGAACCTTTCGGCCCCAACGGCCATCCGTTCTGCGAGCAATGTGCCCTGCGCGCTGCCACTTTAGTTTGGCGATTCTTCGTGCTATGTCGGCGACCTTGGTTCTCCTGCGGATATCCTCATTCTTGATTCGATCACGCAAGGAAACTCCGATCATAGCCCTTTCCATTGCCCTTTGGGTGACTTGGACTAACCAGGAATGCTAAGTAAAAATTAAATCAATTTAGAAAACGCAAATGAAAGTGCAAATTAATAACTTTCAATAAAAAATAATTGATAGCAAAGGTTTTTTACAGAATTTATCTATAGCCAATATCAATTTCTCCGAGATAATATGTAGAGGGGGGACATATTGCATTCGATATCGATGCATGCAATACATTAGAGGCGTGACAAATGACTATTATTACTCATAAATACTCGTAAAGCTGGTTGCGTTTAGTTTCTTCACGACAACACTGGGCGTGTTTTGCCGCGTAAATTGTTGCGTCAACTGTTTTTATTTTTTAATGAATTACATTTCGTACGAAATACGAGGGTTACGATGTATGGTGAGTGGTAAAAATGGGCCCTATGGCCCTTGTTTACTTACAACTAATTAGCGAGGTAGGTGTTTGTGTAATTAGTAAACGATAAACGGAAATGGGTCATTGTGTAGGCTCAGTACCTTTTTATCGTATATCACTATTTTTGAAGTTTAATTGATTATCGTAATGTAATAAAGGCGTTTCGTTGAAATGCTGGGTAGGAAATAAAAAGCCCTGGGCACCAGGAATGGCGGGGGATGGCGAGCAATGTGTAGCTTACCATCAATAGCGTTTTGTTCCACGCACGCCTCAAAGAGATGTCAGCAAATAGATGGAGCCCATTAGGGCTAAGCGATTGTTATAAAGAGATACCGTGGCCACGGAAGGCAAAGGGTAACAGAAGAAACACAGGTGGGTTTTAGTCAGTAAAATTCTGACACTCCCTCTCGCCCCACCCAGATCTGGAGAAGCAATTTTTAAACTGCTCCATCCCGGAGCCCTAGCAGGCAAGTATACCAGCATATATTAAGTCCCATAGCAAGCCAAAAGCCTTTTTTTATTTAACATTTTAAAACTCATAGAATCAACTTTCCGGTTTGAAGTGTATTCAAAACAGGGGCCCGAGTCTGCTATTTTTATAAATTCGACATTCCAACACGATTCCATTGTCATTTTGCTAAAAGTTCGTAAAATGTTAATTCATAATGGCCGATCATTGATCGATCAGTGGTCTCGTAATAGAATTGTGGTAAGGGCTGTCTTGTAACGAAGTAATGATTGCACAGTGACGTTCTAATGGGAGGTCACTGATCAAAGGAACTGTAAAAATTTTAGCAGATTACCGCATACATCAGACATTCATTTGTATTACCATTCTGTGCTATTTCTTTCAATGGAGTGTCAGCGGTTGATCATTGGAAAGTCATAATGACGTCATTATATTAGTAGATTACCAAACTTGTCAAAATCAACAATTATGAAATCAATGTTATACCATTCTGACACTATTGTAATAGCAGACTTGAGGCCCAGGGTTGTATCATAGTGAAGGCTTAAAAAATAAAAAACTGGGCAAGTGCGAGTCGAACTTGCGCTCTGAGGGTTCCGTACCAAACTTATCTATGTAAATAGTTCAATTCCCGAATAGTTAGTAGTGGTCTCAAAGATTTTTCCGAATCGAAAAGGTCTTTTTAAAAAAAAAATACTATTTTCAGATTTATTCCTAGACCTGTGCTATACATTCAGTCAAAAAAGTATCGGGAATGGATGATTTGTTTATGGTTCCAAATTCAAATTTTTGTTTTTTTGTAGTTGTTAGATTGGCACAACTGTTTTTCATTTTGGAGCGGAGTTTGAGTTGCATCATTCTGTTATTTATATTAAATACAGTGCTGGTTTTAGTAATATCATATATAGTGTGTATTGCGAATTTCATAATGGACAAAAATATCGAACAAAGAGTTTGTCTTAAATTTTGCATCGCCAATGGAATTTCGTGTTCGGATTTACTGAAAATGTTTCAGAAGGCTTCCGGTGAATCGACTTTATCAAAAACTCGTGCTTATGAGTGGTTCAAAGCGTTCAAAAGCGGTCGAGATGTGATGGAAGATTTGCCTCGCTCTGGTAGGCCGTCAACGTCTGCAACTGAAGTTAACATCGCAAAAGTGAAGAAAATAGTGACTGAAAATCCCCATTCAACTCTGAGAGAGATAGCCCCCGAACTTTCTGTATCTCACGAGTCGATCCGTACCATTTTAACTAATCATTTGGGTATGAAACATGTTGCTGCTCGGCTAGTCCCAAAAGATCTGAATTTTCTCCAAAAACTCAATTGCATGAAAGTCGCTGAGGACATGCTAGAACGAGTCAGTTCGGCCCCAACGTTCATGAAACGCATTGTTACTGGTGACGAGACGTGGGTTTACGAGTTTGACATGCAAACTAGTCAACAAGCTTCGGAGTGGCGCCTTCCAACTGAACCGAAACCGAAAAAACCACGCCAAAGTCGATCAAAAGTCAAAGTCATGTTGACTGTTTTCTTTGACTATCGCGGTGTTGTGCACTCTGAATTCTTACCGGAAGGTCTAACGGTAAATAAAGAATATTATTTGAGCGTTATGCGGCGTTTAAGAGAGCGAATTCGACGAAAAAGGCCAGATTTGTGGAAAGAAAATTCTTGGATTTTGCACCACGACAATGCGCCTTCGCACAAGGCTATCATTGTGAACGAATTTTTGACCAAACACTCAACAAATACCATACAGCAACCACCATATTCACCAGATATGGCTCATGCTGACTTTTTTCTTTTTCCTAAACTCAAATTACCACTTTGTGGCACCCGTTTTCAATCGATAGAAGACATAAAGGAGAATTCGCGGCGAGAACTGAACTCAATTCCGGAAGCAGCGTTTAAAAAATGTTTTGATGAATGGATTATTCGTTGGCGCAAGTGTATCGTTTCTAAAGGAGCATACTTTGAAGGCGATAAAATAAATTTGGATGAATAACAGACATTTTGTGTATTATTGATCTTTTCCCGGTACTTTCTTGACAGAGTAGTATGACCTTGCTTTATGCTTTTCAGGAACTTGGTCAACGGGAGTACCCTATGAATTTTGATTCCATTAAGAGTGTCGAAATATAAGTATTTTTGCTATATAAACGGCCGTAGCTTTTTTAACAGCTTTAAGAGACCACAGACTTGAGTTTATGGTTTAAATCTCAACTCGATACCTCTACGCGTTCCCGAGATAAAGGGAATTGTCAGTCAGACAGACAGACGGACAACAAAGTGATCCAAAAGGGTTCCGTTTTTCCCTTTTGAGGTACAGAACCCTAAAAATGATAAGGAGTTAACCACAGGCATGCGTTTTTATTATCTCTAAATTCCACAAATCACGAGATATTTCTATAATAACGACAAACTGATTGAAGCCCACAAGGAAATTACAATTTGCATGAACATAGTTTTATTACGCTATAAATATAAATAAATAAGGAAAACATCACGGACTTTTACCATTGACAAAAATTGATTGCCTATAACATAAATTGTTTCTACAGTTTTCCTACATAAGGTATTATGGCTTTGTTTTATATAATGATACTAATATATCTTAATTGGTTGATCTCACGTCATTATTTTTATTATATTTAATTTGGTATTGTTATGGATTTTACTTATTTTCAGGTAGGTAGGTAAACCTTTGTGTTATTTTATCAGGTCATCTAATGACTTCTCCCTCTCAAAGGTGGAGCGAAAGGGCGTCTCAGACTTTAACTGACTAAAACCACACCTTCAGTGGCTCTTTGCATTCTAGGCTACAGGTTTCCTTTTCAGAAATTCCCGTTGGCCCTAGCGGATATTGGCCCTGCTGGGCCCCAACGGTTTTGCTGATAGCTCTTTGAGGCATGCGTGGAACACAATGCTATTGACGACTCGAGCTCAGTCCCTACCGAACGGCCGGACGGCGAGCTATCCATTGCTCGTCGTCCACAAGCCCGCGCCTGCGATGGTAGGGAATCGCGCTACGAATCACGACACCCGAGGAGTCTGAGTACTTAGTCTGAGACTTTAAAGCATTGAGCAAGTTTAGTCACTGCGACCCGCAGGAGCGGAGCAGTAATCAAAGATACGGGTGAAACAGCAGAGGAGAGATAGTTAGGGATATAATTAAAATGTTGTTAAGGGCCTGCGCACACTTGAGACAAGACTGTCTTAGACAGATATGTCTACGACATCGCAGACTTGTCTACGACATTGCGGACTTGTCTATGACGTCGTAGACTTGTCTGCGACACCGCAGACTTGTCTGCGACAAGACTATTTTTAGACGTCTAGTGTTGCCAATAGTTACACTAACTTACCATTAGAGTCAACTTTTAAAACCACCAGAAAACCACTAACAAAAAATTATCCCACACACAAAATCGCAAAATTTTCCACTATAAAAGGTGTGTCGTACGAAATAAAATAAGTAGGCATATAGGTCCTTTAATAATAAGTTATAAAAATTAACAATCAATTGATAAAAATACCATTTGTAGGTAAATCAACACACAAATTATTCAATAACAGCTATGTACCTATTAATTCGTCTTCAGACGAATCATTTTTGTTTGCACCGTCATCGTCGGTATCAGATTGATAATTATGGATTCTGTGATGCTGATTTACACCCGAGTGATCACATTTTTGGTAAGAAATTGAATTTTACTAAAGCACTAGAAAAATCCACTAGCCAATAAAACCAATAATTCGTAACTAAATGGGGGGTTAAAACCACCAGTTTTAGTGGACAAAGTTGGCAACACTGGCAGTACGCCGCTAGACTATTTTGTTTTGATGGTTTACGCCGCGTCGTAGACAAAACAGTCTTGTCGCAAACAAGTCTGCGACGTCGTAGATAAGTCTGTCTAAGACAGTCTTGTCTCAAGTGTGCGCAGGCCCTAAATCTAAACAGGTGCAGTGGAGCCGCGGTAGCCCAATGTTAACGACCCCGAGTTACGAGTTGTAGATCATGGGTTTTAAACCCTACCAGGTGGGTTACCATGACGTGCTATGCATGAGCTTGAGCAGTGGAGGCCAAGTGGTAACGGTCCCGACTTACAAGTTGTAGGTCGCGGGTTCAAACCCAGCCAGGCGCATTACTTTGTGTAATTTATTTCATCACTACTGCTCTCAAAACGGTGAAGGAAAACATCGTGAGGAAACCGGCATGTCCTAGAACCAAAAATTCGAAGGCATGTGACATCCACCAACCCGCACTGGACCCGCGTGGTGGATTACGGCCCATTCCCTCTCCTAGAGAGGAAGCCTGAGTCCCAGCAGTGGGAACATTATAAGGCCGACTATGCTATGACTATGCTATACATGATGGTGCTAGACAACCTGTATAGCTCTGTCTCTTACCCACACTGAAATAAGAATGAAACAATCTTACTTTAAACGTCATGGTAACCCAGCTGGTATATTTCTTTGTGTAATTTTATTCATCACCACTGCTCTTAAACTGTTGAAAGTAAACATTGTGAGGAAGCCGGCCTGTCTACAATACAAACAAAAAGGTCTAGATATACCATTTTTGTGCCCCTCAAGAGACTACGCCTTTTGCCAGGTACCGTTGGCACCACTCTATAAAGTTACGGCACTGTGTGTATGTTTGTTACTCCTTCACTCTCAAACAGCTGAACGGTTTTGGATACAGAGAAACATGTCTTGGAATAGCACATAGGATACTTGTTATTAGTATTTTGACATTAAAACAGATATTTTTGACATCTTTTTTTGTCATGATTTTATTTGATTTTAGTTTATTTTTATATATAATCCTAATAAACTCTTATTAATTAATTTATTATAATTCTTGTAATGTCTATGTTTTGCATGTTTTTTTTTTGTCGGTGGGAAAATCTTCCTATGACATCCCGCGCTCTTGGGCGGAGCGAGAGGGTGTGTCAGACTTTTACTGACTAAAAACCCACTCCTGTTCCTTCTTTGCCTTTCATACCACGGCCGAGTCTTCCTTTAAGAAGCAGACCCTTGATTGATTTGCATATAGTTAGCTTATTTAATACTAGCTTTTGCCAACGGCGTGAACATAGAAATAAAATAAAATGAATATAGGCCTATGTTACTCAGTGATAAAGTAGCTTTTTACTGGAAAAAGACTTTAAAAAATCGGTTCAGTAGTTTTTGAGTTAAATCGTAACATACAAACAAAAAAAAAATCAAATCTTTTCACTTTAATATAATATTAGTTTAGATTTCGCCATTACTGAGTGTTTCAGAAATAATGCACTTTAAAAGATACATTAATATTAACAAATTTATGATAACATTTATAAATAGGCATACAAAATCAGACAATGAAGGCAAGGGAAAATAACTTTTTAAAAATAACTTTATTCAAATGTCGTCCTTCGTGACTCTTCAAAGCGATTTCTTTCATTCATGAAAACGCTCCTCAGAAGTTGAATAGCAATTTTTTGATGTCTTGTCTAATCTATTCCATCATCCTCCTCACAGAGCCTAAACCTCAAAAAAAATGTCATAAAACAAAAATTACTACAAGTTCATTCTCAGATACATGGGCACGCCACAATTGGGTGTCATCATTGTGTGGACCGCCCGGAGGACACAGTAGAGCACACAACGTGCCTCGCTTGGGCAGAGCAACGCTGTGTCCTCGTGGGGGCGATCGGCGATGGCGATCTCTTGAGCCGTGCCTTGGTACAGGCCATGGTCCAGAGCGAGCAGGAGTTGCAGGCGGTCGCCTCCTTCTGCGAAGCAGTAATGCTAGCAAAGGAGGCGGCCGATCGCGTGAGGCAACGGTCTCCACGCTCCAACCGCCGCCGGGATTCTGATCTCGATTTCCGGCCACCGTAGGCGCGGGCTTGCGTTTGGGCTTGCGACCGTCCGGTAACCGTCCGGTCCGAGCCCATGTCGTCACCGGCGCGTACTGTTCCACGCGCGCCTCAAAGAGATGTCAGCCAGGGGCCCAACAGAGTCGAAGCCTACAGGGTCCAATGGTCTGATTCTGAAAGGAAGACTCGGCCTTGGTACGAAAGGCAACGAAGGAACAGGCGTGAGTTTTTAGTCAGTAAAAGTCTGACACTATTTCCCGCTCCGCCCAAGAAAAAAAAAACAACTATATTTACGTAATATTTGTATGATACACGCATATGTTATCTATACTTATAATAAATCTGTACAAGTGAAAATTCTGTACATTGAAAATGTCAAAAATATAAATGGCGTGGGGTGTTACTAGACCGACACCGAAACCAAAAATGTGATTAAAAAAATTTTTGTCTGTCTATCTGTTTGTTCAGGAATCACGCAAAAACTACCGGTTCGATTACGATGAAACTTGGTATAATTGTTTTCAATATCCTGGGCACTACACTGGGTACTTTTTATCCCGGAAAAGTATATACAATAAAAAACAAACAATTTTGCGGTTCGATGCCTAGACCCGATTACTGTACCAACCGCAAATAATAAGTTTGTCGTAGGTTACGTCACCCGTAGTGGAGTTCACTAAGAGGCGCTGCACACGGCTAAGATACTATAGTATTTTATCTTAAGATACAATATCGCACGCTATACAATTCTCTCATAAAATATTTCATCTCAAAAAACCTAATAAAAACCATTTTCGACTTCTACGCCGACGAAGTCGCGAGCAAAAGCTAGTTTACAATAAATCTGTACCTGCTTAGCCTACTACGAAATTAAGACCTAAAGCTCCTATTCAAAGTGGCTCGAATTCCCGAAATAATGGCTCATCTGTGACACCTACGTCACGTTTACGTGCGGTATCGTAGCATAGTTACGTGCTACTTGGCGAGGGCGGTACAGCCCTAATGTTATAAGGCGGGCCCGCGAACGCGGCTCGGCATTCGGAACGCAACGATGAAACCATACGCAGCCTGCACGACCGCTGTGCTTGCCTTGCTGCTGGCCGGTTAGTTTCACAAGTTCTTTTTTTAAATATTATCATATTTTAGATCTTTACTTTTTATTTGTATTCGTTTTTTTTTTATTGTGTCAAAAAAGTTTTGTTACTTTTTTAATTGTTGTTTAGTTTTGTTAATCTCTAGCCAATTTTCTTTGCTAATGTAAAATATTATTCTAATCAATTTAAATTTTGTTAAAAATTAGTCGACTAAAATTAGAGTAACGAGAACTGGCTGGAAATAATTTTTAAATGTTACTATTTATTTAAAAAAATCAAATTGTTCTTTAATCTATGCATTTTTCATTGTTCTGCTGCGGTCATTTTTAACCGCGTATTTACTGAGAATATTTTTTACAAAACTTTTGTTTTTTCCTTGATTTTTTATTACGTGTGCGAAAAGTTTGGAGAGACTTGGTAAGTTCATTTAATTCTCATTATTTTGATGCTGAATCGACTTTACTGAAACGAAAAACGTTGTTTTTAAATTACATTTCTTCTAAATGAAAGCTTTCTGACGAATTTTCATGAATTTAGTTTATGTAGGCAATTTCTCACTTACAAAATTGGCAAAACATCAATAACTTGTTGAATTCAACACACGAGGGTTTACGACGGTGTCATTCAATTTTCATAAAAGTTTCATAGAAGTTATTGACCAGTATATTTCAATATTTATATTTACTGTAGTTTAAATATGATGCCACCTAAACTGAAACTACTAACCTACTTATTTTTATATTGGTTTTTTGTAAGCCAATTTTTCAATAGTCAAATAACTCCAACCTAAGGAATAAAAATGGCGGTTAGACAGCTTTTATACAGAGAATAATCAAACGGAAATAAGTATTTAAAATTCAATTAACAATTATCGAACCTTTGAAAAAAATTTGCACATGACTGTTTTTTTTAGTCTAACAGAAAGCTATCAGTGTTTTAATAATAACCGCTTTAAATTCCATTTACGAAAATAGTCCTCGAATTCCATTTTTAGTTTAACAATTTGAAAACTATACAAAAATTTTTAATTGGATGGACTAAACTAATTGACAGCCTTTATCAATGGTTTAATGACAGCAGGATATTGTTCATTGACAGCTGAGTATGTCTACTGCCGTCAGTTTAGTCCAGTTAATTAAAAATCAGATTATAGTTAATGACATAAGTAAGTACTATTTGTGTAGGCAACTTCAGACAAAGTTGTGTACGAATTACCACAAAAGTAATCGATGAAATAAGGATTATAAATTTTTTAGTCTAACAAATATTTACTTAAATGTTTTCTGAGAAATTTTCGTACATTTCTCTCTGCTAGATTGTGTACGTATCTATCTAGATCTACTACATATTCGCGTCGTGTTATTCTCCTTTTCGTATTGAAGCCTCGGCGATAAAGGCAACTTAAAATATGATTTTACATATTCTGACGTATTATAATCTTACTATAAGTCTTAATTATAACATTATAATCTTCCTAATGAGATCTGGTTTATTTTATCTTCATAATTATGTAAGGATCATGTACAATAGAAGTTCATGGATGTACTATTTAATGAAACAAGTAATTATTTACTAACCCAATATACCTCTACTTTCTTTCATTTAAAGTCAAATTATATAAACCGAGGCAAGCTGAAGCTAAAAGCTAAAAAACCTTTTTCTATTCGTGATTTGTATATACATATATAATCAGCCTTTTAATGTTCCCACTGCTGGGACTCAGGCCTCCTCTCTAGGAGAGGGAATGGGCCGTAATCCACCACGCGGTCCCAGTGCAGGTTTGTGAATGTCACATGTCTTCGAATTTTTTGTTTTTAGGACGTGCCGGTTTCCTCACGATGTTTTCCTTCACCGTTTTGAGAGCAGTGGTGCTGAAATAACTTACACAAAGTAATGCGTCTGGCTGGGTTTAAACCCGCGACCTACAACTCGTAAGTCGGGACCGTTACCACTCGGCCACCACTGCTATTCCTGATATGTATTCAATTTAATGGAGAAATCATTCGTAAATTTTATCAAAATATGCTGATTGGTGGGGAAAAACAATGACAATGTTTCCTTTCCTAGCATTTTTGTATAAACCCGGGGCCCTGGAACGGAACCCGAGGCCCTGGGACGAAGGCAACGAAGGAACAAGAGTAGGTTTTTAGTCAGTAAAAGTCTGACACTATCTCCCGTTCCGACAAAAAAAAAAGCGTTTTTGTGTATCTTTGCCTGATTCGAACGTGCGACCAACTTATGTTTTCTGACATAAGTTACGCAGCCTATGCTGGTTCCTGCTAGAAGATTTGTTTTCTTGCAAAAATCTTTAAGTTTTTTTTTTTTTTAATTGATATAAACCAGTGCTTGTGAGCAATCTTCACTTTTAAACACTTACAAAGGATGGACATCATCTTGCTAAACTTTCAAAACTATCCATAAACATTGACAGAGTCGCTAGAGTGAAATTTTTTATCGTTTTCGTTTAAGTTCTAGCAGACACACGACGTGAAAATGCGAAAACGAAGCGATGACAATTTTTCATAGAAATTGTTCCTTACATAATATATTATACCGTACTTACACCGAGCTATAATTTTATAAGCAAGTACTGAATAATGTCGGTTGTACACGTACCTACTCGTTTAAACTAAGGTAAATAATATCTAAAAATAGTGGGATTTGCCAGGAAAAAGTAGATCGTTTATCAAGTCGGTTATCAGTTTTCCGACTTCTCCGAATGGCAATTTTTTATCGCTAAATAAGTTAGCCATGAGAGCAGAGGCGGCCGAGTGATAACGGCCCCGACTTACGAGTTGTACGTCGCGGGTTCAAGCCTAGCCAGGCGCATTGCTTTGTGTAATTTATTTCGTCACCACTGCTCTCAAAACGGTGAAGGAAAACATCGTGAGAAAACCGGCATGTCCTAGAACCAAAAATTCGAAGACATGTAACATTCACCAATCCGCACTGGGCCCGCGTGGTGGATTACGGCCCATTCCTTCTCCAAGAGAGGAAGCTTGAGTCCCAACAGTGGGAACATTATAAGGCCGACTATGCTTTGCTATGCTAAGTTAGCCATTATCTAGTTTCATTTATAAAAATCTCGTAATTAACAAAACTTGTAAATTCTGTAGAGAAAATTACCCACCCTTATTTATAAAACTCGATTAATATAATATCACAGATTAAAGAATACTATGATTAATTTAAATACCGAGTAGCAGGTTCTAAATATAAATTCACCATATAAACATTTTAATTAGGAATTGGATAATATAATAATCAGCATAAATCTGGTTACTTTTAGTGTTCCGTACCTCAAAAGGAAAAACGGAACCCTTATAGGATCACTTTGTTGTGCGTCGGTCTGTCTGTCAGTCTGTCAAGACGCTTTATTTCAAAAACACGTGAAGGTATCGAGTTGAAATTAAAACCATATATTCAGGTCTGTGGTCCTTTGAAGCTGTGAAAAAGACAAACTTCTGAGTTAACGAACAAAAAAAGATACGGCCGTTTATGTCGCAAAAAAATGTATATATTTTTACACATTCAAGGAAATCAAAATTCATACGGTAGTTCCCGTAGACCTAGAATCCTGAAATTTGGCATGAAGCAAGGTCTTCTGGTACAAGTATAGGAAAACATCTGAAAAATGAAAATTTGTAGTGACGTCACATAAAAAAAACTGTTTTTTGAGTTTCGGAAAAATCTTTGTAACTCAATTCGGGAACTGAACTGTTTTCATTGATAAGTTTGTACGCAACTCTCATTGCCCGAGTCCGACTCGCACTTGCCCGGGTTTTTTTATAAATAAGGTCCTCTGAAATATAATCTGCTAAACAGTTAATAGATTTTTTTAAATAAGATTGGGTATGTCTAATAGGTACTTATTTTAATTTAGGTCTATATACAACTACAAGAAAACAATTTCCTCCTTTTGACAGCTGGATTACATAAAACAAACTTAGCTCATACTCCATGCTGCATATATATATATATATATGCAGCATGCATATATATATATATATATATATATATATATATATATATATTTATATATGAAATTAGAAAAAACGCTCAATCTAAACCTATTAGTATTAAAAACATGAAATTTTGCATTAGAGATCCATATAAAAAGGATGAGTAATTAAGAAGAATAATTTAATAGCGTACTCGACAGACGTTGTTCAGCTCGAAAGCTTTTCGTCAGACAAAAAAATGAGAACTCAATTCCACCCCAACTACCGGGTCCAATTTTAAATCTAAATCATCCAGGGACCCCACTCAAATTTCATCCAAATCTTTCAATTATTTTGCAAATAGATTTAAAAACCATTTTTACTTCTAAATTTTTCGTTAATTTAAACTAGATGAGACCGGTGTTTCCTAGCTATTAGTAGGATGATTAGCTTGAGTATGAGTTTTCACGCGCGCCTCAAAGAGATATCAGCAAAACCGTAGGAGCCCTGCAGAGCCGAAGCCAACTGGGGCCATGGGTTGATTACTGAAAAAGAAACCCGGGGTCCTTGAACACAAGGCAAGGAAAGACCATAGGAGTAGGTTTTAGTCAGAAAAAATCTGATTAGCGGGACAAGTAATTAAATGATTCCCCACCAACAAAAAAATGTATACTTAACAGATTTTTTTTTTTTTATTGGGTGGGAAAATCATCTTATGACAAATCTCGCTCTTGGGCGGAGCGAGAGATAGTGTCAGACTTTTACTGACTAAAAACCCACTCCTGTTCTTTCGTTGCCTTCGTCCCAGGGCCCCAGGTATTTATAACAGTTCCATATTTTTGCTAATAGGAATCAATGAATCAAACAATTCCATCAAGCACATGGCTTTTAACCTCGTACGTTACAAACTCGGTAACCCGATCAATGTTAACCCCATCACCACTCAGTCTGAAATTAGATTACGTGCCAATTTATACGTTCAATCAACTAATTAGTAAGTGCTAAATCAAACAAGCGCCGAATATCGGAACAAAACAACTCGCTAAGTTTGGAACCACCTGTTGACGCTCTACTTAATTCAACAACAGCTTAATCATTTGTACGATATTTTTGTATCAGTAGGTACGTTTGTCATTATGATACAAGTTAATTTCATGCAATTGGTGCGTAGAGTACTAACCCATTCAGGCACATTACTTTGTGTAATTTATTTCATCACCACTGCTCTTAAAACGGTGAAAGAAAACATCGTGAGGAGACCAGCATGTTCTAGAAACAAAAATTTGAAGTCCACCAATCCGCATTGGACCTGCGCCGCGCCTAGAGGAGGCGTGAATCCCAAACGTGGGAACAATATAAAGTTTATTATTCTAGGTACATAGGTATTATTTAGACTTAGAGCTGTGGGGTTTGTCGAGACAGTAAGGTCTGGGAAAGCAAAGGGACCCAAGTTTTAGTCGACAAAAGTCTAACTCCCTCTGGCTCCACCCAAAGCGGGAAATAACCTCTTTATTTGATAATTTCCCACCTCAAAAAAATAAAAGGTATTTTTAGGCCTTGTGGTTTTAACTTTTCAGCTATTTTAGGTAATCTGACTTTGACACCTGTGAAGCAGGGTGATGCTGAACTATTTTAAGTTTTACAGCGATTGAACACGAAGTGTCACCAACGTGATGTGGGTTCACCTTTGATCCAGTCCAAAGCTAAAAGTATTTTGGCTAGCCTCTAGGTAATTAAAATTTATCTAAAAAAACTGGGCAAGTGCGAGTCGGACTCGCGCCGATAACTAATCAACTTTCCGGTTTGAAGTGTATTCACACCAGGGTGGTATCATAGTGAAATATAGGCTTAAAAAATAATAAACTGGGCAAGTGCGAGTCGGACTCGCACCCTGCGGGTACAGTACAAACTTATCTATGTAAATAGTTCAATTCCGGAATGGAGTCCCGAAGATTTTTTCGAATTGTTTTTTTTTACGTAACAACAAATTTGATTTCCTCCAGAGTGTCGAAATATACGTTTTTACGGCATAAACGGCCGTATCTTTTTTTCGTTAACTCAGAAGTTTGATTATTTCACAGTTTCAAGGGACTGCAGACCTGAGTATATGGTTTTAATATCAACTCGATACTTCCACGCGTTCCCGAGATAAAGGGTCTTGACAGATAGACAGACAGACAGACGGATAACAAAGTGATCCTATAAGGGTTCCGTTTTTTCCTCTTGAAGTACGGAACCCTAATATTCAAATTGGATTTAAGTAGGTATTCGAATACTATTTTTTTATTGGGAATCATCAAGTAACCCCTCCCGCTATGGGCGAAGTGAGTGGGAGAGTCAGACCTTTATTGACTAAACCCACCGGTTGCCCTTTACGTTCTAGGGTCTCGTTAACTCTTCCGAACCATCCGCAGCCCTGGCAGGCAACGTCCCTAATGGGTCTCGTTCATTTTGCTGACATCTCTTTAAGACGCGTGGTACACGATATGCTGTCAACCAGATCCACTCCTTATGAGACCGTGGTTACTCAAAACTCGCCGTCCGTAAGCGTCCTTGGGTGTCTCGTGCAACGGGCATGGCTTGAATATTGTTTCTTGATTGTCTTGAGGAGGAGAAAATCAAAGCGAAGCAATTACTGCTTCGAGCCTAGAATGTTCCTTCTTCGCATTATTGCTTCACAGAAGGAAGTGACTGCTTCCCATTCTCTCTCGTTCCACCCATTGCCTCCACGAGGACAAGGCGGTGTTCCCCCTAAGCGAGGCAGACCTCCACTGTATATTCCACCGAGTCCTACAAAAGCTCTGTACAATAGTTGTCACCATTTTGCGGATCGCCCGGGTGTTTCTGTCCGCTGAATTCAACACAGGAACCTCCTGAAACGACCATGTCCAGAGAGGAACATCGTCGTCATGAGAAAGTGAGGACACCGTTGTACCTAACTCTCTAAACAGGCCTGTAAGATTAGTAGAGAGATATCACCACGATTGTGACTTGCCCAAAGTATTTCTATACTGAAATCCAACACAACGACATTTGAAGCTAGCAGCTACTAAAATGTTTTCCCTTATAGTCACTTGGTATACCAAGTGGAGATAGATAAAACCTATGCTTGAGTAGATGTTTATTTATTTATTTATTAAAACTTCATGCAACACAATAGTACAAAGGCGGACTTAATGCCTTAGGCATTCTCTACCAGTCAACCTAGGGTGGTAAAGAGAAAATGTGGCAGGTGCATAAAAATACAAAAGAATATTAATTTATGTTATGTTATTTATGTATTTATTATTAATTTATGTTTCTGCACCATTTGTGAGAATTACTTAGAGAAATAGGTCATTTTACGAGTCTAAGCAGTGAAGGCTAACTAATTAAAAAGTGAGCCTTTTTTAAAGGGCGCACGATAATGAGTGGAACCTCTCCTCATGTTTTATTTAACACATACGCTGTTTTAACGTAATGAATGTTTTTAACGATTTAATACCTTTTTTGAACTCGTGCCCATAGCTTCAGCAGAATTAATTTATTCGTTTGTGTGCTGATCGGAATCGGTAAATGAAAAATAATAGCGTCGCCCACACTGAAACATATAACCTAGCTGTTACTAGCGGCGTCGCCCTCGTTTTTTTTTTTGGTCAGCCTTTTACTGACTAAAAACCCACTCCTGTTCCTTCTTTGCCTTCATCCCGGGGCCCCGGGCTTCGCTTTCACACTACCCGTGGCCCCAGTAGGGTTCGACCCTACTGGGCCCCTATTTCCTTGAGGCGCGCGTGGCGTCGCCCTCGTGGAAGTAGAAAATTGATCCAAGGGTAAATAATACTGAGATAATAGGTATATGCTGTTCCAGGGCATGGTCTGTACGCGTGACTTAGTAACAAACGCACACACTCACAAACTTTCACCTTTATAATATTAACATTCTGTCGCTAAATATAATAATATATATAATATTCACACAACTATCACACAATGCTGTCCAGTCTCAAGCTAAGCAGAGCTTGTGTTATGAGAACTAGACAACTGATAAACATACTTAAATATTTCTAAATACATACATATTATAGATAAATTACACCCAGACACAGAACAAATGATTATGCTCATCATACAAACATTTGTCCTGGGTGAGAATCGAACCCACGACCTCCGGCATAGCAGTCAGGGACACTAACCACTAGACCAACAGGCCAGTCAAATCGTTTCCTTTCGTTTAGTCCATCAAAAGGTTGTCTCATTGTACACTTATTTTTATAATTGGAAGGCGTCCAATAAAGTATATAATAATAATACTTTTAATAAATCCAGAGCTCTTATTATAAAATATACTTTTTATAATATGGGCAAACTATCAAAATATATATATCTAGATACGGTCAGCATTGTAATACAGATGGGAATATGTCTATGGTTAATATTCCTTTTTCAACAATAGCACAACACAAAAAGGGATCGAAAATATAATTCGTTTAGCCGCAAAGCTTCCTAACTGGTCACAATAGCGACCCCACATTTCCTGCATTAAATTAAAATATACAGCTATGTATTTGACGAGATTAAATTTCATGGGTACACATATTAAAATGCCCTCGTCTCCTCAAGCCTCAGAAAGTATTCTTGACACCTCTTACTCGTCTTGCAATCCTATACGCTTGTCTACCATCTCAGGTTTATATTAAGATTTCTTTTTTATAAAAATACTGATGAAATATTTTTATGTGTAATAAGAGTAGTTATTTAGATTAAATCGCCTAGAATAGCGTAACAGTGTCAGGAGGGTTGACCCCAAATAGGGTTCAAGTCAGGGGATTGATTGAATAAGAGTGATTAGTGAATGTCAAGGCAGATTCTAGAAGATTTGGCAATGATAGTCATGATACCCACACGTGGTCATAATGACATCTGTTTTTTTCGTAGGATAGATAGTATTAGCAATTTCGTTCCTTAGTTTTAAAATAGTTTTACTTGCTATTAATGGTAATTAGCTGACTAGGTAGACAAAATCAAATAACAAATCAATTAATTAATCAATTTACTCATAGAATCCATAATTATCAATCTAATACCGACAAAGATGTGCTAACAAAAATGATTCGTCTGAAGACGAATTAAAACGTAGCTGTTATTAAATTATTTGTATGTTGATTTACTTACCTACTAATGTTAATTTAATCACAAATGGTATTTTGATCAACAAATTAAACTAATAACCTACATACCTACTTACTTTTATTTCGTACATCACACATTTTTTTATGAGAAATTTTGCGATTTTGTGTGTGGGATAATTTTTTGGTAGTGGTTTTCTGGTGGTTTTAAAAGTTGACTCTAGTGGTAAGTTAGTGTAACTGAGCAACACTGGACGTCTCAAAACAGTTTTGTCGCAGACAAGTCTGCGGTGTCGTAGACAATTCTGTCTTGTTTCAAGACCGTCTTGTCTCAAGTGTGCCCAGGCCCTAACTCAACTAGCTTCTGCCGGCGTGGCTGTTTCCGCCGTGTAAAAGCAGGTTTCTTCATACAAATTTTAAGCCCTCGTTCCATCAACTCATAATTTTGGAAAATCATTTCGTAGCTTATAGCGTAATCAGCCTTTTAATGTTCCCACTGCTGGGACTCAGGCCTCCTCTTTCTAGAATAGGGAATGGGCCGTAATCCACCACGCGGGCCCAGTGCGGGTTGGTGAATGTCACATGTCTTCGAATTTTTGGTTCTAGGACATGCCGGTTTCCTCACGATGTTGTCCTTCACCGTTTTGAGAGCAGTGGTGATGAAATAAATTACACAAAGTAATACGCCTGGCTTTCATAGCTTATACCTGCTTCTATCTCCTCATTCCATCAACCCAGGAGGTAAATTTTGGAAAATCCTTTCATAGCTTATACCTGCTTCTATCTCCTCATTCCATCAACCCAGGAGGTAAATTTTGGAAAATCCTTTCATAGCTTATACCTGCTTCTATCCCTTCGTTCCATCAACCCAGGAGGTAAATTTTGGAAAATCCTTTCATAGCTTATACCTGCTTCTATCTCCTCGTTCCATCAACCCAGGAGGTAAATTTTGGAAAATCCTTTCATAGCTTATACCTGCTTCTATCTCCTCATTCCATCAACCCAGGAGGTAAATTTTGGAAAATCCTTTCATAGCTTATACCTGCTTCTATCTCCTCGTTCCATCAACCCAGGAGGTAAATTTTGGAAAATCCTTTCATAGCTTATACCTGCTTCTATCTCCTCGTTCCATCAACCCAGGAGGTAAATTTTGGAAAATCCTTTCATAGCTTATACCTGCTTCTATCTGTGTGCTCAATTAAATTTCTGCGCAATCCGTTCAGTGGTTTGAGCTGTGTCTTAATACATTAGTCAGACAGTAACACTTGAAAGTACAGAAAGTAAGAAAAAGTGTTTATTTACGACAAACACGGCACATAACTTACAAACAATAACAATAAGAAATCTATCCAATAGATTGAGTTATGTGACACATCCGCGCAAAACGGCCAGCGCTCAGCAAAATGCTGGGGCTCATGTATTGAACAGAGCCCCAGCGCTGATTTTCAGCGCCAGCCAACGTCGACGAGTTCCCTTTTATAGATACATAAATGTCTGCGTAGGACGAATCTTTTGGTAACTTATCACAAATCCTAAGATCAGCTTTCCGGCTATTTAGGTACAAATCTATTTATCTACTGCGAGGACAGTTTACTCTGCACACTTCACTAATCCCGTTGAATACAAACCCACAAAAATAAACCAAATAATATGATTAGTCAGCCACACTTACGTACATAAGTGGCTTATTTTTATTTGTTACCAGTTTTAAGCTTACTTTCCATAAATATAGCTAATTCCTTAACCTTATCTATATATATAAAAGGAGAAACTATCTGACTGACATATCAACGCACAGTCAAAACTATTGAGACTAGAAGCTTGAAATTTTGCTCAAGGGTTCCTTTTATGACATAGGCAAGCACAAAGACAGGATTTTCACAAATTCAATTCCCCCCCTAAGGGGATGAAACGGGGGTCCAAAATTTTGTATGGAGAAATCTCACGCGGGCGAAGCCGCTGGCAGAAGCTAGTCCTAACATAGTTGTAAAACAAAGTCCACCTCACCGTCTGTCTGTCTGTCTGTTCGCGATAAACTCAAAAACTACCGAATGGATTATTTATGCGGTTTTCACGGGTCGTGTCGCTAGAGTAACAATAAACCACAAAGAAAATATTCCACCAAAAACTCAGAAGAAAGAAAATTCAGAAGTCAGGGTATATGTTACGATAAATATTAATTAAAGTAATTTGAACAAAAAGGTTTTTTTTTATTAATCACGACGAAAAACTGATGAAAAACTTTTCTGTAATAATAAAACTTCGTGTATTACTTTGAATGGATTATAGACGTCACATTGCTTTTGGGTCGAACGAAGAACGACTTTTTCTACTTTTGTTCTATGACATTTGCGTCAACTTGACGTGGGAATATTGACCTTTTTTCTTTACCTAAACCAATCAACCAATAAGATTGAATTACTACCAGCGAAGCGCACACCCATATCACTTCAGTCTTCAGGAAATGTCTGTTAAATAATCTATATGAATATCTTATCATTATCACCAAAAATAAAATAAAAAAAAAATTATTAAAAAAATATATTGAATAAAATTTATTATTCGTCTGAGGACCCTGGGGTGCTGGACTTTTGAAAGTCGTATGAGGGGCCGAAGCCAACTTGCAGAGGCCCCTGAGACAGTTTTCATGGAACGTGGTACAAACCCACGAGTATCCTTGTACGCGCTATGCTAGAGCACCCAAGGAAAACCCTGGTTGTTGGGAAACTATTGCGACATATGGCAAACAAAGACAGGGCTATGAAGCTTTTGCAAGCGGTGTCGCCTACGTGAATGTAGAGAATTATAATAGACACGAGCTGCTAGGACTTTTATCTGAGCGGGTGACTTGAATTAGGACATAATGATGTCCTAATTCAAGTCACCCGTATGTCTCGCCAAATTCGTCCAGCCTTTGAGACATGATTAATTAGCGACATCCAAACATACTGCCTTTAGCATAATTTATAATGTTAGTAAGAAAGTATAAATAGAAAAGGATTTACTTCGCCTACGTAAACATACATACACTAGCTTCTGCCAACGGCTTCGCCCGCATCAAAGTAGGTTACTCCATAAAAACTTAGGACTCTCGTTTCATACTATTAAGGGTGAATTTTGAAAACCCCCTTCTTATTTTAAGGAAACTCTGTGCAAAACTTCAGCGTTCCAGGTTAAGGGTTTGGTCTGGGCGTTTATGAGTCAGTGAGTGAGGTCTTTGTCTTTTATATCTATCTATCAATATAAATAAAAATGAATAGCTGTTCGTTAGTCTCACTAAAACTCGAGAACGGCTGGGCCGATTTGGCTAATTTTGGTATTTTTAATTTCTCACCGTTTAAACCTTCCCCGGTGATAGTCAAGGGAGGGGGGGGGGGGCTTTAAACGGTGAGAAAAAAACACGAAAAAAAAAATCGGAATACAACGCCATCTCTAATTAAAATGTCATTATAAAATGAATTATGCTGCTCTAGTAATACCAGTAGATGGTGTTATCCTTACTATTAGGCGGTACGAAGTTCGCCGGGACAGCTAGTAAACAGATAATATAATCAGCAATATAATGTTCCCACTGCTGGGACTCTGGCCTTCTCTTTAGAAGAGAAAATGGACAGTAATCCACCACAGCAGCCCAGTGCGGATTGGTAAACATAAATATATATTGCACGAACGTGCAACAAGATAATGGCTGAACAAAACTACTTTACTACTAAACAATAATTATAAAAGCCATTCAGGTGTGACAAAACCCAGTACCTGCTCGGTATTATACCTGTCCCCAGCACTACAGAATAAAAGAAAACAGATATACATTATCTTGTAATGCTTTAAGCTTTGTTCTTAAGCATTAAGCCCTTTGTCGGGAAGTAATTTCCCCTTTTAATTTTAAAACTGGGTTTTGTCAGGCATATCTCCGGTGGAAAGTAAATTTCTTATTTTGTCCGGAAACCTTTATTGTGTGATTTTGTAAAACAATACCGTCCTTAAATATTTATTTGACTACTCACTTCTGCCAGCTTTGCTTTTGTGAAAGTAGAAAAATATCCCAAGGGAAACATACTCCCGGGACAAAAATACCCCTGAAACTATTCCAGATCATGGCCTACCAATGTGCCAAAATTGATCCAAATGCAGTCAACCGTAATATAATAATATTCCACAACTATCACACAACGCCGTCTAGTCCCAAGCTAAGCAGAGCTTGTGTTATGAGAACTAGATAACTGATAAAAATACTTATACTATATATTTCTAAATACATACATATTATAGATAAATTACACCGAGACACAGAACAAATTATAATGCTCACAAACATCCTGGGTGGGAATCCTGGGTGGGAATCGAACTTACGACCTCCGGCATAGCATTCAGGGCTACTGACCATTAGACCAACAGGCCAGTTAATGGAGTTATAAATATGCACACACGTACCTGATTATAAGATATTGGTATTTTGGGTTGGGTAAATAGTGAAAGTCGATTTAAGTACTATAAGTACACTTTTGCTTAACCCTTCGGTAAATACAACCATGATATTGTAGTCCAAAGCGAGGGCAGTAATGCTAGCGAAAAAGATGTCTGCAACCGTGAGGGAACAGTCATTCTCACCCTCCAGTGGCCTCCAGCCGCAGCAACCGGAGGCGGAGAATGTTCCAAGCGTGCCTCGCAAAGATGTAGGGGTCCAACAGAGCCAGACCCACGTGGATTTTCTTATAGGAAAACCGTGTTCTTAGAAAGTAGAGGACAAATGAAGGACACAGGTAGGTAAGTAATAATCTGTTATGCCCTCTCTCCATCCTAGAGCGAGAAAAGTTGTTGAATGTACTCCCAACTGAAAAAAAAAATACTTATTTTATGTTTGATAGGCTTTAGATTCAACCGAATGTCAGAATAAATATATGTTTACTGCATTTGAAAAAGTTTATTCTTTTATGAAAAAGTTAAATATGCGACTACACACGTGTTTTTCCATCCGCGATTTTTATGCGCATTTTCATGTAGTTGGTAGAATATTTTTTCATGTTAAAACTTTATAGTTACCTGCACAAATAACATATTTACAAATAGATGAACAAAATCATAGAAACTGTTCTGAAAAATACAGAAACAGGGTGTCATTATACAGGGGTGAATTTTTCAAGTGAATGGCCAAATCCGAAACTGTGAGGAATATCAAAAATACTCAAACTAGTCTCAGGCCCGATTTTGATGACGACAAAAATTGGATTGGATTTTTGGAAAATTTAATATTCGTAGCCAGGAATCGAATCCATTAATTATGAAAAGAAAAATAAACGCGGTGTAGTATTGCAATAGGTACTAACATATTTTTCAAGATATTTTTTACTAAGTATTGAAAAAAAAAAGGTAAAATTTTAGGAAGTAATGCTGTATGGCATCTGTTTTTTTTTTTAATCGGTTCTGAGACTCCTTCGAGTATTCGCTATGCCTAATAATATATAATATCGAATTTAGATATAGGACCCAATTCAAAAATTCAATCTGCATAATGGCGATATCATCATTCGACTTCGCACAATGCTGAGCATAAACTGCTATCTCCTTGTGCCAATCCCCACGTCCCTGTGGCACCCTCATCCAGGTTCTGCTCGCGATGACATCAATTGTTATTTGATATCTGTCATTTCAACTTGCTACTTAGATTTAAAAAAAAAGTTTTAAGTAAGAAATCATCAAATTACTTTTCGCGCTCTAGGGTAGACTATAAGGGCACCTCAGACTCTTACTGAACCCACCTATATTATTTCATTTGCCCTTTGCGTTCTTGGGCCCCCGTAACTCATTAAATCGTTTCCGCAGCTACTAAGATACACCAAAATTCTATTACAAATTTTTTCTTAATTATTTATTATACAGGTACATGTTATAAAATACACAGACAGTGTCACTCAGTCTGTGCGACAGAGTGAGCGAAAAAGTGTAGGTACTATTTTGAAATTACAAATAAAACAGTACATAGATGTATACATACTAGCTGACCCGGCAAACGTTGTTTTCCAAATATATAATCAAAGAATAGGAGCCAAGGGTAGGAGGGTAAAAAGTAACTGACGATCTATTCTCAGACTTACCAATTATACACAAAAAAAAATCATAATTATCGGTCAAGCTGTTTCGGAGACATTCGATAACAGACACTGTGACTCGAGATTTATTATATTTGAGATATACCTACCTGCAAAAATATCTTATGCATATATTATGACTGTTTTGGTGTACAATAGACAACAAGTTTATTTTATTCTCTATATATGAAAATATTCTTTCTTGTTAGAACTAATCTGAAGAAACTAGATAGCAATAAAACTCAGATATTTATTGTACACGTACTATTTATTTATATTGCTAGAGACAACGCCGACGAAACATATTTTTTGCAAATTATATCACGACGTGACCTCGTAACTCTTTGTTTTTCACGCCTAAAAGTGAATCTTTTACATAAAGTTGAATCATCAATCAAAAACAATTTGAACAGATAATACAAACAAGTGACGAAAAGTTACGACAAGAAATCTTTCCAAGTTCAAATAATATTAGTGCCTCCGAACAAATTTAACAAAAACATTTTTAATTTCTGTAAACAGCCAAAGCTGTGAAGGAGCGTCGTCTCCTAATACAGGCATCATCATGCTCAAAAGGGAGCTCCAATCATAAACTAATGTGTACTAGTGGTTAAAGAAATAAAACATTTTGTATTTTTGTATTTATATTAACCCTATAAACGCCATTCATTAGATGATCCCACCTTAAAGAAAATTGCTTACGTCGGATATACACCCCTATTTTTTAATTAGTACAGAAAAAAATGGGGCTCTATCCGTACCCATTACTGATCATATTTTTGTAGTCAAAATTGAAAAAAACGAAATCCCAAAATTGTACACAGAGTTTCGTCATAATTGGTAAATTCATAATAGAATCAATAATTCCTAACAATTGCTACTAGAAAATACTACGCGCAATATTTTTCCATTTTGATCGTCATTTATTCGTTCATAATCAAAAGCCTGTACAATATATCCATAAATTGAGTGACATTTTGGGATATAAACAAACGCTAATAACTTTGTTGTTTATGAATATTATTTATTGGGACTTTACTTAAATAATAACAAGACCTTTTCTAATAAGTCTTTTAAGTATTTGTACTAATAAAAAACTAGTGGTGTATACGAAAAACACTCTCGCGTTTATTCCGCCAGAGTCTTAGGGCGGGTTTCTGAATTGAGTATTTTGAGTTAAGTACGTCTCAAACCGTACTTTAATGTCAAATTTTGACAGGTTTGCAGGCTAAAGTAGAGTTTGAGAAATACTCAACTTCAAATGCTTAATTCAGAAATCGGGGGTTACATCCACGACCAAATACTCTATCTCGTCAGCTCTTTGTCACCTATAGAGATTGAAGAGCTAAATGAGATGGAGAACTCATTCTCAAACACACGACCCGGCGAATAGGACGCGAAATCACACATTAAACGTTAAACACATTTACCAAAAATTTAATTCACGAAATAATCTGTTAAACGCTTTGCAAGAAAAGGCGATTTCTTTGACCATCTAAAGTGACAGACAGCTAGACAAGGTGTAGAAAGCATTACCTGAGTTACTTTATGACTTACGTCTGAAAATTCTTGGATTTGTACAACAAGATGTAGAGCTGTCATAATCAAAACATGTCTGTAAATGTCTTTCGTCTAGCTCGCTCAAATGGATCGTGTAAGCTATGAGATGCAATTGGAATGACTTGGAATAGGTACTTTGATATTTATAACTCAGTTGCATGATAAGTGTCAGTCTGTGTCAAATTGAGATAAAAAGCTGAACATATTTCTTATTTATTTAGCTTCTTTGAATTTTTTAAATTTATTCAATTGAAATATTTACTCTACTACTAGAAATCTAAAAAAACCTACCTAACTGGTAGGTACAGTGGTACATACTAGGTACACTGGTACACTGTACCTACTGGGTAGGCAAAAAAAGCTTACTTGTCCACTGGGGTAGGCAGGGTTTTTTAAGTGGGTAATCATCAAATGAATTCTCCCCCTCTAGTGTGGAGCGAAAGGGCACGTCAGACTTACTGCACCAAACTATGTTCCTTTATATGCCCGTGGCATTCCTTTGCGTTTGTTAGTGACAGATAAGTATCAGTCTGTGTCAAATTAAGATAAAAAGCTGAACATATTTCTTATTTATTTAGCTTGTTTGAAAAAAATTTCAACCCAAGTCCAAACACAAAACTACCTACCGGGTAGGTGCAGTGGTACCTACTGGGTACTCTGGTACACTGTATCTACCCAGTAATTACTACTGGGTAGGGGGGTAGGAAAAGTCATTGGATGATTGAACCTTAAAAAATAAAATTTTTATCATCTTACGTTTGTCCACTATTTTACCTGATGGTAAGCGACAACGCGGTTGGACACTGGATAGCGACAATCACTGTTTCGTTTTCGAATTTATGAAAGAAAAGGGCCTCGCCAATGTGCTTTCGCCCACGTTTATATTAGTGCACGTTACGCTTCTGGGGTCTATACCTTTGTTACTCCTTCATCAAATGGATAAATGATATTTATTTTGCCAACAGGATTTAAAAAACACTTTTATACATATTTTTTTCGTAAATTTAAACTTTGATGAGGCCGGTATTTCCTAGCTAACTACCCTGAGAAAAAACACCGAAACAAACGCAAGGGTCTAAGTGTCTTTTAAAGTCCATATAGTTTGAACGGATTTTCATGAAACTTTAGAGTAATATAGCTTATACCTACATCAAGTAACATATAGGCTGTAATTCTATCCATGCACAACATGGTCGCTTACAAACGCGAGCCTATCAATAAATAATAAAAAATGGGGGAAGTACTAATTCCTTGCGGATAAAGCTGGCAAGTACCTAAGCTAGTATATTTATGTAAAGAAAATCACCATACTATAAAGTGTAGCTTTTCTTAACTATTTCGAATTTGCCTCCTTTGACAGTTTAGATGTCACATTTGACAGTACCTAACATAAAAATGTGATTGTCAATGGTTTTGTAATGAGAGGTTATGAAAAGATCGTGCAGTGATGTATTCCTTTAAAAGAAATCCAATATAAAAACACGTAAAGTAAAGGCTTTAAATGTTGTTTTTTTGGTTACAGAAAAATGCAATTTCGCCTTTTTTTACCCACTAACATAAAAAGCATTATTACTTTATAGTATGGTGATTTTCTTTACATTTATATACCTAAATCCATTAAATAGTACTTAACGTTATTATTTCCTATTAAAAGTCACCTTAGTGCCTACTTGATTCTGATTGGCCTGCATAAACACTTGAGGATACTGCATGTCAAGAACAAAACTATTTTGCAGCGTATTTTCCTATTTTATTTTCAACAATTCTCAGCTATAAATAGTGATCATTAACACTACAAGTACTCACTTATGAACGAATATATCATAATAATTTTCGACCTGAGAAACGTATTGAAATATTTATTTACTAGCTTGTGCCCGCGACTTCGTCCGCGTAGAAGTCGAAAATGGTTTTATTAGGTTTTTTGAGATGAAATATTGTATGGCGAGCGATATTGTTTCTTAAGATAAAATATTATACTATCTTAGCCGTTTGCAGCGCCCCTTATTGAACTCCACTGCGGGTGACGTTACCTACGACAAACTTATTATTTGCGGTTGGTACAGTAATCGGGTCTAGGGATCGAACCGCAAAATTAATTTTGTTTTTTATTGGGTACTTTTCCGGGATAAAAAGTAGCCAGTGTGGTGCCCAGGATATTAAAGAATAATTTTACCGAGTTTCGTCGTAATCGAACCGGTAGTTTTTGCGTGATGCCTGAACAAACAGACAGACAGACAAAAATTTTTTTAATCACATTTTTGGGTTCGGTGTCGGTCTAGTAACACCTGCCATTTATTTTTTTGATATATTCAATGTACAGAATTTTCTCTTCTACAGATTTATTATAAGTATAGACATAGATTAGGATCAACATTACAGACACTGGGAACGATTAGGTAGTTTAGTTTTGTAACACTCGATTACTATTGTTTTATACAGAAGATTAATTGAATTAGGTATATTGAGTGCTATAAAAACCCTTAAATATTTATTTTATTCCATTTCTTAGTATGTATTTGTTGTTATAGCGGAAACAGAAATAAATCATCTGTGAAAATTTCAATTGTCTATCACGGTTCATGAGATACACTCATGAACCGTGATAGGGCTGTAGCCTGGTGATAGACGGACACACAGACGGACAGCAAACCGTAAGGGGCCCAGAATGGTCGAAGTCTACTGGAGCCAAGGGTCTGCTTCTGAAAGGAAGACTTGGCCCTGGTATGAAAGGCAACGAAGGAACAGGAGTGAGTTTTTAGTCAGTAAAAATCTGACACACCCTCGCGCTCCGTCCAAGAGTGGGGATGTCATTGGATGATTTTCCCGCCGAAAAAAAAGTGTAAAACGTGACCCTATTACTAAGACTCCGCTGTCCGTCTGTCACCAGGCTGTATCTCATGAACCGTAATAGCTAAATAGTTGAAATTTTCACAGATATGTTTCTGTTGCCGCTATAACAACAAATACTAAAAACAGAATAAAATAAATATTTAAGAGGGGCTCCCATACAGCAAACGTGTTTTTTTTACCGTGGTACGGAACCATTCGTGCGCGAGTCCGACTTGCACTTAGCTGGTTTTTGTACACCCAATTTCAACACTCCTACAATTACATCCACAAATCTTTATGTTCTATCTGATCAAGACCGAACATGTGGTCCAACTACACAATATGGGCAAGAGGTCCTTAATTATTAACGTCCAATTTTACGAGCAATCAACACCATAATGTTAGGTTGTTAGAGGCTACTACGACTGGGAATACGTGTTTGGTGAAACAGACTGGTCATAAAAATTACCTAATGTTCTACCTAATATGTAAAAATGTAACCATCAAGTTCATCAAGTTGTCGACGGCGCGTATTGTTCCACGCAAGATGTCAGCAACTGTAGGGGCCCAGCTGGGTCGAAGCCTACTGGGGCCAAGGGTCTGATTCTGAAAGGAAGACTCGGCCCTGGTACGAAAGGCAACGAAGGAACAGGAGTGGGTTTTTGTCAGTAAAAGTCTGACACTATCTCCCGCCCCGCCCAAGAGAGATATGTCATAAGATGATTTTCCCAACGGAAAAAAAATATGTAAAAATGTCGTGTCACGGTGTTTTTGATCGCAGTCCTCCGAAACGGCTCGACCGATGTTAATGAATTTCACCCTCCTTCCCCCGCTTACAATTTTTTAATCACGTTGGCAGAACAAGGTTTGCTGGATTAATTACTTTATTTATACCTAATTGTCAACCAAGATAATATAAATAGGTGTTTCATAATTTTACTGACTAAAACCCACTCCTGTTCCTTCTTTGCCTTCGTTCCAAGGCCCCGAAGTTCTCTTTCGCGCAACTCATGGAACACCGTAGGCTTCTTTTGCTAACATTTCCTTGAGGTGCGCGTGGAACACGCCGTCGACCAGCCCGCGCCTACGGTGGCTGGAAATCTGGATCGGGATCCCGGCGGATGGGGCGTGAGCGCCGTTACCTCACACGTGTGGTAACCTCCTTTGCTAGCATTACTGCTTCGCAGAAGGAAGCGACCGCTTGCTACTCCTTTTCGCTCCGGACTATGCCCTGTACCAAGGTCCGGCGCGAGAGATCGTTGCTACCGATCGCCCCCACGAGGACACGGCAGTGCTCTGCCCAATCGGGGCACATTTCTACCGTATGCTCCACCGTGTCCTCCGGGCGGTCACACAATGGTGACAACCGGGCGTTTCTTCCGCACGAATCCGGTGTAGGAACCTTCCGAACTTACTATATCCGGTGAGAACCTGCGTCACGCGGACAGTGAGGACGCTGTATTGTCTTTCCAGCCACTTCTCAAAGAGAGGACTTACCGCCATAATTATGACATAAAAAAGGTATTGTATTATATTTATATTATCTTGGTGTACCCAAAAACATACTATAGGCGGCTTTATCACATTTCGCGATCTCTTCCAGGCAACTTGAAATGGACATGTTTAGTCTACACTCGAACCGTCGACCTCTAAAAAAATATTTGTTTCCTCTTTGCCCAACACAGTTCACAATCGACCCCCACAGTGTGAGACTGCATTTTCATATAAAGGTTAGGTATACCTCGGCCACTTTCAACACATAATTCGGTAAGAATCTAAAAATAATATTTTGAGACAGACTAAAGGCAAAAATCGTCATCATCATTTCAGCCGAAATACGTCCACTGCTAGACATAGGCCTCCCCCAAGTGCGCCTCATCGATCCCTAGTCCACATCCTTTCGGCCACATCACCCATCTGTTCTGCTAGCAATGTGTCTTGCCCACTGCCACTTAAGTTTAGCGATTCTTCGGGCTATGTCGGGACCCTTATTTCTCCAGCGGATATCTTCACTTCTGGTTCGGCCAAGAAGACAAACAATTAGTTATCAGAAATAAAACACAGACTTAATAATTTACACACTTGCAACGTTTGTATGTATGTTTGTTCAGGGTAAATCACGCAAATGGATTTTGAAATAGTGACCCCTAACCGATTGAGCTGAAATGTTGTATACTTAATGTGGTATCATGGAACTGGTCTAATCGTGAAGTCGGATAGCGGCCATTACAAGTCCCATCGTGTTTGAGCTATTTGGAATAGTCTTAAAAATTTGTTATGAAAAAATATTTTCATTGAAAACTATTTTTTTTTATTATTCTCGATAGGTTCACGCTTGACCGCCATCTCACCTGATGGAAAGCGATGATGCAGTCGACGATGGAACGCGCTTACCTAGAAGTAACCTTTTCACTCTTGACTTAAAGATTACCGGGTTGTAGCTATCAGGAAACACACATTCCGGCAAGGAACTTATTTTATCAAAATAATAATGAACTACAAATCACAAGCCTACATAAATATTTAATTATGTAAATAAACTTTAAACAACCGTCTCGAACTGAAAATTGTACTAAGATCATAGTCTCATGTTGAATTAAGTATTATTAGGCCGTATTAGTGAAGTGACGTATTAAATCCTTCAATTATGAATTCAGAAACTAACGCCGGGTTTGAAATATCTTGTAAAATTACTGGATTAAGTAACAGTTTGATTTCTTGAGAGGAAAGTTTTGGTAGACTGAAATAATATTATTTCTTTCTGTTTCTTTTCAACAAAAGTATTCTATTTGACTGGCCTGTTGGTATAGTGATAAGTGGCCCTGACTGCTATGCCGGAGGTCGTGGGTTTGACTACCACCGAAGAATGTTTGTGTAATGAACACGATCATTTGTTCTGTGTCGAGGTATAATTTATCTATAATAATATATGTATTTACAAATGTATATTTATATATGTTGTAGAATATTATTATAGTTACTAAAACTGTTTTAATTCAATTAATTACCTAGATGTCAATTGCAATGTCGTTTGAAAAAAATTAAAGTGTACACATTTCTCTAAGTCTTTTGATTCAAAACATAATTTAATTAATCTTACCTTCGTCAGCAATACCCTCCCAAAATAGTCACTAAACAAAGATTTGCCAAGGGTTTCTGTGATTTTTTTTCCAATGTTGCATCTGAGTAATATTTAATTATAATAAGTAGGTATGTAATGTGTTCCTACATTTGTCCTTTGCATTCTAAGATCAGGATAACTCTTTCTTGCATGCATTCGGAGATCCTAAGGTTCGCATGCGTAATAGATACTCAGGAGCACGTATGTGACCGTTTTGAGTCCCAAAACAGAGCATGCCGTGACGCCTATTGTGTGAAAATGTTTATTTAATGAGCTATGTCCGGTGATGGTCCCTAACACGAGACTTTAGGCTGCCTGTGTCCAGTCGCAGAAATAAAAACATGTAGATACTTTCTTTTAATTCTTTATTAAAAAATAATATTTAAAAAAAACTTTAATTCAGACCCAATAGTCCATATATGTATTTTTAGTGTGTTAATAACAGAAAATGCACTTGTTTATTGTAAACTATTAAAAATTGCAATATATGTGGATAAATGAATACATGTACAGTCAGGGGTCAAAAGTGCAGTTGCACTCCATCAGTACTAAAGGATTTAAAAAGTCTTTGTAGAAGAGGGTCAACGGTTCATGCCTGATTTGATTTGTAGCATAGAATAGCGTAGTATTAATTAACTAATTGTGAACTATGAAACTTCTACTACAAATAAATTTTAGGCACTTTAGCTTTGGTAGATTGCTACTGAACTTTTGACCCCTGATTGTACATAGGAGAGTTTTCTTCCAGCGAACCATTGAGTGATAGAAAGAAATCACAAGGAAGGGTAGGATCCAGTGCATAATTTTAAAATTACAAAATACCAATAATATATCATCTAAAATTACATACAGAAATACATAATTTTATAATACTAGCTGACTCGGCGAACTTCATACCGCCTAATAATGTGATAAATGAAGAACCGCTCGACCGATTTTGTGCAAACTTCACATAAACCATCTACTAAATAGTCCGAACAAAGCCTAAACATTTGGTTTGGATAGGTGAGCCCGTTCTTGAGTTATAAAATTACAACGAAAAGTAGCATTGATTTTTATATATATACTATGTCATTCTACCGTGGGTGTGATAACACATTCAAAAGACACCCACACTTGGAACACCTGTAGGCTGTAGGCCATCCAAATTTTTGTTCCGTGCGTGAACCGAACTCGCGACAGGCAGCGTAGAAGTTACAATCACTCAACCAACCGAATTACCGACCAAATTTATTGTAAATTATTTCTTTGCAGGTTTTTAGTAAATAATCCTTTCCTTTCTTTATTCCTCAAGACAATAGAATTACGAATCATTTTTAAATCTATTTTCTTTTTTGGCAGTAGTTTCTGATACTAAACCTATTAGAGCCACGAAGCGTTTCTGATGTCTCAACATAAAATAATAAAGAGCAATATGGACTGTTTATTAACGCAGCTTAGCGACGGCGACGGGAGAGTACACTATTGATGTAATAAACTTAATAAACGTAACAGTTTAATGAAACTCTTGCCTGTATCTAATCTTCCTTTTATAACTTTAAAAATGTTGCTGATAAAATTTATAAAGCACAATTTCGATTGTATATGGAGTACTGGCCCCCTAGCCAAGTTACGATCGTTTCGTTTGCGTTAAACGCCTCGAGTAGGCCACGCCTCCAATTCTTTTGTTCTGACCACGTGACTGAGCGTTGAGATGACGTCCGAACAAAGGAATCGGAGGTGTGGCTTACTCGAGGTGTTCGACGCAAACGAAACGATCGTAACTTGGCTAGGGGGACTGCTCTCATCTTTCGGACGGATCTGCCAGATACCAGCTTGATGCGCTGGAGTCAATTGAGAGACAAGCCAAGAGGATCATTGACATCTAATTATGCACTCGTCGAGTCACTGCTTCAAAAGCTTGAGCACCGACGCCGAGTTGCTAACCGGTCGGTTTTCTACAGGTTGCATTTCAGGGAGGCCAAACGTACAGCGAACTTTCCACCCATACAATAGAATAAGTAAAAGTACAAGTCCTATACGCACAAAACGTTTTGCTAAGGAGTGGAATTCCCTGTTGGATTCTGGGTTTCCTGATAGCTACAACTTAGTCAAGAGTGACTCAGGGTCTTCAGGTCAGTCTAGCCAAGCGTGCTCCACCGTTGACCACATCATCACTTACCGTCAGATTGTCAAACGCGACCTCACCAATAATATTTAAAAAAAATTGGGCAAGTGCGAGTCGGATTCGCGCCCTAAGGGTTCTGTCACTTAAACTTACATAAGAAGGTAAACAGCTCAATTCCCGAATGGAGTCTGGAAGAGTTTTACTGACATAACAACAAATTTAGAGTTTTTAGTTTTATTCCCATATCTTTGCTATAAGACCTTGCTTTATGCCAAATTTGAGGATTCTGGGTCATCCTATAAATTTTAATTTCCTCGAGAATGTCGAAATATACGTTACTTGCGACATAAAAGGACGTATCTTTTTTTCAGTTAACTTTGAAATCTGATTTTTTTACTTTAATAAACCGCAGACTTGAGTATATGGTTTTAATTTCAACTCGATACCTGCATGCGTTCCCGAGATAAAGGGTCTTGACAGACAGTCAGACGGATGGACAACAAAGTGATTCTATAAGGTTTTCATTTTTTCCTTTTAAAGTAAGAGACCCTAAAAACTGCCGAAACCAACAGTCCTCTTCTTTTTCCACTGTTGTTGGGCATAGGCCTCCTCCAACCGTCTTTAACGTTACATAATATTCCACATAATGAGACTATGTGCTAACAAACCAACAATGTGTACCAATATAATTTACTAAATAGGTATACATCTAGTAAATTACCTTTCAAAGCACATCTCTTTGCAAATTACAACAATTCAAGAAAATCAAGATCCTTTGACAGATCGTGTAATATGTACGAAGCTTGCACGTGCTTTGTTATTAGAAGATCAATTTACAAGTACATAAGTGAATGACGTCAGAACTTCAGGGATTTCTGTGGGAAGTCGTCAAACTTTTATTTAGATAATTATTAGTATGAGCTGCCGAGTTGAGCAGTGGTGGCCGAGTGGTAACGGCCCCAACTTACGAGTTGTAAGTCGCGAGTTCAAACCCAGCCAGGCGCATTACTTTGTATAATTTATTTCATAACCACTGCTCTCAAAACGGTGAAGGAAAACATCGTGAGGAAACCGGCATATCCTAGAACCAAAAATTCATTCATAAAAGACATGTGACATCCACCAATCCGCACTGGGCCTGCGTGGTGGATTACGGCCCATTCCCTCTCCTAGAGAGGAGGCCTGAGTCCCAGCAGTAGGAACATTCAAAGGCTGATATGCTATGCTATATGCTTAATTACGAGTAAACACGACTTCCAAAATTTAGTTTAAACAAAAAAAAAATGTTTTTTTCTGCTTTTGTAACATGTTACTCTTTTTTCCGGTGGGAAAATCATCTTATGACGAATCCCGCTCTTGGGTGGAGCGTGAGATAGTGTTATTTTTTTTTTATTGGGTGGGAAAATCATCCTTATGACATCCCCGTTCTTGGGCGGAACGGGAGATAGTGTCAGACTCTTACTGACCCACTCCTGTTCCTTCGTTGCCTTCGTCCCAGGGCCTCGGGTTCCGCTTTCACACTACCCGTGGCCCCAGTAGGCTTCGACCCTGCTGGGCCCCTACGATTTGCTGACATCTCCATAAGGCGCGCGTGGAACAAAACGCGCCGTCGACGACTTGGGCTCGGTCCGGACGGTTACCGGACGGTCAGACGGCGAGCCACCCATTGTTCGGCGTCTGCACCCACTACTCCTCAAAGAGGGGAAGTACCGCCATGATTATGGCGTGCCCAGCACTGGGTCGCGACAGTCGCTGTCGCCATTTCTCCATGAGAACTCGCCGGAGCTCTGTCCGCCATGCTGCGACTTGTCGCGGCAGCGGAGTTTCGCCCCGGCGTTGCATCTCCATGCGCCGTTCGTGCATGAGTGCAAGGACTGTTGCCTCCAGCTCCCATGGTTTCTGGCCAGCAAGGAGGCTCGCCGCTTCATGGGAAATCGTCTGGTATCCTCGCACCATCCGTATGGCCATGACCCTCTGGCACGCGTTCAGCCGGGCCGCCGGCTGCTTCCGCAGCCCCGGCGCCCACACCGGCGCGCCATAAAGGGCCATAGACCGAACGATCCCCGCGTAGAGCCTCCGGCAGGAGGCGTCTGGACCCCCAAGGTTGGGCAAGAGCCGCCCGAGGGCAGCCCCAGTCCGATTTAGTATGGGAGCCAGACGTCGGAAGTGCTCGTCGAAATCCCATCGGCTGTCGAGAACGAGTCCCAGGTACTTCATCGTTGACCCGACGCCGATGTGGAATCCTCCCACCGTTAGCTGGGAACCCGGTGGTGGCGCGTTCCGAGGGCCGTGAAAGCACATGGCCTCGGACTTGTGCAATGCCACCTCGAGTCCCAGCTCCTGGATCCTGCCAACGACTGTCGCAACCCCGCGTGTCGCTAGTAGGTAGGGTAGGTGATGTACCTGTCTGACAGGTACGCCTCGACCACACGACAGAGGTAGTCGGGCATCCGGTGATACCGGAGTGCCCTCCCAATGCTACTCCAGGGCAGGGAGTTGAAGGCGTTGGCGATATCCAAAGATACCGCCACGACACACCTGCCCTGGGCCACTGCATCCGCGGGAGATAGTGTCAGACTTTTACTGACTAAAAACCCACTCCTATTCCTTCGTTGCCTTTCGTACCAAGGCCGAGTCTTCCTTTCAGAATCAGACCCTTGGCCCCAGTAGGCTTCGACCCTGCTGGGCCCCTACATTTGCTGACATCTCTTTGAAGCGCGCGTGGAACAGTACGCGCCGTCGACGACTTGGGCCTGGTCCGGAAGGTTACCGGACGGTCGGAGGGCGAGATACCCATTGCTCGCAGTCCGCAAGCCCGCGCCTACGGTGGGCGGTAATCGGGATCGGAATCCCGGCGGCGGTTGGAGCGTGAGGACCGTTGCCTCACGCGATCGGCCGCTTCCTTTGCTAGCATTACTGTGACATGTTACTATTTGGATTGGAGTAACCTATTTTATACAACATGTCTCCCTGTTTTAAACAACCCATATAAATTAAGATAAAGAAATATGCAGGACCTTTAACATCTAAAAAACAAGATATATGAATCTTTCGTTTATTTTCCGAAACAAAAATAGATACGAACCATCGTACCTATATTTTCACAATCACAAAATAACAGTAATAAAATACGTATCTCCGCTTTGCAAATAAACTGTCCTCTTTAAACTTGAATCTTCAAAAAAAAAGCCCGTGTTCAGCCCTTTTGCGATACTTCGCTGACTTTTTAACGGTCACACATTTTGTTCACAATATTATTTTAATCGGCCACTTGTAGGCCTCGAGGCGAGGTTGGCAACATTACACAAATTAAATAACACCCCCATATTGTTTTTAAAGAGAATTTTAAGCTGACAACACTTTTTGAGCGTTTTTTCAGCGAGGGTTGTAGATTGGTTCTGGGTAACTGATTTTTCTTCAACTTTATGATTTTAGAAAAGTATCGGGTTACTGTATTAGTTTAAAAAATTTACCTTCAAGCTTTTAGCTGATTACTATAAGAGTGTTCTTTATATAACAGAGATGTAAATTACCTGCTAACCTTTTTAGCCTTCCCAAAAATCATGAAAAAGTCTGCCACAGATGTACGACAGTAAACACTGCTCCAAATTTTATTAAATTTTCTATCAAAACCGATGGAATGACTTTTGACAAATTATTCTCAACGAAATTGAAGTGTTTACATTTCTTGAAAGTTTAATCTTTATGAAAAACAATAACAATGACACAGAAAGTCAGACCAGTGATTATGTACTTAAATTTAATCAGTTTTCCATCAGAAGTTAACAGAATTAAAAGTTGAACAGTATTAGTGAATAACATCGCCTCATGATGGATCTATTATGTAACTTTGTTGGCGTGAAGCTGTTTGTATCATCACCGATTTAGGGCGGAATTCACCAATAGAACTAATCGCGTTTTAACGTTTGGCTCGCATAATCGCGTTTAGCCGCTGTCACTTGTTTGTATTTTTCTTTTGTTGTATTGTTACAAGTGACACTAGAGACAGCAGCTAATCGCGATCGATTTTTCCCCCAAGCTTCTCCCAAACTCTAAGTCCCCATGCTTAATTAATATTGTACTAATTAATATAAAAAAGCGAAAAGCCTTTTTATGTTTGTTTAAACGCGCTAATTTCTGGAACTACTCGTACCTGTCAGATAGAAAAAATCTTTGTATAAAGGCCCGATTCGTATAGGCAATATAATATCACGCTACGACCCTTGGAAGCGAAGCAATAAATAAAGACGCAGGTTAGGTTTTTAATATTTAAAAAACTCTTAGGGCTATGTTTCACCGGGACACCATACAGACACCAGAGTCGTTACATTTAAGGACCATTTTGATACTGTCTCAGTGTGGACTGAGACAGTATTTTTGCTGAACTGGACCTATTTGGCGCAACCGTGAGACACACATTGTGTCAGTGTTTTTCTCTTAGTTGTCTTGAATTTTGTTTTACTGTGTGTGTATCCATGCGTGCCAAATAAAATATTTTTCTTTCTTTTTTTTTCTTTCTTTCTTTTTATCAAAATGTTCCTTAAATGCACGCGTCCGAGTTGGTCAAATTGGTTACGCAACCAAACGTGTGGTGGTGACTAACTCTCTATAGAGCTGTATACATTCTTTTGGTAGCGGCGAATGGTCGCGCCGCCATGGTTTCCCGTGGAAATATAGCCTTTAAAATTGCGTAATTTTATGAAAGCTGGATGTAAACGACATCGACAGTAAAGCTAGATTGTTAAGGTTCATTACTCAACACATTTCTGAACCTTGCAAAATCCAGTAATTTCGAGTAAAAGTAAGCTTGATAGGCCATAACCAGCAGCTACTGAAATAATCGTAACAATATCATTTTCACCGAAAGTGATCCGACTTTCCGACCATATCAGTTCATAAATGTTCATTAATTATAACAACTGGTTGACGTTAGTCGTTAGCGTACCTGTAAGGTGCCATGTTAGTGATAGCTGTTTTAAGTCTCTAATGACGTAGGGGCCCTGCAGGGTCGAAGCCTACTGGAGCAATGGGTTCGCTTCTGAAAGGAAAACCCGTGGCCCTGGAATGCAAAACAACTAAGGAACATGGGAGTGGGTTTTAGTCAGTAAAAGACACACGCCACACGCTGACACGCCCTCTCGCTCCGCCCAAGGGCGACCACTCACTGATTAATCACGAAACCTCAGAAACTATAACACCTATAAACTTAAAATTTAGCAGGTAGGTTCCTTTAGGGTGTAGACATCCGCTAAGAACAGATTTTACGAAACTGGGTGGAGTTTAAGGGGTAAAACGTAGGTTGGAAGTTTGTATGGAGAAACCTACTTTTACGCGAGCGATGCCACTGGCAGATGCTAGTATAACATATTTTTAGAAGTATAATAATTTAATTAGCTGCTGATTGACTGACTTAATTATTTAATCGACTACCAAGGAAGGGTTGTTTTTCGTGTGTATCTTGTATGTATGTTTCTATGTGTGAGAAAGGAAAAAAGAAGAAAACACAAAAAAAAGCATTTGCTCGAAATGACGTACCTAGTCTTAAAACTTAGCTAATTACAAATATAATAATCTATATATGCGTCACATCCGCGCAAAACAGCCGAGAGGTCAGCATAAAGCCGTGGCTTCCTGTATAATGCGATGAAACCACAGCGCTGGTTTTCAGCGTGAGCCAACGAGGTCATAAAGTTAACCACTTTATTACCTCGTGTCTTTCAAAAGGCTGAATAAATTTTGACAGTTAAGGTGTCATTAGATTCATTCAAAAACCCTAGTATCCCTAAATTGATCTTTAAAAAAGAAAATCAAAATGGCGGATATTTGGCGCTAAATTGTAAATCGTTAATAAAGTTCTTTCCAGAAACAGGGTCAGACTAAATTTTAATTAAGATCATACAGCAAACCTTCATTATGCTTACACCTGCGTTTGACTGCCTTCAACTGATCAAAGGCAGTCCGTGAAATTAAAATTTTGCTTTTTGCAGATTGGTGGGCTTTATAATATTTATTTCTCGGAAATAATTCAATAAATTAAGACGTCTTTTTATAAAATAGCCATCCACTAGGGTAAGACGAACTCAGAGGATCGTATTTTTCGATAGGATGTTTATTATAATTATAAAAATTAAAATAAAACTTCTTTTTCATTTATTTTATTAATTTATTACATCAAGAATTTTATATAACATCTGCCAAACTGCATAGCAGTTTGTCGGCAGTTTTATTTTTAGTCATCAAAGCCCATAGTAAGTTAGCACAGACAAATTTACTTAATAACTATGTTAGTCACAATAACAATATATAGACAATCACATTACATCTTATCAGTAAATATTCCGTAAATAAATATTATTATGGCCGCCAATCATATTTTAATCAACATACAACTTGCAAAATGCAAAAATTTAATGGAATTTTGAATTTTACGAACGATCCTAGAACTTAATAAAAGTTTTGAAACCACTGAACACTGAGGACACGATATTGATAAAAGAAATTATCAATACTGAAGTATCGCAAAAAAAAGTCTCGTACTCGGAAAAGTATTGAAACTAAAGTAATCGACTACTTTTCTTAGGTCCTTATACGCACCCTACTAGGAACACGTTATCAAATTGAAAGTATCGATACTTCAATGTATCGAGTATTTTCTTAGGTCCTTATGCACTGGGCATGATCTCGATCCCTATTTCCAGCCACCATAGGCGCGGGCTTGCGGACGGCGAGCAATGGGTAACTCGTCTTCCGACCGTCCGGTAACCGTCCGGACTGAGCCCAAGTCCAAGCTCTAGTACCTACTTGTAAAAATATCAAAACAAAAGTATCGAATACTTTTTTTAGGTCACAATGCTCACACAACATGCCATGACGTAGACAATATCAGTCAGTGACGTCAATTTTGATTAGGTTGAAAAAAACATGATCACCTAGGTTACTTCTAAGATTTATTCGATTCTATTGAATCGAAAAAAATATTCGTTGAATAAAAAGTATCGAATACAAAACTAACGGTATCGACAGGAAAATACTCGATACCACAAAGTATCGATACTTTTTACGTATGCCTACTAAGCACTAGATGCACTGGTTATAGGAAGCACTTACGAGGATCCATACTGGATCTGCTCACGACGGCAGAATAAACCTATTAACTACAAAGGTGGGCTCTTAGCCGATGCAAATTGATGACGTGTACTGCATTATAATTAGCGAAAACACGTGGCTTTGGAACTTAATTAATTACGTGGTGTGTGCAATCAAAGGAGGGTAAGATACAAAACAATTACTGATTGGAAATATTAAAATTTGACGTTGAGCTACTTGCTCCTACGCTGCAAGATTAACAGACTAGCTGCGAGTCGTGGGTTAATTCATTAAATCATTAATTAATTTATTCATTAAATTATTATTTTATTTATTAATTAATTAATTCATTAAGTATTTGTGTGGCCTACAGATTTTTTTTTTTTTTTTTAATTGATATAAACCAGTGCTCGACTGCGATCCCACCCGATGGCAAGCGGAGATGCAATCATTGATGGTCAGGCGCACTAGTTTATTAAGAGCCTATTCACTCTAGCCTTGAAGACACCTATATTATAGTTGGACGGAAAGACCGCAGCAGGCAGATTGTTCCAGTCCTTCGATGTACGCGGTATAAACGACGAAGCGAAACGCTTAGTCCGGACCGTTGAAGTTTCAACAACGTAAGGGTGGATACTCGCCGTTCGTCGGCTTGTCCGATGGTAGAAAGGAGATGGCGGAATCAAGTCATGCAGTTCCCGCGCACACTCTCCAAAATGTAACCTGTAAAATACCGATAGGCTGGCTACTCTGCGCCTGTGCTCGAGGCTTTGTAGATTGGACTTAACCAAATCTGGATCCCCAATTAGCCTCTTCGCACGCCTTTCCACTGAGTCCAAAGCTGCTAGATGGCATTTTGCAGCACCAGCCCATATGTGACTGCAGTACTCCACACACGATCGGACCTGTGCTTTGTATAACATTAGAAGCTGTCCCGGTGTGAAGTACCGTCGGACCTTTGCAAGAACGCCTAGTTTTCTAGCAGCTACCTTGGCTTTGGACTCAATGAACCGCCCGAAATTGAGATCTGAGGAAATTTCAACTCCTAAGAGTTGAAGGCGGTCGGTGCACTCCAGGGATACATTCTGAAAAACGGGAGCCAAGGTGAACGGGCTCCTCTTAGCGGTGAACAGACACGCTTGTGTTTTGGCGGCGTTGAATTTTACCAGATTGGTTTCGCCCCACTTGGAGACTGCCTGAAGTGAGACATTCGTACGCTCTACCATAGCCTCTCGTTCGGACCGAATTTGCTCCTTACTGGCCCGAGGACCTGGCAGGTACCTCTCTACAACTGTGCTATCGTCTGCATACCCATAGATACCGGGCGTCAGCAGATCGTTAATATGCAGCAGGAAAAGAGTTGCAGAGAGAACTGACCCCTGAGGAACTCCGGCATTAGTCGTCATGGGCTCTGATGAGCATCCATCGACAACAACTCGGAGAGACCGTTCACTCAGAAAGTCTTTTACCCAGTTAATCAGGCCAGGGGAAATGCCGTACGCTGGAAGCTTACTCAAAAGGCTGGCGTGCCATACCCTGTCGAAGGCCTTCGAGACGTCCAAGGAGACAGCAATCGCTAGATAGACAGATAGATATATTCTTTATAGTACACCAATAATAAATACACAGGTAGTTGTTCCTATGGGTGTCTTGTTTGTGAGTTTACATATTTGTGAACGTAACCCACTATACAAGAGTAAGGAGGAGTGGCAGGCAGTCGCCTCCTTCTGCGAAGCAGTAATGCTAAAATAGAAGGCGGCCGCACGCGCGTGAAAACGGCCCTCGCGCCCCAGCCGCCGGGATCCCGATCCCGATTTTCAGCCACCGTTAGCGCTGGCTTGCGGACGACGAGCAGTGGGTAGCTCGCAGTCCGATCATCTGGTAACCGACCGGACCGAGACCAAGTCGTCGACGGCGCGTGGAACATTACGCGCGCCCCAAAGAGATGTCATCAAAACCGTAGGTGCCCAGCAGGGTCAAAGCCTACTGGGGCCATGGGTGATGCGAAAGAGAACTCCGGGGCCCTGGAACGAAGGCAAAGAAGGAACACAAGGGCGGGAGATGTCATTAGATGATTTCCCACCTAAAAAAAACTACAAGAGTAATTCCTAATCCACGTCAACGTCGGTCAACGTATTTTCAAGCAAAAAATATAGAATAAAATTACTGAAATTAAATACAGGATTTTTTTTAATTGGCTTTTTCCTACACTCCAATGTCTTCAGGAAAATGCACAAAATAATGGGTTTTTTTATTATATTACAGTAACTACCCTCAAATCATGCATGAAGCAAGCGTAAGAATCACTTTTACCAGCTAAATGGCATGACTTCAGAAATTGGGACACGAGTCCTAAGACTCCTAAGTGATTTGCATTTATCTCCCAAACTCCAGAACATACATTTTAGAAATCGTCACAAGTCTTGTTTTTGGTTGAAAAGTATTTTCCGTTTATGCTAATTTTCATGGCTTTTAAATTACTAATTTGATCTTCATAAATACCGTATACTAAGTGAGTGCAATTCCTTGCCGGAATCTGTGTTTCCTGATGGCTACAACCCGGAAATCTTTACGTCAAGAGTGAATAGTTACTTCTAGGTAAGCGCGCTCCATCGTCGACCGCATCGTCGCTTTCCATCAGGTGAGATAGCGGTCAAGCGCGAACCGATCAAGAATAAAAAAAAGAAAAAAGAAAACACGTTTATTTGGCACACACGTAAACATAATGAAGTCATAAATCTGGACGTGATCCAACCAATCCTGCCCCAATATATTCGTGTTAACTGTAGAGTGTCCATCAAGAGAGTGCACCAAATTGATTACGAACCAGGGTGGGGTAACGTCCCTTTACTTTTAATTAAAATAGAGGTCGAACGGAAAAACTGTGTGTCTACTTTGAGAAGGTCAACAAACCCTCGTCTGTGGAACTAACTAAATCAAGCTTTTAATTGTAATATGTACCTATTTATGTATTGCATAAAGGATTTATGAATGCGTTTTTAATTTCTAGGTAAAAGTGTACGTTTTTTATTTAAAGATATATTTCTTTATTAGCGATCAACTTAGGGTTCACCTCCACATTATGTATGTATCCAAAATATATTACGCAGACATTGTATAAAAGACTTTCAGAAGAAAAGAGGCAGATTAAAGAAAATATTAAACGGATTAACCCTTTCAACAGAACCTCAAATTCAATTTCTTTGCTCTGGGCATAATAAAAATCTCCGATCTACCAATAATCGCCTGCTACGATATCCCACACATCGCTCTGGGTTTATCCAGTCCTCTTTCTTTGTCCAAGCGATCTCTCTTTGGAATGCGCTCCCTCTGACGGCTTCCAGTCGGTTCACTTTTAAGGTGATGGCACGTGAAAACATTCGTAAGAAGTTGGTGTAAAGAAATCATCGCTGTGATAGCGATGATTTGTTGGATACGTTTTTCATAATAACTTTGTTAATTTGTATGTATGTATCTAAGTATATATTTATTTATTATTGTTTTGTTAATCTAGTTTACCATATGTTGCACCTACCATGTTATATTTCTGCACCACCCTAAGGTCGACTCGTAGAAAATGCCTAAGGCATTAAGTCCGCCTTTGTACAGTGTTTCTTACTAGTGCATAAAGTTTTAATAAATAAATAAATAAAACTTTTCGTCATCTCTTTTCCTTAGCAACTCGAAAATCGGGCGATTCTCCAGTTTTTCTGACACACGTGTTACTTTGGGCACGCCACAATTATGGCGGTAATTCCCCTCTTTGAGGCGTGGTTGGAAAGACCTCACGGCGACCTCACATTCCGCATGACGCAGGTTCTCACCGGACACGGTAAGTTCGAGAGGTTCCTGCACCGGATTCGTGCGGAAACGACGCCCGGGTGTCGCCACTGTGTGGCCCACCCGGAGGACACGGTAGAGCACACGGTGGAGGTGTGCCCCGCTTGGGCAGAGCAACGCCGTGTCCTCGTGGGGGCAATCGGCGGCGGCGATCTCTCGCGCCGGGCCTTGGTTCAGGCCATGCTCCGGAGCGAGGAGGAGTGGCAGGCGGTCGCCTCCTTCTGCGAAGCCGTAATGCTAGCAAAGGAGGCGGCCGATCGCGTGAGGCAACGGTCCTTACGCTCCAACCGCCGCCGCCGGGATTCCGATCCCGATTTCCGGCCACCGTAGGCGCGGGCTTGCGGACGGCGAGCAATGGGTGGCTCGCCGTCCGATCGTCCGGTAATCGAACCGAGCCCAAGTCGTCGACGGTGTAGTGTTCAACGCGCGCCTCAAGGAGATGTCAGCAAATCGTAGGGGCCCAGCAGGGTCGAAGCCTACTGGGGCCACTGGTAATGTGAAAGCGGAACCCGGGGCCCTGGGACGAAGGCAACGAAGGAACAGGAGTGGGTTTTTAGTCAGTAAGAGTCTGACACTATCTCCCGTTCCGCCCAAGAGCGGGGATGTCATTAGGACGATTTTCCCACCCAATAAAAAAAAAAAAAAATTACGTTCGAATTCCCACATGAAATATTACCCACACACGTTGAAGGGACTTATGAAAATAAGTCCCTTCAACGTGTTTATGTCTTGACACAGTAGAGTCAAAAAATACTGATCGAATTTTCATGTAATTTTCGCCAATAGACAGAGTAAGAAAGATTTAATAGTATAAAACACTACCTGTCTCCCGCGATTTACGGCTCTACTTCTATCGATCGTAGCGTGATGTAGCCTTCCTCGATAAATTGGATATCTGACGGTAAATGATTGTTTTTCAATTATAATAATATAATATAAGAAAGTGGTACTCCTGGACACGGCTCGTATAGTTAGGAGGTTCCTCTCTCTGGAGCCCTGACCGCCGGTAGCTTGGACTCTGTTCCCGATACCGGTGGGCTACTATTTTTTATATTTTTAAATGTTTTTAATTTTATAGTGGAATATTTAAAAATATAATTTATATGTATTGTAAAAGGAATAAACGATATAATATAATAATATTCACACAACATTCAACATTCGGAGCAGTGGTGGCCGAGTGGTAACGGCCCCGACTTACGAGTTGTAGGTCGCGGGTTCAAACCCAGCCAGGCGCATTACTTTGTGTAATTTATTTCATCACCACTGCTCTCAAAACGGTGAAGGAAAACATCGTGAGGAAACCGGCATGTCCTAGAAACAAAAATTCGAAGACATGTGACATTCACCAACCCGCACTGGGCCCGCGTGGTGGATTATGGCCCATTCCCTCTCCTAGAGAGGAGGCTTGAGTCCCAGCAGTGGGAACATTAAACGGCTGATAATGCTATGCTATGCTATGCTATTCACACAACTATCACACAACGCCGTCTAGTCCCAAGCTAAGCAGAGCTTGTGTACTAGACAACTGATAAACATACTTATATATTTCATACATATTATAGATAAATCAAACCATTAAAGGCCTATTACACTTCTCGATATGCAGACAGTCTTAGTCTATGTCGCGTAGTGTAATAAGGGTTAGCCGGGCTTACTCGGAACAAAAAATAAGACAGTCTGAATATCGTGTGCTGAATAACACGTAGTGTATTAGGCCCTTTAGTTCCTGAGATTAGCGCGTTTAAGCAAACAAACTGAACAATCAACCAATTTTTCAGTTTTACAATATTAGTAAAAGTATAGATGTAAAGATAGAATAGCAAAGCCTTGAATTCAAATGATTTGCAACATTCTAGCGAAACTGGGACGGGTCGCTAGTTCTAATTGTTTATTTAGTAACTGTCCCCTGCAGGGCACAGGCTCTTTCTATTTCAATTCCTTTCGGTTTTTGGGAAAGCGTTGGCCAGTATTTGTTATTTACATCAAATGTTACTTGACATAATATTAATCAGGGATGTTATGACATTTCAAATCTGGATTCGAATACGGATATAGGAAAAATATTATACTAGTTCCTAGTCTAGATACAAAACAAACAAAAACCTGTCGTAACCTGTCATCTGATCTTCATATACGCGTATCCATCATTATACGCTTGCATATAGCTTACATACAGTGATATGAAAGAAAAGGAACTTAGTGATAGTATGACGGTTGACAGGATAAAATGGAAGAAAAAAACGTGTTGCGCCGACCCCAAATAAGATGGGACAAGGGCAGGAAGATGATGATGATATAGCTTACATACAAAACTATAAAACTGTCGACGGATCGGCAACGTTGTACTCACGCTGCATGTAGGCGAGACGCCTGCCGTACCGTATACATCGGGGCAGGGCGTACATCGAGCGAAAACACTTTTTTATTTTTGGAAAAAAAAACTTTTTACAAAAAAATAAAAAAAATAACCGACTTCACTAAAAAAAAAACACTAAAAAGATCTAAATCGGTGTTTCTCGGTATTGTTTGTTTCTTATTTAACACCGACTACCGAAGTTAAAGTTATTTTTATCATTTTAGTGTTTTTTTAGTGAAGTCGGTTTTTTTTTGTAAAATGTTTTTTTTTTTTATTTTACATTTTTTAGTTACGATATACTTATAAACAGAATGCCTATTTGTCATCACAATTCCAAATAACCCAAACACTGCTAGTTACTTTGTTTTATTATGAAGTTCCTGTGTTTACCTTCCACCTTCCGACTCCATCATTGGATCAGTTCGATAGTACCTTATAGCCAAAGTGCATCTCATGACAATTCTAATAAGCCCAAACACGGCTAGGATACATTGATTAATTACAGAGTTCCGATGCCTATCTTCCGATTCCATCATCACCATCAGGTCACTTCGATCATACCATTTTCAACATAAATATACAGAACTATTTATTTATTTATATTGACTCATGACGATACAAATAAATATATCACAATGAAGATAATTAAGCGACTGTTTAACTATCTTCATTGTGATATCTATAGGAGTATAAAGTTCCTTTGGTCATTTCTGGTCTACTTCATCAGTTCCACTTCATCGAATGTTACTTTTTGACTGTAATAGTTGAGGAGTTCCCTCAATTCCTCATGAACCCGATCATCAGAACTGGATTTTGAAAAAAATAGGACCAATCTGGAAACATCTACTATAAGAGGAAAAAAAAATGTTGCAAATTGATTCATAAACGACGGAATTCTGAAGTAACACACATATAAAAAAACATACAACCAAATTGATAACCTCCTCCTTTTGAAGTCGGTTAAAAATAGTGGGACCGTCTTCGTCGTCTGTCGGCATTGTCACAAATTATTGAAAACGTACGCGAGTAATACACCTCGTGGACAAGGTCCAGTAGGCTATGCTGCTCTACGCGTCCGTGCACAGTACGCCAGACTCCGCTTTTATCCGAAACTATTCAAAACTTTTTATCTACAAGTCCGTGATAAAGCCTGTCATACTGTTTGGATCAGAATGTTGGGCTGTGAAAAAGACAGATGAAAAAAGATTGCATGTAGCGGAGATGAGAATGTTAAGATGGATGTGTGGTGTGACGAGAATGGATAAAGTGAGAAATGAATGTTGAAAGGGAATCGTTTGTCTTGGTATGGTCATGTGAAGAGGAGGGATGAGACGCATGTTACTAAAAGAGTTATGAGTTTACATGTGGATGGATGGAGAGGGAGAGGGAGATCAAAGAAAAGGTGGATGGATTGTGTGAAGAGTGATATGAAAGAAAGGGAAGTTAGTGATAGCGTGACGAGTGACAGGGCAGAGTGGAAGAAAAAAACGTGTTGCGCCGACCCCAAATAACACGGGACAAGGGCAGGAAGATGATGATGATGATGATTCAAAACTTTTATATCAGTGTCAGTTATGGTTACTGATATTTTGTTATTTCAGACATCCGATAATTTCGCCTACGTTTATAGAGTTCCATTACATCCCTGATATAAATCTACACATTCAAACCCTATACTCATAACTAGTAACTACGATCTCGATATTAAATCTGTGGAAGTGCCATCTTGTAGCCACATCACAGGGAAGAACACAAGTTATATACTGTATTGTCAGATCCAGTCCTTTGATTTAATGACGAAGTTACTTGTTGAATACCAACTTTGTACGGACAGCAACTGAATGTTTGAAAACTATTTCTGTATTTGAAATATTGTGCAGAACCTGACTTTGTTTTAAGCAGTGTAGGTAGAATTGTAGTAATGTGTGGTGTCTAGAATTATTCAAAATTATTATTTTAATCAATTTTGTGAGGAATACTAAATTCATTACATACTCTTTTAAGAAACGCTTCGAACTTTAACTCTTTGCTTTTTTAAGTACCTTTTGAGTTTTTTTTTTTTTTTAATTGATATAAACCAGTGCTTGACTGCGATCCCACCTTCTTCTTCTTAGCGTATCGATGGCAAAACTAGTCAAATTCCTTGTATGGCCCAGTATTCGGCCACGGCAGTGCCGTCCGCTGATGCTGTCATTAGGTCCCTACGTGAACAGGTAACAGGGCACGTGATGCAGGATCGAAGGTGGGACATGGACATGATCCCACCTGATGGTAAGCGGAGATGCAATCATTGATAGTCAGGCGCACTAGTTTATTAAGAGCCTATTCACTCTAGCCTTGAAGACACCTAAATTATAGTTGGACGGGAAGACCGCAGCAGGCAAATTGTTCCAGTCCTTCGATGTACGCGGTATAAACGACGAAGCGAAACGCTTAGTCCGGACCGTTGAAGTTTCAACAACGTAAGGGTGGATACTCACCGTTCGTCGGGTTGTCCGATAAGTACCGTAATTAGAGACACAATAGAAAGACAATGAGCGAGCGAACGCCGGCGTTCGTCTGGGGGTTTAATGAATTAAGTTGAATTGAATGTAAATTCTTGTTTCTTTTAAACTTAGTTTTTAGGTTGTATGTTTTATTTTCTGTTAGTTTAGTAGTAAATTTTAGTTAGTTAGTAGTGGATACCTTTTCTTATTTCAGCTTTGTATTATATAAACTCCGAATCAAGCTGTGGCCTCCGGTAATTGTGGGAGTGCACTAATTTAAAACTTAAATGTATTAAATTTTTACTTGTATGAGTACATCTTACAAGTAAGTATAAGTCTGACACGCCCTCACGCCCCGCCCAAGAGAAGTAGAAGTCTTAGGAGACAGAAATGACACTGAGTGATAAAGTAGCATTCAGCTGGTAAAAGATTTATTAAAAGTGGTCCAGTAGAGAGTAGTATGGAGTTTATGAATTACTAACTTAAATACAAACATTTTGAAATACACTTCGTTCCTAGTTCCCCCTTCTGCTAAGCAGTAATCCTAGCAAAGGATCGGCGGCCGCACACACGAGGGGACGGCCCTCACGCCCCAGCCGTCGGGATCCCGATCCTGATTTCTAGCCACCGTAGGCGCTGGCTTGGGGACGGCGAGCAATGGGCAGCTCGCCGTCCGACAGTCCAGTAACAATCCTGACCGAGCCCAATTCGTCGACGCCACGTAGTGTTCCACACGTGCCTCAAGGAGATGTCAGCAAAACCATAGGAGCCCAGCAGGGTCGAAGCCTACTGGGGCCATGGGTGATACAAAAGAGAACCCCGGGACCCTGGAACGAAGGCAAAGAAGGAACAGGAGTGGATTTTAGTCAGTAAAATTCTAACGAAATGGCGAGAGATGTCATTAGATGATTTCCCAACTAAAAAAAAAGCAGGTATAGACTAGCCAGGTTAGTCCGCAGAAAGTCGAAGACGAAGCCAGATAAAAAGTATCATAAGTCGTTCCTTGTGGTTTAAAAGTTTACTCCATACGAAATTCAGTTTTGTAGTTTAACCGTGAAGTTGTAAAAGAGAAGAGAGAGTAAAGCGTACTTTCATATTTATCATATACTCTGCTGCCAGCGTTTTTGCCCACTCAGAATACTTTTTATCCCGGAAAAGTGTGTGCTATTTCAGTTCATGGATCCCTTCAGCCGTTCGAGCGTGTAGAAGTAACAAACATACACACTCTCACAAATTTTTGCGTTTATTAAAGGTAATAGTGTGATCGATAAAATTCCAACTTTCATTTCAAGAATATTCAGACCTAAATAATTTTCTATGTATCGATATTATTAAGCACATCAATATGTAACCTTTCACGTTTCCTAGCCTCCAATATCGAAATTTAATCAGCGTCATTTGCGAACGGTACATTACAAGAGATTTATATTATAGCCACCGGATACCGTCGAATCAGCGACGCGAAGAAGCTCGCATAGCTTGTCAACATTAAATTGAGATGTATCCGATAGAATCTTTTATCAAGCGTGACCGTTTGACAAGGGTCTAGAAAAATTACCCTCCTCCATTTGTAATGAGAGGATCGATTTCATCATCATATTTTCTGGAATATTCTTAAGTTTTTCTCGGAGATTGTAAATAAGGCAGGTATTTTGTTTTTTCGTTTGTTCATGCCAAAATACAACATAATGACCTTTATATCAATGAACTAACTGACCCCGCAAACATTGTTTTGCCATATACATTATCAAAGAACAAACTGGGCAACTGCGAGGCGGATTTGCGCCCTGAGGGTGCCGTACAAAATTACCTATAAAAACAGTTCAATTCCCGAAATGAGTTGCGTTTTCTGAATACGGAACCCTAAAGAATTGTGAGGGTAAAGGTAGGAGGGTAAAAAATTGCCGTCTACGACCTATTCTCAGACCTACCTAATTGTACACGAATTTGATAAAAATTGGTCACGCGGCCTCGGACGAGTTCGATAATAGACACACGAGATTTTTATATAAGTAAAACACGACAAAAAATCGTCGTGCCTTCTTTGCAATTCCAATGCCATGCGAAATTAACTGGAATCAAAGACATCCCATCAATACGCACAAAACGTTTTGGAAACACATTCATTGTGCGTACAGCCAAGGAGTGGATTTCCCTGCCGGAGTCTGTGTTTCCTGATAGCTACACCCTATACAAGTCTTTAAGACAAGACTGAATTGATTACTTCTAGGCAAACGTGTCATCGACCACATCATCGCTTACCATCAGGTGAGGTTATGGTGAAACGAGAGCCTATCAAATAATATAAAAACCGGCCAAGTGCGAGTCGGAATTGCGCACAAAAGGTTCCGTATCGTCCGTAGCAAAAAACGGGAAAAAAGTTTGTTTTTTTGCACGTTTGTTGTATGGGAACCCACTTAAATATTTATTTTATTCTGTTTTTAGTATTTGTTGCTATAACGGTAACAGAAATATATCATCTTTGAAAACAACTGTCTAGCTAATAACTAACAGACTGGTGACAAACAGACGGACAGCGAAGTCTTGGCAATAGGGTCCTGTTTTTACGCTTTGGGTACGGAACCCTAAAAAAAGCCATCCATGTGCATATGCTCAGTTAACATAGCAAGCGGTCCTAGTGTGGACACAGAGATACGAGATGAATATGTAAAAATTCTTGAAACTGCATACGGATTATGGAAGAGATGAATCACACATGGTTTTTCTCGGTATTTCAACCACAGATCTCTTCTGTCCGTTGTAGATTTTTATATTTATTTCTACCATGTGTGCTTCCATTTATAATACTGTTTTTCCTTTGGCAATACTTCATGCCAAGCTTAAAAGCTCAGTAACATAGAAATGTATTTATATCATGTATCATGGATGAACGATACCTGTAAATTGATAGCATAGCATAGCATAGTCGGCCTTATAATGTTCCCACTGCTGGGACTCAGGCCTCCTCTCTAGGAGAGGGAAAATAAATGGGTGTGTTACATAATTCCGAAAAGTGTAACCTCGAATAACACGTTCCCGTAAGTACACTAATCCGAAACACTTAACAACGAATGCACGCGGTTACGAAAAACCTAACGCCACAGTCATGGAATCTCGAATAACCAAGTCTCTAATTCAACAATATAAATATAATATTTTAATTTGTTTTTTTGTAAAAAACTTTCTTAAACGAATTCCTTTTTATATTTTTTCTTTGATCAGTTCATTATTTGAGTAGTTTATTTGTACAACATCAGTCTGGATAAATATTTTCATTGATAAAAAAAGTATTATTTTTTCTTAACTCAATAATTATTAATCGTGTTCTTTATCTTTGATGAAGGTGTTTTTTTTTTTAAATAAATATTTTATCAAAATTAATGAAATATTTTATGAAAAAATGGCTGTACTTCTAAAAACTCAACACTGCTGCTACGTACCTAGTGTTTTTAGGGTTCCGTACCTCAAAAGGAAAAACAGAACCCTCATAGGATCACTTTGTTGCCCGTCCGTCTGTCTGTCTGTCAAGACCCTATATCTCGGGAACGCGTGGATCGAGTTGAAATTAAAACAATATACTCAAGTCTGCAGTCCCTAGAAGCTGTCAAAAATCAGAAAAAAAGTTACGGCCGTTTATGTCGCAAAAAACGTGTATTTCGACACTCTTAAGTTTCGAATCAGAACACATAGTATGCTTCCCGTTGACCTAGACTCCTGAAATTTGGCTGAAGCTCATAACACAAGCATAAGAAAAAATCTGAAAACTGTAAATTTGACTTACGTCACGGTAAACAACATAATTATTAAATATCTCAATCACATTTCCTTTATTTAGTCTCCACCCACACTCCACAAACCAAAAGGCATTTTTATACATCTTGTTTTATTATATCAACGTTCCCATATTCACACCTACATACTTGACTTTTCAAACACAATATTTGCTTTGAAACGACCCACAATTTTCACGAGCAATATAACCAAACCCACGCTGCGGGCCGAGGGTCACAGGCCGATAAAATTGTGCCCTGTAGTGACAGCCTGTCATCTCATCAACAACCTACTATTAATACTATAATAACCCTTCCTTCAGCCAATATTTATGACCTGTGGAAGACGCTGACACAATGATGTCCATTGTCTTTCTGAGGCCCTACCACAAGCTCTTAACATGATCTATTTGACGACCTAAACTGAACTGAAGAAATGGAGCTATAGCGTGTTTAGCTCCATCCCTTTTTCTCGCTCGCACGCCCGACATTCTAACACATCATGGTAAGGCCCCAGATCAAAAATCAATATTTAGTTTCCGCTTTTCGCGACCATCCTATCAATGCGTCAATTTTCACAGAGATAATATTGTCTTTTGGTGATATTAAATACCAAACATAAGCCGATAACAATACAATTCAGAAGTCCATGTATATTATAGGTTCACTTTTGAACGATCGACCAAAAACGTAGCAGCCAAGCGCCGTCATAATATAGAATCATAATTTGAAGACAATTTCAAAGTAAGACCACAACAATAACATTTGCTGGAGCAAATGCTCTCTTTACAACAGTAAACAATAGTACAGACAGGCAGACAATAAAATACTACAGGACACCATCAATCTTACATCAGTTCCATCACACGTGCCACTCGAATAAAAAACTATCGCTCGTGGTGAACGCGGAGAATACCTGTGTTCTTGTTTTGTGTTTCTTGGACAGATGCTCCTAATCCATTCACTCCTGTTTATTGAGAGCATCAGGTGCATATACCTGACGTGAAATAAGATAATGGATAAAGGAGACAACGTGTAGAAGTTTTAACTAATAGAAGACGGATCAAGTGTGAATTGATAGGTGCTACGAAAAAGCGTAGCAAATAGGTACGAAATTTTGTAGCAAAATATTCTATTTAATCAGTATTGTCACGCTAAGGTTTACAGTTTTGAAAATCTGTTATTGATATAATGAACGAAATTAAAAATTAATCTGTTAAAATAAGTTAGTAATCTCGTAGTTTCTAACTAAATGAAGTATACACAAGTGGTAAATACAATTTTATTCGTCACTAAAAAGACAACTTTTATTTTTTTAATAAGTTTAATTTGTTGTGTTATGGGCTGTATATGCTCACTTCTCAATTTTAAGTCTGACACGATACGTTTATTTTTTTATACAATAAATTGGCTAATCGTCTATGATTGTTTTTCTTTTTAATCAGTTTTTTTTTATAGCTGTAACTCCTCCAAGCTATAATAAATAAATAAAAATACTAATTGTACACCAAATATTAATGGCCTTTTTATAATTATTAAGGGAACCCCTACTCGCTTTTACCATCCCCTTCGTGGTTATTTTTTTAAACCCGCCAGAAAAGCATATATTTTATTTTAGTGCTTAATAAATATTTTAGTTGAAACAAAGGCATACACGGTCAAATACAACCCGTTTCTAAGTTGTTAGTTGCAGAAATAATGTTTTTTTTACTCGCAATTTGTATCAGCTATAAAGTTTAGAAGAAAATCACAGTCAGTTGAAAAAAGAAATATAAAAATAAACAATCACGTTTTATTTATTTACTTTTGGATACACGATACATGTTTGTACATATATGGTTTCACTCGTTTCTGACATTTGTGTGTACCAAACAAACACAAAGGATTATTTATTTCGTGTTCCACATAACTGTGGACCCATAATTGGATTGAATAACCTATACTAGAACCGCTAATTGCATAGAAAATTACTCAATGGTCACTTCACGCCTTTCTAAATGATTGCCACGTAATGAAGTAGAGAGGTAAAATCCCACAATAATAACAGTAACAGTATAGTATATCAGTGTGTTTTGTAGTTATTTCCCAGAGGGGACAAAGCTTTTAGGCGCAAATTAGAGGGAATCTTGATGCCACTGAACATTTTTAGTTGTCCCTGGGGATGTTAGGTATCAATGTGTGCGTTTACATGACCACATCACTTAGAAAATTAACAAAAATAAAGTTAACATAAATACTTTTTATAATTGTTTGCATTATCTTTAAAATTAACACTATTTTAATTCATTAAACTCCAAACGAACGCCGGCACCGCTCTCTCATTGTCTTTCTATTGTGTCTCTAATTTGACTGGCCTGTTGGTCTAGTTAGTGGCTCAGACTGCTATGCCAAAGGACGTGGGTTCGATTCCCACCCAAGACAATGTTTGTGTGATGTGCACGATCATTTGTTCTGTATCTGGGTGTAATTTATGTATAATATGTAAGTATTTAGAAATATATACCTAAGTATGTTTATCAGTTGTCTAGTACTCATAACACAAGCTCTGCTTAGCTTGGGACTAGATCGGGCGTTGTGTGATAGTTGTGGAATATTATTATATTATCAATTACGGTAATCAAAAGGTTAAAGAGAAAATATTTGTATTTTTGTTTAAAATGAATTAATTCATTATAAACAAAAATACACACGTTTCCTCTTTAACACAGTGTTAATTTTAAAAACTTATGGAAACGATTTCAAAAACTTTTTCACTACTACTACGAATGCTACTTTATCACTCAGTGACATAGTACGTAAAAATTTATTTGATAAAAAAAAAATATAGGCAATGTTTTCTTTCATGCGGACGAAGCGGCTGGTAGAAACTAGAGTTTTAATAAGTTAGTAGTTTGGGAATTAACGATACATCCTCATATTACAACATTAAAAAAATTCGATGGTAAATGTCAGCTTGTATGATTCCACGGCTTGGCTGGGCAAAGGATCAGGGGCGCCGACTCCGTGGGTGCTCAGAGGCTTGAGCACCCGTGAGAAATAAACAGTGGACGCCGAGCACCCCTGAGAATAGACATAACAAGTAACAGATCAGTAATAGCCTTTAAGGTTACGTATAAATTATAATATCTCTTGACACTAGGCCTCCCCCAGATGCCGCCTTTGGGGGAGGCCTATGTCCAACAGTGGAAGTCTTTCGGCTGAAATGATGATGATGATGATGATGACACTAGAACTTGTTTCATTTTTATACAATGACTTCATTTTATATTTTTATCAAATATAATTAGTAATTAAGTACGCAGTGTGTAAGTAGGACATTTATTTATTTGTCGGTCGATCAATGCGCATTTCTCTTCTCACACTTCGACACTTTTTTACAGTCCATCAAATGAGCATGAGCACCCATGAGGTTTTCTAAAAGCCGGCGCCCCTGTAAAGGATCTCATGACTTCCCGCTGTTATGGCCTATTAACAGGAAGGGAGTATCGGTGCGATTATACAACAAAAAAACCCCACTATAAGGCAGACGTTAATAGTTTTAAGTATCAAGAAGTCCGGTAAGGAAACGTCGACGTCGCGTAGAGTTTCACGCGCGCCTCTAAAGCGTCCATCCCCCCTAGCCTAGTTACAACCGTTTTGTTTCGATTCTTTCGATCGCCTCAAGTCAGTCACACCTCCTTTGTTCTGACCACGTGAATGAGCATTGAGATGACGTCAGAATAAAGGAATTGGAGGCATGGCCTACTCGAGGCGATCGACGAAAAGAGAATCGAAACGTAACTATTGTTGGCTAGGATGGCAGTACCTACACTGTCATGCAGGCATCAATCAATTCATCATCAATTATGAATGATGGTTTTTGTCAGTCAGTACCATGCAAACGTCAATCATTGCATTAGACTGTAGGTTTTTCGTCAATCAAAACTATTGACTGTGGCAAAACTAAAAGCAAAACCTATCGTGTATTTGACGCCAAAGAGATGTCAGCAAAACCGTAGCGGCCAAGTAGGACCGATGCCTACGAGGGCCACGGGATTTTTGAAACAGTTACCGTGGTGTGGTCGTGAAATAAAAATAGTAACTAAAGAATACAGGTAGGTTTCAGTTATTAAAAGTCTGATTCGCCAGATCGGGGGAAGTAATTTGATGAATTCCTAACTAAAAAAGGAGTAAGTATTAAAAACAATAATTAAAACTTTTCAAGTACCTAGTTATCTGAGAATACCTGTATTAACTTTTCTCCTCTAGTAAGCCCCGATCATTAAAGAAAGAGAACATGATACACCAATTCAGTTGCGCGGCAATTAAAACTTATATAAAGGAAAGGAGAATACTTAGAGGATTCTATAGAGGATTCTAAGGAAATTTCATCGCTGACGTTGTTACTTATAAACAATCTTCATAAAATTATAAAAGTGCGTTAGTTTTTAATTATTCTTTATCTGTTCACTACTTACAAAATTATTACAACCGATTATTTAACATACGTCGTCCATTTTTGTCTGTGAAAAACAGAAGATTTTTTGGGAAAGACAAGCACTTGAAAGTACATAATTATATCTATGTACATTTAGGCTGGTCTCATACATCCGGAATGGCTCGCTGGATTTATAATCTGAATTCATATTATTAATTTGGAAAGATCGGAATACCATACAAGATCAGTACTTATGCTCCACATACATTCTGATCCGGCCCATTGTGCTGCTCGACGAGGTGGGCAAGCTCTTTGAAAGAGTAATTGCAGACCGCCTCGTCGCGCACCTAACGAGGGTGGGGCCGGACCTGGCAGACGGCCAGTTCGGCTTTCGAAGGAGGCGCTCCACGGTGGACACCATCATGCGCGTGCGAGCTCTCACGACGGGGGATGCGGTGTCCCGGGGCAAGTGCGTCGTGGCGGTGTCTTTGGACATCGCCAACGCCTTCAACTCCCTGCCCTGGAGTAGCATTAGGAGGGCACTCCGGTATCACCAGGTGCCTGACTACCTCTGTCGCGTGATCGAGGCCTACCTGCCGGATAGGTACATCATCTACCCTGGTCACCAGGGAGAGTGGAAACGGCGAGAGATGTCGTGCGGTGTTCCGCAGGGATCGGTACTAGGACCGCCCTTGTGGAACATCGGCTACGACTACGTGCTGCGCGGCGACCTCCCTGACGGGATCAGCGTGGTCTGCTGCGCAGACGACACTCTGGTCCTAGCGCAGGGGGAGTCATACCAGGCGGCGGTCGAATTAGCGACACGCGGGGTTGCGATAGTCGTTGATAGGGTTCAGCAGTTGGTACTCGAGGTAGCGCTGCACAAGTTTGAGGCCATGTGTTTTCACGGCCCTCGGAGCGCGCCGCCTCGGCGTTCCCAACTAACGGTAGGAGGAGCTCACATCGGCGTCGGGTCGATGATGAAGTACCTGGGACTCGTCCTCGACAGCCGGTGGAATTTCGAGGAGCACTTCCGACGTCTGGCTCCCAAACTGAATCGGACTGGGGCTGCCCTCAAGCGGCTCCTGCCCAACCTCGGGGGTCCAGACCCCTCCTGCCGGAGGCTCTACGCAGGCATCGTACGATCCATGGCCCTTTATGGGGCGCCGATGTGGGCACCGTCACTGCGAAAGCGACCGGCGGCCCAGCTGAACGCGTGCCAGAGAGTCATGGCCATACGGATGGTGCGGGGATACCGGACGATTTCCCGCGAAGCGGCGAGCCTCCTTGCTGGCCAGCCACCATGGGATCTGGAAGCAACAGGCCTTGCACGATCTGCGCATGTTGATGCAACGCCGGGGCTAAACTCCACTGCCGCGACAAGTCGCGGCATGGCGGGCAGAGTTCCGGCGGGGTCTCATGGTGGAATGGCGACAGCGACTATCGCAACCCAGAGCTGAATTTCTTAGATCGATCTATAAGAATGATACTGATGACGAGTGTTCTGAACTCCGCATCGGAATATTTAAGATTATAATTTCATAACGCGCGTATAGAAAATAATTCTGTAGCCAAAAACAAAATAACACTATAGCCACCATAATCATATCATAACCAGACATCACAAATTCGTCATCATCCAATTTACCTAAATTACAGCACAACATTCAGCCATCACAAGGTTAAACGTTGCGTTCAACTACTTGGCTTGTCCTTTAGCCATTTTATTGGATCCCGACGTTCAATGAACGACCTAGTCGTCCAATAAGCTGGCTCGCTGCGACAAATCTTTTTTTAACTTGTTTTAAATTAATAATATTCTTAAATTGTTATAATCTAGTGCTTGACTGCGATACCACCTGATGGTAGGTAGTGATGAGCCTATTCACCCTAGCCTTAAAGACACCTAAATTATAATCGGACGGGGAGTCCGCAGCAGGCAAGTTGTTCCAGTGCCTCGATGTACGCGGTATAAACGACGAGGCGAAACGCTTGGCCCAGACCGTAGAGGAATCAACAACGTAAGGGTGGATACTAGCCGTTCGTCGGATTGTCCGTTGGTAGTAATGAGATGGTGGGACCAAATCATGCAATTCCCATGCACTCTCTTCAAAATGCATCCAAAAAAACACCGAAACCCTACGCCTCTGCTCAAGACTTTGTAAATTGGACTTAACCAGATCTGGATCACCAATTAACCTCTTCGCACGCCATTCCTACTAATCAGCAACCTTTAACTAACTTAAAATCTCTCATCCTCCCAGGTGCCGCTCAGGCCCAGCACAGGGACTACCGAGGCCAAAGCCTGGACCTCCTTCGTCTCCTCGCCGACAAGCCATGGATAGGGCAGGGTCCACACAACCGCTGGGACAGAGCGCCGCGCATCGACATGGAGTTAGGAAACACTGGCATGGTACCACGGCTGCCCCCGATACAAGTGGCTGATGATAGGACCTACCTTGATGATGAATTTAGGTAAGATGCTTATTTGTTAAAACGATACTGTGACAAGTTTCAAAGTTTCCTGCTCAGTCAAAGGTCCCAAAAGATCATGGATCATTGTAACATATTAGGTTATACTTCTCTTGGTCCAAAGATTTCTGGATTGAAATATACATAACTACTTATGAAGGCGATTAAATGATTTATGAAATACTGCCTTTCTGCATCCACCCAACGATATTTTGAATAAGAGTGGTGGGATTGTCGAAAAAGTCACCGCGGCCCAGGAATGCAGAGAAACACGGGTCGGTTTTAATCAGTAAAAGTCTGCTATTATCTCTTGCTCCACCCAGATTTGGAAAAGTTATTTAATGTTTTTCTACCCTCAAAAAAAAGGTTAGCTTTAACGTTAAGCGGGATAGACCAAGATCCCAGAACTGTCTGACATAACTTACTCGTATTTTCAATCAAGGATGAAACCTTAGGTTATCGTTCTCACCTGGTACCTGCTCAGGGGCCCCAAGGAGGAGCTCCACAAGCACACAGATATTCAAAGCACATGAGACGCTACTGAGAACCTAAGGTTTCATCCATGTGAAAATACGTTATGTCAGACAACTCTGGGATCTTAGTAAAGGATATCTGAAATAGTCCAAGGCTAAATATCTACAAAGTTTTTAATGATTTTTCTGAAACATCATGCCTCATTTTTTAACCGCTCCACCAAAGCACTAGTTTTAATCTGAATAATGATAATTTATTTTCATGGCTTTTATATACATCATTATTTCCAGGGGCGCATCGGAAAAGCGGTCAGCAGTGGCGACGGCGCTGAACTCCGGCCGCCGGAGACGGCAGCCGACTCCGGCGCTCGGTAAGGCAGTCACGCCGTATGTCGGCGTCGGTAAGCAGCCGGTCGCACCGCTCTATTCCGTCGATGTTGTACTAACTTGCTCTGCCACTCTTCAAAGCTTTAATCGTATTTTAACCACCACAAATAGCAGTGCTTTACACAGTCGGCTCACTTGCTGACTGGACTGATCTTTGTTACGTTAAGAATAAAACACCATATGCACCATTTCTTACCGTAATTTATTGTAATTTTCGAAAGCGGTTTTCACCTGACTGCGCTTCTTAAAAGAGGGTAATCCTAATCCATTGTAGCACTCTCTAGACCAAAAGCGTGAGTCGATTTTTATGATTCTTACGTCCATTGATTTGACCCGATAAAGATATTTTTTTTTTTTTTTTTTTATTCTGGATAGGTTCGCGCTTGACCGCCATCTCACCTGATGGAAAGCGATGAGGCGGTCGACGATGGAACGCGCTTACCTAGAAGTAACCTATTCACTCTTGACTTAAAGATTTCCGGGTTGTAGCTATCAGGAAACACACATTCCGGCAAGGAATTCCACTCCTTAGCTGTACGCACAATGAATGTGTTCCCAAAACGTTTTGTGCGTATAGGTGGAATGTCCACCATGTACCGGTGGCGCGTTGCCGTACGCCTGGTGGTCCGATGATGGAACGGGCTAGGCGGAATTAGGTTATGCAATTCCGACGCACACTCCCCGAAATGCAACCGGTAGAAAACCGACAGGCTAGCAACTCGGCGCCGATGCTCAAGACTTTGGAGCCTCGACTCAACGAGTGCATCATTGCCTATGATCCTCCTGGCACGCCTCTCAATTGCCTCAAGTGCATCAAGCTGGTATCGGGCAGATCCGTCCCAAAGATGATTTTCCTATCCGAAAGTTGATATTTCATCAGAAAAATTTTTTTGGAACCAGATAGCAGCGCCACCTACCCGGGTCCAATTGTAGTTTCAAACTTTCCAGGGACCCACTTGAATAAACGCACAAAATTTCTTCCAAATCAGTCAAGCTACTTAAGAAGAGATAGGTGACAAACACACGTACAGAAGAATTATATATAAAAAAATTACATGGTTACCATATGGCGACAGTCAGACTCCAATTTGTGACAAAAAAGTGTACTAAGTACCTATGAACGATTTGATCTTAAGGCAGTTCTTCGGAAAAGCCGCCACGCATTTCACTTCTGGAGACTACAGCTCTCATCAGCAGTTTGTCATCATTATAGTCTTGTCAATTTCTTGGTATCCTACTTGTAGTTCTCTCAGAATATCATACACTAGCTTCTGCCGTAGCCTTCGCCCACTTGAAAGTAGGTTTTCCATACAAACTTTGGACCCCTGCTTCATCCTTTTAGGTGGTGAATTTTGGAATATCCTCTCTTAGTGCTCGCCTACGTCATAAGAGGAAACCTTGTGTAAAATTTCACGTTCCTAGTCCCAATAGTTTCGGCAGTGCGTTGATATGTCAGTCAGTCAGTTTTTCCTTTTATGAATATAGATTTCTGGTGTTTACTTAAACCCAAATGACAACATGAGTCATTACCGGTCTACGCACCGATCAAGTAACTGTTGTCCCTTCCTTCTAATAAGCTTTTATATGTTATATACTTGGTGTTATGTTAATTTTTATGTGTATATCCCAGTTCGGTATTTTGCAACCAACACTTGGAAAAGTTGATTAAAATTTACAACACCTACTCTTACACAGCTTTTATGACGACAGATATAACAGGGCGTAAGTAGATGTTATATATACTTACTAATTAACCCTAATGCAAGTCGCAAAGCACTGTAAAAACTGCATAAACATAAAAATAAATGAGTGCTTAGCACAATTCTAAAGGAAGCTATGCGCAAAGCTCCTACTGAAAAATTTACAGCAATACGAAAACAAATGCACAGTTCTGCAACTGGTTGCTTTTGTGGTCCTTACGATTTTCTCGCGATTAAGCTTTCGAATATCGTAATTAGAGACACAATAGCAAGTCAATGAGAGAGCGGACGCAGGCGTTCGCTTGGGGTTTAATGAATTAAATAGTACTTTTAGGTGCTTATGTACAGCTTGAGACTTGATGCCCTAATCAATCTATGAGTGTGACCCTCGCCCCCTATTCATAAATTAACTATAACTGATCTTCAAAAAAAAAAACGTACTTATTACAACAAGATAGATCATCTGGTCATAGAATATGTATCAAAGACGAAAAAGATACGTAGAGTAGGTATTACATACAATAAAAACCAAACAATTTTATTTTATTGACAACTTACTTGCAAGGGCATTAAATTTGCGAAAAATAGTTAGTTTTTAGCATACTGACTCTATGTACCTATAATATTGATAGGTATAGCATTATAACCCTTTCCTGCAACATAATCGTTCTTTTTTCATTATTTTCAATTTCGAAAAAGATCGTTACGATATAGAGTTTGGTATAATCATCAGGCATAAAAATTTATGCAGGGCTGTGCTCACATTAGGGAACGCTTATTCAATGTTATCATCGTATATTAGGTATTCAAACGCCTTACCTTTCATGTCCTAGCAAAAAATGTTTTTGCTGCTATTCCTGGGCGATCGCGTATGGACATGGGTCAAACCGGCATGCTTATGTATCACCGATGCACTGAACGAAACAATGAAAGCTAAATATTCTTTATGTAGCTCCGATTTTACTTATTATTTGCAAATAAAACAGCAACTTAAAACTGTTTTTTTAGGGTAGTTTACAACTGTTCCTTATTTTTTTCCTGTGTTTGTCTACAATATGCCTTTATTCCACTATAAATACTAATTGCGCACTCAGAAGGGGATGGCGGGGTCTGTTTTCGTCCACTTCGCTTCGCTCGCTCACTGGACCCCGTAAACCCCTTCTATCATAACCCGTCTGAGTCGGGGTGTACCAAGTCTCTTAATAATTGTGAAAAGTTTGGTGTACAATTAGTATTTTTGATGAAGAATAAGATTTTAATGCACATTTAAAAATATTCCGTATTTTTTTGGATTTTTTGTTACCTAAATAAAAATATCTCAATTTGCCTATGAAGTTTGTTTTCAACATCTTATACCTACCACTTCCCAAATATACACAGTACATTACCTCCACAGGTGTGCTAAACGACATGGGCTCATTCTTCGACTCCTTACGCGATAATCTGGAGACGCTCGTCTCCTTGTCTCCTCAGGAGCGCTCCACGCTGTTCCAGGATCCACCCTCCGTTGTACCTGCACCAGCTTCTAGTAAGTACTCGTTTTTATTATTTTTGATAACAATGACCATGAACACCGGGGGATTCAGGTCGCCACATGGCAACTTTCCTGCATCAACCGTCTGAAATCAACTATCGGTTGCCCGGACCAGACATAAAACCCGTCTGGTCGAAGAATCCTCCCATTCCAACCTTGGTATGTGGGACTTTACAACTGGTTCCGCATACTTCTAAATGATGAACCATCAGTTGTGTGAATATTACAAATGCGGTAAATATTCTGATAGTGTCTGTTTTAGTATAATAAGTTCAAATTTACGGTTTTTACTTTTAGTTTTATTCCTCCAGCTTACTGCTCCCTACCATTCCATACAGATAGGCTTATTTACTTATTTATTTAAACTGTCATTCTCTACCAGTCAACCTTTGGTTTAAAAAAAGTCAACACTCAAACCTACCACAGATATGCACAATAAACAAATAAAAGATACTAAAAACAGAAAAAAAATGTTATTTATAATAATAAAATGCCAAAAAAATATTATAAACAGTAGAGACCGTTTCAGTTTGTCTCTAAGGCAGAATATAAACACATCAGCTCCTGCCAGCGACTTCGCCCCCATAAAAGTAGAAAAATATCCCAAGGTAACTCCCGAGACAAAAAGTATCCTAAAGTGTTTTTAATATCATGCGGTTTTGATCACGCATGCGAGATTGCTCCGCACGCGTTACCCCGCAAATGTCCATTTCATACAAGTATTTATTGTAATGCGTGGAATACGCAAACTGGACGCGTTTTTTTATTTTATTTTGAAATTTTCTGCATGCGGGGCAATTCCACATGCGTGATAAAATCCGCAGGAAATTAAAAACACCCTTAGTCCTATTCCAGGACATGGTCTATCTGTGTGCCAAGTTTCATACAAATCCGTTCGGCCGTTAGAATGTGAAGGAATAATAAATACACTCACACATATACGTCGATACAAACGTTCGCCTCTATAATATTAACTCTAATGAGATAAACACATCAGTATCTGCCTCTGTAAAAAACCATTGTTACGAAATCTACACTAATATTATAAAGAGGTAATATAATCTGCTTACCATCAGGTGGGATCGCAGTCAAGCACTGGTTTATATCAATTAAAATAAAAACAAAAAACGAGATGTAAAGTTTGTTTTTTTTTGTTTGTAGGAGGTAATCTCTGGAAGTACTGGTCCGATTGCTAAAATTTTTTTACCAATAGAAAGCTGCTATTTTAGTTACGCGGGCGAGGCCGCGGGCAAAAGCTAGTAAATAAATAAAACAACACGCAGGTACAGCGATTGAAGCATAAAGTTTAGTATTCAAGACACGTTCTTATGCTACCGTATCGTTCGCAAGAGTATGAATAATATACATAATGAACGTATTAATTGAACACAACGAAGCGAGCAGCTTCTCAAAACACTGTAGGCATATTAGGCAGCAGATTGTTCGAAAGTAGAGAAACTATCCTTCGCAAACAGAGATTTTCCTTCTGTTCACACCACCGAGGTTTTCCGTAACACTCCCGTCAATATTTATTCATTTAATACTTTGTGCATAAACGTACAACGGCTGACTTAATGCCTTAGGCATTTTCTACCAGTCAATCTTAGGGTAATGCAGAAATAAATAGTGGTAGGTGCAATAACAAAATAGAGCGATTAGGCGAATAGGTACAAGAATAAGGAAGAAGGTATAAGTACTAATAAACCATAAATATCGTACAATTGTATAATACATACACAAATTAATCAATTATCTACATATACATATATCTACACTAATAAAGTCAAACAATTGGTTCAAATCGACAATTTAAAAGAAAGAAGAAAAACAGTTTATTCACGCGAAATGACGCAATCTTAAAATTAGCTAACAAACAATCAATTGATAGGGAAGATATGCGTCACATCCGCGCAAAACGGCCGAACGCTCAGCTTAAAGCTGCGGCTTCACGCATAATGCGATGAGCTCGCAGCTGGTTTTCAACGTGGGCCGGTTTCGGTGTCGACATAAAGACGCCCTTACGGTGTAAATTTGAAAATATACAATACAAACAGTACAATATCCACCTCGCCCCTTGCTGCGCTACAGTTTTAAAGCGCCAGCGAAACTCAAATTTCCTAAGGTTTTTTACATTTTGCTGGTCAGCGTTAAGTTGTATTTTTGTGCTGATTACAATATGATTGATTACAACTAAAAGTATATAAAAATTAGTAACCCGCTGGTGTCAGGAGCAAGACCCAACTTATGGGTAGTTAGACCTCCAAAGACAGGCACCTCCTCACAGTACGAGCCATATTATATTATAAAAATGTGAACCCGATTACAGCACCACTTACCGGGACCAATTGTATTTACAAACCATCCAGGGACCCACTAAAATATACACACACATTTTCACCCAAATTAGTCAAGCCTTTAAGGAAGAGTTAGGTGACAAACACACGTACAGAAGAATTATAAAGATGTTCTATTCCTAAGACTATACACATTATTACATGCAAACATACACTCACGATAACCAATAAAGAAACCATAGACGATAAATAAACTCATTAATGCAAAACTAACAACACTTTTCTAAAAACAAACCTAATTTAACTTTACATAATGCTACCACCACACATGCAGATACGAATCTGATCTACGGTGTGAAGAGTGAATAAAAACGCTGCATTCATAATAAAAAGCAAAGTTCTGCAGTAACTCGTGTAGTTGAGATAAACTCCCACAATAATGTGTTGCGGACAACTCCCGCGGGGGCCTGCAGATGGACTCACTGGCTCATTAAACTTTGGTGGTGCATACGCAGTACCTGTGAATGCTTTAGGGAAAATGTTTCACTATTTAAATTATAATTATGAGTTTACTTTGCCCCGTGTAACGAGTTACGTGATTTGAAATAGTCTTTGTAATTTTTCATTACGACGCTTGAAAGGCAAAAATTACTAAGCGACATTGAACTTTAATTTTTTGAATTTTTTTTTTTTTATTAGTAACAGCGAAATAGTCGGATTTAGATACTATTGACATCGTGTTAATAATATCTAAATCCAACTTTTTTTAAACTAAAAATATTTTTTTTTTTAAATATATTTTAAACACTCTCTTGTAAAGTATATTCTGGTGAATCTTGCCATATCTATAATAATAATATAAAGAGGTCATTTCTAAGTTTACGTAGGGGTACTCTCTAAAACTACTGAACCGATTCTGAAAATTCTATGACTAATATGTAGGTAGCTATTGCACCATTCCTGAGTGCAATAAAATTATTTTAAAACTACGAGTTTTGTTAAGCTAGTTTTTTTTTTTAAGTACAAAAAAGATTACATAATAATCATAATATATTTAAAAATGTAATTTATATGGGTTTACAATGAATAAAGGAAATAATCATAATTATCATTTATTTTGTTTGTAAAAAAATTGTATTACAGAGGGTGGTATAAATGTACAGTGCGCTATTTTTTGTCGAATATTGCCATAGAAACGTATAGTACCTGAATCTCAGCATGCAGCAGCATAATAACAAATATTTAAAATCATAATATAATGTCAGACAAATAAATAGTACTTACAAAAAAATAAAAAAGTTATAGAATAGTTTATTGTCACAATTAGCATATCTAATCACAGACAAGTAATTAAAGCCACCTTTTATGCAAAACAGTGCCTGTGTTAGACGACTCCACGCTTCCATATCATTGCTGTACATACAAAATGTGAGTTACAAAAAATTGTATACTGTTACATTAAGGGTACACTTAAATTACTTTGGGAGAAAGAAAAAAATGAACAGGAGTGGGTTTTTAGTCAGTAAAAGTCTGACACACCCACACGTTCCTCCCAAGAGTGGGGGATGTCATTGGATGATTTTCCCATCGAAAAATAAACAAAAAAAAGCATAGTTAAAGAGTGGTTTGGCAAATAGACCTATATTAGGTCAGTGGGTCGTCAAGTCATTTTTCCTCAGCGCCCCGTTTCGTACCCCCTAACCCTATATTGCTAGTAGGTGATGTCACTTAGTCCAGATTCCTGAGTCTTTGTTCATCAGTATTCGTTTCACCATCAACGATTGCATCACTGCTTACCATCAGATAGGATCGCAGTCAAGCACCAGTTAATATCATTTAAAAAAATATCTTCAAACAGACCACATCCTCTTTCTAACAGCTGAATGCCAATATCAATCACACATTTTCCTAGTTCATTGACCTTATTAAAATGGTTCACGGCTCCGAAACTTCACAGCGATTTATTTAATACAAAATAGTTTCAAAGCTATATAGACAAAACTTTTGATCCTTTGCTAAAGTTAGTTAATATTACATAGAAAATAATCATCATTGTTTCGGAGTTATGTGTAGGTATCATAATTACACAGTACCGTTTAGAATATTCTTGCGTCATGGGTGTTACACACAGGGATATAAGGGCCTGCGCACACTTGAGACAAGACTGTCTTTGACAGAACTGTCGGCGACGTCGCAGACTTGTCTACGACGTCTGCGATAAGACTGTTTTGTCTACGTCACGATCTAGACAAAACAGTCTAGCGGTGTATGGCCAGTGTTGCCAACTTAGTGGATTTTCCACTAAAACTGATGATTTTAACCCCTCATTTAATTGCGAAACGTTGGCTTTAGTGGCTTGTGGATTTTTCTAGTGCTTTAGCAAAATTCATTTTTTTACTAAAATGTGATCACTCGGGTGTATTTACACCCGAGTGATCACATAGAACGCACCATAGAATCCATGATTATCAATCTGATACCGACGATGATGGTGCAAATAAAAATGATTCGACTAAAAACGAATTGATACATAAGTAGCTGTTATTAAATAATTTGTATATTGTATTACCTACTAATGTTAATTTACCCACAAATGTTTACAATATTTTGATCAACAGATTGTCAATTTTAATCACTTATTATTAAAGAAAACTAATAACCTATATATCTACATATTTTATTTCGTTTAACACAATTTTTTTTAGTGGGAATTTTTGCGATTTTGGGATAATTTTTTGTTAGTGGTTTTCTGTTGGTTGTAGTTGACTCTAGTCGTAAGTTAGTGTAACTGTTGGCAACACTGGACGTCTAATAACAGTCATAGACAAGTCTGCGACATCGTAGACAAGTCTGCGACGTCATAGACAAGTCTCCGAAGTCGTAGACAATTCTGTCTAAGACAGTCTTGTCTCATGTGAGCGCAGGCCCAAATGGAACTCCGAAACTATTGAATAACCGAACTATACTCAAACTTCGGCCCGTGGTCTGCATGTGGCCCGTCATCGTTGTAGCACAATATTGAGTGTATAATTTTATATTCATTTTATTTTATGTCTCGGAGCAGAGTTGCACAGCTTACTATTTCACTCCTTGGTGATGCATAAATCAATGTTGGTCCCACTAAGAAAACAAAAAGCTGAACTATGCCACAGTCAGTAAAAGTCTGATCCTCTCGTTCCACCCAGAACTAGAGCGGGATATTCAATGATTTCACAACCTCAAAAAAAAGTAGTCATGGTTAACTAGAAAATATTTTTAAAGTAGATGGTACTAGATATATATTTTTTATTTGATATAAACTAGTGCTTGACTGCGATCGTACCTGATGGTAAGCAGTGATGTAATCGTTGATGGTGAGGCTCACTAGTTTATTAAGAGCCTATCTGTAATATCTAGCCTTGAAGACACCCAAATTACAATCGGAAGGGAAGACCGTAGCAGACAAATTGTTCCAGTCCTTCGATGTACGCGGTATAAACGGCGAGGTGAAACGCTTAGTCCGGACCGTAGAGGTTGCAGTCCCCATGTCCAATAAGTTTTCCAAATGGAACTTGCTCCACTGGTTATGAACATATAGCCTAGAGGACGATTACTTCAAACTATTTTGGTTCCTCATCTCCCTAGCCTTTTTTTTAACTAGCTTGAGATCGGCTTCCAGTCATTAGTCGTGTTTAACATGGAGCGAGTGCATACAGACCTCCACAACCCAGTTATTATAGGCAACACGATAAATTTCTTGAATAGACCGATATGATCAGATTTCTGGCATCTGTCTACCTACCTGTAACGACTGTCAAAGATTTTTGAATGAGGACCTGGACCAACGGCTTTTAATGCATACCGAAGCAATACCGCGGTCTGTTAGTAATACCTTAGATAAACTTAGAAAAGTACACATAAATTCATCATGACACCAAATTATTTAGGGCGGAATTCACTAATAAAACTAATCGCGTTTTAACGTTTGGCTCGCATAATCGCATTTAGCCGCTGTCACTAGTGTCAGTTGTCTGTATTGTATTTTATTTTATTATGGTCACAACAAAAGAAAAATATAGACAAGTGACACTAGTGACAGCGGCTAAATGCGATTATGTGAGCCAAACGTTAAAACGCGATTAGTTCTATTGGTGAATTCCGCCCTTAGGCTCCTAACGATATCAAATCGGTTTATTTAATAACTTCCTCACATACATAGCTCTCTGGAGAATAGAGATGCAGAAACTAATTAAACTTGATCATCTGATGGACTATTTTCAACCTCAAGTTAGTGCCATTATCATAGTATAATCTAGGGGATTACAAAACTATTCTCGCCAAGCGTCGGACACTCTACAAATGGAAATTTTCTTGCAAGTTCATGACAATCAATTTAGTTTTTGAAATTGAGTATTTATAGCTACGCTTTATATTTTTTTAAGGAAGTGGGAGGGGAGTGGGGGTGGGAGTGGGAGAGCGAAGGAAAACTAGGAGCAGTCGTGGGCCAGTAGTAACAGCCCCGACTTACGAATTGTAAGGTCGTGAGTTCAAACTTCAAACCCAGCCAGGCGCATTACTCTGTGTAATTTATTTCACCACCACTGCTCTCAAAATGGTGAAGAAAAACATCGTGAGGAAACCGGCATGACCTAGAACCAAAATTCGAAAACATGTGACATCCACCAACCCATACTGGGCCCGCGTTGTGGATTATGAATCATTCCCTCTCCTAGAGAGGAGGCTTGAGTCCCAACAGTGGGAACATTATAAGGCCGACTATGACTATGACACATTCCCTATTTCTTGAAACATAAGTATTCACTATTTCATAATAACTGTTCCGAAGGCACCACCACAAGCGTACATGACCTTTAATAACCCAGTTATCATAAAACAAATCAACCTCATAGCCATTGGACACGCATTTCACCCTTCAACAACTACTACTGACATGTTACACCGTTAAATACTCACTTAATTATGAATGAGTAAGACAGTTCCTGTAAATACCCTTTAGTTTTGCCCCCGACTATTGTTACACGATGGTGTTACCTGGAAAGGGAACCCTGGTCCTAGAAAACAAATGGCAACTGAAGGACACAGGTGTGGTTTTATTCTTTAAAAGTCTAACATGCCCTCTAGAAATTCATTGGATGATTTTTCACCTCAAAAAAGATTATTTTTTTTTTACTTCATGAGCACCTCTAATTTGTGTGTCAAATATGACCTAGCTAATCAATTCAATATTTGCTAAGTGTTAAACTTTAGCGTAATATGAACGAAAGAAAATTAAATAGAGAGGAAGGAAATAAAACAGTATCTTTATATAATCGTATAATAACTACCTCTCATAAAACTATCTACAGTATTCCCAAATTAGTAATGTGCATGCAGATCTTCGCTATTTGTCGTATTCCCGGAAACACCCGAATCATTGAATCGTAAGCATGAAGAATTATGCATGAAGAAAATGCACTTAACCAGTCTATATACATATCGTCTTCCGACGCTCGGGGAATACGACCGTTGCCGAAGAGTGACGAAGATTTCTATGCGCATTATCACTTTGGGAGACCTGTATGCGTCGCGAATCATTCAATGTAAGTCCTTCGAAAGTAATGACAGCTTCCAGGAAATGTTTTTGAGAATTACTATATCGTAAATGCTTTTTTTTAATTTATGTTCAGAAACTAAATAAAAAATAATAGCTAAACAAAATCTAAATATCATTTGATAGCTCTAAAATTGCGACATCAATCATTTTGCAATCGGCACATTTTTTCTCTGTAATCGCTATTTTGTCCTTCAGAACTTAAGAGCAGATAATTTTATGAAAATATATCTCTAATGCGCGAATAATTTGTGTTTTTACACGTGTCGAATTTACGTTTCTTGCTCACTAAATCGATATAAATCTACAAACACATTTCCCTGTTTCTTAAATAATAAAATAGATTCATCACACAGTGCCTAGATTATTATTACAACCAGAACCAAAAAACCATTAACCAATCTACATGATTATATTTAATAATCATGATTATTTTTATCGATAATATGCATGTATTTAGAAATATTTCAGTATGTTTATCAGCTGTCTAGTACTCATAACACAAGTTCTGCTTAGCTTGGGACTAGACAGCGTTGTGTCACAGTATAAATAATGTAATGTATGTAATTCCACAACTTCCGAACAACTGTGTTCACCATTACAAAAATCTCATCCGTCCTATATACTCTCAAACGCATCATAATTCTCGAAACGATATCAACGACCTCAGCCGTCATCATTGAGCTTCACGCCACCGGTGTCTCAATTAGATTCGCTTGAGGATACTTATCGTATCCTCCACGAGAAGATACTACGCGGTACGCAGGAAACAGGAAAATGAAAGAATGTAGGAACTGTTAATAACGATGTCTATCAAATTGCAACAGGAAGTGTTCGTTGTTTATGGTCGAATCTTGACGAGCGATCGTTTCCGTTCTAGTGGGATACGCCTACATTTAGGGCTTTGAAGATCTCTGTGTTCGTAAGTCATAAACGGTTTGGTATTTCTGCGAAAAGTCGTAAAAACCTCGTTACGTGGGATGGCAGTGAATTGAAGCTATTGATAAATGACGTTTATTATAATTGGTTTCAAATAGCACTTTTACTAAAAAAACAACCTTAAGGTTCTTTTCATTTTCACGCTCTCATGCATGATCTCTGTTGTTTCATCCTAATCAGCTAGAACATATTATTAATAATAATATTATACCAATTAATTCAAGTTTACACTCATAAAAGGGTTAGTAACAATATTTACTTAAAACTATGTTAGTAGCTATAAAATTCAAATTACACAAAAAAAAATTACTAATATTAATAAAAATACTAATTAAAAATTAAATATTGCCTTCATTTAGTATTCACTAGCGTAAAAGAATACGCGTAGAATAAGTGCTGTCTCCAACTCATTTACGAAATAAATATAATTTTTATACATGGAAAAGTTCTAAGACAATTTTGAATTAGGCTATTTTGCTATTAAAATAGCAAAAAAACAAAATAGCGCTTTTCCATGTAGGTATAAATATAAGTATTTATTGAATACTTCTAACGCGTTTTTTTTTATATTCAGCGAAAATATTCATTTGTCGTAGTTAATAATAATAATAAATTGATTGTCTCCAAATAAAATACAAAACAAAATTATTATAGACCTTGTTAAGATTCTACTTAAGATTCATGTATTAGTGAGGAACCTCTGTGTCTGAACTAGATAATAAAATCTGTATTTCAGACATCAGCGCTCTTCCCTAGATCTATGCACCACTATGCAAATATAGTTGGTAACCAAACTTTGTTCTAAAAAACACAACTTCAAAATTACAACAATCACGGGTAGTGTGAAAGCGGAACCCGGGGCCCTGGGACGAAGGCAACGAAGGAACAGGAGTGGGTTTTTAGTCAGTAAGAGTCTGACACTATCTCCCGCTCCGCCCAAGAGCGGGGATGTCATTAGGATGATTTTCCCACCCAATAAAAAAAAAAAAAAAAAATTACAACATTAAAAACTCCCGGAAAAATCTACAAGTGGCTCTAATTTCAAAGCTTGTATAATAAATTAAAACAATTGCGCAATTTGGGGTCAAATTATTTCCGTGTACCTACATAAAACGTAAAGGAAAATTGCTGCGTTACCATAGAACCATGCTTTTATCACCTTCTGCACCTCCGTAAACAATATGAAAATGAGGAAAATATCTGTATATTTCTTTGACTGCGCAGTGTAGGGTTCCTCAATCGTAATAAGTCGCTTGCACACAGTCAAACCTTTTGTTACTCGAAGTAATAGGAGCGCTTGCAGCGGTGTCTGATATCTGTAGAGTATTTGAATAACATAATTCTGCTTTGGCAGCAAGCCATACAAGAAATATTTCACTTTGAAAGCATAGAACGCGAAGATAAAACTTTTATCACAAATACAGTTTTGTTTTCTTTGTTGATACAATATTATCTATACTTATAATAAATCTGTAGAAATGAAAATTCTGTACACTGAAAATATCAAAAAAATAAATTGCAGGGGGTGTTACTAGACCGACACCAAACCCAAACATGTAATTAAAAGAATTTTTGTCTGTCTGTCTGTTTGTTCAGACATCACGCAAAAACTACCGTTTCGATTACAATGAAACTTGGTATAGTTATTCTTTAATATCCTGGGCACCACACTGGGTTCTTTTTATCCCGGAAAAGTATGTACAGTAAAAAACAAACTTAATTTTGCGGTTCGATCCCTAGACCCGATTACTGTACCAACCGCAAATAATAAGTTTGTTGTAGGTTACGTCACCCGCAGTGGAGTTCACTAAGGGGCGCTGCACACAGCTAAGATAGTATAATATTTTATCTTAAGATACAATATGACTCGCCATACAATTCAATTGACACACGACGAAGATAATAAATAATATTTCATATTTTCGTATCGCAAAAAACCATTTTCGACTTCTACGCGAAGTCGCGGGTAAAAACTAGTGTATAAAATGACTTGCCATTGTCTATGCCCGCGAAAAGTCTAAAATCATTTTACAGGAAAGAACTACAGGAAAAAATATATTAGGTATATATCCATGGTCAACCTGTGTACTGTGCAGACATTCAAGCATGATTTATTTACATTCATCAGAATATACAAAGCGTAAAGACAGTCTGATCATAAGAATCACAAAAATGATTAGTCCTACTTATCTATTGCGGGGACCTTTGAAAGAGTTACTGCAGGTCCGATCTACCCTAGAACGAGAGAAGTCATAAATATGAGGATTTCCCACTTAAAAAAAAAAGTTTCTAATCTGGTGTTTTCGCGAATACATTCGTGCGTCCTCGGCCTTTCTCATTAAAAAGAAATAGTTCTTTCTATATAACTATTTTTTTTATTTTTGAAATATAGTTATAGAACGTAGAATACAGCGACGTGGAGCCGCGGTAGACCACGAAGGAAATGGCGGGACGATCTGGACCTCAAGTCTGCTATTACAATAGTGTCAAAATGGTCTATCATTGATTTCATAATTGTTGATTTTGATCAAGTTTGGTAATCTACTAATATAATGGCGTCATTATGAATTTCCAATAGTCAACCACTGACACTCCATTGAAAGACATGGCATAGAATGGTAATCTCGTACGTAAAGACAAATGAATATTTGACGTATGCGGATAACTGCCATAATTTTGATAGTTTTTTTGATCAGTGACCTACCATTAGAACGTCATTGTGCAGACATTGCTTTTAATTTGTTTCGAGACAGCTCGATATTGTCATTCTACCACAAGATCACTGACCGATCAATGATCGACCATTATGTATTATCAGATTACGAACTTTTAGCAAAATGACAATGAGATCGTGTTGGAATGACGAATTTATAAAAATAGCAGACCTGGGCCACTGGAAGTCTTCCTTGAGAATTGGAAAGAAAAAGTGAGGAACCGTGATGGTTGGAAAGAATGATAGAAAGACTTTGGCAAGCTATGGGACTATATGGACTAGCTATGACAATATAATAAGAAAGTAAAATAAACACGATTAAAAAGAAAGATTCACTTACACAAGACTCAAAAGATTTCAAATAAGTATTCAAATCAAGCTATGTTTTTTTACAGACACTGGCGGAGGTGGCGGAGGTATCAGGAAGCTGTATGCTCTTCGCCCTCTCAGACCTACCGGCAATATCAGGTGGGCATTTGATTATGATAGTTACATTTATAAAATTGTAACACTTTATCTTTGTCGTATTTTGAGCACATTGTTTCATTACCCGGTAGTCTAATATGTGTACCCTTTAGCCGTTTTGTCTGTCATCTTAGAAACTGAATTGTTATTTTAATATTTAACGTTCATAATCTTTAAAAATATCTTATTAGATATGTTTATTGAATCGTAGTTTCCCCCCTTTTATATAACCTTCCAAATGATTAGTTTGAAGACATTCATAGGCAATTTTGTTGATTTTAACCATTGACAGAAGAATGGACTGAGTAATACTCTAAAGGTGGCTACTTGGTAGAAAGTGACAGAGTGGCTGTTGGGCCAATACATGTCTCTTTTCTGTAGGTCATAGTAATGAATGAAGGTAACACTGTAAGCCTGTGACGTAAATTAATCTAAATTCTAAAAAAAAGACGAGACAACTTTTCTGACCTTAGTCACTCCATAGCCATAAAGAGAGCGCTCACTCCATTCCTCTTTGCAATTTTATCTGTGTTTTTCCTTATCACCTTATGCTTTAATCTGCATTACTAAAACTTAGTTTAAAATATCGTTGTACGTAGATCTTACAACCGCAGATCTCTCGTGGAGGCGGACGGTGGATACCCGGGTGCCAACCACCATGACCCTGGGTTGCTGTGGACCGGACTCGGCCGGTAGACGTGCACTCCCCCCCGACACTCACACACTACCGAACACTCACTCACACATCACTCACCCACAATACGCACACAATGACCAGCGTATGAAAATGAACCACTTTGTTCAGCCGCGAACACCTCCGCGCATATCTCATTTGAAACCGAACTATTTAGATGTAAGCGGTGTATCGTTGCCGGAAATTATTTTGGCGTTGCAAGAATACTGCTATCTGTGAACGTTGAAATGTAAAGCTATGTTATCGATCTCTGATCTAGTCAATTGAATATCATTATGATGAAATACTCGAGACAAGAACTTCGTAGTTGTATTAATGTTAAGGCTTTTCATCTGTATTTTGATTTCAATACTTTCAACAGCATTCCCAAAAGTTTTGAATTGGCTATATTAATCGAATTTTGATGAAGGAAATTCTGTGAGAGGGAAGTTTAGCTTAATTCTATTATTGTATAGAAAAGAAAGGATTTAAACTTTGAATTTTGCAGTTTCTAGTTTCATATGACTTTTCTCTACATAGCTCATAATCAAAGTAAAAAATATCATATTCCATGCGACTATGGTAATAATTTGATAGTCAATATCTGATTATTAAAATATATTTAAATGTTATCATCATCTCTTATTTATTTAGTATTAAGTCTTGCTCCAAAATGTACCTCTATCGAAAAGTATTCAAATGTTCTGCAACAAACCAAAATTAAAGATTAGTAGTATCATACATTATGTGTATCAAAAAGATTTGTTATCTATCCAATTTATCAATAAATATGACAAACATAGAATACTAAATGAAAACAAAATGAAAATGAACAAAGCAAATAAGATATAACAATTTTAAACAAACGTATCGATCTGTCTCTCCCGCCTAGAAGTGATGGGTATGATGGACATTAACGTCAAAGTTCATATCGAACTTCCCTTTTTAATTTACAGCTATGAAGCTTTATAAATTAGTTGTTGACGAAGATAATTTAAAAATTCTGTCATATTTGTTTACTGGTGCTAAACATGAATTAATTTAGCATTTAATCAAATACATGCATATTCCCTATTGAAGAGACACACGATTGGTTTAAAAGATAGATACTGTATTTATTTGCACTTGTTGGCTGTTTATGATTCAATTTCAGTACCTTTAAATTGCTTCCTAGAGCCCAGGGCTTATATTTGGGACTCAGTTCTCAAACGTAGAGCTCACAAGTGGAGCAACAAATGAACAAGAAAATACAAATATGGACGCTATTAAAAATAAAACGTAATATTTCCTTTAAGCATTACATTTCTTTACAAGAAAAATAATCCGATTTGATAGCCGTTTCTTTGCATAAACATTGAATGAAGGCACGACGATATGTAGGAGAATAAAAATATGTGCTTTACTTTTAAAGATCAAATGTTGCAACACGTTAACTTTGAAAAGGGCAACCTTAAGTCAATTTTTTTTTTCACTACTCTACAATTCTAACTTGGGCCTATAGGATCGTTTAATTAATAGGTTTAAAAGACATACTAGTAAATGAGGGGTCGCCTCAGAGTGGAAACCTCATAAATTCGAAAAAGGTAACTTTATAGTGAGACGACAAAACTATGATCCTGTTAAATTTTGTTACACAGAGCGTATTCACATTTCTTATTTTAGTTTGCAATTTTATTACACTGAAAAAAATTGCAAAAATTACTAAATTTATGTGTTATTTTTATTCGCAATTTGGATACATTTTCAGATGCATTTATGTTAACTACTTTATTTAAAATTAATCCTAAAAACCTCAAAATACTGTTTGTTATCTTTTTGTAAAGACGGCTGTTATGAACCATTATAGGCGGTGTCCCAAGTTACTAAACTTTTGTGGAATTCGGAGATGCGTTACGTGGTATGCTTAAAAAAATACATTCCCGAGCTTTTCATTCTAAGCCTATATTATGTATGTTATTAACATCTTTGTATTTTATCTCTACCTAACAGTATGTACTTTCAATAATTTAATGTATTATGTACTTACTTAATGTAGTAACTCTTAATACAATTTTACAGAAAAATATTGTAAGCATTTAAGTATGTAGGTATGTAAACTAATATTTGAAATATTTCTTTTTAATAATATTTAATTAAATTTTATTGTATTTTTTTTTCATTTAATTTTCTAAAAATAAATTGTTTCAATCAAGAACCGTTTTGATAATGGGATTTTGTTATTTATAATTACTATAAACAATATTGAATGTTAGTTTACATACAAATTATAAATGTATCTAAGTAAAAGTTTCACTAAATATTTAATGTAAATACAATTTATCTCCATTGCATTAATATACATTTTAGCGTTAAATGGATAAATTATAGAAATATTTAGCTTTTAAGTATTTAATTGTCGCGATATGTTTATGAAATTAATGATATATTACATTGCTGATGTGTTTTATTTACGAAACATCCCAAGATTCCCAAAACATCCATAAAGGGTGTAAGCATACCCAGACCAACTCAAGCAGTAGACAAAATTTGTATATCAGTAGTTGGTAAATCATATAATCATAATATATGATGTCCTTTTTATAATCTGACATTTAAATGGGTTTGATATACCAACATAATGCAAATAAAACATTATTATTCAGTTCAGTACAGAAGATTTTCATTATAAACCTACCTTAGAAAAATGAATCATGCAGGAATTACCTAGAGACCTTCCCACACGCAAAAATTTATAAAAAGACACGCCACGTGCATGATCGACAACTAAACCGGTATGATGGGAATAAGTACATGACATAATGACGTGGAATTAATTATAATACTGAATACTCACCTAACGTGACAATAATGAATCACTAGACAAAGCATAATAAAAAAGGTAAATAAATACTGGAAGAAATAAGCTGTCATTGACGAATTGATATATTGCCTACATTAAAAAGCACAAAATATAAATAAAATACACCAGTGGCTACAGCAGTTTTCTATATATATAAAAGGGGAAACTGACTGACTGACATATCAACGCACAGCCAAAACTACTGGCACTAGGAAAGTGAAATTTGGACAGAGCTTTATTTTAGGATGTAAGCGAGCACTAAGAGAGGATTTTCTAAAATTCACCCCCTAAGGGTATAAAACGGGAGTCCAAAGTTTGTATGGAGAAACCTACTTTCACGCGGGCGAAGCCGCTGGCAGAAGAGAAAGCTAGTCATATTATAATAAAATCTCAGGTAGGGTAAAGGGACAGACAGACCAGACGGTTTGCAAAATAGCGTTCCAACCAAGATGACTTTGCGAGGGAGGAAAATCCACAGGGCCTGTCCACCGACGGAAAGGGTTCCCTTTACAACCACGGAACTTGAAATTGTCCTGCAAGACCAAAATCCGAAGAAGGCCCCCGGCCCCGATGGATTAACGGCAGACAGCACAGCGGTAATAAACTGCGACAGGGAAGTGTTGTCTGTCGCTATCACACTTTCCGAGGCAGTGGAAGGTCGCCCACGTGTGCATCTTCCGCAAGTCAGGCAAGGACGACTGCGACCAGTCCACAGTCGTACCGGCCAATAGGTCTCCTATCGGTTCTCGGAAAAATCGTGGAAAAACTCCTTGTTGACAGATTCCAGTGGCACTTCTATCCAACACTCCATAAAAGCCAGTACAGGTTCATGCCACAGCGTGGTACAGAGGACGCCCTCTATGACCTAATGGGGCACATACGTGCTGAAATCAAAGCAAAGAAGATAGCTTTTGGTATCATTGGACATAGAGGGGGCCTTCGACAACGTATGGTGGCCTGCATTAAAAAAACAGATGGTAAAGACTGCCACGATATATCGTGGCAGTCTCAGTTAGGAATGCCCTTTGCATTATCGAGAAGGTAGTGTAAAAAATTCATAGCTCCCCTTTACGGATATCGCGCCCGTTTCAATGACTCTACATATTTTGAAGTTGAGACAGGTAACTGAGATACAAAACTACATTAATTTTACAACACTTTCCACCACAAATTCTTATGCGAATAATTAAAACAATCACTGAAAAAAAAACTCAATTATGACTAAGACTAGACCGTAATTCCTGTTTTTGTCCAAGCACAGTTTCGATAAGATGTGAAATATCTACATTTCTTTGGCAAAACGCGATCTACAGATAACAAGGCCTATATTTACAGCGATCAAGAAGAAACAGACCACATCTTCCAACCGCTACCAATTGCCTATAATTCCAAAGACGCAGAGTCAAGAAACGCTTCCTTATTGTCAGCCAATCATCGTAATAGGCTCTGAACGGTAAGTGATCGACTTTTGGGAGGACATTATCTAATCGAGCTAGATTGTGGTAACGACTGGCCGCGCCCACGCCGTGCTGAACTGAAGCAGAGAATAGTGTGAAAATTATACTAATACTAGCTTTTGCCAGCGGCTTTGCCTGCGTGAAAGTAAATTTCTTCAAATAAAATTTAGGTCCCCATTTCATCCTTTCTTAGTGCTCGCCTACATTATAAAAGAAAACCTTGTGCAAAGCTTCACGCTCCTAGGTCTAGCAGTTTCATCTGTACGTTCATATGTCAATTAATTTCTCCTTTTTATACATATAGATTACAAAGGCCAAAGTGTTCCTGCTGGTGCTCCTCAGGATGGCGTTCTCTCTCCTCTTCTTTTCACTATATTTATAAATACTGTTACTAAGATTATCACTTCCAACTTCCACCTTTACGCAGACGATTTGCAGCTTTATCGTCACTTCACATTGGCTGAAACAGACTCAGCGATCAATGCCATGAATCATGACCTGGAGAGTATTGACCCGTGGGCCAAGTCTTACGGCTTAAAGATTAATCCTTCAAAGTCCCAGGCTATGATCATAGGTAGTCGATACTATCGCAAAGCGCTTAACATTTCTAACTTGACGCCAATATCCCTTAATGGCTCGGCCATATCGTACACTGACACAGCTAAGAATCTCGGTGTCTTAATTGACAGCAACCTCTCTTGGCGAGCTCAGGTAACCGAGGTTAGCCGTAAGGTACAATTTTCCTTCCACAGTTTTTAATTCCTTCAAAGGTTTATTTATTTATTTATACTTCATGCACATAAAGGTACAGAGGCGGACTTAATGCCTCCCTTATAAAACCAAAATGTATTTAGCTCAAACTCCAATTCAGCCGATCATCGATTATGCTGATGCCTGCTACCTGGATGCCACTGAGGAGCTATTAAATAAGCTTGAGCGCTTGCAAAATTTGTGCATTCGTTTTGTTTTTGTTTTTTTTTTTTTTATCCGCCTATGTACCACTACTATACGTGAATTTAAATCTTATAAATTTATATAAAAGCTAAATACCACTCACTGATTAAACACGAAACCTCAGAAATTTTAACACCAAAAAAAAAACTTAAAATTTTCCTTATAGGGTGTAAACATCCACTAAGAACGAATTTTACCAAACACCACCCCTAAGGGAGTTAAACGGAGGTTGGAAGTTTGTATGGAGAAACCAAATTTCGCGTGGGCGAAGCCGCTGGAGCTGAAGCTAGTAAATAAATATAACTCATCATGATACTTAACTTTTTTAATGATCAGGCCTCACCTCAGAAAGAGAAAAATTAAGAAGAAAGTTTTAATTATTGATAGTTGATACTCTTGAAACTGAAATGCCTATCATACTTAGACTGGTCTGTTGGTCTAGTGGTTAGTGGCCCTGAATGCTATGCCGGAGATCGTAGGTTCAATTCCCACCCAGGAAAAATGTTTGTGTGATGAGCACGATCATTTGTTCTGTGTCTGGGTGTAATTTATCTATGTATGTAAGTATTTAGAAATATATAAGTATGTTTATCAGTTGTCTAGTACACATAACACAAGCTCTGCTTAGCTTGGGACTAGACGGCGTTGTGTGATAGTTGTGGAATTTTATTATTATTATACTAAATTTTATAAAGGCATAATTTGGTGAGTGTATGATCGATCTCAAGGGTAGACCATATCATGGAATAGCATATAGGATATTGGAATAATTCTCTAATGTCTCGCGGGGGAATCTACTGACACTGGCTAGTTGTTTTATAATGAATGCCTGCAAAAGGGAACCTTACAACATTCTTTCTGGTAAAACAATATTTTAGGCTGGACACTCATGCGTATTTAGAAGAAGAAATCAGAAACTTTATTTTAAATAGACCAATAACAGGCACTTTTGAATTGTCAAAATGTCAGGCCAAAAAATGAAGCTAAGTTCCAAAGCGTACGTCTCTATGGAGAAGAACGAGCAAAAAACTCCATGGACACTCTTTTAAATCATGTTATAAGTAACAAAAATCTTGGTTACATATTTTTTGTCACTTCTATTATGTGAGCACAAAGTCTATAAATAAAGAAAATACTGGGCAAGTGCGATTTGGACTCGCGCCCTGAGGGTTCCGTAAAACTTACCTATGTAAACAGTTCAATTCCAAGGAGTCTTGAAGATTTTTCCGAATCTCATTTTTGTTGTGACTTAACAGCAAATTTACAGTTTTCAGATTTATTCCTATATCTGTGCTATAAGTCCTTGCTTTATGCAAAATTTTAGGATTCTGGGTTAAAGGGAAGTACCCTATGAATTTCGATTTCCAGGAGAGTGTCGTTTTTTGATACATAAACAGTCGTATATTTTTTTTTTGTTTTTAGAAATTTGTTTTTTTTTCACAGTTTCAAGAGAGCGCAAAATTGAGTATATGGTTTTAATTTCAACTCAATACCTATACAAGTTCCCGAGATAAAGGGTCTTGACAGACAGACAGACGGCCGGACAAAAAGTGATCCTATAAGGGTTCCATTTATTCCTTTTGAGGTACGGAACCCTAAAAAAAAGAGTATTTATTTTAAAAAAAAGTTAAATAATAAGTTATAATAAAAAGGTTGCCGTATTGACTGCTCCGGCTTGAAAATAACCATTTTGCACCACTTTGCAGTACTAACACACGTTATCATCATCACTAATGTAATAAAGACTAGTGACCCGCCCCGGCTCTGCACGAGAAGTCCCAGTTTTGTAAAATGGTTTTTTTATAAAGTTGCACAAATAACTCTGTCGAGACCCGGAATGGGAATTTAAATAATAAAATGAACCTAAACCGAAAATGGCAACATTTGAATTGCAAAAGGATTCAAACTATCTATTATTTTAGGATCTGTAGAAAAAAAATGGATTCAACAGCAAAAAAAAAAACACTAAATTAACGACCGCTTTAAAAGAATTAGTGGACCAAGAAATAAGCGTAGGAAAATCTATGTAATTTGTAAACCAAAATTGTCCGTATTTATGCACAATGGACCGTTCATTGTGGTGACATTCGGGGGAGGCCTATGCCCAACAGTTGACGTCTATCGGCTAAAATGATGATGATGATGCACAATGGAACCAAACGACTCAAATTTTGTTTTTTTTTCATACCTATTTGAAAGTAGTGTAAATTCTTATAAAAAAGAACCATATGATTTTCCTCTTAGAAATTAGATATACTAAATACAGAACAGAACCATATGCCATAACATATACTACATATAAATAGAACGAAACCGCACCAAAGCACAATGGGACTCGACTGTTCAAACAAATACATGATATTACTACCAGCCCCCCTAGCCAAGTTACAATCGTTTCGTTCGCAATGAACGCCTCGAGTAGACCACGCCTCCGATTCCTTTGTTCTGACCACGTGACTGAGCGTTGAGATGACGTCAGAACAAAAGATCGGAGGTGTGGCCTACTCGAGGCGTTCGGCGCGAACGATACGATTGTAACTTGGCTAGGTCATTTTATACAGAAAAGTTTCACATATATTTAGTACGTTTATACATTACACTCATTTTTAATATTAACAATTATTTTAAATACACCAAATGGAACCAAGTTTTGTGGTACCGTTACGCGTAATATAAATTCTTAATTTTATTGAAATTTTTTTTTTGCAAAATGGGACCACAAGCAGATCTATCATGTATAAATAAGTTAATTATAGTTATTCCTTAGGCAGTAGCATAATTATTTGTTGTAATATATACTTTTTTTTTCTTTCTAACACATTGCTTTTGCAATATTTTTTTTACTTATTATTATTTATTTTGTTAACGTATTATTTATTAATAATTGTAATTATTTATTTTACTTGCTTTTATTTATATAGCCTCTTTTTTATAATGTGAATGTGAGAACACTGTAGACTCCGCGAATTCTTAGGTTCCTTTTTATTATGATTATTTTTATTGTACTTTAGACTGGTCAATATTATACTATAGTACAATATTGACCAGTCTACACTGTCCTTACATAATAACTACATAAGCTGTAATATGAAAATATTGTAACAACAAATTCTTTTTTAAAAGAGTAACCGTGGAGTTTCTTGCCGGTTCTTCTCCATAGGGAACGACCAATTTGGAACCGTGCACTAGCTTCTGACGTTTTATAAGTGCCCATGTAGGCCTATGTGAAATAAAAAACTTTGACTTTGACTTTAAGATTTCCTTGACGTGACTATTTTGTGTAAAAGATGAAATAAAAATTATTATTCCATGCATTTTTTTTTTTACATATTTATTACATTTTTAAATATTTCTTTAAAAAACATATAAATAAAAAAAAAACATTTAAAAATATAAAAAATAGTTGTCCGCCGGTGTCGGGAACAGGGTTCAAGCTACCAGGAACCTACTCACAATGCGGGCCGTATCTAGGAGTACTGCCTTCTGTATCAGGCCCTTGATCCAACCGTGCAACGACAGCTTCGACAGATGGTCGTCGAAGCTTTTGGCTATAAGGCCATTGGCGGTCACGACAATCGGCACAATGATAGCCGAGTCCACATCCCACATGTCGACAACTTCGTGTGCGTATTATTATTATTATACGTATCTTATTAATGGACGTCCCCTAAGTGGAAGAAAACGGCTGATCACTGGTCAATTATATTAGTGATTTTGGCTTTAAATTTTGTATCTAAACTAATTCATTAACACGTACCTAAAGCTTCACATACCCACACATGCACACACATAAGTCCCGCCCTTGGGTCCAGCTTGATACATTGTTATTACCGTTATCATCGACACACATGTTCAAGTTGAATCACGGCCACTGTCTTATCAAACATAGTTATTGTGATAATGAATACACTAAATTAAACCCACAATAATATTGCAAGGAAAGATGGTGGCAGCCTCGAAAAGCTCATAGTGACCAGTAAAATGGATGGGGAAAGACCTCGTGGACGCTGCCACGTAGGTCTGACCAGATCCGCAACGCTCTTGATTCTACGCTATACAATGCCCTTCACGCCTCCTGAGACAGAAACAGATGGAGGAATATCGTTCGAATAGAAGGCATGAAGCAGGGAGGTCACGACCCTCAGCATTACGACGCAAGGAGAAGGTAATTAAATCGAAACTTTATGAGCAATTGCTGGTAATGGCTGGAGCATCCTCAGAAGGAAATGTTCTGGGCTCTTGCCAAGCAGTGTAACATGCTATTTATGGTCTATCAATATGTTCCTTAAAGTCACTCAAAAGGCTATACCGTCAAACGGGGTGAATAGGACTGCTGGGGTGAATAGGAACAAAACTTTGGCTAAGTTTTTTACATTGGTATGTATTTATATAATTGATTTCTATCAAAGTATCCGTTTTTACTACAATTAATGAACAAACAGGAGTACTTAAATGCTGGGAAAAATTGTTAATTAACGCGAAAATCCCCTTCAAACTTTTGTTCCTATTCACCCCTGAGGTCCTATTCACCCCGTTTGACTGTACTTGGAGTTTCCTTGCGTGATCACATCAGAAAAGAAGATATTCGCAGGAGAACTAAGGTTACCAACATAGCCCGAAGAATCGCCAAACGTGAGCAGAGCATATTGCTCGCAGGGACGAAAGGTTCTGGAGTGGCGACCGTGGACACAAGACGCTGCGTTGGAAGGCCTCCTATAAGGTTGACCGATGACCTGGTGAGGGTCGCGGGAATCCGATGGATGCGATACGCACAGAAGGGCTCGTTATGGTAATACTTGGGGAGGCCTATGTCCAACAGTGTACGTCTTTCGGCTGAAATGAAGATGAATATGTCCCAAGTACCTAGTCAAATACTCATAACTATAGCTCTTACTCACGGTTTTATCCGCTGTTTTGATTAAATACTGCTCCACTCACGTGGGTCGTAGTGTTGTGTTATTTTAGCCTAGCCTGTCTCGATAAATGGACTATCTAACACTAAAAAATAATTAAATTCTAGTTTTTAAATTCGAACCAGTAGTTCCTGAGATTAGCGTGTTCAAAATCACACACAACACACTTTTCAGGTATTTATGGGTTTGCAGACGATGAGTAGTGGGTAGTTCGCCGTCCAGCCGTCCGGATCGAGACCGAGTCGTCGACGGCGAACAAATTGCAATATTACTCACTGTGTATTTAGGAGATATCGACAATGAGCAGGTGTTCATTCCATCATTACCAGAGCGGTAAAGGCATTGAAAACTGTTGAAGAAATTGAAATATCAACTTCTGAAATACAATACATAGAAAAAATATCTTCAATGACAGGTATTTTTCTCCATTCATACATTTTAGATTTAACAGTCATTTACTATTTAGAGGAGACGTGTAAAGATGGCTAAATTAAATAATATGCATATTTTGTATTTACTCTATATGATGGCATTTAATTGTATGTTATTTTTACTCGTATTATTAAACTGTTTCAAAATAATTGTGATTTTTGTTTTCAGACGTGTGTGACACTGAGAAGAATAATGAAAAAAATGAAATTCTATCAATCAAGGAAAGTGGAACACTCCCGGAAAAAAGCCCCTCATTGTGCAACAGTTTCCAATTTGAATAATTTTGATGTTTCGGCTATAACAAATAAAATAATTGTTAAAATGTGAAAAAAAAACAAGTACCAACAGTAAGAAGCTTGCATAATGAGCTAAAAGATGAAATTGAATTTACGGGATGCCATGAAACACTTAGGAAAATTTTACACAACAATGGATTTGCAGAATTATGACAGTTATCTTTTATCATTAATTTTATAACTGTTTCTCAATCTGCATAAAATATCCTTTCCAAATATATACACTATATAGTTTTTACCCGACTACGGCAAAGCCAAATGAGAGTTATGATTTTGACTATGTGTGTATGGATGTTTGTATGTATGTATGTGATTATGTTCATCTGTTCCCTCATAGCTCCTTATGTACTTATCGGAACTTGACATATGAGGTATCGTTAGAACCGTCTTAATTGTCCGCTGAACATAGGCTAGGTGATGTGTTATAAAACTCGATATTGCGCCCCCTAGCGGACAAAAGTTCTGTGTTAAAAAAAAATGTTAAGATAAATACACCGTGTTTGATATCATTTGATAGGGACCCTTACATAAGCCAAGCGGATAAACTCACAGACAAACGTTAGTCAACAATATAATCAAAACCACTTTATTGATATATATATATTTCAATTACGGGAAAACGTAACCGCTTTCCCCTAATTGTAGTTGTTGTAGTCCGCTTTTCCCTGTCCACTTTTCCTTTTGACAACCATTATTTTTAAATAAAACCTTATTTTTCTCCCTTTTTTATCTTACTCCGGAATTAGTACTACACAGACAAAGCTTAATAAATAAGTATCCACAAGGATACAGTAGACATTTAAATATTTAGCAAATCAAAGTCATTTGTGAAGGCCTGCAGATCCTGCGAGGAGCGTTAGACATCAACTAATAGAACGTAAATTTCTTCGTCTCTCATTCGCCATCACACTAATTAGCCCATAAAATATATTTTACTGTAATCAAAACTTCAATTACTGCAATCTGTCCACTACATATGTTTATGTGGGACGTCACACTTGATTCTTTACGCACCATTTGGAGGGTAGTCTTTAATCTCGAGAAATGTCTGGTAAGGTTTATTAACCCAGCAGCAAGGGCATATAATATATTATTTATGTAAGTATAATAACATTTGATATGATACAAGGTGTCCCTGTTAGGTAGAGTGACTATGCAGTAGTGAAACTTCTTCGGCTTAAGAGGAATTAGATCCCAGCTCATGTAAGCCTAATGGGGTTATTGACTGCAATTATATGAAACTAGAATAAAGGTCTCTATATCTTAGTAACATTTCGCGGGAAAACCTAATGATAATAAAATTATTCTAGCTTTTATAGACATAAATTGTTGTTAGGTAACATCCGTAATGATAATTCATTACGTCAATGACTAGCTTTAAGAGGCTCCTTTTTCACTCGCCTATCGTCAACATCGAGCATGGTTTGAAAGCTTGTTACTTCACCTAACGCAATCCAACGCGATGTTTGACAAAAAGGCAACGCGAAAAAAGAGATATTAACGCCTAAAAACTCTGTTAGCATTCGGTTATTCCGTGATTTACTCGAATATTTCACAAAACTTGTTTCAGGAAATACGTGCCTTTTTTAAACCCTTAATTTTAATATCTAGTTATTTTGAATCTTGATTAAATTATAGTATGGCTTATAGTATTGTAATACATTTGTGACTTTTTTTTATTTTTGAGTTAATTATGAAGTGCCAAAGTTCATGCAAAATAGATTTTCAGAGGTATTTACTGGATTAGTTAAACATAAATTTATAATTTTTTTTTTTTTGAATAAACAAATAAAAGCAAAAAAATTATTAAGAGCGTTCACTCTGAATTACGCGCTATTTGGCCCAAAAACCATGACTTTCAAACCCGTTTATATACATTAATGATTTATTGTACAAACATGTGATTTACCAATAACATTAGGAAATATTCTTGTCTAAATAGTTAAGCAGGATTTTATTTAAATTAATAGCACGCTTGTGAACTATATTCAAATATGTAAAGAGAGTTTTTTTAATTTTCCTTTCAGAGTCAATTTCGAAGCTTCACAAGTTCTACAGTTCTAATAGAATTAATAAACAAAAAATACAAAACAGTAACTGAAATCCTTAACAAAATAGTTATAGAAAAAGATTTATTGATTTAGTTTACTAATTAAGAAAATTAAAATAAAAACATTTTCAAATTATTCAGAAATTATGGGTAAATATAATGAACATTAGCACTGATTTAACTTCCTTTTATCATTAAAATAATAGCATAATCTAATAGAAGGACATTATTTTCAAAATATACAATTTAAAATTTGAATTAAAATAGCTTTATTCATTTTTAACGAATATTTAAAAAAGACCATAAATATCGGCGCACAATCGTCGCAAATTCAGTCACCCAACAATATTCATCATCACGCTCGCGCGCCGAGTTCTGTGATATTTATAAAAAATTGACAAAGCTATTTTAATTCAAATTTTATATAGGAACTTTTGAAACACATGTTCTTCTATTAGAATAAGCTATTATTATAATGATAAAATTAAGTTAAATCAGTGCAAATGATCATTTTATCTACCCATAATTTCTTATTAATTTGAAAATGTTTTTGTTTTAATTTTCATAATTAGTGAACTAAATCAATAAATCTTTTTCTATAACTATTTTGTTAAGGATTTCAGTTACTGTTTTGTATTTTTTGTTTATTAATTCTATCAGAACTGTAGAAGTTGTCAAGCTTCGAAATTGACTCTGAAAGGCAAATTAAAAAAACTCTCTTTACATATCTGAATATAGTTCACAAGCGTGGTATTAATTTTAATAAAATTCTGCATAACTATTTAGACAAGAATATTTCCCAATGTTATTGGTAAATCACATTTTTGTATAATAGATCATTAATGGATATAAACGGGCTTGAAAATCATGGTTTTGGGCCAAATAGCGCGTAATTCAGAGTGAACGCTCTTAATAGAAGTGACATTTTGAAAACGTAAAAAAACTTTTTATAACAAATAAATAATCGACTTCACTAAAAAACATACTAAAAGGATCAAAATAAATTTGGGATTCTGTGATCAGTAGATATGTATGGAGCTACCCACATTGTTCAGTTTTTAAAATCGGGAACACTTCCGTTTTCGTTTTCTATTTTTTGCCTTTACTCATAGCTATAAAAACAAATATCAAAACCTATCTAGAAACAGCAAGTCCTTGTGTGAACCGGTTTAAAAACTAAAATTATTAAAATTATCTTCAACCATCCGTTCGGAAACTGATTTCAAATAGGATTAAGACTCAAGACACTGACTCTATTCACTGTCAGCAAACATGCAATGTGTTGACGAGATAGCACGCAAGACAATGCAACATGGCGGCACCGATATCGTTGGACGCAGTTGAGATCCAAAATGGCGGCACAGATTTCTCTAAATGAAGCCAGGCATCGTCATAGACATGTGGTATCGCTAAATTCAGGTAACATAGTAAATCCAAGGCGTTGTTGGACTAAAATATCTCTATTGTGCTTTATAGTGACAGGGTGAATCTATAGATTAGGGGTACATACAAGTAAAGACCAGAATTATAAGATCTATTTATGTGTATTGCTCAATGTAGAACTTAACTGAAAAATTAAATATAAGTATAATATGTACTTAACTAGATTTTGCCAGTCGCTGGGATGAAAATGAATCATCCCATGGGAACGTTCTATCTATTTAAATAAGGTAATTAAGTATAACCATATTTAATTAATTTTAATCCTTACATCTATCTTTACAGGTCTGAGTGCATCAAAAGAAAAGTTGTTTTGACATTATTGTATAAGGTCATCCACATAAACAATTAAGTTTTGGAGGTAGGCGGAACAGAGTGTAAAGTACCGCAAACCTCCGTTGAAAAGGGAGGATCCTCCGACCAGACGGGTGTTATGTCTGGTGGGCTACAACTGCCCGATAGATGATTTCGGGTTGTTCTATGTGTTCTAATCGCGCGGAGAACTTTGATTGCGCGATGCAGGATTAGTTCTTATGTGACGCCATAGATGTCGCTACAAAGTGATATACCAAATTTTTATAACTTCATAAGTTAATAATGTTGGGTAGGTACGCAAGCTTTAGTCGCTCTAAGAACGTGGATCATCTAATTTATCAGGGGTTACAGAGAAATATCACTGAATTAAATTTAAACTTCAATTTCCCACAAAGACCATTTTTTATGCTGTCTAATTACTTGCTAATTATTTTGTAAAAACTCATTATATTTTGTTTGACAAACAATAACAAAGCTAAATATCTTAAGAAAGACAAACAAATTAGATTTCTTTTAACGTGTTTTGTTGTGATTATTCCGTTCAAAAACAACTTAATACTCCAGACATGAGGAATGAAATGCCATATAAAATTAAACAGTTAACAAACAATAGAATAAAGTGCCTATTACACTACGAGATATTCAGCACACGATATTCAGAATGTCTTATTTTTTGTTTCGAGTAAGACCGGTCTAACCCTTATTACACTACGCGACATCGAATAAGACTGCCTGAATATCGATTAGTGTAATAAGCCCTTAATTTTTGAAAACCATTAGAGTTTTGTGTGTTCGATTAAGGCGTATAGTGCCTTAAGGGCCCCTTCTTCCGAAAGTTTAAGCATTTTACGCACCGAGACGGCTTGCGCCCGCGTTGCACAGGAGCCGACGCGATATGAACTCCGGTAACCTATGGCGGCGGGCGAGCACGCCACAGTATAGATAAATAAATCAGTATTTCAAATATTATTGGCGTGCTGGTAATAATAGCTTGTTTGCAACAAAAACGTATAGCTTGATGTGCTGTCCACTGCACTATTGACTGTAAACACTAATACACTTAGGTATATCGTTATAAATGTATGACTTTTTTTTATTGCTTGGTAAAATCATCAAATGAGTCCTGCCGCTCTGGGTGGAGCGAAAGGGACTGTCAGACTTGTACTGACTAAAATCCACCCTGTTCCTTCGGTTGCCCTTTGCGTTTCAAAGCCACGGTATTCTGATAAGACAATCTCGTGAATGAAAAGGCAGGCGATGATCATTCTGTTGAACTTAAAGAATGGTTGTAGAAGATTTGGTGAGTAATATAATGAAAGACAAATATGATTAATTACACTGGTCTACAAAAATTTACTTTTTTTTTGCCACAAGAATTTTTTTGCTATATATGGTTTTATTTTGAATCCCTCTTGTAGGAAATAGATATAGAATAAAATTGTTAGCCATCGTTTTTTTGTGACAGTCACTTGTATTTGTCATGAAAAATATTGATACTTTACTTAAAATTAAATTAAAAAATACGTCTTTTTAAACCATATATTATGATTTTCTGGAATATTTAGCTTGAGGCTGGTCTACCACAAGTATCCAACCAAAAATTGCTAATATTCAAGGACTCCATTTGCACTGGTACGGGTTTTTCATGATGAAAATGACCTGCCGCAACATTTCTCCTTTGCGTTGGGCATTGGATCCCAGATTTTTGGTACGGAAGCCAAAATGTGATTGTAAGTGTATTTAGAGAGACAAATTATAACTCTATGCTTGATATGTTTTAATTAGGTCCTTTATGAGATTTGTGTAGTCATTTGTTTCGTAATATATAAAAAATAGATGATTTTTTTAAGTTTGTTATAAATCACCAAAAAGATGATTGAGGAACACTAATAACTGACTCAAACTAGATTAGTTTGTGTCAGTTATTAGTGTTCCTCTTGGGTATAAAAGCTAAATCATGAATTTTATTTGCAGTTACAATACACGTAGTTAGTAAATCATGGTATCAGTTCCTGCGCAATGTTTTATTTGGCATTGCAGGTATTGGTATAGCAACACTATCAGAAAGCGTTTGTATTGCAGAACGCACACTTACATATTTTACAGTGTATGCGTCATATTTATCACTTTTGCCATATAAGTCTGGCAAAACGACCACAGACACGTAGTGTGTCTGTGGTCTTTAGGATCCTGTTCAAAACATAGGGTTTCCGAAGCCATTAAGCGCACTCCTTTTGTCGAATTTGCAAAAATCTTTACTCTTGTTGTAGATCTCATATGAAGCACTCACTTTACTTTGAGGAGCCACGGAAAAACCAAAATTATCACGATAACACCATTTTACCCAAGTCAGCAAAATTTCTTCATTCACTTTTAGAATTTGGTTCACCACATATCTACTCGGCAGAAACTGTGAGGGTGAATGAAACCCACATCTTCTTTATGTGTTGAGAAACCAACAACGAGTAGCTTATGCATGACAAACTCACAATTGAGCACTATATTTGTTGCAATTCAAGCGCATTTAGTGGAAAGTTCGGGAAAATTTTAAGTGGCTGTCACAAAAAATCTGAGGCTAATAAAAATAAAGTATGTAGTGTTTTATGATGAGGGTAGATACTTTAGTAAAAATATGTAAACACAATCTCTGTGGGAAAAACCTTGTCGACCAGTGTTATAATATAATAAAATAAAATATATAGTATCAGCATAAAAATTAATATTCATAAAAATTAAAATTCATAAAAATTTAGTGGTCGTGTGCTAGGTCCAGGTTCATTTTCATCGACCGATATATTCCTCAATGCTGGGCGCGAGTCTCCTCTAAGAGGGTCAAAGCCACAGTCCTCATGGCACTCCCCTCCGCGTTGGGAACTAGGACCTGATAGCAAATCAGGATTGTTTTGCGTTAGAGATTCCTCATTTTCCTTATTTTCGGATGATTTGTTCTCTTCAAGTGTCAGATTTCTTATGCCCATACCACGCGTATGTCTGGGGTTCACGATTTCAGGAAGTAGTATTTCATTATATAGCATTATATATAGGTTCAACGTTATAGTAATCATCTTCCTCTTTTTGATTTTCAGCTTCAACAATAATGGAAACATCTTCGTCTTTTCCAGTTGTCCTTTGAAATTTGTCTTCTTGATTTTCAGCTTCAAAAATAATGGAATTATCTTCGTCATCCCTAGTTTTTCTGCAACAATGGAATGTCATTAACGTAATGAAACGGATTTGGTTTCAAAGTCACCGAAATAAACTTTAACAAAAAATCATTTACTGCCATGTTACATCCCATAATAGGATACATAAGACATGTGATAAGTAAGAAAACTAAAGCGCGACGGGAGATAACGTCAAACTTGTAGCGGATGAATAGAACTGCTCCGCCATAGTATATTGTGTAATATGTACATAATGTACTTACGCATACTGTCCTTCTTTAGAGTGCCCATCGGTACTTTTTTTGGACATCAAAGTACCTTTTCCGGTACGTGGTCTCAGAGCACTGGAATGCAATAAATTTCATTACATATTTAAAAAAAAATCAAATTAACAAACACTAATTACTAGAGTTATAAATAAAACCTGATACATATATAAAAATCTCGTGTCTTGACCAGTTTTTTGTATATATTTGGTAGGTTTGAGAATAGGTCATAGGCTATTTCTATAGCGGCCGGCCGATTTCTACCTACTAAACGCAGCGCGACCATAAACCGTGCTCTAGGTACTTACCTAGTGAGTACAAGTAGTGACCGATAGCCATTGTTCAATTTCTTTCAAATCTTCATAAATATAATAAAAGAATGTAATAATAAAAATAAAACACAGCATACCTAGGTACTTACATCTCCTTGAATTTGACCAGGATGCAAAACTGCACTTTGTAAAGGTATAAGAATGTTTCCATTATAGATTTAAAATTCTAGTCATACTGACTTCGCTGGTCTGTGTAGAGGAGTAATTATATTATGACGTATTTATAGAATAAGTACTTACGCAATACATTTTCGGATTTTCTTCACTTCAGATACCCTTTTTTTCTTAATTTTGTTTTTTTCTATTCGCCATTGCAATTACTTATAATACAACACGTTTATTTACGCGCGCGGCAACAATAATTTGTGGTCGCGAACAAAAGTTGCATAGGTCCTCCCTCGATGACGTCCGGCAGGACACTGGCGCGGTGCGCGCGTGCCGATTTCACGTATTTATTTTATATAAAAAAAATTAAGTTCCATATTATAAATTTATCCAAAAATATCCCTGTCAAACCCGTTTAGTAAATGAAATGTTAAATTTTCATAAAAGTTGCGTTCCCCCAAGTCTCATAAAACTTAAAATACTTTCAAAATCGACTTTACTTCAGATTTTTTTTTTTTATCGAGTGAAATGTGAAATAATCTGTTTTTAACCAAAAAAGTCACTAGATCAAAGATGTATCTATACTATATATTTTTTTACGGATTTAAATATGATGATTTCTTTGAAAACAACTCGATCTAGAAACGTAAATTTCGAAAAAGGGGCCCTTAAACATCTGGCCGGAGTTAAATGCACATGTGTCCTCCCTCCTCTCGTGTGTCCCTGCACCAGCATGAAGCCCCGCTGACTTTTAAAGCCATTTTCTTTCCGACATATTAATTGATTTACTTAAGCTATGTAAATTCTGAAGAGCATTTTTTGTGCGATCATATTTCTAAAGATCAAAGTCGTTTGAAAGGAGGAGAGAACACAATCGAAAAAAAAAATTTTTTTTTTTACAAAATTATTAGTCATACGACAAATCATAATATTGTTGATAATTATATTGTTAGGTTTCAATAAAAACCTTAGTACTTATTTGATTTAATTTTAAAGCTTATTTTATGTAGCAACATTTAAATTGATTTGAGTGCTAGACCATAAGTTGTTTAAATAACGGTTTTAAAATATTAAAGGGGACGCAATAAGCACTAGGTCGGGTTATAGTCAATCTGATGAGAGCTCTGCACCCCTAGCCAAGTTGAAAATCTGCAATCGTTAACGCTAGTCGAAAACTAATCTAATGTATGGGAATGACATCATCTCGACGTTAAGTCACGTGGTCAGAACAAACGAATAGAAAATTCGTAGCCAAGTTTACATCGTTCAAAATTATAGAATGGATTGTTATCGTTTCTACAATGTTCAACGCTACATCCGTTGTTATTGTAGAAGGATTTTCTGAATCAAGCCCTAGATCCAATCGCCTAACGCGAGCCTCCTAAGGTGTTGGTCAAGGCTCCTGGCTATTAAGCCATTGGCTGACACGACTATGCTACATAAGCCACATTTCGACAACTTCGCGAGCCAAGTCAATTGTTAAAATTAAATAAAATGATTATTATTATTATGACATTTATTTCCTATTTATACATATTATTTTCATTTTTTTAAACAATTAAAAACATGCATTATTATTATTATTATAAATGGGTCAGTAAAAGTCTGTCACTCCCACTTGCTTTACCCAGAGCGGAAGCGGTTATTTAATTATTTCCCACCTCAATTTTCATTTTCTTTTTCTCCCCAAATTTGTGGCTACACTACAGCCCAAAATAAACCTGCCTACTAACGCTTATGCAGTAATAAACTAAGATGCTTGTTGCCTTAGGACACTGCCTCCATCTCGAGATTGTACGTCGCGTACCTCGTAACATGTACAGGACATAACACGGTAATTGAGTTATTTAGATACATAAATAAATATACTCCTTATTGTACTCCACCAGAAAAAGTACAGGCTCCTACCTAAAATTAATACGGTGTCACAATAAGCAATCTTGTCGCTAAAAGCGATTGTTTTATGGATTTGACAGAGAAGGTGAAAAAGATACGCAGGTAGTTCGTAGTGTATTTACATTATATACAATTAATAACTAATAAAATACATATAATACAAACAATATATGTATCTTTATATAATTCTTCTGTACGTGTGTTTGTCGTGATATGGATAAAACTTTGTGTGTGTATTTCAGTGGGTCTCTGGATGATTTGAAAATAAAATTGTACCCGGTAGTTGGCGCTCGGCCTGCAATCGAGTTCTCAATTTTTTTCTGACGAAAAACGAGCTTTCGGGTAAGGACAATTTCTGTCGGGACCGCTAGTAGATATATGTAATTATATATTTGAAAACAGAGAAACTTCTACTTAAAGACGTTCAAGACGAGGTAGTGATCCTTTACCATATTTAAACACTCATATTTAAATTTATTTATGTACTAGTTCACCCGACAGACTTTGTCCTATCTCAGCTATAAACTCTGTCAAATACGCGAACTTTCAAAACCGCATAGATTAAATAATCCTATTTTTCCTGAAATTTCTGAGCACTTTTCTTAATTTTTCTTTCCATAACAACCTGTTCCTGACCACAACAAACACAAAAAATACAGAATTAGCGAAATTCTTCCAGTCGCTCACGCATTATGCCCAAGGGAAATAGGCAATTATTTAAAAATATATTTATAGATTGTTTTTTTTTAAAAAAAAAACCTGGTTCCATAATAGGAATTACTCCTATATCGTGGATGAATTCATCATCATCTTCCTGCCCTTATCCCGTGTTATTTGGGGTCGGCGCAACACGTTTTTTTCTTCCACTCTGCTCTGTTACTCGTCATGCTATCACTAACTTCCTTTTCTTTCATATCACTCTTCACACAATCCATCCATCTTTTCTTTGGCCTCCCTCTTCCTCTCCATCCATCCACATGTAAACTCATAACTCTTTTAGTAACATGCATTTCATCCCTCCTCATCAAATGACCATACCAAGACAAACGATTCCCTTTCAACTTTTCAGTCACTGGCGCCACTTTCAAACTTCCCCTAATATATTCACTTCTCACTTTATCCATTCTCGTCACACCACACATCCATCTTAACATTCTCATCTCCGCTACATGCAATCTTTTTTCATCCGTCTTTTTCACAGCCCAACATTCTGATCCATACAGTATGACAGGTCTTATCACGGACTTGTAGATTTTACCCTTCAACTTTTTGATTTTTTCTTGATGAATTTGATCACAATCTCAAGAAGTTTTTTTTTTGTGCGGTTCCCTAATTATATTTTTTTTATTAGTTACTAGCTTCTGCCAGCGGCTTCGCCCGCGTGAAAGTAGGTTTCTCCTAACAAACTTTGGTAGATATTTATAAGATCTACAATTAATTAGAACATTTTATGGTTCTATCTTTTATAGTTTAGGCAGCGTACGCAAAATAAGTAACTTTTTTGGTTGACTTTTTATACCTTGTGTCCGAAAAACTCAGATATCTTACGGAACCCTATTTTTTCCAAAATAAAATATAGCCTATGTTACTCGTGGATAATTTAGCTTTCGAATGGTGAAAGAATTTTTAAAATCGGTTCAGTAGTTTTTGAGCCTATTCATTACAAACAAAGTTTTCCTCTTTATAATATTACTGTAGAAAAATAACATAAGTTACTCCTTATAAAATTAGTCGTCTACCAGTGAAAGTCCCGTCAAAATCGGTAAAGTCGAATTAGAGATTAGCAGGAACAAATAGAAAGACTTTTTTTTTAAATTACTTAACAATTAAAACAACAAAAATTCGAAAGCATGTGACATCCACCGACCCGCACTGGGTCTGCGTGGTGGATTACGGCCCAGAGAGGAGGATTGAATCCCAGCAGTGGGAACATTAAAAGACTGAATATGTATGTATTTAATTAAAAACACTGTTTTAAACGTCGCTCACGTTCTGAAAAAAAAAACCTTTTGGACTCATTCCATGAGGTCGATGTGTACTCTGTACTATAGACTCCAAACTGGTGAAATGTTTCCATGGGTACTCTATACGTAGGCTTCTCAATAGAAGTACTTTCAATGAATGCGTCCATTGAAGTCAAGAGTTGTGATTGCAGTTGTGTTAAATTATGTCCCCCAGGCTAAAAATAGAGTTCCCTTCGCGTGGGCAGTGAATGATACGTGATCCTATTGGCTACTCACCGGTAATAGTAACTAGCACGATGTTGAAGATCCACAATATTGTGTAACACAACCCTTTCCATGAAACGAAGAACAATAGGAATGACTTTTTTATTATGGGTAGGCTCACGTTTGAAAGAAAAAGAAAGAAAATATGTTTATTTGGCACACCATGATTAATTAATCAACAAATAATTGATTTACAAACTAAAATTAAACTTTAAAAAAATAAAATAACGAGTAATAAAATTAACAATAAAAAAACTATCGGTTGACCTGTAGCTCACCTGATGGTAAGCGATGATGTGGCCGACGATGGAGTACACTAGCCTAGATGTAACCTATTATTTCTTGAATTAAAGATGCAGGTTGTAGCTATCGGGAAACACAGACTCCGGCAGGGAATTCCACTCCTTAGCTGTACGCATAATACCATAGGCGCGGGCTTGCGGACGTAGCTCGCCTTCCGACCGTTCGGTAACCGTCCGGATCGACCCCAAGTCGTCGACGGCGCGTACTGTGTTCCACGCGCGCCTCAAGGAGATGTCAGCAACAGTAGGGGCCCAGCAGGGTCGAAACCTACTGGGGCCAAGGGTCTAATTCTGAAAGGAAGGCTCGGCCTTGGTACGAAAGGCAACGAAGGAACAAGAGTGGGTTTTTAGTCAGTAAAAAAAAGTTTTGACACTATCTCCCGATCAGGGACCGTACAACCCCGATTAAGAGTTAAGTCTTTGAAAGGGTAAGCCTTTTATGAGGTTACCTTTATCATGATGTAACTCCATGAATGGGTTTTAGGCTTGAACCCATTAAAAGGGTTATCTCTTCAATATGGATAACCCATTGAATGGGTTCTATACTTAAAACCCAGTGAAAGGGTTACATCAACATTATGATAACCCATTGAATGGGTTCTATATTTGAAACCCAGTGAGAGGGTTACCCTTACATAAAGATAACCTATATTTAAGGGTTTTTTCGGGTTATCATATTATTATGGTTTTTCAATAACCTTGTGCTAAGTAGGTGCTGGATGAACACACACACTATCGCTAGCGTACTGACTTTATTTCACTAGACATTGCAGATTTGTAGACGAAACACGTGTTACCTATAATATTTAGATTTTAGATACTCTCATATAAAGGTGTGTGTCTTGAACTCCCGTATTTGCGACAATTGTTGTCTTGTGTGACCTGTTTTGGCAGTGTTATTGTAGTCAATTGAATGAACAATTTTTACGTTTAGTGACCAATATTCTATCTGTGACACAAATCACAAATGATCAATCAGTCAATAATCAAGTGAAGGTATATTACCATACCTACGTAAATTGTTGCGCATTGTACGGAGTATCTATAACCTACCTACTTGCCAATTTAAGGGATGACCGGACGGTTGCAAACTAGCGTTCCGACCAAGGTGACCTTGGTTTATGTGTTTGGTTTGTGTTGCGGCTACATGGATGTAAACCACGCGCCAACACGTTTGGTGGTTGGGAAAACGCGTCTTCTGACCAAGGGCTTTGAAGGTCATGGATTACAAAACTGCTGTTTACACGGATTGAAACTAATAAGGTCACCTCGGTTGGAACGTCGGTTTACAACTAAATTACTACTACTTACCTACTAAAAACCATTATCTGAATGTTCGTTTCGAATTCATAGCTACATTATAGAACTTTCTTATTTATAAGTCTACCATATACCTACCTACCTATTGCTACCTTGGCGAGCTCGGAGCCTCTGGGGGCTTCCGCATGAGGGGTACCGTAACCGGGGCCCGAATGCTCGAGGTTCCTGGTGCGGCCAGTGGCCCTGCCGCGGATACCTTGGCCGCAAGGATCAGGGCGACCCTGGACGCGGAAGAGGCCCGAGTGTCCACGCCCACCAAGTGCATTGATATGCCCATCATGGGCTTGGATGACTCCGTCAAGGTGGACGAGGTGGTGGCCGCAATCGTCAAGGCGGGAGGCTGCACTGCCGAACAGCTTCGGGCGGGCACCATCCACGCTGACAGCACGGGCATGCGAGCCGTGACGGTAAGCTGTCCCGTGCCGGCGGCCAAGACCATCACTGGGGAAGGCCGACGGCTCCTAGTAGGCTGGATCTCCGCGCAGATAAAACTACTGGAGCCCAGACCTCTGCGGTGCTATCGCTGCCACGTGGGGGCCTGTTGCGCCGCGGAGGTGAACCGCAGTGACCGCTGCTGCAGTACGGTCAGCCCGGTCACAAGGCGGTTGAGTGTCGTGCAACGCCGCACTGTTACGCATGTGCGGCGGCAAGCAAGCCGGCCGACCACCGGGCTGGGAGCAGGTCCTGCGATCTCCCCGCCAAGGCCAAGGGCAAGGTCCGGAGACCCATCCACCCTGATGTCCTCACCACCGCAGCCTCGTCTTTAGCTGCCGCCGCTATCGCCGCTGCAACCCCCGCGGCAGGGCCCTCACGTGGTGCTCGGGAGGAGACTGTAATGAACTTCGATGCCGTAACGAGAGGACGAGGTTGCGTGGCAGCACGGTTCGGGGACATTGCAGTGGTAGTCGTCTACCTGTCCCACAACCTGAACAGAACTTTCGCCGATCTCCACATCTCCCTTATGGAGCTGAATGCCGTCGTCGCTGGGTTTAGTTCCCTCCCCGTGGTCGTTTGCGGGGATTTCAATGCCAAGAACTTGGCTTGGGGCTCCCGGTACACGAACCAGTGGGGTCGAATGGTGGAGGACTGGGCTCTGGAGACAGGCCTGATCGTCCTAAACCGGGGTTCTGTCCCCACATGCGTGCAGATGCAGGGGGAGTCAGTGGTGGACATATCGTTTGCCAGTCCTGCTCTGTCACCGGGTGTCGTCGACTGGCGCGTCATGGAGGGAGTGTAGACATACTCAGACCACCAGTACATCCGGTTTGACATCTCCGCCCAGACCTCGACCGCGCCGGTCCAACAGACCCCGTGTGGTCCGCGTTGGGCGCTGAAACAGCTAGACCGTGAGCTCCTGGAAGCCGCAATAGTACAGGCCTAGGTGCAAGCACCAGACAGGCCTGTCGACATCGACATTGAGGCAGAGTGGTTCCGGGAGGTTATGTCGCAAATCTGCGACGTGGCAATGCCTCGAGTCCGGCCAGGACTTGCCCGGCGCTAGGTGTACTGGTGGTCGCCGGAAATTGCGGCACTGTGCAATGCGTGCAATGCCGCGCGGCGCCGGTACGCCAAACACTGCAGTCGCCGCATCCGCCCGCCGGATGCGGAGGCCAGAGAGGCGGAGCTGTACGAAGGGTACAGAGTGGCGAAGAGCACCCTCCGAGCAGAAATAAAGCGGGCCAAGTTAGAGGCCCGCAACGTGTGGCTGGGGACTCTGAACGGAGACCCGTGGGACTCCACCAGAGTCTCCGGCCCCAGATTGTGGAGGGTGTGGTGAACACTCTGTTCCCTGCGCGAGGGGAACACTCTCCCCGCTCATGGCTCCGCCACCAGCGGTGTCTAACGCGGATCACGATGGCGACGACGACGACAATGCTCCAGAGGTGACCGAGGTAGAGTTGAGTGTGGCGGTACGAAGGCTGAGTGCCAAGAATACCGTCCCAGGACCCGACGGCTTGCCTGAGAAAGCCTGGGTCTTGGCCATGGAGACTCTCGGGTCTCGATTAAGAGGGCTCTTCAGCGCATGTATGGAGAGGGGCCCGTTCCCACTTCGCTGAAAGACGGGGAAACTGGTCCTTATCGCGAAGCCGGGGCGCCCAGTGGACTCTCCGTCCGCGTATCGGCCCATCGTGCTGCTCGACGAGGTGGGCAAGCTCTTTGAAAGAGTATTTGCAGACCGCCTCGTCGCACACCTAGCACGAACGGGGCCGAACCTTGCGGACGGCTAGTTCGGCTTTCGCAGGGGGCGCTCCACGGTGGACGCCATCATGCTCACGACGGGGCAGGCGGTGTCCCAGGGCAGGTGTGTCGTGGTGGTGTCTTTGGACATCGCCAATGCCTTCAACTCCCTGCCCTGGAGTAGCGCAGGAGTGCACTCCGGTATCGCCGGGTGCCCGACTACCTCTGTCGTGTAATCGAAGCCTACCTGTCGGATAGGTACATCATCTACCCTGGTCACCAGGGAGAGCGGAAAGGGCGAGAGATGTCGTGCGGTGTTCCGCAGGGATCGGTACTAGGACCGCCCTTGTGAACATCGGGTACAACCACGTGCTGCGCGGCAACCTCCCTGACGGGGTCAGCGTGGTCTGCTACGCAGACGACACACTGGTCCTCGCGCAGGGAGAGTCGTACCAGGCGGCGGTTGAATTAGCGACACGCGAGGTTGCGACAGTCGTTGATAGGATCCAGCAGTTGGGACTCGAGGTGGCGCTGCACAAGTCCGAGGCCATGTGTTTTCACGGCCCTCGGAACGCGCCGCCTCAGCGTTCTCAACTAACGGTAGGAGGAATTCATATCGGCGTCGGGTCGACATTGAAGTACCTGGGACTCGTCCTCGACAGCCGGTGGAATTTCGAAGAGCACTTCCGACGTCTGGTTCCCAAACTGAATCGGATTGGGGCTGCCCTCAAGCGGCTCCTGCACAACCTCGGGGATCCAGACGACTCCTTCCGGTGGCTCTACGCAGGCATTGTCCAGTCCATGGCCCTTTATGGGGCGCCAGTGTGGGCGCCGACACTGCGAAAGCGACCGGCGGCCCAGCTGAACGCGTGCCAGAGGGTCATGGCCATACGGATGGTACGGGGATACCGCATGATTTCCCGCGAAGTGGCGAGCCTCCTTGCTGGCCAGCCACAATGGGATCTGGAGGCAACAGTCCTTGCACGCATGCACAATTTGCGCGAGGAGATGTAACGCCGGGGCGAAACTCTGCTGCCACAACAAGTCGTGGCATGACGGAAAGAGTTCTGGCGGGATCTCATGGCGGAATGGCGACAGCGATTATCGCAACCCAGTGCTGGGCACGCCATAATTATGGCGGTAAGTCCTCTCTTTGAGGAGTGGCTGGAAAGGCAACACGGCATCCTTACCTTCCGCATGACGCAGGTCCTCACCGGATATGGTAAGTTTGGGAGGTTTCTTCACCGGATTCGTGCGGAAAAAACGCCCGGGTGTCACCATTGCGTGGACCGCCCGGAGGACACGGTAGAGTACACGGTGGAGGTATGCCCCGTTTGGGAAGAATAACGCCGTGCCCTCGTGGGGGCGATCGGCGGCGGCGATCTCTCACGCCAGGCCTTAGTACAGGCCATGGTCCGGAGCGAGGAGGAGTGGCAGGCGGTCGCCTCCTTCTGCGTAGCAGTAATGCTAGCAAAGGAGGCGGCCGATCGCGTGAAGCAACGGTCCTTACGCCCCAACCGCCGCCGGGATTCCGATCCCGATTACCGGCCACCGTAGGCGCGGGCTTGCGGACGGCGAGCAATGGGTAGCCCGCCGTCCGACCGTCCGGTAACCGTCCGGACCGAGCTCAAGTCGTCGACGGCGCGCACTCTTCTACGCGCGTCTCAGGGAGATTTCAGTAACTGTAGGGACCAGCACGGTCGAAGCCTACTGGGGCCAAGGGTCTGGATTGAAGGATTCTGAAAGGAAGATTCGGCCCTGGTACGAAAGGCAAAGAAGGAACAGGAGTGGGTTTTTAGTCAGTAAAAGTCTGACACTGTCGCCGGCTCCGCCCAAGAGCGCGATTTGTCATAAGATAATTTTCCCACCGAAAAAATAAAAAAAACCTTATTGCTCTTTTGAGTTTAGATTGATAAATTACGTAACATAAGTACCTGACTATTGTAAGGCTTTACAGTGAAGGCATTAACATATAGCTAAAATAAAATAAATAACAAATAATTAAGTAAGTTGTCAGGATAACTAAGTATTAGCACAGTATAAATATGGAACAGCATAGAAACTAAGCCTAGTTGATAAAATAAATACCTACACTCCATTAAAGCAATAGGGTTGTCACTGTTACTTAATGTTTTTGATATTGTTTATTTTTATGAAAAAAAAAAATGTGTTTTGTAGTGATCATTCAATCGAACAGAAATAACTAGTTTACAAATAAAATTTAAATACGTAATCTTATGACATCAGTTAACCTGAGCAAAAGACGACCATATCACAGCCCGCCATAAAAGCAAATTCAGAAGTATTTCAGAAGTTTTATTGTTAACTCCTTTTTAACACTCTCGAAAACCGCGAAAACGACACCCATGACGAAAAAGTTGATAATTTTTTGCGGCGCCATCTTGGATTCCCATTTTGACATCACTATCGGATTTAACACCCTCGAAAATCATGAAAACGACACCCATGATGAAGAAGTTGATAACTTGTTGCATCCGCCATCTTGGATATACATTTTGACAGCACTATCGGTTTCAACACTCGAAAACCGCGAAAACGACACCCATGACGAAAAAGTTGATAATTTTTTGCAGCCGCCATTTTGGATTTCCATTTTGACACCACTATCGGATTGAACACCCTCGAAAACCATGAAAACGACACCCATAATGAAAAAGTTGATAATTTGTTGCAGCCGCCATTTTGGATTTCCATTTTGACACCACTATCGGATTTAACACCCTCGAAAACCATGAAAACGACATCCATATTGAAAAAGTTGATAATTTGTTGCAGCCGCCATCTTGGATTTACATTTTGACAGCACTATCAGCTTCAACACTCTCGAAAACCGCGAAAACGACACCCATGACGAAAAAGTTGATAATTTTTTGCGGCCGCCATTTTGGATTTCCATTTTGACACCACTATCGGATTCAACACCGTCGAAAACCATGAAAACGACACCCATAATGAAAAAGTTGATCATTTTTTGCAGCCGCCATTTTGGATTTCCATTTTGACACCACTATCGGATTTAACACCCTCGAAAACCATGAAAACGACACCCATATTGAAAAAGTTGATAATTTGTTGCAGCCGCCATCTTGGATTTACATTTTGACAGCACTATCAGCTTCAACACTCTCGAAAACCGCGAAAACGACACCCATGACAAAAAAATGATTTTTTTTCCAGCCGCCATCTTGGATTTCCATTTTGACATCACTATCGGATTTAAAACCCTCGAAAACCATGAAATCGACACCCATGGCTGCGGTATTAGAACATAACCTGACCTTTAAGAAATTTACTACATAAAGTACATTTACTTGTATTATTAGATGTCATGCATCATATAGGTATATAATAGCAATGTACAGCGTCTCGGTTCATTTTTGGCAGTTTTCAATATTAATTGTTTAAAATAATAAAAATAAAATCGCAGAAGCAAAAACTCTAACAACAAAAATGACAATAAAATAGTAAACAAGTACAGACATGAAAAAATCATAATAATAAGTCATTTCGATATTCGGCCAGCAATGCTAAAAAGAACTTTATATTACATGCATTATTGATCATAGATCCCTGTTTGCAAGGCTCTCGGAAAGTAACCACAAAGGCGCCGCCGCCGCGCCGCCGCTGATGCTTAACGCTTGCTATGCCATTTTGCAACGTATGCCTACCATCGAGAGATCATATTACATTCCTCCGAATTGGAATGTTACGCTGTTATCGTTTTCAAAAGAGTTGAAAACGTAAGGAACCCTTTTCAACGACTTAATTTAAGCCGTTCAAAAGTGTTACCCATATCGTATGGGTTTTTGTTTAAACCAAAATGGTCCATTAAGCCATTTAAAAGGTTACCTACATCGTATGGGTTTTAGATTAACTGCTTAGAAAAACCCTATCGAAAACCCTTTCTATTAATAACCAAAATGGTCCTTTAAGCCATTCAAAAGGGTTACCTATATCTTATGGGTTTTTCATTAACTGCTTAGAAAAACCCTGTCGAAAACCCCTTCAATGGGTAACCAAAATGGTCCCTGCTCCCGATCCGCCCAAGCGCGCGGGATGTCATAAGATGATTTTCCCGACAAAAAAAAAACTGTACACACAATATATGTGTTCCCAAAACGCTTGCTACGTATGGATGAGATGTCTAGTGACCCGATGATGGAACGGACTTGGCGGACTTCATTATATTCATATGTACCTAAATCTAGGGTTCAATACCAGCCAGATGCATTACTTTGTGTAATTTATTTCATCATCACTGCTCTAAAAACGGTGAACATAACCTGCTGTCCTAGAATCAAAAACTCGAAGACGAGACATCCACCAACCCGCTATGAGCCCGACTGGTAGAATACGGTCCATTCTCTCTCATAGAGTGGAGGCTAAGTTATGCTAACCCTTCGTCTTCGTGTCGGTGACAACGCGGAGGCCACTTTTGGAGCACAAAAGGCAGAATAGGATGTAAAACATAGTTTGCGATATTATTAGATCCACATACACAGCCAAAGAAAAGATGGATGGATTGTGTGAACAATGATATGAAAGAAAAGGAAGTTAGTGATAGTACGACGGTTGACAGGATAGAATGGAAGAAAAAAACGTGTTCGGCCGACCCCAAATAAGACGGGACAAGGGCAGGAAGATGATGATTCACACCTCTTGAACTGCAGGAACGTAAAAAGGTAACCCCATCGTGTTTGAGCTCTTTGGAATGTTCTTGATCAGTATGTAATAATACCACGCCGCGAAACTGATTAAAACTTGTAATGAAAAAATTCTTTTCACTGAAAATTATTACTGGCTACTTCTGATTGGCTTGTTGGTCTAGTGGTTAGTGGCCCTAACTGCTATGCCGGAGGTCGTGGGTTCGATTCCCACCCAGGACAAATGTATGTGTGATGAGCACGAACATTTGTTCTGTGTCTGGGTGTTATTTATCTATATATGTATGTATTTAGAAATATATAAGTATGTTTATCAGTTGTCTAGTACCCATAACACAAGCTCTGCTTAGCTTGGGACTAGACGGCGTTGTGTGATAGTCGTGAAATATTATATTAAAATATTATATTTCCGAAGTTATGTGGTATAAAACTTGTGAAATTAATATAATTATGTATACATATTATTGCCTAAAACCTAACAAACTGTAACAAACAACAGGTTTTTACATTTTTACCTCAAAACACATAAAATTCCATATTGTATTGCTATGCCTATTACAACTACGCATTAAGTATGATATGTGTTTATTTTCCGTGTTGTAATGTGTTTTTTTTTTTATTAAATTAGACTATAATGTGACTGGTGTAGGTTGTATTGTGTAGGTACCTACTTACATTTACTAGTTTGACAAAACAATTTGGTAGTCACTTAAAACCCATTTTTTATTTACATTGTTCTCACATGATAGCGACAAGAAACATGTACTTCACAGAGATATTTGTAATTTCAAAACATGATATTTATATATATACAAAATTATATACAAAAACACTTAACTAATTAAAACTATATATATACATTAAAGGCTACTCCTAACTAAAATATGGCGTCATAAAACTCCTCCGCATCCCTGTCGACTGGAAGTGAGCCCAAAAGGCTGGCGGCATTGCCACGTTGTATGGCAATGCTTAATCTCTGACCAAGGTAAAAGCCAGCCCTTGGGTCACGTGAAGTGTCAACTAAGCGTTTGGATAGTTCTTTAAAAAGGGTATGAGCACTCGGACCCCTCGGCCCAAGAGTTTCAACCCCAAACGGCTCAAAAATAAACATGATTGAAAAGAGTGTCCGTGGAGTTTCTTGCACATTCTTCTCCATAGAGATCTACGCTTTGGAATGTGCAATTATCATCATTTTTTTATGACTGACTGAATTCTTGAGATTTCAAAAGTGCCTGTGAACGTCTTATTTGAAATAAAATGCTTTGACTTTGACTTTAAAGAAAGTCAGTTTTAGTAAGCACTAAATCTAAACTAATAAAATAAAGAGGAAAGATTTTATATTTTGTTTGTTTATTTGTATGTTACGATTTAACTCAAAAACTACAGGACTGATTTTCAAAATTCAATCACCAGTAGAAAGCTACTTTATCACTGAGTAACATAGGCCTATATTTTCTATTTTCACGAGGACGAAACTGCTGCCAAAAGCCAGTATAATTATGTAGTGTTCCACGTGCGCCTCAAAGAGATGTCAGCAAAATTGACGGGTCCAGTTAAAGCCGACGCCTGCCGGATGAGGGTTTTTCGAAGGTAGGGTTTTTTTTTTGGGTGGGAAAATCATCTTATGACATATCCCGCTCTTGGGCGGAGCGAGAGATAGTGTCAGACTTTTACTGACTAAAAACCCACTCCTGTTCCTTCGTTGCCTTCGTCCCAGGGCCCCGGGTTTCGTTTTCACACTACCCATGATTTTCGAAGGTAGGGTAAGATTATAGCAGTGGTAGCCGAGTGGTAACAGCCTTGACTTAAGAGTTGTAGGTTATATAATATAATAATTCACAACTATCACACAACGCCGGCTCTAGTCCCAAGCTAAGCAGAGCTTGTGCTATGAGTACTAGACAACTGATAAACATACTTATATATTTCTAAATACATACAAATTATAAATTAATTACATCCAGACACAGAACAAATGATCGTGCTCATCGCACAAACATTTGTCCAGGGTGGGAATCGAACCCACGACCAGTATAGCAGTCAGGGTCACTAACTACTAAAGGTTGTCTGTAAAAAATCGCTTTTAGCGATAAAACCGCCCATTTTGACACCCTATTAATGTTAATTTCCTAAGTAAATTGTATTTTTGGTGTACAATAAAGAATATCTATCTATCTATGTAACTGCTAGACCAACAGGCCAGTCAAAGATCGCAGGTTCAAACCCAGCTGGGCGCATTACTTTGTATAATTTATTTCATCACCACTGCTCTCAAATTTGTGAAGGAAAACAACGTGGGGAAACCGGCATGAAAGAAAAATTCAAAGACATGTGACATTCACCATCCTGCACTGGGCCCGCATGGTGGATTACGGCCCATTCCCTCTCCTAGGGAGAAGACCTGAGTCCCAGCAGTGGGAACATTAAAATAATGATTACGCTACCCCTCGCAAACAGCAGCGTATATCCTATCCCTCGCAATCAGGGCAACTGAAGAAACACTGGGTTTTAGTCAGTAAAAGTCTGATACTCTCTCCCATACTACCCAGAGCGGGAGAAGTTAATTCATGATTTCAAATGTAAAAACTGGGCATGTACGAGCCGGACTCGCGCACTGAGGGTTCCGTACAAACTTACCTATGAAAATAGCTCAATTCCCGAATTGAGTTACGAAGATTTTTCGAATCGCAAAAAATAGTGTGACGTAACTACAAATTTACAGTTTCCAGATTTTTTCCTATACTTGTGCTATGAGACCTTGCTCATGCCAAATTTCAGGATTCTAGGTAAACCCTATGAATTTTGATTCCTTGAGAGTGTCAAAAACACGTTTTTGCGACATAAACGGCTGTATCTTTTTTTTTCGTTAACTTAGAAGTTTGATTTTTTCACAGCTTCAAGGGACTGCAGACTTGAGTATATGGTTTTAATTTCAATACCTCCACGCGTTCCCGAGATAAAGGGTCTTGACAAACAGACAGAGAGACGGACAAAAAAGTGATCCTATTAGGGTTCCATTAATTAATTTTGAGGTACGGAAACCTAAAACAAAAATAAGGTTGGATTAGGTTGAACCTACTTGGATATAGGATCAACACTAGTCCTGGGCAGCGGAAGTCTATATGCACAAACAGCCCCCCGACACAAGTATAAACGAGGGAACACCGGGGTGAGTTTAGTCAGTAAGAGTCTGACGGACCCCTTCACCTACCCCAAGGAGGAGGACATGCGGACGGCGAGTAATGGGTGGCTTCCCGTCCGACCGTCCGGTAACCGTCCGGACCGAGCCCAAGTCATCGACGACGCGCATTGTTCCACGCGCGCCTCAAGGAGATGTCAGCAACTGTAGGGGCCCAGCAGGGTCGAATCCTACTGGGGCCACGGGTAGTGTGAATGCGAAGCCCGGGGCCCCGGGATAAAGGCAAAGAAGGAACAGGATTGGGTTTTTAGTCAATAAAAGCCTGGCACTATCTCACGCTCCACCCAAGAGCGAGATTTGTCATTAGATGATTTTCCCAACTAAAAAAAAAAGGATGAAGATATCCGCGACGAATTCCACACAGACAAAAAATAGGTTCAACCTACTCGAAAGTGGACTGTACTAGTAAATAGTTTAAGATGAACATCACAGCATCGGATCTTCCTCGATATTTCAAGTCGAGTTCCAGTTCCCCGGTGTCTTTCAATTACCAATCAACCTACATGATTTTATAGAAACGTTCGTAAACTTCACTAGGATAGAAAAATATACTTAATTAAAATTTAATAAATTAAAGGATAAAATTAGAAAAAAAATCGTTCATAACCTTACTTATTTAATTCCTGCATGCATATTGGATGATCTTCTCTTAGCCTACGTCATAAAAGGAAACCTTGTGCAAAATTTCACGTTCCTAGTCCCAGTAGTTTCGGCTGTGAGTTGATATTTATGTACGCAAAAAGAATACTTGCAATGTATTCCATCATATTATTAAACTTATATTATTACGTCCTCTCGCTCCACCTCAAAGCGAGAGAAGTCATTAGATGATTTCTGAACTAAAATGAAAAATAAATTCATCAAACCACAAGAATCTAAGCAATATATGAATACCAGTTTCCATTCTAATGCCTCAGTCTCCACAAACATCCTAAGCATGACAGCTGCTTACCTCGTGCAGTGACGCAGCGTGAAGACACGCCACAAAACTCGCGCGACCGTTTCTCAAGAACACAATTGTCGCAGCCGCGCCGGATGACCGCTAAACGCTGGCTTCCTTCGATCCTGGCTGGTGGGAGTCATAAGCGGGTAGCGAGTTGAGAGAAAAATTAGCTATAAATTATATATTATAAACTGGATTGGATCATCGTCTGTCCAGCCCTTTAAACTAAGTAAAGATTTATTACTTTATTTATTACTAGCTTTGCTAAAGAAGCTCTATACATACTTTGGACCATCGTTTCATCCCCTCAAGGAGTGAATTATTAAAAATCCTCTCTTAGTGCTCGCCTACGCCATTAAGCCATCAAGGGAAACCATGTGTAAAATTTCACGCTGCGCTCCTATTCCCAGTAGTTTCGGCTGTGCGTTGATATGTCAGTCAGTCAGTTTCTCCTTTTATATATATATATATATATGATTAGTTAGTATATACTAAGATTTTAGTACGTACTTGTAAGATTTTTATACTATTTACACCTCTTTTTCTTATACATACCTATTAGACGAATATTTTACCTTTTTGTTATACAATTACTGTAATTATTTTATTTGTTTTAAAGATTCCTTTTCTCGTCTGTGTTTCAGGCATATAACACTTGAAAACTTGACATAGATTAAAAGAAACTGTATTAGCTGTATTACTTTATAATTTGAATTGATTTTAATATTATTATTTATTCATTATATTGAGGACTACTTTTGACTAGCCTGTTGGTCTAGGTGTTAGTGGCCCTGATTTCTATACCGGAGTTCGTGGGTTCGATTCCCTCCCTAGATACTTTTTGTGTGATGAGCACGATCATTTGTTTATTTATTTATTTTTATATAATTTATGTACACACATATTATACAGAAGAAGATACCTTATTATAAAAAAAAATGTACAAAGGTATTGCTTGTTGCATAAAGAAATTTCTTCCAGCAGACCTGCGAAAGGAGAGATTTGTTCTGTGTCTGGATGTAATTTATCTATAGTTTAAAGAAATACATATCTATGTTTATCAGTAGTCTGCTTAGCTCTGCTTAGTTTGGGACTAGATAGTGAGTGTTGTGTGAAAGTTGTGGAAAAAAAATCAGTTCATTTTTCAAATGATTAATAACTGCACTGCTCATATGTAGGCTATCTATGACAAATCAATTTGTGATTAACCAGTTTATTATGTATAAAAAAACTGTCATTTACTTGGTATTTTGAAAAGAATCTTGAAGGAAATGAGTCAATGTATATACGTCATAAAAACTAGGTTACATACATACTTATAACGCATACTTCCGCACAACAGCTGATATTGGATCGTATTGATGGTGGCAAGTAAATAATAGTATTAACAATATTGCTGTTCTAATAAAACCACTGCCACATTGAATGTTTAGCGAAATTTTTTTTAGGTGGGAAAATAATCTAATGCCATCTTACGCTCTTGGGCGAAGCAAGAGGGTGTGTCAGAGTTTTACTGACTAAAAACCCAATCCTGTTCCTTTGTTGCCTTTCATACCATTTACATTTCGTCTTGAGACACTGTGGTATGTTGAATGAGAAGATACCGCACAGCTGATTCGGATTCGACGGTTGACCTCTTTCTTGAAATTAGATCTACCCAACTGGACTGTCCGTCTAAGGTAAACGTAATCGTCCACAACTTCGAGTATAGAGTTTCCAATCTTGATAAGAGGATTTACAATTTTATGGTGACATATACATAAAAAGATACACATAATACAGTATAAAAATAACACTACAAGTTGGCGGCTTGTATGACTGTTCTGAAGTAGGCTAGTAATAATCATTTTATTTCTTATGCCTTTTTATCGCTCTATCGTCTCCTGTTAGTTTATAATTCTGGTTTCCTATAATTTCTCCTTCTTTCAAATTCTAGACTTTCTCTTTTATATTACTTTACAAACTATACACAGCAAGGCTCAGTATGTGTTTGCTTAACCAGGGAACGTCATCGTTATCTCCCACACCTTGGACCACACGCTCTCACGACCGTGTGTCAACCCACGTGGATTATCTCATGCTGCGACAAAATCTGTCTTATCTCACTCTTACTCACACTGATACCATCTTACTGCAGTTCCCTTTTAATTGGACTTATTGTTGATGCGACACGCATTCTGGGAATAAAAAGAAAGAAGGAGACTAATGAAGGAAATTACTTATTTCAGTGTCATTTATCACTAATTCTTTGTTCTGGATTAATGAAACGAGGTCTATTTTTCACGAATATGTATATAAAATATATTCCATATGGTTCTGCATCTCGAGGGAATATGCTCCTGGGATAAAAAGGTATCCTATGAGCCATTTTAGGCCATGTTCTACCCGTGTGCCAGTGTTCCTTCTTTGCCTTTGTCCCAGGGCCCCAGGTTTCACTTTCAAACCACCTGTAGCCCCAGTAGGCTTCGACCCTACTGGGCCCTTACAATTGCTAACATCTCCTTGAGGCGTGATGGAACAGTACGCGCCGTCGACGACGTTTACCGGACGGTCGGACGGCGAGCCACCCATTGCTCGCTGACCGCAAGCCCGCGCCTACGATGACCGGAAATCGGGGTCGGAATCCCGGCGGAGGCTGGGGTGTGGGGACCGTTACCTCAGGCGATCGGCCGCCGCTTTTGCTAGCATTACTGCTTCTCAGAAGAAGGCGACCGCCTGCCACTCTTCCTCGCTCCAGACCATGGCCTGTACCAAGGCCCGGCGCGAGAGATCGCCGCCGCCGATCGCCCCCACAAGGACACAGCGTTGCTCTGCCCAAGCGAGGCACACCTCCACCGTGTCCCCTGGGCGGTCCACATAGTGGCGACACCCGGACGTCGCTTCCGCACGAATCCGGTGCAGGAACTTACCAAACTTACCGTGTTCGGTGAGAAACTGCGTCACGCGGAAGGTGAGGACGCCGTGGGATCTTTCCCGTGTGCTTAATTATCCATCCAGCCTTTGCGTGAAGGAACAATAAACATATAAACACAGCATACAATCAAATATTTGTGTGATTGGCAGTTTAGGATTAGGGGAAAGAACCCCTATAACAGATGCAGATGATCAGGATCTTGACCCACTCCCCAAGTCCCTTGTTCTTCAGGGCTTTTCTTAATATTACTGAATGATTTAGAAACAATATCTCGGCTGACCTTTTATTTTATACATTACGTCACAAGGATTCAATGTTTTTAAAAAATAATGGAAAAATAATTGAATTATTTTGACTGGTGTAGCTCTCTAAAAACAATTTCAATTATAATTTGACCAATCTTCTTTAACATTAATTGTTTTGTTGGCTTGTTTATTATTGTTAAGTATTTTTTTCATTAATATATTCTCACGTTGTACCACTGGCGGTCGCCTCCCTCTGCGAAGCAGTAATGCTAGCAAAGGAGGCGGCCGATCACGTGAGGCAACGGTCCTCACGCCCCAACCGCCGCCGGGATTACAATCCCGATTTCTGGCCACCGTAGGCGCGTGCTTGCGGACGGCGAGCAATGGGTAGTCCGCCGTCCGACCGTTCGGTAACTATCCGGACCGAGCCCAAACCGTTGACGGTGGGTATTGTTCCACGCGCGCCTCAGGTAGATGTCAGCAAATCGTAGGGGCCCAGCAGGGTCGAAGCCTACTGGGGCCATGGGTAGTGTGAAAACGAAACCCGGGACCCTGGGACGAAGGCAACGAAGGAACAGGAGTGGATTTTTAGTCAGTAAAAGTCTGACACTATTTCCCGCTCCGCCCAAGAGCGCGATTTGTCATTAGATGTTTTTCCCACCTTAAAAAAAATAAAAACGTTTTACCACTATCTCACCTCCAAGAAGCAATAGTAATTGGGTAGGTACCTGTTCTTAGTCCATAGTTTGTATGCTGTGTCTGTGTATATAATATCTATTACACCAGCCACTCTTTTTCCTCTACAACTAGCAAATTTTTGCTTAATTATCCGTAAAATATCACTCTGTTTGTAACAAAAACCTAGGCCTCATTAAGCACTACCTACCTTTTTAGGGTTCTGTACCTCAAAAGGAAAAAACAGAACCCTTAAAGGATCACTTTATTGTCCGTCCGCCAGTGTCGTCCATCTGTCTGCCTGCCAGTCTGTCAAGACCCTTTATCTCAGAAACGCGTGGAGAAATCGAGTTAAAATTAAAACCATACACCCAAATTTGCGGACCTTTGAAGCTGTAAAGAAATCAGAATTCTGAATTAACGGAAAAAAAGATACTGCTGTTTATGTCGCAAAAAACTTATATTTCGACACCATCGAGGGAATCAATTTCAATCAAAGTTGACCTAGAATCCTGAAATTTGGCATGAAACAAGGTCTCATAGCACAAGTATAAGAAAAAATCAGAAAACTGTAATTTGTAGTTAGGTCACAAAAAAAAAATTTTTGGATTTTAGAAATATATTCGTAACTCAATTCAGGAATTGAACTATTTTTTATGGGTTTGTACGGAACCCTCAGTGCGCGAGTCCGACTCGCACTTGCCTGGTATTTTTTGAGTGGGAAAGCACCAAATAACTCGTCCCGCTCATAGATGGAGCGAGAGGGAATGCCAGACTTTCACTGACTAACACCAATTCGTTGCCCTTTGCATTTCAGGTGCCATGTACCATGACTTGTAAAAATGTCAAGCATGCGAGCAAGAAAGAGGGATGGAGCTATACGACCTATATAGCTTCATCCCTTCAACAGTTCAGTTTAAGTGGTCAAATGGACTGTGTTAAGAGCTCGTGGTAAGTGCTACCACGAGCTCTTAACAGGGCTATGATGACTCTTTCGGACAATCCCACATACATAACAGACATCAGCCCTGGTGAACATAAGCCCTGGTGGACATCAGCCCTATTAGTTTGTGTTGTATGTATACATATCTATATATAATATCGTAGATAAGTTAGTAAATTAGATTATGTGTTTTTACCATCACTTTGTGTTTGTCCTTCCAGCATATCCTAACATCTACCATGAATTTAAAAGCTCGACGATGGACGTCACTGAGCCGCCGTCTCAACGTGACACTGGCAGAATAATTGCAATCGGCTCAATTGCCATAAAAAAGTTTTAGTATTACGTTGTTAGTAGTAATGACTTAGAATCCTTTTACAAGCATTGCATTTATCATTGATGACGACATTTTTATGATCGTCGATGGGGACGAAAGATTCTGGAATGACGACCACGTACCGGAAGACGCAGCGTTGGAAAGCCTCCCACAATGTGGACCGACGACCTGGTGAGGGTCGCGGGAATCCGATGGATGCAAGACACACAGGACCGGTTATTGTGGCGACATTTGGGGGAGACCTATGTCCAACAGTGGACGTCTTTCGGCTGAAATGATGATGATAATGATGATTATTTTTCATTAACCTGCCCTTATCATCTTTAATTAGCATTAACCATTAAATAATTATTGTTATTTAATTATGTTATACTAGCTTCTGCCAACGGCTTCGTCCGCGATTTCGAAGTCGAAGCAAGATAGTAAGCCTATGTCCTTCCTTGGAATTCAAGCTTACTCCGTGCCAAATTTCATCAAAATCGGTTCAATAGTTTATCCGTGAAAGCGCAAGAAACAGACAGAGTTAGTTCCACATTTTTAATATTAGTATGAAAGTATAGATTAGTACAATTTGCCTGCTGGTCTTTTCATCCAATTATTATTTGGGTGTCTTCAAGGCTACAGTGAAAAGGCTCTTAATAAACTAGTGCGCCTCACCATCAACGATTGCATCACTACTTACCATCAGGTGAGAATGTGGAATCGCAGTCAAGCACTAGTTTATACCAATTTAAAAAAATAAATAAATAGAGAAATTATATATCAGCCTTATAATGTTCCCACTGCTGGGACACAGGCCTCCTCTCTAGGAGAGAGAATGGGCCATTATCCACCACGCGGGCCCAGTGCGTATCGGTGGATGTCACTTGTCTTCGAATTTTTGGTTCTAGGACATGCCGATTTCCTCACGTTGTTTTCCTTCACCGTTTTGAGAACAGTGGTGATGAATATAAATAAGACACAGTAATGCGCCTGGCTGGGTTTGAACCCGCGACCTACAACTTATAAATCTATAAAATTATACTTAGGTCATAACTAATTAAAATACAACTATTCAGGTATATTATTGTCATCGAAATTATAGTTACTAAAATGACTAAAATAATGACAATGTAAACCCCACCTAAATGATGAGTACCACTGATTATTCACTAAAAACAGTATGGCTAGGTAGCACATAGGCGCAGTGAATCAAACCGTGCCTTTGTTTACTACGCCACCTACACAGATGCGCGTGCGCACACAAGCGCGCAAGTACCGTGTGCGCAAGTTTTCCTGAAACATGCGCGCGAGTAGAGCCGCTCTTCCGGCCATGTGCAAAGAATATGCAATTAGGGGGAAAAGAATTGTGTTTGTTTATGAGTTGAGTCGAATATTATTTTAGGTGTAGAATAAATAAAATTGTTAGCTATTTGTTTTTTCTTTTTGTACTGTGCAAATAGGTACTGACACAAAAATGTTTTCTTTGATAAAAAAATAAAAAACTGGGCAAGTGCGAGTCGGACTCGTGCCCTGAGGTTTCCTTACAAACTTACCTATGTAAATAATTCGATTCCCGAAATGGAATCTTGGAAGATTTTACCGAACTGCAAAATAAAAATTGTGACTTAACAACTAATTTACAGTTTTCAGATTTATTCCTAAACTTGTACTATAACCTTACTTTATGCCAAATTTCAGGATTCTAAGTCAACGGCAAGTACCCTATGAATTTTGATTTTCACGTTTTTTGCCACATAAACCGAAGTATTTTTTTTCTCGTTAATTTACAAGTTTGATTTTTTTACAACTTCAAGTCTGCAGACCTGGGTATATGGTTTTAATTTGAACTCGATACCTCCACTCATTCCTCTAAACCTAAAGGGTCTAGACAGACAGACAGACAAATGGACGGACTACAAAGTGATCCTATAAGGGTTTCCTCTTTTCCTTTTAAGGTATGGAACACTAAAAAATGTTGTAGACACTCAATTCAGCTATCACAGAGAGTCATAGACTATTTCATATTTCGGAAAGTGACCGAGGTTTTAGTGAAATAGTCCACTAGATCAAAACTAAAAGATTATTTCAGCATTAACGTACCTGGAAACTAGAGAACAGTTTTTTTAACTTAACAATCGTTTTCCATCATAAATTGCCTTTGAAGATAATCTTAGGTTGGCTCGTGTATGAATCCTATTCGTAACATTCATATGAGAAAAGTAAGTTGGGCAGCAGTATTGTTCAAAAGAGTTCGCGGCCCTGGAACACAAAGGGCAACTGAAGAAACACAATAGAAGCCTGACATACCCCTCGCGGAGTTATTTGATGGTTTACCCACGAAAAAAAAGGGAAAAGTAAGTAGTCTCACTTCAACAAACCTAATCTATTAGCAAGTTATGGTGGTCACTACCAAACAATTCGAGGAAAACAGACAAGAAAAAATTTTATAGGGAAATTTTGAAACAATTGTTTTTGTCAATTCAGCGTAACGCGAAACCTACACAATTAAGACAATGCTTTTAGTTTATCATATAAATAAAACAATGTTATCAGTATCATCCAATGCTTATTAACACATGACTCATGTGTCCCCACTCCGCGTCGCTTGCTCTTTGACCGGCGCCGGCGCATTTTATAAGGCAACAAAGGTCGGCCACAAACTGCTCATCCGTTCAGTTCGGTCAGTCAGCATCGGTCGTGCGAGTCGGACACACGTTAGCGCGCGATTAAAACAAATAAATAAATCAAATATGTTGTTTTTTATAACAGTTTTAGTGCTCCTCGTCAGTGCGAACGCGAAATTCTACACGGACTGCGGTAACTATTCACTTTTGTAGTTTCTTTTTCAATAATAAAATTCGGTTTGATTACAGCGTTATCTGATCCAGGCATTATGCTTTATTACTAAATTGCGTACATTGTGTGTGGATTTGAGATGGTCGTGTGTGAAATGTGTTGTAATGTGCAGGTGTGTGGTCCGTTGCAATTGCAATTGTTGCCCGAAATGTGAAACCTGTGTTTTATCTACTTACCCGTAAAGTGGCCCTTAGACCTGTACCAACTTCTCTTTAATTAATATGATAAAGTAGTTCCATCTCACATTATACCAAGATACATTTCCATACCACCGTTCTAGCGTGATTCTAACGTTATAACACATCTTTGTCCAGGTATTATAGAAAAACAGATATTTTGTGAATATCATCTAGGTTCCTAAAACATAAATTTCAGTAAAACTAATCCAGTAATTTAATTTCGTGTCTCAATAAGACACGTTTGAATTAGTTTTAATCATGTTTTCGCTACAACGTAGTAACTGAAAACACTTTACTTGTTAACAAAAATATTTTATTTTACATTAACATTTTTGATTCGCTCATTCAGTGATGGATAACTCATAATCTAAACTCTGAGTCTAGAAGTAATAATTTTGCACAAAAGTTCCTAATACATACGAGTGTGGAATGTGAAGATTTTTGGAATTTCATCCCCTGAAAGAGTTGAGTCTGTATGGAAGTATGTTATTTCTGGCGATAGGTAATTAGTCACAAGGCTTCATCATCACCATTTCATTCAGAAGACGTCCACTACTGGACAAAGACCTCCCCTAAACGGCTTTTTAACAAATATTTATTAACCCTATCAATTAGGGATAGCTAACGTATAAGTGCAGTGGTGGCCGAGTGGTAATGGCCCCGACTTACGAGTTGATGGTCGCGGGTTCAAACCCAGCCAGGCGCATTACTGTGTGTAATTTATTTCATCACCGCTGCTCTCAAAACGGTGAAGGACAACATCGTCAGGAAACCGGCTTGTCCTAGAACCAAAAATTTGAAGACATGTGTCATTCACCAATCCGCACTGGGCTGGCGTGGTGGATTACGGCCCATCCCCTCTCCTAGCGAGAGGAGGTCCGAGTCCCAGCAGTGGGAAAATTAAAAGGCCGATTATGCTTATTATATTAACGTATAAGTGATCCTATCATTGAAAGAAAGTAGATAATTAGGATAGGGATATTTCACCACCCACTTAGTAGATAATAAAATAAAATAAATACTGTTACATATTTTTATTTATGAAGTGAATCGAGGTTGCTCGGTCGTAGTGAAACTGAAATAGGACTTAGAAAATCTTCATTCATAATTATCTTGCTCTTATCTCAATTCAATCTTCATACTAAAAGTAAAAGAATACTCTCACATGAAAATTATCAGGAGACAGTACGAAATTAAATAGTTTCTAGCCAGATTTACCAACCGCCAACCCTCCAACCCCTCGCTAGAGGCTCTAACCGCCGTCGGGACTCCAATCCCGATTACCAGCCACCGTAGGCGTGGGCTTGCGGACGGCGAGCAATGGGGTGGCTCGCCGTCCGACCATCCGGTAACCATCCGGACCGAGCCCAAGTTATCGACGGCGCCTATTGTTCCACGCGCGCCTCAAGGAGATGTCAGCAATTGTAGGGGTCCAGCAGGGTCGAAGCCTACTGGGGCCAAGGGTCTGATTCCGAAAGGAAGACTCGGCCCTGGTACGAAAGGCAATGAAGGAACAGGAGTGGGTTTTTAGTCAGTAAAAGTCTGACACTATCTCCCGCCCCGCCCAAGAGCGGGGGATGTCATAAGATGATTTTCCCACAGGAAAAAAAAGCCAGATTTAAATTTAAACAAATAATTAATACACATAGATAATAATTAAAATAGATAATGGCACTCGTTGTTAGAGAATGTACCATTCTCTATTTTAATTGTACACAATACAATAAAGAACTAATTAAGTTTTCGGTTTTTTTTATTATTATTATTGTAGGGTCGCGCTTGACCACTACAGCACCTGATGGTAAGCGATAGAGCATGCTTGCCTAAAACCAAAAGTAGTACCAGTTTGGAGGTATGTAGAACAGAGAGTAAAGTTCCGCAAACCTCCGTGGAAAAGGGAGTATCCTCTAAACAGACGGGTGTTATGTCTGGTAGGCAACTGCCCGATAGATGATTTCTGGCTGTTCTATATATTCTGAGAACTTTAATTGCGCGATGCAGGGTTAGTTCTTATATACGCCATAGATGTCGCTACATCGCCAAATAAGTTATTTTTCTTCTTCTTTAATTTATGTAAACATATATTATCTAACCAACAAAAGCATTTTGACCTGTCATCAAAAATAATAGCTTAACTACATGCAATGCATCTATGTAATAACATATCTAGGTAATCTACTAAACATTTAACATGTCAATGATTACTTACATAGTGTTTACAACATTTACGGTTCACTAGCTTCAGCCAGCGGCTTGGTTCGCGGGACAGTAGAAAATGATCCCAAGGTAAAATATACTCCCGAGTTAAAGAGTATTCCAGAACACGTCTTCTCATATGCCAAATTCCATGCTACCGTTGTTACGCGTGCTACCATGAAATCCGTTCAACCATTTCAGCGTGAAAGAGTAACAAACATACATAAACTTTCATATTTATTAATTAGCGTGATTATAGTAATAATAATTTTCTTCAACTTTCACACAGCGCCATCTAGTCCCAAACTAAGATGAGCTTGTGCTATGAACAAGGTCTAGTTGTCAGTGGCCCTGACAACTTGACCAACAGGCCTGTCACCGACACCCACCAACAGGATTATCACCGACTTTTGTAGCTAGTTTATCAACCTCAGTACACAGTAAAAGTAGGTGTTATAAATAAAAAAGTTTATAGGGTACTTCACGTTGACCCAGAATCATGAAATTTGGCATAAAGTAAGGTCTTATAGCACAAGTATAGGAATAAATCTGAAAACTGTAAATTTGTTGTTACGACACAATTTCTTTTTTTTTTATTGCGATTCGTAAAAAAGACTCCATTCCGTAATTGAACTATTGACATAGGTAAGTTTGTACGGAACCCTCAGGGTGCGAGTCCGACTCGCACTTGCCCAATTTTTCCTTTTGAGGTACGGAACCTTAAAAATGGTTGATGTTACAATATTTCCATATTAATAGTTATTATGTGAAACATTGTGAACCGGTCAATATTGTACCCAAAAGCACAATAAAAATAATCACAATAAAAAAGTGAGCCGTAATAGAAAGTAATCTAAGAATTCGCGGAGCCTACAGTGTTCTCACATTCATATTATAAAAAAGATATATAATAAAAAAGCAAGAAAATTAAATAAAACTATCAATAAATGAGATGTTAACAAAATAAATTACTAAAAGGGTCTAGTCGACACGTCCCGATCCGATTAACCTTTGATCGGGACACCAAAGGTCCCGATTTTTCAGTAACTGCCATAATTTGTTAGAACACAAATTTTTCAGTAACCGCCTTAGTTTGTTAGATCGCTAATTTTTCAGTAACCACCTTGGTTTGTTACATCGGTAATTTTTCAGTAACAACTTTGATTTGTTAGATCACTAATTTTTCAGTAACCACTTTGATTTGTTAGATCACTAATTTTTCAGTAACCACCTTGGTTTGTTACATTGCTAATTTTTCAGTAACCACTTTGATTTGTTAGATCACTAATTTTTCAGTAACCACCTTGGTTTGTTAAATCCCTAATTTTTTAGTAACCACTTTGATTTGTTGGATCACTAATTTTTCAGTAACCACCTTGGTTTGTTACATCGCTAATTTTTCAGTAACCACTTTGATTTGTTAGATCGCTAATTTTACAGTAACCACCTTGGTTTGTTAAATCGCTAATTTTACAGTACGCACCTTGGTTTGTTAGATCGCTAATTTTGACAAGTTAACCATCTTCGTCGTCATGTAAGTACACGGTTAATATAATTTTGCTTTTCTATCAAACTTTAATGCTTGTAAGTCTCTTACTTCTGTATTTATTTATTTATTATATACATTCCGCTACAGACCAGTACATAACCATAAAAAAATTGATTCAAAAACCAAGGACATCATCTTTTCAACGATAAGGTTTCTAACAACAAAGCTCGGGGTTAATAACTAACATGGTGATAAGAAAAGCAATTAATCTCAGGTGACCTCAATTCTACAGGATTGTTTGTATGAGTTACCTACCGTGGCCCTGGACCCAGTGTTGATACGGCAATTGCCGTAATGTACGGTAGTTTAGAGAGTACGGAGAGCAGTGGTGACTCTGTGGTAACTGCCCCAACTTACAAGTAAGTAGGTCGCGGGTTCAAAGCCACCCGATGCATTACTTTGTGTAATTTATTTCATCACCACTGCTCTCAAAACGGTGAAGGAAATACATCGTGAAGAATTCGGTATGTCCTAGATTCAAAAATTCAAAGATATGTGACATCCGCCAAACCGCACCTAGCCCGCGTGGTGGATTACGGCCTATTTATTCATTGGATCTATTTTGGTGCAGTCATGAGGCACACAACTACATTTTTGCGTCATTTTTTTTATTTTTCTTTCGTGTTTACCCTATATTGTGTTTGTGCCTTGTGCTGTACCAAATAAATTATTTTTCTTTGTTTCTTTCTTTCTTTCATTCCTTCTCCTAGAGAGGTGGCCTGAGAGCTGTGGGAACATTATAACGCCGAAATTATACTTAAGCTTACTCGGTAATATAATTGTTTTTTTTTTAATACAGTATACGGGTTTCGACCATCGTATCATTTAATACGGTATTTCGAGTTCAATATGAGGCCCAATTTAATAAAATAAAAAGAAATAATTTAACAACATCACATTAAATAGCGCTCTCTTAGCTAAAAAAGCTTTTAGAAATCAAGGAGTTCGTACAAAGTTTCAGGTGTCACGATATTCGAGTTAAAATGAAAAGTAAAGAAAAATATTCATTGCACAAGCATGAGATTATCGTTGTTGAATATGTATATTCGAAACCTAAAATATAAATACTGAAAGACTTCGCCCGCGTACAATTACAAAATATACATTCTGTTTTTGATAATAAACATTACGCATAGAAACATACAGAGTCAGATCTGCGTTTTGTATTCTCAAATATGGCCATTTATTAAATTTTGTAACCCAGATTTTGACGATAATCATGTTGGGATTAATAGGTGGACACCAAAGCAAACACGGTTTTAAGGATTTGAAAAAATAACTATTTATTAATCCTTTACTTTATATTGGAAAGTGTGTTTCAGTAATATTACGTGAGACGTGTGCTTCTAAGCAAGGCTAAAAGAATACAGTAACTGTAACTATACTAGGGAATTCAGTCAAGTGCTGACGAGGGACTAAGACCAATTAAATACAATATTTGTTGGTTAGAAAAAGAAATCATAGTGTTGAAGTAGGATGGATTTTTTTTTTGTTATATTCCAACAAATCACGATGCCTGGACAGCAACACACTCCCTCTGGCTCCACTCAGTGAGCGAGGAGTCATATAAATGTGGAGTTGTGGTGGAGTTTGAATACTAGCCAGTGTTTGGATAATCGCCTAAAGTATACTTATTTATTTATGACTATATAATACATATTACATATTCACTAAAGACAATACTCCTAGTTAAAATATGGCGTCATAAAGCTGCTCCGCGGTTCGCAACTCTATCGACTGCAAGTGTCCCTAAAAGATTGGCGGCATTGCCTCGTTGTATTTAATTAGTTAAGTGATTTTATTTTTCTTGTTTTAGTATTTTATGTATTAAAAGCACAAGTCATTTTAAATGTAAAAAAAAATTATATATTTCTGTATACCTACTTTATTGTACACCAAGATAACCCTACAAACATTAAAAACGCGAAAGTTTGAATGTATGGATGTATGTTACGTACTCCTTCACGCAAAAACTACTGAATAGATTTCGATGAAACTTGGTACACGGGTAGATCATACCTTGGAATAGCACTTTGCGTACTTTTTATCTCGGGAGTGTGTTCCCTTGGGATACTTTTACGTACGAACAATACGTAGTGTCAGTGATGAAGAGTTTTATTCAACAGTTTCAACACCAAAAACCGCCCATTTTTTACTTGAGTGGTCATGCTCGATAAGCGACGATATTGAACTTTCCTCTAGTTTAATATTTCTGTTTATACATACAATAGACATCATTTAATAATGACCTCAGCTAGGCAGCTGCTTCTTATCAGTAACGTGGAGGTCAATGTTCTACATTAAATCTATGTTCGACAACAAAGAAGAATTATTACAATTTCACTTTCAAATTCGTGATTAAAATAATCTGCCTGACCTGACCCACAGCTCAACTTCTTGAGCAAAGAAGACACGACCACGCTTACGTACAGTGATGGTCATTGTTTTCTCATCCCAATTTATTTGGGGTCGACTTCGGGACTTCCATATATATATTTTTTTAATATCTCAGCACATAGGATACTTCGAAAATGGGTGGTTCGCCGTCCGGCCGTCCGGTAATCATCCGGACCAAGCCCGAATCGTCGAAGGCGTACCTATATGATTTCGGTGATCTCTCGCGCCGGGCCTTGGTTCAGGCCATGCTCCGGAGCGAGGAGGAGTGGCAGGCGGTCGCCTCTTTCTGCGAAGCAGTAATGCTAGCTAAGGAGGCGGCCGATCGCGTGAGGCTACGGTCCTTACGCTCCAACCGCCGCCGGGATTCCGATCCCGATTTCCGGCCACCGTAGGCGCGGGCTTGCAGACGGCGAGCAATGGGTGGCTCGCCGTCTGACCGTCCGGTAACCGTCCGGACCGAGCCCAAGTCGTCGACGGCGCGTTTTGTTCCACGCGCGCCTCAAGGAGATGTCAGCAAATCGTAGGGGCCCAGAAGGGTCGAAGCCTACTGGGGCTACGGGTAGTGTGAAAGCGGAACCCGGGGCCCTGGGACGAAGGCAACGAAGGAACAGGAGTGGGTTTTTAGTCAGTAAGAGTCTGACACTATCTCCCGCTCCGCCCAAGAGCGGGGATGTCATTAGGATGATTTTCCCAACCAATAAAAAAAAAAAAAAAAAAAACCTATATGATTTCCTAGCTCACACAAACGCGCGATTACGCGACAATCAGTTAAACATCAAGCGAACGCCGGTGTCCACATAGATTATAAAATATTACGCATTCTATTTGTAGGAAATTTACCCAAGAACGTAAATAATTAAACTTCTTCATATAGTCTGTAAATATCGAAAATAAGGTCTATAAGAAGTGGGAGAAAGTGCGCAAGCCGCGAAATAGGTACCTATATACATACATACATATACAAAGGTTAAAAAAAGCACATAGGATTCTTTTTATCCCGGAAATATTCCCTTGGGATAATTTTCCACTATTATTTTTTAAAAATTGTCTTCGTCTCGTAGTCTTTTAATTATCGTTTTTTTATCTATAATTAAAGTACATGGTCTGCGTGCACCAAGTTTCTTCTACCCGGTACCGGTGGTATAAAATACAAAATAGTTTATTGTCACAATTATCATTACCATATTTACAACTATTTGGATCTTTCTTCTAAGCAAAACAGTGCCTGTATCAGACGACTCCGCGCTTCCATATCATTGCCGTACTGTGAGTAACGAAAAAATTCAGGGACCGTACAACCCCGAATATAAGTTAATTCTTTCAAAAGGGTTACAGATTGTATGCCTACAGTAACGGAAAATGTTACCTCTTCGTAGTGTTAGCCCTTTCATAACACTAACGTTAGGGTAACCCTATCAATGAGTTAACTAGTTCAAGATGTTACCGGTTCCAATTGAAGCAGATAACCCTTTGAAAGGGTTTGTCGGGGTAATCAAAGGGTTTTAAATAAAATCATTTTAAATTACGTTGGAGTGGAAGAATAGATTTTGACCTTCCCTTCGGGCACTAAATGATGAGTGAGACGATGCAATGACATTTATGATTCCTTAAAAAAGACAAGATTATACATGAAACAATCCCGACTATTCCAGAAAAAAAATACATTTAACTTTAAAATCACTGCAATAATAACCATAAAATAATCGTATGTGTATGGACTGTGGAGTCGCTAGGTCCTAGATTACGTGTTGCGACTTGACGCGTACCTGCCGCATGCATGCAGTTTAGTACTTTAAAGTAAGGCACGAGAGATAAAATTACAATATTTGTAGTCCAAATGGGTTACTCTGTTACAGTCGTTGAAGCGGTAACCCGTTCAAAACGTCTTACCGCTAAAAAGTATAAACCACCAAGAATGGGTTTTTGAATATACAGGTAAACAAATCGAAAGGGTTTGGAAGAGGTTATCCATTGATGAGGGTTTTTGTAAATAAGTGTAACCAATATGAAATGGGTTTTAAAACAACACTTTGTCAAAACCCTATCAAAAACCCTTTCAATGGGTAACCAAAATGGTCCCTGCGAAAAATACATTACCGGTATACCTCACCGGGTAAAAAGGTAGAATTAGGTAGCCTAGGTACTTAATTACTATAAGTAGGCTTGAAATCGAACAGCTTATACTTCATTTGTTTATGTAGTTAACTATATGTTTTATAACTAAATAAAAAAAATATTTAAAAATATTTAGGTACAATTAGGTATTTTCTTAAACCCGAATTGTCAGCAAATAATATGCAAATAGCAGGGTCGAAGCCTACTGGGGCCACGGATAGTGTGAAAGCGAAACCCGGGGCCCTAGGACGAAGGCAACGAAGGAACAGGAGTGGGTTTGTAGACAGTAAAAATCTGACACTATCTCTAGCTCCGCGCAAGAGCGGGATTTGTCATAAGATGATTTTCCCACCCAATAAAAAAACACCCATGTTAGGCAATTAACTAAATTTAAATAATCTTGTATATCTTTTGTACGATTTATTTGAAATAAAAAGACATATCAGTTTAGTTAAGTACATAAACAGATGGAGGACAGTTACATTGTACGTTACTACGCCTCAACGCCCATTCACGTCAACCTACTGTCCATGGCTTCTAGTCATTGACAAGGTCCTACTAACTACGCACTAATCTATATTTACGTCTTTAGTAATCAGCTTGAAGCATTCATAAAAACTAAAGAATAAGCTACAATGCATGGTTTGCAGTTTGAATGAATACATTAGAGGAAGTTTGAAAGTGGCGCCAGTGACTGAAAAGTTGAAGGGGAATCGTTTGTCTTGGTATGGTCATGTAAAGAGGAGAGATGAAACACATGTTACTAAAAGAGTTATGAGTATACATGTGGATGGGTGGAGAGGGAGAGGGAGGCCAAAGAAAAGATGGATGGATTGTGTGAACAGTGATATGAAAGAAAAGGAAGTTAGTGATAGTATGACGGTTGACAGGATAGAATGGAAGAAAAGTACGTGTTGCGCCGACCCCAAATAAGATGGGACAAGGGCAGGAAGATGATGATGCATGGTTTGCAGTGTATTGCTGTTTTTACTTAATGAAAGTGAAAACTAATTAAGTATTTAGATCGGAAATTCATCTTCAACGAGCATATTTACTCAAACTTACACACACTTCTCATGAATTCATGCAAAGAAACTAATTTATTTCGTACGTCTTGGTCGTGTAAAGAGGAGAGGTGAAACACGTGTTACTAAAAGATTTATGAGTATACACGTGGATGGATGGATAGTGTGAGGAACTGAAGAATGATATGAAAAAAAAGGAGTCATTGATAGCATGACAATTGACAGGACAGAATGGGAGAAAAAAACGTGTTGCGCCGACCCCAAGTAACCCAGGGGCAAAGGCAGGAAAAAGATATACAAAGGTCATTGACGTATGTCGTAAAAACAAACCAAACTTATCAATGAATTTACAAATGCTTATTTCAAAGCAGGTCAATTTTTATTTAGCCAAATGAAACATAATAATAATGTTCGACAACTTTCACACAACGCCATCTAGTCCCAAACTGAGCAGAGCTTGTGATATGAGTGCTAGGTTTTTTTTTTCGGTGGGAAAATAATCTAATAAAATTCCCCTCTCTTGGGCGGAGCGAGAGGGTGTGTCATCAAAAATCCACTCCTGTTTCTTCGTTGCCTTTCATACCAGGGCAGAGTGTTCCTTTCAGAATCAGATTCTTGGCCCCAGGAGGCTTCGACCCTACGGTTTGCTGACATCTCCTTGAGTGAGGCGCGCGTGGAACACTACGCGCCGTCGACAAGTTGGGTACGGTCCGGACGGTTACCGAACGGTCGGAGGGCAAGCTACTCATTGCTCGCCGTCCGCAAACCCGCGCCTACGGGGGCCAGAAATCGGGATCGGAATCCCGGCGGCTGGGACACGAGGACCAATGCCACGCGCTGCACAAGTAGCCTCCTTCTTTGCTAGTATTACTGCTTCGCAAAAGGAGGCGGCCGCCTGCCACGGTACTCCTCCTCGCTCCGGACCATGGCCTGTATCAAGGCCCGGAGGAGCGAGAGATCGCTGCCGCCGATCGCTATTTTTTTCTGATATTTAGGCATCGGCAAAAAATAACGATCATGATAAAAAAAATAATAACTACATTACGATAACTAGGGCCATTAGGCTTTTTGCACACAAATAATAAAATAATAATGCTCCTTATCATAATGCTTATTTAATAGTGGCACGGGTTTGAACGGCCATTATAGTTCTACATAATATCTACGTGTAATCATACAAATGGTCGTGATCGTGGTGATATACCTACTTGATGACTAATCAGTAATACTGTATCAGATGAGGTAACGCTAAACGTTGGTAATTAACTCTCATTACACACAACGATAATAATTATCTCATCTACATTTTTAGTATTTTCAAAGATCTATGGCGTCCATTACATGATAGGGTTTGCTGTCAGTTTTACCACAGTCAGTGTTGACGAAAACCTAAGGCGTCCATTACACGGTCATGCAAGCGTCAATCAAAACCGTCAATCAGGAATGATGTTTGAATGACGGAATGTTATCGCCATTATGTTTTCGTCATGCAAACGGCAGTCATCGCATTAGACGGTAGGTTTTTCGTCAATCAAAATATTTGCCTGTGGCAAAACTGACATCAAAACCTAACGTGTAATAGACGCGAACCGCAACGTCATGTAAGAAAAGCGGGTGCCTTAAGCACTGAGCCATCACGGCCTTTACAATAATAGGTATGTACCCCCTTAAAAATATTCATTCCGTAGTTAATCTGCTTGATTAAGATTAAGTCAATACCGCATGCTTATTAATCACAAAGAGAAATAAAAATTAAAAGTTTGGTACCTGGTATTTGAAAATTGAATCATAAAACATATTCAATAAAGGTAGAACTACACTGCGCACACGTGGGCCACGTACGCCGATCTGCGCGCGTCGATCTCCATACATTTTATATATGGCAACTAGACTTGCAGAGCTACTTTAGATCCATGCCACCTGAGGCCACGCAACGCGCCGCTACGTAGTTACAAATCAGGCGTGGTCCACGTGTGCGTTTCTCTAAGTACAATACAGGTAAATTGAAAATCTAACAAACTAGTTTATTGTAAAATTATTAAACCCACCAATGTAATAAAAATGGTGCTGATGATGCTTTGGGATTAGAACGCATAGGGCAACTGAAAGACACAGGTGTGATTTTAGTCAGTAAAAGTCTGACAAATATATGCGATCTACCCTAGTACGGGAGGAGTCATTGGATGTACCTTAAAAAAAATCGGGTTAGCTACATAACAAGTCTCATTATCTTAATAAAGACTTTTTATGACATTTAGGGCGGAATTCACCAATAAAACTAATCGCGTTTTAACGTTTGGCTCGCATAATCGCGTTTAGCCACTGTCACTAGTGTCACTTGTCTGTATTTTTACGAGTGATACTAGTGACAGCAGCTAAACGCGATTATGCGAGCCAAACGTTAAAACGCGAATGGTATTTAATTCCTGGGGGAGGGACATCTCCGAAAGTGAAAATATTTTTTTACTAGATTGCTTCAAAGAAGAGTAATGTTCTCAAACTCCACGCGAGTTGCGACCGAATTCGCGGGTAATAACTAGTCTATAATATTCTTGCAAGTTACATGATTAGACCTCAATAAAAAAAAAGTATCAATGCGTGATTTCGGCATTGTTAACCGTCTAAATTAACTTACAGAAATTCTTTTGCTGATAACCTTGTGTGGACAGGACGCATTTCGCGACGCCACACAATGGCTCAAATGGCTGTGACTGTGATCGAAACTGATCGAACATTTGCATCATTTCCGAATTTAGTACTTAGCTCATTTTGTAATGAGTTTTTGTTGTCATTGATTTATCAACAAAGAAGTTTGAATATACCCTGCTACAGCTTTGTGATCCAGTTTTGTGTGTTTTTTTTAATATTCTTACTTATTTACGAGGTACTTTTTTTAAATATTTCTTAAAATCGTAAAAAACAACATTTAAGAATACAATAAATAGATAACATAGCTTAGCATAGTCGGCCTTATAATGTTTCCACTGTTGGGACTCAGGCCTCCTCTCTAGGAGAGGGAATGGGCCATAATCCACCACGCGGGCCTAGTGTGGGTTGATGGATGTCACATGTTTTCGAATTTTTGGTTCTAGGACATGCCGGTTTCCTCACGATGTTTTCCTTCAACGTTTGGAGAGCAGTGGTGATGAAATAGATTTCACAAAGTAATGCGCCTGGCTGGGTTTGAACCCGCGACCTACAACTCGTAAGTCGGGGCCGTTACCACTCGGCCACCCACCATTGCTCTCTAAATAGGTTGCCCGCCGGTCTCGGGAACAGAGTCCAAGCTACGCGGCCAGACAGTGTCCAGGAGAACCGCTTTCTAAATCAAGTCCTTGATTCAGCAGCCTAACGAGGGCCTTCTAAAATGTTGGTCGAGGCGCGACTCGCGACCATCGATACGATGTTCGCTGAGTCTACATTCCACATGTCGACAACCTCTCGGGCCAAATCAAGATGCTTGATTATCTTGCTCGGCTTTCACTAGATTCTTGTCATGCGTTACACCGCCACTACATCAGGCTTTTTAGCTACAATAGTCCTGTAAGTCATTAATAGACTCGCGCTTGACCACTAACTCACTTGAATGTAAGCAACGAAAACCTCCAAGTTGTAGCGATCAGGAAAAAATTTGGATATATATTTTTTATTTTTTCAAAGTCAAAGTCAAATAATTTATTCGCATAATATGGGTAGATATATATGGTACATGACTGTTACGTTTATAGCATCGCTTGTCTACGGCGCGTAGTAGCGTAGCATACATAGCAGTTCAGTTCAGTTTAGGTTGTCAAATGGCAGGGTCTCTGGTATCTATGGTAACATACCTATGGCGGCGGCGGCTCGGCGGCGGGGGCGGCATAACTAATTAACCGCATAACCAACAAGTCGCCCTTTCCCACGCATTTCCTTTTTACTTTTCTAACGTTTTCATTTGAGAGATTTACAGCTTCTTTCTCAAACTGTGGGAATGTCGCTGTCTTCCTTAATTTCGCCAGTGGAGACGTGAAATTAATTCAGTCCCGGTTATTCTCACAAAACTTCATTAAGTTCGTTAACTCCAATTACCTGCTTGACATCAGGCAGTCGCTATTTCTGGAGAATTTTAAGTAACTCATTGGATTCTTGATAAGGTCAGGTGGGGCAAGTGCGTCATACATTTCTTCAAGTCCTATAAATATCAATATTTAATAAATTTACCGCTTACGCGTTTTCTATAAATAAATAAATATAAAAATATTTGGTAGGTAGTAGGTATGTACTATTTCTTTGCATTAAAAAAAACCTGTTTAATTGTCTACACTTACCTACATATTGTTTTTAACTTTTCATTTACCTATTTTCCCAGCAAAACGGAGTGTGTATTCACACGAAATAAAACCCTTAAAGAGACATCGTTTTACGTTTTAAACACTATTTTAAGTTAGATAATGATAATATGTATTAGTACCAAAAATAATTAATTGATTATAATATGTAAAGTTTGGTTTCGCATATTTTTTGTGATATTAGCAAAATCTATCCATAATCTTTGTACAAGTCGTGGCTAGATCTTAGAAATTGATCACTTCATGATATGGCCAAGTAATAATGGCCAGATCGTTTTAAACGTTAAAGTTTGATGATATATGTCAATCCTCTTTTGGCCTACTTTCTTTAGGCTTTTTATTATCATAAAAATCCTACATCAATGATCCAAACAAGGATTGACATATCATTCAATGTTCGATCTGACCAGTTTTAGTTGGCCATATCATGAAGTGATCTTATTGTAGTAGTTAAGTGGCAGCTGGCGATGGCAGAGCATAGGTCGCTTTGAGTGCAGGCTTTGGGATGCAAGGGGCAGGAAACTAACTGGAACACTCTGCAATACCGTTTCCTATCCACACGCTTCAGCCGCTTTGTCAGTATATCCACATATCAATAGATATGAGGATATACTGACAAAGCGGCTCGGTAGGTAATAACCTACCGAGCTAGCTGCAAAAAATTGCTTTTAGCGATAAGACCGCCCATTGTAACACCCTATTAATGTTAATTTCCTAATGTAAATTGTATTTTTGGTGTACAATAAAGAATATCTATCTATCTAGCGTTAAGGTGGGTATACGCTAGAGCCAAACACGAGCTGAGTACAAGCCGAGCCGCTCTACTCGCGGTGTCAAGTGTGGATGTACAATAAGCGCAACGATCACTTTCGTCAAACGTGATGCAAAACCCTTTGTGTTCGTTAAAAAACCGACAATAGGCGGAGCACAGTCGAGCACGAACCAAACGCTTGAAGCTCACTCGTTATAAGTTTGTAAGGCGATCCACACATTCCACACTACACGAATGTGCTCAGCTCCTCTAGAGTAGACTGACCTTTACATCTACTTATATAGGTTCGCAGTCGAGTCATTCTTTCAAAAAGACCACGGAAGCATGCTCCCCAATCTGTCAAACTGACTTTCTGCACTGTGAGAACAATTGTATACTCATATCTGTCTATTATTTCCAGGTTCAAAACAGGCGACGGTGCAAAATGTGAATGTGAGCGGGTGCGCGGAGGACGCCAAGGAGTGCGTGCTCAAGAGGAACACTAATGCCACGTTCAGCATCGACTTCACACCTAGTAAGTATACCTACTAATACTTACACACACACGGTTACACAGGTAGAATTAAAACTATTGGCGGTCCACAACAGTCCAGGAGTTGCAGTAGCCAAGTGGTGGGGTACTGCGCAGACGTCATTCAGATTGAATTTACTTACTTACTACTTATCTTACCTACTTAGGCACATACCTATCCACTGGAAACTGCTCCTGTGGCTGCTGCCTACGGGTTCCCAACCCTTTTTTGGGCTAGGAACACTTTGGTTTCTTAGTCGTTAGCAGGGACCAGCGGAGTTACCATGACGTTCAAAGTAAGATTGTTTCATTCTTATTTTAGTGTGGGTAAGAGACAGAGCTATACAGGTTGTCTAGCGCCATCTCTTACCCACACTGGAAATAAGAATGAAACAATATTACTTTAAACATCATGGTACAGGTCCAGAAGTCGAGATACCTATATCATAAATTCATAACCTGTAGTACACCTATTCTTTAAAATTTAAAGTAGGTATAAGTTTAGTTATTTTAAGTAACTTGTTGTGAGCGAGCTTGATCCCTCCACTTTGTCACAAAAACCTGTCATGTATGCATTTATTGGCATAAAAAGTAATGAACAACAAATTTAAAAAAAAAACGAAGATTGTGGTGGAAAACACATTTTTGATGGAAATGTAAAATGTTAACTTCCTACCTGCTAGAACCTGGAACCAGGTTGAAAATTAACAAACAATAAAGTAGATACCTATATGTATCGCCGAAGTAGTTCGATATTATCTTGTTTAAATAGGTAAGTAGTACTACAGTTTTCAAAACAATAACAGCCCAACCAAGGTAAAGTAAAGCAAATAGAACATTTTCCTGTTTATATTTAATTACAGTTATAACATGACAAACCAATTATCTACAGGAATACTTAAGCGTCCAACAGAAACACTTTATTTTACAAACCACACAAGTATCTATAGTTTTTCCTTAATGTTACCTACTATCTACTATGTTTCAAATGTCTTATTCTCGTTTTCACAAATTGTAGGTGTTTTAAAGGTGTTTTTAATATCATGCAGATTTCATCACGCATGCGGGTTTACTCCGCATGCAGAAAATTTCAAAAGGAAAAAAAACGCGTCCCGCGTGCGTATTCCGCGCATTACAATAAATACTTGTATGAAATACACATTTGCGGGGGTCACGCATGCGTGAACAAAACCGCACGATATTAAAAACACTCTTAGTTAAACCTAAGTATCAGAAACCTGCAGGCTAAGGCTAATTTTTCTTTTAGTGTTCTCGCCAAACGCTAAATACAAAATAAAATAATATGGCAATGACATTAGGTATCTACCTGTCACGTCGCTTGTCCGCAGATCTGCGGGAACGATTGAAAGAGAGATGAACTCTCACTCTCACTGATGATGATGATCTCTCTCTGTCACTCAAAGGTTTGCTGGGAGAAAACTCATTGTTGAGTTAAGCTCGCCTTTGTACATAAATTATAAAATCCATGTATTGTAGCTAAGTTTTTTTTTTTTGTGTGTTCAATAAAGAATAAAGGAATAAAGAGATCGTAGATCGTAGCCCTGGAAAACAAAGAGCAACTGAAAGATATAAGCGGGATGAAGTCAGTAAAATTCTGACACGCCCTTTAGTTCCTAGATACCCTAGAGCGAGAGAAGTCATTGGTATTTTATACCCAAAAAAAAGAAAAGCATTAGATGCTACTAGTATCCATCCGTCTAATAGGTAGGTACCTACATTAATGCATGCTGATGAAATTCGAGGGTCCATTGCCCTGTGGCATTTAAAAATAACAACAGCTTTATGATACCCAATGAAATTTTGCTAAACAACAATTATAGAACTACTAGCTTCTGCCAGCGGCTTCGCACGCGTAAAAGTCGATTTCTCCATACAAACTTCCGAACCCCTTTTTGCCCTCTTAGGGGTGGAGTTTAGTAAAATCCGTTCTTAGCGGATCTCTACACCCTTAATGAAACCTACCTGCCAAATTTTAGATATGTATGTGGGTTAGTTTCTGAGATTTCGTGATTAATCACTGAGTTGTATTTCGCTTTTATATATATAGATTCCCCTTTAGAGTAAATACCTAAGCATCAGTCTGTAAATAGACCCCACAATTGTTTGTACCAGACAACTCACACACTAAAACCATGCTAAAAATAGCTTTTCATGACAATAAGTACCTATGTACCAAAACTATTCATAAAATTCCTTGAACTCAACTTTCATCGTGTATTGAGTGGGTGTTAATTTACCCCTAGAGGCACGGCTAGTCGAAACATAAAACTTATGGCACTCCAACTTTGTTTTAATCACCATAAACTCACTCAGCCAAAAATATATTTCTACGAGTTTCACTACTGACGTCTGTTTCACTCCTACAACTTTAAGTTCCACGTTAGTCTTAACAATGTCCTAGGGACTCGTACTTAGAGCTTCAAATTTTTCTTGCCTGGTTTTCTTTTTTCTGTGGACCAAAGTGTGTGATCTGTCCATAAATCCCAAAAGGTCTTAATATATTTATTTATTTATTTATCTTTATTCCAAAAAGGTAAGTAAATTATAAGATAAGCCCCACAAAACCGTTGCAATGGTTTGACTGTGGGGTCGGTAAGTCACTAGACATACTTAAATGTTCTTAAAACATTTCTAAATAATATAATTTAAATTTGCGTGTAAATCTATTTGTGTTTGTTTCACTCCTTATGTCTGCCGGGAGACTGCTCAATAGGTATGATATTATCTTTTTTAGTGTTCTGTCACCAAAGTAATTGGTGTCTCTGGGTACATTGAATCTACCAGCAGCCGTAGATCGTGTATTATGATTATTATATACGTGAGTTAAGCTATGCTCTTGGGTACTGTAGTGGTTAATTAATAAAAGATATTTATGTTTTAAAGTGATCGGTAGAATTTTGCAGATTTATATACCTACCTTCCTATTGCATTATTTTTTAACATTTTTAACATAAACTTTTTACGTTTCCAGATAAAGAGGTGAAAAGTGTCCAGACGGTGGTGCATGGAGTAATAATGAACTTACCGGTGCCATTCCCGCTGCCCCAACCTGACGCCTGCAAGGACAACGGATTGACCTGCCCTCTGCCGGTAAATATTGAAAAAGATTACATCTTACTTCTTCTAGCCAGTTGAAAAGTTGTGCAATGCGTAGATTACTCATAGGAGTCTGATATGCCTAGGTAGGCAAAATCAAGGCCACGATTCTCATAAAGACTGAAAAACTATGCTCATCTATGAATATGAAACACAGAATGCGCCCCCCCCCCCCCCCCGTTAGATATGCATCTAAATTAGTATAGACGCGCGCGCACACAAAGAAGTCGCTAGCGATGGAGTAGTAGGGGTGTCATGGCATAACAATCTGTACAAGCTCAATGCCGCAAGTTTTCTAATTTAGTTAAGAATTTTTAATAACGTAAACTTCAGCCTAGTAGTCATCTAGTATGTATCGTTTTACAAAAAGAAAACTTCACCGTCATCATTATCTCATAGAATTTTATTAGTGATACGATCCCCCTTAATTTTCCAGGCGGGACAGTTAGCGAACTACCACACCACCATGCCGATACTGAAGTCTTACCCCAAAGTCAAGGTGGAAGTCAAATGGGAGCTGAAGGATGAGAACGATGATGACCTCGTATGCGTTATGATACCCGCCAAAATACAATAAGGAACTGTATTGCCTGATTCCTATGTCTTTTGCCCTTTGTTTCTGATAGCGTATGCTGAATATTGTAAGGTCTACTAGGCAGCTGCGTTTTGCCGTCGTGTCCTTGCCGCTTCATCGACAGAATTTCATAGTTTTGTATATAAGCTTCACGCAGGCGTACACCAAGCGCATAATGACGTATATGCGTCGATGAAGCTATGCATCCGTGGACAGTAGGCCTAAATGTAAAAATACATTGGGCCCACGTGGGCCACGTACAGCAATTAGACTTGTAGAGCTACACTAGTCCCACGCCACGCGACGTCACACGACGCGCCACTACGTACAACTCAGACGTGGCCCACGTGTGCGTCGGTCTAATGTAGTTCCTGCTTTAATTTGACAGCCAAACAAGACCAGATGAAAAAATAACTTTATAACAATGCAACTATTGTTCATATTCCTTTGAACTGATTGTGAGCAAGCGTTTCAGTTCATATTCTTATGCATATGCAATGCTTACTTTGCAAAATACAGTCGACCTTTCAAGAACTGTGGGTAAAATTACGATGGAATATTTAAAACAAACATCTTCGCCAATTTCTTCAATATAAGTGCCTTTTAACAAGTGAATAGGAACTGATACAATTTACCTTCAAAGACTATTCTAAGGACCTAGTGACATAGGAAATCAGAATGACAATAAGTATTACAATAACTTCTGAATACTTACTTAATCTTATTTTACTCACAATGTAAATGAGGCTAAAATGAGTTTTATAATTATTTTGACGTAGTTAAGTGACGAATCTCAAAGAACTTTCAGAATTTATAATTGTTTGTAATAAGAAATTAAGTTTCCTAGTTAATTTTTCCTTGTTTTTTCACAATTTCTTGTCTGTTCTTAGTCGAGCTAAAATTAAGGTTGTGTTAAAATGACAAATATTTTTTAATTGTTCGATATAACGTCTCTCTCACTCAACCATTAGTATAAGGGCCTGTTCTCACGAACTTATTGTGGTCTCCTCATAGTGTAAACTAGCGGTCGTGTGAACAGGCTTTAATACTGAAATATATGTATAATTTGTCTATTTACAACATCATTAATGAGATTTCCTTAATTTATAATAAATAATACATTGTTTTCCACTAAATATAGGTTAAGGATTGTGGTTTTGTACATTATAATACATAATAATATTGTGAAAACATGTGTTTTATTATACATTTACCCTTAGTTAAGTACTCAGGTAAACACAATACATTTCTACACAGTTGACAAGCTGTCTCAGCATTAACACTCGGTGCTAAGAACATACATTTTTTTTTAATAAATAATATTTCACAACTATCACACAACGTCGTCTAGTTCCAAGCTAAGCAGAGCTTGTGTTATGAGTACTAGACAACTGATAAACATACTTATATATTTCTAAATATATACATATTATAGATAATGTACACCCAGACACAGAACAAATGATCGTGCTTATCACACAAACATTTGTCCTGGGTGGGAATCGAAACCACGACCTCCGGCATAGCAGTCAGGGCCACTGACCACTAGACCAACAGGCCAGTCAAATTTAATTAAACTACCCCACTAGGAATTTCACTGTATCGTGAATGTGTTTACAAACATGCGAATTTACATACACAAGACACCCAGACCCGGAATTAACATCTGTAGGCCATACAAATATTTATGCCGTGCGGGAATCAAACCCGCGTCCCGGTTCGCAGCAACCAATCGCTCGACCACTGCGTCAAACGTGGCGACAATAATTCGACGAATGACGTTCGTGTGGCCACAACCCGCCTCCCGAGTCGTAATACTATGAATTGTAAAACTGTGACGTAGCTATTGTTGACTTCTATTCATGTCCAGCACCCGACTAGCGAGTCCAATACTGTATGCTTAGTAGGCTTGATGAAAAAAAAATTTACATCGATATATCGATATTTTCAGCATATATATTTTGATCCGATACGTCGATATATCGATACAAAATATTCAATATCGAAAATCGTATGAAAAACGATATTTTTATCAAAATTAATTAATCATCAATGAAACAATAATTTGGCCTTCAAAATATTAGAATATTGTTGTTTAGTAGGATTGAGATTCTCATATATTAAAATAATGTACGTTTTGTATAAACATTGCTATTAGGTACCTATTATATGTATATAGACTGAACTAAATAAATTATTATTTTAAAACCGATTTCTGATCTCGGAGTCTGACCGACATATCGATATTTTTTCTAGATATATCGAGGTCAATATTCATGTTTTTATAAATATCGATACATCGATATATCGTGTGCGTACGCGCAGCGGAATGTTGTTGAATTTAAAGATTTTAATTATGCAGATATTTAGTGTATGACGTCGTATAATTGTGTATGGTAAAAAAAAAATTGTGCACGCAACCATTGTGGAGAAATTCACCAAAAACTGATTCCGCTGGGCGAACGTTGTCCTGGCGGAACTTTTTTTAATCCATAGACTTAAGAAGAAAAGAGATGTGTCCAAAAATTAGTGTGTATTTGTGTGTAATTGTGTATGTATGAATAAAACTAGTGCATGCATAAACTTCGGAGAAATTCAAGTTTCCGCTACGCGAACGTTTGGCCATTAGCTAGTTTTCATATAAAGCGCTTACATAGAGAATTGTGGATTTTTACATACGTTGTTTTGAATTTGTTTATATTTGTTTAAAAAACAGATTTAGAAAAAATCGTAGGGCTTAAAAGATAAAAATATAAACGTAAAATACGCTTATTAGGTCTTAGTTCTTAAAGTATGCACTTTGGGGTCTAGATTTTCACGTTTATACAAACCTTGTAAGTGTCTGCAACATGTTGCCAAGTATCAATGATGTTCCGTTAGTAACTAAAAATTTATAGGACAAATTTACCATGAATAGATCACTGTTTACAAAGCAGTCAAATATCACGACGTTCTAAATGAATTGCATGGTAAAATGTATGCCAATAATTAGTGTATTCATTCAACTATTCACATGCAAAATTTCATGTCATTAAATTCAGTAATTAAAGAAAAACAATTATAATACTGACGAAGCATCGAAAACCTACATAACCCGACCAAGTTCGGATGGCTATAAAAAAGCGGCCGTGCCATATATCTAAGAAACGTTCTTAACCTTCCAATATAGTATTTATTAATATGGTACAGTGCGTACACAAGCGTTAGGAAAAAATAAAAAAATTGCATTTCTTGAATGAAAAATATTTTTTTAATAATAACGCTTTTATCTACGATAAAAACAAATCTTCAATTAACAAGTACTTCTCTATTTCTTCTAGTTTTTTTAAGTTATTAGATTGTTTGATCCACTAAAGTTGCAAAGGGGAACGCTCGTGCATGCCTAGTCTATTGGTTAAATAGTGTAATAAGCTACAATATGATAAATATTTACCTAAACAGTAGTACATACTTACATGTGGTAAATATTTAATTTTCCTAAGGGGTCTATAGTTAGAATCCTGATCCGTGAAATATTCAATAGAAATTAGCTGTATGAATTTTATTTGTCTTAAATAATATATTTAGATTATATCTCAAGTCTCAAGCGCATACTTAAATAAAGTACCTACGTAAATAGTACCTACTTTCTGTCATAGTCAAATACATTTAAAAAAGTAGGTGTACAAAAATAAATGACCTATAAATTATATCGAAACAACAATTGTGTTATCACCTACACCAATTCAATACCGGTATTATACTGTAAATTTTGGGATGTTACCTAAATATATTGCACGGCCGCTTTTTTGTAGCCATCCGAACTTGGTCGGGTTATGTAGGTTTTCGATGCTTCGTCAGTATTATAATTGTTTTTCTTTAATTACTGAATTTAATAAAATGAAATTTTGCATAAGAATAGTTGAATGAATACACTAATTATTGACATACATATTACCATGCAATTCCTTCAGAACGTCGTGATATTTGACTGCTTTGTAAACAGTGATCTGTTCATGGTAAATTTGTCCTATAATTCTTTAGTTACTAACGGAACATCATTGATACTTGGCAACATGTTGCAGACACTTACAAGGTTTGTATGAACGTGAAAATCTAGACCCCAAAGTGCATACTTTAAGAACTAAGACCCAATAAGCGTATTTTACGTTTATATTTTTATCTTTTAAGCCCTACGATTTTTTCTAAATCTGTTTTTTAAACAAATATAAACAAATTCAAAACAACGTATGTAAAAATCTACAGCTCTCTATTTAAGCGCTTTATATGAAAACTAGCTAATGGCCAAACGTTCGCGTAGCGGAAACTTGAATTTCTCCGAAGTTTATGCATGCACTAGTTTTATTCATACATACACAATTACACACAAATACACACAAATTTTTGGACACATCTCTTTTCTTCTAAAGTCTATGGATTAAAAAAAGTTCCGCCAGGACAACGTTCGCCCAGCGGAATCAGTTTTTGGTGAATTTCTCCACAATGGTTGCGTGCACAAATTTTTTTTTACCATACACAATTATACGACGTCATACACTAAATATCTGCATAATTAAAATCTTTAAATTCAACAACATTCCGCTGCGCGTACGCACACCGATATATCGATATTTTTAATCACTGCCGACATCCCTAATGCTTAGTAGGTACGATTTTTTTTTTAAGATTTTTCAGCTATGCTGGGTCCTTGCACCGAATGATAAAATTCGAAATACTATAACCTGAGGCCACGCCTGTTTTCCCCGAAAAATTTGGCAGTAGTATAAGGTTCTGTCATTCATCCTTTTTGATTATCAACTTTATACCCGCGAATATGAAATTTATAAAATTACCATTGAAAGAACTATGTAGAGCAAATTGAACTTTAAGCACGTGTCTTAGTTACTTTTAGGGCGGAATTCACCAATAAAACTAATCGCGTTTTGACGTTTGGCTCGCATAATCGCGTTTAGCCGCTGTCACTAGTGTCACTTGTCTGCATTTTTCTTTTGTTTTATTTTTACAAGTGACACTAGTGACAGCGGCTAAACGCGATTATGCGAGCCAAACGTTAAAACGCGATTAGTTTTATTGGTAAATTCCGCCAATATTAGAAAGACATACATATTATGTTCTTAATAAACGCAAATGAGGTGTTTGTCGAGTAATAAAAACAATACAAAGTTTTAGCATAAGTTTCTATTGCACAGTAGTAAATTAGATATTCATTCAGATCATTATTTACAAAAATATGTTTTAACCTACTTACTTAAAAATAAATCATTTTGTACAATATTCAGTACAATCAGTCACATTTCTTAATACAATTTCGACAATATCCATTGGAAGATAAGTTACAAATTAATTTTTAATAACACATCAAGATCTTTTTTTAATTATTATTACTGATAGGTTTACTCATCTGATGACAAGTGAGGATGTGGTCGACGATGAAGCACGCTTGCCTAGAAGTAATCTATTCACTCTTGACTTAAAGGACTCCTAGGTTGTAGCTATACGTATAAACAAAGACAAATTCTAATTTTAAAAACTTTTAATTCAAACAAATAAACAATCAAATATAGAAGATGTGTACCTACCCACTGTTTAGCTAAGTGAGACATCTTGGAAGACATTTTTGAGTAGAATCATTGGCACGCTGACTGTTGACGACGGTGTCAAGGTCCGACCGTCTAATAACAAAATTTTAAATAAATACCTATGTATACACCTGTATGGTTTGCCTTTGCCTTAACTGTTGTAATTTTTTAATAATAAATTAACGAACGAACGAACTGCGAGCGTTCTGATTAGTCAATGCGCAACGCCCTCACCCTACTCACCGCTGCAGCGGCATTGCTTTTGAAAAAGAACGAAAAACCAGTGTCGAATCTGACTCCGGGTACACCCAACGCGCCGGGCATTTCGTTCTGACGGTAAAAAAAAGAGAGGAAGGCTTATTTGGTAAATAACCAAATTAGCCTTCTTCTCTTCTTTTTACTTCCTTTATTACTTCCGGTCCTTCGAGCCGGATCATGTGTTGGCAGTGAGAACAAAACCTGTATTGCAGATTGTAGTCGTTCAGAACGCCGTGTGTAGTGAAAACGCGTGCCCAAAAGCAAATGGTGCAACTAACTATCGAGAAAGAAACCAAAGTGAAAGAAATGGGGAAAATACACTCTGCTATCGGTGTACAACCACGTGCCAACTCGAGCTTGCGACAAGATGGCGGCGAGAGCAAAAATTCTCGCAGCTCACGCGCGTTGTCGTCAGCAGTACGGCGGCAGAATCTGGAGTACAAAGCCGCACAGCTTAAAGCCAAAATTGAAATGAAAGAAATTGCATCGAAAAAGAATGAATTGACGAGATACTGGTCATGGAATTACCTGAGTTGGAATCTGAGTTGTGTTGCTCAAAACAGTCTTCATCAGCTTCCTACAAAAGCAAAGTGGAGAGTCGGCTGGAAAGATCTGTTACTGAACCCGGCACGTCGCACTATCGTAACCAAGTGATTGTCGGAGGCGGTGACGGTCACGGCAACATTGACAGTGTCAAAATTGATATGCCACCTGCCACTGCAAAAGTAACTCATCGTTCAATCGAGGAGCTGAACGAAACACGCTGTTGAGGCATCTAATTCTAACACCGGCCGGGATTCCGATCCCGATTTCCGGCCACCGTAGGCGCGGGCTTGCAGACGGCGAGCAATGGGTGGCTCGCCGTCTGACCGTCCGGTAACCGTCCGGACCGAGCCCAAGTCGTCGACGGCGCGTATTGTTCCACGCGCGCCTCAAGGAGATGTCAGCAAATCGTAGGGGCCCAGCAGGGTCGAAGCCTACTGGGGCCACGGGTAGTGTGAAAGCGGAACCCGGGGCCCTGGGACGAAGGCAACGAAGGAACAGGAGTGGGTTTTTAGTCAGTAAGAGTCTGACACTATCTCCCGCTCCGCCCAAGAGCGGGGATGTCATTAGGATGATTTTCCAACCCAATAAAAAAAAAAAAAAAAAACACCGGCGACAAGGTGCTTTTGTCTAGGCTGGCTACCTCGAAGGATCTGCCTTTGTACTTCGGGGATTCGTTGGAATGGATACAATTTCGGGTCGTTTTATGAATCATCATGTGTGTGTAAGTACAGTGGATACCGAAAATTTGTGGCGTCTACGGAAGTCTCTGCTTCACGACGCAAAAGATGCAGCTACTGCATTACTAATGGGAGCCAGCTCACCCCATGATATCATAGAAACACTCGAACTGAGGTTCGGCAGACCACAAAATGATATGCGGCAAGTAACACAGCTGAAAAAGTTATCACCGCTACCACACGCATACCACGGAAAAAATGATAAAAATATAACTATTGAGGCAAAGGCAAAACATACAGGTTTACCTTTACATAGATATTTATTTAAAATTTAGTTATTAGACCGGCGGACAATGACACCGCCGTCAACATTGACATTTAAATCAATTGTATGTGCTGGAAAACCTAATAGTTCCAAATAGTGTGTGGCATCTGTTTACTGCAGTTTTAAAAAAATAGTTATAACGTTTTAATTAACTATAAATCTATATATAAAAATGATTAGCTGTTCGTTAGTCTCGCTAAAACTCGAGAACGGCTGGACTGATTTGGCTAATTTTGGTCTTGAAATATTCCTGATAGTCCAGGGAAGGTTTAAAAGGTGAGAAAATATGGAAAAACTCATAAAAAATATTATTTCGAATACAACGCCATCTCTAATTAAAATGTTATTTTAAAATGAATTATAATGGTTCTGATATTGCCCGTAGATGGCGTTATCCTTCGACAGTTTAGCTAAAAGGTATCACAACATTCATTGACTATTAAGCGGTACGAAGTTCGCCGGGTCAGCTAGTAATAAATAAATACCTATTTTAGGGGGTGGGAAAACACCAAATAACTTACAATTATAGTGAATATCGAAATTCTACCGAATACTTCATGATCGTGTTCAAAGAAATCCATACTAATTATTATAAATGTTAAAGTAACGCTCTCTGTCTGTTACGCTTTCACGTTTACAATACTGAACCGATTTTAATGAAATTTGGCACAGAGTAAGCGCTAAACCCTAAGGAAGAACATAGGAACTTTTTATCTGGCTTCGCATCCCCAATTACCGACATTGACGCGGATGGAGCCGGTGGCAGAAACTAAAATACGAATCTTACTTTTCCCTGGTACGTGTCAATATTTTTGCCGTTGCGAGGGGACAGAATAGCTCGTTGGTATAATCAAGAAGCTGGAGGTATTTCAATCTGTAGGATCCCTGTACACAGTAGATAAGAGTTCCTGCTGTGAAAAAATGTAGAACGACAGCGACATAAGGCTCCTCGCTAAAATAACCATATCTTCTTTTTGCATGGGGTCACTGTGCTGTCAAATCTTTAACAGGAATTTGGCGAAATCATAGGATTGATGATTTCACCAAAAAACGAACTTGCTACAAAATATATATATATATTCCACAACTATCACACAACTTCGTCTAGTCCCAAGCTAAACAGAGCTTGTGTTATGAGTGCTAGACAACTGATAAACATACTTATATATTTCAAAATACATTAAAAAAAAATTACAAACATTTGTCCCGGGTGGGAATCGACCCCACGACTTGCGGCATAGCAGTCAGGGCTACCAACCACTAGACCAACAAGCCAGTCAAAATTTGAAATGTCAAATGAGTTGACATTATATTACGCACACCTACGCAATCTGGTAGGACTACGCACCAGAGATCACCACAAAATATGGGTCGATCATAGTGAATGCAGGCAGGCCAAGGATGTAACACCATCAATATAAATGGCCGTGCTACCAAAAGGACCTTTACGACTGATCAAACGTCAGTTGCGTAAAGTCACGGCCGTTATAACTGGCCACGAGACCTTAAAAAAGTACCTCTCTGTCTCATACGAGTTAAAACGGGATTACTCTGACTGAGATAGGACAAGTCTTGATTAGAAAATAAGTTCATTTATTAGAGCATGTAGACCCGGATAGGTTAACTTTTTAATGTGATCTTATGTAGAGAATACTAGAACCAGCGGAACGAGTTATAAAATTGGAAGATTCATCATAAAGTAATTATTCATTATCCTAACAAAAAGAGAATTCGAGGTTGTGGATAAAATGTTACGAATTTTCGGGGCCCCGTATTTTTGATACGGTTGATTGGCGCCGGCGGTAGTTACGCCACCCTTTTTTGAAGTGTAAAATCATCCAATGACTTCTCTCGCTCTATGAGTGCGTATCAGATATTTACTGACTAAATTCCACCTGTGTCTTTCAGATGCAGTTTTTTAGAAGAGTAAACATGGAGTTTCTTGTTAGTTCTTATTCATAGGACGCGACCAGCGCTAGCTTCTGACGTTTTATAAGTGCCCATGTAGACCTGTGTACAATAAAATGAATTTGGAGTTTGCCCATTGCATTCTAGGATCACATAACTTTTCAGGAGAACCAAAGTGACCAATATAGCCCGAAGAATCGCCAAGCTTAGGTGGCAGTGGACAGGACACATTGCTAGCAAAAAATATGGTCGATAGGAACGAAAGGTTCCAGATTAGCGACCACATACCGGTAGACGCAGCGTTGGAAGGCCTCTTACAAGGTGGACCTTTCAATCCGATGGATGCTAGACGCACAAGACGGGTCGTTGTGGCTACACTTGGATGAGGCTTATGTCCAACAGTGGATGTCTTTCGACTAAAATGATGATGCTGAGACACGTTTACGCCACTGGACGTATCTTTACGACCGGTTGCTAAGCATAACATAGCCCAAATCCACGTCGTCCGGTGAACGCACGCTGAATACTCAAGCGTACCCTTCTGACCGCCTCAGTCATTGACCAATGACTTCAAACAATGTGTTATACACTCTAATAGCGTCATTAGATAATATAAGTCTTCTAATTACAATATAATTAGTCGTTAAGTTGATTTATTGGGCTTTGTGCTTTTATTTTAAATTTGGCAGATTTTTTGACATACAAGGGCCGCCGGAAGATCTTAAAGAGGATATGCAAAAGTGCTTGAAGAAAATTACAACAGTAGGTGTCGACGCCTGGCCCATATCTATATAGGTATACTAGCTTCTGCCAGTGACTTCGCCCGCGTGAAAATCGGTTTCTACATCCAAACTTTGGATCCCCGTTTCATCCCATTAGGGGGAGAGTTTCGAAAAATCCGTTCGTGGTGGATGTTTACACCCTATAAGGAACCTACCTGCCAAATTTTAAGTTTGTAGGTGTTATAGTTCCTGAGATTTCGTGATTAATCAGTGAGTGGGCTACACAAAAAAAAAAACAGTCTGACATGTCAACGCTCAGCTGAAACTACTGGGTCTTGAAACGTGAAATTTTACACAAGCTTCCTTTTAAGACGTAGGTAAGCAGTAACAAGGAGATTTTCGACATTGAACTTTTAAAGGGATGAAAAGGGGAAATTTCGTTTGTATGCATTATTCCTTAGGCCCATATACTTGATACTTAGCATAAATAGTAACCCAAGTAAATAAAAAAGGTTTTCATTGTTCGTTTTTTACAACTACCCCTTTTTTTAGGTGGGAAAATCATCCAATAACATCTCTCGCTCTTAGGTGGAGCTTGAGGGTGTGTCAGACTTTTACTGACTAAATCCCCACTCCTGTTCCTTCTTTGCCATCTTCCCAGGGCCCCGTGTTTCACTTTCACACTACACAACTACCCCTATAAAACGATTTAGGGGCTGTTAAAAAAACTTGGCACAAATTCCAATAATGACTGTCATTATTAGTTTTTCAAAAGTACTCTTAAAATATGGTTTGAAGAGTGTTAAAGTTTTAAATATAAAACATTATTGCGAACGAAATGGCTGGCAAAGTGCTATTAATCGTATAAAAACCACACACATCACATTATTAACCATTTGACCGCCAGTCATGTATACACATGACAAAGCAAAAAAACGTGTCCAGCACGCCACGGTCATGACGACATGACAGACTTAAACGCTAATAAATCTTATAAGAAAGAATTGTTTTTCTTTTTGTGTTGTTGAAATTGACGAGGTGATAAAATGTTTACAAAATGAAAAATTTTTGGCTTAACAGTTAATACCATCAGACTTTTACACACCAAAGAGTGATGCCAGGATTTCTATGAAATCTGGGCCAACCTTGCAATAACTATGTGTGTTATATCATTGGATAGGTATTTTAGAACCAAATAAAAGTTACTATAGCACCAATTTCCAAATCTTATTATACATGTTATCTGTTCAAAGTTATTGGAAGGTGAGCCCAGGACTTGCATCCTCCTTCAGTGGTGATTCCACGGAAGAACTCGTGCCGACGTGACGACACTGTCACGCTATTAACTATACCTCTATCACTTCAGTCAGTGTCTCTATCATCAGCCGAAAAACCAGCTTTTCAGATTCTCTCCTCCAGATAACTTTCCCTGAGATTCCATCCAGATCCTTCACTTTTTCTTAATAGTACTCTTACACCGACCACACAAAACCTGCTCAGTCTTCACTCTCCTAAAGTACAAGTTAAATTCTTGTCTAAATATCTTCCTGTACATTGATTCCTTAACGGGCACAATATTCTCCTTATTACAGTCATTAAAGTACATATTGTACATATGTTTGACGCTCAAACTTGGATCTAAGTATTGTTTTTTCTTTGAATATTGTACAACTGGTTTTGATTCCACAGTTGTGAAAGAGAGTATGTGCTTTCTGACTCTGTCTTTAGTTTCTGATGGTAAAGAATGTGTGCTAGCTTTAGAATGCCCTCTGCCATCAGGTTTTGGCATATTCAAGTCTGTCTTTCCCATATGCACATTGTAAACTGGCTTCTGAGATATTGAAAGAGTTCCTAAATAAAAATTCTTGCAAACTGTGTGCCTTTCAGACTTGAGCTGGAAGAAATATTTAAATGTATACTTTCTCTTGTGGTTGTTAGACATTTTATTGTGTTTAATGTATGTTCTTTCAGTGGTACTCAGTAGGAAATACTTTTTATCATTAGCATTCAGCGAGTAGAATGCTTTGAAGATATGTTCACGGTCATCATCAGTGATTTTTTCGTTACATTTGAACTTGCAGCTCTTTATGCAGTCCTTAGTGTTTTGTATCTGTCTCTCTGGGACGAACTTGCCTCGTCTACTAATGTAGGCCTCTCCTCGTTGGTGCTTCAATTTGCGGACATTGCAGGCCCAGGTGTTTGGGTCTGGGATTAGGTTACGTGATCTCTTCTTTTGCGGTTCTAGTTCCGTTTGATGTGTTTCTGTTTCACATCTGGAAATTAAAAATTGGTACCATTCAGTAGTTAAGTAAGTAAAAACAGTAAGTACTTTACCTAAATTATTACAAAAAATTTCAGTCATAAATGCATAAATAAATATAAAGTTACCAGCATTTCCTGATAAACAAAAAACTATTTACTATAGATGTTTTTTGTAATAAAATAGATTAATAATTCTAAATAAACTAATAATTTTTACTTATCACCTATACCAATATAATAAAGCAAAAGAGTTTTAAGAATCTCTGGAAAACTGGTACTTCCATTCTGTATTGAAAAAAATCTTGTGTGGGATAGCTAAATTCAAGACAAACACCACAGATATATACAGAGTAGTAACCAAACAGCAGAACTAGTTTGCCTATAATTTTTTTTTACATAAGGTCCCTTAGCTTACAACTCCGCTCAAGTCAAAAATTGGCGGTTTTCACATTTAAATGCCTTTAGATGGAGCTGCTCAATGTGCGTCTAACCATTGGTCACATAATATAGATTTCAGCCAATCAGAAGCCATAATTCGAACAGTAGTGGCAGCGTGCAAGTCAGCTGGCCTCTCAACACCACACAGTTTTTTTCGTTTCCTGTAAAGTCGAAAATTGGTGGTTTTCACATTTGAATGCCTTTAGATGAAGCTGCTCATTGCGCGTCTAACCATTGGTCACATAATATAGATTTCAGCCAATCAGAACCCATAATTCGAAAAATAGTGACAGCAAGTCGGCTGGCCTCTCAACACCGCACATTTTTTAGTTTCCTGTAAAGTTGGTAAAAATGACTTATGCGGAGTTGTTAGCTAAGGGACAATTAATAATAAATTCATCATAAAACAATCTACTCACTCATTGTCTTTATCCCTCAGTTGCACCTCAGGCTCAATTTTAGTAATAAAACACTGTTCTTTTGGGTACTCATACTGCCTGTAGTATGAGTGCACTCCAGCTATCATGTGCTGCGGCACTATCATATGCGATGCAATCTGCAGAGACTGGGTCATATCTGAACTCTGCAGTACCTGAGACTGCACCTGACCCTGCAGGGGCTGGAGAGTCTGCAATCCTTGCTGACATGACATGACTATTTGATTCTGAGACATTTGTATCTGACTCTGTATTTCGGTAATATGCTGTGATGTTACCGGTATATGTATGGACTCTGATGTGATTGTCTGCTGGTATGTGACTTTGCCCTGTGATGTTGGCAGTGCTGGGTGAGATATGTGGATGATCTGAGGGCTCTGCATCTTCGTGTTTGTTATGGATGGTTGGTAGACTTGAACGAGATGCGGTATGGTAGTCTGCTGTAATTGCTCCATGGTTTTATACTGTAAATAACAAAAACGACGAATAAATAAAACTACACTTATATGGTTTATAGTTTGATATTTACAGTCAAACGGGGTGAATAGGACCGCAGGGGAGAATAGAAACAAAAGTTTGAAGGGGATTTTCGCGTTAATTAACAATTTTTCCCAGCATTTAAGTACTCCAACTTGTTCATTAATTGTAATAAAAACAGATACTTTAATAGAAATCAATTATTTAAATACATACCAATGTAAAAAACTTAACCAAAGTTTTGTTCCTATTCACCCCTGCAGTCCTATTCACCCCGTTTGACGGTACTTATTTTCTAAGATCTTGCCAGTAACTTTGATGTTATTACTAGGTCCATTGAAAGTTTATAAAGTCAAAGCTATTTAATTATAATTTTATTTTGATCAAGGTAATATTCTTTTCGACGTAATAATAAATAAGAACGACATTATCATCATCATCATCATTTCAGCCGAAAGAAGTCCACTGCTGGACATAGGCCTCCCCCAAGCGACGCCACAAGAACGACATAGATAATTATTATAAATCAACATCACCACGCTCTGAGTTTTTAAGCGGGACAGCAGCAAAGCATGCTACAAAATGATTAATTTTTTCAAATCATTGTAGCGTCTAAGTAGTTTACATGTTTGATTCTATAGATAATCTAATCCAGAGATTTAATGGTAGGTACTTACTTTGAAAGGAACAATTTACAGTAAATAGAGCGAAACTCAGTAGTTTTTCCGCTACTTGCAAAGTTTTCACTAGTTTTCAGTAAGTTTGCCACAGTTCCATCTTATTATAAGTAAACAAGACAACATGGATGAATCCAATGACCCGATACAACTTCGGCACATCAAGAAGCGTCTAACCAATTCGCGTCAACAAATAGGACTCTTTCTCTATCTTTCCTACCCAAAGTAACAAAGTCAAAACATAACTATGCTACGAATCAACAAAATTTCACAAATCTTATGACGGAACGCGCTTGCAACTGTCACTAGTGTTGTGAATGTGTTTTCATAAACCGATAATTTATTTATTTATCGTTTTCTTAATAACCGACTGGAAAGTTTTTTTTTAAATTAATTATAGGCTCGCGTTTGACCACGATCTCACCTAATGTTAAACGATTATGTAGTCGACGATGGAGCACGCTTGCCTAGAAGTAGCCTATTCACTCTTGACTTAAAGATCCCTAAGTTGTAGCTAGCTATCAGGAAACACAGACTCCGGCAAGAAATTCCACTCCTTGGCTGTACGCTGTAATAAATGTGTTTTCAAAACGCTTTGTGCGTGTGGGTGGGATGTCTTCATGTCTACCATGTACCGGTGGCGCAACGCTGTACTTCTAGTGGTCCGATGGTGGAACGGACTTGGCGGAATTAGATTGTGCAATTCCAGTGCATACTCCCCGAAATGTAAACGATAGAAAATCGACAGGCTAGCAACTCGCCGGTGATGTCCAAGGGTTTGGAACTTCGACTCAACAAGTGCATCATTGCCGATGATTCTCTTGGCTCGCCTCTAGCGCATCAAGCTGGTATTTGGCAGATCCGTCCCATGAGAACAGTATTCCATACACGATCGAACTTGCGCTTGATAAAGGTTGAGCAGCTGTTCCGGCGTGAAGTGCCGTCTAACCTTTGCTAAGATCCTCAATTTTTTGGCAACCAGTTGAGCCTTTGCCACAATGTATGTGCCGAAATTGAGAGTAGACGACAACGTAACCCCAAGAAGCTCAAGGTGGTCGGTTACTGGCACAGTCACACCTCGGAAAGATGAAGCCTGGTGGAATTGACTACGTTTAATGTATTTTGAACTGTAGGTTTTGTGAATATTATTCCATTAAAATTCTGAGCGTTAATTATTAGTGTCCTGACCAAGGAATGGCACTGTGATTTTGAGGTTCGTAAGTTTCTTGAATGCCAGGTGCTTAAAACCAATGTTTAATATTTTGCAACGGTTTGGTTTAAACTAGGTAATCTTAAATAAGCGCGGTGGGTTAGCGCTTATTTAATACGAGTTTCTAGGTGCATTGAATCACTTCGCCATGTACGTCAATTTAAACAGGCAAGACTTGTCAGTCGCCGCCTGAATCATTCTAGCAATACTGCCCACCAGGGGCGTAGCTACCGCCGTACCAGCCATATCAATGATGCGGACTCGCGGGCTAGAGCTCCGATGTCTGCAAAAATTCGCAACTTGTTATCCACAACCTTAAATTCTCTTATTGATGACTAACCTGTAGTGAATGAATAATTACTTTATGATAAGATGTTTCAATTTTATTGTTTGCTCCGCTCGTTCTAGCATTGTCTACATAAGATCACAATAAAAACTTACATAACGTCTCCTAGTCCACATTCACCAATAAACAAGCTCATTTTCAATCAAAACGCGTCCCATCTAGCCTGAGTAATCCCATTTTCGAACTCAGTCTTACATGATGACAAAACTACTTCCATCTTTTTACCCTTTTTTTTATTTTATTTATACAGGATCTTTTGGTTTAGCTACGCCACTGCTCTATCCGAATCTATTTGGGTATTCTATTAATTTCTATAAATTACGGGCGCATTCTACATTAACTTCTATATGTGCATATCCGTTTAAGATCAAATCGAGGACTGTAGCAGACTGCTCACAGCAGCTGTACTGTATTTTTTAAGAGATTTTACTGAAACATTTTCATGACTAAACAATACAGTTATATTTATTTAAAGTCATATTTTGGGGTAAGAAGCCATTGCCCTGCTGTACTGCAGCTAGGTAAAGTACCCTAATGGCTTTAAGGGTAAGTTATGTGAATAAAAATCAAATATAATAAACATAATTTATGCAAGTGTCAACAAAAATAACATTAATTTCTAAACTATATAACAATATCATATAAATAGATATAAAACAACGGTTTATAAAAATACAGCATCTACTATTATTTATAATAAATAAATGCTTTAGCAGCCCTAACATCATAGGTATTCAAAACAATAAGTGCGTCAAGTTTAACACTATTATTAAATATTAAATTCTTATATATTATTTTACTATTGCATTTAACATACCATGTATTTAATCTTGGTTTCTAGTAAAGGCACTGTTATCACAAAATGATTCGATAAATTCGCTTAAATATACGGTTCAGGAAATTATAGTCGAGATTTAGACCAATAGAGCAGGTATAGTAAGGAAAGAGATAAGTAGACCGCAAAGAAAATTTATGCAACGAAGTTGCAACTAACTTTTAGTAATATTATGGTGTACGTTTTTTGAGCAACTAATCCAGCCTTTTTTGACAAGATACTTTTTTACGAATTTCAACATCTTAAAATGATTATGTAATCCCATGTATTGACCTACCTATCTCCTTTAAAGACTGTAAGTATCCGTAAAATTATTTTATTACTTAAACAAAGTTTATAATATTTTTGTTACGTTACTTATCAAATGTGCACTTAAAAGCTATCTTATAAAAAATAACTTGCCAATATCGTGACCACACAAAGAAGTGACCAATTTTTTTTTCTAAAATGTTGAGGTAAATCTTTTTTAAAAGCTAGATTCAATAATAAATATATACCTTAGTCGGACTATTGCAACTTTTGAAGATGCATATCAAGTAGGTACACAGTATGAAATTATACATCTAATAAACACGACAATAAATATAGTATTTTGAAGTAATAGTAATGTTACAAAATAAATGCTTCGTCTCGTCGTCAATTGAGAGACAATCTTATCAGCCAAGTTATTTTAAACAAGATTATTTTTATATCTCACAACATGCTGTTACTATTTGTGCGCGTTTTTGTCTGTGGGTTCACATAATTATAGCAAAATACTACGAAATTCAAAATTATTTACGTTTTCTGCAATTTGCAGCTCATTTTCATTGGTTAAAAGTTTTTCACTAGTGGCAAAAATATATTTACATATATTTTTATAGACATATTAATAGACATCAATAATACATTGTTCTAACACTTTTCATTACGCCAAAGTTGCGAAAAACTTTTTTAAATAACAACAAAAGACTGAGATACAAATTGCAAAAAAAAAAAAAACGTAAAAAACATCGCAAGCTACACGAGCGTATCCTCCTTAATTAAACTTTTTCTCTAGGAAGTGGTATACGTAGTCGTACACAACCAACATGATAGCTCCACCGGGCCCCAGTCGCATAACTTTTGGGAGCAATCCTTTGTATAAAGCGCGGAATCTGAAAAAAAAAAAAGATTTTAGTTGATTAAATCAATAGAGATTAAAAATAAAAGGTAAATAAAACGTAGGAATTTTTGTAACGGTATTAAATAATAACGTTTGAAAGAACTACTGTGACCCTAGAGAGCAAATGACAAGTGAAGAAACATATGTGGGTAAAAGTCTGACACGCCCTCTCGGTCCATCCTAGAGCACGACAAGCCATTTAATGAATTCCGACCTCAAAAAAAATCCACCCTGTATACTGAAATATAATATTGGTGCCAAAATGTATCAACATTGTATTAAAAACAATTTACTTTAAGTCGACATATTTATTACTACAAACATAAAATAACCCTAAAATAGATGTGATCCCTAACACCTAATTTATATACATGCAGTATGCACAATTGCACATGTTATATTACTAACTCATTTATAATTTCTACTTACTAGCTAATCATAATCATAGTCTAAAATTAAATGGAGCATACTATAAGAAAGTGCACAATCTGACATACACCCCGTCCTGTACAAAAGTTGTATTTGACTAGTCACAAAGCACAAACGATCATGAACTGGTATTGATATCTTATATTTAAACCAATAACTATGCTTATATTATATACTAGCTTTTGCCCGCGACTTCGTCCGCGTAGAAGTCGAAAATGGTTTTATTAGGTTTTTTGAGATACGAAAATATGAAATTTTCATGTCATGTCTTCGACGTGTGTGATAGTCCATTGAATTGTATGGGGAGGGGTATTATATCTTAAGATAAAATATTATAGTATCTTAGCCGTGTGCAGCGCCCCTTAGTGAACTCCAATGCGGGTGACGTAACCTACGACAAACTTATTATTTTCGGTTGGTACAGTAATCGGGTCTAGGGATCGAACCGCGAAATTAAGGTTTTTTTTTTTATTGTATATACTTTTCCGGGATAAAAAGTACACAGTGTAGTGCCCAGGATATTAAAGAATAATTATACGAAGTTTCATCGTAATCGAACCGGTAGTTTTTGCGTGATGCCTGAACAAACAGACGGACAAACAAAAAAAATTTTAATCACATTTTTAGGTTCGGTGTCGGTCTAGTAACACCCCCTGCCATTAATTTTTTTGTTATTTTCAATGTACTTACAGAATTTTCACTTCTACAGATTTATTATAAGTATAGATAAAATTATAAAAAAAAACAGTAGGTATTTAATAGTTACATCTGTAAAAAGCTGAATAACAATATCAAGTTTTATGTGACTATCTTGTAGTTGAACGGCCTACTCGTATTCTAAAATAGTTATGGTAAAAAATCGCACACACCGATTAAACTTATTACACCCCTGTATTATTCTCTGGAAGTGGATACTGATCCAATTTACTCTAATTAGATAAGTAGGTATCTACTTGACCAATAATGGATGCTTAGATTTTATAAAAAAAAACCGTTCCCTGTTGAGCGTGAGGTACTGTCAGACTTTTAATAACTAAAACCCACAGTGTTCCTTTAGTTGCTCTCTGCGATGGCCACGGTAACTCTTCCGAACAATCTGCAGCCCTATCATGAAAAAAAAAACTAATAGGTAACCTATGATAATTTGTTCTCAGTACTAATATATTCGAAAACAAAAGTTTGGATTTAAGCCAGGTGGATTATTTATTAGGATTTCTCGATAAACAGATGGTGCTGAAGTTAAAACCGGCCCGTGAGTGTAGTAACATTCACTACATAACTACTGTTGAGTCTAAAGTTCGACCATTTGCGCCGTCAAAGTACCACATTGTTATGAGTTGACGACACAAGGAATGCATGTTTGCGTTAACAGCACGTTTATCTGATAAGTAGCTATTTTTATAGTAACTACACTGCATGCAGTTAGACAATATACGTAAATTACCTTACAAAAACTGCGGCATAGGGATTTACTGGAAGTCTAGTAGTAAAGTGCTTCGCTAATCTTGTCGTCACAAGCATGACTGCGGAATGTTTCCCGGGTCGGGCGAAATAGTGCTATTGGGTTTTTTCATTAGAAACGACTGAGTATCAACCCGGAATTTGCAAGTTGGTGGTATGACACCCCGTGCCTCGGAAAGCACGTAAAGCCGTTGGTCCTGCGCTTGACCTTGACCTCTCTCTGGTCGTGTCGGACTATCGTGCCTTCGGACTATGAGAATAAAGGAACATACGACATCTGTGTTTGCGCACACATTTGTGCATTATAATGTCTCCTGCGTACTTGCCTAATCTCTGTTCAGATTGGTCACCGTAATCGAAATTCGGGAGTATTATTATATTATCTAGTACAAGAGTCTAATTTTAAAGGGCCTATTACACTACTCGATATTCAGACAGTCTTAGTCGATGTCGCGTAATGTAATAACTAATAAGGGTTAGACTGGTCTTATTCGGAACAAAAAATAAGACAAAAATAAGTGTGAATATCGTGTGCTGAAAATCGCGTAGTGATTATAATATAATATTCTTCTTAAAAAATCAAAAATTGGAATAAATATGAGGTAATAGAGAGTTATGTTTTAAAATTTATTATATCTGACGTTGGGAAATTACTGCAGTATTATTATTGAAGTAAATCATTGTACCTAAATGATTCATTTATTGTTTGGTTTTTCAATCATGCTAATAGTATGTCAGTAGGTAATGCACTGTAAGGATATAGTAAACAATTTAGCAAGTATTTTTCTGAATGAAGTAGACATGCTCTCATCGTTTCTCGCTAGTAATGTTACATAATAGATGGATATAAAAATGCAAAACAGGTTCTAGAAAAATAAAAACAACACAAAATTTTTCCTATAACAGTTTTGTTAGAGTAAGTGGTTCAGTAAAAGGTCAATCGAATCGTTTGCCATGTATTTAATTTTGATATGTCATTGATTTACTCTTTCTTTAGGAAGTTAGTGATAGCATGACGAGTGCCAGGGCAGAATGGAAGAAAAAAATGTGTTGCCCCGTCCCGAAATAACACGGGACAAGGGCAGGAAGATGATGATGATTGATTTACTCTTTCGAAACCGTGAAGACTTATCCAAACTATGGCGTAGTTTTTTTTTTTTAACGTGGTGTACTTATATCCAACCGCCTATGACCAACAGTGGACGACCTTCGGCTGAAATAATGATGATGATGATGTACTCATGTTCTATCATCAAATAACTCCTCCCACTCTGGGTCGACTGAGAATGTGTGTCAGACTTATACTGACTAAAACACACCTGTTATGTATTTCTTCAGTTGTTCTTTACATTCTAGAGCTGCATTGCCACTTTCGAACAGGATTACTCTTGCAGCTTAGTAGGAACAACCTTGTCTAACTGGTTGGTATGTAAGATTATCCGATCCCGTATAGTTTTGAAACACATAACACCACATCACACCTGTATTGCTCGCAAGGGTTATTTTGGATGGGAAAATCATTTAATGACATACCCATCTTTTGGGCAGAGCAAGAGGGCGTGTCAGACTTTTACTGACTAAAAACCCACTCTTGTTCTTTCTTTACCATTGTTCCAGGGCCACGGGGACATCTCGCATCACCCATGGCCCCAGCAGGGTCGAAGCCTGCTCCTACGGTTGCTCACATCTCCTTGAGGCGCGCGTGGAACACTACGCGCTGTCGACGACTTGGGCTCGGTCCAGACGGTTACCGGACGGTCGGACGGCGAGCCAACCACAGTAGGCACGGGCTTTCCGATGACGTGCAATGTGTAGCTCGCAGTATGGCCGTCCGGCTATTATCTGGACCGAGCCCAAATCATCGACAGCGTCGTGTACCGAGATGTCATGGCCCAGCAGGGCCGATGGCTACTAGGGTCATGGGAGGACTTCTGAAAAGGTAACCCGTGGTCCTAGAACGCAAAGAGCAACTGAAGGACCTCGGTTTTACTCAGTAAAAGTCTGGCACGCTCTCTCTCTCCGCCCCAGACTGAGAAAAGTTATTAGATTAGAGATTACCAACATGAAAAAAGCTTTCAGTCTGATGCAGTCAATATGTTCCGTATTAGAATTTATTATTACTTGTTTTATTTTATGTGTTTTAATTAATGCAATTAAATTGGTTTCTATGCTACTGGACTGGACTTTTTTTTTTCTTTTCAGTTTTTATTTAAATTTATTTTTTTACACAGTAGTTTTTTTTATATATTTTTTTTAATTATTTTGAGACTTGATGCGATTTTTTTGCTACAGCCGGTGTGGAACCCTTCGTTCGCGAATCCGACTCGCATTCGGCCTGCTTTATTTTTGTTGTTTTAGTAAGTACTGGAAAAGTACCAAACATCTTTTAACTGCCAATGGCCCTTCACGGAAACCTACAAAAAGATTTGGCACGGCTTATTTTTAGTACACAATTCATTATTTAGGTCATCGGCCAAGTAACGTACAGTTTTTTTCATCAAAGAAACATTTAGTGAGTAAGAGACTTCTTTGTTACGCTTGGTATGAGAAAGTTTACTTGGCTTCCTGCCCAGTTTTCACGCGAAGACAGTATGCACCAAGTACATGCGGATTCATATTTATAGAAGGCGTATTTACGGAATGCTGGTGAAAATGCAGAAATCATAATGATGCTATTTGGTGCATAAGTAGGGCTGCATAAACACGGAAAAAATTCCGGACATTTGGGCGAAAGATGATTTTTTCCATCCCGGACTCGTCGGAAAAAATAATTTTTGCAACAAAAATAAAAACATCGTTTTAATTTTTTATACAGGTTGTTAATAAAATCGAATTAAGTACGTATGTAACCGCAACAATCAATAGACATTTTTAGTAATAAAATTAAACACTAAGCATATACAGGGTTGATTGTATAACACTAACTGTAACTAATATAGGTGTCTTCAAGGCTAGAGTGAATAGGCTCTTAATAAACTAGTGCGCCTGACCATCAATGATTGCATCTCCACTTACCATCAGGTGGGATCGCAGTCAAGCACTGGTTTATATCAATTAAAAAAAAAAAAAAAAAAAACTGTCCGGCAGTCCGGATTTTACTTGGACACTTTTAAAAACCCTGCCCGGACGGCCCCGGACGCCCTTCAAAATAGGACAAATCCGGGTAAACCCGGACGGATGGCAGCCGTATGCATAAGCATAATCAGCCTTTTAGTTTTCTCCCTACGCTGGCCTCTTCCCTAGGAGAGGAATGGGCCTACTCCACCACGCGAGACCAGCGCGCGCTGATGGATCTCATGTATGTATGTTCGAATATAATATCTGCGTATTTGGTGCGTTAACAGGAAATTTAATTTAAGTGTTACAAAAAGCAATTATTTTGTCGGTATTTTTTGGCACGCTACTTACCAACCGTAAAGACTGAGTTCGAATAGATTTAAAAAAAAACAAGTTTTTAATTATAACAAGCATTGTGTTTAAGTGTTTGCTTGAATTGTAGCTTGATATGGTCAAGGATCACTACCTCTCCTCTTGAATGTCATTAGATAAGTAGAGACTTTTCTGTTTTCACATAAATATAATTATGTATGTAAATAGTACGCCACAAACTACATGCGTATTTAAAATTAAAAAAATCTATTGTTTTTCTTTCACATAGGCCTACATGGGCCTAAGTGGGTAAGTGGGTATAAGTATAAAACGTCAGAAGCTAGTGCACGTATATTTTTCTTCTTTTTTTGTCAAATCCATCCAAAGATTGTCTGTAAAAATCTCCTAATTTATTTTTTTATGGTGTAAAATAAAGAATTTTCTGTTTGGATCAATCTCTAAACATGACTTCTCTTTCAAGTCGACATGGTGACCACTTTTAGGGAGAGGGGAATAGGCACTCTAGACCACAAAAAGTTACTACAACTGTACTTTACGACTATTATCGGCATGTCGCAACTTCGTAAAAAAAAAACCGCGACAATTTGCCTCACTCTTTTTCAACTATTGGGGTCGGCTTCTAGTCGTAAGAAAGTTTTGTGGGTACAGGTAAGGAGCGGAACTCGCTGGCAGAGTCTGTGTTTCCTGATAGCCACAATCTAGTTGTAATCTTAAAGTCAAGAGTGAATAGATTACTTCTAGGCAAACATGCTCCATCGTCAATCACATCGTCGCTTACTATCATCAGGTGAGATAATGATCAAACGCGAGCCTATCAATGATAAAAAAACATTAATTAGATTGCTCACCCCTCTTCTTTATAAACTAGATGGATGGCTCCAGTAGTGGAACTATACTTTATGATACCGGGCTGTGGCTGCGGACCCTGGATGCGACTCTTGGCCACGTCGAAGGGTATGTTGATGCAAGAGCCGAGGACTCCTGATGTGAAACCTATGGCTAGTTTTCGTGCGAATTCTAGAAGCGGATCCTGTAACGAAGAAATAATTTTATATTTTAATTTTCAGGTGGTAAGTTTTGGTGCAGTAATGTTCTGGACTCAATTTGGACATACAACATATTTGTATGATCAGTAGGTAGGCCTATTTTTTAACAGAATGATTGAATGATTAAGTATATTTTTATGGGATACAAAAGCACTTTTAACCTTAAATTGTTATCAAAAGATTTTATTTATTTCACAACCTTTTAAAAGGAACTAAAACTGTCTGAAAAATTTCTAATTAAAAAAACCAGCAGGTTAAATTAAATGATTAACATACCTGATATTCCGGTACAAAGCCCTTCACACTGTGGTAGAATCCAAAATAAACCATGTTGAACACACCATTCCTGGCTATCGTTGCCGTAAGACCCTTATTGAGACCTCTTTTTCCCAATCCATTTTGTCTTACAATTTCCCTGGTAACTGTCCAAGTGCTGGGTACCTCTTTTGATTTAGCCTTGTTTGACATCAAGGTCACTTTGACTACTTCGAAGGGATTGACGAGAATAGCTTCTGTTACACCTGCTCCCAGACCTGCTAAGGCGAACGTCTGCACAAAAATAAAAAAAACAATTTAAAAAAAAACGTAAATTTTATATGTGACAAATATTGTAAAATGATTGTCATTGATTACTAGCTGCTAACAGCAGCTTCGCCCACGTGATAGTAGAAAATTATCCCAAGGGAACGTACTTGCGGGATAAAAAGTATCCTATGTGCTATTCCAGGATATGGTCTACCCATGTGCCAAGTTTCATCGAAATCCATTCAGTAGTTTTTGCATAAAAGATTACATACATCCAAACATACAAACTTTCATGTTTATAATATTAGTAGGTGTTCACAAAACCAGCTGCAATCATAGGCCAGCATCTATTAGCTGGTGCTAACATTTTTTTTACTAATATGCAATCAGCTGCGAGTCAAGAACATAGTTCAAAGAAAGAACCAAATTTTTTCTTCCCATTCTGTTTAATATTTTAACTTTAAAAATAAGCAGATATTGTTTCAAAGTTATAGATTAATAGTTTAGACAAATTACTTTTGTAGGTAATAGGTAATAGATTAAAACATCAGCCGTTTTCAAAACCCACATGAAATTGGTAATTCAGACTTATAAATTACAGCCTAATCTATTGTGATACCAAAATGTATGCAAGTCAGTTTAGCCAAGTAAGTGTGAAGGAGTAACAAAAACACATACATGCATACTAATTTTCATATTTATAACATTAGTGTAATGCTTCTTTATTTGTTGGGAAGTAAAATAGTATTAGAAATCCCAGTTGGCTAGAAGTTCCCAAAAATACCAGTTCTTTGTGGCAGTATTAGCAAGTTTACTACTAAACACTAGAAAATTATTCAACTCTGTGTCCTTACGACATCTTATCAGCCACTTGAGTTTGTTTGTTTTGGCTTCTTGATAAAATACAAGATAAAGTTTACATACACTGTGGTATATTTGGAGATAATAAGTAGTTATTACTATTACTATTTTACATATAACATAACATGCAGCGGATTCTAAAAAACAATAAAATAACCTTAAGCATACTGAAAAAATTTTTTAGTATTTAGTTGTGAGTGGTCTTGAAATAAAGGTCTGGTCTTGAAATAAAGGTTACTTGTTGAATTACTGGTAGAATAATTATGATAAGGATGGTTAAATATGGAAACATATTAGTAATGTTAAAAACTTAAAATCTTTGTAAATACAAAAAATAAAATAAATAATGGTACATTCTGTTCTGTAAATATTTTTTTTTTTTAATACATAAAGCAAAGAATGGAAATTATTCTATGAGGCCACAACATGTTAATAACTAAATAAAATAATAAAAATAAAATATTCTCACTAAGGGTGTCGGTGAACTGGCACCAAACATAAAAAGCTTTTTGTACTGTTCAAAGGTAGCAAATTTCACAGCTCGTTTAGGAGTTTCAGCCAAAATAGGAGGCAATATACCCTTCCAAAATGCAGTAATTCCTTCATACTTATACATTTTCTTCATACAATCCACTACACCCGTGTAGTAGTGAGGATCAGAGCGTGATAACGTCGACTTTGTGGCTTGGAGCTGCAGTCTCGTCTTTACCAGGTCGAGAGGTTGCATGATAAGCACCTCCACAAACCCTGCACTACCACCAGCACCAATCTGCATCGCAGCTTGCTTCATTAGCCGCTCAATGTCTCCCATTTTAGTGAACACAGTACAGAACGCACTACTTTAAAAACACACAATATGTAAAATTATTGTAAAGTTTGATTTGGCCTTTCGCCGGGGCCGACTCACAAAAATAAATAATCAGGTGTAGTGAAATGACAGATGAATGAAATAAGAGATCAGTGATACTACTGAAAAAATCAGATGACGTTAGACGGTTTTTGAATACAGCGTGAAAGTCCCTCACTCAGCGGTATTGAATCGCAAAAATTGGCAACTCTGACGTTAGCTGTCAATGAGTCCCCGATGGAAAGTGTTGTTTCGCTGATTTCATCCATTTAAATTAGCTCAAATTTATTCATTTGTTGTCCATAATTTAATTAGGCTAGCCTTATTGTTATTTACAAATGTTTATTAAGATAAGGACTCGCTATTAATGTCTGAAGAGGCGTGTATATAACAAACAATCGATGTCTTTAAAGTCCATTTTCGCGTGGAATCTATCATTCAAAATGGCAGTGGTATTAACAATTTGCAGATGTGAAAAATGATTTCGTGAATTATAAACAGTGTCGGTGTGGGTGGATGGTGAATTAAACGCGGAAATGTGGACATAAAGTGTAAGATGGGTTCCCAGACACTAGAGATATTGCGCCAAGGTGTTTGGGCATCGTTAACAGGGGGTTGGTTTTATGATCCTCATCAGAATTTGTTTTGCAACACTGTGCACCTGTATGTGTGGTTGTTCCTGCTATGTTTGCCGTTTTCTATCTACCTGGTGAGTTGTGTTACGATACTACATTCATAGTTTTGATTTAAGTGGTTTTGTAATGGTGGTAGTCAAAAGCAGGTCAGTGGACAGTTTGACTAACATCATTGTTATTCAGCATTGTGTCTTGAGTCATTATGGTCATTGCCCTTACGAAGCCTTAGCAAGTGTTAAGACTAATCTGTTGAGCACTGCATTTCAAGGTGATTTCTTTTCTTGAAATAACTGGGACAGTGTTACTTGCACTTGTTTTTATTGTTTATCTTTGAATGATATTGCGCCTTAATTGGCGTAATTCATTCAAGTAACGATTGTTTTTTTAGGTTATGGTCTCTTGAGTAAACAGTTATCATAATAACAATATGATACATCTAATTACAAACTGCTCTATAATGATAATTACAGATAATCATAGGCTCTATCTGTACTTATTAGAATCATTTGTTTTTCTAATTGTGTGCTAATTAGTAAATTATTTGACTGTTTCCCGTATCATTGATAACAACAAACATTTAATAACCACCTGACTCATTTAGAATTCATAGAAGTGAATCTATCTTTCAAGTGCACTAAGAATACTACTACAACACTTCATAGTATACAATTAACATTCCTCATACACCATTCCAGTGTTATAAAAGAGGCTTATTTTTAGCCTGACCTGAGATGAGGATTACTCAGCACTAATAATATAAACATGTCTAATAATAAAACAGAAATATACAATAGGTACTACAGTCATGCAGGCAGTATGAACATTTCATAAGTTATTTCAATCAATCAAAGCATTTATTTCAAATAATCTATTTACAGGCACTGTTGAATTGTTAAGAAGTCAGTCAGTCAGAAAAATGATGCTAATTGCACTTTCCAATGCTCTATGAAAAAGAATGTATGAGAAACTCCATGGACACTCTTTTAAATCATATTAGATTACAAATTAATATCTGGTTTACTATTAGAATTATCATTGTTTTAAATAAGGTTAGTAAGAAATCCCGTCACTTAACTACTTGCAGGATTTGGTAAGCTTTTCAGAGAACAAAAAATGTGAAAAAGCAGTTTTTTTTTATTAAAGTCAAAGAAATAGGTAAATAAACTAACAAAATGTTCTTATATAAAATGAGAAACAGACTGACTGACTGACATATCAACACATAACTAAAACTATTAGGAATAGGAACACGCACTAGGGCTGACCCCAATCAAATGTGGGCGTTCCTCTGGCGTGTGAGAGCGCGCTGCGTAAACGTCGCGTTTTGCTGCTCTACAGCGTGTGTGGAGAGTGCACGCGACGCTTGCGTCGAGTTCTTACCTCCTTCGCCCGCTATCCCCCCGCCCACGACTGTTTACAAAAGAGCTACTCTTCAGTGCTGCCATGTGACTTGTGTGCTGCGTGCGCGCCTCACTTACGCAACGCGGTCGCGGCGAAAACGCGGCGCCCGCGTCGCTCACACGCCCGGCAAAAAGCGCACGCCTAACGTGGGGGACGCCTAAGAAGTTTTTGGAAATTTATTTGAAACATCACATAAACTTTATTTAAGACTACTCACAATTTAATATTGCCATTAAGGGGATGCAATTTCACTGTTTTTCATAGGTACAACCGCTCTTACGCCACTATGACGTTATTACACATTTTTCTCATGCTACTTTGCATGAACTTTGACATTGAATTTTTTTCAGAATTTTTTAAGGGTCAAAAAAAACACGTATTTCCTGGAACAAGTTTTGTAAAATATTCAAGTAAAACCCGAGTGCTAACATGGTTTTCAGATATTATCTCTCTTTTTTTTTGCGTTGCCATTTCGTCGAACATCGCGTTGGGTTGCGTTCTATGAATTAAAAAGCTTTTAAACCATGCTCGATGTTGACGATAGGCGAGTGAAAAGGGCACCCTCCTAATGAGTACCTAAGTATAATATGTCTATTATCAAATATTCACTGTAAAAGAATCTTATTATTTGAAATATAACACCTAAATGAAATACATATAAAGCAATCACATTATTAGCCATCAACTGCAGATTATAGCTTTTCCTTCTTTATAATGAGAAACTAATATTTATATATGTCACCGTAAAATTGTAAATACCGTTAAATTACAATCTATCTCGAGAGATTGTAAACTATAAATTATTAACCTTAACTATTTATTAAGGTTAACAATTTTTCGATAGTTTTTTTTTAGTTTTTATAACGAAAAGAAAGGATATCTCAGATCCAATAGTACAAATAATTCCAATGGAAGAGTATTATCAAAAGATACTCGACGCCATCACGCTTCACGCCTCTAAAGATAAAAATGTGGTGCCAATATTTACGGTTTCAATATTCCTAAATTTGAATAAAACATTTCTGTCAAAGAAAACCTTTCCAAAAAAAGGAATTGTAAAATTGTTGATTTCAGATGACTTCAATCGAAAGGGACAAATCGATCTTGTAGATTTCCAAACATCTCCAGTTCAAGAGTATGAATGGTTATTACAATATCAGGATCATTTAACAAAATTCTGTTTTTTGCTAATAGAAAAAAATAATAGTTGATGTTACAATTCTTGAAGTGCATTTATTTTATTTGACTAGCATCTGTGTTTCATTACTAAATTAGTAATGAAACACAGATGATGATTCATACACAGAACACACACACACACTATATACACACTCTATATACACAGAAACAGAACGGCCTAATGTAAGAGCGACCAATCAGGGACAGCCTTTGGACGATTGACAACAGTTTAACTTCGATATATTTCAATCTACCAAAAAAAAATGTGTTGAATGTGTGAAGTTTGTTAAGGTTCACAATCTTTCGATAGTTTACAATCTCTCGAGATAGATTGTAATCTAACAGTGTTTACAATTTGTATTATATGTATATTTATTTATTATGTATATATATATTGTAAACTTAATACCATGTACTAGTGTGTAATATAACATAGCATCAGGTCTGCATTCTTAAAGCTCCATCCCAACCCATTGAAAAGAATGCTTCTAATGTGAATACCAATCCATCAACTGAAAAGACCAAATATGCTGTATGACTAATGAGAGTTAAGGCAGTGGCTTTAACCCACCAGAAATTCTATCTACTATGTACAACCTTATTATAGTCTACTAGACTGATTGCAGATTAAGGCTGCATTCTCTAAGTCTTTTTGTTTGTGCAGTAAGAAATCATCAATTAACTCCTCCCTTTCTAGGTGGAGCAAGTGGGATTATCATACTTTTACCGACTATAACCCACTTGTGTTCCTTCAGTTGCCCTTTTTCATGCCAAGGCCACCGTAACTCTTTCTTACAATCCCAATCCCTTCATTGTACGAAGGTAATGTTATTAGAAGAGATAATGTTATGCCGTTACCAAAATGGTAGTTCAGTGAACTTTTACAGGTAATCTGAGTAATGTTATTGATGATGTTATTGTATGGTATATCGGGCTGTTATCCGCAACTCCACGACTAAAGCGCGTATTTTGCATACGGGTGGGACAAATGAGGCATTCGATCCACCCCAGCTCCTCAAGGAAGGCCAGCAGCGCCTTGGTGTTACTGACCATTTCACGGAGGGTACCTGGGTTTCCGAAGTACTTTGACCTGTATCCAGCGACCACAGGGAAGCTTAGAAGCAGATCAGCTGCTGTTTCGCCCTCCTCCGTGCAGGCTCTGCAGAGTGGATTGTCTGTAACTCCTATGACAGAGAGGTGCTTGTTAAAGGTCCCGTGGGCAGTTGTAACGGCCGTCACTTTGCGCAACTAAGGTTGAGTCAGTCGTAGGGCCTGTTTTGTGAAGCGGCCATCAATGGAGGGAAGTGCCTCCTTGAAGGCTTGCCTGCACTCACTATGTGCTACCCATAGTTTGTGGTATAGATCTCTAGTACGTTTTCTTACCAAATTGCGTAGGTAATCTAAAGCGGAGCGGCACAATGGGTTTAGGCCCTATTGCTGCCATACTCGAACCCCTTCTGGCGAGTTTGTCCGCTACATCGTTGCCTCGGGAATCGTTGTGTCCTTTGATCCATTGAATGGTTACTTAGTTGTTTTTACCCACCTGGTTAAGCCGTTGGTGACACTCGTATATTAGTCCAGAATTAACTGTGTGGCTGTTCAGCGCTTGCAGGACAGCCTTGCGGTCCGAGAGTATGCGTATTGAGTGGTCCGTAACTTTTCTGGTCGTGACGGCTAAGGCTGCCAGGGAAATGCCCAAGCACTCAGCCTGGAACCCCGTGTTATAAACCCCCAAAAGTGTGGCTATATGAATGTTGAGATCCTCTGAAAAGACTCCCGCAACCGTGCCATTACCTGTTTTGGTTCCATCAGTGAAGATCCGCAGCTCTGCAGAGCACAACCCTTCGCAGCGATCATCCTCATGCAATTGGATTCTGTATTTTTTATCAAAGATAAATTGCCTAGGTATCCGGTCGTTGATTGAGTTATGGGAAGTTTATTGCAGAGTTCCACGAGCAGAGCGATGTGTTGTGTTTCTCTCTTACCCCAGAGATCCAGTGTTTTGAGGCGTACTGCCGCCATCATCGCTTCCTGTTGAATGAACAGGTGGAGGGGGTCAAGTCCCAGCATGGCCTCGAGCGCTGCAGTCGGAGTAGTCCTCATGCAGCCCGTAGTTGCCATGCAGGCCAGCCTTTGCATGTGTTGAAGTTTGTTTACGGCTGTGGCTAGCTTGGTGCGGGGCCACCACACTGCGGCCCCATAAGTAATCATGGAATTACTGCACTATACAGCCGGAGTATGATTTTGGTTTTCCTGCATTACCAAAAGGTGATGCAAGCCCTGTTTAGTTTATTGTCTAGATGAGTGCTCCAGTTTAACTTACTGTCTAAGATAATCCGCAGATATTTAACCTCGTTTGACAACTGGAGTTCTGTATTGAACACTTTAGGCAGGTTGAAGCGGCCTAGTGCTCGTTTTTGCGTGAACATGACTAATTTAGTTTTAGAGGGGTTCACTGACAGATCATATTCCCTGCACCATCGTTCCATGAAGCGCAGTGCTTGTTGCATGAGGTTGCAGATTGTTCTAGTCACCCTCCCAGACACGAGGATTGCTAGGTCGCCTGCATACCCTACTGTATAGTAACGATTCGCGTTGAGTATGGTGATCAGTTCATTGATTACCAGATTCCACAGTACCGGAGAAAGTACCCCTCCGTGCGGGCACCCTTGAGCTATCAAGGCCAATTGTTGTTCTTCTTCAAGGCGAACTATTCGTTTGCTTAACATATTAGTGATCCAGTCAATGAATACCTGATCTACCCCGTGTTTACCACCAGATGAAGAGACTGTCGGTTTACCTGAGCTGTATGCATGTTGGTTACCATGTAGTGGTACTGTTTTTAAGGCGCCATCACGTAGTTTCCTTTTACATAACCTTTCTATCGTCTTTAGTAGGAATGAGGTCACACTTATAGGTCGATAGGATTTGGTGCTTGTATAGTCACTCTGACCTGGCTTAAGGTTAAATATTCCTTTCACTTCCCTCCATCCTTTGGGAACGTATCTAAAGGCCAGGCACGCTCTCATTAGAGGCACTAGACTTGTTTGCCAGAGGTGTCCCACCCCACTGTGGTAGTGCAGGAAACACCGTCAGAACCAGGAGCCTTAAAAGGATGGAAGCTTTGGATGGCCCATTGTAGTTTCTCCAACGTAATCATCCTGTGCGCGTAAAGCCAATCATCGTCTGATGAAGTTTGGGTTATATCTGACCAGTCTGTTACCTGTGCGAAAACGCAGTCTGGGAAGTGAGCTTCAACTAAAACGCGTCCTGCTTCTTCAGGTAACGTGGTAAGTGTGTTGTCAGGTTTACGGTTTTTTATCGATGTTGTTATCGGTAAATAGTAACGTTACTATGGCCCAAGGATTGATAACGTTACGAAATGCGTTACTAAAAGTACCGTTAAATAACGTTAGGAGATTTGAGAGAAGATTGGTGGATTTACGTCATAAAAAAGGGATATCTCCAAATAAAAAGGCAACTGAAAGAATCTCAGGTCAAAAAATGTCCTGTGTTGTTATATTCTAGGCATGATCTTCCCATGTCGCAAGTTTCATCTGTATCCATTCATCCTATAATTATGGCATTATGCTGTTTTACTTGGCTAGTTATAAATAAATCCCTGCCTAATGGTGTGATTTTTTGGAGGTAAGCGAAACAGTGTAAAGTCCAGTTGAAAAGGGAGGATCCTCCGACACAGACGGGTGTTGTCTGGTGGGCAACTGCCCGATAGATGATTTCGGGCTGTTCTATATGTTCAAATCGCGCGGAGTACTAATAACATTTAACCTACATTAAATTCAATGCTTTCACCTCCGCCACAAATAGGACAATTGTACCTTAGGCTGATGACATTGAACTAGTCTTTAATACATAGTACCTACCTATAATATTCATGGTTACATTATATGTTTACTATTAACTTAATGGTTATGATAATAAATTTACATTAACAGCTCTATTGTTGGTAACTTACAATTTTTTTTTTTGTAATCTAAGTTGTAATTCTTATTTTAAATGTAGAATTTATTTTTCTGTAAAAACAAGACAATTGAATTAAAATGTTCTGTTATACAGGAAGGATTATTATTAAATTATCTACATTAATGAGGAAACTGACTGACTGACATATCAACGCATAGCTGAAACTACTGGGACTAGGAACGTGAAATCTTTCAAAAGGTTTCCTTTTATGACCTTGGCGAGTAGTAGGAGAGGATTTTCCGAAATTAATTTCTTTAAGACGGAATCCAGGGTACAAAGTTTGTTCGGAGAAACCTACTATCACGCGGGCGAAGCTGCTGACAAAACCTAGTTATTATTAAATTTAGTTATTAATAACTATGGTTTCTATCCTGTGTTGCTTATAAATAAATAAATAGAACTAACATTGTCGTAATAATTATTAAGTTCGCGTATTTATATTATTATAATTGATTGTTATTAAATATAATTAAAATCATTTAAATATTCATCAAAAATTTTAAAAAAATCATAATAATAATGTAATACTCGTAGAACCTATGATATTTGCATGCCATGTGAAATGGTAGACATGTCATGAGCTACTTTTATTTAAGATCTTGCATGCATGTATTATTTTAATTCTGTATGCATACACATGTTTGAGCAAATAAAATTTCTTATTCTTATTTTAAATAAATTGCATAGCAATATAAATATGATAACGGTTTCCGGGGAGTGTGCATCGGAATTGCATAACCTAATTCCGCCAAGCCCGTTCCATCATCGCACCACCAGGCGTACGGCTATGCGCCAATGGTTCATAGTGGACATCCCACCCATACGCACAAAAAGTTTTTGAAACACATTTATTGTGCATACAGCTAAAGAGTCGAATTCCCTGCCAGAGTCTTTCCTTATAGCTACAACCTGGGATCTTTAAGTCGGGAGTGAATAGGTTACTAGGCAAGCGTGCTGCTTCGTCAACCACATCGTCCCTTTCTATCAGGTGAGATAGTGGTCAAGCGTGAGCCTATAAACAGTAAAAAAAAAACGGACGGCATTTTGGTTTGTTTAACCTTTTGAGTAGCGTAATTAGAGACACAATAGAAAGACAATGACCGAGCGAACGCTGGCGTTCGTTCGGTTTAATGAATTAAACGCGCTAATCTCTGGAACTACCAGTCGAATTCGAAAAAATCTTTCTAAATAATAAAATATTATTCACATAACTATCACACAACGTCGACTAGTCCCAAGCTAAGCAGAGCTTGTGTTATGAGTACTAGACAACTGATAAACATACTTAAATATTTCTAAATACATGCATATCACTACATAGTATAAAACAAAGTCGCTTCTCGCTGTCTTTCCCTATGTATGCTTAGATCTTTAAAACTTCGCAACGAATTTTGATGCGGTTTTTTTTTAATAGATAGAGTGATTCAAGAGGATGGTTTATGTGTATAATACAAGCATTACACCCGTGCGAAGCCGGGGCGGATCGCTGTTACAGATAAATTACACCCAGACATGGAGAACGATTGTGCTCAACACACAAACATTTGTCCTGGGTAGGAATCGAACCCACGACCTACGGCATAGCAGTCAGGGCCACTAACCACTAAACCAATAGTCCAGTCAATAGTAGGTATATTTCATCATGCTGCTCACGGAAGTGGCTCAGTAACCAAAGACGTAGGTAGGTGAAATCGCGGGGACAGCTAGTTAAAAAAAATAAAGCAAGTAAAATGGATTGTTTGTTTGTAAAACGTAATCTGTTGAACGAAAATTCTTTCACGGATTAAAAGAAACTTGATCAATGATTTCCACAGACAATTTTTTTTCTGAGAATAAAGCATTCTTTAAGATAAATCAAATAAGTCTTTGAAGCGGAACGGCGGAACAAAACTAGTTGGACAGTTTATAAAAACAGTAATTCTGTGACCTCTTAGATTGCAAGAAATTCTCTAGACAATTGAGGACATATTGCACATAATTAATTGATATACATAATGCTGTTATATGTATTTATATCTGTAACACCTGACCCACTAGCTTGATAGTCATTTAGTTTTAACAGTATTAGTTTACCTTCTAATTTAATATGCGAGCGAAAAATATAAACAAACATAAAAACAGTTGAAAAAAAAAGAAAGTTTAAAGTTGAAGTTATATAAATATTATAATTATGAGCAGTAACGAAAAGAAAATTGGGTTTATTAAGGACTAGCTTTTGCCCGCGGTTTCGTCGGTCGCAAACCCTCAGTGTTCCTTCAGTTGCCCTTTTTGCGAGGGATACGTTAACTTCTTCGAACAATCCGCAGTGTTGGCATTCGTCGCATCGGCCCTAACTGACCCCGTCAATTTTGCTGACATCTCTTTGAGGCAAGTCCGTTCCATCATCGGACCACTAGAAGTACGGCGTTGCGCCATCGGTACATGGTGGAAATCCTACCCATACGTACGAAGCGTTTTGGGAACACATTCATTATGCGTACAGCTAAGGAATGGAATTCCCTGCCGGAGTCTGTGTTTCCTGATAGCTATAACGTAGGGGTCTTTAAGTCAAGAGTGAATAGGTAACTTCTAGGCAAGCGTGGTTCATCGTCGGCCACATCATCGCTTATCATCAGGTCAGATAGTGATAGTCAAAAGCGAACCTATCACAAAAAATAAAAAATAAAGATGTGCGAGAAACACTACGCGCCGTTGACTCGGGGTTTGTCTTTACCGGACGGCGAGCTACCTATTTTTCACATTTTGCAAACCCGCGCCTATGTGGCCAGAACTCGTCCCACGACTCTAACGCCCGTAACGTCTCCGGCTCACGGTTTCGGCAGTTTCCTTTACTCACATTTTTGCTTCGCAGAAGAGAAACACACCCTGACCTGGAAATAGAACCCTAGGAATCTGGTAGCAGGCGGTTGCGAAACCAATGGCGTAGTACTTTTTTAAATTTTCCCAATTTACCGCGTACATCGATGGATTGTAACAATTTGCTTTCAGCTGTCTTCCTAACTGATTATAATTTAGTATCTTCAAGGCTACACTGCTTTTTTTTTTTTTTAATTGATATAAACCAGTGCTTGACTACGATCCCACCTGATGGTAAGCGGAGATGCAATCATTGATGGTCAGGCGCACTAGTTTATTAAGAGCCTATTCACTCTAGCCTTGAAGACACCTATATTATAGTTGGACGGGAAGACAAAAGCAGGCAAATTGTTCCAGTCCTTCGATGTACGCGGTATAAACGACGAAGCGAAACGCTTGGTCCGGACCGTTGAAGTTTCAACAACGTAAGGGTGGATACTCGCCGTTCGTCGGTTTTTTCGATGGTAGAAAGGAGATGGCGGAATCAAGTCATGCAGTTCCCGCGCACACTCTCCAAACGCTTACTATCAGATGGGATCATAGTCAAACACTAGTTTAAATCATTTAAAAAAATAATTAAATGCACTTTGTTTCCGCATCAGGTACACAGCTAATGTAGTTCTTGTTGACATTTACTGAAGGTTAAACAGATGTAAATGACTTAAAATAAAATGTCACACGGCTCTCTTTTCAGAGGAGCTTTTTATTAAATAACCATAGCCGTCATAATCCATCTTCAAGGCGAAAAGCCGTGTACGGAGATTAATTCAGGTGTGGTTTAGACGTTACATATCGAGATCCCCTGCCCATACCTCCGGAAAGCACGTTAAGGGGATGCAATTCGACATACATTTTCACTGTTTTTCATACAACCGCTCTTACGCGATTATGACGTTATTACACATTTTTCATTACATATTTTGGAAACACAGTATCTTATGCTTGTATTTAAATCAATTTATAAATTTGTGTAAAATTAATCCAGTAAAGACCTCTGAAAATCTGCTATTTGGCATGAACTTTGACACTTATAATTTACTCAAAAATTAAAAAGCAAAGCCTTACAAATTTAATCAAGATTCTGAATGACGACACTTTTATTCGAAAACTTTTAAGAGTTTAAAAATAAATACGTATTTCCTGGCACAAGTTACAAGTACAGTATTCAAGTAAATCACGGAATTAACGAATGCTAACATAGTTTTCAGACGTTATCTCTCTTTTTTCACGTTGCCTTTTCGTCAAACATCATGTTGGATTGCGTTAGATGAAATAACAAGCTTTTAAACCATGCCCGATGTTGACGATAGACGAGTGAAAAAGGAGCCTCTTCAGCACTTATCATAGTCCCAAGAGCGGGGTAGGAAATCATCAAATGACTTCTCTATCTGGGTGGACCGAGAGACAGTCTCAATCTGGCCTAAACCGAACTTACGCTCGGTCTCTTAACTTTTGAACAATTCCGCAGCAACGAAGGCTACCCAATTTTTACCCAGTGTTTACTAACTAAAACTAACTAGTTACACCAGACTCCTACTCATGCTCTCACGGGAGTTGCTCGCTTATTCAATCGTTGCAAATACTGAGAAACTGATTTACCGTGACGTGCCAAAAGCTGTGTAAACACAATACACACGTTCGCTGTTTTATTACACGAAGCTGGGTGTTTCCTAACTACGTCTAATGAAATTGCGTCTGTCATCAATTTGGAGTCAATTTGGTCTGATACTTAGGTTAGATTAAAAATAAAATCGGTCTACCGTCCGATTATAATTAGCGAGTATTCAAGGCTAGAGTGAATGGGCACTTAATAAACAAGTGCACCTCACCATCAATGATACCATCACTGCTTACCATCAGGCGGGATCGCAGTCAAGCATTATTTTATATCGTACCATATAAAAAAAAAACATGTTATGAGGTATGTTCAGGCTGATGGATTATTTAATATTAAATTGTGTTTATCTGATACATCAGCACAAGGTCCAATATCATTAAGCGCTGTCCTTTTACGGGTAAAGGCCGTGTCGTGAATGATTGCGATGGACGCCTTGGATTTCCACGGTGCGGCGTCGTGCCGTGTATGTATGTGTTTAAGGTCTAACAAACAACGTAACGTAGGACGCCCTTCTGCGTCTGCCAGGGCTTTGGGGTTATTCGGAAGTATCACCGAGGCCCCTGAACTCAAAGGGTACGTAAAGGGACACTCCCTCTCGCACTCCAACCAGAACGGGAGGAGTTATTTGATGATTTTCAAGCCTTCAAAAATTGGTAGGATATCCTCAGGTTAAGAGTCGAAGTTCGACGAGAATTGTGTGTGAGTGAAGTGTGATCCAAGAAGTTCATGTGCATCAGGGGATTTCTGTCTAGACTGGTTATTTTGAAGAGTTTTTAAATCATTATTTTGATGAGTTCTTAAATTATTATTTTGATGAGTTCATAAATTATTATTTTGGAAAGTTCTTAAATAACTATCTTCTATTATTTCATAAATTATTATTTTTACGACTTCTTAAATCATTATTTTGAATAGTTCTTAAATCATTAATTTGAAAAGTTCTTAAATTATTATTTTTAAGACTTCCTAAATTATTATATTTTCAAGAGTTTATTTATTTATTAAAACTTTATGCACTAGTAAACACTGTACAAAGGCGGACTTAATACCTTAGGCATTTTCTACCAGTCGACCTTAGAGTTCTTAACTAATTATTTTGAAGAGTTCTAAATTATGAAATCTTGTTCCTGCCAGTACTTCCCGCCAGCGAGCCTCGGTTGGATCATATACTGCGCGCTGGTAGCGTTGCTGTTCGCCGGCTTGAAGCTGTTGAACCACGGGCTGCACCACATGTACGACACCACCGAGTGCATCATCGTGCAGCCGCCCGCTGATCCCAACGCCGCGGAGAATCCTGCGTGAGTAGTCTTCCAAGAGGTCTTAATACATTGTACATAGTGAACTTCGGGAACCCACACGAATGAAGCGTTTTGGGAAAACATTTATTGTGCGTGCAGCTAAGAAGTGGAATTCCCTGCAGGAGTCTGTGTTTCCTGATAGCTACAACCTAGGGATCTTTAAGACAAGAGTGAATAGGTTATTTCTAGGCAAGCATGCTCTTTCTTCGGGCCCATCGTCGCTTGATATCAGGTGAGACAGTGGTCAAAGGCGAGCCTATCCATAATAAAAAAATAGGACGTTGTAAATTCATTCAGAAGTTGTAAGCTAAACACTGAACCAGGTTCTATTAAAATTTGCCGATATCGCGGCAGAGCTAAAAAAAGATTGATAACACAGTCGCCTGCTGAACTGGAAAAATCATCCGTTTTTCCGACTCACTAGCTGAATGTTATTTTTTCAATACCCTATGTTTGAGGATCTATCAATACTACATTATCCTGGTGTAAATATGATACAGAGTTGAAGAAGTAAGTAACAGAAATGACGCTCATCAAAGCCGCTTTTTCAAACTAGATATGTTATATTTGTAATGGGTCCGATTAAGGGATACACAGGAGATATTATAGTTCAATCGTATGCGCATACACAGGTGCACAATCGGTTCTTTTACTTTCGTAGCTCGATGTGACGGAAATTCGACACAAACGAAGAGAGCTCAAACGCAGTACCAATGGATTTTTGTGCTTTTGGAGGCATGGGGTGTCACATCACCAAATCTCAAACTCCGAGACCATAGAGGAAATTAATGTTATTATATACTACTGACCGTATTATGTTATATAAATTTGATAAACGTCGACTACCGTAATGAAATTACCTTGGCTATTAATTGCTAGTTTATTACTACTTAAGTAGCTAGCAGCGGAGATTTGCCCCGGCATTGCATCTCCATGCGCAAATCGTGCATGCGTGCAAGGACTGTTGCCTCTAGATCCCACGGTGGCAGGCCAAAAAGGAGCTTCGCCGGATACACCTTTGGGACTAAGCTAATTGCTTAACGTGCTTTCCGGAGGCACGGCAGGGGGAGGGTCTCGATATGAAACGGGTGTGCCACCCCTACACTCACCTTTAAATATTGGTCACTCTTGGGCGTCGTGATCGAAACTTGAAAGATTTCCATCATAATCGACATTTAACGAACTTTGTTTTAATTTTAAACGTGGGTAAACTCGTCGCCATTGATATGTCGGCTACCGAAATGAAACCACCGTTGCTGTCAGCCGCTAGTTTATTACTGCTTAAGAGCCGGTTGTTGTCACAGAGTATTTTGTAGGCACTGGCCCGGTTTTCGTGTCGAATTCGCAGCCACGTAATAGCGATTTTATTTTTATAAAAAAAAGAGACAAAATTTCCAAAACGAAAGCTATTGAACTAAGAACACAGAGTTCTTCTGTTATGAGAAAGTCGTAGATATACGTCATTGATATTGCTTGCCATTTGAAATGCATAGTTTCTACGTTGGAAATTTGAAAAAAATATGAAAAAAAATAACGTTTTTTTTTTTTTATTAGGTTTCATGCTTATAATTACTGCAATATTACAGAAAATACAAAACACAAAGAAACCAATAAATACCTAGAATACCAAGAATAACGTACCTTTTATATAAAATTTATTTGAACTTATAATTACAAGTCAATCCAAAGATATAACACTTCAAAGCAACACGCTTTACAAAACGGCAATTTCACAGGAACCTATTATTTGTGGATTTCTAGAGGTTCAAAAAAGTTCAATATTAGTAAAACTTTGCCTTAAGAACACAACAGTTAACACGATGACGGTGCAGGCACACAGACATAAATACACAATTACGTATACACATCAATATTACCCAGGTGGAGTTCATCTATCTTAATATTATGTTTTTATATCCACCAGTGCTGAAGAAGGTATGGAGATGCAAATGTTGAAGCTCGGTGGTGCGCAGGCGACGGGCAGCGACAACGAGTCTGTCACCTCCCTGGAGTACCATAAGCCTAACAACAGTACCATAGGTATGACCCTTTACGTATACTAGTCATAACTAAAAAAAATTTATGTAACCTCAGCCCCCCTAGCCAAGTTACAATCGTATCGTTCGCGCCGAATGCCTTGAGTAGGCCACGCCTCCGATTCCTTTGTTCTGACGTCATCTCAATGCTCAGTCACGTGGTCAGAACAAAGGAATCGGAGGCGTGGCCTACTCAAGGCGTTCGGCGCTAACGAAACTATTGTAACTTGGCTAGGGGGGCAGATGTCATACGCAGTTCGTATATGGCGACAGCTGATATACTACCATAAATGCAATGAATGCTAAGTGATAAACAAATGAAGTGTTTTTACTCATGGAATTTTATATTATTATTATAATAATATAGGCCACATTATCAATACAATAACTTAATTTTTTCAAGGAATTCTATCTGGTTTAGCATAGTCGGCCTTATAATGTTCCTACTATTGGAATTTAGGCCTCCTCTCTAGAAGAGGGTATGGGCTGTAATTCACCACACTGGCCCAATGCGGGTTAGTGGATGTCACATGTCTTTGAATTTTTGGTTCTAGGACATGCCGGTTTCCTCACAATGTTTTCCTTCACCATTTTGAGAGTAGTGGTGATGAAATAAATTACACAAAGTAATGCGCCTGGCTGGGTTTGAACCCACAACCTACACCTATTACCGACGTACGAGTTGCAAAAAAATGAACAATGAATATTAAAAGACTTTCATTAAAATAAACATCACAATTTATTTACAGCCATCAAGTAGATATTCTGTCTCCGTAAGAGATGATATAATTATTGAAGGAATAAGAATTGTTCTGATTGTTTGCCCTTTAAGCTACTGAAAATAAGCTTTATTATCCAATGACATATAAAGTCTTCTGTTCCGCTCAACTTTTTATAGCTGAGCTTAGTGTATCTAACGTAGCAATTTACTATGTTTTAATTTACGCTAAAACAAATGGAGATCAAATACTACTGACATATCCACATCGTCTGGAGTTCAGTTGTACACATACTAACATATCATACTAATACATTCCTCGGACTTGAATTCTTGTAGAATCCTATAATCTTCCTCCAGTGATTCAACTAGTCTTCTCTTCATCTTGTTACAGATTTAAAAGTAGATGTACATCGGAAGAACAGCTCAGAATCGAGCATAGAAGACAGCGCGATGTCGGCCAAACAGCCCGAAGTCCCAGCCGCGACCAAATCGGACCTGTGCGTGGCGCAGGCCGTTGAACAGCCGGGCCCTTCCAAAACCCGTCCAGCCAATAGAAGCCGCTCAAAATCCGGCCACAGAAGGGAACATAGAACTTCGAAAAGAAGGACACATGGGACTAGGATAGATGAGTTGATAGGCGAAGCTTCCAGAAGTGCAAGGACCGAGAATAACTTGCCTGTACATATGGTAGTCGATGAAGGCCCCTTCGCTAAAGTTAGCAGACGATATCATGAGTGTCCGCATCGGCGCGGGTCTAGTAATAAAGATTTTTTCAAGGAATGGTTGTATTTAGACGGTAGTGAAGCCTCCGGCGAACCTTACCAGTCTAAATTCGCTCGCCAACTCAGCTCAGACTCAAGGGATAATTCTGAACCGAGTGTAGGACCCCCATCTCCTAAGAAAAGAACAGCGCATCGGCGCAGGTATGCGAATTATCCAGATGAGAGCTGTACCAAGTCCGCAATGGCGTTAGCAACGCAACAGTCGTCAAATATGAGGAGAAATTCCAATTCAACCATGTCTACCATTCAGTTGCCGTTATTGAATTCGACTGCCCAACTTGTCTCTCACATGAGAAGACACTCCAACAACGCAGATACTGGGTTCTTCGCTAGCGTAGAACTTGGTGAATACATGATGGTAAAAGCCGAAGCCCCCGTAGGCGAAACAGAGAAAAGTAAAGGAAAAAGTTCAGGGTTCAGAAGGATAAAAAGTGCCGCGCTAGAAATTGGATGCCCTCCCCCTAGTGTGTCAAATCTATCTCCCCATCCAAATAGTGCAGAAACAATTGGTGGTCAGATGTTGAAGAATCCAAAAAACGCAGTCATTCCACCGCCTAGTAAAAGTTTGACCCGCGGTCCACATTTAAACCTGTACCCTAAAAACGAATCGGGAGAAGGGTGTAGTTACCCCTATCTGACTTACGGTTCAGAAATAGTGTATCCTATAGCTGAAATATCTGATGAAATGCAGACGTCGCAGAAAGAAACTGATCTGGATTCAAGCGGAGAGAGTTACAGTGACTATGATGATGAGAAACAGTTTCGAGGATTCGACTGGGATGCGGAGCAGTCACCTGCGATGCGCTCTAGTGACTCTGACTATGAGAACAACGGATCCAGGTCACCGCTTCTGGATAGACCTTCAGACGTTAGAGTGGTTCGCAGCAAAACACACGCTGACGGCAAGAAACACTGCTGCGAGCGACACACTAACAAACATAACTTAGAATGCTCCAACGACAAAGTAAAACCTGTAAGACTGAAAAAACTAAAACACGAGCCACAGTATGAAGCTAAACGTCCTGATAGACCACCTTGCTGCGAATGCAAAAATAGCATCAACATAGCAGTTGATTATTTCGAGAAAGCCAGCGCCAGTTCCAAAGACTTACTAATAGAAAAGTCCAGCTTAGAATCCAATGAGAACCAAGATCAGTCAGAAAAACAGTCGGACGAAAAGAAAGTCGTCGAAAAGAAACTCTGGGACCATGATATATGTAATTCTAGCAGTAGTAGTGATACTTATATGGACGGACCGTCAAAAAACTTTAAGAACGATAAAAATCCACCAGAAACTGAAGAATCGCAGTTAACGTGTGACAGCAAAAGTGCTGACGAAAGGAGTGTGTATAGCTTAGACTGGCTTTTTGAAGAGACGGAACAACCTAAAGCTGGTTGTTGTAAGGAAACGGGAGCCTGCGCCCTCCCCGATGAAGTCCTATGTCAGAAACTAGCCAACGCACTTGGCGAATCGTCTTCCAACGTTCCAAAAAACTTGGGCGCTATACCAAAGCAGATAAAAAACTTAGCACGTTCACGAGCTTCCTCCCAGAAGGAGAACAAGAAGAGAGATTCTAAGAAGGAGAAAGATGAGAACCAGAACGAAGAAGGGACCCTTTTCGATGCAGTGGAAGCTCAGGCTGCTTTGGTACAGGGATTGGAGTGCTTATTCGCGGCGACCAACGCCAACACGGTGGTGATGCCGCCACCCAACAGGGAGGAACGGCCACGTAGTCACAGGCAAAGCCTTCGAGGCGACAGAGAGAATCCGCACAAAACGAGAAAACGCTCCATTGAAGAAGTAGCACAAACGTCTACCAACACCCTCCTCCCTACTTCCATGCCTTTATTAGCGGCTTTTCTAAACTCCCGAGTAGATTTCGGACCTTGTTGTTTACCATCCTATGTTGCTAATGCTGCAGCTACCGAAACTGCTGCCACTCAAACCGCCCAACCAACGGAAGAGGGTCCAAGACTTAGACCACTGATGGACAGGAACCATAGAAACCGTGTTAGGAAAATAAAGCGATCGACTCGCCAACGGAACAATCCTTCACAACAGAATAACGGGGAAAAGAAGGATAACTCAAAGCCACCAGCTCCGGATACCTCGAATAATTCCACTAACGTTCATTTTGCGACGTCGTTTGATGACACAACGGACGGCGCGATACATTGCTTCATGGACGAGTACGGGAACTGGATGTCGTATACTTTCGACAAGAACAGTTCAGGGCGCGCTCAGGCGACACCGATCCCCTTGCCGGAGAAAGAGGATCAACAAGGCATGCGAATAAACAGGATTAAACCCATAGACAATCCGGATAATTCGCAAGAAACTGCCGGCGAAGGCAGCTGTGGCTCTCTAGAATCTGAAGCTGGTAACAGCGAAAGTATACCTAAAAAACGCGGTGACAGCATCGACCAAAGTTCTTCAAACCAGGGAAGTAATAACCCTCTACTTTCAAGCAATAATAACGTATCGGCCGTCGTTCCTATAAATACTAATAATGCTAATAAACGATTCTATGTGTTTGACGGAGGAACCGGTGGCTCCCACGCCGATCAACCGCGGTCACCTGTAGCTTACGTCACCGATAGTTTACTAGAACAAATTGAAGCTGAAAGACAATCCCGAATGGGACTGCCGAGTATGCACATAAACTTCTTAATGAACCAACAGAGGGCCCAACAGTTAGCTCAGCAACAAGCTGAAAACACTTACGCAAATATAGCAAATATACCCAGTTTAATGCCCTCAATAGGCGAAGAAAGTGTAGATATGAACCTTAGAAGTAAATTCTCAAAGTTAATGGACGAAATGGAGAAGGCGAACCAGCCAAAACCAAAGAGTTACTACAAATTCAAACTTTCGAAATGTTTCGAATTGAAAGTGTCTATGGATAGACTGCAACTGATGGCGCTGTTCGACAGGAACCTGACATGTAAAGAGACTTTTGTCACAATCGTTTTAGCTGTGATGGTAGCCGTTTTAGGCTCGATGGTCTTAAACCTCGGTTTCTACAGGGATATATACGCGTTTTGGTTTTGCTTCATCATGGCTGGGAGCCAGTACTCTTTACTGAAGAGTGTTCAGCCCGATTCTGCGTCACCAGTTCACGGGTTCAACAAAATGGTCGTGTTTTCTCGGCCGGTATACTTCTGCATCTGCACGGCACTATTGTGCGGGGTGCACAGTTATCTAGAACAGACAGCACCTTTTACTGACGAAATACATACGAGACGGAAACGAAGCTTCGATGACACAAAGCCTATAACGATATATGGCTTCGAGATGAATGAAAGAGATTTTTTACACGTCATTCAGGAGATTCTGTCGAAGTTTCTACTGTTTTTTCCTTTGGCATTCAGCTTGGGGTTATTTCCTCAAGTTAATACGTTTCTCATGTACTTATTGGAGCAGATTGATATGCACGTGTTTGGTGGTAACGCTACAAGCAGCTTGAGCGCTGCAGTGTACTGCGTAGTGCGTTCTGTAGCAGCGATTGGAGTGCTGTACGGGTTCGCTTACAGCGGCTTAGTTGAGGGGAAAAAATCGCAGCATCAGAAACACAACATCCTCTTCTCCATATTCTGTGGTCTCCTCGTACCAATAGCTTACCATTTAAGTCGTAGTGCGAGCGACTACACGTTAATCTGGAACCTAATAAAGAAACACTTATTGCCTCCTGAGTTATACGTTATTCAAAATCCAGAATGTAATCCAGAAATAGATAAAACAGATCCGAATACACTGACTGACGATAAAAAGAACAATTCGGAAAGTAACATATCAAAACAGAACTCTATTGGAAGTTCTGCGTCTAAGATAAACTTTAGTTCAGAGACAAATATTGCTAAACAAAAACGTTCTCAAACTTCAAGTGTAAGCTCTCTAAAAATGGATCCTAGAGGTGGAGACACAATGAATTCAACATCTTCCCTAAAGGTAGACCCACCGACTGAAGACGATAAAACCCAGGACACTAACACGTCAAACGTGAAGTCGGATTCGGAGAAGCCTGATGAAGATATGGAAGATCCGTTGCCTAAGAAGCTGCAGGCTACAGTGAACGCCAGGCTTAAGAATGACGTCATCGTGTGCACGTTTCTTGGCTTGTTCGTGTTTGGACTGCATTGCACGACTGTGTTTACGACGCTTCGACCGCAGTTGAATACGGTAAGTGTTTTTGTAATGTTGTTTTGAGTTAGTGTTGTTATTTTGTTAAAAAAGTTACTTTGGGGAGTGTCATATAACAATCGTCAGTGAAATGATTTATTTTTTCTAAGTCCTTTAAGCCATGTCTTCGTATGAATAGTTAATTGGTATTTGGCAGTAAATGTATCATGTCAACCTTCTCGGCAGACTTCGCTGAGGTAGACACTGCAATAAAATTCTTAGCTCCATTTTGCCGTGATCGCGCCTGTTTCAGTGATTCCTCATATTGTCCAGTTGCGCAGTTACTTGAGATATAAAACTACACAAATTGTACATCACAAAATCCACTAGGTATCAATTTGCGAATAATTAAAACAGTCACTGAACTTCACTTCAAGAAATACTGCCAAAAACTGCGTGAAATGAATAATTTGCATTTTAGGATCGCCGCATACGGGCTACCGGCCATAACCACAAAATGCCGCCACCGGCATATTTCCTACAGTTTTCATATATTTTATATGGACATGGTTGACGCAGCGGCATACTAGATGCCCTTTTAGGGGACAAGCCAAAGAATCTAGACCTATCTACTAATTCCTTACCTAATAATCCGAATAAATAAAAACGTCGCGTTAATCCGCCTTCACACACCTTTTACCTACTTATCATTAGTGCAAAATTTCTTGCTGTAATGCTGATACTGCCTTTTATGTGATTTAGTTTTCTGAGAAATATTTAAATCAGGGGTAGGTTGGGTGAAGTTACGAAATCATATTTATCTCTAAAATTCAAAGTATTTACCTTGCCGAGAAACGTTTGCACACTTCAATGCGTTTCCGAATTCATTTTAAAGATAATAAACTTTAATCACTTCAAAACCAAGTAAGTTACAGCAATAACTAATCAAAAACTTTAAATGACCCAAAAGTAAAAAAATAATTACTTTCAAAACAACTTTTAAGTTAGCATCGAATTCGGCGTATGTGCAACTTCACTACTTATATCATAGAGGTCTCTTTAATTTTTGTAAACTTACACATACGTGTAAGTTAAAATTAGAAGAGAGAAAATTACAAGAGAAAGTATGAATGAAATGAAATTATGTATACACATAATTTCATTCATACTTTTCCAAAGCCAGGCATTATAATAGAATAAATCGCCGAATGAGTACTTACTACTACTACTACTAACAAATTTTACTCACTGTATTAATATGCTGACAGATAAAGCCAGGTACAAAAGCCAACCCGTCGATTGAGACAGCAACACACTAGAGTTCAACTATTTTTTTTTTTTGTTAAGTGTTAGAGCGAGAGCGGAGATCGCGTGTCATTTTTACGTAAAACTGTGCAGAGTGGCAAGGTTGCATTAAATTGCATAGTAGTATCCGATTATCATAACTTATGAATAAATCTTCAATTACGTGAGACACGCGAAATTTAAAGTTGAGATTTATTTTATTTGTTTGTTATGTTCCATGATTCAGAGGTCAGGTGTCATATATTTTCACGTAAAAGCCGGGCTTATTCACTTGTATTGCTCGCACATCCCTAGGTTGACACTGGTGGTCGCCACATGCTACAAATCGTGGGTCGCTTCTAGCTTCTCGTGGCGGCGTTTGAGGCTATCCCATGTGGCCCGTGTGCGGCGACCTTTACAGAACTAAAATAATAAAAGAGCTTATCAAAATCTGTGTTTGTTTCTTATTGACACCGGTTCCGTCTTTACCTAACGCGCATGCGTTAACCTTGTGTTGTTTTATCGTATAATCTTCAGATTTCACCTACTAGCAAACACCACCAACTCTTTCACAATTCTTCAACTAATACCACTCTTTCTTACCACCAGGTTCTCTGGATAATCGCGGGCATCCTAGGCTGGGTGCTGCACTATATAACGCCGCAGCTGCGCAAGCAGCAGCCGTGGCTGTGCCTGGCCGGGCCCGTGCTCAAACAGCACGAACACGCGCAGTTCGAGGTCACCGAGCCCGCCAGGCTCATGTGCTTCGAGAAGGTAGGCTGTTTGTTTCAGCAGCCGTGGCTGTGTCTAGCCGGGCCCGTGCTCAAGCAGCACGAGCACGCGCAGTTCGAGGTCACCGAGCCCGCCAGGCTCATGTGCTTTGAGAAGGTAGGCGGTTTGTTTCAGCAGCCGTGGCTGTGTCTAGCCGGGCCCGTGCTCAAGCAGCACGAGCACGCGCAGTTCGAGGTCACCGAGCCCGCCAGGCTCATGTGCTTCGAGAAGGTAGGCTGTTTGTTTCAGCAGCCGTGGCTGTGTCTAGCCGGGCCCGTGCTCAAGCAGCACGAGCACGCGCAGTTCGAGGTCACCGAGCCCGCCAGGCTCATGTGCTTTGAGAAGGTAGGCGGTTTGTTTCAGCAGCCGTGGCTGTGTCTAGCCGGGTCCGTGCTCAAGCAGCACGAGCACGCGCAGTTCGAGGTCACCGAGCCCGCCAGGCTCATGTGCTTCGAGAAGGTAGGCGGTTTGTTTCAGCAGCCGTGGCTGTGTCTAGCCGGGTCCGTGCTCAAGCAGCACGAGCACGCGCAGTTCGAGGTCACCGAGCCCGCCAGGCTCATGTGCTTTGAGAAGGTAGGCGGTTTGTTTCAGCAGCCATGGCTGTGTCTAGCCGGGCCCGTGCTCAAGCAGCACGAGCACGCGCAGTTCGAGGTCACCGAGCCCGCCAGGCTCATGTGCTTCGAGAAGGTAGGCGGTTTGTTTCAGCAGATTGCAGAGAAATGCAAGATGTTTATCCACAATTTTTACTCCATTTATCACTTGACTGTCTTACTTGAAAATGAAAATGGCATGAGAGATATGGAGTTTTCCATAAAAAGGTGATTTAAACTCATACCGGAGAAAACCATTCTTATTTTAGCTGGTTGAGGTTCATTCTCCAAGATTTCGCGGATAGCTTTTTCATTTTTAAATATATTAATTAATCATCAAATATTAATAAAAATCTACTTACCCTAAGATACATTAACACTTTATTAGGCTAGTGATTCGCCTTTCAAAGTTTTTAAAAGATATTTTTTTACACTGATGTCAACATAAAAATAACTTAAAAATAACATAGGAAACATTGACGTTTACGCATATATTTAGTGTACTTATAAATTTTGCTGGTTACTTGTACAGATAGATTAATTGAGAGCCCGTTTAGCCTTCATAGCTTTAAACTCGCCCGTAGCTCTTAGTCTTAATTCTTGTTACGATTGCCAGCGTATGGCAATCGGGCTGCGACCCTCCCCGCCCCGCTTCCGCGACTTACCCCTTGAGCGATCGAATAAACAGTATGCAACATGCTAGCTACTTTGATTGACGCGTACGGACCCCTTTCCCTTCCGCGCATGTGCCTATTCTCGTACTTAACAGTTCTTTTACCATCTTACTGACTGGCCCTTATTGACTACTGTTGTTGCCCCCAGATGTTCGTGTACCTGTGCTTCCTGGAGCGCAACGTGCTGTACCCGGGCGTGGTGGTGGCCGCCACGACGCAGGACGCGCCCGCCATCGCCGCCAAGTACGGAGACGCCGTCGGCGCGCTCATCATATGCGTCTGCGCATTGAAATGTAAGTTCGTTTTTAGTATGAGTTATAGGTTTGTAGTGTAGCAAAATCTATGGCGCCACATAACTACAAAAAAACGAAATCCGCGCGTTCTCCGCGCGGTATGAACGTATAGAACAACGAAATCATCTATCGAGCAGTTGCCCGAACCAGACATAAAATAAAAATTTTTTCATCAATAGATTCTAAAATAAAATCGTGATCATTTGTGAACCTTATTTTGTTAAGAATAATGTATAAAATCCCTTACATAATATTCCTAACGCTCAAACTTTTACCCGCAGGTCTTAGAAACGCCTATTCAGAACCGGATTCCCAGTACCTAATCCTGGTTTTCGCCGTACTACTGTTCCAACGAGATCTGAGCAGTCAGAAGATATCGGAGACATTCCTGGTGGACTACTTCATCACTGCCATTATATTTAGCAAGGTTTACGAGTTTTTGCTGAAGGTAAGGCTTGTATTAATCTGCTTTCTATGATTCTTCTTTTTATGTTTTTTTTTCTGTGTATATTTGTTAGGTATGAAGAAAGTATTTCACATTCCTCCCCCCTCCCACTGTTTTTGATTGCATTATTTCTTTGATCATTATTATCAGTGATCGGAGTAGGTAGATCCCTACTCCTAGATTGGGGTCATTGATCTGAGACGTATATATTAATATGGACATTCCTCCGGAATTGGTTGATTATTAAAAAGAAACCGGAACATAGGTAGGAATTGTATTAAAATGAGCAATATTATTTTCTTCATTTTTTTTTTTAAACGAGACACAGTCACGATTTGACACAACCCAACGACCAATCAGAACATTATACCTTCCTTTGAATTTTGAATTTAGTAGTAACACTACCAACATTAACAATAATTAATTGAATCCGGAAATACTGGAATCACTTTCCGGAAAAATGGCTTATCCATGTTATTCTTTCTGTGTGCATTTATGATACAAGTACCAAAGATCAATCTACCTACTCCGATCACTAATTATTATTGTTGTACACTTTATTGCACGCCTTAACTTAAGACAGGACAAAATTTATAATAATAAGTGTATAATAGGCGGTCTTATTGCACAGGGCAATTTCTTACAGACAACCTTTGGATGAAATGAACCAAAGAAAAAGATTTAGGGCTGCCTAACATTTGTTTACTGGGTCAGTTAATATATTTTTAAATAATATCTAATGTTATTTCTGTCATCAGGTCCAGTTCGTAGTAACATACATAGCGCCGTGGCAGATCACTTGGGGCAGTGCGTTCCACGCGTTCGCTCAGCCCTTCTCCGTTCCGCACTCCGCCATGTTGTTTCTACAAGCTGCTGTGTCGGCCTTACTGTCGTCACCTTTGACACCTGCTTTGGGTATGCATAATTTCATAATAACTAAAACAGAAGTACAAAGAAGTGGAAAAGAATATGACTTGTTCCACTAAAGTTGAGTGTTGAGTCTTGTTATGCGTTTTTTGGGGTGGGAAATCATCCACACAAGCTTCTCTTGCTATGGGTGGAGTGAGAGATACTGTTAGACTTTTACTGACTAAAACCCACCTGTATTCCGTTAGTTACCCTTTGGGTTCCAGGACTTTTGTAACTCTTGCGAACAATCACGCAGGTATGATCATCACCGACTGCACAACTTCGTCCATATCTGGTTATAGGCCTCTCTTTTCTTACAATCCCCTCGTTTCTATACCAGCTTCATCTAGCTTCTACCCATGGTAGTGCTGGTAACAATATGGTCTACTCATCCCGCTGCCAAATTGCCAGCTCAAATAATATGTGTGTGGCTGTCATGAACATAGAGTAACCATGGGGTTTCTTGCCGAAGAAGAACCCCATAGGAAGAGACTCTTTGGAACTGTGCACTAGCTTCTGACGTTTTATAAGTGCCCATGTAGGCCATTTTTTTTTAAATTTTGAATTTATGTATGAAATTTTAGTAACTTTTATCACTTATCCATAGGTAGTGCAATATTCATGACGTCATACGTGCGCCCTGTCAAGTTTTGGGAGCGAGACTACAACACGAAGAGAGTTGATCAGAGCAATACCAGGCTATCGTCACAACTTGAGAGGAATCTTGGAGCGGGTGAGCATTTTTAGCCATGTTTGACGCAAAAAAAAACTCTTTTTCTTTCTTTCTTTAGTTGCTTGTCATTTCAAAATTATTGTTGTCCAAAGTTAACAAAGTGTAGGCAGGCTACTAGAGCGTTTGAAAAGCCAATGCTAAATATTGGCATGACTTACTTTTTTCTTTTCGCCAAAAATGAAACCTAGGTTATAAGTTAGAGGACGATACGAGGAAGCAATAGCAAAAGAACCAAGTCTTTAAACCGTAACCGAACGAAGATAGCTATAGAAGCATTGCGAGTTTTTTTTTTTTTGTGAGGCGTTACCTGTTTTTCTTAGATTATAATTAAGACGAATTGAGGACTCGAGTTCTTGACAACCCTAAACGCCTTCTACCTCACTCGGCTTATATGCTGAAGCGTAGGACGCAGATACCTCATTAGAGAAACCGTGTAGTATATTTAACAATGAGAACCTTAAAATATCAAACACGGACTATTTTTATTTCAGAAAAATAACGCCTGATAAAAAGCAATAGCGATTTACTAAAAAGTCTTAAATTTCGTTCAAAATATAGTCTCACTAGAGGAATAGGGGAGTCACCCCCCTATTCCTCTAGTGAGACTATATTTTGGAAACACAGTATCTTATGGATCAAGGCTTTTATTGAAATCCATTTATAAATTTATGTAAAACTATACAGTAAAAACTTCTGAAAATCTGCTATTTTGCATGAACTTTGACACTTCATAATTTAATCAAAAATTAAAAAAGCCAAAAAGTATAACAGTAGAAGTTAATCATGATTCTAAATGACGACAATTTCTTTCAAAAACACGTATTTCCTGGAACAAGTTTTGTTAAATTTGAATATTTATTTAAATCACGGAATTACCGAATTCTAGCAGAGTTTTCAGGCATTATCTCTCTTTTTTCGCATTGCCTTATCTTCAAACATCGCGTTGGACTGCATCAGATGAAGTAACGAGCAGTATTTTGGTTTTTGATATTTTGGTTTTTTCTGTGACATTTTTGATTTAGGTATTGACATTTGAATTGTAATAGTAATGACATTTTATATAATCTAATGATAATGGTTTATGATTTGTAATTGTAATGACATAATATATAGTCTAACGATAATAATTTATATTTTCGCTTTAATACATACATATTAATTAAATTAAATTGATGATTTAACATTTAATAATAGTGATTTATAAATTGATCAAAAACATTTTAAAGTGTAATAACAATAATATAAATAATTTAAAATGTTTGCATGCCGAATGGTAAAATGTGGCTGAGCTGTAATATAATCTTAAGAACTATGTATTACCCATATTTGCAAAATAAAATTCTATTCTATTCTATTCTAAACAAGCTTTTAAACCATGCTCGATGTTGACGATAGGCGAGTGAAAAAGGACCCTCTGATGTCGCGATGAACCTGACGCGACGTAGCTGACGACACGTGTCTCAGGACATTTGGTCCTAAAAAGTAGTTTAACCCTGCCTTTATTAAGCTTTTTATAATTTTGCAGATGACAACAACTTAAACTCAATATTCTACGAGCACCTGACTCGGTCGCTACAACACTATCTGTGCGGAGACCTCATGCTGGGACGCTGGGGGCAGGTGCAACAGGGAGATTGTTTTGGTAAGAAAACAATTTTTCTATATTATTTTTGAAATAAACAATGACAATATCACAACACAACACAACATCATCATCAACAACATTAATAACATCGAATCAACAACATTATCTACATCTTATGAATATATGATCCACAATAAACAATTTTAATTTGGTAGACAATGACCTAATCTTATCAATTGGATTGTTTGGTTAGTTTAAAATGATTGAAAAAAATAACAAGTTCCGAAAAGAATTTCATTTATTCGGTTGTCGGACTTCAAGACAACCTACTGTAATATCACTCAGCCAATAACATTGTCCCACACAAGAAATTACTCCTATATCGTAGGTGTGTTCACAAATCTGTACCTACCCTCATATCCACAAGACACTCAGACCCGGAATAACCAACTTAGGCGATACAAATATTAACTATATGCGGCAATAGAACCCGCGACACGCAGAAGCCAATCGCTTGACCATGTGATGTGATATCAGATTCACAAGCCCCCTGACATCATCTCAATGCTCAGTCACGTGGTCAGAACAAAGGAATCGAAGGCGTGGCCTACTCGAGGCGTTCGACGCAAACGAAACGATCGTAACTTGGCTAGGGGGGGGGCTGATGTCCTATGTCGTCTAAATTGATTGTAGCCGGAGTTTCTGATTGCTTGATGGATGTTTCAAGGCCAATAGTCAATTTAATTTGGTAGTCCATAAGCAACTTCTTGTGCTTTCTCCAATTATTTTTTTTTAGTGTTATAAACCAGTGCTTGACTGCGATTCCACCTGATTTGATATGGTCAGGAGTAAGAGAAGGACTTCTCCTTTGAGGCTACAGTCAACTATTTTTTTTTACGTTATACACGGCTACAAAAAATAATCTTAACATTTTACTTCCAGTGCTTGCTTCAGACTACCTAAACTGCCTAGTCCACATCGTAGAGATGGGTAATGGACTGGTCTCGTTCCAACTGCGAGGGCTCGAGTTTAGAGGCACGTACTGCCAGCAGCGAGAGGTGGAGGCTATCTCGGAGGGCCCGGAAGAGAGTAGCGGTAAGTGTTTTTTTTTAAATAAATTGGTTGTGTGAGTTTTGAGACTGAGCGTAAAGTGGAAAATATGTAAATTTGTAACATTATTTTAAAGGATTGGCAACCCTTTGGCAATTGATATGACAGTATAACTGTGTGCACGTATCTGTGTTTTCTATGCCCCGCATTCTGAGTCACGATAACATCAATGTTAACGCGCCGAAAGTCGTTTCTTCCGAGTGACCGATTAGTTGACGTGCTAACAGCAATGTTAGCGTGACTCGGAACGCGGAGATGGTTTAATTCAAAGTCAAGTTAATAAATCGTTAACCTGACATTTACGGACCTGACCTTTTTTTAACAGGATTTGATATTATATTATTATGATAATAAATATGTTTTGTCTGAATTGCTTATTCTTTTTGGGAAAAGATTTACAAGCAGCTTTATAAACCATCTGTCCTCGTTACCCCCCAGAGGGAGTGTGCACAGGCGTGTGGTGGTGCGGCGGGCGGGCGCTGTCGCTGGGCGCCGCCTGGGCGCTGCGCTGGCTGGCGTGGCAGCTGGTGGCGGCGCGCTACGTGCTGGAGGGCTACTCCGTGTCCGACAACAGTGCCGTGTCCATGCTGCAGGTCTTCGACTTCAGGAAGGTGCTGCTTACCTACTATGTCAAGGTGAGTAGCACTTGTTTTATGACTAAAATCAACAGTATAGCGAGACACAAGAGATTTTGAACACGTGACGAACCACTGTGCTATATCAAAATTTATGTGACTGCGAGGGGCCTATCAATAGTTTAGGGTATTGTTCTCCAAAATGTATATACTCATCCGCCATCAAACTTAAAATCTCAAAAAAAGTCAGCACCTGTAGCGACATCTATGTCACCACATGGCAAAAACTATAGAATCCTACATTGGGATATCAAAATCCGCGTCATTAGAACATGTACAACAGTTAAAAACAACTATCGGGCAAGTACCCGGACCAGACACAACACTCGTCTTGTCGTCTAGAAGGATCCTCCCGCACTCGTTTACCTGGCATTACACCCTGTTCTGCATCCGTCCCTTCTAAACACCGTAAAACATACTGTCAATCTAAATATGACTTACAGAAACAGTACATATTATTTTTGATAGTTAAAATTAAAAAAAAAACTGCGCTGGCGTTATTCACATATAGTGTAAAGGATGGTCTTAAAAATAATTAGGCATATCATTTAGAAAAACAAATTTCGAAATATAAAAATAATCCTTCAACGAATCGCCACAATAGCCATAAAATAAGCTATCTTTTAAAAACCTATGCATTTCTATTCACAGAGTATAATCTACTACACGATCCAGTCAGCTAAACTGGAGGAGTGGCTCGCTTCCACCATGATAGCGGACGCTCTGAAGCCCATGAACGAGCGGAACTTCGTGGATCTAGACCCCATCTTCAATGTTAACCTGGATGAGGATTACGATTTCAGAGCTTCTGGGATTACTAGGTAAGTTATTTTTTTTTATTGTTGAGCACACTGAAATAATTTTAGTGAAGGCTTCTGGTTCAAGCCGGTTAAGGTAAAATCATAATTATCTTCCTACCCTTTTCTGGTATTATTTGTGGTCGGTGCAACAATTTTTATTTTCTTCCGTCCTGTCCTATCACCCGTCACGCTATCACTAACTCCCTTTTTTTATATCTCTCCTTACACAATTCATCCATCTTTTTCTTCATAGGCCTTTTTTTAGGTGGGAAAATCATCTTAAGACAATTCCCGCTCTTGGGCGGAGCAGGAGATAGTGTCAGACTTTTATAGAATAAAAACCCGCTCCTGTTCCTTCTTTGCCTTCGTCCCAGGGCCCCGGGTATCAATTTCACACTACCTGTGAGTTCTTCATAGGCCTAAGTCTCCATCTTCATCCATTAAAAATATTGGGTTAATATTCAGTGCTGAGTTGCCAATATTTTATTGGTGAAATTTTAATATACTATTATCACGGACGTACGACGAATACAAGTAAATAAGCCCGGCTTGACGCGAAAATAATAAATATCTCACATCTCATAATGTACATTCAGTCAAAAAAGTATCGGGAATGGATGATTTGTTTATGGTTCCAAATTCAAATTTTTGTTTTTTTGTAGTTGTTAGATTGGCACAACTGTTTTCCATTTTGGCGCGGAGTTTGAGTTGCATCTGTTATTTATAATAAATACAGTGCTGGTTTTAGTAATATCCAGTGGCGTGCCTAGAGTTTCAAAATAAGGCAAGCCTAATAAAATTTTAACCGATTTCAAAAAAAGAAAGTTCAGTTTTCGACTGAGTATGTGGGTAGGTACCTATGTATGTATCATCGCAATTTTCTCGTAAGTAATTACTTGCTTTGTAACGGGACTAACAGGTTACAGACAAAAAAAAACAACAGAAAATTACAAAACGAAAGTTAAAAAATAGCTAGATAGAATGTAATAAGGAATTTAAATAAATTATTTATATTCTAATTAGAATCGTCTATCTTTCTTAAGAAATGATTTAATTACATCAAAGTAACATGTTGGTGACGTTTGAATTCTACCAACAACTGTTTTTCAATAGCTATCATTGATAATTCGGAAAGACGCTCTTGACCTTGTGTATTTCTCAGATAGGTATGGATACGTTTAAGAGACGAAAAAGCACGTTCCGCGGAAGAACTTGTAGCCGGAATAGTTACAACGAGATACGCTAACTTTAACAGCTCGGGAAAGGCATCTTCGAGGTTATTCTCATGAATGAAATCAATTAATTCGAAAAAATTACGATCTTTCAGATCAGGACTAGAATACAAGCAAATCAATTGGTTTTTTAATGTTTGTTTGTCGAAATAGTTTGCATAAATGTCAAATAATGAATCTAATTCCTCTGTAGGAAAATGTAAGTGATAATTGTCATTATAACCAGATGTATTCCAAACGGAATCTTCATTCGAAAAAATATGCAGCACCAGCAATACAACTTATTAGTGTGCGAACAGCCAACAATCCAACTAGTTTTATACACTGATCTATTAAATTTTCGTTTATGCGATTTACTAGTCTGAGTAATACACAGATTAGGCGTCGGTTTTAATGAAGAAATTAATTGTTTTTTTCTGAGCAAAGTTTAAAGATTTTACCTTATCTTCGCCAATCAAAACTAGAACGCATTTTAAATCCTCACAAGGTACAATTGCCTCCATTGTTGTAGGTAAGTCACCAAAACAATTGTATCACTGAGAAAATCTAAGATAACACACAAAAAACAACAAACAACAAAAAATAATCTATTTTCCACTCAAGTAAATAAAACTGAAGTGAGTTGCAAACGAGTGTTGTCATTTAGGCAAAAAAAAGTCGCCAGGTATATGAAAAATCTAGCTAGATGTCGCAAATTTTTTATTTTTAAGATGTTGCTTGAATATTTAATTTCGTTGTTTTAAAAAGTCGCTAGTTTTTATTGTTGCTAAATCTTAAAAAAAGTTTCCAAACTCGTTAAAAATCTCCAAGATCACACAACGTCGCTAAAACGGCAACACTGCAGAGTTGGCAAGGTGACAAGGTCACGCATACGCGAGCAACTTCATACGAATGCCCGGCTTAAATCTTCCATACTGATCGATTAGTAGACGCAAAAGGTCCTAACTCGTTATACGGCACGTCGCCATAGGTGCGAAAGAGACAGATATAGTATTTGAAAGCCTGGCAAAAGCCGGTGCGTGTAAGCGAGATAGCTATATGTAGATGCTGCAAATGCGAAACTCTGCGCGCGAACAATCGCGATGTGTAGTAGTGTGGCGGTAGATACTTTGTGTTATTTTGATAAGAATTAAGCGCGCGAACTTTTAAATAGTTCGGGTTTGATATTGATTCTCTATCGAGCATTTTAGTAAGGCATGCCGGGCTTTTCGGCATGTATGAAAGAACCGCCACTGGTAATATCATATATAGTGTTGTATTGCGAATTTCATAATGGACAAAAATATCGAACAAAGAGTGTGTCTTAACTTTTGCATCGCCAATGGAATTTCGTGTTCGGAGTCACTGAAAATGTTACAGAAGGCTTACGGTGAATCCACTTTATCAAAAACTCGTGCTTATGAGTGGTTCAAAGCGTTCAAAAGCGGTCGAGATGTGATGGAAGATTTGCCTCGCTCTGGTAGGCCGTCAACGTCTGCAACTGAAGTTAACATCGCAAAAGTGAAGAAAATAGTGACTGAAAATCCCCATTCAACTCTGAGAGAGATAGCCGCCGAACTTTCTGTATCTCACGAGTCGATCCGTACCATTTTAACTAATCATTTGGGTATGAAACATGTTGCTGCTCGGCTAGTCCCAAAAGATCTGAATTTTCTCCAAAAACTCAATCGCATGAAAGTCGCTGAGGACATGCTAGAACGAGTCAGTTCGGACCCAACATTCATGAAACGCATTGTTACTGGTGACGAGACGTGGGTTTACGAGTTTGACATGCAAACTAGTCAACAAGCTTCGGAGTTGCGCCTTCCAACTGAACCGAAACCGAAAAAACCACGCCAAAGTCGATCAAAAGTCAAAGTCATGTTGACTGTTTTCTTTGACTATCGCGGTGTTGTGCACTCTGAATTCTTACCGGAAGGTCTAACGGTAAATAAAGAATATTATTTGAGCGTTATGCGGCGTTTAAGAGAGCGAATTCGACGAAAAAGGCCAGATTTGTGGAAAGAAAATTCTTGGATTTTGCACCACGACAATGCGCCTTCGCACAAGGCTATCATTGTGAACGAATTTTTGACCAAACACTCAACACATACCATCCAGCAACCACCATATTCACCAGATTTGGCTCCTGCTGACTTTTTTCTTTTTCCTAAACTCAAATTACCACTTCGTGGCACCCGTTTTCAATCGATAGAAGACATAAAGGAGAATTCGTGGCGAGAACTGAACTCAATTCCGGAAGCAGCGTTTAAAAAATGTTTTGATGAATGTATTATTCGTTGGCGCAAGTGTATCGTTTCTAAAGGAGCATACTTTGAAGGTGATAAAATAAATTTGGATGAATAACAGACATTTTGTGTATTATTGATCTTTTCCCGGTACTTTCTTGACAGAGTAGTATATCATATATCGTACACAGTGGCTCATTTCCCACATTAAAAAACCTGAATAGATACACATTACAGCTAAATACACTGTATATTTTATTTTAAAATAATAAGGAATGATAGTTTATATACTCATATTATATTTTTAATGGTATTTGTAACGAACAGATCGAGTATTTAATTTAACCTACTTCCTTCATACATAGTCTGAAGACTATTTATACCAAAGGGGGTTGTGTTGTCAGATAATTTATGCTATGCTATATGCTCAATAAGGCTTTGGAAATAATCGTCGGTGTACAAAGAAATCTGGTCGATATTTTTCGGTAACGATATTGTACCTACTTATTTTTTTACTTACGGCCAGCGTTTGAAATTGGGCAAATATATAGGTACCAACGTATCGCACTGTAATCAGTAATGACTGACAAACTTCACTCAATCCATACTAGAAAAAATAAAATAATACCTTCAAGTATCAAGATAAGTTTAGTGTTATATATGTGTACCGAGCATAGGTAGGCAGGCGGGCTGCGTTCCGCCTCCCCGCGCCGGGGCATGTTCTGAAATAAATCAGTGTGCAACTTACTAGCGAGCGAGTTTGACTTATTTTCCCAGTACCTACATACCTAACATTTAGTTAAAGTATAAAATTGAGCGAACAATGGATTCTATGGATGTGTTGCGACTTGTTTACCTAAAATTGAGTGAGCAAAAAATGTAAAAGCGTCCTTAATTAAACTGTTTATGACTGCTATGGAGCAGAAGAAAATCCCTTTGAGGATTTTATTTTTATCCATCTGCTCGCTAAACTTATATTTTTTGGAAACTATCTCATTTTAAGATGTACTGTGCTGTTATACTGCTAGAATATTCTTGAGGTGTACGTAACGTTCCCCACAGGAGCCGCTTCTGCGCGATCTACGGCGAGTGGATCGCGCACTGCGGCGCGCGGCGCGGCGCGTGCTGGCGGCGGCGCGCCGCACAGCCGCACTCGCCGCTCACCACGCTCTGCTTCGCGCTCAGCCTGCTGGGCAGGAGGGCTCTCGCTGCAGCACAGCATCTCTCAGCTTCGAGGTAACGTTCCCCAGGCGAGTGGATCGCGCACTGCGGCGCGCGGCGCGGCGCGTGCTGGCGGCGGCGCGCCGCACAGCCGCACTCGCCGCTCACCACGCTCTGCTTCGCGCTCAGCCTGCTGGGCAGGAGGGCTCTCGCTGCAGCACAGCATCTCTCAGCTTCGAGGTAACGTTCCCCAGGCGAGTGGATCGCGCACTGCGGCGCGCGGCGCGGCGCGTGCTGGCGGCGGCGCGCCGCACAGCCGCACTCGCCGCTCACCACGCTCTGCTTCGCGCTCAGCCTGCTGGGCAGGAGGGCTCTCGCTGCAGCACAGCATCTCTCAGCTTCGAGGTAACGTTCCCCAGGCGAGTGGATCGCGCACTGCGGCGCGCGGCGCGGCGCGTGCTGGCGGCGGCGCGCCGCACAGCCGCACTCGCCGCTCACCACGCTCTGCTTCGCGCTCAGCCTGCTGGGCAGGAGGGCTCTCGCTGCAGCACAGCATCTCTCAGCTTCGAGGTAACGTTCCCCAGGCGAGTGGATCGCGCACTGCGGCGCGCGGCGCGGCGCGTGCTGGCGGCGGCGCGCCGCACAGCCGCACTCGCCGCTCACCACGCTCTGCTTCGCGCTCAGCCTGCTGGGCAGGAGGGCTCTCGCTGCAGCACAGCATCTCTCAGCTTCGAGGTAACGTTCCCCAGGCGAGTGGATCGCGCACTGCGGCGCGCGGCGCGGCGCGTGCTGGCGGCGGCGCGCCGCACAGCCGCACTCGCCGCTCACCACGCTCTGCTTCGCGCTCAGCCTGCTGGGCAGGAGGGCTCTCGCTGCAGCACAGCATCTCTCAGCTTCGAGGTAACGTTCCCCAGGCGAGTGGATCGCGCACTGCGGCGCGCGGCGCGTGCTGGCGGCGGCGCGCCGCACAGCCGCACTCGCCGCTCACCACGCTCTGCTTCGCGCTCAGCCTGCTGGGCAGGAGGGCTCTCGCTGCAGCACAGCATCTCTCAGCTTCGAGGTAACGTTCCCCAGGCGAGTGGATCGCGCACTGCGGCGCGCGGCGCGGCGCGTGCTGGCGGCGGCGCGCCGCACAGCCGCACTCGCCGCTCACCACGCTCTGCTTCGCGCTCAGCCTGCTGGGCAGGAGGGCTCTCGCTGCAGCACAGCATCTCTCAGCTTCGAGGTAACGTTCCCCAGGCGAGTGGATCGCGCACTGCGGCGCGCGGCGCGGCGCGTGCTGGCGGCGGCGCGCCGCACAGCCGCACTCGCCGCTCACCACGCTCTGCTTCGCGCTCAGCCTGCTGGGCAGGAGGGCTCTCGCTGCAGCACAGCATCTCTCAGCTTCGAGGTAACGTTCCCCAGGCGAGTGGATCGCGCACTGCGGCGCGCGGCGCGGCGCGTGCTGGCGGCGGCGCGCCGCACAGCCGCACTCGCCGCTCACCACGCTCTGCTTCGCGCTCAGCCTGCTGGGCAGGAGGGCTCTCGCTGCAGCACAGCATCTCTCAGCTTCGAGGTAACGTTCCCCAGGCGAGTGGATCGCGCACTGCGGCGCGCGGCGCGGCGCGTGCTGGCGGCGGCGCGCCGCACAGCCGCACTCGCCGCTCACCACGCTCTGCTTCGCGCTCAGCCTGCTGGGCAGGAGGGCTCTCGCTGCAGCACAGCATCTCTCAGCTTCGAGGTAACGTTCCCCAGGCGAGTGGATCGCGCACTGCGGCGCGCGGCGCGGCGCGTGCTGGCGGCGGCGCGCCGCACAGCCGCACTCGCCGCTCACCACGCTCTGCTTCGCGCTCAGCCTGCTGGGCAGGAGGGCTCTCGCTGCAGCACAGCATCTCTCAGCTTCGAGGTAACGTTCCCCAGGCGAGTGGATCGCGCACTGCGGCGCGCGGCGCGGCGCGTGCTGGCGGCGGCGCGCCGCACAGCCGCACTCGCCGCTCACCACGCTCTGCTTCGCGCTCAGCCTGCTGGGCAGGAGGGCTCTCGCTGCAGCACAGCATCTCTCAGCTTCGAGGTAACGTTCCCCAGGCGAGTGGATCGCGCACTGCGGCGCGCGGCGCGGCGCGTGCTGGCGGCGGCGCGCCGCACAGCCGCACTCGCCGCTCACCACGCTCTGCTTCGCGCTCAGCCTGCTGGGCAGGAGGGCTCTCGCTGCAGCACAGCATCTCTCAGCTTCGAGGTAACGTTCCCCAGGCGAGTGGATCGCGCACTGCGGCGCGCGGCGCGGCGCGTGCTGGCGGCGGCGCGCCGCACAGCCGCACTCGCCGCTCACCACGCTCTGCTTCGCGCTCAGCCTGCTGGGCAGGAGGGCTCTCGCTGCAGCACAGCATCTCTCAGCTTCGAGGTAACGTTCCCCAGGCGAGTGGATCGCGCACTGCGGCGCGCGGCGCGGCGCGTGCTGGCGGCGGCGCGCCGCACAGCCGCACTCGCCGCTCACCACGCTCTGCTTCGCGCTCAGCCTGCTGGGCAGGAGGGCTCTCGCTGCAGCACAGCATCTCTCAGCTTCGAGGTAACGTTCCCCAGGCGAGTGGATCGCGCACTGCGGCGCGCGGCGCGGCGCGTGCTGGCGGCGGCGCGCCGCACAGCCGCACTCGCCGCTCACCACGCTCTGCTTCGCGCTCAGCCTGCTGGGCAGGAGGGCTCTCGCTGCAGCACAGCATCTCTCAGCTTCGAGGTAACGTTCCCCAGGCGAGTGGATCGCGCACTGCGGCGCGCGGCGCGGCGCGTGCTGGCGGCGGCGCGCCGCACAGCCGCACTCGCCGCTCACCACGCTCTGCTTCGCGCTCAGCCTGCTGGGCAGGAGGGCTCTCGCTGCAGCACAGCATCTCTCAGCTTCGAGGTAACGTTCCCCAGGCGAGTGGATCGCGCACTGCGGCGCGCGGCGCGGCGCGTGCTGGCGGCGGCGCGCCGCACAGCCGCACTCGCCGCTCACCACGCTCTGCTTCGCGCTCAGCCTGCTGGGCAGGAGGGCTCTCGCTGCAGCACAGCATCTCTCAGCTTCGAGGTAACGTTCCCCAGGCGAGTGGATCGCGCACTGCGGCGCGCGGCGCGGCGCGTGCTGGCGGCGGCGCGCCGCACAGCCGCACTCGCCGCTCACCACGCTCTGCTTCGCGCTCAGCCTGCTGGGCAGGAGGGCTCTCGCTGCAGCACAGCATCTCTCAGCTTCGAGGTAACGTTCCCCAGGCGAGTGGATCGCGCACTGCGGCGCGCGGCGCGGCGCGTGCTGGCGGCGGCGCGCCGCACAGCCGCACTCGCCGCTCACCACGCTCTGCTTCGCGCTCAGCCTGCTGGGCAGGAGGGCTCTCGCTGCAGCACAGCATCTCTCAGCTTCGAGGTAACGTTCCCCAGGCGAGTGGATCGCGCACTGCGGCGCGCGGCGCGGCGCGTGCTGGCGGCGGCGCGCCGCACAGCCGCACTCGCCGCTCACCACGCTCTGCTTCGCGCTCAGCCTGCTGGGCAGGAGGGCTCTCGCTGCAGCACAGCATCTCTCAGCTTCGAGGTAACGTTCCCCAGGCGAGTGGATCGCGCACTGCGGCGCGCGGCGCGGCGCGTGCTGGCGGCGGCGCGCCGCACAGCCGCACTCGCCGCTCACCACGCTCTGCTTCGCGCTCAGCCTGCTGGGCAGGAGGGCTCTCGCTGCAGCACAGCATCTCTCAGCTTCGAGGTAACGTTCCCCAGGCGAGTGGATCGCGCACTGCGGCGCGCGGCGCGGCGCGTGCTGGCGGCGGCGCGCCGCACAGCCGCACTCGCCGCTCACCACGCTCTGCTTCGCGCTCAGCCTGCTGGGCAGGAGGGCTCTCGCTGCAGCACAGCATCTCTCAGCTTCGAGGTAACGTTCCCCAGGCGAGTGGATCGCGCACTGCGGCGCGCGGCGCGGCGCGTGCTGGCGGCGGCGCGCCGCACAGCCGCACTCGCCGCTCACCACGCTCTGCTTCGCGCTCAGCCTGCTGGGCAGGAGGGCTCTCGCTGCAGCACAGCATCTCTCAGCTTCGAGGTAACGTTCCCCAGGCGAGTGGATCGCGCACTGCGGCGCGCGGCGCGGCGCGTGCTGGCGGCGGCGCGCCGCACAGCCGCACTCGCCGCTCACCACGCTCTGCTTCGCGCTCAGCCTGCTGGGCAGGAGGGCTCTCGCTGCAGCACAGCATCTCTCAGCTTCGAGGTAACGTTCCCCAGGCGAGTGGATCGCGCACTGCGGCGCGCGGCGCGGCGCGTGCTGGCGGCGGCGCGCCGCACAGCCGCACTCGCCGCTCACCACGCTCTGCTTCGCGCTCAGCCTGCTGGGCAGGAGGGCTCTCGCTGCAGCACAGCATCTCTCAGCTTCGAGGTAACGTTCCCCAGGCGAGTGGATCGCGCACTGCGGCGCGCGGCGCGGCGCGTGCTGGCGGCGGCGCGCCGCACAGCCGCACTCGCCGCTCACCACGCTCTGCTTCGCGCTCAGCCTGCTGGGCAGGAGGGCTCTCGCTGCAGCACAGCATCTCTCAGCTTCGAGGTAACGTTCCCCAGGCGAGTGGATCGCGCACTGCGGCGCGCGGCGCGGCGCGTGCTGGCGGCGGCGCGCCGCACAGCCGCACTCGCCGCTCACCACGCTCTGCTTCGCGCTCAGCCTGCTGGGCAGGAGGGCTCTCGCTGCAGCACAGCATCTCTCAGCTTCGAGGTAACGTTCCCCAGGCGAGTGGATCGCGCACTGCGGCGCGCGGCGCGGCGCGTGCTGGCGGCGGCGCGCCGCACAGCCGCACTCGCCGCTCACCACGCTCTGCTTCGCGCTCAGCCTGCTGGGCAGGAGGGCTCTCGCTGCAGCACAGCATCTCTCAGCTTCGAGGTAACGTTCCCCAGGCGAGTGGATCGCGCACTGCGGCGCGCGGCGCGGCGCGTGCTGGCGGCGGCGCGCCGCACAGCCGCACTCGCCGCTCACCACGCTCTGCTTCGCGCTCAGCCTGCTGGGCAGGAGGGCTCTCGCTGCAGCACAGCATCTCTCAGCTTCGAGGTAACGTTCCCCAGGCGAGTGGATCGCGCACTGCGGCGCGCGGCGCGGCGCGTGCTGGCGGCGGCGCGCCGCACAGCCGCACTCGCCGCTCACCACGCTCTGCTTCGCGCTCAGCCTGCTGGGCAGGAGGGCTCTCGCTGCAGCACAGCATCTCTCAGCTTCGAGGTAACGTTCCCCAGGCGAGTGGATCGCGCACTGCGGCGCGCGGCGCGGCGCGTGCTGGCGGCGGCGCGCCGCACAGCCGCACTCGCCGCTCACCACGCTCTGCTTCGCGCTCAGCCTGCTGGGCAGGAGGGCTCTCGCTGCAGCACAGCATCTCTCAGCTTCGAGGTAACGTTCCCCAGGCGAGTGGATCGCGCACTGCGGCGCGCGGCGCGGCGCGTGCTGGCGGCGGCGCGCCGCACAGCCGCACTCGCCGCTCACCACGCTCTGCTTCGCGCTCAGCCTGCTGGGCAGGAGGGCTCTCGCTGCAGCACAGCATCTCTCAGCTTCGAGGTAACGTTCCCCAGGCGAGTGGATCGCGCACTGCGGCGCGCGGCGCGGCGCGTGCTGGCGGCGGCGCGCCGCACAGCCGCACTCGCCGCTCACCACGCTCTGCTTCGCGCTCAGCCTGCTGGGCAGGAGGGCTCTCGCTGCAGCACAGCATCTCTCAGCTTCGAGGTAACGTTCCCCAGGCGAGTGGATCGCGCACTGCGGCGCGCGGCGCGGCGCGTGCTGGCGGCGGCGCGCCGCACAGCCGCACTCGCCGCTCACCACGCTCTGCTTCGCGCTCAGCCTGCTGGGCAGGAGGGCTCTCGCTGCAGCACAGCATCTCTCAGCTTCGAGGTAACGTTCCCCAGGCGAGTGGATCGCGCACTGCGGCGCGCGGCGCGGCGCGTGCTGGCGGCGGCGCGCCGCACAGCCGCACTCGCCGCTCACCACGCTCTGCTTCGCGCTCAGCCTGCTGGGCAGGAGGGCTCTCGCTGCAGCACAGCATCTCTCAGCTTCGAGGTAACGTTCCCCACAGGAGCCGCTTCTGCGCGATCTACGGCGAGTGCCAGTAAAATTGCCGTTTCATCCTTTATAATCATGATAATGCAACATCAAAACATGTCGAAAAAAAGTCAAATCGGGAAATAATCGGAAAGTAATCTGACGATTAACAATTCGCCGACTTGACGTTGACAAATCGTCAAATAACTTCACCAACTTCTTCAATAACTTCTCGAGGCCTGAGTTGGTGATAGGGAATGACAGACATTTACTTACTTAACTGCACCTGTGGTTCTCCAGTTGCCCTATAAAATATAGGGCTTTTTTTGGTGGGAAATCCCGCAGTTCTGGCAGGCACCTTAATACTACTGCTGATTTGGCTTTCCGAATTCACAAGTACGTTTCTTTTTGTATGTCGTAATAAAAATGTATTTCCATTCCAGCGTGGAGTTCTTCCTGTACGGGCTGCACTCGCTGTTCAAGGGCGACTTCCGCATCACGTGCGCGCGCGACGAGTGGGTGTTCACGGACATGTCGCTGCTGCACTCCGTGCTCGCGCCCGCCATACGCATGGCGCTCAAGCTGCACCAGGTAACTAACTGTTCAAGGGCGGGTGTCAGACTTTTACTGACTAAAACCCACCCCCTATCCTTCTTTATCTTCGTTCCAGGATCCCGGGGTTCTCTTTCGCATAACCCATGGCCCCAGAAGGCTTTGACCCTGCTAGGCCCCTATGGTTTTGCTGATATCTCCTTGAGGCGCGCGTGGAACACTACACCCCGTCGACGACTTGGGTTCGGTCCGGACGGTTACCGGACGGTCGGACGGCGAGCTACCCATTGCTCGCCGTCCGTAAGCCCGCGCCTGCTGTGAGCGGAAATCGGGACCGGGATCCCGGTGTTCCCTCGCGCGTGCAGCCGCCTCCTTTGCTAGCATTACTGCTTCGCAGAAGGAGGCGACCGCCTGCCACTCCTCCTCGCTCCGGACCATGGCCTGCACCAATGCCCGGCGCGAGAGATCATCGCCGATTGCCCCCACTAGGACACGGCGGTGCTCTGCCCAAGCGGGACACACCTCTACCGTATGCTCTTCCGTGTCCACACAATGGTCACACCCGGCCGTTTATCCTCCGAAACCTCCCGAACTGACCATGTCCGGTGAGGATTTGCGTCATGCAGAAGCTGAGGACGCCGTGTGGTCTTTCCATCCACTCCTCAACGAGGGGACTTACCACCATAATTGTGGCGCGCCCAAAAACGTCATTTAACTGACTGGGATGTTTCACCACTCTAGTTTTATCATTCCCTGCACATGACCTAATTTCTTCCTTTACTGTTGGCATGTTGGTATCGTTGTGTACTTCCGAGATTCGTATGAGCCAGGGTGAAGATTTTTAACATTTATTTTTATATCTTTCTGTGCAGGACCATTTCATGTTCCCCGAAGAATACTGTAGCAGCTCCGCACTGTACTGTGCCATAGCGTCGCATGCGCAACGACTCGTCATCTGCCACGAAGCCGCTCCAGCATGGAGATACAACGTACTGAGAGGGGCTCCACATTTGTTAGCTTTAAGGTAACAAACATATATGTAAAAAATCAAGAACCAAGGTGTAAGCACCAGGGAAACCCGCAAAATTCAGATCTTCTTAAAATTTTTATTTTTTATTATTTAATTAAAATTCATTAAATAGAGTTAAACGAACTAAGGGTTGTATTAATCATTTTAATGATTATAATTAAGGTTTGGGATCGTTAATTCCAATAAGAATTACATAAATTCACTGTAATGAGAATTTTAAAACTAAACATAAATCAATGTAGTTGAACGTATTACAAAACGTACAAGTTCACGTCACGTACGTAACATATTTTGATAACAGATTATTATTTCGTAAATAATTACGTGTTGCGGCCGCCAATCATATTTAAATGAACATACAGCTTGACACTGACCTGCTACCTACAAACTAACCTACCCTTTTTTTTTCATTTCTAGACACGTAATGGACGAAGGCAATGACGACTACAAGATAATAATGCTAAACAAGCGTCACCTAGGTTTCCGGGTCATCAAGCTCAACCGCGAGTGCGTGCGAGGACTTTGGGCTGGGCAGCAGCAGGAGTTAGTCTACCTCAGGAACAGGAACCCGGAGAGAGGGTCTATACAGAACGCCAAGCAGGTGAGTGGGTCCTAGATCAATCAAAGCGTGGAAATCTAGTAAAAGAACTGTTTGTCAGAAAGCAAAGCTGGTTCATATGACTTAAATTGTGGTTAAATTAAGTAGTAGAGAATAGAATAGAATAAACTTTATTGTACACCAAAATAGTAACAAAACTTTTACACTAACTTAAATCTATGGGTACAAAGGCGGTCTTTTCGCTGACAGCGATATCCACCAGACAACCTTAAGGTGGAATGTAAAAAATTTGAAATAGAAAAAGGGGGGTAGCCTGCGGTGTACTCTCTACACACTGTAGAGATAATATGACTAGCGTTATACGGTGTGATAAACCATGGGAAGCAGTCACCTTTTGCGAAGCAGTCACCTTTTGCGAAGCAGTAATGCGAGCGAAGGAAGTAGCGAAAAGTGTGAGGGAAAGGACAACCTCACGTCGCAGCCACCGTCCAGGACGAGCCGGGCGACGGGAGGCACAGGGTGATTCCCGGTTATCGTAGACGCAGGCTTACGGAAGGCGAGCAATGAGTAGCTCGTTATCCAATAAGGACTAAACTCGAGTCAAAGGCTCGTTATATTCTACGTGCGCCTCAAAAAGTTGTCAGCATAAGTGACGGCCCGCTAAGGGCGATGCTTTCTAAGGCTGAGGAATTGAAAGATTTAGCCACTCTCGCACCACCCAAAATGGCCGGCGTTATTTAATGAGTTCCCAAAGTACAAAAAAATAGTAGCGTTATAAAAATAGTGTCACTGATATTCATCTTTACAAAATCAAGAAATGACGCCAACAACACTGTCTTATAAAATACTCAAACATTATTTATTCTATTGCGATGGCCTACGTGACCAACCGCATGTGGGTGTGGTTTGACGATGAGCGCAAATTGGTCGCGTACCTACAGTTGGTTTAAGCTAGAACTACATTAGACCGACGCACACGTGTAACACGCCTGATTTGTACGTAGAACGACATCGCGTGGCGTGGATCAAGTGTAGCTCTACAAGTCTAGTTTCCATATAAAATGTATGGAGACCGACGCGCCCTGATCGACGTGTGTGGCACACATGGCCAAAATATCAATGCTAGAACTACACAGCGCACCTGTGTAGTTCTAGCATTGATATTTTCGCGCGGACTCATGCATCGTGGTGACTTGTTTTATATAAGTGGTGGCTAAAGAAGCGACTTCGTCCTGACACGTAGGTCAGAGTCGCCGCGTCACGTTGAATTCGATTGAACCGCATCGCTTCGCAACCGTAGTCGCATTGCATAACCCACGTTACTGTTACTTGAATTTAATAAGTATTTTGTCCACAGGCTCTTCGTAACATAATAAACTCGTCATGCGACCAGCCAATAGGCTACCCGATCTACGTGTCGCCTCTCACTACATCGTATGCGGACACGTCGCCACAGCTATGTTCGCTACTGGGAGGTCCTCTCACTGTGTCCGCTATACGAGCCAGGATAGCTGCTGCGTGGAGACGGTAAGAAACTTATCGCCGCCCTAATGCTTTAGTGGCCAATCGACCATTGAGCAAAACTTACAGAAGTAATTTTTTTTTTGAGATGTCAAAAAAAAAACCAGAAGCATTTTATTTCAAATAAACCATTTACAGGCACTTTTGAAATGTCAAGAAGTCAGTCAGTCAGAAAAAAAAAATGATGCTAATTGCACATTCCAAAGCGTATATCTCTGTGAAGAAGAATGTGCAAGAAACTCCATGGACACTCTTTTCAATTATGTTTTGTAATTACAAATATCTCTGTTACAAGTTTATTGATATTCTCAGAAGTTCATTAAAAAATTTCACACAATAGAAACATCTTCATGTTTCTATTGTGTGAATTTTTTTAATTCTATATACAGGGTATATGAAATTTTTATTTCTATATACAGGGTTATTTGTAAAACACTGGCAACCTCTCAGGAATATACTAAGAACATAAACAACAATTTTTGTTCAATGAATGTTAAAAAAATTTCATACATTGGTACATCAGATTTTCATACATAAATAAAAATATTTAAATTGAACGTTCTAAATGTTACGAAGTCTATGCAAAACAAGCGATGATAGTACAACAGTGGAGGGGAGCGGGGATTGTGCGCGGGAGGTGTAGGTACAGCAGAATACAGAGTTGGAATGTGTTAGATAGAACAGCGAAATCTCGAAGGTTTGTTTTTGGTAAATTTATTATGTTTTGTAAAAAGTCATAGAACAAAAGTTGTTGTTTAGAATGTTAGTTATACAGTCCTGCAAGGTTGTTAGTGTTTTAAATAACTCTGATTATCTGAATAATAATTAAAAATAATAAACACTAGACATTAGTTGCTATACTTGAAATAAAAAGTCAATTTTCCTAAAATTGGTCACTGGCCATTCAAGCCCTAGGACAACGTTATGTCTACATTGATTGCTTAGTCAGCCTCATAAGGACTAAGTCCCACTGCTGGGACTTAGTCCTTTCTACGAGTGGAAACGAGCCGTAATCCACCCCACGGGTCTAGTGCCGATTAATGAATATTGCATTTCATCGAATTTTTGGGTCTAGGACATACCGGCCCAATATGCGTTTAGGTGTTTTTTTATAACAAAGTCCTCCATATTTTGCCGTCACATGGGAAATTTTTTACAATTCATGGAATTTTGTTTGAATTCCAACAAAAATATCTAGACAAGCGTGCTCCATCGTCGATCACATCATCGCTTACCATCAGGAGAGATAGTGTCAGACGTGACCCTATTCAGAATAAAAAACAAAACAAAACATCGGTAAAATGAAACTAAGAAACTTGGTCTTTTTTTGAAGTAATAATAATAATAATAAATCGTTTATTTATAAAATAGGGCACATTTACAATAAAGTATATTAAAAAGAACACAGTTGCTTATATGCCTGAACTAGGGTGAACCTGTGCTTCAGGCGAGAGAGTGCTTAAATACAAAATAATAAATTAACATTAAATATGACTATTATAAAAACTTAACTAAAGTGAAGAAGTGTCATCTACAAGTTTGGTTTTCTAAGTGAATGTTTTGTTGCACAGTATCCGCCGTCGTTGCGGCGAGGGCTGCTCGTCGGGCGGCGCGGGCGGCGCCGCGTGCGACGCTAGTGCGGCCGAGGCGGGCGCGGCCAGGAACAACACGCCGCGCCACAACGCGCTGCATCTCTCTAGAACTTCACTAGGTAACAGACTGGGAACATCATGTACGCCGTTTAATTTATTGTCATATGCCACCCCGTATACATAGGATACTTTTTACCCCAAGAGTGTGTTCCCTTGGATTTTTTTTTTTTTCTAGCAAGCAGACGAAGCTGCTAGTAGAAGTTATGTAGTTTGTTTATGTATTGTATTTTCGTGTACATCTTATATTTAACTTTCACAGCTGTAAAGTAAGAAAAATATTTTGTTTTATTTCTCAAGAATCATAATTAGTAATGTAAGAAACTGTGCCTTGTTTACTTACAGCGGGTACGCGCGGCAGTTTGGCGAGTGCGGGCAAGCCGACGTCCTCCACACTGGCGTCGCTCGCCGGCCTGCTGCGGGAACACTCCCACGAGAGAACCACGCATGATGAAACTGGTATGTGTCACATGTTTTCACACTTTAAATGTGAAAAAAGAATCGATGCTTTTTTGGACTAACCTTGTGTGTAAGAGTAATCTTTTTTGCTATTACTAAAGTATTTGTAAATAAATGTGTGGGATCATTTATTTATTTTTTGTGTAAGTTGAAAGCGCCAGGATATCCCGCGAAATTCCTGCAAATGCTAAAAACTTGATAAAATTTGAATTCAACGGGCTACCCTCAACTCTTTCAGTTCAAATCCATCCTGTACCAGGCCACTCAGAAACTTTTAAGAAAAAATTGTTTTTATGTATAAGGCACTGGCCACTTGTAATTGGTTCAAACGCATGAAACTTTGTATAAAGGCTGGTGGAGAGTTCTTTGAAAAGATTTAATAACAATATTTTATACATAAAAGTTATTTTTTTAGTTTCTCAAAACTTTCTGAGTGTCCCACGTATAGTCACTGAAGCAATGCTAAACTATATTAATCATGTATTTGTTTTTGCTCATACAAAAGGATTAGATATATTGAAGATATATAACTGTAAGTGGTAATTAGTTCTATTATATATGTAGATAGATTTAGCACAGAAGAATCAGAATTTGTTTTATGATATTAGCTTTGAACGTATTTAAATGATGTATAATTATGTAATATATCGACGGGTGCACAGTGATTTTTTAAAGTTTACGCAATAGGCAGTATAATTACGTTAAGTCTTAATCACCGTCAGCAATGGCTAGGTAGGCAGGGCGCCGCGCGCACGTGGGTTATGTTCACGGGTGTGTGCGGCCGACTGCCGGCTTGATAGCGTTTCCAATTTGTCGTGACGACATATAATCGTGTAGTTTTAACTGTCATGGCTTACCTAATACAACTAAGGTATTCACATATAGGACGACACGACTAAAGCCCTGCGCAGACGACGAATTTTTGTCCGCTAAAATAGATAGCTCACAACTGTGTCGAGTAACGCAAACGAGGGATTAAAAGTACCGCGTACGAAGAGTCCCCCCAAATAACCGAGATACTTTACCCGTACTTTTGTCCAATCCGCTCTCTGCATATAGAGAGCGGATTGGACAAAAGTACGGGGGTGTCCCCGAAAACAATAGAACTCGTGGGACTAGGCGAAGCAACGCTCTTGGCAGACTTTAGTCCGCATTTGGCGCTCCGGAGAGTGACGTACATTCCGTAGTTCGCGGTAAATCCGCGGCAGACTTTTTATTCGCGGAGCATACTCTTTTCACCGCCGCGGGGAAAAGTCCGTCGTCGGCGCAGGCCTTTACTGTCGTCAACGAGTTTTTTTGCGGTGACAACAGATTGACATGATAGTGTGAACGGCTAGCAAGACGTCGAAAAACTTATCGTTTTTTTATAGTGTTTATCAAAAAACACTATTTACAAAGTTCTAAACAACCGGCAAGAAACTCCATGGTTACTCTTTTATTGTATTTACACAGGTTTTGATTGTACATTTTTTTGTATCGTACCTATGTATTTTTTAGTTTGAAAACTTTTGCTTCTTCTTTGACGTGTTAAATTACAATAAATAGGTAACTTACTGCAATTATCAGAAAATCGCACAATTGTTGGTAACTTTTATCATTTTGAACCCATCGATATTCAGAATTTGCACAGCATGAGTAGAGTAGTATTTTAGTTCAATTTGTGTGACAAGCCTCACTTCGGGAACTCACTTTGAGAGACATATATTACGCAGACTTCTAGGCTAGACTAAAGGATGATTCATACTAGACTGTGCCGGGAGCGAACCGTCTCCGTCTCCTACTCGATTTTTTAATCGGCTAATCGACTCTTAAATCGAATCGTTTACACGATTCTATTAAAGAGTCCTAATCCATATTACACGGATGATAGTGTAATATGGATTAGGTACGTCACATAAAATGTCCGTAGTATTTCCTATCCGTACCCCTTACATCCCAAGGTGCGAAGCCTCTAATATGAATCATTCATGAGGTGGCTTGCTTGATTTGAATATGTTTAGAGCAGTGGTACCCAACTTGTAGTCCATAAGAGCTAAATTAATATGGTCAGAATTAAAAAAAAATTTATAAGCTTTCCAACCAAAACACGTGAACTAATTTAATTTTTGTTTTTTAAAACGATATAAACTAATGCTCGACTGCGATCCCACCTGATAGTAAGCAGTGGCATCTATTAGAAATGTTGTGTTTTCTCGTTAATTTTTAGATTTTATAAAATAACTAACTGACCAGACAGACCTTATCCTATCTTAGCAATGAACCGTCAAACGCACTAAGGTTAAATAGTTATAGTTTTCTGATTTTTTCTTATTTTCTGCACAATTTTTCTTTTCGTAAGAACTTTTTCCTGATAATAACAAACACAACAAAAAAATTATGAGCGAAATTAGTCCAACCGCGTGATGACGTGACCAAGGGAAAGAGGGATTAATTTTTGTATGTATAAATTTTGTGTTCCACGGTCTAAAAAAAGTTGGGGACCACTGGTATAGTTTCTTGTAAGTTTCGCAGCTGCCTCAAAAATACTCGGAGACAAACTCCAGTTATAGCTTCCTCTGTACATTAAAGCAGCGGCAGTGGTGTCAAGCGGGGGAGTACTGATGGAAAGTGGCAACTCTCATCGAGTCGTGCGAGAGCTGAGCCAGCCGGCCAGCGCGCCGCGACGAGACAGGAACACGAGAGCTAGGACACCCGCCAAGGAACCGGGACGACAGGTACAGATCATGAAAGAAATAAAAATAACTAGCTTTTGTGTGCAGCTTCGCCCGCAGACATAAAATATAGCTTATGTAACTCAGGAATAAAACGGCTTTCTCATCATCTTCCTGCCCTTGTCCCATCTTATTTGGGGTCGGCGCAACACGTTTTTTTTTCCACTCTATCCTGTCAACCGTCATACTATCACTAACTTCCTTTTCTTTCATATCACTGTTCACACAATCCATCCATCTTCTCTTTGGCTTCCCTCTCCCTCTCCACCCATCCACATGTATACTCATATCTCTTTTAGTTACATGTGTTTCATCTCTCCTCTTTACATAACCATACCACGACAAACGATTCCCCTTCAACTTTTCAGTCACTGGCGCCACTTTCAAACTTCCTCTAATATACTGATTTCTCACTTTATCCATTCTCGTCACACCTTTCTTAAAACAGCTTTCTATCGGTGAAAAAAATTACGCAATCGGACCAGTACTTTCAGAGATTACCTCCTACAAAAAAAAAAACATAAAAACAAACTTTACCCCTTTATAATATTATAAGTGTAGATAGTGTAGATGATATTAGTGTAAGTAGGCCTACATTAGGCCCACGTGGCGCATGGGCGCGTCGATCTCCATACATTTTATATAGCAACTTGACTTGTAGAGCTACATTAAACCCAGGCTGACATCGTAATAAATACACACGAATACACAAAACAATAGATATAATATACGATACTTTTTGTGCAATCAAATTCTTTCTCTGTCACACTAATTGTCACATTTTAATTTGTTCTGTGTCTGGGTATAATTTATCTATAATATGTATGTATTTAGAAATACATAAGTATGTTCATCAGTTGTCTAGTACTCATAGCTCAAGTTCTGCTTAGCTTGAGACTAGACGGCGTTGTGTGATAGTTATGGAATATTACTAATCATACTATATCCATATTATAGAAGCGTAAGTTTGTGAGTGTGTGTGTATGTTTGTTTGTAACTTCTTCATGCTAAAAATGCTGAATTTGAATAAAATTTGGCTCTCAGGTGGATCATGTCTGTGATATGTGATACTTTTTATCCCGGGAGTTGGTTCTCGTATAATAATTATCTACTTTTACGCGAGCAAAGCAGTTGGCAGAAGCTAGCATATAAAAACTACGTATAAATGTTATAATAAAAAATAAGGAGTACCTTGAGGAATTATGCATTTTTGCTGCGGAAACAAGACTGATTAAAATATACCGAAAATTTATAAAATAGATGATTTTTAGAGATATCCTATAGTACTAATTATTCCCGATGAAGTGCATTCTTCAGTACTCTTTTAGTGTAATACCCACATAATGACACATCGCTTCACGTGCAGGCATGTAGCCGCAGCCGCATGCGTCGCGCCGCGCCCGCGTCCTTCCGCCTGCTGGCGGCCTCCGACAACATGCGCCTAGAGCCCACCGCATGCTCCTCACATCCCAACGATGACACGCAGGTATGGAATGACAATCTTGAAATGTAGGTATACTATACACCTCTGCTCAATCCGTCAGGGAGAACCGGTTTCACGAGATGAACATCCTGCACTGGTCCTTAATATTAAGGGGATGCTCTAAGGTAGACCGCGATGACTTTTTCATCAAATAGCCATTCAATGGGGTAAGACGAACAAAGAGGGTAGTATTTATGATTTTAATGATTATAATTCCGTAAATAAATAAGTATTTCGACCACATTAATTAATATACAACTTTACTCTGACCTACTAAATGCAAAAAAAAAACTGATGAAAATTTGAATTTCGCGGGCTACCATGGAGCATTCACCATAAAGCGATTATGAGCTAAATCTTTTATGGCGCCAAGAATGAGTACTAATATATTAAAGTGGAAAAATTTTATTTGTTTGTTTAAACGCGCTAATCTCTAGAACTATTAGTTAGATTGGAAAGAAATCTATCTGTTTGTAATAGCCAGGTCCATGACGAATAGTATAGACTATATAACATCACGCTATGACACACTGAAGTGGAGCAACAACCAAAGACGCGATTGAAGGCGCGGGAGGCAGCTAGTATTAATGTAATAATACATTTATTAATCGCAACCTCACACCTCTTGTTTAGATGTACCATTTCTTTTTAATACAGTAGCGACATCTATGACGTCACAAAAGAACAACCTGCATCGTAGTAAGAGTTATCCATGCGATTAAAACATTTACAACGGCTCAAAATCAACTATGGGGTAGTTGCCCTTTGGTCGCAGGATCCTCCCTTTTCAATGGAAATTTGCGGGACTTGACGCCAAGTTCCGCTTACCTCTAAAATGCAATGACGATCCGATAGTTAACTAATATTTGTGTCGGCAGAGTGCGGCAGGCAGTAACTGGGAGTGTGCGTGGCGAGACCAGCCTCGAAGAGCGGCCAGCGCTAAGGTAAGATGAAAAGAACATCAGCTCTTTTTCAGGCTGTATAGTTATGTAAGAAAACAATTAAAAAACGGAGAGTGTGCGTCGTAATAGGCTATGTACACGTATTTTTGAAAACTGTGTCAATTCGGTCCTAAAGGGCTCATAAACTCCAAAAAAAAATCGATAAGAGCCATAATTTTCTTAAGGCGCAGGAGTGCGAGGTGCGGGACGTACTGCCGCCATCTCCCTAATCCGATAAATTGTGCCTATATAAGTGCGTGTACCGCGGTCAAAAAGCGTCTACATCTGCTATCCCTTGTATTGTATAGTTTGCCTCGTATATCTAATCCAAAATTGTAAAAAGTTAAATTGCAAGTACGTACAGTAAACGTCTAAAATCGTCTCCGAGTATCTGTTTCAGCTCCTATCGACACAGACCTAACACACAATCAATCTAAGCCTAGACGATTTCTATGGCACTTATCAGCCATTACTGTATCATTAATGGGTACCTGGTACCATACCTACAACGAAAAGTTAGTATAATTCATACGTACTTTTCTAAGTTTATCTAAGACATTGCGACAACCCGTGCTTCGGCACTTAAAGTCGTTGCTCCCGGTTATCATTCGTAGATCTTTGACAGTCGTTACAGGGAGTAAGACGCTAGAAAATCTAACCATCAGTCTGTCGAAGGTCTGTCGTGTTGCCCATTAACTGGGTTGTGGACGTCTGATAGGCAGTCACTCCATGTAAGACACCGATATTCTCCCGCATCCGTTTAGACCTATACTACATTTGTTTACGTAGTTAACGTAAACAATCTTGATATTTCTTTTAATTAAATAATCATATAAAAGACATACAAAGATTATTTAAATTGAGTTAATTACCAAACATCCATATATGTAAATATCAAATTGTTAAAATTTTTAGATATAATTTTTAGACAACTTTTATATAAATGACGTGTCAAGATTGTTTACATTTAGTTAATTACCTAAACAGATGGAGTATAGTCCGTAGACTAATGAGAACTAAACCATTTGAGTTAGTGTAGTGTATAATAGTGATCAATGCTGTGCTATGACACATGAATAAAGTGTTTTTACCCGACTGCAAGAAGGGTTATGTTTTTTGCGCGTATCTTGTATGTATGAATGTATGTATGTAATATTCTTTATTACCTCATATCTTCCAAACCGCTGAACGGATTTACATAATTAAGATATCTTTAGATTCGTCGTGATAGCCCAAGTTTTCTTAGATAAAATAATCTAGACTAAAATCATTCCATATATTATGGGTCCCGACTGTTGCAGTTTTGTTTTAATAAAATAGGTTTCTACGCTACTGGACCGACCTTGTTTTTTTTTTCTTTTCAGTTTTTTTTTTAAAGTTATTTTTTTCGCAGTCAGGTTCTTTTATTTTTTCGATACCAGGCTCTAAGAAAGTGCTGTGGACTTATATAAAAAAGCTAAAGGGCGCTATTCTTGGTCTTAAAAAAACCTATAATAACGTATAATAATAAGTTAGTGTTAAATTGCTTATTAGTCTTTTAGGCTAGATTATAATCAATTATTAAGAAATCTGATCTTAATAATAAATGAAAAAAATAAAACCGGTTAGACAGGAAGCTGACTCCAAGCTAGTAGGGGAAGTTTATACAGCGTACATCGAAGTACTGGAACAATTTACCTTCTTCGGTCTTCCCATCCGATTATAATTTAGATGTCTTCAAGGCTAGAGAGTGAATAGGATTTTAATAAACCAATTTACTTTACCATCAACGATTGCATCACTGCTTACCATCAGGTAGGAACGCAGTCAAGCACTTGTTTAAATTTAAAAAAATATATGCTCGGGAGATGATGATGATCACTGCACCGATAATAAACTCTTATCCACTCTTTGTCTCCAGGTATCAAGTAGCCGAGGAGGTCCGTCTGCAGAATCCTCACTAGAAGACCTAACCTTGACGCCGACAGGGCTGGACCTGTCGCTGCCGGACTGCAAGATCATCGCCAACAGGAACGCCAGGCAAGACAGAGACTTTAAAAGGTATCCCCATTGCACGCATTCATTCATCCATCACGGCTTGACTACGTATGTATCGGTGAGAACGCAAACAATCGCTTTTTCTCGGTAAAAGAAAGACAAAAAATATGTAGCGACATCTATATATGATGTCACATAGGAACTAAACTACGAAATCCTGCGTCGCACAATTAACAGCCCAAAATCATCTATCGGGCAGTTGCTCAGACCAGACATAACACCCGTCTGGTCGGAGGATCCACCCTTTTCAAAGGAGGATTATGGCACTTTACACTGTGTTCCACATACCTCCAAAAATAATTATGCCTGATGACCGGTTTTAACCATCTTCATTCTTTGATTTTTACGCCCAGTTACTGGAAAGACATTAGTGACATGTTAACCAAAATTGAAAATGCGGACGGCGAACAATAGGTAGCTCGCCAAAGACAAAGTTAAAAGCTTTTTATTTCACATAGGCCTACATGGGCACTTATAAAACGGTTGAAGCTAGTGCACGCCGTCCGGTAAAAACCAAGATTAACTCGCCAGCGCGTTGTGTTTCACGCTCGCCTCCAAATTCCTGCCAGCACGATTGACGGGGCCGATGGCTGCCAGGACTGCGGGATTTTTTGAAATAGTCGCCGTTGTTACCCTGAAATGCAAAGGAAAATTGCAAAAATGCGGGTGGGATTATGTCAGTAAAGACAGACACTCCCTTCACGCTCCACCCAGAGCGGGAGTAGTTATTTGATGATTACCCACCCTAATACTAGCCGACCCGAAAAACGTTATTATGCCATATAAAACTATTATCAAAGAAAAAAAGGAGGTCGTGTTAGAATGGTACGAAATAGCCTACGACCTATTCTCAAATCTATATATACAAAAGAAGTAAATCAAAATCAAATCAAATCAAATCATCTTTATTGTGGACTATAGGTATACATCATAAATACAGGTCTTAAATAATTTAAATAAGTTCAGCTATATCCCGCCGTTGAGGCATACAATAATAAAATACAAATCAGAGGTTAAAACACAATTAGTCATATAGTCTCGATACATTATTAAAATATTCCAAATTATAAATACATATAAATTCAATTCCAAGTCATATTAGTCATAATTTATTATAACAACGTAGTAGTAAATTAACGAATGTAGTAAATTAAGAAAAAGTAAAATAAAACATTAAGTAAGATACGTAATATATGTCAGAGATTAATAAATACTAAATGATAATGTCAATACAAAATAAAAAAAAAATTAAAATAAATACAATAAATCGATTAAGAAAAGTAAATCGGACCTAGAAAGAAGTAACCATTATCATAATTGTACACATATATTTCTGTCTGAGAGGTACTCACTCACGGTATAGTACGTCTTTTTTATAAGTAGATCGTGCAATTTTTTTTTTAATACGTCGTAATCGTTGCATTCTAACAAAGATTTAGGGAGTTTGTTATATACCCGTGGAGCCATTCCTAAGAAACTTTTATGAAATATGGCTTTTTGTGTGGTCTACCGCTTATCTTATGTCTATGTCGCGCGCTGTTATGAGTTCCAAACAAATGAAGATTATTTTTAACAAATATCGCCACCTCATATATGTACAGGCAGGGTACTGTTAATATACGAAGATTCGTAAAATACTGTTTACAGTTTAAAAGTCATAAAAATTACCGATCTTTGTGACTTTTTTTTGTATCGTTTCGAAGAAGTTCGATATCTAGATTATCTAGAGAAAGGATTTGTATTTTTGTTTGTAATGAATAAACTGAAAACTACTGGACCGACTTTACGCTACTTTAGCACTGAGTGACATAGGCTGTATTCATTAAACCCCAAGCGAACGCCTGCGCTCGCACGCTCATTGTCTTTCTATGTGTCTCTAATTACGGTACTCAAAAGATTAATGTATATCATATATTTTCCATTTTAACGTGGGCGAAGCTGCTGGCAGAAGCTAGTATAGAATATAGTTATTATGGTCTTTTGCTACCGCTTTTTAACGGTTGTTTGCGTTCTTCTTTATGTTTTATGAATAAAGATATTATAGGGGATTCTCGAACATTTTTGGACATAACAAGATGCGAATAATATAGTCTCGTCTCTAGTAACACAAATTGTTTGGTCGTCTCCTACATTATCACATATAATAAAAAAAATATATTTAAATAAACTAACATTATAAACACGAAAAGATTTTATGTATTTGTGGTGACAGACAATGTCCTGGAATAGCACATAGGACACTTTTTATCCTGGGATAATATTCGACATTCACGCGGGCGAAGGCACTGGGCAGAAGCTTTTTTTTTTCGTTGGGAAAATCATCTTATGACATCCCCGAGATAGTGTCAGACTTTTACTGACTAAAAACCCACTCCTGTTCCTTCGTTGCCTTTCGTACCGGGGCCGAGTCTTCCTTTCAGAATCAGACCCTTGGCCCCAGTAGGCTTCGACCCTGCTGGGCCCCTAAGGTTTGCTGACATCTCCTTGAGGCGTACGTGAAACACTACACGCCGTCGATGACTTGGGCTCGGTCCGGACGGTTACCGGACGGTCGGACGGCGAGCTACCCAATGCTCGCCATCCGCAAGCCCGCACATAGGACACTTTTTATCCTGGGATAATATTCGACATTCACGCGGGCGAAGGCACTGGCAGAAGCTGGTCTTTTATTTACGCGCCACACTTTAAATTTGCAATGTCATTCCATTTTCATAACCTAATATAATTTTTTTTTAATAACAATCACTGCTTTTAATGTTTTTTGTTTTTGGTGTGCGAATGAAAACTTTTTACTGATTTTAACACCCTCATTCCATATTCATGTAACATCATTCTTTTCCGCCATGGTCGGTAATTCAACAAACTAATAAAAATCTTCTATGCAGGTATTATGTCAACGAAATGACGCCAAAAGATTTATCGAAACTGAGCAAGGAAATACGTCACGAACGCGAGAGCTATCGCGAATTAACTGGCCGGTACATAGAAAAACCAGAAGCCATACCGTTGAAAGAAACCCACTACTCAGACTTATCAAACAAAGAGTCTATCCTCAAAAAAGAATCATCTTCGAAAAAGGACTCTAAGGCCAAAGAAATAAAGACGAAGATTAAACGGTCGGATTCTGGTAGGAGCGAGTTGAAGGTAAACGTCAGTGTGGGTAGCAAAGTGTTGATCATCGAGCCCTTGGGGGTGTATGACTGCATTAATCTGGGGAGGAGGATCGACGTGCAGTGGCCCTCGGAAGCTGAGAGGGAGAGGGGCGGGAGGAACTTCTGGGGCAGCTGGGTGCCGCTCGCGGGAATGGACGGATTGGTCAGTACACATTATAATGCTACTTTATGTAATGGTTAGCCTCAATAAAGGCCTCAACTCCAATGATATTTAAAAAAACAATTAAAAAGTCGTCGGGATAGATAAATTCGTTATTCTAATCAATCCCGATGACATTTTTAATTTTAAAAGTAATTCATTCATTTTTTTCACTAAAAATGTTAGAATAACGATTTTATACAGTTTAAATTAAACAAAACGTAAAGATTTTTTTTTTTTTAATTGGGAAGAAACCGACGAAAAATTCCACCACGGGGGTCCATGGTATTCGTTTGTGCGTCGATGTCAGAGACACCCTGTATAGTCACTAAAATCCATGCAATTAGATCTAGATGTAAATTTTTTTTTTTCTTTAACCTTTGGTTTGTTTTCTCCAGGTTGTACACAAATGGACACCAAACCACAGGGACCCAAAACTCCGATCTCACGTCGACAAGAGCATACTTCTTATACAAATAGACGACAAATACGTTCCCATCGCCGAAAATTGTGTCCAAGACCTCGGCGACGAAGTGTGAACCTTATCTCTGAGAGCACAAGGTCCAAATCAGCGTGAACAAAGTATGAACTATTATTCTATTTTTAATATGGACATCTATGGGCTATGACAGTGAAATCTTAACCTTATTTGTAAAATAATAAGGTCAATATCAAAATGTACGGGACAAAAACTTTTATCGTGATTAGGATTAAATATGGCGAAAGAAAATTACACTTTATGGCTATTAAAAGAAGTTGGAAAATTGTATTCAACCTCTAAAGTTGCGTGTATGATCTCGGTGTTGAATTATGAACCTTACGTGTACAGTAGTAAGGTATATTATGAAAGGCTGTTGTGAAACTGATTCTTATTTTTATTAATGCAACTAATACAGTTCCTCTTGGCATTTGTAACATGATTAATGATCACAAATGAATCATTAGAAAGAAAAACTGTGTGCTTCAAGGTAACCCATGAAAGTCAAATGTACTTAGATTTTTTGCATTTTGCAGGTCAGTGAACCAGAGTTCTATTTTCATTGAATTAAGATTAGCGACTGTAACAAATGTGACTTATTGAGTTATAATCAATATATAACATCAATTTAATCTGTAGGGGCCTAACAGGATCGAAGCCTACTGGGACCAGGGGCTGTGCAAAAGAGATCCAGAAGTGCTGGAACAAAGGTAAATAAGGAGCACAGGAATGGGTGTTAGTAAATAAAAATCTGAGACGCCCACTCGGTCCGCCCCAGAGCGCGAGAACTCATTGAATTATATCATACCTAAAAAAAAATCATTCAACAGGTTAGCTGAACTGAATGGTATTGATGATTTAATGACTATAATTCTATAATTAGAGCAGTGGTGGCCGAGTGGTAACGGCCCCGACTCACGAGTTGTACGTCGCGAGTTCAAACCCAGCCAGGCGCATTGATCTGTGTTATTTATTTCATCACCACTGCTCTCAAAACGGTGAAGGAAAACATCGTGAGGTAACCGGCATGTCCTAAGACCAAAAAATTCGGAGACATTCACCAACCCGCACTAAGCCCCCGTGGTGGGTTACAGCCCATTCCCTCTCCTAGAGAGGAGGCCTGAGTTCCAGCAGTGGGAACATTAAAAGGCTGATTATGCTATGTTATGCCAAAATACATGTTACGGTCGCAACTTGACACTGACCAGCAAAATGCAAAAAAAATAAATAAGAAAAATTGAATTTCGAAAAAAAAAAATGAATTTTGAAGTCTTACCTTAAGACCACACGACAGAAGTGAAAACTTCATCAAGGCTATGTTAACCTATTAACCGTTTACGTCGTATATATCCGACAAACTCTCGCGTTTATGCCGCCAAGGTCGCATAACTACGACCAAATACTCCATCTCGTCAGCTCTTCTGTCACCTATGGGGATTGAAGAGCTAAACGAGATGGAGTACCCAGTCGCAAACACACGACCCTGGCGTATAGGACACGAAAAGCCACCTCGAACCAATACGACGTAAGCAGTTAATAATACAAATTCATAATAATATCCGTAATAACTTTTAATATCTGTGTTCGTTAATCATGCTATAATGTGTTTTTCTAATGTAATACAAAGTTATATTTTATGAGCTCGCTGTGAAAATCTCTTCTACATAACTAACTTCATATTAAAGTACCAACATTACTCAGATATCAATACATTGCTGTTAGGAATGGCAGACTCCATTCTTAGGACTACCGTACAGCCAGCTGCGGATTGTTCACAAGTGGGTTTTAGTCAGTAAAAGTCTGAGAAGTTATTTGATTATTTCTCGAAAAAAGGGCCACCGCATACCACACCAATGATTTTCAATACATGTGTCGATGTACATCGATACTTAATTATTTGTGGTTAAAATATTAATTGTTATTCGTACAACTACTGATCTATTTGAATAGTTCCTATTAACATATTGTAATGAATACTTTTTATTTACGAAACAAAAATAACCTTATGCAAAACGTGTAAACTGTCGCTTTGCAATTAAAACCATGTAGTCAAGTCTGCGGTCCCTTGATGCTGTGAAAAAATCAAACTTCTAAGTTAACTAAAAAAAAGGTGGTTAAAGTCGCAAAAAACGTATATTTCGACATTCACAAAGGAATCAAAATTCATAGGGTATTTCCCGTTGACCTAGAATCTTGAACTTTGGCATGAAGCAAGGTCTTATAGGACAGATATAAGAATAAATCTGAAAACAGTAAATCGTTTCGTTAATTGTTGCTACGACAACTTTTTTTTTGGGATTTGGAAAAATTTTCGAAACTCCATTTAGGAATTGAACTGTTTACATGGGCAGGTTAGTACGGAAGCCTCAAGGCGCGAGTTTGACTCGCACTTGCCCAATAGCTTAAAGTCTCCAGCCAAGATGTGCAAAAAAAATCAAAACTAAACAATTAAACGCTGAGGGCACCCCCTGTAGGGTACAGACCTCGGCTTAGGGCGTCGCTGGGGGAGGGCAAGAAAGGATGGACTGGATCAAACTTGATCGGTATCAGAAGTAATGCGGTACTATAATATGAAAGGTTATCGTTTCTGTCACAAAGCAATATCAAGCAAGGCAAGTACAGATCTTATGACGACTATGAATAAGTTAAAAAAAGATAGAAATAGACGGTCCAAGTAGCAATGTGTTTTCAACCTTATCTCTCAACGACTTAAGATCAATTTTGCTTGTACGTATCTGAGCGTTCCATCTTCGAAGTTCTCAAAACAAAACATCTTTTGACGCCATTTTCAAAGGCATACCCGTACCAGTAAGAATATAAGGTTGAAAATACAATAAATAGCAGTCTGTTGAAATAGGATTTACTTAAACTTGACTAAGTCGTCCATGATCGACTTAAACGTAATAATTATGAATCTATAGTTAAATTGTCTACCATAAGGCTGCCTATCCATTTGAGCGCGGTTCTCTGAGTGTCTAGTGCGAATTTTTGTATACTCGAATACGTTGACGTGAGCAAATCATGTCAATTCGCAACGTTAATAAACATTATCGTGATTGAATAAAACCTTAAATACATTATGGGACAAAATGTCCCCCAACATAACGCGCAACGCGGTCAAATTTTCCAACAACATGCTCCGCGAATGCTACGTGAATGCTTAGTAAAATTTTGGGCGGCAAGTTACGGGACACTGGGCAACTTTGCTGCGTCACGAAGATTTTTTTTTTTTAATTACCACACAACGCCGTCTAATCTCAAACTAAGCAGAGCTTGTGTTCTGAGTACTAGCCAATGATAAACATGCTTATATATTTCTAAATACATACATATTATAGATAAATTACACCCAGATTGAGCGTTGCGTGTCATGTTTGGGGACATTTTGTCCCTTAATAAATGAGGCTTAAGTATAACAAATCGTATTAAACCCTCAGGTAACTTTAAACAAAATAGGCTTAAATTGGATAACACAAAATACTTTTTAATTATTTTTTTTATTTTCGCACTTATGCCATTATGTTTCGTCTAGAGATAGTTGTAACTGTAATATATTCCTGTATTATTAACTTTAGGTTGCGTTCATCCCGTGATGTAAATAAAGATGATTGGTTGTGACGCAAGTTTGACTTTTACATCTAAGGATTAAGGAAGAAAACTTGAAAATGTTGCTACTCGGGCATCATCATCATTTCAGCCGAAAGACGTCACGTCCATTGCTGGACTCAGGCCTCCTCCGAGCGTCGCCACAACGACCGGGACCTAACCAGGGCCGTTCGATGCGGCCACGCTTTCTTAGGCAATCAAGTAAAAATAGGACTTGCTGATCACTTCTTGCCAGTTTTATATAATAGAGGATAATGGTTAAGGCACGGCAAGCCAAGATTTACGTGTTAGTCTTTAAATCTAGCAGTTTTGTGCATTTAACATAATTTAGTTCATAAGATTACAAGAAACGATCGGGAAATAACTCAAAAGGCACATTTGAAATTGAAGCGAAAGATTGTAAAAGTCTCCCAAGACTTGCGACACAACACAAGCTTTGTTGTGTGTGGGTAGCTTTACAATGTAAATACTTGTAAATAATGTAAAAAAAAATACGAAAAAATGTATATTCGTCTCTTTAATATATAAAGAAAAACATCTTATTACAGTACATAAGTAGAAACCTTTTTTATTTTTGTTATTATGTTATTATTATTTTTGTTGTCAAAATTCGTTTTGTATAAAAAAAAACCGTTCGCTCCAAATACCCTTTAGTCTGACACCAAATGAATGTGTATCGTGTATTTAAATTATTTATAAATTAATAATATTTATGTAAGTGACTGTGTGTATCTATGAGGCAAAGTCGTATGTTCTTCCGATGGCACCCGAAGTATATAAACCAACAAATCAACCAATATATTGTAACATACATAACATTTTTAAATTAAACTCCATTAATATTTCATTGATTAAGGGCGGGATTCACCAATGAAATTAATCGAGTTTTAACGTTTGGCTCGCATAATCGCCTTTAGCCGCTGTCACTATCATCATCATCATTTCAGCCGAAAGACTTCCACTGTTAGACATAGGCCTCCCCCAAATGTCGCCACAATGACCGGACCTGTGCTTCTCGCATCCATCGGATTCCCGCAACCCTTACCAGGTCATCGGTCCACCTTGTGGGAGGCCTTCCAACGCTGCGTCTTCCGGTACGTGGTCACCATTCCAGAACCTTTTGTCCCCATCGACCATCTATTCTGCGAGCAATGTGCCCTGCCCACTACCACTTAAGTTTGGCGATTCTTCGGATTGCTGTCACTAGAATATGACAAAAGAAAAATACAGACAAGTGACACTAGTGACAGCGGCTAAACGCGATTATGCGAGCCAAACGTTAAAACGCGATTAGTTTTATTGGTGAATTCCGCCCTTATTATTCATTGTTCATACAGCTAAGGCGTGGGATTCTATGCCGAATTTTGTTTCCTAATAGCTACAACCTGAGGGTTTTTAAGTCAAGTGTGAATAGGTTACATCTAGGCTAGCGTGCTTCATCATCGACCACATCGTCGCTTTCCACCAGGTGAGATAATAGTCAAGAGTAACGGGAGCTTAACAATACCAAAATTTAAATTTGTTTCGTCTTTTAACGAAGTAATTCGGGTGCATAGTCGTTACCAAATTCTTATATTGCCTAATCATTATACATATCTAAAATAAATTTTATTATATTACTAAAAATATTTGACTTTTCCAAGCCTAGTATACACACAGTACCTCTATTTGTTCACTGTTGTTATCTATACTATATCACTGTATATGTATTGTTTACCAGAATAATGGACAAATTATAATGATAACGTTGTGTTTTGCGAATTTAAAGGGGTGTGAAATTATTAAATGTTAATGTTCTTTGAATCGCGCAACTTAACTGTTCCAGTATAATGTGAATTTAATTATTGAGAAATAAGGTTACGAAATGATATAATAACACTATGCGAAATATGTTTCCTATCATGTTTCAACATTAAACACAATGATTATAAAACTAAAACACAAATAAACAAATCTAAATTTAATTATGTTAAAATATCACACCTACCCGTATTGTTATTTCGTAATATAAAAGTTGAATACAACAAACAACAGATTATATTTGTAAATGAGTAAATTATTAATGATTAAAAAACCAAAAATTTCACGTAATCCCCGAAGCGTTGAGATAATTTAAATTATAATTCAATTGTTCACTTTTAATCGTCACTGATTTGTAATCGTCTGCTAATTAAACTATTAATTAACCAATAACTCATTAACTTGAACTTGAATTTTTTTGTATTGTTCTATCAAATGATTTTATGAACATTGCCTTGACAGCTCAATGCTACCCAGACTTTTTATTAAAATCATAATTTGTACTGTTAAACGATAAACCAGTTTTATTGTCATGGCTTGTGCGCCCTTTGGATCGGGAACGCGGTATCAACTTCCATCTAAAAAAATATATTTTTTAGTAGAATTTTAGGACCACAACTAAAATAAATACAGTTTTTTTTATAACTGTACTTTAATGCCTATTTTCCTTGTGGTCCCAATATACTACTCAAAAAATATATACATATATATTTAAGTGAAAGTTGGGACCGCAGTCCCGGTTCAAAAAACCCCACGACCCACATTATTGTTTTTATTTTTGTGTATATTAGCAGATGATATTCAAACTGCAAGTGATGCTATGCGCTCTGCACTATGACACTCTGTGTCCCTTGTGGTATTCGTTCGCGTTTACGGTTTACGTTAAAAAACAAAAGAATAGTAATTGTAGTTATTTTAATTAATTATCGTACATTAAGTTTTTTGATAGCTGTATAACCAGCATTGCAATTTTTTTGAGTGGAATCAAATAAAAAGTAATAATACTCACAAAATACCAAATCGAATATGACAAAAACTTAGATAAAATAATAATAATAATTACGTTTAAATTCCACACAAATAAAATTACAAAATATTTCTTAAAAAAAAATGCAATAAATCAATTACCTTAATATCCAAACGCGAACGAACTACAACTAATATATTATGAGTATATATTATATTCTCAAGTTGCCTTAATATATTTTAGACTGATTTTTTATAATCGTGATGTGTGTCAAGCCGATTTATAGATAGATAAGGTAAAACTGCGCTCGGTTCAATCATTTAATTGTTAAGATCGCAGTGTACTTACGAACATGTGTTTTGGCGGTTTACTCATTTACTTTTTTAATGTTTAAAATAGGTATTTGTCGTTAAAAATACAGATAACAGAACCAAACAGAAACTTCATATTTTTTTTAATGACATTCCTTGGTTTTTGTCTGCATTTTTTGTCGGTTTTTTTTTTTTCATTTATCTACTATGTATCTCGGTCATGTTCGTCATTTATTCGTCACAAACGACAAATATCTATATAAAAAAATCCGAATTTATATTTATTACTTTGCAAAACCGATAGCTTTGCGTTGAAGCTTGGTGTATTCTGTGTGTTAGTCTAAATTGAACTTTATTGCAATGTAAAATAGTAGATGTTTGTACAGTAGGAAGGCACAATCCGTCCACAAGTGTTTTTTTCTGCATATGCGACAATTTTATTTTGGATCTAATTGATTTTGGCAGTGTTTTGTTGACATCGACGAAAGTGAATTAACATTTTTCGAAATAGATATTGTGAAACTTTATAAAACAATAAAGGTAAAATGCATCAACTGTCTTCCATCACTAAAAACCTCATTATAGGCAACTAGAGATAAAATATACGGCAAAAAAGTGCCACAGTTTCTGAATAATTAAAATAAACTGTTTTCACTGTTATCAATTAAGATAAACTTTGCTAATCGAAGGCTTGAACAATTATTAAAAAATGGCTAGTTAATTTTACGTTCATCAGAATTTTTATTTGGCTTACAAATGAGTTTTCAATCAAGAGGTATCTTGTCACGCTCAGTAGTGCCTATGGTGACTTTGGAACTCCATCATCAAACCAGCTCCATGGTACTATATTAATGCATTGTCATCCAAGCTACATAGGTATACCAAATATCAGTTTAATTGGTTAGGGATTAGTGATTCAAAATCCATTTGCAAGATTCGTTCTAAGCAAACATACAAAAATTGCAAGTTATATAAAAGCTTGTAAAAAGTCCTTATGAACGAAGCTTTTCATTCCCTGAAATTTTGCCTACATTATTAGAAGTCCCTCTCTAGGTATGATTACTTTTATCTCTAGTTACCTTTATATATTTTTTTTATTTGATTGAACTTTGACACCGTAATTAGAGACACAATAGAAAGACAATGAGAGAGCTAACGCCGGGGTTCGCTTGGGGTTTACGGAATTAAAAGTATATTACTTCATATAGAAGCGAAACTGGTCGTTTCTCAAGCTAAAAACTGCGTATACGTGGAATCAACCAGGACGAAAACTTATTGTTTGAAAGTACTTCGTTTATTCATCTAAATAAACGTAATTTATAATTTTTAACTATGAAAAATGGTGTTCCACCGGTATCGGGAACAAAGTCCAAGCTACCGGCGGTCAGGGCTCATAATTATTACATTTTTTTTTATAAATTATAGACTACAGGCCCATTTTTACGAGTACAAAGTAAACTACGAGTTAGAGACTTAGCAAACAACATAAAAATAGACGGAAACAAAAAACAATAAGGTTGGCCATATTACACATACACCAAAACACTTACAAAATGCCTCAGCATTGGAGCGTGATAGGCCTTTTAGCCTCGAAACCGTTCTTTTCTATGCGAAGTATTATTGCTTCGTTTGTGGTCATCATTCAGTCGATGTCAATAAACAGCTTTCTCCCGACAGCATATGCAGACAAGACGTGGTTGTTTTGTGAGGACACGTACTAGTAAACCGCCGCTTCGTTGTTTTGTGTCACATTATCAATATCAGGATTAATACTGAAATAAAATGGTACATGGATAACTTTGTGTTTTTATTTCTAATTCTTAATAAATACCTACAGGCATTTACATTGATCGATAGGGTCCGTATACGGGGAGCTTTGTGCAAGTTTTAGAATTTCATTGGTCGCTGCACTCGCTACGGAGATTCTTCACAAACGGTATAACGAGTTCGTTCTTAGCGGTGCGGCGAGCGGGGCGGCATCGGTAAGCGGTTGCGCGCGCTATGAGCGATGTCTCGTGGCGTGCTACAAACATTTTCATAATTTTGTTGTATCGCTCTCCGCCCCGCCCTTAGCTACCGCTCACAGCGGCAAGATCGTAAACGGGCCGTTACTGACGTGTTTTTCATCAGACTTTACGCGCAGTGCCTATGTCAACTACTGGCATCATTATCATCATCTTTCTGCCCTTGTCCCGTGTTATTTGTGGTCGGAGTAACACGTTTTATTCTTCCATTCGTTCCTGTCACCCGTCACTATCATTAACTACTTTTTCTTTCATATCACTCCTAACACAGTCAATGAATCCTTTCTTAGGCTTCCTTCTCCCTCTCAACCCATCCACATGTATACTCTTAACTATTTTAGTAATATGCGTTTCATCCCTCCTCTTTACATGACCATACCAAGACAAACGATTCCTTTTCAACTTTTCGGTCGCTGGTGCTACTTTCAAACTTACTCTAATGTACTAATTTTTCACATTATCTAGTCTCATCACATCACACCACACATCCATCTCAACATTCTCACCTCGGCTTTTTTATACCATAGCATAGTCAACTCTAGGAGAGGAAATGGGCCGTAATCCGCTACGCGGACTCAGAGCGGATTGGTGAATATCACATGTCTTCATATTTTTGGTTCTAGGAAATAACTGTTTCCTCACGATATTTTCCTTCATCGTTTTGAGAGCAGTGGTGATGAAATAAATTAAGAAGAAAAGAAAAAGAATTTTACGTCACAGTCCAACATCCATACACGGTTTCGTCATAGACTTGTAGATTTTACCCCGTCAACCAACCTGAAAAAAAGATGGCGCCGTCTTAATGTTCATAACGGAACCCTAATCGTTCACTAAAGAAAATTGCTTAATCTAAATGACAAATAAGTAGACCTTCGCATAAATTGCACGTAATGTAATGCCGCAAATTGCGATAATGTTCCTTTGTAATTGTTTTAATCTTTTAATGCAAGCCCAGGTCAACACTAATTGCAATATAAATGCTAATAATGACCAAAGAAATGATGTCGTCTGAATAATTAATTATGAAATCGCATTTTCCAACTTTTCTAGATTTTTATTTGCTTAGAAAAGGCTGTGGAAGCTTCAACTGTTTCCGTCAGTCTTAATTTCTTTAACTTTCTCAAACATGAAGTATTCAGAACTCCCGTCAGACTACAAAAAAACTTTTAGCCAATATATTTTCCAGATCAAATGTATTGGCATCGATTTTTTTGACGAATCGATGAGTTTTTTTAACAGAAACAGTGGGAAGTTAATTCTATTCAGCCTGATTTTCTACCCGTTTATGTGGGGGCAGTTAACTTTGATGTCTCACATAAGCGCCGATAATTTTGTGGAAACTATTCGCGTTGTGCCAGTGAATGTTATGTTTGTTCAGAGTAAGTTGAGTGATTAATATTTTTTACTGATCGTAGAAATACTTAGTTTATAATAGGCATTAGTTCATTTCAGTACTAAAAATGAATAGACGGCTATACTTATTTATGGCACCGGAATACATGTATAGAGTTGGATAGATTTGACTACGTATGGATTTATTTATTTATTTCTTTCTATTGGGTGGGTAAATCATCTTATGACAAATCTCGCACTTGGGCGGAGCGGGAGATAGTGTCAGACTTTACTGACTGAGTGGGTTTTTACCCACTCCTGTTCCTACGTTGCCTTCGTCCCAGGGCCCCGGGTTTCGCTTTCACACTACCCGTGGCCCCAGTAGGCTTCGACCCTCCTGGGCCCCTACGATTTGCTGATATCTCCGGAATCCCGGCGGCGGCGGTTGGAGCGTAAGGACCGTTGCCTCACGCGATCGGCCGCCTCCTTTGCTAGCATTATTGCTTCGCAGAAGGAGGCGACCGCCTGCCACTCCTCCTCGCTCCGGACCATGGCCTGAACCAAGGCCCGGCGCGAGAGATCGCCGCTGCCGATTGCCCCCACGAGGACACGGTGTTGCTCTGCCCAATTGGGGCACACCTCCACCGTGTGCTCTACCGTGTCCTCCGGGCAGTCGACTCAGTGGCGACACCCGGGCGTCGTTTCCGCACGAATCCGGTGCAGGAACTTCCCGAACTTACCGTGTCCGGTGAGAACCTGCGTCATGCGGAAGGTGAGGACGCCGTGAGGTCTTTCCAACCACGCCTCAAAGAGGGGACCTACCGAAAAAAAAACTTGACCTTGTTCGATTTTAGCAAATAGATACCTAGGTACTATTTCCATGATTTAATAATGGTCCCAGATATCAAAATCAAAATAAACTAAAAAGGATCAGGATCCCGGTAGCTGGGGCGTGAGGAAGTCTGATTCCTCCACATGCGGCCGCCTCCTTCGCTAGCATTACTGCTTCGCAGAAAGAGGCGACTGTCTGCCATTCCTCCTCGCTCCGGACCGTGGCCTGCACCAGGGCCAAACGCCAGTGATCGTTTCCGCTGATCACCTCTACGAGGACACGGCGGCGCTCCGCCCAAGCGGGGCACACCTCCATCTTATTCTCCACTGTGTCGCGACCTTCGCTGTCGCAATTTCACCATGAGATCCCGCCGGAACTCTGTACGCCTTGAAATTAAAAAAGTTCAGCGCCATCTAGCGAGGATACTGCCACGCTCGTGTCCGTTCATATTTTATCGGGATTTTATGGCATGGTTTTTAAACCCTATAATTATTTACAAATCATTAGGTATTCACCGTCTTAAAAACTATTTTATTTATTATATACTTTGTTGTACACGTCATAATGTGGACAGGATTAAACATTTGTAAAAACTAAGTGTACGTAGTAGGTATACAATAGGCGGTGATGATTTTCATAGATTCAAACTCAACCTGGAAATCGTAATTTTCAATCTATATAATTATATAAAAGCGAAATACCACTCACTAATTAATCACGAAATCTCCGAAACTATAACACCTATATACTTAAAATTTGGCAGATAGGTTCTTTAAAGGGTGTAGACATCCGCTAAGAATGAATTTTACGAAACTCCACCCCTAAGGGGGTAAAACGGGGGTTGAAAGTTTGTATGGAAAAACCAACATTCGCGCGGGCGAAGCCGCTGACAGAAGCTAGTTTTCAATAAAATTGAACCTTAGAATAATTTATCCTTCAGATGCAGTAAAAATGATGATTGCCGTCGTCAGAAAGTCAGACATAAGAGACCTGATACTGGATGTTGGCGAACTGTGGCCGAAACACCTTCAGACTGGCGACCCGAAGGCGGCTATTCTGAAGGCCTGGTTGCGACAGATCAAGATCCCTCTTAATTGTTAGTATACTTTTCTTCATAGATTGTTATTGGAAATGGAAGCAAACTTTTTATAATTTTTTTTAAAGTCTGACCAATATTATCAATTTGGGTTCTAAAAACAACACCTGGAAGTTGTTTGGTAACACAGTTAAAAGACGACACGGTTAACGCAGTGGTAGGATGATTGCCTGTAGTACAGCGTGTATCGGGTTCGATTTCCGCTCGGAACAAATGTTTATAGCAAATGGGTGTCTCACGATACAGGAGTATATCCTAGCGTTTTTCTTATGTAGAAAATGCTAGAACGAGTGAATTTGAGCATTTTATCTCTTATCAATAAGAAAATTTAAAGTTATGGATAACATGTTACGAATTTTTGCACACTTCAAGGCCCCTGTAGCCCGGGGTCCCCGTAACTTAAACTTAAATATTACTGGTGGAATTTGGGCGTATTATAACACCACTACCTAGTCCTTCGGGAAACAAAAATCACACTAATATTATAAAGGAGATAGTTTGTGAGTCTGTGTTTGTATGTTTGTTACTTCTTTACGCTCGAACGGCTGAACGGAATGAGATAAATAAAATTTCGCAAACGGGTAGACCAAGTCCTGGCATAGCGCTTTTTGTCCTTGGAATATGTTCCATTAGTACATTTTTCTACTTTCATGCGGGCGAAGTCACCGGCAGCAGCTAGTTATTATATATTTAGATATACAACATTAGTTTTAGTATATACGAAACCCGAAACACGTGTCTAGTATTTTTATGTAAAGAATCTGTGTAGAAAATTTCATAACTGTATCATGAAAAATCACAAAGTTGTAAGCTTGTTATGTTACCTGGTTGTCCGCACAAATACATGGTCACCGGACCATACGGGTGACTCAGGGGTTGTTTTGCTCCCGCAACCAGCTGTGCACTGGCGCCTAATGCGCGTTACGACCTGCCGTGACCTGTATTGTACTAGTGTCGGTGGTGTCCAACGTGTTAAATAGTTTTGGGAAAAAATATAACATGGTGTAAAAATTATTGAAATCGATTCGGGAATCAGTAAGATTCTGACCAAACTGTATTCAGGTTACGCATATACTAAAAATAATGTTGTATAAGCCAACGATTCAAAGTTCGTTTGTCCTTTTTCAGTATTCTTCATGTACGCGGTAATAAACCTGATTCTGTTCGAAATGATACCGTTTCTGATATTCATGTTCAACATGAGCCAGGGTGTTGATGGGTATGAGTTACCGTTTCAAACACCTAACTGGTGGAAAGTCAACTCGCTGTTTAGTTACTTGGCCACTTATCTTTGGATGGTGGCAAGCAGTAAGTCAAGTTTACACTTTTTTTAAGATTAAATTTTGTTTAGTTCATAAGAAGGCCATAGGGTAAAGTACCTTTATCAGCCGAAGCCGAGAGAGGGTCTAGCTGTACGCCAAGCTTCGGAACACGAAGGGTGATTTTTGGATTTCCCCGGCAAGGGCTTGGAAACGGCGAGTAATGGCACCGTCCGGTAAGAACCAAGCCTGAACCGATAGCGTAGTGTGTTCCACCCGCGTTTCAAAAAGATGTCTCCAAAATAGACAGGACCACTAGGCCTGATGCCTTAAAACGCAAAGGGCAACTGAAAGAACACAGTTGGTAGTGGTGAGAAATCATCCGATGACTTCTCGCGCTTCAGGGTGGACGAGTGGGCGTGTCAGACTTTTACTGACTACCTATGTCCTTCAGTTGTCCTTTTCATTCCAGGGCCATGGTCACTTTTTCAAACGTTCCCGCAGTATACTGTTTTGTTTTTTAATGATTAATTGCCTCGCTTCTTTCAACTAATTCTCTTGAATATTCATCATCATCTGCTGAATGCAGGCTTCATTAATTTTTTTTCTAGCTGTACCTGCTCAAATGTGTCTCTACCTGCCGTTTGACCTAATGGTAGTGATCATGACATCAAATGTAAGCGCTCTCTTTCGACTTCTACAAGTGGATCTAGAGAACGCAATCCAAATACAAGATGGTGAGCATCAGATGAAGGAAAACATCAACGTGTCTGATCCTGACAGCTATGAGGAAGTGAAGCGAATTGTTAAGATACATCAGCGACTTTTGAGGTAAGTTATTCAGGGGTATATATTCACTATAATAGGTCTTTAGCTATGAAATTGCATTTTTTAAAACGGGTTGCTTTGAAGAGTTGAGTTGAGTGGAGAGTTGAGTGGAGAGGAAGAGGGAAACCAAAGAAAAGATGGATGGATTGTGTGAAGAGTGATATGAAAGAAAAGGAAGTTAGTGATAGCATGACGAGTAACAGGGCAGAGTGGAAGAAAAAAACGTGTTGCGCCGACCCAAAATAACACGGGATAAGGGCAGGAAGATGATGATGATGGGTTGCTTTGAAGAGTTATATCTTTGGATTGACTTGGAATTATGAAGTTCAAATGTACTTTATGTTAAAAGTTTCGTTATTCTTTATTTGAAATTATAAGTAGGTACTCTATTCACGATAGCACTATACAGAAGTTAAAAAAGGTTTTTTTAGGGTACACTTTGTAATAAAAGTATAATATATGTATATGTACGTATTGTGTTTTATTACAGTTAAGATTGGTGCTGAATTTATTATAATCTACTTGTATACCAACTTTTATAGCATAGCATAGTCGGGCTTATAATTTTCTCACTGCTGGGACTCAGGCCTCCTGTCTAGGAAAGGGAATGGGCCATAATCCACCATGCGGGCCCAGTGCAGGTTGTTGAATGTCACATGTCTTCGAATTTTTGGTTCTTGGACATTTTTTGGATTTTGGACGGTTTACTCACGATGTTTTCCTTCACCGTTTTGAGAGCAGTGGTGATAAAATAAATTACACAAAGTAATGCGCCTGGTTGGGTTTAAACCCGCGACCTACAATTCGTAAATCGGGGCCGTTACCACTCTGCCACCACTGCTCGCACTGGGCCACCAACTGTTATACATAAATTAATTAATTTGAACTATCTATCTTCTGAAGTTATGAGGTTTTTAATTAAATAAATTAATAAGTTCTTACATACACTACTAGTGTTCATGTTAAAAAACCTAAAAGAAGCAGGGGTTGTCAGTACCTGAAACGTTTTTCATTATACTATTATATTTATTAGTTATTTCTGTTTGTATGAACGTTAAATAATTATCTTGTTACCTTGTATTGTGTACAATTCATATTTTTTGTAAGGAGGAAACTTGTTGAAACGAAAAAAAAACTTATTTGAAATAAAGTTATTTATTATAGTTTTCAGATTTTTCCCTATATTTGTGCTATGGGACCTTGCTTCATGCCAAATTACAGGATTCTAGATCAACAGGAAGTACCCTATGAATTTTGATTCCCTTGAAATCACGTTTTTCGCGACATAAACGGCCGTATCTTTTTTTTTTCGTTAACTCAGAAGTTTGATTTTTTTACAGCTTCAAGGCTCCGCAGACCTGAGTATATGTTATTAATTTCAACTCAATACCTCCACGCGTTCCCGAGATAAAGGGTCTTGATAGACAGACTGACGGACAACAAAGTGATCCTATAAGGGTTCTGTTTTTTCCTTTTGAGGGGCGGAACCCTAAACATACTCGTAATACATAATATTCTGTATGTATAAAAGGCGGTCAACTGCGGGTGAAGCTGGCAGAAACAGGCTACAAGGTACCTATTAAATATAGACTTTAATTTTGCGCAGGATAGCAGATCAATTGAGCAAGATATTCGGCTTCGTGATATTCATACATGTCGCGTCCGCTTCGCTAGTGATCTGCTTCTTTGGATTCCTTTCTGTGGTTAGTGGCCATTTATTAACTTTAATTTAAGTAATTACTTTGATTTACTTTTTGCCAATAACGCCTCTTTAGTTTGACTCATAATAAGGCTGCCGGATTGTTCAAAAGAGTTACGATGACCCAGTAAAGAACACAGGTGTGTTTTAGTAAGAGTCTGACACAGGAAGGTACAATGCGTTCCAAATAAGAATAGGATCGATTGCCATGTTGTGACGTCACGTCATACTGTCAAATCGCAAGAAATTGGGCAAAATTTAAGAACTCAGAGATGAGCAAAATTGAAGATTTGGATTCTGATTAACTATTTTTCGTTCACAGTTCGTAAATAAATTGAATTTCAAAAATATCTTGCTTTGCTCACCATAATAATTTTTCGATTTGACAGTATGACGTGACGTCACAACATGGCAATCGATTCTATTCTTATTTGGAACGAATTTTATTTGATGATTTGAAAATAAAAAAAATGACTCATATTCTTTGGCATCCTTCAGTAGCTGAGTGTATTCATGAGCAAGAACAACTTCGGTGTTTTTAATTTATTTATGAACAAACACAAATAAAAAAAAGACAAAAAGAACGCACAATACCTTTTGGAAATGCATTCTTTATACGTAGGTAGGGTTGCCAGGTCTTCAAACCGAAAAACCGGACAGACCAGCCAATTTAGACGGACATTTGAGTAAAATGGGCGACAATTTTTTTTAAAGTCAATTTCGACTTTTTTATTTTCGACCATAATATATATTTTTTAATTCTAATGAAACAACAATAAAATTAACTGCTATAATTGCTAGTCCGCTCCGTAACGCTAGCGATACAAGATAGAGTAGAAGCAAGAAAACCTAATAAATAAAAAAAAATCTACTTAATTTAAAAAGTTTAACAAAAGGCGGACACGCAACTAGAAAGCTTGACCCTGTCCAGCTTTATCCGGACGCCTGGCAATGCTACGCGTAGGTAGTCTGCGCGTTTCCTGATGGCTGCAATATTTTCGGGGTATTTAAGTCAAGACTGAATAGGTTACTTCTAGGCAAGCGTGCTCCTTCGTCGGCCACATCATCGCTCACCATTCGGTGAGATAGTTGTCAGCAAGATAAAAAACATCCGAATTGAGAACCTCCTCCTTTTTTAGAAATCGGTTAAAAAAGGAAGAAAAATTGGTAGCGTGGCGTTATGATTTAGAGATAAACTTTACCAATTAATAAACTATAGACCCTATCTTTACGATTTCAATGCTTTATTTCAGGTATACAGTGGACTTGCAGACACTATAGCCAATATGCTGACGGTACTGAACGCTTCCATCACCATATTCCTTCTTACCCTTTCTGGCCAGTTCTTGTGTGACACGGTAGGTTTTAAAGATATTGTCATTTGAAGATTAGACATTACCTAGAATAAACGGTCCAGTTAGGTGGGTCTAACTTCTAGAAAGTGGTTAATCGTCGTATCCGACTTGGCTGGGCAGCGTCCGGGAAGCTTCGTGGCATTTTCTCGTCCGACATACCACAGTGTCTCAAAACGAATTTCTATGACTAGTGCCTGTTACCAGTGCTAAAACGTAGTCGCTCATAATTGGTCTCATGAAAAGGCTTAAAGTCTCCAAAAGGGCAATGCAGAGGCTATGCTAGGAGTTTCCTTGCGTGATCGAAGCAAAAATGAAGATATCCTAAGGAGAACCGGCGGTGACCTAGGCCTCTAGTGCCGGGCCCTGGTTCAGGCCATGGTCGTAATGCTACCGAAGGAGGCGGCCGCAGCCGCACGCTTGAGGGAACGGACATCCTCACGCCCTAGCCGCCGCGGCAGCGGGCCTGGGCGTTGGTCATAAGTCCGAAAGCTTGCGGATGATGAGTAATGGGTAGCTTCTTGTCCGGCCGCCCAGTAACCGTCTCAACCGAGCTCAAGTTGTCGACGGCGCATACGTGGAACACCCTCGTGCGCTTCAAAGATATACCCGCTAAGGCCACGAGGAATTTCCGAAAAGGAAACCCGTGGTCCTAGCAAAGTCAAAACTCGTTCTTTAAATAAGTAAACCTTTTTATCGTGTTGTTATGTTTTAGAGCTCGCAAATCGCCGACGCAGCGTATCAAAGTTATTGGTACGAGAGTAATGTAAAAGTCAAGAAACTCATCTTGACAATTATAATAAGGTACCTACTTAATACATCTATTAACTTTATTCTTATTGCTTGTCTAACATCCGTGCGAAGCTGGGGTCCTTTTTCTCAACTTTTCTCTGCTTTATGCATGTATTTTTCACCTAAAGTACTCGTACCTAAACATTCCTCATGAATCACTCTGTCTATTGGTGAAAACTGCATTAAAACCCGTTCAGTATTTTTGAGTTTATCGCGTTCATATAAGTAGGTGAGGGGGGACCACGTCTGTCTGTCTAGAACTTTGTTTTGTAATTTGTAAGGACAATCTTTGAGAGCTTATTTTGTTTTTGGTTGCTATGGTATTTCGTGTAGTTTCGTACTTTATTTACTACACGAAAAGATATCTAGGTACATATTTCATTATGAGAATTCAGAATAGGTTGCACCACGCAGCGCTGCGCCGCGAGACATGTTGATCTGATATTTAGAATTGCTATTCGTGCAGCGTCTCGTCGCGTCTCGGTGTGAACTGACCCTTACGGCCCGTACCTTGCCGCTATGAGCAGAAACTAAGCGCGGAGCGGGGAGCGGTAAGATCAAAAGTATGAAAATGTTTGAAGCATGTCACGAGACGCCGCTCATAGCGAAAACGCGCGTGCTTACCGATGCCGCCCCGCTCGCCGCGCCGCTAAGATCGAAGCGACAGTTTTATTATTGTGTGTACCTAATCTTTATTTTGATGTCACTTGATTTTGTTTTAGGGCGCAGCGTCCCAGCTATTTATCCGCTCTTGGATTTTCAGAATTGACACTCAGGTCTTTTTCAAAGGTAGGTACATCTATATTTATTTTCGGAAGTTATAATGCACTCGCGTTTTTCAAAAACATTTAAAATTATTAGATATTTGTTTCTCAAATCGGGAATGCGGTAGACCAGAAAGGAAATGGTAGGATGACTTGGATGTCTTCCTTAAGAACTGGAAAGAGACAGAATTGGGAACAATAGAAGGAATCTAGTCCTCCCTCGAGGGATCCCGACTTAAGAGTTTATAGGTCGTTCAAACCCAGTCAGGCACATTACTTTGTGTAATTTATGTCATCACCACTACTTTTAAAACGGTGAAGGATAAGGTCATGAAGAAACCGGCATGTCCTAGAAAAAAATTTGAAGACATGCGACATCCACCCATCTGCACTGGGCCCGCGTGGTGGTTTACGGCACATTCCCTTTACTAGAGAGGAGGCCCTGAGTTTCGGCAGAAGGAACTTTATAAGGCTGATTATACTTATGCTTAACTAGCTTCCGCCTGCGGCTTCGCCCGTGTGAAAGTTGGTTTATCCCTTCAAACTTTGGACCCCCGTTTCACTCCCTTAGGGGGTGAATTTTGGAAAATCCTAGCTCAGTGGCAGAAGAAGAAAAGAGAACAATGTCATCAGCAAAACGAAGAATAGGTATATAATTATAACTTTTATAAAATTATACCATACATAGACGAACCAGTCAGTTTTTAGGCATCTATCACAACCGTCAGTTCAAAGATGCTATCGGTCGAACCGAACGAATATTCGGCCCCTTTTTACCGACGAAACTGAACTCTAAACGAATTGGTTTTTCTTTTGGCCGAAACCGTAACCCAACATTCAGTTACAATTATGCGTGGTTGGAAAGACCTCACGGCGTCCTCACCTTTCGCATGACGCAGGTTCTCACCGAACATGGTAAGTTCGGGAAGTTCCTGCACCGGATTCGTGCGGAAGTGACGTCCGGGTGTCGCCACTGTGTGGACCGCCCGGAGGACACGGTGGAACACACGGTGGAGGTGTGCCCCGCTTGGGCAGAGCAACGCCGTGTCCTCGTGGGGGCGATCAACGGCGGCGATCTCTCGCGGCGGGCCTTGGTACAGGCCATGGTCCGGATCGAGGAGGAGTGGTAGGCGGTCGCCTCCTTCTGCGAATGTAATGCTAGCAAAGCGTACTGTTCCACGCGCGCCTCAAGGAGATGTCAGCAAATCGTAGGGGCCCAGCAGGGTCGAAGCCTACTGGGGCCACGGGTAGTGTGAAAGCGAAACCCGGGGCCCTGGGACGAAAGCAACGAAGGAACAGGAGTGGGTTTTAGTCAGTAAAAGTCTGACACTACCTCTCGCTCCGCCCAAGAGCGGGATTTGTCATAAGATTATTTTCCCAAAAAAAACCCAACATTCAGTTTTTCTTTAGTATCTAATATTTAATTTATGTTTCAGATAATAAGCTCAGCTTGGACATATTTCTCGTTGCTGATACAGGTGTACGAAGAAACTTAAGGAAGTCGCTGGATACACTTCTTACAAACATACTCACTTATAATTAAGCTTTATTATTATCAATTCTGCACTGTTGTGATACACTTACTGCATTTGATTTTATTTTCAATCACTTAGCAGTTCGCTTACATATCTATCACATTATTTATGTTGTAGTTGAAGCAGGATATTTAATTAAATGTTATATTGACTTATCATACTCACTGAGTTTTATTTTATTGGAAGTATAAGCTGAGCAGTTTATAATTCTTAACTTTCATGAAAATCCGTTTGGTAGTTTTTGAGTTTATCGCAAACATACAGACAGAAACATGAGAGCAGTGGTGGCTGAATGGTAACGGCCCCGACTTACGAGTTGTAGGTCGCGGGTTCAGACCCAGCCAGGCGCGTTAGTTTGTGCAATTTATTTTATCACCACTGGTCTCAAAACGGTGAATGAAAACATCGTGAGGAAACCGGCATGTCCTTGAACCAACCGTTCGAAGACATGTGACATCTACCAACCCGCTCTGGGCCCACGTGGTGGATTACGGCCCATTCCCTCCCCTAGAGAGGAGGCCTGAGTCCCAGCAGTGGGAACATTATAAGGCCGACTATGCTATGCTATGCTGTAGGTACAGACAGACACAATGAAGGACTTTGTTTTTATAGTATGCAATAATAATCTAATTAAGTATTTCTATGGGTAGCTATAAAAAGCAAAGCTTTCAGTAATTGATTGGATTAAATTCTAAGAGCCAGTCGCATCACTGATAATTATAAGAGTGTGGTGAAGTTGAAAGGTGTAAAGGGTTCTGACCTACCAGGAGTGCTACCAGCTACCGCGAGCTCTTAACGCGATCCATTTTACGACATAAACTGAACTGTTAAATAAAGGGATGGAGCTAAATAGGGTGTATAGCTCCATCCCTCTTTTTCGCTCAAACTGCTGGCATTTCAACACGTCATGGTAAGGCCCCTCTAGGGCGGAGCAGGAGAGCATGTCAGACTTATACCGACTAAAACCCTCTCCTATATTCCTTCTTTGCCTTGCGTTCCACGACACCGGATTTCCCTTTTGGAAGCAAACCCATGGCCCCAGCAGGCTTCGACTCCGGATTGGGCAACTGAACGAACATGGGTTGGTTTCAGCCAATAAAAATCCGACATTCCCTTTCGCTCCACCCAGAGCGGGAGAAATTCGATGATATCCCATCCCGAAAAAAAGGATTCTAAAAGCTAGATGTTCATAAATAAAATAACATAATAAACATTATCCAAGAAAATATATTTAATTCTAAACACAACTCAGTATTATTGTGCCACAATGTAAGTATAAAATAAATTTATTTCAATTCCATTTTTCTATGACAATAAGGTACAATGTTTAATAAATAAACATTACATTTATTTAATAAATTTGGACGAGTTTGGGGTTTACTAGTCACATAATAATGTATTTATTATCTAATAATACTTATGAAATTATGATTCATGATTATTTCTAACAATCTATATTCTAAGGGTAGAGCCACACTATGCGAATTCGTAAAAAGTTTTTGAACTGTGCACATGACGCTATAACCGCTTGTGACATCCATTCTGATTGGTCAAGACATCACTTACGGTTGCCGCCAATGCTACCTTAAAAAGCTATGCGCGATTTGTAATCGCAGAAATTTTCCTACTAATATTCACGGTCACCAAAATATTTGGCCCGAGCCTGTTTACACTAAAAATCGACATTGACGGTTTGTAATAAATTTCATGAACCTGTTTATATTTTGGTCTTCGAATGAATTAGAAAGAGATTTCTAAAAAGTCCCTGTAGAATTATCGCTACAAGCCAAATACCTAAATCTAAGCAAATACTGGTTGCCTAATCTATGAATGGACCCAAATATGGTCGTTAGGACATTAGTTTATCTAAGCTCGACGTTTTAAGCTACTTTCTTTATGCATATACATTGAAAAGCTCTGCGTGCAGTGCCTAATAAAAGTTGTTTACTATTTTCAAATATTTTACTTTATAAATGTCTGGAATAAAATAAAAATTGTTTATTCTTTTGGGAGGTACGATGCGGTGACACAGAATTATATAGAACATACACGTTAAACTTGTGACACTCCATTTTTCGTTCAGAGGGAAGCAAACCTTTCCTTAAGCCGTTTAAACTCATTTGCGCCAACCAGAATTAATTCATTAACTCTGAGTTTATTTTTTGGTGCAAATGCACTTTAGTGAAATAATTTAAGGGATTGGTATTAGGCTCATTTTTGAAAATTGGAGTATCTTACTTATTATTTGACAAAGAGAACTGAGATAAAAAAAAATATAATCTGCCTGCACAAAAATGGTAAACAAACTTTATTGACTGTGTACAGTAAACGAACCATATTAATTTTGCGGGTTATTAAAAGTTCAGCCAGTCGCTACGAGTACACGGGGATGGACTTACAAAGCACCTAGATATAGTCTACGATTGACGGCTACAACTACAACACATATTTTCAAAATCTATTTTTCATTATTCAAAATTTCAAACGAGACATTTTACAAAATACTGTGAAACACCAATTTTAAAAAGTTATTTTAGTACACTTTTATAGAATTAAATAGTGCAGTTGCAGCCGAAAACTGTTACAATTTTAATATTTTGTAGCAAAGGCAATATGTGAAGCAAAAAGCAGTTACTACTATGCTAATACAATATACGGTGTAGATTTAGAAAAATATTTAGTGACATTTGTCATTATTATTGCTACGTTAGATTGATTAAAGTCCGAATATATATTTTAATGTATTTCTTTAAAATAATACGCGTCATGATATTGCCACTGAGTGAATCCTTACCGTCTCTGGCTCCACCTTTGAAACGCAGACGCTTTTTATAGATATCTACGCTACTAGTATAATATTTCTGAAATAGGAAAGATCGCTACTACAGTTAATAGTGAAGTGTAAAAATAGATATTTATCATTGTAAATTCATTTTAAAACTAGTTTGAATATTTATCTTTATAAAGTGACAGTATAAAAGGAATGTGTGAATTTGTGGTTTTGTATATCAAGTACAAAATGTTCGAACATTAAGTCTGAAATGGTAATCAGTTCCTTTGTATAGTCAAGGTTTCATACTGATTTTAGTGCTGAAGACTGCAAGAGATAAGGCAGGCTCAGTTCGAAAAGCCAAGATATGTTGTGTTTCATAGATTGGAATTAAGATACAAGAGTGATATAATTTTTAAGATATAATGTCTATCTAAACTACACACACAATAGACACATAGCAGAAAGAAAGGAGGAAGTGAAGAATAGAAAGAGTGCTGTTAACAACAACATGTGCGGAAAAGAAAAAATAAACAAATTCATAGAAAAAATATATTTTCAAACTTACAAAAAAAAAAATCAGACAGACAGACTAGGCCTACTATTTTAAACAAACAAATGTTTAAAACAATAAGAACTCTTATTTCAACACAGTTTTTAAAGTTTACTAAAAATAACTTAAGGTTGTTGCACATTATATTCAACAGAACTAATTATCTTTAGAGGGTTACTGGTTCATAATTGATTAAATCTATAACATAGAATGTAAAATTATTAGTAAACTAGTTTTGGACCATGGAACTTTTACTACAAATAAGTTTTAGACACTAGCTAGTACTAACCTTTACTACAAACATGTAGTTGCACTCTACCAATAGAGTGAAACTGCATTTTTGACCCCTGACTGTACAATACAAAATATCGGAAGGCAAGTCTTAGAAGCACATTGACGTCAAAACTATTATTCAATCCCTTCAATAATGTGGAGCAACCTTTACAAACATTGAATAAATATAACAATAATATTTTAACTAACATAGGAACAATAACATGTTGCCTTAAAAATATAGAAATATTTGAAATATATCAATATTATCTATCATTTGGCTATCACCTAAGCCAAGGTGTATAATCCACCTCAAATATATTTTTATTACATTTACTGTATGTTTAAATATTATTCGAAAAGTATTCATTGATGTTAGAATACCTATAGATGTTCTTAACTTAGGGGCATTTGTATATGGGACACCCTTTTTTGACTTAAACAAAATTAAAAAATAAATGGAAGTCGTCCATTTGATGAACATACAAAATAGGCTCATTTATCCCACAAATCAGTTTTTAAACTTTAAGCTAACCACGCAAGTAATAATATAATACAATTATGCATTATCAGCACATTTATAAGATGCATAGAGCGTCAATATAATTATTTTAGCCCCCGAGCCGTCAAATTAATAATACAAGCATGGATCCACCGTTATGGGCACGCTGGGCATGCCCACAATCCTAATAGCCTTGTGACGTCACTTTTGTAATTTTCGTAAGCGAACAAACTAACATTTTACAGGTTTATTAATTTACTAGTGTTTGGCTACACGGTTTTACCCACGTGGAGCACACGGTACAAAGTGTCGGTCTTGGCGTAACATTTAAAAAACGTCTCCTTTGTAAGAACGCACTATATCGATCATAAGAGTTTCATTCTCCAACTCGCATTTGGCCTATTTTTCGGTGGCTATTAGTTGTGACCACAGCCCATTTTTGAGGGCTTGATCCGCGCTTGTAATACATACATAACACAACTTAGATATTATGCAAGATTGTCAGTTCCTTAAAGTAAAAATATTCGCGAACACAAGGAAGTAAAAAATTAAACAGTTTAATATCAAGATACTTCATGAAGGATTCTACTAACATAATGAAACCTAGGACTGTGAGCTCAAGGGACCTAGGATTTTTTTATCACTTAAGTGTGATGTCGTGACGAATCGCATTTCTTCCTATGCGTTTGAGATAAATCGAGGCGATTTTCTCATTCTGAGCTAGTCGTCATAGGTTGTACTCGTCTGCGTGATGGTCTGTTATTCTAATACCAAATACTCTTTGATTAAGAGAAGAAAAGGAGAAAGAAAATCAAACAGTGTGCACTCCCTTAGCTGAACGCACAATGACTGTGTCCCTAAAACGTTTTTAAGTTGATAATTCTCTGCACCATCCCTTGAGCTCTCGAATACAGTTAGTTATTTTTAAATAATTGATAATAGTATAAATTTTATTTAAAATCATAGATACCGAACAAAATAACAGCTCAGCTTCGAACATCAGTTCTAATCACCGGTAGAGTCAACATCAAAAGCTAAGTTTTTCAAAATTAATTTATCACAGGAGAGAATAATTATTTTTCTATATCATAATACTCTTCTTAAAACTCTAAAATTCTTATAATATTATAAGTAATTCAGAAAGTCTTTGATTGATTTAAAAAAATGGCAAGTATAATGAGGGAGTTCTAAAATGACGTTCACCAGGTGGCAGCACTATGTAGTCGGGTCCAGGCACCTGTCAAAACGCTTACGTTATTGACGTCAGTTAGACATCAACGTCAAACTTTAGATGTCATTCTAATGTACCTATACGTTTTCAAAAGTAGAAGACCTCTCGGCTAAGTGGCGCCAACTGGTGTTGTGAATTTTCCTGATAACCCTCATTCGTAAGCGACTTACTAATGATGCTGACTGTACATTATAAACATACAATTTTACGAAAATAATAACATAACTAATATTGGCTAATATTTCTTTTTATTATTTACAATATGAAATGTCAGCTTGTGGTGCATCATAAGTCTTTAAAAGAACCAAACATATGTGCTTCAAATATTGGTAAAGTCTAGTAACTTTAACCCGCCAGACATGACAAAGTTACACGTGTCTAACACGCCACGGTCACGACTACATGACAGACTTAAACGCTAATAAATCTTATAAGAAAGTATTTTTTTTCTCAGTTGCCTGTTAACGGAAAAAGTATGGTTTTTTGACCTGGCGGTCAAAACTTAACCAATAGGAACACGGGGCAGTGTTTACTGGTTTTTTTTTGGTTAACGAGCTTGGGTCAAAGTTATACCCTAGCCCTGCGTTCAAAAATAACCAGAGTAGGTTGGTGTAAGCGGCAGGAATGACGGTTGCTTGGCATTAACAGTTGAACTCTATGTTCGCGTTCAAAAATGCGAGCGTAGAGTATCTAACTTGATGACTTCATTCGAGTTAAGTCTAACATCATTTTTGAACGCAGGGCAGGGTTGGCCCTGGGTTTAAAATAACCCAACTTTACTGTACTAAACCACCAAAGCTATAGATTTTTCTCATACCATAACTCTGATCTTAATTAAGAACCCAACAGCAGCTGATTACGTAAATCCAAATTTTTATTCTCCTTAAGACATAAGACATCACTGCCACCCCACAATTACTAAATCTTAACATAAACAAAACTCACGCATGTTCAAAACCTTACCCTTAATATCCATACCCTCCCCTTGTACTATAAGATCAAGTTAAATAGTTAACTGTCCACTGATGACTATACTCCATTCGAATAAGATTAGGCATGATGATTTTTTGCTTTAAATGCCGTCCTTATGCCTCCGGAATAGAAGTCAAAATCGGTTGAACGGACAGTGAAAAAGTTTTGCTTGAATGGCTAATCTTATTACGAATGGAGTGTAGACATCGTTGAGATTGGCCGCCATGATCGAAACCGACGAGGACTGATTTAAAAAAAAATGCAGGACATACTTTTTTTTAGACGGGATGTTATCAAACAACTCCTCCCGCTCTGAGCAAGAGGGCGTGTCAGACTTTTACTGACTAAAACACACCTGTATTACTTCAGTTGCCCTTTGCGTTTCAAGGTCACAGTAACTCTTTCGAACATTCCCGAAGCTTGATACATAATCATACGAAGTTATTGTCTTGGTCGAAAATAATGACAGACCATAGAGCTACCATACAAACCTTTTTTGAATGTCTATCAAACACAAGCTGACATTTCAAAATAATGATATAATCTGTGCTATATTTACGCGCTGTCCTTCTTTCCCGACATCCGGTCTATGAGCCCTGTGATCATGTCTGCGTCTACCAGTCCTATGAACTTGTCCACTATGATACCGTTCTTAATTGCTATTACTGCGGGTACCGCTTTAACCTGTAAAATTAAATATTTTTTGTTATTATTGTTTACTAGCGTGTGTGGATGTTTACAGGATGTGTGTTGTAACGAGAATCGATGAAGTGAGAAATGAATATATTAGAGGAAGTTTGAAAGTGGCGCCAGTGACTGAAAAGTTGAAGGGGAATCGTTTGTCTTGGTATGGTCATGTAAAGAGGAGAGATGAAACACATGTTACTAAAAGAGTTATGAGTTTACATGTGGATGGGTGAAGAGGGAGAGGGAGGCCAAAGAAAAGATGGATGGATTGTGTGAACAGTGATATGAAAGAAAAGGAAGTTAGTGATAGTATGATGGTTGACAGGATAGAATGGAAGAAAAAAACGTATTGCGCCGACCCCAAATAAGATGGGACAAGGGCAGGAAGATGATGATTGTTTACTAGCGATTCGCCTCAGCTTCGCACGGATGATAGAAACCTTTGAAATTTTCGGCTTTTCCCTATTATACTGTGACGCCCACCTACCGGAAGACGCAGCGTTGGAAGGCCTCCCACAAGGTGAATCAGACATGAGTGGCTTCTTCAATTATTTTAGTAGTCTGTATTGACAGGATAATAAAACCTACCTCAAACGTATGCACAAGGTCAGCATTATCTTCGACATCCACCACAGCTAGATCTAGGTTGTTGAGCGGCTCGATCAGTTCCTTGAGCTTCGGAGTCAGGATCTTGCAGGGTTCGCACCAGTCCGCGTGGAAGTTCACTATTACTGGCTTGTCACTGTTCATTACCTGTAACAAAATTGCATGAAGATATATTGTTTATAGATATATACTAGACATTATGATTCCTGCATAAAAAACCGCACCAAAATCGGTCCATTCGTTTAGGAGCTACGATGCCACAGACAGACACGTCAAACTCATAACACTCTTTTCCGTCGGGAATTAAAAAATACAATAAAAGGCATCAAATCGCTGGACCGATTTTGACGGGACTTTAACTAACAAATAGCTGTTGGAACAAAAAGTAACTTGAACTACTTATTTTTGAATTAGAATACGCCTTCGAAACGGTCAAACATTTGGCGGGACTTTCTCTAGGATATAGCTAATGAGTAACTTATGGGCCTTGAGATCATAGGTGAATCAAAAACTTAGTATTCATATGCATTCCACTTCGTTCTTTGATCAATCTTACACGATACAAGCAGCGTGTTTGTGGAATGCATTACCCTTAGAAGTGAGGCGTGCCTAAACGCTACCGACTTTCAAAAACATGGTGAAGGAGCATTACCTGTCACTTTAATTATTGTTCTTCTTTCTCTATCGTATATTTTAATATTTATTAGTTTATTATTTGGTAATATATTATATTTATATATTTTATTGTATATTTATTATCTTTTCTTTCTTTTGTATATTATTTTTGTAGTTGCACACTGACAGCCGCAAATCTTTTCCTTTCGTTTCAGTCCATCCAAAGGTTGTAGAAATTGCCCTGTGCAATAAGACCGCCTAAAGTACACTTATTTTTTATAAATATCTGTCCTGTAATAAGATAAGGTGTGCAATAAATAAATAAATAAGCTTCTTTTTATTTTCGTGGCCAAAGCGTGGAAGAAATATAATTATAAGGATAAGACCGCGTGTTATAAATTACTAGCTGCTACCGGCTGCTTCGCGGACATGATAGTAGGTAGATAGCAAACCTATAGGGTTAGAGTCAGACGAACTAATAGGGTTGTATTTAATAGATGATTTCAATGATTATAATTCCGTAAATAAATGCGTGTTCCGGCCGCCAACCATATTTTATCATCATATAACTTGACACTGCCCCGCAAAATGCAAATAAAACTGGGCAAGTGCGAGTCGCACTCGCAGACTGAGGGTTCCGTACAAACTTATGTAAATCATCAGTTCAATTTCTGAATGGAGTCTCGAAGATTTTTCCGAATCGCAAATAAGTATTTTTTTTTGTGACGTTTCAACAAATTTACTGTTTTCAGATTTATCTGTGCTATAGGACCTTGCTTTATACCAAATTTCATTATTAAATGTGGGAAATACCCTATAAATTTTGACCAAAAACCGAAATATACGTTTTTTGCGACATAAACGGCCTTATCTTTTTTTTCGAACTTGGAAGTTCGATTTTTCACAGCTTCAAGGGACCGCAGATCTAAGTTTAAATTTCAACTCAATACCTCCATGCGTTCCTGAGATAAAAGGTCTTGATAGACCGACAGACAGACAGACGGACAACAAAGTGATCTTATAAGGGTTTAGTTATTTCCTTTTGAGGCACGGAACCCTCAAACTAAAGAAAATTTGAATTTCGCTGGCTACCCTGGCGCCTAAAGAGGGCCCTTTCGTAACCGTCTATCGTCAACGTGAGCAAGGTTAAAAAGGTTTTTTTTTTCTTCTATCGCAATCCAACGGAATGTTTGATAAAAAGGCTTAATTTTTGCCTGTACTGGTCTTCCCGTCCGATTACAATTAAAGCTAGAGTGAATAGGCTCTAAATAAACTAGTGCCTACGCTTCACCATCATCGATTTCCATTAGTTAGCCATTTAGTATTTTCGTCACTCGAATATTTCACAAAACTTATTCCAGAAAATGCGTGTTTATTTTATAAACCTTAAAAGTTTTCGGAAAAAATATTCGTTATTCAGAACATGGGTTAAACGCGCGTGACTGACGCCCACTCATATGTTTCTTCTTTGCCTTGCGTTCCAGGACTCTTTCACTCTTCAGGCTTTCCTTTCAGAAGCGAACCCACGGCCCCAGTAGGCTTTGATCCTGCGCGCGTGGTACACTACTACGCGCCGTCGACGAATCGACCTCGGTCCGTACGGTTACCAGACGGCCGGACGGTAAACTACCGCTTGGTATAGCTCGCCGTCCATAAACCCATGCCTACGGTAGCTAGAAAGCGGGGTCGAGATCCCAGCGGCTGGAGCGTTAGGAAGGCCGTACCCTCAGGCCCGCGGCCGCCTCCTTCGCTGAAAGAGGAAACCGCCTGCATCCAAAAGATAAGTGTGTTTCCAAAATATCTGAAGCAAGATGTGTACACGTCATAGTCACGTAAGAGCGGTTGTTTGAAAATGTATCTCGGGTTGGACGCCCTTAAGGGACGATATTTGCAGCACGTTTCTGTTGACACCAACGGTCAACAGGACATTGTATGCATACTAAATTAAAGCTTTATTGATCTCATGAAGCCACGAGGAATCTCGCCTGTTAATAGGGTAAGGGCTGTAGGTATTTAGTAAATGCAATATTTAAGCCGATCGCACACGATCGGTTTCCTAATTAGGTTTCCTGATTAGGAACTCAGATTCGGGAATCTAAATGCTCTGTTTACATACAAAATGTTATTTTTTCCGTTTGGGAAAAATAAGAACGTGTGCGCCTTATTGAACATTCTGTATGTAAGCAGATCATTTATCATTTCATTTCCATTTTAAGCAATAATACCATATGTCGCAGCTATATGGTACACGCCGTATTACAAAAAGGCTCGCCGGATTGTAAAACATCGCTGCAATATAATGCGGCTACCCAGAGCTGAAACTAGGGCGGTGCTAGCGGTGCCCTGGCACAGGTCGCAATTTCTGAAGGGGCGCAAATATGCTATGTCTAGTCCTTTTTGTTTTTATTGTATTTTTTTCTAGGGGCGTAGTTACTATCTCCACTACCTCTTGTTCAGATCGTGGTGGCGACGTTCTACAAAGCGGCGTCTAACGCTTAGCTTTACTGTCAGTTGTCAGTATAGATAGGGTGACGATAGAGTTCGTCAATTTCAAGGCGTTCGTGGTGCGGGTCTCGAACACTATTCTGCCCCTCATGTTGAAGGAAGACTTTTGGCCGCAGGCGTGGTGTTCCGTCGCTTCCGCGGGCAAGTGCCACAGAACAGCACGTAGTGAACTTAGTGCAATGTGAAGTGTTACTAACATGATCTAAGTCTTATTTACTAACGTTAACTTGTATTTACTCTATATATATGGTAGTCTGTAAGGTATGTATCTATGGGCCAAGATGCCTTAAAATAAATGATTTATTATTATTATAAATTATGAAGGATCGATCCAAAAAGTTTGACGAGGGTACATCATAAAAGTTTGGCGCCGGCTCAACGGTACATCACTGATCTGCGCCGCTATTGCATGCCTTCTAGCTTAACTTATAAAAGCCAATTATGTATAATGGCACATCATCATTGAGAATTATTGTAGTATAGTAGTATATCAGACTGATTGGATAAGATATATTACCCAAAATTGAATGTCATAAATACTATATAAGATAACATATTACGCTTATCAGTCACGTAATTTTACTACATACATATTATATCGGAATCTAATACCCGTTACTATAGAGATTTTTTTCACTAGGCGTCCCCCGCGGTTGCACCCGCGTCCTTTGTTAGTTGTTCGCTCCTATTGGTCGCAGGGTGATGTTATAATAGCCTACATCTATATATTTAAAAGGATTAGCTGTTCGTTAGTCTCGCTAAAACTCGAGAACGGCCGGCGGCTAGACCTATTTGATTAATTTTGGTCTTGAAATATTCGTGATAGTCCAAGGAAGGTTTAAATGGTGAGAAAATATGGAAAACGGACGAAAAAAAACGCGGATATAACGCTAAATCTCTAATTAAAATGTCATTATAAAAAGAATTATGCTGTTCTGGTAATGCCAGTAGATGGCGTTATCCTTACTATTAGGCGGTACGAAGTTCGCCGTGTCAGTTACAAAAAATACACCAATTTGAACTAGTAACTAGTAGTTTCTGAGATTAGAGCTTTCAAACAAAATCATTGGCTTTATATTTATAATCTTTAAATATACATATATTCATCCGTATCTGTTTGTCAACCATCTCCTCCTAAACGGCTTGACCAATTTAGATGTAATTTTGTGTGTGTATTTGAGTGGGTTGGACCCGGTAGGTGGCGCTGCAATCGAATTCTCAATTTTTTTCTGATGAAAAGCCAGCTTTCAGCTAAGCACAACGTCTTCGGGACTAGTAGTACTAGTATAGATTTTGAGAATTCCATAGCTACTTTTAATAAACCATATATATATATTTTTTTATTTGTATGGCAATTATTGGCGAATACACAAAAAATATTAACATATCTTTGAGTCATTTACCTACATCGTAAGGAAAATATGACGTGATTAAACAAGTTATGAGGTCACGAATTGCTCAGTGATATCATCAACATGGCTGAAGTTAAAGTTAAAATAATATTACACATTCTAGTCTTTATTCCGGGTTCAGCGTAATGCTAACGAAGGAGACGGCCGCTCGCGCAAGAACATCCTCACGCTCCAGTCACTGAGACCGCTACCCTGAGTACCTGTACCTGTTTCCAGTCTTGAAAGGACAGCCCTTTAAAATAACACGCTCATAGTCCCAGTATTTTTGGTTGTGTTTTGATAGAAGGAAACGGCCGCTCGCGTGAGGGAACGAACATCCTCACGCTGCAGTCACCGAGACTGCAACCCCGAGTACCTGTAACTGTTTCTAGCCTTGACAGGACAGCCCTTTAAAACTCGTAGTCCCAGTATTTTTGGTTTTGTTTTAATATGTCAGTCAGATAGTTTCTCCTTTTATAATGTAATATTATAATGATATAATATTCCACAACTATCAAACAACTATCTACTATCGACTCGGCTGAGCAGCGTTCGGGAAGCTGCGCGGTATCTTCTCTTCCAACATACCACAGTGTCTCAAGACGCAAGTCTATCACCAGTGCCAGTGATGACATATGGTACTGAAACATGGTCGCTTACAATGGGTCTCATAAGAAGGTTTACAGTCACCCAAAGGGCAATGGAAAGGGCTCTGCTCGGAGTTTCCTTGCGTGATCGCATAAAGAATGAAGATATCCGCAGGAGAACCAAGGTCGCCGAAATAGCCCGAAGAATCGCCAAACTAAAGTGGCAGTGAGCAGGACACATTGCTCGTAGAACGGATGATCGATGGGGCCGAAAGGTTTCTAGAGTAGCGACCGCGCACCGGAAAACGCAGCTTTGGAAGGCCTCCCACAAGGTGGACCGACGACCTGGTGAGAGTCGCGGGTGTGCGGTGGATGCGAGACGCACAGGATCGGTCGTTGTGGCGTCGCTTGGGGGAGGCCTATGTCCAACAGTGGACATCTTTCGGCTGAAATGATGATGATGATGATCACACAACGCCGTCTAGTCCCAAGCTAAGCAGAGCTTGTATTATGAGTACTAGACAACTGATAAATATACTTAAATATTTCTAAATACATACATATTATAGATGAATATAGGTATAGTTATATTAAAATACATACCTTGTTAACAAACTCATCATTATTCTTAACTAGTATTGTCTCATTGTGCACAACTGACGTCGATATAGGGCAGGCTCGTCTCAAGCTTGCCAGACGTCTCATAGGCGACCGTAAACTCTGACATATTGCATTCGCCATTTTTGCTGAAACAGAAAATATTTTTTAAGATAAATATCTATTTTATTTCCATAAAGCTTGAAATTGATAGCAAAATAAGATTCTAATAGTTGAAAGCTATGTGCACCAAAATTATTTGTTGTTTTTACTATTTGTTAAACTGTGAAAAATTCTAGTCTACCGTTTTTCATTCATATCCCGACTTATTATAAAATAAAAAGTTCTCCACCTTGTCTGTCTGTTTGCGATAAACTCAAAAACTGCTGTACGGTTTTGTATGCGGTTTTCACCAATAGATAGAGTAATTCAAGAGAAAAGTTTTAGTATATAATATTTGCATATTATAGTACAAAAAGGCCAAGAATTTTAAAGATTTCTGACACCAGTTGTAGATGATGTGTCTTTGCTAACATTAGTGTTTGTACATCCAGCTAGACTAAAACCTCGGCCTTGCGGACGGTGAGCAATGGGTAGCTCATGGTCCGACCGTCCGGTAACCGTGCGGACTGAGCCCACTTCTTCGACGGCGCGAAGTGTTCCACACACGCCTCAAGATGTCAGCAAAACCGTAAGGGCCCAGCAGAGTCGAAGCCTATTGGAGCCATGGGTTCGCTTCAAAACATGGGGCCCTGGAATGCAAGGCAACAAAGGAATATAGGAGTGGATTTTCGTCAGTAAAAGTCTGCCACGCCCTCACCCCTAGGAAGCTGGAGTGGCTAATAAAAATGAAAAATTGACAACTGGGAACTTTCTTGGTACTTAACAGGTATAATTAAAAAATTGTAAATACTGTATTACTGATAAACGATTTTTAAACTAGAAGGTATACAAACTACCATCAAACTTTTCGGTTCATTAAACTGTACCAATGAGTCACAAAAAATACATACAGTATGAACCATGTGACCCAAACACAGTCAAAACAACCAATTATCAATGATTCAGTCAACCCTTGCTTATCTTTTAAAATAAACAGTGAATTACAAATTGATTTAATATGTGTTTACTATTTTCTTAATGCTCAGAGCCATCTGATAAAAACCTATTTTTAAACGAGTGATTCAAAATGTCTTTAAATAAATTCACTGAACTATGTAGGTTAGGCCTACTCTCCAAGGATGCGTAGCTTAAAAAAAGTATTCAAATAATTAGTTTTTCAGTTTGACAAAAATAAGTCTTTCAATTTGTAAAAATGAGTTTAACTATTTTTTTGCTGTAATTTCCACATTACAAGCCATTTAAAATAATTCAAAGTCGAAATTTGAAGCTAAGCTGATGTTTCATATTACTCTAAAGATTTTCATAATATAAAATCAATTCAGAAAATAATTCAAATGTTGAAATAGGGCCTACTGTCGCTTAATAGACGCGTATTTGTCACTATACACTTGTTGTATGCATGCTCACAACTTACATACATAACTATGAAATTCTGTCGACGAAACGGGAGCGTCGTGTTGTTGCCATTTCAGCAGGCGTACACCAAGCGTATAATGACAAATACGCGTCTATAAAACTACGCGTCCGTAATAGGCCCTATATCAACATTTGAATTATTTTCTAAATTGATTTTATATCTATTATTCAATCAAAATCAAAAAAATCAAAATCAAAATAGCATTTATTCCAAATAAACCATTTACAGGCACTTTTGAAATGTCAAGAAGTCAGTTAGTCAGAAAAATAAAAATAAATGATGCTAATTGCACATTCGTAGATCTCTATGGAGAAGAATGTGCAAGAAACTCCATGGACACTCTTTTCAATCATATTTTGTAGTTACAAATATCTCTGTTACATGTTTCTTGTCGCTATCATGTGAGAACAATGTAAATAAAAATAAAAACTAAATATAGATATTAAAAAAGCAACTGGCAGCTAAGAGATGACCAGCCTCAACTGACAGCGCCCGTTCACGGACATGACGCTAATATTAGCACCACTCAGCTCAACCATTTTGAAGGGAACCGAATGATCCAACACCCGCGCCACCATCAGTGAGACATTTGAGTGAGCATGACAAACTCTCAACTGCCATGCTCATTTATGTCAAATAAGTCCAGTAGCAACATAAAAACTATAAAAAGCTCCATGGTACTCACATTTACAAACTGTGGAAAAAATATTAAAATCTTTAGAGTAATATTTATGTATGAAACATCAGCTTAGCTTCTAATTTCAACTTTGAATTAATTTAAATGGCTTGTATGTATTTTTTCAAATTATAAATCTAATTATTTGAATAATTTTTTTTAAGTCTGAAAGAAATTATGAATGAAAAAAAAATTAAACATTTCTATATTTTTGCTTTCTTTTCAAACTGTGTAGTTGTTTGAAATCATTATTCACACATTGTTTAAATACCTAAACACAATTAAAAAAAAAAAAAAACAAATAAAAATGGCACACATTTCTTTAGATAACCGTTGCCAAACATCAAGTGATGAGTGACAAACACGTACACATATTACAAGCTAAGATAATAATAGCAAATAGCAGCTACGTGCAGATGTTAAGGTAGGCATTGTGAAGATGCGGTGATAACAGTGATAATACTTGTGTTATTTACATAATGAATTAGTTAACATACTCTTGACAATGGTAAAATGATGAATGACCTTTCGAATACCGTATTAGAGACACAATAGAAAGACAATGAGAGTGTGAACGCTGGCGTTTGCTTGGAGTTTAATTCATTAAACCCCGAGTGAACGCCGGAGTTCACTTGGTCAGTCTTTCTATTGTGTCTCTAATTACGCTACTTAAAAGATTAATAAATTAAATAACCATTACATGGTAAAGTTTGAGAAAGGGAGATTGTAAGTCAGCTAACAAAGCTGCTAAATCTTCCGTTTCAATAAATGGCAAAGTGCTGACTCACTCACAAACTCATCAACGTCCAGCGCAAACCCTTGGATCTAGAACACTGAAATTTGGTACAGAGGTTCTTTTTTAGATGTCTACAAAGAATATGACAGGATATTTAGAAATTCAATTTTAATTTTTTTGATTTGGGGTCAAAGTTTGTATAGAGAAACCTAATTTCATGCAGGCGAAGCTGCTGGTAAAAGCTAGTGTTCAATAAACAGATTTATGGGTTGCAGAATATATTTAATACTAGAAAAAATAAACTAGGTAAGTGAATGTGCTGTTACATGCAAGGTTAGTTGGTAAATGTGAAGAGTCTATGATTCTAAAAGCCCATATGTAAAAAATGTAATACCTTTCTACAATAATCCTCTTTTAAACTCTCTGAGTTAGTAACCTACCTACATTATTTACAAAATATACATCAACTGTAAGGGATACATAAAAACGTTGAATGATATTAAAATTAACTCCACAAACGACAAACAAACACAAAATTCCAACCGAAAGAAGAACTTACCAAAGCGGACTATCAGATTAGAAACTCCTTACTTTACGAGTTTGGACGGGCACGAGACAAACATGAACAAAACTAAATAGAACGCCAGACACCGCACTAATGACCAAAAACACGAGGATTGCAACCCGTGGCACGAACAGCTTGTCGTAAAAATTGGCACTGCTCGAATAATCCGACTCGCCTTTTGGCAAACATACCAAAATCAACGTTACTATTGAAGTTACGATCAACGCTATCTTCCCAATACTATGTCCTGTACGCACAGACACCCAGCATAACATTAACGTTACACACCATAGCATGGTCAAAAAATACAACCCAACGCCGAAACTATTCATTTCTGTTACAATAAACAAAGCGGATAGACGATTATCAATAAAAATAGTTTGATGATCATGCAGTAAAGTTAATGGAATTACTCTTGTTACAGAAGACGGCACATGTATATTAATTATGATAACGCCCCACAAAGCAGTTATATCTTGCTTTTCTGTTTAGATATAATGATAAAAACCTGGACAGTATTTTAGTTTTCACAAGATCACAACCACAACCACTCGCTGCCACTGTTTGACAAATTATCATGTCCGATGACGTTATGTTTTTGACGACTCTTTGACGTTTGAAACGATAAAACATTTTTTTTTTATTATCATATCAACCTGGCTCATGAGATTTTTTAGTTTCCAGAAACAACCAATTAAGTTTTGTATTCTAGACTTCTGGCAAGCTTCAATGAGATAGTCAATCCCATGCGAAAGTTTGTATGTTTATTTGATTAGATTTTTATTTATTTAGTTACATAATAAAAACAAAAATTATTATTATCTTCAAGGCTAGAGTGAATAGGCTCTTAATAAACTAGTGCGCCTGACCATCAATGATTGCATCTCCGCTTACCATCAGGTGGGATCGCAGTCAAGCACTGGTTTATCATCATCATCTTCCTGCCCTTGTCCCATCTTATTTGGGGTCGGCGCGACACGTTTTTTTCTTCCATTCTAGTTTATATCAATTAAAAAAAAAAAAAATTACAAATTCAGAATATACGAGTACAAAGCAGTTTGTACCCAAATCAAGCAAAATTTAAACGCTAAGTAGAATTGGGTTAAATTTTACAAACAGGTAGATCATAACTAACATTTTATTTGCCAGTACTTTATTTTTTCATCATTCTCAGCTTTCATGACGTTTGACGGTTATGATATTCGGTCCACCAGCACTATATATTTGATTATTAGCTGCAATAGTTCTGTCATTGATAATGGATCGATCCCAGTACAATATAATAGGACCATTATCGAGAAGAGCATCCAATGCACACTCAGGGATGGGAGTGTGTGTCAGACTTTTACTGATTAAAAACCCACTCCTATTCTTGCGTGCACGTGCGGCATCCTCCTTTATTCGAGTCCATTTGGAGTCCATTTGAGAATATCGAAAGATTACATCCAATATCGGCATAACCCAACCCTTGAAGCCACGCACCTTATTTCCGTCTGATAGAAAGTTATTGAATACCTTCTTTAGTCAACAGTAGTCCTCTATCGTGAACTAACTTGAATTTCACACTCTACTTTGTTTTGCATCAGTTTATTGCTCGTCGCTTTTGCCAACGCAACGCGAGGTCAGCTTTGAGATTTCAGTCTTACGCTCGTTTGCGTATATGATTGGAATCTCTTCGGAGCGTAAGACCAGACCAATCGCGCGATCGACAATCAAAAGCGTCTTTTGATTGTCGATCACGGTCACTCGATAAAAAGGGCGTAATATAACATTTATCCGAAGCCAATGTAGATATATGCTTGTCCAGTCAGACATCAACATATACTTCCTTGCTCGAAAAAAAATGATAGTGTGAAGGAGCTCTAAGCTATGAAATGAATAACATTTCGTTTTGTTATTTCATTTATGAATTATTTTTTTTAGCATTTAGAAATTAGTTTTTTTTTCAGACAGACGAAATTAATTTTATTTGTATGTGTCGTGATGTAGTTTGGTTTCACAGTTTTTCAGGTTTCACAATAACAATTGAAAAGATAAAAATTAAATCCATTCAACAAAGCTAAATAATTAAACGTAATCAAGATTACAACATGCGAGCATGAGCTTCAAAATCGTTTTGACATTTATGTTGGTACTATTGGCAAAAGTGAATTTTCTAGTGCTGTGTGTTGCTGTCAATAATTAGAAAGGTAAGTGATTTTTATAGATTTTCTTTAAGATTTTCATAACAAATATATGTTTTCTTCAAGATTTCTTCGTAAGCTACAAGTACATAATATATTTACGTGAATAAAAGTAGACAAAACAACGAAATAACCGTAAATTTGTAACGCCATTTTCCGCTTCGGAGATCTATTCTAATGTATTTTTTATAATAAGTTACCGTGACTAAGCTATTGGATTTTATTAGCTCTGTCATTGTTATAAAAAGTTTTCTCTTTGCTATCTTGTAAGTAAAGGTATGTTTCCGGGGTTTGCCATATTTTGATTACTTATTCATTTCTGATGACTAATCTTTGCTAACAAGGTCCAATTTTGCGAGGGCATCTAAACGCCAGACTGCGTTTACATCATGAAGTTACTGACCTACTATTGATTAGTGTTAATTATCCAGCCCTTTCGCAAAGGGTAATTGCTATAATGCCCTTTTCAAACCTATTCACATATTGTTTTCATTTAAATGCAGGTGTTGTGGAGCTAGACACGACAACTTTTATCTAAGATTAAATCTTATAAGAAATATTAACAGTTTATGTTGAACACTGAGTACAAAAAAAAAATCAGCTACCCTATTTTTGCTAGGAGTAAAAGTTTTGATTGATTTTTCGTCTTGAAGACATTTCCTTATGTTTTTTAACCATATAGGTATATATGTAGGACTTAAAACATTATTTTAAGAATGTTCAATTCTGATATATGATTATGCAGTATTAGGTATTTTCTTTGCGTCCCTAGACTTATTATTACAGGCATTTAAAGTCAGCTGTGATATTCTCACACTGCATGTGAATGGCCAGGTGTATGAACTGTTTTATCATGCATGCATGTAAAGACTATAGCTAGCGTTGTATTGTTTATGTCTGTCGATGACAAAAAAGACATGATGTTACATTTTTACTGGGAGAAGGAGGAGGTTCTAAATGGTTGTATTTTTGGTTTAATTTTCCGATCTTTGTCATATATGTGTGGATTTGGAAAATGATTTATTTAAAAGTGATTAGTCCCTTTTTTTTTAATTGTTTCTAAATGCACTTTACTTATAAAGTACTGTTGAACTGATCTGCCCCGCGTTTTGAATTGCAATATTATCCATGTTACTTAGCACACTAACAGTTGTTCCGAATTACCGTAAAAGCATACATCAGGCGATTTGTTGAAACGCTCATAGCACTAATATCGTAATTCGGAATGCGGAGCTGCTGGTGAAACATTGGAGTAATAAAAACAATGTTTCTTAGCCATGTTTGGGCTTATTGAAATGAAATACCTTGTGGGTATAAATTTTTTGAATGGTAATATGGTGGTACCTTATAGAACTTGTACAATTAAAAAGTGAAAAAGATATTTTTGGAAGTCAGTTGTTTTTTTTTGTAATAACTGTTACTATTGAATATTGTTATGAATTCAAGAACTTACATAAAAACAATTAACACAGAAATTGATATAATTTCTACATAATTTGTACAAGACAAGCTGTATGATATAAAAATATATGATGTCATGTGTGATGTGGGGAGTGTCATGTGTCGTAATGTTAGTCTATAAAGTTATTTCTGCAATATCTATCATAGTTTAATGAGTTTTTTGCTATCGTAGTTGATTATAATTGGAAACTTTTTTTTGAGTTTAGGCCATAGACAACAATATTGGATATGAATTGATGTATGATGGAAATACTACAAGATTCTTTAAAATATTGTGGTAGTGTCGTGGAGGCCCAGTGGTCCTCCCATGCATGAAATGATGAAATATATTTTCTTTCTTTCCTCTTTCATGAGCTTGCGGATTCAAAACCGGGCAATTACTAATGTCAACTTTTCAATTCGTATGTACTTTTCTAAGTTTATCTAGGACATTACTGACACCTACCCAGAAAGTCTATAGACTTTCAGTCAGTAATGTCCAATAACTGAGTTGTGGAGAACTTGAAAGGTGACTCAAGAGTGATAAAATCATTCTGCAGGAAAAAGCCTCTTGAAAACAGTTTGATTTTAGTTTTTATTAGACTAATTGGGGTATCAAACTAGATAAAAATGCACATTATTTAAAAACGTATATATCTATCTATCTCTTCTTCCTTCTCTAAGCTTAAAAAGTTTAAAACAACAGAGCACTTCTTTTAAAGGTCAGTAAAGTTAATATAAAAATTTAAAAAACTGGTTATAAACTGGTCTAGTAAATTATACACAAGTGTAACCTTGACACAGCATTATATTTCTACATATGGTTTAGAGCCTTGTCAACTTAATGACAGTCTTAAACAACAATTGTTATTTTATTTAATCACTAGCTGACTTGTCAGACGTTTGCACTGTCAAATGCGTGAAGATTAAGATAGTGGTTGTAGTTTTCTGAAATATTCCTATTTTTTCAAAGAATCATTTCCTTACAATAACAGTATAATAATGGTCGGCCGCTGTAAAGGCAATTTGGCAGAATGGGGCTTCCTCGACCCATCTCTAACACAGTGCCAGTGTGGAGCCGCTGCACAGGACAAGCGTCATTTGCTATACTGTCCATCCTGCACAACCACCTGCAGTTTTCAGGATCTATACGAGGCCAATAACAGAGCCGTAGAGGTTGCCAAATACTGGTCATAAAAAATATAGATAGAGTACATCGACACGAAAAGAAGAAGAAGAAGAAGACAGTATAATAAAAAGAAAGGGAAACAGGGGTTTATTTTTAGGACCTTATTGCTAAGACCTCACTGTTCTGTCTGTCACCAGCTGTAGTTCTTGAACTGTTATATAGCTAGACTGTTTAAATTTTCACAGATGGTGTATTTCTTTTACCACCATATAACAAATTTTCCACTCATAAGAACCTCCAACAAAAAAAGAATTAGCGATATTGGTCCAGTCATTCATCAAAGTAAATTTTTATATAATATATAGAAATTATTAGAATTATTAATGATTAGAATCACTTCATTGGAAATACTGGAATATAGCTTAGCATAATCAGCCTTTCAATGATCCCACTGCTGGGACTCAGGCCTCCTCTCTAGGAGAGGGAATGGGCCGTAATCCACCACGCGGGCCCAGTGCGGGTTGGTGGAACACACATACTGGAATATTATATGTAAATTATTTTAGTGTCAGTGCTGTTGAATATACATATTATAATGGACTACTCAAAGAGATACACAACAATTTATTTTTGGTATCACAAATACTGCTAAGTATAAATAAAATTAAAAAAAACTAATAAAATTAATTAGAGTTCTTTATTTATACTTAGCTCAATAAACAAGTATTTTCATAAGTGTAGATAACCTTATCTTATTTGAAGAGCTCACAAGCACTCATTTTATCTACTACATCTGTCTTTTTACTATAATAAAAACTCTTTTTTGCCTGTTTGTTCTGTGGCTATTCCGATTTTAACTGGACTTAAGCTGTTGGATAGCTGGTGTTACAAGTAGTAACTTAAGCTTTATTTTAGAAAATTAATTAGAGATTCTTATGAAAAAAAAAAAAAAAAGTTCCAAATTGTGACTACTTAAATGGCATTACGAGTCTGAAACGAACTAAGTGGGGGGCACCAGCTAGTTTGCGGGTAGCAGCAATAACAGTAATGTCTTAATTAGCTCCTTACCGCGACTTCGTCCGTGTAAATTCCATGTTTCAACAGAATCAATTGTAATACTGTGACTTTCTAAAAGTATATTTTTTTTTAATAAAGAACATTATTTTTTATATACATTCAAGTTTAGATTATTTTCTTGCCTATAGAAAAATAAACATAACATAGTTTTGATCTTTTTTTTTTAGGTGTGAAAATCATCTTATGAAAGATCGCGCTCTTGGGTGGGGCGGGAGATAGTGTCAGACTTTTACTGACTAAAAACCCACTCCTGTTCCGGAATTCTAATAAACACGTTAATAAAATTAAATCAATAGATAGGTAACATGCATACAATTTCTTTACGGTCCGTTCATATTATTGCGGGCCGGCCACACAATGCTATGAGTATTTAATGAAAATACATTGCACTGACCCAGTTTCTTTTATTAGAACTAGTAGTATGGTTTGTAAATTGTTACCTGGCTGTCTTATTTAGATATATTTCTTTGTTTATGAAACATGGAAGAATAAGTTTCAGATGAAAAAAAAAAAAAACATAACAAGGTTTTTTTTGCGTACTCGTAGCGACATCTATAACGCATAAGATAGAGGAACTAAAATTCAAAATATTAGAGTGGTTAACGCGATTAAAACATGCAACAGTCTGAAACCAACCATCGGGCAGTTGCCCACCTGACAGAACACCTGTCTGTTCGGAGGTCAACTAAGGTTTGCGGGAATTTACTTTTAGTTCCGCATGCTTCTAATTACTCATCAAGACCATTTCAGAATGTTTCGCGCGCCTCAGAGATGTCAGTAAAAGCCATGGTCCTAGAACGCAAGGGCAACTGAAGGAACATTCAGTAAAAGTCTGACACGCCCTTTCGCTCCCGCAGCAGTCATTAAATGATTTTCCACTGTAAAAAAATCACTGGGTTGTCGTAATCGTATATTTTTTATTGTAACCACACCATCGTGCACAGTAATGAAGTTCTAATACAAAACGATATTTATTTATCAATATAATCCTTTAGAAAATTGGCAAAATATACCCATTGAACAACATTGATTGTGAGCAGTGGTGGCCGAGTGGTGACGGCCTGTAGGTCGCGGGTTCAAACCCAGCTAGGCGCATTACGTTGTGTAATTTATTTCATCACCACTGCTCTCAAAACGGTGAAGGAAAACATCGTGAGGAAACCGGCATGTCCTAGAATCAAAAATTCTAAGACATGTGACATCCACCAACCCGCACTGGGCCCGCGTGGTGGATTACGGCCCATTCCCTCTCCTAGAGAGGAGGCCTGGGTCCCAGCAGTAGAAACATTATAAGGCCGACTATGCTTTGCTATACCCATTCAAACAAACCAGAGACTAACACCAGAGCAGTTTTACTATAATAAAAACTACCTGCTTGGACCTGTGCCAATGTTTTTACTAACACAATTGTGTGTGACTCATAGTCCAGTGTTACCTAGCTAAAATATAGGAACACTAATGCAATGTTTTAAAATTATGCTTTACATTGCGCCTTGACTTTGTTTGTAGTACATAATGAGGACACGAAATAGGTTAATGATCTGAATACTAAAATATCCAGTGCTTGGATTATTATGACTTGATCTTCTATGCTTTTGAAGTGAAAGCGTCATTGTAACCCGCGAAATTTAAATTTTGTTGTTTCTTAGGGTTTCGTACCCAAAGGGCAATAAAACGGGACCTGATTACTAAAATTCTCTGTCGGTCTGTCTATCACCGGGCTCCACAGCTGCTCCATACATTTTGACGAGTTATGCGAACATAAACGTAGGGAACAGCTGTTTTTTTTTCGCGGTTTCAGGTTTGATCCCATAGTAAAAGTTGTTCATAATGAGGAGTACAATGTCCCCTCGAAATTCTTAAAGTTATTTTTTTAACACCTAATATAATGAACCGTGATAGCTGTTGAAATTTTCACAGCTGAAATATTATTTTTTCTGATGCCGCTATAACAACAAATAGAATAAAATAAATATTGAAGTGTGGCTTCCACACAGCAAACGTGATTTTTGGCTTTTTGTAGGGTTTAACAAATATTTCAAAATCGGTCCACAATTGATCGAGAAATCGGTGAACATACATAAAAAAAAAAAAAAAAAACATTCAGCCGAACATAGAACCTCCTCCTTTTTGAAGTCGGTTAATGAAATACACCGTGAAGATATTGATAGATAAAAACACCCGTATTGCAATTGACTCTAAATTCGTCTCGGGAACCGCAGACAATGGTCAGACGGAACTGTGATTCGGAGAGGTAATTCTCGTAATTTTAAGGAACGTTGACATTCGTATCGCAATTGTAAACTGTCAAAAACACCTCTTATTTGCTTTCATTTTGACATTTATTATAATTGTCTCTTGAGATGATATTGCGACTTGAATTGGAACATTTTTTGAGTACGAGATTGGCCGTCAGAGGCCATACCACGGTCTCTTAACGCGATCCATTTGACGACCTAAACTGAACTTTTAAAGGGATGGAGCTAGATAGGGTGTATAGCTCCATCCCTCTTTCTCGTTTGCTCGTCTGACAATTTAACACGTCATGGTAAACGTCAATAAACTGTTTCTTCTTTTTCTTTGGATTTTATCAGTTGGAATCCGCTATTACGTGGGATTTATTACAGTTGGAGAAATGTAGGTAGGTGTACACGATAGGAACGCCTCTACTCACTGATTAGCCCTAGGGCGAATACAGGTACGCGTAAGGCTTTTGTCTAGCCCTAGGGCGAATACAGGTAGGCGTAATGCTTCTGTATAGCCCTAGGGGGAATACAGGTAGGCGTAAGGCTTCTGTCTAGCGCTAGGGGGAATACAGGTAGGCGTAAGGCTTCTGTCTAGCCCTGGGGGGAATTCAGGTACGCGTAAGGCCTCTGTCTAGCCCTAGGGGAATACAGGTAGGCTTAAGGCTTCGGTTTAGCCCTAAGGGGAACGCAGGTATGCGTAAAGCTTCTGTCTATCCCTAGGGTGAATACAGGTACGCGTAAGACTTCTGTCTAGCCCTAGGGCGAATACAGGTAGGCGTAATGCTTCTTCACTTTGTTTTGTCGTACTCCTGAGCAAATATGTTCCTCAATTTCTTCAATTCTCGCTGCGCGTAGCGTCTGCGACAAGATAAAAATACACTGACAAGTGTCAACAGTTGAATAGATCTTGTTTATTAATTTATCTAGAAGTACCCTGCAATAACAATGGCGAGTTCAATTGAATAATTCGATGACTCAAAGGTGCCTTTGAAGATAGTTATAAATTATCTAAGATTGTAAGAAATAAAGGTGATGTAACTTGTCGGAAAACCTGCAGAATTATCTAGAAATAAATAAGTATATTATTGGACTAATCAAAACTTAATAGGAATAGCGAAAGAGCTTTTTTATTTGTTAAAATACAATAATTTCTGGAACTACGTGTCGGATTGAAAAAATCTTTATCCTATAGGATAGCCAGGTTCATGACGAATATTATAGGCTTAGCGACCCGCCTCGGCTTCGCACGGATGCAAAGCTGATACCACCGCAACAGCTATGTCCCTGCATTTTAAATCTGTAATGTCTTCGAAAATATTCATTTAAATTACATGCTGTAAAGGGCCATATTGATCTACTTTAAATGCACAATGTATTAAGGTACCTAATTGGATAGAGAGTATGAGGACCTGTTTCCAATTTCCAGGTTTGTCATTTGGTGTTTAGGATGTCTCTACAGCAACTGGTGGGCAAAGGCCTGTACGGTTCTCGGTCTTGCACCACTTCGACCAATTCTTAGAAAGACATGGAAGTCGATCTTTCCACCACCTCATTCGTGATCTTTATTTAAAAAAAAAACACCTAAGCACCTGTATAAGTCTATTGACAGTCTCCACAGTCCTCACTAGTTTCAATAGGCACTTGTATTCTCTCGTATCCGATATCCATTGATCCGTAGGACGGAACAATGCATGAAGGTACGCGGCGCTTGCGCAGGGCTGCCGTGCCCTCGCGTAGAGTTCACGGTCGCGCGCGCATTGCCCGGAGAGTCGGTGACAATGCCAGACCTGTCCCGCGACAAGTGGGCGAGTGTACTCTATAAATGTTAGCGCTTTTAAGATTGAAAGTGAACAGATTAAAATTAGGGAAGAAGAATTGCACATAGGTTACTTCCTGCCGTTACTTTACGGCCATTTATGGTACAGTATATCCATTTTTTTCATAAATCCCTATCAATATACTAATCAAGACTAGGACTTACTAGGGCTTGCACAAAGTTACCTTTGTACTGCTGTAACTACTGAACTGGAACTGAAGACAGGAAAATTGCAGACCCCGTTTCATTGTAATAAATCTTTATTACATAATAATTTCTCAATATACTATGAAAAATTGGTTTTGTAAATACTGGATTCTGATACGGTTCCGGATATGTAATTCTTTCGTGAACGTTTCAACCGCGCGGCCATGACGATAATTAAAAAAAAAAAAACTGCCAATATTTTGTAAAAATTTGTAAAAGATGATTTCCAAAACCATAAATTTGTCAAAGTTATGCTTAAGAAGTTATAAGGGTTTGAATGTGGCCGCGCCATTGAAACGTGGAGAATGGCGCTGCCACGGAAATCTTTAAAACTAAGCGTTGCAGAGACTTGAAATTCAGGTATAGGTAACTTTTATCGTGGATTTTTATATTGGATATCTGATAGTTTCGATTACGGTGATGGAGCTCCGTATGTTTAAAAAAAAACATACAATTTTTTAAATAGACCGCACTAAATCTTTATAACACTGGGAAGGAAACAATTTGTTCGACACAGCTTGATAGACTTGATTATGTAGCGTAGACCAATGCATCTATACTATACCTGACATCTATAAAACGCCATTAAATTGCCGTTGAGTAATTTACGATGCTACAGCAACGATTCACGACTATTTACGAATGCACAGATCATTTCTTCTCTTTTCCCGTCCGTCTACGCCTCGTTGAAGTACTGGCCGGTTTTAGACTATTTGAATCGATTTATATTCGCAATTGTATTATGGTCGCGAATACCGGCCTTGAATGCATCAGCAACGAAGGATGTCTGGTATGTTAAGGTAATTGACTCCGCTAGTCGGTACGGTTACCAATTCTACAGCTCTTGAATTCTTGACCATATTTCCTGCAATTACGGAGATAGTAACTGTTAGTGGGTAATCGTTAATGTCTTCTCATTTCACAATGATTGATCTATCGTTAACCAAGTTACAGTTAGTACAACAGTGCTTGATGTAAGAATTTCTTCTCCATTCTGTTAAATCGTTTTTTTATCGCCGGTTAGTTGTTACACTTGCAGGTAACCAATCAACATTTTGTAAAATTGCTTTGCAAGTGTTTTCAGTCAATTTCTGTTTTGAAATACAATAAAAAACAAATGCCCCAATCTCATTTTGCTAACTGTAAAGTAGATTTTTTGCATGTAAATATAAAGTTCAAGCAGAAACCATGAACGTTCAGTACATACATTATGTAAGCTACACGAAACTTGTTTTTGCCGCATGCTACATTCCCAAGCCATTTGCGTTAATTCAGTCCCCGTCCGTTGGTAATGGAATCTTGTCCCATTCTTTTAGTTCCAGGTTTTGTCTCACATAACCTTGACCTTCTGTAAAGAATTCGACGACGGCCTCTGAAATATATCAAGGAATGGATGAAATATCTGACTTTTTATGGTTGGTTTTCCTTTTGTTCTGGAATTCTTCCGTGCTTTTGTTGTTCATTGCATTCCATTCATGTGTTTTATTTTTATTTTCCTCAGCGAACTATTCTCTGATCGAAATTAAGCTTCGCAGTAGACATTTTAGCCGCTATTTGGTTTTAAGAGCTCACTTGTAAACTGCAATATATTCTCGGCTAAACTTTAAGATAGAGAGCTAAAATACTTCTAGGAACCTGTCATCTAATGCTCTTTAAGTGCATGTTTTGTCTTAGAAACTAAAAGCTCATTAAAAAGGGAAAGTAATAGATGGAATGGAAAGGCTGAAGATTTGACCCAATTTTCTCCGTGAGCTTCTAATTCAATTATTTCGTTCATTCGGGCCAGCTGTCGATTTTTAAATCACAGCTTATTGAGCTTTGTGTAAGTGATGATTCACTTGAAACCTCTTTTTATGAGCTTCGGTGTTATAAAGAATGTCTAGACTGATCTGTCATAGCTGGCTTCATCTGGAGGTAATTTAAAAGTAAGATGTTATCATTTTCGCTATGAAAGCTTTAAGAAGATATGGATTTTATTTGATGTAAAATTTTGTTTAAAATTGTTTCTATTTTGAATATAACTTTAAAAATACTTTGATGAGAAACCAAATTGCTTTCTTCGTTCTTTGTTTCTTAGCTATTTTTTAGATTTACACTAACATCGGCTCTGACATTTGGTTGGGCATTACTTTCATCTTATCAAGATGAACATTATCTTGGAATAAAAGAATTGTATATCTAATAGAGTTATTAAGATCGTCGTGAATATAATGGCATCGATAGCTATATTATTATTGCTCGTGGTATAATCTCGGCAATTTCCCGTGATCTTTAAATCTGACACGGTAGGTTTAACCATTACTTGAGTATTTATATCAGTTTCTATATTGTTCTCGGTACGATTATTTTATTACCCTTTCTTTATGACTTTCGGTGTCGACTTGCGCGTATCAATAAAGTCTAATGGTTTCAACCAGTCTGACTCATCGGAGCCGAATCCTGATTGGCTGTAAAGTGCAGGGAGAGAATATATTTGTTTTGCATTCGGTAGTATTCTGTGAATCACTTTTGGAAGGAGGAAAGTTATGACTGTCTTATTGTCAACTTCTATCTATTTGTTTATTTCTGTTATTACTCATAGTTTTATGTGGTGCTTATTTTGAGTGTATCCATGTGAGAATTTAGGTTCTTATACAGTTGTATTTATCGGAACAATATCTTAAATGTTCGTAAACGTTTCATCTGTCTTACGTGGAATAACTTGGATATGACTTATAAGATCAACGGCAGTTCCTAGTTCATCTGCCAAGTATTCTTAATAATGATTGGTGTTTAATTATGTTTCTTGTTTGTCTTTGAAGATTTTTAATGATGCTTCATTATTACTAGTAGACTTTTAATATCTTCTATCTTTTCCTTCCACTTTCTCCCTTTTCCACACAATTTTTGCTTACTGCTATGGTTAATAGATGGACACCAAAGAAAACACAGTTTTGAAGATTACAATAATAATTGTTTATTATCCTTATCTTTATGTATGGTTGTGTGACAGTATTAAAACGTAAGACGTCGTGTGCTCTATGTAAAGCAAAAGGAATACAGTAATTCTAACCAGACTAAGGATTTCAGTCAAGTGTGAGGGTTGGTTAGAAAAAGTAAGACCTTAGTGTTGAAGTAGGATAGATTTATTTTTGTTGTACTCCAACACTGAAATTATGGAATAATCTAAGTACAAACTATATTTTACACTAACAACGGATTTCCTAAGGTTAGGTTAATATTAGGTTTCTAAATAATACGAACAATCGAGCAGCTGTTTATAAATACCGCGGCGAACGTATTCAGCAGACAATGTCCATGACCGCTTCAGATCACGCAGCGCTCGAGCCGCCATGACTCATTCCCTAGGGTTGCTAGACTTCACACTTGTACGCTCTCTAAATGTGGTGATGTAAAAGATTTCACGGCTTATATGGTAATGTCGATGGTTCGACTCGCTTCTGCCTGTAAAACGAAATATCATGAGATGTAAGCGGAACATTACTGCGCTACTCTTAGAATTGACGTCACAAAGCTTTTATAAGTTACTTCGATTTTCGAAAATTTTCCGTCAATATGGCGTATATTGGCGAAAATAATATTTGGAAACCTTACTGCCTTACCAAGGGGTTGCATAGGTATGACTTTATCATATCAGTTACTTGCGTTGCGATCCACCAAATTCTTTGCTTTTATCTTCTAAAAAATAAAAAGCCTTTAATTCCCACTACATGATCTTTTATTTTGCTTATAATTTATTAGTAGTTTTTTTTTATATTATTTAAGTTAGTATTTACATTGGGAGGTGAGCTCTTCAACGGCTACTTTATTATGCATGTATTTTATCCCCTCGCGCGTATAGGGGTATTATTATTACGTAACTGCGCCTTTTTACGTAAAATCACCAAAAAGAGAAAAAGAAATAATAAAAACACTTTTCTGGATTTTTCTAGGAAAAACGAAGATATAGAGACCAACATTTTCGGTCGAATAAATTTTGTACACCCGTGTGTTTTCAAGGTCACTCAAGTTGTACAGACGTATGTACAATCGGCCCTCGATGGGATATACCTACACCTAAACTATCTTCATGACTCATTTTGTCTGTTGTTGATAACCTCGTGAAAGTCCGTTCAGTAGTAGAGTCGTCTTATGTTCTTGATTAATTAATAATGAAGAGACTAAAAAAAATCTAGATTATTCGAGTATTGATGATGACCCTACTCGCACAACACGATTAATCGCCCAGAATTCGTTCCACATGATGCGACGCTTGAAAGCTAAAGTAACATTTTTAACGACAATTAATATCCGTTTTCACGACATGGAAGTTAATTTATAACTTGTAGTTAAATCATTTTAATGTCCGTTAATTAAAGAACACAGTTCTTAAATATATTTAGAAAATGGTTTATTATTATGGAATTTTATAGCGAGATGTTTTGTTGTTTGTAAGACACATTTTTACTTCATTGTTGTTGGACTGTGAAGAGGAGGGATGAGACGCATGTTACTAATTATGAGTTTACATGTGGATGGATGGAAAGGAAGAGGGAGACCAAAGAAAAGATGGATGGATTGTGTGAAGAGTGATATGAAAGAAAAGGAAGTTAGTGATAGTATGACGAGTGACAGGGCAGAGTGGAAGAAAAAAACGCGTTGCGCCGACCCCAAATAACACGGGACAAGGGCAGGAAGATGATGATGATGTTGTTGGACATCTTAAAGTGTCTTGAAAACTTAAAGGATTGGAGACCTTAAAGGATTGGAAAACTTAATGGTTGCTTTTCAAAGCAATAATTTAAAATAAATCAGCAAGAGAAGAAAGATCTAAAAAATCGGTCACGCCGTCTTTTTGTGTTCACGGGATTTAAAATCTAATAAATGCGGCACCAGCACATATTAAGACCTCATATACGTTCACTTAATGACCGCATGGAAACACAGTTTATATGCAGTGATGTAGCATGTTTCAGTCCGGCTGAATGCATAAATTTCGCTCGTGTTTTCATCCAAATTGAAGTAAACAAGAACTCTTCATTAATAAAAATGATCCTGTTGTAAGCTTCTGTTATGTAAAGTGAGATATGGACCAGCAGCAAAGTTAATTGCAATTCCCAGTCTCAGCGAAATAGGTCAAACGCTCATTGAAATCCTATTTCCTTAAGCGAAACTCCTTAATTTGCAAGTCCTCGGAATCTAAAGCCCTGATTGCTTCGATTGGCTGATCTCGTTTTGCCCTGCACTAGTTTCCTGTGAGTAGTTACGAGCTGCTACAGCCAGCAATCAGCGACTAGTGCAGTCCCAATTTCCCGATATTATCAGTTTTTGCCGTGCATTTACGTTGGCTCTACTTAACATTATTGTATCTTAGATATTAGGTTCTAAAATGTCGGCCAAGATTATTAACGTAATTGGTTTTTAATAATATATTATTAAGCCTTTGCTTGAAATTTAAAGTGAACTAATTGTTGAACAAGTTTTTAACTTTGATCTTTGTTGAATGCAGGATGTCTGATACCGAATAAGCTACAAGACAGTACTGATTGCGTTTGGGTACGGCATAATCACTTTATATGTGGGTGTCGTAGCAAGCCTGTAACGACAACTGGGAGAGAGGTTGGTCTATTTTTAGATCAGGAGTCGGGACCACACTACCAACTAACTGGTCTAGCAACCTGTGATATACACACTAATATAACTGCAGTATAAAATGTTGCATGCGATACAAGCACCTCAAAAGTTGTAAAATATTCAAGAGTTCAGCGGCAAGGTATACCGATCGATTTGTTCTATGAAGAATGTCCGACAGAATTATGCGATTGAAATAACATTTCACTGAAAGGTTAAATGAAATGTGTAGCTTTATAGAAGTTGATGGGATTAATCTAAATTGTGGATTAGAGAACTTGGTAGTATTCGTTACTATGACTGCTATATTATCATCATTGAATTCTTCCAATATTGATGCCAAAACGAACTCTTTGCTCTTACATTAACTTTCTGATCGATGATGATAGCTAGCGTAGATGATTCTATACAATTAAGATATCAGAAAACCTTCAATCACACCTTTCTCTGTTGGTATTTATTAGCCTTATCATGATTTGCAGTAATCGCCACTTCAATCTTCATCTTTGAATATTCAATGTCATTATTTCTTCTTATAATCAAAACATGCCATTTGTAATTGGCTATATCACAAGGGAAAGCTAATATATAATCATGAGCCAAAATTCGACTTGCCTTTGAAGTCAGTCCAACATTATAAGATAATGGAATTCTATCTACTGTACATTATTGGCTTACCGTTCGTTTAGTGTATTGTTAGGAGAGAGAGCAATTTCTTTGTTGAGATTACTGCTAGTGAACATACTATCTGTGTCTTTAGGGAATTCTGATTCTGGAATCGACATCTAATTACTATTTTATTTTGAATCTGGTTTGGTTGAATTTTCTATTACACTTAATTTTTCTGCAGGTATTCTTATTTGGTCAAATCTAATATTCTCTTGAATTTGTTTTTGAATTTTCTTTCTATACTTTGATCAATACACTAATTGACCTTTTCTATTTTACTTGCTATTAATTTTAGCTTCAATTAAAAAATATGCTTTGATGAATATCTTGTCGGTTGACCTCTGTTCGTTCCATATAAAAATACTAAAGATACAAAGTCTCGAAAAATGGGCTCAATTAACATATTTCTGGGAACCATTTTTATCAGTTAGCGAGTGAATGCCTTCTTTAAAGATACCTATTGAAATTCAAACAGTGCTTGCCGGTGTATAACGCGAATGAGTCATTCGGAGTCAAAGAAGTTTATTGAAACTTGAAAGTGTTCGTAAATGCATAACTTTGTCACAATCTGGCTGACTGGCAGCTTGATGCATTATTTTCTTTTGTTAACGATGTCAATGTATCGTTGTGCGTTTCAAACATAATAAGGAAGCGTTGATGTGGAATAATACAATTACTGTTGAAAAATAATATCAAATATTGTATTTAAACGATACTGTGAATTGAACGTCACATTCGTGCAATAAGGACACTCATCCTAGTTTTTAGGAATTATTTTCTTTTTTCTTTGGCAAGTTCATGGCTCGATGATGTTGATATAAATAAACCACGAATTAAACCAAAAGATACTAAAATTAACCTAGATATAGAATCCCGTGCTAAGAAGCGCTTGCTGAGGTCGGTCGGTGGATGGGTGACCTTAACGTATCGAGATCCTTCCGTATCTCGGAAAGCTGGTTAAACCCAACGGTTTTAAGACCAACGGCCTGGGTGTCGTTTGTAGATCATTGAATTGTTTCGAATACTCAGAAGGCAGAACCTGTTAGAGGTTCTGACAACCCAGTAACTGGGTAACATGATTGTTACCCAGTTACTGGATTGTAATGATCAGATAGGCAGCCGTTCCTTGTACAATACTGGTGCCCTGATTAAATGGGACGAACGGCTTGGTCAGTTAATTTAGTTGTATATAAACACTAGTTAGATACTTTTCAATTAGCCTTCTCTTTCTTTAAAATTTAATACTTTGTTTCACCGTCATCATTTCAGCCGAAAGACGTCCACTGTTGGACATAGAAGGCTAATAGGCTTCCTCAAGTGTCGTCACAATGAACGGTCCTGTGTGTCTCGCATCCATCGGATTCCCGCAACCCTTACCAGGTCATCGGTCCACCTTGTAGGAGGCCTTCCAACGTTACTTCTTCCGGTACGTGGTCGCCATTCCAGAACCTTTCGGCCCCAACGGCCATTCGTTCTGCGAGCAATGTGCCTCGCCCATTGCCACTAAAGGTTGGTGATTCTTCTTCGTGCTATGTCGATAACCTTGGTTCTCCTGCGGATATCCTCATTTCTAATTCGATCACGCAAAGAAACTCCGAGCATAGCCCTTTCCATTGCCCTTTGGATGACTTTAAGTCTTCTGACGAGGCCTATTGTGAGCGACCACGTTTCGGAGCCATGTCATCACTGGCAACACGCACTGATCATAGACTTTCGTCTTGAGACACTTAGGTATATTGGACGAGAAGAATATTTTGTTAAATGTATTTTTTTCTTATATTGTACTAAGCAAAACCATTATTAAAATAGGTTACAATTTGAGTAGTCTTATTTTAGAAGCAATTACGCTTGTATTGCTCAATGCTGTACAAGTATAGTGCCACTTGTAACAAGTGTGCCATACTGAAATATAGTTGGATACAAGAAATCTTATGAAAGATGTTGAGAATGAATATTCAGGCCAATAAGATAAATAAGGATACAAAACATACTTACTTAATAAGCTGATAATAAATCAGGTAATGTTCTAGTCGCCGAGTTGCTAATCATAACATTTTTCCGCTAAAGGGCGCACAATGAGTTTTGTGACACGTCATGTAGCCTATGTTCAGCTGACAATTAAGACGGTTCTAACGATACCTCACTTGCCGAGTTCCGATACGTAGTTTATGAGCTATGAGGGAACAGCTGAACATACACACATACATACATAGCCTATCAAAATCATAACCCTCCCTTGGCTTTGCCGTAGTCGAGTAAAAAAGACCCTCCAGCCCCATTCAGGTCAAACTAACCTAATCAAAGTCTATTCTGATTTAATTAACTGCACGACTCAGATACGGCTAGTATTTCGTACAAAGTAAGCATTATCTTCTCTCCCTTTGCTTTCATTATATAAGTAGCTAGCAATAGGTCCTCAGTTACGTCACTGTGAAAGTTTTTCGGACCGTAACGTGGGAATTTAATCAACTGTTTGATTTTAATTAAAATTTGTATCGTTCCTTTGTTTTCTGTTTGTTTGTTGTGCAATTTTCAATTGTGTGGGCCTTAATTGAGATTGGGCGTTATTGTTAAAGGTGTTCGATTAGGTTGATCCCGATTGGTAGAATCTTTGTTACACTTTCGATTATTACTATTGTTAGCATCAGTGCTGTTATTAGTTTTCGCAGGGATAAAGAAAAACCCATTATTCTGCTGTGCGCAAAGCCTCTTTCCTTCGCAAACATTACGAAGGAAATGAAATATTATTTCAGGGTTTTGGCTTAAGACCTTAAATTCTTTACCTAAAAGAGAAATAACAAATTCATTTTAAACAAATTGTTGCCGAGGCTACGCATTTCTTCGCTAAGTATTTGCAAATACCGGATACAAGGGTTATAAAGTCTAATTTCCTTTCGTTAATATTCAGAACAATGCTTTCTTCACTCGTAAGTCACAGCAAGAATTCATGACATTTTCGCTTGCTTTGTTCTCGTGTACTCGGGATATTGTGAATTTCTGCCGAAATAAGTCTAGCTTGCCAGACGAAATTAACGTTAACTAATTTTCATATTTGCACTTTCTTCGGCGTTAATTTTATCTTTGTTTTGCTCTACATGACCAGTGTACTGTGGTATGAATTAACGGTTCTTACTTGCTTTGTTTAGTAAATTCTTTAGTGAGGATTGCAAACGTAAATATGCACTTCAGTGCCTACTGAACTATGGTAACGTTTGATAGAGTTACCGTGATCCTAGGACGCAAAGTGAAGAAGGAACATAGGTGAGTTTTAGTCAGTAAAAATCTGACACGCCCTCTCGCTCCATTTACATTTGATGTTTTCCCATAAAAAATAAACAAAGGTCAGAAAGAAAATAAACTTTTTTCATAAGGTGTTTCTAAGGGCAGATGTTGGGGCCTCTTGTTATTTATAATTGCTTTACTAAGCTACAGTTGGTGTTGTATCTCATAAACAATATTGGATACGACGAACCATTTATACTAATATTATAAAGAGGAAAGATTTGTACTCTTGTTTGTAATGAATAAACTCAAAAACTACTGAACCGATTTTATTCTGTCACCACTAGAATACTGGTTTCTACTTTCACGCGGGCAAAGGCGCTGGCAGAGGCTAGTATTATTATAATTAGCTACTGTCCCACTGCAAGAGAATTGTCTCGCTCCAATCTGTTCACTGTTTCCAGTCACGGGCCCATTCTCGCCAAATGATAGCCACAATCTAATTAAAATATACACAATTTTGTACCCTTTAAGAAATCTCATAGGTAGAAATAACACGTTCTAGTGATACTTCTGAAGCAAAAAAGTGCAATAAATACAATACTGATAGATATACAACGTGTCTCACCCAAAATTTGCAAACGACCCAACTTTCTAACATAGAACAGTAGCATACGAAGTTTTATTAGGTAAAAGAAAGAACAAACCAAGTGGAGTTTACGTAGAAATTGGTGGAGGTATAATATCCACCAGCCGACAATATATGCACGCAAGCCAACCACACAGGGTGACCATCCTGCAACAGTTTAGTCGGGCGGTTTTCACCAATTTCCTGGACGCAATCAGTACAGCAAAACTGATTTTAAGATCTTTACCTGTGTTTACCAACAGTAAGGATGACACTGTAACTCTTGAGAGCGTGGTTTAGATGATTGCGTTCAGCTTTATTAGTAAATATAATAAAATATAATTATAGAAAAGAACTGGCAAGAAACACCATGGTTACTCTTTTACAATATAAATATATATCTATATAAATAAAAGGGGAAACTGACAGACTAACTGACATATCAACGCAGAGCCGAAACTACTGGGATTGGGAGCGTGAAATTTTGCACGAGGTTTCCTTTTATAACGTAGGCGAGAACTAAGAAAGGATTTTTCGAAATTCACTCCCTATAGGGATGAAGCGGGGGTCCAAAGTTTGTATGGAGAAACCTACATTTACGCGAGTGAAGCCGCGGGTGTAAGCTAGTATTTCCATATGCGGCAAAATTAGACCTTAGTCAGGTAAACCCCGGGACAATTTTAAATTTACCCAAATATTTTTAATAGAATCAACAATATCGTCGTTTAATTATTTGATATCGCTGTCCTTGTTTTTGTAACAAACAGGAAAGGTCTGGCTGTTAAGGAAATCGCATAAATAGATTAACAAACTGTTATGTGGCCGAACCTTTAGCTACTGTTAATTAAACAACTAATAATATTACCTGACGATATAAATTCTAAGAATCTGATTTTGATTAAGTTTCAAAACCCTTGCAAGTTGATTACAAGTAGGAAATAATCCAAGGAAATAGGTCACTACGTTTCTCGTTAAAGGGTAAGGTTGACGGTGTTGAAAGCTTTAGTTAAATCCGTGTACAGGTTTAGAGCTCGCTCGAATTAGTTTCGTCCATTGTTCCCCGGGGTAACAAGACCTACAGGGTTACCATGACGTTCATAGTAAGATTGTTTCATTCTTATTTCAGTGTGGGTAAGAGACAGAGCTATACAGGTTGTTTAGCGCCATCTCTTACCCACACTGGAAATAAGAATGAAACAATATTACTTTAAACGTCATGGTACAGGTCCTAAGCTTAAAAGCTAATACTTAAGCCAAGAGCATTATGTTACCTCTCGCTTCCGACCCTGGTCCAGGCCATGGTACGAAGAGAGAAGTAATAAGAGGCGGCCGAAACCCCAATCCCCGCCGGAGATACCCCGAGCGTCGGGAGTCGCAGGGCGATTCCTGGCCACCGTAGTCGCGGGCCTGCGGACGACGAGCAATGGGTAGTTCGTTGTCCGGTGGTCCGGTAAAGACCAAGCCCGGTTGATGGCGCGTTGTGTTCCACGAGCCTCTAAAATATGTCAGCAAGATTGACGGGGCTGGCCAAAGCCTAACTGGTTAAAGCCGACGCCTGCCAGGGCTGCGGATTATTTGAAAATTACTGAAGCAAAAGGCAACTGAAGGAATACTATGCGTTGAAAAGGGAGAATCTTTGGACTAGTCTGATGTTGTGTTTTGAACTGCCCGATGGTTGAGTTCGAGTTCATGTATTATGTTCTAATTGCGTGGAAAACTAATACAGCGATGCATTATTTTTAATTTTAGTTCCTATGTGGCGTCATAGATGTCGCTTTAGTCTGATACTTCTTCTCGCCTCACCTTAGAGCAGGAAATGTCATTTGTTGAATTCCCACTTAAAAAAAGGAGTGTTAATTGTTAGTTTAATTAGTCAGAAAATACCGCACTTCCCCTTTTTACTTTTAAACTGAAACTATATATATGCGGAAAATTGTTAGATGTTCTAAACAACAATTCTCACCTTTGTTTTCGTTTCAGTTTTTCTGTCTCCTATACTCCAATTTCTCCATAATTGTCCCAAGATAAGAAGGAAATTGATCTTATCTTAATTGTTAGCAATGCGTTTGGATTGTTTACTTGCCAGACATTTTGGCGTCTGCGTATTGATTCGCATGACCTTGCAAGCTTATGTAACTTTTCATTTGAAGGTCTCCGCATCTCGCCCTCGTCTTCATGTGTCTTATTAAGTGAGCTCGGCTTTAGTGGGAATGGATGTGTAATGTTGGTTCTGGATAATAGGATTGGTTACGATTCAGAAACATGGTCGTTTTTTGTTCTTAGTTCAGCAATATAATATTAGTTTAATTGGGACAACTATGAATATCGGGTAGTTAGATACTTTAAGAGTGATTACTGTACCAAATTTTTCTTTATCTTACATAATTATTGAGATAACCTTCTAAATACAATGTCGCTAAGCCAACGCGTACTTAGTGAATAGACCATGTACCACCTTCGATCCTGCATCACGTGCCCTGTTACCTGTTCACGTAGGGACCTAATGACAGCATCAGCGGACGGCACTGCCGTGGCCGAATACTGGGCCAGGCAAGGAATTTAACTTATTTTGCCATCGATACGCTAAGAAGTGGATATACTCAAAAACAGATACGCATATTGATTAAAAAATATAAAACATTCTTAAAAACAAGATAAAAATACGAACATAATAAGATAATAAAAATCTAAGTGCCATCACCCTTATTAGGAGCTTCCCTAAATTTTTATCAGCCATCATGAACCATGGTGACCCTGCATATTGCTCTTGTGTGCGTCAGTGCATACGCGTAGCTTGCACCAAGTACGCTGGTAGTGAGGAGGGCGTGGGAAGGGGTGGCCACCCCAGCTAACGCGATTGGAAAACTTTAGGGCGGTGCAATCGCTCGAAAAACGAGTATATTTTTTTACTTCGCTTTTATTGGAATTTGGTTGTGCGATTTGAAAAAAGAATAAGAATAGGAGAGTTCATGAGAAATCTGTTCGGATACTGTTTAAAAAGGTATCTTGACAAGAAAAAATCTAACGTCAAATGGTCAATGTACATTAATAAAGCTTCATTGTATTTAATTCATTATTATCAGTAATGCAACGAATCAATTTGAGAAACCATAACATGATAAATGAGTAATTGAGTACTGTTACATAACAGGTGCTAACAAGAGTGTATCATGAATTTAAGCAGCGTAATATGTAACTCCCTTGCTGCGTCAACTCTACACGTGTGTCTAAGTCGCCTTTATTTTTTTCACAGTTCATTTATAGGATAATTCACTTGTCGTTATTTTTCTACATCTATCGACTCGATAATGCTAATCGAGGCGCCTGGCTGCGTGCGCCACACTATACTCGTACTCGGCCTCAGTCGATTTAGTTTAGTACGCAACGAGCGACCGACGCGAACGGACGTCGCGACGCTCGACAACGTGCCGGCATTATTATAAAGCACTTTTCAAAAACATTCACGCGTCCAACGGAACCGTCCTCAGTTTTCTATCGTAACAATCAGTGTCAGTGCTCATATGTTTATTCAAAACCTTGGAAGGATTATTACGAATACGCCAGGAATTCCGATTGCTTTCATCGAATATTTTTACCCCTTTTTCCTATTACACAGCAGTTATTTACGCTTATCGGTCATTCAGATGTTGAATTTGTATAGAAATTTGAAATCGCATGTTTACTAACTAGGTTTAGTATGTTTATTCATTACGTTCTTGTAATAGGTAACATTTTCACCGCAGCATTCAACAATTTATTGAAATGCTTTAATTAAATGTTACACAGACTTTCTCAGATCATATCTGTACAAGTATATTAAAAATGCTGACACGTTAAGATACAATAGATATAACTCAATTAATAAAATGTCAAGCAACATTTTAATCGCAAAAGAAAATCAGTTTACTGCACAATGTAATTAAAATTCCTAACAACCGTTCGATTGTTTTCATCTTTATGTACGATCTTAATTATCACACTTTCATAGACACCTTTTACTATTTCATTGCTTTCTTTAATTAAAATCGACAGGTTTATCATTAATTTTGATATCTATAAATGCACCACAAATATCTTTGTAGATACAGATACAGACAGTTTATCGTGATCGTTTTATCATCTAAGTTATTGCTGCACTAGTGGCTAACCGCGTTCATTCCATCGTCGGAGGCTAATCTAAATTAGAAACAGACTCTATCATCTTTATTAAAGAGTTGAATATCGTTAGATACATTTTTGAATATGCGGTGAGAGAACATTGTTGATGTTAATACACGTAAATGCTCTTAAATAATGTCTACTCTTCAGTTTAATGTCATCGTCCGTATCGAAAACCACTCATTAGAAAGTTCTGTTGTGGGTTTCAGTACTAATGTTTTAACTTTGAACAACAAAGCAACAGCAAAGCCATTATTTGCGGCTGTCCATTATCGTTGCGGGACCAAATTGGTTAAGTTCATTTGTGGCGATAACGTCTGTCATATTGCTGAGTTCAGATGATTCGCGACTGGCCAACCGGTGACCCATTTTACCAAGTGACTATTTTAGAAACGATTGCAGACTTTGAACAGATGTCCTCATACCGTGGGTTTCATTCTTGCCGACAGATCAAAATTATGTATTTGCATTGGGATTTCTTCGCTATAACTGTAACATGTGTTTTGTATTTTTTTCCCCCTACGAATTTACTTATCACTTTTGTAATCTTTTATTTTCGTTTCCTTTTAAGCGTTTCATTCCTTAATGTCTTTTCTTTCGCGAGAGTCTCGCATGGTCGTTAAATCCTTCTTTGGACAGTAGTTTTGTCTCTTTCGAAGCTCGGTCTAAATCTATGTTTATAGAACCAAAAGATGTTGAATTTTTAAAAGCTTTTTGTTTCCTAGACGTGCTTCAAAGTTCAAAGGTTCTTATAACAGACCACGGTTGTAAAAATATTAAATTGTATGTAATAAATCGAACTTATCATAGAATAACTTCATTACTGATTCTCGGAGTGCTATCGACCCTCCATTTGAATTCATACCGTTAAAGCGATCCTTTTTCAGCCACCGTTTCAAAGGCTCTTTACATTCCTTGAGATTTCCCTCAGGGATTTCACTGAGCACTCTTGATAAAACTACCAAGGAAGTCTACGTTCAGTTACTTAGGACTGCTTAGATACCGTTGCTTCGTTTCGTGAATTTTGTACAAAGAGTTGAAGCTCTCAAAGCGAGCTAACATAATATGTGAGGTTGCAATACTCCCAATTGCATTGAATTTTGTGTTCATGACTTCAGTAAGCTCCTTAGGTTTATGGTTAACGAGAGATATGAAAACTATATAAACTTGTAAATTATATTGTGTATCGTGGCCAAACGTAGTTAAAAGGTGGAGAGTAGGTCCTTCAAGTCCGCAGGTAGCCTGATTACAAAATCCAGCCAACATTTACCTATTATTTTGCATTGTGTAATATTTTAGTGGAGCTTTCACAGGATAAACACACACACAAATAAAATACTGTTAGTTTATGAATTTTTTTGTAAAATTATAAATTCTTTATTTTGAATAATAAGATTTATTAGAAATATTATTACTCTTGCAAGATTTATATAACAATCTTACGACTTTTGCAATTGTCTGGTGACAGATTCATAAAATAATAATTCTATTGTTTGGATCGAATAATAGCGGAGTAGAATCTTTTATCAGCCAAGACGCTTCACCAGATTGTAATTAATAAAATTAACTTTTCTACACGAATAGGTAGTTGCTTAGATTCAAGACTCGAACTCGAAGAATTGACTCACCCTCTTCAAGAAAACTCAACCCACACAATTTAGTTAATTAGCGGTATCCTAACGGTAAAAACATCGTGCAGTTTCTGATGTAATTGATTTATTAACAAGTTAAACTTATTACGGTTAAGGAGGACTTGCGTTACCGGAGTCGTCGGCAGAACGCCGGTAGCTATGCAATGCTTGTTAGATGCGCAAATAGCACCTCGCCACACTTAGCCAAAACATTCATTAAACGTTCAGTTTAAAAAATTCCTTCGTTAGTTACCGCTCTAACTAATTACTGTAGTCCTGACTTCTTGGATCGTTAGATTTCGTAACATGCATGTTACAGATATCTTTTTTATGCCGGGGTCTGAAATACGTAAAACACTGGATATTAGAATTAATTTTTAACCAATTAAGTAGAAATTTTTACCGAAAATTGAAACACTTCTCATTTCCCAAACAACTAAAACTGCCCAAGGAAAAATTTGACCTTTCTAATTTTTTGCTGTAATCTACGTCATATGTAGACCAAGTCCTTTCTTTTTGACGATCAATATTTAAACCAAGACAAGCTGTGTTTTCATTCTGGCCATCCGAAAGTCGTTTGGCTCTGTAGCATGTGTCCTTTGTGCCAAAAGAACCTCATAACATAACCGCTATGCTTCAGCAAAATGTTACTTAACTTTTTTGTTATATCATTTCGCCTTCCCTTTCATAAAATGTAGGGCGAAGAATTCGTTGTAGGATTTGTTAATATTTTAGATACAAAATACACGCACGGTCTAAATATTTTGTATTGTCGCGAAAAGTTCTCAGTGAACAGGGGAAAATGAAAGGAAATCTTTAATTTTGATTTTACTCTTTTGGTATTTATTTCTACTTCATTATTATATTTTACTTAGCTGTTCTCAGTCTAAACAAATTTAAAATCTAAACATTCGTACTGGCCGGCAGTATTTTCCCTCATTTTAATTCTGAATGAAAAAAATATGAGCTGTGGAAGCTTTCAACTAAATTAACTTCTTTATAAATTGTTGTAAAGTTAAATGGAGTGTCCATTCAACTTTTCAAACAAAGTAACACAGTCTTGACTTACATTATTGAATATTCAAAGAGTAGTTGCGCATTGCGTCGTTTTGACGAACTTTTACTAACAGATTTGGTTCTGCGACGATGTTTATTCATATCTCGAGAAGTTTGAATGACGTCTGTTGTCACAACGTCCAAAAATAATCTTGTCCAATTAATCATTTTTACGACTTCGTCAAATCAAAACAAAAGTTCGGCCACCGTACTCAACGACCTACAATTAATATCTCGTTCTTGATACGTTTATAATTACAAAACTCGAAGATCTACACTATTAAATAGTCGGAGATAATGATGTCCTTGGCAACATTACAAATATTTTTGTTATTCTTATTATCGAAGCATCAGACGACGCTGATAGCAGTACGAAAACAAACAAAGGAAATAATGATTTCTGAAGGGATCAACGACACGCACACTGACTCGCCGGGTTGCGTAGGAGTCGGTCTATTTTCATACTTCAGTTTGTATATCGATCTTACTTCAGCATTAGACAAACGTATAGCTCCGTCTCTGTTATCTATTGTGCAATAATTGGCAACATATTTATTTTTCTGGTACCGTGTGTGCCAAAAACACACGTGGATGACCTGAGCCCAGATAGATAATATAATTTTGTAAGTGGATTGCGCGCTTCGTTATACTTTGTGATTCTGAAACGTTTACGTTATAAATACGATGAGTGTTTCTGTTTAGCTTTGCTTCATCAACTCTGGTATATTATTTAGCTGTCCTTAATTAACTACTTTGCCTTATACGAGATTTTAATTAAAATACATTTGATAAATTAATTTTGTTTAGTTTTCTCTTTAAATTTAAATAATAATAGTGTATATAATATTTTTATTAATAATAATATTTTTCTATTGATAGGGGTAAAAGTATGAAATTGCCGTTTTATTGTAATAGGTACTTCGAATTGACATAGAACCTTCATGGTTTGAGATTTTTGAGTGAAACTTTTTTCACATGGTACCTATGAAGTTTTTTTTTCAAAAAGGTGCAACATTCGATTATCGACTTTCAGTTGCTAGGAGAGGGAATGAGCCGAAATCCACCACGCGGGCCCAGTGCGGTTTGGTGAATGTCACATGTCTTAGAATTTATGGTTCTAGGACATGCCGGCTTCCTCACGATGTTTCCCTTCATCGTTTTGCAGCAGTGGTGATGAAATAAATTACACTAAGTAATGCGCCTGGCAATGGTTTTGAACCCGCAACCTACAACTGGTAAGTCGGGGCCGTTACCACTCGGCCACCACTGCTCTCTCATAAACCTTTAAACTATTTATTAGTAATCTTGCGTGAATTCTGCAACATATATAAATAAAGTCTTTTGTGATAATGAGACAAAATTTTGTCTCGTTATCACAAAAGACTTTATCTTCACCAAGCTCTGCTGGGAATGAACGAAACATGAAACGTGTCAACCGCACAGCTTACAGCGTCGGAGCCGTTGCAACTGCAACGGGACAAGGAAATGTATCTAGTAAAGCGCTTAAACTGAACGAGCTATTGATTTTCCCGATTCTCTGTCAGTACCATCTGCATTTGTTAAATTTGTCCGAATATTATTGATTCACATTACTTTAAATTCTTACTAACAAGCAAGTTTTACGTTCATGTTTATTCAAACATCGAATTTTATTGTAGAGCGTGATGTGCGTTTTAGTCCTTCCAAGGTCGTCAGTAAACATGTCGTGACCAAGACCATTGTATATTATTGTATCGTTTATACTCTTTCAGTGGACACTATTATATGAAGCATAGCCACTTATTTTTCTACACGTTTATCGAGTGCAAGTATTACAGTGTGATAATGGTTTCCTCGTGTTAGTGCAGTGGAATGGATTGCATTTGTTAGTTCAACAACTTCAACTGTTGTATAATGTCGAAGACTCTGAACGCCTACAGAATGTGAGTATGATTTTTTTACACCTGCTTTCTTATGAATATATATATATACGTGCAACACATTGCACGTTGTGTAAGTAGAACGAGTTAAATTATAAGATATAGAGACGTTAGAACAGCGAAAGGTGATTCTGATTGTGAATCTTCTTAAGTAATATATATTAGTAGAAAATTTAAAACTATACTTATTTAATAAACCTTTACATCAAATTTCTATGTACTTATTGATATTATTACTATCGGCCCCTTTGGTGGTCTATGTGCACCATTTATCTGATTTATTTGATTAAGTCCTCAATTTGTTCCAAGCCTTAGCTAGAACCAATTCTCCTAAGATGTAATTTCCTCAATAATAAACCAATTTCGCCCAGCCTCTCAATAGTTTAACTTTGCCCTCCTAGATCGAATCCAACTTTCTTTACTGGAGTATATTTTAGATACGATTTTCTATTGGAGCACCATCGTTATCAGAACTTGTGGGACCGGTTTATGTTGCATCTGGTCAACCTTTAACTAGAAATATGTCTTTTTGTTCTGTCTTGTGCATCTTTGAAGCAATGCGTTCATATTATATTTTACTTTGTACTTATTGTTGACTAAGATATTAATATTTTATGCACTCAAAACCAGCATTGTAAGTTTATTCTCATTCAAACTTGTTGATGTAGAATTAATTTAAATATCAGATGCAATGGTTGGCTGCACTTTTGACAATCAAATTCAATCAGATGCATTCAATTCATTGATTAAATTACCATTTGCTGCAGTTACAATTTTAATACAGCACGTTTATATTCATAACGTAAATGACACACTTCCCTGGAGGTTTGTCGTATAAACAGTTCATCGGTTAACGGAATTAGGTCATAATGTGATGGCGAATCCGATTGCCTTTATTTATTCTGAAGCATATCTAATCTTGGTTATTAATTATCCAAGATTAGATTATTGTTTAATAGCTGAATCTTTTAATACAATAAGTTTTCAATGAAAATTGTTTTTCCATTACAAGCTTTTATCGAGCCGTAAGTATGGTACTGATACAAGACCATTACAAAGAGCTCAAACACCATTGTGTTACAAGATAATCCCCCTCGGGTTATCTTGTCGCTCTCATGTTCACCAACAACATGGTATCATATAATTGCATCTTCATCTAAGTTACATAGGCATGCCTAATTTCAGCTCATTCGGTTAGGTTACCCCTAATAGGTAGGTAGTAGGTAACCCCATTTCAAACTCCATTTGAAAGATTTGATCGAAACCAAAATACATACATACAAACATTACTAGTTAAATAAAAGCTGGTCAAAATAACCTTTATGAAGTCAAGCATTGTTTGTGTAGTGACTTTCTCAATAATGAAGTTGACGGTAACGCTCCTGTTGAATATCAGCTCGATAGAACAAAGTTCTTCACTCAATTATAAATCTTCATTAGCCCCATTTAATGACTCCGTCAATAAATCGGAAGTATCATCAGTCATGCCGGGTACGTTTTCAACGACTACTAATTAATCACTGTGAAAGCTACATGAATCTTGTGGCACGAACAATTTGCGATTAGCAGATTTATAGGTCCCTGTTATGACTTGCGTTTATTACTGTCTTTAGTTTTCGATGTAAACTGCTCCTGACTTAATGTAATATTTTATAGGCACTAGGCTAACCTGATTAATCTACTTGGACGTCTATATTTGCATTCGTTATCATGAATTTGATCCAATTAGTTTATTAATTGCCAGAGTACCAGTTTACTTCGACTTGAAATTTGTCATTTTAGTTTCATAAGTCTTTTGACCTCTTTTATTGTTTTTGTTTTGGGATTAAGACGAATTTACAGAAGTTCTAGTTACGTAGATTTTGTTTGAAGTATCTCCAGTACATATTTCTGTGCAATTTTTCTGGAAGAGCATTAAGTTAAATTCTGTAGGTATTTTTATCCAATATGTGGTGTCTCTATGTACACTAATTAAATATAAATAAATATCGGCTCACTAGTTCACGCACTTCTTCGCTCTCTGACCGTAAGCCTAAATCAGGAATGCTCGTGCAGTACATAATTGGAAACTACAATAAATACATACAGCTAGCAGCTAATACTAATATATTGTAACGATAAAATGTTTAACACAGATAATTTATCTTATTATCCATTTATTGAGCTTCTGGTTGTTGATATACACTTCACAATATACTAATAATTCCTTAAAAGGCATAAAGCTAAACATATTGCTACATGTTTTATATATAGGTTCTATTAGAAAAAAACAGCTATTAATTCAAGAGTGTCCATAAAATATTTTCAGTCTTGGCATATTTGGTTACACTCTGAAAATCTAGACTATTTTACGCAGAGCTTAGGCCATATTTATAAGCAGATCTATATTATGCCAGATACCTACGTCGTCGTCATAAAACATTGTTACCAGCCCAGAGATATATCCTAGATAGCTCAAGGCAATGCTTTATATTTAGCAACGTAATAAATAGACTTCGACAATATCTACTTATACTTTTAGATTTTCTTTACTGAAGCATTTTTTTCAAAGGTTTAAATCTAATCTGCTAGGAAATGCCTTTGCTTATCTGAAAATGTTTAATAGAGACGAGGGTAGGGAGATAGATGATCAAATTCAGAACAGACTTTTATCAGTCAGTTTGAAAGATATTACAGAACTCACGGTAAAGCCAGTTGGCAAGAACTGCCAGGAACACGTTCCTTGTTAGTTTTACTTAACAAGTTAGGCTTCAAGTCGATCCGGCTGTAACTAGGACAAGTTTTACGCCTTCGACGGCAAGTAAGACGTTCAAGTTAGCTTGAAGAGCGTACGGCAAAACTAACTTCAAATATCTTGGTATATTTTGTTCGAGTTACGTCAATATTTTTTGATTACCTTCTAACGGTTCATTGGCAAACTCATCATCCGGTCGTCCTTCATTGAAGGTCGATCGTCCTTGAACTTTCTATTGAGGTTCGAGCTCATCCGGGCCCAAAGTCACCATTGTACCTATCTACCCTCGAATAGAACTTTTAGGATTACTTCAGCCGTAATAACGTTGCCTCCTACGCGGATTTCACTTTCAAGTTTTGCTTCAGTGATAATTGTTCAGAGTTATATTTCATGCTTTTGAACTAATTACAGACCCAAGTCTGATTTCTCTCCCTTTGCTAAATTATTATTTTAGAATTTTTGACTTAAATGATAAAATCACCATATTTATAGTAAGTACTTGAATTACTCTTTATATGCATTTTGACAGAATAGGTAAATTTTTAAAATAGTATACACAAAATTTATGGTATGTTAGTACCAGTATAGTATACTAATTTAATTTGACTATCCGACAGTGCACAGCCCATGCTTTTATGATAGAAAATTATAGAGTATCAAACGCCCGTTGTTCCGCGAGATGATTCAGCTTGATATGCAAACAACTAATTTATCGTTGCATTGTGCACTATTATAAAAGAGTAGAGCTAAAAGTATGAAACTCGCCAGTAATCCCAAAAGGCTATGTTTCAAATGAAATTGCAACATTTGCGACATTGTGCTCACATTTTACAATTTAGCGTCCAAACTGTCGCATCTGCATTACGTATTCAGCTGTGGTTTGTACCAGTGATGTTACGGAGGTTCGATTCCGATTCCGATTGATTTAGCACCTCCGATTCTGTTAAGTTATATCGGAGGTACAAACAAGTTTATACTGATCACGCTGGGAATATCCCCCTCCGTGCCATATTTCGATTCGTTTACTTGTTATTTGGTTTCATATTTGGCATGTTGTGAGTTCACACTTCATTGATATCTCATATCAATGAAGTATATCATATCATCTACTTAACAGATTTTTTTTATTATTTCATTTGACGTTTCTACCTCCGCTTCCGAATTCGTTTCCGATTATAACTTAACTATTTCCGTTACATCCCTAGTTTGTACAGCCCGGTTGACACAAAACTGAACGCTATATCCGTATGTTCAGAAATTTTTAATGTTGCCCTCACTGGCGCCTGGTCTGTGTCTAGACGCATCGATTGGCCTGGGCTAGCCCTTTGTGTGGTCGCTGTAATTGCATTAAGTGCACGTGGAGACCTTTTTGTTTTCTCAGTCATTAACGGTTCGTTTGTGTTTTTGGTATTTTTAGGGAGGAATTGTTTGTGATCCTATGTGTCGGGTTTGAGTTACACTTATTCGACGGTCAATGTTGCTTATAACTTCATATACGTTTGTGAACATTAGAGCGCGCATGAATTTCAGTCTTTTAACTTAGCAAATGAAAGTGTTATTCAAATTCCTTTGCCTTTGAAGTAAAGTGAATAATTTAGTAAGGAAATTGCCTATTCTCATGCACTGCAGCTATTCAGAAATGTTATGAGTGACTAGCGCTAGTTCATAGAAATAATTGACTATTCAATTTAAAGCTGACTAACGCAAGACTTGACGGTTACTGAGACGCAATCAATAACTATCATGATTTACAGGCTATTAGGCTGCTTTTTCACTAGAGCTGTGCTATGCAGCCATGCTGCGAGGATGTGCTAGCTAAGCTGTGAAACTATGTGACCGTTTCTACTAATACTAAGCCATGTAGCGGTGCGAGTAAGATGTGCTATGAAGATGCGCCGCCGGAAAGTAGCTGGGCGAGGAAGTTGCGCTGCTAATGCTATGCGATGTATCGATAGTAGGAATCCATAGCACGCATCCATAGCAGTATATAACGCATCGTTCAATATAAAAAACATATCTTAGTTGAATCCGTTTCCACCAGTGCTAAGCTATGTGCACCAATGAATATGATTGGTGGATATCAGACGCATCCATAGCAACGTAGCACAGCATATCTCTGAAGGAAAAGCACCCTAACTCAAATGGGTGATAATGCTGCTTCTGCCCATCGGTATGAACATTTTTCTTTAAGGAAGTTACAGTCAATTCCCAAGAACAAAATGGGCTTTATGTACGAATTTACTAGCAATTGATCAAAATTAGTATGAGAGGCTTAATTTTTTTTTCGGAGAGGTCTATGATTTCCTTGAAGAAAGTTCTTCATTTATATAGGCAGAAGCAGTATTTAAAATATGACCATCAATTTCTGTTACACCACAATGTGTAACAGAAATAATGATTTTTCCTTTATTAGAAAAAACGGAACCTAAAGCTTACGTTTACGAGCGAGAAGCTAATAAAATATCTTACAAACTCGGCGTATAATTTATGCGTTGAAAAGGCATATTATTACAACATTTAACGCCTGGCACCTCTCCAAAACCTCCTTGTAAGTCTTGCAAGTACCACCTCTGTTACGAACCGCGGTTTAACGACATTTTCTACGTCTTTCAGAATTTACTGCGTTTCGAGAGTTCAAAATTGTAAGTTCTTGTGGGATTTATATTGCTTTACTGCAAAAATAATAAAATCTTTGCAGTTCACTTTGATGGAAGGAATTAAGTTTTAATTGATGATACCCAGACGGGAGATCTTTCAGATGTGAGGAAGTATTTCAGATGTAAATAAGTCCCGGTTAGATTGCAGGTTTATTACTATTTACTACTAGTTTCTTCAAGCTATTTTCTGGTCTTACGAACTGCGATTGTCGTTTAGCTTCGGTAGCAAAACGAGACGTGTCTACTTCCACTTAGCCACCATTACGACACCCATTGGGATAGAACCAGTCCCTTTAGATACTAAACGTAACAAACTATGTTTATTAGGAAGTTGCTTTGTATATTTTATGATATCAACTGTGGGTTTATATTTCTTTTACCGATTAACTCGTCTAATATCCTTTTAAAATACACGCTTTTAACAACACGACCAATTTCTATGTCCAATTATAAGTTTGTCGTTTGCATTTCACTCGGCGTCAATATTTGCGGAACTTCAATCAACATCGGCGCACCAAAATAGTCCCCTATTAGAGGTTAATTAATTAGATTAATAACAATCGATTAGTTAAATTGATGAATCATACTGGTCTAGGTTGTTTTCGTAAGCCAAAACATGTTTTTCTCCTATAAATAGCGTAATTTCATTATTTACTATGGCTTGATTGATACGAACTGGTTCTGTCAATAGATTGTCGCCTATCTGATATGCTGTATTGTTCAAGTGTTTCTAATCTCTGGTCATCCACTTGTTACGTATTTATTTATACAGTGGTTTAGAAATAGTATGAAAATTGTGTGATATTCTAACCTTTTCGTTTGCATTTTTTGCAGAAACGGATTTTTCCTTTCCTAAAAGTAAAGTATTTATGACAATATGTTACTAGAAACTATTCTAATAGATCAGTAGTTGTTGAATAATAACTCATATTTGTTTTAGAAAGTTGTTACTAAATACTTTCTAATTAGGAAAGAGAAAACAACCCCTTCCTGCAAAATATCGTACTTACAATGTTTTTCCTAAAGGGTTGATATATTAATATTCAGCTTTCAACATGCTATTATATATTCGTTAATTTATCATTTCTAATATCTTCCCCTCGCACACCTTTCTCGGAAATATCTGTCAAAACATAATCAACAAAAGCAAAAGTATCTAAATCACCCCGAAGCTCCACTTAACCTAGCTCATGTCTTACGAAATTTCCTAATTTTCCGTGCAAACATTGCGTGGCTCGCAGGCGGAGGGTTGTCGCCCTTGGTTGTCATGGCAACGGGCATTTTATGCACCCCACGTTGCCTTCACCCGGCCCTCTGGAGGGGTAATATGAATTTGGCAAGGTTACCCCCTGCTCCCCGTTCGCCCGAAGGTCTGGAATCCAATGAGTTACTCTTCATTTTATCGTGGCTTACACGTGGTATGTTGTTTTCTGTTGATACAGCCGTCTCATGTTTCTTATTATACGTTTCGCTGTCTCCAGTTGAATTATATTTGAATCGAGGGTTGAAAATATGAGCTTTTCAAATTAATCCTCGCAGGTGCCTGAGGAATTCATTTGAGGAATTAGATTTGAGTTTTGGAACGAAAAGAACGTTTCTTCATCAGTTCATTATTTCCTGTGTAAACGTAAACGTAAATGTAAACGAGTTTTTTTATATATATTTAGATAAATACAAGTTTGTCTTAAAAATGTTTATTTTACTATTTTTTTATGGATAAGTTTATCTACTTATTTAATTACGTCCTTATCTTAAGTTAATAACCCATTAACAAGATCATTATTATATGTTTAGCAAATACGTCTTTGGGCCGTTAGATGTTATGATTCTCTACGCCTACGGTTCCCTTTATATTTCTACCCTTCTAGCCCGAGGGATCAATTTGCGAAACTCGAAAGGACTGTATAATTACGAGCGCTCCCTCCTCTTTAATATGTCTAAGTGCTCCTAACATTCAACACGTTTCTCTTTCATGCAAGTTTTTTATAATACTTTGACGTAGCAACTGCTTCCCATGGTCTATTGTTTTGTTTTCCATAAAAAAATGTACATGAATCATTTAGCGTTTCTGAAATATAAAATTACATCGCTAAATGGATATTTCCTTGTATGTGATATTATAATTCATATTTAACCATGTTTATCAAATTCAGTATGGCCTCCCTCAGTGTACACATGTTTGCTCTAAATGGATTTATCAACAACTTGATATATATGTCTATTGATTTATTTCTTTGCCAGATAAGAACACGTCTTTGTTGTTCAATCTATTAAGATATTATTGATTATAGTCAATAGTTTAGTTCTTTCATTCATTATTTGCTTGTATCTCAGTTCAGAGATATATTCCATTTCTGAAAAGATTTAAGGCCACAAGGTTAACAAGACAACGTAAAATAACCATATTGAATTGCAAATCATACATGACAGTTTCTCAAGACCGATAAATAAAAGATCCCGAACAAGATACATAAATATGTGAAATAGAAGACGGGAATATTATCTCAGCGACAGTACCTGAGCGGTATATAGTTGTATGAATATTAAGCGAACCCGGTGTCACGCTAGAAATTTAATACATGGCAATAATTTAGAGTTTCTAGACACGTCGCAACACGGACCAGACTACACTGGAACTGCCAGACTAAACCAATAAATGGAGGGTATAATGATAAAGTTTGACGATGCTGTTAATGGAATGAGGGTAGATATAACTGGATGACAATATTGTCCTTGTAATTTATTGGTGAAGGAAGTTCGCAGACATTTGCTTTAATTTCGACCTTTTGGTATTAGTCACGACTCTCGCCCTAGTTTATTTTAAATTTAGCCATATTTCGAAATGCCAGAAATAATGTGCAAAGGTAGACGGGAAGTTCAAGTTCAAAGGTTTCAATTTTAATCAGACTTGTTTGACAGGCTTGGTTGACTTACTTCTGTAAAATTGTTACCATTTTGGTGTACAATTAGGTGGTTTATTCCAGAAATCCCCACCGACTAATCTCCACCAGTGGGGATTGTTGTTTTTTTCCAGAATCTCCACTAGTTAAACAATATTAACCTAGTGGGGATTTTTGGAAAAGCAGTAATTAGGTTTATTCTATTCTATTCTTTTGTCGAATGCAATGATAAGTTCTCTATAGAATAGCTCAGATAGCTCATCAGCTGTAAATCTGAAGTAATCAGCATTCTAACTATCTGCGCCTAAATTCACATTGATATTGTGTTTTCAAACATTGTCGTTAGTTTCGCCTTGCTGGATAAATTCCTTCCACTTCCTTAGATATTTTAAGACCCAAGTACCCAAGTACTATTGTATGGTATGCAACAATCAATACTTTAACATTCTATAGGTATATTCTGTTTTCTTTGCCACGTCATCACGTTAATGGCTAGACCAATTTCACTAATTCTTTTTTGTTGTTTGTTATTGTTAGGAGGCGAAACATTTAATGACTAATTTTAACGTTCCCCCATTTGACAGTTCGCACGTTTGACAGTATAATCATAGCTAAGACAGGACAGTCTGTCGGGTCAGCTAGTTTTTAATAGGTTCCATGTTTCCATATCCAATTTACAACCATGTGTTAAGCATTATGACGTATATTTACGCAACTGGTCAACATGACAGTCAGTTAAGGTTGAACCATTTAGATACTGCTAGATAACAATGTTTTACTAAACTGTATTTATATTTAGACATGCTCAATTGTAAACATGGGAATTTATGAATGGAAAGTCATTTGTTTACGTATGATATGAGAAAAAAGTGGTCTCGTGAAAACTCGTAGCATATATGAATGCGGGACTAGAGTGCTGGGAATTGAAACAGCGTAATGTTAAGTGTTGCCAATTAGTGTATTAGAGCACCGTTTTTTTCTAGTTATTTGATTTAAAAGAAAAAATGCAAGTTTCCTCAGCTTTCATATGTTCTTTAGAATATATTTTTTATCTAATAAATGGGACCTAACCAGCTAGACTAAAATGTCTTGATATATAGAAAAAACATACGACACATTGCCAAAACTGTTAGGGATATTTGGTCATCTGATGTAATTATGTTCTTTTTATTTTTGTTCTGTATTATATGATATGTTTCTTTTCTTATCTTTTTTAAATTTTACTGTTTTGTCAAACTTTTTTGTAAGCAGTTTTTAAATGCATGGAATCAGTTCCTATTTATTTTATTTTTTGTAATTTGTGTAACCTCTGTTGCAAATTTAATAAATAAATTGTCTTTGTCATAATGCTTGTAAAATTCAACAAGAACTCCACAGCTTCAATCATGATTCCTCGATTTTCCCTTCGTATCGGATATCTCTATAATTATTCGTCGTTCAAGATCGGAATCGTTGTATCCGCTTGTAGTTTCCGAAGCCTTACCTGTGTTTCCGCGGTGCATAGCATGTGCTCGTTTACGCTGTAATAGTTTTTCCGCATTGCGCCATTGTTGCTCATTCATAGTTCATTGTCCACATGTCCTTTCGACCTCTTTCTATGTAAAATGTTTATTTTTAATTTGTAATCAACTTTTCACGCTGTATCGCTTTCGTGGTTTATGCCACAGGACCTGTGGATCTTTTAAATCTTTTCCTTTGATTTTTATCACTGAAAGGGTTTCCATAATCGGATCATTACTTCCAGAGATCAATCAAACAAACAAGATTACTACTTTCTTATATGTATTAGTTTATATTATACCTGTTTCACCTACTCGTGATAATTTTTCACCTGTTCAATTCTTTTTCTAGTTACCAAGCCAAAGTCATGACGATTTCTCGTATACCATTCAATCTGTCGTGTTTTATGTTACTATGTTCTCATACGAGGAATGAAATTGATACAGTGTGGGTAGCAGCAGTGTAGTGTACAAACAACCAACACGACCTTTGTTGACTCGGTCAATAAGCGTAACATGATAAACTATTCAATGAGTTTATATCTTTATACTATATATGAAGTGAGGAGATGTTTTTTTTTAATTCGTCGACAGTCATTTCTATTACTTTTATAAGTTTACTAGTGACCTGGCCAGGGTGTAAATTGTATATGTCAATAATTGCAAACGCCGTAGGATTGTAAAATATCGCGAGAAATTGTAAATTATATTTTTCTAAATAAGGCGCGGTTGGTGTCGGAAACTAATGAATTTGAAAAAGGGCTTTTTAATGAGTGCTAATTACAAGCTTTTATTCAACTTGCAATGTTTGTATGTCTGTTTAGGAAAAATCTTGCAAATGCTTTTGCTTTTGAAACACACTAACCGATTTAACTGTTTTTTTTTTTACCTATGTAACGTGGATGACAATGCATTACTATGTTATTATGGAGCTGGTCTAATGATGGAGCCGGATAGTCAGTTTCTCTCTCATGGTCTTCCTGAGTAGGTACTTTACCAAGCAAAAAAACCTTGTAATGAAAAAATGTTTTTCATTGAAAACTTTGTATTCACCATTTTTATTTCACTGTCTTGTAAATCTATCTTGTTTGTTTTTTTTTTGTAAAAGTATTCACACATAAAACCCTTTCTCCCTCATCCTGCGTGTTCAATCTCTCACCTCGCTTCCTGTAAATTGCGTACATATCCCAAATTGTCGCCCCTTCAGTTAGGGTGGAGATGGGTGTAAAGAAAAACGTCCATTGTTTATATTTTTCGCCCGAGTGAACACAGTTTCGTGCCCACAAGTCCCGACTTCTAACCAAAGGTGATTTGGGTTGGAGCACTAAAGTGTAAACTGTATAAAGGGTCCAGTGAAAATTAGTTGTTAAAACTTCGTCATTATAACTTTGACACGCAACTGTACCGATGCTTTTAATAGAAATTCTTTTATGAATGTGTCGGGTAGCTTCAGACATTCCATTTGTCTTGTTCGCCGTAAAGTAAATTTTTCGTTCGTTGAGAGAATGTTACCGTATTACAAAATTCCTGAATTCAATTTTCTTCGCGGCGTATTTTTCCAGTGTACACAATATTAGAAGGATACACAAAGCTGGTGTTGGCACCCAGACTGAAAAGATTTACTACTGCACTTTCCTGTTTTTGATTTTCTGCATGGTCGCTTTTTGTCTCGACAACTTGTAACATTTGAGCTGTAAATCAATGTTCTGTTATCTGAATTTGAAACGTTTTATTGCGCTTCAATAACTATTATCTATACTAGTCCGTAGCCCAAAGAATCGCCAAACTTAAGTGGTACTGGGCAGGGCACATTGCTCGCAGAACAGATGATCAATGGGGACGAAAGGTTCTGGGATGGCGACCGCGTATCCGAAAACGCAGCGTTGGAAGGCCACAGCTTGTGGTAACAAGGTGGGCCGATAACTTGTGAGTGTCCGGACCGGTCATTGTGGCGACACTTGGGGGAGACCTATGTCCAACAGTGGACGTCTTTCGACTGAAATGATGATGATGATGATGTACTAGTCCGTATTGTACATCTATTGTTGTATTGTATTGTATTGTATTGTTTGATAGTTGTAGAATATTATATATTTATGACGCGTCGATAATAATTTATTTCGAAAAACCGATGTTAGATTCTCTTATTTTCTTTATGGAAGAGCAATTAAGATTTGTAATTAGATTCTTAGTATTCGTTTGAACTCCAAAAATAATTTTAGTATAGGTTAGAAAATGTTCGTCTAGACATTGTTATTCCAATTATTTAACTGTAGAACTAATTAAGTTTCTGGGGTCATAAAATACATAGTTCACAGGACCTCTCTCCCTCGGTCACCTCACCTGCACCTTTCAGGATATATACAGAGCTGTACAGGTTGAAAAATATTAGTTTTATTAAGGTGGGAAAATCTTCTAATAACAAAGCGCGCCTTGGGCGGAGCGGGAGATAGTGACAGACTTTTACTGACTAAAAACCCACTCCTGTTCCTTCTTTGCCTTTGTCCTAGGGCCTCGGGTTTCACTTTCACACTACCCGTGACCCTAGTAGGCTTCGACCCTGCTGGGCCCCTACAGTTGCTGACATCTCCTTGAGGCGCTCGTGGAACAGTAAGCGCCGTCGACGACTTGGGCTCGGTTCGGACGGTAACAGATGGCGAGCCACCCATTGTTCGCCGTCTGCAAGCCCGCGCCTACGGTGGCCGGAAATCGGGATCGGAATCCCGGCGGCGGTTGAGGCGTGAGGACCGTTGCCTCGCGTGATCGGCCGCCTCCTTCACTAGCATTACTGCTTCGCAGAAGAAGGCGACCGCGTGCCACTCTGCCAAATATTAGTCAAAAAACAATAATTTGAGTCACTCGACACGAAACGATGAAGAAGAATAAAATACAGAGTAGTTATCCAAAGTGCCTAGTGCGAGTTTCTTTACCTTTGATGCGATCGACAAGTTTATAACGTTCGGTGCTCTGATTGGTCCGCTCCAAGCTCTTAACCAATCAGAAAGCCAAACGCGTTAAACAACACGCACTCAGCGCATAGAATTGTTTTTCGACACCAAATTAGCTTGCCTATTGTAAATGCCTCTTGATAATCAACCATTATTATGACAATTTTGACTGGAAAATTTAAAACAGCTTAACCAAGTAGTAGAAGATACTTCGTGATGTTGACTGACCTACTTGCCATTATGACGTGCCCGTCCTTAAACCAATTTGTTGGCAGCTTTGAAGCAGACGATGTTTTCCGAAGTACGCTTAATGGAAAACTGACTAGAATTCTAATGATCAAGGCATGATGTAAGCTCGGTTCGTGCCTAAAATTCGGCGGGTTCCTTACGTTTAATTTTTTCTTTATTGGGTTTAAAATGTGGATATAATTTGTCTTTTTGAAACTTTCTTGAGGATGGATGCCATTCTCTCTGGAAAAGTGTGCCTAATTCTGACACTTAGCAGCGTTGCTTGGTCTCGGTTTTGTGGGTATGGAAGCCAGGTTAAGTGTGGTAGAGGCCGACGGACAACTGGCTTTTTTTTTTCGGAATGGAAATGGACTTTTTTTGACTTTGAGAGGTAGAAATGACTGAATAACTCCTGTTCTAGTACGAACGAGAGGGAGTGTCAGATTTTTACTGACTAAAACTTATCTGTGTACATTCAGCAGCCCTTTGGCTTCGAAACCACGCTAACTCTTTCGAACAAGCCCGCATGCAAATGAACCTGCAATGTTTCTGATGAATGACTTCCGAAAGTGGCGATGACCACTCTCTATCAGATCGGCCACATAATCCTCTGTCACCCAAGAGTTATGAGTACCTATACGTTTGTGGATGGACGGATTGTGTGAGGAGTGATATTAAAGGAAAGGGAGTCAGTGATAGCGTGACAACTGACAGGACAGAATGGAAAACGTGTTGCGCCGACATCAAACAAAACGGGACAATGGCAGGAAGATGATGATGATGATGAACAGAGAATATTAAACAAAATTTTCTTATTACATAATAATCCTCACGACCGTATTTCGATTACGGTGGGTACTTTCAACAGAGATTAGCTAAGTACGCAGAAGATATTATAGTGCACATGTGCGCAAACACAGGTGTAATCTCTTTTCCTTTACTCTCAAGTCGGATGGGACGGCAATCCGACACGACCAGGGGGATATCAGGTACAAGACCAACTTCTTTACATGCTTTCCGAGACAAGGGGGTTTCCCACCACCAACTTCCAAACTCCGGGCTGCTACAGAGTAATTCGTAATGGAAAAACCCAATAGGCACTTTTTGCCTGACCTGGAAATCGAACCCAAGACCCCACGCTCAGCAATCGCTCTTGCGACCACGAGACCAATGAGGCAGTCCCATATTACAACTCATGTTGCAGATGCACTTAACTTTACCTTTTTATGGTGACCTGTTTTCCGCAGTAGGCTTATACAAATTGCATCGTACGTGAGATAAATGAACAGGTTACAGCTTGTTTACTGGGAAACAAACCAGTGTGTAAAGCCGTAAACATAAGTGTAAACATGGATTCAATGAATTGTTCAATTTGTGAACAACTGTGTTTTGTTTACCTTGATGATATGTTGAGATTTTTTGTATTTTTATTCAGTTTATTTATTGCTATTGCTTTTTTAAACACCACTATTCTTTAATTAATACAAAAAATGGGGTATTATCCGTATATATTTGTGTAGTCAAAAAAACGAAATCCGAAATTGTCCACAATTTTTTTTCATAATTGGTAAATTCATAATTGAATCAATCAGTCGTAACAATTGCTACTACAAAATACTATGCGTAGTGTTTTTTTTTTCATTTTGATTGCCATTCATTCATTGATAGCCTGTATAATATTCCATAAATTCCAATTAATTCTGTTCCATAAATTGAGTGACAATTTGGGATATAAACAAACGCTAATAAATAGCTTTGGTGTTTATGAATATTATTCATTGAGACTTTACTTTAATAGTAACAAGACCTTTTCTAATAAGCCCTTAAAGTATTTGTACTAATTAAAAATTAGTGGTGTATATGTCGTGGCCAGATCTTAGAAATTGATCACTTCATTATATGGTCAAGTAAAACTGGCTAGATCGTTTTAAACGTTAAAGTTTGATGATATGTCAATCCTCGTTTGGCCTTTAATTATCATAGACATACTACATCAATGATATGGGCTAACGAGGGTTGACATATCATCACGGCCACGACATATATAAAATCGTAATATAGCAGTAACTGACTCATAGTCCGAAAGAGTTACCGTGGCTTTCGCAATGGGTAACTGATGGAATACATGTGGATAAGTAAAAGTCTGACACTCCCTTCCACTTCAACCAGAGCAGGAGGAGTCATTTCAACAATTTCTACGTAAAAGAAAGTGCCATTTGGATACAATTTCAAGAGGTTTTGTTTTTTTTACGCGGAATTGTAATTATTTTTCTAAAATAAAAATAGGCTAACTTATTTCTTATAACATCAGCTATCTACCAGTGAAAGTCGCGTCAAAATAGGTCCAACCGTGTCGGAGATTTGCGGGAACAAAGAGAACAAAATTAAAAAAGATGCATTTTTGTTAGTATATTATTTAGCAAAGAAACTTTCATTTTAGACACTTTAATTTTATTGATATGTATAGATTTATTTATAAGTACAAGAAAAACATTACAGAATACGAAATCCATCCATTCATACATTTAACAATAACAGACAGTTACTACAAATCAAATTCTGATCACGCACACCCAAATATTAATAAATAACGGATCGATAAGCGAAACAAAAAGATCGCACGTGTACAGAACCCTAAAACCAGAGGAAATACTACTAACCTACTTATAGTCACACTAAGGCCTACTATTCACGGACGCGAAGCTTCATAGACGAAGACGATGAAGCGGCAGCGATACGACGACGGCACGATGCGGCGATGTTGCCGCTCCGTCGACAGTTTTATAGTTTTATTTATTTATTGCACACCATAACTTATTACAGGACAGACATTTATAAAAAAACTAGCTGACTCGGCGAACTTCTTACCGCCTAATAATGTGATAAATGAAGAACCGCTCGAACGATTTTGTGCAAACTTCACATAAACCATCTACTAATAGTCCGAATAAAGCCACATTCGGTTTGGATAGGTGAGCCCGGTCTTGAGTTATAAAATTACAACGAAAACTGGCATTGATTTTTATATATATAGATTAGTGAACAATAGGCGGTCTTATTGCACAGGGCAACTACCAGACAACCTTTGGATGGACTGAAATGAAAGGAAAAGATTTGGCCTGTCAGTGTACAGCCCCAAATCAGTTTTGTTTTGTATGTAAGCTGTGAGCGGGCGTGCGCCAAGCGTATAATGATGACAAGTCTATAAGGCTACGCGTCCGTGAACAGTAAGCCTTACCGGGATTACAAGTACGTGTGCATATAATGACAGGCAAATGGTGAAGTTATGTATGCAAATATTAATAGCAAATCCCGGTAAGGCCTTCTGTCCACAGACGTGTAGCTTCAAAGACTCGACTCGTCAACTTGGTGCACGCTTGCTCACAGTTTACATCCAAAACTATTAAAACTCGACGGAGCGGCAACGTCGCCGCGTCGTGCCGTCGTCGTATCGTTGCCGCTTCGTCGTCTTCGTCTTTGAACCTACGCGTCCGTGAACAGTAGGCCTTACCGGGATTACAAGTACGTGTGCATATAATAATAGGCAAATCGTGAAGTTATGTATGCGATTATTAATAGCACAGTCTGTAAATGTTTTTGTTTCGAATATAGACATGGCCTGTCTACGTCGTCATGTTGTAGATTCCAAGCAGGTGCACGGTATGTTGATTTGTAGGTAATAAGGGGTTGTGTGTCCTGTCCTTATTGTAATTATGGAAGGTGAACTAAACCTTATGTAGTTAAAGAATCTCGACCGGTGTACCAACGCTGATGAGGCAGTTATGTGGGAAATCATCAATGACTTCTCGCACTCTAGGGCAGAGCGGGAAAGCGTGTCGGAAGTTGAGCTAAACCTTATAGCTTACAAGGGTAAAGAATCTCGATCGGTGTACCAACGCTGTTGAGGCAGCGTTTTTTTTTTGATGTGGGTAGTCATCAATGACTTCTCTCACTCTAGGGCAGGGCGAGAGTGCGTTTACTAACTAAAACCACACCTATGTTCTTTCAGTTGTCCTTTGCGTTCCAGGACGACTTATTTCCCTTTCAAAACTCCCAAACAGTCCAAAGGAAATTATTAATATCAAGCTTAATTAAACCTCTTTTCACCGCCAGAGGATTATACTCCAACCAGATGCCGTGGTTGTTCGCTCTAAGGGACATTAGTGTTAGAGGCGTGTCCGGCAGCGCGTGCCCTATTTATCCAATACGCTACACTTCCGCACACATTCACGCAATAAATCCTTTCAGTCAATCGCCTTTCACGTGTCCTTTTCGCATGACTGAACTTTACGCACTTGGACGCAAGTAGGGTTACCAGGTCTTAAAACCGAAAAGCCGGACGGACCAGCAAGTTAAACCGGACATTTAAGTAGAAAGGCGGTACACCCTTAATTTTTTAGTTTTAGTTTTTTTAACGACATTTTTTTCTTCTTAAGTTCTTAACTTGTAATAAATACATACAAATAATAAAATTGAAGTGTATGTTTGTAATATCCATTATTTTTTTTTAATGAATTTATGAACGCATACGCATTTATTAAATTGCATTTTTGTTGTCTGTCCGTCTATTTGTTCCGGTTAATTTCCGAAACGGCTGCACCGATTATAAAGGGACTTACACTGACGGAGAGTTGATGTAATTAGGAGTAACTTACGACTTCTAGGAACAGATAGCTTAGATGTGTTATGTTACGTTATAAGAACTAATATTGAACCTCAAATAATATAGTATAACTAACTTTTGCCCGCGGCCTCGCTCTCGTACATAAAATAAAGCTTATATGTATTAGTCAGGAATAAAGCAGCTTTCTATCGGTGAACGGACCAGTAAGTACTTTCAGACATTACCTCCTAAAAACAAAAAAAAAGAGTATCTTTTTATAATATTAGTATAGATTTGCCTCAAAAAGGGAGAGTAAGATTCTTAAACTGTACGCGAACGAAGTCGCGGGTACATAGAACGTACTTCATAACCCAGAGCTTTTTTTTCCCCAACTTGAAATCGTCAGCAAGACAGGGAATAATATTTCCCTTATTAAATTAAAACGCTAATCGCCTTTCAGAGGCTTATATCTCCAAGTTACGTAACCACAGAAATCTGAGCCACTCATTATTAGATTAAAATTTTCCCTTCCTAATTTTGTTACTACTTATGAAACCAAAAGTAATAAGTAGGCCTTCAGGGTTTCAGCGAAGCCTTATTTTAAGTTTTCTTTGTTTTATTTTTCAACTGTTTTTTTTTAATAACTAAAAAGCTCGTTGTGTAACTTTTGAACTGTTTGTTTTTTATTCTGGGGCGGTAAAGTGTTGGTTAGGGAGCTTTAAAAGGGCTACAGGATTGTACCGCAGCCCTGAAGCCGGCTGAAGGATTACGGGTGGGTTTTAATTAGTAAAAGTATGACGCTCCCTCTCGCCCCACTCTGCGGGAGAAGTTATTTGATGAAAACCCACTCCAAAAAAAAAGTGCTTTTAGATTGTCTGTAGAATTTACAAAGTCACTAGAATTAGTCTTGTAAGTACAGGTATTCTTGGCAGCTATTAAATCCTTGAATAATTTGACTTCTATCAAGTAAATGGATATTTTATTCTGAAATTATAAGTTTCGTGCATAGTCCAAAATCGATATACAATGACGACAAAGGGTCAGTTCTCTAAATTGAACGGCACGAAAATCGGCCAAGTTTTGTCCTCGTTCATGGCAAACTTGAGTTTATAGTGTATTTGACCCCGTCATTCCTTTCCCAGCTAAAATGGCGGCTTATGTGGAATAAGAAAACTTTATGGTCTCTACGTGCCCGAGTTAAAATCCTCGAGGAATACTGTACCAAAGAATATGGCTTGCATTTCACACGATCCTCGACGTTATTTTACCTAACTGGCGATAAAATGCTCCCATCTTCTTGTGTTCTATTAAAGATATGGCTGCTTTAAAAATCCTTAAGGCTGCCAGAGAATATGGGCAGTTTTCTTCCCCGACATATTTTTAGGTATAAAAAATTCCTATCTTCTTGTGCTATATTAAAAGTATATTTCGTGACGTAATCGTCTCGTCTCCTCCGCGCCGGAAAATGGGCCTTCAAATGTCACTCAGTATTTTCAATCTCGGGAAAAAGAAACATTATCGATGCTTTGGATGTGTCGATGGTGCAGTGTGCTACAAATGTCTTCGGTTCTCTAACAATCTAATCTAGATTTAGTTAGCTGTAGTTGTTTCATTTTATCATGGCAATCGCGGCCATTGCCCTTTTTCTAAATTCTCTGCGTAGAAACCTTAAGATGAACCCGAGCATATACCGAGTATGTTTAAGTTATATAGTTAAGAGTTACGAACAGTCAGAATTGGTGGGAGTTTGAGGCAATAATTTGAATAAGTTCAGTAAAATGTCCGATTTCAACTGATACCATTTCATTGAATTAATAATGCTCCCGTATACTAACAAGTTCATAAATTAAAAATTAAGTTCAGCGTCATCTAGCGACAAAATGGCCCCTATAAAAAATATCAATATCTTTTAGTAAAAGTAGTAAGTTTCAGTATCATGGTTATTCACGATAGATGGCAACGATGATGTCACTTTTGAAATTGGAAATGTCAATACGTATGGGTGGTTCAATGAACGCTACTGCCATGTTGAGATGGGACATCTATAGTAAGTTGATTTGTAAATTCATCGCCTACGTCAAAAGTTGTGAACGTAATTTTTTTCCTGAGCTAAATCTTACGACTGGCGTAGGTAGATATGCTACGCAATGTTCATTGGATTACATCAGTACATTACCGATGAAGTGTGAAATTATGTCGTTACTATCAAATTCGTTTTACTCTTCGGATTGAACGTAAAAATTCATAGCTTTTCCGCAAGGGATAGGAGAAAAAACATTGTATTTTTTTTTTTGCTACCGTCCCGCTAGCTTCCAAATTCATGCATTTTTCAAACATGCGAATTCCGGGTATCGATCCGTTTTGACAATGTACTTCAATTTTCTGCAAACCTATTCTCCGAACAGTTACTTTTGATTCAGCAGAACCTCATACCTACATTCCTTTCCAATTGGGACTATTGTTACTTTTTGATGTATTCTTATACTCAATACTTTATATATTATTTATTTATTCAACCAGAACGATAAAATGTCAATTACATTGATTACAAAAGGTACAAATTATGTAACACACATTGAAAAAAATATAACACAAAATATAACTAAACCTGTCACTCAGTTTTCTCGCAAATCACCAGAAATTCAGTCAGTATCTCCTTCCATTCATCAGCGAATAGATCTAGTCTAGGACTGGATTCAAGCATAGCGTTGAGTGCGATTAACATACGCGGAATAGGTGAAATACGTCGTGCAACCGTACGGCAACGTGGCACTATAAATAATCTATGCTGTCTTATCCAGCAATAGTTATCGGAGACAAAAAGTTTACACAGCATCCCATGCAAACTAAGCGAGTCGACGGTTCCGTGTGGTATCTCTCAGGCAGTTACAATCTGATCAAAAGCTCGTCTAACTTGGAGCGAAGTAAAGAACAAACAACCTATCAGAAATTTGGTTGGATACAAATATGGAAAGCAACCAAACCTACGTTTGTTTGTAGAAATACCTTAAAAATGCTTCTTAGACTTTTTCTATCATAAGGGTATATGATTTCTCATATAAATTTCAAACAGAAGAGCTTGAATCAAATTTACTTCTAATAAGCGTGTTATACAGATGTCGGATTACTTGATGGTTTGTAAACTCACGACAATTTCTAAGAATAAACCCGAACCTCCGAAACGACTCTTTGATCATGAAAAGTAAACTTAGTATCGAAGATAACACAAAGATCTTTAATCGTCGTCACTCTCGCTATTTCTAACGCATTGGCAGCATCAACACCTGATAACGCTTGGCTGTGGTGGATGATAGTAGACTGAAAGCCACCCTTACATCTTAAACTTGTAATGTGCTGCCAACATTGTTATGGTTCATTTTTCATGATGTAAATGAGACATACAAGCAATGATGCAACGAGATGCGTTGTTTAAGGGTTCGTCTAAATGTAGACAAAATATTATAGTCGGTGGAACAATGAGATTGTTTCACCGGCTAAGTGGTCCTGAAGAGAACCGATTGAGTTTACCATCGAATCGAAAAGAAGAAGACCGACTAAGTATATGAAAGAAAAGGAAGTTAGTGATAGTATGACGGTTGACAGGATAGAATGGAAGAAAAAAACGTATTGCGCCGACCCCAAATAAGATGGGACAAGGGCAGGAAGATGATGATGACTTTCACTTTATTGCAATCCATATATCAATATATCAGATGCTACAAAAATTATCAAAGATCAATATGGACCTTGTCGGACATCGCAAAGTTAGGAGAGATGAGGGCTAAGTAGCACGGAAGCTTCACGGAATTCAATATCATTGTAGATGTAATATTTGTGATCAAAACTAGCTGACATGCTTTTTCCAAATATACAGTCTCGAACTGCCATCGATCTCTTTTGACTTGACCCGTTGACTTCAATTGCCGTCATCCCATTCACGGATATCGTTCCAAATTCTGGTTCCTGGCCAATTGTTCTGCTTCTCACGTTTTGTCTGACACAACCCCTGTGTCGTCACATCCACGTCTGCGTGCCTAATGCGTTTGGCAGCCGTGTCGCAAGTGGGCGTGGTAATGTATCGCTTCCGTTGCGATACTGCCGGTTACTTGCCAGTTATGAAGCCCTAGTACCTCTATAATGTTGGCCGACGCTAAATAAAGGGCCAAATTGCTAAAGTTTTTTAATTAAGACGTAATTAGGAAATTTAGATGTAGCCATTTTGTGTTAATTGTTGAATAATGTGTGTTGAGTACAAAGTTTCCTCAAAACTACTACTAACTACTGTTGCGGTTTTTATAATTGACGACCCGCCACCAGCTTCGCACGGTTGTTACTAACTTTGAAATTCTCCGCTTTTTTCAACTGTATAATATACATGTATTATATCGAATCGAAACCTTTCTTTTGAATCACTCTGTCTATTGTTGAAAACAGCACGTAAATCCTTTTATCAGTTTTTGAGTTTGTAGCGACATCACCACATAACAATTTAATATTCCATAACCTAATTCCGCCTAGCTCGTTCCATCATTGGACCACCAGGCATACTGCAATGCGCCACCGGTACATGGTGGACATCCCACCCATACGTACAAAACGTTTTGGGAACACATTCATTGTGCGTACAGCTAAGGAGTGGAATTCCTTGCCGGAATTTGTCTTTCCTTATGGCTACTACCCGGGAATCTTTAAGTCAAGAGTGAATAGGTTACTTCTAGGTAAGCGCGCTCCATTGTCGACCGTATCGTCGCTTTCCATCAGGTGAGATAGCGGTCAAGCGCGAACCTATTAAGAATAAAAAAACAAAGTCCTACATCGCGGTATCTGAGTTCTCTGCGAGATTAGAACATTTATATGATCATTGATATGAAATCAACTATAGGGCAGTTTCCCGGACCAAACACAACAACCGTCTGGTCGGAGGAGCCTCCCTTTTCAACAGAGATTTGCGAGACTTTAAACCCAGTTCTGCTGGAGGACGTGGTGGAGAACTTTGTTTTATTACGTAATATGCAAGAACGATCGATTTAGAAAAACGGCTAATTCAGTCAAAAAAACTTCAATTTCAAAGCCCACACTGTGAGGCGACACGATATAAATTGCTGGCTTCTAAATTAAGCCTCAGTTCGTGCCTCCAAAGCCATCACTAGACTTCGTGTAAATCAGGCTTTCAAACTTAGGCTGCGCGCAAACAATCGATATCTGTACCGTGGTATGTCTTTCGACACGAAGGAAAATTTAAGTTTTCTATTTCTCGTATGACTGACATTCTTTATACCGGTAATGAACATTCTTTCCGAAAATAAAGGATCTAACAGTGTGCCTAATCTCATCTAGTCGAATATCTGTCTGTAAGTCTGTCTACGAAATCGAATCCGTTTCGCCGTAAACTGGCTGGACCATGAAAGCTAATAAAAAGACTTTTTTTTTTCATATTAAGTGTTCCAACGCAGAAACTATACATTTCAAAGGGCAAGTAATATTAATTACGTATACCTAAGTCTTTTCTAACAAAAGAACTTTGATCTCTTGGTTTAATAGCTTTCATTTTGGAAATTTATTCGTGAGATAAAATTTCCCACGTGAAAGTGATTGAAACGAAAATAGACATCCCATTCATTAGCAGTTTTAAGTCCATATACATCATCAATATTGCATACCGATTGAGACATATTGTTTCCACGGTAGAATTCATATTACAAAATAATGCGAGTTTTTTTATATTTCATACAAAAATAGTTACAAGTAGGTACTACAATAACATAGAAAATACCAAAACACAAAGAAACCAATAAAAACCAAATTAAAAAAAAAGAATAACGTACTTTTAATATAAAGTTTATTTGAACTTATAATCAAAGATATGACACTTCAAAGCAACACGTTTTAAAAAACGGCAATTTCATAAATAAATATCTATTATAGTAGTGTAGACAATAATACTTATAGAAAGTTTTATTATCACAGTACCTAAACTGCCAACGACTGTTTTATAATATAGTAGTTTTACATAAAAACTATTTTTAGTATAAAATCAATAGAATGTCATTATAAGGTCAACGCGAGGCATGTCGAGGTCTACTAAGTAATACATGTAAATAACTTGCTCGTCAAATAGATATTATGTAAATAACACTACTAAAAGTAAATAAGAACAACGTGTAATTAACTTTGTCACTTTTTTGTTTAGCATAGCATAGCATAGTCGGCTTTATAACGATCCCACTGTTGAGACTTAAGCCTCCTCTCTAGGAGAGGGAATGGGCCGTAATCCACCACGCGGGCCCAGTGCGGGTTGGTGGATGTCACATGTCTTCGAATTTTTGATTCTAGGACATGCCGGTTTCCTCACGATGTTTTCCTTCACCGTTTTGAGAGCAGTGGTGATGAAATAAAATACACAAAGTAATGCGCCTGGCTGGGTTTGAACCCGCGACCTATAACTCGTAAGCCTTTTTTGTTTAATGATAATAAATTAGTGCTGGTCTGCGATCCCACCTTATAGTAAGCAGTGAGACAGCAGAGCAGTGGTGGCCGAGTGGTAACGGCCCCGACTTTCAAGTTGTAGGTTGTGGGTTCGGGTAATTTGTTTCATCACCATTGGTCTAAAACGGTGAAGGAAAACATCGTGAGAAAACCGGCATAACTTAGAACCAAAAATTCGAAGACATGTGACATCTACCAACCTGCACTCGGCCCGCGTGGTGAATTTCGGCCCATTCTCTCTCCAAGAGAGGAGGCCTGAGTGCCAATAGTGGGAACATTATAAGGCCGACTATGCAATGCTATGAAGCTCACTAGTTTATTAAGAGCCTATTTTCACTAGCATTGAAGACACCTACTCGCCAAATTCTGTCTTTGTTTAGCTATTCATCAAATTCAATCAAAATTTAAAACTTCTTTTATCAATGAAGACAACTATAGAAAAATAATACATTGAGTAATTATGTTTTCAATAATAATATATATCTTCTAAACATATAAATAACATTGAAGTGTCTGTTTGTAATATTAAAATAAAATCACTAAATGATTATGAAATTAGATTTATACGATACCTATAAAAAAGGCATTTTTAAAATTTTTGTCTCTTCGAGTTCGGGTTAATCTCCGAAACGGCTGGACAGATTTTGACGGGACTCACTAGTACATAGCTGATGTTATAAAAAATAACTTAGGTTACTTTTATCTAAGAATAATAAAATTAAGAGTTACGCGCAAAAATAGAATACTAACTACCTAATGACATTGTGTTTTTTTACAAGTTTCACGCGAACGAAGTCGCGGGCACCAACTAGAAATATAACGTCCTCCCGAACGAATTTTTATCATGCTGGCTAATCTAAATAGATACGCCGGAGATATTATAGTGCACTAGTGTGTGCAAAAACAAAGTGCACTCTCTGTCCCTTTACGAGATCAAGCGCCGGACCAACGGGTTTACGTGCTTTCCAAGATACGTGGTGTCACACCATAAATTTGCAAACTCCAGCCTGCTCAAGACTAATTCTTAACAGAAAAAACCAATAGTACTTTTTAACCGACCAGGGAATTAATACAGGAACCCACGCTCAACAGCGCTTGGGACAAAACCAACGAGGCATGTTTACAATAAAAAAAAGAATCAGTAAGTTGGTTACGACTGCCGCCGACCCTCATATGACAATCAGTTTACCTTAACAAAAAATAAACGCGTGTTCTACTTAGATAAGAGTAAAAAAAAATATATACTCGTATTTTTTTGTAACAAAATCCTTACGTAACAAACTCAACCCTTTGAATCCAACCCTTTCGGAAAGGTTAATAAAAAAAACGTCAAGGATTTCGAGCCTCCCTTTTGATTTATTGGACTTATACACCCTTTTACCTATGTCACGCATTGTCTTCTTAAAAAAATCGCATTTTATCTACGCTCGCAATAGGGGGGGTATTAAACGTCGATTTTATGTGAATCAATATTTTGTTCTTGTATGTTGTTGTTTGGGAAAATTGTGAAGGAAAACATTGGTACGAAACACCTGCTGCGGTCTTCCCGTCAGATTGTAATTTAGATGTTTTCAAGGCTACAATGAATGGGCTCACGAATAAACTAGTGCGTCTCACTATCAACGATTGCATCGCTGCTTACCATCAGATGGGATCGCAGTCAAACACTAGTTTATATTATTTAAAAAAAAAACTTTCATATAAATAAATCCTGGAACTAGAAATTTGAAGATATGTGACATCCGCATGTGAGTTTGCGTCGTTGTCTACAATTTAGTTTTTCTGATAGTGTGGAAACTTTATTAAAATACTATTCACGTTGAGTTTGATATTAAAATAGTTACTAAACCGTTCTGTGTTAAAGAACTGTCTACTACAATCTGCGCCAAACAATAGGGGTATCGAACATCGATGTTAGGCCAAACAACGGTTGATTTGAAATTAAACTGCATATCTCCTCCAATAACATATCAGAACAAAACCTTCGTTAGCATTTTAATGAAAATGACGAAATTATCACAACATAACGTAATTGGTTTGGCGATAGTATGCATCTATTAAAACATGTCATGCAGCGGGAATATTATGTTAAGTATCAAGAATTCTGCTAACTATTCCATCACGAAATAGATCGACCGTGTAGAAAAGAGCTTTGATTACTATTTAACTTATTAACTTGAAACTAAATTTAAGATAGGCTACAACCAAAAAACTTACTCGGATTCCCCTCTTTTGCTTATAGAGCTTTCCATTCGTTTTAATAGATTTGAAAGTTGGCATTACGTTGTTCATCTCTTGGGACGGAGAGAAGAGTACAGCAGAGACAGGAAACAAACTTTTCTATTGGACAGACAGCTCTAATAAAACTAAACACATAATAACATGTCATTGTTATCAAGATGTCACTCGCGAATGAATCAGGTCAACATGATTGTGCACTGATTGAATCAGTCATCTCATTGAGACATTAGTCTTCACTAGCATAATACTTGCTCTTTATTTCACGCAACATGTCATTGTTCACCAGTAATGCCTACAATGATTACAATGAGTATTGAGTAACCTCGACAATCATTATAATGAATCAAAATTCTATTGAATTGAAAACAAACGACTGTAAATGAATGCATTTGATATGTCTTGATGTTGATATATATAAACAAGTTGCAATACATTTTTATCTAGATTTTTTTCTTGCCTTGACTTAAATACCTTTCGCACATAGCAGGAAAAACGTCGTTTATTTCGCTAACTTTATAAAGGAAGCTGTGGAAGGAGTGCAAAAAACTTTACATTTCAAATAACTTCAGAACTATGCAAAGCGCCTGTGCATTTCAGTCCGCCTTGAGATGTTGATGACCTTAGTCGTCTTGTCGTTATAAAAACTTATTGTTATGGTCGTGGGAAGTACCAAGTACTAAACGTTCTTCTCCTTTGTCCACAGAAAGAAGATCGAATCCTTAGGCAGGATGACGGCGATGACGCAGGAGGAAATGGTGGCGGGTGCACGCACCGTCGCCGCAGGTCTGGAAGCTTTGAGAGCAGAACATGCCCAACTGCTGGCGGGGTTGGCGGCCAACACTGAGCATGAACACGAGAAAGCTTCGCTTGTGAGGAAGAGCATCGATGCTATTGAACTTGGATTGGGTGAAGCACAGGTTAGTTGTAGAGGTTTTATTTTATGATGATATGTTTTCAGTTCTCTCTTTAAAAAAAAAAAAACGTTATCCTGACTCTAGAAATTACTCCTGTATCGTGGGTGCCTTCACAAACATATAAACTTACATCCACAAGACACCTAGACGCGAAACAATTATCTGTAGGACATACATATATGTTCCATGCGGGAATCCGCGACGTTCAGTGCAGCTGACAGTCGCTCAACCACTGCGCTAACGTGCCGTCATAAAGGTGGATGGATGGAGAAGGCGAAGGAGGTCAAAGATGATGCATAGATTGTGTGAGGGATAATATGAAAGAAAAGGGAAGCGTCATGGCTGACTGGAGTGAATGGGAAAAATGGTGCCGATGCCAAGTTGCGTGAGGCAAGATCAGGAATATAACGATGCCATGTGTCATGCTATAATATTGGTCGATGTTTTTTTTAAATTGATATGAACCAGAGCTTGACTGCGATCCCACCTGATGGTAAGCTGTTTTATTGAATGACGTTTTCAAGAAATAGCAGTTCAGTAGTGTTTGACGAACTGAGAGGGTTGCATTAATAGTTTTGATTCCGTAAATGAATACGTGTTATAGCCGTCATTCATATTTTAATCAACATACAACTTGACTCTAAAATGCCAAAAGAACGGACTATCTGGGCGCTTTCAGCTTATGGGGTTAACGTGAAGTGGGCAATGGTGGTCCCTACCTGATTATAAAGACGGTTTTCTAGCTGCAGGATTCGTATGTACTAATTTTCCGTTGGTCTTTCGGATCCAAATCGTGGAGTTTTGCGAAGCAGTCCATTCCCTATTTTTTACGGGCAGTTGTTAGCTAACAACACTCAAATAAACCGCGCTAAAATCTCTATTGTTAGGATTTGATTCTTTTCCTTAGCGAAATGACAGTAAGCTTAAGTGCTGTCAACTTTATATTTATTCAGGAATGGTAGATATAAAATTCACAGAGAAGTATAAATTAATCCGTGAAGCACTTGGCGGTCGAAATCTTTCTTTTTACCACAAAATATTCTGACTTAATCGCCAAACGTCTCTTTCGCAGAATGTCCATTTCGGTAAATATCGCTTTAGTAACTTGAATACATTTTACGTGATTCATTGTATATTCTATAACAATAGATTTTAGTACCTATTAATTCATAAATTGTTAAACTTTTTAAACATTTAATAGGAAAGGGAATAAAAAACAACCTTTTATTCTAAGTATACCGCGCGACATTTTGCGAAAGAGACAGTCTGCGAAAAAGGCATTGCGAGAAAGCAACCTTTTGAGAGTCATTCTGCGAAAGTGATATTATGAGGAAGAGATTTTATGATCAGAAGTCCTACAGCGAGCTCTTAACGTGATCCATTTGACGACCTAAACTGAACTGTTAAAGGGATGGAGCTATATAGGGTGTATAGCTCCATCCTTCTTTCTAGCTTACAGGTTAACACGTCATTGTAATGCCCCTATACTCAGACATTTTGCGAAAGAGTCGTTTTGCGACTAAGCCAATATTCTCTCCCATTGCTGTGTACTAATAGCTTCTTACATTTTGACCAGTTTTCACTACAAACATTATTACTTTTAAACGCATTGATTTCGATATGTCTGCATGTTAACTGTTTCAATATTTGCAATTCATTAACCGTAACCAAACATATACTCACGGATAACAAATACACTGGCTTTGTTTTTATAACATTTTAACGGGTTTGGCGGACCTGTTTAAATTCTTTATTCCTTGCCGTGTTTTCACAAAGAATTCGTGATCACACATTTACCAACGATGTTGGAGTCAGCAGGTCGGCTTCCAGTCTAATCAGATGTAACTAGATATCAGTATTTTACATGAAGCGACTGTTTGTCTAACCTCCGCAACCCATCGATTGGGTACCTCGATAACTGGGCTATACTGTTATCAGATTCCTTCCTTCCTGGCTTCTACCGTCCGCGATCCGTAACGACTGTAAAAGATATACAAATGACAGCCAGGATCACCGTCTTAACGTGCTGTAGAGGCACTGAGTAATCTCATGATATAATGGGCATCCATCCACAGATCGACTTTTACAAACGTAATTTAACGCCTTGGTGATCAATTCGAGCGACTGGTATCTAGCCACGAGCTTCTCTCATAAAATAATTACCTGCATTATGTGTTCAAAGAGATTCTTGATTTTTCTTTTCGACTGTGACATCCCTACGTACAGCCGGTGGTGCAATACCAGCCCAATGGATAAAGCTTATTAAGCGCGATCGTCACAAGTGCTCCATAGACCTGCAATTTGGAAGACTTATAATGTGTGCCACCGAAGCTGCATAGCCACCTTTTTTGTGTTTCCGGGGAGAAACCTTCAAAAGGCACCTGGACTTTTGAGGGAAATACCAGCGAGTGTGGGGATTGTTACCTTACTTCACTAAAACCATCTCGGTGATCATCAGCACATGGAAGAGGGCCCCGTGACTTCCTAAAAAACCACGCCGAACCCCCTCTGTACAACGCCTACAACATAGCCAGATAGCCACCTATTGGGTCCAAAAAGTTTAACGAGTTTACCATTGATTCGAAAAAAGATGAGGAATTACCTAGACTAACACCACGTGTGTACGATGTAAACAAACGTGAACGTCTAGGCTTCAGATTCCGAAGCACATGTCTTGAAGACGACGTGCCTGAGGTTTCTGCGGTCTGCGGTTTGTCACATATGCCCCGATATGGAGTTACAGATGCGTCTCTGCTTGGCTTTGTCGTGTCTCAGTCCATTAATCAGTTAAATTATAATAACGAGAAGTGACTTCTAAAGGGGTAAGATGAGTTCTTGACCTTTCAAAAAACCCTTTTATTAATTTTCTAAAAGAAAAACAACTACTAATTACCCCTACATGAAAATTGTGAACGTTTTATCTAGATAAGCGACACGTTTTCATGTAAGTTTACACGCCAAGCTTAAGGTGAGGTGAAGAACTATTGATCAGACGTTAAAGCTTAGTAGCAGAAAATTATTAATACATTTTCTTTGAAACAAACCGAAACAAAGGATGAATTATTTTGAGAAGTTTCCTTGAATGTTCTTCTTTTAAAGTATTCAGAAGATGTGGGTATTTCTTTAAGATAAATTCCATAAATATAATGGCGGGTCTATGCTAGTCGAGCATGATTGGAGCACGTGTGGAGCACGAACCAACCTCAAAGTCATGTAGTGTCATTTGTGCTCGGTTCCTCAAGCGTAGACCCACCTTAAGCCTCTAACGGAAAAGAGGTCAAGAATTTGGTCATTGAACAGCTCGGCTTTGAAAAACCCGTATAAATGAAAAGCCTGGCTTCTCGGCGGCTAAAGACAAACAGTCTCGAGGTAGCCTAGATTCGCTGAATGCCTGTAAGGACTAGCCGTTATAGCATCATTTAGGTCACACCTACGAGGCCTTGAAGGCTCCGCAGCTCCGCTGTAAAAGCGCCGAGTTTCCAACGTGTAAAAGGAAACTGTATTTTTTAAGCAAAATGCCGAAGAGCGCCTTCAGAACTTTGCTTTTAACGTTTTAAATCCCAATTTTTGTGAAAGATTTTAGTGTAGGAGTGAAGTAGAATGTGGGAATTGCTGGTCGGTTAAATATCAAACTTTTTTTAAATTCCTATAAACCAGTGCTTTATTGCGATCCCACCTGATGGTAAGCAGTGATGTAATCATTCATGGTGAGGTACACTAGTTTATTTAGAGCCTATTCACTCTAGCCTTGAAGACACCTAAATTATAGTTGGACGGGAAGATCGTAGCAGGCAAATTTTTCCAGTCCTTCGATGTACGCGGTATAAACGTTGAAGACAAACGCTTAGTCCTGACCGTTGAAGTTTCAAAATAACTGTTCCGTGCGGGAATCGAACCCGCGACACTCAGCACAGCAAAAATTTAAATGAAAAATATATTTGAACTTTGAAATGAGTCAACAGCTCTGAAATTTCCAGAGCAGCTCTTTGAGGTTGAAATAAAAGCATAAACTATTCAGAGTAAAATCTTTAATTAATTCCAACATTACTCAAATCCACTAAGTTCATTGCCATTTTCTAATTGAATTCTCAAATACAGTGAGCTTTGTTTCTGAAGTCGCTTAATTACAATTATTCGAGGTAACTTTGATTGTAATCCATGAATACAATTCTAAACAAACATTTCTAGGCATCTGAGCGTTGACTTCAAAGATTAATTTGTTATTCGTTTCAGACTTGCTAAATTATATCGTATTGCGGATACTAACTTCGGTCATATTTATTGAAGATGGATACTGTTGTTTTATTTTAAGTCCATTGAAGTAGTTGGCGGAGGAGATCAACTGTATTTTATAGATCGGTAATCCTCCTACTCACGTCGTATTCCTCATTACTGAGACTCGTGAAGTCCCTGTTGGATTAGCTTCATACTGATGGTGTCTCACCATCTGTGTCGGTTCTTGCCGTCATGAAGTGCAATTGGCTGTCCAGTATGGGGCGGACCTGACCTCTGCCCGTTGTTTTGGCCTTCCGCCTCTTTGTCGTTTGCTGTCAACCATGCCAGTTACGATGAGCTGTTCATGGTTGTTGCGATTTTTCCTGGCCATGTGGTCAAAAAACTCTAGTACTCTGTGCATACTGCTAGTTCACAGTCTAGTCTTGATGTTTAGTTCGCGTAAGAGTCACCGAGTCAAAAGAAAGCAGTCAAGGGAATTTGAAGCATTTTTCTCCAACACCTCATCTCGAAGGCATCAATACGGTCGGCACTATCAAGACAAATACATAAATAATAGAACCAGATATATCTCTCAGAAAATACTTCTTTGTTTAAAATTATATGAGAAAGAAAAACTGGCAGCTTTATCAATTTCAGCTCTTTTAATAAAGCTTCAACAAATAATTTGTTTTACTGTATTTCGTCTGCTTTTATATACAAAACAACCTTGAAATGAACAAACAATACCAAAGTTCCGCTCCTCATTCGCCGCGGTAATACCATTTAACATATTACATACACATTCTCTATTAACCTCTAACTTTCTACCGCCATATTGCCTCAATTGCCGCCATATTTCCAGCGCCATTTTTCATGAAACGTCACAGTAAAATTAAGTTGCGTGAGTGAATCAAGGGGAGGAGCTCCATTCAGCCTCCCACAAAGGCACGCGACACCCTCTTGTGAGGTTGACGACGTTAAGGTTGTATGTGAGAAATAAGCAAGTGTGAAGATGACAGCGGTTTAATAATAGATGTTATGTGGGGATGACACATTCCTGTGAATGTTCAAGGTTACTGTGTATTTAGATGTTGTGTGGTACTTAAGTACGTGATAAACCACGGAAAAGATATGGTACGCCAGAACTGGAAGGAGTAAGCTCGGACCCGCGAAAGATGAAGGAAGTGGAAAGAGGCCTTTGCCCATGAGTGGGACAAAACAGGGTAACAAAAACAAAAAATAAAGATTATAGAAGTATACAATATTTAAAAGGTTTCCGCCTACCCTAATTACCTTATTCTTGCAAAAAGTAAGCTTAACTTTTACGATTACGTCACGCTAACACGCGTAACATGAAGAAGTTACTAACAACTTTGACCTACTTGCGAACTTCCGTGATCAATGCGAAGATTTTTCCTAGGGATGTCTGTGAACTTTTCAAAAAAGTTATGTAATTTATTGCCTTCAAATCTGATCAATTGAACACATCGCTTCTAAACTAACGTCCTTTAATTTTGACCTTCCTCAGGCACAGTTTATAAAACCAAAATCAGACAGGACCATTTGCTGTCAAAACGAAAAATCTTTCAGTTTGTTCCGTTGGTAATGTTCATGAATTTAGACAGTGTCGCTTACCCTTGCCCTTGTTGCATGTACTTGTTGTTTTTACCCGTCCATTCTATACTGTCAACCGTCACGCTATCGCGGTCTCCCTTTTTGTTTCATATTGCTCCACACACAATCCATCCATTTTTTTTTCTTTGGCTTCTCTTTTCCTATCCATCATCTCTTGACATGATAACAAAAGAAATAGACACTGTAGCAACCACCTTAAGTTTCTCATCATCTTCCTGCCCTTGTCCCGCGTTGCTTAGGGTCGGCTCTACAAGTTTTTTTTCTTCCATCCTGCCCTATCCTGACACGCTAACTCAAACTGCCTTTTCTTTTATATTGTCCCTCACACAACTTATCTAACTTATCTTTGAACTCCCTCTCTCTCCATCGATCCACATGTATACTCATAACTCTTTCAGTAACATGCTCTCCTTATACTCGTATGACAATACCAAGATAAAGGATTCCCTTTCAACTTTTCAGTCACTGGCGCCACTTTCAAACATCCTCTGCATGTGTTCATTTCTCACTTTACTCATTCTCGTTACTTCACATATCCGGACATGATAGTGGCAAAAATAGATAATATAGCTTGTGTGTGCACAGTGACCGCTGGGCAAGTGTCGCCACGCAGTGGGTTTCTGCAGAGCAAAAGTGCCGTTGAAACCAACCCAGATATAAGTAGGGAGATGATCAAGTGTAACAACCACCTTATGTTATGTTTTAAATAATATCCGCTTTCCCTTACATTTTTGTACCACAACAAGACGTCATATGTACCTGAGTCATCAAAACGCACTTATAGACGTGAGAATGTTTGTTTTTTAACACAAAGGGTGGCTGACGCGGCGCGGTCGGCCTTGGGGTGGCCATGCGTCTCTGTTTTGTATCTGCTTTATTTATTTTGATTGCATTGTTTAAACTTATGTCTTGGATCAGATAGATGAGTAACAAGTTTTGTAGGATCGACAGGTGAAAGAGTATAAAAGTGAAAGAGTGGTTACAGTGGCCAAGTGTGAGTCGAAGCATGAACTCGCTTATGATCGATGTAGTGCATTTCTACAAAGGACATGTTTACAATATGTTTGATTTTGTGCTATATATAGTTGCACGTGGTGAAAGCCGTGGACTGAACACTATTAATAAATGAATAAACCTGTATATGGTTTGTTTTTCGCTCATGAAATTACAAATAGTGGCATCATCAGCATAACTGTGAAGGAGTGACGTCATAAGCCTATAGGGTTATGGGCATGCCCATCGTGCCCAGAATGGTGGATCCGTGCTTGCCCCATTATCATTGTTGATAATAGTTGTTTAAAAATTTGTACAAGTATGTTAAAAACCTTGTGGACAAGCCATTGTAATGTTGGGCCATTGTAAACGATTTGAACCAGATCAGTCAAAATCAAGATACAATGGTTAGTAGACTGCGTGATAAACCTAACTAGCATAGCTCTACCAACTTATTTTCGCGGTCGTTCCGTGGATGGATGACCTTCTGAACCTACCGAGACTCCTCCGTGCCTCGGAGGCCGTTAAGCCCTTAGTCCAGGCTCTGTTTTAGATCTTTGACAGTCGTTACAGGTAGTCAAAAGCCATAAAATACATACGGACTGTATTGGAGTGATAGGCAACCGGGAAAGTGCGAGTCGGACTCACGCACTGAGTGTTCCGTACAAAGTTACATATGAAAACAGTTCAATTCCCGAATCGTGGTACGAATATTTTTCCGAATACAAGAAAAGTTTTTTTTTGTGAATTACTACAAATTTAGTTTTCAGATTTTTTCTTATACTTGTGTTATGAGATCTTGTTTCATGCTAAATTTCAGGATTCTAGGTCAACTGGAAGTACCCTATGAATTTTGATTCCCTTGAGGGTGTCGAAATACACGTTTTTTGTGACATAAACGGTCGTATCTTTTTTTTTCGTTAACTCAGATGTTTGATTTTTTTCACAGCTTCAAGCGACCGCAGACTTGAGTATATGGTTTTAATATCAACTCGATAGCTCTACGCGTTCCCGAGATAAAGGGTCTTGACAGACAGACAGACAGACGGACGGACAACAAAGTGATCCTATAAGGTTCCGTTTTTTCCTTTTGAGGTACGGAACCCTAAAAAGAACTGTTCGATTCAACGAATTTTCTTCTATGTTAGATAGTAAATTATCATAATATCAGGTGGGATAGCGATCGAATGAGAGCCTATACATGATTAAAAAAGTAGTTATTTTATGAATTCCCAACTCAAAAATAGGTCACACGACTTAAATTTAATTTTTGCTATAGGTACATAAACCTTCATCATAAAAGACAATTCGTTATAATTTCCACAATAAATACCGACTCGCATTCAAATTAAAATCGTTCCATCATTTAGAATCACGACACCGGCACGAGACGGCACAACTAACGATGTCCCATTAATCAGGAAGCTTTATTTACGTCCTGGCTTTGCCTACCACGCACCCTACGTACCTCACACCCCTCTTGACACTCGGTAATGAAAAACTCGTCTCGTTACTCTTTGAAAGAAAAATGTGTAAAAATAAAGCTTGTCAGACGGAATGAGAGAGATTTACGATGTGAAAGTTGTGTGAGGGCTAGATTTGTCCCCTACAAGGGTGGAAAGTGGGTCTTAAGTGATGGTATGTTAGAGTTTCATGTGTAGTGCTGAAGCGTTAGAATGTAGAGGCCAAATGAAGGAACACAGGTGGATTTTGGTCAGTAAAAGTCTTACGTTTCCTCTTGCTCCACCCAGAGCGAGAGAAGTTATTAGATAACTTTTAATCTTAAAAAAAAGGTTACTTGTGTGAGGCTTACAGTCTTACCCAGTGATTTTAGTGCGAGTTCTCAAACGTGCCCATTAACGGGTTAACCTGGCATTTCCTCCTTAAAATTTTCTTAAGTTTTTACATTTTGCAGGTCAGCTACCATTATTTTCTTGTTCATGAAATAGCTATGCAATAGGTTTGGATGAACTGGGAGGGTTAAATGATGATTTTAACTAATTAAATACGTGTTGTGATCGCCAATCATATTTTAAGCAAGTCAAAATTAAATAGGTTACTTCTAGGTAAGCGCGCTCCATCGTCGACCGCATCGCCGCTTTCCATCAGGTGAGATAGCGGTCAAGCGCGAACCTATCAAGAAAAATAAATGTACATTCAACTTAACACTGACTTTTTTTTTTATTGGGTGGTAAAATCATCTTATGACAAATCCCGCACTTGGGTGGAGCGGGAGATAGTTTCAGACTTTTACTAACTAAAAACCCACTCCTGTTCCTTCGTTGCCTTCGTTCCATTGCCGGGTTTCGTTTTCACACTACCCATGAACTTGATACTGATCTGAAAAATGCAAAAAAAAAAAAAATGAACTTTGCGAAAAATTTGAAGCTCTGTAGCTCTATACTCAATTTGTTTAGGTACATATAACTAAATATAAACAATTTTGACAAGTCTTTTATCTAAAAATTGTCTAAAATTTTTATCAAAAAATGTTTAGAATTAGTTATTTATCTAAACCGATGTTAGGTAATTGAGTAAATTTTTATAATCTGTCTTATAAACCATATTTTTTTAAATAAAAAGACATCAAGATTGTTTACGTTTAGTGAAGTACATAAACAAATGAAGTATAGTAGTATAGTTGTGTATAATGGAAATGAAACACATTAGGAATTTTCAAGTTGAGTAGGGCAACCTACTTGGCGACTAGAGAACAAGGTTTATTGCTTTTCCGAGTAGGTAGTCAATAAACTGGCAATCTGCCCACCGCTTATTGCACTTTTGAACTGCTAACCCTCGTATTGTGCCAAATACCTAAGCTTTTCGGTAATGCTCTATTGTTTCTGGTATAAAAACTAGCTCGTTTATTTGATAAGATTCTGTGTGACACTTTTGTAGAGGCATAAAAAATTAACAAACACTTTTATTATATTCGCTTTAATATACAAAACCAGGAACTGAAGACATGGGAATACTTTAAAAAAACTGGGCAAGTGCGAGTCGGACTCGCACCCTGAGGGTTCCGTACAAACTTACCTATGTAAATAGTTCAATTTTCGAAGATTTTTCCGAATTGCTACTTATTTTTTTTTGTGACGTAGGTAATAACAAATTTACTGTTTTCAGAATTATTCCTATATCTTTGCAATAAGACCTTGCTTGATGCCAAATTTCAGGATTCTGGGTCAGCGGGAAGTAGCCTAAGAATTTTGATTTCCTTGAGAGTGTCGAAATATACGTTTTTAGCTATATAAACGACAGACCTATTTTTTGTAGTCGTTAACTTAGAAGTTTGATTTTTTCACAGCTTTAAGAGACCGTAGACTTGAGTTCATAGTTTTAATTTCAACTCGATACCTCCTCGCGTTCCCGAGATAAAGGGTCTTGACAAACAGACAGACAGAAACTATCTTTTCACATCATATGTACGTAATCTTTTTCCTCTTCATTCCAGGTGATGATGGCCCTAGCCTCTCACTTACAATCAGTGGAAGCTGAAAAGCAGAAGCTCCGTACCCAGGTCAGGAGGCTGTGCCAGGAGAACGCCTGGCTCAGGGACGAGCTGGCGGCCGCTCAGCAGCACCTGCAGGCTTCGGAACAGCGCGTGGCTCAGTTGGAGGAGGAGAACAAGCATCTGGACTTCATGGCTTCTATACGGTAAACTTTCAGTGTCATTACTCAGAAATATCATTCAGCTATTTCACTACTCTATTTTCTGTTTGCCACATGTGGTGACAAAGTCTTGACTGTCTTGCTCATTATGTAAATGCATACACCACCACTTTGAGTTCTTGCTTCCTCTGAGACCAGGGGGACTACGCGGGCACAACAATATTTTGTAGTACGACCACCTGCAATCTTGGCTGCATACAAAGTGCAACATCGTGCCTTCATGTCGGTGCTGCTTTGTCTAGAGTTTCATAGTTTTGTAAGCTTTGTGGGCAGGTGTACACCAATCGTATAATGACCCGTCGTAATGTTACACGTCTATGAAGCTACGCTTCCGAGGACAGTTGGAATCCTTAGTTTTTCCGCAGGAAGTCTTCTTCTTGTTTTCTTGTCGATGTACTAAAATTTTTTTTTTTTGTCTAGGGCGAAGGCCCTAACTTTAACATGTCATGTGTTTTTTTTTAGCGTTTTTATTTAACATGTCATGGTAAGCCATGACATGTTAAAATGTCAAGTGTGTGAGCGAGAAAGAAGGATGGAGCTACACACCCTATATAGCTTCATCCCTTTGACAGTTTAGTTTAGGTCGTCAAATGGCCTTAGTGTTAGGTAATGAAGGCATGGCATTTAGCATGAAAGGAGTAAAGAGAGGCATTTATTATATTTACACATAAAGCCATACACATAATATACACACATTCAAGCACATATGTTAACTTTATAAATGTATGTTAAAATATTCTGTCATATTTATATAAATATATATGTATATTATATATACCTCCACTTACATAATACACACGTTTATATGCTCTAATACACAATAGCACGGCCTAATAGTTAGGTTTTTGATGATGGGGGATACAGGTTTAGGCTTAGTTTAAACTTCAGATCTCCCACAAATTACAAATTCATCTATTTAAGTTTTTTTTTGCCAAATTACATATTGTGTGTTTGAAGTGTGATTTGTGGAGATAAATAGACAATTTTTTGATTTTGTTTTGATTTGGTCAAGAGTGAGACAGAACTGGCAAACAAGAAAAACGGACGTTATTGTTGGCCGGTTCAGCGACCCATTGTAACAATGACGAGCTACTGACCGTTGTTAATATTACAGAGAAACAATTCAGGTTTGGCAGAGAGCCAAACTGGAAAACCGTTTTTCCATTTAGGCTGGCAAATGAAAAAAAATATTATGCCACACCATTTCACAGTCTCATAACTGGTTTCATTTAAAATTAAAAATAGTATTACGTTCATTTTTACGCTCAAGGTAATCATAATTTAAACAGAACACAGGGGTTTTGTTTTACAAGTTGCATAATGTGATTTCTTTTTAACTGACTTCGAATAGGAGGAGGTTCTCAATACGGTATCTAACTTTTTCACCATACACTCTCATTAAGGTTCAGTCGAAAACCAGCGTCAGGCAACTACCACGAAGTTGTCTGACATTTTTGCTGAGCTGGACCTATTTGCGCCTGCCACACAATGTTAGTTGTTTTTTTTGTCTTAATTGTTTACATGTTGTTTCTACATTGTGTGTATCTGTGTACGTGTGCCAAATTAAATATGTTCCTTTCTTTCTTTTTATGTATGTTCCCCGATTACTATAATTACTTTTATTATTCGCACACGGTGGCACGGTGAGCAGGGCACATAGCTCGCAGAACGGACGGTCGATGGGGCCGAAAGGTTCTAGAATGGCGACCGCGCACCGGAAAACGCAGCGTTGGCGCGGCCTCCCACAAGGTGGACCGACGACCTGGTGAGAGTCGCGGGAGTGCGGTGGATGCGAGACGTACGGGATCGGTCGTTGTGGCGTCGCTTGGGGGAGGCCTATGTCCAGCAGTGGACTTCTTTCGGCTGAAATGATGATGATGATGATGATTCGCACACGCCTAGACCGATTTGGAAAAATCTTTTTTTAACCCCCCGACGGAAAAGACGTTTTTAAAAATCCCGTTTCCGAATTTGGTTCCGACATAATCACATCCATTACATCCCTACACTGTTAACAAAGCCTCATCAAGTCTAGTCATCAAGTTGAATATTTTCTTCTTTTTATTCATGATAGCATTTTGATGTTTCCAGCAAGTACGATAGCGACATCACAGAGGAGTCGGACAACAATCGCAGCGGACAGAGCGAGAAGAAACGCGACGATCCTATGGTGGACCTGTTCCCTGATGACGACCATGATGATAACAGGAACAACAAATGTGAGTAAATTGATAAAATAAAAATAAAAAACTTTTATTTTCAGGCATCAAGGCCCATAGTGATAATCAGGCGATCTAATCAGAATGGTTTATAAAGGTCCATGCAATACAAGCTTGATAAACCTACCCATTGTAGGCCCGTCCAGCCTGTCGGCAAACACCTTCAAGATGCCGTTGGTGCTCCCCCTTATTTGACTTAATAAGGTGGCAACTTTTTTTCGCAATTACGTAAATATTTTACTAAACTTGTTGAATCTAATTAGACACGGTGGAACAGACCATCTTCATATTAGCGGGCTTTATACAGTCAATCTTTCGTGCATGACATGAAACAGTAATCGTACATTTCCACACAACGTCATCAAGTCCTAAACTAAGCAGAGCTATTAGACAACTGATAAACATACTTATATATAATTCTTAATAAGTACATATTATAGATAAATTAAACCCAGACACAGAACAAATGATCGTGCTCATCTCGAAAACATTAGTCCTGAGTCGGCTTGTCACTCTCATCGTAATCGTATCTATGTCGTGGGCATCTTAAAAATTGATCACTTCATGATATGGCCAAGTAAAACTGGCCGGATCGTTTTAAACGTTAAAGTTTGATGATATTTCAATCCTCGTTTGGCCTACTTTCTTTAGACCTTTTATTGTCATTGATATCTTACATGAATGATAAGGCCAAACGAAGATTGCATATCAAGAAATGTTAGCGTATAAACGATCTGGCCATTTTTAGTCGGCCATATCATGAAGTGGCAAGGTGGACCGACGACCTGGTGAGAGTCGCGGGAGTGCGGTGGATGCGAGATGCACAGGATCGGTCGTTGTGACGTCGCTTGGGGGAGGCCTATGTCCAATAGTGGACGTCTTTCCGCTGAAATGATGATGATGATGATGATATCATGAAGTGATCAATTCTATGATCTGGCCACGACATGTATAAGCTGGTCTTTATATTCCATTACTTTAGGGACCACGCGCCAGTTTCGCGTGGTCTACCTGAGCATTTACCCTTTACACGGACGTTCTTTCCGTACAGACGTTACCGTGCTATAACCCGTGTCTGACCTGATGTCGTAATTTGTCTAAATAATTAAAAGCTCGAGCTCAACACCGCGATGCGACACGATTTCGCAGTTTTACTGCGAGAACTCGACTACAAAAATTTAATTATAAATTAAATTAAGTCGGCGAGTGTGACGCATTTCTCAGAGAGAGAGAGACAAGCGATACGCTTTCCTAGTTTAGTCGTTGTGAATTCGCTTCGTGGTTTTAACTTTGAGCCCTAAAAGTTTTTGATTATCCGGTACGAAAGCACCTATTAATAATAGAATACTTTAATTATCCTTACTAACCATTTACCAGCCGGTGCCCGTGACTTCGTCCGCGTCAGACTCGTAAAACAGAACACTACCATTAGGTCGCAATTTCACGAAAATTTCTTTTTTGTGCGGATTCTAATTATTTTTCTAAAATGAAAGTAGCCTTCGTAACCCTTTATAACATCAGCTATAAAGAGTATCTCTACCAGTGAAAGTCCCGTCAAAATACGTCCAGCTATTTCGGTGATTAACCGAAATAAACAGACTAAAATTTTATAAATTGTATTTTTGCTATAGGTTCCTATATACCTTTCGAATATATTAGTATTTAGTAAATTTTTTTTTTATAGTACAATCAAACACTTCAATAGATTAATTCGAACAATTTTTTAAGCAAACATATTCAGACCAAACTTGCTGAAACTAGTTTTTCAAACAGACTAAAAGTTCTTCTAAAAACTAATTAAAAATTAAATAGTCCGAAATGCATACAGGAGAGTACGTGCTTACTCTAGCTCATTCCATCACGCGTCGTGAATATTATAGCGTTGCCACTCGGTGCAACTGAATATTTGAACAGCCGACAATTTATATAAGTAGATGTTTAACAAACTAAAATATTATGAGACATAATATGCAAGCATTTGTTGACGGAAAGAATTTCACAAAGGAAAAGATAATGACATTCCGATGTATGTATGTATAGGTTTTGTATTAGAAATGGCATAAGGCATAAAAGGCGTTGAGTGACGTCTTTGTACCTTTGTGTTGTATGAAGTTTTAATAAATAAATAAAAATGCAGTTGATAAAGTTGAAAGGCAAAACTAACTTATTTTTAACCGTGTTTATTTTATACAGTTGTTCAACTGGACCTCGTGTAAATTTGTTTTAGTCTGGTATTTAAATACAGTATTGTATCTTCATCATGGCCGTAGCCAAGTCCTAATATCGGGGTGGGGGGTCAAGAATATAAAAATGCTAAAAGTTACTTTTATATTTATGTGTAAATGTGTGTATGTGTTTATTCAAAATATCCGTATTATTAAAAGATTATTTGTCGGGCTTAAATTAAATTTTGCATATTTCTGTGGGATTTGAACCCCCCCCCCCTCCCCCTTCTGGATAAGCCCGTGATGTTAATATTTATCTTCGTTCGAACTGGTGTTTCAAATAAACGTATTTAAAGTCACAAGGCACTGCTATAAAACTTCGTCTATTATTTATCAACGACACTACTAAACCACAATAATGAAGTTCTAATACAAAACTTATGATTTGTCGATATCAATTTATTTACCATTGGTAATATCACGACGATGATATAGATGATCTTTTTCTGTAGATCTTATTTTCTCCTAGAAAAAGGATGTTTAATATTAGCATTACTGAAAAATGAATAGTTTATGGATGATACAGGGTCAAGTTTTTTAAAAATAATTTCGTTGTGACGAATAACAATAATTAATAAGTTTTAATGAACGTTATATACATCGCTAAACAGCAGTGCTGTAGTTCAGTGCTATCGTTAACACAATACACGTAAACTTGATTGTTTATTGGGCTTAACATGTTACTTCTTACATACATGATAGGTATACTTTTACAACTAAATAAATAAATGGTTTCGCGGCATAGAGTCGCGGAGGTTCCTCCTATACCTCCGTATCCATTGGCAATCGGGGCTTTCTCCCCACAGACCGCGAATCTACGCAAACGCGCGGGCGGCAGAGGTAGGGGTGCGCGCGCATGTGGCGTCGGCGACGCGTCCCAACCATAGTGTAGCAGTACCACAGACTAATAGAAAAAAAAAAACAATACAACGACTGCGATGGCACATCTCTGCTCATGTGTAGAACTCCTTTTTTGGCAGATATTCACTAAAACAAACTAAACCATGCATCCGTGTTCTCTTTTCAGCCATGTCACCAACTCCACCACTCCACTTCGCACAGCAAGTGAACGCAGGCTACGAGATCCCAGCTCGCCTGCGAACTCTCCACAACCTGGTCATCCAGTACGCGTCGCAGGGCCGCTACGAGGTGGCCGTGCCGCTGTGCAAGCAAGCGCTCGAGGACTTGGAGAAGACTTCGGGACACGACCACCCGGATGTCGCCACCATGCTCAACATACTGGCCTTGGTGTACAGGTGTGTACCACGTTGTCGTTAGATAGCTGGTCATGACGTGGCAGTACCTCTTTGCAAGCAAGTTATGAAATACCTCGGGATGCTGTCATTCTGATGTTCTAGAGGTAGGTGAACAGGATGTAAAGTCCCCTATTGAAAAAGTAGGATCCTCCCACCAGATGGGTGTTGTTTCTGGTCCGGGCAACTGCCCGATAGTTGATTTTGGACGGTTCTAATCGTGCGTGAGAACTCTGTTACGCAACATTGTTCCGATGTAATGACAAAGAAGATATCGCTACAATTTAATAATTAGCTGGAAACAATAACTAGTACTTTGATGTGGCGACAAATATGTCGCTCCATTTTCATATCGTGTTAAATCCGCCAGACCCTATTTTTTTTAAGCGCAACTCTTTTATTTTTATCTGTCTTGGTTACAAATCTAATTAACTTGATTAGTTATACGTTTTATCTCGAGATAATACATTTTATTTCATTTAGTAATAGTTAACTATAATTATATTGACATTGTCCACAGAGACCAGAACAAATACAAAGAAGCGGCGAACCTCTTGAACGACGCTCTGTCCATCCGTGAGAAGACTCTCGGGGAGAACCATCCCGCTGTGGCCGCCACGCTGAACAACCTCGCCGTGCTGTACGGGAAGCGAGGTGAGACTGAAAATTATAAGACTTGATTCCACGGGATCCCGCACGAAATGCGGCCGCGACCATGATTGATGCAAGTAACACTACATAAACTAATTTTCAGCAGTACGCTCTTAAAAAGGTTTAGTTCAAAACCAGCGTCAGACAACTACCACGTAGTGTCTGGAATTTTTGCTGATCTGGACCTATTTGGCGCAGCTGCGAGACACAATTTTAGTTTTCTTTTTTATCTTATGTGTGTACGGATAGTTTATATATTGTGTGTACCAGTGTACCAAATAAATATTTTTCTTTTTTTCTTTCAAGTAATTGTGGTCGTGGCCGCGTTTTGTTCAACATAATCGCACCAAATACGTCGCTAGCGAGCCGCTCTCGAGCTGCACGCGTGCATTTGATATTCACGTGTCTGCTACGGCGCAAGAACTGTGCGCTGCACATATTTCCTCTCGCCCGCAGATATACGTACTTCCCTGTGCAAGCCTTGCCTGATTTGCGCTAAAGAGGGGCATTAAACAATTGCAGTAACTGCGCGTGCAGTGCACGAGAGGTTAGCGTGCGCTTGCAGCAGACGTTTGGTGTGTCGCTCTAGTGCAGCTTACTCAGAAAGAAAAGAGGGTGCTTTCTGCACACGCGTGCTCGCAGTTCCTTTGGCTCATACTGTATGTTTGTGGGGGAGGAATATGCGCACGGCTCCTGCGACATTCGCGTACGGTGTGAAGCTGGCGAGCGAGCGGTAGCTGTCGAGGGGTTCGCAAGTGGCGCAATCGCCAAATGTGGGCACACTCTTAAATACTTATTCCATGTTCAACCTAATTATATATATAATGATTGTTTGTTGCACGTCAGGCAAGTACCGCGAGGCGGAGCCGCTGTGCAAGCGCGCGCTGTGCATCCGCGAGGCCGTGCTGGGCCGCGACCACCCCGACGTGGCCAAGCAGCTCAACAACCTGGCGCTGCTGTGCCAGAACCAGGTAACCTTACCATTTCATTGGCCCACCTTCTTCATTTCAAATACGGAAATAACCTTGATATTATCCTAGATCGACATTTATGACAATTTGATAATCACGTTTTTTTACAATCTTGACCGACACACGTCGTGACAAAGAAAATTGTGACCAGCACGCCACGGTCACGACTACATGACAAACACTAAATCTTTCAGGTTTTTATTGTGTTATTTGAATTAAAGAATGAATTCGCCAAGTTATTCATTCGTGCAAAAAGTACGCTTTCACTTTTTAGACGTCGTGGTCAAAGGTTCATTCTGAAAAATTTATTTTCTTTGAATGACCCCAAAGTTATTATGAGGAGATACGACAGGGACAGGGTTATGGCTAGTACTGATACACTAAAACGCCTGTCCAACAGACCTGTCAATATTGTCCCAAGAGAACGTACGCCCGAGATAAAAAGTATCCTAATGTACTATTCTAGGACACGGTCTACCATTATACCAAGTTTCATTAAAATCCGTTCGACCATGAACAAGTAACAAACATACACACTCACCTTTATAATATAAGTGTGATTCGTCTGCCTTTACAGCTCTCTTTTATTTCTAAACCCTTACCATCCGTAGAACAAATACGAAGAGGTGGAGCAGTACTACCAGCGCGCCCTGGAGATCTACGAGAGTAAGCTGGGGCCCGACGATCCCAATGTCGCCAAGACCAAGAACAACCTCGCCTCTTGCTATCTCAAACAGGTGAGATTAATGGAAACTTAACCTTAAACTGTTAATGATAAGATGTAAAATATAAGTTGTGATATGGAAAGACACCTCGGTACCAGCTAACTTAAACCTTATTTTTTACGTAATAAGGTTTAAGTTAGCTTGTACGAGGTGTACCGTTTTCGGTAACACGTGGTCTGATATTTAGATCAATTCATCAGTTGATAGCATAATTATTGCCGTAGCAGCTTTTGTCTAGCCTTCCAAGGCTGCCAGTCTAACCATGTATGCCAGCTTTCTTTTTTTTCTGTTAATTGTTTTGGCTTGGATACTAAGTCCTTTAAGCCATGTCTTCGTATCAATAGTTTATTTATTTACCATTAGAATATGGATGTACACATTCTAATGTGTTCGTAGTATTTTGCAGTAAATGTATCAAGTCAACCTTCACGACAAACTCAGCTGAGGTAGTCAAAACTACAATAAAATTCTCAGCTTTATTTTACCGAGATCGCGCCCGTTTCAATGATTCCACATATTATCGACACTTGTGAACTTCACTCGGAAGTACAGAAACAAATCTCGTAAAAAACCGGCTCCTTATGGGGAACAAATACAGTAACAGCAAATAATTGTTCCTTCCCAGGGCAAGTACAAGGAAGCCGAGACGTTATACAAGCAGGTGTTGACCAGGGCGCACGAGAGGGAATTCGGAACTATCGACGGTAAGTCTTAGCGTGTAATCATGGCGATATTAATCACAAACTCATACTGTTCGGTTGGAACTATGACATAGGTAGTTGTTTAAACTTCATCTGAAATATTACTATTAGGTAGATTCAATTGAGTTAAGGTGAAAACTGCAGGCCCGAGCGTCACGTTTACGACAGATGGCGCTGGACTCAAAAATTATTTAGTGCTCAAGCAGAGTGCATAGAATAGAATAAAATCTACTGTACACCAAAATAGTAACAAAACTTATTCCGTTGAACGGACAGTAAAAAAGATTTGTTTAAATGTCCAATCTTAACGTGAATGGAGTATAGATTTGTAGAATTACGTATCTGTCACTAGGATCTTTGTGGTGGTCGATGTGTCATAGTCACGACCGGATACTGTACCTAAATGCTTGAACGTTGGGCTTTCTTAATGTTAGTTAACATTATTTTATACTTGAAGTTTGAATTCATCGCCACCAAGTAAATTCGACTTTAGCGCTTTGTATTTTAAACTGAGTTTTAAGATACAATTTGTTTAAAAAAAAAAGTACGAATCACAATGTTTGAAATGGAACATTGAGATTGTTGCTCCAAAATTTATAATAATATCGCGAATTCAAACTTTAAGAATAGAGAAATATTTCTTTTAAGATCCACAATTATAGTTCTGTTGATTTATATTTTACAACTAAAAGTAAATTGAAATTAAACAAAATAAAAATACAATAACTGTAAACTTTGTTTAATTTTCAATGAATTATGACTACTACAGTGAAAGCATGTTAAAACTAAAAGATTTTTTGATTTGAGATCTATTTTTATTTCGTTATTTTATGTATTTCCATATATATTGACATTCTATTTTGTTTACCATTTCAGAATATATAGCATCATTAAATGCAAAAAAGCCTCTTAAAAAATAACACTCAGCTGTACATAGTATATGACAAAATTTAAGACAAACTAACAAAGTTGACAGAAGATTATGTACTACTGCAACATTCCTATATAGCATAATAAAACTGAATGGCGGGCTAAAATTCTAATCAATAATAATACCTACCAAAGTTATGACAAAATCAAACATCACTAATACGATTTCTGAAATTTGTTTTAACCTCTCAGGCACTAATTGTACCGAATTCGGTACACCTCAGTACGAGCTAACTTAAACCTTATTTTTAACGTAATAAGGTTTAAGTTAGCTCGTATTAGGTGTACCGTATTCGGTACACTGGCGCCTGAGAGGTCAAGAATAGCCAAAATATTACCAATAAAATTGGTGATTCCCTACTGGTATATTTGTATGGTCTACAGTTAGTTGTACCGTTTCTGGGTGTCTTGTTTATGTGAGTTCACATGCTTGTGAATGCACCTATGATACAAGAGTAATTTCTAATGTCAGATATTTTTTTTTATAAAAATATTATTTTAATTAGAGAATAAACACAAATAAATAGGATTTTGTCGTTCCTTTGGCCTAAATATGGTGATTGGCTGTTCAAATGTTGACCGAAGCACAAAGTTTTGCCGAGTAAAACTATATTTTGTAATAATTATGAAGTTTTTTTAAGGAATAGGTATTTTGTCTCGACTTAGCTCGAATTTGTAAATAGTAAACAAAAAATACAAAAATAATGCATGTTAGTATTTCTTTAAGTGTTTTTTTTTTTTGCTAATTTGTTATTAAATTATTTATAGGCGTAAATTAAAATTGAGTGAAATGTTATCCAATTTAGTGAAATAATGATTTATTATTTTTTATTATTTGTAGGTAGTTGATGAGGCATGCAATAAGTTGACAAATCGATTTTTATTCGACGCAAAAAAAATAAGATTACAAAATTATACTTTATACAATTGTTTTTTTTTTGTCAAGTTTTAACAAATCATTGCGTCCAGTAAAAAGAATATTTTTATTTTTAGATATTTTCTGACAATGTTTTCTTTCTTGTATAGATCTCTTTATGCATTTGAATTAGAAATGAATTGTAGGTTGTTAGCATGTAGAGGCATAATAAATACTTTTACGTCTTGCCATTAAGTAAATAAATAAAAAAATGGTTACTATTAGTTTGTAATAGCTGAAAGCTTTCGCATAATAAACAAAAATGTTGTCTTTATCTTGACTGTGATTGCAAATTTACAGTATCAAGAATTTTTTCATCCAATTTGACAATCTCAGTTGCCTTTGCTGAGTTCTAAGGGAATTTGGACGATTGGAGATGTTATTTTCATTATCTTTAATTAATTGCCTTGCGTTGCCTTATTATTTTTAGTTTAGTTATCGATTACAGGTTGCTTTTTTGTGCAATAATAATGAGCCAGGCTATTGTGATTTGTTTGGAGAAAATAAAGTTAGTTTACAAAATAGTCTCACAAATAAATAAAAATATAAAATAAGGCTGAAGCGAAACTACATCTATGCAATATAGTTTTACATGCAAATTAGATTATTGTTAGCAGCAATTTACTATTTTATGAAATTAGAAATTAAAGAACTTATTTTATGTGTCAGTCACTTACATGTTTATATTTTTATCTGTTTTTTTGCCAATGGCTGCAGTTATATTTGAAAAAATCACGCACAATGTTTTACATACATTATTTAATTTTGTAATGAGCAGATTTTATAAAAGATCTATTTATATATATCGACTATCCTTACAGTTAGAATTTTAATACAATGAATTTCGAAAATTTAATTTAAATACTGAATTGTCAAAGCACATTATTTTATCGATTTTCTATCAAGAAATTAGAAAAGCAATTTCTTTAAAAATCAATTATGCCAAATAATTTCCTAAAATTATACCAAAAATAGCAAGCCGCTGAATTTTATGTAGTATGCAATAATTTTATATAAATTATATTTATTTAAGTACATTAAATGGAAATCTTAAAATGTTTTGTTTATTTATCTTTTAGTTACTTGAGTACAGGAATAATAACGATAACAATTTACGAAAAGTAAATTTTCTCAACTTTTTTGTAATTAAGTAATACTAAAGGATGCTTATAGTATTCTGGGTGCAGGGTTGCGGGTTGTCCGAAAGAGTTACCGTGGCCCGTGGTTAGTCTGACATTCCCTCTCGCTCCACCTAGAATGAGAGAAGTCATTTGATAACTTCCCACGTAAAAAAAGTATTCTGGGCTAATATGAAAAAAATAACCTTAAACCAGTAAATAGTTATTGTTCCTATACTCTTCCCATCCCTGTACCACTATACTACAGCTTAATACAACTAGAAAAGAACACAAAATGTGGTTGCATGGTACTGTCCCCCTCAGTTGGTGTGATGTGGATGAATATTTATACGAAACTAAACCTTAGGTGAGTGACACAAGTTTGGATACTGTGTGGCACAGGTAGGAAAGGCAAAGAACATTACTTATTTTTTTATATATATTTTTCTTATTTGTTTTTTTTTTAACTTATTATTTGTAAACGTCTTTTGCCAGTGTGTCACACCTTCCCGACTTGTGTCACATTTTGTTTTATTTAGAAATAAGTTTGGCTATGGCTTTCATTATCTTAATATGGCTTTTTAATTTATTTTTCTATTATATGTTCTATAATATTGGTCATTAATGGTTTTGGGGTAACTGGGAACACAGAATAATGTATTGGGTTGTCAGGTATACAGTTTTTGTGGATTGGTAAATACTATACTTGACTTCTATTTATTGTTTCTTGATAGCTTTAAAATTGTTATGTTACTGCAGAAAAACTCGGCAGTGGAATAACAGACTGTATTATATTTAGAACCAAGACTCAAAATAGGTACATTCAAGAGCAATAAGATATATTATATAGTTACATTTTCTATCTATCTTAACTTTTACCATTCAAGAAATAAGTGTACAGCAATTTGTTCTTAGTTACTTAACCATCAAACTTTTTTAAAATAAATTCACCTACACTTATTTCTTGGGTGGCAGAAATTAAGATAAATAGTAAATGTGACAATGTATGTATCACTGGAAAATTGCATACTCTGTATGATTGTAATAAATCTTTATCTATACTCCATCTGTTTAGGTAGTTAACTAAACGTAAACAATCTTGATACTTAAGTCTTTTATTAAAAAAAAAATCTTATAAAAGACATACAAAGATTATTTAAATTTAATTAATTACCAAACATCGGTATAGGTAAATAACAAATTGTAAACATTTTTAGATACAATTTTTAGACAACTTTTAGATAAAAGACATGTCAAGATTGTTTACATTTAGTTTATTACCTAAACAGATGGAGTTTAAGATTACAATTTCTCGATGTATTACGAAAGATCGTTTTGTATGCGTTAAATCACATCCAAATTCATTCGTTTTCAACAAAACCGTGCCTTATTTAGAAAAAATTGTTTAGTATTTTTCGCGATAATTTACAATCTTACATTTGCTGTTAAGGTGACAAATATATCTTATTGTTCGTGACTGTACTTGTACCGACAAAAATCGAAATATCTATGTATTGTCCATTCAATCTCTTCGCCTGTGTGCTATCAACACTGTAATGTATGATACGTTTATTTAAAAGTTGATATGTATGTTTGCAGGTGACAACAAGCCCATCTGGCAGGTGGCCGAGGAACGCGAGGAGAACAAACACTTGCAGAAGGAGAACGCTCCTTATGGCGAGTACGGCGGGTGGCATAAGGCTGCCAAGGTAACATGCAGTTTTTTTTTTATTAATAATATATTTATTGTCTAAAAGACACGGTAAAAAAGGTACAATTATAAGCAAACATGTTTCGCTAAGTATATAATATACCTACATTAAATTTTTCAATGAAATCTTTACACAATAAAAATTATTAATCAATAACCATTTATACCAGTGACGACCACGTTGGAAGCCCCCCCCACAAGGTGAACCCATTACCTGTGTCGCAGGAATCCGATGGACGTGAGACGCACAGGACCGGTCGTTATGGCGACACTTGGGAGAGGCCTATGTCCAACAGTGAACGTCTCTCCGCTTTAGGTGGACCGAGAAGAATTGTCAGACTACTGAATAAAACCCACTCGTGTTCCTTCTAGAGGGGAGCTCTCTTTGCATTCCAAGACTGTAGTAACTCTTCCAAACAATCCTGATAAAACGACGCCGTCACTTAGTGTGCAATACTACCTATAGTTTATATATAGTTATAGTTTCTTTTATACTTATGTATTAGTTTATTATTTTGTAAGATTATTTGTGTATTTTATCTATGGGCCTTAGTTGCCTGATAATAAATGATTATTATTGAAAGCCTAACAGGCATCGCGTCAAAGCCAATAATAATAAAAAATGATATTTTGCGTCCACAGGTTGATTCCCCAACAGTAACAACGACACTGAAGAACCTGGGCGCTCTGTACCGGCGTCAGGGCAAGTACGAAGCAGCCGAGACGCTCGAAGACTGCGCACTCCGCAGCCGAAAGGAGGTAAGCAGCTCTCCTGCTGTAGGCTAAGGAGTAGTGGGCTGATAGGGCTGGAGGTGTCGCCTGCTCAACCTGGTAGGACTACTTTATTGCCTTAGGTCGAATGCTCTAAAGGATAACCTAGGTTAACACGCGAAATTCAATTTTTCTTGTATGCCATTCGCAATAAGATATTAGATATAGATTCTTTATTGTACACCAAAATAAAAATTACATAAGGAACTTAAAATCAATAGGGTGTCACCTGACTTGACTGGATACCTACCCTATATGGTGATCTCTCTCTATCCAGAAAACTCAACATTAAGTCTAGTTAGCCTATGTACATGAACTTTCTTATCCATTTATTTTATAAGTAATTATGGTGTAAAATAAAGAATAAAAGAAGAAATGAGATTACACACACTAACTTTTTCACTGTGTCCTTTCAACCGAGTTGGATTTTTATTGCGTTGGTAGCATAAAAAATGGCGGTGGCAGTAAATAGTTGGTATTGTAATCACTTTTTTGCTTCGATTGTCATCCTTATGTCTACGGAATAGAAGTCAAAATCGGTTGAAAGGACAGCACAAAGAGTTTGTTTAAATGTCTCATTTACATTCCAATTATTGTAATTCAGTAAATAAATGCGTGTTACGGTCGCAAATCCTACTTGAATGAACATAGCAAATGACACTCACCTGAAATATGCAAAAATCTTAAGAAAAATCAAATTGAGCATTCACTTTGTACCTTAATATCGATACATTATTCTATAATAGCTAATGATGTGTCATGCCTACATATCGTCCCTTAGCTAACAATATTGCATAAGTCATTTTTACCAACTTTACACTACACTATCACTACTTTTCGAATTATGGCTTCTGATTGGCTGAAATCTATATCATGTGACCAATGGTTTAGGCGCGCAATAAGCAGCTCTATCTAAAGGCATTCAAATGTCATAACCGCCAATTTTCGACTTGAACGGTGTTGTAAGCTAAGGGTCGATTTGCAGATTTAATTGAACTTTTTCTCCTTATAATTATTTTGCAGAGTTCAGATTTAATGAAGTACATGCAGTAAATCATTGTAATATCGACTTTATTTTCTTGTTATTAATGTTGATTTTGTTTAAATCCGAAATATTTTCTGTATTATGTCCTAAAAGTGAGAGAGGCGACATCATTTACGAATTCAGGGGGGATACTTATAATGCGATTGAATTGAACCAAAATTAGTCAAATATACACCGTGTGAGAGTTTAAGCACTTGTATTTCAGTGATAAGGGAGGGTTTTATTAATATGAAGTTGTATCACAGAGTGGTTTTAACCCATTAACCGTTTACGTCGGATATATCCGACAAACACTCTCGCATTCCGCCAGGGTCGCACATCCACGACCAAATACTCGCATATCGTCAACCCTTCTGTTACCTATGGGAGTACCCAGTCGCGAATACACGACCCTGGCGAAAACAATCGTCGGGCTAATCCGACGCAAGCGGTTAAAACGGGTTAATAATGCTAACACAGTTTTTTTTACACTGCAGTGACAATTGATGCACTATCCTTTTAGTAGATGGGTTTTAATGTATTTGAACTGGTAACACTTATTTATATTCAAATGCTAACGATCTTTTTTTAGATTATAGTAACCTAATTATATTACTATATTATATATTTATAATTTTTCTTCTCTATCACGATTTCAATATGCTTAACACACACATATTTACTACTATGTATTTGAACAACGGACTTTAACCTACATTGTCTGGCCAATGTTTGTAATATCTGGTTAATGTTAACATCCTCTGAATAATGTTGATATTTTCTGGATATTATTCAAATATTCCATAATGTGGTGATTATTGTCCGTTTGATAAAAATATTTATTTACAAACATGTTCTAGCACAATTTAACGTACAAATAATTCATTTTGCACGCTGCCTAGCACGTACAGCAAGTAAGTCACATACAGAAGCTAAATTAACATTTACTGCTTAAAATGTTACAATTTTACAGGTGGCTGATAATTGGCGATGATTTTTGTTTTCAAAATTTATATGTTTTAGTTACGAATTTAGTCTCTATTCATAAAATATTATTTCAGCAGTCATTTTATGGAATTCCATTTGATTTACTTAATCGAAATGCGCTCCAAGAAAATCAAACTAATTTTGATATATATTTTCTGAAAATTTAATAGTAAACGGTTTCTGAATTAAGAATTTAGAGTTAAAAATGTTTCAAAACCCTGCGTCAATGAAAAATTAAAGTAGAGCTTGACTTTTAACAAAATTTAACTTCAAATTGAAAGAAAGAAAGAAAAAGAGTTTATTCACGTCGAGCATGGCGCATACCTTAAAAATAAAAACAAATAACAACGACTTATAATATAAGTGGTAGGATATACGTCACATCCGCGCAAAACGGCCAGCGTTCAGCAAAATGCCGCGGCTCGTGTAAGACAGAGCCTCAGCGCTGATTTTCAGCACCAGCCATCGTCGACGGTGAGACTTTGATCGGCCAGCGAGATTCTTGATTCAGAAACCGTGTGTTGATCTACATTAATAGTATCTATCGGTAACTACTGAGAAAGATTTAACAACCGCTTGAGGTTTATAGGCAACATAAAGTATTCCTCCCCGTACAAAAGTCGTATCTAGGTATTACATAGCCTGTATCAATATCCCTATCCATTTTCGATCTTCTGAAAACTTACATTACCTAGTCAAAGTACCTAAAATGTCGAAAACCCTAGCTAATAACCTGGTGACGTATAGGCATTGGACATCGTGAAGCAGTCGCGGGCCCGTAGCGGGCGGCACGGCAGCCGCGAGACCATGGAGCCGCACCAGGACCACCACGTCGACGAGGTCAGCGCCTGAGCTGTTGTCCGACTGTGCCGGCTTGTTAGGGCGAGCGGTGGCTTGTTTTCATACAGGGCTGTAGGGAGTAAGAGCGCATACAAACGAGCGCCATGTTGCCAATGGCAGAGGTAAACGTGCAGCCGTCAAGTAACACTTGACACACATTTGACGCCTGCCGCTGATGTTCAAACTTAGAATGTCGACGGCCTTCGTCGACGCTCTAACAGCTGCCGCCAAAGTGTCGACGGCTAAAGTTATCTCTGCCGTTGGCAACGTGCCTTTCTTGTGTATGAGCTCTAAGGGGAGTATTTGTAATCTGTGGATCTTGTGATCGTTTTTGGATACCGGTTTCTGGCAGCTTAGCGTCTTTAGTAGTCGAAATGGGGCCTTACCATGATCTGTTGAAATGTCAGGCGAGCGAGCGACAAAGAAGCATAGAGCTATACACCTTATACAGCTCTGTCCCTTTAACAGTCCAGTTTAGGTCGTCAAATGGATCGCGTTAGGCCCTCTGGTAATTGCTTTATTGTAGGCGTGGGAAAAGTGTGTCATCTTTGCGATTGGAACATTTGCATCTGAATCACTGAAATGTTCCGAAACAGTAATATGTATCATTTGGAACATTTTTAACATTGGCTCAAAAGATACAAACGGAACATTTGGAACAACGGTTCAAAAGATACAGACACAGACACTGACTGGTTATGAATCGTGATCTGTTACGTTGCGCCACATACTCCAACAGTTTTATTTAATTGAATTTTGATTTGAGACTAATTTAAAGCAGCTATGTTTTTAGTTCAGTTCATTAAAATTTACACTATTTACGTTTTAATTTGAATTTTAAAAAGACTGCGAGTCACATAAAGTAAAGAGTGTTTCTGTGTTCCAATTGTTCCAAATTATGCATTTAAAACATTACTGCTGTTCAAATCAGAGTTACACACGCCCACATTATCGTCTTAACACCACATGCACGTTATAAAGCGTCCAGAAGGTCAGTTCTCTCACTTAAGATGAACGATGCTGGTTCGAGTGTGCTATGGTGTCGCTTGCGTTGAACTCAACATTTTTATGTTATTTTGTTTATAGCGTATGGGTGAGAATTGATATTTATTAAAATCGGACACATTACGCTTAATAAAGAGAGGTATAGCGCTATATTAAGCACTATAGTTATTCATGAACAGTTTTAATGAGGTAGTTTTTGAGGCAATAATTTGATTAAGTTCAACAAAGTGAAATGTCCAATTTTGGCAAATACCATATCCTTGACTTAATAATGCTCCCATACACTAAAAAAAAAAAAAAATTCAACATTTTTAAATGGCCATGTTGGGTTCCGTAGGTCCGGCAAAAATCAATATTAAAGACGTCAGTGAAACCCGGTTAGTGGTTACTGGATATGTGAGAATTCTCTGTTACTGATGATTACAATAAATTACCGAAATTTTTGTAATAGAAGAGGTATCGAGTCCCGCAAACCTCCATTGAAAAGAATGTTGTTGACTGATAGTTAATTTCGAACTGTTTTATATGTTCTAATCGCGCGGAGAACTTTGAAACTGCGGTGCAGGATTTTGAATTTTAGTTCTTATGAGTAGCCAAAGATTTCGCTACACCTGTTTTACTGTGAATAATAATAGCAATTTTTTTCTATACTTGGGACTTAGCTCAATTAATAAGTTAGCATCTTGAAACACTCGAATTTCTTCACGGGGCCTTCTGTAAATGAGACAATTTCACTTTAAACCGAACTATTTATTATAAGTGATAAAAAAATCGTAGATCCTCTATTACTGTTATCCAGGTTTCATTGTAGTCCCAAACTAGAGTTACAAGTTACTGAGAATCGTTGACAATTAAGGGCAGAATTCACCAATAAAACTGATCGCGTTTTAACGTTTGGCTCACACAATCGCGTTTAGACGCTGTCACTAGTGTCACTTGTAAAAATACAACAAAAAAAAAATACAGACAAGTGAAACTAGTGACAGCGGCTAAACGCAATTATGCGAGCCAAGCGTTAAAACGCGATTAGTTTTATTGGTGAATTCCGCCCTAAGAAAGCGATTGCAAAGTTGACTTTAATACTAGTGTCTGTCCATGGCACTGACCAAACGTTGGTACGTTTACGCAACGTATTCATTTGGCAATCGTCAACGCTGGACCAACGCCAGAGGCTAAGGCACCCTATTTCATGAATCAAAAGTAAAATCAATTGTACAATTAACGTAAATCCTTTATAGGAGATTTCCTGCAGGATTAGACAAAGGACTTTTTGTTTAGCGTTCCAGCCTAACGCTAAGTGCAAAATGTATGGCGATGATATTACCTGCGGAGAAATGATGTGACTGACGTGACAAGTAATGTCTTTGGCGTAAATTTTGTACTCGGCGTTTGGCGGGAACGCTTAGAGAAAACTTATTTGTCTAAATTTGCTGATCAGAGACTTGAATAAGCTGCCAGAAACTGGGGTTGTATATTCTAGCACTATTTAAAAAATAATAGACGTGTAAAACATAGAGCATGAAAAAAATCACCTTAGGAAATCAAGCCACCTCACAGCTATTGGTTGGGTTATCAAAGCACTGGGTTGTCAATGTCGTGATCGTCTCGCACATCAATCTAAACCACATCTGATTGGAGCTTAACACTTCGCATGTCCAGCCATTGCCACGTAGTATGCACCGGTATTGTAGGCACAGGACGCGATACTCAACCTGCGGGCTGCATGGAGGTGACATAATGCAAGATGGCCGCGGTTGGGGCATGTTGGGCCAGCGGATCACAAATATTGGCACATAGATAGGAATATTTGCGATATCGACAATAGATTTTTTTTCTGTTTAATTTTATCTCTCACACTAGGCTCATAAATACCTTCATTTTTTTTTTGTTTTTAGAATCTGTGCATTATTTAATTATAGCACCAATCGGTCTCTTATGCCGATGAAAAACATTACCTTCCTTTAGGAGCAGTCGGCTAAGAAGGTTGAGTATTGCTGCAAATCTTCTGTGCCCTGTCTTATTTACTCGAAAAACGGCTATGACTGTTCGCGTGATCGTTTCTTTGAATTTATTCTTATTTCTTTTTTTATTATATAATTTATATCCCATTTTATTTTAAGTTTAATTTTTTGCGGTGCTTTAAATGTTTTTTGTAGTTCCTATTTTATTTTAATATTAATTAATGGGATTTATATAATGTAAAGCAAGCTGGTAAGCTGTTAATGTTCTAGGAGTACAAGAAAATTAGCAAAGCTCTCATTTGCCGGTGCTGATTCGTAAATAAGAATTCTAAAGAAAGTTTTAGGACATTTCAAGCGGTTTTGATACTTTTAAAATGTGTATGTCTTGTTAGGGTGCTGTTTTTCAGCATTTAATTCACAGCCACCTTTCATTCACTTAGGGTTCATATTTGTAGTAAATCTCATCGGGCAGCGTTGCAAACATTTTGTTGCTTATTGTGCTCATCACACTTTCATACATTTTTTGTTTTATGTGGTGTCATATTTGTTATTATAAGTTTATTTTTGTTTCATTTCTTTATACTTGTAATAGTTGGGTTTGGGAGTTGGTTTTATACGACGTAAGTAGTAAATGAAACCGATTCCCGCTATTGTTTCATTTATTTTGATTATGTTGTCCTATTTTCTGTTATTTTCGACTGGTGCACAAAGGTACTTAAAAAGTATTAGAAATTATGTGAAATTTTGAAACATAAAACAATAAACACATCTATAAGTAACATGAATTTTTGGCGATTACTATTTCGGACGACTCGCGACGACGCGAAATATTTAAAATAGAATTAATAATTGTCATTTATTATTTTTATACGACAATATTCACATACTTTCTTAGTAAATCTATTGGGAGAACACCTTTTATTTCTGCAGCTTCTTACACCACTCATTATTTTTTTATTTGCACATTTTATTTTTTGTTTGTTTCCGTTATAGGGCGCGAACCAAGCGAGCGAACCACGCATGAACCTAAAGTCAAAGCTGTTCAATGCGCTAGGCATCAACACTGGCAGCAATCCGCCTCACCAGTAGCCACGTAGTGTACACTAGGGTTTAAGTTGTCACTGCTTTACGCACATGGTCCTTTGAACTAATACGATGTAGGCAATGGCTTTGTGATGTAGACTATGCTTGCTTGAGTGTTGCGTAGTTAGAAACATCACCTTTTTTATGCAGAGAAAATGGCATCTTTTCAGATAGCCAGGATAATATGTTCTGTTTAATATGAGATTATTGCAGTATATTAAACAGATAACATTTTTAAACATTTTACAATAATGATAATCTAATTTGTATACTTTCTTGTAAGCTTTAGTTTGGTGCAAATACAAAACCATTGCTTATATTTCGTACTCGACTAATGTCCGCTCACTATATTGAGGATCACGTGCGTTCCACACTTAATTTGCCGACATTTTGAATTTCTTGGTCAACAAACATAATGCAATTTTTCAATGGCCTAAGCCTTAGTAAGATTAATTCGAATGAAAAGCATTTTTTTATCACAACAAATTCAAAATGGTCGTGTAGTAGCTTAGTATTATTTATTAGCATGCGATATAATTTTAGTAAAAATAAAAGTTTTTGAAAAAAAGTAATAAAAAAAATATAAATTACAAATGAACGTGTGATAGGAGCATGCTAGTGAGCCGTCCTGCTATAGTATACAATATTTTGTTTATAAATAAATATAAAGTATCAAGACGGTGTATGTATGCTGTTTTATATGGTGACACTTAGTCATTTGTTGCTGAAATGCGTTTTATATAACCAAGTCTTTTGATATCTTTGGATTCTATTCTAGAAATGAGAGTATTAAATCATTATATTATATGTATGTACATATTTTTAATTTTTAGGTGCAATTCACACTCTTGTGCTAAAAAAAAACACAATTTTATTACAAATCATAGTCTAGCAAGAACCTTATAGGTATCAACAATATGTTGATTATATAAAATGTACACAAATTTTGAGAATTTTTAAGCTGAATTTTGCATTTATAATCATTGAAATATTTATAAATATTATCATTACAATAATTTTTATTTTATTAATAATTAATTTGCGCATGTTTTAAACAACGATTTTATTCGCTTACAATATCAATTTTAATTTACTGATTGTATTTTTAATGGATGTATGTTATGTTCTTTGTTAGGAAGAATGCATGAATGTGAATTTTATTAATGTGAACGTTAGCTTTACTCAACCTAGGGAAATACTTGTGGTTTTCGGCCACCATTTTAGGATATTATAGTTTTAATCAATACAAGTTGTCAAACATGAATGCAACTTTATAAATCGGTCTAGTTTATGTGGAAGACAATGTTACTGTAACATTATGTCTCACAAGCTGTATGGTTGAGTATAGCTGTATTATCTGTTTTACAATAGTCATCTTATCATTATCATCAGTAATTTTATGCTTAACTTTCATTCCAGTGTTAGCGTATGTCGATCTAAGCTTTATGTGAGAGTAGGTGATAAATATTATTATATAGTATTTTTTATATACACTGAATTTCTTTTAAACTATGGGGGTGCTTGAAATGTGGATTTTTCTATGTACATTAGATTACAATATCGGCATAACTTTATCAGTTTGTTTAAAAGAATCTCCCTATAACAACCGCCACGTCACAGCAATGAGAATTTTTTTTTTTATTGTCTCGATATCTACGTCGAATGGTAATTATAAAAATTGTTAATAAATATAATTTATGTAACATTATTTTTGGTTTTATTTATTTTTATTTCGGAAGAAGGTGAGTCTACAGTGTTATGCAATTTATAGCCCACGACGCGAACGAGACGCATGACAAACAAATCAACAGACACACACACACACACATTCTATGTTTATAACGGCTTTCGCTGTTAGAGTAGATGCATGGTGGCATCTCATTCACTAAATTAATGTTTTGTAAATTTCATTATCACTACTATCCCACATTAGTTACACTTCTCTGTCATTGTAGAGTTTATTTATCTGTGGTTGTTTCCCGCCATTTCCGTTGATGTTCTCGCAAAGGTATCTATTTCATTCAGCCTAGTTATGAAACTCCGTACTCTTTTAGCCTTATGAAGTCATAAATCTAAACTTATCTCAAAATAAAAGACTTTCAATCAGACCTTACTTCCATAAACTTTTTTTTATATTATTTTGAACAAAATGGAGTGTAAATTGCATAACACGGGGGCAGGATTGTGGCGCGGTGTCTCGGAGCGCGAGTTTCTCGAAACTGCGCGAGTCGCTGCGGCGCTCGTCCGCGCGACTGTTTGGCCGCCTGGCCGCGCGGCACTCCGCTCACCTGCCAGACGTAGACTTCACCGACCCTGAAAGGTAACCACGCCACATTGCAGTCAGCAACATGACTACTACCCCAGTCTAATGATGGCACATCATTCGCGCGTCTTTGGCAAAATATTCTTGTTATTTGGGTAATACAAAATATATTAATTCGCTTATTTCTTTAATTATATCAACCTATTACTAGCTTAAGGCCTCGTCTTATTCAGCGAAGAAATGAGCATCAGAACACTTGCACAGGGTTGGTCTGGAGTTTCCAGTCCCACCTTGCTTAGACAAATGACTTAGCCAAACGCTTAGTACAAAATGAATTATATTACCTGCGAAGAAGTCACGTGAAAAGTGACGCGACAGGTAATGTGTGATGTTTTATTTCACCCATGTCTAGGCTAAACTTAGAAAGTACTTAAGTATGAATTTTATTACGGTAGGTACTTGTGTTGTGTTTGTACTTACTCTGATTTGAACCCATAAGTACCTCCCTTGATAATCACAAAAAAAGAAATATTTTGTATTAACGAAATAACGCGAATATTTGCGCAAATATGTCATGTATTATATAGTGCCATCAAACTAACAAATTTCGATCAGTAGGTTGGTCAAAAACAGCAAGAAATAAAGTTCGGCAATGGAACTTTTTATGCCCGTATTGTGATTAAATTGGTCTTGAAAGTCTCTGTAAATTTAAATCTTCGCAAGCTAAGCTGAAAACCGCTTGCTATTGCATTCCTATGCTTATAATTCGGCTTGATATTATATCTGGGTGTATGGTATTTCTTTTCAACAAGTTGCAGAAATAAAGCAGTTTAAAATCTCCTAATTTCAGGTAATTATGATTTATTTATATTTGAATCAATTGCACATTCTAGTGTGTTGTCAATCATTTGCAATCACTATGAAATGCTAAATACATCCGTGTGCAAGTATTGTATCTAAGAAAATGCTATATCTGCAATAAAGTTGCACTAACATTGAATACCACTTTTAATCAAAAGTCTACATGTTGCCTGCATATGTCGCTAATTTATTCTATTTTAATTTTTTGATTATAAATTTTCCAGATTCATTTCTTGATATTTTATTTCGGAACCTATTTTCAGTTTTCCTAATATAATTTTCACATTGAACAAATTAACGATTAACTTTTTTTTTGTTTTAAATAACTACAATTTTCAGAATCAATTTTTATATTAACACAATTTAATAAATCAGCCGCCTTTTTATTTCTTTGACAGCCCGAACTTACTCCATTTTTTTTCCTCTAGCATGAAGCGCGCAAGCTCCCTGTCCGCGCTCAGTAACTCGAACCCCGCCAGCCCGCGACATTCACAGCAGCGGTAGCTGACTGCAGCCGCCAGGACTAAGACCATCATCCGATACACCACTATCACATTCATCAGGCTGCTGACATTACAGTCATGACCTTTGCCTGGTCGAAGCAATGGCTGCGTATAACGGTGCGAGTTTCATGCTCTCTGGTTTAAAAGAAAAAGAATTGTACGATGTACTTAGATGTTGATGTTAATATATAAAAAAAAAACCTAATATATCAACTTGGTACAAAGAGCAAAGAAGTTTATGAAATATCAAGATGACAAGGAATTTTAAACACATAGGTTTAATCAAGAAATATTCTTCACACATTCTATTCTTGCTTTTAACTTTGCCATAAAAAAAAACACTACTACATACATACATAATTGTATGTAGGTAGCTCCTACACGTTAGGTAGGTACATATCCACATTAATTTTATTTGTAAAGTTTCAAAAAAAAAAAAGTTGGACCATGAATAATGTGGTAACCAAAAAACATCGATTTATTAGATCAAAAAAATTAAAAAAAATACTATAGCACACTCATGACAGTTAATTTATTTTAAACATATTTTTTTAAACTAAGTTCAAACTTTAAATAAAAACTAGTACTTTGGCTCGGCAAGTGCAATAACTGCAATCACTAGAGTGGCTTTATTCGTAGATCCTGTACTTAGTAATAAGCATAATTTTTATAAAAAGCATGAAAATGGCGGGAATTGTCTATGGCCCGTAAAGACGTAAAAGGAAAGTGAGAGAAAGAATAAATAACTACATGATAGTATTGATTGGGTATTAATTAATTAGTATTTAAGTTTTATTACCGGCAAGGTGTCTACTAAGCTTTATTTTTTATTCAAAGCTTTTATTGTCTCCGTATTTTAAATATAGAAGCTTTTTTTATCGATATTGTGAATGTTGCTGCCGGATAAAATATCTAAACACCATTTTTTTTTGTACTTCGTAGGTGCTACTTTTTAATTGATATTATTACCTATTTTAAAGAAAATTTGCAACCACATTTTGAAGTTATTGTAAGGGTCAGATCACACTGAAACGCGACGCCATACTGCGCGAAGAGCAACTCAAAATATGACTTTGTTTAGATATATATTTCAGATGGAGATGCAACGTGCAACGTATTCTGTATTCTCACAATGATGTCATCTTTTCGTGTAGTAAATACAAGTTATATTTTGAATCGCTCTTCGCGCAGCTTTGCGTCTCGTTGTGAACTGACCCTAAAAGCTCTACAAATCTAAACGAACTCTGGCAAACCTAGCAAATTGCAACAAAAAACTAAGTCATACGTAGGTTGACAAGATCTTTCCACAAAAAAGAAAATGATGATAAAACTGAAAAAAAATAACTTAAGAAATGTGGTCATTTGCCCCATAAACTATCCGGCAGTAACTAGTTAGTTTTATTTTTATAAGTAATGGCTTGAAATCAGTGTAATGTACTCTTATGTGATAAACTTGCGACTGCAGGGGCTTGTGTAACTTATTGACTAAATATTTTTATTGATAACTAACGGACTGTGTTGGCGTGATGATTGATTTAAATAAAAATCATGTTGACAAGTATTTTTACTGTTTTATTATAAACTACCTTCTGCCAAGGGTTTGCCCGCGTCAAAGTAGGTTTCTCCATACATATTTTGGGATCCCCGTTTCATCCCTTTAGGGGGCGAATTTTGGAAAATCCTCTATTCGTGCTCGCTTCAAAATTTTGCACTCCTAATCCCAGTAGTTTCGTCTGTGCGTTGATATATCAGTCAGTCAGTTCCTCCCTTTATGTATACACAAGGTGGCGCAAAATTAATCATCAAATTTTATTTTTGTATAACTTAAAAAAGAAAAAAAAAATTGTGTATAGTATAGCGTTCCATTATTTGTCTATTTGTATTCTGCAGCTGTCTTGTTCACGAATACCAAATAAGATTGATTTACGACACCATTTCCAATAATTATAACATGTTCTGATAGAGCGATCGATTTTGCGCCACCTTGTGCATTGGATATCCCCTTTTCTTTGATGTACTTCTCTCTTCCTCTAATATCCTTTGATGTCTCTAAGGACCCATCGCTTGTCCATCTGGGGTCAAGAGTTAACTTCCGATAGGGAAACCCGGGGTCTTGGAATGCAAGGCAAAATAGGTGTGGTTTTAGTCAGTAAGTCTGACACGTCCTCGCGCTTCGCCCTAGAGCGGGAGAAGTCGTCGATTTTAGCCAGAAAAAATAAACCTCATAGGTACGTTATCTTTTCACGGCGCGTAGTGTCCCACCACGCGCGTCTCAAGGAGATGTCAGCAAAACCGTAGGGGCCCAGCAGGGCCGAACCCTACTGGAGCCATGGGTTGTGCAATACAGAACCCCGGGGCCCAGGAACGAAGGCGAAGAAGTTTATTCAGTAAAAGTCTGACACGCCCTCGCGCCCCGCCCTAGAGCGCGAGTCATAGGAGCAGTGGTGGTCGAGTGGTAACGGCCCCGACTTACGAGTTATAGGTCGCGGGTTCAAGCCCAGCCAGGCGCATTACTTTGTGTAATTTATTTTATCACCACTGCTCTCAAAACGGTGAAGGAAAACATCGTGAGGAAACCGGCATGTCCTAGAACCAAAAATTCAAAGACGTGACATTCACCAACCCGCACCGAGCTCGCGTGGTGGATTACGGCCCATTCCCTCCTAGAGAGAGGATGCCTGAGTCCCAGCAGTGGGAACATTAAAAGGCTGATTATGATTTTATTTAATCAAAATAATTATCATTATTATCTATCCATTGCTGCCATCTAATAGGAAGGTCATTTATGCCTTTGCGATAGAACTCTGGTGATCTAGATACGACAAACTGTGTGAAAGCATTTTGTACTGCCTCCTGAGAAAAAACTTCTTTTCACGTAGAAAATTGTCCAAATTACGAAAAATAGTGGTACTCCGTTGGAGCAAGGTCTGCCGAATACGGAGGGTGACGAATAGTTTCTAATTGCAGTTCCTGTAGAGTTAAAACGGTTTCTGTATGAGGACTCGCGTATCATGGAGCAATAATGGTGAAGATCGATTCATGAGCCGGAGCTGTTTCACTGCTAGTTTTGCTATCATTATTCGGAGTTCGGCACAGTAGACATCTGCCGTTATTGCTTGACCAGATCGGAGAATAACACCATGCTAAAACCACTAAACAGTTACCATTACCTTTTAATTGGTAAGCTTTGATTTAGGACACTGTTGCAGTGTTTGACCTGGGGTCAGCCATTGCATTTTTCGCTTATGGTTATCGTAAAGAATCCACTTTTTATCACATGTCATAATTCGATCCAATGTTCCTTCATTTCTGTACCGATTCAACAAGGCAACATAAGTTTCAATACGCGTTTCTGCGGATCAGTCAAATCATGAGGCACCCATTTTTTATATTTTTTATTTTATTGATTTGACACAAATGAGTCATATTGTTGGTAAGGTAACGTTAGTAGTAAGTTTGGCTCGGATCGGCTTCCATCATATCTTTCAATTCATTGTTATTCACCTGTGTGAGCGGTCTTCCACGTGGTTCGTTATTCAAATCAAAGTTTCCATCACGAAAGCGTTTAAACGAAAATTGCACGGTGCGTTCATGAGCAGTCCCCTCTCCAAACGCAACATTGATATTGCGAGCTGTTTCTGCCGCGTTAGTTCCGCGTCGGAACTCGTGTTGAAAAATCACTCGAATTTTCGAAGTATCCATCTCGTCTAAGCTGAATAAAAGAAAACAACAGAAAGTCGATAATCGAATGTTGCACTTTTTTAAAAGAAAAACTTCATATGTAGGTACTATGTGAAAAAATATTCACTCAAAAATCTCAAACTAAGAAGGTTCCATGCTAATTCGAAGTACCTATTACAAAAAAACGGCAATTTCGTACTTTAACCCCTATTATTGGGCTCGTCTGAATAACTTTGAATTCGCAATTATTGAAAGTTTCGTACCTAATAATAATATTTTAGTTTTGTGACATTTCACTATTCCCAGCCACTTTGAATCTTGAGAACAATCATTCATGAGTAAGTATTCGTAGCGATGACCTAGATATTTCGTCACAGCTATATTAAATAAAGCAGAAGGTACAATGAACAAGTAGTAGTGTCCGAAATAAGACAACACAGATATAATGAAGTGCCCACTATAAATAAAGAGTGTTATGTGTTTAATCGCGTCTGCTAAACTCATCAGCGCCGCAACCGACATTCGTTGGTAGGGGTGTGCCTAGTTCATTTATCACTCGCTAAGCTCTGCAGCTGTCCAAAATTCGGAAACCATACAAAACCAATTGCATATAAAGCAATGAAGCAACCTACCTAGCAACCATTAGACATAACACAAATGGTCAAGCAATACTCACACACGATAAGTTCGACCACTTGCGTCAGGCCCTAGGAATGGCAGGTGGTCGCCTTCTTCAGCAAAGGAGACGACCGCACGTGTTAGCGAATGGACGACCCCGACTCCAATTAACAGCTACGGTAGGCGCGGGCTTGCAGACGACGAGTAATGGGTATCTCGCCGTCCGGACCGAGACCAAGTCGTCGACGTAGTGTTTCACATGCTGCTCAAAGAGATGTAAGCAAACTGTAGTGGCCGAGCAGTGCTGACGCCTGCTAGAGCCGCGGGTATTTTCTGAAAAGAAAACTCATGGCAACTGAAGGACACAGGTGTGGCTTTAGTCAGTAAAATTCGCTCTGCTCCCTAGGGCAGGAGAAGTCATTGGACGAATACCTCAAAAAAATACACGTTAGGTTCATCAGAACGTGTGAGGTGTTAAATATTACGTTTAGCCCAGTACGCAGCCGTGTCAATAGATCTAGTTACCATCTTGATCTGGTAGAGCTTTAGAACTCAGAGGCAACCCTCGCAATCATAAACAGGACACGAAAAGAAATAGTTGTTCATAATTTTATTGTTAGTATTTTTATTTCTCTACAGCTTTTTTTATTATAATGTGAATGAATGTGAAAATACCTACTATAGACTCCGAAGACTCATAGATTACCTATTTTTTATTTTGATCCACTTTTTAGGGTTCCGTACCTCAAAAGGAAAAAAACGGAACCCTTATAGGATCACTATGTTGTGCGTCCGTCTGTCTGTCAAGACCTTTTATTTCGGGAATGCGTGGAGGTATCGAGTTCAAATTAAAACCCAAGTCTGCAGTCCCTTAAAACTGTGAAAATATGAAACATCTGAGTTAACAGAAAAAAAGATACAGCCGTTTATGTCGCAAAAAAGTGTATTTCGACACTCTCAAGAGAATCAAAATTCATAGGGTACTCCTGTTGGCCTAGAATCCTGAAATTTGGCATGCAGCAAGGTCTCGTAACACAAGTATAGGAAAAAATCTGAAAACATTTGTTTTATGTTTGTCAGTCACGCCACAAAAAAAAATTGGGTTTAGGAAAAATCCTTGTAACTCAATTCGGGAGTTGAATTGTTTTCATAGGTAAGTTCGTACGGCATTTTTTTTTTAATGTAATTTTCTATGTTGCCTGGTGTAATAAATATTAGATGACGGGGTAACATCCTCTCATCTCATACTTATATATATATAATATATTTGAGTGGGTCCCTGCATGGTTTGAAAATAATATTGAACCCGTTAGGTGGCACTGTAATCGGGTTCTCAAATTTTATTCTGACTAAACGCGACAAGACAACTTTCGGTCAGGACGTCAGTCAGGACCGCTAGTATCCAATAAAATTATTATTATAAATTCTAATGAAACAACAATAAAATTAGCTGTAACTAAGTACATTAGCAATTTGCAATTGTGGTTACAGCGCTTGTCCGCTCGCTTGGTGTGCGTACGCGCAGCGGAATGTTGTTGAATTTAAAGATTTTAATTATGCAGATATTTAGTGTATGACGTCGTATAATTGTGTATGGTAAAAAAAAAATTGTGCACGCAACCATTGTGGAGAAATTCACCAAAAACTGATTCCGCTGGGCGAACGTTGTCCTGGCGGAACTTTTTTTAATCCATAGACTTTAGAAGAAAAGAGATGTGTCCAAAAATTAGTGTGTATTTGTGTGTAATTGTGTATGTATGAATAAAACTAGTGCATGCATAAACTTCGGAGAAATTCAAGTTTCCGCTACGCGAACGTTTGGCCATTAGCTAGTTTTCATATAAAGCGCTTACATAGAGAGCTGTAGATTTTAACATACGTTGTTTTGAATTTGTTTATATTTGTTTAAAAAACAGATTTAGAAAAAATCGTAGGGCTTAAAAGATAAAAATATAAACGTAAAATACGCTTATTGGGTCTTAGTTCTTAAAGTATGCACTTTGGGGTCTAGATTTTCACGTTTATACAAACCTTGTAAGTGTCTGCAACATGTTGCCAAGTATCAATGATGTTGCGTTAGTAACTAAAGAGTTATAGGACAAATTTACCATGAACAGATCACTGTTTACAAAGCAGTCAAATATCACGACGTTCTGAAGGAATTGCATGGTAATATGTATGTCAATAATTAGTGTATTCATTCAACTATTCTTATGCAAAATTTCATTTTATTAAATCAGTAATTAAAGAAAAACAATTATAGTACTGACGAAGCATCGAAAACCTACATAATCCGACCAAGTTCGGAAGGCTATAAAAAAGCGGCCGTGCAATATATTTAGGTAACATCCCAAAATTTACAGTATAATACCGGTATTGAATTGGTATAGGTGATAACACAATTGTTGTTTCGATATAATTTTACATAAAAAAAAAAACGATTCAAGAAGTCTATGGATAAAAAAAAGTTCCGCCAGGACAACCCTGGCGGAACTTTTTTTAATCCATAGACTTTAGAAGAAAAGAGATGTGTCCAAAAATTAGTGTGTATTTGTGTGTAATTGTGTATGTATGAATAAAACTAGTGCATGCATAAACTTCGGAGAAATTCAAGTTTCCGCTACGCGAACGTTTGGCCATTAGCTAGTTTTCATATAAAGCGCTTACATAGAGAGCTGTAGATTTTAACATACGTTGTTTTGAATTTGTTTATATTTGTTTAAAAAACAGATTTAGAAAAAATCGTAGGGCTTAAAAGATAAAAATATAAACGTAAAATACGCTTATTGGGTCTTAGTTCTTAAAGTATGCACTTTGGGGTCTAGATTTTCACGTTTATACAAACCTTGTAAGTGTCTGCAACATGTTGCCAAGTATCAATGATGTTGCGTTAGTAACTAAAGAGTTATAGGACAAATTTACCATGAACAGATCACTGTTTACAAAGCAGTCAAATATCACGACGTTCTGAAGGAATTGCATGGTAATATGTATGTCAATAATTAGTGTATTCATTCAACTATTCTTATGCAAAATTTCATTTTATTAAATCAGTAATTAAAGAAAAACAATTATAGTACTGACGAAGCATCGAAAACCTACATAATCCGACCAAGTTCGGAAGGCTACAAAAAAGCGGCCGTGCAATATATTTAGGTAACATCCCAAAATTTACAGTATAATACCGGTATTGAATTGGTATAGGTGATAACACAATTGTTGTTTCGATATAATTTTACATAAAAAAAAAAACGATTCAAGAAGTAGTTTTTTTTAAGTTATTAGATTGTTTGATCCACTAAAGTTGCAAAGGGGAACGCTCGTGCATGCCTAGTCTATTGGTTAAATAGTGTAATAAGCTACAATATGATAAATATTTACCTAAACAGTAGTACATACTTACATGTGGTAAATATTTAATTTCCCTAAGGGGTCTATAGTTAGAATCCTGATCCGTGAAATCTTCAATAGAAATTAGCTGTATGAATTTTGTCTTAAATAATATATTTAGATTATATCTCAAGTCTCAAGCGCATACTTAAATAAAGTACCTACGTAAATAGTACCTACTTTCTGTCATAGTCAAATACATTTAAAAAAGTAGGTGTACAAAAATAAATGACTATAAATTATATCGAAACAACAATTGTGTTATCACCTATACCAATTCAATACCGGTATTATACTGTAAATTTTGGGATGTTACCTAAATATATTGCACGGCCGCTTTTTTGTAGCCTTCCGAACTTGGTCGGATTATGTAGGTTTTCGATGCTTCGTCAGTACTATAATTGTTTTTCTTTAATTACTGATTTAATAAAATGAAATTTTGCATAAGAATAGTTGAATGAATACACTAATTATTGACATACATATTACCATGCAATTCCTTCAGAACGTCGTGATATTTAACTGCTTTGTAAACAGTGATCTGGTCATGGTAAATTTGTCCTATAACTCTTTAGTTACTAACACAACATCATTGATACTTGGCAACATGTTGCAGACACTTACAAGGTTTGTATAAACGTGAAAATCTAGACCCCAAAGTGCATACTTTAAGAACTAAGACCCAATAAGCGTATTTTACGTTTATATTTTTATCTTTTAAGCCCTACGATTTTTTCTAAATCTGTTTTTTAAACAAATATAAACAAATTCAAAACAACGTATGTTAAAATCTACAGCTCTCTATGTAAGCGCTTTATATGAAAACTAGCTAATGGCCAAACGTTCGCGTAGCGGAAACTTGAATTTCTCCGAAGTTTATGCATGCACTAGTTTTATTCATACATACACAATTACACACAAATACACACTAATTTTTGGACACATCTCTTTTCTTCTAAAGTCTATGGATTAAAAAAAGTTCCGCCAGGACAACGTTCGCCCAGCGGAATCAGTTTTTGGTGAATTTCTCCACAATGGTTGCGTGCACAATTTTTTTTTTACCATACACAATTATACGACGTCATACACTAAATATCTGCATAATTAAAATCTTTAAATTCAACAACATTCCGCTGCGCGTACGCACACGCTCGCTTGCGCGTTTCAAGGGCAGAATGGAAACGAACAAAATTAAATGTAAAGAAAAATGGTCAAATTGAAAGAGAGACAAAACCCGGACAGGCCCGACATCGTCTAATTTAGCCGGACACGCAACCATAAAGCCTGACTGTGTCCGGCTTTATCCGGTCGCCTGGCAACGCTAGCTGTGAGGCACTGCTTCTAAGTTCAACCCGTTCTACATAAATGCCTTCAACGCTTTCTATCAAACGTTTTGCGACTGCTAGCTGATGCACCGTGGTGCATAAATGAAAGAATTTATCGTGAATTGAACATCAAAACAATAAAGCATTGGCTTCTCTCAAAACTTAAAAAAAAAACAGGTATTATGCAAATTAATCCTACCCGCCTAAGTAGGTAGGTAATTTTATGAACAAACTCCTAAATACAACAATTCAAAGATTAAAGTGAAGAGCACCACAGGATACTGTAAGTACCTACTTAGAGATATACGATGCCATAATTGCAATTAATAATTTTATATATGGGCATATCTATCAGTGGATATTATTTCAAGCGCGACCAAATTAATTCCTTAACCTTTCGAATACCGTAATTAAAGACACAATAGAAAAACTATAAGAGAGCGAATAGTTTTTTTTAATTAATTTCCAGTTCAATGTCGAGTCGACTGATTGCAGGATAAGGCAGAGATAAAAAAAAATATGGTCTTGTTCTTTTCCCTCTCATAAAGGGAAAGATTATGATAAAAAGGTTTATTATGCGCTTGGTAAGTAAAGCCTATAAAATTTATCTTATATTATCATTAAAAAAAAATTACTTACGCTTGTCGATCGGTTTTTTCTGTACTTACATTGTTTACAGCCATGAACACCTAAAACCTAAAATAAACCGTCTACAGAGGTTCTGTTGAAAATTCTTTCAGGTTGAGTACCTACTTGTTTCTCAAATTTTTCACCTGAAAATCTGACACTTAAATAAGTAGAGTTTGAATGTTCAATTCAGAAACCCACCCTAAGGCAATTAGGTGCAATATAGATTTGAGATTTAGGTAGGTACTGTGGAAACTCCTCTCTTGTACCTTTATTGCTTAGTCTTAATGGACATCAAAAGATACTTAAATAAATATCTACCTATCTATGAATCATTACGCTTATCCCCCGGAGGTGTAAGCAGAGATGAGAGAGACACAATTCACCAGTTGTGTTTTAGATGTTCGAGTATGATGTAATAAAGTACTATCAGGTGAGAAAGTCTTGTCATCAATATTGTTACAAGTACTTTTTTTTATTGCATAAAACATTTATTAGGTACTGTAATATATGTTAGTTTAAACATTAACATATTAACATTAAAAAAATCATACACATCATTCATTACCAAATAAATTAGACCCATGAAAGAATCAATAAAAATCAACATATCAACACTAACCAATAATTCCTCGATCCGTGTTGTTGTAACAAAGCTAACACGTCAGCGTGAGGGGCAGTGACTCAGCCATTAGAAGGGCAGTAAAAAGGAACGTAAGTTGCTCATCGTGGACATATGAGCAGCTGCCAAAACATGACGCGAAGGGTGCGCGCGCGCAGAGAAACTAAACAGGATGATAACTTTGTCATTATGTGATACGTATTGTTTTTTTCTTTTGTTTTAAGGAAGTAAAGATAGGTACAGTGGAGTTTCCGGAGTTATTTTCCTAGGTAGGTACATAATATATAGCAACACAGTGGCATTTTAATTATTTAAACATATTCACACTCACATCTTCACACCCTTCCAATATCATACAAACTTAAACACACCCAGACACACCATCACACACTCACATGCACTTAAAACCTCATTACAATTTACACAAATGTAAATTTATAACTATTTTAGTTTTTCTTCCAATAAATGTAAATAACTTGAAGAAACTGAAAAATCGTTAACTGTCATTAGATTTTTTCCATCTATACAAATGATATAATGTTTTTGTTTGCTGCTTACCCTGTAGAGAGGAGTCCCTGGTGTCCTAAAATACAAGCCATGGCTTAGTTTAGGCACCCATCTCCCACAAATTAAGATTACATCACATCGATATTCCAAGTTTTAGTTTCCTATTGTTAATGTTAATTGTGGAAGATAAATAAATATTATTTTGGACTGTATAGACTGCTAGACTTACAGTGGGTAGGCCACATACAAAATGCAAGTAATCAACGCACACATCACATAATGAGCGGGAAGTGCAAGCCAGCCGTATAACCACCGAGCCGACCGACAACTCAGCTACCGGCACTGCCGCTACCGACTTGTTAACTAGCCGACTCATTGGAACGATATCTCATCCGCTTTATCGGGATCCTACCTACCTAACAACTAGGTATAAATTATCGCTGTAGATTATAACGACGGTGAAGTGCCAATACCTTCTAACTGACATTTTTCGATAAAATTACTTTTAAGCGCTTATATTTTAATTCCTGGTTTCGCATGCTTTCGTGAAATATCCGAAGCGGATATTTAGTTGCAACTGCATCAAATTAAATTGTGGAAACAAACATCTAACTAAACCAACGTGTCAATCTATAGTATTACTTCCTAACATTTTTTGGACAGACAATTTTGACTTCCGACAGTTAGGAGTTATTGGTACTTCACCGTCGATAAGCAATAAGCATAATACTGGGGTTTAATTACATTTTTTTTTTTCTGTAATGAATTTGTCCACTAGAAATTAGGTACTCCTGTTTCGTGGGTACGTTCACAAATGTGTAAACTCACATACAAGATGCCCAAAACACCTATCTGTAAGTCATGCAAACATTTGTTCCGTGCGGGAATCAAACCCGCGACACGCAGCGTAGCAGTTAATTGCTCAACCACTGCGCCAACCGTACCGTCGTTGCCATGGGTCGACTTCTGAAATCGCTACGGTAATCGGAGTACGGTAGAGTCGCTACTCCAACCGTTCAAAAATACTTCGACTTGCAACCCAGGGTCCTACTTTTATAACTCGAGTAGCTACCCTAAACTAACTGTAACTCCGAGCAAGATAGGTAGGTTGGCGGCCATAAATGACGCTTGACTTTCTTCTGGTTCCAAAATTTGAGTATTTACTCTGATGACGTCATTAGAGTTAACTTCAACCTCAAATTTGAACGCAGGGCCGAGCAGTGCTTTAAAACAGTGACTTTCTGAAGCCTACTCCTCGGTAACGGCTAGGTCAATAGGTTTGAAAAAAATATATGTTTATTATACATTCATGTACAACATTATCAACATATGAGTTTTTCGTAAGACTAATAATTTTGCAAAAAAAAAAAAAATATCAACGTGATATTTTTTTTCTTGTTTTCCCAACACCTTTCAAACGTCTTTGGACTTTAGAAATATGTTTACACAAATTGCTGGTTAAGTGTTCTTTAGAATGTACATAGCATAAGTAAATAAATCAATAATTGGCAAAGAAAATGGATTTAAAGGTCAGCGGGGCTCTATTCGGACGGACGCTTCTGCCTCCGCCTCCGATTCCGATCCGATAAAATAGAAGGGTATGTCTAGCAGTCTGCAGTGTACGGCTTACCGCTGCAATGGTGGTGTTAATGATGTACCCATGTAAGTTATAGAAAAGATACATGAATAAATAAAATAAATATAAAAATAAAAATGCTTTTTATTATTTCTTGCCACAAATAATTTTTGGGTTAGTGTAGTGTAGTAATATAACAAAAGACTTATATTATACCTACCTATAATTGTTAGTATTGTGTTTTAGTATCTTCGTCTTCGTTGCTCTCGTGTTCAGTGTAAGGACTGCCTGTGGCGGTAAATGCCTCCTCCAAATGTTTCCATCGCTCTCGTAATCTGGCTGTTTTGGTTCAGAGTTTACCAGCCACTTTGACTATGTCATCTTTCCACTTTTTAAATAGTCTGCCTCTTTTCCTTTTAATATTTCTAGGCGACCAGTTGGTTATAATAGGGGCCCATCTTTGTGCTTTTAGCCTCTGAATGTGGCCTGCCCATTGCCATTTGAGTTTGAGCGTTTGCCTTGTCATATCTTTTGATTTCGTAAGTTTCTTGATCAACGTAGTTTTCACTCGATTTCTAAGTTTGATGTTCATGAAATTTCGTTTCGTTCCTTTTTGACATGTTCTAATTTTATTTTGTAGTTTTTTTGTTAGTGACCAAAAGTTTATTTTTCTTTTACATTCCAGCTATCACAGATTAGTTACGATGACGCTCACATTAAAAAAAAAGAAATTGCGATCATTATACAGAACTGGCGCACAGAAATCTATATATTACAACCGATTAAAAAAAAAAAAGAATTCTTGATTCAAACAGGAACTAAAAGTGAAACAGTAGGTACATACCTACCTATACTTTGCGATAAGTTTATTTTATTTTATTTTATAGGGATAACAAACAGCAGTATACAATACAATAATATCGGCTAATAAGTTAGAAACAATGCTAAGAAAATGCTTTAAAACTCAAAGATATGAAGTAAACATTAAAAAGTGTTCCACGCGCGCCTCGAGCGTGATGTCAGCAAACCGTAGGGGCCCAGCAGGGTCCAAGCCTACTGGGGCCATGGGGTCGCTTCTGAAAGGAAAACCCGGCCCTGGAATGCAAGGCAACGAAGGGACTAGGAGTGGGTTTTAGTCAGTAAAAGTCTGACATGCCCTTCCGCCCCGCCCAAGGGTAGGAGATGTTATTGGATGATTTTCTACCTAAAACAAGAAAAACCGACTTCATAAAAATAATTTTGAACAAAAACTGAAAAGAAAAAAAAAGCAAGTTCAGTTTCGAAGTGTAGAAAACAATTTAATTACTAAGTACTACAACTTTGAAATAATATCATCCCACCAAAAACATTTCATGTAAAATGTTGCCAAGACGACCATAAGGTTTGCCCTGTGAAAAAGATCGCATGTAGAGTCAAGCTTCTGAATCTACACGGCCTAATTCTACAGACCCTAACTTCACAAATTCTACATATCAGTAAAATGTATATGGTTTCGCCGTTTCGTTACCGTCGTGGAGGTGATGCGAATATTTAGTTTCTGAAGTAAGTAACGAAACAGCCAAGCCATACATTTTTAGTGATATGTAGTATTTATAATATACGCGCACTACCGTGCCCCTAGATAGTCTATCGATTGCCAATTAATTTTAAATAATTACTTCATAATGACATGATCATTGCAAACCTACCACAGTAGGTAGACTGGTAGAGAATGCCTTGTTGCATTAAGTCTGCCTATGTACCACTACTGTATTCCACCACTATGTCAGTCCACGTTTGCCCATTTCATTAATGATCAATTTATGTGCACCAAAAATCTTATTCTTCACTTAAGATACTTATTGTACACCAAATATAAGGAACGTGGACTTGGGGCACCCCGTCTCGATCAGGTTATTTTGTTTAAAATACCCAGAAGAGCAATTTTAGTGCACAATATGTATTTTTGATGGAATAAAAGCATAGTTTGTAGTAGAAAACAGGAATACACTAAGGAACAGTGGACTCTACAGGTGGACAAGGTAACTATTTTACGATATGATCAGCCATGTTTGACCATATCATGGAATAATCATGCTTTTAGCTGAAATTGCACTATTTCATGAAATAGTCGATCACATTATGAAATGTCAATTCTAAGATTTGGCGACGACAGATACACACATAAAATAAAACAAGTAACAAATTCTAATACGGAACTTATTGACTACAACAGTCGGAACCACCAAGAATCATTTTAGTCTACAATTATCCATCACTTTAAAGTTAAATATGGTCCATATCGACGGTAGGTACCATTTCAAAATCTTCAAACTAGCGTCTCAAATTCGTCATGTCGATTTTTAGGATTCCGTACCTCAAAAGGAAGAAACGGAACCCTTATAGGATCACTATGTTAAAAACGCTTCGACACTCTCAAGGGAATCGAAATTCATAGGGTACTTCCCATTTACCCAGAATCTTGAAATTTGGCATTAAGCAAGGTCTTTTATGACAGATATAGTTATAAATGTGAAAACCGTAAATTTGTTGCTACGTCTCAAAAAAATAAAAAATAATTTGCGATTCGGAAAAAACTTCAAAACTCTATTCAGGAATTCAACTGTTTAATTAGTAAGTTTGTACGGAACTCTCAATGCGCGAGTCCGACTCGCACTTGCTCAGTTTTTTTAACATCACCTAACTAAGAACACTTGTGTTAACAAACCCATTCAACGGTTTGGAATATAGACATATCAAAGTTTGGAAGATATGAAATAGGTAATCAAGATTCTTACAAGCATACAGTTATACAAGATACAGGTGAAGAACATAACCTTATTGATTTATTTAACAATTTAAGTACACACAATATTAAAAGAAAAGAAGAAGGAAACAGAAGAATAGTACAAAGGTGATGCTTATTTCTAAAGAAATCTCTTCCAGCACACCTGCGAAAGGAGAGTTGGAAAAATAGAGATGTAGACACTGTGCCCCCTTCCTGTGTTCCTTCTTAACCTTCTTGGCAGTCGGTAAAGTTTTGCAACCAATTCCCAAACAAGACACCTAACCATATGAAAATTTTAAAATCACACATTAAACCTATCATCACACGAACCAGTCTTTAATTACCGCTCACCGTGAGAAACAGAGGGCAGAGGGCTGTCCCTGGGGGCCACTGGGGACTACTGGCCCTTGTGAACAAGCTGAGGAGGGGTCGCACCTAAATCATTTGATTATATTAATTGATTTGTAAATAGGAAGTGTTCGATTAGTGTTTAGTTCTACTAATATTATACACGCGAAGGTATAGTGTGTTATAAGTTTGTTTGTATGGAGTATGGACGTGTGATTGTTACTATTTTACGCAAAAAACTATTGAATAGATTTAGATAAAACTTGGTAAATCAAATCAAAAATATTTTTATTTCACATAGGCCTACATGGGCACTTATAAAACGTCAGAAGCTAGTGCACGGTTCCAAATTGGTCGTTCCCTATGGAGAAGAACCGGCAAGAAACTCCATGGTTACTCTTTTAATTTTAAAAAAGTGGTTGATGTTACAATATTTCATATTATTTATTTATTATATTCTTTATTGTGCACCACATAAACAAAAATACAGGACAAACATAATTAAAAATAAGTGTACAATGGGCGGTCTTATCGCACAGGGAAATTTCATACAGATAACCTTTGGATGGACTGAAAGAAAGGCAAAGATTTAGGGCTGTCAGTGTACAACAACACAATTCCTTAATTTGTAAATCTTTGACAGTCATTACATATAGTCAGACACCAGTCTTGCCGAAGGATATCGTGTATCGCAATTACTCAGGAGGTCGGTTGCACGTGGGCCCAGCCTCGGCCAATCGACATGTATAGCGATTGTGTAAACGGTGAAACCCCGTTTAAACAGCGGCGATTGGCCGAGGCTGGGCCCACATGTAAACGAGGCATAAAATACTCATATCCAGCTGCATCCAGTTTGAATGGATGCGGACTCCAACATGATTAGAAAAAGGCAGATCGATATAGGCGCTAATGATATGGTCTGTAGAAGAATAGTCAAAGCTCTATAGTTCTTGACGACACGAGTGGCGCAGTGGCTAAGCGATTAGCTACTGCGCTGCATATCATGCGTTCGATTCCGATACGAAACAAATATTTGTATGACCTACAGATAGTTGTTCTGAGTCTGTGTTTTGTGTATGTGAGTTGTAAGTTCTGTGCAAGGTTCAGCACAATTTTAATTCTACTGTTTATTTTTGTTTTTCAATTTTTCAGGCTTTAGTTTTTAATCTTCTTTTAACTTGTTTTAATTTTAGATTTTTTTTTAATATTCTTTTTATGTACAACTCCGGTCCCCAAGATACAGGCGCTGCCTAGTTTGGGGACCACTGTATACTACAAAACTTGAAGCCCACAATTAGCTACAGACCTACGTTTATTACATTAAGATTATTTAATTTAAGGTTCCGTTTGTAACAATGTTTCAATAAAATTACTATATTATTTATTATTATTATTATAAATATATTTGTGAACGTAGCCACGATACAGGAGTAGTATTCCTAGCACCCCATGCTAAAAAAAAATGGTTATTATTTTAGGTGTAAATTATAACTACCAGCCGCATTTAAAAACAAGTTAGGCACTCATAATAGTATGTTAAGGAGCATAAATACATTGTCTCTTATTTCTTTGTAAAAACGTAATATGCGGTTCATCAACTAAGATTTATCATTAAAAAATCTTTAACGACTTTATAACAGCAATCGGTGCTAAAATGACAAATTAAGATAACGCACAGCAGTCTGAGTCTCCGCCCAAAAGCTAAGCCCCGCCCAGCGTGCGCGCGCGCTACTCTGCTTTACGTTCAGGAATCATGCGCTGAAACCCGGGAGTGAGCAGACGCGTTACCTTGTGTCTTAGTAAATTATCGGGAAGACAAAAGCAATCAAAGTTTTATTTTATTAGTGGTTTGTAAATATCAACTGAAAATTGTGCGAAAAGCGTAGCCAAAAAGAAAAACGATTTAAATATTTTTTTAAAAATTCCCGAATATACAGTTTAATTTTGAAGACATCATTAATTAAATCATCGAAGAAACACCAACAAATCAGATTTTAGTCAGGCAAACCTAACGCAACGTTGTGAAAACTATTAAAAAATCTTTTAGCACTGAAAAGGATCCTTCAAAAAACACAATGGATTACCTGAAACCATCCTTTCCCGTACAGACGGATGACACTTCAAAATACCCAGAAAACATAGAACCTTCACAGTTCCAGCCTCTTTTAGACCAGGAAGTGCACAGTTCCTCAAACGAATTCTTCCATCCAGGATATCTGCCATTCTTCTACGACTATCGGGCAGTGGATAGAGGGTTGTGCGAGGAAAGGGAAGCTTGTGATTGGGAGTGGGGCGAGTGGGAGAACCATGTGGTGGTGAAGGAGGAAAGTGAGGAGCAAGCTCGGAGGTTTGCAGAGGAAGGTAAGGACGTCATTTTTTTTTAAGTGTTAAGCCTTACTAAAGGTGGGTTTACGCTCGAAGAGATGAGCACGAACGGAGCACGAGCCGAGTTCAAATTCGTATTGTGTCGCTCGTGCTCGGCTGCTCTAGAGTCGGTCCCCACTATTCAAATTTGAGCTCGGTTCCCCTAGCGTATACCCACCTTTCTTTAGGTATATCTAACCTACACCATCGTGGTTGAAAGAGAATACCGTAGTGCAGTGGTTTCATGTCTAGATTTGCACGTAAAAAGATGGTAGTTCGAATCTCAGATGGCTTTTTTGTGAACAAAAACGTAGGGGCCCGATAGGGCCGACACCCGATATCAATATCAATTCATTTTTGAAAGACTTTTCGTGATCCTGAACCACAAACTGCAACTGAAGGTGGGTTTTAGTTAGTAAAAGTCTGACATGCCCATCTCGCTCCATCCTAAACCGGGAGAAATCATTAGATGATTTCGCAATTTTAAAAAATACCATCGTGGTAGAAAGACGCACAGACAGCGGCACGAATCTTGAGCGCTCGGCAAAGAGCGGGGAGCGCATCGTACACAACGGCAAGCCAATCACTGTACAAGGATTGCACTCCCTGCCCCCGTGTCACTTTCCATACCACTATAGAGACCCGATAATTCACTCCTGCGTGCTTCTGCACAAGTAGAACTGTAGAACTCAGCGCTCAAGATCCGTGCCGATATCTGTATATTAGAAGCAGAGGTCGTGTTTGTATAGATCTGTTTGTGTAGATATTTCTCAGTTTTCAGTTGTTAGCAACTAGTGTTGAAAACCAAAGAAATTCTTGGAACGGCAGAATGAATGTGGTCTTTCAAGTTTCAATGTCTATCACTATTGTTACCATTTGTAAAATTTCTTTAAAGGGATAATATAATAATAATATTCTACACCTACCACACAACCCCGTCTAGTCCCAAGCTAAGCAGAGCTTGTGTTATGAGTACTAGACAACTGATAACCATACTTATATATTTCTACATACATATTATAGATAAATTACACTCAGACACAGAACAAATGATTGTGCTCATCACACAAACATTTGTCATTTGGCATAGTAGTCAGGGCCACTAACCACTAGACCAACAGGCCAGTCTAATGATATTTAATTTCCTTAAATTTGCGCTCTTTATCACACATACTGCCGCAGCCTGTGGTACATACACCCCAGACAATATTATCTGCTCCTCACGTTGCACTTTTATGGGAACTAGGTACCTACTTAAAATTGCGCAGTTCGTAGCATTTCCTTCGAATATAAATATAGAGCCATGGTGGCCGAGTGGTAACGGCCCCGACTTACGAGTTGTAGGTCGCGGGTTCGAACCCAGCCAGGCGCATTACTTTGTGTAATTTATTTCATCACTACTGCTCTCAAAACGGTAAAGGAAAACATCGTGAGGAAACCGGCATGTCCTAGAACCAAAAATTCAAAGACATGTGACATCCACCAATCTGCTCTAGGCTCGCGTGGTGGATTACGGCCCATTCCCTCTCCTAGAGAGGAGGCCTGAGTCCCAACAGTGGGAACATTATAAGGCCGACTATGCTACGCTAAGCTTTACATATAGAGTATGTTCGCTTGGGATAATTTCCTGATTTTAGGCGGGCGAAGCCGTTGGCAGAAGGTAGTATTTCATAAGTAGGTAAGGCCCTTCATAGGTAGGTCCAATGCCTGCTAGGGCTGCGAGAATGTTCGAAAAAGTTACCGTGGCCTTGAAATGCAAAGGGCAACTGAAGGGATAAAGGTGGATTTTAGACAGTAGTCTGACACGCTCTTTTGCTACACCCAGAGCGGGAGAAGGTATTTTTTTATATTTTTTATTCTTGATATGTTTGCGCTTGACCGCTATCTCACCTGTTGGAAAGCGACGATGCGGTCGACGATGGAGCGCGCTTACCTACAAGTAAATATTATTTTTTTTATTATATAAACCATTGCTTGAGAACTTAAGAGCCTATTCACTCTTGACTTAAAGATTCCCGGGTAGTAGCCATCAGGAAACACAGATTCCGGCAAGGAATTCCACTCCTTAGCTGTACGCACAATGAATGTGTTCCTAAAACGTTTTGTGCGTATAGGTGGGATGTCCATGTCTATGTAGATATTCGATGATTTAATTCTTACGTCAAAAAACATAGTTAGTACTTGATATTATATGGCTTCAACGAATTCCCTGTCATAAATCACAGCTATAAACTAATAGCAATAAACATAAACATACATACCACCTTCCTGTCACACCTCACGGCGATGGCTCGCAGTTTACGAGTGGAAATGCTCCCGCGCAGGATTCGCGACGTGGACGAAACAATGACGGCAATAAACCGATGATAAACAATAGACAGTCGGCGCCGGCGCCGCCGCACATCTGCTAGCCGTCAGTCAGCGGATGCTATTGGCTATTAATCGGTAGTTCTGTTAGATTAGCGATAGCTGAAGGGAATTTATTAGATGAACGGACCCGCGGGATTGTGGCAGGCCACTTCGTAATGTAAGACGAGGGCCGGCTTTACCTGTAGTGCTGGGTGTGCGGGGCAAACGGGCACAGGTTCTCAGGGGATATACTTTTGTAATCGTATCCTCAAAGCCTATATCTTGACACAATACATGATAGTCACAAAAAAAAAACATTTTTGCGCCAAAATCATCCACTCCAATTATCTTTCGAGGGCCCGTGCATTCTTTTGCTAGTTCTGGTGACATCTGTCTAGTTCGTCCCGCCATCTCCTTTGTGCTCTGCCGCAACCCCGTCGCACTGTTTCAAGAGATAAATTTTGTGCTGCATATCTCTACAGTTCGTCGAGCATGCGTCAGATATAACCTGCCCAGTCCTAAGTCAACTTTCCTGGTTTTGGAGCGCAATATAGTGTTTCCAACTCGATCCTTTAATTTAACACCCTCCATTGCTCGTTAGCAAACCTTGGCAAACCTACCTATATAAGATTTTTATTGATGTGTACATTTTTTTAAATTCTTTCCATCGTCTACAGACACCAGGTCCCCCAGCGGCAGCCGTAAGGAGCGCACGGCGTTCACTAAGGCGCAGATCCGCAGCCTCGAGGCGGAGTTCACGCGAGCTAACTATCTGACGCGACTGCGGCGGTACGAGATAGCTGTGGCGTTACATCTCACTGAGAGACAGGTATTTATTTATTTCCTAGCTCCTACCAGCGGCTTCAACCGCGTGATAGTAGGAAATATCCGAAGAAAACATGCTCTCGTATGTGCTATTCCAGGAAATGGTCTACCCGTGAGCGTGTACATTGTTTCATCGGAATCCGTTCGGCCGTTCGAGCGTGATGAAGTAACGACATATCTACATGTACGCACTCACAGACTTCCACCGTTATTATATTCGTGTGATTGGACTTGTCTTATACATACAGGATGTCTTTGACATCGACGCACAAACGAATACCATGGATCCAGTACATGATTCTGGACCCCTCAGTGGTGGAATTTTTCGTCGGTCTTTTCCTAATTTATTTTTTTAAATCTTTACGGTTTTAATATAAACTGTATAAAATCGTTATCCTAACATTTTTAGTGAAAAAGTGAATGAATAACTTTTAAAATTAAAAATGTCATCGCGATTGATTAGAATAACGATTTCATATAACCCGATAACTTTTTAATTATTTTTTTTTCAATAATATTTTTTTTCTTTTTACTAAAAATATCATCGGGGTTGGTTAGAATAACGATTTTACACAGTTTAAATTTTAAAAAGTACAGATTTTTTTTAAATTAGGATAATGCCGACGAAAAATTCCACCACTGCACTGGGGGGTTCGGAATCATGTACTGGATCCGTGGTATTCATTTGTGCGTCGATGTCAAAGACACCGTGTATATTATACCAAGGTGGGCTTTCAATTATAATGTTCAGAATTTTTGGTCCTCTGACAAATCGTCGAAAAGTTTTCGGTATAAAATCACGCCTTTGGTTACTGCTCTTTTCCCGTGGGTGGCATGATGATAAAGCCTCCCTCCCTCGATAAATGAGCTATCCAAGACTATAAATTTAAATTCGTTAGTAGATAGTTTCCGAGATTAGCGCGTTCAAACTAACTCTTCAGCTTTATAAAAATATAATTAGTACCTACTAATTAAATTTTTAACGCTTTTACGCTTTTTTTTAGCGCTTTTTATTTTTAAGTTTTATAATGGTGTTACACTGAGGATTCGATCTATTTTCTGGTTTTTTTTTAATGGGTGGGAAAATCATCTTATGACAAAACCTGCTCTTGGGCGGAGCGGGAGATAGTGTCAGACTTTTACTGACTAAAAACCCACTCCTGTTCCTTCGTTGCCTTCGTCCTAGGGCCCCGGGTTTCGCTTTCACACTACCCGTGGATCTATTTTCTGGTGCCAATATCTAGTCAGCTATCTATACAGTCACAGAATAAGTAATAGTTGACAGAGTGCAGCAGTCCTTATGGCTATTTGATTTGCTCAACACATAATACTGATTTAAGTGGAAGTTGGACGGCGAGCAATGGGTAGCTCGCTAACGAACGTCCGATAAGGATCAAGGCCGAGTCGACGACGCGTTGTGTTCCATGCGCGCTTCAAGAGACGTCAGTAAAATGTATGGGGCTTAGCAGGGCCGATACCTGCTCGGGCTGAAGAAATATTAGGACCGAAATTGCGTTACGCGAACGCTTGCGAAAGGTACCCGTCGCGTGCCGTCGCGCGTGTGTTGTGTGCGACGGTCCCTGTCGTGGAAACCGGATTATTACCTGCGTAGTGTCGCTAGTACAACTTTAACGGTGTCCATGTAGTCGTGTCGTTGGAGATCTTAATATTTATTACGTAGCAAAAAGGGTACGCTAGGTCCGGCTCCCTGCGACGGATGCCCGCAACAAAGCACTTTTGTATGAGACCGCGCGTGGGCGTCCGCTTAATGCAGTTTCAGTTCTTAGAAAGCCTTACCGTGGCCTCGGAAAGCAAAGGACAAATTTAAGGTACACAGGTGGGTTATCAGCAAAAGTCTGACACTCTCTCTCGCCCCACCTAGAATTGGAAAAGTTATTTGATGATTTCCTAAAAAGGACTAATTATTGATGTCAGGCTGACGCCATTTTCTTGACTTTGGCTTGTTATAATATAAATTCTTAAATTGTGTTTAATCATTTGCAAGTGAAGAGTGATCTCTGACTGACGTAGCAGCGTAATTTTTATCTTTGTCAATTTGTGTTTTCAGGTGAAGGTTTGGTTCCAAAACCGAAGAATGAAGTGGAAGAGAACAAAGGGAGCATCTAAATATTCCAAGAAAAAGGATATCACTAATACAAATTAGAATCTTAGACCTAGATAGAATAGTGGTAAGACATTGAAGTAATGTTGTTAATGTTAAACTAACGGTACAAGGAACACTAGTAACGTTACCGCCTCAAAAATAGTGTTATTTACTTAGGTTCCTATCCAAGTATGCACTAATACCTTAATTAAGAAAATATCTATTAAATTACCTATTGTAGTTAATTGGGTACTGACCTATGTTTATTTTTACAAGCTTTTTATTAACTTGCAATATATGTTCGGCTCAAATCTTGCAACTCAATTTTGAAGCTGATATCTTCAACCGATTGAACTGAAATTTTGTACATACCTACGTTTAGTTTTGATGACAATGCGTGGCTGGTTGTGTGACGTCATTTCAAATCCAAAACTATGAAACTCCTTAGATGGTGGACTAGTAATTTTTAATGACTTTTCAATATGAGCATCAAATGAACAGGTTCGCTTAGAATAATACGAAAAATAAAGTGGCGTTATTCTAAATCCAATATGGTGTATTAAGTTTTTTACGCTTTCGTATAATATGGGTATTAAATAAAAGGACTTGCTGAGAATACGAATGCGAGTTAAAAGTAGTTATCACTAAAAAGTAAAAAATAAAATTATAAGTAAAAAAATCTTTTTAAGAACAAGCTTTCAATTAAATGCGCTAAAAAGAATAAAATAAAGGTTTTCCTTTAAAACTTTTACTATAGGTAATCTCATAAGCTTGTCGCGAAATTCACCTGTGATTCCGGTGAAGATAAACAAGGTAATAAAATAACTTGATCTGAATGATTTTAATTTTCAAACTGAGTAAATACGAGTACTTAAATATCGCGACAAGCTTTTCTATCATACTAGCGACCCGCCCCGGCTTCGCATGGGTGCAAGCTGATACTAAATATACCACAGAATCGGAATGTCTTTCTTACAGCTTTTTTGTCATTAGACACTCTTGAAAGAGCGACATATAATTGGCTATGTGAAAAACACTCTAAGCCTACATTTAAAGTTTGACCCCGCGATTTATTAATGGTCATTGGAAATAATATATTTACCGGAAAATGTAGGCTTTTAAATTGGAACGGTAAATCCGATGGTATCAAGAGGAATTCGGGGAATCTATACAATATATTCTCCGGTACCATATCCGGTGAGTATTGTGCACTTTATAAATTGTGTAAGTTTTTAGTTAACGTTTCAAAGGAAAACTTTATTTTATTCTTTTTAGCGCATTTAATGGAAAGCTTGTTTAAAGTTTTTTTACTTTTAATTTGTACCTACCTACATAAAAAACCTAGGTACTAAACAATAAATATTTTTCTGAATATCGCATCATTCAATCATTTGTATGAGGAAAAGTGGGTGCGTGGTGGAAACATTTCACTATCTCTTTTCTACGCGCTTTACTAATGGCAGTGACGTCACACACCAGATTTTAAAGGTTTTTTAACTTTCCTAATTTTGAATGGATTTGAAACACATATTTTCTATTTGCGATTTCGGATTAATTTAATTTTTAGATACTAATAATATAATTTAAAAAAAATAAGTCTAGTACCCAATTCTAATAGGTTTAACTTTACGAAGAAAACACAACATTTCAGGAGATAAGATATGTTTATTAGACAATTCATACCTCCGGCACGAGGCGAGGGCTCGCGCCGAACAAATAATAACTAAACATAATAATAATATTGTGAACTATCGCACTATCTTTGGAAGAAACAAAACATCCGGGCTATGGGCGGCTACAATTTGTTCAAACTTAAGATTGGACACGTAAAATTATAATGATTAACAACAGCGGGGGAACTTCCAAATTACTAAAATACTATAATAGCTGTATTCATATTATAACATTCATTGCGATGGGCGCGACGACTTGAAGCAAGCCACATACAGTTTCCAAATCATCAATTTATTGGTCTTTTTAGTACATTTTGGCATAATTTCGAAATGCTTCATAGGCAGAGAAAAGATATCACAAAGTCTTGATACATAATTATGTAATAAGCTGTCTTGAAACTACCACTTGGCTTCAAGTTAAAACATGAACGATTAAAACTACATAATTGCAAATTACAGTTACTTAAACCTAGAGTAGATAAAGTAAAAAAAAACAGCCAAGACAAATTGGAAGACTACGAAAGATTTACAGAAAATCTTACTAAGAGATTCATGACCAATTTAACTTTTAACCGCTTCGCTTTAACCTATTCGCCAGCCTCGTGTGTTTGCGACTGGGTACTCCATCTCGTTTAGCTCTTCAATCCCCATAGGTGACAGAAGAGCTGACGAGATGGAGAATTTGGTCGTGGATGTGTGACCTTCGCGAAATAAACGCCAGTGTTTGTCGGATATATCCGACGGAGGCCGTTAAAAGCTTAATGAACTGAGGACTATACAATCAATTAGGGAAAATAACTTCCTCCCTCCATCAGAAACTGTATGTAACTCAAACGTGAGCATAAATCGTCATTTTCAACGTCGCCCAACACTCGCATTAAATTTTCGTGAACACTACATTTAACATTGGACCTAGCTATATCGTTGGACCAAAATAAAATAGCTAATTTTCAACAATATAGATATATAATTATCATGTTTTAACATACGCCTCAACGTTTGTCAATGTAGTTTCCAAATATGGGGTTCATACAGCCTGTCGCATAACAAATCACGAAATTAATTAAACTAAACGTTTAAAACGACAGCATTTTTATTTCATTTACCGCTGTGTTTTAAATATCAATAAACTATACTCCATTCGTGTTATGATTTGACATTAAACAAACCTGTTTTTACTGTCTGTTCAACCGATTTTGACTTCTATTCCGTAGGCATAAGGATGGCAACAAAAGCAAAAAAAAATTGGTTGTCTAGTTTTAACGCGATTGGAGTATAGATTTTAACGCAACTCTTCCAGACCCCTAATTTCAAAGTTAAAAAAATATACTTTAAACATCCGAAACTTCGTTGACAAACGCGGAGGCCACTCTTCGTGAGCTTTAAGTTTATTATTATATAAAAGTCGTCAGTAAGTTTCCATTTATTGGCTCCCGTGATATATGTACAATGTGATAATCATACTTTTATATTCATCTGTCAGGCACAAATTTAATCACCAACTTTTGTATTTATTAAGTTTTTAGTTATGTTTATAATATTATTGTTATATAGGGACATTTATAATTAGCTTCTCATAAAGATTTTCAATGGTGTCGTTGTGTATAGTGGATTCACAAAAATATTGCGTGTATATTCTAGAAATGATAATGAGAAATTGTGTGAAGTTTATTCTGCAAACCAGATAGGTTCTAGCATAAGTGTTTAATCAATAAATATAATAAGACGGATTGTACTTTATTTCTTCAACTAACTGTAAATGTCCCTCCGACTAAATAATGTAGGTACGAATTCAAATCAATATTTAAATCAACATGTAAAATGTGTATTTATTCAAAAATTATATTTTTATAATCTACTTAATCGGGTTTTAGCTCTAAATGAGTTTCTAATGCATCCTTATATATAATTAACAGTTGGAAAAATATGTTCCGAGTGATATTCTTACAAAGTTACGCTATACATTACTTTACATAGATTGTCTAGGTTCATGCGAATGATACGAGGCGATGCAGTCGCGATGCCCTATTCCTACTGCTGGCGAGCGAGTGACATGACACACGTCTACATTTACCTAAACCACATCTGTGAGTAGTAACGGTAACACCCGTTTAATTACGCACTGTTGGATTTCCAACTATCGAGGTGGGACTGAATGTTGAAAATTCAATGGCATGGTGATACAGGTGTCCTCTAGTTAGTATGCCAACAGTATTTTCCTAACTGTGATATGGCAATTTTGTAAGCAATTCCACTTCATACAATTCATATCTCACTACTCACAATGTGTCTCTACTATCCGTATACATTCCTTCAAAACGGCATGAAAGGTTAAATAAATAAATTATAAATGCATATTCTCACCTGACTAGAGAATTTAGAATGTTTCTCAGCAAGGAACTATGTTTTTGTTTATTATAGTCAGGTTTATTTATAAATAGAAACTAATATGTAAGCAGGCCTCATTTGAACTTAAAATAAATTAGTATTTATGAAGTTAATGCTGTTTTTATGCTCACAAACCTAATTTTCCCTTCGAGAATTGATTCTATCTAGTAGGTATTATTTTCAGAAATATATAAAATTAATGAAGGAACTTTAGACTGTCATGACATACTTATTGTTTTAAATTTAAACGGTAGTCGTTTAATACTCTTAGTGGCAAGGACTGAGCATAAGGCTCCTCGCCCACGGCGACTTTTTGTAGCGATGCTGTCGCGCGCTTATGGAATGCTCGACGGCGAGCAATGGCGAGGGGTCTAAGAGATAATACATTAATTTCAGAAGTTTTACGTACCTATAAGGTAAGCATACTTAGATTTTAACTTGCTAGTCGAATTTTGGGTAGACACTAATTATTGTATGTTTTTACCACTTGAAACATTAATAAAATTATAATATCGTGAAACATGTCAAGTTTCTTCCAAGTCATTAGGTCTGTGAACACTTAACAACAGTGTGAATGATATGATATCTATCCCTAACAACCAGAAGCTTAGCTCAAAACTTACAGGATCAGCACAAACCTTCGCATCATTTGCACAAAAGAAAAAAAAAATATTAAAAACCTCAGAGTAATATATTTAACACATTCCTTGTCACCATTTTCACAGCACAATGTCCGTCACTACACTAATATATACACAGTATAATTATTAAGGCTTTTCGGGTGCTTTCACTTATTGCAAATGTCCGCGCGACGCGAAATGTTCACGTGGGGGGGCTCGCAGCCGCCACCACCAGGTAGATCACGCTTCGTTATGGACGCGGCTCCGCGGCCGCGCCCGGCCCGGCCGCCCCTCCCGCCCCGCCGCCCCCCAGCGCGCTCTGCGGGATGACGGTGAGCGAGCGCGGGATGCGCGGCAGCGCCAGGTGCGCCACCAGCGGCGCGTCGGGCGCCACGCTCGCGGGGCCCAGCGCCGGCAGCTTCATGGGCGTCGACGTCACCAGCAGCGACGGCGACGACACGATCGGGGACGCGACCGTCTGTGACGTCACCGTCGCAGTTTTCTGTGGAATGGGGGCTATAGTGATATTCTTTAGCCCCACATTCTTCAGTATTGTGGCAGCGTTTGTGCCTATTTGTGTCATTTCCGGTAATTCTTTCTTGTCTTGTGATTTGTCATCGGGCGCGATGTTCTGTACGACGGTTCCGCCGTTGCCGAGCATTGCACACTGAGCGTTAGAAGGCTGTATCTCCGTGACGACAGTGTTCTCTTCCGTGGACTGCCTCTTGGTCTTCTCGCCGTCCTGTATCTGCTGCAGCTTCTCCCGCCTCATGATGCACATTTTATTGTAGTCTTGCAGCGTGATGTGGTACCGTTTGCCAGAGGACATGACTTGCACGAGGCTCGGGAGAGTGCGCCCGTCCACCGCTATTTGTTTGGGCTCGCGGTCGATTCTTGCTACGTTCTCCTGGAAAAAATTACATGTTTCTATTAGTTTTCTTTTATACTTAGTATCACTACCCTTCACAGATAACAAATACATGGTATGAAATACTATATACCATCATAACTGAAAATTTCAATACATTTAAAGGACATGTATGACGCAATTTACCATTCGACATTGAACTGACATTAAGACATATGTTAACATATTTATTTTTCATTAAAATAAACTATTAACTTTATAATAAAACTTAGTTTCACAATATGACCAAAATAGATATTCAAGAAATAATTTACTTTAAGAGCATACCGCAAGGCTCGCCAGGCAGGTGTAAAAAAATTGATATACCCAATTATAAAAATATCTGGCAATTATATTTATTACAGTCTAAATTCTAGTGTCAATCTATAAAAAAACTTAATATTTTTCCTACTAGTACTTATATAGCATCTAAGAGGGCTTCTGTGAGTTGGGTTCGACCCCTCGGTCCCGTTAAAGAAGTCCAAAGTAAATATTATTTACCTGAGTTATAGGCATAAGCGTAGGTCTCCAGGGCTTGCTGGTGGTTTTGGTTTTCTTAGGCGTCTCTTCTTTCTTGGTATTGTCTTTCTTTTCCTTCGCTGGAACAATGGGGGCCATAGGCGCAGGTGGGTCGGGCTTGGTGGTGGGCGGCGTGGTGAGGGGGGCGGCGGGCGGCAGCGGGAGGGGGGCGGCCGCGATCTCCGTTGGGTCAGACGCAGACACACCTTTGACAAGCTGCTGAATATTATGTAGCACATTCTGTATCGCCTTACGCCCCTGAGCGTTTGGCGTGTTGATGGCTATCAGCTCTGGAGGCAAAGGCTTCGACTTCACCTTGTCACTTTTAGTTTTAGGCTTGGGTAAGACTCCCGGCGGGGGCGGCATGACCTTTTTAGTCTCTTTATCACCTTCGTTTAGGTTAGTTTTTAGCAAACTTTTGCCATTTAACGAAGGCTTCTTTCTGAATTCTATCAAGCTTATCGCTGGCTCGCTACGTCTAGGCGTGTCGTTGACTACGTTGTCGTAAGCTCGAAGCCTGCTCTGTACAGAATCACTGTAATTAGCAGCATGAGGAGATGCGTTATGAGATAAAACTAAGTCTCCACTTCGGAAATATTTTTCTAAGAGTATTAAATGTCGTAGGAAGGACGATTGGTTGCCGTAGGGCCGCTGTAGATCATTCCAGAGTTTTTTAGTCTCAACGTCATACTGTATCATTGTGTTACACTTCTCCCATCCCTCAGGAGTCACCCCTTTCACATTGTTAAACTCTATATTACACTGTAAGTTCATTTCCTCCTCGCCTGGGAACAATTCTCTCACGGAAATCGAAGGATTTGTTTCCAATCTCTTCACAGGATTCGAGTATTTCACTTCTGATATTTTCTTATGATGTTCTGGTTTGTTCTTAGACAACTCGCTCAAGTTTTTCTTGACTTGAGTGAAGCTTTCAGACATTTGCCATTTATTTTTTAAAGTGTTTATATCGGCTGGTCTCTTGTTTGGTATGGTTTCTATGGTACATTCTTCATTCAAAGATATGTTTTTGAGTATCGGTATGCCATCCTTTACTCTCTCTTCTTCATTATCACTTCTAGGTTTCTCCTTATGTGATAAAATCTGTCCCAACTTGTGTATTCTCTTTGAATTCTTCTCCATAATTCTGTGTTGACTTGCCGGTTTCTGGATACCAGACACATTATGTACTTTTAGTATATTCCTTTGTTTCGCAGTTAAATTAGGTTTGGGTAGGAACTGTGCTGGGTTGTTTTGCTTCTGTAGAAGATACTGTAGTTCTGTCTGTTTGTCTAGAGGTAGTATGGGAGCTTCCATATCCTGCGTTTCAGGTTCTGAGCCATCGCTTTGGTGGTTAGGATCTGTAGGCTTGGCATTGGGTACTAGGATCTTGTTTGAGGAGATGAGACTTTCTATATCTTCTTCTAGAGGATGTTCTTTACCATCACTGTCCTCTTTCTTGTCCTTTTCAGGGGTACTTTCACTGTTTCGCTCAGATCTCTCTGAAGACTCGCTGTCCATCTTGTCAGGTTCCGTAGACTTCCTTTGCTTGTACTTGGGTCTCTCTCTCTGCTTCTTCTTTAGTTTGCCATCTTCTTGATTATCTTCTACCTCGATCTCGGACGTCAGTGGTACTTCTACGTTGTATATGTGCAGTAACCTGGAATTAAAAAGTTTTTATGAATTTTAATATTTGTTAAAGTTGAAGTAGATTTAATGGTCATTGTTGAAACCATATGGTTTAAACAAGTTTCACCAACATTTAGATTGTTGATTCTAACATAGTTGTTTTGAATTACCCAAATTCTGAGAACAGAGACTTCTGTGACTAGAAAGGTTGAGTTTTAGTAATTTAACTCCCTTAGATCAATGTATATTTATTAGGATGATACTCACTTGCGCCTGTAGGCGGAGGCATAGGAGTCGTTGTGTCCGGGGCGCTGCAGCAACGTGCAGTAGTAGCGACACGTCTTGCACAGCACCGGCCGCTCCGTGAACTGTACCGGCACGCTGGCGGCCTTCAGGTACGGGTTCAACTCTGTGTAGCCCTGGGGAGAAACGAAATGGTTAGTTTTACGAACTTAAAGGGGTTCTTAAATTTCGTCTTATTTTAACAATATGGTAGATAGTTTCAGATTAATAAGACATGTTTGAAGATCTTATCAGGAGAGGTGTGGAGGCAAGGCATAGTTTGTTTATTACAGTTATAAATCTGGGTCATATCTAGCTTAAAATCAGTAGACATTTAGGGGTTATCCCTAATAGTAAAGGTCCCAAATGTGACCCCTGAGGCACCCCTGATAGTAAGCAACACTGTTTGGATTTAAAACCCTTAAAATACACCAATTGTGAACGATTTTTTTAGTACGACTCGCACCAACGCAGCAACAATCCATGAACACGTATTCTTTCCAATTAAGTAATAAGGAAGTCGTGATCTACTGTATCGAAAGCCTTTTTAAAGTTGGTGTATATTTCATGAACTTAACTACCTTCATCTAATGCTGATGAAGATTAAGAAATATATTCAACTAGATCGATCTGCGTAGATTTTTTGGGCTTAAAAACCGTGCTGGTTATACAGCACGTAGGTATTTAATTTGCGAAAATATTTTTCTCTGAACTGATGGTACTCGCCGTACAGCGGGATCGTGTGCAGCTCGGGATAGTCGCACTTCAGCTGCAGCTGCACCCTCAGATACTCACATGGTGTATAAAGTGCACGTTGTGATGCTTGGTGATGCGGCGCGTGCACAGCACGCACGCCATGAGCGGCGCCAGCGCGCGGTGGTGCTCGCCGCACAGCGGGATCGTGTGCAGCCCGGGGTAGTCGCACTTCAGCTTCAGCTGGACATAACATACACTTTCTTTAAACTCGTCTTGACTGAGAATTGAAGTCTTCAAATCGTAACTATTATCAGTCTTGTAATCGAACCAATGATAGAGCCAAACCTAGACTAGGTTTCTAATAAATAACGGATATTTTGCTTGAGCCAAGATTTGAAACAAAAACATATATGACCATTTTCAGGACGCGATTTTAAAGAGCATTTAGGCTTATTGATAATCTCTAATGCTCTAATTGCTTAATTCAGGAACGGTCGGGATATCCTAAAGTTACACCTGATCATATTATCACTCACCAACTTATTGACACTGCTCCTCATCTTGATGAGCCACTTGCGGCGTATGGAGTGGTCTGCTACAGTGACGCATCCCTCAGTGTGGCAGAGCGCCAATCGGCCGGTGTTCACTGCAGTCCCTGCGGAGCCGGGCTCCTCTTCGCTATCGTCCTCTAAGGGAGGTGAGACCGGCTTCTCTGTTTGTGTGCTGATGAGAACAATGAACAATGTTACATTTTCGAAGACTATCTGATTCGAAGGAGTATAGTAGAGAATAGCGTAACGGAGCGGCGGTTTGGTGGGTCGGGTGTATCAGAGGACATTCAATTTAAAATAAGGGGTTAGTTTATTGCTTTAGACCCAGCTAGATTTCGAAAATGTTCATGACAAATTAATAATGGTTAATGTCAAACGAAGGTTTGTCAAAGAGCAATGGAGCAAAGCATTTTGGGTGTCAAAAGAACCGTCAGAAAAAGATACGCCAAGTTACGCTCTAAAATGTGGATCTTCGAAGGCATAGAAGTCTAGGCCGGTTCGGAGTGGATCTAGAAAAGATTACGTGGAAAGATTTGGAGGAGGCTTTGACCTTTATACACCCTAACCCACTCAACACTTTCCTAGAGACCTACTGTCAAGGAGGATCAGTCGTCATCATCTACCAAGTCTTTTCCCATTTATATTGGAGTCATCCTAGAACTTTACAAGGAGTGACTGACTACCTAGCCTCTACAGTCTAGGCCTTTCTACATAGCATGAAAACTACTACTCATTTAGTTTGACACAGCTAATTAAAGCACCTACAATGAATAGTTGTTATTAAATCTAGCCTGTACTGTTCCTGTAGCGGTAATACAGCAGAGTTAAGGCCTCCTTTCATTTCTCCTATTGTCTGGTAATTCTAGTCCACTTTATGTCAATTACTACGGAAGGCATCTCAATCCACACAAACTTCCGATAAGGACTAGGTGCGGAAACCAGACCACAAAGATAAGATAAGACATCTCAATCGTCCCACCATTCCCTTCGTGATCTGCCGCGAACTTGCCTTGCAATTTCAGGAGTTTCAGTGTTTTACAGGTTTACCGATCGATCGGTATGCTGTAGACATATTCAGCCCAGTCCCACTTAAACTGGGCAACATTCTGAGCATCTTCAACGAATTGAATTTTGGAGCAAGGTATATTGTTTCAAACGCGACCCGTTAGTTTAACACCAAGTTTACATAAAATAAAAAAATATTGCAATAACCCCAAAACCGCCTCACAAAATTCGAGAAAGACCAATGTTACCAGCAAAAAAATACTCACTTATGCAGCGAGGTGATAGGTGGGTCTATGGACTGCTTGCCGAGCGGCCGCTTGCGGTAGGACGGGCAGTTGGCGCGCCGGTCCACGTGGCGGTAGCAGGCGTCGCACAGGCAGCTGTCTATGGTCAGCTTCTCTTCGTCTGGTGGGGTGGGGGGTGGTATAGTCTATGGTTTATAACTACAGAAGGATAACCCCACGGGGATGTTAATTTAAATGTCGTAAACTGCAATTGCAAAAGCACCATTCGATCAAGGGATTTGATGATGCCAATAAGTTTACAGTGTTACAATTTCTAGAAAACATATTATTGGTTGACATATACATACATACATATACAAGACTACTTGTATTGTCTAATAACTCATTAGTATTTGAATGGTGAAAAAGCTTTAGTTACAGTTTAATGATTAATCTAGTTATTATGACCACACATACAAATGTTGGCTTAGTCGCAAAACGTCTCATTTGCAGAATGACTCATTTGCCGAAAGTTTTTTCGCAATTTTTTTAAAATTAGAATACGTCTAGTTTTAAGTTAAAAAAAAGTTGTTTATATCATTTCCTTATTAAATGTTTACAAGTTTTACAATTTGTTCATTAATTTAGCATATAATAAACCTGAGAACTAGTTGTTATAGAATAATATACATTGTATCACGTCATCATCAATATTAAATATGCTAAATGGAAAAAGAAACTTTTTTAAAGTTACTAAGGGCGGAATTCACCAATAAAACTAATCGCGTTTTAACGATTGGCTCGCATAATCGCGTTTAGCCGCTGTCACTAGTGTCACTTGTAAAAATACGAAAAATACAGACAAGTGACACTAGTAACAGCGGCGATTATGCGAGCCAAACGTTAAAACGCGATTAATTTTATTGGTGAATTCCGCCCTAACACGTTTGCGAGAGCCATTCTTCGAAAAAGGCATTGTAACCTGATTGACCAGAGGGCGACATTATGAGAAAGAATTTTTAGAGTTAGTAGACATTTTGAGCAGTGGTGGCCGAGTGGTAACGGCCCCGACGTACGAGTTGTAGGTCGCGGGTTCAAACCCAGCCAGGCGCATTACTTTGTGTAATTTATTTCATCACCACTGCTCTCAAAACGATGAAGGAAAACATCGTGAGGAAACCGGCATGTCCTAGAACCAAAAATTCGAAGACATGTGACATCCACCAACCCACACTGGGCCCGCGTGGTGGATTACGGCCCTTTCCCTCTCCTAGAGAGAGGAGGCCTGAGTCCCAACAGTGGGAACATTATAAGGCCGACTAAGCTAACCTAAGACATTTTGCGAAAGAGGCGTTATGCAACTAGGCTTTAACGGAACTTCAACAAACAAAGAATACTCACTATCCAAAACTTTCTTCTGTCTTTCCGAGCTTTTGATCTGCGCGATATGGCACGGCGTATCAAAGAGACCGAACTTGCCGCCGCAGTAGAAGCACTGGTCCATGCAGAGCCTGCCAGGGTGGATGCTGAACGAAGACGCCTTCTCTGGGATCACTAGGTTCAGCGTTTCCTTCGGTTCCACTGGCTCAGGGGCTGCCTCAGGATCTGTGGGGAATAGCTTTGTTGATGGGTGGGCATTATTGGGGTGGGGGTTGGTTATGTGGGTGATTTGATGGTGTTTGGTGTGATTTGCTTACCATTATTATATATCTTTAGTATAAAAAGGATATAGAAATTAAATAAATATGTGTGAGAGTGAGGTAGGCTAAAGATATATATAATAAGCTCGTATGTTCTGAAGGGGTAGGTACACGAGTATATAATCACATGAAAAATTGTGTACATACAGAAATTATGTATCTGTATGTTTGGGTAGGTTTACGTTCTTTAGAAGAATATCTCAGTATGTGTAGTTATAATACGAGCTTGCGAACGACGAGCAGTAGGTAACTCGTCGGCTGCCCGTCCGGTACGGACCAGGCCCGAGTCGTTGGCGCTTAGTGTTACACGCGCACCTCAAATAGATGTCAGCAAAACTGATGGGGCCCAGTAGGGGCATTGTCTGCTAGGACTGAGGGTACATTTAAAAGAGTGACTTTGGTCTTAGACCGCAAAGGGCGACTGAAGGACACAGGTAGTTTTTAGTCAGTAAAAGTCTTCTCGATCCACTCTGGATTGGGAGAAGTCATTGGATCATTTCCCACCTCAAAAAAAGAAATGTGTAGATATTGGTCTCATATCTCGACAAATTGATTAGGCTGTCGTTATTTTTGAAAATAATTCGCATAAGTTAGCATAAGATTTGACGGTAAATTTCTTACTTTGATACTTGAAAGAAAATGTGTTATAAATAAATATTATAATAAGAATCCGAATAGACAAGACGATAAAATGAATATTTTTGGCCAAGTTTTCTGTGCCAACTTTCTAAATCTAAAAACGAATACACATATATATAAATTATGTTACTTCAATGATCGTTAAACATGCTTTATGTTACTATATCGTGCGTTTAAGCTCTTGGACAGACAGTACAGTCAACTGCACGTAAATCTTACAATTAGACCCTGACAGCGCCTTTATGTCGTAGTAATAAGGGTTGTTTTTGTAGTTAGTGCTTGCTGCAGACGTGCGTTTGACTGTAGTAATTGTTAGCAAGGTTAGTTCTGTTTGCGAGGGCCTATGTTCACGCGATACTTGACTTAAAATGTACATTTATAATAATTAAATTATACTGTTGAGTGATTAAAGTTCTAAGGAATTTAATTTGTTGGATAAATTATGGTCAATATAACGTAGGAAAAATTTGCCTGCTGCGGTCTTCCCGTCCAACTATAATTTAGGAGTCTTCAAGGCTAGAGTGAATAGGCTCTTAATAAACTAGTGCGCCTCACCATCAATGACTGCATCTCTGCTTGCCATCAGGTGGGATCGCAGTCAAGCTCTGGTTTATATCAATTAAAAAAAAAGGCACATGGAAAGATGAAAAAAAATCTTGTGGTACTAAAATGTCTTATTTTATAACTGAGCAAAGTGATTAATAGCCTTCCCGGAAACCGAAGCTTGAGTGAGACGAAAAGAAAATTTGATTAGGTATATGTTTTGCTAGAAAACGTAGGTTAAATTACTAATTATTAATATAAAAAGCCTGACTTAGACTGCTGAAACAGAGTCTTGAAACATTCTCTATACTAATATTTTAAAAAGGAAAAGATTTTTAAAAAAATGTAAATGTGAGAACACTGTAGACTCCGCGAATTCTTAGGTTACTTCATATTACGACTCACTTTTTATTATGATTATTTTCATTGTACTTTTTAGTACAATATTGATCAGTCTACACTGTCCTTATATAATATCTACTTATACTGTAATATGTAATATGCAAATATTGTAAAAACAAAAGAAAAGAGTAACCATGAAGTTTTGCCGGTTCTTCTCCATAGGAAACGACCAATTTGGAACCGTGCACTAGCTTCTGACGTTTTATAAGTGCCCATGTAGGCCTATGTGAAACTTAAAACTTAAAAAAAAAACTCAAAAACTACGAGACCGATTTTAAAAATTCATTCCCCAGTAAAATGCTACTTTATAACTGAGTGACATCCACACTATATAACATTATTAATGTGAAATTAACTCTGTCTGTCTGTTACACTTTGACGGTTAAACTACTGAGCCGATTATGATGAAATATTGTGTGGAGTAAGCTTGATCCCAAGGTAGAACATAGGCTACTATACTTTTTATTTGGCTTCGACTTCGTAATAACTGACATTCACGGCAACGAAGTCACTGGCAAAATTGACTGGCCTGTCGGTCTAGTGGTTAGTGGCCCTGAGTGCGTGATGAGCACAATCATTGGTTCTGTGTCTGGGTGTAATTAAGGAATAAAAATAAGTAATATACTAGTGCGCCTGACCATCAATTATTGCATCTCTGCTTACCATCAGGTGGGATCGCAGTCAAGCACTGGTTTGTACCAATTAAAAAAAAAAATATATGTTCAAACAGTTATCTATTACTCATAGCAGAGCTCTGCTTAGTTTGGGACTAGATAGATTAATGTTAAAGTTGTGGAATATTATTAATTAAAAGCTAATTTGTTATAAGTCTAAGTTTCATGAAGCTTTTCTTACAAATGCCATTAATCATGTAATATTATATCAAGTTCCTGATACTATATTAGCATCGTACTTGGATCCCACAGCTAATAATGTGCCCCCTACATCAGGATGTGCACACTGCGTACAGTAATTGATAGAGTCGAGCCGTGAGGAAACTCGCGAGGACATTATAAGGAAAAGTACATTATAATATACGAAAAATTAGCACCACAATATAACTAAATCCCATGGGTTATCCGAAAGAGAACCCCGAGGCCCTGGGACCCAAGACAAAGAAGGAACGCAAGGCAAAGAAGGAACATATGGGTTTTAGTCAGTAAAAATCTGACACGCCTTCCCTCTTCGCCCTAGCGCGGGAGAAGTCATTGGATGATTTCCCAACTACAAAAAAAAATATGGCAAAATTGCCTAAAGGGATAGGCGAGGCAATAAGTTTTTTTTTTTTTTGAAAAGCTGTTCTACTCTTGGAATTGTTCCTGTATCTTAAGGTGTGCTCACTAACATGTAAACTGGCATCCAACAGACACCCAGACCGCCGCACATCTATCTATAGGCTATACAAATATATCAACGGGGGCATAGTAAAAAAACTTATCTATAATTTTGCTATTTCCTTTTAAAAATTACAACAACTTAGCAATATTTACTTTGCACCCGTCAATTTGTTCTGTGCAAGAATCGAACCCGCAACACAGAGCACAGTAGCCAATCGCTTAGCCACTGCGTCAACAGTGCCGTTCGTCAATTACGCTCTGATACTGGAGAAATCCTAATGGAAAATGTAACATATAGACTCACCTAGCTTTTTTTTACGTGAGAAATCATCAAATGACTTTTCTCGCTCTGGGTGGAGCGGGAAGGAGTGTCAGACTTCTAAAACCCAGTGTGCCTGTTTTTGCTAGGGCCACGATATCTCCTTAGAACAATCCACAGCCCTGGCAGGCATCGGCCCTAACTGACCCCGTCAATTTTGCTGACATCTCTTTGAAGCGCACATGACAACAGAACGCGCTATCGACCCAGGCTTGGTTTTGCCTGGACGGCGAGCTACCCGTTGCTCGCCTTCCCCGCCTACGATGGCCGGAAATGGTCTTGCGACTACCAATGCGCAGTGATTCCGGCAGAAAGACTGACATAGCTATGCGCACGTAATCTACACTAATATTATAAAGAGGAAAAATTTGTTTGTTTGTTTGTAATGAATAGGCTCAAAAACTACTGGACAGATTTTAAAAATTCTTTCACCATTCGAAAGCTACATTATCCACGAGTAACATAGGCTATATTTTATTTTGGAAAAAAGTAAGGTTCCGTAAGATATTTGAGTTTTTCGGACACAAGGTGTAAAAAGTCAACCAGAAAAGTTACTTATTTTGCGTACGCTGCCTAAACTATAAAAGATAGAACCATAAAATGTTCTAATTAATTGTAGATCTTATAAATATCTACCAAAGTTTGTTAGGAGAAACCTACTTTCACGCGGGCGAAGCCGCTGACAGAAGCTAGTATATTATAATTTTAATTAAATTCAGTTAGATATCAATGTATTTTTTTAATGTATTTCCGCTATTATTCTTTTTAGTTTCTAATCTCCTAGAATAGTTATTAAGTATCATATTTATGTGGTATTATTCCAGGAAATGATCTATCCGTATGCCCAATTTCATTCAAATCCGTTTAGCCTTTTGAGCGTGAAGGAGTAACAAACATACACGCGCATAAAAAATTACATATGTTCGCCTTTGTAATATTTTTGATAATTACACTATTAGTGTAATTATTATTCCTATTTAATTTTTAAATATTCAATGTAACTTCCATGCCTTTTATAGAAATTGAATTAGTAATTGCTGAGTAAATTCGTGTGAGTAATATTAGAAGAGTCATGCAAAACGTAATGAACTTAGTTTTATTATGTTCTCATTAAGCTCTGGCCAGTTATCAACATTTATATTGAACGCAGTAATGTTCCTTCATTATAAAGTTTGATAAAACTGACAAAAATTCGCTAGTGCACACATTATACCTATATTAACTATGCATTTATAAGTCATCAGCAATAATAACTTATTTCCTGAATTCTTTATAAAGAATATAAATAATTTACCTTCAATATTTTGACCGGAAAAACTATTACTGATTCGTGACACATAAAAAACAGATTTATAATGCAACTGAAGCATTATTAAGGTAGTCAATTTTCATGCGACAAAAAATTCAGTCGCACGTTTTTTTTTTTTTTTTTTTTAATTGATATAAACCAGTGCTTGACTGCGATCCCACCTGATGGTAAGCGGAGATGCAATCATTGATGGTCAGGCGCACTAGTTTATTAAGAGCCTATTCACTCTAGCCTTGAAGACACCTATAAATAAACGTCTATAAATATGATGTGTGCACTAAACGACAGACAGTGTGTAGTGGGGTGAATGTATCCACACACCATGGTTGTTAAGACGATTACTGTAATGAGACTTTCTGTGCCCACCGTCAGATGCCGCGCCCGGAGCACCCTGTAGACAAAACAAAAAGCATTAGAATTATATTTATGACCTTCTTACCTTAGAACTTACATTTAGACTAGAAAGAGAGAAAGAAAATGGTATGATAAACAAAACATCAACCTGTATGTGTTTCTTTAAAGCCTGAGAGATATTATGGGACAAAATGTCCCACAACATGACGCGCAACACTGTCAAATTGTCGACCAACATATCCCGCATCACGTGAATGCGTTGTAAAATGTTGGACGGCAAGTTGCGGGACACTTGGCAACGTTGCAGCTTCACGTAGATTGAGCGTTGATCGTTATGGTGGCGGACAATTTATCCCCTAATATATCTAAGGCTTATGGACACTAGGGGACTTCACCCTCTGTCAAATTGTCCAGCATGTCCCACAGCACGAGAATGCATTCTCTGTGCTATACCAGTGTACCAAATTGCATCAAAATCCGTTCAGTCGTTCGAGCATGAAGAAGTAACAAACATACTCACTCACAAACTTTCCCTTTTATAAAATGTATTAGTGTGATACATCACTTTAACCTGCTTGAAAATTGTTGTTTATTTATATCTATAGTTTACTAATATGGCAATACAGGCTAAATCCAATGCGATATTGTAGTTCCCTTATTTTATCATTCAAATACTACTTTAGTGTCACTGTTTATATATAGCTAATTCTACATGTAGCTATATATATATATAATACCCTACCGATATAAACTCTGCTATCTTTTTTTTCGGTGGAAAAATCATCCAATGACATACCCCGATCTTGGGCGGAGAAGCAGACCTATGGGCTCCAGTAGGCTTCGACCCTGCTGGGCCCCTACGGTTTGCTGACATCTCCTTGAGGCGCGCGTCGAACAGTACGCGCTGTCGATTACTTGGGCTCGGTTCGGACGGTCACCGTTGGGCGCGGGCTTACGGACGGCGAACAATGGGTAGCTCGCCGTCCGAAAGGCCGCGCCTACGGAAAATCTGCTATCTTTTTTTTTAATGTTATCTAGTGCTTGACTGCGATTCCACCTGATGGTATGCAGTTTTGTAATCGTTGATGGTGAGGCACACTAGTTTAATAAGAGCCTATTTACTCTTGCCTACATCTACAGTCCATATGATGTGAATACATAAACTGGCTGTCAATACCATCCCACCTTAGTGGTTGTAACCAAATTAACAATAATATCAATCATTAAAGTTGGTAATGAATTAAATTATAAATATTTCATGAATCATTATTATCATTATTTCATGAATGTTGGGGGTTTATCAACGTTGTCGTGTTTATGATTATTCATTTTTATAAATCTTCTAAAATAATCTATATATATGTATAAAAGCGAAATACCACTCACTGATTAATCACGAAATCTCAAAAACTATAACACCTACAAACTTAAAATTTGGCAGGTAGGTTCCTTATAAGGTGTAGACATCCGCTAAGAATTTTACCGAACTCACCCCTAAGGGAGTAAAACGGGGTTTAGAAGTTTGTATGGAGAAATCGACTTTTACGCGGGCGAAGCCGCTGGCAGAAGCAAGTATTTTATAAGCATAATCAGCCTTTTTAATGTTCCCACTGCTGGGACTTAGGCCTCTTCTCTCACGAGGGCCCAGTCCGGTTTGTTGGATATCAATATTTATCTTCGAATTTTTGGTTCTAGGAAATGCTATGCTGATATGGAGTCCTTACGTTGTTTTCCTTTACCGTTTTGAGAACAATGGTGATGAAATAAATTACACAAAGTAAGGCGCCTGGCTGGGTTTGAACCCGCTACTGTAAACTCGGGGCAATTATCACTGGAACACCAAATTAATGTAGGATCTTTTCATACATTTTACAATCCTCATCTATCATAAGAAAAATCCAGTTTTAATTCACATACTAAAGAACTAGGGCCACGTAAAGATTGCCGCCCAGGGCCTCATTTCGAACTAGTCTTTATTCATAGTGTACATAAAGTTAATTCATAACATAAATAATAATGTGCTTACGTTCACGAATTCAGTTATCAAAGACATAATAAGATAGTGGCAATGATTATTAAGATAATCATTGTTTTACAGCCCGTGTTTATTGATAAAGTTAATAGGCTGTCCTTGGTATAAGATTAATTTTTATTTGAATAATAGAAAGCTATTTCTCAATAAAAGCTTAGCATTAACATAGACGGGTGAACAAAGTTACGGAATAAAATAGTTTGTAATTATTATTGGATTTTCATCTAAATTTATTTTGGTTTAATGAGATAATTATTTTAGGAATGGAAAATATATTCGTTTTACTAGCTGGGCAGACGTTGTCTTGGACGAAAGCTGGCTTTTAGTCAGAAAAGTCAAAGTCAAAAGCTTTTTATTTCACATAGGCCTACATGGGCACTTATAAAACGTCAGAAGCTAGGGCACGGTTCCAAATTGGTCGATTCCTATGGAGAAGAACCGGCAAGAAAGTCCATGGTTACTATTTAAAAAAAAAAAATTGAGATCCCGAATGCAGCGCCACATAACGGGTTCAATTGTAACTTCGAATGATCCTGGAACCCCTCCCCACCACCACTAGATAAGAATGCATTTTTAGTGATAGATATATTTGCTGTATACAATAAAAAAAACAACAGTAGGAGCTTAAAATTAATATGGTGTAACAATGGGCGGTCTTGTTGCTAAAAGCGATTTTTTTACAGACAAACTTTGGATGGATTAGTAAACTATCTTTTAACTAATGAGCTTAAAAGCTATCTTGAATAGCTGTAGGATTTCAAAAAAGATGAATATTCTAAATTAATATAATAATAAAATTTCCTCAGAGGCATTGATAAGGAATATTTAGAGAAAATTTCGATTTCAAAAATATCTGTTATTTATTTATTGTGCACACCTACCAGTGTTGTCTTTTTAACCCAATGGTTGACTGGTAGAGAATGCTTTGTGGCATTAAGTCCGCCTATGTACCACCACTGTACATGAAGTTTAAATAAATAGATAAAATGTAGGAAACCATTTACTTTCTCATGACACCTTTTAGTCTTTGCTGTCCTAAATACCATTGTGGCCTGGTTCCTTACCATGACGTGTTAACACATTGACATCGGCACTCATTTTTGTATTATTTCAATTCTAGCGGTACGGGGCATTTAAGACCTCGTTTGAAAACTATCATTATGACGGTAAGGGGTTTGTTAGACCCCGTAACGTTTAAAAAAATTACAATATTTTTTGTGAGGTGAGGTACGAGGTCAAAGTGACCTCGCATTTAAGTAGATACACCACTGCATTTTGTTTTATTAGTGCATTTTAGGTATACATTTATCTCTTTTCTACACTAAACCAAATTGAAGTTGTGGTCTCCGCACAGCAAAGAAGACTGTTTATCTCAACCGAAGTGCGAAGACACGCACGAGGCGTATTAGACCTCGTTCCGCATTGAACGTGTTAAAATGTCAAGCGTTCGAGCGAGAACGAGGGATGGAGCTATACTCCCTATAAAACTCTACCCCTTTAACAGTTCAGCTCCTTTAACAGTTCAGTTTAGGTCGTCAAATGGATCGCGTTCGAATATTATAAAGCTGAAGGGTGGGTTTCTAAATTGAGTATTTTGAGTTGAGAATATCTCAAGTCTACTTAAATGATAAATTTTGAAAGGCTAAAAGTAGAGTTTAAGTTTGAAAAATTATTTTTATGTTGGATAACCCATTTATCAAGGAAACTTATAGGTTCAAGGTAATATCACGCTACGACCAACAGGAGCGGTGCAGAGAGCAAAGACGTGAAGAAAATTAATCTGGAAATCTATATAGGAATCTAGAGTTTACTCCCCTAACATGCTAGTTGGGAAAAGGGGGGAGATGATGATGACTGCAAACTCCTACAAGACCTTCCTAATAAAATTAAATATCATCTTTCATTCCTTAAAAAAAAATGAAACAGAAAACTGAACCATAGGTGCATTCACATACACAAGACCCCCAGACCCAGGCCATACAAATATTTGTTACATGCGGGAATCGAACCCACAACACACAGCGCAGCAGCCAATCGTTCAACAACTGTTCCAACCGTCATCTTGTCTAAAACCCTAGTCTAGACACTACCAAGGGACTCGAAAAATTCTGCAATGTAAATAAGTGGCGAAGTTGGAGAGATGAACTTGATAAATACCAGAGGGATTGGTCCACAATGGCCGAAGACATACTTGTGTGGAAAAGGGAAAGGGAGGCCTTTGCTCAGCAGTGGGACATAAATTGGCTATAAAAAATAATAAGTATACTATAAGTGTGTCTGCTCACCTCTCGCCTCTCGATGGTGTAGTAAGCATCGTCTTCGTTGGCTGCCTCACCCACCTCCGGCGTCGGCTTGCCCGTCCGGTATTTGCTCTTCTGGAAAGTCATTTTCAACGAGCTCCTATGCTTCTTCTTGTCACCCGCACCTCTGTTCAACTTTATCACAGTCTTCAAAGTCCCCGTATAATCACCCTGAGCTTTCGTAGTCTTGCTCTTATTAGACATCATTCCACCATAATTGGACCCATATATCCTTTCCTTTTCTTTGAGTTTCTCTATCTTTGCTTCCTTGGCTGCCTTATGAGTCAGCAAGCCAAGGGTTCTCAGCACATTTTCCTTGCGTTTCTGACTCTCTGGTGTTTCATTCAGGACATTGCTGGGGCCTGCCTGACTTTCGATTGAGTTGCGCGCCGATTTAGGCTTAGGACTCTTTGCTGGCTTGACTTCTTTGACTTCAGGCTCCGCAGGCTTAATTTCAACAACTGTCTCAGTCTTTTCCTTTTCTACTACAGGAGTTTCTTTAGTCTCTTCAGGTTTTTTCTCTGGAACTGCTTCAACTTCCATCTTCTCAGGCTCAGGAATTGGAACAATTGGAGCTGGAGTTGGAACAATCGGAGTCGGGATTGGAACAACTGTAGTTGGAATAGGAACTAATGGAGCCTGAGCGGGAACAATTGGAGCTGGAATTGGAACAACTGGAGCTGTTGGAACTGGAGTTTCAGCCTCAACAACAGGAGGTTCCATTTTCGCTTCCTCTTCCTTAGGAGCTTCAACAATTTTCGTGATTTCCGCTTTAGCCTCAGAAGCTGCAATATCTTCAATGGACTTGATCGTTTCTATCGGCGGGGGCAGTGCTTCAGATTCTACAGGCATCGCTTCGGGAGACTTCATAGCGACGGGCGCAGGCGTGATCGACACAGAGTGCGAGACGCTCGCGTGAGGCGGCGACTTGATCTTCTCGATCGTGGCCATCTTGTCGTCAGTGTCCATCGTAGATTCCGAGGACTTTCGCGACATCGACTCTCTAGATTTCCTCTTGTCATTGTTGATCTTAGGCTCGATCACACGAGGCGTCAGCGAAACTTGAGTGGAATCTAATAACACGCCGCCGAGGTTGGGGCCCGACGTGTTGGGATGAAGCGTCGCGAACTGATGCAGGTCTATCTGAGTAGCTGACTGCGACGCCGACTTGTCGACAGACTTCCTTATTTCCGTCAGAGTAACATCTCTGCCGAGTGACTTCTCAAATATACTAATAGCATCAGATTCTTTTGAGTGGTTAGAATTTGTGGACTCCTTCCTTGAACTAAAACTATTCCTTTTAATTAGAGTGACTGAGTTAGGCATGTCTATATCGGTGGATTTCCTCACTTGATCTCTCTTGACTATTGAAATAGCAGAGTTGTTCTCAAAGCAACTCAATACATTCTCCTTTTCAAATGGCTTCTCTGGTGATCTTACAGATTGAATGTCTTTTAGTGGCTTTATGTCGCCAGACTTCGGTATCAACACCACATCGTTTGTCACCATCATTGCTTTACTACTACTATCAGTAGCTTTCGACTCCATTTGTCTTCTCTTATCAAATTCTTCGAATTCCTTTAGTCTATCCATTAGCTTGTCAATACTGGCGACAGGACTACACTTATAAGGTATCTCGTGCTTGGCTCCATCTATAGGTTTTTCAACGGAATCTTCCTCATAATGAAGCCGTATATTTTCACCATCATCATTCTTGGACGGCGTGTTCTCATTACTGAAAGGAGATATAATATCTCTGTCTTTTACAGGCGTCTCAGGCGTGGGGACATTGTCTCCATTGACAGGTTTGGCTAGGCCATAGAATTTAGAAGCAGTCTTTGTCTGCAATTGGTCAGGGTTGCTGTCAGTAGTGACTCTAGTGTTTGAGTTAGAGACCATCTCCAAGTCGCCGTCTATGTTCTGGTCGAGGTCGTTAATGAGATCGTTGATCTCCTTGGTGAGCGTGTCGATGGTCTCCACCTTGTCGTCGGCGACGTCGGCGGTGATGGTGCTGCTGACGCAGTTCTTGGGCGCGGCGCTGGCGGCGGGGGCGGAGGGCTGCGCGGGCGCAGGACGCGACGCCGCCATTACCTTGCGCCCGCGACGCGCCTTCCTTATATTCTTGGACATCTCCTTAGAGTTGAATGTCTTAGACATACTAGTCAATATACTACTACGAGCATCAAAAAGCGTATTATCAGTCTTCATTATCATTTTTTCTTCTATTTCATTTGAATTTAAATCATCTAAGTTTATCCTATTACTATTATTGTTGTCAGAGTCTAATGAAGTACTTCTGTTTAAGCTCAGTTTCTTATCCTTTGCATTCGCGTTATTACTAGGCTCCGGGGGGTCCAGTTTGGTTTCAGCTAATTTAGAGTCAACAACAAGAGAAGGCACTTTTTCAATAGTCGAGATCTGTACATTATTTTCAATATCTATATCTAGGTCAGTCTTAGATTTATCTAGTTTTTTGTTGAGCTCCTTGCTGTCCGAGTCGTTGAGCGTTTCACTCATGCTCAAGTCAGACTCAGTGTTGTCTGAGCATTTAGAAATCTCACTGCCATCACGAGAGCATGAGCGGCCCCTCTTCAACTTCTTACAGTCTTCAGGAGTGTCTGCAGTATCTGAAGTCTTAGAATCTGAATGCAGTCTACGCCTCTTCTTCTGTTCTTTGATAACAACTTCACTCAGTAAATTCTTGACTTTCCTAGGTTTCCCACTGCGAAGGTTCTTTCCTTCAAACATTGAGGGACTATTGCTTCGTTCAGAGCGCATTGAATATGGGCTGGTGCGAGGTCCCAGCACTAGGCTACCTGGAGTGTCACCAAGCATTGTCTTCATCATAGCCATATCGGAGCTGAGTCTCTGTCTCCGCCCCGCTGTCTTGGGACTTGACGATCTTGAGTTAGGTGTTGTGTCTTCACCTGGCTCCTTCTTGATTTCAGAAGCAGGTATCAATGGGACGGTTTCTTTGTCTTGAGACTCTTCGGGATTCACCTTCAATGCAGGCTTTCTTCCTCTTTTTGCAGTTTGTTTTATAGCATTTTTAACTTTTTCTTTGATAACAATAGCTTTTTTGCTTCTCAAAGTTTTTCTGATGCCCAAAGGTCTCTTTTTGACCACAGCTTTAGGTTTGCCTATAGGTTTCTTAGTTTCTTTGGACGTTTTAGGTTCTTCTGGTGAAGACTTCTTGTCATCATCATTAATGTCTGAGGCCTTCTTGCGGGCACGGGTCTTGGGTTCTATGACGGTATCCTCATCGAGACTCTTGTCTAGTTCCTCCTTAGCTTGTTTGGTTTTCATGTTGGAATGTGTGGTGGGAGATGTCCCCGTTCTTCCGACATCAGGTAGAAGCTGGCTGTCAGCTTTGCTCTTGTTAGTCGATCTGAGCTTGATCGACGGGCTGCCACAAGTCTTGTCTGAATGTTTCTTTTTGCTGGCCTCTGAAGACTGACTCTCACTGTCTGTGTCCTGTAGATTGGTGTCAGTTAAGCTCTCTTCAGGGCAGGTATCACAACCACTGTCGTCCTTGTTCAAATTACAAGCAGTTTTCAGTTTCAGTGACTCCTTAATCTTTGTGTTAGGACGACTTTGAGCCATAATACATCTCTATATTGTGCCATCTGGACCTGGAAAGCGATAAGCATTCGTTAATTACCCTTACGGCCCTATAATTAGCAACGTGGTATTAAAAATCACTTGTTGAACAATATCAAAAATAACTTCTAACTTAAGTTGGTTAAAACTCTGATTTTTAAATAAATAAGTAGTCATAACACTAAATTAACGTACTGTGTACTCAATTGTGGTATAATTTGGCACAATTCACATATAAATCGTGTCTACAGTTCGTGGTAAACAAAAGCCAACGCGCGCTAATCAACAAGTTCGCGCAATATTATCACATTTATCACTTATTACGGCCTTATTTACGGTTTATTTGGGAACATCAAACTTTAGTCAACTTAATTATGAATCAAAATAACTTTTCAAAACTATCAAAACATATGAAATCGCGCCGGAAAATTCATGAAAAACTCGATGTTTTGGTGGCGAGGCCGCGGGTGACACCTAACGCCACCTACAGCTGAGCGAGTGCGTATGCGTCGGGCGAACGAAAGCACCAAATCATTTCCCCAGCCGTGGCGCACCTCTGCAATGTCCTCACAAAATACTCACAATTTATCCAATGAAACCTCCAAAAACCACAATAAACAGTTAATTGGATACACAACGCACCATAATATGCGAAAAAGTTCAATATAAACTCGCGATTAAACTTAGAAAACGATTTTTGAAAAGCCCAAATGACTGCAGGCGTCCGCCATAATGTTTCCTTCGAAACGAATAATATAGTTCTTATTGCTCTTGTAGCAATTCTCTATTCGCTATTCAAAATGGCGACTGTGTGGCGCTCACAGTGCGCGTTTGCGCGGCTTTTTGCTGGAAAAACTGGACAAATCCTGAACAACGCGACTGATTTGGGTACAAAACTTGGTCCGGGATCACAATCGGTAATTATTTAATTATATTTTCACTCGCGTCGAGTCGTAATGTCGCTTTGACCGCGACATGTGACAGAACTATAGATGTACACCCTTCCACACAAGTTTCTCGCGACTTCGTATTTTTTATGACATTAATTTATTTTCAGAATGACTTTGATTAATGATCCGTAATGCGAAGTTTTAAAATTTTTCTATGAGTTTTAATAGCAATTACATATTGTTTAAAGGTTTATTGTTTGAGGTTATTATTTCACGTGTGATTTGTTTCTTTTTTTCAGGGAAGACTTTTCTGAACTTTTTTATTTATTTATTTTTCCTTTTGTTTCAGGCGATATTAGCAAGGAAATACTCTAACTATGCGCACTCTCCGTTCGTTACTAAAATAAAAGAACAATATGATTACGAAATTGTGAAGAATCCTCCGGAGTGGGGATATGTGCAGAGACTTTTGCCGTTTGACACAATTCCCGCGGTGACTCCCAAAGAGAGCTACCCTTCTGGTTGGGTTCCACCCAAAGAAGAGGCTAAGAGTCTCCCATTTTTCCTTTCCAGAACAAGAAATCACGAAATACCAATTTATTTGCAAATCACATACAGAGGTATCCGCAAGATAACAAAAATAAAACGGATTGAAGGAGATATTTGGCTCATGAACGATGAAATTAAGAGTTACTTGAAAGAGAAGAATAACAGATATGTAGAAACTCGTGTTCATGAAGTTGGTAGATTTATAGAAGCAAAGGGCGATTATGTTAATCAACTATTTGACTGGGCTCACTCCAAAGGCTTTTAAATAAATTTAATACCAATGTAATAGTTGCAATAAATTGATTTAGTAAATTGAAATCGTTTTATTTTCCATATAATTTAAGCAAAAACAACATAAAAACAAGTACATGACATTCGCATCACACATACACAACTTACATTTTTTTTTAACGTGGTAGACATCTTTGGTTCTCGGAACTTGAAGGCGTATAATGAGCCAACTCACAATGGCTTCGTTAGACGCTTCCGATGATATAAAGCACTAGACAAGAGATATCCTAATATGTAAGCACTATGCAAATACACCCTAAGACAACCGGAGTTTGTCACAAATTACAATAGTTCTTTCAAATACTTAGTGGATAAGAACTAGTTATTTATTTCGACACTATTAAAAAGCAGTCGTTTTATCGTAATTAGGTAAGTACTGTAATTAGTATTATAATAGATGTGTGTAAATATGTAATTAGTAAGTATTAAGGTACGAACAAGATTTTTGTTTTGATAGAAAGTCTCGATCAGATAAAAAGACAATACCTTCGTATTTTCTGTTAATTATGCTTTATTTTTATATTTAAAAAGTTTTAATACAATTTGTAATCATCAAATCATCATGTAAACTCATCATGCACATTCTGGGTACTTTCATTACTAAGATTTGTCACATATTAATTAAAATGTAATTTTCCTGATTTTGCATCCAATTTCACAATTCAAATATTATATTTTGCAATATTTACTGTAACTTAAACCAAAAAAATAAATAAATAAGCAAAAATAATCAAATAAACAGTCTCAGAATTTCCTAACAAAATAAATAATATTGAAATAAATAATTCGTCGTAACCTCGTCAAAACTTGTTGGGAGGGTTGTACACGGCATGAAGTTTGATGATGTTCGCCGCCGCAAGGGGCGCTGCGTACGGCGGAAGGTTTTATCTACGTAGCTATATAACATCCGCCCGACAGCGATGGGCCTCTCCACGATACATATTTTCGATACGAACCCACTCTTCTTTGTTAAAAACAACTTTTCTGTACAATATGTGCGTTTATAAACAGTATAGTTCGCTTTTCGCGAGTTAAATACGTTACAAAACACTTTATAACTTTTAGGTTACTTTTATTACGATTAACTTTGTTGTAGAACATTAATTCGTTTATATTTCACGTAATTGGGTCTGTTATCGTTAGAAACTTTATTTAAGTCGGCATTTCAAAACATACGAGCTAATCGGGGATCGATATTGAACATTTACGGTTTTTATTACGTAAGATGATAGGTACAAAGTACCTATGTTACATAGTTATAATGATTTTCAAGGCCGAGCGCTTTCAGAATGACACGTGTACTGTCTAGGCATCGCGATTGCACAACAAACTATGATAATATGGTCGGGGGGTGGTATTTAATGACCATATAATGCGTCAAAGTTGTCTATAATGAACCATTTGCATTATTTTGATATTTGCAAGTTTCGTAACCAAAACTTGTTCGTTCTTTGTTTGTTTAGAGTTCTGTTTTAGATTAAGGAGTTTTGTTAAAACTTTTACAGTGTTATGAGAAGCTATTCATAAGAAGTTCCGTTAGGTACGTCCGTAGCGTAGCTATTGTAAGTTTGTTACCTGTGTAGTGTAGGTGAAGTTTGTGTCTTGATTAATAAAAGGTGGAGGGTTGATAAGGGGCATTTTTCGCCCATCACACATCAACACTATCTGTTTGAGCAATAATTACTTTGTCTTTCCATGTTATTTATCAAGTAAATGTCACTGAATATAAAAAAAATATCTCTAGCTATACAAATGCATTTAAAAATAGTCGGAAACAGAAACTTTACTTTTGAGTGTGTGATGAGTGTGTGTGGCGTAATATATCTGTTATCAACCCTCCTCTTGTCGTATTCAAGGTACCAAAAAGACCAGCGGGATCGTTCAAAAGAAGACAACTAAAGGAACACGGGTCAGTAAAAGACTGACACTCCCTCTCGCTCCACCTAGAGCGAGATAAGTCATTTGATGATTTCTCAGCCCACAAAAAATGGTAGCTAGTAGATTCCTATCTGTCGAATCCTTGACAAGATTACAAGACGTTTAGATAGGTTATACACTTACTAGCAGAGGCGTAACGTGAACTAATTTAGACGAGGGCGAAAGCGCAACAGCGAGGCCCTTTTCTTTTACAAATTCGAAAACAAGACAACGAACATCGCAACCTATTGTTCGACCACATCGTCGCTTACCATCAGGTGAAGTAGTTAGTGGTCAAACTCGAGCATATAAATGATAAAACAAACCCCTCGTTGTTAAAGAGTCCTCGAGGCTCGAGCAAGCGAGGCCCCTTTGGGTGCGAGGCCGTATGCGAGGGCCCACTTCGTCCACGCCTAGCTACTGGTTACTAGTAAGGCAAGATTCATAAATACAGGCTGGTTAATTTACGTAGTGTTTAAATGTAGAAAAAAATAACTGCCATCAATGGTCTTAATCTATTATCTTCCCATTCTGACCATGGTTGTCTTATAGGATAGATTCACATAGATTCAGCATCTTATCGAGAAATATTTCAGTATCCAGATGCATACTTTTCAGTATCTAATAGACCTTCACTAGGGGCCTTATTACTATGGCGTGTTAAAATGTCAAACGTGAGAGCGAGAAAGCGGGAAGGAGCTATACACCCTATATAGCTCCATCTCAGAGGCGCCGACTCCTTGGGTGCTCGGAGGCTTGAGAACCCATGAGAAATAAACAGTAGGTGCTGAGCACCCCTAAGAATAGGCATCAAGAAATAGATCAGTAATCGACTTTTAGGTTACGTATAAATTATAATATTTCTTGATAATAAAAACTAGTTTCATTTTTATATAATGGTTTCATTTTATATTTTTATCAAACATAATTAGTAATGAAGTACGCAGTATGTAAGTGGGACATTTATTTTTTTGTCGGTCGATCAGTGTGCATTTCTCTTCTCACATTTCGCCACTTTTTCGAGTCATCAAATGAGCATGAGCACCTATGAGGTTTTCTAAAAGCCGGCGCCCCTGCTCCATCCCTTTAACAGTTCAGTTTAGGTCGTCAAATGGATCGCATTAAGAGCTCCTGGTAGGGCCTCTAGACCTCCAATAGCGTTTCAGAGAGCTTATAATCACCAAACTTGGTGAGAGAATGGAATTCTCAGTGAAATACTTGGTTAATATTATGAACTGCAAATAATCACCGAGAGTTTCGTCAAAACTGGTGATTAAGGAATATATTGTGTTTTAGTGATTTAATTATAAGGCCAATAGATAATTCCAAGATAAGATAGGTTTATTTTTTAATTGACATAAAACTGATGATTTCAAAATTCATTGATTAAAACAAATTTTGCATATAATTAATTACATAATGTATTCAGCGTTGGAACTAAGAAATTTCAGTTAAAAAACCCAATGGGTAACACTTTGCTAGACCTGGGGTTTTGACCTGGGCACAACCCACCCCTAATTCTGAAGAAAGACTTCCCTACCACTTCAATAAAATATTTTACATATTGAGCCAGTGGAGCAGTGGTGACTGAGTGGTAACGACCCCGACCTACGAGTTGTAGGTTGCGGGTTCAATCCCAGCCAGGCGCATTACTTTGTGTAATTTCTTTCATCACCACTGCTCTCGAAACGGTGAAGGAAACATCGTGAGGAAACCGGCTGTCCTAGAACCAAAAATTCGAAAACATGTGTCATCCCGCACTGGGCCGGCGTTGTGGATTACGGCCTATTCCCTCTCCTACAGAGGAGGCCTGAGTCCCAGCATTGGGAACATTATAAGGCCGACTATGCTATGCTATGCTAACATATTGGACCATCTTATTAAAACCCTAAGATTCCTTCGTGCATAAGAAAGTATGTAAAGCCGTTGGTCCCAGGTGTCATTTATAGATCTGTGACAGTCATTACGGATTGTCAGAAGCCAGGAAAACTGACAGCAGGCTTGTCAAAGTATCGTTTTACACAGTTACTGGGTTATCGAGGTCAGATAGACAGTCACTCCATTTAATATACTAGTATCCAGCTGAATTCGGTACCACTCGCGCGCAAAGGTGTATTATTATTACCTAATTTCGAGTTTTTACGTAAAATCACCATAAAAAACTTTTCAGGATTTTTTTTGGAATACCGAAGATATAGAGACCACAATTTTCGGCCGAATATATTTCGTACACCCGTGTATATACTATATATATAATACGACAATTAAGCGTTTTTCAAGGTCATTCAAGTTGTACAACTAACCAAAACTTAATTGGGAAAATGGCTAGGCAGGTTGATTACTGTCTCACCACACTCCACCCACTCACAGAGACAGTGGGTGACGGTCCAGACACGTGTAAAAGACCCTTTACAAACATAGCTTATATATATAGTGTGTATAAGATAATTAACGGAAAGTGGATGTCTCTTTTTAAGGTTCCGTACCTCAAAAGGGAAAAACGGAATCCTTATAGGATCACTTTGTTGTCTGTTTGCCTGTATCTCTGTCAGAACCTTTAATCTCGGAACCGCGTGAAGGTATCGAGTTGAAATTAAAACTATATACTCAATTCTGCAGTACCTTGAAGATGTGAAAAATAAAATAGATATGGCCGTTTAAGTCGCAAAAAACGTATATTTTGACACTCTCAAGGGAATCAAAATTCATAGGGTACTTCCCGTTGGCCTAGAACCATGGAATTTGGCATGAAGCAAGGTCTTATAGCACAAGTATAGGAATAAATCTGAAAATTGAAAATTTTTGTCACGTCACAAAAAAAAACATTTTTCTATTCGGAAAAATCTTCGAATCGAGCTATTTACATAAGTTAGTTTGTACGGAACCCTCAGTGTGCGAGTCCAACCCGCTCTAACCTAGTTTTTTTGAGGTTGAACCTTTTGAGAGCCATTCCAAGAACAGAAGCCCACCACGAGCAGATGTTGCGATTCGTTTGATGACCTTAACTAAACTGTTAAAAGGATGGAATTAAATATACACCACTATTTTTTAATTTGTACAAAAAAATGGGGCTCTATCCGAACCCGTTACTGATCATATTTGTGTAGTCAAATGTAAAAAAAAAACGAAATTCCAAAAATGTCTACGAAATATTTGTCATAATTGGTTAATTCAACAATTGCTACTAGAAAATCCTACGCGCAATTGTTTTTCCATTTTGATCGCCATTTATTCATTCATTATCAATAACCTGTAGGTACTTACAATATTTCCATAAATTGAGTGACATTTTGGGATATAAACAAACGTTAATAATTTTGCTGTTATGAATATTATTTATTGAGACTTTACTTAAATAATAACAAGACCTTTTTCTAACTGTACTAATTAAAAATTAGTGGTGTATTGGGTATTTAGCTCCATCCAGCTTCCTCGCTCGCACGCCTGAGATGTTAACACATCGTCTTATGGCTTCAGCGGGGTTACCATGACGTTCAAAGTAAGATTGTTTCATTCTTATTTCAGTGTGGGTAAGCGACAGAGCTATAAAGGTTGTCTAGCGCCATCTCTTACCCACACTGGAAATAAGAATGAAACAATCTAACCTTAAACGTCATGGTACAGGTCCTGGTCGAACTTAAAATTGACTTAATCACCAAACTTGGCTGAAATATTGATGGATTACCTACATTACCTACATTTATAACAGGAGTGGGTTTTTAGTCAGTAAAAGTCTGACACTATCTCCCGCTCCGCCCAAGAGCGCGATTTGTCATTAGATGATTTTCTTAAAAAAAAAAGTTTTTTATACAACATTAGTTTTAGCATGAGCGAAACCTGAAACTCGTGTCTTTTTTTTTTTTTTTTTTTTTTTTTTTTTTTTTTTTTTTTTTTTAGGTGGGAAAATCATCCTAATGACATCCCCGCTCTTGGGCGGAACGGGAGATAGTGTCAGACTCTTACTGACTAAAAACCCACTCCTGATCCTTCGTTGCCTTCGTCCCAGGGCCCCGGGTTTCGCTTTCACACTACCCAGGGCCCCAGTAGGCTTCGACCCTGCTGGGCCCCTACGATTTGCTGACATCTCCTTGAGGCGCGCGTGGAACAAAACGCGCCGTCGACGACTTGGGCTCGGTCCGGACGGTTACCGGACGGTCAGACGGCGAGCCACCCATTGCTCGGCGTCTGCAAGCCCGCGCCTACGGTGGCCGGAAATCGGGATCGGAATCCCGGCGGCGATTGGGGCGTGAGGACCTTTGCCTCACGCGATCGGCCGCCTCCTTTGCTATCATTACTGCTTCGCAGAAGGAGGCAACCGCCTGCCACTCCTCCTCGCTCCGGACCATGGCCTGTACCAAGGCCCGGCGCGAGAGATCGCTGCCGCCGATCGCCCCCGCGAGGACACGGCGGTGCTCCGCCCAGGCGGGGCACACCTCTACCGTATGCTCCACCGTGTCCTCCGGGCGGTCCACACAATGGCGGCACCCGGGCGTTTCTTCCGCACGAATCCGGTGCAGGAACCTCCCGAACTTGCCATGTCCGGTGAGGACCTGCGTCATGCGGAAGGTGAGGACGCCGTGAGGTCTTTCCAGCCACTCCTCAAAGAGGGGTCTTATCGCCATAATTATGGCGTGCCCAGCACTGGGTTGCGACAGTCGCTGTTGCCATTCCAAGATCCCGCCGGAGGTCTTTCCGCCATGCCGCGACTTGGCGCGGCAGCGGAGTTTCGCCCCGGCGTTGCATCTCCATGCGCAGATCGTGCATGCGTGCAAGGACTGTTGCCTCCAAATCAAGTGGTGGTTGGCCGGCAAGGAGGCTCGCTGCTTCGCGGGAAATTGTGCGGTATCCCCGCACCATCCGGATGGCCATGACCCTCTGGCTTGCATTCAGCCTGGCTGCCGGACGTTTTCGTAGCGACGGCGCCCATACCGGCGCCCCATAAAGGGCCATGGACCGCACAATTCCTGCATAGAGCCTCCGGCAGGAGGCGTCTGGACCCCCTAGGTTGGGAAGGAGCCGCTTGAGGGCAGCCCCAGCACGATCCAGTTTGGGAGCCAGACGTCGGAAATGCTCCTCGAAATTCCATCGGCTGTCGAGGACGAGTCCAAGGTACTTCATCGTCGACTCGACGCCGATGTGAACTCCTCCTACCGTTAGTTGGGACCCCGTTGGTGGCGTGTTCCGGGGGCCGTGGAAGCACATGGCCTCGGACTTGTGCAATGCCACCTCAAGTCCCAACTCTTGGATCCTCTCCACGACTGTCGCAACTCCTGAAACTCGTGTCTAGTATTTTTATGTAAATAATCTGTGTACAAAATTTCATAACTGTACGATGAAAAATCACGAGTTATAAGCTTGTTATGTTACCTGGTTGGCCGCACAAATACATGATCACCGGGCCACACGGGTGACTGAGGGGTTGTTTTACTCCCGCATCCATCTGTGCGCCAGTGTCTAATGTCCGCTGACCTTTTTTAAATATTTTTGGCTAAAAATATAACATGGTGTAAAAATTATTGGAACAAACTATATTCAGGTTTCGCATATACTAAAAATAATGTATAAGTAGTTAGCGGAGAGAAGAACTCTCAGTGCCGGATCCACCTGGGCACCACGCCATGGGATGAGCCCCGCTCGCACGAACAAAAACAAGTCGAGACACCTGTACCATATAAAATATTACTAATTTTGGATTTTCCGTAGTGGCTAAAGGTCAATTTCAATTTTAAATTTTCAAGAATTTTTTTCTGCTATATTTCTGACAGTGTCATAAAAAAAAACTGCTCTTTAAAATTAATCTCGGGATTTGAGGCATATTCACTTTATTCTTTCGTTGTATGAAATTGGTGTAAGTACATGTTTAAGTCTACCTAATTCCGACCTCTTGTTATAAGTAAGGTATGCTTATAAGAGTATAATATCTATAATCCATAATCCAAACATTATTTACAGTAATTATACTATTAGATCTGGGGCCTTACCATACATGTTAAAATGTCAAGAATGCGACCGAGAAAGAGGGATGGCGCTACACACCCTATATAGCTCCATCTCTTTCAAGGCGTATAGTCCCTTGAACATTTGGCCGGAACTAAATGCACACATAAGTAGATAGGTGCATTTAATTCCGGCCAGCTGCGTCCGAATAGAGCCCCGCTTACCTTTAAATCCATTTTCTTTGCTTAATATTGATTGATTTACACATGGTATGTACATTGTGGAGAACATTTTAACCAACATTTTTTTTTTGTGTAAACATATTTTAAAAAATCAAAACCGTTTGAAAGGAGTAGGGAAAACAAACGAAAAAATATCATCATCGCCATCATCATCATTTCACCCGAAAGACGTCCACTGCTGGACATAGGCCTCCCCCAAGTGCCACCACAATGAACGGTCCTGTGCGTCTCGCATCCATCGTACTCCCGCAACCGTTACCAGGTCATCGGTCCACCTTGTAGGAGGCCTTCCAACGCTACGTATTCCGGTACGTGGAAGAAAAAAAAAATATCATGTTAAAATTGTTTTTTTGGCAAAGGTCATACGAAAAAATCACACGTTGATAATGTTGTACATGAATCTATATTAAACATATATTTTTTTCAAACCTATTAACCTAGCCGTTACCGAGGAGTAGGCTTCAGAAAGCCACTGTTTTGTAGCACTGCTCGGGAGTTAAGGCTTTAACGTTTCAGTTTAGATCGTCAAATGGATCGCATTCAAAGCTCGTGGTAGGACCTCGATAGTTTTATGAAGCTGACCCGACAGACGGTATTGTAAAAAGCTCGAAGTATTAATAATCGACATTGTTTTCTGAAATTTTCAATTTTTCTGTGCAACTTTTTTATTTATTTATTTAAACTACATGTACAGTAGTGGTACATAGGCGGACTTAATGCAACAAGGCATTCTCTACCAGTCAACCTTTGGGTTAAAAGAGACAACATTGTGGTAAGTGTGCACAATAAATAAATAACAGATAAAAATCAAGTGGAATGTCGTATCATTAAATTAAGTTACAATAATAAAATACTTATATATGCTAATATTATATACTAATAAATACATTATAATTAGGAGAACTTAAAAATAACAATCTTATCTTTTTCTTTCTTAAGAACCTTCTCCTGACAATAATAAAAACAACAAAAAAGGAATTAGCGAAATTGGTCCAGCTGTTCACGCGTGATGACGTAAACAAGGGAAATAGGGATTTATGTCTATATATATACTAGTTTGTGCCAACGGCTTTGCCCGCGTAAAAATCGGAATCTCCATACAAATTTTGGACATCCCCTTAGGGGGGGAATTTTGGAAAATCCTCTTTAAGTGCTTGCCTATGTCGTAAAACCCTTGCCTTGCCTTGTGCAAAATTTAATGCGCCTAGACCTTGTACTTTCGGCTGTGCGTTGATATGTCAGTCAGTTACTCCTTTATAGATATAGAAACGTTAACGATTTTTTTTAGAACGATATTTTCATAAATACTTTTAGAAAACTCATTCCTGTAAAAAACACAAACTGTCGCTTACGATGTTTTTCATAAAAAAAATCGATATTATAAAAAAGTTCCTCATTTGTATGAATGCCGTAAACTCAAAAAGTAACGAACGGATTTTAATGCAGTTTTCTCCAATAGACAGAGTAATTCATGAGGAAGGTTTAAGTGTATAAGACACGCATACTATAGTAGAAAAAATTGAGAATTCCAAAGATTTCTAATACCCGTGCGAAGCTGGGATGGATCGCTATTTTGTTAGTATCTATATAAAAATGAATTCCTATTTCCCTTAGTCACGCCATAACTTGAGAACGATTTTACCGATTTCGTTCATATTTTTTTTAAGTTTACCAATAGTTAGCAGAAGATTTCATCATCATCATCATCATTTCAGCCGAATTGACGTCCACTGTTGGACATAGGCCTCCCCCAAATGTCGCCACAAAGAACGGTCCTGTGCGTCTTGCATCCATCGGATTCCCGCAACCTTCAACAGGTCATCGGTCCATCTTGTAGGGGGCCTTCCAACACTGCGTCTTCCGGTACGCGGTCGAACCTCCAGAACCTTTCGGCCCCAGCGGCCATCTGTTCTGCGAGCAATGTGCCCTGCCCATTGCCACTTAAGCAATGCAGAAGCAGAAGATTTGCATGGAAACAAAAATTAAGAAAATTGCGCAGAAAATTGGAAAATTTCAGAAAACTAACACTATTTAAACCTTCTCCCGTTTGTCAGTTCATCATAGCTAAGACAGGTCAAAGTCTATCAGTCGGGGTCATTAGTCTTTATAATAATAAAGCCTTTATTTCATACATGTACCCATTTAATTGCATACATACATTTAAGACTTCTAAATAGTAAATAAACAACATTAGTAATCTAATAAACAATAACAGAATTTTAGAATTTCATAAATTAAATTATCATATTATCGGGAATCATATTTGAAATCATTTAATAATAATAAGATTTTTTGTTTAATTTGGAATACATAAATTATGGATGAATTAAAATATGGATCTTGTATCTGAAGTAAATAAATAAACAAAAAAATTAAATAGAATAAGAAGTCTTTGAGCCAGTGCTCTGGACACTGGCCAATATTCTTTTTCAAGTCTTTTCTATAATTATCTTATCTTGATTCCCTTGCCTTTAGGTATCCCTAAATCTTCGGGATTGCTCGAAAGACACACCGCGGTCCTGAAACGCATTAGGCAACTAAAGAAACAGGGGTGGGATTTAGTCATTCCTCTTCTTTCCGTGTCTAAAGACTAATTTTTTTTATTTCTGACCAGTGTTTGGCAAGCTTTATTATTTACCTTGCAAGGTGCAGGTGGTGGTGCAGGACGAGCAACATAGCAGGTGACTCGTATTTTAGTCAGTAGAAGTTTGAAACCCCTCGCTCCAGCCAGGTCTATTTGATGAATTCCTACCCACAAAACTAAAATAGTATCCCGATATTTTCCGAGTTGGTGCAACATGTAGCATAGCATAGCATAGTCGGCCTTATAATGTTCCAGTTCCAGGGCCCAGTGCGGGTTGGTGGATGTCACATGTTTTCGAATTTTTGGTTCTAAGACATGCGATTTCCTCACGATGTGCTCAAAAGGCCCGTTTTGACATCTGTCAAAACGGGCCTTTTATTTTTTGACAACTTTACTGAATATGATTTTTATGCATTTTTCTAATTATGAACACATTAGTGTGAAAATAAAAGATATTGAATTGAATTAAATTATGATTTGCTGAAATAAATAGTAGATTTCAAGATTTATTTTCTATATACCTATATATTGACTATCTTAAAGTATAACGTGAATTCATTGATGTGTTTAAAACTACGAATAAAAGTACCAACAGATGTACAAAACTCATTTTTAATAATTCATTATATATTGTTCTTTTTTATTATGTCAATCAAAATAGCATTTATTCCAAATAAACCATTTACAGGCACTTTTGAAATGTCAAGAAGTCAGTCAGTCAGAAAAATAAAAATAAATGATGCTAATTGCACATTCCAAAGCGTAGATCTCTATGGAGAAGAATGTGCAAGAAACTCCATGGACACTCTTTTCAATCATGTTTTGAATGTATGTATAATACAACTATAGAAGACACATGCCAGGACCAGCGGTCATGGGTTGAGGTTATTACAGATTTTCAGGAAAATCGCGATTCATTCTAATTTGTAGCCATCAAATATTCTTTTAAAATTTGATGACTACATATTTAGTTTATTCAGGTACATTAAAGACTTATTATGTTCAAAGCGAACATGAATACAAAAATAATTATTTTTACTGAATCTATTTCGTTTGAGGGTATTTTTAAATATTGGTCATTTGAAAACTGCCAGCCAGTTAACAACAATCGTTATTTTTAATAAATATATTTTTAAACTAAATTATTAGTATTTTCCTTTTATCAAACACGATATAATATGCCATTAAAAATATACATTTCATGTGATTGTTTATGCTGGCCACGTTGCCCTTACCCATATGGCCGTTTTAGACAGGCTCTCGGGCAAAGCGGTTTTTAGACAAATTTTCGTAATAAACAAATAAAGTAATTTTAACATTTGGGCGAATTTGATTTACACATAATAAAAGTTTAATAAATTATCTATCCAGTAGTAGGTATATTATTTTCTTGAAAAATCAGTGACTAACGTGATTTTTTTTTAACTCTAAGTTAAGGTGGCTGCTTTGATCTAACCTCTCCTACAAGAGATAGCAGTAGAGTTATGTGTAGTAGAGCAAAATTAAACCATTTTATCGATTCAATAAAAAACGAGTTAACTCATTAAGAATCTAAAACCGCTAAGTTTTGCAATAATATATGCTATTAATAATTTGTTATGAGTTTTAACGACGTAGGTAACTACCTTGGCTGACAGTACGGGAAAAGAATAAAGGTCACTTCTAGAGGTTTTGACGCTAATTTCTGTCGAAACTTATTTTTAAATGTGTTACGGAAACGATCAAGTTCTTGGGAATATACACAAGATTAACATTTATATTTTTCCGACGAATTAAACTAAATAGGTTTAATAAATTTTATTAAATTTTTTTAATTGTTGTTTTGTAAATGACAGCGTTTATAATAATGACTAATAATATTCCACAACTTTCACATAACTTCATCTAGTCCCAAACAAAGCAGAGTTGGTGTTATGAGTACTAGATAACTAATACAACTGATAAACTTACTTATATATTTCTAAATATTTCTAATGGCATATTTTACATAAATTATACCCAGATACAAAACAAATGATCGTGCTCATTACACAAACATTATTTTGTCTTAGGTGGGTATCGAACCCACGATCAGCTTAGCAGTCAGGGTTAGTCAAAATGGAAAGATAAAACGCAAAAAAAAAAACAATACAATCGTAATCCTTTCCGTAAGGATTACGCTAATAGAAAACGTGCAAGATTATTTACTTAAAAAAAAAACTATAATAATTAAATTCTCTGAAGAATTAAGAACCTGCGTATAGCATAACCAGCTTCCTGATGTTCCTACTGCTGGGACTCAGGTTTCCTCTCTGGGAGAGGAAGTCGGCCGTAGTCCACCACGCGGGCCCAGTGCGGGATGTCACGTATTTTAATTTTTTTGGTTCTAGGACATGCCGGTTTCCGCACCATGTTTTCCTTTACCGTTTTGAGAGCACTATAATAGCATAAACAGCCTTTTAATGTTCCCACTGCTGGGATTCAGGCCTCCTCTCTCGTAGAGGGAATGGGCTGTAATCCACCACGCGGACCCAGTGTGGGTTGAGAGCAGTGGTGATGATATAAAATACACAAAGTAATGCACCTGGCTGGGTTTGAACCCGCAACCTACAACACATAAGTCGGGACGGTACCACAGGCCACTGCTCTTGTTTCACTGTTATTGTTTTCAATTAAGGACCTGCGAATCAATATTTAAACTATCTTTAGTTTATTGTCTCAAAGCTCTTAGAGAAGGCCCCAAAAGCCTGTATTGATGTGTATTGAGAATTTAGAAATTGCTTCTGTAACCCGCCAAGTAGGTACGTTCTAGTTTTCCAAGCGTATATATCATTGCCGTAGCTCATTGTATGTTATTGTTATCGACAATAACGTACACATATAAAAACTCATTTTGTGTAATTTCGTTCCATCATCGGACCACCAGGCGTACGGCAATGCGCCAACGGTACATGGTGGACATCTCACCTATACGCACAAAACGTTTTGGAAACACATTCGTTGTGCGTACAGCTAAGGAGTGAAATTCCTTGCCGGAATCTGTGTTTCCTGATAGCTACAACCCAGGAATCTTTAAGTCAAGAGTGAATAGGTTGCTTCTAGGTAAGCGCGTTCCGTCGTCGACCGCATCGTTGCTTTCCATCAGGTGAGATAGCGGTCAAGCGCGAACCTATCAAGAATATAAAAAAAAAAATTAAAAAGTAAATAAATATTGAGATACTCATGATAGCACAAGTTTAAATCTTAGTGGTTTTTGTTTGCTATTTAACATAGCTAATTCAGTATATTAATTCTTATGTATAAATGACTAGTTTTTGCCTGCGGCTTCGCTCGCGTACATAATATATAGCCTATGTTACGCACTCAGGATTAAAGCAGCTTTCTATCAGTCGGATCAGTACTTTCAGAGACCACATTCTATAAAAAAAACCTCTATAAAATACTAGTGTAGATAAATAAATAAATAAAACTAGGGCTGTAACAGCAGTGCACAGGAACAGGGCGCAGACCCCGATGAGGCGCAGATATTATCAAACCAAGGACAAGTTTTGAAGGAGGTTACTGTTTCCATTCCCACTCGATCCGTGCCGTGGCCTGAACCAGGACCAGACACTCAGGATGCCTCCGTCTAACGCCTCCACAAGGACATGGTAGCTCTGCCCAAGCGGGGTAAAACTCCACATGCTTCACCGTGTGCTTCTGATGATCCCGCACAATGGTGACACCCGAGTGTTTCTTCCCGCCAGATCCGAAACAGGTACCTCCCGAGACACTCATGTCCTGGAGTACCAGAGTCAGACGGATTAAACTTACCCAGCTCGGACATTTTTTAGGCGCGCAGTTACAGAAATTGGCACCGGGCATTTACAAGGTTGGTTACGGTACTGATGAATCTATTTTTAGGTACTGTCGCACTCTGCGACGGTTTGCTTCGAGGACTGGGACTGTTACCTCAATGAAATACTGGGCAGTTTTATAAAATTATCTATAATAAAAATAAGTCGGGTTTTCCTTCCTGACGCTATAACTCCAGAACGCATGAACCGATTTCCACGGTTTTGCATTCGTTGGAAAGGTTCATGAGGTTCATAGAAAAAAAAAAAATTTTTTTTCTTCTTCTTTTAATCACCAAACGAAATGTTACATAAAACGAAGCCATCTGGTGGCGAAACGGAGTTCGCCGGGTTTGCTAGTTTTCTTCATGAATTCAATATTAGCACATCGCGCTACAACGGGTATGTCCAAACTAAAAAACTAGACGTTTCATTGTTCTACTCAATTTTCAAACCTATTCTAGAACAACAAAATCCTTAAAAGTATATATTACATGCCAGTTCGTTAGCCTAACTCATGCGATCTCCTTTCTATATCACAATGCTAACTAGCTTCGGCCAACGGCTACGTCCGCGAGAAAGTACATATAAAATATATCTACTAAGGTAGAAGTACGTATTCCCGTTAATGTCCCAGTCCCCGTTAACTAGTCAGTATTTTATTTTTTGCGTCTTTCTACCAAAATCAAATTAAAGTTTGTTAATGGCAATTTATTCTTAGTACTATTTCATACAATTTTAATGTCAATACTCACCAAAAAGTTTAATGGCGTCAAAACTGCACAAACTTAAAAATACGTTATATTAAAATTGTCTGTAAGTTCAAAGTTCTGTCAGTGAACTACGAGACCACACCGTCGCAGAGATCATCTAGCCATACTTCGACGGATAAAATTAAGGTAAGAGTGTTAATCTTTATAAAAAATTGTGTGTATTATTTAACGATTTAACCTATAAATTAAGGTAAATCTCATCGAAAAGTAAATGTTTTTGCATGTTACATCTATTGGTACTCACAAACCCCTACTTGACCTAGTACCCGGTAAATTCGTATTTTTTTTACCGGATACTGGTACACTATCATCCCGGTAACATACGTTGCACCGAAAACCGTTATTGTATCCTTATTACTTTGAAATAGGTCTCATTTTCCTTTGAAACTGTAGTTTATATTAAATATTTTCTGCCGAATACTGGGACGTGCATTAATAGTTGCATTTAAATCTGTCACGGTTCTTATTGCCTGGAGTTAAGAATTATTTTCCGTTGACTCAATAGATTGTAGTTACTAGGCATCTTATTTGTTTTCTTACCACGTGAATTTGGTTGCTTTTGCGTTTTTCTGTATGATTTCCAAATTTTTCTACAGTTTGCGTTACAGCTCTGCTGCTCTAAAACCAGATTTTGTTTAAAACCAGTTTAATTTTGGGCCAACCTTTGGCCTACTTCTGGGTGTTGCTTTATGATTACTTCAAACCAGTGACAACCTGGTCTGTCATTTATAAATGGGTTTTCTTGCTCTATTTTTTAATACTATGCAACATCTGCGCTTTAGATAGAGGAAATGATTACTGCTTGGCATCAGCTGAAATTAAAAAAAGGGAGAAAAAGCTTGGTGCTGTTTGTTTTTAAATAATTGAATTACCACAAAATTTTTACTCAATATGTTTTGGAAGTTTGTATTTTTACTTTTTTATATCTATTGATTGGAAATCAGAAATTAGCAAATAACGTGTTAATTTACTTTCAGGCAGCCATGACTGACAAACAGAAGGCCATATTAAAGGCCATGGAGGCTCCTATATCCCACGGTCAACATTGGACGACAAAATACGCGGCCGCTATTCTATTGAATGTTCCAAAGGACCTGCTACAGTTTTGTCAAAAGAAGAAGAAGATAATTTAAGAAGATGGTTAATTTTTATGGCAGATAGTGGATTTCTTGTAACCAAGGCGCAGTTGTTCGATAGCGAAAGTTTACTTACTAAAAAATTGAATTGAATATTTTGCAAACGTTACTCAAGATGAAATTAAAATATTCCTAGTGTTAACCTATAATTTGTTTAACATACATTAAAAAATATTTGAAACGAATCATGTTTTTTTTGTTAAATACAGACCCTAATTGTTTTCACTACTCTTTTTATTTGTAAATATTTTATTTCTGTGAACTTTAACGTAAAGCAATAGAGTTCAAATTCGCGGTTAAAATTACCGGATTCCGGGACAATTTAACGTTAACTAGTACAATTCTACCGGGTACTGGTACAATTAGCCCTTTTTGTACTTTTTTTGTTTTATTGTTAATTAACATTTATACTAATTTAATAGAAGTATAATAAACTAAAAGTATATTAAATTATCAAACTAGTCGCATAAAATTTATTTTTATAAGTCTACTAGTTTTAGCCTAGCGCGCATGCAAAGTCAGGGAAGTTCATAACTTCACGGTTACTGGGCCGTTTACCTTATGCCTATTTTGCTCATAGCATAGCATAGCATAGTCGGCCTTATAATGTTCCCACTGCTGGGACGCAGGATTCCTCTCTAGGAGAGGGAATGGGCCGTAATTCACCACGCGGGCCTAGTGCGGGTTGGTGGATGTCACATGTCTTCGAATTTTTGGTTCTAGGACATGCCGGTTTCTTCACGATGTTTTCCTTCACCGTTTTAAGAGCAGTGGTGATGAAATAAATTACACAAAGTAATGCGCCTGACTGGGTTTGAACCGACTACCTACAACTCGTAAGTCTGGGCCGTTACCACTCGGCCACCACTGCTCTTACTCGGCCACCACTGCTCTTCTATTTTGCTCAGTGATAGGCAATTAAATCGGTCCAGTGCAGTTTTTTAGTTTAATCATTACAAACCAAAATACTAATAAATAGTATCTAGAGTAGATTACCTACCCCTTTTATTTTGATAATCGAGTTGAAAATGTTTTTAACAGAAAATAAAATTTATGTGATTGGATGAGACAGATACTTCTTCTTTAGTAATTTATTTTGTTAACGTATAATTTATTGATAGTTGTAATTATTTATTTTTCTTGCTATTTTTATATCCTCTTTATTATAATGTTAATGTGAGTACACTGTAGACTCCGTGAATTCTTAGATTACTTCCTATTACGACTCACTTTTTATTATGATTATTTTTATTGTAATTTTGAGGATAATATTGACTGGTTTACATTAATATGGAAATATTGTAAGAATATTTTTTATCGAGTTGAAATTTAAACCATATACTCAGGTCTGTCTGTGGGCTCTTAACTTGTAAAAAAAAAATATAACTTGTAAGTTAACGAGAAAAAAAGATACTTCGGTTTATGTGGCAAAAAACGTACATTTCGACACTCACGAGGAAATCAAAATTTATAGGGTACCTACTTCCCATTGACCCAGAATCCTGAAATTTGGCATAAAGCTAGGTCTTAAAGCACAAATATATGAATAAATTGAAAAATCTTCCGAGACTCCATTCCGGAATTGAACTACTTACATAGGTACCTAACTTTAGTTTTATGCTAAGTTTAGTGAGTCAGTTTCTCCTTTTATATAATATAGATAGATTAATCAGCTGCTGAGATTTTCCTAATGGAAAAAACCCGGTTACACGAGCATTACGAAATCTATACCTACTTTCCTTATCTGTCCAGGAAAACCACAGATAAAATAACATGCCGTTTCGCTGAAACAAGTTATTAAATTCGGAAGGTGCTTACTAACGATGGTATCTTAACTAATTAAGGCCTCTTTGTCATTTAACTCATTGCCACAGATAATTTAATGACATATCTGAGCATGTTTGTGAATTCCCTAATTAACTTTTCAAGGCAAGACACCTTATAATTGAAGATTATGTGACTAGGGGATAAAGCGGTGGGCGGCATATTGAATTCCGAACGTTAGTGAGGTACTTATTAAATTAACTCCCGAGCATTGCGAGGGAGTTGATAAAGAAACCTGAGTGAAGTGAGAAATTCAATACGCCCAAGACAAAGACAGCTTTATCTCCGAATTGGATACTCTACTTTTTACGCCATCTGTAAGATAATTAAAAGACAATTTAGTAAAACAAATCTTATATTAGAGAAATATAAGTATTATTTACAATTTAATCTTAACTATCACTCAACATGTTTTGAGATTTGAAACAAACAAAATTTACTACTCTAAGATTCTATAGTTTAAATTTTCTATAACGTTTCCCGCTTGTTCATTACTTTTTTTTTAGAAACTCGTCCATAACTACGATTTATTCTGTTTTTTTTTTTGTTAGTGGCCAGTTTGAATTTAGAATAAACTTGTTTGCTGCACTAATTTTTAATTCACATAATGTTGATGGTTTTTCACGTTCCAAATTCAAATCTCATTATTCCCTAGGGATCGCCCGTACTGCATTATCTCCCTAGGGATATAATGACTTGCTTTAAGTGATGGTTGTACGACATATAAAAGGGCATTATCGAGCAGGTGGTGTAAAAAATAGATAATTAACTTAGTTTATTGTGAACCTCGCCCTCTCACTCCACCCTAAAGCGGTAGAAGTAATTGAATGACTTCCCACCTCAAAAAAGGTAAGTTTTATTCAGTAAAAGTCGGACACCCTTGATACCCTTTCTCACTCCACCTAGAGCGGGAGTTATCATTTCATGATGTCCCACTTAAAAAACAGCATAACGACTTACGACATGGAAATGTTCTTCTTTCTTAGCAGTACGAACTAACCTATTTTCTTCTTGTCCTAGTAAACTTATTATTCTTATTCTTTATTGTACACACAAAACTTAACTACAATACATGGATTAGACAATTTATGTACAAAGGCGAGCTTAACTCAACAACCCTCCCCTCCCAACCCTCTGTTCTTATTAGTTTATTTATTTATTTAAATGATATGGACTTACAGCTAAAAAAAAAACAAGTAAGAAACAGTAAGTTAGACTGACAGCCAATAACAAGTCCTCACTTATAAAGTACAGGATAACACAAAATTCCATGGACACCAGGTGCAGAGAAAAGAACAAATAGTTGCCATAAAGCTATTAATCTACAATTTAGTTTACAATTTTGCTCTTATAGCATAACAACCTTAATATTAAGTTTACTTATAACGCACACTTTATGGACATAGACATTTTCAATTATCCTAATAATAAATTGAAATCAATTTATTTTCTATATTTAAATTGAAAATTCATATTAATTAACTAAATAACTTATTAAAAACAATATTGGTTCTTAAAATCAGTCTCCGTTTTTCATATATTTGATTAATCCGTGGACAATAGTGTGGGTTATATGTTTACCTATTTATCTATTATTTCTTTTGTATCTCCTTAACATGTAACTGTTTGTTGTCCCTAATAAATAAAATAAAAAAAAACTTTTGCTAAATGAGAAAATGCACTTCTTGACCGAGGACACACTAGTTACGAATGGTTCTATATCATGCTGTTTACGGAACCTGTTTAAATATCTATTTGCACGCACAATATACGAATTCTGTCGATAATTTGTTGAGGATAATGACACACACAAAGATGCATTAAATCTTTTTGACTTCCTAGGGGCAGGGGCGGATCGTGAAATTGTTAGGCTCTGGGCTAACACTGTTAGAAGGCCCACCTTAGTCAAATTAATTGGCATGTTGTCAAAAATCAGTTTTATATTTTTCCTGAAATGTACTTTTTTGATAACGATCGATCACTGCACAAATATCGTCCCATTACCTGAGTGACCTTCAGCTGGTTGAGTTACTATGGCTAACTTGAAAGACTTTGAATAGTAGGTACCTATACTTTAACACAGGCTGAACTTGAACACCAACGTTGAGCGTTTGTAAACCATCATTGACCTGCCGTATTAGCAGCGATATCAATGATTACACAGTTACTTAATTTGTTTATTGTGATTAAACCGTCTTGTAGATTATTTTCAATGAAGTGTGGGCCTGGGGGCCTTTGTATCGATGGGGCCCTGGGCTTCAGCCCATTTAGCCATTAGGTAAATCCGGCCATGAGTAGGGGTGTTAAAATAAAATTTGGTCAAAACATCAGGGCAGTTTAGCGTGAAAGTAGCTTTCTCCATATAAACTTCCAACCCCCGTTTTACTCCCTTAGGGGTGGAGTATCGTAAAATCCTTTCTTAGCGGATGTCTACACCTTATAAGGAACCTACCTGCCAAATTTTAAGTTTGTGTGTATTATAGTTTCTGAGATTTCGTGATTAATCAGTAAGTGGTATTTCGGTTTTAAATATATAGATGAATTTAACGGAAATCCGGAAGGTTGTAGCGGACCTGCCCGGCCATGGTTACGTCACGCAAGGTAAGACCAATGTTATTTATTTATCAGTCGCCGAGTCAAAACTGTTTAAATGCATCATTATCCTCACAACGTTGTTGCGGCATTGTTAGAAAGAGTGACCGTGGCCCTAGAAAGAAAGTGTCAACTGGAGGAGCACAGGTGGATTTTAGTCAGTAAAAAGTACATGTCAGCTGGAGGAGTATGGGTGGATTTTAGTCAGAAAAAGGAAATGTCAACTGGAGGAGCATAGATCGATTTTAGTCAGAAAAAGTTTAACACTCCCTCTCGCTCCATCCAGGGCGGTAAAAATCATTTGCTTGTGTGTCAGAGGTGTAAACTCTATGTTAATTTATAATTTTATACATCTATGTACTGCAAACGTGATTACCTATTGTAAAATTTAAAAAAAGATTAAAAATGTATTAATTTTATTTGCTAATTTCCCCTAGAAAAAAATATCTATATTTAATTCAAGGTTGATCAATAATACCAACACAACAAAAAGAATATCAATATATTATGTGTAGCGCTACAAAGCCGAGTGCTACGGTAAATCAGCGCGCGCGCAAGTGGGCGGATTGTTTGGTGACGTCATCGCGAAGGCCACGTGTAGCTCCGTATTGTGAGCGCCTTCCATTATAGCTTACATTTTGTATGTGTTTGTAGTTGGTTTCTGTTCAACTTCCTGTGTTCTTTAAAATAAAGGCTAACAACTTACTTAGTATCTTTTGTCCTAGGTTAGAGGAACTTCGTCATACTTCATAGTTTATTTATTTAAATACATATGTAATAATTATGGAAGACTTAAGCGCTGTTTAAACGATCAATTTTTTTTTCAAATTCTATGCGTTTGTGAAATTATTTGATAGTATTTTAGTATGCAGCTGTGTCTGACACGTTCGTCTACGTGATTGTCACGTTTGATGAAAATTTTGATTGACGTCATGTTTGACGAACAAGTTTGACTCTTACATTCTCAGTTGTTTTGCTGTCATGGAGGACGCTACGCCCAGTAAACTGCCGAACAGGGTAGAAAGTAATACGATGATTAGCAATACGGATAAAGAGTTTTGAGTTTCTTTTTTTGATCCTTGGCTTGATCGTTTCAGCCATTCTTTAATACTAGAAGCGCGGTCGCCCCAGACGCATTTCGATGTAATAAATCACAATTTTTTTATGACTTTTATGAAATGTGATGATTATTGTTTATAAATACGAGATTTCATAAAAAGATTCTGAGCATAATAAAACATTAACTAGAGTAGGACGAACATCGGGGCAAATTTGGGACGCCTGCGAGTGTTAATGAAAACGTAAAGTTCGACCAACAAATTTGATCGTTTACTTGACATTTCAGCTACAACAAACAGATCAAGAACAGTAAGTTAGACTGACAATAATAAGTCTCCACTTATAAACTACAACACACCACTAAATTCTATGAACTGATACAGTAGTCTACAGGAACATAAGATCAAAAAGTTGCTAATAGATGAAAGGCATCCTGGCCGAGGGTGCATCAGTTGGAAATGGATCTACATAATTATATAATGCTGTTTACACAACTTGTTAAAATATCAGCTTGCACGTACTATGTACGAATTCGGTCTATAATTATTTAAGGAAAATAGCACACAAAATAATAATAATAATATTGCACAACATAACTATCACACAACACCGTCTAGTCCCAAGCTAAGCAGAGCTTGTGTTATGAGTACTAGACAACTGATAAACATACTTATATATTTCTAAATACATACATATTATAGATAAATTACACCCAGACACAGAACAAATGATCGTGCTCTTCACACAAACAGTTGTCCTGGATGGGCATCGAACCTACAACCTTCAGCATAGCAGTCAGGGCCACTAACCACTAGACTTACAGGCCAGTCAAAATAGTTATAATTATCCTCAAAGGCCCTACAGATTTCACCAGAAAGGGGTTGCATGAAAAGAACCTCCCCGAGCAGCGTTTTTTTATATTATTTTTTTATTGGGTGGGAAAATCATCTTATGACAAATCTCACTCTTGGGCGGAGTGGGAGATAGTGTCAGACTAAAAATATCATACAGCGATTCTAAACGCCCGCCTCACTCTGGGCAGCCAGCACTCGGTAACGCAAAGTCCAGCAAACTATACTTTCACCACGACGAATCAAACTCAACCACGAGGTCTTAAAGCGATCCATTTGACGACCTAAACTGAACCGTTAAGGGAATGAAGCTGGGTGTATAACTCCATCCCTCTGTCTCGCTCGCACAACCGACATTTTTAACACCTCATAGTAAGGCTCCAGAAGTGCTCCTACCTTTATATCGCAGAGGGATTAAGACTAATTAATTCTTTTATGTAGACTCTACCTTTTGTTAACGGATTTGCTCGGGTGGATTACGGAAATTAGCCTTTGGGAACGAACCGCCATGGGATAAAAAATACCTTAGTACAAGCTGTGATCTAGTCTACTTATAGTCTAAATATCATCCCCAATGAGGCGTGAGATTGATCATTATCGAAACATGAAGAGTTTCACGCCGATACTTTTATACTAATAGGCAAAGATTTTGCACAGGCGTGCCTTTTTTGCACAGACGTGTCTTTTTTGCACAAGCCTGATTTTTTGTACAGGCGTGCCTTTTTGCACAGGCGTGCCTTTTTTGCACAGGCCTGCTTTTTTGTACAGGCGTGCCTTTTCTGTACAGGCGTGCTTTTTTGCACAGGCGTACCTTTTTTGATGTCATAAAAAGAATAAGACAGATTTTTCCGAAATTAAGCCTTAAAGAGTATAAAAAGGGGACCAAAGTTTGTATGTAGGAATCAGTGGCGTAGCTACTCCCCCCTTTCATCATCTTCCTGCCCTTATCCCGTATTATTTGGGGTCGGCGCAACACGTTTTTTTCTTCCACTCTGCCCTGTTACTCGTCATGCTATCACTAACTTCCTTTTCTTTCATATCACTCTTCACACAATCCATCCATCTTTTCTTTGGTCTCCCTCTTCCTCTCCATCCATCCACATGTAAACTCATAACTCTTTTAGTAACATGTGTTTCATCCCTCCTCTTCACATGACCATACCAAGACAAACGATTCCCTTTCAATTTTTCAGTCACTGGCGCCACTTTCAAACTTCCCCTAATATATTCATTTCTCACTTTATCCATTCTCGTCACACCACACATCCATCTTAACATTCTCATCTCCGCTACATGCAATCTTTTTTCATCCGTCTTTTTCACAGCCCAACATTCTGATCCATACAGTATGACAGGCCTTATCACGGACTTGTAGATTTTACCCTTCAACTTGAGGGGCATCCGTGGGTCACAAGTTGTTCCCGTGACCTGTCTCCATTTCATCCATCCTGCGTTGATCCGATGTGTTACGTCCCGGTCTACCTCACCATTCCCTTGGATGAGTGACCCGAGGTACCGAAAGTCAGAGCAGATCGGTATGGGCGTTCCAGCTAGAGCTAAAGGCACTGGATTGGAGAGACCGCCGAAATCGCAGAACAAGTATTCCGTTTTGGTTCTACTCAATTTCAGGCCAACACTTTCCAGTCTGTGCCACCACAACTCCAATCTGTTCTGGACCTCTAGGCCACTCTCGGCAACCAACACAATATCATCGGCAAACAACATACACCAGGGAGCCTCTTCCTGAATGTCCGACGTCAGAGCGTCCATTATCATCAGGAAGAGGTAGGGGCTGAGAGCCGACCCTTGATGTAAGCCAACTGCCACATTGAAGCTGCCAGTGGTGCCCACTGTAGACCGGACTTGGGTACTGCATCGACTGTACATCGCTCGGATCAACTGCACATACTTCCCAGGCACACCTTTCTCTTTAAGGGCCCACCACAGAACCTCACGAGGTACTCGGTCGTATGCCTTTTCGAGGTCAATGAATACCATGTGCAAGTTTTTATGCGCACCTCTATATTTCTCGCACAGCTGGCGTATAGCAAAAATGGCATCCGTTGTACCCCGACCAGGCATAAAACCGAATTGGGTTTGTGAAATTTCACTCTCTTCTCTCAGCCTGCTTTCAATAACTTTCTCCCAGGCTTTCATAGTATGTGACATTAGCTTTATTCCTCTATAATTGTTGCACTCAAGCACATCACCTTTGTTTTTAAAAATTGGCACCAAAGAGCTATTGCACCATTCATCAGGTATGGCTTCTTCCAGCAACAACTTATTGAAGAACAAAGCTAACCACGTCCATCCATCCACTCGCAATAACTTCCACACTTCTACTGGTATTCCATCTGGACCAATGGCTTTACCATTCTTCATTCCATTTACTGCTATTCTGACTTCATCCATATTAACAATTCGCACTAATCCCACATTCACTGGTTTATTCTCTAACGCCCCACTCCAATTATTTTCCTCATTCATCAGTCTTTCAAAATATTCCTTCCACCTCTTTTTGATTTTTTCATCATCCGATAGAACCATTCCAGTTTCATCTCTCATACATCTTACCTGACAAACATCCCTCGCCTTTCTCTCTCTTATTCTAGTAAGCCGGTATAGCTCTTTTTGGCCTGCAGGACTGTCCAGTGTGTCATATAGTTTGTCCTGGGCCTTTGATTTTGCTATTGCCACGGCTTTCTTAGCTTTCTTCTTTAAAAAGTCATACTCATTCTTTTTTTCAGCTTTTAAACTAGCGTTTCCTGGCTCTACGCACTGCCATTCTTTGAATTTTTTCTTCTTTTCTTTCAACACACTCTGAATTTCTGTCGACCACCACCATGTATCCCTATCTATTATGCCCTTTCCTCTCGTCTCTCCCAAAATATCTTTCGCTGCATGCCTGATACACTCAGCCATCTCATTCCAGCTTTCATTTATACTTCGATCATTCATGTCTCCCATCTCTATCATTTTGTCCACCACTCGCTCCCTGAACTTCTTCGCACAATCATTCTTCTCTAACATATGCCATTTTATTTTAGGGGGAGGACGCTCTTTGTATTTGGTAGACAGTACTTTGACCACTGATGTCATAACCAGGAGTCTGTGTTGTGAGACTAGGTCTTCTCCTGGCAGTACTTTGCAGTCTTTGACGTGCTTTAAGTGGTTGCGCCGAACTAAAAAGTAGTCTATTTGGGTCTTATGATTACCACTTTTGTACGTGATCATGTGTTCGTCTCTTTTCTGGAACCACGTATTGGCTACTGCTAGGTCAAATGCAGTAGCGGATTGCAGCAATGTCTCTCCTTCACTGTTCGGACTACCGAAACCCCATCCCCCATGTACTCTTTCATAAACACCTTTCATTCTTCCCACATGTCCATTAAAATCACCTCCAACTATTAATTCTTCATGAACAGGGATGTTCATTAACGCTGTATCAAAATCCTCCCAAAACTTCTCTTTCACCGTTTCATCACATCCTACTTGTGGTGCATACACACTAACTACATTCAACATCACATTCTCTAACATAACTTTCACAACTATAAATCTATCACTAATCCTTTGTACTTCCATCACGCTTTCTTTCAATTTACTGTCTAACACTATTCCTACACCATTTCTTTTTCCATCGCTTCCACAGTAGTAGAACTTATATCCCTCACCAATTTCTCTTGCTTTTGTTCCTCTCCATTTAGTTTCCTGCAAGCATGCTATATTTATCCGTCTTCTTTTCAATACATCCGCTAACTCTCTGGCCCTTCCAGTCATAGTCCCAACATTCCAACTTGCATACCTCAATCTCATTTCCCGAGCTAGCTTCTTACGTTGCACCCGCCCGAGGTGGTGCAACAACCCTAGTCCATTTCCCACAGGAGCCGGGTGCTGCCCCTGCGCGTCGCCTGTGGGGTACGCCCTAGCCCTATCGCGCATTCTATTATGACCGAACATGTTGCTATGGGATTTGGCAAGTTTAATTTTAAAGTCGGCGCCTGACACCAACCCTCCTTGGGAATGCTTTTGTTGGTAGTTTACCCGACACCACGGGGTGACCTAAGGTGCTGTATTATGCACAGAATCTAAATATCCCTTAGTCGCCTCTTACGACACCCACGGGAAGATATGGGATGGTGCTATTCTTAACGTCCGACACCATACAGACGTCCGACCCCCCTTTATCTAACATTATTGTTTTTATTGTTTATTTATTTTTAGTACTTTTAGTTTTTTTAGTTTTTTGAGCTTTACTAGCATAGAGCTGAATTGGAGCCCTACGCTAGGCTACGAATCAGACAGACTAACTGTATACATATATTGTAATCTTATGAAAAGGAAGCTAGAACAAGCGGAATGAGCTATGAAATTGAAACCTCCTACCATATAGTCGTTACTTATTAACAACTGGCCTCTTTAAACACAATTAGTCAAAGGTAAGAAGTTATTAGATGATTGGCCAGCAAAAAAGAAAAGCATACTTACTCGGAACTGGATGATCAAATTGGTCTTGTAACCCTTTTTTTTAGGTTGGCAATCATTAAAGTTTTTCTCCCGCCGCCGCCGTAAGGAGAGAGACCTTCATTTGCCCTTTATGTTCAAACATTCCCCTATGGGAATGTGTGCGGTGTTCTGCCCAAACCTGCGAGGCCTATGCCTCTCAGGTTTGGGCAGAACACCGCCATGTCCTCGTGGGGGTGACCGGAGTGAGCTCGAGTCGTCGACGGCGCATAGAGTACCACGCGCGCCTCAAAGAGATGTTAGCCGTAAAGGCCCAGAAGGGTCGAAGACTATTGAGGCCGTGGAACGAAGGAAAAGAAGGAACAGGAGTAGGTTTTAGTCAGTAAAAGTCTGACACGCCCTCTCGCCCGCCCAAGAGCGAGAGAAGTCATTGGATAATTTCCCACCTAAAAAAAGACCTCGCAAGTGTCACGAGACCATCTAGTTTCAAAACTGTCGACTGTGGTTCATGTGACCTTAAATTAAATTAAAGGACGCTAGGTTTTCCCAGCGGCCGACATTTAGTGGTCTTATGAATAAATTGATATGACGTCAGATGGAATTGAATGCCATCGTCCTGCGCGCGCTGTATTGTGTGATGTATCTCTACCAACCGTATCAGCTACTGCAGAATGTTTTTGTCTGATTACGATAATGCCAGTAGGTTAAGAAGAAAGATAGTGCCAATTTAGATGTTTTTGTGTATTATATATTTAATATTTTATAGTTTACTAGCTTCTGCCAGCGGCTTTGCCCGCGTGAAAGTCGGTTTCTCCATACAAACTTTGGACCCCCGTTTCATGCCCTTTGGGGGTGAATTTCGGATTATCCGTTCTTAGTGGATGTCTACACCCTATAAGGAACTCTTTACATGACCATACCAAGACAAACGATTCCCCTTCAACTTTTCAGTCACTTGCGCCAATTTCAAACTTCTTCTAATATATTCATTACACACTAAAAAAAAAAAAATGTTAAAGAAAAAATTTTATCATTAGGTATGTCAATTAAATTGCACAATTTATAAGTCAGCGTCATTTACAAAAGTCAGTTACAGGATAATAACATTTTTCAATCAATAAGGTTTTCCGGCACCGTTTTGAAAGCAGTGGTGATGAAATAAATTACACAAAGTAAAGCGTCTGGCTGGGTTTGTACCCGCGACCTCACAATTCGTAAGTCGGGAACGTTACCACAGGGTCTCAATTGCTTATAATAATCATCCTTAGACCCATTTGGCCAATGTGTAATTATTAAACCCTGTTTCATATCAAGGACTTTTTTAACTTCAACAAAAAGACCTTGAGGTTTGATATCTTCTTTTTTATTTGGGTGGGAAATTATAAAATAACGTCTCCCGCTCTGGGTGGAGCGAGAGAGTCAAACTTTTATTGACTAAAACCTACGCGTGTTCTTTCAATCTAGCAGCCCTGGAAACTTTGATACCTAATGCTAGGTAAAGTATACATAAAGGTACAAGTGGCTACAAGATAGATAGATCAACTCTTAATTGTACACCATATTACAGTAGAGACTTAAAATTAATAGGGTGTCACAATGGAATTGACAAAGAAGGAGAAAAAGATAAGCAGGTAGTTCGTGGTGTACAGAAGTACGCGGTTCGTGGTGTCATGTATTGTAGTGGGCAGATTGAAACGTCTCATTTGTTTGATATTGAATTTAAATTTCCTGTTGTGGGTACGTATGGCTGGCCTTATTGTAAAATGGTTAATTTAATAAAAGGTATAAGGAAAATAAACTAACATCTGCTATCAAGATTATATTATATTTTATACATCTACACTTATATTAATTACTAGCTGACCCGGCAAACGTTGTTTTGCTATGTATATAATTCTTTTTTATCTAAAATTGAAAAAAAAAAATAGATGTTGTCCGATTCTCAGACCTACCCAATATGCACACAAAATTTCATGAGAATCGGTCAAGCCGTTTCGGAGGAGTATTGCAACGAAAACTGTGACACGAGAATTTTATATATTAGATTATAAAGCTGAAGAGGTTGTTTGTTTGAACGAGCGGACTACTATTCGGTTATCTATCTACGTATTTATCTATTGGAGTCTGATTTCCGCACTTATTCCTATGCGGACCATTGTACGTGGGCTATGGCTGCCAACCTTTGGTGGGCATATTCCGACAAGCCCGCCTTTCTCCAGAAACACATAGATGCCCGAGGATGCTTGATCAGCTTCCTAGGGCATCTGTAAGGGAATTCAGGTATCCTAGGGTTCGCATGCGTGTATCAGTGCCACCTGTGCAGTTAAGGAGCACATGCGCAACTGACTCCTCCTGCACCAAGCATGATCTGTAGCTACAGGGGACTGTCTGTGATGCTTATTGTGTGGATGTGCGTATTCAGTGTGCAGTGTCCGGTGATGGTCGCCACGACCAGACGAAGGCTCTGTCTAATCTCAAGAGGTTTTAGGTAAAGGTAAAATTGAGATGTGGCATGAATTCTTTAGCCTGCCTGCATCCTAGTGTCAAGGACCACCAGCGCTCCGTTTGTGTGTGGGCGTGTTCACGTAGCCAACTACGCAACTGACGAAAAGGGTCCAGCACGATGGGTTCGGGTCCGAATATCACCGCACCGGATCCCCTCCTTGCCAGTTCATTTGCCGTGTCGTTACCCAGTGAGTCGCTGTGTCCTTTAATCCACTGCAGCGTCACAGAGTTGCGGTTTGACTCTGTGACTCTTTTTAGTGCAAAGTGTAATCTCTCTCAGGGACTACTGGTTGGAGTTAAAAAATCTTTTAATGATGGATAACCCATTTATCGAGAAAGGCACACATCCCGCTACGACGACTCACGCGAGCTGATCAGTAACCAAAGACGCGGGTGAAACTGCGGGGACAGATAATAAATCTCTGAAACCATTAGTTAGATTGAAAAAAGTCTCTTTAACCGCGGGAGACTTAAGGCCTTCATATTGGAACAGTATTTTTTTTGAGGTGGTGCCTATCATCATTGTCATCTTCCTGCTCTTGTCCCAAGATAAGGTCGGAGCCCATTTTTTTCTTCCATTCTATCCTGTCAGCAGTCACGCTATCACTAAGTCCCTTTTCTTTCATATCACTCCTCAAACAATCCATCTATCTTTTCTTTGGCCTTCCTTTCCCTATGGTCATCCCTCCTCTTCACATGACCATACCAATACAAACGATCCCTTTCAACAATTCGAACGTTCTATAATTTAGTCAATATTTATTTATTACGGGTTCAGCCGAGCTCTCTCTTATCAAGAAGGGGCCCCGAAGGTGTTCCTGATACGGCGGGAGTTACGCCTCTGATATCAAAGACACAGCGTGGCCAGTGTAGTGACTGACTGCAAAGTGTGTTGACTGTGTTGTTTGTCGTCACTTGTTACACGTCGGGGCACCTGTGACACCCCCTCAGGATACAGGGGCCTCAACGTGTGACCATGATACGGCGGGAGCTACGCCTCTGATACTAAAGACACAGCGTGACCAGTGTAGCGCATAGTGGGTTGGCTGTGTTGTTTGACGTCATTTGTTGTTGAAGGTTACGTCGCATCCTGTTTTATTGTGTTAAACATCTTATGAGCTCGAGGAAAGGTTCATGTTAAGTAAGAAAAGGTGGACCAATGACCTGGTGAGGGTCGCGGAATTCCGATAGATTCTAGACGCACAGGACCGGTCGTTGTATGTAATGAAGTAGGAACCTTAGGGACTCTTTGTGGTGGGATGATGGCACAACACCTATGTCGGTAAGTCTGCTCTATATCTACGTACGTACCTTCTGACTATCATCATCATCCTGTCCTTGTCCCGTTTTATTTGGGGTCGGCACAACACGTATTTTTCTTCCATTCTGTCCTGTCACTCGTCACGCTATCACTAACTCCCGTTTCTTTCATATCACTTCTAACACAATCCATCCATCTTTTCTTTGGTCTCCCTCTTCCTCTCCATCCATCCACATGTAAACTCATAACTCTTTTAGTAACATGCGTTTCATCCCTCCTCTTCACATGACCATGCCAAAACAAACGATTCCCTTTCAACTTTTCAGTCACTGGCGCCACTTTCAAACTTCCCCTAATATACTCATTTCTCACTTTATCCATTCTTGTCACACCACACATCCATCTTAACATTCTCATCTCCGCTACGTGTTTCCTTTTTTCATGCGTCTAATTCACAGCCCAACATCCATACAGTATGACAGGCCTTATCACGGACTTGTAGATTTTACCCTTCAACTTGTGGGGCATTCGTAGGTCACAAGTAGTTCCCGTGACCTGTCGCCACGTACCTTGTGAGGAAATAGTATTTAGTATTGATCTAAATTCAATGCAGTGTGAACTGTTGTAAGTTAGTCCTCGTAATAAAATTAAGTACTATTTTATTTATTTATTTAAACTTCATGTACAGTAGTGGTACATAGGCGGACTTAATACAACAAGGCATTCTCTACCAGTCAACCTTTGGGTTAAAAATACAACACTGTGGTAGGCTTGCACAATAAACAAGTAACAGAAAATTCAAAAAGAAAAAAAGAAAATAATAATAAATTATTAATAATAATAAAATACATATATATGCTGAAATTAAAGCAAGTATTTTCTGCAAATCTTGTAGGTATTTACAACATGTAATTGTAGTAATGCCCTTACACCCTCCAATTAGAAAAAAGATACAATCATCCGTAGGGGCCGGTTGGGCCGATGCCCACAAGGACCGCGGGCATTTTTGAAAGACTTACCGTGCAACGTGTGTGGCAACTAAAGGACATATGGGGGTTTTAGTCAGTAAAAGTCTGACACTCCCTCTTACTCCACTCTAGAGCGGCAGATCATTTGATGATATCAAACCTCAAATAAAAGTTACAATCTTATTTAAGCACTGAAATTGTACTTAAATGCATTTAGGGAGTGTATTTTTGAAGAACTTAGTTATCTTAATTGTAGGAAAATTATATGGGCATCGATGCAATACATTGGTAGCGTATCGGTATTGGTATGATCTACGCACGCACACATAAACACGCTAGTATCGCAATCAAGACTTATCAAGAATTTTATCTTCAGAATTTATTTGTTTAATCCTAAAATTATTCTTGATTATTTTAGAAAAAAAAATCTATTTTAAAAATAGCTGAAATCGATTCGGAAATTGATTCTGAACTTTCTTTCAGGATGTGAATTTATTACTTTATCTACATACTTGTACATCATGTAACTACGTATTCACAATGAACTAATATACCAATAAATAATAATAAAAACCTTAAACTAACTAAAACAAATTAAAATAAAGCGTCAAATAACTCCTTCACGTCGTCGCCGTCGCTGCCGCCTGGTATAGTAATGTGCCCAAAAGACTGGCCATTGCCACGCTGTAGGGCAATGCTTATTCTCAGTCCAAGGTAAAAGCCAGTACTTCAAGTATTCACTGATCCACTATTACATTTTCAGAAAAATACTTAAACCAAAAGCAAAAAAGTTGCCTCCGAAACCCAAATTTTATTAACCGACTTCAAATGTTTCTTTCGTTCACCAATTTGTTTTATAAAAACTGTGATAATGCCCTCTAGGTCTTCTTTTATTTTTCCTTTGCTTGAAGAGTCCTTTCTTCGTAGCATCATCCATTAAAAGAATCGAAATTTTTGTTAAAATGGCTGTCTCGTCGCCAACACAGGTGACACAAATCCACTTGTTATTTTTACTGTTCAGCAGTTAGCGTCATGGTGGCGCAACTATCAGTTGGTTGGAAAGTTATTTTAGAGATAGAGTTCCATTCTAAATATCGCATTTATCAACGATTTCAACGATGATTTTGACTCATTTAAAAAGCTCAGTCGTGGCAGATTTTGATTGATTAAGATTTTTTTACTCATTCATTTGGCGAGTCATCATCATCATCATCATCATCATTTTAGCCGATAGACGTCCACTGCTCCCCCAAATGTCGCCACAATGAACGGTCCTGTGCGTCTCGCATCCATCGGATTCACGCAACCTTCACTAGGCCATCGGTCCACCTCACCACGGACCACGGACTTATATAGGAGAAGTTGCTACCCAATGTGCATTAAAATTTTTAATAAGATTCCTGACCGATTTAAGGAACTTCCAATGGTCCGCTTCAAAAAGGTTTTACGCAGGTGGTTGATTGACAATCCCTTTTATACTATAAAAGAATTTCTTCAGTTCAAATTTAATTAATAATAATTTGTTTATTTGTACTACAACTGAAATAATATTTAATTAATTACCTGTAACCAAATTTTGCATGTCATTATGTTATGATTAAATATGTTAAGCTACTATTATATATATAACCACTGTAAGAACTTTTATAACCATATTTATCTGCAAATAAATCTTTGACTTTGACTTTGACTTTGACCTTACAGGGGCCTTCCAACACTGCGTCTTCCGGTACGTGGTCGCCACTCCAGAACCTTTCAGACCTAACGGCCATATGTTCTGTAAAGAACGTGCCCTGCCCATTGCCACTTAAGTTTGGCGATTCTTCGTGCTATGTCGGCAATCTTGGTTCTCCTGCGGATATCTTCATTTCTGATGCATAGCCTTTTCCATTGCCCTTTGGGTGACTTTAAGCCTTCTGATAAGGTCCATTGTGATCGACCACGTTTCGGAGCCAACGTCTTGCACCACGCACTAGTCATAGACTTTCGTCTTGAGACACTGTGGTATATTTTACGAGAAGATACCGCGCAGCTTCCCGAACGCTGGCCAGCCGAGTCGGATTTGACTGTTGACCTCTTTCTCCAAATTAGATCTACCCAACTGGACTGTCTGTCCAAGGTAGACGTAATCATCCACAACTTCTAGTATAGAGTCTCTAATCTTGATAGGAGTGGGTGCTACATGGTTGTTTATCATGACTTTAGTTTTGTCCATGTTCATATTAAGACCTCTTTCGGAAGCGAGCGCATACAGGCAGTCACAGTTCATTATTGGATTTTTATTTCCGATCCTTATTTCCTTCTTAGATTTAGTATATTCATGTATAGGCAGCCACTTCAATTGCCTTCGAAATTCCGACACATGGTCATACTTCCGAAGGCCAAAAATGAAGCGGATACACAAATTCTGCAGACGCTCCAGTTTATCAAGAAGATCCTCAGTCGCATCAAGGAAGCAGACATCAGCGTAGTCAAGAAGAGGTAGAAGAAGAGACTGAGCAAGAGTAACTTTAGTTGAGAAAGGCAGGAACTTCTGAAGACGCTTCAGTGACTGAAATGAGCAAAACACCCTCCTGCTTACTTCTGCAACGTGGACATTCCAAGACAGGTTACAGTCTAGGAAAACACCTAAGTTTTTAACTTTTTTTGAATAGGCTATAGCGACAGCATCGTACATAACAGGTGGGAGAGACTGGTTATTTAATAAGTTTACGAAATATCTGCCACCAATAATGAGAGCTTGTGATTTAGTTGGATTTACTAAAAGCCCAAAACTTTTAGCCCACTGACAGATATTTTTAAGATCATTATTGATGGCATCGATAGCGTCGTTGAGCTCTTCCAACTTAAAATGGCGATAAAGCTGCAAGTCGTCTGCATAGAGATGAAAGTGTGAAGAAAGGACTTTGGTGATAGCGTTAATAAAAACAGAGAAAAGAAGAGGAGAAAGAACGCCACCCTGAGGAACACCCACAGCGAGATCACACCAGTCAGAGGAAGCCTCTCCTGAGCGAACCGACTGCGAGCGACCCCGAAGATAAGAATTAAACCATGCAATCACGGGAGGAGATATATTGAGAGAGGATAGGATACCTAAGAGGTAATAATAATAATAGTTAGTTAGTTGTTTAGTAATAGTTTATTTACAGAAAAAACCTATGTTTAAAATTACAATACATTTTACATAGATTTTTGATTTTGGGAAAAGGCTGCACAGATAATAAGAAGCCTTGTTTTCTAAACTAGGGATGCCTGTGACTTAAGAGTTCTATTTCTTTTTTTCTTGATATAAACTAGTGCTTAGTGATCTTGATTTTTGGTCGTTATGCATTTCAGTACTCTGGAATCCTGTAACTGTGGAAGGCATGCAAGGTCCTTTATGTGATTTGACCATTACATATTAACTGTATGGACTTTAAAAGAGACTTTGACCCCTGAGTTTGTTTCGGTGTTTCTTCTCAGGGTAGTCAGCTAGGAAACACCGGCCTCATCTAGTTTAAAATGACAAAAAAAATTGACGTGTAAAAGTGTTCTTTTAAACCTACTTACAAAATAAATATCATTTATCATTTAGACACTTTTCATCGAACGTGGTACCAACCGACAATTATCCCGGTATGCGTTATGCAAGTGCATCTAAGGTAAGCCCAGGTAGCTCAGGTAGCCCAGTTGGTGGGACAATATTGTGACATATTGAAAACAAATACTATACTCTATAGTGGCTATGGTTTTGGGAGGCTTAAGTAGATTGATTATGATTACCAACTAAAGTTTCTACTTTACATGGACATGGTTACATGGTTCTCCATGTAAACGCTATGCTTTAACTATGTTATTATGCAGGGAGTTAGTTGCTTGTTGCATTTATATTATTATTAAAAGTTGTATCGAGTATGTTGATCTTATGCGCAATAAACTCAAAAACTGTTGAATGGATTTTTATGCGTGATCCATGAGGAAGGTTTAGTTAAATGGTAGGTACATGCATATTTTAATAGAGAAAAGCCACAGTCTCAAGACGAAAGCCTATGACCAGTGCGTGTTGCCAGTGATTACATATGGTTCTGACACGTGGTCGCTCACAATGGGCCTCATCAGAAGGCTTAAAGTCCAATGGAAAGGGCTATAGGTAACCGGAGTTTCCTTGCGTGATCGAAACAGAAATGAAGATTGGAGAATCAAGGTTGCTGACATAAACGAAGGCCCCGTACAAGGTGGACCGATGAACTGGTGAAGGTTGCGGGAATCCGATGGATGTGAGACGCACGGGACCGTTCATTGTGGCGACATTTGGGGGAGGCCTATATCCAGCAGTGGACGGTTATCGGCTGAAATGATGATGATGATGACGAAGTAACGACTTGCCTCAGCTTCTCACAGATGTTAGAAATTTTTGAAATGCTCGGCTTTTCTCTACTATAAAATCATGTACAACTAAACCTTCCTCATGAATCACTCGGTCTTTTGGTTTAAACCGCCGTTTTGAGTTTATTGCGCACAGACATCTATGACGATGACTCTCCGGGCCCTCGCCCACGGTGAATTTTTGTAACGATATTGTCGCGCGTTCGCATCGATACAGCCGCGATGCTGTAGCGCGTTAGTAGCGCGTTGGCATCTTTTCTATAGCGTTTGCAAATGCGACTAACGCGTATTAGTAGCGATGCTGTCTAGCGATTACAAAACGCGCGACAGCATCGCTACAAAAAGTCGCCGTGGGTGAGAGCCCTAAGTCAAGTAAGTATCCCAACTTGAACAAAATTATTATTTGGTCAAATTGCAAAATGCACACGAGACACAATATAATAGGTGTGCACGGACCAATCACAGAGCCACGCGTGCAGTATACACTAGGGTTGTAATTAGGGTTCCCACCCGCCACTGCCACAAAATACATACATACTATAGTAATACCATCATTGTAATACCGAACTGTTCGGTAACGTTGTCTGTAGAGTCTGCTCTGTAGTAGGAACTATAGTATCGTACTATATTTTAGTCAAATATACTATTTTTTTAAGATAGGAAATCATTCACTGTCTTCTCTCGCTCTGGGTGGAACGGGAGGGCGTATCAGATTTTTACTGATTAAAACCACACCTGTGTTCTTCCGCTGCCCTTTGCGTTTTTTAGACTACGGGTTTACTTTTCAGAAAATACCCGCGGGTCCAGCGGGCCTCGGCCCTGTTAGGCCCCTACGATTTGCTGACATCTCTTTGAGGGGCGCGTGGATCACTACTGTCAACGACTTGGGTTTGGTCCGGTCAATTACCGGACGTTCGGACGGCGAGCTACCTATTACTTGGAATACTATATTATCATAGCTAATTCAAATTTTGAAAAGTCTAATCCTATACAAAGGCAAAAAACGTTAGTGTATCGCTGGGTGTTAAGATTTTCGAGGTTCCAAACGCTGTGCTCGTTCTAGTTGTTAGCCTACACTTTAACAAGTCTCGAGTTTTTTCCACTACCTACTTGACTCTTATTTCTATATGAATGATAAAATTATTGTAACTGTTCCGAGGTTCGGAACTAGCATCTTAAAGCTCGCTTTGGTTACTCTAGTATTTCAGTTTCTCGGCTTTTTAAATCAAATGTCCACAAAAAGCTTAGTCAGCCATTATTTAAACTTCAACGTGTTTGTTAATTTGGTGGCATAAAAATAAGAATATGTTGAAAAATAGTATATTTCTTTTAGAAAAAAAAGTGGCAACCTTAGTTGTAATATTGTAATGGAACTTTGAATCCGCCTCCGCAAGTTTATAGAGGAGTTGTAACGGAGGTCTAAAATCCTATTTAAATTCAGATTCTTTATACCTATATAAAACACAGTCTTTTTCGACGTCTGTGTGTACCTGCCAACTCCTAAACCACGCAATTGATTTTGATACAGTTTTCACTTATAGAAACAGCAATACCCTCGCGAAACATAAAAGACAAACAAATTCACCATAATGGAATTGTGTTTTCTTGGTTTTTAATGGTTTCTCTTTTTTTAATTAATAAAATGCCTTGCTTTTTTAGCACCTATATTGAATTCATAAATTATTTGAATTATAATATATTAATTACAATTATTTTATTGATCCTAAAGATATTTTTTCAGGAAACGAAAAAGAAACCGGCCTCTCCAATCGAAATTATAAACTTGATTGAAGAATTTGTGTGGGCAGGTCGACTTTATTTTTCGTTTCCTGAAAAAAAGATCTTGTGGAAGGTTGTTCAGTTTCGTCTCCTGAGCAAGCCCTCAAAGTTTGCGGAGAGCTGTCCCTTACACTCATATAAGGTATAAAATATATGTATATTTTATAAATAGTTTATTAAATTGTGTATCTGCGATTCAATTGTATATCTTTCTTTATATTCACCTTTTTTCGCTCTTTTATTTAACCTATTTACCACTATTTTTCTAAAATCTATGTATATATATGGATTGCAATAAATTATTGAGTATTGAGGTTGACTGGTAGAAAATGCCTTAGGCATTAAGTCCGCCTGTGTACCTTTATGTGCATAAAGTATTAAATAAATAAATATGACTTTTTTAAAGGTTTTGAAGGTTTATATATATAATTTGTAACCGTGTAAAGCCGGGGCGTGACACTAACTCGAGATCATTTTCAAATGTTAGACCGTCAAATTATGTAATGGAAATATATAATTAATCAATAATTGAGTTGGTGGCAATAAATTGAAATTATTTCGAACTATGAATTACAAGTCTACTAAGCGAAGATAGGTACTTACCATATTATAGGTGAAACTTGCAACCGCGTTGTATATAGTTGAAGATATGCAAGTTGCTAGTTTTAACGCAAGTACCCAAGCTAGCTACAAAAAACATTGGAGCTTATTCATGAAAATCATTACAACAAATATAGATTTTTTTCACTTGGAAGATATTGGAAAACTGTTTTTATAAAATATAATATTTCCGTTGATTTCCAATAGGCCGATGGTTCTCTTCGAATAAATTTTAGTTTACTCGTTTTTTTTCTTTTTAATCTCCACCTCCGCTTCCGTTAATCGCACAGTGATAGTACATCCCTAATAGGCACGGCACTCGTAAGTACTTACGTATAGGCTGCACGGATGTGTTCGTTTCCTCGTCGATGTAATGGAGCCAATTTGGCGCATCCACCATCCGTGTGGGCATGTGATGCAAGCAGCTAACAATAATAATATAGTCAATCGTGTGATTTCACAATGTTGGTTAATCCATTTGAGTATCGCTATAGAAAAATAAGTAGTTTATCTGTTAAAGATGATTCATTTAATTGAATTTGTGACTAATCAGTTAATCACCAATTAACTAATAAGTTTCTTACTTGACAAAGTACGTTATCAACCTCTTTATTATTGTAATGATGCATATTTTTTAGAAGAAGAATAATTATTTTTATTGTAAGCATAAAAGTTAAGCGTTGAATTTCTTGTAATTATTAGATAATTATTAGTTGGCGTGACGAATACTTGGAATACTACAGTTACCAACCCTTTAGCTATCTAAAGGGTTGGTAGCTGTAGTTCTCTTTCGCATCACCCGTGGCCCCAGTAGGCTTCAACCCTGCTGGGCCCCTACGGTTGCTGACATCTCCTTGAGGCGCGCGTGGAACACTATGTGCCGGCGACGACTTTGGGACGGTGCGGACGGTTACCGGGCAGTCAGACGGCTACCCATTGCTCGCCGTCTGCAAGCCCGAGCCTACGGTGGTTCGAAATCAGGATCAGAATCCTGGCGGCTGAGGCGTGCGGGCCGTTGCCTCGCGCGTCCGCCTCCTTTACTAGCATTATTGCTTCGCAGAAGAAAGCGACCGAATGCCACTCCTCCTCGCTCAGGACCATGCTCTGTACCAAGGCCCGGCGCAGGAGATCGCTGTCGCCGAGTGCCCCCACGAGGACACGGCAGTGCTCTGCCCAGGCGGGGCACACCTCCACCGTATGCTCCACCATGTTCTCCGGCCGGTCCACACAATGGTGACACCGGGGTGTTTCTTCCGCACGAATCCGGTGCTGGAATCTCCCGAACTGACCATGTCCGGTGAGGACCTGCGTCATGCGGAAGGTAAGGACACCGTGTTGTCTTACCAGCCACTCCTCAAAGAGGGAACTTACAGCCATGATTGTGGCGTGCTCAAACATTGGAGTACCTAAAACTCACATAATTAGCAAGATACAAGGTCGTTTTTGGCGATTGTAGAATGCAAATAAAGGCCGTGACATTGACTTGACATATCATAATGGATGAGTAACATTAAATTCTAACCGATTCTAACTGATCCGGTAAACGTTGTTCATTTCATTCGTTGTTTGTTTCGTTGTTTCATTTTTCATGAAAAATGGGGATGAGAGTAGGAGAGTAAAAAATACCTACGACCTATTCTTAGACACAAAAAAAAAAAACATAAAAATCAGTTTATCAGCCGTTTCGGACGAATTTGATAACAAACACTGTGACACGAGATTTGTATTTATAGGTAGGTATCATATAATATCGACCTATCAAAAAATTGTATACTGTATTTTGCACCTTTTTTCTTAAATTAGTTATAATATAGTTAAAAAAGAAACGGAATCGGTTCAATAGTTTATAGTATACAAACCGATCGATGATCTGGTGAGGGTTGCGGGAATCCGGTGGATGCGAGACGCAGAAGGTCGGTCTTTGTGGTGACACTTTGGGGAGACCTATCCTGTCCAACAGTGGACGTCTTTCGGCTGAAATCATGATGATGACGATGATGATAAAGACTTACAATGCGTTCCAAATAAGAATAGGATCGACTGCCATGTTGTGACGTCACGTCATACTGTCAAATCGAAGAATTAATATGGTGAGCAAAAGAAGAAATTTTTAAAATTTAGTTTATTTACGAACTGTGAACGAAAAGAGTTTAATCAGAATTCAGTTCTTCTATTTTGCTCATCTCTGAGTTCTTCAATTTTTGCCCAATTTCTTTCGATTTGGCAGTATGACGTGACGTCACAACATGGCAATCGATCTTATTCTTATTTGGAAGGCATTAAGCTTCTTACACCTTCTATTAAATATTAGTAGGTATAGACAATTATATTGGCGGTTTTAGCGGTAAAACCCAAGTGATATCATATTGGCTAACAATATGATATCACTTGTTCACTGGTTTTGTTTTAAAAATGAATTGATTGCATTCTATGTAATCAAAATCTGTGTTTTCTGAAGGCTTACAACCCGGGAATCTTTAAGTCAAGAGTAAATAGTTTACTTCTAGGTAAGCGCGCTCCATTGTCGACCGTATCGTCGCTTTCCATCAGGTGAGATAGCGGTCAAGCGAGAACCTATCAAGAATTAAAATAAAACAATAATATTTCAAATTCAAAATTCATTTAGTACCTTTTGCATTTCACCTATCTACCTATAAGAAATACCCCATGCCCATTGCGTTCCAGGGTTACGGTAACTCATTAAGAGCGTCCTACCCGAGATACATTTTCATATTTTTTCCTGTGACCGCTCTTACGTGATTATGACGTTATTACACATCTTTCTCTAGAAATTTTTAAAACACAGATATCTTGTGGATATTATCTAGTTTTCTATTGTAATCAAATCATTTTGTGTTCAATTAATCCAGTAAAGACCTTTTTATTTTACTTTTTGGTTGGAAAATCATCCAATGATATCCCAAGCTTTTGGGCGCTGTGTCAGACTTTTATCGACTAAAAACCTACTCCTGTACTGCTGTACTGTACGAAAGGCAACGAAGGAGTTGCCTTTCGTACCAGGACCGAGTCTTCATCCAGTAAAGACCTTTGAAAATCTGCTATTTTGCGTGCTTTTGCCCTTCATAATGTGCTCATAAATTAAGAAGTCATAAAAAATTATCTATAGAAACCTTGCACACAGAATGTTGATGAATACATTCTAAATGGCGATTTTTTTTCCAAAAACTTTTAAGCCTTTAAAAAAATCACGTAGTTTCTGGGGGTTGTTCCCAAAGGTCCACGAGTCTATTGTTCTCGAAAAATGAAAGTTCGAACATTAGTTCCGACGTCATTTTAAAATATTAAATATTTTCTTTCACTACGAGTCTAGTCACTAAAAGCTTTGCTATGGGATATTTTTTATTATTTCTATTTCTAAAAATAAAAGAATGAATATTTTTATTTCATATACGCAGTACTTAAGAAACGTTAAACATTGCGTATATGTCTCCAAAGAGATGAATGGTCATTACTATGAAAAAAATTAGTTTTATAACAATTACAGTAAATAATTTTAATCTTGCATTAAAATAGACTTTGTATTATAAAAAAAAAACATGGTTTCAGAATAATCACAGTACACCATCTCATACAGTAAAATAGACCTAAGAATCACACACAATAACAGTTTCAGAATTATCACAGTAGATCAAAATAATCGTAGTTAGTAACTGTATCTTTTTCCCAAGGCTTGCAAATTGATTACGACAGACAAGAAATGGTTTTTACAGACAGTACTTTGCACAAATCTCGTGGATTCGTTGGGAATTGATGTAGAAACATTTAAAACAGGTTTCTTTTTCATGGACTCAGTGTACGTATGTACCTCTGGTAACAACTTTTTTCTGGAACCAGTTTTGTGAAATATTCGAGTAAATGACGGAATTATCTACCGAAAATTAAAAAAGCGTTCAGGTGTTATCTTTCTTTTTTCACGTTGCCTCTCTATCAAATATTGTGTTGGATTGCGTCAGATGAAACAACCAGCTTTTAAACCATTCTCATGTTCACGATAGCCGGGTTGGAAAGGACCCTCTTAAGAATCCCTTGCCATCTAGCCGGCCAATGAACGCCTCTCGTTTGTACTTATTGTACATACATATAACTAGCATAGCATAATCAGTCTTTTAAAGTTCCCACTGTTGGGACTCAGGCCTCCTCTCTAAGAGAGGGAATGGGCCATAATCCACCATGCGGGCCCAGTGCGGGTTGGTGAATGTCACATGTCTTCGAATTTTTGTCTGTTGTAATTATAATTACTAATCCTGCCGGTTTCCTCACGATGTTTCCCTTCACCGTTTTGAGAGCAGTGGTGATGAAATAAATTACACAAAGTGATGCGCCTGGTTGGGTTTGAACCCGCGACCTACAACTCGTAAGCCGGGGGCGTTACCACTTGGCCACCACTGCTCACACTCGGCCACCACTGCTCACATATAACTATGGGTACAATAATTGCAGAGTCCATAGCCCACATTAGATTGACAAAGAAACTAAAACTTGGTAGCGCATGACACGAGGTCTATTAATATGTTATACGTTTCTTTATTAGTCAGTCGAGCGTGTGTTTAACACACCAGAGACAATGCCAAATATTTACTCATTTATAGCGATTTACCGGTAGGTAGGTGGGCAGTATAGGTGCAGTGCCTATAGCATTTATAGGTGTATATGCATAAAAAAAGAGTATATATTCTATATATTTTGATAAAAGCGGAGAAAATTAGTCATTGCAACCGAGACAACATTTGTCAGAACCACGACAAATTTCCACGTGTATCAAACGACGTTTTTCAATACACTTACAAAAAAATAAATAAATGAGGGTCGCTTAGCGCCCAGCCTGATTCGATAACTACAATAAATTGTGGCGGGGGCAAGCTCAAGCACTTTTCCCCACTAGTGCGTAAAATAGTAATTGCGTATCTAAAAGCGGTAGAAATAAGTACGGGTTTTCTAGTAAGTTTTTTGAAAAATTATTTTACATCAAGCACAGATTTAAATTACTTGAAGTATTCTCACAACTATTAAAAAGGCGAAAGTCTGTACCTATATTTGTTACCTCTTCACACTGAACCTGCTGAAAGGATTTAGATGAAATTTGTCACATGGATAGAGTATTTTCTGGAATAGAACATAGACTAAATTGCTTTTTTTTAGTGCATAAAAAAAAGCAATTTAGCTTCACTTTTTTTTTGACTGACCGACATTTTGACAATTCAAAAGTGCCTGTAATTGGTCTATTTAAATTAACCTTTCTGATTTCTGATTCTGATTTTCTGATTTCTAAAAAGAATTTCATAAATTCACTCCCTAAGGGGATGAAATGGAGGTCTAAAGTTTGTATGGACAACACTTCTTTCACGTTAGGGCGTTATCACACTAGCGGTTTGCGAGCGGCTGCGGGGCACAGCGTCGCGAACACGCCGCGGCTGCACTGTGAAGACATCGCGAACGCGTGGCAAATTTGCAACATTTCATCGCGTGTTTGTAGCAAGTTAACGACATACAATACACTCAGTAACATAATGGATTCCGACGAGGAGATACTGCTGTTATCTTTGTTACTTCGAAAACGCCGGAGACCCGCACCTCGTTGCCGGATCTAATTGCGCGTACGCAACGAGATCCAACGTAACGTCCTTTGAGGACGCTCGCAATCCGCTAGTATGATAAAGTTCTTATCGACGCAGATTATACTTATGTGTGCATGTCTGTTACTCCTTTACACTCAAACGTCTGAATGAATGTGAAAGAAATTTTGGCACACTGTTAGACCATGTCCTGGAATAGCACATAGGATACTTTTTATCCCGCGAGTATGTTCCTATGGGATAATTCCACGCGGGCAAAGCCACCGGCAGAAAACGTTGATAATATAAAATGTCTGTTTTTCAATTGACTAGGTTAGTTACTACGAACAGGAGCGTAGCTAGTGCCGTATCAGCCGTATCATTAATACGGTGCCCCCGAGCTACATGGGATTCACAATCTTAAATTCTCATATTTTTATCAATAGGCCAGGCTAGGCGTGAATGAATAATGACTATATGTTGCTCTGTTAATAGTTTTTAGCACGCTTCTTTCACATTAGCATTTTCTACATATAAGAAGACAATAAAACTCAACCTATTTTAGTAGGTATCTTCTGGATGATCCATTAAATGAGCTCATTTTCATTTTCGAGGCCTCTCAAGGCACTATTTCTATGCTAGTAGAAGCTATTTAAAAAATCAAACTTCAAAAATATTTTATACTAGCTTTTGCCCGCAGCTTCGCCCGTATACATAAAATAATTATAGCCTATGTCACTCAGGAATAAAGCTTACCATCGGTATATATATTTTTTTTAGCAATTGGACCAGTAGCATAGTAGCATAGCATAGACGGCCTTATAATGTTTCTACTATTGGGACTAAGGCCTCCTCTCTAGGAGAGGGTATGGGCCGTAATCCACCATGCGGCCCACATGCCGGTTTCCTCACGATGTTTTCCTTCACCGTTTTGAGAGCAGTGGTGAAGAAATAAATTACACAAAGTAAAGCGCCTGGCTGGGTTTGAACCCGCAACCTACAACTCGTAAGTCGGGGCCGACACACAAAAAAAGGAAAAAAATAAAATTTACTTCTTTATAATTTTAGTGTAGTCAGTAGCGTAGCTAGTCCTAATGGGGCCCCACCATTAGGACTAGCTACGCTACTGACTACGAACAATTTGGATGTAGCGTAGCCACAGTTCTGACCCAACCTAATCCATTAAGCCGGGTTGGTCTTGAAATTGGCGATTCTCATTTGAAGACCCTTCTGATTAAATACTATAGTACTCGGACTAGATATGATAGGTATAGGATTTATTCCTAAAACACTATTATGATTTTGATGCTTTACAGCTGTCCTAATTTAACCTGGCTTACGAAACATGTTTTTCTTTTCTATTCTAAAGTCTGCATACAAATTTATATATAAATAAAATACAAGGTTGGTTCCAGCATACGATATCAAGAATAGAATAGAATAAACTTTATTGTACACCAAAATAGTAACAATTTCACAGAAACTTAAATCTATGGCTGTCTTATCGCTGACAGCGATATCTACCAGACAATCTTAGGATAAGAGCTGAAACTAAAAAAGGTGGTAGTCTGCGAGGTTGCTGTCGCTGAAGGGAAACTTACTGCGGGGTTCTTCGAAAGAGCAACCGTGATCCTAGTAAGCAAAGGGCAATTGAAGGTACAAGTACATATATAACTGGGTTTTAGTTTAGAAAAGTCTTAGGGCGGAATTCACCAATAAAACTAAACGCGTTTTAACGTTTGGCTCGCATAATCGCGTTTAGCCGCTGTCACTAGTGTCACTTGTATGTATTTTTCTTTTGTTGTATTTTTAAACGTTAAAACGCGATTAGTTTTATTGGTGAATTGCGCCCTTAGAGATCACACTCTATTATATTTTATTTAAATAGATAAGAATTAAGAGTGAAAAAAAAACGACAGCTACTTAATTATCACACTTTCTTGGTGAAGCACGGTTATTCCTCTATTTTCAAACATAAACGATTGTCTTGTACAATTTATTTTTCTCTACTAATTTTGAACTTTTTTGAACCTCTGGAAATCCAAAAAAATATAAAAGAGAACACCATGAAATTAAATTATCAAAATTGACCAACCGCTGGGTAAAAATCAAAACATATAAATTAGTTGGATCAATAAAATAAACTCACGAATCTGACTTACGATTTCAAACGTGTATATCTACAAGATTTCGTCACGGAAATATATTGAAAGTTACAAAAAATACTTCTTTTTGAAAATAAAGCTTGTTTTTCAAAAGGTCTGGTAAAAACGAAAGTCTTGAATAGTTACTATATTTTTTTTTAATAAAAATAAAGTCTCTGTTATGGTGCCGCGAAGTCGACATAGACCCGGGCGGAGTACCTACAAAATACTCGGTGACAACCGGTTCTTAAGAAACTGGGGAGTTAACAACGTCTCAAACTCTACTTATAAGTTGGAGACGTTCTTAACTCAAAACACTCAATTCAAAATCCCATTAATGTCAAGTTTTGACTGGTTTTCAGGATATAGTAGAGTTTGATAAATTTTCAAATTCAAGTAGGTATCTATTAAATCCTAGAGGATATATTGTATAATTACAGGAGGGAGGGGGCGGAGGCGTAACTGATGAAACTTTCGGAAACCCCTTGTGTTTGAAAGATTTCCTTTTTTCTAAGTTAGGTCTGAAAAATAATCAATAAAACTGGTCAATTAGAGGTTTTAATTAATAAACTTAAGAAGTTTAACAAAAGTACGCCTCAAAACTCAGTTTTATTTAGTATGTGCCTAGAAGTGACAAGTGACTAATAGTGTTCATGTATGTTTGGTACACAACTAATTCATTTCCTAAAATAGCACATGACATAAGATTAACCTCTCCGCTTGGGCAGAGCACCACTGTGTCGTCGTGGGGGCGATTGGTGGCAACGATCTCTCGCGCCGGGCCTTGGTACAGGCCATGGTCCGAAGCGAGGAGGAGTGGCAGGCGGTTGCCTCCTTCTGGGAAGCAGTAATGCTAGCGAAGGAGCCCTAGCCGCCGGGATCCCGATCACGATTTTCGGCCACCGTAGGCGCGGGCTTGCGGACGGCGAGCAATGGGTAGCTCGCCGTTCGACCGACCGGTAACTATCCGGACAGAGCCCAAGTCGTCAACAGCGCGTAGTGGTCCACGCGCGCCTCAAGTAGATGTCAGCAAACCGTAGGGGCCCAGCAGTAAGCATACTGGGGCCATCTGAAAGGAAAACACAGCCTTGAGTTAGTTTTTAGTCAGTGAAAGTTTGGCACACCCTCTCGCTTCGCCCAAGAGCGTGAGATGTCATTGGATGATTTACCCAACTAAAAAAAAAAACTAACCTAGATAATGTTCCCTTGGGATAATTATCTATGTTAACGCGGCAAAAACTGTTGACAGGAGCTTGTATTTATGAATATAATATTATATGGAAGTTGGACAACAAAGAATATTAAATAGAAAAAAATATCTGTGGAAAGAAAAAAGAAAGAAAGAAAAAACGTTTATTTGTGACTCACACAATCGTATAAACTAAAGAAACACAATAAAAAAGAGGTATAATCAGTGCGAGACCAAAAAGGCACCTGGGTGCACATGGGTGGGTGGTGTGGCTAGGTAGGTGTACTTGTGAACGAATAAATTCCATGGAGAGAATACTGGTCTAATGAAAATATCAAATATTGTTCGCAAAACGAAACTAAATACGGACAAACACCAGGAAAATACCAAGTGACTTGTTTTTATTAAAATAATAATATTCCACAACTATCACACAACGCCGTCTAGTCCCAAGCTAAGCAGAGCTTGTGTTATGGGTACAAGACAACTGATAAACATACTTATATATTTCTAAATACATACATATATAGATACAATTACACCCAGACACAGAACAAATGATCGTGCTCATCATACAAACATTTGTCCTGGGTGGGAATCGAACCCACGACCTCCGGCACAGCAGTCAGGGCAACTAACCACTAGACCAACTGGCCAGTCAACAAAATAAATAATTTTCATTTTCTACGTAACATTTTTGTTATTTGTTCGGAAGTCGAAAATAGCCAGAAAAACTAATATGGAATACTTGCTTGTTTGAACATCATTCAATTAGTGCGTAGGTTGAGGTGGGACTTTTTTATCGGTGGGAAAGTCATCCACTGACATCTCTCGCACTTGGGTGGAGCGCGAGGGTGTGTCAGACTTTTACTGACTAAAACCACACCTGTTCTTATTCTTTATTGTACGGTCAGGGGTCAAAAGTGCAGTTCCACCTTACCAATGCTAAAATGTCTAAAATTACTTTGTAGAAAAGGGTCAATGGTTCATGACTGATTTAATTGGTAGCATAGGATCTAAAGTATTGAATAAACTAGTTGTGGACTATTGAACTTCCACAACAAATAAATTTTAGACACTTTAGCATTGGCAGAGTGCAACTGCACTTTTGATCCCTGACTGTACATACAATTTTATCAAACAATAAAAACAGGAAAGCTGTTCTATACAGGCGAGCTTCACCCACAATTGGGTCTCTGAAACTCCGCTGCCGCGACAAGTCACAGCATGGCGGACAGAGCTCCGGCGGTTTCTCATGGAGAAATGGCGACGACAGTACTGGGCACGCCACAATTATGGCGGTAAGTCCCCTCTTTGAGGCGCGGTTGGAAAGACCTTACGGCGTCCTCACCTTCCGCATGACGCATGTTCTCACCGGACACGGTAAGTTTGGGAAGTTCCTGCACCGGATTCGTGCGGAAACGACGCCCGGATGTCGCCACTGCGTGCACCGCCCGGAGGACACGGTGGAGCACACGTTGGAGTTGTGCCCGCCTGGGCAGAGCAACGTCGTGTCCTCGTGGGGACAATTTGCGGCGGCGATCTCTCGCGCCGGGCCTTGGTTCAGGCCATGGTCCGGAGCGAGGAGGAGTGGCAGGCGGTCGCCTCCTTCAGCGAAGCAGTAATGCTAGCAAAGAAAGCGGCCGATCGCGTGAGGCAACGGTCCTTACGCTCCAACCGCCGCCGGGATTCAAACCCCGATTTCCGGCCACTGTGGGCGCGGGCTTGCGGACGGCGAGCAATGGGTGGCTCGCCGTCCGACCGTCCGGTAACCGTCCGGACCGATCCCAAGTTGTCGACAGCGCCTACTGTTCTACGCGCGCCTCAAGGAGATGTCAGCAAATCGTAGGGGCCCAGCAGGGTTGAAGCCTACTGGGGCCACAGGTAGTGTGAAAGCGAAACCCGGAGCCCTGGGACGAAGGCGACGAAGGAACAGGAGTAGGTTTTTAGTCAGTAAAAGTCTGACACTATCTCTCGCTCCGTCCAAGAGCGGGATTTGTCATAAGATGATTTTCCAACCGAATAAAAAAAAAAACCCACAATTGGGTTTTCTTACAGCAAACCATATATTAAATAAATGAGAGATAAATTTTGCACTTGAGGATAACTACAAATGCACAATAAAACTTAAGCACAAAAATTAAATCTAACTTAAAACTAAAAATGACTAAACACTAAACAGATATGTGTACAGCACATTATACATAAACATAATATAAGTATTCAATATATGTGTCCTTCAATTGCCAAGCCTAACCAGTTTAACAATAAATAAACAAAAAGAATTGTAACTGTGAAAACAATATCAAAAACGGTAGGAAAGCAAACAAGATAATAACAATTTTAAACAAATATGTATCTCTAGTTTTTTTTTTTTCCGTTAACAAAATCATCTTGTACAGCCCTTTTGGGCGGAGCGTGAGATAGTGTCAGACTTTTACTGACTAAAAACCCACTCCTGTTCCTTCGTTGCCTTTCATATCAGGGCCGAGTCTTCCTTTCAGAATCTGACCCTTGGTCCCAGTAGGCTTCGACCCTGCTGAGCCCCTATAGTTGCTGACATCTCCTTGAGGCGCGCGTGGAACAATACGCGTCGTCGACAACTTGGGCTCAGTCCAGACGCTTACCAGACGGTCGGACGGCGAGCCACCCATTGCTCGCCGTTCGTGGCCGGAAATCGGGATCGGAGTCCCGGCGGCGATTGAGGCGTGAGGACCGTTGCTTCACGCGTTCGGCCGCCTCCTTTGCTAGCATTACTGCTTCGCAGAAGGAGGCGACCGCCTGCCACTCCTCCTCGCTCCGATGTCTCTCTAGTTAGACGCCGTTTTGAATGGCGGCAGTATGGGTGTTATGGCCTTTGATTTTAAAGACCATGCTGGACTTCTCTTTCATAATAGTCGCTTTGTAGCTTTATAATTTTGTTGTTGATAAAGATAGATTTAAAAAAAAAATTAATTAAACCCACACACACAAAAATGAAAAGAACAAATACAGATCGAAGAGCATAAAGTTATTACTTATTTCAAATGAAATTTCTTCCAGCAGACCTGCGATAGGAGAATTGGATGAGATATGTAGACACAGTGTATACAAATAAGTCATATTTTTCATATTTCTTTACCAGAGCCAATAAAAAGTATTTAAATAAAACAAAATGAATAAATATTTCCTATTAGTGAGTCCTATGTTATTGCGCGTGAGTCATTTCTGTAGACTACAACGAAATGAATAATATTAATCAAGTCTATTCTGTACATAATTTATCTTTGTTCGAAATGTGTTTCCAGATTCCTTCGGGAAATATATGTTGTTAATTAGTTTGGCTATTTAAGGAGATCATTAATAAATATGTAGCTAAATATTTATTTCTATTCTAGCGAGAATTACCTACATAAAGCCGGGGACAAAAAGCAAGATGTGGGAACGTTTGAAAGAATTACTATGGCCCTGAAACATAAAAGTTAACTGAAGGACACGGGTGGATATTATGTACACGCCTTCTTGCTCCACCCTAGAGCGCGAGAAGTCATTGGATAATTTCCCACCTCTAAAATGGTTATATTACTGTAAAAGTAGATGACAAACCACCACTTTCTTTTTAACAAAACTAACTGATATAATAGTGCGACAACAGTTGGTAAAATAAATGGCTATAAATAAAGTGAAAACTAAAAAAAAAAGTCATCAAATCACCCATTCTGGTTTTTTTTTTAATTTTATATAATTATTGTTTTTGGATTCTATTAATAATACTTACTCATTTTTATAGCACAATTGTAAAGCATTATTTTTTACCACGAAGTCTAAGTCGAAAACAATTTTGGTTCGGAGATATATACTAGGTAAGAATTAAATCGTCGACATTAGGAAACAATTTGTATTAGTGGTTTTAATCCATATCACACCGGTTACAGATGGCCTAGTTAGCAGTGTTGTATGTGTCAACACTAATCACATCATTAATCATCACTCATTATTGTGGCACAAATGGCGGATTGACATAATTTATTTAATTTAAAGATCGTTGTACATCTTTGTTCTTGAATGATTACAGCATTGTTGCCACACAAAAAAAAAAATGTTTCTACTCCAGCTACTAATAAAATAAAATTTTATTTTTTTATTTAAAAAAAAAATTTATTCCTGGCCGCCGAGTTTTTTATAATTTTATACCAAATTATCGAAAATGGGTGATCTCCTTTCTTAAGTTTTTTGCGTTTAGACGAACTGAGGGGGTTGTATAATATAAGGGAATACATGACTTGGTTCTGCCATCGCCTTTTTACCATAGGACAACACGATGTACGGCGAGTATCCACCCTGAACACTTCTACGGTGCGGACTTAGCGTTTCACCTTGTCGTTTATACCGCGTATATCGAAGGACTGGAACAATTTAGATGATAGAAGCCTAAAATAAAAAATGTCCGATCCAATTGTTATTCCATCTTGTTTACGACGTTACTTGTTTGAAATAGTTTTGTTTAGTTTGTAGTTTTTTACGCCTAATTTGTACGCCTTGCAAGGCAAAACATAGTGATACAACGCAAATTTTATACCATGTACCTTATAACCTATGTTAAACAAATAAAATACTTTGACTTTGACTTTGACTTTACCTGCTGTGGTCTTCCCATCCGATTATAATTTGGGTGTCTTCAAGGCTAGAGTGAATAGGCTCTTAATAAACTAGAGCGCTTTACTATGAAGATTGCATCACTGCTTATAATCTAGTTGATATAATCTAGTACCTGATGGTCATCAGGTACTAGATTATATCAATAAAAATATAATTAACTTAGCCAGAACTGTAACGATATCTAATAGGGCCATGGGAAGGCTTCTAAAAAGGTTACTCGTAGTCCTAGAACGCAAAGGTTACATTAGACCGACGCACACGTGGACCACGCCTGATTTGTACGTAGAACGACGTCGCGTGGCATTAGTGTAGCTCTACAAGTCTAGTTTCCATATAAAAGGTACGGCGACCGACGCGCCCAGATGCGCAGTGTAGTTCTACCGTAATTGAAGGAACATAGGTGTGGTTTTACTCAGTAAAAGTCTGACACACCCTCCTGCTCCACCTTAGAGCGTGAGAAGTCATAAGATGATTTCCTACCTAATGATAAGAGCTTGTGCAACCCATTGCAAGTGTCTCACCTTGTATATTAGATAGCAATATTCACGTTCGCTATCATGTGTGTTATTTAAATATCAGTTGAACTCACTCACAGCCGGAAGTGCACTAATAAGGTTATCTGTGTTGTCTGTGAATACATTGAATACAGTAGCTGTTACTAACTAATGTCTTAGTAACGACATTTATTAATTGACTTTCGATTTTTTTTATACTAGTGCCGCCCCTGGTTAGCTGTGGTGCAAATTGTATGCATAAACCTTACTCCTTTATTGGTCTTTGTATATGGAAAATCACATCAATTTCCGTTATGTAGTTTAGAATAGGAGTACATCTGAAAACAGTAAATTTGTTGTTACATCACAAAAAGTAATTATTATGGCGATTCGGAAAAATCTTCGAAATTCCATTCAATTGAACTGTTTACATAGGTAGGTTTGTAAGGAACCGTCAGGGTTCTTTTTTTTTCGAAACTCACTTTCATTAAGTTATAACTTTTTGACTTATGTTTTTAATGTCACTTCCGGGAACCCAAAGTTTAAGGTAAGATCGACCTCAGTTAGCAGTTAATATTACAACCATTTATCTTTCCGTCTATCTATCTACCACGATGGACAATGTACATCCAACCAATTATAACCATGCTTGGGAATTGAAGATATGAGTGGGTTTTTTTTATAATATTACTAGGATCGCGTTTGACCCATTTCACGTGATGTTAAGCAATGATGTGGTCGACGATAGAGCACGCTTGCCTGGAAGGAAAGTGTTCATTAAAAAAAAAGTAAAAAAATAAAACCCGACTACGAAAAAAAAATGACGCTGAAAAAGTATGAAACAAGATTTTCAGGATGCTAAAATAAACAAGGTAACTGGAAAAACAAGAACAGAACAAAAAGAAAAGCCGCAGTCACAGGTACCAATCAAAACACTTTAATAACGTGTGACTACTTTGCCGTAGGGTCAGTCAGTCTTTGCCGTAGTCGAGTCGAGGCCTACATGGTCACTTATAAAACTTCAGAAGCTAGTGCACGGTTCCAAATTGGTCGTTTCCTACGGAGAAGAACCGGCAAGAAACTCCATGGTTACTCTTTAAAAACAAATTGTTAATCTTACAATGTTTCCATATTGTGTATTTGTAAATATTATGTAAGGACAGTGTAGACTAGTCGGGATCCCTTTTCCCCATTCTTTTCGCATAATATTCTTTTTCTTAATATATTTTGGCATAACGATTTTTCTATAAATAATTATGCCATAATAATACTATGCAATATTTTTTTAGGCATAAAGTTTATGTTGGCATAATTATCTTCAAGGCTAATTTGTTTTGGCATAAATTTAATTCGCATAACTTTACTAGGCCTAATGACTATTAGCTTAATAATAATATGTTGTGCTTCAAAAGTTAGTGACAGAACCGAATCGTTGCAAAACCGACTCCACGTAGTCTTGTCTGCCCTACCCCTAGTGTGTAATTTAAAATCGCGTAGGCGCGTAGGGGCGAGGCGGCCCGCTGGCGGAGAAGGAGCAGGCAGCTGCGAGCGAAAGCCGTCTGCGACGATTAGCCGCCGGAGGCCCGCAGCGCGGGAGCCGTGACAGAAACCATGCCTGCTGCATGTTGCATGCTAGCTTGAATGCTGCATGCTTGCTTGCATGCTGAATGCTGGCTTGCCAGCCTAGTTTTAGAATGTTATGCTTAATAATGTTATGCTTAATCATTATTATGATTAGAGAAATTATGCGTAAGCTGTTATCTATACTTTTAATAAATCTGTAGAAGTGAAAATTCTGTATATTGAAAATATAAAAAAAAGTAATGGCAGGGAGTGTTACTAGACCGACACCGAACCCAAAAAAGTTATTTAAAAAAATTTTTGTCTGTCTGTTTGTTCAGGCATCAAGCAAAAACTACCGGTTCGATTACGATGAAACTTGGTATAATTATTTTTTAATATCTTGGGCACCACACTGGGTACTTTTTATCCCGGAAAAGTATATACAATAAAAAACAAACTTAATTTTGCGGTTCGATCCCTAGACCCGATTACTGTACCAACCGCAAATAATAAGTTTGTCGTAGGTTACGTCACCCGCAGAGGAGTTCACTAAGGGGCGCTGCACACGGGTAAGATACTATAATATTTTATCCTAAGATACAATATCGCTCGCCATACAATTCAATGGACTATCACACACGACGAAAATAATAAATAATATTTCACATTTTCGTATCTCAAAAAATCTAATAATACCATTTTCGACTTCTACGCGGACGAAGTCGCGGGCAAAAACTAGTGCGTATATATTATATTATTTATATGTATTACCTATGTATGTACAAAAAACGTATATATTGATACTCTCAAAGGAATCGAAATTCATAGGGACCCAGATCCGTTGACCCAGAATCCTGAAATTTGGAATAAAGCAAGGTAACACAGCAGGCAACACAGATATAGGAAATCTGAAAACGGTAAATTTGTTGTTACCCACGTTACAAAAAAATACTTTTTTGCAATTCGGAAAAATCTTCGAGACTCCATTCGGGAATTGCAGTTTGTACGGAACCGTCAGTCAGTAAGCGAGTCCGACACGCACTTGTCCAGTATTTTTTAGTTTATCTAATTAAAGTTAATTAAAGTTAGTATTTTATAAGTAGTAAATATTAGAAAACTACTTGATGATACAAATATTATAATTATATGTCGTTGTAATTATGTAAATTCCCATGCTAACATCACAATAACATGTGTGATGTTGGCACACACTACTTTAAGGATGTGTACATCCTTAAAGTAGTGTGTTCAGAATAAGTTAATGAAACGATTTCAGCTATTTTTCAAATAAATAATTTTATTACTCTTAAATATTTTCTCGATTATTTTAGGAATAAAAATACCTATTTTATAAATTACATCAATAGCGATGTAGTGCGTCGATTCCTATATTATTTGCCTATATACTTTGGTAGTATTTTAAGAAATGAGTTAGCAGCATCTATGTAAAATTTTAGTGCTTGATTTTTGATTGTAACTAAATTTTCTAATTAGAGCGTTTATGGGTTACATTATTAGATGTTAAATATTTACTAACTATATCTGTACCAGGCCACTCTGAAAGTTTTGCGAAAAAAAGTTTGTATGTATAAGACATTGGCCACTTGTAATTATTTTGAAAACTTTGGTTAATTAAAAAAAAAAAAAAAACGTTGTTCGAATTTTCAATTTCCCTCCACATTTTTTCGAGAGCCAAATCAAATTATCGTGTCTTATTTAAAAATGGAACTGTATTGAGAACTTTTTCGTGCTCAATTTTCTACGAATTACAAATGTGGCCTAAAACCTGAGGAGTCATTTGATCGAATTCACTAAAAAATCTCACTTCACTTAAAAAATATTATTAGATATTTACATTACCAATTTTTTTTAATTTACTTAAAAAATATAGATTCGGACTGTATACCTTAGGGGTAAAATAGTGTAAAAATTTTTCGAAGTTCAAAGATCGCAAAAGTGTTAATTCACTGGAGCACTTACTCTTTATTAGAGGAAGTTATAAGTGGCGCCAGTGACTGAAAAGTTGAATTTATGTCTTTGGATGGTTATGTAAAGAGGAGAGATGAAACGCATGCTACTAAAAGAGTTATAAGTATACATGTGGATGGGTGGAGAGGAGAGGGAGGCCAAAGAAAAGATGGATGGATTGTGTTCTGTTCACAGTCACACGCCCTTTCGCTCCGCCCAAGGGAGGAAGAAGTCATTGGATGATTTCCCACTTAAAAAAAAAATGAAAGCTGTACTATATGTACCAGACAAAAAAAAAACAATTAATGTAAAAACTTTAAAATAACTGCACTGATAAGGAGCAGTTAAGATATTACCAAAATAACATAAAATTCACTAAAAGAGCCACTTTATGTAAAATAACAGCTATTTGGCGTGGTGGTGGTCTATTAATGAGTTGTCCTAATTTCGTCCTGAAGCCGAGGTCACCCCACCCCGCGGACTAACCTCGATACAGCGCTACCTGGGGGCCTGTTTACTTACATGGAGTTATGTGAGGTAAATAATCATGATTTTGTTGGTACGACTTGCTTTTAGAATATATTGATATAGAGGTATTAATAAAAAAAAATAAGGCCTTTATTGACAGAGAAAATAAAACTTTTAATTGAGAGAATGCCTTGTTGTGTTAAGTTCGCCTATGTACGTAAATAGATAAATAGATAGATATTCTTTATTGTACACCAAAAATACAAATTGCATTAGGAATTTAAAATTAATAGGGTGTCACAATGGGCGGTCTTATCGCTAAAAGCGATTTTTTACAGACAACCTTTGGATGGATTTGACAGAGGAGAAAAAAGATACGCAGGTAGTTCGTGGTGTACTATTTACGTATATACAATACATAAACTAATAAATTGCGTATAATACAAAGAATATAATACATATAATTATGAAAGCAAAGAAATGATGTACTTAATAACAACGTTCAAGAGGAAAGGTAGTGATCCTTAACCATATTTTAAAAAAATTTGTTGTGTAAATATTTTTTTATTTTTTTATCTATAATAAGCACACCAACAGCACTGTCACGTACAATTCAAATAAAGTTGCATCTGAACTCGACATTACAGTAACAATGCAAATAACAGATATGCATGACCTGGACATAATGAATGTTAGAGACAAAAAGAAAAAATAAAAAGTGTGTCCAGTACACCTAAATCCAGAAAACTACGAAGAAAAAACAGATCGAACTATAAAGACGTACATTATTCGCGCTGTTTTTATAGGCAGCGTCTGTATGAAGCGAAACTCATGGAGGAGACATCGGTAGGGTAATCGATCACCATGAACCTTTCATTACTTTGCCATACGTGTACTAGGACTATTAAAGGTAATATTTAAGGCGGATGTAGGCAATCGAAAAATTCGATAATGTCGCTTGCTACATTGGCTAGTCCTAAAGTTAGAAAAGTTAATTAACTCCGCATCTATGGAACCATTTATAATTTTGTGTAGAAGAAGTAAGCCAGAATGGATCCGGCTTTCTTTTAAACTAACCATTTTATAGTGCCTTAACCTATCGTTACAGCTGGGTTGTTAAAACATTTCGGATCCCATTCTTCATAAATAGGTACCAAACAAAACATTATATAATTTATAAATAAAACAAAATATCTGTAACACTTCAGCATCTTCGTCCATTAGTGCGTCTCTTGATGGATAAACCTCCCCCAGGGTCCTCCTTTTGTTGCGGTCTTATGTAGCTCTAACTCGCAAGGAACCAGCCATTTCCAATAGGTCATCGTCCCAGCGTATGCGTTGTATTCCTTTGTTTCGAACTCTCTTGAATTTGCCATTTCGTACGTAAGAAGGTATAGTGGTTTAATATAACAATTTCCTATAATATTTATATCAAAAAACTTTTTAAATGAATCTAAGGCCGAAAATTTAATTTAAACCATCGGTTTTTTGTATGAGTTCTTACATGATATAAAACAAAGTCTCCCACCGCGACTGTCTGTCTTTTCGTGATAAACTCAAAAATTACTGAACGGATTTTCATACGGTTCTTAACAAAAGACAGAGTGATTCATGAGGAAGGCTTAGATATTGCATATTCATAATATGGTAGAGAAATGCCAAAAATTTCAAAGATGTTCGCTGTGTTAATTAAAAGCAGACTTTCGCTTTAAATGATACATATTAAATGATATATAGTTAAATGGTCACTTACTAAGAAAAATAACTAAATATCTACATATAAAATTTATAAATGTATAAAGCAGTTTCATGTCCTCATATAAAATAGAGTTCAAAGGCCTTTAAGTTTCTTTGTTGACGTTGACCTCGAAGTGTCTGAAACACTTACATAGTACGAAATATCGAGCATTTTATGAATAAGTTTGTCTACTTTTACAAACGAATATTGAAATGGATTTTGGTGTAGTTGACAGTAACTGAAATTAGAAACATGAGTAAAAAATTATCTCCAAAATCAAAATCCAAATCAAAAGCATTTTATTTCAAATAAAGCATTTACAGGCACTTTTGAAATGTCAAGAAGTCAGTCAGTCAGAAAAAAAAAATATGCTAATTGCACATTGTAATTACAAATATCTCTGTTACATGTTTCTTGTCGCTATTATGTGAGAACAATGCAAATAAAAATAAAAACTAAATATAGATATTAAAATAGCAACTGACAGCGCCCGTTCACGGACATGACGCTAATATTAGCACCACTTAGCTCAATCATTTTGAAGGGAAGCGAATGATCCAACACATGCGCCACCATCAGTGAGACATTTGAGTGAGCATGACAAACTCTCAACTGCCATGCTCATTTATGTCAAAATGGCGGTCCTTCAAACCCCGCGCGACGTGTGACAGTCCTTACATAGAGTACCTAATAGATTCTCTGATAAACCGATTACTGGATAACTAAAGAATTTTAGCTATCCATTAGTGTAATTGAATTTTGGATAGCAATGATAGAAATAAAGCTGTAACACCAAATGATAAATGATATTTATTTTGCGAATAGGTTTTAAAATAGTAAATTGTTACCTTAAGGGTGAAAGTAACTTATTTACTTATTATATTTTAGTTAGGAGTAGCCTTTAGTGTATATATAGTTTTAATTAGTTAAATGTTTTTGAAATAATCGTGTAAGTATAGTAAACCGTTCTAAATATACTTATTTAGTCCCAAGAAAGATTTTTGATAAATGGTTCGAGGGACTAAATAAGGCTTTAACACTGTGCTTTTCATTACGAATACAAGGAAAGTAAAAATAAAAACATGAGTCGTCGTATGATTTTAGGTATCTGGTTCTTTTGATTTAGGCGGTAAAAGGTTTACCACTATTGCTTTAGCCTTATGAATCACGCGTTAAATTCATATCTAGATCTGATGAACTTATCGTGTTAATACATATCTCTTGTTTCAGATTTAGTGAAGTATTAACAAAACTCTACAACTCGAACAAATGAAGATCGGATCGCCACTTTCCCGCCTATTTTTTTTTTTGTTGTCGGCCGGTTATTCAGCCTTTATTTTTCGTTTCCATCTTTGAAAAAATGGTAAATATTTTTCCTGTTTTTAACCGATTTCAAAAAGAAGGAGTTTCTATGTTCGGCTGAAAGTATTTTTTTTTTACGTATGGTCACCGATTTCTCGGTGGACCGATTATGAATTTATTTTTTTGAGCTATTGATTATGCTTCCGAGTTGGTTCCATAAAATTTGGTATTATGAGGATTTTCGGTTATAAAACCAGTCTTTTTTTTTTTTTTTTTTTTTTTTTTAATTGATATAAACCAGTGCTTGACTGCGACAGTCACTGTTGACAGTCTATAAAATAATTGTAAAAATGACCTCAGCTACGGTCGAATGGGGTGAATAGAAACTCAGGGGTAAATAGAAACAAAACTTCAAAGGGTATTTTCACAATATTTGAATATGTTTTGTAGCATTTAACTATATCAATTTATTAATGAATTGTTATTCTAAAAAGTCGATGCTTTGTTAGAAGCCGATAGATAATATGGTATCAAAGTGAGAAACCAAACCAAAGTTTTGTTTCTATTCACCCCTGCGTTTCTATTCACCCCATTTGACGGTACCTGAGCTAAACTGAACTGACTTAGCTGAGCTCTTGATCTTTTATCAATCACACTACTCCAGCTCAATAATTATCCGTGCTGCGGGTAAAAAATTATCTGTTTCAAAATCTATTTGCAAGATTTGCCTAAAACAAACAAATATACATACAAACATCATGATCACATTCTTGCTGCCCTCGTCCCAAGTTACTTGAGGTCGGCGCAGCACGTTTTTTTCTTCCATTCTATCCTGTCAGCAATCACGCTTTTTTTATATCAATTCATTCAGCACACAATCTGTCCACCTATTCTTAAGCCTCCCTCTTTCTGTCCATCCATGTCCTCTTTCTGTCCATCCATAGCATAGTCATAGTCGGCCTTATAATGTTCCCACTGATGGGACTCAGGCCTCCTCTCTAGGAGAGAGAATGGGCCGTAATCCACCACGCGGGCCCAGTGCGGGTTGGTGGATGTCACATATCTTCGAATTTTTGGTTCTAGGACATGCCGGTTTCCTCACGATGTTTTCCTTCACCGTTTTGAGAGCAGTGGTGATGAAATAAATTACACAAAGTAATGCGCCTGGCTGGGTTTGATTGAACCCACGACCCGCAACTTGTAAGTCGGGGCCGTTACCACTCGGCCACCACTGCTCGGTAGAATATTCTTTAAGTAATTTTTTTTGATGAAAATTATCTTATGACTTTACCTTATGACTCCACCATAAAGCGGGAACGCTTTATGGTGGAGCAATATGACGCGAGCAGCGTGTCAGACTATTACTGACTAAATCCACACCTTTTTTTAGGTGGGAAAATCATCCAATGGCATCTCTCGCTCTTGGGCGGAGCAAAAGGGTGTGTCAGATTTTTACTAACTAAAAACTCACATCTGTTCCTTCTCTGCCTTTCATACCAGGCCCGGGTTTAAAACTACACCTATTTTCCTTCCGTTATCTTTTGCGTTCCAGAACCATGAGTATATGCTTTTCAAAACCAATCCCATGGCCTTGGCAGGCATCGGCCCTGCTGGACCCCCTACGGTTTGCTGATATCTCTTTGAGGCGCGCGTGGAACATTACGCGCTGTCGACGACCCGGGCTCAGTCGCAGCGTCTACGGTGACCGGAGATCGCTCTGCGTTTCCCGACGTTCGGCCGGAGCAGCTCCAGAACTCTTTTCGTAACATGCGTTTCTTATCTCCTCTTCACATGACCATGCCAAGATAAACTATTCCTTTTCAAAATACAAACAAACTACAACACAAATTTTGCTAGTTAATAAAATGCTTGTAAACATTGCCGAATGAACACCTCGGCGAATATTTGCGACCTGCATTCTATGTAGGCCAGTGCGTCCTTTTATGCCGGTTTTCAGTTACAGCCCGGTTATTTCAATTTGTTGATATGACGGCTGTATTTCAGCCTCTAAAGTTTCAGTTCTGAATATATTTCATAATATCTTCTTGTAGTTTTTTCAACATTCGAATGTTCTTGGTTATAAAAGCAGAATGCTCTGTAAAATTTAATTGAATGTGACTTATTAATTATTATTTGTGTTTGTTATAAATATTTTTGTTTGTTATTTTTGGGATATGGGCATCCATAGAATAGGGTAAACATGTAGAGGCTAGAGAAGTGATTCCAGAACAGAAAAGTTCCTTAATTGATTCTTCTTTTTCAGCTAATTAATGGCTAATAAAAATAAACACAAAAAATAATGTTTATAGTAAGTTAATTAAAATACAATTACACTAAAGTCTGTTTATTAGGGTTCCGTACCTCAAAAAGAAAAACGGAACCCTTAAGTATAGGATCAATTTGTTGTCTGTCTAAAACCTTTTATCTCCGTAACGCGTGGAGGTATCGAGTTGAAATTAAAACCATATACTCAAGTTTGCTTTCTCTTGAAGCTGTAAAATTTAAAAAATTACATTTCTAAGTTAACGAAAAAAAAAGATACATCCGTTTTAGTCGCAAAAAAACGTGGCATTCCACACTCTCAGGGGAATCAAATAAAATGAAGCAAGGTCTTATAACACAATTATAGAAAAATATCTAAAAACTGTGAATTTGTAGTTACGTCACAAAAAAAAAATTCTTTAGCGATTCGGAAAAATCTTCGTAACTCAATTCGGAAATTGATCTGTTTTCTTAAGTAAGTTTGTACGGAACCCTCAGTGCGCGAGTCCGTCTCGCACTTGCCCGGTTTTTAATTAGAAATAATTATTTGACAATTCGAATGTTGCGACGACTTGTTCGTTTCGCGCTGTCTCACCTGATGGAAAGCGACGATGCGGTTGACGATGGAGCGCGCTTACCTAGAAGTAACCTATTCGCTCTTGACTTAAAGATTCCAGGGCTGTGGTGATTTCATAAATAGTGAGGTACCGCAACCGATATTGACCAAAAAACCGAAAGCATTCGTAAAAAACGACAAATAATTTCATTTTCAATTATGGTCAGCTTTTGTATTTCATAAAATAAAATAATCTAATATTTTATTTTAGTTGACACTTTATTACAATTTTATTTATAAGTATTATTAATAATGACTTCGGCTTGAAAACTAATAATAATGTATACGGGGTTACTTGGAAGGGACTAAAATACAACAAATTAAGCCACCATATGTTCACCAAAAGTTTGAAGCCAATTTGAAAACTATTTACGGCCCGACTGTACTGAAATTTAAGTTATTATCATAATTGTTGCTGTAGCATATCTTTCTTAGTACCAAAAAGCCCAAAAAATTCTAAAACTGGCAAATATCACTAATAAAAGATTTAATTTTTTTTAAGTTTGTTAATACTTCATACAAAATGCTGTGTAGTGCAAAAAAATATACTACGCCTGATGTACAAATTACTATAAATATATCCTTGTCCTATCAGCTATTCAGAAAGGTATAATTGTGATTTCTTTTGCCTGTGTGACAGGGAAGAGAATAGTTTTATGGGAAGCAGGTAAAATTGCGAGACGGTCGTCAGCGTTAGTTAGTTTCAACTGTACGTCGCACAAGCTCATGTTTTGTTAAACTAACTGTTACCGCATATCTTGCTATTGTGCTGTGCTGTACCTTCATAAGTGGCTATGGCTGGATATTCTAATCCTGAATGTGCTGAAATAATGTAAGGTTACGCATTTTGTGACGGAAGGATGGAATGGACTGTATATAGAAGGAAAAATGGACAAAATCAGAAGTATGAGTAGGACAGAGCAATAGGAGATTAATGTACGTGTTTAGAAATATACAAGTATGTTTATCAGTTGTCTAGTACTCATAACACAAGCTCTGCTTAGCTTGGGACTAGACGGCGTTGTGTGGTAGATGTGGAATATTATACAAAGAATTCTCCATTACTGCAGTACATCGTAACATGTCGTAGAAGTATACATACTGCTCTGGGAATAATTTTAAGAATTATTTATAGCAGCTACGCAGAATGATTCTAGAACAGGCTAATATGAATTAGACTGTGGATTGAATGCTAATAATAGTTTATTTATATCCTTAATAGCTATTTATTATCTAAATTCTCGTACTCCATACAGCAACGAGTAGCAACAATTTCTTGAGATTCTCGTACTGTGTCGTTAGCATAGCATAGTCGGCCTTATAATTTTCCCACTGTTGGGACTCAGTGTTCTGCTGTCACTGTGGCACCAAAAATCTTTTACTAAAAAATGTGTAAGATCGTAGAAAAAGTCTTAGCAAAACAAACAATTGGCAGTAAAATAAAAATACTGTAAATATTATTAAACTAGGAATAAATGTTGTTGTTGAATAATTAATGTACAAAGCATTATTCAAACGCTTAGTAGACACTTCGCATGACCCAAGGGCTGGCTTTTACCTCGGTCAGAGATTAAGCATTGCCATACAACGTGGCAGCCTTTTGGGCACACTTCCAGTCGACAGCGATGCGGAGGAGTTATGACGCCATATTTTAGCTAGTACTTTTTGATTTTAGTGTATATATAGTTTTAATTAGTTAAGTGTTTTATGTATTCATTTTACCTGAAATAAATTTGAGGAATAAATTAATTTGTAAAATAGGATTTTATGAATGTGCATGTGTAATTGTGTGACTGATGTCGTAGTACGCCCAAGCAATATAGATATTTGTCTGGAAATCCTAAGCTGCCGTCGTAGCACGCTGTGGCACGCTGATTGGGAATACTATGCTGATATCGTAGCATATCGTAGAAACATCCGACAAACTACTCCTAAAGATATTCGACAAAAATTTAGTCTGAGAATACTACGCTGATGTCATAGCACACCATAGAAATTTATATATCAGTCTGGGAATACTACGCTGATGTCGTAGCACGTCAGAGCAACATACATATTTGTCTGGGAATACTACGCCGATGTCGTAGCACACCGTAGTATCATACATATTAGTCTGGGAATACTACGCTGATGTCGTAGCACACCATAGGAACTTATATATTAGTCTGGGAATACTACGCTGATGTAGTAGCACGTCATAGCAACATACATATTTGTCTGGGCATACTACGCCGATGTCGTAGCACACCGTAGCGTCATACATATTTGTCTGGGAATACTACGCTGATGTCGTAGCACGTCGTAGCAACATCCGTCAAACGACTCCTAAAGATATTTGACAAAAAATTTGTATGGGAATACTACACTGATGTCGTAGCACGTCCATAGCAACATTCACATTAATCTGGAAATGCATATATACGTAGCACATTACTTGCTAGTCAGGTATTCATATTATGCTCAAATAATAGCGCGTAGCACCATGCTTGCTAGTCAGTTATTCATACTACGCTCAAATAATAGCGCGCAGCACTATACTTGCTAGTCAGGTATTCATACTACACTCAAATAGCAGTGCGTAGTACCATACTTACTAGTCAGGTATTAATACTACACTCAAGTAATAGCGCGTAGCACTATACCTGCTCGTTAGGCATTCATGCTACATTCAAATAATAGCGCGTAGCACTATACTTGCTAGTCAGGTATTCATACTACACTCAAATAGCAGTGCGTAGTACCATACTTACTAGTCAGGTATTAATACTACACTCAAATAGCAGTGCGTAGCACCATACTTGTTAGTCGGGTATTCATACTACGCCCAAATAATAGCGCGTAGCACTATACTTGCTAGTCAGGTATTCATACTACACTCAAATAATAGCGTGTAGCACTATACCTGCTTGTTAGGCATTCATGCTACATTCAAATAATAGCGCGTAGTTCTATACTTGCTAGTCAGGTATTCATACTACACCCAAATAATAGCGCGTAGCACTATACTTGCTCGTTAGGCATTCGTACTACATTCAAATAATTGCGCGTAGTACTATACTTGCTAGTCAGGTATTCTTACATTCAAATAATAGCGCGTAGCATTATACTTGCTCGTTAGGCATTCGTACTACAATCAAACAATAGCACGTAGCACCATACTTGCTAGTCATGTATTCATACTACACTCAAATAGTAGTGCGTAGCACCTAGCTTGCTAGTCAAGCATTCATACTACGCTGAAATAATAGCACGTAGCACCATACTTGCTAGTCAAGCGTTCATTATACGCTGAAATAATAGCACGTAGCACCATACTTGCTAGTCAAGTGTTCATTATACGCTGAAATAATAGCGCGTAGCACCATACTTGCTTATCAAGCATTCAAACTACACTCAAATAGCAGCGCGTAACACCATACTTGTGAATCAGATAGTTATACTACACTCAAATAATAGCGCGTAGCATCATAGTTGCTAGTCAGGCATTCATAATACGTTCAAATAGTACGAGTAGCGCGGAGCACCTAACTTGTTACTCAGGTAATCCTACTACTCCAAAATAGTACCGCGTAAAACTATAAATGTACTACGCTCAAATGGTAGCGTGTACATAGTAGTTAGAAAATCTTACTGCACTGATTTAGCAGCTTGGAGCACCATACAGTCTGGTCAGCGATCCTATTGCGATGGCTTACTAGCACGTAACTTACCTACATTACATGGACGCGTTTTTTAATTACTTGTAGATTAAACCCCAGATACACTAAAGAACAAAATGTCCTTTAACATGAGACACAACGCTGTCTTTACCAACAATATGTCCCATGTAACGTGTATGCGTTGTAAAATGTTGGGGGGCAAGTGGCGGAACATTGGGCAATGTTGCGTCACGTAGATTGAGCGTTGCGTATTATGTTGGGGGACATTTTGTCCACTACTTTATTTAATAACAGAACGGCTGAAGCCAATTACACCATTGAAATACAGACAGAAGTACAAAGAAGATAGAACAATAAAATATAATATAATATAATATTTCACAACTATCACACAACGCCGTCTAGCCCCAAGCTAAGCAGAGCTTGTGTTATGAGTACTAGACAACTGATAAACATACTTATATATTTCCAAAAACATACACATATAGATAAATTACACCCAGACACAGAACAAATGATCGTGCTCATCTCACAAACATTTGTCCTGGGTGGGAAGCGGACCCACGGCATAGCAGTCAGGGCCACTAAACAGTCAATATAATTAAAATTAATAAAACAGGCAAGTCACATGTCGCGCAGGACTTTAAGGGGTATTTTTTTCAGGTGGAAAATCATCTAATGACATCTCCCGATCTTGGGCGTAGGTGCCTATTTAATAAATATAATACACGGTCATTAATTTAGATTTTTTTTTTTTTTTTTAGAAACGATGGATGGATTGTGTGAAGAGTGATATGAAAGAAAAGGAAGTTAGTGATAGCTTGACGAGTAACAGGGCAGAGTGGAAGGAAAAAACATGTTGCGCCGACCCCAAATAACACGGGATAAGGGCAGGAAGATGATGATGACACGGTCATTAATTTATCTCACAAAACATACATTCTGCCAGTATCGTCTTCCATTCTTCCCCAAACATATCAACATAATGTGTCTGAAGCTTAACCCGTACAGGCTTTTGTTTAGGATTACACCTACATTGATGTCTATAGTAGAAAGTAACATCCAGACAGCATCTAGGAGTCATCTTACGGCTGACCTAATATTTTATACTTATGCTATGAACTCCAATAGCTCTTGTTTTTGGGCTTAAGCTTATAATAACAAAATACAAATAGGTTAGGTTTTAGGCTATTATATGTACTTTGCAAGGAAGGAAATTATGAGTAGGTACTGGAAAATCATCAGGCAGTCATAATTTATCTATAATCATCTTCTTACTTATTATCTATAGAAACTTTATTATTATTATAAAGCTCAAAAGTTTGTTTGTTTAGTTGATCGCGCTAATCACAGGAACTACTGAATCGAATTGAAAAATTATTTTAGTGTTAGATAGCCAATTAATTGAGGAAGGCCTGTAATACATCAGGCTACGACTACCAGGTGCGGAGCAGTAACCAAAGACGCTTGTAAAATCGCGGGGAACTACTAATTATTAAATAAATCAAGTAGATCGTAATTTATACGACACTAGGTTCATCGTGAGACATCGAGAGTCGTATGGCGACTACTGGTTACCATAAGTGCGTGCTTGCGGACAGCCAGTCATGAATAGCTCGTCGTCCGGCCATCCAGTTAAGGCCAAGCCGGCGCCTCAAAGAGATGTCAGCAAAATTGATGGGGCCAGTTAGGGCCGACGTCTGCCAAAGCGGCGGATTTTTTGAATGAGTTACCGCTGCCCTCGCGATAAAGGACAACTGAAGAAACACTGTGGGTGTTTTTTTTTTCGGCAGTAGTGGGAAATCCTCATGGACGCCCAGGTTGCTTCACAGACGAGCCAGTCTTTGTCAGTGTCAGACTCCTACTGACTAAAACCATACTCCTACCCATTTAAACCACGGACATGACGTCCGTGCCATTGTTTGATAATTATACATTATTTGCTACTGGGCTACTCCACGTGCAAATGGCGTCACTCCAGAGCACCTTTCAGCGATCACAATAAATCCCGTCAGAATTTCAGGGTTAAGAAGCCACCAGCCCGAAGCGATACCCAAGCAACAACGACCCACATACCTACGCATCAAAAATCAGGAATCAGGAAGCAACCTTCAACACACACACAACCCATCGTCGACCAAAATGCCGCACCAAACAAATGGCCCCTCTAACTATACTTAATACTAATACTATACATAATATATAATTCAAAGTCAAAGTCAAAGCATTTTATTTCAAATATACCATTTACAGGCACTTTTGAAATGTCAACAAGTCAGTGAGTCAGAAAAAATGATGCTAATTGCACATTCCAAAGCGTAGATTTCTATTGAGAAGAATGCGCAAGAAACTCCATGGACACTCTTTTCAATCATGTTTTGTAATTACAAATATATCTGTTACAATTATATACATATAACTTAGTAACGTTAGTCAGTAAAGGGCTGATACTTCCTCTCGCTCCACCCATAGTGAAAGAAGTTACAGTTGATTTCCCACGTAAAAAAAGTTTAATAAAATATGGGTTATAACATTCAGTTTTCCATAAATAAATTAACAGGAAAATTGTTACTTTCGAACTGGGGCAGAGTTGTGTGAAACCTTGGCGCATAGCTCCAGTTGGCATTAATTTTACAAAACTCATTTCGTATTTCCCGATCGATGCAGCGTCCATTATTTAAGAGTTAAGTGTTTCTATAAGATGTTACTAAAAGAGTTATGAATTTACATGTGGATGGATGGAGAGGGAGAGGGAGACCAAAGAAAAGATGGATGGATTGTGTGAAGAGTGATATGAAAGAAAAGGAAGTTAGTGATAGCATGACGAGGGACAGGGCAGAGTGGAAGAAAAAAACGTGTTGTGCCGACCCCAAATAACACGGGACAAGGGTAGGAAGACGATGATGATGTTTCTATGAGATCTCTTTAAATATTGTAAGCCTGCAAATGTATGAAATAAAGTCGTCGATAATATAAGTATCAAATGCTTCGACTACGTGATCTATCTATACTTAAAATAAATCTGTAGAAGTGAAAATTCTGTTCATTGAAAATATAAAAAAAATTAATGGCTGGGGGTGTTACTAGACCGACACCAAACCCAAAAATGTGATTAAAAAAATTTTTGTCTGTCTGTTTGTTCAGGCATCACGCAAAAACTACCGGTTCGATTACAATGAAACTTGGTATAATCATTCTTTAATATCCTGGGCACCAAACTGGGTACTTTTTATCCCGAAAAAGTATATACAATAAAAAACAAACTTAATTTTGTGGTTCGATCCTTAGACCCGATTACTGTACCAACCGCAAATAATAAGTTTGTCGTAGGTTACGTCAACCGCAGTAGAGTTCACTAAGGGGCGTTGCACACTGCTAAGATACTATAATATTTTATCTTAAGATACAATAGGTATCGCTCGCCATACAATTCAATCATGGACTATCACAAACAACGAAGTAGTAATTATACTAGTATTTATAATAAATCTGTAGTAATTTTTATCATCACGTAAAATGTACGAAATCGATGTAGATAACTGTTATACTCGTACATTAAAATTGTGTAACTTGATATATTACTTAGGCTTTGTTTCATCGCAATCGGTTGACTATATCGAAAGACATACTACATTCATTGACTGTTAGGCGGTACGAAGTTCGCCGGGTCAGCTATTAATGTGGCACTAACTACTAACAACTAACGATTTTTTTGTTTACTGATATAAACTAGAGAACTAGTGATATAAACTAGTGCTTGACGGCGATTCCACCAGATGAACCTAAGAAGTGATGCAATTGTGGATGGTGAAGCGCGCTAGTTTATTAAGAGCCTATTCACTCTAGCCTTGAAGACACCCAAATTATAATCGGATGGGATAACCGCAGCAGGCAAATTGTTGCAGTCGTTCAATGTACGCGGAATAAACGAAGAAGCGACATGCGTTTTTATTTCTTTTAGCTTCTTATGGTTTGTGCATTTTGATACCCGCTAGAGAAACGGAGATTTTCTGAAAAGGAAGCCCGTAGTCCTAGAATACACAGGGCAACTGAAGGGCGGCACAGGTCTGGAAGTCCGAGACAATCCCTTTCGCTTCACCTTAGAGCGAGAGCAGTCATCGGATCATTTCTTACCTCAAAAAAGGCATGAATAGAATAAACTTTATTGTACACCAAAATAGTAACAAAACTTTTACACTAACTTAAATATATGGGTACAAAGAAAGAAAGAAATAAAAACATTTTATTTGGCGGAACAAGGCGCAAATTTAGAACTAACAAATTATAAGTATATTGTGTGAAAAAATATGCGCCACATCCGCGCAAAACGGCCGAACGCTCAGCATAATGCCGTGACCACACGCAAAATGCGACGAGTGTACAGCGCTGGTTTTCAGCGTGGCCCGGAAACGGTATCGACATAAAGACCTCGGCACGGTATTGTGTGCTAATAGATTTGAATAAGATAGATAAATAAAAATAAATTATAGGGAAATAAAAATCGAAAAACAATGAATAAATAAAGAGGAAATACGATATCATATTATGTGGCGTCTGTGCTAAAGGACGCGAATCTGTTTACAGTGTATAGTCTATGGATGCGATCACTTAAAGAAAGCGTTTAAAAGATATGATGGATGCTATGAGCCTACGCAATTGTGACGAGTGTTTCTAAAGCGGTCTTATCGCTGACAGCGATATCTACCAGACAACCTTAGGACGGACTGTAAGAACTTGAAATAGGGGTATATAATAGGGGGTAGTCTGCGGTGTACTGTTAATTAATAAAGTAAATATTAGATTAAAATTATATACTAGACTATACATAGATATAATATAGCTAGCAAGTGCCGAGTTTCGTAAGTCACTTTGAGTTCTATACGAATATTCTACGAATGTAACACTTTAAATGTTGTTGCAGTATTTTGCAGCAAATGTAGCCTTCTCAGCAAACTTCGCTGGTCTCGGCAACAAAATTCTCAGCTTTATTTTGCGCGCCGTCGACGACTTGGGCTCGGTCCGGACGGCGAGCCACCCATTGCTCGCCGTCCGCGAGCCCGCGCCTACGGTGGCCGGAAATCGGGATCGGAATCCCGGCGCCGGTTGGAGCGTAAGGACCGTTGCCTCACGCGATCGACCGCCTCCTTTGCTAGCATTACTGCTTCGCAGAAGGAGTCGACCGCCTGCCACTCCTCCTCGCTCTGGACCATGGCCTGAACCAAGGCCCGGCGCGAGACATCGCCGCCGCCGATTGCCCCCACGAGGACACGGCGTTGCTCTGCCCAAGCGGGGTACACCTCCACCGTATGCTCTACCGTGTCCTCCGGGTGGTCCACACAGTGGCGACACCCGGGCGTCGTTTCCTCACGAATCCGGTGCAGGAACTTCCCGAACTTACCGTGTCCGGTGAGAACCTGCGTCATGCGAAAGGTGAGGACGCCGTGAGTACTTTCCAACCACGCCTCAAAGAGGGGACTTGCCGTCATAATTGTGGCGTGCACAGCACTGGGTCGCAACAGTCGCTGTCGCCATTTCTCCATGAGAACTCGCCGGAGCTCTGTCCGTCATGGTGCGACTTGTCGTGGCAGCGGAGTTTCGCCCCAGCGTTGCCTCTCCATGCGCAGATCGTGCATGTGTGCAAGGACTGTTGCTTCCAGCTCCCATGGTGGCTGGCCAGCAAGGAGGTTCGCCGCTTCGCGGGAAATTGTCCGGTATCCTCGCACCATCCGTATGGCCATGACGTAGGACATGCCTTTTCCACGGTTTGACTGTTTCTTATTTATTAGCCGACTAGCATTGGCCAGTGGCTTCGTCCGCATGAAAATAGGTCTCCATACAAACTTTGGACCAATGTCATCCCGTTAGGGGGTGAATTTTGGAAAATCCTGTCTTAGTTCTCACCTACGTCATAAAAGGAAGCCTTGTGTAAAATTACATTTCCCCCATTTAGCCCTGACTGCTATGCCGGAGGTTGTGGGTTCGATTCCCACCCAGGACAAATGTTTGTGTGATTAGCACGATTATTTGTTCTGTATCTGGGTGTAATTTATCTATATATTTAGAAATATTTTTATGTTTATCAGTCTAGTACTCATAACACAAGCTCTGCTTAACTTAAGACTAGACGGCAATGAGTGATAGATTAAAAAAAAAAATCACGCTCCTAGTCCCAGTAGTTTCGGCTGTGCGTTGTTATGTCAGCAGTCAGTCAGTTTCTCATTTTATAAATACAGATGCACAAATTGTTACACTTTATAACTAGTATAGTATTATATTATGCGATAAACTAAAAATAAATTATTATAAAACTAGTGCGCCTGACCATCAATGATCGCATCTCCGCTTACCATCAGGTGGGATCTCAGTCAAGCACTGGTTTATATCAATAAATAAAAAAAAGAACTTAACAGAAATAATAGTGTAGACTGTTTAAGAAATACATTGCTTCAATAAGCAACGAACTATCAACAATTTAAAAGTTACGTCATTCTTAGTATTATTGAATTGAAGTGTAACAAACATCAATTTATATTAACAGCACAATTATTTATTTATTTTTTAGTTGGGAAATCATCCAATGATTTCTCCCGGTCTTTGGTGGGGCGGGAAGGCGTGTCAGAGTTTTACTGACTAAAACCCACTTCTATTGTTCCTTTCTTGCCTTCGTTCCAGGGTTGTGGTGTGAGGTTCTCTCTCGCACAACCCATTGCCCCAGTAGGCTTCGACCCTGCTGGGCCCCTATGGTTTTACAGACATTTCCTAGAGGCACGCGTGGAACACTACGTGCCGTCAACGACTTGAGCCCGGTCTGGACGGTTACCGGACTGCCGGGCAGTGAGCTACCCATTGCTCACCATCCGCAAGCTCACGCCTACGGTGACTGGAAATAGGGGTCCAGATCCCAGCGGCTAAGGCGTGAGGAAGGCCGTTCCCTCACACGTCATTGCTTTGCAGAAGGAGGCAACCGCCTGTCATTGCCTGTGGCGTGTGGACGACCTGTACCCTGCCTGTATCGTGCCTGTACCCTGGTACAGACCATGGTCCGGAGCGAGGAGGAGCGGACCCTGGCCCGGCGTGAGAGATCGTTGCCGCCGATTGTCCCCGCGAGGACATGGCGGTGTTCTGCCCAAACGAGGTACACGTCCACCGTTATGCTGCACTGTGTCCTCCGAGCTTCATCACAATTGTTGAGAAGCCTACAAAAAACCCATTCTTTGAATTGGGGAGTTAGACCCTGGTACAGTTTTGCGGAATGGGGAACGTAGAGCTTACGTAGATAATTGATTTAAGGACGTTTCAGCGTATTATTGACGGGTTCTTCCCAGAGCTGCAGAATTAACAAAACAGTTACCGTGGCCTTTGCAAAAAACAACTGAAGGACCGTAGGTGGATTCTCCGTCAGTAAAAGTGTGATACTACCTCTCGATACATAGAGCGGGATCTGCCATTTGATTCCTCTCCGCCTTAAAAAACATAACATTCTAATGTTGATTTTTAATTGGCTTGTTGATCTAGTGGTTAGTGGCCCTGACTGCTATGCCGGAGGTCGAGGGGTTCGATTCCCACCCAATTTGTGTGATGAGCAACGATCATTTGTTCTCTGTCTGGGTGTAATTTAGGTATCTATAATATGTAGGTGTATTTAGAAATATATAAGTATGTTTATCAGTTGGCTAGTACTTATAACACAAGCTCTGCTTAGCTTGGGACTAAATGGCGTCGTGTGTTACTTGTGGAATATTATTATTCATTGTCAGGAACGACTCGGCCTTATAAATCAAGACATTTCATGAATATCCAGGTAAATAAAAGTATGTAGATGATTGTATCTAGGTATGTATCACTGATAGCAGGTATTGTGACGCTGGTAGCAGTTAGGTAGAATTAACAGCTGGAGCAGTATGTTTGTGTTTGTGTGTTTTAGTGTAAAGAACTATCAACAATCTAAAAATATCTCTGCGTTTTTCGAATCAATATGCACATGTAAAATTATTCTAGACGTAAATTAACATAAACGGAACTTTTTTGGATGTTTTAGTTTTTTTTTTTTTATAAATGTGCAAATTGCAATCGGGGATATTTACAGCATATTTAAACAAACTTCTAAAGTGTTGTTCTAAAGGACAAAGATGCGTTAGTCAGTAAAAATCTGACATGTCCTCTCTCACCATCCAGATCGGGACAAGCCTTTTTATTTTCCACCTTTAAAAAACATAAAATAAATAATAATAAATAAATGAAACCGCTTATTTACAACATAGGGCACTTTTACAATAAAGTATATTAAATATTAAAAAGAACACAGTTGCTTATATGCCTGAACTAGGGTGAACCTGTGCTTCACGCGAGAGAAATAATAAATTAACACTAAATATGACTATTATAAAAACTTAACTAAATTTAGAGGTACTATGACACTATTATATGACAATTTTGATTTAAAATTGTCGGGAACGACTCGCCCTTATAAGTCTAAAAGAATAATGAAGGAACATTAGGAACCGTATTCCGGTCCTTGTCCCATGGTACTTACTTAGAGTCGGTACGATTTCTTTTTCATGTGTTCTTGAATGCAAATAATGAAGTAGTGTACCTACCTACCGGTTATTTACGTAATTGAACCTATTAAATGACTACTGGGGCCACGGGTAGTGTGAAAGCGGAACCCGGGGCCCTGGGACGAAGGCAACGAAGGAACAGGAGTGGGTTTTTAGTCAGTAAGAGTCTGACACTATCTCCCGTTCCGCCCAAGAACGGGGATGTCATAAGGATGATTTTCCCAACCAATAAAAAAAAAAACCTATTAAATGACCAAAGTATCAGAATTATTTCTATATTTAACCATTATGTACATCAATTTTGTAAAGTCGTAAGGATTTTTTGACTATCTACTGTTTTTAAGTTAAAATTCTAAGCAAATACTTTAAATTCTAAGCAAACTCGTTTATATAAACCAACATTAAATGAAAAAAAAGCCATTTAGTTCAACATTCGCAACTTGACTTTCGTCCGCCATGTTGCTAAAGAGTCATTGACCTCTTTACTGCTAAAACCGTAACACATCACGAACACACGACTATTAAATAAATAACACTCTAGCTGCAAAATAAAGAAAATAAAATGAGCGTTATACGTTTACACAATGGCCAATCGTGGCCTAAAATATTAGTGAATAGAATACTCATCCTGTAAATCCTCGTTTTAAAAATTCATGCTGGCTGATTTTACAAAAAAAAAAATGTGTGTCAGCCATTTACAAGGCAAAGAAAAAAAAAACGACTTATTTTTAATTGATAAAAGGCAATTTTTTATTTTTTTAACATTATTTGCCCAGTATTTTACCTACTTATTTTTATTTAAAAACTATGAACTGTTTTTTAGTATTTAATCATTCCAATTAATTATAAAATACCTACTATTACAAATTTTAAATTTGATCATCGAAAAATAAAATGTTGTATTTTAACCAAACTTCTTGTCAATAGACAATAACAGCGACGCCATTATATAACAAGAAAAAAGTTTTATTTATCCCAATATGGGGCGTTTTGAGAGTTATATTTTATTTATTTATTCAAGTTAATACATATAATAATATTTTAAGTACATTTTGTTGTTACTTTTTATGTCAAGAACGTATTTATTAAGTGATTATATTAATTTAAGTATACTGATTGTGATTAGACCAGTGAAATTCGAAAAAAAAAAATGCTCAACCGTAAGTTCAGTGATTTGAAAAATGATAGTTTTCTGTTTATTATTATAGTTCAATGTTTTGGAGCACTCAGAAATGTCACTTGTTCTAAATTCCGTTTCTTTTCATTTTCGCGTTAAATGTTTCCCTACCTTTCTCTTCAAACCCGACCCAAAATAAAATCCTATCGATAAACAACTTGACGCTGGCGGATGCACAAGACTGCTAACCATAATCTGTAATCCGACGGGCTGGAAAAAAAAAATGTCACACACTGCTGCAGAAACATATAATCAGGTAAGTGACATGTAGATTATAGATTTCCTTTATTATCTAATAGACTCTGCTTTGTTTACTTCACTTAATTTTATAGAAAATCCAAGATTTACTTGTGTTATGATCAGACTTTGTACTGTAGACATGCCGTAGATGAAAATATATTAAAGCTACACGTCCTTTAACAATGAACAAGACAATCTGGCAATCAGATAAAACTGCCACATAAACTTATTTATCTACCCTACATATAAGTTTATGTGGCAATTTTATCCGATTGTTCAGTCCATAAGCCTTTAGATGAGGCCCATTGTGAGCGACCACGTTACATAGCCGTATATCTCGCAGAGCAGATGGTCGATGGAACCGAAAGGTTCTGAACTGGTGACCTAGTACCGGAAGACGCAGCGTTGGAAGGTCTCCCACAAGGTGGGCCGACGACCGGTGAGGGTCGCGGACATCCAATGAATGTGAGATGCTAGACTGCAAGATCGGTCATTGTGGCGACACTTGGGGGAGCCTATGTCTAGCTCTAGACGTCTTTCTGAAATGGTAAAGATGATGGTTTTGTTCCTTATTCTTATTACTTGCGGAAAGCAAACCAATGTATTCAAACAGTCATGGCAAATAATAAATAGAAAATCTATTGGGAACAAATGTTTAAATGATCAGTTATAAAATACGTAAGGTAGTAAAATATTGGTCCTTGCTTGTAAAATTGTTAAGAGTACCTACCCAACCCGAGATACAATTCCATACAATGCGTTCCTAATAAGAATAGGATCGATTGCCATATTGTGACGTCACGTCATACTGTCTAATCGAAGAATTATTATGGTGAGCAAAACAGTTTTTTACGAACTGTGTACGAAAAAAAGTTAATCAGAATCCAGTTCCTCAATTTTGCTCATCTCTGAGTTCTTGAATTTTGCCCAATTTCTTGCGATTTGACAGTATGACGTGAAGTCACAATGTGGCAATCGATCCTATTCTCATTTGGAACGCTTTGTACAACCGCTCTTACGTGAATAAGACGTTATAACTCTTTCTCTAAATCTTTCTCTAAATGTCCGCGCAAAACCGCCGAACGCTCAGCATAATGCCGGAACCACACGCAAAATGCGAGTGTACAGCGCTGGTTTTCAGCGTGGACCGGTAACGGTATCGACATAAAGACATCGGCACGGTATTGTGTGCTAATAGATTTGAATAAGATAGATGATTTTGTGGGGGATTTAGGCCGTAGGCTCGGGGAGGCAACGGGTGACTCCCGGTCCGGGTCGTTCTTGGTGCAAAGGATGGCCATCGCTATCCAGCGAGGTAATGCGGCCAGTATTATGGGCACTTTTGCACCGGGAACGATCAGGGGCGGGTTGTATATTGACGTGTGACGTTTTAGACAAATGTTGCGCTATTTATATGTTAAAATGTAATAAATAAAGAATTTTTTTTTAGATAGATAAATAAAAATAAATTTTAGGAAAAAACTTAATGAATAAATAAAGAATTATTTGGATATATTTTTTTTTTAATTTTTGTTGCACCTGATGGTAAGCGATGATGACAGAATTACTGAATACGAACAGAGCTTTCTGGCGTTATGTTATTGAGTTGGATGAAACAACAAGCATCTACGACTATAATATAGGTGTCTTCAAGGCTAGAGTGAATAGGCTCTTAATAAACTAGTGCGCCTGACCATCAATGATTGCATCTCCGCTTACCATCAGGTGGGATCGCAGTCAAGGACTGGTTTATATCAATTAAAAAAAAAAAAAAAAACTACTGACGTTGACGATAGACGGATAGGGAAGGCTCGTGTATGAAACGGGGGTTCAAAGTTTGTATGGATAAACCTGCTCTCACGTGGTTGAAGCCATTGGTAGAAGCTATATGTGTATGTATAGTCAGCAATTTTTATCGTGTATTATTTTATAAGCTCAGCTCGTGCTCCGCTAGTGTTCGGGTCCTCTAGCGTAGTCTCACTTTATGTGGTCAGATTTACGGTCTTGTTTTCGAACGATAATTTCTCCTCATTTCTTAAGTCTTACTGAATCTTTTGATTTTAGTTAAAAGGTACTTTGAAGATTTCATGGCATGCCTTTTGCTCCTTTAGAAGCTAAAAGACGCTGAGAGTAGTTTACTTTCAGCGTCTTTTCAAATAACTTCTCATAGTTATTTAATACTTAAAATCAAAATATACAAAGCAAAACAATCTATTTCTACACTTTAATAAAAAAAAATAGAAATGAATTGAAGCACTTTTCATCTTTATAGTTGTCGATAAAATGCTTTAAACAATGTAGAAACGCTGTCGAAACGGGACAACACTCTTTCTCGCTCCACCGAGAGTTGAAGGAGGTATTTGATGATTTTCCATCTGAGGATTCTGACCAGGCCCTCAGTGTCTCAGACTCATTTTTATTCTGGTTCGTACTTCGTTTATAAAGTTATTTTTAGTAAATCAAAGTTTTCTAGAATGAATCCATCCCTCGTAGCTCACAACTTAAAAAATTGTAGAATTAAGTATACGTAGAGATTTCAGAATTTAAGTGAAACAGAGAGAAAGAAAAGATAACATGTTTATTCTACCCGAAGAGACGCACAATAAATTACAAAAGATCACTTATCACTAACTAGAAAAAAACAAAAACCAGTTTTGCTGTCAGACAATGTGGGTGTAATTTATCTATAATATGTATGTCTTTAGTAATATATTAGTAACTTTATCAGTTGTCTAGTCCTCATAACACAGGCTCTGCTTAGCTTGAGTCTAGACGGCGTTGTGTAAGATTTGTGGAATATTATTATTATTCACTTTATTTATTTCATATACATATAAATTACATTTTTAAATATTTTTTCTTAACAAAATCATATTAAAAAAAAACATTTAGAAGTTTAAAAAAATGGAGTCCGCCGGTGTCGGGATAGGGTCCAAGCTACCGGTTGTTAGGGCTCCAGAGACAGGAATCGCCTCACAATTCGAGCTGTATCAAGGAGTACTGCCTTCTGTATCAGGCCCTTGATCCAACCTTATTATTATATTATTAATGTTTGGACCGGGCATTAACTTCGGGTCTTGTAGTAATAGTATGTCGTTTTATCTAGGTTCCGAATAAAGCACAAGTTGATAGGTTTACTTAAGTAGGTGTAAGCAGTTACCTTGACAGTTGCAGTTACAGAAAAACATTCTCAGGAGACTATTTCATGTTAGTTGATTAGGTAATTGCGAAGTGCATTCACAGATTTTGAAACAAATGTACAGTTAGCAAGAAAACGGGTAATAATTTACATATAAACTATATAACTATAAGGTTTTTTGGTAAGGTATTTTTTACCTAGGTTTCAGCGCTAGAAATGCTGCCTATTTTCATAAGAAATTATCCATTTGGGTACTTAAATCATTAAAAATTAGTTTTAGGTTGGTTAAAATTATTTATGTCAAGAAATGTAACTATCCAAATCGTAAATAATAAGAATTTTTCAAATGCATTTAAAATTAAGTAAGTTAGAAACCTTTCAAATCTGGTAAAAGGGAAACTGTCAAATTACAGGAAAAGGATGCACATACTACGTGACGATACTATGTGACGTCACCGCTATTACGTTACACGAGTAGAAAAGAGATTTTCCCACCACGCGCCCATTTTTGTTCTTACAAATATTTCAAATGCTAATTACTGCTTTATTCAGAAATCAGAATCGTTTATTTCAAATAAACCATTTTAAAAAGTAAAGTTAAATTGCACGTTCCAAAGCGATCGTTAGGGAGATGAACGTGCAAGAAACTCCATGGACACTTTTTCGATGCGGTTTAAGATTTATTTTCAGGTATTGCCTGTTGTTTAGTATAACATATTATACAAAAATAGACACAGGCAAGTACTCAATTTCCCCAAACGCTGCCACAGGAAACGTTCCGGGTGTCGGGAGTTGCTTGCGGACGACGAGCAATGGGTAGCTCGCCTTCCGCTCGCCCTTTAAGTACCGAGCCCAACTTTTCAGTCTGGTAAATATTTTAAAAGATAATATTTGTTAATTTTTACAAGTTTTCGACGCTTTTTAACAGAAAATATAGTTTACAAGAGTGAATAGTAAACTTGATTGGTTATTTTTGCTTGCGTTTTGAAAAGGAAAGGAGATTGTCGTCCGTCTGCAATCATTGCTGCGGGATTCCATTTTCTTGATAACGCTTTACAATAGAAGCAATGTCTTGGTGGAAGCTCACCTACTTCATTTACACTCACTGCACCTAGGTTGGTTTTCTGCGAAAAAGTGTAGGTGTGAGTGCTAAATGCGTATCTGTAATGCTATGTTATGCCGCAATTCTTTATAGGCATTCAACAATTGATTTACAAAGGTACTTCTTGCCTTAAAACTAAACGTAATCCAATAAAACGAAATAAATCTGTGAATAAACGACCTGTCTGTCTGTATCACAGTGGGTTTGCCCGCGTGATAGCTGACAGAGATATTTAGGTGACTGGCTGGCCAAAATTTTATTAAAATAAATCGACTCGAAAGGATGGAAAAGAGAAAATTACAAAAAATCTAAAATAATTTAATAAAAACCAATAAGTCTTGGAACAAACAGAATCTACAAGTACTAATGCAGACTGTACAATAGACTCTCCACTTTACAATGTGTGAGTACAAGAAAACTTAGGACCTCATAGGTTTTTCTGTCTGGGCACGCCACGATTGCGGTGGCAAGTCCCCTCTTTGAGGAGTGGCTCCATGTGAGAGACGCCATGGCTTCCTTACCTTCTGCCTGAAACAGGTCCTCAACGGACATGATAAGTTTGGAAGGTTCCTGTTTCGCCCAAAGAAACGCCCGGGTCACTATTGTACAGACAGCCCGGAGGACACAGTAGATCATACGGTTGAGGCGTGCTCCGCCGGGTTGGAACATCGCCTTGTCCTTGTGGGAGCGATCGGTGGCAGCGACCTCGCGCACCGGGCCCCGTTTCAAGTCATTGAGAATGTGTTGCGGTCGCTCCTGCTGCGTATATAATACTAGCGAAAGAGGCGTCAGCAAAAGTGAGGGAACGTACGTTTTGACTCTCCGGGTGTCGAGAACCCCAGTGCCGCATTTCCGGCCACCGTGGGCGCGGGCTTGCGGACGACGAGCAAAGGGTAGCTTGCCGTCTGTTTGTCCTGAAAGGACCGAGCCCGAATTGTCGACGGAGCGTAATGTTCCACGTCCGCCTCCAAGAGATGACAGCGAACTGCTAGCTAGGACACCAGTCTTACTGCAGGATTGATCACGGCCCCGGAACACAATAAGTGACTGGAGGAATACAGGTGGGTCTTAAGGTCAACTCTGCGTTAAGCGGGCACACGCGCGAGCGTAGACGTGGGCACCCGTCGCGTGACGTCGTGCGTGTGTCGTGTGCGACTGTCCCCGTACCGGAAACCGGATTATTACCTGCGCAGTGTCGCTATTTCAACTTTAACGGTGTGCATATAGTCGTGTTGATGGAGAACTTTAATGTATTATTACATAGCAAAAAGAGGTGCGGAGGTGCGGGAAATCGCGACGGAGCACTTTTGTATGGGACCGTGCCCGCTTAACGCAGCGTCGGCCCTTAGTCAGTAAAAGCTATAGATATCAGAAATTTATATTATTATTTGTATTCTGTATTTTATATTTCTTTTAAAAAAGCCCAAAACTCCGTTTCGCTTCACCCAGAGCGGGATAAGTCATTTGATGATTTTTGACAGTAAAATAAGGATGTCCGTAGTTGTCGGCATTATGCTGAACTAAACCTACTCGCATTTGGCGCAGCCGGCATACTAAATGTACGGCGGCTGCGCCAAATGCGTATTGTTGTTTTATTACTATTTCAAGTTTCTTCATTCTTGTTTTTTCATTGTGTGCCAAATAAACACGTTTTCTTTTCTAGTTCGGGCTTTTAGTGTAACACAAAGGTACTTAAATTGTCTTAAGTTTGAAGTTTGAACAAGTTAATTGCCCAGAGACTTGTCAAGTGAGGAAAGTTTAATGTCCCTCGCTTGAGTTTGACCGCACTTCGAAGGGATATGCAAATGTTAAGCCTTGTCTTTGATAGACCATAAACACTGCTAAATTGCTTTAACAGGACCTTTATTGTGTAACACCTAAATTAAAACGTTTTAAGGGCCTTTATCTGTACTTAATGCCATAGTAAATAGTTGTAAATATTTTTTTTTTTAATTGTGACTAAACAAGCATTAAGCTTATGTTTACAGGTATTGCGAGTAGGTTAAATAATGTAAAGATAAAAAATAAGATTTATAATGTTTCCGCTGCTGGGACTCAGGCCTTCTCTCTAGGAGAGAGAATGGGTTGTACCACCGTACCCCACGTGTGTACAGTACGGGTTGGTGGATGTCACATGTCTTGTAATTTTACATTCTATGGTAAATATGGCCGTTTTCTCACGTTGATTTCCTTCACCATTTTGAGAGCAGTGGTGCTAGTGATAAAATAAATAACACAATTACCTGCAACTCTGTAACAACTGCAAGTCGGGATCGTTACTACTGCTTTTAGGAGTATACCTATGTAAAAATAAAACTATTGAACTAATTCACGCAGCTGATAGGAAATGCTTCGGGTCTGCGCTACTCCAAATGCCAAGGTTGCAAGACAACTGAAAGAACATTGCAGGGTTTAGTCAGTATAAACATGAAACTCCCTCTCGCTCCACCCAGAGCGGGAAGACATATTTAGAGATTTCTTGCGGCAAAAAAGGGGCAAGAATTTTGAAGAAGATATTGTGGTGATGACTACTTTGTAGAGGGTACGATAAAAAAAATATTGTGCGCGCACGAGCACTGTTTTGTGCGGTTTGTAGGTAAAACACAACTATACAACACAACTATTTCTTAATTAGTACAAAAAATAGGGCTCTATCTGTACTCGTTACTGATCATTTTTGTGTAGGCAAAAGTAAAAAAAACGAAATCCCAAAATTGTCCACGAAAATCAACATAATTGGTAAATTCATAATAACAATTGCTACTAGAAAATACTACTTGCAGTGTTTTTACATTATTTTTCATTTTTAATCAATAGCCCAATCAATATGTAAAATATTTCCATAAATTGAGTGACATTTTGGGATTTAAACAAACGCTAATAACTTTGCTATTATGAATATTATTTATTGAGACTTTACTTAAATAATAACAAGACCTTTTCTAATAAGCACTTTAAATTATAATACTTTTTTTAGGTGGGAAATTATGACAAATCACGCTCTTTTACTGACTAAAAACTCACTCCTGTTCCTTCTTTGCCTTCGTCCCAGGGCCCCGGGTTTCACTTTCACTCTACCCGTGGCCCCAGTACGCTTCGATCATGCTGGGCCCCTACGATTTGCTGACATTTCCCTAAGGCGCGCGTGGAACAGTACGCACCGTCGACGACTTGGGCTCGATCCGGACGGTTACCGGAGGGTCGGACGGCGAGCCACCCATTGCTCGCCGTCCGCAAGCTTGCGCCTACGGTGAGTGGTGTATATCTACGAGTAATGGTGGTTTTCCATATTTCGGTTACTTTCCTCTAATAAGTAAATGTAATACATTTATATTAAGATGAGCTTAACATTCAAAGTGGTAACGCCCCCGACTTACGAGTTGTAGGTCGCGGGTTTAAACCCAACCAGGCGTATTACTTTGTGTAATTTATTTCATCACCACTGCTTTCAAAACGGTGAAGGAAAACATCGTGAGGAAACTGGCATGTCCTAGAACCTAAAATTCGAAGACATGTGACCTCCACCAACCCGCACTGGGCCCGCGTGGTGGATTACGGCCATTCCCTCTCCTAGAGAGGAGGTCTGAGTCCCAGTAGTGGGAACACTATAAGGCCGACTATGCTATGCTAAGTGCTAACATTCAAAGACGTGTAAAGAGTAATTATCTCTTTGCGCGATTGTTCGAATCTCGCAACCAGTTAGAGATTCCACTACAACAGCTATAAAACGCAACACATGCAATCCTATGTTCGCGTCTCAACGCACATTGAGTCCAACATACTCATCATTCATGAGACGTAGATTCGACAATAGGTAGTAATCCTAGTATGAATGCTGCAGGAAAGTTTGAAACAGTTATCGTGGCCTTGGACAGAAAGAGCAACTGAAAGAACACATGTGGGTAAAAGCCACTGGATGATTTCCCATCTAAAAAAACTGCCAGAGACAGAAACAGATGGAGGAATAACATAAAAGTAAATGTGATGAAGCAGGGAAGTCACGACCATCAGCATTGAGGATTACGACGTAAGGAGGAGGAGTCAGTAAAAATCTAACACTCTCTCTAGCTCCACCCAGAGCGGGAGAAGTTATTCGTTAATTTCCCACCTCAAAAAAAGTATGCATATCGTCCCTTAGCTTACAACACCGCTCAAGTCGAAAATTGGCGGTTTTCACATTTGAATGCCTTTAGATGGAGCTGCTCATTGCGCGTCTAACCATTGGTCACATGATATAGATTTCAGCCAATCAGAAAAATTGTGACAGTGTGCAAGTCGGCTGGCCTCTCAACACCGTACAGTTTTTTTCGTTTCCTGTAAAGTTGGTAAAAATGACTTATGCGGTGTTGTTAGCTAAGGGACGATATCTGTATATATAAAAGGAGAAAGTGACTGACTGGCATATCAAAGCACAGCCGAAACTACAGGGCCTAGGAGTGTCAAATTTTGCACAAGGTTTCCTTTTACGACGTGTGCGAGCACTATGAGATTTTCACAAACACGATTTTCCAAAATATACCCCTGCCCTAAGATGACGCAACGGGGGTCTAAAATTCGTAAAGAGAAATCTACTTTCACGCGGGGAAAGTCGTTGGCTGAAGCTAGTATCTAATAATTGTATAATATTTACTAGCAACAACAAAAAGACAAATCAGGTTTGTTTGAACTAATCCAAGCGGCGCACAAACATACACTATCAATTCAATTTTCCGGGTAATTTGCTTGAATAACAACGCGATTGAGTATCATTGTAACGGTACGTCAATATTACCATGTCTATACAAGTATACAGGCTTACTTTGATATCTATATATAAAAGCGAAATACCACTCACTGATTAATCACGAAATCTCATAAACTATAACACCTACAAACTTAAAATTTGGCAGGTAGGTTTCTTGGTGCTGATGGAATGTACTAAGAACAAAGATGAAATCCCAATCTTTGACTAGGGAGTATACAATATATATATATATATATATATAAAAGCGAAAAACCACTCACTGATTTATGACAAAATCTCCGAAAGTATAACACTTACAAACTTAAAATTTAGCAGATAGGTTCCTTATAGGGTGTGGACATCCGCTAAGAACGGATTTTATGAAACTCTATCCCTAAGGGGGTAAAACGGGGGGTGGAAATTTGTATGGAGAAACCTACTTTTACGCGGGTGAAACCGTTGGCAGAAGCTAGTTTATTATATTTACTTCTATCCATGGGCACCTGTGTGTTCATAGCATATGATGATGATGCTTTCTAGCCGATTTCATTGGCTTCTCATGGTGGCTGTGACCTCAGATGTGCTGCTCTGTTATGTGCCCTCATATGTATACATCCTACTTCTACGTACAAAGCGTTTTGGGAACACATTCATTATGCGTACAGCTAAGGAGTGGAATTCCCTGTCGAAGTCTGTGTCTTCAAGTCAAAAGTGAATAGGTTACTTCTAGGCAAGTGTGCTCCATCGTCGGCCATATCATCGCTTACCATCAGGTGAGATAGCGGTCAAACGCGAGCCTATCAATAAAAAAAATTAAAAAAATGTGACGTATACATAACCAACTTTGGCCGAAAAACTCAGAGCACAGAGCGGACATGTTTTTTTTTTTTACTGGGTTGGAAAATCATCTTATGAGAAATCGCGCTCTTGGGCGGAGCGGGAGATAGTGTCACACTTTTACTGATCAAAAACCCACTCCTGTTCCTTCGTTGCCTTCGTTCCAGGGCCCCTGGTTTCGCTTTCACACTACCCGTGGCCCCAGTAGGCTTCTACCCTGCTGGGCCCCTACGATTTGCTGACATCTCCTTGAGGCGCGCGTGGAACACTACGCGCCGTCGACGACTTGGGCTCGGTCCGGACGGTTACCGGACGGTCAGACGGCGAGCCACTCATTGCTCGGCGTCTGCAAGCCCGCGCCTACGGTGGCCGGAAATCGGGATCGGAATCCCGGCGGCGGTTGGAGCGTAAGGACCGTTGCCTCACGCGATCGGCCGCCTCCTTAGCTAGCATTACTGCTTCGCAGAAGGAGGCGACCGCCTGCCACTCCTCCTCGCTCCGGAGCATGGCCTGAACCAAGGCCCGGCGCGAGAGATCGCCGCCGCCGATTGCCCCCACGAGGACACGGCGTTGCTCTGCCCAAGCGGGGCACACCTCCACCGTGTGCTCTACCGTGTCCTCCGGGTGGGCCACACAGTGGCGACACCCGGGCGTCGTTTCCGCACGAATCCGGTGCAGGAACCTCCCGAACTTACCGTGTCCGGTGAGGACCTGCGTCATGCGGAAGGTGAGGACGCCGTGAGGTCTTTCCAACCACACCTCAAAGAGGGGACTTACCGCCATAATTGTGGCGTGCCCAGCAAATATAGGTAAAAATTACGTGTCACAGTTGTTATTGAACACCTCCGAAATTGATTAAACGATTTTTATAAAAAAAATTGCGTATATTTGGTAGATCTGAGAGGTCGTAAGTTGTTTTTTACCCTACAACTCGACCCTAATTTTTTTTCTTTGATAAATACACCACAAGAAGGCTCAAAGTCACCCAAAGGGCAATGGAAAAGGCTATGCTCGCAGTTTTCTTGCGTTATCGAATCAGAAATGAAGATATTCGCAAGAGACCCAAGGTTGCCGGCATAGTACGAAGAATCGCCAAACTTAAGTGGCAATGGGTAGGGCACATTACTCGCAGAACAGATGGCCGTTGGGGCCGAAACGTTCTGGAGTGGCGGCCGCATATCGGAAGACGCAGTGTTGGAAGGCCCCTTACAAGGTGGTCCGATGACCTGGTGAAGGTTGCGGGAATCCAATGGATGCAAGACGCACGAGACCGTTCATTGTGGCGACATTTAGGGGAGGCCTAAGCCTAGCAGTGGACGTCTATCGGCTGAAATGATGAATACACACAATTTTTTTTTTATCAGAACAAAAGAATTGGTGCTCTGTCCGTAGCCGTTACTGATCATATTTTTATAGTCAAAAGTAAAAAAAAACGAAATTCTATAATTGTCAACGATAATTTGTCATATTTTGTAAATTCATAATTGAATCAATCATTCATAACAATTGCTACTAGAAAATACGACGCGCAGTGTTTTTCCATTTTGATCGTCATTTATTCAGTCACAATCAATAGCCTGTACAATATTTACAGTTAGTTTAAAAAACTACTTAAATATTAACAAAACCCTTTTATAATAAGCCCTTTAAGTATTTACAAGTACAAGTCGAAAATTAGTGGTGTATATTTGCCGAATCAGCTTGTATTATATAGAGCAGGAGTTCCTAAACTGTGCGTCGCGACACCCCGGGGGGGTTTCACAGTGCTGTCCCAAAGGTGTCGCAACCGGTACTTACGCTTAGCAGGATAGTTTGAAAGATTCACCGCGGCACTGGAAAACAAAAGGCAACTGAAGGAACACAGGTGGATTTTAGGCATAAAATCGGATATTCCCTCTCGCTCTATCCAGAGTGGAGTGTTTTCATCCTCAAACTAATACGCTCAGGTATCAGAAAAAAACTGGTACGCTCAGGTCTAACGCAGGCACGTTCAATTATTGAAGAAGAACAGTGATTTGATTGAATTTGTGATATGAGGCCAAAATTATATTATACAATTCTATAAAGACCATGTGATCCAATTTTGGACTCATTTACGTCAAGAATCTACAAGAGACTAGTACAGTTTTTTTTATCAAAAAATTTGATACTGTTACGTGAGGCGCAGTATAAAAAGATTGGGAACCCTTGGTAAAGACTATAGACTATTTCTCATGCAAAGTAATCATAGACACAAACCAATCGATGTGTTCAAAATTAATAATAATTTCTTTGATGTAATTGATAAGTATTTAATAATTTATGAATGAAAAGTTGAAGGGGAATCGTTTGTCTTGGTATGGTCATGTAAAGAGGAGAGATGAAACGTATGTTACTAAAAGAGTTATGAGTATATATGGATGGGTGGAGAGGTAGAGGCAGGCCAAAGAAAAGATGGATGGGTTGTGTGAACAGTGATATGAAAGAAAAGGAAGTTAAGAAGTGATAGCATGACGGTTGACAGGATAGAATGGAAAAAAAAAACGTATTGCGACGACTCCAAATAAGATGGGACAAGGGCAGGAAGATGATGTAATTGATAAGTATTCGCTTAGCTTTGTCCAAACAAAGTGCATATTTATTAGATTATTTTAAAACCAGTTAGTTAATTGACTGTTCACTTCGACAAGAAAGATGTAATGTTATGTCATTGTTATTATGTATTTAAGGCATGTCTGTTTATTGTATAAAGAGGTGACCAGACGGTTGCATTCTAGCGTTCTAACCAAGGTGAGCTTGGTTTGTGTTGCGGCTACATGTATATAAACCACGCTCCAACATGTTCGGTGGTTAGGATAACGCACCTCCCAACCAAGGGCGTTGAAGGTCATGGATTACCACTGCTGTCTACGCGGATTGAAACTAGTAAGGTCACCTTGGTTGGGACGTTGGTTTGAAACCATTTGGTCACCCCTTTAGCCATTAAAGTGAAAGGGCCATGCCCAGGATGGCCCGCAAAATTTTAATGTTCTTAAGTTTTTTACATTTTACAGGTCAGTGTCAAGTATGTTAGGTAATTAAAATATTATGATTTGCGATTTGTTTTCTAATTATTTAACAACTGATAGTTTCTGATCCTACTGATCTCCGATCACTAAAATTGGAACTACTCTGCGTGCCATGGGCTTATTTTCCTTTCGGTATTAAATTTTACGATTTCTTCAGAATAGCCAATGGGAGCAAACATTCTGGTCTTTTATAAACTGGTCCGGAAGTCGATTTTAGTATATGTCCGTTTCTAAAACCCATCTAATGAGGGTAATGACTATATTTTTTCCAGAAGCTAGCGCTCGGTTTCAATTGGCCGTTTCCTAAGCAGTAGAAACGGCAAGAAACGGCAAGAAACTCCTTGGATATTCTTTAAAAAAAAAAAACCGGGCAAATGCAGGTTGGATTCGCGCACTGAATGTTCCGTGCAAACTTACCTATGAAAACAATTCAATTCCCGAATGAAGTCTCGAAGATTTTACCCAATCGCAAAAAAGTTTTTTTGTGACCTAACTACAAATTTACAGTTTTCAGATTTTTGCCTAAACTTGTGCTATGAGACCTTGCTTCATGCTAAATTTCGAGATCCACGGGATCAACGGGTCAACGGGAAGTACCTTATGAATTTTGATTGCCTTGAGAGTGTCGAAATACATGTGTTTTGCGACATGCCGTTTATGTCGTATCTTTTTTTCTTTCGTATACTGAAGTTTGATTTTTTCACAGCTTCAAGGGACCGCAGACTTTTTTTTATTTATTTATCTCAGACATTTTTAACAATCGTGTAACATATTTTTAGCTCACCAAACTTTATAATTTGATGGCGAGAAACGCTCGTCAAACAATAACTTCTATGACATCATAAAACAGTAAAAATATGAGTGGCTTTGCTGTCTCAGGATGTGTACAATATATCATATAAACTTAGTACTTAATTTATGAATATTTTTTTATGTACATATATTTTTTTCCTTTTTTTTGGAATCTCTTTGAGGAATCTATTTCTCGACAACAGCAGAACCTATATGGTTTTAATTTCGATACCACCACGCGTTCCCGTGATAAACGGTCTTGACAGACAGACAGACGGACAACAAAGTGATCCTATAAGGGTTTCGTTTTTTCCTTTTAAACGTAACCCTAAAAATATCGATCTTACAATATTTCCATACTATAATACTAGCTTCGCCCATGTTGAAGTAGGTTTCTTCATACAAACTTTGGACCCCTGTGTAATGACATGGGGGTCCAAAGACCCTCCACTCCCTAAAGGGATGCCTTTAGGGAATTAATTTTGGAAAAACCACTTGATGCTTATCTACATCATAAAAGGAACACTTGTGCAATATTTTATCCTCTAAGTCCCAGTAGTTTAGGCTGTGCGTTGATATGAAAATCAGTCAATTTCGCCTTTTATATACATAGATTAATATATGAGAGGGCAGTGTAGACCGGTCAACATTACACCCATAAGAACAAAAATAATAATAAAGAAGTGCATCGAAATAGAAAGTAATCTATGAATCCGCGGAGTCTACAGTGTGCTCACATTCATATTTTTATTTTTATATTTTATTTATTTAATATTATGAAAATAAAGCTATATAAAAATAAAACTCTGGAGTTTCTTGCCGGTTCTTCTCCATAGGAAACGACTAATTGGAACCGTGCACTAGCTACTGACGTTTTATGAGTGCCCATATGAGAAATAAAAATATTTTGAGTTGAATTATCAATAAGTATAATATTTAAATTGGACTAAAGCTTTATTGATAAGCTTGCTTTTTTAGGTCTACCTACTGGATTGTGTTACTATATTGCAGACTTCCTGAAATATCAATCCATTCGAGTGGTCATCGATGACTCCTAGGCCGGCAATTTATTTTTTATTGTTATATACTAGTGCTGACTGCGATCCCACCTGATGGTATGCATAATTGAATATTAATTCTGGTGTCTTCAGGGCGATCCCTAAGGAACCCCAGGGGAACTCTGGACAACATTGTTCTTGTTACATAAGAATAATTTGAAACCCAGTACCCATACCAACCAATTTGATCTTCTTGATGTTACGTTGATATCAATTTTTGTCCTTACATCGAGGCAAAGGCTCAACTGGCTGCCATAAATTTGAGGATCCTATCAAAAGAAAGATGCTATTTCATGCCCGAACAACAGCTTAATCTTTATCAAGCACAGAGAACTGTCCATACAGGACAGAAGTCCTGAATGGATGTCCCTCGTGTCATTGATCTCATGTCTGGGACGGATCTGCTGCAGATACAAGCTTGAGGCGCTTGAGTCTATTGAGAATGTTTTAAGTACATTTAAGTATGTCTAGAGACTCAACGACCCCACAGTCAAACCATTGCAACGGTTTTGTGAGGCTTACCTTATAAGTTGCTTACCTTTTTGGAATAAAGATAAATAAATAATAAATCTAGCTTAGAGGATCATCGGCAATCTGCTGGTTTGTCTGTTTTTTATCGGGTAAACAAGAAGAGTGCGACAAAGTGCAAAGTTTGATTCCGCCAACCCACCGGCACATGGTCAACCTTCCACCCATACACACAAAACGTTTTGAGAACACGTTCATTATACGTACAGTTAAGGAGTAGAATTCCATCCCGAAGTTGGTATTTCCTGATAGCTACAGCCAGAGGGTATTAAGTCAAGAGTAAATACAATTTAGGTAAGTGTGTTCCATTGTTGACTAATGAAACAGTGTACAAAGGCGGACTTAATGCCTTAGGCATTTTCTACCAGTCGACCTTAGGGTGGTGCAGAGATATAACATGGCAGGTGCATCTTAAAAGAAGACTGACAGAGAGGAAATAAGAACAATAATAAATATATACTTAGATACATACATACAAATAAAGAGTGATATTGAGAGAAAAACGAATACAACAAATCAAGAGTGTGATGAATCTAGCAACTTCTTGCGAAAGTGTTCTCGTGCTTTCACCAACCAACCAACCCACCAACCAACTGATGCAATATAGGTCAAACACGAGCCTAACAATATTTAAAGAAAAAAAAACTGGTTTGTGACTTGCCCTATATTATATCCATTATATTAAACATTTATGATATTCCTTTGAGATATATTAGCTCGATTATGTTATGCATATGTCGACCCAGAATAATATTATCCCCTGAGTCCGCCACTATTTTCTATCGCCGGCCACTTGGGGCTTTGCCAAGGTACAATCGTAACCGATTATAAATGAAGGTACGTACATATGTGTACACTATATTATTTAGACAGTACAGCCGAAGCCAAGTACACTATTTAAATGCTATATATGTTAAAGACAGAAGATAAAATACTGCTATCTAAAAATATAGACAAATGGTTAAAGCCATATATGTATTTTATTTTGGGTCACTGTTGTCAGCTAGGGGTATAAAAAATAACCAATGACCTATTCTCAAAATTACTAAATATACACAATTTTTAATTTGTAAATAATCGGTCCAGTCGTTTCGGTGCAATTCGAAACCGGTAAAATTCGGTAAAATTATCATTTGTTTTTATAGTTTAATAAAAAATATTGGTCTTGTAAATCAAAGTTAATTTATCTACTTTAAAAACTTCAAAGAAAAAGAATATCATCAATAACCTCCAAAAATATTTTTTTTTAAACTATCCTTTGATTTGAAGTTTTAAAATTAACTTTTTCTTTTTTATTAATTATAATTTCTTTTTATATATTATTTTTAAATAATCCCCTATCAATAGGATTAATATAAATAATTTTAATTCAAACCTTATTAACATGTTTATTATTAGGAATATTAATTATTATTAGGAATTAGGAATTTTATTATTATTAATTTTCATATATTAGAAGATTACGTAGGACTTTTTAAACCCATTACACAGCCATGAATCCATCTCGCAAATTCCATTCTTCAGCAAACATTAATTTATGTATGTAAGTTCTTGTATAATGCTCTCCATTATAGTCCTGAGTTGAGATACACGAATACTGACAAATGCTTGCACTAACTAGACGAGTCCACTCAAATCTGGGTGAGTAATATATGATATAATGACAAAATCTCTAACATTTACAAGATATAACAACAGAATCTATAATTTTATTTGATATAACGATCAGTTAATATAATAAACGATTGATACAATTTACAAATAACTAATTTTTATAAGCATAACATACATTGATTATAAAAATCTATAGACATAAAACTTATTTAATCTAATATGAAAGAATAAAAGCTTTTTATGAATCATCCAAATGGTTCACTAATATTAGAAAGGGATCTGGCTTGATTCTTTAATGGTCACTGTTCTAATCTAACCTAACCCACATATATGATCGCTTCGTTCGCTCGCCATCGCGTTCTAATGGTCACTATTGTAACCTGACCTAATAATAGTTATTATTATTAGGTCAGGTTATATTACGGTAACGTTTTTCAATACGCCTCGCCAACTTGTAAAACTAACAATGTGTTTGCGATACAGCTGCGACCAATATATATTTTAAACGATACATCTAATGATTTTAGATGAAATAAACTTTATATCCAATAACATTATACGAAATAAGTTTTAGAGTACATACATTTTATATGTAAAGAAATTATACCAATAGTTGGTATATCTCACGTTTATTATATCTCATGAATGTTATTGAAATGAAAATATACCAAATAACTTTATATGATATGAGACGCACCTCTCAAATCTGTTTGGTTCTTTCCTCAAAACACGACATCTCAGACATCAATCTGCATAGTTCGCATATGATTATACTATTTCATGTTTGCTGTATGGACTTTAAAAAAGAATTTGACCCCTGAGTTTAAGGCAATCAGCTAGGAAACACCGGCCTCATCTAGTTTAAAAAGAACGAAAACAAATTTCTTGTAATAGTGTTTTTTAAAAAACGATATGCAAAATAAATATATCATCTATCATTAAGCACAGATAGATATTTCGAATGCTTCGAAATATGAGTGATTTGAAGTGGGAAACTGTAGGTACCTACGACATATAGATCATGACATATACCTACCGACGTACTATGCTATTGTCGCACTCTCAGGGTAATGTATGTTATGAGAATGTATTTATAAATCTGAGTATATTTTTTAAAACAGATTACAATACAAGTCCCGATAGCCAAGTTACGATCGTTTCGTTTTGACGTCATCTCAACGCTCAGTCACGTGGTCAGAACAAAGGAATCGGAAGCGTGGCCTACTCGTGGCGTTCGAAGCAAACGAAACGATCGTAACTTGACAAAAAAGAAACATGCTTTATTATTATTATTATAAACATTATTGCACTCCTTAATCTAATAGATACAGGACAAACATTTATAAAAATAAGTGTACATTAGGTGGTCTTATTGCACAGGGCAATTTCTTACAGACGACTTTTGGATGGACTGAACGAAACTAAAAGATTTAGGGCTGTCAGTGTACAACACTACTACATCATCATAGCTAAATATTATGAAAGAAAGTTCCCTTGCCGGGTCTGTGTGTCTGTCTCTACGCAGTAGAATATAAAACTACTTAACGAATTTCTATACGGTTTTCTACAATTGACGGAGTGGTTCATGAGCAAGGTTTTTTATGTGTATTAACTACTGTGGTTTTGTGTAAATTAGTTGAAATATGACAATTATAGTTGAAGTCGGGATAGTTTTGCGTTTTAAGAGAATCCAACGGCGACAGCGTGGCGGCGTCCTCTGCATATGTAAATACCTACTTCGAGATGAATATCATATTTATGAGTTACTGATGTTTCGGATACAATATATTCGGACATAGTGTCCGAATTGACCATTGACTGTTCGGAGTTTAGTACAGTCAGATAAAAAGTTTTAAAATATTATATATGGGGAACAAAAGCGTTACTTAAACTATATTAGCCTGGATTTAAGGCGGCAACTTCGGGTAATAAACTTTTTTATATTATAAGACTTTTTTAGCTGACTGTACTAAACTGTTTGAATAAATGTGGTGGTGTCCGAATCATCAGTAACTGATTTCTGTAGTGTTCGGAAAAGGTAATTAAGAAACCCTAAGTACTCCATATTGTAACTAATAATAATAATAGCCATTCAAACATATCTATGACTATTTGTTTAAACTTAAGACTACGTAATATACTATACATATTACGTACGTTATAACTTAACCTACCTATCTTGTCCGACTACGGAGTGTTATGATTTCGATAGGCTATGTATGTATGTGAGTATGTTCATCTGTTCCCTCATAACTCCTAATCTACTTATCTGAACTCGACATATGAGGTATCGTTAGAACCGTCTTAATTGTTCGCTGAACATAGGTTAGGTGATGTGATGTGTTACAAAACTCGATATGGCGCCCTCTAGCGGACCAAAATTAATGTGTTAAAAATAAAAATGGAGATAAGTACGCCGTGTTTGGTATCATTTGTGAGGACTTCACTTCTACGTTTCCAAAATATTGCTCAAATTTAAAGTAACGCCCTCTAGCGGACAAAGTCATGTGTTAAATTTAACACCAAAATTGTTTAAATAAAAAAAATAAAAAACTAAAACCCGACTACGACAAAAAAAAAACGACTCTGAAAAAGTAGATGCTGAAATAAACATGAACAGTACAAAAAGAAAAGCCGCAGTCACACGTTATAGATATTAACCGAAACACCTTAATAACGTGTCCTGAAAATCTTGTTTCATACTTTTTCAGCGTCATTTATTTTTTGTCGCAGTCGGGTTTTAGTTTTTTTACTTTTTTTTATTTATAAATAAATTTCGTAATGCTCCTAGCCCTAGTAGGTACACAGATCAAAAAAGCTTTTACTTGGAAAACTGAATGTAATTTATGATTTACTTTACTTAAGATTCTAATTTCCTAGCTGGGGCAGAGAGCATCGACAGTAGTCACCCATCACAACCGGTCTTTAGCTTTACGCTGCAACTCCTTCCATGTCAAGCCGATGGCCGTCACTTTTGCCAACACGCTGTGTCGCTAGGTTTGCCGAGGACCGAGGACGGCCATGCTTCCTTTTACCTTGAGGATTCTAGTCCAATGCCCAACGCATTGAAGGCAATTTATGCTTATAAAAAAAATTATATATAATATGTAAATCATTTGAACTACAAAATAACTCTAATGTTACACATTTTGTAATTTCAATCGTATAAAACGCTGGAAAAGGAAATACTTAAACTAATACAGTCATTTTGAAAAGTTAGAAACAAAAATAAACATCAAAACGCGTGGAGTTCATTGTTACATATATAAAAAAAAAAACTGGGTAACTGCGAGTCGGACTCGCGCACTCAGGCTTCCGCACAAACTTACTTATAAAAACAGTTCAATTCCCGAATTGAGTTACGAAAATTTCTATCTTACTTACAAATTTACAGTTTTCAGATTTGTTCCTATACTTATGCCATGAGACCTTGCTTCATGCCATATTTTAGCAACGGGAAGCACCCTATGAATCTTTAATTCCCTTGAGAGTGTCGAAATACACGTTTTTTGCAATATAAACAGCCGTATCTTTTTTTTCCTTAACTTAAAAGTTTGATTTTCTTCTTAGCTTCAAGGGACCGCAGATTTGAGTATATGGTTTTAATTTCAACTCGATACCTCCACGCGTTCTTGAGATAAAGGGTATTGACAGACAGACGGGCAGACAGACAGACGGACGGACAACAAAGTGATCCTTTAAGGGTGCCGTTTTATTCTTTTGAGGTACGGAACCCTAAAAATTAAGTTTAAGCTGGAATGAAATTCAAAAATTTATATTCCATGTGAACGCAAATTTTTAAGAATGATATTGACACGGCCGTATAAGTCAGTTTGAAGGAACTCAACTCAGTCAACAAAATAAAACCTTTGATTACTGGTCCATAAATATAATAAGCTATAATACCTGGCAACTTAATGATTTCGGGTGGGTTTATTTACTTATAATATAATATTCCACAACTATCACACAACGCCGTCTAGTCTCAAGCTAAGCAGAACTTGTGTTATGAGCACTAGACAACTGATAAAAATACTTATATATTTTTAAATACATACATATTAAAGATAAAACATTTAATGCTTTATGCATAGAATACAAAAAGTGCAGAGGCGGACTTAATTCCCTAGGCATTGGGTGCAGCAATAAGGCAAAACAAGAAAAGCGGAATCGAGATGTAGATGAATATCTTGGAAAATATTTAAAAGAGGAAATGCGGTCAGACAGATTGGGCTGAATATTCTAGTAAGTGAGCTGTGGTAGCCCAGCCGTAACTGCCCCAACTTCAAGTTATTTTTTTTTACTAATGATAGCTCGCGTTTGATCAACATCTTACCTGATGGTAAGCGATGATGTGGTCGAAGATGGAGCACGCTTGCCTAGAAGTAGCCTATTCACTCTTGACTATGTTGTAGCTAGCTATCAGGAAACACAGACTCCGACAAGGAATTCCACTCCTTGGCTGTACGCACAATAAATGTGTCCTCAAAACGCTTTGTGCGTATGGGTGGGATGTCTACCATGTACCGGTGGCGCAACGCCGTACGTCTAGAGGTTCGAAGATGGAACGGACTCGGCGGAATTAGATTATGAAATTCCAGTGCACACTCCCCGAAATGTAGGACGCGGGTTCAATCCCGAAGACATGTGACATCGATCAATCCGCACTGAGCCCGCGTGGTGGATTACGGCCCATTCTTTATCCTAGAGAGAAGGTTTGAGTCTCAGCAGTGGGAACATTAAAAGGCTGATTATGCTATACTATACTATACTATATATAAGAATATTATATTATAAGAACGATTGTTATGATATTATTGTATCCTAAATAAAAAGGTTATTATTCGAGGTATCGCTCTCGTCAGGCACTATTCTGTTTTTTTTTTTAATTCCGTACCTCAAAAGGAAAAAACAGAACCCATATAGGATCACTCTGTTGTCCGTCCGTCTGTCTGTCTGACAAGACCCTTTATCTCGGGAACGCGTGGACGTATCGGATTGAAATTAAAAACCGTATACTTAGGTCTGTGGTCCTTTGAAGCTGTGAAAAAATCAAACTTCTAAGTTAACGGAAAAAAGAGGTGGCCGTTTATGTCGCAAAAAAGTATATTTCGACACTCAAGGAAACCAAAATTCTAGAAGACTTCCCGTTGACCCAGAATCCTGTGATTTTCCATAAAACAAGGTCTTATAACACAAGTATAGGAATAAATCTGTAAACAGAAAATTTGTAGTTACGTCACAAAATTTTTTATTTTTTTGTGATTTGGAAAAAACTTCAAGACTCCGATCAGAAATTGAACTCTTTGCATAGGTAAGTTTGTACGGATTCCTCAGGGCGCGAGTCCGACTCGCACTTGCCCAGTTCCTTTTTAAAATGTTAACTTTTTTAAATTAAAATTCAACCAATTTGTAATCCGATTGTCAATGACTTTGTTCGAATCGTTAATATTTCTTAATCATTGATTGACAACTTCTTATCGAGTTGGTAAATAAGCACATAGAAAACTTTATGACACTATCTTCTGAAAAATCACCTTTTATTGTATAGTGCCAATTTTGTTTTGAGGGTACATTTTCATTTTAATGTCTCTTTTTCTATCTTGATGTTATTTACGTAATTTTATTAATTTTATTGCCAGCGTAATTTTGAGAATTTTGTACTTTGTAACTATTATATATTAACGCCTCAAAACCCCTTTCCTACATACACACACCCACATTAGAACCTACATTAGAATGCCCCAAGTGCCCATACACCTGCACTCTGGAGGATTTGATGAGTGCTACCGATGCTGCTAATAATGTACCTATTGGGCCCAAACAGTTGAGTTTACCATCGAATCGAAAGAAGAAGGCCCCTTTTCTTTCCTATAAACATATATATCTTATATAAATTAAATAAGTATGTTTATTTTGACTACTTATATATTTTTGTAATGCTTGTTTTGCACATCATTCTTTCTATTTTTATGCCCATATTATATTGTCCCTCTACCACCCTAGGTTGACTGGTAGAGAATGCCTAAGACATCAAGTCCTCCTTTTCACCTTTTGTGGCATGACGATTAAATAAATTAATAAAAACAAAGACACAATATCGTAACATATTTTTCTTGTTCAGTTCAGATCTGAATACGGATATAGAAATAATAAACTGGTTTTGGATATGAAATTATTTCGGATATCCGCTAGTTTCGGATAGTTTCAGTTCGTTTTTTTTTAGATGACAAACTAGTGCTTTACTGCGATCCCTGGTGAAGCGCACTAGTTTAATAAGAGCCTATTCACTATAGCCTTGAAAGCACCTAAATTATAATTGGTCGGAAAACCATATTTTATACATAGTTGGCCGAAAGTTGGAAGAAGGAATAGGAGAGACTCAACTTTTGAATTATAACTTTTTACTTCAGTTATTCAAACGGATCACTCCGACTGCGCTTAATACTTGTAAAGAACATTATTAAAGCAAATAGAATAGGACCGCTTCGATTCTAAGTTAGAAGTTGCAACTTAACTCTAGTTTAATGATTGTGTAGTTACAAATGTGAGTGGGGAACTGATTTCCATCATCACCATTCTTCTGCCCAATCCTAAAACCTGCAGTCTAAGAAAGCGCTGTCGAAGTGATCAAGGGCCTTACTATGACGTGTTAAAAATTTCAGGCGTGTGAGCCAGAAAGAGTGATGGAGCTATGCATCCTGAATGCATAGCTCCGTCACTTATATTCATATATATGTAGCATTCAAAATACTCAGGGGAATTATAGATGCTCCTGACCTACCTTACCTGTAATTTGTATGTGCCAAACAACTACAGCCGTGGCAGGAAGCATCGGCTCCTGGAAGTTCCGATGAGTCATACAGTTGCTCACTCCTAATCACCCATACCGCGGACACTCTCTGCGCTTAATGCTCTCCTGGACAAAAACACTGATTTTGATATGTTTGGTGAATAATGGAAGATGATACTGTCAGAATGTATGAAATTTTGTGAGATGAATGACTGTGTGTAATATTTATTAAATAGGTCCCAATAAAAGTCCTGCGTGGCTTCTGACTTCTGTTTTTATTTTTAATTATTGTTTTGCACTTTTTCTGTATGTGTTTAAATGGTGTAATTGGCTTCGGCCGTTCTGTTTAAATTAAATAAATATTATATTATTTCTCATAGTATATAGGTCGCAACTCACTGGTGTGTAGCGAACGAATATGTTGTGGGCCCTGAAAAATAAGACGACAGATCGACCGATGGGTCAAAGGTCGGCGGCCTCAGACTTACTTAGCGTGTCATTGCGGTTAAAAGAAAATACTAAAATTGAAGTTGACGCTAAGATTATGATGATAAGATATATATGTAAATAAATAAACAAATACATCCTTCGTTTTAAAAATAGCATTAAGCATAATCAGCCTCATTATGTTCCCATTGCTGGAACTCAGGCCTCCTCTCTAGGAGGGGGCCGTTATCCACCACGTGGGCCCAGTGCGGTTCGTTGGATGTCACATATTTTCGAATTTTTGGTTCGAGGACATACCGGCTTCCTCACGATGTTTTCCTTCACCTTTTTGAGAAAGCAGTGGTTTTAAAAAATAGCGTTCTTTGTACATAGATATAACTAAGGTTGGAACTGTTTTTTGTTGTTTGAGCAGTTCTTCATTCATATACATAGTTCTGTCCCTTTTTCCTTAATGAAAACCAATAGAGGAGGTCCAAATTTAGTACAATTAGTTAGGCGAGTCGAGGTCCTATGCACTTTGGTAACTGGTTGATTATAACTTCAGTTGATTGGTTCGTTTGGCATACGAGGAATACCAAACAATTTAATAGACTAAATCTTAAATCACTAACTAATTAACTGATTAATTTAGGTCGACTGGTAGAAAATGCCTAAGGCATTAAGTCCGCCTTTGTACAATGTTTCATTAGTGCATAGTTTTAAATAAATAAATAATACCAATTTTATAGAGACCGACTGAAGGTTCAGTTTTGATTTGGGTTCGGTTAGTTTTGGTAAAAAAAACCTCCTCCGGCCAAAAAGAGGGCGAACATTCGGCTCGACCGAAACTAGCATCTTTATGCTGACAGTTGTGATAAATACCTAAAAACTGTCTGACCCGTTCGTCTATGTATGTACGACATAATATGATAATATATAGATCTATAATATGTAAATATGTATTTAGAAATACATAAGGATGTTTATCAGTTGTCCAGTACTCATAACACAAGCTCTGCTTAGCTTGGGACTAGACGACGTTGTGTGATAGTTGCGGAATATTATATTATTTTATTATATAATATTAAATGTCAATAGTGTGAAATTTTGCACAAGGTTCCTTTTTATGACATTTTATTAGGTCTACTCACACATTCAGTCAATACATTAAAATTAATCAACTTTCATTAAAGTATAAAGTCATTATTATAGCCTATAAGTCAATTCTTTGCTGTAAACATTTTTTAAATAAAACGTTTGACTCATTTCCGTACTAGACTATCTTCTACGGACTTACTTGTTCTTCTCATCCACCTGCTCTTTGGCCGCCTCAGCAATGCGCTTGGTTTCGTAAAATGTATTGTTTTATCACTAAGAGGAATTCACAGAGCAGAAAAGAAAGAAAACGAGTTTATTCACGTCAAACATGGCGCATACCTTAAAAATAAAAACAAATAACAACAACGACTTATGATATAAGTGGTAGGATATGCGTCACATCCGCGCTAGCAACAGATCATTTTCCTTCTTTCCTAGCTGAACCAACGCGCATTGCATGGCTCATGTGTTCCACCTACGGATCGTCGCTAGCTTCCTATCCATCTAGTTCCATTATTACTATTAGTACAGATTTTAATCAGTAAGTTCTATTTATAAACCTAGTACTACCTAGAAACGATAAAATAATTCTTATTATGATCTATAACCAGTATTTACTCGTCGCTTCGCATTCACTGATGCTTAGAGTCCAATTAGGCTAATTAATAGAGAATTTAATTCCTATGTGTAGCCACACGAACGTTTGGCGACCTCGAAGTAAAGTTCAAACTTTGTTTTCGCAGTAGTGTTTGTTTTTCCGTGAATTTCAACATTGTTTGTGCGAAACTGTTTTTGTGATTTCTCTTGTAATTAATTATATTTGAATTTTTTAATTTGGGATTATTAGCAAATTTTTGAAGAATTAACTCTATGTCATAACATTACAAACTTCCAAATCCGCCCCTCAGTTAATTAGTGTAATTTTTGCGTAAAGTGTGATTGGAGCTAAATGATTTCAGCAGCTGATAGTTGAATTGTATTTTTTTATGACTTAAAAAAAGTTAACAAGTGTCATGCTCGTGAACGGGTGCTGTCAGTTGAGACTGGTCATCTCATAGCTGCTAGTGGCTTAATTCAATTTCTATTTTTATTTAGTTTTAGTTTTATTTTGTAATTATTATTACTTATCTAAATTGTGCTCACATATTAGAAGCGACAAGAAATAAGTAACCAAGATTTATGTAATTCATAATATGATTTATAAGAGTGTCCATGGAGTTTCTTGCACGTTCTTCTCCATAGAGATCTACGCTTTGGAACGTGCAATTTAGCTTCACTTTTGACAATTCAAAAGTGCCTGTAATTGGTCTATTTGAAATAAACGTTTCTGATTTCTGTTACCTGTTTTTGCTAAAGTGAAACTCCTACTATTTTCTCCTGATATGTTTTTATTTTGAGGTTTTAGGTTTGTTTAGTTTCTATAACTGATTTTCTAAAAGTTGGTGTATTTTTGCAATTAAACTAGGATAATGGCTCAATAGAAAAGGATAGTAAATCTTTATTGACCGAGTTCAAAAAGAAGGAGTTTATAATATGTACGGCTGCATGTATTTTTTTAAGCAATGTTTTAAATCCTTAAGCGTCTATTACACTATTCGATATTCAGACAGTCTTAGTCTATGTAGCGTCACACAAGAAAAAGAGCAACTTACGTCAATGTCGTGTAAAGGAATGAAACAGAACGATGAGATAAATAGATAAACATAGACTAAGTCTGTCTGAATACCGAGTGGTGTAATAGGCGCTTTAGTGTACCTATGTGACTTTATTAATAGATATGTACTCGTATACTCTAACATAAAAACAAAATTCCAAAACGCGTCTGTCTGTGTAAACGTAAAAAACTACTGAACAGATTTTCATGCAGTTTTCACCATTAGACAGAGTCATTCATGAGGAACGTTTAAGTGTATAATACATAGATATGAAAATAGAAAAAGGCGAGAATTTCAAAGATTTAGAACACTCACGTGTGAAGCCGGGACGGGTCGCTGATTACAGTAAAATGAAACTAAAAACAATTCAGTTCAACGTTTATTATTACAGCAAGTTTGTTTACTTAAAAATACTTCACAAATCAGTTAATTTCCTTAACAATCCTCACCCGGCAATGAATAGTCTTAACGATACAGTTAGTCGGAAATTTGTAGCGACAATTGACACTTTCTTCTTGTGAATGAATATCCTGATTATCTCCGTGAAATAATTCGGTAAGGTATACAGATTACAGGGGGAGTTTTGGTAACCCTATAAAAATAAATTACAATCATACATTTTGGGGTCGTAAAAAATTATCTGGTGGTTTAGTTATACAGATACACGTACAAAGATATATCAGTGCAGTGGTAGATCAGGGCCTTAGCATGACGTGTTGAAGAAAAAGGGATGGAGCTATACACCCTATGTAGCTCCATCCCTTTTCAGTTCAGGTCCTCAAATGGCTGAGTTATCAGCTCGTGGTAGTCTCTGTACAGGGTGATTATTTTGACGCCTTCTACGCATAAAGTCGTAACATATTTTTTGAGTAACATTGTATTATAAAAAGAATGTTATTATTTCTTATTACAATCAGCGTCTGGTACTGTGATCTTAAACTGATTATTGATTACATAATGTTAAAACATCGGTTAAGTGTTTCACAAATAACTTTGAGACATTATTCAGACCAAACGTATTATCGTCCGCTGATTGTGAGCGCACGTTACGCAGTTTAACGCTTTTCCATGTATATTAACTTCACGTTAACACCGAACCGACTATACGCTATTACGTAGTGCGTTGTCGCTGACTCTCGGTGGCAGATTATTTTACTATGCGTCTACGCAAGGCGGACGCGGATTGACTACGTTGCCGAACGTAATAGGCAGTATATAACATAGCAGCGCACATGTTAGTGAGTGTCATGTGAGTGTGCTCACAGTCAACTGAGCATACTCACAGGCAGCGGCGGACAATACGTTTGGTCTGAACGATGTCTTATCATTAACAATGAACCACATTAACAATAAAATGCACTTTTTGTTTTACGACCTTTTGCGTAGGAAGCATCGATTTATTCATTGTCATATTGATAATCAGAGGGTGAAAGTATTAATGAACATATAAAAAAATACTTTAAGATTTAGATTAAATCTAAAATGCAAGAAAAAGCTGCTAGTCTATAAACTTTCGTAGAATTATGATAGGTACAGAACGAATGCAGTTTTTTTTCATGTTGAAAATGGATGCCATTAGAAGCAAAAAGAAGAAGTAAAATTATAATTCTTCGCAAAAGACGACAAAAAATATGATTTGTTTATATTCATGTGTACTTTAACTCTCAAAGATTTCAATGAATTTAAACACCTAGTACCCATCTTTTCAGTGAAATGATATCACTTGATATAATTAATATCTTAAATACTACGGCCCTATCTTGTTAACGTCAACTTCTAATTATCGCTTTAAAAACAAATGCCTATAACTGTTTATGAGGAGAGCGTTTACACACGTACAATCAAAATGTAAACAGATTCGTCTGTATTTCGACGGCAAAGTGTCAATAACTTCTAACTGTCGAAGTTTACAAAAATTAAGAATAATGTTAATTCTTTAGAAGTACCAATTAGACTCCATTCGCAATAAAATTATATGCCCTTTTTCACTGTTGTTTTGACTGTTTTAACGTTTAATCTTCTTGCGCCTGGAGTTTAGTAATTTATGAATAATAATAATAACGTAATAAATAATAACGCTTACATTTTTATATTTTATGATGATGTAGTAGTGTCCCATAAAAGCTTAAAATAAAAACTTGGGTTAGTTAAGAGGCATTTTCACGTTTTAATTTAATGCAGTTGCAACTAAAAATGCTTCGAAATTTTCACTGAAACATGCGGAAGAATACCTTTAAATTCAAAACCATACTAAATGACTTTCTAATTTTCTGTTAGGAGGCATTAGCACTTCACCGTCTATTCGCAAACCCAGTGAGGTTATTTCGTTAACCATCACTTATTTTGTTTTAAGACCAAAAAATCCTGATGATGTTCTAAACAAGAATCCGTATTTAAAGGTACTCCAAGCTGCAATTGTTTCTTTACATCCTATTAAAATTAACAATCCTCAATTAAAAAAAAAACATGATAATAATATGCATTCTGGATTCGCGGCCGTAGTATCAACGTGACCACCAAAACATCTTTTTCACGATTTTAACCTCATATTACAAAAATATCTAGAAAATTTATCGAGGGACTTAGTCATTCCGCTCTAAGAGCTTTCTTACGAGTCTCCAGTCTTCCATGATGTCAGCGTCAGGGAGCATATAAACGACGTATGGTGGGGACACTGTGACCTGTCTCCTACGTCTTTTTCGGCCCCATTCAGGTCCACAAGACCAGAGGTCCACTGTATGACGTTCCTCTTCGAGTTTCTTGATTTTTTCTAAGGTCTCTTCTTTGAGGTTCTCGTAGGCCAGCCATTTTTCACTCTGTGGACAATAGAAAAAAATTGGTTAGCTAAAGTTTATGTGTTTCGTGAATTAGTAGTTTTTTTTTGTCATTATAATTATGTTGTTATTTTAAGGTTGGTTACAACAACTGTCGTTTACATGAGAACATAAAATAATATAAAAAATAGTAATATTATCCCAGTACACGAAAAATAAATGATTAATGGTCAATTCGTCAATAAGTTAGAAGAAGCTAATTCACTGTTTCCCGACATACTGTATTAAGAGTTTCTAAAAGAAACTGAAAAAAATTGGCATTGATAATGTTTGAAATTTCAACGCTGCTTCTTCCGGTACGTGGTCGCCACCCCAGAACCTTTTATAGACCATCTGTTCTGCGAGCAATGTGCCCTACCCCTGCCACTTGAGGCCTTCCACAAGGTAGAACGATGACTTGGTGAAGGTCGCAGGAATCCAATGGGTGCGAGATGCACAGGACCGGTCGTTGTGGCAATACTCGGGTAAACTTATGTCCAACAGTGGACGTTTTTCGGCTGAAATGATGATGATGATTGAACTAGTAATGCTAATGTGTGGTTTTCATCTCTGTACAGCAAACCATACATAATACACTACATTTTCCATTCTTTCATTCAACTCATTAAACTTCAAACTTAAACTCGCACCATCGTTCAACCTCGTTTCGTTTAACGTCATAACGTGGGCTGAGCGGCGCGCGCGCAGGGCAATTTTCGACGAAACCGGTTTTCGACCTCGCCATGATGAATTTACCTGACACTTTATTGAAAAAAACACCAGGCTGTCAGTCGGGCTTGTTATTTTTTTGGGTTTTATTGCAAATTTCAATGATTGAAGGCGTTTGGTTGTGGGTTGAAAAGATATGGCTGTATATCTATGTTTAGCTAGTATGTAAATGGTATTAGATGATGAATTAAAGCGGTTTTAGTTTGCTTGAACTTAAGTCAATAAAAAGTATAGGTAAATTATTCATGGTTACTTCTGGTTTGTTTATATACTTCAAATAATGGAGATACCATTATTTGAAGTATATAAACATGATTGAAGTATATAAAGAGAATGACATATAGCGACATTTCTTACTTCACTGTTTTGAGCTAACTAAAGGCTGATCCTGAATTGAATTGATTTTGAGTTAAAAATATCTCAATCCCTCTTAACCTTTCGAATTTCGTAATTAGAGATACACTAAACAGACAATGAGAGAGCGACCGCAGTTCGCTTGGAATTAAATGAAATAAATGCCAAATTTTGACAGGTTTTCAAGCTAGAGTTTGAAAAATACTCAACTTAATCAGAAAATAGAATTGGTAAAGTTTTGTTTGTGTGTCCATTTTATAAATCAAATTAACTCAACAATAGTAGTTTAATCCTGGCATATAAAATGGAACTGAATAATTTCAGTAGATTACCAGTGACATGAATACTGTCATGCATTTGTTCAAAGTTTAATTATATTCACGAGTACAACGTGTACGGGTTGCAGCCGGATATTATCTAAGAGTGGTTTTATTATAACAATGTAGTTTCATTTGCTATGAAAGTAATAAGTTATGAAAAGTTAGAAAAAGCAAAACCGCTTTAATGAAAAAGAATTTTTTTGGAATGGCTTCGAAAATATATAATAAAATACCCGATAACATAAAAAAATGCCCTTATTAAAATTTAAGAAAAGTCTTTACTCACTATTACTAGAAAAATGTTACTATACTGTACAAGATTTTATAAATGACTAGCTTCTGCCAGCGGCTTCGCCCGCGTGTAAGTAGGTTTCTCCAAACACACTTTGGTAGATATTTATAAGATCTACAATTAATTAGAATATTTTATGGTTCTATCTTTTATAGTTTAGGCAGCGTGCGCAAAATACGTAACTTTTCTGGTTGACTTTTTACACCTTGTGTCCGAAAAACTCAAATATCTTACGGAACCCAAAATAAAATATAGCCTATGTTACTCGTGGATAATGTAGCTTTCGAATGGTGAAAGAATTTTTAAAATCGGTCCAGTAGTTTTTGAGCCTATTCATTACAAACAAACAAACAAAGTTTACCTCTTTATAATATTAGTATAGACTAGCTGACTCGGCGAACTTCGTACCGCCTAATAATGTGATAAATGAAGAACCGCTCGACCGATTTTGTGCAAACTTCACATAAACACCATCTACTAAATAGTCCGAACAAAGCCTAAACATTTGGTTTGGATAGGTGAGCCTGTTCTTGAGTTATAAAATTACAACGAAAAGTGGCATTGATTTTTATATATATACCTAGATATGTTTTAATATTTCATGTGTATAATAACAAGCTTTTGCTATAATTTTGAATTGTAATAAATTTAAAGAGTATTTTGGTATTTTTAAGACTGTTTTGAGATTTATTAAGACTGTTTTTTTTATATTAAATTTCGTTTAAATTATAATTTCTGTAAGATATTTAACTTAATTGAAAATAGTTCTTTCTTATTAATTTTTTAATGATTTTATTATCAATATTTGTACGCCGTCACGGCAAAACATAGCGCCCATGTATAATAAAACTAAGACCCTTATGTAAATACCTATGTTTCACATTTATACTGATTCTGATTATGTTGCTTCAAGTTGAATGTTTACTGGCATATAAGTAGACATTACGTGGATATGTGGGAAGGTTACTGCAGTAGGAGGCAAGGTGACGTAAAGACAACGTTCATTGAAGGACACACTTCGTATTTTGTGTTTTAACCTTTTGTGCGGTTAATGATTCTTGAATATAATTTGACATGATGTATGGTAAGATTTCTATAGAAAAATACAGTTTTGCAAGAAATAAACTACTGTTCGGTATTCACGTGAGATAACTCAATTTAACATTCAAATGAATAAAACCTCAGTTTGAGTTTGTTCTCTTTTGTGTATTTACAGTGTCTAACAAATAATATAATATAATATTCCACAACTATCACACAACGCCATCTAGTCCCAAACTAAGCAGAGCTTGTGGTATGAGAACTAGACATCTGATAAACATATGTACTTATATATTTCTAAATACATTTTACAGATAAATTACACCCAGCCACATTTATCCTGGGAGGGAATCGAACCCACGACCTCCGGCTTAGCAATCAGGGCCACTAACCAGTAGACTAACAGGCCAGACCAAATAATAAGAAGTAGAGTAGAGTATTTCTCAAACTGTATTTTAGCCTGAAAGCCTGTAAAAATTTCCATTATACCCCGAGCGAACGCTGGCGTTCGCTCGGTCATTGTCTTTCTATTGTGTCTCTAATTACGCTACTCAAAAGGTTAAGTAGGGTTTTAGACGTTCTGAACTCAAAATACTCAATTCAGAAACCCGTCTTAAGTCCGTTTTTGTACAGTAGGCATATTTTCCTAGTGCATAAAGTTTTAATAAATAATAAAAATATATACCCTCCTCGCTCTCCATCTACGATTAAAAATAATAATTTAAAATTGCAATAAAATTACATCAACAACTTCCACCCCACGGTACGTACCTACATACCAACATAACAAAAAAAAAACCCGTGAGTATCCGACAATAGTGATCCGCAGTCTCGTCTGGGGCCACTCAGGTAGATCGCGATCAATGCCCGGCTAATAATAATATCCGCACATCTGTCCATGAAGGACGCAGGCGCATGAACGTATTGAGCGAGATCTTTTATTTGTTTTGCAAGATATCCTACCCTTGTTGGTAAAAAAATGACAATTGTACGTGATTATTCCGAAGGGTAGCGATGTTGTTAAAATGAATACACGCTTTTTTGAGTAAAATATGTATATTATAGCTACTAAAAATCTTAGTAAGTATAGTAACCAAAACAATTATCTGCATGCTCGGCCTTATAATGTTCCCACTGTTGGGATTCAGACCTCCTCTCTAGGAGAGAGAATGGGCCGTAATCCAACACGCGGGCCCAGTGCGGGTTGGTGGATGCCACATGTTTTCGATTTTTTTGGTTCTAGGACATACCGGCTTCCTCACGATGTTTTCCTTCACTGTTTTGAAAGAGCAGTAGTTTTATAAAATAACATTCCTTGTATTTAAATATAATTAAGGTTTGGAACTTTGCTGTTAGAGCAGTTCTTCATTTATATAGGTACATAGTTCTACCCCCTTTTTCCTAATGAAATCCAATAGGGGAGTTCCGAAGGTAACCTACATTGAGTTAGGCGAGTCGAGGACCAATGCACTGGTAAGTGGTTTAAGGGATTTTTCAAATTTCCTTCTTCAGTTAATTAGCTCGTTTGGCATGCGAGGAATACCAAACAATTTAATATCAATTAAGTGATTGCTTAGTTCTTAATCAAACAATTATCTATCTACATATAAAACAAGGAGAAACTGACTGACTAACATATCAACGCACATCCGAAACTACTGGGACTAGGAACGTGAAATTTTGCACAAGGTTTCCTTTTATGAAGTAGGCGTGCACTAAGAAAGGATTTTGCAAAATTCGCCCCCTAAGGGGATGAAATGGGGGTTCAAAGTTTGAATGGAGAAACCTACTTTGACGCGTGTGAAGCCGCGGGCAGAAGCTAGGTTTATAAAATGAGCTTTTGCAACCAATTATTTGAAAGAGTCACCGCGGTCCTGGAATGCAAAGAGCAACTGAAAGAATACAGGTTGGTTTCAGTCAGTAAAAGTCTGACACTACCTTTCACACTGAGTAGAGCGAGAGGGAGGATTTTTCCTTTATTATTAAGAACAAACTTCTTAATAATTGATTACAATCTAGCCTAAAAGACTAAGAAGCAAATTAACTCTAACTGGTGGGTTATCATGACGTTCAAAGTAAGATTGTTTCATTCTTATTTCAGTGTGGGTAAGAGACACGAGCTATACAGGTTGTCTAGCGCCATCTCTTACCCACACTGGAAATAAGAATGATACAATCTTACTTTAAACTTCATGGTAACTCACCTGATTACAAGTTATATTTTATTTAATACAACATAAAGTACAAAGGCGTGCCTTAGGCATATTTTATATTAAAACTAAGAATAGCGTCCGTCGTTAGTAAGAAGGAGTAAGTTATTTAATAATTTCCGATACAGTAAAAAAAGGTACGTTCAACCGAGATAAAAATTATACAATGTTCTCATCCATGGTCTACTCGTGATCCTAATTCCGAATCCACATTCCTTCACCAGTTGAGCCATTTGGTTATGGTTAGCAAATACTATTTAGACTTTCAGATTATTCAAGAAAAGAATAGAATTGAATAAACTTTATTATACACCAAAAAAGTAACACAACTTATACATAAACTTAAGTCTATGGGTACAATGAAGGTCTTATTGCTAATAGCGATATCTACCAGACAGCCTTAGGATGGATCGTAAGAACTTATATGTACAAAGTCGTCGACGGCGCGTACTGTCTCACGCGCGCCTCAAGGAGATGTCAGCAACTGTAGGAGCCCAGCAGGGTCGAAGCCTATTGGGGCCAAGGGTCTGATTCTGAAAGGAAGACTCGGCCTCGGTACGAAAGGCAACGAAGGAACAGGAGTGGGTTTTTAGTCAGTAAAAGTCTGACACTATCTCGCGCTCCGCCCAAAAGCGGGAGATGTCATAAGATGATTTACCAACCGAAAAAAAAAGATATATATATTTATTTATTTATTTAAACTTCATGCAACATAAAGTACAAAGGCGGACTTAATGCCTTAGGCATTCTCTACCAGTCAACCTAGGGTGGAGGTGGGAGGGTACTAGGTACACATTATAATATGTCACACAATTTCATTAAAAAAGAGACGAAAAAAGAAGAAAAAGAAAGAATAAAGTATAGTGGTGGAAGAAATTAAATTACGTAGAACCTGAATAGTGTTAGAGAGAAAGGAGATGGTTTTTAACTAGATTTTTGAAAGAAACTAGTGACTGGGCTTACCTAATTGGTAATAGCAACGCGTTCTACAAACGCACCGCCTGGATCGCAAACGACTTGTCACAAAACTTAGTAGAATGTGTATTTTCCGATGAGCAAGAACTGAACGACTGATCTGATGAAGAGCTGAACGGTAGTTAACACAATATCCTGTAATAATTACAGACTACCTCAAAAACATTGAAGAAAATTAGTAAAAGTTTGGCGGCACGGTTGATGCAGTCGTTGAGCGATTAGCGTGTATGCGTGTCGTGGGTTCGATTCTCGCACGGGACAAATATTTATATGGCCTGCAGCTAGTTGCACCGGGTCCATGTGTATTGTGGGTACCGAGCTCTGGTGGGTACTCCTTGGTAGTCGCAGTAATCATTTATATTTTCTTTAGCTTCAAAATAATTACATTTGTAACCGAAAATCACATCTAAAAACAAGAAACAATTCCTTCATCTATCAATTTTCAAACCTATTCTAAATATGTAAAATCCTTAAAAGTGCATTATTCTCCTTCGATATCACATGAGCTACGCTACGTCCGCGCTTCCATGAATATAATTCAGCGTTCGAAAAAAAAACTGGTTTTTATAATAAATCCGATTTTTTATATATATCCGATACCTATGTACAGGATATAATTATGTCCAGGCTAAGAAAAAGAAGCAAATTTAATTCTGTAAGGGGATTAAACACATAAAATTGTAAAAGGAATTTGTAAAATAATGTAAGTGTCAAATGACCACATTTTTCATTAAAAAAAATAATAATTAGTGTTTATTTGAGAAAGAATTATTTATTGAACACTTAAAAAAAAAAGTACCTATTATTATAATAATCTTATTACTTCGTAAAATAAACCTTATGTGATATGAAGTAAAGGTAAGTTAAAGGGGATTGCCCCAACTTTAAATGAGGTTGCCACTTTGGGAAACAATCAAAATTATTCTGAATTGTAGTTTTTCGCTACGTGTTGCCAGGGTAAATATTAATCTCCAAAAGTTTTAGTTCAGAAGACGGGAGAAAATCAATTGATATATTATATCCAGATAATAAATGGGTCTCGATATATCTACATGTTTGAGACCGCACCCACGATACAGAAATAATTCCTAGTGTGGGACATGTTTCTAAAAATAAAGAAAGAAAAAATAAAAGAAAATTATTTAAAAACGGTAATTCATAACAAAATACTTATTATCGTTTTGAAAATATACACAGAAAACAAATGATCTCTTACCATTTCGTCCAAAAACAACTTCCTGACTTCTTGTCAATAAGAAAATACATAGCTACCTATGTACAACAGCTAGTCATCAACGTTTTTATAGCCGCTTGACGCCTCATTTTATGGAACTGATAACTCGTATCATTAAATAATCATTAAGGGCTCTTTAAAAAAAGAAAGTGCGTCTATTAGAGATGATTATCACTAAGAACCTCGCGTTTATATCGAAATAACCAAAAAAAACAGACAAAGTTCAAATAATTTGGTAGTTGTAGGTACTTGAAATCGTAGGGGTCCAACAGAGTCGAAACCTACTGGGGCCATGGGTTTACTTCCTAAAAAGGAAACCCATGGTTCTGGAACGCAAAGGGCAAAAAAGGTATATATGTGTGGTTTTAGTCTGTAAAAGTTTGAGACGTCTTCACGCTCCGCCTTAGAGTGAGAGAAGTCATCGGATGATTTCCCATCTAAAAAAAATTACTTGAAGTAGTACCGTCTTTGTTAACGACACTAAGACAAAATTATATATAGGTGTAGTGTCTTATTTACTTCGTGCTCCTGCTGTACTTTAAACAAAAAAAAAAGTAAACTAAAAATCAATAATATTATTTATTGATTTTTAGTTTACTTCATAATGCGAATTTAAGAACTGGTAGGAAACTTTCAGTCTTTAGCGACACAAAATCAATACCAACATTATATTTTTTCGAAAAGCTTAGAAAAAAATAACTATAAAATGAAACTATAGTTTGGGGCCCTATAACATGGGTACGTCTGACTTCGCGCCACATCAGCGCTTGTTTCACAACCTTTGACATTTTTTGTAAGAAACCTTCTACACTTTTTTTCGGAAACGAATTCATAATTGCTTGAGACTAAAAACTTTCTGCCAACAGTAATCAACAAACACAAAGCAAAATTGTATCCAGCACGCCCATGTTATGATTACATGACAGACGCTACACGTGTGAAACGCTAATAAACCTATTTAAAAGTTTTGTTTTTCATTATATTATCATTTTTTAAGGTGGGAAACCGTCGAATGATCCCTCTCGCTCTGTGGCGGAGCGCTCCAGGACCCCGGGTTTCCCCTTTCGAAAGCTAATCAATGGTTCCAATATGCTTTAGGCATTTTGCTGGCGTCTATTTAATGCGCGCGTGGAAATTGTAGCTTGAATTTGAGAGCACGCTTTTGTTTTTTCGACTAGGCGGTCAAAGGAGCAAATATAATAGGTATGGTATTTTGTAGTTCATACCAAAATTAAATTCGGCAAAAAGATTAAGAATCAATAAAATGGACTTTCAGCAGCACTCATTTCTGGACGTAACTTTAACTTATCTGCATTGAAATGCAATCTGAATTTAAAACATATAACAAAGGTCGTTACTTCACAAGTTAATGACCGGCCCAGTGTTGTATTATAAATCGTATCCGGACAATCACATAAATGCATTGTTTAAAAGGTTTCTGGTTACGTTGGGATATTAACTTGATGTTTTTGTGACATACATATCTTTAATAATATTTTTTTATTTTCAAAATAGTGATGAAAGTAATGTAAATTCTGTTAGAAGCAGTGGTTTAAATTACTGGGCTGGTATTAAATTCACAAAATGACTGTAAGAAGCAATCGTTTTTAATACTGGCAGTATGTGATGCATAACAAAAAGTAACCATTGTGTAGATCTTCTTGAAATATATAAAACTAGTATACATCTGCTTGCTTCACAAGTAAATCTCATTTAAAATTAGGTTATAATTTCGTCGATTTCTTTATCTCTATTCATATCGTCAACCTCCAACAAAACAGTAACTTAAAACTCATACCGACACGCTAACATAATTCTTTATAAACTCTCCAACTGACAAAATGCTCTCAACCACGCTCCCTATCGCTTGAATACAGCGGTGAGCGTGCGCATGTGTGCGTCACGTTCTGCGTCCCGTGCGCGCTCACAACATGGCGGCCGTTGCGCAGACGCCGTTTCCGGGAAACACTCCGCGCGCCGACCGACGCGCTCGCCATCTTGTTTAGTGAAGCGGTAATTTATGTGAGCGCTTTAGAGATGTGACGTTTGAAATTTTTGAATCGAAGTTATGGAATTATGAAGTACCAAGTTACTGTACACGGGACTTACCATGGTGTGTTAAACTAACAAGCGTGTGAGCGAGAAAGAGGGATGGAGCTTTACAACCTATATAGCTCCATCTAGTACCACGAGTAGATAGAGTTTTTTTAGATTATATTTTGGGCAAAATAACCCGTTGTCTAGGGGCCGTTCAAGTATTACGTAAACAGATTTTTTAAAAATATTAACTCCCTCCTACCCCTTGTCAGTAAAAGTAAAACAAAGCTCTCACCCCCTCCCCCCGCCCCGTACGCTTACGTAAACATTGCTGCAAGCATTTGTCAATGTGTTGGTTTCGTTATTAATTTATGAGCAATAGTTGTAAGTCTAGAAATAAGGAAAAAGCTAGAAATAAAGGAAAAAACAAACTTCATTTAAAATTTTGACATATTAATTTAAATTAACAGTCCATGATACACGAATCCAAAACTCTAAATTTTCAATGACATTGGATGTCAAAATATGTACTGCTGACGTAATCACCATCTAGATCCCCCATCCCCCATTTCATCAAAAATAAGCAAAGCCCAGATACCTCCACCCCCCTGTGGTGTTTACGTAATGCTTGAAGGGCCCCTTAGTCAAAAAATAGCATAACATAGGGTCACACATGGTTACAAGTGTATGTATCGCCTATATATGTATATCGGCTATAAGTGTATGTTGCTAGTTATGCCATAACTCCATGTATTAAGGGAGTGAAACCTATTTCCGGGCCACCAATTACTAGTTTTTTTAATGAGATTGGGTTATCATGACATAACTTTTTTCGGTCTGGGTGGAGCTAGAGCAGAGAGAGTTGAGTGACAGACTTTTACTTACTAAAACCGAACCGTGTTCCTTCACTTGTTCTTTGCGTTGGTAACTCTTTCGAACATTTCGCAGCCTAGAATGAATCCTAGCTGCCATAATATTTATTACTTATGAATGCATGCATAAATAAATAGAGAAAGTCGCATTTAATATCGCACGCCGCAATAATGACATTACCACACTCATTAGGCAAGTATACGTATTGTTTAGACATACCTTACCTAATTGGTTGGAGATTTAACAATACTAATGTAATTTAATTGGAAATTTATTTAAATAATTAATTAAACTAATTAAAACTAACTTACAAAATAAACATCAAAGCCCTAAAGTACTAAAAAAAAAGCAATCTAAAGTACGGCGTCGAAAAACTCCTCCGCATCGCTGTCGACTGGTAATGTACCAAAAGATGTAATTTAATTAGTTTTTATCTTTAGCAGCCTACCATGGGATGTCCAAAAGGAAGGTCGGTCACACACAAAGTTTTTTCTAGAACATTTTTTAGGCTTTTTAAGAATACCTCGAAGGTATTCAGATTATCCTGAATCTCATACTTTTTAGGGTTCCTATAAAAAGAAAAAACGTAACCCTTTGTTACATCACAAAAAATAAGAAAATTGTCATAAAAGAAAATATTCTAGCGATAAAAACTGTAGCGTATCCTATGTGATATTCCAGAACATGGTCTACCCGTATGACAAATTTCATCTAAATCCGTTCAGCAGTTTAAGCATGAAGAAGTAACACACAAACTTTCGCCTTTATAATATTAGTTTTTTTTTACTATGGATAGGCTCACGTTTGACCACCATCTCACCTGATGTTAAGCGATGATGTGGCCGATGATAGAGCACGCTTGCCTAGAAGTAACCCAATAATATTCTAATAATATGATATTAATGAAGTAACCTATTCACTCTTGACTTAAAGACCCCTAAGTTGTAGCTATTAGTTAGATATTCTGACGCAATGGAGCAATGTTTTCTCCTACTCTTTGTCAAACCATGAACGCAAGTTTTCCTAATACAATAGAACACCTAAGTTAATCCTATTACAAATAATCTCTGCCACAACTAAATCAGAGCCAAGTTATCGTCACGCCAGATCTGAGTACATAATACAGATGACGTCATCGTCAAACAAAGACGACATTGCGATGTATTAGCGTGGCGGCTGGTGCGGCCATTGTTTGTATAACTAGATGTGTAAGGCAACACTTGGAAGGTCAGTCGAACTGCCTAGCTGAAGATTGAAGAGCTTAACCGAAAGTTAGTTGATTAACTGGTATTAACATAAAGGGCTGGTTAAGTACAATTCGACATATAATACAATATCTATGAAAAATTCTTGGATAGATTCATATTGGGTGAAGTATCGTATCGAATAGTATTTCGACTTTTTTTATTTTTTTTATTTTGTGGGGAAATCATCTTATGACAAATCCCGATCTTGGGCGGAGCGAGAGATAATGTCAGACTTTTACTGACTAAAAACCCATTCCTGTTCCTTCGTTGCCTTCGTTCCAGGATCCCGTTTCGTTTTCACACTACCCATGGCCCCAGTAGGCTTCGACCCTGCCGGGCCCCTACGATTTGAGGAATTTTATTGCTCAATTTTTTTTTTCGGGGAGCACGAGGAAAAGACCAGGGACTCTGGGATTTTTACTTCTTAAACCACCCCAGTGATTACGATCAGAACATGGAACCTTTCTGTACAATTCCTGTGAGGGCAAAGGGAAACTGGATTTGTATCTGTCGTGGCCAGCTTTTAGAAATTATAACTTAATTATGTGACCGACCAATCCATGAAATGGTTGCATTTCATGATAGGGCCATTTAAAACTGGCCAAATTGTTTAAACGCTAACGTTTAATGATATTATGTCGTCTGGCCATATCGTTTATATAGAATTTCCATGATAATTAAAGGTCAAAATAAAATAGCGACTTAAGTAGGTATTTCTTTTATAAGAACCAACATAAGCTTAAAACATTAAAATAAAAATATCTACACAGACGTTATGTATACAAATAAAAAGCCTATTACAAATAAAATTGTAATGTCGTTGAAAAATAAAGGTCACTTTGTTGTCAATTTGTCTATCTGTCGGGACCCTTAAGAAGGCGTTGAGGTATTGAGCTGAACTTAATATAAAATAATCAGGATCTACTACAGGTCAAGTCCCCTTGAAGCAGCGGAAAATCAAAGTTCTAAGTCAACGCAATTTAAAGATAAGGCCATTTATGGCATTTTTGACAGCTCCAAGTAAATTAAAACCTAAAGGATAGTTCTCGTTAACCTAAAATCGTGAAATTTGGCAAGAAGCAAGGTCTCACAGCGCACGTAAAAAGTTTAAAAACCGTAAATCTGTTGTTACATCCGAAAAATCTTCAAGACTCGTTTCGCAAATCGAATTATTTACTTAGGTAAGTTTGTATGGAACTCTCGGTGCGCGAGTCCAACTCGCACTTGACCGGTTTTTTGACAGGACTATCTATTGTCACTAATTTCTATAATTTTTCAAATTTCATGAATATTCGAAACAAAAAATCTCTATTTTGTTTTAAATAAATACGACGATTGGCAAGATAAAGTTCTGTCTTCAATAAATTCTATTTTGAGATTAATTTTGAAAGCTAGACGTCTAACCAAATTAAGTTAGTTTATGGAGACATCTGAGCTTAAATAGTTACGACTTCTTGTCCATAAATCGTGGTAATCCCACTAATGGAACTCTGGTATCACATTTGAATAAATAGGTTTGCCTGTAAGTGCTGCTCAAGATTAAATGAGAATGATTGGGGAACGGAAATTATGACAATAAATGTTTAACATAATGCTCTATGAGATAAAACTCCAATAAACTAGTTCAAATAAACATAATACGTAGCAGGGATGTTATGCAGTTCTGTAACCTACTACTGGATATCCGAAATAAAAAAAATATCCTTAACCGAAACCGATATAAAAGTTTCGGATAGTTTCGGAGAAGAGCGAAGTTTACAAAAGTTTTTTTAAGTTACAAAAGTTTTTTTATGTTTTGGCCGGCCCAACCAATGATAATTTTGACTATCCGTATAATTTCATATCTGTAACCGATATTCGAAATAATTTCATAATTGTAACCATGTCCGCAACCGGTATAATAAATACTATTTCTATATCTGTATCCAGATCCCAAATTTCATATAACATCCCTGACAATTAGAAAGAAAGTTAAACACAGATAAACATACATAAACTTATAGAACCCCACCTGCCTCCAGTCTTATATATCTAGTCTTTGTTTGGCCAAGTTCTAGGCTGTAAAAGTCTGACACGCGCGAGATTTAAATTAATATAAATGGTGTATTTCAAATAAATGCTTTAAGTTAAACTCAATGGTTAGTGCTAAAAGCTTCTCTCATAGCCTAAATTCCCACCTAACTCGTTTCTTATTATGCAAAAAAATTTTTTGATATATAATGCCTTGGAGATTTCTTCATCTCCCAATTTCTTTTTAAAAAGTTTTTACCCCACACTAGGTAACTCGATATCCCGGATGTATTAGCAAACATGTTAACTTATATACAAAATTAGACTTGGAACATATTCAGAACAACTATTTTTAGGTCATACAAATATTTATTCGGTGCAGGAATCGATCCTGCGACTAACTGCTCTGCGCTCGACTACTTCGCTAACCATGGCGTCAAAAATTATGTATATGTGTATAAAATCGTGGATGTTATGTTTATGAACAGCCAACTCTAGTATTTCCTTTAAACCGAAATGCTGATTTTCTATTATAATCTGTACACTGACGTCACCGCCAAAGCGTGCGTTTTCCGGGAACATTGCATGATGCATTAGTTCCGAAAATCTGAATCACTAACATATTTTTTCGCCGAGCATCTGAAGGCTTTCGACAAATTATGACTCATGGGAATTTTGTAGCCAATCGCGTTGGCTTCTGATGTCATGGAGTAGGAATGAGATGGCGTCAGAAAACACAGTTTAATTTTAATTTGAGCTTAGATTATGTTGCCTTTTTTACGTGGGAAATCATCAAATTGCTTTTCCCGTTTTGGGTAGAGCGTGAGGGAGTGTCAGACTTTTCCTGATTAAAACCCACAGTGCCCATTCAGTTGCCCTTTGCGAATGCTACGATGACTTTACGAACAATCCGCAGTCCTAGCAGGCATGAGTCCTGACTGGCCCAGTCAATTTTGCTGACATCTTTTTAGAAGGTGGACCAGAACGCGCCGTCGACCCGTTCCTCAGCAGTGAATGCTGTGAATCGGTTTGGGTTAGATAGGATACAGTAATTATCTTTGAAAGGTGACTGGTAGCAGATACATGAGTGACCAAAGATGGGAGTATTAATGGCATGGAGAAGTTTATGTTCGGCAGTGATCTGCTTTAAGCTGATGAAGAAGAGCTTTCTGGACTGCGTTTCAAATTCAACTTAATTTTCCATATATTTACTTATTCTTATATGGAGATACAATGTATGGAAATAACGAATGTTGTTGTGTATTTCTTACGTCACAGACATTCATGTTTTATGATAGTTTACAGTTTAACTCTCGACCTCGGTGCGTGAGCAGTTTATCAATTAATTCTCTGTTATTGGCACGAACTCTATAAGACAAGGCTACGTAAGACTGTCCGTGGTCTGATTGTCCTTGCACGTTTTTCCCCAAAGAAATTCTTCGAAATATCAACTAGCTTCACATTTGTTACAGGCTGACTCATTGATATTGCAATAAAATGATTGTTAATAGTTTATTAAAATAAGTGCTTTGATTTTAAATAATTTATAGGACAGAAATATTGAAAAGACAGCATGATTAAGTAGTAGACCTGTGGGATAGTCCGAAAGAGTTACCGTGGTCCTGGAACTCAAAGGGCAAATGAAGGAACAGTGTTTTTTTTTTATTGGGTGCGAAAATCATCTTATGACAAATCTCGCTCTTGGGCGGAGTGGGAGATAGTGTCAGACTTTTACTGACTAAAAACCCACTTCTGTTCCTTCTTTGCCTTCGTCCCAGGGCCACGGGTTTCGCTTACACACTACCCGTTGCCCCAGTACGTTTCGACCCTGCTGGGCCCCTACGTTTTGCTGATCTCCTTGAGGCGCGCGTGGAACAGTACGCGCTGTCGACGACTTTGGCTCGACGGTTACCGGACGGTCGGACGGCGAGTCACCTATTGCTCGCCGTCCGCAAGCCCACGTCTATGGTTGCCGGAAATCGGGATCGGAATCCCGGCGAGATTGCCGCCGCCGATCGCCCTCACGAGGACACGGCGTTGCTCTAAATGAAGGAACAGTGGTGAGTTTTAGTCAATAAAAGACCAACACTCCTTCTTAATCCTTTCAGATATTGAGGAGTTATTTGATGGAAAAGCATTATTAAAGCAGGACTGACTAGGTTACACCCAATGTATATCACACTAATATTATAAAGAGCGAAGGTTTGTAAGTGTGTGTACATGTTTGTACCTTTTGCACACTCGAACGACTGTGCCGCGACAATCCTTTAAACGTCCTCCCCGTCCCTTGCTCGAGCCAGCCCGCGTCGCTGAGCCTGTAGTTTAAAAATCCCCGTTAATAATAATAAAATCTTTTCGATCCAGCTCGTCCCTTGCTGCCCCCTCCAGCGACGCCCTAAGCCGAGGTCCGTACCCCACAGGGGGTGCCCTTAGTTGTGTAGTCGCTTAGTTTTAAGTTAGTATAAGTAAGCCCTGGCTGGAGGCTTTGATTCTCTAATCGAGGCCGCCACAGGCAAGACCGGTTAAGCAGCCGACAACCTCCTAGGTTGACCTGCGAGAGGCCACTCACAAAAAATAAAAATAACGAATGACTGAGCGGATTATGATGAAACTTGGTTCACTGGTCTACCATGTCCTGGACTTACGATACTTTTATATGTTTTGGGATAATTTTTTACCGCCTCGAGGGCGAAGCCCCCTGGCGTAAAGACCCACAAGAAAACCCATCATAAACGTGTATTGTTTATAACAATTTCAATAACACGAGACACAGCGTGATCTTGTCGCTTATCTAACAGTTATCGGATCCCACGTGACGCGCCTGGCTTATCTTGTAAATAATGGCGCAGTTACATACGCTAAACATTGTAATGTATGGAATTGTTTGTGAGATGTCGCGATGAATCCGAACAATTGTAGTGTTTATAGCTACTGATTTGAAGATGGAAGAGAAATAAAAATAAATAAAATGTATTTACACGTATTTTAAACACATTAGAACATGTTTCCTTTTTTATATATTCTAGAGAAATGGATGCATTCTTTATGTAATTATGACTCGTTTGCGAAAACAAGGGCATAGGCCGCAGGCTGAAAGAAGGGGTGGCGACTCCCGCTCAGGGTAGTTCAGCTGGCCATTGCCATTCATTGTGGGAACTGGTGGGAACGCAGCCAGCGTTATAGGCACCTTTGCGTTGGCAAGTAATCAGGGGTGGGTATTTGAGTAGATTTTCTCCGGTAACCGTCCGGACCGAACCCAAGTCGTCGACGACACGTACTGTTCCGCGCGCGCCTCAGGGAGATGTCAGCAAATCGTAGGAGCCCAGCAGGGTCGAAGATTATTGGGGCCACGAGTAGTGTGAAAGCGAAACCCGGGGTCCCGGGACGAAGGCAAAGTAGGAACAGGACTATCTCTCGCCCCGCCCAAGAGCGCGATTTGACATTAGATGATTTTTTCACCCAAAAAAAAGTGTTTGACTACGCCAACAGAAAACCGCCAGCGGGGTGCCAGCTGAAAATCAGCGCTGGGTGTCTGACGCTCAGCAATTGCTGAGTTGGCGACCCTTTCGGTTCGGGCATGCTCAGCGCAACTATATTGTAAATCTGTACTTTTTTTTTGTGTTGTTGTTAATATTATATTGCCTGCATCGAATAAATACTATTCTATTCTATTCTATCCAACCTGATGATAAGCAGTGATGCAATCGTTATTGTGAAGTGTTTCGCTAATGTTTCGTCACTAGTATTCATTAATTTTATTTTTGAATATTATTTATGTGGTATTTGTTGTTAAGTTATTCTCTTAAGACAAGTTAATTAGGTATTCTCAATAAATAAATAATAATATAGTTATCTCGAAACGAAAAAAAAAATGCTCCAAAATATTAAAAAAAGCTTTTACAAACAATGCAGGCCAGTTATTAAAAATGTAGGCAGATTTGTAGGTTCACAAAGAAATCAGAGCAAGCAAGCATTTAGCCAGTTGCAGAAACTGCAAACAAAGACCGATGCAGTTATATTAACAAGGATAGTTAAAGCGCAAAGGCAAGATACCCAGAATTAAGGTTTTTTACAGCAATCGTCAGGGAGATATATAAACTTAACATACCTACGTGCACAATTTGGTCGCAAAATGATAGCTGGGGTTATTTTTTCACAGCTGGTTGTGTGCATAACGAAAACTAAGTATGTAGATAACAAGTATTGACAAATACATTACACTGGAACTTGAAAAAATACTATCTAAACTAATATTATAAAGAGGTAGTTTGTTTTTTTGTTTGTAGGTAATCTCTGAGTACTGGTCCGATTGCTAAATTTTTTTCACCGGTAAAAAGCTGCTTTATTCCTAAGTGTAACATAGGCTATATTTTATGTACGCGGGTGGAGCCGCGGGCAAAAATTAGTTATTAATCATTTTAATTTTACAGGTAGATTTATCAATCAACATCATTATTTCAGTCGAAAAACGTCCCTTGCTGGATATAGGCCTTCCCCAAGTATCGCCACAACGACTAGTTCTATGCGTCTTGTATTCATCGGATTCCCGCGGCCCTGGTGGATTCATAGTTCAACGAAACAGCTGCAACAAAGCTAGAAAATTCCAGAGGCCCTACCACATGAGGTGAGCCCCGCTTGGGCGCACCGCTTGAGCACCACCGTGTCCTCGTGGAGGCAAACGGCAGCAGCGACCTTTCGCGTTGGGCCTTGGAACGGGCTATGGTCCGGAACGAGATGGAATGGCAGGCGGTCGCCAACTTCTGCTAAGCAGTAATGATAGCGAAGGAGGCTGCACGCGTAAGGGAACGAATAAATTAAATTGATCTACGCGCTCCTCAAAGAAATGTCAACAAACCGTAGGGGCCCAGCAGGGTTGATCCCGCTAGCTAGGACCGCGGGGAAATTCTGAAAAGGAAACCCGTAGTCCTAGAAAGCAAAAGGTAATTAAAAAACACAGGTGTGGTTTTAGTCAGTAAAAATCTGACACGCCCTCTCGATCCACCCAGAGCGCGAGAAGTCTTCGGATGATTTCCCACCTTAATACCACATGCTCTTAATGTGAGCCATTTGACGACCTGTACTGTTAAAGGGATGGAGCTATGATTTTCCAATGGTCAACCACTAACACTCCATTGAAAGAAGTGGTAATCTCGTACATACTGACAAATGAATATTTGACGTATGCGGTAATCTGCTAAAACTTTGACAGTTCTTTTGATCAGTGACCTACCATTAGAACGTCATTGTGCAGTATTGCTTTTAATAAGCTCGAGATTTTCATTCTACTACAATTCTGGTACGAGACCATCGACCGATCAATGATCGATCATTACGAATTAGCAGATTACGAACTTTCAGCAAAATGACAATGGGATCGTGTTGGAATGACGAATTTATAAAAATAGCAGACTTGGGCCCCCCTATTTTGGGTATATATTGGGTTCCCCTATTTTAGCTATTTTACTTTAAGAAGATTTTTTGACTGACCTGTTGGTCTAGTGGTTAGTGGCCCTGACTGCTAAGCCGGAGGTCGTGGGTTCGAATCCCAGACCAGCTTATCAATAATTATACAAAAATAGAATAGTAGGTATCAGTGAAAACAATATCAAAATTGGTAGAAAAGCAAACGACCACCAACTTACATTTTATTACGAGTATATTGACTATTATTCTACTATTTTATATTTTATTGACTGGCCTGTTAGTCTAGTGGGTTCGATTTCCACCCAGGACAAATGTTTGTGTGATGAGCACGATCATTTGTTCTGTGTCTGGGTGTAATTTATCTATTTAAGTATGTATTTAGAAATATATAAGTATGTTTATCAGTTTTCTAGTACCCATAACACAAGCTCTGCTTAGCTTGGGACTAGACAGCGTTGTGTGATAGTTGTGGAATATTATTATTATTATTATTATTTAGAAACCATGAATTAAAGTGTAAATAGACATAATACATTGATGAAAGTTGACAGCTATCGTGTCATTGGATCGGTTTCGTTACCTAACTTAGTGGATTATCGTTTGACCATCTGTCCTCGCGACCTAAATACAAAATGTCAAGGTTTGATAAATAAATGTTAAATGATATTTACAGGAGTAAATAAGAAAAAAAAATACTTTCAAATGTTATTTATTTATTTATATAGGCATACCAACGACTTATTTACAACACATTAACTACAACACATTTACGAGGGTATTCTGTGTAAAAAAGTCACTTAAAGGTATGCACAGCATTTACATTAAGTCTTATTAATTAATGATTATAATTGGTTACAACTGGAAATGGTCATTACAATATAAGAACTAAAATTAAAAACCAATATACTAGGAATAAGTTAATAATAAATTAAATTAAAAATTAAAATAACATTATGATCGTTCCTATTTCTTACAAATAATAGTTTGCCTCCTCGAACAGTTATGTAAATATCGTATTTAAGCTTGATATCAAGCGTTTTTTCCACGAGCGCAATTTGCCACCAGATTTTTATATTAGACTAGCTTTTTTCCGTAGCTTCGCCCGCGTACATAAATTATAGCATATGCCACTCAGGCATGGGAGAGAGACCAAAGAAAAGATGGATGGATTGTGTGAAGAGTGATATGAAAGAAAAGGAAGTTAGTGATAGCATGACGAGTGACAGGGCAGAGTGGAAGAAAAAAACGTGTTGCGCCGACCCCAAATAACACGGGATAAGGGCAGGAAGATGATGATGATGATGATGCCACTCAGGCATATGTTGCAATATAGCAGCTTTCTTTCGGTAAAAAAATTTTAGCAATCGGACCAGTACTTTCAGAGATTACCTCCGACAAAAAAATAAAAAAGTAAATAAATAAACTTTACCTATTTATATTATTAGTGTAGATAATGTAACAATCCCTACTTCTCCTTTGCCAAAAATCAACAACAAAAGTACTAAGAAAATATAATATAGTATACATACAGATATCACATAAATTCCATTGCGTAGCACATTTAGTGCTACGAATTTGCTACGCGCTACGAGGTCGATCGATCGGAAATCTGAAAACTGAGTCCAGAATCCTATTTCATACATACGAAAGCCTGCTTTTATTTTACTTAGCTTATTTTGAACCTTATGATTGTGGGACAAGATTCAAAATCATTTACTGTTAAGTGAAATAGTCTTTGTACAGCACAATCTTTTTTTCGAGTATCCTTTATAATCTGGATGTTTTTTTTTTTTTTTTTTGTCATATACCTAGGGACTATAAGATTAACTCTTACTAAAAGATAATGTGTTATTGAAAGCGTTTTCATTTTATAAGATTTAAAAAATAAAAAGTTGTTCCTAAGTTCTTTCAATGATTATTGTCCATTGTAAGTTGAACTACACATTTTAACAATTTCTTTGGTTTGACGATTCAGGTAATATCAGACACACATTACACTAGTGCTATAAAGGTAAAATTTTGTATGTATTTGTTTGTGTGTGTATGTTTGTTACTCCTTCACTCTCAAACAGTTAAACGGATTTAGATGACATTTGAGACATACGAGTAGACTACGTCCTGGAATATCACATACGATACTTTTATGTTGTGATAATTTTCAACGCGAAAATTATCACTAGCATGAGCATAAAGCGTAATCAACCTTATAATTTATTCCCACTGCTAGGACTCAAGCGTCCTCTCTAAGAAAGGAAATGGACCGTAATCCACCACGTGGGACCAGGGCGGGTTGGTGAATGTCACATGTCTTCGAATTTTTGGTTCTAGGACATGTCGGTTTCCTCACGATGTTTTCCTTCACCGTTTTAAGAGCAGCAGTGATGATGACATAAAATACAATAAGTAACACACGTAACAACTAATGTTACGTGTCAGTCAAAAGTAATTTGTTTCCGTCTTTGGTCATATCTGTACCTACATTTAAAAGGCAAAGCTGACTCAATCACTGACCCATTAGCGCCCAGCACAAACTCTAGGACTTAGAACGTTGAAATTTTGGGTGCCTTTGTGATGTATGTTTTACCGGTAATCTGTAAAATTCAGGTATTCTATACAATACCCAGGAAATGTATAAAATACCTGCGGCGTCCAGGCCATCTATGAAATATTATTAATATTGTTGTCCATTACATACTTTGCCTGGGTAAGGTATACAATACCTAGGGATTGTATAGATATAAAACATTGATATTGATATAAACATTGATATAAACATTGCCGGTGGACCAGCTGGAGTACCAGCTGGTTCACCGGCAATGTTTTGATCTATATTTATAAATGTTAACCAACCTATCTATAAAATGACGGACAAATGAAACATGTTCTACTACTTAAAATCAATGTGTGTAAATGACTAGAGCAGGGAAGGAATTGACGTAATTTTAGAGCAACCCGACACGGACAGCTTAGCTTGGAAGGCTAAGCGCGGAGCTCCTGCCTTAGCCTTCGTAGTTATTTTTTTTTTATAACTACCCGGAAATAGGAGCCTTACTTTAAACCCCGCGGATAGAAATAGGATCCGAGAAGACCACGGAAATCTACTGGTAGCCACAGCACAAGACCTGCACACATTATCTCAGTTCAGAAGCAGTGGCGGGGTAAGATCTTAATCTGGTATGGGCAAGGTACATTTTGCGAGGCCTTCTGGTGGAGTAAGAACAACAACTATGTGTCTCGCATCCATCGGATTCCTTCAACCCACACCAAGTCATTGGTCCACCTTATAGAAGGCCTTCCAACGTTGCTTAAGTGGCAATGGGCAGGGCACATTGCTAACAGAAAAGATAGCCGATGAGGCCGATAGAACCTGGAGTGACGACCGCGTACCGGAAGACGCTGCGTGGATAGGTTCTTTTAATTAGCATCCCTACACTAAGTAATAACAGTACATTTGTTGTTTCACGCTAAAATGATTAAGAACCAAGAATACTCAGGCTGTAATAGAAAATGACTAGAGACAAGGCTTTTAAGTAATATAGTTTCAAGTCAGGTGCGAAGCCTCCCGGACCGCGAGGCCGTAGGCGGTGGCCCACGTCGCCCACGCCTTGCGTCGGCTCTGTTCAGAAGTGATCGTCTTTGAGCTGACATGATAATCATGTCGATGTCGGGTGACACTTTATTTTCATCTGGCTGTTTACAAAAACATGAAACGAGAGGTTTGAATAGTTGCCAGAACAGTTTGAAACTGTAATGAGATTTAATGGTAGATGTTAAGGTTTGTGTTACGATAGCTGCTGCCAGCGGCAAGGTCAAGTTTCATCAAAATCCGTTCAGTCGTTCGAGCGTCAAGTCACCTAACAAACATACAACATACATTCTAAAAAACTTTCACCATTATATATATAATTTTTTTTTGGTAGGAAATCATCTAAAGAACCCAAGTAACACATCAAAGCAGTATAACGGCCGACTTACAGCATTTCAGTATCGTTTTCGCATTTTGAGTTAGTACTATATTAGCATTACAAATGTTTATACAGCTACTGTAATGCTTATTTGGGCACAAATTATACAGCTTTAGATCCTAAATAGGTTCTTAATAGTTGTTTAATTGCATTACACGCGCGTTATATTAGCATTATTACGGTCACAATCGCATTACAGAAGCATTATTACGATCAACGAAGTTGCCAATCGCATTACAGAAGCATTATTACGGTCAACGAAGTTGCCAATCGCATTACAGAAGCATTATACTAGCAATATTATTGATAATTAAGATGTTAATTGCATTACAAAAGCATTAGACTAGCATTAGGATGTAGTAAAAGAATTATTAGAGCTATTTAAGTGTTCACAGTTAGAACTTAAATGAATCCTACATCATTGCAAAAACCATCTCTAATACCACGGTACAAATATTATAATACAATTAACGTTAAAATTTAACTACTTTGCCTCGCAATATAATATGGACGAATTAAATCAAAGAGTGGTTGCCACCATATTTGTTTGCATTAAAACAAAATTTATAATACGTTGGTGTGTTTTTGAGTCTTTTGTTAATTCATGCCTTCAAATATTACTGCGCAATGTAGTTTACTGTAAATGTCTATATAAGTTTTATTGAAAATTTTCACGCGCTTTCGAATTTTTGAGGTTTTGAGATAAAATAATAGATTAAGATATGTGTGAAATAATCAAAACAATTTTTTATTCCTACTATAGAACTAATTTTGCATTATTAACATAATAGTATTTGTTGGGCAGTATTAAATTAAGTTAAATCATTATTATATAGGTCAATTGTATTTATATATAGGTCCGAATGATATTATTTTTTGGTTATAAAATATTTACAAAATGGTGTCGGTCTATAGCAGCCCGTTGAGCCTTTAAAAAGGCTAATTAATGCCGCCAGCAGATTAAATAATCACGCGTGAACAATTAATAAGCTAGATGCCAGAAAGTAGACTTTTGATGAAACACTGTAGTGCCATTGTCTATAAAGTATATCTATATGGGTTCACCGGTATACTGGTAGACTTTATGTAGACTGAAGTAGTGCCATTACATGAACGCAATTTTGGGGATCCTTGGGCAAAACAATGAACCCGATGCGATGAATGAATGATGAAGCGATGCGATCAAGAAAATCAAGGAAACCCGTGTACAGATTATAGTAACGTTACAGATACTGAAAATACCACTAATCATGAAAACATAGTTCAGATAATTTATAACAGCACATTAACTTTGAACTTCGACGAAAATTTTACTAAACCAAAAAATATTATCCGAAAAAATAGACAGTATGCTCCAAATACAAGCAATAACTCTCGAAAACCAGCAGAAAATTGTTCAAAAATTGGCTACGCAATCTCTGCAATTAGAGGAAATATCTGTACAACTTGCAGAGGTAAAAGAGAGTCCAAGCGTCATTTTGTTGAAAGATACAATACCGAAAGTTTTATACTAAAACCCATTGAAAATCAAAGGGATCTTATATCACTGGACCAATCACTGGCAGATAGAACACAAAAAAATAAACTAAAAAGACATTTGTCGTTCTTATGCTCAGATTCGAAAGGCGAAGGAAAAACTTGTGCTTATAAATTACTAGATATTTTATTCACTAAGGATTTCCTTTGCAACTGTTCATGGGCAGGAAGTAGAGGAGATATGTCGAAAATTGTCCTTATAGATTACAAGAACGTTTTAAAATTCTTTTATGGCATGATTCGTACTTAGGATCCGACGTATAGAAGAACATTTTACATATTTATCAATATCACTGTCATCTTCACTTTCGTCAGAGCTCTCAGGTCTTACATTTTCATCATCAAGCGGACAAGAATAAACACTATTTTGTTGAATATTTTCTTTATTCACTATAAAAGATTTTTCAAAACACAAGAATTCCGTATAGTGTGTATTTCCAATGTTGACAAATCCTACTTAATTTTAGTGACCTACGGAACCTTCTTCCCCAGTATGGCCGACAAATGGTTTTATGAATACAGTAAAATTAATTTATATACAGCTTTACGTATTTCAATAACTCACGTGTATTTGATTTAAGAGCTGTTAGCTATATAACAAACCTCAGGTGCTCTTTAAAAATGCGAGCATTACATTGATTCACGTTTATGCTGTACAGCAGTACTAGGCTTTTACTTACCACTTAAAAGTGCTATTACACAATAAAGGGCACTAAAAACAGCTCAAAGCTTTATAACGGATTCACGGTGCATTATAATGGTACAAGTTTATGCTATTAAGCAGCATTAGGCATTATCTTCTACTTAAAAATGCTATTGTAGACCCGAAGGCACTAAAAACAGCTGAAAGCTGTCTAGCGGATTTACGTGTCATTATAATGGTTCATGTTGATGCTATTACACAGAATTAAGCATTTATTTACTGCTTAAAAGTGCTACTGTAGATCCAAATGCACTAAAAACAGCTGAAAGCTGTACAGCTGCGTTCTGGTTTTATTCACTAAAACTTAAGGCTTTACAAAAGCATTTTGATATGCCGTTTTCCAACCGTTATTTTGTGTAAAGCATCATAATGGTTTTGAAATGCCGATATAAAGCCTCAAGATGCTCGGTGAACTTATATAAAAGTTTATACGGACCTTAAGTTTTACATAAGTTTGCTATTCGTTTGTTAAAGTGCTTCCTGTGTTACTTGGGAAGTCTTCCGCTCTAAGATGGAGCAGAAGAGCGTTTCAAAACTTTGCTGACTAAAACCACCCTTGATCCTTCAGTTGCCCTTTGCGTCCTAGGACCACGGGTAAACTTTTCTGAAATCAACCCATGGCCCTAGTAGGCATCAGCTCTGTTGGACCCCTACAACCCCCATGGTTATGCTGATAACTTTTTGAGGTGCGCGTGGAATACTACGCGCCGTCGGCAACTCGGTCCGGACGGTTAACGGACGGCCAGACGGCGAGCTACCCATTACTCGTCGTCCGCAAGCTCGTGCCTGCGGTGGCTGGTAGTAGGATGAGTAAACCATAAATCAGGTCTCTTAATTTGCAGGTCACTTTTTTTGTTATGGTCAAGTCGGAGCCACATTAATTTAGAAATTTAGGTACCTACAAAGATGTGAGCAGCACACTTATGCTTAGCTCAACAAGTCTCTGCAATCCTGAAACGCAAACGGCAACTGAAGGAACTCGGTTTGCATATAGTCAGTAATTGTCTGAAACTCCCTCTTGGGATTTCAGACAATTACTGACTCCCTCTCTGGATTTCTTAAATGATAAATCAATTTAATTGGAAATGTTATGTAGTATCAAGTAATTAAATAGAATTATTGTAGTACCTAGTCATAAGTTCGTAAATTTTGCATGCCATCCAGGCGGAATGTACAAGGATTCCAAAATATTGTAACACCAAATTGTATTAATTACCTACATTCTACGCAAATAAATAAATCTATCTATCTCCCTGTCGTTCCACCCAGAGCGAAAGAAGCTATTTGATGATTTCCCACCCTTTAAAAGGGAAACAAAGTATGAATATAAGAATAACCGTAGCAATATTAACTACAAAAATGAATTGCAAGATTACAGAGGATTTAGATAACGTTATTGAGTGATTATTATTTGAGATATTGATTTTGATACGTTGCGAGATTATTCGAAATAATATTACTTATCGTACTTTTGTAATTTATTGCCTAAATCCTCAAAAACTATTGCGTTTTAGGCAACGAAAGTATCTACAACAATCATCATTTTCCTGCCTTCTTTTTGTAAAATTTTTATTTGATTGTAATGTTACACAAATTTTGAATGAACATATGTAGATCAGTTTGGATGGCAATACATGCTTTTTATTTGATTGTAATGTTACACAAATTTTGAATGAACATATGTAGATCACTTTGGATGGCAATACATGCTAAGTGTCGTCATTCTAAATCTAATATTGCGGGCTCCTGAAGGTTACGAATTAGTTTTTATTTTTGCACCTACATGATATGAGGTTTTTTTTTTATTTATTTTTTATTGGGTGGGAAAATCATCTTATGACAAATCACGCTCTTGGGCGGAGCGGGAAATAGTGTCAGACTTTTCTGACTAAAAACCCACTGCTGTTCCTTCTTTGCCTTCGTCCCAGGACCCCGGATTTCGTTTTCACACTACCCGTGGTCCATTAATAGTGGTGAGAATAGAGATTATTTCAGAGATGCGATTACTAAATGAAATAACGTATTTATGTAAACATATGAGTTCTAATGCTTATTAGTAATTAAAAAAGGTACTTAAACAAAAATAATCAAGTTCGTTTTTTATAAACGTTACAAAAACAGATACGGAATGCGTCAATTACAAAAATATTTGGTCTTTTGGCACATTCAATTCAACATAACTTTATCGTGTGTCTTCCTACTTTTATAAATGGATATTAACTTTAGCGTTTGACGTAGGTACTGATAAAGATTTAAGCCTCCATTCAGAATTTTTCAATTAAACATTCGGATGATAGCAAAACAAAGGTCATTGGGGCACAATATTACCCAAGTGCACAATTTGCGAGTAGACTAAGAATTAGTATAGTAGGAGTTAGAGAGGTGATAAATTGATGTTATCATAGTTACGGAGGTCCCTATAAATTCAAAGAAAACAATTTAGAAAAAGTATTCTTTAAAATAAAGTCTCAGTAAAAGAGGTAAAATACTATGACGATAAAATCGAAGAACCAATCCGTGATATAGAATTCTGCTTTGTCTCACTAACAGAGGAAATTCAGTGCTGTGTCAGTGCCTCAGGACCAGGCCCATTTTAACCGAGTTTCACTGTATAGTGGTACTAAGTATTTTATTTTAATATTACATAGCAAGCAAGCAAGCAATAAAATAATAAAATATATTAACAGTGTTTCATGAGAGGAATACGAAAAAGGAAACCACATACGTCTTAATAAATTTAATATGGCAAGCAAGGACTTGCGGACGGCAAGCAAGGGGTAGCTCGCCGTCCGATCTTCCGGTAACCGTCCGGACTGAGCTCAAGTCATCGACAGCGCGTACTGTTACGCGCGCCTCAAGGAGATGCTTCGAGGCGCGCGTGGAACTGTACGCGCTGTCAGTAAACCTTAGGGGCCCAGCATGGTCGAAGCCTACTGGGACACAGCCTCTCGCTCTGCCCAAGAGCGGGGGATATCACTGGATGATTTTCTCACCGAAAAAAAAGACCATTTTTCAAAAGCTTATTTTTTATAAATATTTTTTTAATATTATCTTGTTGCATAATACATGGGACAATACTTTTCGTCTTTCATTCTTCCCAGTTAACCGTCACGCTATCATTCCCTGAGTTTTTATACCCTTCAAAAAAGCTTATTATTTATCCACCTTTGTAAACAGCGGAAACTGTAGTTAAGTATTAAATATAACGAACTGGTTCAACTTTACCACACCAATATTATATATAGGCGACAGTTTATGGATGTGTGTCTTTGTTACTTCTTCACGCTTGAGCGGCTGAACAGAATAATTTCGATGAAATTTGACACGTCCTGGAATAGCACATAATAATATTCCACAACTTTCACACAACGCCGCCTAGTCCCAAACTAAGCAGAGCTTGTACTATGAGTACTTGACTATTGACAAACATACTTATATAATTCTAAATGCATACATATTATAGATAAATTACACCCAGACACAGAACAAATGATCGTGCTCATCACACAAACTTTTGTCCTGGGTGTGAATCGAACTCAAGACCTCTGGCATAGCAGTCAGGGCCACTGACCACTAGACCAACAGGCCAGTCACACAGTATTTTCAGCCAGTAGTATTATATAAAAGTTCTGTTTTACATTTTTCGTATTTAATCTTCTAATAATTTTGAATTTCATTGCATTTGGTGAATGGGTTTTAATACAAACAATCAATAAAAAAACTATCAAGATTTAAGTATGTACGTTTTTTACTTCTTTACTTTCTTTTTCAATTATGGATAGGCTCGCGTTTGACCATAACCTCATCTGATGGAAAGCGATGATATGGCCGACGACGAAGCGCCAAGCAAGCACCTAGCGAGGCAAGCGCCTAGAAGCAACCTATTCACCCTTGACTTAAAGGTTCTTAAGCTAGTAATTAATCGGTAAGCCCCCTTTGAGGAGTGGCTGGAGCGGCAACACGACGTCCTCGCTTTCCGCATGACGCAGGTCCTCACCGGATATGGCAAGTTCGGGAGGTTCCTGCATCGGAATCAGGCGGAAGAAAAGCCCGGGCGTCACCATTGTGTGAACCGCCCGGAGGACAAGGTGGTGGGCGGAGTACCACCGTGTCCTCGTGAATGCAATCTGCGGCAGCGACCCTTCGCACCGGGCCCTGGTTCAGGCTATGGTCCATGTCCATGGACTGAAATATAATTTTCTAAAAAGAAAAGAATTTCAATAGAAGTTATTTTATCTTATAGGCAGTTTTAATAGCTAGGCCTATTGCCAAACTTATTAAAAACATAAAAAAATCAGTTTTATGATAAAGATCAATACATAAAAAAACTGCATCAGTTACAATGAAACAGCACCTGAAGAACTATCAAGCTACCGTTCGAGTTATATATTTCTAGTCAATAAGGTTAAAGACATACAATTCTGTATTATTACAAAAAAACAAAAAGTGTTCCTCCACAAATTACACTTCAAACATCCAATATGTTATTTGGCAAAAAAAACATAAAAACTTAAATAGATGAATTTGTAGTTTGTGGGAGATCTGGAGTCTAAACTAAGCCTAAGCCTGTATCTTAGAACTCCAGGCCCCTCATCCTCAAAAACTTAAATATTCGACCATGCTTCGTGCATTAGAGCATATGGACTTGTGTATTATGTAAGTGGAGATATATATAACATACATATATATTTATATAAATATGACAGAATATTTTAATATACATTTATAAAGTTAATAAATGTGATTGAATGTTTGTATATTATGTCCTTATGTTCTGTTTCAGTACTTCACAGTCGTGCAGAACCACTGTTTAGAAAGAGCGTCCAAATATAAGTGTTTTGTTAACTAAAAGAATGCTTCGTTACCACTAGTTAGTACCAATAGTAGTAGGAACCTAACTATTTGCCAAACTGGTTGAAGACCACAAATAAAACATGTATTCATTATTAAAATCAATACAAAGAAGTCAGCGCCAAATACAAGTCTCGATACTTTCTCTTTATGTTTTTGCATTAAACTGAATTTCAAAAGATCGACATATAGGTAAAGATACAAGATTTTGTTTATAAAAATGCTACATCGGACCTAGAACGTAATTTAATTAGCAGTTTCAAAGCACATGTAAAGTAGTACCAGTAAATGTGTTTTCATACCAAATCAATACAATAATAGCTCAATCAGGTACAGTAAACCTTCCCAATGAACAATCGAGCCATCGTTCGTGTTATTTACTCTTAGAACATAATCCTTATGTACAACATGGTGGCATGGCGTCGAGAGAGCGAAATTTCCCAATTCCATGTAGGCCATGCACTGATCTAAGTTTTTTTCTATGTGGGAAATCATCAATTAATTTTTCCTGCTCCGGTTAGAGTGAGAGGGAGTGTATTTTTTTTTTCTTATTGGGTGGGAAAATCATTTTATGACAAATCCCGCTCTTGAGCGGAGCGAGAGATAGTGTCAGACTTTTACTGACTAAAAACCTACTCCTGTTCCTTCGTTGCCTTCGTCCCAGGGCCCCGGGTTTCGCTTTCACACTACCCGTGGCCCCAGTGAGAGGGAGTGTCAGGATTTTACTGGTTAGAACCAAACTGTGTTCCTTCAGCTGCCTTTAGCATTCCGGTACCACGGTAACCTTTTCGAACCATGCCGCAGCCCACTTACTAAATACATATTATTACAAAACTTTTACAAAAAGAAAACATACAAATGTGTTTATCAAAATATCAAATAAAATCAATACATATTTCGATTTGATTAGAAAAAGATCAGCGCCATGAACAATAGACCTTCGTAAAGAACTATCGAGCCACCGTTCGACTTATTTACTCTTAGTACATAATTCCTTATGTACTGTTCCCGTACGTCACGGCCGCACCGCGTCACCGTCATGCGCACTAGGCCGATCGATCCGACCTTTTAGTACACTAATGTTATTCTATTTCAAGACTTTATTTAGTAACCATTCAGGGTTTCGTTTACTTTTGGTTGCGTATTGGAAAATGTTGGTTTTTCGATCGATTAATGAAAAATTTACATTTTTGGTTGCTCTTTTGAAAGAATTTTAGAGAATAGAAAAGATTTTTAGGAAATAGTAAAGGTCTACTTTTTAGATAGTGGTAGAGTGGGTGACAGGGCATAATGGAAGAAAAAACGTGTTGCCTTAACCCTAATTAACACGGGACAAGGGTTTCAAGACTTTATTTAGTAACCAGTCAGGGTTTCATTTATTTTTGGTTGCGTATTGGAAAATTTTGGATTTTCGATCGATTAATGAAAAATTTTCATTTTTGGTTGTTCTTTTGAAAGAATAGGTTTTAATAAATTGAATTAAGAATGTTAATTATCAATTTTCGTAGGTACTATTGATTTTTAGGAAATAGTAAAGGTCTATTTTTTAGATAGAGCGACGGGTGACTGGACAAAATGGAAGAAAAATCGAGTTGCATTAACCCTAAACAACACGAGAAGAGAAGTAAGATGGTGATGAATCTACCTTTGATAGTTTTTCTGGGAAAAAAGGATCTCGAACAAATATAGATTTGAAAAATATTGTATTTTCCAATCGATGAGATAAAGTAAGCAATTTTTTTAGAGAGCTATGGTTTGCTTAGAGAAACTTGAATTGAAGGTTTTCGTGATCTTTAATTTAAGATTAATGAATGATATTAATTTTGCAATTACGTTTTAAAAAACACTTTTACACGTCAATTTGTTTCGTCAGTTTAAACTAGATGAGGCCGGTGTTTCCTAACTGACCTTAAGAAGAAACACCGAAACAAACTCAGGGGTCAAAGTTTCTTTTAAAGGCTCCTACAATAAACATGTAAATGGTCAAATTATTTGAGAACCATGCAGATTAGTGTTTCAGATGGTCTTTTGAAGAAAGAACCACACAGATTTTAGTGGAACTTTCCAATCAGTGCAAGCATTTGTCAGTATTCATGTGGCTCAACTCAGGATTACTAAGGAGTTCAGCGTAAGAAGATTTTCCAGTCTGTTTTTGGAACTTCTTCAGTAAATAGATGAAATTAATATAATAACCTTTTGCAAAGCCACGCTCGTTTAAAATGTAACAGTATCGTTTTCAATTTTACGTAACATGTCATTCGAATCCATTTTAAGAATTTTAATATCTTTTAAGTAACAATACATTTCAAATTGTAATAAAAATAAAATATGGTAATAAATTACTGAAGGTTCAAATCACTGCATTGGCAGTTAAAACCTACTACGTCAATTACCGCTTTGTGCGTCATACTTTGCGTTTGCAGCAATTTTCCTTCATGATCGTCCATTGTAATGATTTTTATTAGCCCATATTTAGTTTACCAACATTATATTAATGAACAGAAAAGTTAAAAACAAAAGGATTTTATTTTGATTTTGACTGGCCTGCTGGTCTGGTGGTTAGTGACCCTGACTGGTATGCAGGAGGTCGTGGATTCGATTCCCAAAAAGAACAAATGTTTCTGTGATGAGCACGACCTGTTCTTCGTCTGGGTGTAATTTATCTATAATATGTATGTATTTAGAAATATATAAGTATGTTTATCAGTTGTTTAGTACTCAAAACACAAGCTCTACTTAGCTTGAGACTAGACGGCGTTGTGTGATAGTTGTGGAATATATTATATATCTATAACTAACTTCTACCAGCGGTTTTGCCCGCTTGAAAATATAATTATTTATTTTATTGGCCAACCAACAATTGTACATATATAAAAAAAAAAAAAAAAACTATAATCAAGTTAGTGTTACAATAGATAAAATATAGCTGCACTCGGTGATAATCTAGCATTCTATTGGTGTAAGAATTTTTAAAATCGGTCACGTATTTTTTAGGTTTACTAATCCATTACAAATAACATATAAAATAATATTTGTTCGTTTGTATAATTTTAGTTTAGACAACGATGGCCGCATCTAAGTGAGTTATTATTGTAACGGAATATTAATAATATATTTATTTATATCTTTATTTATGAAAAAAAAAACATTGTAGTTCATGATGACAATTTACAGGATCGTTTTCAGTGTACAAATACTACAACGAATTGGTGGGTGAGGTGCTGTGTTCCTAGCTGGTTAATGTATAACCTTTGATAAGGAGTATATTATATCGCCAGACCACTGTTGAGGACAAACAGGGAGATAAACACGCTACTTTCGTATTTACAACTGATTTTTGTCACCACCCCCTCTAGCCAAGTTACTACCGTTTCGTTTCGATTCTCTTTTCGTTGATCGCCTCGAGTCAGCCACGCCTCCTATTCCTTTGTTCTGTCCACGTGACTGAGCGTTGAGATAACGTCAAAATGAAGGAATCGGAGGGGTGGCCTACACGGGACGATCGACGAAAAGAGAATCGAAACGAAACGGTTGTAACTTGGCTAGGGGGCAGATTTACCTGCGTGAAAGTACCAAAACATATTATATTAGTATGTCAGTCAGCAACTAGTGAAAGAATTTTTATAATCGGTCTAGTAGTTTTTGAGTTTGTTCATTACAAACAAACATAAAAATCTTTTTTCGTTATAATATTATAGTACATATAGTATAAATATTATTTTTTATTGTATGTACAAATGGAATGCTTTTATTTGATTTCATTAAGAGATATGAAGTCGATTCTATTAGTATTTACGAAGAACCTTTCAGGTTGACTTATCGATAACTTACCTTTACTTAAATAGTTGAATAAGTTTTACCTTGGACGAGCATAGTGTATAGTAAATATTGGTATTCTTACATAACGAGTCTTTTCAAAAGGAAAGTTGCAGCGATGGTTTTTTTATCGTGTGGGAAAATCATCTATTGACAAATCACGCTCTTGGGCGGAGCGGGAGATAGTTTACAGACTTTTACTGACTAAAAACCCACTCCTGTTCCTTCTTTGCCTTCGTCCCAGGGCCCCGGGTTTCACTTTCAGACTACCCGTGGCCCCAATAGGCTTCGAGCCTGCTGGGCCCCTACAATTTGCTGACATCTCCCTGAGGCGCGCGGAAGCGATGGTGTGTGTCTTTTTGAAGATAGTGATTTTTCTTTTCTAATTAAAATGTATTGATAACAATACTTATATCGATTAGTAGTTTTATGAATAACAAGTCATATTTTTTTAGACAGATATTACAAAACACTTTTTAATTAGGAAATAAATAATGACCCCTTCCTCTAACAAACAAATACTGAATATGTGAATATACAGAAAGAAACCTAGTTTGGTTCACCTTTTTAATATTAGACGATAAAAGAGCCCGCGTGCCGCGTCACTCTTGGAAACATTCAATCATCATTCCTTATGTATTACTTCGAGGAATTACTTTGACATTCTCTCGAAAAGGCAATGATTGTATCCATCCTTTTACGGAAAACAAAACTGATGAGTTATCATGAAATATACACGACTCACGATGAAACGGTTTTTATTGGTATATATTTTAGTATACTCATTTACATGAACAGAAATGGTAAATAACATTTAAACGAGATCATCATCATCATCATCATTTCAGCCGAAAGGATTCCCCTGTTGGGCATAGGCCACCCCCAAATGTCGCCACAATGACCGGTCCTGTGCGCCTCGCATCCATCGGATTCCTGCGCTCCTCACCAAGTCATCGGACCAGGTCATTAAACGAGATACCTATTGATAATGTTATAATGAGTAACTTAAGCCACTTTTTATTTACTGGTTTTGTTACGTAATTTGTTTTTTTTTTTAAATAATTTTATACTTATTTTTTTATTATATTTTTTAAATTATTATGATATGTAACAATTCTGCTCGATGAGTAGTATTAATACTTATTATTAAAGGAGATTTGTCAAATAGCTCAACGACATCCACCAACACGCACTGGGCCCGCGTGGCGGATTACAGCCTATTCCCTCTCTTAGTCTACAAAAAAGTCATTTTTTACCCATTACTTTTACGAAAAATAATGGCTTATTTACGAAGCGATTTTAAGCAAAGCAGCATTAATCCTCATCCATTTAAGTATATACCATCCTAGAATACATTGTGCATTCAATATAGATCATTGTGGTCCTTTACAGAATTTAATTAAAATGAATATTTTCGAAGATATTACAGATTTAAAATGCAGTGACATAGCGGTTGCGGTGGTAAAAATGGCTTATTTACGCAGCGATTTTAAGCAATGTAGCATTAATCCTTATTCAATTAAGAACCTTAAATACATTGTGCATTTAATATAGATCGATATGGCCCTGTACAGCATATAATTTAAATTAATGTTTTCGAGGATATTACATAATATATAAAATGCAGTGACATAGCGGTTGCGGTGGTAATAGCGCGTGTCGAAGGCCGCGCTTCACCCTATAGCAATTCATGATTTGCAGCGATCGCTTTCAGCACTCTAGCGAGGAAAATAACAATTATTACTTAATACTTAATCCTAATCCGTACTTATAAGTACGTTACGATAAATCCAAGAGTTGGTCAACAATGTATATTCCAATATTGATAACATAAGTTGTAAGACTATAATCTTGGTTTAAAGAAAGAGCTATTCTGTCACCAACTAACGAACAAGTAGATAAGGTAAATAACTTGATTCTTTCAAGGATTGATGCGCCGACGCAGATATACTATTCGGTCGATACTGTTCTCCATTTGCAAGAAGCTGTTCATTTTCCTACAGAATTTATTAATTCTTTGAACCCATCTGGACTTCCTCCTCATAAAATTGTGTTGAAAGTAGGTGATCTTGTTATTTTATTAAGAACCCTAAATCCACATAAACTTTGCAATAGCGCGCATTGCTGGTAAAATCACTAAACCCTTCTATAATAGAGTGCACAACCGGATATGGTAACAGAGAGGAGGTATTGATTCCTCGAGTTCCTCTGATATCATCGGATTTACCGTTCCAATTTAAACAACAAGATATCTTTTGCAATGACCATTAATAAATAGCAGGGTAAAACTTTCAACGTTGCAGGCTTAGATTTGAGTATTTTAGACATGGCCAATTATATGTCGCTCTTTCAAGAGTAACATCTAAAGGAAACATGTTTGTATTGTCTAATGACAAAAAAGCTGTGAACGTTGTATATAATGTAGACATTCTGTAGTATATTTAATATCATCATTACACCCATGCGAAGCCGTGGCGGATCGCTAGTATTATATAAACTAGTGCTTGACTGCGATTCCACCTGATGAAGCACACCAGTTTATTTAGAGCCTATTCACTCTAGCTTTTAAGACACCTAAATTATAATCGGACGGGAAGACCGCAGCAAGCAAATTGATCGAAATATTGGTTCAATTTTAAGCTGTATTCTGTTTATCTATAGATTTTTTTCCAGTCGATCGCGTATCTAAAAGGAGGTTCCATAGCAACCCTTTCTCAGTCAATATTATTTTATTTATGGCCTGTAGGGATCTCAGGTAGCGAAGCAACTGGTACGGAGCGTGTTGTTGCTTTTTAGATTAGCATAAAATTGAAGGTTTATTGGAATTATGTAAGTTATACGTTGTTTAAAATACCTAGTATTTAATTTCCTTTATTCCAATATCATTTTGTTATTTTTTTGGGTTTCGTACCCCAAAAGGAAAAAATAGAATCCTTATAGGATAATTTTGTTCTCCGTCTGTCTGTCTGTTAAGACCCTTTATCTTGGGAAGAGACGATAAGTATAATAAGACCCTTTATCTTCCGCCTAGCCCGTTCCATCACCGGACCACCAGGCGTACGGCAATGCGCCACCGGTACATGGTGGATATACCACCTATACGCACAAAACGTTTTGGGAACACATTCATTGTGCGTACAGCTAAGGAGTGGAATTCCTTGCCGGAATCTGTTTCCTGATGGCTACAACTCGGGAATCTTTAAATCAAGAGTGAATAGGTAACTTCTAGGTAAGCGCGCTCCATCATCGACCGCACCGTCGCTTTCCATCAGGTGAGATATCGGTCAAGCGCGAACCTATCAAGCTTAAAAAAAGGAAGATCGTAATTTTAGCCAATACTTAAACTTGAGGTGAGATCGTCGTCGGGCCCGAGCATTCTCGCTAGATTACGTTGAACTTAACATTTTCAGTTAATTTTGTTTTAAATATAGGTATGAGTGCATTGTTAAGTTAAGGAAATGCTAAAAATGGATGCCCGGACATTCCACTTTGGCAAATTACTGCCTCAAAATCCACCTGATTCGCCAGAAATACTTAAACTAAGAACTGACTCATTCCCCTGATTTCTCATTTAAGCATTTGTAGTTGAGTATTTCTGTTTGAAAGTGGCGCCAGTGACTGAAAAGTTAAAGGGGAATCGTTTGTCTTGTTATGGTCATGTAAAGAGGAGAGACGAAACACATGTTACTAAAAGAGTTATGAGTATACATGTGGATGGGTGGAGAGCGAGAGGGAGGCCAAAGAAAAGATGGATTGCGTCAACAGTGATATGAAAGAAAAGGAAGTTAGTGATAGTATGACGGTTGACAGGATAGAATGGAAGAAAAAAACGTGTTGCGCCGACCCCAAATAAGATGGGACAAGGGCAGGAAGATGATGAGTTGAGTATTTCTCAAAAACTACTTAAGCCTGAAAATCTGTCGAAATTTAGAATTAAAGTAGGTTTTAAGACGTTCTAAATACTTAATTCAGAAACCCGTCCATAGAAATGTAGCGCTATATTTAAGCACTATAGTCAGTCATGAACATTCAGAATGAGGTGGATTTTGAGGTCATAATTTGATTAAGTTCAATAAAGTAGAATGTTCGATGTCAGCAAATACCATTTCCTTAACTTAATAATGCTCTCAAGCACTAAAACTTAAATTAATTTAAAAATATTGAGTTTAGCGCCATCTAGCGAAAATATGGTCACGCTCGCACTCGTAGCTTTTACTTTAAATCGAAGAGTTTATGGACAAAGGTTTTTTTAAGGTGGGAATATCCAGTGACTACCCTCGCTCTAGTGCGGAGCTGCTGAAACCACACCTATGTTCTTTCTGTACCTAGCGTTCTAGGACACCGAGTTTCCCTTTCGGAAGTCATGCTAGCGATGGCCCCAGTAGGCTTTGGCCCTGCTGGGCCCCTACGGTTTTGTTGACATCTCTTTGAGGCGCGACTTGGGGTCGGTCCGAACGATTACCGGATGGCCAGATTATGGACAGTTGCATGCGAAAGATTAATCTGATAAAACCGCTATTAAAACCAACAAATGAATTAATCAGAAAATTATGAAATAAAGAAAATTAAATATAAGTTTCTTTTGTCTGATTTTAATTTCTAAAAACTTTTTTGTTTCAACATAGAAAGGGGGAAATGAAAAAAAAAAAGCCCACGCCAGCGCCACTTTTCACAATACGTGGTTCATACTCATTCATCATTAAAACGACGCGAAGTGCTACTTTGTGGTATTGTTTGCATTCCCGGTGAGCGAGCAGGAAATATAAATATTCAGTGTTTTTGCAACACAGCCAATAATATGGCCGGCTAATAATAGAATGAACTCTACCAACCTTGTAGGCATGTGTAAAAACAGTAGGTACGGAGTGAATGACGACTTAGTTGTTAATATTGAAATACTACCTTATAGCAGTTTGCATGGCCGAAGCCTACGGGGCCATGCGTTGACTAACAACCCGTGAAAACCCGAAAACAAAAAGGAAAACCTGTGGTCCTAGAACGCAAAAGGCCACTTGAAAGAATATAGGTGTGGTTTTAGTCAGTAAAAGTCTGATGCGCCTTCCTGCTTCATCTTAGAGCGAGAGCATCTTACACCCAAAAATATAGCAAGGAATATTAATACATACGAATACATTATAATAATACTACCATTAATTATACTAAAAGGAGGAGATGCCATATCAAAAACAAGATCCTGACCAACCTTTTGGAACTGGACCGAGATAGCCTGAGTCTGGTGGCTGGGACCATCACTGGACACTGCTCATTAGACCAACACTTCCACACATGAGGTATCACGGACAGTTTCTGTGGCATAGCATGCATGGAGACGGAGAAAACAATCGCGTATGTGCTCCTCGAGTACTCGAAATACGCACGCGTTCTCTAGGCTCACACAATTCTGTCAATGATTTCCTGAACAACCATTAGATCTGATCTGCTTCCGGAGAAAGCTGGGCTCGCTGGAGTAAAGCCCTCTGAATGGTGGCCGCCATGGCCTCACCTAACCTAACCTAACTCCAACAGTTTAGTATACTACACTATAAGATATGATCCAAATAAACCTAAGGCTAAACACCGAGAAGAGTCGACAGCTACGAAGGAAACCTTTGCCTAGCAGGGTCCAGGAGTCTTGTGGATATGACTTCCTTTACATGTTGATACAGGAGTAATGCCTTGTGTACAGCAACCTTTAAAATATAAGGGTAGATGATGTTCCATCCACGAAAGCATTTTCTCGAAAAAGGTTTTCCTACCTAGTACCTATAGCTGAACAGAAACCAAGTAGGTAAACAAAAGAGGATATACGGACACGAATTCCCGGCACGTAGAGGCCATTTGGAGAATTTTAATTTAAAATGTAATGGGACATTAACTGAAGCCTTCGTTAAGGTTCCGTGTGGGTTCGGGAAATGAAAATTAGTCACTCGATCTTGCTTCTTGTATCGAAAAGTGGAATAAGATGGGCCAGCAATCTAATTCGTAAAAAGTTGGCAGTAGTCTCATCACAGCGTTAATGTTTTCAAATTGACGATTTGAACCAATTGGTTGACTTTATTGGTGTAGATATATATGTAGACAGTTTATTAATTTGTGTATGTAGGTATTGTATGATATTTATGGTTTATTAGTATATCTATTCTTGTACCTATTCGCCTTTTCTCTCTCTTTTATTGCACCTACCGCTATTTATCTCAGCATCACCCTAAGGTTGACTGGTAGAAAATACCTAAGACATTAAGTCCGCCGCTGTACGTTTGTGCATAAAGTATTAAATAAATAAATAATCTTCATGTCTTTAAATGAGAATTTAGCGTACAAAGACGAAGGATCATTGCTATCCATACTTAATATTATAAATGTAAAAGTAACTCTGTCTGTCTGTTATACTTTCACAGTTAAACTATGGAACCGATATTGATGAAATTTTAAACGGAGTAAGCTAGAACCGTAAGGAAGGACGTCCAGCAGTGTACGTTTTTCGGCTGAAATGATGGTGATGAAACGTTGTTGGCAAGGCTATATTCAGTATTGGAAGCCTATGCTTAAAGCAGTTAAGATTATTTCAGTCTTACGAGCCCTTTGGGTACTATCTCACGATAAATTACAAATGTTAAAGGTTGTATAACACTTAATATTTTAAGGCGAAAATTTGTGTTTTTTTTTTCGGTGTGAAAATAATCTTATGACATTCCTCGCTCTTGGGCGGAGCGGGAGATAGTGTCAGACTTTTATTAACTAAAAATCCACTCCTGTTCCTTCGTTGCCTTTCGTACCAGGGCCGAGTCTTCCTTTCAGAATCAGACCCTTGGCCCCAGTAGGCTTCGACCCTGCTGGGCCTGGGTGGTACAGTTACTGACATCTTCATGAGGCGCGCGTGGAACAGTACGCGCCGTCGACGACTTATAAAGTTGTATGTGTGTTTGTTACTCCTTCACGTTGAAACGGCTGAATGGATTAGGTTGAAGTTTGGGGATTTAGGTTGAAATTTGGGTAATACACGGGTAGAAAATGTCCTGTAATATGACATAAGATACTTTTTATCTCGGGAGTATGTTTCTGTGGGACAAATTTCTACATCCAAGGGGGCGGAGCCTCTGGCAGAACCTAGTCCTTCCTCAATATTACCCCTACTGCGACAGTCAGTCTGACAGGCTCACAATAAAACTCAAAAACTACTGGACTGATTTTCTTGCGGTTTTTGCCAATAGTCTCTAGAGGTCAAATAGTGATTCATGAGGAAATTTCAGATGTTATACATACATATTATACTAAAGAAAAGACGAGAAATTCAAAGATTTGGAACAACCGTGCGATGCTTGGACAAATCGTTAGTATTTAATAATGATAATGAATTTTAAATTTTACTATTTTTTTATTATTATTAATCTTTGATATTATTTTTAAATGATATTAGTGGTTGATGTAACGTTTTCGTAATTGTCATTTTTATTTAATTTTATTGAATACTGTATTTATTTATTTATATAAACACAAACACTTGAAAATTAAAAAAACAAAAGCAGATAGAAGAGCACAAACGTACTGCTTATTTCAAATGAAATTTCTTCCAGCAGACTTGCGACCGGAGAGTTGGATGAGAGATGTAGACGCAGTATATTATACAAATAAATTTAGAAAATTAAAAATATACTATATACTGTATTTTTTTTTAGAGAATGTTTTAGCTAATTATTAATTATTTCACTACTATTTTTTTTGTTAAAGATTCAGACACAATGTAAAAATTGTTATAGAATAAATGAAATGATAGTCTTGCCTTTTAACTTGCCTAACCTTAAAGGCTTGCTAACCAGTACAGCATAAATACATAACTTGATATTTTTGCGTTATAAAAGTTATACGCAAAGTATTTCTCGTACATAAAGCAGATAGGTCAAAAACTAATTTAATCCAACGTTAAGGTTACGGAAACTAATTTCGCTAAAGTTTTAACTACATCGTAAAGCAAGTCATAAACAACTTATTTTATTTTATGGAAGCTCAAGAAATTTTCAAGATATACGAGTACCACGGTAATTATTATTTCATGTTTGTAATCAGGCTGTGTCTTCTAGGAAGAGAATCGGCACTTTTTGTAGACTTGACTTTCAAAATTGATAGTTCTTGTCCACCATCATTACACTTACATTAATTGTTTGTATTTTTTTATTTACAGAAAGCAAACAAGAAAAATGTTTTTTTTTTTTTTGAAAATTGCTAATAATAAACTTCCACATATACTGCATCTTTTTACATATTTGCATTGACTAGAAGAAAATATAATTATAGGAATACATTATTTTGAGGAGGTACCCACAGAAAAATAATGTCGAGACATTCAATATCAAAGATAAAAACAATTAAATAAGCGTACCTATACCAAATAATCATAAATAACAATGAATAAATAATTTTTATACTAAGACTACTATATTGAAACATAAAGGATATCTACACTAATATTCTAAAGAGGTAAGGTTTGTTTTTTTGTTTGTAGGAGGGAATCTCTGAAAGTACTAGTCCGATAGCGGAAATTTTTTCACCGATAGAAAGCTGCTTTATTCCTGAGTGACATAGGCTATACTTTATGTATGTGGGCGAAGCCGCGGACAAAAGCTAGTATTGAATAATTAAATAGGAATAGGTCCAGATCCGGGTCCCGAGCTACAGCACGAAAAATCGCCAAACTTAAGTGGCAATGGGCAGGGCATATTGCTCGCAGAACGGATGGCCGTTGGGATCGAAAGGTTCTGGAATGGCGAACACGTACCGGAAGACGTAGCGTTGGAAGGCCTCCTGCAAGGTGGACCGATGACCCGGTAAGGGTTGCGGGAATCCGATAGATGCGAGACGCACAGAGCCGTTCATTGTGGCGACACTTGGGGGAGGCCTATGTCCAACAGTGGACGTTTTTCGGCTGAAATGATGATGATTATGATGCTAGAGCTGCAGGATTGTTTGAAAGACTTACCGTGGCCATGGAACGTAAATAGTAACTGAAGGAACACGGGTAGGTTTTACTCAGTAATATTCTGACGCTCCCTCTCGCTCCACTTAGAGCGCAAGGAGTAATGAGATACATCAAATAAACTTAAAGACTAGTGTATCAATTCCTTACAGGTAAGCACAACATGCGTTACATTATTGTTAGCTGATGCCTACTTAATACTAAGTTACCGATATAATAACTGCTTATAACTTGATTATTTGAAATTAAAATTAAGTTACCATGCAAGCCTACCTATAAAGATTTAACAATATTTTATACTTTTAAACCTATTATTTGATGATTTTTAACCTCAAAAATGAGGATTCCGAACAAACTTACCTATGCAAACAGATTAATTTCCGAACCGAGTCTAAAAGATTTTATGAATCGCAAAAAGTTTTTTATTTGCGACTTTACTACGAATTTACAGTTTTCAAAGTTTTTCCTATACTTATGCTATGAGACCTTGCTTCATGCCAAGTTTCAAGATTCTAGGACAACGGGAGGTACCCTATGAATTTTGATTACCTTGATTATTATGAGTTCATCATCATCATTTCAGCCGAAAGACGTCCATTGTTGGACATAGGCCTCCCCCAAGCGACGCCACAACGACCCCCACTAACTTGAGTATATGGTTTTAATTTCTAATTAATACCTCCACGCGTTCCCGAGATAAAGGGTCTTGAAAGACAGACAGACGGACGGACAACAAAGTGATCCTATAAGGGTTCCGTTTTTCCTTTTGAGGTACGAAACCCTAAAAAAAACAGTAGAAAATCGTAATTTTTCTTCATTTTGATTGCATCCCACCGGCAGCAGCTATCGACCGTTCATTACGTTAAAACAAATTGTTCAAACACCGGCGCGGTCCAGCGAAATGAAACTTTCAATACGAAGTCCGCTCTTTGCTTTACCGAGTCTACTCTAAACATACTTTGTGTTATTTTTCTAAATTAATGTTGACAGAAACTGCATCACTATGGTACCTTTCTAACGTAAATCTACTTTACAATATTATAAAGAGGTAAAGTTTGTTTTTTTTTTGTTTGGTAGGAGGTAATCTTTGAAAGTACTGGTCCGACTGCAATTTTTTTTTCACCGATAGAAAGCTGCTTTATTTCAGAGTGACATATGCTATATTTTATGTATGCAGGCGAAGCCGCGTGCAAAAACTAGTATTTTGAAAAGAGTTTTTATTGAATTTTGTATTGGAACCACTATCACAAAATTGCGCTCTTTCGTACACTTGAATTTCGAATGCATCCTATAATAGAATAGAATAAACTTTATTGTGCACTAAAATAGTATGTTGCAGTTTTGTAGTTGAACTTCTTACGTTTCAACATCATCATCATCATCATTTCAGCCGATAGACGGCCACTGCTGGACATAGGCCTCCCCCAAATGTCGCCACAAAGAACGTTCCTGTGCGTCTCGCATCCATCGGATTTCCGCAACCATCACCAGGTCATCGGTCCACCTTGTAGGGGGCCTTGGGGGCACTGGTAACACACACTGGTCACTGGACTTTCGTCTTGACACACTGTGGTATATTGGATGAGAAGATACCGTCTGTCCAAGGTAAAAATAATCGTCCACAACTTTGAGTATAGAGTCTCCAATCTTGATAGGAGTCAGTGCTACATGGTTCTTACGTTTATTTAAACGTTATCTGCTGCCAGCGGCTCCACTCACGTGAAAGGAAAAATAAACAAGCTTGAAAACTATGTGGAACAAAAAAGAAATTCGACTTATCATCAACGGGGATTCTTATTATTTACAGATGAGTGTGGAGCATGTTTTTGTTGACAAGTGGACCATGTCAACATGGATGTGTTTAATGAACTCATTACGGAAGGCCGGAAAATGATTAGGCTACTAAAAATCATTTTTCTAAACATTTTTTTTACGTGATTATTTTAAGCAACCGCACTTTGGGTACTAGGTAGAGGTATCTACATTTATCGTATACTAGCGATCCGCCCCGGTTTCACAGAGGTGCAATGCTGATACCAATGCAACCGCTATGTCCCTGCATTTTAATTCTCTAATATCTTCGAAAGATTCATTTTGCATGCTGTAAAAAGCCATATTGATCTATATTAAATTCTCAATATATTTAAGGTACTTAATTGGATAAGGATTAATGCAGTATTGCTTAAAATCTCTTCGTAAATAAGCCATTATTTCTTGTAAAAAGCAAAGGGTAAAAATGGTTATTGTGGGTTATCCCAAAGAGATAGACATATACCATCGAGGACATTTTTGTAGACCTTTTTCAGGTGTACAATACTGTAGTACATTATTTTGATCTATCTCGTAGGGTTCAGCCGGCGTTTGCAATGTAAGAGCAAAAAATGTGTTTATTTACGACATCACATTAGAAACCTCTAAAATTATGTGTTTCTCTACTATATTATGCATGTATTATACATATAAACCTTCCTTGAAACCACATCAAAATCTGTTTTGAAGATCTAAGCATACATAGGGACAGATAGACGGAAGTGGCTTTGTTTTATACTATAGAATGATGTTCTGATTGTAGTACTTGATAGACTGTACTTGTTAGAGTATTTTTAAAATTTAATAATTACAGTGATAGATTACAGGCTAAGACAATCAGCAAAGTTAAGACAACATACAGTACATGAATCTAAAGTCCAAAATATTACTGTAAGGTGAAACAATATCGAGAAGTTAATAAATGACACTGTTGTAATTACAATTTATACAAATGATTTCTAAATTCGTTGAAACTGTTCAAAAAGAAGTCTATCTTAGGACATATTGCATTATATTGACGGCTCATTCTAGATAACGGATTGCTGTACATAATAATATGTTCCTCAGTTCGGTATGCTATTAGGCATAGGTCTCCTTCAACTGCTTCCAGTGAACTCTTGTCCAGTATGGACCCATGGTCAAGCAGATATCGTCTTTCTACTATTACATTGATAAGATTTAAAAATTGGCATTTTTTTGAAATATTGAGGTGCATTTAAAAACTATCTTGTACTTCGAAGCAGTTTCTTTGAACCTTAATGTTCTGTTGAACGTCCTTTACGAAGATTTAAAATGAAAGACTGAAACAAATGAAAAATTCATTTGATAAAATTTGTTTTTATCAAAATTTTCTTGCAATTGTTTTTGTTCTTTGTGTTTATTGAAATGTTTTATGCGATTTTTTTTTACTGACAATCGCCAATTGTCTCATCAGAAAATAATATAAATATCGTATTTAAGCTTTAAGTTTCTTATTTTTTTTTAATTCCTTTAATATTGAGTTTATTAGTAAAATATACTATTATTCAAGAGCTTTAAATTGGGAACTAATATTTTACTCTTTTTTTTTTAAATTTGCTTGTAGACAATAATACGTCTCCGGGAATTGACAAATTGACAGAATACAAAGGTATCTTTCAACAATTAATAGTCCAGAAATCAGTCTTGTGACAATCAGACTTTCAACATGCTAAAAGAGTAATTTGTTTTTTGAAACAAAAATAAAGTTGCCTTTTTAGACTAAAAAAACGATACCCTACACTTCGAATAACTCCTGATTCTTGGGTGCATTCAGAAACATGTAAACTGTTCCGTGCGGAAATCGAACCCGCGACACATAGCGCAGCAGCCAGTCGCTCAACTACTGCATTGAATTGACAATTTGATAAAATAACTTTTAACCATTTTTACAGTCCAAAAACAGTTTCGTGAGAATTTCAACATTCCAAAAGAGTCGTTGAACTCTTTTCTACACTCTATTATAGCATTCCCATTTTACATCATAAACCTTGTCAAAATTAACACTAAATTGTCATCATAACTTTTAATTATACCTATTTTATTAGGTGTTAAAGTTTCGTCGACTCTGTCCCAGTTAATCATTTAATTGGCAGGTCGTTTGCATATGACCTACTCGGCGTAAACCTCGAAAATGTTGGAATTGTTTACCTCACCTTGGTTAATGGGGTTAAGCAGAGGTACAAGATTTGTTTATTGTACGTAGTGTTTCGGAAAGTTATGTTTAGTTTGTGACCTTCAATAGATGTAGATACTCATATGGACGCAACAGCATCGGAAGAAAAATTCATCAACTCGTCCCACGGCCCATTTCGTATGCAAAATCAAAATATATTTTCATTTTGCAACTCGTCTCACGTTTCTATTTGTGCGGAACTTAAAAGTTTATCGACGTTAGATACAGTTATTAAGATCAAATATATCAACATTTTTAGTGTATGAATTTATTTTCTATTTGTTATTATTACATTAGGATACTCAATTGGACGCTCTACAGTTTGTGATAACAATATGGACCCAACAGCATCGGAAGAATAATTCATCAACTCGTCCCACGGCCCATTTGGAACGCAAAATCAAAATATATTTTCATTTTGCAACTCGTCCCACGTTTCTATTTGTGTGGAACTTAAAAGTTTATCAACATTTGGTACAGTTATTAAGATCAGATATATCAACATTTTTGGTGTATGAATTTATTTTCTATTTATTATTTTAATAGCTAATTGTATGTACTAAACATCAAAATCGCCATTAACACTAAAATAAGTTGAATTGGTTTATTTTGAACAGCGGGTTTGTTCGAAAGAGTTACCTCAACTGTGGAATGCAAAAGGCAACTGAAGAAACACTGTGGGGTTTAGTCAGTAAAAGTTTGACTCGCCCTTTCGGTCTATCGTTATTTGATTTACAGCTTTAAAAAATGTGTAATTTCTGTATTTATTTTTAATAAATAACACGCCTCGGCTTTGTATGGAATTTTGTCTACGTTTGCATTATCTGAAAAGAATAAAATGAATATGGAAGAAATTATTCAAATGATGGCGAGAATCGTATCAGAATCGGTTGAATTATTAAGATGAAATAATCGCCCATATAAACAGACGTACACAGCGAATTTATTTGATACTACATTCTGATTTATGCTTGATTGATTGATATACTTTTTATTGTACACTATAAAAAGTAAACTTGAATTCACTACTATTACTACTCTACTGTACTCTATTTGTACTAGAATCTAGTATATCTAGCCTGTAAATGATCTGATCTAGGCTGCTAATGATGACTATTTCAGCGTTTGGTTATATGTCTTATTTTCTTTATGTTGTAATTTTAGTCCCCAACACAAAAAGAGGGGTTTTTTGACCACTATGTGTGTCTGTCTTTCTGTCCTACTGTAGTTCTTAAATGTGTGAACCGATACGGATGCGTTTTTTTTACTAGCGTATGCTATTTTTTGGGTAGGAAAATCATCCAATGACATCCCCCGCTCTTGGGCGGAGCATGAGATAGTTTCAGACTTTTACTGACTAAAAACCGACTCCTGTTTCTTCGTTGCCTTTCGTACTAGGGACGAGTCTTCCTTTCAGAAGCAGACCCTTGGCCCCAGTAGGCTTCGACCCTGCTGGGCCCCTACGGTTTGCTGACATCTCCTTGAGGCGCGTGTGGAACAGTACCTACGCGCCGTCGACAACTTGGGCTCGGGCCGTACGGTTACCGGACGGTCGGACGGCGAGCTACCCATTGCTTGCCGTTCGCAAGCCCGCGCCTACGGTGGCCGGAAATCGGGATCGGAATCCCCACGGCTGGGGCGCGGGGGACATTGCCTCACGCGTGCACGTGCGGCCTCCTCCTCCTCCTTTGCTAGCATTACTGCTAAGCAACAAAATAAACTTCACACTTTCGATTTTACGAATTCAAAATTCTCGCACATAGTACAGTAATTAGTCGTTAACACATTGATATCCAAGAATTTCATGGAATCAAATTCAGTTTCCACCATACATTGCCAGGCTATACGAGGAACATAGCTGGCGTCTTTATTAATAAGTTAACTAAAAGTGACCATAATATGAGATAAAACGCGTAGGTACGTTATAGGTAATACCTATTAAAACTTTGAGCGGCAAATACGAACGTTAGAACGACAATTATGAGTTTTAGAGACCTATAAGTAAAAATATTATTGAAAAAAATCTGTCGTCTTCTCCTTATGATAATTAATTAAATTGAACCAAAAATAAGCTTGATCTATGTTGTATTCATTCGCTAGCATTTTTTAGGTGTAGCATTTAATCTATCTATATATATAAAAGCGAAATAGCACTCACTGATTAATCACGGAATTTCAGAAACTATAACAACTATTAACTTAAAAACGGGGGTCCAAAGTTTGTATGGAAAAACCTACTTTCACGCGGGCGAAGCCGCTGGCAGAAGCTAGTAATAAATAAAAGGTTTGGGCATAGAGATAATACTTCACATACGCTGCGTTTGGTATTCAAAGGGGTTAACTACTAATATTTAGGAATACTTTCATTAGAGGCCATCTACGAAAAACTCGTAGTGTCTTTACTTTTTTATCCTTCATATAGGCCACATTCATAGGCCAAGAGGTCCTACAATATAACTCGTATATGGCTACGGATTGATCTGCTCTTGTCCCATCTTATTTAGGGTCGGCGCAACATGTTTTTTTCTTCCATTCTATCCTGTCAACCGTCATGCTATCACTAACTTCCTTTACTTTCATATCACTGTTCACACAATCCATCCGTATTTTCTTTAGCCTCCCTCTCCCTCTCCACCCATCCACATGTATACTCATAACTCTTTTAGTAACATGCGTTTCATCCCTCCTCTTTACATGACCATACCAAGATAAACGATTCCCCTTCAACTTTTCAGTCACTGGCTCCACTTTCAAACTTCCTCTAATATATTCATTTCTCACTTTGACAACGAAAATCACTAAAATAATATTTGAATGTCGTACACAAATGGTGAAATATCAAAGAAATTCTCTAACCCAAATAAAAACGCTTACGATTAAATTCTAAACAATGAGTGGTCTAGTTTTTTTTAGTGTACACTTCAGTAAAGGTAATCAAACAGCCTTGAGTAACTGGGTCAGCGTGTCGGGTGATCCTGCAAGGTGAGCGGTGCTAAGTCTACTAACTTGTATTCTTTTCACTTGTATTAGGCGCGTTTATCTATCTATATATGTCAACAGAAATTTACACGGCCTGTTAGTCTAGTGGATAGTGGCTCTAAGTGCTATGCCGAAGGTCGTGGGTTCGATTCCCACCCAAGACAAATGTTTGTGTGACGAGCATGATCGTTTGTTCTGAGTCTGAGTGTAATTTATCTATAATATTTATGTATTAAAAAATATACGATTATAAGTACCTATGTTTTCTGGTTAGTTTGGGACTAGACAGCGTTGTGAGAAAGTTGTGGAATATTTTATTATTGCTACAAATGTATTAAATCTTTATTGGATTGTAATTTCTCGATATATTATTTAAAAAAAAAATCGTTTTGTACACGATAAATCACATCCAAATTCATTCGTTTTATAGTATAACCGTGTTATTTAGAAAAAAATAGTTTACAATTTCTCGCGATAATTTTAGAATCTTACACCGTTTGCAGTTTTCCGTTGACATTATATAAAAGGAAGAACTGACTGAAATACCAACAGACAGTCAAAACTATCAGCACATGAACTTTTGCACAAGACTTCCTTTTATGACGTAGGCGAGCACTAAGACGGGGTTTTAAAAAAATTCAACCTTTAAAGGGGTTGAATAGGGGGGAATTTAGTTTTTATGCGAAATCTTATTCGAGACGGCCGCACGCGTGAGTGAACGGTCGTCCTCACACCCGAACGCCGAGACCCAGATTCCGCCACCTTTGACGCGGGCTTGCGGATGACGAGCAATAGGTAGCTCGCCGTCCAGCCGTCCGGTAAGCGTTCGGACCGAACTCGAATCGTCGACGATCCGTAGTGTTCCACGTGCGCCTCAAAGATATATCATCAAAACCGTAGAGGCCCAGCATGGCCGATGCCCGCTGGGGCCTAAAGGAGTTTGTGGAAAGAAAACTTACGGTGGTCCCAGAACATAAGGGCAATTGAAAGATACAGGTGTGGGTTTAGTCAATAAAAGTCTGTCATTCTCTTACGCTGCACTGCTCCAAAGCGAATATACTAGGAACGAATATACTAGGTTCCTATATATGTAGGAATATACTTGAAAGTTAGCAAAAATAGTTACCAAAGTAAATAATAAAGGTTGTTATTATTCGTTTTCAGAACTACTCTCAAAATACGTTTTAAGGAGTGTTCCAGTTTTTACAACTTTCTCTTTAACGAAGTCGCTAGCTAAGTGCTACTTTCAATTAAATAATTTACAGACAGTTTTAATTTCGTCAGTAAGAAGGTTGAAGATACGAGTAGGTCTCAATTTTGAAAAAGTGTTAGGGCATACTACCGTAGGCGCGGGCTTGCGGACGGCGAGCCCAAGTCGTCGACGGCGCGTACTGTTCCACGCACGCCTCAGGGAGATGTCAGCAAATCGTAGGAGCCCAGCAGGGTCGAAGCCTACTGCGGCCACGGGTAGTATGAAAGTGAAACTCGGGGCCCTGAGACGAAGGCAAAAAAGGAACAGGAGTGGGTTTTTAGTCAATAAAAGTCTGACACTATCTCGCGCTCCGCCCAAGGCCGGGATTTATCATAAGATACACACACACAAGTTTGAAAAAATAAATAAAATAAAGTATACAAATATGAGGAAAATACGAGTAGATAACACAACAGAGATGGCTGTGGGCCCCAAACTAGGCACAGCCAGATGATTTTCGAACCCAATAAAAAATAAAAAGGGCATACTGAAAATTTCTGGATTCTGATAAATAAGACTAGATATAAGACTTACGATACATTTATTGATTTTCAAAGTATATTCAATCGCAATTAATGCATTTTTGCATTCGCTGAAACCACTGTACAAAGCAGTTGGACCAGTCTTCTTTAAGGACCTCTTCAATGGCTTTATGGAACGCTTTCACCGCTGATTCAGGGCTCGTAAAACGTGTGCCTCTAAGTTTGTTTTTAATTTTTGGAAATAAATAGAAGTCGCAGGGTGCGAGGTCAGGGCCGTACGGCGAATGCGTCATAAGTTTCATATTTGAGCCTTCAAATAGGCCTCTGTTACCTTAGCGGAATGTGAGGATGCGTTATCGTGGCGGTGGAGTACAATTCTTCGAGGACGCTTTCCGTGAACTTTTTCCAAGAATCTGAGCATGCAAGTGTTGACGTACCAGTGTTTCCAATAAAGAAATATATTTCTGTTTTCGAAACTGGTTTCTAAACTGGCCGAAAGGATCTGCAGTCACTATTTTTTGATCTTCAAGCGATACTGTAGAGTAACGTCATGATTTGCCGAAAAAAGAAGCAACCACTTTTTACCACTTTTTTACCTTCGACTTTTCTTAACTTTCGTCGGCAAATCTTAGAAAGGAAAGAGCCACTCTGACGACTGGCTTTTTCTTTCGGGTTCAAAGCAATACACTTTCAGCCAAGCAATGACTGTCTTCCATTAAACATTTTTTATCATTTTACGGCTCCACTGGACTCGCAGTCGTTTCTGGTCCGCTTTTAAGTCATGTCGTACTCGGATCAATCGAGTGCAAAGCTTCCGAACCTTAATGTAAAATGTTTTACACTGGGCCAATGCCAAACAGCACGATTTTGCTGGTAAATATTTTTTTTCTCAGTTTCAATGAGTTGTCGTACGGTATCAACATTCGAGTCAATAACCGCAGTCGCCGGTCGACCTTTACGTACCTCGTGATAGAAATGATCACATCCACGTCTAAATTCTACAAACCACGAATATACAGAGCTGCGACATGGTGCTTCATCACCAAATGCCAATTTAGTCTCTGTCTTGATGACGTAAGCCACAATGAAAATCATAAAAATCATTTCAATCAGTCTATCTGTGTACCTTAAGTCTACTAAACTGCGTTGTAATATCAAATCCTGTTTCTTATGGTGTTTATGCTTGGTAAGATATATACTGCGAGTCTATTCCTTTCGTGTTTGTTATGTCTTTAACTCTTAATATAAAGGTCTATTTCTAATAAACACCATAAAAAAAACTTTGCAGTCTCCAAAATGCAACACACCGAAAGGCTGGCTACCCTACGCCTGTGCTCAAGGCTTTGAAGATTGGATTTAACCAAATCTGGATCATCACTTAGCCTCTTCGCACGCCTTTCCATCGTGTCCAAAGCTGTCAGGTGGCATTTTGTAGTACCAGCCAGTTTTTCCTTTAAAAAAAGAAAAAGTTGTGATGTAATTACGAATTGAGTTTCTGAACTCCCAATTTGTAATAATTATATTTTTGTGATACAGCAAAAATTGGAAATCGAACTACGAGTAATTATGTAAGTTTGTACGGAGTCCTCGGTGCGCAAGTCCGACTCCACAATTTTGTCTATTTGATTATCATGGTATACAAAGGTACCTAGTTTTAATACGATTTTACAGAAAATATTTGACTTCTCTATAAAATCGCTGATGAATCTTGTACTTTTACATATCGACTTAGAGTGAAAATCTTGGGTATGCAATTTTACGCAATTTTTGTTTTATTATATTTCTGAAAAGAAAAGCTCGTAACGCATAATCTTGTATCATGCAAAATTTTGATTCGATACTCGCACCGCCATCTACGATGTTGAATGCATACGTTTGCTCGAGTCAGTTTGGCGTGATAACTTTGCAATGGCGCGTCAAAACTTGTAAAAAAAAAAAACAAGAGAAACAAGCAATTGAAATTTATGTAGAAGCCCATTATAATTTCATGATAATTAAGGTCAGGTCGAGTGGAGCAGTGGTGGCCGAGTGGTAACAGCCCAGACTTACGAGTTGTAGGTCGCGAGTTCAAACCCAGCCAAGCGCATTACTTTGTGTAATTTATTTCATCACCACTGCTCTCAAAACGGTGAAGGAAAACATCGTGAGGAAACCGGCATGTGTTGGAACCAAAAATTCGAAGACATGTGACATCCACCAACCCGCACTGGGCCCGCGTGGTGGATTACGGCCCATTCCCTCTCCTAGAGAGGAGGTCTGAGTCCCAACAGTGGGAACATTATAAGGCCGACTATGCTATGCTATGATAATTAAGGTCTAGTTTGGTTTTTTGTGCCTCCTGAAAAGTTACGTATTTCGCAGTTAATAGGTATTCACTAAAAGCCATCGATATGTGGTTTGGTGTAGCAATTCAGTATCTCCATATAACGATAACACAGAAACAAGCATTTAGCTATAAAATCTACACCGTGATACTTATCCTCACTGGCATCTGCTAGCTGGTAGAGATGTAGTAGTGTCGTGTATCGAATGCCACAACGGTGCAACCTACAAAACCGTCGATTGTAACTGTGCGCCCCACTCGACGGCTACAACGACCGACAATTGATACTAACACATTATCACACTTTATTCTTTAGTATCAAACAAGGTATCACCGCGGGTTCCGTCGCTTTTATAAATAGAGAACCAATTTAAAAACTTTCAAATTAAACATATGGAATATGCATTAAAAAAATTGTTATCTGACCAGTTTATCAATAATTATACAAAAATATTATAACAATATCAAAATTGGTAGAAAAGCCATCAACTTACATTTTATTATATTGATTATTATTCTACTATTTTATATTTTATTGACTGGCCTGTCACTTAGCCAGAGGCGGTGGGTTTGATTTCCACTTAAGACCAATGTTTGTGTGATGAGCACGATCATTGGTTCTGTGTCTGGGTGTAATTTATCTATAATATGTATATATTTAGAAATATATAAGTAAGTTTATCAGTTGTCTAGTACTCATAGCACAAGCTCTGCTCAGTTTGAGACTAGATGGCGTTGTGTGATAGTTGTGGAATATTATTATTATTCATTCACCAGCTGCTGCCAGCGGTTTTGTACTACCCGTGTTAATGTAGAGAATTGTCCCCAGGGAAAGTACACCCGGGGTAAAAAGTACCCTACGTAGCTAAATTTCCTCCAAATCCGTTTAGCGTTTCGAGCGTGACCAAATAACAAACATACACTACTTTCGCCTTTATAATATAAGTTAGTGTAATTTCAAAGGGTATCTTGGATGTGAAGCGGTTTCTGGCACTTTCTTCTCAATAGAGATCTTTCGAAAGCCGTAATTAACCTCATTTCTGACTTAACCAGTCGGCCATTTACAAGCAGTTTTGAATAAGGAGTAAGCATAAAATTTTTAAAAAGCTTTTTTTTAACTACTAATGATAAATAGAAGTCTGACGTGGTCTTTGATGTTAAAGTTCGTCACGCCAAGAAAAGCCGCCATAGAAAACGGCGTCTTGGCGAGACATATATTTGTTTGAAATTATTGTACTGTTTGTTTTTCTACCAATTTTGATATTGTTTTCAAAGTTAGTGTTCTATTTTTGTATATACATTGATAACCTGATTAGATAAAAAATATTGTTTTCATGCATATTCCCTATTGATGTTCTTTAGAAAGGTTATTCTCGTTTCTTTGGATGGTTGATGGAAACTTTGAACGTAAACATTAATTCACGGGGCCCAACTACGTCTTAAAATCATCATAATTTTGGTGAGAGAGAGAGAGACACAGCTAAACAGGATCTATAGAATTTCCTTTTCTACACTCGAGTCATGAAAATTTTTGGTCATAGTAGAAGGTTGAACACCCTAATTTTCGGTTTTTCGATAATTTCACAATTTTGCAATGGCTCATCATCATCATGTCAGCCGAAAGACGTTCACAGTTGGACATAGGACTCTCCCAAGCGTCGCCACAACGGTCCTGCGCTTCTCGCATTCAGCGCTTTTCCACGATCCTCACCAGGTCATTAGTCGACCTAAAGGCCTTCCAACACTTCGTTATCTGGTGAGCGGTGTTACTTTAGAACCTTTCGGTCCCATTGAATAACTGTTCTGCGCTAAATGCCACTAACCACTAGGCCTGTTGGTCTAGTGGTTAGTGGCCTTGACTGCTATGCCGGAGGCCTTGGGTTCGATTCCCATCCAGGGCCTCAAGTCTGCTATTACAATAGTGTCAGAATGGTTTTATCTTTGATTTCATAATTGTTTATTTTGACAAGTTTGTTAATCTACAAATATAATGACGTCAATATGACTTTCCAATGGTCAACCACTGACACTCCATTGAAAGAAGTGGCATAGAATGGTAATCTCGTACATATTGACACATGAATGTTTGACGTATGCGGTAATCTACAAAAATTTTGACAGTTCCTTTGATCAGTGACCTACCATTAGAACGTCATTGTGCAGTCATTGCTTTTATAAGCTCGATATTGTCATTCTATCATAACTCTATTACGAGACAATTGACCGATCAATGATCGATCACTATGAATTAGCAGATTACGAACTTTTAGCAAAATGACAATGGGATCGTGTTGGAATGATGAATTTATAAAAATGGCTGACTTGAGCCCCTGGACAAATGTTTGTGTGATGAGCACGATCATTTGTTCTGTGTCTGGTTGTAATTTATCTATAATATGTATGTATTTAGAAACATATAAGTATGTTTATCAGTTGTCTAGTACTCGTAACACAAGCCCTAGTTGTGGAAAAAAATGTACCTAACTACACAAAGACTGTACAAGAAGAATTGTTAGAAAAGTACCTATTTTTTAGTCTTGAAATAATGTAGAACTAGGTCGACTTGAAAACGACCTTGTCACCAAAGAAATACCTTCTATGAATACTATAATATATTTGACACATAAAACTCTATAGGCTACATGACTACGCCAACCTTTGTTATTTTCCTTAAAATAAATAAATATCATGACAGGACTTGTAAAGACAGACTGAATGACTAAAAATTTGTATCATGTTTGTAAAATAATGCCTAATAGAAAAATATTTTTAGGGTTCCATTCCTCAAAAGGAAAAACGGAACCCTTATAGTATCACTTTGTTGTCCGTTTGTCTGTCTCTCTGTCAAGACCCTTTATCTCGGGAACGCTTAGAGGTATCGAGTTGAAATTAAAATCATGTACTCAGGTCTGCGGTCCCTCGAAACTGTGAAAAAATCAAACTTCTGAGTTAACTAAAAAAAAGATACGGCCGTTTATGTCGCAAAAAACATGTATTTCGACATTCTCAAGGGAATCAAAATTCATAGGGCACTTCCCGTTGACCTTGAATCCTGAAATATGGCAACAAGCAAGGTCTCATAGCACAAGTATAGGAAAAAAAACTGAAAACTAAATTTGTAGTAACATCACACAAAAAAACTTTAATTGCAGCAGCTTCACCCGCGTCATAGTGATATTTTGTGTGTATCCCTGGTTGGTTTTAAAATACAATTGAACCCGGCGCTGCAATACAATTCTCATTTTTTTTTCTGACGCCTGTTTTCGGGCAGGACAACGTCTTTTGGTATTAGTATCTATGGATTTCTAAACAATAGAGTACTGTTGCATTAGGTTAAGGACTAAGGACAGTACTAAAGAGGATAAATAAAAAATTCACGAGAATACTCCTAAGTGTTGGTTTTCGTGAACTTAAAAGTTGAAACACACATAATATTCTCACAAAAAGCCTTTACACAATTGAGTTTTATTTGTATTAAGGGTATATGGAGCATATTTAGGAGCGTATTGTCCTGTTTATATTTAATCAAAAATGTATAACAATAGAATTCACATACAAAAATATTTTACTGAAATCAGTCTTACTTTTCTAGGTCAAAAAAGAACATTTGTTTGGTAGGTAAAAATAGATTCTTTATAAGGCGTATTATATAAACAAACTTTTGTAAGAATACAACTACGTAAGTCGTAAGTAGGTACTTACAAATAAATAGAATAATGTTTCTGTTATTTAGTCTTTGCAGGTGTAAGTACGCAGGATTACAACTCATAATAATTTTAAACTTAAACTCAAAGCATTTATTTCAGACTAGCTTCTGCCCGCAACTTCACTCGCGTGAATGTAGGTTTCTCCATACAAACTTTGGACCCCCGCTTCATTCCTTTAGGAAGTGAATTTTGTAAAATTCTTCCTTAGTGCTCACCTACGTCATAAAAGGAAACCTTGTGCAAAATTTCACGCTCCTATTCCCAGTAGTTTCGGCTGTGCGTTAGTCAGTCAGTTTCCCCTTTTATATATTTCAGATAAACCATTTACAGGAACTTTTGAATTGTCAAGGTTAGTTAATCACAAAAAACAATGAAGTCATTCACAGTCACACGTTTCAAAGCGTAGATCTCTATGCAGAGGAACGTGCAAAAAAACTCATATAAATGAATAGTTCCAAAATCAAAGTTACATTGTTATTGTTTAAATTATATGCACATATACCTATGTGAGAATTACATAGAAAGACGTATACGTTAAAAACGTCTTAAGTATATAAAAAAAAATGTGATACTGTAAAATAACAAATCACAACTGACGGCGCTCATTCAAACATGCGCAAACACGTTCAGCTCAACCATTTTGAAGGTAACCAAATGATCTAGCACATGCGCCTCCACCAGTGTGCAGGATATTCCTAACCACTAGGGCACATTTAAGTCACACTCCAACTTAAATAAATTTTATTTCACATGGACTTACATGGTAAGTATGGTCATGTGAAGAGGAGGGATGAAACGCATGTTACTAAAAGAGTTATGAGTTTACATGTGGATGGATGGAGAGGGACAGGGAGACCAAAGAAAAGATAGATGGATTGTGTGAAGAGTGATATGAAAGAAAAGGAAGTTAGTGATAGCATGACGAGTAACAGTGCAGAGTGGAAGAAAAAAACGTGTTGTGCCGACCCCAAATAACACGGGACAAGGGCAGGAAGATGATGATGATGGACTTACATGGACCCTTATAAAACTTCAAGAGCTAGCGCACTCAAAGGCTAAGACAACTTTGTTTACCTTTAATATGTAATTTACAAAATATGTAAATAAATATCTACAAATAAATCTTTAGTATGAGAAACCTACGAGCCACGCCTGGCGCCTGAGAAGCAGGACCTCTATATTTAGAATAAAACGTGTTTCACGGAATCCACTAAGTCAAAGATAAAATAAGCACAAGCAATCAAAGGGAAATCTTATAACAAGAAATGAGCTGAAAACCTGTCAAATTTATTTCTGTCCATTACTTTGTGAATCAGCCGTATCAATCATTATTTTCCGTTTGTCAAATCAACGTTCAGGAAAATAACTTGGAAGTAGATTATTATTAAGCTTTTTTTTTCTAGTTTTGCAGCAATATTTGGTTATCTATATATGTATATAAAAAGGAGAAACTGACTAACTGACATATCAACGCACAGCCAAAACTATTGGGACTAGGAACGTGAAATTTTGCAGAAGATTTTACTTTTAAAACGTAGGCGAGCACTAAGAGAGGATTTTTCAAAATTCGCACTTTATATGAATGAAACGGGTGTCCAAAGTTTGTATGGGGAAACCTACTTTCACGCGGGCGAAGCCGCTGACAGAAGCTAGTTAGGAATATTCGTCTTGTTTCGCTTGCATATTAGATTATTTCACCATTGACCAAATATAACTCGTTTGAGTTTTAGCACAATTTGCGGTGTGATTGCATTCAAGCACTGTGATTATATGAAATAATAAAAAAAAAACAATGTTCGTGAGAATTTCAGTGGCTGTTTAAATTACATATTCGCAAATATATATAGCTAGTGGAAATTGTTATGTAAAATTGGTGTAGTTTTATATCTCAAGTGTCTACACAACTAGACAATGTGAGGAATCATGGGAACAGGAGGGATCTTGGTAAAATGGAGCTGAGAATTTTATTGTAATATTGATTACCTCAATGAAGTTCGCTGAGAAGGAGATACATTTGCTGCAAAATAATGTAAATGCATAAGAATGTATCACATCGGTATTCTAATGGAAAACAAAGTGACTGTATTTTGTATTAAAAACTGAATAAGTACTTTCTAAACTTGGGACCGTGCGTTGAACACAGTAATTAGGGATTTTTTTAGAAGATCGAACATATTTCTTTCGAGACTTTTTGTTTTTACTGACTTTTTACTGACTTTAAGTCAAGATTAACTTTTTAACTAAAGAGATTGGGATGAAAAAAGAAATGATTTCCAGCGAGAGCCTAACAACAATTCAAAAAAACGTAGATGTGCCTCCTGAAAAAAAGTAAAGACCATGAAGACGATACGAAGATACGCATTAAATAATCTATATAGTAAAATACACTAAAGCTGAGTTTGTTATAAATATAAATGTACAGAATTGGAGCTGTGTGGGCAGGCAGACGATGACGTCACTTCATGACGTCAGTCACCTACTAACGCATGTAATTCTACTGGATTGATGAATCTTGAAAGTTTTATAACAACGCGTTAAGGGCATGCTCTGGTAGGCTGAAATATCCTTTCATATTATTAAACAATATATATCTGGCGGTTGGGGGGCCCAACCGCGTCTGTCTGTCTGTTTGCGATAAACTTAAAAATTACTCAACGGATTTTCATGCGGTTTTTACCAACAGACAGAGTGATTCATAAGAAAGGTTTAGTTGTATAATACACGCCTATTATTAGAAGAGAAATGTCGAGAATTTCAAAGATTTGTAACACCCGTGCGAAGCTGGGGCTGGTCGCTAATAGATCTTATTCTGAAGACTCATAATTTATTTAACTAAGATCGAATTTACTTTCAAGTAAAATAAACATTTGTAAACTGATTAACTGTATTATCCTATAATGGATATTACCTCTTTTAACTTTTAAATTTATTTTCCAATAGTAATTGTCAGCTATGTTTGCTACAAAAAATATCCTGATTGATATACTGTTTATTGCATACCATAAATAAGATTAGAGTACCTACCACGATCTATATCGCGATCCTTTTTACGACCTAAACTGAATTATGAAAGGGATGGAGCTATTTAGGGTAGGTATATATAGCTTCCCTCTTTCTCGATCGCCCGACTGACATTTTAACACATCATGGTAAGAGACCAGATTTTTTTTTTTTGGGTGAATTATTATCTTTTGACAGCCCCCGCACTTAGGCGGAGCGGGAGATAGTGTCAGACTTTTACTGCCTAAAAAATCCACTCCTGTTCCTTCGTTGCCTTTCGTACCAGGGCTAAGTCTTCCTTTCAGAATCAGACTTTTGGCCCCAGTAGGCTTCAACCCTGCTGGGCCCCTACGATTTGCTGACATCTCCTTGAGGCGCGCGTGGAACAGTACGCACCGTCGACGACATAGGCTCGGTCCGGACGGTCGGACGGCGAGCTACCCATTGCTCGCCGTCCGCAAGCCCGCGCCTACGGTGGCCGGAAATCGGGATCGGAATCCCGGCGGCGGTTTGGGGCGTGTGGACCGTTGCTTCACGCGATCGGCAGCCTCTTTTGCTAGTATTATTGTATCGCAGAAGGAGGCGACCGCCTGCCACTCTTCCTCGCTCCGGACCATGGCCTGTACCAAGGTATGGCGCGAGAGATCGTCGCCGCCGATCGCCCCCACGAGGACACGGCGTTACTTTGTCCAAGCGGGGCCCACCTCCGCCGTGTCCTCCGGGCGGTCATAATTGTGGCGTGCCCAATGGTAAGAGCCCAGATCAGATTTTCATAGCATACTCTAAACCATACGTAATTTAGTGTAACCCTATGATTAGATACATTTTTACTTTTTTGAAAGTAAAAATGTATCAAAATGTGTCTTCAAGTAGATGCATAAAGAGTGTTTGTGACTTCTCGTATGTTCTTTTTTTATCATTGCTATTAAGCTAAAATAAAAGTGCATTGAACATTTATTGGATACTCCTTTCAGCTTCCCTTAAAAACTACAATGACTCAACGATTTTTTGTTCAAATTTTGAAACCGACGACGACCCTTTATGAAAAGTTTAACCCTCCGCTACTGCAACGTGACACAAAACTTCCCCCTTCACGCATGAAACGACCCAAACTCCCTATATAATTTAACACCCTAATAGCAAATAGGATTTATACTGCGTTGCAATCCGACCCCTGTACACACAGCGCCATCTATCCGTGCCCATTGAGAGTTAAAACCCACACATAGAAAAATAGATTCTGTTATACCTACTACAGACGTTTGCACATAATGATCTTATACACTATGTTTTCATAATATGAAATCGTGTCGCTCTCGAGATGAAGAATGTTAATTTTAGTAACATGTTTCGCTACATAGTTCCTTTAGCTGTGTGTGTGTTGAGGTACTTTGTTTGTGTATGTGTTCTGTAATGGTTTTACAGGGTTGGTTGCAATATGTGCATTATTTACTTACGATCTGTTTTTTTAAAATAATAATATAAGCTATTGGTAAACAGTGATGCAATCGTTGATGGTGATGCACAATAGTTTATTAAGAGGCTATTCACTCTAGGTTTAAAAACACCTGAATTATAATCGGACGGGAAGACCGCAGCAGGTAAATTGTTCCAGTCCTTCGACGTGCGCGGTATAAATGACGAGACGAAACGACCATCAACGAATGACATAATTAGATGTATTGAGGGCTTGTGAGGATGCAGTAAGATGTAATTGCTCTCTAAATTTCTCTGTCTCTCTTCCACCAGATGGACAGTCCTGATTAAATCATCTTCGAAGTGTTCCCTCATTGAATGTACACGCAGTGCCAAGAGTAGGAGTGATATGAAGAAGTCTCGCTAAAGCCGCAACAAACCTAGTTCCAAGATCCATGAACACCACCACTCCGCTAGGAGTGAGAAGAGAAAAAAGAGAAGGATGCAGTATGATGTAAATTCACTACCCTTTGTTGTTTTTTTTAACAGTTAGAAAAGTAATTATATTAATGAGTGACAGCAATTTTCCATGAGGTGACAAAAACCTGTAACCGGATGCAAGTTATCACAATGAGTACTGTGTCTAATGAAGTCCTTTTTGTCGAAGTTAGACCTACCCAACTGGACCGTCCGTCCCAGGTAAACGTAGACGTCCACAACTTCAAGTCTAGAGTCTCCGATCTTGTTAGAAGTGGGTGCTACATGGATGTTAACCATGAGTTTGATTTTGTCCATTTCATTTTAAGTCCTACTCTTTCGGAAACTCTACTGAGGTTACCGAGCATTGTACTGAGCTCCTCCGCAGTCTCAGCCATGACTACTATGTCGTCGGCAAACCGAAGGTGAGTGATGTACTCGCCATTGACATTAATGCCTAGCGCTCTGCATTCCAGAACCTTGAAGACATTGCGGCCGTGAACAGTTTCGTAGAAATGACGTGTCCCTGCCTCACACCTCGCTGCAAGAGGATAGCTTTGGAGGTTTGGTCCTGAAATCGGACTGACATGGTGGCGTTTTTGAAAAAACAATTCAGCATTTCTATGTACCGATAGGCAATCTAGCACCATTGGAGAGACTGCAGTTATAACACAGGTATAGGAATACATCTGAAAACAGTAAATTTGTTGTTACCGACGTCACAAAAAAAGCTTTTTGCTATTCGGAGAAAATTTCAAAACTCCATTCGGGAATTGTAGTTTGTTGGTAACCGCCAGTGCGTGAGTCTGATTCGCACTTGACCAGTTTTTTTTATGGAAAATCTCGTGTCAAAGTATTTGTTATCGAAGTCCTCAACATTTTAATGAAAAAAAATGTTCCTATTTTTTTTCGAATGCATCCTACCTTTTGTTTGAAAGAAATACCGTGTCCCTGGAACGCAAAGAGCAACTGAAGGAATACGGGTGGGTTCTGGTCTCCGATGATAAATGATATTTATTTTGCAAATAGGTTTTAAACACCCTTTTAGTTGAGGTTGCCTGGAAGAGATCGCGGATTGCGATAAGGCCGCCGATTGTATGTGTTTTAGATCTAAGTTTTTCGTCTTATTACTCGCCAATTTTTCTATCAAATTAACCAAGATGAGGCCGATGTTTACTTGTTGACTACCCTGAGAAGAAAAAGTTTTAAGACTAATGTTCAACGGTCCAAAGGCTATACAATAAACATGTAGTAGTCTAATCATATAAGAACTCTGCACATTAGTGTCTGAGATGGTCTTTTGAGGAAAAAACTACACAGGTTTGTGTGGAACTGCCTGTCTTTGCTTGGCTGACAGGCCTATTGGTCTAGTGGTCAGTGGCCCTGACTGCTATATCGGAGGTCGTGGGTTCGATTCCCACCCAGGACAAATGTTTGTGTGATGATCACGATCATTTTTTCTGTGTCTGGGTGTAATTTATCTATATATGTATGTATTTAGAAATATATAAGTATGTTTATCAGTTGTCTAGTACTCATAACACAAGCTCTGCTTAGCTTGGTACTAGACGGCGTTGTGTGACAGTTGTGGAATATTATTATTATTATTATATTATTATTATTTCTCTGTATTCGTGTAGCTTAACTCAGGACTACTAAGCTGCCGTCGTAATTAAAAAGGGTACAACTGACGTTTTTTTACGAAATTGAGTTAAATACATATCCGGAATCAGAAAAAAACTAATTTCGATTAAGTATTAAAAAAAAAATGGAAAAAGAATGTTAGTTGTGCCCTTTTTAATTACGACGGCAGTAAGGATCTCAATGACTTGACGAACAATACTAAAGAAAGGTCATTCGAAATTGGATGATTTTAAAAATCAAAATAATTCTCCGACTACATGAATTTTCCTAGTATAAGTTGCATAATCACTATGCAAGTCATGAGATGAATTTGATAAACAAAATCGTAATATGACGTCAGATGTTGATGTTTTACGAGTATTAATTAGTTCACATTCACACGATGTGTTTTACCCACGTGAGAAACTTTCGATAACATTGACTATATTATGTAGTTAACTTTGCCGTTTAAATGTGTTATAATATAAATCAGGGATGTTATGTTAGTAATCGAAAATATCCGTAACCGTAACCGATATAGAAGTTTCGGATAAAGGCGGGGTCTAAAGCGTCCGACCGTCCGGTAACCGTCCGGACCGAGCCCAAGTTGTCGACGGCGCGTACTGTTCCACGCGCGCCTCAAGATGTCAGCAACTGTCGGGGCCCAGCAGGGTCGAAGCCTACTGGGGCCAAGGGTCTGATTCTGAAAGGAAGACTCGGCCCTGGTACGAAAGGCAACGAAGGAACAGGAGTGGGTTTTTAGTCAGTAAAAGTCTGACACTATCTCCCGCCCCGCCCAAGAGCGGAGGATGTCATAAGATGATTTTCACCGAAAAAAAAAAACGACAGGTTTTTGTTTGTTTTGCCCGGCTAAACAAATAATAACCTAGATAAGATATAATTTTTCAATGAAAATCATTTTCTCATAGCAAGCTTTTATACCTATACAAATAATACTCATCAAGAACATTCCAAAAAGCTCAAACACGATAGGGTTATCTGAGGTCCTATGGTCACCTTCCGGTTCCATCATCAGATCAGCTCAAAGTCATAATAATTTTGCATTGTCATCTGATTTACACATGCATGCAAAATTTCAGCTCAATCGGTAACTGGGAAGTGGATCAAATTTAATTTGCAAGATTTGATTACAAACAAACATCGGGACAGATGAAACTAAATAAAAGCTTGTAACAAAAGTCAAGTCTTGCTATTTGTATTTTGCTTTCATAATTTTAAAATTCTAATATCCGTAATCGAAAATAGCGGATGATCCGAAATAATATCGTTTCCGTAACCGTATCCATAACCACTTTAACAATTTCTATATCCGTATCCAACCCTAATATAAATCCGTTTAAACTAGATAGAAAATTAATGTTTATCCATTTATAATGAAACATTCTTGCTATCGTAGACCTTTCTATAACCATCAGAATATATTTGGAAGCATTATAATCTAAGGTTCGTTGATGCTATTATATCAGCCTTTAGAACGAATAAGTATCATCTTCATTGGGCGTCCAGCCCCCCTAGCCAAATTACGATCGTTTCGTTTGCGTCCAACGCCTCGAGTAGGTCACGCTTCCGATTCCTTTGTTCTGACGTCATCTTAACGCGAGGCGAGGCCTACTCGAGGCGTTCGACGCAAACGAAGCGATCGTAACTTGGCTAAGGGGGCAGATAAGAAATTAAGTTCCCTGGTGGAGTCTGTGTTTCCTGACAGCTACAACCTGCATGTCTTTTAAGTCAAGTTCCTTCTAGGCCTCTGTTCCATTGTCGACCACATCATCGTACTATTAAGTGACATACTTGGTGGTTAAGCGCATTATTATTATTATGAGCCTGTTGTGTCCCACTATACGGCCAAGGCCTCCCTTCTGTTAGGTATTCCACTCTTTTCTGTCCTTAGCCACTTCTGGCCAATCCTCAAACACATGTCTATCAATAACAATAAAAAAACTAAAGCAACAAAGTACGTATGCTCCTGAAAGAATGAAGTATGTATTCGGATAGTCGATCTATTTGTATGTTATTACTCATGAAAAAAAGAACGAACGAGCGAACCCACCAATCAGATTTGCGATGCAGTTCACGTAACGACATAACGTTAGTTCTTTACGAACAAAAAGAAATGTACCGTACATGACTTACTTTTAGCGAAAAACGTGTACGTAAATAAAGATTTCAGGATGTTTTATAATAAAATAGAATAGAATGCATTAATTTTCGAGAACATTGTACAAAGTTGTTATGTGCATTATATACAGGGTTTTTTTTTTTTTTTTTATTGGGTGGGAAAATCATCCTAATGACATCCCCGCTCTTGGGCGGAGCGGGAGATAGTGTCAGACTCTTACTGACTAAAAACCCACTCCTGTTCCTTCGTTGCCTTCGTCCCAGGGCCCCGGGTTCCGCTTTCACACTACCCGTGGCCCCAGTAGGCTTCGACCCTGCTGGGCCCCTACGATTTGCTGACATCTCCTTGAGGCGCGCGTGGAACAATACGCGCCGTCGACGACTTGGGCTCGGTCCGGACGGTTACCGGACGGTCAGACGGCGAGCCACCCATTGCTCGCCGTCTGCAAGCCCGCGCCTACGGTGGCCGGAAATCGGGATCGGAATCCCGGCGGCGGTTGGAGCGTAAGGACCGTTGCCTCACGCGATCGGCCGCCTCCTTAGCTAGCATTACTGCTTCGCAGAAGGAGGCGACCGCCTGCCACTCCTCCTCGCTCCGGAGCATGGCCTGAACCAAGGCCCGGCGCGAGAGATCACCGCCGCCGATTGCCCCCACGAGGTCACGGCGTTGCTCTGCCCAAGCGGGGCACACCTCCACCGTGTGCTCCACCGTGTCCTCCGGGTGGGCTACACAGTGGCGACACCCGGGCGTCGTTTCCGCACGAATCCGGTGCAGGAACCTCCCGAACTTACCGTGTCCGGTGAGGACCCGCGTCATGCGGAATGTGAGGACGCCGTGAGGTCTTTCCAACCACGCCTCAAAGAGGGGACTTACCGCCATAATTGTGGCGTGCCCAGCACGGGGTCGCGACAGTCGCTGTCGCCATTTCACCATGAGAACTCGCCGGAGCTCTGTCCGCCATGCTGCGACTTGTCGCGGCAGCGGAGTTTCGCCCCGGCGTTGCATCTCCATGCGCCGTTCGTGCATGAGTGCAAGGACTGTTGCCTCCAGATCCCATGGTTGCTGGCCAGCAAGGAGGATCGCCGCTTCGCGGGAAATCGTCCGGTATCCTCGCACCATCCGTATGGCCATGACCCTCTGGCACGCGTTCAGCCGGGCCGCCGGCTGCTTCCGCAGCCCCGGCGCCCACACCGGCGCGCCATAAAGGGCCATGGACCGAACGATCCCCGCGTAGAGCCTCCGGCAGGAGGCGTCTGGACCCCCAAGGTTGGGCAGGAGCCGCCCGAGGGCAGCCCCAGTCCGATTTAGTTTGGGAGCCAGACGTCGGAAGTGCTCGTCGAAATCCCATCGGCTGTCGAGAACGAGTCCCAGGTACTTCATCGTTGACCCGACGCCGACGTGGACTCCTCCCACCGTTAGCTGGGAACCCGGTGGTGGCGCGTTCCGAGGGCCGTGAAAGCACATGGCCTCGGACTTGTGCAATGCCACCTCGAGTCCCAGCTCCTGGATCCTGCCAACGACTGTCGCAACCCCGCGTGTCGCTAGTTCGACCGCCGCCTGGTACGACTCTCCCTGCGCCAGGACCAGCGTGTCGTCCGCGTAGCAGACCACGCTGACCCCGCCAGGGAGGTCGCCGCGCAGCACGTAGTCGTAACCGATGTTCCACAAGGGCGGCCCTAGTACCGATCCCTGCGGAACACCGCACGACATCTCTCGACGTTCCCACTCTCCCTGGTGACCAGGGTAGGTTATGTACCTGTCTGACAGGTACGCCTCGACCACACGACAGAGGTAGTCGGGCATCCGGTGATACCGGAGTGCCGTCCCAATGCTACTCCAAGGCAGGGAGTTGAAGGCGTTGGCGATGTCCAAAGACACCGCCACGACACACCTGCCCTGGGCCACTGCATCCCCCGTCGTGAGAGCTCGCACGCACATGATGGCGTCCACCGTGGAGCGCCTCCTGCGAAAGCCCAACTGGCCGTCCGCTAGATCCGGCCCCACCCGTGTTAGGTGTGCGACGAGGCGGTCTGCAATTACTCTTTCAAAGAGCTTGCCCACCTCGTCGAGCAGCACAATGGGCCGGTACGCGGACGGAGAGTCCGCAGGGCGCCCCGGCTTCGCGATGAGGACCAGTTTCCCCGTCTTCCAGCGAAGTGGAAACTGGCCCCTCTCCAAGCATGCGCTGAAGAGCCCTCTTAGTCGAGGCCCGAGAGCCTCCATGGCCAGGACCCATGCCTTCCCAGGCAAGCCGTCGGGTCCTGGGGCGGTATTCTTGGCACTCAGCCTTCGTACCGCCACTCTCAGCTCTACCTCGGTCACCTCTGGAGCGTTGTCGTCGTCGTCGCCATCGTGGTCCGCGTCTGGCACCGCTGGTGGCGGAGCCATGGGCGGGGGAGAGTGTTCCCCTCGCGTAGGGAACAGAGTGCTCACCACACCCTCTACGAGCTGGGGCCGGAGACTCTGCGTCAGCGGGGGAGCCCAGGGGCGGAGTTTGTCCCGCACCAACTTGTACGGGCGTCCCCATGGGTCCCCATTCAGAGTCCCCAGCCACACGTTGCGGGCCTCGAGTTTGGCCCGCCTTATCTCCGCTCGGAGTGTGCGTTTTGCCTCTCTGTATCCCTCATACAGCTCCGCCTCTCTGGCCTCCGCATCCGGTAGACGGATGCGGCGCCTGCGGTACCTGGCATACCGGCGTTGCGCGGCATTGCACGCGTTGCGCAGTGCCGCAATCTCCGGCGACCACCAGTGTACCTGGCGCCGAGCACGTCCTGGAGGGACTCGGGGCATTGCCGCGTCGCAGATTTGCGACATGGCCTCCCGGAACCACTCTGCCTTGACGTCTATGTCGACAGGCCTGTCCGGTGCTTGCACCCATTTATATACAGGGTTCGGAATTAGGTGGAGTTATTCACGTACTTGCATTGAAATGTTGATATTAATGTGGATTTTCCGGGATTTCTAATGAAAAATCCCGTGTGGCCAACAATATTACAAATAAAACAAAGATAATTAACATTCAATTTTTATTAGTATTTTTTTTATTGAAAAAGATCTCTACGTCAACTGAGGTGAGGTTAACAAATTTATACATTTCCTTCTCCTCGTCATTAATGCAGGAAGAAATTTTTTCTGCTATATTTCTGATAGTGTCATAAAAAAAATTCTGCTCCTTAAAATGAATCTCGGGATATGAGGCATATCCACTTTGTTTTTTCGCTGTATGAAATCGGTGTAAGTACATGTTTAATTCTACCTAATTCCGACCTCCGATTATATATTATGATCATAATATTTTACCGTTTCCGACGTACACATATGGTGTGTAAAATTATGGATCATCAGTACATTAAAATTACATTATTAATAATTATAATTACAAATAAGTCAGACAGTCAGAGATATTATTGTTATATATTTGATATAAATATATATATGTCAAAATTTAATGAAGTCAAGAAGATAAAGTATAATTCATAGGTATTGTATTTATATATAATATTTAGGTAAATTTTTCAGTCACATAATCATCAGTCGAGTAATAAATTGAAATTCATTTGCTTAAAAAAAAGTTGAATCTATTTATATAAAAGCAAAATACCAATCATCGATTAATCACGAAATCTCAGAAACTATAACACCTATAAACTTAAAATTTGGCAGGCATTCGCTAAGAACGGACTTTCCGAAATTCACCCCCTAAGGAGATGAAACAGGGGTCTAAAGTTTGTATGGGGAAACCGACTTTCACGCGGGTAAAGCCGCTGGCAGAAGCTAGTATTTTATATTTAAATGTTTTGGGGCTGAGGGTTTTGAAGCCATCAGGTAATTTGTTATAAAGAGATGGACATGGAGTATACACAAGCATTTGAAAGTAACAGCGGTATATGTAACATGAGTCAGTGTAGTGATGCAATAATGATGCAACTCAAGCACCCTCTGTTTTTGAGGAATGAGGGATGAATCAAATAATAATAACATTGTGTAACATTGCTAAACTTTGCTCCCTTAAAATAGTTATATGAGGGTGGGGTGCAGGGGGTGAGGTGTGGTATGTTTTATTTTATTTATTTATTGTAATTTAACAATTAATGACTTTTTGCACGTGTTGGTCACGACTGTTAGTGCAGAGAGTACCTACCTGTTATAAAATAAATAATAAATAAATGGGTTCCGGGTTTCATCGAAAGACACCACGGTACACACGGCACGAAGAGATGAGCTGAGAGTGTATAATCCACGATAAAGGTGTGTGTAGACCCATCCACATCAGGCTGGATATGTTTAAGTTTGATTTAGGAAAAACAATCCTACAGCTATCAACAGAGAAAAAATGTCGATCTCTGAATGCTTTTGAGATTTTCACGACGGGAAATCGTAAAAACTAAATGATAGGTCTGGACACTTGAAACCAGGACGTCATACTTCTACAGGATTGCTCAAAAGAGTTAGCGCGGTCCTGGGAGCCCTTAAGGAATACGGGTGGGTTTAAGTTAGTAAAATTCTGACTCTGACTCCCTTTCGCTCCGATCAGAGCGGGAGAAGTTCTTTGATGATTTCCGCCTTAGAAAAAGGTAGTTATACAATCGCTAGATGTACCTACTGATATATAACATGATTTCAAAAAGAGTGTCCATGGAGTTTCGTGCACATTCTTCTCTATATTAATTGCACATTCCAAAGCGTACTTTGGAATGTAGAATTAATATTTTTTTTCCTACTGACTAACTTCTTGACAAATCAAAAGTGTATGTTGGTTTACTTATAGAAGTTTTTAGTCGTAAAATGTACAAAATTGATGTAGATAATTTTTTATATACCCTTTGACCAACCGATAAGAAAACTCGTATGAACGTATTTTTATCGCCAATTAACGTATTAAATTGAGTGTAACTTGATATATAACTTAGATTTTGTTTCATCGCAATCGTTTGACTATATCGAAAGATATACTACGTTCATTAACTACTAGGCGGTACGAAGTTCACTGGGTCAGCTAGTTTTAAATAATTGCATAAAGCATTTTGATTTTGACAAAGAAACTTTATTATCATCTGTACTTATTACAAAATTGTATGACTAGTCTGATCACAAAAATAGCCAGGAGGTTAAAATGTTCAGCTTTATTAGGCTTAATGTTTAAGAGGGACTATAGGAGGTAATCGCGAGATTAATAATGCGTAAAACTATATTACACAGTAGTAAACATAATTAGAAAAATATAATAATGTTATTCTTCAGGATTAATGCAAGATAGATAGTGTGATCATAACAACAGCTAATTTAGTACGACAGAAAAAAATAAAAAACTGGGCAAGTGCGAGTCCGACTCGCGCACTAAGGGTTCCGTACAAACTTAGCTTTGAAAACAGTTCAATTTCCGAATTGAGTTCAAAGATTTTTTTCGAATCGCAAAATAATAATTGTGATTTGACTACAAATTTACAGTTTTTTTTTGCTATACTTGTGCTATAAGACCTTGCTTCATGCCGAATTTCAGGATTCTAGGTCAACGGGAAGTACCGTATGAATTTTGATTCCCTTCAGAGTGTCGAAATACACGTTTTTTGCGACATAAACGGCCGTATCTTTAACGTTTTTTTTCGTAACTTAGAAGTTTGATTTTTTCACAGCTTCAAGAGATCGCAGATATAGTTTCAATTTCAACTTGATACGCGTTCTTGAGATAAAGGGTTTTGACAGACAGACAGACACACAGATGGACGGACAACAAAGTGATCCTATAAGGGTTCCGCTTTTTCTTTTTGAGGTACGAAACCCTAAAAATGATTATTATTAATCATTTTGTCACGAACACATTGATTTTTAATATTCGTTTCGATACCAACAGTTCGATCACTTACTACGTTAGGTTAGACTGGAAGCAACCCCAACATAGACAAGACTAGGTAAAAAATGATGGGAACTGTGTTCACCATTTCAGTACTGACTTACTGAAATGTTTGTATCCATCAGTAAAAATTCAGTTCACATAAAAAGGAAAATCGAACAGCACAGAATTATAATGCATCGAGTGCATCTTACGTAAACGTATGTATTTATTTGCCAGCAAATTACATCATTGCTCGTCTGATATATTCAACAATAATAACAATGGATAAAATTGCCTAGAGGCATCTGCTTTTACTCTGATTCATATGAATTTCAGTGTGATTTCGAGCACAAAATAATTGATAAACATATTAATTTATTTCAAAGGTAAAACGAATATCGATTTTGTGATGCAAGAGGTTGTTTTGCGGGTTGCAGAAAGGTTCGAAAGAGCTACCGTGTCCCTGAAATGCTAAGAGCAACTGAACGAACACTGGGGTTTAGTCAGTTAGTCTGACACTCCCTCTCGCTCCATCAAGAGAAGAAGAAGTCATTCGATGAATTCCCAGCTCAAAAACATGTTGCATGTTTTTTTTTTATTTTTAGGCTTGCGCTTGTCCACTAGCTTATATGAAGGTAAGCGATGATATGGTCGACCACATCATCAAGGACATTAGAGCCTAGAAGTAACCTAATTATTTGACTTGACTTCAAAACCCCCAGAATCTAGCTATCAGGAAACACAGAATCCGGCCGGGAATTCCACTCCTTAGCTGTACACACAATGAATGTGTTCTTAATATGTTTTGTGTATATGGATGTTCATCACATTCCAAAATACGTTTGTACAAATATTCCAGACACAACAATAACAATACTGGAGGAAGGACTGGCCTGTTGGTCTAGTGGTTAGTGGCCCTGGCTGCTATGCCAAAGGTCGTGGGTTCGATTCCCACCCAGGAAAAATGTTTGTGTGATGAGCATGATCATTTGTGCTGTGTCTGGGTGTAATTTATCTGTAATATGTATTTAGAAATATATTAGTATGTTTCTCAGTTGTCTAGTACTTATACCACAAGCTCTGCTTAGCTTGGGACTAGACGGCGTTGTGTGATAGTTGTGGAATATTATATTATTACATTAATACGATTACACTATTTGATATTCAGAAATACCTTACCTACACAATTCAAAACAAACTCGAATAGATTGTAATAATCTGATACACAAGCAGATTGTCGAGATAAACAATATTATCATTCAAGGCTTCTCATTCGATACTAATCAGTAACAAATGGCTATCGTTTCGTGTTTCTAAATCCCATTCAAAACAAAAATTTGTAAACTCTCGGCCTCTAGTAATCGAGCATTTCTATTCGCCCCACGTCAGTTCCAAGTTCAAGTGACCGTAATTTAAGCCAAACGAAGACAAATACATGAACACAACATACGACGCTGACTCGACCAAGATGATAATAATAATAAAAAGAGAAAAAACGCGCTCCCGACGGCGCGAGGGGTTAACCGTCTTCCGTGAGATAGTGTAAATAGATGGCGACAGTCAAAAACCACAATGTGACGGATAACACGCAAAGTTTTAAATGAGATTCCTCGTTAAAATTTGACCGAACACCCCGACTTTGCTATTGATTTTACTGTAAAACGATTAAAACTTGAATAAAATACCTCAAAACATAACTTTCCAACACTAGAATTCAACCAAATCCTAAAAACAATATTTCGTAACACATTCGCCGTATTCAGCGCGCAGTCTGTATCGCTCGGGCGCGCTCGGCAGTTTCCGCTGGTCGTTCGGTTAACGGCTCTTTTCCCCAGCGTGCGCCAGCGCAGACTTTCGCTACAAAAATAAACGCTCCTTGGCATCACATCAAAGCGAGCCTTCGATTTTTAAAATTATTGGACGCAGTTTATGGGCGGACTGCCATCAGAGCTGCGTATTTGTATTGTTAATTACAAACTTTCTACTTAATATTGTGTGTGTTTAATTAGATTTAACGATGGGCCCTCTAATTGCTTAGTAATCGGTCGGCAAGCGTGGCTAGGTTGCTCACACGGTCGTGTCTTTGTTACATGAACATGTAGCAGAATCGACAGATATTTCAATATCGTGTAATCGAGACCTTTGTCCGGTATAAAGGATATTATTTAGTTGTCGTAGGTATTCATTAAGTTATCTATACTAATATTATAAAGAGGTAGTTTGTTTTTTTGTTTGTAGGAGGTAATCTCTGCAAGTACTGGTCCGATTGCGAAAATATTGTCACAGATAGAAAGCTGCTTTATTCCTGAGTGACATAGGCTATATATTATGTATGCGGTTGAAGCCGCAGGCAAAAGCTAGTGTATGATATATAAACGATGATGTTATAACGCTTCTTCTTTTGTCCACTGAGTTTTCGACATTTTGTATGTCCTTTGGGAGAATAAATAGACTCAGTTCGCGTTGTTTGTTCGGGTTCAAAGCCATGAAATATGAGACAGTCATTTGTGATCGAATTCTGGACAAAGGATTGTTTAAATTTATCGTAATGGTATTTGATATTGCGCAACTGGTCGTTAGAAGTTTCAAAGTATCAAAAGTTGCTTAGGGTAATTTTACCTTAGGTTTAACGCATCTTGTACACAAATATTAGTGCGATTCAAAATGGTTTGTAAAACCTAAGATTACAGATAAATTATATCAGTTATGGTTGGACTGAGCAGTGGTGGCCGAGTGGTAACGGCCCCGACTTACGAGTTGTAGGTCGCGGGTTCAAACCCAGCCAGGCGCATTACTTTGTGTAATTTATTTCATCACCACTGCTCTCAAAACGGTGAAGGAAAACATCGTGAGGAAACCGGCATGTCCTAGAACCAAAAATTCGAAGACGTGTGACATTCACCAACCCGCACTGGGCCCGCGTGGTGGATTACGGCCCATTCCCTTTCCTGGAGTGGAGGCCTGAGTCCCAGCAGTGGGAACATTAAAAAAGGCTGATTATGTTATGGTTGGACTTACAAACGTATATATATATAACAATAAGATAGTGGTGATAAAATAAAATAAAAATTATTTTAAGAAATTCGTATAGATACAGATATTTATGATGAAACGGATTCATAGAAATAGAATCATTCTATTTCTTTCCAAAGAATTTTTACGGTTTTTTGGAGAGATTGTTTCGAATGAAATTCAGTGGTTGTTTTGTTAGCAAATTGATTTCAAGTGTATATTGTGATGTAAAATTGGTTTAGTTTTGCATCTCAAGTGTCTACACAGCTGGACAATACGTGAAATTTTTGAAACAGGCGCGAAGTTTGTAAAATGGAGCTGTTATTTTTATTGCATATTACCTCAGCGAAGCTTACCGAGTAGGCTGACTCGATACATTTGTTGCCAAACCTAGCAAAAAAATTACATTAGCGATCTAATCGAAAACAAAACCTAACTGCATTCTGTTTTAAAAACTAAATACTTTCTAAATTCGACACTGGCTAAATGCACAAGTCGTACAAAGCCAATAGAAAAAAAAAAAAAAATCTGCCTGTTTCTGAAAATACACTTATACCAAACTTTCCAAATACCGTCAACACATTACAATATGAATAACATACAAAAGGCTGTAAACAAAGATAATTACATTAATTAAGATCAGTTATATCGTCTGAACGTGGCGGTAACCGTGTTCCCACACTCGTGCGCATGTCCGCGGGAATGTTCGCACCTGTCTCCGCTACTTCAACAGTTGCCACATACGAGCACTTTGCAAAAAGGCCATGTTGGTTTGTAATAATGAGGGGTTCGCATGAGACCTGGTTGCTCCATACGTTCGTTTATCCAAAATAACAAGCATATAAATTTACACCCTTGAATATTTCTGTTTGTTGTTAGAAGGTACTAGGGAATTCAATCCCGCCCGCACCTTTTATGAAGGATCAGAAATACAAGATCCCGCATGTTTACAGGATTTTTTTTTTCTTTTAGAAAACTAGCTTATGCCACCGGGCTCGCCCGCGTGGTAATAGAAAATATATGCCTATAACACTCAGTGATACAGTATCATCCTATTTGTGAAAGAATTTTTAAAATCGATTAGTAGTTTTTGAGTATATTCATATACCATCAAAAATGGGATAAGTTAGTATAAATTGGGTTTATTAGACGACACACCGTCCTTTTTATTTATTAGACGCAGGCGCAGCTCAACATTATTAATAACTGATTTAACAATTTTCTCAATTCAATTTTCAATTGTTACAGCTACATTAATTTTAGATTTATATTTTGTTGTATGAGTCCTGTTATCCGAAGTGGAACGGATCGTAATCAATGTCATGAAATCTACTATTTTCATGACATGACTCCCTCCACTGGTACACAAAAATAACCGGCCAAGAGCGTGTCGGGTCACGCTCAGTGAATGGTGCCGTAGTTTCCCGTCCGTCACAATAAGTGTTCCCACTTAAGAGTTAATGAACGACAGACAATGAGCAAGAACAAATACCGCCAATGCCAACGAGAGACCAACCGAAAAATTCGACAATATAATAGCTCATACCCGCCCCGACCCCATCAACTAAGGAAAAATCTTAACAGCGGCAAGTAGCCTTTTTTTTAATTGATATAAACCAGTGCTTGACTGCGATCCCACCTAATCAGCCTAAAGTACAGCGCCATCTATCGGGAAATTGGGTTACTAATTTATACAAACTAGACGGGTTATGTCTGTTGGGTTTTCTTTTGGTCATTTTGGATTGCGTGAACAGAATCACTCCCTACTTTATGGGTACCTTTATAAAACATTTTTTCCACTCTTTATTTTACCACTTGTCGGCGTGATTGATATACATATTGGTATCAGATTTCAGCTTTTTAGTGCTAACGGTCACTGAGATTATCTGCGGACGGACGGACAGACAGACAGACTTGGCGACACTATAAGGGTTCCTAGTTGACTACAGAACCCTAAAAACTTCTATTATATCATAATCCAAATGGTTATTTAACTAAGAATGAAAATATACTTCAAAACGACCAGTTTCAAGAATATGGTATGGATAAATGAGGTTTATATACTTAGCAATGGGAAATATGAGCAATAAGATGAATGAATCACATAAATCGAGTGCTGACTTAGGGTTAAGTAAATGTGTCGGGAACTTAATAGTGTCCATCTATTTCATCTCTATTATTTTTGATGAACTGCAATTTCATTACTTATCATGAAAGCGTTAATGATATTTTTTGATGAAGGGAAAATTTTAATCTACTGTTTGATCTAAAAGATTTGTTTAAAAAATGGATTAACTGTCAAATTGAAACCAGCTGGTGCTATATATATAGACATAAAGCATAGCATAAGCATAATTAGCCTTATAATGTTCCCACCGTTGGGACTCAGGCCTCCTCTCTAGGAGAAGAAAAGGGCCGTAATCCACCACGCGAGCCCAGTGCGGGTTGGTGGATGTCACATGACTTGTAATATTTTGGTTCTAGGACATGCTGGTTTCCTCACGATGTTTTCCTTCACCGTTTTGAGAGCAGTGCTGACGAAAAAGTTACACAAAGTATGCGCCTGGCTGGGTTTGAACCTACAATTCGTAAGTCGGAGCCGTAACCACTGGGCCACCAATGCCTCTGTTTCCTGAAAGCTACAACATAGGGGCTTTAGGTCAAGAAAGAAAGAAAAATAATTTATTTGGTACAGCACAAGGCACAAACACATTAGGGTAAACACGAAACAAAGGTTAAAAAAAGAAGCAACAAAGAGAGTGAATAGGTTACTTCTAGGCAAGTGTATGGAGCACGCTTAACTACAAGTACCCTATTCATTCTTCGACTTTCAACTCTTTGTGGAGCGAAAGGGAGTGTCACACTTTTACTGACTAAAACCCGGTGTTTCTTCAGTGGCCCTTGCGAGGGTAACGGTGAATCTTTTGAACAACCTGCAGTACAGGCAGGCATTGCCATTGGCCTTAACTGGCCCAGTCAATCTCACTGGCGTCTTTCACGACGAGTTACTCATTGCTCACTCTCAAGCTCACGCATAAGATGGCTAGGAATCGTCCTACGTTCTCGACGTCCGAGTCGAATAACCTACGCCTAAAGCTTGTTTTAAAGTTAAACAATAAACCTTTATTGTTTAACTTTATCTTATCTTAAGTAAACTTCTTGACGGTGTCGACGAACTTTTTCAGGGTATTGGGCAAAGTTATTAAGCTTTTGGTGAATTTTAAAGCGTTGTGTTCCGACCTGCGGGGTTACCATGACGTTCAAAGTAAGTTTGTTTCAATCTTATTTCAGTGTGGGTAAGAGACAGAGCTATACAGGTTGTCTAGCGCCATCTCTTACCCACACTGGAAATAAGAATGAAACAATCTTACTTTAAACGTCATGATACGGGGTTATCATGACGTTCAAAGTAAGATTGTTCCAATCTTATTTCAGTGTTGGTAAGAGATAGAACTATACAGGTTGTCTAGCGCCATCTCTTACCCACACTGGAAATAAGAATGAAACAATCTTACTTTAAACGTCATGATACGGGGTTACCATGACGTTCAAAGTAAGATTGTTTCAATCTTATTTCAGTGTGGGTAAGAGACAGAGCTATACAGGTTGTCTAGCGCCATCTCTTACCCATACTGGAAATAAGAATAAAACAATCTTACTTTAAACGTCCTGGCGATTGCGCCGCTGGCGAGCCGCTTACGAACTGCACGCGTGTTGCTCGCTTGCGGTTGCAGCCTAAGTTTGGTGCGCCGCTGTTATTCTGTCTCTTTTAGAAGGTTTTTTTTTTTTCGGTTAGGACCTGCGTCATACGTAAGGTGAGGACGCCGTGTTGCCGCTCCAGTTACTCCTCAAAGAGGGGACTTGCTGCCATAATTGTAGCGTGTCCAACCTACGTATTTAGGTAGGTTACGGACATAACCCGAAAAATCGCCGGATAAAGAAATTATTTGCACATACTTTAAAAGCTTGGTGAAAGTTTTGTTGTCACTTCGACGAAATTAAAGTCTCAGGTTGAAACTTATCTGGGGATATGGAAATGTTCCAAAGAGTTATCGCGGCCCAACAACAAAAGGGCAACTGAAGGAACCCAGGTGGCTTATAGTCAGTGAAAATGTGATACACTCTTGCTCCATCCAGAGCAGGAGAAGTAATTTAATTATTACTCAAAAACAAAAAAAATGGTGGAAACTTATAACAACAGGTTCCACAACATTATACAGATAAATATGTCAGGAACAAACATTTTAATTATGTTTATCAATTTAGTCAAATGTAATGTAATTTAATGAAAAATAATTCCAGCAGATGGCTTAGGGCTGATTTTTCATATTTTTTAACTCAGGAATAAAAATGGTTGTTTGATAGTTTTTGTTTAGAAAATATGTCAGACCGCCATGTTTATTCTTTAACTATCTGACCATTAAAAAATCAGGATTTAGAGTAGAGCAGTCTTTATAAAAATCGTTATTAGTATGAACTGCAAATACATACCCAATGGTAAAGGATAAAAGTTTACGAAAGGGGAACCTGCCTGAAAATAATAGGTGCGATATTCATTTCATGCTTTCATTTCAGCCGAATAACTTTCACTGTTGGACATAGGCCTCCCCCAAATGTCACCCATCGGATTCCCGCGACCTATACTAGGCCTTCCAACGCTGCGTCTTCCGGTATGCGGTCGCCATTCCAGAACCTTACGTCCCCATCGACGATCTGTTCTGCCAGCAATCTGTTCTGTCCACTGCCACTTAAGTTTGGTGATTCTTTGGGCCATGTCGGTAACCTTGGTTCTCCTGCGGATATCTTTATATCTGATGTGATCACGCAAGGAAACTCCGACTCTTATGTGCGACAACTCAGACACTATCTATTAATTGTCGTGTCTATTCAGGGAAGCTGACGAGAACCGTGGTAGACACTATCTCATTGTACGACATGAAAACATAGTGTAGATATTAACTTACATAGTTACTAACTTATGTAGGTTCAGACGTGTCAAAAGTTTAGTGATAAGGCAATACTTCGCTCGCTAAAACTAACTTGCTGTTAGTAAGTAGTTGGACGTAACTTTTAACGACATAGTTTCGACACGTGTGAGCACCGTATTGACTCGTAGTTTATCTTACCTTCACGAAGTTTTTTTTTTTTTATTCTCGATAGGTTCGCGCTTGACCGCCATCTCACCTGATGGAAAGCGACGATGCGGTCGTCGATGGAACGCGCTTACCTAGAAGTAACCTATTCACTCTTGACTTAAAGATTTCCGGGTTGTAGCTATCAGGAAACACAGATTCCGGCAAGGAATTCCACTCCTTAGCTGTACGCACAATGAATGTGTTCCCAAAACGTTTTGTGCGTATAGGTGGAATGTCCACCATGTACCGGTGGCACGTTTTTTTTTAATAAGATATAAACTAGTGCTTGACTGCGATCCCACCTCATCAGGTGGGATCGTAGTCAGCCTCAGGCACACTAATTTATTAAGAGCTCTAGCACTCTAACTTTGAAGACACCCAAATTATAATCGGATGGGAAGATCTCAGCAGGCAAATTGTTTCAGTCCTTCGATGAACGCGGTATAAACAACGAAGCGAAATGATTACAAATTTTGGTCCGTGCGGGAATCGAACAGTCGTTGCGTAGCGCAGCAGCTAATTGCTTAACCACTGTGCCAACCATGCTGCCAAACTTTAGTTCTCAGCTCATGAATATTACAGGCAGAGGAATATGAAGAATACGTTTATACATTTAAATTGAAAATTCTTAGTGGTTTTTACAAGCTTTTATTTAGTTTCATGTGTCCCGATTTTTGTCTGTAATCAAAACTTGCAAATTAAATTTGATACACTTCCCTTTTATAGATTGAGCTGGAATTTTGCATGCATGTGTAAATCAGATGACAATGCAAAATGATTATAACATGGAGCTGATCTGATGATGGAACCGAAAGGTGGAATTCAAGTTATAAACTCTTACAAACGTATTTCAAATTAATATTATAAATCCAAGAGTAACTCTATTTGTATGTTTGTTACCTCTTCACGTCTTGACAACTGAACAGATTTGGATGGAACTTATGTATTTGTCGCATTCATGTCGTTTACATGTTTTATTGTTTTGTACATGGCACCGTAACATATGTATTTATGGTTATACTACTTTTTACTAAAGATAATTTAAAATTTCATTATTAATTTAATTTATTATTGGACGTGTTTATTACATTACTACATTAATATATTCTATAAAAAAAATCGACAATATTGATTTAACAGAATTTTATTATTTCAAATAATTAAGAACTCATTTGGACTATAACAACATTTCTGTATTAGGTGCATTTTTTATTTATTATTTTGTTGCGTTTATAAAATTATTTTCAAATTCAACTACTAATAAACTTAACCCTTTTGCGAGCATTGGCAACAAAATTTGACAAATTCAAACTGCCCTGGCAAAGATATTGCCTGGGCCCAAAAAAAAAGGGGGGGAGGGGTGTAAGCAAGGGGGGAATCTATTAGTATTGTCTTACAAATGTTATTTCACAATGTTTAGAATAAATAAAACCCGCCGTAGCTCGCCGTCCGGGCGTCCGGTAACTGTCCGGACCGAGAGCGATTCGTTGACGGCGTGTAGTGTTTCACGCCCGCCTCAAGGGTATATCAGCAAAACCGTAGGGGCCCAGCAAGGTCGAAGCCTACTGGGGTCAAGAATTCGTTTCTGAAAGGAAAACCCAGGGTCCTGGAACGCAAGGCAAAGAAGGAACATAGGAGTGGGTTTCAGTCAGTAAAAGTCTGACACGCCCTCCCACTCCGCCCTAGAGCAGAAGTCATAGGATGTTTTACCACCTAAAATTGTGTGTTTCATTCACACAGGTAAAGCCGCTGGGAAAGAAACTACTTTCAAATAAAACACAGAACATACCACAGCTAGTGTATTTTCAGTGTAACACAGAGACTAGCTGGAACACGTAATTACGGCTGAGCTGCGTCGCAGTAAATCCAATTTACGTAATAACACGAGTAATAATGTTAGACTCGCCATCAAATAACTAGAAAGCTGCTGTATCTCGTATGTTGGTAAATATTGTTATTCGTTATGAAAAGAGCAGGCCATTTCATTTTATTTATCTGTAGGATTGTGTTCTTTTTCGTGTCTGGTGTTTTTCTCGTGTTAGAAGTATAGAATAGTTTTTAAGCATGCAATAAAATTCACCATTATTATTGTAATTATTTATTTTAGATTCAAAGTATTTATTTCAAAAAACCATTTACAGGTAAACTTCAACGGTCCGGACTAAGCGTTTCGCTTCGTCGTTTATACCGCGTAAGTACATCGAAGGACTGGAACAATTTGCCTGCTGCGGTCTACCCGTCCAACTAAAATATAGGTGTCTTCAAGGCTCGAGTGAATAGGCTCTTAATAAACTAGTGCGCCTGACCATCAATGATTGCATCTCCGCTTACCATTAGATGGGATCGCAGTCAAGCACTGGTTTATATCAATTAAAAAAAAAAAGGTTCTTTTGAATTGTCAAGAAGTTATTTAGAAAAATAATGCTAATTGCACATTCCAAAGCGTAGAACTTTATGGAGAAGAATGTGCAATCATGTTATGTATTACAAATATCACAGTTACATGTTTTTTGTCGCTACAGTTATCTTAGGATCCAGGAGCTTTGAAAGACGTACGAGGGGCCGAAGTCAACTCGTAAGAAAGTAAACTTGAGGCCCCTTAGACACTCTTCATGGGACGTGGTAGCAACCGATGATTACCTATGTATGCGCTATGCAAGTGCATCTAAGGAAAACTTTTGGTTGGTGGGAAGCTACTACGTCATATCGAAAACAATGAGATGGTTTAGAGCTATGGTTTTTGTGAGGCTCCTGTCTATGGCTCCTGCCTAAACAATGTTATAAATATATAATCAGGGGGTGACATGCACGCTCAATTAATGGGTCCTCAAAAACGGTCGCTAGCACGACATGAGTGACAGTTTTAATTTTAAACATACTAATTTCAGGTTGTGTGTTTTTTATTTATTTTACTATTTATATACAAACAAAAATCAAAAAAAGACAATACAAAATAGACAATAGTATAATTGTACTGCTTATTTCTGAAGAAATTTCTTCCAGCAAATCTGCGAAAGGAGAAATTAAAAGAAATGTAGACAATAGTGTGTTGGAAGCAAGAAAAAAAGAATGTGTGAAATCTTAATCAAACTATATAAATAGGCTCGCGTTTCACCACTATCTCACCTGATTGTAAGCGATGATGTGTAACGATAGCAGCAAGCATGCTTGTCTAGAAGTAACCTATTGACTCTCAATTAAAAGACTTAGGTTTTACCATCAAATCAATACCTCAATAACTAAAATTCAATAAGTTTTTTTTGTGGACTATAAGCATAATCATTCTTTTAATGATCCCACTGCTGGGACTCAGGCCTCTTCTCTAGGAAAGGGAATGGGCCGTAATCCACCACGCGGGCCCAATGCGGGTTGGTGAATGTAACATGTCTTCGAATATTTGGTTCTAGGACATGCCGGTTTCCTCACGATGTTTTAGTTCACCGTTTTCGACCATCACCATTGCTGGTGATGAAATAAATTACACAAAGTAATGCGCCTGGCTGGGTTTGAAGCCGCAACCTACAACTCGTAAGTCGGGGCCATTACCACTCGGCCACTACTGCGCTTTGTTTTGTGGACAATATTGTCTGATAAATAAATAAACAAAAATGATTGTAAATCTTTTGATTCGTATACGTTCACATTTCATAGACACATGCTTGTTGTGAGTACTATGCACCCGAGGTCTTACCACGAGCGCTTAAAGCGATCGAGAGCTATAAAATGTATATAGCTTTATCCTTCATTCTCGCTTGCATGCCTGACATTCTAACACGTTATGATAAGGCCCGGTGTCTCTAAAGAACATCACTTATATACCTACGTAATATCACCAGAAAGTAACAGCAAACTCAATACATCTAAAATAAAGTGTAGAGACTCGAATGAGATGCAAATGAATCGAGTACGTTTACATGTGTGATTTAAAAATAAACGTGACAAATTAATTAGTGGCGTTTATAACGGTCATATTTTTCTGCATATAAATAACCGTAATTCTTGGCTCCATACCGCAAGAGCCAAATGAGCTGGGATTGCTTGCGAGGTGTTCTATTACAAGGTTTAATTGAGCTTATAATATTGAATTTACAGCCAAAATTGCATCAAGTATTATACTTATAATATTTAGATAGGCTATTATTGTTGGCTCTGAAACGTGGTCGCTTACAATAGGCCTCATCACAAGACTTAAAGTCACCCAAAGGGCATTAGAAAGGGCTATGCTCGGAGTTTCCTTGCGTGATCGAATCAGGAATGAGGATATCCGCAGGAGAAACAAGGTCACCGACATAGCACGAAGAATCGCCAAACTTAAGTGGCAATGGGCAGGGCACATTGCTCGCAGAACGGATGGCCGTTGGGACCGAAAGGTTTTGGAATGGCGACCACGTACCGGAAGACGTAGCGTCGGAAGGCCTCCTACAAGATGGACCGATGATCTGGTAACGGTTGCGGGAGTCCGATGGATGCGAGACGCACAGAACCGTTCATTGTGGCGGCACTTGGGGGAGGCCTATGTCCAGCAGTGGACGTCTTTCGGGTGAAATGAAGATGATGATGAGGTCATTCATTCACTGGCAAGCTGCCTGAAAAAAGATGTTATCGAGGTAGTGTTTTTGTCATATTTTCGAAATTTTAACCCCCGGCGGAAAGCTTTTAAATGAGATTGCAAAAAGTAGTGAATGAAACTGCACACAATTAAGTAAACAAATATTTATGTGATATTACAAGACTTAGTTTATAAAAGTTTTGAGTTGCACTAATATTTTTATAACCTTCTTTATACAACAGAATTATAAACTACTACAACTATTTTGCGACAAAGGCAATTTAAATTTAGTCAACTAAAGAGTATGGCTGTAACAGACCATCGGGTTTTGATATGGGCGACAGTTAAAAGACCCTTGATCAAACTTTCAAGGTATAAAAGCGTAAATAGATAGGAAAGCGAACATTTCAATTTATATGTACTTTTCTAATTTTATCTAGGATATTATTGACACCTTGTGCCTCGGATGGCACGTAAAAGCCGATGGGTCCGATTCATTCCTAAATCTTTGACGGTCGTTACAGGTACAAAGGCTCCAGAAAATCTGACCATTAGTCTATCCAAGCCGTATCGTGATGCCCAGTAATTGGGTTCTGGAGTTCTAATAGGCAATCGGTCCATGTAAAACACGGATATTCAGCCGCATACGGTCAGACTAGAAGCTGATCCCAAGTAGGAAAAAGGTTAGGGATATGATTAAAGTCAAAAATAAAACGTATTTAAAAGCAGATACCCTACTGTGAATACGTTTAACCACCTGTTGCACAAAACTACACATGTCAGGCGAACGCAAAACCCCACACGTTCACCATTGCATGCGATGGCTGCCTGTCTGCCCCACTCGTCTCAATTACTGTACGACAGGGCCTTTATGCCATAACGCATTTGTGTATCGTCAAAACTAAGTGAGCAGCAGCTTCGTTTATAGATGAAGATATAAGGCAGTTTTTTATTGTATCTCGTTTATTACGGATGGTGATCCTTGCTTGTAATAATGATAATAGTAATCACCGTCCAGGAGAATCAATTCACCACATTATCTGGCGTGCTGGTCTAGGTAACGGAGTGTATTTGTATATGCACAACCTTGTGGCCGGCCAACATAATCCATTAGCAACTTGTTCAGAAGAAAGAACAGTTACGTGCCCGATCTAGTACTCAATTTTTTTTTTTTCTTTTTTAAATTGATATAAACCAGTGCTTGACTGCGATCCCACCTGATGGTAAGCGGAAATGCAATCATTGATGGTCAGACGCACTAGTTTATTAAGAGCCTATTCACTCTAGCCTTGCAGACACCTAAATTATAGTTGGACGGGAAGACCGCAGCAGGCAAATTGTTCCAGCCCTTCGATGTACGCGGTATAAACGACGAAGCGAAACGCTTAGTCCGGACCGTAGAAGTTTCAACAATGTAAGGGTGGATACTCGCCGTTCGTCTGGTTGTCCGATGGTAGAAAGGAGATGGCGGAATCAAGTCATGCAATTCCCGCGCACACTCTCCAAAATGTAACCTGTAAAATACCGATAGGCTGGCTACCCTGCGCCGGTGCTCGAGGCTTTGTAGTTTGGACTTAACCAAATCTGGATCCCCAATTAGCCTCTTCGCACGCCTTTCCACTGAGTTCAAAGCTGCTCGATGGCATTTTGCAGCACTAGCCCATATGTGACTGCAGTAGTAGTCCACACACGATCGGACCTGTGCTTTATAATAGCGATATCACATTGTACTGGGAGCGGTCCATCATCACTGACAGGACTATTGTAGCCAAATAAGCCTAATAGAGTGGTGGCGGACCGAATCGAGAGGCGTACAATGATTGTTGACATATCCGTTCCGTATGACAAGAATCCCGTGAAAGCTGAGAAAGATAAACAAATCAAGTATATTGACTTGGCTCGCGAGGTTGTCAACACGTGGGGTGTGGAGTCGGCGATCATTGTACCGATAATGGTGTTAGCCAATTGTTTAATAGCCAAGAGCTTCGACCAATATTAAGATGTTTGTTTGGAGGTTCTCGTTAGGCGACTGGATCAAGGGCTTGATTCAGAAAGTGGTACTTTTGGACATGGTTTGTATAGTTAGGAGGTACTTTTCTTTTAAGCCTTGACCGTAGGTTGATCCCTATTCCCGAGACCGGTAGAAAACTGTTTTTATATGTTAATATTTAAAAACGTTTATTACATTTGTATAAAGAAAATATTATTTATGGACATAGATTGTTGCATATTAAAATGAAAATCCCTGGCTCCTGAGCTAGTTATAAACTGTAGGTAAGTATAACAGAAGCCAGAGCATTCTCCATAATAAGGATTACAATACGCGGCATATAAAAGGGTGACCAGACGGTTGCAAACCAATGTTCCAACCAAGGTGATCTTGCTAGTTTCAATCCATGTAGACGGCAGTTGTAATCCATGACCTTCAACGCCCTTTGGTGGGAGGTGCGTTTTCTCAACAACCGAACGTGTTGGCGCGTGGTTTACATCCATGTAGCTCCAACACAAACCAAACACACAAATCAACCTCCAACCAAGTTCACCTTGGTTGGAGCTTGAATGCAATGCAAGTTTGCAACCGTCTGGTCGACCATTTAGTTGAATCAAAATGGCGATCGACCTTGAATGCGCAGTAACCGATTTTTGGGTCTCAGTCGTAGTGGGGAGAGCTGCGCGTAACCATAGAGGGAGTGTCAGAATTTTACTGACTAACTCTTTTGAACAATTCCGCAGCTATCTTATATTCCTTATGTAAACACTGCTTGAATAGTCAATTTTCTTTGTTAGATATAATTAGCCTATAAATAACAAAGGATGAAGAGGAAAACCTGCTTGTCGCCAGTGTGTTTCTTGGCGAACTGACAAACTGCAAGTAGAACATGTGTTGATTAGCCTTGCTATTACGGATATGATTAGTTTGTTTAACGCTAAGGAAATGTATTTAGCTGAACAACTAAACTTGAGTACATGTAAAACTAAATAACTATAATAACGCCGATGGGAGGCCTCCCACAAGGTGTTTTTTTTTTCGGTGGGAAAATTATCTCATGACATCCCCCGCTCTTGGGCGAAGCGGAAGGTAGTGTCAGAATTTTACTGACTAAAAACCCACTCCTGTTCCTTTGTTGCCTTTCGTACCGGGGCCGATTCTTCCTTCCTGAATCAGACCCTTGGCCCCAGTAGGCTTCGACCCTGCTGGGGCTACAGTTGCTGACATCTCATCGACGCGCGCGTGAAACAGTACGCGCCGTCGACGACTTGGGCTCGGTCCGGACGGTAACACAAGGTGTACGGATGACCTGGTGAAGGCCGCGGGATGGATGCAAGACAATACTATCTCATCTGCTGGCAAGCCATTATGTGGTCAACGATGGAGCAGGCTTGCCCAGAAGTAACATATTCTTTTTTTTTTAGTTTGATATAATCTAGTGCTTGACTGCGATCCCACCTGATGGTAAGCATATTCGATTTTGATTTAAAGACTCACTGTGTTGTAGCTATCAGAAAAAACAGATACACAACAAATAGTTTTACATTACTACCTACACATATAAATAAGCATACGCGTTATTCGAATCGTTGACAGTTTCTACCGAACGTCTTTTTTTCTCCCGCTCTGAGTCGGGCGAGAGGGTGTTAAACTTTTACCGACTAAAATCCACTCGAGTTCCTTCCTACTCTTTTATACATGATGGGCTAATTCTGTCAACAACAAACTGGTTCATAACGATACATTTTTTTTTGGGAGGTGGGTAGTCATTCGCTTGGCTTCCCCCGCTCTATGGTGGGAGCGGGATGGCGTGGCAGACTATGACTGACTAAAACTACACCTATGTTCCTTCAGTTGCCTTTTGTGTTCTGGGACCACGAGTATCCTTTTCATAAGTTTCGCAGGCATCGGCCCTGCTGGGCCCTTACGGTTTGCTGATCTTTCTGAGGCGCGCGTGGTACACTACGCGCGTCGACGACTTGGCTCTTAACGACTACGAAACGTCAATGTACAATAAAAACATTAAATTCGTGTCATAATTATTGACACAACGTGTTCTATAATTTAAAAGCTATTCCACATTCCGGACGTCGACTTGCGGCCGAATGCGGCGGCACGTATACTGATAACGGCTGATAACGATGTACCTATGTAACTAACACATTACATTGCCACTGATACCGCAGACCAATATTTTGATAGCCTGTTAAGTAGTGATTTTGGTTTAGTGATGAAACTTTGAATGGTTTAGGTTTTAAATCCCTTGAATACAATGAAAGGAAATTTTAGTTTTTTTGTTTGTTTATTTGTTCAGCAGTGCGAACATTTTAAACTGATTTCAGTAAAAAACGATTGTATGATATAGTTCCTATATTTACATGGTAAATCATCAATTGACTTCACCTGCTATGGGTGGCGCGGGAGTGTCAGACTTGTACTCACTGAAACAGACAGTGTGTCCTTCAGTTGCTCTTTTAGGGAGGGTTACGGAAACTCCTTCGAACTATCATCAGCCCTGGCAGGCTTCGACCCTAACTAACCCCGTCAATTTTGCTGATATCTTTTGAGGCGCGCGTGGTACACAACAAGCCGTTTTGACGCGGGCTTGGTCTTTCCCGAACGACTAGACGGCGACCCTTTGCTTATCGTGTGCAAGCCTGCGCCTACGATCGAATCGAATCGAAACGTCCTACGATTCCCGACGCCCGAGGCGTCTCCGGCGTCGGGGCCTGAGGCTTGTTACCGCCTCACGGCTCTGACCGCCTCCTTCGCATTACTGCTTCTCAGATGGATATGATGCAGTAGATATCTAGGTAGTATATCTAACGATTTAATATTAAGGTTGTATTTCATCAACACATTATTTAGTTTAAGTTCCTGAAATAACATTCAATTTTTTTATTGAAAAGACAGAAAAGTAGCCATTTACAATCGTATTTAATAAACTATTGGACACGTTGCGTTACTGACTTGATACAACCCCATTTGTATGTATATAAAGCTTAGTAAAAAAACCTAAAAAGGAATACAGGATCTTTCTAACGAAGTGCAGGAGTTTCAATTTTTTCACGTCACTGGTTATTATTATCTATTTTTAGACCAGCGATTCAGTAGGAGTAATATTGCTGAAAGACGGTGATATAGTTATATCGGAAACATCTTATCATGAAGTGACCAAGGTCTATTGTCGAGAAAAAAGAGTGAAAACTTCAGTTAAAGCTTATTAATTACAGATACCATTTTTGTAACATATCATGGACCTTTCAGCAAGACTCAGTACCCGGCTTTAAGGCACGCATTACCCAGGCTTAGCTTACAGTCAATGATCCAGACTCCATTAAGGCTGACGATTGGCTTTTCGGCTAGCCCAGACCTCAATCCCCTGGACTACACATTGTTGTCCGTGTTAGAGGACATGGCCTACTCTAAACGTCACAATAATTTGGAATCGTCAAAAGATTCTTTACGATCAGCAGTGGACAACTTTCCAATGGACACAGTGCGTAAAGCGATAGACGTGTGGCTTGAACACTTAAAGCCCTGTGTTAACACTAACCCACAACTTCTGATTTAAGTGTTTAAAGTTAACTATTTCTCAAAGCCTACAACTTGTCATAATTGGGCATTAAAGCAGATTTAAAGGTCAGCGGGGCTCTATCCGGTTGCAGCTAGCCGGAGTTAAATGGAGTATACGCCTTAACGTGTTCGCTCTGTGTACGCACCTTTACAGCAAAGGTAAGCTATATTAGTCACATTAGAGCACATGATCGCAACCCGTAATTGCACTAAATCAGAAACCAGTCAATCAGCCAAAATCGGCTTATATATATAGAATAGAATAGAATAAACTTTATTGTACACCAAAATAGTAACAAAAACTTTTACACTAACTTAAATCTATGGGTACAAAGGCGGTCTTATCGCTGACATCGATATCTACAAGACAATCTTGGGGTGGAATGTAAGAATTTGAAATAGAAAAAAAAAAGGAAAAACAAGGGGGGTAGTCTGCGGTGTACTGCAAATTAATAATGTAAATATTAGGAGTATAGTAGTAGTAGTTACCGGTAAGTTATTACGGTCTGTCGGTGTGGTGCAAAATCGTGTAATATTATAATATATTATGTTCTATTAAATAAATAAGTTATCGATAAGGTGTTCAAAAGCACGTGAAGTGATATCGATAATAACATCTATTATAGTTGTCTCCTTCAGCGGATTTCATTATTTCCGAGCCATTAAAGTGTTTCCTTTTTATTTGCTACAAGTAGCGGGCTCTTATCTTATTTTATGTATATGTAATTATTATTTATTTATTTAAATAACACAATTACAGCTATTAACGCCAATGCGATGCTATTACCAGCTATACATCTGTATTCAATTTATACAAATAATATACATAAACTATGTCCAATAATGCGACACTTGGGGGAGGCTTATGTCCAACAGTGGACGTCTTTGGGCTGAAATGATGATGATGATGATGCCCAATAATGTAATGTGTCCTAATAGGCGTTGAGTTTAAATATATTAGTTAATCCTTGTAATGAAGTGTATGACAGACGAATGGTGAAGTGGCTGAGTAATTGGCCGATGCGCTGCGAGTCGATTCCCGCGTGGAATAAATATTTGTATGACCTATACATATGTTCCGTCTGAATTTCTTGTGTTCGTGATTTTTACATGTTTGTGTGTCGTTGGTGTTCAAGATACAGGAGTTATTACTAGTAGAGTGGCAGAGTTTAAAAAAATATATCGAATTTTTTTTACAATGACTGCAGACAACAAAAGAAATGGCTGTTTTCCTTAGGCATTGACAAGCGGCTCAGAACCGAGATTTATGGAAGGAATGAAGGCAAATTACTTATTTGTCCTACAGTGGGACAGTACACGCTACATGTAATAATAACTGTGATAGCAGTTAAAGCAGAAGACTGTAAAATAAAAACTTAAAATACTAAAGTAAAACTTATAATATAAAGTTTTGAGAATCATTCATAAAGCTGTAAATTTATATTCTTGGGTATTTAGAAGAGTACTTTAAGACCAACTTATTTCAAAACGTTGGTTCAAAATATATGTTTCATGTATCTTTTATGAAACGATGGATGAGATGGTTGATATGAAAAAAAAAGTGTGAAACGTTCAAACGTTGCTGTGTAAACGTGTAAAAATGTTTTTTTTTTTAAACCTATTTGCAAAATAAATATAATTTATCAACAACAATTTAAAATTTTTGCACATGGTGAACATCTCACCTATACGCACAAAACGTTTTGGGAAGACATTCATTGTGCGTACAACTAAGGGGTATTTTTTTTTTTTTTATTGGGTGGGAAAATCATCTTATGACAAAACCTGCTCTTGGGCGGAGCGGGAGATAGTGTCAGACTTTTACTGACTAAAAACCCACTCCTGTTCCTTCGTTGCCTTCGTCCCAGGGCCCCGGGTTTCGTTTTCACACTACCCATGGCCCCAGTAGGCTTCGACCCTGCTGGGCCCCTACGATTTGCTGACATCTCCCTGAAGCGCGCGTGGAACAATACGCGCCGTCGACGACTTGGGCTCGGTCCGGACGGTTACCGGACGGTCGGACGGCGGGCTACCCATTGCTCGCCCTCCGCAAGCCCGCGCCTACGGTGGCCGGAAATCGGGATCGGAATCCCGGCGGCGGACAGGGCGTAAGGACCGTTGCCTCACGCGATCGGCCGCCTCCTTTGCTAGCATTACTGCTTCGCAGAAGGAGGCGACCGCCTGCCACTCCTCCTCGCTCCGGACCATGGCCTGAACCAAGGCCCGGCGCGAGAGATCGCCGCCGCCGATTGCCCTCACGAGGACACGGCGTTGCTCTGCCCAAGCGGGGCACACCTCCACCGTGTGCTCTACCGTGTCCTCCGGGCGGTCCACACAGTGGCGACACCCGGGCGTCGTTTCCGCACGAATCCGGTGCAGGAACCTCCCGAACTTACCGTGTCCGGTGAGAACCTGCGTCGTGCGGAAGGTGAGGACGCCGTGAGGTCTTTCCAACCACGCCTCAAAGAGGGGACTTACCGCCATAATTGTGGCGTGCCCAGCACTGGGTCGCGACAGTCGCCATTTCTCCATGAGAACTCGCCGGAGCTCTGTCCGCCATGCTGCGACTTGTCGCGGCAGCGGAGTTTCACCCCGGCGTTGCATCTCCATGCGCAGATCGTGCATGAGTGCAAGGACACAACTAAGGGGTGGAACTCTCTGCCAAAGTCTGTGTTTCCTGATAGCTACAACCTGGGATCTTTAAATCAAGAATGAATATGTTACTTCTAAGCAAGCGTGCTCTATTGTCGACAACCTCGTGGCTTTTCATCACGTGAGGCAGAGGTCAAGCACGAGTCTAGCAAAAATTGCGCATCAAGTTTTTGACGATAATGTATCTTTTATGAAACATTATTAATTAGATGTTTGAACAAATATCAAGACATGTTTTAGTTTTCCCGGAAAACTATGACTTAGATTTTCACGTAAGTTTCAGTTACTTTTCAATAATTTCCCCTTCCCAAACCAAGTTACAGCTATAACTCCATGTATTAAGGTTAAAGTAAACTTAGTAAAGCAAGTTATCACTATTTACGGGACTGAAACAATCATTAAACTGAAACTTTATCGTAGGACGTGACTCGGGGAAGGTCCGGTGTTGGGTACAGCTGAAACTTTCGTAATCTCGTGTGACAATCTTCGGGATGACTATAATAATAGTCCAGTTTGGGAATTAGGATAGTGACAATGATAATGTATAAATGGTAGCTAAGAAATAGGTACGTTATGTACGGTTTGTTATTCAAAAATCTAATTATAAAAAAGTAAAAAAAACAACCATTTAAAAAGAATAAAATTAACTACTGGGTCTATGACCAGTGCGTGTTGCCAGTGATGACATATGGCTCTGAGACGTGGTCGCAAAGGGCAATGGAAAGGGCTATGCACGGAGTTTCCTTGCGTGATCGCGTCAGAAATCAGGATATCCGCAGGAGAACCAAGGTTACGAACATAGCCCGAAGAATCGCCAAACTTAAGTGTCAGTGGGCAGGGCACATTGCTCGCAGAACAGTTGGTCGATGGGGACGAAATGTTCTGGAATTGCGACCACGTACCGGAAGACGTAGCGTTGGAAAGCCTGTGTACCTGGTGAGGGTCGGGGGAATCCGATGGATGCGAGACGCACAGGACCGGTCATTGTGGAGAAATTTGGGGGAGGCCTATGTCCAACAGTGGACGTATTTCGGCTGAAATGATGATGATGATGAAAATTAACTTCTTCTTTATAATTTTTACCATCAACTTAAAACGTCGTTACACAATTTGTACGATAAAAAAGGTTGTCGCAAGATTTTAAGTACTCGTATTTATTTATTTTCAAAATTAAAATCAATCAGATTAAGTTATTTAATTAACTTGTTTATCTACACAGGTAAATGTCGCGAAAAAGCTTGTAAAAAAGATAGTAGATTATATGTTCAAGGCACTACTGAAGATCCACATCCTCAAGTACCTAATTAAAAGACTGGAGCAATTTTACTAGCTTCTGCCAGTGGCTTCGCCCGCTTAAAAGTATTTTTTTCATACAAACTTCGGACTCCCGTTTTATCTCTTGAGGGAATTTTGGATAAAATTTTATTATTCTTTCTATACGTCATAAAAGGAATTTTTGTGTAAAATTTCAGCGTTCTAGTCGTCGCAAGGGTTTCATCATCATCATTTCAGCCGAAAGAAGTCCACTGCTGGACATAGGCCTCCCCCAAGCGACGCCACAACGACCGATCCGCAAGGGTTTAAGTTGAACAAAAAGAAAATAAGAATGAAGAGAGAAGGTAATAAGTCAGTGAAAACTTAAGTCAACGTGAGTCAGGACTGCCTTTTAGAAAGACGAAAGAAAATATGTTTATTTGGCACACCATGATCAACAAATAATTGATTTACAAACTCAAATTAAACATAAAAATGGAGAAAAATTATCAATTCGTATCTATACAACACTGTTTTAAAGATACAAATGTGAAAGTAACCACCGAAATGATCACGATGGGGTGATGGGATGGTTTTAGTGAGGTCAAAAACCCTCTAACACTGATCTTTTCCTGACAGTCCTAAACGCGTTTGTATTGATCAACCATTTTCATTTAGCACATTGAATTTTAGATGGTTTAATTTATTACATAAACATATTATATATACATATTAACTAATAAATATTATAACTTAATAAGTATTTAAACAAACTAAAAATAATATTATGTACAAACTGGTAGAAAAAGAACACATAGGGCATCAAAAAATTCGTCCGAATTAGCATTGCCATCCAGCGTGGCAATGCTGCCAGCGTTCTGGGCACTTTTCCATTGACATCGATGGACGAATTTTTTATATAAACTAAATCTGATAATTATACTTATAGATGAAATCATGTTATAAGCCACGAGGCTCAACTATGCGGATCTTTAACTTATGTGGTGCGTGAAACACTTAGCACTTCTAAGTAATAAATCTAAGCATGAGTAAGAAAAAAAGTGCTAAGTCACGTTAGGTGTGGCTGATTGGCTACTGTAGTATATTTAGGTAAAGAGTAAAGGTTAAGGTGCCTGAAAACGAAGTTGGTTAGGTAATAGGTAGTCTTAGTCAGCTATAGGCAGGTTATACTTAAACCTTAAAATGTTTTTTTTTTTTTTTTAATAGAAGTTCTTTGTAATCCTTCGTATTTTTGTTCGTAGGGGCGTAGCTCATGTGGCGACACTTATATTGCTGACTTGCATACTGGCAGCATAATTATAACTTTTAAAGTTTATGTAAAAAAAATTTAGGTATTCAAGATTGTTTCAGAATGTCAAATAAGTAAAAGAATAAGAAAATGAAATATTTTTATAAATAATATAACAAAGAGTGCTTTTAACAATATAATAATACAAATTGAACTAGAAGCCGTCTCCGTCTATATCAATACTACATATATAACACACTTAAATTCCGTAGAAGTACCTATGTTTGTAATTTTCTTCACCTAGAGCCCTTGATACAGTGCTGGTTTGAGTTAATTGCCTCAACTTGAGGGGTCTTTATAGTAAGTTTTTTTCTTTTTACAAGCTTTTTATTAACTTGCAATGTAACTATGAATGTTCCGCATGTATGCCGAATGTAATGTTCGGCTCAAATCTTGCAACTCAATTTTGAAGTAGATTCAACCGATTGAGCTGAAATTTTGTATACAAGTTTAGTTTGGATGACAATGCACGTCATTTTAAATTCAACATGGCGGAACACCCAAGATGGCTGACTAGTTATTTTTAATGCACGCTAACAATATGGATATCAAATGATAGGGGCTAGTTGAGAATAACATGAAAAATAAATAGACGTCACTCTCGATCTAATATGGCGCTAAAATCTTGTTGTAAAATGGTTTTTAACTTTTAATTTTTTTACCTTCCTGCCCTTGTCCCATGTTACATGGGCTCGGCACAGCAAGACGTTTACTTCCATTCTATTTTAGAAAAATACTATAACTAATTAAGTACAGTTAAATCAATTTTAGCGGTAATACCACCCATTGTTACACCCTATTAATTTTAAGCTTCTACTGTATTTTTTACGGTGTACAATAGACACTATATCTATAAAAATACATCTAAAAACTCTCCTAACAAGTTAAATGTATTAAAATATGGCGTCAAAACTTTCCACCCTGTCGTTCTCGGCTGGAAGTGTCCCCATATTTTACGTCAATGCTTAGTCTCTAATCGAGGCAAAAGCCAGGCCTTGGGTCACGCGATGTGTCAACTAGGCATTTGGATAAATCTTTAAACAGCTTTAGCGTAGCTCAAACGCTACGTCCTAAGAGTTTCAACCTCAAACATCAGTTAAATTTCCGCCGCTTAAGGTTCTACGCAGACCCGCTATGAGCAAAGGATATTTTTGAAAAGTCCTATAACGCAACGGAAAACTGAAAGACACAGGTGTGGTTTTAGTCAGTAAAGGTGACAAGAGCGAATAGGTTACTTCTAGGCAAGCGTGCTCCATCGTCGGCCACATCATCACTTATCATTAGATGCAATAGTGGTCAAATGCGAGCCTATGCATGATAAAAAAAGGCCGCACGCTACCGCTAGAAAGAAGAAAGAAAGAAAAATATTTTTTTTTTGTACATACACAGTGTAGAAAAAAGTAAACTTAACTAAACGCTCGATAAGTCATTGGATTATTTTCCACAAAAAAAGGTTCTTCGCAGCCGCAGCTTTGGATAAGTGACTTCTAAGCAAACCTGCTCCTTTGTGGACCACATCATATTTTATCTACACTAATATTATAAAGAGGAAAACTTTGTTTGTTTGTTTGTAATGAATAGGCTCAAAGACTACTGGACCGATTTTAAAAATTCTTTCACCATTCGAAAGCTACATTATCCACGAGTAACATAGGCTATATTTTATTTTGGAAAAAAATAGTTTTCCGTAAGATATTTGAGTTTTTCGGACACAAGGTGTAAAAAGTCAACCAGAAAAGTTACTTATTTTGCGTACGCTGCCTAAACTATAAAAGATAGAACCATAAAATGTTCTAATTAATTGTAGATCTTATAAATATCTACCAAAGTTTGTTAGAAGAAACCTACTTTCACGCGGGCGAAGCCGCTGGCAGAAGCTAGTATTATATAAAACAGTTCTCAGTACTATAAAAATCCTTGTAGATATTATTGAAAGTATTAAAGTAGCTCCAAAATAAGTAAAGTAACTATAACAAACTTACCGACCTTTGTAATTAGGAAAAAAATGCATCAATCCAATAAAAATATTATAGAAAATACAAACAACAAAGAAATGTGTCTATGTTTTATCTTTCACGCCTTAACCCATGTCCTGGAATAGCATATGCTTTTTATGCCGGAAGTATTTTGCTCGAGATTATTGTCTACTATCACGCGGGAGAATCCGCTGGTAGAAGTTAGTATGTGGTAAACTAAAGGGCAAAACAATTTAAAAATGTTATTTGAATACAATACAGTACAGATTGAAAACTAGTCAGTCTAAATGCATTCTCATTGTGGTATCGACAAGCGGCCGGACTGCGACACATTCATAGCACCAATATTCATAAAAACTTGACATTTATAGTTCTATATTAGAGTCCTTGTCATTTTAAAAAGGTATATCAATTAAGTGCACGACGAGTTTTGCAGATTTAGAATTATCTGATCTTCAATTTTTGTCTGAGCTAATTTTATGATAAAACTCACCGTTTTGTTGAAAATCGCGAAAAACTCGTTTTTGTGATCTTTGACCACGAGTTTTTTTTCTAGATGTCGGATCGATGAGGACTTTTTAGATTTCATTTATGATGGTTTTTTGAAAAATCCTATCAATTTTCAGCTGGGTGCGAATTATTGTAACCTCACCCCTATTTTTTGGACTGATGTTTGAGAAACTACTACCTAAGACTTTATCTGTATATATACATATAAAAATATATCTATATTTTCTTTGGTCACGTCATCACGCGTGAACAGCTGGGCAAATTTCGCAAATTGTTTTATTTTTTTTATACTTGATAGGTTCGCGCTTGACCGCCATTTCACCTGATGGAAAGCGACGATGCGGTCGACGATGGAACGCGCTTACCTTGAAGTAACCTATTCACTCTTGACTTAAAGATTTCCGGGTTGTCTCTAATTCTTTTTCGTTCTGTTTCTTATTGCCAGGAGAAAGTTGTTACGGAAAGAAAAATTAAGGAAATTTTGCAGAAAATTAGAAATAACAAAAAGCTATTTAAGCTGTGAGCGTTTGACAGTTCATTGCTAAGACAGGATAAAATGTGTAGGGTCAGCTAGTTGTAGATACTTTTAATGAGTGTTGACTTCTACTGAATAAATCCCATCAGTGTTCCTTCAGTTGCCCTTTGCGTTCTAGGGTCATGGTTATTCTTCCTAACATTCGCGCAAATGTAGGACTCGTACAACTTATATAGGTAGTATAGCATAGCACATTCAGCCTTATTTTGTTCCCACTGCTGGGACACAGGCCTATTCTCTAGGAGAGGCAATGGGCCGTAATCCACCACGCGGGCCCAGTGCGGTTTGATGGATGTCACATGTCTTCGAATTTTTGGTTCTAGGACATGCCAGTTTTTCACGACGTTTTCCTTCACCTTTTTGAGAGCAGTGGTGATGAAATAAATTACACAGAGTAATGGCGCCTGGCTGGGCTTTAACCCGCGAACTGCAACTCGTAAGTCGGCCACCATTGCTCTTATAACTTACACTTACACGCACTTATATACTATTCCCTTACAATAGTAACACATCCAGACTCAACAACAACCAATTCCATTCTCTAACTAAAATCTAATGAATGCCTTTGGCGTCTTTTATCGCTATGACCTCTGCCCACCCTCGCTGAGTGCAGCGTCAATATTTAATTACTCCAACACTACGATAGTGTAGGAATAAAGAGCTATTTGTAATGCCACCGATGTCTGGCGATAGATAATGAAGCTCCAAGGTCTCTTGTGTAAAACTATCTATTTATAAATACACACTGTCACTTGGTGGAATTGAATACGCCAGATTTCTATGTCACATTATTGGTTAGATGTAGCTCAATTTTTGGTTTTTGATAGGTTCGCATTTGACCAATATTTCACCTGAAGGTAAGCAATGATACCAACCCGTTTCGGGCCCGCGTGGTGGATTACGGTCCATTCCCTTTATGCACTAATGAAACATTGTACAAAGGCGGACTTAATGCCTTAGGCATTTTCTACCAGTCGACCTTAGGGGTGGTGCAGAGGTATAACATGGCAGGTGCAGCTTAAAAGAAGACTGACAGAGAGGAAATAAGAACAATAATAAATATATACTTAGATACATACAAATAAAGAATGACATTGAGAGAAAAACGAATACAACAAATCAAGAGTGTGATGAATCTACCAAGTTCTTGCGACAGTGTTCTCGTGCTTTCACTTTAAAGGACAACCGACTGGTTGCCGTCCTGATGTCCTTTACTAGAAAGGAGGCCTGAGTCCCAGCAGTAGGAACATTAAAAGGCTGATTATGCTATGCTTAAGCAATTATGTGGTTGGCGATGGAGCACGGTTGCCTATAAACATATTTCCTTGCCATCAGGAAACACGCGACTCCGGCAGGGAATTCCACTCTTTAGCTTTACGCAAATGTGAATGAGTTTACAAAACGTTTGGTGCGTATGGGTAAGATGTCCACCATGTACCGATGGCACATCGCCGTACGCCTAGAGCTTCGATGATGGAACAGGCTTGGTGTAATTATAGTAGGTTATGATATTCCTACTCGGGTATAGTTTTAGATTTTGGAAGAGAATTCCTATCAAAAACCAATCCATCATATTATCGTACAGCCATTATACAGACGAAACTTTGTGAGTGTGTGTGTTTGCGTGTTTCTACTTTACGCTCTGACGGCTGCATGAATATGGGTGAAATTTGGCTCATGGGTAGATTATGTCTTGTAATGGATACATAGGATACTGTTTATCAGGGGAATATGTTCCTTTGGGACAATTTTCTGTTTTCACGCGGGTTAAGCACTAGCTAGAAAAATCTCACTCTTGGGCGGAGCGGGAGATAGTGTCAGACTTTTACTGACTAAAAACCCACTCCTGTTCATTCTTTGCTTTCGTCCCAAGGCCCCAGGTTTCAGGCCCCTACGATTTGCTGACATCTCCCTGAGGCGCGGGTGGAACAGTACGCGCCGTCGACGACTTGGGCTCGGTCCGGACTGTTACCAGACAGTCGGACGGCGAGCCACCTCATTGCTCTCCGTTTTCGCTAATAAGGACATGCCGTTTCTTCATAATATTTTCATTCACCGTTTTGAGAGCAGAGGTGATGAAATAAATTACACAAAGTAAAGTCCCTGCCTGGGTTTGAACCCACACCCTACCTCTAAGTCGGGAATCAAAAATCCTAGTCAACAGTAATACCTACTCCATTCCACCAGATCTCAGTACAACTTCAAAAATAAACTAAGCTAATAATAACGAAGCGAAGCGTCCGTATCGCGAGATTTACTCATTTCCTGACATTCTACCGTTTGAGCCAACTCCCAGTTAAGGTCTGAGCGTGGAAAATCTTATTTCGATTTCACACTTTCTACAATCGCGGGATACAATTTGTACTATTAAGAGCGCCCAACCCGTGATTTTCTAGAATCTAGAGAAAGATGTGTGTGTGTGTGTCACGTAAAATATCTGGAGTCTAGATATATTGAAAACATAGATATCGTGTGGTTATTATCTAGGTTTCTATTAAATAATACACAAGTTTGTGTAAAACTAATCCAGAAAAGACCTCTGAAAATATTTTCTTTGTTTGCACAAATATTAGGTGAACTTTGGCCATTCATAATGTAAAATATTAAACCTTACACATTAAATCGAGATCCGGGATGACAAAAGATTTTTTTTTAAATTATAAAATACACACATTTCCTGAAAAAATAATTGTGATATATTCGAGTGAGCTACGGAGCCTTCAGGCGTTATCTCTTCTTCTTTGAGTTGCCGTTTATCAAACATTGCGTTGATAGAAACAACAAGCTTTTCAACCATGCTCACGTTGACCATAAGCGAACCAGGAATAGCCATCTTAAGGGTATGGTTTGCAGTAAGTGATATCGAGTATTACCTTTAATCACTGGAAAACGAATTAGGACTATACATTTTCAGAATAAAGTTTGAAGGAAGATACTTACTTTAGCAATGAGCTAGGTTCGAGGATAGCTTTTTCTGTTCAAGTTTAAACTATGTCATCACTAAATGATAAATATTATATTTCTCACCGTTAACGCGTTAAATATCTTCAACATTGAGATTAGTCTAAAATGTTTATATAATTCATCATCATCTTCCTGCCCTTGTCCCATCTTATTCAGGGACGGCGCATAAAACCAAAAAAAAAAACACGGCGGCGTAAAAAGTTTATATAATTAATATACGAATATTATAAACACACACAACACAAAAATTTGTAAACTTTTATATATTTCCTCTTATTATTATGAATGCGAGGACTACGTGGATTGTTTGTTTTTTCCTTTCAGTAATTTTAACGTACCTATGTCTGGCAATTTGAGTATTTTCTACGGCCTATCAAAATATCCTTTACTCGGTATTGTTCGTCAATTCATTAAGTTCCTTAGTAGTCCTGAGTTGAGCTTTACGAATACTGACACATAGTTGCACTGACAGGACAGGTCTACTCAAAATTGTGTGGTTCTATCTTCAAAAGACTATCTGATACACCTATCTGCATGGTTCTCATATAATTTGAACATTACATATTTGCTGTATATTCGTTGGGCCCGAAAGGATTTGAAGTGGCTACCGCGTTCCGGAAGCCGCAGCGTTGGAAGGCCTCCTACAAGGTGGACCGATGACCTGGTGAGGGTTGCGGGAATCCAATGAAGCGAGACGCACAGGACTGTTCATTGTAGCAACACTTGGGGGAGGCCTATGTCCAACAGTGGACGTCTTTCAGCTGATATGATAACTATGATATTTTCTGTATGGAATTTAAGAGAATTTGACCCCTGAATTTGTTTCGGCTTCTCAGGGTAGTCAGCTAGGAAACACCGGCCTCATCTAGTTCAAACTGACGGAAAAATTGACGTGTAAAAGTGTTTTTTTTTGTTTAAACCTAAGTATTTGCAAAATAAATATTATTTATCAACAATAACTTTAAATTTTTATAAACATGGTGGACATCCCACCTATACACACAAAACGTTTTGGGAACACATTCATTGTGGGTACAGCTAAGGAGTGGAATTCCTTGCCGGAATCTGTGTTCCCTTATGGCTACAACCCGGGAATCTTTAAGCCAAGAGTGAAGAGGTTACTTCTAGGTAAGCGCGCTCCATCGTCGACCGCATCGTCGCTTTCCATCAGGTAAGATAGGGGTCAAGCGCGAAACTATCAAGAATAAAAAATAAAAAACTTCTTCAACTCGATTGCGCAGTTTAAGCTAATAGAAAGATTAATAAGTTAAGTCTTTCTATTAGTTTACAGTGATATTATATAAACTGCACAATCGAGTCAGGCTGTTAACTAGTTGGTAAGCTGAGGTAATGGCTGATTTGCATTCGTTTATAACTCTGTGGAATGGTAGAAAGGCTGAGTGGCTTGGATTTAGGGAATACGAGTACAGGATTTACATAGCTGTTGAGATGTAATGTTACTGTATAATTGTGTTGTTGTAACATTATTAACTGTGGCGTAGGCAGGTAATTAACGGCCCTGGGGTAAATAAAATCTGGGGCCCCTTTTTTGTGGCATATCTTCAAATAGCTTCTCCTGCTCTGTTTGGAACGGAGGAGAATGTCAGATTTTGACGGGTACGACACAAAAAAAAAATGTTAGAATAACGATTTTATACAGTTTAAATTAAAAAAAAAACCTAAGGATTATTTTTTTAAATTAGGAAAACACCGACGATAAATTCTACCACCGGGGGATCCAGAATCATATACAGGATCCATGGTATTCGTTTGTGCGTCGATGTCAAAGACACCCTGTATATAAAGATATTATAGATTAGTATAACTTCAAACTCAAAAATGGGGGGTAACATTTAAAAAACAACATTTTTAAACGATCAATTTCCCATTTCGCCTTATAAAGCGCACAAGAAATAAAATTATGTTTCCGTGTCAATTCTATTTAGCTCGTGTAACTGGATTGTCAACGTCGGGCCGCGTCGTGCTGCGCCGACGGAAGAGAGGAGTAAGTGGATAACACACACGATAGTGACATAACACACGATGCTTCTATTCCTGTGTTTAACTGAGATAAATCTTAGACCTAAGCGAGGTTAAGAATAACCTGTAACTACATGTAAATGTAATAATGCACAACCTCAAACACCCTAATAAGGAAATTAAGTTACAGTCACAATTTAAGCACTGAAATTTTACTTAAATGCACTTAGTACTGTTTTTTAGGGTTCCGTACATCAAAAGGAAACAACGAAACCCTTGTAGGATCAATTTGTCGTCCGTCTCTCTGTCTGTCAAGACCCTTTATCTCGGGAATGCGTGGAGGTATCGAGTTGAAATTAAAACCGTATACTCAAGTCTGCGGTCGTCTAAAAAATCAAACTTTTGAGTTAACAGAAAAAAAGATACGGCCGTTTATGTCGCCAAAAACGTATATTTCGACACTCTCGAGGAAACCAAAATTAATAGGGTACTTCCCGTTGATCTACAATCCTGAAATTTGGCATGAAGCAACGTCTCATAGCACAAGTATAGGAAAACATCTGAAAACTGTAAATTTGTAGTTACGTCACAGAAAAAAAAAAAGATTTTGCGATTCGGAAAAATCTTTGTAACTCAATTCGGGAATTGAACTGTTTTCATAGGAAAGTTTGTACGGAACCCTTACTGTGCGAGTCCAACTCGCACTTGCCTGGTTTTTTTTTAAGTTTTTGTTACTAGTTTGGTGTACAATAAAGTTTTATTCTATTCCATTCTAAATTATTTATCCTAATTGTAAGTAAATAATACCTAAGTGAATTGACTTACTACACTGGTAGCGCATCGGTATTGGTATCTACGCACGCACACACAAATACTCTATGTATTTTATTTATCAAAATTAAATAATAATAATTAAATTTGAAACGAAAATTAGAATTATTTTAAGAAAAAAATACCTCAGTACTTTAAATATAGCTGAAATTGAGTCAGTAGCCGATTTTGAGCATACTACTTTCAAGATTGCGTTTAATATCATTATCATCGTCGTCCACTGCTGGATATAGGCTTCCCCCGAATGTCAACACAAAGAACGGTCCTGTGCGTCTCGCATCTATCGGATTCCCGTAACCTTCACCAGGTCATCGGTCCAACTTGTAGGGGGCCTTCCAACACTGCGTCTTCCGGTGCGCGGTCGCCACTCCGGAACCTTTCGGCCCCAACGGCCATCTGTTCTGCGAGCAAAGTGCCCTGCCCATTGCCACTTAAGTTTGGCGTTTAATATGTTACATATTAATAATTCCAAACTAGTTTTGTCTGACTGCAGTAACAGTTATTTGTTATACAAAAATGCAAAGTTGCTTTTTAACCGCGTGCTCAATTTTGATGACCGAGCAAGCGAAGGATTTAAAAAATAGAATCCTGAGCGTTAGCGAGACAATCAAAAGAGCGCGAGTTGACAAATCTTTGCACTCGAGTGCAACGCGTAACTTTTCATCCCACCTCAGCGAGGAAATTACTAAATGCAGCTAAGGAGTAGAATTCCTTGCCGGAATCTGTTTCCTGATAGCTACAACCCGGGAATCTTTAAGTCAAGAGTGAATAGGTTACTTCTAGGTAAGCGCGTTCCTTCGTCGACCGCATCGTCGCTTGCCATCAGGTGAGATAGCGGTCAAGCGCGAGCCTGTCAAGAATAAAAAAAATGCAAAAGAAATCATTTTCAATCACAAGATACTTTTATTTGAGTTTAGGTATTAACTACTACGTTATGAAAGGTAAGTATTACAGAATAATCTTCAAATTATAACAAATAATACTTAGGTATAATTAAGAAAAAATTAAAGTAACGTTGCTGCAGTTACTTAAGTTGGGTGTAATAATTTTGTTCGATACTGTAATGTTGGTGTTAGTAACTTGTCATTATTAACAGTTTCAGTCAATTCTGTTGGCGTCAAATAAACTTCTTCGTCGCTAAAATCACTCATTTTAGGTTTTTCACTTGTTTTTAAGTTTCTTGTTTTCAACCTAAGGTTTTAACAATGTGACGTGAAAAGAAAATGTCGCGCGCAAAGGATATTAAAAAAGTACCAAGGAGGTTCCGAGTCTGAGTTTTTAACAAATTAAAAAAAAGTTATAGATGAATTTTGCACCATGGAGGTAGAAGTAAATAGGTTTAATGATGTTTTGAATTCACAAACTTAGTGCACACGATGTTCTAAATTCAATTTGCATTATCCTGTAGCTAATAAAAACGGCTTTTGCACTCAGATATCGAAAAGCAAAATACTTTTTCCGAGATGGGGGGATGAAAAAACTCTTATTAAGTTAAAATGCGTTTGTTTTTACGTTTACTATGTTTAAAACATAGTTATCAGTTGACAATAATCCTTTTTTTATTCTTGATAGGTTCGCGCTTGACCGCTATCTCACCTGATGGAAAGCGACGACGCGGTCGACGATGGAACGCGCTTACCTAGAAGTAACCTATTCACTCTTGACTTAAAGATTCCCGGGTCGTAGCCATCAGGAAACACAGATTCCGGCAAGGAATTCCACTCTTTAGCTGTACGCACAATGAATGTGTTTTGTTATAAAGTGAATCAGTTTTTTCAGTAAACAATAACCATTACCAAGTTACCTACCAGTAAAGCATGTTAAAACCAATTTCATAATTTTCCAGCTTACTAATTCATTTAAATCTACTCTTTATTCCCTAGCTCCTCCACTAAACTGTTTATTTAATAAACAACAGGTAATAAACAGAATAATATTTCCCTTGCCTCCGGGCCTCCAGTGTTTCGTGGGCGGATAAAATTAATTTGCCTAAGATCATCTCCCAAACAATATTATTTATATTCTAGTATTTTCTCCAGATTTATCTATACTGTAATATGAAAATAAAATATTAAACGCGCGAATCTCTAGATCCACCAGTCAGAAATTTTTCTGTATGAGAAAGTCAGGTTTATGACGAATATAACCTATAAGTTATGTAAATGTCGTGGCCAGATCGTTTTAAACGTTAAAGTTTGTTGTTATGTCAATCCTCGTTTAGCCTACTTTCTTTAGAATTTTTATTGTAATAGAAATCCTTCATCAATGATATGGCCAAACGAGGATTGACATATCATCAAATGTTAACGTTTGAACGATCTGGCCAGTTTTAGCTGGCCATATCATGAAGTGATCAATTCTAAGATCTGGCCACGGTATATATACATTTATTTATTTATTAAAACTTTATGCACTAGTAAGAAAAATTGTACAAAGGCGGACTTAATGCCTTAGGCTTTTTGGTCCTTTAAAAGGAGCAACTGACTGACTGACATATCAACGCACAGTCAAAACTACTGGGACTATGAGTGTTAAATTTTGCACTAGGCTTCCATTTATGACGTAGCCAAGCACTAAGAAAGAAATTTCCAAAATTCTGCCCCTAAGGGCATAAAACGGGGGTCCAAAGTTTATATAGAGAAATCTACTTTCATGCGAGTGAAGTTGCTGGCAGAAGCTTGTATAACACGAAATGTATAAATTATTTTGGGATACACCTCATTATTTGTTGTCATTGTACAATTACACCTGCACTTTGAAAGTTTTTCGAGTGGCCAGTTGGTCTAGTGGTTAGTGGCCTTGACAGCTATGGCCGGAGGTCGTGGAATCGATTCTGGCAAATGTTTCTGTGATGAGCACGATCTCTGGGTGCAATTTATTTATATAATATGTATATATTTAGTAATATATAAGTATGTTTATCAGTTGTCTAGTACTCATAGCACAAGCTCTGCTTTGTTTTGAACTACCCGCCCATACGTACAAAGCGTTTTGGGAACACATTCATAATGCGTACAGCTAAGGAGTGGAATTCCCTGCCGGAGTCTGTGTTTCCTGATAGCTACAACCTAGGGGTCTTAAAGTCAAGAGTGAATAGGTTACTTCTAGGCAAGCGTGCTCCATCGCCGACTACATCATCACTTACCATCAGGTGAGATAGTGATCCAACGCAACCTTATCAATAATAATTAAAAAAAAAACATTAGATGGCGTTGTGTGATAATTGTGGAATATTATTAAAAATAAAAGACCTTTGCGTGGCCAGCGCTAACTCAGCCAACGTTTATTCAATCTGGTTGAAACTCATTTACCTGATTTGGAATCATCGATATGACGAAGTAGATACCCAACCCATTAACGTAGTAAATCTATCTTAAGCAATTATTGTTTACTTCCAATCTTAAGTAAGGAAAATCTTGGCTCTTTGAAAACTTAGTTATCAGATGTAACAAACGTACAAATTAAATAGCAACTCCCAAGGAATTACTTTAGGAATATTATCCGCTTAGGAAGCTTTACAATTTTAATATTATTAGGTGTAAGATATTATGAGAAATATCGGTACAGATGCCTTCTGTTTTCTTTAGGTTTTTTAGCTTCATGATTTGCATCAAATCGGATAAAAGCACATAGTATTCAAAATGCATTTATGTGTTTATGTTTATTGAAATGAAAGAAAAGGAAGTTAGTGATAGTATTACGAGTGACAGGGCAGAATGAAAGAAAAAAACGTGTTGCGCCGACCACAAATAAGACGGGACAAGGGCAGGAAGATGATGATGATGATGTTTATTGAAATATTAAATCAGTTTTTCCAAAATACCATTTCAGACACTAATCTGCATGGTTTTCATATGATTTGACAATTACATGTTTGCTGTATGGACTTTAAAAGAGACTTTGACCCCTGAGTTTGTTTCGGTGTTTCTTTTTAGGGTAGTCAGCTAGGAAACACCGGCCTCATCTAGTTTAAACTGACGAAAAAATTATCGTGTAAGTGTTTTTAGAACCTATTTGCAAAATAAATATAATTTATGATTTATAATTTCTACTTTTGCCTTGATTATAGTCCAGTGCCAAGACAGAACTAAGACAGTGCTCCATGTTGGCCCGGGGCACTCCCTTATGTATAACTAAGCTATTATAATCTAACTTCTGCCAGCGGGTTGGCGCTTTATTCCAGGAAATGAACTTTTTTTGGTGGACAATGATCAAACAACTTCTTTCGCTCTGGGTAGAGCGAGGAGTGTGAGACTTTTACTGACTAAAACCACCTGTGTTCATCTTTGCCGTTCCAGGGCGGTGTTTCGAATAATCCCGTGTGCAAAAATTTTATGCTGTGAGACTCAGCTCCTTGCTTAATTTTAGTTTAAAATCAAAGGCACGATGACGGGTTATAGGTTTTGATTTACTTGCGAGCGTCAAAATATACGCCATTAACGGAGCGTAAATGGTATTCTTATTGCACTTCTCCAAGGGTTAGAAGACCTGAGTATTTGGTATTAGTTTCAACTTAACACCTCCACGCGTTCCTGAGAAAAAGGACCCTATGAGGGTTCCGTTTTTGCCAACTGAGGTCCAACATCCTAAATATAGCTCACCCGTATCGGAAACAGAGTCAAGAGCTACCAGCAGCGGTTAGGGCTCCAAAGAGATGAACCTCCTTACAACGCGAACCGCCTCCAGGAGCCCCGCTTTCTGAGTCACTTGATAACAGCCCCTTAACGAGAACCTCCAGAGGTCTTTGTCGAGGCACGCGGCTATTAGACCACTGATTGACACGACTATCGGTACAACGATTGCCTAGTCTATTCCCTGGTCCGTTTAGATTTCCTTGAGAGTGTCAAAATATACGTATTTTGCGACATAAACGGGCTTATCTTTTTTTTCGTTAACATAGAAGGTTGATTTTTTCACAGCTTCAAAGGACCACAGACCTGAGTATATGGTTTTAATTTCAACTCGATACCTCCACGCGTTCCGAGATAAAAGGTCTTGACACACAGACGTACAACAAAGTGTTCCTATAAGGGTTCCGTTTTTTGCTTTTGAGGTACGGAACCCTAAAAATGTATGACCAACCCACATTCGACCAACATTCTTCAAAAGGATCAATAACTGTACTCTAACATAGTAATAACTTCAATTCGCTTCGTATTGCGACACCAGTTTACTCGAACAACTGGAGCATTTCCTGATCAATACATAGTATTACCGTCGTTCTATATTGAATCGAAGTTTATGCATTCATATTTAAACACGGAAATGCAAGGAAGGCTCCATTTTATGAGGATAAATGGGTATTATGTGGTTTTAAGTAAAATGAACAATGAATCATTCTGGAGGACGTTTAACTTGCGAAAATCGAGTGTCCTAATAATTTCAAAGGTTTAGTGGTAAGTGGTGGCTGAGTGGTAACGGCCCCGACTTACGAGTTGCAGGTCGCGGGTTCAAACCCAGCCAGGCGCATTACTTTGTGTAATTTATTTCATCACCACTGCTCTCAAAACGGTGAAGGAAAACATCGTGAGGAAATCGGCATGTACTAAAACCAAAAATTCGAAGACATGTGACATTCACCAATCCGCACTGGGCCCGCGTGGTGGATTACGACCCATTCCCACTCTTAGAGAGGAGGCCTGGATCCCCAACAGTGGGAACATTATAAGGCCGACTATGCTATGCTATGCTATAATGTTCCCACAGACTTAGACCCCCTCTTTAGGAGAGGAAATAGGCCGTTATCTGCCAAAATGGGCCAAAAGAAGAGACAAAACACATTTTGTAAAAAGTGATTTTTCATGATTTTTCGATCTGTACTTATATTTTAAATTATACTCTGACTAGCTTCTGCCAGCGGCTTCGCCCGCGTGAAATTGGGTTTTTTCCATTCAAACTTGAGACCCAGACCCACATTTCAACCCCTGAGAAGGTGAATTTTGTAAAATCCTTTCTTAGTGCTCGCCTTCATCGTAAAAGGAAACCTTGTGCAAAATTTCACAGTCCTAGTCCTTGTAGTTTCGTCTGTGCGTTGATATGTCAGTCAGTCAGTTTCTCCTTTTATATATATATAGATGAATAAAATTATTCTCCTTACCTAACCTTTCCTTGAAGCTCTCAATCTCTCCGCTATTTTTTTTTAGGTTTATTCCAAACGTATGAGATTTGCAGCTTCGCCCTCTGAGACGGGCAGGTTCCATATCAATTCTTTAGGTGAAAGTTGCAAGACTATAAAAATCCAGACCAGTGGTTTTCAAGTTTGACTGAACTGCGACCCACCTAATAAAATGTCCTAAATCGAAACTCACTCTTGGCTTTCGTGAAGAATAAAAGTAATAAGCATATCTATGCAAATAATGACTCTTCAAGTAAGAAAAAGAAGTTAAGATCCATCGCCTTGCTTACAAACTTTATATGTAAGTTATACTCAATTAAATACAAGCTCTGTTTAAATAAAAATGATGTCTCTGTAGATTAGGTATCGAATTTTGTGGACGCATCGTTATGTTAGCTCGTGACCCACCAAAGGGTCGCAACCTAAAGTTTGGGATACACTGCCTTATACAATTGTTCTGATGTTTGTTTATTCCTTTTCGATACAAAAGAGAGGTTATTGTCCTAAAGTGGGACAATAGACTATAAAGGATTCATATAATAGGCATCTAGTCTTTGTTAACTGAAAAACAGGTTTCAAAAACGTACGCTGATATAATTTCACGCCGATTTTATATCAATTTTATAGGATCACGATGTACGGCTTTATAGTTTATCCTTTTTATTTTTATAACTTAGTCGGCTAAGTAATTAAGCTACAATATACTTTGAGAGAGCAGTAGCCTTGGGGTTTTTAACCCTGCGAGAAATTTTCAACTATGGGCTGTTTTTCCTTTTTATACCATTAGGATAATTGATTTATGATTATTATTGATATACACCACACATTTTTAATTAGTTCAAATACTTAAAGGGCTTATTAGAAAAGATCTCGATATTATTTAAGTAAAGTCTCAAATAAATAATATTCACAAACAGTAAAGTTATTAGAGTTTGTTTATATCCCAAAATGTCACTCAATTTTTGGAAATAGTGTACAGGCTATTGATTATGAATGAAAAACAATGGAAGAACACTGCGCGTAGTATTTTCAAGGAGTAATTGTTATGATAAATTTTCGTGGACAATTTTGGGATTTCGTTTTTTTTACTTTTGATTACACAAATATGGTAAGTAACGGTTACGGATAGAGCCCCATTCTTTTTTGTACTAATAAAAAAATAGGGGTGTATATGAAAGGAGAAACTAACTGATTGACATATCAACGCACAGTCGAAACTACTGGGACTAGTAACATGAAATTTTGCACAAGGCTTTCTTTTATGACGACTAGTTAATTCGACAGACGTTGTCCTTTCTTAGCAATAAACCGTCAAAAGCGCGAACTGCCAAACGCTCAAAGGTTAAATAGTCGTTGTTTTCTGTAAATAAACAATATACTTAATTTTTCTTTCCGTAAAAACCTTCTCCTGATAATAAAAAACAAAAAAAAAATAGCGAAATTGGTCCAATCATTTACGCGTGATGACGTTATCAAGGGAAATAGGGATTCATTTTTATATACTTACATATCTATCGGTCCTGACAGACGTTTGTTGTATGTGAAAGCTATCTTTTCGTGAGAAAAGCAAATTGAGAACCCGATTGCAGCGCCATCTGCCGGGATCAATTGTATTTTCAAACCGTCCAGATACAGACAAAATTTCATCCAAATCGGTCAGGTTGTTTAGGAGGAGTTAGGTGACAAACACACGTAAGTAAAAAAAAATTGGATATAGGTAGATAGTTATTATTTGATTGTTAGTCTCTATAACCGTCTAAAATTAATGCTTAGGTACGTAATTAAAATCAATAAATCGTCGCGTTGCATCAGCAAATCAGCATTATGAGAAGTATCAAACGATTTATCAAAGAATCGTCTTACAAGTGAATGAATCACGGCGATGCAATGGCGTCATATTTCACCATCTTGCTTTTATTAGGGATTGGGAGAGTCCAGATTCGTCAGCAGATCGTTTAGAGGAATGTGTCACCATTTGTCGATGAACTGCAGAGACACTTTTAGTAAACACGACTGTATTTTCGTTAAAGGCGCTTGTAATTACACGCAAAGAAATTTCACTGAATCTGCGGCAGATATGACCAATTCATCATGTACACGACAAGAATTTTGTCTAGATCTAGGCACGAAAATTTATTGTGGTACCCCCTCACCTACCTCGCCCTCCTACCGCACCATAGCAACTCTACGCGTCGTGTCTAGCGCAGACAAAATTTTATTCTTGGTCAAAGTCAATGCAGTGTACACAGTTCACGTGTAGAAACGACAAGGATTCTTGCACAGGCCCGGCGAATTTTCTTAACGTGTACAAGCGGGCTAACCATGTTATATTACAATTATTAAAATAAAGCTAAGGGAACAAGAAAATTAATAGTTACTATTATAATCATTTGCAGTAGTTTGTGATACCATAGTACATAAACAAGTCAGAGAGCTTCATTAACGGCTTTCCTTAATCGTAGGTAGGGTTAGATGAAGGGATCAGGTGATGACACTGTCCATACATAGGGTACAATTTATTGCCGCCAATGTGCTGGAAAAATCAGAAATTGTTGTAGGGTTGGGTTGTCATCCAATCTGAAATTCAGTTACCTTTGGAGTTTAAAAAACGCACTAAAAAGAGCAAAATAAGTTTGCGTTTGTGGGTTTGTATCTTCGTTATTAAATACCTACTTCTGAAGTGTAAATATATTTTGTAAAAAGTTTTATTATTGATTTGTTTTGTTTAATTGATTTGTATATAAATGGACTTTGATTTTAATTTATTGGATTTAATTTGTTTTCAATTTAGTTTATTTGATTTTAATTTATTTCATTTTATTGTAATTTATTGACAGTGTCTCATTAATTTTAATGTAATTAATTTGGTTTCATTTTGGTATTATTTTAATTAATGTATTGTTTGCGTTGTGAAGTGTTTTGTTTCTGTAAATGGGTATATTTAACCTGAATAAAAATAATTACTATTATTATTATTATTTTACAGTTTTTATTTTATGTACCCCCTTAGCAAAACCTGCACTTAATAACTAACCTAGACGTGTGCAAGTTATAGTAAGGTAGGTATAAAATATAACCATTACAAGTACGGCTATAATATTTGAGTTCCCTCGATTTTTTCTGGATTCCATCTTCAGGATCTTGGGACTACCTGGGAAGTACATTCTTACGAACAAAAAAAAAATTAGAATCGGTCCAGGCGTGTACAAAAACCAACGAATTCAGAACTACCTTCTTTTTGAAGTCAGTTGAAAATATACTTTGAGAAAGCCCTGAGTTACTTAAATAAGAGCTTTAGTAACAATACATTCTCAAACCACAATCTTGTATAATTGTTATTATGAGTGTCAAAAATATCCCGCTGCCCAACAAGGTTCCTAAATCTCAATAAACGACCCCCCTCTGTTGGCTCCCCCTGGCTTTCGAACCAATGGCTACCGGAAGTCACTATTTCTGGACTTCGTGAATGCTGCTAGTTCGGCCATGGTGTTTAGAAATACATCTTTTTGAACAGAATAATTTATCATCTGATTGGTGGAACACCAAAGTGGTAAACGTAGGTGTTTCCCGGTTAATTTTTTGTATCAGAAAGTATTCAAAATAAAATTTATAAAAAATATGAAACTAAAAGTAATTAAGGATGAAACTACAAGCTGGATTTGCTGCTATCATCGGACAGAAATCTGCCTCGCTGCTCTGCAGAATGTAAGCCAGTTCCAACTCCATCTTGAAGAACATAGCTGGGAGATACGGATTCTCCGATTATAATTATTCTGCGAGATACATCTCTTGATGCTCTATCAAGAGATGTATCTCGCAGAATAATTTTGGCGCAAAGTATTAATACTAATGTAGGATGAATAAAACGTATGAATGATGTGTGAAACAAAGCGTAAAAGTGTGAGAGCGATACAAAGGAAGGGTATAAAAAAGACAAGAAAAAGATGGCGGAGGGCGACTTGCGAACGTTAGGGCATACTAAATTTGATTAGGTTTTTATTATAAAAAAATAAGAAGTGAACTAATAAACGAACAAGCATCATCCACAGTTTTATTTGCTTCTCTACAAGGCCACGACCCACCAAAACTACACTAACATAGTCATTAGTCATAAGTTTCTTGTTTACTAACTCACTAGTGATGTATCTAATTTGTACAAAAAGTTCTTAAGTTCTTCGGGGCAAGTTATGAAAGAAAATTGCTTGATACATGAACATAACTTGAATTTGGATTAGTAGCCAATCCCACGGTTTATGTATTAAGAATTTGAAGTTGAGTATTTGGCAAAGTTTACTTATGAGTATACCAGTTTTCACTTGTCAAATACTTAGCAATAATGTTGGGTTTCACACTTTCTTAAATGCAAATACTCAATAGGGAAATCGGCCATTACTTTTCTTATCTTTCACCTTACCTTCTTTGGTCACACTACTAATAAAGGTACAGTGAAGACAAGACTGTGGTTTTAAGACATGTCATACTGTAGGGATCAGAATGTTGGGCTATGAAAAAGATGAATGAAAAAAGAGTATATGTGTAGTGTGGCGAGAATGGATAAAGTAACAAATGAGTATATTGTTACTGAAAAATTGTTGTTGTTGTTCGTTTGTTTTGGTATCGTCATGTGAAGAGGAGAGATGAAGCGCATGTTACCAAAAGATATATTTTGGAAACTTACTTTCTTAGAGTACACATGTGTGTGGATGGAGAGGGAGAGGGAGGCCAAAGCAAAGATGGATAGATTTTGTGAGGAGTGATATGAAAGAAAAGGGAGTTAGTGATAGCGTGACGGATGCCTCAGATAACACGAGACATGGACAGAAAGACTAAGGAATCGATTTTAGTTGAATATAATAATATCAATTTGTAATGGATTAACTTTAGGGGGAAAACAGTGGGTTCGAAAAAGTTACCGTGCCCTTTAAATGAAAAAGGCAGCTGAAGGAACGCGGGTGGGTTGGAGTCGGTACAACTTCGACAGTTTCTCTCGCTCTAACCAAAGCGGGAGAAGTTATTTGATTTAACAACTAAACAGGAGAGGGAGGAGGCAGTTACAAAAGGAAAATACCACTGCAACATGTAAGCTATATTATTACAAGATAGCTCACGATGTTTTCCCTAATAATCAACAGCTCAAATAATTAATGGGAAAGGTCTGGACATTACATCCTAATTAATTGTAAAATACCATAACTATGTACTTACATACTTGTTATAATAAGTGTTAGTTATAACATCGCCTTGGACTTATCTGTAAAGGTGTTATAATGTAATAAATAAATAAAATAATAAATAAAATGTTATAAAATTTTCATTATTATTTAGACTCAGATTAATAGCACAAAATCTATCTATTTTGTGTTAATAGGCTCTTAATAAACTAGTGCGCCTCACCATCAACGATTGCATCACTGCTTACAATCAGCTGGGAGTGGGCAGTCAAGCACTAGTTTATATTATTTAAAAAAATGATAATAAAAAGATCAACAATATTATTCGCAATATCTTTCAGCGACAATTAATTACAAAAACTCAGAATATCTGCGACAATCTGTCACTTGTATATTAAGGGACGTTCGTGCTTACATTGTGTTTTGTAAGCACGAACGTCAATAACGAAAACATCAATATACGATTATGTGCGGTTTATAATTGGCATAAGACGGATATCTATGAGTAAATTGTAAACAATAACCAATAATAATATCACGTAAATAAACTATACACAGTATATCTTATTTTCTCAAGAATAAGAAGTAAACTTAGGGAACACACACATGCACAGGCGCAGAGTAGCCAGCCTATCGGTATTTTACAGGTTACATTTTGGAGAGTGTGCGCGGGAACTGCATGACTTGGTTCCGCCATCTCCTTTCTACCATCGGACAAACCGACAAACGGCGAGTATCCACCCTTACGTTGTTGAAACTTCAACGGCCCGGACTAAGCGTTTCGCTTCGTCGTTTATACCACGTACATCGAAGGACTGGAACAATTTGCCTGCTGCGGTCTTCCCGTCCAACTATAATATAGGTGTCTTCAAGGCTAGAGTGAATAGGCTCTTAATAAACTAGTGCGCCTGACCATCAATGATTGCATCTCCGCTTACCATCAGGTGGGATCGCAGTCAAGCACTGGTTTATATCAATAAAAAAAAATAACATTTTATTATTTCTCGGCTATCTATGTGTCACGAGGACTACCCTCAGGGCACATGAACAACAAACATTTCTAGAGAAAAGCTACAAAATTAATAAGTCCTGTTATTATCTACTTATTTGCTCTCCGTAGACCTTTTATTACGAGTTTTATTAATTTGAAATTCATGTACAAAGGCAGGTTTAATACCTTAGGTATTCCTGTCATACTGTATGGATCAGAATGTTGGGCTGTGAAAAAGACGGATGAAAAAAGATTGCATGCAGCGGAGATGAAAATGTTAAGATGGATGTGTGGTGTGACGCGGTTTTGGAAGAATTAGGGGAAGTTTGAAAGTGGCGCCAGTAACTGAAAAGTTGAAAGGGAATCGTTTGTCTTGGTATGGTCATGTGAAGAGGAGGGATGAAACGCATGTTACTAAAAGAGTTATAAGTTTACATGTGGATGGATGGAGGAGAGGGAGACCAACGAAAAGATGGAAGGATTGTGTGAAGACTGATATGAAAGAAAAGGAAGTTAGTGATAGCATGACGAGTGACAGGGCAGAATGGAAGAAAAAAAACGTGTTGCGCCAACCCCAAATAACACGGGACAAGGGCAGGAAGATGATGAGGTATTCTTTGCGACTCAACTAATTGTAATTGAGGATGTGAATAGGGGATAACATGGCATATGCATCGTTAAATCTGTTGGAAGTAAAACTCCTTACATATTATAAAACAAAGCACCCACCGCGTCTGTCTGTATGAACGCGATAAACTCAATGCACAGAGTGATTCATTGGGAAAGTTTGAGTCTATAACATATCGCTCACCTAGCAATATATTGGCACATCTACATTTTTCTCAGTTTACACAAACTAGTATCAAACATTGTACAAATCTCTAAAATAAAGTTCTGAGTTCATTTTATATCAATGTTAATATAAATTGGGATGTTGACTAATAGTATAGACCATAATAAATATAATTAAGGATAAAATAATCCACTTTTAAACACTTAGGCTGTTAAAACTTAATTTCGTATTTATTGTAGATGTGTTAATATTTTACTAAGTGAGCGATATGGATATTAAAGTTACAGAGAAAAACTGAGAATTTAAATGTGGCGAGTTACTACTAGTATATTAACACTTTAGAATTTTGATTCTAGAATTTAATGTAAGTAACGTCATACAGGTATTGTATTTTATTGTTCTTCATTTCAACCGATAATCGCTTTTCTCCTCAAAACATAATGTAAACATCGTATTTAAGCTTGCCATTGAAATGAATCGCCACGCTTTCACTAACTTCCTTTCCTTTCATATCATATCACTCCTCATACAATCCATCCATTTTTTCTTTGGCCGTCCTCTTCCTCTCCATTCATTCACATGAATGAATGGAATGAAAGATTTATTTGCTAGAATACAGGAACATTTTGGTAGTAACAATTTCAGAAGGTTTCACTGCATTCGACTTTTAAGTCGTGCAAATATTTATATTAGGTACATGCATTGTCGGTACAGTTTAGCATACATCAAGATAATGTCATGTATATTCATAACTCTTTTACTATGATATAATTATGAAGTAACATCGTCATCATCATCTTCCTGCCCTTGTCCTGTCTTATTTGGGGTCGGCGCGGTCGGTTTTTTTCTTCCATTCTATCCTGTCACCCGTCATACTATCACTAATTTCCTTTTCTTTCATATCACTGTTCACACAATCCATCCATCTTTTCTTTGGTTTCCCTCTCCCTCTCCACCCATCCACATGAATACTCATAACTCTTTTAGTAACATGCGTTTCATCTCTCCTCTTTACATGACCATACCAAGACAAACGATTCCCCTTTAACTTTTCAGTCACTGGCGCCACTTTCAAACTTCCTCCAATATATTCATGAATATATTCATATTTATATATTCAATATATTTGCAACATGTTGAATTATGAAGTAACATAAAAGAAACATATAAGATGAATCTGCTTTTTTTGCTTTAAAAATAAATTCGCAATTTTCGCTTCAATGCGTACCAACTGAACGGGCCCTACCATGAGCTTTTAAAGCGATCTATTTTACGACCTAAACTGAACTCTTTTTAGCTCGCACGCTTGACATTTTAACACGTCATGTAACCGTGGCGTGATCTCCAGAAAAACGCGTTCCAGAGAAAAAAAACTTATCTTACCCATAGATATTTAAGAAGTTTCGTAAAATCGTAAGAAAAGAAGTAGTAATGCCTGGCGTATTCTGGAACTTACCTTAATCATTTAACATTTACTTATACTTTTTTAATATTTCTTTAAGATCATGTAGGTTTAGCATTTTAATTTAGGACATAATAATCTTATTAAACTTTGTCATAACTTACTCTTAATACGTTCAACCGCTAATTACCTGAAAACAAAAGAAAAAAAACAATTGTTAATATCCACGTACACGTAAAAGAAGCAAGCTATGTAAGGATCATACCAGATTACATTCTATTATTTCTGCTTAAACCCAGAGGAAAAATATTTTTCTATGTAATGGTAAAACACACCTTATTATACTAAATTTACAGTGTGTAGTAATTGTAAGAAAATATATTTGTTTGGCAAACACAATTTAGCAAGGAAAAATTGTTGTTAACAACAACATAAATCGGTTAATAGAAAATTCATTGTGCTTTATGGCTACTCCAAAATAGGACCAGTTCAGCCTAAATGCCTACACACACAACTAATGCCTGACGCTGGTTTTGAACTGGACCTGAGGCTATGACGTAACGGGCGTAAATAATGAAGACAATACTTTTGGGTTCGAGGAAGATACAATTTCTAAGAAAGACGGAAATCGTAAAGAAATCCAGTGACATTAATGTTCTATCATATAAACTAACTGTCCCCCGCAGTTTCATCTGCATCTTGGTTACTGCTCAGCTCCTATTGGTCGCAGAGTAATGTTATACAGATAGCCTTACACGATAAATGAACTATCCAACACTAAAAGAAAGTTTCAATTCAACACCAGTAGTTTCTGAGATTAGTGTGTTCAAACAAGGACACAAACTCTTCAGTTTTATGATATTCACTATAGACAGATTAAGAGGAGAGATGAAACGCATGTTACTAAAAGAGTTATGAGTATACATGTGGATGGGTGGAGAGGGAGAGGGAGGCCAAAGAAAAGATGGATGGATTGTGTGAACAGTGATATGAAGGAAAAGGAAGTTAGTGATACTATGACGGTTGACAGGATAGAATGGAAGAAAAAAAAAAGTGTTGCGCCGACCCCAAATAAGATGGGACAAGGGCAGGAAGATGATGGTGACAGTTTATCTATACAGGCTTATTCTGTTTCTTAACAGCACATCAGAATCAGTTTATAAAAGCTAAAAACCGAAGCTTAAAGGTTTTTGGTGGGATTTTTTAAAGTTAAGTTCAGTGGCTATTTTAATTATTACGGACAATAATTATGTGGAATCATTGAAACAGGTGCTATCTTGTTAAAATGGAGCTGAGAATTTTACTGCAGTATTGACAACCTCAGCGAAACTTGTCAAGAAGGCTGACTCGATACATTTGCTGACAAATGTTACAAAGATATTAGAATTGTGTTACATCCGTATTGTAACGGTAAACAAATTAACTGTAGATATTCATACGAGAAATGGCTTATAGGATTTAGTGTCCAAGGTAAAAGCATTATATATATATAATAGTGGTCTTGACAGACATTGTCCTGCCCAAAAGCTGGTTTTTCGTCAGATAAAAATATTGGGAACCCGATTACAATGCCACCTACCGGATTCAATTGTATCTTCAAACTATCTAGGGATCATAAGCTTGAGTTAAGTATATATCTTTATACATGTTACGGCTAACAACCGAAGTGCAGCTACACCTAGTTTTAGCCGGCTACAACTTGACACAGCCGGCCACATGTTAAACTTAGATGTATCCTACTTATCTTCGGTTAGAACTAGATGTAGCCTTTATCATAGCGGCTAGAACTACTTACAGCCGCATACTGGACGTTAAGCTTAAGTGCTATTTATCATAGGCTGTAACTAGTTCTAGCCGCTATGATAAAGGCTACATTTAGGTTCTAACCGAAGATTAACCGCATGTGGCCGGCTGTATCTAGTTGTAGCCGACTAAAACTAGGTGAAGCTGCACTTCGGTTGTTAGTCATAACATATATAACGATATAATTACTTAACTCAAGCTTATGATCCCTAGATAGTTTGAAGATACGAGTACAATTGAATCCGGTAGGTTGCATTGTAATCGGGTTCCCAATATTTTTATTTAGGATACATCTAAGTTTAACACGACGTGGCCGGCTGCACCTAGTTTTAGCCAGCCAAAACTAAAAGTAGTCGCACTTTGGCTATTAGCCGTAACATATACGAGTATAAAGATATATACTTAACTCAAGCTTATGTACCTACTAACGAAGTCGGTTCTAACTTGAGCTGCCGAGTGCCTCAAACGGTACAGCTCTGTTCATTCACCCCGCAACGGGAAAGAGCGTGACAATACACACGTGCATACCAATCTAACTTACTTTAATTACAAGCATTTACTCCAGTTTACTTTAATTAAACTTTATAATTGGGTTTGTGGCTTTGAATTCGAGGACGAGTTATAAATATCAATAGCATAATAGCATAGTATACAGCCTTTTAATGTTCCCACTGCTGGGTCTCAGGTTCCCTCTCTAGGAGAGGGAAAGGGCTGTACGAGTTGGTGGATGTCACATATCTTCGAATTTTTTGTTCTTGAACATACCGGTTTCCTTACGATGTTTTCCTTCATCGTTTTGAAGGAAGTGGTGTTGAAATAAATTATACAAATTATGCTCCAGGATTTTAGGTTTTTTTTTTTTTTAAATCTTTATGTTTAATAGTTTTTTCGCTAGTGCAAATATGACACTCTGTAGGCAAACAAAATATAATTAAATAAAAATAAGTGTTAGTTGAACAATAAAATAACAAAATACAGCTAGATTTTGGGTCGGTTTTTTAGAGCGAACTTAACTTTATTTACTATAGAGATTATTTTATCAGATACTAAGTTCGATAAGTTAATTTTATCCACGCCAATTTGTGTTCTGAGCGATTGATTCCTCACACATCTCATTGACACGCCCTCTCGCTCCACCCAGAGCGGGAGAAGTTATTCGATTTCCCATCTCAAAAATAAGTTTGCTTATAGTTCTATTACAGTCTTTCTGTCTGTCAATTTCGGAATTGTTTGATAAATAGGTCGCCAGGTACACTACGGTCAAAATCTACCACTTATTGGGACCAAGGCGAAGGTGGAGAGATGAGTTTGACAAATACCGGAGTGACTGGCCTGCAATGGTTGGGAACAGACGTGACGGAAAAGGGAAAGGGATGCCTTCGCCCAACAGTGGGACATACTAGGCTAGCTATGACTAAACTTAGGCGTTCCTAACAAAGCGCAGATACGAAAAAATACGCAATACGCATTCATCATATGATTCTTAAAAATAATGACTGCATAGCTAATATTGTACGAAGTTCGGAGGGGTCAAATTATTTCGTTCGTACTGTAAGTTTCGAGGGTGGCTGTAAGAGTACGGGATGCTAAAAAGGAAGTAAGAACAGAGATGCCGCCTAAAGGATAAGAAAGGGAGTCCCGCGGTGGTGGATATTGGCTAGATTGGTGAGTTTGGAAGCACGTGGTAATAAAGCAAAAATCAAATAGTTCCATTACATCAAGATGAACTAGTGAGTGTACTTTTTAATTACGTGGGAAATCACCTAATGACTCTTCTCGCTCTTGGTGGAGCAAGAGGGAGTGTCAGAGTTTTACTGACTAAAACCCACAACTGGATCGCAAAGGCCCAGGGTCACTCTTTAGGGTAACTCTTTCGAGCAACCCCTCAGTCTTGAAGTACCTATAATTGTACCTAGAACGATTACCTAAATATGCATTGCTGCTGCTTCAAATAACCTGAAAAATCAATAATATTTAGAACACGTGACCTGTTTCTAAGTAATCGTGATAAAATTTTCATAGCGTAGTGCCCCACCCCGAGGCTTACGTGTCGCATGACAAATGATCGCGATCGATCGACGAATGCGCTGTGTGCTGCCATCTGTCGCGCTGACGCTGCGCAGGCGCCGTTTAGAGGACCGTTTATGTAATTATGTACACATAGTTCTGAGCTGCTTTTAGGATATCAGATAGCATGGCTATTTTTAGAATAGGTTTGAGACTGTGCGTGTTTTAGTAAGTGGAGAACTAATTTTGGAATTGGTGTTTTTCAGGCCACGTTCGAGTTTATTATATGAAAGATAAGTTACAATAAAGCATTTGATAAGATTAAATTTTTTTTTTCTACAAGCGATTTCATTAGTAATAAAACGAAAAGAAACAATGATTCTGTAGCTTTACATAGGAATCAATTATTTATGTAAGTACTACTAAATATACTTGAATATTTACAAGAGTATTTCACGGCCGTACAATTCAGGATATGCATAATTCATATGACATTGACGAAACATTAATCCAACTTTCATTATGCAGCCAGCGACAACAAGGATACTTACTATTTAAAATTTTGTAAACCTAAAACGTATTCAGGAAACTAAATTCCACAATTTATAAGGAAAAAATCATAACATAAAACTGACTTCCTTCAAAAACTTAGCGATTTTCCCTAAAATTACTGTCGAGTTGCAACATACAAAGCAACGTTTCGGTAAATTTGCAAGAGACGATGAAATCGTGAGTCAGACAACCAAACGGTTCATGCTACCTTAATATCAGCTATAAATAGAACCATCGTCTATGCAATGCACCAACCTTCACAAAAACTTTACATCTGTCAACAAAAACAGAATAAATGAACCGTTATAACCCAAAACGTTCCAGAACATTCAAATTTTCAAACATTCAAAAAGAGAATTCTATGTAAGCGTTGTACATAAAACAAAATGGTGGTTCGGTTGTCCGCGCCGCCCAATGCACTCGCGTTTATCGCCCGACATATCGAGTGGCGACTTGGCAACGCTGCGGCCGCATTCCTGCAGCCGCACGGCAACGTCGCAATCGCAGCCGCGATCACTACCCGTGGCTTTGTTGATTGCTGTGACGTCGCGAAATGATAAAACGTAAAATGTTCGCAATGTGAAAACTGTTCAAAAAACATTTGTACGTTAGAGAAAATCGATTTTGTTTGTTATTTGTGGGTTTGGATCGGTTACATGCGCGTACGCATGTTTATTTCGAGCCGGGGGTGGAAAGTACGCTTTCTCTAGCAACTCGCTTAGAAATCGACGTGCATTGTTGCTTCAAGACACGTCTCGCCCATGTTATGCGTATATGTTGTATGCGGATTCTTCGTTCTTTTCGATACGAGCGCTAGTTTGTTGGTCCTTAGCAACAGTTTGAGTTATAGGCACTTATAGGTTCATGTTTGCGATGATAAATACGCTCCAGCGGGGCGTGGTCGTTACTCTAAATTCTTCCTAATTGTACTGATAACGTCGTTCGAGAGGCCACTATTTGGTTGTCAATAAGACGAAGATTTAGTTTTATTATGTAGGTAGCATTGTCTCTCAACGTGATCAATGATTTATGTCAGGTAGGCAACATGAGCGATGACGTAATTACTGAAGTATTTTTTAAAAAAAGAAGGTTTATCTTCAGTTATTTTTATAAGGTTGGCCATATTGTAATTCTATAAATAGTACCAACGCCAAACCCTTTAAATGCTCACTTGTGTTTTACGAGCGATATAAAATATATGAATTTACAGCGTTCAGAGTTGTTTATGGGAAAATATACTAGTATCGACATTATTATTTTACATTATAGCTTTACGGTACTAAATAGTAGATGCAGAGAAATATTGCCACGATAATACTCGAATTGTTTTTGTGCCAAACTAAATCGTATGCCTTTTAGAATGTTTAAATTATGTAATAACATAAACGTAAAATTATATATATTCTCCACTCGATATTTTTGTTTCGTAGGAACAGTCAGTTATCTATTTATATAAAAGGAGAAACTGACTGACTAACATATCAACGCACAGCCGAAACTACTGAGGCTAGAAGCGTAAATTTCTGCACAAGGTTTCGTTTTATGACGTTGGCGAGCACTACGAGAGGATTTCCTGAAATTTACCCTTTAAAGGGATGAAACGGGGTCCACAGTTTGTATAGAGAAACCTACATTCACGCGGGCGATGCTGCTGGCAGAAGCTAGTGAAATATATTTATAAATTAATAGAACCTTATTTTACCTTCCTCACGTAAACAAAAACTGGGCAAGTGCGAGTCGGACTCGCGCTCTAAGGGTTACGTATAAACTTACCTGTGTAAATTGTTCGATTTCCGAATTGAGTCTCAAAAATTTTTGTGAAATGAAAGTTTTTTTTTGTGGCGTAACAACAAATTTACTGTTTTCAGAATTATTTCTATATCTGTGCTACAAGACCTTGTTTTATGCTAAATTTCAGGATACTGGGTCAACAGGAAGTACTTACTACTACGAATTTTGATTCCTTTGAGAGTGGTGATATATACGTTGCGACATAAACGGCCGTATCTTTTTTTTTGGTTAACTTTCAAGTTTGATTTTTTCACAGCTTAAAGGGACCGCAGACTTGAGTATATGGTTTTAATTTCAACTCGATACCTCCACGCGTTCTCGAAATAAACGGTCTTGACAGACAGACAAACAGACGGACAGTCGGACAACTAAGTGATAATATATCAGGGTTCCGTCTTTTCCTTTAGAGGTACAGAAACCTAAAAAAAAAAAAAAAATACAAAATCGCCACGCTGCAGTGGTGGCCAAGCAGGAAGGTGCTAGCTACTAGGTACATATTCCCTCCATAAGGTTTCCTTAAGGTCCGATGGATGCTACACCAAATAATCAAATAAACATAGTGCTTGTTCCTGCCTAAATTAATGTTAGTAGAAACTTATAATATCTGCAAAACCACGAGGGAAAATGCTATGGTACGTATCTGTAATATCATCTCACGTGCGTGTGGCAAGTATGCGTTTCAAGACATTATGAACAGATATTTTTATATCGATTCATCATTTTGTGAATGTGATGCATAACGAAATGCATTATGTTGTTAAGGTAATGTCATCATCATCATTTCAGCCGAAAGACGTCCATTGTTGGACATAGGGATCCCCAAGCGTCTCCACAACGACCGATCACTCCCGCGACTCTCACCAGGTCGTTGGTCCACCACGTTTTCCGGTGCACGGTCGCCTCTCTAAAACATTTCGGCCCCATCGACCATCCGTTCTACGAGCAATGTTAAGGTAATGTAGAATGTATCTATGTGTACCTCTATTATAAGTTACTTCCTTCTGTCTCACTAGTGCAAGCAGAAAATTAACCCTAGGGAATATACTCCCGGGGTAATCGTAAGTGCTATTTCAGGACATAGTCTGCTTGTGAGCCAAAATTGAGCTGTTTGAGTAACAACATAAATATACAACATTTTTTTTTAGTATAAGTAAAACTTGAATACATTTTGTTCAGAATCAGTAACTGAATCCTATAATTTTTACACCATGGTAAAAAATATTTAAAAAAGGTCACCAGCTGGACACCACCGACACTAAGTACAACCTAGGTCATGGCAGGTCATAGCGGGCATTAGGCTCCAGCGCACAGCTGGGTGCGAGAGAAAAATAACCCCTCAGTCACCCGGATGGCCCTGTGACCATGTATTTGTGCGGACAACCAGGTAACATGACAAGCTTATAACTTTGTGATTTTTCATGATACAGTTATGAAATGATGTACATAGATTGTTTACATAAAAATACTTGACACGAGTTTCGGGTTTCACATATACTAAAACTAATGTCGTATACAAGCAAGTTTTACCTTTACAATATCTACCTAATAGTGTGATTTCTACAATCGCATCGGACCTTAGGAAATCACTTATACAGCTAAAACCCCTTATAAGTAACCGAGAATAGGCTGACCATAGTCATTAATTGGAACAACAATTTGAGGTCTACCGTAATTGCGATAATGGCATATAAACGATTAGGAACGCCATTATCAAAAAGCCATAAAGGATAACTGCCATCTCCAAAGCAAACGAATATATGTTCAAAATTTTGTTAGGGTGCAGAAATATATAATAATATAATATATAATATAATATTCCACAAGTTTCACACAACGCCGTCTAGTCTCAAGTTAAGCAGAGCTTGTGTTATGGGTACTAGACAACTGATAAACATACTTATATATTTCTAAATACATACATATTATAGATAAATAACACCCAGACACAGAACAAATTATTGTGATCGTCTCACAAACATTTGTCCTGGGTGGGAATCGAACCCACGACCTCCGGCATAGCAGTCAGGGACAGTAACTACTAGACCAACAGGCCAGTCAAATACTATGGTAGTGTGTCAGATAAAATGAGATTAAAGTAGTTGACTTTTACATAATATATCTGTGGTACCCGAAAAACAATGTTCTGTTTTTCATTACTATACCCTATTCATCTGGGCTTGAAACAGAATGTAAACAATAATAACAGTGTGGGTACCTTCGATCAAGTTTCTTCGACGTGTTTAACACATTAATAGCAGTCTCCTTTTCTGTTGAATGCATTGGCGTTCTCTGTGTACGCTTTTTCTTCGGCGAATAACGAGAATTCAACGAAAATATCTCGTATCAACAAGTTGATCGATAGTGGAAAAGATGGCGGATTATAACCCGCCCGATGACAAGACATTTTTATGTAAAATTTTTGCAGTATCTGATGGTCTATAATTTAGTAGTCTTATAAATGGTTTGTTTACCTTTTATCACAGCTCCCTGAATAGGATATAGAAAATGTTAAAATTGTATGTCTTTATATCCGTTTTACAAATTAAGAATATCAATAAATATAGGAGGATCAATGACCATTACTCTCAATTTATGTGGCACCTGTAGTATGTTCTCCACTACATACATACCGGTACAAATGGACTGGTAAATGACCAGCCGCGTCAGTTCAGTAAAATCGCCATTAAAGAAAAATCTTCGACAAGAGTCAAAAGACTGCATTAATTACCACTACTATATTCAGGAATAATCAATGAAAACAATATTAGTTTCAATCTGGTTTAATGAGGGCTAAGTTGTGAATGCCACCTGCCGCATGCTACCACATCGATTATTTAATATGTATTTTGTGAATAGTTCCATCTATAAACATAAAAGAGAAACTGACTGACTGACATATCAACGTTTAGCCGATAGTACTGCGACCAATAGTGTGAAATTTTGCTCAAGGTTTCCATTTATGACGTAAGCGAGCACTAAGAGAGGATTATCGAAAATTCAACCCCTAAGGGGATGAAACGGGGATCCAAAGTTTGTATGGAGAAACCTATTTCACGCGAGTGAAGCCGCTGGTCTTCTTCTTAGCGTATCGATGGCAAAACTAATCAAATTCCTTGTATGGCCCAGTATTCAGCCAAAAAATAATAAAACCCAACAAAAAACTACAGCATGTATCACCATAATCATCATCATTTCATACGGAAGACGTCCACAGTTGAACATAGGACTCCCCCAAGCGTCGCCACGACCGATCCGGTGCGTCTCGCATCCACCGCATTCCCGCAACTCTCACCAGGTCGTCGGTCCACCTTGTGGGGAGGCCTTCCAACGCTGCGTTAACAGTCTATATACTTGCTATATATTCGAAAGATAAATGAAAAAAATATTGATTTCAGTGTGTTGAAATGAAGGTTTAGTTTGTGAATGCCACCGGATGATCGCTAACTCCAGATTTTTTTTAATAAATCTTACATTAGATGGGTTCCTTAACATTTTGTGAACAGTTCATTCATTGTGCGTACAGCTAAGGAGTGGAATTCCTTACCGGAATCTGTGTTTCCTGATAGCTACAACCCGGGAATCTTTAAGTCAAGACTGAATATGTTACTTCTAGATAAGCGCATTCCATCGTCGACCGCATCGTCGCTTTCCATCAAGTGAGATAGCGGTCAAGCGCGAACTTATCAAGAAAAAAAAAATGTCGAATATAATAAAAAAAAAACAAACAAAAACTACAGCATGTATACATGGTTTATCCAGGAATGATCAATGAAAACTGTCGATTTCACCGCAGTGTAATGAGAACTTAATTTGTATATTTCACGGGATTATTGACCCCGTGAGATTGTAATAAATCTTTTATTAGATGGATTTCTTTTTAATATTTTGTAGTTACTTCATATCGAATGTAATAAATACTAAAAAAAATGATACTTTGTTATCTATAAGTGTCTTACCGAAAAAAAAGAAGTTCATTTTATTTTAGTTAAAGTTAGAGAATTTTACGAGATTGATTGTAAACTAGCGCCAAGCTATAGAAATTTCAGTATTCTACGTCCCAATCTAGTAACTTGAAAGTTTGGGAACATTTTATTTGCTGACTTAACATGTATTGAGTGTCGGTAGAGCAATCCGGGCTATTTATAAAATGGGTCCTCGCGAGTCCCTCAGAAATAAATTCGAAGAAATCGATATACTGACCCTGCCTTCTCTTTATAACTTAGAAAGTATTATATATGTTCGTAAACATGTCCAGCAAGTAATTTTTAGTAAACAGCATACGCTTTTATAACAAGCTGCCAAAGGTGGTGACTGAACTTAGCGAGGGAAAGTTCAAAACCCATATTAAGCGTGTCCTAACTAAAAAAGCGTATTATATGGTTACAGACTATGTCGAAGATACGCTTGTTTGGCAATGACTGATTCTGCACATGTAGCCTCCTGGTAGCTCATAATATTGTGTAAATGTATCTATTAACTGCTCCACATTTGTTGTAATATATACTTTTTTCTTTCTAACACATTGCTTTTGCAATATATATATATAATTTTTTTAATATATATTTTGTTAATACGTTAAAAAAATATAAATAATTACAATTATTAATAAATATATATATATATTTATTAATAATTGTAATTATTTTTTTTACTTGCTTTTATTTATATAGCCTCTTTTTTTATAATGTGAATGTGAGAACACTGTAGACTCCGCGAATTCTTAGGTTACTTTTATTATGATTCCATACATTTATTTTTTTTACATATTTATTACATTTTTAAATATTTCTTTAAAAAACATATAAATAGAAAAAAAACATTTAAAAATATAAAAAATAGTTGTCCGCCGGTGTCAGGAACAGGGTCCAAGCTACCGGTGGTTAGGGCTCCAGAGACAGGAATCTCCTCACAATGCGGGCCGTATCTAGGAGTACTGCCTTCTGTATCAGGCCCTTGATCCAACCGTGCAACGACAGCTTCGACAGATGGTCGTCGAGGCTTTTGGCTATAAGGCCATTGGCGGTCACGACAATCGGCACAATGATAGCTGAGTCCACATTCCACATGTCGACAACCTCGTGTGCTAAGTCGAGATATTTGATTTGTTTCTCTTTCTCAGCTTTCACGAGATTCTCGTCATGTGGGATGGTGACGTCAACTATCATTGCGCGGCGCGCTAATCGGTCTATCACCACCATATCCGGCTTATTGGCTACAATAGTCCGGTCAGTAATGATAGACCGATCCCAGTACAACGTGACATGGTCATTTTCGAGAACTGGGTCGGGCACATACCTGTAGTATGGTACCTCCGAATCCACAAGGTTGTATTTCAAAGCAAGTTGCTGGTGAATAATCCTGGCTACTTGATTATGTCTGTGCAAGTACTCGCCGTTAGCCAGACGAGAACAACCAGAGATAATATGTCTGATGGACTCACCAGGACGATGGCATGCCCGACACACGTCAACCGTCCCGTCTCTCATAATATGTCTCCGGTAGTTGTTCGTTAAGATAACTTCGTCCATAATTGCACAGACAAAACCTTCAGTTTCTCCGAAGAGGTCGCTGAAACGTAACCAGGCCACGGATGCCGAGAAATCTACATCAGGCTCATGAAGAGCCCGATAAAAGCGCCCGTGGAGCTCCTTGCTTTTCCACACTTCCTTGCGGTCATCAGTAGTAAGTACCACAGGTTTGCGCCAGTTCTCTTTAGCCATGGATAACGGGGTGAGTCCCTTGTCCATTGCGACCACATCGCGGTGTATACCCACGTCGGTTTTGAGAAAGTATTCTCTGAGGCTGCACACCTCGCGGTTGTGTAGAGTCTTTGCGTTCAAAAAACCTCGACCTCCACACTTCCGCGGGATGTACAGTCTCATCACCGATGATCGTGGGTGATGCATCCGATTTGCGGTCAGCAATGTACGGACCCGTCTATCCAGAGCTTCTAGCTCGGTCTGAGTCCATTTGAGTATGCCGAAAGAGTACATTAAAACCGGCATGACCCAACCGTTGAAGGCGCGCACCTTATTTCCACCTGACAGAAGGCTGTTTAGAACCTTCTTCAGGCGGCCAAAGAAACGCTCCTTCAACGTTTGCTTCATGTCAGCAACGTTAATGCCTAACGCTTCCGACATACCCAAATACTTATAGGTTTCGGTCGAGGAGAGGGATCTAAGGTATATGGAATCTGAGAGTTGAATCCCCTCAGATTCCATAATCTTCCCTCGCTTTACATGCATGACTGCACATTTATCCACACCAAATTCCATCCTGATGGCACTACTGAAAGTTTCAGTTACCTTCAGTTGTTCCATCAGTTGCAAATTGTTGTGGGCAAAAAGTTTTAAATCATCCATATAAAGAAGGTGAGATAGAACCTGACCACCTCTTCTCAACCGATAGCCTAGACCTGAATTCTCCAGCAACGTGCTTAGAGGATTCAGGGCTAAGCAAAACCAAAGTGGACTCAAACTGTCGCCCTGGAATATTCCCCGTTTAATCCATATTGGTTCATCATTCTCTTGGATCGGTCGACATCCTGGATAGCGAAGGACTGTTTTCCATTGCCTCATACATGACTCAAGGAAGGTGCGTAGAGTTGCATCTATTTTATACAACTCCAACACCCTCATGAGCCATGTATGGGGAACAGAGTCATAGGCCTTCTTATAGTCTATCCAGCATGTCGACAGATCCTTGCGAGATCGACGAACCTGTTGGCTTATGGCCATGTCAATGAGGAGTAGCTCCTTAGTACCACGGGACCCATTCCTACATCCGTTCTGAGAGGCAGACATAATCAAGTTTTTCTCTATATGTACGTTAATTTTTGCTCTCAGAATGGATGTAAGAAGTTTATAGACCGTCGACAAACATGTAATCGGCCTATAATTCTTGGGTTCCGTGGGACTACCTGTCTTATGGAGCAGGTGGGTAACACCAGTTGTTAGAAACTGAGGTAGCGACCCAGATTCTAAAGATGACTGGAATTGCGACGCTAGATGCGCGTGTGAGCTACTGTACCATTTTAACCAAAAGTTGTGCAGTCCGTCCGTACCTGGAGACTTCCAATTAGGTAACGGACGAACTGCACTGGCTACGTCTAATGGGGTAATAACAATTTTTTCATCATCGATGACATCACGCATCCAGTCACCCTCAGTGTGACAGACGGGCACCGACCAAATGCTGCGCCAGAATGCATTCGTGGTGGCATCATCCGGGCGGAGCACGTCAATCACACTATGATCAGGTCGCTCCCAAGCTCTATATACCCACCTCTCATCGCTCTGAAACATGCGATTCTGCGAGTACCGATCAACCCGCCGCTTATACCGGCGAATGCGGCTCGCCCATGCACAAAACCTTCTGCTTCAGGAAGTCGATGCGCTCTGTGGCACGAGACATGTATTCTTGAGGGCTGATACCAGTCCCCAAAAACGCACGTCTCACAAAGCGCATCACTCGTGGTCGTGTATTACCCTCCCTAAAGCAGTGTAGTTTGCCGATGAGTACCCTGGCCCCATCGATACGCTTCTCGATCCTGCACTGCCAGGCTGGTACAGCAGGCTTTGGTCGAATAGTTCCATCAGAATTAGGAAACTTGATTTTGGCTAAACGACATGCCGCAACAGCCCCACAATACAGGATTGAGTGCGTATCAACGAGGTTCTCGCTACTCTCAAAGATGTTTTTAAGCAGCGAGTCCAAAGCACACACCAGCGCCCTATTTTTTTTGTGCATGGGTAACCGTGGCAAACGGGGCCTAAGCTCAGACGGAGTTGATCTGTACTCGCGAAGCGCATCCTCCAGTGCGCTCCTCAGTCGATCATTGCACTGGCTACTTACTGTGACAACCCTATCATCTGCATCATCGTTGTTATGATTGGACCGCGGCGAGATTGCGTTATTAGTCGGCGTTGCCGCGGTCTGTGTTTTTGTAGATGTCGAGACGATTTGGTTGCTCAGTACCTCTGAGCGCAGCCGATCAAGTGCAGCGTCGTCCAACCTGTGGTTGCGTTGGATAACTCGCACCTGATCCGACAATCGTTGGGCCGAGACGTTCACGGTTGGTTCCAGGTCCTGAAAAAGAGACAGCATCCTTTCACGGTACGCAGTGAGGTTAGTTCCCCCCTCTGTAGACCCGTAATATGCGCGCATGACGTTCTCATTCATAGACTGAGTCCATCTCATGCGCTGCACACAACCACCGGCAGCGGGGACCCGGCTCGGGGCCGGTTGGCCCCTAGGTCCTAAGCTCCTCGGTGGCCGGCCTCTCCCCGCCCGACGTACAGGTGTTGGCGACGTCGGCGGGGAGAAATACTCGTCGCTCGAGCTCGACGCAACTGCAGCCGTCGGTGACACTGGTGCTCCGAGGTCCGGCGGCGGCGAGGCGGAGCTGAGTTATTATGATTATTTTTATTGTACTTTTTAGTACAAAATTGACCAGTCTACAGTGTCCTTACATAATATCTACTTATGTTGTAATATGGAGTTTCTTGCCGGTTCTTCTCCATAGGAAACGACCAATTTGGAACCGTGCACTAGCTTCTAACGTTTTATAAGTGCCCATGTAGGCCTATGTGAAATAAAAAACTTTTGACTTTGACTTTGGTAACTTGAATAGATTAGAAAGTTGCCATAAAGTATCTACTGATAAAGTTCACAGGATATTATTGTGCAAGTTAATAAAACGATATGAGTACTTAACAAGTGCTTTTTCTTCATATTTTTTTATTCTTGTATCAAAATGAGTACGAAAAAGCTTAAAAACTTATTCTTAAACTTTCCAAACTTCTATCAGAGCTTAGAAATGACACTAACAGTTTTTATAACTAAGAACTTCCAATACGATAGTTTCAGAGCATTCGCAAAAGCATCCAGGTCATCATGGGGTCTTAACATGACGTGTTAAAAAGAGGGATGGAGCTATATACCCTACATAGCTCCATCCTTTTCAACAGTTCAGTTAAGGTCGTAAAATGAATCGAGTTAAAAGCTCGTGAAAGGGCATCAGTCAGTACTATCAAGCTCGTTCGCACATAGACGGCCTTATAATGTTCCCACTGTTGGGACTGAGGCCTCCTCTCTAGAAGTGGGAATGGGCCGTAATCCACCACGCGGGCCCAGTGCGGGTTGGTGGATGTCACATGTCTTCGAATTTTTGGTTCTAGGACATGCCGGTTTCCTCACGACGTTTTCCTTCACCGTTTTGAGAGCAGTAGTGATGAAATAAATTACACAAAGTAATGCGCCTGGCTGGGTTTTAATCCGCAACCTACAACTTTTAAGTCGGGGCGTTACCATTCGGCCACCACTGCTCTACGTTCGTACGGGATCGGCTATTTCTGGTCATTGAAGCCAAGGAAACGCTTAAGTTAAACTTAAGTAAGTTACAAAAGTTTATTTGAATTTTATTGCCCCACCGTGAGTTATTATAAATAGAAATTATGCGTTAGCGAATCGTGAGAGGAGATTTCACGATTTATAAACATATTACTTTCTCTTTAACCATGTTAAGCGATCACGAGAATGAAGTGTCACCTTTATAGTGTCGGCCACACGAACGAGACGACAATATTTGCGAGATTGCGACACCAAATTGGTAATATATAGAATTCCTCAGGACTTAAAGAGGAAGACAGAAGACCTCATTTCTTAAACAATGTAGGCACAAAATAATAAACATTATTCAATAAAACACACATATTCACACATTCATACACATAGCGTTTTGGGAACACATAAATTTTGCAGCGTTTTGCGTACAGCTAAGGAGTGGAATTCCCTGACGGAGTCTGTGTTTCCTGATATATACAACTTATGAGTGTTTAAGTCAAGAGTGAATAGGTTACTTCTCGGCAAGCGTGCTCCATCGTCGGCCACATCATCGCTTACCATCAGGTGAGATAGTGGCCAAACGAAAGCCTATCCAAAAATAAAAAATAAAAAAAAATTACTAACACATAGAAACAAAAGTTTATTTTCGAAGTTGAAGTAGAACACTGACTTTAGTGTTCTACTTCAACTTAGAAACCCTGCCTCCTAAGCTAGGGATGCCTGCGACATATGTGTCACACGCATCCCTTGTTTAGGAGGCAGGGTTTCTTTCTATCTGTGCAGCCTTTTAAAAAAGTCAAATAACTATGTAAGATGTATTGTAATTGTATACAAAGGTTTTTTGTGCCAATTAATTATTATTTTATTAAATAACTAGCGCTTCTGCCAGCAGCTTCGCCTGCGTGAAAATAGGTTTCTGTATACAAACTTTAGACCCCTGTTTCACCCCCTTAAAAGCTGAATTTCCAAAAATCCCTTCTTAGTGCTCACCTACGTTATAAAATGAAGCCTAGTGCAAAATTTCACGCTCCTAGTCCCAGGGGACCTAGACTCATGGGCAAATAGGATGTACTTATACAATTTTGATTCCATTGCGATTTGAGGACAAATGCAGTTTTTGTATCCTTTTTTTTTATAATGGTTGAGGAGGCGCCATTTTGTTTTGGATAGTTTTTAACAGGTACCATGATTTCCATACAAAAATCAGTAAATCGTATTTTACTAAGCTAGGCAACGAAATTTTTGTTTTAGGGTAACAATTCAATTTATCGGTATATTCCCATTCCACATAGATTGCCACCGGATGGCAACTGGGAATTTACTGTCCCCATTCCATATCGTTGTACAATAAGTACAACGATTCTAAATACCTACTTTGATGAAATCTGTATAATGAATTTACACCAGGTTTTTATGATTAATAATAATAAGTCATTAAAAGCATGAAACCAAACAAGAAAGCCAATTTTCTTTGTTGATCCCTAATGTTATCAATTATTTACTAATAAAACCACATTCGAAAAGACTAACCGCTAACCCCATCATTGCGGCCATAGGTAATACAGATAGCGATGATGGGTTTATGATCCACGCCGCAATCTACAGCGATTTGAAGCAAAGGCAATAACACCTACGACTAAATTCCCAGTCACCACCGGATGGCGACTGGGAATTTAATTCACGATTGCCACCTGTTGGCAATCCATGTGGGGGGCACCTGGCAATATATCAATTTATGTCTTTGCCCACAAGATTTAACAAGGCTTAAGTTTTTCAAAACAGGATTTAAAACAAATCTTACTCACTAGAACTAGTCGATCTGTCCAATCTTTTTCCAACTATATTGGGGCTGGCTAATCATATCGTGGTTCATCATGAACACAAAAAGCCATATATTTGTTATTTTATTATTGGGAAATTCCTCATCAATTACGTAAGCGAAAACATGATGAAAAAGACAACAAAAAGCTAGAGCTATTTTAGGCAGCAAACCAGGTCAAGAAGGAAGGCAGGCCAGATTTTCAGGTAAGTGTTTCTATCCATACGAAATTTTTGAGCTTGAATAATAAGAAAGAAACCAGCAGGATTATTCATTATAAACAAACATACAAATCTGTCCTCTTTAGAAAAAGATGTTATACAAGTATGCCGCATGTCGCAACGAAATTGGGCGATGGTCACCAACCACTGACTGGATTTCGAACAGCAGGTGCCGGTGACGTGGTAGGCCCAGAGGGAGATGGCATGATGATTTGGACTCCTACCTATAGGATTGGCCAGCAGTGGCTAATGACAAAAAAGAGTGGAAGAACAGAGGAAGACCTTTGCCGTGCAGTAAGACAAAACACTCATAATAATACAGGCGTTTTATAAGTGCCCATGTAGGCCTATGTGAAATATAAAACCTTTGACTTTGAATAATTATATTAGTATATATCAACAGGTATTAAATGACAGAATGGATACGAAAACCTGTTTCTGTAGACTATTGCTTTATCAAATCTTCTTCTTTTCGATTCGATGGTAAACTCGTCAAACTGTTTGGGCCCAATAGGTGGCTACATCAATAGCAGCATCGGTAGCACTCATCAAATCTTCCAAAGTGCAGGTATACGGACACTTGGGGCATTCCAACATGTGGCTCATGTTTTGAACAGGAGCTCCGCACTCACATTGAGTATTCGATAGGTCTATAAAACCCCATTTTGCCAAGTTGAGTTTGCAGCGGCCTACCTGGGTGTTGGTGGGTTTGCAACCGATCTAGTGCCAATACAGCTTGCTTTTGCGTGCTTTATCAAAAAAAACCTGTCTTTGAAGTTAATGCTACAGGATAACCCGCAAAGTACATATTTTCTTAAAATTTTTGCTGGTTCTATGTTGATTAAAATATGATCGGCCGTAAAATGTATTCATTTACGAAATTATAATCGTTAAATTCATCAATACAACCCTCTCAATTCGTCTTACCCTATTGAATGGCTATGATCATCAACATGCCTAGACCTATTTATTGATTCAGCCCCATACGAGGAAGCCGTGAAGTTTCGTAGAATTGTTCAACATACATCGGATCCATTCTTGATATAAGTTAGAACATAGTTCAACTTAGGCTTCTGACTTTGTTACAAGTGCCTAGTTATTGATGCATTGTACTCTATGGCTAAGGAGGTTACTAAGTTCCAAGTTATGCAGCTTGGAATTGAGTTTTTTTTTCTACACAACTATCACACAACGCCGTCTAGTCTCAAGCTAAGCAGAGCTTGTGCTATGAGTACTAGAAAATTGATAAACATACTTAAATATTGCTAAATAAATACATATTATAGATAAATTACATCCAGACCCAGAACAAATGATTGTGCTCATCACAAAAACATTTGTCCTGTACGGGAATCGAACCCACGACCTCGCGGGGATCGTTCGGTCCATGGCCCTTTATGGCGCGCCGGTGTGGGCGCCGGGGCTGCGGAAGCAGCCGGCGGCCCGGCTGAACGCGTGCCAGAGGGTCATGGCCATACGGATGGTGCGAGGATACCGGACGATTTCCCGCGAAGCGGCGAGCCTCCTTGCTGGCCAGCAACCATGGGATCTGGAGGCAACAGTCCTTGCACTCATGCACGAACGGCGCATGGAGATGCAACGCCGGGGCGAAACTCCGCTGCCGCGACAAGTCGCAGCATGGCGGACAGAGCTCCGGCGAGTTCTCATGGAGAAATGGCGACAGCGACTGTCGCGACCCCTTGCTGGGCACGCCACAATTATGGCGGTAAGTCCCCTCTTTGAGGCGTGGTTGGAAAGACCTCACGGCGTCCTCACATTCCGCATGACGCAGGTCCTCACCGGACACGGTAAGTTCGGGAGGTTCCTGCACCGGATTCGTGCGGAAACGACGCCCGGGTGTCGCCACTGTGTGGCCCACCCGGAGGACACGGTAGAGCACACGGTGGAGGTGTGCCCAGCTTGGGCAGAGCAACGCTGTGTCCTCGTGGGGCCAATCGGCGGCGGCGATCTCTCGCGCCGGGCCTTGGTTCAGGCCATGCTCCGGAGCGAGGAGGAGTGGCAGGCGGTCGCCTCCTTCTGCGAAGCAGTAATGCTAGCTAAAGAGGCGGCCGATCGCGTGAGGCAACGGTCCTTACGCTCCAACCGCCGCCGGGATTCCGATCCCGATTTCCGGCCACCGTAGGCGCGGGCTTGCAGACGGCGAGCAATGGGTGGCTTGCCGTCTGACCGTCCGGTAACCGTCCGGACCGAGCCCAAGTCGTCGACGGCGCGTATTGTTCCACGCGCGCCTCAAGGAGATGTCAGCAAATCGTAGGGGCCCAGCAGGGTCGAAGCCTACTGGGGCCACGGGTAGTGTGAAAGCGGAACCCGGGGCCCTGGGACGAAGGCAACGAAGGAACAGGAGTGGGTTTTTAGTCAGTAAGAGTCTGACACTATCTCCCGCTCCGCCCAAGAGCGGGGATGTCATTAGGATGATTTTCCCACCCAATAAAAAAAAAAAAAAACCCACGACCTCCGGCATAGCAGTCAGGGCCACTAACCACTAGACCAACAGGCCAATCAAAGGTTAGATTACGTGAGTAGGTTTATATTGTTTCTTAAAAATCGAATCTTTATATGTTACAAGGTTTTCAATAACAGATCTTTCCGACCAAATTTTTACGGAGGTTAGGGAAATTTACTGGAGATACTATAGTGCATAATTGGGGACACGCGGTGGGTCGTGGAGCCTGGACCGAGACCGCGGTCCCAGCTTCAACCTATAAACAAGTTTTTTATGAAAATCATTTTTTCATAGCAAGTTTTTATAACGCGGTCTGAACCTATATAATCAATACTTTTGGCGTTTAGCGCCGTTTAATCTTAGTAGCAAACTTGAAATAATTGTTGAGCAAATTATATTCGTCCAAACCGTTAAAAGAGAGCTCTCGTCTCGTCTCAGAGTAGAAAAACCATAGACGGAAATCTTTGATTATAACACAGACTAAATAATATCTGTTTCAAAAGGTAGGTCGTACACATAGTATAATATAAATATTAGTACAGTATGATACAACTATGTGGGACGCCAAATACTCATAAAGACCATTCCAAAAAGTTACAACACGATATCATATTGCGCTTATTACCGAGTTCTGATTTCTGATTTAATTTTTCAGCTCCATTACCAGACACTAGTTACCATCTAACACCAAAGTACTTGTCAAAACGTATCAAACGAGTCCAAACTCGATGGGGTTGTGTCGTTTAACTACCGAGTTTCTATAGCCACCTTCTGGTTCCATAATCAGATCAGCTCCATGTCATAATAATTTTGCATTGTCGTCTGATTTACACATGCATGCAAAATTTCAGCTCAAACGGTACCCGGGAAGTGGATCAAACATCGGGACAGGTGAAATTAAATAAAAACTTGTAAACATAATTATATTTTTGGAGTAGTATTACAAGAAAAAGGAAAATAACAAAAAAAAGTATTCTTTTTATTTGTGGTCCCAAAATACTACTCAAAAATTATAGATGGAAGTTGGGACCGCGGTCCCGGTCCAAAGAGCCCTACGACCCCGCTCGGGTAAGGTACCTGCAAGCACCGCAGCCCCGGGGGTTTGCTTCGAACGCCTCGAGTAGGCCGCGTCTCCAATTCCTTTGTTCTGACGTCATCTCAACGCTCAGTCATGTAGTCAGAACAAAGGAATCGGAAGCGTGCCCTACTCGAGGCGTTCGACGCAAACGAAACGATCGTAACTTGGTTAGGGGGCTGGGTTGTTCGATAGAGTTACCAGGGCTCTAGAACGCTAAGGGCAACTGACAACACATGCATTATCAGGTGTCACATTGACACAGATTAGCCGGAGTATCATACACTTCACATAACGAGACCGTCATAAATCCTTGAGCTTTTTACTTATCTTGATTGGTGCTAGGCAGAACGGGTGATATTGTAAAAAGGTAAATAGGTTAATCTCGAGTTTATGTATTGGGCATTCGGGATTGTTTGCAAGAGTCATTGATCCTGGAATGCAAAGGACAACTGAAGGGACCCTGTAGTCAGTAAAAGTCTGACACTCCCCTCACTTAAAGTGTGAGGAGTTATTTGATGATTACCCACCCCTAAAACAAGGATAAGGAAACATGCTTTTCTAGGACGCTATTAGGTAGTGCCTGGTTCCCACATACCGGAAGACGTAGCGTCGGAAGGCCTCCTACAAGATGGACTGATGACCTGGTCAGGGTTGCGGGAATCTGATGGATTCGAAACGCACAGGACCGTTCATTGTGGCGACACTTGGGGAGGCCTATATCCAACAATGGACGTCTTTCGGCTGAAATGATGATGATGATGATCATTAGAAACCATCATGGTTTCTAAGATCTAGAAAAATATATAAAGACTGGCTGTGAGTTTTACTGGTCATTTGGAAATACTCTTGGGTAGGTGTGGTTTTTTTTTCTTAAGAGCGTCCCTCCCTAGGTACATTTCCATATAACCGCTCTTACGTGATTATTACATTGTTACACATCGTTATCTAGATATTTTGGAAATATTTATCTCGAGGATATTATCGAGGTTTCTATTGAAATCAATCATAAATTTGTGTAAAACGAATCCAATAAAAACCTTTGAAAATCCGCTATTTTACGTGAACTCAATGAATTAAACTCATACATTATATTATAACGAAATCATAAATTAAAAAAATAAAGAAATTATTAACATAGACCTTGTAAATTTAATTAAGAGACTGAATGATGAATATTTTTTTCAAAAACTTTTTAGGTTTTAAAAAAAACACAAAAACGTGTTTTTTAAAAAACCTAAAAAGTGTTTGAAAAAAAAAATTTGGGCAAGTTTTGTGAAATATTCGAGTAAATGATGGAATTACCGAATGCTAACAGGGTTTTTAGAGGATATCTCTCTGTTTTCACATTGCGTCTTCAATAAAAATTGCGTTGGATTATGTTGGATGAAGCAACAAGCTTTAAAGCCATGCTCACGTTGACGATAGACGAGTGGGGAAGGGCCCTCCTTAACAATGTTTTTAGGGTTCCGTACCTCAAAAGGAAAAAACGGAACCCTTATAGGATAACTTAGTTGTCCGTTTGTCTGTCTGTCTGTCAAGACCCTTTATTTTATCACTCAGGTTTGCGGTCCCTTGAAAGCTGTGAAAAAATCTAACTTCTGTTTTTCGGCACTTTCAAGAAAATCAAAATTCGTATGGTACTTCCCGTTAACCTAGAATCCTGAAAATTGGCAAAATTTGTAGTTTTATTTGCGATTCGGAAAAATCTTCGTAACTTAATTCGGGAATTAAACTATTTTGTAGGTAAGTTTGCACGGAACCCTCAGTGCACGTGTCCAACTCGCACTTGCGCAGTTTTTTATTTCTAGGGTAACGGTAACTCTTTCGAACGTTCCCGCAACCCAAGTTATTGAGTACCTTTTTCTTTGAGGTAGGAAATCATCTAATAATTTCTCGCGCTCTAGGTGGAGAGAGAGTATCTGACTTTTACTGACTAAAACCCACTTGTGCTCCTTCAGTTACTCTTTGCGTTTTAGGTCTACAGTGACACGGCGTAGGTTCTCCCTTGTCTTTGGTGACTACGTTGAAGACAAAGTTTCAAATAAACAAACTAACTCCGCTATTAAATCTAATCTTATCAAAATTCATCAACAATTAAACTTGACAAAACAACTATCAAAACCTAACAATTACAATCGCTTCCCCCACACGTTTTGAACCACCATTTAAACTTATATTCGTCGGTAATCGTATCAAATGGCCAGTGTGGGCCACTTATGAGGGGATCATAATAAGAGGGTGTTCTGATTAGACCTCAGTGGTCATTTACCGTGCGTTTCCCCTATGCAAACAAGTTACGAACAATAATTGGTTAGCAGATATATTGATGAACATTTTGTTTAGAAACGCGTCGATGGATGTGGTTCTTTTAAGGCGTATAGTCCCTTGAACATCTGGCCGGAGTTAAATGTCACATACTCGTACTGCCGCCCTTTAAATCCGTTTTTCTTTGCGAAATATTGATTGATTTAGATATGCTATGTAAATTCTGAAGAACACTTAACCGACAATATATTTTTGTAAACATATTTCTAAAGATCAAAGCCGTTTGAAAGCAGTAGGGAAAACAATTGAAATAATATTATGTCCTTAAAATATTTTTTTGGCAAAAGTATTTCATTCGTAAAAATCATATATTTATGTATTGTACATGAGTTTATAAAACATACAATTTTTTTTTTAAACTTATTGTGATTACAGGTGATGTGTTTATGTTGCCGATATAACAACAAATACTAAATCAGAATAAAATAAATATTTAAGTGGGAGCTCCCATACAACTAACATGTTTTGCCTTTTTTGCTACGGATGATACGGAACGATTCGTGCGCGAGTCTAACTCGCACTTGGCCGGTTTTCGTTAAATGTTTTTAACATTTAGGGATCATCCAGCTATATTTTATTCAAAAACTCTGTAAAAATGTCGTCTTATTACGATAAGCTAGTAAGTCCGAGGTCTTCATTGAACACTTTTTTGACCGTGGTTCTGCTTAACTCCCATCTGAAAAGCTAAGATTTTTTTTTGTTTACGTACGGGATTTCGTTGGATTCGCGCCTTCACTGCTTTAATGACTGCTGGTTTCCTAACTATACGAGGTTGGCCGCTCCTCTTACGACCTTCGCAGATTGAATATTCAGTGTACCGTTTAATAGTGTGATAAATATCAACAACGATAACCTAGTGTTATTTTCAATATTTGCAAAATATTAAAAAACTCTGTGAGAACGTAGCCTCAACGGTGCAACGTGATAACCGTGTCTGATTCTGATCCCTCTAAGAAACAACCACTTCATATTCAAAAATATTTTTTGTTTTTAAATTCGGCAAGCGCAAATCTCCTTTTTTTTTTAATTAGTCGAAAAATATCTCGCCAGTAATCAAAACATCAAAATGGTTAACGGAAAAGGGTTTTGACAGAACTTATGACCCGACTAGGTATACAGATATTAGCAAAGCATAGTCGGCCTTATAACGATCCCACTGTTGAGAATCAGGCCTCCTCTCTAAGAGAGGGAATGGGCCATAATCCACCACACGGGCCCAGTGCGGATTGGTAGATGTCACATGTCTTTGAATTTTTTGTTCTAGGACATGCCGGTTTCCTTACGATGTTTTCCTTCATCGTTTTGACAGATATTATATTATATCCTTTTATGTTGCATGAAGAAAAAAATTAAACAATCTATCTGTATATTTTAATTTACCTGAAAGGTCACGTCGTTTCAGAGTTTTAGAAAACTTTCAGAGATGTTTGTCACAACGATTAATAGCTTTATTCTATTCGTTATTATATTAATCTTTATTTGACCATATTTTAAGTGACTAGGTCTAGTGATTAGTGGCCCTGACTGCTATGCCGTAAGTCATGGGTTCTATTCCCATCTAAGACAAATGTTTGCGTGATGAGTACGATCATTTACTCTGTCTGGCTGATTTTTATCTATAGATAATATGTATTTATTTAGAACTACATATGTGTTTATCAGTTGTCTGGTACTCATAGCACAAGCTCTGCTTAGTTTGGGACTAGATAGCGTGAAAGTTATAGAATATTATATATTTATTATTTATTGATTTGAAGGGACCGATTACAGCACCTACTCATAAAAAAAATACAATTTGCTTCCTTACCCAAGTTAACAGTACCTCTGCGTATGAAAACTTAAAAAATTTGTTTATCTTTTAAAAAAATTATTCGAAGTTAGGATAATTGAACAACATTTTTATTTCTCAGTTTTTTTTTTCAGGAAGCATCTATTTCTAATCAGGAAGGTATGGATGCTTTTCAGGACTTTAAAATTAATAATGACTTTTCCAATTAAGAATAAAACCGGCCAAGTGCGAGTCGGACTCATTGATAAAGGGACTAAAATAGGGGATAAAGGACCAAACTTTAAACTGAAAAATTAGACAATTTTACTTTTCCTACTGAATCTCGGAAACTCCAAATATTACTCTGACAGAAAGATTCCAACTGAAAGATTCAAGGACAACCTTAACTGTGTAGTTGAAAAAAAATATATACAGTATGTCACGACCAATTCTCCAACAAGTTTCTAAACTAAAAATTAATGACTGACTGACTACACGGTTTTTGGATTTTTTCGTTACTTTTGCTGTGAGGCTGATTCTAGTGTCAACGGGAATATAATACCTACCATATAATGTTTTTTACTCTAATAATTAGCTGTAAGTTTTCATAAAATTAAATAAATAATAATAAAATATCGGTTTTAAATCCCTTGCGAATGTCAAAATAAGTGGTAGTAAGTGTAGAAACGATCGTATCTTTAGATAGGGCCGTTCGTCCAAAGGATTATAAACCTGAGTAAGTATTGATATTTATTTCAACTTGATACATCCACGCGTTGTTGAGAAAGGGGATTTTGTCAATCAGACAGACAAAAAACGAAGTGAATCACTTTCAGAAATCCTATTCTCATTTTGAGAAACAGAACTCTAAAAATCTAGACAGACATAATTTAAGGCTATACAGGCCGAGTAAATTATAAGTATAATGTCTACGTTTAAGATTTAGATTTTTAATGTGTTTTAAGCTTTTTGAATAGCGTAATTAGAGACACAATAGAAAGACAATGAATGGGGTTTAATGAATTGAATAAGAACTTTATTTTTTATATAGGTTTGTGCCTGCACTAAACGATATTATTATTGTTATTTACAAGTATTTATAAATAGTTATCTGTAAATAAATATAGGTATCCCAAAATTAACGCAAGATTTGAATTAAATAGAAAACAGTTTTTTTATTGGGGTTGCCAACACTTTACTGCACAAATAGCGGCAAATTCAAGTCTTGTTTTGATTCAATAAAAAAATCACAACCTGAAGACTAAAAACTGTATTTTCTATTTGTTTTCAAGTCTTGCGTTACTTTTCGGACATCCTATATTATAAAATAAAGTCCTCCTACCGCGTCCGTCTGTACGCGAACGCGATACACTGAAAAACTACAGAACAGATTTTCATGCATTTTCACCAATAGACAGAGTGATTTTTGAGGAAGGTTTAGGTATATAATTCATGTATATTATAGTATAGAAAAGCTAAGAATTTTAAAGATATCTAACACCCATGCAATAATTCGAAGACCTGTAACATTCACCAAACCGCACTGGACCCACGTGGTGGATTACGGTCCATTCCCTGTCCTAGAGAAAGGAGGCCTGAGTCCCAGCAATGGGAACACTAAAAGGCTGATTATGCTTATGCTTAACACCTATGCAAAGCTGGAGTAGGTCGCTAGCTTGTTCCATAGATAAGACTAGCTTCTGCCTGCGTGAAAGTAGGTTTCTCCATTCAAACTTTAGACCCCCTTTCATTTTCTTAGGGGGGGTAAATTTAGAAAGTCCCCTCTTAGTGATCGCCTACGTCATAAAAGGAAGCCTTGTGCAAAATTTCACGTCCCTAGTTCTAGTAGTTTAGGCTGTGCGTTGATATGTCAGTCATTTGTAAAGCGAAAACTTTGCCAAAAGGCTTTTTACACTATAAAGGACTATGTTGAGGACGAAAAGGCTTAGGGTTGACCTGCTCCAGTATCACTAACTATTGTCTATTTTTTTTTCTTATATTTTTTATATTATTATTATTTTTTACGATTCGATATTGATGTTTAGATATACAATTTGACATTGGTATTTCTTACAATTTCACATTGTAGATTAATTTTATTTTACATTTTGATTTTTTTTTTCAATTAATTTTTAACATAAATATTTACTTTATTTGTAAACTATATACATATTTTCTTTTATTTTTGTGAATACACAGATATTGAATCATATCCACCTGCCCTACGTAGACTAGACGTAGGGTTGCGTTCAAAGTAATTTAAAATTCTATCGTCTAATGTCACTCTTACACGCACCACCCAATTGCGGGTTTAAGGTTCGATTTTCCCGCATCCTCTGGACAGTTTGAATAACAATGCGCCCATTGGTCGGACTTGGTCGGACAAACTAGGTTGTTCCCATGCCTCTCTATAGTTAAAGCGACGTTCCTGTGGCACTTCCAAAAATTAAAATGATGTCGGAGTACGCCTAAGCTGTGTAATTGTAACGAGGCACGATAATTCGAAAATAAAACGTAATTACAATACAATACTTGTGTGACTTTGATATGTTAACTGTCACTTTAATTTGATAAATCATTTGTCTTGTTTTATGGCTTTAAGGTTTCATGTTTATGGCACCGAATATGATTTTTATCTCAGTTGCCAAGGAAGTTTTTTTTGTAATCGTGGACTTCATATACATCATGTAGAAAATGTTGAAAATTAAAAACTGTGTCCTGTGACTAAAAACTACTGAATATATTCGAATCATTTTTGGTATGCAGACTGGGAACATCATGAGGTATACGCCGTTTAAATTATTGTCGTATTACCGGCGCCACCCCGTACCTATATAGAAAAGGACTCGATATTACAGGTTTCAAAAGCAACAATGTACATAGGTATTTCTACCATCGATCGTCCATCCGACATACAAATCCCTAGATGCAGGCTGGTCTTTAATTACGTTAATCAATTACAGCCGTCCGTTCGAGTCGCATACGAACCGTACACCGGACAGATCTGAGCCTAGTCTCAGCTATAGACAGAGAGGAATGGATTGAGCAATACCGAAACAAAACTAACTAATATGCAGAAAGAGACAAAGCATTTTTTGTATTTTACTTCTCTTTAACTTTGTGTTTTTTTCTGTGTTGAATATTTTTTTTTCTTTTTCATTTTTGTTATCTCTTTGTCTAAGCGTTCGTTCGCGGAATACAGGCGTAATTTTGTTATAGGTGCAATAAAGATTAATTGAAGGACTCAGTGGCTGCTTATATTCACTCACAGCCATTTTATATAGGAGCTTAGGATACGAAAAGAAATACAGTTTTCTGTTTGATATTACGGACGTTACTATGATGGCTTACAGGAAGAAGAAACGTTCTGCCGGCTCAGCTTTTTAGTTACTGGCTATCGAAAGGCTCGCATTTGACTACTATTGCACCTTATAAGCGATGACGATGTCTTCAATGGAGAAGACTTGCTTAGAAGTTACCTATTTATCTTGGCTTAGAGACAAGATTGATAGAAGAGGTTTGGGTAATTGAATTTGCGATAATGCAGTCATTATATTTCTCTTTTATTTATGTATAGTGTAGTGACGAAGGTAACAAGGCAAGTCAGAATGACAGAAAAGACAACGACAGACCGTATGATAGCTTGATCTCTCTAAAGGTGCGCTTACACGGGGTACTAAAACTGTACAATTTCAGCAAATGGCCTGTGTAAGCACATCTCTACACTATTCTGACAGTATTTATTTTTTAAACGAATATGTAACACTCAGTCCATTCTCTACGTCTACGGTCTTTATTAATTGGATTAACCTCTATTATAATTAACTGGTGCTTAACCAAGCGCTGGAAACTCATTATGTTATGAGTTGGGTTAATGGTGGTTTAGTAGTTTAAGTTAAGGTTAGAGTTGTGATTATTAAGGTTCTAAGTGGGTAAAGATTTTGTTAGTGATCTACTACTACATAAATAATTCACTTCCTTCAATTCCTGTCCATATTTGGTATGATATCAAGGTGCACACATAGATGATGTGAACTTTAAAAATGGGTACTCGTGAGTGGACCCATTTTATAAATAGTCCGGATTGCTCTCTTTTGAAATATGAAGATTGAATTTACATCAGCTGCAAATCACCACAGTAAAATGCCATAAAACAATACTTTTGCTAACTTTTATTATATTTCCTACATTTTAGTGAATAACACTTTTGAAATCGTTTCCATTTATTTTCAAACCCTGCATGAGAAGGTCACGAAACAAAAAACTGTCATTCTATTTTTTTATATCTTATTTTGATGTTCTCAGTATTATTACCCTCACGATTAAGACGAATCCAACGACACCTTTCAAGCTAAAATGCAACAAGCGGTTTAAGCTGTAACGCGTACCAAAGAAATATACATACCTACAATTATGTACCTACATTCGAAAAATATGTTTGTTTAAGAGCATTCATCCGTTAAAACCACGCAGAAGCCAAAATCAACGATTTCCGACGGACAATATAACAATAATGTGTTTAATTTCTAGATAAGATATTGACGTCATATTATTGGGAATTTCATAATCTAGTGTATGGTTTAAAAACATTTTCAAATAGTCGTATAGTTTTCCCATTATAACAGTTCTTATACAAACCGTTTTTAAAACTAGCGGTCGACGGTCTACGCAGATGCGAGATAGTAGTTAAACCATATATGCTAAACTTACAACAATTTTACTTTAAAAAAAATGATAACATTGTCTAGTGTGTGGATTAAAAAAGACACGACTGCTGTAAGTTTTCATTCAAGAAAAGTAATCTCAAAACTGTAATTTTTAGTCATTTTTCGAGATATTAAATCTGTTAGTTTAAGATAAAATATGAGGCATTTTTGTTTTTTATACGGTATAAGACATTGTACATAATTTTTTTTAATAATTTATTTGTTTACACTACAATTAATTCTTTAGTATCACTATATAATAAACGCGGAATCGCGTCAGCGCCAACGCGTCCGTCGGAAATCATTGATTTTGGCTTCTGCGTGGTTTTAACGGATGAATGCTCTTAAAGGGGTGTGAAACAGTCGGTCAAAAAACCGTGTTGTACCGACTTCGAGTAACACGGTACGAGGGTAGAAAGATGATGATGATTAACAGATTTGTTTTTGTTAAATTGACTGATGTTGTTTAAAATTGAGTAAAACTCCATTCATAAAGTTAAGGTATACCTTAATAAAGGTTACACTAGACAAAACAATGGCTGAATTAAGACACTATTTCCCTTCACATTTCCTATGCTTAGCGTTTCACTCGAGTGAAGTGAGTAACTTAATTTTAAAGTCCCATCCTGAACCGTATTACGGTGTGTAAGGATAATGGATTAAGTACTAATACAGGTAGCTAAGTGGGAACCTGAAACTAGCTGAATAAAACATGAGAAGGTGTCTTTTAGGATTCCAGGATATGTGTAAGTATCTGAACTACAGGAAGGTATTGTCAAAAGTAACATCATAACGTTTTTTTTTAAGGTGGTAAGTCATCCATTGACTTCTCATGCTCGAAGGCGGAGCGCGAGGGCGTGCCAAAGTTTTCCTGTTACTTTACGGCCCTTATCCCCCCCAGTTGCCAGGATCCCGACCCCGATTTCCAGCTACCGTAGGCATGGGCTTGCGGACGGCGAGCAATGCGTATCTCGCCGTTCGACCGTCTGGGACCGAGACCGAGTCGTCGACGGCGCATTGTGTGCTACGCGCGCCTCAAGGAAATGTCGGCAAAACCGTAGGGGCCCAGCAGTGTCAAAGTCTACTGGGGCCACGGGTTCACATCTGAAAGGAAAATCCGGAGCCTTGGAACGCAAGGCAAAGAAGGAACATAGGAGTGGGTTTTAGTCAGTAAAAGTCTGACACGCCCTTCCGCTCAGTCCAAGAGCTAGAGAAGTCATTGAATGATTTCCCAACAAAAAATTAATAATGAAAAGATCTATGACCCAACTTACTTTCTCTATTTATTTATCTTGGTTAGAACACTCATTTTAATAGGTAATTTTATTTTTTATTATTACCTATTTCTTACCTTCGTTCCTATAAGGAAACTCTTGCGCATACATTCACGCTGCTAAACTATTTATTTTGTACTCTTTTCGCAAGTTTGCTATAGAAATAAACATCACCTTGCCTATTTTTCCTGTTTCCTTCTTCTTTTTACCCGACTACGACAAAGTCAAAGGAGGGTAATGTTTTTTCTTTTATTATAATATGTGTTCACATGAATTTAAGAATGTTTATAAACCAAGAACTAACTACAATTATATATAGTTACACTAAACCAAAACTCATAACTAATTTAAACCGACTAAAAACAATCAAGTGGCAACAAACTCCTCCGCATACTCGATGGTATGGTATTTGGCATTGCCACGCTGTATGGCAGTTATATTTTCGAGTCATTTGATCTTGAAACTCTGGGATTGTGAGGTCCGAGTGTTCACTAATTGTATAACAGACCTATCGCGCGCCTTTTGAGTACTTCGCGTGACCAAAGAGCTGCTTTTTACTTTGGACAGCGGATAAGCATTGCCGTACAGCGTGGCAGTGCCAAAAGTCTTTTGGGCACATTACTAGTTGACAGCAATACGGTGAAGTTTACGACGACATATTTTAGATTGTTAGTAGATTTTTTTAAGCAAAATAAATATGTAGGCCTCATTTAGAGGTACGAATCGTATGCAAATATTTTTTGCATAAACCACTGAAAATCCACTGTGGCCTTCATTTTTTATTTGTATTTACTAAAGTTACTTCCTAACAATTAGGAGGAAAATGTTAACAGAACTAACCAAATGAACATGGCATTGAGGTTAAACAAAACTGTTTTCCTGCATAAATATGATTATAACAGTGACATTATAACTAAAAAATAACACTTTCAATAATTACATTCAGGAACTGTGTTATTACTTGCATTGAAGTTTCAAGCAAATATCTTGACAGGACAGTCAAAGCCACGAGTCATATTAACAAGAACTAGTATGGAATAGACAGTTGCTTTATGAGTATAGTACTGATCAAGACCATTCCTTAGAACGCAAACGTGATGATTTATATTGTAACGCACAGTAGTTCATAAGGATACCACGGCGCCATGACAATGCATTAATATGGTACCATGGACTTGGTCTAATGATGAAATGGGATACCACTAACCACTCCTTCATTAGACCAAATCCATGGTACCATATTAATGAATTGTCATACAATTTACTTATTTATGCTAAATTTCATACATTCATTGGATAGGGATTACTGCTTCAAAATATACTTATCAAAAAAAGAATCCATCTTCTAAATCTGTATTTCTTTTTTATTCATATAAATTAGTGCTCGACTGCGATCTCATATGCTGGTAAGCAGTGAAGCAATCGTTGATGGTGAGGCGAACTAGTTTATTAAGAACCTATTCACTCTAGCCTTGAAGGAATCTAAATTATAAATCGGATAGGAAAACCGCAGCAGGCAAATTGTTCCAGTCTTTCGATGGATAAAGTAATCAAGTGTTTACTAAGTTACTGAAATCCTAAACACATTTCAGGGGATGTTTTAATTAAAACCAGCATTAAAACAAAATGTTATAGGTTAAAAACATACCGTGGGTGTTGTGTTAACGTACCACCGTACGTGGGTGAAGCGCGTGGGTGACTTTTATTAGTATTCGCGTTATTACCACAGTAAATGCCATGAATGAGTTTTCTTGGAAGTGACTATAATGATTCAGTACTGAAGCTTTCAGGATAATAATAACAATAAAATAATATTTCACAACTTTCAACACAACGCCATCTAGTCCCAAACTAAGCAGAGCTTGTGTCATGAGTACTAGACTACTGATATACATACTTATATATTTCTAAATACATACATATTATAGGTAAATTATACCCAGACACAGAACAAATGCTCGTTCATTTGTTCTCACAAGGGTAAATAATAAAAGGAAGTAATATTGGCTATGGTATGACCCAGATAAATATGGCATAACGGTCATTGACTTTATTACTTTTATTGACATTCTTAATTTCAAAAATATAAATCACATCTCACTGACATTATAAAGAGGAAAGTTTTTACTTCTTCACGTTCGAACAAAGATTTCGATGAACCTTGGTGCACGGGTACACCATATAGAATACTTTTTATCCCGGCTGTATGTTTCCTTGTGATAATTTTCTATTACCACCCGGGTGAAGCTGCTGGCAGCAGCTAGAAAAGACATAAAGCTGTCTTGAATCGACATCTATTGTGATCCTTTACTAGAAAATCTAGTAATGAAAAACCCGTTCATTGTTAGTTTGTCGAGTACCTACGCAGAGACATTAGGAAAAGGTCAATGTACTTTATGACACATTTATCTGGCGCCAACCTTAGTGCTATTTAAGGAGATAGTGGAGATGGCTGGTGCCTTGTCGGTCAGAGCTACACGGAACGGAGACAAATGAATGAACGTGGGAGAAGTCTATGCGTCAAGCGGCGCGCTGATGGACGAAGATGCCGAGATGCAAGAATATATATATATTTGTGTAGTATATAAATTACTAGCGACTTACCCTAGTTTCTCACTGGTATTACATATCTTTGAACCTAGGTTTTTATTTACTATAATATATACGTGTTAAATACCTAAATCTTCCTTATGAATCACTCTGTTGGTAAAAACTATATGATTAATCCGTTCAGAAGTTAGTAGTTTAGCTGTTTTTTTTTAAGTTTTTGGTTTAGTAGGTTTTGGTATTTTTAGTAGTGTTTGAGGTTATCGTTTTCATACAGACTGACAGACGCGTTGGGTTTTGATAGCTACTGATTACCGCTTTCTATGACAATGATTTTCGTTGCAAAGTTTTTCTTACACTTTCCTTCTTGAAGGTTTTGGAGACCTGAATAAGAGCTTGTTTCATAATACACCAAATATAGATAGAAGTTCATAAGAAAAAGTTAAAGGACCGCTTTTAGTGAATTTTAGTGATAAACAATGAATATACCATTGTGTATCACTAAAATTCACTAAAAGATAGAGATAGATAATTTATTGGGTGTGCAAGTCAACCCTGCCTTTCTTATCGATGTATATGTTGCAGTCAAAACTCTTAACCAGTCAAAAGTACTATTGACTAGCAACATCAGTCAAAAGTACTTTTGACTGAACAGGTTGGTCAAAAGTGGTTTTGACTGAAAATTATTGGTTATTAGTACTTTCGACTGCAAATTTGCGGTTAAAAGTACTTTTGACTGACGCTCTTCGTCAAAAGTAGTTTTAACTGCTTTATTGCAGTTAAAACTACTTCATCAGTCAAAAGCATCAAATTTCGCGTCTTCCACATCCATTGCAAACTTTTCAAATTTTTCTTTTGTCATCACATTGAAATTACATATCTTTCATATCTTCTATCGCTAAAATTCTTTACAAAAAGCGTTCTTTCTTTTCATAGTCACACATTTTTGTTCTAATATCAGCACGTCCTCCACTAATAATGAGTAATATAAAAGTTTATATGTGCGTTTATAGTTATTTTTATCGACCACCTTAACTTTTTAAGAGTTTTGACTGATACGACCAGTCAAAACCACTTTTGACGGAATCACTTAGTCAAAAGTACTTTTAACCAGCTCCATTGGGCAAAAGTACTTTTAACTATTATTTTAATCAAAAGTATTGACTAAAGCATACGGTCAAAAGTACTTTTGACTTTGCTAGTCAATAGTACTTTTGACTGGTTAAGAGTTTTGACTGCAACATATACATATAATATTGTTCAAGCAGGGCCCAGTCTTTACTTAATCCTTGGTAACCACTTAAGCCTCCCAAATCCTACCTTTTTCCATATGTCGCAATAGCATCCCACGAACCGGAGGTTGTTGTTGGGTGCACAAGCATAGCGCGTACAGGGATAATCGTCAGTTGGTACCACATTTCATGAAAAGTGTCCAAGGGACCTCTGCGAGTTGGGTTTAGCCACTCGTAGGTGCGTACCTTAACTTTGGAACGCGTGTTCCAAAAGTCTAGGACCCCAGGGTACTGAGATATGTATTCAATTTTTTTTTCTTTGATATCAACTAGTGCAGAACTGCGATCCCACCTGATGGTAAGCAGTGATGCAATCGTTGATGGTGAGGCGCACTAGTTTATTAAGAGCTTATTCACTCTAACCAATATACAACGAGATGATATGACGATATGATGTCTAGTTGTAGACAATATTGTTAATTTATTTGTAACATTTATAGCCTTTAAAAACACTCTTCAAAGTTGATTTAAAAAAACAGGAAATAAACGATTGTAAACGAACCGAAGTTTTACATAACGAAAATAAAAGAAAACGCTTATATAAGAACCTCGCACAATTCGTGTCGCATGGTAAATATCTTACAAAACTGGTATTTTCTATCTAAAATCGCAATATGATCTAGGAATTCCATTACAGTCATACATTTCCATTATAGAGAGAGCTGACGACGAGGGAATTTTAAGATGAAATGTGTATTAATCTTATTTTTATCTTTTCCATATCCTGCAATCTGTCGATTCGACATAACTGGAAGTTAAGTAATTAATTTTCTTAGTGCTCTTTTTTAATTGATATAAACTCGTACTTGGCTGCGATCTACCTGGTGGTAAGCAGTGATGCAATTGCTTAGAACAATACCCAAATAATTAGTAATTATGGCATCTTATATCGATATAAGACTATGTGGCACTCTTCACTTTGATCCTTGAAATGTTGAGTTTAGGAGTTTGGCCATCAAATTATTTGCATCAGATGGCAGAAATTGATTGTGAGTTTTCAAGTGTTACTATTATCTAGGGAAGCTTTGTAGAGTGACAAAAAATGCTGCATTTTCCAGTTTTGGATCCAATATTACATTGAAGACAGGAATGTATAATCTGCTAGATATATCAGCTGCAACTATACATTTGAACGTACAGTCAAGGATCAAAGCGCAGTTGCACTCAGCTAATACTGAAGTGTCTAAAATTTCTTTGTAGAAGCGGTTTCGCCTGCGTAAAAGTATGTTTCTCTATACAAACTTGGGAACCCCGTTTCATCCCCTTAGGGGGTTAATTTTGGACTATATTTTCTTAATCTTTGTATACATTATAACAAGAACCAACCTCTGTGCCAAATTTCTTGTGTACTAGGTTCAAGGTTTTGCGCTGGGCGTTGATGTGGTGGTGAGTGAGTGAGAGTCAGGACTTTGCCTATTATATATACAGATGTACGTCGGAGCCATACATAGCCCTGGACCAGCAGTGCTCTTTCTGATCTGTTTAAATATGATTTACTAACTTTTGCCCGCGGCTTCACCACATGTCGCGTACATAAATATGTCACTCAGGAATAAAGCAGCTTTCTATTGGTGAAAAGATTCTTCGATATTGGTGAGAAGTTTCGATTCTCTTGTGTCGAACGCCTCGAGGAGGCCACGTCTCCGATTCCTTTGTTCTGACGCCATTTCAACGTTCAGTCACGTGGTCAGAACAAAGGAATCGGAGGCGTGGCCTACTCGAGGCGTTCGACGCAAGAGAATCGAAACGAAACGGTCGTTACTTGGCCAGAGGGGCAGTACTTTCAGAGATTACCTCCTAAAAACCAAAAAAACATTATTTACCTCTTTATAATAAAAATAAATAAAAATAAAAAGCATTTATTTCAGGCAACTAATAGCAGACATACAACAATCACAATACAGAACACACACACATAAGCAAATACATATTACACTATCGGACATAGTTAGCAACATGTCTGCTACAGCAATGTCCGATATAAGGGCAATCAAATCTGCCAGCAATCATCGCCAGAACTGTATTGGAGCTGCCCCATAATAATACATAATATTAGTGTAGATTTTGTATTTACCTATCAAATGATTCCTAAAAAACCTTAATAGGCTTGATAGCTACCTGATAAGATTTGACAAGGCTTTTTATCTATAGATATTAAACCCAGGTCTATGTAAAAAGATGCAACGTTTACATCCAGCAAAACAAATATGAAATTTGCATCATCATAGTAATGATAAACATTTAGCTTTTTGAAAGTGGGTCCTTACTTGTGCCAGGAGATGGAGTCGCTGTGCACGGCAGCACGTAATCACTATGATTATTTGCTGCCATGCGCTGAGACTCTTTTATAATCTCCTCAGAGATGTATCCAAATAAGCATTGTATAGAGTACACGGTTCCGAGGTATACTTCTAAGTGGTCACGGGGCCTTCTCCATGTGCTTATCTCCCTCCGGGTTGGTTTTAATGAGGTAAGAATACCAAACTCCCTGGATTTTTGCCTAAAAGCCCAGACGCCTTTTGAAGTTTTTTTTTTTTTTAATTGAAATAAACCAGTGCTTGACTGCGACCCCACCAATGCGCGATGGTAAGCAGTGACGCAATCATTGATTGTGAGGTGCACTAGTTTATTAAGAGCCTAATCAGCCTTGAAGACACCTAAATTATAGTTGGACGGGAAGACCGCAGCAGGCAAATTGTTCCATCCTTCGATGTATGTACGCGGCAAAACGACGAAGCGAAACGCTTAGTCCGGACCCTCCTCGATAGCAAAAAAAAATAGCAAGGTTACCTTACCTGCTTTTTTCTATAAGTTAAATGAGTTTTCAAGAGTTTAGTTTATATTTAACTAGCTTCTGCCAGCGGCTTCGCCCGCGTGAAAGTCGGTTTCTCATATAAGTTACTCATAATATAATTTAAAAGAGTGTCCATGGAGTTTCTTGCACGTTCTTCTCCATAGAGATCTACGCTTAGGCACGTGCAATTTAGCTTCACTTGTTTTTTTTGACTGACCGACATTTTGACAATTCAAAAGTGCCAGACGTTTCTGATTTCTCATTTCTCCATACAAAGTTTTGGACCCCCGTTACATCCCCTTAGGGGGTGAATTTTGGAATATCCATTTCTAGCGGATGTCTACACCCTACCTGCCAAATTTTAAGTTTAAAGGTGTTACAGTTTCCGAGATTTCGTAATTAACCAGTGAGTCATATTTCGCTTTTATATATATAGATATCCACCCTATTCACTGTAGCGTGGGTTGAATACCAGGTAAAGTTTGAATGCCAGTTATACAAGTTCTATGTTGACATTCAATTGAAAGCAAAGTTTTGGTTTATAATTGCAAGCAGTGCTTGACCTGTGTTTGTTATTTCAGTCTGAGATTATTCTTTACTACAATAATAATAAGTGTTTTGTTTTGAGTTGGGAAATCATTAAATGGCTTCTCTCTCTCTAGGGTGAAGAGTGGCGAGGGGGCGTGTCAGACTTTTACTGATTAAAACCCAACTATGCCTTAACCCCTATCAGAAATTTCTCATGGCCCTAGGAGGCATCGGCCCTACTGGGCTTCTACGGTTTCATTGACACATCTTTGAGGTGTGCGTAGAACACTATGCGCCGTCGACGACTTGGTCCGGTCTTTACCGGACGTCCGGACGGCGAGCTGCTCATTGCTCGCCGTCCAGAAGCCCGCGCATACTCTGATTGAAAAGGGAACCTTATCTTACAGTGGGGCTGTAAGGTACAAACTAATATTCCCAAACGTTGGAGCCGTATTGTAACTTCAGACAATCTAAGGACTCTACCATGGACTCGTAAAGAAGATAAAGATTGGTTTCTAGCATAGACCCGTCTAAACCATAATTAAGAAGCATTAGACGGTCATTACATAAAATGTCAATACAGTCTAATGACTTAGAGTTAGGATTGAGTATATGAGTCACAGAAGTAGTCATTACGTTGAGATTTTTTTACTATGTTGAAGACTAAGGGCAGCTGGCTATCTGGCCCCCACAACCCAGCAACTGAGTGGCAGGATACCCCTTGGCCAAAACTGGTCTCAGATTTTCTAGATTTTGAGCATCCATAACAAATATCTCAAATGACAGCTGGTACCAACGGCTTAACGTTTCTTCCGAGGCACGGTGGCAGCCTACTATTCTTGCCTTTTTAGGATTCCGTACCTCAAAAGAAAATAACGGAACCCTTAAAGGATCACTTTGTTGTCCATCTGTCTGTCAAGAACCTTTATTTCGGGAACGCGTAGAGGTATCAAATAACCCCTATCGCTCTCGGTGGAAAGAGAGGGAGTGTCAGCCTTTAACTAACCAAAATCCATCTGTGTATCCCTTTCGACAAATCCCACAGCCCTGGAAAGCATTACTCACGAAAACCACACCAATTTTCCTTCTTTGCCTTTAGCGTTCCAGGACCACGGGTTTCCCTTTTAGAAGTCAACCCATGGCCTCAGTAGGCTTCGACCCTGCTGGGCCCCTACGGTTGCTGACATCTCCTTGAGGCGCGCTTGGAACACTACACGCTGTCGACGACTCGCTGGTTCGGTTCTCCGGTAAGAACCGTCCGATGGTGAGTTACCCATTGCTCGTCGTCCGCAAGCGCAAGCCTATGGTGAGTCATAATGGATGGGACTCCCAGGTTCAGCCCTTACCGCACGTCCGATGGTGAGTTACCCATTGCTTGTCGTCGGCAAGCCAAAGCCTACGGTGAGTCATAATGGATGGGACTCCCATTTTATAGATCTATCTATTCGTCTTTTTACTTTTGGAGAAAATGGAAGGTTTAGTTTAAAATCTACATAATGTTAATCACTGATGCATAATCTTGATTCATAAATGATATTTTGCAACGTTTTCGAGTACAGAACGTCATGGAAAGATATCGAATAACGAGATAACTTATGACAATCGATCGCATAAGTAACAATACACAAAGCGATGATGTAGGTCAAACTAACTATTCTGTTCTCTGTTATCATTGATCGAATAGCTCTCGAAGAATCTCAAGTACATAGCATATTCATATTCACAAATAGGTACAGACTAACCTTTTAATCGGGAATAGCTATTAAATAACAAATCTTTACAGTTAATTTAACCGCCTACGTCGGATATATCCGACAAGCTCTCTCGCGTGAATAAGTCATGGTCGCACATCCACGACCAAATACTTCATCTCGTCAGCTATGTCTGTCACCTACGAGGATTGAATAGCTAAACGAGATAGAGTGCCCAGTCGACCCTAGCGAATAGGACACGAAAACAATCATAAAAGTTTAAGGGTTAAAGGACACAAAACAACTGCATAAAAAACCATTTCAGTCAACAACAAAACTGAATACAAAACGCCAATTAAGAAAAAAAAAACTCGTTCGTCAGCTATAAAACAAAATTCACAAATTGGAACAACCTCGTCGCGCCTGCGCAAGTTTGCGAGCGCGCGCGCAAGGGTACGTCACCTTGACACGAGGCCCCACGGGGTACTAGCGCCATCCCTCTCGCACGAAAACGTATACGTTTAGGGGGAACGAGACGGAAACATCCGTAGACAGACGCTTTCAGAAACGCTACGCCGCTTATTTGCGGCAGCCATTTTGTTTGTTCCTTTTCTCAACTGATATTAATTTGAGGACCTTATTTATGATGCATTATTTTTTAAGGAACATCCTTTTAAATGTGTGTTTGTTGATCGAAGGGACTGCAGTATGCGTTTTAATGTATTTTTAGATGCTATAGCTGCTTGTAACAGAGAGTAAAACTGAATATTTCTCAATTTAGCGTGTTAATCTAATCTGTCTTGACCCGGAATAACGATTCCGACGACCTCGCGTACCTCGTACAGTTGTTATAGTCTTACTTATTCATGTTCAAACATTTTCTCGGTAAAATAATACTTTTCAATAGAACAAAACGTAAGTCTCGTCGATGAGGTCATATTTACTGAATACCGATGTAGGTATGCATTTATTGAGTTTGATTTTATTTTAACGATAATCTAATTACGTGTGACGCGCCTATGCTCCATTGTGTAATGCGCATTAGTCGCTAAAGGTAAATATAGTTTAGACCGCAGTACGTAACGTGACATTACAAGAAATTGCGCATTTCAATATTGAATAATTGAATATATAATAGTATCTATATAACAGATAAGATAACGTGAACATTACTACGGAATCAACTTTAAAATCGAATCTATGTTAATTTTCGTAGCAAAATTAACATTGAATGACTCTAAAACAAAGATTTCGCAAATAAAGTGTGTTAAAAATACTTTATATAAGCGAAAAAAGTGTCAAAACGTGATTACTGACGTAACCTGAAAACTGTCGCGGAGTATAAAACTTTTCGGTACTCGCAGCGCCATCTATCGGTCAACTTGGCAGTCAGACATGATCTTGACAAGGTTAGGCTGTAAGCCCACGGCTGCGGCTATTTATATAGACACTCAGGTTGTGACACGTGTTTATGATATCTTTTATAACGCTATTAATGTTTATGTTTTAATAAGAAAAATTGGGGGAAATTTAACTGGATTGTTTTTGTAGAGGAATTGTCTTTGATTTTCCATAGATTGCTCGAGTTGACGTCACGCGGCGACGTGTTGAAATACATCGTGAAACGTAATGAGTTTATCAGATATTGTTTATAGAACTTTATTAGCGTTCCATATTGAGGAAAACTTTTACAGCTCATTATGCTTATGTGTTTGTGGTTGTCGAACCATAAAACATACGGTTTAGAAGTCTTATATTTGTACATAGACATAAAAGTGTCATCAAACCGAGAAAGGCGCTGTACCCTTGAATTTCAGTTGCACAATGGTGAAGGATATATTGTGTACTAGCTTCTGCCAGCGGCTTCGCCCGCATGAAAGAAGAGTTCTATATACAACCTTTGGACCTCCATTTCATTCCCTTACGGGAAGAATTTTGAAAAATCCTCTCTTAGTATTCGCCTACGTCATAAAAGGAAACCTTATGCAAAATTTCACGCTCCTAGTCCCAGTAGTTTCGTCTGTGCGTTGATATATATATATAGATAGATTATGTATTATGTACAATCACATGCCATACCTACTAAACCGTTCGTAGCGAGGTTGCATGAGAAGTTTTACTAAAAGTAATTAAACAATGCTGTCATCCGCTTACTAATTATGTATTCGCTAAAACTAAACATGATGTTGACACAATCGTGTGAATGTTACTATAATGTTCAGAATGTTACTGGGGCATTCAATCATTTCTTACGAAACCCTGTTATAAATATTATTAAGTAATGATGATGTTATGGGCTGGTGCTGCAAAATGCCATCTAGCAGCTTTGGACTCAGTGGAAAGGCGTGCGGAAGAGGCTAATTGGGAATCCAGATTTGGTTAAGTCCAATCTACAAATCCCTCGAGCACAGGCGCAGGGTAGCTAGCCTATCGGTATTGTAGAGTGTGCGCAGGATTTGCATGACTTGAATCCGCCATCTCCTTTCTACCATCGGACAACCCGACGTACGGCGAGTATCCACCCTTACGTCGTTGAAACTTCAACGGTCCGGACTAAGCGTTTCGCTTCGTCGTTTATACCGCGTACATCGAAGGACTGGTACAATTTGCCTGTTGCGGTCTTTCCGTTCAACTATAATTTAGGTGTCTTCAAGGCTAGAGTGAATAGGCTCTTAATAAACTAGGGCGCCCCACCATCGATGATTGCATCTCTGCTTAGCATCAGGTGGAATCTCAGTCAAGCACTGGTTTATATCAATTTAAAAAAAAAAATGATAAGACCATCATCATGCTTAGCCTTTTCCTGTCTACGTTAGGGCCAGTGCAACCTGCCGAAAGTGATGCCTCGGGTGTCGGGAGTCGCAGGACGGAATTGCGGCCAACGTAGCAGGGCTTGCAGACGGCGAGTAATGAGAAACTCGTCGTCAGCCCATCCGATAATTACCAGGCCCGAGTAGCTAGCGCGTAGTGTTTCACGCGCGCCTCAAACAGATATGTGTAAAACTAAAGAAGTGCCAATCAAGACCGATGCCTGCCAGGGCTGCGGGAACTTTTGAAAGAGTGACCGTGGCTCTAGAATGAAAAAGGAAACGCAAAAGTCTATCATGGCCCTATCGTCCCAGGAAGTCATTGGATGACTTCCACCTCAAACAATAAAAGGAACTACTTACCTATCTGTAACCCAGCCACTGGGTAATACGAAACCCCTTGGCAAGATTAGAGTTACATTACATCTTGGGCGGAGCGGGAGATAGTGTCAGACTTTTACTGACTAAAAACCCACTCCAGTTCCTTCTTTGCCTTCGTCCCAGGGCCCCGGGTTTCATTTTCACACTACCCATGGCCCCAATAGGCTTCGACCCTACTGGGTCCCTACGATTTGCTGAAGTCTCCCTGAGGCGCGCGTCGAACAATACGCGCCGTCGACGACTTGGAGGAGGTAACAATTGTCAAAAATCTACGAATAGCAGCCGCGACCTTACCACTCTTAGATAAAGAGTTCTTAATCTGTAAAAGGTGGTCAGCCATCCACGGACTCCACGATAAGTACTTAATGACGGGGCTATAGGATTATCCAAAAAAATTACCGTGGCCCTGGCATGTAAAGGGTAACCTCTTTTTACTGTTGAAGGCTCGCATTGAACATTATTTCACCTGACGTGACGTAAAGCGACGATGTGGTCGACGATAGAGCCTAGAAGTAACCTACTCACTCTTAACTTATAGATCTCCAGGTTGTAGCTATCAAACACAGACTTCGGCAGGGACTTCCGTTGATTTTAGTCAGTATAAGTCTGACACTCTCGCTCCAGCCAAAGCATGACAAATCACTTGATGATTTCCCAAACAAGAAAAAAGCTAAAGCAATGCCGAAGTCCTGAGTTTCTGGTATGGATGAATTCATTACCGATTCAATTCATCGTAAAGAAGGAATATTTAGAATTGATAACAAAAGCCCTTTCATTGTCTAATACAGTTCACGTTATGACGTAGTCGCGAACTATTGGTCCGCGGCTTACATCGATCGATCTTTGAAGTTAGGTAGGTCAAACTAGTTTCATTCATTGTTCGTAAGATTTTTTTTTTGTTTATATTATTGATAGGCTCACCTATCTCACCTGATAGAAAGCAACGGATGTGGTCGACGATGGAGCATGATTTCCTAGAAGTAACCTATTCACTTTTGACTTTAAGACCTTCAGATTGTATAAGGGAACAGAAAATGGCAGGAATTCCATGATTACTATCTCCCCTGAAGGGAATAGATGATATGGTCGATGATGGATGCCGTTTATCTAGAAGTAACATATCGAATCCACTCTTGACTTACAAGACCCCCTGGTTGTAACTATCAGGAAACACAAACTTCGGCAGTGAATTCTATTCCTTTGCTGTACGCACAATGAATGTGTTCCTAAAACTTTTGTGCGTTTGGGGGGAATGTCCACCATGTATCGGTGGTGCATCGCCATACGTCTGGTGGTGCGATGATAAAACGGGATTGACAGAATTAAACAAGCAGTTCCGGCTTACACTCGCCGAAAAGCAATTGGTATAAAAACCGACAGGCTAGCAACTCGGCGTTGATTCTCAAGACTTTGAAGCTTCGATGAGTGCATCATTGCCAATGATCGCAAAGGACACTGAAGTAACACAGGAAGATTTTAGTCAGTCGAAGCCTGACACTCCTTCTCGCTCCACACAGGAGATATCGCAACCCAAAAAAGGTGATGACAGTTATTAAATACATGGACATCTCTTCGAGAATACGTTATGATTTCAAAATTCCTGAGATGGCTTATCTGATGACAGCAAATACAGAATCAAGAAGTTGAATCTATACTTCTTCCATCTTCGATTCGTACAGTTAAAGCCATATACATCAGGGGACAAAACGACCCCCAACATGATCCGCAATGCATTCACCACGTGAATGCATTGCGGATCATGTTGGGGGACGCGTCACAATTGGACAATTTGACAGCAGTGTGCATCATGATGAGGTACATTTTGTCCACTAATGAGAGGCTTTAAACTACCTACCTTATTTAAGTCAGGTACGTTCATTATATTAGTCCTTCTTTTGTTAAGAGCACGAACAAGAGAACAATGAAATTGCCGACGTACGTAAACAAAATGCAGCTGTTTACGCTTACGTCTCGTCTTTTATGATCGACGATTAATTTTATAGTTCCTATATGCGTAAACTGTAGAAACGCATTGGAAAATCCTTTAAGCAAAGCGACGGGGCTTAATTCGTTAGGAAAAGATTTTACTAGGAGGGGATTTTACTTTTACCCTAAGGTTCGGCACAAACGGGCCACCGACCACAGTCACCGGTGGCTGCAGTAACTGTTAACTGTACGGGGGTAGAGTATTGCGACAGTGGTGGGTATCGGCGAGTCGCGGACACTCCTGTAGCGAGTGGCCGCCACTGGCTACACATGTCCGGCGTCTATACAAAATATATGAAACAGCGCTTTAACGCTGGCTACCAGTGGCTATGGTCGGTGGCCCGTTAGCGCCGAGCCTAAGGGCCAATTCACACCGAATTGGCAGCGGCAGGCGGAGCTGGCCACGGTCGATCGCTGGTAGCCCACATAACCGCTTGACAGCTCATGGTGCCACGCGCCCTTTTGATTCTTTCAAGCGATACTGGTCTTTTAACGATGTAGATAAAAATTAAAATTATTTTAATCTAAAAGTGCTTGCCGCATCGCTTCCGGCTGCTGCCATTTCGGAATAGATCAGCCCTAACAGTTGATTTAAAAATAATGTGAAACAAGCAACCAGTATGTACGTTTTTACCACTTGACAAAACACCGAACTTCAAGAATCAAGAATTTATTTCAAAGTAACCATTAAACATTATGGCACAAGAAGTCTGTCGATGAGAGGGGAGCCGTAAGGATTTACCATCGTGGAGAAAGGATTGGTCAAATAGACTTTGCGGTACCGAATGCTAGCAGTCCAGGGTGTGCCGGGCGTCTCGGATCGCACAATAATTTGAGATTAACGCCGCTCGGGGAGGTTCCTGTCATGCACCCCAAAATATACTGGACCTAAATACTTCGAGGAAATAGAAAACCATCTATTCAAGAAGAAGTCAGTCAGAAAAATTATACTAATTGCACATTCCAAAGCGTAAATCTCTGTGCAAGAAACTCTATGGACACTCTTTTAAATTATTTTATAAACAGCACTGCTCAACATACAGCAACAGGTTACAAATAATGTAATAAAACCTAAAGCTAAAAGTACATACTACTATAAATGTATCGATGTGTTAGTGTGGAGACCTGGTGACCTAAAATACAGGCTCCTAAAGCCTAGCTTAGGCGCCATTCTCGCACAATAAACTACAATATTGACAAAACTATAATTGTATGCATGTCTCCATGTCCGTAAAGTTTATTGTGGTGAGTAATAAATATTTATTATTATTATACGTAGATACAACAATCTTGGACGGGGTAATCTATATAATAATATATAAAAGGAAACTGATTGACTGACATATCAACGCACAGCCGAAACTACGGGGACTTAGAGCATGAAATTTTGCACAAGGTTCCCTTTTATGACGTAGGCGAGCACTAAGAGAGGATTTCCCTAAACTCACCCCTTAAGGTGGTGAAATGAGGGTCTAAATTTTGTATGGAGAAACATTCATTCATGAGGGCGAAGCCACAGGCAGAAGCTAGTCATACATATGGGTCCTGTCTACATGACTCATATTTTTAGTTTATTTTTAGTTTTAAGTATGATTTAACTAACGTTAACTTCAGATTTATTGTGTATGTTAGTTATCCTTAAGTGTAAAATTTCTCTTAATGTATTCAACTAGCTTCCACCAGCGACTTCGCCCGCATAAAAGTAGGTTTCTGCATACAAACTTTGGGCCCCCATTTCATCCCCTTAGGTGGTGAATTTGTTAAAATCCTCTCGTAGTGCTCGCCTACGTCACAAAAGGAAACTTTGTACAAAATTTCACGTTCCTAGTCTCAATAGTTTCAGCAGTGCGTTGATATGTCAGTCAGTCAGTTTCTCCTTTTATATATTATAATATAAATAAATATAGAAGATAAGGTTTGCTGTAAGAAAACCCAATTTCTTGCCTGTGAACATTAGCTGTCCTGTTTTTATTGGTTTTTTTTTTTTAAGTTGGTAGTACTATAAAAATATTTAAAGAATACAAACAAAACCTTCTTGCTCACATATGTAGGTAAAGACATCTCATATACTCATTCTCTCACACCATAGCCAACGTTTATCCTCAGGTTAAACACTGTTTGGTATGCATCGCCTGCACTCGGTAACTGCAAACGGGCTGTTGTCTGTCCACTTCATGCACTGGGACACAACGAGGTGCAGACAGATTGCATGCAAATTGCCTCATCTGAGGTCTGAAGATTTCCAGGTCAAAAGTTTATAATAAGCTTCCAAAAATGTATTCTTATTGTCAAATTGTTATCATTAATCATCATTGTTATCTTTTTTTTTTATTTAAAATTCATCATACAACTTACAAGCTGTCAGCTAATGTAATTTTCCTACCTATAAGGGCGGAATTAACCAATAAAACTAATCGCGTCTTAACGTTTGGCACGCATAATCGCGTTTAGCCGCTGTCACTAGTGTCACTTGTATTTTTCTTTTGTTGTATTATTACAAGTGACACTAGTGACAGCGGCTAAACGCGATTATGCGAGCCAAACGTTAAAACGCGATTAGTTTTACTGGTGAATTCCGCCCCAAGTCTCGGGGGCCTTGTAACCCGTTATAGAGGTATTCTATGCCTATTTTGGGCACCAGTCTCTCACAAATGTCTGTATTTATTGTATTAGATTAGGTACTTACTCATTAACAATTTTTTTTGAGGTCGATAATCTACTCTCCCGCTCTCTGGTGTAACAAGAGAGCGTGTCTAACTTTTACTGGCTAAACTCACACCTGTGTCATTCACTTGCCCTTTGCGATTTACAACCACGGATTTTTCTCACGCTCTAGGGTAAAGCGTGAAGGCGTGTCAGGCTTTTACTGACTAAAAGCACACCTGTTCTAAAGTTGCTAGCAAAGGAGGCGGCCGATCGCGTGACGCAACGGTCCTTACGCTCCAACCGCCGCCGGGATTCCGATCCCGATTTCCGGCCACCGTAGGCGCGGGCTTGCAGACGGCGAGCAATGGGTGGTTCGCCGTCCGACCGTCCGGTAACCGTCCGGACCGAGCCCAAGTCGTCGACGGCGCGTACTGTTCCACGCGCGCCTCAAAGAGATGTCAGCAAATCGTAGGGGCCCAGCAAGGTCGAAGCCTACTGGAGCCACGGGTAGTGTGAAAGCGAAACCCGGGGCCCTGGGACGAAGGCAACGAAGGAACAGGAGTGGGTTTTTAGTCAGTAAGAGTCTGACACTATCTCCCGTTCCGCCCAAGAGCGGGGATGTCATAAGATGATTTTCCCACCCAATAAAAAAAAAAAAAATCGTGTTCTAAAGTTTCCTTTTCAGAAATTCCCCGTGGATCATTAACCATGCTATTAAATTTATCATAAGTCGGTAATTATACATTTTTGTTGATTTGATTAATTAAGGACCCAAGTTATCTAGTTCAGCTCTCGCTCTTTCAGAAATAATTATGTAGTTACTGTTTTTTTTTACCAAGATAAAAAATAAAAGAAATGTTAAGCCGAATTCAATACCACCTCCTTTTTTTTGAAGTCGATTAATAAATTTAGTGGCCCTGTACGTTAAAGACAATGTCGGTACGAGTAAATTAAAGAAAAACGAATTACTTTTTCCAAAAATAAATTCTTGTTTCACTAATTCTTCCTGTTAAAAATACGCTGTTTTGCAATCAAAATGAAAAGGTAAATAAATTTGAAAGTATACAACGTAAAAAGCAACGTAGACTAATTAAATGCTGAAAGTTTCAGGACTGACTGTGCGGGCGTAGTTCTCATTTCTGTAGCGAAATGGCATTAAAAAGATATTTTGCAAAGTTCACGAGGTTTATTTTCCTCTTTTCTTGTTTTTAGTCATAGAGAAAAAAGTATAGGTGGTATACACTGGTGGATTTCGAAGAAAGAAGCCCAAAGACAAAAAAAAATAAGAAAAAGTGAAGTCGTCTCAATAATTCGTAATAATAATAAAATAACCCCTTTTTTTACTGTATATATATACATACTTTTGAACCCAATCGTAGGGGCCCAGCAGGGTCGAAGCCTACTGGGGCCACGGGTAGTGTGAAAGCGGAACCCGGGGCCCTGGGACGAAGGCAACGAAGGAACAGGAGTGGGTTTTTAGTCAGTAAGAGTCTGACACTATCTCCCGCTCCGCCCAAGAGCGGGGATGTCATTAGGATGATTTTCCCACCCAATAAAAAAAAAAAAAAAAACCCTTGTTTTGTTAATAATCCTTTATCTTTTTATGCACCTGCCACATTTTCTCTTCACCACCCTAGGTTGACTGGTAGAGAATGCCTAAGGCATTAAGTCCGCCTTTCTACTTTTGTGTTACATGAAGTTTTAACAAATAAATAAAGCCAAAATTCAGTGGGATGAGCTAAGTAGCTTACTGTGCAACCAAATGGTTGCACAGTAAGCAAGGTAAGTATCACAATACTGTATAAACTAATATAAAGAGATACGATTTACAAGTTTGTATGTAGGGACTAATCTCTGAAACCACTAAACTGATTCTGAAAATCTTTCTTCTGTAGAATGCTAATTTATCACTGAATGACATTCTACTTTCATGCGGGAAAAGCCGTTGGCAGAAGCTAGTTAAATATTAATTCATGCATTGGCACGTACACAAACTAAAATATACTGCATGTTACACTTTTACATTGTTTCAGAAAAAAAAAGAAACAAAAAATTCATTTTACTTTCTTTTTTTCAAATTAAGTATTATCTCATTGTTTATTTACCTAGTTACTTCCAACAGCTCTTGCTTTTTTGTGAGAAATCATTAAATAACTCATGCTCGTGAACGAGTGCCGTTAGTTGAGACTGGTCATCTCTTACCTGCCAGTGGCATAATTCAATTTAAATTTTTTTTTTTTACTTATATACATTGTGCTCACATAATAGAAGCGACAACAAACATGTGACCAAGATTTATGTAACTCATAATATGATTTAAAAGAGTGTCCATGGAGTTTCTTGCACGTTCTTCTCCACAGAGATCTACGTTTTGGAACGTGCAATTTAACTTCACTTTTTTTTTCCACCGACATTTTGACAATCCGAAAGTGCCTGTAATTGGTCTATTTGAAATAAACGTTTCCGATTTAAAATCTATCAATAATTTTAGGCATTTTTACAATGATTTGACGGTGTGGTAGGAACGTCATGTCAGCCAACATTCAGCCGCCAATGTAATGCCTGCCAGTGACACTTTCTTACTGCCATGCCCACTAATTTGAAACTTTTTACAACCTCGCTTAGAGATCAGCGAAAAAAGCGGGAAAATGTTGACATAAACAAGCTATCTATGTTTCATCATAGAATAAAATAGAATAGTATTTATTCGATGCAGGCAATACAATAGACGACAACACAAAAAATAGTAAAGTGCAGATTTACTATATAGTTGCGCTGAGCGTGCCCGAACCGAAAGGGTCGCCAACTCAGCAATTGCTGGGCGTCAGACACCCAGCGCTGATTTTCAGCTGGCACCCCACAGTGACGCACGAAAAGAAAGAAAAAACGAAATTACGCATAGAAAGGGATCATCATCATCTTCCTGCCCTTGTCTCATCTTATTTGGGGTCGGCGCAACACGTTTTTTTCTTCTATTCTATCCTGTCAACCGTCATACTATCACTAACTTTTTTTTCTTTCATATCACTGTTCACACAATCCATCCATCTTTTCTTCGCATAGAAAGGGATAATTTTGGATAAATTAGTAGATTTAACGAAACTGTCCGATTTTTATTTGATTCGTGTCAATTAACGCTGATAGATCTCTAGGCAGTCTTATGTCTATTTGTCTTCAACAATTTATCACACATATCTGTTTTTTTAATGTCTATAACGGCCATGAACTTATTTATGACGTATAGCGATCAATATAAACGCTAACAGTAAATATTGTCCAAATCTACATTCAGAATATAAAGTGGGCACATAACGGGATTGCCAAGACTTAATAGTAGGTATAAATGTGCCTAATATTGTCAACACTTGAATGGATTTAGATGAATGAAGAACAGTTGAAAATGTGAAGAAATTGAGAGCGCAGAAGGTGCCATTCGAGCCTCGGCTGCAGGTTGCGGAAGCAGGCAGCAAATGAGGCGACAGCACGAAGCCGGCCGCAGCTGCACGACTGCAACGGTTTTCTATGTAGTATGGATTTTTATGAAAACCATTCCGAACGCGGCTACGACCGCACATGCTGGCGAGCTTCTGTTGCGAGTGCTACCGCGAACTGCAGCCGCAGCCGATTGCAGATCAATAGTGCTGAGGCCGCAAGTCGATGCGCACGTAGTTACGTCACTGGAGTGACGTAACTTGTTCCCTTAATTGCACTTTGGAATAATCCGCAGCCCTGGCAGGTATTAGCCCTAACTGACCTTTGAGGCGCGCGAGGTACACAACGCGCTGGCCCGGGTTTGATCCTTACTGGACGGCCGGACGGCGAGCTACTCATTGCTCGTCATCTACAAACCCCAACCTACTGTGGCCAGGAATCGCTCTGCGACTCCCAACGCCCGGAGTGTCCCCGGCGGAGAAAAAATGACGACAATGTGGCACCTCTGTAGCCACTCCTCAAAGAGGGGCCTTACCTATACAAGCTATTGGTAAGATACAAATTATAGTGTTCCTATTGAGTAGGTATTTAAAAAAATCATCTCACTGATACTTCTTGTAAATCTATTCTTAAAAAAAGATACAAAATAACGAGAATCAATCTGTTCTCTCATGCTTTCATCGCAGACTAAACAGATGTTTTTGTCTTCATAACAATGTGTTATGTTTTATCGAGGTTAAGATGAGAATTTTCATTGGAAAATGCCTACATATTTTAATTATTATTTTAATATTATAACTAGCCTGTCCTAATCCCACTGCTGGGAAAGCCTTCCTTCATTTCTTACATTGTTTCTCGCCAATTCCTAAAAGGATATCAAAATCTTTCCACCATCCCCTTCATAGTGTGCCGCGACACCGTCTTGTGCTTTCAGGGCACCAATTCATGATAGTATATTTTTAACCGACTTCTAAAAAAGGAGGAGGTTCTCTATTCGGATGTTTGTATTTTTTTTTTATGTTTGTTCGCGCATTATTTTGTTGCTTGCAAACCGATTTGAAAAATTCTTTATTTGTTGGAAAGGGTATACTTCCCAAATGGTCCCATAGTCACCAAGTTGGGATTTGATGATGAAATCTTGGCGAAATCGAGGGAACTCCTCAAATATTATAGGCAACCACATAGTGATTTTGGTATTTTCATCGAGAACTTAAGCATTTACAGTCAAAAAGTAACATTTGATGAAGTGGAACTGATCAAGAAGACCAGAAATAGTCAAGGGAACTTCTTACTCGCATAGATATCACAATGAAGATAGTTAAGCGACTATGACAATACAAATAAATGAATGGTTCTGAATAGTTACGTTGAAAATGGTATTATCGAAGTGATCTGATGATGATGACGGAGCCGGAAGGTAGGCACTGGAACTCCGTAATTAACCAATGTAACCAAGCCGTGTTTGGGCTTATTAGAATTGTCATGAGATGCACTTTGGCTATAAGGTACTATCAAACTGATCTGATGATGGGGCCGGAAGGTGGAAGGTAGACACAGGAACTTCATAATAACACAATGTAAACCTTGCAGTGTTTGGGTTAATTGAAATTATCATGAGAAAAAGGCACTCTGTTTATAAGTGTATCGCAACTAAAAAGTGTGAAATAAAAAACGGTTATTCTTTTTTTGTAAAAAGTTGTTTATATAATTATTATTTACTGTCGCTTTAGTCTAGTGGTAGCAAACGCTAGTGCTGAGCATGGGGTCCTAGGATTAATTACCCCATCGCGTGGTCACATGTCCACGATACGCCCTACCCGTGATACTTCCCATACAACGGCTCTTACGTGATTATGACGTCATTACAAATCTTTCGATCGAGATTCTGAATGAATAAAATATTTCCAAAAACTTTTAAATTTAAAAAACAAGACTTATTTCCTGGAAGCAGTTTTGTGAAATAATCGAGTGAGCGACGGAAGTTACCGATGCCAACCGAGCGTTCAGACTCCTTTTTTTTGCGTTGCCACTTTTTCAAACATTGCGTAGGATGTTACAAGAAGCTTTTCAACCATGCTTACGTTGACGATATACGAACCGGGAAGGGGTCTCTTAACGTGAAATGGCGCGAGGACTGACGACTGGGGAATGTAACCGCGTCGTGCAAATAAACGGTGCTTTGCCGTGTCAAGTGGATATACGGTATAGCGTCATACCACGAACCCATGTCGTTCAACAGCAGCAGCGCGGATCGTACCGTACTATCGTGTAAATACACCAGAGGGCAACGACGCAAAAGCCTTTGGGCGAGACCACAACACTGAGATACGGCATCGCATCGCCAAAACGACGTCGCATCATTGTACGATGTAACAACGCAACGAAAAATTTGCAGGAAATTACGCACTGTTGTTTGCGGCAACATTCCGGAAATTTCCGCGAAACTATGCAACGCAGTGTTGTGGCGAAGATTAATCGGGAAATTTTGAAGACGCAGTCGCTTCGTTCCAACGCTTACCATCAGATGAGATAGTGGTCAAATGCGAACCTAACAATAATCACACCGACCAGAACATTATTAAAGACCGACTAGCTAACACGGGCAAACGCTGTTTTGCCATATAAACTATAAAGAAAAAAATTAGGGGTGGAAGTAGGAGGGTGAAAAATAGCCTACGACTTATTCTCAGACCTACCAAATTTACACAAATAATTTAACAAAAACCGGTCAAGCCGTTTTGGAGGAGTTCAATAATAAACATTGACACGAGATTTATATATATTAAACCAGTTTCTACCAGCGACTTTGCTTGCGTGAAAGTACGTTTCTCCATACAAACTTTCGACCCCTGTTTCATCCCCTTAGCGGGTGAATTTTAGAGAATTTTCTCTTAGTGCTCGCCTACGTCATAAAAGGAAACCTTGCGCAAATGTTTCCACTTAGTCCCAGTAGTTTCGGTCGTGCATTGATATGTCAGTTAGTTAGTTTCTCCATAATATAAATAATGCAATTTTTTTTTATTATTATTATAAACTAGTGCTTGACTGCGATCCCACCTGATGGTAAGTATATGCAATCGTCGATGGTGAGGCGCACTACTTTATTAAGAGCCTATTAACTTTAATCTTAAAGACACCTAAATTATAATCGGTCGGGAAGACCGCAGCAGGCAAGCTGTTCCAGTCCCTCTATGTACGCTGTATAAACGACGAGGCGAAACGCTTGGTCCGGACCGTAGAGGTTTCAACAACGTAAGGGTGGATCCTCGCCGTTAACTTACCAAAATATAAATTTCCAGGATTTCAACTGACATAAATAGTCTCCGATTCTGACACGATCTCGAGATTGAAATATTACTTCTATAAGGAGGTAAAAGCGTTCGAGTTCTACGTAAGATGTAGAACTTGTTACGCAACCAACCTTTATGAAAATATGCACCGTTATCTTATCTATATACCTACTATCTCTTTCTACAATCTGGGTTTCGTTTCATATTAGCTGGCCTAACATCCGTCGCTCTGCTTCAGATGATACATAGTAATGTAAACGAAATCCTGCATCATGCAAATAGAGTTCTCCGCGCGATTTGTACATACACAACAGCCCGAAATCATCTACCAGGTAGTTACCCAGTTCAGACAAAATACCCATCTGGTTGGAGGATCTCCCCTTTTCAACGAAGGTTTGCAGGACTTAAGACTCTGTCCCGTATACGTCTAAAGTATATTTCTGTTTATTTGAATTGTATTTTTTTTTTCGGTGGGAAAATCATCAATTGACATCCCGCGCTCTTTAGCGGAGCGTGAGGGTGTGTCAGACATTTACTGATTAAAAACCCACTCCTGTTCCTTCGTTGCCTTTCTTACTAGTGCCGAGTCTTCTTTTCGAACCCTTGGCCCCAGTAGGCTTCGACCCTACTGAGCCCCTACGGTTTGCAGACAGCTCCTCGAGGCGCGCGTGGAACAATACGCGCTGTCGACGACTTGGGCTCAGTCCGGACGGTTACCGGACGGTCGGACGGCGAGCTAATTTGAATTGTAGGTACTGTTGTAACTTTGTCCTTTTTTTATGCACCTGCCATATTGTCTCTCCCCGCCCTAGGTTCTGGACCATGGTTATACTTACAAAAGGGAAACTCGTGGTCTTGAAACGCAAAGGCAAAGAAGGAACATAGGTGTCGTTTTAATCCTCCCGTTCAGCCCTAGGGCGGGAGAAATCATTAGAAGATTTCCCACCTTTAAAAAACTTTTTGTTGCTTGAAGATTAAATAAATAAATAGTAAAAAGAAAATGTCAAATCAACGCATGTTGAAATTAGTTTACATTACTTTATATTCTAACTGGCTTGACAGCTAGGAACTTAGCGAAGAGGTGTTGATTTCGCTTGGTTTTTATGACGTAAGTAACATGATGGCTACAATTGTGTGTGTGGTTGGCAATTACTTTTTATTAAACAAAGAAAATTAACTTTCGTATGAACGATAAACGTTTGGTGAAATATAGTTACAACACGAAGCTGCATTATTTATTATAAACAATATGGGCCTGCAGTCAATCAGCAGTCCAAATGCGGTTATGGTACCTAAAGTTGTACCAACGTCATCCATATGATTGTCATTGCAATTGGCTATTCATTTGAATGAGCATAGAGTTTAATTTTAAGTTTATGTGTGTTCTTACAAGAGCAATACATAGGTAAGTTCCTGCTTTATTTATATCTTTTATTATCATAGACATCCTACATTAATGATATGGCCAAACGTGGATTGACATTTCATCAAACCTTAACATTTAAAAGATTTGGCCAGCTTTAGCCGGCTATATTATGAAATGGGTGAATGAAATGGTCTATCTCATCAAGAAGTGATCAATTCTAACATCTGGCAACGAAATATACTTAAATATTATTTAAGTTTAAGTACTTCTAGACTTCTGAGTGCCTAGTGCGTGTTTGTATTACGTTAATGCGATCGACACGTTTATGGCGTTCAGTGCTCCGATTGGCCCGCTCCAAGCTCATAACCAATCAGAGAGTCAAACCCGATATAGGTTTCGATCGCGTTAATGTTAAAGGTGCCATTCGAACCTCGGCTGCAGGCTGTGAATCCAGGCTGCTAATGCAGGTAGCACACGCATAACACGCAGCCGTTGCCTACATCTGCAGCCGGGAGTGATTTCGAAGCTGACTGCACGTGCTGCCAGTCGCAAATCTACGATTCAATCCAATATGAGCGCTATCGGCTCCGAGTAGCAATAATTTCGGACTTGTCTTAACAGGTTGGAGTGAAGTAACCAAGTGCGCATCTACTTGCGGCCGCAGCAATACTGATCTGCGATCGGCTGCTCCCAGCCGAAGCTCAGCAGCACGAGCGGCCGCAGCCGCGTTCGGAATGGTTTACAAAAAATCCATACTACTGACATAGAAAACCAGTCGTACAGCTGCAGCCGGCTTCATGCAGCCGCCGCATGTGCTGCCTGCATCCGCAGCCTGCAGCCGAGGTTCGAATGGAACCTTATAAACAACTCAACAACAAAGAAACCAAAGTTGTCTCCTGTCAAATAAACGTTGAGAACCACTAGTTTAATCAAAGTTAAATTAAATACCAGAGTTTAAAAGCATTTCTTGTCCGTAAAAACAATATTGTCTTACGAAGCCAAGTCCAAAGAATCTTAGTCATGAATCTCGCTTTAAACTAGATTAATGGCTTGGTTCACAACGTCCATCTAACTTAAAGGCAGATTATTTCATGGAAATACTATTCCATTCTCAATATATCTGATGAATAGAACCTATGGCATCATCGACATTCTGGAACTTACTGTTTTTTTTTATCGGAATTTCTTTGAGTGAAGTTTAGTGGTTGTTTTAGTTATTCGCTAACTGATTCTTAGTAGATATTGTTATGTAAAAATGGTGTGGTTTTGTATTTCAAGTGTATGCGCGCAACTGCGATTTCGATAAAATGAAGTTGAGAATTTTATTGTACATTTGCTGCCAAATACTGCAAAAACATTAGAATGGGTAAATCCTTTCTTAAGTTTTTTTTTTTTTTTCAAAAACCGCAACTTATTTTTTTCGATTTGATATAAACGAATTTATTATTACCACACTTACACTTTTACTACTGATTGTACCTTTTCTAATTGTGATAGTGACGTGGGACGATTTTACCAATGAAAATATAATTTATTTTTATTTTCTGCAACTCGTACAACATGGACCATAGGTATGCGGTACGAGTTGACCACGTTTACGTTCAAAAACTCACATAATCAGCCAAATGGCCGATGCCTGCTAGGGCTGCGTGATTGGTCGAAAGATTTACCGTAGCCCTGGAACGCAAAGCGCATCTGAAGAAACACGGGTGGGGTTTTTTAATGAAAGTCTGAGACATCCTCTCGCTCGCCGATCGGAAGGAGTTATTTGATGAAAAAAAAAAACAATATTTCTAGGGTTTGCTACTCTTATCATCCTCAATACTCTAAACTAAATACAAGCGACCTTTTCCTCAAATAATACTAAAATTTAAAACAACAACTCTACACTGTTTTAGAACGCTAGCTAGCTAGCTTTCGGCAGCGACTTCCGTATAAAAATAGAAAATGTTATCGAGAACAAAAGTACTTCCAAAATAAAATAGTATCCAAAAGTAAATAATAGTAGCAGTGTATGCTCCGGGACATGACTGCTGTACCCGCGTAATGAGTTTCATCCAAATACGTTCAGCCATTTGAGCGTAAAGGAGTAAGAAACATATATATATACAAACTTTGGCCTTTATAATATTAGTGTGATCAGTGTGATAAGCGACCGTGGTATCTTCTTGTGTGAACAAACCAATTTTGATATTGACTAACCAATTCAAAAACCAAACTGGGTATTTTTCCTTCCATCGATCCTAAAATATACCTTAAAGCTGAACTAGTCGCGGGCTCAAACTCGCTGATAGATAAGGTCAAAAAGTCCGATGTCTGACAACTAACGATCTGACATTGTGTCCGTCAGCGATAATATCAAGTATGAGCAGTTAAACGCTAGTCTATATGCACAACGTATTGTTCGCACGCACACAAAAATCGTTCCAAACTGAAACAACATTAGACTGTGCGTAAAATCTGAGAGTAGTGCTTTGGAAAATCGATTTTTGTGAAAAAACCACTGCATAAATCTATTACAAATAAATTGTATAGAACTCTTCGGTAATAAAGCTTTGTCGGTACCGACTTTGTTTTGGAGATTTTATATGATTTTTGTTACTTTTTTACACCTAAAGTTTTTTTTTTTTATTTGGTGGGAAAATCATCTTATGATCAATCCCGCTCTTGGGCGGAGCGAGAGATAGCGTCAGACTTTGTCAGATAGTGCCACGGGTTTCGCTTTCACACTACCCGTGCCTCGTGTTAAAATCATCAAAAAAGAGAAAATTTGTTGGCTCATAATTTTTTAATGGCAATTTTTTCGTTGTTCTAATTCCGTACAGACAAAATTATTTTATTTTGGTTGTACAATGTCAAAATGTGGAGTAAAACCCCCCAAAATTTGTATGAAAAAAGTATCGACTAGAGTAACCAACAAAACTAATCCTCGTTCTCAATATAATATTAAAATAAGTTTCCAAGCCCTTCAAATCGTAGCGGTGGCGTCTGAAAACGTACGTCGCGTCCGTTGACCCCGCGGGCCGTTGAACCTATTCCGGAGCAGTGTACTGTTCCGACTAATTTGGGGTCATTTTGTTACACAAGGCCATTAATTGCCGCAGGGCTATTATGTACATAGTAGAGTGTTTTTGAGATACGTTTTCATGGTGTTAGGTTAAAAAGGTTAATGTGAAAGTTGGAAATTATGAAACCATGTGGATCGCCGCATGGTTTCATCATGGATCTTATTCTTAGGTTCCTTTTTATTATGATTATTTTTATTGCACTTTATAGTACAATATTGACCAATCTGCACTGTCCTTACATAATATCTACATAAGCTGTAATATGAAAATATTATAACAACAAATTCTTTTTTAAAAGAGTAACCATGGAGTTTCTTGCCGGTTCTTCTCCATAGGAAACGACCAATTTGGAACCGTGCACGAGCTTCTGACGTTTTATAAGTGCCCATGTAGGCTTATGTGAAATAAAAAACTTTGACTTTGATCTCTGTCAGCCGTAGGAATTTCTTAAAGTCAAGAGTGAATAGGTTACTTCTAGGCAAGTGTCGACCACATCGTAGCTTTCCATCAGGTGTGAATGTGGTCAAGCGCGAGATTATCAAAAACAAAAATAAAAAAATGATAAAGTTTAACGCAAACACACAAAAGACACAGTGAAAGTTTAGTCAGTAAAAGCACGACACGCACTTTCGCTCCACCCTAAAGCGAGAGAAGTCATAATTTGATGATTTTCCACCTTAAAAAAAAAGGTAATTTGCCTCTGCAATTGTGCTGTTGTTGCTTTTTATTGAGGTGGTAAATCTTCTGATGTCTTTTTCCGCTCTAGGGTGGAGCAAGAGGGCGTGCCAGACTTTATCCGAGAAAATTGTAATATATTCCCCGCAAATTCTAAAAATAGTCTAAAGAAAACTAGATTCAATTACCACTATGTTTATTTTAGGATGTTTAAATTGCAATTCATTAAAGGACGAGATGTTGACTAAATGGGTTACCATGACGTTCAAAGTAAGATTGTCTCATTCTTATTTCAGTGTGAGTAAGAGACGGAGCTATACAGGTTGTCTAGCGCCATCTCTTACCCACAATGGAATAAGAATGAAACAATCTTACTTTAAACGTCATGGTAACCCAGCAGATAACAACAGCCTATAAAATTATTAATGGTTACACTGATGCTTCCGACTTAGCTACATTCAGACTTGTGTCAATTATTTGCTCCAAATAATTACAATCGCTCTAGAAAGTTTTTTTTTTAGGTGGGAAAAATCTTCTTATGACAAATCCGCCCTTGGGCGAAGCGGGAGATAGTGTCAGACTTTTACTGACTAAAAATCCACTCCTGTTCCTTCTTTGCTTTCATCCTGGGGCCCCGGGCTTCGCTTTCACACTACCCGTGGACTCTAGAAAGCTTAAAATTAAATTATTTAATGTTTAATTTTGTGGCACTGTACCTCGATCACTTTAATACTTTCATTATATTGTCCTTTTCAGACCGTTTGTCGTTCTAGACATTTGTGAGCAACTTTTTAGGTGTTTTCAGTACAAAAGCGTTACATTTTTATAGTTTCGTAGACTCGACAACAATATACTTTAACTGATATTCCTGAAATTTCTATAAAACGTCAATCTTTAGACACAACATCGTATTTTGTAGATTAAGTGTTTAGTAATACTAGTTTCATCATCATCATCATCATTTTAGCCGATAGACGTCCACTGCTGTACTTAGTCCTCCCCCAAATGTCGCCACAATGAACGGTCCTGTGCGTCTCGCATCCATCGGATTCCCGCAACCTTCACCAGGTCGTCGTTCCACCTTGTTGGGAGCCTTCCAACACTGCGTCTTCCGTTACATGGTCACCACTTCAGAACCTTTCGGCCCTAACAGCCATCTGTTCTGCGAGCACTGTGTCCTGCCCATTGCCACTTAAGTTTGGCGATTCTTCGTGCTATGTCGGCAACCTTGGTTTTCCTGCGGATATCTTCATTTCTGATTCTATCACGCAAGGAAACTCCGAGCATAGCCCTTTCCACTGCCCTTTGGGTGACTTTAAGCCTTCTCATGAGATCCATTGTGAGCAACCACATTTCGGAACCATACGTCATCACTGGCAACACGCACTGGTCATACTGGACTTTCGTCTTGAGACAGAGTGCAGTGCAGTTAGAATTTTTATAGCCCAGGACAAAAAAAGTCAGCCCTACAGCGTATCCGCATCAGCTGCACCGTATAACTAAAATTGCCTATCCAACGATATAACACATGACTATTGGAAGGTGGGCCTAGATTTCATAGAAACCCTGGCATCATTCTTCGGCACACGGATAGACTATGTCCTGGAAGAAAACGAGCAGGATACAGTCTCGAGAGAATGTTCCCTTAGGATAATTTTCTACTTTCACGCAAGTGAAGCCGCTGGCATATTTTATTTTCCCTAGAGATAATTAATATTATGTTGTGTACTAAGCGATTTTCTTTTTTTTTTACATATAATTGTTAATTTAAAATAAGTAACCCTAAGGGTATGTTACATTGATGCACAATAATAATTCAGCTGACTGACGATTCGGAGAAAATATGATCGGACACAGTATCCGGATTGGCAAAAAAAAAAACTAACTGTACTAAACAGCTTTAATAAATTTGGCGGTGTCCGAATATATTGTGTCCGAATCGACAGCAACTCAATAATTCTAAGAACTGAATTTCCACCCGTGACAAACAGTAAATAAATGATTCTGAATGGATATACAACATGCCACAGTATCTCAAGACGAAAGTCCAGACCAGTGCGTGTTGCCAGTGATGACGTATGGCACTGAAACATGGTCGCTTACAATGGATCTCATCAGAAGGCTTACAGTCACCCCAAGGGCAATGGAAAGGGCTATGCTCGGAGTTTCCTTGCGTGATTACATCAGTAATAAAGATATCCGCAGGAGAACCAAGGTTACCGACATAGCCCAAGAATCGCCAAACTTAAGTGGCAATGGGCAGGGCACATTGCTCGTAGAGCGGATGATCGATGGGGCCGAAAGGTTCTAGAGTGGCGACCGCGCACCGGACAACGCAGCGTTGGAAGGCCTCCCACAAGGTGGACCGACGATCTGGTGAGAGTCGCGGGAATGCAGTGGATACGAAACGCACAGGATCGGTCTGTGGCGACGCTTAGGGGAGGCAATGATGAATGGATCAGAAGCTAGTTATCGCATATTTACGGCAATCGCAGTTTTAGTTCTGTGGCCACAGTCTGCTGCAGGTTTATCGTTGAAGCTATTCTGGAAAAGTGGGACAACAGTGATTGCTTTATAATGTTATACGTCTTCGCATTACGTGATTTTTCAGAAGGTATACTTTGTTATGAAACATTATCTTAATTTATTTATTTAAACTCCATGTCTCAACAAAGCAAAGTCAACGAAATAGCACGAAGAATCGCTAAACTTAAGTGGCAATGGGCAGGGCACATTGCTTGCAAAACGGATGGCCGTTGAGGCCGAAAGGTTCTGGAAAGGCGACCACGTACCGGAAGACGTAGCGTTAGAAGGCCTATGTCCTACAAGGTGGACCGATGACTTGGTAACGGTTGCGGGAGTCCAATGGATGCGAGAAGCACAGGCCCGTTCATTGTGGCGACACTTGAAGGAGGCCTATGTCCAGTAGTGGACTTCTTTCGGCTGAAATGATAATGATGATGATGATAATGACAGTAGTGGTAAAGGGCAACAAGGCATTCTCTACTAATCAACCTTTGTGTTAAAAAAGACTACACTGTGTCATCATCATTTGTGAACACTGATATAGAGATATTATGTGCCTACTGTATTACAGAGAGAAATTCAGGTTACTAAATCAATAAATTTAAATTCATACTTGTTATTTATCATTTTAATCTGATTCGAAACGCAATTCCGTTCCGGAAACTGTGTATCCTGGACCTGTACCATGACGTTTAAAGTAAGATTGTTTTATTCTTATTTCCAGTGTGGGTAAGAGATGGCGCTAGACAACTTGTATAGCTCTGTATCTTACCCACACTGAAATAAGAATAAAACAATCTTACTTTGAACGTCATGGTAACCCCTCTAATAATTAAAACCGGGGGGTGTTTAAATCAAGTCTGAATACTTATTTAGTGAAAAGGTTACTTCTAAGCACGCGTGTACAATTTGACACTGGCGTACAAAATGAATAAAACCTACAAAAATTTGAATTTGGGCCGGCTGCTATAACCCTTACATACCATAGATATTTGGGTTAAAGGCAGCCACAAAAATGTAAAGAAATATAGTGATGTCTAGGAGAAATTCTCGCATCTCACGTAATGTTAGTAAAACATTAATTCCAATACATTAAGAAAACTCTTTTCTTTGTTGGCCTCTTTAATCTTGACGGGTTATGAACCCAAAAATTAAAACGAAGACTGTTCGCAAATATCTTTTCAATCATCATCGGACATTGGTGAACCGTGTGGAAGGTAGGCCTTCCACACGCTGGTGTTAGGACACCACTGCGTCTTCCGGTACTCTGTTGCCACTGAAGTACCTTTCGGCCCCATCCACTATCTGGTCTGTGAGCAATGTACCCAGCCCACTGCCACTAAATTTGGCGACTCTTTTAGCCATCGTCGTTAACCTTGGTTCTCCATGTACCATTTCTGATTTCATCACGCGAGGAAACTCCGAGCATAGCCCTCTCCATTACCTTTTGGGTGACATACACTCTAAAGATCTGACTAAAACCTACTATAGCCAATAGAACGAACCCTACCTTTTTTTGAGTTGCAAAATGATCAAATATCTTCTCTTGGAGTGAAAGGACAGCGACATCTATGGCGTCACATAGGAACTAAACTACGAAATCCTATATCGCGCAATTAGAGTTCTCCGAGTGATTTGAACATATACAACAGCCTGAAATCACAGTGCCGAAACGAAACACTGTGACACTTCAGTGGATCAGAGGACATAGCGGCTCACTGAGCAACGACGCGGCGGACGAACTGGCCAGGAGAGGATCTGGAGCGATGGCCTTAGGGCCCGAACCAATTGTGCCGGTCCCCTTTGGTCAGCTGCGTAGTTGGCTACGTGAACAGACACATATACAAGCAGAGCGCTGGTGGTCCTCGACACCAGGATGCAGGCAGGTCAATGAGGCCTGCCACATCTCAATAAAGCCCTCGCCGAAAAACTCATAAGACTGGACAGAGGCGGCCTGCGCCTGGTGATAGGGACCATTACCGGACACTGCACACTGAATAAGCACCTCCACACAATAGGCATCACGGACAGTCTCCTGTGCAGAGCATGTTTGGAGGGAGTGGAGACAATTGTACATGTGGTCTTAGACTGCACAGGTGTCACTGAAATACGCAAACGAACCTTAGGATCCCCGAACTCTCTTATTGATGCCCTATAAAAACCTAAGAGGCCTAATCTGTTTTTGGAGAGAGGTGGGGCTGTTTAGAATAAGCCCACCTAAGGTTATGGCCGCCATGGCCCACGTACAATGGTCCACATAGGACTAAGTGGACCATTGTACGTGGGCCATGGCGGCCCACAGCAGCATAGGACTAAGTGCGGAAACCATACCCAAATAGATAGCCTAAAATCATCTATCAGTCAATTGCCCGGGTCAGATACAACACCTGTCTGGGACTTTACCCTCTGTTGGGTGGGTGGGTGTCAGACTTTTACTGACTAAAACCCACCCGCACCCGTATTCCTTCAGTAGCCACAGTCCTCCACTAGAACAAGGACAGCGTTGACTCTTTCATACAATCCTGCATAGAACGAAGCCATCAAGTATCGTCACAAGTTAATCTACATACAAAGCCTGCTCGAGCAACGCACACATAGACACCGCTCACGGACACGATATCTCGGCTCAATTCAGCTCAATGCAAGCTCGAGTGCTATGCGTTTGACACGCGTCTGTAAACTTTTTTGTGGAAAAATGGTCCAACAAAAAAAAAACTATATTCTAACTGTTCAGTGGACGGTTGTTTAAATTCAACATTATTAAACAGTGAGTTTTTTCAGAGAGGTAAGTAGATATTTGCTTGTATTTTGACGGTTTGTTTTAACGTAACACAGAACAGACCCCGCACCGAGAAAGAAAAGATGATTTTGTGGCCATGTATCATGTATCAGATCAGGTAGGCATTTATCACCGCGCCCAGTCGCACTCGGACAGTTGGGCGCCACGCGCTGACCCTAGCGCGAAGTACATACATGAGATTGACTTCTGTACCTATCTATTTTGTGGTATCGTTCTTATCTCAGCCTCAACTAGTCACAAGTAACTAGCACAACATGTTTCTCAGCTCAACGCAGCACAACTTTCATCAGACGTAACAGAAATCCTTCAGCTATCCGGTTGACCCACATCTTGAACAATAGTAGCGCAATTATCTACGAGTCGACGTCACATCCGCGGCCGCCACTAACAATGTTGTTGCTAAATCGATTTGTAATCGATACCTGATTTATTTGCAGTAGGTTCTTACTTATATTGAATACTAATTAATATGTGAAAGATGTTTATGGCAAACGAATAGATTATGTTCCGAATAAAAAAACAGTTGTTATCTAACCAGTTTACCTATCAATAAATATACTAAAATAGAATATTAAACAGTGAAAATTGGTAAAAAAAAATGGTATCATCATCTTCTTGCCCTTGTCCCATCTTATTCGGGGAGACAGCGCAACACGTTTTTTCTTCCATTCTATCCTGTCAACCGTCATGCTATCACTAACTTCCTTTTCTTTCATATCACTATTTACACAATCGATCCATCTTTTCTTTGGCCTCCCTCTCCCTCTCCACACATCCACATGTATAAACATAAAAAAACAAATGGTATATAACAAGCGTGCGTGGGTTTTCCGAAAAGGAACCCCGGATTTCCGGGACGCAAATCAAGTAAGGAACATAGGAGAGGGTTGTAGTCAGTAGAAGTCTGACAAGCCCTCTCGCTCCATCCTAGAGTGTGAAAAGTCACTGGATGAATTCCAGCGTAAAAAAAATGAGCGTGATGAACTTTGACGTGAAAGGGCACGTCGAACTTCTTTCTCTTTCTTATTAGCAGTTTTGAAGCTTTATAATTTCGTTATTGATGAAGACATTTTAAAAATTATTTCATATTTGTTTATAAAAACCCATGATTAGTATAGATATAGGTATAGGTATAGGTAACTGGAATAATACACACCTATACACACCTTAATTAGAATATTAAATTACAATCATATTAAGCGCTAAAATTCTACTAAAATGCACTTAGGTAGTGTTTTTTTAAGAAATTAGTTATCCTTATTGTAGGTAAATAATATGGGAGTCTACGCTTTACATTGGTAACGCATCGGTATTGGAAAATAAATAATTATTATAGAATGAAAAAAAAAAAAATAGCTGTAATCAATTTTATTCAGTTTCTGATTCTGAACAAATTACTTGATGTGATGATTCAGAAAAAGACAGAAGGGCCATCATACTTCCTTATTATACGTTCTCTGGCATGAGTCAAGGCACTAATATCGGGCCATTGGAATTCATATTGTTTGTCGAAGTCGAAAATGTCTGCTTTTTGCAGATGACTTGAAATTATTTTTGCCTGAGCATTGGCTTCTGAGTTTATTAAATAAACTGTATTTTAATGTCGATAAGTGCTGTGTGTGTATGGAGCAGTGGTGGCCGAGTATGGAGCAGTGGTGGCCGAGTGGTAGCGGCCCCGACTTACGAGTTGTAGGTCGCGGGTTCTAACCCAGCCAGGCGCATTACTTTGTGTAATTTATTTCATCACCACTGCTCTCAAAACGGTGAAGGAAAACATCGTGAGGAAACCGGCATGTCCTAGAACCAAAAATTTGAAGACATGTGACATCCACCAACCCGCACTGGGCCCGCGTGGTGGATTACGGCCCGTTCCCTCTCCTAGAGAGGAGGCCTGAGTCCCAACAGTGAGAACATTATAAGGCCGACTATGCTATGCTAAGTGCTGTGTGATGAGCTACAGCCGCGCGCATGCTCCATTGCAGCGTCAGTACGAGATGCACGGCGTAGTAATGCCGCGCGTCACGCAGGTACAGGACCTGGGCGTACAGATGCTGCCGGAGTTAACATTCCGCAAAAACATAGTTGAGGTGTGCGGTAGGGCTTTCAGAAACCTCGGTTTCATCCTAAGACAATGTAAGGATTTTAGCGATACGGCTGCTGTTAAAGTACTTTATAATGCACTTTTAAGAAGCCACCTGGAAACCAGTTCAATCAGAACCAGGAGAATTTTACAGGATGCATTTTGTAGAGTGTGCGCGGGAATTGCATGACTTGATTCTACCATCCCATTTCTACCATCGGACAACCCGACGAACGGCGAGTACCCTTACGTTGTTGAAACCTCTACGGTCCGGACCAAGCGTTTCGCCTCGTCGTTTATACCGCGAACATCGAGGGACTGGAACAACTTTCCTGCTGCGGTCTTCCCGTCTGATTATAATTGAGGTGTCTTCGAGGCTAGAGTGAATAGGCTCTTAATAAACTAGAGCGCCTCACCATCAACCATTGCATCACTACTTACCATCAGGAGGGATCGCAGTCAAAAACCAGTTTATAACAATTAACAAAAAAAACCTCATGAGAAAAAATACAGCCTCATGTTAGAAAAAAAAATAAAACAAGTTCATGAGATTTCTGGACTTAAAACAATATGGGGTTTACCCATTTTATCCACTCATGTACCCCAGTTTGTTCATCTTGGGCATGGTAAGGTACACTAGGCTGGCAGTAAGAAGGCATGTCCCACTGGTCAAGTACGTGGCTAGTGTACTGCTAGGGTGCTGGAAGCGCTGCATATGCGCACGGGTGTGTGGGCGCATGCCGCCGCCCCTCTCTCTTAGAAGTGGTCTGCTAGGACTAAACTCGTAAAGTTTGCCCCTTTGTCACGACCCACACGTATTTTTAATGAGATATCGCTATCAGAAGATATATTTAGCCAAAAGCTACCGAAATTTGTAAAGGCGGCTCAATTACTTATTGAGAAAGGTCTGGACTGATAATAATTTATAATCATAATTAATTTAATTATATTTTAAATGTTCGTTATAACATCGCCTTGGACGCGTCTGTAAAGATGTTATAATATAATTTAGTAAAAAAAAAAAAAACATTATCTTCCTGTCATTGTTCCGTGTTATTTGGGGTCGATGCAACACGTTTTTTCTTCCATCCTGTCCTGTCACTAACTCCTTATTCTTTCATTGAAAAGAGTATCCACCAACAAATATAGGCACAGCTTAAAAATATCAAGGGGTCGGTTTGACGAAAATCCGTATATAGTAGTGTTAGTCAACCCCCTAGTTCAAATGGCCCTAAAGCGATTGCCGATTTGGCTCATACAAGCGGATGTTATGAACAAACAACCGCTATACCATATTAGATGCGGGCGGCAGAACAAAACGTAGTAAAATTTTATGAATGAGAAGTTTGCTCCGCAGTGGACATACTTATATTCCAGAACACACCGTTTTATCTCATCAGTTAAATTATCTGTGACCCCGTGAGTACTTCTTGCAGTGTCTGCCGAAGGCCACTCATTTTACGACAATGATAAATGATATTTATTTTATAAATAGGTTTAAAAAACACTTTTACACGTCAGTTTAAACTAGATGAGGCCGGTGTTTCTTAGCTGACTACCCTGAGAAGAAACACCGAAAAAAACTCAGGGGTCAGTCTCTTTTAAAGTCCATACAGTTTATATGTAATGGTCACATCACATGAGAACCATGCAGAAAAAATAGATTAAAAAAAAGGCTGTATACACCAATTACAATTTTACATGGGTTATTTAACTTAAAATACATTTAATTGGTTTTGTTCGATAAATGACCCCTCTTTGGGTAAAAACCTACTCCAGTTAGTGCCAATTTTTCCGATCATTTGCAAGTTTTACCCATTATGGGCCGGCCTATTTAATTAGCGACTTGAAAGTCTACAGGCATAAAATAAAATTATATCTCCTTTCGTTCAATCCATCTAAAGGTTGTCTGTAAGAAATTGCCCTGTATGATAAGACTGCCCATTGTACACTTGATTTTAAATATTTTCTGTTCACATCGTGAAGTGTACAATAGGTTGACTGGTAGAGAATGCCTAAGGCATTAAGTCCGCCTTTGTACTTCATGTTACATGAAGATTAAATAAATAAATTATATAATAAATAATATTAATTCAGGAGAAGGTAGGAGTCTCCCCAAAGTAAACAACACCGCCAAGGCCGACCCGGCAAGAGGTAGCAAAATGACCAAGACGCCTACCGCAAGGGCTGGTTCGAGGAAGATGAAGGAGGCATTTTCCCAGTTGTGGGAAAGTACAGGCTAAAAAAAACTGCTACATACTGTTTAAAAACGGACCTAATCAATACGAGACGACCTCTAACAAATCTTAACCACATTCCCCAAACTGTTATTCCGAAATCGCTGTCTAAACAGCGTCTACGGTACAATTATTTTCGTCTAATTCACAGAATTTCAACATTCAGCTATTCGTTATGTAAATACAGTTAAGTATGATTTACAAAATCAACGGAAACTGCAGAATATGACAAAAAAGATTCTTTACGATTTTTTTTTTTTTTTATTGGGTGGGAAAATCATCTTATGACAAAACCCGCTCTTGGGCGGAGCGGGAGATAGTGTCAGACTTTTACTGACTAAAAACCCACTCCTGTTCCTTCGTTGCCTTCGTCCCAGGGCCCCGGGTTTCGCTTTCACACTACCCGTGGCCCCACTAGGCTTCGACCTTGCTGGGCCCCTACGATTTGCTGACATCTCTTTGAGGCGCGCGTGGAACAGTACGCGCCGTTGACGACTTGGGCTCGGTCCGATTACCGGACGATCGGACGGCGAGCCACCCATTGCCCGCCGTCCGCAAGCCCGCGCCTACGGTGGCCGGAAATCGGGATCGGAATCCCGGCGGCGGCGGTTGGAGCGTAAGGACCGTTGCCTCACGCGATCGGCCGCCTCCTTCGCTAGCATTACGGCTTCGCAGAAGGAGGCGACCGCCTGCCACTCCTCCTCGCTCCGGAGCATGGCCTGAACCAAGGCCCGGCGCGAGAGATCGCCGCCGCCGATTGCCCCCACGAGGACACGGCGTTGCTCTGCCCAAGCGGGGCACACCTCCACCATGTGCTCTACCGTGTCCTCCGGGCGGTCCACACAGTGGCGACACCCGGGCGTCGTTTCCGCACGAATCCGGTGCAGGAACCTCCCGAACTTACCGTGTCCGGTGAGAACCTGCGTCATGCGGAAGATGAGGACGCCGTGAGGTCTTTCCAACCACGCCTCAAAGAGGGGACTTACCGCCATAATTGTGGCGTGCCCAGATTCTTTATGATTCAACTATCAAACGTTAGTTTTTTTTTTTTTAATTATCCGTTAGACCTAATTTTTAGGGTTCGGTACCCAAAGGGCAAAACGAGAAACTATTACTAAGACTCCGCGGTCCATCTGTCCGTCTGTCACCAGGCTGTATCTCATGAACCGTGATAGATACACAGTTGAAATTTTCACAGACGATGTAATTATGTTGCCACTATAACAACATATACTAGCATAGTCGGCCTTTAATGTTCCCACTGCTGGGACTCAGGCCTCCTCTCTAGGAGAGGGAATGGACCGTAATCCACCACGCGGGCCCAGTGCGGGTTGGTGGATGTCATGTCTTCGAATTTTTGATTCTAAGTCATGCCGGTTTCCTCACGATGTTTTCCTTCACTGTTTTGAGAGCAGTGGTGATGAAATAAATTACACAAAGTAATGCGCCTGGCTGGGTTTGAACCCACGACCTGCAAGTCGTAAATCGGGGCCGTTACCATTCATCCATCACTGCTCTTACAACAAATACTAAAAACAGAATAAAATAAATATTTGAGTGGGGCTCCCATACAACAAACGTGATTTTTTTGCCATTTTTTGCTCGGGCTCGCTCCTTACTCGACATCCGCAAGTCCGTGCCTACGGCGGCCGGAGATCTCCCTGTGTTTCCCGATGCCCGGGGCGTCTAATATGGCAGTGGCTGGGGCGCAAGGAGGTCCGTCCCTTCACGATTGTGAAAATCTCCTTCCTTCGCTTGTATTAATACTCCGCAGAAGGAGGCGACCGCATCCTATTCCGATTCGCTAATACGACTTTAAGTACTGTGTTGACTGCACCAAACCAGTCTAGTGGTCCAAATTGAATTCTCTATGTTTGGCAGCCATGACTAGCATAAGATTAAAGTGTCACAAGTTCGGGAGGTTCCTGCACCGGATTCGTGCGGAAACGACGCCCGGGTGTCGCCACTGTGTGGCCCACCCGGAGGACACGGTAGAGCACACGGTGGAGGTGTGCCCCGCTTGGGCAGAGCAACGCCGTGTCCTCGTGGGGGCAATCGGCGGCGGCGATCTCTCGCGCCGGGCCTTGGTTCAGGCCATGCTCCGGAGCGAGGAGGAGTGGCAGGCGGTCGCCTCCTTCTGCGAAGCAGCAATGCTAGCTAAGGAGGCGGCCGATCGCGTGAGGCAACGGTCCTTACGTCCCAACCGCCGCCGGGATTCCGATCCCGATTTCCGGCCACCGTAGGCGCGGGCTTGTAGACGGCGAGCAATGGGTGGCTCGCCGTCTGACCGTCCGGTAACCGTCCGGACCGAGCCCAAGTCGTCGACGGCGCGTATTGTTCCACGCGCGCCTCAGGGAGATGTCAGCAAATCGTAGGGGCCCAGCAGGGTCGAAGCCTACTGGGGCCACGGGTAGTGTGAAAGCGGAACCCGGGGCCCTGGGACGAAGGCAACGAAGGAACAGGAGTGGGTTTTTAGTCAGTAAGAGTCTGACACTATCTCCGCCCAAGAGCGGGGATGTCATTAGGATGATTTTCCCACCCAAAAAAAAAAAAAAAAAAAAAAAAAAAAAAAAAAAAAAAAAAAAAAAAAAAAAAAAAAAAGTGTCACTTTATTATTACAAGCTTTTATTTAGTTACATCTGTCCCGATGTTTGCTTGTCTGTAATCAAATCTAGCAAATTTTTGATCCACTTCCCGGTTACCGATTGAGCTGAAATTTTGCATGCATATGTAAATTAGATGACAATGCAAAATTATTATGACATGAAGCTGATCTGACGATGGAACCGGAAGGTGGCCATAGGAACTTAGATAACCCTATCGTGTTTGAGGTTTTTGGAATGGTCTTGATGAGTATTCATTATATAGTCTATACCGCGCTATGAAAGCTTGCTACGAAAAAATGATTTTCATTGAAAGCTTGCTTTAGAAATTAAGCGCCATGGAATTAATCAACGCCATGGCGCTTAAGTTAAACGCAGGTGGTTTCGAAGAGCCCACATGTACAGATTATAATAGCAAGCCAGTATTCATTTTTTGCTGAAGCGCCGTGGCCGAGAATCTCAAATCTGATTTAGTCCACGTTGGAACACCAGTACCGTCTACTAGATTTGAACATGAATACACTCTAATACGCCACAAACAATCATAACCAGCCCAAACGTACTCTAAGAAAAACCATTTCTGTAACTGCCAGCCGTAAAAACGTTCCATTTAACTGAAAACAAAATAGTCAGTGTTACTCAAAGATTACGGCGTCGTCATAACTTTTATATTATACTTGAGACAAGTTGCCTCTGCCCCAGTTCGAGGGAAAGTTTGGGATTTACCTCTCTTTTAATAAGTTTCCAACTGTACACAAAGTGAGTCAGGCAAAGAAAACTTAGTTTTTAACTTTGATAAATAAATCATGGAATATTATTTCGTATGTTTGTACGCTGTGTTGTCAGCAATACGACTTTGGTTCTTGAGGTGTTAAGTTCTGCTTTCAGAGGCCTTATCTGAGCTCGTCTCTTAACGTGATCCATTGTACGACCTAAACTAAACTATTAAAGGGATGGAGCTATGTAGTGTGTATAGCTCCATCCCTCTCTCTCGCTAGCACGACTGACATTGTGAAACGTCATAGTAAGGCCCCTGGTCGTGCAAAGAACACCTTATCAGTGAACCAATTTGTCGATATTGCGTGAAGTGTAAACATTTTGATGAGCCATGAAAGGTTTTTCCAAGGTTACGTCTTGGAAAAACCATTTACAGTTCTTTGGGAAAACCTCTAAAATCAATACTCGTAAACTCTTTTAGAGAATGAAAGTAGTTTCCACGCATAGCTATGAAGAATACGACTCAATGTTGGGGAAAATTGGACAGGATTTTTGATGTACGGAAAAGATCAATAGGCATGTTGAGAAGTCTTGAAAAAAAAAATGTAGTCTTTTGTTCATCATTTCAGCAGAAAGATGTCAACTATTGGACATATTATGGACTGGTCCTTTGCTTCTCGCAAAGCTCTTCAATCGGTTTCCTGCGGTTTTCACCAGCTTATTGATCCACTGTGTGGGAGGCCTACCAACACCGCGTCTTTCAACCTTCCGTACAAAGCAATTTGGACAAATACTTTGCTTGCTAAAGAGAGATTGTATTTCCTCTTTATTTTTATTTTTTTTGTTTATGCCATTTATCATTTTTTCCTATTTGTGAGGCTAGATTGGTCACATTACGAGAAGACCAGACTATCATGTGATTAAAAAGTGCCTCTCGATCGCTATAAGAAAGAGAAGAGAACGGCTCCAAACAACCTGGCTGTCAAATGTCCAGAAATACATGAAAGTATTGGAACTACACGAAGATAGACATAAATGGCGTCGCACGATTGGAAAAGCCGACCCCAAACCAAACATAACGAGATAAAGGCGAGGCAGAATAAGAAGAAGAAGACTGTCCTAAAATTTATTTTTATTTATTTTACACAAATCTAATAGCACACAATACCGTGCCGACGTCTTTGTGTCGACATTGTCACCGGCCCACGCTGAAAACCAGGGTTGTGGACTCATCCGTTTTGCGTGTCGTCATGGCATTATGCTGAGCTTGTGCGGACGTGGCGCATATTTTTCATAAAGAATGTTTATAATTTGGCCTAAAGTTGCGTCTTTTCCGCCGAATAAAATGTTTTGTTTTCCCTCTTTCTTTCTTTAAAGTTTAAAAGCACTACTTAATTGGAAGCGTCATAAACATTCATTCGTATTCATTATTAATCTAATATAAAAAATTCTCGTGTCGCGGTGATTGTGGTTAAACTCCTCCGTAACGGCTTTCCCGATTCTCATGAAATTTTGTGTGCCTATTGGGTAGGTCTGAGAATCGGACAACATCTATTTTTTATCCCCCTAAATGTTAAGGGTAATCCATCCCTAAAAAAAAAAAAAAAAATTATGATACAGCATTAGTAAATACATATATATTTATATAAAAATCAATGCCACTTTTCGTTGTAATTTTATAACTCAAGAACGGGCTCACCTATCCAAACCAAATGTTTAGGCTTTGTTCGGACTATTTAGTAGATGGTTTATGTGAAGTTTGCACAAAATCGGTCGAGCGGTTCTTCATTTATTACATTATTGCACCCGTGCGAAGCCGGAGCGGGTCGCTAGTAATATATATTCTCTCCAAAGCTTAATGAGACGACACCAAATACATGAACACTAATTACCTACCATACGTCTCATATTATTATTAGGTAAAAGAAACAAAAGCCGGGCCAGAGAAAATAAAGAGACGTGATTAATTTTAGCCACATCCGCTGGGGAGCGATGTTATGTGGACGAATTGGATAACACCTCGTTTGTTACAGCGATACATAGCTAAGATTATGTTTATGAAAGATTTACGAAAACTGAATAGTGTGATATCGAAGGAGATAGCATGTACTGTAGCTCTAATTAATTTGTAGACTGGCAAGACAATGATACTTTTAAAGTTTATGGAAATATAGTTTTTTGAATTTTACAGATAAAAAGGATGAGTTGTTGAGTTGACTGGAACAATTTGCCTGCTGCGGTCTTACCGTCCGATTATAATTTAGGTGTAATCAAGGAGTGAATAGGCTCTTAGTAAACTTGTGCGCTTCACCATCAACGATTGCATCACTGCTTACCCTGCTGCCAGCAGATGGGATCGCAGTCAAGCATTAGTTCGTATTATAAAAAAAAAATTGTTAGGCTGTCAAGCTGCTAGGCGGATTAAAGTTTTTATAATTATAAATATCTAACACAAAATAGTGTAGTTCTCCTAGGAATAAACCTAATATAAATAGATTGTTTGATTGCTCGCCACCTATCACAACAATAATTTAAAAAGAGACCTTAGAGAGCACCATTTATAAGATTTTGTTATTATAATGTGTAAGTATTACAGTTTGTTCAGAAGTTCAATTTCAGCGTTCACACCTGCTTTGAAAGGTTCTGGGAACACTGATGGTGGTAGATCGTTCCACACGTTGGCTGTGTGCACTGCGCACAATTCCTATGTAGGAAATGCTGAGTTGAGACCACTACACGTGATGTTCATTAACAGCGCGGATGACAAACTTTTTTAACGTGGAAAATCATCAAATGTCTCCGCCCTTTGGCGGGGCGGAAGGGCGTTTCAGACTTTTACTGACTAAAACTCACGCTTAGTTACTTCGTTGCCTTTCATACCAGGGACGGGTTTTCCTTTCAGAAGCGAACCCATGGCCCCAGTAGGCTTCGACCCTGCTGGGCCACTACTGTTTGCTGACATCTCCTTGAGGCACACGTGAAACAATACACGCCGTCGACGACTTGGGCTCGGTCAGTACGGTTATAGGACGGTCGGACGGCAAGCTACCATTTGCTCGCCGTCCGCCAGCCCTAATATACGGTGGCCGAGCGAGAATCGTCCAGTGGTGTAAGGTTTGTCTCCGCCTCACGATTTCCACCACCTCCTGCACTCACATTACTGCTTCGAAGGTAGCGTTTGCTTTTTTTCCCTTTCGCTCTATACCGCTCTAGACCAGGGCCAGACGCGAGTGGATGATATCCTGTCGTACGACTGGTATTAAGAAGATGGCAGCATCAGATGGCGTAACACCTGCGCACACACTCCAAAGGTTTTGGTTAAGTTTATACAGTAGACACGTAGATATAAACCCAACATAAAAAACATACCCGCCATCCATCCACACACTATTACACAAGTATCACAGGACAACACAATGCTGTGCGCGCGCGCACCGGACGTGACGTCACCGCTTCATGAATGGGCCCTAGTGTCGATGACTCGCGCATTGTTCGTACATATGTGGCTGTTATCTACGTATCTGTTGGTATGTAGGACGATTTGCTGGTGAACTTTTATGTGGAAAGGGTAGAGTGAGAATTGGGTTTTTATTTACTCGTAATGTCGCATCTTTTAAAGAAGATTTAGTATGAAACGACAAGTATTGTATATGTTGTGGTGATTTCTGTGTCTGAGGAGGTATATGAAGTGGCTAGCTTCTGCCAGTGGTTTCACCCGCAAAACATATGCCTATGTCACTCAGTGATAAGGTAGCATTTTGTTGGAGAAAGAATTTTGAAAATCGGTTCAATAGCTTTTAAATTTTATTAATTACAAACAAAAATACAAATGTTTCCTCTTTATAATATTAAGTATAGTTGAGAAAGTTTGGAAAGCAATTTGTGCTCCTAAGCATTTAAGTTAATCAATCAATTAATGAATTAATATTAATCTATACTAATAGTTAATATTAAGAGGAATGTTTTATATTTCTATACTTTGATTTCAGAAAGAAACCAGTAGAATGCTACTTTATCACCGAGTGACAAAGGCATATATTTTCTACTCCCACGGGGGCGAAGCCTCTAATCTAGCATAAACATAATTAAAACTGTTTATAAAACTGCATGTTTTATAAACTATTTATTTTTTGTGTATTATGTTTGACAAATATTATGATTATTGTGTTTTTGAAATGATTTATTTTAATTTTATTTTATTTCTTGTGAACCAATTGACTAATTTAATGGAATGAATTTGAATATTTTACTTACGTAGTTTTAAGTTTCAGTCACTAAATTATTATTATAATTTAGTGGCTAAACTTAAAACTAAAATAATATTTTATTAATATTATTTATTTATAATCAGCCTTTAAAGTTCCCACTGCTGGGACTCAGGCCTCCTCTCTATGAGAGGGAATGGGCCTTAATCCGCACGCGGGCCCAATGCGGGTTGGTGAATGTCATAAGTCTTCGAATTTTTTGGTTCTAGGACGTGCCGGTTTCCTCAAGATGTTTTCCTTGACCGTTTTGAGAGCAGTGATGATAAAATAAATTACACAAAGTCCCTCGCCTGGCTGGGTTTAAACCCGCGACCAACAACTCGCAAGTCGGGGCCGTTACCACTCGGCCACCACTGTTCACCGCTGCAGGCTAATCTAGTTAATTATGAAACTGTTTTTAATCTTGTCATGAGCGACACCACCTAAGTAACAACGTAATTGATATAATAAAGACTTGTTTTTGTAAAGGGAAGACATGAGCCTACAACTTCCAGGTACGCTGTGCAATAAATAGGTTCCGCGAACTAAAGCATACCGTAAACAACTACTGTTAACTTTCTTAGAAGAAAAAACAAGTTACGAGTAGGAGAACATCGTTGTTTTACACGCCGTAAGTTTATGGCTTGTTTCTAAAAATACGCGTTTGATTAAATTTATGTCTTTAACCCTCAATTTGAATACTAGAGTACCAGCGAGCGCTGTGAAAATATCAAACTTATGCCGCAAAAAACGTGTATTTCGACACTCTCAAGGAAATAAAAATTCATAGGGTACTTCCCATTGACCTAGAATATTGAAATTTCGCATGAAGCAAGGTTTCATAGCTCAAATAAAGGATAAAATCTGAAAACTGTAAATTCGTAGCTACGTCACAAAAAAACAAACTTTTTTTGCGATTCGAAAAATTTTCAAAAATCGATTCGGGTATTGAACTGTTTTCAAAGGTAAGTTTGTACGGAACCCTCAGTGTGCGAGTCCGGCCCGCACTTGCCCAGTTTTTTTTTAAATCTTTTAATGTTATATTCATAGATTTGTTACTTTTTATTTTATTGTTATTTGACACTTGCGAGTCGAAAATAAATGTTGTCATTCTGAAAGAAGGTCATTCTTTCTCTCATTTCATTTCTAAATTAAGCATTAAATATTGAATATTTCTCAAATTCTACTTTCGCCTGACAACCTGTCAAAATTTGACTTTAAATAGGGTTTGACACGTTCTTAACTCAAAATACTCAATTCAGGAACACGGCCTAAGTTTTCCTTTGTAAATGAAATATTGACTTACTGTAAAACGAGTAGATTAATCATACGACAAAATGATTTAAATCTTCATGACATATTTCCAGTGAGAGTTACAGATGGCGCTAGACAACCTGTATAGCTCTGTCTCTTACACACGCTGAACTAAGAATAAAACAATTTTACTTTGAACGTCATGGTAACCCCGCTGGTAAGTTTTCAGACAATTCGCCTATCTGAAATGTGCCTTCACATAAGGTGTGAAACGTATGAATGTGAAAACATATAAAAGAGATATTCCCACCACGCCCTCACTCATCCACATTATGGAAATGTTAAAGCTCACACACACTGCGCACTCGTGTGCCACACACGCTGATCTGGGCGCGTCGGTCTCCATACATTTTATATGGAACTAGACTTGTAGAGCTACACTTAATCCACGCCACGCGACGTCGTTTACCGTACAAATCAGGCGTGGTCTACGTGTGCGTCGGTCTAATGTAGTTCTAGCCTAATTGGTGCTTCATTGAATAACAAAAATAAAATTAGAGTTATTTATTATTTAGTATAAAATATTATACAAAAACTAGCAGTCCCGGTAGACGTTGTCTTGCTCGAGATCTAACATTTTGTCACAAAAATTTAATTCTTGGGCCTAATTTTATTTTCAAACCATCCAGAGACCCACTCAAACATACACACAAAATTACATCCAAATCGGTCGCGCCGTTTAGGAGGAGTTAGGTGACAAACACACGTACAGAAGAATAATATTTATATCGTGGCCAGATTTTAGAATTGATCACTTCATGATATTGCCAACTAAAACTGGCCAGATCGTTTAAACGTTAACATTTAACGTTAACGTTAAAAGCTGAAAGTAAATTTTACTTTAAGCGTAAACTTCGGAACTACTACTTGAAGTTCTCTCAACTTTAGTTTGGTCTTCGTCAGAATTATTATTAAGTTCTCTTAATGATTTGATATTTTTCATAGTATTTATTACTTTATAATTTTAGCATATATATGTATTTTATTATTATAAATAACTTATTTTTTATTTTATTTTTTCTATTTGAAGTATCTGTTATTTCTTTATCGTGCAAGCCTACTACAGTGTTGTCTTTTTTAACCCTAAGGTTGACTGGTAGAGAATGCCTTGTTGCATTAAGTCCGCCTATGTACCACTACTGTACATGAAGTTTAAATAAATAAATAAATAAACATTTGATGATATAACAATCCTCGTTTGGCCATATCATTGATATAGGATTTCAATGATAATAAAAGGTCTAAAGTAGGCCAAACGAAGATTGAAATAAAAACGATCTGGCCAGTTTTACTTGGCCATATCATGAAGTGATCAATTTCTAAGATTTGGTCACGACATATTATATATAGATAGAAACAACACAGAAAAACATCTTATGCAAGCGTAAAAACTTATAATCACTTTTTCTGACTCACTGACTTCTTGACATTTCAAAAGTGCCTGTAAATGGTTTATCTATATATATAAAAGAAAGTCGTGTTAGTTACACTATTTATAACTCAAGAACTGCTCAACCGATTTTGCTGAAAATTGGTGGGGAGGTAGTTCAGAACCGACGGACGGACATAGACATTTTATCGAGTAGGGTAGATTAGGGTAGAGTAGAGTAGGGTAGAGTAGGGTAGAGTAGGGTAGAGTAGGATAGAGTAGGGTAGAGTAGGGTAGAGTAGGGTAGAGTAGGGTAGAGTAGGGTAGAGTTGGGTAGAGTAGGGTAGACTTGGGTAGAGTAGGGTAGAGTTGGGTAGAGTAGAGTAGTAGAATATAGACGGGAGCGAAGCCGCGGGCAAAAGCTAGTTTGAAATAAAATGCTTTGACTTTATTTATTTATTTATTTAAACTTCATGTACAGTGGTGGTACATAGGCGGACTTAATGCCACAAAGCATTCTCTACCAATCAACCATTGGGTTAAAAAGACAAAACTGTGGTAGGTGTGCACAATAAATAAATAACAGATATTTTTGAAATAGAATGTAGTATCATTAAATTAAGTGGCTTATAATAATAAAATACGTATATATGCTAATATAATAAACTAATAATTACTATGATACATAAGAAAACATTATAATTAAGAGAACTTAAAATATAACAATTATGACGAAGACCAAACTAAGACTTTGACTATAATTTATTTTTTTATCTTTCACTTGAAGGGTTGTTATTTCAATTGACCCATATTGTCATTCGTAGCACTGTTCTATAAAACCTGCCATTTGTAAACACGATCTATCTTTGTCGTGCGCGTGTCAAGAAAATAAGAGCTTGCTGTAATACCATTTTGCTTACAAGACTCCTATGAATATAGCGCAGGCAGTAGGTAATATTTAACATGATTTAAATGAGTGTCCATGGAGTATTCACAAAGCACATTCTTCTCCATAGAGAACGCTATGCGTTAAACGCTTTGGAATATGTCAATAGCATCATTTTTCTGACTGACTAATTTCTTGACAATTCATATTCATTAAACCCCGAGCGAACGCCGGCGTTCGCTCGGTCATTGTCTTTCTATTGTGTCTCTAATTACGCTACTCAAAAGGTTAACAGTTTATCTATGAATATAAAAATTCCTATTTCCCTAGATCACGTCGTCACGCGTGAAAGGCTGGACCAATTTCGCTAATTATTTTTGCAATGTTGTGTTTATTATTGACTGAAGAAAGTAAGATTATTAAATAAAAAAATAACAAAGTTGTGTTAAAAACCGGAAAAATTAAGAAAACTCTGACAACTATTTTTATCTTTCGCGCGTTTAACAGTTCGCACGTTTGACAGTTCATAGCTAAGACAGGACAACGTCGTGCTTAGATTAATTGATGTTTTCAAAATCTATAGCGAAACATATGTAGAAACAATTATTGTGTTTTTATTTTTATTTTTTATTAGTGACAAGCTCGCGTTTGACCACTATCTCACCTGATGGTAAGTGAAGATGAGCCTATTCACGCTTGACTTAAAGACCCCTAGGTTATATGCTATGTGATAGCTATATCAGGAAACACTGACTCCGGCACCCTGCCGGAGTCAGTGTTTTTCTATATTTAATTCCACTCCTTAGCTGTACGTATAATAATTATGTATTTGTTTCACAATTTATGATTTAACTAGCGACCCGCCCCGGCTTCGCACGGGCACAATGCTGCTCATTGTGGCTTGCGCCTAAAAGATAGTCATATACCATTGCAGACCTTTTTAAGGTGTACAATACTGTAGTACATTATTTTGATCTATCTCTCAGGGCTCAGCCAACGTTTGCAATGTAAGCGCAAAAAATGTGTTTATTTACGATATCACATTAGAAACCTCTAAAATCATCAGTGTTCCTCTACTATATTGTGCGTGTATTATACATATAAACCTTCCACTTGAATCGCTCTATCTATTAAAAAAACCGCATCAAAATCCGTTGCGAAGTTTTAAAGATCTAAACATACACAGGGACAGACAGACACGAAAAGCGACTTTGTTTTATACTATGTAGTGATATTCTTAAGGAACGACGACATTGGCAGTCATAGCAGAACAGTAAACGTATCTAGATATGTTTACTTCGTTTCAACTGATAGAGTAGCACCCTAGATGTCGGACGAGGGCTCTTAGCAGTCACTCGAAGACAGCCTAATCTCTTCTAATTGACTGACGTTTTGTGGAGCTAACTTTAGATCTCCGCAGAGTTTATAAGGCCTTCATTATTAAAGTGCGAAGGGGTGCTAAGTTCTCCTTTAAAGTGAAGGCACGTGAACACATTCGCAAGAAGTTGGTAGGATCATCACTGTATTGATTGGTAGGATTCGTTTTTAAGGTCTCGGTAAAGGTACCTCAAAAGGAAAAACGGAACGTCTGTCTGTCTGTCAAGATCTCGGAAACGTGTGGAGGTATCGCTTTGAAATTAAATCCATATACTCAGGTCTGCGGTCCCTTGAGGCTGTGAAAAAATCTAACTTCTTAGTTAACGAAAACAATATATGGCTGTTTACGTAGCAAAAAACGTACATTTCGACACTCTCAAGACAATTAAAATTTATAGAATATTTCCCGTTGACCAGAATTCTGGTATTTGGCATAAAGCAAGGTCTTATAGCACAGATATAGGAATACATCTGAAAACTAAAGTAAATTTTTGTTACGTCACAAAAAAAAACTCTTTTTGCGATTCAGTAAAATCTTTCCCTATGAATTTTGATTCCATATAGAGTGTCGTAATATATGTGTTTTGCGACAGAAACGGCCGTATCTTTTTTTCAGCTTCAAGGGACCACAGATATACAGTATACTTATGGTTTTAATTTCAGCTCGATATCTCCACGCATTTCCGAGATAGGTCTTGACAGACACTAGATAGACAGACAACAAAGTGATCCTATAAGGGTTCCTTTTTTCCTTTTGATGTACGAAACCTTAAAGTTACCTACTTTTTATAAGATTTATTACATGCGTAGTGTTTGTCATGTAAATGTCGTGGCGAATCTTGGAATTGATCACTTCATGATATGACTGACCATTTCATGAAATGGTGAACCTTGCCCGTCGGCTACATCATGATATGGGCTAGCCAAATCAAAGAACACAATGCGTTGAACGAAATGAACAGCTCATCATCATCATTTCAGCCGATAGACGTCCACTGCTGGACATAGGCCTCCCCTAATGTCGCCACAAAGAACGGTCTTGTGCGTCTCGCATCCATCGGATTCCCGCAACCTTCACCAGGTCATCGGTCTACCTCACCAAATGAACAGCTAAACGCACGATTATTTCATGATATTGTCAAACATGATTGATTATATCGTAAAATAATTATGTTGGCCATTTTAAGAGGTGCTGATTTCGCTATGGCTAAGGTGGTGTGATGTGATCCCAAGACAGCCATGCCCAGCAGTAGGACTCAATTTAGGCTAGAAAAAGCTATGCTTAGTTAATTAGAAAGGTAATTTAATATTAAATACAAATAGCGAGTCATTCAAACAGTTTTTCATAGCATTCCAAGACCATCGCTGTATGTCAGAAATACGAAGACTTTATAATAATTTTATAACCTCCTAAGGCCCAACGACAAGGGACAAGGGCAGGAAGACCCAACAACCTACCCAATTTAATGACAAAAATATTTAGACATTCCGGTCCGAGATTTTTTTTTAATCATTTAATTACAACCGACCGACCTAAAATTATGACATGGTATTTAAACGTAATTTTTGGTTTAAACAATCTCGAAAAAATATTTACCACGAAATTATTATTTCAATATATTTTTTTGCATGATATAGTTAACTTTAGGTAAACACTTTTTTACTATACTAAAATTCTTGGGCCACAACTACTTGCAACTATTATTGGTACATTGGGTCGTAATGTATATCGACCTAAATTTAGGTTGGACCTTTCGAGGATTATATTTAAAACCCATCGAAAGTGTAAATTCCAATATTTTAATGTAGAGAACAGTTACCGCGGCCCTAGAACGCAAATCGCAACTGAAGGAGCACAGGTGGATTTTAATCAGTAAAAGATTGACTCGCTCTCTCACTCCGTCCTAGAGCACAGAAGAGAGAAGTCATATGATGATTTCTCACCTTAAAAAAGGTAGTTCTATAAAAATCTCTTTCTTAATTAAGAGCACTAGAGATAAACAGATACTATAGAACAATACAATCCTTTTGATGCGTCGATTTCATTATAATTATTCTTCATTTTAAATAATTAACCATGTAAAACCAATATTTACTTTTTATTACAGGAAGGCTCGCGTTTGACCACTATCTCAACTGATGGTAAGCGATAATGTAGGAGATATTAGCTCACCCTTGACTTATATACCCCCAGGGTTATAGCTATCAACCCCCTAGCCAAGTTACGATCGTTTCGTTTGCGTCGAACGCCTCGAGTCGACGTCATCTCAACGCTCTGTCACGTGGTCAAAACAAAGAAATCGGATGCGTAGCCTATTCGAGACGTTCGATGAAAACGAAACGATCGTAACTTGGCTAGGGGTGCAGGAAACACTATCTTCGGCAGGTAATTCCACTCCTTAGCTGTACGCACAATGAACGTTTTCCCAAAACGTTTTGTACATACGGTTGGAGGGATCTACCTCTTGGAGGAGGAGTTGGAGGGATTTATCTCTTGTCGTACCTAATATTATAAAGGTAGAACTACACTGCGCACACGTGTGCCACGTACGCCGATCTGGGCACGTCACACTCCATACATTTTAAATGGAAACTAGACTTGTAGAGCTACACTTGTATGGCAATGACTGCTTTTGCACATATGGCCCCCTGGTAACTCATAATATTATGTAAATGTATTAAATGCTCCACATTTGTTGTAATATATACTTTTTTCTTTGTTTTAACACACTGCTTTTGCAATGCTTTTTTTAATATTATTAGACCCCAACCACCATAAATTCGTTAGTAATTCATCTTGTTAACGTCTTATTTATTGATAATTGTAATTATTTATTTTTTCTTGCTTTTTTTATTAAGAATCTTTTTTATAACGTGAATGTGAAAACACTAGACTCCGCGAATTCTTAGGTTACTTCCTATTACGACTCACTTTTTATTATGATTATTTTTATCGTACTTTTTAGTACAATATTGACCGGTCTACACTGTCGTTACATAAAATCTACATATACTGTAATATGGAAATATTGTAAGTAAAACATTTTTTTTAAAAGAGTAACCATGGGTTTTCATGCCGATACTTCTCCATAGGAAACAACTTTTATAAGGGCCCATGTAGGCCTATGTGAAATAAAAGACTTTTAACTTTGAATTAGACTTGATCCACGCCACGCGACGTCGTTCTACGTACAAATCAGGCGTGGTCCACGTGTGCGTCGGTCTAATGTAGTTCTACTTTAACGTGAAAGTAAGTTTGTCAGTCTGTTGCGCTTTCACGGTTAAACTACAGAACCTATCTTTATTCAATTTGGTAAGAAGTAAGCTTTAGTCCAAAGGAAGGACATAGGATACTTGTTATCTTGTTTTTTCTTCGAAATCCGACTTCGGATCCGCAATATCAGACGTTCATGCGAACGAAGTCAAGAGTAAAAGCTAGTCACACTTCACACGTAAAATTATAAAGGCGTAAGATTGTGAGAGTGTGTGACTGTGTGTTGTTTTGGTTGTTATGGTATGTGTGTATGTTTTGGTTAGGCACTTCTTCACGCTCTAACGGCTGAACGGATTTCGATGAAACTTGTCACACGAGTAGAACATGTCCTAGAATAGCACATAGGATACTAAAGACGATAGTTTGTGAATGTGTTTGCATGTTTGTTACTTCTTCACGCTACAACCGCTGAACCACCCATGGCCCCAGTAAGCTTCGACCCTGCTGGGCCCCTACGGTTTTGCTGACATCTCCTTGAGGCGCTCGAGGAACACTACGAGCCGTCGACAACTTGGGCTCGGTCCTGACCAATTGCTCGCCATCCGCAAGCCAGCTCTAACGGTGGCTGAAAATCGGGATCGGGATCCCGGCGGCTGGGGCGTGAGGGCCGTTCTCTCGCGCGTACGGCTGCCCCCTTTGCTAGCATTACTGCTTCGCAGAAGGAGGCGACCGCCAGCCACTCCTGAGTATGTTCCCTTGGGATAATTTTCTACTATCACGCGGGCAAAGCTGCTGGCAAGCAACTAGTGCAATATAAAAGGCTCTACAATGTAAAACCTACCCGTTTCGTGAGGAGTGTAGGTCGCGTTATTGATTTTATGACTGTAAGATTTCTAAGGCTTCCTGCTGTAGTACCTACTTCGCTAACAATAGCATATAAGTTCTGATGTCAGCCTTATGATACCTACGTGAAGGGCATTATATCATGTTAGATTGGGTGTATCCGATGGATGCGAGACGCACAGAACCAGTCATTGTGGCGAAACTTTGGGGTGACTTATGTCCAACAGTGGACGTCTTTCGGCTGAAATGATGATGATGCTGATGATGATGAGATTGGGTGAATACATAGGTGTGGGATGTTAAGTGTCTTAGGGGTATAAAATATGTAGAACTAGCTGCTGGCAGCGGCTTTGCCTGCGTGAAAGTAGAAAATTGTTCAAACTCAACACACTTCCGGGATACAAAGTACCCTATAAGCTATTCCAGGATATGGGCGAACCGAGTACCATACAGACAAACAATACAGGTAACAGACACTCACTTGCCTTACGCCTTAACTTTTGGAGTTAGCATAATCAGCCTTTTAATGTTCTCACTGCTGGGACTCAAGCCTCTTCACACTAGTAGAGGGAATGAGCCGTAATCCACCACGCGGGCCTAGTGCGGACTGGTGAATGTCACATGTCTTAGAGTTATTGGTTCTAGGACATGCCGGTTTCCCCACGATGTTTTCCATCACCGTTTTGAGAACAGTGGTGATGAAACAAATTACACAAAGTAATGCGCCTGGCTGGGTTTGAACCCGCGACCCACAACTCGTAATTCGGGGCCGTTACCACTCGGCCACCACTGCTCTCTTTTCCCACTTTTGGAGTTATAAGTGTGATTTATTCGTTTTGCATCACTAAGAAGTGGGATGGGGGCTTTCTCATTGTCAGTAAAAGTAAGCAAACTTACCTAGGGAGGTTAGAAATTTGCTTGCTATATTCTCGTAAACATACGAGGAGTCATCGGTGTCAGACCGTTCTACAAATCCTCAAAACAAGCAAAAAAAAAAATTGGATGAATTATGTAAGGACTGATATGAAAGAAAAGGGATTTAGTGATAGCATAACGGATAATAGGAGAGAATGGAAGAAAAAACGTGTTGCGTGTACGCCAACACAACTCGGGACATGGGCAGGAAGATGATGACGTATGTGCTACGTGATGAGCTGACTTCCAAGAACCCCATCCATTATTTTATTAATAGGATTATCTAAGGCTAAATTCCTGTCGTAATAGTCTAGTGGTTAAGGCACCCGCCTCTCATGCATGAAGTTGCGGGTTAGAAACCAGGCAAGTACCAATGTGTTTATCTAGAACATTACGGACCCCCCGTGCCTCGAAAAGCACGTAAATTCGTTGGCCCCAGGTGCCATTCACATTAATTGCACATTCCAAAGCGTAGATCTCTATGAAGGACGATGTGCAAGAAACTCCATGGACACTCTTTTCAATCATGTTTTCTAATTACAAATATCTCTGTTACATGTTTCTTGTCGCTATCATGTGAGAACAATGTAAATAAAGTAAAAATAAAAACTAAATATAGATATTAAAATAGCAACTGGCAGCTAAGAGATGTCCAGTCTCAACTGACAGCGCCCGTTCATGGACATGACGCAAATATTAGCACCACTTAGCTCAACCATTTTGAAGGGAACCGAATGGTCCAAACACGCGCCACCATCAGTGAGACATTTCAGTGAGCATGACACTCTCAACTGCCATGCTCATTTATATCAAACAAGTCCAATAGTCACCTAAAAACCATAAAATAACTCCATGGTACTCACATTAACAAACTTTGAAAAAAATGCTTCTACATTATACAATACTAACTGCAATAGTATTTTACAATATCAAAAAAAAATTAATGTAGATCTTTGTCAGTCGTCTTAGGTAGTCAGACACTATTGTACTGTACTGTACTGTATGGTGCAGCACAGTTATGCCTGGTTTATACATGGTCCGACCGATTGATGTATTTTATTGTGTGTCTATTTGGGCAAAATAAACATGTTTTCTTTCTTTCTTTTCTTTTCTATTAAGTCTGAACATGTGTCAATCTAAATAGTACTGTGTTTCCCAGAACTGGGTTGTGGAGGTCTTATAGGCAGTCGTTTTCCATCGGCTTCGCCTGCGTCTCTAAATCACTCAGTGATAAAGTAGCATACAATTGGTGTAAGAATTTTTAAAATTAGTCTGCACTAATTGAATTGAGTATCAATTATGATTTTAGAGAAGGTATTCTCAACTCTAAGTTATTTACTTACTCGAACTTTTGGTAAATATATGCTAGCTATTTCGACCTCTGCCTATGACCAAAGACGTAGCATTGTGTGAGGATATGCGTATTCTTATCTGACCTTCAATTCTGATCAGAGCTAAGTGCTATGTAAGCCATGTCGATTAATCAGCATTATGCTAACAGACACTAAAGAAATATTGAAAATATAAGATGTTATAAGATTTACGAGTACAAATCTAAAATATCAGGTTATAAATAAAGCGATGTTACAGAAAATATATTATAGCAAAGGCCTACCCTTTTTCCTTTTGAAAACTCTATATTGTGCAATCTCTGGCAAAGTACAAACTTGATCAGATCAGACATTACAGTACATAATGTAACATAGTAAACGTACATTCTGGACGTAGTATGTTCAGAATCAGCTACTGAATGAATTTCAGCCATATTTAAAATAGGTAAATGTTTATACCCTGAAATAATATCTACGAGTACTTGATTATTTTAGGATAAAAAATTACCTATTTCGATAAATCTTAGTGTCTGATTTTTTTTCCTTTATCGTTACCTCAAGAACGTGTGGAGATATTCAGTTAAAATTAAAACCATATACTCAAATCTGCGGTTCCTTGAAGCTGTGAAAAAACAAACATCCAGGTAATAGAAAAAAAATTATTAAAAAACCGTATAAGTCGCTAAAAACGTATAATTCGACACTATCAAAATTCATTGGGTACTTTCCGTTAACCCAGAATCCTGAAATTTGGCATAAAGCAAGGTCTTACATACAGCACACGTATAAGAATAAATCTGAAAATAGTAAATTTGTTGATACGTCACAAAAAAAACCTCTTTTCGGGAATTGAGCTACTTAAGTTTGTTCGGAACCCTCAGTGCGCAAGTCCGACTCGCACTTGCCTAGTTTTTTAATTGAGGTAAGAGTGTGCACTATTCCAGTTACATGTTGTATAAGGCCTCTTTAGGATCTTTTTAAAAAGTATTTATTTGACAGAAGACGTAGCATTGTGTGAGAATTTACGTATTCTTATCTGACCTTCTATTCTGTTTAGAGCTAAGTGCTTACGTAGCACTGCTCGCCACGTAAGCACTTATAATAGCTCACCAGTAATATCATATCGATTCCTTAGTTTTATTTTATTTTTTTCGGCCCACTCCTGTTCATTCGTTGCCTTTCGTACCGGGGCCGAGTTTTCCTTTCAGAATCAGACCCTTGGCCCCAGTAGGCTTCGACCCTGCTGGGCCCCAGTAGGCTTTGACCCTGCTGGGCCCCTACAATTGCTGACATCTTTAGGCGCGCGTGAAACAGTACGCGCCGTTCTACTATGGCCGGAAATCGGAATCGGAATCCCAGCGGCGGTTGGGGTGTGAGGACCTTTGCCTCACGCGATCGGCCGCCTCCTTTGCTAGCATATATATATACTAAGATCACAACTTTCCTTTTATAAACGTCCCCGGCGGCCCTAGCGGGCATCGGCTCTACTTGGTCCCTATGGTTTTGCTAACATCTCTTTTAGTAATTTAGACACGCGTGGAACACTAAGCGCCGTCGACGACTTGAGCTCTATCCATTCTGAAGAGCGGACGGCGAGTTACCCATTGCTACCATTGCCCCCTGGTAACTCATTATTATTGTGTCAATTAACTGCGGACTATTAACTCGGTGAAGGAAAACATCACGAGGAAACCGGCATGTCCTAGAACAAAAAATCCGAAGACATGTGACATCCACCAACCCGCACTGGGCCCGCGTGGTGGATTATGGCCCATTCCCTCTCCTAGAGAGGAGGCCTGAGTCCCAACAGTGGGAACATTATAAGGCCGACTATGCTATTAACTGCTCCATCTTTGTTTTAATATACACACATTGGTTTTGCAATATTTTTTTATTTATTAAGACATCAACTACCTTAAATTCTTTAGTAATTTATTTTGTTAACATCTCATTTATTGGTAGTTGTAATTATTCATATTTTAATGCTTATTTTTTATATAGCTTCTTTTTATAATGCCAATGTGAGAACACTGTAGACTCCACGAATTCTTAGATTACTTCCTATAACAACTCACTTTTTTTTAAATATGATTATTTTTATTGTGCTTTTAAATACAATAATGACTGGTCTACACTATTCTTACATAATATCTATTAATACTATAATATAAAAGTATTGTTATCAACCGCTTTTTTTTAAAAGAGTAACCATGGAGTTTCTTGCCGGTTCTTCTACAAAGGAATCGACCAATTTGTAACCGTGCACTAGCTCCTGACGTTTTAAGTGCCCATGTAGGCATATGTGAAATAAAAATATTTTTGATATTTTGTTTTGCACGTCGTCCGCAAACCTGTGCTTACGGTGGCCAGGGATCACGCTGCGACTCCCGACGCCCGAGGCGTCTCCTATGGTAACGGCTGGGGCATAAGGAGGTCCTTACCCTCACGGCCCATCCCATTCTCTCTCGTTCTGGACCGTAGCCTGAATCAGGGCTCGGCGCAAGAAATCGCAGACTAGTTTGATCGTAAGAATTAGTTAGGTACTTACGTCTATAATTACACGTCATGTTAGAAAAAAATGTTATAAAAAGACAAAACTTCCAAGTTTAACCTAAAAACTGGTGCAATTGAAAACCGAATTTCCAATAAGTAATTATTAGATAGATATTGCGTGACATATTAAGCCTGTTTTATACCTATGCCAAACTCCATAGTATTACTATACATAGGTAGGTAATGGCCGGATACTAAGTGTCTAAACCCACAATGCCGAAGGTACGCGACCGAAGTTCGGCATGATTACGCCTGCAATGCTATTTGAATTACTGACGACACATTATACCGAAATTACGTTTCGTTATAGCATACAGCCGAATTTCGGTCCGGCGTAAGTTCAGTGGCAATTCGACCGCAACGTATTCTGTAGAGCACACATTATACGCGACCGAAGTTCGGTTTAGTTGCTGATGAAGATACGGAGCTGGAAGCTGCGGAAGGCAGGCATGACCGCGCCCCGTGTGTCCGCCCTTTGTGTTTTTTAAAATAATAACGGAACCCTAACAAGATCACTTTGTTTTGCGTCTATATGTCCGGCCATTTATATAGCACGACATGACGGCACAAAAGCGCTCGAGACACTGAATACACACAAAGTTGCGCAACTGAATTTCTGCCGCGTAAGTTCGGCACTTATAGTGTGTCATGTCAGTTGAATACGTCGGAACATAAAATCTGCCGCGGAAGTTCGGTCGCGTACCTTCGGCATAGTGTGTTTAGACACTAAGTGATTAAAGTTTTTCTACATAACTTCATGAAAATACTGCAATACAGTAAATAAAATGTTAAAAGAAAATGTACTTGGACATAAAGCAATGCGTTATGATTGGCCTGGTGGTTAGTGGCCCTGACTGCTATGCCGGAGGTCGTGGGTTCGATTCCCACCCAGGACAAATGTTTGTGTGCTGAGCACGATCATTTGCTCTGTGTCTGGGTGTATTTTATCTATAATACGTATGTATTTAGAAATATATAAGTATGTTTATCAGTTGTCTAGTACTCATAACACAAGCTCTGCTTAGCTTGCGACTAGAAGGCGTTGTGTGATAGTTGTGGAATGTTATTATTTATTTATTATTTTAGAAAACTAAAATAATACGCAATATAGAATGTAGGTACGAACTAATACATTAACCATGCTAATTAGGTCAATATTTATTTCCATGTTGTTAGTAACTTGATACTCAAACGGCTACGTAAAATCATGATATTTCAATATTTTCCTCGTATTCATAAAATTTTTCCTATAACAATACAATTAACAATTTACGTAGAACGTCGAAACATAATGTAATAATGTGGGTATTATAAATCATCATCATCATCATTTCCGAAATTACGTCCACTGTTGGACATAGGCCTCCCCCATGTGTCGTCATAACGACCGGTCTTGTGCGTCTCGCATCCATCGTATTCCCGGCATTATAAATCTATATCTATTTATAAGCTAAATACCACTCACTGATTAATCACGAAACTATAACACCTAAAAACTTAAAATTTGGCAGGTAGGTTCCTTATAGGCTGTAGACATCCGCTAAGAAAGGATATTCCGAAACTACACCCCTAAGGGGGTAAAACGGGGTTGGAAGTTTGTATGGAAAAACCGACTTTCACGCGGGCGAAGCCGCTGGCAGAAGTTAGTATTATCATATAATCAGATGACTCGGCAAACGTTGTTCAGCCATATAAATTATCAAAGAAAAAAGTGGGGGGTGGGAGTGAGGGTAGGAGGGTACAAAATTGTGTACGACCTATTTTCAGACCTACCAAATACACTCACGAAATTTCATAAAAATCGGTCAAGCCGTTTCGGAGGAGTTCATAAGCAAATATTGTGACACGAGATTTTTATTATTAGGCGGAATTTGAAATAGTAATCCGACTTTTATGGCGTCATTAAAAATCAATATTGTCTGCGACACAAAACAATCCTAGAGCTAATCAATACATTTCATCTTCTTTGTTCTATTGAAATAGAAAAACTCGATGAAAATAGAAAAACAATGGTTGAATAATAGTACGCGTGTTGCGTTGAAGTCTTTTATGGGGAACCTACGTCATCCATAGAGTTGCCATAATGTGCTAGATATATTCATAATCTATCATATAAAACCATACTGGACAACTGAATTATGAATATTCGTATTGATAGTGTAATTAGAGCAATAACAAATTACGTCTGTAAACAATTACGTAATGTCACGTAAAAAATAATCGATTAAACTAATTGAAAAAAGTTAATCGTTAAACTTAAAATGTATTAAAGAAACAAGGTTTTAGTACCAAGTTGTTAAAAACATGTCAAAGACAAAGAATTCAACAAACCCTCCTCGTAAAAAGTTTTAAGAATGCATTTCACGTAGACAGCGATGCTGAAATTTGGACCTGCTAACGCCATCTAGTGGTACAGTTTTGTAACACGTGCGAACATATGTAGGGCGTTTTTTGAGTACAGCGCCATCTAGTTAACGTTTTGAACATCTTTTAACGAACAAATCACTAAAAATATGTTTTTGCTTATTTCTTCTTCAATTTACTTATTATTTACATATTTTAGTTCTTAAAAGTGTCCATGACTAATTCCACGTATTTTAAAACATCGATTACTGGTACTTAACTTGTTTTTCAAGGGTTTTCTTCATATTTTCATATCAAACGCGAAATAAAGTGAGTTTAAAATGGAAACTAAGCTAATCCTACCTTGAAATGCTGGTGAGCTGCTTGCTCCTCTGCCTCGTACTTGTGCTTGATGTTCTCGATACGCATTTGCTTCAGTATGCCCGCCACCTCGATCCTGATACAACAAAAAGATACATTACTATTTGAACATGAAATGAATACAGCATAAATTGTACATTTTTATTGTTTACAATTTGTTATTTTAGCAGTAATTTTTATGTAGTTTATTAGAATATATAGCATAGTATAGCATAGTCGGCCTTATAATGTTCCCACTGCTGGGACTCAAACCTCCTCTCTAGGAGAGGGAATGGGCCGTAATCCACCACGCGGGCCCAGTGCGGGTTGCTGTTAGAATGTATAGTTTTTACAAATATTAAATTCGAACTTAATTATTATATATATTTTTTTTTAATAGATATAAACTTGTTCTTGAGTGCGATCCAAACTGATGGTAATTTTATTGATGCAATTGTTGATTGTGAGGCACAATAGTTTATTAAATTATTATTTAGTTATTGAATTTTGTTTAAATGTTATAAAGTAAAATAAATAAATAATAATAATAATAATATTCCACAACAATCACACAACGCGGTCTAGTCTCAAGCTAAGCAGAGCTTGTGTTATGAGTACTAGACAACTGATAAACATACTTACATATTTCTAAATACATACATATTATAGATAAATTACACCCAGACACAGAACAAATGATCGTGCTCATCACACAAACATTTGTCCAGGGTGGGAATCGAACCCACGACCTCCGGCGTAGCAGTCAGGGCCACTAACTACTAGACCAACAAGCCAGTCAAAATAATAAATAAACAAAGTGTTTAGCTTCCCTCCAGTATCAAATCATCAACTGGTTCAGTGGTTCATCTATATGATGAACCGCTAACATAATATTCACATTAACATTTTTACAAACATCATGCATTTTTTTTAGGTGGGCAAATTATCCAATGACATCTCCTGCTCTTGCGCGGAGCGCAAAGGTGCGTCAGACTTTTACTGACTAAAAACCCACTACTAAATGAAATAATTGTAAGTAAGTAAAATAAACAATAAGCAGGAACTTCCCGAACTGACCATGTTCGGTGAGAACCTGCGTCATGCGGAAAATGAGGACGCCGTGAGGTCTTTCCAGTCACTTCTCAAAGAGAGGACTTACTGCCATAATTATGGTTAATATATATTGGAATATTATTATATTCGGTTATTAGGGCTAGCCCCCGAATTAGGGAACATTTCATGTCATCATGACCCATATATTGTATAGGTTTTATTTATTGTATATAGTATTTTATATGTATTGTGTGGTGTGTACGTATTTGTGTAGTTTATTTTAGATCTGATCTGTTTTTTTGACTTAGAGTTTTGTTGTGCATTTGTTTCAGATATCTTCATAAATAAAATTTCTTACAAATATATTTTAGGTTTGCTGTAAGAAATCCCAATTGTGGGTTAAGCTCGCCTTTGTACATCAGCTGTCCATTTTTAATAATTTGTTATTTTATGTACAATAAATAATATAAGAATGGCGTGCCCAACAAACATTATGCTAACTATAGGGTATCTGTACAATCTACCATCATCTTCATTATATGAAGATGAAACAAATATTCTTTATTTACCTGATCCTCATATTCTCTTGTAGTCTCCGTAGAGGTCCGAGGTACTCTTGGGAGCGTCCCCCACGCACCTCTGCAAGCTGGTGATCCACCTGTTTCACTCTCTCACAGTACAGCTGCTCACGGAGGACGGAGAACTGACGCTCCAGGTTAGCTGGAAACAAAAGGGAATTAATTCAGTTAGATTTTATATTCTGTTTTTATAATACATACTTTGTTTTGTATTTGTTATGGCTATATATTTAAAGCAAATTATAAGTATATTAGCTTAAAAGGCAAAAGTTCTGCCATATACATTTTTAAAGATAATAGTGGTTTGGAAAAATAGCCTATGACTGCCTACAACCTATTCTCAAACCTACCAAATTTGCACAAAAAAACTGGGCAAGTACGAGTCGGACTCGTGCCCTGAGGTTTCTGTACAAAGTTACCTATGTAAAGAGTTCTTGAAGTTTTTTCCAAATGGCAATTTTTTTTTGTGTCTTATCAACACATTTTCTGTTTTTAGATTTATTCCTATAATTGGCTTATAAGACCTTGCTTTATGCAAAATTTCAGGCTTCTGGGTCAATAGGAAGTACTCTAGAATTTTGTTTGCCTTGAGTGTCGAAATATACGTTTTTTGGGACATAAACGGCCATATCTTTTTTTTTTCATTAACTTATAAGTTTAATTTTTGTCATAGCTTCAAGGGACCGCAGACCTAAGTACTTATATGGGTTTTAATTCTAACTCGATATGTCCGCGCATTCCCGAGATAAAGGGCCTTAACAGACAGACGGACAACAAAGTATAATTTAATTAATATAGGTGTCTATAATTTAGGTGTCTTCAATGCTAGAATTAATAGGCTCTTAATAAACTAGTGCGCCTGACCATCAATGATTGCATCTCTGCTAACCATCAGGTGGGATCGCAGTCAAGCACTGGTTTATATCAATTCAAAAAAAAAAACAAAAAAGTGATCCTATGAGGGTTCCGTTTTTTCCTTTTGAGGTACGGAACCCTAAAAAACAAAATTCATAGGGTACTTCCCGTTGACCTAGAATCCTGAAATTTGGCATGAAACCAGATCTTATAGCACAAGTATAGGAAAAAATCTGAAAACTGTAAATTTGTAGTTACGTCACAAAAAAAAACTTTTTTTGCGATATGGAAAAATTCTTCTCAATTCGGAATTGATTGGTGTTTTTTTCTACGACATCTCTACATTCTCATATAAAACAAAGTTACTTTTTGCGCCTGTTGGCCTGCACTCCTCAACGTATTTTGACGTGGTTTTCATTAACAGAAAGAGCAGTAAACAAGGATGTTTTTATGTATAATTTTTCACCTGTATGAAACCGCAGGTGTAATTTATGAATGTATTATTATAATAGAAGGAGAGGACCAAAAATGTGATGAATGGATTGTGGTAAGGAAAGAAGGTTTCTTACTGAGATAGAGCCTGTAAGAAATATTTTTTTTAAGAAAAGACTTCCTTCAATAATCCCAAGTAAATTATGATAAGGGCAAGGGAATTATGATGTTTTAATACTACAGTTAAGTATTTTGATTTAGACAGAAAGACTAGCATTGCATGTCTGTTATACTAATTTGACAAAGTTGAAGAGTTTGTTTATTTGAACCCACTAATTTCAGGAACCACTGGTCCAAATTTAAAAATTGTTTAAGACAAATCAAAAATATTTATTTTAAATAAACTATTTATAGGCCTTTTTATATTGTCAAGAAGTCAGTCAGTCGGAAGAAAAGGCCATTGGCACATTCCGAAACATAGATTTACAACATTAATTTTAGTATATGCAAAACCTGAAACATGTATCTAGTATTTTTATGTGTACAAAATTTCATAACTGTGTCATGAAAAATCACAAAGTTATAAGCTTGTTATGTCAGCAAAAATACATAGTCTCCAGGCCATCTAGAGGACTGATGGCGCCTAATGCCCGCTATGACCTGCCGTGACCTGTGTTGTACTTAGTGTTGATGCGGTGTTCAACTTGTGACCTTTTAAATATTTTTGGGAAAAAGTATAACATGGTGTAAAAATTATTAAAATCCATTCAGTTACTGATTCTGAAATATAAGCTACTAGCTTCTGCCAGCAGCTTCGCCCGCGTGAAAGAAGAAACTTTGGACCCGCATTTTATCCTCTTAGGGTGTGAATTTTGAAAAATCCTCCCTTAGTGCTCGCCTATGTCATAAAAGGAAGCTTCATGCAAAATTTCATGTTCCTAGTTTTAGTAGTTTAGACTGTGCATTGATATGTCAGTCAGTCAGTTTCTCCTGTTATAATATCTATAGATAACTAGCTGACTCGGTGAACTTAATGTGATAAATCAAGAATTGCTCACCCAATTTTGTTTAAACTTCACATAAATCATCTAATAAATAGTCGGAACAAAGCCTAAACATTTGGTTTGGATAGGTGAGCTTTTGGTTGAGCTTGAGTTACAAAATTACATCAAAAAGTGGCATTGATTTATACATTTATAGATATAGCCTAAACCTTCCTCCTCCTTATATTATAATGTAAAACTGTGTCTAGCAAGAGTGAAGCAGTAACCAAAGATGCAGGTGAAACAGAGGGGGACAGCCTGTCATCACATAATTGTAATAAAGTAGACCATACACACCGTTCCCTCTCCTAGAGAGGAGGCCTGAGTCCCAACAGTGGGAACATTATAAGGCCGACTATGCTATGCTATGCTATGCTAGACCATACACTGCCATCTTGGACAGTCAGAGAGGTCATTGCCTAGTGGTAGGATAAATAATCTGTAAGTTATCAGCAAGAAATAAAACAAACAGTAGAACTTAATTTACTGTTTTTAACTATGTACAGTGTTTTTTGTATGTTTTTGCATGAAGGATCTATGGCAAAAGCGTTTTGTTTCAGTGATAGTAATAGATTCTTTAGCATCAGCCATTTTGATTGATAAATGATGGATTATAAAATTTTTATATAAATTATAATCTAAAGAAAGAGTTAAAGAATAAATATTAGAATCATTTTTCTATCTAAGTAACACTGAAGGGGCAGATGCATTGATAAAAAGATTACAATATGAATATCAACTAAGATTAGTCATGATAACTTTATCTTTCCTTTGAAAATAACAAAAGAAAGAAAATATAAATATACTTCTTGTAAGTTGAAAGTGATTTCTAGTTTTACTGTAACAACTGAACATCATATTGTCATGAGAATCTGTAAGTGTTCAGGGGTTAGACAATCTGGGTCACATCAAAAATAATTATCTAAGGCCAGAATGCCAACCCATCACCTACCTTCCAATTAAAAATATTTGTTAGAATATTTTTTGAATGCTGATAAGCAGCTAAAACATTCAACATGATTCGTTTATGACCAGATAGCGAATAAAAACAAACAATTATCAACAATTCCGCCAAAAACATTAATGTTTTGTAAACATAACCTCAAAACAAAACATGTAATTAAGGGTACCAACCTAAGTTATCGAGGCACTCGTTCCTTCGCCTCTCGCATTCACTCTCGTCCATCTCCGAAGAATCATCAGAATCTGGTTCATCAGCTTCTTCAGCACTCGAATCCCTATCAGGACCTCTCGATGACCCATTGGAACGCTCAGTATCGCCTCCAGACATCTCCGCATCCCCATCACTGTCACCCTCTACTTTCATGGACGGCATCTTAGCTGAGGTCCGAAGATTCAGTTAAGTCAAAACACTATTGAGAGGAATAACTTTAATGTTTGTTGATTTTCGCTCCCTTTAGAGAAAGTCGTACGTCAGTTGTCAAATATGTCAGAAGAGAAGTGTCAACGTCAAACTCTGGAATTTTGGGTTGCCAGTAAGTGATTAAACAAACTATTACTATTATTGTTATTTGGTAAGATATACGAGCAGCTGCATGTATTTATATATGTACCTACTATTTATGTAGAGAAAAAATTAATATTGGATGGAAACGGGTAAAATTGAAACCAAGGCATAATATATTATATACCTACTTGATTTGGAACCGAGAAACTGTAATAACTGTTGGCCACGTGTATTATAAATTCTTACTCAATACACTTACTTGCTAATAATACGTAAAACTTAAAAAATACAATCTCTAGTAATATTTCTTTGTAGTCAAGATCAAGGGCGCCGCGCCGGCTTTTAGAAAAACTCATGGGTGCTCATGCTCATTTGATGACTCAAAAAAGTGGCGAAGTGTGAGAAGAGAAATGCACACTGATCGACATTTTGATAACGGATACAGTCTGATCAATAACTGGCACCCATTGCCCGCATCGTTAATAAATAAAAAATTGAGACAACATCACATACATTGTCCTGGTCCTAAACTAAGGTTTTCTCTTGTACTATGGAAACCAGGAACAACGAAGGTACCACAAACACCCAGACCCAACACAAATATCTGTTTCATCAACAAACGTTTGTGTTGATGCGGAAACCGAACCCGCGACCTTTGCGTCTCAACCGGCGCTCTGAACTAATGTGCTAAAGGGGTCGTCAAGTAATGAAAAAACGCCCATCCCTAAAAGGCGATTACTGATCTGTTTCTGGATGTCTATTCTCAGGGGTGCTCGGGACCCACTGTTTCTTTCTCACGGAGTCGGCGCCCCTGCGTAAGACGATTTAGGCAGGAATTAGGGTCGACCATGTCTTATTTTTTCTTACAAAGGGGTTTAGGAAGTCTTGATAGTTCTTACGTAAAATCGCAAACATACGCAAAGTTAAAACTTTGAAAAATCTCGGGCAATCGCGCGGGTGCGCTCAGATGCGTGTAGGTAAACGCCTCCCAGCTTGAGGACTAAATGTTAGAAATTACTTGTTTAAGTAAACGTTCCTAAAATTTGTTACTTTTAGTAATAAATATCAAAACCAACCAAACGTATATTCATTTTTCTTCTAGATTCTAAGGTAATAAATATTAAGGTATAATAAATATTATACAAGAGGAGAGTAGTCGGCCTATTCCTATTTTTTCCTATTTTGCCCCCCGGCAATTATAAATGCATTGATAAAGATATTTTGATAAATATTGAGTAATATTAGCATATATATTAAAAAACGCTATGCCATTTTTAAAAAAAGCATTGTAGCAGCAGCATTAAATCTTGTTAAAGATGACAAAATTCAAAACATGTATTACAACACAACGACAATTTTTGTAATACGTACCAAATTTTTATATAATTATTGATCCTTGTTAAGAGATTTTATTATTGTATGAAATCACTATATTTCACTTTAATATGATGCAAAGTGGTAAGTTTTACAGTTATTGAGTAGTACAGAAATATGAAATACGATTTATACATTGAGGTACTCCTGGTTTCCTTACAATTTAGGCACTTGGTACTTCATTATTAAATTATTAATTCCATTTTTATTGTGCTAACATAATTTGTATAAATGAGCGATCCTGAACCATGTTATTTCGGCGGACAGCAGTACCTAGGCACAAGATACATGCTACAAGCTGCAAGAATAGTGCCTGCATTGGTGTAGGTGATATAAAAAGTGGTTAGTTTATGGCTGCTGAAAATCAGGTCCCCAATAATCCTAAAATAAGCCAAAAAGGTAATGGTGTAACGCGTCATATCATTACGGAAACAGATATCCCATGGGCTGTTCGTTTGCGTCGGCGAATAAATCTGTCAATCAATGTAAAGGGAGAGTGCTCTGTAATCGACCATATGTGCATTCTATCTTCCCTTATGAGTGACACACTTAGGCATGTGAATATTTGATTAAAAATGAAACCAACATTTTTATCTGATATTAAATTTAATAGGTATTCTATTATTTACAATAAATTGTTCACTATTAACATGTTATTTATTTATATCTCATTTCCTTCATTGTTAATAAATTATATACATGGCTATTTATAAATAAGATAATATCAATACTGTGAAGTTCGACAAATCCACAATTTCGTATTATGAGCATGAGAAATACCCGGAAAATTGTTCTTTGATGAAAATTGTAATACCTAAGTACAATCCAAACATTATTCATGCTCATAATCGTTTAACAATAACTTAAAAACACACAGAATTATATAAAAAAGAAAAACAAATTATAGTTTACAAGTTTTAGCACCTCCACAGGTTACAACTGATTTATATTTTATTCAAATACGAAATAACTTACACAACTAATGCTTCTCGATTTGACAAAAAAAAAAACTTTTTATGACACGATGTCTTAAAATCAGTACACATAACATGAAAGTGGTAATGATGAATACCTACAATACATATAAAATAACATATTTAAAAATTGTGATTACTTTAAAAATGAATATTAAATCCACAGTTCATCGTGGCCTTATATATTTGGCACTATATTATTTGGATGCACATGTCTATCTACATAGATATACAAATATTAACGGAGCTAATAAAACCGGTCATTTAGAATATTGTTTGTTGGATGTTTATTTGTATCGCAGTGTTATGTGTTCGTAACCAGATAATATTAATACTAATAACTCTTACTAACTCAAACTTTCAAACTTTGTACCTAGTGTAGTAGCTGCGAATTTATTTAAAATACTGTGAATAAATCTATATTGTAATGTATTTTTTATAGAGTTTTTTACATTATCCAGTGGTAGAATCACTTCTTCGAGTATTATCCTATGTTATTATTGTCTTGTACAATTTATATCGAACTTGTAACTTATTTATTCCATCATATGAAAGAAGTTTTGCGGCTTTAATTTGAAAATAATTTCGTTGAAATAATATACTTGATACAAATTATTAATATTTTCTGGTTACATTTACGGACCCATTTAGACGCAGTTGTATAACACATCGAGTTCGCGAATATTCATTCTAATATTATTTAATCTATAGGTAGTAATACGTTAAATGGGTAAACTTGCCAAAAAGAATATTTTTTATTTATTTATTGGCCGAAAATATTAATTGAAATAGGTATACTATAAAAAACAGATATGTCGTTGTACAGTAGGTAAATTGATTATACGGATATAAAATATTGCTTTTCTACTCACTATAATAGCAGTGTTAATTTTAATCGGTTTTATTGTAACTATTAACGTCCTACCACCGAGTCATTTCTTTATAGAGAAATTCACAAGAAGACTACAGGAGAAATTTTTCAAAAAATCCTATTTTTTTAATAACTACGTACCGTATAAATTTGGCATTTTAGAGAAATATTTTATTGTTTTATCATCGTATTTATTAACTATCTATTTTATTCATTGCAAACTATAAATTCCTTTGCATTATTGTTTGTGAAATAGTTTAGAATTTTTAACAATCTTAGTACTTTTTAACAATCATGCTTAATATAATTTATTCGGACTGGCAATACATGCGAAATATTTTATATGTAATTGTATAATCACAAACATCTTTGACGACATAATTTTATTATTGGAATTAAGTACAAAATTATGTAGGATAGCAAAGAAACAATACCTAATGGATGTTTGCATTGGACAGTCTTCACAATTGCATACTATTCTTTTGTAAATATTATTAATACCTACTACTAAAGGAATGTATTCTATAATCACTTTGGAATGTATAATAGTTTCGTAGCTCAGCAATTTATTTGTAAAATCATAATACCTTATCAAATTAATTAAACCAAAAATATTTATTTCATTTTTATTATTTTTAAATCTGGCGATACTAATATTTTACCAATGTAGAGGTAATTATGTAAGTTTTTTAAAATACAAATAATTAGATTCCATGTATATTAATTCATGGGCTTGTATAAATCATAATATCAAGCAATAAATATAATAATAACATGTCATTATTCAAAAAGGGGAATTTTAGTTTATACTTTATTGGCGCTTAAATACACTCATATTTTAGGTTCAAAAGTTTGGGGCGTGCGTTGCCGAGTCAGTCAGGACAAAACTTTGAAAATATTATCTCGAATTTTTTATATAAATGTCTAAACTACCGAAGGATTTAATGACTGACTCTCGGGGTCATTTATTATAATAACTATTTCTAAATATTATTAAAATAAGAAACAAAGATAACACTAACCTTCCTTCGTTTCTAATTTTAACAAACAATTACTTAGAAGTTTAAAATGACATAACATTCACGAATAAGGCAGTATATTTTGTTTAAAATTTAAAAAGAATCTCGCTATGGATTTATAAGACAAACTCACTCTTTTATTGTAATCACTATAATTATGCACAAAACGTTCTTAACACCAGACAGTGGATTTATTGCCAATATTATTAATTTTCAAAATGAAGAATTCATCAATTAATACGGATAAAAACGTACGAATTTCGTGGTCTATCGACTTTAATTAATAAATATTATTTTAGTTCTCTCATTTTGATTTCATAACACCATCTCTACACTCATCTTCATAAGTAAATCGCACCTCACTTGTAACACTTATAATATTTTTTTGAAATAAATCCATAACTACAACTAAAGTGATGTTTGAATAGATTAAAATACACTCGTTCTGTAAAATACGACTCGAAAGTACAATATTGGGTTACACTAACGTAAAAGATCTTGTATTCTCGCTTTGATTTAAATATTCAATTTCAACTAAACAAGATTTTGGGAACACATTTCTAAATTCTATATTTTCATCTACATCGTTACGACCTGAGACCGTATCCGTCTCTCTACATGCCTCTCTATCGCTACCGAGTACTCTCATATCCGATTTCGTTTGAAATTTCTTTTTGACGTCGCAAACGTTGAGGAAGTAGAAAAGCAAATGTAAAACCATTTGCGTGATGATATCGAACATCAAGATCAGTTTGGTCATACTGAAGTCCCGGGCGACGTGTATGACGCTGTGGGGCCGCGGCGCGGCGGCGCGGACGGTTGCGGGGCGCGCAACGCGAGAGTGTCGCTAGGTGTGCTTGAGCCAGTGCGCCGGCACCCACTGCGGCTCTCGCTCCAAGCTGTTGATCTCGTTCAGCAGCTGCTGGTAGGCACGTTGGGTATCATTATTTATGATAATCATGTCGAACAAGTGGCCCCATCGTAGTTCCATATCTCGTGCGGTTGCGATTATTTCTTTTAACTCTTCCTCCTGGAAATGATAACAGAAAATCGTTAATAAATATAAATGTTTGTCAAATTTAGCCACAACATTAGTTATTCTGAATTCTGAAATTAAGGAAGTACAATCATGACATGACATGGTCAACATTCAGAGTATTTTGACGAATTGATTATGCCCTTTGTTTAATTTAATTTGAAATGATAACGATGATGATATTTAAAAGCTTTAAGCAACTTCGAAAATGATGAAAGGCGCTTTACCTTGAAAGCTTCCCCGTTTCTTATCTTCTTCTGTCTCAGTTTCTCTAGACTGGGTGGCGCGACGAACACGGTGTAAGGCTTCAGGTCAGAGTTACGGAGGATCTTCAGCGACTGAGGGTGTAGGTTCAGCACGCAGATCTTCCCTGAGTTCACTACTTCTCGTATCGCCTCTAGCGATGTTCCTGAAAGAAAAAGTTTTTTTTTAAGTCGGTTGGCTTTGTACAAGAAATTTTGCGGGTAGAATTAAAAACAATAAGACCTCAGTTTTTACATTCGAAGTTCAGAGTTTTATGGCTCGTGTTGTGTAATAAATAACTTACCGTAATAAGCTTTTTCGTACTCTCCATGTTCAACAAACTTTCTATTCAGTATGTCTGCCTCGAACTGTGTGCGCGATATGAAGTGGTAGTCCTGGCCGGGCACCTCGTGGTCCTTGCGAGGACGTGACGTGTCTGTAAAAAGTCGAGATGGTAAATTCTAAAAAATAATTTTAATTGGCTTATCAAAAGAGGATTCTTTTGTTCTTTTAAATAGCAACTCTTCAATAGAGTACTTAAGCTTTAATAATAAATAGTTTGTAATAGGGGCTTAGATTCGCCAGTCCACAATATATTACATTTTTCAGGTTAGGCCTAAAAGGATTGTAACAGAAAACAGAAACTGCTATGCAGTTTGGCAGATGTTATAAATGATTCATGATGTAACAAATTTGTAAAATAAATAAAAAAAAAGAAAGTTAAGCCAGTCAGGTCATAAATGGCTCGCCAAAAAAAAAAGTCAGGTCATGACAACGCAATGCTTGAATGTAAGGACTGAACTAATTACCAACTAAACATTATACACAAGATAAAATAACAGCAAATCTTCAAAAATAATTATGGTACTTACGTGGCACAGCGGCAGCAAATCTCGAGCTGTCTTCCATTAACCTCTGCCTCAGTTCATGCCGACCGATGTTGGGAGGGCCAATTAGCACTATGGGCCGCTTGTGTGACGCTCGAGGGTAGTACAGCGCGACCTCTTCATACGTCAGGATCTCCTCTTGTTCGTATTCTGGAAGGTTTAATCTCACTAATCTCACTTATAATGTTTTTTTGTGGGATGATTTCGATGGTTTGATTAGGGTAATGATTTTTGTTCTAGTTATTTTTCATTATGGGTACATATCAGACGACAAATATTATTTTATTACACTCGTAATAAAATAATATTTTTACCATTTATTTTCCTTATTAAAATAGAAAAACTAAAATATTATTTTACCTAAAAATAAAACCTTTTAACCAATTCTTAATGAATAGGTTAAAAGGTTTTTATTTTTATTTTGGTCGTAACATCCAAAACAACCAAAAATAAAAAATCTACCATTTAGTAATATTTTCTTCGGATGGGACACACTGTACCACCATGTCTAAACCTAATTTTTTAGTACTCCATTCCAAAAGTTCAGAATATACCTTCACCATAAACGTGATATCAAGTAACTCACCATCGCCACCAGACGTAGAGTATAGCGGGTATCCAGCTTCGCTCGTGGCTTTCTTCCCCTTCTTCTTTCGCGGTGGTTTCTTAGCGCAGAGTAGAGTGCCTCCTTTACGGGGTTTGTCTCTGGCTGCTACCTCACCGGCTAGGGTTAGCTTCATTGATTCTCGCCTGGATGAAAATGAAAACATTTTTAGGCATTGTTATAATTTGTCATTGAAATTATATCGGGGACAGAGCATCAGTTTTTTTTTTGTAGGTACCTACTACAAGACCATTTCATTAAAAAAAAAACAGACAAAACTGGATGGGCAAGTAGAAAAAAAGAAGTTTTTAATCTATATTTTCGTTAACAATCGATCACAAAAGAACTCGCATATGATATAATGAAGATCTTTTAAGAGTAAAACTGGCTTTTCCCAGCGGCTTCGCTCGCGCGTAAGTAGGTTTTTTTATACAAACTGAAGCCCCGTTTCATCCCCTTAGCGGATGAATTTTAGAATGTCTGTGCGTTGATAATGTCAGTCAGTCATTTTCTGCTATTTTTTTCTATAAAGTTACAACAACAAAGTGCTTTTTGATGAAGCTGAATAATGCAATGGATATCTAGTATGTAATACTCACTGGTGCTGGAACGCCTGGCTGGGTATGAGTCCGGCGAGGGTCTGGTCCTCCTCTCCCTCTCGGAAGGCTTGCCACCAGTTCGGGTCCTCGCGGCTGATCACGTGTAACACGTCACCTTTTTGGAAACTTATACCTAAAATAAAGAGATATCATGATTAGAAAAGCTAGAATGATTTACATAAATCTATACTTACTATATAAAGAATCTGTAGAAGTCAAAATTCTGTACATTAAAAATATCAAAAAAATAAATGGCGGGGGATATTACTAGACCGATTTCTCTGTCTGTCTGTCTGTTTATTCAGGCATCACGCAAAAACTACCGGTTCGATTACGATGAAACCTGGTATAATTATTCTTTAATATCCTGGGCACCACACTGGGTACTTTTATTCCGGAAAAGTACATTTCAGTAGATGAAAAGGCGATGCTTCAATCTCAAACTGAATTTAAATTTAGAAGGATTCGCAAAGGCTTTTGTATCTTAGTGTTGCATACTCCAAAAAACCAGACTGCCCATAATCCCCGCGCACTATGAAGCAAAATTATCTTTTATAGTTCAACTGATCATTAAACTCTTTGAGCTACACATTACAAGCATTATGCTGAATGTGAAATGATAAATAAATATATCTTTTTATTTTGCAAATAGGATTAAAAAACAAAAAAATATACGTTTTTTTTTTTCGTCAGTTAAAATGAGATGAGGTCGATGTTTCCTAGCTGACTACCCTGAGAAGAAACACCGAAACAAACTCAGGGGTCAAAATCTCTTTTAAAGTCCATTAAGTAACGTCCGTTGAAAGTCCGTACAAGAAGTCCAATAATATCCGTTTATCCAAATTTGACAGAGGATTTGCGAATAATCCCGAATATTGACTGTTTAACCGAACAAATGATGAGGAATTGCTACCGTTTTTATATTATTATAGAAAGTCCGTATTTTCACACAGTTGGGAAAAGGCTTCCCTCCATTCTTTTCAACGATCACAGTTCCTCGCTTTCTCATTCCAATTCTTAAGGAAGACATCCAGGTCGTCCCACCATCTCCTTCGTGGTCTGCCGCGGCCCCGCGTCAGGCACCAACATCAATCCTGTATTTTTTTTAGCCCACAGCTCATTAGACATGCAGCAGACATGTGATGCCGAGTCCCATTTAAGTTAAATGCTAACATTGTAAAACTAGTACATAATATGAAGAAATGACCACTCACCAAGTTCCCTACAAGGTATATAAACATCATCCTCTGGATCATAATCGAAGTGCGCGCGCACGTGCAGTACCCGGTGCGAGGGCGGCGCGCGTGACGTGACGCGGCGCGGCGCCAGCACGACGCACAGCGTGCCCGACAGCGCGCCCAGCACCTGGCACACCTCGTGCACTGACTTGCCACGCATGGCTACGCCGTTTACTTCAAGGAGCTGTGTGGATAAATACATAGCAGTTAAGAAATAGATGTGTGATTGGCATTGACTAAGAACGCTAAAAGTTAAAAAAAACGTCAGCATCCAACAGACACGGACAGACTAGGTAAGAAGGGAGTAACGGGGTGTGAACGAGCGAACGAAGACCCCGTTATCTCCTTTGTGTTAGGTTACTTTAATTAAACCCCCGCAAACAGTTAAAATGTGGTGTAATTTTATGCGAAAGGGATCTTATTTTCAATGCAGATTAGGCTAGGTGCCTAGCAGAACTTGTTGGATTATGATGATAAAACGTACCTCATCCCCTTCGTGTAACAGTCCTGATTTCTCGGCTGCACCGCCTCTTACTATCCTTCCAATTATTACGGCCTCTCCTTCGTTTCTTACAGTAGCACCTGTAAATAGAATAAAATAAACTTTATTGTACACCATACAAGTAACAAAACTTTTACACGAAATAAATCTATGGGTACAATGGCGGTTTTATCGCTGATAGCGATATCTGACAGACAACCTTAGGATGGACTGTCAAAACTAGTAATCATGGCCGTCATAGTCTGTATAAGTTTAAGTTTGCAATTAAGTTTGCAAGTTTGTTTCTTCAGTGCTTGTACGGCGTCTCTCCGCAGACCATGTCCCACCTTCGATCCTGCATCACGTGCCCTGTTATCTGTTCACGTAGGGACCTAATGACAGCATCAGCGGACGGCACTGCCGTGGCCGAATACTGGGCCATACAAGGAATTTAACTAGTTTTGCCATCGATACGCTAAGAAGTGTTCCCACTGATGGGACTCAGGCCTCCTCTCTAGGAGAGGGAATGGGCCGTAATCCACCACGCGGGCCCAGTGCGTGTTGGGGATGTCACATGTCTTCGAAATTTTCTATTTTAGGACATGCCGGTTTACTCACGATGTTTTCCTTTACCGTTTTGAGAGCAGTGGTGATGAAATAAATTACACAAAGTAATGCGCGCCTGGCTGGGTTTGAACCCACAAATCGTAACTCGAAATTGTACTTACTGGAAACGAACATCCCACTTTATTGAACTCACCAGTTCACCAAGTTTTTTAGGCTACTGTTGAGCTTACTCGTAGTTATAACAAATACTCAATATCAAGTTATTGGTAGATGCTCCAGAGTGGGGAAACTCATTTCTTTTTTCTTTTTTTTTTTTTTGAAGTTTTTCAGGTCAGTGTTAAGTTGTATGTTGATCGAAGTATGATTGGTGGCCGTAACGCGTACATAATTATAATCATTAAAATCACCAAAACAACCCTCTCAGTTCATCTATTTCATGAAGAAATTACCAGAAAAATGCAAAAAAAAATTGAATTTCGCGGGCTATCTTAGTGCTTTTACCATAATTTAGAAACTGGGGGATAATTACGTTATGCTGTATGATATACTTACCAAGTGGTTCGTTAGTCTTCTCGATTTTGATAATTTTAATATGTTCGCTGGGGTCGTCGGGCGAGTGCGCCGTCAACGCCTTGTCGTTCTCACCCTTGTGATTGAAATTGTTACCAGTCTGAAAAAATTAATACACAATTAAATTTTGCACATCGGCTCTGCCTCAGGCATTAATTTAGAGGGATAGCTGTTTAACGCGAATGTGGTGCATATTTTTTTTATTGTACACCAAGAATAAAATAAATAAGTAGAGATGACAAAATTAAAATGGCGGATTTTTGGCGCCAAATTAGGTTTATGGTTCAAAAAAATTTTCATTCGTGACAGTGCAGAGTATTAAAAAAAAGGGCTCGGGGAGATGACTTCTAGGTATTACACATTATAATGAAAAAAAAAAGAAAATTAACAGCCTAAAACTCAACCGCAAAGAAACGACTAAAAAGTCACTAGGCAGTGTGATATGAATGTGAGTATGTAAGTACCAAAATTCCACCAACTGCATAAGTTCGAAATTTTTAGTCTGTTTTTGCGGTCGGGTTTTTTCTCATTGGTAGGCTCGCTATATTATTATCAGCGATGATGTGGTCAACGATGGAGCAGACTTACTTAGAAATATTTCTTCTTTCATCTTCTTAAAAGTATCTATATTCCATTTATGAGTTCAAACTAGCGTATAAAAATAAAAGAAAACTCTGCTAAACATGAGTAGTTTGGCTATTGAACACTTGAACAACGTTAAAGTGAACTAGTGAGTGTTCAGAGTAACTATTGATAAAGACTTTGAGAGTTCTGACTTTGTTGAATTTCTAAAAGTATTGCTAAAGAGAAAAGTTATTGCTAACTATGACTCGCGGTTCGTTTAGAACGCTGCTTCGAGTATTTTTGGATTTATATTGATAGTATTGTATGTATATATACCAACCCTAACAGGCAGATTAATAACGCCGGGGCGAAACTCCGCTACCGCGCCAAGTCGCGGCGGGAAGAGCTCCGGCGGGATCTCATGGTGGAATGGCGACAGCGACTGTCGCAACCCAGTGCTGGGCGCGCCATAACTATGGCTATAAGTCCCCTCTTTGAGGAAAGGCTGGAAAGACCTCACGGCGTCCTTACCTTCCGCATGACGTAGTTCCTCACCGGACATTGTAAAAGTGTGTCACTATCCCCCGCTCCGCCCCAGAGCGGGGGATGGCATTAGATGATTTTCCGACCCGAAAAATAAAACAGGCAGACTAATTGTAACTCTTGTTTCAGTAAGAAGAATCTATTAACATTCCTATTTTATGATTTAACCTTTTAATCGTCTACGTCGGATATATCCGACAAGCTCTCTCGCGTTTATTCCGCCAGGGTCGCACATCCACGACCAGATACTCCATCTCGTAATAGCGAAAAAAAATCGCCTACTCCATACATTTTGACGAGTTATGCGAACATAAACGTAGGGAACAGCTGATTTTTTTTTCGCGATTTCAGGTTTGGTCCCATAGTAAATGTTGTTCATAATGTCCCCTCGAAATTCTTAAAGTTAATTTTTTAACACCTTATATAATTCTCAATACATACATAATTATTACCGACTCGACTCGTTAGAGAACATTACCTGTCGCTGTAAGTATCGATAGTCATGTTTTATATTTCTGTCTATAGTTTTCAATGGTTATATATGTATATATGTATCTATTATATATCATATGTATGTATTTGTGTATCTATTATAATATATTATGTTTAATGCTGATTCTGTCACACCAATGACAGCCCCATTTCTTATCCAGGCAATTTACTGTCCATTCCAGGTTGCCTGGAAGAGATCGCGGAATGCGATAAGGCCGCCCATTGTATGTACGTATGTGTCTTAGTTTAGTGTCCTTTTGTATATGTATTGGTGTACAATAAAGAATATAATAAATAAATAATAAATAATACCGATTCATCCGAGTCATTTTTTAAAATGAACCAAAAAGTGATAGTACCATGTTTGAATTTTGTTTGGACTGTACTCCGAGATACTGCCTTGTTTGTTCGATGCGGGTATCGATATAACATAAAAATATTCTAAGTGTTTTATCGTCCTCATTGATATCCATGTTTACGGATTCGTTTTAACTTGATTTGATTCTTATGTTTGAGCGAGAAGAAGTAGGTGATTATTTGAAACGGAGAGGATGTCTCATTCATGTGGCTTAGTTTTTTCTTTACAATTTGATATTTTATTTGCATATTAATTTTCCCCGATCACTAAATTTATCAAAGACATTCATTTGCACTGATTACAACACAAATAGATGCGAAAGCTGCGCCAGACGAATGAGACATCTTCTCTGTTTCAAAGAATCATTTAAGTATTAGATTTTTTGTGACTAAAACTCGCCTGGAATTAATTAGTTTTATCTTGAAATGATAAACTTACATATTATATTGATTTGATAACTGTATTATAATAATATAAACTTAATGCATATGTTTCAGTTTGTGTTTTAGTAGGTTCTAAGCTTATTACTATTGTAAGTGTTTTGCATGCCTTATTTAATGTAGTTAGTATGGATCACCAAACTTGACAAAGACCTGTAATCTGTGCACCCCTAGCCAAGTTGATAATCTGCAATCGTTAACGCTAGTTGAAAACTAATCAAATGTATGGGAATGACATCATCTCACCGTTAAGTCACGTGGTCAGAACAAACGAATAGAAAATTCGTAGCCAACTTCACATCTGTCAAAATGATAAAATGAATTGTTATCGTTTCTACAATGTTCAACGCTACATCCTTTGTTATTGTAGAACGACATTGTAGAACGAGCGGCCGACTCAGGCGCGTCAACTTGGCTACCAACTTATCGTTTTCTACAATTGCTGACACCGAGACGTTACCGATTGGAGATCGGAATTCGACACGTAACGGTTGTAACTTGGAGGGGGGGGCAGATTACTTTTTGTGCAAATAAAGATCTATTCTATTCTATCGTTTAGATGCATTTGGCGTTCCAGGAACACGATAACCCGTTCTGAACAATTCCGGAGAATCTGAATGGATTTGACCCTGGTATGAGGAATATACGCCAAAATCCCACAAATAAAAACGTTCGCATTTACAATGCTATGTTGGAAATTAAACTTTGGAACAATCTCGAACAAAATATTCTCATCAAAACCGTTTTTACATTTCGACGGACGCGAACTTTTCAAACTCGCTCCGGAATGTCCGGATACATAAATACTTACGGCTTATGAATCTTACATTAAAACAATTTCATATTTTCTCAGATTGTTTGTTTTTTTAGTGTTCAGTTAGATATTACAATAAATTTGTATAATAGGAACTCAGGTCTGGATATGTCTGCCGCATGTCAGATGAGCTATAGGCTAGAAGAGCCAATATTGGATCCCATTAAACGTTAGGCGACATCGCGGTAGACCAAGGCCAAGGTGGAGAGATGAGTTTGATAACCACCGGAGGGACTGGCTCACAATGGCTGAGGACAGACGTGTTAAGGGAGAGGGAGGTCTTAGTCCGTCAGTGGGACAAAATAGGCTAATTACAATACCTAATAGGAACTCGAGATTGAGGTAAAACATGTGAAGATGTTAAAATAGGTAGATAACCTACTTAGACTTACTTGGGAGATAAAAAAATGGGACAATCGGTAAGAAATTGTGAGACATGTTACTTTCTAAGTCCCTTTTTTTTAAGTTGTTCCACACTAGGAATTACTTTTTATCGTGGGTGCGATCACAAACATCAAAACTCACATCACACCAGACCTGGAACAACTGCCTGAAGCCCATACAAGGTCACAAGAGAGTCAGTAATAACGTGACTGCTGACAGTAAAAAATAGAAAAAAAAATGTGTTACGAAGATGGCCAGTTCACAAGCTTTGGCTAATCGTTGTAATGCTTACCTACAGAGTCTAGAAGAGTGGAATTAAAATAATGACCAAAGTATATTTTTGACTGGCCTGTTGGTCTAGTCGTTAGTGGCCCTGACTGCTAAGTCGGAGCTTGTGGGTTCGATTCCCACCCAGGACAAATGTTTGTGTGATGAGCACGATCATTTGTCCTGTGTCTGGGTGTAGTGTATCTATATATGTATGTATTTAGAAATATTTAAGTATGTTTATCAGTTGTCTAGTACCCATAACACAAGCTCTGCTTAGCTTGGGACTAGACGGCGTTGTGTGATAGTTGTGGAATATTATATTATATATGTAAACAGACGTTACAATTTTCCCTGTTAAATATCTATTATTGTACTGTCTGCTACACATAGGTACAAAGAGTGATTGACAATGCATCACAAAGGAATTAACCTAATTGAGTAAAGTTAATAATGTTTCATAATGTTATGGCCTACAAATTCCCCAGTCTTACGAGCTTGTATGTGTAACTGATGTTTGACGCTCGTGTAATGGTCTCACTATACAGTTTTCCTCGCTAAATTAATTATCAGGGGACTCACCATAATGCGTTAAAATGTCAGTCGTATGAGCGAGAAGGAGACATGGAGCTATACACCTTTAACAGTTTAGATTAGGTCGTAAAATGGATCGCGTTAAGAGTTAACGAGCTTCTGGCAGCATGTGTTAATATCCTATCCAATACGAATACATGGGTTTTCATAAATATTGATCATTAGTTAATGTAAACATCACAACTGATGCATATGCACTTCAGAACTTGGTTGTTCTTGTCTAATTGAACCATTAATCATCATCTTTTCAGCCGAAAAACGTCCACTTTTGGACATAGGCCTCCCCCAAGCGTTGCCACAAAGACCGGTCATGTGCGTCTCGCATCCATCAGATTCCAGCGACCCTGACCAGTTCATCGGTCCACCTTGTGGGAGGCCTTCCAACGCTGCGTCTTCCGGTACGCGGTTGGCACTCCAGAACTTTTCGGCCCCAACGACCATCTGTTCTGCGTGCCCTTCCCATTGAACCATTACTGTACTATTGGGTGATTCTTTGAAACCGAGAGAACGTTTCATTCATCTGGCCTAGCTTTCGTACCTATTTATTATGTTTCGTAAGCCACTGGGCGCAAATGAGTGCCTTTGATACATTAAGTGATCGGGGAAAACTAATAAAGCAAATAAAAATATCAAATTATAAAGAAAAAACTATGCCAGACGAATGAGACACCCTCTCGGTTTCAAAGAATCACCCTATTACTTATTCTGTGCCATTACATAGTCCGGTATTATCAGTACAGTATCTAGCATATGACCTCAAAAGCGATAGATTTTTTGCTCAGATGGGATTTGATGACACCCTTTTTTAGAGTGCGAAATCATACAATGACTTCGCCTGCTGTGGGTGGAACGACAGAAAATGTAAGACTTTTACTGACTAAAACCCAGTAATAATTCAGTTGCCCTTTGCAAGGGTCACGGTAACTCTTTCGAACAATCCCGCAGCCCTGGCAGGCCAGTCAATCTTGCTGATACTCTTGTAACCCTGCGGTATCCTAGACTGGTAACGTGCTATGAAAGGTATAAAGTTTTTCTCACCTTATTCCTCTTGCCCCTCGTAAAGCACGCCGGGTCGACCAGCGCCGCCGCCTGGTCGTGCGCTTGTATCAAACTCTCCAGCTCCAACCCTCCCAGGATCGACAGCAGCTCGGCCGCTAACGCAGACGACTCAGCGCCTGTCGCCGTATGCGCTCCTAGTACGTCCATGCACTGTTGAGAGAAGTTGGTGTTAGAATTTTTGAAGGAAATGCTGAACGGACCAGTTATTGTGAAAGGAATTATTAGTCCTTCGAGCCGGATCTACGCACAAATGCGAAAATTGATCTCAAAGGACCAACGATCCCGCAATTAAGCTACCATTTTTTAATATAAGTCCAATTGATTAGGTTTGTTCTATTATTATATAGTTGATAACTAAAGATGTGTATAAATAATATTTAGATTTCTTGATCAAACACTGCTTATGATACGTCCTCTCTCGGTACGACTACAAACCAGTGACACGATGAGCAGATATCTCTGAGCTGACTGAAGCAGGAGTCTGAAGATATTAGAGCAAGAAGCAGAACTAACTCTCCAGGTTGCACGTGATGGTCCAAGGTTTAGTTATCTTACTCGTAAAAGACAGGTTGCTTTAACATCATTGACCAGGTCGAGCAAAATTTTCACTGCTTCAATACAAATTTTCCTATCTATAAAATAGAGTCCTAGTCCAAAATACAGTGTCAACTTATATCTTTCAATCGATCAATAGAGTGGTGTGTATGTGGCGGCGCCAGCCTATGCCGCTTGCGGCTCAGCAGTCAATACTGTTGACACCAGGTCAAGGCTAAGGTGATCCGTAGCGCACGACGGAACAACTCTAGCACCACTGGTCAAGAAGGTAGTTGGCCAACTTACGTCTTTCAATCGATCAGTAGCGCGGTGTGTATGTGGAGGCGACAGTCCAGACCGCTTATGCCTGACAGCTGTCAGCACCGCCGACCGGGTGGCCAGGGCGGTCCGTAGCGCAGGACAAAGCAGCGCCCCCGCCGCGCCCGCCACCCGCGCCGCCAGCGCTGACTCCCCGCTCGCACCAAGTGCCTTCTGCACGCGGTTGAGCGCTGCACATACTTCTTGGTAGTCTGGAAATGATAAAATAGGATATAAAGTTACTGCCAGTTAATTAAACCAGTATAGCAGCTCAACAGATGTATTTTATTGCACTATATCTCCTGAAAGGCGAAGGTGGAGAGATGAACTGGATAAATACCAGAAAGACTGGCCCGCAATGGCCGAAGACAGACTTGGGTGGAAAAGGGAAAGGGAGGCCTTTGCTCAGCAATGGGACATAAATGGGTTATAAATAATAATAATAAAAATAATATCTCCTGAACAGATACAGGGGCTAAAGTGTGAAATGGCGGGAATAGAAGAACAGGGCTTCATTGAAATTTATTAAAAATGAGCTCCTGATCTATGTAAACTTAAAATGTTTGAAGTAGTTAAGTAATACCTTTCTATTTATTAAATGTATTACTCTTTTTTTAAAGTCCGTACGCTTTATTTACCTCCTTTGAAATCAGATATAGGTAGGTATTATTTCTTCTAATAAAAGTTGGCAACCCTAATTAGAACAGACATGGGTATTACCCACAATGTTATTAAATAGTTTCAAAGGAATTCAATACATTGATTAGACGATAAGTTATCGTGTTCAATGCACTTCAACTATAAATTCATTTGAATGACAAACCTTGTAAGTATACCTACCTATATTTCTTAACATAACCTCCTTTCAATCATAATTCTTAATTCTTTATTGTACACAAAAACATACATAGTACACGGAGATAATACAGTTTATGTACAAAGGCGAGCTTAACTCAACAATGAGTTTTCTCCCAGCAAACCTTTGAGTTACAGAGTGAGAACACATTCGAGGGTAGGAACCAGTGCACAATATAATCCTTGCAATAACTAAATCTAAAATATAATTATATTATATATAAGTCTAATATATAATTATAATATAAATACATACTAATATATATTAATATTATGTCAATAATTAAAGGAAGTGCTCTTTAAGTTTCCTCTTGAAGACTTCCAGAGAAGGTCCATCATATATATCATTCTAAGGGGAGGTATTATTAACTTGTGCCAATACTTTATAGTACGATTCATCTTCATGAATCTTTATCAATACTAATATTATGAAGAGGAATGATTTATATTTTTGTATTTTGTTTGTAATTAATTAAGTCAAAAACCACAGGACTAATTTTAAAATTACTTTCACCAGCAGAATGCTACTTTATCACTGAATGACATAGGCATGTATTTTCCACTTTTACACGGACGAAGCCGCTGGCAGAAGCTAGTAAGAAAAACAGCAAAGAAGACAAAACATAGGTTTCAATATGCTGTAAATCACTGTAGATTTCTGAAAAAAAAAAACAGCACTTTTTCTAGCCTAGGAAATCGAACCTTCGACTACTTTACCCTTTGTATTGAGTCTAGAATCTAGAAAAACGTCACCCCTTAGTTCATTAAACCCCGAGCGAACGTCGGCGTTCGCTCGGTCATTGTCTTTCTATTGTGTCTCTAATTAGGCTACTCAAAAGGTTAAAATAAACTTAATAAACTAGTGCGCCTGACCATCAATGATTGCATCTCCACTTACCATCAGGTGGGATCGCAGTCAAGCACTGGTTTATATCAATTAAAAAAAAAAAAAAAAAAATTCAATTCGTCGACGGCGCGTATTGTTCCGCGCGCGCCTCAGGGAGATGTCAGCAAATCGTAGGGTCCCAACAGAGTCGAAGCCTACTGGGGCCATGGGTAGTGTGAAAACGAAACCCGGGGCCCTAGGACGAAGGAAAAGAAGGAACAGGAGTGGGTTTTTAGTCAGTAAAACTCTGACACTATCTCCCGCTCCGCCCAAGAGCGAGATTTGTCATTAGATGATTTTCCCACCTAAAGAAAAAAAAAACCCTTAAAATTAAAGAACTCTAAGTAATTCTCTTCTACCGACTGATTGTTTGTTTACCAACCCCTTTCCATATCTTTTATCTCGAACGACCTTCGCGACCTTTACAGAATCCTTAAAGATGTTATCAATATACAGGAGAAGCCGCCGACGACCCTTTGATACACGACCCGATATTGAACGTACCTTGTAGGAAGGTATGTAGGTACACTTGCGAAGAAAAATACTAACTTTGTGATTAGAAATTGTATTGAATTGGTTTTTTTTGCCCCTTTTTAAATATTGTTAAAAACAGTCGACTAACGAATTTTTATGCATACTTGATTCTGACTAAACGCTCATCATTTCAGCTGAAAGACGTCCACTGTCGGATACAGGCCTCTCCAAGTTTCGCCATAATGAACGGTCCTGTGCATCTCGCATCCATTGGTCCACCTTGTGGGAGGCCTTCCAACGGTAGGTCTTCCGGTACGTGGCCGCCATTCCAGAATTAGAGAAGAAGAAGAATTTTTTTCTGCTATATTTCTGACAGTGTATTAAAAAAATTCTGCTCTTTAAAATTAATGTCGGGATTTGAGGCATATCCACTTTATTCTTTCGCTGTATGAAATCAGCGTAAGTACATGAATAACTCTACCTAACTCCGCCGACCTCTGGTGATTATTCAAGTTCTATTGATCTATACGAAGGTAAGAAGGAAATTGAACACACATAAAAATTATGTTTGATAATCTGAAAGAATACTCAATCATAATATTCTGCTAAATACAGAAACAGGTACATTGCAAAATACAGAAACACTGTACCCAAAAATAATTTACTAGTCTCCATAAAGGTTAATCTCCTGAACTCGAAAACTTCACAAATATTGAAGTAATCGGAACCTTATCTACTTGGTATGAAGCAAGTTTAACCCTTACCCTACCGTACTTACATCAAAGCTGTGAGGGTCAATCAAGGGACCACTTTCCACGTAAACCCTGGGCGTAAAGGGTATGTGTTGATATCTGGGGCCTTACCATCACGAATTAAAATGTTACGCGAGCGAGCGAGAAAGAGTGATGGAGCTATACATCCTATCTAGTTCCATCCCTTGAACATTTCAGTTTAGGTCGTCAAATGAATGGCGTTAAGGCAACAGAAAAACATCATCAGTGAAATTTTCAAAAGTCTAGCTATCACGGTTCATAAGATACAGCCTGATGAAGTGATGACACGTACGAAGAACGACGCATGAAGGACGGCAGAGTGATAGAAATAGGGTCCCGTTTTTACTTTTTGGGTACGGAGCCTTAAAAAACAACATTTTTCCTGTCGGTTCGTCCTTCATCATGAACTAAAAATAAGAGTCTTAAAGCTCATCTTAGCTTTTATTAAAGCTTAATCTCATAAAACAGTGACTTGTTGAAGCCTACTCCTCGGTAACGTCTAGGTAAATAGGTTTGAAAAAAATATATAATTATTATAGATTCATGTATAACATTATCAACATATACTTTTTTTCGTATAACTAATACTTTGGCCAAAAAAAAATGTTTAACAATATGATATTTTTTCGCTTGTTTTCCCGACTTCTTTCAAACAAAACACATAAAAATTGCTGGTTATGTGTTCTTCAAAATGTACATAGCAGATGTAAATCAATCATTATTATGAAATGAAAATGATTTCAAAGGTCTGTAGCACGTGTTATCAATTCTATCCTATACGAATAAATGGTTTTATAAATATTGGTCAAAAGTCAATGTAAACATCACAACGCAATAGAAGAATGAGGAAGTTCTAGACTAGCTTAAGGCAAAGTAAAAATATTTTTTTAATCTATGTTATCCCATTTATATGTGAAAAAAAAAACTTATTTTCTCTAAAAAAAGTAGGAGTTTCGTAGAAGAGAGATTTCCAAGAACAAATTGCTTTCTCAAGCTTTTAAAGTATTCTTTTTATAATAAAACATAACAGAAAATGAAAGTTGTACTCCTTCGGAAGCAAAACATAATTCTTGGGAGTTAGGAACATTCTGAAGATCCTTAGAATATCATAATAAAAGAAAAAAAAAAACCGGCTAAGTACAGAGTCAGACTCCTCGCCGGTTCCGTACCGTCCGTAGCAAAAACGGCAAAAAAATCACGTCTGTTGTACGGTGAACTTCGTACCGCCTAATAGTAAGGATACAGCCATCTACTGGCATTACTAGAACAGCATAATTCATTTTATAATGACATTTTAATTAGAGATGGCGTTGTATTCGGATGTTTTTTTCGTGATTTGTCACATTTATTCTCACCGTTTAAACCTTCTCTGGACTGTCTAGAATATTTCAAGACCAAAATTAGCCAAATCGGTCCAGCCGTTTTGGAGTTTTAGCGAGACTAACCAAGAGCTATTCATTTTTATACATACATAGAGAAACAGGTTTTCTTTCTTTCTTTTCTTTCTATATTCCGTTTTTAGTATTTTTTATTAAAGCGGCAACAGAAACACATCATCTGTAAAAATTTCAACTGTCTTCCTATCACGGTTCATAAGATACAGCCTGATGACATACAGAAGGATAGCAATAGGGTCCCGTTTTTACTTTTTGGGTACGGAGCCTTAAAAAACAACATTTTTCCTGTCGGGTCGTCCTTCATCATGAACTAAAAATAAGTGTCTTAACTTGCGAGGTTCCGACCACACACGTAAAACCTTGCTAACACCTTTATCAGTTCATCAGCAACGTACTTGGCGAAACTTTAGCTGAGTTCGTCATAATTTTATCAGCCATCTCAATGTCCCAGTTCCCTGTAATGTCGTCCACACGACGGGCGAACTAGCGGCTTGTGAACTGGAATTAACACGGCCTCTAGTTCGGACCGGGGCAGCAAAAATATGGGACAGTGGGGAAAATATATGGGCGATATATTGGTATGCGCTGTTTAGCTATGCAGGTTTTTTAGTAGGATTATATAGAGCTTGAGTACGGATTTGTGAAAGTTTTTTGAATGATAATAATAGTCGTTCGAAGTAATGACGTTGCCAACAACGTCATCATCATCATTTTAGCTGAAAGACGTCCACTGCTGGACATAGGCCTCTCCTAAGTGTCGCCACAACGAACGGTCCTGTGCGTTTCGCATCCATAGCATTCCCGCGACTCTCATTCGGTCATCGGTGGGAAGTCTTCCAACGCTGCGTCTTCCGTTGCGCGTTCGCTACTCCAGAACCTTTCGGCCCTTTCGACTATCTGTTCTACGAGCAAAGCCAACAACTTCGAAAAACTATTGTAGCTAGAAACAGACCCCGCCATGAACTTGGAATCCCTAGCTAATTTGGGGTTTCTAGCCCAGTCACTATAAAAACTATTGATACAATCTACCACATAATCAATAAGGCAAGTGTACTTAAACTATTCTACACTATACTAAAAAACAATTACACTTTGCTTAAAAAAATCTTCAGTTATAAACACATAAATATAAAAAGTTGTGTTTATTCTCATTTAGCCACTAAAAAGGGTCTCATCTCTTTACACAAGGGTCGTAAATCCCATGGGATTATATGAAGGGAATTTTGAAGCATTACCCCGTAAATTAATAAGACTATAGAGTAAAAGTATGGTCTCCCCAGCGGATATAAAGGTCGAGCTATGTATGATATGGATAAATATTCATACTTCCTCCTAGAATATATCTTGCTTTTAAAAAATGGAATAGCTTTTTAGCGTAGTGGCAATAAGGCTTAGATTTTTTTGGAAACCTGATTCTATTGTACAGTATTTAAGGGTTATATTTGATAGATAAAATTAGTTGTATTAAACATAACAACAAGAACCGCGAACCAAGCGAGCGCAAGACTGCGTACTGGATGAAGCAGTGTTGATAGATCTCCAACAAGGTGGACCAATGACCTGGTGAGAGTTGCGGGAATCCGATGGATGCGAGACGTAGAGAGCTATGTCTAACAGTGGACGTCTTTCGGCTGAAATGATGATGATGATGATTTATAATACTGTCGCACTCTGCGACGGTAGATTTTAGGTACGGGACTTTTCTTCAATGAAATACTTGATATCATATAAAAATCCTTATAGTTTTCTTCAAGATTCAATATTAGTACATCGCGCTACAATGGATATGTCCGGACTCAAAAAACTAGACATTTCTTTTTTCTACTCAATTTTCAAACCTATTCTAGAACAAAAAAATCCTTAAAAGTATATTTTACATGCCAGTTCGTTAGCCTAACTCATGCGATCTCCTTTCGATATTACATGAGCTACGCCCCAATGAATAGAAATGTGGAGGCAACAAGCATTTATATTGTAAAAAAAAACTTGCGTAGGATTAAGCATGACCTACCTAAACCTAACACAGATGTCCCTACCTGTGTTAGGTTAGGTAGGTCATGCTTAATCCTTTAAAAGTTTTTTTTTTTCGATATCACAATACCTACAATATTACATTATGTTTCGACGTTCTACGTAAGTAATTTACTGTTACCTCCTGTAGAAAAAAAAATATGAATACGAGAAGCTGTACGCTTTGTACCTCCATTCTGTTGAAATTCAACAGTCGCTTGTATCTACTACACTAGGACAATTCAAGTTCAAAATGTGTTCAAACAAATCAACTGTATGCTTTCACAGCAGATTAGTTCAACGATTTTCCACATCGTTGAAGATTGCTGTATACCTTGGCTACCTGTGCGATCGTTTTTCGCTCACTCACCCAGCCGATGCCCCAATGTACATCCCACTTCAAATGCCATCTCTTTTTCCCATCCTATAAACCCTTTTCTATTCCTACTCCTTCTCTTTTCACGTAGAACAACCGTGGTACTTACTACCAGCTAATATCCGTGACGCTAAAATATATATATTTGTGTGTTTTCAATAAGCTATCAAAGATTGTACCTCTCTTATCATCCCGTAAATTTTATATTTTGTATATGTATTTTTATAATTTAAACATTTCATATCTGCTTAAGTGTAAATTTATTTACTGTTATTTAACCTGATTAATTGCACAGTCCCTACATTTCTTACCTAACTTTTATGTTGCAGGTCTAAATTAAGAAATTTCTTTTGAAATGAGCGACACCTTTTTGCTTTATGAATTTGTTTTTATAGTAGTTTCTTTTTCTACAAATCACGCATTTTGCGAAAGTGTTTTAAAACGTGATGGTAGTCAAACGCGAGCCTATCAATAACACTACTGCTCCAGGTTTACCTTCATCAGTTTTCTACATCAGTTCAACTTCAACGTTCTTAGATATCAAAGTCAGGCAGGTTTGCAAGCGACAACCAAATAAGGATATGCCAGCCCCTTAAAAATCCAAAATCTAATACATTTTCATGCAAAGTAATTTCAAGCATCACTGAATTATTTGCTTCACTTGAAATTTCGCTGATCTGCGGGAAAAATTACCGCAAACGGACGTGATCCGAAAATTAGATTGGTCGGATCTTTCACGAGTTTCTTTCGGGAAATCGCTACTTTTGCTTTGTGAATTCGATTCGGATTTGAATTTGAAAGACCAGCTGCTATACGATGCATAATTTTCAGAAGGAAATGTAGTATACACTCTAAAATATCATCGGCATTTTTCTGCCTTCGTTTCATGCTATTTGGGGTCGGCGCAATATGTTTTTTTCTTCCATTCTGTCCTGAAACCCATCACGCTATCACTAACTTCCTTTTCTTTCATATCAGTCTTCAAACAATTCATCAATCTATTCCTTGGCCTCCCTTTCCTTTTCAACTTTCTTTTCCTTACATGTATACTCATTAGTCTTTTAGTAGCATGCGTTTCATCCCTCCTCTTTACATGACCATACCAAGACAAACGATTCTCCTTTATCTTTTCAGTCAAGCCGCTGGTGCCACTTTCAAACTACCTCTAAAATACTCGTAGGTACTCAATTCCCACTTTATTTATTCTCGTCACACCAAACACCCTACAATATAGTTATATGCTGAATTTCTTGAAAGACAGTAGACTAGTAATGTAACGTATAATTGATTGTAAACACCATATTTTGTAAAACATTTTATGAGAGTGTAAAATATTATCTTTCAAAAATGAATTCAATCATATTGAAAATATAATTTTACTGGATTTATCGTGAATTAACGATCTTTACAATAATTAACCTTAGTTCAAAAATAACAGAATGTTTTTTGAGAAAAAGAAACGACCTTATAGGATAAGATTAGCAGACTAGCTCCACGTGGAAGAGTTTAAGCTTCAGGTACTTGGAACTATTTTACGAATATACGGGTTGAGGCAAATTTAATTTTGTTTCAAGGAGACGAAGCTATAATACTTACTAAAAATATATTATTCCACAACATGGCAAAACTTTTACCACGTGTCAAAAGTGCAAAAAATAAGGCGATATTTAGTTAGCTACTGAAAATTACAATAGCATCTATCTACTGATAACTTTTTTACTTTGCACCCGACATGGATGTCAACTGTGTGCTACTTCCAGCTACGTCTCAATGGGATATTCTCTCCTCTGTTTTACACACAGTTACAGTTACAACTAGTTTGACTGGCCTGTTGATCTAGTGGTTAGTGGCCCTGACTGCTGCTGATGGTCGGACTGCGAGCCACCTATTGGTCGCCGTCCGTAAGTTCGCGCCAACGGTGGCCGGAAATAGGGATCGGAATCCCGTTGGCGGTTGGGGCGTGAGGACCGTTGCTTCACGCGATCGGTCCCCTCTTTTGATAGCATTACTGCTTTGCAGAAGGAGGCGACCGCCTGCCACTCCTCCTTGCTCCGGTACCTTGCTGTAATACTAAGGCCCGGCGCGAGATATCGCCGCCGTGGTAGTAAGTATTTATAATATTGTATCCTACTATTATGTATCCGAGACTATTCAATCTTTCTAGCTTCTGAATATCCATAACGATTGTTCCTCATCATCATTTCAGTCGCAAGACGTCCAATATTGTACATAGACCTCTCCCGAGTGTCACAATGACTAGTGACAGTGATCCGGCGAACCTCAACAGGTCGTCGGTCCACGTTGTGGCTGGCCTTCCAACACTGCGTCTTCCTATACGCGATCGCCACTCTAGAAGCAACGATTGTTGCAGATCTACAAAAGACAGCCTTTATATGTTTTCCGAGGTACGGTGGGATTTTGTTGTGTAATGAATGGCATGGCATCATTGTACTAATGTTAAGTTTTGTGCGTAAAATAAAGGGCACCAGAAACCAACTTGGCCAAACGTCATTTAAACTGAAAGATCGACCCATTTTTTGGTGGGGGAAAATCATCGAATAACTTCTTTTGCTCTGGGCGGAGCGAGAAGGTCTATTTTGGAGAGGAGAGAGTCTATTTTGTTTCTTCAGTTGCCGTTTGCGTTCCAGGAACGCGGTGACGCTTTCGAACCATCTAGCAGCTGCACAAAAATTAACGAAAACGGTCGCTTCAAACTTACCAACAACAGCGTACAGCTGTATGGAATCATCGCTGGCATCGTCTTCATAAGCATCATTGACGAAGGCGGTGCCCGATGAGGGGGGGTTTGACTCCAAGGCCTGGAGCTTGTGGGAGCCTCGCAGGGAGGTGCGCAAGAACTCGTTCTGGGCTGCGATCCTCTCCTCAGCCTCCTTGCGCTGGCGGAGCTGTTCCTGCAGGACAAGCAGAGGGTGGAATTAGTGGATTGTCTTTTGGTTGTGGATTGTGGATTCAAAAAATATTTGTATTCATATGACCATTGGGACGTGTATTATGCATATTATATTTTCCACTTCGTCTTATAGTGGGCCGATTCTTACAAGGATGCTTTGGACCATAGATTAAAAAAAATGTGTGCCCAAAGCGTGTAACGACATCGTAGGATATTAATTGATATATTGATATTATTCTTACACTTTTGTTACATTTGTAAAATATATAAAAAATATATATAAAAAACGGTATCCCACCGGTATCGGGAACAGAGTCCAAGCTACCGGCGGTCAGGGCTCCAGAGATAGGAACCTCCTAACCTCAAACCCTTGATCCAGCCGCCTAACGGTAGCCTCTTAAGATATTATTATTATTCTTAGAAGTGGGCATTACATCTAACATCTATACTTATAATACATCTGTAGAAGTGAAAATTCTATACATTGAAAATATCAAAAAAATAAATCTGTTTCAGTTTTTTCAATCAGTCTGTCTGTTTGTCTGTTTATTCAGGCATCACGCAAAAACTACCGGTTCGATTAGGATGAAACTTGGTATAATTATTCTTTAATATCCTAGGCACCACACTGGATACTTTTTATTCCGGAAAAATATATACAAAAAAAATAAATATATATTAATTTTTGCGGTTCGATCCCTAGACCCGATTACTGTACCAACCGCAAATAATAAGTTTGTCGTAGTTTACGTCACCCGCAGTGGAGTTCACTAAGGGGCGCTACACATGGCTAAGATACTATAATATTTTATCTTAAGATACAATATCGCTCGCCATACAATTCAATGGACTATCACACACGACGAAGGTAATAAATAATATTTCATATTTTCGTTTCTCAAAAAACCTAATAAAACCATTTTCGACTTCTTTTTTTTTTAAAAAGAATAGAATTTTCTAGGTTAAATAGCAACCAAAAACCACTAAGGTTTAAACCCGTGCTGTCATGAATCCATTCGCAACATCGAAATTATACAAAGGGATTTTTTATATGTTTACGTTATTGTCGATAACAATTTATAAAAACTTTAGGTCTTTAAGTAAAAAAAAAAACATTCTTAAATAATACTTAAGTGATATTGCTTAAGTACGCGGACGAAGTCGCGGGCAAAAGCCAGTTTATAATACCTATGTATTTCACAGAACCAAACGTATATACGAGTGTATGGGTATTTAGTTCACAAAACCACACCAAATCGTATTAGTTCACATGAGCTGTAATCGTTCTCGTAGTTCACATGATCGATGAGTCATAGTAAGTTGTATGACCTGTGACCGTTCCCACGGATACACCATTAGTTTGACACATGTTGAGTTACTCAATTGCTTTCCCTTAAATGTCATAATTGAATACTGTGAATACTAGAGTGAATAGGCTCTTAATAAACTAGTACGCCTCACCATCAATGCTTGCATCTCCGCTTACCATCAGCTGGGATCGCAGTCAAGCACTGGTTTATATCAATTAAAAAAGAAAACTGTGCATGCCTATAGAAAAACCGGCAAGTGCGAGTCGGACTCGCGCACTGAGGGTTCCAACAAAACTTACCTATGAAAACAGTTCCCGAAACGAGTTACAAAGATTTTTCCGCATCGAAAAAAGTTTTTTTTTTGTGACGTAACAACAAATTTACTGTTTTCAGATTTATTCCTATATCTATACTATAAGACCTTGCTTTATGCCAAATTTCAGAATTCTGGGTCCATTTTTTGTTCGTTAGCTCAGAAGTTTAATTTCAACTCGATACCTCCACGCGTTCCCTCGATAAAGGTTCTTGACAGACAGACAGACAGACGGACAACAAAGTGATACTATAAGGGTTCCGTTTTTTCCTTTTGAGTTACGGAACACTAAAATCATGAATCCAAATTGAAGTCGGCATGGGTTGACATGGATCCATTTTCGACGGACGTTGTTCTATCTTAGCTTTTTTTTACGTGGTATATCATAAAATAACTTCTCCCGGTCTGGTTGGAGCGAGAGGGAGTATCAGGTTTTAGTGTAACTTCAGTTCCCCCTTTGTTGCCAAGGCTACGGTAACTCCTTCGAACAAACCGCAGGCCTGACAGGTGATTGCCCTTATAACTGGCCACGTCAATTTTGCTGACATCTCTTTGAGGTGCACGTAGAATACAACGCGACTCGGACTTGGTCGTTACCAAACGGCCGGACGACGAGCTACCCATGGCCCGCAGACCGTATTTTATGTTAGCTATCAATTGTTAAAAGCGTGAAGGTTAAAAGTAAAGTTTTCTGAAATTGTCTTAAAATTTTTTTTCGTAAGAACTTTCTAAAAGTATTAGAAAACTTAAAAAAAAAGTTGAATGGAATTGGTGAAGTCGTTGTCAAGTTATGGCGTAACCAAGGGAAATAAGGATCATTTTTTTAAGACAGCAATCGGCCTTATAATGTTCACACAGCTGGGACTCAGGCCTTCTGTCTAGGACAGGGAATCGGCCTTAATCCATAACGCAGGTCCAGTGCGGATTGGTGGTGATCACATAATTATCTTCAAATTTTTGGTTCTCAGACATGCCGGTTTCCTCACGACGTTTTTCTTCACCGTTTTGAGAGCAGTGATGATGAAATAAATTACACAAAGTAATGTGCCTGGTTGGGTTTGAACCCACGACTCGTAAGTCGAGGCCGTTACCACTGAGCCACTATACTATACGTATAATATTAAAAAGATAACATTTATACAGCTTTTTTACAAGATTAAAAAATTGACAGGATTTAAAAGAGATTGCTGACGACACGATGATTCACTCAAATGTCCCTGATAAATAATATCGCAATACCTAAACATTAATAAAGGTACATTACATGTTTATAGACCGGTCTATAGTGAGCACATTATACACATCACCGTCGCTACTTCAACCATATGTATAACAATAGGAGTGTTAGCAGCTTAACTGTAGAATGACAACAACGGCCGACTATCAACAACGGCCATGGTCTCTGAGAACCTGATCTAGTCTCGAATCAAAACATCTGTGTGAAATCTTTTGCAGAATTGAATTTATAGTTGTATCAACGATGTGAGATCTGTAAACCAACAATAAATGGTTGACCCAATGGTTGACTGGTAGAGAATGCTTTGTGGCATTAAGTCCGCCTATGTACCACCACTGTACATGAAGTTTAAATAAATAAATAAATAAATATTGCTGGAAATCCGGAAATGCAACCTTTGGCGGTAGACAAGTATTCTCCTGCCTCCCTAGCCAAGTTACAACCGTTTCGTTTCGATTCTCTTTTCTTTGATCGCCTCGAGTCGGCCACGCCTCCTATTCCTTTGTTCTGACCACGTGACTGAGCATTGAGATGACGTCAGAATAAAGGAATCAGAGGCGTGGCCTACTCGAGGAGATCAACGAAAAGTGAATCGAAACGAAAAGGTTGTAACTTGGCTAGGGCGGCAGATGATTTCCAGATGCCAAGGCCAACCCAGAAAACTTTAAACAGACTCCGCATCCTGTTTGGGTCATCTTGCGTCACGTGTCCTGTTACCTGTTCACGTAGAGATCGAATGACAGCGTCGGCGGAGAGCATTACCATGACTGAATATAGAGCCAGGCACGAAAATTCGGAAAAAAAAGTAATTTTTGCCATCCACACGCTAAGAAGAAGAATCTGGATTTAAATCCCACATACCATAGACCTTCCTTTGGCATATGCCTGCTAAGAACAAAAGCGAACGACCATTCTCGTTTTAAAATTAAAAATTCCATGCGACAAAATTTTATCGTACGAGATTATGACATCACAATTTTGTCGTACACAAACGAGTCCATGCATACCAGATGGACCTGTTTATCTCGACTATAAAAGTCTTATACAACAAACTTGTCAATAAATCTGTGTCACTAATATCACGGCCGTCTTGTATCACGCTAATAATACAGGATAAAATTGAATTTAAGACAAAACCTAAAATGGCGAAAAAAAATCAGCTGTTTTTTGCATTTATGTTCACATAACTCGACAAAATGTAGGGAAGAGCTGATTTTTTTTTCGCGATTTCAGGTTTGGTCCTATAGTAAAAGTTGTTCATAATGATGATTACAATGACCCTTTAAAGGGATGCCCATGAATTAAACTTCATTATGTATAAAGACGAAAGTGTGTATGTGTATGTTTGTCACTTCTTCAACGACAAGAACGCATTTGCAGGAAGCACACGGGTAAATGGTATTGCCAAACGTAAGTGCCACATTGCTCGCAGAACAGATGGCCGTTTTGACCGCAAAGTTCTGGAGTGACGACCACGTACCGAAAGACGCAGCGTTGGAAGGCCTCCTACAAGGTGGACCGATGACCTGATAAAGGTTGCGGGAATCCAATGGATGCGAGACGCACAGGACCGTTCATTGTAGCGACCCTTGGGGGAGGCCTATGTCTAACAGTGGTCGTCTATCGGCTGAAATGATGAAACGGGTAAGACCATATTTTGGAATAGCATATAGAATGCTTTTTATCTCGGGAGGATGTAGCCTTGGGATAATTTTCCATCATCACGCGGGCGAAGCTGCTGGCAACAGCTAGTATTACATTATATCGCCACACACAGTCATGTAGCCTTAAGAGCATGAAGCCCTTTTCCACTCGCCTATCGTCAACATCGTGCATGGTTTAAAAGCTTGTTAACATCTAACGAAATCCAACGCGATGTTTGATGAAGAAGCAAAGCGAAAAAACATAGATAACGCCTGAAAACTCTGTTGGCATTCGGTAATTCCATGATTTAATCAAAAATTTCACAAAACTTGTTCCAGGAAATTCGTGTTTTTTTTAAACCTTTAAAAGTTTTTCAGAAAAAATGTCGTTATTCTGAATCTCGATTAAATATGCAAGGCTTCTATGGATGTACTTTTTTATATTTATAATAAATGAGCATATTATGGAGGGCCAAAGTTCACGTAAAATAGCAAATTTTCAGAGATCTTTACTAGATTAGTTTAATACAAATTTATGTTTTGATTTCTATAGAAGCCTAGATAATATCCACAAGATAGCTGTGTATCCAAAATATCTAGAGAAAGATTTGTAATAACATCATAATCACGTAAGAGCGGTTGTATGGAAATGTACCTCGAGTTGGCCTCTCTTAAACAAGCACCTTGATCAACTATATAACAAGCTTATGTTTACCTATATATTATGTTTAAATATACATTTTGCACGAACAGATTACAAATACCTAATATTTGTTTAGATGTTCGTCAATGTTTTTGAATTAAAAGCTGCTGAGATTGAATCCAAAACAGAGGTATATTTCTTGTTTCTTCCTTTTAATATGAGGATCGATATACCTTTCACATTTTTATTTCTTTTCCAAACATGCTACATATCACTCGTATTTACCCTAAAATAAATAAAAACCACTTAACCAATTATAACTAACTTTAAAATATGTATTCGAAAAACTCTTAATGCCTAAAGCATTAAGTCCGCCTTTGTACTTTATGTTGCATGAAGTTTAATAAATAAATAAATAAAAACTCCTCCAAATCACTGTCGACTGGTAAAGACTGTATAGCAATGCTTATTCTCTGTTTAACTGTGGCCACGCGAAGTGTCAATACGGTGTTTGAAACCTACGATTCGAAAATCTCGATTCTCTCACAAGATTTAAAAAAGACTACTTATGTCTTATCTTGAATCAATTACATAATTAAGTATCTAATTAATTATGTAATTCATTAACAATCGTAATATCCTTCCAGAAATTCTTCTCTTGAAATGGCATTTTCGTTTTCTATGCTACTAACTACTAACTAAAATTACTTAAGTTAACATTCACACAGTTTAAGAACAAGCACAAAAACAATTTCTATTCCAACACTCAGACAATGATTTACCGTAATAGTCTTCCAAAAGATTAAGCTCAAACTTTAAACAAAAGGACACTAATTTTTAAGTCAAACGACTGCTCTCAAGTCTGCCTAAATACCTAAATGGTTTTCCGAAACATCTGTCCCAGACTCCTCGTTTCAATTTGCTTTGGTCTAATTTTCGGACCAGTGGCCCGGATTCCTTTACGGTGCATCGCACGCGTCTGACTGGCTAGACTGCAAGACCAACTAAACTTTAAGAAACTATTCACTTCAATTTAGGCTAACTTCGTCTGGATAAGATAACTTTACTGTTCTAGCCAAATTACATTCAAGTTCTGTGGTAAACCAAGGAGTTAAGGAATGACAAACGTTGCAAGAAATCATTCTTAAACCCAAAGTGAACATGAAAGGAATACTTTGAAACCTAATATAATGAATAATGATCCTGAAAAAGTTGTAAAAGCTGATGTAAAGGCAAAAGAGCGTTATAATATCGTCCCTAGTATCAATTTTGAGGGAAGAAAAGCTATTGTTAAACTAATAATAAAGTCAGGCTATAAACCCTAAGCCTACGGCAATGAAACTCATAAGTGGAATTGACAATTTAAATTTCCAACACATGATATACCTAAGTATGGAAAAAAACGCTTTAGCCAAGTATTATAATTTAGCTGTAATGAAAACACAGCTTCTGCCTTCGGCACCATTTACCGTGTTTAATGCATGAGCTCGTACAAATTCAAACAGAGTATTTTGTTGCGAACAATACGAAAATATTCAAAATTCACGGACCATGACATACAAAGTACAAACTAACCGATATGGTACCATTTGGTCTGCTAAACGTCGCGTTGTTTAACATACAATGGTGGCCACAGAATTATGTATGTCGTGTATGTTAGCGTGACGTCAGTGCGGTAACTGATAACCGAGCTGGACAAACAGATCCGGTCGTGTTATGGGGTCAGGAGATACGAGAGAGAGCAGATTTTCTAATTTTCGAAATTGAGGAAGTTTACGACGACAAAAATGGGATGGAATCAAATGAAGAGCCAAAAGATATAAACGACAGAGTTAAAATTTAAAAGCATAGAAATATTCTGCTTTACGAATAAACCGGAGAAATAAATCCAATTTCATCCCTCTAGTATTTTATCGTTTGTGGCTTCGTACCAATATTTAAGAAACCGTAAAGTCTACTTAACATGAAAAATCCTAAAACATATTTCGTGAAGTTATCCCAGATAATCTAAGCGAGGTTAACTTATTGAACTGGCAGCACACTCGTAGGCTACGGAACGCTCCCATTCTGCCGCAAAATTCGCTGGAAATTTAATAAAAAAACCATTCCATGTTTGCTAAACATTGAGTTGTAAACATCAAATCATTTCCTCTGAGTTTTGATTCAATACTTGGTACTTATAATTGAGGTGTTCCTTCTTCCTTGAGTTATTTCCGTCTTTCTAATCTATGTTCTCATTTGCTTTGCTATGTTATAAACCTTTGGAAACAGATCTGTTCAGATCAGTGACATAATATTCAATATATAGCTAAAGTTTATATATTCTATTTATGGTATCTAAGGTTACTAAATATCAAAGAAGCCTTCTAAAGTTACTAATTTAAATTTATCATAAAAAGTTGGAAATATTTATCATTAACTTGGCTTGAGAGTTATTTAATATGAAGTGGTGCTTATCGATACATGGAAATGGAAAATGTCATATTAAAACCTGATTACAAAATAAACAATAGTAGATATTGCATTTTAATATTGCAGCTCATTATCATCATCATCATTTCAGCCGACAGAAGTCCACTGCTGGATATAGGCCTCCCCCAAGCGAGGCCACAACGACCGATCCTGTGCGTCTCGCATCCACCGCACTCCCGCGACTCTCACCAGGTCATATTGCAGCTGTATTAATTAAATCACAATTATTGCCAGTCGCTGTGAATATCGATAGTCGTAACTTATATTTCTGTCTATAGTTTTAAATTTGTATGTATATATGTATTTATTACATAGCATATATGCATAGATATCTGTGTATCTTTAATAATATGTTTAATATTGATTTTGTCACACTAATATGACAGCCCCATTTCTTGTCTAGGCAATTACTGTCCATTCTGGGTTGCCTGGAAGAGATCGCGGAATGCGATAAGGCCACCCATTGTATGTATGTGTTTTATTTTCCTTTTGTATGTGTAAAGTACAATAAAGTTTAATAAATAAATTATTGCTGTCGGTTTTAATTCTGTTATTACCTTTTAAGTTCTTTGCTAGTACGCAATATCGTCGGAAAGCACTCAAAGTCACTTCTAACCACTAAATACTTCTTCTTTGACTTAAATAATAATAAATCTTCACCCACAGCCTCTAACAAAACAAAATATATTCCGTCAAATTTGTCAACCGTCCGAATCATAAACACAAAGTTTTAATCGCAAAATGGAAACTTTCATTTCGTTTGGAATATTATGTTTATTAGCTTGAAAATGGTGCAGTTATGAGAAGCAATTTGCTTTTGGCAATAGTTTAAAGACCATTCTTTCTACAAAAATACGTTCTAAAATCACTCTCGCATTAGACGTTTGCGAGCGACGCAAAAATTGATCTATGCTTTTATTATGCGGTATCTAGTTTCTACGTTCTGACAAAAGCTTGGCGAGAATGCAGCCATCAATTTTGGCAGTAAACAATTATATTTGTCTAGCTTAAGTTACCGGATTATTTATATTTTCTAATTCATTGACGATAACATCATTTGTGACACTAATTTCTGAGACTCTTCAACTTTTCACCACAATCATTGTTATGGTTTTTTTAATTTGTCATATATTTTACTCTTTCAACAAAATTTTTGAAGATTTTCATTTCATCCAGTTCCTTATTAACATCAAAGCCTTAAAAATACCCATACCCATACACTTACAGGTATGTATATACTAGGGAGCCTTTTCATCATATCTTATCTGAGATGTGTTATATCTTTACTCACAAGTAGGTACGATGATTGTGCAAGAGAGAAAGTCTCTGGTGTCAACAGAGATTTATCGATGACAAACTGTAATGGTCGCTTATAAACATCACTTACCAGATCAAGATACAGAATGGAGCAATTTAATCAATCAATATATCTTTCCTTATAGGTATGATTCGGAGTTATGAATGGGAAGACATAAATATTAAAGAATGGGCCAAAGATATAAAGGTAATGCTAAAAACGACATCAATGATCTCAGTATGAATGTAGCTTTCAGAAAGTACTAAACAGTGAGTACCTAAATTATGATTTCCACTAAAACTAGGTTTCGTAATTCTTAGTTCTCGCCAAACCCCGGCAGGAAGATTTTGGTATAATTAAATCAAACATATCATTTTCAAAATCCAGCGTATCTGTTAGGACTAAACTTAGTAAACTCGAGCTACTTATTCTCTGTATAACAATAGCCTACTCAAAATATCCAGCTAGTAGACGTCATTGGAAGCCATTACTTCTATTTCCACGACGCTGCGCCGTATACGGCCCGGTTCCGAATATCTGTCGCATTTCGCGCCAAACGGCCCGGACATCACGATGTTTTTACGTTCTTACGGAGCCCAGTATGACGTCAGTAAGTAGTTTCGTAAGATAACTGAAGGCAGAAGGCCCACGAAGAAGGAAGACCCTCTTTTCCATATCAAAGGAACATTTGGCGACGCTTTTTCATATTAGCATAGGTAACAGTAAGAATGCTCTCGAAATATCAATTCGATTTTTACGAGTGATATCAAAACGTAATAAAACTCTGAAACCCAATCATGTTGTCAGAGAAGAGTATAAATCTACGACGAAGGCACGAATAAGAAAAACAAACATGCAACTGATGATTAAGGAGATATTGCTGCCGTAGTAATTAGAGATGCTTATGCAGCTCATATGGTTCTTTGTCTTCTTTTTGAAGTGCAAAGTGGTTCTACGGCACAATTCTTCTGTGCTATAGTACGACTCTTTCTACGAGTTCAGTAACAGCTTCTATGAATATTTTTATCGAGCAATTTGTACAATTTCGTATATCAGCCCTGTCAAGAAAAACAGGTGTAGCAGTTTTAGTACGCTAGTTTCTGTAGTTAATCGAAAGTTTCCTCTGTTTAAACCCAATCACTTTATGCACTTTTGTGAATGTTCAATTTCTATTGCTAATCTTTCATGTCTTGCTTTCATATACAACATTATTTTTAGTATATGCGACTAACCTGAATATAGTTTGTTCAGAATCAGTAACTGAATCGATTCCAATAATTTTTACACCATGTTATATATTTTTCCAGAAATATTTAAAAAGGTCACAAGTTGGACACCACCGACACTAAGGACAACACAGGTCACGGCGGGTTATAGTGGACATTAGAAACTAGCGCATCGCTGGATGCGGGAGTAAAACAACCCCTTAGTCGCCTGGGTGGCCCAGTGATCGTGTATTTGTGCGGCAAACCAAGTAACTTAACAAGCTTATAACTTGATTTTTCATCGTGCAGTTATGAAATTTTGTACACAGATTCTTTCCATAAAAATACTAGACACGTGTTTCGAGTTTAGTATAAACTTAAACTAATGTTGTATAAAATGGTCTTTAAAGTTTTTGCCTTCTTCAATATCGAATAATTCCTCTCATTTTAATATTCTCACCACATTATTAGGCTGCACATCGTAGTGGATTAATAATTTAAAGGTTGTGGTCCATAAACCACACATCCGTTAGCTTAATATATATCCGCTTCCTACTAACATAATACTTCGTGTAGTGGAAGGGCACTCTGAATTATTAATGATAATGACATTACTCAATTAGCAATGCTAATTATATTCAAAGAAGGTTCTGGCAAAAATGTTTAATGTTGTTGCTGCGATCATAAAATCATTGAATTAGTACGTAAGTTTAATGTTCTTTTAAATGAACTTGACTTTAGGTATGGAAGAAGGTAACGTTATTATCTTTTTGTTAGCTAAGTAGTTAAGTATCACCTAAAACTGCAATTTGGGAATACCAAATCAAAAATCTTTGTAGGTAAAACGATTGCGAAAAATATCGTTGAATGAGTATTATCTCTAACCATTCACTTGGAGAAACATAATTATTTCATATTTTCAATGTCCAGCTTGTACAGATTAGGAGTTGGTAACAAAAATCAAATCGAACATGTGATCAAATCGAACGGAGTCGACACCTGCCAGGGTGCGGGATTCGAAAGAGTTACAGTGTTCTTGGAAAACAAAGGGCAACTGAAGATACATAGGTTGGTTTTAGTCATTAAAAGTCGGGACACGCCCTCTCACTCCATCCAGAGCGCCACGGGTTATTTGATGATTTCCTACTACAAAAAGGTGTGGTCAATTAATTGAAGGTACATGACACGGTATTTCTATTTTGTATCTACAATGTGTATGAGTTGCAAATGTTATATCTATTGCCTTTGGTTTTTAGTCATGTATACCAAACCACATGCAGAACTATTGTTTTGTTTTTAATGTGTATGTGATGTGGTAGGTATAAATAAATAAAACAAGTTACTTGCTATATTTTGTAGCATCGCATGTGGCGTTACTAAAAAATGTACTTCTAGTAATTTCAAACTGGGTTGTTACTAGCATTGCTTAAGAGTTTTTTTTTACAGTTTTCGTTCAAGCCATTTAAGGCATGGTAGCGTTTTAAACGTAGAGCAAAACCCAGCCAATTAAAACGATTTTGTAAGACGAATGTAAAGAGATTGAAACTATTACAAACAGTTTCGAGGAAGAGTATAATAAAAAATAGCCATTGAAGAGGTAATATATAGAATATAAGAGAAAACATTCATTTTAGGACTCATAGAGGAAACGTAGTCAGTCAACTGACTTTACAATCAACTTCATTAAGTATAATAAATATAGACAAGAAGAGAAGAAGGCAAATATCAATTATTGTGGAAGACACCAGTGAAAACAGCAGCTCAGAAATTAACTTCTAAGAACAATAAACGGATGAAGATAATTATTAAAAAAAACACAGGAGCTAAGGAGCTGAGGAATAGTTAGTAGTAGCAGTTGAGAATATAGAATAAGGTTAATTTATACAGTAGTACAAAAGAATCAGACCATCTCCCGCATTATGTGGGCGTACAACGAACGGTACACTTCTATCTACCCTTTTTGGGAATGCAAGCATGTTAGGAATTTTTATTACCATCTCCTTAATATCCTGTTTGTCGTACGTGACATTATTACCTTTCAATGTAAGTAATATTTTTTCAGATGAAATATGATAAAATATTCAATAGCAGCATAGACTCTTATCATTTCATAAAAGTCATATTTTCATGTCAATGTCATATTATCTCGGAATATGTAAATTGGTGTGAGATGAATCAGTAGGTATACAGTTACGTTACCTATTCGTGGGCAGACAATATAGTGCTTTGTTGCACCAATCATATGCCTTGAATGTGCTCCGAGTTTAAACATTTCAATTTAGAACGATAGACGATGATGGCCGAATGGAAATAAAGACTTGATTTTTTTTTAATTTAATTTTAGAACGACGTGAGTGATTTGTCGAACGTTTTTGTAATGGATGCCGCAATGTTTACGAAGACGTTAGTAGTAATAAACTGGATGACGATGAAAGGGAAATATACTTGGTATAATTGGTAAAAATTAAAAAAATATTAATTGGTAGATTAAAATTAATAAGCATGGTGGAAAAGTGAATTAAAAAAAAAATTAACCATGCATAAAACAGTATTTTTGGACGTTATTTTGAACCATTTAGAGCCAAAGGTAAAGAAAATAGTGGCTCTATTATCCCTCCAAAAACTTAAATATCCTTCTTATTTGCCAATACATCATCAATCACTACATTATCACGCATTACTTGTACCCACATGCTATTATTACATCGTCACACACCGGGACGCTAAGTGCCTGCCCACGCTCCACTAGCGGCGAGTACTAGCGTCGAGTACTGGCATACTATACTGTACGAGTTACATGGCATTACGTGAGAAACGTTTTACGCAATGGAGCTGTTGGTACGTTAGACTGTGCTCTGGGTTGAGCTATAAAAATGGCGGTGACAGAAAACTTACATTTGATCCTAAGAAGAATAAGCTGGCATTGATCCCTGCTCCTATTGGTTGTAGCGTGATGTTATATAGTCTATAGCCTTTCTAAATAAATGAGCTATCCAACACAAAAATAATTTTCAATTCATTCCAGTAGTTCTTGAGATAGCATGACGGTTGACAGGATAGAATGAAAGAAAAAAACGTGTTGCGCCGACCCCAAATAGGATGGGACTAGGGCAGGAAGATGATGATATCTCATTTTCTATCTACCTAAATTTCAAAGATTAAATTAATGAAGTACATTTTTTACTTTATTTGTATTATTAAATACTATAATATATAAATAAAAAATATTTGACGATATTTAAAAAAAATATCGCCATACACCTCGAAAACTATATGCGATGGATAACAGAAATGTTTGGGACTTTTTTCTACGACTCATCCAGCTGATCATTTCACCAAAATTTTGAGTCATTTTTGTAGAGTTTAAAGTATAAATGGTTATTTATAACACTTTACAAAACCGATCCATGTAGTTTCAATGTAAGTTTCCACAATTAAATTAGAATGAGAAGCCTCACAAAGTTTTTCTTTTTGTTCTATTGAATTATGCAAGTTTAAATAGGATGGGGCAACTATGACGCCCTCGTCTTGTTCTACATTGTTCCAAATTGAATTACTTACTTGCAAACAAGCTTGTTATGACTTGTTCTATGGCAACCACCTTGGGCAAATTGAAAGTAGTGAAACTATATAGGAAGGGTTGAAGAGACCATTGTCTGTTGTTCTGTATTTAGAAATTTTGTGCGTTGCGAGCTTTTTGGAAATAAATTTAATTTTTCTTTTAATGATGACTAGCTTTTGATATGCCAGTCAGTCAGTTTCTCCTTTTATATATGTAAACTAGCTGACCCAACAGACGTTGTCCTGTCAGAGCTATGAACTGTCAAACGCGCGAAAATTAAATAAATGTAGCAGTTTTCTGAAATTTTCTAATTAACTGCCATTTTCTTATTTTTTTTTCTTTTATAGGAATCTTTTCCTGGCTACAACAATCCCAACAAAAAAAGAGTTAACGAAAGGAAATAGAAATTTGTTTTTATATATATTTTTTGCTAGTTGGGAAAATCATCTAATGACGAATCCCGCTCTTGGGCGGAGCCTGAGATAATGTCAGACTTTTACTGACTAAAAACCCACTCCTGTTCCTTCTTTGCCTTCGTCCCAGGGCCCCGGGTTTCACTATATGGTTTTCATTAAATAATATGGTAACATTAAGGAAACAGAATAATGCATATATTTGTAATAAGGAATAGAACCTTGTGGGTCTCAAGACGAGGAGTACAAAAACTATATTTAGACTTCGTCCATGTGAAAATCTGTTATCGCGGACGCGAAGTCGAAGTCAGTCCAAAAAATGGTCCTGGAGGTACAAACTTACTCCACGAAACAACAATCATAACAGACTTTGACATAAGAGATTTTGACCCTTGAGTTTGTTTCGGTGTTTCTTCTAAGGCTAGTCAACTAGGAAACACCGGCCTCATCTTGTTTAACTAAACGAAAAAATGTACGTGTAAAAATGTTATTTTTTTAAACTATGTATTTGCAAAATAAATTCCTTTTATCATTGATAAATCGCTGTTGCCATGGCCCCAACTCACGATCACGTACTATTTCAAGCAGCGTCGCCTAACTCTAGCACTGGCGCTCTCACTATCCTGCGATCGCATTGCTAGTGCTAGCAAACAGTCCCTATTTGCATTGATGACTACGTTTACTCCGCAGGTGGCGACAACACATATTTTTGTTTAGAAGGATAAAGCTAGAACTATATTTATTTATTTTTTATTTTATTAATTGGGAAAATAAACAGTTACACATTACGAATTACATATGTATGAAAAGAAGGTGGTACAATATGTAACCCTCAGCATTTTCCACAGAATATTTAAATTGAGAAAAAATACTTTTAAAAGCATCATGCAATGAAGAGGTCACACGACAAGTTTATTTTATAACTTACTGGAGTTTCCTCTAACTCTGTAATGCAGATTAATTGATTTAAGTATGAGTTTTTTTTTTTTTTTTGGGTTTCGGTTGTTCTAAGGAAAACTTAAAATATGCGTCGAAAAACTCCTCCGCATCGCTGTCGACAGGTAATGTATGGCCACGCTTATCCTCTCTCCCAAGTAAAGTCAGCCTTTGAGCTTCTCACACGTTTAGAAAGGTTTTGTATAATCTTATTTTTTAAGTATTTTTTTAGCACAATAAATTGTAATATATTCCGATTATCTAATAGTCATTACTTCATGTGTAGGGCTCCCGCTAGGGCTGAGGGATTTTTTGAAAGAGTAGCCTTGGAACGCAAATGGCAACTGAACGAACATTGATGGGTTTAATTCAGTAAAAGTCTGCCATGTGCAATCGCTCCACCCAGAGTGGGGTGAGAAGTTCTTTGATGCTTTTCCATCCCAAAAAAAAAAATACGTAGGACTAAACCTTCTAAGAACTTTTCTGTTAAAACATCTATCAAGAAATCGCAGTCGTTTACTAACCTTGATTGTAAAGAACTTAATTTAACGGATAATTCGAGTTTATTACATTTTGTTGGTGATTTTCTTCGCTCTACAGAATCGAAAAGAAAAAATGCAAAAATGTGAAATGCGGAAAGTTTCCGTCATACGAAACTGAAATGCTCCCTGAGGGAGACGAGTTGAAAGGAAATGGCCTTTAGGGAAATTTATCGAATCTAATAACTCTAACAGAATGATAGAATACTACTTTCTCTTATATTTGTAAAAAATAAAACGATTTTTGATCGTTTAAGTTAGTAACTTTGTCACAGAAATGGTTCAGAACCGTAACAGTAAATGCTCAAGGGACTATACAGGCTACAATAAACTTACATACGAATTTGAAGCCGAAAATAGCATGAAGAAATACCTTTTGACATTATCATAATATTGATCAATTACTTTTTATTGCATTTTTACACGACTGCCCCAAAAAAGGAGTGTTATGTTTTCAGGGTTCATGTATGTATGTATGTGACTTTCTTTATTCCACCATAATTTCTAAATGACTGAACTGATTTACATGTGTGAGGTATAGTTAGAATCCTTGCATCATCCCGAGTAACACAGGCTATTGAAAAAAAAAATAGTAATGCAATGTGTTGGGTATGTTAAATAAATGAACACCCTTTTTTAATTTAATTTTTAATCTGTTAATGCATGTGATTGTGATTCTTCTAGGATTTGACGAGTGGATTCCAAAAATATAAATATGTTACACTGTTAATCGAAACGTTTTTAGTGTTTTTTTTTTAGTGAAGTTGTATTTTTTTTTGTAAAAAAAACTTATTACATTATATGAAACAGTAAACATTGAAAACATCGTACACAGGCAAAGATAGTAGGTACCTAAATGTGATCCCGTCTAATATTAAGGTCTTCATTTATTATAATATATTATTAAGCTACTTAGGCGTCCAGTACACGGTCATACAGACGTCAATCAATTCCATCAATCATGAATGATGTTTGAATGACGGAATTTTATCGCCATTAGTTTTTTGTCATACAAACGTCAATCATCGCATTAGACGGCAGGTTCGTCAATCAAAAAATTTACTGTGGCAAAACTGACAGCAAACCTATCGTGCAATTACGATTCTATTACGTTGTTCTACAATACACGTGGATTTTATCGTACAATTCTCTATTGATACAGTTAACTCATATCTTAACAACTCCAATGAAGGCAGGTAATCAGTTCAACTGGTGGTTATAAATTATGTATATTATCGCCCGAGGCAGTAAATTGTAGCAGCTACAAGTAATTGAGACTATTTTGTTTGTGAGGTATGTTATTATATCCGTTATTTATTTTTCATGTTATCTTTAAATGCTTTTATTATTTTTTTCCTCTTATTATTAATAGGCTTGCGTTTGACCACTATCTCACCTGTTGGTAAGCGATGATGTGGCCGACGATGGAGCACGTTTGCCTAGAAGTAACCCATTCACTCTTGACTTAAAGACCTCTAAGTTGTAGATAGCAGGAAACACAAACTCCTGTAGGGAATTCCAATCCTTGGCTGTACGCACAATGAATGTAAAATTTTAAGATTTTGAATTGAATTGATTGATATTACAAGAAAATAATTTATTTTAAATATAAATGATCTGCCCAGTGGGCCGACTTACGAGTTGTAGGTCGAGGGTTCAAAATCAGGCACGTTGGCAGCCAGGCGCTTTACTTTGTGTAGTTTATTTCACCCCCACGGCTCTCAAAACGGTGAAGGAAAACATAAGGACATCCGAGAACAGTACAATTCGAAGACACGTGACATGTACAACCCACACTGCACCCACGTGTTGGATTTCGGCCCATTCCCTTCCATAAAGAGGAGGTACTACGTTACGTATCACCCAAGCCCGAATAGGCTTCGACCCTGCTGGGCCCCTACACATCCTGACATCTCCTCGAGACGTGCGTAGAACACTACGCGCCGTCGACGACTTGGGCTCCGTCCAGACGGTTACCGGACGTCGGACGGTGAGCTACCCATTGCTCACCGTCTGCAAGTCCGCGCCTACGGTGTCCGGAAATCGGGATCGGAATCCCGGCGGCTGGGTTGCGAGGGCCATTGCCTCGCGCGTGTGGTCGCCTCCTTTGCTAACATTACGGCTTCGCAGAAGGAGGCGACCGCCTGCTACTCCTACTCGCTCCGGACCATGGCTTGTACCAAAGAGGTGGTCTGAGTCCCAGTAGCAGGGACATTATAAGACTGATTATACTATGTTAAGATAATATCTAGTCTATACTGCCCCACTGCCCGGCAAAAACTCCATTCCTTCCATTATTCCCAGCTCTGGCCCACTTTTTGCCAATACCTAAGGAATACATTTAAGTCGACCCGTCATCTCCTTCATAATCTACGTTCGAAATAATATTATCATACAAAATAAATTAAGATTAGCGATTGGTTAATTGTGAAATACTAGCTTTTGCCCGCGGCTTCGCTCACGTACATAAAATATAGCCTATGTCACTCAGGAATAAACCAGCTTTCTATCGGTGAAAATATTAAGCAATTAGACCAGTACTTTCAGAGTTAACCTCCTAAAAACAAAAAACCTTTTTATTATAGAAAATAAAAGTTTCAAAGTTTGAAGTTTAAAAGAAAATTTTTTTTAGATAAAAAAAAAACAATTTTCATTTTTTATTTTATTTAAACCGCTTAATTTGTTTAATCAAAGATACGTAAACAGTGAAAAACCTCTGCTATACTCTTCACAAAAATCTAAAGCTACTTAGAACCAGTTACAATTTGTTCACTCGAACAACGAAAGATACTGAGGGGCACTATAAGTTCTGCAATGATCCTTCCGTTCACTTTTACGACCGATGCATTGAACGAATGCGCATCTGGGGAAACTCTTTAGTACCCCGAAGAACTGCAACGAATGTACACTAAGAATAAATGCTGTAGTGGTAAATTCTTCTATGTAATGAATCTACTAGATTTTTATAAAGATGAAAGATTAGGTTTGAAGGCCTTCGTAAAGACGCACTAGCTTCTGACGTTTTATAAGTGCCCATGTAGACCTATGTGAAATAAAAAACTTTTGACTTTTGACGTTTGCCAAGAAAGTGTTCGACTCTTTAAAGGAACAGACGATCAGCTGTAATCAATTGATCTCCAACTATTTTTAGGATTCCGTATCCAAAGGGTAAAAACGGAACCCTATTACTAAGACTTCACTGTCCGTCTGTCTGTCACCATGCTGTATCTTATGAAACGTGATAGTTAGACAGTTGAAATATTCACAGATGATAATTATATTTCTGTTGCCGCTATAATAACCATTAATAAAAGAAAGTGGTATAGATAATGGTCCGGAACCCTTCGAACGAGAGGCCGAATCGCACTTGGCCGGTTTTTTTTGACGGCCTATTACTAGAGATTTTTTTTTATTGGGTGGGAAAATCATCTTATAACAAATCCCGCTCTTGGGCGGAGCGGGAGATAGTGTCAGACTTTTACTGACTAAAAACCCACTCCTATTCATTCATTGCCTTCGTCCCAGGGCCCCGAGTTTCGCTTTCACACTACCCGTGGAGCCTATTAGTAGGGTTGCGGAAGTGTTCGAAAGAATTACTATAACCTTGAGACGCAAAGTGCAACAGAGGGAACACAGGTGGGATTTAGTCAGGAACAGTCTAACATTTCACACTCAGAGCAGCAGAAACCATTTGATAATATCCTACCCCAAAAAAGCTACTCATCTTTATGAATCTATCTCTCAAATCAACACACAGCTTTCCTATTGACGCCATTATTCACCAATTCAAATAAGGATATCGCCAATTTCTCTTAATAGCTTGGAGGTAAACAGCCTTGCCGGATATTGTAGCAGTGACCTTACCTCTTGACCTCTGAGGACCTTGAGTGTCGACACTCAAGAGCTACACTAATATCACTATTTTCCTCAAATACGAAGGTTTTATCTACTCAAGATTAGTTACAAGTATTCATCAGAAATCAACGTTTTATAGGTAAATCATACTTGAGAGTCTTCTATCTGGATTTAGTTAAAACTTTTTTGTATTACTAGTTAAAACATTGTAGGTACTTTCCTAAGAATATCAAGGACATTATTATATACATTGACTGGCCTGTTGGTCTAGTGGTTAGTGGCCCTGACTGCTATGCCGGAGGTCGTGGGTTCGATTCCCACCCAGGACAAATGTTTTGTGTGATGAGCACAATCATTTGTTCTGTGTCTGGGTGTAATTTATCTATATATGTATGTATTTAGAAATATATAAGTATGTTTATCAGTTGTCTAGTACCCATAACACAAGCTCTGCTTAGCTTGGGACTAGACAGCGTTGTGTGATAGTTGTGGAATATAATAGTTGTGGAATATAATATTGCCCCCATTTTATAGATATATACAAGGTGTTTAAAATATTAACTTTAAGAATTTCGAGGGGACATTGGACTCCTCATTATGAACAACTTTTACTATAGGACCAAACCAGAAATCGCGAAAAAAGAAATCAGCTGTTCCCTACGTTTATGTTCGCATAACTCGTCAAAATGTATGGAGCAGCTGATTTTTTTTTTTCGCGATTTCAAAATGATAGAAATATTATTGAGTAACCTTTTGTGTAGGTCTGTAATACGATGTTATTAAAAGTAGGTGGTAAATAGGCACAGTTTGATTTCACACCTACAGGCTCGATTGATCCGCACTGAAGATCGAGAGGAATCAAAAGACGGGGCTTGGGGATTTAACAGGGATTAAAGCATTTGTGTTCCAGTATATAAAAAGACACTAGATGCGCTGTGGAATATTGTAGCTTCATTTTTAGGGTGCCGTACCTCAAAAGGAAAAAACGGAATCCTTATAGGATCACTTTGTTGTCCGTCCGTCTGTCTGTCTGTCAAGACCCTTTATCTCGGGAACGCGTGGACGTATTGAGTTGAAATTAGACCATATACTTAGGTTTGCGGTCCCTTGAAGCTGTGAAAAAATCAAACTTCTAAGTTAACGGAAAAAAAAGATTGGCCTTTTATGTCGCAAAAAACGAATATTTCGAAACTCAAGGGACCCAAAATTCTAGAGTACTTCCCGTTTACCCAAAATCCTGAAATTTTGCATAAAGGAAGATCTTATAACACAAATATAGGAATAAATCTGAAAACAGAAAATTTGTTGTTACGTCACAAAAAAAATGCTATTTGGAAAAAACTTCGATGCCAATCAAGAATTAAACTCTTTACATAAGTTTGTACGAAACTCTCAGGGCGCGAGTCCAACTCGCACTTGCTCAGTTTTTTTGAGGTTAGAAATCATCAAATAATTCCTTACGCTCTAGGTGAACCGAGAGAGAGAGTCAAACTTTAACTGACTAAAACCCATCAAGTTCCTTTAGTTGCCCTTTGCGTTTCAGCTCCACAGTAACTTTTTCAATTAATCTCGAAGCCCTAGCACTTGGTACAATCCACGAAATGCTTTAAAGGTCAACAAGATACGAGCATCTCGCTAAAACAAGCACTTCCAGCCTTTTGACAACAAAGTACGTTTATCTACAACCTTAGCCCATAACAGTTGCTCAAAGCACTACAAAGCTAGGAGGACAGCTGCTAAGTCCGGTGCAGGGGCGTAGCTACATCAGCGGTATCAATAATATGGGGCCTCCGGGCTACAGGGGCTCCATAGCATGGACGGCCTTATAATGTTCCCACTGTTGGAACCCAGGCCTCCTCTCTAGGAGAGGGAATGGGCCGTAATCCACCACGCGGGCCCAGTGCGGGTTGGTGGATGTCACATGTCTTCGATTTTTTTGTTCTAGGACATGCCGGTTTCCTCTCGATGTTTTCCTTCACCTTTTTAAGAGCAGTGGTGATGAAATAAATTACACAAAGTTTTGAATGCGCCTGGCTGGGTTTGAACCCGCAACCTACAACTCGTAAGACGGGGCCGTCTCCAATCGGTCACCACTGCTCTAGGGGCTCCAACATGTTCCAAACTTCGTAATTAATATTATCCACAACCTTAAATCCTCTTATTGATAAAGGCCAGTAGTGAACGAATAATGACTATACATTAGGATGTTCTTATAGTCTCAGTTCTGGCATTTTCTGCAAGACGTTAATAAAAACTTAACTTATCCTAGTACAGAATGCTCCGATAAATGAGCTCATTTCCAGCGGCCTCTCGCGACTCTATTGAGCTGTATCAAGACACTAGTTCTGTGCTAGTACTACCTATTTTATTACACAAAAATTCTCTCAAAAAGGTTTAATGTTAGCTACGCCACTGGTCCGGTGTGTATGTATGAGGCAGTGCTAGGGGCCATACAAAGGTTCACGTTTGACCGGAGCTGGCCCGGATATCTGTCGTTCCGATTGTAAACACTGATGTGTTTGGTGACCGGTGATAAATTGAATTAGGGGTTCAATGCATTATGTGCAGCATTTTCTGTTGCAAGTGTACTCATTACACTAATATCATAGAGACATAAGTTTGCCTGTATGTTTGTTACTTCTTCACGCTTGAACTGCTGAACAGATTCGGATGTGGTACACGGATAGCCCATGCCCTGTAATAATACATAGGATAATTTTTTGGATCATTTTGTACTAACACACGTGCGAAGCCGCTGGCATTAGCTAGTTTGATTTAATTTCGAAAAAACAAGTAATCACTTTAATAAGTTCATGAGTAATTTATTTTGGCAAAAATTCTTAAAGATTTCGCAAGCTTAAAAATTCACCCTGTATATGTATAAAACTAAGTTTTCTTGGAAAGTAGAGAGAGTAACTCAAGACTTCACCAGAATTTAGGTTTTTGTCGTCATTTCAGAGAAACAAAATCATTTTTAAAATACACAAGAAAATACAGAAGTAAACACGTCGATGTTGTTAGGAAAAGTACCTTTCCTTAAGTACTGATTACATTAATGAAAGCAGTTGATAAATCAACCATGTAAATAAAATGTAAAGAGTCAAGAGAAATTCACTCTCAGTTGAATATAAACATAAACAACAATACTCACAGAGTAGGCCTTTATTCTTTCTGGGTCAACATCGTGCTGGGTGCGAGCCTGAGCGCGCGGCGATGACGACACCATGATCTATGGATCACGATCTATACGCGAACGTAACGGTTTATCCAAATGGGAATGTTGAACGCCATATCACATTGCACTTTAAGAAATATTTTTCGGTTGTCGTTGCCAACACTGTGTTTCACTTGTTAGTTTACTAGAGAAAAAAATAGATATTAAATTATTTTCTGTCGTTTTTATTTGTGTGTTTTACGCTTAACTTAACATTTTTAGCGTTTGTATGTGACGTTTGTTCATTGGGTACTTATAAAATAAATTTTAAAAACTTTTTAATTTTTATAATTTAAATTTCGTGTTTTGTTCGTGTTTGTATCGTATATTTTCAATTTTTGTTTGAACAATATTTGCTAGCAGGACACTGCAGACTATCCCCTTTTTTAGTTCAGTTCTTATAGTCCATCCTAAGATTGTCTAGTAGATATCACTGTCGTGCTGACAGATTTAAGTTTCTGTAAAAGTATTACTATTTTATACGTTTATTATATTCTGTTGTATAATATCTGCATGTAAACAGAAAATAATTGCAATAAAATCTTAATGCCGATAGTATTAACTGCATTACATTGCAGTTACACAGTTTGTAGATACATAATGTATACAAATTGTTAATCGAGTAATAAAAACATAGATAATAGTGTTTTAATGCATATTTTTGTTGGTTTACGTCACACGGTCGTGATAGATGATCATAGTAACGTAATCGTGCTGTTATGTTGGTAAGTAGTTGAGCATTACGTTATGCACGCACTGGTTAACATTGTGGTCTTGTTGTTGAGAGTTTACGAGCACATAGTGGGCTGTGATATGGAAAAAAATATTGGGGAAAAAAATTCTAGGTAAAAAAATCTAAACTGATTTTTTTATGACCATTCTAAATATTTACAGGCTTTGGCTAACAATCAAAGATGCGTTTTTGTTTTATGCCAAATCAACGATTAAAAAACTCTTTTTTTTATTAATAGGCTGGCTTTTGACCACCATCTCACCTGATGGTAAGCGATGATGTGGTCGAAGATGGAGCACGCTTGCGTAGAAGTAACCTATTCACTCTTGACTTAAAAACCCCTAAGTTGTAGCTTTCAGGAAACACAGACTCCGACAAGGAATTCCACGTAGGATGTCCACCATGTACCGGTGGCGCAACGCCGTACGTCTAGTGGTCCGATGATGGAACGGACTTGATGATCGCAGTAGAGAAAAAATACTGTGCAGGTTTTAGTCAGTAAAAGACTGACACGCCCTCGCGCTCCGTCTTAGAGCGAGTGAAGTCATTGAATAACTTCCTAATAAAAAAAAAAACAAAAAAAAGGTGCAGATGATTTTTTATAAATGATCTTTGTAAAAAAAGTATTTTTTATTGACAAAATGGTGTCTTAGTCTGGGAAAAAAATATTAGAATGACGTATTCTGTTTTATTGTATGAATTCTGTACTCATGGCCAGTCTAGTGGGGAAACACGTTACAGTTTTAATGGAGCAAGCTCATGTTGCTATTTCAAGCATTTACCTTAGGACTAATGTTACTTCAATTAAGTTTGTTTATTATTAAGTAAAACGTGGGTTTATACACAGAGGCTTAAATTCAAAATATCAGACTGAGGCATAGCTATTATGGCAATAGTCAAAGTGCACCTGACATTCTCCATATTTAACTGTAAATGTCAAATTGTCCAAGAGAATGCTCTAATGCACACGTTCACTGACTAAACACACACTTCACAAATATCGAGTCATAGTACTTTAAAATGTACTTGTAGTAAAAGTGGACTCGAAATGTTACGATAAGAGCCTCAAGGTCAGAAATCGATTATGAAACGATTCGATACGGTAAATTTAATCGATAAATGTGAATGTTAGTGTCAGATGTTCGTGGCGGGAAACTGTTCGAAAATGTCGATGGTATTCGAATGGTTTTTTGAAATTGGAATGTTTATAGTCTTGCACCATAATTTGTAGATGATAAAGTTTTAGATTTTATATGGTCAACGGAGAAGACAGAAGGCATTTATTATGTAGAATTAAATCTTGGAAGTTAATGGTATATAAGCTAAAGTAGGCAGTTCAAACAAATGATTGTCTACTATTTACAAAAGACTGTTTGACTGCAATACGCTCGTAAATGCAATTTTACTTGCCATAAAAGATAAAACTGATCTCTTATCGTATTTCAATGTCAGCGCAAAATGGTTTGAAATGTTTTTTTTTTAAAGTTGGGTTTATGACTGAATACTGCTTAAATATAATTAGTACAGAACTAATCAAATATTTTTAACTGTAATTTTCAACAACCGGAGTTTTAAAATCACTGCGCTAAAAGCAGATACAACAATATAAAGCAAAGGGCAACTGAAGAAACAAAAACCAAAAATCCCACCCAGGGTTTAAGACAGTAAATGTCTGACACTCCCTCTAGTGCCACCTAAAGCAGGAGTAATTATTTGATGATGAAGATAGCGGAATGCGATAAGGCCGCCCATTGTATGTTCGTATGTGTTTTAGTTTAGTTTCTTTTTATATTTATATTGGTGTACAATAAAGGATATAATAAATAAATAATAAATAATAGCGGAACTCTAAAGAACCTGACAAAAATAAAGTATACTATCCACATCAGCTAGAACCGGTAACGCAAAAGGCCTAGAAGAAGATAACGGGAGTCAGGATTTGACAGATGTAGCTAAGGACAGAGAAAAGAGGAAAAAAGGAAGGCCCATAATAATCATATAGAATAATTCTTCGAACTCAATAGTAAAAATATGAAGCTCTAGAAGCAAGCATCGCACATAGCACTAGGTTTAACTTTTTGAGTAGCTTAATTAGAGACACAATAGAAAGAAAATGAGGGTTTAAAGAACTAATTAAGACACTTTTAATTTTTTTGTTTTTTTTTTATCAAATTATTTCAGTCATTTGCTTAATCATCATCATTTCAAAAGAAAGATGCCAACTGTTGGATATAGGCCACCCCCAAGTGTTGCCATAACGACCGGTCCTGTGCGTCTCGCATCCACCGGATCGAACTAATAACAATAAAACAGCAAATACTGTGTGCTTATACACAATAAAATACATATAAATTGCTTTATATTGTATGCTGAAATACGTCGTCCTGATTTTCCAGCATTCTTCAGCGTCAGTTGTGCATGCAAGTCGGAAACTTCAGCCGGCCACACTCAAATGCCATTGCAGGAGAATGCGACTCAATGTTACGTCCTGGCGCTTAGGAAATCTAATAAATAAGTTTTGAAGCCCCACGAGATATGTTGAGGTAAAATGCCTTGTGTTTTATATTTCAATCTTTATTTTTGAAGACTTTTAGAGACTGTCTGTTCCGGCAAACATACCATACTAGCTTTTGCCCGTGACTTCGCCCGCGTTCATAAAATATAGCCTATGATATTCAGGAATAAAGCAGCTTTATATCGGTGAAAATTTTTTTTGCAATCGGACCATTTTCAGAGATTACCTCCTACAAACGTAGATAAATAATCAAAGGAAACAATGAGGGGTAGGAAAGTGAATATCCTATGACCTATTCACAGACCTACCAAATGTACACAATAAATTTCATAAAAATCGGTCAAGCCATTTCCGAGGTGTTCGATCACAAACACCATTGTAAAAGTGAGATTTTTACAAATCGGAAAAGTACTTACTACTTTTTGTATCACACCTTACGACCTCTACACTACACCTAAACAACCTCCGTACCCCAAAACAAATTAACGACATCTTTAAGATTTTATGTTTTAATTTTTCTATTTTTATTTACATTTTAAAATAGCACCATTTGTAATAGGACTTCCGAGAGTAAATGCAAGTCTTCCACAATGGAATAAATAATTTTTAACCACTAAACTAGGGGCCAGCAGGGTCGAAACCTACTGGGGCCATGGGTAGTGTGAAAACGAAACCCGGGGCCCTGGGACGAAGGCAACGAAGGAACTGGAGTGGGTTTTTAGTCAGTAAAAGTTTGACACTATCTCTCGCTCCGCCCAAGAGCGCGATTTGTCATAAGATGATTTTTCCACCTAAAAAAAAAACCACTAAACTAATGTTAGTTTGCATTTGACATTTCTATCCTTCTGATGATGTAATTATTTTTCAGGAGGCGGCTTGTCAGTAGGCATGGCATATGGCATGCGATAGTGATCACCAGGGTGGTTTTAAAGGGGTAAAAATCCCACTTTTTCTAAAAGGCCATGCGCCTAAGGTACCGTAAGGCCGCGGAAGTCACTGCCATCATTTAGAGAAGCGAGAATTCTGTCACAGTAGTCAAATACTACTGTAATCTACAACATTTAGGTATATTAATTCATACGTACGTAAATATTAAAAAAATATCGCATCTCACATTCCCAAAAAAAATGTTAAGTTCCATCTAGTTTAAACGTACAAATTTAATTCTTTCGTTTTAATACTCAGATTAACGGAGAATTTAATTTCCGCTACAGCCTGAAAACTGAAAAAAAAGTAATCAGTTCATGCAATAGGAGTCGAGTGCAAACTGATGGAACGTCTCCATGTTTATGGATATTAATTAATATTATGGACAATATTTACATTTCGTTTTATGAAAAATAACAAGCGAGAGTATTTGTAATAATTGCACTAAAATTTTAAAGGCGAATTTTTTTATATATGTTTATTACTCCCTCAAACTGAAACATCTGGACTACGAGTAATTTGGATGACATTTGGCACATGGGTACAATATATCATGAGATACTTTTAATTCTGTGAGCATTTCCCGAATAATTCCTTGGTGATAATTTCCTTGTCATCGCAATCTACCATCGTAGGGGCTAGTTAATGGATAATGTTAACAAAACAAACATCCAAAGAACAAAACAAATATTCAAAGAACAAAATAACGATTCAAAGAATAAAACAAAGATTCAAAGACAAAACAAACATTCAAATATAAAACACATAGCATATACCCTTAATGTTTCTTGTAGAGACTTCAAAATTACTTTCTACATACTGATAAAATTGTTAAGACATGTACAAGCGACAATATCTATCTTTTTACTTAAAGTCACGCAAAAGCCTAACCGTAAAGGTATTTTTTATACTATGGAGAATGTCAAATACTCCTTCCGCTCTGAATGGTGAGAGAGGGAGTATCAGACTTTTACTGACAAAACCCCACCTGTATTACTTGCCCTTTGCGAGAGCCTGGGTAACTCTTTAGAACAATTTCGCAGACCTAAACAATATGGCATTATACTATTTTGTTATAAAAATCACCGTAAACGAAAATTCACCTTATAACAAACTTCAATTCCCATAAGATTAAAAACAATTCAAATAATTATCGTGGAAATACTGTTGTAAAAGTCGTGACGAAACAATTTGAACTTCCTCTTCTCAACTCATTTTCTCTCAAAATGAGATGAAATTAAATAAATCGTACTTTTAAAAAGCGCTCCTATATAGATATAAAGAAGATAAAATTCATATTATTCGTACTAGTGAATTTGTTTCAGTTGAAATAGTCTGAGTTCAGGAAAGTTTTGTTTTTGCTTCCTCGAAATAGTCAATTATTTAGTGAGAGAATTAAAGTTACAAGTTGTGGAGTTAGTTAGTTTCAAATGCCTGCACATATTAATTTGATACGAAACCTAAATGAAGTCGAAAAGAGCGAATCAGTTGATTTACCATTTAGATGCTAATGGATCAATAATTAAGAAGAGTAATAAAGAAGAAAAAAACGAATATGATGGCCAATGGGATACGAGAAGTTAAAAGTTAGTATATCAAGCTATTTTGAAGTTCCTAAGACATCGCAGCAGACCAAGATGAAGGTGGAGAGATGAACTTGACTCTTACCGGAGGGACTGGCCCACAATGGCAGAAGATAGACTTTTGAGGAAAAGAGAGAGGGAGGTCTTCACCCAGCAGTGAGATATAATTAGAAAGATGAGATCATGAAGTCATTTAAAAGCTTCGCAAGATATCTCTCCAGCGCTTGAAATCAGTAAATTGGAAGTTGTTTCGTATTTCCTGCAGTATCCTTAAAAAATCGAACTCCATAATTAAATACCAAAACGAATCTTCCAATTTATCTTTAGAACTCAAGGTCGAGCAGATGAACTGTGAAATTAGACATCTTGAGGGCTACAGCCCAACAGCAGCCAAGTACCGCGCATGCGTCTTCCCCAATTCATTCATTGCTTACAATTAATATAAATGCTAGCAAAAGGTTCCCTGCCTTGCTCGGGGACATTTTATCATGCTCCAATTTCCGTAACCGGTATAGTTGTCACCCCCTAATTAAAAGTGAGAGGAAATTAATATTTGCGAGAAAATTCTCGATGTGAACATTTTTTTCTATTGACTGTTCGGTTCTTTTTACTGTTATATTTTTGGGAAAATGTTTTAGAAAGTTATGTTTTCACGAAATGAAGTTGTTTACACGGTTTTAACAAAATTTAGCAGAGATATTTGTGAAAAATAGTGTTCTTAATGTGTATGCAATATCTATCTGGAAAATACGCTAATATATACGCTCTAATTAGAAAATTAACCGACAATTATAATTCAAGCACTGAAATTCCTCTTAAATTCACTTAGGTAGTGTTATTTTAGGAAATTAGCCAAAAATAATATGGACTTCGACAAATTATACTGATACCGCATCCGTGTTGGTATCTACGAATGCATACACAAACACGCTAGTGACTCTTCCAAGACTTATCAAAATTTTATCTTCGAATTAATCCAATAATACCTAATATGAATTATTTTAAGATTACATTACCTATTTTTTAAATAGCTGAAGTAAATTCAGTAACTGATTCTGAACACACTGCTTTGCAGGATGTGCGTTAATTATGTTTGTTATTATGTTGTATATCTTCAAAGTCAGATATCTGTACGAAAATTGTTTTCAGACAAAGCTATGTAAATCCGCTTAAACCTCCAACATATCATAAGCATAATTTTATGGCCAAACATAACCGAAATCCAGGTCAAAGGGTTAAGTTAAAGGCTTAAAGATAACACCTCGAATGCCAAATGTCATGACATTTCAAAGGGATGGGAACACTGAGCTATTTTTAGTGTTCCCCATTTCTACAAACGTTATATAGTACACACGATGTCATATTAAAGCTACTTCCTCCTGTTTAAGTAGACCTCTTATTCAACCATAAGCTTCAGCAATGCAAGGTCAGATTATATTGGAATTGTCTAGCTTGGAGTTGTTGTGTGTACGAAGGTTTTCATAGCGGTTCATAGATCAAATCTTAGGATTGCGTCTGCCTGGTTTTAAGAAGCTTTTCTTGTATCTAGATATGAGGCAATGATAATAAATGTTGTGAGCTTTATCATATAATAACATTTAGAGTGGTTTCTTTCGTAACGAAGAAATTTTTCGGTGATGATAGATCATCAGGACATGTACTACGATAGCTGATGTAACGTGGTGTTATTGATGAGTTCCTGGAGGGACTTGGAGCATTCCTTAGCCCAGTGAGGCAATATGATTAAACATGCCAATTAGTCAAGACTTTTTAGGTTCTACAATTAAATTCAGAGGGACCTAATATAGTGCCCTGGGGCAGTCATCTGAATTTTATTTCTGACTATGACAGAATGCATTATTCATTGAATCAATGCTCGTTGTAAGAGAGTCAAACTATTTACATACCTAAACATAGTTAACTAATTATAATATAACAACTTAATAAATAACTAATAACCTACCGGGACTATGGGTTAGCTTCTGAAAGAGAAATCCGGGGTCCTGGTTCGCAAGACATACAAACACGTATTAAATAAATTGAAAAATAATGAACTATTCGTACAACTTGTCTATAAAGGTGAGGAGTTCTTAATATACAAGTGGATTGTTCGAAAGAGATACCGTGGCGCTGGAACGGAAAGAGCAACTGAAGGAACACAGGTGGGTTTTAGTCAGTAAAAGTCTGACACTTCCTCTCGTTCCACCCAGAGCTGGAGGGGTTATTTCATGAACATTTTCAAAATATAACGATTGATTTAATAAAACTAATATACATATCGCTCTACATATGTTTATTTATCAATTTCCGAGAGCGCTATGAAATCAAGAATGCGGTTCGTTGTTATCGCAAGATAGCAATTGTATCACACTACCTAATATCTATAATCTCGTATCGATCGACGCCGCTCTAAATATTCTGTATTTAGAGGCTCATCTGATGAATTTTAGCACAACGAATACAATATATTTTCTATATTTATTTATTTAAACTTCATGTACAGTGGTGGTACATAGGCGAACTTAATGCCACAAAGCATTCTCTACCAGTCAACCATTGGTTTAAAAAGACAACACTGTGGTAGGTGTGCACAATAAATAAATAACAGATATTTTTGAAATATAATGTAGTATCATTAAATTTCTATATTTTCCAAATTTATGTTTATAATTTTTTCTGTATTTTGTAGGGAAAACAGGTTATATATTTATTTCAATTTATCTAATTCAATATCTATTAACAATATTTAAATGAAAATCAGTTTGTTTATATATTTGTTTAACAATCACGCCTCAACATTCGAATTTAAGCATAGCCTGAACTAGAAGCAACCCGCACTGGGCCCGCGTGGTGGATTATGGCCTATTCCCTCTCTTAGAAAGGAGGCCTGAGTCCCAGCAGTGGGAACATTATAAGACCGACTATGCTACGCTTTGCTGAACTAGAAGTACATACTGTTTATATCGGCATAAGGTAATCATGGAATAAACTTAGAATCGGATGCCTATCTTGATAACACTGAACAAAAAAAAAACGATGATTGAACGAAACGTAAAGGTAAAGAACACTACAATAACAATTAACATATTTATAATACGAGATTGTATCCCATTGAACGATCACCTTTATGACCTATAGCCTCATTGGATTCTATCCCATAAAGATATACTAACTCCCTATACCTATATTTATGTTGGCAAATAACATGAGACGTCCAGTGGTACAAAACATTTCGTAAATCTTATTAAAATTTTTAAAGCTGTCCTCTATATTTTAGGCAGAAAAATTAAAATTTTGATATGCCAAAAAAAAATAAAGCGCATAGAAGGCACGTTGGATATGCACGAGTAGATATTTGTAATGAATTCCAGGAAATTCGAACACTCATGTTGTAAAAATTACGTGATAGCTAGGTTTGACGGATTTTTGGAAAAAAAAAATCTCCCGAGAACGTGACGAATATTTGATATCTAAACTTTACTGGTGACTGCGGGGTCAACGGCCGTTAATAGTTTTTTTTTTTGGGCTAGAAAATTATCATATAGCTTCTTCCGCTCTCAGTGGAACGAAAAAAGGGACATTGCGGGCCTGGAACGCAAAAGGTTTTTAGTTTCTAAAAGTCTGATACTCTCATCTTTAAGAAATAAAAATCCTTTGCGTTTCAGGGGCGCAGTGACTTTTGAAAAATCCGGTTGTCTTGGCATTCATTTGAAATTATGAAGTTACTCTTTTGTGTTTTCTCTTTGTAAGACATGAACACAACGACTTCTACGGGGCTTCACTAGTTCATGTACTTTGAATCTATAACATGTAACTAAAATAATGCTCATCCTTACACAACCCAATGCTACCCGCATTGAGCATTTGGGTTGTGTTTATTTTTAGAAATTAGTTATCCTAATTGTAGGTAAATATATGGGAATCGACGCACTACCTGTTAGCGCATCGGTTTTGGTATATACGGACACACACACAAGTACACTAGTGACGCCATCACCATTTTTTTTTAAATTTATGTATACCAGTGCTTGACCCGCGTAAAAATAGGTTTCTCCATACAAATTTCCAAACCCCATTTTGCCCCTTAGGGGTGGAGTTTCGTAAAATCCGTTCTTAGCGGATGTTTATACCCTATAAGGAACCTGTCTGCCAAATTTTAAGTTTGTAGGTGCTTTAGTTTCTGAGATTTTTTATTATTATTGTGATTCATCAATGATCGTGATTAATCAATGAGAGGTATTTCGCTTTTATATATATAGATTAATATAGTGTGACACTACAACCTAAGTGGTAATGGCAATATGCAGAAAAACCACAACTTGTCAAACTCAGGATTCCCATTCAATTTGCTAATATTGGTTTAGTGTAACTAAGTGTTTACAACATGCGTCGTATTAATTGAATTATTGATTATTTCGTCAAATATGGGAATATGAAATGGTAAATAAATTTGTTTGACAGTATCAAATGGATCCTATTGAAATGTTTATCTGATGAGTGTGTTGTGTATGATGTTATTGAAGTAAGAAGTGGGAAATATAAGTGCTTACTTGCAATGAATTCCACTATACTGATAAATAATAATTAATTAACCAATGATTATACAAATACAAATGTTTATTGTTTCAAAAGGATATTTACATAAAATTTAACAGATCTCTGGATTCCACACTAGGATTCCCAGTGTCGTGGAAACCAGTCTCAACGACACAGGGAATTCATTCAGTCTCCACTATCTTGACTAAACTGTACCATACCTTTGCAAAATTGAATCGTTTGTATAAAAACCAGCCAAGTGGGTGTAAGACTCGCGTACGAAGGGTTCCGTACCATTATTTAAATAACTTTTTTTTAGTGCAGACTTTAAGTCAAATTTTTCAAAAAAAAAAACACGTTTGCTTTAAAACTTAAATATTTATTTTATTCTGTTTTTAGTATTTGTTGTTATAGCAGCAACAAAAAACATTTGTAAAAATTTTAACTGTCTAGCTATCATAATTCAAGAGATGCAGTTTAATGACAGACAAACAGCCGGAGTCTTAGTATTAGGGTCTCGTTACTGGGCACGGAACCCCAAAAAACAACCTGCTATTCAAATAATTAACTAGTATTAAATAAAACAGTGGAATAGAACTCATTGAGTTTATTCTGTTTACTAACAATTCTAGATCAAAGACACGTAAGATTAACCGCGTTAAAAGATTTGGTTCTTTATTAGAATCTTTGTTTTTTGTTGACGATTACATTACCACTGTCTAAGACAAAAAGTGAGTCAAGAATACTGATTGCAGAAATATAACAATGACGGTTAACAATAGGTATTATGACCGATTTTATTCAATAAAGAATCATTTATATTGTTTTAAAAAATGTTTTTAAAAAACTGTTGTCTCATATTTTATTGTAAAGATTAGGGGCTGGTTTTCAATACTCAGATATATTTAACTAAATAAAAACCGGCCAAATGCAAGTCAGACTAGCGCATTAAGGGTACCGTACGGTGCGTAGCAAAAACGGCAAAAATAATCACGTGTTGATGTTTGTTGTATGAGAGCCACTTTTAGTACTACTACTAGTTTTACTATTGTTTTCTTCACAAGTGTATTAAAAAACGTCGTATGACACACGTGAGTAATTAATGATTACCGTTCTTGGCTCTCTTATTAAGACCCTCGCCACGGCTCGGGTCTAAGTGCGATATTTAGACCCGAGCCGTAGCGAGAGTCTAAATACGACGGTAATCTCAGTGATTACCTTCGAGGCGATATTTATTATTTTATTACACACTTACGGCATTACACACATATATCATAATGTACTATTATTTTATTCTGTTTTTTTAATATTTGTTGTTATAGCGGCAACCGAAATACATAATCTGTGAAAATTTCAACTGTCTAACTATCACTGTTTTAATAGTTATCTGAATATTTAAAAATCAGGACTAAAAGTAAGTTTTTAAAGATTTATTATAGCGAACATTTTATCCACAACAAAACTTAAAAACAAACTTCTAACTTTGTTTAAGTTTTTAGTTTGTCATTAACATTTTTGTATAGCGAAAACTTTTGCGTTATCGATGTAGGAGAATATTTAAAGTTAGAGTGCCTATTGCGAATTTGTTTTACGTTAACGCAATCGACATGTTTATGACGTTCGGCGCTCTGATTGGCCTGCTACGGTCTTAACCAATCAGAGAGCCAAATGCCATACTATAGAAGAGGTAGGTGCCTATTTTGGCCTCGCACATATTTTTGATCAAATGTTTTTTTTTGTTTATTTTATGGTTCCATACCTCAAAAGGAAAAAATGGAACCCTTATTGGATCACTTTGTTGTCCGTCTGTCTGTCTATCTGTCTGTCAAGACCCTTTATCTTGGGAATGCGTGGAGGCATCGAGTTAAAATTAGAACCATATACTCAGGTCTGTGGTCCCTTGAAGCTGTGGAAAAATCAAACGTCTAAGTTAACGAAAAAAAAAGATACGCCTATTTATGTCAGAAAAAACGTGTATTTCAACACTGTCAAGGGAATCAAAATTCATAGGGTACTTCCCGTTGACCCAGAATCCTGAAATTTTGCATAAAGCAAGGTCTAATAAATCTGAAAACAGTTAATTGGTTGTTACGTCACAAAAAAAAACTGTTTTTATCGTTTCGGAAAAATCTTCGAGACTCCATTCGGGTGTTGAACTATTTACATAGGTAAGTTTGCACGGAACCCTCAGTGCGCGAGTCTGACTCGCACTTGCTCAGTATTTTTTTAATTATTACTTTTTTTTTATTTGTTTTTATTTATTTAAAAGTTGTGTGTGTGATTTCTAAATAAATATTTTTCTTTCTTTGTTTTAATGATTCTCAGAGATCACTGGACCAGGTTTTGAGGTACACTTACGTATAACGTACATATTTCTGATGGAAATGTAAAATTCTACTTCCTACCTGCTAGAACCTGGAACCAGGTTGAAAATTAACAAACAATAAAGTAGATACCTATATGTATCGCGGAAGTAGTTCGATATTCTCTTGTTCAAATAGGTAGTAAGTAGGTATATTATTTTATTTTTAAGATCTTATCACGACCATATTAAATATTTTTTTGAAATACAATATCTATTGATTAGCCGATCGTGGTCGATTAATAAAACAATACGAAGGCTAACTGATCGATAACGATAAAAATGTGTAATTAAAATCCATAATCAACCTTGTCTCTCAAAACATTAAAGTTATTTTTCATTGATTCATGATGAAAAATGTATAAGTATGATTCAGAGTGCATTTACAGACATGTACGGAACAAAAAAAAATGTAACTGACACCAATAACATTTAGCGGAATTTTTTCATGAATGGTTTTTGTAGGATTAGGAAAATTCTTCGCAATTGGATTTTTTTTACTGCCGTTAGAAGCGACTCCTACAGTATCTACTTTTATGTTTCATGGTTTATACAAATCAACCATTTATATATTAGCTGTATTATATTTATTTATCCTCACATCGGAACGCCTTGCAGCAATTACACCTATAGAGCACAATTAGTCCAGAATCTGCTACTTTCCAACATCGTGAGCGCAGTGGAATGGTAATCATCAAAGGAGCGGCGCGACGGAGGGTCACGTCGCTCGCTTACGCAACATCAGGCAATCGCTCCTCTAGGATTCCACATGTATCAAATTCCATATCGAACATATTTTGAAATGTCAAAGCTCTTTGGATGAGTTTTTACAAAGAAAATTGATTTAAATTGAAAAATACGGAAAATTTTGATATGTCATTTTGATGGTTGACCATTAAGTAGATATTTTATTAGTTATCGAGTTTTGTACATGCAAATAGTACACCACGAACTACCTACGTATCTTTTCTCATTCTCTGTCAAATCCATCCAAATTTTGTATGTAAAAAATGCTTTTAGCGATAAGACCGCCCATTGTTACACCCTATTAATTTTAAGCTCCGAGTATATTTAACCATCAATTAAGTTTCCCTTTTATTATAGATAGGGTCACGCTAGACTACTGTCTCATCTGTCTAAACTCTATGTTGTAGCTATCAGGAAACGTAAACTCCGGCATGGCAGTTAGACACTCAACATCATCATCATCATTTCAGCCAAAATACGTATATTGTTAGACATAAGCAACCCCTAAGCGTCTCCAAAACGACCGATCCTGTGCGTCTCGCATCCACCGCATTCCCGCGACTCTCACCAGGTCGTCGGTCCACCTTGTGGAAGGCCTTCCAACGCTGCGTTTTCCGGTGCGCGGTCACAACTCTAGAATCTTTCGGCCCCATCGACCATCCGTTCTACGAGAAATGTGTCCTGTCCGCAGCCACTTTAGTTTGGCGATTCTTCGGGCTATGTCAACGACCTTGGTTCTCCTGCGGATATTTTGATTCCTTATACAATCACGCTAGGAAACTCCAAGCATAGCCCTTTCCATTGCCCTTTGGGTGACTGTAAGCCTTCTAATGATTGAGTTACCAAAAAGTATGGTGTTCATCTTCTTATAAATACCAGAAACACCTGTATTAAACCGGTTGGTATAAAAGCCTATTAGGCTTCGTCCTATCGACCTAATCTCAATAATATTAATCGAGGTTGTGTAGTCACGATCGGCCGAAGGGAAAGTAAAAGCCTTTGGTCTAAGAAACTGTAGGTTGACCATATCGTTAAAGGAAACCATACTACGAACTTACAAGCTCGTTTAATGTCATGAGAATTCATGTAGCATTTCCAAGCCTTCGACATTATCACTTCCTATCTGTTGAGTAAGATAGTACTATCAACACAGAACGGACACACAGACGGTTGGACAGGTGGACCACCCATACGTACAAAACATTTTGGGAATAAATTTATTGTACGCACAACTAAGGAGAGGAATTCCCTGCTGGAGACTGTGTTTCCTGATAGCTACAACCTAGGGGTGTTTAAGTCAATAGTGAATAAGTTACTTCTAGGCAAGCGTGCTCCATTATAGACCACATCATCGCTTACCATCAGATGAACTATAATTTAGGTGTCTTCAAAACTAAAGTGCTCTTAATAAACTAATGCGCCTCACCATCAATGATTGCATCTCCGCCTACTATCAGGTGGGATCGCAGTCAAGCACTGGTTTATATCAATTTAAAAAAAAAAGATGAGATAGTGGTCAAACGCGAAATAATATGAAAAAAAAAAACTAAATAAAAAACCTTTCAAAGATCTTAAAACTTCGCTTACTATGATATAATTATAGTTACAACTATAATATAATACAGAAAAGTATGCTGTAATCAACTAAAATAAATAACCATAATCAGTCAAGCGTCTCAGTGTTCTCACGTAAAGACGAATCGTGACAAAAGAAAACGATTCTCCTGAAAACGTAATACAATGATGATGATGACGAATGATGATATTTGATAGGAATCTATGCTGTTTCTATTTCCAAAGCATTATTAAGGTTTTTATCAGTGAATATCTCTAGCACAATGTCCAGGAACATCCGTAATCTTACGATATGAGATTAGGTTAAGTTTCTGCAAACAAACCAGATCTAAACTCCTTCCTACATTTTTATGTAAACACAGACGTCTTAGATCTAATACGACGAATTTTTATTACCTCAAAAGCCTCATTATCCCCTTCGAACCTACGGCATAGACAGAAGTGCTTCAGCCTATCCACACTCATGCAACATCTTGTCGAGTCCAAAAGGTACGCGTTCAAAGTCTGCAAAACCTTCGCCATTTTTACACCACTGATCACTAGCAACACTGAGATGACAAACGTCAAATTGAAAATGACATAATTTGTTCTTTTTTTTTCTTTTGCTGATGTAATGAAAACTTTTTATGTAATAGGTGTGCACAGTCGGAAAAGTGTGCTAGTACTGGCTGTTATCAGAGCATACTATCTTGAGTTCGTCACGCCAGATATTGTATGTTGTGATGACGATAGTGCGAGGGGCGTACCGGCGGCTTTGTTTTCAAAACAAAAATAGAATTTCGTATAAATTGAGGCTGTGTTTAGAGAAAATATGATGTAAGTTTTCTTCGAATAGAGAATAATACAACTTTTTTATGATTATGTAAATCTGGACATGGTTTTCATTTTGTGCGGGAATCGTCTCGCTTTTTTATTTGACACGCTTTTAATAAATTGTGTGCATTGTGTAAAAGTAAAACAATCTACGGAACTTGTTATCACTAATTAGCTTTTATCTTTTAGTTGAATACCTGATTACCAACTCAATTAATTTTATGACAATGGGAAAGACAATTAATTATTCCAGTGCATAATATGTATTATCATTTTAATATTAATTGCAACAACATTACACACATTTATGAAACCTTCGTAGGCTCAGTGAGTATGATAAATACTGTTCTATTTTTAACGTTGGTCATACCAGCTGTAGCTGGGTTTCGCAGGTGTCAAAACAGCTGTCATGGACATCCGCTGGCTAAATTCCTTGGTCATATAAGGTTTCGAATACTATTTTGAGTGGGAGGCAAGCATAGGTTTTTTTTAATTTGATATAAACTAGTGCTTGACTGCGATCCCACCTGATGGTAAGCAGTGGTGCAATCGTTGAAGGTGAGGCGCACTAGTTTATTAAGAGCCTATACACTCTAGCCTTGAAGACACCCAAATTATTATCGGATGGAAAAACCTCAGCAGGTAAATTGTTCCAGTCCTTCGATATACGCACCGATTCGATAAACGACGAGGCGAAACGCTTAGTCCGGACCGTAGAGATTTTATAGTTCTAGATATACCTTTTTATTGTTGATAGGCATAGTCATAGTGGCTTGACCGTGTTGGTTAGTGATTTCGTGGTCGATGGTAGAGCACGCTTGCCTAGAAGTAACCTATTCACTCTTGACTTACAGACCCCTACGTTCCCTTCTTTCCTAGTTAAGATCTTATTCAGCTTCAAAAATATTCTTTTGCAGTCTGTTACATAAGATATTAAAAGATCAAGTGCAGCCAGTACCAAGCCTTTTAAAACGAAAGTACTAATTAAAACCTTTGGTTAAAAATATGTGGATTCCCTAATTATTTTTATTTTGGATATTTTCCTAATGAAAACCAGTTTTGCTGTTCAATGGTCCAAGTAATTTGGTCTAAACTTGTATATGTCATAATTCGGGATCATTTTCATTCATGGCATCCAACTAAAGTAACGAATTAAGCAATGTATATTTTAATTTGCATTACCACCATTTCCAAAAATGTCTGAAAAATATGGGTTGCATTGGAAATTGACCTTTTTTTGTATGAAATTGAGTTTCTTGTTTGTTATCATAGCACGAAGAGTCGCCAAACGTTAGGGCCGAAAGGTTCTGGAATAGCGACCACGTACCGGAAGACGTAGCGTTGGAAGGCCTCCTATAAGGTGGACCGATGACCTGGTAAGGGTTGCGGGAATCCGATGGATGCGAGACGCACAGGACCGTTCATTGTGCCGACACTTGGGGGAGGCCTATGTCCAACAGTGGACGTCTTTCGGCTGAAATGATGATGATGATGAGTTTGTTATGCTTAATGTTATAATTACAAACTTTTGCAGTTTTTTTAAAGATTAGTGAAAGAACCACTACCTTTCCCTTTTTTTATGCTACAATTATACTATATCTTATAATAATATTTACTGTGTATTACTTTTTATTTTTTTTACTATTTTCTTAAATAATTATAATCTTTAAAATATGTCTAAGTTTTTATTTTCGTACACCCTACTCCTCGTACACACGGTGTCTACGTCTTCTTTATTCCAACTCTGTCCCGAAGGTATGCTTGAAGAGATTTCTGTAGAAATACCACCAGAAAAATCACCTTTGTAGCTATTTTTCAGTTTTCTCCTTCTTGTCTTTATTATATTTTTGTATGTGTAAGAAAAAAAAAAGTGAAGTGACGAGTGACAGGGCAGAATGGAATAAAAAAACGTGTTTGCAACCCAAATAACACGAGACAAGGGCAGGAAGATGATGATGTGTAAGTAAATAAATTGTTAAGTACTCGTAATTATCTTGGACTCTGCATTCAAATAATTACTAAATATTTTCTATTCGGTCTGTTTAGAAGTTTATCTAGGTAAAACAGTTGTAACTGGGTCCTAAGACAGCTGGGCTGTCAGGTGTGTCGTCAACCTTGTCAGTAGCCTTGGCATACAAATCTGTTTTGTTGCCATCTGCCTTGCTGAGAGGTATTCAATCTTAAACTATAGTTTTTTTGACCAAACTGGTATACAAAAGTTGAGTTTTATTCTGTTTTTATGATAAAAAATTAAAGCAATTGAATCTGCGTCGTTTTTTGCTGAAATATAGTCTAGAATCAAGTCCAACTTTATAGTGTATTGCAATGACTAAGTCTGCGGAAACTATATTACTTTTAACCTTTTTATACTATTATTTCAAATTAAAACGTCATGGTTATGGTTTAATTTAATTCTTGCAACACAAATTTTCTACATTTTACTGTAATTTATACAAAAATATACGTATATATACACTACTCTTGCACAAAAACACCTGGGCCTTAAGTCTGCTATTACAATAGTGTCAGAATGGTCTATCATTGATTTCATAATTGTTGATTTTGACAAGTTTGGTAATCTACTAATATAATGGCGTCATTATGACTTTCCAATGGTCAACAACTGACACTTCATTGCAAGTGGTAATCTCGTACATACTGACAAATGAATATCTGACGTATGTGGTGATCTGCTAAAATTTTGACAGTTCCTTTGATCAGTCCCACCGTTAGAATGTCATTGTACAGACATTGCTGTGAATAAGCTCGATATTGTCATTCTACCACAACTCTTTTACGAGACCATTGACCGATCAATGATCGATCATTATGATTTAGCAGATTACGAACTTTTAGCAAAATGATAATGGGATCGTGTTGGAATGACGAATTTATAAAAATGGCAGACTTGGGCCCCTGGTAGGTATTTTGCCCATCAGTAGCTGATATTAACCAGTATCCTATAAAAAAACTATTTCTATTTATAGCCAAAAATACTCTAGGTACAGGTACACAACATTTATTCCAGACAGATGGCCGAAATTTTTATAGCGATAAAAAACTTTGCAATAAAAAGGACCGACACGATGACCTTTGAGGTACTCGGTGAGGATACATAAGTAGTTTATAGATCTCATAAATATTGCCCTAACCGAGAATTTAACGTACACGAGTGTACACATTCGGTTTTATAGTGCCGCTGTATGAAAGTACGAAGAGATCTTGATTGAAAATGTTATAATTTTTTTGACGGCGACTGTTTTGTTTTTATGAAAGTGCTAATATGTTTAGAGAATTACATTTCTTTCAAATTACGTTACACAAAACACCATTTTACTTATTATTGTAACTCTAAATGTCAATAATTTCATTCTCTTCATTCTCATGTTCGTCTTTTACTTTCGCGTCTTAAAATTTCGATATATTATATTATCTTTTATTTAGGGACCTTTAAGTCAAGAGTGTATAGGTTACTTCTAGGCAAGCGTGCTCCATCGTCGAGCACATCATCGCTTACCATCAGGTGAGATGGTGTTCAAACGCGAGCCTATCATTAATAAAAATCTTAATTTTAGTTTCATTTCCACAATTGTGAAAAATCTCTCAATCAGCTTCATTTTCATAAAATTCAGAACAAATAAAAGTAGTAATAGCATTCACAAGCAAGCCAACTGAAACATTGCAAGTTATTCGAGCCTAACCAACGATGCATTCCTGAACTAATCCCCATATCGATCACTGTAACTGAGGATTTCCGTTGGAAAACTCTAAGTTATTTATAGTCGAGAAACAGGAAAGTGTTGGACAAATGACAAATTGATGATAGGCTTAACGTAGAAGCCAATACTGCAATTGGTAAAAGATGGGTATACAAACAAAAGAAAATTCCAAGGAAAAGTTTTTCAGAACGGTCTGAATAGGGCACCTGAAATAAAACAGCTGAATTTCAGGAACTTTATAAACGTTACGACACAATCTTCTCCTTCTTCTTCTACCAATATTTAGCCAGTGAGAGCAGTGGTGGCCGAGTGGTAACGGCCCCGACTTACGAGTTGTAGGCCGCGGGTTCAAACCCAGTCAGGTGCATTACTTTGTGTAATTTATTTGATCACCACTGCTCTCAAAACGGTAAAGGAAAACATCGTAAGGAAACCAGCATGTCCTAGAACCATAAATTCGAAGACATGTGACATTCAACAACCCCGTGGATTACGGCCCATTCCCTCTCCTGAAGAGAGGAGGCCTGACTCCCAACAGCGGGAACATTAAAAAAAAGGCTGATTATGCTAAATACTTTATTATATTCAGCCATTCGTCTGTCGTTGAGCAGGAGGTGCCGCATATCCTGTGAAGGACCTCCACACCAGCACTGTATTTGTGATGGGTCGACGATACCCCATATGGCCAGATTATCTTTGCAGCAGCCAACCTGAGCTCGTAGTCGGTTCAGAGATTTCCAGATTGACCACTGCAGTATGACACAATGAAAACTAATCACATATATAGATTTTATATCATCATAGGTAACCCATGACAGCATGGCTGGCATCTTCAATAATCAGTACTTTGAGGAAAAATAACTAAATTACGGTTTAACTCACCCAAAAATGCTGAATGTAGATAAACTAACATAGGCGTCAGCAAATGTATCACAATAACACCAATATATGTCAGGCCTTTAAATGAGGCCAAATTTGGTTGTAACCAGTGTTGTTCTTCCCCAGAATTACTGACGAAAACCTCCTAAAATCATTTTGTCTCTCTTTGTGTAGTCTGACAGTCAGTTGAATTTAAACATCTCTGTTAATTGCTTTCCATGCGTTTACAAAGACGTATTAATTACTAATGTGTCAGTTACATTTATTATACGAAGAACGTTTGGTAGGCGTAATATACTCCATTATTCGAGTTAGTAATAATTATACTTGAACGACTTTGAAACCATGTGCGAGAATTGTTAAGTCTTTATGCTAAATTGTACTGCACTGTTTTAAGACTCATACATATAGAAAGAAATATTCATTCACTATGTACTTATTTTCATGGCTAGGTAACATTAGAAAGAGGAAAGAATTTTGGATTTTTGTTTCAAAATTATAAAATTAAAAACTACTGGAGAAATTAAAAAAAATATTTCATCAGCAGAATGCTATTTTATCACTGAGTGATATAGAAGACGCTAGTATTAACGTCATTGATTTGGTAAACGACAATTAGAGTTAGAACAATTGAATTAACGATCTATCAATTGTTATCAATCAACATGACTATAAGAATCCTGTTCCGTAACAATGAACTTAATTAACTAACATAGGTCGAAACGTTACGGCTAAATCTAGACTATTTTCTTCGGCTTCCCCAATAGCAAAGAGAATTCACTGTATTATCTACGTACCCACTGCAGCAAAATTAATTAAAGCAACAACAATGAATGAATCCAATCTAGTCAGCCTGTATTTATGTGTAGCAGAATTAAAGGCGTTTATTTGCAACATTCCCGGAACAAACAATTCAAATATAAATTGATTGGGGGCTGTTCTAAATATAGTAAACAACCCAAATATAGTCGAGGTTATACTATCAATAGCAGATAAAATTGAACAGATTATAGAAAACAAAACTTTATGCCGAAATGAACTGGGTTCAATTGAGTTTGTTTTGATTTGATGTTGTTGTTAATTCAATATAGAAACTTTATGAAAACCATTAGAAATAAATATGAAAGAGATTCAGGCATAGTGATGCAACTTGAAAAGGCTAGGTAATGCACTTACACCAGCATGCACAAAAGGGCGACCTCGATAGCGAAGAGAGTGCGGGCAGCAGCAAGTCTCCTTGCCATCATTGCCTCTAGGTTGAACGAGACCTTTATACAGCTCTGGCAGGCCTTGCATGCACCCATCAATCAGGTGTAGGGCAGGTAACATTGTCAAAATAGTTTTTTTAGTATTTATTTTGCTAGACTCTATTTATTCATTTTATTAGCGTTTCAATAGGTATTTAAATCATTAAAACTAATTATTATTATCATAATGAAATTTTAATTTGACATTTTTATCTATTGACCATTTTAATTTATTGATCATTTTAGGTTATTTTATTTTATTGTTTTCCTCTAGTATTATTTAAATTTTATGATGAATTAAAATAGATATAAGAATTACTAACAGATATTTTGGACCAAATGTTGTATAATTAATAAATAATTATTATTATTGAATGTAACAGTAGAGTCTAATAGATTTAATGTTTTGAATATAGATAAACTGAATGTCTTAGTAGAATTCCAGATACAGAGTTAGATTCATACGCTAAATGCGAACTTTAATTGACGTTTCTAAAAGTGATCACTGTATGGCAATGTAAGCTTTAAACATATCAAATTAAGCTAGAAATACCAATGAGTGAAGGTAACTAATTTGATGTGTCACCTAAAGGTTATAGGAGTCTAAACCACCTTTATAAAGCTAATCACGTTATTAATTGCATAGCTTACACCGAGTGGCATAAATGCACCGATTGACATAGAATGCTGCTGACACCCAAAACTGAATCGCATGACGATTCATACATAATTCAAGAAACTAATTTGACGAACAAACAAGTTCTGTACGTCGTGAATAATAAATGGCCGTACATCGCTCGCACATTAACTATTAGTAGACTCTAAATGGACTCGGGAGCGGCAATGGATAATGACTTATGCGATTCAGTAAATACTTTTACAATCGCTTTACGGATGAATGAAATATTCGTACCAAATAACTGTGGGGCAATCAAAAACGTAATGTTATTTTCGCATATTCAGGATGGTTTGAGGGATTCATTTGCATTAACATCATTGCTTAAATTAATTTTGAGGCTATCAAGAATAAACTATAGTTTACTGATGAAATATATGGATGAAAATAGTATTGATGTATTTATAAATGAATGCAGAGAATAAAGCTTAACGAAATAGTAGTCTCCAATTCGAAATAAAAAGTTACAGTAACTTTTTCCATTTCGCAGTCACTAAAAATGCACTCTAATGCATGTTTTTCAACATACTAAAAGAAGATACACACTAGGTAGAGTGATCAAAAATTCAATTCAGTTATAATAGCTAATTTCATAAGTGCTACAATATTATGATTCAGAATATTCCAGACTAGAGGTCGAGCAAAGGAACAATTTCGCTGTACATGTGAACTCGGTACAAAACTGCACGGTACATTTAGTTTTATTTCCAACGATTTTTACCATCTCCAGCAGATTTTTATACAGTTCCTCCATTGTATTATTTATGATTTTTAGTAGTTTTGTTTCTGCGGAGAGCAGTTTGTAGTTTTATTGTGCAATTGAAATTATTATCAAGTTTAAAGTGGCTTTACATAATGCGATATGGTCGTATTGAACAGAACTGGATACACATTTACATTTTTTAAATCTTGTATTACCAGATTATGTTATTGGACCATATCAACAAGGTTTTTAGTTCGCTCTATTAAAAGGTGGAGAGAAAAAGTCGAGTCTCAAAATGGAAAATTCGAAATGAGAAAAATATGGTGCCAAAAGATAATCCTATGCCTCATCACTAGAAGTAAATGTCAACATAGGTCATGATAACAATAATGATGATTAAAGACGCCAAAAGAATACCAACTTTACTCGTATTATTGCAAGCATTAATATTAATTGCATAGTTCAAATAATTATGTTTAGACGTGACTGAGTAATAAAGATTGGAAGAACTTAATACATTAAATTACTTCGTGTAGCAATTATTTTTCTTCTAAATATGGAAAAGATTATAAAATCCTTCCCTATAAGTTATAATTATCATTAATCATACAGACAGCTTAATACGATTCTGTAAATAACTTAATTAATCTTTATTTAATGAAATTTATAATTTATTGCTAGCGTCGGTTTTGGCTTTCGGAGCTAGTCTTAAAAATGTAAATATATCAATTAGGAAAGTCTACTTTCACTAGACCATTTCGCTGCTTTTCATCAGGTGGCAATATTTCGCACAAAAAGATTTTAAGTAGAAATCAATTTAATTATACAACATTATTTTTAGTATATGCGAAACCCGAAATACGTGTCTAGTATTTTTTTATGCAAAGAATCTATGCACAAAATATTATAACTTAATCATGAAAAATCACAAAGTTGTAAGCTGCCTGGTTGCCCGCACAAATACATGGTCACAGGGCCATCCGGGCCACTGAGCGGTGTTTTTCTCCCACAACCTATTGTGCGCTGGCGCCTAATGCTCGCAATTACCTGCCGTGACCTGTGTTGTTAGTGTTGGTGGTATACAACTTGGGAAATATCTAACATAGTGTAAAAATTATTGGAGTCGATACAGTCAATTCTGAAAAAACTATATTCAGGTTTTGCATATATTAAAAAGAATGTTATATAAATACTGGTACTTTATTTAACGAGGCACGAATCTTTTTTATAGTTAAAGTATGTCCTCTACACAGAATTGAACGAAGAACGACATCATCCAGATAAACGAAAAAACTTCACATCGAAAAACACATTTATCAGCACACGAAACCAATCACAAGATTAACAAATTCACTTAACTTAACCAAAACTCGGACTGAAACCAATCGGAAGAGCAATTAGCATCCTTCAAGGCAATGTTATTACACCGATCACCGCTTTATCGCCTTTCGGATAAATAGGAACGTTTGCTTCGGTGAGAAAAGTGCTGGATTGCAAGATTTGCTCCTCGACCCTCGGGAACCCCAGGGACTATGAGACGTGCACTTATTCGTGATTATCTTTGAAACTGTGGAACCTTGCTGATGAAGAATTCATTGGGTCTCTGTTAATTGGTCGTGAAGCTAACTAGCTTAATGTATTTATTGGATTAGATACTACTGTTAGACGAAATTTTATGTTTATTTTTGTACCTTTATTAAATTGGATGTCTATATCGACACAAATTTTGAGATCTTTAAACCATGCCATATTTTAAACTTTTATCAATAGTCGTTGTTTCTTTACCTAGGATTCTAATCAAGTTGCTTTACTACTGCAAATAAATCAAGTAACAGTAAGTACTACTCATAAAACGACCATCGTTAGCTATAAAATCGGTCATCTTCAATAAAAACCAATCGGGACTTGAATAAAGGTTGGTAGTAAAAAATCTATCCACCTGCATCGACACGTTGAATGCATTCGATCGCAGTATCGCTGTCCTTGTCACATTAGCGGTGGACAATGAGACCGGAAGACGGTAGGGTGAGCATTGATTTAGCAGACGTTAGCACTGTCCGGTGTTGGCAATCGGTTGCCTTGACGACTGTACCTGGTGGTGGGGCTTTGGAATTCACGGAAACAAAATCAGTAGCTGTTAATAATTATGTTTATTTTATTCCCAAAGATATATGTATTTTATGAAGATTCAAATTTAATTAGTTAGCAGAACTCTACAAATGTGATGGTTAAAGTTATTGCTATATAAGAAATAAACCTGTACTTATAATTTCAAATAATTACAGTACTAACCTACCAGGGGCCGTTAACTCTATAGACGGTTGTTCCTCGTAGTCGGTTTATAATTGGAAAATTTTTGCGTAAAAACGAAATTGTTTTTACAGCAGGGTTTAATTTTCGATCGGAATCGTAGGACTCTCACTCAGACTGTTTAATTTTTGATCAATATTTATGATTTGATTTTATTTTAGGAAAGTAGATTTCTTAAAAAAGTAAAAACGTACTTTAAGTGACTGATTTTTATTAATAGGAGAAAAATCTCTAAATTTTTGTACTTTATCATTAACTAAAGCTTAGTATTTATTTAGATTTTAGAAACCTAATGCCCATCTACTCTAATGAACATAAAACATCTCCGTTTAAACCTTATGCATGGTTTTAAAATTAACCATAAAATATCCTTAATTGCCGCCATTACAATCATTTTAACATTTGAACAAAACAAAAAGAACTCTATGTTAATTTTCAGAAATGGAAAGTTATTTTTATTTTTATTCGGTCTTTTACCTTGTTTGAGAGGAGACGTCTCGTATTTAAATGTAATTTCAGATTTATGATTTGCATGTAAAGAGACTACTAATAAGTAACCAAACAAATATTTGACTGTTGCGCATATTTATCTTTGGTGGATGATAAAAGAATAAAACCATACTATAGTAGAACCATAAACAAAAGACAAACGCTTTGTTATCTCGGCTCCGCTAAACACTGAAATAATTATCACGGTATTCTGTAAAAAGAAGCTCTATTTTCATCACAAAGGACCTTCATTTTTAACACATAATCTAATCTCTAGATGCCCGAAAAAGGCTAAAGCTCTAACCTCAATCTCTGTCAGATGCAACCTTTTACACAGCGCTATTTCTGTCATTTGAAACAAAAATCGCGCATCCGAAAGATGTCACCAAAGACAAAAATAGAATTTATTTATAACGTAACGCCCGCGCATTTAAAGGCCTACCCACAGTCGGCACGTACTTCCCGCTTCCTGCTTTTTATGAATGCTGATACGGCCGATGAATGGCTGACTTTATTGAATGCTCACTTTTGCATGGGAAGTCGGAGACAATGGGTAGTGGTCGCGACAAAACTTCACACAATAACTACGAAACTATTGAGAGGCGATATGAAACAATAATACTGCAAGAAGATAATGGAATAGGTAGAATGGTACCTTTGAAATGCAACATGAATGGTTATAGTTTTAAAAGGTATGTTTTAGTTGCCGTTGAAAATAAAGATGAATGGGTGTGTGGCCATGATCACGATGAAATGACTTAGGCTTAGGTATTGAAGAACGATAAAACGTAAAAATAAGAGACGGAAATACCGTTCAAAGTGTGATCAAAGCAGGGAATGAAATGAACATAACATCAAACAAAAAGACATTACATCCATCCCAAATAAATTAATAAAGAGGTATGTATGACAGTAGGATACCAAAATGTATTGTATAACATGAAATCGAAAATGCTAAAACAAAAAGTGACAAAACCAGTTTAAAGAAACATGAGCTTAAAACATGTTATGTCACTTTAGCATGCTAACAAAAAATAATTCATGGTTCATAGTGAATATTCTATAACAATTCAACCACATTTGCAGTAAATATAACTTTGAACCGTATCACGAAATAGATTTTAGGTGTAACAATAGCTACATGTATATTATGGACAATGAGCATCCCTCAAAATGAGATCATAACCTGAAAAAAAAAAATATTCACAAAAAAATCCCAAGGTCGTAATGATTTGAATATTTACAAAGAGTTCACAATATAGAATTTGTACATCATGTGTACGCAACAAGTCATCATGTATTGAATTATAATTAATGATGAGTCATATTGAATTCGTACTTTTGACCTTCAAATTATGTTGAGCTGAGGATATAAATCAATAAATCTGTTACCTAACTTAATATGACAAAGATCAACGCTAGCCAAGGTGTTAATTTTACAAAGGATATACCGCATTCGTGATTATTTTAATAATTTTAGTGTTATATTAATACTACTGACATATAAATGGATGGCATAGCAAATTTCTGGCGTTCTTCATCATTTTTTTTTTTTTTTTTTTAATTGATATAAACCAGTGCTTGACTGCAATCCCACCTGATGGTAAGCGGAGATGCAATCATTGATGGTCAGGCGCACTAGTTTATTAAGAGCCTATTCACTCTAGCTTTGAAGACACCTATATTATAGTTGGACGGAAAGACCGCAGCAGGCAGATTGTTCCAGTCCTTCGATGTACGCGGTATAAACGACGAAGCGAAACGCTTAGTTCGGACCGTTGAAGTTTCAACAACGTAAGGGTGGATACTCGCCGTGCGTCGGCTTGTCCGATGGTAGAAAGGAGATGGCGGAATCAAGTCATGCAGTTCCCGCGCACACTCTCCAAAATGTAACCTGTAAAACACCGATAGGCTGGCTACTCTGCGCCTGTGCTCGAGGCTTTGTAGATTGGACTTAACCAAATCTGGATCCCCAATTAGCCTCTTCGCACGCCTTTCCACAGTTTTCATTCAATAACTTATCTACAAATAAATCAGAATCACGATAAAGAGAATCTATCTCATCTCTTACAAATGTAAATACATATCGTGAAATATATTAAAACAAACATGAGCACATCATACCCCCTCTAAAACTTTTGTATAGCAACCAAAACGTGAATATCACCCATTATCTACCACAGAGTGTGGTGACCCTACAGCAACGCGCGTGAGCACACATGACTGCTATAGGGCTGTCGCAAACCGGAAAAGCCGGCGTACTGCGAACGTCCGTCGCTCTGCTCAATTTGGTGAGACGAATCGACACTATCGATGGCATTCACCATTTTCACACATTGATGTTGTTGAAGAATTTGAAAAGGGCTTACCGCTGCGACATTAACTTCTTCTTGCTTGTACAATATTATGGTAAGAATAACTTAGTAGCTGTTATAACGTTTGGTACACGTGTAAGTATCGCCAGAACAATCCTGTGCGTCTCACAATTATCAGATTCTCACGATCCTCAGCAATGCGTCAGTCTACTTTATGGGAGGCCTTCCAACGTTACTTCTTTCGGTACGCGGTCATCACTCCAAAACTTATGCGGGCGTTTATGGATTAGAAATTTTAAAAGTGAAACACTTAAAATTTACCCAGTTACTAAAATAATTATTTTATTGTTTTGATCTAATAGAAGAATCCTATTCAATCTAATAGAAAGATAGGTAAAATATGGTTACTCAAGAATATATAGCCTTACTCGTGGGAAATATCGTTGAATGGATAAAGAGAGGCCCGATTCGGTCCATAACAGTTGAAACCCGGGGCCACCCAACAACCGAAAATCTCGTACCTTCTAAATAAAATATAATACTTCTACTTCATCAGATCGGTATCTGGTAAGGTAGGTGTCGGTAGGTAAGCCACATGTACTCGTAACTGGTTAAAACCGGTCCCGAGATCTCTCCCCACCGACTGACCTACTCTCAATTATTTTTACAATCACATTGTATACATACTAACTGTTTTACACGTGGGTAGTCTATAGATATGCGTCCAGTATATTTTGAACAATAGCAAAATAGGGAACTGATCCTAAAAGGGCAGATTCTGGAATTCTTTTGACGGTTGCTTTTGCGATCAACACTTCCACTCATACTGGCAGCCCAAATAGAGCAGGTAGTCGATAAAGCATTCTTATTATGTTCCACGGGCATTGCATCAGTTGAAAGTAAAAATGTAATGGAAAAATGTTGACTTTGATTGAACACAGTCAGGTTCTTTGTGAAAAAATTGTGAATTAACGTTTGTAGTTGATATTTTATGAGAAGAGAGCAAAATGTTTCAGCAACGTAAACACAGAGCAGATTTAATTTTTATGATTGAAAAACCCGAGCTTTGTGTAAAAGCGATTTCCACTTCTTTGTTCCTTCATTTTTTCTGACTAATGACCTGCCTTGGATTGCCATATTGATTTTTCTTCTTTGCATACAATTACGTTATACACCGTCATAATTTGAAGCAATCCTAAATTCGGGATAAGCTTTACAATCATATTATCGATGTAACATATAGAACTTTATTATACGGAATCGCTGTAATCTCTTTTTTGCTCGTATATCCAAAAAATAAATATCCATAAAACCTTGTTTTAACTCATTTTTTTATTACAGCATATTCGCGTTTGATCCTGGATACGGACAGGACCTATTTACAGATACCGAATAAATCTGAAAAACAACAACAAATAAACCAACCATACCAGATCACAATGAAGATAGGCTCAGTAAAGCACTTGACGGCTAACGTTACTCTTAGAGCAGGTAAACCAACGGTAATGCATACCTTAAGGGTTGTACCAGATTCGAGATCATAACATAGCAAACAATAGATCGTTAAAGCTAGCCTATCGACTATTATGTTCAAGTTATTGCCAGGTGCAACTGGTGTGCGGTGATAAGGTGATAACCTGGATATAGAAGGAGAATAATTCATAGTTGAATCGAAAGGAGGACGAATTGGACAGTAAAAGTCAAAGAGGGTGAGTAATACAGCCGGCTGCCTAAAACTTGCAATTGAGTATTTGATGTAATTTTATTTATTGACTAAATCAAAAATTAACTTTATACTATGGAAATAAATTATCTAATTCGTTCAATATTGGCCAAGTTTTAAAACCTTTCTTTGGTGGAAGGAGAAACTTTCAAGTAACACTATAAGGATGCACATACAGAAATATGAATTCACCGCCATTAGGTTATGTGTGTTCAAAAGAGATAGCGTAAAGTTCCCACTACACCCCTACTCTTCTTCAGACCCACATTTGAAAGGCTAATTGCTGCTTCTTAAAATTGGTTATTAAATATAACCAACTTTGATGCTGTTTTCAGAAAAAAAATGTTTGTACAAAAATAAGCACTGGTAAATATCCGACTTTGATTAAAAAAAAAGTTTTGATGATAACAAAAAAGTCAACAAAAGACTTCAATGTTGCCCATCTCACATTTCAGGCGGCCTTGACATTGGCACTAGAATTTGACATTGACATAGTCTGCGGTAAGAGTGATAGATTCTAAAAATAGAAACGGGAAATCTTTAAATTGACCATATGCCTTTAAGTAAAAACTTTTGGAGAATGAAATTATAGATAGACGATTAAGTACATAATAGTACAGTACAGTCAGTTGATGTTTGATGATCGACCAAATTATTTGATCCAAAAATCGAAGCCCAAAAGCAGTATACATGGATATCTGTCTGACGTCATTTCTATCGTTATCATGCAAAAATGTGCTTTGACTTGGAACCGTTTCAAGTGATTTAAATAAAGGATATGTGGAAGAGTGTGTCTTACAGAGACGGGAAGGTTTGTATCATACGAAATAGGTTTTGGTCGTCAGGAAGAAGAGAAATGTATATCATACAAATATGCATTAGCTTCTGGCGTTTTATAAGTGCCCATGTAGGCCAATACGAAATAAAATATATTGAATAGAATTGGAGGAAACTTAGACATATGCGCACATATTATTAAAATAAAAAAATTAATGGAACAGACTAATTTAAATGTCCATATTATGTTGTAGCAGGAGCGCTAGTAATCCTCCATGAGAACGTGATGATTCTGAAGTTAACTCTATAAATCAAACATTAAAATGTTGTATGCTATGCATTATTACTCTAACCCCAGTACTTACGAATCTCCCTTCAACTTTATACGCAGCTAAAATTCGCAACAACAACACAGAACCAGCAACAGAAGGTCGCACACCTCATGCTAGTTAACACGACTATTTGCATACTTAACTGAACACTAAACAAACACAAACTGAACAGTTTTTAGTTGTTTATTTACCCTCCTACGAATACACTACCAACAGACGTGAATAATGCGACAGAAATACAGAATCCAACGCTGTAGATTCATACGGGCCTAGTTTAAAAAGTTTAATTTTTCAGCCAGAATGCTGGCAGTGGAAAATAAAACGAATTGAAAAAGTAGGTAGATTGAACTCCAGATGTAAGAGTGCATGCCGGTTTCAATTTCGAATCTATACCTTGAGATTGGACGCTATATTATGCCAGGCCTACATGGATGATATAATAACGTATTTGAAAATTGGTTCGTGTACAGAAAGTCTTATGTGTAGTTGTGTAACGAGAGAACCCGAAGTAGTGACTAATACGGATCTATTTTAGTCAGGAAGTGATAAGTCTATTTTTACTTTTCGCAGACTACGAGATTCGTGAAGGACCTTTGATCTTTTAAACTTGAACCTTAAAAAACTCTTAAAATATACGATCACGTAGGGCTAACGCCATAAATACCTCGCCTGAGCCGAGGGTCGGTATCTGTAGTAAACAGAATTTCATAAAAGTTTGATCATACCTCGTGTGCCAGACTAACAAGTTTTTTCGCCTCCCCCCTAAAATTCCAAAAATTTATCCAATCTGCCGCTCACTATACTACTTTTTCATTCAACATTGGAATAGCTTGGTTTTTATATACTACGCTATAGTAGATTCCTTTGGCAGTCGCTCTGTCATACATTATTACAAAGCTAAATCCTCGAGTAATAAATATAAGGATCTTGGCAAGAAGTCAGGATAATGCCCCGAAGAAAAGAAAAGAAAACTATTTCTTCGACCGCATTCGGTTTAGAGTGAACGCACTCATCTTTATTATAAAGTGTTTTTGCAAAATAAATAGGTACGATCTTCTCTTTGGTTGATCCTTCGAATTCAACTTGAAACATTTATCTTAAGGATATTACATATTCGGCATCAATCGATTCATTCATTACCGCTGTACGTGAGATGTTATTCCTGCCTTTCAACGTTATTAACATTTTATCGTCTTCCATTGAAATTACTGATTACAATGAACCTGGAGTAAGAACGAGGAAGAACAATTTCATTTTCATTTTGTATTTCTTCAGAAAACACTTCTCCAGATTGGCAAATTATGACATGATCTATAAAACATTTTGTTTTATTTTTATTTATTTATTTATGTACACACAAACACTTAAAAATGAAAAGAACAAAAGCAGATTTCTATCTGTACCTTCCTTCTGCCTATACAGTATATTTACTAACTCACTGTACTTTTGTTGTATTTACTAACTCAATTTTGAAACTCATACAAGCTTATGAAAACCAAAACTTTTTCCACGATATATACATCGGCTGTTGTACCAAAAGCGTCAAAATGTATTTTCAATGCTGTATAGTATCGAACACATGAAAACCTATATTTTCAGTTAACAGAAAATATTCCCCTCGGCGCTGTGAATCGTGTATCATCCGCTATTCTTTTAGCTGCAAACGATTCGATGCACAAACGGAACAACTCTGACACGTTATTTTTCTTTCTGTGAGGAAATGTGGAACATATAAATGAAACAATATCCATGATGCCAAAGGAGAAGGAAATATCAAACATGTTATACGAATCAACAGTATTGATATTTGTTGTGCTTAGCTTTAATATGATGGACCATTTATTATTGTACGTCTTGCAGAAGTAAGTCATTTCGTAAGGGATGGACAGATAGATTGTATTGCTACTGGGGAAAATTGTAATGAGGAAAGTTGGAGTCATGTCATATTGGGGCTCAGAGATTAAGTTGCGTGGACCTGAGTAAAATTCCAGATAAATATGAGAATAATATCGAAGTGCAAGCAAGTAAGATATAACATTAAACAGAATTTGACATAACTCAATGCTATAATTTAAACAACAAACCAGATCGCTAACAGTTAATTTAATACGCAGGATCTAACTGCGGTCAATCTTTCCGCAGCATTAAAGCTAATTACAGGAAATGGGAATGATGAAGCGATCAGCTAGTCAAGAATTATTGCATTGGTTTTAACATTTCCAGTATCTATTTAGGTTACATTACTATTCCCGATTATCCTTTTCCCTAATCTACAAAGATTTTATTCAGTAGTTTGGTCTGCACTTTCACCAATATCTGTTTAGTATGAACGGTAGCTCTTGCCGTATGTTTAATTTTATAAAAAAAATATCTAGAGCATTAAATTCCATATTTATAACTGCATTCTCTTCTGGTATTTATGTAATTTCAAGGAAGTTGTTTAATCTTACGAAGTCAAACTGAAACTTGCGTATTTCAATTTTTATTCGCTCGGTCAAATGTCGATCATCGTGATCAATCTCAACAAAGATAGCTCAGCACACAGGAGATATTACAGTATAGAAATGTGTGCGCAAACACAGGTGCACTCTTTATTTCTTTACTTTCATATTTCGATGGACAAATCGACATGACCGGAGAGAGATAAGGCGCATGAACAAATTGGCCAATGGTTTTGTGTGGTTTTTGAAGCACAGGGGTGCACTACTACTACTGAGAAATTCTAAATGAAAAACCGCACATAAATGAAAAACAGTTGTGCTTGCGACCATGAGGCCAACGAGGCATCCGCAATAGACACTAGTAAAGTGAAACATTTCATTCCAAATATCAATAATGGAAGAAGCGTGAGAGTTAAAGTACTAGAATTCGGTTCAGGAGTTTCAGGCCAGACAAAATTGAGTGAATTTTGTCTGGCCTGAATTCTGTTACTAAAGAAAACCATTAAGTAATTGGTTGCCGACCGTCCGTCAGACAATTTAATTAAATTAGAGAACAAGCATCCACCAAAACTTTACTCTCATTCCCGAATTAAAATAGCAACATGTATTTGGTTTTTGTTTTTATGATTGCGAAAATATAGCAAAACATGAACCAATTTAATAGAGCTGTGATACTTATTGGTTTATTTTGTAATCTTAAAAAGTGTGTATATAATGGTACTGTACTAACTAAACAATTTAGAGAGCATAAGCTTAGTTTATATATAACATCTATCCACAGTTTCGATATAAACAGTCCTTAGGCCTACAAAGATTAGCCTGCAGGTAACAGACTTGAGGAGTCTATAGCCTGAACAGCGAAAGGCCAAAGACGGAAGCGTCTTCTCGGTGTCATCTCTAGAGGAGTTGTGGTCGTAGCTACGCGGCCGTATTTCATGTGGGCCAATACCTGGCCGGAGGAGTAAGCGAATCAGCTCTGGGCCAATGGTAGCTGCAGAACACCGTGTGATTTTAGTCAGTCAAAATTTGGCAGATCCGTAGGTCCACCCCCGAGCAGAATCCAAGAGGATTCAAAGGTTACAACGGATACATTGAGATTCAAAGGTCATAATAGAACAATTCATGCTCACGGAATTCCTAACGCCCCAGTCATTCACGACTCGAGAAGTAGATGTGTTTTTAAATGAAACCTCTTTGCAGTCTTGAAGTTATCACGTGAGACCAATAAATCCTCTGGCATCCAAATGTCAGGGGTCGCAGCGTTAGTATTCAGCCAGCGGAGTATGTAGCGTGGGTGTTGGGCCGCGAAATGCAGTATGAGCTGGATGGACTGACGAACGAAAATTGTGGAGATAGTTACAAATCGATCTGGGGGCTTTGTTACTAGGGGTTTTATGAGGTTTGTCAGGTTAAGGTAAACAAACCTGCTCTCCTAGGAAATGAGTCTTGTATCTTTAAAAAATACAAGTAAAACAATATACATCTGAATAAGCAAATATAATAATAATATAGTGAGTTAGATATTTTCGTGGAGGCTATTCAAGTCTTACTACGCAGAAGACTGACTTGTCTGTCAGAATGTCAGTCACTGAAGATTTGAAGACAACCCTTCAGAATTTCTGTATTGTTCAAACACTTTGCGTTCAAAGAGAAATCCCGTCAAACTGACATTTTCAGGAAATATATTTACCAAACAAGTGTCGTCCTTAATATCCTCCTTTACCGTTTATAACTCATCAATTTCGCGAATACCTACTTCTTCGAAAACACTTGCTTTGAAACAAGCCACTAGTTGAACGGAGTTTTTGAAGTCCTGAATCTTACAACATTCGCTCCCAGTAGTAGCGTACTGCATACAAAATATCACATATTTCCTTAACAAAATCCTTTCTGGAACAATGTCTCTACAATTTCTGAGCTCTCTGTATACTATGAGCCGTAACCTACATTTGTTTTAAATTACTAACAAGATTTACAGCCACGCGTCAGCCTGCTATACGAACAACTTGTTATGTTATTTTAAAGCCACTTGAAACAATTGAAGTTATTTTCTTTTGAACGAGTGTAACAAAAAACAAGTGCGCAATTTGGCTGGTTATCGTTCCACACTAGATTTAAGTCAATACAAAGAGAAGTTTTTTCGCGATGCACATCCGTTCATAGCTTTGCAGTTTACGTTTTCAAACATTTTTTGTGGAACTGCGGGAAACAGGAAAAAGGTGGTCTCGAATTCAAAATAGTTGCACAAAAGGCTACAGAGTTGAGTGCTGTTGAATTCTACTGTAAAACAATTATGTTAAAACAGGTAAAATGAAAAATAATATACTATATGAAGAGTAACAACAATACAACAATTCATTTTCGGGCAGTTCAATTTTTCTGTAGAACTGAACCAATTCTTGCAGACCATCATAACTTGAACTGACTTTAACATAATAAAAATGCATTCAAAGTTCTCCGAGTTTCGTAATATCAAGCGTTCGTTCAAAAGAACATGAATCCTGCATACCGTTCTTCCAACCGTATTATGCCTTAACAAAGAGGCAACCAAACGGCATTCGACCTCCTCCATAATTCCAAAACGCCCTGCCCATCTCATGTAGGGTTCCTAATATTAGCTGTCGTCAAACCCCCTTTATCTGGAAAACCTTTTCTATATTTAAGCACATTGTTGGCCTGATTGGTAGTAGAATGGCTCAGGGGAGGGTAGTAATACAAAGTTACGCAACCGACGGATGTCCTCATTCCTCGGACAGAAATATCTGTTGGTTCGTCTCGGCCTTCAAGTTGTGAGATGTCGCGGTCAGTGTAGTTTGTGTTGTTTATAATTAAATTTCTAAATTATTTTCAAGTGTGTTTATATGAGTTAAATTTTAGAATTTAAATCTAGTATTGAATACATGGGTATCGATGGCGAACGCCGTTCGCACGTAATTTCGCGTCATTCGATTAAACACCAAGCGAACGCCGGCTTCCTCATAGATTATAAAATATTGAGCGTTTTATTTATAGAGTATTCATTCAAGAACGTAAATAAAAAGTTCTTCATAAAGTAGTCTGTAAATATCGAAAATAAGCAAACCTTACCATTATTTCCAATAACCAACCGCTTTTTGTGAATCGAAAAGTTAATAAGAACAAAATGTAGGTAAGGGCATATGACAATTCATAAGCTAAAGAACGATGACGTAGTTAACTCCAAACAACATTTTGTGCTTCCTATTGATATTGTTGCATATCGGACTGCAATTAGTTAAATTACTAAGAAAGATAAACTACTTATGGAAAGTGTTGGTAATAATCAGATGAGTAACGCTATATTAATTTTAATTGCTGTATTATTTTTTCTTCAATCATTAATGAACTGTCATCTTTCTCGCTACATCTTCTTACAAACACCAACCAATCATATAGGCTGTATACGCGCCTCTTAACGCGACCGCTGACAGCCGTCCAAAGCCTTGAATGCTCACTCTCCGCAACACTGACATTTCACAATCAACACACACTGACACTGACATTTACTGGCACTTTACGCGTAATTTTAGTTTCTATGGTTGTTATCGACACTAATATTATAAAGAAATAAAGTTTGTGTTTTTGTTTGTAGGAGATAATCCCTGCAAGTACTGGTTCAATTGCTAAAATTTTTTCACCGATATAAAGCTGCTTTATTCCTGATTAACATAGGCTGTATTTTATGTACGCGGGCGAAGCCGCGGGCAAAAGCTGGTTACATATAGAGTAGTTGGAAACTTTCAAAATAGATCTATTTATAAAGCTTGCATAGAATGCTCCCAGATTATAGCTGGACTAAGATTCAGTGACAAATATCATGTTTAGGTACAAAGGACAAATAAATAGCGAAATTTTTTGAGTGCACGTTTATAATGTTGCCTCCCAGTTAAGTCAAAAACAAACTTCTCTGAGATGAAACATATTCGATATTGTACGTACAGAAATGTGGACCATACGGAAGTTATTTTTACTTCCTTTAACCTACCTGTCAGGATTGTCCCCATAGACCCTCCGTCCGTTGGAAACTGTCTCTCACCCAGAATAAAGCTGGGGTACCAAGTCTCTAGTGACAGGGGAGAGTTTATTGCCATTTATCGGCGTGATTCCAATCTCGAACCACCTACTGATCTAAATATTGAAAGAGAAAAAACCAATTACGTTTTATGGTTCTGAAACTTCTGGACACGTAGTAAATGGCATGATAAACCATAAAGCAATGGAATTGGGATCCAAGCCTTAAGAATACATTGAAAAAGTGGCAATTGGCAGTCAGTATTGTTACAGTTTTAGCTGAGAGAACTATACTAAAGTAAAGGGAATTCTTATACAAAAAATATAGCAGTGACCTATAAGGCCACAGCTGTGACTGCCCTCCATCAATCAGCCGACCGACTGGTTCAAAACAATAACATCAACAAAAACAGTCGTCGGAATCAAATTAACCATTTAAAAGTTAGTGACGTTAACCATCTGTCATCTGTTGGTAAGTAGTTGTTCAGTATCTAGTTTGTAAAGAGTAAACAAACCACGTTGCTTTGAGATAGTCATAAGAAGATTTTTTATTTTTTATTTGGGATAATATATCGGAAATCATAGATGATTAAATCATTAGGACTCCTTACGCTCTAGGTTAGAGTAAGATGTCAGACTTTTATTGACTAAAACCATTGCCATTTGCGATCTGGGATGTCTAGCTTGTTTTAAAACTGCACTAAATGCAACCCCATTTTTTGTCGCGACAATATCTGTCTATTCTAGTTTGCCTGGAAGAGATCGCAGAAGGTGATAAGGCTGCCAATTGTTTGTTATATTTATTTGAATGGCGTATAATAAAGTATATATCAATAAATAAATAGCTACCACTGTTCGCTGGAAGAAAACTCAAATTTGAGTTAAGCTCGCCTACTACATGAAGCTTGTTTTCCACTTATAAATTAACATGGGTTTTCTTTTCAGAAATTCCTCCATGGTCCTAGCGGGCATCGACCCTGCTGGGCCCGAGGTTCTATGGTTTACTGAAATCTCTTTAAAACGCGCGACGAACACTACAAACCGTCGCGGCGACGACTCAGACTCTGTAAAATTTATAAGAGGAAAAGTAATTTTACTTCCTACTAATCATTTAAATCTATTCTGTGAATGAGTCTCTCTCTTTTACAAGAAGAAGATATAGATTATTTTTTATCTCGATAAGTTTTTCGGCTTTTTTTTTTCGGTGATAAAATCATTTTATGACATCCCCGCTCTTGGGCGGAGTGAGAGATAGTGTTAGACCATACTAACTAAAAACCCACTCCTGTTCCTTCGTTGCCTTTCGTAACTTTTCGCCTTCCTTTGAAAATCAGACCCTTGGCCACAGTAGGCTTCGACCCTGCTGGGCCCCTTCAGTCGCTGACATCTCCTTGAGGCGCGCGTGGAACAGTACGCGCTGTCGACGATTTAGGCTCGGTCCGGACGGTTACAGGATGGTCGGACGGCGAGCTACTCATTGTTTCAGGCATGGATGCTAAAAGCTAGTAGAGCATATCCCTTATAATCTTCTTTGTTAATTCATTAAACACCAAGCGAACGCCGGTGTTCGCTCTCTCACTGTCTTTCTATTGTGTCTCTAATTACGGTATTCGAAAATAACTACAAAAGATTACCCCATAGTTTAAGCTCTCTTGCTTCTTCTCATTGACTGTTTAGTTACCAAGGTTACAAAGGTTTAGACGGATTTAATACTAAATCTAGATGTCATCGTGTTTTACACTAGCTAAAACAGTGTCTGTAGTAGTTCTGCAAGGTCTCACATTTACAGACTGTCATTTATTTTGAAGGTTGATAGACGATCCAATTGAGATTCGAATTTGTTTTGGAAAGCCCTCGAGACACGAAAGCGTGGGTACCTAAATATACATATGGATGTTACATATGTGTCTCAGAATTGGTTCCTTGAATGCATATTTTTAGCTTTTTGGTACCGTAAAGGAACATTTGATTGCTTGTCCTTGGAGGCTTAATAATTGGGACATAGTCTAAACGTGGACTGAATGTAAACAAATCTATTTATTTCATTGAAATTACCAGGGTAAGTTTACAAATGATAAGATTTGTAACCATTTTTTTCTCTTCTATATCTCTAAAAGTCGACAACGGTCTGATTATTCTGTGGAAACATGAATTCTTCAATAAACATTTGTTTTTGTTAACCCTATTATATTGAATTTGAAGTTTCGTCAAGCCATTGTATCACTTAGTTATATTTGGCAAATTGGTTGCCATGGTTACAAATGAGGGTGTTATCATGAATTAAATTGTCATATTATCGTGTAACACCAGAAACACCCCATATTTGACTGTTATCTGTACAAACCAAATCAAAATCAAAATAGCATTTATTCCAAATAAACCATTTACAGGCACTTTTGAAATGTCAAGAAGTCAGTCATTCAGAAAAATAAAAATAAATGATGCTAATTGCACATTCCAAAGCGTAGATCTCTATGGGAAAGAATGTGCAAGAAACTATATGTACACTCTTTTCAATCACAAAAGTTCTTAGAAGATCTATGTATTTTTAATAGTACTGAGAAAATAATGAACGGGGTGACTTGCTGTACACCCTTTAATGCGCAGGAAATAATATAAATATGGTTAGTATCAAACCGCCCCAGGTTCGCACGGTTGTTAAAATATTTGTAATTCTCGGCTTTTCCTACTATGACATGCATATATATTAAACAAGTTTTTTTTTTATTTGGTGGGAAAATCATCATATGACAAATCCCGCCCTTGGGCGGAGCGATAGTGACTTTTACTGACTAAAAACCCACTCCTGTTCCTTCTTTGCCTTCGTGCCAGGGCCCCAGGTACACCTAAGCTTTTCTCATGAATTTTTCTGTCTATTGATGAAAACGGCATGAAATTTTGATCAGTAATTTTTGAGTTTATCGCGTTCACAGTGTTCATACATAGATAGACGAGGTGGGGGAATTTGTGTTATACTAATGTTTGGATTTAGAGCTGATTTCATTAACCAAACAATCTCTATGGGGCCATGGGGTCCAAGCGCTCATCGAGTTGTTCGGGATATCAGCAAACAGCTGGTCGACTCTTCGCGTGACCAGAGGGCTGGGCTTTCTTCGGTCAACGCATTAAGCATTGCCATCCAGCGTGGCAATGCTGCCAGCATTCTGGGCACTTTTCCCATTGACATCGATGTAGACGAATTTTTTGATGCCCTATGAGTTCTTTTTCTACCAGTTTGTACATAATATTATTTTCAGTTTGTTCAAATACTTATTAAGTTATAATATTTATTACTTAAGATGTATCTCTATATATCGACGGTGAAGTGCCAATATCTCCTAACTGTCGAAGTCAAAAATCTTCTGTCTTAAAAACGTCAGGAGGTAATACTATGAATTAACATGCTGATTTAGTTAAGAGGTGTTTCCACAATTTAATTTGATGCAGTAGCAACTAATATTCGCTTCAAGAGATTTCACAAAAACATGCAGAAACACACATTTGAATTAAGAGTGCTAAAGAGTAATTATCTGGAAAAATGTCAGTTAGGAGGTATTGGCACTTCACCGTCGATATGATATAATGTATAAAGCGTGCAACATTTCAATACTGCTGCAGATGTTAGGCCGCTTTATTAATAACGCAAACTTTCTCTCTCCAAACTACTTGGCCGTTAGCGACAATGATTTATAGTGAACTCAGAACAAAGTTAATTAACAAACGACCCAATTTCTTACTCATTGTTAATGTAATGAACTAATAAAATGCTCTATATAGAACTCTGAATTGTTAATTGTTAGTTTTATTACGGAATTTCTCTAAGATTTTTATTTTTAGGTTAGGCTACCGGCATAAATACTAAATACTACAGCTCACGCTCTAAGCTTTGAGAAAAATCTTTTTTTTTTTCCTGCTTTTCACAGTAAAGTTTTTCAAAGTATCTAATTCCCACCTAGTTTGGAAAACTTTAAATTTGTAAAAAAATTATAATGGAACATTGTGTCAAAATAATGTCTTGCGATGATTCAGATTTTCTAACTAAACAAAACATTAAATTAAAAAAAAAAAAATAGTAAAAAAATATTGGAATATTGTGTCATAATATCTTGCAATGATGCAGATTTGTTAACTAAGCAAAGTATTGATCAGAATTTGAATAAATAAAATTGCTCATAAGTTATTTACTATTTATTTGTTTAATGACTTTTAGTTCATCATTATTAACATATACCTAAGCACCTTAATAAGTTACCGGAGACCATGTTTATATCTAGTTCTGGTAGGATGCAACTTGATTCCTTCACTTAGAAGTAATTAGGGTATAAGCCCTTAATTTATAAAAAAATATGTAACTTAATTCAGTATTCATATTGTACTGACAGATACCCTGTCGAGTTGTTACATACCAAAAAAATCTTCTAATTAATTTATGGACTCTTGAATAAAAATATGAGAATTGTTTTGAAGGCTCATTGAAGCATACAAGAGATATCAAAGTCAAATACTAGGCTGAAGAATATAAGATTGCTCAGGTCCTTAAACACACTAATATTATAAAGGCTCAAGTTTGTATTTATGAATGTATTTGTATGTTACTTCATTGGTTTGGATTTCGATGAAAAGTACAAATTAGTTAATTTTTATCTTGGGACTGTTTTCCATTGGGATAACTTTTCTAGTATCACTTTCAGTCTACACTAATATTACAAAGAGGTAAAGTTCATTTTTTAAATTTTTTATTTGTTGGAGGTTAGAAATGTACTGGTCTGATTGCGAAAAATTTTTCACCAATAGAAAGCTGCTTTATTCCTGAGTGACATAGGCTATATTTTATGTACGCAGGCGAAGCTGCGGGCAAAAGCTAGTAGAAAATAAAGACGAAAATATTTGAACAAACGCTAAAGAAGAGAGCCAGGAGGGTTATAGCAATGTAGCCAGAGTCACCTATAATCTATCTTATAGTTCATGCAGCTCACACAAGAGTAGCAATATTAATTTTAGAGCAAGCTAAGTTTCAGCAAGTTTGGTTCTAGTATCCTAGCACTACTATATTGCAGAGAACAAAGACTATGAAGTTACACAAGATATAATATTAAGGATAAACCTATATATACCACGAGAATGGATATTCCTCTGCATTGGCTTTCAAAATTTTAGACAAAAGGCTAGCAATAGTATATTCTGTTTCGTTCAACATAAGTGTTGCTTTCTTTCTCTCAAATATATAGGTCTTTGACATCGACGCACAAACGAACACCACGGATCCAGTACATGATTCTGGCCCCTTCAGCGGTGGAATTTTTCGTCTTTCCTAATTCAAAAAAAATCTAACGTTTTTAAATTTAAACCATATAAAATCGTTATTCTAACCAACCCCGATGATAATTTAGTAAAAAGAAACAAACTTTTTTAATATTAATATTATTTAATTAAAAAGTCATCGGGATAGATAAAATTGTTATTCTAATCAATCCCGATGACATTTTCAATTTTAAAAGTAATTCATTAATTTTTTTTCACAAAAAATGTTAGAATAACGATTTTATAGTTTAAAATTATAATAACTATAATTTTAAATTTACATATATTTTTTTCATAGGAAAAAACCGACGAAAAAATCCACCACTGGGTGTTCCAGAATCATGTACTGAATCAATGGCATTCGTTTGTGCGTCGATGTCAAAGACACCCTGTATAATAAGTAAGAGGTAGAGCAAACTCATTGAGCTAATACGAACAAAAACGTTAAGTGTATTGAATACTTCCCCAATCGAAAATCGGAAATTAACACCATAACTAACAAACTATTGACTTTAAAACCCCAACCTTGAATTTATTCATTAGTAACCCCATATTAAAAGCATAATATTCCGCTTTTATTATCACCCCCAAAATCATATATCAGCCCCAAATATTTTGTTTTTGGTTAAAATTATAAGGGCTTCTACTGATTGGTAATTTTTTTTTACGAAATAGGTGTAATTTGAGAAAATGAATATCATTGGTTCTCAGAAAAAGTTGAGCTTTGTAGAATTGCCGGTTCGTTAGAAAATGCATTCTTTCCCAATAACGTTTTTTATTTCATAAATGCCTACATCTGCATTTATAAAATGCCAAATGCTAGTGCACGGAAAAAACCAGCAAGAAACTCCTTGGTAACTCTTTTAAAAAAAATAATATCAATTTCAAATTTATCATTTAAATAATCTCCTATACTATGCTCTGGTGATGTATGTAAAGATGCATGAGTATTATCATATTTCAATTCTATACAGCCAACATTGATATGCCTCTGACATAAAATATCAGATTTTGAAATTGATATTGTGTCATAAAAAATTGTTTGAATACATTCGTCGAATATTTTAAAATGTGAGCGCTCATTGTTCGTCCGATATTTTGCCAATTAGGACGACGCCTATGGGTCGAAATGTATCCGGATTTTAGCAACACTCAATAATTCAGAATAACCACGGTATTTATGATCATATTACGCGAAGTGATAAGGGTTAAAATTAGATTATGTAATGAGGTTTCGGAATACATCGTTAGGTTAAGCAACACTATCCAAGGACGGTTATTTGAGCGGTGGTTGTTTACCAATGTTATTAAGGAGGGGATATTGCCTTGGGAAGAATATCCTTTTTGGTTAAGGTAGTCGTCTGAAACAGTTTTTGGGTGAGATTATTAGGTTCTTTATTTCAAGATAAGGATCTTTGGAGACTGGTTTTTATGTCCTAAGCTTGGAATAACCTCGTTGCCACAAGGTTGGTTTTTGTCAAAAGAAAAAACTAAGTGTCTTACTCGCGGTCTAATGGCGGGAAGAATATGGATGAAATATGGTACACTGGTAGATGTATAGTTATACTCAAAAATAAAATCACAGTAGGAGCATAAAATTAATAGAGTGTCACAATGGGCGGTCTTATCGCTAAAAGCGATTTTTTACAGACGACCTTTGGATGGATTTGACAAAGAAAGAGAAAAAGATACGCAGACCGTAGACCTGCCGTAGACTGTATCTTAGAATCACATCCTTTTTTATTGCCAGAGTGCGTTCCTTTAGGAAAAACTTTTACTCTCACGCGAAGCCCTGGCAGAAGCTAAAGCAGAAGATTTAGTCCTTAATTTTTTTAAATACCTGTACAAGAAAGTAGAGAGCAATTTGATCCTTCGTGAGCTATGGACGCAGAACCATACTACTTCAAAAATCAACAACGCGATGAATAACTAACATATGTAAAACAACATACCTATTTACGCTGGACATTTGCATGAGATGAAAGTCCACAGACGAAGCATGCATGATAAATAAATATTTAAGCACTCGGTTGTAGGCCAAGTCTTATATAAGATTCTAACTGCGGTCGGACGTAACGCGCCTGGCGGTTAATGAGGCTTTAACTGAATAATAAGTTAACCGCGGATATGATTTAACTACTGCTGAAATTAATTACGGCTGTTTCTTTATTATAAGGTGAGATAATTTTGTTACAAGACTTTTGTAAAGAGTTATGCATATTTAAGTTCCGCTTGCGCTTTTTGTACGCTATTGTTTTTATTATGGGCAAACTCAAGTTTGAACACTATCGACGCTAGAGTAAGCTCGCCTAGAAGTACCTTATTCACTCTTGACTTAAAGATCCCCTAGGTTGTAGCTATCAGGAAACACAGACTCCGGCAGGGAATTCCACTCCTTAGCTGTACGCACAATTATTCCCAAAACGTTTTTAGTAGTAAAGACCATACAAGTTTTTATTCAGCATAAGCATAGCCAGCCTTATAATGTTCCCACTGCTGGGATTAAGGCCTCCTATCTAGGAAAAGGGCCTTAATTAATTCACCTTGCGGGCCTGGTGCGCCAAGCCAATTTTAAAGCATCATCTCCACATAATAACTCGCGAAATTGAACATGAGTTTTCTTCACAAAGAAAAAACTCTTACGTACTTTTAGATATTTTAACTACCTTCCATCCTACCCTGCCCCATTACCCTCGGATGCTCGAACGCCACTTTACTTTAAGATGTTCTTAAAAGTCCTCCCGTCACTACGACACTCCTAAGTGACAGAAACAATATGACACTTAACAGTGACTTAAATTGAGTTCCATTTGACAATTTTGACCGTGAATCTTTGAATCAAATACTTTTATAATTCTTTGAAACACGACAGCTTCAACATAAAATATAGTCAGTCAAACAAGAACCACAAAGCAAATGTCTGCAGGCCATTTCTAACATTCTAGACTTTTATTAACTTGTTTGAACGCCATAAAAACCAACCAATAAGGAAAACACTGATACTACAGACAACAATATTGAATTGGTTGTTTAATAAAAATATTGTTTAAGGTTATCCTTATTTGTAATCATTGATAATAACGCTTTTAACGAGCTGTACACGCTCATTACAGACAAAACACGATTCGGAATCATTACTCAATGACAATGGATTATATCATAACTGCTATAACTAAAGTAAGTATAAAGAGAGCCCATTAGTAACGGCCCCGACTTACGAGTTGTACGTCGTGAGTTCAAACCTAGGCAGGTTCTTTACTTTGTGTAATTTCTTTTATCACCAATGCTATATGAAGGAAAACATCGTGTGGAAACCAGCATGTCCTAGAACTAAAATTTTTAAGACATGTGACATCTACTGTCCCGGCATTGGACCCGCATGGTGGATTATCGCCCATTCCTCTCTTAGAGAGAAGGCCTAAGTCCCAGAAGTGGGAACATTATAAGGTTAATTATAATATTAACTAAAGTAAAGAGATATTTGACATGGAATATGTAATTTTTATGTTAAAACCTTGTAATACTATCATACTTATATGACATACTTAAGTTCACCTTTACCTATGATCTCAATGGTAAATGCAAAACAGAACTCCATTCAACACGAGTCAAACAGAACCATATACAAATCAACTAAGTAGGTACCTACATACGTAAGTACGAACTGTCACCGATGACCGATGACTAAACATTGAAACAATTAGTTGTGACAAGGCTAAATAGTTTCTGTCTTTAAGGACGTCTTAGTATGCATTTTAATTCGTCGAAGTGTTACAAATACTTTTGTAGCTTAACATTAATTTATTCGGCTTACTGTACTTTTTTATGCAAAAAAAAAATACATAAGGTTAATTTAGCTATTTTTTTCATAGTCCATCAATTAATTTATTATTAATAATAATTGATTTAATATTCTCTTTGTCACTTTACTAACAAATCATCCAGATAAATGACATCATTAGAGATCCGCTGCTATAAAGATTAGACTAATTTAAATTAATTTAATCTTTTTAGTTAAGTAAGTTATCTAATAACAACTGATCAGACTAACTACGATATTCGGAATAGAAATATTCTGTAAATCCCTAAATGCAATGCAAAATAATTATTTGATGAAACGCCGAAGCTAAATCCATTAACAATATCCGGAGCATTATAAACTATTACGAGGCATCTTAAACTTGCTACAGTATAATAAAAAAAACTTGAAACATTAAGTATAACTGGTTATGAACTATTTTGAAACCTTCAAAGTGACCCATTTACCTTCTGACCCTCGACTGCGCGTCATGAAAGGAAGTAACTAGTACACATTCCCCTTTTACTTGCAAAAGAACTCTAACCAGAAATAACATTTGAATGTATACATTTAAAGAGCTTTTTTTAATTTAAGCTAAGAGGAATTGAATAAGGAAGTCTAGAACCATATCCTATTAAGTTCTAATGGATTAAGTTATTGCTTTTAAACACTCGTATCTATTCGAAATTAATTAACTGTTTGGTACGATTAAACCTAAATTCAAATAGGAATTAAAGTGTTTGGGTGTAACAGTATATAAATACAGTATTCAAATAAAACTACGAGTGAAATGTTCCCCGGTCACTTGAAGCGCAATGAAAATAAATTTTAATTAAATAACCTTATTTTATTTAAAAAAACGGTTTCGCATTTCTAGAGTGCTCCCATATTGAAACAAAATTTATTGCTCAATTATTATGCGCCACACTTATCTGTGTTTGTAACGGACCAAAATAAATAAAGCCTAATGTAATTAATTACTTTAATTTATAGAAACGATTGCAATAACCTTTCACATGTTTTATTTACAAATAAATGAGGGCTCTTTTAAATGTTTATTTAATTGTATTTTGGGGGTATTCTGGACAGAATTTCCAAAAGGAGGTCCTTGTAGATCGTGTCACCAGTGAGGGGCTAAATATCACGTGTGCTATACTTAAAAAGCTTTAAACGCCATCAAACAAACTTTTCTCAAAGTTGGACATTTTTTCGAAGAACGTAACAACACAATTGAGTGGTGAACTGATGACAGATCGTCAGACTATCGCCCACAACCAACCACAACAATAACCAGTTTCATTTAAATCTTACAAATCACGAGTAATGCGATGTTTTTCTTTGATTCCGTACAACGAAATTCACAAGTACGAAGTACCCAATGAACGATGACGATCACACACAAAACATTAACATAAACACACACATAGAAACGATTCGTTATTCACAATTTGAATACACGTCACAGAACTGTTCGTGTTTGGTATGATACTGTTGACACCGGGGACAGCCGAACGCGTGGCGTCGCTACTAAGGCGGGGAGCGGACTGGCGGTTAGCGTGCCTGTTCGGCCGGTCGCCCTAGGAACCAAGCTCACTAAGATCTCTGTTTTGTTAGTGAGAACTGAAGGTGGCAATGTTATTGTTATGATTTCATTGAGTCAGATAGTGCGCTGTCTAATTGAGAAGAGGATGAAAACAAAATAGATGGATCCAATGCTTTTGTATGAATATCAAGTGCACACGTGCACTTAGTAGCTTGTGCAAAAACAAACTCACTCTGTCAAACTCAAAATTTGTAGCCAATTATAATGATACTTCTCGCACTTAAACTCGAAAAATGATAATCCTGTTATAAATAATCTTACGCGTTACAATGCTTTTAGAAGAATAGCGAGGTTAAACAGCAACATTTACAATTTAATATTTTAATAACACAACCTCTGTATTACAATCTGCTTTCTAAACACAGAGCTCCGTAATGTTATAATAACATTACCCCGTGGTTCAACAAAGTAATACTTAGGATAAATCTGAATAAAACAACAGTGAAAGTGGAATATCAATGCGCCACACCGCATTTTATCTCTTATCCTTTGCAACGCAGAAAGCTTTAAAGGATTGTTAACTATCCTCGAAGAACTGACTTGTTGCTACTCCATTTCAGTTCAAGTGCCTTTTTTCTTTTACTAACAATCGTCTGTTAAGCAATGAAAGTCTTTGTTTCTGCAGAGTACTCTTATGAAAGATTCTTATTATTAGAAAAGTGTTCAATGATACTGCTTCTGGGAATGTGAACGTCTTTGTAATGTTTAGTTCTCTCGATCCCAACACAGGAGCTTATAATAATATTGATATTGCTGTGTAGTTCAGCTTAGAATAGATCTTGTAACAGGTCGACTGTACAATAGGTGTTGCCAAAGTGTCATCTCTGTGATGACCACTATATTCGTTTAATAACGTGTGGTCACAAACACATAGTCAACCAGAGCAAACGAGGATTAAAGTACCGCAAAAATTCTCTATATTTTATCCGGGTACGCGTTACTAGGTTAAAAAGGTTTTTATAAAGTAAAGCTTGCCTTCGCAGGTTCAACAAAAAACTAAATTAAGGTACAAATTACATTAGAATTATTCAGAAACACGTTTTGCGAATCCTAAACCTATATTTTCATATTTAGGTCACAGTAGCAAGTACCATAGAATATTTCATAGAATAGGTAACACGGAATAATTAATAGTAATTTCTGGAGCATAATTTAGTAGATGAGGTTAATTAATATTATACAATATTAATAAATCATAATTGCTTTATAGCACAGTAATACGGCGAACCGAGGACGTCACAAAGGTACGGACAAAGCTACTTTACGTGATGAAAATATTAAAAGATTGTGTTTATCACTGTTTTTCTACGTGTAGAAATTAAGCAGTTGTCTAAATGATACTGCTGCTTAAAAAGTTAAATTAAACATATTAACCGATAATACAAAGTTTAATAATACAAAGGAGCGAGGTATCACTCGCGATGACCGCTAATCGTGTATTGAATGCTCGACTTAAATAAATGAGTGACATAAGATAAAAATACACGAAACAGCATTAGTGCTTTAGCAGCTTACGGTTCTATCGAAAACTATGTTTTTAATGGATCACGTTAAATCATTTTATGGATTTTCCTCTCTTGTATAATAAGTATTAGCTTTGAAATTGGCTACTTTGTCATATAAAGTTAATTAACTGTTATTTTCTATTAATAAAAATTTTACTTTTTTATTATTGATAGGCTATTATTGCTCACCTGACGGTAAGCGATGGTGTGATCTACGATGAAGTACACTTGCCTAGAAGTAAATTATTCACCCTTCACTTTGTTTAGTAACCATTTTACCCACAGGATATAAAATGCTTCACGATTAAAATAATGTTCTATTCTGTCTAACGCTTAACAATCTAGTAGAAATGGAAAGATAATATTGGCCAAATAACTAATTCCAAAGCCTGTTTAGCGTTAGTTTTGTTCGTCTTCATGAGCAACTCCTTTTCTTTTTCAAAGTTACGCACGAACAGCGTCATCAACTGGTTACTCCCTTTTCTAAGGTATGTATTTCGATATAAGAAACTTACCCAATTGATGCAGCTGTCTGTACATATAACCCGTCATTTTTAATCGACTTCAAAAAAGGTGGAGGTTCTCCAGAATTTTTTATTTTTTATGTATGTACCTCGAACACTTAGAGACGCCTTGACCGATGTTGAATAACGAAGAAACGAAACCAGAAATATCGAGTTCCGAAAATAAAGTTATTTTGCACTTTTTTGAGTTTTTTTTTTTAAGTCTGTAGTATTTTTTTTATGTTTTATTTCTGGGTACTTACCAGGGTCGTTAATGTTTTCTGATACTTTCTGAATATTGCACATTCTTGATGCTTACCTGCAAAGAAAAGAAAATTATCATTAGTATTGTTCTATGTTCAAAATGAATAGTCAATCTATATTATTTACCTACCTTTACTTTACTACCCTTTTGGGATACGGACCCCAAAATACCTACTGATTTTGAATTATACAATAATCACTAATCAATTTATTACAAAATTCAAATTAAATAAAAGTGCCGCGTCCATGATTTCTGAACTCATTGTAAATGAATTTTTATTTCATAACGTTGATTGTAACCTGTTGTATTGCTTCAATCTCCTAAACGCTTGTAGTTACACATTAAGCGATTTTTTTGTATCAAATACTCATGTTTTGATTCACTTCACCAGGTGTAGTGAATCAAAACATGAGATCTTGTATCAATACAAAATCAAAGCTATAATACAAAAAAACATAATTTGCTGTTTGCATATATCTGGTAATATTTGGATATTACCAGTTGATATTTGGATATTAAGTACCAGTTGTTTGAATTCCAGTATTACCGTATAGCTACAAGGTGGAGTATACGGTGGAGGTATTCTCCGCTTGGGCCGAGATCGGTGGCGGCGACTTCTCGCGCTGGGCCCTTGTACAGGCCATGGCCCGGAGTGAGGGGGAATCTGCGGTGGCCGTCTCCTTCTGCGTAGCAGTAATAGGTACTAGCGAAGGAGACAGCCACAAGCATGAGGGAACGGACACCATCACGCTCCAGCCACCGAGACCTCTACCCCAACTACCAGCCACCGTAGGCGCAGGCTTGCGGAATAGGAGCAATAGGTAACTCGCCCTTCGGCCGTCCGGTAACCGTCTGAAACAAGCCCCATTTGTCGACGACGCGTAGTGTTCCACACGCGCCTCAAAGAAATGTTAGCAAAACCATAAGGGCCCAGCAGGGCCGAAGCCTATATACTGGGGTAACTGGGGCCATGGGTGGACTTCTGAAAGTGAAACCCGTAAAAAGAAGGGCAACGGAAGGAGCATAGATGTGGTTTTAGTCACTAAAAGTCATCAGATATATATTTTTTTAATTGATATAAATCAGTGCTTGATTGCAATCCTACCTGATTGGTAAGCAGTAATGCAATCATTGATGGTGAGGCACAATATGTTTATTAAGAGCCTATTCACTCTAGCCTTGAAGACACCTAAATTATAGTTGGACGGGAAGACCGCAGCAAGCAAATTGTTCCAGTCCTTCGATGTACGCGATATAAACGACGAAGCGAAACGCTTAATCCGGACCGTGGAAGTTTCAACAACGTCAAGGTGGAACCGTGGATCGGTCCGTTGGTAGAAAGGAGATGGCGGAATCAATTCATGCAATTTCCGTGCACACTCTGCAGAATTCAACCTGTAAAATACCGAAAGGCTGTCTACCCTGCGCCTGTGCTCGAGGCTTTGTAGATTGGACTTAACCAAATCTGGTACCCCGATTAGCCTCTTCGCACGCCTTTCCACAGAGTCCAAAGCTGCTAGATGGCATTTTACAGCATCAGCCCATATGATATATTCCCAGTTTAAAAAAAAAATGTACATAATTGGAGCCCGCGACTTCGTCCGTATTAAACTCGTAAAACAGATAGTGTTTTTCTTACGCGAAACCCTATTTTTTCCTTTAAAATAATCAGCCTAAGTTACTCCTTATAAAATCAACTTTTTATAAGTGAGAATCCTGTAAAATTGTATATATTGACATTTTAATAATATTAGTATGTATTCTCTATTCTTATTGTCAGATAATATAATCAGTCTTATAACGTTCCCACTGCTGAGACTCAAGCTTCCGCTATAGGAGAAGAATACAGGCCGTAATCCACCACCCAGGCCCAGTGCTGGTGGTCTATGCTATGGCGCGTATAAGCGTGGCTATGGCTGTCACGTCTTAAATTTTTAGGGTTCCGTACCTCAGAAGGAAAAAAGGGAACCCTTGTAAGATCACTTTGTTGTCCGTCTGTCTGTCTGTCAAGATCCTTTACCTCGGGAACGCGTGGAGTTATCGAGTTGAAAATAAAGCCATATACTCAGGTCTGCGGTCCCTTGAAGCTGTGAAAAAATCAAACTTCTGATTTTACGAAAAAAAAAGTTACGGCTGTTTATGTCGCAAAGAAATTGTATTTCGACACTCTTTATGGGATCGAAATTCATACGGTACTTCCCGTTGACTAAGAATCCTGAAATTTGGTATGAAGCAAGGTCTCATAGCACAAGTATAGGAAAAAATCTAGACTAAATCTTCGTAACTCAATTCGAGAATTAAACTGTTTTCATAGGTAAGTTTTTACGAAACCCTCAGTGTGCGAGTCTGACTCGCACTTGCTCGCTTTTTTGTTCTAAGATACGGTTCACTCGCAATTTTTTCCATTACACATAGTAATGCTCCTGGTTGTGTTTGAACCCACGACCTAGAGCTCGTAAGGCGAGGCCGTTGTCACTGAACCAAGACCTCAAAAAAAAACTCTAATAAGTTTTAAATTAGAATGCGAAAGTTCTTAAATCAAGTTCTTAAATTTTAGTTGTTGGGTTAAAAAAATATGTCTAACTTAGAGCTTCTAGTTTATTATTGAGAAAGCTCTAAGCTCCACGTAATCACAAAATAGGTAGGTACTGTCAACTACACCTACAGCAAAGATAAACAAGTTTTTTAAGTTATTTCTAAGACGATGAACATGATCATCTGAGCGACTAAGTTGTATCTTTTGTTTAAAATTAGAGATGTCTCGTGAAAAAGGATGTCCTCTTTTTAAACTTTCAAAGAGTCTTCTAGTACAGCGGTTCTCAACTTACGGTCCGCAAGAACTTAAATAAATATGTTTCGTTATAAAATTTGAAATTTTTAGACTCAAAATTGAAAAACAACATTGGTACGAACTGATTTTAAATTTCTATCAGAAATATTTTTGAGTTCGCTTAATTTTAATGATTTTATATTTATCATAGTATTTATTATTTTAACATATATAACTGTACTAGCGACCCGCCCCGGTTTTGCACTGGTGCAATGCTGATCATTGTGGATTGCACCTAAAAGATAGACATATACCATTGGAGACTTTTTTGTAGACCTTTTTAAGGTGTACAATACTGTATTACATTATTTTGATCTATCTCTAAGGGTTCAGCTAACGTTTGCAATGTAAGCGCAAAAAATGTGTTTATTTACGACATCGAATTAAAAACCTCTAAAATCATCAGTGTTCCTCTACTATATTGTTCGTGTACTATACATATAAACCTTCCTCTTGAATCACTCTATCAATTTAAAAAAAACGCATCAAAATCTGTTGCGAAGTTTTAAAGACCTAAGCATACATAGATAGGGACAGACAGACACCAAAAGCGACTTTGTTTTATACTATTTAGTGATGTATTTTATTATTAAAAGCACCTACATAATTGTAATGATACTTCATTGTATTTCAAACATCATTATTTATATCGTGCAACCTACCACAGTTTAATCTTTTTTTGCCCAAAGTTTAAAGTAGAGCATGCCTTTTGCGTCAGCATATACCACAACTGAACATAAGGTTGAAATAAATAAGTCTATATTGTCTTTTCTGGCTATGCTTGTCACTTTTCACTATAAAGAATGTGCCACAAGTTTTGAAATTATGACAAAAAGTTAAAGTTAAGGGGCTTCTTATAGCCGGTGACCTTGAGTATTTGCCTTCTCCTCTTTTCCTATATTATTACACTTGAATGATAAATTACATAAATACGGGAGCGTTTTGGCGAGAAAAATGATCTACGTCCACCCGTCCAAAGGGCTAGGTGAACTATGATTTGACATTTTGACGTCGTGATTTACAAAATTTGTTACCGAGAATAGAAAAAATGCTAATATCTAAAAAAAATGTTCTGTTAGTAAAAAAAGTATTTGTACAATATTTACAATCATATTCTCTGTGGCTAGCTATAAATTTCGTGTTGGTAAATGCTTAGGTGTAAAAAGGTTGAAAAAAAAAACCAAAAAGACATATTTTTACTGTATGTAGAACAATTCATGAAAAGAAAACTTGTACAAAATTGAATGCATTGTGCAATGCCAATGTATTGCATATATTTGTTTAATTATTTTATGATGCCCTTTTAAGGTACTTTCTACAAGTTGAAAAACGTATATTTTCAAAGAGAGCCCCTTATGGTAGATTATAAAAAGGGGATAAAACGTAGGACTCTAAGGGCTGCGGAATAGTCCGAGAGATTTACCGTAACCCTGGAACGGAAAATGGCAAGAAACGCAAAATGGCAAGAAACGCAAAATGGCAAGAAACGCAAAATGGCAAGAAACGCAAAATGGCAAGGAACGCAGGTGGTTTTTAGTAAAAAAAAGTCTGTCACTACCTCTCGCTCCACCCAGAGCGACAGGAGTTGTTTGATGATTTCCAACAAAAAGAAAAAAAGAAAAGACTGACTCCAAAGACCAATTTAAATTTTGGTCCTCAGAACGTCAACTTTTCCGCTTCGAGGACATGAATATGACGCAGTAGGTAGATTAAAAACCTTATTAGACGTGGGAAGAAAGGTACTACATTCAAATCACAAATTGGAAGTTATTTACAAGTATAAAACATAAAAGGTATGGAGAAGTATTTCGAAATGTAATACCAAACGAGATCTCTGTCAACTTTATTATTTAGTATTCATTGTATAAACATAATACCTATAAAAATGGCGGTTTCTCTGCCAGCAGGTATTCTAAACAAAATTAACATAACAGTAACGATACTAATTAACATTCATGAGAAATTAATCACCTTACTTAATGGCGTCCTTTTCATTATGTCCAGGGGTCATAACGTGGCATGTTCGAAATGTAAGTCGTGCGAGCGTGAAAGAGGGATGGAGCTTTACACCCTATATAGCTCCATCCCTGAAACAATTCAGTTTAGGTCGTCAAATGAATTGTGTTAAAACCTCGTGGGGGCCTATGGATGACTTGGACAATGAAATCCTAAAATTCTGACGGGATTTATTGCGATCGCTGAAAGGTGCTCTGGAGTGACGTCACTTGCACGGGGAGTTGCCCAGAGGCAAATAGAGTATAATTACCAAACAAGGGTACGGATGTCATGTCCGTGGTTTAAATGTAAGTTAGGATTGTGGTTTTAGTCAGTAGGAGTCTGACACTGCCCAGACTGGCTCGTCTGTGAATCTTTCCCATACCTGCCGAAACAAAACAAAAAAAAAGCTTGGATAGTGAAGTCCGTTTCAAATATTAGAACTTAATTCGAAAGAGCCTGGGAGTTCTAGGAATTCTAAATTTTCTTACGTTTATTTGCATTTTGCAGGTCACAACTAGGCTCTACGTTTGTTAAAATATGATTTGCGATCGTAACAAATCTGGGGGCACGGCAGTGTCCCAGCCAAGGTCAGCAAAAAATAATTGCTTTTAAAGCAGTTCTCATCTCTTTACTGCACCTATATTTATTATCACGAACTAACTTCTGCCGCCGGCTTAACCGGCCTAATATTACGTTTCTCCATACAAACTTTGGACCCACATTCAATCTGAAAAAATTGATGAAAATTGAATTGGTGAATTGTGCACACCTACCACAGTGTTGTCTTTTTTAACCCAATGGTTGACTGGTAGAGAATGCCTTGTGGCATTACGTCCGCCTATGCACCACCACTGTACATCAAGTTTTAAATAAATAAATAAATATGTCAGTTAGTCAGTTTCTCCGTAAAAATAAGTATTTCGAAGTCCCAAAACTGTTGGCATACAAGCACCATAATAAATGTGAAACAACTTTCTCTTTTCCGATTCATTACATAATGGCAGCCTGCGGACCGCGGTTGGGCCCAAGCGTCTTAACAATGCACTAACAAACAGGGTCAAAAACATGGCCTTATTGTCTAGCTATAGATTATGATTGATTACTTTAGGTCTTAAGTTCAAGCGTGTTAGCCTGTCGCCATTGATCTGAGGGTTCAGAAGAATCTAGAACAAGTGAATATATTTAGTAGATACTTCTGATACATGGATGTATAATAATAATATATTATAGTGAATAGTATGGAGGATCAGAGCCATTTACGTAGATAGAAGTTCGAAGCAACCAACACCCCAGCAAGTGATGGAGGGCAACCAGGAACTATTACGTGGGCGAAGCCTCTGGTAGATGTTAGTAAATAAAGGACAGTGTTTTATCTATCTTCCGTCGACCATATTATATAAGGTGTTAAAAATTAACTTGACGAATTTCGAGGGGACATTGTACTCCTCATTATGAACAACTTTTACTATGGGATCAAACTTGAAATCGCGAAAAAAAAATCAGCTGTTCTGTTGTATGTTTATGTTCGCATAACTCGTCAAAATGTATGGAACAGCTGATTTTTTTTTCGTTGCCGTTGCGGAGCCGTTACCACTCGGCCACCACTGTTTTTATAACACCATAAAATATTCATTAGAATAATACGAAAACTAGTTATCTTGATCATCATCATTAATCCTCAAGACTTTTACTGTTCCGTAGAAAAGGGAAGATTCTCTGAGCAGACGGGTGTATAGTCGGGCCCAGGCAACTGCCCGATTGTTGGATGTCAGGCTGTTATATATGTTCTAATCGCGTGGAGAGCTTTAATGTCGTGGCACAGAATTTTGTATTTTAGTTCATATTTAGCGTCACAGATGTCGCTACCTACACTAGTATTTCTCCACTCAATTCTGATTAACAGGCTCTCACAGGATATTCTTATCCCAAGGGTGTCTAAAGTTTGACCTTGAGACGCTTATTAAGAACGATATTCCGATATTTATTTGGTCCACTAACTTGGGAATAAACTTTACAGGAAAATGGCCCTTAATTATCATAGCAGGTTACACGTGTACGGATAGATAATATTTATTTTACAAGTAAATTGTTGATAAATCTGGAGAATAAAGTCTTTCCGGAAAGCCTTTTGGGTAGTTTTCTGATTACTATGTAAATATTTCCCTTTTTGTCTTTTTTAATAAAGATGTCATAGTAATCATTTCAAAATTACCTCCTGTCTGCTTTTCGCCCACGTCGTTGGTTTTATCGTACGAAATCTTGCTACTTCAATGAAAAGTAAATCAGGTATGAAGAGAACCAAGATTACCGACATAGTCCGAAGAATCGTCAAACTCAAGTGGATGGTAAGACATAGCTCGCAGAACAGGTGGTCGTTGGGACCGAAAGGTTCTGCCCCCCTAGCCAAGTTACAATCGTTTCGTTCGCGCCGAACGCCTCGAGTAGGCTACGCTTTCGATTCCTTTGTTATGACCACGTGACTGAGCGTTGAAATGACGTCAGAACAAAGGAATCGGAGGCGTGGCCTACTCGAGGCGTTCGGCGCGAACGATACGATTGTAACTTGGCTAGGGGGGCTGCAATGGCGATCGCGTACAGGAAGACGCTGCGTTGGAAGGCCTTTCCCAAGATGGACTGATGACCCAGTGAGGGTTGCGGGATTCCGAAGGATTCTAGACGCATAGGACCCGTCGTTGTGGCGACAATTGGGCACGACGATGTGGGAGCCCTGTGTTAAACAATGGACGTCTTTCGACTAAAATGGTAATGACGAATAAAAATAATCCTAATATAGATTATGGTCCACCCGTGTCCCAAATTCTATACTGATTCGTTCGGCCAATAAGGCATGATAAGTTAACAAACTAACAGATACAGTTACTATCGCATTTATAATACTAATATGAGTGTCTATAAAACTGAGGATAATGTTTTTCCTGGAAGCATTTTTATTATCATTTCTGATGACCATTTCAGCAATCTCAGTGACATTTTTGACGTTGAGCTTCTTCTTTAAGTAAACAAGTATTTTCTTAAGCGTGTATGCTCATACACGCGTCATATAATGTAAGTCAGTAAAATGAATTTTCTTGGAAAATTAATAACGGTATTTCTCTGAGTGATTTTATGACTTCGTAGGTAATTTTTCACACCGCCTCGTGACATCTAAATAACATACGGATTCGCACTTTACGCGTCTTATTATGACATATCTTATTATTATAAATCTTTATAGGTATTAATACGTCTGTATTAGGTGACATCGGGACTCCGCCCACGTGAAATCGGTATTTGTACCTTTTATTTTTTTATAGCCCAAAAAAATTGTTCTAAGGGAACTTATTTGCGGGAAAAAAGTATCATATCTTCTATTCCAGGACATGGTCTACCCGTATGCCAGATTTCATCCAAATCCATTCAGCCACTCGAGCGCCACAATCCAGTTTGTTAGGCCTAACTTTGAGAAAGAGTTCAATCTTCGAATCCGACTCGGCTGGGCAGCTTTCGAGAAGTTGCACGGTATCTTTTCGTCCAACATAACATAGTGTCTCACAGTGTGTGTTGCCAGTGATGCACTGAAACGTGGTAGCTTACATGGGCTTCATCAGAAGGCTTAAATTTACCCAAAGGGCAAAATGGAAAGGGCAACGCTTGGAGTTTCCTTACGTAATCGCTTTAGGAATGAAGATATCCATAGGAGAACTAAGCCCACCAATATAGCCAAAAGAATTGCTAAACTTAAGCGGCAATGGCCAGGGCACGTTACACGTCTTTCGGCTGAAATGACGATGATGATGATGACTCGACCGCCACGCATCAGTGTAACACGGTACCTTAACATCATCAGTAAGGGAGATAAAATGATCCTGGGTAATGTTTCAGTACCTACTGTGGAACGAGGAGAAGAAAGCGCTAAAATATTTGAAATTGCGGACACTGAGGCCACCCAGGGAAGTAGGAAGCGTGGTTTGCGGCCTTGCTCGAGCGACCAGGATCACGTAAATTTTGTGAGGTATTCCACTTTGGGCACCCGCTTAAACGGCACCTGAGTGAATGGCACGTGCGGTACTCCACTTTGGGTACCTACGAAAAATATCAATGGGTGCCCAAAGTGGAATATCGCAGGTGCCATTCACTCGGGTGCGGTTTAAGCGGGTGCCCAAAGTGGAATACCTCAATTTTGTATGTGTATGTATAGTATCGAATGTGTGTAAAATCCGAGTGCATGTTTATTTTGAAAAGTATTTCCGAGATGCCATTAAAATTTTATATTTTCTGCTCAGTGAATGTTGGTAAATGATAAATTATATTTATTTTGCAAATAGGTTTTTTAAAAACATTTTTACACGTCAATTTTTTTTTTGTCAATTCAAACTAGATGTATCCGGTGTTTCCTAGCTGACTACCCTAAGAAGAAACACCGAAACAAACACAGGGGTAAAAAAAAAGTTGGAAAGTTTTCATCAAAGATTGGCCTAGAAGATGAAGGGAATTTCTACCAGTGTTTTTAATATGTGGTGCTGTTGTGTTTAATTTTACTAAGGTTTTCTGTCTTACTGTGGTTTTTGGACAATAAATGTCGTTTATCAAAGGGTTAATTACCATAATTTAAAATTTTATTATATTTCTATGTTTATCATTATATGACTTTAATTAACACATCACAACCTCTTTATTTTAAAGCAAAAATAACGAACATTTAGTTAATTCTGTGCTTTGTACAAATGAGACGGTTTACCATATTTTTGATGTTGAGTTGAAATATTTATTCTGTTACTTTTAAAGACAAGGAAGAATATTATTGTAATTGTGTCAGAATAACAAAAAGCATAGCAGATAAAAAACAACCTAAAATTACTCTTAAAATAAAAATGTTTTACTATTGACAGGCTCGCGCTTGACCATTATCTCACCTGCCCCCTAGCCAAGTTACGATCGTATCATTTGCGTCGAACGCCTCGAGTAGGCCAGGCCTTCGATTCCTTTGTTCTGACCACGTAACTGACCGTTGAGATGACGTCAGAACAAAGCAATCGGAGGAGTGGCCTACTCGAGGCATTCAACGCAAACGAAACGATCGTAACTTGGCTAGGAGGGCTAATGTTATGCGAAGATATGGTCGACAATGGAGTACGCTTGCCTATCAGTAACTAGACCCCTACGTTGTAGCTATCACGCAACACAGACTCCGCTAGGGAATTCCACTCCTAAACTGTACCCACAATGAATGTGTCTCCATAAGAAATAATGATTAACTTTGTATAATTTTAAAAAATCTCAAACATAAACACGTTAAGAAGCAGTATGAATTTAAACTTAAGTCAAAAAAACTAGTCACGATAAACCACATCCCAGTTTGTTTTAAATCTCACAATTCGTCGGCAAACGTTTGAAAACTTTTATGCGACAATTTTAGCCGGCACAGTTTTAAAGTTATCTTTATAAAGAGCCGCAACGGCAAAACATTTGAATAAAAATGTAAAAAATGTTATACAATTTTGTTTTAATTGATGACATGATTAAAAACCGGGCAAGTGCGAGTAGGACTCGTACATGAAGGGTTCCGTACCGTACGTAGCAAAAAACGTGTAACAAATACGTTTGTTGTATTGGATCTCCATTAAATATATATTTTATTTTAATTTTTAGTATCTATTGTTATAGCGGCAACAAAAATACATTATCTGTGAAAATGTCAACTATCACGGATCACATCACAAATGGACAGACAAACAGACAGCAGAGTCTAGTTTTAGGGTCTCGTTTTACCTTTTGGGTATGGAACCCTAAAAACCAGTTTGCAGATTGCGTCACAGTTATCATAACGTTACCTACACTTGTTTTATAAGCTGCTGTTTTTATTTTTTAACTAGCTGTCCCCGCAGTTTCACCTACATCTTTAGTTACTGAGGCCCTCTCACGAGCTCTTACGGGTTCCGTTATATGATCTTAACCGAACTGTTAAAAGGATGGAGCTATGTAGGGTGTTTAGCTCCATCCCTCTTTGGGCGGTTAGTCTCCTCTTTGAGGAGTAGCTGGAAAGACCTCACGGCGCCTTTACCTTCCGCAAGACGCAGGTCCTCACCGGACATAAGTAAGTTCGGGAGGTTTCTGCACCGGATTCGTGAGATCCACGTGGCCCTAGAAAAATGGCAAAGAAGGAACAGGAGTGAATTTTTAGTCAGTAAAAATCTGACACTATTCCCGCCCCGCCCAAGAGCGGGGAATGTCATTGGATGATATCCCCAACCGAAAAAAAAAGCTCCATCCCTCTTTTTCGCTCTTAAGCACGTCATAGTAAGACCCCAAATCCGCTCCCGTGGGTCACAGTGTGTTATAAAATGGTTTAAAAAAAAAACATTACGCTATCACTAAAGACGCGGGTGAAACCGCGGGGAAAAGCTAGTAACAACACAAAAAAGGTCAGACATTGTGTTTTTATAATTTTTGATTAAGAAAATCTCTGTGACAGTAAGAAGAGAATTTAATCCCTGTTAGTGCTAATAGAAATAAACCTAGAAATATGTGCACTCATTTCAATTTCAATAACTTTACTGCTTGTAATAAAATTTGACATTTAAACAGACTTTTTTACTGTCCGTGCAACCGAATTTGACTTCTATTCTGTAGGCATAAGGATGACATTAAAAACAAAAAAAAATTGGTTCAATACCAAATATTTACTGCAGCCGCCATTTGCCTTGCCACCAACGTAATAAAGGTCAAAATCGGTTGAACGGTTAGTAAAATATCTTTGTTTGTACGGCTAATCTTATTTGCAATGGAGTATAAGCCGAGAGAGACTCGTGAAAGGTTACTGATTTTCCGAGATGAAAATGCCCAATATACTTTGACACAATGTCAAAATACCCACCCACCACACTACCACTTATTTCTATTTATGTCTCCAGCACCCTATTACAAACTGTCAAGAATTAGAACACGAAAAATATACTATCGAGTTGAAAAAACGTTCAGAAGTTAGATTACAAATAAAAGAATTTGACAGCCACCTGAACACTTCCAAAATGGACTTAAAGTGAAAGTTATATCGTAAAAGATTTGTTTTCTGTTTTGGTTCAAAATAAAAATAAAAATCTTATTTCTGGAATCCGGTTAATTTGTCTGCTTTAAATATTCAATATATTGAGCAGTTTGAATACTATTGCTAGTGTCCGATGTGCTAGCCGACAAATTCAGATATAAACTATAAGGGCTATATTCCACCGGAACACCATGGCGGCGTGACCAGTCGCCGCTACCACCAAAATGTATACAGCTCTAGAGACAGTTACTCACCTGGTGTCCGTGTGGTTGCGCAACCAATTCGGCGGCGCGACCAGCTTGGACGCGTGCACTTAAGGTCTATTTTGATACTGTCTCAGTGTGGTGTTGCGACTTTGGTGTCTAGTTTGGTAGTTTACGGACACCATGGCGGTGCAACTCGTCGTGCCGCCATGGTGTCCCGGAAAAATTTAAAAATACTTCTAAGCAAGCGTGCCCATCGTCAAACACATTATCGCTTACAGTTCGAGTTCGACATGACATTTTTTTTTATTTCGTTAAGCGGGTCATTAAAAAGTTGCGTTCCCTCAAACATAATGTTTAGGTTGCGGTAAATTTTTATTCTAGGTCTACTTTAACTTTCACGACTAACCAAACCAACCACTGTTTACTATTCGAAATGGTAAATGTAACAAAAAAGTTTTAGCTAATTACACGAACCCGACATCACAGTTTGAACTTACTGCGAAATAAGGTTTAAAACTAAAACCAACCAGCAGTTGTTAACTTTTAGTTCTAAGCGACTAGTTTGAGTTTTAAAACGTAACCAGTCGTGTTAACGTAAACGCTCGCGTTAACGTTTATTTGGCAATCAAACAATTATGTTTTGATATGGTATACAGTCATTTTGAATCCTATTAAAATACGGATGCAACACTTTCTAATACGTTTGCCAGCAAATGTATAGAGTAGGGTCCACTTACTAGAGTGCCCAAAGTGCCTTACTGCACTTTGGAGAACCTTAAAAATGCAACTGACCCCGCTACAATACTTTTTATAAAAATAACTGTTTCCTAAGGTACAGACAGGTTTTCTGCCTAGTTTAGGAAAGGGAGTCCTATGATCATTTCATTCTGATTGTATTGTTTTTTTTTTCCTTTCGTATTTAAGACTACTCTATATGCCTTTTATCTACAAACTAATTATTGAATAAATTATTACTCTGTATAACATAGTTGGCCTTATGATGTTCCCACTGCTGGGACTCAGGCCTCCACTCTTGGAGAGGAAATGGGCCGTAATCCACCACGCGGGCCCAGGGGCCCAAGTCTGCTATTTTTATAAATTCTTCATTCCAACACGATTCTATTGTCATTTTGCTAAAAGTTCGTAATCTGTTAATTCATAATGGCCGATTATTGATAGATCAGTGGTCTCGTAATAAAATTTCGGTAAGAGCTGTCTTGTAACGAATTAAAAGCAGTAACTGCACAGTGACGTTCTAATAGTAGGTCACAGATAAAAAAAAAACTGTCAAAATTTTAGCAAATTACCGTATATGTCTGATACTCATTTGTCATTACGTACGAGATTACCATTCTTTGCCATTTCTTTCAATGGAGTGCCAGTGGTTGACCATTGGAAAGTCATAATGACGCCATTATACTAGTAGATTACCAAACTTGGTCAAAATCAACAATTATGAAGTCAATGATCATTTTGACACTCTTGTAATAGCAGAGTTGAGGTCCAGTTCGGGTGAGTGGATGTCGCATTTCCTCGAATTTTTGGTTCTAGAACATTTCCTCAAGATAGAGCCATTTGGCGCAGGAAAGTGAGGAGACCTGACCCCAAATAATGAGACCAGGGAAGGAAGAAGATCTGTGTATGATTATAACATTATTTTTAATGGCGAGTTCGTAAACTGATTTCGTAACTACTGTTTTTATTTTATCATTTAACAAATGTGACCACCTGTGACAACGACTAAGAGAGTTTTTACCAACCCTCCTCCCCTCGGTTGAATAAAAAATCATAATATTAAATTGTATTAAACTTGACAAAAAATAAAAGGACCGTTTTGACATCTGTCAAAACGAATACTTAAATACGCAAAAAGAATACTCCCAATAAACGCTAAAAAAAAATGTATGTATTTTTTTAAAACGCTTTATTTAAGTAATTATTATTTTATTGTTTTTTTTTTCAGTTTCGTTCCAAGTTACATTCTAGGGTATTTCTCAAATGTCAAAACGGACCTTTTACTTTTTTACGAGTATACCGGATGATGATGAAATATAATTTTTTGTAAGTGTCCTTAACTTACAAAAAAATTATATTTTTTTGCGCTACGTCGGCATTTATTTTTGTTGGTATTGGTTGGTAACGTCTTAGTGCGAGATAATTTTATATATTATCCAGTATATTTTTTTACGGACTATACAGGTAACACATTTGAAGTATATACATATATACTTATTTTCATAGGTACGGTAAATGGAATATTTATAGGTAAATCAATGCCACACAATATCGTTACCTTGAATATTAAATGATAGCAACATGAACTAGCTTGTGGTTTTCGAATTCCTAGAATACTCTTGTGTAGTTTCCTGTTGAACATCGCAAATAGGTGGATAAAGATTAATTACTTATATAATTTGTTTAAAATTAAACTTGTATATAAGGTGTTAAAAAATTAACTTTAAGAATTTTGAGGGGCCATTGTACTCCTCACAATGAACAACTTTTACTATGGTACCAAACAGCGAAAAAAAAATCAGCTGCTCCATACATTTTGACGAGTTATGCGAACATAAAGTTAGGGAAAAGCTTTTTCGGAATTTCAGGTTTGATCCCTTAGTAAAAGTTGTTCATAATGAGGAGAACAATGTCCCCTCGAAATTCTTAAAGTTAATTTTTTAACACATTTATAAAACAAGTATCTACACTCTGATGAAACCTAGGTTTAGTTTTTGATTATATTTTACGAAGCAGGATGCCCACTCGCCCCGGCAAATATCATATCAACTTTTTTTTTTCCACAACTATCACACAACGCCGTCTAATCCCAAGCTAAGCAAAGCTTGTGTTATGGATACTAGACAACTAATAAACATATTTATATATTTCTAAATACATACATATATAGATTACACCCAGACACAGAACAGATGATCGTGCTCATCTCACAAACATTTGTCCTGGGTGGGAATCAAACCCACGACCTCCGGCATAGCAGTCAGGGTCACTAACCCTAGGCCAACAGGCCAGTCGTAGTACTTAGTAACAGTACTTATAAAAGTAATACACGTAAGTTTATTGAAAAACGCTTGATACACGTGGAAAGTCACTGCAGCACTCGGCTCCATGACACCTTCGCCTACAGCTGGGGCAAATTTCGCCTCAGTCGCAATGACAAAATTTGTCCACTTGTATCAAAATGTACTAATTTCATTCGTATCAAAATAGAAAGCTGCGAGTATAACAAAAAGTCAGGAAGGTCGCCATAGTCATAACGGTGTCAAACAATACGCCTACACAATATCGACATGTCACACAGGTCAGCCGTGACCACTGACAGGATGACACTTTCACATTTATGATGATGTTATCTACACATCTACTAGCGGTCATACGACAGATGTTGTCCTACTCAAAAGCTGGCTAGTCGTCAAAAAAAAAATTGAGAACCTGATTGCAGCGCCACCTACCGGGTTTATTTTCAGACCATCCTGGTACCTAATTAAATGTATACACAAAATTTCATCCGAATTGATCAAGCCGTTTAGGAGGAGGTAGGAGACAAACATATGTACAGAAGCGTACAGAAGAATTATATACGTATACATGTATCTTTATATACATAAAGAAAAATAAAATAGCAGTGTCTGTTTGGAATATCAAAGTAACATTACTAAATGATAAATTTACAATATTTTTTTTTGAATTTTTGTCTATAAGTCTATTTGTTTTGCATAATCTCCGAAACAACTGAACCAATTTTGATGGGACTTTCACTGGGACTCAAAAAACTTCTTGAAAGTGTGACCAAATTGCATTATACTGTTTTACATCGAATTTGCGGGCGTTTGTTGTTAGTGTTGCTAGTTAATTCTATATTGTCGTTTATATTTATGACTGGCCTGTTGGTCTAGTTACTACGGTTAGTGACCATGACTGCAATGCCGGAGTTCGTGGGTTCGATTCCCGCCCACCCAAGACAAATGTTTGCGTGACGAGCACGATCATTTTTTATGTCTATAATATTTATGTATTAAAAAAATATCAGCTGTCTAGTCCTCATAGCACAAGCTCTGCTTAGTTTGGGACTAGATGGCGTTGTGTGAAACTTGTAGAATGTTATACTAATAAATCATTTATTTTCAGACATCTTGTCCCATTGATACATACCATACAGACTAACATATATAAAGTAAATACAGTTTATGTTTGTTTTGTTAAGTACCCAATATCTGCCTACTTATTCAATAAAATATATATTGACTTAACCACGACTAACCTAAATAAAACTTATTGTCAAGAATTGTTTTTCCTTCCTTTTGTCTTATTGTTAATGATATTAATTTTATGGTTTTCCCATTACACGCCGTATTTACCGGCTTGATAATTTAAATTCCGTCATTTTAATATAATACCGTTTCGTCGTAAACATCACTAGTCTGGAATAGTCTGGATAAGGTTAATAATGGGCTACAACCCATAGCAAAGCAAAGGATCTAGCTTTATGAGCATTTTGGCTGTTTTTGTGCACCCCCACACACATCTGGGCACGCGATAATTATGCCAGTAAGTCTCCTTTTTGAGGAGTGGCTGGAAAGACAATACGGCGTTCTCATCTTCCGCATGACGCAGGTTCTCACCGGACATGATAAGTTAGGGAGGTTCGTGCATTAGATTCGTGCGGAAGAAACGCCCGGGTGCCACCTTTGTGTGGACTACCCGGAGGAAACGGTGGAGCATACGGTAGAGGTTTTCCCCGCTTGGGCAGACCACCGCCGTATCCTCGTGGGGACGATCGGTGGCAACGACCTCTCGCACCGGGCTCTAGTACAGGCCATAGTCCGGAGCGAGGACGAATGGCAGGCTCCTTCTGCGAAGCAGTAATGCTAGCAAACGAGGCAGACGCATGCGCGAGGGAACGGCCCTCACGCCCCAGCTGCCGGAATCCCGATCCCGATTTCTAGTCACCGTAGGCGTAGGCTTGCGGACGGCGAGCATTATTAAATAAAATCTAGTTTAGTTAATACTATAATTTTGCTGACAACTTGTCAGAAAAATTTAACGAATTCTAACCCGGGCTGTTTATCAACTTCAGCTAAACGTTCTCAAAACTTTAGTTAAAAATTTACGATATCCGCAGTATAGACGAATAACGCTTTTCAGAACCATCAATAAGGTTAGGCTTTTCACAGACTGCTCCACCATCTTCTCCAAAAAACAAAAGACACTGACCTGGTACTTCTTGATGGAGTCCATCTGCTCCTTGCTGACATTGTCGTGCGCCGGCGGCCGCGGTGGGGCGTTTTGTGCCGAGTCACGTGGGGGCACTGCTGGAGCTACTGTCTTCGCAGTGCCGTTCACCTGCTGCGGAGACGAAGAAGGTTAGTGATGTGAAGTGGCGGAGAAGAGTTGATGGAGGAGAGTATAGGTGTGGGAAAGACAAGAGTTAAAAAGACGTCTTTATCTTGAACGACTTAAAAATGTTGCAAAATGTATTGTTCTGCCTATAACGTACGGTACTGCCAACGTTACATACGATGAGAATAACTTATCACAAATAAACTTTAGCAATTTGTTTAAAAAATGTGTTAGGTGATCTAGGAATCGAACCCAGAAAGTTCTTACGGGACCAGAAAATCAATAAGAAAATATTTTAGAATTTACAGTAAAAATGAATCATAATTTTCTGGTATTCTTTCAAACATATACATATCATGAACGCTTCAAATGCAGATCCAGAAATAAATATATAACTCAATTCAGTAATCGCTAGAAACTATAGCGGTAGGTATTAGAAATGAATTAAGTAATCTCAATAGTAACTTACTTATACATAGGTTAAAGAGAATTATGTACTCAAATCTGGACAAAGGACTTGCACAATAATACTATCATCCATTATTCTATTACATTACAAAATAATAACCCAGTTTATAAACATGCTATACCCATTTTATGTAACTAATAAGGCTAAGTTCAGATGTAATGAAGATCAGCTTCATCTGAACACATTCTTAAGCTTCAAAATGCAAACCAACTTTTTCCCAAATTAAAGGCAATATCAGACATGCATTTTGATCTAAAATTTGGCGTAAAGATACTTATTCTTAACATTTTAGACACAGAAGTATTCAAGGTAAATTCTGTAACACAGAAAAAAAAAGTTACGGAATTTCGGATTTCAAAACAAAAGTTAATCTGCTTGATATACTTCTGTTTCTCGTTCATGATAATTTACGACACAAGTTCTGTTATAATTTCTAATATTATATCCACTTTTAACATTAAATCATTGGAGTTATACAAGTTTTCAAATATTTCGTTTAAAAGAGACATTTGTACTAATAAGAAAAAGTTTTATACTCCTTTTTGGGATAAAATGAAAATGTTTTGGTTACCTACGCAGAAAAAAAATTGTTTTATTATAGCTGTTGGAAGATAGCGAATATAAGAATAAAGTAAAACTTAAAAAAAAGTGACACCTTTCTCCCAAATGAGGTGGAACAGCTTGTAGTACTACTGACTTTGGTCCAAGACTGGCTTCCCCCAGCAGCTTGACCCGCGTGAAAGTATGCTTCTCCATACAAACTTTGGACCCTCGTTTCATTCAATTTTTTTTTTTCATTTTACATTTTGCGTGTGGTCACAGCATTATGCTGAGCGTTCGGCCGTTTTGCGTGGATGTGGCGCATATTTTTCTCATAATATACTTTTAATTTGTTAGTTCTAAATTTGCGCCTTGTTCCGGCAAATACTATGTTTTTTTTCTTTCTTTCTTTCTTCCTTTTTTACATTCCATTAGGGAATTAATTTTGCAAAAGCCTATCTTAGTATTCGCCTACGTCATAAAAGGATACTTTGTGCAAAATTTCACGCTCCTAGTCCCAATAGTTTTGGCTGTACGTTGATATGTCTGTCAGTCAGTTTCTCATTTTATGTATATATATATGCTAAATAAACCTCCACTAATTTCAGAGACAACAGTAGAAAATAACATTCTTGCAAAAGTTTTAACTAAACTAAACCAAAGACAATAAACAGAATGAAATAGAAATAATCTACTGAAAATAAACAATAATAATAATAAGAAATTGAGCTATTAATTACATTTAAACCAACAATCAAGACAATATATATGACAGTATTTGTTTTCAGAATATCAATATAACCTTGATACAACATGCAAAATGTATTAAAAAATTGTATACTACGATATTTGTCTTATATAAAGATTCCTTATAAAAATATTAGTAACCTGAAAAGGAAAAGAATATTATATCTTCAAACATAAAGTTACCAAAATTAAAAGACATTTTTACATAATTGATTGATTATTAAATATAAGGACGTGATTTACATAGAAACGTTTCGATATATCGCACACTTCATTAAAAAGAGACGTAACTCAAAAAAGAGGTTACTGAAAACTGAACCTTATTTTTGAAAGGTGTGTTTTCAAATTCAAACACCCTGTTTTTGAGTTAGACTTTTTTATGAGTAAGCATGCGATATGTATGTTACCTGCAACAAGCATTATAAGTACTCATACGTAAAGTAATATAACTCATATTTTAGAACATATCTTTAATTCAGCCATTAAATATCAACTTAAAATCCATATTTCTTATGATTAGGCGGTCATACATAAAATAAAAATGTTTAATGATTAAAATCTCTTAAAGAATGAAACTAATGCCACATATTTCATAGCCTTAGGAGACCCTTTGGACGTAATATTATTATAACCTATCTACGCAGATTATATCCCCAATTGGGTACGCCTATAAAAAATTGAGGGAACTTGCCTATTATTATCTCGGACATTATTTCTTCGTAAATTCACTTTGTGGATAGAAAGCAGATATAAATTATCTTTTAATAATTTTAAGTTATCTAAAGTGAAAATTATAAGTGGTTTCTCTAAGATGAGCACACCCTGATGTAGCTTCTCCCTACCAATATTTTCCAAATTACTATAGAAATCCCGTAATTTTAAATAATACACAAGATGAATGACATTCCTTCTAACAATTCTATTTTCAAAAATAAATATTTTTCAAACCAAACAAAGCAAATCCCAAAGAAACAGCCAAATGCGATTCAAAAATATTTTGAATGTTAACGGTCAGGAGTTCCAAATCAACATGGCCGCATATTCCGCAGACAGCAGAGCGTTTTAGTGCAAAAAGCGTGATTTATGACAAATGAGTGATGAATATGAAACTGATGAAATCATTGTAAGTATACAACTTCTGAGGTATATGACTAGCATAGAATTTTTAAAAATATTCTTAAATTGTCAAAAAAAAATAAAAAAAAAAAAAAAAAAAATAAAATTGCCAAATCCATGTATTGTAGTTAAGTTTTGTGTGTACAATAAAGAATAAAAAAAGGAAATATTTAAGGATAATATTTTTTTCTTTTATAAGTATATTTCTAAAAATATCCTATATATCATTATTACTCTCGTTAGTAGTTGCCAAGTTTGATTGATTTCATGGTAATGGCCGCTGCACGTAGGACGTTTTGCTAATCAAGATGCAGCTTGCACAATTATCTGATGCCTTTTAAATAACATATCGCTCATATAGCAATATATTGACACATCTACATTTTTCATATTTTACAGAAGAAACGAAGTTTTGAGTTCATTTTAAATGTTATATCAAAAATTGTGATGTTGGCTACTAGTATATAGACCATAATAGATAGTCAAAGATATAAATTATCCACTTTTAAACACTTAGGCCGTTAAAACTCAATTTCGCATTTATTGTAGATGTGCCAATATTTTACTAGGTGAGCGATATACATTTCAGTGTCACACGACAAGCCAAAGGGTTGATTTAATTTCCATTCCTTGCTCTTTTAAAGACAATATTATTATTTTTAAGTATAAGGCAGTTTTTCTGTTAGGTAATTAAAATAAGTTTTTTAATTAGAGATGAAAATATTGATGAATATAAGATCATTTGTCGTTAAAGATGTGCTATCTGTACTATATCATATAAGACTAAAAATAATTTAGGATGAAATGAATAGAATTATTGAAGCTTTAGTTAATAAAACATTATACGACAATCAGAGAGTAAAAATAATAGTCAAATTGTGATAATTAATGATGTCGTGATTCACGTATTTACAAAACGAGGTGAAGGTAATAGGAATACGCGAGCTCCTGGTAATTCTAACCAACAAGCAAGTAATTGCCTTATCTTTGTGGCAATGAAGATAAAAATTACTAGTTTTAGATACCAACACGGCTCATTCAGTAAGCTACACTGAATGTAAAATGCTTCTAATAGAAAAACTCAGCACATTATTGCAAAAGGACGATATTATAACAGACAAAGACCATAAATTAATATTCATCTTGAAACATCTGATAGTAATTACAACAACGTTATTGATAGCCTCAATATCGTCAATAATACTAAAGCAAATCAAATAAGGTTCGTATCAATATTTGCCCAAGAATTTAACAAATAAAGAAAACTTGATTATGTTTACTTTGAATACCTATAAGTACCTCATAATCACTTATAAGGAAAACATAAATGAATCATTATTAATTGAAATTATTAACTTGATTACATTCTTATATAAAACTGATGCAAATATTATTCTGAAGAGAATAAAACATTTGTTAAGTTCGTGTCGATAACACTGTCTATGTATAAATAACACTAGAATAATATTTAAATAATACTATCTTCAGAAAAACAGCTGTATGCAAATTTAGATATGATAAAGATATTAAAATCGAATATAATAAATGACTACAAATTATAATATGACTACTAATTACCTTACATAATAATGTTAATGATTTTGTTAATAACTAATTAGTACGAATTGGTGTTAGTCATGATAAGTTAAAGCCCCATCAAATACCGATATCCACAGAACATATCCTACACATCATCTTAGTTCCAAATGAATACAATGCCGATGTTACAGACCCTTTCGACCCTTCAGCAGATTAATGGGTCGGGATCGAACTGATCCGTTGCTTTATTATAGCCAAGGAAAAGGCTGATTTAATAGTGAATGTCAATTAAGGTCAATTCAAATGATGTATATTGTGATCAAATTCCATATTTAAACGCCAGTTATTCTTCTTTTACGTTTCTCAAAAATATTCTTTAACATTGTATTCTAAAACTAAGTTGACGTTCCTACAAGTACCCATATCTCCAATGTTCCCATGACAACCATGCGTAGCAATGTGCCCATTACCTGAAACGCCACGCTCTTTCTGTCCATGGTAGCGATACCCGGGTATTTAGGAGTCGTTTTCACAATTTGGACAAACGTATCAGGAACGTCCACGGCCACCTCTCTTCCGAGGAGCACCGGCGTAGTGTCAAAGCCAGGAGGCAGCTTGTACGAAGCGTAGACAGCCTCCCTGATCAACACAGAATCTGTTCTGGCTGAGTACGTGACTCCCTCTCTGCAATCTATCAAAGAATCCTCGCCGTTTGATATTAGGAGTTGGATTTTGTGATCGCTCAAATTGTGTGTTGTGTTCGAAGCTACTGAGTCAGATCTTTCGGAGATAAGGTCTCCGCATTTGGCTGTTTCTGAGGATCCTTTGCTTTTCTTGCTACCGAAGCTTCCTGAGCCGTCGGAGCTTTGCGGGAGGGAGAGCAGTTCTATGGTGCTGTTGTTCTTGAAGCTGCCGGAGCCGTCGGAACTGGGCGCGGAGATGTCGATGGTGTGGAGGACGGTGCTCTGCTTGCTGCCGAAGCTGGTGCCCGAACCGCCGGAGGACAAGAGCGGCTCGTCGTCCCTGGAGGTCCGGAGGCGTACCTGCGGGGGCCGCGGGGGCGGGTAGCGGGGGGGCGTTTTATTCCTCGCGATGAAACTGTCCGGAACATCCACCGCCATCTCACGGTGGGGACCTGGAATGTGCAATTGTAATATGAGTAAAAGAGTATTATAGACTTATGTCTATATCTGTTTATGAGTGGGGGAAATAAATAATTGTTGCCTAAAACAAATAAGCATCAGGGAATGGCCACCTCGTAGACTTTTACATCATTAGAAATGCCTACAGCAGTCCACTGCCTCTTCAATAGTTCGCCATTCATTTTTATTGTGCGGCAAGTCTCATTCAGCTGCTAGCTGGTCATAAGTCTATCAGTAGACTAGCGTTTGAAAACTTACAGTTTTAAATACCACATAGCCACCTCAACCAATCGTATTATGAACTTGTAATTTTCTCCCTATCTCTGTCTTAGTCCTGCTTAGTCTACTGTCCCGTATTACATTACCTCCGTCATTATTATCTACTCAATTAGCACGTACAACATCGAGCAGCATCTGCCGGAACGTATCATTACTGCCATCTGGTGATATGCGACAACCAATGAACCGCGAGCAACCACAGACAACCACTTATCTTATCTGTGGTACTAATTATATAAAACACTGGCCTGAAATAACTCTGGTATTTATTGCCCTTTGTTAGACGGCAAGTAGGTATTTGTGTTCCATTCAGGTGGGTTATTTTTATTTTCTTGTTCATAGTTGTTAGAAAAAAGCTTTAAAGTTATTTTTTTTTTGTGACTGCTGAGGCTCTAACACGAGCTCTAAACGCGATCCATTTGACGACCTAAACCGAGAATAGATAGTAGGTACAGGTTACAGGTCTTTGTCAAGTTTAATGACCAATTGTTTGAATATAATGGTGTAGATATATATGTAGATAGTTTATTAATTTGTGTATGTATTGTATAATTGTATGATATTTATGGTTTATTAGTATATCTATTCTTGTACCTATTCGCCTTTTTTCTCTCTTTTATTGTAGGTGCAATGCACTATTTATCTCTGCATCACCCTAAGGTTGACTGGTAGAAAATGCCTAAGGCATTAAGTCCACCGCTGTACGTTTGTGCATAAAGTATTAAATAGATAAATAAATGATCTATACTAACTACATTAACTAAGGCATGCTAAATGCTGGAGCTATATAGCGAGTATATCTCCATCCCTCTTTATCACTCTCAAACCTGACATTTTAATATGTCATGGCAAGCCCCAGAACTTTCCATTGGTTGGAGTTTTATGGGGATAGAAGCTTTTCTGATAGATCAGACAAGACGTGTCATTGACAGCAACTAAAGAATTTTGACTTCTTAAGGCTAACGATGAGACAATGAGGTTTAAAAAGTTTATTGAACAATATGTATAAAAAAAAAATTACAACAAAAAAATACAACGGACTTCAATATAAAAATAACACTAAAAGGATCAAAATAACGTTTAAAATAAAACAATTTCGGAAGTCGGTGTTAAATAAGAAACATACAAAACCGAGAAACACCGACTTCCGAAATTAAAGTTATTTTGATCCTTTTTTTGTTTTTTTTTTTTAGTGATGTCGGTTATTTCTTTGTTTGTAAAAAAAAAAAAAATTATTTGGTCCTCTATTTCATTAAGTTACATTTTATTTTCTTTATTTTGATACCTCACAAAAAACATAATATTACATTGTGTAACTGTCAGTCTATTGCCATTTTGATTTTTTTAAGTAATTTAATTAGGCTATGCATGGCTATGTCACTTCTGCATTCCAACCAAATCTAATGAAACCTCATTTGTTAAAATCTATCCATCTAGTTAGCTTAAGAGGTGTGCCTAAGAAAAATAATACAAACTTTTACCCTCCTAATGGGGCAGTCGAGCAAAGTTTTTTTTTTATGTTGGTATTTATCGCATATTCGAGTCGCTGGACTACGCTTCTAGACACATTTTTTTGTTAAATACCAAACTATCAATTAACGAAAGAATCAAATTATTCTATTGAAAGAGCCATACAAGTGCCATTTACGTTAATTACAAGAATATATCTGTAGCTTCCTTATTTTTTGTTCTATTGTCTAGTTACTTCGTTGGAGGCCGTTTGGAAACAAAAACTGATGAAAATAATGTGTTTGAGATCTGTACGTCTCAGCAAAAAATATAGGAACTATTCTTGGTTGGCTGGCTATTGTTTTCTATTTTGGATTTCATTTGTTATCGAGCTAATATAACATTTTTGGTTATAATGAATTTGTCGGCTATAAAAACAAGTCTGGACGTAGAGTTGCGGACTCTAGTCTCTAGTCTCTAGACTCTAGTACCTACATACTTACATAATATAAAAATAAGCATAATCAGCCTTTTAATGTTCCCACTGCTGGGACTCAGGCCTCCTCTCTCTAAGAGAGGAAATGGGCCGATATCCACCACGCGGGCCCAGTGCGGGTTGGTGAATGTCATATGTCTTCGAATTTTTGGATCTTCACAATGTTTTCTTTCACCGTTTTGAGAGGAGTGGTGATGAAATAAATTACACAAAGTAATGCGCCTGGCTGGGTTTGAAGCCGACGACCAACAACTCGCAAGTCGTTACCACTCGGCCACCACTGCTCTCATACTTACAAATAATTATAATTGATATGCCTGATTTAATATTCTTCTAATCAAAAATAAGAACATAATAATAAATTATGTTTTCAATATTAATCATAAAAATCTCTTAATTTCCAGCCAGTTTAGGACATGCAGGTCCTGTACTCTTACCAAACAAGAACAAGAAAAAAAAACTGCTACTAAAAAATTCAAATCTCAAATATGGAACGTGAATTTAAACTAACACAGCGGAGAAAATTATTCAGGAAAGGCACAAAAGCCCGTAATAACGCGAATCCAGCGAGTTTTGTCAAAAAATAATGAACGGCTGAATTAATATCTGACAAAATTGCGGAGTTCCATTGCCCGTCGAGAATTTTTTAGGAGTTACATTTTTCTCGTTTTTCATGAAGTTTAATCTGCTACCTCGTCGGACAGACGGAATATCAATGTATGATAAAACCTTTTTTTTTCGTTTTGTGACGGCTTTGGATATTTTTGCATTAGTTGACGAGTGACTGCCATTAATCTAGGCAACTACGGGGAGGGAAAATTAAAATGTAGTTTTTATTTAAGCTGCATAACCGGAACGCCTCGCGGAAAGGAAATACTTATTGAGTTTTAATTTAATTTATTTTGTTTTTAATTTGACTTTAATTTAATTTATTTTAATGACATTGTTTTAATTTAATTTAATTTTGATTGAAAAAAAATGTTTTAAATTATTTATTACGAAATTATTTATTTTGAATTGACTATATTTTATTGTGGTTTAATTTTATTCTATTTCATAAATTTGAAAACGTTATTTTAAATCATGATAATTTGTATGAAACTAACGTATGCGTGTTTTTTAATTGAATAAAATGTTTTTTTGGATAACGGAAAATGTTCAGCCAGTTCCTACAAACTGAACCCTCATTTCGGCAGTCTACATTATAGTCAGTGTCCCAATCCAATTGACGTTAATGACAGGCACGACACTGACGACAATACGACGACCATTTTTCTGCAAATAATACACGTGTAGGAAGTAGGGCTTTCATCCCAGGGCCTCATGGTCTCGAAAAATTTCAAAAAAATCTACTATTTTTAATACAGATAGATAGATAGATATTCTTTATTGTACACCAAAAATACAAATTGCATTAGGAACTTAAAATTAATAGGGTGTCAAAATGGGCGGTCTTATCGCTAAAAGCGATTTTTAGAGACAACCTTAATTATCCATTTAATATCTATCATCTAATATTTATCTATATTTTAATATCCTTAATATTTTCGAGACGGATATTTAAAATAGTGTCGAAAGTCTACTTGGTAGTAGGACTAGGTATTTTAAGAAATTAAAAGGCTTTTTTTATTAACCTATATTGTATCCTACTACTGGGAAAATGTCTCCCTCTTCTTTTTCCAAACCTCTCTGTCAAGGGCGAACTATGGTCATATGGCCAGGTTTTAGCTATTAGGAAACACAGACTCCAGCAGCCCTGGCAGGGAATTTTACTTCTTAGCTGTACGCGTAATAAATGTGTTCCTAAAACGCTTTGTACCTATGGGTGGGATGTCCACCATGTACTGGTGGCGCAACGCCATACATTAAAATCAAAGTCAAAAGTGAAAGTCAAAAGTTGTTTATTTCACATAGGCTTACATGGGCACTTATAAAACGTCAGAAGCTAGTGCACGGATCCAAATTGGTCGATTCCTATGGAGAAGAACCGGCAAGAGACTCCATTAGTGGTTCGATGATGGAAGTAATTTGTATTACTCCCTATGCTCGTCCCGTTATCAGGTGGCTTCTACGATAGCGTTCAGTTACTAGAGCTAATCTAATATAAAAAAATCTCGTGTTTTCGTTGCCATACTCCTCCGAAACGGCTTGACAGATTTTGATGAAATTTTTTGTGCTTATCCGGTATCTATGAAAATCGGCCAACATCTATTTTTCATCCCCCTAAATGTTAGGGGTAGTCCACCCCAAAAATTTTTATTTTATTTTTTAGACAAAATTTTTAATTTCTATTTTGTTATGATACAACATACAAAAATACATACAATCCTCAATTTTCGCCCTTCTACGATCAACCCTTATTTTTTAATAGCCATTTTAGTAATTTAAAGGAAATTATTTATACGGCAAAACAACGTTTGCCGGGTCATCTAGTAGTCTATAAATGTATGCTCACCGGTATCAGATGTGAGTGAGAGCATGGTGAGCATGTCTTTGTCGGCATCCGGCGGCGGGCGCTTCTCCTCGTCAGCTCCCAGCACCACTATACTGGAGCCCGAGCGTCTGCGCGGCCTGGAATGGTACATACACAACATTTATTAATAATGAACGAATCTAATTATTTATTGTACACAAAATATTACATAGTATACAGTGATTTTAATTAACATTGATTAACATTGACAGCGGCACTCATTTTTTATTTTTTTTCATTTTTGCTGTACGGGGCTTAATAGACCCCGTAACATTTAAGAAACTAAAAGAAAGAAAAAAAAACATTTATTTGAGACTCGCACAGGACAAACAACAATAAAGTTAAAAGTAAGTACTTAATCTATAAATACTTAACTTAAAATAAAAGAAAACAATATTAAAAGATAAAAATAAAAGACCTGTGCGAGGCCAAAAAGGCTCCTATCCTACATAAATACTTGAAGAGAAATGTATCCAACTATGAAAGCTAACAGCATTATTCTTATCATGAACAGCAAAGTATTCGACTAATCTTTGAGAAAAACAGAACCCTTCTGGGCAGTCGGGTAAAAACTGGCATCGGTCTGTTGCAGTTATGCGCGGGCGCATACCGTTCCGCATACAATCTCAGGAAATATGTTAAACTACCAACATTATCTACAATAAAAATATAGGAGTATATTCCACTGGTAGACCATTTCCTCCCTATAAAAAATTCAACTCCGTAGAAACCCATTGGACCATATACCAAACGTAACATTAAGTCATTTTTAATAATGCTTGCCAAGCGTTAAGTCATTAGATTTACATTTCTTACGAAGTTTTAATGACGCTTTCTTTGAAGAGAAAGAGGTTTTCTGTTTTTTCTAACTTGAAGTTATATCTATACACTAGCTTCTGACCGCGGCTTCACACGCATGAAAGTAGGTTTCTCCATACAAACTTTGAACCCCCATTTCATTCCCTGAGAGGGTGAATTTTATAAAATCCTTTCATAGTGCACGCCTACTTCATAAAAGGAAACCTAGTGCAAAATTTCTCGCTCCTAGTCCCAGTAGTTTCGGTTGTGCTCTGATATGTCAGTCAGTCAGTTTCTCCTTTTACATATTCTGTTTATAATTTCAAAATAATACTTCTTACTAAATGATATTAAATATACTTTCATATGAAGTATATTTGATACCTATCATAGTGATGTGCCTGGGGGTTTACACCTTGGTTTACAGTTACTGTGGATAAAATTTTAAAAAAGAAAACAAATATACTATGTTTAGCTATATGTGTAAAAAAATTAAAAATTAAAAATTAAAATTAAAAATATATATTATTTTTTTTTTTTTTTTTTTTAATTTTTTTTTTATTTAATTTAATTTATTTAGTACCTATTTAAATAACTTAACGTGAACGGATTAAAAAAAAATGACAATTGGTGGTGATCAGGAACACATGATTTTTTTTACGTGGTTAATCATAAAATAACTCCTCTTACTCTGGATAGAGGGAGTCTCAGACACCACTGAGAATTTTCTGAATATGCTCTTAATAAACTAGTGCACCTTATCATCAACGACTGCATCACTGCTTACCATCAAGCGGAATCGCCGTCAAACATTAGTTAATAACAATAAAAAAAGCTGCATGCTTGGCTGCGCGAACTGGTTACACCGCTATGATGTCCCAGAGAGACACGGCCCTAAACTGTCATCTCGTGATTCACTGTGCGAATTTTACATACGGCAGAAAAAAAAAACGGGCATACTAGACGTGGGCAAAAATAATTTGCCCACGTCTATTATGCCCGTTTTAGAGCGCAGAGTGGTATCCCGTATTCGGTCTGTTCTTTTTACACCCAGAATGCTGCGCTCCACAGCTCTCTGGCGAACCGTGTGTTTTATTAATAAAGATAAGGACGAGATAACACAGTTAAGAGAGGGAAGCACGTCCGGAGTCCGGCGAGCAAGCCTGACGTGATGGTCTGACGCGACGGCCGGACGGGAGCACCGGTGTGAAACGTCACGCACTCGTAATTCAACGCGTTACGTTACGTAACGGTCTGAGACTTGATGGTTATTATGTGGTTTTTGCTCTTAAAGAGATTAGATGCATGTTCTAAATCTTGTAGTAGATAATGTTGTTCGATTTATCGATATTTAGGTAGTTGACTCTATTTTTACGGTTCCGTAACTCCAAAGGAAAAAAAGGAACCCTTATAGGATCACTTTGTTGTCCGTCCGTCTGTCTGTCAAGACCCTTTATTTAAAACCATATAATTAGGTCTACGGTCCCTTGAAACTATCAAAAAATCAAACTTATAAAATAATGAAAAAAAAGATACGGCCGTTTATATCGCAAAAAAACATTTAAATCGACACTCTCAAGGAAATCGAAATTCATAGGGTACATCCCGTAGACCCAGAATCCTGAAATTTGCCATAAAGCAAGGTCTTATAGTACAGATATAGGAATAAATCTGAAAACAATAAATTTTTTGTTACGTCACAAAAATAAAAATTGCGATTTGGAAAAATCTTCAAGACTCCATTCGGAATTGAATTATTTACATGGGTAACTTTGTACGGAACCCTCAGTGTGCGAGTCCGACTCACACTTACCTGTTTTTTTTATTTTTTTATCAAGAAGTAACTTATTCTATAATAGTTATTGTTTTTTTTTTTATAAAAATAAAACTGCTGTTACGGGTCCGTAAAATATACATAGACCTGGGCGGAGTCCATACAACATACTCAGGTACTACAACCGGCCCTTAAGTAACAAGTTCATTTCGAACAAAACGTAATAAAAATCAGAGTCTCATCCAAGTAAATCGGCACTTCAATTCTTAATATGTTTTCATTTCCATTTTCAACTCGGCATCTAAACCCTTCGGCACAGGCACCGCATAATTAGAGCCAGCTTCAGCACTTTTCACAATATAATAATGAAGTCAGCACATTTGGCTGAACCACCATATTGGGTTCCTTTCGATTCGAACCCGGGGTACTTAAGGCGAATGCGTCGGGCCGGGGTAGTCAGCGAAATTATTTTTTTTCATTATTGTTTTTTTTAGAAATTTGTAGTTCAGGGTTACAGGTTACTCAATCACACAAATTGTTACCTACAGAATTACAGATAATACCACTATACATCGGATTATATGCATTTGTATGTTTGTATAATCAAATGAAAAGTTTATTTTTACAGCGTTATTGCATATTTTAGTCACCTTTTTAATAGTACTTATTTTGGTAGTTATATGTGTCACAAGCGTATTGTGTTATACGGGAACATTACTCCTGAACTCGTATTGTGAGGGTTGTTTATTTTTTTACATTTTTTTTAACGTTTTGTGTAAAAACATTATCAAAATGTAAACAATATGTTAAAAGTAAAAAAAAAGTGAATTCAAATAATAAATAGCACTTACATATTTTCATTTTGCCCTTTTAAGTGCATATTTTGGCATTAATAGTGCATATAATCCGATGTCTATTATCACACTTCATACTATAATCACACTAATACATTTTATAAAGGTGAAAGTATGAGGGTGTGTGTGTTTGTTACTTCATGAAGCTTGTACGGCTTCACAGATTTGGATGAAAATTGACACACGGCTAGACAATGTCCTTGCATAGGACATAGGATACTTTTTTGTATCGGAAGTATGTTCCTTTGGAAAAGCTAGTATTTGTATATCGCTGGTAACTTTAAAACATACGGCCCGTTCACGACGCTGTGAGCGGTAGCTAAGTGCCGGGCGGCGAGCGGTCAGATCAAAAGTATGAAACTATTTGAAGCCGCGTCCGCTTTCCGATGCCGACCCGCTCGCCGCGCCGCTCGCCGCTAAGACCGAAATCTTGAACTCGTGACCAGGCCGTAAGTCCCAGATTCGTATACCAATTAGAAAGATGAAATATATAAATAATAAGAGGACGCAAAAAGGCAATTTTCTTCCATTACCAGGATGGAAACAATTCGGCAATTGTTAGGAAGCGCTTTCATTATATCATTTCTCTGTGGGTTAAGGTTTTGCAAGACTACCATTTATAATACTTTTTGTTTGTCTGTTTGTTTTTTTAAGTATTAATATAGGGAAATTGTATGCAGTTTAACCTCATTTACCTATACAAAAAAAGCAAAATTTGGTTATTAAAACTAGTAAACACTGTACAAAGGCGGACTTAATGCCTTAGGCATTTTCTACCAGTCGACCTCAGGGTGCTGCAGCAACATAACATGGCAGACTAGGTGCAACTTAATCGCAAATAAAAAAGCAATACTTTTTTTAAGGTGTCTAGCACGCCACGGTCACGAATACATGACAGATTTAAACTTATAAGAAAGTTTTTTTTTTCTTTTTTATACATATGACACAGTCATTTTTTAGTCTAATCCGAAATTAGGAATCATCCCAACGTTAACAACTATACTTTGATATATTTCTATAGCCATATACACCTCCATTTTTCCTACCATAAGTTCCTCATTCATCTACATCACATGACCAATAGCCATGAAAACAATAAACAAATAAACATTTAAAAAATAGTTCTCCGACGTAAGTCAAGTTAATTGTCTAGTAGTTTGAAAGACATTGAGTAATGGTCTAGGAAAACATATTGACAAGAAAAGGCTAATTTACTTCAACAATTCTAGACGGACTATAATATAGATTTGTCACTTCTACGTTTTTTCTTTTTAATATCGCAGCGTCTATTGGAATAGGAGTCTTTTTGGACTCGAACAGGTCTTTTCTTTTTTTAATGTTGTATTTTTATTTAGAGCAGTGGTGACCGAGTGGTAACGGTTCCGACTTACGAGTTGTAGGTCGCGGGTTCAAACCCAGCCCGGCGAATTACTTCGTGTAATTTATTTCATCACCACTGCTCTCAAAACGGTGAAGGAAAACATCGTGAAGAAACCAGCATGTCCTAGAACCAAAAATTCGAAGACATGTGACATTCACCAACCCGCACGGGGCCCGCGTGGTGGATTACGACCCATTCCCTCTCCTAGAGAGGAGGCCTGAGTCCCAGCAGTGGGACATTGAAAGGCTGATTATGATTATGATATATTTTTATTTTAAGTTTTTTGAAGACTCTCTCAATCTATATTGTGTTTATTTGTTGTTGTTTGTCCTGTGCGAGTCACAAATAAGTGTTTTTTTTTCTTTGTTCTTGGTCACAATTTTTGCTTGCTTAAAATTCACTTGAATACTATTTAAAAAAAAAACAGATCTTTGCCCAAATTTTTGGGAAAACTTAAAAGTGTTGGAAGGGCGCGATCATATCTACAGCCGGATTGTTCAGAAAGAACTGAAAGAACACCGGTGTTTTTAAGTCAGTAAAAATCTAACACACCTTTAAAAAAAAAATTGTTAGGTGGGAAATCATCAAGTTAGTCCTCCCGCCCCGGGTGGAGTAAAAGAGAGTGTCAGATATTTACCGACTAATACCTACCCGTGTTTTTTCAGTTGCCACATCGCGTTCCAGGGACGCGGTAACTCTTTCGAACAATGCGGGATTGTTAACATTTAGTCATCGATCAAAAAAAAAATCCTTAATTCGTCTACGATTCTGTATCTGGCGTAACAGTCAGTCGACAACCCTTGGCATGCAGACGAGGATATTGTCAAACAATGCGAATGATTATTACGGTTAATCCCGTCAGTAAAGTACTTAGTTTTATCGTCTGTCCGATAGCCGGAGTCGGGAATAAAACGCACGACCTTGCCTTTAGGTGGGTGGTACAAAATAACGAAAATAAATGGACTTATTTATTTATTTTTAGGAGATGAGAATGTTGAGATGGATGTGTGATGTGACGAGAATGAATAAAGTGAGAAATGAATATATTAGAGGAAGTTTGAAAGTAGCGCCAGTGACTGAAAAATTGAAGGGGAATCGTTTGTCTTGGTATGGTCATGTAAAGAGGAGAGATGAAACGCATGTTACTAAAAGAGTTATGAGTATACGTGTGGATGGGTGGAGAGGGAGAGGGAGGCCAAAGAAAAGAAGGATGGATTGTGTGAACAGTGATATGAAAGAAAAGGAAGTTAGTGATAGTATGACGGTTGACAGGATAGAATGGAAGAAAAAAAACGTGTTGCGCCGACCCCAAATAAGATGGGACAAGGGCAGGAAGATGATGATGATTTATTTATTTATACATCATGTAAGTAGTAAATGGAATGTTCACTAGAATCATTATTCTTTATTGTACAACAAAAATAAGAATTACATGGTACTTAAAAATAATAAGGTGTCGCTAAAAGCAATTTTTTAAAGACAAGCGTTTTTTTTAGTTAGGGATTTGGGTTTATAAATTAAACAAACAAATTTATCAGTAAGTGGACATCACAACTAAAGAATGACGTGTAGTCGTCCTCTTGGACGGATCGGGACTACCCACACTGAGACATCTTGAGTTGTTCTACATTTAATATATATACAACTTTGGCACAGTGGTTGAGCGACTGGCTACTGAGCTGCGAGTCGCAGGTTCGATATACATGTAACCAATACTTGTATGGCCTACAGATAGATGTTCCGGGTCTAGGCGTATATTGTATGTGAGTTTACATGTTTGTGAACGCAACCCTATACCGATACAGGAGAAAAAAAACATAATGCACACTCATAGACATCCTAATTAAAACAATTAGTGAAATTTTACTTAAACGTAGGTAACTAATTTCCTAATTGTACTACGACGCCTAAATGTATTTTGTGTCTTTGTATTATATATACATAGTTAGGTTTAGTTTAAAAGTATTTATAGTTAATATTTAAGTACTCACTGTGACTATACAAATATTTTTTTATTAGATATCAGAAAAAAAAAATGTTAATAAACACTTTTATTTAAGAAAAAATCCTTTGCTTGCATTTACTTACTAATTGGGGTGGGGTGTGCATTACTCCAGCTACTTATTGTAGATCTAGACACGTATTTAGGAGAACGGGCTTTTGGCGTACAATACCGAAGAATTATATTTAAACGACTTAAAATTTGCCCTAGGTAGAAAAATTATAAGCTAGAACTACATTAGACCGACGCACACGTGGACCACACCTAATTTGTACGTAGAACGACGTCGCGTGGCGTGGATCTAGTGTAGCTCTACAAGTCTAGTTGCCATATAAAATGTATGGAGACCGACGCGCCCAGATCGGCGTACGTGGCAAACGTGTGGCGCAATGTAGTTCTACTTTTATTCTTAAATATATATTTGCTCAAAAGGAATGCTCTATTTTCTATTCTACAAAGCATGTGTTTGCTTATCGTTCTCCACGCTTTTTTAATCGATTAAGACGATAAATTGGAAATCGTTATATGACAAGCCCGCATGAGTCATCTAACAAACGAATCGATCAATCTTATGTAAAATATGAGATGTAATAAATAGTAAATAATAAGAAAATAAAGACGCCTGACAAAGAAACAGATTAATAGCACACAGATATTTCTATTTTTTATGGAAAACAATCAAAAAATTCTCCTACTTTCTGTGGAGCAAGAGTCTGACACTCCGACTTTTACAGACTGAACAGATTTAGATGACACTGAGAACAACCATGCATTGCATTAGGACATAGGACTCTTTTTTATTGCGGGACTAGGCACATTCTAAATGGCATAATTTCCGGTTTTCACGAGGGCAAAATCTTTGGCAAAAGATGATTTATTATTTGAGAGAATGCATTCATCATTTCAGCCGCAAGACGTCCAATGTCGGACATAGGCCTTCCCCAAGTGAGACCCGCGACCCTCACTTGGTCATCGGTCCTCCTTGTGACCCACCTTCCAAATGTATGCAGCCCGTCCAACCCATTCCATGATCGGTCCACTAGACGTACGGCGTTGCGCCCCCAGTACAAGGTGGACAACCCATCCATACGCACACAAAGTTTTGTGAACTCAGTCATTGTGCGAACTACTAAGGAGTGTAATACCGGAGTCTATGTTTTTTGATAGCTTCAACCTATAAGGCATAACCAGCCTTTTAATGTTTCCCACTGCTGGGACTCAGGCCTCCTCTCTAGGAAAGGGAATGGGCCGTAATCCACCACGCGGGCCCAATGCGGGTTAGTGAATATCACATGTCTTTGAATTTTTGGTTCTAGGACATGCCGGTTTCATCACGATGTTTTCCTTCACCGTTTTGAGAGCAGTGGTGATGGAATAAATTACACAAAGTAATGCGCCTGGTTGGGTTTGAACCCGCGATCTGTACTCGTAGGTCGGGGCCATTACCACTAGGCCCCCACTGCTCTCAGCACACACACACAGCTTCAACCTAGGAGCCTTTCAGTCAACAGTGATGATAGGTTACTTCTAGGCAAGCGTGTTCCACCGTAGACCCTATCACGTGAGATAATGTTCGAACGCTATCTTTTCAATTATATAATAAAAAGATATAAGCTTTTTTGTTACGGTTTCTACGTTTTCTATCACTATCAACATGTTTTTCTATTGAAAATCCAAAAAGATCTAATAAGCCTGTCTCTCGGTCCACACCCTAGGGGCACAATATTCCCAATTTCAACGACAACCATAAAATAAAAGGCCGGACTAGTGCGACCATCCGTCAGCTGAGACCGGGAATTCTTCACTAAACTATTAGCGATAGGTCAGTAGTTCACGACGATTGTAAAAGAAGGGTGGGTAATCGAATGTTTTATTTGTTATCGAAACGGAAAAGTGGGGCTGTGTTTTATTTGCTTACTTTTTTCGCTGAGTTATTTATGTGTTGTGGCTGTTTGGTCGGTGGTTTTATATTTTTGAAAGGACTTAAGTAGGACACGGCTACGTACTAAAAAAAACCTTCATTATTATAATGTAGGTTTTTTTTTATTGGGTGGGAAAATCATCAAATGACAAATCTCGCTCTTGGGCGGAGCGGGAGATAGTGTCAGACTTTTACTGACTAAAAACCCACTTCTATTTCTTCTTTGCCTTCGTCGTGCCCCAGTAGGCTTCGACCCTGCTGGGCCCCACCGATTTGCTGACATCTCCATGAGGCGCGCGTGGAACAACACGCCGTCGACGACTTAGGCTCAGTCCGGACGGTTACCGGACGGTCGGGACGGCGGGCTACCCATTGCTCGCCGTCCGCAATAATTATGAAGGTGTCCAAGCTATTATCATGATCATTACTACTTTCAATTACAGTAAGCTTAATCATAGATTGCCATCAAGACATCCTGCTATTCTTTCCGTTGTCTGCCGCAACCTCGTCCTGTGGTTTCAGGGTACCAATTTTCTGTTTTAAAGACCCATCTCTCGATCGGCATGCAGCAGATATGTCCAGGTCAGTCCCACTTAAGCTTGGAATTTTATCCAAAATATTATAATGGTTAAAAATACTTGCCGTTTTTCGCCTTTAGTCTCGTATGCTTATGAATGTTGTAGGCCAGTTCGTAAAATAATTATATTCGTGATAGATGCAACAATTGGTTGCCCAGTGGTTACAAAGCCTAAGCTAGAGCTTTAAGGGAGAAAGTAGACTGGCACAGCCACCATCACCAAGGTGGACAGCCTCACAATTTTTTTTTTTTTTATTGATATAAACTAGTGCATAACTGCGATGTCATCAGATGGTAAGCAGTGAAGCGTGGTGCATTGTCAGTAATAGCATTAGTAGTCAACAAATCAGCTTCGATCTATAGCCGTTATCTCAGTTCACAATATAAACAATATAAAAACGCTTTATAATATAGCTTTAATACCTATTTAAACAATGTAAAAAAAGCCTTTTACTTTAAACCACACTTCCCGTAAAACAAAACATCACCTTAAATGAACAGCTACAAAACGTAATTAAATCTCTCACAACTTAAATCTTACAAAATATGTACTAGCAGTACACAAAACCATTCGAAGAAAAAAAGAAAACTATTCACATATAACATGGTAACCCTCAGGGACGCAGCCTGTGTCCCGGCTCAAAGGATCTGCATGAGATGCAATTATCAAAAGCCTGCCGTACTCACACCCGGCTCCGGTCTAAATAAATAGAAAACTATACTGAATTCCCGCGTTCCGCCATTTTCCGCGCTTTTTATCATGCGAATGTGTTGCACGAGGATTTGAAAATGGAATGTGTCTGTGTTTTTAGAAAAAGAAAACCTTTGTTTATGCTTTGTTGGATTTGTGAAAATGTTTTGACTTTTTTGTTATGTTTGTGCTGGAATATTGGTTAATGTTTCATCGTTGAGGACAGATCAACGACCAGACAGGAGACTAACTGAGTGTGTAACCGATTAATAAATTGTTTTATTGGTAAACTAACTGCTGCCAGCGGCTTTGCCTGCGTTAAAATTGAAAATTATTCTAAGGGAGCAAACTCCCGGGATAAAGAGTATCCTATGTGCTATTTCAAGACATGGTCTACTCGTGTGCTATATTTCATCGAAATCTGTTCAACCATTCTAGCGTGAAGACGTAAAAAACATACATAAACAGATAGTTTCGGTTAAGGATAAGTACAAGTATTTAAAAATTATGAAAGTAAAATACAAGAGAGAGAGAGTGGTAGTTTATTTGTTTGGCCGAATAATGCAAAAAAAAACCAGTCGTAACCTGTCATTTAGACTCCGCCCTTATCCGAAACTTTTATATCGGTTTCGTTTACGAATATTTTTTTATTTCGGATATCCGATAGTTTCGATTAAGAGAGGACATACCTATTTCAAAAATATAGAATATAATAGAATAAACTTTTACACAAACTTAAATCTATGGGTACAAAGGCGGTCTTATCGCTGACAGCAATATCTACCAGACAACCTTAGGATGGAATATAAGAATTTGAAATAGAAAAAGGGGGGTAGTCTGCGGTATACTGCAAATTAATAATGAAAACTAGACTATACATAGATGTAATATAGCTATTATATAAAATAATATATAGTTTTAAAGAATAAAACTAAGATAGTAGGAAACGGTTGGTTACGTGCTACTGTAAGACATAACGGTCACTTGAATGCAGTGCGGAACGATCGCTGGAACCATTCGATTTTGTATCGATTTGCGGTCATCCGATTATGGAGTTCCGTGCTAATGAACTATTGTTGTGCAAGAAAATTCGCTGTGTGGTACACAGTAATATTCTAATAATGGTAGTAAATTATGTTGCATGATTACTGGGTTGAAGAAGATCACAGTTACGTAATTTTAAGAAGAATAGAATAGAAACTTTAGAAGAGTAACCATGGAGTTTCTGGGTTGTTTTTCTCCATAGGAAACGTCTAATTTGAAACTGTGCACTAGCTTCTGTCGTTTTATAAGTGCTCATGTGCCTACATGGACACACACAACGCATTAAGTCAAGTAGTCAAACTCTATGTATAATTTAGTTTGCAATTAAACATTTGAATTCTGTTAGTTATGATTTAACTGAACTGTTGTCGTAACAAAACTGGTCGTTTATGGTTACAGAGTAATAAATAAAAATGGAGTTTATTTTGTCAGATTTCTTATTTATTATATTTATTGAATTTTTACACATAAAAAAAATAAAAATAAAATTTATTTTTTGAAAATAAGCTCAACAATCTTGTTACTCAAAAAGTACAATGCACAAATTCCTGGGATAAGTGGCACAATAAAACATAATTAAAATAACCATTTTGTGCCATAGTTAAATCTCCGTTCCGTGTCGTGGTCGGGTCAGGAATCACAACACATCAAAAACAAAAAGAAACTCAATAACTTTCTCCTAAACTGTCACTTATAGCTATCTAGAATGTCACAATACCTATCACAAAACAACGTAGATTCCTCACAAACAGCTCCATACGCTATCTTCCGACCTGTCTCCCACGTAGAGGAAACGGCCTCAATACTACATCATAATAGGCCGGCCCCGAAGAGAGGCGAAGGCCCGAAGAGAGGCCAGCCATTGTGTAGTGACCCGTTTTGTATCCCTATCTACGTATAAGACGATTATCTTTCGCTGCCTTACGGGAATTGATCGACTATGTCTTAAGTATCTAGTTAATTTAATTAGTAGGGTTGGGATACAGTTTAATGTTTGGATACTTGTTTCCGAAATATGTTTTACGGATTGACTTGTGTAGACGTGGTAATTAATCCTTTTGTGCGCACTGTTATTTCATTAAAGACAGCAAAGATAAAATTGCACGCGTAACTACGTATAGTAACTACTTACAAAGCGTTTTGGGAATGCATTCATTGTGTGTACAAAGGAGTGGAATTCCCGGCGTCTGCGTTTCCTGATAGCTACAACCTAGCAGTCTTTAAGTCAAGAGTGAATAGGTTTCTTTTGGGCAAGCGTGCTCCATCGTCTGCAACATCATCGCTTACCATCAGGTGAGATAGTGGTCAAACAGAGAAAGTAAAAAAAAATCTACTTTGTGATTTTTCTAAACGAATGTACTTCAGCATCCGTAGCTACGAGTACATAAATATAAGATAAGTATAAATGCACAAAGAAGAAGACATGTTGACATTTTGAATTGAATTTATTCATCTCTGGCATATCTTAATTTAAATTTTTAATTTATGAAAATATTTTTGTATTTTAATTTTGCTTGCCTAAATTAGTAGAACGCAGTGAACTAAGCATAACACTCAGAAATATATTTTATGCATTGTATTCTGTTCAGCAATAAAGCATTGATTTTGAAGATACTGTCTAAAGAGAAATTTGTCGAACGTAAATCTTGGAAAATATAGTGAACATTTGGACAGTTATCGTCGTGAAAAAGATGCATATATATACACTATATTTATTTCTTGGCCATACGTATTGTAACTTCTTAGACATTTCAACAATTGTCCACCCCAAATACTGTCCCAAATTTAGTCCACCTAAAACAATCACGACGACCCAACTCTGTACTATCTGGCAGCCCATCTATATCAATATAATAACATATTATATCATCGTGAAAGCCTTCAGCACAATGCCTACTTACACCGGCGTTATGTATGATAGTGTCGAGTGTGACACGTCCGGCGGGCGGAAAATATAAAGATATATGTTACCTTCAAGTTTATTGTTAGCGATAGATATATCGCATATTGTTGCGTTTAGTTTATTGTAGGTAGTAATAGTGGTAGTTTCAATGGAATTGGAGTGAATATTTTTTGGGATATGGATTTGAAAATTAGCGTGCCTAAATATGAAGAGAACCTAGGATTAATGATTAGTTGAATGGAAATTGCTGCAACGATCACCCTTCTATGTCTAGTAGGTAATTATCTTAGATATACTTTGAACCATTTATTTACGAGGCCTGTAAATTTAACCTACAACAAAGATTAGAAGACTATCTTTAGAGATAAGGTAGAAAAAACTACAGAAATTTTCAGAAAGTCTATTAGTAGCTTGATAAGGTTAACTATTCAGGAAATAACTGATAAAAATACGACGACAAATTGACTTCCAGATACAATTTGTTGCTCAATAGGAATACAATATAGTAGAGTCAAATGTTATTTATTCCAAAATCATATAAAATATAACTGTAAGCCTTAAAACATGACAAAGCAATGTCTGTCTTAAAACAGAAGAGTCTAAAACCAAACTGCTCAAGTAGCTGATCTTGAAGACGAATCAAAGAAATACGATATAAAATCCAAATATTTCACAGTCATTAACATCCTCCAATTAAAGCCAAGCAAACCCCGATGATCAAGCTCTACCAACGTCAAACATGCACACTAGCAACACAAGTGAACAATAGCCATTGTATTCATCGTCTAGATATCCACGTGTTTGACATTCCCCTGCTATATGTAACATTGGATCGTCACTGTTGTATTGTAAAGTGTCCGAATTGACTGTCTGTATGTCAGAATATTTGATGGACGAGATTCCTTGGGTTGGTTTCATTTGAGCGACTTTGGAACAACAGTATAGAAAAAGATTTTGCGTCTTAAATGGAAGGTTTAAGAAGATTTTTTTTGGATATATTTCCCATACTTTTTCAACAACGATTGTTTTGCACAATCTTTATAACTAAAATTGAATGATTGAAAAAAGAACGATAATGCTAAAGTAACTAAAACAGAATATACTATAAAAGAAAACCACGATAATAAACTTTACTATCACGATTACGACGAAAATAGTACAATAGAAACTAATATTAAACCATTTATAAATAAAGAAACAGATACTGGAATAGTTAGTAGGTCAGTAGGTGTGAAACCTTTAATACGTAAGCAATAAGGGGCAGATTTATTGGAAAACTGCTCGGAGAACAATGTTTGTTTTCCTGTAAAAATAATTCATCCTTTAAGTTGTGAAGACGGATGCTCTGATTCTACAACCTAGTTGTAAGATGCGAAGATAAGAAGAAGAAGATATAGAAAATTTGCAGGATTTCAAATAATACGTTCAGAAATGATCAAGGAAAAAGACGGAGAGGCTTGAAAACCCCAAAACTTATGAGAGATATGTGTTTAACTCGGGTAATACTTGAATTTTGTACATACAAGAAAATATGTTAATTATACAGAGATATTACAGGTAGCTTCTGGGAGAGAAGAACATGCCAATAGTAAAGTTTATATATCACTAAATTATGACCTTTGTGAAATCAAAAAGAATATGCCTGAAAAAGCAATAGAAGAGGAGGCATAGAGTTTTGCATTGACTTAACTCAAGCTAGCGTTATTCAAAACAGCTTCTAATCACATTTCAATCAATAACACCCAAGCTATTTCTTGTTTATATTCATTCAATCATCGTCATGACAACAAAAACGTTGGAACACGCTTGATTGACATGTGAATATATTGCCTATAATTCTGATGAGCAATGCGCTGTTCCAAAATTTGGAATTTCAACTGGTATATCAGTTACCTACATACCTACATCATATGTCATTTGTGTAATTGGTCTTAATATCCATGTCCAAATAATCGTGTAAACTTATAATAATTCTACAGGTAGATATTCAATTATTTTTAATGATATTACTAACAAACTTGGTTTTATTAGACTTTTGGAATCATGTTTTCTAACATACGGAAGAATACCTCAAATAAATAGGAATAAGAGAGAGAATGATAATAATGATGATGATGATGAAGATTATGATGCACAACCATGAAGTAGAAGTAGTAGTAAAACTATAAAGGGATACTTGTTTGTACTTGGCATGATAATGTTTTAGATCGACAAGTATATAGCCACAAAAACCAACAAATATCAGACTCTCCAACTAACACAACATTGAAAAAGAATGTTACAAGTTACATAGAACTGAAACCTGCTAAAAAATCAATGCTCAAACACAGTGTGTGCTAATTCTATTGAATCCGTTCTTATCTGGCTATCATTCCAACCACGTTTGGCAGCTCACACGCCCATCCCTGCAGTATTAGACCGCCCACTAGCATTGTATATCGAAGTTTTCAATATAACCATTATGTATTGGGAGATTATCTATTGATTTGTAGGTAAGGTAGTAATTTTTTTGTTAATTGTGTTTGAATATTGAATGTGCAGTCGAATCTATGCCTATTGAGGTGATCTTAAAATAAATTGCGGGCCGATCCCAAATATACTAGGATAACGGTAAAAAATGGACGACGGTGAAGTTAAATTTTGTTTTGTTTTTATTATTTACAGGTTTGATCACTATCTCTCTTTTGTCTTTTATTAATATTGATAGTTGTTAAAACATTAAGTTTGTTTAAATACAGTAATTGTAAGTTAACAAGTCTACTGCTCTTTTCGTCTTTAAATTTTTATATATAAAAGCGAAATACCACTCACTGATTAATCACGATATCTCAGAAAATTTAACACCTACAAACTTAAAATTTAACAGGATTTTATGAAACTCCACCTTTAAGGGGGTAAAACGGAGGTCCAAAATTTGTATGCATAAAGATATTTTCACGCAGACAAAGCCAAGCTAGTACCATATAAAATTTAAAAGAATTTATGAGAATTTTCTTCCAATGAATATTCCCTATAATTTAATTCTTTAGAATTGCTCAAGGAAAATTTATTGAGAATCTAAATTGTGGGGTAGGTTATTTTTTTTAAATACTATTAAAATATATATAAACAATAAGAATATCCAATTTTTTAATTCTCTACACAAAGCATGCTATCCCAAGAACTTAATAGCGAATTTCTCGCTAGGACAATGAGAATTTCCTATCTCTACATCCCACATGCTGTAGGCTGCTCACTATTTATGACTCTTAATGAGATCCCATTTATTCAAAATATTCCAAAGTTAACCTTTTTAAACGTTATTTAGGGTAATAATGAACCGCCTCCAAGAACGCCCACTTTTGGTGGATTCGTTTTAGTAAATGTCGAGAAATTTATATTTTTCAGGTTAAATTTTGATAGCAGGAGGTGTTGTAGGAGTTTGTTGAAATGTTATCCAAATTTCTTTACCTTTTTAAATCCTAGGACTAAGGCTCCTGCAGACAGCCGCGACGAAATAATATGACAATGTGTGTAGGTATTCATAGAAATTCGTGATGACCCAGTAGTTAAAGCACCTGCCTCTCATGCAAGTAGATACTAATGTAATTTTCAATTCATATGTTAATACTTTTCTAAGTTTATCTAAGACATTACAGACGACCCGTGCATCGAAAAGCACGTAAAGCCGTTAAAAATTAAAAATGTTTTTATTTCATATAGACCTACATGGGCATTTATAAATCGCCTAAAGCTAATGCAAGGTTCCAATTGGTCGTTTCTCCATGTTCCAAACTCCATGGGTTTCTCGTTGGTTCCGGTTGTCATTCGTAATCTTTGAAAGTTGTTACAGGTAGACTGACGCTAGAAAGTCTGACCATCAGCCTATCCAAGGAATATCGAGTTACCCAGTAATTGGCTTGTGGAGGTCTCATAGGTAGTCACTCCTTGGAAAATACGGGTATTCAGCCGCATCAAATTAGACTGGTAACCGACCCCAAGCTATTTCGGCCACCGTAGACACCGTTGACGGCGCGTACTGTTCCACGCGTACTTCAAGGAGATGTCAGCAACTGTAGGGGCCCAGCAGGGTCGAAGCCTACTGGGGTCACGGGTAGTGTGAAAGTGAAACCCGGGGCCCTGGGACGAAGGCAAAGAAGGAACAAGAGTGAACTATCTCCCGCTCGGCCCAAAAGCGGGATTTGTCATAAGATGATTTTCCCACGTAAAAAAAACCCTAAGCTAATTTCTATGACCATACATTGCATTATCGCGCCGCACAAACCCTTTACTGCGTCTCATACGTCTACCAGATTAATCCAATACTAAAGAAAACTTAATTTAAAACTGTGAATACGTATATTATTTAAATGACATTGCTAAAAAAACAGGTGAGAGGTCCCTTTTTTAAGGCAGGGTAACCCTTTTTGCAGAATAATCTTATGAAAGCAAAAGCCAATAAAAGCTTGAGAGAGATTTTTAAGAATTTCGACGAAATGCGAAAATTGATATTAGTTTAACTTTTGAACTTGTAAAATCACAAGAAGAAATACCATTTTCATGAATTAATAATTTTTACGCAGTATAAACGACGAGGCGAAACGCTTAGACCGGACCGAACAACGTAAGGGTGGATATTCGCCGTACGTCGGGTAGTCTGATGGTAGAAATGAGATGGCGGAATCAAGTCATGCAATTCCCGAGCACACTCTCCAAAATACCACCTGTAAAATGTTCTGGTTGGGATATGAGAAAATATTTTAAAAAAAAGAAGCCTATTCAATCTTAAAGACCTCTAGGTTATAAGACCTAAATGTAAATTGATTGTGAACAGTGTTAAAAAGTGTAAAGCGATTGTCACTTTTTTACCCCAAGATGATCTCGCTAACATTGAGAACTAGTGTACTGACACCCGTATTGTTTGATTGTACATTGTTTTATTTTGTAACAGGCGTGCATTTATAAGTTTTTGTTGCATTTTTTCTTGGCCGTGTAACATCCTGTCTGTAATGGCTTTAATTAACATAGTTGTCGTGAATGGCGGTTTTGAGATGATACTGGTGTATTAGGGGTTAAGGTATGAAATTGCCGGTTTTTAAAACGGGTTTATATCTTTGGATTGAATTTGAATTATAAGTTCGTATAAACTGTGTATTAAAGGTACGTTATTCTTTTTTCGAAATCAGTGTATCTATTAGGGGTTAAAGTATGAAATTGCCGGTTTTTAAAACGGGTTTCTTTGAAGTGTTATATCTTTGGATCGAGTTGGAATTATAAGTTCGAATAAACTTTACATTAAAGGTACGTTATTCTTTTTTCGAAATCAGGTATTTATTGGATTCTTTGTGTTTTGTATTTTCTGTAATATCGCAGTTCTTATAACCATAAAAGTTAGTAAAAAAACGGTTTTTTTTTTTCATATTAAGAGTTCCATCATAGAAACTATGCATTTCAAAGGGCAAGCAATATCAATTACGTATACCTACAACTTTCAACTAACAACTTGGGGATATATGAGCCTCTTAGCCACTACTGAAACCTTACCACGAGCTCTCAACGATTTTCTTTTGAACGACTTCAATGAACTGTTAAAGAGATGGAGCTTATAGTGTGTACAGCTAGAGCGGGAAGGTTTGAAAAAATAACCGTAGTCCTTTAACGCAAAAGGCAACTGAAGGACACAAGCACAAAATACACAGGCAAGTTTTAGTGAGTAAAAGTCTGACACTCTCACTTAACCCAGAGTGGAAGAAGTTATTGAATAATTTCCAACCTCAAATAAACAGAGTGGGAATACAGTTTTGATACAAGTGGAGAAACTTTGTCATTGTGACCGAGCTGCAGGCGAGGGTGCTATGAAGCCAACTGCTGCAGTGACAAATTTTCACGTGTATCAAACGACGTATTTCAATACACTTACAAATATATATTATAAACGGGAATTGACGCGCGACATCTGGGGGTTGCTTAGCGTCCAGCTACTTTTCCGCACTAGTTCAGAAAACAGTAAGTTGCGTGCCCAAAAGCGATAAGGATAAGAGCGAGTTTTCGAGTACCTAAGTGTGTTGAAAAAGATATTTGATGACTTTCCATTCCACCAAAACCAGGGCTACGATGACAATGCTGCGGTCCACGGTCGGACAAACCCAGTAACAGTAAAAATAACTATCAATACTTCCAACGGCATGTCTAACACGAGCAATGGCTCGAGCGTGGCTGACATAATGATGTAAAGCTATTAACTTTTTACCTATCAGGTAATTACAACTATTAGTCTGAGTGGTGTCAATTGTTACCGTCTGACTATCTACTGTCAACATACTCACTGTAATGACAGGGCTTAGTTTATCATACATGGCTTTTGTATTTTATATAATTGCATGTGAAATTGTTCGGTCCTTATTTTCGCGAATTGGAACGCTTTGTTTTTTAATGTCTATTTCCAGAAGGCTGGAATTTTCATCGGTCAACGAATCAGCATTGCTATCCAAAGTGGCAATGCTGCCAGCGTTCTGGGCACTTTCCCATTGACATCGATATGGATAAATTTTTTGATGCCCAATGAATTCTTTTTCTACCCGTTGTGTACATATTATTATTTTTAGTTTGTATATATACCGATTAACTTATATATAAACTATTCTTTTTTACTTTCTATTATTAATTATTCTAAAATGTAGGACATAGCAGGCTGTAGCTGCGAAATGGCCCTGGTTACTTGTAATACAGGTTTTATAGAGACCTGTCACAGGCACCAGTGACAGACTATTACTGATTAAAGCCGTGTCTACTGACTCTAACAAAGAATCTCGCAGCACAAGGATGCATAAGCCTTAAGCTAGTCCCCCACCGCGTCTGTCTATCAGTTCACGATAAACTCAAAAACTAGATATTCATGCGGTTTTCACTATAGACAGAGTGATTCTTGAAGAAGGTTCAGGTGTATAACACATGCATATTATAATATAGAAAAGCTGAGAATTTCAAAGATTTCGAACACCCATGCTAAGCTGGGGCGGGCTCACTAGTCTATACTAAGTACATCCTATTGACACAGACACCATATATTTTCCCCACAGCCCAGTGTTTTCACGAGCTGGTGAACTATTTAATCACCCGCATGGGTAGTGCTCGACTTTCACTATTTTCTGAGTGGTTTTTAATCACCTTGTTCGCCTTTTACGAGAACATTTTCCAAAGCCCTCAAACTCATAAATAACTGACGTTGATAAATTACAGGTTATGGGCCTAACCAACCAAGGGGGTTGCCATGACGTTCAAAGTGTGTTTCATTCTTATTTCAGTGTGGATGAGACAGAGCTATACAGGTTGTCTAGCGCCATCTCTTACCCATACTGGAAATAAGAATGAAACAATCTTACTTTAAACGTCATGGTACAGGTGCAGGTTAGAAGCCTGTTAAGACTCATGCCTGTTCGAAAAAGTCACCGCAGTTCTCGCAAAAAGAAACGTTCCCTAATTTGTCTCCGAAGACCGCCAACGAAGGCCGATTCAGAGTTGACGAAACACGCCTCTGTTACACTTTGTAGGGTTCCGTGCCAACGGGACCCTGTTACTAAGTCTCCACTATCCATCCGTCCGTCTGTCCGTCATAAACCGTAAGAAGTAGAGAAATAAAATTGTCACAGAATGTTTATTTCTATTTGCACTGGACTGGCATGTTGGTCTAGTGGTCAGTGGCCCTGGCTGCTGTGCCGGAGGTCGGGTTCGATTCCCACCCAGGACAAATGTTTGTGTGATGAGCACGATCATTTGTTCTGTGTCTGGGTGTAATTTATCTATAATATGTATGTATTTAGAAATATATAAGTATGTTTATCAGTTGTCTAGTACTCATAGCTAGACTAGACAGCGCTGTGTGATAGTTGTGGAATCCCGGGATAATAAACCTACGTGCTATTCCAGAACATGGTGAACCCGTGCACGAAGTTTCATCGAAATCCGTTAAGCCATTCGAGCATGAAGAAGTACCTACCAAACATGTACACACATACACATTCATATATGTAGGTACTTTCACCTATATAATATTAGTAAGATGATTAAATATTTTAATCATTTGTATCAATCATCAAACTAAAGTTTGCCCAGCACTGGACCACACATTGCATACCAGTTTCCATAGATTCCCATTTCTCATACAATCAGGGACTCAAGTCTGCTATTACAATAGTGTCAGAATAGTCTATCATTGACTTCATAATTGTTGATTTTGACCAAGTTTGGTAATCTACTAATGTAATAGCGTCATTATGACTTTCCAATGGTCAACCACTGACACTCCATTGAAAGAAATGGCATAGAATGGTTATCTCGTACATAATGACAAATGAATATTTGACGTATGCGGATAACTGCCAAAATTTCGACAGTTCCATTGATCAGTGACTTACTATTAGAACGTCATTGTACAGTCATTGCTTTTAATTTGTTTCGAGACAGCTCGATATTGTCATTCTACCACAAGATCATTGACCGATCAATGATCGACCATTATGAATTATCAGATTACGAACTTTTAGCAAAATGACAATGGGATCGTGTTGGAATGACAAATTTATAAAAATAGCAGACTTGGGCCCCTGTTCCGTTCCCATTCGAAGCATGTGTAAAATAGAAAAGAGTAATCGAACGTACCTACTCACATAAACACAAAGCTACTCACTCATTCAACTATTAACTAGTTTTGTATCCGATGTAATGACATGCTTTCGACAAAAACAGTAGGCATGTCGTAAAAATATCGATGTCTAATAAAATCGATACATTTCAGTCGACGGATTGATGATTTAATATGAAAACAATCATCATCATCATTTCAGCTGAAAGACGTCCACTGTTGGACATAAGCCTCCCCCAAATGTCGCCACAATGACCGGTCCTGTGGGTCTCGCATCCATCGGATTCCCGCGACCCTCACCAGGTCATCGGTCCACCTTGTGGGAGACCTTCCAACGCTGACGCAGCGTTCCGGTACGTGGTCGCCATTCCAGAACCTTTCGTCCCCATCGACCATCTGTTCTGCGAGCAATGTGCCCTGCCCACTGCCACTCAAGTTTGGCGAATCTTCGGGATATGTCCGTAATCTTGGTTCTCCTGCGGATATCCTCATTAAAACAATATTATTGAACATATCGAAAAGAAACGCCGAGGTTCAAGTCTCAGATACACTAGGGCACAAAATATTCCACAACATTACACGCGACGCTGTCAAATTATCCAAAAATATGTCCTACGTCACGTGAATAACATGACAGTTCCAAATAATAACATTTTTAAACTTATAGTGGTAATAAATTATTATTATACTGTTATTATTATTATTTTATTTTTATTTTATTATTTTTATTAATTATTATTTTGTGGTTATTATTGTGGTTTATTTGGTGGTTATACATTATTATTATTATTAATGATCCAAATTATGAAAACTAAAATAGGCGAACCATTTTTTGGTAAAAAAAAAACAGTATCCCTACAACTGTCAAGTTCCAGAATACGAAGAAAATCCTAAGCTCAAACTTCAACAGCACCTTGTCTAAAATTATTATCGATTGATTCAAAATAAGCTATACTTTTATCAACATCCAAATAAATACATTTGCAATATATCGACACAATTTTAAACTATTAGGCGCTTCCCTACAAAACATCAAGCAATACAAGTTACACAGGAAATGGTTGAACAAGCGACTCGTCTGCACCCAGGTGCGAAAAAGACAGAGGATATCAACATCTCTGTCACACTATCAGCTGATCGCTGTAATGGCACCTGTTATAAGGCGACCTTCAAAATGTGGAAGCGTTTTGAAAACTTTTCATTTTTAGTTTTATGTCATCATCATCATCTTCCTGCCCTTGTCCCATCTTATTTGGGGTCGGCGCAACCGTCATACTATCACTAACTTCCTTTTCTTTTATATCACTGTTCACACAATCCATCCATCTTTTCTTTGGCCTCCCTCTCCCTCTCCACCCATCCACATGTTTTTAGTTTTATGTATTTGTTATTAAATATCTGTCTAAAACTCTGAGACTTGTCGATGTCTTTGACCATAGTTTCAATTTCAACTAATTAAAATATGTGAAAATTACAAACAATATTTCTTATGGGAACCATTATTGTTGAGAAAGTTTTAAAACTATAGTGAAAATTTAGTAAAGATACTCGTAGTTTACAAATAAGGAGAATCATTGCACACAATTCATAGTGAACGCTTCTGTTATTTTATGCAATTGAAAAAGGTAAAATGTGCAATTTTAAAAAGAAATTTACGCTTCAACTCGTCTCAAAGTTAGAAAGTTATGATGATGGTTCTAATGAGTATAATTGTGTAAAGTAAACACATACACGATGTTATTACCGCAAACATAATTCTTGTTTCGATACTACGGATAGTACAGATACCGACACGGATCTTGAGCGCTGACTTCTTCAGTTCTACTTGCGCAGAAGCACGCAGAAGTGAAATATTCTCTCTTTAGTGGTATGAAAAGAAACGTAGGGGTGAGGAGTGCAATCCTTGTACAGTGATTGGCTCGCCGATGCGCAAAACGATCCCCGCTCTTTCGCCGAGCACTCAAAATTCGTGCCGCTATCTGTGCTGAGCTGAAAACTGCAAAAACTTTCAAAAAATTAATTTCATGAGCTACCCTCCCTTAAATCACGAAAGACTCAAGAAATCATACAGTTGCAATATAACAGGCATCAAAGAGCAAAAACAGGAAATAAAATATTTTATGCATTTCTCCCTATTTCTGTGGATGCAAACTTACTGGCAGTTTTTCCTGAATTGACTCATTCAATTTCCGCGAGGAGATAAGCACCCCTATACCTGACTATTCATTCAATTTTCAGATCAGTGCAGCATTTATTTTAACCGTTCTTTCTGGAAATATCAACTGCTTGATTTGTTTCGTTTTGGTTTTTTTTATAAGGCCAACCCTTTTATTCTTCTTCTTCTTAATGTGTCAATGGTAAAATCGTTTGAATTTCTAAATAAATTCCTTGTGTTTGATCGCAGCAAACCCATCTGCTGACGCTTACAGTAGACGCGGGCTCGCGGACGGCGAGCAATGGGTAGCTCGCCGTCCGACCGTCTGAAAACCGTCCGGACCGAGCTCATGTTGTCGACGTCGCGTAGTGTTCCACGCGCGCCTCAAGGAGATGTCAGCAAACCGTAGGGGCCCAGCAGGGACGAATTCTACTGGGGCCAAGGGTCTGCGTGTGAAAGGAAGACTCGGCCCTGGTATAAAAGGCAACGAAGGAACAGGAGTGGGTTTTTAGTCAGTAAAAGTCTGATACACCCTGACACAATGATCTTTACGTAACCACGTGGTCTTTCTCTTCAATGTCTCGTCAAATTCAATCACATCTACTAATATTCTAAATCTTTATACATATTTGAATCAAGCCTCAAGAGAAAGTTTCAGGAGGTGATTAGGAATCTGTATTCCTAATCACCTCCTGAAACTGTTCTAATTTAGGTCAGGGTTTCTCTGTAGAAACCCTGACCTAAATTAGAACAGTTATCCTAGCAGACCGCCCTCGAGGGTAAAATATCTAGTAGCTAATATTTAGAAATAAAAATAAGTCTACTTCTAACTAAATGGCCCTTGGTTATCTAAGTTGTTTTACAACTTATTGTATTCATTACTCAAAATATTCCACCAGTGTCTTCGTCATTTCGCTTTATCTTCTTACTCATAGACACTCATTTCCGTTGCTTTACTCACAATTACTTAAAATTAAAGAGAACCAAAGACAACGATAAAATCTTTTATATTTTCGATAAAAAATTTAGGTCAAACTAACATATTAAAATTCATTCGTTTACAGATTGATATCGAGTTTTCATTTTCATCAATGAGTTAAATATTTTATCATCGCTCAGTTCTTCGTTAAATTAAGTGTGTCGTTTATCGGATATTAAATGAATATTGCCTTTCATTTAAGGTTTTTAAGTTAAAGTATCTATAATTCGATATCTATATTCTATAATCCGAGTGGTAACGGCCCCGACTTACGAGTTGTAGGTCGTGAGTTCAAACCCAGCCAGGCGCATTACTTTGTGTAATTTATTTCATCGCCACTGCTCTCAAAACGGTGAAGGAAAACATCGTGAGGAAACCGGCATGTCCTAGAACCAAAAATTCGAAGACATGTGACATTCACCAATCCGCACTGGGCCCGCGTGGTGGATTACGGCCCATTCCCTCTCCTAGAGAGGAGGCCTGAGTCCCAACAGTGGGAACATTAAAAGGCCGACTATGCTATGCTATCTATAATTCTTGCTAATGACATGATTGCATCAGTTATAATAACTAATAAGTGCTCAATGACGTTTCGGTAGGTCACTGATCAAAGGAAATGTCAAAATTTTAACAGATTCCCACATACGTTAGACATTCATTTGTCAATATGTACGAGATTACCATTCTATGCCACTTTTTTCAATGGAGTGTCAGTGATTGACCATTGGAAGTCATAATGACGCCATTATGTTAGTAGATTACCAAACTTGTAAAAATCAACAATTATGAAATCAATGATAGACCATTCTGACACTATTGTAATAGCAGACTTGAGGCCCTGATTACGAACCTTTAGCATAGCATAGCGTAATCGGCCTTATAATGTTCCCACTGTTGGGACTCAGGCCTCCTCTCTATAAGAGGGAATGGGCCATAAACCACCACGCGGCCCCAGTGCGGGTTGGTGAATGTCACTTCTTCGAATTTTTTTGTTCTAGGACATGCCGGTTTCCTCACGATGTTTTCCTTCACCGTTTTGAGAGCAGTTTGAACCCGCGACCTACAACTCGTAAGTCGGGGCCGTTACCACTCGGCCACCACTGCTCTACGATTCTCCTGTTTATGAACTTTAAGCAAAATGAAAATGGGATCATGGAATGACGAATTTATAAAAATGGCAGACTTGGGCCCGGTCGACAACAAAATAAGGAAACTATTGAGACATTAAATAACTGTATTCATCGTGGATCGTGGACACTTCAAGTGTCGTCACAAAACCGGTCCCATTGACACATGTGCGTTTGAACTTGACGCTCTTCATTATGTCAATTGGATTAGCAAACGTATAATTGGATGCGAAATTCTTAAGCGAAGCCAAACAGTTTGTATATGACATGCAACTTTCTAACTTTTTTGTATGTAGATATACTTGCAGTGCTAAAATCGTTTAAGAATATATTTTTGAGTCAGATGGCGATATATTAGGAAATAAAAATGTAATAACATAAATTTACCTTAAGATACGTTATAATTAGAAGAAACCAAACCTTTGCTCCAATTTAGGTGAGGCCGCAAAGAATTCACAGAAAAACACTTTTCGGATCATATGACTAATTTGTCAACATTTTTCACAAAACCACTATGTAGGTATTTATTTCAATTTATCACTTATAAATTCCGAACCCTGTCAAGAAGCACCGCTTAGAAAAAAAAAACACTCAAAGAATTCCACTTTCAAAAATTCGAAAAAAGAAATGGGTGTTCCGTAAAACATTTACGATAAACGAAAATTCAAATTACGAACGGGCGCACGTCAGGTAGGTACCACGGTGACTAATTGCCGGAGCACAGATAACACTCTGATAAACAAAACGCGCCAATAGGTGGGTGTCTATGGCGTGACGTCACGCGCTAATGTAATTTTGCCGGGATTTGTACAGTATAACATGAGTATTGTTCGTCCTATTGATTTTTGTTCGCTCTACTTGTAAGCGGAGCGGGAAAGTGTTCGATGTAGTTGGTAAATAATAATACGACTGAAGAAAAAACTGTAAATATTTTTCTAAATTTAATTATATAATTTTGTTTTATTTTTTAATTCGTGTAGGTAGTTCAAACTCACGGTGAACTGAAGAATATCACGGTGCACTTTACAAAAAAAAAAAATCTTTCATTCAAACCTTGTCCAGAAAATACTAATACAACCAAAAAAAAACAGCCAATCGATGGAGCCGATCTCAAGTGATGCTCCGTCATACATTCAGAAACTGATTTTTATCTAAATAAATTAAATAAAAAGCTATTTTTTTATTATTGACAAGTTTTCGCTTAACCGCTATCTCATCTGATGGAAAGCGACGATGCGGTCGGCAATGTCTTTCCTGCTAAATTGCGATTTTTAGAAATGGACACTGCAAGATCACTTTTTGTTAACCATCTTTCATTCCTCGAGTCCCATTATGAAAGAACAGACAGCTAGTTCAAAAAAGCTCAATAAGCTAGTTTTTCATCATTTACAATTAGGAATTTGTAATTTTTCCAGGTGCTTTATCTGAAAACTTTCCTACCTAACTTATAGTGTATAAATTTTATTTATAAATTTGTTTTATGTTCATAGTACAAAATATTAAGAACTTAGATGACTTCAAAAGTTCGAAATTTGTTGAGTAGGAAATCAGAAACGTTTATTTCAAATAGACTAATAACAGGCACTTTTGAATAATCAAAATGTCGGAAGAAAAAGTGATGCTAAATTGTACTTTCCAAAGCGTAGATCTCTATGGAGAAGAACGTGCAAGAAACTCCATGGACACTCTTTTAAATTATATTATGAGTTACACATCTCTTGGTTACATATTTTTTGTCACTTCTAATATGTGAGCACAATGTAGATAACTAATAAAAAAAAACTAATTAAAAAATTGAAATTGAATTAAGCCACTGGCAGCTAAGAGATGTAGGTAGTGTAGTTGGCCTGTTTGGTAGATATAATTGCATGCTATGGACAAAACACACAAGAGCCATGCGAGAAATCATTGATTTAAAATTAATCAGCTACTAAAATATTGGATGCCACAAGCACAGGACAGGGAAATGATGATGAAGATAATAATAAAAACATTGGTAGGTTGGTTGATTCAGTCAAAACATATTTTCAAAATTGGGAAGCTCTCAGCAACTTGTAGTTCACTTTATCAACGCTTCTTATAATTCTGATCCTATAACATGGTCCTATATGGCAGGTGAGATAGTAATCAAACGCGATCATATCAATAATAATATAGGTTTACGTTTTGCTAATTAAAATAATACTCAGGGTCTTGCTGCTGCCTGTCTGCCTGAACTGCCTCTTCTATTGAATAAGATACAGCTAGATGCAGCTTTTGGAACTAGATTCTTAAGAAGGAAGCATATTGCACATTGTAATGAGCTTGTAAATACGGATTACACAACACAACTAAACACCATTCCTTTTTCAAATGCGATGCGTTTTCTGCACTTTAGTGACGGTTATGAAAGTGTGAACCGACTAGATGTTGGCTATTAGCGTAGAAACGAGAAACGTTCAAAGTAAAAGTTTTATTGTTACTATTTGTTATTCATACAAACGCCACATAAGAAATTCCCATGACTGTCTTGTGATATTTGGGTATTGCCAAGCAAATGGAAATCGGGACAGAATTCAGTGTTACTGTTTTTATTAAGGATAAGAGTATTATTGTCATCAAGAACTTGTGGTTTGACTATTACATCGGTAAACGATACGTCATCAAGAGACTAAGTTCCGTCACTTACACGGTCATCAATAGGTTATTAATCAATTTTTGCTTCCAAATTTTTTAATCTTTTCCAAATTGGCGAAGGGTAATCTACTCCGATACCATTCTTCCCTGAACTTTGGCTTTCTGCATTCTTATTAACAAATACCTGTACATGTAACTGACTACCTTCATAAAAATGAGGATCCCACTTCATTTTGATCACGTTGTTTATGGTGGTGGTCGATTTATTAAATTGCTTATACCTATCTATGCTTATGCGTTCATCGTGCCCTTCACAGCATCCAATTTCCTAAGCTATTAACTAACCTGTGTCGCGTTCGGCGCTTTATTTGGTTTCATAATAGCTTTCGCCACCCCTTTGTCACCCTCAACCCCTCAGTTTTGTGCACCAGCACACTTAATTACACCGCAATATAAACTATTTCTGAGTTTATCATACTAATGGGCAGAATTTTTATAAGATACATTGTGTTGCAGAATTCGCTGCATCAAATTTATTTGGGGTTACACATTTGGTGAACGACGCATTTATTACTTCCTTTGATATAAAATATTTGCGGAGCTCGTTCAATACCGTTGTTTGGAAAATACCAAAACATTGTCAAATGATTCCAAATCAAATGTATTTGATTTATTTCAAATAGACCATTTACAGGCACTTTTGGATAGTATTTGACAATCCACGGTCACTCCAAAAAAGGTGAAGTTAAATTGTACGTTCCAAGGCGTAGATCTCTATGGAGAACAACGTGCAAAAAACTCCATGGACACTCTTTTATATTTATATTACGATATATGTAATATAATCTTGGTTACATATTTCTTGTTGCTTCTATTATGTGAGCACAATGTAGGTAGGTAATAAAAAAAAGTAATTGAAAAAATTTGAAATAAGGTCCATCATAGGTTTCAATAATCAACTGTATTATAGTGTAGTTAATAGCTTTGATTAGAGACTACAGTTTAACAGGAAAAACAAACCGTTCCGCATAGCAATGACGTCACAATAAAATGTTATGTTTTAGTTTCGGCTGATAAAAAAGTAAATATTACTGGTCACTTATATTTTTAGAACGCATTTCGTTATGCTTTTGTTTAAGAAGCCGTGATACAATCTAGAATGGCACGTGCAAAACAATCTAGTATCACTACTAATATATAATAATAATATAATGCTATTTCAAGAACAACGACAATATTCGGAAGGCCACAAACAGCACAGAACAAGTCAGAAAACGAAAAATAGTTAAAAAATTTATGGCTAAAGAGGGAATTCATATAGATACTGAGGTGACGGCTACTAGGAAAAAAAATGTAACAAGAAGACTGCTAAGTTGCACCATCTCCCTATAAAAAAAGATGACGACCATGCTATAGATACACAACTCGACGAAGCTCATACAGAACATATAGACAAAGAATTGTAATAAACCGGATCTACTGTTTTGACTAAACCGCAAACGAAACAACGATAAAGTACCTTTCCAAAAAATTCCAAACTGGTGCCAAAAAGTATAAGACCAAGAGAAAGAACCAGGCGTATCCTCTACAATTGTAGCTCACGCTTCGACTGCCGTGGAAAGTGGAAAGCATACCGCCATAGTCATTACAAATCCACTGCGTGTTTCCAAATGGCTGAATCTTGAACTTGGCGCGTTATCTACGTCTGCTGCTGTAATGGCATCTTTGAATATTAATGTTAGACAATGTTGGTGATAATGTACTGGTTTCTTCGTTTTGTTATCAAGTGAGGAGTTTACTACTTTTTAATGTTTGAAGGTAATTCGACTGTTAATAGGTAGAAGTATCTAACATTAGGTAGTCGAAAATAAAAATAATCATTTTAACTGCTACAATGAAACTCAAGTGTTATTGGGCAGGGCACATTTGCTCGCAGAACAAACGATCGATGGGGATGAAAGTGAGGGTAACAATAATGCCGTGGATACGAGATACACAGTACCGGTCGTTGTGGCAACACTTGGAGGAGACCTAGAGATCAGCAGACGTATTTTGGCTGATTTGATGACGATGCAAAATATTCTTAATCATTTATCGATATTTTTATCCGATACCAAGAGTCTTCTTTTGACCGCAACCGAGTTAAAGCAAACAGTTTTATAAATCAAAAGCTTAACGGCTTCTGATTAAAAAAAAAAACATTCTTCATAGACAAAATAGACGCAGTTCCGCGATAACAACTAACACATGTCTGTCATCCTAAACCCACGATTGTATTCAAACGATCAATCGATTTCTATTCAACTGCTCCATAATCGATTAGAGTATATCGTAATAAGATCATTACATTAATCGCCCATAATCGCCCTTCCTTAATTAAAAGCTCATTGTTTGACATAATTGGTGTCTTAGTTCTTAGACAAAGACTTGCGGTTGCATTGTGGTCCTGATCTGATGAACTGAATCTAATTGATGAAATTGAAGTCATAATTGAAACTTTATATTGTTTTAGTGGTAATATAAGTTTGATGGACAAACTAATTAAGAAGAACTTTGGAATGGTCATAACTTCTAGACTATGACTAAAAGTTAGACCAATGTATATACCTATTTGAAATATTAAACAGATACAAACGTAGTTGTTTTTGTTAAGAACAGTCAAGATTGTAACTACAAATACAAAAAAAAATGCCAAGCAAAATCTCATATATCCAGCAGATTTGGTTCATAAACATCTGCCAATAACGAACGGATGACGTGAAACCAATTTTTCACCTACATCCATTGCGACGAACAAGCCAATACAATCAATGGTGGACTTCAATAGGAACATCATTTGGCACACGTCGCCATTGGGTCACTTCGGAGTACATCGGAGCACATCGGGGCTCAAAGAGGAGTGTCGCGTGGGAAGCGCTTGATGCACAATGAGAGGTGGGCTATTGTATGAAAATTTGTATATACTAGCTTATATATCTTGGTTTTGTTGCATTTTAAGTATTATGTAGACATTTGATCGTACTATTTTGTTGCCGAAATTATTTAGGATTTGGATTATAAAAATTGACAATAAACAACTTAGCTGAAAGGATACCCATTATGATAATAGCCATGTTCAGGAAGTGTTGGCTTCCATTGATGTTTACACACTAATATAAAATTAACAACATGAAGCAGCGTGGATACGGACGCTGGAGTGTGAAGAGGTTTAACTTCATTTAAAAGTTACGGTTCATAGTTGCCACGAGGAAACTATCATGGGATCGCTTTAACCTTAAACTACGCGCGTGGGAAAAGTTTAAATTTTCAACACCGGCCAGGTTCAAACTTTATCTCTCACTACAACAAAAACTACAATGGGTCTTCTCTGACTTGACAATGCTAATATCTGATCAATGATTGTGAACAGAGCCGATGAATCTTTTGTACTTAACTTTTTTGCAGACCTTGACTTATATGGTAAAGAAACCGGTCGATGATGACAAAGAAATATAGGTAATGACTTTAGTCTTGGAAAATATGCCATCAGTTCAATTGTTTTACGATTCTTGCGAAATGTAGATATTGAATGGCGGTAATTATATAATTGTTCCTATAGACAATGTTCTTGATATTGAAGATAGATATCAAATTGCTTTTGTTACAGTTAATAAAATGTGCTGTTAGACTAACAAGTCATATAAAAGTTTAACAATAGAACCGACAAAACCTAATAACATAATATAATAAAAATATAATAAATACTTCCTTTCCTCTTACCTGTTTTATTCTAATGAACTAAAGGCTAAATCTGTAATTAATTGTAAATCATTTCAACAAACTGACATCCTTTCTTTATAGAGAATTGATATCATCTCTAAAAATATCTTGGGTCAGAATAATTCAATTTAATGAGGGATTCATAACTGAAAAAAAAAACTGACTTATTAGCACCTGTAGAAAATTTACCCGACGAAATTTCATCCAAATCCAATTTGTTATTCCTTTTATGTTTAAAGGAATAACAAATTTACACATACACATAGATATGTAGATATCTACATCCTAACTTTCGCCTTTATAATATGTATCCGTGTGTATTAGCGCGATTTATAACGAAACCTAACTTTGTGATTCTACCAGAGATAACGTTATATAGTTTGACCACTTGATATTTCGGTTGCATTTTTGTCCATTTTGACACATTTTGAACTTTTGAAAAAAATCATTATTTGTCATAAAATGCCACTTTCGCGTCACGTCCAAATTTTTTTAACATTTTAAATGTAAGGTTAAATAAATTCCTTGCCATATGAACGGTCTTAGGATTTTCTTCCGTACCATTCTTCACGACAAACGTCGCACACAAATTTCTTATCTACTATTTCTCTTTCTCTGAACACAAACTTAAGTTAAACACTTAGTTATTCGACTACCTGTCCGTATGTTCGCAGGTTGGCGAATAAGGTACGGGAAGTAGGGTCAGGATGATCGCCGGTAGCCACCTGACGCATAACCTCATATTATTAGATACGAGATCGTCTGCTCGATTCGAAACTATTTTATTTTTATTTATCGTCGCATTCGACATCTTTGGGGGAGCTGAATTTGTTACTTGATGTAGGTTTAACTAGATTGAAAATACTAGCAGTAGAGATTATAATTTTACCTAATATACTCAAAATAAATTACATCAGAGTGAGGAAATGTTCGCACAAAACCGCAAAACTGAATAGAAAAACGGACACACAATACAAAACAATAATTGATACTGTGATATTGATTCAATATATGATGAAATAGGGGAAGATCGTAAACATAAAACAAAATACGAATAAAACACCAAACGCCACACATTGAGCATGCCAGCTGTAAACATAAACAATAACAACAAAACAAAACTCAGCACACTCAAATACTATAACACCAATAGTAAATAAGCCAATAACGCGAAGTAAGACTACATGGGACCCATACTACCTCCTGCTGATACTATAGTCAGCCTAACTGTAAACAAGCGTCATGTTATACTCGATGGTAGTATAGAATTACGTGTTAGCGTCAAGTGACCGCTGGTAAGTTGAGAATGTTCTCACGGTGGGAGACAGGTTAGATTTACACCTGGTATTTTTCAAATAGCTTCTCTCGCTTTTATTAACAGACTTCTAAAAAAGGAGGAGGTTCTCAATTCGGATGTTTGTATTTTTTAATTTAAACTTCATGTACAGTTGTGGTACATAGGCGGACTTAATGCAACAAGGCATTCTCTACCAGACAACCTTTGGGTTAAAAAACAACACTGTGGTAGGTGTGCACAATAAATAAATAACAGATAAATATCAAGTAGAATGTTATTATTATCATTAAATTAAGTTATAATAATAAAATACTGGAGCGAGAGGGTGTGTCATACATTTATCGGCTATAATCCACCTGTGTTCCTTCAGTTGCCCTTTGAGATAAAATAATAGTTTTCCACCAATCGGAGATTGTCCTTGGGTGCACTAACATAGTGCATACAGGGATAATCGTCGGCTGGTATCACGTTCCATCAAAAGTGCTTAAAGGGCCTCTGCGAGTTGGTTTCGGCTCCTTGTACGACTTCCGAAGGTGTCCAGATATATAAAATTTATAATAATATTTATTTATCTTCCACAAATAACGATAACAATAGGAAACTAAAACTTAGAATATCGATATGATAGATAAAAGTCTGATGTCCATTTGAAAGCGGGTTACGACTTTTTAAAAGACGAATGGGAGACGAAGGGTAACGGAATGACGACAATAAGTCTGAAAACCCACTGTGAGTGAACCCATAAGGACCACGACAAGTTGAAAATAATAATAAAGCAAATGTATAGTCATCACAAAATCGAAATAGTAAAATGTTAGAAGATTAACTACATATTTAGTCGGCCTTATAATAATCCCACTGCTGGGACTCAGGCCATCTCTCTAGGATAGGGAACGGGCCCTAATCCACCACGCGGGCTCAGTGCGGGTTGGTGGATGTCACATTGTATTTATAATTGTGTTATAATGTATTTGATTGTATTGGATTTTATTTGATTTGATTTACATAAATGATTTAAAAAAAAACTTGTTAGAATTATGAAAGTTAGCAATTAGCATGTCTTGGACTAAATGTAACTAAATGTAACTCCGGCCCCCAAGATACAGGCACTGCCTAGTTTGGGGACCACAGTACAATTTATTGTTAATTTTAATTTTACCAGTTACTGTGAATACCCATAAGTAACATAACTTTAGTAGTTTAAGATACATTCTGTAACTCTGGACTAATAAATTATTATTATTATTATTACATGTCTTCGAATTTTTGGTTCTAGGACATGCCGGTTTCCTCACGAATTTTTCCTTCACATATTTATATATCAAAATCAAAATATTAAAATAAAAATAATATGATATATTATTTAGTCACGAGTTAAAACAGTTACATTAAATCTTAAGAATAATTACAAAGGTATGCCTATAAGTTTACGAAGATAAACCAATATGTACCTCAAATTGAACCGGCGAACACGATTGGAATACTAGATGCTCAGAAATGAAACGCTTCGTCTCAAGACCATATCATTTCTTCATCGCTTTACCCATAAAATTACGAAGTTCTTCCAATAAACGATAACATGCTCAAATTCAATATCCCGGCAAGTATTCATCATCATCATCATCATCATCATTTCAGCCGAAAGACGTCCACTGTTGGACATAGGCCTCCCCCAAATGCCGCCACAATGACCGGTCCTGTGCGTCTCGCATCCATCGGATTCCCGCGACCCTTACCAGGTCATCTGTCCACCTTGTGGGAGGCCTTCCAACGCTGCGTCTTCCGGCAAGTATTACGTTGTTTTATTAGAAAAACTTGTGGTTCAAATTATAGATTCTTGAAGTGTTTCGAATTTCGAAACAATAGCTCATATGCGTGATGCCAATGAAAACTTTAGAAAGTGCTCGAATTAATTCTACCAACACGTTCACTTTCTTTGTATCTTACGCAGAGGCTTGCAACGATCAACTATTACATTTTAGATGTTAATTAACATCACAATTTACGTCTGCATGTGGATTCATGTAATACTTTCTTTTACTGTTATCTGTCGCAGCCTATCGGAAAGACATAATCTGGTTGAAAATTATACGGTGTTAAAAAGCGTAGGCTAATTGGACCAAATATTGAACCCCGTGGAAGCCCTACTATCTACTATTGCTGCAACCTTTATTGCATAAGCAAGACTAAAATTTTTAGAGTTCCGTACCTCAAAAAGAAAATAACGGAACTTTGTTGTCCGTCTGTCTGTCTGTCAAGACCCTTTGTCTCGGTAACGCGCAGAGGTATCGAGTTGAAATTAAATCACATACTCAGGTCTGCGGTTCCTTGAAGCTGTGAAAAAAGCAATGGGTAGCTCGCCGTCCGACCGTCCGGTAAACGTCCGGACCGAGCCCAAGTTGTCGACGACGCGTAGTGTTCCACGCTCACCTCAAGGAGATGTTAGCAAAACCGTAGGGGCTCAGCAGGGTCGAATTCTATTGGGGTGTGAATGCCTATGGGGTGATGCGAAAGAGAACCTCGGGGCCCTGGAACTAAGGCAAAGAAGGAACAGGAGTGGGTTTTAGGCAGTAAAAGTCTACCATGCCCTCACGCCCCACCCAAGGGCGGGAGACGTCATTAGACGAAACCCACCTAAAAAAAAAACTTGAATTTCCTATAACAAATCTGTGACCTAGCAACTAACTCTAAAACAAATACACGAACAACTTTCCTTCCCACCGTTATCGAAGTACAAACATTCTCAAATTATTATAATCACAGTCATTGGATCTCTCCCAACACTTAAACAAACTAAGAAGGTACTGTCAAGGCATAATATTTAAGTTAGCACTATAAGAATATGAAAACAACCAATTAGTTTTATAACAACAAGTAATAAATACAACTACCGTATAGGAGTACCTACTGATTCTAATATAAGAGTACGAAATAAAGTTATTAAAATTATCCTTTATGAATAAGGTTATGTTAAAGGTAACAGTGTACCGAATACGGTATACCTTATACCAGCTAACTTAAACCTTATTACGTAAAAATAAGGTTTAAATTAGCTGGTACAGATACGGGCACGGATCTTGAGCGCTGACTTCTACAGTTCTACTTGCGCAGAAGCACGCAGAAGTGAAATATCGGGTCTCTTAGTGGTATGAAGAGAAATGCGGGTGCGGGAAGTGCAATCTTTGTACATTACTCGTCGATGTTGTACGATGCGCAAAGCAATCCCCGCTCTTTCACCGAGCGCTCAACATTCGTGCCGCTGGCTTCTTGACAATCCAAAAACGCCTATGAAACAAATGCTTTGAATTTTTAAATAGCATTTCAAGTATCGTTAGATTCTCCTCTGTAGATTCTCCTACATCTCCGGAACCTTCGTTTCGTATACTTCTTTTGTTTATTCCTTTAAAATGTGTGAAGCAAGTTAAAAGTCATACTTTCACAGTTCACCTCTTAACATTTAATCTTATTTTAACAGTTTCCACGGTAGCTTATGCAAGGCAGTTTGCCAGCTGACATTTTCCTACGGATATTGAATGTTGTAAAAGCGTATAAAACTTGGTACAGAGAAACTTTTTGTGAGATTGCGAGGTATCAGTGGTTGTGTTATTAGAGTCGCTGAACATAATCGCCATTAAAATTAATAAATCTGAACATCTATTAGTTTGATCGAGGAAATACTTTTAATTTCTTTTAATCAATGAGCTGATATTTATTTATCAACAGAGTAATATAATTCTACATTCATATATATACAAAATTATGTACAAAAACACTTAACTAATAAAAAATTATTAATATATATATATATATATGACGGCGCCAGGAGTGGCTGAGCGATATGACCGTCATCATTTTGATTCAGTGGTACTGGGTTCATTTCGAAGGGATTTTCAATAACTATGCGCTTTAGTTTTTCCGTTAGTTATAATGTCAGTTTCACAATTCACAATTAGTTTTAATGTCACTTTTACAGTTCACAATAGTGTTGTAAGTAACTGTACTAAATAATTACAAACATACGGGTTAACCGACAGTTTCGTATCAAAGGTTCGGCCCTTGAAGCTGTACAAGCGATACTGCCCTCTCTTCACGGGAACCAGCCCCTTTAATATGACTCTGCCCACGTGGCGCCAACACACATGACGTCACGGCGTTACACCCTTTGGTAGGTACCATAATAATAACAAAACAAACACTCTATACTTAAATCTCGTTCTCCACGACATATACATTAACGGCTACTCCTAACTAAAATATGGCGTCATAAAATTCCTCCGCATCGCTGTCTACTGGAAGTGTGCCCAAAAGGCTGGCGGCATTGCCACGTTGTATAGCAATGCTTAATCTCTGACCAAGGTAAAAGCCAGCCCTTGGGTCACGCGAAGTGTCTACTAAGCGTTTGGATAGTTCTTTAAAAAGGGTATGAGCAATCGGACCCCATGGCCCAAGAGTTTCAACCCCAAACGGCTCAAAAATATAACTGCCGACGAGGTTGTTATATTTTCCACGCTTGAGGTTCTCCGCAGCCGCAGCGGAAATACTCATGTATGTTCTGAGTTTACTTAGTTAACAATTTTGTTTTTTTACAATATTTAGTACAGAGCAACAAAAAACACTTTAAATTAAAATTGTTTATGAAATTATGAAAAAGTGAAGGCGCGTGGTGGAAATAATATTTCGCTTTTTGCTTTCTAAGTGCATAGCGGTGACGTCACATTGTAGTTAGTTGCATCCTTTTTCTGTTTTTTGACTGGTTCCCCTTCCACTAAATTTAAAAAGTTTGTAACTTGCTTAATTTTGAAACGATTCGGACTAAGCGTTTTGCCTCGTCGTTTATACCCCGTACATCGAAGGACTGGAACAATTTGCCTGCTGAGGTCTTCCCATCCGATTATAATTTGGGTGTCTTCAAGGCTAGAATCAATAGGCTCTTAATAAACTAGTTCGCCTCACCATCAACGATTGCGTCACCGCTTACCATCAGGTGGGATCGCAGTCAAGCACTAGTTTATATCAAATTTAAAAAAAGAAATTCTTTCTCAATAAGTCAATAATCTAACTTCTGTACCTACTTAAAACTGCTACCGGTTCAAACCTAGCCAGGCGCATTTCTTTGCGTAATTTATTTCATCACCACTGCTCTTAAAGACGTTGAAAGAAAACATCGAGAGGAAACCGGCATGTCTTAGAACCAAAAATTTGAGATCCACCAATATGCACTAGGCCCGCGTGGTGGATTACTTACGGTCCATTCACTCTCATGTCTGAGTCCCAGCTGTGGGAACATTACAAGGGCGATTATTTTGTTAAACTAAACTTAAATAAGTGAGCAGTGGTGGCCGAGTGGTAACGGCCCGGACTTACGAGTTGTAGGTCGCGGTTTCAAACCCAGCCAGGCGAATTACTTTGTGTAATTTATTTCATCACCTCTGCTCTCAAAACGGTGAAGGAAAACATCGTGAGGAAACCGGCATGTCGTAGAACCAAAAATTCGAAGACATGTGACATCCACCAACCCGCACTGGGGCCGCGTGGTGGATTATGGCCCATTCCGTCTCCTAGAGAGGAGGCCTGAGTCCCAACAGTACTAAATATACCTACGCACATCTCTACCATACCGTTCGAGGAAACCAGGTGGAGTTGCTAGCACAAGCCTCAGTAATAATGACTAAAGACTTGAATGGTTTCTAGAAAAGTTCATTTCGTATTAAACAGCCACAGTACACATGCAGTCCTCGCCTTTCCCTTTCAGAATATTTAAGATTCCTTCACGAAAGCATTTTAACATCGCTTCAAACCACGTGTCGAACACGATGTGTATCGTAATCGGTGATAGAAAATATATTTCTTTTTTATACTTGATAGTTTTGCGCTTGACCGCTATCTCACCTGATGGAAAGCGACGATGCGATCGACAATGGAACGCGCTTACCTAGAAGTAACCTATTCACTCTTGACTTAAAGATTCCCGAATTGTAGCCATCAGGAAACACAGATTCCGACAAGAAATTCCATTCCTTAGCTGTAAGCACAATGAATGTGTTCCGAAAACGTTTTGTGCGTATAGGTGGGATGTCCACCATGTACGCCTGGCTTATTTATTTATTTATTTAAAACTTTATGCACTAATGAAACATTGTACAAAGGCGGACTTAATGCCTTAGGCATTTTCTACCAGTCGACCTTAGGGTGGTGCAGAGACATAACATGTCAGGTGCAGCTTAAAAGAAGACTGACAGAGAGGAAATAAGAATAATAATAAATATATACTTAGATACATATGAAGCATGTTTTGGAGGAGATATGGGTGTAAATTAATACGAAATTAAAATTGAAATTCGTAATATATATTTGAAGGTGAAAATTTACAGGGGAAGTGACATGACATATGATACAATGTTTTTTATTAATGCGATAGAGTTTTAATTACTACTAAAAGAAGTTTTGCTACACATACATACAAAAATATATCATACTTACTTATATTGTACTTTACTAACCTACTATAAGAGGTCGTTAAGCAATAGGGAAAGATTTTCTAGGGCTTTACACAGGTTATCAGCCTATGTGAAGAGGTTACATGCAGAAGGAACAACTCACGACTGTGAACTAATGATTGTCTGACTTAGAAAAAGGTTAATAAGCTACATAGGTTGTAGAGGGGGTAGTAGGGAGGGGGTGGGTCGTATAATGAATACTGTTATCACACTTGTGGCTTATATACTATTGTTATTTGCTATGAGCGCATACGTAACTGTGTAAAAATTATATAACTAGGAACTATTAAAAAAAATTGAAATAAAAAAAGAAAGCAAAAATATTTTCTCAGAAACACACAATGTAGAAACAACATGTAATAACTTAAGATAAAAAACTAAGAAAATAAAATAGCTAACATTGTGTGTCTCGCGCCTGCACCAAGCAGATCCAGATGGGTTACCATGACGTTCAAAGTGAGATTGTTTCATTCTTATTCCAGTGTGGGTAAGAGACAGAGCTATAGGTACAGGTTGTCTAGCGCCATCTCTTACCCACACTGGAAATAAGAATGAAACAATCTTACTTCAAACGTCATGGTAACCCGGCAGTTTAGCAAAAATGCCAGACAACTTCGTGGTAGCTGCCTGACGCTGGTTTTCAACTGAATCTTATTGAGAGTGTACGTTAGAAAAGTTAGATTATTTATTTAGTTGTTGGTGTTAGGTTATTTACCTTACACACATATATACATGTTTAATAAGTGGTAGAAATGACGGCAGATACAAAATAAATAGAGGACGAAATAAACCCCAATAAAAAGGAATAAAAGCGGGATGATAATTGACAGCCAAATAGGGAACAAGTACAATTATTATTGGCGATAAGACCGCCCATTGTGACACCCTATTAATTTTAAGTTCCTATTGTAATTTGTATTTTTGGTGTACAATAAAGAATAAATCTATCTATCTATTTATCTATCTAACAATTCAGTCAGAAACCAGTGAAATTGCAAAAATACTCCCCAACGAATTTCGATCACAGCGGCCAATCTCCACAGAGTTATTATAATAGACAAGTGTGTGCGTGAATACAGGTCAAAAAGTCCGAGAGAACAGCAACCCAACACGACCGGAGAGAGATCAGGCACAGGCCCAATAGCTTTACCTGCTTTCCGAGATACGGAACTGTCACACCTCCAATTTCCAATCTCCGGGATCATCATCATCATATCATTTCAGCCGAAAAACGTCCACGGTTAGACATAGGACTCCCCCAAGCAACGCCAAAACAACCGATTCTGTGCGTCTCACATCTACTGCACTCCCGCGACTCTTACCAGGTCGTCGGTCCAACATGTGGCCACTTGTGTGAGGCCTTCAAACGCTGCGTCTTCCGGTGCGCGGTCGCCACTCTAGAACCTTTCGGCCCCATCGACCATCCGTTCTACGAGCATCTCCGGGATGCTATAGTGTAATTCCTAATGAAATAACTCAATAACACTTTTTGCTTACCCTGAGAATCAAACTCAGTACACCAAGCTCAGCTGTCGCGCTTGCGACCACGAATGCAACAAGGCAGTTAATAAAAGTTTTAGTATTCAATCGATGTTTTAAATGCATCATGCTAAGATTTACTTCCTTTGGCTAGTCTTGTTGACACACAAGTAGATACATCACAGACCAACATCTCGCAGTCTGCACGCAACAATGTAACGGACAAGACCAGAGGCGTAGCGTGCACTAATTTAGTAGTGGGCGAAGGTGCACCAGCAAGCCCTTTTTCGTTTATAAATTCGATAAGGAGACAGCGACTGTCACAAGCCAGTGTTCGACCACATCGTCGCTTAATATCAGGTGAAATAGTTGTCGAATGCGAACCTATAAATTATAAAACAAAACCCTTGTCGTTAAAGAGCCCTCGCACACGCGCGGCCCCTTTGGGTGCGAGGCCATAGGCGAGGGCCCGCTTCGCCCAAACCTAGCTACGCTACTGCACAAGACAAATAGGCGGCCATCTTGTAGACACTAACAACCTCTTACCTTACATGAACTGCAACAACATTAGTTATTAGGAAACCAGCAGTTTATATAAGCTTTCTAAGTTATGGATGATCGGGAGAAAACGTGCAACGTATGCATTAACTGCGAGAGCGCACGTACCACGAGCTCTTAATGCGATCCATTTTACGACCTAAACTGAACTGATAAAGGGATGGTAATATATAGGGTGTATAACTGTATAGCTCCATCCCCTTTTCTCGCTCGCGCTCGTTTTATTAGGCTTCCGTACCTCAAAAGGAAAAAACGGAACCCTTATAGGATCACTTTGTTGTCTCTCCAGAGTCTGTCTGACTGTCAAGACCCTTTATCTCGGGAACGTGTAGAGGTATCGAGTTGAAATTAAAACTATATATACTTAAATCTGTGGTCCCTTGAAGCTGTGAAAATATCAAACTTCTAAGTTAACTGAAAAAAAAGATACGGTCGTTTAAGTCGTCAAAAAAATATATTTCGACTCTTTCAAGGGAATCAAAATTCATAGGATACTTCCCGTTGACCCAGAATCTTGAAATTTGGCATGAAGCAAGGTCTCATAGAACAGATATAGGAATAAATCTGAAAACGGTGAATTTGTTGTTAGGTCACGATTCTTTTTTGTGATTTCGATAAATCTTCGAGACTTCATTCAGGAATTGAACAGTTTATATACTCGTAGGTAAATTTGTGCGCAACCCTCAGTGCGCGAGTCCGTCTCGCACTTGCCCAGTTTTTTTTTAAATTATTATTGATAGGCTCGCGTTTGACCACTATCTCACCTGATGGTAAGCGATGATGTGTCTGCAGATGGGGCATGCTTACCCAGAAGTTACCTATTCACTCTTAACTTAAAGAACAAACAACCTAGGGGAGGTTGTAGCTATCAGGAAACACAGAATTCCAAGCTTTAATTGTACGCAAGAGAGCAGTGGACCAGTGGTGGCCCAGTGGTAACGGCTCCGACTTACAAGTTGTAGGTCGCAGGTTAAAGCGGAAACCCAGACAGGCGCATACTTTGTGTAATTTATTTCATCACCACCGTTCTCAAAACGGTGAAGAAAAACATCGTGAGGAAAATGGCATGTCCTAGAACCAAAAATTCGAAGACATGTGACATCCACCAACCCCACTGGGCCCGCGTGGTTGATTACGGCCCATTCCCTCTCCTAGAGAGGACGCCTGAATCCCAACAGTGGGAACATTATAAGGCCGACTATGCTATGCTATGCTAACTGTACGCACAATGAATGTATTTCCAAAACGCTTTGTAGGTATGCTTTCATCACGTTATGGTAAGACATCTTTTCCCTGTAACTAAGTCTTAGGGCTCCCACATAAAACTGCCATGCGATGCGATACGTCGTCGCATCATCGCAAAAAAATCTGCAATGCGAATTGCTGCGATGCGATTTCATGCGGCAAAGCATCGGTTCAAACAATGGTTAAACAATGTGCGATACGAATCAATTCGCAAGTTCGTACGATGCGTCGTGCAAGCTCGCAGATTTTTACGAGGCGACGTCGCACCGCAATTCTGTGTTTGGGCCTTTATGCCTTCCCTTTCGTGAATTTCTTTAGGGTCCATGCATAAATTACACACATCGTCACACTTTGAGGAGGGGACGGGGTTGACAAAGCATAACATTATGTGACAAGCGGTGGAAGCAGTCATATAGGTTTCATGACGTTACGTAGGTAGTAATAAAATGCGAAATTTTAACTGATAACTAAAAACTTAAAAAAATATATATATTTCCAAGTCGATCTATATGACAAGGTTTAAAGTGTTTAATGAATTTCAGAACTGCTGTTTTAATTTAATCATTTATGTGATGTGTGATGTGACAAAAGGGAGAGGAGAGTCCCATAAATGCAACCAGCTGTAATAAGCATGTGGGGGAGGGGGGGCAGGTAATAACAAAATTTACAAAAAATTAAATGTTTGATTAGTGACATTTGCCAAACAATATTTTTTTAAACTTTTAATTACAGTAGCAGATCTTTGTTAAGATCTGCTACTGCATCTGATAAGTAATAACTTAAATTTAATGCACTAGTGTCGTGATTTTGCATACAAAAAATAAAAATCTTAATAAATCAAAAACTACTAAACTGAATTTCGTCAGAACATTTGGTGGCTTAATTTGTTGCATTTTAATCATACTATGACGTCCTGCAAGGTATATCGAAAAAAAATAATTCAAAAATTCAAATACATGGGCACTTATAAATCGTCAGAAGCTAGTGCACGGTTCCAAATTGGTCGTTTCCTGTACCAGTAACCCAGTATATACAAAAACTTACAGTCACGCATCGAAGTACTCCCCTATTAATTTATTACAAATACATGCAGTAAGTATTATGTATATCCCTTTCTTACATACATCTCATTCAACGTTGTGTTCTTCATTACCTTCCATACACAAAACCACTTTTCCAAATTAACAACAATATACACAAAAATATTTACGTGACCAGGAAAATTGGTCCCCTAAACCACCTCTATAGATTTACCTGCCTCACTCCTACATAAGGAACTCTCCACAAATCTTCCTTACCTATCAATAAGCAACCGACCCACAACTAATATTAAAAGCTCACAAACATAAAAACTCTCCAAGAATAATGAGTCAGTTCCGAAACTTGCCCAATATAAGGGCAAACGATACTTGGCCAATAAGGGCAAACGATAAATAACGCACGACGCTTAGAAAAGTGTTATTAAGGCTCCGTCGCCTTAAATATTCTTGGCATTACTCAAGATTAGGGTTGCCGTGGCATGTTTTTGTATTAGCTTTTTTGGAAGTGTAAATACTGGGGACTTTTTGCTGTGGGAAGTGGAGCTGATAATTTTTGCACTTGTAAGTTGATAAAGGAACGGTTTTGTAAGTTAAAAAAGCTGGTAGGTTTTTATATAATGCTCATAGAGCAAATATATTTAACAATATACATAATAATGTCAACATCATAATTATTTCAACAGATACACGTCCACCGTTGAACACACAGCTACCCCAAGTATCGCCACAGCGATCGGTCTAGTGCGTCTTGCATCCATGGGTTTCCCGCGACCCTCACCATGTCATCGGTCCATTTTGTGGGAAGCCTTTCAACGCGTGTACTTCAGGTGATCATACTCAAGCCCCCCTAGCCAAGTTACAACCGTTTCGTTTCGATTCTCTTTTCTTTGATCGCCTCGAGTCGGCCACGCCTCCTATTCCTTTGTTCTGACCACGTGACTGAGCGTTGAGATGACGACAGAATAAAGGAATCGGAGGCGTGGCCTACTCGAGGCGACCAACGAAAAGCAACTAAAGTAACTTGGCTAGACGGGCAGAACTTTTCGGCCCCATAGGCCTCCTGTCCTGCAAACCCTACCTACTGCACTTCGAGCAATATCGATGGAAACTTGCTTCGATCGATGATTCAATCACGCAAAGTAAACCCAAACCTAGACCTCTCCATTGCCCTTTTATTTAAACATATTTCCAGAAGACCGTACTGGTCAAAACGACTTTCAGCTAACCGTACGTACCTTCGGCTAGAACTTTATTAGTTTCCAAACCCTAAATTTTTATGGTTAACCTTACCATAACTTATTATTACTGGTTCACCCTTTTAATAAATTCATAGCTACCGATGCGTTGGCGTCAGCGTCATCCTCATCTACATGTGATTTTGGGCTGACAAAGCTCCGCGCTTATGATATTGCACGGAAAACATTTGCCTTGTGAAGCATAATTCATGAATAAATCACCATGGTAAAGGATTACTAACTATTCATCGTATAAAATGAACACTCGACTAGGTACCAAAGGTATCGTCGAAATACACTGCAGCAGTGATAAAAATATTAGGTCATTAACTATGAAATTGCTTGGTGGATGTGTGGTATGACGAGAATGAATAAAGTGAGAAATAAATATATTAGGGGAAGTTTAAAAGTGGCGCCAGTGACTGAAAAATTGAAAGGGAATCCTTTGTCTTGGTATGGTCATGTGAAGAGGAGGGATGAAACGCATGTTACGAAAAGAGTTATGAGTTTACGTGTGGATGGATTGGCATCACTTTAAATTTGAGCAATATTATGGAAATGTCGGTACAAGTGAAGCTCTTTCAAATGATACCAAACACGGCGTATTTATCTCTATTTTTATTTTTTAACACATTACTTTTTGTCCGCTAGAGGGTGCCATGTTGAGTTTTGTGACACGTCACGTAGCCTATATTCAGTGGACAATTAAGACGGTTAACAGAAAAAAAGAAACCTAAAAGAAAAGAAAAAAGAAAGAAAAATAGTTTATTTGGTACAGCACAAGGCACAAAAATAATATTAGATAACACTAAACACTAAAAAAAAATAAAACAAAAATATATAAAAAAAACAGTAGCAAAAAGATATAGTTGCGTGCCTCACGGCTGCACCAAAATAGGTCCAGTTCAGCATAAATGCCAGGCAACTAGTGCCTGACGCTGCTTTTCAACTGAACCTGTGTACCTCATACGTCGAGTTCCGATAAGTAGATTAGGAGTTATGAGGGAACAGATGAACATACTCACATACATACATACATAGCCTGTCAAAATCATAACCCACCTTTGACTTTGCCGTAGACGGGTAAAAACTGGCTAAGTGCCAACCCTATCTGAGACGGATTAGGCAGCCTTCACAAGCACGCTGCAAACAGCTCTTATCGGTCGTCTGCGTGATACTTGACTTATTAGTAACTTAGTTTGCTCGACTGTGGCACCGCCTGACGGACTACCTGTGCCTGTCGTCTGTCGTTACTACTAGAATGTCACAGAAAAAGTTTCAGACGATGAGAGATGACAAATAGGTCTGATCGGAAGAGTTTGGATGATTTAGAAACTCATGTTATATAATCTCGTATCTGTATTCTTATCTACCAACTAGCTTCTGCCCGCGGCTTCGCTTGAATGTAGGTTTCTCCATACAAACTTTGGACCCCTGTTTCACCCCCTCAAAAGCTGAATTTCCACAAATCCCTTCTTAGTCCTTGCCTACGTCATAAAAGGAAACCTTGTGAAAAATTTCACGCTTCTAATCCCAGTAGTTTCGGCTGTGCGTTTGATGATATGTCAGTCAGTCAGTTTCCCCTTTATATAGATAAACAAAAGTCCATGCGGTCTGTGATCGCAGACATTTGGTAATATTGAGGGGTTTTTAAGAAAATTCCCACCATCAGTTGGCGCCGCGGGCTTGCTTCCGACCGTCCAGTAATCGTCCGGACTGAACCCAAATAGTACGGCTTGTACTGTACCACGCGCGCCTCAAGGAGATGTCAGCAAATCGTAGGGGCCCAGCAGGGTCGAAGCCTACTGGGGCCACGGGTAGTGTGAAAGTGAAACCCCGGCCCTGGGACGAAGGCAAAGAAGGAACAGGAGTGGGTTTTTAGTCAGTAAAAGTCAGAAACTATCTCTCACTCCGCCCAAGTACGCGATTTGTCATAAGATGATTTTACCACCTCAAAAAAGACAGTTGACACGCCACAAGCCGAGAGAACTTCTACTTTTGAAAACGTATATAAACTACATGACGTTGACGTCTATCGTTTGACGTTGACGTTAACATCAAACTAATGTCATTAACATAAACGTTTTAAATTTAAAAGGTGCTTAGATCTGACGACTCAGTGCTGCCACCTAGTGAACGTCATTTTTCATCCTTATTGTTTCATTTTTCTTTTTTTTTAAAGCTATCTAGTCCTAAACTAAGCAGAGCTTGTGCTATGAGTACTAGACAACTGATAAACATACTTATATATTTCTATTTGTTTGAATTTAGGTATTGTCTAGTTTTAGGTTCAGCACGGTAAACGTTTTTGGGCAGTTAGTAATATCAGAAGAATTTAATTCAGTTTCCTAACCATTACTATCTGGAGTTTAACCGGTTATTAGTCACCAAGTCTGTTTAACAAACGATATGAATTATAACATTATGTTTAGCTAGGATAAAGAAGATAAGTAAAACGTTTATATAATGTACAGTTACACTTCCACACACAACACACACGCATATACTTACCTATATACATACGCACACATATACTAAGGAATATTTATTTATTGAAAATAATTATGTATGAGTTCAATGATCGGTTTTGAACACTACTATTAATGTGACGAGATAATTACTGTGCAAAAGGCGGGGTCCTGGTGTCCTGAAATACAGGCTTGCAGCCTAGTTTAGGGACCAGTCTTCCACAATAATAAAACTCTTGTCACTTCATTTTAAGAATTTGATGTATTGTAAAATATTGTGGAGAGAAAAATAAATTTATTTATTTTTATTATTATATTTATTCATTACATTAAGATTTACAAAACCAAGCCATGGTTGTTAATTTGAATACCTCTCGTTAAGAATTCCGAATAACCAATGAGCAATGGGCAATTACTGCAACAATAAACCAAGATTAGGTTTAAACAGATAAAAAATAATCCACAAAGACTTTCTCCGAAAAAGTACACCATTTTAAAAGTAACTAAATCCAAACAAACGTACTATAACAATAACAATCAGCAATAAAACTGGTATACCGGTATATAAAAATAAAAAAGGTAAAAACCACGTGGACGTGGAAACCCCGAACGAAATTCTCACGAAATTTTTGGCATGCCTTTAATGGTGTAACAAAAGAAGTCCACACGAAATATACACACAGTTTGAATTTCGAATGCCGAACGATTTGTAAACGGAAAAAATGCAGGTAACAAATTAAGGGTGACGTAAGCGGGACCGAAGTCCGGAATAACGTGGTTGCTTAGTTTTTTTTTTTCTTGCTGTTTTGAGGCAAAGGAAATTACTGGTTTAATTATTTTTGAATATAGTGGAGGCTCTGTAGTATGATGTATGTTATTGAACGGCTGTGATGGATTTGAATGGTCGATATTTTTGATTAATTTCAGGTGTTTGTTTTCAAGATTAACATTCATTTCGTAGTTTATTCACCTTTGACCTCCTACAAGGGAAAAAGTTTAAAAATAAATTAATGACCTTCTTAAAGTACTTACACTCTACTTTTTATTAAGCAACACTTTCATCTATACTTATAATAAATCTGTAGAAGTTAAAATTCTGTACATTGAAAATATCTGTTTGTTCAGTAATCACGCAAAAACTACCAGTTCGATTACGATGAAACTTAGTATAATTGTTCTTTAATATCCTAGGCACCACACTGGGTACTTTTTATCCCGGAAAAGTATATACAATAAAAAACAAACTTAATTTTGCGGTTCGATCCCTAGACCCGATTACTGTACCAACCGAAAATAATAAGTTTGTCGTAGGTTACGTCACCCGCAGTGGAGTTCACTATCTTAAGATACAATATCGCTCGCCATACAATTGAATGGACTATCACACACGACGAAGATAATAAATAATATTTCATATTTTCGTATCTCAAAAAACCTAATAAAACCATTTTCGACTTCTACGCGGACGAAGTTGCGGGCAAAAGCTAGTTACATCATAAAAACGAGTACCTAAGTAAACAGTTATTTTTCTAACACAACACTATCCATGAAAACAAGCAACTACAGGTAGTTATTTACAGCGTTTCAAGTTTCTAACATTAACACTAATAGAACTGCCACATTATAAAATTATGTTCATATTTAGTTGTAATGATAATTTCATCTGCCTACGTATTTCAAAATGGCTGGATCACGCATGCCCGGCCCATCAAGGAGTCTATAGTGATGGGAACGGACATTAAGAGAAAATACCATAAATTCTCCAGAGCGAACCATTTTAGGGTTCCGTCCGTGATCAGCTTATTTAAATAAGCCACTAATGGGATAAAAGTTAAGCTTAATTACAATCCTATTAAGGACTGCGGTGTTATTTGATAGTTTTGTCGCTTTGACTACAAATAAATCATGAAACAAAACCCATAAGTTACAATAAAGCATTCTGAATGTAAGTTATAGGTTTTTTTTAGGTGGGAAATAATCCACTGCTCTGCTTAAAATTCTACTGTATGTGTGAGGTACGAATAAACGGTTTTTTCGTTCTATCTTTTTTTTTTTCACTGACTTCGCTTTAGGGCAGAGTGAGAGAGCGTGTCAGACTTTTACTGACTAAAATCCACTCCTATGTTCCTTCTTTGCCTAGCGTTCTTGGACCCCGGGTTTCCATTTTTCCCATGGCTCCAATAGACTTCGACCCTGTTGGGCCCCTACAGTTTTGCTGACACATTCTTGAGACGCGCGTGGAACACTACGCGCCGTCGACGACTCGGGCTAGGCCCGAATGGCCGGACAGCGAGTTACCCATTGCTCACCATCCACAAGCCCACGACTACAATGGTTGGAAATCGAGGTCGAGATCCAGCAGGCGGGCCATGTAAGTTATAATCATTTGGAAATTGTTTCATAATAAAAAAAATATTGATGTCTCAGTCACCATTTTATTGTTCATTTGTCTACACTAATAATATACCTTTAACATTACGTCAATAAATATATCGAAACGTCTATTTTTCACACGGTATTATTCTTGCCACCAAAAAAAGGAAAGTGCCCAAATATTCTCCCATAAGGAACCTCGAAGAACCGAACCTTTTTTTCAAATACCTCGGCTGTCGGTAATCGTGACTTACAGTTCAAAACGAAAGCTTAGAGAATTTACCTTAACGTTAACGTCAACTTATTTTATGTAAGACTATTTTGAAAGTGTACGGTGGCACCGGGTTTATTTAAAATTTACTATGAACCAATAATAAGTTCTGACATATAGGCTGGTTTTTGAAATAAGTTCTTTAGATCTGCTCTTAGTGGCAGGTGGAAAGGATCAATGATTCCTTGCCGGAGTCTGTGTTTTCTGATAGGTACAACATGGAGGTCTTTCAAGTCAAGAGTGAATAAGTTACTTCTAGGCAAGCGTGCTCCATCGTCGACCACATCATCGCTTACCATCAGGTGAGATGGTGGTCAAATGCGAGCCTATCATTGATAAAAAAAAACTGTATTTTTTTTAAGAATTATGGTATTTCCTTAATCAACAATGAGTTTATTGATTATTTATTATGGCTCGCTCTTAAGTCTTATTTTATAACTAGCCTCAGCAAGCGGATTCGCCCGCGTGAGAGTAGAAAAATATCCCAAAGCACATACTCCCGGGAACGAAAAGTATCCTATGTACTATTCCAGGACATGATAGACCCGTGTGCCAAATTATCAATTCATATTCTACCGTTTGAGCTTAAAAGAGTAACAAACATACACACATAAAAAGTTTCGTCTTTGTAAAGATACTGGTAATGTCCTTTATAGATTCCGGTACACATGGGTTAAAATACTTATTTTTGAATTGGGATATCGAAAACATTTCAAAATAAGTAACCAAAACATATTTGATCTTATAGATTTTTCATGACTAGACTAACAATATTTTTCTGGTATAATTTCAACCAACTCTTAAACCATTTTGATTTAAATAAATACAAAATTCTTTAGTATGTAGTCACAATATTGACTGAGGATTAAAAACACTAACAAATCAAAAGTAAACCCAACAATCTACACTAAATAAGTGCTATAAAAGAAGTTATCTAAAAAATCTGAAGTATCTGTATACTTAACTCGCTAGTAATCGGTTAAAAGCATAGATAACGCAAGTTATTTGTCAGTTAACTCAAAAAAAACGGTTCTAGTAAAGTACGGTCTAACGGTCTAAGTAGTAACAAATTTAATGGAGGTGTATATGTTTACGAATATCAAACTAACATTATTGAGACGAAAGTTTGTGAGTGTGTACATTTGTTTCTTCTTTACACTCAAACGGCTAAAGGGATTTAGCTAAAACTTGGGACTCGGATAAACCATGTCCTGAAATAGCACATAGGATACCGAGAGTATATTCTTATCACAAAAAATCATATCTAGTCTAGGTGATCACGATCAATCTTTGTCAGAAAATTTAATAACCGCTAAAAAAATCATTGAAATGAGATTTAGAAAAGAAATAGTCACTATAGCAAACCATGGTTAAACGTGAAACGAAATAAAGTCAAATTATAATATTATTTGATAAGCACAGGTTTATCACCTAAATTACAAAAAAAAAAACGAATGTGATACACTACTTACTCTAGCTATAAAAATTGTTATACATATAATATAATATAATAATAATATTCATACAACTATCACACAACGCCGTCTAGTCTCAAGCTAGGCAGAGCTTGTGTTATGAGTACTAGATAACTGATAAACATACTTAAATATTTCTAAATACATACATATTATAGATAAATTACACCCATACAGAACAAATAATTGTGCTCATCACACAAACATTTGTCCTGGGTGGGAACCAAATCCACGACCTCCGGCATAGCAATCAAAGCCACTAACCAATAGACCAACAGGCCAGTCTAATATATGTATCTTTCATTCTGATCTTAAATTTAGTTCGTATCATCTACTTATTTCCTTTAACAGTCGTAAAATACACATAACTAAAGAAGAGACAGATGATGGTTTAATTAACCCTCGAAATACATATAAAAAACATTTCTTCGAAGCAGGCTTTACGAATTTAGAGATATATATTCCTAAATTTTTCACTGTGGCAGCCGTATTGCGCGAGGTTGAGATAAATATACTAATTGATTACATATAATAAGATAACTTTATAGAAGTGAAATGAAAGAAAAGAGAGTTAGATAGTGATAGGATAACGGTTAACAGGACGAAATGAAAGAAAGATTAGGTTGCGCTGACCCCAAATAACACGGAACCAGGGTAAGAAGACGATGGAGTTAACTTAATAGACAATATGACAATAGTAGGTTTAACTTAATTTTTAGACAGACATTGAATTCGATCGATGAATTCAATTCATATTTAGACACAGAAGCTCTTTATAAAAAAAGTAAGAATTTCAAAAACTTCAAAGCATAGCTCATTCAATCAAAACAAAGTTAATTTCACGTCCCTAATTTTTCAATTACACAACACAAAACAAGACAGACGACAATATCCGTTTTATTATATATTATACACGAAACGGCATCCATAACAGTCGTTTCCACAAAGGAAATTTGTATCAAAACTTGTCATTGTTCAAGCCTTCGCAGTGACGACGTTTCTTAAGAGAACCGGCCCGTTTTCATAACTCCACGTCGGCATCCTAACAGTAATGTTTAAGCAAAATGAATTTTATATCTGGAAAGATAAAGTTGATTATGTTAGGAGCTATTTTCTGAGATAGGTCGTTATGGAACTAAGGCAGGAGACAATGGGAGTACTCAGTATTCAAGTGTTGTGCGTGTTTCCCGCGATATCGCGTTAATATTCGTATTAGGTATCGGATTATGGTTAAGGAATTCGGATACGCATCAAGTAAACGTTTTTAAACGATGTTTTAACTGACACAGGGATATTTTGCGAGTTTTCTCGTTGGCCTTTCTCCTTTTTGGGGTATTAGGTCGGTGGTAATGGACTGGAGGCAATATGCTCCGGAAATATTGTGTCGTTTTTATGAATTAAGTAGATGTTGCTTTTTATACAGAATGCTTACCCATTCAATTACGTAATTTTATTTCTGTATGTGCTTTGAAATGATTATATTTCCAATACTTCTCTGTATGATACGAGTATATTTGTCATAACTCCTTTGTAATTGATGTCAATCTCATTTAAGAATTCAGATTTATTTACATTTTATTTCACATAAACATACATAAGCACTTATGAAATAATTGGTCGAAGCTAAGTTCACAATTTGAATTGGTCGTTTTCTATGAAGAAGAACTTTACTGATTTAAAAATCTGCTTTAAAGAGAATGTAAGCTAGTCAACAAATACAAGATTCTTGAAACAAAAAACCCGCAGATATCTAATATAACAAATGTGCATTTGTAACTGAACTAACTATATCAAAAATATCTCCTTTACAAATGAGCAAACATCACGTCTTTACCTAAGAACTATTGAATTATTAAACAAAACCATTAAACCACACGTATAGTTGACAATACATTTCCCACGTCCGCTAATTATCTTGCCAATGTCAAGTTGAAATGACGAAGAACTATCATTAGCTTACAATTCTTCCGTAAAAAATTTATGGAATCGCAAAAATTTTATAATTTCTATAAAATAACCTAAGGAAATTCCAAAATAATGATTTATCACACGCACAGGACTGTTCGTTGTGGCGACATAATATTATGAGGGAGGCCTATGTCCAACATTGGACATATTTCGGCTGAAATGATGATGATGGTGATGATAGTCAAAGTAACATTTACTGTTTACAATCTGTGAGGAAACTCTGCATTTTAAATTAAACCCAAAATCAATAAGAAAGAAAAGTTCAGCTATACATTTTATACAAGGATATTTTACGGTCTGACACATCTTCACCACATGAACCCGTATCTGCCACTGCTCTGAACCAATTTGATAAGGGTAAGAACATTACTCTGGGGAAATTACCATGATTAAAATGAACCACAACTGAAATTTGAGCAAAAACTATATGGAACCTTCACAATTGTGGCAATTCTGACATGATTTTGGCAAAACTGCTAAAGGATAAAACCAAATAAAGAAAAGTTACTAACAGACTAGAATCATCAACAAGTTAGACAAACTCCTTCAAAGCAACAAAAAAATCTAATAGGATGTCCGCAGACTATTGATTCTGGTCATGAGCATTCAAAAAACTGGCAGAACTTGATCTGTAGTCCAAAAGACCGTTTCACACGCTACGACACGCGCGATCGAATCGCTCCAATATTAATAGATTCATAGCAAGCGGTGAGAATGGACGATATACCGCTAGACACGTGTAAACTTATACTAGAATGTACAAGTGCTTGAAAATTTTACACGCTCGTGTTTGCAATATATATAGCAGAACATTGATTCGGTGTGAAATACAAAACAAGATTTTAAAGGCAATAAACTGGTCTCTAAAAATTCATGAATTATGTTAAATTCAATAAAAACTGGAGGCTATCAGTTTTTCACAGTGCAGGTGCATCTAGCGATTATCTTCATTACAAATACTATATCAATTAAAGAACTAACAGTAAATAGTAAAACAGATATAGTACAAGACCCAAATGAAATAGATAAGATTGAAGTTGCTAATATAAAGAATCGTGTGAAAGGCGTCTTAGACGGCACACAAGCAGCTCTTATTACTCGTAATATTACCGGCCCCGCCTGAAGGCATCGTGTGTAGCCGTCCTTAATGCACACTTTCTTGGGTATGTTACAAAAAATAAAGTAGGTGTAAGAAGTTACAAACGAACTTCAGTAAGGATTAATAATGTAGGCGCCTGCGGGTAAGAGATGCTTCTTAGAAATTTTTATGTGTTTCGTACTGTACATAAGCTTTATTATGAGTCTGTTAAACCGTATCTGAGTTCTTTAGGTTTTAAAGAATTTTAAGGAGTGGTTGATGAAAGCAACTGATGTGAAGTGGATTCATCCACGGAATTAAGTACAGGATCAAATGCTAATGTACAGCTATGACTTTGTCAAGTTCAGATCTGTATTATTTTGATTATGACAAAATTTGAACAAAAAGGGAACACGATGCAGTTACGATTGAACAAAAAGATTAAATTAATGAGGAGATAAAATCAATGCTAAATTCAAAAGTTTTATACGAGTATCGCAAAACGATTTATAGGCACTTATATAAAATATAAATTCACTGTATGGTGTGTGTGTAGTAACTGTGATGTGTATGACATTAACAGCCCAAACCGATGCATACTATGGAGTTATGAGTTTTTAATAATCTAGTATTATTTAGGCAAACAATTAAATTCCCCGTAAAACTGCGGTGACTGCGCTTTTATTACTTGATTTTTTATAAGTTGCAAGTCATATGTAGTTCATGACTAATTATTAGAATGGCTTGACGTCACGTAGTCAAAGTTAAGCTGAATCTACCACGTCACAATTCGTTGAAATCTTTGGCGTTCCAGTTTCGAGACGAATTGATATTTAATATGAACATATTTATCTATTCAGTTTCGGATTTCAAATTTCGATATTTACATTATCTCAGTAGTATTTATACATAATCAGTTCCTTCCAATACTGCAACAAATGCTTGTGAAATTATACAGAAAATGAATTATATACAAAATGATATGGCACTATGTTTTTTGAAAAATAGAAAGTTTTTAAGCAAACACATTTAATATTTCAGAGACGACGCTTTTACTTTCACACTAGTATTTTATTAGATGCACCTGTCGCTCATTACTTTAATAAAACTGATGTACCTGTCAACTTAAGATAACATTAGGGCCTTTTTATGAGATGGGGAATCATGAAATATCTCCCTCTACTTTTGGTGGAGCTAGAGGCAGTGTTAGACTTTTACTGACTGAAACCTTTCTGTTGCTCTTCGTGTTCTAAGGCCGTAGTAACTCTTTCGAAGAATCCTGGACACATTAGGGAACCTACTATGACGTCTTAAAATCATCGTAATTCCATTACGACAAAGAGATCTGATCAAGACCATCGCTATCTCACACCGAAATGATAACATTTTTTATATGTCATGGTAAGGGGCTGATAGAAAAAGAGAAAGTCAAGTCAAAATCAGTGAACTACAAATATACAAAGTAGTTAAACGCTAAGACGATTAACCAAAACCATAAGAAAGAAAAAGATAAATAAGCAATAAAAGAATATAGAGAAACAATTATAGATAATTCCATTAAAATTACAACGATTACTGGAATGAGAATTTCACTAACGATTGTTACAAATCTGGGACAAGTTGGAGCGTTAGTCTCGGCTCACACGGACTAGGAAATACCTGTTCAATATATACGTGTCATGTTGTACTACTTGATATAATACCACACTTCACTTGTAACGGGTTCAACCGAGTTAAAATTAATGACCGAGAACTTGAAAGTGTTTTCTATAAATATAAAGCAGTTCCGCGAATGATTGATTGGTTGAGTTAGTTGACAGACAATCGCTGTATAACCTTAACTACCTACTAAAAAAAATGAAAACAAACAGACGAAATTTAAAAAAATTAGGTACATATATGATCCGTGGAAGGTGTAAAACGGCGCTAGAGAAGATATATTGAAGTATTTATAGCAATTGAATATAACCAATCTTATCTTAACCAATATTAACAAGTCTATATATATTAGAATAATGTCAAATTTAAAGTTCCTTAATTTTATTGTCTTCCGTAAACCAATGATCTATTCGGCCAGCAAAACCAATACCATCTGATACTTTCATCCAATTAGCATTAAGCTTAACCGCAAATATTATTTAAAAATCAACAAAAAATTTAACGTCTGACATTATTACCGACGTGTTTGCTACATCTCAATAATGTAAGTACACAACTGGAGCAGTCTGTTTCATGCAATAGTTTCTTTACTGTTACAATTACACCACATTATGTTTCTTAGTTTTACTTTGAACACCTGTGCAAATTGTCGCTGCTCACGTTAGCTGGTAATTGTTCAACCATATCTTTAGTTTTCAAAATCGAAACAATATAACTGGCTGGTTCTAAGAGATTTAGAATTTCTGAGCTTTATTGAATGCAAAAATTTTAACAAAAGGATTAGACGGGTACTAATGTTTTATGGGGTACATTGAATTACCTTCTACGAATGGCAGATCTTCAATCTACTTCTAGCGGACCTTACGAGGCAGTCAGCCCTTCTACTCCGGTACACAGGTCATTTCGTGAGTACGTGATTCGAGTCGATACTCATAAGTGTTGCATTTGTTGCTACATTTTCGTTCCCAATTCTTACACTTAGCAACAGATTTTCGAAACAGATACTTAAATTTGAACGTTTCTTGCTTACATTATCTTCATTCCTACTCGTAATTTGCACATCCTGTATGCGAATATCGTGGGAATTATTTCTATATTGACTAGCCAAGTAGCAATCAAAGAAAATAACTAGTTATCGTTGCAGTACCTACTTGGCAATACTGCTGGCCTTAAGCATTTTATAATTACACGTATATCATATTTCAGGAAACGATACTGGTATATCGACCTGAATAACTTTAGAAGGAAATGAACTATTAATAATATGTTGACAAGGATATGCAGTAGGTAATCATGAATTTGTAAGTGAAGTCCAACCAAATGCAGGACGATAATGAAATTGAGAAGTTCCATTCAAAAATTATACCAAAGAGATTACAGATAAAATAATAAATACAACAGAAGTAAATTGGCAATAGATGTTCATTTCCTCGGACATCACTAAAAGCAAAACAATGGAAAAATTGCAAAACAATTTAGTCATAGTAAAATCCAGTTAAAATTGTAATTTTCCAGATATTCACACTACGTTCACGAAGTTACCACAGTCCTTGTTATGTTTACCATCTGACACAGGAAACAATGATCTCAAAGGGGAGTTTTCAAGTCGTTAAACACAGCTTAACGACTTGAAAACTTCCCCTCGAGACCTTATAACAAGTTCACCTACCAACCATCAGTTTGAAACTAACAGAATATTAAACAAGTAGAAACATTACCTCTTGAACAACTGCTTGTAATGCATCCTAGATCAACACTATGCACATCACAGCACAACACAAAACAAAACACTAAAGAATTCAAAACATTCACTCAAAAAAACTCGCGTCCAGCGGCGGGTATCACGAAAAAATTCTGAATACAAACAGTGGGATGCGTGGGAGTCGGGACGCGGGTACAGGGGGGAGGGAAATGTTCAACGTGCAGGTGGGGGCAGGTACGCACCCTATCCTTACTTAGTAGCGACAAGTGCTGCTCCGGCAAGTGCCGGCGATTGACTGAATCAGACTGATCTACCTGGGTGCGCGGGCGCAAGGCTGAGGCCGATCTATTGTTGTACGCGTAGAGTATAACGGATGAAAAGTTTGAATTTTCCCTTTAGGAGAGTGACGCTGGGTGATGACAGTTTTTGTGGTTATTATTAGGTATTGGTTTTATAGTATTTTAATGTCAATGAATCCATTCAATACATTAGTCAGAATATTGAGGTTAGAATTAGAATGGATACAAAGTGTTTGTTATTATTGACTATTAAGATTCAAAGTAACCAATACCCAGAACAAACAACATTATTAAACAAACAAAAAAAAACCTTTTTAGGTTAGGCAAAATTATAGGGAATATAGTACCTATATATATTTGCCACCACTTTCACTAAATTGTAAGTCTAGATTTAATATACTGGTAAAGCTTACAAGGTGCACACACTAAAAAATACTCACAATAAAAAATCTTAGAATATCCGCATGAAATATATGCCAGCTAGCTACATAAAAATTGGACCTACTTTTCCGATCAATTGGCTGCACTTGAATAACTGGCTGAATTATTTCATATCCATTGTGCCAACAATACATACATGAATTGTATCGAATATGGGAAGGTCTGGTTGCCATTACTGGCCATTATGTAGAGGTAGACACCATGCATGGAAGAGGGTGGCATCCGACGACGCGGAACAATGATGATTGGACCGAGACCGGAGCCGGTGGCGTTCTAGATTCATATTCACTTGCTTTTTATAGCCCCTGTTGTTATCTATGGTCTTTAAGGGCCTGTGCACACCACGTTTTTTAAACGCGCCATTAGCGCGCGTTTTAGAAACATCCGTCGATATCGCGTATGTATCGCGTCTGTATCACTACAAACACGCGTCAACGGCACGTTTAAAAAAAGTGGTGTGCACAGGCCTTATGGTATTAGCATTCATTGTTTTATAACTCGTCTATCGAACCAAAAGTAAAAATACTATACCAAATGTACAAAAATAGTTTAATTCTTATCATTTTTTTACTTTACTTCGACGTAAGTGCCCATGCAGGCCAATGTGAAATATTTTTTTTTAATTTTGAATTGAATATTCCAATCTCTTGGATTCAGATGTCAAATTCCGACATACATACCTATATTCAACTAGGTCAAAATTAAAAAAATAAACAGTTTCATAAGCAATGCAAACAAATAAACCATTGCTCATGAAACTATTTGTTTTACATTTCATCAAAATATTATGAATTAGGTAGTTATTTTTTAGGCATAACGGCAACCACATTGGGAAAATCCCTGAAGAATTTACATTAACGATTAATTACAAATATAAGGCAAATTCACGAGGCTTATTCAAATTGAGCAAGAAGCAAGTTGAACTCTACAGCTGTACATATGCAGGTCACATACAACTACAGACTTGACCTATATAATACATATTACTAACATTACAAATAAAACAATGAATGCATTTTGTTTAACGGTATTTATTATTTATTTATTTAAAACTTTATGCACTAATGAAACATTGTACAAAGGCGGACTTAATGCCCTAGGCATTTTCTACCAGTCGACCTTAGGGTGGTGCAGAGATATAACATGGCAGGTGCAGCTTAAAAGACGACTGACAGAGAGGAAATAAGGACAATAATAAATATATACTTAGATACATACATACAAATAAAGAATGATATTGAGAGAAAAACGAATACAACAAAATATCAAGAGTGTGATGAATCTACCAACTTCTTGCGAAAGTGTTCTCGTGCTTTCACTTTAAAGGACAACCGACTGGTTGCCGTCCTGGTGTTCAGAGGGAGCGCATTCCAAAGGGAGATCGCCTGAACAAAGAAAGAGGAATGGACAAACCCAGAGCGGTGCGTCGGACACCGTAGAAGACGATTATTCAAAGCCACTATGAACTTCTTCTACTTGGGTAGCTACATCATAGGCATTTCTCTAGTCCGGAGTTCCAACATAATCAACCTCGCAAATTGGATCCAAAATCTAACCGAACAGGCTCTATTATCCAGCCGGCTCAACCATGTCATCTGGCTCAGGCATTCTGGTTCTCCCATTTGCTAGAACCAGATAACTGCGCGTAACCCCGTCGCGATCTACAAACGTTCTACTATTCGAACTAGTGCTACCATCTAGTAGATAGAGGCGGAGATAACGCATCTCACACATAATTGCCGCTAAGTAGTGCGTCTGCGTCAACCAGCGGACAGGAAAATTGACTAGTTGTATTGGGTTCCTCATTGTGGTTTTTTTTAACTGATATTAAACCTGTGCTTGGCTGCGATCCCACCTTATGGTAAGCAGCGATGCAATCGTTGACGATGAGGTGGTATAGTTTAAGAGCCTATTCACTCTAACCTTGAAGACACCTAAATTATAATCGGACGGAAAGACCGCAGCAGGTAAATTGTTCAGTCCTTCGATGTCCGCGGTATGAACGACGAAGCGAAACGCTTAGTCCGGACCGTAGAACTTGTTGGTTGCTGGTTTGTTTGGTTTTCCAATGATAGAAAGGAAACTTAAGGGATCAATTCAATCTATATTTACCAAATCTTGTCATTACGTTTGTCATTAACTTTTACTTTAATTCCTATGTTTAAATAATAGTGGCCATTTTTATTCAGTTTCTAGGTTCAGACAGCTGTATCAATTATACTCTTAAGATATTCATAAGTTAAAATTCGTCAGAAAAGGTTCTGACCCGTCGAATCAGCCATCTATTTGAACTTATTGTAGAAATTTTGTGCAATCCACGTTAGCTGCTGAAATTTATAAAATTTTATTATAATTAATTCTTCAGTTATGCAACCACAAACATTTTCACAGGCAAATCATTGCGCACAATCAAAGTTTTACCAAAAAAGTTTGCTACGCTGAAAACGTTGGAATGCAAGGCAGCATAATAAAATTAAAACGAAACTTTCAGTTTGCACTAGATTCGCCACGAGAGGAGTTCGTAGTGGCAAAATGGAGGTGTCAGCCAGACTAACACTGACGGTGTGTCTGTGTAAATTGGCATTGGTTGCAACTTCCGAGGTAACTGGAAGTTTGATGCAATTTAAATCATATTCATCTGGCATTTGACACCTAACTTAGGAAATGGATTCATAGACTCCATCTTATTCTTCATTTACGTCAGTATCTATTTATAAAGCTACATATCACACTGCATATTACCTGTTCTGTTTTTTTTTTCTTGTAACCTAATTTTTTTTCTATATTGTCCTCTTTTTTTCGTTTTGCATCACAATTAATTTATTGTATATGTATATTATTTAAGTTAGCAACCAACTGGTAATCTGGCGTATGTGTTATATTGTGTGTAATATATTAGAAAAATACCTAAGATTTTGTGTATATATATGCTGTGGGTGAAGGCGAAAGTTTGTATGTTTTTTTATGGCTACTTTGATTGCTCAGGCTGTCTTTTCTCTCGAAGGCTCTTGAAGAATATTATATTTAATATTATTATCCATAAGAATATTCCGTGTATCAAAGCTTCTCATTGAAAATATCAATACTTCAACATACTGAACCCACCAGTTCATTAAGAATCTGTAAATAGCAACATAGATATGCAACGACAGCCATCACGCACTTGATACAGACAGATTTGCGCGTCACGCAGATCTTATCGCTAATTACGGTATAGGTACCTCTCATTTGCATAGCTGCTACTTAAGTGGGTATACTTAGTATCAATTTATTTTGAACATAGATAGAACAAGAAAAACAAAAACACTTAATTAATTAAAATTACATAATACACAATATCGCCTACCTAAAATATGACGTCAAAAAATTCCTCCGCATCGCTGGGAAGTGTGCCCAAAAGACTGACGGCATTGCCACGTTATAAAGCAATGCTAATCTCTGACTGTGGTAAAAGCCAGCCCTTGGGTCACGCGAAGTGTCAACTAGCCGTTTGGATAATTCTTTAAAAAGCGCATGAGCACTCGGACCAAGAGTCCCAACCCCAAATGGTTAAAAAATATAACTGCCGACGAGGTTGTTACATACTCGTTTCACTAACTCGCGACTAGTTCCTGTAGTCCTCTTAAACCAGATGAGATTAAAATAGAAATAAAAACGTGTCATGATGTTAATACAAACGCCAACTTAGCAAGTTATACTGGAAGGCTCAAGCAGCAAAGTTTACCACCATGGTTAAAACAGGCCTTTAGATGTACCTACTGATGTTAACTTTAACATTGAGAGAAGCACTAATCGCGACAATTAACCTTGACAGATTTTTTGTTTAGTATGATAAAGAAGCCTCATCTGAGATTTAGCTCAGACAAGGACGCTAATAAGACGAACAACTTGAACAGAAGTCATCAAATGTAGCATTTCTCACATTATATTTTGCTGAACCTTGCAGAATTTTACGGGTTGAACTTCAATTCAAAGTCCAACGAACAGATTCAATAAAAATAAACAAACACTACAAAATAACTGCCCACGAGTGACCATTTTTTTACAAATCGATCATATCGTTGATGAATAAGCAATCATAAAACAATTGCTATTTGATGACGTCAGTACAGTGCCAGGGATTGACCAAGACAATAATTAAAATCAAAATACCTACATGCAAGCATTTATCATCAACCAATTTCCTGCAGTATTTTAATCGAGATACAGGTTAAAATCGTGTGCACGAATTTGCAGTGTTGAAACCATAAGCAACTGGTAGTAATCATAGATGAGTAATTAAAATTGATGATAAACTATTCAATAGTTAATAATTGCATCTGCAGGAGGCCGTCGTACTGGACGTTTTATGGTCGTTCATAATAAATAATACATCGATTTTCCAATACTTGCGTGCTATATAAATTACATGAAAACAGACAGACAATATGTCCAAACCAAGCCACAGATGATGATGAAAAGCAAGTAGATGATAACAGGCTAAAAGAGCTTTTGTGGAAAGAACAAACACACCAAGTTCCATCCTCACACAACACAATGGACGGCGATGTGCCATCAATTTGTGGTCAACATCAACATTGAACACTCGATCCATATGCACAAAACGTTTGTTCCCCTTCAATCGTTTGTTTTTTTTTTAAATATTTTTAGACCCCAACCACCACAATTTCGTTAGTAATTTATTTTGTTAACGTATCATTTATTAATAATTGTAATTATTCATGTTTCTTGCTTTTATTTATATAGCCTCTTTTTTTATAATGTGATTATGAGAACACTGTAGACTCCGCGAATTCTTAGGTTACTTAATATTACGACTCACTTGTTATTATGATTATTTTTATTGTACTTTTTAGTACAATATTGACCAGTCTACACTGTCCTTACATAATATCTACTATATCCAATTTAGAACCGTGCACTAGCTTCTGACGTTTTATAAGTGCCCATGTAGGCTATGTGAAATAAAAAACTTTTGACTTTGAATCGCTGCAAATTCTTTATGGCTTGTATTGACAATAATTTCTATGAACATCTTTCGATATCAATCTTCGAATCGCTGAACGCGGAAGATACGTGTATAAAATAATAATCAATGCTTCTCATATTAATAGATACCACATAAAGATTTGCATATAATTTTATGACAGTACATTTAAACGAAGGTATAAGTATTTAAAAGGACCACAGAACATCTGATAATGAAAGACTACTAGCAATTGTAGTTGGTAAAACATGGCTTGCAACTAACATTCTTAATTGAAACATGTTTGTAATTAATGGTAGCAATAAGTTTGTAGCTATTTGATTTACATTAGTTAAATTTTAAAGCTTTAACGGTTTCGATGTAGCTTGTCATGCTACCCTTCAAATTAACCACGACGGTTATAAATTCTAGATTCTATGCAGGTTGCCAAATAGGGTTCGAGCAAGTATTGTTCTAAGAGAAACATATCGTAAAGTATTTACGTGGTTACCTCACATTGTCATCATCTGTCCATTACGGCAGAGTACGCCTTTCTATCATTCGTATCTACATATAAACCAAAAACTGGGCAAGTGCGAGTCGGACTCGCGCACTAAGGGTTCCGTACAAACTTACCTATGTAAATAGTTCAATTCCCGAATGGAGTTTCGAAGATTTATCCGGAACGCAAAAAAAGTTTTTTTTGTGACGTAACAACAAATTTACTGTTTTCAGATTTAATCCTATGCCTGTGCTATAAGACCTATGAAACATAAGAATTGACATATAATATTGCATATAAGAATGCAAAAACCTGGCCCACCATTCATCTAGATCGCTAAAACGGGATCGACCAAGAGTACACTCTTACACGGAGATCTTTTGCGTTTTTCAGGTCCTTCCTTCGCACTAAATTCTATTCACAAAATAGCACTATATACCATGTTAACCTATAGATGTTTTAAAAATGCTGTATATAAATGGCTACGTCCCAAAAATTATGACCAAACAGAAGGCCTTTTACACATACAGTCGTAAAATGTTTTACTTACATCAAAAGGAAAACATAAACAAGCAAACATTTACTCCACACTCACCCCCACTACATACCTCACACTCCACACATACACATACACTCACCCAAATACACCTGAACCCTTTTTTGTCATTAACGTTAATTTTTTTATTTATTTAATTCTATATTATTAGATATCTTCCTTTTTATTCTCTATCTTATAATTTGTATCTTACCTGTTAATTATTGTTTTTATTTTTTTTGCCAAACTCGGGAAGAGACTGGATTCCACGACACAGGGAATCCTAGTGTGGGCTCCAGGGAATTTGTAACAAAACTAGCATTTAAGTCTTTAGTGTATCGCATTATTGTATATACCGGAAGACGTAGCGTTGGAAGGCCTCCTACAAGGTGGACCGATGACCTGATAAAGGTTGGAGTACGATGGGTGCGAGACGCACAGGACTGTTCATTGTTTCGGCACTTGGGGGAGGCCTATGTCCAGCAGTTGACGTCTTTCGGCTGAAATGATGATGATGATTATTGTATATTTATTGAACGTTGTCAAAATTAATCAAATAAAGCTTTTATTATTATTTATTATATTGCCCTTGCCCGGTTCTAAACCCGCAACATCACCCCATACAATTTATTTATGCTATCAAATTCAGACACATCGTAAAAGCCTTTGCAAGCAGCCTCACAAACTGCAAAGACACACAGGAGACCACTAATAACGAAATTAAGAACATAATCAAGATAGTGTTACCATTACAAGCCTGTAAGTTGATAACTGTGATATATGTTCAGCTTACAGAGATAGTGTCGACCTTAGACGGTACAGGCAAAGTGTCAATGTTATTGCTTCCTACCTCGTTTACTTTCTAAGAGAACGCTATTTGTAACTGAGATCTAATAATAATGAATTCGATTGTTTTTAGCTGTCAATGCTAATTGACAAAAAACAGATATATCTGACGCAAACATGTACTAATGTTAATGGTTTAGCTCAGTTTAACGTACGTTTGTGGATAGTATTATACAACTATGTATAACCATTAGTCAAACATAAGCCATGAAGTAAATAAAAACAGCCTAAACGTGTTGTAACAGATTTTTGAAGAAGTATAGTCATCTGGATCTTTTAATGACATAAAAAGCCCCTCTACAATCGACGAACATGTTTATATATTTATATTAGTATGCTTACAAAAAGTTGGGAAAACAACACAATGATAACAATTAGGTAAAACCAAATCTGTTTTGTTTTTTGGTTTATTTGTAAAACGAAGAAGCCGTTTCTTTACGCCAAGTCAGTTATTTTTAACTGATCTTTCAATTAACTTTGTAGACAGATAAATAAATAATCATTATTTTTCGAAAACATGATCCATCTCATAATCTTGTCCTCATTATTTTACTGGTAATCAAATATTTGTTGGCTAACTGTAATTTTCTGGAAATTTCAGGAGCTCTACTAGATCCAAAGTAAACAGATATATCGGAAATGTTTCATCAATCTAGTTAGATGGGTCTAAAATCCTCCGCACCTAGATTAATTATCATTTAAATTTAAAATATATCAAGTATCATCTAAGACTCACCGGTTCTCTCCAGGTCCAAGCTTATTGTTTTCTACTATTGCCGTAGCCCTGATCCTATGGTCAGGCTGTTCCCCAATCAGTTTCTCACTCCTGCCGTTGTTCAAATGCTCCCTAGCCAGACTGTAAGCGTCACAAATATCTCTATCAACAACAACACCACTATCACTTTCACAAATCACTTTAACTTTTTCACTCGTGTCAACCTCGTGTTTCTCCGGTTCCACTTTATCTTCTTCTTTTATTATGTCCTTCTCTTTCTTTTTGTCGATGCCGTTAGCTATAACGGGTGCTGGCTTGGCCTGGAGGGATTTGGGTTGGGCTTTCGGAGAGGATATGGTGGGCTTGCTCTCGATCGCTCCGTTTTCATTTATTGATGTCACGTAGACAGTCGAGTTGGCTATGTAGCCGTTGAGCTCTTGTCTGTTTTCTGGCTGAGTTCGTTTTCGACGGTTTAACTGAAAAAAAAAACAAATAATAGTCACATAATATCTATGTTTATTGGGCTACTGTCTATAAGATCATGTAAGACAATTCAGAGTATGACAATGCCGTCTTGACCTGATTACGACACAAATTATATAATAAAGTCCTACTACCGCTGTCTAGAAACTAGAATGCAATATTGTTGCTATTAAAACTTCATTATTTATAGTTAGGTACTCTAAGTAATGATGTACAAAAACAATATGATTAGGGTAATCGATGACTGTTCTAGTTAGTGGTTTTATTTGCAATGCATGTTGAACTTAACAATCGAATAAATAGTTTTTTAATCATATAGAATTGCACCATGAAACACACGTTAAATTAATGTATTACATAATAAATAATTCAATAAAGTAACTTTAAAAAAAATTGTACGATAAATTATTAATGATATAGTGCCTGACACACCCCTCTAGGCTAGCTAGGACCTCATAACATAATAAAATAAATTAACAGCACACAAAACTCTGAATTAATCCACTTGCTTTAGAATGTGCTCAAGGTTATATAGATAACTGTAAATAATAAAGTAATAACTTTTATTGGACTTTAATTATTTAAAACGTGCGATATGATTGATATACGTACTGCAAGATGCGAAGGTAAAGACTGTTATTATTCGAAACACTGGAGTACAGTTTACAGATTTGGAATAAAACAAACTTAACTGTAATAAATAATATTATAATTTATAATATCAAGAACTGTTATAATATATTTCATTTAATCTACACCAACAAAACATACATTGCCTATGGAACAGCATTTCTTCTTCTATTAGCTCTATGGTATGATATTTCAAATAAACTAAATAATTTTCCAATTTATAGATTTTATGTTACTCAGCTCTCAAAATGGTGAAGGAAAACATCGTGAGGAAACCGGCATATCTTAGAACCAAAAATTCGAAGACATGTGACATTCACCAACACGCACTGGGCCCGCGTGGTGGATTATGGCCCATTCCCTCTCCTAGAGAGAAGGCCTGAGTCCCAGCAGTGGGAACATTAAAAAGGCTGATTATGCTTATGCTATGTTACTCTGATGTCCGACTTGTGTTAAATATAGTGTAGCCGTTTGTAGGCTCATGCCTCATGAGTATAGACATAGCATACACATAGCATTATGTATAGTGAACTGTTAGCGGTATGCGAAGATGCGAACCCATCATGTTCAAGCCATCTGACAGCCACTTATCGCCGTTTGCAGCACATTTAACACGATTATTGGAGTGTGGGTTTCCGTACCACTTGAAGATGGTGATAAAAAATAAACAATTTACATAGCTTGCTAAGAATCTTGTATAGTAGTAAATAGATATGCTTTAGACGGATATGCAGTAGAAGTTGTAATAACACTCAGTAATGTTAAATCGAAAAACCAGCTTAATATTTTATTAAAAACGATGCTTCAGACGTCTTCTAAACCACTATGTTACTAACAAAATAAATTAACCTTATAATATCATCCCCTCTTAATTCATATATTTTCCCTCAGCACTAGGCCCGCAGGCATGCCTGCGGGACCATTGCATCAGGAAAGGACAGTCCGGCTTCTCAGCAATTACCTTCAGGATGCTATTGGAGTCTCCACGTATCCTATGCATCAAGGATGCCGTTCTCTTGCGCATGATAGCCTCAAAACTATCCGTACCTGCCTCAGCAAACATGCCTGATGCGATACAGAACCGCGGAAGCCCCAAGAACACCCGGAAAGCATTATTATACTGAACCCGAAGAGTGTTGTAGGCCCTCTGCGTATACGTGACCCAAAGACTGCAGGTGTAAAAATTCTGGCAGTGGACCTTAAACAGTGTAATTTTCACTTCTTTAGTACACCTAGCAAACCTGCGGCAAATATAAACGAGAAAGTAAAAAAAGAAATACTAACTACAATAGATAAATTAGAACAAAAAGCGAAAATTATAATAAAAGTAGCAAAAGAGAAACCAACAAAGGACTATCATGTTGAACAATCTCCTCGTAACACGCACCAGATGACAGTGTCATGGTTTTTTATGAAAAATGTTAATGTTCCCGAACAATGTGTCACCGGCTATGCGACCCCAATTAGCAGCAAAAACACCACTTGACTATACGAACGTTTAAAAACGTGAAATGCAACAAGTGGGCTCTTGACGTGCCTATTATTGTGTGGCGAAATCATTTTGTGGGAAAAATATGAGGTTGGGACACGCATGTGGAAGAAATTCATGGGCAATCTCAAGTACTTTAGAATTCTTATTTATTCTGGAATTTTTAATGCCAAAAGCCTCTTAAATTCTTGCTTATTTCACGGTATTATGGTATTTTATATGCTTTGATTTCGCCATCACCGTTCTACCATCGGACCCTTATGTTTTTAAGACCTCTATGGTCTTGACTAATACTAAGACGTTTTGCCTCATCGTTAATACTGCATACAAGAATTAGATCAATTTGTCTGCAGAGGTCTTCCCGTCCGATTATAATTTAGGTGTCTTCAAGGCTAGAGTGAATATGCTCTTAATAAACTAATGCGATACACCATCAATGATTGCATCACTGCTTACTGTCATGGGATTGCAGTCAAGCACTAGTTCATTAAAAAAAAGTCATAGTCCGGTACATCCATCAATTCGGCCATTCAAGCCTAGATCATGTAAAAATAAACCAATATTTCCAATAGCGGTGATAAGATTTGGTGGGAAATCATTAAATGAGTTCTTCCACTTTGGGTGGAGCGAGAGGGAGTGTCAGACTTTTACCAAAGAAAATATACCCGTGTTCCTTCACTTGCCCCTTGCGTTCCAGGGCTGCAGTAACTTTTTCGATCAGTCCCGCAACGCTGGTTTCAATCCCGCAACACTGGTTTCAATCCCGCAACGCTGGCTTCAATCGACCCTTGCGGGTATCCAGACCATTGGTCAGCGAATCAACATCAACAATTAAATAATTGTCTATAGTTTTATCACATCAATTGCCAATTACAGGTTCATGGAGCAGAGTAAACCAATTGATTCGATTGATCTGAATGTAATTTTTTTTTTTTTATTGATGCTGTATTGAAAACAGAAGCAATAAAACAATATAAAATTGATTCTCAAAAAATTCGAATAACTTTAATTTAGGAAGTCGGTGTAACTGGTTTTGTTTTTAGGGTTCTGTACCTCAAAAGAAAAAACGGAACCCTTATATGATTACTCTGTTGTCCATCTGTCTGTTTGTCTGTATATCTGTATGTCAAGCCCCTTTATCTCGGGAACGAAAGGGTCTTGACAGACAGACAGACAGACAGACGGACAACAAAGTGATCCTATAAGGGTTACTTTTTTCCTATTGAGATACGGAACCTTAAAAAAAACACAAATATTGCAAAAAATAACTTTAATTTCGGAAGTCGGTGTTAAATAACAAAGAGACAAAACTATTATAGAAACACCGACTTCCGAAATAAAAGTTATTTTTCAAAAAGTTTGTGCTTATTTACATTGAAGTTGTTTTTTTTTTTAATTTTTTTATTGAAATTGGTTATAAAGACAAAGCCAAAAGATTAATGAATGACATGAAAAATAAAACGAAAAATGCTAATAAAAATAAAAATGCTAATAAAATCAAAACGAAAAATGCTAATAATATTTTCTGTAGTATGAAAAAGCTGAAAGAGAAATCTTTTCACCTATTTTAACGGCAAATGATATTGAAATAATTTGAAGCGAGCAAGTGAATCAAGTACGCTCCACTACGGACAGAGTAACGAATCGTCCGGAGATGATGGTACAAACAATTTGGTGCGTGGGACAAGTGAGAAGTGAAAACCGTTAAAACAATATTTTGGTTTTTGTGACGACATAACGACCTGTCAAACATTAGCCAGCTTAATGTCCTCTTCGACTGAGAACGAGCCAAGACGATCATCGGCGATGACGCACTTGTCGAATCAAAACTCCAAAGCCTTGAGCATCGACGCCGAGTTGCTGGCCTGTCAGTTTTCTATTGATTACAATTCGGGGAGTGTGCGTTGGAATTGCACAATTTAATTCCACCAAGTCAGTTCCATCATCGGACTACTAGACGTACGGCGTTGCGCCATCTGTACATGGTGGACATCCGACCCATAAGTACAAAGCGTTTTGGGAACACATTCATAATGCGTACAGCTAAGGAGTGGAATTCCCTGCCGGCGGCTGTGTTTCCTGATAGGTACAACCGAGGGGTCTTTAAGTCAGAGAGTGAATAGGTTACTTCTAAGCAAGCGTGCTCCCTCGTCGCCCACATCATGGATTACCATCAGGAGAAACAGTGGTCAAACGCGAGCCTATCAATAATAAAATAAAAAACCTTTTGAGGGTCCTTTTTCACTCGCATATCGTCAACATCGAGCATGGTTTAAAAGCTTGTTACTTCATCTAATGCAATCCAACGCGATGTTTAACGAAAAGGAAACGCGAAAAAAGAGAGATAACGCCTGAAAACTCTGTTAGCAGTCGGCAATTCCGTGACTTATTCGAATATTTAACACAACTCGTTCCAGGAAACATTTCTCTTTCATTTCTTATTCGTTTACATAGGTGTTTATTTAAACCCTTAAAAGTTTTTGAAAAAAATTGTCGTCATTTAGAATCTTGATTAAATTTGCAAGGCTTCTATTGTTATACTTTTTTGATTATTTTAGTTTTTCAGTAAATTATGAAGATTCAAAGTTCATTCAAAATAGCAGATTTCCAGAGATCTTTACTGGATTAATTTTACACAAATTTATAAATTGAATTCAATAGAAACCTAGACATTATGCACAAGATATAGTGTTTCCAAAATATCTAATGAAAAAGGTCATAAACGCGTAAGAGCGGTTGCATGAACTACTATGAAAACGTATGTCGAGTTGCATCCCCTTAAGTCTTGAAATTTGGAAAATTCTTATTTTAGATTTAGTCGGTAGAAACGCCCGAGTGGTAACATACCATTGTAATAATCACCCACAGGACACGGTGGATATAGTCAGTAAAAGTCTGGCAATCATTTAGGCAGGTATGTATATCATCAAAAAATCATTTGCCTTAAAAGAGAAGATAAGGAAAACAGAGCACAGAATTTTATTACCGAAGAGATCGTATTGGGCATGTGATGAGAGTAACTTGTACTCCAGCTTAATAAATGGATGCCCATTTGCTTTGGTCTCCCATACCTGAAGACGTGCACTTGTAAATGGACCGTTGCTTTCCTTGTGATTACTGTTATAGCTGTATATCCTATGTTGAAGATCAAAATCAATGAATAAAATAATGGGCAGGCAAATAAAGTAAAAACAATTATCAAAGTCACCGCATCACTTCACTTGGACCAGCACATAAGTGGCCTCGCCAAGTGGAGTCGGACTGAATTCAGGCTAGCTCACTTGCGCGCATTGTCCTAGCTAATCTATTGTACGCTTCCCATTATGTGCTCACGCTATGTACACGCTACATCCTTCAACTTGGGCCATCGAGTCGAGTGGCCTCAAGCGGTGGCCTGAATGCAGGCCACCTCGCTCGCAAACATTGTCCTGGCCAATTTATTACACGTGGCGTTGTATGTATTCTACAACCTTATGTCAACGATCGGGGTCAAATGGTCTTGGATCTATAGAATGTTGAACTAAATACAATCCTACTCAAGTACTCGCTTGTAAATATTATGCTAACTAACCTATTGTATTGTATGTCCTGATAGCATAATATTGTCGCCGCTCAGCTCCGGAAGACTTCGGTAGGGGATCTTTCACTTGAATAAAAGTCTTGGGAGGCTATATTCTTCAGGATTCGATATCAGCACATTGCGCTGGTTATGTTCGAACAGCAAAAACTAGACATTTCTTTGTTCTACTCAACTTTTAAACCTATTCTAGAACTGCAAAATCCTTAAAAGTATATTTTACAAGCCAGTTCGTTAGCTAAAAAAACCTAATTCATGCAATCTCCTTTCGATATCACAATATTAACATGCTGGGTGTCATAACTTGGGCTTGGACTCGAGTAATTAACTCAAGTGGAATTCCAGACTCAAGCCAACTCTCTCACACACAATCGTCCTGGCATAAATCTATGTAAGTATATTTTGTAGTACTATTCTCCCAAACGTTATGTCTACACGCTGTTGTTTCCAACTTGGACCACCGAGTCAAGTGGCCTCGTCAAGTAGAGTGTTGGACTGAATACAGGCCAACTCGCTCGCATACATTGTCCTGGGAATTTATATTAGGTTCTATTTAACTTTATGTATTTAAAACCATGGAAAGCCTTCTATAAGGTAGACAGATGACCTGGTGAGGGTCGCGGCCATCCAAAGGAAGCGAGACGTAGAGGACTGGTTATATAGACACTTGGAGGAGGCCTATATCCAGCAGGGGATGTTTTTCGCCTGCAATGATAATGATTATGATGACTCAGACTATAACATCCTTACCGCCGTCGAAGGAGCCTGACGAGAAGAGAGAAATGTACAAGAATTAATACAAACATCTAAAAACATTAACTACCAGCAACATTCCAGCTTGAAAGGCTCATAACGATTCATTTTTGACTGACCTGTTGGTCTAGTGGTTAGTGGCCCTGACTGCAATGCCGGAGGTTGTGGGCCCGATTCCCACCCAGGACAAATGTTTGTGTGATGAACACGATCATTTGTTCTGTGTTTGGGTGTAATTTATCTACTTAAGAATGTGTTTAGAAATATATAAGTATGTTTATCAGTTGTCTAGTACCCATAATACAAGCTCTGCTTAGCTTGGGATTATGTCGTTGTGTGATAGTTGTGGAATATTATATCATTATATTATTATACTTTCATAAGGGTGCTCACAATATACTCCTTATAATTCCATGACGCACGTTCAAACTCGGGTAACTTGCGCATACATCAATGCCTCGTATATTAACACATTGGGTACCTACGGCAGGTATCTGTATATATTACGCAAGTAAACAAGACTAGTGCATTAGCATGTTGAACGTGTAGCATTATCCTTAAGTCTACAGACAGTTTGGACATGTCACGTTGAGAGGCGTGATTCGCTTGAACGCTGACAACCGCAGCGAACGCTGGGAGTAACTTCAAGCCGCTTAGATAGACAACCATTTTAACGTATGTCTGGCAATTTGAGTATATTCTACGGCCTACCCAAATTTCCTTTCCTTGGTATTGTTCGTCAAGTCGTTGAGCTCCTTAGTAGACCTGGGTTGAGCTTTACGAATACTGACAAATGCTTGCACTGACTGGACAGGTCCACTCAAATCTGTATGGTTCTTTCTTCAAAAGACCATCTCAGGCAAATATGCATTGTTCTCATGTGATTTGACCATTATATATTAACTGTATGGACTTTAAAAGAGACTTTCACCCCTGAGTTTGTTTCGGTGTTTCTTCTCAGGGTAGTCAGCTAGGAAACACCGGCCTCAGCTAGTATAAAATGACGACAAAAAAATTGACGTGTAAAAGTGTTTTTTAAACCTACTTACAAAATAAATATCATTTATCATTGAACTATGCGTTCGATTAATTTCTGCCACTTTTACGGATGTTTCGAATGAGCCGAATATTTTTGGGTGCTTGCTGCAAGTACTGCCTCTAAAAAAAATGTGGTTTGGACGTTTATAAATAACTAGCTGACTTGGCGAACTTCGTACCACCTAATAATGTGATAAATGAAGAACCGCTCGACCGATTTTGTGCAAACTTCACGTAAACCATCTACTAAATAGTCCGAACAAAGCCTAAACATTTGGTTTGGATAGGTGAGCCCGATCTCAATTTCCGGCCACCGTAGGCGCGGGCTACGGCTAATAGGTAGCTCGCCGTCCGATCGTCCGGTAACCGTCCGGACCGAACCTAAGTCGACGACGGCGCGTACTGTTCCACGCACGCCTCAAGGAGATGAAATGGAAAAAAGATACTAGCTCCGTCAATTTTGCTAACATCTCTTTAAGACGTGCATAGGATACAACGCGCCGTCGGGGCGGTCGCCGTCGCCAGGCTCACCGTCCGCAAACCCACGCCTGCGGTAGTCGTCCTGCGATCGATTCTTAGCCTAGTTTTTAACCGCTTTAAGGGCTATGAATTGTAGTGCTAAGTTTCTCTGCTTACCTCTACAGACAATTTGGACATGTCGACAGGCGTGATCCGCTTGAGCGCTGACAACCGCTGCAAACGCTGCCGCGCCTGCTCCTCGACTGCGATGAGGAACGCATCTTGGATTATGTTGTGGCCGATGTCTGATACTGTGGACAAGAAAACATAAATAAATTAGTGTTCATAGATACTCGTACCTAAATCCATATCCATACTAATATTATAAATGTAAAAGTAAGTCTGTCTGTCTGTTACGCTTTCACGGTTAAACTACTGAACCGATTTTGATGAAAGGTACGGAGGAAGCTTGAACTCCTAAAAGGACAGGCTAATTTTTATCCGCCTTCGATTTAGACTTCGCGTCCACAATAACCAACGTTCACGCGGATAAAGCCGCTAGCAGAAGCTAGTATTGTAATAAATTTATTGTTTATGTAACCTGGAGATAATATCATTATTTCAGCCGATAGACGTCCATTGCTGGACATAGGCCTCCCCCAACTGTTGCCATAATGAACGGTCCTGTGCGTCTCGCATCCATCGGATTCCCGCCGCAGACGTTTACACCCAGACACAGAATAAATGATTGTGCTCATTACATCAACATTTGTCCTGCGTGGGAATCGAACCCACGACCCTCGCCAGTCAACAGTGGCTGATCGTTTGGCTGCTGCACTGTATGGCCTACTTTTTTATGTCTGTTACCGCTCCCACGGTACGGGAGAAATTCCAAGTGTGGGACGTTTTTTAAACGAAAAATAAAACTGATATTCAAAATGTCACATGATTAATACCAAATATTTTGGACTTTCAACGATTTTGATCGCTGATAAATTGTCATTAAACAGTTATGATTTCGTTTATCTCATCAGAAGGCTCTTCACCCATAGGGCAATGCAGAAGTCTATACATGGAGTTTCCTTGCGTGATCAAAGATTTTTAAATATGAGACGAAAATATGAGAGTCGTCTTTGTATAGACGCGCGATTTTGATGCGTCAGTAATATGAGAGGTCGAAACAGGTAGAGTATATTAACTTTAAGTTCATGTACATAACATGAGAGTTGAAAATACCTACCCTGAAATAGGGATGGACATTTAAAATATACATCGATGTTTTTACCTATATAGGTAATGCATCGATTGGCTGCATCGATGTCAATACGATGTATTGCGAAATACATCGATGTTTGTTAAAGAAAAATCTAAAAAAGTAGAAAATATTATTCTACATAGCATACATTTACATAGCAGAAACTCGGTCGGCTATATTGTTATTTTCAGTTTCATTTTTTAAGTTTGAATTTGTCAGCTCTGAGGCAAAAGGAACATAAAACAGTCATCCATACTGATAAATGGTAGGCGTGTTATATTGGCTGAACTGATCATTACCCTTCGATTTACGAAACGTTGTGATAGTAACTGTAGTCGTCCGGCAGTGTCATACTCACAGACACTCCTCTCCAAGGACTTTAAACACTCTTCTACGACGCACAACTTTGATTTTTAGTTTTTAATGTTAAAATTATATTATTTTCTTTTATATTTTGGGTTTATTTTTGTTTATGTTTGTCTCTGTTAAGGCTTGCGTCAAAATGCAATAGATAATCTAGACAACTGTGTTGTCTATGGTCACATAGAGCAACACAGTTATGCTAGATACACATATGGCCTGTCAGGGAACTTTGTTCTTATATTTTTGTAATGAATTGTGCGTCTATTTAGGCAAAATAAACATGTTTTCTTTCTTTCTTTGTTTCTTCTTTCTTCTTTCTTATAAAAGATTCTTGCTCATATCATATTAGTCGTTCATCCCTACCCTGAAACCTACTTTCATGTGGTCAAAGCCGCTGGCAGAAGCTAGTAATGTGTACGCACCCTTAACGCATTGAATTGGTTAATGCAGCCACACAACGTCCAATAGATTGGATTAAGAGCTTATTTACTTCATTAAGCCGTTTTAAAGTAATCCTTCTCTGTGACACAGACAAACGAACAACTCAAATCGCCATCAATATATTTAAGTTAGACTATTTACACAAATTGAAGGGGACCTATGAAAAAAGACGTAACGCTGCCACACATTAGGAATGACCCTTTACGGTGGGTTTTTTTAGGTGGGAAACCATCCAATGACTTTTCCTGACTAAAACCACAGTGTCCTTTACGTTTAAGGACCATGAGTTTCCTTTTCAGAAATTCCCCGTGACCCTAACGGGCATCTGCCCAGCTGTTCCCTTACGGTTTTGCTGACATCTCTTTGATGCGCGCGTGGAAAATTACGGGTCGTCCATTACTCGGGTTCGGTCCGGACGGTTATCGGATGACTGGACAGCGAGCTACTCATTGCTCGTCGTCCACAAGATGGCGCGTACGGTGCTCGGGGCTCTTTACACAATTATAAGAATCTTGTGGTTACATCGGCTCAGAAATCAGAAACGTTTATTTCAAATAGATCAATTACAGGCACTTTTGAATTGTCAAAATGTCAAAAAAAAAAAACAAGTGAAGCTAAATTGCTCGTTCCAAAGCGTAGATCTCTATGGAGAAGAACGTGTAAGAAACTCTATGGACACTCTTTTAAATCGTATTAATTAGTGATCGATGTGTGATTATATAACTAAAAATAACTTTAAAGATATCTACACTAATATTATAAAGAAATAAAGTTTCTTTTTTAGAAGGTAATCTCTGGAAGTTCTGGTACGTTTGCTAAAATTTTTTCATCAAAGAAAGCTGCTTTATTCCAGAGTGACATAGGCTATATTTTATGCACGCGGGTGAAGCCGCTGGAAAAACTAGTAGGAAGATATACTGAAAGAGATTTCTCTAGATATAAGCATCACTTTTATACCTGTTTTTCTGCTTCCTTTTTCTTGTTTCTGTTTTATATGTGTGTACATCAAGTGTTAAATCTATACTTATAATAAATCTGTAGAAGTGAAAATTGTGTACATTGCAAATAACAAAAAAAATAAATGGCAGAGGGTGTTACTAGACCGACACCAAACCCAAAAATCCCGGAAAAGTATATATGATAACCATTTTCGACTTCTACGCGGACGTATTCGCAGACAAAAGCTAGTAAATAAATAAGTTAGTTGAGTTTGTCGTCCTCGTTGGTAATATTATCTTGATAGTAAAAACCTCTAAATATCCCGTAGAATATCAATCTATAAATATTGCGCAACGTGCATTTGAACTCGATTGAAACAATTCGCGTGCCGATGCTGCAATTAATATTCAGCCGACAATCGAGGGCCTCTGAGATGAGTCAGCCATTGTGACTACGCACATATCAAGGCGTGCTGTAGGACTGGCGTTAGTAGTTAGAGTAAAGCTAAAACTACATTAGACCGACGCTCACGTGTAACACGCCTGATTTGTGCGTAGAGCGACGTCGCGTGGCGTGGATCTAGTGTAGCTCTACAAGTCTATTTTCCTATGTATGGAGACCGATGCGCCCAGATCGACGTGTGTGAAACACGTTTGAGCAGTGTAGAAAATATAACACCTACAAACTCAAAATTTGGCAGGTAGTTCCTGATAGGGTGTACACATCCGCCAAGAACGGATTTTCTGAAATTTACCCCCTAAGGGGATGAAACGGGGGTCCAAAGTTCGTATGGAGAAAACCGACTTTCACGCAGGCGACGCCGCAGGCAGAAGCTAGTATGTATTATGTTTTTGTTTGTTTCTATTGCATTTTTATGTTTAATACACGTAATGTGTAGATACCAACTTACAGTTATAAATTATGTCGTTGAATAGGTTTTGATGCGTGAAAATAGTAAGAAAAACGCAGTTTTGTTTCATTTTGGATGTTGGAACCAGATATCATAAAACCTGTTCAAACCCTGGCATCACTGTTTCAGGTAAATTTTATGGTAAAGTCATAGAAACAGTAATCTTCAAGCAAACTAGTAGAAAAATATAGGGTAATCTTAAATATACAGATTCCGCAGTAATTTCTTAATTTTTTTTTTGCCAAAGTATTAATATCTTCAACCATCTCAAGAAGTTTCAATTTTAGGAGAATACTTTTTAAAATAAAAGATATCATACTATGACAATTAAAAAAACCTATGCATTTCATATACTTGTTTATTTAGGGGAATGTCTCTCCCCTCTGCCCGTCTCTCCCTCAAAGTAATATAAAAGTCCTTCCAGAGTATACAAACAACGAGACACGATGATAAAAAAATACAGTTTTTATTCCAAAAAGAATAAAGACATCAGAAACTAAAAATATGCATCCTGTAAGTTGAAGATGTCAACAATAGAACTTTGACCATCAGCCTCACGCTCCTCATGTCGCCATGAGGAAAACAACACTAAACATTGCTGCAATTGATGCACGTCTTCAATACAACACTCTTCGACAACCTACATTTACATTAAAAACAAATTCCCAAACAAAATATGCTTTTTCTCTTTACCCTCGCAAGTTGGAACGCTAACTAGTATTATTCGTAAACAAAATTGTTGTAGATTTATGTTAACTTCAGATTTAACCCACTCACTAACAATTTCCCTAAAAAGCATACTTTCTGTTACCACCTGTATGAAAAGTAACCCTATATGATGATGAACAGTACCCCCGAGGGTAACCCAACTTATTTACTATGCCCGAAAATACGCAGGAAGGGGGCGCCCATAAAAATGAAAAATGTGCCTCCCACAGCACTTTGGTGTAGGAAAGCGCGAGAATTTTAGGGATTTTTGAGTTCCTTAGAAAGGTCATTTTACCGTGGAATTCCGGGTGTGTGAGGTTGAATGTGGACTTTGGGATTTGAATGCGAGATCAAGAGAAAGAATTTGGTATGTACTTATGTAGAAGGTTGGAAGCATTGAAAAGGGTGTTTAAGTAGACTCTGTTGTAAACTGCGTTGATTTTTTTTCTTTTTTTATTTAAAAACAAAACGTTGCTCCACTCTAGGAATTACTCCTGCGGGGTGTGACGGCGTGAACTTTTACTGACTAAACCCACTCTTATGTTCCTTCGTTGCCTTGCGTATCAGGACATCGGGTTATCCTATCAGAAGCCAACCCATGGCCCGAGTAGGCTTCGACCCTGCTAGGCCCCTACGGTTTTGCTGACATCTCTTTGAGGCGCGCGTGGAACACTACACGCCGTTGACGACTCCAGCTCGGTCGGATGGTTACCGGACGGTCGGATGGCGAGTTACCTATTGCTCGTTACCCGCATGCCCTCGCCTACAGTGGCTGAAAATTAGGGTCGGGATCCCGGCGGCTGAGGCAAGAGGAAGTCCGTTCCATCAAAGAAGGGGCCGCCTCCTTTGCATTACTGCTTCGCAGAAGGAGACGACCGCCTGCCATTCCTCCTCGCTGTACTAGGACCCGGCACGGGAGATCGCAGCCACCGATCGCCCCCACGAGGACACGGTGGTGCTCCGCCAAAGCAGGGCTCACCTCCACCGTATACTCCACCGTGACCCTGTATCGTGGGTGCGTTAACAAACATGTAAACCGACATACACAAAACACTTCAACCCGGAAAAACTATCAGTACCTAGGTCTTACAAATATTTGTTCCGTACGGGAATCCGCAACAAACCCGCGACACGCAACCCCACAGTCAATCGTTCAACCACTGCGCCTAGCGTGCCGTCAAAGTAACCGGTAAATATATAATACTATTGCAATTTGCAATCGAAAACTTGCCAAAAGCCGCTGCTGAGCTAAAACAGCCACATATTGGTTCTCATTAAACCCAAGGCGACATCGCGGAAGACCAAGGCGAAGGTGGAAAGATGAGCTTGACAATTATTGAAGAGACTGGCCCGCAATGGCCGAGGACAAACATGTGTGGAAAAGGGAGAGGAAGGCCTTTCGCCAGCAGTAGGACAAAATAAGCTGACTAGAACTAGAAAGCTGAACCAGAAAGCTGAAGCTAGAAGTCTGACTGTATTCATCCTTATCCGAACTCTTGGTAACGCTATCAACGCCTGTTAGGGCACATCCCTGAAGAGGCTGTAAACGGGTCTCCCCAAAGACCATAAGTACTTGATTTATAGTTACAACTAGGTGCAACCAGCGGCTTCGGCCACGTGATAGTTTCTTTTTTTACTACTTTATTACTAAAAACAAATTTCTTAATAATTGATTACAAACTAGCCTAAAAGACTAATAAGTAACATATCTCTAACTTATTAATATATTTAACGTATTTAATTGGATAAGGATTAATGCTGTATTGGTTAAATCGCTTTGTAAATAAGCCATTATTTCTCGTAAAGGATAAAAAATGGTTACTTATGTGACATGTGACAATGTGACATATGGCGAACTTTTTTGTAGACCTTTTTAAGGTGTACAATAATACTGTAGTACATTATTTCGATCTATCTCGTAGGGTTCAGCCAGCATTTGCAATGGAAGCGCAAAAAATGAGTTTATTTACGACATCATATGAGAAACCTCAAAAAGTGATAAACTGGTTCGCAAATCTGGTATGACTTTTATGATTGATGATGATTTGTTTCTTTTTTTGTTATGAGCCATTGCTAGACGTCAAATTTATTGTACCTAAGTTTTTTTGTGGTGCTTTATCTTGTTGTTGAAAATCTTCAAATAACTGCTTCTACCCAAGGTGGAGCGAGAGGGAGTTTCAGACTTTCACTAACTAAAACCTATCCCGTGTTTCTTCAGTTGCCTTTTGCATTTGTGGGCTGCGGAAACTCTTTCGAACAAAACCGCAAGTCAAGTGTGTGGCCCATGGGTTGTGCGAAAGTGAACCCCGGGGCTCTGGGACGAAGGCAAAGAAGGAACAGGAATGGGTCAGACACTCATTGGGCGGATCGGGAATCTGCCCAAGGGCGGGAGATGTCATCATGCCGTTGAATGACTTCCCACATAAAAAGTTATTTGCGTGATAAACCTTGGTATCCTGAGCTGGTCTAACATTTTTAATAGTTAGACGTTTTCGGCGCCTACAGACGATGGTTCCGGGTCTGGATGTCTTGTTACATGTTTGCTAACGCATCCACGATCCTGACATCCTAGTGTAGGGCAAAGTTACAAAAAAAATACGAAAGAGACCAACTTATACAATTTTTTTTACCACTGACGCGGAGCCTACTCTACTTGCCCAGCTTTTACTATGAAACTAAAGGACAATTTTAGAGAATAAAAAAATTTAATGAGTACCCAAAAAAGAATTTTGTACTGCGATAACTTTGGCGGAAACCCAACCAAAGCTATCTATGTATTCACTAGCATCCTTATTAGATAACAGGAATAGGAACAATTAGTATTTTACTACTCTGCATTAAGTAAGTTCTACTATTCCCCGCCGTTTCATTCACGTCTAAGATTACTTTTTTCTTTATTATTATCGATAGGCCCGCGTTTAGTTCATTAAACCCCGAGCGAACGTCGGCGTTCGCTTTTCGGATTCGGGCAACGGGTTTCGGTCATTGTCTTTCTATTGTGTCTCTAATAATGCTACTTAAAAGGCACCACACTACACACACCACACCTACCACACTATCTCACCTTTTTTTCGGTGGGAAAAACATCCGCTCTTGGGCGTAGCGCGAAAGTGTGTCAGACTTTTAATGACTAAAAACTCTCTCCTGTTCCTTCGTTGCTTTTCATACCAGTGCCGAGTCTTCCTTTCAGAAGCAGACCTTTGGCCCCAGTAGGCTTGCTGACATCTCCTTGAGACGTGCGTGGAACATTACGCGCCGTTGACGACTTGGATTCGGTCCGGACGGTTACCGGACCATCGGACGGTGAGCTACCCATTGCTCGCTATGCGCAAGCTCGCGCCTAATGTGGCCGGAAATCGGGATCGGGATCCCGGTGGCTGGGACGTAAGGACCGCACCCACGCGCGTGTACGTGCGGCCTCCTCCTTTGCTAACCTTACTGCTTCACAGAAGCAGGCCACCGCCTGCCGCTCCTCCTCGCTTTGGAACATGATCTGTACAAAGCCCGGCGCGAGAGATCGTAGCTGCCAATCTCCTACACGAGGACACGACGGTGCTCTGCCTAAGCGGGGTACACCTCTACCGTTTGCTCCACCGTGACCTTCGGGCGGTCCACACAGTGACAGGTAAGCGATGATATGGACGACGATAGAGCACGCTTGCTTAGAAGTAACCTATTCACTCTTGACTTAAAGACCCCTAGGTTGTAGCTATCAGGAAAAACAGAAACCGACAGGGAATTCTATTCCTTAGCTGTAGGTACAATAAATGTTACTGCTATTTATGATAATTTCCTAATGTAAATTGTATTTTTCGTGTACAATAAAGAATAGGTATCTATCTATCTATCTGCTACAATACTGCTCTGCTCTTATTGGTCCTGGCGTGTTGTCATGTAGCCTTTCTCGGTAAATTTGCTATCCAACACTAAAATAATTTTTCAATTTGAACCTTAGATTAAATCATGATTCGAACTAGTAATTTCTGAGATTAGCGCGATCAAACAAATAAACTCTTGAGCTTAATAATATCACAAGATTCCTAACTTTATTACAGCTTTATTGCAGCAGTAGAGCAGTGGTGGCCGAGTGGTAACTTTCGAGTTGTAGGTCGCGGGTTCAAACCCAGCCAGGCGCATTACTTTGTGTAATTTATTTCATCACCACTGCTCTCAAAACGGTGAAGGAAAACATCGTAAGGAAACCGGCAAGTTCTAGAATAAATTCGAAGACATGTGACATTCACCAATCCGCACTGGGCCCGCGTGGTAGATTACGGCTCATTCCCTCTTCTAGAGAGGAGGCCTGAGTCCCAACAGTGGGGACATTATAAAGCCGACTATGCTACTATTACAGCTTGGAAGTTTCAAAAGGCGAACAGCCGCGTTGATCATAGACAAACACACATCGTCCTTGTATAAAAACTAGACCTCGAAGCCCTAGCCATAGACACAAGTACACATAATAAGTACCGTTTTATGCGTCTGCACTGGAATGTATATTAAAAACTGGTTCCGTACTAACAGAGTACTAACTGACCAACTTGTTGGACAACACAATTGATTTTAAACCCTATTTGTTCTTTACCTAAGTTTGTTTTTCTCTTTTGAAAAGTGATGGTCGCTTTCTGATGTCAAAGATAGGTGATACATCATCATTAGTGATCTTTTGAGGGAATCTCGTGGTTATATGGCTGTCTTTAAAGGCCATAGTTGCTTGAAAGCGTGAGTACTATAATGTAGAATCGCGCTTTTTTATTGTTTCAATAAATGCAGAGCTAGTGAAAATGTGCTGTGAATTTAGTCAGTATATCTTTCATAGTTTTATGAGTAAGTTAACAAGTATCTGTTTATCCCACTGCTGAACAAAAGCCTCCCTTCATAGTTTAAAGCTACTGAGATCAAAGTAAGTACTTAACTCTTAAATTCTCAACATCTGATCAACCTCTGAGTTCTGCAGTTGAGTATCTATTTGTTAATTATAGGGCCTAGTGTGAGTCGTAGACACGTTTAGGACGTTCGGCACTCCGATTGGGCGGCTCCGAGCTCTCAACCAATCAGAAAGCCAAACAAAATAAACGTAAAAAAGCCTGTCTGGCCATATAGAAATGTTTGACGATAGGTCCTTAACTCAGAATTCTCAATTCAAAAATCGGTGGCAGATCTCTTTTTAGCGAGACTCCAGCTGCAAAATTTTCAACTACTTGTACTAGTTAACCAGCGTCCAAACAATCAAATGAAAAATAATACTTGACTGGCCTGTTGGTCTAGTGGTCAGTGGCCCTGACTGCTATGCCGGAGGTCGTGGGTTCGATTCCCACCCAGGACAAATGTTTGTGTGATGAGCATGATCATTTGTTCTGTGCCTGGGTGTAATTTATCTATTATATGTATGTATTTAGAAATATATAGGTATGTTTATCAGTTGTCTAGTACTCATAACACAAGCTCTGCTTAGCTTGAGACTAGACGGCGCTGTGTGATAGTTGTGGAATATTATTATTATTATTAATATCGAGAAAAAACATAATCCATGAGTGTATCGGTGATCGAAATTGGTGCTAAAAATTGCAAGAAGGTTTCGCGATTTGACCCTGAAGTGAGAAGACTTTAAATGTCTTCTTTAAGAATTAGCATGATGTAGCTCAGGGCTGGAAACAATTGAATAAATGGAGAAGTCCTTATCCTAGCAGTGGAACAGCACAGACTCGATATAAAAATAATATCAATAACTGCCATTAGATACAAATCTGGCGTCGAAGGAATTCTGCATTTCACACATTCGATTTCGATTTGCATTAATTCGTCTTAAAAAGTAAATAATGAAAGACCAACCCACCAACATAAATGTTGCATAATTAAATACTAGTTATGTTGATGAGAATAATTAAAACATTGTGTTAACAAAAAATAATTTCATAAAATTGAAATTAAGGTATTGCTAAACACTTTAGAATTCCTACCCAGGCAGTAAATATGGGACAAAAATGGGTTACATTCAAATCTAGTACAAAAAGTTTTAGCCGGGAAAATCATCTTTTGACAAATCCCACTCTTGGGCAGCGTGGGAGATAGTGTCAGACTTACTGACTAAAAACCCACTCCTGTTCCTTCTTTGCCTTCGTCCCAGGGGCCCGGGTTTCACTTTCACACTACCCGTGGCCCCAGTTTAGAAACTACTCAATCTGTATATTTAAGATTACCCTCAATTTTTCTACTAGTTTGCTTGAAGTCTTCTATGACAATATCATAAATTTTATCTAATTTTATCAGGTTTTTATGATATCTGGTACCCGTGGCCCCAGTAGGCTTCGACCCTGCTGGGCCCCTACGATTTGCTGACATCTCCTTGAGGCGCGCGTGGAACAGTACGCGCCGTCGATGACTTGGGCTCGGTCCAAACGGTTACCGGACGGTCGGACGGCGAGCCACCCATTGCTCGCCGTCCGCAATCCCGCGCCTAGGTAAAGGTAGCCGTAAGTATTCTTAATCGTACTCAACGAAGGACCTAAACAAAGTGGAATACATGGAAACGGTGGTCAAAATATCAAAATGTATCGGATTGACATTTTTGGGTGGGAAATTATCAAATAACTTCTCCCGGTCTGGGTGGAGGGAGAGAGAGTGTTAAACTGTTACTAACTAACCCTCCTGTGTGTTCCTTCAGTCGAACTTTCCTTTCCAGGGTGGTAACTCATTCAAACAATTGTGTAGTCCCAAAAGAAAGCCTTAGTTCTAACTTAATCTGGAGTAAATAAAGAACCGTCATGGCCAAATATAATCAACATAGTCCGTAGAAATATTCAGGAGACTAAGGTTATGACAAATACTAGATCTAGATCATACCGTCTCGCATTGTGGAAAGCGTCAAAAATATGGGTCCACTTCGAGAGGTTTTTGAACTGCACGCGTCAAAAGATCTGCCCCCTAGCCAAGTTACAATCGTATCGTTCGCGCCGAACGTCTCGAGTAGGCCATGCCTCCGATTCCTTTGTTCTGACCACGTGACTGAGCGTTGAGATGACGTCAAAAAAGGAATCGGAGGCGTGGCCTACTCGAGGCGTTCGGCGTGAACGAAACGATTGTAACTTGGCTAGGGGGGCTGTCGACTGAACGAAATCTAAAATGGTGCCATTTTGAAGTGACACAATATCCATCTGGCCATACTACCTACGAGCTGTTGAAAACTTGATCTGTAACTAAAATAATCCAGACCCTTATACATCCTAATCAGAGATACCATCATAATTCAAGCACCGAAATTTCACTTAAATCCGCTTAGGTAGCATTTTTTAAAGAAATCAATTATACTAATTGATTTCGAAAATCAAAAATTGAGAAAATAAAACAAGACAATCGACGATCTGCATTGGTACTGCATCATTATATATCGGTATCTACGCACGTACCCATAAACACGCTAGTGACGTATCTAATGAAGATTTATCAGGCATTTATCAGAATAGGTAATTTTCTTATCCTAAAACAATTCTTGGTTATTTTAAGATAAAACAATTAACCATTTTAAAATCTAAATCGATTCAGAAGACGATTCAGAACATACTACTTTAATTGTGTTACATGTTTTATACTAGGTACTTCAGTTTGTTGCATGTAAATAAATAAATAGCTAACCCTGCATCTTACACAGATAGCATCTCTGCACGCATAAAAGAAAAAAGTAAAGTGCCGACTGCTGATTATCCAGATACTACATACTCCGAGGCAAGTCACCGTGGCGTTAACATTCTTCTTCACACGATTCAGTACAACTGAGAAACGAGAATAACTTTTAAAACGACAAAAGATAAGACATTCAAGGATAATAGCAGGATTGACTAACTAGCAAGGAAGTTCAAGATGAATAAGCATGAGTTTGAAGGCTCTTTCATAATGCACGATGCGCGGTGAAATAGAAAAATGGCTAAGTTACACAGTGAAAAGGAGATATGCTTTGAACTGTCAAATCTGGTAATACTTTACGCAACCTAAGACTTAAACTTCAGATCCTGGGAGGTCTTCACAACTACTAAGCTTATATAGCTTTCCAGCATTACACATAAAACACTTTATCTACTCTTCCAGCGACAAGTTCATCAACTAAGTGCAAACAAAACTTTTCTTTTCGACCTAACTCGATATGGTCCAAATAAGGAATCCAAAAAGTTCTCATCACTATCAAATATTAAGTTAGTAACTAAGCACCAAGTTGCGAAGTAGTCATTACGATTGCTGATAAATCTGTTGGTTGACATGTAACGTCAGAGAAGACAGTGGAAGCCTTTTGGGAATGAAAGGACATCCACGGAGATAAAGATTATCTACAAGTTACCGCAGAAACTAGAACTTTGCTTTTGTTTTTGTTACCTTTTGGAGTTATTATTGTATAGTTCTGTTATTATCCACTACAGAAGATACTCTAATCCACTGTATTGACACAGACAGCATTAATGGTAAAAGTATTAATGTCTGCATGACTGCCTTACCTACTTCAAGTGAGGTGCTATAACATATTGGAGTTATTTAAAAATAAATAAAAAATCACATCAGGAAATTAGTCTTAAAAGTGAAATATCCATTAAGATTTATGATAATAAAGTAGATTTACTAGGAAAGTTATTTAAAATCAGATACGAAAGTCTTGCGTGCTTAGGCAGATATAGATCTAAAACTTCTAATAAAATCCGCTACTTAGAATAGTTAGAAACGTGATAATATCAATAATTTTAAATGCTCAGCTTAAAGACTATACGTGCGTTTATTAGGTAACACCGACGCACAATGTTGAGTCACCTCCGTGTCGCAACAGGCTGCGGATAGTCGCGCTCTAACGCGATTTGTCGTAACGCACAATGATATGACAATCTCAATCCGTTTTGATTGAAGGATTGGGAGACCAGTCTGACACATTTGATGTTCAAAATTATATAAGAGGATGATGATGCATGGTATTTATGACATTTGATACAATAGACTATAGAGCTTAATTATACGAATGGTCCAACTGTCCATCTAGTATGTGTATTTAATTCAAGTCAAGATGAAACAAAATGGTAGACAAATTTAAAACTCTAAAATTAAAATACTAAACGGAATATAAAAGACTGCCATAATATGTTATCAATGACAATAGTAATGCCGAACGAATGAGTGAAATTACAATCAGTAACAATAGCAAAGATCATGTCCAAGGCACACCCAGATAATGTAAAAAAAATGCAATAAAGAAAAAATTTATAGCCAACATTCCGTAAAAACTATACAATTGATTCATCATTGATTAACTCTAGCAATTAGTTAGTAATTCCAATTATAAGCTGATTGGTTGTGGAGCAATATACGATACCTATTGGTCATGGAAGGGTGAAAAGCGATATTGGCCACGATTTATCAGAAATGGCCAATATAGCCAATCCAGCATAACTCAACAAAAAATATTCGATTGGACTCTGTTAGTAGGATATACTCGTATAATTTGATCGAGATTGAAAGCAGTGAATACTAAATATAAGTAGGTAAGTTACACTTCGTAAGGGAATTGGAAGAATTCATATCTGAATCACCAACATCAACATTAACATTGAAACTCAATGATATTGTGACATGAGATTTAAAATTCCATGAATTTGTCAACCTATATTTAGGTATATTCTGCGAAATCTTCATGTACTACTAAATGAAAACATGGAATAATAAAACAGCGTCATCAACAGGTTTGTAAAAACCCTTTTTAAGCTACAAAAAATAGCAAAATTTTGATGCAATTTTTTTTTTATTTATATACCAATGCTTGACTGATATCCCACCTGATGGTAAGCAGAGATGCAATCATTGATGGTGAGGCGCACTAGTTCATTCGAATTCATTTATCATTATCAAAACCATACGTTTCCACTGCTAGGATACGCAGGAGGGGACTCTATGAGAGGGAATTGGCTGTACTGGCATCCCCCACGCAGACCGATTGTGGTTTAGTAACAAACCGGCAAACACAGCAGGCTTGGAAATGGTCCCGTGGGTAGGATGATAAGTGCTCTCTCTATGTGGAACCCTAAAAAATTTGACAATCACATTCGCAAAAAGATTTCGCTAGACAATGATCCGCCCACACGTGACATATAGACCGACAAATGATCGTCAGCCATCGTGACGTAACGGCAGTGATATGGTGTTCAAAGCCGTACATTGTACATACAAAAAGATTTAGGTGCAGAAGATCTAGTAACTAGTAGAATTTAAAACGTAACTATATTGTAAATGCAAATGTAGTTGCCAAAACCGTTAGTTTACAATAAATATCGTGAATTATAGACTATTTCTACCCTATCTCTACCTATTCACAAAACATTCACAGTTGTATATGTCGCAAGTTTATTACAATCTTCCGGAGTTTGCAATAATCCGGTGCAATAGACGACGGACAAATCAAGCGCGCAAACATTCTAAATCTCAGTACTGTGATTCAAAATTATAGAATTCACACATAAAGATATTTGTATTTAATATTAGTAATAATGAATGATTGTATGAGATCTATCACACAGTATTGATAATTTTATAAATTCTCACACAAATATAGAGCGAGTGTGTAAGATTACTTATTCTGTCTTCAATTGTGGTCTCACATTTTAATAACGGATCATATTCAGCTATCTTTGCAATTAAAAAGTAATTATTAAGTATATTAGGTTTTTTCAGTTTCTTTTTCTTTAGTCTATCTTATGTCCTACCTGCCTAAGCACCTACCAAGTTATCGTTGGATTAATCCTTGTTACTTCAATATTTTGCCATATCGCATATCTTTTTCAATTACTTCATCAAGTGGATCTTCTGCACCCTCTCTCTGCTCTCAGTTACTCCTCCCATCACTCCACTATTGTCATTACAACGATTCGCAACCGTTACTCGAGCCGGCATTGTTCTCAAGACAATATGTTTAAATAATACTCAATGTAAATCTTTGTGCTCTTTCATTTACGGGGCGAGAAGGATTAATATTGAGATGTTGTCTGTCTAGTTATTAGATTAAAGAATGGGTTTATAGACGGGCTTGAAAAAATTCTCAAGTAGGTGTATTGGTGTATCCAGATCTAGCGAAAACGCCGCTCGCGAGCTGCTCGCGAGCCGTTTACGAACAGTGCGCGTTCTTACGAAGCTCCGCGCGCGCTTTGTTGGAACATGAAATGCACGCTCGCAGTTCGCAAGCGGCTGGCAAGCGGCGTATTCGTCAGATCTGGACCCACCTTATGAGTTCATCACAGTACCTATCCATTTTATTATATTATGCTATAATTCTTCTACTTCTTGGAAGTTGTCAATATAAAATCCTAAGTATAATTATGTATAATTAATTACATGAGTTTCAAGCGGGGTTTTTTTCGAGTGTAGCACAGTGGCTATTTTAAATTATTTTTAAATCCAAATGAAAAAGATTTCTATTGGATATTTAGATATAAAATTGGTATAATTTTGTATGTCAAGTATCTACACATCGGGACAGTATGCCATCATGGAATCATTGAAAATAGAACTGAGAATTTGATTGTAGCTTCGCTGAGGTAATCAATTACCTCAGCGAAGCTTGCCGAGTACGCTAATTCGATACATTTGCTGCCAAATACTGCAAAACATTAGAAGATGTTACATCTGCCTACTAATGAGAACAAAGTAATATTTTTGTATGTTGCATGAAAAACTAATTACTTTCTAAACTTGATACTTGCTAAATGCACAAACTGTACGAAGCAAATGATTACGACGATTTTCCATTGGCTTTGGTTCAGTATCTTCCTTTCTTATCCTGTCATGAAGGTATCAAGTAGGTAACATCACTACATATCAGAATCGGTTGAATAATGAAAACATAAATAGACATACAGGGTAAGTAAGGGATAAGGATCGTCATAAACTTCACGAACCCAATCTCCCTAATTCCTAAATCTTGAAAATACCTGCAGAACTCATCTTAAATCATCATGGCATTAGTGAAGGCCCTCGCACACACACTCACTAGGATACGGCCATGTTTTGTGAACATCTTAAGCCGTGGAAGCCGCGTAATGGCACAAAATAATACTGCCTCGTAAACTCAGAAGCCGTCCTAGAAAATATACCTAGACGACGAGGAAATAATTTCAGGATAATGTCGAGCTCCGTCTAGGTTTTGAATCTCTTTAAATATCACTTGACCTACTTCATAGAACTAACAATGGAATATTACTTCTGTTTATTTAGTCTTTAAATAATAATAAATTTGTTTATTTTCCACCACAAAGTATTACAGTTTTTTGCATTTAATAAATTTTAGTTTAATATAGGGGTGGACTGGAGCCTAAAATAGGGCAACCCTGTGTTTCACTATTTTTTTTTTTAACATAACTTTAATCATAGTATACCTTTAACCTTATTCACACTCGGATTCATCATTAGAAGAGCTGTAGAAAAACCAGCGATAAAATAATAATGATTACTTTTAAAGTATGTGAGAATAATTTAGCGCCACTGATTACTTCATTGGTATGTGAACTATTGCTTGAACAGCGATACATCGGATACCTAATCCACTATGATGACTAATGATCGGTTCTGTGATGTTTAAACGTAAATTACGTCGTATTTCAAGTATGAGTTTCCACATGACATGTTAGCAAACCGACCAGAACAGTCCTCTAGAGAGGAAATAAGTATCAGGTACAGAAAGGTGGAAGCGGTATTATAAAACTCAATAGATTAAAGTTTTACAGTGTTCAAAGTAAGAGGTATAGATCTATCTAGTCGTTATTGAACGTTTCTTTTTATTGCGGAAATGCGATTGATTATTTATAGCTCCAAAAGTTACAAGCAAAGGGTATAAAATTTAAATACAAGCCACCTCAAGTAAATATATGATTTACATAAAACAAAAGAAAACAAATGCACTCTCAAGCAATGCAAAAAAAATACGAGATAAGTTATTGCAGTAAAATGATTAATGAAGATATGTAGATATTATGGTAATCATTGCAGCAGCTATTTTAAATGATAAATATGAACTATTTATACTATTCTGCATGACATTGCACGCGGCTTATGACGCAATACAGGCAATTATCACTGCATCAATCGGATTGCATATAGACACGAGTTTTGAGAACATATTTCCTTATAAGAGAATCAGTAACACTAACTTGGAAGACAATGTTATACTAGTGGACATATGGCAATACTAGGATGACAATAAAGAAGAATTAAATATTGAGTGAAAGACAGTAAAGGGGTTAATAGGTAGGAATCAACCGGTATTTTTTTTAAATTGTAGAAATTAGTGCTTGACTGCGATCCCACCTGATGCTAAGCAGTGATGCAATCGTCGATGGTGAAGCGCACTAGTTTATTAAAAATTATAACCTAATAATAATTCTAGCCTTGATGACACTTAAATTATAATCGGACGGGAAGACCGTAGCAGGCAAATTTTTCCAGTCCTTCGATATACCTACACGGTAAAAACTACGAGATGAAACGCTTAGTCTGGACCGTAAAGTTGTTAAGTGTATGAGATTACAGTAGCCATGGTCAATCACCACATTGCTAAAACTACACAAAAGCGTGTAAGCAGTGTTTTACTGTAGGTCAGATGAATATTTTCTAAAAGACCCGTCTGATATATCCACAAGAATCAATTTAGAATATGGACTCTGAATCCAGGAAATCTGATAACCTTTTCAACATATCCGTAGGTCAAAACAAATTTATATTGTCAGCATTAAATATCATTCAGTCACATGGACTGCTGAGACGGGATTCCAGCCCAACATTCTTGGATAAAGGCAAGTCAGATATATTCATATTCGTACAAGTAACACACATAACTATACTGCTCATGACTTGGTCGTGGTTGTCGTGGACAAGGTCAGCCAGTTTTTTGCGAGTGGATTGTTCGGGGTACACCAAGGAAGATGAAATCCTTGGAAGAATCTGCCGATATTTTATAGCACTAATTATTCATCTTAATTTGATAGTGAATGAGAATCTTAATGATCTGATGTAAGTTTATGTTCTTGTTCATATTTTACGACTAAGGTCAGATTTTGCGGTTTTGTTGTTTAGCTGTCGTAATTTTATGCTTTAGCGAAATCTTGCCTCAACTAACTACGACATGTCGTGTCATGAAGACGTGATTTATGTAGCTATTCTTCTAGTTAATTATTAGTGGCAGAATAGTGACAGAAGGCATCAAGCTAACTGGAGGCCCTGTTGGATATCTAGATATCAGGCCATATCGCAAATGCAATAATTTCAGGAATGTTTCCAACAAAACTGACGATAACCTTCCTACTACGAGTGTCTACAAGGTACAAACTTGAACTTGTCTGAATCGTTTTATTTTCCGTCCTTACCTGTGTACGTGTATCATAAAATATGGAAGTTATAGAATTTAATAAACATAATGCATATATTATGAGCTCTATGTTACGTATAATAGCCGGAGTTATAGTAATTTCTAATTTTCACTTTTGTGAAATTGTGGTTAAAACGTTGCATATGAAAAATATGCCTTTTGAAATTTAAGAAACAGGACACTAATCTACAATCCTTATCCTAGGAAGGAATCCATGTCTTGCCAGTTTATGTTTGACCACTATCTCACATGATAGTTGAGTTTGACCACTATCTCACATGATGGAGTACGCTTGTCAAGAAGTAACCTACCACTCTGATCATGACGACCCTATTATAAAATCTTAAACGTGTGTTTCGGAATCTGTACTCCGACAGAGACCTGTTATGATACGAGTGATATATGACCAGCTTTAAATTCAAAAAACGATAATGTCCATCAAGTTGCAACCACTGATTAGTTACAATTCTATGCATATAAGTTTTATATTAAAATAAAAAATGACAGAGTTCCATTATCAGTAGTCGTAATATAGAACACGAGATTGGACAAGGCAAATGTTATTAACTTTATAAGCATTATAAAATATTCTGCTTTTATATTATGGCAGTAGTCACGTAAACTTAGAACAAAACGTACACATATTTGAACGTACGCAGGTAAGGGGCGTAATTACTTTTTAATAGCTAAAGTATGAGAAGATTCCACGACTTATCAATGATGTGTAGTCGATGAATCGATTTGGGACGAGGTCATTACCAATTTGTTTAGTCTATGATAAGGTTAATTTAAAAGAAATCATGCATGCATCTGCTATAGTGTATATAAAATAGATGACGAATACGATTATTACAACTAACGAAATTGGTGCTATCGCGGGAAGACAGGCAAAGAAGCTTAAAGATGCAAAAAGGCCGAACTGAGGAGATGATAATAGTAAGTCAAGACTGAGATGATTCCTGAAGAACAAAGATAAAAGAGACTGTGGTCTTGCTATAGGATACAATACATGATTAGAAATAAAAGTACGAGAAAGTAGTTAAAATATGGCGTAAAATGTAAAAACCAAATAATAGCAATCAATTGTCAATAATTTACAATTAAATGGGGTAGCGACTAAGAAGCGAGATTGTACCTATTACAAGCAGATCAATTAATGAATCATCGTTGACATTTATTCACAAATTCATTACATATGTTTCATATGCCTATGGGCCAACCAGATGATCGCTAGAAACTGTATTCCGGATGATTTTGGGAAGATTCACGTTAAATGCCATTGAGTGGTGACCTGCCACCCTCGGATTGGCAACTTGTTGCTAACATATTGTCCAATGATGAGGGTTGATAAACAGCTGATCGACTAATTGATTTAAATTTGTAATATATATTTCGTAAGTTTTGATTTCGTGAATTTATATAAGCAACTTGTAAGGTCGTATATTGCAAAAACAACGAATTATTCTTTGATAATAATATTACCGAAACGTTATAGCTTGAAGAATATTTATTATTTCTATAAAACAACAGAAAATTTGATTAAGCCACTGGCGCTGACCAGTTAGGAAATAGTAATATATAGTAAACCTAATATAAACTAGCTCAACCTAGTACATATAACACTAAATACAAACTTCGTTACTGTAGTAAAGTCTTAAGAAGATAGAGTTGCAATACTGGACATTAACCCTGATATCAAGATGATACAGACAACAAAAAAGCAAGAATCAAGACCGGATCCGTCAGTAGTGCCTTAACATCCCATACAACGCACCAAGTTTCTCATGATTTGAAGAACGTCACTATTTAAACCTTCTTTTTGGTACAAAAACACCCAATAGTTTTAACACTGACAGTATCGCACAGAAAACGACCATCGACAACTGCGACGGCCACTCCAGAATCCTGAAGCAAAGGGCAAAAGCCTTACTGCATCTAAGTTCACTCACCTCTGACAACCTCTTTGGAGATACTGTCATTATTTCAACACTGAGCACTAAGCACACCACATATTGTTGAAGAAAACGTATCGGTTCATAACAGGAGATTGTTATTAAATATTATTTGACGATGTTTTAAGTGAACACTACACGTAAGTCGTGAACGCTAACAAACCTGTTACGTTCTTTCTCACTCTAGGCTGTATGGCGTGTTGCCGTATGCACAGCTACGTTTAACCGTAATGTCAGTGAGTCATTGAGTGTCTGTGTTTAAAAAAATATAGCTGTCAAATTGCGTTTGAATTTCGAATGCATATGTTTTTAACATGAAAATCGTTCGAATAGTTTATCAGCTGCTTTGTTAGTTACTAAGTTTATAACAGCTACATATATAGTCTGGATTATGTTTAGTTTCTTATTAGAAAAGATACATTTTAATTTTCGCGTTGTTGCTGCAATTTTAGAATGTTATCGTCTGATTATCCTCTCTTTTAACTCTAGTGAATGTTTTATTTGGCCATCTTATTAGAAATTACACGAGAACTGACGACTGAAATTTAATCTAATTGTATATCTTATAAAAGTAGAGATAGTAGTTCTAGGTACAATATATATAGCAGCGGGTATCTATTTCCACAATCATGAGCTCAATACAAGACATAACGAAATAAATAACTATTTATATTCAAGTAACTTTTAATATTCTTTGTTCCCCAAAAGTACCAAAACCCGAAAGTAGTGCTCTGACGTCAAAGCCGCTTGACCACCCAGTTAAAAGTACCCAAGACCAAAGCAACGTCTCTAAATATGGCAACACTAAAAATATAACCTCAAAGGCTGCCATGTCCGAGCGAAAACGCGGCGAGTGCGCTCAAAACCACGATCGGGCAATACAGTTACACGAGCGAATGTGACAAGGTCCCATAAAGACGAATACTCAACGACATTAGAACCATGTCATAATAACACACATTCGTTGTTTTACGAACACAATACCGGCGGTGGAATGACGTACTGAAACTTATTCGCTGTCGTTCGCTAATTAAGTAAGGGAATTTAGACTTTAACGCATGACAATAAGGTCGTTAGGGAAGTTTTCAGTTTGGAGTTGCATATTGGCGTAGTTGCAGAAGCCATTCGGACTGGTCGTAATCATATTACTGCAAAGAGAAGTACAATCGCGCTAAACGTGGTACAGCATGCATTAGGAAATGTAGTTTTCGCTTTCTAGATGGCTTTTTCTTTAGATATATGGGTTATACGGCTTGCTGCTAAAACTGTCTAGACACCTCGTATATTATGCATATGTAAATTAGATTACTTTTTTAAAGATTACATATTAGGTACCTACTATATGTTGTGGCGTATTTACGTCCGATATATCGAGGACTGCAGGATTGTCCGAAAAAATTACCGCGGCCCTAGAACGCAAAGTTCAACTAAAGGAACACAGGTGGGTTTGTTTATGATACTCCCTCTCGCCCCACCCAGAGTGGTAGGAGTTATTTGTTGATTTCCCACCCAAATAAAAAACATTATGGCTGGACTAGTATCATTCTAGCATTGATTTCTTTATTTATTGTCATAATAATATGTATATCTTTCATAGAAGTTTAATTTTCAATTGAGAGTCTCTGTTAGGCTTTATTCCTCTCAATAAGGTTCAATTGAAAACCAGCGTCAGATTACTACCACGCAGTTATCTGTCATTTTTGCTGAACTGGACCTATTTGGAGCAACCATGAGACACACGATGCTTGTTTTGTTTTCATGATTCTACATGTTGTTTCTACACTGTGTGTAGATATGTGTGCCAAATAAAATATTTTCCTTTCTTCTTTCTATTTCATAAAAAGGGGTGGACCCACTAGGCCACTATATATCGTATACAATAAGGAGCTATTCTGCTTATAACAAGATATGCATATTTGTACTAAAACACAAGACACTTATGACAATCAGATTACAATAAGAACACGAAAAATGAATGGACGAATTTCCGGCTTAAATTATAAGAATCGATTGAGGAAAATTACAAGATTTAACTCGTACATATCTATAAAATAGGTAGGTAGGTACAGTGGTTTATGATAACCACGATACTTGACTATCCCCAGCATTCTTCGACACAGTAATTTATTAGGATAACCATGTCGAAAACCGCTACTGCAAAACTTTGGACGGCTTTAAACACAAGAATTCGTATTATTTGTAATTTTAAAATTGTACACTGGATCCTACCCTCTATTGTGATCTCTCTCTATCACTCAATGGCTTGCTGGAAGAAAACTCAACTTTGAGTTAAGCTCGCCTATATACATGAACTTTGTTATCTACTTATTTTATAAGTGTTTAGTGTACAATAAAGAATTTAAAACATTTAGGCCATAAAAATCATAAATTTACCAAAAATTTGACATTCAAATGGAATCATCATTATTGACGGGCATAGTTTTTAAGCAGGTTATTTAACCTGCTAGGTATGTATTTACATACCTATTAATTATCCCGTAATATATATCGAGCTCTTTATAAGTTGTAGGGAATCTATGACGGAAACCGCTTTTTTCGATTGTCTTTGCCTTCAAGCAATTTAACTGGGACTCGGAAAATAAAATTGTGAGCTTCGAACCCAACTAAGGATGCAAATCGACTCTCCATTAAGAACATTGAATCAACTTTGAGAAAGTTGAACAAATTATTAATAAAATCTGAACCGAAAAGTTTTTTTTTTCCATTCTTTTCGTCTACTTATCCCATAACCCATCCTCATATAACAGATTCTTCCAATTACTTATGTAAGAAATATTTTCAAGAAAAACCTTCTTGAAGTTCAAGACGATACATATTTTGCTTTCCCATAATTTCCAATTTCCAGGATACGTCATCTGAACTTTAGAAGCTGTGGAAACTTCTCCTAAACTGCACATAGAAATCATCGTTATAGCACATTGTGGATGTGATACTTACGCCGGGAGCAGCAAACACTGCGTGCTCACCTTCCGTATGACGCAGCTCATTCGGGAGGTTCCAGCATCGGATTCAGGCGGAAGAAACGCCCGGGTGTTATACTTGTGTGGACCGCCCGAGGACACGGTGGAGCATAGGGTGGAGGGGTGCCCCGCTTAGGCGGAGCACCACCGTGTCCTCGTGGAGGCAATCGGGGGTAGCGACCCCTTGCGCCGGGCCCTGGTTCGGGCTACAGTCCGGAGCGAGGGGGAACGGAAGGCGGTGGCCTCCTTCTGCGAAGCAATAATACTAGCGAAAGAGGAGGCAGCACGCCTGAGGGAACGAATGTCCTCACGCGTCAGCCGCCGAGATTCTGACCCCGACTACCAGCCACGATAGACGCGGGCTTGCGGACGTCGAGCAATGGTTAGCTCGCCGTCCGGTAATCGACTGGACCGAGCCCAGTCGTCAACAGCGCGTAGTAACGCGCTTCTCAAAGGAATGTCAACAAACCGTAGGAGCCCAGCAAGGCCGATGCCCACTAGCTGAGACCGCGGAGTATTTCTGAAAATACTCAGTTCTAGGACTACGGATTTCCTACCCGTAGTCCTAGAATGCAAAAGGCAACTGAAGGACACATGTGTGGTTTTAGTCAGTAAAAGTCTGACACGAGAAGTCATTGGAAGATTTCCTCCCTAAACAAAAAAAACAATTTCCTTTGTATTTCGGACTGTTATTGAATTTAAAAGTAAAACTATCTTTGCCAATATTGACACAATACCAGGAGACTGATTTGACACTCGCAACTATAATTTTGACTTTATTTTCTTTAGATGTAAATATATTTTTTTTTATTCTCGATAGGTTCGCGCTTGACCGCCATCTCACCTGATGGAAAGCGACGATGCGATCGACGATGGAACGTGCTAACCTAGAAGTAACATATTCACTCTTGACTTAAAGATTTCCGGGTTGTAATTAAAAAGCTATGCACCCCAGTGTGGCCAAGTTGTCACTAGATGGCGCTGAACTCATTTTTTTTAGGTTTTTTTTTCGTTTTAGTACAAGTAAGCATTTCAAGGAAATGGCAATCATAATTACATTACTTTTACATTGCGTCAGTGATCAAGTTTAGTGACCTGACCCCTATTAACCTTTATCTAGTCGATACACCCACCCCTGTAGTTAGGAAATACTAGGAACACGGCAAGGTACCTACTTACTAAAATTGGACATTAGACTTTATTGAACTTATTCAAATTATTACTTCAAGATCTACTTAATTCTGACTGTATGGTGCTTGAATATAGCGCTATATTTAAATATTATGCATTTATCTATATATTTAAAAGGAGAAACTGACTGACTGGCATATCAACGCACAGTCAACACTACTGGGACTAGGAGCGTGAAATTTCGCACAAGGTTTCCTTTTATAATGTAGGCGAGCACTAAGAGAAGACTTTCCAAAATTCAACCCCTAAGGGGATAAAACGGGGGTCCAAAGTTTGTATGCAGTAACAGACTTTACGCGTGCGAAGCCGCTGGCAGAAGCTAGTCTATATATATAAAAAGGGAAACTGACTGACATATAAACGCACAGCCGAAACTACTGGGATTAGGAGCGTGAAATTTTACACAAGGTTTCCTTTTATGACGTAGACAAGCGCTAAGAAAGGATTTTCCAAAATCCACTCCCGAAAGGGATGAAGCGGTGGTCCGAAGTTTGTATGGAGAAACCTACATTCACGCGAGTGAAGCCGCGGGCAGAAGCTAGTTTTATATAAGTAAAAACTCATTCTTGAGTAATCGTCAAATCATCAACATCCAACTATGTCTACTCAAGCAATATAATTTGAGTCAGAATATTTGGCGAATTAGGTGAATTTTGAGGCAATTATTTATTTATTTATTTTTGATAGGTTCGAGCTTGACTGCTATCTCACCTGACGGAAAGCGAAGGTACTTTCGACGATAGAGCGCGCTTACCTAGAAGTGACTTATTCACTCCTTACTTTGATAGATTCCCGGGTTGTAGCCATCAGAAAACATAGATTCCGGCAAGGAATTCCACTCCTTAGCTGTACGCAATGAATGTGTTCCTAAAACGTTTTGTACGTATAGGTGGGATATCCACCATATACCGGCATCGCATTATTTTTAATAAAGTGCAATTTTAAAAATTCCGCTTATACCATTTCACTGGCTTAATAAAATCTACTCTAATATCACTAAAAACCGAATAAGCTAAAAATGTTGACGCCGCGCCATCTAGCGAGAAAATAGCTAAGAACGGGGTCAAAAACGATAGTTTAATTTTAAAACCCAATACTGAATATAGGAATAGGTTTGAAAAAAAAACAAGTTACATTTTGTTTTTTTTTTTTCGGTAGTAAAATCATCTTATGACATCCCCCGCTCTTAGGCGGGGCGGGAGATAGTGTCAGACTTTTACTGTCTAAAAACCCACTCCTGTCCCTTCGTCGCCTTTCTTACCGGGGCCGAGTCTTCCTTTCAGAATCAAACCCAAAAAACAAGTTACATTTAAGTTCTTCTTCTCAATAAGATTGATTTTTATGTTTTAAAAGAAATACCGATTCCTGAGAATCCTCCTGCATTATTTAGCGTCTTATAAAATATTTGCAGTATCGCGCTATTCCACTATCGCTTAATAAAATATGCATCTTCCGCAGGTGATCGGAACTGAAAGAATTCGAAGCATTTCTTATTTTCACTTGGGAAAACTTAGGTTGCTTCTTCAGATACTCGTATTTGTCCATAATTTTAAAATTAGTTTTTTTTTAATTCTAAATTCAAATGTTTTTCAATAGACTTACTCGAAAACCCGCTCTTATCTCACTACTTTTACGCACGCAATAGACTGTTTTCCGCACTAGTGCAGAAAAGTGCGCGTGCTCTCCCCGCCACAATGTTATTACATGTATCAGGCTGGGCGCGCGTCGACCTCCACGAGACGGCGGTCAACCCCCGCTTATTAATTTCTTCGTAAGTGTATTGAAACAAGTCGTTTGATACACGTGCAAATTTGTCACTGCAACCTTCGGCTCCATAACACACTCGCCTGCGGCTCGTGCGAATTCCGCCTCTTTCGCAAGCAAACTTTCTGCACTTGTATCAAAATGTAGGTACTATTATTTCACATAGGCCTACATGGGGATGTCAGTCAGTCAGAAAGTTTTACTAGATGCAGACAGTCGCAAGCTTCATCTACTTTTATGTAAGTAATTTAAAGACAGCGGGAAAATATTTGATTGAAATAATACTAATCTTATCATTATGTTTTATTAGAGTTTTCCGAGTAATTGAGTGTTGTTCCATTTTCCCAAAACACAACTGTAATAATTGTCGAAAACATTAGCTTACCAGATTTATTTCAGTAATTATTTCATCATCATTATAATTTCCCGCTGACCATTCGTCCTCATTTGCGAAAAGATATTCATTACAAATTACAATACAATATACACGCATTCGTAAATAGAGAACAAAATACAGCCCCTGTGGCGGACCATTCAAAACTCAAAGCATTTATTTCAATTAAAACATTTACAAGTACTTTTAAATAGTCAAGAAGTTGGCCAATCAGAACAAGGAAGCTTGCACATTCCATGGCCTATGGCTGTAGGCTTGCGGACGGCGAGCAATGGGTGACTCGCCGTCCGACCGTCCGGTAACCGTCCGGACCGAGCCCAAGTCGTCGACGGCGCGTACTATTCCACGCGCGCCTCAAGGAGATGTCAGCAAATCGTAGGGGCCCAGCAGGGTCGAAGCCTACTGGGGCCACGAGTAGTGTGAAAGCGAAACCCGGGGCCCTGGGACAAAGGCAAAGAAGGAACAGGAGTGGGTTTTTAGTTAGTAAAAGTCTGACACTATCTCCCGCTCCGCCTAAGAGCGAGATTTGTCATAAGATGAATTTCCCACCAAGTAAAAAAAATAATGGCCTACGGCGAAAAAATATCGTGGACACTCTGCGATATTACAAAAATCCTAGTTACATTAATCTAAATGTGGGAACAATGTAAATATTAATTGAAATTAAAGATTAAAATAAGCCAAAGGCAGTTAAAGAGATGACAAGTCTCGACTTACGGTGGTCGTTCACGAACATGACCCGGGGATCAATACAATTCAGCTCAACTATTTTGATTACACAAAATTATTACTTTAAACGTTAAAGTAAATCTTATGCACTTAATTTTTTTCACATTTAATAGATAGGTACCAAATTATTGGCAGTGAACTAATTTTGGACCTGTTGTAAAGGGTTTTTTTTTAAACCTTTAAGATTTGTGGAAAGTCTTTTATCTTAAAAATTCAGGACACATCGTCTACAAATAATAGCCTTGATGGTTCTTTTCTTTAAAGATAAGCATCATTACACACACATCACATATACTAAAAATAGCAAGGATTGGTAGTGGTGGATTGGTAGAATTGAGCCATTTGGTACCCCTATTTCGAGAGTTGCATATAAGAAAATCAAAACTTTCTCGAGCAAATTTCAAAAGAACAATAAACGAAATAACAAAATTTAAATGACCAAATGTTTTATTTAGAAAAATTTTAGAATCCCAATGTATGTGACATCAAATGAACGACTGATCAAAAGTTGCTAGATGTAATTTTAAAATATCAAATCATTACTGATCAAATTACATAATCACAAATGACGACTGAATAAATTTGTTAGATGTAAATATAAGTACCTGCAGCTGCTGCTATAGTAAAGCGCCAGAGGAAGGCGAGGTCGTTTGAACGAGCGAAGCGAGCGAATAGACAAACCTTAAAGTATTCTATGCATGGTTGATGGTGGGCTTGGTTGACGGAGCCCCGCTTCGCGGGGCTCCTACTTCTGTGTAGCATAGCATAGCATAGTCGGCCTTATAATGTTCCCACTGTTGGGACTCAGGCCTCCTCTCAAAGAGAGGGAATGGGCCGTAATCCACCACGCGGGCCCAGTGCGGGTTGGAGGATGTCACATGTCTTCGAATTTTTGGTTCTAGGACATGCCGGTTTCCTCACGATGTTTTCCTTCACCGTTTTGAGAGCAGTGGTGATGAAATAAATTACACACAATAATGCGCCTGGTGGCTACTTCTGTGTGGCTTATAAAAAAATAACCCTCCAACGGTTGCATATTAGAAAATCAAAAATTTCCTGAGCAAATTTGAAAAGAACAACGTAAAAATCAACAAAGTTTAAAATAACGATGGTCATTTGATCAAAAGTTCAGCTGACCAAAATCTGGAATATCAATGTTTAAATTATTTATAACACTCTTGACCAAATCGTTTAAAGGTCAAAATGGATTACTGGATAAATTATTAATTATCAAATGGATTAACTGATAAAGGTAAAAATAATATTAATATTAGGGTATACCGCCGTTTGCCCGAATTTTAGGCTAGGTCTATTCGCTCGCTTCGCTCGCTCAAACGACCCCGCCATCCCCTGGAGCTTTTCTTCTCAAGACAAGTTACATCCACCAACGTGCACTAGGCACGCGTGATTGATTACGGCCCATTTCCTCTCTTAGAGAGGAGGCCTTAGTCCCAGCAGTGGGCTGAATATGCTATTATGTTGGTCCAAAATACTTTTTATATTAGAAAAAATTGTCTATGGTTTCTGCCCCCCTAGCCAAGTTACAATCGTTTCGTTTGCGCCGAACGCCTCGAGCAGGCCACGCCTCCGAATCCTTTGTTCTGACCACGTGACTGGGCGTTGAGATGCCGTCAGAACAAAGGAATCGGAGGCGTGGCCTACTCGAGGCGTTCGGCGTGAACGATACGATTGTAACTTAGCTAGGGGGGCTGGAGTCTTAAGTGGACTGGTTAACAGGAACTATGTTAAGACGATAGCCCCTGCCTGAACAATGTTATATATTATAGTTACTATAACATACTCACGTAATAACAGTACTCACATAATTTGGTCTCGCTCCGTCGCTTCACTCGCAGTTTGATGACACACGATGAAATGCACTGCAACAAACATTACTGTTGTTGTTAACTGTCCAAATATTTGCAGCGGTGTGTTGTCATGAGACCATACTACTAACTGGTTAAATGAACCGAATGACGTTACTACCTATATATTATTTTATTATAGTAAGGCTCACGTTTGATCAGTATCTCACTTGATGGTTAGCGATGATGTGATCGACGGTTGAGCAAGCTTGTCTAGAAGTAACTTATTCACTCTCGACTTAAAGACTTCACGAATCTCATGAATGATCAAAGTCAACGACAAATCTTTATTGCAGAACACAATACAATAAATTATACATATCTGGATGACATTTTGAATGCTCTAGTTAATTGTGTTTTACCAAATTAGGCATGCAAAATTGTAGTAAATTCAAAAAAACATTTAGTGAATAAGATACATAATATATGTCAGAGATTGATAATGTCAACTCAGAACAAAATCAAAATTTTTAGAGTCAAATGACAATGTCAACACAAAAATAAAAAACAAAATTAAAATAAATACAATAAATCGATTAAGTAAAGTAAATCGGACTTAGAAAGAAGTAACCATTATCATAATTGTACACATAAATTCCTGATATGATATCTCTATGAATCTCCACGTGGGTCCTCCCTTTCATCGGGATGTTCAACTAACCTTCTTTTTTTTAACCAAATAACACAGATGCAATGATGAGAATGTTGAGATGGATGTGTGGTATGACGAGAATGGATAAAATGAGAAATAAATATATTAGAGGAAGTTTGAAAGTGGCGCCAGTGACTGAAAAATTGAAGGGGAATTGTTTGTCTTGGTATGGTCATGTAAAGAGGAGAGATGAAACGCATGTTACTAAAAGAGTTATGAGTATACATGTGGATGGGGGGAGAGGGAGAGGGAAGCCAAAGAAAAGATGGATGGATTGTGTGACCAGTGATATGAAAGAAAAGGAGGTTAGTGATAGTATGACGGTTGACAGGATAGAATGGAAGAAAAAAACGTGTTGCGTCGACCCCAAATAAGATGGGACAAGGGTAGGAGCACAGTTGCAATGATATCACCTTCTATACTTAACATTAGATCTTAAACCTAGTCATGAAGCTACGGGCAGGGAATGAAAAGTTTAATCATAGTTTTATTTTTTCCTACATAAGCCTACCGCCGGTGGATTAAAAGTTCTATCTCTTCCACGCGAGTATTTCTGATTAGTTTATTGGTGATCTACCTAGCTCCCGAATTCATTATCCTTTTCTATTTTTTATTCGGTGGATTGTCAACCCCTTATTACCCACACACATATTTTTTAAATTACATTTGGCTATTGCTTTGGTGATTACTATCAGGAAACACAGACTCCAGAAGTGTATTTCACTCCTTAGCTGTACGCACAATGAATATGTTCCCAAATTCAATACCGATGCATACTTTTTGAAATGCAACCGATACAAAACCTACAGGCTAAGCACTCGGCGTCATTGCACAAAACTTTGAAGCTTCGACTCAACGAGTGCATTACCAACTATCCTCTTGGCTCGCTTTTCAATTGGTTCAAGTTGCATTAATAACATATTAATATAAAAGCAACTCGACTTGCTTATAAAATTCATTGAGATCATCTCTCTAAGTTTTCCTACCGCTACTTCATTTACATCAGTTTTGTTGGCATAGCAAACACGATTTCCCATACAAACGTCTACTCCCATTTCACTCCCATAAGGGTTGATGTTCGTAATTTCTCTTCATGTTCACCCCTCACCACCTAAGAAACATAACACTATTTCCTTTCGTGTATATCTTCAGTTGCAGGCTGGTTTTATGTGGTGCAAAACACATATTATTATTATGTAACGCTTTTAATTTTTCAGTTTCCTGTCCTTATCTGTACAGTTCGTAACAGGTGTTAAAGTATGAAATTGCCGTTGTTTAAAACGAGTTGCTCTGATGTGTTATATCTTTGGATTGACTTGGAATTATAAGTTCAAATAAACTTTATATTAAAGGTACATTATTCTTTTTCCGAAATTAGGTATTTATTGGATTGTTAGAGTTTTGTATTTCCTGTAATATCACAGTTCTTATAACCATGAAAGCAAATAAACAACGTTTTTTTTTTTCATATTAAGAGTTCCAACGTAAAAACTATGCATTTCAGAGGGCAAGCAATATCAATTACATATACCTACAACTTTCTTCTAACAAAAGAATTTTATGCTCTTGGATTAATAGCTTTCGTTTTGGAAATTTTGTCTTTTAAGTCCATATACATCATCAATATTGCATACCACTTGAGACACATTATTTCCACGGTAGAACTCATATTACAAAATAATGCGAGTTTTCTTATATTTTATACAAAAATAGTTACAAGTACTGCGATATTATAGAAAATACAGAACACAAAGAAACCAATAAACACTTTATTTTGAAAAAAATAACGACGAATTACCTTTAATGTAAAGTTAATTTGAACTTACAATTCCAAGTTAATCCAAAGATATAACACTTCAAAGCAACCCATTTTAAAAAACCGCAATTTCAAATTTTAACCCCTAATATTTTTGTATGGGATGAGTAAACTAAAAAACTACAGGACCAATTTTGAAAATTCTTTCACCAGTAGAATGCTACTTGATCACTGAGTAATATAGGCATTAATTTTCTACTTTTACGCAGGCAAAGCCGCTGGCAGAAATTAATCCCAATATATTTAGGGTTGAAATAGCATCTTTAGCAATCTATTCATTTTATAGATTTACCGTCGTCTCATTAAGAGTCTTTTGCTTTCTAGTTAGGTACTTATATCATTATCATTTGTGTCTTTTGATGTGTATTTATTGAATCATCAGATAATTTCTATCGCTCTGGGTCTGGCTCAGACTTTTACTGACTGAAGCCCATCTGTGTTATTTCAGTTACCTTTTACATTGCAAGACTTTTTCGAATTCGCCCTTAGTTACATGTGTCATCACTTTTTACCCTCAATGCACTATTTTTGTCAGTATCCGTCTAACCATCTCAACCAAATATATTAATGTCAGATTCCAGTCTAACCAGATGGAGTTGTATACCAGTATAATACATGGAGCGACTATTTATCTGACCTCCACTACCCAGTAAATGGGTAACACAATACATATTGGCAAGACTGATGTCACATGTCCGGCTATAAAGTAACGACTTTCAAAAATATATAAATGACAACTGGGATCCACGGCATATAGTGTTAAAATTAATATACAAGAGAACTTGGTACGACGGATTTGGTCCGTCCATACCAAGGTTGAGCATGACTCAGCGTAAGTTTGGTCCGTCATACCAAGCTCGTACGTAAGATAATACTGTGGGATCTAGCCATGTATATATTCATCACGTCGGGGTCACCAATTTAAGTACTTTTGGGCTGATAAATAAAATGACTGTCTCTTTAATATATTGTATTTATTGTCCGACTGACACATAGGGCGGCTAGCGAGCAACTGCTCGTACTACAACACTAATTACGTTAAGTCACACTCAACTTTGGTACGGACGGACCAAATCCGTCATACCAAATACGAGCGTGTGTTAACACTATTAACATGAAAAATGATCAAAATCAGTCAGATCCAAACTACAGAAGACAGATGCTCAACCACTGCGCTATTTAGATCGTCATTTATTTAAGTACCCTCCTATTTTCCCAGTGCGGCACCCTCACGGAAGGGCGGGAAAACGCCCCAATGGCCAGCTCTTTAAAAATAGATTGATTCAACGACTACTAAGTGCGTTTTCTGCCACGTAAAATATCGTTGTGGTCTAGACGTTAAAACTGAAAACTGCCACAATTTTTTTTTTTTTTTTGAGTTGGTAAATTATTATATATGGTGTTAAAAAATTAACTTTAAGAATTTCGAGGGAACATTGTACTCCTCATTATGAACAACTTTTACGATGGGACCAAATCTGAAATTGCGAAAAAAAAACAGCTGTTTCCTATGTTTATGTTCGCATAACTCGTCAAAATGTATGGAGCCGCTGGTTTTTTTTTCGCTATTTGCGCAAAAAAATATTGCTCAAAAAATCTAATAAAAGTTGCATTAAGATTCGACAGTAGAAATAAAAAGATAACACTTAATTTAAAAATTGTTTATGTTTAATTTCTACCTCTTAAGGTAGAACATAAAACACAGCATCCTGCTAATGCCACAGTATTTTTCAAAAGTCTTACTGAGCCTTTTACACGAGTTTGCCCGTATTGTGAAAACCGCAAGAGCAGCAAAGCGTTGGACTTTAGAACAAACAACCTATGTGTCGTTCTGTTCATAATCCCTTCGTAATTCTTACTGAAGAATAACATAGTACCTACTTAGCACTCACATTTTTCAATATACTTACGCGAAAACCCGCTCTTATTCGCAATTTACTATTTTCCGCACTAGTGCAGAAAAATGCGCAAGCTCGCCCCGGCCACAATTTATTGTATGTATCGTATTAGACAGAGCTAAGTGACCCCCCCGAGTCGCGTTACAACGCACGTTTTTTTTTTTTTCATTGTGGATTTATTTCTTCGTAAGTGTATTGAAAAACGTCTTTTGATCGTAGGAATTTGTTACTGCAGCACTCTGCTCCTTAACACCCTCGCCTACAGTTCGGGTGAAATTCACCTCGGTGGCAATGATAAACTCCACTTGCATCAATGTGTACTATGAAGCAATTTCATTCTTGAAAATTCTGGTATCTATGATATAGTCTTCAAATTTTACGAGTCCCTTAGGTATTGAATTTATAAGATTATTTCCTTCACACATAGATTACTGTTTAGTCTTCTAACAGGTAAAATACGAAAAATATGACCAACATTATAAACTTTTGTGCGTTCTTGAAAACCTAAACCTATTTTAAAATGCCTGTAATTTCTCTTAGTCAAAGTATTTGCACAAGGTGGTAGTTGGACCTAAGGCCCAGCCAGATATAAGTCATTCGTTCGATTTGAGCAACGCTGAACAGCGGGGTTACCATGACGTTCAAAGTAAGATTGTTTCATTATTATTTTAGTGTGAGTAAGAGACAGTGCTATACAGGTGTATAGCTCTGTCTCTAGTGTGGGTAAAAATGCAACAATCTAACTTTAAACGTCATGGTACAGGTTCATGTCATTGCGAAGCTTGAAGAAAACTTCATTTAGCGGTGGACCACTTTTGACATAGTTAAAAGATGACGTACACTGGAAGTGTGTTCTATAGAACCGGCAGGTTTAGTAGTCCTGATGGACATTGAAACATATTTTGACTGAGTTGATGTTTTTCTTTTCTTTTAAATAATATAAACCAGTGCTTGACAGCGATCCCACCTGATGGTAAGCAGTAATGCAATCATTGATGGTGAGGCGCACTAGTTTATTAAGAGCCTATTCACACTAGCCTTGAAGACACCCAAATTATAGTTGGACAGGAAGACCGCAACAGGCAAATTGTTCCAGTCCTTCGATGTACGCGGTATAAACGATGAATCGAAACGCTTAGTCCTGACCGTTGAAGTTTCAAAAACGTAAGGGTGGATACTTGCGTAATAATGGAGGATGTAGTGAAAGCGAAGTCACCCTAAGGGTAATGGAGAGGGATATGCTCGGAGTTACCTTGCGTGAGTGAATATAAAAATGTCCAATAGTGGACGTCTTTCAGCTGAGATGATAGTGATGTGATGACGAGTGAATATTCGTGAAAGACTTTTAAATGTCACTTAAAAAGTGCTGATTCTCAGTCAACATTTAATAAATTACTTTTGACTTACCTCATGTATATGCCCGAGCACCTCAGCCCGGGACATGTCCTCGAGCCGCGTCTCGTTCACGTCCATGATCTCGTCAGCCAGCTCCAAGTTGTCCCAGTTGCCGGCTGATGGTGACCCTGGGAAACAAAAGAATTATGTTACTGGATGGGAAACATGTAGAAGATCTACTTTGATCTACTTAATGGTAAATGGCAAAAAGAAATTACGGCTTATAGTATAGGCTATATATATATATATCAATAATGTATTGAGTATGTAATATACCCTCACAAAATTGACCTGTAGCGACATCTATGGCATCACATAACAACTAATCCTGCATCGCGCAATCAAAGTTCTCCGCGCGATAAGAACATATAGAACAGCCTGAAATCATCTATCGGGCAGCTGCCCACCAGACATAATACCCGTCTGGCCGGAGGATCCTCTCTTTTCAACGGAGGTTTGCGGGACTTTACACTCTGTTCCGCATCCCTCCAAAGACCGATTAATTGAAATTGATTTTTGAGACAAAGTGTCTGTGCAGTGTGAGGAGTACGGCCTCCACCTACAACTTGCAGGTTGTGAGTCAACTGGCATGTCCTACAATAAAAAATACGATGCCATACGACAACTACCAACTCGCACTGGGTCCGGGTTGTTGGTAACGGCCCATTCCATTTCCTGGAATGGTGGCCCGAGTTCCAGATGTGGTAACATCATAAGACCATTAACATGATGTGGTAACATTATTATTATGTTTACGCTTTAGTGTGCGGCCAATACCTATCTCAATTCTGTAGTTCGCGGCGAAGTACATTGCAAACCTGTCATGTGATCCAATCAAAATTAAATTTTAAAAAAAATACTTCAGGCCCCGACTACGACGACATCTTAAATTCATCAAAATTCCGGCCGAAAGCTCAGTTAATTCCGTACGTATATGGCAGCACCGGAATTGTCATACATGTATTGCTATATTAATAGAGATAATGCTGATTCTGACGCAGATCCTTACCAGACACGGTTGTGTCGGATTCGGCGGGAAAACGCACAGGTATTACCATTGTGCAGATAGCCCGGAGGACACAGTGCAGCGTACAGTGGAGGTCTGTCCCGCTTGGGCGGAGCACCACGGTGTCCTTGTGGAGGCGATCGGCGGTGGGGACCTCTCGCATCCAGTGGTGACCACCTTCCATTCTCTCTCGCTCCTGACCATGCGCCATCGTTATCCGCCTCCACTACGACACGGCAGCGCGGCGTTGCTCCGCCTAATCGGGCACACCTCTACCGTAAGCTCCACAATGTCCACCGGGTGGTCTGCACAATGGTGACACTCGGGCATTCTTATCTTATCTTTTTGGTCTGGTTTCCGCACTTAGTCCTTATCGGACCGTCCGTGGGCTATGGCCCGGCCACGGCCTTTATTCCAACAAGCTCACTTAATTATAGAAACAGATGAGTCTCTTCAGTTTGCTCAGGGCGTCCATTAGTGAATTCGGTGCTCCCAAGGTTCGTGTTCTTATCTCACTGACGGCTGTGCACTCGAGGTGTACACGTGCGACTTGCATAGAGGGTTATCTATGATATTCATTGTGGAGAAGTGTTTGTTCAGGGAGCAGTTTCCGGTAATGGTCCCTGCCACCAGGCGCAGGCTCCGTCTGTCCAGTCGCAGAAGGTTACCGGTTACACTCAGGCGTCCGGTAACCGTCCGGACCGAGCCCAAATTGTCGACGGCGCGTAGTGTTCCACGAGCGCCTCAAGGAGATGTCAGCAAATCGTAGGGGCCCAGAAGGGTAGAAGCCTACTGGGACGCCAGGCAAAGAAGGAACAAACGAGTGGGTTGATCTGTCCAAGGGCAGGAGATGTCATTGGATGATTTCCCAACTAAAATAAAAAGGCTAGCCCGTGAAATTCATTTTTTGTTAGTTTTTGCATTTTGCAGGGCAATATAACGGGTTGTATGTATGTTCATTAAAATATTATATAATCAGCGACCGTACCAAGTAATATGTTTTTTAGTTTTGCTAAATTACACAATTACAGATGACACTTAATTTAGGGCACAATTGGCGAGGTACAAGATACATGATCAATAAATCTTGTGCTAGGAAAATCTGTGATACAGGGGTCATCCGTCCATCCAGTATGCAACGATAATACTTAATAAGCATTGTAAACTTATGTAAAAAAAAACTAAAACTAGACTAGTTCAATTTGGGGTTTCAATATAAATATGTTTTTACTGAATTATAATCATTAAAATTATCAATTCAACCTTCACAGGTTATCCCTATTGAATGGTTATTTCATGAAAAGGGTTTAATGATTATAATTCCTTATATAAAATACGACGTCGGAAATTATATTTTATGAACACAGAACTTGACGTGCAAAAAGCAAAAAAAAATAATTGAATTACGCGGACTACTCTGGGGCTTTCACCTTATTTATATATGTTTTTAAAAATATTGTTTTTATGAGAGAAAAAAAAAACAGAACTAAACCAAGAAAAAATCACATCAAATTTCAGTATCTTGTGGGAAAAGTAACATGGCAAACCAGATATACCTAAGAATTTTTTAGGGAGATTCTATTTCTGCACTCTTATGGGCCTACAGTTCTTCGCCTTCGAGTACAAACCATGTGCAGGCAAAGCTGTGATAAAGCTTGTACATATTGTAAGCAATAGCGCTAGGTGACCAACGGCCCTGGGGCAAAAACTGTGTATCCGCTTCATTTTTGGCCTTCAAAAGTACGACCATGTGTCAAAATTTCGAAGGAAATTAAAATTCGGCAGCGTCGGGATAGCCACATTCTTTCTTTTCTCTTCTCTATCCTTCGTGGGATTATGAAGGATAGATCCACGTTGTATCTTCGTGAACGCTTTGAATATCTTGTTCCGAGAGGAAGGCCATGTCACTCATCATCCTCTCTTCTCCTTATTTTCCTCCCCATTCCTCTAGTCAGTACAGTGGATCATTCACTGTTCAACCTGTGCGTCTTTGGAATTCTCTTCCACAAACATTAACGGCTAGCCCCTCGTTTCAGGGGAAGAATTAGGGAACATTCCATGTCAATGTTTTATTTATGTATTTTTATACGTATATTGTGCTGTGTACGTATTTGTGTAGTGTATTTTAGATCTGATTTGTTAACTTAGATTTTTTCTGTGCATTTGTTTCAGATAACCTCATAAATAAAATTTCTTAAAAAATATATTAAGGTTTGCTGTAAGAAAACCCAATTGTGGGTTAAGCTCGCCTTTGTACATCAGCTGTCCAATTTTTTTTTATAATTTGTTATTTTATGTACATTAAAGAATATAAGAAGGTCACACATCTATAGACCGACCTTGGCAACCGTAGCATAACTTTGGAGATCAGCCCCAGCGGCTGTTTTTACTCGAGCTTCTCCTCACTCCTCGAGAATGTGAAGAATGTGAATACAGTCATGCCTGTCTTATCATCCCATCAATATTTACAGATTTGGGAATGAACTGTACACCTTATCCATCATCATTTCAGCTGAAAGACGTCGACTGCTGATCATAGGCCTCGACCAAGTGTCACCACAATGTGTCCTATGGGTCTCGCTTCCATCGGATTCGCCAGGTCATCGGTCCACCTTGTGGGAGGCCTTCGAATGTTGTGTCTTCCGGTAAGCGGTAGCTAATCCAGAATCAATTGGCTCCATCGACCATCAGTTCTGCGAGCAAGCCTACTTACAAGGTATGCCTATTACACTTTCTAGCAAAACCTAGCTGGCTAGTTTGTAAAGTATAGCCTGAGCAAAAAATAAATAAAAATTTAAGGTTGACTGTTAGAGAATGCCTTGTTGCATTAAGTCCACCTATGTACCACTACTGTACATGAAGAATAAATCCTCTCATCTCCCCTGCAAAGAGTGTAAACCTCAAATTAAAATATTTATTATTCAGAAGGTTTGACCACCTGATGGTTGGCAGTGGATGGTCGTCGATAGAGTACGATTCACTAGAAGCAGCCTATTCACTCTAGACTTAAAGATCCGAAATTTAAATTTAATGCTCAATTTGCTGCATTTCTGGCATTTCGTGATAAATTTCTTGACAAATTTTGTACATCACACTAACTATGGGAAACGTTTCAAACTTCGCACAGTTTACAAGCCTAGACTGAACTGTATAATGCGAGTATATTAGATTTTTTTTATATTCCACAATAATATTCCACAACTATCACACAACGCCGTCTAGTCCCAAGCTAAGCTTGTATTATGAGTACTAAGCAACTGATAAACATATTAATATATTTCTAAATTAATATATGTATGTACATATTATAGATAAATTACACCCAGACACAGAACAACTGATCATGCTCATCACACAAACATTTGACCTGGGTGGGAATCGAACCCAAGACCTCCGGCATAGCAGTCAGGGCCACTAACCACTAGACCAACAGGCCAGTCAGTCACATGATCTGTGTCAGGTCGAGTAGATAGATACCTACTTTCTAATCCTCCCTCGTTTATTTCATCTAACTCAATTAAATCATCTGTCCTGCTGGAGTCATCTTCTAAGCAAGCGTGCTCCATCGTCGGCCACATCATCGCTTACCATCAGATGAGATAATGGTCAAACGCGAGCCTATCAATAATTAAAAATAAACTATGGACAGTTTTAACGTGCACGTTTTTTTACATTGTTCTCTTATGTTATGTACATACCTATATTTTCAACATTAACCATATAACTATTTATTTTGTAATTATTTACTGATTCAGAAGAGTTTCCGTGGAGTTTCTTGCACATTCTTCTTCATACAGATCTACGCTTTGAAACGTGCAAATAGCTTCACATTTTTTTTTTGTGGCTGAAATACCATGACAATTCAAAAGTGCCTGTAAATGGTTTATTGAATTTTGTTCTTTTTGGCTCTGGTCGTATAGGTACGAGTATCTGTCTACGCTGACAGGCCTGGAAACTCACCACGACCTCGCTCCAACTAAAGCCCAGGAAAAGGGGGCTCGTGGCTCAGCCGAGTACGAAGTTAGTCGAGCATGCCCGAAATATTCACATGAGTAAAGCTATGTTGTGTACCTTCTCATTAACACGTAGGCAGATATATAACCTAACCTATCAGAGCAGTTATTCAAATCACACAATCACAGTGTCGCCTAATATCAGCTGAAAAGTAATATGATGCCTAATATCAATTCTTGTAAGTAAATAGGTATAGAATTTAAAATAATATTCTAGAAAAATGAACAAAAATATCGAACTGAAAACAGTTATTGTGCGTTCGAATGATTGAAACATAAAATCTGGAAGAATTTAGTGTGTTTGTATTCAGCCAGTAAAAAAAAAACCACATTTTAAAAAAATAAGATTTTTTTTTTTTTAATCATTGGAAATAAATGGTAAAGCTTGAGTTAGGTACATAATAGATGGATCATTGTAGAAATCTTTACGCGTTCCACCAGTCTTTTCTGACTGAAAACTTTGTAGAAAAGCTTGGAAATATTACAGCAAGGGCTACAAAATTCTTCAATTAAATTCACAAAGACACCTCGTCACAACTTACCGTATAACTTAATTTTATTATCCTTCGTTTGCACCACGATAATAACATAGCCTTCTAGGTCAACAGATTTGCATTTCACCGTGGTCATTTTATCCATCGCATTGATCTGCGTGGTTGGCGCGTTAAAAGTATTCATTTTTGCTATATTATTAAATTATTTACTATGTCTAAACACAAAATAGCTATGAAAAAGACCAATTCACGCCCCCGTCGTGAGAATCAATGATTATTCTTTTAATTTCATGCCAACGTTTACGCCAACGCCACTTCAGACACAACCCACTTTTTGAACAACTATTCATTTTTATTATTTTCCACATTATTTTTCCAATTCTAACCCGGAGACAGTAAATCGGCCATTATTATTTTTGATTCTCACTCGTTGTAAACTTAAACACTGCTCGAACATTTAAATAATTAGTATCACAATTTATTAAAAGTCTGTGTTAACGTGATTTCACATGATTTCAGCGTATTGTCGAGGTATAGGCGAATTTCAGAGCATTTTTCACAGTGACAAGTCACGTTATGGTGTTTAGAGTAAACGCGATCGGTTTATCACACTCCCTGAATGTTTAGTACATTTTATTATTCACGTAAACGTAAATTGCAGGTTTTTAGCTATTTATTCGGTTATTAATCTAATATTTAAGGCGTATCAACGTGTTTTTGAGAGTGAAAAACCGGTCCCACGTCCGCGGGCTGGGTGGCCGCCGCGAATGGATACGACTATCCCATTTTCGCGCGATCAATAATGCTCCCTACCCAGCATCCCTTCAGACTCCCACAGACTAGCGTTCTATTTTCCTCATTATTATAAATCAAGATTTTGCCTGTTTATACTCATTATATTATGAAGAATACATTTATACTTACAAAAAAGTTAATTAAAGTAATTGAAATGCAAAAAAACAAAAGATGATTCCGCAAGGTCCCACCGAGATTTGAACTCGGATCGCTGGATTCAAAGTCCAGAGTGCTAACCATTACACCATGGGACCGCTTGTCTGAGTTGTCGAAATTACTGTCTACTATGTTGCAATTATAATATTTTAAAGATAATGCATTAAAAAATAATTGACCAATAAAAAAATTGTGTAAACTAAACTCTCCCCAAAATTAACACTTGCAGCAACTACCGAAAATAAAGTCAGAACTGCGCAATTGTCACATTAGATGGCGGTACGAAACGAAAACTCTGTGGACGAAACATTACTCGTACTTTGTACCATGATTATTTTTGTGAGCAATGCCATCTACAGTTTGGCGTGAAAACTGTAACTAATCATATGTTTTCATATACTTTGAAATGAAATGTTGGTAATCCAACAATTTATAAATTGATTCACATTTAGATGGTAGTAATAAATTATTTGCTTTTTATAATAAATATCAATTAACAATGTAAAATTCATCATTTGTTTAAAATATTGTTTACGGTATTATTTTAAGCACTGGCAATCGTATTTTTTGTATATTTAGCATCTAGCAACACCAAATGTCAGTTTGTCACTGACTTCGCTACGGTATGGTTGTCATTTCGTCCGTCTATCAAAGAACGTGATAGATGAATGGAAAATAATTAACTTTATCGCAGCGAAGACGCCTCTCGTACCTCCTCGAAACGTAACGTCGCGCGTGTTACAACACATTAGTGATTTGAAAAGGGTGCTCGCTTTGATACAACACCGCCATGATCGATGTTAGAAACAAAGATGGCGGAATAATACGGTGATCATAACCAAACGCGTTGTTTTGTCGTGTGTAGCGTTATGTGCTGTGGTGGGCGGCGGCTGCAGCAGTGTCGGGGTGCGTGAGTGAGGAGGAGAGGCGCGATGGGGGCGCGGCCGGGGTGATGCCGCCGCGGCCAGCGGCCGGCCGCGCGGCCATGGCGGCCGACAGCGAACGCCCGCCGCTCGCTCTGTTCACCGCCGTGTACGACTATGTGGCGCAGGGAGAGGACGAGCTTTCCCTGCGCCGCGGCGAGATCGTCGAGGTGCTATCGAAGGACGCCAACATCTCGGGGGATGAGGGCTGGTGGACGGGAAAGATCGGCGACCGTGTCGGTATATTCCCTGCCGTGTATGTGACGGAGGAAGATCCGCTGGCCGTGGAGCCGCCGCGCGTGTCGTTCTCCGAGCTGAAGCTAGAGGAAGTTATCGGTGTGGGCGGCTTTGGTAAAGTGTACCGCGGGTACTGGAACGGTGAGGTGGTGGCGGTGAAGGCGGCGCGCCAGGACGCGAACGAAGACATCGAAGTTATAAAAGAGAGTGTGTTGCAAGAGGCGAGACTGTTCTGGGTGCTGCAGCATGAGAACATAGTGTCATTGAAGGGTGTTTGTTTGGGGGAGCCGAACTTCTGCCTAGTGATGGAGTACGCTCGCGGTGGGCCCTTGAACCGGGTGCTGTCGGGCCGTAAGATCCGGCCAGATATCCTGGTAGACTGGGCCATTCAGGTGGCGCAGGGCATGGCGTATCTGCACGTCGGAGCGCCAATGTCACTCATCCACAGAGACCTCAAGAGCTCTAATGGTAAGTGGGTTTTACTACTAATACTATTTTTACTGAAACTGATCAGCTGTTAATTTTTAGAACAACAGATGGTTAATATCAATGTTGTAGTTTGTTCGTTGATAAACAAATTGTTTGAGTACTCTTTGCAATATAGTTTTCAGGCATATGAGAGTTATCAACATATGCATATATATTAGGTATAATAGGTAATATATTTACCTATTATACCTAATATACATTAATTTACCATAAGAACCATTAACCCAAATTCATAGGTGTCTTCAAAGCTAGAGTGAATAGGCTCTTAATAAACTAGTGCGCCTGACCATCAATGATTGCATCTCTGCTTACCATCAGGTGGGATCGCAGTCAAGCACTGGTTTATATCAATTAAAAAAAAAAAAAAAATTCATTATATTTCTCAAAAAAGAAGAGTTATTCAGTGAGAAATGGATTTTGGGTTCAGAAGATATTTGTAGGTATCATAAGAATGTCCTGTTGAGGTAATCATCAGACATCTGCTGAAATAATCCTAGTTTTCGTTGTGATGATTTTGAAAAATGGCCGGCATGAAATATAAACCATTGCCGTTGTCCAAAGTTCTTCAAAATTTAACTTTTTTCTCTTTGTTTTGATGTAACCAAACAAAAGAAACAGCATCCTATTTCACTATCTTACTATGTTCAAATGTCAATAACCTATATCATTATCAGTTGCCAAATATCCTTGAATGTAAGCCCAAGGTCACATGTACAGCTGTGTTATCAGAAAGGAAACTGTCCGCATTCCAATAGATAAGTGTATTGAATGATTGATAATTTTCCTGACAGCTCTCATTGCCCAATTCGAAACAATTTTTATCAATTTTAGACAAACCCTAATAATATTATTTTGTTTCTTTATCGGCTTTTGTAAGGCATTACATTTTGTTTGCTAGGCTAGGTATTATAAAGCATAGTTTGCACACTACACTACAACAACTTGACTGGATTACCATACTTTAATTCATTAAACCCCAAGCAAACACGGCCTTCGCTCTCTCATTGTCTTTCTATTATGTCTTTAACTACCGTATTCAAAAGGTTAACAGAGAGAAGGAGTCCCCGCAGCCAAATTATTTAAAACTAAGGCGTCTATTACACTATAGGTTTTGCTGTCAGTTTTGCCACAGTCAATTCTTTGATTGACGAAAAACCTACCGTCTAATGCGATGATTGATATTTGCATGACAAAAAACTAATTACGATAAAATTCCATCATTCAAATATTCATGATTGATACCTGCATGACTGTGTACTGGACGCCTAAGGTCTTTTTTATATAGGTAGGATGACAGTAGGATGAATATATGCACCTTTAAGATAAGAGAAAAGGATAGGCATCTACATTTTATAAATCCAACAGCTGTTACCGCACCATACTAAATTGTGGTGTAGCTTCTGACTGTGGCTTTGCCAGCATGAAACTAGATAATAGCCTATGTTGATAAGTGATAAAGTAGCATTCTACTGGCAAAATAATTTATATTAGTATAGACTAGCTTCTAACAGCAGCTTCACTCCCATGAATGTAGGTTTCTGCATACAAACTTAACCCTGTTTCAACCGATTGGGGGTGAATTTTAGAAAATCCTTTCTTAGCGCTTGCCTACATAATGAAAGGAAACCTTGGACAAAATTTAACGTTCCTATTCCCAGTAGTTCCAGCTGTGCATTGATATGTCAGTCTGTCAGTTTCTCCTTTCTTAAATACAGATAAGCATTTTGTATTTATTTTCTTCTAGAATCTAAAATCAAGCAGAATTAAAGCATTTATTTCCAATAAGCCAGTCAAAAAAATTATGCTAATTGAAATTTCCAAAGTATATCCCTATGGAGAAGAATGTGCAAGAAACTTCAAACCGAACTTGTTGACCAATATTTTACCTATTAATTTAATAGGTAATTATGAAATACATTCAAATTTAATTGTTTCAAAACAAACATCATCACTTATTTACACTATGATCTCAGAACACTAAAAGAAAAAAAACAAGGAAAACCCACTAACATGACACTTGTTTATTTAATTCCACCTACTTAGCTAATGATTATACTAAACCTACATGCCTGTCTTGATTAATCTAGGTCTTTGATTTTTGATTAAGGAACTATATACTAGCTTTTTGCTGCTACTTCACTGTCATAGCTAATAAGAAAGCATGCATTTTCTGAGCTAATAAAATGTAGGTCATAATGCTAGTTCTAAAGGCCGATTTCTGAATGACATTACATTGTTATTTGAAGACGTATGTGACATCCACCAACCCACACTAGGCCCGTGTGGTGGATTTCAGCCCGTTTCTCCTTCTAGAAAGAAGTTCTCAGTACCAGTCATGAAAACATTAAAAGGCTGATTATGCTATGCCATTACAACTGTGATATCTGCGTTAAACGGATTACTTTGAAGTTTTTAGTCAGTGAAACTGAAAGACTGATAACTCTGGCTTATTGAATGTCTGAGGTTAGTATAGAATATAGTGGCCAACCTATTCGCAATTTTTTTTCCATCCAGAGTGGAACAAAACATTAGATGATTTCTGGCCTAAAACAAGGAACTATTGTATTTATTGTTATATTGTATTTCGGACTGGTGTCAAAAGCAACTCCACGACTAAACCGCATATGTTGATCATGGGTGGAACTAATATGTCATTTGATGCATCTCAGTAGCACCTTGGTGTTACTGACCATTTCATCGAGGGCACCTTGATTTCTGAAGTACCTGCCCTGTATCCCACTAGGCAGGATAGAAGCAGATGAGCTGCTCTCTCATCCTTCTCCATGCAGGTTCTGCAGAGTTAGTTATGTATTGTTCACAAAATTATGAACAAACAAATAATTATAATACATCTATTTAGATTCATATTCATAATTTAAATATTCAATGACCCTTACGCAAGAGTTTGACTTGTCTACCCACAGTTTCTTTGTATGTATTCGCCTACATAGCTGTGATCAAAAACTGTCAAATAATTAAAAACCTTGCATATCATTTTTTTTTACCCGACTGCGGCAGATCCTAAAAGGAGGGTAATGTTTTATGTATGATGTAATAATTACTTAACACTTGTAAATAATTTACTGCCTTTTAAGATCCAGCTATTCACTATTGTATGCCTAAAATGGCGCCAAAGGCAGCAGATGTCAATCGGAATTTTTCTCACCTTTTGGGGACTGCATAATTGACACTTCTTGAAACTGTACTTAATTGGACTTGTTAATGAATGCAGCCTTTTTATTGATTACTTTAATTAGCTTGTTTAAATGTGAGGTAATGTAGGTAATGAATGTAATTTTTGTGTATTTGAAGCAGGGACCATTTTGGTTACCCATTGAAAGGGTTTTTGATAGGGTTTTGACAAAGTGTTGTTTTAAAACCCATTTCATATTGGTTACACTTATTTACGAAAACCCTCATCAATGGATAACCTCTTCCAAACCCTTTCGATTTGATTACCTGTATATTCAAAAACCCATTCTTGGTGGTTTATACTTTTTAACGGTAACACGTTTTGAACGGGTTACCCCTTCAACGACTGTAACAGAGTTACCCATTCGGACTACAAATATTGTAATTTTATCTCTCGTGCCTTACTTTAAAGTACTAAACTGCATGCATTCGGCAGGTACGCGTCAAGTCGCAACACGCAATCTAGGACCTAGCGACTCCACAGTCCATACACATTCGATTATTTTATTTATGGTTATTATATTTTTATGGTTATTATTGCAGTGATTTTAAAGTTAAATGTATTTTTTTTTTCTGGAATAGTCGGGATTGTTTCATGTATAATCTTGTCTTTTTTACGGAATCATAAATGTCATTCGATCGTCTCACTCATCATTTAGTGCCCGAAGGGAAGATCAAAATCTATTCTTCCACTCCAACGTAATTTAAAATGATTTTATTTAAAACCCTTTGATTACCCCGACAAACCCTTTCAAAGGGTTATCTGCTTCAATTCGAACCGGTAACATCTTGAACTAGTTAACTTATTGATAGGGTTACCCTAACGTTAGTGTTATGAAAGGGCTAACACTACGAAGAGGTAACATTTTCCGTTACTGTAGGCATACAATCTGTAACCCTTTTGAAAGAATTAACTTATATTCGGGGTTGTACGGTCCCTGATTTGAAGATTGGGAGGAAAATAACATTGTGTTGTCTGGTATTAAATTAGCAGTCTATCTGCAAGATCTGTAAGATTGTTCGAAGGAATTACCGTGGCATTAGAACGTAACGGGCAACCCAAGGGACACACATGGGTTTAAGTTACTAAAAGACTAACACTCGCTCTCCCTCCACCCAGAGTGCGAGGACTTGTTTGGTAAGACTCAAAAAAAAAGGTAGGGTATTGGAATTTCACAATTGTATACACCCGACACCGTAGACGTAGAGCTTACGGACGACGAGCAATAGGTAGCTCGCCATCCGGCCGTCTGGTAACCGTCCGGACCAAGCCCAAGTCGTCGACGGTGTGTAGTGACAGACGCGCGCCACAAAGAGATGTCGGAAATAGCTGTATAGGCCCGGCAGGGCCGGTCCCTACTGGGGCCATGGGTATACTACCGAAAGGGAAACCCGTAGTCCTGGAACGCAAAAGGCAAAGAAGGAACATTGCTGTGGTTTTAGTCAGTAAAAGTCTGCCACGTCCTTTCGCTCTACCCTAGAGCGAGAAAAGGCCTTAAACAATATCCCACTTATAAGATTCAAGCTAGAACTACATTAGACCGACGCACACGTGGAACACGCCTGATTGGTACGTAGAACGACGTCGCGTGGCGTGGATCTAGTGTAGCTCTACAAGTCTAGTTGCCTTAAAAAATGTATGGAGATCGACGTATGTGGTACATGTATGCGCAGTGTAGTTCTACCTCTATACGATGTCGGTCGCTGCCCGCCGATCAAGCGTTTAAAGACATTTTCAAATACTTGAAAATGTCTTCTGCTATATTTGTCGAGTCGTTGAGCTTCTCAGTACTCCTGAGTTAAGCTATGAGTACTGACAAAAGCTTGCACTGACTAGACAGATCCACTCAAATCTGTATATGCATGTCTTTTCTCCTCAAAATACCGTCTTAGTAGATCAGATTAGTATCTGCATAGTTCTCATATTATGATTTGACCATTACATGTTTACTATAATACGGACTTTAAAAGAGACTTTGACCTTTGATTTAGTTTCGGTGTTTCGTCTCAGCATACATAACATTTACCAAATAAATACGGAAGACGTTCTCAAATGACTAATCTACATACATATTGTAGATAGGTATGTGTTTATTGTAAAAGGAGATACTGACTGACTGAGATGAAACTATCGGCCCTAGGAGTGTCAAATTTTGTATAAAGCTTCCTTTTATGACGTAGGCGAGTACTAAGAGAGGATTTTCCAAAATTCACCCCCTAAGGGGATGAAACGGAGGTTTCATAGTTTGTCCATTGACTGGCCTGTTGGTCTAATGGTTAATGGTTCTGACTACTATGCCGGAAGTCATGGGTTCGATTCTTACCCAGGACAAATGTTTGTGTGATGAGTACGATCATTTGTTCTGTGTCTGGGTGTAATATGTTTATCAATTGTCTAGTACTCATAACACAAGCTCTGCTTAGCTTGGGACTAGAAGGTGTTGTGTGATATTTATGTAATATTATTATTATTATCTCTTTATTTTTCTTTTAATATTTATAAATATTTCTTAAAAAAATAAATAACAAAAAACATTTAAAAATATAAAAAATACTAGTCCTCCGGTGTCGGGAGCAGGGTTCAAGTTACCGGTGGTTAGGGCTCCAGAGAAAGGAAACTCCACACAATGCGAGCCGTATTTAGGAGTACATTATTATTATTATTATTATACAAAGTGTTGTCCAAGATTTCTTCATAGAAACCTATTTTCACGCGGACGAAGCCGCTTGAAGATTCTTGTTAATAAAATAAACCTAATACCCAATAAAAACAATCAATTCTTTATCACATCTAGTGGTTACTTACCTAACAGTACATTTAATTACTGAAGTGAACTGGGCCGCGAGTGTCATTCCGACTGTTGTAGGGTCTGTGACCTCTTTTCATACGATTTACACAATTCAACAAATTATATTTGTACGCAGTTTTTGTTGTAAGTACTTACCTCGGATTATTGTGCAGGCGTAGGAACAATTATCTATTTACCTATTAATTTTTTTTGAGATATTAGTTACTGCGCTATTTGTGTCATAGATACATAAATGTATCGGACAGAATTATAACTAGTTTTATTTATTTTAAGCGGGATTTTTTAAAATAATTTCTTCCTTGTTCTTGGTGAAGCGAGAGGGAATGTCAGAGTTTTACTGACTTAAACCCACCCGGCCGTAGTGACTCTCTCAAACAATCCCTGCAATCAATATGATTGTTTAGCTAGTTCAAACTTATTTACCTGCTTATTTACTATATCGCGTCGCCAATATCTTCAATCTTTTTTTTACGGGAGATTCATCAAATTACCCCTCCCGCTCTTGGCGAAAGAGTAGAGCGAGAGGGAGTGGCAAACTTTTACTGACTGGTCGTGGTTCAGAATTACTTTAACTCTTTCGAACAATGCCGCAGCCCTAGCAGGCATAAGCTCTAATGTGCCTTGTTAATTTTGCTGACATTACTTTGAGACACACGTATAACACACGCGCCGTTGACCTGGTCCTTACACATTGTTCGCCATCCGCAAGCTCGCGCCTACGAAGCGTCGGTCTGGCTTTGGTCCAGCAAAGGCGTATACGCAATTCAATCACATCTAACGCCGCTTATTTTCGACAGAATCACGTCTACTACACGTAAACGGTGCGTAATGTATAAGGGCCTGTGCACACCACGTTTTTTAAACGCACCGTTGACGCGCGTTTTAGAAACGAGCGTTGAAGGCGCGCTTTTATCCTATTAAAGCTTTACAGGCTGCGTCTGACTGGCGTGCGTATCGCGTCTGTATCGCTACAAACGCGCGTCAACGGGGCGTTTAAAAAACGTGGTGTGCACAGGCCCTAAGCTGCGCCAGAGCGTCGTCTGTAACTATCGCAGCTTATGCATTTAATAACGCAGCGTCTACGTGGCGACTAAGCGACGCCAACGCCTACGCTATACATTGCAAACAATATCTCTGTTTAAACTTAAAAAATCTTGTCTTTTATAAAGTTCCTAGATGAGTAAGCAACATGACGGAGGTACTTTATTACAGTTACAAATAAGGTGGCTTATAACATTATAATTGATGGCGTTAGAAAAATAACACATTTAATTAAGTATCACTTAGTTCTTTAGATTAACAGAGACTATCCTAAAGCGCGTACATAGTAACGAGCAGGGATGTTATGGAGCTCCGTAATCGAAACCGCAGGAAAACTAAGGTCACCGACATATTCCGAAGAATCGCCATACTAAAGTGGCAGTGGGCAAGGCACATTGCTCGTAGAACGGATGGTCGATGGGGCCGAAAGGAAAACGCAGCGTTGGAAGGCCTTCCACAAGTTTGCCCGACGACCTGGTGAGAGTCGCGGGAATGCGGTGGATGCGAGACGCACAGGATCGGTCGTTGTGGAGTCAATTGGGGGAGGCCTATGTCCAACAGTGGACATCTGTCGGCTGAAGTGATGTAACCGAAACTATCTGATATCTGAAATTAAAAAATATCCGTAGAAACCGATGTAAAAGTTTCAGATAAAGGCGGAGTCTAAATGAAAAGTTACGACAAGTTTTTGTTTATATTGCCTGACCAAACAAATGATAATCTAGACAAGAAATAAAAGTTAAATCTTGCGATTTGTATTTTACTTATAAAATTCTTTTATCCGTAAAATTCCTTGTTATGAGTATAGCATAATTTAGGACCAATGCTGCTGGCATGGCCACAAACTTAGATTTCCGTAAACCTTTTCTTTTAGGTGCGAAGTCATAACTGACATCATAAATGACTTACTCGGTCTAGGTGGAGAGAGGAAGAGAGACTTAGAAGAAAAGAGAGGAAGTGTCAAACTTTTACAGACTAAAACCTTCTTGCGTTCGTTTAGTTGTGCTTTGCAGCTTTTCCAGCAATCTTGTAGTCCTGGAGATTTGCCTAAACCTGATATAACATTACTACCTATAATATAGAAAAGTCTTTACTTCATTCGATCAAGTCTATCGCCAATATTGAAATAACCTTAAGTTCATCGATCCAAGCGTAAACAAAGGTTACATTTGAAATGTCACTAACCCTATTAGTAATAACGCGGAATAAACGAGAGGCTCATTATTTACTTACAATATGTATGGCTTAACAGACGTTAATCGTCCTTGATTGTTTTATTTTCATAATAAAATGTACAACACAAGGCACACACACTAAGTGGTTAGATACTTAGGCTGACCATAAATACTGTTACAATTTTAAAAAAAAGCATAATATTGGATTTGAATTTGGAATCTGTCCTTCTTACATGAATATTGATTGTTTTTTCTAATGTTCCCGCTAATTGGTGTTACATATCAATAATTCAACCTTATGCTTGAGGAAAGACTATTTGCTTATTATTTGGAGCGAGAGGCGCTGTCGGTCTTTTACCTAAAAGCCATCCGTGTTCCTATAATTGCCCTTTGAACAATCAATCCCTCAATGCTCACTTCAACTATTTTTTTTTTTTACTATAATATATTTACAGAATGGACAGAGATCCAAAATTGACTTCATTTTACGCAATAATATCGTTTCAGTTTTTTAGAACGTTTAAGGGCTCCCTCACAAATAATGCGAATGCAATACAATGCGAACCGACGCCGCATTTTGGAAACCTGCGATGCGATTTCGTGCGGCAAAGCATCGGTTCGGGTGACCACACAATTTGCGAAGCGTATCAATTCGCATATTCTTGCGATGCGTCGTGCAAGCTAGCAGATTTTTACGAGGGTGTTTGGACCCTAACCCCTCTCCCTCGAGCGTTTATCTTCTTATCCCAAAACGCCATAAGTATCAAGGTATTTTGAACTTTCTGCTTATGAACTTACGATGTTTTCTGACATTACGAACGTTTTCTCTTCCAAACCTATCATGCGACATTTGAGAAGACTGACAAAATTAAAGCGATTGTCATTAAGAAATGCGTTACGCAATTAGGCGCAGCTGGCCCTTTCCTTAACGATATTATAATTTCTACGTGTTCGTATTGTCTTAACATTCAGTTGACGCATAAAAAGCGACAAACGTCAGAGGTATGACGTAAAATCTAAAACATGGCGTCATAACTTCTGCATACTAATTGCACGCCTTTGAGTAGCATATTAAAAAACCTCGTTATCGAAACTTAGTTTCCAGTTTTTAAAACATGAAAAATTGAGTGTATATTTTTTTGATTATAAGTTTAACCGCTATGTGTGTGTCAATCTGAGACACCATAGTTCTTAAACGGCGGGTGCATTGATATGGATGTGGGTTTTTTTTTTCATTTAAAGTAAGTTTTGTAGCAATGGTTCTTAGATATGATCTATCAAAATCGGGTCAACCATTTACAAGTTATAGGGGAAAGTGGGAATGAAAAACCGAATGCGAAGGCAAATTGGCCAAATGGGGTGTAAATAAATAAAAAAAACTATGATAGGTAAATGAAAATCGGTTTAGTTATTTAAAAGTTACAATGGAGGGTAAAATATTTAATGTAAAGTACGAATCAAACGTGATTCGTAAAAAATAAAAATATGGCTGGGGTCATAATTTCTTTTTTAGTTACTGTCCAGTTAGTTTAAGCTACTTCCTGTCTACTCAAATAGAACTTAAATCACGTAGGCATAACATGTTGAAAAGTGCTTGTTATTGTGCACAATCAACAAATGATTAAGCCTATGTTGCTATTCTAGCTTACAGTGCACTGTAAGCTAATTCACAACATGTTTTCTCTAGTCGAATCTTACTACGTGTCTGGAATGTTAAACAGATTTGAGAAGCAACATTTCTTTTAATTTGTTGACTCTTTGACAAGAATAAAAGTTTAGAATCTAAATAAATATCTAGCCTTATATAAGGCGTCATAATTGTAGTATGTTTTTTTAAATCTTATTTTTAGTTTTGTGTTTATACACAAAACTCATCATCATCTTCCTGCCCTTGTCCAATCTTATTTAGGGTCGGCGCAACACGTTTTTTTTTTATACACAAAACTAAAATAAAAAAAAAATATCTTAAAAAAAATGGTATTTTTTTACTGTAAATAAATGACAGAATAAAACTAAACAAGGTACCTGTTGTGTTCAAAATAAGAACATATACCTAGGACAATATTTCATTAGATAATACTTGCAGGGAATCATCGAACATGCATAAAAATCATATTAAAATGAACCGCATAGTTTTAAAAATATTCCAAATCTTCAGTTTCATAGCCAAGAAACCACTTCTAACAAACTGCGAGAGGTGAAAATTCCAATATTTCAATCTCCCCTTGAGTTCAGCCCCTGCGGATGGGGCGCTAACCCTTTTACACTATCCAATCAGCTGAAAGCTTCCTGTCATCGACGCTGCCACGTAATTGAACGATATTAAACGTAAATACGGACTTCCACCGTAGTCGCACATTTCTGGGCAACATTTTGAACGGATTTTCATTTCCGCTTTTTGATGTTGCGCCGATTACGCGCCGCTTTTGGAAGTCTGTGTAAACAGATGTAATGTATGCTTATTTGGTCATCGTTACACCATCGGAAACTGGTAGAACGCAAATAAAATTAGCTACCTTAACATCTACTAGGAGATGAAAGCTATTTCCATAAGTATCTGTACCACGATGTTGTTAATCTACATAACCACACACACCTTACATACATTACATTGTTATACCTATTAATTTACCTATTAATTTTAATTTCCTAACCTAAGTTGTATTTTTGCTGTACAATAAAGAATATCTATCTATCTATAACCCTTTCTTTGATGTGAGAAATCACAGAATGTCTTCTCCCGCTCTAGGGTGGAGCGAGAGGACGTGTCAGATTTTCACGGCCTACAGCCATTACTTAGTATGCCCAGTAGTGACTGTAGACGGCCTCTTTATTTCTTCACGGGTTTGTGCTAGTCTCAACTATGAATGAATATGACAGAATGTCTTCTCGCGCTCTAGGGTGGAGCGAGAGGACGTGTCAGATTTTCACGGCCTACAGCCATTACTTAGTATGCCCAGTAGTGACTGTAGACGGCCTCTTTATTTCTTCACGGGTTTGTGCTAGTCTCAACTATGAATGAATATGACAGAATGTCTTCTCGCGCTCTAGGGTGGAGCGAGAGGACGTGTCAGATTTTCATGGCCTACAGCCATTACTTAGTATGCCCAGTAGTGACTGTAGACGGCCTCTTTATTTCTTCACGGGTTTGTGCTAGTCTCAGCTATGAATGAATATAACAGAATGTCTTCTCGCGCTCTAGGGTGGAGCGAGAGGACGTATCAGATTTTCACGGCCTACTTAGTATGCCCAGTAGTGACTGTAGACGGCCTCTTTATTTCTTCACGGGTTTATGCTAGTCTTATCCAGCTTCTACCCTCAATATCAATAGGAACTATGTCGTCTACCCATCACGCCGAAAGACCTCTAAAAACTTGTATCTTCTCACTTATCAACAAGACCTATATATATATTATCTATTAGCCTCGTAATTTCATAACATAAAGCGAATAATTCTCATTTCTGCATAACCTTGCTTGTATGTCACGGCCTCGTTTCCGTTCAATCTCCTCCACGTATACCTGCGTTGTTTCACAAGATCCACATCCTTCACCAGCAACCTTGAGATTTATTAAGCACCTTGTCGAGCTAAATGCTTCTATTACATGACATGGTAAAGCTTTCAGTAGTCTAAGGTAATCCATTCGTCTATATTTCTTAAACATATATCGACGGTGAAGTACCAATAACTCCTAACTGTCGGAAGTCAAAATTATCTGTCCTAAAATTGTTAGGAAGTAATACTATAAATTGATACGTTGGTTTAGTTAGGTGTTTGTTTCCACAAATTAATTTGATGCATTTGCAACTAAATATCCGCTTCGGATATTTTACGAAGCATGCGGAAACACGCATTTAAATTATATGCACTTAAAAGTAATTTTATCGAAAAATTTCAGTTAGAAGGTATTGGCACTTTACCGTCGATATAATAAGCAAATTGCTGTCGTTATTTAGAAGCCACATTGGGGTCCATGTATTGTCAACGTCGCCTCTGAACCATATCACTAGGGTTTTTTTAAGGGGGGAAATCGTCTAATAACTTCTTCAGCTCTAGGGCGGAGCTGGTGGGCGGGTCAGACTTTAACTGACTACATCACTAGGATTTAGTTCACAATTGGTTTTTAACCGACTTCCTAAAAAAGGAAGAGGTAATTTTATTAAAAAAAAGGTTGTATTTTTTTATGTTTGTTACCTCAGAACTCCGTCGTTTATGGAACGATTAGCAAAAAAAAATTCCCTTAAAGGATATGATTACTGATTAATCCCGTTTTTTTAAAATTCAGTTCTGATGATGGGATCCATGAGGAATCGAGGGAACTCCTCAAATATTATAGGCAACCATATAGTGATTTTGGTATTTTCATCTAGAACTTAAGCACAGTCAAAAAGTAAAATTTGATGAAGTGGAACTGATGAAGAAGACCAGAGTTGGCCAAAGGAACTTCATACTCACATAATAATGAAGACAGTTAAGCGACTATTACAATACAAATCAATAAATGGTTCTGAATAGTTATGTTGAAAATGGTATCATCGAAGTGATCTGATGATGATAATGGACCCTGAAGATAGGCACCGGAACTCTGTAATAAATCAATGTATCCTAGCCGTGTTTGGGCTTATTAGAGTTGTCATGTGATGTACTTTGGCTATAAGGTAATATCGAACTGATCTCAAGATGGGGGTGGAACCCGGGAACTTCATAATAAAACAATCTATCCTAGCAGTGTTTGGGTTAATTGGAATTGTCATGAGTAATATGTACTCTGGCTATAAGTGTATCGCAACTTAAAAGTGTAAAATAAAAAACTTGTAAAAAAACATAAACGATCAAAATAACTTTAATTTCGGAAGTCGGTATTAAATAAGAAACAAACTACCGAGAAACACCGACTTCCGAAATTAAAGTTATTTTGATCGTTTTAGTGTTTTTTTTTTAGAATCATTATAACCACACCCACTGTAATATAGTCCTTATAAATACATTTATTGATATCAATTATTATTTTATTGTTGGTAAAATCACGACCATGACTTAAGTGATCATTATTTTCCGTTAGGAAAACGATGTTTATTCATTGATATTACTAACAAATAAACTTAGTTACGGTATATCTAGCTGTTGCCAGCGGCTTTGTCCGTGTAATGATAGAAAATAATCCCGAAGGCATACTCCCGGTATAAAATCCTACGTTCTATTCCAGAATTTGGTCTACCCGTGTACAAAGTTTTATCGAAATCCGTTCAGCCGTTGGAGCTTAAAGAAATAACAAACATACACATACACAAACTTTCGCCTTTAAAATATTAGTATGAAGCATGATATCGGGTTTTTTTTTTTTTTTTTTTTATTGGGTGGGAAAATCATCCTAATGACATCCCCGCTCTTGGGCGGAGCGGGAGATAGTATCAGACTCTTACTGACTAAAAACCCACTCCTGTTCCTTCGTTGCCTTCGTCCCAGGGCCCCGGGTTCCGCTTTCACACTACCCGTGGCCCCAGTAGGCTTCGACCCTGCTGGGCCCCTACGATTTGCTGACATCTCCTTGAGGCGCGCGTGGAACAAAACGCGCCGTCGACGACTTGGGCTCGGTCCGGACGGTTACCGGACGATCAGACGGCGAGCCACCCATTGCTCGCCGTCTGCAAGCCCGCGCCTACGGTGGCCGGAAATCGGGATCGGAATCCCGGCGGCGGTTGGAGCGTAAGGACCGTTGCCTCACGCGATCGGCCGCCTCCTTAGCTAGCATTACTGCTTCGCAGAAAGAGGCGACCGCCTGCCACTCCTCCTCGCTCCGGAGCATGGCCTGAACCAAGGCCCGGCGCGAGAGATCACCGCCGCCGATTGCCCTCACGAGGTCACGGCGTTGCTCTGCCCAAGCGGGGCACACCTCCACCGTGTGCTCCACCGTGTCCTCCGGGTGGGCCACACAGTGGCGACACCCGGGCGTCGTTTCCGCACGAATTCGGTGCAGGAACCTCCCGAACTTACCGTGTCCGGTGAGGACCTGCGTCATGCGGAATGTGAGGACGCCGTGAGGTCTTTCCAACCACGCCTCAAAGAGGGGACTTACCGCCATAATTGTGGCGCAACACCGTGTCCTCGTGGGGGCAATCGGCGGCGGCGATCTCTCGCGCCGGGCCTTGGTTCAGGCCATGGTCCGGAGCCAGGAGGAGTGGCAGGCGGTCACCTCCTTCTGCGAATCAGTAATGCTAGCAAAGGAGGCGGCCGATCGCGTGAGGCAACGGTCCTTACGCTCCAACCGCCGCCGGGATTCCGATCCCGATTTCCGGCCACCGTAGGCGCGGGCTTGCAGACGGCGAGCAATGGTTGGCTCGCCGTCCGACCGTCCGGTAACCGTCCGGCCCAAGTCGTCGACGGCGCGTACTGTTCCACGCGCGCCTCAAGGAGATGTCAGCAAATCGTAGGGGCCCAGCAGGGTCGAAGCCTACTGGGGCCACGGGTAGTGTGAAAGCGGAACCCGGGGCCCTGGGACGAAGGCAACGAAGGAACAGGAGTGGGTTTTTAGTCAGTAAGAGTCTGACACTATCTCCCGCTCCGCCCAAGAGCGGGGATGTCATTAGGATGATTTTCCAAAAAAAAAAAAGTATCATAGATTTTTCGAATCACAAAGTTATTTTTTTGTTACGTTACAAAAATTTTTCTGTTTTCAGATTTATTCCTATATCTATTCTATATGACTTTGCTTTATGCCAAATTTCAGGATTCTGGGTCTCTTTGAGAATGTCGAAATGCACTGAGAAGTTTGATTTTTTCACAGCTTCAAGAAACCGCAGATCTTCGTTTTAATTTCAACTCGATACCTCTACGCGTTTCTGACTTAAAGGGTCTTGACAGACAGACGGACGGACAACAAAGTGATCCTATAAGGGATCCGTTTTTTTTCTTTTGTGGTATGGAGCCCTGAAAGTAACACCCCGATGGTGCCGTTAACAATACACGTTGAGGACCTATAGAGAAATCATACACCTTTTCAAATCCCACAGGTACTATAAACCATTTTGCGAATGGTATTACGCCTGACCTGAAAATTAAACCCTGCACGGAAGTTGCGGATGTGACCATTATCAACTACAATCGATGTCAATGAGAAGGTCAAGTACTTCGTGTACCACAGACGTACGTACACTTTCGCATTGGCAAGGATTTAGGCATTTATACTCCAATCGCAATTTGATTAGACATTTTTAAACCAACAAGGTCAAAATCAGTTGATTTTGAGTTTTATGGCGTTGACGAAGGCTGTAGTAAATAGTTGGTGAAGGGGAATGAAACTTTTCCCATACATTGCTGGCATGTGTTTTTTCGCCAAAAGTGAAACTCGAATATATCTTAAAGGACTGTACGATAAATCAATAGCAAAAAGAATTATGTCTACAAGCCGTAACCAAACGAAGTTGGACTATTTAGTATTTTGCTATAGTTTGTTATCAGGTGTTATTCTTCTTAAATATAAATACTGTATGTCTGATATTTTAAGTTTACCATTGTTAAATATAGTTTTAGTTTCGGTTTTTATGGTGAGTACGCATTAAATAGTGTCAATCGCTATCACAACACTAACACATATATTTTAGATTCGTTTATCACTTTTTTTTCTACTAGTTTTAGTGATGAAAAACTGCGAGTGTGAAAAAATTATAACAGTAATAACCAATTTAAGTACTTAATCTATTTTATCAATTGGAATCTCAAATTTATTACGTAACATATTTCCAATTCATTATAATATAACGAAAATAGGTAACGCAAAAAAGTTAAACATGCTAGTAGTTTGCATTGGCCTTTTAACCATTTTTTTTTTTTGCTTTTAATGCCATCCTTATATCTACGGAATAGAAGTCAAAATCGGTTGAACGGACAGTAAAAAAAAGGTTTGTTTAAATCTTATTGCAAATGGAGTATTTATCTTTATTGTCTGTTATAGGGATATAACGAAAGTAGTTAGCATAGCATAGCATAGTCGGCCTTATAATGTTCCCACTGTTGGGATTCAGGCCTCCTCTCTAGGAGAGGGTATGGACCGTAATCCACCACGCGGGCCCAGTGCGGCTTGGTGGATGTCACATGTCTTCGAATTTTTGGTTCTAGGACATGCCGGTTTCCTCACGATGTTTTCCTTCACCGTTTTGAGAGCAGTGGTGATGAAATAAATTACACAAAGTAATGCGCCTGGCTGGGTTTGAACCCGCGACCTACAACTTGTAAGTCGGGGCCGTTACCACTCGGCCACCACTGCTCTAAACCCACTCTCTCACGAAAGTAGTTATTAGAACTAAATTCGGAAGCGAAGTTTTTAAATTTGGTTTATCGGAATCGGAGTTGGAAACAGAAGTGCTAAATGAAATTCAACAAAAACTAATAAAAAACTCGGCTAAGCAGGTATAAATGAAGCGCGAACTTACAGCATGCCAAATATGAAACCAAATTACAAGTGATAAAGTAATCGACAGAAGGCTATAAATTTGTTTGTACCTCCGATAAGTTACGATAAAAATTTATCGGAATCGGAGGTCCAAAATCAATCGGAAGTTCCGACCTTTCAGAATCGGAACTTTCTTAACATCTCTGATCTGTAACTACATTGTATGCTGTAAACCTATTTAATTGCGAAAACATACACCTTGAGATTTCGGCCTTTTAGTAACTTTATTCTCTTTATTCTGAAAACGAATTCCTCACTAATTACAAAAAAACTGTGTAAAACTTTCACTTGTCAACTTGTTATTGAAATACATATGCCGCTTATAATTGATCGTGCCAAATTCAGAACCGAGGTATTTTGTTAAAATAATATTAATACAGAATGCTCTGTATGGTTTCCGAACCACATGTGGTGTTCGGAGTGACATGGTAATGATTGAGGGTACAACAGCTGGTTATTACGACTCTGACATTTGATGCGACCTGACTTCAATGAGTGTCGTAATGTGGCTGAGGCATGTGTTAAAACAATGCCGATGCGTATCGATTCTTGGTATTGATAGGCTTTATGAACGTTAACTTGATGATTATAAAAATAGAATTTACTGGCTGGATTGGTTTTACACAAATTTATATTTTTATTTCCATAGAAGCCTAGATAATATCCACAAAATATCTGTATATCCAAAATATCTGGAGATTTATTTAAGTGTAATCTATACTTATAATAAATCTGTTGAAGTGAAAATTCTGTACATTGAAAATATCAAAAAAATAAATGGCAAAAAAGTGATTAAAAAAATTTTGTCTGTCTGTCTGTTTGTTCAGGCATCACGCAAAAACTACCGGTTCGATTACGATTAAACTTGGTATAATTATTCTTTAATATCCTGGGCACCACACTGGGTATTTTTTATCCTGAAAAAGTATATACAATAAAAAACAAACTTAATTTTGCTGTTCGATCACTAGACCCGATTACTGTACTAACCACAAATTATAAATTTGCCGTTAGTTACGTCACCCGCAGTAGAGTTCACTACACGCTGCACACGGCTAAGATACTATAATATTTTATCTTAAGATACAATATCGCTCGCCATACAATTCAATGGACATGTATCACACACGAAGAAGATAATAAATAATATTTCATATTTTCGTATCTCAAAAAACCTAATAAAACCATTTTCGACTTCTACGCGGACGAAGTTGCGGGCAAAAGCTAGTAACATCCTAAGCACCTAAGAGCGGTTGTATGATAATGTACCTCGAGTTGGCCGCTCTTAAAAGTTGAATTTTCAAAAGCCCTTAGTGCTCGCCTACACGCAAAAGGAAGGTGCAAAGTTTAACATGTGCGTTGATATGTCAGTCAGTCATTTTCTACTTTTAAATAATTATTAGACTGCTTGTGAGGATACACTATATCGACACTAAATGTAGTGGAAGTCGTCTAAATTATTCTAAAAAAATGTTCTTACCTCACTACTCCTCTATCCATTGCCTAATATACTTAGCGTTAGATAAAAAAAGACTCAGAATCCTTACGAAATACTTTGTGTCCGTATACTATTACTTATTCTGTGGTATTACGTATGCACGAAATGGGACATGGAACGTCCGCGAGCTAAGGCCGATCGTATCCGTTTGTACGCAACTTGAACCATGTGTGACGCAAACTGTCGCCGTAACAGCTCGGGGTTTCTCTAAAGCCGTTGTTTGATATCCGTCATGTCTATTTTATAGACCCTGATCCCTTCCGTCAGGAAAGGTTGAGGGTCTTGTCTGAAATTTTGCTGACATCCGGGTCCCTTGAAAAGAAAAGTGGTTAGACGGCTAAATTTGTACCCAACGTGGTTGTATGGGCGATTGTTGCAACCAATACACGTAATTTTACTAAAATCAATACCTATGGTTTGTCTCAACACTTAAGGGTTATTTATTTATTACAAACTTCATGCACATAAAGGTACAGAGGCGGACTTAATGCCTTAGGCATTTTCTACCAGTCAACCTTTGGGAGATGCACAGAAGAATAATGGTAGGTGCAATAAAAGATTAATATAAAAGATAAACAGAATCGCTGAAAGCTACTATGTATGTAAAATCCCGTCCGATTGTAATGTAGGTGTCTTCAAGGCTAGAGTGTATAGGCTTTTAATAAACTAGCGCGCCTCACCGTCAACGAGCAGGGTCAAGCACTAGTCTTTATTATTAAAAAAAAGATAGTGTACAATAGATACATTTTCTATAATGACCAAACTTTTCCGTTTTCCTCAGTATCACGTTAAGTTTCCAAATTAATTGTCTTCTTTTACTATGTCGACCTCTCGAAAGTTTAAATTGTGTTCGAGATCGTTTATCTTAAAGTTTCCCGAACATACCCGAGTCCTCCACTATTTTTTTACGAAGATATAAATCCCCACATTCGGGGTTATTTGATGTTAATGGTATTATGGATACGCTAGAAAAGGAGCCTGGTCATCGGAGTAATCTTATTAGTTACGATAACAGGAAAGTCATGATGGATGGGGCTCCCTTAAGGTGATTGCTACGGGTTGTTCGTGGCCATTTTCCCGCTAGATGGCGCTGAAGTCAACATTTTCAGTTTTATTTTGTTTTGAGTGTAATTGAAAAAGTATTAAGTTACAGAAATAGTACAGCGTAAATCGGACATTCCACTTTATCGAAGTTAGTCAAATTATAGTCTCAAAACCCATCTGATTCGCCATTTTTCGAAATACTAATATCTAACTCTGCTTATAGTATCGTTTACACACACATAGACACGAACGACTACTTTAAAATCTAACAAAATTACCACTAGATGGCGTGTATTTAAAAGTTATAAGCCTGGTTTCTGTAGAAATTATAATTATGTCTGGGGGAGTACCTGTTATGATTATATTATAAAAATAAAAGGCGGTATTTCAGGTGTAAACTATTTAATTGACCTCTAATTTTGTGAATCAAATGAATGTCAAGAATGCATAAGACAGTTTTATTTTATTACCTTTTATTACATTATTTAAAATAACATATATTCCAACTAACAATTATTACAAGTAATTATAGAGACATAAATGCTTGATACATGACCATTTACTAAAAAACAATCTTTTTCAAAATTAATTACACACCAGTACAAGACAAACGCAAGAAACTCTATTTCATAAACAAGACAACAAATTTTAAACACAAATTAGAATAAGAGATTGCAACCAAGAAGGTGGAAAAATGTTTGATAATATCTAAGCATCCATAATCACATTTTTATTCTTGTAAAACTTAAACATAACTAACAAATGGTTATACATATCTGCTAAAGTATTGTTTTAATTGTAAAGGAAATAAAAAAGCAACAAAGTTCTTTTCATTCACTCTATGATTGTAAACATTGATAATGTAGATTCTAAACATACAATTAAAACAATCATTTGATCCTGAAGTTCTTGTCCGGAAAACCACCACTTAACAGCTGCTGTGAAAGAAAATGACTATACTTAGTATATTTTGTGTGTAACTTTTTATGTGGATGTTGAAGAACAATTTTCCACAAGAAAAAATTAATATAGATTGAAATTTATGGAAATTATGAAATAAATAAAAAAGAGTAATAATTTAGTGTACCTTTCATATCTATACATTTCACATTTTTTTGACCATGGTTCAAAATGATTTCTGGCAGAATACAGTATTTCAAAAAGTCTAATGGCTTTGGCATCATATTGCTAATAAATTCATTATCTCCACAAACTTCTATAACTGTCTAAGGTTCATTGACTGAAATAAAACATTTGAAGTAGCATTTATCCATGTTACTGACACGCATTCGTCCTTGAACCTGAAATAAATGTAATATTATAGTAAGAGTAATTATCATGCTAAAATATAGTGGACATGCAATAGAATTATAAATTTTATGAATTCTGCTAACCATTCTTCACACCATATTCTCAATTGTAGTTCATCAATATCAATTGGATCACTCGGTTCAGGTCCACAATTCTTGTCGTTTGTGTTTTTTTCTCTTCGAACAAAAAATTGTTTGAGTGTTGACAAATCTTATCGTATTCTGCTCTGTTCCTTTCGCTCTATGTATTTTTTTAAATGTGTTCCTGGACTCTGTGTGGTCTGCTTTTTCCATGCAGTCTTATACCATTTGTGTCCAGTAGCAAGCGATAGCCCTGAAAATAAAATATAATTTTACTAGAAAATATGAAAAAAATAGATAGAAATTATATCTATGTTATGTACAATATAAGTATATGGAAACAGTACTGATAAACATAACATTTCTTTTTGGTTCCAACTTCTGTTTGTTCTAATAGAAAAGTAAATGTTTATAGTATTTACCTGCCACATGAACACGTTGGTACGATCCCCCTTTACCTAGATTAATTCGTTTTCCTCAGCTGATTTTATTTATTACGCTCATAAAGTTTTCTGCCACATTTGTCGTCTCATTTGACAAAAGGCTTGCCTTCAAGGCAATTTTTTCATTGGTGGCATAAATCAGTGCCCACACTTCTGGAGCATCCTTTTTTTAGATCTTCTACGAAGTTTCCTTCCTTGTTTTCAGTTCCATTGACATTGCAATAATAGTCCTTGCAGTTCAGTCACTATATAATCGTTTGAATGCGCTTTTCACTCTTTTTGACAATTTACGGACGCCTGAATATTCGTGGCGTTTGGTACGCTATCTTTCTCGCAGCATCAGACAGTAGGAACCAAGATGTAAACCTAAACTGAAATACACAAAAACAAATGATATATACAAGACAATATGTTAGGTACTTTTATAAATTCGGAATTCGTTCGAAATGCAATCTCATGTCATGCAAAGTAATGTCCGTAGATAATACAGAATATTACAAATATTGACGTTCCAAATTACGTTCAAAATTACAGCAGTAAAATTTTACTTACCCAAATAATTTTGATATAATATTGATTGACAATTAAGAAAATAATATCTAGTGGGGATAAATCCCTGCAGAACAACCATAAATAATAAATCATAATCCATAATTATATGTAACGGAATGCACATTATGACGCGATATAGTTTTACTTGGTACATACCAAGTAAAACTAATGTTTGTTTGTCCATCGATAACTATTTGTATTACTAATCTGAAAAAAGAATATGACAGGAAATATATATATTTAAAGCGACTTATAAATTTGATTTACATATGATAGATAATATATTATAAAGTAAAAAAAAAATTATATACTTGATATTAATTAAGTATAACTTCACGAATCAGTTAATAATATCGATTGGTGATTTCTATGAGAAGATTTTAGTTTGTAATAAATAGCCAGCTAAACTCACGGGCCGACTTGCTAATACCACCGAAAGATTGGTACCTACTTTTATTTTAAAATAAAATTGCGTCTATGCAACTTTTACTACAATACATTGCTATAATTACATTAAATTGGAATGAAATACATACAAGAAATATTTGTTCGAATCTATGAAAATGCATAAAATTCAAAACATACAAGAAATTCCGCGCGTAAAACCTATCACTGCACAAGCCTAGAGCTTCAAAATGTATTTTATTACAAGTCAACCGAATTATCGAATCGAACGAAGTTTGGCAACGGTTTTTCTTAGAAACATTACGGGTCAAAGGGTCAAGTAGGAAGGAACTAGGAAGTACGGCAACGTCGCGTTTTGTTTCTCGTAGGTTTCGTTTGACGAAATTGTTGCTAGTAACAATAATAATAACTAACGCTAACAATATTTGACAACAACAATGTTTTATGTTTTCGTTTATGATAGTTAGTTTTACGTTATTATAATGCTTTTTTTAATGGAAACCATTATTATAAATTTAGTAAAGATTTTTCAAATTTACAATATCGGTTACACGCCATCTAGCGTTAAGTATTATAATCTATCGCATTCATGGCGGCAAGCTTGGTTGTCAAATCGCACTCACACTAGTAAACAAAATGTCTAATTTTGCCCGGTTTTCTAGACTGTTTTTCTCAATATATAAAGCAAATTATTTACCAAAAAGGTGCATGCGGAACTATTTCATTGTAGAAAAGTGATAAAGTGATTCGTTTTGAGCAAAAAGTGTCTATGTACGGAGTATAGTTCGAACGAAAAATGTATGAACAGGCCAGCGGAACATTCACCTTAACCGATTAAGATGTGCCGGGCATAGTTTTTCGTAATAAACTTTGATATTATTCTGAAGTTGGTTTTCGAAATTTATGATAGCATTACATAATAGCGTTATCAGCGGATTGGTTGAGGTCACATGTCTTCAAATGGACGGCAAACATTGGGTAGCTCGCCGTCCGACCGTCCGGTAACCGTCCGGACCGAGCCCAAGTCGTCGACGGCGCGTAATGTTTCACGCGCGCCTCAAGATGTCAACAACTGTAGGGGCCCTGCAGGGTCGAAGCCTACTGGGGCCAAGGGTCTGATTCTGAAAGGAAGACTCGGCCCGGGTACGAAAGGCGACGAAGGAACAGAAGTGGGTTTTTAGTCAGTAAAAGTCTGACACTATCTGCCGCTCCGCCCAAGAGCGGGGGATGTCATATGATGATTTCCCACCGAAAAAAAAAACATGTTTTCGAATGTTTGGTTCCTTTCTCACGATGTTTTCTTTCACCATGAAATAAATTATGCATCTGAAACCCAGTTACTACTTGGCCACCACTGCTCTCTTCTCAATTTATGATAGGTGAGACCCAAATTAAATCAGATCTCATTGCCCATTGTGATAAAATTGGATCGTTTTAGAAAAATACGACTACGGTATCCAACATACGATCTTTCCTCTTAACTATGTGGCTTACTATATCTAAATGCTCATTAATCTTCAAAATGGCCACCATTACCCGCTAAATAACCTTATTTGTTGAATACCGATCGGCGGAAGAAAAGCGGATACCGATCGACTTTCGTTTTGCCGTGAGAATATTGTGACATTCTAGACATTTATGTTTAATTAAAATTCCGATTTTGTAACTCGTATCGCCAGTTGGACGCAATTCGTTCGTGCGAATTGACGACATCAATCTTTATAATCGAAATGTTACAGAAATTATTTTTTGATCGTTCTACCATTGTAGCTTGAATTGCAGAAATAATATGATTGGTGAATGTAACTTCTCCGGTTCCTTCACGATGTTTTCCTTCACCGTTTTGGGTCTCTAATAATAGTAACTTGATTAAAAATATCATATTCTACAAAATGGCAAACCTTATTTCACGCGTTAAAAGTTTAAAAATTACACTTAATTATGAAGGCGAAAGTATGTGAGTATGTATGTTTGTTACTTCTTCACGCTCAAACAACATGACAGATTTGGATGAAATTTAACACACGGATAGAACATTGCCTGGAATACCATATAGGATTGTATTGTAGTAGTATGTTCCCTTGTGACAATTTTCTACTAACACACGCGCGAAGAAGCCGACAATATCTGTGAAAAAAATTGACATCTTTTTAGTAAATTACATCACACGTTGATTTGTTCCATAATAGAAGCACTTTCCTGGGCGTTACTCCCTTATGTTTCTTCTCTGTATTCTAATTATAAAGTTCAGACATTCCAGGTTGACACTAATAACACCAACGGCTAGCGTTTGCTGTCTGCTCCCTTTTAGCGCTAAGCGTTGGCGTTAGTTTTCATAGCAGCATTCTTAATTTGAAATGTGGCATTGCAAAATAATTGTCAAAAACCGTTGGATCGCCACAATCGCGGTGGTGGCTAGGTGGCTAGAGAGGTGCCACTACCATTTATTACACAACATATAGCTATTTTTGTATTGCGGGCTTATAAAGCGATTGCAGGAGCATATTATCCTGATTTTATTATTTTATGAGAAATGATAAGAGAACTCACATAATTTTTTATTTATTTAGTACATGGAGGACTTACAGCTAATAAAACCTGTAGCGACATCTATGGCGTCACATAAGAACTAATCCTGCATCGCGCAATCAAAGTTCTCCGCGCGATTAGAATTATAGAACAGTCCAAAATCATCTATCGGGCAGTTGCCCACCAGACATAACTCCCGTCTGGTTGGAGGATCCTCCCTTTTCAGCGGAGGTTTGCGGGATTTTACACTCTGTTCCGCCTACCTTTAAAAACCAAACAAAAAAAGGAAACCTAATCCTGTAAGCCAAAATTACAAGTTCTCACGTATAGACATTAGAATATATTATAAATGGTGTGAGAACAAAAACAAAAAAGTTTCGCTTTTTAGTTATAGCTTAAATCCTAGGTTTGCATTTAAATAACTAATGAATAATCTATTAAGCCTAATGCTACTTGGAAAATTTTGAGGCTTAAACACCTGGCCGAGTTTACACTATTATGAAAACAATTTTGTTTTTTTAATTTTTGTCCGAAATAGAACCTGTGTCTGGTACAAATTGCTTCCTTATACAAGGGTTTATCACCCAGACTTTTCTAATAGTGGGTGGTTTTGAGAAAAAATAGTCACAAAGGGCAACAAAAAACATATTTTTGTAAATAGTTTTCTCTAAACCTCCGTCCGATTAGAAAACCGTAATACGGTTAATCAAGCAAGTATGGTTACAGCAAGTTTTACTTAATTACTCCACTTTAATACCTATTTCAAAAGAGGTTTGTAGATACTTTTAAACAACCTTTACCTTGCTCTGCTCTTTCCAATCTATACCATCATTAATATTTGTAAGGAACTCACAATACCTTCTGATCGACAACAAATAGTAATAATCAAGGATGTTATGGAGCTCCGTAATTAAAACCGGATCTAACGGTTTCGGATAACGGCGGAAACTAAATGACAGGTTACGACAGAGTTTTGTTTGATTTACCTAACCAAGGAAATTATAACCCAGACGTGAATATAAGTCAAAAGTTGTAAAAAAAAAAATACAATACATATATATGGTATATAGAATAGTATTGTATTTTACTTTTATTTTTAAACCATTCGAAATTGAAACTATTTTAGTATATGAAATTACTTCGAATTATCCGCTAATAATTCGAAATAATTTAATACCCGTATCCGAAACCGGTATAATATTATTCCTATAACCGTATCTAGATCTGTAATTTCATACGCATAACATCCCTAGTAATAATTACCAATCCCAATTAAGTCGATTAACAATGGGTTGATTGATGGTACCTATAATAAATCAAGACTGAATGCAGCGACGGCTAAAAACAAAACTACTTTCATATTATAACTACGGGGTTTTCGTAAGATACCCCCGCATTGCGGTGTTCAACCGTAGCACAGAAATTTAGAGGTAGCGTACACGAGCAACTTTAAGAGGGTCTTTTTTCACTCGCCTATCGTCAACATCGAGCATGGTTTAAAAGCTTGTTACTTCATCTAACGCAATCCAACGCGATGTTTGACGAAGAGGCAACGCGAAAAAAGAAAGATAATGCCTGAAAACAAAGTATAAAAGTTTTTAAAAAGAATTCTCGTCATTCAGTATCTTGATTAAATTTGCAAGACTTCTATTCTTAGATTTTTTTTTTTCTCTTTGAGTATATTATGAAGTGTTCATTGCAAAATAGCAGATTTTCTTTACTGGATTAGTTTACACAAATTATAAATTGATTTCATTAGAAGCCTTATCCACAAGATACTGTGTTTCCAAAATATCAAATAAAAAATGTGTAAGAACGTCATAATCGCGTAAGAGCGGTTGTATGAAAAACAGTGAAAATGTGTATCGGGTTGGATGCCCTTGTTTCCGCAACTAATTTATTTCGCACATCAAGTCTAGGTGATTGTATTAAAGTGCGCGCATGTAGCTACTCGACAGTTGAGAGACCTTTTCGGTGACAGGTCAATTACGCCACTTTCGTCCCGTCTATTTAGCTGAAAATTTTTGCGAAAAAATTTAACCACTTTTATTACTCCCGAGGAAATAACGACAGAGACAAAAAGTTGCTCGTGACTCGAAGCGCCCTCCCTAAGAGCAGTAAAGTAACTTAGCTTCCCAGTTGTCGCGTCGCTACATGTGCGTACTTTCATAAAATCCCGTAGACTTGATGTGAGAAACAAATTAGTTGCGGCGACTCAAAGTTGCTCGTGTGCGCTATCTCTGAAAGAGCCAAGATGAAGGGAAAATTAAGATCGTGGTTTAGATTAATGGGCTATTACGCTAAAATGTTACAGTTAAGTTAATGTAGCTGGAAACTGAGTTAACTTTGTTAAAATTATATTTTAATGCTGCTTAATTTTCTCATGGGAAATGAATAGGAAATTATTCGTTAGTACTAATGTAGCTGTGTATATTTGTTACATTTCGTTTTATTACCTACTCGTTTTTGGTGGGAAACCATCAAAAAACTTCTCCCGCTCTTGGAGGAGCAAGAGGTAGTGTCAAACACCTACCGACTATATCCCACCGTGTTCTTTCAGTTGCCCTTTGCTTTCCAGGGTCACGGTAATAACTGTTTCGAACATTACCGCAATCCTAGTAGACTTTTAATACTTACCTATTATGCGGATTGACTTTTCGTTCATAGGTTCCTAGTGATATTTTTTGGTCGCAATAATCCAAGCTTTTATTGCAGACATATGTATAGGGAATGTATACGTTTAAATCATACACAGTAAGTCTTGTATAACTTGGCAAAAAGCCATGTTTGCTGACCGTATAATAAAAAGCATTGGCATACAGACAAACTAATATAATGGATATTTTAAATACATAGTTTATTAATTCGATAAACAATGCAATCACTATTGAATTTGGCTCGAACTGCTCGAAATAAGCAATGCAACCGTTATTGAATTTGGCTCGAACTGCTCGAAATAAGCAATGCAACCGTTATTGAATTTGGCTCGAACTGCTCGAAATAAGCAATGCAACCGTTATTGAATTTGGCTCGAACTGCTCGAAATAAGCAATGCAACCGTTATTGAATTTGGCTCGAACTGCTCGTGTGGAGCTCTATTCATTGAACACACAAAAGACAAAGAAGCGTATAAGTTATTGCAGTATTAATTCCTCCCATTGATCCAGTCTTACAAGTGTAGTCAATTGAAAGAAAGAAAGAAAAAAGAATTTAGGATTTTTTATTTAATTTTATTATATAAAGGTATATCCATGCCGGGAACTGACCTGGCCAGAAGGTATACAATACGTTAAAACTCAAAATCAGATTTTTTCATATAGGTCTACATAGGCACTTATAAAACGTCGTAAGCTAGTAAACGATTCCATTTGGTCGTTTCTTATGGAGAAGAACCGCCAAAAAAATCTATGATTATTCATTTTTAAAAAAGATTCGATTATACAATATATCCATAATTCCATAGCACAATATTAATACATATGAGAGGACGTTGTAGACCGTTTGTATTAAAAAGCAAAATTAAAAAAAAAAATCGGGCAAGCGCGAGTCTAAATCGCGCACTGAGTGTTTCGCACAAACTTACCTATGAAAACAATTTAATTCTCGAATTGAGTGACGAAAATTTTCCGAATCGCAAAAAAAATATGTTACGTAACAATTTTTTTTTCGGAGTTTTTCCGAGATTTGTGCTATAGGACCTTGCTGTCAGCGATAAGACCGCCTTTGTACGCATAAATTTAAGTTAGTGTAATAGTTTCGTTACTATTTTGGTGTATAGTAAAGTTTATTGTATTCTATTCTTGCATCATGCCAAATTGCAGGATTCTAGCTCAACGGGAAGTATGAATTTTGATTCCCTTGAGAGTGTCGAAATAAACGTTTTTTGCAACATAAACGACCATATCCTTTTTATTTTGTTAATTCATAAGTTTTTTTTACAGCTACAAGGTACCGCAAACCTGAGTATAAACCAACCTGGACCTGGATAAATGACCTGGCCTGACCTGGTTTAATATCAACTCGATACCGCCACGCGTTCACGAGATAAAGGGTCTTGACAGACAGACAGACGGACAACAAAGTGATGCTATAAGGGTTTCGTTTTTTCCTTTTGTGGTACGGAACCCTAAAAATAGGCAGCACCGGTATCATTAAGTCTTCCAAAGTTCAGGTGTATAGATACTTGGGGCTTTTACCTTGTTGCTCTTGTTCTCAAAAGGTCACTTTTCCGACGGGTCAATTTTAGTGGAAACACGTCGCTCTGTCGCCCTAAACGCGCTGTCAAAGTCGAACCTTTTGCAGCATGCAGAAACTGACTGAAAATTATCAAGTAGCTGGCATACCACATTATTCACCAATCAGAAATTGTTATATTATACTGGCATGCAAGCTACTTGTATACTTTTGTGCCAACTTCAGACATGTGTATACCTTAATGTGCGATCGACTGTACCAACATTATACGAACAGCTTCAAGATTCAAGAATCATAATTACAACCAGGCCGGTTACCCGAGACATCGTTTTTGAGTTGCGCACGCGCGGCTCGTGTCAGCCGTGTTATTGTAACACAAGATGTTTTACCATAAGTGGGCAAAATGAAACCAGTTGTAATGCCACTGTTCTGATTACAGTACTCTGTGGAATATTCGCGTGATATTTAAGGCCCGCCATGTTTTTGTAATGTTAATTTGTGTCCTGTTTATCGTGTTGATTGTCAAGGATAATCTCTAAAACTACTGAACGGAATTTGCATACCGTTTTCACAAATAGACGGCGATTTATGATGAAGATTTAGATGTATAATACTGTTCATATTATAGTAGAGAAAAGCTGAAGATTTTAAGGATTTCTAAAACCCGTGCGAAGCTGGTTTCGCTTTCGGTTTCGCTTCCGTGCCTTTATCCTAGAGGAGTGAGTTCCTCTTTTTCAGCAATAGAAGCGATTTAGAAGACAGCGTAGTTAAAAAAAAAACACTAATATGTTCTAAAAAAAATATTATCAGCGAGATAATGCTCAAACAAGAATATAATATGCATAGTATTATACACTTAAACCTTCTTCATAAATTAGTCTGTCCATTTGCGAAAACCGAATGAAAATTCGTTCAGTAGGTTTTGAGTTTATCGCGAAAAGACAGTCTCGGTGAAAGACTTTGTTTTATAATAAACTAGCTGACTTGGCGAACTTCGTACCGCCTAATAATGTGATAAATGAAAAACCGCTCGACCGATTTTGTGCAAACTTCACATAAACCATCTACTAAATAGTCCAAACAAAGCCGGTGAGCGTTTTCTAGAGTTATAAAATTACAACGCAAAGTGTCATTGATTTTTATATATATAGATTATAAGGACCATAGTTTACTTATTTTCTTTCCAGTACACGTATAGCGACTTCATAAATATTCACAAGACTGACGACTATTATGAGGCCCCTTTTATTAAGCTTTTATGAAGGATTTTTTCAAACTTTTATGGGTCATAATTAAAAAGTAACGTACCTAATCGTGACCACCGTTTCTGTGCGCTTAATGGCACGCGTTAATTATGGTAAAAGAGTTAAGTCAGATTAGCTTGTTAAACCAATAATTTAACCCATGAACGAACTTGCGTAGTGACGCAAGTTCTTTCTACGGCTACGCCGCCAGCATTATATTTTACTAGTAAAACATATAAATGTCCACTTAAAACCCCTTAAACATTATTCTTCATCATTGCAGCCGAAAGTAGACGGCTGGACATAGGCCTCCCCCAAATATCCCACCGACTAGTCACGTGTGTCTCGCATCCATCTGATTCTCGCGACCTTCACCTGGTCGTGGGAGGCCTAACAACGCTGCATCTTCCGTTACGTGATCAGCATTCCAGATCCTTTCGATCCCATCAACCATCTGTTCTGCGAACAATGTACATTGCACATTTCCATTTAAGCAATACTTAACATTGCCCAATTACATTTCATCTAGTTAACAAGAGTTTATCACAAGCTAAACTGTCAAATACTTGATTAGATATTGTTAATAGATGACCTTGTTCCAAGTAATTTAAAATTGTAAGAAACGAACATTGCGAAATGACAATTGATTTAGTTGGCTGTTGACTCGACTCATGAAGGTAAAGATTATCGGCACAATCTACATCATCATCGCCATTCATCGAGTTTGAGTCATCATGGTGAAAGGATTACCATTGGTTTCTGATTCATTTCATTACATTTTATGCTAAAAACTACAGAAATTGAGGTTCTTCTGATCTGTACTCTGCGATTTTGAACATAAATTAAAAAAAAATAAGCATTTTAATTTGAGTATTTCTCAAACTCTATTTTAGCCTGGAAAACTCAAAATTTGGTGTTAAAGTAGGGTTTGAAACGTTCATAACTCAAAATACTCTATTCAGAAACCCGTCCATAGTCTGCGAAACTCTGCGTTACCTAGTGCTGGGTGTCCAGCACCCCACCACACTTCATCTCTCCGGCAGAATATCTGGCATCTGGACCCGAACTTAAGTGACCAATCTGGAAACCTCTAAACAGATTGCAGGCTTAGGTTGGCCGTGGCAGGAACAATCTGGCGAAGTAGGGTAAACTTGAGCCATTTTAAACATAGTGCCAGTGTAGAGCCCCTCCACAGAATATGTGCCATCTCCTTTCCATGCAAAATTACCTGTACCTTCCACGATTTAAACGAAGCCAACGAAAGGGCTTTTCAGGATTAGGTTATGCGGGATTGTCCAATAAATGCGCGATTGTTAGAAAGAGATAAAAGACACACAAGTGGGTCTGTAAGACCCACACTCGCTCTCGCTCCACCTAGAGCTGGATAAGTAATTTGATTCCACATGCCCTTATCTTAATCCTAACTTATTTGGAGTCAGCTCAACATGTCTTATGGTTTATCTGGTTCTGGTGAAAGTAGAAAATTGTACCAAGGAAACAAACTCCCGGGATAAAAAGTATCATATATGCCAGGAGCCCTAGACATGGTCTACTCGTTTACCTGGTTTCATCGAAATCCGTTCAGCCGTTCGAGAGAAGAAGTAACAAATATACACGCACACAACTTTCGCCTTTATAATATTAGTGTGATTTCAGTAGCACCTTCTTTCGCGCCATATCGTCTTATAGTCCATTAAATTATATTTATTACAAACTTGTTTCTTCAGCACACACATCTGAACCTATCTATGAGCTTTAGAATTATTGAGCAAGTATGTTCTTGTTGTAAATTCCAAAGAAACTGATACGGTGCACTGATAACTGACCGTCGACTAGATCGTAAACCAGGTTAATTGTGAAACGCCCAGTAAAGAGAGCGTTTAGGTTATACGCCCTTTGTTGACTTTATCACCAGGGTTTTACGGCCCGGTGAAAGCCTTAACACTGTTTCTCGCCACATTACCTTTAATCTTTTCAGTTTAACGATACGGAATAAATTGTCTGGTATTAGGGCTTGGCTACATGAGCTACACTACCAGTTCCACCGATTAAGCTGAATTTGTGCCTTGTTTTCGTTGATAGAGCGCAGATTTTATTGCTTTAACTGCCAGTTTCGCCCAGTCTTGGATTCCACATCAATGGAAACCTTGAAATATTTTTTAAAATTATTATTATTATTCACAGTCTTTACGATTGATCACTATCTCCCCTGATGGTGGTGGCCATCGCTAATTACTTAATCACTCCTGATCTAAAGACCATCAGGTTGTAGATATCAGTACAAACACACAAGGCTCAGGTAGGGCATTCCACTCCTTTAGCTGTACGCTTCATGAATGTGTTCCCAAAACGTTTTGTGTGTATGGGTGGGATGTCCACCATTTGCCGGGGGCGCCTAGTGGTTCGATGATGGAACAGACTGGGCAGCTTAAGCGATTCGGTCGCACACTCCAGTAATGTAACCGGCAGAAAACCGAGAGGTTAGCAAATCAGCGTCGTTATTCTAAGACTCACGGCAATCCTTTTCTGTGTTTAAAATTATGATGCTTAATCGATTCTTACTTGAAACTCTAGCAACTGAAAAAAAAGGTATTGGCCCATTGTCACCATTTAATTCTTTAGGTACTTAACATCCGACTCAATAAAAATACACTCGACCAAAGGGCCGTGGGAAAAATCTCCATTCTCAGTACTGTGTTGTTTTTTCTAAGAAACAACACGTCATAAGTAGCGCTGTCAAGTTGTACCATTATAGAATGATGTCGGAACGCTGTCAGCGTTTTCAATGCCATTGGGCTCATAATCTAATGATTCTGTAACGACATAAGACATTTTTCATCTGAGGTCATTTGAATTTTGAAATTGATAAATGATTCTTTGTTTTTCCACTTAAACGGGGCAGCCCTTCTAGTGTACCGGTTTTCTGAGCTGTAGTAGACGTAGTAAAGCAAGGTCAGCCAACTATTAATTTGCCAATGTGTATCTTTATTCTCAGCATGTAACGTACTGTGTGGTCTAGCTGCGACGGTTTTTCCAACAGTCTGTGACGTATTGGAGGTACGTTTTTTTTATTATTAATAGGCTCGCGTTCGACCACGTATCTCACCTGATGGAAAGCTCCATCGTCACAAGCACATAGAAGTAACCTAACCCAACGTTTGCTTACTTTTATCGCAGTTTGGCAAAGAGAAGCGACAACATTAATAATATTGTTTAGCTATTGCTTCTTCTTCGTGTCACTTAGAATGGCTGTAATTTCAATTTTCCCAGCCCGGAATTTTACCACTTCCACGGCATAATCGGTGGATGCGTAAAGGTGACTTTGGCTATATGTTTTGATATTTATGAGTCAAGCTATAACTCTTTGAAACAAGGCAGTATGTTTGTAAGCAAACATAAACGCAACGCAACTGCTGGCCCAGCAAGTTCTAATGACGCCGCGGCTGGACCGCCCAGTGCGTCTATAGCCTAGATTCAAAGCGGTTAGAGATTGAGATATTCTATTTCTCCATATTTCCCAGAACTCGTAAACAACCAGAACCAATTGGTTGCAATAATTCGTTTCGGAACAAGGCCTCTATACAATTTAATATTTTTCCGCAAACAGGCAGGTTTGCGAAAATAATTCCCTAGTTTCAAGAACGTAGGTATTTTTCTTTGTTAGTTAATTACCGTTGTTAACGTAAACAGAATTTAAATAAAGTATTGGTTGTATTGTTTTATGTTTTCCGAAAAAGAAATGTAGATTTCAGCCGTTACAAATTTTACCTAGAAACATGTATATGTAGGTGATGTCTTAGAGTTCTGTAACTAACGCAAACCTTTATGTTCGTGACGTCACGACAGTCTTTGTTCAAAACAAAGAGAACCTAATAATATAAAAGCTTCGTTTTACATATCATCAAGCCCATTGATATCAACTCGACCCCCCACTAATACTATTTTGTGTATAGAATATTAATGACAACTGTTATTTGCCTTATCAGCCACGCTTCCTCAAAACATGTTTAGCATGCGCCAATGTTATGCAAACCGAGCGAGTATGGGTAAAACCCAGTACTATTGTATCGGCAGACGACCGATTGACATAGTGTAACAAAGGTTCGGTACACACGGCAAAAGTGTTGGTCTACCGGTGAATTATTAACTTGGATTTGTACGTAGAGACTTTTGTTGTAAGGCATGCTAATAATAATAATATTCCACAAATATCACACAACGCCGTCTAGTCTCAAGCTAAGCAGAGCTTGTGTTATGAGTACTAGACAACTGATAAACATACATATATATTTCTAAATACATACATATTATAGATAAATTACACCCAGACACAGAAGAAATGATGGTGCTCATCACACAAACATTTGTCCTGGGTGGGAATCGAACCCACGACCTCCGGCATAGCATTCAGGGTCACTAACCACTAGACCAACAGGCCAGTCAAATAAGGTCAAAAGTCAAAATAAGGTAAAAACGTCATTTTGTCATAGCTGTGATGATGTTCATACTTTTGTTTACTAGTCTTTTCTGTTCTACTCCTAGGCAAAGGTCCTCTCCACTCCTTTCATATTTGTCGAGCTTCCGCTTCCATCTTCCAAAAGTTCAGGTGAATTCTGTCTAATTCGTCCCAAAATCTCATAGGTGGTCTGCCGCGACCCTGTCCCTGTGTCTCAGGTCACAAACTCTTTGTTATTTTTATTCACAGTTTTGTCAGGCTTGCGACAGACACGTTGGTGTTTCTAAAAGTTAGTTTAATGAAAAGCTTTTGAAATTTTTTTATAATTTGGCTTTCAGAAGCTTAGCTTTAACTTCTTTTTTATTATTCTTTATAGGTTCGCGCTTGACCGCTATCTCACTTCAAGGTTAATGTAACCTTCAAGTTATGAAGCACGTGTAACATACAAAAAAAGTACAATGCGTTAGTTACCCGCTGTTACTACTGCTTATATACTATTTATCTTTTTTGCTCACTGTACATCTAAAACGAATACCTACTGCGTTTGCACAAGTGACACGAAACGTGTATAAAACAATAGAATTTCAAAAATTATTAATTAATTAATGTAGGTTCATTATTCAAATAGGGAAAATATTTGTATCGCGCAGATTCTTTGTGCTTTCCTATGCAACCTTGAGATAAAAACACTGCACGCTATTATGTACTTAATAATAACTTATCCAGATTAAATTCTCGCTTTTGAAGAGTTACGTATAAAGTTCCTAATAAAAGAAGGCAAAGGTCGTTTCCAGGCGATATTTAAACAGTACATTTCAAATTAACTTGAACGCCCACATGCCATCAGTAGTGGGTGACTGACCCAGTCAGTGTGACTGCTCGCAGAACAATAAAACACTTAATTAGAATGCTATTAACGTGTCATTTCGTATCTCACTTAACCGTCCTTCGGCTCCTTTCTCGACTCTCCGATACCAATTCTAAATCAAATAATCCTTATCAGATTTCTTAACAAATAAAACAGACATCAACTCTTTACATTGTATAATTACACGTAATCTCTAAAGCGCAAAGTTCAAATTCATTTGTTTAGCAACAAATATGTTAATTACGACCTAAATAGTTGACATGTATGAACAGGCGACAGCCAGTCTTAATTGCCGAAATCAAATACTGTCATGCAACGTTGCAAATGAGACAGAAGGTACCGTGGGATCTGAATGCTAGTATTTCTAATCCGATTACTATTTATGTTATGGATCGGATGAATATGCATAAAGCTGAGCTTTTACGTGCACCGGTAATACTGGATTACGAAAGAGATGCTTATCGACAGACAGGCGAACAGTAATGGCACACAATAGTGAAAAGCAGAAGGCTTTATTTAACTTTTTGAGATGGGTAGACACAAAATAACTCCTCCCATTTTGGGTGCAGCGAGAAGTGGTGTCAGACTGTTACTTATTAGAACCTTTGTGTGTTCCTTCAGTAGCCCTTTGCGTTATAAGGCCACGGTAACACTTAAAAAATCCCGACACCCAAAAGCAGAATACAGAACAAACAATATTCGTGCTAAAACAGAAGGCTCTAGAATTGGTCTTAGCAACCGAATCTCATTTCACTGCTCTTGAGTCTTCCATATCTTGAATCAACAATTTTATGACCATCCTTGAGGAAGGGTCGGTTGTAAAATTTCTGCTACTTCTAGGGCCATAAAATGAGCAACAGCTGTTTCGGGGCACCAGTGTAGGGCTCAAACGTAAACCTATTTAGACTAAACTGCAGGGCTAACAAGAATTAATCTAATAAAATATCTCTCTTTTCTTTCCTTGTGTTAGTGGGTCTTCTGTACCTAATTTGCAGTAACATGTTGGATGTAATGCGGATCTGACCGTCTATTACGGATGTGCTAGTCTAGGTTTTCGTTTTGCTTTATTGCCATTCTGCGGTACAACTGTTTGTTTCGCCCACGCTTCTATCTTTATCGGATAATCAGTTTCTAAACAGTGGGATGGTGTTGAAAGTACCTTCGGCCACATGTTAAGGTTTAAATGTATTATGGAGAAATTACTTGTAGGCCTTTTTTTTTGTAAAAATAGCCTCTTCAGTTCTGGGCGGCGCGAAACAGAGTATCAGAATTTTACCGACTAAACCTCACCTATATTCCATAAGTTGCCCTATGCGTTCCAAGACCACGGTTATTATTTCGAATAATCTCGCAACCCTGGCGAGGATCGACATTAGCGACCCTCGTCTGTTAGTATACCCTGGAATGTTATTTATTTTAAGGATCTTCCAATACTGTAGGAGTTCAATATCTCCGTGCTTTAAATTGGACAATATACCGTTAACATTTTGATGAAGGGATACATCGAAACCGGAGTCGATTAGGTATCATAAAACAATCTTATATCCACTGACTGAAGTCAAATTGGGCGAGACAAACAGAAATTGGCGTTGATTAAAAAGTAAACGGAGTTCGGGGTCCCTAATTGAGTTTTTACGACCTTTTAATGGATCAGAATTTCTTTGGATATTTAAATATTCAGTTTTCCTTGATCATTTGCTAAATTGCGTACTGTGACGTTGTTAGATGATCTTATTTGGGACCCGCATTAGCTCGACAGCTCATTTTACATTCATTGAGATTTTAATACGGTAATGATTGTTGGGTACTTTACGAATACCATATCATACGAACATTGATGAGTATCGTTCATTATCCTAATATTGGTCTCCAAAGTTCATTTTCTGGACTAATCGAAGTCGTTATATTATCCGTTTTCAGTCATTTTATTTTAGATTTGATATTATCTCTCTGTTAAAAAGGACAGGTGTGATGACACCTCAAAAACATCATAACCTTCAGGGGTCTTCCTGTTTTCCAGACCCTTTTAAAAGTTATTTTTTTATAGTTATTAATTTTATAATTCTTATTAAACAATTACAACAAGAAATTGTAACATCCAGCCACGTATTATACCCGTGACACATATTCAATTACAAGTCGTTTGTATAATCTATAAATAACCAGTTAGTGACCACAATCGCACAGGGGCTCAAGTGGTCCAAATGTACGAAACCTGCCTAGCTTGTCTGCCTGAGTCACTCAGAAAGCGTTGTTTTTGAATCTTGATGATTCATCGCGGAAGAAATCACTTTCGACTGACCAATCTTGCAAAGTTCGGCTGAGTCGATGCATAGAATTTTTAATGTGTTCATGGTTAGATATGGTTTGCAGCTCATTTAACAGTTTTGTAAGAGCTAGCGATATGAAACGTTGATATTAATAGTCATTTATATTCAACCAGTTCTGATTGATGCATTCTCTATTTTATAACTTTCTCACGAATCCATATTGTTAATGTCTAAGGTCCATTCTCCTTCGTAGTATTTTATATTTTCCAGTTAGATGGTTTGATAACTAAGAATCCAATCAATAAATTATTACGAAGTAATGAATCAAATTGTCCTTCAGACAAGTCACCGCAGTATCAATTACTTATTTATTATTATCATCGATTCTACGCTTGTTTACATTTATAAGTTCCCGTATATTTTACTGTATTAGACTACGAATCGATATTACAATCTTTTTTCTTTCGCCGGGTGAAAATTAGCATTATTACGATAATGAATCCTTTATACATCGTTATCTTTTTATATTGACCAGAAATATTTGCACAGTTCACACGGTATCTCTAACTTTTTTACTTCTTTGTATCAAACTCTTAGAATCCTTTACCGTTAAACGTAGAAAAATCGAATGATTTTAATATTCGATACAACCTTGACTTGAAAGGCGAGACGAACCATAGACGAATGACACCATAGCTATGGTTTATAGCCTATTCAAACAATTCAACTGGTATTTTAGGCAATAAATAGTATTCTCTCAAAGTGGGAACATATTTTATTTTTATGTCGACGAATTTGGCAGTTCTCATTGCTTCAGAAAAACATATTATGGTTGTAGTAATTGGATTTGTATCTATTGGAATATGGTCCCGAGTTGTAAATAATGTTGTAGTAGGTACTTAATCTTCAGAATGACTCGCGTAAGAAGAATCAATTACCCAATTGGTTTCTGTAGTATGGTAGTCATGAGGAGGTGAGCTAACGGTTATATTGGGAACGTGAGCAGTGTCCATTTGACTACTGAAGCATTTTATGTTATCATCGGCTGCAGTGGCCAGGAACTGTGATCATACGTTGTAGTGGACTCTTTGGAACTGTATTTTGTACATTTTGCAACTGTGGATGACATCATCCTCGGTCTTTAGCAATCTTCCGTTCTGTTCTTCCTTCTCGACTGTCCCTTTGTTATTTATTTCGTTTCGAAATCGAAGACCGTTGATTTAGCGTTTTGGGGATACTCAAACTTTTGAATGGTTTCTCTGAGACTCTTTGAGCTTCATTGTCTCGATGTTTTTCTAGCTGTTGCGTCTATTGGGTTTCAGTAGTACCAGTAGTTGAGAATAGTGTGGTACGCTTCTTGTACAGTTCATTGATGTGTTAGGCTTTTTCTCACATCACTCATCATCTGAGCCCAATTCTCGGCCAATCATCGCATCGCATGTTGCATCGAACGTTTATCGTATGTTTATTTGACTCGTGTTTCAAAGGTCAAGTGAATTTTTAATACTAATTGTTTATAGGTATTCCCCATATCGAATTTGCTTCGATACTCTTCGAGGTCAGCGCTAGCTCATGAAAAAACATTTTGTTCACGTGACGTATAGTTTTAGCAATGTTGAACGTTTTCCAGAATTTGAAATAGATTTCAAATTTTTAAGCCATTGCATTCCACGCTGCTATGTACAGCGTGGAAGCAGAGGGCTTTTTCTGACACAGGTTAATTTTGTAACAAAATAACAGATCCAACTGTTCTGAGATCACACTGGATGCTTCATGTATTTACGTGCTAACTTCAAAAAATAAAAAAACGAACTCGTCATTGTTATTTTACTCGATTGCAACCAGGGCACTAGAAAAACAAGATTAAAATAGGTACTGTTTTTAATAAAGTTTCTTTTGTTTATTGCCTAAATGCGTGGTGTTTGAACTGGGATCGAAAGTCTTGTTTTTCCCGGGAATCCCTAGACTGAGCCGAGCTTCGATTTTTAAGACCCGAGATTAAAACATGTATCGAGACTGAAAGCCTTAGAACTGTGTGATTGCGGATGCCTATCTCGACATTACAGATTTGGATTTTTCACTTATTTGACTAAAACTGTCAAAGTTTTGTGAGATGTCTGTTACTTAATCAAACTTTAATGGCTGAAAGCATTTGGCATCAACTACGAATATCATATGTATTTTCGTAATAGGACCCTTTGATCCCGGTGTGTTGTTTGCTACTGTAGTCAAAATTAGTACTAAGTCCCAACTATAATTAGCATAACATAGAATAGTCGGCCTTATAATATTCCCACTGTAGGGACTCAGGCCTCTTCTCTCTAGGAGTGAGGAATGGGCCGTAATTCACCACGCGGGCCCAGTGTGGGTTCGTGGATGACACATGTCTTCGAATTTTGGGTTCTAGGACATGCCGGTTTCCTCATGATGTTTTCCTTCATCATTTTGAGAGCGGTGGTGATGAAATAAATTACACAAAGTAATGCGCCTGGCTGGGTTTGGACCCGCAACATACAACTCGTAAGTCGGGGCCGTTACCATTAGCCCACCACTGCTCTCTGAACTATAGTTTAAAATATTCAATACGACGTTTTTCCGTTAAACTGGCGTACGTTTTATCGAGATTCCCAAAATTGTTTCGAACTGGAGCTAATGACGCGGCGAGGTCGCTAACCGAAATCGGACAATAATAAATCTGCGAATAAAGTATTTTATTATTGTTTTATTATATTATTGTAATGCCTCGCCCTATCAGGAAACGGATTATTGACTCGTTAGTAATGCGTAATGAGTTATGATAAATTGATTTCCTCTTCTCTATTATCAGCCTATTCTTTCACCATACTTCCGTATCCTTACTGGGAGTATTATTCCTATATTTATTGACTAGCTTTTGCCCGCGACATAGTCCGCGTAGAAGTCGAAAATGGTTTAATTAGGTTTTTTGAGATACGAAAATATGAAATATTATTTATTATCTTCGTCGTGTGTGATAGTCCATTGAATTGTATGGCGAGCGTTATTGTATCTTAAGATAAAATATTATAGTATCTTAGCCGTGTGCAGCGCCCCTTAGTAAACTCCAATGCGGGTGACGTAACCTACGACAAACTTATTATTTTCGGTAGGTACAGTAATCGGGTCTAGGGATCGAGCCGCAAAATTAAGTTCGTTTTTATTGTATATACTTTTCCGGGATAAAAAGTTCCCAGTGTGGTGCCCAGGATATTAAAGAATAATTATACCAAGTTTCATCGTAATTGAACCGGTAGTTTTTGCGTGATGCCTGAACAAACAGAGAGACAAAATTTTTTTTTATCACATTTTTGGGTTCGGTGTCGGTCTAGTAACACCCCCTGTCATTTAATTTTGTATAGTTTCAATGTACAGAATTTTCACTTCTACAGATTTATTATAAGTATAGATGAGACATTATTAGGTTGTGTCTTTTCTTTTGGCTTGATATTTTCGCTTTAATTAACTTTCGTTGCGTTTTCAAGTTTCAGTTTGCTCTCTTTAAATAGCTTGTATTTATATTGCGTAAGGTAGTTCTGTTTATAATAAAACGCTGACTATTATTACAGAAACAATTAATGCACAGCGCAGTTTTATTTTTGCTTAGTTCACTTTTCTTTTAAAAAGACTGATATTGCGATTTTGTCAACAATAGGCTCTAAATTCCAAGTTCCAAAGTACAGAACATTGTTCTTAAACAATGTAAAAAAAAAAACAACAAAAAATTCAAACTACGGCTTTTTTTTTTCTTTTAGTTTCGCATAGTTTGTTTATTTAACCAGTGTCAAGTTTAACGTATTTGAAACAGAATACAATCACTTTAAAACAGAATACAGTCATCACCAGGCTTACGGCAATGCGCCACCGGTATATGGTGGACATCCCAACTATATGTATAAAACATTTTGGGAACACATTCATTGTGCGTACAGCTAAGGAGTGGAATTCCTTGCCGGAATCTGTGTTTCCTGATGGCTACAACCCGGGAATATTTAAGTCAAGAATGAATAGGTTACTTCTAGGTAAGCGCGCTCCATCGTCGACCGAAACGTCGCTTTCCATCAGGTGAGATAGCTGTCAAGCGCGAGCCTACAAAGATAAAAAAAAATCTATTAGAATGCAAATGTAACATATTCTAATATTGTCGCAGTATTTGGCAGCTAATGTATCAAGTCGACCTTCTCGTCAGGGTTCGCAGCGGGAGTCAATACTACAATAAAATACTCAGCTCCATTTCACCGAGATTGCGCATCATTCAATGGATATTGCCTAGTTGTGTAGACACGTGATACAAAACTACACCAATTTTACAGCACAATACCTATCCACTAGGAATCAATTTCCAAATATTAATTAAAATAGCCACAGAACTTTAATCGAAAAAATCCAGCCAAAAACTGCAAACCACGGATTGTTTACGGTTGGTAAGCTAAAACCTAATTGTCATGGTGACTCTCGTTTTTGTTAACCGTTCTGTGTCGTTGACCTGGCTTCCAAAAACCGTGAAGTATGTATTTGCAAACATTGTTATCAGATGTTACCCCGTGATAAGACTTTTTTTTTTTAATTGTTTATAGGCTCGCGTTGGACTTCTATATCATCTGATAGTATGCGATGATGTGGTCTGCGTTGGAGCACGCTTGCCTAGAAAAAAACCTATTCAGTCTTGACTTAAAGACCCCTAGGTTGTAGCTATCGGAAAACACAGACTCCTGCAGGGAATTTCACTCCTTTCGCTTTTGTATGGTTTTTGTTCTATAAGATGAAAGCGTCAGAGAAGAATGCGAAATCGTCGTATTGAATGGTAAATCAAGTAAGTAAAAGTCATTCAGTAGGGTTAGCTGAATAGAGAGGGGGGTTGTATTTGAAATGTTTAAGATAAAAACAAACATGTAGCTTTGGTCCAGCTGTATATTTAGGACTAGTTTTGCCCGCAGCTTCGCCCGCGTACATAAAATATAGCCTATGTCACTCAGGAATAAAACAGCTTTCTATCGGTGAAACAATTTTCGCAACGACCAGTATGTAATACAACAAATTAAAACATTGAACCCTGCCTCCTAAACTAGGAAATCAACATACTCATATAACTTGGCACTGACCTGCTAATTACAAAAATCGTAAGTGAATTTGAAAGATCACTGCCGAAGAGAAGACAAGCAAACGAATAATAGTTTTTCACATCTGCATTTTTAGGATTCCGTACTCAAAGGTTAAAACGAGACCTTATTACTAAGACTCCGCTGTCCGTCCGTCTGTCACCAGGCTGTATGTCATGAACCGTGATAGATAGACAGTTGAAATATTCACTGATGTATTTTATTGGCCGCTATAACAAAACACAAATATACCAAGAACAGAATAAAATAAATATTTAAGTGGGGCTCCCATACAACAGACATGTTTTTTTTGCCGTTTTTTTATAGGTAATGGTACGGAACCCTTCGTGCGCGAGTCCGACTCGCACTAGGCCGTTTTTTTTTTTAAGTTTTGTTGTTTTTGATACTTCTCACATCGTCTTGTAACTTGCTAACCTGGGTACACCTGTGCCACATTTGTGTATCTAAAACCAGTTTATTTAATCAGCATTTGCATTTTATCTTGATTCAAGTAAATACTTGCACGGTAGAAGATAAATATAATTGCCATAAACAACCGAATTGATTGCTGATATTGTGTCGACACGTAGGATTATGTGATCTGATTGATAACATCTGTTGATAGCCTATCGCTATCAATCTGAGGCACAGACCTGAGGTATCAGCTTCGATCAACAATGTGATATCAGATTCAAATATACAAATAAATAAATCTAAACATAAATCAACTAACATAATATTGCTGCGGGATTGTTCGAAAGTCATCGTGGGATGGCAAAGGGCAGCTGAAGAAACACAAGTGGGTTTTATTCAGTAAAAGTCTGATAATCCGTTTCACTCCAACCAGAGCGTGAGGAGTTATTTTGACCACCTCGTATCTTTTATCATTCAAAAGAGTGTCCATGGAGTTTCTTGGACATTCTTCTCCATAGAGATCTACGCTTGGGAATTTGCAATTAGCATCATTTTTTCTTACTGACTGACTTCTTGACATATCAAAAGTGCCTGTAAATGGTTGATTTGAAATAAAATGCTTTGAATCTTGATTCTTAAAACAATTAAATAAGGTGATCAACGTTAAGTGTCGGATTGCCATCCCATTGGACCATGAGAGCAAAGGAACAGAGTGAACCTGTGTTTGCGTACACACTTGTGCACTATAATATATATCTCCTGCGTACCTACTTAGCTGGACTGGCCTGTTGATCTAGTGGTCAGTGGCCCTGACTGCTATGCCGGAGGTCGTGGGTTCGAATCCCACTCAGGACAAATGTTTGTGTGATGAGCACGATCATTTGTTCTGTGTCTGGGTGTAATTTATCTATATATGTATGTATTTAAAAATATATAAGTATGTTTATCAGTTGTCTAGTACCCATAACACAAGCTCTGCTTAGCTTGGGACTAGACGGCTATGTGTGATAGTTGTGGAATATTATATTATTATTATTAGCTAATTAACAGCCTTACAGTCTACCTATTCCAATCTCTGTGTATATTATATTACTTTATTGTACAATAAAGAATTAATTATCAAGTACTTCGCAACGAATTAAGTTATAACTGCCTATAGCACCACATATCACATATCCTGAGTTATTTATTTATTACATCCGAAACGTCTACGAACTCCGGAAACACATCCGCACTCATTTTTTTTTTACGACGACAATCTAATCCTCAATCCATACATCTAAAACTGAAACGTGACAAGCGGTAGTCTTGCCACTGCGGTAGCAGTAACCTTGACCGACCGTGCCATGCTCGAGCCGGCACTGGTGTCAAGCCGGTCCGCGCTAGTGATGTAAAAAAGTCTTCGCCTATAGTCGTCCACTATACTCTTAGCTAACACGTACCTTGTCTAAGGTCTTTTTTACATAGCATGGGGTTTTTTTTTTATTGGATGGGAAAATCATCTTATGACAAATCCCGCTCTTGGGCGGAGCGGGAGATAGTGTCAGACTTTTACTGACTAAAAATCCACTCCTATTCCTTCTTTTGCCTTCGTCCCAGGGCCTCGAGTTTCGCTTTCACACTACCCGTGGCCCCAATAGGCATCGACCCTGCTGGGCCCCTACGATTTGCTGACATCTCCTTGAGGCGCGAATGGAACAGTACGTGCCGTCAACGACTTGGGCTCGGTCCGGGCGGTTACCAGACGGTCGGACGGCGAGCCACCCATTGCTCGTCGTCCGCAAGCCCGCGCCTACGGTGGCCGGAAATCGGGATCGGAATCCCGGCGGCGGACAGGGCGTAAGGACCGTTGCCTCACGCGATCGGCCGCCTCCTTTGCTAGCATTACTGCTTCGCAGAAGGAGGCCTGCCACTTCTCTACATAGCATGGGTGGGATGACAGCAGGACGAAAATATCTATCTTTAAGATGAGAGAAAAGGATAGGTAGCTATAACGTATGAATCTGACAGCTGTCTCTGCACCATCCTATAGCAATTGTAGCGTAGATGCAACAATATAATTATACGGTATGAGAACATACACCTTCATACTGCCAAAAGTAATAAACGAACTTCCTGCAGATATACAAAACAAATACTTCTACAACCTTAAAAAATCAAAAACTGAAATAAGAAAAGCATTTTTGCAAATTACACATTGTATAATGAGTTAGTTTAGTCTGTTATGGGCTTTATGACACTAGCAGCTGCGGGGTGCGCAGCGAATACGTCGCGAACACGCCGCGGCTGCACAGCGAAGACGTCGCGGACTCCTAACTAACGTTTTCAACGCGTGTTTGTAGCAAGTTAATGTCGTACCATACACTCAGGAACAAAATGGATTCCGACGAGGAGACACTGCTGTTGGCTTTGTTACTTTGATGCAGTCCTGCACCTCGTTGCTGGATCTCGTGGTGGGTCCGCAACAAATTCGCTGCGGATGCGTGTTTGTTGCGCGCCCGTAACGTATTCGTTGCGCACCCGCTCCGCTTTTAAGACGCTCGCAATCCGCCAGTATGAAAAGTCTACCGTCTATGTTTAAATCTAAAACTTACTATGTAACTTAAATTTATTCCAAACTCTCAAGCCATATATAAGCCATTAAAGGCTTTTGTAGTTTTTAGCAATCTACAATCTGTGATTTTAAACATAAATTTAAAAAAACTTGACTTTTGACATGGCTTGAACGACGTACGATATGTTGTGTTGTATGACAAGCGAAAGTTGTGGGTACTAGTCGATATCAATAATGCCTCGGGTGCTGTCTAGGTAATAAGTCAGACTGACAGCCTGTGGCTCATAGTTGCTTAACTTTAGGTACTGGAGTTCTCAACCTTCTGTTATCTAAAAACCGAACTAGCTCAGTATTTTTTTTTATTTATTGTAGACAATAATAACTAACGTGCAGACCACGTTTTTTTTTTCTATGTCTATGTATCTATGTCATCCAAATCAATCAAGCCGTTTAGGAGGAGTTAGGTGATAAACACACGTACAGAATAATTATCTATATAAAGTTAAAAAAGAGAGTCTGCAATCAGTATTGACTGACATATCAACGCACAGCCGAAACTACTGGGATTATGAATATGAAATTTTACACAAGGCACCTTTAAGTGGGTGAAAATGGGGATTTTTTTTAATGCAAAATCGTATTCTGTAGGTAATTCAATATAAGCAAAACTTAGCATGAATAGTTATTTACTATAATACTATAAAGTTGGTCAATATTTGTTTTCCAAATCAATAAAAAAACTTCCGTGCGAATTTTTGGCGAGCAGCTATATATAGTGTCTGATAATTTGATAAATAAATAAATCTCTAAATGGTATTAAATAAAGTCACATTCCGAGTTTGTCTGTTTATCCGCTAATTCTTCCTAAACCCACGCACCGGATTTTGATGCGGTTTTCACTGATAAAAAGAGCAATAAACGAAGAAGGTTTTCACTCGAGCAAATCCGGGACGGGTCACTAGTTTGGTATAAGATGTGTATACCTAAATAAGTATGTGTATACGTAAAATAAAAGCTCTCTGGAAGGTGATAAACAGGAAAACTGGAAAGACAAACCAATGGGATCGGCATATGGAAATGATACGCGTTGAACATGAATTGGAAACAATACGCGTAGTAAACACGAAATCGTATTACCCAAATGGAGATTAGCTAAGACCAGTAAGTCATTATTAGTAAACAGCATACGCTTTTATACCGAGCTGCCAAAGGCGGTAACTGAACTTAGCGAGGGAAAATTAAAAAAAAAGCCTATTATAAGGTTAAAGACTATGTCGAAGGCACGCTTGTTTGGTAATGACTACTCTGCACATGTGGCCCCCTGGTAACTCGTTATTATTGTGTAACTACTCCATCTTGGTTTTAATATACGCAATTTTTTTTTAACTCATTTCTTTTGCAATTTTTTTTAAATTATTTAGACTTCAACTACCTTAAATTCGTTAGTAATTTATTTTTTTAACATATCATTTATTCTTAGTTATAATTATTCATATTTTTCTTTATTTTTTCCACGAATTCTTGATTACTTCCTATTACGACTCACTTTTTTTAAATATGATTATTTTTGTTGTGCTTTTGTGTACAATATTGACTGGTCTGCACTGCTTAACATAATATCTGTTAATACTGTAATATGGAAATATTGTAAGGACAACTATTTTTTTAAAAGATTAAACATGGGGTTTCTTGCCGGTTCTTCTCCATAGGAAACGACCAATTTGGAACCATTCGCCGTTTTAAATAAGTTTCCATGTAGGCCTATGTGATATAAAAATATTTTTGGTGATTTTGATTTTGGTCCCAGGAGCCCCACAAGCACGACCCTTAACAGGTGCTCGAGACTTCTTCCGCTCCAGCTTCGGAAAACAGCACAATGCAATTTGGTCACAATTTCAAGTTATTTTTTCTAATTATTTTTCTAAATAAAGTAAAAGTAGCCTAAGTTAGCCCTTATTACATCAGCTATGTACGAACGAAACCCCCGTCAAATTCGCTCTAGCCGTTTTGGAAATTAGCCGTATCGAACAGACAGTAAAAACGTCAAGAAATTGCATTTTTGTATAGGTTTTAAATAGTATACTTTCATATGTTTTTAGAAAAAAAAAAACGTTATTTTGGTATAATATTACAAAGGCACTTCAATTTTATTTATGGTACTTATAGATAGAGTATAGATGATCAACATATCAAAATTTCCAACGATTTAAGCGCCTATTACACCACTCTATATTTAGACAGTCTTATGTTTATCAATATATATCATCGTTCTGTTTCATTCCATTACACGACATTGACGTAAGTTGCTCTTTTTCTTGTGTGACGCTACATTGACTAAGATCTCGAAAATATCGAGTGGTGTAATAGGCACTTTATTATTTTGGAATCTATTCTAAAAATATTCCAGTCACAGTCACACAAAATTCGCATAAGTTACCCTTACTCTTCTAAGGTAGGCATCTCCACCCAAATTCCTTTTCAATGATTCCCGTTGCTTTGGCATCCCCAATTTTTATAAAGCCACGTGAAGTAAAGGGCGTAAACAATTTACTGCAATCAAAAAAAAAACTTTCAGAACAAGTCTAGACTATTACGGAGAAAAACCTCGAAGTAATATTGTGGTAACATTCTCAGCACTAGTAGACGGCGATGTACCGTGCGAAAATGTCACCGACAGCCCGCCAGCCGTCTGCCGCGATGTTTTGCATTTCTTTAGACGTGTTCATTTTGACTCAATTATCTACTGAATTGCTTCAAATTCAATTTTCTTAGTCAATTTGAGAATGGTCGTTTTTTAGGGTTGTTGCGAGTTTTGCATTCCGCATTTATTTGGCTCTGCTTTTTAAAATCGGTGATTTCCCAGATAGAGTTATAATACATTTTTATTCACAATATGTTAATCTTTAAATAATTAGATTTATGGTACAGTAGAATATTGATTATGAAATGGTACATATTGTACAATGTTTTAATTTTATTACGAATTCATGAAAATGTTTGTTGTTGTGATTTCTTCTTTTTTTTATCTGTATTTGACAACTATACAGTTCTGTTATTCGCCTCGTATAAATCATCATCATCATTTCATCCGAAAGACGTCCACTGTTGGACATATGCCTCCCCCAAGTTTCGCACAAATAACGCTCCTGTGCGTCTCGCATACATCGGAGTCCGTCTTCGTAAAAATTGTCTTCACTTATTTATTATGTACCTAATGATTTTTATTTTGATTTCATTATCTGATTTTGTCTGATTAAAAATGATTACAATTGTATTCTTTTATTCCTTTTTATGAATTTTATAACTTAACTTTTACTAAACTTTTTTTTTGTTACAGGTAAGACTTAAAAGACTGCTCGAGCAATCAATCATCATTACTCAGTAAGATTACTCCGACATAATCTGCAATTTCGTATACAAGGACCACGAGCTTTAAATATCGACTTGCCAATCCTCTCTTATTTTTTACAATACTCATCTTAAACTGGTCATAACAGACCAATGACCTGCTCAAAGATTCAAATGTATTCTAAATCAACACTAGAGTTTCAAGTGGAGTATAATGTCCGTAGAGATGACAACAAACATGGCACCTGGCTTTTACGTAACAATACACTTTGGACATTAAAACGCACTCAACATCAGCCACTTTCACGGTTGTCCAACGCCACCTTGCCCCACAAACTAATTAGTAAACAATTCTCTAAGATACAATAACTTACGTCCCATCGAAGGGGTCGGATTTCTCGGAATTCGTGTTCTTTCATCATGCATCGATGTTGTCACAACACTAAAAACAACCTTGACTGTAAACTATAAGATCGATTTTCCATTGATACCGCATATTGTTTACGTTCTCGGGTGAAACCTGACGAAACGTTGGAGTGCCCCATAAGGTATGTCGGAGACAGGCCTTGTCTAAAAGGTGTGTTGACACGATACGGGTGTGCTCGCTCTCATTTCTCAGTTTGCGAGGACAGAACGTGGTACCGAATGTTCTAATTATGTTTGTAACGGTATCCAACGTATTGTTTATTTTGGTATACATAATGTAACATGATTGAAAAGAGTGTCAATTGAGTTTCTTACAAATTCTTCTCCATAGAAATTGGAATGTGCAATTAGCATTATTTTTCTGACTGACTAATTTCTTGACATTTCAAATGTGCCTGTAAATGGTTTTATTTGAAATAAATGCTTTGAATATTTGAAGAGTGAAACGCAACATGCGAAAGTGAACATAATTAGTTATGAATATACAAGGGAATGGATGGACAGGGAGAGAGAGGCCGGAGATAGAGGATTGTGTGAGGAGTTATATAAAAAGGGAGTCAATGATAGCGTGATTGCTGACAGCTCAATGATCAGTCAATGATAGCTGAATGGCAAAAAACGCAGAATTCAGAAACAGAAGATGGAAGACCAAAACATCGATGAATGGACTGTGTGAAAGATAATATAAAGGTTATTTGTTGTTATAAGTTATAGCTTGTCACTTCTTGCCAATTCCTAAGAAAGACTAAAGATAGAATTATGAGAGACCCGCTGGAGACGCCCCTGACGTCGACAGTTGCGAGACGATTCTCGGCCACCTCAAGCGCGGGCTTACGGTAAGGAACAAGTCTGGATCGACGGCGTGTTGTTCCATGCGCGCTTCGAACAGATGTCAACAAGATTGACAAGGCCCGTTGCGGGATTGTTTGAAATATGTATTTACCGTGACCCTGGCACCTGGCAAAAGGCAACTCAAGGACCCAGAGCGAGAGGAGCCAATTGATAATTTCCCACGTAAAAAAAAATATGAAAGAAGAGGACGTAATGTGCCTCACCCGGTGGCGATAAGGGCAATCGAATCGAATGTTAGAGTTCGCTTGGTTTGTAGACTTTCCACTTTGCTACACCCAAATATTTGTATCAATCCGAATTAAGCGTGTATTCGCTAATGGTTTACTCACCTTTAGAGGATTCAGCTCCTTGTGCCTTATTATCTGTTCAAAGGATCTTCGTTCAAGTGCGTAATTAGTGGAAGATTTAGGCTTTAACTAGTTGGGTTGGACAACATTATTAATAGTACAATGATTTCGAAGGTGAATAAAGACACCGTCGGAATCATTGTGTGTGTGTTCGGACGTTAAGTTTTGTTCTGGTGTTTAATTTCTACAAATATGTATCACGACCCGTACCAGCTTCGCACGGGTGTTACAAACCTTTTAAATTCACGACTTTTCTCTACAATAATATATAAGTCATCCTTCCCTTATGAATCACTCTGTCTATTGGTGAAAACTGCATGAAAATCCTTTCCACAGTTTTTGAGTTTATCGCAAACAAACAGACAGATAGACAGACGCGTTAGGGAACTTGGTTTTATATTATGTTACGTAAGGATGATTTGGGAATGGTCTTGTTCTTAAGCAATTATAAACCTTCAAGTTTTCTGAAGATAAATCTGATCAGTATCAAGTAATACACTCTAGACTCATTACTATCAACAGCCAGATGAAACGAAATATCTGTTATATGAGCACAATTAAGATAAGACTTCATATGGCCTGTATAAGGCTTAATCGTGGCTCAGCCAGAACTATTAACTTTCGACCGTCGACTATTTATGGCGATTGTAATCACCTCGACGGACTGTCCGGTGATTATTTACCAATTAAGAAGCTATTAACATTTATACGTCTATTTGATGGCCCAAAGAAATGTCTAATGACGTGGTGTATGGCAGAAAAGGCCTTGTTTTTTGCGCACCATAAACAATTTATGCACTTAAATGGCACTAATTTCTATAAGTTTGTGAGTTAAAATTGCAACATGTCCACCCAATCTGTGGTTCTATCCTCAAAAAATCATCTCAGACACTTAATCTGCATGGTAGTCACATGATTTGACCACTAGTTTGTTTCGGTGTTATTACTTAGAATAGTCAGCACTTTTTGCCTCACCCGGGAATCGAATCCAGGACTTGATACGCTTACGACTATGAAACACATGAGACTGTAAACAAAAAAATACCCCGGAAAAAGTAAGTCAATACCCCGGAAAAACCCCACTAATACAAGTCCCAAACCGTTCAAGTGTATTAAGCCTAGCCTACTTGATTACCATAATACATTGTCGAAGAAACAGACCCACTATTGCCGACTCATTTATAGAACATTGATCTTATACTCGTTTCTCAGAATCTCTAAGAACCAGTGACTTACTGACGATTCGGACAGTGTCCGAATTGACACATTTTTATTTTAATATTTTTTCACCGATTAATCGGACACACTGTTTAGTACAGTCAGAAAAGTTTTAAAATATAATATATGGGGTAAAAAAGCGTTACCAAGACTATTTTAGGCTGGATTTAAAGCGGCAACTTCGACTAATAAATTTCTTTATATTATACGTTTTTTTTTAATCTGACTTTACTATAAATTTGGAGGTTCGTCAGTGAAAAAATATTGAAAATAAAATGTGTCGATTCGGACACTGTGTCCGAATCGTCAGTAACTTCAAGAAACAGACCCACGATTGGCAACTCATTTATAGAACATTGATCTTTTTTATATTTACTTGTTTCTCAGAAACTAAGAACTAGTAACATCACGGTCTATGCACGTCAACAACATTTCGCACGTGATTTGAGTCTTTTTGCACGCATCGTGTGAGTTCTGTTCGTGTATTGAGGTGGCAGAATTCGTGTATAAACGGATAAGGTAATGTTATTAAAGCCGTAACTGCCATATTAGATTACTATGCAAGATATTTCCATTTTTGCTGACTTTAAAGAGGCATTTATCGATTTTATGGGCAGTGATTTGGAACGTTGATGCCTATAACTATTTTGTTAGGTGAATTTATGTCCCAGCGTCGGACGTAATTCCTTCTTAATATTTTATTCTTCAGAATAATACTGACGTTCAAAATATAAAAACAGCCCTGACCCAAATTTTGAACTCAATATAAAATGCGAATCATGCCCTTTCTTTCATCACCCATAACTTTACAGTTATAGTGTCTGGGTGTAATTTATCTATATATTTATGTATTTAGAAATATATAAGTATCTTTATCAGTTGTCTAGTACCCATAACACAAGCTCTGCTTAGCTTGGGGCTACACGGCGTTGTGCGAAAGTTGTGAAATATTAGCATAGCATAGTAGCATAGTCGGCCTTATAATGTTCCCACTGTTGGGACTCAGGCCTCCTCTCTAGGAGAGGGAACGGGCCGTAATCCACCACGCGGGCCCAGTGTGGGTTGGTGGATGTCACATGCCTTCGAATTTTTGGTTCTAGGACATGCCGGTTTCCTCACGATGTTTTCCTTCACCGTTTTGAGAGCAGTGGTGATGAAATAAATTACACAAAGTAATGCGCCTGGCTGGGTTTGAACCCGCGACCTACAACTCGTAAGTCGGTGCCGTTACCACTCGGCCACCACTGCTGTGAAATATTATATTATATTATTATTATATTATACCGATTTTCATTTAACATATAAGTTTTGTAAAGAAAATCTTATAACCCTTTCATTTGATAACTTGCAATCATTCGGTTGTTCATTACCATCACTTTCACTCTCCCATAACTATGAAATGACTTTGTCGATTTTGACTAAGCATGTCTAAGAAACATCGCTATTAAACTTGCTTTCTAAAAACTGCATTCAAATCTGTTCTTCTGTTTAAAAACTACGGTACCACAGACAGACAGATACATACACACTCCTTTTTTTGCGTCGAGGGTTAAAAAGAGCATTTCACAAGTTTTAAAAAATGAAAAGCATTTGCATTTCTCCGCTGTTATAGATAAATTTCGGAAAGCCTTCTTTATCCCGAATATTCCCGATCATTTGACTTCTGTAGCAAGCAATGAAGGAAAATTGTCTAAGCGGAAAAAAGCTCCTCCAGTATTCCGTAATGTATTTAAAGTAGCTTGTTAAAAACAAAGCGAACATTTAAATTCCGATTTCTCAAGATTTAAAAGCAGACACAATTTGCATGGATTTTCTTAGTTTTCGCACTTTGCAAACGGAGCGAGACAAGGTAAATTCGGTTCGCTATAGGATAAAAAGAGCTAAAAACCTTCTTTTCGAATCGATGGTTTTTTTTCCATCAAAGTATGTGGGCCCAGTAGATGGCCATGTTTATAGCGGCATCAGTGGCGTTTTTAAGGTCCTCCAAAGTGCAGTAAGGGACACTGGGCCATCGTCTGAAGACCTAAAACAAAAATCACATATAATTTTAAGCATAGTGAATTCGTCACTCTCAGAGGTGCACAGCATTGACAGAAAACTAACCAGTTAATTGACACGTTAGAAAACGCTAGCTTAAATCTACACATTTTACAGGCCCCAACATTTTTTTTTAAAATGAGCTATTATCCAAATACAAAGAAAAAAATAATTTAACATAGTGTAAAGAAAGGAAATAAAAATCTAAAAAACAATTAGGTAAACACAATAATATATAATTAGATTATAATATAATTACTGTTACATGATCCGGACAAGATTGTATTGTACTTTACTAATACCAACAACCAAAAGTCTAACTCCAAGGTTTTCCGTCAATTTAATTGAGATCTAAAGCTTGATGCAGCTGTGCAGTGACATTTGCAACCAAAGCAGGACTGTGATATTAAAAATACAGTAAAGCATTTGTCGACAGCGCAACCGTCAGCATGTCCGTTCTCCGGTCTATTAAATTGCAAATTCTGCTCGTGTGAAAACTAAACCGTCTCGACAATAACTGTCATTACAAAATACGGTAATCGTTTTCCAATATTTTGCCGTGCAAACCTTCAAGGACACCCTACCTCTATTTGAAACAAAGATATGAGATTTGATCAAGATACGGAGGTTCGATTCGATTCGAAGTTCGGAGCTTCCGATTGGTTTTGCACCTTCGATTCGGATAAATTTTAATCGGACCTTAAATCGGAGGTACAACCAAGTTTATTCATGTCGCTTACGGAACCTCCCTCCTGCCGTACCTTGTGTCGATTACTCTTTCATTTATTGTTGTTTCTTCATGTTGCGAGTTGGCTCTTCACTTACACTTATCCGAGTCATTGATTATTTTTACAATTATTTCATATTGCCTCCGATTCCGACAAACTAAAAGAAATTCCATTTCCAATTTAACCACTTCCGTTACATCCCTAATAAGAAATTATACCGATATAGGGAATTGAGAATATCTTTTTGCTTATTTAATACCTGTGTTGGCAACTCACTGAAAAGCTGCACAATTGAACATATTTTAACCGAAGAAGGATTAGCTTGCTTATCTTATCAACATCACGGGTTTCTCAAACAAACGTACTAGCTTCTTTGACTTATCTCAAGACTTCAGGTCGGACTTCTCATTCTTATTAGCAGCTTTAAAGCTTTGTTGTTGATGAAGATATTTTGAAAATTCTTTCCGTCCGATTATAATTTAGGTGTCTTCAAGGCTAGAGTGAATAGGCTCTTAATAAACTAGTGCGTTTCACCATCAACGACTCTGCCTATCGCTATTTTATATTAATTAAATAAAACTGTTTGTCAACAACGCACAGCCAAAACAACAGGGCTTAGGAGCGTCAAATAATGCTCATGACTTGCTTTTATTAACAGACTTCAAAAAGAAGGTTCTATGTTCGGCTGAATGTATTTTTTTGAAGTCAGTGTTAAATAACGAAGAGACAAAACTATTATAGAAACAACGACTTCCGAAATTATTGTTATTTTGCACATTTTAGTGGTTTTTGTTTTTTTTTTTTACATTGAAGTTGGTTGCAAGTTTGCAAGTTTTTTATAGTACCACCACTAAAAGGTACCCCTCAGCCAAACTTATGTATATACAAAAAAGTATTTTATGACGTAGGTAAGCATTGAGAGAGGATTCCAATCCAAATCAGAAATTCACCCCTAAGGGGATGAAACGGGGTCCAAAGTTTGTATGTAGAAACTTACCTTCACGCGGGCGAAAGCACAGGCAGAAACCAGTTTAGTAAATAAAAAAATTACACGTATATTATCTATTGCCAGATAAATTCACTGTATTTCTTAGAATATTTTCCCACCCGCGCTATCTTAGAAGTGGAACCGGTATGCCCGAATATGTTTACGTTTAATAGGCTTGTTTACTACTGTTCTAGCTATTATAGAGCTAACGATGACGGAGTAAAGTATAGTCGCTCGTAAAAATGCTATCGCTTACACGATGCTTTATAATACTATAATGGACATTGTCATCGACCTGTCTGGCCGTCTGTAGGAAGCTTTATTTTTACGTTAGGAAAAAAAATTGAGAAAGATTTTGTGCTCAAGAAAATAGTCGATGTGGAATCAGACAGAGACGTCAAAGGTTTTGTCGATTACACTCTTTATTAGAAAAACCTTTGTCAGTTTCTTGTTAAAATTTTGTGATTCTTTTTTGCTGCACGTTGGCGCAGTGGTTGAGCGAATCACTGCGGTGCTGTATGGCGCGGTTTCGATTCCGGGACTGAAAAAATATTTGAATGGTCTACGGATATTTGTTCTGGGTATGTGAGTTTACAGGTTTTTAGACTCACGATAAAGAATGCAAGGCAATTTATAAAAAAAAAAAAAACATTTTGATAATATTTGATTACTAAAATGTTACTTTTACTTCCAAACGGGTATGAATTAAGATGGTTAGATCAAATTGCAATACCGAAATGACGACAGAAATTGCGTCTTAAATTGACCACTTAATTCAGGCCCACCAAGTATCAAACGGAACCGTACAACAGAACGTAAAGGGAAAACTATTAATTTATTACATTGGAAACTTATTTACATGTTCAAAGGCGGGCTATAAATAATAGCGGCTTAGTGACAACTGGCTTCGAATTCAATGACCGACAGAACAGAAGCCTGTTTATCCGTCTGTCACCGCTGGCGCCTGATTATAAATACAACTTCATACTTACCCGCGCAAGCGCAGCTATGTACAAAAGCCCGGTTTTGTTCAGACATCCCGTTATGGAGGAAAAAAAGTTTTTGTTAGCTTATACGGATGTTAATTGGCGATAGATTCTAGTTGGTATGTTGTTGAAAGTTTTTGTAGAGATGTTTAGGGTTCCGTACGCAAAGGGTAAAAACGGGATACTATTGCTAGAGTTATTATTTGAAGCCTAGGCCAGATGAACGAGACATTGTTTTTTTGTGTGAAATAAATCTAATATTATACTATTATTTAGTTACTGACTAAAAACTGTTTTTGTTTTCATTACAATTTGATATTTTTATTTGCATGTATCTAAAGCACTCATTAGCGCCCAGTGGCTTACTACGACACAAAATAGATAGATACGTTCTCTCGGTTTTAAAGAATCACCCGCTAAGACTCCGCAGTTCGTCTGTCTATCCCCAGGCTGTATCTGATGAACCGTTATAGCTAGACAGCTGAAATTTCCACAGATAAAGACTGTATTTCTGTTGCCGCTATAACAGCAATTACTAAAAAACAAAATGAAATAAATATTTCAAGTGGGGCTCCATACAACAAAGGTGATTTTTTTGCCGCTTTTTGCTGCGAACGATACGGAACACTTAGTGCGCAAGACCGACTCGCACTTGGCCGGTTTGTTCTATATTTGTTATTTTAAATGTCAATTACATGACTAAGAATGAATAAATAAATAATGAATAACTTGGCGGCGCGATTGGCGCAGTGGTTGAGCAATTGACTGCTGCGCTGCGTTTCGCGGGTTCGATTCCCACACGAAGCAAATATTTATATGGCTTATAGATAGGTGTACCGGGTCTGAGTGTCTTGTGTATATGAGATACACCCACGATATAGGAGTTATTCCTAGCGTGGGCCAATTTTTTTTTTTTTCTAAAAGAAAGAAAGGAATAATTTCTGTATTTTCTAGGTCATTGAAAACCCACATCAAGTTAGCCAAAATCTTGGCAATGTTACATTGCAAAGTTGCAGATTGGCTCGAAACTTGAATAGAGAATTAAGATTTAATAGTGCCAGGCATCTAGCCATAGTGCTACTATAGCAGCCAGTTCTTCTCAGTTGTGACCCTAAACTCATTTAAGTGTTACGACATAACGCATCTCGCTTCTTATATCACTTATCAGTAGCTCTATAAAAAATCCTATCAGGATATTATATTACACAATTTACAACTTGAACACAAATGCCCACATAAAGTCGTAAACGCACAGTAAGCCTCTATTCTCTGTCATAAAAAAGATCAACGCACAGACAGCAAATCAGATGTATATCAAACATGTAGTATTGTATCGTAGTGCAAGTCGTGGGTGGTCTACTGAGGCGCCGCGGTGTAAGCCAATGAGGTTGCTTCATTTTTGATACCTATACAGGAACCTATTACAGCTGTTTTATCGTAGGTACATTATTTTATTACTAATGCTGTTGTTATTGTTGTTTGATTTTAATTGTTTTGTTTGAACATCTGTTCTGGTTTTGTTTCCTATGACAGATGGTTAATTAGTTTATTTTATAGCTATTCTTGTTTTCCTGTTGCCAAGGAAAACAAGAGTGAAATTGCAATATGTGTCTATTCAACCTAAGATTAATTATTGGGGTCTTATGTAGGCAGCTATCCTTTTTATTACGGACTTTAATGAAAAACTCTTTCTAAAACGGGGAAAACTATTATATTATTTTTACACTAGCGGACTTCGTACCGCCTAACAGTCAATGAATCTTTGGATATAGTCATTTTTTTTTTATAACGATGAAACAAAGCCTAAGTAATGCATCAAGTTCACAATTCTACATCAATTTGGTACATTTTACGTGATGCGCGCACAAGTAAAAACTTCTAGAGATTTACTAAATTAATAGATTTTGATAATACTTCGGTAATAAACAAGTTAATTAAATGGTGGATATCCCACTCGTACACACAAAAAGTTTTGGGAACACATTTATTATACGTATAAATAACTAAGATTTCTTAAATAAATAAATTTAAACTAATGCTTAACTACGATCCCACCTGGTGTAATCGTTGATAATAAGAAGTCGAATAAAAAGTAATCGAATTTTAAGCTGGAGTATATTTCCTGATAGCTTGTACCTGGATGTCTTTAAAGGTTACGTCTAGACAAGCGTGCTCCAACATCTACCACATCATTGCTTACCGTCAGGTGATATAGTGGTCCAGCACGAGCCTGTCAATAATACTGACTGGCCTCTATGTCTAGTAGTTAGTGGCCCTGACTGCTAAGCCGGAGGTCGTGGGTTCGATTCACCCAGGACAAATATTTGTGTGATGAGCACGATCATTTGTTCTGTGTCTGGGTGTAATTTATTTATCTATAATATGTATGTATTAAGAAATGTATAAATATGTTTATCAGTTGTCTAGTACTCATAGCAGAAGCCCTGCTTAGTATGAGACTAGATGACGTTGTGTGATAGTTGTAGAAAAAAAAAAGTAAGAAAAGAAAAATAACTTACTAATAAGATCAAATTCCATCGTCATCGTCAACCGCATCATCGCTTACCATCATGTAAACTAACGGTCAAGCGTGAGCCAGTCAATAATAAAAAAAAACTTACTATTTTAAGACCAAACAAATTTCAAAATATTTCTCACGGCTACGCCGCAATATTTACATTATGTATGACATTGTATTATCCTGCAGCATTATCCGCAAGCCACGGCAATCAGCATATTATGCCGACGTCCGTCCAATTCCGTTAGTTTCCTACCCACAATCTGTCATTATACTTATTTGCATTGCAAGTAGGTACAGGGTCCAAGCTTTACATGATAAATGCTAGCTTTTATATGTAACTGTTTTATGCATACTATGATTAATTGTGGTGAAAGGGTCTGAGCTCGTCTCAGGATACAAATTGCTAGTCAGAGCTGGCTCTTAGATGGGTCTTTTAATTGCTTACGTCCTAGTATACAGATTAGAGTTCTAGAGCAGTGGTGGCCGAGTGGTAACGGCTCCGACTTACGAGTTATAGGTCGCGGGTTCAAACCCAGCCTGGCGCAATAATTTGTGAAATTTATTTCATCACCACTGCTCTCAAAACGGTGAAGGAAAACATCGTGAGGAAACCGGCATGTCCTAGAACCAAAAAAAATCGAAGACATGTGACATCCACCAACCCGCACTGGGCCCGCGTGGTGGATTACGGCCCGTTCCCTCTCTTAGAGAGGAGACCTGAGTCCCAGCAGTGGGAACATTAAAAAAGGCTGATCATGATCATGATCATGATACAGATTAATATCCCTGTGAGTGTAGGAAATACTAATTGCCAACAGAGTTTCTACGTGATTTTTACTTATAATATTAGGTCTTTAACTACGAAAATGCCGTTTTTTAAAACGGTTTGCTTTTAAGTGATATTACAGAAAATGCAAATCACAAACAATCCAATAAATATCTAATTTCGGAAAAAGAAAAACGTACCTTTAATATAAAGTTTATTTGAAGTTATAATTCCAAGTCAATCCAAAGATATAACACTTCAAAACAACCCGTTTTAAAAACGGCAATTTCATACTTTAACCCCTATTATCTTACACGAACCTGAATAAATTAATGTAAATAAAAAACTTTTAAATATAAATCATTAAAGAATGTTCCGCCATATTAGATTTATTGAGTTTTTTTTTTTTTCGTTTTCTTCTCTTCTCAACAAACCCTTTTAATTTATACCTATATTATGGGGGAGCATAAAACAATAACTAGTCCGCCATATTGGATTTAGAATGACGTCATTCAACTAAACATGCATTGTCATCCAACCTGAACATATCTGCAAAATTTTAGCTCAATGAGTTAGGGGTAAAGGCAAGGGCTGTGCTTCACTGGGACGCCGCCAAGGCGACATAGCCAGGTGAGATACTTACCATAGACCTGCATCTAATTTCTTGGCTGCTTGAACTGGCAGCACCGTCATGGTGTCCCGGTGAGCTACAGGCATAGACCTGTACCATGACGTTTAAAGTAAGATTTTTTTCTAGGTAGGAGTTATTTTCTAGGAAGATTCTCATTTCCAGTGTGGGTAAGAGATGGCGCTAGACAACCTGTATAGCTGTGTCTCTTAACTACACTGAAATAAGAATGAAACAATCTTACTTAGAACGTCATGGTAACCCCGTTAGCTCTAATAAAATTCATTTGCAAGATTTGACCTAAACAAACATACATACATACAAACGTTGCAATTTATATATAAACTTGTAAAAAGAATAACTTATTTTGATAAAACTTTCTTATCTTCACTTCAGTACCACAAAAGCTAGGTCACAATTGCTGTATTTTCAACTTCGTGTCTCCATTTTCTTAGTCGTATATTTCCCTAAACCTTCGGACTTAGTCTGCCACACGCTTCGAACATTGATATTCCTATAAGCTAGGATCTACAGGCTTTTCCCTTACGAAACTCACAAAGCCTAGGGTAAAGCTTTTCATTTTGTAAGACTGAAAAACCTTTTTACTTATTAGATTTTGAAATATATTATCTACAAGCTGGTGATATATATTTATATTATAATACATTCATAAATGAGTCTTTTTTTATTAACCGACTTCTAAAAAAGGAGGAGGTTCTCAATTCGGATGATTGTATTTTTTTTTTATGTTTGTTCGCGCATAACTTCGTCGCTTGCCAACCGATTTGAAAAATTCTTTTTTTGTTAGAAAGGGTATAATTCCCAAATGGTCCCATAGTCACCAAGTCAGGATCTGATGATGGAAACTTGGCGAAATCGAGTGAACTCCTCAAATATTATAGGCAACTATATAGTAATTTTGGTATTTTCATCGAGAAATTAAGTATTTTCAGTCAAAAAGTAACATTTAATAGAGTGGAACTGATGAAGAAGACCAGAAATGGTCAACGGAACTTCATACTCACATAGATATCACAATAAAGATAGTTAAGTGACTAGTTACGCGAAGTTCTGAATAGTTACGTTGAAAATGGTATCACCAAATTGATTTGATGATGATGATGGAACCAGAAGGTAGGCACTGGAACTCCGTAATTAATCAATATAACCTAGCCGTATTTGCATTTACTAGAATTGTCATGAGATGCACTTTGGCTATAAGGTCCTATCGAACTGATCTGATGATGGAACCAGAAGGTGGAAGGTAGACACAAGAACTTCATAATAAAACAATGTAACCTAGAAGTGTTTGGGTTAATTGGAATTATCATAAGAAATAGGCACTCTGTTTATAAGTGTATCGCAACTAAAAAGTGTGAAATAAAAAACTTTTTACAAAAAAAGAATAACCGACTTCAGTAAAAAAAAACACTAAAAGGATCAAAAAAACTTTAATTTCGGAAGTCGGTGTTAAATAAGATACAAATAATACAGAGAAACACCGACTTCCGAAATTAAAGTTTTTTTGATCCTTTTAGTGTTTTTTTTTTACTGAAGTCGGTTATTCTTTTTTTGTAAAAAGTTTTTTATTAAGGGTAAGAAACCATCAAACTATTTCATACACTATGAGTGAAGCGAGAGGGGTGTGCCAGATTCTTACTGACTAATACCCACCGTGTTCCTTCAGTTGCCCTTTGCATTCCAGTACTTTACGAACCGAAATGACGGATAGTTTTAGAACACATAGCTATCAAATCATTAATATTTCTAGCACCGTGTCTCTTCGACTCTATTATTTTCTGTCTAGACCCAAACAAAATACCTCTAAAAACAATTCTAGCTAGGATCCCTCCAAACAATAGCGTCTGAGATCCAGGCACAGCTCTACAGCTCGTTAATACAAGGACCCACAGTCTGTTTAATTGAAGACCTCCTCATCTCCACTTGTTTTTTGTCTCCCTAGTACCCCTCCCGAGGCACGGCTCTGAAATGTTCCCGCGACATAATTAATGCTGCACTCCCAACATGCTAATTGTGGTAGACGTGTGTTGTTTGCGAATTAATAAGGACTCTATTAGCAAATGAGGGCTTGGGGAGTAATTAAGTGTAGCCGTCGCTGTGTTTGGATTAAATTGTTAGTTGTTCAGGAAATAATCTTTCGTCTTTACACGTCAGATCAGTAAACTTGGGAGCGCCATTATCAAAATCAAGAAGGTACGTACTCTTGAAGATTTAATGCGTTAGTTTCTTCAGTATATCCACTTCGCAAAAGAAACCCTCGTAATAGGCAAATGTTACCGGCAATAAAACAAGGATCCAAAGTCCATTTACAGGAACGACAGACAAACGATTCCTCGAGGGAACAAAGAAAGAAAGTAATAGCACAAGATTGTTGCCATCAATAACATTTCCGTACACAAGTTTTATTTTAGGAAGTCGTTTGTCAACGTCGCCATGACACCCCTGTTTCTACAAAAAGCCAAGGTGTTATGAATTTATGACTTCGTATAGTTTTAGGACCCAAGTAACTCATAACTCGTGTGAACGAGAATTTTATATGCGGTCGTTTGGGACTTTAGGACAGACCCTAAAAATTATTTACAACGTTCCATTCTTTTCAGTACTCCTTTTACGTAAAAATGTAGGTCAACCTCTCGACGCACGGATAAATTACCATCAGCGGATATTAGAAACAAATATACGAGGGTGTTGGGGTCCCTTAAGAGGGCCCTTCTCGACCAGTTTATCGTTAACATGATTTAAAAGCATGAGCATTGTTTGATAAAGAGGCAACGCGGAAAAATTGAGATAACACCTGAACGCTCTGTTGGCATTCGGTCATCTTTTGTCGGTGGTCTTTATTCGAGTGATTCCATCACTCGAATATTTCACAAAAGATGAGTTTTTGGAAAAAAAAATCGTCGTTCAGAATCTTAATTAAATATCCGAGCTTTCTATATATATTTCTTCTTACTTTTTTAGTACAAGAGTACATTATGAAGGGCCATAGTTCACGCAAAATACAGATTTTCAGAGGTGACTGAATTAGTTTTACATTTGATGATTGTAATTATTATAACTCCGTTAATAAATACGTATTACGGTCGAAAATCATATTTTAATGAACGTATAACTGGCACGCGGTTGACTGTAATATTAAATGAATTAGTCATCTGACCGTTATATTTTTTTATTCACAGTACAATAATAATAATTAATCATTTATTTTCAGGCATCTTGGCCCATAGATAAATACCTTATAGAGTAACATATATAAAGTAAATTAAATACAATTTATTGTTAATAAATAAGACTTATGACTATGTTAGTAACACTTCACACCGCACTTGTTCACTTTTTGCTATTCTGTGACACTTGTCTGCGAAAGCAACGGAACACCACGCCCTGCGGCCAAAAGTCTTTCTTGAACACGACGGGCAGAAAAGTGTTCGGGACTCGCACCACGAACACCTTGAAATTGACGTTACGGTGCGACTCCAGCAGCTGTAGCCTCAGTACGAACTTCTTATAGCGCACGTACTCCACTATGTCTTCCATCCTTGTAGTGTAGATGTCGGCTGAGCAGCACGCAGACCTACGCTGGGAGTTGCAGGTTGGTTTGCATTCGACGCTTCCTCCTTTGCACCACAAACAACAATGACAAGTAGCGATCGTTTATGATTTGATTTTAATAGAAACCTAGATCTAAATCCACAAGATATCTATATTTCCAAAATATCTCGAGGAAGATTTGTAATAACATCATAATCGCGTAAGAGCGGTTTTATGGAAAATAATGAAAATGGAGATACATTTCCATTATTTTCCATAAAACCGCTCTGGGCTGGACGCTCTTAAGGGATTTACTTTGTCGACAGAATATATCCTGGTTATGTACGAAATAAATTTCGTATTAAATGTGCATTGTGAGAAACGCGGGGATAATATAAAATCCAATTCTTTTACCATTGGCCACATGTATTTGCCTTTAAAAATACACCGCTACAGAATTCTGCCGTAGAAATCGAATTGTAGCAATTTTCTCCGTCAACCACCTGTCCATTCCCACCAGCTACTGCAAAGTGCTGATTAAAGTTTAACCTGGATTTAGAAGTCTCCAGCCGACTCTTAGATGCATTTTATATCTAAGTACAGTACTGCTGAAAATTTAAATAACCTTGGTTCTAGTTCTTGAAATGAAATCGTGGTATATTTAAAACAAAAGAGGAGCGATGATGACTCAGTAGTAAAGACCCCGAATTACGAGTTGTTGGTCGTGGGTTTAAACCCAAGTAAATTACTTTGTATAGTTTATTTTTATCACCACTGCTCTCAATACATTGTGAGGAAACCGGCTTGTCCTAGAACCTAGAATTCAAAGACATGTAACTTCCACCAAAACATACTGGGCCCGCGTGGTGGATTACGGTCCATTCCCTGCCCTAGAGACGAGGTCTGTGAGTCCCAGCAGTGGGAACATTATATAAGGCTGATTATGCTATGCTATGTTATTAAATACATTTATAAACATTTGTATGCAACACAATACAATTCAGTAGTATCATAAACATAGAAAACTCTTGAGATACTATCGCTTTCCGTGTTGTCTGCCTCAGTGAGATATTATACCCAACTGACCTAGGTTATGGAAAAATATAAAAAGACTGCAAACAAAAGATGCGAACCTTAACTCCCGTCTGGAAAATATTCAAATAAGTTCATATTTATTCAGGAACAAGTATAGAAATAAGTGAAGGCAACGCGGCATCGTGTATGAATTTGGCAAGCATATAATGTGATGGTTACGTCTGCCGCAGTAATGTGAGCAATAAAAATATTTTCGAAGCAACCGGAGAATTCGATTTCGTAGTTACCAAGCTTCCAGTTACCTTTCAGTTTGAAACAGGAATGTTATAGATATGAAATTATATGTAGAATAGTTTCGGTTACGTTAATTAGAATTTAAAAAATCAGATAAAAGTAGCACTATTTGCTTTTTAATTTCTAGTCTAAAATAACTTTGTTGATTAGGCAAAATAAACAAAAATTCACACCTACCACACTTTGTTGTCTTTTTTAACCCAATGCTTGACTGATAGAGAATGCCTTGTGGCATTAATTCCGCCTATGTACCACCACTGTAAATGAGGTTTAACTAAACAAATAAATTAAAACTTGTCAATAAGGACTCCATCTTTATACGAAACTATCCCAAAGTTTTATTTCGGATTCGTTTTTTTTTTTTTATTTCAAACCTACGATAGTTTAGGTTACGGTAACGGATCTCCATAACATCCCTAGTGTCAAACACGTTTTCTTAAAGGAAAGAAAATATTAGCCTAAGTCACTCAGGAATAAAACAGCTTTCCATCAGAGAAAAATTTTAGCAATCAGACCAGACTTTCAGAGAAAACCTCCTAAAAACAAACTTTACCTCTTTATAATATTAGTGTAGATAGGTTTATGTATTTGCACGTCGGCGTCGTTTCATTTTACTTTCGTATCGATCTGCAGATACCAAGTAACTTATTCTCATTTCGAAGACTTCCCAAACCGTTCTTGCACACTTTGTATAAAATACCTAACGAAATTTAGAAGTATTTTGCCAAATAAACTCAACTTTATCGTAATGTTTCAAACCTTGGGAGAAAGTTCTTCATTAATAATACAGTTTATGGGATATTTGCAAGCATCGAAACCACTTCCATTGCGGAGGACTTCTAACCCTCTTTGTTGAAACTTCTTTTGAATTATTTTTTTAAAGATATTTTACGAGACCTGTCACAACTTTTGTGTGAAAAATAACCCTTTTTCGTGACCGGTTTAACGACGTTTTCAGTAAACTTTTTTTTAACCTTATACCAAAGACAAAGTCTTCTGAGGCGTAGAATTATAACAAAAACGGATCTCACCAGAAGCCCATTAGGGCAGAATGGTACGGAAGTTTGAAACAAAGCCCTTTATTCTTCCATCGTACGCCCAATTTCACTTCAAACATCCCGAACACGCCTCTATTTCCATATTATCTACCCTTTCGCTACATAAAATTTGCTCGACGCGTATAAGGTGATACAAACAATGCTCCCTCGCTTCCCTCGCCCTTTCCATGTTAATGCCACTGTGAAAGACCATTTTCGTTCGTTCCGACGGGTTATTTAGGGTACAACGATAAACCGATTTCTTAAACTCAGCTAGAAATAACAGACGTTAGGGATTAAACTGCAAGATACGATCCTAAAGTCTTCCGTCTCTAATCTATTTTACGAATAGGGCAGCGTCTGTCTTTGGGATTATCTTTGAACCGCTGGCTGTGTTCAGCAAATTTAGATTTTTTCCCCGATGTCTTTAGATTGAATCCTTCTAAAAATGTATAAGATGAATCATTAATCGTTTTCGTTTCTCCTCAATCTCGTAAATCGACTCGACTATTTTGGATTAATTTTTTAATAAGCATTTTTTTCCGGTCTAGGGCGTCGGACTTTTACTGACTAATACCACACATGTGTCCTTCAGCTACCTCTTACGTTCTAGGGTGACGTTTATTCTTTCAAACGTTCCCGCAAAAACAGCGATTAGATGATCTCAAATAATATATAAGGAAACTTCCAAGTATACCTATGTTGTGTAGTTTCCCAAGAATGCGAGTGAAACCGCGAGTCACAGCCGGTATTAAAGTTATGTTTTCGTGTTGTGTTTTGTGAAAGAGAACACCGTGCCGGCTGTTAATCATCAGGAGTGGTGTCAACTGAGACGCGTGTGGGTTACTAATGGTGCTCATAAGTAGGCTTGCCACGACGAGAGAGCTTTATTAGTTTTGGTATTATTTTAAGGGTTACTGTTACAAGATGTTTTGAATTTTGAACGCACCTTAAACATGGCTGGTCCGAGCTGCTAGTCTTTGAAGTTTATTTTATAAATTTAAGGGTAACTAGTATTTAACTGTACGTCAATTTATTCCTGTTTTCTACTACAAAATATGCCTTTGTTCTACAAAAAATAGTAATTATGTACTAAAATATGCTCTTCTGGGTGGTTTAAAAAAAATAATCACCAAGGGAATGGCGAGGGCCCCAAGTCCCTTAATAATTTAAGTCTATTAATATTTGGTGTACTATTAGTATTTTTTGTGATAAGATTTTTGATGCACAGTTAAAAATTATTCCTTAATTTATTTTTATCCACTTAAAGCCGGTCAAATTCTTCGAAAATCATCAAATAACTCCTCCCGATTTGGGTGGAGCGAGACGATTTTTAGACTAACTAACTAAACCAACCCTACCTGTGTTCCCTCAGTTGCCCTTTGCGTTCCAAGGCCTCGGTAACCAGGGCCCTGAACAGGAAAACCCCAAGATGGTGATCGTACTAATAGTATAAGTGCTATACCTACGTTATTATGTTACCTTAAACAATTATTATGAACAAGCTCAACACTTAAAACAATCCAAACAATAAACTAAGATTACGCATTCAATCTACTTCAGATAAGTCCGAGTTAAAAATAGACCTTCGCTGTAATAAGGTAGCCCTTATCTACACCGCCTAAGGTCACTGCTAGATATACAACGGCTCTCTGGAACTAGAAACGTCATGGGCTACCATTGTTCGCGAGAAAAAGAAGGCAAGAACTTCAAATTCTATCTCACTCTTACCTAGAGCATTGTCTAAGTCTTCAACCGCAGCCGTGATCTTCGTCCTTATTGGATTATTTAGAAATAGTCGCAAAACAACGTTGTATGGCTTTCTTGTTTATGCCTTAAGTAGGGATCTACCAGTCGAGAGTTCTTGAACAATAAATAAACTTAGAGTTGTAAGATTTTAAAATTGTTCTTTGAATTTTAATTACTTGAAGTGATTGCAGGAATCGTGTAAAGCCACAGTTACCATCTTAAGGATAACATGTACATTGACAAACCTTATGATTTTAAGCATTAGGCAAACTCCTGTAACGTTTTTTTTTTTTTGCTAATGATTAGTAAGATTAGACTCATTATAGACAGCATTCATAGTTCCCTTCCATTCCAGTGTTGACGGGGCCCATTAGAGCCGATGCTTGCCAGGGCTTAGGTTTTGTTTGTAAGAGTTACCTCCACCAAAAGTGGATGGGAATTATTCGATGATTTCCGACCTTAAAAAAAGGGCAGGCCATTGCACAATACAGCCAGCACTTCGCTTGCTTTATTTATAAAATTATCCACAATTATAATGTTCCCAGAACCATGTCCATTATTTTACTCGTCAAACCGCTTGTGTATTCACTTCGGAGGATACATTACGTATTCACACGGGTGGACCCTACCGCTGTTTCACGTGTCCCGAATCAATACGCTCACAATCACGCTGTCGATTTATGTCCTAATTTAACACTGCTTCCACTGTATGCTAAGCAGTGTGTTCGGTATTCGGATTTGTACTTAATTCTCTGTGTCTCTGTGTTATGCATTTGTCCGGATGTTTATTACAATGTCCAGTTACAACCTTTTATTATTATAATAATAATACCATTTTTGGAGGCCCATTTGTTGAGAGCAAGTCACCCCCTGACTTTTAAAGGATGGAAATTAATAACATTATTTTGGCAGAGGCCATAGGCTTAACATAGTTCTGGTAAATAGTCAATTTAAGACTCCAAAAACCATAGCCCTATTGTTTTCGGTAAGTCCCCTCTTTGAGGCGTGGTTGGAAAGACCTCACGGCGTCCTCACATTCTGCATGACGCAGGTCCTCACCGGACACGGTAAGTTCGGGAGGTTCCTGCACCGGATTCGTGCGGAAACGACGCCCGGGTGTCGCCACTGTGTGGCCCACCCGGAGGACACGGTGGAGCACACGGTGGAGCAAGCGGTGCCCGCTTGGGCAGAGCAACGCCGTGTCCTCGTGGGGGCAATCGGCGGCGGTGATCTCTCGCGACGGGCCTTGGTTCAGGCCATGCTCCGGAGCGAGGAGGAGTGGCAGGCGGTCGCCTCCTTCTGCGAAGCAGTAATGCTAGCTAAGGAGGCGGCCGATCGCGTGAGGCAACGGTCCTTACGCTCCAACCGCCGCCGGGATTCCGATCCCGATTTCCGGCCACCGTAGGCGCGGGCTTGCAGACGGCGAGCAATGGGTGGCTCGCCGTCTGACCGTCCGGTAACCGTCCGGACCGAACCCAAGTCGTCGACGGCGCGTTTTGTTCCACGCGCGCCTCAAGGAGATGTCAGCAAATCGTAGGGGCCCAGCAGGGTCGAAGCCTACTGGGGCCACGGGTAGTGTGAAAGCGGAACCCGGGGCCCTGGGACGAAGGCAACGAAGGAACAGGAGTGGGTTTTTAGTCAGTAAGAGTCTGACACTATCTCGCGCTCCGCCCAAGAGCGGGGATGTCATTAGGATGATTTTCCCACCCAATAAAAAAAAAAAAAAAAAAGTCCTATTGTTTTTGTTTTTCATATGTCGCAATAATTTCCCACCAATCGGGGGTTGTCCTTGGATGCATAACACAGCGCGTACAGGGATAATCGCTGGTTGATACCAAGTTCCATTAAAAGCGTCCAAAGGGCGAGGGCGGGGCTCTGCGAATTGGTTTCAACTCCTCGTACGCCTTCCAAAGGTCCAAGACCTCAGGGTTCTGAAATATAATAACACATAATAATAACTTGTGTTCCTTGATTATCACGGTTGTCGACATGTGGGAATTGGACACAGCAGTCATTGTGCCGATAGTCATGACGGTCAATGGCTTAATAGCCAAGAGCGTCGACCTCTCGTTGGGCAGTTGGATTTAAAGCCTTGATCCATAAGGCAGTACTCCTGGACATGGCGCGTATAGTTCGAAGATTCCTTTCTCAAGAGCCCAGACCACCGTTAGCTTGGACCCTGTTCCCGATGCACGTGGGCTACAATTTTTTTTATATTTTTAAATGTATTTTTAATGCTTTTTTAAGAAATATTTAAAAATGTAAATAACACCTATGTATAGAAAATAAATGACATAACAATAAGAGCCCAGACCACCGGTTGCTTGGACCCTGTTCCCGATGCACGTGGGCTACAATTTTTTTATATTTTTAAATGTTTTTTTTTAATTTTGCTCGTTTTTTAAGAAATATTTTAAATAACACCTATGTATTAGAAAATAAATGACATTATAATAAAATTAGTCTGTATATTGTCTTTGTTTTTCCTTATGTCGCAATAGTTTTTCACCAACCGGGGGTTGTGCTTGGGTTCACTAGAATAGCGCGTACAGGGATAATCGTCGGTCGGTCAGGATAACGTTCCATTAAGTGTCTGAAAGGCCTCTACGACTTGGTTTCGGCACCTCATACGCCTTCCAAAGGTCCAGATATCTAACCATAAAATTAGCCTGTAACCTACTAATTGTTGTTTTCTTTTCAAATGTTTGATGTAAATTGATGGCCTGAAACACAAGTTTCCATTAACCTAGATCAGGCAGGTCTACATAACAGTTAGAATTAAATTTTCCTCGATTGTAATTAATGTTAATCATCATTTTACTTAACACTTGAATATTTTTTTGTTGCTGCTAGGCAACGGTTAGCCTTCTTCCCGTGTTTCCAATTATCTGTTGGAATTTCATCCCTAATCAGAAAAGGAGTCGAATTCGCCACGTCATCTCCTTCTCTACTGGGGCCACGGGTAGTGTGAAAGAAATCGAAATCCGGGGCCCCGGGACGAAGGCAACGAAGGAACAGGAGTGGGTTTTTAGTCAGTAAAAGTCTGACACTACCCGCTCCGCCCAAGAGCGGGATTTGTCATAAGATGATTTTCCCACCCAATAAAAAAAAAAAGTCATCTTCTGACTTTTTTTTTAAATTCTTGATAGGGTCGCGCTTGACCGCTATTTCACCTGATGGAAAGCGACGGTATTACGACTATATTATAACTTTATGTTTAGTTTTCAAAGTTACATCATTAACTTAATTAAGTCCGTCCATGAACTTTCTGCAATCCGGGCTTCCTTAATCTGGGTCAAATTCAAGTACGAGTACTCTGGTTTAAAAATACACACGGCAACTAAATAGTTTGACTCGGGACGCTTCTCGGTCAAATGTCAATGGTCCTTGTTTAGCAATTTACCCAATTGATGGACACGTGTGACGCAAATCGAGTTTTTAACAACGATATTCATTAATTCTTTTCCTAGGTAATTAGAATAGAATATATAAATACTGTTGTTAGTTAAGACTTTTGGACAAACACAATCAACTTGTCGTCCATTAGTCCAGTCAAATTATTCAAAAAAATGAGAGTAAGGTTAGGTTAAATTTTTTGTCTGGGCTAATTTTATGATATAACTTGCCGTTTTGCTGGAAATCGTGAAAAACTCGTTTTGGTGTCTTTTGACCCCGAGTATTTTTTTTTCCAGGTGTCGGATCGATGACGACTTTTTAGATTTCATTTATGATGGTTTTTCATAAACAATCCCACCAATTTTCAGCAAGGCGCATTGATTCGCGCCCTGCTATGTCAACATAGTTAAGTGTTGACTTTTCGGATTTTCGTGTCGTGACTCGTGGCGTTTGTTTAGTGTTTTCATAAAAATTCGAAGCGTTGGAAAGTGAAGAGTTAAGAGTGCAGATCACGTGCAGTCTGAAAGGGAACCCCGATGTCTTGGAACGCACGGCAAATAAAGAACATAGGGTGTGGTTCTAGTCAGTAAAAGTCTTGACACAACCTGTCCTATAGCGAGAGAAGTCAATCTATGATTTCCTAGATTGACTTCTAAAAGAGTGCAGATGTTGATGTCCAGAGGACACGGCCAAGAGGTGAGGCATTGTTTAAAACTTAGGCACCGCAGTCCCACTATGGCTCCGTAATTCCGTGTAACGATAATTACATAATCCAATACCATAAAACAGTCGATAAAATCTACATCCACTTCCACTTTCTACAATACATTTCTTCAAAGATCTCCCGAACTTCCACAGAGGAACCGGAACTGTATCCTGCCGGTGGTTCCCGCGCTGAATAATTCATGGCGCATCGCGTCGCGTGCGCATTGCCATTGATTGACGGTGGATCGGTGAAATCGATTCTTTCGACGATGACATCACGAGCTAACGTTTTATTGCAGGAAAACCTTGTAACGGTTACACAGGGAATTGGAAGTGCCTTGAAAACTGTAATGGGGGATATTTAACTTGTTGTTTGCGGCTTTGGCTGCTGACGAAGGGAACGTAGGTACTAAGCTACCAACTTCCTATCCTCTAGGGTTGCGGTTTGTTAGAAAGAGTTACCATGGCCCTAGCAAAAAGGAACACTGTGGGTTTTAGTCACACTCCCTTCCGCACGACCCAGGGCGGGAAAAGTCATTTCATGATTTCCCACACTATAAAAAAGGTACTACTGAGATTATACTGGGTTTCTGAATTGAGTATTTTGAATTAGGAATGTCTCAAAGAAAACTTTTAAAGTTTTGGTAGGTTTTCAGGCTAGAATTTAAAAAGTTCTCAACTTCAAATGCTTTCACCATAGGCGCGGGCTTGCGGACGGCGAACAATGGGTAGCTCGCCGTCCGGACCGAGCCCAAGTCGTCGACGGCGCGTACTGTTCCACGCGCGCCTCAAGGATATGTGAGCAAACCGTAGTGGCCCAGCAGGGTCGAAGCCTACTGGGGCCAAGGGTCTGATTCTGAAAGGAAGACTCGGCCCTGGTACGAAGGGCAACGAAGGAACAGGAGTGGGTTTTTAGTCAGTAAAAGTCTGACACTAACTCCCGCCTAAGAGCGAATGGGCGGATGTCATATGATGATTTTCCCACCGAAAAAAAAAAAATTCAAATCTTATATCAGAAATCGAGATATAAAGTATCATACATAAGTCCCAATTTAAGCCGTTGAGGCGTTATTTTTTACTAACAATACATTTTAAAATTTAACTGGAAGATACGGCGATGCAGCACAAAAATTACGCTAATTTGTTCAAATATTGCGGCGTAAAATAATTTAAAGAACTGAACTTCAATGAATCTTAAAATCAGTCATGACAATTTCAGAGAAAACATTTAGGTTGAATTTTTTTTTTTTGCTCGGGAATGTTACTTTTATATTGGACACATCACTGACGTCACGCAATGAAACAGATTCCTTGAACGATGAATGATTTCGGTAACTGGGAGTTCCCAGTTCCTGTCTTGATTGTAATCTTAGACCAGTCATTGATATATCCATGAATCAATCCAGTGCTCATGGTATTGTATTGATTCGTCATTTGTCGAAAAGCCGTCATCGTGTTTAGCGTTATTTTTAACCGACTTCAAAAAGAAGGAGGTTCTATGTTTAGCTGAATGTATTTTTTTAAAGTGAAGTGTTTCAGAACTAATACTCTTAGTTTTCATAGCATTTTGAAAAACTTGACATCGATTTAGCGTTACTTTATCTTGTATACATACTGTTACTGAGAAGCAGATTTTATACGTCGACACTGGTCAGCTTCTTTTTCTTTACCCATGGAGTTTCTTGCCGGTTCTTCTCTATAGGAAACGACCAATTTGGAACCGTGCACTAGCTTTTGACGTTTTATAAGTGACCATGTAGGCCTATGTGAAGTAAAAAACTTTTGACTTTGACTTCAGGAAACAGCTTCTTTAATATTCTGTGTTCACACTAACCACGGTTTAATTTATCGTCAAAATCGACTGTAGGAAAGAAAGGTTGAATTTTGAGAACCTGTTTTAACTATTCAGCGCGTCGTGCCATATATTGCTGAAAGCTGTATTCTTGGAGTGTATTAGAGGAGCTAAAGACACGGCAGTGGTGATGGACTAATTTTATAAATATTAATATTGCGATGAAAAAATCATCTTGTACCGATTTCTCCTGCGCAATTCCAGATTCTATTTAGTCCTTTTACTACAGCTTCTCAACTGTCAAGTGTACACCAGTGGTTCACTTTAGAAAAAGTGTGTATTTAATTCAACTAAATAGTTAATTCCCCACAATTTTAATATGTTTTTTTTTTAATATTCCGAACAGTCGAAAGGATAGTGAAACACGCCTAAAGGATCATTGATAATGATGCATTGTTGAAGCTTCAAAGTCTTGAGCATCGACGCCGAGTTGATAGCCTGTCGGTTTTCTACCGGTTGCATTTCGGGGAGTGTGCGTCGGAATTGCATAACTTAAATTCCGCCAAGCCCGTTCCGTCACTGGTACATGGTGGACATCCCACCCATATGCACTAAAATTTTTTGGGAACACATACATTGGGCGTACAGCTAAGGAGTGGAATTTCTACCGGAGTCTGTGTTTCCTGTTAGCTACAACTTAGGGGTCTTTAAGTCAAAAGTGAATCGGTTACTTCTAAGCAAGCGTGCTCCACTTGCCATCAGGATCACTATACCTGGTGATATAGTGGTCAAGCGCGAACCTATCAATAATTTAAAAAAAACTGCCAGTGGCAATTTAACACCAATAAATATGTCAAGCAAAATATTGAAGTATTTCATTCAGCTTACTTGACAGATTATCGTCATCATCATTATGTCAACTGACAAATAGGACATTAGCTGGACCCATTTACTTGACATAGTAATGACAGCCGCTAACGAATAATAAGTACTCAAGCCAAATTGTCTTCTGTCAACTCAGTAGAAATATTGCCAGCAATATATTCGCGAAGAAGCAACAATATCGTCATGTCAACGTTTTTGAACAAATTGCTCATCAAAATATCGCCATTTAATCCTCATTACGGGCTGTTACAATCGCTTGTCAGTCGGCTGACAAGCCTGCCTGTACCTTTGTGGAAGATGATGGACGTATGAATTGACTGTTCGTTTGTATGTGTGTGTTGTGAGATTGTTATGTGAATGTTGCTGTGGGTAAGAAGATATTTTAAGGTGTGTTTAGCTTCAGAAATGTTGAAACTTTCAATTCAAAATTACTCCTTAATGCTTCCTTCAGTTCATGCTTACGTTTAGTTATCTTCTTCGTAAATAATTGTGTAGTTCACTCACTTTTTAGGGTTCCCTACCTCGAAAGGACAAAACAGAACCTTTATAGGATCACTTTGTTGTTCGTCTGTCTGTCTGTCTGTCAAAACGCTTTATCTCGAGAACGCGTAGAGGTATCGAGTTGAAATTAACCTTAAAACCATATACTCAGATCTACGGTCCCTTGAAGCTGTGAAAAAATCAAACTTCTAAGTTAACGAATAAAAAAGATACGGCCTTTTATGTCGCAAAAAACGTGTATTTTGATACTATCAAAGGAATCAAAATTCATAGGGCACTTCCCGTTGACCCCGAATCCTGAAATTTGGCATAAAGGAAGGTAATAGCAAATAGAAGGGAATAGCACAAGTATAGGAAAAAATCTGAAAACAGTAAATTTATTGTTATCTAAGTCACAAAGAAAAATTGCATTTCGGAAAAATCTTCGAGACTCCATTTGAAAATTGTGTTTGTACGGAACCCTCAGTGTGCGAGTCCGACTCGCAATTGGGCAATTTTTTTTTTATTGTCGCACTAATAGTATAAAGGCAAAAGTTACGTATATATGTTACTTCTTCACGCTCGAACGACTGAACGGGTTTCGATGAAATTCGGCGCACGGGTAAACTATAACCTACAATAGCTTAAAGGATTTTTATTCCGGTGGAAATCTGTCATTGCAGCACTCAGCTCCATAACAATTACTCCTTAAGAATTCCACCTCGGTCACACTGACAAACTTTCTCTTCTTGTATCATAATGTACTTACTATATTACAAAAAAATACAGCCGACTTCAAAAACAAAGTAAAAAATGCAAATAACTTTAATTTTGGAAATAGGTGTCAAAAAACTAAGAAACGAAATTAGAAACATAAACTCATGTTATCTGGTATTTTTATTTGGTTTTATTGTAATCTATTTTTGTAATGCACATACGCCAAGTAATATAACGTTAAATTAACTGCACAACCTTGTTTTTATTTCGTCTACTGCTGTATTAAATGAGTACTGTCTACATTTTATTTCATTGTGTGGTCACACTACTCGGTCTATTATCATAAGATTTATAAAAATGGATTATCTCAGGGGCCCAAGTCCGCTATTTTTATAAATTCGTCATTCAAACACGATCCCATTGTCATTTTGCTAAAAACTCGTAATCTGCTAATTCATAATGATCGATCGTTGATCGATCAATGGTCTCGTTTTAGAGTTGTGGTAGAATGACAATACCGAGCTTATTAAAAGCAATGACCTTCTAATGGTAGGTCACTGATCAAAGAAACTGTCAAAATTTTAGCAGATTACCGCATACGTCAGATATTCATTTGTCAATATGTACGAGATTACCATTCTATGGCACTACTTTCAATGGAGTGTCAGTAGTTGACCATTGGAAAGTCATAATCACGACATTATATTAGTAGATTACCAAACTTGTCAAAATCAACAATTATGAAATCAATGATAGACCATTCTGACACTATTGTAATAGCAGACTTAAGGCCCTGCTAGGAGGTAAGAAATACACAATTTTAGATGCTTATTATTTAGTAGAAACTTTCTACTAACAGTTAGGTATACTAGACTTTCTGATATATCTCTCGTCTCCCAGCTAGAACGTGCTCATATGTCAGTGGAGGCGAGGATTGTGGGACCAGTTTTAATAATCGCTATCCTTAAAATAAGCCGAATACTTCTAGTCCATTTTTTTTTTTAAAAGCATTTAAGATTCTTACTAAAACTTCATGTAAAAAAAGAAAGATTTTATTTTTTAGATTCGGTAATATGACTAAGACATTTTTCTATATGAGGGACCACAGTTTAGTCGTTATATATTTTTTAACTTTGGTGCTATGTGGTCTGAAATTCATTAAATATCTTTACGTGCTCTCTACTAAATGCCTGAAGTTAGAATACGTCAATTCTTCTGATACTTTTCGAGATCTGGTTGATGGTCTGTGAGGACTGAGAGACTGCATTTTAAGGGCTGTAGTTTTTAGTATATTGGTTCACAAATTCCCAGACTTGTTCTACAGTTGCTTTAAGTGTACTACTAAATCATATACTTTTTTTTTGCTAAAAATCGATGTGGTCCCTCAGTTGACACGCACATATAGAAGAAGCTTTACACATTTAATTCTGAATGACGACAGCTTTTCTGAAAAACTTTTAAGGGTTTAAAACTACACGTATTTTCTGGAACAAGTTTTGTGAAACATTCGAGTAAATCATAGAATTACCGAATGCCAACAGGCGTTAACTCTCCTTTTTTGCATTTGGTTGCGTTTTTTGTATTTTTGGTTGTCATGGTTATAATAAATACAGTGATATTACAGAAAATACAAAACACAAAGAAACCAATAAATACGTAATTTCGAAATAAGGATAACGTACCTTTAATATTAAAGTTTATTTGAACTTCAATCCAAAGATGAACACTTCAAAGCAACCCGTTTTAAAAAACGGCAATTTCATAAGTGAAGACCTGTTATTAAAGTGACTTGTATCTGTATGACAATTTTTTCATCATTTTTTGACTATGTAGGTAAAGAGAGTTAAAAGTTTACAAAACCGATCATTATTATTGTATTTGCGCTAGTTGACATATTGAATTAATAAATTTTCTTTTCTGCGTGTATTTCCACACGAAGTAATTTAGGGAAGGATAATAATTTTGGAATTAATCATTACCTTTGTGTTAAAAAAACCTGTTGTGTATATTTGTGGAATATCCCGGTAACATAATTACCCAAGTTTGAAATGTACACGTAGGTAGGCACTATAGTGCATGTTGACTAACATATAAGAAATTTATTTATTTAAACTTCATGTACAGTGGTGGTACATAGGCGGACTTAATGCCACAAGGCATTCTCTACCAGTCAACCATTGGGTTAAAAAGACAACACTGTGGTAGCACAATAAATAAATAACAGATATTTTTGAAATAGAAATAATAATAAATCATCATTAATATAATGAATCATAAAATAATAGATTATTATATCATGGCAGACAGCTGTGTTAATTGGAACTTCCTTATGCCGCAATTTCTACTTTCCCTTGCAAAAAATTAGGAAGCGATATAAGGCTTTCTGGGAGTTTGTACGGCACTGAAAACATCGCGACTAGGTATTGTGATATCGAAGGAACTCGTATTAATTATTTTTCTTATTAGGTAGCGAATTGGCTAGGTAAATGCACTTTTACAGATTTTGAATATTTAGAATTCAAAAGGTTTGAAAATTGATAAATGAATGAATTGTTTCTTGTTTTAGAAGTGAAGTGATTTTTGGTTGAAAAAGAAATATAATTATAACTGCGACGTATATTTTGACTTCTTTGATTACACATCGACCAAGGCCTACCTATCAGAGCTTGGTTCCCTCAGCATTGTCTTGGTCAATATCAAATTTTTGACCGCCACTGTCACGTATACATGACAAAGCAAGTGTCCAGCACGCCGCGGTCACGACTACATGACAGATTAAAGAAATAATAAGTTTTGGACTCTGAACATCAGGTACGAAACGGGTGTGTACGTATGTAACCCAGATAAACTCATTCAAGAAAGGGGGACATTGAAAAATCTTCCACAGCATAATAAAACAGCCCAAGAGGGGTAATAATTAACAGTCGTCGGATGCAAGTCTGATGAAACCCGCTCCAAGCATAATTTCCTTCAAGACTAGTCGTTATGTCGAGGAGGCGTGGCCAGTGCCTATATATCATCTGAGGATATAAAGACCCAATGACGTTTTTTTTTTAATGATTATTTGTACTCGTTTTTCATTTTTTGATAAGTGTTGTTGGGGGCGGAAAATTATTAAAAAGTTATGTGCATTAAAGAATTTATTTCTATAGGTTTACTGTGTTGTATTAATTATGTAAAAACGTTTTCTAAGTCAGCTTAGCAAACTTCGTTCTGCAATAAAAATTATTAAAGAAAAAAATTGATTCTCAGACCCACTAAAAAGACATAATAAATCATAAAAATCGGTCAAGCCTTTTCGGCGGAGTTCAATAGCAAACACAGTAACACGAGATTTTTATTACATTAGATATATTACCTGAACTTGGCCTGACTTAATATTTCTTTTTTAATCAAATTTGAAAACCCTATTCTTTAGCATTTGTATAAACCGGCCCCCAAGTTAATAAGTTAGTTTTTTTTTTTTAATGCGATCTTCGATATTACAGTAGGTACAGTCAAACAGGGTGAATAGGAACGCAGGGGTGAATAGTAACAAAACTTTGAAAGTTTTTTTCACATTATTAAGAAAGTGTTTGCAATACAAATGCAAAAAAAAAATGACGCTTTGCTAGAAACCATTGTTAAGAAAAATGAGTGAATGTCCTAATCAGATTTATGTTTCTATTCACCCCTGCGGTTCCATTTACCCCGTTTGATGGACTTAGGCGAGAAGGCGTGGCTGGTTATTAGTTGAAAGCTCTGAAGTGGAGAGGATTGGATTGTAAAAGAACATACTTATGTTTCAAGCTAGAGGGAAGTGTTATTGAAGTTGAAGTTTACGACTAAAGGCACGGGCAGGCCTGAGGCGCTGCTAAAATTGAGATCACTCAATACTGAGTGCGGATCCACCGTTGTAGGTCAAGATGGGCATACCCACAACCTTTTATGACTACTACTTTCACGGTTATGCCGATGATGCTACTTTTGTAATTTTCATTAGTGAAATCATAAACTTTTATTTCAAATAGACTATTTAAGTACAGGCACTTTTAAACTGTCAAAATGTCGGTCAGACAGTAAAAAAAGAAGCTAAATTACACGTTCCAACAAAGCATAAGTTCTCTATGGAGACGAACGTGTGAGAAACTCCATGGATCATATTACGAACAAACTAACAGGTTTTACAGGTTTATTAATTTACTAGTGTTTGCCCCACGGCTTTGCCTACGTCGAACTAGCAGCAAATACACTACAAAATCTTGGTCAGGGCGGCAACATTTTGTAAACATGTCCTTTGTAGGAATGCACTATATCGACCATAAGTGAGCTCATACTCGGACTCGCACTTATTCTATTTACGGATGGGTCAGCTGTGAGTGCTGTGACCACAACCTTTTTTGAGGGCTAGATCCGCGCTGAAAATACTTCACGGAACATGACATGAAACTGGAACAAAAATACGTTGTAGTAAAAGAGATACAAAGTTGTAAATTCTTTAAGTTGCTCGCTTATTTATTTTATACATACCTACTTTGTCCTTCATTCTAAAGAAAGCCCCACTTTTTTTATTGATCGGAGCTTGAAATAACATAAAAGAGCACAAAACGTACACTCTTCACTTTATTTTTAGTTAATCAATAAAAGAGTACACGAAACCCTTGTTTTATCGCTCCAGCAATAAAACCTAAGGCGAAATCTACAAAATAAAACGTAAATGTCTAATTTTGGTTGAGAGCTTTCTAAAAAAAACTTCGAAAGAATTGCAGAAATCCCTAGCTCTCAAAGTTAAGGATTCACGCAGCAATAATCGTTTTGCTACCGTTTATCTACGCCTATGTAACATTCAGAAAGCACGAATGGGGCAAAATTACCCCATCTTTTTTAATCCCGGATTTTAATTTAAATAAATAATAACACTCGAACCGGACGTACAGAATAAATCCCGGATCCTAAAACTCAACCGCTGCCAAATAAATCCTAAGCGGGAACAAAAAATTAATTATGCTTTCATAAAACAAGCAAAAACTCTAGTCACTGGTGCTAAGAGTCATAGATTTCACGTTATGGAGGGCAGTGATATTTTGGATATGAAATTACTAATACGGATATAACAATAATTTTATACTCGTTTCGCATACACCCGATATAGCTCCATCCCCGTAGCAGTTCAGTTTAGGTCATCAAATGAATTGTGTTAAAAGCTCGTGGTAGGGCCTCAGTTTACTCGGTAGCAAGACATGCAAAGTGTACATGACGTTATTAAGGCCAGATTCTACTCATTTTGAACCTCTGGAAATCCACAAATATGAAAGTTAACACCATGAAAAATTATTTTATTAAAATTGACTATATTGACCAAACGCTAAACAAAAATTAAAACATGATATAAATTAGTTGGCTCGATAAAAAAAATCTCGAATCCGACCCTAACTTAAAAAAAATCTCGAATCCGACCCTAACTTATGATTTCAAACGTGTATATCTATGAGATTACGTCAATGTTGTTTATGTTTACTATTTATTTACACATTTGCATTTTTATTGCTTTTTTTTTTACTATTGTTTATATTTACATGTTATGTTAGTCTCTGTCGGTCCCGGCCAGGTGCAATAGACAACCACAGACTAAGCTGTAGACATCAGACAACTGTGATTTGTCTAGTGTCTATGGTGCAGCACAGTTATGCCCGGTTTACACATGGTTCAACAGATTGCTGCTGTATTTTATTGTGAGTCTGTTTGGGCAGAATAAACATGTTTTCTTTCACTGTAATATTTGAAAGATACATAAAATAATAAAGCTTGTTTTTTTTAAAGAGTCTTGCAAAAACAAAAATCTGGAATAGCTATGTTTTTTTATAAATATAAAATCGCCGTTACTGGCCGCTAAGTCGACATAGACCCGGGCAGAGTTCATACAAAATATTCTGTTACTACAACCGGCTCTTAAGTGGTCCCTACTAGACTAATCGATTCGAGGGAATACCTGCAACCACTTGAAGATAAAATTATAGAGCACTATACATAACATCAAGATAGCGTAATCGATAAGCCAGAAATTCTGTTGAATGCATCTATATCTATATAATTACAAGAAATTGAAACGACACGTGTGTGTATCATGTCAGGTGACCATTATTAGATATGATTTCACAATACTATTCAACAATATTGCGTACTGCTTGTAAATGATTGGATACGTGCTATCAGCGACTTTGCCCATGTAAAAGTTGAGAATTATCTCAAGGAAACGTACCTCCCAGAAGGGTGCTATCCTATGTTCTAATCAACGTCGTGTGTTCCAAATCCGTCCGTTCAATCGTCGAGATGTGTTTGATTAACTAACGTCCAAACATAATGTAGCAATGTTAAGAAGGTTCGATTCCAATTGATTTTGCATCTTTGATTCCGATTTAAGTTCTAGTATATAAATTTTGATTAGTTTTAGTATTTATTTATTTATTTTAAACTTCATGCAACATAAAGTACAAAGGTGGACTTAATGCCTTAGGCATTCTCTACCAGTCAACCTAGGGTGGTGAAGAGACAATATGGTAGGTGCATAAAAATGAAATTTTACACGAAAAACAAGATAAAAAAAAGAAAAAGTATACATATGATTAAAATGCACATACATATATATTTAATATAATATATATATATTAATATAAAGTAAAGAAAGAAGTTTTGAGACGATTCTGCTATTGATGGAGCAAATGATTCCGCACCTTCCGCTTAAATGCATATCGACTTTCGGCCGTCCTGATATCGAGAGGAAGCGCATTCCACAGAAGGATGGACTGAATATAGAAGGAAGAATGGACAAAATCAGAAGTATGAGAAGGACAGAGCAGAAGGAGATTGTTTGATTGTTGTTTGTTGTTGTTAGATCGATTGTTAGTATTGCTTCAAATGACGTTTCTGCCTTCGCCTACCGCTTAAGTACATTAGGAGGCGGTTTAAGGTACGTCACGCTATTACCGTTTGTAGGGCAAAAGTTAATAGCGTGATGTACTTACCTTAAACAGACTGGACCAGTCAAAACTGTGCGTGCTGATCACGTTAAGTTTGCAAAGAAATTTAACTCGTGAGTCTAGTTCCTCTGGTTTTTGGAGTAAAATAGTTGGTGTAACCATTTTAATTTGATGATTGTTGATTTCTATGAATTATAGTGCATTCATCCCATGTGATTAAACTGATTCTTGGAATTTTTTCCCAAAGGGCATTTTTACGGATCGAGGACACGCTATCTTTTTGCAAAAATAGTCAGAGGCAGTTTAAAAGAGAGTTTATTAATGCCTGAATAAACGATGATTAAATAAACAATAAATAAAAGTTGAATGAGCGGTGCGTCCATCTGCTAATAAGATGCAGATATACCGGACAACGCGACGGCCACGGCCGTGCGTGTAGTACTTGATCACTATTTTGCCTCGGCGTTATTTTAAAACAATGATCTCCTAAGATATTTATCGAAAGCAAATAATTTAAAAGGCAATTTTATTCAAAACTAGCTTCTGCCCGCGGCTTCGCTCGCATGAATATAAGCTTCTCCATAGAAAATTTGGAACCCCGCTTCATCCCTTTCGGGAGTGAATTTTGGAAAATTCTTTCTTAGTCTTTGCCTACGTCATAAAAGGAAACCTTGTATAAAATTTCACGCTCCTAATCCTAGTAGTTTCGGCTGTGTGTTGATATGTCAGTCAGTTAGTTTCTCCTTTTATTTAAATAGATGAAATACTCAAAATTAATATTGTATTTATTTAGATAAGGATTAATATTATGTTTATGATAATGCATTATTTCAGGACAAATTTGATTACCATAAAAAAGGTCATAGTGAGCCAATCTTAAAAGATAGACATAATTATGCCGTCGCAAACTTTTTTTAAAAAAACTTAAAGGGGAACAACTTTTTAGTATATCATTTTTGCGTAACTTTGACCGTTTACGCAGCGCACGCAACGTGAGTTCTCAAATGGAATATTTTTTCCTTGTTTTTGGAACATTTTCAGTCGATACTCCGCTCCTATTAGTCATAGCGTGATGTTACATAACCTATAGCCTTCCTCGATAAATGGGCTATCTAACACTGAAAGGATTTTTCAAATTAGACCGGTAGTTCTTGAGATTAGCGCGTTCAACCAAACAAACTTTTAAGCTTTATAATATTAGTATATGTAGATGATTTGCGAAGATAGGCTGGGTCATTAAGGGGTTCACTAAGGGATTGTAGGCTATATATAAATCTCGCCTTTAGGTTTCAGACTATACCTACTTAGGTCAGATTTTTTAACCGACTTCAAAAGAAGGAGGAGGTTATCAATTCGGTTGTATTTCTTTTAATATTTGTTATCTCAGAACTCCGTCGTTTATGAACCGATCCACATTTTTGCCCATTAAAGGATATGCTTCCAGATTGGATCCATTTTTTCAAAATCCAGTTCTGATGATGGGATCCATGAGGAATCGAGGGAGCTCCTCAAGTATTAGAGGCTATATAGTGATTTCGGTATTTTCGTCAAGAAATTAAGCATTTTCAGTCAAAAAAGTAACATTTGATGAAGTGGAACTGATGAAGAAGAACAGAAATGGCCAACGGAACTTCATACTCACATAGATATCACAATGCTGATAGTTAAGCGACTATGACAATATAAATAAATAAATGATTCTGAATACTTATGTTAAAAATAGTATCATCGAAGTGACCTAATGATGTTTGAGCCGAAAGATAGGAACCGGAACTCTGTAATTATGTAATTAATCAATTCATCCTAGCCGTGTTTGGACTTATTAGAATTATCATGAGATGCTCTTTGGCTTATAAGGTACTATCGAAATGATCAGATGATGGAGCCAGAAGGTGAATGGTAGACACGGAGACTTTATATCAAAAAAATGTATCCTAGTAGTGTTTGGATTAACTGGAATTGTTATGAGAAATAGGCACTCTAGATATAAGTGTATAGCAACAAAAAACAGTGAAATAAAAAAAAATACCAAAAAAAATAAACGACTTCACTATTAAAAAAAACAATAAAAGGATCAAAATAACTTTCATTTCAGAAGTCTGTGTTAAATAAGAAACAAACAATGCCTAGAAACAATTTTTTTATTCACGACACCGCTTGAACCAGCGATAAATTGATACATATCACGAAGAAATAAAGTATATTCCAAGCTTCAGTTCATTTGTCTTATATTCCGGACTTCCTTTCTTCTTGTTTTTTATTCGAAACAGGCCAGAACGCGGTGGATGTCCATAAATCAATCGATTCCCGAGTTTGGCGCGCTATATTTTATGGCTAGAAGAAGATCGATGCTATTCTTATGGTAATCCGTTCTTTCGGGGTCAGGGAGTGGAGGAAAAACTATTTCAGCTGGATCGTTTCCCGCGATATCCGTGTTGACTAAGTAAAATGGTTTAATGTTACACTCTAGTAAATCTGATCTGAATTTTAGATGCTTTGATTTTTTGCATTATCAGCATTATCATTCCCTTGCCCTGATCTCAATGTGTTTGGGGTCAATGCAACATAAATAGCTACAACCTTGGTGGTCTTTAAGTCAGGTTGGAGTTTCGGTTTCGGCTAAAATGGGACCGAATATTCGGCGCGGCCGTAAACTAGCGTCTTTGAACTGACTGTTGTGATGGGAATAGATACATAAAACGGACTAACTGGTTCGTTTATGTACGTTTATTTTTATGTAATAGCCGATTTATTCGATTATGTAGTATTTTATGACAGTTATATATTTTTAAACATAACTGCCAAAACTAGTCAAGAATAACTGTATCGAAATAGTTTTTTTTTATTTCTTGTCAGTTTTTTTGTTACCAGTGTCAGCTTCGGCTCCGGTTATGACCGAAACTGGAAGAGAAGCCGAATTTTTGGTGACGGTTTCGGCTACATGTCGAGTTTCGGTTGGTCACTACTTTTCATTCATGTCTTTGTGAGCTGTTAAGTGGTACACCAAAATACTTTTAATCGCTATCCTTTTAAATCTTCGTCAAGATAAATATATCCTTGTCCGATTAAATGATGTATAGAGATCTGATCACTTAATTGGCGCTCGCGACGGTTGCTGCAATTGTTGCGCAATTACCGTTGTTGATTTTTATTGATTTCCGCTGTGTAATACCTTTTTTTAATACAAAGTTGTGCTACATTGAATTTCAGTTGAGAGGTGGTAACGATTGGCAAAGGATATTATTAATCGAATAATGTAAAGCGAAACTTTTCAATATTAATAAGGATTTGATTAATTGGTGATCCAGATTTGGTTAAAACCAATTTACAAAGCTTAGATCACAGACGTAGGGTAGCCAGCCTTTCGGTATTCTATAGAATGTATTTTGAAGAGTGTGCGTAGAGGTAATAATTCATTTTCATAATTTATTTTTAATGAATTAATTATGAATAAATCAAGTAAACTATGAAAGAACTTTAATATTAGGCTTGCAATAATATTTTTTTCCCGTTTACCAAGAATATTAAAATTTGGCACAATGCAAGGTCTTATAGCACAAGTATTGGAATAAATCTGAAAACTGTAAATTTGTTGTTACGTCACATTTGTTTTTTGTGATTCGGAAAAATCTTCCGAGACTCCATTCCGGAATTGAACTATTTACATGGGTAACTTTGTACAAAACCTTCAAAGCGCGAGTCCGACTCGCACTTGCCCATTTTTTTTTCTTTGACTGACTGATTCTTGATGACTCCTGTTACCAAGACACCCGGAACCGAAACACATATCTGTAAGCCATACAAATATTTATTCCGTTCGGGAATCGAAACCGCGACACGCAACGCAGCAGCTTATCCTTCAACCACTGCTCAAATCATGCCTTCAATTAAATATATTATTTATCGTTGTAATCACGTGTCGTCTATGTAGTTAAACACTAATCGATAATTAGGTGCTGATTAATGTTTTTTGTGATCGTAATGACAGTCTCAGTTAAGTTGTTAATTAAGTTTTTATTACCAACTTTTGTCTCCTCGAAATTATTGCCTAACCTAACTAGATTGGGGTTGTGCTGAGGCTTGTTATTAGAAACTTGTTTTATTTTATGAGATAGAATCATCAAAAAATTCCTCTCGCTCTGGGTAAAGAAAGAGGGAACATCAGACTTTTACCACCTGCCCTATGCCTTCCATGGTCGCGATAAGTCTTTCGAACATTCCCACATTTTTTTAGTGTTGGCATTTGTCATTCTTGTTCTTTTTTGGCACCTACCGTTGAAGCTTTCTTCCATTTGTAGGTCAATTTAGAGTCAAGCTAAATGTGATGGCTAGTAAGGAGACGATTATCTACTCCGATGTAGACTGATCTATGGATAAAGGCTTATGCGGCTATGCCCAAGAAACCAGCGAGTGAAGTCGGGCTGTGGTTGACGATGATACAAAATAGTGTCGATAGCGACATCGCCACATAAGAACTAAAATTCAAAATTCTGCATCGCGTTATTAGAGTTCTCCACGCGATCAGAACATAATACAAAAACCCGTAATCAAGTAACGCGCAGTTGCCCGGACCAGACACAACACCCGTTTGGTCAAAGGACCAGACACGACACCCTGTTGCGTATACCTGTAAACGTTCTTCAAAACCATTTTTAAATGGATCAAAAACGACGCAGATATCAAACGCTATTGAAGGTACTACACACTTCTTCTACGATCAAAGCAAGCCAAACTGCTTCAAAAACGAACGAAACATATTTGTGTAGCCGAACTCAGTCTATATTTGGCTTAACACTTCTAAAACTCGGCCAGACGACTCCGGATAAAGTTAGATCGATTTATGTAGCTTTTGCATGTGAAATACTTTAAACACGAGACGGTATTCGTCGGTAATGTACCCTGAGACTGATGGAAGGGGGGTCAAGGGTTGGTTTATTTTGAATCTATGCTAATTAAATTAATTTTTATGGAATGGCCATTTCGAACCGTACATCCGGAAATGTTTTTTTTTTATCTGCATGGATCTTAATGGTTATGGAGTCCAGGGGTGTTTTATTTATCGTCATAGATATACATTAGTTTATGCCAGCAAGTTACTTGAAAGTAGGTTTCTCCATACAAACTTTGGACCCCTGTTTCGTACTTTTAGGAGATGAATAAGAAAGATGCAATGCTGCACAGAACATGCGTCATTTACTATCCTGTCCATCTTGCACAACCACCTGCAGTTTTCAGGATCTATACGAGGCCAATAACAGAGCCGTAGAGGTTATCAAATACTGATCAGATTTTGTTTTTGTTAGAGTACATCGACACGAAAAGAAGAAGAAGGGGATGAATTTTGGAAAATCCTCTCTTAGTGCTCGCCTACTTAATAAGAGGAAACCTTGTGCAAAGTTTCAGGTTCCTAGTCCCAGTAGTCTCGGCTGTGCATTGATTTTCAGTGTCAGTCAGTTTCTCCTTTTGTATATATATGTCGGCTCGTGGGGATGGTTCTAGCTACGATCATCTACCAGGTGGGTCTATGTGGATATCGTGCAATGAGTAAAAACTGCTAGGAACTGAATTAGTTTACTTCCCAATGCAATTCGGTACAGTGCACTATAATATTTGGTAGGTAGGTACAAACAACGAAACGTAAGACAGTTTCAGTGCGTCACGCTGCGACGGCCTGGTTGAGAGTGCCCGCTGTCCTCGCGGGTTCTCCTCAAGCTTGTAGCCAAACGGAAACTCCTGACTCTGTCTGTTTATTCTGGTTGGCACTAGATGGCGTGTCTTGTTTTGTTGTCAACAATTCAACTGCCGCATACGACATTATATAATATACTAGCTTCTGCCAGCGGCTTCGCCCGCGTGAAAGTAGGTTTCTCCTAACAAACTTTGGTAGATATTTATAAGATCTACAATTAATTAGAACATTTTATGGTTCTATCTTTTATAGTTTAGGCAGCGTACGCAAAATAAGTAACTTTTCTGGTTGACTTTTTACACCTTGTGTCCGAAAAACTCAAATATCTTACGGAACCCTATTTTTTTCCAAAATAAAATATAGCCTATGTTACTCGTGGATAATGTAGCTTTCGAATGGTGAAAGAATTTTTAAAATCGGTCCAGTAGTTTTTGAGCCTATTCATTACAAACAAACAAAGTTTTCCTCTTTATAATATTAGTGTAGATATGTGTACCTTCATGAATAGATAAATAAATATTCTTCAATTCATTTTACTAAAAATACTCTTTCTCAAATTCCAGTGTTACTAAGCGAGGCCATCCTGCCGGATGACCAGTTGGAGGACAAGACTCTCAAGATCACGGACTTCGGTTTGGCCAGGGAGGTGTACAAGACCACCAGGATGTCTGCCGCGGGGACGTACGCGTGGATGCCGCCTGAGGTGAGACCTGAACCTTAGAAAAATGAAAGATTTTGACCAATGAGCAAAATGTAAATAAAGCAGAAACAGGTGTAACTTAGGAGCTTCTATGGCTAAAGGTAAATGGTTATGGTAGTTTAATAAGGGTTTTAATAATATATATGTATTCTTTTATTATTGTTTAAGTTACATAATAATAATAATAAAATACTTTATTTGTATTTTAGACAATTATACAATTCTTAATACTAAAGTCCTAATAATTCTTAATTCTTAATAATTTTTTTCTTCCTTTTTTCTTATTCGTTTATTTTATCTATGGGCTTCCGTTGCCTGAAAATAAAATTATTATTACTAGATATTATTACTAGCTGCGAAGGTTCTGGAGTGGCGACCACGTACCGGAAGACGCAGCATTGGAAGGCCTCCCACAAGGTGGACTGATGACCTAATGAGGGTCGCTGTCGTTGTGGCGACGCTTGGGGGAGGCTTATGTCCATCAGTAGACGTCTTTCGGCTGAAATGATGATGATGATTACTAGCTGCTGCCAGCGGCTTCGCCCGCGTAATGGTAGATAAATATCCCAAGGGAACATACTCCCGAGATAAAAAGTACCCTATGTGCTATACCAGGACATGATCTACCCGTGTACCAAGTTTCATCGAAATTCATCCAGTGGTTTTTGCGTGAGAGAGTAACAAACATACAAACGTTCGCGTTTATAATATTAATTAAATTAAATGAAGATCTGAAAGGATTTATAGCAATTTTGTTAATGCAGAGCTTTCATTTCCCAGGAATAAGTTAAAGAGTTCTATCTACTCGTAATTTTGTACTAAGGAATGGTGGTTCCTTCTTTTTTCTGGTTTAAATAAAACTCGCTCTAAAATCTACTACGAGGTTAAATACGGTCCTGGGTTAGATCGTTACAGTAATTATTACTACCGCTTTCTTTCGCTTCGCTCTTTATTCATTTTCTGCGAAGAACCTTTCGGCTTAGTTCTAGCTTTTTTAGGGTTCCGTACCTCAAAAGGAAAAGGCGGAACCCTTGTAGAATCACTTTGTTGTCCGTCTGTCGGTCTGTCTGTCAATACCCTTTATCTCGGGAACGCGTGGAAGTATCGAGTTGAAATTAAAAACTGTGTTAGAAGCTGTGAAAAAATCAAACTTCTAAGTTAACTAATAAAAAAAATACGGCCATTTGTCGCAAAATATATATTGTGATACATATAGGGTACTTCCCGTTGACCTAGAATCCTGAAATATGGCATAAGGCAAGATCTTATAGCACAGGTATAGAAATAAATCTGAAAACAGTAAACTTTTTGTCACCTACTCCAGAAAAAAAAAACTTTTTGCAATTCGGAAAAATCTTTGAGACTCCATTCCGGAATTGTGGTTTGTACGGAACCGTCAGTGCACGAGTCCGACTCGCACTTGCCCAGTTTTTTTTTTTAAATAACTCCCGCTTTGGGTGGAGCGAGAGCGTCAGACTTTTAATGACTAAAGCCCACATGTTCCTTTAGCTGCCATTTGTCTTTCGAACCCTCTAAACTGATAATCTAACCAGTTTGGCTTATGATGTCAGTTGCAAGCTCACAATAAAACATGTCAGTCACTACATGACCAATAACTAAGTAACTCCTACGAAATCCAAGGTGAGACAGGCAGATCGAAATCAATGCCCACACCGCGTGGCCGTGAACTAAAATACGTTACTTATGAATTAATTACGGCCGAAGTGCCGATACACTATCGAGAGATAGTTCTTTTATTGTTAGGAGTCATATGAGGCTTGCTCGTAGTCCAAGTGTTGCTCTTGAATTGTGCGGATGGTAGCGAGGTCCAGTGATCCAATTTTTCTGACATTTACGGTGCGTTTCCAATGAAGCGGAGCTGAGCGGAGTAGAGCGAAGAAGAGCAGTGATAACTGGCAAGTGTTTCCATTGACGCCGAGCGGGGCGGTGTCGAGTTGAGTTACCCTCCGCTTCGTGCTCTCCACTCGACTCCGTTATGTCCGGCTTGAGGCCGTATATTTTTTTGAATTATATAAACTAGTTCGTTCATCCCACCTGACACTTGGAATACGAGTCCAAGTGTTGCTCTTGAATTGTGCGGATGGTAGCGAGGTCCAGTGATTCAATTTTTCTGACCTTTACGGTGCGTTTCCACTGAAGTGTAGCTAGGCGAAGTGGAGCGAGGAAGAGCAGTGAAAACTGGCAAGTGTTTCCATTGACGCCGAGCGGGGCGGTGTCGAGTTGAGTTACCCTCCGCTTCGTGCTCTCCACTCGACTCCGTTCTGTCCGGCTCGAGGCCATATATTTTTTTTAATTATATAAACTAGTGCTTAACTGCGATCCTACCTGATGGTATGCATTGATGCAATCGTTGATGGTGAATCGCACTAGTTTATTAGTTCATTAAACCCCGAGCGAACGCCGGCGTTCGCTCGGTCATTGTCTTTCTATTGTGTCTCTAATTATGCTACTCAAAAGGTTAAGAGCCTTTTCACTCTAGCCTTGAAGACACCTAAATTATAATCGGATGGGTAGACCGCTGCAGGCAAATTGTTCCAATCCAAACACAACGAACGGCGAGTGTCCACCACACTCGCCGTACGTTAGGTTCATTAATTTGTTTTATTTAAGTTCGCTCAGCTCCACTCCGCACCACTTACACTGTTTCCACTGATGCGGAGTGGAGTTTTCGAGTAATGTGATTGGCCAATGCACTGTCCGCTCCGCTTTACTCCGCACAGTGGAAACGCACCCTTATTAGAAGTACTTCAAGTGAGCGTATGATTTAACATTATTTAAGTCTGACCTATTACGCCAGATCCTTACAAATCTAGTGAAGCAATTGCGTCACAAATAATCAAATGAATTAATGAGTTTAAAACTTAGGGGTTTTTTTAATACACTTAAAATCCATCCTATATCTTGCAACCCCAATTTTATTCACTTCCAAATTAGTTGCAGCCTTTGCAAACAAAAGTGACTGAAATCTGTAAATAGCTTAGAATACCAAATACAAAACCTTCCCAAATTGATTTGATTAACTATTACCAATTTATAAATTCACCTACTTTAACCACTCCCATTTCAAATTCCAGGTGATAAAACATTCAACATTCTCCCATGCATCAGACGTGTGGTCCTACGGCGTATTGCTATGGGAACTCCTCACGGGGGAGACTCCATACAAGGGCATCGACGCTTTAGCAGTAGCCTACGGAGTGGCCGTCAACAAACTCACGCTGCCCATACCCAGTACCTGTCCTGAACCCTGGAGGGTGTTGATGGAAGGTAAGTCGACTTACAACAAGGGTACCAGCGTACCAGCATTTGACTTGAAGCAGCTGCCTATTAAAGGAAGGCAGATAGGCAGTCGCTTCATCCAATCCTGTGCCTGGTCAACACTAAACGTAACTTACCAGACTTTAGAACTTCTGACTACCCAACTAATTGATTAATTGATAACGACAGTCAACTAACTATGAACGAGCTTTCCAAGGTAGTTCTATATGGGGTATCCGTGAGGCGGAAACTAGGCTCACTCCCCGCCGAAGACTCCCCGGGTGTCAGGAGCCGTAGGGCGATCTCCGGCCACCGTGGTCGTGGGCTTGCGGACGAGCTGGAGTCCTCGACGGTGTATTTAGTTCCACGCGTGCCTCAAGTCTTAGTATGGCGGGTTTTTTTGAAAGAGATACCGTGGTTCTGGAACACGAAGGAGGGTTTTAGTCAGTAAAAGTTGACAGGCCCTCCCGCTCTATCCTAGAGCGCGAGAAGACATTAGATGATTTCCCAACTTAAAAAAATGTCAATTTTTGTGTGTCTTGTGCCTAACGCTGTGCATAAAATGGCTAAAATTTATTTGGCATCAAAAACACATCTTTTAGCTCACCAACTTGCATTAGGATTTTTACTTATCATCTAAGACAGGCTACGGGAGAAACTTGAATTTTCCTTATTCACAAAATACTTCTGCACTTGTTTCTCTCAGTACCTTACTTAACGTTTGAAAAGGATATTAAGAACCAGGGCTGCGGGATCGTATGAAAGATTTACCGCAGCCTTCGAACGCAAAGAGCAGTTGAAGAAACTAATTCCTGGCTAAAGACACTGCCTCTCGGTCCACCCAGAGCCGAAGAAGTTACCCATATGTGGAAATATAGCTGCAGTTATGCTACTTGTTTACGATCAAAATGGTTTTGTATAAAGCACTAATCATCTCTTATCTCTTTCTCCACAGCGTGCTGGCACTCCAACCCTCGTGCAAGGCCCCCGTTTCCCGAGATCCTGGAACAGCTAGAGAGGATCAGACAGTCGGAGTTCACACGCGCCCCGCACGAATCCTTCCACACCATGCAGGATGGCTGGCGGCTCGAAATCGAGGAGGTTCTGCGGGATCTCAGGAGAAAGGAGAAGGTATGGAGTGTCATCTAACCTTAGGTCTGTGCTGTATTGTATTTCGGGCTGGTCACGATGATCGGCAGCGACTACTGGGTAGGCAGCTTAGGCGCAAATAAGTTGCTGTCTAGCAAGATCCCAGACGGTTAGTAAATACTACCAAACCCAAGCCAGCAGCTATGTACAAAATACACTTTAAACGTACCCATACCATACCTGCTGCTTAGGCCGAAGGTCAATTTTGAAATCAAGAGACGTGTTTTTTACACTCCCAAATCTAGGTAGACATTTTTTTTTAATTTACTTAGGTATATTAAATAAACAATGTAAAAATTTTAACCTAGCGGATAGAAATACTAACACTACTCTATCCCACACAATTGGATACTGAGAAACTAAGGAACACCTCAGACCTCTGGGATCTTGGACTCGAGTATTTAAAGTTTACTTTCTACTGCTTCTTACTAAGCACACGGACAGGTATACCACGTAAACAGGGCGTTTCATTTGTTTGCCCGTGCGTACCGTGTCTTGAGGCTAGCAGTGGAGGATCCCAACTACAGTTTCAACAAATTGAAGCTAGATACACGACGTGCGTAGCTTAGTTTGGAGCTGCTGTGATACATGTTGAACGTCGCTTTCACCAAGCCTACTACTCTGTCAAGAAAGTACCGGGAAAAGATCAATAATACACAAAATGTCTGTTATTCATCCAAATTTATTTTATCACCTTCAAAGTATGCTCCTTTAGAAACGATACACTTGCGCCAACGAATAATCCATTCATCAAAACATTTTTTAAACGCTGCTTCCGGAATTGAGTTCAGTTCTCGCCGCGAATTCTCCTTTATGTCTTCTATCGATTGAAAACGGGTGCCATGAAGTGGTAATTTGAGTTTAGGAAAAAGAAAAAAGTCAGCAGGAGCCATATCTGGTGAGTATGGTGGTTTCTGGATGGTATTTGTTGAGTGTTTGGTCAAAAATTCGTTCACAATGATAGCCTTGTGCGAAGGCGCATTGTCGTGGTGCAAAATCCAAGAATTTTCTTTCCACAAATCTGGCCTTTTTCGTCGAATTCGCTCTCTTAAACGCCGCATAACGCTGAAATAATATTCTTTATTTACCGTTAGACCTTCCGGTAAGAATTCAGAGTGCACAACACCGCGATAGTCAAAGAAAACAATCAACATGACTTTGACTTTTGATCGACTTTGGCGTGGTTTTTTCGGTTTCGGTTCAGTTGGAAGGCGCCACTCCGAAGCTTGTTGACTAGTTTGCATGTCAAACTCGTAAACCCACGTCTCGTCACCAGTAACAATGCGTTTCATGAATGTTGGGTCCAAACTGACTCGTTCTAGCATGTCCTCAGCGACTTTCATGCGATTGAGTTTTTGGAGAAAATTCAGATCTTTTGGGACTAGCCGAGCAGCAACATGTTTCATACCCAAATGATTAGTTAAAATGGTACGGATCGACTCGTGAGATACAGAAAGTTCGGCGGCTATCTCTCTCAGAGTTGAATGGGGATTTTCAGTCACTATTTTCTTCACTTTTGCGATGTTAACTTCAGTTGCAGACGTTGACGGCCTACCAGAGCGAGGCAAATCTTCCATCACATCTCGACCGCTTTTGAACGCTTTGAACCACTCATAAGCACGAGTTTTTGATAAAGTCGATTCACCGTAAGCCTTCTGTAACATTTTCAGTGACTCCGAACACGAAATTCCATTGGCGATGCAAAATTTAAGACAAACTCTTTGTTCGATATTTTTGTTCATTATGAAATTCGCAATACACACTATATATGATATTACTAAAACCAGCACTGTATTTAATATAAATAACAGATGCAACTCAAACTCCGCGCCAAAATGGAAAACAGTTGTGCCAATCTAACAACTACAAAAAAACAAAAATTTGAATTTGGAACCATAAACAAATCATCCATTCCCGATACTTTTTTGACTGAATGTATGTAGTATTCCACTATTGAATATAGACCTCTATAACAAAACATGAAAGATTAACTGGGCCTTCTTGTAAAAATGCTGCCTATAATCACACACGCCTATAGTTGTAAATAAACAGCTTTAAACCAAATTTTTAGGATAAGATTGACTGAAAACAATATTGATCTATGTATTTTTTTAATTGTACATTTAAAAAATAATTATAAATATACAATACATTTACAAAAAAAAGTGCTCTAAGCATCAATAAAAATAGTCTAATTAGGTTTTTACACATTCATAATTTTATAATGTATTTTAGCCCGATTATATTACACTGCTAACTGTGATTTTAAATCATTTTACAACCCAGTCCCATTTTTGCCAAGTGTGGTTTTATTTTAGGATGGTTTAAAACCAAATGGTTTAAAATTCATTTAGCATCTCTCACGCCGTACCAACACTAGCTTTCTGACAGTAACTTGGTCAAAGCACCGCTCTTAACACCATTATGATCATAGAAGCAAATTGAATTTGTTTCGAGTTTGTTTCAAATTAGCACTTATTAAAATTTCATCCTGCTCCTACTCTCTATGTCTTGTAGGTTGCCAATCTGTTTGGTAACATGAAAAAATAAATATAGGATTTCCGACACCATGAAAATGTCTACTGTGTTGTTTTCATCATGGTTTAAAGAGCTTTTTTTGCTAATGAACGAATATAACACTCAAAAACAGAATTAAATAAACATAAGTCTTTACTAAACAATAAAATAAAAACTTACAGCTAGGTTCTGGGTTGGTTCTTCAAAGCGAACTTACCCATATTTATTATTGGGATTATTTTAATCTTGATAATTCAATGGCGTCTATACTATAAGAACACCTAACCTACACCACCACCACACATAATGAAATCGTGGAGTTTTAGTAGTTAACCTTTTGATATAAAGTAAAATGTGTCCAGTACGCCATGGTCATGACTACATGACAGATTAACGTAGCTTCTATACTGTATTGTGTATCCAATAGTGTGTATCTCCCGCTCCGCCCAAGAGCCGGTTTTGTCATAAGATGATTTTCCCACCCAATAAAAAAAAAAAAAAAATTGTGTGTATCTTTTATTAAAAGTTATGATACTTCAACATTTTATGCTAAAATCTTAAAGTGAAAGAAACAGGGCTTTGTCTGGCCCACGAACTATCGTCTATCACCTGTCAATATCAGCTAAATTTGTTGACAGTACGCCATTGATACAAGTTTCTATGTTTTTAAATTCCTCTATTCATCAATTTCCTATCGAGCGACAAACGACGACCCATAATTTTTGTTTTCATAAGCAGACTTCAAAGAATCCCAGGTTTCTTTAGCTGTTTGGGCCACGTGCATACGTGATGTGTGGGCCATCTAATGTCAAACAGATTTTCGATAATGCTTTCTGATCAATTCTACTTCTAGCACTTGCTGAGGTTGGGTCATCATGTGCGAAACCCACTGGGTACTGTATCCCACAATTCCTCATGCAGGAGGTAGTTCCGCATGCGAAACTTCCTTTGCAGTACCCATCGCTACTAGTTAACAGGAAGTTCGGAATGGACGAAGAACCTACTCTTCTGTATAAGAAATTTGATCCGTCTCCGTGGTCGTAATGCTTTTTGCAACACTTACCGACAAAACACGATAGAGAACACGCTTTTAAACAACAAATTCAGTACACTACTGCACTACTTTCAATTAATTCCACAATAAACCGCTCATAATTATAACGTGTTGGAATAAGGTTTTATAGAAGGAAAGATAAAGATATAATCTAAGTAAAACATTTGTGTTGTCAGTTTATTTTATCGATTGACTAGCTTTGGCCGCGGCTTCGCCTACTTACATAAAATATAGCCTATATCACTCAGGAATAAAGCAGCTTTCTATTGGTGAAAAAAAATTAGCAATGTGACCAGTACTTCCAGAGATGTCCTCCTACAAACAAATTTTACCTCTTTATAATATTAATGTAGAAGACTGCACAATGGCAACATAAGAATTTAGATTAAAATAAAATGCCTTTAACAACACTTTGAAACCATTCTCACGTTGACGACATACGGTTATTGAAGGACCCTCTTAATTATTATTAATAATTATTAAGAGGGCCCTTCAAATCTCCAACGCATTTATTTCTATACTAAACCTGTATATTTATTTATCTATCTCTATATTGTAGTTTAGAATGTACCAACTAATATAGTTTTTTAAACTTATTCTGCCTACTAACTACTAATACATTGTATTTTCTCACAATGCTTGCGGATAGGAATGCAAAACTATAGAAGAGGTTAGTGATTGATGTACTAGATTATCTGTAAAGCAATGTTAAGGTAAATGTCCCAGAGTAACCCGCAAAATTCATGGTTTTCTTATTTTTTTTGCATTTCGCAGGTCAGTGTCAGATTCTATGTTCAATAAAATATGATTTGCGACCGTAGCAAATATGGCCTTACTGAGTCGTAGTCATTAAGCTAGAACTACACTAGACCGACGCACATGTGTGACACGCCTGATTTGTACGTAGAACGACGTCGCGTGGCGTGGATCAAGTGTAGCTCTACAAGTCTAGTTTCCATGTAAAATGTATGGAGACCGACGCGCCCAGATCGGCGCAGTGTAGTTCTAGCTTTCTAGCTAACCTTATTGGAAGGTGAGGTAGACCGGGACGTAACACATCGGATCAACGCAGGATGGATGAAATAGAGACAGGTCACGGGAACAACTTGTGACCCACGGATGCCCCTCAAGTTGAAGGGTAAAATCTACAAGTCCGTGATAAGGCCTGTCATACTGTATGGATCAGAATGTTGGGCTGTGAAAAAGACGGATGAAAAAAGATTGCATGTAGCGGAGATGAGAATGTTAAGATGGATGTGTGGTGTGACGAGAATGGATAAAGTGAGAAATGAATATATCAGGGGAAGTTTGAAAGTGGCGCCAGTGACTGAAAAGTTGAAAGGGAATCGTTTGTCTTGGTATGGTCATGTGAAGAGGAGGGATGAAACGCATGTTACTAAAAGAGTTATGAGTTTACATGTGGATGGATGGAGAGGAAGAGGGAGACCAAAGAAAAGATGGATGGATTGTGTGAAGAGTGATATGAAAGAAAAGGAAGTTAGTGATAGCATGACGAGTAACAGGGCAGAGTGGAAGAAAAAAACGTCTTGCGCCGACCCCAAATAATACGGGATAAGGGCAGTAAGATGATGAGTTCAGCTAACCTTATTGAATGACTTTTTAATAAAATAGCCATTCAATAGAGTTAGATGAACTGAAAGGATTGTATTGATTGTTTTAATGATTCTAATTCCGTTGGTAAATATGTGTTACGGTCGCAAATCATGGCCAGGTAGACCGAGACGTAACCCATCGGATCAACTCAGGATGGATAAAATGACAACAGGTCTCTGGAATAACTTTTACTCACCCAAAAATTGTGTGAGGAGTGATATGAAAGGACAGGGAGTTAGTGATAGCATGACGGAATGGAAGTAAAAAATATGTTGCGCCGACCACAAATAACACGGGACAAGGGCAGAAAGATTATTATCTTCCTATCCTTGTCTCGTGTCATATTTTTATGAATACAGAATGTGACACTGAACTGCAAAAATAAAAAAAACTTCAGTAAATTTGAATTTCGTGGGCTACCCTGGAGCATTCACCTTAGACCTACTGTCCACGGACGCACAGTTTAAGAGACGCGTATTCGTTATTATACGCTTTGTGGTAAACGCCTGCGCACAGCGGCGATGACGCGACGGCCCGACGTTGCCACATCGTCGACAGAGAACATAGTTTTGTATGTAAGCTGTGAGCAGGTGTACAACAAGAATATAACGACGAATACGCGTCTACGAAGCTACGCGTCCGTTGCCAGTAGGCCTTAAGCTTTTTACTTATGATTTATATTATTATGTACCATATTATTAATCAGGTTGAAAAACATTATTCAGCCTGTTCATGCATGTATTCTCATATTTTTATTTATTTATTTGCAAACTATCTTTAGTCACTGGTTTCTGTTAATAGTAGTCTAAAAAATTTTTATTTATTTTCAGAATATCGTTAATTAATTTCGTATCTGTATCGTATGTGTGTTTAACTGATATTAAAAATCTAAGTAACTTCTTTTTTCTTCTCTAAATTTCTACTTTTGTATCATGATCTGAGATCGGAACAGGTAGTGTATGTTTACCTAAAGTTCGAGGACGAAAGTAACATAGAGTTGATAGTGCCACGTCTGAAATCCCAGGATCATAAACATGACGATTAAATACCAGAATTTAAGAATTTGAACTAAATTATTATATAGCAAAATCTTATTATGTTTTAGAGTTGCGTACTAAAAAAACAAAGCTCTTCAACTTAACAGTTTTTGTAGGTAATGGTCAAACGCGAGCCTATCCATAATAAAAAATTACCAATGTAACTGTAACACATAATAACATTATTCTTTAATTCTTTATTGTACACCGTAACAGCTTATAATATAAGTCGATAACAGAGTTCATGTAACATAGGTGAGCTTAACTCAAAGTTAAGATTTCTTTCAGCAAACCATTGAGTGATAGAGAGAGATCACAATAGAGTTATTCAATATAATAATTTAGTTCAAATATACACAAACTGCAATAAATAATTTGCGATTTCATAAAAACCCGGGATATAATCGTCATGTTTGTGATTCAGGGATTTTAGACGAGGTATTGTCAACTCTAAGTTACTTACTTCCTCGAACTTTCGGTTAATATACTCTACCTATTCCGATCTCCAATCTTTATTATTTATATATAAATGTATATAATGTAAAAGCAAAACCCTCGAATCTCAGCCCCTTTGATCGTTTAGACTAAATCTAAAAGTATTGTCTGCATTAAGACACCCATTTGGTCCTTCATGAGTGGGACAAATCTCACTCCCTTTCCCCCAAGCCTCTTACACAATTATCCTCTTCATCTTTGCAGGAGCTCCGTTGCCGAGAAGAAGAACTAACCCGCGCTCAGCTGCAGCAGCGTCTCATGGAACAGAACCTCGCGCAGAAGGAGAGGGAGCTGGAAATGAGAGAGATAGACCTGGTGGCTCGGGAGCTACACATACTGATCTTCGCGAGCAATATGTCTGCTAATCAGCCGCCACAGCCTAATAAACGAAAAGGTAAATACCTACTTAAAATGACCTTTCGATCTTAACCGAAACCGACGTGATAACAGAAAAAAAAAAAATCTTGCTTATATAGTTATAACTCTCACGAAATACTAAATCGAATAAATCGACGAATATATAAAAATTTTAACACACATTGATGAACACGTTAGTAGTTTTTAAATAATGTCAGGTCGAAGGTATAATAAACGGCTTCTGTGTAGTTCAATTATTAGTTTATATGATTAGAAGCACTTTATTTATTAAAAAATTATGCACAAATAAGAAACGCTGTACAAAAACGGACCTTAGGCATTTCCTACCAGTCGACCTTAGGGTGGTGCAGAATCATCATCATGTCAGCCTGTAGACGTCCTCTGTTGGGCGGCGGCCTCCCCGCGCGTGTCCACAACGCCCGCCCCCGTGCGCCGCGCACCCCCGCCCCCCGCGACTCTCCCCAGGTCCCCGCTCCCCCCGTGGTCGCGGCGCCAACGCTGCGTTTTTCGGTGCGCGGTCGCCACTCTAGAACCTTTCGGTCCGATCGATCGACCAACCGTTCTACGAGCAATGTCCCCTGCCCACTGCCACTTTATTTTGGGCGATTCTTCGGCTATGTCGGCGACCTTGGTTCTCCTGCGGATATTCCTTATGCGATCACGCAAGGAAACTCCGAGAATAGCCCTTTCAAATGCCCTTTGGATGACTAAGCCTTCTGATGAGGCCCATTGTAAGCGACCATGTTTCAGTACCATATGTCATCACTGGCAACACGCACTGGTCATAGACTTTCGTCTTGAGACACTGTCGTATGTTAAACGAGAAGATACCGCGCATCTTCCCGAACGCTGCCCAGTGCAAAAACATAAAAATATAATATTTTTAATATTTATAATCTGTCCAATGGCATAATAGCCATCCATAATTTCTAACAATCTTCTTTTCTTCCTATCAAATACGAACGCCTATTCTATATAAGCAATGCAATGTATGCGTTATAATTGTTTTTATGTATCTTAATTTAAATGTGCCACTTTTGTTAAATAAACGATATTCTATTCTATTCTATATAAAGCATAAACCTTAAAAAGATTGCCAGTTTGCAAGTTAATAAGAGCAATAGCTCTTTCGATATCACAGTATCTATCACAAACGTTATCTCAAATACGCTAGTTTTGATCAAGCCGAATATTCAGCCCCTTTCTGTCGAAACCGAAACTTCAGCCGAAACTAGTTTTTTTGGCCAAAATCGTTACTTTGGTCGATCTTTATCGACTACATAATTAATGGCATGTTAATAGTTAATTTGACATTTTCTATCACGAAGCTCAGAAATAAAATGTGACCTGTACATAGCGTGCCTGCTTAAGAAATAAAATATTTAACTAAGCTTACTAATAAAAAAAAACCCAAAGGTTGACTGGTAGAAAATGTCTAAGGCATTACGTCCGCCTCTGTACCTTTATGTGCATGAAGTATGTAATAAATAATAATACAAACTAGCATTTTGTCAGCGGCTTTGTTCGCGAGAATATTTTTATAAAAACTTACACCCCTTAAACCGTATTTTAAGGGTTAAAAAATAATAATTACAGTCAATAAAGACTGTAATTATTAATTTTTCACCCTTATTCATTGTGATTAGAACTTGGGTCAAGTTTCAATCTTATTAACACAAGAAATAAGATTGTAAACACCCTAAATAATTTTGTAGGGGTAGTTTTAAAAAACATATAATACAAAACCTTTTTTATTTACTTAGACGAATTTCCCTCTTTTCACCCCCTTAAAATTTGAATGTTCAAAAACCCCTTTTTAGTGCTCAGCTACGTCATAAAAGGAAACCTGCAAAATTTCACGTTCGCAGTCCCAGTAGTTTCGGCTGTGCGTTGATATGTCAGTGAATCAGTTTCTCCTTTAATATAATTACTCATTCGTTCGCCACAACCTTGCATTTATAACTTACCTAATAATATTAGTAAGTAATGTAGGTTTTCTCTAATGGCGCAGTGTGTCATCTCATTGACCTAGTGACATGATTTCGGAGTTCGAAGCGACCTTGACCGTGATTTCGTCGACTAGCCTTGACTGCTTTAAAATGACCCTGCTAGGGCTTTTTTTTTGGGAAATTATCTAACGGCTTCCTCACTAAGGTAGAACGAGAGGGCGTGTCAGACTTTTACTGACTACAAACTACACCTATGTTCCTTCACGTGACTTTTGCGTTTTAGGACACTAAAAATAATCCGTAAAGACCTCTAAAAATATGCTATTTTTCGTTTGACTGTGCTTCATGATATACTCATAAATTAAAAAACTAAAAAAAGGCTTTTTTACTATTTTCCTTTTAAATTAGGCCGTATCATCGTGCTCATAGTGTGAAAGGTGGTTTCTAACGAATTTACACATTTTAAAGACGTGCAGTGTAAGCAAACGATTTTTAGTGAAGATTGGTCGGCACGAATCAGTCCACTTGAGTCCATAGATAGACCTTGTGCATTTTTTAGGGCTATAGAAGCTCTCTGGGCGTCCGTAGAGTTTCCCCATATAATTATCCCATTCCTCAATACTGAACATACATGGCTGTGATATACCATTAGTGCTGTTTCTTTATTAGTTCATATTCGGAATCAGATTTTTATTCTTATTTGGTGTTAAATTTTTTATGAAAATTTTCTCGCGATTCGCGAACGTAGTCGCTGGCAAAGTGCTAGTAAATAGATAAAGCAAAAATAATGGTGTCGGCATATATCCAAAAGTAATGAATAAATAATATGGACTGGTTTCGAACTAAATCCGTTTGTACAATATCTAGGGCAGTGCATCAATTGGTGGCATAACAACGCATCGTGGAGTAATTTTTGATTTTGACGCCATATTTACGATATTTTATATTATTTTGATCAAACTAGGTAATGTATAAACTGTAAATAGTTACGTATGGTAATATAAAATTCGCTTGCGGCTCAGTTTACAAGCTACTACCGACCCGCCCCGGCTTAGCACGGATGCAATGCTGATACTACCGCAACCACTATATCCCTGCATTTTAAATCTGTAATATCTTTGAAAATATTCATTTAAATTACATTATGTAAAGTGCCATATTGATCTATATTAAATGCACAATGTATTTAAGGTACTTAATTGGATAGTGACTAATACTTTATTACTTAAAATCGCTTTGTAAATAAGCCATTATTTCTCGTAAAAAATAAAGGATAATAAATGGTTATAGTGGATTATCACTAAGAGATAAACATATACCATCGCGAACTTTTTTGTAGACCTTTATAAGGTGTACAATACTCTTAAGTACAGGTACAGTACAGGTCTACAATATATCTCGTAGGTTCAGCCAGCGTTTGCAATGTAAGCGCAAAAAAATTTATCAGTGTTTCTCTAGTATATAAACCTTCCTCTTGAATCACTCTATCTATTAAAAAACCGCATCAATATCAAAAATCCGTTGCGTAGTTTTAAAGATACCACAGGGACAGACAGACAGCAGCGACTTTGTTTTATACTATGTAGTGAAGCCGCAAGCGAATATTTACAAGCTCGTGTTTTAATAGTCATAGTCATAAGAATTTATTGGTAAGGGATTCTTACAAGTCATATACATAATGATAAATTATACTTAGCCAACAAATTAATGATTACATAATAATGTCAAATAATAAAAAAAAATTCAAACAAATACAAGAAAATACAAGAAAAACACATAACTCGAAGTCAAATCACAAATTAAAATAAAAAAAAAATCCTATATAAAGTCACAATAATTTTTAGTCCAAATTAATATTTGCGTCAAAGTTAAATTAAATTAAATCATAAATTCGTCAAAAGAATAAAAATCTTGCTCGATAAGCCATTTTTAACATTTTTTTTTTTAATAACTTTTTTAGATGATAATACCTATAATAAACTGTGTTCGATGTAAAAACAATAATCATAAATGTGTGACCGATCCCAACGCTATCCCACAATCATAATTAATATTTACTTACAAAACTACCTGATGACTCGATAGATGGCGTTGGGATCGAATTAGATCGCGATATGGTTTCGTTACATGGCTAGGTATGTAAGGCTTGGGTTTAACAAAATAAAATTGTCTCGCTCTGAGGTACTGCGTTTTATTCGAGGATCACAGGCTCCAAGGCATTTTGTACCGATATTGTACATGGTCCTTCGAGCCGGATGGCGTTTTTGGAAGAACACTAGTAACAAGGATTAGTTACGCTACTTGATACGAGGTGGCGCTAGCTGTCGGTGAACAAATATACATGTTGCGGATTATTTTGCTGAGGAATAAACTTTGAAACTAGACCAGATCACGTGAGTAGTGAAGTGCACAAGTGGACAAAAACTGTGAGTACTTTGAAGTGTTAATTAGAATAGTGCAAAGTTAGGGAACTTAGTCATTGCACGAACTTGGTAAAATACGGAGTGCGGTCAGGGACTTAGAATAGTTTCGATAAAAACGACCAGACATCGAATCTATGCCCGATTTTGAACCGATTTTACAAGTTCAAAACACTTAGAAAAATTACTCGTGGCGGCACTTAGAAAATTCACTGTTGTTGGGACTTAGAAAAAATACTCTTAATTGGACTTAGAATATTCACTGTTATTGGGACTTATAAATTCTCACTTGTTGACACTTGAAACACAACATGGAAAAGGAATTGAGAAAGTTGAAGGATGTCAAAGGACAGATTGAGAAGGGCTGGACAAACTTCAAAAAGTCTCCGAAAGATCGGATAAATTACAATTATGTGGAAACACGTCTAGAAATGTTGGAGACCCAATTCAGGAATTTTACTGCAAAATACGAAGGAATAGTAGGCGAATGTGAGGGTGAAGAATTGTATGAATACTTTCAGGAAGATATTTATGAAAAGGTTTATGAAACATATTTAATGTATAAGGTTGAATTAAAAAATGCTCTGTCTCAATTGAAAGTAAATAGTTCCAATAAAGAAGTTTGCGATGGTTCATCTGACAGTGTAGTAAGATTGCCAAAAATAGTTTTACCGACTTTTAGTGGAAAATATACAGAGTGGTCGTCGTTTCGAGATTTGTTCATATCGTTAGTGCACAATAATAAAAAACTTGAAGACGTACAACGTCTCCACTATTTAAAAACTCAGCTGTCAGGTGAAGCAGAGCAGCTTATAAGACATGTTCCTATAACTGATGTTAACTATAAAAAATGTTGGGAAATGTTAGAACATAGGTTCAACAATAAGAAATTTATGTCAACGTGTATATTAAACCGACTATTTGGCCAACGTAATATTGGAATCGAATCATCGAAGGCACTTAAAGATTTGCTTGATGTTACAAGTGATTGTTTGCACGAACTTGCCAATATTGGGATTGATGTTACTTCGTGGGACGTTATTGTCGTTTATGTTGTAAGCTTGAAGTTGGACGTAGAATCTAGGAAGCAATGGGAACTGCATGTTAGTAAATCATCCGAAGATTTACCCTCCTTTAAACAGTTTTGCGAGTTTTTAGAGACGCGTTTTCGAGCCCTAGAATGCGTTGAACCTAAACATAAACCAAAGGTCGATACTAATTCTACATCTCACGCTAAAGTAATGCATGGTAGTACTAATGCTTCATGTCCGCATTGTTCTGAGAGTCACAAGCTTTTTAATTGTAAGAAGTTTTGTCAACTAGATATTGAAGAACGTCGTGCCATTTCAAAATCTTTGGGTGTCTGTTTTAATTGTTTGGGCAGTCACCACACTTCCAAATTTTGCCGTGTTCTTTCAAAATGCCGTATATGTCACCGGAAGCATCATACGTTGTTGCATCCCAAGAACCTTAGTGGAGCCAGTGGGGCTACTACGCAAATAGTGCCTGCAACCCCACATGAACGTACTTCAGAGCCAGTACATGATGGCAGTGCAAATATAGCAACTCATTTTGTGAATGGACTAGCACAAGGTCAAGTCTTGTTAGCCACGGCTCTAGTCAAGGCCGAATCACAAAATGGGTCCTGTCAAAATTTGAGAGCTTTGTTGGATCAAGGATCACAAGCATCCTTTATAACTGAGGCAGCAGCGCAATTACTTCGTTTAAAGAGAGTAGTTTCGAAGACTACTATATCAGGTATAGGAGGTGCTCATGGCGATATCGTCTCGAGACATGTGGTTGATATTAATATACAATCGTTGCATGATCCCTCTTTTACCATAACAGTAACTGCGCATGTATTGAGCTCACTGACCTCAGTTATGCCAGATACAAGTTTTGAACTCGAGAATTGGCCAGAAATTCATAGTATACGTCTAGCTGACCCAAAGTTCAATTGCCCTAATAAAATCGACATTTTGTTAGGAGCGGAAACATATTGCCGTATTTTAAAGGAAGGTCTGATCAAGAGCCCCGCGGGCTCCACGGTCGCACAAGACACGCATTTAGGTTGGATTGTGTCAGGCCATATTAGTAAGGCAGATAAGTCTCGGGATTCTCATAATACTGTGATCGCGATGTACACTCAGATTGAAGAGAACGAAATGCTGAAACGTTTATGGGAACTAGATCCTGAGCCTAACTTAACGAAAAGGCTTCTTACGCCTGAAGAACAGGCTTGCGAGGAGTTTTACGCAAATACAACGAAAAGAGATGAAGACGGTCGTTATGTCGTAAAATTACCTTTTCGTTCAGAAGATCCACCTTGCAAATACGGTAATTCTAAAAATATAGCTGTAAGAAGATTGCTTAGTTTAGAAAGGAAGTTGGGTAGGGATCATGAGTTAAAACAACAGTATACTGATGTGATAAAAGAGTATTTATTGCTGGGCCATTTGGAGAAAATCACCGACGAGTCTGAAAGGAATAACGGTGAGGCGGTTTATTTGCCCCATCACGCAGTGGTTAGACAGGATAAACTGACCACCAAGGTAAGAGTGGTTTATGACGCGTCATGTAAGGGAACAAACGGGGTTTCCTTAAACGACACCTTAATGGTGGGACCCACTCTTCAGGCAGACTTGAGACATATTGTCATGAGATGGCGACAGCATCCGATCTGTCTGGCAGCAGATATAGTGAAAATGTATCGCCAAATCAAAGTAGCGCGGTCGGATGCTGATTTCCAAAGAATTGTCTGGAGGGAGGATCCTAACAAAGAGATAGAGGACTTCCGACTGCTGACTGTCACCTTTGGCACGTCATGCGCCCCTTACTTGGCTGTCAAGTCATTGCAGCAAGTTGCATGCGATGAAGGTAAAACATATCCATTGGCTGCTGAAAGGGTGAATTCAGACTTCTATATGGATGATCTGATGACTGGCTGCCAATCTGAAACAGAAGTAGAGAGAATTTATAGGGAAATGAACATTTTATTAGAGAAAGGAGGGTTTCAACTGCAAAAATGGACAAGCAATAGGATGTGCTTATTGGAAACCTTAAAGGAAAACTCTGGTAGAGATTTGGAGATTAAAACTGATGGGGTTACTAAGATTCTGGGACTTACCTGGAACCGGAACACCGACGAATTTGATTATTCTGTGAAAATGTCACCTCCTGCTGCAACTGAAACAAAAAGAACAGTCATATCAGAAATATCACGGCTTTATGATCCGTTGGGGTGGATAGCGCCGTGCATTATAACCTCGAAGGTCTTCATACAAAAGCTATGGATAAGTGGTATAGGCTGGGATGATGAACTGCCATCAGATCTCTCACAAGAGTGGAGATATTATAGATCAGAATTAGAGAAACTTGTGGATTTTCACATTCCCAGATGGATAGGCAAAAAGGAAGAGGACATTGCGATAGAGCTACATGGATTTAGCGATGCGTCAAATATAGCTTATGCGGCTGTGGTGTATTGTCGCATTATCGATGCTACTGCGCAAATACACTCACACCTCATAACCGCAAAAACAAAGGTAGCTCCTATTAGGCAGATATCCATTCCGCGGCTGGAATTGTGTGGTTCGCTTTTAGTAGCTAAACTATTGAGCGAAGTAGCTGAAGTAATGAACATCCCAAAGGCTAATATCCATGCTTGGACAGATTCATCTGTTGTTTTGGCCTGGTTAAATGATCATCCAAGTCGTTGGAAAACTTACGTGGCCAACCGCACTTCAGAGATTCTTAGTTTGCTAGACAATACACAATGGGCTTATGTCAAATCCAAGGACAATCCAGCGGATATCGCTTCTCGTGGAGTTACTTCAGCTGTTCTACTTAATGATGATCTATGGAAACGAGGACCAGGTTGGTTAAGAAATGATCATATAGAATATACGAGACCTAGTGCAATTCTCACGAATGAGGAGAAGAAACCTGTTAAGGTTCACACTGCTAACCTTGGGTCTGAGTTTGAAGCTATTTGTGGATCTAGATATTCATCACTTACACGTTTAACGAGGGTGGTTGCGTACTGTAAAAGGTTTTTGCAGGCAACAAAATTTCGTAAAGCAACATTAAGGTTACAGCATACCTGTCAGCTTCAGAAATTCGTGAAGCCTTAGATGTATGTATCAGACAAAGCCAACAGCAATGGTTTCATGCAGAATTTATAGCCCTGAAAAATAAAGTTCCATTAGATAAAACGAGTTCATTATATAAATTAAATGTATTTATTGATAAATGTGAGATATTGCGCGTTGGGGGAAGACTGCGCTATTCTCAACTACTTGACGATACAAAGCACCCAGTTATTATTCCCCATGATTCATGTTTGGCCAAGTTAATTGTAGCCGACGCTCATGAAAAGACTTTTCATGGAGGGCAGCAACTTGTACTCAATTTTGTACGCAACAAGTACTGGATCATTCGGGTAAAAAATATTGTACGAGCACATATACGTGGTTGTGTTCGCTGTATTCGATATGCTGCGACCTCAAAACAACAATTTATGGGAGAGCTTCCAGCTTGCAGAGTGACCCCAAGTAAACCATTCCTTAACTCCGGCGTCGATTATGCAGGCCCCATTAATATGAGGGTCTCTAAGGGTCGTGGACAGCGGTCGTATAAGGGATACATCTGCTTATTTGTGTGTATGGCCACGCGCGCGGTACACATTGAGGCAGTTTCAGACTTAACAACTGAGGGTTTTCTGGCAGCGTTCAAACGGTTTGTTTCCAGGCGCGGTCATTGTCATCATATCTGGAGCGATAATGGCACCAATTTTGTGGGCGCTGCCAAGGAGTTGCAGGTACTTTTCCAAAAAGAGAGTTCAATGTTTAAAGACATTGCAGCTGCTCTTGCAACCTCACAAACCGAATGGCACTTTATTCCTCCCCACGCTCCAAATTTTGGTGGATTGTGGGAAGCAGGAGTCAAAAGTGTAAAACATCATCTGAAGCGCGTCGTAGGTGACTCCACTTTGACTTTCGAAGAGCTGTCCACAGTTCTTTCTCAAATTGAGGCATGCCTAAATTCTAGGCCCTTGTCTCAGGGTAGTAGTGATCCAGAGGATCCTGTACCTTTAACTCCTGGCCATTTTTTGGTGGGTCATCCATTGGTAGTGGCACCCGACTACAATTATGAGTATGCCACAGTTAGTACCTTACGCAGATGGCAATTGGTGCAACGTATGGTGCAGCACTTCTGGCGTAGATGGAAACAGGAATATTTAACACATTTCTTCCAAAGACATAAATGGAAATATCGTAACCATGATTGTAAAATAGGTGATGTAGTATTAGTAAAAGAAGACAACTTACCTCCGGCTAAATGGTTATATGGTAGAATTATACAGCTGCATCCGGGTAAATATAGCTTGACGCGCGTTGTCACTATTCGTTGTAAGGGCACTACGATTAAACGTCCAATTTCAAAATTGTGTTTTCTTCCTACTACTGAATAAGTCACAATCAGGCTGTTGAAATTGTATACATTTGTTTAGTGTTAAGATTGTTTGCTTTAGTGCGTTTTGCTTATGTTTCACTGTTGTTTTAAATACCGTGTTATATTTTGTTTATCATTATACATATTACTTGGTGTTTTGATGAAGTTCAACGAACTCAATAATGCTTAAAAATGTTTACTTGTATGTTGTTATTCTAGATACCGTGTCAAGGGGATAAAATTTAGTTGTATTTGTCATGTTTTGATCGGAACCATATCTGTCAACTTTATTGCAATCAGATGTAATGCAGCCGTCCACTATTTAATGTTTGTAGTTAATTATCATACAGTCCATTGTTCTTGTAGTTGCTGGGTTTGTTCATGGTGGGCGGTACTAAAAGGAACATATTCCTTTTGGTGGGCGGAATGTTCGATGTAAAAACAATAATCATAAATGTGTGACCGATCCCAACGCTATCCCACAATCATAATTAATATTTACTTACAAAACTACCTGATGACTCGATAGATGGCGTTGGGATCGAATTAGATCGCGATATGGTTTCGTTACATGGCTAGGTATGTAAGGCTTGGGTTTAACAAAATAAAATTGTCTCGCTCTGAGGTACTGCGTTTTATTCGAGGATCACAGGCTCCAAGGCATTTTGTACCGATATTGTACAAACTGCTAATAGGTCTTAAAAACAAAGTTTTCACGTAAGAACACATATTCCAAAAAATAACACACACAAACAAGTATTCTTGGATTTCATACAAAAATATGCGATTTAGGGCCTTGGTAACTCTTTCGAACAATCCCTAACTTGGCGTATAAACTAATTCAATATAACAATCCATCTCCAATCACCAGCTAATTTAATATTTTCATTGTTACAGGCAAATTCAGTAAGATAAAGCTCCTGAAGAAGGACACGATCTCGTCGCCCCTGGACTTCCGACACACGCTGACCGTGCGGCCCTCGGAGGACGAGTGCAGCGTCAAGCAGCTTGTGGCCGTGGCCAAGGACACGCCTCCCGGCTCGCCCGCCATCATGAGGGCTATTGCCCGTAGGTTTCCTTTAGTTACCCTACTTCCAAAATAAAAGAGAAAATAAACCGCATCTAAATCGGTCCATTCATTTAAGAGCTACGATGCCACGGACAGACACACAGACACGTCTAAAACCCCTCTTTTGCGTCGGGGGTTAAAAAAGAAAAAACAGGGCAAGTGCGAGTCGGACTCGTGCACTGAGGACTCCGCACAAACTTACCTATGAAAACAGTTCGATTCCCGAATTGAGTTACGATGATTTTTCCGAATTATAAAAAATGTATTTTTTTTTTGTGACTTAACTAAAAATTTTCAGTTTTATTTTTTTGTTCCTATATCTATACTATAAGACCTAGCTTCATGCCAAATTTCAGGATTCTGGGTAAACGGGAAGTACCCTATGAATTTTAATTTTATAATTACCAAACATTATTTATTTATTTATTTAAACTTCATGTACAGTGGTGGTACATAGGCGGACTTAATGCCACAAAGCATTCTCTACCAGTCAACCATTGGGTTAAAAAGACAAAACTGTGGTAGGTGTGCACAATAAATAAATAACAGATATTATGTTCCTGTCTTATCTAGATCTAAGGCTCTTCGTACACAAGGCTACACAAATCTTTGATACCTGACAATTTTGGTCTTTAAGTGACTAACGGCAACACAAATTTAAAGAGGTTTCTGTCACTGACATTCGTCGCAGGCTAGGTACTTACTTGCGACAAACATCGCTGCAACTTTCAATATGGCGGAGCACCTATCATAATTACGCTGTCAGGTGTACTATCCAGATCCATAATTATGTTTAAGTTTATATAATAGAGGACGGTTCTATTGATATTAATTTCGCTTCAGTTTGGTCAAGTTAATCAAGGTATGAAGTAATTCATTAGGTCAGGCAATCAAGAAGTACCTATTTATATCGCTTTGTACAGTGTATTGTAATAATTTGTTCTTAAAGCAGTGTATCGATTACTTCAAAGCAGTAAACATAGATGATGCGAACTGCACTTCAGGTATGGTTAAGGTCTTGATTGCCCCTCGCGCGCAGGGGGGGTATTATTATTACGTAATTGCGCGTTTTTACGTAAATCACCAAAAATAAATAAATTAATAAACAAAATAACTTTTTTGGATTTTTCTAGGAAAACAAAGATATAGGAACCAAAATTTTTGGCTAAAAAAAATCGTACAAACGTGTGTACAAAATGACAATTTAGCATTTTTCAAGGTCATTCAAGTTGTACAGACGTATGTACAATCAGTGTTCATGGGGTTAAGGATGTTCAATGTTAATGTGACTTTGTTTCCGGTGCGGCGGCAGTGCCTGCGGACGGCGTGAAGGGCAAGACGTGGGGCCCCAGCACCGTGCACCAGCGCTCGCGCACGCAGCTGCCGCTCGCGCACTCCGCGCCGCCGCGCCCGCGCGCGCCGCGCTTCAGCTGCTCCGCGCCCGACCTGCCGCCCGCCTCGCGCACCGCAGGTAACCCGCCCCGCCCCGCCGCGCGCCCGCTCGAGGCGCGCCCGCTCGAGGCGCGCCCGCTCGAGGCGCGCCCGCTCGAGGCGCGCCCGCTGGAGGCGCGCCCGCACGAGGCGCGCCGGGCGCAGCGCGCGCGCGCCGACTTGCCCCGCAAGCGCAGCGGCAGCCACGACGACCTGCTGTACGAGAACACGTCGCCGCGCCGCAACCGCTTCCTGGTGTGCCCCATGTTCACGTCCACGGCAGACATCCCCCACCAGTACGACACGGTGTTCGACGTGCCGCCGGAGCGCGCGCGCCGCAAGGGCAGCCACGGCGAGGTCAAGCGGAGCTTCCTCAAGAGCATCCGCTCCAACAGCCTCGCCGGCCTGCTCGCCGTCGCGGGGAACCTCTCCTCCGAAACGACGGAATTACTTCGAGACGACTAGTTTGGGCTAAAGTTCACGTACACCGTCCACGAGTCGAAACTTTGAGATAATACGAAAAAGCGAGAAAAAAAAAAATTTAATTTGTGGACGGTGTTGCAGGTTTTTTTGTGTTTTCGAAGCGGAATATTAACTTTTTTTGCTTCTACCTTCTGTGGACAGTACAAAAATGTTGCCATATTAAAGACATATCATTTCTTACTAACACATTCCTCCACGTTGCATTTGACAGATATAATTTATTTTTTAGTAAATTAGAAAACATTTGCCTTTTTAAGTTTTTATTAAAACGAGATAACTTTATCCCAAACTACAATTTCGAAAATCGATATCGATATTTTATTTTTTTCTTCCTAAGTCTTTACGAAAACGAGTTCCCTAAAATTAAATTCGATTATACCTCGACGCGAACTAGATATTTTTCGAAAGAGACGAAAACATTCTCGAAAAAAAAAATCGGCTGATACATCTTTCTATCTGTAAATATGTTACTTATTTTAGATAATAAAGTTCCAAGGATTTGAATTTAGAACGTAAGAATATAGTTCGTAAGGATTTTAAAAAGACTTATTTTTTTAGTGTGTATTGTTTAGTCGTAATCGTAATACCAGTGTCTGTCTTCCTTTACGTAAAATTAATTCGTATTGTACCGCGGTAAACTACGGTAAAAAAAAAGTAAAAAATATGTTTGACGGTATTTATTAAATAAATAAAATTGCAACATATATTAGGAATTATTTCGTTTTAAAAAAAAATAGTTTACCGCGGGAAGTAATCCTATTTTACACGTATACGTTTTTTTACGTACATAAAATCAAATGATTTTATTTGAGATCTGATGTTTTTACAATAATGAATCTTTTTCAGGTTAGGGTTTTTATGTAGTTTTGCCAATTAACTTTCATTTTATTTTGCCTGATCAAAAATTAACTTTTAACCGCCTACGTCGGATATATCCGACAAACGCTCGCGTTTATTTCGCCAGGGTCACACATCCACGACCAGATACTCTCATCTCGTCAGCTCCTATGGGGATTGAAGAGCTTACTGGGGTATCCAGTCGCAAACACACGATCCTTGCGAATAGGACACGAAAACACTCGTCGGACTTATCCGACGCAAGCGGGTGTTAAAGGAATATATAGTTTGACTGGTAATTAGTGACCGATACTTAAACACGTGATTGTCCTCATGATTACAAACAACTTTCCCAAAGAAACTTTTTATATAAGGTGTTAAAAAATTAACTTTAAGAATTTCGAGGGGACATTGTACTCCTCATTATGAACAACTTTTACTATGGGACCAAACCTGAAATCACGAAAAAAAAATCAGCTGTTCCCTACGTTTATGTTCGCATAACTCGTCAAAATGTGTTCAAGTATCGGTCACTAATTACCAGTCACCCTACATTTCTTTTTTACTTTCAGAGTTTAATATTACTACGAAGTAAAAAAAAAACCCGAGTGCCTAGTGAGAGTTGTTTTACGTTAACGCAATCGACAGGTTTATGACGTTTGTCGCTCCGATTGGCTCGCTCCAAGTTCCCAATCAGAGAGCCAAACGCGGCATACGTTTCCATAGCATCAACGTAAAAACAACTCGGACTAAGGCATCTGTTCTGTTTTTGAATATGATTAAACATAAATAATATGATTGTTGCAAATTGGTGCTTTATTTTGAAAAGTTTCTTGGCCAAACGACTACAACAATCGAATCAGCATTTAGTGAAAGGCATGAAAGATAGACAAACTAGTAGATAATTTATCTTATAGTTAGTAAATTGTTAAGAAACTTCTATTTAAATCAAAAGACTACGTTTACTGTAAACTGTTTCGACTGACCGCGATTTTTTTAATTTTGGATCTTGCCAAATTGTGTAAAAAACAAAACGATACAAAAAATATATCAGAAAAAAAAAAAGTAGAAAAATACTTTCATCTTTTTGAAATATTTTTTGTAATAATAGAAAAAAGATAGCCAATTGTATGAATGTTTCTTTTTAGTAAATTATTTGTTTAACGTCAGCCATTTTGTCTGTTTATTTGCTGCGCTAAAGGAACCTCTCAAGACAACTTGCTCTATCCTTGTGAGTATGTTTTTATTATTCCAAAATTTTTTAAGAACGCGTTCTAATTAATAGTCTAGAATTATAAAGTGCTATTAAGACTTGCAAATAACTGGTAAAACTACACACACGTTGTCAATCTCAATTTTTTAAAGTATGTAGCGAATTTTTGTAGATATTTTTCTATAATGCTTAATTATTTTTTTCGGATGTAGATTTTTTTTTAAACGAAAATTGCATGTTTTTAATCTTTTTAACTAAATACTTACCATTCGTGGTAGTCATGAAACGTGTGAGCAAGACGACACGAGACTCGATGTAGAGTAACATGTCGTGTCCCACTCGCACGCTTTACAACCACGACTGGCACGAGTCTTTGCGTTTATAGCAAGTGCCTAGTGCGAGTTTGTTACGGTAACGCGATCGACACCTAGGACATTCGGTGCTCCAATTGGCCCGCTCCAAGTTCTTAACCCATCAAAGAGCCATACACGGTAAACATTTCGATCGCATTAACGTAAAAATAACTCGCATTCAGCGCTCAGTATAAAATACCCTCCCCTATTACACTACAATTGCTATACGATAGTGCGGGTGACAGCTGTCGGATTCATACAATGTCCTGCCTGTACCTATTCTTTTCTCTCATCTTAAAGATGGATATTTTCGTCCTGCTGTCATCCTAGTCATGCTATGTAAAAAAAGACCTTAGTTGCCAGTCTCAGTTCTCAGTCTCGATTAGAACGCGTTCTATCATGTCACAAACCTCTGTGGCAAATGTAAGGGAACATTAGGAATAAGTTAGTATGTACTGTTTGGAATTGATTTGATTGTATAATATCGTTGTGTCAAGCGTGTGATTATCGAGAGTGCTAAGAATAGTTCTTTGTTTATTTTATTATCTGATGGAACGGCCAATTGACGATGGAAATGACCGCGGAAATAGTTGGGCCCTCTATTAAAAGAAATAGAGGCGTATACAAATTATTTTAGAAAAAAAAATTTGTTTTTTTTTATTATTCAAAGGTTTTTGATGATTGGCCGTTACCATCCCGCACAGTTTTTGATATATATATTTTTTTCGTTTGTAAATTGTAAGCATTTGTTTGCTTTCAGCCAAGATTTTTTTTTATTATTAATTTTAAACACGTTATCTATAAGTGCTATGCATGCTTACCAGTTCATAGTATATGCTATATACAGTTTTTAAGGTATTTATGTATCTGTTGTACTTACTTATTTGTTAGTTATTATGAATTTTGCTTTTATCACCACGACATTACGGCACGCTTTCAAATGTTTACAATAATTTCGATATCTAATTACCTGTATTTGGACGACTATATGGTTTTTTTGTACGCCTGCGTAAATATATTTATTTGTAATTAGTTTACGATTTCGTAGATAGATTTATTTGTTTTTTATATCTGAGCTACCAGATAGCATTTTTCGCTTTATTGTCCCAGTTAAAAAACATGTTTTAGACGTAAAAAAAAATATAATTCATCATATATTCGTCCAAGTTAGTATCAAGTATGTACAGAGTACAAACTGTATCCCTGTAACAATGAGTAACAATGTTCCTGAGGGTGGTGGAATAGTATTACTATGCAAAAAACTAGGGCCGATACCATAACGTGTTAAATCCACCAGAACTCGAGTGTGAGAGAGAGAGAGATAGCTACACTAGAGCTATCCCTTTCTCACAACGGAATGATGGAAATGACACGTCATAGTAGACTAGACACCCTGGTTGAGAGGCTCGCGTCGCATAAGACGTCTCGGAGGGACTGCCCGTATGTCCCGGAAACCATTCGTAACTTAAATGGGAAATTTTTCACATTAATGGGGGGTATCGAAAACTTGATTGGGACATTTGGTTGTGTCTTTGATATTCAAAGGTGAATCTCAGCTTTGTTGATAGATAATTTGGTTTAAACTTTCATATTTTTTTTTCAATTTCATAGTTTGACTCGTAACTTTTTTTAAAAATTTCTTATTCTAAAAGGGAATTATTTTTGTATGCGACACACGTTTAGGTTTCAAAATAAAAATTTACTAAGTTACTCGGCAAATACAGTTCGTAGCTATAATGTACCGGGACATACGCCAGCCCTAACCTCGATAATTATAAGACGCTCGAAAAACAATTTGTAAAAAAAGATTATAGCTCTTCGGTGATCTGGTTCTTTCATAGTTATATAGATTCTTTTATATATATCAAATAAACCTTTTCCATAAAATCGAAATTGGTGTATTTTTTTAACATGGGTTTTACTAATCATTTAGTTACTAACAATATCCCCTTAACATTTGATGAAAAATTAAAAAGAGCCATAGATAAAATAAAAATAATGAAAATTAGAACAGAATAAAAATCGGTGTTGGATGTCGCGCTTACGCTTGCTCACTATGGCTATCCTAATTCGGGAAAGGTTGAAAATTATAACAAGTTTATATTAACAATGATATTTTGATTTGTTATAAGTTAAAAGTGCTATCAAATATTATTTGTACAATGTAAGTATAATAGACTCTTGTTTTATTTTGTTTGTTGTTTTAATGGAGATTTTTAATTGCTTTGTATTGAATGAACTGTTTGGCATGTATAGTATGAGACTATTTATTTTTCTTGCATGATTTTTAAATTAAGAATAGAGGAAGAATGAAAGGTTCATAACCATTTTTTTTATTTATTTAAATGTAATCCTTGAATACTTTGTATTTTTCCTCTATTTTCATTTAATGTCGTTATTTATTCATTTTATACACTGTCTACGTCAATAATATGTTTATTTCCTTGTATATAACAGTGTATAAATAGCTATAATGTATGGACTGTGTAGTTTTGATGTGAAATCATTTTAGACTTTATTTCATTTGGAATAAATTTCATGTTTCATAAATGGTTCAAGACAATACCAACATGATTGTTTTTCGTTTATCCTGTAGTATTATAGTGTACGTTTTTATCTAGTTCTGCGAATTTATTGTAAGAATTTAACCTTTTGAGTAGCGTAATTAGAGACACAATAGAAAGACAATAACCGAGCGAACGCCGGTGTTCGCTCGGGGTTTAATGAACTAATATTACACATAGTATTTTAACAAGATAAATGGATTTCAACAAGATCTGTCTGATGTCATTTACTATGTATTATTAGAACAATCGAAAACTGGTTATTTTCAAACAGTAATAATCAATTTTTTATTATGTGCTTCAAAAATAAGACACATCGTCACATTATGGCTAGAAATTGTAATGGGTGACTTATTACGGCTTTTACTGTTACCATTGGGCTGGGGCACATGGAAGCAACAATAATTTGACGTTATATTTATTTCGTAAATTTGTTAAAAATAACTTATTTGTCTCTTTAGACAAGCTAATGTTTCTTATCTGACTACTCTAAGAGGAATTACAGCGCTCAAAGTCAATTATAAAGTTCATTGTAATGGTCAAATTAAGAAAGCCATTTTTTTTTAAATGAGAATGCATTAAATAACTCCTTCCGCTTTGGGAGGAGCGAGGAGTGTTAGACTTTGACTGTCTAAAACCCTATCTATGTTCCTTCAGTTGCCGTTTATGTTGGGCCCAGCACGGCCGAAGCCTACTAGGGCTATGAGTCGACATCGGAAAGGGGGAGGACTTTGTGGTCCTTGGACGCAATTGGCAACTGAAGAAACATACATAGGTGTGGTTTTTGACAGTAAAAATCTAACGCGGCCTCCCTCTGCACCTTAGAGCGGGAGAAGTCATTAGATGATTTCCGACCTTATAAAGAAAAGACTAAAAAAATCCTTGTAGGTTATAACAAACATTGTCTATGAATAGAAATATTATAATTATTTTATTACAAAGTACAGTATTTCACATCGAAACTCGCCAGCCGTACACAATCTCACGCACGCACATAAACACACTAATACCTATGTTTTCATTCACATAGGTTGTTTTCTTCCTTACACAGACTTCAGTCCGGACGACTGGGGCCCGGAGTTCCCGCTGTCCTCGGCCTCGAGGTACTCCGTGCCGATGCCCACCTTGTATAGTACTGAAGGTATGTTGATCTTTAGGGGAAAAGTCCCCGAGTATTTTCTCACTGTACTGTTATCCCCGATTTCTGAATTGAGTACCCACTTATTTGAAGTTGAGCATTTCTCAGTCTACTTTTGCTTGTCAAAATTTGACTTGCTAACTTAAATTGCTGCGGGCTTGTTTATCTTTGTACAATACTGACTGGCCTGTCGGTCTAGTGGTTAGTGGCCCTGACTGCTATGCCGGAGGTCGTGGGTTCGATTCCCACCCAGGACAAATGTTTGTGTGATGAGCACGATCATTTGTTCTGTGTCTGGGTGTAATTTATCTATAACTAGCTTCTGCCAGCGGCTTCGCCCGCGTGAAAGTAGATTTCTCCTAACAAACTTTGGTAGATATTTATAAGATCTACAATTAAAGAACATTGTATGATTCTATCTTTTATAGTTTAGGCAGCGTACGCAAAATAAGTAACTTTTCTGGTTGACTTTTTACACCTTGTGTCCGAAAAACTCAAATATCTTACGGAACCCTATTTTTTCCAAAATAAAATATAGCTTATGTTACTCGTGGATAATGGAGCTTTCGAATGGTGAAACAATTTTTAAAATCGGTCCAGTAGTTTTTGAGCCTATTCATTACAAACAAACAAAGTTTTCCTCTTTATAATATTAGTGTAGATATATATAAGTATGTCTATCAGTTGCACTCATACACAACAGACAACACACAGCACACTCATACACAGCAGAATCATAACACGAACTCTGCTTAGCTTGGGACTAGACGGCGTTGTGTGATAGTTTATATTTGAAGTTGAGTATTTCTCAAAGTCTACTTTTGCCAGTCAAAATTTGATTTTTAATATTAAGTACTAACTTAAATTGCTGCGCGCTTGTTTATTTTTGTACAATAATTTGTTCTAAACAACAAATAGTACTAAAAATATATCTTTTTCTGAAAACCGCGTCAAATGAAGCAGCAATGAGCATTTCAAATATTTGTCTAAGAAAGACTGGGCACGTGGTGAGAACAGCTCGCTATCTCTTTTCTACGCGCGCTACTAAATAGCGGTGACGTCATATGCGCATCCTAGTAGTATTGTAGTTTGTGCATCCTTCAAGATTCAAAGCATTTTATTTCAAATAAATCATTTATAGGCACTTTTGATAGGTCAAGAAGTCAGTCAGAAAAAATGATTCTAATTGCACATCCCAAAGCTTAGAACTCTATGGAAAACAATATGCAAGAAACTCCATGGACTCTTTTTCCAATCATGTTATCTATTACAAATATCTCCTTACGTGTTTCTTGTCGCCTTTTTCTGTTACTTGACAGTTTCCTGAAAAGCCACCACCAGATTTGAAAAGTTTCTAACTTATTTAATTTTGACCGAATTCAAAATTATGATTTTGGATAAATTTACTTTTCCATACAAATAATAATAAAAATGAATAAGTATCCAATTATCCTATGGAAAAGTTTTATTATTCTAAAACGCATTCCGTATCCTGAGCCAAGCCATGGTCTACCTGTGTTGCAAATACATAACATCCAAATCCTTCCAACTATTGAGGATGATAAACCAACCGCAAACTATTGTGTGTACTTACACATTTATGATATTCTTTCGTCTCAAATCTTGTCCGACCAATATATAGGCACCTGGATAGCTCTGTTATTGGCCTCGTTTAAGTCTTGGGAGGTGCAGGTGGTTGCGCATGCCTAGCAGAAACTAGAGGTGACGCACATCCTGTGAAGTTAAATGCTTTAAATTAGCGATCTCAAAGGTTTTTCATAACCTTATCCGCCATCTGTTTATGGACCTACCTCGCCTTTTGGCTTCAATCTCTTATAGTACAAATTTATACAGAAAAACATTGAAAGAAATTTTCATATTTCATTTTTATTTATGTATTCGTATAAAATGAAAGATAAGGTGATGTTATGTTAATGTGATGTTTATTTTAGTTTTATGTATTCCAGTAACTCTATTATGATCTTAACATGAAACTTGAACATTCGCAGGTTATAAAGTGAAAAAGCCGAGTATAATCGAACTAGTCCTGTACAATATGGCGGCGCTGCTGGGGGGAGTGGCAGCAGGATATGACGTCAGAGTGTCTAATGTCAGCCCGCTGCATCCCACCTTACAGCCGCATAGGTAAGGAGGACATACGACATAATTTTGTTCTTTGTTCTAGAAGGTTGTTTAAAAGAAGAAGTGAGAAAGAAAACACGTTTATTTAGTACAGTGACACTTTATTTTAACGTAAATACATAGCAGCTGCACTTCTGCTTAATGCTTAAGAGCTTGCAGAGTCGAAGCATCGCGTCCATTTCCATTTTTCAACTATAACGCGTGGAGAAACGCGACGTCGCGCCACAACGCTCGTATTAGCGCGCCCGGATCACAGTGCTGGATCAGTTCAGAGGCTTGAACAATCGTGAATGGCGCTCGTACTCGACAACTAACGCGATAGACCTACTGTCCACGGACGCGTAAATTCATAGATGCGTCGTGCCGTCGTGTCGATGCCGCATCGTTGACGAGTTTCATAGTTTTTATGTACACAGGCGTATACCAAGCGTATAATAACCAATACGCGTCTATGAAGCTACGCGTCCATGGACAGTAGGTCTTACTTTACTGCGCGTGAGTAAACGCATGGAGACGCGTGAAACCGCCCTTTTATAACCAAACGTCGACGGGTGATTCAATACATATTTGCATAACACAAATTTGTGCCTTAATAATGGGAAAATAGAGATGAATATGCTATAGATGAAAAACATGATGAGTCGCGACGCTTCGACTCTGCGCCGGAGTGAGTTGAGAGATCCAAGTTAAATAAAAACCTAATTTCTATTCCCGTGCCTTGTTGCCTTACTTGATTGGATCTTATTATAAAATCTTGTCGGAATTACGGTCATATTTATTGCATCTTGCATTAGACATCTCAGGATGTTCATTTCACCATTTCATTTCAAAATAAAGTTCCATAGACCACAATACTGAGCTTCAATATGTTATTCAATTAATTTCAGAGCTGAAATAGAAACGGACCCGCTAAATTCACCTGTGTACGAGGGGTTTGGATACGCACATAACACGTATCACGGGCCTACGAGACACTTGCGAGCGCCGCTAAACGCCATCACTGGATCACCTGTAAGTATCATACGTTTTTCATATTTGTATTATTGTTAAGTCAATGTAGTTTGATTTTGTGCTGATCTGTCTGGATCCATGATAACACCACCATTTCGAAAATTCACCTTACTTACCATACCTACCGTACCATATGCTTGAATGCACAAAACATTGTCTAATATTTAAGTTTTTGATGATGGGGGGGGAGGGGCTGGAGTTCTAAGATACAGGCTTAGGCTTAGTTTAGACTCCAGATCTCCCACATTCTGCCAAATAACATATTTGATGTTTGAAGTGTAATTTGTGGAGATAAATAAACACTTTTTTTTATTTTGATTTGATTTTTTATACTGCCACGACAGAAAAATGTTTTTAATGTACTTTTTTAATGGATGACTTTCACAATTTCTTTCAAAGATTTAATACCATCGTTTTGTTACCCATGTTGGCTGACCTAGCGAACATTATAATGTTGCACGATTGATATATATTTTCTTTCTTTCTCGTTCCAGATATCGGGCATCCAATCAGACGAACAAAAACCAATCAGGTTCACCGACTCGCCCACTCACTACGCGCACCCGTCTTCCTCGTCAGGCTACGGGCACTCGGCACAGCCGTTGTCCGGCACGTCGGGGCTGGGGACCAACTACACATCGACGCAGCCGCCAACACCCTCCCCGAGAAGAACATCATCATCCACATCCGACCACCTTGCAGACCTGTATCACAACTACAGAGAAAACTTTCAACCATCACCCTCGCAAGACAGAGATTACTTCTACAGAGCAGAACCATACACCTACGACAGAACAGCTGACTACGTCGTCAAACATCCCCCTTACTACGGCTATGATGAATGTTCCTTCGAATACAGAGAACCAACCCCCGATTATAGACCCTCACCGCAGTACCTCACGCACAGAAGAACACCCTCCAACTCCTCTGCGTCAAACTCCCACCCAGAAGAATTCTCCCCCTCCAGACAATACAGAAGCAAAGAGAAGAGAGAAGAATACAGACCCAAGACTGAGTACCCACGTAAGTCAAACGATTATTCCTTACCGAGAGACTTTTACAGACAAGACTCGCAGGAGAAGAGCGAGGTTGAAAGACCCGCCAATTTAGGACTAGAATTAGCTGCTACGAAACTGAGATCTAGTTTGAAGAAGTATAATAAGAAGTCGAGTGCGTCGGGTGGCAGTTCGGGGGGCGGCACGCCGACCAATCCCACTCCTCCGGACAGTTTGACAAGCGAGACTGACAGTTCTTACGTGTCAGCGAGGGATGCATCCAGCGGCTCGCAGTCAAGGGTCCGCTTCAGCCCGGAGACCATGGAGGGCCCCGTGCTGGAGCGGAGGCCCTCGCGGCACACGTAGCGAAGGCTGAAGAAGTTCGACGACTACCTTGTTTAACGCAAACTGTACATACGCTTGCGGGTAGTCCGAACGCTTCGCTTCATAGTTGTTCATTTCAAGTGACTGTACGCAGTTCTGATGTTAGTGGACGTAGCCAAGGAGGGCAAGTGAATGTGCTTCGAATAGTAAGGTTGTTTCTGCATTTAGTTGAATTGTAATTTCGAATGCATTTAATATGTAAAGGAAAAGACTAAAATGTTGTACTTATCAGAGTTCTTTAATCACTGGCTCCAATCTTATCTAAATATTCAATACTTACATATCCTCATTAGACGACAATTTGAGATTTCAAAAGAATTTCCTTTTCATTAGAATTTTGTATATCATGAATGTTGGTCCAACTTAGATGTTGATAGAGGAGTCTTTGGCTACGATTAACTGCAATAAGCTAATGTATAAACGCGATTGTGTTCATTATTTAATGTATGCGTAGTTTCCATTGTACATTTTGTATGATACGTCGTCATATTAAGATGTATTTAGCCGTCAATGTAAAGCGAATCGCTGTTTCAGTGCCTATCGCGCGGAAATATTATTATTAATTCCTAATTGCGTGATGTAGTCATTAAAAACTATTATTTGGAGGTTTTCTTTGGTCGAGGCAGCTTCGTGAGACGCGATGAAAAACTTCTATAAAGTTGTAGATGGAGTTCATTAGAGATCAAGTTTTTACATTGCCTATCAAGTCTTTGCGAGGCTTCCTTGCACCATAAAAAATCGTCATTTATTTCGAATTGGTTTTAATTACTTATATTCTGGTTTGATGTTAGCAATGAGGAATAGAATAGGCACAAACTAAGCGTTGTACAAATTGTAAATATCTGATCATAAAACTGATGTTCCAGTCAACGAGTACTTTCGTTAACGGGCGAGTTTATTTTTTACTTTCGTTAAATTTATAAATAGTACAAATGTATTTGTAAGTGTCATCGTGTTTGAACGCGTGGCGAAGAAAAAAAAATCATATTTTTAATTCTACGTAATCAGTGTATATTTTGAAACTAACAATTAATATATTATGTAACTTATATCACTAAGTTGTATGCATTTTGTACAAAACGTTAGATATTTTTTACTGAAAAATATCAGTAAAATTAGTACCTAGTATTGTTAGCAGCTTTTATATCCCACAATTAAATAATGTAAATTAGGTAAAAAATACTAGTCGGAAGTTTGCGGAAATCCTAAATATTGCATATCCAGCTAAAAAATGATATTATATTCGATATTACGCTTCCCTTACCCGAAAAACACTGGATTATTTTAAAATCGATCAAGATATAGTTTTTAGTTTTTCCGTTGAAATAATGGCCTATTATCGGGAAGCTTGAAAATTATCACTTAAATTAGCGTATAAATTAAAATTTAAGATGTATATCGGAAAATTCGAATAATACTAGCTTTGATAAATTATTGTTAGCCCGAATCAGTGCCTAATGTTTGCTGGAACGGTACTTAGAGATTAGCTATGGAGTGAAACGATTTTATCAAAAACGAATTAGTGGTTTTTTTTTACAATTTAATAAGGCCAGTAAAATCATTTTCAACAACTGGAAAGTTGTATTTATTTTTTCAATTTTTATTTTAATGTGCAATATGTGAAATTATTTTGCGTCCATATTTAATTTTATTTAATTATTATTATTATTTATAAAACAAATCGTCGTGAATGTAACAGTATTGTATACAGTATTCGAAGTATTGTATATTCGGAAAGATATATGTATGATTGTATGTAGTATAATTTATTAAGTTAGCTTGAATCAGTGCCAACGTCGTCCAGTGTTTTGCCTTATGTTTTATTTCCAGTTTAGTACAAACCAAATCCTAACCAAATTATTGTAAGAATCTCTTGTAAAATTAAGTTTCAGTTTAACAAGTCACAAATTCTGAGTCAACGATTGAAAACGATATTATGTAAATATTTATTCGAGATTCACGGCGCGTTTACTTAAAAAAAACTCTAGTCCTGAATTTTTTATTTTATTTTAATATCTGGCTTGTAATCGAGTGGTTACGAACGACTGGCAAACGTACTTCGAATGAAAAAAATGTAGTTTATTGGGCATTCCTTTGTTTTAATATACATTCCATATGTTTTGAAGTGATATTATTGTAATCAGTGATGCGTTTAAGACAAATGTAAAGGTTTTGTGTGCCAATAACATGAGGTGGGAGGATGCCTTACGTCTGTACGTTGAATCGACAAATAAAAATCTAGATTAAGCTTTTTATGAAGTCTTGTTATTCCTTTTCCTGTCTCACCTATTTTTCCTAATAATAGCGGGCTTTACATTCACTCTTTCTTGTATGAAACAGTAATCGTGTGCAAAAGAACGCGCTTCTGAAGATGTTGAAAGGGGACGAAAAAGACCACGCCTTCAGTGTTTCTCACTCTCATCAGAATTGTTCTGTAAGGGAGGCTATTCTGTAGCATTAACCTTTTGAGTACCGTCATTAGAGACACAATAGAAAGACAATGAGTGAGCGAACGCTGTTCGCCGTTAGCTTGAGGTTTAATGAATGACAAACAAAAATAGGGGTAGGTAGGTACCTACTTCTCCAACATTAACTCAGGAAGAGTATAAATTAGCATGTCAATGATCTAACTGTCTACCATTTAGATGCAAATCTTGTAACAAGAATTCACTAGGCATATACAACTGGATTCTTTCCTGCCTAACAATATTTCGAACGTGTTAGACAGATTCAGCATAAATAACTCGTTTGTAACGGTTTTGAAGTTTGGGTCAATCGGAAAGCATATTCAAGATGATATTTAGACCTAGTGGTTTCTTAAGCTGGTTTTAACTTTATGTTCACATTCCACTAGTTTTTTTTTCATGTCCACGCCGGATAGTGACGAAAAGTCGGTTTCAATGAATAATTCAGTTCCAAGGCATAGGTAAGTTATAAAAAACACGCTACTTCGTGCGTGACCTACGTGTTAAAAGCGATATTCTTTATTCTCATTATGAAACCATGAGTTGGTCCTATTAGGTAGGTACTTAGTAGAAATAAAAACATGGGACCTTTTATTTACAAGAAAAAAGCCTACCACCACAAGTTTCTATACAATTTTCTTTGGAGAATTTGAATTTAGAATCCGCTAACCAGTATTTAAACTAAGCATTAGTTAGCGATTAGTATAAACTAGCGTCTGCCAGCGGCTTTGCCTGCGTGAAAATAGGTTTTTCCATACAAACTTTGGACCTCCGTTTCATCCCCTTAGGGGGTGATTTTTGGAATATCCTCTCTTAGTGCTCACCTAAACCATAAAAGGAAGCCTTGTGCAGAATTTCATGTTCCTAGTCTCAGTAGTTTCGGCTGTGCGTTGATATGTGTCAGTCAGTTTCTCCTTTTATATAATTATATAGATAGGTAAGGCATAAGTAGCTTTGTTTATAGCAGTTTAGTTCTGTAATAACCTGAAAATGAGGATTACTACTTAGGTAATGAGGTAGGTACCAATTGCAATAGGAGCTGCAGAGTCTAATATGGTTTATCCCTGTAGTGATAAAAAATAATGTCCATAGTGAGAGTCGGTACAGTAAAAAACAAATCGTTGCAGTGGTAGCCTACTGCTTCTAGGGCTACACGATCGTCCGAAAGAGTTACCGTGGCCCTGGAACGCGAAGGGGTGGGTTTTAGTCAGCAAGTTTGACACGCCCTCTCGCTCCAACCAGTGCAGAAGTTATTTGAGGATATCCCACCTCAAAAAACAGGCCTGAGAATGATGACCTTTATGTCGTACCTAGCAAGTGTTTCTAGCGAGGTTGACTTCAGCTACCTACCAATATGCAAAGGCGACTTGCATTGATATAATTTAAAAAAAAATGTGATATGAAATGCACCGACAACGATAAACTCTTTTCCGATTGGTTCTTGAGTATCTTAACTGCAATAACAGACGTATCATAGTCTTAAATTCATTATCAAAACCATAATATTCTATTCGATGATAATGTTGGCATAGTAAAAGTAATTTATCAGTTCCACACTCAATGAAGCAACCTGTGTATACCTAGTTACAGTTCGCAAATAAACCGCTCCATTCAATAGCAGGTCGTGTTCTTGAACTCCATCGAGCCGATCGTAACCAATTAAATGTCCATTACACCCACACTTATCACTTTCTCTTATCCAATGTACAAGGGTAACAAATGAGACGGGGCTTTATACAAAAACAATTTATTCAATACTGCATAACTAAAATACTATGTCAGTGCGATGTAAAAATATACTTATTCAGTAAATAGTGCTCTTACAGGCTAAAATATTTACAGAATAAAAGCTTCTGTCCACCAAGGTGTATCTTCATACAAATACGTCGGACTACGGAAAATAGAAATGGACCATTTAAAAATAGTTTTATTGTTCTCTTTATTGAAGCCTACGACCGAGTAATGATACTTCGAAGTAGACAGAATGCTTTAAACATTTCTCTTTCTGTGGTAAGACGAAGTGGCACCTACTGCAAATTAGCCAAGAGCACTTTTGACGAATCGATCGCACATTCGCTGTACAATAGACGGGAAACTCGGCTGCTCATTTCTCACGGCACTTGCGTCATTTTCTCCGCCCATTACAGTTTATCTTCAAGTTGAACTTTCGTAAATTATGACATAGTAACAGGAGTTACGTCTACACCACAATTTTAATCTCATATTTAACGAATCAATTTGCAAAAGTGCCTTTGGTAACATTGCATGTCACGAACATTCTAAAATTGTAAAAGAATTTAGTGAAGTTGATATTTCTAATTTATGCTTTTATCAACAAAATATTCTTACAATACAAGAACTATGTTCCATAAAAACACAGGGTAGGAATTTATAATTCAATCGACTGCAGAAACGTTAAAAAAATTCGTATCAAAAAACACCCTGTGACAATAATCCAATATATAAGCATTAGGTAATAATTTAGGTTTAGAACCAAGGTTCTTATGTCTAAGTACTGGAAATTACCAGAAATATCACAATAAAGTGTCCTTATATCCTTCTAATCTCATATATTTCGTCTTACTTCTAGAGAAGTTGAGTCCATTTGACTAGTGGAAAACTGTAGTTTACTTACATTTGTAGATTTGAAAGGTATACAAGTATTTAAAATATTCTCTCGACTTTGGTTTCCACTTTTATGGACTTAAGATCATAATTGATAAGTAAACTCCATTTTTATTGCTTTAGGTACAGAGTACATTCATTTGTTTCATCCAACTATAAAATATTATGTCTTTCATTTCTATTTTCTTTATAATGCCTTTCAAATCAATTTTCCATGTACAAATCTAGAATTGGTGTATATTTCTTACTGCAACTAAACGCTACACATGACTTCTTTACAAGGTGATTTATAAGCACGTACATGCATGCAGAATGTTAACTTAATGTCACACTATACAGCCGTTTTTAAATCATTTTTCGGCCTCGAATGAACATTGAAACATGACATTCGAAGCGCGACTCTTGTTTATCTTAAACATTAGGAAGCAATGATCAGTTTAATAATAGTTCACCGAATCGTCGAAAAATATGCACATTCTCAATAAAAAAGTTATCGCACCTTCGAAATATGCTAATGCTCCATCTAAATATTCATAAGTATTTTTATTCTGCTCATAAAATCCAGTTCGCATGTCTTAGTAGCTATTTTATAAAACATGAATGCTTTCAATCAAGATGAAATTAATAAAATTTGTATGGCGGTTTGGTAAAATGTTTACCAAGGGGTCCCCCTACCATCTTTTATTCAACCTGTTTTTATGTACATCGTAAATGTGGCAAGGGGCCAATTATATTACACTCATATTAGTCCATCTGGCGTACCTATCGTCAAACTGGAAAATTTTCAACGCGATACTCTTTTGAAGTGTTTATAGGCATTGTCGCTTGTATCGCTTCCAGGAAGTTACGCCTATTTAATTACTTAGTAAAGAATGATAATTCCGTCGATTGCACGATATTCTGGCAAGCGAACTTGTAATTAAAAACACCGGGTAAGTGCGAGTCGAACTCGCGCACTGAGGGCACCGTACAAACTTACCTATGTAAATAATTCAATTCCCAAATGGAATCCCGAAGAAATTTTCGAATCGCAAAGTAATTTTTTTTATGACATAACAAATTACTGTTTTCAGATTTATTTTTATATCTGTGATAAATGACCTTGCTTGATGCCAAATTTCAGGATTCTGGGTCAACGAGAATTACCCTATGAATTTTGATTCCTTTGTGGGTCGAAATATTCGTTTTTTGCGACATAAATGGCCGTATCTTTGAATTTGATTTTTTACAGCTTCAAGGGACCGCAGATATAAATATATGGTTATAATTTCAGCTCGATACCTCCACGCGTTCCCGAGATAGAGTCTTGATAGACAGTTGGACAACAAAGTATAACGGTTCAGTTTTTTTCCTTTTCAGGTACGGACCCCTAAAATACGTTTGACGTATTTCTTTTTGTATTTCAGTGTGAACTACGAGCTGTCCGCTGTCTTCTCACCGTGTAAACAATTATGAACACCAAACCTTTGGTGTGTATTATCCGCCCAATGCTTGCTTACATTTTCAGTTTTCAGAATATCAATGAGTGATATTTATTTTTATCGTCTGTATTGTAGTTTCAACACGATCTAAAACTGGTTTCCCCTACCTATACTGGCTGGATTTTACAATTAAAATCTTGTTTACGACTACCAATCAGAATCTTAACATTTTAGATAGTATCGCATTATTTTGTATTCTTTCAGAAACGCGTCAGTGTTAACCTTGACCTTTTGCGTTAAGTTCATGCGGTTCTATATTGTTTTATGAACATTATAAGCTACTTATCGCTAATTAAATCATATGAAATGAAGTTATCGCTCTGGCCACAAGCTTGTTAAAATTCAGAGTGGTATTAAAACAATTTGTCGTTCATTGTTTAGGTCCTGCAATCTATTTCGGTGTAGTCGTGGCTTGTGCCCACAACAGCTTCCGCCGCTATAAATCTCGGTTAACGGGAACAGGGAATACGTCATAACATTTTAATATCCTAAGCTTGATAGATATCGCTAGAATTTATGAGAATCTTCTAGGTACATTGCAAAATGAGACTTAGTTGCACGAAACAAAACTATGTATATACGAAAGTCATTTTTTATTCACTCGACTTTTTGCCTTCGAAATTAAATCCTCAGACAGCAAACGAGCTAGCAATCAATGAGATTAACTAGACAAGCGCCGACATGAATTGAGATAAATTGCAACCACTAAAACCAATAGCAAAGACACAAGGCAAACAAAAAAGATTTTGCAGCGTGATTTGCTTACGAGAACAGTTTTAGTATTAGTGTTTGCTTTGGAGAGTTCCCTTTCACAGGAGATAGACCTTCTGGGTGTTTTTATCATTATACAGATTGTAACCGGTGATAAAGAAAAAAAACTGGCTCGGCTGTTTTAGCAGACGACTCATTAGCATAGCACCTGTGTGATAAACTTGAAAGAGTACAAAAACTAGCAATGTCCTTCGTTCTGCGTAAATGCATGATCGTGTGAAGTCTAATGTTAACATGCTTCTTAATAATTGTTTTAAAACTGACTCATCGAAATTCATCAACCTAGCAACAGCTCGAGGGGTGTTTACCTCGACGCGGTAAGCGTAAGGTTACGAAGGAATTTAAAGGGATTATTTTGAAATTCGACCCTCAAAAACACGAAAGGAGAAATATACTTTTACGAGCAACGAAAATTTCTCATTACAAAGGCTTCACAATTTTGAAGCATATGTTCAAATTCTGGATAAGAAAATCCTAAACTAAATCTGAATATCTGATATTTACGTTACGTGCGTATCTAATTCATATAACAAAATTGCGTGCACGATCTTAGCTGATGATATAACTAAGTGCTTAACGTATGAGCTAGCGTAGTAGACTTGTTTATAAAAGCGAAAATGAATAAATATTGATCAGAATTTGAGCGTTCTATCATGAAACATTCTTTACATTTCTTCGTACATTGCCGGACTACTAAGTCAGCTACTATGTTACTACAAAAAGAACTCGGGGTTCTTAGAAAAAGTGTGAGAATATAAGGCGGGTCTTTACGCTATGGTTATTTAAATTATTACGCGTAACCGCTATAACTTGGTGTTGCAAACTAAAAATACAAATTACTTGATTACGGGCATCTATCTAGCTTGGTCGTTAACGGTGCTTGAGTTGTAACAAAACATGTTAAATAGCTTTAGACAACTGAATTTGCATAATATCTTCCGTGCTTACTGTAAAATAGAAGAAAGATTTTTTGCATCTTTTTTCGTAATTTTAATTTCAAACTAACCATTTGCGGCTGATCCTACAGAAACATGCGTTTAATAGATAAATAGCCTATGGCTCTCAGCGATACTGTACCTTTCTATCAGCAAAAAAGAAATCGTAATTGGACCTACACGCGAGTTCTTTAACTAATAGCAGAGAGAGGAATAGAAAGTCCAAAAATTCACCTCTTTACTAAAGAAGTTCAGAATCATTTTACGGCCATAAGATTCTTTATGATACAGACGACAGTCTCACTACGTTATTCATTAGTCGCCCCGCTGCGTGGCGTCTAATCCTTATGAAAAATCAATACATACCCAAACCGAAACGCAAAACGAATTTCTTAGTCTGATATTTTTATCCAAAAATATTTTTCAACTACCTCAAAGCGCATGACATTGAAATCTAGAATATCAAGTAATACAGATTTTTATCGATTTACATATTAAAAGACACTAGTCCTCTCGTCTCAGACTAGTCTGGCGTCAGACATGGGAAAGAGGTCGTCGAATCTCAAGTAAATATTTATATGTATTTTGCCCTTGAAAGGACGGACGGGGTGTCCTAAACTCATTGACCGAGAGTTTGCACACATGCGTCTCGAATCTTTTCACTTATTGGGTATTATTTTTATGAAAATTTGATAAAACCTACGTTGTATATCTAGCCACAAAAAATCGGCTTGGTATTATTTATTTGGCGATGCAGACGTATTCAGTTGATATATTTTTATCCTGTTAGGGTAATTATGATTCAAGGCAGGATCCACCCATTCAGGACTTTTAGACTCGTCTATTTTAGGCAAGGACGAAACGTCTACGAGAGCATCCTCTATACACTTCGTTAACCATACAAGTTTTTATATTATAAGCAATTAAAAAAATTCTCACGATGTTTAGGACATCAAGGAGGCGACCGATTCTTCTTTAGAATTTTCTAGAACCCTCAGCCAAAAAATCAATCGAGCTAAATCCAGGCGATACGGTAGGCTAGATTACGCATTTCTTGTGACGTCAATGAAAAGGGAAATGACGGAAAAGGCCGTGTGGCCAGAATGTATTAATACTTATGTACATGCCAGTCAGGGACGATATATCAATAGACCACTTAGCTATCGTGCTTAGTATCGAGTTTAGTAAGCTTTAATTATCAGTGCATTGGACCGAGTTATCTCGACAAATTACAGTTACGTCATATGGATAACAATATGCGTGTTACAGCGACGGCCTGACTTGCTGAACGTTGTCAGACATTCAGATCTTTGAAGCTCCAATTACTTTAACAGAAACACGCTCGGCATGTGTTTTGGTAACATTTTTATGCGCATCCAATACAGCAATGATTACGAAAAGTCTAAACGACCTCGTTTATAAAAGAAACAGCAAAAACTAAATGTTTTATAACTCAAAAATGTTTAGTAATATTCAATGTTATGTATGTAGAAGAACAATGATGACAAAATTTTAATAAACATATAGGGCAACCTTCGTGATGTCCAGTTTTGTTAACGATCGATGAGTCAGTTTGGAAGCAATGTATGTAATGCAAAATATACTGATGCTTTATTTTTAAAGTAGGTACGTTTGAAAGGGTCGTATGAATCATGGGTTTATTGATACGAACAGTTACTGATATGGGGCAAGGAAGATAATTATTATTTTGACTTTGCAATCAACGAACTGTAGCAAAGTGAACCGGCATTTCGTTCGGTCTTTCAAGGCAACGAACACGCGCCAAAGTCCTAGTACTTATTTCTTATTTTACAACTTAAGATTTATTGCAAGAAAAGGCATAAAACTTAACAATTTATAGCTGATGGATTATTGTACCTACCCATAATTTGATAACAGAACAGAACAAAATCAACTTGTAACTACAAAAGTATGAATCTTATACTCTTAGTTCAAACAACGCTAAGCTATCCCTAGCGGACTAGAATTACTTAAGACTGATGAATACATACGTTACGTTTAAAAATAATACATAATTACTCACCATCTAGATGTCACGGCGTAATACATACTTACTTTCTACTTTCTCTCCTAAAACTGTTGTTTGGTACATAATTGTCCCAAGTAAGAGGCACGGAGGGATAGGCACCTAGTGCGTTTACTCTAATTTGTGGCAGTCTATTGTGAATAGGAAAATTTGTTTGGACCACATCAATGTTGGCATTTGGGTATTATCTTATCGGCTTCCTATGCTCTGGCGCGTCCCCAAAGATAACAATTATCCTAGTCAGAGTACGGCCCGACCGGCCAGCGCGCCTACTACCTACGCTACCCTATTGGACTGACTCGAAGCCTTAAAAATGTATAAGAGATTAAAGCTCACTTTTCATTCGTCCTCAACGTATTAAATAATAAATACATTCACACAGTTTGTAACGCTACATTTTAGAAGTTAGAAGGCCTGACTCTCTACTGCGCCAAAAATAATATTGAATAAGTAACTAATGACGGGATAAAACAATAACGGGAACCATAAACCCTGAGGTAACATAAACAAATAAAAACTTATTTCTGATCTCTCACTACGTACACAACATGCAATATTTAAGCGGTTTTACACAGCCGACCTGCCGCCGACAGACAATACACACATATATTATGTACATGTTAAACTACTGCCACAAATAAGTATATTATGTATTATTACGTATATTATGTAAGTAAATAAAGGACACGACAGGGCGGGGGATAAGTATATAGAAAAAAAAATAGAGAAATATACAATAAACTCTATTTAAACATGAAATTTATTAAAGATAAAAAACATACAATGTTTTGTTTTACACAAAATAAAATACCTGGAGGGTTAATGACGGGCGCCGGGGCGGCATTAGCTGAGGCGGGGCGGCCCTGGCGCCCGCGGCAGATATACATAGTGCGACAGGTCCAAAAATACAGGACGATTTTTTATTCTGGGATAGTATGGGATATAAAATTATGGGGAAACTGCTTACACCAATTGTTTTTTTTTTTCTTCATGAAAACAATTTTGCCAATCAATCCACTAGCCTTTTCCCAACTCTGTTGAGGTTCCAGTCAAACCGGATGCAGCTGAATAATATACATTTTCTATCTGATAAAATGAAAAGTTTCTAAGGCAACTTTCCCATTTCTCTAGATTTTGATTTCCCCATACTGTTCCAAGTGAAAAATCACCCTGTATAATCCAATAATATAATACCATAGCATATGATAAAAAGTGTACACATATACGATACTGTCAAGCCAACTAAAACTCACAAAAAGTCATGTCGCGCTCTCGCGAATATAAAACTATGTTAAATCTTACAAAAATACTTATGTGACTAATTTGAAATGCACATATAGGATCTCGCTTTCCGTCTACAAAAATAATCTGAAATTGGAATGAAACTCTTTCTTAAGCATTCGGCCTGGGAACGATCACAAAAGTTACGGCGTTCACAACGTCCGTACACATCTTAATTATTTCTCTTCTGAGTCTTAAAGCTAACCGATAGAACCTGTCCATTGAGCGTGTATCCATTGAGCGCCTGGATGGCCATAGCGGCCTCATCATACTCACGCATATTCACAAATGCAAAACCTTTGTTTTTCTTTGTCTCAGGATCTTTGATCACTTTAATGGAGTCGATGGCACCATAGGGACCAAAGAGTTGCCAAAGAGCCAGCTCCTCGGTGTCCTCACCAATGTTGTATACATACACTGTGGTCTGATGGGGCGCCGGTGCCGCGCCTAGCAGCGGCACGGGGCTGGCGGGTGCGCCCAGAAGCGGCAACGGCGAGTGGTTGGTAGCGGCCATCGGGTTGAACCGTTGCTGGCCCTTGTTGATGAACGGCAGCGCCTTGCCGGGTGACGGTAGCAGCGGCGGCGGGGAGGCCTGTGGGAAACCAGGAGCGAAGGCTGCAGGTCGCGCGCCGAAAGCCGCGCTGAGGTTGGTACCGTTGAAGGCGGCGGGCGCGGTGCCATTGAACACCGCCGTGGCGCCGTTGTACGCAAGCGGAGCGGCACCCACCGCGACGCGGGGTGTCGGCCGCGGAGCGTTCTTATTCGCATTGGGCTTGTTCGCGAACTTGACCACGATGGCACCCGCGGCCGGAATCGGTGACTGCCCGTTCATGTGTTTGATTGCTTCCTCGGCTTGCGGCCGCGTTTCGTAGCACACGAACCCGATGCCTTGCGAGACCCGACTGTTCGTTATCACACCGAACTGACTGAATAAACTATTTAGACGTTCTAACGTCATGTCTGGAGGTAGATTGCTTATGTAAAGGTTGGATTCCGTATCTGGTTTATGGCTAACCTTATTTTCGGGGTTGAGTAGTGCAAATGACACTTTCAGAGTTTTGCCTTGCATGAGGAGGCCGTTGAACGCCGCCCGCGCCTTCTCGGCATCCTCGTGTTTCTCGTACTCCACAAAACCGTAACCCCGGTTTGCTATGAGTTTGCAACTCTCTATCTTGCCCATGGCGGAAAAGAGCGCGTACATCATGTCTCGCGTCATCAGCTCGGGTATGTAATTGACCATGAGTTTGGTTGGTGACACATTGTTGGCGTCGCCGCCGCCATTCTCCATTTCGTTTTTTATCATTGTTCTTTTATTGTGAAAACTACACTACAGAAAACAAAATACTAATAAAACTCACACTATGAATAGTTGTTTACTTCATTTGCGACATCTATAACGAACAAAGAACGAACACAAAAAGTCCTAGTCACACTAAAATGCCACAGCGACGCCGGTTCACAAGTTCATCACACGAACGAGTTTGTTTTTGGAATGTTACCAGTTTTTGCCCTTTTTGTTTGGCAACTAAGAAATGCAACTAGTAGTTGAATTATTACATTTCACTACATTTATTTCCGTTATTTGTCCGACTTTTAATGATGATTAATTATTTTGGCACGTGTTTGGATATTTGGTTACTGTCAAATTAATAATTTTATAATTTTTTGATCGCGTGGCACATTTTTATATTTTTGTCTATGATGCAAATTAATAACCGTAAAACCTACAAAAAACGCTAAAAACCTGGTGATCAGGAGATAAAAATATGCTCATCTTTGTTTTATACATTGATTTTCTTTTCTAGCCGTTTGAAAGTAAATAAGATAATGGTGCTGTGAGTTTTCTGATTTAATGACTTTGCTTCTGTAACTTAAATGAACTAAAACATTTTGTTTTGGGTCATTCTAGTTAAATTATTAAAATGATTAATTTACGGTCTTTTGAGGAAATAATCGTTAAATTAAAACCTATAAAATCGAACGCTTTGTTTGTAGTCTATGATCACGCAAAAAAATTAATATTTGGGCTTCCATCATGCAGGCCAAATCAATTCCATCAATCATGAACGTAGACAGAGAAATCATGAATGACGTTTGAATGACGGAATTTTACCGCTATTAGTTTTTTGTCATGCAAAGGGCAATCATCGCATCAGACGGTAGGTTTTTCATCAACCAAAAAATTGGCCTGTGGGCTGTGGCAAAACTGACAGCAAAACCTATCGTGTAATGATTGGACGTCATAAATCTGTTTGGTTGGAGACTTGGAGTAATATTATGCCCCGTTCACACGTGGCCCCAGTCTCGGCCAATCGCAATCCCTAGCCATTGTATAAACGGGGAAACCCCATTAAAATAATGGCGATTGGCTGAGGCTGGGCCCACGTGTACACGCGCCATTTTATAACCGATTTTTAAGATTTGCACTCGTGCAATTCCATAAAAGCGGTTATCGTAATTATTACAGTCAGTGTGTATTCGACCACACAATAGCATAATCAATCAATAAATCATATTTTTAATTCAAATCGTTTTTTAGATTAAATCAACTGTGTAAACTTTGTTTTTGTACTGCTTACACTGGCTTACAGTGTTTACTCATGTTTTGATAAATAAACTATCTTTTACCTTTACTTATAAATATACCTAGTTGTCTAAACCAGTGTTCTGCAAACGGTGTGCCGCGGCGGCACACTGGACACTGGTGTACCGTAGTGATTAACTATTGGGACTTAGCAAAATATGGTCTCAAGTTTGTAGACAGATGGAAGAAAAATATCGATCAACCTACGGACGAAATCCATTTTCTTAGGGCATAACGTTTGGATACTTAACTAGTAGGAAGAACTGTTCGTAATAAAAATCATATTCAAATGAGAAACACATTGAAATGAGAATTTTCGGAATCTCATTTAGAACATATTTTTGTGGTGGAAAATCATCCAATGTCTTGTTCAGCTCTGGAATGGAGCGAGCAGCCCTGTCAATGATTATTCCAAAATTTGGACCACCTATAATATTCTGAATTAAGCAAGCTCATGTTTTGCATTAAATATATTTTCTGTTGGTAATCAACAAACTAAAACTTGATCAATACTATGATAATAATAAAAATTTATTAATATTATATGTAAAAAATGATTTTTCTTTTATGGTGTACCTCCTAAATTTTCCGATTCCCTAGTTGTACCTTGAACACCTAAAGTTTGCGGAACACTAGTCTAAACCGTTACCTTAGATAGTCGTGTCAGTTATTTTTTTCTAACTACACTGTCTAACCTTATGGTTTGATATTGGTTTGGTTACCCACTAAATACACCAATATCAACCAATCCAGAAAGTTAGTATTATGCACACAGATAGCAAGTTTCTACATGGTCCTTCGAGCCGGATGGACGGTATTCTTTTTTGGTTGGTTTTTAAGGGAAAAAATGTGCCCCAACATGACGTGCAACGTTGTTAAATTGAACAACAACAGGTCCCACGGGTTCTAATATATTTGAAGCTTTATTATAGATGTTTCTTGAGTCTGACCAAGCCTGACACACGACCTGACCCACCCCGCGTTTCGAATTACGATAGAATATCATTGCTGTTAGTGCGTCAACAAATCGACTAAAATGGAGCTGATAATCAGTGCCATTATAATCACACCCCTTGAAAACAGTGTTAATATTATTATCTAGCTCTAATTTTTTTAGCAGTATATGAGCGAGCGAAGCGCGAAAATTTTTACACCCTGCCTAGGTCAGGTTACACATAAACTATAAACAAAAAAAAAATACAACCGACTTCAATCCCAGGGACCACAGGGATCAGGTAGATCTCTGGCTAGTAGACAGTGAACGGGAACGCAGGGCGCTAACAGTGAGATGCAACATGTTGGCTCACACATTTGCTCGTTGTAGTGATGAGGTCAAAATTACATTATTCAAAGCTTTTTGCCAATTGTTCTGCACTGGCAGTCTGTGAAAGAAGGTGCCTCGTTGCTAAGCAGATCTAGGACCAGCTCCAATGATATTCTTCGAACCTTAGCCGATAAGCATGATGCGCCAGTGACCAATCATTGGTTGCGATTATAGGTGCGGCAGTAGGTTAAGTTTTTTAAGTGTTACTAACCCTTTAGTTGATAAGTTTTTACTAACATTGGAACCATGTTGTCTTTTATATAAAAAATAATGTTTATTTATTCAATGTAAAAAAAAAAACTGAACAAGTGCGAGTTGGACTCGCACACTGAGGGTTCTGTACAAACTTACCTATGTAAATATTTCAATTCCCGAATCAGTATTTTTTTTGTGACCTAACAACAAATTTACAGTTTTCAGATTTATTTAGCTTCGTTATTTCCTTTTGAGGTGCGGAACCCTAAAAATATTAAAAAGTGCAAAACAACTTTAATTTCGGAAGTCGGTGTTTTTATTTATTTATTTATTTAAACTTCATGTACAGTAGTGGTACATGAAGTTTAAATAAATACGCGGACTTAATGCAACGAGGCATTCTCTACCACTCTCTACCCTTTGGGTTAAAATGACAACATTGTGGTAGGCTTGCACAATAAACAAATAACATGATTCAAAAAGTAAAAATAAAATAAAAATAAATTATTAAAAATAAAATACATATATATGCTAAAATTATAAACTAATAAATACTATGAAAAATATCAAATTATTAAGAGAACTTAATAATAATTCTGACGAAGACCAAACTAAAGTTGAGAGGACTTCAAGTAGTAGTTCCGAATTTGACGCTTAAAGGAAAACTTACTTTCAGCTTTTTTGATGTCAAGGGGAAGCACATTCCAGAGTTTTATGGTGGAAACAGCGTATGGTAAGAATTGGACTTAAAGCCAGTGCGGTGAGAAGGAATATGAAGGAGCATGTTTTTGGATGCGGGAAGTTAAGATTATGAGAAGTTTTATCTCTTCGTTATTTCACAACGGCTTTCGAAATTAAAGTTATTTTGCACTTTTTTGGTTTTTTTTTTTACATTGAAATCGGATGATTTTGTTTTGTAAAATGGTTTTTTATTTTACACTTTTTGGTTGTGGTACTGCTCACTTCAGCCTAACTTAAGTAAACCTTAGGCTCCATCATCAGATAAGTTCGCTGGTACCTTTTAGCTAGAGTGCATCTCATGACAATTTTAATAATTCAATACAGGACTAGGAATTCCAGTGCTTACCTTCGAGTTTCATCATCAAATAATTGATTTCGATGTATTCCCTCTCCTTCTTCCTTCAGTCAGTTATCGGCTCGCACAAACAAAACCATTTCACTTGTTACGACATTTCTGCTTTGATCCTATGGGAATTTCCGTTCTATATCTTTGAAGTTCATCATCAGATCATACCAATATTTCTATGGTAATAGGTGAAAATACATTTAAAAAAAAATACATACAGCTTAACATATTAACCTCCTCCTATTTCGGTTAATAAATAAAAGATAAAGTAAGTCGTGTATTCTAGTATTATCTAACTTTAGTAGTATTAAATGTTAACACAATGGCTAGGGAAGGCGATCGGCCGAGGCTGGCCCCACGTGTAAACGGGGCATTAGAATGTGCACAGGACCCAATATAAGTAACTCAAAAAGATAATAAGTATGGAAGATTAGGCAATATGGTCAATAGATTATAGCCTTCCCTTAGGGTTAAATAAAAAAGAGTTTTTGGCGGGATTTCTTCGAGTGAAGTTCAGTGGCTGTTTTAATTATTCGCAAATTGATTCCTAGTGGATATTGTAATGTAAAATTGGTGTAGTTTTGTATCTCAAGTGTCTGCGCAACTCGACAATATGTGGAATCATTGAAATAGGCGCGATCTTGGTAAAATGGAGGTCAGAATTTTATTGTAGTTTTGGCTACCTTAGCGAAGTTTGCTGAGAAGGCTGAATCGATACATTTGCTGCCAAATAATAAACAAAAACATTGGAACGTGTTACAACCGCATTCTAGTGTAAAACAAAAAGAAAAAAACTATGATATTCGAATACGAAAGACATTATGATGATGTGATGAGCGCGATCATTTGTTCTGTGTCTGGGTGTAATTGTATCTATATATGTATGTATTTAGAAATATATAAGTATGTTTATCAGTTCTCTAGTACTCATAACACAAGCTTAGCTTGGGACTAGACGGCGTTGTGTGATAGTTGTGGGATATTATTATTATTATCACAAGATAACATGGACGAAAGATTAGGTGATATGGTCAAACGACTATAGCCTTCCCGAAGGGGTAAAAAAGGAAAAAAAAACTATTTCTAAAATGTCATTTATGTCACTGTCATTACTGTCAATGTCATTCTCAGTTGTCAAGTGCTCTTCCTCAAAATTGTTCAAATAATAGAGTCGAAGTTGAAGTTCCTCGGTGTTTTGTATGGTTTTGTACAAGTTTTGCGACTGTAATTGACTGGTTTCTGGTTCTCTTATTACCAGAAGATCTAACATCATGTTCCTCACAAATGTCCTTTTAAAAAAGGCTAAGAGCAAGTCAGTGTTTTACTTACATAGCCAGATTTTTCCAATAAATATAACGCTGCTAAACCATTTTTCATTTTCAGGATGGTTATGGTGTTAATGGAAAGTGTAGTGTCTGGTCATCAAGTAACGATGATACGGGAGCGTCTAGCGGATAAATTAGAGTTTATTCGTTTTGATCCGTATAGTGAGTAAAAATGGCAATTCCTAATAACCTCAAATGATATATTCACGATTATTACAGAATGTTACTTATATAGTTTTTGGTATGTCTAAAACAGTCTGATATAATGATGATACAACTATCAGCTTTATTTATTTATTTTATTTATAGTTAATTAAAACGGTACATACCCACTTACATTAATTAACATAGAACTTTTTAAACTTATAAAAATAAAGAAATAATAATTACACATAATGTTAACAGCAAAATTGTCTGGAATTTTAGAAAATAATTGATTTTGATTATTATAATAGGATTATTTCAATAACACATAATTATACATTAATAATTTAAGATTAAATACAATACCACATATTAACATGGAACAGTGGACACCCTCGCACACTGTCTCTCACAGAACACCAGACAAACAACTCTTATTTTATGCCATTGTCCGCAAACACATCACATTCAGGGTCAGCATTCAGGAGAGCATTTTTAAAGTACGACACACTGGGGATTTGGCTCTAGCAACAGTTCTAGATAGCTGTGCAACTAGATTGTGATGGCGGCTCTGACGGTGTCCAATGTATTTATCTGGCACAAACAGCCAACAGAAGAGATCATGGAGCTGCAGGCAGTCAATGCGTCTGCTCAGGATTTTACAAGCCACTATGAGCTGATCGAAGCCCCTTCTCACCTCTAACGAGTCGAAACCCAGCATCCCTAAAAGAAAATTGGTGGGGTACATGTAGGGAAAGAAAGTGTACAACCTTTGAAATAGAAATCTCAAGAAAGTTTTCTGCACCTTCTCAAGCATTAATGTCTGAGTTGCGGTATATGGATGCCACACACAGGCACTTGCCTCGAATTTACTTCTAACCAGAGTGGTGTATAAAAGCCTAATTACACTGGGATTACAGAAGTCCCAGGCATTACGCCAAACAAAACCCAGGCGCCTGAAAGATTCCTTTGCAAGGGCAGAAATGTGATCCTTAAATGTTAAACAGCAGTCTAAAGTCACTCCCAAGTCTTTAATGCTGGTGACACGAGTAATTACTTCTCTACCCAACCTATAGTCGTAATGGATAGGTTGTGACCCCTGACCATAAGTCATGACGTTGCACTTGTTCATGTTAAAAAACAACTAGTTCTCGATGCTCCATTCGTAGATGGCGTCAAGATCCCTTTGCAGGAGTTGGCAATTCTCGACCGTTCCGATTCGCGAAACCAGCTTTAGGTCGTCAGCATATAGTAGGCACTTTGCATGCTCAATTTTAGCGGTCAGATCATTGATTAATCAGGAACAGAGGCGGTCCCAATACGGTTCCCGTTTATGAAACAGCTTGTGTGCCTAAATGTGTGTCTTTTTTATAAATTTTTCTTTATATGTATGGGTCTACTTTACATTCCATTGATACTGTACTGATTGAAAGAATATCTTTTGGGAGACTATTAGTTAAAAAAAATTGTCACAGTAATGAAATGGTAACTTACAATGGTGATTAGTATGAGTGTAGGTAAAGCACAGAAAAAAGTTAATTTGACAGATATCTATTGACTTTATTCAGCTCTTGGGTTGTGATTGGGACATTCTTGACAATGTCCTGTAAGAGACTCCTAGCAGTAGACTAAAGATGATCAATTTTATTCAATATGATAATAATGAAAAACTTCTAGTATGAAGAGACAGACCCTTCACATGTTGTGTTGTTTCAAATGTTGTGTGAAGGGACAGACCCTGGCTACCAGAGGCGGATCCTGAAATTGTTGGTCTCTGGGCTAACACTACTTGGGGGCCCACCCACCAAAATAAGTTTATATTTTTCCTAAAGTGTACCTTTTCGACAACGACCGATCACTGTAGAAATGTCGTCCTAATGGAACAAGAGATCATGAGTTACTATAGCTAACTTGAAAGTCTAAATATACTTCGTCTTGTGGTTTTCTATATGAGATTGCCCTGTGCGAGAAGACCGCCAATTGAATACTTAGTTTTTGTAAATACTTATCCGGTCCACATTATGAGGTGTACAATAAAGTAAATAAAAAAAAATACTTTGATCTCAGGTCGAACGTGAACACCAACATTGAGCGGTTGTAAACCATTGACCCGCCCATATTAGTAGCGATATCAACGACTGCTACCATAATTAAACAGTAGTACTCTATTTGTTTTAAAACAAGTTTTTTCAAATAGATTAAGCCGTATTGTAGATTGTTTTTAATGAGAACTGGGGGCCCCTTATATCCTTGGGGCCCTGGGCTGCAGCCCATTTAGCCATTAAGTAGATCCGGCCATGCTGGCTACTCTCATCCAGATGCAACCAGTGCCTCTGTTGCATATTATTACTTTGTGTCTTAGAGTGTCCCATCCAATTATCAACACCTTCATGCATTTGTTCCATTTTAATTCATTAAACCCCAAGCGAACGCCGTTCCGATCAACCGATCCATCGAAAATGGAGCTGCTCATTGCGCGTCTAAATATTGGTCACATGATATAGATTTCAGTCAATCAGAACCCATAATTCGAAAAATAGTGACAGGGTGCAAGTCGGCTGGCCTCTCAACACCGCATAGTTTTTTTCGTTTCCTATAAAGTTGGTAAAAATGACTTATGCGGTGGCTAAGGGACACTATGTGACTTGCGGGACGTCACAGTGTTACGCAGTGGCACACCGCGGTAGTCTGCGGAATAAAACGGCATGCCACAACTTGCTGCGGCACGATTTGACGTACCGCGGTATATTTAAAATGAACTAATATGAATCCTAAAATCGATGAAATAAGGATAAAAATAACTTAATAAAAAATAAAATCTCTTGCCGCGCTATACCGTGCCGTGATGTCGGTCTGCGCCGGCTCATAGGCGTTCTAGGTGACCGACCTGGAACGAACCTCCCCAGCTTGGCCACATTTATATCTTAAAGACTGGACACCTACACCTACACACCTAGACTAGACACCTTGCGAAGAATTCCCTTATGGTGGCCGTGCCAGTGTCAGTCACACTAGTAAGTGCTTAGGAATAAAGTTTAAATCTGGTTGACATAGAACTCGCATCACAAGTCACAAACTTCTGCATCACAAACTCTCAGTAAGGCCGCTTGTACACGTTAAAAAAAGTCGTCACTACACTGCTTTGGCGCTGATTAAGAATAAAATGTTTCACTTGTCTGCACTAGACACGACGCGTGAAGTTGCTATGGTGCGGTAGGGGGGCGGGGGTTGAGTAGACAGGGGGGGTACAGCACAAAAGATCCAGAAAGGTCGAAGTGCTCTGACCCAGGGCCAGCCCCACAACAAGATAAGATAAGGGGGGCGGGGAGGGAGGTGAGGGGGTGCCACGATCAATTTTCGCGCCTAGATCTGACAAAATTCTTATCGTATGCATGATGAATTGGTCCTAGCTGAGACACGATGAAATTTCTTAGCATGTACAAGCGCTCTAATCTCTTATTTTGTGTTTGTTTCAGTCCAACAAGAAAGCTTGTACAAGGAAAGGAAGAAAATCAGGAGCATAAAGTCATCATAGGTGTGTAATTTTTAGTATTTGTGTGTAGATATTAGGATAAAATAATATACAACATGTTTTAAATATTATAATTTAGTTATTGTACTTTAAACAATAAAACATTCTTTGGATACAATGTGTTTCACTATAATTACTAGAAAATTATGAAACCTCTGTAATTAAGTACTGCATGTTACAATTTGCTACCAAATTTAATTGTACAGAGCAGAGTCTAATTATGTTCAATATAATGAGTTTAGAATATATGCTTTACTTTCCAACTCCTTACGGCTAAATCCGATACTGTATGCAATTGAAAGAACTTCAAAATTACATGTGCTTCTTTCGTCCACTGTGCCTTATTCAGACAAAAAGTGCTAATAGTGCTAATTAAAATAAATTACAACGTAAAACACCTATTATTTTAATAATAATTTTCGTCTCTACTACGTAGGACCCAGCCCAGATAAATCTAACTCTAATAAATTTTTCAAAAGAGAATTCTCAATTTATATAATATAGGCCAAATATTGATTAATACATAATATTTCTCATACCACAATAGAAGAACTAAATAATTTAAAATTTCGTTTATGATAATTTTAATAATTAAAATGAAAATTATCTACATTATCATATTATAATAATATATGAATAATTTGATTATTCTCAATTTTTAATAAAGTGCAATTCCGATAATTTTTCAACATTCAGTTTCCAATAAATGTAAATATTTTTTTTTCCAATCAATAAACATTTTTTAAACACTTATTATTTACTCTCACTGTATTCTTTAAATCTATTTCGAATCTTACTAGAAGGTTAAATATATGACTTACACCCTTAAAATACCTTCCAAGGCTTGTATCTATAAGATCTAATGCTGTGGCTACTTACTGCAGCCATAATATTATTGAAAATAAAGTAAATTGAATGAAATTGACTAGAATGTAACATTAATGTACTTAGGCACCTAATAGAATCTCCCATTATTAAATATTCCAAATATAATTTAATACAGCATTTATAAATTTTGTTTTTATTTTACTTTAAATATTTACACATACAGATGAAATAATTTTGAAAATTTAATATTGACATCAAAAGAGTCGCTTAATTGATTTAAAATCAAGTAAAACTTACATTCTACTTATAATAAATGTACAAATGAGGAAATTCTTTGGCTTATGATAGGTATACATAGTACAATAATTAAGATTAAAAAGATTTGAAATTATAGGAAGTTGGTCCTCTAATGACACTGTAATGGTTGTATAAAATTTTAATGGAATGATACTATTTTTAATTTCTTTATAGTTTTTTTTATACTTATATAGATCATGAATTCATCTCCATCAATATCATGAATTAAATACTGTATGACTACACAATGCTGACTGGCCTTAAGCTTGCGATATTTTCATGATTCTTAAATGTAATTAATTTCATAGATAAAATAGAGCTACAGAGTAGCCATACAGTTAGGTTTATAGGGAAGACGACATATAGGCACAAATGCGCTTTCAAATGTCCTACTTGCTTCTTGTATGTATGAACAATATCAGAATTTCTATCATCATATGCTTAACATTATAAAATTTAATTTCTATTCTAATCTTAAATGATTCAGATTTAATTAACAGATAGGTACAATAATAATTCTTAGAACAATCGAATAAAGTATGATTGATCCCATATCAACAATTTGAATTCTAGATAAATAATATTTATAAAAGTAGACAATTCATGTCATGGAATACACAAGAATAATATTAATTAAATATAATAAGAATAGTAATTTAATATTGGAAAAGATTTACGAATAATATAATAAATAAAGAGAATATTATAATAATAAAAATACCTAAAAGACTAGATTGTCACTGAAATGTTATTATACATTAATAAAATGACACCAGAAATATGTAGGTAGTCTGAAAATACTTATTGTTAGATTATAATTTAAATTATTTCCGTTATTACGAAGAACGATTATTCTGTTCAGTTCAATTTCTAATTTTCAGATAATCTAGTCGACTAAGCGGCGTGTTTTAAAGTTTATTTAGAATATGTCTACATAATCGTAATGTATACCCGTAAATATAATTATCTGAATTTAGTGGATACTGACAATTTCAAAAATGTAACAAACCAACTTGGATTTCTAAGCTCTTTTTAGATGTTAGTCATTCTGTCACTTTCTGTTTTTATTTTCTACATTGTCTGTCAGATGTCAGTCAGTATCCCACAAGTAGGTAACTTAGGTACTCACTAATTTACTTAGAAACTATAATTTATTAATTTCGAAAGGCCGAAAAATCACTTTTTATTAAATTTTTTCTCGTTCATTTAATCGTTCCAATTTTTCGATAAATTAATAGATTTACAGCTACCAACTTGGCGCAGAGTGGCCTGGTCAACAATTCCTTTCTTGGTCTGATACCCCCTTATAATTCTTCCCTTAATATTTCAATCCATAAATACATGAATCAACAATAGAATCAATAATATCTTAATTTTTAATAACGGCACGCATTATGAAATATGAAAAATATATTTTTAATAAGTTAAAATTTTGGCTTTCTCGCCAAGCGTGCCGTCAAAGCAATCTTAAAGTTAATTTTTAAACAAACATATTTTGATTATACAATTTGAAAATAATTTATTTTTTTCTACATTAAATCTTATAATCTAGGTACCAATTTGTAATGTTAAAATGTTGAATTGCATAGTTTATTCTAGAGAGATCACTTATTCACTCACTTTTCAAGTCATTCGCTCCAACAGAGGAGCTATGTCAGGATACTTTCATGCAAAGAACTCTGTTTTTGTCGTCATGTCGAATTCGGACTCCTCCATCTTGTACATTTCGATCAGCTGGAACAAATAAATTGATATCATCACATGGCTCACTAACAGTCAGACGTGTTCGACTTTGAATTTAAAATTAAACTCTAATTCAACGTAATACCACTGCACTTAAAGGACAGGCGACAGCAAACGAGTTGTCTACGAGTATATTTAGCAGTAGTTGCCGCGCGCGGCTCCATCTCTGACAGTACTGTACAAAATTATCAACGTTGAATTTTTCCCGCGAGAAAAATAAAAAAGTAACTTAAATTATTCATAACATTTAAACATTAGCTATATGTCAGTGATAGTGCCGGCAAATTTTGTTCAACCGTTTCGAAAACGTAGTTTGGGAGATGGCCTCCGGTAACTATTTTAATTTATATTTATTTAACGCAAGCTTATCAATAATAATATTTTTTTTAGACCCAGAACTCTCGCGGGCGTCCACAGTAGGCGTGGCCAGTGTGTCGTGTCTAGGCGTGTGTAACTCTTTACTGAACCGACTCACTGTTTCGAAACATTTTAGTGTTCCGAAAGATTGGAACATCAGTAATGTTTTAAATGCATCATTTAGAACAATTGGAACACTGAAACACTTTACTTTAAGTGACCTGCAGTCTTTTTAAAGTTCAAATTATAACGTACATAGTGTAAATATAATTAATGACCTGAACTAAAAACATCTGCTTTAAATTATTTTTAAATCAAAATTCAATTAAATAAAACTTTTAGTGTGTATGAAGCAACGTAACTGATTACGATTCATAACAGTCAGTGTCTGCATCTTTTGAGCCGTTTGTTCCAAATGTTCCGTTTGTATCTTTTGAGCCTTTGTTCCAAATGTTCCGTTTGTATCTTGTGAGCCGATGTTTCAAATGTTCCGTTTGTATCTTGTGAGCCGTTGTTCCAAATGTTTCGTTTGTATCTTGTGAGCCGATGTTTCAAATGTTCCGTTTGTATCTTGTGAGCCGTTGTTCCAAATGTTCCGTTTGTATCTTGTGAGCCGATGTTTCAAATGTTCCGTTTGTATCTTTTGAGCCGATGTTCAAAGATGCAAATATTCCAATCGCAAAGATGACACGAGTTGTGTCACATGAATCACTGAAATGTTCCGGAACAGCGATATGTATAATTTTTAACATCGGCTCAAATGAATCGTGATCCGTTACGTCGCGTCATAGTCACACTGAGACAGAGAAATTTTAGATGATATGTATCATTTGGAACAACGGTTCAAAAGATACAAACACAGACACTGACTGTTATGAATCGTGATCTGTTACGTCGCGTTATATACACTAACAGTTAAGAATAATTTTAGGCAGATGTTTTTAGTTTAGGTCATTAATTATATTTACACTATTTACGTTTTAATTTGAATTTTAAAAAGACCGCAGGTCACTTAAAGTAAAGAGTGTTTCAGAGTTCCAATTGTTTCAAATGATGCATTTAAAACATTAGGTACTGACGTTCCAATCTTTCGGATTACTAAAATTTTTCGGAACAGTGAGTCGGTTCAATAAAGAGTTACACACGCCTAGTCCACAGAGCACACTACAAAAGTTTAATCACAATTTGATCAATGGTTTTTATTAGGAACGCATAGAAGACAAACATACATTGATTTTCTACTACTAATTTAAATGTGGGAGAAGGCGCATCAGCGAGGCCTTTTTCTTTCATAAATTCGAAAACGAGACAACGACTGTCGCAACCCAGTGTTCGACCACATCGTTGCTTACTATCAGATGAAAAAGAGCCCTCGCACACGCGAGGCCCCTTTGGGTGCGAGGCCATGGGCGCTCACGTCGCCCACGCCTAGCTACGCTACTGCTTACAACCATAGCCATGCTATGCTACAATCAAGCCATGTTACAATCGTAACCGTCCTATAAGGTCATCTTCGTACGAAATACTACTGGGTTTGCGCAGTTCTCAGCTCTGTGAACTCAGCTTAAGATTTATATAGTTGTTGTACATACATTATCGATGTCCTTGGAGAGCTCCTCCATCTGCTTGTCGTGGGTGACCTTCAGCTTCTCCTTCTCGCGGTTCTGCTTGATGGTTTGAGTCTGGAAAGATTTATAATGACATTTTAAGACTAGTGTCAGTAAGAGAAAATGTGAGGATTGTTTTTATGCCAGCTAATTGAAAAAAATAAAGATATCACAAATAGAAAGGATTTTTTAAATCGGTTTAAAATGTAAGAAGTTGGAAAATTTACAAATCTGGTGGAAGGGGTAGTTGTCAAGTAACAGAAAAAGGATGTACACACTGAAATGTGACGTCACCGCCATTAGGTTTCTATAAAAAAAAAACTTTTATTTTAGAATTATTTGTCGTTTAGTATAAAATATTGTACAAAAATAAAGACAAGAAAATACCCAATTGTTCCTTTCTAATAATTATCATCAGTATCTGTTTGTAGTCAGTCTCTCTTACTCTCATCTTTCCAGCTTTTTTTTTTATGGGAAAATCATCTAATGTCATCCCCCGCTCTTGGGGGGCGCGCGAGGTGTCAGACTTTTACTGACTAAAAACCCACTCCTGTTTCCTTCGTTGCCTTTCATACCAGGGCTGAGTCTTCCTTTCAGAAGCATACCCTTGGCCCCAGTAGGCTTAAACCCTGCTGAACCCCTACGGTTTGCTGACATCTCTTTGAGGCGCGCGTGAAACAGTACGCGCCGTCGACGACCTGGGCTCGGTCCAGATGGTTACCGCACGATCGGACGGCGAGCTACCCATTGCGCCTACGGTGGCCGGAAATCGGAATCGGGAACTCGGCGGCTGGGGTATGAGGGCCGCGCCCTCACGCGTGCACGGGCGGCCTCCTCCTTTGCTAACATTACTGCTTCGCAGGAGGCGACGGCCTGCCACTCTTCGCTTCGGAACATGGCCTGTACCCAAGGCTCGGCGAGAGAGATCGTTGCCGCCGATCTCACCCACGAAGACACGGCACAAGCGAAGCACACCTCTACCGTGTCCATCGTGTCCTACCGCTCCACACAGTGGTGACACTCGGCCATTTCAGCTTTTATCTTAACTTCAAAATCGTTTCGGTTTCCCCATTATTAGAGGCGTCTTCTTTCCCTCAACCTTCAATTCCCGACTTGAAAATAGTTCAATTCCCGACTTGAGTTACGAAGATTTTTCCGAATCAAAAAAATGTTTTTTTTTTTTTGTAACGTAACTACAACTTTACAGTTTTCAGATTTATTCCTATATTTGTGCTTTGAGACCTTGCTTGACACTAAATTTCAGGATCCTAGGTCAGCTGGAAGTACCCTATGAATTTTGATTTACTTGAGACAGTCGAAATACACGTTTTTTTTGCGACATAAACTGCCGTAACTTTTTTTTTACACACGAAAAAACTTTTTTTGCGATTCAGGAAATCTTCGAAACTCAATCCGGGAATTGAACTGATTTCATAGGTAAGTTTGTACGGAACTCTCAGTGCATGAGTCGCGACTCGCACTTGCCCAGTATTTTCCGACTTAAGAAGAGGAAGGTGTCCTCATGTTGCTGCTCTAGTACACAAAACAAATCTCACCTTTCTCTCGTCCAAGAACTTCTTGGTATTGTTCTGTTTCTTCTCTCGCAGCCGCCTGTCCTTCTCCTGCTTGGTCTTCAACGTCTTGTCGTTGGCCACCTCCTTGCTCGTTTCCATGCTGATCTTGGCTTGGCGGGCGTTCATCTCTTTCAGTTCTCTGGAATTTGAGATTTACGAGGTCAGATGAATAGTTATTGGTTCGTTCAAATCATACCCTAAAACCGCCAGGGCTCAGCAGGGCCAAAGCCTACTGGGGCCATGGGTTGAGTTCCGAAAGAGAAACCCGTGGTCCTGTTACGTAACGGTAAAGAAGGAACATACGTCCTCGCGCTCCGATCTAGACTGGGAGAAATAAATGGATGACTTCCCATCTAAAAAAAAAACCTACAGAAGATATTGATGCACAACCTGTTATGATGAATTCAGTACCTCATTTTAGATTCATATTTGGAATTGTATGTCGTCTTTTGTAAGTTTATAGTATTTTTAATCAGTTATTGATTCGGTAAAATATGAGTAGGCACCTACAGATAGAAGAGCATCTAGAAGTTATTTACCTACATATCAAAAGAAGTTACTAATGTAGATCCATTCAATAAAAGAGTTTAAACCCTGGATTTGAAAACAAATTCTATTGGATGCTTAATGCTTTTTTTAAATGTTAAAAAAAGTTCAAAAAACACTAATAGTATTTTTTTTTCAAATCTGTACAATTTTTGGTAACTTCAAACCGATCAAATTCAGGTAGAAAGGGAAACTGTCAAGTTGCTGTCAAGTAATAGAAAACGGATGCACAAACTAAAATGTGACGTCAGCGCCATTAGTTTGCGCGCATACAAAAGATAAGACAGCGAAATGTTCCCACCATTCTTCCTTATTCCAATATTTGGAATAAAAAAAAATTTGGCTAATTGCTGCTTCATTTAATAATCAATTTTGGTGCTGTTTACAGAAAATAATTTTTATTTTTATTTTAATTTGATATTGTACAAAAATAAACACAAAAAAATACTCAATTTCATTTGTTGTCGTAACTTTCATTCATCGTTCAAAAATTTCAACCGTCCACTGTTAGACATTGGCTGTCTTTACAACTTTTCGCTCTTGTCTGCCGCTACAACGACCGGTCTTGTGCATCTCGGATTCATCGGATTCCCGCGACCCTCACCAGGTCACCGCTCCACCTTGTGGGAGGTCGCGCCAACGCTGCGTCTTCCGGTGCGCGGTCGCCACTTCAGAACCTTTCGGCCTCATCAGCCATCTGTTCTATGAGCAATGTGGCGACTTTTAAGTTTGGCGATTCTTCGAGCTATGTTATAACCTTAGTTTTCCTGCGGATGTCTTTATTCCTGATTCCATCATGCAAGGAAACTCAGAGTATAGTCCTTTCCATTGCCATTTTCATTTTAATTTGGGTGTCGGTGTCAACATCAGCCTATAGCTATAGCCGAACGCCTCCGATTCCTTTGTTCTGACCACGTGACTGAGCTTTGAGATGACGTCAGAACAAAGGAATCGGAGGCGTGGCCTACTCGAGGCGTTCGGCGCGAACGAAACGATTATAACTTGGCTAGGGGGGCAGAAGGTTTTAACCTTCTGATGTTGACGTACCGCGTAGAGCATTTTTATAGCCAATAAAAACGGCCTACTTAATTTTTGATTTATGATCAGAGATTTCAAGAAACTTCCAGAAATTACAGACTCAGAACAGTCATCAATTTTCCAGAAATCTAGACCATCAAACTAGAAACAGCTATTCAATCATCGAATGGCCATTAAAATCAGTATATCGGACAATCATAAAACATTTCTTTATAAAAATGAATCGTAGCAAAAAATAGTTACGATATAAAAGTTCGGGTTTACGCACGTCAATTGCGAATCTATTGGTCGATTTAATGTTTATGATAGAAGATAAATCTTATAAAAGTGTTCATATATTTACGTTGAGAAGTTAATCGTATGTAATAAATTCTGTTTTACATGTTTTAAATAAACCGACAGACGAGACGGCTACTGAAATAAATGGTACGTTCTGTAGTATATTTTTGGGATTTATTTACAGTTTTTCTTTACGGTAAAATTTTTGCTGATATTTTTTTGGTTCGCTTTAAAATGTGGATCCGAGTTCTTTTAACATCTCTTTACTCAATACTCCTCACGACTTCCATTAGGAATTACTTTGATGCAGCCTCGAGTTTGAAAATGGGTGGTTTTAGGTGTGAAAATCATCTAATGACATCCCCCGCTCTTGGGCGGACGTGAGGGGGTGTCAGACTATTACTGACTACGGTGGCCGGAAATCGAGATCGGAATCCGGGCTATGGCGCGAGGGCCATTGCCTCGTGCGTGCGGCCGCCTCCTTTGCTAGCATTACTGCTTCGCAGAAGGAGGCGATCACCTGCCACTCCTCGCTCTGGACTATGGCCAGTGCCAAGGCCTGGCGCGAGAGATCGCTGCCACCGATCGCCCCCACGAAGACACGGCGGTGCTCTGCCTAAGCGGGGAACACCTATACCGTATGCTCCACCGTGTCTTCCGGGCGGTCCACACAATGGTGACACACGGTGACTTACCGCCATAATTATGGTGTGCCCACTGAAAATGGGTGGTGTGACATCCTGGTACCTCCCGATCTCTTCCCGGTTGCGTCGGATTGCCGTCCCATCGGACTATGTATTAAAGGAACAGCCTATATATAACCTAGCGAAATATGAATGATAAATCTCATTTTTACCTTTCCGATCGAGAAATACAGGCATCACACTTCTCCCGTTCTGGGGCGGAACGGGAGTGCTTGTCAGGGTTTTACTGACTAAAATCATACTTATGTTCCTTCTTTGCCTTGCGTTCCAGGAGTGGATGGGAGGAGAGGAGGGTTCAGGAGGGGTCTTTCGGAAGTCTACCCAAGGCCCCAGTAGGCTTCGGCCCTACTGGAACCCTACGGTTTTACTGACAAGGTATCACACTACGATAGTCTTTCTTCTAGGTCTTCTCTCACCTTTCATGTTTGCCCTCCAGCTGCTTCATCTGCGCCAGCTGGGTGGCCTCCATCATCTTCTTCAGCAGGTCTCGCTGCTCGTTGAGGCGGCTGCGTGCACTGGTCCACTCTTCAACTCGGTGCTTGGCCACCAGCTCGCTCCAGGCCGTGGCTTGCTCGTTCACCAGCTTGCGGAAGGACGCGTCGTTGCTGAGTTGGTCCTTGCTGAAAGAACAAAGAGGCTGTTTTGAGATTGTGAGCTTTTGGGAAAATGCCATCCCAACTCTATATTAATTTGTTAGTAACTGATGAGGAATTAGTTAAATATGAAAATACTGCCGGATACAACTCATTGATTGTTCGTTATTTATTAATAGCTTCTGCCAGCGGCTTCGCCCGCGTAAATGTAGGTTTCTCCATACAAACTTTCAGCCCCCGTTTCATTACTATAGGCGGTGAATTTTGAAAAATCCTCTCTTAGTGCTCGTCTACGTCATAAAAGGAAACCTTGTGAAAAATTTCAGCGGAGGAGAAAGTCGCAATTTTAATCCACTCCACGATTCAACTTAGTTTTGATCTAAGAATATAAGAAGTGCAAACAAAAAAAAAAAAACCGGCTAAGTGCGAGTTGGAATCGCGCACGAAGGATTCCGTACCGTCTGCAGCAAAAAATCACGTTCGTTGTATGAGAACTCCACTTAAACATTTAATTCTGTTTTTAGTATTTGTTGTTATAGCGGCAATAGAAATACATTATCTGTGAAAATTTTAACTGTCTAGCTGGACAGTTTAAACAGATAACCGGGACAGATTTACCTGGTAACAGACAGACGGACAGTAGAGTCTATCTAGGGTCTCGTTTTTACCTTTTGGGTACGGAAACTGTACGGGTCAACCACCGTACAGTACATTTGCCTGGGTCATCATTATTGCGCCACCCGCTCGGTACATTTCCATCATTTATATTATTGCATTTACACCGCAATAGTTTAGTACGTAATTCGGAGACATACCGTGCGCGTGGCTCATAATCCCATATCTTTCACCATTCATCCTAGTATAAATTAATCTTAATCCTATATTTGTGGAAACAGATAATATAGTGAATTTATTGATCTTAAACTGTCTTTCATCTTTTATCTCTATCTCAATCCAACCCCGAACAGAAACCTAAAAAGAAGTCTCTGATAGAGAAAACAGGAATAACCTGGACAAAAATAGCTTTTAAAACAAAGAATAACTGCATCACAAACAATAGGTTAAAATTACTTATTAGTTTACCGAACTCACAAATCATCCTGTCTTTTCCATTAGTGCGAATGATCCTCCTACTTTGTTTTCGCATGAATGAACGTATTTCACAAGATTTCACAATGAACTCGTGGTAAATATTTCTCCTTATTTCATGTTTACAAATGCTTGCATTTACACGTCAAGTGAACGCTAAACAGAACTCTCGCTTTCAAGGGCATCGATCGAGAGACAACGTCACATTTAAGGAATTCCTTAACATATAAGGAATGATAACTTTTGCCAGCGGGTTCGCCGTGAATATAGAAAATATAGGCCTAGTAGCTTTCTATTTTATACCAAATTTCAGGATTCTAGGTTAACGGGAAGTACCTATAAAGTTTAATTTCCTTAATAATATCGAAATTTTTCGTTAACTCGGAATTTTGATTTTTTCACAGCTTCAAGGGACCGCAGACCTGAGTATACAGGTTTAATTTCATCTCGATAACTCTACGTGTTCTCGAGATAAAGGTTCTTGACAGACAGACAGACAGAAGTGATCCTATAAGGATTCCGTTTTTTCCTTTTGAGGTACGGAACCCTAAAAACGTTTTGTTTTTATTTTCTATTTTTTTTTATCGGATATGATGGTTACTAAAGTGGCTGGTCAGAAATTGCCAGGCCTCCATCTAACGGAAAATAAAAACAATATATTATATTTTAAGTTATTATTATATAACATTGTAATTAAGGATTTTTTTCATAACATCAGATTTTCAGATTATCACAACAAGACTAGAGTGAATAGGTTCATAATAAACTAGTACGATTCACCATCGATTGCATCACTGCTTACCATCAAATGGGATCGCAGTCAAGTACTAGTATATCATTAAAAAAAATCTATCCAAGAAAAAGCCAATAGTTAATCTTCTACTCACTTCTTCCCCTTAATCATCTTCTCAAGCGCCGAGCACTGCGTCTTTTGCAGGGCCATCTTCTCCTTGGAGTGGCGCTTCCGCATGGCATCCAGCTCCTTCTGCTGCTTGCGGCCAGTCTTCACGAAGCCCTTCTCTTGGCGAAGGGACTCCACCGTGATCGGTTCGAAGACTAGAGGAGGTTCTGGAGACAAGATAATAAAGATTCAAATATAATAAAGATTTCCTTGGATCAGGTCAAGAGTTAAAAGTTTTTTAACCAAAACAGAACCAAAGTAACTTTTATTTCGGCAGTCAGTGTCAAAAAAAGTACAAATAAAATCATTAAAATTAATATCTACCTGCGAATTTGGTTTACCGAATTTGTGGAGGAGTTTTTTGACGCCATATTTTATAATGCGTTCCAAATAGGAATAGGATCGATTGCCATGTTCCATGACATGATTCCATGTCAAACCGCAAGAAATTGGGCAAAATTTAAGAACTCGGAGATGAGCAAAATTGAAGACCTGGATTCTGATTAAACTTTTTCGTTCACAGTTCTAAAATAAATTAAATTCTTAATATTTCTTGTTTTATTCACCATAATAATTCTTCGATTTGACAGTATGACGTGACGTCACAACATGGCAATCGATCCTATTCTTATTTGGAACGAATTGTAGTTTGTCTTTAGTTAGTTTTAATTAGATTAGGGATTTCATTATTATATTTTGGTTTTACTGTAAGTAATTAAATAGTTATTAGAATTTTTTGAAATGAAAAAAAAAAGAAAATAGAATAAAAATTCTACCTACGAATTAAAGTCACCAACTTCCAAAGATTTTTTGTCTTGTAACTTGGTTCGACGATTTACAGTCGTTACATTAAAAATATAGTTCAGTTACATTCGGTTAGAATAAAAGCCGACCTCAACATAGTTAGGAAATTATGATGATGATATGGTCTTTCGATATAAGTGTGACTTTTATAACTAAACTTTTTTAATACACTAAAAAATAACGCAAAAATATTTATCGAATCATTTACGCTACATTTGTGAATAACGAGCTAATCAACACTACTGAAATGCAACAGTTTATGACTGTCAATAACTCAAGAATTATAACATTGCGCAGACGCAGATGCACTAGGAATGCACTTTAAGAAACGACGAAAGACATTCTGGTAAAGGCCATCCAAATATTTATACATATTGGTGATCAAAAAACACTTTTCACAAAGATAGAGGCAATAATAATAATAGAAGAAATATATCTTCGTTTTTGAAAACGTAAACAACACCTTTCTAAAACGCATTTTCCACCAAACGGTACTTTAACTTTCCAACGACCACACAATCGACCAAGAATTAAAACTTCACAAAAATAATAACAAAATAAACAAACAAATACCTAAACAAAACGACACGGTGGTCATTTCGCTCCGCTCGCTCACGCGCAGTCAACTTGAGCGATACTCAACGTATAGGAGATATCTGATACGAAACATCTGTATCTTGAAATATTTAAGGTAATACGTTTGGTGGAGGGTGTAGGGCATAAGCGGAGCGGGTTTGAGGATTGCAGGTAATTTATTTTTGAAGGAACCGAGCGTTTGTTTTATTTTTTAGCGATAAACATAAACAGTCGTAGATGGTAGTTTAAAAAAAAACAAATACACTTTTAAGTTTTTTTTTGGGAGAAAATAAGGTCCGATTCATACCGAAATGGTAGCGGCTGACAGCGATGCAGTGAGCACTTTCAGGGTGAAATAATTTTACTTTAACTACATACACAAAAGACCAGGCGTCGCTTTAAAAGGGTGCGAGATCGCTCACTACACCTTTATGTTTTTCTTAAATTGTTTCGTTCTTCTTCATTTCACTCCAAAAACATGAATTTCTTCGCCGAATGTAGAAATTAAACTAGTCAAAAGGAGATTAGGCGCGTGATGTCGGTACGCCGTGCGCAGCTATAAATGGCCGCCCGTGGCCGGACGCTGCCATTCCGGTGTGATTCCTCTGAATCTGTGAAGACCTACATGAACTAACAATCTTAATAACTTACTAGATAGCTTATTTTTTAATTCACTGTGTGATTATCACATTAGTGTCAATAAATGAAAAAAAATAAGATTTCTACAAGAAATAAATGTTCACAAGAGTTCATTATAAGGTGAGCACTGAGAAAAGATTTTTGACAATTCATCCCCAAACGGACGAATTAAAATTAATTTTTCCGATGGGAAATCAAATCAAGAAAGCAAGTTTTTTAATGAAATATTTGCCTACAGTATTTTAACTGTGCACAAAGTGTTTTATTGAGACCATTTTTCTTCTTCTTTCGTGTCGATGGACTCAAGTTATTTTTCTGACTAGAATTTGGCAACCTGTACAGCTCTCTTATTGACCAGTTAAATCATCTCGGACCAGTAGCTGTTTCCTGGATCCTATCCCTCTTCAACGCATGCCTCAAAGCATACATGCATGTAGAAATGAACTTTGGAGGCGTGCTAAATTGATTGCATTACTAAATCCAGGAAAATGCCTAAAAGACCCTACTTAAACCAGGAAAATGTCCAAAAGACCCTAAGCTACCATTTTACTTGATGTTTCCCAGTTTCGCTCTAAGCGATTCACACACGCTTCCTTTTATGCCTTACCCCACAACTCACTATAGAATGATTCTTAAAATATCTGCTGCATGTCATATACTGCTCGGATTAGTTCGGTTAAACTCCTGCGTAAATACAGGTCAGAGATTATGAATCCGTCTATTTGTGGCTCAGTGCAGATCACGTTAACCTAAACACAGTTTAAAAAAATCCAGTTTATATGTCTGACACATGATTTAGTTTGGAATTTACTGCAGAAATAGGTTTATTCAGCAGCCTGGTTTGTTTATGGGCTTCGACTGTTTGTGTATCAAATTGAGATGATGGGTTGAATGGAATGTCTTGAGCGTGGTGTAACTGAAATTTCAGTTTCGAATCGACAGGGAATTGGCATTTGATTATACGCATCTTTGACTGTTTTTTGTACTTGTTCATAAACAAATGTCAGTTGTTTTAGACATTTAGAATAATAATGGGATGAAGGGTTTTGTTACGGCGTGTTGTTTTCCATGCCTCGAAGAGATATCAGCAAAAAAGAGCCGATTAGGGCCGATGCCTACTAGGGCTACGGGAGCGTTCGAAAGAGCTACCATGGCCCTGGAACGCAAAGGGCAATTGAAGGAAAACAGGTCAGTAAAAGTCTGATTCTTCCTTTCGGTCTACCAAGAGTGGGAGAAGGTAGTTAATGATTTCCCACCCGAAAAAACGGCCTTGTTGAGAGTCTTCCAGGGTTTTACCTGGAAGATTCCTGCCTGCCTAGTCTGATGGTGGCACAGCAGTCACGTGCTGCCGTGCACAGTAAGGCTCAGGGAAGATGCCTTTACTGTCTCCTCAGGGTGCTAACAGGCGTTGCACAGAGGGGATTCTGGAGTGGTCTTTTAAGAGCTAACGGGACTTCTTCTATGTTTTGATGGTGATTATAGGGGTGGTTTTAGTGAGATAAAAATCCCACAGTCCTCGGACTTATCCACAAAGAGCGGGCGCTTGGCGGGCGCCTTTTGAAGGTTTTCCCACCAAAAAAGTTTGATAAGAATAATATATATACATGGTAAATGGGTGTGAGTAAACATTTGCAACATGATGGATTTTTCAAATAATTTACTTATCACAACTATACTTGTTTGGTTGTCATTCAATGGAAAAAAAAAAACAAGATAACTTCAGAATTACATTCCTAGCTTCCGTGTATCTTTTCGTTACAAAATCTTACATCACTGGTTAATTCAGCAACTTATAATGAATGGTCTAACCATACTGAAGTAAATAAAAATGAAGGTAAACAATAAAGTATATTTTTACCAATTGTTTACATAAACAATACATGTTTATGTTTACATGTACAACAGCTTCATAACTCCACCTACGAGAAATCCGCGAAAAGTGATCAATTTCTGACGTAAAATTACACGAAACATCATTCAGGAATGAGATGTATGAAAATCACAATATGTAATATAAAAGTGAGTATGTATTTATGTGTGTTAGTGTTTTTTAAATGATTTGGATGAAATTTGAGGGTACTTTTTATTCTGAGAGTATTTTCCCCTTTTTACTTTAGAATTCATTATTAAATGACTTCTCCCTCTCTGGGTGGAGCGAGAGACAGTGCCAGACTTTTTGTAATGAATTGTGCGTCTACTTAGGCAGAATAAACATGTTTTCTTTCTTTCTTTTTTTTCTTATCTTTCTTTCTTTTCTTTACTTTTACTGATTAAAACCCTACTTGTGTTTCTTCAGTTGCCTTTTTTTGTGAGGAATATGGTAACTCCTTCGAACAATCCGCAGCCCTGACAGCATAGAATTGCATAGTCGGCCTTATAATGTTCCCACTCAGGCCTCCTCTCTAGGAGAGGGAATTGGCTGTAATCCACCACGCGGGCCCAGTGCGGGTTGGTGGATGTCACATTTCTTCGAATTTTTGGTTCTAGGACATGCCGGTTTCCTCACGATGTTTTCCTTCACCGTTTTCAGAGCAGTGGTGATGAAATAAATTACACAAAGTAATGCGCCTGGCTGGGTTTGAACCCGCAACCTACATTTCGTAAGTCGGGGCCGTTTCCACTCGGCCACCCCTGCTCACTAGGCCAGCCCTGACAGGCGTTGGCCCTAATTAGAACCATCTAGTTTGCTAACATCTCTTTGAATTGCGCGTGGAACGACTCAGACTTCGTCCTTATCGGACTGACGGACGGCGGGCTAACCATTGCTCGTCGTCTGCAAGCCGTCGCCTACGGTGGCCAGGGATCGGCTTGCGACTCCCGACGCACAGGACGTTTCCAGCTCAAAGGACTTGAGTATATAATAAAATCCGGTACTTATAATAATGTTGATACACGTTTGCGATATTGTCACACGTTTTCGACCTAAAATAGACTCTATTTACGACACTTTAAAGTCTTATTATCAAATAATTTCTTACCTGCTTTCTTCTCCTCGATTTGCACTTTCTTCTCGGGGCCGGTCTCTTCGATGCCCATCTGCTTCACCTTGTCGTTCCTCGCATCGGCAGCGCCCATAAACGCACGTGGGTCGGACAGGGCAGCCATGAAATCTGCATGAAAAATTCAAGATTGTACTTACTTCTAATTTATTTTAGAAGTCATAAGGTTCATTTTGAAAAGGAAATAATTAAGTCAGTGGCGAAAAAATATCTAAATCAATAAATTCACCGAATAGCGAACCTAAATAGGTTCGTAATGAGAAGCTTAGTCATCCTTGTGTCATCCCAAAGGATTTATTGAAATACTGATGTCAAATGTAGGTAACTTGCTGTATTGATTGGCTCATGCTTAACTGTTATCACATGTGATGGTAAGCGATAATAATTATGGTCGACATTGGAGCACGCTTGATTAGAAGTAACGTATTCACTCTTGACTTAAAGACCCCAAATTTGAAGGTACCAGGAACCATAGACTCCAGCATAGAATTCAACTTAGCTGTACACACAATGAATGTGTTCCCAAAACGTTGTGCACGTATGGGTGGGATGCCATATGCCATACCATGTATAGTAATAAAAACGTACCTTCAAAGCCATCCGGCACGTAGATCTTCAGCTCAATGTTGCAGAACAGCATAGGCAGTGACATGGGGAAGTTGGCCTCGGTCCTGAGCGAGATGTGTCGGTAGCCAGCCTGCAGCCCGTCCAGCGGCAGGATGCGCTGTCCGAGCAGCTTGCCGTTCTCATCGTATACGCCGAAGCGGAGGACGGCCAAGTCCGGGAGTACGACCTGGTGGACAAAGGTGGAATAGAATACGATAATTTAGAAGTACCTATGAGGAAAATGGTGTAAAGTCCTGCAAACCTCCATGGAAAAGAAAGGATCCTCAGACCAGAAGGTCCGGTAGTTAATTTTGGGCAAGGCAACCATTTTATGAAATTTCCGGTTACATCATGAAGTGACAAATTCTAAGATCTGGCCACGACACCAACGTTATGTTGACGACATTAAGTCGTTAACGTAAAGTGTGTCGTGTCGTGTCATAATGTTTTGTTCTAATCGCAAGGAGAGCTCTACCACGATGCAACATTTTGAATTTTAGTTCTGACTGACAGACTGTTACTGATAGACTATTTTTATAATGTGAATGTGGGAACACTGTAGACTCCGGGAATTCTTAGATTACATCCTATTAAGACTCACTTTTTTTTATGATTATTTTCATTGTATTTTTTAGTACAATATTGACTGGTCTACACTGTCCTTACAAATCTACTTATACTGTAAGATGGAAATATTGTAAGAACAAAAATTTTTTTTAAAAGATTAACCATGGAGTTTCTGCCCGGTTCTTTTCCAAGGAAACGACCAATTTGGATTTTAATTTTATTCCCGTTTTCATTTCCAACAGTTCTTCCAGGTCGGAAGACTAGGTGGAAGCCTTGGTGGAGGTAATTGGTAGGTTCCTAAGTGTCAAAAAGAAATGCCCTCGGAGAATGACTACAGTTTTCATCTGTCTGAGACATTATGAGATAAGAGATAATATTTTCCCGAGGCACACCAAATACACCAGTGTGTCGCGGCACACACTTTGCGGAACACTGAATCAAATTGTTATTGAGTTTAGAAATCACGATAAGTTTTTAGAAACCACAGCATAGATTTGGTTGGTTTTTTTTATTTATGTTATACAGACAAGTCTCCTCACCTTCCTGAACAAGAACGCCTCCTCATTATAAACGGGATTCAGCCCGTTGGCCGGCACCATGCGCGTCCTGAACTCCTTACGGATGGTGTCCGACGGCAGACCGTACATGTCCACCTCCACGTACGTACCGATCTTTTTGTCGGACAAGAACTGACCGGCTATCACCTGGGGACAATTTGGTGATGGTTAGAAAACGGTAGGAAACATTTATTTATTTATTAAAACTTCATGCAACACAATAGTACAAAAGCGGACTTAATGCCTTAGGCATTCTCTACCAGTCTTGCCAGTCAGGCTTGTCAGTCTTGCCTTAGGCATTTATTGCGATCCATAGAAAATGGATAGGGTTTTAGTGTAGGACGCTACTTGTGTCGATACTTTTGCGCCATCCCATCTTTCTAGCTCCTCGTGCTGTGTTGGTGCTGCCGCTGCAAGTGCGGAGAACCTCAAGCAGCGGAAAAACAACAACCTCGTCGGCAGTTATATTTCCAAGCCGTTTGGGGTTGAAATTCTTGGGCAGTGGGGTTCTTAGGAGTGCTCATACGCTAATTAAAAATGTATTCAAACGCCTCTTTAACGTAAGGGCTGTCTTTTACCTCGGTCAGAGATCAAGAACTGTGGTGAAGAAATAAATTACAAAGTAAAGCGTTTGCCCGGGTTTGAACCCACGACGTACAAGTCTTAAGTCAGTGCCGTTACCATATGGCCACAGTTGCTTTATAATGAACAGACTGATGGAAAATAAACAAAACTTGATTACCTGCACAGAACACTGAGCAGCAATCACACCGTCCACTGGGGCATCCGCAAACGGGTCGAAGCTCCTGTCAGCCCTCCGCATGAAGTCCGGCTTGAGGAGATACCCGCAGTTGCCGTTGTACTCGAACTTGCCCTGGTTCAGCTGCATCGGCAGGTCGGACGTCTGGAAGTTCAGGGACACCATCTGGCAGCCGGCGTTCCAGAACACCTGGGGAAGAGAATGTTGTTAGAGTTTTTGAAAAGATAGTCTGTGTAGAGTAACTGTGTTGCGTAAACGTGATGTGGGAAGATACTTCTTTGCCTGTACTGAATAGTCTTTAGTATACAATAAATTTGTTAATTCATGACATTTGTTAATTCATGGTGAAAGTAACCCTCCCCTCGAGCGCCGATTGTACATATACGTCTTTACAACTTGAATGACCTGGAAAAACGCTTAATTTTCGTTTTGTACTATTTCTTTTGGCCGAAAATTTTGGTTTCTATCTTTGTTTTTCTGAGAAAAATCCAAACAGTATTTTTTTTTTTTGTGATTTACGGGGTTAAGTTCAGCTAACCCTATTAAATGACGTTTTCATGAAATAGCCATTTAACAGAATTATACGAACTGAGAGGACGGTATTAATGATTTTAATTATTATGATTTCGTAATTAAATACGTGTTACGGCTGCCGCGGAATTAACATTCAATTTTACACTGACCTGCAAAATACCAAAAAATGAAAATCTGAATATTGGCTTTAATTCCTGACATTTTGAGAGTTTGGTCATATCTGTGGCATTTAGTGGGTGTGGTCATACATGTGGTAATGAGTTTGGTTATACCTCTGGCATTTGGAGGTTTTGGCCATACCTGTATCATTTAGTGGCTGTGGTCATACCATGTGGCATTGAGTTTGGTTATACCTCTGGCATTTGGAGGTTTGGCCATACCTGTGGCATTTAGTGGGTGTGGTCATACCATGTGGCATTGAGTTTGGTTATACCTCTGTCATTTGGAGGTTTGGCCATACCTGTGGCATTTAGTGTTTGTGGTCATACCATGTGGCATTGAGTTTGGTTATACCTCTGGCATTTGGAGGTTTGGCCATACCTGTGGCATTTAGTGTTTGTGGTCATACCATGTGGCATTGAGTTTGGTTATACCTCTGGCATTTGGAGGTTTGGCCATACCTGTGGCATTTAGTGGGTGTGGTCATACCATGTGGCATTGAGTTTGGTTATACCTCTGGCATTTGGAGGTTTGGCCATACCTGTGGCATTTAGTGGGTGTGGTCATACCATGTGGCATTGAGTTTGGTTATACCTCTGGCATTTGGAGGTTTGGCCATACCTGTGGCATTTAGTGTTTGTGGTCATACCATGTGGCATTGAGTTTGGTTATACCTCTGGCATTTGGAGGTTTGGCCATACCTGTGGCATTTAGTGGGTGTGGTCATACCATGTGGCATTGAGTTTGGTTATACCTCTGGCATTTGGAGGTTTGGCCATACCTGTGGCATTTAGTGGGTGTGGTCATACCATGTGGCATTGAGTTTGGTTATACCTCTGGCATTTGGAGGTTTGGCCATACCTGTGGCATTTAGTGGGTGTAGTCATACCATGTGGCATTGAGTTTGGTTATACCTCTGGTATTTGGAGGTTTGGCCATACCTGTAGCATTTAGTGGACTTGGTCATTCCTGTGGCATTTAGTGGACTTGGTCATACCTGTGGCATTTAGTGGGTTTGGTCATACTGGTGGCATTTAGTAGGTTTGGTTTTACCTGTGGCATTTAGTGGGTTTGGTCAAACATGTGGCATTGAGTTTGGTCATACCTGTGGAATTTAGTGGGTTTGGTCATACCTGTGACATTTAGTGTCGTACATGCGGCATTGAGTTTGGTCATACCTGTGGCATTTGAGGGTTTGGCCATATCTGTGGCATTAAGGAGGTTTGGTCATACCTGTGGCATGTAGTTGGAGGAATCAGCTCGGGTGCCTTTAGGGTAGATTCTGGACATCTGTCGTTTGTTGTAGTTCACGAAGTCGATGGCCTGTGTCTTCAGGTAGTTCATGCCAGTGGTCTCCGCGAATGAAGACATGTTGTGATAGATGTTCTTTTCTGCAAATATTTCAGTAACTTAGCATTTAGGAACCTAATACCTATTAGTCATAAGCAATACGCATTACGTTTCCATCTTACACACATATATTATCATTATAAATGTATATTAAAATATTCTGTCATATTTATATAAATATATATGTATGTTATATATATCTACACACCTCCACTTACATAATACACACGTCCATATGATCTAATGCACAAAGCATGGTCGAATATTTAAGTTTTTGAGGATGGGGGGGCCTGGAGTTCTAAGATACAGGCTTAGGCTTAGTTTAGACTCCAGATCTCCCACAAATTACAAACTCATCTATTTAAGTTTTTTTATGTTTTTTCTGTCAAATAACATATTGGATGTTTGAAGTGTAATTTGTGGAGATTAATAAACACTTTTGTTGTTTTTTTTTTGATCTTACAGAAATTCAAAGAAACTTTTTTATATGTGGAAAGTAATCAAACCAATTCTCCCGCTGTGGCTGGGGCGAGAGGGAGTCAGACTTTCACTGATTAATACCCACCTCTCCTCCGGTCAGTTTCCTGTTGCGTTCCAGGGCCACGGTAAAAACTATTTCATACATTCCTGCAGCCCTAGTAATATATTTGATTTGACTTATTTCTGTGACGTGCCTAAAGAAGTTGATCTAGAACGCCGACAATTAAACCTTTACCGTTGCAATGAAATGAAGTCGAATGCTAATTCGACCTATCTTTTGAACGAGTCAGGTTAGCTAACTTAAAAGCTGATTTTGAGGAAGAGAAAATGAGGATCAATCACATAATAGCAAATCCGATTTTTACCAAGTACATCGTTGTGTAATAATTTACTGAGGATTTAATTTTTTAAATTATTAAAATCCGTCAAGAAATGGTGGATTTATTAAAGTTTTTCTGAACGGCTACATGGAAACGCGCGCTCTCGCTGGACTGTTCACGATGACGTCATCTGTCATGATCCGTGCGACGAACGGCTTGATCGTATTCATTCGCCGGTGGAGACCTATCATGACAGATGACGTCACAGCGAGTCGCTTCATTCTCGGGCGCGTTTCTGGAACGAATACACTAAAATTGCTGTATCTTTGTCATTTTTGGTCCGATTTAAATAATTTCTTCACAGTATTTACTGTTTTTTTTTTTGACGTTATAAGTCTGCATACTCCACAAAAATCATGATTTTTCCTCGCTGCGGATGTGCTCCTTGACTGCACAGGTGTCACCGATACACGCATGCGAACCCTAGGATCCCTGAATTCCCTTACAGATGCCCTGAAAAACCTGGGAGGTCTCATCTGTTTTTTAGAGAGGGCTGGTTGGAGTAAGCCCACCAAAAGATGGAAGCCATGGCCCATGCACAATGGTCCACATAGGACTAAGTGCGAAAACCAGACTCCAAGAGACAGATAAATAGGAGCTGTTTTACTCACTGTCAGCTTCCTCGAAGCCCTGGAACTTGATGGGCTGCGCGTAGTTGACCATGGAGGACAGCCAGGGATGCACGTTGGTGGTGGAGCCCGTGTAGGCCACCGGCGGCGGCGCGTCGTCGCCCGCTGATGCTGCTTCTGCCACTATCTCTTCGGGCTGGACAGAACAGTTAGGTATGGTTACAATAAAATGGCATTATAAGAAGGGAATTAATACTAACGCATCATTAACTTCGGCAAAAGTTTAGGGCAAGGGTTGGTTATACAAAAGGTGCGTTCAAACACATAGATATAAAGGGTGTTAAAAAATTAACTTTAAGAATTTCGAGGGGACATTGTACTCCTCATTATGAACAACTTTTACTATGGGACCAAACCAATTCATAATAAGGAGTACAATGTGTTGAAATTCTACATATTATGATACAACATGTAACTTAATAAATGCATATCTTAATCAGAATCGGGTACTGTCGGGTAATCATTTTCATATGTTAAAAAAAAACTAAATTATTCAAGAATTATTTAACTAACCACAATTACTGTAAAAAACCCTACACTAATTACAACAATTTTTTTTTATTTTATTTTACTGTAATTATAGTTAGTTAAGTATTTTTTCAATGTAAATATTAAAAGTGTTTGAATTAATTTAATAAAAATAACTTTGTAATTTGTAGAAAAAAAATGCGTGTTCGTTAACAATTGGATGTCAGCTAAAAATTAAATAATATTAAATACTAAAAAAAGGCTTGGAATGAAAACGGCTCGTTATTTCTAAATTCTATTTTTTTATTAATTAGACATAATGATTTGACAATTCAAAAAAATGAAAATTATTTGTGCATCAAACAAAAAAAAAAGGATTATTTTCTAATAGAATATTTTTTTAAATTATTTTTATAATTTCTGGATAAATCGTAATTATTTTTATTATTTATCCTGGGTGGGTTCGATTCCCACCCAGGACAAATGTTTGTGTGATGAGCACGATCATTTGTTCTGTGTCTGGGTGTAATTTATCTATAATATGTATATATTTAGAAATATATGTATAAGTATGTTTATCAGTTGTCTAGTACTCATAACACAAGCTCTGCTTAGCTTGGGACTAGACGGCGTTGTGTGATAGTTGTGGAATATTATTTTTATTATGTTACTAGCGTGTTAGTGTGTGTGTAGATACCAATACCGATGCGCAACCGATGTAGTGCATTGATACCCACATTATTTACCTACAATTATAATATCTAATTTCTTAAAAAAAATACCTTTTAAGTGCATATAAATTAAAATTTTAGTACTTAAACTCAAATTGTAACTATATTTTCAAAATTGGTGTGCAGTATTCTAGTTACATATTTTTATTGCTATTGTCGATTCATTATTCGTACCTATCTACTTTGCAATCTTATTTTAGTACATAATATGCAGTTTAGTATTATTCTTGGATTTTATATAAGAGTAAGTTTATAGTAAGGGTATTAGTGTTTACTTTTTTTTAATAAGGATGTATAATGCCTTTCAAAAGTTGCTTGCTAAGGTCGAAATTCATCAATAAAACTAATCGCGTTTTAACGTTTGACTCGCATAATCTCGTTTAGCCGCTGTCACTAGTGTCACTTGTAAAAATACAACAAAAGAAAAATACAGACAAGTGACACTAGTGACAGCGGCTAAAGGCGATTATGCGAGTCAAACGTTAAAACGCGATTAGTTTTATTGGTGAATTCCGACTTTAGATGTTTAAAGAAAAACACAGTTGACGAATAAAAGTTCGAGAAAAAAAAAGCTCCATCTATCTGTAACTACCGACCTTCTTATCCGTGATAACAACAGCAGAAGCATCCTCTTTCTCTTCATCTTCAATGACGAACTGTCCCTGGCGGAACAGCTCCAACTCCTGCTTCTCCACCTCAGGCTTCAGCCGCTTGTTCTTGATGAGGATCTTCCGCCTTAGCGCGGAGGGCGGCGGCAAGGGCACTCCAGGCTCCAGCTGGAATTGTTGGGACTTTGGATGTAGGAACGGTTGTTTGACCATAGTGGAATTTACGCAACAAACAATATTAGGACTATGGCTGGTGTTATTTTTAGGGTTCCGTGCCTAAAAGGTAAAAACGGAACCCTATTGCTAAGATTCCACTGTCCGTCTGTCAGTCACTAGGCTGTATCTCACGAACCGTGATAGCCAGACAGTTCAAATTTTCACAGATGATGTATTTCTGTTGCCACTATAACAACAAATACTAAAAACAAAAACAAAAAACAAAAGATTTAAGTGGGAACCCTTGCAATAAACGGGTTTTTTTTTTCGTTTTTAGCTACGGACGCGGTCGGTAGGGAACCCTTCATGCGAGCGTCCGACTCGCATTTGGTCGGGTTTTTCCCCACATTTCGATATGGCTTTATTGAAGATACACTCATGGTATGTAAGTTAATATAAGATATAGTTTTAATTAGTCATTAATCAAAAATTAATATTAAGAATTCATTTCATTCACCTTCAATACGAATAATTAGTTGTTATACTATGTATGTTCAGAATCTACATCAAGTTACACTTTCCAAATCTTTTTTTCGCATCCAAAACCTCAAAATCGTTTCCTACATCATATACTCACAGGGTGTTCCGGCAGCGCCTCTTTCAGAAGCAAATCCCCGAGGATCTCATCACAGTACTTCGCCAGCTTATACTGCTGGGCCTTGCAGCAATGGTTCTCAAAAGACAGGATCACTGGGTAGTCTGACGTCACGAAGGCGGTGTCTCGCAGGGCATAGATAACGTCTTTAAATAGGATGTCTGTGCACATGGCCATGCCGTGGGTTATGATTGGTTCTTCGTCTTCCCCTTTGCCGTCCCAGCAGTCGAGCTCTACGCATCTGGAAGGTTGGTTGTGTGGTTGAATTAGAAGTTAACTTTAAAATCTTGCACTGTGGGAGAGAAAGGGTTTGACAGGACAATGTAGGGTCAACGGCCCCAAAGTGGTATTATTAACAAGTGCGCCTCACCATCAATGATTGCGTCACTGCTTACCATCAGGTGGGATCGTAGTCAAGGACTGGTTTATATCGATTTAAAAAAAAAATCTTACGGAACCACATACGAAATGTAATGTTTCCATTGACGCGAATTCAGCGTGCCATCTAACAGCGTTACGGATGGGCACGCCACAATTATGGCGGTAAGTCCCCTCTTTGAGGCGTGGTTGGAAAGACCTCACGGCGTCCTCACATTCCGCATGACGCAGGTCCTCACCGGACACGGTAAGTTCGGGAGGTTCTTGCACCGGATACGTGCGGAAACGACGCCCGGGTGTCGCCACTGTGTGGCCCACCCGGAGGACACGGTAGAGCACACGGTGGAGGTGTGCCCAGCTTGGGCAGAGCAACGCTGTGTCCTCGTGGGGGCAATCGGCGGCGGCGATCTCTCGCGCCGGGCCTTGGTTCAGGCCATGCTCCGGAGCGAGGAGGAGTGGCAGGCGGTCGCCTCCTTCTGCGAAGCAGTAATGCTAGCTAAGGAGGCGGCCGATCGCGTGAGGCAACGGTCCTTACGCTCCAACCGCCGCCGGGATTCCGATCCCGATTTCCGGCCACCGTAGGCGCGGGCTTGCAGACGGCGAGCAATGGGTGGCTCGCCGTCTGATCGTCCGGTAACCGTCCGGACCGAGCCCAAGTCGTCGACGGCGCGTATTGTTCCACGCGCGCCTCAAGGAGATGTCAGCAAATCGTAGGGGCCCAGCAGGGTCGAAGCCTACTGGGGCAACGGGTAGTGTGAAAGCGGAACCCGGGGCCCTGGGACGAAGGCAACGAAGGAACAGGAGTGGGTTTTTAGTCAGTAAGAGTCTGACACTATCTCTCGCTCCGCCCAAGAGCGGGGATGTCATTAGGATGATTTTCCCACCCAATAAAAAAAAAAAAAAAAAAACAGCGTTACGGAGATTATTGATTACATAGACACTAGAGTGGGTATTTAAAAAAAAACATAAAAATGCAACTATACAAATAAAACCAAAACTATTCTTCTTCTTTCTTCTTCTTCTTCGTCGTGAATATTTTGTAGGTATTTTACTTTATTTACTGTATATTTATATATATTTTTTTCATTTTTTATTCATATTTCACAGAGGTACAAGAATAAAGCTACCGTGGCTCTGACCTGATAACTTTTTCGAATTTTTTCGTAGCCTAAATAGTCGTATCCCTAAAGTAGCAGAACACAGTTCGTATATGATACTACGAGTACTACTTATTATATGGTAAGTGCCTTCACATCACCTAATAACTTTCTCTGGGTCGGTAAAGACTAGATCTACCTAAAAAAGAAACATGCTTTTTGGCCACTCTCCAAATTATTTCTTCCGCTCTGGATGGGGTGAGAGAGAGTAGCTGACTGACTATCCACCATCTGTTCCTTCAGTTGTTTTTCAAAACCGCAGTAACTCTTTCGGACAATCTCGCATCCTACAGCATGTACTCAATTCAGTATCCTAAACCATTTATTCAAGACTAGCATTTGCCATTGGCTTGGCTCGCGTGAACGAAGAAAATATGTATGCTATATTACTCAATCCTAAAGTAGCATTATATAGGTAAAATATTTTTTTAAATCGTTCCTGTAGTTTTTGAGTTTATTTGTTAGAAACAAAAATACAAATCATTTCTCTTTATAATAGTCACGCCTTCACTAAAAAAAAACAACACACTTCTTTTTTATATAAATTTTGAAATCTATTCTAGAACTGCAAATCCCTTATAAGTATATTTTACAAGCCAGTTCGTTAGCTATAAAAAAAACTCATGCGACCTCCTTTCATTATCACATGAGCTACGCCCCAATGAATGGAAATGTAGAGGCAACAAGCATTTATATTTAAAAAAAAACATTCGAAGGATTAAGCATGACCTACCTATATAACACAGATGTCCCTACCTATGTGTGGATTAAAAATGTATGTAATGGATTAGCCCAACTGTAATTATTTTTTTATTAAATTTTTTAAATCTATTCTAGAACAGCAAAATCCTTAAAAGTACCTATATTTTACAAGCTAGTCCGTTAGCTATAAAAAAAGCAACTCATGCGATCTCCTTTCGATATCACAATATTTAGTATACGAGTAGATATGGATCAGTATAGAATAGAATAAACTTTATTGTACACCAAAATAGTAACAAAACTTTTACACTAACTTAAATCTATGAGTACAAAGGCGGTCTTATCACTGACAGCGATATCTACCATACAACCTTGGGGTGGAATGTAAGAATTTGAAATAGAAAAAGAGGGGTAGTCTGCGGTGTACTGCAAATTAATAATGTAAATATTACTCGTAGATTAAAATTATATACTAGACTATACATAGATGTAATATAGCTATTATATATAAAATACAATATATAAATATTATATATATATATATTATAAGTTACACAATTTCATACAAAGAGATGGAAAAAGAAAATAACAATAAGGTGGGTTAGTGACGGAAGAACTGAATTTAGGTAGAGGCAGGATAGCAATTAGAGTGAAAGGAAATGATCTTTGACTATATTTGAATAGATAAACTAAGTAGAAATAAAAGAAACAATAAGTAAAGAATACAAGAACAAATCCCCTCAATCAAACACAACACCTTGAGAAAACAGAAAAGCGATTACTAATACATCATCTCAGATTAGGGTACAGCTGAACAAAGTTATAAACTCCCACTAATTAATTGAACGCGATTAATTTGTGTACCGCGGACGGATCGCGTGATGAATCTGTTGTCTTAAGTTCCAACCAGTTCAACTTGACACGCTAAGACGGAAACTTGAAGAGGACTTCAGGAGTTAGAGCGGAATTCACCAATAAAACTAATCGCGTTTTTAAAAAATCAGTCAATCGCATTTCTATACCCGCGACAAGCATTCGTGTTTGCCCGAAAACTTCGCGATTTGACGAACTACTCGGCTGCATTTTTCGCGATTACGCGAATATTCGCCGAATCCCGATTATCTATCTATCATAGCACAACGCATCTACCATTGAGAAAAAAAAAGTAGTGAGATAAAAATAGACGTTTGACGTATTTTTTTACTTTTAGGGTCCCGAACGTCTGAATGAAGAAACGGAACGGAATATTATCACTTGTCTCTCCGTTTGTCTATCCGTCTGCCACTGAATCTACTGGACCGATTGTTCCATGTGTGACTCAAAGAGATGTCAGGTTGGATGTCAGCAAAACTGTAGGGAGGACCGGAGCGTACTGGGTCATAGGTAGACTTCCAAAAGGGAAACCTGGGGTCCTGGAACGCCAGGCAAAGAAAGGATAGGTGTGGTTTTAGTCTGTAAAAGTCTGACACGCCCTGCCCTAGAACGGGAGAAGTCATTGGATGATTTCCCAATTATTATTCTTTAATTTGTTTTTAATTAGTGCTTGACTGCGATCTTACCTAATGGTAATAGTGATGCAATCGTTGATGGTGAGGCACACTAGTTTATTAAGAGCCTATTCACTCTAGCCTTGAAGAAACCCAAATTATATTCGGAATTTTAAAAAATCCATCTTGAGAGACCATTCTATAATAGGCTAACAGTAATAAGTTCCGAAGTTGGTCCTCAGAGCGTGCTAGTGTAAAGACTTCGCGGATAAAGCGGACCTATTTGAAAGTGTTGAAAAGTTTTAAGTAGTAAGCGACTACTTTGTAAAACTTCAGCCTCCCTAGCCAAGTTACAACCGTTTTGTTTCGATTCTCTTTTCGTTGATCGCCTCGAGCCGGCCCTATTCCTTTATTCTGACCACGTGGCGTTGAGATGACATCAGAACAAAGGAATCGGAGGCGTGACCGACTCGATACGATCAACGAAGAGATAATCGAAACGAAACGGTTGTAACTTGGCTATGGATGCTGACTTTCGTAGTTAAAAGTGTCGGCACAATTTTCGGTAATGCGTTGGAATTTATTACGTTACACGGAGAACAAAGGCCCTACTACAACCTGTTAACGCGATCCATTTGACGACCTAAACTGAACTGTGAAAGGGATAGAGAGCTATATAGGGTGTATAGCTCTATCCTTTTTTCTCGCTGACACGTCTGACATAATTTGGTGGTCCTATAGTGCTTTTAGAATCCAGTTCAATAACGCCTTTAGGGTTCTGGTGTGACTTCCTCGATTGTGCAGTGCCTCGGGCCTGTTTGCGGACGCGGGTGTGGATGACTTTAATGCAGTAATGCGTAAAAAGTCAGCCTCGCTCATATGTCGTATTAGGGGCAGTGGTAACAGAATCCTAAAGATGATCGCTGAAAGCCTAGAGTCACCAGTGTGGAATAGTTTAATAAAACTGCATGTTTTATAAACTATTTATTTCTTGTGTATTATGTTTGGCAAATATTATGATTATTGGGTTTTTGAAATGATTTATTTTAATTTAATTTAATTTCTTGTGAATTCATTTACTAAAATGCATTTGAATATTATACTAACGTAGTTTTAAGCTTCAGTTACTAACATAATATGGACTGTTGGGAAACACCAGTAAAATATTTTTAACACAGTTAGTAGAAAACCCGCTCCTACCCCTACCGCTTTTAGGCACGCAATTCACTGTTTATCGCACTAGTGTAGAAGAGTTCGCGAGGTCACCCCCTTACAATTTCATTGTATTTACTGTATTAGGTTGGGCTCTAAGCAGCCCCCAGGAGTCACCGGGCAGCCCCCGTCTATTTATTTCTTCGTAAGTGTATTGAAAAACGTCGTTTGATACACGTGGAAATTTGTCACTGTAGCACACGGCTCCATAACACCCTCGCTTGCTGCTCGGGCGAATTCCGCCTCGGTACTAGTTTTAGTATACAAGCTTCTGCAAGCGGCTTTGCCCGCGTGAAAGTAGTTTTCTCCATACAAACTTCCAACCCCCGTTTTATCTCCTCAGGGGTGGAGTTTCGTAAAAATCTTAGCGGATGTCTACACCCTATAAGGAACCTACCTGTCAAATTTTAAGTTTGTAGGTGTTATAGTTTCTGAGATTTAGTGATTAGTCAGTGAGTGGTATTTCGCTTTTATATACAGATATTATTTCATCAAAAAATTCAAGCCCGTACCTGCAGCCAGCCAGCAGGACCTGCCGGTACATCTCCACAGAACTCTTGCCACCGAACTGTCTGCCCGATAGATAGGTGTTGTGTGACGAGTTGATGTAGTAGTGCGCCAGAGGCTGATCCATGTCCATATAGTTGTCCAGCCGGTCCAGGAACACTGGCGCGTTCTCATCCGACATCAGGTAGCGGATCAGACCATCTTTTGTGAGGCATTCTGGAAAATAAAGCGTTGGGTTTAAAGAAAGAAAAGTTGGTATAGTAAAATAGTGACTGATAAGTAAATAAATAATCTTTATAGTTTTTATTGAGGGGATGCAACTCGACATACTTTTTCACTGTTTTTCATACAACCGCTCTTACGCGATTATGACGCTATTACACATTTTTATCAGATATTTTTGAAACACAGTATCTTGTGGATATTATCTAGGCTTTTATTGAAATCAATTTATAAATTTGTGTAAAAGTAATCCAATAAAGACCTCTGAAAATCTGCTATTTTGCAGATACTTCATAATTTAGTCAAAAATTTAAAAAGTCAAAAAAGTATAACAATAGAAGCCTTGCAAAATAAATCAAGATTCTGAAAGACGCGTTGCCTTTTCGTCAAACATCACGTTAAATTGCGTTAGATGAAATAACAAGCTTTTAAACCACGCTCGATGTTGACGATAGGCGAGTGGAAAGAGGACCCTCTTTAGGCGAAAGTGACAGAGTAACCCACGAAATTCAAAGTTTTTTTTTGCATTTTGCAGGTCAGTGTAAGTCGTCGAATACTAAAGTAATTTGCAAATGCATTAAGAACGCATTTTGTTCCGTAGCCAAGTCGCTAACAAATTACGTTGATCTGCATTTTGGCAACTCTACAAAACTCTACCAATTGAATCTTAAGAGCTTCTTAACTTCTTTGTTATAGTTAAGCTGCCAAAATGATATAGTTTTAATCAATTGTCTGAACTGCAAAGTTGCAAATGTTTCGTGGAAGTCACACGTCGCTTACATTATTGACTACTATATTTATATTATTATTATTGATTACTATTATATATATATTAAATTGTTGACTATTGTATTAAATATTTCAAACTATTACCTATATCAAATATGATTAACTAAACTAAATTTTTTGACATCTATAAAATTGACATCTGTATTAAATAATTATGTACTATTAAATTATTGACTAGCGATTGTTATTAAACTACTATATTAAATAATTGATTATTGCTATAATGTTGCAGCAGTCTTATAAATAGTTGTATGCCAAAAGGCAGGTCATAGATGTACTTCACTATATAAACTATTGCATTATATCTTTACCTGTGTACCACAATAAACAATTTTGAATTTGAATTTGAAGTCATCGACTTGGAAAAGAGCTAAAATGTGACGTTTAAATAAAAACTTAACATTTTACCTTGTCTGTACATTAAAGAGTTATAATGATGGTTCTAATAAGAATAGTTGTGTATAACATATATGTCGTTACCGCAAATATAAGTTTTGGTACCATACTATCTGATACCGAGGTACAAATTGCAAAAAACTTTCGAAAATTTGGATTTTGTGAGTTGCCTTAGAGTATTAAAGCTAGAACTACTTTAGACCGACGAACACGTGTAACACGCCTGATTTGTACGTAGAACGATGTCGCGTGGCGTGTATCAAGTGTAGCTCTACAAGTCTAGTTTCCATATAAAATGTATGGAAACCGACGCGGCCAGATCGGCGTGGTAAGGTACCTACATTGTTTCTTTGTTTACATTTTGTCTCAAGCCCAAATGAGTAGGGGTGTCACTGTCACAAGCAAAAAAATCTAACGACACCTCTCAAGCTAAAATGCAACAAGCCGTTTAGGCTCTAGAGTGTACCAAACACTAGCTTCTGACAGCGGCTTCGCCTGCGTGACCGGAAGCTTCTCCATACAAACTTTAGACTCTAAAAAACTTTGGGGGGCCAAAGTTTGTACCCCCCACTTAGGGGGTGATTTTTTAAAAGTCCTCTCTTAGTGCTCGCCTATAAAAGGAAACCTTGTACAAAATTTCATGTTCCTAGTCCCATTAGTTTCGGCTGTGCGTTGATAGCTTCTAAGACTATCTTCTGCCAGCGGCTTCGCCCGCCTAAAAATAGGTTTCTCCATACAAACTTTGGACCCCCGTTTCATCCCCTTAAGGGGAGAAATTTGGAAAATCCTCTCTTAGTGCTCGCCTACATCATAAAACGCTCTTAGGTCCTGTTGTTTCGGCTTTGCGTTGATAAGTCAGTCAGTTTCTCCTTATATATAGATATATCTCACCCATACGTACAAAGCGTTTTGGGAACACGTTCATTATGCGAACTGCTAAGGATTGGAATGCCGTGTCGGAGTCTGTGTTTCCCGATAGCTACAGTCTAGGGGTCTTTAAGTCAAGAGTGAATAGGTTACTTCTAGGCAAGAGGGCTCCATCGTCGGCCACATCATCGCTTACCATCAGGTGAGAATGAGGTCAAACGCGAGCCTATAAGTAAACAAAAAAAAACGCAATAGCCCTCCTTCTGGTGAAGAGGAAAAATAAAATAAAGAAGGAACTCACTATCGTTCTTAGCCTCGTCACACTGCTCATATGTGTTGATGATCTCGGCGGCTCGCTTCTCGTCGTACAGCGGGTACAGGATCTCGTTGAGGCGAGGGTCGCGCTGCTTCTCGTTCAGGAAGTTGACGAACTGTTCCAGGTTGATTCGGTCGGATTTGCCTTGTGTGCTGTCGAGAGGAAATAAAATTGTCAGAATCGAGAAATCGGACCTATATTGAGATTGGTCCCCACGATCGAAATTCGGTCGGGAGAATCTACAGTAATATTATAAAGAGGTAAAGTATGTTTTTTTGTTTATAGGAGACTGGCTTCTGCCAGCGGCTTCGCCCGCGTGAAAGTAGGTTTCTCCTAACAAACTTTGGTAGATATTTATAAGATCTACAATTAATTAGAACATTTTATGGTTTAGGCAGCGTACGCAAAATAAGAAACTTTTCTGGTTGACTTTTTACACCTTGTGTCCGAAAAACTCAATTATCTTGCGGAACCCTATTTTTTTCCAAAATAAAATATAGCCTATGTTACTCGTGGATAATGTAGCTTTCGAATGGTGAAAGAATTTTTCAAATCAGTCCAGTAGTTTTTGAGCTTATTCATTACAAACAAACAAACAAAGTTTTCTTCTTTATAATATTAGTATAGATTAGTATAGATAATCTCTGGAAGTACTGGAACGTCCGTGTAGCATAAATTTTTTCACCGATAGAAAGCTTCTTTATTCCATAGATTCCTAAGGAAAAAAGTAGCTGGCTATATTCATAGCCTATGGAATAAAGTACTTTACAAACATAAAACAAAAAGATCATGGGGACCAATCTCAAGGGAGACTAACCAGCTACGCAAAAAATATTACAGAGTCAACAACAACAAAGTACTCAATACACATTTGAGTACTTTGTTGTTGTATGGCATCCAAAGTTAGAGGTTTGAGCGATAGAAGCTACTTCCATCATTGCAAACACAGATGCAATCTCTCTTCCTTTCACAGTTTGATAGGACGACAATCTGACATGACTGGAGAGAGATCAGGTGCAGGACCAACGTCTTTACGTGCTCTCCCAGGTACTGGTGTGTCAGACCTCCAACTGCCACACTCCGGGCAGCTACAGACTAATTCCTAATGGAGAAATCCAGTAGCCCTTTTTGTATCCTTTAAACACTATTCCTGATAAGGCTGAGTAAAATCCAACATACTATAGCTATAACTCGTAGGCGCGGGCTTGCGGACGGCGAGCAATGGGTAACTCACCGTCCGACCGTCCAGTAACCGTCCGGACCGAGCCCAAGTCGTCGACGGCGCGCATTGTTCCACGCGCGCCTCAGGTAGATGTCAGCAAATCGTAGGGGCCCAGCAGGGTCGAAGTCTACTGGAGCCATGGGTAGTGTAAAAACGAAAACCGGGGCCCTGGGACGAAGGCAAGGAAGGAACAGGAGTAGATTTTTAGTCAGTAAAAGTCTGACACTATCTCCCGCTCCGCCTAAGAGCGAGATTTGTCATAAGATGATTTTCCCACCCAATAAAAAAAAAACACTTTAGCTAGGTCAAAACGTAAAATATCTCATTAATATTCCTAACATTACAAGACCATTAATTACCAACTCCATTTAACAATTAAATCGTAAACCTTTCAATCATCTACACCTTCCTAATCCTTAAAAGCGGAGGGTCTTATCAATAAATAAATTGTGCACCCTCACATAAAACAGTTGAGAGGAGGGTAGGTTTTAAATCTTCAGGCTAACCGGGGCCATGGTCCCTCCCCTGACCTCCCCTCCCACGGGACCGATAAAACGGGACTTAAAGAATCCTATCAAGTGAATGGACATTGGAAATAGATTGAGAGTTTCCGTAGAATACAGATTTTTTAAAACACTTAGTGATTAGGTACCTACAAATCTGTAGCTTGTATTTTTATAATCGTTATATTAGTTTATTTACGACTAGCTTTTTCGCGTAGCTTCGCTCTCGTACATTAAACCCTATAATAATAAAAGTAATATAATATAATTAATATTCCACAACTATCACACAACGCCGTCCAGTCTCAAGTTAAGCAGAGCTTGTGTAATGAGTACTAGCCAACTGATAAACATACTTAAATATTTCTAAATACATACATATTATAGATAAATTACACCCAGACACAGAACAAATGATCGTGCTCATCACACAAACATTTGTCCTGGGTGGGAATTGAACCCACGACCTCCGGCGTAGCAGTCAGGGCTACTAACCACTAGACCAACAGGCCAGTCAAAAAATATGTTTGTTAGTCATTCACTTTGAAATTCGAAATTTGGCACACGCGTAGACTCTAAACCCACGAGCTCTGGCATAGCAGTCAGGGCCACTAACCACTAGACCAACAGGCCAGTCAAAAAATATGTTTGTTAGTCATTCACTTTGAAATTCGAAATTTGGCACACGCGTAGACTCTAAACCCACGAGCTCTGGCATAGCAGTCAGGGCCACTAACTTCTAGACCATTATTGGTCTAGAAGTTAGTGGTCTAGAAGTAGTCTTGGCCAGTCGTCCTATGTCACTCAGGAATAAAGCAGCTTTCTATGGTAAACAAGTTTTCGCAATCGGACCAGTACGTTCAGAGATTACCTGCTACAAACAAAAGAACAAACTTTACCTCTTTATAATATTAGTGTAGATAGACATCCCGTGTCTCGGAGAGAACGTAGATAAAGCCATTGGTCCCGGTTGTCATTCGTAGATCTTTGACAATAACTAAAGATAGTCATCATCATCATTCATCATTTCAGACGAAAGACGTCCACTGTTGGACAAAGGCCTCCCCCAATCGACGCCACAACGACCGATCCTATGCGTCTCGCATCCACCGCACTACCGCGATTCTCACTCGATCGTCGGTCCACCATGTGGGAGGCCTTCCAACGCTGCGTTTTCCGGTGCGCGATCGCCACTCTAGAACCTTTCGGCCACATCGACCATCTGTTCTACGAGCAATGTGCCCTGCCCACTGCCACTTTAGTTTGGCGATTCTTCGGGCTATGTCGGCGACCTTGGTTCTCCTGCGGATATCTTCATTCTTTATGCGATCACGCAAGGAAACTCCGAGCGTAGCCCTTTCCATTGCCCTTTTGTTAACTGTAAGCCTTCTGATGAGGCCCAAAGGTAGTCAGACTCCAGAAACTTTGACCATCGGTCTGGCTAAGGAGGATTGTGGTGCCCTGTAACTGGGTTGTGAAGGTCTGATAGACGTTCGCTCCATGTAAAACACGAGGTAAATTGGAAGCTGACTACAAGCTAGCTGGGAAAAGGTTTCGGAGAAGACAGTACTTACATAGATCTGAACAGCTCCTCAATATCATTCCTGGGACAAATCTTATGGTACAGCGCATAAAACTTATCGAAGGTAAACGCCTCCTTCTCCATCGCTTCATTTTTCCCCGAAGGCAATCCCAGTTCTGACAGGCACTGGTAGACCAGCTTCTCCGTCTTGCCTGATGCGAAGGTTCTGGCGACGACCTTTACAGGGACCTTCCCTCGAGGGTCTGTCAGGAAACAGAGGCGCATCCAACTGGAAAAGTTAAAAACAATTAGAAGGTTGTTATGGGGGATGAAAAATGGGGTTTGTTTTAACGAAGGGTATCTATGAATTTGAAATTACCTACAAGGATCAAATGAAATTAACCATTGATGTTCCTCAGTCATAAAGGATGTTGATCTGATTTATAGGGTGTTTTTAATATCATGCGGATTTCATCACGCATGGAAATTTGTGGGGATTACGCGTGCGGGGCAAACCCGCATGCGTGATGAAATCAGCATGATATTAAAAATACCCCAAATGATGGATAATCTATAAGCATAATATATATAATATATAAGCATATATACATATAAATAACATTGAAGTGTCTGATTGTAACATCAAAATATTTTTTTTACTAAAACCATATGGAAGTATATTCGATACATATAACATTTTTGTCTGTCTGTTTGTTCCGACTAATCTTCGAAACGGCTGGACCGATTTTCGTTAAGTTACTTACATTCTAAGACCACGGTTACTCTTACATACAATCCCGCAAATTTCAAGTGCCCCACTACAGCAGACGCTTTTAGTAGTATAGTTACTTTATGATTGTATTATCATTATCTTATAGATAGATCGATACCCATGACCACTGAGGAGTACCACTGGTTAAATTCACAGGAATATAGACACATTTTAACACAGGCACACTCGGCGCAATTTTGTTGTTTCATTCTTCTTTTCTCTTTTACTTTGTCTATCTTACTTGACTTTCGAGTTTCTTGCCGGTTCTTCTCCATAAGAAACGACCAATTTGGAACCGTGCGCTAGCTTCTGACGTTTTATAAGTGCCCATGTAGGCCTATGTGAAATAAAAATCTTTTGACTTTTGTGTCGTGTCTGTGTCATATAAATATTTTTATACTATTCTAATTTAATTTGAACCAGTATACTCGTATATATTACCGGCTCACCCGATTTCACGATGAACTTGTTTCACTTAGGCTAAACCAGCCAAACCAAATCCGCGGGACTCCTATTTCTATTTCGGTGGTTATAAAAAAAAATCCCATGAACCTTTCAACTTAACCAATCCGTGTCGGGGAGTCCTCAAATGCCGAGCTCGCTTCCCTTGCTCTTGGATTATCGCAGGTTTAGCCTAGGCAAAACTAATCCATCTTAAAATCGGGTTTGACCGGTAACATATATACTGGATTATCTGACAACATTATGTTACGTTTGTAAATGTATTACTGTACCCCTCGAACTTGGTACGAGGACAGACCAAACTTACATTGAGTCACGCTCAAACCCCTCGTACCAAGTTCGATGCCATGTTAACACTTTACACTATAACGCACGCTCGAATTTGGTTTGGCGAACCAAATCCGTTCTCTTAACAGACTTCTGGTTCGGACAGTTGAGTTACGTACGACTTAGGACTCGCCTTCCGGAACTACACAGACTCAATTAATAATACTTATGGTCGCCGGAATAATCTATAGATGAATTGATTTGGTTCGGAAGCGAACCAAATTCGTGGTCCGATTGTATCAAATTTGAGCGTTTATTAATTCTATTTGACACAAAATATATTTAGTTGTTTAGTTGTTATATAGTAGATAAAGCTCCCATTTTAAATTCTAAGAAGAAACATAGTTGTTATACACACATACCTACAGGACCTAAAGCCACCACTACCACAGATAAAATCAGGACACCACCTCAAACGTCAATAACGTAACGTACCAAATATATAAAAATATTGTTTCACAGTATTTCTAATCGAGCTCCAAAACGGCTGGATCGAATGAATCGGATAGTTTTGGGTAGGTATATTTGGTTGGTCTCAAAATAGGTTGTAGATATTTTTTAACCTTTCATTTTTTCTTTGATAATCTACACTTCATCACTATTATTATAAAGAGGTACTTAATTATTTATTTTTTTCGTTTTCACTGTTTTTTGTTTGTAGCAGGTAATCTCTGAAAGTACTGGTCCGATTGCAAAATTTTTTTCAGCTATAGAAAGTTGCTTTAATCCTAAGTGGCATAGGCTATATTTCATGTATGCGGGCGAAGCCGCGGGCAAAAGCCAGGTAAGAATAAGATAAAGAATAATTTATTATTTCAGAAAATACATTTAGATTTGTTAGTTTCCTGGAACTCACACTAGGACTCCCTGAGACGTGAGATCCAGGCTTCTTCCATACCTTTCATTGTTGTTAAAAAATATTCCAACTAACTTAATTTTAAAAAGGAATATAAATAGGTTACCGTATGTATGTTTATTGTATATGACGGTGTTAGTTAAGATATAACTTAATGGTATGAAAACACTTATTAATTTAAACTATATACATTATGGGCACGGCACAATTATGGCGGTAAGTCCCCTCTTTGAGGCGTGGTTGGAAAGACCTCACGGCGTCCTCACATTCCGCATGACGCAGGTTCTCACCGGACACGGTAAGTTCGGGAGGTTCCTGCACCGGATTCGTGCGGAAACGACGCCCGGGTGTCGCCACTGTGTGGCCCACCCGGAGGACACGGTAGAGCACACGGTGGAGGTGTGCCCCGCTTGGGCAGAGCAACGCCGTGTCCTCGTGGGGGCAATCGGCGGCGGCGATCTCTCGCGCCGGGCCTTGGTTCAAGCCATGCTCCGGAGCGAGGAGGAGTGGCAGGCGGTCGCCTCCTTCTGCGAAGCAGTAATGCTAGCTAAGGAGGCGGCCGATCGCGTGAGGCAACGGTCCTTACGCTCCAACCGCCGCCGGGATTCCGATCCCGATTTCCGGCCACCGTAGGCGCGGGCTTGTAGACGGCGAGCAATGGGTGGCTCGCCGTCTGACCGTCCGGTAACCGTCCGGACCGAGCCCAAGTCGTCGACGGCGCGTATTGTTCCACGCGCGCCTCAAGGAGATGTCAGCAAATCGTAGGGGCCCAGCAGGGTCGAAGCCTACTGGGGCCACGGGTAGTGTGAAAGCGGAACCCGGGGCCCTGGGACGAAGGCAACGAAGGAACAGGAGTGGGTTTTTAGTCAGTAAGAGTCTGACACTATCTCGCGCTCCGCCCAAGAGCGGGGATGTCATTAGGATGATTTTCCCACCCAATAAAAAAAAAAAAAAAAAAAACTATATACATTAAAAGCAAAAACTACTAGCTAAAATATGGCGTCATAAAACTCCTCCGCATCGCTGTCGACTGGAAGTGTACCCAAAAGGCTGGCGGCATTGCCACGTTGCAATGCTTAATCTCTGATCGAGGTAAAAGCCAGTCCTTGGGTGGTCACGCGAAGTGTCTACTAAGCGTTTGGTTAATTCTTTGAAAAATTTATGGTATAATAGTACATTATGTGACTAGGGGATAAAGCAGGGCGGAATATTGAATTCTGAACGAAACGAAGGTTGCTAAGCTTAATCCTGAACGCAAGTGAGGGATTTATATTATTAACTCCCGAGCATTGCGAGGGATATAGAAACCTGAGTGAAGTGAGGAATTTAAGCCGCCCAAGACAAAGACAGCTTCATCCCCGTGTTGGATACTCTACTTTTTACACCATCTGTGACATAATTAAAAACAATTTACTAAAACAAATTATATATTAGAGAAATATAAGTCTAATTTATAATTTAATCTTAACTATCACTCTACTTGTTTTGAAATCTAAAAAGAACAAAATTCACTACTCTAAGATTTTATAGTTTTAATTTTCTTTATTGCTCCCGCTTCATTACTTTTTTTTTAGGAAATTTTATTCTTAATTTTTTGTTAGTGGCCAGTGATGCACGGACATTTTAATGTGTATTTTTTTCAAAATAATGGTTTTTGTCGTTCCAAATTCAAATCTCATTATTCCCTAGGGATCGCCCATACTGCATTATCTCCCTAGGGACAGAATGACTTGCTTTAAGTGATGGTTTTTTAACATATAAAAGCGCATTATCGAGCAGGTGGTGTAAAAATACCATATTAGTGTGTATGATAATATTTTCGAGTCGGACTTGTACTCTGGGTTCCGTTCGGACACATATTGTATTGAAAATCTGACATGCTTTAAAGCCTCGCTACATAAAAGTCCTACCTATCTCGCGCGTCGCAAACGTCAAGTATTCATTGAATAGCAACATATTCAAAGCGTTGAAACGATACTATATTCCGTATTGAATACAGGCCCTATCTCCCTGCTATTGAAAGGCATGATATGTAAACTCACTGTTAATTTATAATGACACCTACACTGAATACATGGGCTCATATTCAGTAGCTCCTGACGTATTGATAACTGCTTTCATGTTGATTTTGAATACACATAGACACCTTAATTATGTCTATTTACCTATATTATATACGTTTTTGTATTATGGAACCCTGAACATGTGTGTGAAATCATCACACTTATATATTAAAAGAGACTTTGACCCCTGAGCTTGTTTCAGTCTTTCTTCTCAGGGTAGTCAGCTAGGAAACACCGGCCTCATCTAGTTTAAAGTGACGAAAAAAAAATTGACGTGTAAAAGTGTTTTTTTAAACCTACTTACAAAATAAATATCATTTATAATATCACACTTCACAAATTAATATTCTATTAATCAAGTTATATATACATCTTAACTAATAAATATTATAACTTAATAAGTATTTAAACAAACTGAAAATAATATTATGTACAAACTGGTAGAAAAAGAACTCATAAACCATCAAAAAATTCGTTCACATCGATGTCAATGGGAAAAGTGCCCAGAACTGAGTGACTTATCTACAAGACTCAAATCGGTCTTGTAAGCCTGCAAGACCCTTGCGTTGGCAACACTATCTCAGATTTCAACTGACTTAAATCTACTTGTTTCTTTAATTGCCTGTACGTTCCAAGGCTGCGGCGACTCTTTCAAACAAACCCGTGCAGGCGTAGCAGGAGGTGAGTACCCTTGAGAGAAGGTCAATGAGCTGTCAAAACCACGAGTTGCTGTACATGAAAAGGGCGGGTTATATCTCTATTTTCTTAGGCATTAGAATTTCATAAAAAGTTTTCTGTTTTATATGAAAAACTAAGTTAATTAAATAGGGTTCAACTTTTACGCAAATTAAACTGGAGTTTGGTATATTAATGTCCAATTCCTTTTTTTTGTTTTTACTTGCTCGGTTTGGGTGGAGCGAGAGGGAGTGTCAGATTCTTAGTGACTAATTGACTAAAACCCTTTTTTTAGGTTTGATATCATCCAATGAATTTTCGCGCTCTTGGGCGGAGCACGAGGGCGTGTCAGACTTTCGCTAAATAAAACCCGCTCCTGTTCTTTCTTTGCCTTGCGTTCCAGGGCCCCATGGTTTTCGAAAGAAAGACATATTTTATTTGGCGCACATACATAATAATCATAAATCAGTCAGGTAGTTCCATCCGAACTAATATTATAAAGTCGAAAATTTGTATGTATGTGTGTTTATATATATATATATCGCTCATCTAGTAATATATTGGCACATCTACATTTTTCTTAGTTTACAGATACTAGTATCAAACATTGTACAAATCTCTAAAATGAAGTTCTGAGTTCATTTTATATCAAAGTTAATAAAAAAAAAATTGTAAATAATTTACTTTTAAACACTTAGGCTGTTAAAACTCAATTTCTCATTTATTGTAGATGTGCCAATATTTTACTAAGTGAGCGATATGTATTATATTCATTCATATTGAAACGGCTGAATGAATTTGTATGGAATTTGACAAACGGATAGACCATGTCGTGGAAGCATAAAACATACTTTTAATCAAGCATGTTCCCTCGGGATAATTTTACCTATAAATGTAAAAGTAACTCTGTCGTTAGTAAAGCTGGAAGTACCTAACTCTGTTTGTTTGTGTTATTTTGCTGCCTAAACCGTTGAACAAATTTTGACCAGTTAAATGGTATAGGGATATATTGGGCTTTGGATAATGATATTTCTTATTGTGAGAATAAGTCATGATTTCAAGACGTCCAATGTTGGACATTCCCAAGTGTTACCACAACGACAACCGGTCCTGTGCGTCTCGCATCTTCATCGGATTCCCGCAACCCTCTTCAGTCCTCCTAGCCAAGTTACAACCATTTCGTTTCGATTCTCTTTTCGTTGATCGCCTCGAGTCGGCCACGCCTCCTATTTCTTTGTTCTGACCACTTGACTGAGCGTTAAGATGACGTCAGAACAAAGGAGTCGGAGGCGTAGCCGAATCGAGGCGATCGATGAAAAGAGGATCGAAACGAAACGGTTGTAACTTGGCTAGGGGGGGGGGGGCAGGTCATCGGTCCAGCTCTGTGTCTTCAGGTACGTGGTCGTCACTCTAGAACTATTCTGCCCCGTCGACTATCGGTTTTGCGAGCAATGCTCTATCCACTGCAACTTAAGTTAAGCGATTCTTCGGGCTATGTCGAAAATACGATCAAATATGACATTATTTCCGACTTCCATGCAGACAAAGCAGCTGGCAGAACCTAGTCTTCTATACTGGTAAATCATAGAGTCATTCTACATAATTTATGTCTTTGGTAATTCAATTAAATTCAGTAAATTATAGGTTGAAAGTCAATTTGCAGAGTGGCCAATCTATGAGAGTGAGGTTTCCAAGAATCTGGGTGTGTAAGTGTAGGTGGGAAACCTTTTCATTTTTATTAGTGTTAAAGTACTTAATTATTTATTAAGAGTCGGAACCCAAGGTTACCGTATCTACTACTCTTTTCAGTGTATAGATGGCAAAAATAATGATGAAAGAAAGAATTAAAGAGGGGAGCGTTATATATTTTTTTTAGCATATTTTAAATTAATTATCTAAAAGAAGAAGAAAAAAAGAGAGTTCCAACACGAGGATAAAGCTGTCTTTGTCTTGGGCAGCTCAAATTCCTCATTTAACTTAGGTTTATAAATTAACTACCTCGCAGTGTTCGGCAGTTAATTACATAAATCCCTCACTGCGTTCGGGATTAAAACTTAGCAACCTTCGTTTCGTTCGGAATTCAACATGCCGCCGGCGACCTGAAACTGCTTTACTTTGCCATAACACCCTTTATCCCGCAAATTGCAAAAAAATCCGAATTTTGCAGACTAGCCTGCACTTTAATGTGCTTTCCGAGGTACGGAGGAATCTCGGTAAGTTAAGACGGTCACCCATCTTCAGATTGACCTCGGCCAGTAGCTTAACCTCGAGATCTAAGATCGACCCGTGTAGCTTTTATTGTTTCGACCCTTGTAGCCACGAGTCACAAACTAAATCACCGACACATAAACAATAATTATCATTATTTTTTAGGGTTCCGTACCTCAAAAGGAAAAAAACAGAACCCTTATAGAATCATTTTGTTATCCATCCGTCTGTCTATCAAGACCTTTTGTCTCGAGAACGCGTTAAAATTATAACCATATACTTAAATCTGTGGTCCCTTGAAGCTGTGATAAAATCAAACTTCTGAGTTAACTAAAAAAAAAAAGATACGGCCGTTTATGTCGCAAAATACGTATATTTCGATACTCTCAAAGGAATCAAAATTCATAGGGTACATCCCGTTGACCTAGAATCCTGAAATTTGGCATAAAGCAAGGTCCTATAGCACAGGCATAGGAATAAATCTGAAAACAGTAAATTTGTTGTTACGTCACTTACGTCACAAAAAAAAAATACTTTTCTGCAAATCGGAAAAATCTTCATTCGGAAATAGTAGTATGTAATGTGCGGCTTTTGTCGTGTTTTTTTGTGCGTTTAGCCGATTTATTATAAATACAGTGAGCAGTGGTAACCGAGTAGTAACGGCCCCGACTTACAAGTTGTAGGTCGCGGGTTCAAACCCAGCCAGGCGCATTACTTTGTGTAATTTATTTCATCACCATTGCTCTCAAAACGGTGAAGGAAAACATCGTGAGGAAAACGGCATGTCCTAGAATCAAAAATTCGAAGACATGTGACATTCACCAACCCGCACTGGGCCCGCGTGGTGGATTACGGCTAATTCCCTCTCCTAGAGGGAGTCCTGAGTCCCAACAGTGGGAACATTATAAGGCCGACAATGCAATGCAATACTAATTATAAATACATTTTTCCCTAAAGTAAATACTGCTGATTTCGATTTTCTGCATCCGAACAAAATGGGGTCATGTACTCATTAGTTACGCCTGTGAGTCTGTAATTGGCAAAGCTCGTGTCATGACGCAAAGAGAAAAAAAATGTCAATATTCTATTTATTATTAGAATACAAATTCGTGGCGGGTAGAAGTTCTAGAACCGTCTAATAAGGTTGTCCTGTAATATTTACCCATTTATTCCCTCGACAAGCGTGGGTGTAAACGTCAAGACTTTGCTAAGTAGGACAGCACTAGTTAGTGAATATATTAGTGTTGTACCCTGATGGCTTTTGAAGTAAGTGAATTAAAGAACAGCCATTATTTTAAAGAAAGACTCTTAGGAGAAATTTCTTAATTTGATGTGTTGTTAGATATTATTGCTCGTCTTTTAACAGGACACGGTTGTGTTTTTTGTGGGTTTAGTAGATTTAATGTAAATACATTCTCCCCTAAAGCAAATACTGCTGATTTCGAATTTCTGCGCCCGAACAGAATGAGGTCATGTACTCATTAGTTACGCCTGTGAGTCTGTAACTGTATATTGTACAATAAATAAAATAATTCTGGTAATTACCAGAACATCATAAACTTAGCAAATCTGTGAAAATTACAAAAAAAACTGGATGGAATGTTTTGCTAAGCACAAAACTCTTCTCGCTCCACTCTAGAGCGAGAGAAGTCGTTACAACTAAAAAAAAAAAAAAAAAGCGCGAAACGAGAATGACATGACCAATTCGGATGAACTTATTTTTATTTATTTATTTACTACTTTATGCACAAACGTACAGCGGCGGACTTAATGCCTTAGGCATTTTCTACCAGTCAACCTTAGGGTGATGCAGAGATAAATAGTGGTAGGTGCAATAAAAGAGAGACAAAAGGCGAATAGGTACAAGAATAGATACTAATAAACCATAAATATCATACAATACACACACAAATTAATAAACTATCTACATATATTTTACCCAACTGCCATGAAGAGTCATGTTTTTTTAAACTATTTATTGAAGTCTTAGAAATGTTCTGATGAAGAAACCATTGGAAAAAATTCAAGGGAAATCGTAAACAACATGTTTTTCTGAAACTGCTTTCTAGCTGTCAATATCAATGGTGTAATTGTGTAAATACATACATATAAGTATGTCATTGTCATCAATATATTTTTTATTAACATACTATTCCATACTGAGCTGTAAAAAAAAAACGAAAATTTGAATTTTGCTGGCTACACTTTTTTTAAGGTAGGAAATCATCTAATGACTTCTCCCTCCTAGGGTGGAGTATCAGACTTTTACAGACCCGGCGCTAGAGGTCGCAAACACCGATCGCCCCCACGAGGACCTGGCGGAGAACATCTCCACCTTATGCTCCACTGTGTCCTCCGGGTGGTTCGTACAACGGTGACACGCGGGCGTTTCTTCCGACTGGATTAGCTGCAGGAACCTCCTTCCAGAACTTATCATAACCGGTGAGGACCTACGCCATGTGGAAGGTGAGGACCCCGTAACGCCTCTCATCATGCAGGTTACCCTGGAGCATTAACCTTAAATCTTTGCAAGTTTTAATAATATTTGGCACTTTTCCCAACTCCACGTACCCACTCAGTTTCTCAAAGAACCCACCTACTTTTGTCTCCTTCGTCTAGTCACAAGTAAGTAACAGCCAGCCATTATTATCACGGACGAGAGTCGTTAAGTCATGTTCCACCCAGTTGCGTCTGACACGCCACATTGAACCGGCAATGTCTTTCTTTTGCGCCACAAAATACGGGAGAAATTTTTGGTGACGTAAAGATGAAACGTAAAAAATTCGTAAGTAGGTCACTCTACTTTTTAACCAACAATCGCATAGCCTATAAAAAAATATGTAAATATCGTATTTATGCCTTAAAATTAAAAATTTCTCATTACTTTTCAGTGAAATACATACATCCGCAGGTTGCCGACCGACATAGCCCGAAGAATCGCCAAACTTAAATGGCAGTGGGTATATTGCTCGCAGAACGGATGGTCGATGGGGACGAAAGGTTCTGGAGTGGCAACCGGAAAACGTAGCGTTGAAAGCCCTCCACAAGGTCGCGGGGGGAATCCGATGGATGCGAGATGCACAGGACATTGGTCCTGACAATGATTACATTGTGGCGTATATATTCATTTTACAGATATATAAATATAATAAGTTGGTCTGATTAAACAATTGTTTAGTTTCCTTTTTATCTTTAATTTTTATTTTAGAAAAAAAAATACTTTGCCCCACGCTAAGAGTAACTCCTGTATCTTGGGTGCGATCACAAGCATGTAAATTCACATGCACAAAACACAAGGCAATACAAATATTTATTCTGTTGGTAAAAACAGTAATGATCACTAAAAAAAATTGTAAATACTTAGTAGTACTGTGTTTTGTAATTAATATGTCTCGATTTCGCTATTTCAAAGTGTAGAAATTGAGGGTAACACGCATATTTATTTTTCCAGAATCTTAATTCCACTACGGAACCCTAAAAAGATGTTTATTTCACTAAGGCAACTTAAGAAATACTTAAGTCACCTACACCTCTATTTGTCATCCGACTTTAACCTTCGAACTTAGCCCAAGTTTGTCATCCAAAAATATGACTGAGAGCAGAGATGTTACGGAATTGGATTTCGATTCCGAAAGTTCGGAAATTTGATTGATTTTACACCTTCGATTCGGATTTCGGTTCCGATAAATTTTAATCGGATGTATACAAGTTGGAAATTATCGCGCGGGGAACCTCCCTTCCCCGTGCTTTCTGTCGGTTACTCTTTAATTTTTTTTTTCGTATTTGGAATGTTTTGAATTCGTTCTTCTGTTTATTATAAAAGGCAAAGTCCTGACTAACTCGCTGACTCATCAACGCCCTGTCCAAACCTTTAGACCTAGAACGCTAAAAAACACATAGGTTCCTTTTATGATGTTCATAAACATTGACATAAAGTATAAGCAAGGATTTTCAAAATTCACCCCCTAATGGGGTAATACAAGGGTCCAAAGTTTGTGTAAAGAAACCTACTTTCACGGGGCCGAAGTCGCTGGCAGAAGCTACTTTATTTTTTTATTCTTTTTATGCTCTATAGGTTCGCGCTTGACCGCCATCTCACCTGATGGAAAGCGAGGATGCGGTCGACGATGGAACGCGCTTACCTAGAAGTAACCTATTCACTCTTGACTTAAAAATTTCCGGGTTGTAGCTATCAGGAAACACAGAGTGTTCACACACACAAATTATATTTATCAGAGTGTTGACCAGTTTCAGTAGTGTTTCATTTCACGTTTCTGTCTCCGCCTACAAGTTGCAATTGTATTTTTTGATTCTATTTTGTTTGATTTCCTGTTTACATAACTATGGACGAGGCCACAACACTGCGTTACGGCATCGCATTGACAAAACGACGTCGCTCCGTTGTACGATGAGACAACGTCGCACGAAATAACGCTATCAGTTTTTAGTGGAACATGGACTGTCCTAGATGGACGGGATGATCCTGAACTAAAGATATTAGTTAGTCGATAACGTAATCCGCCATCTTAATTAAACACGTGCAGCCTGTTCAAAGTATGAACACTAACTAAATGGTCGCGCGGCATCGCATCGCAGATTTGTGCGTTGCGGCAGCGCATTAGAAATCGCATATTTTTACGACGCGACGTCGCAACGCAGTATTGTGGCCTCCCCTTATTGTTTTTGTGTCTTGCGTTGTGCCAAATAAATTTATTTTCTTTCCTCCGATCCTAGTTCGAATTCCTACAAACCAAAAAAAAAACCTCCGGTTCTAAATTCGGTTTCGATATAACCAGTTCTTTTACATCCCTAGTTGCAACTACCGAGACAGTCCAAGGCGTCATATATAATATGTCACCTTTGAACTGGCCACTGGCACCATGCCAAGCTGAGATTAAAGTTGCTACTTAACGGACACAATGCGTCGTAAACCAGCGGTAACGATGTCTGCTGGTTAATGATAATCTTGGCTGATAAGTTAAGATTAGTTGTTATGAGTTCCTTTGATTAGACTTGTAATTTTTGACTTTGTTCCTACTGTTGGGACTCAGGTTTCACCTCTAAGAAAGGGAATGGGCCGTAATCTACCACGCGGGCACAGTGCGGGTTGGTTCTAGGACATGCGGGTTTCCTCATGATGTTTTCGTTTACTGTTCGACTTGTAATTAATTTCATTTCCATGGACAATTTTCACTGTTCATACACAATCCTCTTAATCTACGGACACAGTGACAGATAATGTTTTTTTTTAGTATTTTTCTTGTCTTGTGCGAACCACCTACATCATTACCACTCTCTCGTTTATTCTGCCAGGATCGCACATCCACGACCAAATATTCCGGCTCGTTAGCTCTTCTGTCACCTATGGGGATTGTAGAAAAGAGTTAAACGAGATGCAGTATCCCAGTCGCAAACAGACGACCCTGGCGAATAGGACACGAAAACACTATTCGGACACAAGCGGTTAAACGGTTAAAATCAGCGTCAGTCAACTGGTACTTAGTTGCACGTAGTTGTCAGGCATTACAATAATAATAATGACAATACGAGCCGTGTCCATTATTATTATTATTATTAGATTTCTACGTAGAACGACGTCGCGTGGCGCGGATCTAGTGTAGCTCTACAAGTCTAAGTTTCCATATGAAATGTATGGACTGATCGGCGGTGTGGCACACGTGTCCGCTGTGTAGTTCTTTCTACCTTTAACTTTATTGAACACCAAAATAGTAGCAAAACTTTTACACTAACTTAAATCTATGGGTACAAAGGCGGTCTTATCGCTGACAGCGATTTCTACCAGACAATCTTAGGATGGACTGTAAGAACTTAAAATAGAAAAAGGGGGTAGTCTGCGGTGTACTGCAAATTAAATATACTAGACTATATATAGATGTAATATAACTATTATGTATAAAATACAATATATAAACATAAAAATCAAAATGAACGTTTTCAGCCGTTCTCGAGTTTTAGCGAAACTAACGCTATATATAGCTATTACAAAGTACTCTATGTATGTCACGTTACATTCAAACAATCACGCAGCTTTAAAATTCCACCGTTTATTTTCATTTAAATCATTTCATTTTTTAACAACATTCCCATTCGCTTAGTCAGTGATATTTTTGCTAGATTGACCCACCAAATCATCCAAATACGCTCGTTAGCGAGTTCAAACCATTAGGGGGTTCCAAATGGAAGCCTTCCCGCTCCAATAGGTTTATGAACAGAGGTACTGTTAAAGATCATTTAACAGTTAAAGCGAAAGTTACGTGCCTAAGCTAGTCAAACTATAGTGCTTAGCAAGCATGGCTTAATCAGCCTTTTTATGTTCCCTCCGCTGGGACTCAGGTTTCCGCTCTAGGAGAGGGAATAGGCCATAATCTACCACGCGAGCCCAGTCATTGTCATCATTTCAGCCGAAAGACGTCCACTGTTGGACATAGGCCTCCCCCAAGTATCGCCGCAACGACCGGTCTTGTGCGTGTCACATCCATCGGAGTCCAGCCCCCCTAGCCAAGTTTCAACCGTTTCGTAAGCGCCGAACGCCTCGAGTAGGCGACGTTGAAATGACGTCAGAACAAAGGAATCGGAGGCGTGGCCTACTCGAGGCGTTCGGCGCGAACAAAACGATCGTAACTTGGCTAGGGGGGCAGGTCAGTGTGGGTTGGTAATTATAGTGCTTATAAGCGTTCAACCCGAGATACATTTTCAGTATATTTTATACAACCGCTCTTACGTGATTATGATGTTACTTATTACACATTTTTCTATAGATATTTTGAAATCAAATCATAAATTTGTGTAAAACTAATCAATTAAAGACCTCTGAAAATCAACGTGAATGTGAGAACACTGTAGACTCCGCGAATTCTTAGATTACTTCCTATTATGTATCTATACTCACTTTTTAAGGTGATTACTTTTAATGTACTTTTGAGTACAATATTGACCGGTCTACACTGTCTTTAGATAATATCTAGTAATATGGAAATATTGTAAGAACAACAATTTTGTTCAAAAGAATAATCATGGAGTTTCTTGCCTGATCTTCTAAATAGGAAACGACCACTTTGGAACCGTGCACTAGCTTCTGACGTTTTATAAGTGCTCAAGGAGGCTGTGAAAAAAAACATTGGAATTATAATTTTTTTGAAAATTTGCATATTATCTATACAACCCCTCAGTTTAGCTAACCCTATTGAGTTACTATTTCATGAAAAAGTCGACATGCTACAGATATGACCTGCCCAGTTCCATTTTAGTTTGACGGCTGAGTTGCCTACGACTGCGTTTTGTGTATTAGACCGTAGATTACTTAAAAAAAAGCTTCAATACCAATATCTAAACGGATTCTAGCAAAAAGTGTACTTTCGTTCAACTTCATATAAAATTGGTTTGTAGAAGTCGAACGGGTGGCGGCGAGACGAAGCGAAAGCGACATGTGAGATATTAATTTTTCTTCTCCGATGGCGGGGCGGGCAATATCCTGCCTTCTTGAAGCGAATCTACGCTACTATGTAGGGTTGCCACTTTTTGTTTGGTTGATACATAGTGTTTTTAGGGTTCCGTGTCTCAAAAGAAAAATACAGAACCCTTATAGGATCACTTTTTGACCGTGCCTGTCTATTTGTCTAAGCCTTTTATCTAGGCAACGCGTGGAGGTATCGAGTTGAAATTAAAACCATATACTCAAGTTTGCAGTCCCTTGAAGTTATGAAAAAATCAAATTTCTAAGTTAACGAAAAAAAAAGATACAGCCGTTTATGTCACATAAAACGTATATTTCGACACTCTCAAAGGAATTAAAATTGATAGGTTACTTCCCCTTGACCTAGAATCCTAAAATTTGGCATAAGGCAAGATCTTATAGCACAGATATAGGAAAAAATCTGAAAACAGTAAATTTATTGTTGCGTCACAAAAAACAACTTTTTTTGCCATTCGGAAAAATCTTCGAGACTCCATGCGGGAATTGAACCATTTACATAGGTAAGGCGCACTTGCCCAGTTTTTTACAATTAGGAATTACTCTGCAGCTGCTCAAAGCTTCGAAGTTGGTAGTATGACACTGTATGGTCTGATGTCTGGTGGTGTATAGCCTGATCTCTCCCCGGTCGTGTCAGATTGCCGTCCTATCAGATTATGAGAGTGAAAGAACAGAACGTACACCTGTGTTTGTGCACACACTTGTATATCTCCTGCGTATTCGGTTAATCTCTGTTGAGATTGACCACCGTGATCGAAATTCGGCCGGGAGGATTATTATTATGTAGTATTTTCCATAAATCATTGTAAACAACACTTACAGGCTTTTACAAAATTCTGGTATAATAAAAATAGTACATATTAATCTGTATTTAGATACATTTTTACTGATATGTAGAATTTGTGAAGTTAGGGTCGGTAGAGTTAGGCCGTGTAGATTCACAAGCTTGGCTCTACATGAGATCTGATATCTTTTTCACAGTGCAAACCTTATGTGGTCGTCTTGGCAACATTTTACATGAAATGTTTTAGGTAGGATTTTTAATTTTACGTTACTCTTTTTCACTTTTGGGCAACAAAGGCTTGTAGTAATTTTTAACTCTGACAAAGATAAATGAAGTGAGCGGAGCGAGCTCGAAAATTCTAGTATGAGTGGTTACATTTTTGTAACTTTCATACAGAAATAGGAGTTAAATCATTCAGAAAATTTTGAAAAATGTAAGATACGACTGAAGGAAATCTGGTATTTTGTTTGCCTATAATATAAAGTGATTTGACTAAATAGCAATTTTTTTTTTTTCGCTGGGAAAATCATCTTATGACATCCCCCGCTCTTGCAGTACGGTGTCAACCCTAAAACTATATGAAAATATCGGATAGGTGTCACTTCCCTAGGATTCAGAAAAAAATAATGTCAAAGGTGTTATTGAATCTTCTGAAGCAATAGGAAAGCAAAACTGCACGTTTCTGACGATCTAACCGAAGGTGAAGCACACTCGTATTAAACGACGTTATTATTAAACACACAAATAATTTAAATTTTGAGGCATATCCGTTTTGTATGTTTTTCTCAGATGAATTTGTATGTTAGTTCTCATCTAGAAACAAAGAAAGAAAGAAAAACAGTTTATTCACGCGAAATGACGCAATCTTAAAACTAGCTAACAAACATAATCAATTGATAGGGAAGATATGCACGCGTCATGCTCGTGAACGGGTGCCGTCACTTGAGACTGATCATCTCTTAGCTGCCAGTGGCATAATTTAATTTCAATTTTTTTAATTCGTTTTAGTTTTTTTTTGATGTTATTATTACTTAACTACATTGTGCTCACATATTAGAAGACAAGAAATATGTAACCAAGATTTATGTAATTCATAATATGATTTAAAAGAGCGCCCATGGAGTTTCTTGCACGTTCTTTCTTCTCCATAGAGATCTACGCTTTGGAACGTGTAATTTAGCTTCACTTTTTTATTTTTTTGACTGACCGACATTTTGACAATTCAAAAGTGCCTGTAATTGGTCTATTTGAAATAAACGTTTCTGATTTCTGATGCGTTGCATCCGCGTAAATGGGCCGAACGCTCAGCATATAGCGGCGGCTTCACGCATAATGCGATGAGCTCACAGCGCTGGTTTTCAGCGTGGACAGGTGGCGGCATCTCAGTATTATAAATTTATCTTTCGATTATCAAGTAAGTTAAACAAACCGTTAGATTAGTTAGAATATTTTGTCTTAGGTCTATTTAACCTTTCCAAACATTTACGGTTTTATCGCTAACACGAGCGTGTTTATCAAAGGCATTACTTATGTATATCTATCTATACTCTGGGTATATTATAAGTCCCATACTGCGTCTGTCTGTTTGTTTGTGATAAACGTAAAAATTACTGAACAGATTTACAGGCGGTTTTCACTAATAGTAGCATTTTTCTATCATAATATACATGTTACATGCACATTATGGTAAAAAAAAATGGCAAATACCATTTGGCCACGATTTAAAAGTATTTTTTTTTTGCGCGGAACTGTATTATTTTTATAAAATAAAAGTCCCGTCAAAATCAGTTTAGCCGTTTCGGAGATTAATTAGAACAAACAGACAGACAGTTGAATTTTTTATATAGGTTTCTAATAAACTTCATATGTATTTTTAGTAAAAAAAATGAGTTATTTTGATAAAACAAACAGACACTTCAATTTTATTTATATGTTTGTATCTATGTGCTCGTTTACAGTACTTACAAGAATAAACTTTATTGTACACCAAAGAAGTAACAAAACTTATACATAAATCTATGGGTACAAAGGCGGTCTTATCGCTGACAGCGATATCTACCAGACAACCTTAGGATGGATCGTAAGAAAATACAAAAATGATGTTATGAAAATGCTAGAAACTGCTTTCTGAAGATTCTTCAAAGAATCATTACAAATTATTATGTATTTTAAATGTAGATATAATTTTTGTAGCATTGCATTTGAACCAATTGTTACAAACAAGCGCTAATCCTACCGACAAACTATTACGCAGTTTGGTGGGTTTTTTTTTATTGTGTTGGAAAATCATCTTATGACATCCCCCGCTTTTGGGCGGAACGGGGGATAGTGTCAGACTTTTACTGACTAAAAACCCACTCCTGTTCCTTCGTTGCCTTCGTCCCAGGGCCCCGGGTTTCGCTTTCACACTACCCGTGGCCCCAATAGGCTTCGACCCTGTTTGGTGGGTTTATAATATGTAAAACATTGTTGGTCCAAATAAACGATTACTATAAAAAAAATGAGATAAATCGCGCTAGTTTTTTAAACATTATCAACCTTTTTTGATTCCTGTAAAATCAATCAGCTTCGTAAAATATCTTACTACAAACAATGTTTCCTCAGAGGCAGGGAGGGTTGTCGTTCACAAAATATTAAATTTCTATTATGGAACACGTGCCTTTAAACAACTATTACTATTCACATAGCAAGTATCCACGTGTAACCGCAAGCGTTATGAAATTTTGATTGAATTTACTTTTATGTAACAATTAATTGACTGGCCTGTTGGTCTTTTTAGGGTTCCGAAGTTAACTAGGAACCCTTATAGTTTCGCCAAGTCAGTCTGTGTCCGTCCGTCCACGGATAATCTCAGTGACCGTTAGCACTAGAAAGATGAAATTTGGTACCAAAATGTATATCAATCACGCCGACAAAGTGGTAAAATAGAAAGTTGAAAAAAATGTTTTATTAGGGTTTTTTCCTACACGTAAAGTGTGGAGTGTTTTTTTTTTCATTTCTTCCCTAACATGTGATATATTGTTCGATAGGTATTTAAAAATGAATAGGGGTTTACGAAAATTAGTTGTTGATAACGTTAATATTTTCGGAAATAATCGCTCCAAAAGTAAAAAAAAATACGTGTCCCCCTCTTTAACTTTTGAACTATAAGTTTAAAAAATATGAAAAAATCTCAAAAGTAGAACTTTGTAAAGACTTTCTAGGAAAATTATTTTGAACAGTTTTTGAAAAGTTGTACAAAATAATTTCTAAACCAATTTTATTATTTAAATACGGTTAAATTACAATCTTAGTTTATGCAAGCATTTTTTTAACTTAGTTTACATTTATTATCCTGAACGAATCTTCTTTCAAATAAAAAAGGAATTATAAAAATCGGTCCACGCAATTCAAAATTACCAACGAAAACCCAACACACATAACTCCTCTAGTTTGTATGCATTAGTAATCCAATTTCCCGAGAGATGGCACTGTACTTTGGGCTACTTCACGTTGTTAAGACTTCCTGAGTTGATGGGGTTGGGACGGGTTTTTTTTTGGGTGAGAAAGTCACCTAATCACATCATCCGCCCTTGGGCAGAGCTGGAGGGCGTGTCAGACTTTTACTGACTAAAAACCCACTCATGTTCCTTCGTTGCCTTTAATACCAGGGCCGAGATTTCCTTTCAGAACCAAACCCTTGGCTCCAGTAGGCTTCAACCCTGCTGGGGCCCTACGGTTTGCTGACATCTCCTTGAGGCGCGAGTGGAACATTATGCGCCGTCGACGACTTGGACTCGATCCGAATGGTTACGGGGCAGTCGGACGGCTTAGGTGGAATCTGTGAGGTTTTTCCAGCCACGCCTCAAAGAGGGACTTACCACCACAATTGTGGCGCCCTCGAACTCGGCCCTGGTACGAATGGCAATGAAGAATTTTACTGACTAAAAACCAACTCCTGTTGAGTTGGTTTTTAGTCAGTAAAAGTCTGACACTGTCTCCGGCTCCGCTTAAGAGCGGGATTTGTCATTAGATGATTTTACCACCAAAAAAAAAATAGCAGTCAGGGCTACTAACCACTAGACCATCAGGCCAGTCAGTCATATGACTTAAGAGGGCCCTTTTCTCCGTATATCATCAAAGTGAGCATAGTTTGATGCATATAGTTTTTGGAAAAAAATTCATTCAGTCATTCAGAATCTCGATTAAATATGCGTTTTATATATATATTTTTTTACTATTTTAATTGATAAGTACGTCATGAAGTGTTGGTACTTCATAATGTTCACGCAAAATAGCAGATTTTCAGAAGTTTTTACTGGATTAGTTTTTGATATAATAGTGTTTTTAAAATATCTAGAAAAAGATGTGTAATAACGTCATTATCACGTAAGTGCGGTTGTATGGAAATCTATCGCGGGTTGGGCGCTGTTAAAAGTTATTGGACAGAGCTCAGCCGACGTAAAATTTTAGTCTTTGGAGTGTACAACCGACATTCGTGGGCATTTTTATTCAAGTAAAAAGTATTACATAGTTACATAAACTAGAAATTCTATTAAAATAATTGGATACTGCTGTTCAGTAGCGTGGCTAGGCGTGGGCGTAGTGGGCCCTCGTGACGTTAATAAACATTAAAAAAAAAACTTTGTGGTTACATTTTCCCGCCTAAACCACTGAACTTGATGACTTCAATGGTACAGAGATATATTTGACCTTGAAGAAGGATATTTCTCATTCCGAGAATACGTCATCATTTCAGCCAAAAGAAGTCTACTGTTGGACATCCCCAAGTATCACCATAATGACCGGTCCTGTGCGTCTCGCATCCATCGGATTCCCGCGACCCTCACGTGGTCATCGATCTACCTTGTGAGAGAGACTTTTTTATGCTGGGAGTATATATTCCCGGGAGAATATAACCTTGGCATAATTTTCTATTTTCACGCGAACGTAACCGCTTATAGGGGTTAGAGGCTAGGGGGTGATAAATACCATTTTTATCAGTTTTAAATTAAGTTTTTAATTGGGGATCCAGATTTGGTTAAGTCCAATCTACAAAGCCTCGAGCACAGGCGCAGAGTAGCCAGCCTATCGGTATTTTACAGGTTACATTTTGGAGAGTGTGCGCGGGAATTGCATGACTTGATTCCGCCATCTCCTTTCTACCATCGGACAACCCGACGAACAGCGAGTATCCACCCTTACGTTGTTGAAACTTCAACGGTCCGGACTAAGCGTTTCGCTTCGTCGTTTATTCCGCGTACATCGAAGGACTGGAACAATTTGCCTGCTGCGGTCTTCCCGTCCAACTATAATTTAGGTGTCTTCAAGGCTAGAGTGAATAGGCTCTTAATGAACTAGTGCGCCTGACCATCAATGATTGCATCTCCGCTTACCATCAGGTGGGATCGCAGTCAAGTACTGGTTTATATCAATTTAAAAAAAAAGTCAGCAATTGCTCAGGTTAAGCCGGGTTAGGTAGATACTAGTCAGTCAACTTCAAAGGGCTAACCACAAGACATGGAATTCAGTAGTCAAACAATCCGGTCCGTTTGCATTTGACGCACTAATTGGATTGCTACAGTTCACTGCATGTACTGAATATTTAGAGGGGTATAGTTTTAAAACCCGCAAAGTTAATTTTTTCCATGTCGCAAGGAGGTGTGCTCAAAAGGCTGGCGGCATTGCCACGTTGTATGGCAATGCTTAATCTCTGACCGAGGTAAAAGCCAGCCCTTGGTTCACGCGAAGTGTCTACTAAGCGTTGTCGCAATATTTTTATATTTCTAGCGACTCTATTTCTTTCCACATAATTTCAATTTATCAGCTATGACTTACTTACTTACTTACTTTATGAAATTTTAAAACCATGTCCAATAGAACATTCACTTTATAGTAAGTTTAAGTTTCAGCAAAAAATTGTGTTGCTAGAGATATAAAAATACTAAGTACTAATACTCGGCAAACTTCGTACCACCTAATAATGTGATAAATGAAGAACCGCTCGACCGATTTTGTGCAAACTTCACATAAACCATCTACTAAATAGTCCGAACAAAGCCTAAACATTTGGTTTGGATAGGTGAGCCCGTTCTTGAGTTATAAAATACAACGAAAAGTGGCATTGATATTGAATGTAATGTACGAAGGTGCTGCGCTGTATAATAAATTACCAAATAATATTAAAAGTGCAAAATCAATGTCATTATTTAAAAAATACTTAAAATTACACATATTTAACAAACTAAACACACCTTAGTACATGCCGCTTCCAGTTGTTCGTACTCCATGTATGTTTACGATTTAACTATGCAAGTATTTATCGACTACCCTACACTTTTTATTACTTCTCTTTAAATTGTAATTGAGTCAAAACTGTTACTGTACGCTACCAATAACGTTTTGTTAATTAATTTTTAAGTTTTCTCAGTAAGTGAATTGTAAATTCTTATGGGAAAATAAAGATATCTCAAACCTCATATAAAGATTGCAACATGAAAGAATATGGATTTGCAGGTTTTGAAACTGTATCCCTTTGAAAAGTGGCCAGAATCTGTGGCAGAGGTTTAGTTATCAATCCGAAAGTTCTATCTATTTAACCTTGTTGGAAATTATATTTTTGAACCGTTTGGGGTTGAAACTCTCGGTTTGTGGGGTCCGAGTGCTCACAAGTTGTATAAAGATCTGTCAAAACGTCTAGTTGACACTTCGCGTGACCAAAAGGCTGGCTTTAACCTCGGACAGAGGACAAGTATTGCCATACAGCGTGGTAATGCCGCCAGTCTTTTGGGCACATTACCTACCAGTCGACAGTGATGTGGAAGAGTTTTTTGACGCCATATTTTAGTTTGATTTTAGTTAGTTGTAGTGTCGGTTTTTTTTTAATTTTTTTTTTTTTATTGTAATTATAGTTAGTATTTTTAAATGTAAAAAAATTACCCATGCAATTGTTCGGAGCTCGGAATTTCCGATTGATATTGCACCTCCGATACCGATTTCGGTTCCGATAAATTTAAATCGGAACTTATCTATCGGAGGTACAAATTAATATTTACAATTGTCGCGCGGGAAACCCTCCCCCGTAATTTCTGTCGATTATTCTTTCCCTTGTTGTTTTGTTTTGTATTTGGAATATTGTGATTGTATTTATACTTATCCAAGATTTTTATTAATTTTAGTAGGTAGTGTTTTATTTGACGCTGCCTCCACCTCTGATTTTAGTTCCTATTCGGACCAACCAAATTTAAAAACTCCGGTTCTGAATTCGGTTTATATTGCAGAACTGAATCACTTCTGTTACATTTCTAATCTGTGGTTATGGCTTTTTGTCCATAAGCAAAGGAGCTTTTAATAAATAAATTCATTTATTTCAGTTAGTTAAGTCCTATGTTAGGATAAAATAATTTATGTTATTGGATTTACAGATGGCACTTCGAACAGTATCGTAGTATACTTAGTTAGTTGATAATACTAAAAATAAATCAGTTTATGAGTATAAAAATGACAGAGACAATGACAACTTTATACACTCAGCAAAGCCATTTGCGTAAGCCAAGCGTTTAAACATAATCGAATTCAAATTAGCGTTGATTAAAAAATGTTGTACCAAGAACGTAATGTCTATGATTGATTTTAAGATCTATTTTCAAATAAATGAAATGCCAGCCAGCATGTAAGGACAATATTTTTTGATCAACGTTCGAAATTCAAATACTCTGCGTTTTTTTTTTCTTACGAAAAAACTTTTTTTTTTTTGTATGATTTTGGCCTGTATATAAAACTGTTAATACTGGTATTCATAGACTAAAAATACATTAAAATACACACCAAAAAACACCGATTAACTTATAAGTAAATTAGTAAAAAGCAAATGATAATAACTACGTACTGTTTCATAAGATTCGTCCTGGGGCACGTGTTGCTAATTTTGTTGTTGTGGAATATCTCCCGAATAGCCTCTTTCCATGCCTTTGACAAAGAAAGCGAATGAACGAATGAGCATGCAGAACCTCGTGCAGAATGACTTGTGGACTTTCCAAGGAATTCAAGCAAGGAATTATAAAGCTACGCGTCCGTGAACAATAGGCATAATTTTGAACTGATAGCATTAGCATAATCAGCCTTATAATGTTCCCATTGCTGGCACTCAGGCCTCATCTCTTTTGAGAAGGAATGGGCTGTAATCCACCACGCGAACCCAGTGTGGGTTAGTGGATGTTGTTGAACTAATGTTATAAAGACAAATTTAAAATTGTCCGTTTCTAAATATTTGTTTTAGTATTCCTGTACCTATGGGTAGGTTTGATGCCGGCAAACTACATGGTTTCTCTAGTTTAATACGGGAGCAAAACCACGGACAAAAAGCTGGTACATATTAAAGATTGAAGAAACTTTTAAAAGCCGTGATAAATTTTTGACGGCTTGTTTTAAACCATTGAGTCATCCTTTAGGAAGAAACTTGGTCTTCGATCTTAGAATGGTGTAGAATATCTTAGAATCTGATATAATTGAGAGCAGTGGTGGCCGAGTGGTAACGGCTCCGGCTTACGAGTTATCGGTCGCGGGTTCAAACCCAGCCAGGCGCATTACTTTGTGTAATTTATTTCATCACCACTGCCCTCAAAACGGTGAAGGAAAACATCGTGAGCAAACCGACATGTCCTAGAATTAAAAATTCGAAGACATGTGATATCCACCAACCCGCACTGGGCCCGCGTGGTGGATTACGGCCCATTCCCTCTCCCAGAGAGGAGGCCTAAGTCCCAACAGTGGGAATATTATAAGGCCGACTATGCTATGCTATGCTACCTTAGAATCTTAGAAGAAGGTATTGGCCAGTTCGCTGGACTAAGGAACGTCTGGTACTAGAAAAAAATGCTTTAATATGCACTGTTTCAAGTGCTTACTATGTAGACCTAATTGAGTTTCTCGCGAAAGCACTGAAACTTTCCTTTTTTTCAAAAGCATTTTAAGTACTAAAGTAGGAAGTTTTTGCACATGAAACTTGCGGCTACGCAGCTGTAAATGAATAATCAAATACTTAAAAAAAGAACGAAATACTAACGAATTTGTTTCAACAAAAAGTGGACAATGTCTATCAAAACTTTCAAGACGTATCCATCACTTTAGGCGACAATTTACAAGATTTCTTTGAAAGCATTCTTCATGTTTTTCTCCTAATTGAAAGAGAATTCATTAACTGAAGAGTTTATTACTCTAATTCACATCATAAGTAACCAACTTTGATAATTCAGTAATAAAGATTGAAAACAATTCGTTTCAACTTCGTTTAAAAATAAAAGAAACTCGATAAACACTAAAGTAAAGCCAAGCTTGATACCTGCCATAAGTTCAGTCCAAATATTATTTTTCAATGATTTATAGAATTGTTTTTATATTTTAGAAGTAACCTTGGAGAGTTTACAAGTCATTCACATCGACACGAAAATCATAATCACAACATAATATTTAGGAAGCTTTAAAGCAAGTAAAACCTTAGAAATCCGTGAATTTTTACTTCTTTTAGTACTGTCCATAAAAGAGGTCACAGTACAAGTCTGAATGCCTAATGCGAGTTTGTTTAACCCTTTAGCCGTTTGTGTCGGATTGTTCCGACAAGTGATTTCGTGTCCAGCGCCAGGGTCGTGTGTTTGCGACTAGGTACTCCATCTCGTGGATGTGCGACCCTGACGAAATAGACGCGAGAATGTGTGTCGGATATATCCGACGTAGACGGTCAAAAGGATAATGTTAACGCAATCGACACGTTTATGACGTTCGACGCTCCGATTGGCCCACTCCAAGCTCTTAACCAATCAGAGCCAAACGCAGTAAACATTTCGATCGCATTAACGTAAAAAAAAAAACTCACACTCGCTAAGCTTTATTACAGCGCTTTGTAGCTGTCTGCTACAGTAATGCAACACTGTAGTTTGAAATACGCCAGCCAACTTGCTTTAAAGTTTCTGTCACTACCTTATTTTCTCTGCCTCGAAAATAGCAAATAATTCTACTAAAATGTTAAGAGCTACGCGCCTCGACTCAAGTTAAGGCGTTAATTTGAGGCAAATATGGCACTCAATGGTTAGTTTGTTAGACTGACTCCGAAGCAGCGAAAAATAAAGCAGTTAATTCTAAAATAGTCACCAACACTGATACCACAACATTAATAATTATAATTAAATCGCCGTGAATCCAAGTCTATTGAAGCCATGCCTCGTAAGCTCTGCTATCAACTTACTGCTTCTTTAGACATGTCATTGGACAGACGTTGTTCGCTTTGACATTGTGGGTGATCCGCCTGAGGCCTTGCAACCATACCTTTTTGGAAATATATCAATTAATTTCAGGGTAATAAAAAAATCTGTGACGTCATTTCAAGTACGCCTTGTGAAAAGCAACGCTGATGCCTCGAAGTGAGTAAAGTGACTTTAAGTGAGGCAATAGTGCAATTGTGGGCAAATGTAGGCCAGTGTTGATGATTTTTTAAAGGCCTCATTATTGCGTTGCTTGATTTAAATCCTTTAAACACATTGAATGCCAAGAATTTCAAGGAGTCAAGTTTAGTTCCCACCACACATCATCAGTCTATAAGAGAAATATCGTAGCTGACGTCTCTATTGATTAAGTCAAGGAACTGTGCCTATACATATACGAGATATATCGTACACGAGATATATCGTATACGAAATATTTCGTACTTACGCACCAGCAATATTAATTTTCATTAGATACAATCTAGTCGTAGTAAGACCCTACGAGTTTTCTCATAGGTGGCATCTGAGAAGAAATCATCTACGAGATATCTTGTAGTTGGCATTCAACGTGTTAATGATAAATAAAACTGCAAATGTGTATAGCTTTGACAATGGATCAAAAAGAGTCCGCAAATATCCAGTTAAATCTGGATAAAACTGGTGTGATTCGGTTTAAACTGACCTTGGCGGTGGCAGCGTCAGGACAGACCACGTGCTGGTAGTTAATGTTGATGTAGTCTGTGCCGCTGCAGATCGTCAGGGACTTTTCTTCTAGATTCTCGCCATGTTTGTTCACCAGATTCATACTAAGTTTTGAATCCTGTGGGCAAAGAATAAAATTAATATCATATTCCAGAACTTTTCATAGATATCTCTGTGTCGTCTCCTGTTTTTATTTATTATTAATCGGCCCACCTTTGACCATCGCGATCGATGTCTGAGCACGCTTGTCTAGAAGAAACGTATTTGCTTGTGACCTTAAGACCCCTAGGGTTTAGTTAACAGGGAATACAGACTCTGGCAGAGAATTTCACTCCTTAGCTGTATCCAATATGAAAGTGTTCCCAAAATGTTTTGTGCATATGGATGGGATATGTGAAAGTGGAAAATGATCATGTCGCATCTATGATCATAAAGAGACCTTACTCAAAAAGAGGCTATATGAATCTGAAAACGTAAGTGTCAAAAATAAGGTTGAATTTTCAAAAACCCTCTTTTTTGAGTTACGTCTCTTTTTTATTAAGCGTGCGATGTGCGGCACGCAATTTTTGTCACCATGTAGTACTGTTCTATCTAGTTCGATAGTGAGTTTCAACTATCTCGTATCGTTCTCGGAAATTAAGCTAAAGGAAGCGGTCCTAGATAAAATCTATCAAACATTTCAAATATAAAACTAGGACATACATTCAGTCAAAAAAGTATCGGGAATGGATGATTTGTTTATGGTTCCAAATTCAAATTTTTGTTTTTTTGTAGTTGTTAGATTGGCACAACTGTTTTCCATTTTGGCGCGGAGTTTGAGTAGCATCTGTTATTTATATTAAATACAGTGCTGGTTTTAGTAATATCATATATAGTGTGTATTGCGAATTTCATAATGGACAAAAATATCGAACAAAGAGTTTGTCTTAAATTTTGCATCGCCAATGGAATTTCGTGTTCGGAGTCACTGAAAATGTTACAGAAGGCTTACGATGAATCGACTTTATCAAAAACTCGTGCTTATGAGTGGTTCAAAGCGTTCAAAAGCGGTCGAGATGTGATGGAAGATTTGCCTCGCTCTGGTAGGCCGTCAACGTCTGCAACTGAAGTTAACATCGCAAAAGTGAAGAAAATAGTGACTGAAAATCCCCATTCAACTCTGAGAGAGATAGCCGCCGAACTTTCTTTATCTCACGAGGCGATCCGTACCATTTTAACTAATTATTTGGGTATGAAACATGTTGCTGCTCGGCTAGTCCCAAAAGATCTGAATTTTCTCCAAAAACTCAATCGCATGAAAGTCGCTGAAGACATGCTAGAACGAGTCAGTTCGGACCCAACATTCATGAAACGCATTGTTACTGGTGACGAGACGTGGGTTTACGAGTTTGACATGCAAACTAGTTAACAAGCTTCGGAGTGGCGCCTTCCAATTGAACCGAAACCGAAAAAACCACGCCAAAGTCGATCAAAAGTCAAAGTCATGTTGACTGCTTTCTTTGACTATCGCGGTGTTGTGCACTCTGAATTCTTACCGGAAGGTCTAACGGTAAATAAAGAATATTATTTGAGCGTTATGCGGCGTTTAAGAGAGCGAATTCGACGAAAAAGGCCAGATTTGTGGAAAGAAAATTCTTGGATTTTGCACCACGATAATGCGCCTTCGCACAAGGCTATCATTGTGAACGAATTTTTGACCAAACACTCAACAAATACCATCCAGCAACCACCATATTCACCAGATATGGCTCCTGCTGACTCTTTTCTTTTTCGTAAACTCAAATTACCACTTCGTGGCACCTGTTTTCAATCGATAGAAGACATAAAGGAGAATTCGCGGCGAGAACTGAACTCAATTCCGGAAGCAGCGTTTAAAAAATGTTTTGATGAATGGATTATTCTTTGGCGCAAGTGTATCGTTTCTAAAGGAGCATACTTTGAAGGTGATAAAATAAATTTAGATGAATAACAGCCATTTTGTGTATTATTGATCTTTTCCCGGTACTTTCTTGACAGAGTAGTATGTTTATGTTTGTTAGTCATTCACTTAGAAATTCGAAATTTGGTACACGGGTAGACCATGGCCTGGAATAGGAATAGTAACTATACTTTTTATCCCATTAATAATTTCCTACTATCACGCGGGCGAAGCTGTTGGCAGGATTTAGTGTTGTATATGCATGCCAGCCCCCCTAGCCAAGTTACAATCGTATCGTTCGCGCCGAACGCCTCGAGTAGGCCACACCTCCGATTCCTTTGTTCTGACCACGTGACTGAGCGTTAAGATGACTTCAGAACAAAGGAATAGGAGGCGTGGCTTATTCGAGGCGTTAGGCGCGAACGATACGATTGTAACTTGGCTAGGGGGGCAGGGCTGCGGGAATGTTCGAAAGAGTTACCAAGGCCCTGAGACGCAAAAAGCAACTCAAGAAACAGATCAGGGGGTGGGTGAACAGGTAAAAGGTGAGTTTTAGTAAGTTTCAAGTCTGATACGCCCTTTCGCTCTGCTTAGAGCGAGAGAAGTTATTTGATGACTTATAAAACCCAAAAAAAATATAATCTGCCACAGACCCACATCACCTTGCAGTTCATACATAATTTCTATTGAAAACCACATCTGTGCCCTTCAGTTGCCCTTTACGTTCTAGGACCACGGGTTTCCCTTTCAGAAGTGAACCCATGGCCCCAGTAGGCTTCAGCCTTGCTGGACCTCTATGGTTTAGCTGATATCTCTTTAAGGCGCGTGTGGAACACTAGGCGCCGTCGACGATTTAGGCTCGGTTCGGATTGTTACCGGACGGTTGGACGGCGAGCTACCTATTGCTCGTCGTCCGCAAACCCACGACTACGGGTGATTGAAATCAAGGTCGGGGTCTCGGTAGTTGGGGCGTGTGGACGTCCGTTCCCGCACGCTCAGCCGCCTCCTTTTCTAGCATTGCTTCGCAGAAGGAGTCCGCCGTCGCCTAGTTCCCCTCGCACCAGACAATGGCCTTTACCAAAGCCCGGCGCGAGAGGTCGTCACCGCCGATCGCCCCCACGAGGACACAGCGGTGCTCCGTCAAAGCGGGGCACACCTCTACCGTGTTCTCCGGGCGGATACATCTACACCTATGACAAGTCCCATTCATCTACCTCTCTTTCTTCATTAAAGTTAACAACATCTTATTTTCTGTGCAGCAAGGTTCCAAATCAATCACTTCCCCAAAAACCCTCTCTCCAGGGGATCGTTCTGTTATTTTGTTTCCATTTCCGCTTCATTACTTCAACAAAACGCCCTCGGTCAACTAAAACATAGCCTTTTGACCCATGACGTCAGACCTTTGTGCGGACGCGTCACTTATATTTACCCACCTTGTTTGTAAGAGTAAAACTAGCGTTTTCACTTCAGGCGTTTTAGGCTCGGGTTACATATTGTTTTGGGAATAAAACATTGTAGGATGGTTAGTATTATCATCCATCTTCTGGAAAATGGTTATGTCTGCCCCCCTAGCCAAGTTACGATCGTTTCGTTTGCGTCGAACGACTCGAGTAGGCCACGCCTCTGATTCCTTTGTTCTGACGTCATCCCAACGCTCAGTCACGTGGTCAGAACAAAGGAATCGGAGGCGTGGCCTACTCGAGGCGTTCGACTCAAACAATAAAAAAAGAAAAAAATAAAAAACTTTTTTTTAAAATACAACCGACATCAATGTAAAAAAAAAAAAACTAAAAAGTCCAAAATAACTTTAATTTCGGAAGTCGGTGTTAAATAACGAACAGACACTTTTTAGTGTTATTTTTACATTGAAGACGGCTGTATTTTTTTACTTATCTGGCGGTTGGTGCCTCTCCTAAGCCTAATTAAAATTCAGCTCATCTTCTGACAAACAGTCTTCAACACAATCTTTCACTTAAACTAATTATGGGATTAACAGCGTTACCTTAGGCACGCCCCCGGATCTGACGTCACTAACTTGGCACAGCTCGATGACGTCACCGTCCTGTAACAAAGAACAGATTATGTTAATACTAATTGGGTATTAAGTAATCACTGAAAAAAAAAAATACAGATTGTGAAATAGGTATGCTTGGGATTGTAAATGTTGTGGCCAGATCATAATAATTATAATTTCTTTATTTGTATTGAATTCAGGTGTTACAATAATGGTGTTAAATCAGATATATGTATACCCAGTACATTCTGCCGGTTGGCATACAAAAAATATAGGTTAACTTACAGATTATAAAAACTAGGTATAGAGTTAAAGGTAAGCAAACATTACAATTCGTCATTAATAAAGTCGACAACAGAGTAATAACATCTTTCTATCAGCAACGATGACAAGAGTTTTTTGAATTTTAATAAGGGCTGATATAATATAATACAATTAGCCAATCTGTTAAATATAATAGGTGCCATACCAATCATGTTTTTTTGTTAAATAATGCAGTGTTATAAATAATGGCCAACTAAAACTGGCCAGATCGTTAAAAAGTTAACATTTGATGATATGTCAATCCAAACAAAATAACATCAAACTTTAACGTTTAAATGTCAGACTTTTACTGACTAAAACCTTTACCTTTTACTGACTAGTTGGGGAGGACTAAAGTTGCTCGTGCGCGCTATCTGTATATGTACCTTCAATTTATTTCAAAACTAAGCTACCATTCCTAAAATCACTCCAGAAATTCATGAGCCGAATTCGTACGAGCATAAGCCTCACTATAATTTAAATTCTCCATAATTCAAATTGAATTGCTTCGTTAAACGAGAATCATATACGATGGTTTTGATGATGAAGAGGTTCTAGCGACTCCAATTTGTTCCCTAATCCTATTATTACGGTAATTTGGTTTCAGCCGCCGGGATTGTCGGCTGTGGAACTAATTGCCTTATTGTAAGAGGTATACGAGACACGTTAGATGGTTTTAATCACACCTGTTTGAAAAACATGGAGCCTGGTTTACATATTTAGAGATTATTACCCGACTGCAAGAATATATAAATTTATTCTAAACTAAAATCATTCCATATAACATTCCATATTATATGAAATTATATTAGTTTAGATTATTTTAATGAGTCCCGACTGTTGCAGTTTTGTTTTAATTAAATTGGTTTCTACGCTACTGCACTGAACTTGGTTTTTTTCTTTTCAGTTTTTTCAATAAATCCTGTGACCCTAGCGGGTATCGGCCCTGCTGGGCCCTTGTGGTTTTGCTGAAATCTCTTTGAATTGGCGCGTGTCGATGACTGGAGCTCGATTCTTACCGGCCGGCGAGATACTCATTGCTCGTCGTTTGCAAGCCCCCCGTATTTTTTTTTTGGGTGGGAAAATCATCTAATGACTTCCTCTACTCTTGGGCGGAGCGCGAGGGCTTGTTAGACTTTTACTGACTAAAAACCGACTCCTGTTCCTTCTTTGTCATTGTTCCAGGGCCTCGGGGATCTCTTTCGCTCACACAACACCTCCATAGGTATTGTGTGTGCGAAAGAGATCCTACTGGGACTGTCCCCAGTAGGTTTCGACCCTGCTGGGCCCCTACGGTTGCTGACATCTCCTTGAGGCGCACGTGCCGTTGTACGCGCCGTTGACGGCTTGGGCTCGGTCCGGATGGCTACTGGACGGTCGGACGGCGAGCTACCCATTGCTCGCCGACGGCGGAGCTCCGCCTAAGCGGGGCACAGCTTCACCGTATCCTCCGGGCGGTCTATACCATGAGAACACCCGGGCGTGTAACCACAGAGGCCTATCATAGGTATATAGAAATTATAGCGCAAAACACAGTGTTTAATTTAGTTCATTTTGATATGTTATTCTGTATTAACAATAGAATATCGACTTGTTATTAAAAAAAAAGAAAATAGGTATCATAAATTTTCCTATGTAACAAAGCAGATGATGTCATAGTTCCCACGTGAAGTGGGACAATGCTAGTTCTTCATTTTCTATGGAAAAATTATATCTTCACACCCACGCTTTATACATCCTTGGAGCCGTCGATTGGAAAGAGATTATTTTTTTAAATTTATTTAAACTTGTGCTTGACAGCGATCCCACTTGATGGTAAGCATTGATGCAATAGTTGATGGTGAAGCGCACTAGTTTATTAATTTTTGAAGGTAGGTGTGCTTCGCCAAGGTCGCTGATGAGGCTGAGGGTGATGACCAGGTATGACCAGGTAGGCATGCTGGTGGTCAGGATACCATTTGAAGCCATGGGTGCTGGCTGTATGGATCGCTGCTCGAAAGCTTGAGGAAGTGATGATGACGTTACGAAGTAGTGGCTGCACGAAGGCTGCGCTGACGTTCTTTGTCGAGGGTCACCAGTTTGGAGGTAGGCGGAATAGAGAGTAAAGTCCCGCAAACCTCCGTTGAAAAGGGAGGATCCTCCGACCAGACGGGTGTTATGTCTGGTGAGCAACTGCCCGATAGATGATTTCGGGCTGTTCTATATATTCTAATCGCGTGGAGAACTTTGATTGCGCGATGCAGGATTAGTTCTTATGTGACGCCATAGATGTCGCTACAAATTCATTAACCCCCTCCCCCCCCCAAGCGAACGCCGGCGTTCGCTCGCTATTATCTTTCTATTGAGTCTCTAATTACGGTACTCAAAAGATTAAGAAGAGCCTATTCACTCTAGCCTTGAAGACATTCAAAATAATAATCGGGAAGCAAGACTGTTGCAGGCAAGACGTCAATAGCATTTACTTATCTTTGTCTCCTTTTCATAGTATAAAACAAAGTCGCTTCACAGGTTTGTCTGTTTGTTCGCTAACTCCTCACCAAACAATAATAAAAATCATTTACCACGCCACGGATTTTGATGCGGTTTTCACCTAAAATACTATTATTATTTATAGCCCATTTATGTCCCACTGCTGAGCAAAGGCCTCACTTTCCCGTTTCCACACAAGTCTGTCTTCGGCCATTGCGGGCCAGTCCTTCTGGTATTTATCCAGTTCATCTCTCCACCTTCGCCTTGGTCTGCCACGGTGTCGCCTTGCGTTTAGTGGGACCCAATAAGTGGCTCTTTTAGCCCACCGGTCATCTGACATGCGGCAGACATGTCCGGCCCAATTCCACTTCAGAGTGGCAGCCTTTCGAGCCACATCTTGTATCTTAGTTTTGGCGCGCAGCATTTTGTTCCTTACACGGTCGGAAATTCAAACACCCAAGATACTGCGCTCCATAGCTCGCTGACAAACCTCGAGCCTGGACCTGGAGTTTATGATAGTTAAATTTCCTCACAATCCAAATTTAATTATAGTCTAAGGTCCGGCTGCAGAATTAGTCTGCTCATCGAGTATTTGTTAAAACCAATTTTTTTTTTTACACATATTTATGATTAAGAGAACATATATCTACCAGGCTGCCTATCACAGTCCGACCGTCCGGTAATCGGACCAAGCCCAAGTCGTCGACGGCGCGTACTGTTCCACGCGCGCCTCAAAGAGATGTCAGCAAATCATAGGGGCCCAGCAGGGTCGAAGCCTACTGGGGCCACGGGTAGTGTGAAAGCGAAACTCTGGGCCCTGGGATGAAGGCAACGAAGGAACAGGAGTGGGTTTTTAGTCAGTAAAAGTCTGACACTATCTCCCGCTCCGCCCAAGAGCGGGTTTTGTCATAAGATGATTTTCACACCCAATGAAAAAAAAAACCGCTAGTGTTTTTGATTAAATTATTATTAATTGTTTTTTTTGGAAAAAAACATTCACTTGTTTTACACTTAGCTGCGAAGAGCGGCGGGCAAGTGCGCTACGGCAACTGTGATTTTTCAGGGTCTTTATTATATTTCCGCTAAGTGGGCGATATTTTATTTAAAAAACAAGCGAATGCTATTTGAATTTAGTATTCACCTCAATGACCTCTCGATAAGTAGGTATAGGCCTCCTCCAATTTTTGCCACTTTTTTCTGTTTTGGGCTGTTACAGTCCACATCCAGCTTCACATTTACGTAGCCATAATTTATCTTGATAGCCAACAAAACCGCCCCATACCCACTAATCAATCACCATTAGTCCAATATAATAGGTATACTATTACAAATTCCTCTTCTACCCCTTCACCTCCATAAATCACCCCATCCCGTAAGCGACACAGCGCTCCCCCAAGCATTTAAATCATAACAACTACCCTTAAGACCAGTGGCGTAGATAGACCTAAAAGTGCCGCGTATAGAAAACAGCGATGCAAGTTATAAAATTGGAACATCCAATCATAATTAGTAATTATTTATTCACTTCTTATGTATAAGGTTGCGGATTCGAAGCCGTGTAATTACCTATGTACATTTTTCGGTTCATATTTACTTTCCTAAGTTTATCTAGGACATTGCTGACACCCAGTACTTCGTTCAGCACGTAAAGCCGTTGGTCCTGAATGTCACATGTAGATCTTTGACAGTAGTTACAGGTAGTCAAACACCAGAAAGCCTGGCCATCAGTCTATCTAAGCAGTATCGTGTTGCCCAGTAACTAGGCTGTGGATGTCCGATAGGCAGTTGCTCCATGTAAGACACGGGTATTCAGCCGCATCCCGTAAGACTGGAAGCCATGTTGGTTGGGAAAAGCTAGGGAGATGATGGCTTATTCACCACTAGCCTCAATAAGAAAATTTGAGGTTGTGGATAACATGTTACGAATTTTGTGAACACATCAGGGCCTCCATAGCCCGGGGCCCCGCACCATTGTTACAGCGATAGCTACGCCACTACCAACGCTGACCTTTTCAAGTACAAGTCTTGAGCACTCGTGCGACAAAGGAAGCATTTCTCAATGGGAAATGAACATTCTAACTACGTCCTATTGCCTGTACTTAGTAACTCTAGTCAGTATTGACACTGTTCTTGAGGAAGGGTTACATAATTTATCTATACATCTGTATATACTTTTTATTTTCCCGAGTGAACGAGATTGTAAAACCACGAAACATCTTCGAAATGGTTGAAAAAAATTGACGGGACTCACTGGGACAATAGCTAATGTTTTAATGAGTAACTTAAGCCTATATATATACTCATATTATTTTGTGGGAACGGGACTTTTCCGGGAATAAAATAAAGTCATTATGTACAATATAATTAGGGGTCATTTAGTATTAGCTGAGACGGACTTTAGTTTCAAAAATAAATAATCTAACTTAACTATGAACAAGTTTAACTATTAAATGAAGGCAGAGAAGATAGAACGAGACAGTTCCTAAAGCTGGAGCGACACACGCCTAACTTCCTAATTGTCAATTTTGGCTACCTATGTCAGGGTTATTGAAATCGGGCTTAAGGCTGTAAAGTTTAGGACTTTAAAACGTAAGTTTAAGGGGATGCAACTACTCGACATACATTTTCACTGTTTTTCATAATTTGGAAACACAAAATAAAATAAAAATAATATGCACAAGATAGCATATTATTTTTGTTGTCCACGAAATAACACGTGAAATACGAAAAATGGACGAGCGTTAAATAATAAGGTATAATTTTTTATAAGAGAAGCAAATGCATATGAGTCTATTAAGGAGATGCAACTCGACATACATTTTCATTGTTTTTCATACAACCGCTCTTACGCGATTATGACGTTATTACACATTTTTCATGAGATATTTTAGAAACACAGTATCGTGTGGATATTATCTAGCCTTCTATTGAAATCAATTTATACATTTGTGTAAAATCCTGTAAAGATGATGTTCCCTGATGGCTACAACCCAGGAATCTTTAAGTCAAGAGTGAATAGGTTACTTCTAGGTAAGCGCGTTCCATCGTCGACCGCATCGTCGCTTTCCATCAGGGGAGATAGCGGTCAAGCGCGAATCTATTAAGAATAATAAAAAAAGACCTCTGAAATTCTGCTATTTTGTATGAAATTTGACACTTCATAATTTAATCTAAATTTTAAAAATGAAAACAGTATAACAATAGAAGACTTGCAAATTTAACCAATAATTTAATTTCGTCATGCCCGTTCCATCATCGTACCACCACCAGACGTACGGTTATGCGCCACCGGTACCTACATGGTGGACATCGCTCCCAAACGTAAAAGTTTTGGGAACATTTATTGTGCGTACAGATATGAAGTGGAATTCCTTGGAAGTCAAGAGTGAACAGGTTACTTCTAGGCAAACGTGCTCTTACGTCAGTCACATCACATCATCGCTTGCGATGTGCGAATGTGATGCGAGCAAGTGCAGTACCACCAATGTGTAAAAAAACTTATTTCAGCACAATTTCTGCTAATATTCGACCTTAAAACCCAATATCATAGTTTGAAAGGAAACACAGCTGAATAGGAAATGAACTTCCTAACTACATTTTGCGTAGGACGGAGTCAACTCAAACAGATACTGCACGCGACACCATTAGCCCATTTAGCTTTAGCATTTAGTTACTTGCTTGATTCAATTTTTTTATTAAGTTTTTGAGCAAGAAAAGGGAGTTTTTTAAGTGAGATTTTTATTTTTAGGGTTCCGCACCTCAAAAGGAAAAAAACGGTACCCTTATAGGTTGTGAGTCTGTCAAGACTCTTTAACTCGAGAACGCGTGGAGGTATCGAGTTGAAATAAAAAAGAAACAAATATTCAGATCTGCGGTTCCTTGAAGCTGTGACAAAATCAAAATTCTGAGTTAAAGAATAAAAAAAATACGGCTATTTATGTCGCATAAAACGTATATTTCGATACTCTCAAAGGAATCAATATTCATAGGGTACTTCCCGGTGACCCAGAATCCTGAAATTTGGCATAAAGCAAGGTATATGACTAAATCTCAAAACAGTAAATTTGTTGTTACATAAATAATAAGAGTTAATCCTATATAAGGGCATATGTGTGTGTAAGTGTAGAGGGAAAAGGGAGAAAGGACAGTGACCATGTAATTTTGAGAAAGAGAAATCTATCAGAGTGAGTAACAACAAAGATAAAACTAGTCTAGATTTACGTACATACTGAAATAATGCACACTCATAGACACACCAATTAGACAATTAAGTTAAAAAATAAGCATAAGCATAATCAGCCTTTTTAATGTTCCCAGTGCTGGGACTCAGGCCTCTTCTCTCTAGGGGTAAGGAATGGGCCGTAATCCACCACACGGGCCCAGTGCAGATTGGTGAATGTCACATATCTTCGAATTTTTAGTTCTAGGGCATGCCGGTTTCCTCACGATGTTTTTCTTCACCGTTTTGAGAGCAGTGGTGATGAAATAAATTACACAAAGTAATGCGCCTGGCTGGGTTTAAATCCGCGACCTACAACTCGTAAGTCGGGGCCGTTACCATTCGACCACCACCGCTCTCTTTTTTTACTTTACACTCTGTTCCACATACCTCCAAAAAAAAAAAACCCCGAAAATAAATGAATGTATTATTATTCCTTTATACTTTTCAAAAACTTCACCCTATAATACCATGGTTTCCTGGCGATTTCTATGTAGAAACAACACTTGACCCTGGCTCCGCCTACCTGACATTCTCATTATTTTCAGTACATATGAAATTAATGGCTTATGTTTTCCATACAACAAGCTTTAATGTTACCCGTGTGTGTCGTAATGACTGACTAATGGATATAATACTCGTATGTCAGAAACAAGAGCTTTCCTTGATAATTTTCAGTTATTTTCTTGGATGTCGTTTGTATGGTGTTAGGCCCGTGCCTCACTAGCACGCTCATGGCGTTGTTGCCAATTCACGCAGCCAAGAAAATGCTTGCAGCTATATGGTGTGTATCTCACCTGGCTACTATTGGTCACGCAGTCAAACATATTTTATTTTGACGTCATGACTTGCCTACGCCGCAATGGCGTCCAATCGAAGCACGGTCGGCCCCTAGGGACGGAGGGTTCATAGTATATTTAATATTTTATCGGCAATGAAAACATGTAGGCTTTAGTCACACAGACACATGTAGGTGTGGGCTTGCGGAAGACGAGCAATGGGTAGCTCGCCGTCCGGACCGAGTCTGACTCGTTAACGGTGCGAAGTGTACCAGGCGTAAGTATCTTGAAGAGATGTCAGCAAAACCGTAGGGGCCCAGCAGGGCCAAATCCTACTGGCCACTATGTGTTAACTTATTAAAGCGAAACCCGTCCTAGAACGCAAAGGGCAACAGAAGAAACACAGGTATGGTATTAGTCTGACACGCCCTCTAGTCCCGCCCTAGAGCGAGACAAGTCATTAGATGATTTTCCACCAAAAAAAGGTAGGTTTTAGTCAGTTAAAGTTTGACACTTCCTCCCCGCTCTACACGGAGCGGGTGCAGTTACTTGATGATTTTCCATCTAATAACATACCACCACATTCCATTCCATTCCTACATTCCACCCTAAGGTTGTCTGGTAGACATCGCTGTCAGCGATAAGACCGCCTTTGTACCCATAGATTTAAGTTAATGTAGAAGTTTTTGTTACTATTTTGGTGTACAATAAAGTTTATTCTATTCTATTCTAATAAAAAGTGATAATAAAAAATCAAAATAGTCTACAAGTGCGGATTTTATTGAAGCTTTACGTAATCATTTATATTTATAAAACCAAATCTCAAACCGCATCAGTATGTATAAACAAAATAAACACAGAAACTACAGAACGGATTTTCATGCAATTTTCATCAATAGACAGATTGATTCATGAGGAAGATTTATGTGTATAATACATGCATATTATAGTAGATAAAAACCAAAAATTTCAAGGTTTCTAACACCCGTGCGAAGTTGGAGCGGAATGCTTGTTACGTTATAATATTTTTTTTAATGATATACTCTTCTTGCCTAGAATCCCAACCTGATGGTAATCATCATCATCATCATCGTCATTTCAGCCAAAAGACGTCCTCTGCTGGACATAGGCCTCCCCCAAGTGCCGCCACAATGAACGGTCCTATGCGTCTCGCATCCATCGGACTCCCGCAACCGTTACCAGGTCATCGGTTCACCTTGTAGGAGGCCTTCAAACGCTACGTCTTCCGATACGTGGTCGCCATTCCAGAACCTTTCGGCCCCAACGGTCGTCCGTTCTGCGAGCAATGTGTCCTGCCCATTGCCACTTAAGTTTGGCAATGGTTGACCAGGCCCTCAAGTCTACTATTATAATAGTGTCAGAATGGTCTATCATTGATTTCATAATTGTTGATTTTGACCAAGTTTGGTAATCTACTAATATAATGGCGTCATTATGACTTTCCAATGGTGTTGACCACTGACACTTCATTGAACGAAATGGCATAGAATGGTAATCTCGTACATAATGACAAATGAATATTTGACATAAGCAGATAGCTGTTAAAGTTTTGACAGTGCCTTTGATCAGTAACCTACCATTAGATCGTCATTGTGCAGTCACTGCTTCTAATTTTTTTAGAGACAGCTCGATATTGTCATTATATCACAAGATCATTGACCGATCAATGATTGACCATTATGATTTATCAGATTACGAACTTTTAGCACAATGGGATCGTGTTGGAATGACGAATTTATAAAAATAGCAGACTTAGGCCTCTCATGGTAAGCAGTGTTGCAATAGTTGACGGTAAACGTACTAATTTATTAAGAGTCTATTTATTCACTCTAGCCTTGAAGAAACTTAAATTATAATCGTAATTTCCCACGTAATAATTTTATAATTACGTGGGAATATTTACTCAATGACAACTCGATAACATCCGTGTTCAATTTGTTAACGTGCAATCTGATTGATTCTAATAAATTGAATCGCTCACCATTACAGTTCTATTTTGGTTTCATTCTGGGAATAGCTTCTATTTTTGTTGAGGACTTATTACACAGAATCTATAATGTCATTTTATCGGTTTGTTTTTATTAAAATTATATATTTTTAGTTCGTTTTGACAGCGGTTGGTTCTTATTTGAACAGCAATGTGGTTGTTGTCGTTTATCATACTTTTATGTCATACATCACCAATAGGTGATAGGTGACGAAAAAAACGATGATGATTATTCAGAATAATTTTAAGGGTCATGCCGCTTCATTTACTATATAATATTATATAATTCGTCTTTACCTATATAAAATGTTGCTTTATTAAACTCTGCTCACTTTGAATTGTGATATCAGATTTTCATAGAATTATAAAATAAGCTCAAATAAATGTAATATTCAAGGCACTTCATTCTGTTATGAAATTTACTGTACTTATTTGTTTCTTAGGGTTTTTTATTTCTGTAATTTAATGCTAAAGGAACCTCAGAACAAACAAAGGAATATTACCCAATTTAAAGTCCTTGGATATTAGTGTATATATGTTACTAAAAGGAGAATGACCAAAAATGTATGGAGCTTGGTCTATATGTCCACCACTAACTAAAATTAATTAAAATTGAGAATCTTAAAAACTTGAAGGGTAAATAGCATAGCATAGCATAGTCGGCCTTATAATGTTCCGACTGTTGGGTCTAAGGCCTCCTTTCTAGGAGAGCGAATGGGCCGTAATCCACCACGCGGGCCAAGTGCGGGTTGGAGGATGTCACATGTCTTTGAATTTTTGGTTCTAGGACACGCCGGTTTCCTCACGATGTTTTCCTTTACCGTTTTGAGAGCAGTGGTGATGAAATAAATTACACAAAGTATTGCGCCTGGATGGGTTTGAACCCGCGACCTACAACTTGTAAGTCGGAGCCGTTACCACTCGGCCACCACTGCTCCTGCTGTTTTGAAGGGTAAATACGATTTTAAATTATTTTTGAGAGAACCAGAGATTATCGATAGAAAATAAGAACGTCCTTAGACTGGAAGGCGACATCAACATTATCGGGAGAGATAAAGCTGATTGATGATGACTAGTCCTGTCACTTTTATTACACGTCAAAAAATATTATTTCAACAATTAAACTACCAATTTCACCGCAACAGTTTTATTTTAATTCAACCCCTAAAAGACAACAATTCATACGACACACACTAAATCATACAACCTTATTCACATTTTAGTCCGACTAGAATGGAAATGGAAATATGATTTATGCATCCGAACGAAATATTTAACTTTACTTCGGTCAGGTGTGAATAGGGTTGTCCCTCATAAAAGTGACGTTGAGAAAGTCGTAAAGGGATGCGGGATTTGCGAAATAGTTACCGCGAAACTGGAACGCAAAGGGCAATAGAAGGAACACAGGTGGCTGCCTGTTTACAGTCACTCGCTCCAACTAGAGCGAGAGAAGTTGAGAGAAGGAGCTTAATTGCTACTTCTCTCAACTTCTCTTAACATATACAGGAGTAGAAGGAACACAGGTGGCTGCTTTTATAGTCTAGAAGTCCCTCTCGCTCCAACCAGAGCGAGAGAAGTTGAGAGGAGCAATAAACACGACACTTTTTCTCTTCAGAACATTCCTCGTGAAAGAAATGAAACCAATTGGGTTTTGTTTAATTTCGCCTGTATTACAGCGCTTCGGACTAGAGACGCGGACTATGGAGGAATAGATATCCTCTCCAAACTTCATCTCCCCGGCAGAACATGTGCCACCTGGAAACGAACTGCAGTGGGTAATCTGGAAATCTCTGAACCAATTGTGGTCTCAGGTTAGCCAATGCAGAAGCAATCTGGCGAAATGGGGTATCCTTTGCAGTGACATCTATGACGTCACATAAGAATGAATCCTGCATCACGCAATTAAAGTTCTCTGCGCGATTTGAACATATAGAACAGCCCGAAATCATCTATTGGGTAGTTGCCCACCAGACCAAATACCCGTCTGGTCGGAGGATCCTACGTTTTCAACGGAAGTTTGCGAGACTATACTCTGTTCCGCTTACCTCCAAACCTTGATCCATGACAAACACATTGCTAGTGTGGGGTTCACAGGATATGCGTCACCTTTTTTCCTGTTTTTCGGCATGCACAACCACGATTTAACATGGCCAACGACAGAGCTATCCAGGTGGTTACATATTGGTCGGACAAGATTTGAGTCATAATTTAGAAAAGTTAAAATAGACTATGTTATCGAATTAAGTCAAATAAAGTGCCTCAGGAATGTTTGCGGACGCAGGTGTGGATGACTTTTATGCAATAATGCATAAAAAGTCAGCCTCACTCAAGCGTCGAGTTAGGGTAACGAATCCTAAAGATGATCGCTGAAAGCCCAGAGTCACCAGTGTGGGATAGGTTTATAAAACTGCATGTTTTATTAACTAATTATTTATTGTGTATTATGTTTGACAAATATTATGATAATTGTGTTTTTGGAATGATTTATTTAAAAAATATTTTTTATGTGAACTAATTGACTAATTCAATGGATTTGAATATTATACTAACATAGTTTTAAGTTTCAGACACTAACATAATATTGACATTGAAATTAGTCTGTTTTTTTTATATATGCTATATATATATATCAATAACAGTAAGTAAATGTACACATAAATAAATGCAATACATAAATTAAATTATATTAATAAATATCTATATATAATATTACCTACCTTCTATGAGTTGAATGTTTTTTTAAATTTTAATTAGATATTTTGGAAACACAATATTTTGTTAAATTTGTGTAAAATAATCCAGTAAAGACCTCTGAAAATTTGCTATTTTGCATGAAATTTGATAGTACATAATTTACTCAAAAAACTAAAAAGTAAAAAAAATATAAAGATACTAAATGACGACAATTTTTCCAAAAACTTATAAGGTTTAAAAAAAAATACGTATTTCCTGGAACAACTTTTGTAAAATATTCGAGTAAATCACGGAATTACCGAATGCTAACAGAATTTTCAGGCGTTAGCTTTCTTTTTTCGCGTTGCAATTTTCGTCAAACATCGCGTTGGATTGTGTGAGACGAAGTAACAAGCTTTTAAACCCATGCTCGATGTTGACGATAGGCGAGTGAAAAAGGACCCTCTTAACGACTAAATGTAAGCTAATAAAGGAGAACGATAAGTTTTATTACAGTTTGTAAGGCTTCGCTGTCGTTAAAATGTTTGGGGATGATCAAACAATTCTAGCCACGTGATTTGAATGAGGTTAAGGGAGTCACGTGTAGAGTTTAATAAAAATTTCGTCGCCATTGGAAGATTTTTTTTAATGACTTTTAGTTAGCTTTTTTTTAATTAAAAAAAAATCATAGAGTCAATCTCACCAACCTATCAAGAACGCGTCTTTTTTTTTTTTTTTTTTTTAATTGATATAAACCAGTGCTTGACTGCGATCCCACCTGATGGTAAGCGGAGATGCAATCATTGATGGTCAGGCGCAAGTGTGAATCTGTTTTACGTTAAAGCGATGATCGACATGTTTATGACGTTCGACATTCAGATTGGCCCGCTCCAAGTTCTTAACCAATCAGAGAACCAAACGCGGTAAACGCAACTTGAACTCAGCGCATTGTTCGTCACGCCAGCGTTTTAGACCTGTGTGAATGACGACACTCGTCTTCAGTTACCCACTGTGAGATGATCTATGCCCACACAGCTCCCCCCCAGCTGTCCTCATACTTCCTGAAAGTGTGACTCGCCTAATACCTTACAAATCCTCCATCACGTACTCTAACCTACTATTACCTATATATTTTTTATTCAGTTTGACCCAATGACCAATGTTTGAGAATACGAAATTGAACTAAATGGAGAGACTGTTTCAGCCCACGCTCTAACCGACTTCTGGAATGAATTATAAGTTTTTTAATCGATTTCGTAGAGAATATTTGTACGTAGTAGTGGCAGAGTGCCTGGGGAAATCTAGAATTCTAGAAAGGTATCCACAATTTGACCTGTTTCCTAGTTGTTGTGATGCTGAATTGGGGAATGCAATGATAATGAAGTCTGAAATTATTTCACTAGTTAATTTCAATTAAACTATTTACAGGCAATTTTGAATTGTCAAAACGTTGGTCAGCCAAAAAAATGAAGCTAAATTACACGTTTGGAACGTGTAATTTAGCTTCATTTTTTTGGCGTAGATCTCTATGGAGAAGAAAGTACAAGAAACTCAATGGAAGAGTTTCTTTGGAACCGGAGTTCGTGATATATACATATGTATTGGCGCGCCGCATTGAAAAAGTTGCCGTAGTGTAATGCGGCTACCTCACGTTTTGCAGGATTATGGTGGCGATTTGTTCTACAAAACCGCGTCCAACGTTTAGCTGTATGGCAGTGTAGGGTCACTATAAATTATAAAGAACCTATCCAAAATAAGCTTGGGTGGTCCGACGTAGTTGGCCTTCCGTCGTCCCCTTTATACGGGGTTTAAAATAACCTAACACGAAAGGAAAAACGGAGTCTTCGTTCGCTCTCTTTGCTCGCTCACTCTAGTCATAAAATTTGGTATGCAGGGAGACCATGTTCTGGAATAGCATATAGGTATTTTATCCCGAGAGTATGTTCCCTTAGGATAATTATCTACTTTCACGCGGGCGAAGCCGTTGGCAGCAATTAGTCGTTACATATACAACATTATTTTTAGTATATGCGAAACCTGAATATAGTTTGTTCAGAATCAGTAACTGAATCGATTGCAATAATTTTTACACCATGGTATAATTTTTCCCAAAAATATTTAAAAGAGGTCACAAGTTGGACGTCACCAACACTAAGTACAAAACAGGTCATGGCAAGTCATAGCGGGTATTAGGCACCAACGCACAGTTGAGTGCAGAAACAAAACCACCCCTCATTCACCCGGATGGTCCGGTGGCCATATATTTGTGCGGACAACCAGGTAGCCATAACAAGCTTATAACTTTGTGATTTTTCATGATACACTTATGAAATTTTGTACATAGATTCTTTACATAAAAATACTAGTCACGAGTTTCGGGTTTCGCTTAAACTAAAACTAGTGTTATATAAATAAATATGTACAATCATTGAATACACAGTTTTCCACTTATTTCTCAGTATTATTTTGTCATTAATTACTTGACCCCAACGCTAATGAACGTCGCAAAGTAACATTTGTTGTAAAAGGGACCCACGCCCTAGATTACTAGAGAAAGTTACTTTTCCTTAAGAAAAATAATAAAGTTAGGGGGAACTCCACTTGATTTATTATCGGTCACTTTTCTACTGGTTTGTGTAATTAATAGCTAGGTGGTTGCTAAACACCTTTTTTATGTTTACTTTGGCCTATGTGTTATTTTATCTGTATTAGTTCTTTTAGATTTTAAGCGTTTGTATGTCAACATCATCTTCCTGCCCTTGTCCCATCTTATTTGGAATCGGTGCAACACGTTTTTTTCTTCCATTCTATCTTGTCAACCGTCATACTATCACTAACTTCCTTTTCTTTCATATCACTGTTCACACAATCCATCCATCTTTTCTTTGGCCTCCCTCTCCACCCATCCACATGTATACACATTACTCTTTTAGTAACATGCGTTTCATCTCTCTAAAAAAGATTATAAACAATGTACTACCCAAATTAAATACCTACCTTTAAAATGTTCAAGATATCCATTACTTACCTAGTTAGGTACTCATCTCTTTAAAATAACAGTACCTACTATTATCAAAACAAAACACAAATATTACTACCTACCTATCCTACAAACAAGTAATACCGACAAAACAAAAGCCTATTCAACAATAAATAAAGGATCTCACTCACTGTCACAGTATTGTACGCGGGGACGCGCGCCCCACTTGCATCGCTGCGTGTATCGCTACATCGCTACCATCTAGAGCGGCTGTCAACTGCAGTGGACAAGCGACAAGCTTGCACAAGTGGGGGAGGGGGGATGGTATTGACAGGCTTCAAGTGGATCGTGGTAACGGGCCTTTATGAAGGGGAAAAAGGGGAGTAACGATGTTATGGACTCCTTTGTCTGCGTTGAGTTTTTTAAATGGAAACTGGATCAGATTTATATTATATAAGTCTTTGAAGAGAAGGGTAATAATAAATTTTATTTCGCTATTCGATCGATGAGAGCAGTGGTAGCCGAGTGGTAACGGCCCCGACTTACGAGTTGTAGGTTGCGGGTTCAAACCCAGCCAGGCGTATTACTTTGTGTAATTCATTTCATCACTACTGCTCTCAAAACGGTGAAGGAAAACATCGTGAGGAAACCGGCATGTTCTAGAATCAAAAATTCGAAGACATGTGACATTCACCAATCCGCACTGGGCCCGCGTGGTGGATTACGGCCCATTCCCTCTCCTAGAGAGCCTGAGTCCTAACAGTGGGAACATTATAAGGCCGGCTATGCTATGATGCTATGCTATGCTATTCGATCGATCGACTTTTTAATACATACTAGCTGACCCGGTAATAAACGTTTAAATCTAAGAAATCGAACGTAAGTACCTAAAAATCAAAACAAAAGTATTAAATTCGTGATTTAAAAATTCTACCTCCTAGGAGAGTGAAAAACTACTATACGACCTAGTCTCATACCCAAAAAAAATACAATTTATTTTCACATTGAAATCGGCCGACGCGTTTCGGAGGAGTGCGTACATATCATGTGTACATGTACTCACTGATTAATCACGATAACTCAGAAACTATAACACCAACAAACTTAAAATTTAGCCGGTAGGTTCCTTTTAGGGTTTAGACATCCGCTAAGAACGGATTTCACGAAACTCCAACCCTAAGGGGGTATTTTTTTTTCTTTTTTATTGGGTGGGAAAATCATTTTATGACAAATCCCGCTCTTGGGCGGAGCGGGAGATAGTGTCAGACTTTTACTGACTCAAAACCCACTCCTGTTCCTTCGTTGCCTTCATCCCAGGGCCCCGGGTTTCGCTTTCACACTACCCGTGACCCTAAGGGGGTTATTGTTTTTTATTTTTTTCGTTGCGAAAGTCATCCAATGACATCCCCCGCTCTTGGGCGGAGCGAGACTTTTACTGACTAAAAACGCACTCCTGTTCCTTCTTTGCCTTTCATACCAGGGCGGAGTCTAACTAAATATGAGCGAGCTGCTGGCAGAAGCTAGTTGATTAAAAAACAATATTTACGATACTTTCAAATAGCATTTACACTACTTACAATCGTTCGCCGTAGCCAGCTGTTGATGACTAATTTTTTATTATTATTTTAAAGTAATTTTCACAGGTTTTCTATATACGAATACAGGAGAATCCGAAGCGTATCCATACACGTGGCTCCAATATCTAGTATTCCATAATTATCTATACATATAATAAAACAGTAAAATTATTTTGCGGTGGTATTAATTGGCGCGAAAACTACTGAACCGATCCTGTTCAAATTTTGCATACATAATCCTTATAGGTCAGGGCAACTTATAGGCTATAAATTATCACGCTATTTCTTATGGGGGATGAGCAATAATCCAAAATGTAGGTATTGAACGACATTTGCCGCGAGTTCGATCCCTAGCTACAGTTAAAAAATTTGTCATTATTTTATTTTATTTTTTGGTAATAAAATAACTTTTACCTTTTTCTCAAAATAAAATTGACATTTCTATTCGATATCTTCTAAATATTTTGTAAAAACTAATGAAAACACATAATAAAATCAAAGGAGTGAGTAAAATCACGTACTTTAATGTTACATTATTCCATTTAGCTGCAAATTTAACTTCTGAAACGAAAATCATCACGCTATCATTAATAAGGAGCCAACCAGTCAATTATGACGTTTATATAAGAACGTCTATTTTAAAATTTAATCAACGAAGATCGTAGTGCAGTGGTTTCGTATCTAGACTTGCGTGCAATGTAAAGGTTGTTCGAATCCCATATGGCTCTCTTAGGAGAATGTTTATTTTTATTTTTTTCCCGTAAATAAGATTTTTTTATATATTTTTGCATGCTTACAATTTTTTTTATATTTTTTTAGCAAAAGTTTAGAAATCTATGTAGATAACTTTTATACATTAAAACTGTGTGTAACTTGATATATTACTTAGGCTTTGTTTCATCGCAATTAATCAAAGCAATTGAAATTCAAATAATTTTTAAGAAGTAAAATATAACACCACACGCAATTCAGATACTCGCAACGCCATCTAAAGACTCAAAGTAGAAATGACTTGAGTTGAACTTTTTATTAAATTTGATAGATGGCATTGTGTATTTTGACCATCGCCCACGTTTGCAGATAGTTCTATTGTTTAAAATTATAAGAAAACTTAACAATCCTACTGCTTATATTTTTTTTCCATGATAACAAGCTAATTGACCGTGATTATTCAAGGGATACCAACCAAAGGCGATAAAAGTAAATATAGCACATAGATGTATTTAATTAATGACTTTAAAATAACACGGCCAAATTTTCGGAAGGGGTTACATGGTATCTTGTGTTGGAAGTCCCCCAGGTGGACCGCTGACCTGGTAAGGGTCGCGGAAATCCGATGGATGAGAGACTCACAGAACCGGTCATTATGCCGCCACTTGGGGAGGCCTATGTCCAACAGTGGACGTCTTTCGGCTGAAATGATAATGATGATGATGGCACCTTTTTTCCTTTTTTAAGGGTTGAAATCATCAAATCACTTCTTCCGCTCTGGTTGGAGTGGGAGGGCGTGTCAATCTTTTACTTACTAAAACCACACCTGTGTCCTTCAGTTGCCCTTTGCGACAACTCTTTGAGGAGCGCGTGGATCACTACGAGCTGTTGACGACTGGGCTCGGTCCGGTCAACTACCGGACGGTAGGACGGCAAGCTACCCATTGCTCAACGTCCGCAAGTCCACGTCTGCCATGGCTGGTAGTCGGGGTCGGAATCTCGGCTCGGTGTGAGGACGTTCGTTCCCTCACGCGTGCGGCCTCCTCCTTCGCTAGCATTACGGCTTCGCAGAAGGAGGCGAACAACAGCCATTACTCCTCGCTCTGGATCATAGCCTGGCGCGAGAGGTCACTGACGCCGAATGGCCTCCTTGAGGACACGGCGGTGTTCCGCCCTTGCAGGGCACATCTCCACTGTATGCTCCACTGTGTCCTTCGGGATGATGGCACCTTGCGGTTTAATAATGGCGTGTTTTATTATTTGCAGTCTCTGCTTCATATAAAACGGGATCGAATGTGTTTTTCTGATTACAGTTCGACAACGTATGATATATCTCAGATATCTGAGGGAGGCCAGTCTCAGGGATAACACTAATCGGCTGCTACATTTATTTACCGTAATTTCATTGTTTTATAGATACACAAGCTCAGGACTGTTGTGGGTGTTTCGAACGGTTTCTGTTCCGGATTCAGTTGAAAGTACCCTGATATTACCATTTTGCGAATGACCCAGAGGACCCGGTGTAGCATGCGGTGGAGGTCTAACCAGCTTGGGTTAACCGCCGCAATATGCGAGTTCGATTGGACGGGGATACACGCGCACAAGATTTTGCCGTAATTAATTCATAAGTTAGAGACTCTTCATAGGGTAGTTCCCACTATGGAAAAAACATTTGTCTGATATACGGGGACGTCAGTTAAATACACACAAAAAATATCCCAGGTAAATGAACAAGTAATTCTAACGCCCAAAATGATCAAACGGCAACAATCAATGCAAGCATACTCTCGCAAATTCTTCATAAGTACTGTTGTGGAAAAGATAGTTGATGATGATGGTCGGTTTTGGATACACTTGAGCCTTTGCACTATCAGTTCACGTTATCCAGCTGAAGGTCGGGGTCCCGATTATGCACCTTCGTTTACCCCTACCAAAGCTGTCTAACTGATTAAACTCTTCAGTGAAACATTATTGAGGCGAAAATTGTTATGGGAGGTAACTGTTTCGAACAATCTCGCAGCCCTAGCAGACATCGGCCCTAGAGGGCCCTATCTATTTGCTGACATCTCTTTGAGTCGCGTGTAGAATACTACGCGCCGTCGATTCAGGATTGCTTTGACCAGACGGCCGGACGGCACCACCGCAATCCCATGTTTGCGATGGCTGGGAATTACCCTGCGGCTTTCAACACCCGGAGCATCACTTGCAGCGACAGCTGAGGAGTCAATATGTCCTATCCCTCATAGTTTCAGCCACCTTCTTTGATCGTAGTGCTTAACTGAAGGAGGCAACTGGTTGTCATTTTCTCCACCAATCGCTCCCATGAGGACACGGCGGCGCCAGCGCTCCGACCAAGCGGGACTGACTTCCACCGTATGTTCCATTGTATTCTCCGGGTGATCTGCCCAATGGTGAGACCAAGTGTTTCTTCCCGCTGAACTCGATACAGATATCTACCGAAACACCGACATCCAGTGAGTCCTGCACAAAGAGAGGATGCCGTGTCACCTCTGTAGTCACTTTTCAAAGACAGGCATGACCTCTGCAATTGTGGCGTGCTCACTGTGGCGAGGGGTTAAAATCATACAATGTTGTTTTACTAGAACATAAACCAGAAACATACTTGAACTAATGACTTTTCCCTTGGGGTAGGCAGAAATCCCAACTGCTACGACCCATACATACTCTTTCTATTCTATTGCGTTTTTACCTTTAACCGTTTTATGTTAAAGTACAATAAATAATTGCGATGCTTTCGGAATGAATTGCCAGCACAGAATGTTTGTACAGTTTTACGAACTTAACGCGGACGAAGTCGCGGGCAACAGCTAGTAATGAAATAAAACCATATTAATTACAATCCGCTTGCGTTATTAGAGCCAAATTTCTACATATACGTTCGTAAATTAGAGTATTTTATTACTTGACGATTTCCTGAAAGCATTTCTGAAGCACGTTTATAATAATTTAGCTAACATTAGATGTTATTCGTAGAATTTCTTCTAATTAGATACTAATCATCAAGGGAAACCCAGTTTCTATTTGGTGCAGGCTCGAGACACACAATGTTAGTTATTTTATTTTTTTATCTTAAGTGTTTACATGTGAAAAGGAGTGATGAGACGCATGTTACTAAAAGAGTTATGAGTTTACATGTGGATGGATGGAGAGGGAGTGAGATCAAAAAAAAGATGGATGGATTGTGTGAAGAGTGATATGAAAGAAAAGGAAGTTAGTGATAGCATGACGAATGACAGGGCAGAGTGGAAGAAAAAAACGTGTTGCGCCGACCCCAAATAACATGGGACAAGGGCAGGAAGATGATGATGATGATGGAGATGATGATGACTTTTCTTTTCTTTCTTTCTAATCTACAAGTCAAGAATTTCGGCTTGTGACCTATTTATCTACTTCTGGGTAAGTTTAGGGACTCCAAAAACGTATCGATATTTTGTGGTATCGAGTAATTTTCTCTCGATGCCGATACTTTTGTACTCGATTTTTACGGGGGATGTCATAAGATGATTTTCTCACCGAAAAAAATTCTCAATGAGTACTTTTTATAAATAATATTAGCTTACCAGCTCTCAATTTCCATAAGGTTATAATATAGTGTCTAAGTGGCAGTAGAACACTGACTCCTAAGTCACAGGTTTTCCTAGTTTAGGAGTCAGGGTTTCGGCTTTTGTACGCCTTAACTATTGTGAACTTTAGCTAGATCTTAAGCATATTGTAAGGATTTTTATCAATAAAGTATTATTATTATTATTATTGACTGGTATCATATAGAATAAATTTCAGAAGTAACCTACCTACTTAATTTTTTTTTCTTCTTGATTCAAAACTGACGTCACTAACTGACATTGATGTCATAACATGTTCTTCGAATTGGGAACTAAGAAAAGTACTTGATACATTAAAGTATCGATTCTCTCAATTTGTTAGCGTGTCTCTAGTAGTGTGCGTTTACTCGGTATCATTTGAAAAGTATCGATACTTACTGGTATCGAATCGTTTTTGAAAATTTTTGAGTAAAAAGTATATTGATATTTTTTATTTATAAGTAAAAATTAAAAGAATTTATGAAGAAAAGTCTGTTTTTATTGTGCTTCCTAAATATGTTTGACTGGCCTGTTGGTCTAGTAGTTAGTGGCCCTGACTGCTATGCCGGAGATCGTGAGTTCGATTCCCACCCAGGAAAAATGTTTGTGCGATAAGCACGATCATTTGTTCTGTGTTTGGGTGTAATTTATCCATAATATGTTATTATTTAGAAATATATAAGTATATTTATCAGTTGTCTAGTACTCATAACACAAGCTCTGCTTAGCTTGGGACTAGACGGCGTTGTGTGATAGTTGTGGAATATTATTTATATTATTAGAATCATTCGTTGAAACTGAATTATTATCGACTGGCCTGTTGGTCTAGTGGTTAGTGATCTTGACTGCTATGCCTGAGGTCGTGGTTTCGATTCCCACCTGAAGCAAATGTTTTTATGATGAGCACGATCAATAGTTCTATATATAAGTGTAATCTTTATATACATATATATAATTCTTCTGTCACTCTTGACACAAACATTAGTCCTGGGTGGGAATTGAACCCACGACCTCCGGCATAGCAGACAGAGCCACTAGACAAACAGGCCAGTCAAATTTTGAAATGAAAGCGCATTATTTTTCTTGAAAAATATCTTAAAGTGACTCGGAACTTTGGAAGTCTTCACATCTCACTTTTGAGAGGGGAAGCACGTAAAGCTCATAAGCACGCAAAGAATTTTGCATACTTCTCAAACTTTTCAAGACCTTACTCTAAAACTTAGGTGATCCCGACCTTTTTTTGTTTGTGAAGAGAGCATACTTTATATGGCTCTTGAAGAATATAAGGTACCTACGTGCAGATGAGGAGGAATGTCGAGTAATGTCAAATTTTATGTAATCCATATGTATGACAAATTCGTTAAAGTTATGGGAACGCGTGTTCTTGAGCAGTCGTGGCCGACTGGTAACGGCCCCGACTTACGAGTTTGTAGGTCGCGGGTTCAAACCCAGCCAGGCGTAGTACTTTGTGTAATTTATTTCATCACCACTGGATATAGGAAAAAATCGTGATGAAACCGGCATGTTCTAGAACCAAAAATTCGAAGACATGTGACACCTAACAATCCGCACTGGACCCACGTGGTAGATTACAGCCCATTCCCTCTCCTAGAGAGGATGTTTGAGTCCCAACAGTGGGAACAATATAAAGCCGACTATGCTATGCTATGGGTACGCGTGGAGGTATAGAGTTGAAATTAAAACAATATACTCAGATCTGCGGTCCCTTAAAACTGTGAAAAAACCAAAATTCTAAGTCAAAGAAAAAAAATCGGCCGTATATGTCACAAAAAAACGTATATTTCGACACTCTCAAGAGAATATAAATTCATAGGGTACTTCCCGTTGACCCAGAATCCTGTAATTTGGCATACTTAAAGCAAGGTCTTATAGCACAGATATAATATAATGTAAGGTGTACTATTACATTATTCGGTCTGTACTATTACAGTGCGAACTTAAAAGTGTCCGATTTGGTACAAGACTATTTGATTTACCAACAAGTTACACTAATCTAGCCTTCAAATAAAACAACTGCCTATCAAAATATAAAGCCTCAAATATGTGCTCAAGACACATTATGGAGACAAAGCATCCATCTACCACTAAACGGCTATCAGGTGACCCATTTCGCATCATATTACCCATAAGAGTCTACAGTGGGCCGAAGTCCCGAACAAAGGTACTATGGTACAATAGACTTCCTCTGTGGTACTTAAACGGTACTATGCTAAAGTACCTGGTAGTTTCCGTCAAGGGTTTGCCAAGCCATTATCTGTTTCGAGGGTCGGTATTATGTCGAGTTTGAGCTAGATAGCTTTCAATGTTGTACCTAGTGCTTATCAGTTCGTTGTGGCCATTTAACTAGAAGAGATTTTTTTATTATTGATAGGCTTGCGTTTGAGCACTATCTCACCTGATGGTAAGCGATGATGTGGCCAATGATGGAGCACGCTTGCCTAGAAGTAACCTATTCAGTCTTGACTTAAAGACCCCTAGGTTGTAGCTATCAGGAAACACAGACTCCGGTAGGGAATTCCACTCCTTGCTGTACGCATAATGAATGTGTTTGATTTTTTTTTAATTATAAAGAAAATGAACGATTATAAAACTCACGTTATTAAAAGCAATAAATCGACTTAAAAAAATGGTCTTCAGTGTTGATTTTTTAGATAGATAACGCTATCGCGTTATCTATCTAAAAAATCAACACCCTTAAAAAATCAACTCCTTACTTCCTGGAGGCTTAAATTCATGACTTTTGTGTTAGTGAGGGGCGACTGAGGGGTGGTTTTGTTTCCCGTACCCAGTTGTGCGTCTAATGCTCGCTATGACCTACCGTGACTTGTTATTTTACTTAGTGTTGGTGTTGTTCAACTTGTGAAGCATTTAAAATATTTTTAGAAAAATATCTAACACGGTGTAAGAATTATTGGAATCGATTCAGTAACTGATTCTGAACAAAATAAATTCAGGTTTCATATAATTACTAAAATAATGTTGTATAACCAAACAAGATAGTCTCATGACAGAACCATTTGATCTAATTGAGTGGCAGGTCACCCGCCCCTTTCATTACATCTGCTGATAAGTTCTTGGATACAAGACAACGCCTCCCAAAACGTGTTCCCTTTGAATTTAACACATTATGAATGATGTATGCTGGTGTGAATATGAAATGAGACTGGGTATCGTGTTTTGAGTATAGTGAAATCCAAAACACGATACCCAGTCCCATTTGTTCTCATTGAGTAGGAGGTATGTTTTGTCTCTCTTCATACAAAGGTGTGAAGCTGTGAAGATGAAGACCACATGACTAGATAGGATAGAATTGAATAGAATAAAACTTTATTGTACACCAAAACAGCTACTGGATATAAGGTTATAGCATAGTCGGCCTTATAATGTTCCCAATGCTGGGCCTCAGGCCTCCTCTCTAGGAGAGGGAATGGGCCGTATTCCACCACGCGGGCCCAGTGCGGGTTGGTGGATGTCACATGTCTTCGAATTTTTGGTTCTAGAACATGTCGGTTTCCTCACGATGTTTTCCTTCACCGTTATGAGAGCAGTGGTGATGAAATAAATTACACAAAGTAATGCGCCTGGCTGGGTTTGAACCCGCGGCCTATAACTCGTAAGTCGGGGCCGTTACCACTCGGCGACCACTGCTCTTATATATAAGGTTTATCTATAATTTAAAGCGAAAATTGTTTTTATTTCATTATTCATATCCATACTTCTTTTTTCTTTTCGTGACATTGTTTTTGCAATGTTTTTTTTTTTTAATATTTAAACCACAGTAACCTTAACTTCATTAGTAATTAATTATTGTAAACATCTCATTTATTGATAGGTTAATTCTTATTTGTTGTATAGCCTCTTTTTATAATGTGAATGTGAGAACACTGTAGACCACATAAGTCTGTGCTGTAGACTCTGTAGATTAATTTATTTTTTTTAAAGAGTAACCATGGAGTTTTTGCCGGTTCTCCACCATAGGTAAAGATGAATTGTAACCGTGTATATATCTTCTGACGTTTGTACAAAACCTGACCTTTATTTGCTTAGCTTTACACCACAACACAGAACACAATTAATGACCTCATCAAGAACCTAACCCTTTTTTGAGGTGGAAAATCATCAAACAACTTCTCCCGCTCTGGGTAGAACGAGAGAGACTGTCAGACTTTTACTGACTAAAACCCACATGTATTCCTTCAGTTGCCCTTTGCATTCCAGGGCCGCGGTAAATGAAAGAAAGAAAGAAAGAAAAACAGTTTATTCAAGCGAAATGACGCAATCTTAAAACTAGCTAACAAACATAATCAATTGATAGGGAAGATACGCGTCACATCCGCGCAAAACGGCCGAAAGCTCAAATCTTTCGAAATAATCCGCAGCCCAATTAAAAAGTTAACCTGACTAAAGGGCCTATTACACTACGCGATATTCAGCACACGATATTTAGACTGTCTTATTTTTTGTTTCGAGTAAGACCGGTCTAACCCTTTCTATTCTATTTTAGGTATGGTTTCTGCACTTAGTCCTATGTGGACCATTGTACGTGTAGGTGGGTCTAACCCTTATTACACTACACGACATCGACTAAGACTGTCTGAATATCGCGTACCTAAAATACCTAAAGGGCCTATTGCACATAGGCCCTTTAGGTCTTTTTTAAATAGCATGGGTAGGATGACAGCAGGACAAAATATGCATCTTTAAGATGAGAGAAAAGGATGGGTTACATTGTGTGAATCCGACAGCTGTCACCCGCACCATCGTATCCTGATAAGGGCATGTCCGCACAGCGATATTTCACCGCGACGTTTTTTTTTCGTCATTCTGTAACACATTGAATCTTATGGAAGTATCCGCCCAGGCGATAAAAAAATCTGTGATTTCATGCAGATTTGACGGGATGCGGTGCGGTAATAGGTCCGCGCGAATGTTTTGTTCAGTATAGGTAGAGTAGATATGGCTATGTCCGCACTGCGAAATAAAATTCGCGCGTTTTGCTCAGTCCGGCAACGGCGACGTTATGTAAAATTTTTGTTCGATTATCTATTCTAGACGAGCTGTGGTGGCTGAGTAGTATCGGCTCCGACTTACGAGTTGTAGATCGCGGGTTCAAACCCAGCCAGGCGCATTACTTTGTGTAATTTATTTCATCACCACTGCTCTCAACACGGTAAAGGCACCGGCATGTCCTAGAACCAAAAATTCGAAGACATGTGACACCCATCCACCCGCACTGGGCCCGCGTGTTGGACTACGGCCCATTCCCTCTCCTAGAGAGGAGGCCTGAGTCCCAACAGTGGGAACATTATAAGGCCGACTATGCTATGCTATTCTAGACGTGCGTCTCAGCCGGGAACAGCATTAAACTGACAAAAATCGTACGAAATTTTATTCGCAGTGTGTACTAGTGCAATTCCGATCGCGGATACGTAAGAATAAAAACCGCGCGGTGAAATATCGCTGTGTGTAATGGTTATAGTTCACTAGAACAATAAAAACAACAGAAAAATCCCTCCAGGATGTCAGAGAGCAGTTCCATAAACAACCAGCATTATTTATTACACGACACAGCCAAAATAAATATGTTGGTTCCCTCCAAAGTTTTCTTATTTAATCGAAAACATCGAAGGAAGTAAAAAAGTTTGTACACGACACCATTGAAAATGTACAAACTTTTTAGGCGGCGACCCCTGTCGGCAGATATTGTCGTAACTGAAGGTCAAAAGTAAATGAACTCTCCGTAAATAAAATATCGAGCATTCCAGAAAGCAAATCGTAAGCGACAATATTTTTTAAAATAATATATAAGTATGTTTATCAGTTGTCTAGTACTCATAACACAAGCTCTGCTTAGCTTGAGACTAGACGGCGTTGTGTGGTAGTTGCAGAGAAAAAAAAATATCTTGAGCTTGCCTGCGATCCCATCTGATGGTAAGCAGTGATGCAATCGTTGATGGTGAATCGCACTAGTTTATCAACTTTTCAAATACCGTAATTAGAGACACAATATAAAGACAATGAGAGAGCGAACGCCACCGGCGCGGCGGCGTTCGCTTGAGGTCTAATGAATTAAGAGCCTATTCACTCTAGCCTTGCAGAAACCTAAATTATTATTTTTCTCTTTATTTGGCCTTAAAACTTATTAAATACATTTTTAAATATTTCTTTAAAAAAATCATCACAATCCCACAACCGTTATCGGGAACAGAGTCCAAGCAACTTATTGTTTATTTATTTATTTATCTATTTAAAACTTTATGCACTAATGAAACATTGTACAAAGGCGGACTTAATGCCTTAGGCATTTTCTACCAGTCGACCTTAGGGTGGTGCAGAGATATAACATGGCAGGTGCAGCTTAAAAGAAGACTGACAGAGAGGAAATAATAACAATAATAAATATATACTTAGATACATACATACAAATAAATAATGGTATTAAGAGAAAAACGAATACAACAAATCAAGAGTGTGATGATGTGTGTTGTGTGTGTTATTTATTATTATATTAATTAATAGAATCGCCAAACTTAAGTGGCAATGGGCAGGGCACATTGCTCGCAGAACAGATGGCCGTTGGGGCCGAAAGGTTCTGGAGTGGCGACCGCGTACCGGACGCAGTGTTGGAAGGCCCCCTACAAGGTGGACCGATGACCTGGTGAAGGTAACGGGAATCCGATGGATGCACAGGACCGATCTTTGTGGCGACATTTGGGGGAGGCCTATGTCCAGCAGTGGACGGCTATCGGCTGAAATGATTATATTAATTTGCGTTTTTTGCAGAAATGTTTTTTCCTTTCAGTAATTAACTAAGTATGAATGTGTGGTGTGACAGTAAAAGGATAAAGTGGTGTGATATTATCTTAAATACTTTTTAGTTATGGAAGAGAAAACCTATTCCTGCAAAAAACTGTCTTTTACGACGTTCCTCCTGGAAAGTCTCGATATAGACTTGAGTTTATCAAATCTCGCAATCATATGGAGGCCAACAGGAAATCGGATTTGCAGAGAGCTACATCAAATAAATTTTCATCATATTATATATCTGTTTCACGTTGAATATTAATCTCAAGGACCAGGCTTTGAAAGATGTTCTATTTCGTATTCTCATTATGATTGAGTGAGGATCTGGGATCATATCTTTTTTCTTTGATTTGGAAAATCATGAAATACATTCCTCCACTTAGGGCCGAACTCTAGAGGTCGCCGAACGCCTCCATGAGGACACAGCAGAGCTTGGCCCAATCAGGGCAGACTTCCACCACGTCCACTGTTTGTATTTTTGCTTCTTTTTTAGTTTTGAGTTTGCATAACTATTGTTTTTGTGCCTTGTGTTGTGCCAAATATATTCGCTTTTTTTTTTTCTGGAGATCTCCACAACGGTGATCTCAGACGATTTTCTGCCTGAAATCCTCCTGAACTGACCACTTCCGGTAACGACCTGCGTCTGGTAGAAAGTGAGGATGCCGCACCGTGTCGCTTCTCCAGCCATTTCTAGAAGAGTGAACTTATCGACGCGATTGTGGCGTACACCACAATGATCCTTCCAATCTAGTTTCAATACGCATTTGAATTTCATTACGGTACTCAATAATGGTAATATACAAAAATGTGATCATGTAGCCGCATACTTGTTTGGAATGATCACTATTACATAGAGTGAACCAGCTAACACACATATAAATCATGGTAATGCTGGTCTGCGATTCAACAACATAACGAATATATGTCATTTACATTTTCAATCAGGCAATTTTTAGGGTTCCGTACCTGAAAAGGAAAAAACGGAACCCTTATAGGATCAACTTATTGTCCGTCTGTCTGTCTGTCTTTCAAGACCCTTTATCTCAGGAACGTGTGAAGGTATCGAGTTGAAATTAAAACCATATACTCAGGTCTGTGGTCCCTTAAAGCTACGAAAAATCACACTTTTAGTTAACGAAAATAAAAGATACGGCCGTTTATGTTTTAAAAAAACGTACCTATATTTCGACACTCTCAAGGGAATAGAAAATCATAGGATACTCCCCGTTGCCCTAGAATCGAGAAATTTGGCATGAAGCAATGTCTCATAGCATAAGTATAGGAAAAATCTGAAAACTGTAAATTTGTAGTTAGTCGTAACAAAAAAAAAAAAAAATTGCGATTCGGAAAAATCTTCGTAACTCAATTCGGGAATTGAACTCTTTTCATAGGTGAGTTTGTACGGAACCTCGGTGTTTTGAAATAACTAGCTTCTGCCACCGGGTTCGCCCATGTCAAAGTAGAAAATTGTCTACATATACAAGGGAACGTACTCCCGGGATGAAAATTATCCTATGAGCATGCCAAATCTGCTCAGTCATATGCGCGTGAGGGGGGTGTTTTTAATATCGTGTGGTTTTGATCACGCATGCGGGATTGAGAGCAGTGATGTGGTAGCCGAGTGGTAATGGCCCCGACTTACGAGTTGCAGGTCGCGGGTTTAAACCTAGCCAGGCGCATTACTTTGTGTAATTTATTTCATCACCACTGGTCTCAAAACGTTGAAGGAAAATATCGTGGCGGCATGTCCTAGAACCAAAAATTCGAAGAGATGTGACATCCACCAACCCGCACTGGGTCCGCGTTTCGGATTATGGCCCATTCCCTCTCTTAGAGAGGAGGCCTGAGTCCCAACAGTGGAAACATTATAAGGCTGAATATGCTATATATATAATGTAATGCAATAAATTAGAATGGTAACACAAGTTTAACTTAGATTCCCCGGGTGTCGGAAGTCACATGACGATTCCAAGCCACCGTAGGCGCGGGCTTGCGGACCACGAGCAATGGGTAGGTCGTCGTCCGATCGTTCGGTGAGGATCAAGCCCACGTCGATGGCTTTTGCAAGATTAACGGGGCTAATCTGGGTTGCGGATTTTTCTAAAGAGTTTCCATGACCCTTATGTCCTCGTCGCCTGAAGGAAAAAGGTGGGTTTTATTTGTTTATTTAATATATTCTTTATTGTAGACCACATGAACAAAAAATACAGGACAAACATTATCTATATATATAAAAGGAGAAACTGACTGACTGACATATCAATGCAAAGCCAAAACTACTAAGACTAGGAACGTAAAATTTTGCACAAGGTTTCCTTTTATGACATGGGCCAGCATTAAGAAAGGAATCAGAATCGAAATTCAGCCCCTATGGTTATGAAATGGGAGTCTAAAGTTTGTATGAAGAAACCTTTCACGCGGGCGAAGCCACTGGCAGAAACTAGTTAAAAATAAATGTACAGTCAAAAGTGCAGTTGCACTGTACTAATGCTAAAGTGACTAACATTTCTTTATACAAGAGTGTCAATGGTTTTATGAATTATTTAGTTTGTAGCGTAGCATCTAAAGTATTGAATAAACGACTTATGGATCATTGAACGTCTACTATACAGAAATTTTAGGCACTTTGGCTTTGGTAAAGTGCAACTGCTCTTTTGACCCCTGACTGTACAATGGGCGGTTTTATCGCACACAGCAATTTCTTACAGACAACCTTTGGATGGACTGAAAGAAAGGAGAGAGTGCTGTCAGTGTACAACATCAGAAATAATACTAATAAGATATAATTGGCTGGTGTTGAAAATCAACGCTGAGGCTCTCTCTTACACGAGCCCCAGCATTTTCGTTCGGATGTGACGCATATCCTACCACATATAATATAAGTCGTTGTTGATAATGGTTTTGTTTTTTATTCTTGGTAGGTTCGCGCTTGACCGCTATCTCATCTGATGGAAAGCGACGATGCGGTCGACGATGGAACGCGTTTACCTAGAAGTAACCTATTCACTCTTGACTTAAAGATTCCCGGGTTGTAGCTATCAGGAAACATAGATTCCGGCAAGGAATTCGAATTTTTAAGGTATGCACCATGTTTGACGTAAATAAACTCTTTTTCTTTTTTTCTTTAAAAACACGAATACATACATACAATACATCAAAAATAAATATCAAATATATAATTGAGCCAGGAGAAGAAAAAATCAAAGTGAAAGGTAATGCTCCATCACCATTTTTTAAACATTGGTAGCGTGGTTTTAGTCAGTAAAAGCCTGACTGGGCTAACACTACTTTGGAGCCTATCTAAGTAATCAAACTAATTGGCATTTTGTCAAAAATCAGTTTTAGATTTTTTTCTTTTCGACAACAACCGGTCAACATAGAAATGACGTCCTAATGAGACAAGAAACGTTCAATGAGTCTTTAAATATACTTTGATTACAGGTCGGACTTGAACACCAACGTTGAGTACTTGTAAACCATTCTAGTGATCCGCCGTAGTTAACAGTACTATATTTGTTCTAAACAGTCTTTTCGAGTTTTCAATAAAGTCTGGAGGCCCTTTATATCCATGGGGCCCTGGACTGCAGCCCATTTAGCTATTAGGTAGGTCCGGCCATGCTCCTACTCTTTTACTTAGATTCTGACCCATCAAGACTACTGTAAAACTGGAAAATATCATCAACTGACTCCCAGTAACTGACACACATTCACAAAACCCCACCTTGAAGAAGGTCAGTGCCACTAATGACTGCTCCTATAAACACCAAGTCATTATAAAGTCCACGATTTTCTCTGAAGAGGCCTGTGGACCTAGGGTTGTCACTTGCACTATAATAATATAATATTCCACAACTATCACACAACGCCGTCTAGTCCCGAGCTAAGCAGAGCTTGTGTTATGGGTACTAGACAACTGATAAACATACTTATATATTTCTAAATACATACATATGTAGATAAATTACACCTAGACACAGAACAAATGATCGTGCTCATCACACAAACATTTGTCCTGGGTGGTAATCGAACCCACGACCTCCGGCATAGCAGTCAGGGCCACTAACCACTAAACCAACAGGCCAGTCAATATATGGTAACGTACTATATTTTAGTCATTTGTATTTTATATTATAGACAAATAATATTTGTTGCTGTCCTGTTGAGCAAACCCTACTGTATTATAGAGTACAGGACAGCGACAATAAGACTTCTTCACGAGACCTTTTCACAGAAAGGACGAAGGCAGCGAATTAAATCTTCTAGCCAAAAACAATAAAGCACTTATACGTGGTAGTACTTGTTTTTCGGTGGGAAAATCATCTAATGACATCCCCAGCTCTTGGACGGAGCGCGAGCCTGTGAGACTTTTACTGACTAAAAAGCCACTCCAGGAACAGGAGTGGCTTTTTAGTCAGTAAAAGTTATTTTCATACCAGGTCCGATTCTTCCTTTCAGAAGCAGAGCCCAGCAGGGTCAAAGCCTACTGGGGCCAAGGGCCCCAGTAGGCTTTGACCCTGCTGGGCTCCTACGGTTTGCTGACGTCTCAGCGCGCATGGAACAGTACGCGCCCTCGGTCATGGAAATATTGCAAGAACATAATTTTTTTAAAAAGAGTAACCATGGAGTTTCTTGCCGGTTCTTCTCCATAGAAAACGACCAATTTGGAACCGTGCACTAGCTTCTGACGTTTTATAAGTGCCCATGTAGGCCTATGTGAAAAAAAAAATGAATTTTGATTTGATATTTTAATGAGTGCGCTAAATATTTACTAAAATGACATTTAATAAACGTTAGTAAACCATATTTTGGGAGACATGTTTGCGCTCGTCTATTACATATTTCTTAATCTTTTTTGCATGAGTCTACAACAATTACTTTTCTTTTATGAAAGTTTTAAAAATGTACGCTCTGGTGTTATCTTCAAAGATATAATATAAATAATTAAAAATAAATTACGTGTTATTTTTCCCTGAATTTTCCAAATGTTTTTTCTAATATTGTTTGTAATAATTTTTGAAACATACCCAAAAATAAATTGGCAACCCTACTTAGGACTCATCCCTCACATTCTCGACCTTGCACACTTTACGAAACGACAACCCAAAGTGGACCCTAAGGCCTTCTCCGAAAGCACTCTTCAGCTTGACAAGACGTTTTATACTCAAAAGGTATTTGAATTTTTGTGAGGTAGTGTCTGCCGTGAAATGTGATATTAATTTTGAAGAGAGACTTTCGGGGGCTTCGCAAAATGCAGATTTAATATCAGGAAGTTTTCTAAGATGAATTCTGTTATGAGATTTTGTTTAAGCTGTTTACAATATTTGTCGGTTTTCTGTTTCCTTTTAGATTGACGTCACAGAGCGACGTGAGGATGTGTTAATTATTGGCTTTTAGAGGGTAAAATAAAGTGGTTTTTGAGAACGTTATTGAAGTTTAATTCTTTATTGGACAGCTTCCGCCACCGCTAGCGACTTTGCCGTTTCTCCATACAAACTTTGGACTTCCGTTACATCCCTTTTGGGTGTGAATTTTGAAAAATCCTCTTCTAATGCTCGCCTATGTCATAAAAGGAAACCTTGAGCAAAATTTCACACTCTTAGTCTCATTACTCAGTATGTTAGTCAGTCAGTTTTTCATTTTACACCACATTAGTTTTAGTATAATGCGAAACATAAAATACGTGTCTAGTATTTTTATATGTAATGTCTGTATCACGAAAATTCACAAAGTTATAAGCTTTTTATGTCAGCAAAATTACATAGTCAACGGCCATCCAGGCGACTAAGGAGTTGTTTTGCATTTGCACCGAGCTGTTTGCTGGCGCCTAATACCTGTTATAACCTGCCGTGACCTGTGTTGTACTTAGTGTCGGTGGTATCCAACTTGTGACTTTTTAAATATTATTGGGAAAAATATTATTATTATTATGATTCTGAACAAACTATATTCAGGTTTTGTCGCAAATACTAAAAATAATGTTGTATAGATTGTCGCTTTGTAGAGGTTAACCAAATATCAGTGGTTTTTGAAAACAGTAAAAAATAGCTTAATTCTTTATACATTTAGAGAAATATGGTATAGGATGTATAGTCATGTATTTGTGTTCCAGAGCCATGGTAACTCTTTCAAACAATTGCGTAGCCATAGACCAGAAAAAATATATCAAAATGAGTCGCATCTCTAAAGAAAAGAAAAAGAATCTTTGGAGCTAAACATTAACAAACTATCCTCGAGACAGCAGACGCTCCAAGCATATTGATACAACTTCAATACCGAAAACAAACAGAGAAACAAACAGTATTAAAGTAAAATCAAAGTCCAATCCATCTTGTCACGTCTTTCCCAACTTTATTACAAATATCCCGAACGTTACAGACGCCATTTTGTTGCCAGATGATATTTAGGACGTCTCAACTGTTTATTATGCCATGTTTGGCCGAAATTACTTTACGTAATGTTTGAGTGGAAAAAAGTGAGTCTACCTAGGTTTAGCTTAGGATTTTTGGTTAACAGTTCTAGGGATATACTTTTAGAATAGAATATAATCGTTTATTTCTGAGTACATGGTATATGAAGATCTTAATATTAGACGGAATCACATGTATTAACTTTGCCGATGTAGAAATATTAAAAGAGTATCTAATTTGCAAATTCACATAATTATAGTTCATGCAAAATTAAGTTAAATTAAAAAAAGAACATAATAATAATAGTGGCAGTTTTAAATGACTATGAGTAACTTTATGGACCACGTTATTTTTTTTGCATACATAATTAAATAAGACTAATAATTTCAATGTTAACTATTTTATATAATGCAATATGTAAAAGAAAAAGTAATAGTAAAAATATTGAAATTTTTTATAAAAATGACCAAAAAAAAATTCATTAAATGTCAATATTTATTACTAATACATTGTCATTTTTTTTCCTCAACATGATCATCATCATCATCATTTGAGCTGAAAGACGTCCACTGCTGGACATAGGTCTCCTTCTAGCATCCTCACAACGACCGATCCTGTACGCCTTGCATCCATCGATTTCCCGCGACCCTCACCCGGATCATTCACGTAGCAAGAGTAGCAAATGCTACGGGCCCCGAGCATTGGAGAGGGCCCCACTTGGACATACAAAAATAAGACAAAATATATGCGCCATATAAATCTTACCAATTTCGCATATTTCATAAAGACCGTGTAGACAACTGCCTATGGGCCCATCGCTGTCTAAAGGCCCCGTATTTTGTTTGAATAGTAAGTTAAAGAATTAGTTATCGTTTATATAGATTTAGAGTGCCCCTTGGTTATATTTGCTACAGGCCACATGCAGCCTTAAACCGGCTCTGATGGACACCCGGATATCGGTCCACCTTGTGGGAGGCCTTCCAACGCTTCGAACTCTGCCACTACAGAACCTTTCGGACCCTATCAACCATCGGTTCTGCGAGCAATGTCACCCACTGCCACTTAAGTTTGGCGATTCTTCGGGCTATGTCGGTTCTCATAGAGAGGTCAGCACAACCGTAAGGGCCCAGCAGTAGAGACGATTTTCCACCTTAAAAAATATGCCGAAACCGTTACTTTTTGGTTTCATTTCGGTCCTAAATCTTTCCTCCATTCAACATGTCTTAGTAAGCTTAATATTAAATCATTACACCCTACAAACGACCCAGTCATCATATTACCGCTCCGTGGCAGATTTGCGTACGCCCTCGAACCCGCCTGTGACCCTAATCACTGTATAATGGGCACCGACAACCCTTGATGCGAGGTCAACGTTACAAACACTCCTTGAGAACCCTTGAGGAGGAACTGGATTAATGATTATTTGCGGAAAGTACTCTTGGATAAAGTAGAAGACATAATAAAGTAGATGAATAATTTAAAAAAAAATTGTATTGAAGAACTGGCGAAGTAAGGGTTGGGCTCGCACACGAAGGGTTATGTACTAAAATATGAAAATCGATCAAAAAAAAAAAATGCCGACAAAACCACGTTTTTTGTATTGTCCCTTTAATTTTTAACTTTATTTTGTAGCGGCAATAGAAATACACATGCTGTGAAAATTTTAACCCTCAACCTTTTACGGCTTATGAGATACATTTCGCTGACAGACAGACAAACAAATAGACGGACGGACAGATAACAGGGTCCTGGGGCCTTATCATGACATGTTTAAGTGAAGTGGTGACACCTGGATGTCACCACTGTGTGGACCGCCCGGAGGACACGGTGTAGCTTACGGTAAAGGTGTGGCCCGCTTGGGCAGAGCACCGCCTTATCCAAGTGGGGGCAATCACAGATACAGGCCATGGTCCAAAGCGAAGAGGAGTGGCAGAAGGTCGCCTCCTTCTGCGAAGCAATAATGTTAGCAAAGGAGGAGGCCGCACGTGCACGCGCGAGGATGTGGCCTTCACGCCCCAGCCGCCAGGATCCCGATCCCGATTTCCGACCATCGTAGGTGCGGTCTTGCGGATGACGAGCATTGGGTAGCTCGCTGGACCGTCCGACCGTCGACCGAGCACAAGTCGTCGACAGCGCGTACTGTTCCACGCGCGCCTCAAGAAGATGTCAGCAAACCATAGGGGCCCAGCAGGGTCGAAGCCTACTGGGGCCAAGGGTCTGCTTCTGAAAGGCAGAATTGGCCCTGGTATGAAAGGCAAAGAAGGGACAGGAACTGGAGTGGCTTTTTTTTTTTTCTTTTAAAGCCTGACACACCCTCTCGCTCCGCCCAAGAGCGAGGGATGTCATAGGATAATTTTTCCACCCACAAAAAAAACATGACACGTTAAAATGTCAGTCGTGCGAGCGAGGAAGAGGGATGGAGCTATACACCCTACATAGCTCCATCCCTTCAAATGGATTGCATTAAGAGCTCTAAGTAGGGACTCTGTTGGTATGGATCCTTAAAAAGAGAGATCAAGAAACTTAACTAACTCATTTCATATCAAATAAGCCCAAGTACGTAGTCTCATTCTGCCATGCCCCTCTTTATCTAATTTCCGATGTCAGACGACAGCTAGCACGGAATTTCCAACTGTAACTGAAATTGGAAATGAGCCCGCCATTCATACACTAGTATGAATTATTTCACATCTTATTAAACTTTTAAATTTTCCGGCGAGAATCTCGGGTGCTGTACAACATTTGGAACGGAGAGAATGAACAGAATGAAGAATAAGATAGTTCGCAAACTATCTTCATTCCAATGTTGGAATAATTAGTGCAGTAATAGGATATTTTCCTATTTACTTTTGTACAATCACATGTGTTTTATGTAGAGTTATAAGTATACATGTGGATGGGTGGAGAGGGAGAGGGAGGCCAAAGAAAAGATGGATGGATTGTGTGAACAGTGATATGAAAGAAAAAGAAGTTAGTGATAGCATGACGGTTGACAGGATAGAATGGAAGAAAAATACGTTTTGCGCCGACCCCTAATAAAATGGGACAAGCGCAGGAAGATAATGATTTTTGTACAATCACACTATAACGATATTAATACCAATATTATAAAGGCGAATATTTGTGTCTCTAACCGTACTTTAATGACAAATTTTGACAGGTTTGCAAGTTAAAGTAGCTTAGCATTTGCTTAAATCTGTGTACGTCTTTGTTACTTCTTCATGCTCGAACGGCTGAACGGATTTCGGTGAAACTTGGTACACGGCTAGACCATGTCCTGGAATAGCAATAAAATAAATAAAACATGCTCCCGGGACAATTTTCTATTGTCACACGGGCGAAGCCGCTGGCAACAGCTAGTAATATTATATGATACTCTTCGAATCGTGAAAGTGTAACAGACTTCTGTCTGTTACACTTTCACGATTGAACTACTGAACCGATTTTATTGAAATTTGGTATGGAGTAAGCATGTACCCTAAGAAATGACCGCAATGCACGCGGCCAAGTCGTGGGCAAAAGCTTGTATATTTGTTCCGTGCAGTATCGAACACGTCAACTCGCGACATGTCAAACATCAATTAAAATTAACTATTAAAGTTACATAATAATTATATTATAATTATTATTTGACTAATAATAATTATATTATAATTATTATTTGATTAATAATAATTATATTATAATTATTATTTAACTTTAACAGTTAATTATTATTTATTTGTTATTATTTTATTCAAATTATAAAATTTTGTACGGTTCCTGTGGGTATGTAATAGCAAGTACGTTATTACTATTATACATTACTAGCTGACCCGGCAAACTTTGTTTTGCTATGTATATAAAATTTTTTTTTATCTAAAATTGAAGAAAAATATTTAGGGGTGGATTACCCTTAACATTTAGGGGGATAAAAAATAGATGTTGTCCGATTCTCAGACCTACCCAATATGCACACAAAATTTCATGAGAATCGGGAAAGCCGTTTCGGAGGAGTTTAACCACAAACACCGCGACACGAGAATTTTATATATTAGATAATATCTAAGTAGTTGATAGACAGACAAAGTCGCTGAAAGATTGAAGCTCGATGAAACAACCCAGTCGGTACTGACACGCCTTAAGTTCTGTTATTGAGATGAATCCTTAAAAACGCGGATTGATAGAAATATTGTCTTGTTTATAACTGCTGAGGAGTGAAATAATATACAATAAAGGTTTCATCCACTTTTTGCTCCGAGGTACAATGAGAGATAGATGAGCAGCAAACATTAGGAGAATTATGTATTATGTAGAAGAGTTTTTATTTACAACAGATAATTATAACTGCAATGTCCAACTGGAGACCAAAGAAAAGATGGATGGATTGTGTGAAGAGTGATATGAAAGAAAAGGAAGTTAGTGATAGCATGACGAGTAACAGGGCAGAGTGGAAGAAAAAAACGTGTTGCGCCGACCCCAAATAATACGGGATAAGGGCAGGAAGATGATGATGAATGTCATTAAAAAGACTTATGAGTTGATAAAAACTATTTCTAGTTATCTTCCATGTACTAGCTAGACTATGTCTCACGTAAAATTCCATTAAAATTGGTTTAGTGGTTTAGGCGGAAAGACGTAACCAACAAACAGTTACTGTTTGTGTGTGTGTCTGTATAGGAGAACCAAAGTTACCACCATAGCTTGAAGAATCGGCAAACTTAAGTGGCAGTAGACAAAGCACATTGCTCACAAAACAGATGGTCGATGAGGCCGGAAAGTTACCGGAAGACGCAGCGTTGGAAGGCCTCCCACAAGGTAGACTGATGACCTGGTTAGAGTTCCAGGAAATTTCGATGAAGATCGTCGTTATGGCGACACTTGGGGAGTCCTATGTCCAACAACGTAATTTGGCTGAAAAGATGAATAATGATGAAAGATAAAAGAGAAAAAATTATAACCGATTAATATTCAAAACTAAAGTTCGCGAGTTAATTGGTTAGAAGTTGGCAGTAGTATCAAAGCTATATTGTTTTCAATTGTCGATTTGGACCATTTGCTTGACTATTTTAGTGTAGGTATGTAGTTTATTAATTTGAATATATACTGTATAGTTGTATTATATCTATGGTTTATTAGTACTAGGTATATCTATTCTTGTATTCGCTTTTTTCTCTCTTTTGTTGCACCTACCACTATTTTTTTCTGCACCACCCAAAGGTTGATTGGTAGAAGCTTTTGTGTGTCTAAAATATTGAATAAATAGCAAATTTCTTGAGCACAGGCGTAGAGTAGCCAAGCTTTCGGTGATTTACAGGTTGCATTTTGGAGAGCGTGTGCGGGAATTGCATGACTTGATTCCGCCATCGAATTTCTACCATCGGACGACACGACGTACAGCGAGTATCCAACCTTACGTTGTTGAAACCTCACAGTCCAGACTAAGCGTTTCGCCTCGTCATTTATACCACGTACATCGAAGGATTAGAACAATTTGCCTGCTGTGGTCTTCCCATCCGATTATAATTAGGGTGTCTTCAAGGCTAGAGTGAATAGGCTCTTAATAAACTAGTGCGCTTCACTATCAACGATTGCTGAGTTTATATATTTTTTTATTCTCGATAGATTCGCGCTTGACCGCCATCTCACCTGATGGAAAGCGACGATACGGTCGACGATGGAACGCGCTTACCTAGAAGTAACCTATTCACTATAGACTTAAAGATTTCCGGGTTGTAGCTATCAGGAAACACAGATTCCGGCAAGGAATTCCACTCCTTAGCTGTACGCACAATGAATGTGTTCCCAAAACGTTTTGTGCGTATAGGTGGAATGTCCACCATGTACCGGTGGCGCGTTGCCGTACGCCTGGTGGTCCAATGATGGAACGGGCGCGGGCGGAATTAGGTTATGCAATTCCGACGCACACTCCCCGAAATGCAACCGGTAGAAAACCGACAAGCTAGCAACTCGGCGCCGATGCTCAAGACTTTGGAGCCTCGACTCAACGAGTGCATCATTGCCAATGATCCTCCTGGCACGCCTCTCAATTGCCTGCTACGGTCTTCCCATCCGATTATAATTAGGGTGTCTTCAAGGCAAGAGTAAATAGGCTCTTAATAAACTAGTGCGCCTCACCCATCAACGATTGCATTACTGCTTACCATCAGGTGGGATCGCAGTCAAGCTCTAGTTTATATCAAATAAAGAAAATAAAATAACGTTATTTTGAAAGGAACATAGAAATCAGTAGATAGCTGTAACATTGCGAAGACTATACCTACTTATAGTTATTTACTTAGTAATTTAATATACAACGGCAGATTTCCCTGGCGGTATACATATCGTTCCTCGAGATGAAATTGTTAATGTATTGACTATTTTATACTAGTAATACTAGCTAGTGGTTATCAAGGTCTTCCTGCCCTTAGGGAGATAAGCTTTCCTAGTTTCGAAATCAATTAGCCTAGCCTTGACTAGGTAAATGATCTGATATTGGTTTCAATACCCGCCATTTTGTGGGTTGGGAAGCATCCATTAACTACGTGAGACGTTTAGTAAGCTTGAGCTTTTCCAGCTGAAAATGCTGGGTGTCTGACGCCCAGCAATTGCTGAGTTGGCGACCCTTTCGGTTCGGGCACGCTCAGCGCAACTATATTGTAAATCTGTACTTTTTTTTGTGTGTTGTTGCCTATTGTATTGCCTGCATCGAATAAATACTATTCTATTCTATAGTAGGGGGGGAGGGGGTCGAGTCGAATCTCATCCAATCTCACGCTTGAGGAGGGTCTCCGCAACTAATACGTTTTTTTTTCCTCAGATAACAAATGTAAAATCTCAGGAAGTGCGTTGTTTTTTTTTAATTGATATAAAGCAGTGCTTGACTGCGATTCCACCTGATGCTAAGCAGAGATGCAATCATTGATGGTGAGGCGCACTAGTTTATTATGAGCCTATTCACTCTAGCCTTGAAGATATCTAAATTATAGTTGGACGGGAAGACCGCAGCAGGCAAATTGTTCCAGTCCTTCGATGTACGCGGTATAAACGACGAAGCGAAACGCTTAGTCCGGACCGTTGAAGTTTCACGAACGTAAGGGTGGATTAGCATATGAGTAAAACTTAACTAGTCCTATATAAAATAAATTAAACAACTTAAATATGTTTTGTATAATACATCCAACGCAATCAGGCATAAAGTAACGTACTCGTATTTATTTACACCCATTTTAATTCTCACGTGAGACAAGGGGAAGGGTCGAGTCAAATCTCACGACATCTCATTGCGTGGGTGGGGCGTACAAAAAATCACAGAAGCAACTCACGTAATTCATGGACGCCCCCTTAGCCAGTTATTATCAAGATTTGGTTCGGAAGATTTTCGGTTTTCTCTCGCGGTTGCAAGCGCGACTGCTGATCCTGGTCCTGGGTTCGATTCCCGGGTAAGGTAAAATAAAGTGCTTTTTGATTGTTCTATTAACAATTACCCTGTAACAGCCCGGAGTTCGGAAGTTGGTTCCCGTGCCTCGAAAATCACGCAACCCTTTTGGTCCTGCACCTGATCACTCCTCGGTGATGTCAGATTGCCGTTGTCTCGGACTATAAGAGTAAAAGAACAGAGAGCGCACCTGTGTTTGCGCACACGCTTATGCACTATAATGTCTCCTGCGTCCTTGGGCAATCACCGTAATCAAAAGCTTGTCGGATCATCATCTCATAATCATATCCCGTTTTATTTGAGGTCGGCGCAACACGTTTTTTTCTTTCATTCTGTCCTGTCACTCGTCTCGCTATCATTAACTCCCTTTTCTTTCATATTACTCTTCACACAATCCATTCATCTTTTCTTTGGTTTCCCTCTCCATCCATCCACATGTAAACTCATAACTCTTTTAGTAACATGCGTTTCATCCCTCCTCTTCACATGACCATACCAAGACAAACGATTCCCTTTCAACTTTTCAGTCACTGGCGCCACTTTCAAACTTCCCCTAATATACTCGTACTAATTTCTCACTTTATCCATTCGGAATCCAAAAAGCATTGCACGTAGCGGAGATGAGAATGTTAAGATTGACGAATCTTAACATTCTCATCTCCGCTACGTGCAATGTTTTTTCACCCGTCTTTTTCACAGCCCAACAATCTGATCCATATAGTATGACAGCCCTTATCACGGCCTTGTAGATTTTAAAAAAAAGCTCGTCGGATAATAATAATTATATTTTTTTATAGCCTTCCACTATCGAAGCAATTTCAACGACTTAATCGCGTCAGTCTTCTAGAGAGGAGGCCGGAGTCCCAGCAGTGGGCAACATTATAAGGCTGATTATGCATATGAAAAAAGTCTTATCTGCCGATGTATCTAATGATCGTTCTTTGAAACCAAATCGATTGATCTGATAACCCAACCATGACACAACTAAACTATTTTGCATGAAAGGCCACGACTAACCTAAATCTAGTTTTAGGACATAAATAACACATGAACTAGGTCCCCAGGGAAATACTACCTCATGATAGACGGTTAAATTATTTAAATTTGTCAGCCCGTCACATTATGTATGAACCGAAATTAGTTTACAACCCGGCGGGATGGCGGTAGGACCTATGTCAAAGGGGATGGGTGGTAAAAAAATATTTATGAGGAAAATTCTTCAGTTGCTTGGCGGAAATTTGGCGACGGTGTCATTGGTGAGTAGTTGAGGTCTTACGACTGGTAGAATATGGACGGTAGTAAATCAGTTGATTGATAATGTTCATAATTATATTAATTAATTTGATTTTATTATTTGACATCAATTTATAAATTAATAAATATTAATAACGTAATAGGAATATATACAAACTAAAAATAATAATATTTACAAACGGGTAGAAAAGAAATTATTGGGCATCAAAAAATTCATCCACATCGATATCAACAGGAAAAGTGCCCAGAATGCTGGCAGCATTGCCACGTTGGATAGCAATGCTGATTCGTTGTCCGAAGAAAAGCCCAGCCCTCTGGTCACGCGAAGAGTCGACCAGTTGTTTGCTGATATCACGAACAACTCGATGAGCGCTCGGACCCCATGGCCCTAGTGTTTCAACCCCAAACGGCTCAAACATATAACTTCCGATGAGGTTATTATATTTACGCCGTTTGAGGTTTTCTGCACTTGCAGCAGCCGCCCCAGCACAACCTGCCGTACTCAGAAGATGAGATGGCGCAAGGGTGTCGACACACGTTGCATCCCACACCAAAGGCCTACCTAACTTCCAGGGCATTATGGTCATGCCGTCTGGCCTCTTTCCATCGTCGCGTGCCAAGCCATTGGGTTCTAGAACAGCTGGCACCCCGGCGGTGACAAAAGCTCGACGGATGATGTCATTAATGCTTTGCTAATCAGATGATTTTTTTCAATAAAAATCTTTACTTGTTTAAGCAAGGTTAGATGTCTTCAAGGCTAGAGTGAATAGGCTTTTAATAAACTAGTGCGCTTCACCATCAACGATTGCATCACTGCTTACCATCAGGTGGGATCGTAGTCAAGCACTAGTTTAGGTATGTCAATCTATGTATATGTCTTGGCCAGATTTTAGAAATTGATCAGTTCTTGAAATGGCCAAGTAAAACTGGACAGATCGTTTTAAACGTTAAAATTTGATTATTATATCAATCCTCGTTTGGCCATATCATTGATGTAGGATTTCAATGATAATAAAAGGACCAAAGAAAGTAGGCCGAACGCGGATTGAAATATCATCAAACTTTAACGTTTAAAACTATCAGTCTTGGGGGGAAATCATCCAATATTTCCCACCAAAAAGAAAAAAAAAACCGTGCTTCTTCAATTTGCAATTCTGCAGCTCACTTTGATGTCTTGCAACACATTCAAAAGCTTCCAAATACCAACATGTTAGGAGATTCATGTGTGAATTACGCCTAACTTTCGCCAGAAGGAAACTCTGTATCCAGGCTGCGATGTGTTAATCCCGCTTCGAAGTTTTAATTAATTTGCGAGGGTAGTTTGAAACTCGAAATTGTCGCTTAGCTCAAGTAGCTGTGGACATACAACACGGACCTAGAGCCTTATTGGGAAAATAGAATTAGACCAGTTGAGACTTCTTTAGGTTGCCTAAAACAAGTTTTACGGTTGCTAAACTTACTTCGAATGTTGTTAATATCATGAAGTTAACGAAAAAAAAAAGATACGGCCGTTTATGGCGCAAAAAAACGTATATTTCGACACTCTCAAGGGAATCAAAACTCATAGGTTACATCTCGTTGGACTAGAATCCTGAAATTTGACATGAAGCAAGGTCACATAGCACAAGTACCTATAGGAAAAAATTTGAAAACTGTTAATTTAGTTACGTCACAAAAAAAAAAATTTGCAAACTATGAAAACAGTTACAAGTAATTTCGTAAGGAACCCTCAGTGCGCGAGCCCGACTCGCACTTGCCCAGTTTTTTTTATCCTAAAATAATTTATTTTAGGACTTTTTTTTAAATTCTTGACAAATCTTGATTGCGTCACTAATGTGCAAGCGTAGATACCAATACCGATGCGCTACCAACATAGTTCGTCGATTCTCATATTATTTGTCTCATCATCATCATCGTCATCATCATTTCAGCCGAAAGAAGTCCACTGTTGGACATGACCTCCCCAAGTATCGCCATAACGAATGGTCCTGTGCATCTCGCATACATCGGATTCCCGCGACCCTCATTATGTCATCGATCCACCTTGTGGGAGGCCTAAAATAAGCCTATTAAGCCAATAGGCTGTTATTTGCCTACAATTAGGACAACTGGGGACTATGTGGATTGCTTTTTTTTTCTATATTTTTAACATAATGTCTGGCAGTTTTGAGTACTTTTTGCGGCCTACCCAAATGTCCTTTCTTAGGTATTGTTCGTCAAGTCGTTGAACTCCTTGCTAGTTCTGAGTTGAGCTACACGAATACTGACAAACGCTTGCACTGACTGGACAGGGCCGCTCAGAACTGTCTGGTTCTTTCTTCAAAAGACCATCTCAGACTCTAATCTGCATGGTTCTCAAATGATTTGACTATTACATGTTTGCTGTATGAACTTTAAAAGAGACTTTGATCCCTAAGTTGGTTTCGGTGTTTCTTATGATACCGGAATCGGAAACACCGGCGTCATCTATTTCAAATTGACGTGTAAAAGTGTTTTTAACAACCTATTAGCAAAATAAAAATCGATTATCACAAATTTCTTAAAAATCATTTAATTCATTAAACCCCAAGCGAACGCCGGCGTTCGCTCTCTCATTGTCTTTTTATTGTCTCTAATTACGGTATTCGAAAGGCTAAGTATAGTTTCAGTGCTTGAATTATGATTTTAACTTAATTTTGTAATAGGGGTGCATCAATGCTAGAATTATTCGAATTACATGTTGTATAGGACTGGTATGGCAAGGCAGCATTTCTGTGAATCGAGTCAAAGCGACGGATTTTCAAAGGATTCCAGTTGCATCCAATTACTTAACACATCGGAGTAGGTATTATTGTCTTGTGAGGCTTAAAGACTGAAGAGTAAGGACTGATAGGTACAGAGACATATTTCCAGGTTACGTAAGTAAGTACCAGAAACTCCTAACTGAGTTTCTGGTACTTAGAATATCATTAGGTACTACTGGATGGCGTTGGCAGGCCTCTCACAAGGTGGACCAATGATCTATTGAGGGTCACGGGAATCCGATGGATGCGAGACGCAGAGGATCTGTCGTTGTAGCGGCACTTGGGGGAGGCCTTTGTCCAACAGTAGACGTCTTTCGGCTGAAATGATAATAATGATGATGATGGCGCCTTTTATCCAAATTTCGAGGCGCGTCTCGTGCCCTATACACAAGGTTCGACTTGAAGCTCGAACTCTGCCACCAAAAAAAAATGTTAAGTACATAAATGAATCTACCCAAGTCACGTGATTAATTATTATTTTTAGAAATAGCCCGTTCCATCATCGGACCACCAGGCGTCCGGCAACGCACCGCCGGTACATGGTGGACATTCCACCTATACGCACGAAACGTTTTGCGAACACATTCATTGTGCGTACAGATAAGGAGTGGAATTCCTTGCCGGAATCTGTGTTCCCTGATGGCTACAACCCGGGAATCTTCAAGTCAAGAGCGAATAGGTTACTTTTAGGTAAGCGCATTCTATCGTCGACCGCATCGTCGCTTTCCATCAGGTGAGATAGCGGTCAAGCGCAAACCAATAAAGTATTTAAAAAAAAAAATATAGTAAAATAGTAAAGGCTTTGTCAGATGATAGTTTGTAAGTTACATCTTAGCTGCGTAGGTTAGAGACGTGCTAAATTTTAATGTCGATTTTTGAACTGTTGTGTATAATATTGTTATGGAACGGAATACGGTAGGTTGCTGAATAAGCGAAGCTCGAGCTCCGAGTGTTCCCGTCTCTTTAGGGTTTTTGAGCCTATCAAGACTCACAAGCCCTTGGAGCCTCTTTGGAACCTCGATTCAAAGTTAATGAACCTTAAGCCCTATAACCAATGGCGTCGGATTAGACCGAGGAGTGTTTTCGTGTCCTATTCGCCAGGGTCATGAATTTGCGACTGGCAATTCCATGCCTCTCAATCCTCATAGGTGACAGAAGACGTGGGGCCCTAGTCTGCTATTTTTATAAATTCGTCGTTCCAACACGATTCCATTGTCATTTTGCTAAAAGTTCGCAATCTGTTAATCCATAATGGCCGATCATTGATCGATCAGTGGTCGCGTAATAGAATTGTGCTACGAGCTGTCTTGTAACGAATTAAAAGCAATGACCGCACGGTGCCGTTCTAATGGTAGGTCACTGATCAAAGGAACTGTCAAAATTTTAGCAGATTACCGCACACGTCAGACATTCATTTGTCATTACGTACGAGATTACCATTCTGTGTCATTTCTTTTAACGGAGTGTCAGTTGTAGAATATCAACAATTATGAAATCAATGATAGACCATTCTGACACTATTGTAATAGCAGACTCGAGGCCCTGACAAAATGGAGTGTTTGGTCGTGGATTTGCGACACTGGCGGAGTAAATGCGAGAGTTTTTGTCGGATGTATCCGGCGTAGGCTAAAGGTTAAATCTCGATTTAAAGATTCACTAGGATCAACACGAGATTCAAGTTCCCGAGTCAAAGCTCATTTTTCTCAACACTACTTTTATCAACGTCCTTCTGTATTTTAATCTAATTACCACTAAGATTAGACTTACCTTGCCCTCGCTCTTCCAGTATATAAAGAAGCCATACTCGTCGACTTTGAAGAGGCAGTTCTGCTCAAACTCTGTGTTGTCCTTCTCCTCTGTCCACCTATCGAAGGTGGCGCCCTGGAAGTAAAGAGAAAAATTTGTTATTTATTACATTAAGAATATGAAAGAAAGAAGAAAGAAAAAGAAAGAAAACATGTTTATTTTGCCCAAATAGACACACAATAAAATACATCAATCTGTCGGACCATGTATAAACCAGGCATAACTGTGCTGCACCATAGACACTAGACAAAACACATTTGTCCGATGTCTATAGTTTAGTCTGTGGTTGTCTATGTCTATTGTCTATTGCACGTGGCCGGGGCCGACAGAGACTAACCTATCGTGTACATATAAACAATAATATAAGAAAAACAAATACAATATATAAATCCAAGTTGTGCGTCGCATCCAGGCAAAAATAGGTTGTTGCTCAGCTCATACCGCGACGCTGGGGCAATCCAGCAATCTACGATGCTGATTTTCAGCAACCACCGATTTAGTGACACTTTGGCGTTCCCTCCGTGAGTAATTTCCCTTTAATTAATTGTAATTAACAAAATGAACTTGGCCAGTCGTGTCAGATGTGAATACAAGATCCACTTATACGGTCTGAGTTTACGCTTCCAGGAGATCGTTAGATCACGAGTGAGGGAACGGCCTTCTTTACGACCCAGCCGCAGGGATCCCGACCCCAATTTCCAGCCACCGTAGGTGTGGGCTTGCGGACCGTGACAAATCTGTAGGACCCAGTGTCGAAGCCTACCGGGGCCATGTGTTCGCTTCTGAAAAGAAAACACGGGGCCCTGGAATGCAAGGCAACGAAGGAACCGAAGGAAAAGGGGTGGGATTTAGTCAGAGAAGTCATTGGATGATTTCCCACCTAAAAAAAGGGGAGATCGGTAGATCACCCTTCATGAGGATCTGCTACTGATGAAATACTGAATCAACGAGTCAATTAAAATGAGACTCAAGTTTAAGATGAGAAAGAAAGCGATGGAAATGTTATGATTTTATTATTCGAATCGTTTATAAAGCATCAGATTTCATTGCTAACATTTAGGGAGAAAATCGGCACTTTTTTCGGCTCGCATTTTTATGACAGCCTTTTCATGACCCGTTTTATTTTGCATGGCTCTAAACCGTAGCTTTTATCAGCCAATTAAAACCGCGGGTTCCGATAAAGGGTCTATAAAGATCGGGTCGTTTATTGGCTGGGGCCATTCCGGCGTGTCAATAACGCTACTGGTGTACTCGAGGATCGGCAGGGGTCTGTTGTAAATGCAGCTATTTGTTTGAACATCGTAAAGTGGTGTTATGTTTCCCATTAGTAGCAATTTTTATATTTACTTGGACTGGATTTGGATAGCGAAAGTTGATTTCGTTTGTACTAAGTTGGAATTATATTTTTAATGGTGGTCGTTTCGTTGTTCTTTCTTTATTTAAGCTGATGGTACTATTAAGGGGGTCCTTCCCGAACGGTTTATCGTCAACCTAAACGCTTTTTTTTTTCTTGATAGGTTCGCGCTTGACCGCTATCTCACCTGTTGGAAAGCGACGATGCGGTCGACGATGGAGCGCGCTTACCTAGGAGCAACCTATTCACTCTTGACTTAAAGATTCTCGGGTTGTAGCCATCAGGAAACACAGATTTCGGCAAGTAATTCCACTCCTTAGCTGTATGCACAATGAATGTGTTCCCAAAACATTTTGTGCGTATAAGTGGGATGTCCACCATTTTTGGTTCATCATTAATAGTATCACAAAATTTGATATTAATTTCAGCTTCATACCTCCACGCGTTCCTAAGAAAAATGATCTTGAGAGATAGAGAGACAGGCAAACGGATAGACGAACAACAAAATGATCGTGTAAGGGTTCCGTTTTTACGGACTTACGTACAGAACCCTAAAAATATTGGTGAACAAAGCAAATAGAAGAGACATTAAACTCGTTATGTTTGTCTAGTAAAACCGGAGCGGAGGTGAAAAGATTATGTGAATGTACCTCGACGGAGCGGCTTACGATGGGACGCCGGATAGACACAGACAGTACTTGGGGAATGTTAATAGTGCCAGTGATAGCGGGGTGCTAAGAAGTTCTAAAATCGATCCGACGGCACAGTGCAGTGATGGTTGATGGATGATGCCGATGGTGCAGTGGTTCAGCGTTTATTATTATTTATTTATCTTTATTCCAAAAAGGTAAGTAATTTATAAGATAAGCCCCACAAAACCGTTGCAATGGTTTGACTGTGGGGTCGGTGAGTCTCTAGACATACTTAAATGTACTTAAAACATTTCTGAATAATATAATTTTAATTTGCGTCTAAATCTATTTGTGTTTGTTTCACTCCTTATGTCTGCCGGCAGGCTGTTTAATAGGTATGGTATTCTCTTTTTTAGTGTTCTGTCACCAAAGTAATTGGTGACTTTGGGTACATTGAATCTACCAGCTGCTGTGTGTGTATTTGTATGCAGTGGCGGCTGGTGGGTCATAGAAATGGTGGTGCACTTTACCAGCTTATTAAGTATTCGAATTCACAGGTCCAAAAAAAAAGCATTATGGATGCGCAATATACCTACTAATGTGGTTATGTAGACTGTATTTGCGAAATTAGTTAATCAGATAATTGCGTGAAACCTTTATTAGCTTATTCGTTAAATTTTATTATATTGGTTCTGTAAACAGAATCTAATTGGTTACGAATATCTACGGTGCCCAACACAAACAAATTTTGTAGATGTACTTGCGATGCATCATGTATTTTTTTTTCACTTACATGCGTTAAATCACTAATTCCTGATTTCGTCCAAATCAATTCACTGCCAACAACAATACAAGGAAAACAAAACAAAGTATTGAGCTGCTCACATCCACACAGCCATTTCTTTTTAATGTACATTTCACTTTTAAAACTCCGCGTAAATGTTTTGTTTTTGGATTTACACTCCTGTTTCAAATTAAGACATGGCCTACTGGCCTAGGTGGCCCCGCCAATTTAAAATCTGATTTTTATTTATTACACACTACCACAACACAGTAATACGTAAAATGTAAACAAACACAAAATTACATACAAAAACGCGCGCGTCTGCGACGAAGGGTTGCCAACCATACTTCATAATTACGTATTTTACTTTATTTTTGGTAAATATATTTTATACTTTTACATAAAAATAAAGTTTATGAGAATACTCTATTTAAAATCTATATTGTAATACATAAAAAGAAACACTAATATGAATATTTACTGAACTATTTATCGAGGCTTCTACCTTGAAACACGAATACGTTTCCAAAAATGTAAAAATACCTCATGGAAAACTGTTAGTGTATTTAAGCAGTACATAATTTTAAGAGAAAAAACCAATACATAAATTTTGAAAAATAATTTCATTCAAATACATTTTTCCTACTAAAAAAAAATATGATACGTTATTTTTATTCAAAAATAGCAACTCTACCGCGATGGCAGTGAGTGAGCCGGCCGGCTCGGGCGAATTTCGTAACACCTCGTGCGCTCTCAGTAACCTTCGGCTCGCTCGAGCGGCGCACGGGAGCGGTATTATTTGCAGTACATTTTCTACCTAACTATCTCTGTCTCACGCGCCAGGCGTCTTAGTTCGTGTTTCATAGAAGTTGTATGAGCGGTCGCCGTGCGCTTTGCCTAGCGCACGAGAAATTTTCTTTACTGCAAAAATAAACCTTAACACTTATAGTGAAGAATTGAAATGGTTTCGTCATAATTTTGCTTTTTTAGAATAATGAACAGAAAGTTAAACAGATAGGTACATTATGAATTTTATGATTTTTCTGAACCTGGTAGTTCGGTGCACGAGTGCACTTAACGTACAGCCGCCCCTGTTTGTATGTCCAAAAGATATGTGTTCCGGGTCTGGTAGCTTTGTTTAGGTGATTTTACATGTTTGTGAACTGGGTGCGTTCACAAAAGTATGTTCGTTTGATTGTGAACGCACCTGCGACACAGGAGTAATTCTTAGTGAGAGGCATTGAAAAAAAAAAAAAAAAGGTTGAAAAAAAGCCTGTGTAGGTACAAAAGTTGTCCTATTTTCAATGTTAAAGTTGTTTACAATAAAAAATATAAATTTGAACGAAAAAGAAAGGAAAGTTATCAGATAAGTGTAATGTAATAATCTGCAATCGTTAACGCTAGTCGAAAATTAATCAAATGTATGGGAATGACGTCATAATCTCAACGTTAAGTCATGTAGTCAGAACAAACGAATAGAAAACTTCGTAGCCAAGTTCACATCGTTCAAAATGATAGAATAAATTGATATCGTTTCTACAATGTTCAACGCTACATCCTTATTTATTGTAGAACAAGCGGCCGACTCAGCCCCCCTAGCCAAGTTACAATCGTTTCGTGACTGACGTGACTGAGCGTTGAGATGACGACGTCAGAACAAAGGAATCGGAGGCGTGGCCTACTCGAGGCGTTCAGCGCGAACGAAACGATTGTAAATTAGTTAGGGGGGCTGGCGCGACAACATGGCTACCAACTTATCGTTTTCTACATTTTCTGACACTGGGTGGAATTACCTATATGTTACTAATAACACTAATATAGTATATAAGCATTTTCTGTTATTAACACACTAACAATATATGGACTATTGGTTCTGAATTAAATAAATTTTAATTTTGTTACCGATTGGAGAACGGAATTCGACACGAAACGGTTGTAACTTGGCCACGGCTGTTAAGATAAACTTATTTGCCTCTCCCGCTATTACTATCACCGTACCCACACGTACGTTCAGTAAGCATTTGCGATCGACACAGATTTACGGCGTGATCGGCACACGGACGAACTGGCAGCCATCTCGCAGGTCTTCACGTAACGCGAACACGACAGATTGCGCCGGGATATATTACCTATTTCATAGCTTATTATATCTCAGTCCTAGAAGATGCCGTATTGTCCCTTTTTCGGTACAATACGGCTCATAGCTTGGAATGTTAATGATGATACAATGCTTGAAAAATGCTGCTAAGTCTTAAGCACTAAAATATTATAATTTCAACATTGCGGATCACAGTCGGATTTCTATATAAAATACAGTACAATAAAAAGAATTATATAGTTTTCTTTGTGTTTTATAATCTTGGTGTGCAATAAAGTATATAATAATGCATTCAATTATTACCATACATACATTCTTTAACTTTTTTTTTTTAATACGTATGTTGCTTTTAGGGTACCGTACCTCAAAAGTAAAAATGGAACCCTTATAGGATCACTTTGTTATCCGACTGTCTATCTGTCAAGACCTTTTATCTCGGACGCGTAGAGGTATCGAGTTGAAATTAAAAACATATACTCAGGTCTGCGGCCCTTTGAAGCTATGAAAAATCAAATTTCTGAGTTAACGAAAAAAAAGATACGGCCGTTTATGTTGCAAAAACGCATATTTCGACACTCTCAAGGGAATCAAAATTTATAGGGTAATTCCCGTTGACCTAGAATCCTGAAATTTGGCATGAAACAAGGTAACACAAGTACAGGGAAAAATCTGAAAACTGTAAATTTGTAGTTACTTCACAAATAAAACTTTTTTTGCGATTCGTAAAAATCTTTGAGATTCTATTCGGAAATTGAACTGTCTTCATAGGTAAGTTTGTACGGAATCCTTAGTGCGCAAGACCGACTCGCACTTCTTCGGTTTTATTAGTAAACATTTCTAACAACAAAGAATACAAAGTGGTATTCGGTTAACTTCAAGTATAGGAAAAAATCTGAAAACTGTAAGTTTGTAGTTACATCACAAAAAAAAACTTTTTTTGCGATCCGTAAAAATGTTTGAGATTCGATTCGGAAATTGAACTGTTTTCATAGGTTTTTTGTTTATACGGAACCCTCGGTGCGCAAGTCCGACTCGCACTTATACGGTTTTTTTTTTGTAAACATTTCTAACAACAAAGAATGCAAAGTAGTATTCGGTTAACTCGGTATTTTTCAATTCTAAAAAGGGTATTACTGAGTACCTTATAAACTGGGAGCATTAATGGCGACTGTGTGAATATACAATGCAAACACTTTTATTTTTCGTGCAGATCCTCATCGGCCATCTATGAAGGCGGAGAAGATCCTCCAACTCAGGTAGACGAGCTATACGTCGAACTTATACATTTATAGATATAAGGTAGTAGATTTTATCGCATCGTACTCTGAGGACGCATTGATTTGGACCCTCGAGCCTTTTCAGGAAAAACATAATAAGCGAACGTTTGCGTTATTTGCAGAAAACGGTTTTTCCTTTCGTTATCATAGTCAAAGTCAAAGTTTTTTATTTCACATAGGCTTACATGGGCACTTATAAAACGTCAGAAGCTAGTGCACGGTTCCAAATTGGTCGTTTCCTATGGAGAAGAACCGGCAAGAAACTCCATGGTTACTCTTTTAAAAAAGAATTTGTTGTTACAATATTTTCATATTACAGCTTATGTAGATATTATGTAAGGACAGTGTAGACTGGTCAATATTGTACTAAAAAGTACAATAAAAATAATCATATCAAAAAGTATTTATGATAATAAGTCAATAGGCGTAGTGTTTCACGCGCGCCTCAAAGAGATGCCTACTGGGGCCATGGGTGATGCGAAAGAGATCTCCGGGGCCCTGGAATAATGGCAAAGAAGGGACAGGAGTGGGTTTTTAGTCAGTTAAAGTCTGACAGTATCTCTCGCTCCGCCCAAGAGCGGGGGATGTCATTGGATGATTTTCCCACCCAAAAAAATAAGTCAATAGGAATTATTCTAATAGATCAGTATTATTACATTATATATTTTTTATTTTTTTAGAAAGGTATAGACATTAATACTTTTAATTAGTTAATTAGGGGAGAGATTACCACAAAAAATGCAAATGGTCGCTTACAATGCTCTTCTTAAAAGGGTCGAAATATTATTACAGAAACTAAAATACAAAGAATCGTTACCGTCATCATCCTGATGATTTCTAGTAATATAGCATAGCATAGTCGGCCTTATAATGTTCCCACTGTTGGGAATACACAGGCCTCCTCTCTAGGGGAGGGCATGGGCCATAATCCACCACGCGGACCCAGTGCGGGTTGGATGTCACATGTCTTCGAATTTTTGGTTCTAGGACATGCCGGTTTCCTCACGATGTTTTCCTTCACCGTTTTGAGAGCAGTGGTCATGAAATAAATTACACAAAGTAATGCGACTACCACTCGTAAGTCGGGGTCGTTACCACTCGGCCACCACTGCTCGCTACTAGTAATATATAAATAAATAAATATTTACCTGAAGCAGTAGCTCAGGGACCGGAATCTGCCAGTTGAACTCAAACTTCTTGGTCATGGTGCTCGCAGTACAACACCTTCGGTCTCAAACTCTCAGCATGCGGACATCCTTGACGCCCTGTGGACAAGAGAAAAAAATGGTTATTATATGTGCGAAGAGGCTAACTGGGGATCCAAATTTGTTTAAGGGCCCCTTCTTCGAAATTTACGTTTCTAGATCGAGTTGTTTTCAGAGAAATCATCATATTTAAATCCGTAAAAAAATATATAGTACAGATACATCTTTGATCTAGTGACTTTTTTGGTTAAAAACACATTATTTAACATTTCACTCGATAAAAAAAAAATCTGAAGTAAAGTCGATTTTGAAAGTATTTTAAGTTTTATGAGACTTGGGGGAACGCAACTTTTATGAAAATTTTACATTTAATTTACTAATCGGGTTTGACAGGGATATTTTTGGATAAATTTATGATATGGCACTTATTTTTTTTTAATATAAAATAAATACGTGAAAATGGCACACGCGGACCGCGCCAGTGTCCTGCCGGACGTCATCGAGGGAGGACCTATGCAACTTTTGCTCGCGACCACAATTTATCGTTGCCGCGCGCGTAAATAAACGTTTTGTATTATAAGTAATTGAAATGTCGAATAGAAAAAACAAAATTAAGAAAAAAAGGGTATCTGAAGTGAAGAAAATCCGAAAGTGTATTGCATAAGTACTTATTCCTCTACACAGACCAGCGAAGTCAGTATGACTAGAATTTTAAATCTATAATGGAAACATTTTTATACCTTTAGTAGTAGTTCTAGTTTAGACCCGGATATGTCCCTGTCTGAACTAGAATAAATTTCGGTCCTATTTGCAAAAGGCAAGTATCAAAAGATACCGTACCATTAGTAAAAAATATATTTTATAAAAAAAAATTAGGCCGTGTTGCATCCATTGCTTACGGTATTGAAAATGAGTAGCAAGTTTTGCACAAGATACAACAACAAAAAAACGTATTTTTTGAGCCCTGTGGTCTGTTTATTAACCGACTTCTAAAAAAGGAGGAGGTTCTCAATTCGGATGTTTGTATTTTTTTTTATGTTTGTTCGCGCATAACTTCGTCGCTTGCCAACCGATTTGAAAAATTATTTTTTTGTTTGAAAGGGTATACTTCCCAAATGTTCCCATAGTCACCAAGTCAGGATCTGATGATGGAATCTTGGCAAAATCGAGGGAACTCCTCAAATATTATAGGCAACTGTATAGTGATTTTGGTATTTTCATTGAGAACTTAAGCATTTACAGGCAAAAAGTAACATGATGAAGTGGAATTGATGAAGAAGATCAGAAATGGTCAAAGGAACTTCATACTCGCATAGATATCACAATGAAGATAGTTAAGCGACTATGACAATACAAATAAATTAATGGTTCTGAATAGTTCCGTTGAAAATGGTATCATCAAATTGATCTGATGATGATGATGGAGCCAGAAGGTAGGCACTGGAACTCCATCATTAATCAATGTAACCTAGTCATGTTTGGGCTTATTAGAATTGTCATGAAATGCACTTTGGCTATAAGGTACTATTAAACTGATCTAATGATGGAGCCGGAAGGTGGAAGGTAGACACAGGAACTTTATAATAAAACAATGTAACCTAGTAGTGTTTGGATTAATTGGAATTGTCATGAGAAATGGGCACTCTGTTTATAAGTGAATCGCAACTAAAAAGTGTGAAATAAAAAACTTTTTACAAAAAAAAGATAACCGACTTCACTAAAAAAAACACTAAAAGGATCAAAATAACTTTAATTTCGGAAGTCGGTGTTAAATAAGATACAAATAATACCGAGAAATACCGACTTTCGAAATTAAAGTTATTTCCTTTTAGTGTTTTTTTTAGTGAAGTCGGTTATCTTTTTTTTTTGTAAAAAGTTTTTTTAGATAAAGATTTCTTATTCATTGGTGCTACGCCTAGATGGGCTCATTGGAAATGACATTCTGGTAGAAGTCAAATGTCCTTTTTCAGCATCAAAAATTGGCATGAAAAAAGCTATCGAAGAAAATAAAATAGAAATATTAAAATTTAATAAAAAAACGCGCACTACAACAATTAATAAAAATAGTAATTGGTTTTACCAAATAAAGGGACAGTTGCATGTGGCAAGACGACGGCAATGTCTACATGGAATTTGGGCCGGAGAAAAAGAGCCAGTCCACATCGAAATAATTGAAAAAGATGACGTATTTTGGAAATCGAAAATGGGGTCCAAATTAATACGGTTTTACCATAAATGCCTACTTCCTGAAATCGTGAACCCCAGACATACGCGTGGTATGGGCATAAGAAATCTGACACTTGAAGAGAACAAATCATCTGAAAATAAGGAAAATGAGGAATCTCTAACGCAAAACAATCCTGATTTGCTATCAGGTCCTAGTTCCCAACTCGGAGGGGAGTGCCATGAGGACTGTGGCTTTGACCCTCTTAGAAGATACTCGCGCCCAGCATTGAGGAATATATCGGTCGATGAAAATGAACCTGGACCTTACACACGACCACTACATTTTTATGAATTTTTATGCTGGTACCTATATATTTTATTTTATTATATTATAATTAATCATATTTGTCTTTAATTATATTACTCACCAAATCTTCTACAACCATTCTTTTAGTTCTACAGAGTGATCATCGCCTGCCTTGTCATTCACGAGACTGTCTTATCAGAATACCGTGGCCCTGGAACGCAAAGGGCAACCGAAGGAACTGGGTGGATTTTAGTCAGTACAAGTCTGACAGTCCCTTCCGCTCCACCCAGAGCGGCAGGACTCATTTGATGATTTTACCAAGCAATAAAAAAAAAGTCATACATTTATAACGATATACCTAAGTGTATTAGTGTTTACAGTCAATAGTGCAGTGGACAGCACATCAAGCTATACGTTTTTGTTGCAAACAAGCTATTATTACCAACCAACAATATTTGAAGTACTGATTTATTTATCTATACTGTGGCGTGCTCGCTCATCGCCATAGGTCACCGGAGTTCATATCGCGACGGCTCCTGTGCAACGCGGACGCAAGCCGTCTCGGTGCGTAAAATGCCTAAACTTTCGGAATAAGGGGCCCTTAAGTCCAATCTACAAAGCCTCGAGCACAGGCGCAGGGTAGACAGCCTATCGGTATTTTACAGGTTGCATTTTAGAGAGTGCGCGCGGGAATTGCATGACTTGATTCCGTCATCTCCTTTCTACCATCGGACAACCCGATGTACGGTGAGTATGTATACCCTTACGTTGTTGAAACTTCAACGGTCCAGACTAAGCGTTTCGCTTCGTCGTTTATACCGCGAACATCGAAGGACTGGAACAATTTACCTGCTGCTGCCTTCCCGTCCAACTATAATTTGGGTGTCTTCAAAGCTAGAGTGGATAGGCTATTAATAAATTAGTGCGCCTCACCATCAATGATTGCATCACTGCTTACCATCAGGTGGGATCGCAGTCAAGCATATGTCTATATCAATTATAAAAAAATTTCATCATCATCATCATAATTTCAGCCGGCAGATGTCCGTAGTACATAGGACATAGGCCTCCCCAAGTGTCGCCATAACGACCGGTTTTGTGCGTATTACTTCTATCGGATTCCTCCGACTCTCACCAGGTCATCAGTCCACCTTGTGAGAGGCCTTCCAACGCTGCGTCTTCCGTTAGCGGCACGAATCTTGAGCGCTCGGCGAAAGAGCGATGATCGCTTTGCGCATCGTATAGGTACATCGGCGAGCCAATCACTGTACAAGGATTGCACTCCCCGCCCCCGCATCTCTTGTCATACCACTAAAGAGACCCGATATTTCACTTCTGCGTGCTTCTGCGCAAGTTGAACTGTAGAAGTCAGCGCTCAAGATCCGTGCCGATGTGTACGTGCGTGGTCGCCATTTCAAAACCTTTCGTCCCTATCGACCATCTGTTCTGCGAGCAATATCCCCTGCCCATTGCTACGTATGTTTGGCCATTCTTCGGGCTATGTCAGTAATGGCAACAGTGTGTCACAATATAATTAAGCGGGCATTATTATTATTAGTCATATATTTATTTCTTTCAGAACCCTGGGTTCCTGAACCTTTGGAAGGCATACGAGGGGGGCCTTTTAGTCTCACAGAGGCACTAATTTATTCTTGTACCTATTCGCCTTTTCTCTCTCTTTTATTGCACCTACCACTATTTATCTCTGCATCACCCTAAGGTTGACTGGTAGAAAATGTCTAAGGCATTAAGTCCGCCGCTGTACGTTTGTGCATAAAGTATTAAATAAATTGACGTTTATCCCTACACGCGCTATGCTAGAGTACCCTAGGACAAACCTCGGTTAGTACGACACTACCGGGATATTTCAAAGGCTACCAGGAACTATGTTAAGAGGCTATCTATAGCCCCGCTTGAACAATGTTATAAATATCCATTGATAAAAAGGCAGAGGGTGACTTGCACAATCAATAAATAGATTATTATTATCATCATCTGTTATCACTTAATCATGTTCCTGTAGATATACATACATAGATCATAATTAAGCTTACGCCGACCCTCTGGATTTAGATGGATATCGTAATTAGTACAGCAGCCAACTCATTAACATGACCCGTCTGTCCCAGAAACCGTAACAAATTGATGGCAAGATAATAACGGTACGAATATGTTAATTGAGAACTTCGAGTGTAAGGATCGCTGGTGATGATAGTTTCATTATAATTCTGTTGTCATCATGGCAGCAGCGTATTCATCAAAATCACTGCTGGACATAGGCCTCCCTCAAATTTCGCCACAACGAGGGACAGGTCTGTTGGTCTAGTGGTCTGTGGCTCTGACGGCTACGCCGAGGGTCTTTGGTTCGATTCCCACCCAGGACAAATGTTTGTGTAATGAGCACGATCATTTGTTTTGTCTGAGTGTAATTTATCTATAATATGTATGTTTTTAGAAATATATGTATGTTTATCAGTTGTCTAGTAATCACAAGCTCTACTTAGTTTGGGACTAGATGAAGTTGTGTGAAAGTTGTAGAATATTATTATTATATCGGTCATCGGTCCACTTTGTATGAAACCGCCACTACAGAACCTTTCGGCCTCGGGCTCATTGACCATTCTGTTCTACGAACAATGTAGTACCCTATTGTTTGACAGCAAGTCTCACATCCAGTTTTCACGGAGGTAATAATCCTCACGACTGCGATCACGCTACTTTCGATCACAGTAGCCAATGTCAGCAGAGATTAGCCAAGTACGCTGAAGATAATTATTATAGTGCACAAGTGAGTGCACAAACACAGGTGCACTCTCTGTCTCTTTATTCTCATAGTCCGATGGGACGGCAATCCGAGACGACTGATAAGAGATCAGGCAAAGGACCAACACCTTATCTCTCTCCGGTCAACAAGGAATCAGAGGCGTAGCGGTAAACTAATTTAGACGCGGGCGAAGGCGCATAGGAGAGGCCTTTTTCCATATATGTATATAAAACGAAAAGCTACTATATTAACTCACAGCCGAAACTACTGGGCCTAGGAACGTGAAATTATGTACAAGGCTTCCTTTTATGACGTAGGCGAGCACTAAGAAAGGATTTTACAAAATTCAGCCCCTGACGGGATGAAACGGGGATCTAAAGTTTGTATAAAGAAACCTACTATCACGCGGGCGAAGCCGGGGGCAGAGAACCTAGTCTTTCATAAATTGGAAAACGAGATAGCGACTGTCACAACCCAGTGTTCGACCGCATCATCGCTTACCATCATGTGAAATAATGGTCAAATGCGAGCCTACCAATCATAAAAAAATCTCTCGTTCTTAAAGAGCTCTAACTTGCGCGTGGCCCTTTTGGGTGCGAGGCCGTGGGCGAGGGGCCGCTTCGCCTACGCCTAGCTACGGTACTGCAAGGAATGGTATGATATGGTAGTTGGCGGTAGTTTATTTTATTATATTCTATAAAACATAGCTCCACTAACAAGGTTACAGAACTATTTACCCTCCCTGAGAGATAGCGTGATGCTATCTCGTCAAGTGTTTTGTCAGCTAGTGCTAGGCTGCGGTTGTCACTTAACAAATTATCTCCATCCTTTTTAGGAAACTTTTTTCTTGAAGAGTTGTTTATGAGTTTTGCTTAAAAGGCTGGGAAGATTTCTAGATATTGACGGTTAAGGAGTCAATGCTCTATTTAAGGTCCTCTGTAGTGCTAAAGTAAGTATATTTTTTTGTTCAAATAGCGACATATCAAGGTATCTTTTTAGTGTACATGCATAGATATAGGTAATCATTGTTGCACACTACAACCAATTACAATTATAAGCTTAAGTGTTTTTTTTTTATGTTGGAAATCATCCTGTAATAGGACATAGGATTTTTCAATGCACTGACTCGAAAACCCACTCTTTTCCCTAACACTGGGTGCAAGGCACGCAATATACTTGTGGCGACATCTATGGCGTCACATAAGAACTAATCCTGCATCGCGCAATCAAAGTTCTCCGCGCGATTAGAACATATAGAACAGCCCGAAATCATCTATCGGGCAGCTGCCCACCAGGCATAACACCCGTCTGGTTGGAGGATCCCCCCTTTTCAACGGAGGTATGTGGGACTTTACACTCTGTTCCGCCTTCCTCCAAACTGGTGACCCCGACTGTTTTCTGCACTTGTGCTGAAAAGTGCGCGAGCTAGGCTCCGCCACAATTTATTGTATCAGTCTAGGCGCTAAACGATCCCTAAGAGCCGCTGGTCAACCCCCTTTATTTATTTCTTCATAATTGTCGTAAATGTTGGTGAGAGTCACGGGAGTGCGGTGGATGCAAGACGCACAGGATCGGTCGTTGTGGCGTCGCCTGGGGGAGGCCTATGTCCAACAGTGGACGTTTTTCGGCTGAAATGATGATTCTGAAGTGTCGCAATAACAAACTCTTGGGATAATTTTCTAATACCGCGCGGGCAAAGCCGCTAGCAGTACCTAATTAGTACATTTATAATTGACTATTTTTCATTATAAAAATAAAAAAAAACAGGGCAAGTGCGAGTCGGACTCGCGCACTCGCAAACAGCTATGAAAACAGTTAGATTCCCAAATTGAGCTACGAAGATTTTTTTTTGTGAAATCACTACAAAACAGTTTTTAGATTTTTTCCTATACTTGTGCTATGAAACTTTGCTTCATACCAAATTTCAGGATTCTAGGTCAACGGGAAGTACCCTATGAATGTTGATTCTCTTGAGAGTTTCGAAATATACGTTTTTTGCGACATAAACGACAGTAATTTTTTTTCCGATGTTTTCATAATTTCAAGGGACCGCAGACTTTATATATTGTTTTAATTTCAACTCGATACCTCCACGCGTATCCGAGATAAAGAATTCCGTTTTACTTTTGAGGTACGGAATCCTAAAAAGTATAGACATGAGAGATTTTAAATTTGCAACGACGGTATAGTACATCAAACAAGTCTGGAACCACGAGTTAACACAATAGTTCAACGAATTTGAACTCCTGACCTTAATCGTCAATCAACGCCCTGATGCCGTCGTCAGGCGCCGCGGCATAGAGCCATAGAGATCAGATCATAGATTAATGTGGCATAGACTAACATAGACTGTAGTGATGGCCCAGTGAACAGGTTTCATGTTGCTCTGAGAAAGATTAGTGGAATTGTGGATTTTGGGATGATGAGCTATTAAATTAGGTAAGATAAGCGTTTCGCTTCGTCGTTTATATCGCGTACATCGAAGAACTGACAACAGACAATTTGCCTGCTGCGGTCTTCCCGTCCAACTATAATACTCAATACTCAATTCTTTATTGCATTCCACAATGTAGACTTCGATGGTAAATATTTGACAAAAGAAACAATCATGGACCCTGTCGGGCACAGCAAAAGAAGGATATAATAAGCGGAGGAGGAATTATTTTACGCTTCTTATCATCTAACTTAGTCTAAATACATTTTATGAAAGAATTTATTAATAATAATAATAAGAATTTGTAATAATAATAATCAATAATGTCAATATTTCAAATGTAATTTATAATAGTAATTAATAATGTCAATGTTTAAAATGTAATTTGTAATAATAATAATTAATATAGGTGTCTTCAAGGTTAGAGTGAATAGCCTTTTAATAAACTATTGCGCCTCACCATCAATGATTGCATTACTGCTTACCATAAGGTGGGATCGCAGTCAAGCACTGGTTTATATCAATTTAAAAAAAAAGTACTTTAGTTCCAGATGAGCTGGGGGCTCCCCCCCAGAGGGAGCCTTTGGGGGAGGCCTATGTCCAACAGTGGACGTCTTTCGGCTGAAATGATGATGATGATGATGATGATGAGCTGGGGGCTAAAAGAGCTACTTATACTCATTAAACGCAAAGTGATATCTTGGCGTATGTGTTTCTATCCAGCGGGGCCACTCGAGCTAGACCAAAAGGACTAGGGGCATTGCTTTGTTTGTTCAATGTACCTCATGAATTTACTGACAAAATCTAATGTACCTCAACTATTTTGATAGAAAATACAATTTGCCTCGTCCATCCTGCGGGGCCCTCGGTTCTATTACGCTTGGAATATACAAAAACAATACTGATCTTAACTTGTGCGAATGTACCTTTCGATTCTGGTGAAATATAGCCTTTAGTGAGAAAATAAATTTATTTATTTATTTATTTATTATATCCTTTATTGTACACCAATATAAATATAAAAAGAAACTAAACTAAAACACATACGAACATACAATGGGCGGCCTTATCGCATTCCGCGATCTCTTCCAGGCAACCTGGAATAGACAGTAATTGCCTGGACAAGAAATGGGGCTGTCATTGGTGTGACAGAACCTGCATCAAACATAATATATTATAATAGATACACAAATACATACATATGCTATATAATAGATACATATATACATATATTGAAAACTATAGACAGAAATATGAATCATGACTATCGATACTCACAGCGACAGGTAATGTTCTCTAACGAGTCTTTAATATAAATGTACATAATTATGATATCGAACAATTATGAATAAAAAACACTTCCGATTTCTCTTTTGCATCAAAATTTTGGACGTATTCTCAATGCATAGGCAAAGACCCACTGACAAATAAGATTGTTGTTAACAATTAATCAAAGTAAGGAAAAAGCAAAGAAAAAAATCAGCCAAGTGCGAGTCGGAGTCGCGCACGAACGGTTCCGTACCGTGCGTAGCAAAACACGCCAAAAAAATCACGTTTGTTGTATGAGAGCCTCACTTAAATATTTATTTTGTTCTGATTTTAGTATTTGTTGTTACAGCGGCAACAGAAATACATCATCTGTGAAAATTTCGACTATCACGCTTCATGAGATACAGCCTGGTGACAGACGGATAGACAGACAGATGAACGGGCAGCGGAGTCTTAGTAATAGGGTCCCGTTTTACCTTTTGGGTAAGGAATCCTAATAACAAACAATTCATTCCAATTTAATTAACCAAATAGTTGAACTAAAGTTAAATCCAACTAAATCAGCTCACGGAATACAGCGCGAGGTGCAAACGGGCACACACAATCACGTTCACAAACAAAGGTACTGCGCAAATGTTGGTGCGTACCTAAGCTGTTCAAATGTTTGATCCAATACGTTGTTGGATGTCTATTGCAAAACTGGAGCTAAAAATAATTTTACTGTGACGAATTTCACTGCCCTCCAGGCCTTCAGGATTATTCGCAATAGTAACCGAGGCCTTCGTAAAGGGCAAGTAAAGGAGGTTTTTTCTAGAAGTCCCCACCGACAAATGCCCACCAGTGGGGTTTTCTAAAATAAACTGTAAAGGAACACGTGAGAGTTTTAATCAGTAAAAATCTGACATATTTGCAGTAGTTTCACATAATATTCGTCTTAAAGTTCTTACAGAAGGTTAACTGGTTGATATTGTCGTCAACGAACCCATACGTTTAAGTTTGTGTCCCGTTAGAGCAGCGGGAATGTTTGGAAAAGGCAAAGAAGGAACAGGAGTGGGTTTTTAGTCAGTAAAAGTCTGACACTATCTCCAGCTCCCCAAGAGCGGGATTTGTCATAAGATGATTTTCCTACCCAATAAAAAATAAAAAAAACCATGGCCCTCGCAAAAAGCAACAATTTTTTTATTATTTTTAATTTATTTATTTATTATTTTATTTGGATACGAAGTCCTTCAGTTGGAATAATACAGATTAAGTACCTACATGTCTTTAAATAGTTAATTTGTTTAATATTAGAATATGGATGTACATATTTTAATGTTTTTGCAGTATTTGGCAATAGGCGTGTGTAACTCTTTACTGCACCGACTCACTATTCCGAGACATTTTAGTGTTCCGAAAGATCGGAACAGCAGTAATGTTTTAAATGCATCATTTAGAACAATTGGAACACTGAAACACTCTTTACTTTAAGTGACCTGCAGTTTTTTTAAATTAAAATTAAAATGTAAATAGTGTAAATATAATTAACCTGAACTAAAAACATCTGCTTAAAATTATTCTTCAATTAAATAAAACTGTTAGTGTTTATGACGCGACGTAACAGATCACGATTCCATAACATTCAGTGTCGGTATTTGTATTTTTCTTTTGAGCCGTCGCTGTTCCAAATGATACATATCATCTAACATTTTTCAGTGTCAGTGTGACTTTGACGCGACGCGACGTAACAGATCACGATTAATTTGAGCCGATGTTCCAAATGATACATATCACTGTTCCGGAACATTTCAGTGATTCAGATGCAAATGTTCCAATCGCAAAGATGACACACTGCCTAAGCCTATTTGGCAACAAACGTATCAAATCAACCTTCTCGGCAAACTTCGTTGAGGTAGTCGACAATAGATTTCTTAGCTCGATTTTACCGAGATCGCGCCTGTTGATCTATGATTCCACATAATGTCCAGAAAGTTGCGCAGACATTTGAGATACAAAGAATCAATTTTCGAATAATTAAAACGGCCACTGAACTTCACTCGACGAAATCCCGCCAAAAACTCCGTCACAGACAAAATTGACAACGGATTGAAATGTTGCCAATGTGAGAAATAAATCATACTAAATATTATTAGGCTAACATTTGTGAGTTATTGTTTTGTTGTACAATAAAGTTTAATCTATTCTATTAACACCAAGCCAGACATATTCCTAAACGGCCTCAAAATAAAAAGGTACTAACAAAAAAAAATCCAATCGTGTCACCCCACTATATGGGTCAATGCTGCCGTCAACGATCGCATGTCAAGCCGTACTTACTCAAAATCTTTGGACAGTATTTCTTGTCAAGCCCAATTTCCTCAGATTGAGTTCCTCAGTTGTCGTTAACTATCTTATCAAGGCCCGAGGCGGTCTCCTGACCCGGTATTAAGCTCAGTTACTGGCGAACTTGAGCCCTTCCTAAGTAAGGGTGAAAAGGAAAAATGTCGGGTATTTGAGAGCCTTTACCCACCTACTCGAGTTTTTGTGAAATTCGAAAAGTATTTCGAAAATTTGTTTTGTTTAAGAAAAGTTTGGTGGATTGTTGAAATTGCGAATTTATGGAATAGAAAACATTTTTAAAAAATTAGGCGTTCTTACGGTACTTCACACCGGAACAGCTTCTAATGTTATACAAAGCATAGGTCCGATCGTGTGTGGAGTACTGCAGTCACATATGTGCTGGTGCTGTAACATTTTACAAAAAGATGGAGATGAAGATGGCATTCCATCTAGCAGCTTTGGACTCAGTGGAAAGTCCAATCTACAAAGCCTCGAGCACAGGCGCAGGGTAGCCAGCCTATCGGTATTTTACAGGTTGCGTTATGGAGAGTGTGCCAGGAAATGGATTACTTGATTTCGCCATCGGACAACCCGACGTACGGCAAGTTTTTCAAACGACCATTACGTTTTTGATACTTCAACGGTCCGGACTAAGCGTTTCGCTTCGTCGTTTATACCGCGTACATCGAAGGACTGGAATAATTTGCCTGCTGCGGTCTTCCCGTCCCCGTCGGCTCTTAATAAACTAGTGCGCCTCACCATCGATGATTGCATCACTGCTTACCATGAGGTGGGACCGCAGTTAAGCACTGATTTATACCAATTTAAAAAAAGTAGGTACAACTTCATACTTGACCTACAAAATGCAAAAAACTAAAAAAAAAAATTGAATTACGCAGTCGACATTGGAGCATCCTGCTGAGAGAGGAGGCTTGAATCCCAGCAATGGGAATATTATAATTTATTACCACCTTTTACTGACACACTCACACTTCACACTAAGCACAGATCATACACTAAACATATAATACATACGTACAAACACACATACTTACACTATCCATTTGATGGCAAACTTAAGTTTTTTTAGTAATTAATTTCACTATCGTAGGCAGTCTTTCTTTATTTCTAAATAACTGTGATAATGGGATCTTGGGCTGGCGAACCTTAATACAAGTTACTTTACATAGTAACTAACCCTAGCAAAGCTAGAGCCGGTGGCCGAGTGATAACAGCCCCAACTTACGAGTTGTAGGTCGCGGGTTCAAACCCAACCAGGCGCATTACTTTGTGTAATTGATTTCATCACCACTGCTCTCAAAACGGTGAAGGATAACATCGTGAGGAAACCGGCATGTCTTAGAACCAAAAATTCGAAGACTGATGCGCTGTGGACTACGGCCCGTTCCCTCTCCTAGAGAAGCCCGAGTCCCAACAGTGGGAACATTATAAGGCCGACTATGCTATGCTATGTAACCTAGCTAGGACGCCAGGACACCCTTCTTCTACATTTAAATTGGTCATTTATCTACTGTAAACTGTGTAGACTGTACCTCATTTTGTGAAAATAAATAAATTATTATTCGTTTATTCATTAGTTAACATATAAATTATATTTTTAAATAATTCAATTAAAAAAAAATATATATAAAAAAATAGTGTCCCATCGGTATCGGGGACAAGGTCCCGGCGGTCAGGGCTCCAGAGAAAGGAACTACCTAGCAATTCGAGGCGTGTCCAGGGGTACGCTTTCTGAATCAAGCCCTTGATCCAGCCGTCTAACGCGAGCCTCCTAAGGTGTTATTAACTTATAATTATAGGGCTGATTATAGTTATACTTACGTTAATGCTATAAAATGGCCTCTACCTAACCCCATAAAACAATAGGCATAAATTTCGCTACATAAACAAAGAAAATGTGTTCATAAAGCCATAGTAACGCAGGGGAAAACTTTTCACCTCGCTTTTTCTAAGGCTTCGTAAAGGAACTTGTTTACTTCGCCCTGTTCATATTGAAATACTGCTCACGTTTTCAGAACTCGTTCAGAAACGTGCCTGACTTTCAAATGATTTGTTTCAAAGTTGCCAGGATTAAAATTGAAATGTTTTGAGTAGTTTCTTACAAGTTGAAATGGGGTATGAAAATGGGTTCTTGGAAGTTTTTTGTGAGAGGTTATGATTCGTTTTTGTTAATTGAGTTCGTTTTTTTAGTAAAAATTTATTTTGAACAAAAATAAAAACACTCAACTAATTAAAATTATCGTAGGGGCCCAGCAGGGTCGAAGCCTATTGGGGCCACAGGTAGTGTGAAAGTGACCTATTCGCTTTTTTTAAATTGGCTATTGGCTGGCCTGACAGTTGGTCTTATGGTTAGTGGCCCTGACTACTATGCCGGAGGTCGTGGCTTCGATTTCCACCCAGGACAAATGTTTAAGTGATGAGCACGATCATTTGTTCTGTGTCTGGGTGTAATTTATCTATAATATGTATGTATGTAGAAATATTTAAGTATGGTTTTCAGTTGTCTAGTACTCGTAACACAAGCTCTGCTTAGCTTGGGACTAGACGGCGTTGCGTAAATATTATGGTTTTTTGAAAAGTGTTTTCTACTCGGGTTCTCTCCCAGTGGTTTTTCCTTACTCCCGCCCTGAGACCTTCAGGGAAAAGGAGGTTCGGATCCCCTGCTAATGAGTTACAAATACTGTGTCCCCCAGTACTTTACTTAAAATATTAACTGTATGGATTGCTGCTTGCTTTTGTATTATATGAATGACTTAAAGACCTCTAGGTTATAGCTATTAGCTGTACGCACAAAAAATCTGAAAAATAATGTTTTTGTAGTTTGTTTTTCTTAAGCAATCCAAGGGTCTCTAAGTGTCACCTATATACTTACAACACACGACTATCAAATACCTACACAATCTTATCACAAAGGTTATCTAATAATGGCGGGGTCAGCAGAGATCAAAGCGCACACGCACCTAATTGCGCATCCTTATATTGTTGGAGAGACATCATTATTATTATCACATAGGCAAAGTCCGTTGTGTAAACTTGATTTGGTATCTACGTGTTGTGTTTTTCTGTATTGTTTTTTGGGATACGAAGGAAAAACATTTATAAGTAAGTATACTAGCTCTCCCCCGCGTCGTTGGTTACTGCTCCGCTCCCGTGGTGTTATGTTATATAGCCTATAATCTTCTTCAATAAATGGGGCATGAGGTCTATCCAACAGTAAAAGAATTATTTAAATCGAATCAGTAGTTAAAATGCGTGTCAATTTGCGCGTTCAAACGAAGTTTCTGTATTTAGGGTTCCGTACCTGAAAAGGAAAAACAATGTCTGCCTGTCAAGACCCTTTATTTCGGAAACGCGTGGAAGTATCGAATTGAAATTAAAACACTATATATATATATATACTCAGGTCTGCGTTCCCTGACAGCTGTGGAAAAAAAACAAACTTCTAAGTTAACTAAAAAAAAAATATACAGCCGTTTATGTCGCAAAAATGAATATTTAGACACTCTCAAAGGAATCAAAATTCATAGGGTATTTCCCGTTGACCTAGAATTCTGAAATTTGGCATGAAGTAAGTAAGTAGTATTAAAACAGTAAATTTGTTGTTACGCCACAAAAAAAAAATTACGATTCGAAAAATCGAGACTCCATTCGGGAATTTAACTATTCGAATAGATTAGTTTGTACGGAACTATCAGTGCTCGAGTCCGACTCGCACCTGCCTAATTTTTTAATATTAGTATTCTATATAGCTAGTATCTACTCTAGCTTCTGCCAGCGGCTTCACCTGCATGAATGAAAGTAAAAAAAAACCCAAGGGCATATACTCCCAGAATAAAAGTATCCCTACGTGCTTATTACAGTATATACAAAACCCAAAAAGATATAAATATATATGTATGTGCATTTTAATTATATGTATACTTTTTTTTTACTCTGGTTTTTCGTGTAAAATTTTCTTTTTATGCACCTACCATATTGTCTCTTCACCACCCTAGGTTGACTGGTAGAGAATGCCTAAGGCATTTAGTCCGCCTTTGTACTTTATGTTGCATGAAGTTTAATTAATAAATAAATAGATAAATAACTATCTTCGAAAAAGAAATAACATGCCATTTATGTATATTTATTTTAGTTGATAATTCCAAGTCTCAAGCTATATATGTAAAATATATAATATGGTATAGATTTTATACTTCATTATTTGTAGTTAATGCTATATGAATCCAGTATAGTTTCATCATATATATCTACCAACTATTGAGGAGGAACTTCGTCTCTTCGCTAAATTCTGGAGACAGATGTACCGTGAAAAGTCCCATTAGTACAGCCAAATGTTAACAAATGGTCTTAAAGTTCTATTTAAATTGATTGACAATAACAAACGATGGTGAAGTCATTTTGAATCGTGAGTAGAACACGAGATCATCAGTTATCATTAAGGAAAATCTCTAAAATTCTGAAGATCTCTTCAGAATTTTAAAGGTTTTTACCTCTTTAGTTGGATACATGCTGGCTGACTTTAAGAGGAGGGCTCCATATTAGGCTCCCACTTAAATGGCACTTGAGTGCATGGCACCTGGGGTATTCCACATTCGGCACCTATTGATATTTTTCACACCACAATTTCGCAGTTTGGAAAAATATCAGTAGGTAGGTACTAGTGTTGGGACTTTTTTTTTTGGCACCTTCCAAAAATATCAATAGGTGCCGTATGTGGAATACCTCCTTAAGAGCACCAAACCCGAGAAACATTTCCATATAATCGGTCTTACGTGGTACATCTTTTTTTAGATATTTTAGAAACACAAGTATCTTGTGGATATCATCTAGGTATTTATTGAAATCAAAACATAAAGTGTAAAATTATTACAGATTTTCAGAGGTCTTTACTGGATAGTAAATACCTCTGAAAATCTGCTATTTTACGTGAACTTTATAATGTACTCGTAAATTAAGAAGTAAAGAAAATATATTTATAGAAACCTTGCACATGTAATCGAAATTCTGAATAACTAAATTTTTTTCAAAAAATATTAAGGTTTCTCAAAAAAACACGTATTTCCTGGAGTGAGTTTTGTGTAATATTCGAGTGAAATTACCGAATGCCATTTTTTAAAAGAAGCAAGCGCTTAAACCATGCTCACGTTTACGATAAATGGATGCGGAACGGCCTTCTTAATATCGTTAAGTTTAAAAAAAAATCTAGAGTTTTTGACCGAATTTTTTCGAGTGTAGTTTCGCGACTGTTTTAATTATTCGCAAATTGATTCCTAGTGGACCTTGTGTTGTAAAATTATTGTAGTTTTGTATCAAGTGTCTACATAGCTGGACAATATGTGGAATCATTGAAAAAGGCGCGATTTCGGTAAAATGGAGCTGAAAATGATTGTAGTACGTATTGACTACCACAGCGTTTTATTTTTATAAAAACAAAACAATAACTACTTAAGATTTTAGAATTTAAAATTTGGAGGCCCTGTAGCGACATCTATCGCGTCACATAAGAAAATCCTGAATCGCGCAATCAAAGTTCTCCGCGCGATTAGAACATATAGAACGGCCCGAAATCATCTATCGGGCAGTTGTAGCCCACCAGACATAACACCCGTCTGGTCGGAGGATCCTCCCTTTTCAACGGAGGTTTGCGGGACTATACTCTCTGTTCCGCCTACCTCCAAACTGGTGACCCTCGACAAAGAACGTCATCGCAGCCTTCGTGCAGCTACTACTTCGTGACGTCATCATCACTTCCTCAAGCTTTCGAGCAGCGAGCCATACAGCCAGCACCCACGGCTTTAAAGGGTATCCTGACCACCAGCATGCCTACCTGGTCATACCTGGTCATCACCCTCAGCCTCATCAGCGACCTTGGCGAAGCACACTGCACCTTCGGCCAGTCACATGAAGAGCAATGAAGAACCTCTCCTGGTCGACGCAAGCAGTCAAGCCACTACGTCGCACAGCACCGCTCCGACTCACTGGAGCCAGCAGCACTACTCCGACTCACTGGAGCCTGCAGCATCATCCCGACTCACTGGGACAGCACTACCCCGACTCACTGGGGCATCACCGCAGACAGTTCCGACTCACCGAGAACTATGCGGCATTCGGTTCCGACTCACTGGAACCAACCTACCACTGGCCTGGCACGCATCAAGAAGCATCAAGAACCATCGATCTCCGATCTCCGGAGGGGAGTGATGTAGCGACATCTATCGCGTCACATAAGAAAATCCTGAATCGCGCAATCAAAGTTCTCCGCGCGATTAGAACACATAGAACGGCCCGAAATCATCTATCGGGCAGTTGTAGCCCACCAGACATAACACCCGTCTGGTCGGAGGATCCTCCCTTTTCAACGGAGGTTTGCGGGACTTTACTCTCTGCTCCGCATACCTCCAAAGCCCTTTTAAAAAATAAGCATTATTTTTTGTAATTTTTTAAATATTTCTTTGACTTAATCTCGTAGACATACACGTTTCAAATCGTAAGTTAGGGTCGGTATCGCGATTTTTTTTTATTGAGCCGACTAATATAATTGACTAGGCGCGTTTTGATAGGCGCTTGGTCATAATTATAGTCAATTTTCATAAAATATTTTTTCATAGTGATCTATTTTATATTTATGGATTTCCAGAGGTTTAAAAAAGTTCAAAATGAGTAAAACATGGCCTTGATACTTTCTAAACTTGACACTGGCTAAACCTTCATCATCATCTTCCTGCCCTTGTCCCATCTTATTTGGGGTCGGCGCAACACGTTTTTTTCTTGCATTCTATCCTGTCAACCGTCATACTATCACTAACTTCCTTATCTTTCATATCACTGTTCACACAATCCATCCATTTTTTCTTTGGCCTCCCTCTCCCTCTCCACCCATCCACATGTATAGTCATAACTGGCTAAACCTTGCGTAGACAAAATAAAAAAAAAGTAGTTTAAGCATTTTTGAAGAACAAATTAAATTTTACGGACTGCCCTGGCGCTTTTACTTGAAATACTTTATTCTAACCTAAACAGATAAAATACTAAGTTCAGTCCAGCAAAAGAACACAGATTTCCAGCCCCCGACACTATAAAGTTCCCCTAACAAAGTTTCCTTCGTCCAGCTAAGCCATTACCGCATTACCGCAACCCGTGGCCGCAATCCATTAGTGTCCGACACTGCTGACACTGGTGTCCAAGTTGCGGCAACTTGCCACTTAGTGTCATAGCTCTCGCAAGACTCCGCGGTTTACGAGTTAATTCATGACGAGGGAGATTGGATTAAAAGTAAAACTATATATACACTAGCTGACCCGGCAAACGTTGTTTTGCTATGTATATAATTTTTTTTTATCTATAATTGAAAAAAAAAATAGATGTTGTCCGATTCTCAGACCTACCCAATATGCACACAAAATTTCATGAGAATCGGTCAAGCCGTTTCGGAGGAGTATGGCAACGAAAACTGTGACACGAGAATTTTATATATTAGATATTATGTACTAGTTATATATATATATATATATATATATATATATATAAGTATTTGTTACACCCCTAGTTTTTAATTAGTATAAAAAAATGGGGCTCTATCCGTACCCGTTACTGATCATATTTTTGTAATCAAAGGTAAAAAAAAACGAAATACCAAAATTATCCACGATAATTTGTCATAATTGGTAAATTCATAATAGAAGCAATCATTCATAACAATTGCTACTAGAAAATACTGCGCGCAGTGTTTTTCCATTTTGATCGTCATTTATTCATTCATTAATCAATAACCTGTACAATATTTCCATAAATTGAGTGACATTTTGGGTTATAAACAAACGCTAATAACTTTGCTGTTTATGACTATTATTTATTGAGACTTCGCTTAAATAATAACAAGAACATTTCTAATAAGCCCTTTAATTATTTGTACTAATTAAAAATTTGTGGTGTATTTAATCCAGCTTCCGCTGGGCCCCTACGGTTTGTTGCCATCTCCTTGACGCGCGTGGAACAGTACGTGCCGTAGAAAACTTGGGCTCGGTCCGAACGGATACCGGACGGTCGGACGGCGAGCTACCTATTGCTCGCCGTCCGCAAGCCCGCGCCTACGGTGGCCAGACACACTACCAAACTTACAAAGGAATTGATTAACTCTATAGAAATTAGTTCCAACAGACCTGCCACTGACCAGAAAGGAGAAATTAAAAAGAAGCTTCATTTCTTTTTAATTTCTCCTTTCTGGTCTGGCTTTCGCAGGTCTGTTGGAACTAATTTCTATAGAGTTAATCAATTCCTTTGTAAGTTTGATGATGTATTATTTTTACTGTTTCAGTGTGTAAAAATATAATAAAATGAAAATAATATAACTATATAATAAATAAAAATATAACTTTAGTTAAGTAAGAGAGTTATGTTAATGGTTTTACTGAATATAATTGTGTAAACTATACGTACATACATGTACGTCCTTACCGCAAACATTTTTTTTACCTTACTATAATATACCGATTGTACTTGTTTTGCAACTTGCAGTTACTTGCAGAAAAACGTACGAAAATTTTTATATTCTGGAGGAGAGATGTTACAGAAGTTCGGTTCCGATTCCGATTTAGGTTCCGATAAGTTTTAATCGGAACTTATATCGGAGGTACAAACAAGTTTATAAATTGTCGCGAAACCTGATCCTTCGCGCCTTCTGTCTATTACTCTTTTACATGTTTTGTTTCGTATTTGGAATGTGAATTCTTCTTCATTTATACATAACTCAGTTTTTGATTAGTTTTAAGTAGTGTGGCCTCTCACTTCGGTTCCGATTGCGATAAAAAAAAATTAAAAACTCCGGTTCCGACTTCGGGTCCAACCTTAAGAAATAATCTAGCTAGATTTATCTGAGTCGTCTTTTCGTTATAACTTCTTAAGATAAACGTGTCCCCCCTAATTATAATGTTAATTGATGCAAATATTATGCAAGTGTCACACATTAGATGCCAGACCTTGATTCGAGAGTAGCAGCCTGGTAATGTCTAGACTTGACGTAAATTAATGCTTCATTTATAGCATAATATTTTGTGAGGCTATGGAAATCTTATGGGTTACTTGGGGTTAATGTTCAATGTCACTGATATTTTTCGAGAAGGTACGGACATTACACGGGAAATATCACTTGAAAAAGAAATCTATTCAACGTGTGCCATGAGTGTGAGATGAGTTGTCGTAGTGTGTGCGTGTGCCGGTTGCATTTCGGGGAATGTGCGTCGGAATTGCGTAACCTAATTCCGCCTAGCCTGATCCATCATCAGGTGAGATAACGGTCAAGCGCGAACCTACTATCAAGAATTAAAAATAAAGTTATTAGAAGGTATCTTCTGCAAACGGTGAGCCTTTTAATCAACGATCCATAAAGAACTTTTGTTTCCACTACTGGGGCTTTTTTTTCGGTGGGAAAATCATCTTATGACATCTCTCGCTCTTGGGCGGTGCGGGAGATAGTGTCAGACTTTTCTTACCAGGGCTGAGTTTTCTTCTTGCTTATTAGAAAAGGTCTGGTATCTAATTAAAGTCTCACAGAATAATATTCATAAACAGCAAACTAACGCTAATAGCGTTATTTTACATTCAGTCAAAAAAGTATCGGGAATGGATGATTTGTTTATGGTTCTATTTTTGGATTTTGCACCACGACAATGCGCCTTCGCACAAGGCTATCATTGTGAACGAATTTTTGACCAAACACTCAACAAATACCATCCAGCAACCACCATATTCACCAGATATGGCTCCTGCTGACTTTTTTCTTTTTCCTAAACTCAAATTACCACTTCGTGGCACCCGTTTTCAATCGATAGAAGACATAAAGGAGAATTCGCGGCGAGAACTGAACTCAATTCCGGAAGCAGCGTTTAAAAAATGTTTTGATGAATGGATTATTCGTTGGCGCAAGTGTATCGTTTCTAAAGGAGCATACTTTGAAGGCGATAAAATAAATTTGGATGAATAACAGACATTTTGTGTATTATTGATCTTTTCCCGGTACTTTCTTGACAGAGTAGTATATCCCAAAATGTCACTCAATTTATAGAAATATTGTACAGGCTATTGATTATGAATGAATAAATGACGATCAAAATGGAAAAACACTGCACGTAGGATTTTCTAGTAGAAATTGTTATGAATGATTCTATTATAAATTTACCAATTATGACCAATTTTCGTTTTGATTACAAAAATATGATCAGTAACGTGTACGGATAGAGCGCCATTTTTTTTTGTACTCATAAAAAAAATGGGGTGTATATTATAAATGGTTCAGGCTCTGCCTAGTTCGGCTACAGATGACTACACCACAAATACTGACCTAAATTAGCCTGTATAAATTTTTGTATCTAAGTTCCTTTAAACAAAAACAATATTATTATTAAAAATAAATTAGCATTGTTGCTCGGTTTTTTTTTTAAATTTGATGGCACGGTATGAGCAGTGGCAGCTTCGATTCTCACACGTAACAAATAATTGTATGGTCTACAGATATTTATTCCGGATCTGAGTGTCTTTTGTGCACGTTATTTTACATGTTTCGATGTATTTCACCAAGGCATCGAACAAGGCAGTATCTCGGATTACAGTCCAAACAAAATTCAAACATAGCACTATCACTTTAAGGTTCATTTTGCAAAATGACTGAATTAATGTTACAACCTTGTTCGTTACGGGTGTCGGTTTGTGAACGCATGTACGTTAAAGGAGTAATCTAGGAATTACTCCTGTATCGGGTATCTGTACGTTCATGAAAATTCCTTCCACCAGTTGGCGCCACTTAACTGAGGGTCTTTTACTTTTGAAAACGTCTACAGGACATTGACGTCTAACGTTGATGTCAAACTAATGTCATTAACATAAGCGTTTTGACAGGTGTCTGGACCTGACGACTCAGTGCTGCCACTTGGTGAACGTCATTCTAGAAAACTCTTATTGTAGATCGTCCAATTTTTTAAATAAGGCTGTTTATATTTAACCCCATCTACTTCACCGTAGGCGCGGGCTTGCAGACGGCGAGCAATGGGTGGCTCGCCGTCCGACCGTCCGGTGACCGTACGGATCGAGCCCAAGTCGTTGACGGCGCGTACTGTTCCACGCGCGCCTCAAGATGTCAGCAAATCGTAGGGGCCCAGCAGGGTCGAAACCTACTGGGGCCACGGGTAGTGTGAAAGCGAAACCCCAACCGGAGCCCTCGGACGAAGGCAACGAAGGAACAGGAGTGTATTTTTAGTCAGTAAAAGTCTAACACTATATCCCGTTCCGCCCAAGAGCGGAGATGTCATTAGGATGATTTTCCCACCCAATAAAAAAAAACCCCATCTACTTACAGAGGTAATTATGTATAGCCTCACTTGTCGGGAAAGACTGGCTGGAAATAAGGACAATGGCGGTAAGTACTTGATATTGTTAGTTCTCAGTAATCAACGTATTTTATTTCAAAGGCATCGCCAGAAGTGGCGAGTTTCTCTCCGAACGCTCCATCAATGATGTTTTGTATCGCGGCGGGATCAGATTGTGGCTTTTGTTAACGTTGGTTAGTGATGATAGTATTCAATACTTCTGGTAAGTAGAACAAAGAAATCTTTATGAAGACTATGAAATTCGGGAGTATATTAGGGATATTATCACCACGTGGTAATAATTCATGTATGGATAAAGCTAAAGGTTAACTGAGGCCACATAGGTCCCTATGCCACGTATTGTGACATCGTATGACGTTGTTCGGCGCTTCGATTGGCTCGCTCCAATGTCTTAATCTATCAGAGAAAAACGCGGCAAACGTTTTGATCTTGCAGCTTGCAGACTCTTGAATTTTCTTGACAACAGATGACTTAGGAACTTACGTGGCATACGCAACGCTGTGTGTTACTTATGTTATGTTATGTTATGTCTGAGTGTGGTTTCCGCACTTAGGGCTTTATTTCACCGGGACACCATGGCGGCGCAACTGGTCGCGCCGCCATGGTGTCCCAGTGAAATATAGCCCTTTCATAAGATAGATTTTCATCTTACATACTCTTTGGTGGGGGCGAAATGTGAAAATATACCGGCTGGTCGACGCCACAATTTATTATATTTATTGTATTAGGCTGGTCGCCCGTAAAGTCCCCACTAAGCACAAGCCAGAATGCCTCCACCAAGGCGTATGAATGAAAAGTGGATTTTTCACTATAATTTTCTAAAATATTGTGTTTATGTAGTTTTACATATTATTTCAGAGTATGTTGAAAAACGTCGTTTAATACATGTGGGTAAGTGTTATTGCAATGTATTTGCTCCACAATTACTTTACCTTCGCCTTCGGGTGCGTTTACCGCCTTAGTTACAATGAAAAAGTTGCATCAAAATTTATTGACAGGTTTGACCTCGAACTCACCTGATGGTAAACTATGATATGGTTGACGATGATACTACAGCGAAATTCAGAATATTTTCATTTTAGGAGCAGTTGGTTTAAAATTGCTGAAATTTCCACACTGCATGTAAGTGATTGCACTGTCACACCTGCTAGGAGCCTTTTACAAAACCATTTTATAGAGCAGAACAATTTTTTAGCACAGTGCAGCAACGGCCCAGGTGTTCCAGGTCTGCAAAATGTTCATGTGACATTTACGTTTTCAAACGCACCCAAAAAAGAACAGGAATTCCTGTTACGAAGCACCGTTATTTAAAAACTTCAGCACTTAAAAGCATTGCAGTATTTCCCCACCAGCGCTCCAGCGCTTTACATACAGAAGCGAATTGTAAACGAGCAAGCGCCCAAGCTAATTTATTTACAATGTGACCTGGTTAAACTTCGACTGCTGAGCTGTGACCTGCGTTTGTCTAACCCTAGGGAAGAATAGCATATTGTGTGTAAGATATTTTGAATTAATTTCGGCACATGTCATTATGTCTTGAAGGAAGCATTCTTGAAGAAACAGAACAATGGGTAGAACAATGGAGTTAGGAGGCTTGAAGACGCGTTGATTATGGCTTTGGGGAAACCCTTTTTTATGTATTAAAAATGTACACAAATACAGGGGAAGGAAAACAAATTAACGTTGATACTTTTGGTTTTTCATACAACGCAAAATAAGTTTTCAAAGCAGTAGGTCTTATCTATATGTATGGAGCTTATCTATATCTAGTCTTAAATCTATTAAGTTAACAAATTTTAAATTGATTGTACTCATATTCTACTTAAAAGGCGTAAATTTTAAGTCAAATTAAGCATGACAAATGAAAACAATTTAAAAGTCCAAAGTCGAAGTCAAAGTGTTTTTATTTCACATAGGCCTACATGGGCACTTATAAAACGTTAGAAGCTAGTGCACTAGTGCTAGTGCAGAGACGAACCTGTCACCATTAAGCGAACGCAGATATAGACTCCAAAGGGCAATGGAAAGGGCTATGCTCGGAGTTTCCCTGTGTGATCGAATCAGAAATGAAGATATCCGCCGGAGAACCAAGGTCGCCGACATAGCACGAAGAATCGCCAAACTTAAGTGGCAATGGGCAGGGCACATTGCTCGCAGAACAGATGTCCATTGGGGCCGAAAGGTTCTGGAGTGGCGACCGCGTACCGGAAGACGCAGTGTTGGAAGGCCCCCTTCAAGGTGGACCGATAACCTGGTGAAGGTTACGGAAATACGATGGATGCGAGACGCACAGGACCGTTCTTTGTGGCGACATTTGGGGAGGCATATGTCCAGCAGTGGACGTCTATCGGCTGAAATGATGATGATGAGATATAGACTCTAGATTTGTTTATTTATTTATTAAAACTTCATGCAACACAATGGTACTAAGGCGGAAAGAAAAGATTAATAAGAAAACAAGGGAACAAATGTATACATAAAATAACATACATATATATATTTAATATAATATAGCATAGCATAGTCAGCCATGTTCCCACTGTTGGGACTCAGGCCTCCTCTCTAGGAGAGGGAACGGGCCGTATTCCACCACGCTGGCCCAGTGCGGGTTGGTGGATGCCACATGTTTTCGAATTTTTGGTTCTAAGACATGCCGGTTTCCTCACGATGTTTTCCTTCACCGTTTTGAGAGTAGTGGTGATGAAATAAATTACACAAAGTAATAGTTTGGCTGGGTTTGAACCCGCGACCTACAACTCGTAAGTCAGGGCCGTTACCAGTTCGACTCGCACTTGCCCAGTTTTTTAAAGTTAAATTCTTTGCCTGACCCAGTATTCGGCCATGGCAATGCCATCCGCTGACACTGTCATCAGGTCCGTACGGGAACTGCCACTGCTCCCTGCCTAATATAACATAAACCTACATACATATATAGAAATATATATAATTTATATAAGGAAAAACGGGGCTTTATATAAGGAAAGTCGGACTCGCGCCCTGAGGGTTCGTTACAAACTACAATTCCCGAATGGGGTTTCGAAGATATTACCGAATTGCAAAAAAGTATTTTTTTTTTGTGACGTAGTTAACAACAAATTTACTGTTTTCAGATTTATTCCTATACCTGTCCTATAAGACCTTGCTTTATGCCAAAATTCAGGATTCTGGGTCAACGGAAAGTACCCTATGAATTTTGATTCCTTTGAGAGTATCGAAATATACGTTTTTTGCGACATAAACGGCCGTATCTTTTTTTATTCGTTATCTTAGAAGTTTGATTTTTTCACAGCATCAAGAGACCGCAGACTTGACTAAATCGTTTTTATTTCAACTCGATACCTTCACGCATTCCCGAAATAAAGGGTCTTGACAGACAGACAGACGGACGGACAACAAAGTGATCCTATAAGGGTTCCATTTTTTTCCTTTTGAGATACGGAACCCCTTAAAATGAAAGGGTTTTTTGAGACTACTCCGCAATTTGTGTAGAAAATAAAGCCGCAACTTCCGCTTAAATAGGTTCAAGCGTCACGTCCAAACCGGAGCGGGCTTGAAGACGGCGAGCCATGTCATCCGGCCGTCCGGTATGGACCAAATCCGAGTCAATAGCGTGTTGTGTTCCACGCTCGCCTCAAAGAGACGTCCGCGGCCGACGCCTGCCACGGCTGCAGATTTTTCGAAGGAGATACCGTTCAAAAAGGACAACTAAAAGAAGACTGTGGGTTTAGTCAGTAAAAGTCTGACGCACCACCCAGAGTGGGAGAAGATATTCAGTAGCGTAGCGAAGCGTGGGCCCTTGCTTGGGCAAGGGAGGACTCTTTGAGACCGAGGGTTTTATTTTATAATTGATAGGCTCGCGTTTGACCACTATATTTCATCTGATGGTAAGTGACTATGTGGTCGAACACTGGGTTGCGTCAGTCGCGGTCTAGTTTACGAATTTATGAAAGAAAAAGGCCTCGCTGATGTGCCTTCGCCCATCTCTAAATTAGTCCACGCTACGGCTCTGAAGTTATTTGATGATTTTCCAAGTCAAAAGAAGATGTGGACTCTAGGTTGACTCAAGAAATTCTGATAACACTTTGCCTGACCTGGAAATCAAATCCAGGAGACCTATCTAGGTCATTCGCAGAGCTTTCTGAAATTAAAAATGGAAAACGCTTCTTGTCCTGATAAATTAGCACAATCTCTTTTATAATGTTTCTACTGCTTGAAGAAGAGACCTGAGTCGCCTTTTCTCTACTGAGAGAGTGGGTGGTCCCTAATACGTGGTACGTACCTACCAGGACATTCACTGGGATATAGCTAATATTTTTATGAATAACTTAAGTTTAATCAGCCTTATAATGTTCCCACTGCTGGGACTTAGACCTCCTCTCTAGGACAGGGAATGAATGGGCCGTAATCCACCACGCGGGCCCAATGCAGATTGGTGGATGTCACAAGTCTTCGAATTATTGCCGAAGTAACTTAAGCTACTTCTTATTTTGAAAGGGAGTTAATTCCCGGTGGGTAGGGTGAAAGAATCCCCCTGGAACGCAAAGTGCAAGTGAAGGACACAGGTGGACTTTAGTCAGGAGTGGCAGGCGGTCGCCTCCTTCTGCGAAGCAGTACCTAACGCTTGCAAGGTAGGCGGCTTCACGCCCCAGCCGCCGGGATCCCGATCCCGATTTCCGGCTACCGGAGGCGAGGGCTTGTGGACGGCGAGCAATGGATACCTCACCGTCCGGCAAGTCATCGACGGTGCGTAGTGTTCCATGCGCGCCTCATGGAAATATCAGCAAAAACCGTAAGGGCCCAGCAGGGTCTAAGCCTACTGCGGCCATGGGTTCGCATCTGAAAGAAAAACCCGCCCCTGGAATGCAAGGCAACGAAGGAACATAGGAGTGGGTTTTAGTCGGTAAAAGTCTGACACGCTCTCCCGCTTCGCCCAAGGGCAGGAGATGTCATTAGATGATAACCCAAATAAAAAAATGAAGGCTTTTACCTCGGTCAGAGATTAAGCATTGCCATACAACGTGGCAATGCCGCCAGCCTTTTGGGTACACTTCCAGTCCATATTTTAGCTAGTAGTTTTTGATTTAAGTGTATATATAGTTTTAATTAGTTAAGTGTTTTATGTATTCATTTTTTAAGGCTTAGTTGTTGAATAAATAAAAAAAAGGTGGGCTTTAGTCAGTCAAAATCTGACACGCCCTCTCGCTCCACTCTACTGTGGGAGAAGTCACTGGATGATTTCTCTCCCTCTCTCTCATTCAAAAAAAAAAGTAAACCACACCTTGCTGCCGAGTATCGAGGCACAGGACATAATTATATAGATAGTTACTTCATTACATTATGTAAAGAAGAACTAGAAAGCAGGGTCTTAATTAAGTTATCGGCTGAACTAATTAAATAACTTATTAGGTAAGCGGAGCATTCCTTATTGATCGAAGCCTGGCTCCGCTGGGTTACGATGTAGTTTTCTTGGAAAAGAGTAAAAGGAACGAAAGTAAATAGGTAGATTGTATTTTGGAATTCAGAAGAGAATTCATGAGTCTTATCCATTTATATTTAATACTTAATCTAGACTAATTTATATCTATAGAGAAAAGATTTTTATTTCGGTTTGTAATGAATAAACTCAACTCATTTTCAAAATTCTTTCATAGAACGCTACGCTACACGCTACTTTATCATTGAGTAACATAGGTTATATAAATTTTTTTCAATACACTTTTGGAGGTTAGCGGAACAGAGTAAAGTTCCGCAAACCTCCGTTGAAAAGGGAGGATTCTCCGACCAGACGGGTGTTATTTCTGGTGGGCAACTGCCCGATAGATGATTTCGGGCTGTTCTATATGTTCTAATCGCGTGAAGAACGTTGATTGCGCGATGCAGGATTAGTTCTTATGTGACGCCATAGATGTCGCTACACACTTACTCGAAAACGCGCATTTATACCACCGCTTTTAGGGACGCAATAAACTGTTTCCCGCACTAGTGCAGAAAAGTGCACGTACTCTCCCCGCCACAATTTTATTACATGTCTCGTATCAGGCTGGGCGCGCGTCGACCCTCAGGAGTCGCCGGTTAACCCTAGTTTATTAATTTCTTCGTAAGTGTATTGAAAAAAGTCTTTTAATACACGTGTAAGTTAGTCACTGCAGCCCTCGGCTCCATAACACATTCGCCAGCGGTTCGTGCGAATTCCGCCTCGGTCGCAAACAAACTTTCTGCACTTGTATCAAAATGGACTATTCTACTAGCAAAGCCGTTGGCAAAAGCTAGTAATGTTAAAAAGAAAAAACTTTATATTAAAAAGAAAGATTTTATTTTGTATGTTTATTTTTGTTTTTGTTTGTAAAGAATAAACTAAAAAAATCTATTTTCTATAGGTACCGATTTTTTAAATTCTTTCACCAATTGAATGCTACTTTGGATATAGTGACATAGGGTATAGCGTGTCTGTTCGATTTATTCAAAAATACTAAACGGATTTTCATAGGGCTTTCACTAATAGACAGAGCGATTCATGAGGAAGGTTTAGCTGTATAATACATGCATTTTATAGTAGAGAATAGCCGAGAATTTCAAAGATTTGTAACACCCGTGCGAAGCAAGATGGTCACTCGTAGCTAATAACACGGTACAACCAGTTTTATTCACCTATCAATTTGATTATCTGACCAAATTTCAAAAACAAAAGAGACATAATGTGGTACCTTTAAACTGGGTAGTGTAGGAACGCAGGGGTTAATAGGAACAAAACTTTACCTAGGTTTTTTACATTGGTATATGTTTATATTATTAATTTCTATCAAAACATCCGTTTTTATTACAATTAATGAATAAATAGGAGTACTTAAATTCTGAAAAAAATTGTCAATTAACGGGAAGATCCCCTTCAAACTTTTGTTCCTATTTACCCCTGCGTTCCTATTTACCCCATTTGACTGCATGTAAAAGTAGCAACAAGAAACATGTAACCGAGATATTTGTAATACATAAACATTGAAAAGTGTCCAAGGAGTTTATTGCACATTCTTCTTCATAGAGATCTACGCTTTGTAATGTACAATTAACATAATTTTTCATATTTGTTTTTAATGGTTTATTTGAAATAAATTCTTTGAACCGTCTTCTTCTGGCGGCTTCACAAAACGTATTAAACTTTCAGATACCTACGAAAAAAAGGCCTTTCAAATCTAATATTCACAATGGCATTACTGAAGCCAGTCTTCGTTAATGTTATTACAGTATTATGACGCACTGGTCCCCAGGCCCCACGTGAGGCCACGGTAATTGGATTTATTTATAAGCAACTCATGCGCAAGGTCGAGGGTTTTACCGCTAGGGGTGAACACTGCTGTGTTTTGTTGAGTGTAGGTGACAAGTGACAACTGTCGATGGCATTATTCTGAAACGAAACGAAAAAAATAATAGAAGTAAAGATTTTAAAAGATGTTTGTTTTGTGCGGCTTTTTTGTTTTTTACGAAATTATCAAGAATGTGACAATAAATAATATTTACGCTCTAAATACAAATTGTTTGTTTATTGTTTCTATAAATATTCATTTTGAGGAAGAACATCATAAGCGGCGACTTGCGTTTTTTACAGGAACGGGTTTTCTCTTAAATTAAAGTGAAAATTCTGTACATTGAAAATATCAAAAAAAATAAATGGCAGCCCACTGCCATTAATAATTTTTTTACTAGACCGACACCGAACCCAAAAAAGTGATAAAATTATTTTTTGTCTGTCTGTCTGTTTGTTCACGCATCACGCAAAAACTACCGGTTCGATTACGGTGAAACTTGGTATAATTATCCTTTAATATACTGGGCACCACACTGGGTAGGTACTTTTTATCCCGGAAAAGTATATACAATAAAAAACAAACTTAATTTTGCGGTTCGATTCCTAGACTCAAATACTCTACCAACCGAAAATAATAAGTTTGTCGTAGGTTACGTCACCCGCAGTGCAGTTTACTAAGGGGCGCTGGACACGGCTAAGATACTTTAATATTTTATCTTAAGGATACAATGTCGCTCGCCATACAATTCAATGGACTATCACACACGACGAAGATAATATTTTATATTTTCGTATCTCAAAAAAACCTAATAAAACCATTTTCGACTTTTACGCGGACGAAGTCGCGGGCAAAAGCTAGTTATTCATAAAACTACTGATCTAATAGAATAGTTGCTGTATTTTCATAAATACTTTTTTAATAATGGAAGAGAATACCCATAGCCTGCAAAGAACACAAATTGTCGCTTACGCCGTTCTTCCTGAAAAGACTCAATACGTCTACATATAATAGCCTTCGAAGATATGATTAGCCATTGACGTGCACAATATTCTCCCAATTTTCTCCTCACTCCGGGTTTGGGTTTGAAAAAGATAGGTACAATTGGAACACAAACTTTCTGAGCTTTTGGTTTAATACTAAGAAAATTGCTGAAATCACACTTTCCACAAAACTTACTAGTGAAAGAAAAATAAGAAAAAAGTTGATATATAATACGTATATTGTAGAAGTCCTTACCACCAAAATTATTATTTACATCATAATTGGAACACAAGCTTTTTGAGCTTTTTTTTAATACTAAAAAAAATGTACTGGAACTACATTAGACTGACGCACACGTGGGCCACGCCGGATTTGTACGTAGAGTCGCGTCGCGTGGCGTGGATCTAGTGTAGCTTTACAAGTCTAGTCGCCATATAAAATGTATGGAGACCGACACGCCCAGATCGGCGTACGTGGCCTATGTGTGCCCAATGTAGCCTCAGAGTTTGTATAAAACTCAGTAGCGAAAGAAGAAAACAAAAATTGCCAAAATGAACTAATGCACCTACACTAGCATCCATTTTTGGCCTAGCCGCTAAGGTTAAAGTTAAAACACTATCTAAACTAAATCCGCGAGTATGTACAATAATAATGTAGGATACTAAAATAAACGGCAACAAACGATAACAGCGGTGATAAGGTCACGCTGACACAGAGGTATGTGTGTAAATGGCGTATCCGACAGTTATGATTTCGATTAGTTCTATATTATAATTTTTCGTCTTAAGCTAGAACTACATAAGACCGACGCACATTTGTGCAACACGCCAGATTTGTACGTAGAACTACGTTGCGTGGCGTGGATCAAGTGTTGCTCTACAAGTCTAGTTTCCATATGAAATATATGGAGACCGATGCGCCCAGATCGGCGTGTGTGGCACACGTGTGCGCAGTGTAGTTCTACCATTATTGTATTCAGAGTGTAAAGTCCCGGTAACTTCCATTGAAAACGGAGGATCCTCCGACCAGACGGATGTTATTTCTTGTCCGGGCACCAGCTCGATACCTAGTTGCTTTCGGGGTTTTGTATTATGCTCTAATCGCGAAAAACTCAAATTTTAATTATTTGACTTTAAGTTAAGAATATGTTCAGGACAAAAGTTAAATTGTACGAGTTAGTTCAAACAGAGTTAAGTATGTGAAAATGTGACAGAAAATCTTTTATGGCACCTTTTCTATCTTTTAATGCACCTTTTCTAACTTTTAATGCGCCTTTTCTATATTTTAATGCACCTTTTCTAACTTTTAATGCATCATACCTATCTTTTAATGCACCTCATTTATCTTTATGGGCATCTGTGGCGCATATCCTACCACTTACAATATAAGTCGTTTGTTGTTATTTGTTATTATTTTTAAGGTATACATCATGTTTGACGTGAATAAACTCTTTTTCTTTCTTTCTTTCTTTCACCTTCCGTCTTTTATTTAATACACCTTATTTATCTTTTAATGCACCACTTCTATCTTTTAAGTTAGATCTGGCGACGTTTTGGGGTCATGTTTGCTAATAGACGTTGCTCAGTTGAAGTGATGAACAGAGCCTGGGGTTCGCTTCTACTGATCTTATTTTCGATAAAATTCTTGGACGTGGAAGTAATGTGACCTTGATACCAAATCACCGATATGCAAGGTACACAAAAATCAGCGTTTGTATTTTATGTACCTACTATGAAAAATATTTCACATGTCACTTCCCAACAAAATATCACGCCTCGTCACGCTTTTCGTCACGGGACATTTCATCAATAGCGTGACAAATCGCTACGTCACAGGCGTGGGCGTGACGAAAATTATTTACCTATGTATAGTAAAAATTTGTGACGAAAAAAAGTTCATGTATATTTTTTTGCGTCATAAGAAGTTAAATTTTTGTTTATGTAGAGAATGCCTTGTTGCATTAAATCCGCCTATGTACCAATACTGTACATGAACCGTGTGTCTCATCAATATATATAAAAGGGGAAACTGACTGACTGACATATCAACGCACAGCCGAAAATACTGGGATTAGGAGCGTGAAATTTTGCACAAGGATTTCTTTTATGACGTAGGCAAGCACTAAGAAAGGATTTTCCAAAATTCACTCCCTAAGGGGATGAAGCGGCGGTCTAAAGTTGGTATGGAGAAACCTACATTCACGCGAGTGAAGCCGCGGGAAGAAGCTAGTATCATATAAAGTTATTTGGTATATTTTCATTTTAATAACATTCACAAGCTATAATAAACGTGAGATATACCAACTGTTGATATAATTTCTTTGCATATACAATTTATATATTTTAAAACATATTTCGTATAACGTTATTGGATATAAAATTTATTTCATTTAAAATCATTAGGTCTATCGTCTAAAATATATATTTGTCGCAGCTGAATCTATTACGAGTTCGCGACGTATTGAAAAACATTCATGTAATATAATGCAGCAGCGGAGCCTCGCGCCTGGATTAGGTGAGGTTAGAATAGTGACGGCGAGCGAACGAAGCGATCATGCAGGTTTGGTTTGGTTAGAATATACACCAATAAATAAATGCCAGATCCCCTTCTAATATTAGTGAATCATTTGGATTAGGTTATGTTAAAAGCCATTATGATTTATAAAAAGCTTTTGTTCTTTCATATTAGACTAAATGAGTTTTATGTCTCTTGAGTGGTATATCTAAAGATTTTTTCAATGTATGTTATACAAAAAAATAGTTATTTGAAAATTATAGATTAGTAATAGTAATTATACCATATTATATAATAAGTTATGTACATTAATAAGAAGGTATATAAATGTTCCAATGTGATAAAATGTGAACAAAGCCCGAGTCGACGCCGACCGCGTCGGTGCGTTCTGTTCCACGCGTGCTTCAGATCTCAGCAAAACTGCCTGGAAGGGCTGCGAGAATATTCGACAAGTTACCGTGGTTCTGGAACGTAAAGGAAGATTGAAGGAACCCAGGAGAAGCTAGACTCATAAAACAGCACAATGCCATATGGGTACCAAAGTATTTAAATTTTGAGTTCAAGATTTTTTCTTTAACTAAAAGTAGCCTAATTTATTCCTTACAACATCAGCTATCTATCAACAAACAGACAGCCAGAAAGGCAACAATAAAAAATGGTATTTTTGTTATTGGTATTGAATATACTTTCATATGTATCTAGTAAAAAAAAGAATTATATTACAAACTCACTTTAATTTTATTAGGATATGTCATGGCCAGATCTTAATTGATCATTTCATGATACGGCCAACTAAGACTGGCCAGATCGTTTAAACGTTAACGTTTGATGATATGTCAATCCTCGTTTGGCCATATCATTATTGTAGGATGTCTGTATTACAAATCTTCCTCTTCCCTAAAAATTGTTATTGTATATAAAAAAAATTATGAAGTTATTAGAATTATTAAGGGGTGTACCCCGACTCGTACAGGTTAGGTTAGGCTAGGTGGGGTCTAGTGATCATGGATGGCGTATCAGCTCCCACGATCCCCAGTCCAAGTGTGGGAGGGACACCGGGGTGGTTTTTAGTCAGTAAGAGTCTGACAGACCCCTTCGCTTGCCCCAGGCGAAGATAGATAGATAGATAGATAGATATTCTTTATTGTACACCAAAAATACATTTTACATTAGGAAATTAACATTAATAAGGTGTCACAATGGGCGGTCTTATCGCTAAAAGCGATTTTTTAAAGACAACCTTTGGATGGATTTGACAGAGGAGAAAAAAAGATACGCAGGTAGTTCGTGGTGTACTATTTACATATATACAATACATAAACTAATAAATTGCATATAATACAAATAATATAATATATATATATACATATAATTATGAAAGCAAGGAAATGATGAACTTAATGACGACGTTTAAGAGGAAAGATAGTGATCCTTAACCATATTTTTAAAAGTTGTGAGTGTTTGAGCCTGCCTTACCGACACGGGCAAAGCATCCAGAAGGACATCCATGAGGATATTCCACACCGGCAACAAAAAAAAAGGTGGAGTCTAGTAAGTGAGCGAACACTGTATTTGATAGTTGACCACTAAAGAAAGGGTATGTTCCAAACAAATTTCAAATTCGTAAAAGCGAACCAATTTGCAGTTAAGATTAAAAGTGGTTAGTTAAAACGAAATATCCTCTCCAGAATTCCATGCCGTGTAACGTAATAAAATTCAGGTGAATACATCTCGTCGCAAAGCTGCTGTAAAAAGATTCACGTTATAAAACGCGCCTGTATAACTCACTCGAAAACTGATTTTGCAACGCGGCATCTCCAAATGGGTGAAACCGGATAGAACCGGATAAAACTGGATAATACTCGTATTCTTTTCATTTTTAGGGTTCCGTACCCAAAAGGTAAAAACGGGACACGCATTAGGGTGGAACAAGAGATCGTGTCAGAGTTTTACTGACCAAAACACAGATTTCTTCAGTCACCCTTTGGGTTCCAGGGTCAAACTGATGAGGAAGTTATGATTACTGCTGTTTTAAAAGTATAAAAATTGTTGGTTACATTTTACTGCATGTGAATGGAATAGATGAACGAAGATCGATTAATTGAATCATAGAAATCATGGTCACGTGTGACGGACGAAGACGACTCAGCTGATCAGGTCTGAACGAGAGAGACACAACTAGCCAGTGATGCGCCGTGTATTATTTGTAACGCACTTGACATAGTGATGCGAATGCAATACAGGTTAAGTTACTGTAATAATAATTGGCTGTAATACTTTTTTTGATTTATCGGGACATTTAGCGTCCCGATCAGGTGCAAATCAGGACGCGTCTCAGATTCCTAAAAATGGTGACGTCCCGCGCAAATCGCACTGGCAACTCTAGTCACCAGGCTGTATCTCATGAACCACGATAGATAGACAGTTGAAATTTTCACAGATAATGTATTTATGAGGCAAATACTAATAAAAAAGTAATTAAGTGGGGCATCCATACAATAAGCGTATTTTTTGCCGTTTTTTGCTACGGATGGTACGGAACCCTTCGTACGCGAATCCAACTCGTACTTGGCTGGTTTTTACAGCTCCTGTTATTCATTGGTTTCTCTTTCCAGCCATTTTATTCGAGCCGTATAAAACTTTCAGGCTCGAATATACGTTGTTTCTGCGTTGTTTATGTTTTGATACCAACGGAGGTAAAAGGTATCTACTCGTACATTCTGGGTCACGTAAAACATTGTGTTGCAGTAGACTTTTTTTTACAAGGTGAAACATGTAATAACATGTATGTATTTTTTTAAAAGACTCGTTACTATTACTATCGATATTCATATTTCTGTCTATAGTTTTCAATAATTATGTATGTATATATATATTTTTTTTTTTTCTTCCAGCCCTTGTCCCATCTTATTTGGGGTCGGCGCAACACGTTTTTTTCTTCCATTCTATCCTGTCAACCGTCATACTATCACTAACTTCCTTTTCTTTCATATCACTGTTCACATAATCCATCCATCTTTTCTTTGGCCTCCCTCTCCCTCTCCATCCATCCACATGTATACTCATAACTCTTTTAGTAACATGTGTTTCATCTCTCCTCTTTACATGACCATACCAAGACAAACGATTCCCCTTCAACTTTTCAGTCACTGGCGCTACTTTCAAACTTCCTCTAATATATTCATTTCTTACTTTATCCATTCTCGTCACACCACATATTCATCTCAACATTCTCATCTCCGCTACATGCAATCTTTTTTCATCCGTCTTTTTCACAGCCCAACATTCTGATCCATACAGATGATATGACAGGTCTTATCATGGACTTGTATATATTATATAGCATATGTATATATCTGTGTATCTATTATTATATAATATGTTCAATGCTGGTTTTGTCACACCAATGACAGCCCCATTTCTTGTCCAGGCAATTACTATCCATTCCAGGTTGCCTGGAAGAGATCGCGGAATGCAATAAGGCCGCCCATTGTATGTACGTATGTGTTTTAGTTTCCTTTTACTTTTGTATTGGTGTACAATAAAGGATATAATAATAATAATAACAAGACTAAGTAAATAGGCTCTTAAAAAACTAGTGCCCTTCACCATCAACGATTGTATCACTGCTTACGATTAGGTGGGATCGCAGTCTAACAACAGTTTATATCAATAAATAAAAAATGAATCCTTATTTTTTTTATTTGAGAAAATCATCCAATGACATCTCTCGATCTTGGGCGGAGCGTCAGACTTTTGCTGACTAAAAACTCAGTCCTGTCCCTTCGTTGCCTTTCATACCAGGGCCGAGTTTTCCTTTCAGAAGCAAACCCTTGACTTGGCTTCGACGCTGCTGGGCCCATACGGTTTGCTGACATCTACTTGAGGCGCGCGTGGAACAGTACGCGCTATCGACGATTTGGGCTCGGTCCGGACGGCGAGCTACCCATTGCTCGCCGTCCGCAAGCCCGCACCTAGGGCGGTCGGAAATCGGGATCGGGGTCCCGGCGGCTGGGGCAGCATCCGGTACAGTGCAACTACATATTAATGAAAGAATTTTCAAAATCGGTTCAGTAGTTTCAGAGATTACCCCCTACCTACAAACTTACAAATGTTTACTCTTTACAATATAGGTATTAAACAAATATAACATTGAAAATGGTTCATTTATAGCGTGAAACCATTACTCACATCATTAAATTTAACACGTCTTTTAAAATTATAATGACGCACTTAAAACTAGTCGTTGTTTTTAGTTTAACAATACGTTATCTAATTTTAATTGTATACTAGCTGTGCCCCGCGGTTTCACTTGAACGCATCTTTTCTTCTTTCTTGCTTAGCGTACTTTGTATGTAATGGAAAAGGTTATGCTCGAAGTTTCCTTGAGTGAGTCAGAAATAAATTTCCGATATGTTTAAAAAGAAAATTTACAATGAAATAATTTAAATTAAAAAATGTTTTTATTTTTCTTTTTTATAAATTGCAGGAGAACCAAGCCAAGACTTCCCTCAAGTTTTTTTTATTTTAATTTGATATAAACTAGTGCTTGACTGCGATCCCTCCTGATGGTAAGCAGTGATGCAGTCGTTGATGGTGAGGCACACTAGTTTATTAAGAGCCTATTCACTCTAGCCTTGAAGACACCCAAATTATAATCGGATGGGAAAACCTCATAGTGTGGCCATAATGACCGGTCCTGTACGTCTCGCATCCTTCCCACGACCCTCGCCAGGTCATCGGACCACCTTGTGGGAGGCCTTCCAACGCTGCGTATTCCAGTACGTGGTTGTCACTCCAGAACCTTTCGGCAACATCGACCATCGGTTATGCGAGTAATGTGGTCTCGATTCTTGGGGTATGACGGTTACCTTGGTTCTTCTGCAAATATCTACATTTCTGACTCCCTACATACAAACTTTGAGTTCAGATGACAACTATTTTTTTTTTTAGGTGGGAAAATCATCTAATGACAAATCCCTATCTTGGGCGGAGCGGGAGATAGTGTCAGAGTTTTACTGACTAAAACCCACTCCTATTCCTTCGTTGCCTTCATCCCAAGGCCCCGGGTTTCGTTTTCACACTACCCGTGAGCGTGACTATTACTAGGAAATTGCTTAGGTCAGATCCTATTAGATTTCGTCATTGATACTGGAAGGTCACAAGGGTCTCCAGAAGCAAGGATAACCTCAAAGAATGAAAGAGTTATCATGGCCGTAGAACGCAAAGAGCAAATGAAGGAACACAGGTGGATAAATGTCAGTAAAAGATTGACACGCCCTCTCGCTTCACTTGGGACTTCTCCCGTTTGATGATTTCCCACCTCAAAAAGAAAGTTATAGAAACCGCAAGAGCATTCAATGTGATCCCACGCTCCTCAAAGAGATGTCAGCAAACCATAGGGGCCTAGCAGGATCGATGCCCGCTAGGACTGCGGGGAATTTCTGAAAAGGAAACCCGTAGTCCTAGAACGCAAAGGGCAACTGAAGAAATCAGAAACGTTTATTGCAAATAGACCAATTACAGGCACTTTTGAATTGTCAATATGTCGGTCAGTCAAAAACAACAAGTGAAGCTAAATTGCACGTTCCAAAGCGTAAATCTCTACGGAGAAGAACGTGCAAGAAACTCCATGGACACTCTTTTAAATCATAATTATTATGAGTTCCATAAATCTTGATTACATATTTCTTGTCGCTTCTAATATGTGAGCACAATGTAGATAAATATTAATAATAAAAAAAACAAACGAATTAAAAAATAGAAATTAAATTAAGCCAATGGCAGCTAAGAGATGACCAGTCTCAAATGACGGCATCCGTTCACAAGCATGACGCGTGCATCAGCCCCACTCAGCTCAACCATTTTGAAAAGGAAGGACACAGGTGTGGTTTTGATTTTCGACTTCAAAAAAAGAGCATTCAATATTTATCAGTATCCACAGATTAATGTCGACTTTTCAAATAACATAGATAGATGTTTTGTATAAAACATTTGCGTTTCAACTTCAATTCATCATTTCAACGCTCCGTCAAGAAAATTTACAAAGTAAAGATAAATTCGTTTTCTTGATAAAACTATAAAGAAATGCGTTTCCTGTGATCTAATAAAAATAAGTTTAATAGCAGGCGAAGCCGCGAGCAAAACTAATCTGTCTATAAAAATAGGATCAAAGAAGTTTTATATTAACTATCTAGCTCGTGCCCGCGACTTTGTCCGCGTCAGACTCGTAAAAGAGCCCAATGACATTTGGTCAAAATTTCAAGAAGAGATTTTTACTCTTATTTCGATATTTCTAAAATAAAAGTAGCCTAAGTTATAGTTATCGGCACGGATCTTGAGCGCTCGGCGAAAGAGTGGGGATCGCTTTACTTATGGCAAAGAAAATATACATCTATTTTATTTTATTTTTTCTTTTACCTGCTATCTTCTTAATTCTGGTTGAAGGTAAAAGTTTAAAAAAAAAGACATAAATAGTTTAAATCCAAGTCGCTGTGTTTCTCTGTCTGTTTTTCCGTTTACTTATTAACCATGCAACAGATTTTCATACGGTTTTCATTATCTTTTAGAGAATTTCTACCGGAAGGTATGCAAATTGTAGCGAAGATGAAAATTCCAAAGATTTGTAATGCCCTACGAAGAAATTCCTAACATTTTACCTACTTTTGAAAGGAACTTTCACTGTGTGCCTGTTATGCGTTCTCGACTAAACCATTTTTGGTGACGCCACTAATAAAATAACCAATAATAAAAATAAAATCGATGGATTAAAAATCACGAGTCAATTTATTGGCACGGAAGTGTACACGTTGTTGTTAGGTACATGCAGCATGCGCAGGGAACCAATCACGAGTGACGTCTATGATGCGATGCGCGGCGAGTCAGTCACTGACACTCCCAGCCCCCGCGTTTCACTTCATACCACCAAAGAGACCTAATATTTTACTTCTGCGCAAGTAACAGTCAGCGCTCAAGATCCGTGCCGATACCTGTACTTCTTTTAACATCAGCGCTTTTCCCTCTCAAAAAAAATATGTTAAGATTGCGGCCAACCCGAGACACATACATCTGCTCTTACATGATTAAGACGTTATTACACAAGTTTCTCTAGATATTTTGGAAACAAAAATATCGTGCAGAATATCCGCACGATATCTACGTCTCTGTGGAAATTAACACATTTGTAAAACTAATCCAGTAGACCTCGTCATATCTGATATTTAGCGTGAACTTTGGCCATTTATAATGTACTCATAAATTTAAAATATAAAGAATATAAATATCTAGAAACCTTGCATATTTAATCGAGATGATCATGAACATTTTAGACACATGGCAGCAGAACGCGTATACAATGTGACATAAATCATTTTACACCTAAAGTTTCACTGCAACCTTGATATTTAGTTTTTAATAGAAATTATATTAAACAACATAATAAATAATCTTTAAAATAGCGCGTACATACAGTGTGTATGTTCACTGTTTCCTCTCAAGGCGGTTTCGCGAGGAAAATATCGTGAATTGTTGTTAACTCCAGGAAATGTAGATTCAGTGTAAATATTATCGACATCGCCGATAGATTAGTAGGTTCAGAATGTTTTCAATCGTAATACAGATCAAATCATCAACTTTTTGTTGTTTTTTGAAGAGATTTTGTATGTTGTATCGTTTTACACACTAATAATTGATATTTATTTTGAAAAATGTATTTAAATATAAGTGTGACGAGAATGGATAAAGTGAGAAATGAATATATTAGAGGAAGTTTGAAAGTAGCGCTAGTGACTGAAAAGTTGAAGGGGAATCGTTTGTCTTGGTATGGTCATGTAAAGAGGAGAGATGAAACACATGTTACTAAAAGAGTTATGAGTATACATGTGGATGGGAGGAGAGGGAGAGGGAGGCCAAAGAAAAGATGGATGGATTGTGTGAGGGGTGATATAAAAGAAAATAGAGTGATAACATAACGGGTGACAGGTTAGAATGGAAGAAAAAAACGTGTTGCGCCGACCCCAAATAAGATGGGACAAGGGCAGGAAGATGATGATGATGTATTTAAATATAAGCGGAAATTTAAATTCGATTGTTTACCTGAGGCTTATTAAAATGTATGGACAAGATTAAAGCTTTTGTTTTTGTCTCATCCATACATTTTAATAAAAACATTCCCAACCAAAAAATCAATAAAAAGAAACTCGACCGTATGGACGAAATGAAATCATTTTTTTTTGAGTTCTGTTTATTAAAACTTTATGTACTAGCATTAAAGACTGTATAAATGCGGACTTAAGCATTTTCTGCCAGTCGACCTTAGGGTGATGCAAAATCATAACATGGTACGAGTAGGTGCAGCTTAATGGTAAAGAAATAGAAAAGAAATACAATAATAAATATTATGTTAGGTTAGGAATATTTTTACCAGAATGTATGAACAAGCCAAAATCAATATGCCTGGGGTAAACAACAATTTTTTCATCCTATACATAAATGAATCCTTATTTCTCGTGGTCACGTCATTGTACAACTAGAGAACTATCTTATCGATTTCATTCACAAATATCAATTTCTATTAATTTTTATAAGGTTCTTTTTGTGAAAAACATTGAGGAAAAAGCGCAGAAAAATTGGAAAACTTCGAGTGGTTGACAGTTCGCGCGTCAACGTATAGCTAAGGGTGTTTTTAATATCGTGTGGGTTTCATCACGCATGCGGATTTGACACGCATACAAAAAAAAACGCACGCATTGCAATACTACTACGCGAGCGGGGCAATCCCGCATGCGTGATCAAAACCGCACGATATTAGAAACACCCTACGACAGCACTTTTACTAACTAGAACCCACCTGTGTTTCTTCAGTTGCCCTTTTCGTACCAGGGCCCGAGTAACTCTCGAACAATCCCACAGCCCATATAATATCATAGTCCCACGTGTTATTCTCAAGGTAAGTTACATATGCTAACTAACAACTTCATTATAATATCTGGATCACGTAAACTGGTACCACTTACTAATGATAGTCAAAGTATCAATAAGTAGAGAACTATACGGCCATTGTATTCGTTTCGTAGTGAGTTATGGACCAGTACCATGCCGTTTAAAGTAAGATTGTTTCATTCTTATTTCCAGTGTGGGTAAGAGATGGCGCTAGACAACCTGTATAGCTCTGTCTCTTACCCACACTGAAATAAGAATGAAACAATCTTACTTTGAACGTCATGGTAACCACGTAGATCTTCTAATTAAGGAGAAACTGTTTTTAGGCATTCATTTTATTTATTGTATTTTATCTTATTGATTAGGAACAACAAACAGCTACAATATGCGATATTAAAAACATGATAACATAAATATCTTAAATATATAATAATGTAGCCCACAGTGCTGTTCACAGATTACTATTATAGACTTTAAAAAGCTAGGATAAAAGCTGCATGCATGACAGTTACATCACTTAATATAAAAAAAAATTGTATATAAACATACCACCAATTCTCAATTAGCATAAATACTCAAAGGGCTCATCAGAAAAGATCCCGTTATTATTTAAGTAGAGTCCCAATTAAAAAAAAATCATAAACAGCAAAGCTATTAGCATTTGTTTATATCCCAAAATGTCACTAAATTTATGGAAATATTGTACAGGATTATGAATGAACAAATGACGATCAAAATGGCTAAAACACTGACCGTAGCATCCTTTAGCAGCAACTGTTACAAATGATTGATTCTAATAATTACCAATTAGGACAAATCTTTGATGACTTTTTTTTTTTCGGGATTTTTTTTTTTTTACTTTTGCCTACAAAAACATTATTTTTAGTAACGAATACGGATAGAGCCTTATTTTAAACAATAAATAAAAAAAAAAAAAACAGAAATGATATTGAAGAATTTTAAGTCTAGCAAGGTAATAAATAGACCGCTATGTCATGGCAGAAGGCGTAAAATGTTTCTGAGAAATTAACAATCAAGCCAGCCTAGTCTTAATACTCCAAATAAAATAAGAATGGACTCGAAAAAAAAAATCTACCTTTCGTTTCCAATTACAAAAATCTGCGCAACTTCATACTAGATACTATTGCATAACAAATATGGGACGACATGTGGGATGTGGACTTTGCGATAATTGTACCAATAGGTGGTGTCAGCCTGCCACAAGCGGCGACTAGCACCTCCGCCCTTGAGCTAAGTTACGACCGTTTCGTTTCGATTCTCTAGCGTCGAACGCCTCGAGTAGGCCACGACTCCGATTCTTATGTTCTGACGTCATCTCAACGCTCAGTCACGTGGTCAGAACAAAGGAATCGGAAGCGTGGCCTACTCGAGGCGTTTGACGCAAGAGAATCGAATTTTACAAACTCCACCCCTAACAGGGTAAAGCGGGGTTTAGAAGTTTGTATGGAAAAACCTATTTTCAGAAGCTAGTTATAAATAAATTACACCCAGACACAGACAGAATAAATGATTGTACTCACCACACAAACATTTGTCTTGGGTGGGAATCGAACCCACGACCTCCGGCATAACAATCAGGGCTACTTACCACAAGACCAACAGGCCAATCAAAGTTTTCTTATGTTAATATTTCTTTTTTTTTAAACTTTGATTGAACGACCCTATGCAATACTTGACGATTACCTAGCAGGCAAGCTTTCCCTCGACGCCGAAGACCAATAAAATTGCTGTTAAAATTTTTCAATTTCCCAACTTACCGTGTGTGATTGAAATTTTTCTCCTCAAATATTGGCTGGAAGCCGGATTAGTTTGAAATTGAAATCATAATTTAACCGTCATCTTCAGTTTTTTTAAGGATTTCTTCGAGTGAACTTCTGTCTGGTTTAATTTTAATGGTCAGTCTGTTTTAGTTATTCCCAAATTGATTCCAAGTGGATATTGTGATGTAAAATTGGTGTAGTTTGATACGATCTATGGAATAGTCATCTTTCGGAGTTCAGGGTTAAATGACAGGGATTTATGAAACCGTGTGAGTGGGATTCTACTGGTGCGTGGAGACAGATGTATGAGCTGTAGATATTAATGGACATGTCAATCATACGCCACTCTGTGCTACGAAAAGGGAAGTTAGCAGTTAGTTTTGTTGTCAAATGAATACACAACAACAGTAAGGGTCGCCGCACACTGGCCACCGGCCACAACCACAAAACGCCACCACTGCCATATTTCCCATAGTTCTCATAAATTTTACATGGATTCGCCGCACACGGTTGACGCCGGTGGCCGCCAGACGCTAAAAATCACAATTGCCGCTGCTCACTTCTTGTGGCCCGCAATGGCCACTAAACGCCGTCACACACGTATGTGCTTTAGATACCTAAGTTTTTTTTTGTTATGTTTCTTGCAAGTACCCATAATAAATAATAAACAATTTGTGCAGTAGGCCTACTTGACGATAACCTTTACACCATCGGCGATAAGAAATAAAAATAAAAGGATTAAAAAATAATATTACATAAAATAAATATTATAGCCATTTTTTTTTTTGAGCTGACTTTTCTTCAGATTCTCTCTCTGCTCTTGCTCTGTGTGGACCGACAGGGAGTTATAGAATTTTACTGATTAAAACCCACCTGTGTTTTTTCAGGTACTCAATTCAACATTCTCGAAGCAATCAGCCATGACGATGTACCTACCGTACATACTATGTTTACTATAGACAGGAACATGTTATTAGTCTGAAGGCTCACAGCCAACAGAATACTAATCCATATCATTGACATACGGAGAGTGATAAGGGCCTCCTTTCCTGTTGGCAAGTTGTTGAAGGATTAAAGTAAAATGGAAGTTTCCAAAGGAATAGTAGAAATACGTTTGGTTAGTTTTTCTTAGTTCATCATCTTCCTGCCCTTGTCCTATCTTATTTGGGGTCGGCGCAACACGTTTTTTTCTTCCATTCTATCCTGTCAAAAGTCATACTATCACTAACTTCCTTTTCTTTCATATCACTGTTCACACAATCCATCCATCTTTTCTTTGGCCTTCCTCTCCCTCTCCACCCATCCACATGTATACTCATAACTCTTTTAGTAATATGTGTTTCATCTCTCCTCTTTACATGACCATACCAAGACAAACGATTCCCCTTCAACTTTTCAGTCACTGGCGCCACTTTCAGTCACTGGTTAGTTTTTCTTAGTTGCTTACTATTAAAAAATCAAAACCTACAAAGTGTGTGTATGGGTTCTTGGGATCAATGTGTGGCTGATGTGTTGGATCTGGCGAAAGAAAATGGCTATTGAGTAACAGGGACGCCGACTCCGTGGGTGCTTGGGGCTCGAGCACCCATGAGAAATAAACAGTGGGTGCCGAGTACCCCTGAGAATAGACATCAAGAAACAGATCAGTGATCGCCTTTTCGGGATGGGCGCTTTTTCATTACCCGACGACCTGTTTAGCGTAGTGGTTTAGAGCGCCGGTGGAGACGCAAGGGTCGCAGGTTCAATTCCCGCACCAACACAAATGTTTGTTGATAAAAAAGATATTTGTGTTGGGTCTGGGTGTTTGTGGTACCTTCGTTGTTTCTGGTTTCCATAGTACAAGGGAAAACATTAGTTTGGAATTCCTTGCCGGAAACATAGATGTTTCCTGATGGCTACAACCCGGGAACCTTTAAGTCAAGAGTGAATAGATTACTTGTAGGTAAGCGCGCTCCATCATCGACCGCATCGTCGCTTGCCATCAGGTGAGATAGCGGTCAGGCGCGAACCTATCAAGAATAAAAAAAAGGACTATGTAAGTGATATTGTCTCAATTTATTATTATTACGTATTATAAGTACGCAGTACGTTTATTTATTTGTCGGTCGATCAGTGTGCATTTCTCTTCTCGCCACTTTATCGAGTCATCAAATGAGCATGAGCACCCATGAGGTTTTCTAAAAGCCGGCGCCCGTGTTGTTCAGTATTCTGGCCGGATATTGCCAATGCGTGATCGAATCAGAAATGAAGATATCCGCAGGAGAACCAAGGCTGCCGACATAGCACGAAGAATCGCCAAACTTAAGTGGCAATGGGCAGGGCATATTGCTCGCAGAACAGATGGCCGTTGCAGCCGAAAGGTTCGGAGGAAAGAGTGGCGACCGCGTACCGGAAAACCCAGCGTTGGACACCTTGTAGGGAGTCCCTCCTACAAGGTGGACCGATGACCTGGTGAAGGTTGCGGGAATCCGATGGATGCGAGACGCACAGGACCGTTCATTGTGGCGACATTTGGGGGAGGCCTATGTCCAGCAGTGGACGTCTATCGGCTGAAATGATGATGATGATGATTGCCAATGACCTTTAGTCGCAACAGGTTACGAAAAGTTTTGAAAACAGTGGATTATTTTTATAAAACAGCTGTTCGCCACGGTTTCAGCCGTGTCTTTGGTTATTGCTCTGCTCCCGAGGGTGATAGCGTGATGTTGTATAGCCTTCCTCAATAAATGGGCTATCAAAAAAAGTATCAAACATACTAATATAGACACTCAAATTTTCTTCTTATATTTTGCCTCTAAGGATAATAATATTATTGTTGCTTTTCTTTCCAAATAGAACTATTTTAATATACGTAACTCATACTTTATATTGGCATTATCTCTTTATATTTTTAATATGCTTACTCGGAAACACACTCTTATCCCTACGCTTTTAAGCACGCAATTTACTTTTATCCGTACTAGTGCGGAAATGTGCGCGAGCTCGCTCCCTCCACTATTTATATTTATCGTGTCAGGCTGGGAGCTACGCGACCCCCATGGGTAGCGCGTTAACCCCCCTTTATTTATATGGATTAGTAAATGTATTGAAAAAGGTCGTTTGATACACGTAGAAATTTGTCACTGCAGCGCTCAGCTGCATAACACCCTTGCTTAAGGCTCGGGCGAATTCTACTTCGGTCGCAATGACAAAAAAATGTATCTCCATTTCTAATATGAATTATTCTGCATTTCTAACCTACCATCGATCGAAGAAGCAAAAATATCAGTAGTAGAGGTTTAAAATCACTTTTTAAAACCATTAGCACAATGCCAATACAGAATACTTCGCACTTTTCTTCTTTGACAGCTCATTATTACAAAGAAAACGCATGAAACCGAACGTGCAGGCTCGTCGCGTATAGATTCCGTCCTTGTTCATAATGGCTTGTCTCAAGTTGACATGCATTGCGCTGTTACGCATCAGTAATCACCGCAAGGCTACGTTGTAATATTACTAAGCATAGGATAAAATATTTTCCTACTAAGATGTTTGAAATAATTTTAAATTGATATCTTTAATGGAGCGTGGCCCAATGGCAACGGCCACAACTTGGGAATCCAATCCCGCAAGCTCGCGGGACTGAAGACAGTGATCCCGCGGGTTTTGCGGGATTGGGATATTTTAAATATTATAATTTATTTTAAGAAGAGTTTTTTTTATTGATATAAACCAGTGCTTGACTGCGATCCCAACTGATGGTAAGCAGAGATGCAATCATTGATGGTGAGGCGCGCAAGATTATTAAGAGCCTATTAAATCTAGCATTAGTTAATCCTAGTGAGAGGCAACATTTACCCCCTTTGGAATAGGACATATTCTATTTCTTCTAATAAAAGTTGGCAACCCTAGTAATCACTAATATTATAAAGATGAGAATTTCTATGTATGGTTAAGTATGTGTGTGTGTGTGTGTGTGTTTTGTTGGTACTCCTTCACGTCCAAACGGCTGAACTGATTTGAATATTCGTTATCGTGTCCTAGAATAGAATAATAGTCCTAGAATTTCACGCCTTTTACCAATGTTATGTATTTAATTTTTTTCAAATGTTTGTTTTATCTATGTTTGTATTTATTATTTTGTTTCGATACCTACATAGTTTTATTTAACCTCCGTGAGTATGACCGTGGCATCACCGAGGGCACTAACAGAATACCAGCGCTGCGTTATTTATCGTTTTAAATATCGCAGCATTAACACACAGACAGATTTTAAAGTTATTTTTTTTCATACTTAAGTAATTCTGCTGTATGTGTGATGTATGAATATACGTTTTTTTTTTTTGCTGACATTGTATTAAATTTTTTTATATGTATTTTGAAATTTTGTAATATTTTTAATTGATTTAATTTTTGACAACTGTAGTATTGCTGACATTGTTTTATCTTTTTTGCATGTTTTTTTTTTTGACAATTTTCATTTGCGGACATTGTTTTTATGAGATTTTGTACATTTTTACAATTAATTTCATTTTGCTAGTTTACATATATTGCATCGCTATTTAGTATGCCTTTCGGTGGAACATAGGATGGACCAAACATTATATATATATATAAGATCATTGTACCCTTTGTTCACAAAATTAATAAATGAATTTGAATTTGAACGTTTTTTCTTTCTCTTTCAAAATAGCATAGGATACTTTTTATCTCGGGAGTACATTCCCTTTTTAAAAAAATCTTATTTAACGCTGGCGAAACTTCTAGCAAAAGCTGGTTTTTACAAACAAATTCGAACCGAATTAAACTTTCGAAAAAATGGCTTTATCTTCGTTCGGCGGTAGCAGCTTTTTGATCCGATCAATGTAACCAATATCCACGAACGGGTCAAATTTATAATTATTAGAGATGCGCCGAAAATTCGTTTCATATTCGGTATTCGGCGCATTCGGCAGAATTTTGAGGTATTCGTATTCGGGCGAATCATCCGGTTGAAATGCCCAATGTATTCAGTTTAAGGGATCATATCATTGTAAATCAACCTTCAGGCAAAAATCTTATTTATTTTCTCCTCATACACACATTTCCTCAGAAAACCAAATTTGTTTGCGCGGCAAAACTATGGAACGTGGAACCGAAGTATCCACCACACATACACCACCACCACCGGTACATGGTGGACATCCCACCCACACGTAAAAAGCGTTTTGGGAACACATTCATTATGCATACAACTAAGGAATGGAATTCCCTGCCGGAGTCTGTGTTTCCTGATAGCTATAACCTAGGGGTCTTTAAGTCAAGGGTGGATAGGTTGCTTCTAGTCAAGCGTGCTCTACCGTCGGCCACATCATCGCTTTCTATCAGGTGAGACAGAGGTCAAACGTGAGCCTATCCAAAATAAAAAAACTTAATTGAATATTATTCGGTATTCCATTTACGGCAATGTATGTGTGGTTTTTTTTTGGGTGGGAATATCATCTTATGACAAATCGCGCTCTTGGGCGGAGAGGGAGATAGTGTCAGACTTTTACTGCCTAAAAACCCACTCCTGTTCCTTCTTTGCCTTCGTCCCAGGGCCCCGGGTTTCACTTTCACACTACCCGTGGCCCCAGTAGGCTTCGACCATGTGATTTACTTGTGTATATAAACAAGTAAATGAAATAACTTAATCTGATTGATTTTAAATATTAAAATTTTAAAACTGGTAAAAAAAAGCCGACATAGCACGAAGAATCGCCAAACTTAAGTGGCAATGGGCAGGGTACATTGCTCGCAGAAGATGGCCGTTGGGGCCGAAAGGTTCTGGAGTGGCGACCGCGTACCGAAAGACGCAGTGTTGGAAGGCCCCCTACAAGGTGGACCGATGACCTGGTGAAGGTCGCGGGAATCCGATGGATGCAAGACGCACAGGACCGTTCTTTGTGGCGACATTTGGGGGAGGCCTATGTCCAGCAGTGGACGTCTATCGGCTGAAATGATGATGATGATGGTTGTCAAACGCAAGCCTAACAATAATTTAAAAAAAAAATACGAGTAGGTATTACATAAATCTCGTGATAAACTTTTATCTATTTATATAAAAGGAGAAACTGACTTTCTGATATATCAACGCACAGCCGAAACTACGGGGTGTAGGAGTGTAAAACTTTGCACTAGGTTAACTTTATGACGTAGGCGAGCTCTAAGAGAGGTTTTTCCAAAATTGGCCCCCTAAGGGTATGAAATGGGGGCCCAAAGTTTGTATGGGGAAACCTACTTTCACGTGGGCGAAGCCGCTGGCAGAAGCTAGTAACATATAAATTGTGTAATGACGTTGAAAGTTAATTGTGAAAGTTTAAAGGAAAATTTAATTTTATTATTTTTTATTTAATTCAAAACTAGTTTTAAATCCATACTTTTAATTTATTTTCTAACTGACTTACACCATTGCAAGGCAACGGACCACTAGACGCACGGCGCGCGGCGTTGCGCCACCGGTACATGGTGGACATCCCAACCATACGCACAAAGCGTTTTGAGAACACATTTATTATGCGTACAGCCAAGGAGTGGAAGTCCTTGCCGGAGTCTGTGTTTCCTGATAGCTACAACTTGGGGGTCTTTAAGTCGAAAGAGAATAGGTTACTTCTAGGCAAGCGTGCTCCATCGTCGACCATATCATCGTTTACCATCAGGTGAGATGGTGGTCAAACGCAAGCCTATCAAAATAAAAAATGCTACTATTAGACTTTCTCTGTCAAAAATTTACAAATGACAGCTAGGAAGCGGTCTCGATTGTATAGTAGATGTCTAATTGATCACCCATCCATCCACCGACCTCGGCATGCGTTACTTATCATTATAAGACCAACCTACGATATTCGGGTTACGAGCCCTGAAAATTGAATCATTTAATCGAATGGTAATATAACAATAACCAATAATAATAACATTGCCACCCTAGCGTGACATACTTAGCTTACGCCACGACAAATTGATCGTAATAATATGGGAGCTATAATGTCCGCTACTATCGCTCGTATCTATTATGATAGTCTAATGGATTTATATGAGTGCATGGCTTGTTTTATGGTTTATTTTTTTCCTGCTATGTTTTGTTGTTTGCTATTTCTGTTTTGAGGTAAGCGGCGTTATTAAATAGACCTTGTAGGGGTTTTATTGATATGTTTTTGTAATATTATCACAATGTGTCAAAATAAAGTCTAGTCGAGATCCGAGCGCGTGCGCAAGAGAGAGTCGTTTGTTTCTTTTTTTTTTGGAGAGCGGGGTCGCAGGTGCGGGCGCGGGCGGTAAAATGCTACCATTAGGTTGGTGACAAGGTTCACGCGAGTTCAACGCATCGTGGTGGCTCTGCTTAGGTGCGCGCGAAGTCATCGCTTCAGCCGCCATGTCATCGAACCGCAAGGGTTGGCACGAAAATATCAAACCAACTGATCGTGTCCACTTCACTTCACTTGTCGCCGTACCGCACCCACGTACGGTTGGTCACGCAAGCCACAGCAATACAGTATCAATTGTTAGTTCCCCTTGCACCGCATCGCTTTGAATCGCCTTGAACGTAGGACATCGCGTAAGTTAAATGCAGATGTTATGTATACCTACTATATATATGGTGTTAGATATGTTATGTTACCGACATCGCTCGAAAAATCGCAAAACTTAAGTGACAGTGGGCAGAACAGATCAGACAAAAATTTCTGGAGTGGCGACCACATACCGGAAGACACAGCGCTGTAAATCCCCTCATAAGGTGTACCGATAACCTGGTAAGGGGTGCAGGAATCCGATGGTTGCGAGACGCACAGGATCGCCCGTTGACGGCGACAATTGACACTGATTTTCACACTGTTGTACATAGACCTCCTCGGTCTGTGTCTAACAGTGGACGTCTTTCGGCTGGAATGATGATGATCTTGATGATGATGTTACGTATATGGGCTACGGAATTGTTTAAAAGTTATCGTGACTCTGGAACGCAACGGGTAACTCAACGACAGGAGGCGTAGGCGAAATGGGCCCTCGCCCGCCCGCGGCCTCGCACCCAAATCGGCCTCGTACAAACGAATGTTTTTTTTATAATTGACAGGCTCGCGTTCGACCACTATTTCATTTCACCTGATGGTAAGCAACGATGCGGTCGAACACTGGGTTGCGACAGTCACTGTCTCATTTTCGAATTTATGAAAGAAACAGGCCTCGCTCATGTGCTTTCGGCCACGTCTAAATTAGTCCACGCTACTCTTCTGGGGTAACTAAAGGATGGGTGGGAGTAAGTAAGTCTGACACTCCCTCTCGTTCGACTCCCACAACGAAAGAAGGTATTTGATGATTTTCTCTCCCAAATACATGTTATGAATATGCTTTTAACATAGATGCAAAATGCAATAAAGGATGCAGGAAAAAAAATAAGCATAGAATTTATATTGGTCACTTTGACCCTTGGATTTCGTCCTCTTGAGCCGGTTTTATAGGCTCATAATAATTTTTAAGTGGAAAATAAAATATTTTAGAATCGCTTTTATACGGGACAGACAGAACAACGGTTACAAACACAAAAGTTAAAATTAACAAAAAGAAACCACCTGTGTTTCTTCAGGTACCCTTTGCGTCCCAGATCCGCGGTGATAGTTTTAAAAAATCCCGCAATCCGATCACTCCTTAAAACAGTAACCGGCTCAAGATTTCACAACATTTAATTTTGCTCACGCAACCCGACCACTCCTTAACACAGTAACCGGCTCAAGATTTCATGACATTTCATTTAGTTCACGCAACCCGATCACTCCTTAACACAGTAATCGGCTCAAGATTTCATGACATTTCATTTAGTTCACGCAACCCGATCACTCCTTAACACAGTAACCGGCTCAAGATTTCATGACATTTCATTTAGTTCACGCAACCCGATCACTCCTTAACACAGTAACCGGCTCAAGATTTCATGACATTTCATTTAGTTCACGCAACCCGATCACTCCTTAACACAGTAACCGGCTCAAGATTTCATGACATTTCATTTAGTTCACGCAACCCGATAACTCCTTAACACAGTAACCATCTTAAGATTTTACGACATTTCATTTAGTTCACGCAACCCGATCACTCCTTAACACAGTAACCGGTTCAAGATTTCATGCCATTTCATTTAGCTCACGCAACCCGATCACTCCTTAACACAGTAACCGGTTCAAGATTTCATGACATTTCATTTAGTTCACGCAACCCGATCACTCCTTAACACAGTAACCGGTTCAAGATTTCATGACATTTCATTTAGTTCACGCAACCCGATCACTCCTTAACACAGTAACCAGCTCAAGATTTCACGACATTTAATTTTGCTCACGCAACCCGATCACTCCTTAACACAGTAACCGGTTCAAGATTTCATGACATTTCATTTAGTTCACGCAACCCGATCACTCCTTAACACAGTAACCGGCTCAAGATTTCATGACATTTCATTTAGTTCACGCAACCCGCTCACTCCTTAACACAGTAACCGGCTCAAGATTTCATGACATTTCATTTAGTTCACGCAACCCGATCACTCCTTAACACAGTAACCGGCTCAAGATTTCATGACATTTCATTTAGTTCACGCAACCCGATCACTCCTTAACACAGTAACCATCTTAAGATTTTACGACATTTCATTTAGTTCACGCAACCCGATCACTCCTTAACACAGTAGCCGGTTCAAGATTTCATGACATTTCATTTAGTTCACGCAACCCGATCACTCCTTAACACAGTAACCGGTTCAAGATTTCATGACATTTCATTTAGTTCACGCAACCCGATCACTCCTTAACACAGTAACCATCTTAAGATTTTACGACATTTCATTTAGCTCACGCAACCGATCACTCCTTAACACAGTAACCGGCTCAAGATTTCATGACATTTCATTTAGTTCACGCAACCCGATCACTCCTTAACACAGTAACCATCTTAAGATTTTACGACATTTCATTTAGCTCACGCAACCGATCACTCCTTAACACAGTAACCGGCTCAAGATTTCATGACATTTCATTTAGTTCACGCAACCCGATCACTCCTTAACACAGTAACCGGCTCAAGATTTCATGACATTTCATTTAGTTCACGCAACCCGATCACTCCTTAACACAGTAACCATCTTAAGATTTTACGACATTTCATTTAGTTCACGCAAACCCGATCACTCCTTAACACAGTAGCCGGTTCAAGATTTTATGACATTTCATTTAGTTCACGCAACCCGATCACTCCTTAACACAGTAACCATCTTAAGATTTTACGACATTTCATTTAGCTCACGCAACCCGATCACTCCTTAACACAGTAGCCGGTTCAAGATTTCATGACATTTCATTTAGTTCACGCAACCCGACCACTCCTTAACACAGTAACCATCTTAAGATTTTACGACATTTCATTTAGCTCACGCAACCGATCACTCCTTAACACAGTAACCGGCTCAAGATTTCATGACATTTCATTTAGTTCACGCAAGCCGATCACTCCTTAACACAGTAACCAGCTCAAGATTTTACGACATTTCATTTAGCTTAGTGTTTCTACCTAGTCAGTTGCGCGTACGGTAATTTATTTTCATCACGAAATACCCTGACATCATTTCACGAAAATAAAGGTTAATTGGGGGCTAGTTAGTGTCTTAACCTGACAAGAATAAGCCGTTTGATACATGGCGATCACCGGCCTACCTGATACAGAAATCTTTTTGCGATATTTTGTTTCATTTCTCTATGTATTCTAACCAGTGGCGTAGCTGTACGTGGCGAACGGTCCTGAGACAAAAATAAATAATTGCGCCTCCTTTTTTCAAATTTTAAAATCATCAAATAAGCTCCGGGTGAAGCGGAAGGGAATGTCAAACTTTGACTATCACGAGTTGCCATGAGCATGATTAGTGTTGCAACCTATTTTATTTAGATTTCGAAGGTGGCTTGCTAACTACGTTTTGAGGGCCCCCGAACTTGGGGGCCCCAGGGCACAGCCTCGCCAAGCCCTTCGGTAGCGGCATCCACTTAACGCAGTAGGCGTAAACGACGCCTAACGTAGGCGTCCACGTAACGCAGTTTCGGCCCACACTAATGTGGGCCGAAACTGCGTTAAGTGGACGCCTGCGACAGGCATCCGTCGCGTAACAAAGCGCGTGTGTCGTGCGACGGTCGCCGTCGCGGAAACCGGGTTATCACTTGCGCAGTGTCGCTAGTTCAACTTTAACGGTGTGCATGTAGTCGTGTCGATGGAGAACTTAATATTTATTATGTAGCAAAAAGGGGGCGCGGAGCCCGGCTCCCCGTGAAGGATGCCCGTGCGGGTCCCCGAAACGGATCACTTTTGTATGGGACCGCGCGGGCGTCCACTTAACGCATTTTCGGCCCTGATTGTGACGTGCACGTCAGAGTGTAGTTACTATATTACGTTTAATAAATTCTGATATCTACAATGATAAATAAATGTCAACTTGTACCTACATACAAAAGCGCTTTGGTGTCGATCCACAAAGTGCGTCGCTAGCAAAGTTACTTATAAAATATTCAACAACCCACGTCAGCATTCAAAAAGAAAATGCTGAAGCTTTCAGCATTCAAGTTAACTAAAGTGTTTCATACCTACCCACTTGTGGCGTCTGCCTTCAAATGAACCTCGAAACAGGACAATGAAACTGACAGTTCGTGGGGAAGTGTCATGGCGGCCGCGTTGGCGGGAAAACGTTCCGGTGACAGCGCCATCTTGCATTGTTTCGCATGAAAACATCTTTTAAAATCACCTTGTGGAAGATACGAATGATCTCAACTGAATAATGTGGGTACTTTTGTTTGCATGTTTCTAGGACAATGTAAAGTTCTATTGTTAAGTTTGTTTTCAAAATGCGTTGTTTGACTGTTTAGGCTAAAAATAAACCGTCCCATTTTCGCTCACACTTTCATAAGAGTAAGTGAACATCATCAAGAGAGTTATATAATATCCTGAATTCGTCCACCTACAGCAAAAAGCTTTTGGAGTCACGAATGCAAACATATACATTATGTTGTACAATATTTTCTGCGCCCACAGTTTGACATTTCCAGTGTCTTTGAGGAATAGGGTATTACACTCATTTTTGAAGTGTCTCATTTTAATTAAATTCTATAGTGCTAATAAACCACTAAAAAAACCACAACATTTTTAAGTACCCTAAAAATGCATTTAAAATGTATATTTTCAAATTTCGCGCGCATTTGACGAAAATGTAGAAAGCAGTGGACGCCATATTTAATCTGCTATCATGACTTCTGTTGGCTGTGTAAACAAATGCACTCAGTATGGCCGATGAGTTGACAGTTGACAGCTGCAACTTTAATTTACACAGCCGAATGACGTAATAACATGGTGGCTACTATTTCAAGGTGACAAAGAACAGACAATAAAAACAGAAAACTTTTAATTGAATTTTAAAATTTATTATGTTATTTTATGAACACTTAACGACTGCATTTTACTTATGCTATCTTAATAACATATTTTTAGATTTCTTCTCATATAGATTGAAATACCCTATTGCATAAAATAATTAAATGGAGCAATATAACAGAGCTTTAGGCTAAATGTAATATCGTTTAGAGTAGAGATAGCTTTGCTTCATTTAGTAGCAGTTTGTTTGGTCGGTTTACAGTGAAAACAGAGAGCCATTTTCTTAATTGACTGGCTCAAGTAAACAGTTATACAGCCTTGTTGTTTTACTAAAGAGGTTTCGAAGTTCCGAGTTCTTGATTTTATTTTTCTTTTACAGTAGGTATTCAAAAGTAATGTTTGCATATGGCAAAGGGATATGTGTTGTGGCATATAATTATTGTATTTTTTTTACTGAATGTAATGTAAATTTAATTTAATTTTAAGACCTTTGTTAGTAATAATATCTGAATCTTAATTTAGGTATCAGAGTTAACAAAGCTAGCACTTAAAATATGTAAAATTGCCTTATGTGTATGCTGTGTTGCAATAAAATATGTCGACGGTTGAAAGGCTAATTGATCTAAGCGACATTTTGTAAAACGGTCGGATTAAAGTTTATTTTTCTTTATAAATATTCATAAATAAACAACTATTTCATATATTTCTGTATTAAATAAATAAAAGTCTATGTCTAGTCGCTTAGATCAATTAGCCTTTCAACCGATGTCGATGTATTATTATTATTTGGACACTATTTAGTCGTGATTTAATGTATTTTATTTCTTTCTTTATGTGCTCTTGGACGTCTCATTTGTTCACTAAAATCACTATTTAGGGATTTGGGTAAATGAAACAACCAAATTATCAGTAAGCAGGCGCAACTTCAGGATGACTTCTAATTGTCCTCGGGAACGGATCGAGTGTGCTCACGACGCCACACCTCAGCTGGTCTACATTTAATGTGTATACTTTTTCTGTCAAAAAGTGTGTAGTATTTTTAGGCAACTGTAAGTCAAAGGTTACCTAGTAGGTTAACTATACATTGTTTCCTGTTCAATTTGTTCATTTGTTTGACACTTAACGCGCACAAAAGTAAAAATGTAGTCTTAATGTCTTAAGCGTGTGTTGGATGATTCGGTTACCTTCAAAATGGTTGAGGTGAGTGGTGCTAATATTCGCGTCATGTCCGTGAACGGGCGCTGACAGCTACCAGTTGCTATTTTAATATCTATATTTAGTTTTTATTTTTACTTTATTTACATTGTTCTCACATGATAGCGACAAGAAACATGTAAAAGAAATATTTGTAATTACAAAACATAATTGAAAAGAGTGTCCATGGAGTTTCTTGCCCATTCTTCTCCATAGAGATCTACGCTTTGGAATGTGCAATTAGCATATTTTTTTCTGACTGACTGACTTCTTGACATTTCAAAAGTGACTGTAAATAGTTTATTTGAAATAAAATTCTTTGAATCTTGAATCTTGAAGTATTTTCTATCAACCAACCTTTATCCTGTTTTAAGCAGGAATATACAACAAATCATATACATATTTCCTTAAGGAAAGTAACAACTTATGCCTACATTATATCTCAATAAACTAATTTGGATCTAATGACCTTATTGACGAATATTTCATGAATTCTAGTATTTCAAGGAACCTTTTGGTCGCTAGTTTATACAGAATTCTTTTGTAATTTTCACACACTTCATCTTGCTAACAGCAGAAACAGGAAATTCCATAGCTATGTAGTAAACTTGCCTACCGATGTTCGATCACTAATAAACAGAGGTCGGAATTAGGTACAGTTATTCATGTACTTACACTGACTTCATACAGCGATTAATTTTAAAGAGCAGATTTTTTTTTATGTCACTATCAGAAATATACCTAGTCCGTTTCATTCTTTTCGAGGTACATTTTCGTACAACCGCTCTTACGTAATTATGATGTTTTTTCACATCTTTCTCTAGATATTTTGAATACACAGCTATCTTGTGGATATTATCTAGGCTTCTATAGAAATCAAAACATAAATTTGTGGAAAACTAATCTAGTAAAGACCTGAAAATCTGCTATTTTAGGTGAACTTTGGCCCTCCATAATGTACTCATATACTCGTATTAAAAATATAAAAAAGTACATCAATAGAATCCTTGCACATTTAATCGAGATTCTGAATGACGACAACTTTTTTTCCGTCAGTTAGTTTCTCTTTTTAACCGACTTCAAGAAGTAGGAGGTTCTATGTTCGACCGAATGTATTTTTTTAAAGTATGTTCACTTATATCTTAGTCAATTGTAGACCCATTTTGAAAATTATTTTTTGGTTTGAAAGTTTATGTTTCCAAGTTCTTCTTCTTCGACTTCGAAGATAAGGAACAGAACTCCTCATAGGATCACAGCAGAACTGTCGTAACAAGTAAAATTGATTTGCTTTATGTGTAGTCGATGACTGACTGAAAGAAAAGGGGACATATATCGAACTAATGAAGCCGGAAGGTAAATTCATATAATCTAACCGTATTTGGGATAATTAGAAATGTTATGAGATACGCTCTGGCTGAGGGTAACTTTTAAGTGGTGTTACCATAACTAAAAATTGTAAAATAAAAAACTTTTTACAAAAAAGAAATACTACCGTCTTCAATCTAAAAAAAAAACAATAAAGAGCAAAATAACTTTAATTTCGGAAGTCAGTGTTAAATAAAAAAAAGACAAAACTAGATATTATATAAACACCGACTTCCAAAATGAAAGTTATTTTGCGCTTTTTTGTGTTTTTTTTTTACATTGAAAACGGTTGTATTTTTTTTTTGCAATAAGTTTTCTATTAAGCATATGTATATGTAGATGATATGTGACCCTGGTAACTGCCGCCAAATAAATATTTTTCTTTCTTTCTTTGTGTTTCAGGGCCTTAACTTTTTCAAACATTCCCTCAGCCCACGCTGAGTCCACCTGGAGTTTGCATCTTGTTTGTAAGTTATTGTGTAACTTGTAACCACTCCATGTTTACCCGCTATTTATATTATAACTGAGAGTTGTAGGTCGCGGGTTCAAACCCAGCCAGGCGCATTACTTTGTGTAATTTATTTCATCACCACTGCTCTCAAAACGGTGAAGGAAACATCGTGAGGAAACCGGCATGTCCTAGAACCAAAAATTCGAAAACATGTGACTTCCACCAACCCGCACACGTGGATTACGGCCCATTCCCTCTCCTAGAGAGGTCCCAGCAGTGGGAACATTATAAGGCCGACTATGCTATGCTATATTATAACTTACATGAGCTTGTACTTGCTTAGGTATTTATTGGCCATGTTTACACGTGCATAGCCGGAAATTTTGTTACAATAGACTTGTTTTTTTGTCGTCGGCTTCAAGTGGATTTATATGTTATTCATATTGTTTTTATAATAATATTGTGTACTAGCTTTTGCCCGCGATTTCGTCCGCGAAGTCGAAAATGGTTTTATTAGGTTTTTGAGATACGAAAATATTAAATATTATTTCGTGTCGTGTGTGATAGTCCATTGAATTTTATAGCGAGCGATATTGTATCTTAAGATAAAATATTATAGTATCTTAGCCGTGTGCAGCGTCCGTTAGTGAACTCTACTGCAGGTGACGCAACCTACGACAAACTTATTATTTGCGGTTGGTACAGTAATCGGGTCTAGGGATCGAACTGCAAAATTAAGTTTGTTTTTTATTGTATATACTTTTCCGGGATAAAAAGTACCCACTGTGGTGCCCAGGATATTAAAGAATAATTATACCAAGTTTCATCGTAATCGAACCGGTAGTTTTTGCGTGATGCCTGAACAAACAGACAGACAATTTTTTTTTAAATCACATTTTTAGGTTCGGTGTCGGTCTAGTGACACCCCCTGCTCTTTATTTTCGTTGATATTTTCAATGTACAGAATTTTCACTTCAACAGATTTATTATAAGTATAGATTTATAGTTGGGGATTTCAAATAAAACTTGATTTATTTACCAGAAAATAAAAGTATTACTTAGTACAGTTTTTGTGAGCAAGACTCGAAAAATGCAGCTGTTTTTTTTTTAAGTTTGTTCTTGCATAAATATTTATTTATTTATTTAAACTTCATGTACAATAGTGGTACATAGGCGGACTTAATGCAACAAGGCATTCTCTACCAGTTAACCTTTGGGTTAAAAAGGAACACAACACGGGTAGGTTTGCACAATAAACAAATACTTCAAACAGAAAAAAAAAATAAGTTATTAGTTAGTTTAAATAATAAATATTTAAAAAATCAAAATTGGTTGGCGTTTTATTTGTGTTGGAAAATCATCTTATGACAAATCTCGCTGTTGGGCGGAGCAGACTATTACTGACTAAAAACCAACTCCTGTTCCTTCTTTGCCTTCTTCCCAGGGCCCCGGGTTTCACTTTCATACTACCCGTGGCTCCATTAGGCTTCGACCCTGCTGGGCCCCTACGATTTGCTGACGCGCGTGGAAGAGTACGCGCCGTCGACGACTTGGGCTAGGTCCGGACGGTTACCGGACGGTCGGACGGCGAGGGGGTGGCGTAATAATACTCAGACAGTACCGCAGTACTTGTATTTTATAATACAAATAAATCAAAAGATAGTTACAAAAAACTACGTTCAAAATCATTACAAAACTATACTGTACGATTCTTGAATCGTACAGCATGATTTAAAATTCTCGATTTGAAAGTGCCTTTCTAAAAATAAGTCAAGTGGTAGATAAAAAATGTGAGATAAAGATAGCAAAACTATCAGATGTATCACTACATAGTATAAAACAAAGTCGCTTTTCGTGTCTGTCTGTCCCTATGTATGCTTAGATCTTTAAAACTACGCAACGGATTTTGATGCGGTTTTTTTTAATAGATAGATTCAAGAGGAAGGTTTACATGTATAATATACGCACAATATAGTAGAGGAACGCTAATGATTTTAGTGGTTTCTAATGTGATGTCAATGTACATTGCAAACGCTGGCTGAACCCTAAGAGATAGAATAAAATAAGGTACTACAGTATTGTACACCTTAAAAAGGTCATACTACGACGTGATCAGCATTGCGCCCGTGCGAAGCCGGGGCGAGTCGCAAGTAGTAATATAAAATAATAATATCGAGATTATTGCCAAACATTTAGACAAATAGGTATATTATGATTACCCTCCTATTTGCCTCTTCCGAATGCAGGTTAAAACCGTTAACATTCTGGTAATGAACGGCTCCCGTTCATAAAACGCTGAATTACGAAACCTGCTCCGTATCTGTTAGCCATAAAGTTTTGATTGTGATTTAACTCCGATTTATCTATATTACTTTGTTATTTTATAGAGAGATTTGTTTATAGGAGTGTAATACTCGTACTAACACAGGGAAGTAGAGAAAACGTGTACTCCTCGCCTGGGTATGAGTTGCCATGGCCAACCTGGAAAACTCTAAACAGACTCTGTATCCAGGTTGGGCGCAGCAGACCAATCTCCACAAATAAGGGTTATTGGACGATTTCTATCTACAGTGTTTGTGTGGCGTCTCTACGATGTCGACCAAGTTCCACCTTCCATCCTGCGTCACGTGTTACCTGTTCCCGTACGGACCTGATGACAGCATCAGCGGATGGCATTGCCGTAGCCGAATACTGGGCCAGACAATGAATTTAACTTCTTTTTAAACTGTGCAGTGCGAGTCGGACTCGCGCATTGAGGGTTCCGTTCAAATTACCTACTTATGTAAATGTTTCAACTCCCGAATGAGTTGAAAGTTGAGAGAAAGTGATCCTATAAGGGTTCAGATTTTTCCTTTTGAGGTACGAAACCCTAAAAAGGAAAAATCTGAACCCGGCAAAATTGTAGGAAAAAGTCTGAAAACTATAAATTTGTATTTAAATCACAAAAAAAAAAATACTTTTTTTGTGATTCAGAAAATTCTTCGTATGAGTTACGAAGAATTTTCTTATTCTTATAAATTAGGGAATTGAACTGTTTTCTTAGGTAAGTTTGTGCGGAACCCTCAGTGCGAAAGTCCAACTCGCACTTGCCCGGTTGTTTACTTTTCAGTATTTAAGACTACTCTGCAAATCCTGTAGAAAGTACTTCTTGAATGAAACTTTATTATCATTATAAAATTTATTTAGATCCCAGAAAAACCCACAGTTTCTTCAGGCACGGCAATCCAAAAAAATCTAGTTGCTACAATATTACTAAAATTAACTTTGGTAATATTCTAAAATAGTAAAGATTCGACCCGACCTTACCGATTGACGTCATCGTAAATATTTCTCTAGGTAGATACGATTCTCTTCTACGTCATCGGTGAAGTGACGTATGCTAAACATATATTGGTAGTATCGTGGGAGTTCTTAGTAAGTTTAACCGCTCAAATAATAACGTTGTACCCAAAGGCATGATTAATATAAGTGATAGAAATATTTTATACTAGTTTTGCCCGCGGCTTCGTTCACGTGACTTCCAATGTACAGTTTTAGAGATATGCGGAACCTTGTGTAAAGTTCCGCAAACCTTCATTGAAAATCTTTTTTATTTTTTTTCTTAAGTAGTAAATCATCAAACACCTTTTTCGCTTTTTTGCGAGGGCTGTGGTAATTACTAAACTTGCATCTAGGGGACGAGTTTCAAATAATGTTTTCTTAGTGCTAACTGTAATAAAATTTAGAGGGTTTTATCGGCGCGTTGTTTATAAGTTATTCGTCACTAATCGAAACGATCGTAACTTGGCTAGGGGGGAAGGAGTGGAATTTCCTGCCGGAGTCTGTTTATCTTGATAGCTACAAACTGGGGATCTTTAAGTCAAGAGTTGAATAGGTAAGAAAAAAAAATATTTTAGTAACATTAGCCAGTTTTAACTGGTTTAATGACTAAAAAACATGGGTAAGGTAATTAGGTGAATAGGATCCCCGAGGGAAGGGCTTTGTAACGAAATCCAGAGTAATTTATTTAATTCAACATTATTTTTAGATCGTGAAAGGAGGAAAATGCTCGATCAAATTCACCGTAACATTGACGTCATGAAACACCGTGGCAGTGGCGGCAATTGTAGGGTGCAGGCAAGGCTAGCAAAATGTCTCGTGCCCCCGGTCCAACGGGGGCCCTGGTTTGACGGGGCCCCCGTTTCGATGGGGCCCCTGGTCATACGGGGGCCCCGGTCCAACGGGGCCCCCGGTCCGAGGCCACGAGCTCAGAAGAAGTAACCCAGGTTGGGTTACATTTTACAAAAGTTATTAAAATTAAATCACAATAACAATTTTCTGGGGCCCGACCAATGAATTTACCACGGGCCTCAGATATAGTTACGCCACTGCACCGTGGCCCTGTTACGTAAAGGGTTACTGAAGGAATATAAGCGGGTTTTGCTTTTCCACTGAAGTGGAGCTGGCCGGAGTGGAACGAAGAAGAGCAGTGAAAGTGGAAAGTGTTTCCATTGACTGGCCTGTTGGTCTAGTGGTTAGTGGCCCAATAGTCCATACATATTAGCGTGTTAGTAACAGAAAGTGCTTATATACTATATTAGTTTTATTAGTAACCTATCCCTTCAAAATGGTTGATTTGAGTGGGGCTAATGCACGAGTCATGCTCGTGAAAGAGTGCCGTCAGTTGAGACTGGTCATCTCTTAGCTGCCAGTGGCTTAATTCAATTTCTGTTTTTTTAATTAGTTTTAGTTTTTTTTTGTAATTATTATTACTTAACTACATTGTGCTCACATATTAGAAGCGACAAGGAATATGTAACCAAGATGTATGTAATTCATAATATGATTTAAAAGAGTGTCCATGGAGTTTCTTGCACGTTCTTCTCCATAGAGATCTACGCTTTGAATCGTGCAATTTAGCTTCACTTTTTTTTTTGACTGACCGTCATTTTGACAATTAAAAAGTGCCTGTTGGTCTATTTGCAATAAACGTTTCTGATTTCTGATTCTGCCCCATATCTCTCGATGGGGCAATCTGGCCTATCAGCAATAATTTTCAGGATGCTGTTTCGAGTGTTGCGCAAGCGTCGCAGTAAGGAAGCCGCTTTCTTACGCATGATGGCGTGAAAGCTATCTATGCGAGCCGTAGCAAATATTCCCGACGCACTACAATACCGTGACAACCGCAACAGCATCCTGAGAGCGTTGTTATAATGTACGCGCAGGACGTTGTTAGCCCGGTTCGTATATGGCACGCACAGGCCGTTCGGGTAGACAGACTGACAAATTTTGACGTCTGCCGTACAGCGAGTGAACCTACAGGCGAGCATATTACCCCGCACCGCCAACGCCCTGCACTCGCGCTCTATGTCACCATCATCACGTAGGTCACTGTGACAACAAATCCAGGTACTCAAAACTATCATCCACATTGAGTACCACGCCGTTAAGATATACCGGAGGCACACGGCGAGGCTGTTATTTAGGTGCTTTAAACACCTAAGGTGTTTGTGTTCAACCTTGTTGCTATGCCGAAGGTCGTCGATTCGATTCCCTCCCAAGACAAATGTTTGTGATGAGCACGATTATCTGTTGTGTCTGGGTGTAATCGAACAGTTGCCCCGGACCTGACAAAGCATCTGTCTGGTTGTATGATCCTCTCTTTTCAATGGAGGTTTGCGGGACTTAACACAGCACTCAGCTGAGCAGATAGCTCTTTCTAATTTTATTTACATTTTTTTTTTATTCCACTACTATCACACGACGCCGTCTAGTTCCAAGCTAAGCAGAGCTTGTGTTATGGGTACTAGACAACTGACAAACATACTTATATATTTCTAAATACGTACATATATAGATAAATTACACCCAGACACAGAACAAATGATCGTGCTCATCACACAAACATTTGGGGGAGTCCAGGTACTGGATCCATGTGTCGTTTGTGCATCGATGCCTGAAACACAGTGTATACCGATTTTACCTACTTATCAAAAATTCATTTCAAATTTAACTTCGACCTTTCCCCTTTGTAACGGAGATTTTTTTTTTCCATTTACAAATCTGATATGTAGCGTACCTACTGAGATCATTAGCGTACGTCAGAAATGACGCTGTTACGTCAATAAATTCATATTATTACTTCATCTGACGTAAATATTACGTAGCTTCTGGTTCGAACCAATTTATTTCTGGAGTGTTTGATTTCGCGAGGTTAATAAGAATATTTTATCTACGTTCATAAAAATATGGTATATTTAAAGCCTTCACTGAATCGCCAAACTTAAAGTGGCAGTGGCAAGGCACATTGTTTGCAGAACAGATAGTCGATGGGGCGAAGGTTATGGAGTGACGACAACGTACCGGAAGACGCAGCGTTGGGAAATCTCCCACAGGGCGGACTGAGGACCTGGTAAGAGTCGCGTAAATCTGATGGATGCGAGACGCACATGACCGGTCGTTATGGCGACGCATAGAGGCCTATGCCCAACAGTGGACTTCTTTCGGCTGAAATTATGGTGACAGTCTTTTCATAGCCCAGTGGCAATGGCCCCGACTTACGAGTCGCCGGTTATACCCAGCCAGGCAAGTTAATTTGTGTAATTTATTTCATCACCACTGCTCTCAAAACGGTGAAGGAAAACATCGTGAGGAAACCGGCATGTCCTTAGAACCAAAAATGTAACGTCCACAAACCTGCAGTGGTTCCGCGTGGTGGATTACAGCCCATTCTCTCTCCTTGGAGAAAAGGCCTGAAGCCTAGTTCCCATTACTGGGAAGGAATGGGAACATTATAAGGCTTAACATTATGAGGTATATATGTTTGTATGTATTGTAATTTATTGAAAATATTTATATTAAAAATATTTATATTTTAACTGTACCATCTCAGTATATCTATGAAAATATTTCGTACTAGCTTTTGCCCGCGGCTTCGCCAGCATACAAAAAATATAGCCTATGCCACTCAAGAATAAAGCAGCTTTCTATCGGTGAAAAAATTTTAGCAATCGTACCAGTACTTTAAGAGATACTCCCACAAATAAAAAAAACAAACTTAATCTCTTTGTAATATTAGTGTAGAATTTCATAAAAATAAAAACATGTTAAAAAAATACACTGATATTCATAACGTTAATACTTTTATAACAAGCTTATTCAGCAAATTAGCCTTAATAAATTGAAATCATTTGTAAAGCGAAAACTTTGCCAGAAGGCTTTTTATACTGTAAAAGAGTATCTCGAGGACAAAACGGCTTGAGAATGACCTGCTCCAGTACTCACTATAATTTGTCATTTAATTTCTTTTTTTTAAATTACCGTTTTCAATTTTTTTTTTTTATATTTGACGATTATTGTTATTTTACAATGATATCATTGTTTATTTTTACAATTGGACATTGACAATTAATTTTTAATTTTCATTTTTATTTATTTTTTTTATAAAAATTTCAATTAAGTATCTTTTTTACAATTTGCAATATTTACATTTTTATAAATTTTATTATTGTGTTGTTTTTTTTATTATTTTATTTTTTTTTGTTTTTGTTTTTATTTTTTTTTATTTTGTGTTTTTTTTTGTTATTGTGTTTTTTATTTTTTTGTTTGTGCTATTACTTTTTCCTTTTCTTTAATTTTAACATAATTTTTGTCGGTTTTGAGTACTTTTTGCGGACTACCCAAATGTTCTTTCTTTGGTATTGTTCGTCAAATCGTTGAGCTCCTTAGTAGTCCTGAGTTGAGCTACACGAATACTGACAAAGCTTGCACTGACTGGATAGATCCACTTAGAACTGTGTGATTCTTTCTTCAAAAGACTAACTCATACTCCAATCTGCATAGTCCTCATATGATTTTACCATTACATGTTTGCTGTATGGACTTTAAAAGAAACTTTGACCCCTGAGTTTGTTTCGGTTATTCTTCTCAGGGTAGTCAGCTAGGAAAACACCGGCGTCATAAAATTCAAATTGACAAAAAAATTGACATGTAAAGTGTTTTTAAAAACCTATGTGCAAAATATCATTTATCATTGTTATACGAATATTCGAAATATTGTTAATTACAAAGACGAATGTTAAATGTGTAAGTAATCCTATGTGACTTAAGTATTAACTAGCTGATGCCCGCGAATCCGTCCGCATCAAACTCGTAAACAGCACAATGCCATTTGGTCAAAAGATCAAAAACTTTTTTTACGGAATCCAAATTCTCTTTCTAAAACAAAAGTACTCCAAGTTATTCCTCATAACATCAGCTATCTATCGGTGTAAATCCCAATAAATTCGGTCCAACTGCTTGGAAGATTACCTGGAACAAAAAAAAGACTAATTATAGATAGATAATGATTTGTATTAAGCGATTTGTGTTATTTATTTTTTAATAGCATAGCATAGTCGGCCTTATAATGTTCCCTCTATTGGGACTCAGGCCTCCTTTCTAGGAGAGGGAATGGGCCGTAATCCAACACGCGGGCCCAGTGCGTGTTGGTGTATGTCATATTATATCTTTGAATTTTTGGTTCTAAGACATGCCGGTTTCCTCACGATGTTTTCCTTCACCGTCTTGAGAGCAGTGGTGATGAAATAAATTACACAAATTAATGCGCCTGGCTGGGTTTGAACCTGGAATCCACAACTCGTAAGTCAGGGCGGTTACCACTCGGCCACCACTTCTCTCTATTTTTTAATATTATATTGTAACTAGCTTTTGCCCGCGGCTTCGCTCCCGTCTATATTCTACTACTCTACCCAACTCTACGCTACTCTACCCAACTCTACCCTACGCTACCCTACTCTACCTTACTCTATCCTACTCTACCCTACTCTACTCTACTCTACCCTAGTAGGGTAGCTACTCGATAAAATGTATCCTATGTCCGTCCGTCGGTTCTGAACTACCTCCCCACCAATTTTCAGCTAAATCGGTTGAGCAGTTCTTGAGTTATAAATAGTGTAACTAACACGACTTTCTTTTATATATATAGATATAAATACTGACTCTCTGCACATGTTGGTGTCGACTGTTAGTGCAGAGACTACTTGTCATAAAATAAATAAATGATTTTGTCAAACTCAGATCATCACACCAGTCAGATTGTCAGGTAATTTTTGTTTTTCGTTACTTTGTCGGCGTTTTTTGGTCGTTTTGAACATACAGTATAGAATCCTTCGCCTTCTCCAGTTTTTTTATACCAGAAATAACATTTCTTGCTTAAAAGACTGCGTGGCCATTACTCTTCAGTAACAAAACAACAGCAACAACAACAAAATAATAAAAAAAAAACATGAAAATAAATCAACAAAAAGAAACATTCCTGTAACTGGTAACAGAAGGGAATTTTCACATGAATTTCGTTAAATAAATAAACAAATCTGCGACGGAGGCAGAATATTTCAATTTGTTACCTTTCTCCTTGTAAGGCCCTTTCATCTCTTCGGTCTCTGATGTCGGCTGTTGTTGAGCAAAATTAAATGATCTCACTAATCATTTTCCTTTCTTTTACATTTAACGTGTATTGTTTGTTTATAAGTTGTGATTTTGTGGACAAAAAGTACAAAAACATTCTGCCTTTGAACTGAGATTTTTCTTAGATGTCGTGTAGCTCCTTTGTTATTTCGTATTTACGTTATTTATGTAGCTAGCTACATTAACATTATAAAGAGATTTTTTTTGTTACTAGCTGTTGCCCGCGGCTTCGCCTGCATGTTAGTAGACAGTTATTTCAAAACATAATATAGCCTATGTTACTCAGTGAAGATTTAGCTTTGTAATGGTGAAAGAATTTTTAAAATCAGTTAAGTCGTGTTTGAGTTAATTCGTAACATACAAACAAAAGGAAAATCAAATCTTTTCTCTATATAATACTAGCTTTTGCGCGCAGCTTCGCCCGCGTACATAAAATACAACCTAGGTCACTTAGGAATAAAGCAGCTTTCTATCGGCGAAAAAAATTTTTCAATCAAACCAAGGTACTGGTTCAATTGCTAAACTTTCAGAGATTATCTCCTACAAACAAAAAAATAAACTTTACCTCTTTATAATATTATTATATTATATTACATATAATATTATATTATATAAATGTACATTAGTTTAAATGAATAACTACTGGATCGATTTAAAAAAACTATTTCACCTGTATAATCACGCGGTCGAAGCCGCTGACAAAAGCTAGTCTAATAAATATATCGAATAATAAACATCTTAGGTAATAAGGAATTTAATCAGTTATACACATAATGACAAAATCGATACCCTCTTATTATCACTCTGTTTACTCTCAACCAAAGCTTATCTCCGTAATAGACTATATCATTTTCCTCAAATATTTGAATAGGTGGCAGATACGCCAAGTTCTCTATGGACGCACATACCCGTCACAACTAATCCCTCAGGGCCGGTCTTAAGCCGACGCATATACCCGACTGTTTGAATAGTAACCGCAAATCCTTGTAAGACACTGTTAGTACCATAGACTTTAAGCTACGGTGATTAATTTTTTGGTGGGAAAAATCCCAATAAAGTGTCAAGTGGTCCCAAAACATTACTCAAAAAAAAATAATGTTGTTTTTTGTTGTGGTTTTGTGTTGTTATATATGTTATTTTAATTTGCGATTGCGGTCCCGGTCCAAAGAGCCTTACGAACCTTAGATGATTAATTTTATTTGGATTATTTGTGAAATCTGTTGCGCGCAACAGCCAACATCAGTCACAAGTGGCTGTCGCGCGCTTCAGCTTCCTTTGTGGCCGCTTCTAGCTTCTCGTGGCGGTGTTTGTGGCTGTGGCATGTGGACCATATGTGGCGCCACTGAATCTACAGGTACAATGGCAGTACTAACGCTGTATAATACGCTGAGATAGGAGCCTTTTTAGCCTCGCACAGGTCTAATTTTCTTTTTATTTTAGATGTTGTATTTATTGTATTTTTATAGTTACTTACTTTATTTTATGGTTTGTTCTGTGCGAATCACAAATGATCAATTTTCTTTTTCTCTTAAAAAAAAATATTTCAGTCGACTGACCACCAATGCACTTCAAATCATCAAATCAATAAGCCTTTGAAGTTAAAACAATAGAAATACCTACGTACCTACATCAGGGGGTCTAACAGGCGTGTGATGGGGTACATCTGGGCTATAAATAATATGATTTTCCCTCGGACACGCTTTATTAACTGAGATCTTGGGTCAGTACACATTTAGTTTATTTATTCACGATAGAACGCGTATGGGTCACGGGACTTATTCGTTTATGCTTCGACGTCGTGATTATTAATTTAATTTATGTAACGTAAGCTAAGGGTGAATTTTTTGTCTATTTCTAGAGTTTGGTCTTTTAGTAGGAGGTGTAGCAACACACCTCCTACTAAACAGCTGGATTAATAATGAAGTTTAAGGTTTATTTCATTCGTGTTTGTAAGTTCTGTGTGTCTCAAAAATTCCCAGAAGAATTTATTAAGCTGTTTCACAACTTATTTAAAAAATAACTAACAAAAAAGGAAAAATTATTAAAAAATTAGATTACCTTTATTAGATCAGAAATTATATGAAAAATAAGTTACATTTTTTTAAGAATGATATTACATTTATTATTATTTATTTATCTTTATTCCAAAAAAGTAAGTAAATTATAAGATAAGCCCCGCAAAACCGTTGCAATGGTTTGACTGTGGGGTCGGTGAGTCTCTAGACATACTTAAATGTACTTAAAAAATTTGAAAGAAAAAAAGAAAGAAAGAAAAATATTTTATTTGGCACGCATGGATACACACACAGTAAAACAAAATTCAAGACAACTAAGAAACATACACTGACACAATGCGTGTCTCACGGCTGCATTTCATAAATAGGTTTTGATTTTGGAAAGAAAAAACCTATTCCTGCAAAAATTGCGAATTGGCGTAAGCGCCGTTTATTGTAAAAGGGTCGATAAAGTCGATATTATTGCCTACTAAGGCCTACCACGAGCTTTTAACGAGATCCATTTTACAACCTAAACTGAACTGTCAAAGGGATTTTTTTTTTAATTCTTGATAGGTTTGCGCTTGACTTCTATCTCACCTGATGGAAAACGACGATGTGGTCGACGATGGAACGCGCTTACCTAGAAGTAACCTATTCACTCTTACACGGTGGAGGTGTGCCCCGCTTGGGAAGAGCAACGCCGTGTCCTCGTGGGGGCGATCGGCGGCGGCGATCTCTCGCGCCGGGCCGCGCGTACAGGCCATAGTCCGGAGCGAGGAGGAGTGGCAGGCAATCGCCTCCTTCTGCGAAGCAGTAATGCTAGAAAAGGAGGCGGCCGATCGCGTGAGGCAACGGTCCTCACGCCCCAACCGCCGCCGGAATTCCGATCCCGATTTCCGGCCATAGTAGGCGCGGGCTTGCGGACAGCGAGCATTGAGTAACTCGCCGTCCGACCGTCCGGTAATCGACCGGACCAAGCCCAAGTCGTCGACGGCGCGTACTGTTTCACGCGCCTTAAGAAGATGTCAGCAACTGTAGGGGCCCAGCAGGGTCGAAGCCTACTGGGGCCAAGGGTCTGATTCTGAAAGGAAGACTCGGCCCCGGTACGAAAGGCGATGAAGGAACAGGAGTGGATTTTTAGTCAGTAAAAGTCTGACACTATCTCCCGCTCCGCCCAAGAGCGGGGGATGTCATAAAATGATTTTCCAAAAGAAAAAAAAAAACCTATTCACTCTTGACTTAAAGATTCCCGGGATGGAGTTATACAGGGTGTACTTATAGCTCCGTCCCTCTTTCTGGCTCGCACGCTTTACATTTTTTTTAACACGTCTTGGTAAACCCACAGATGAACTTACAAATTCGCGTATTCAAATTCAAACGCAAACTGAACTGCTTACTTAGACTTTAGACTGAACTGGGGAAAACTCTACGACTATTTTTCTTCTGTCTTTCACTCTCAAACACAAATGATAAGTCAACAAACAAAAATGAAATGCTCAGACAAAATAAACGCAACAAGACAGAGAAATATATACGCACTCACATTTGCAAGTCTAGTGCCTACTTTTTCGGCCATTTACATTTCAAATGCAGTGCTTACTTAACTTGTAAACTAAAGTTCAATGTCTGTCTGTCGTTTAAATCATTTTAGCTCGTTGCATTGACGATTTCTGTACCTTTGTGGATGTCCACAAAGGTACAGAAATCGTCAATGCAACTAATAAATCTCAAAGGTTATCATGTGATAAGCTTTGAGATTTATTAGTTTTATACAACATGTAAATCTATATATATATATAAAATCAATGCCACTTTTCGTTGTAATTTTATAACTCAAGAACGGGCTCACATATCCAAACCAAATGTTTAGGTTTTGTTCGGACTATTTCGTAGATGGTTTATTATGTAAAGTTTGCACAAAATCGGTCGAGCGGTTCTTCATTTATCACATTATTAGGCGGTATGAAATTTGCCGAGTCAGCTAGTAATATAATAAAAAAACAACCAAACAAACAATCAACCTAATGACAGCATCAGCTGACGGCATTGCCGTGACCGAATAGAAAGAAAGAAAGAAAGAAAAACGAATTTATTTATAGAATACTGGGCCAAGCAAGGAATTTAACTAGTTTTACCATCGATACGCTAAGAAGAAGAATAAAAACACACCCTGAAAGCATTAAATATGTTCAAAATCGGCTACTGAATCGATTTCAGCTAATTATTTTTAGAGTTTGCAAGGGTTGTGCATTTAGCCAATGTCAACTTTAGAAAGTATTAATTCATAAAACCCCAAGCGAACGTCTTACTATTGAGTCTATAATTACGGTATTCGAAAGGTTAATGGGCATGTTACACCACTCGATATTCAAATAGTCTTAGTCTATTTTTATCTATTTATCTCATCGTTCTGTTAAATTCCTTTACACGACATTGACGTACAATAATTTATTTATTTACAAGTACTTGTACAACGTTACAGAGGATGTCCAAGGCGTTGTACAGTAGAAACTTACAAAATAAAAAAATAAATTTAATAAAAACAATAATACCCTAATAAAAAATCCGTACACATTGAAGAAGAAGAAAAAAATACTAAATAACTAACATTTAATTTAGAAATAAAAAGAAAATACATATACTTTATTCCTCAAAACAAATGATCAATGTTAACTTATTTTTTATCCATCTTTAGACCTTAGACATTCATGACACACATCTATCCATCTCCCAGCAAACAAGTCACACTCCGGTGTTAGAGTCAAAAGAGCATTAAGCACAGAAAGCGCACGAACGAGCGGCGAGTTAGCTCGTGACACTGTCTGTGAGAAAGGATCAGCTAATTCGTTACTGTCAAAACAGGAAATAGGGCAAAATTGAAGAACTCAAAGATGAGCAAAATTGAAGAACTGTATTCTGATTCAATATTTTTCATTCACAGATCTTAAAAAAATTAAATTTTAAAAAATTCCTGTTTTGCTCACCATATTAATTCTTCGATTTAACAGTATGATGTGACGTTACAACATGGCAATCGATCCTATTCTTATTTGGAACGCATTGTAAGTTGCTCTTTTTCTTGTGAGACGCTACATAGACTAAGACTGTCTAAATATCGAGTGGTGTAATAGACCCTTAAGTTTTCAGTCACTTTAAGTTACTTTGAATTCATTAGAACGCAAATGTAACACATTCTAATGTTTTTGCAGTATTTGGCAGCAAATGTATCGAGTCGGCCTTCTCGGTAAGCTTCGCTGAGGTAGTCAACACTATAACAAAATTCTCTGCTTCATTTTACCGAGATCGCGCCTGTTTCAATGAGTCTACTGTCGAGTTGCACAGACATTTGAGATACAAAACTACACCAACTTTGCATCACAAAATCCACTAGGAATCAATTTGCGAATAATTAAAACAGCAACTAAACTTTACTCGAAGAAATCTCACCAAAAACTCCAGACTTTGAACTTCAACCTTCGAACTTCAAATTCAAAATGTTTTTTTTCTTATTTTGATTTATAACATTTTATGCATTCAGCCCGTATCAAATTTATGGAAGCGGATACCCGGCGTGTGTTACTACGTTAAAAAAAGAAAACCATTTTGTTTTTATTTGTTGGAAAAAAAGGAAATTTACATTCTTTTTTTAAATGTATTGTTTGAATGAACTAAATCCATCTCCGCATTTTTGCCTTTATAATAAGACTGATTTGGGGCCCATTGGTTGGATGGTTTCAAAGTCTGTATGGGATATAAGTAGGTAATTTTTTTTTGTGTTTTATGTAAATAATAATTTTTTTTTTTACTACAGATTGTATCCATTTTGTTTTCTATTACAATGCGTATGTAACATATTTTATGTTCTTCATGTTTTTGCGGTATTTGTCAGCAATGGCAAACTTCACTGAGGTGACAATACTAGGTAAGTAGATTTAAATCCTCAGCTCGATTTTACCGTGAACGCGCTTTTTTCAATAATGCCACATATTGTTTAATCGTGTGCAATACTTGAGGTACAAAACTACACTAATTTTACATCACAATACCATTTTACGAGTAAGTAAATTGATTTACGAGCAAGTAGATTGTAAAAAAACTAAAGCAGCCACTAAACTTATTTAAAAAAAAACACTTTTGAATTGTCAAAATGTCGGTCAGTCAGAAATGTGAAGCTAAATTATACAACAAGACTAAGGGCGGAATTCACGAATAAAACCAAAGCCGCTGTCACTAGTGTCACTTATAAAAATACAACAAAAGAAAATACAGACAAGTGACACTAGTGACAGCGGCTAAACGCGATTATGCGAGCCAAACGTTAAAACGCGATTAGTTTTATTGGTGAATTCCGCCCTTAACCAACCGATCTCCGCGGAGAAGAACGTGCAAGAAACTTGGACACTATTTTATTTAAAACATGTTGTCAGTTACAAAACTCTTGGTTAGGTACAACAAGTAGATAGGTTTCAGCCCATAAAAACCATATTCTATGCTTCCTTACTGTAATGTACATTTATGTAAATGAATGTACATTACATTTATTTACATAAATGTACATTACAGTCCTACCTAGCCATGCATTCGTCGAAAAAACAGGAAATCCATGATTTTTAATCTGACCGTAGCCAGGCGCGATTACGCATAATAACATCCGCGAATGTACTGAATTTTTAAATTTTTTAATAATTATTAACATTTATTTCAGACTCTTCTCTGTCAATAGATAACATTTACAACATTATATAATCACACAATAAAGCACGCAATTAAATAAAGAAACAAATAATAATATATAATTAAAAATGAATATAGCACATTACTCGCAGAACAGATGGGCGATGGGGACGAAAGGTTCTGGAGTTGCGGCCACGTATCAGAAAACGCAGCGTTGGAAAGCTTCCCACAAGGTGGACCAAAGACATAGTAAGGGTCGCGGGAATCAGATAGATACCAGACGCACAGGACCGATCACTACACTCAGCTACACTTGGGGGAGGTCTATGTGGCAGTAGATGTCTTTTGACTGAAATAATAATATACATATAATAATATATACTGTCATTGTCCTATACTACTAGGGGTCGGTTCAACATGTTTTTTCTTCCATTCTAACCTGTCACCCGTTATGTTATCACTCCATTTTCTTTTATATCACCCCTCACACAATCCATCCATCTTTTCTTTGCCTCCCTCTGCCTATCCATTCATCCACATGTATCTCATAACTCATTTAGTAACATGCGTTTCATCCCTCCTCTTCACATGGCCATACTAACACAAACGATTGCCTTTCAACTTTACAGTCACTGGTGTCACTTTCAAACTTCCCCTAATATACTCATTTGTCACTTTATCCATTCTCGTCACACCACACATCCATCTCAACATTCTCATACTCATCTCCGCAATCTTTTTTCATCCATCTTTTTCACAGCCCAACATTTTGATTAGTGATACAACGTAAGTGTCTTAACGGAAGCGGAAACAGATGTCAAAAGTAAATCTTTGCGGATGCGGAAGCGGAAACGGAAGCGGAAGCAGAAGTGTTAATACTATGAAGAAAAAGTACAATTTTATTTTTTTTAACTACAGAAGGTTTCATAATCATCACGAGGCGCGGTGATGCGCAGAATGAACCAAAAAAATTAATAATAAAGAAACTCGTTGCGACACTTTTGTGTACCGTCCCTCCCCGCCACGTGCCTCTTCCGATGTATCCAGTCGTCCACGCGCCCCCAATCCCCGCGTTTAGAGTTCTGTTATAAATTTTGCGGAAGCAGAAGCGAAAAAGGAAGTGAAAAAACTTGCGGAACTTCTGCAGATGCGGAAGCGTGAGCAGAGTTCTGTAGCATCACTAATTTTGATCCATACAGTAGGTTTGGACTCTGCAGAGCTGCCACGAGTTTTAAACTCGATCCTTTTTACGATCAAAACTGAACTGATAAAGGGATGGAGATATACCTATAGGGTGTATAGTTCCATCTGTCTTTCTCGCTGGCACAGCTGGTTCTGATAAAATTCTTCAAAATCGAACGTCATGGTCGGGCTGAGAGGCTTTAGCACTATCTAATAAATAACTGTAAATCTGGCTATAACAAGAGTAATAAATATCTTAAACGAGTTACGGCTATTCTACCACACTGCACATTTTATGGATAGTAAAACTATAAAGACGGGATTTTTGACTGAGTAATCTGAGTATGCACATATCTTTGATTTTTCATCTCTTAGCTGCCAGTTGCTATTTTAATATTTGTATTAGTTTTTATTTTTGCTTTATTTACATTATTCTCACATGATAGTAGCGACGAGAAACATGTAACAGAGATATTTGTAATACATAACATGATTGAAAACAGTGTCCATGGAGTTTCTTGCACATTATTCTCCATAGAGATCTACGCTTTGGAATTTGTAATTAGCATCATTTTTTTTCTGACTGGTTAACTTCTTGACATTTCAAGTTCCTGTAAATGGCTTATTTGAAATAAAATGCTTTGAATCTTTGAATGGCCGATTAACTGAGTAATCTGAGTATGTATATTTGACTGGGCTGTTCTAGTGGTCTAGTGGTTAGTGGCCGATTCCCACTCAGGACAAATGTTTGTGTGATTAGCAAGATCATTTAATTTGGTTCTGTGTCTGCGTGTAATTTATCTATAATATCATGTGTGTATTTAGAAATTTATAAATATGTTTTCAGTTGTCTAGTACTCATAACACAAGCTCTGCTTAGCTTGGGACTAGACGGTGTTGTGTGATAGTTGTGGAATATAATTATATTCAACACCGTTATCATACCGTCCAGACCGTACCTGATTCGTCGACGGCGCGCAGTGTATCAAAGAACTGTCAGCAAAACAGTAGGGGCGCCGCAGAACCGATGCGTTCTAGGCTGTAGTGACTTCTGAATAGGTTACCCGTGGTCGTTGAACGCAAAGGGCGTCGACGCGTCAACAGCTGCCGCCGACGTGTCATCGGCTGGAGTTACCTCTGCCGTTGACATCATGCCGCTCGTATGCGTGAGCTTTAAACTGAATTGTTAGTGGTACGTATTGTAATTACTGAAGCAAATTACTATACCTAATGAGTGGTTATAGTCACCAGCCACCAGTGGTATTGTGAGTGTGCTGCCGACCATGACTGCCGCATGACTGGAGACTTTTTAACACTACAAACATTTCAAGCGGAAACCGACCGTATCTACAAACTCACTATGGATCCGACAGATATTCCCTATTTTTTCTTTCTCTCTCTGTCTCTTTTTAGGGTTCGGTATTCAAAGGATAAAACGGGCCTTAATAGCGGAGTCTCAGTACTCCGCTATCCGTCCGTCTGTCTGTCTGTTTGTCTCCTGGCTGTATCTAATGAACCGTTATAGCCAGACAGTTGAAATTTTCACAGCTAATGTATTTGAAAGAAATAAAATCTAATCTGATAAATAATCTATTTTCTGTTGTCGCTATCATAACAAATAACAAAACCGAATAAAACAAATATTTAAGTGGCCTCCCATACAACAAACGTGATTTTCTTGCCGTTTTTTGCTACGGACGGTACAGAATTCTTCATGTGAAAGTCCGAGCTGCCCTTTTTTTATTTGAGGTGGAATCATCAAATAACTTCTACTGCTGTGGGTGGAGCGAGAGGGTGAACTAGACTTTTACTGACTAAACCCACCTGTGTTTCTTTAGTTGCCATTTACGTTCCAGGGCCAAGATAACTCAGATTCAGATTCAGATATATTTATTGTTTGTCACAGGTGGAAGTACAGCTCTTAAAATTATTGTCGTAACAAGTATCACTGTAACATACCCATGGGGTGTACAATCTTTGATATTTACAATATTACATGTCAAAAAGAAAAGAAAACCTTCATACTACACAAAATTACCAAGGCAGCATAATATAATAATTACCATTACAGAAAATAAATTAATTGTGTATAAATATTAATTTGGAATTGTCATAACTATTGCATGATTAAAATATTGAATAAATTGAAACTCGTTCTAATATTCTCTAATACTAATCAATAGCCCAGCTTCTGTTTATTTCGGATACACTCATGAACTGATTGACCCGATAACTGATTGATATCAGCAGCCGACTGTTTACGCGAACACACACACCTACTGATTACGCAGTTTGAAATCAAAATACTGAATGCGAACCGTATAACAAAATTATTGGATGAAATAATCAACCAATGTTATTGTTTTTAGAGCTTCGCATCTAAAAAGGAAAAATACGGAACCCTCATAGGATCACCGTAGGCGCGGGCTTGCAGATGGCGATTAATGGGTGGCTCGCCGTCCGAACGTCCGGTAACCGTCCGGACCGAGCCCAAGTCGTCGACGGCGCGTACTGTTCCACGCGCGCCTCAAGGAGATGTCAGCAAATCGTAGGGGCCCAGCAGGGTTTAAGCCTACTGGGGCCACGGGTAGTGTGAAAGCGAAACCCGGGGCCCTGGGACGAAGGCAACGAAGGAACAGGAATGGGTTTTTAGTCAGTCAAAGTCTGACACTATCTCCCGTGCCGCCCTAGAGCGGGGGATGTCATAAGATGATTTTCCCACCGAAAAAAAAGCCCCAGCAGTGGGAACATTCAAAGTTCTTTATGATTGATCGATGATTAAAAGGCTCACCGTTTGCAGAAGATACCTTCTAATAACTTTTTTTTTGTCCGTCTGTCTGTCTATCAGTCACAACCTTTACCTCGGGGATGCGTGGAGGTATCGATTTGTAATTAAATCACATACCCAGGTCTGCGATCCTTTGAAGTTGTGAAAAAATCTAAAAAAATATGTAGGTATGTCGCAAAAAACGTATATTTCGACACTCAAAAAGGAATCAAAATTCGAGATTCTTAAAATCTGGCATAAAGCTAGGTCTTGTAGCACAAATATAGGAATAAATCTGAAAACAGTTTTGCAGTCAATTCAATTTTTTTTTTTAATTTTGCAGTAATGCTAGCAAAGGAGGGGGCCGCACGTGCACGCGCGAGTCAATGGCCCCCGCGCCCCAGCCCGGATTCCGATCCCGATTACCGGCCACCGTAGGCGCGAGCATGCGGACCGCGAACAATGGGTAGCTCGCCGCCCGACCGTCCGGTAACCATCCGGACTAAGCCCAAGTCGTCGACGGCGCGTATTGTTCCACGCGCGCCTCAAGATGTCAGCAATCGTAGGGGCCCAGCAGGGTCGAAGCCTATTGGGGCCAAGGGTCTGATTCTGATAGGAAGACTCGGCCCTGGTATGAAAGGCAACGAAGGAACCGGAGTGGGTTTTTAGTCAGTAAAAGTCTGACACTATCTACCGCTTCCCTAAGAGCGGAGGATGTCGAATGGTGGCATGGCGGATTTCTATTGCCAAATTATAATATGCTATATTGTTACAGGAGCAATACCCTGCCTAAGGGACAATATGGTGGAACCGTACAATATAATTAGTCGTTGAATAGATTTATTTAAGTCAATTAGCGCTTGAGAGCAAAAGGCGATCTATTTGTAGCCACTTGTAGGGGATAAGTGGTTACAGTTCGATTGAAATAAAGTTATCTTGAGCGGGTCTTGGTCACAGTTGATTGCGAGTAAGATTAGTGATAATATTGAGGGACCCTAATCTATATAATATAAAAATGAATAGACATGAGAATAGAAATGCGAGACTAACGAACAGCGTTAGTCTCGCTAAAATTCCAGAACGGGTGGACAGATTTTTCTCATTTTGGTCTAGAAATATTCGTAATAGTCCAAGGAAGGTTTAAAGAGTGAGAAAAAATATTATTAGATAATACGACATATATAATAAATGGTGGCGAGACGAGCTCGTGCACTTTTCCGCACTAGTGCAAAACACAGCAAATTGCGTGTCTAAAAGCGGTAGGGATAAGAGCGGATTTTCGAGTAAGTGTAGGTATTAAAAAGACTTTTAAGTCTTGTTATGGACTTGTGAATAGAAATGAAACGAAATTGACTAAAAGACTTGTGAATGTGGCTGGATAGACCATAAAAATATATCATGTGTTGTTTGTTTTTTTATATATTTTTATTTTATTTTATTTTTTAGTGTTTAGTGTTATCTAATATTATTTTTGTGCCTTGTGCTGTATCAAATAAATTATTTCTTATTCTTTTTCTTTTTCTTTCTTTCACTAAAATAAGCTCTTCTAGGTGGTTTAAAAAAACCACGAAGGGGATGGCGGGGTCTGTATTCTAACCTAACCTGTCCGAGTCGGGGTGCCTCAAGTACCTTATTAATTGTAAAAAGTTCATTAATACTATCTGGTGTACAATTAGTATATTTTTCTTCACGTTTTGAGCAGTGGTGGCCTGGTGGTATCAATCCTGACTTACGAGGTCGTGGGTTTAAACCCAGGCAAATGCATTACTTTATTTAATTTACTTCATCACCACTGCTCTCAAAACTGTGAAGGAAAACATCGTGAGGAATCGGCATGCCTTAGAACAAAAAGAAAACGAAGATGTGACATCCACCAACCCACACTGGGCCTGCGTGGTGGATTTTAGGCCATTCTTTCTCCTACAGAGAAGGCCTGAGTCCCAGCAGAGGGAACATTAAAATACTGATTATGCTATGCTAGTATTTTTAGTGAAGAATAAGATTTATGATGCACAGTTAAAAATATCCTGTGTTTTATAAATATGAATCGCAACATTTTACTTTAGTGGTTTCTGCACAGAACATTTTAGATTTTTTAACGTATTTTTTTTAGGTGGGAAAATTATCTAATGACATCTCGTGCTCTTGGACGGAGCGAAAGGGATGTGTTAGACTTTTACTGACTAAAAACCCACTCCTGTTCTTTCGTTGACTTTCATACTCGGGCCGAGTTTTCCTTTCAGAAGCAAACCCTTGGCCCCAGTAGGCTTCGACCTTGCTGGGCCCCTACGGTTTGCTGACACCTCCTTGAGGCGCGCGTGGAACACTACGCGCCGTCGACGACTAGGGCTCGATCCGGACCGTTACCGGACAGTCGGACGGCGAGCTACCCATTGCTCCGCCGTCCGCAAGCCCGCGCCTACGGTGGCCGGAAATCGGGATCGGGATCTCGGCGGCTGGGGCATGAGGGCCGCTACCTCGCGCGTGCACATGCCGTCTCCTCGTTTACTAGAATTACTGCTTCGCAGAAGGAGGCGACCGCCTGCCACTCTTCCTCGCTTCGGACCATGGCCTGTACCAATGCCCAGCGCGAGAGATCGCTGCCGCCGATCAAGTGCAAGTGGGGCACACCTCTACCGTCGTACCGTACACCCGGGCGTTACTTCTCCCCGAATCCGGTGTAGGAACTTCCCGAAATGACCACGTTCGGTGAGAACCTGCATCATGCGGAATGTGAGGACGCCGTGAGGTCTTTCCAGCCTCTCCTCAAAAACCCCTTTTTGGCCTCTGTTTTCGAGCATATGGCACTCATGGGCTGCAGCTGAATCAGAGTCAGATGGTGGCCTTATGTAAACGTTTGGCATTATGCTGAGCTGAGGCCCTTTTGGCATTATTCAGTGTACTTTTTGTTAAATTTGAATGTGTTTCCGTTTTTGTAATTCCAATTAACGCAAACTTTTCTATTCCAAAAAAAAATAATCTATAAGTACATAGTTGTTTTATCGGTTTAGTTTTGAAACAATGACTTCCTCCTCCACAAACACGCAGATTGGTCACACGGTAAGCACTATTATGACTAAACGCATTATCACGAGCTTATCACCGGTTATCTACGAAACAATATTATTTGTGTTGGAGCACAGTGTTTGTTTTATTTCGTTTTAGCTGCAACTGTACGTTTCCGTGTCATGGGTATTGAATTTTTTTAAACGCTTAATGTCAAAAGTTTTTTATTTCACATAGGCCTACATGGGTACTTATAAAACGTCAGAAGCTAGTGCTTGGTTCTTCATACGGTTTTTATTTCAGGTGTTTTTTTTTTTTATAGGGGTTAAAGTATGAAATTGCCGTTTCATTGTAATAGGTACTTCGAATTGACATAGAACCTTCATGGTTTGAGATTTTTGAGTGAAACTTTTTTCAAATGGTACCTATGAAGTTCTTCTTTTGAAAAATGTGCAACATTCGATTATCGATTTTCAGTTGTTTTTTTTTTTATTCAGCTTAGACAAGAAAGATGGATACTTCGAAAATTCGAGTGATTTTTGAATACGAGTTCTGATGTAGAACTAACGCGGCAGAAGCAGCTCGCAATATCAATGGTTGGGAGAGGGGACTGCTAATGAACGCACCGTGATGGAAACTTTGATTTGAAGAACGAACCACGTAGAAGACCGCCCACACAGGTGAATAACAATGAATTGAAAGAGATGGTGGAAGCAAATCCTAGCCAATCTACCCAGGAATTAGCGGCCTGCGCTTTTCCTAAAGTTTAACCTTTTAGGAACTGAAAGAAGAGACAGAAAGTGTGGTTTTTTTTTCTAGTGCGCCTCAATGATTGCTTCTCTGCTTACCATTAAGTAGGATCGCAGTCAAGCACTGGTTTATATAAATTAAAAAAATACAAACATCCGAATTGAGAACCTCCTCCTTTTTTAGAAGTCGGATAAAAAAAACAAATGTGGTCATTACAAAATTAAGAAAAAGAATTTTGTTGTGCTAGAATTTTTTCCAAATGAATGATTCCAGATCAAAATTTACTATTAAAAGTTCTAACATTTCTGTATTTCTGGCGTAACAAAACAGAGAATATCATATTGGTGAGTCAAAAATAGACAAACCTATAATTTTATATTATTATCCTCATCTCGTAAAATGGCACAACATCCATGTTTTCCCAGCTCAGTCTATTTCGTAAAACAGATCATTTTCCGAAACAAATATTTTTATCTCGACAAAAAATGAACGGTTTCCATTGATGATGTTCACCATATTACCAAATGGTAAGTCCCATCTTTGAGGATCTCACGGCGTCCTTACCTTCGGCATGACGCAGGCCCGTACTGGACATGGTAAGTTCGGGAGGTTCCTGCACCGGATTCGTGTGGAAGAAACACCCGGGTGTCACTATTAAGTGGACCGCCCGGAGGACAAGGTGAACTCACGGTGGAGATGTGCCCCGCCTGGGCAGAGCAACGCCGTGTCCTCGTGGGGGCGATCGGCGGCGGCGATCTCTCGCGACGGGCCCGTTTAACCTTCCGGACGAGCCTAACTCGTCGACGGCGCGTATTGTTCCACGCGCGCCTCAAGGAGATGTCAGCAACTGTAGGGGCCCAGCAGAGTCGAAGCCTACTGGGGCCAAGGGTCTGATTCAGAAAGGAAGACTCGGCCCTGGTTCAAAAGGCAGCGAAGGAACAGGAGTGGGTTTATATTCAGTAAAAGTCTGACACTATCTCCCGCTACGCCACGCTACGTAGGATATCATTAGAAAATTTTACCACCGAAAAAAAACCAATGTTACCAAAAGAGTTATGAGTATAGGTACATGTGGATGGATGGAGAGGGAGAGGGAGGCCAAAGAAAATATGGATAGATTGTGTGAGATGTCATATGAAAGAAAAGGGAGTTAGTGATAGCGTGATGGGTGACAGGACAGAGTGGAAGAAAAAAACGTGTCGCACCGACCCCAAAATAAAACAGGCCAACAGTAGGAAGATGATCATTCATGGTGTTTACCAGATCAGGAAATATAGGTTCGTTATTACCTATGTTGTCTTTAAACCATAAGTAACACAGATATACCAAATTAGTAAAGTTAATATCTTGTAATCTATAGTGTTAGATACCACAAATTGGGTTGTGAAGGTCAGACATGTTAATCGTAGCGTAGAAGAACCCCGTATAAAAAAAGTTTATTTTTTTATTTTTTAAATACAGGCCCAACTAACTCAGAACTGAAGCCTGTGAAGAATGAAATGTGAAAGAAGAATGTGTTAAAATATCAGTGCGAACGAGAAAGAAGGATGTGGCTATACACCCTATATAGCTCCATCCCTTTAACAGTTATATATATATTCCACAACTATCACACAACGCCGTCTAGTCTCAAGCTAAGCAGAGCTTGTGTTATAAGTACTAGACAACTGATAAACATACTTATATATTTCTAAATACATACATATTATAGATTAATTACACCCAGACACAGAACAAATTATCATGCTCATCACACAAACATTTGTCCTGTGTGGGAATCGAACCCACGACCTCCGGCATAGCAGTCAGGGCGACTAACCACTAGACCAACAGGCCAGTCGAGTTCAGTTTAGGTCGTCAAATGGATCGCGTATAGAACTCCTGGTAGGGCCTCCGGCGCTTCACGTATACAGTTGACCCTCGCAACCCTTAACAGGTCATCAGTCTACCTACTACTATCGGTCTCTCTACTACCTAATAAGAAGCAAAAATCCCTTAAATAATTATTTTTTTTGCCGCTAATTAAAAACAGAGCTCCTGGAGGAGCTAAAAATCAAACAGAGATTATCGTCGACTGTGCAAGTACGAATCCTCAAATATTTCGGTCACGTTGTTCGCAACGAACTCCATGGAGCGACTGGTTGTCCAGGGACAAGTGGAGGGGAAGCGGTCACGCAGGCGCTCACCTACGCGTTGGACAGACCTCATCAGAGCTGCAACACAAACTTCCATAGCCCAGAGTTCCCGAGACGCTGTACACGGTAACAAGTTGAGACGCATCACGGGAGCCTCACTCGTCAACGAAAATGCAATGTTGTCAACCACGACCACTCTGTCAAGAGCGAACGACTAAGAAGAAAATCTTTTTTGTTCTAGCTACTTTCGTTAATTAATAATAGTGGCAGGGTTGAGAGTTTCAAATGACAAAGTACACTAAAGACTGAAAAGGTCGGTGTAGGTAACCTGACTAGGACAACGTACAAATTGAAAACTGGGAAATTGAAAGAGTGTTCGGAAACTTTTCTAATTAATCAATTGCATCTGGAAACTAGCTTCGATTTCCTGACTTTATTAAGTTTGTGACGAGCTTGAGGGAGAGGGAGGTCAAAGAAAAGATGGATGGACTATGTGAGGAATGATATAAGGGAACCAGTTTTTTTTTTTCGGTGAGAAAATCATCTTATTGCATCCCCCGCTCTTGGGCGGGGCGGGAGATAGTGTCAGACTTTTACTGACTAAAACCCACTCCTGTTCCTTCGTTGCTTTTCGTACCGGGGCCGAGTCTTCCTTTCAGAATCAGACCCTTGGCCCCAGTAGGCTTCGATTTTGCTGGGTACAGTTGCTGACATCTCCTTGAGGCGCGTGTGGAACAGTATGCGCCGTCGACGACTTGGGCTCGGTCTGGACGGGAATCAGTGATAGCGTGGTGGTTGGGTTCGTCTCATATCGTACAAAATTATTTGGTATATTTTCATTTCAATAACTTTCACAAGATATAATACCAACTGTTGATATAATTTCTTTACATATAACATTTATATAATCTAAAACTTAATTCGTATAACGTTATTGGATAAAAAGTTTATTTCATCGAAAATCATTAGGTGTATCGTTTGAAATATATGTATGTCGCAGTCGCAGCTGTATCGTTTAACACACTGTTAGTATTACAAGTTGGCGCGGCGTATTGAAAAACGTTACTGTAATATAGGTAATGCGGCTGCGGAGCATCGCGGCTGGATTAGATTTGGTTAGAATAGTGACCGCGATGGCGAGCGAACGAAGCGATCATGTAGATTAGGTTAGAACAGCGCCAGATGTTCTTTAGTTAAAGAATCATTTGGATTAGGTTAAGTTAAAAATCACGCCTGGATTAGGTTAGATTAGAATAGTGACCATTAGAACGAGATGGCCAGCGAACGAAGAGATCATGTGGCTTAGGTCAGGTTAGAACAGTGACCATAAAAGCCAGATCCCCTTCTGTTGCTAGAGAATCATTTGGATTAGGTTAAGTTAACAATCACGCTTGGATTAGGTCAGGTTAGAATAGTGACCATTAGAACGCGATGGCCAGCGAACGAAGCGATCATGTGGGTTAGGTTAGGTCAGAACCGTGATCATTAAAGCGCCAGATCCCCTTCTAACGTTAGTGAATCATTTCGATTAGGTTAAGTTAAAAATCACGCCTGGATGAGGTCAGGTTAGAATAGTGACCATTACAACGCGATGGCCAGCGAACGAAGCGATCATGAGGGTTAGGTTAGGTCAGGACCGTGACCATTAAAGCGCCAGATCCCCTTCTAATGTTAGTAGTGAATCTTTTGGGTTAGGTTAAGTTAAAAGCCATTATGATTTATAAAGTGCTTTCGTTCTTTCATATTAGACTAAATAAGTTTTATGTCTTTTGAGTGGTATATCTAAAGATTTTATAAACAATGTATGTTATGCTTAAAACATTAGTTATATAAAAATTATATCAATCGTTTATTATATTAACTGATAGTTATTTCAAATAAAATTATAAATTCAGTTCTTATATCTTGTAAATATTAAAGATTTTGTAATTATACCATATATTACTTACCCGTGACGGTTGGTTGGATACAACGGAAGAAAAAAACTTGATACGCCGACCCCAAGTAAGGTGGGACCAGGGCAGGAAGACGATAGTTTAGGTAGGTTGCAATTATAATACTTGTACTTCTAGAGAACAATCGTAGTGTTCGGCTCTAGAGGTTTTATCCATAGTGACACACTTACAGTGATAACAATTGTCACAAGTCTAAATATTTAGAAAGAAAAGAAAGAATTATGTCATGTAGTCATAATGTCAGTGTGCGTCTGTGAAGAAATTTTACTATTTCGAACTTTTTTTTAGTTTATTTTTAATTCTGTTAAAAAAGGTGAAGAATATTAAGCGAGTAATATTCTCCAGTTTTTAACGGTCTATTAATAGTTCACACGTGTTATTTTTTGCAAAATTGTGGTTTCCCTTCCACAAGTTTCACAGATGATACCTAAAGAGTTGAAGTTGAAAAGAAAGAAAGAAAAATATTTGCAATTATAACGAGCTACTAAAATTAATGTAAATAAAAAAAAAATAATATAGTAAAACTCAATGTGACACTGGCACAATATTCACAACCGGTTCAAGAGTCATAAAATTATAATAAATCGGAAGCTTTCTTGTTTGTTTAAAGGCGTTAAATCTCTAAAACTACAAGTCGGATTGGAAAAAATCTTTCTGTATGGGATAGTTAGGTTCATGAAGATAATATAACATCACACCACGGCCCTCGGAAGTGGAGCAGTAACCAAAGACGCGGGTGAAACCGCGAGGGACAGCTAATCAACATTTTCTATCGGTTGCATTTCGCAGACCATTCAGCAGGAACTACATTAGACCGACGCACACGTGGGCCACGCTTGATTCGTACGTAAAGTCGCGTCGTGTAGCGTGGATCTAATGTGGCTCTACAAATCCAGTTGCCATATAAAATGAATGGAGACCGACGCGCCCAGATCGGCCTACGTGGCCCACGTGTGCGTAATGTGCAACACCTTTAGACATAAGGTGTTGCACCAACGTCACCAGCGTCAGGCAACTGCTGCGTAGTTGTCTGGCATTATGCTGAACTGGACCTATTTGGCGTAACCGTGAGATATATTTTTTTTCTTTTTATTGTTAATTTTATTTCTCCTTATTTTTATTTATTTTTTTTTAGTTGTAAATCAATTATTTTGCCAAATAAACATATTTTCTTTCTTTCTTTCTTTTCTTTCTTTCAACGGTTAATACATGGTGGACATTTTACCTTTACGTACAAAACGTTTTGAGAACACATGTATTATGCGTACACATAAGGAGTGGAATTCCCTGCTACAGTCTGTGTTTCCTGATGGCTACCGGCTACCTGGACGTCATTAAGGGCTATGTTTCACCGGGACACCATGGCGGCGCGACCAGTTGAGCCGCCATGGTGTCCGTAAGCTACCAAACTAGACACCAAAAAGACACCTGAGTTGCTACACCACACTGAGACAGTATCAAAATGGACCTTAAGTGCACGCGTCCTATTTGTTCACACTACCAAATTGGTTGCGCAACCAAACTGACACCACGTGAGTAACTCTCCATAGAGCTGTAAACATTTTGTTGGTAGCGGCGACTGGTCGCGCCGCCATGGTGTCCCGGTGAAATACCTATAACCTTTAGTCAAGAGTGATTAGGTTACTTCTAGGCAAGCGTGCTCCATCATCGCTTACCATCAGTGAGATAAGCGCGAACCTATCAATAGTAAAAAATAATGTAGTCAATCCCTGACTTTTGTACACTAAACCTCTTTCGTTCGTTTTTTTTTTTACCAATAAAACGGATCCAAATTTATTCATACAAATAGCCACTAAAATCTAGCCGTAGTAACTTCGGTAGCAAAGGGCCTTTCCCACTGGCCTTACCTATCAATCTAGGTACCTTCTTACATGAGTGTTAATTTAGACTACAATTTTTTTTTTTGTTTTGCATTTGAGCCGGTTGCTTCTATTCTGCCAGTGCCACGTGGGGTACACTACAATTGCTTTAGGATGGTGCGGGTGACAGCTGTCAGATTCATACAAAATTGTTACCTATCCTTTTCTTTCATCTTAAAGGCGTCCAGTACACGGTCATGCAGGCGTCAATCAATTCCATCAATCATGATTTCATTAATGATGTTTGAGTGATGGAATTTTATCGCCAATTTTGTCATGCAAACGTCAATCATCGCATTAGACAGTAGGTTTTTCGTCAATCAAAAAATTGACTGTGGCATAACTGACAGTAAAACCTATCGTGTAGGTAATTGACGCCAAAAATGCATATTTTCGTCCTGCTGTTACCCATGCTAGCTAATCGAAACAAGCGTAATGCTTAGGTGGAATGGTCTTAGGCTAGGTGAAGCTACGACCTTCGTTCCACAAGGCTCTGGATGAGAAAACCTGAGGTTCGAGATGACCGGCGTCCGATTTGAGAGGTCTATACTCAGTAGTGGACTGTGGTAGGCTCATAAAATGAAGGAAATTGAGTCGAATTTTAAAGCTTTTTACATAGTTACTAGCCGTGATTTTAACTTTCAGAGACCTCGGTTTGGAATGCATTATTAAGGTAGGTATTGATTATGATAACATAAGGATAAATAACGTTCAATGATGTTCTATAAAAAGCATGTAACCTATTGTTGCGTTACATTATTTATTGACAATCAATTTCGTACATAATGGTCGTAAAACAAATATCACACATTGTAATGTAAATATCGAAAAATCATTTACTGTCAGTGTTCAAATCAATTGTTACCTTCCATTACGAGTTTCTCATGTAACAGGAATGTTTATATTTCAGCCCAATCAGTTCTAAAAATAAATACCTAGGTACTTCTTCATGAAATAATCTACTCTATGGTTAAAACAGTAGGTATGCGCTGTTCTTTTTGTTTTCGAATTTCAAATTTTCAAATCGATTTGCTAGTTATCTGTCAAAATTTTGACAGATCCACTTGTGTTTCTCAACCTTTTGTAACAATCATTAAAACTATTTAATTGCCTTGAAATACAGTTTTTGTTTTTATGACAGAAGCCATGCCTCACCTAAATACACGGTAGACTAAATAGAGAACTGTTTAGACAAAGAAATCCTTCAGTTTCAATGGAATTTTAAGTGTAAATCAGGCAGAGAGGCACTCGTAAAAAGACACCATTACTAGTGTGCTGCTGTGTAATAAAAAACTAACGATCCACAGTCCGATCGCGACTATACATCAACAAACAGACAGACAAACAAACCGGGTATGGATTGAACCTATTAACAGCGCATTGAATTGTCGAAACGTGACAGCTTAAAAGATTATCGGCATACTAACCTTATAAATGTGTAGATTCCGCGTTGATGGGGCCACGACACTCACAATAACAACTGTCCACGTCGCGGTATCGTTGGATATAGTGTTTATTTGATATAGGTGAGGTTTTTTGTGTTATCACGCGCTCGCGTTATCGTAAAGTCGCGGAATGAGACGCTACCGCGGCGGAGCGCTATCGCGGACTGTGGCTCGGATCGGCGCCGAAGTGTGGCTGGTCGGCAAGCCGCGATACCGCGCATGCGCGCCGGCCAAGGTTATGCGCGAGAATACCGCTTGTGTACAGGCGCCGTGTTTACACCGACTATGACCACTACTAATAACGCAGCCACCATTGCGCATAAAGTCCCCGCGATGTTTGAATTACTAGATTTATGGCATGCAGTGTATAGTGATAGATGTCTGGAACACTAGCATGAAAAACTGTCTCTCGTTTCAAGTTATCAGTACTGGGAGGTGACGGCTGTAATCTCCACGCCCATCGCAGCTACTGAGTGAATTATCCCACAGGTCTAATATGAGGAAGCCAGCTCTCGATGATAAGACACCATAATCCGCGGCAAACAGTTTTTAAACATGAAACATACCTATCCAACATCTGAATTTATTTAGCAAGTTTTTAAATGTACCTACTGTCTTGAATATCCTTCTTAACAAGGTCATTAGTATGGCTTGTGGAAATAAAAGTATTTACTTAAATCTATAAAGAATCTATACGAATATTAATAAAGAGGTAAAATTTGTAAGTTTACATGTGTATGTGTAATCTCTAAAACCACTGAACCGATTCTAAAAATTCTTTCACTATTAAATTACTAATTTATAACTGAGTGAAATAGAGATATATTTTTTACTTTTACGCAGGCGAAGCCGCTAGCAGAAGTTGGTAAGTACCTACTTAATAAGTAAAAAAATCAATACAAAACAAACTTTTATTTAAATACTTAGGTACTCTTACAAATAATATACTTAGCCTTTTAAAATAGACATAAGAAAAGAAAAAAATCAACGATCTCGTATCAAGATAGCACAATAATTAAAAAACTAAATAAATGTCAACCTTGAGTTCATTGATTAAAAAACAGTGATGTAAGAAAAAAAAAACAAAGTTATCTTACATAAATAGTTTAAATAAATAGACATGTAACCTCCACCAACAAAACCTTATTTATAAATAGTCAACTATGGCTTACTTCATAAACAAACCTTTAATAAAGAAACAAACATTTTTAACAAAAAATAAACTCTATTTTTATTAAGTTAAAACATGATTTTAAATATAACAAAACAACACAAAAGTACGTAATAATATATAGATCTACCTAAAATAAGTTTTTCTAAAAATAGATAAAAGTTTGAGATCCACTTACATTGAGAGATGCAATAATGACGTAACTAGACTTAGAAATTTTAAAGCAATAATTTTAGGGAATTATTATAATCGTCGTCATATTATAAACTTACTTTTAAAATCAATGACGTGTAATTGCATTAAAAATAATGACGATTGTAATAAGTCCCTTCAAAATGCCATACCTATAATAGAAATCTTTGATTGCATCCACTAAAAATAATAGTGTACCTAATTACGTCATTATACCACCAAATGAGCGATATGTTTCACCTGTGGTCTTAGTATATTTGAACCTCAGGTAGAATAAAAGTTTTGATTACTTAACAAACTAAAATAAAAATCAGTCTAATTAACAGCCTTGTAACGATTAGATTAAATGCATATTATACTTAACTTAAAACGAAATAAATAAACTATATCCAATACTTACAGGAGTAGCTTACAAAATTTACTGATTTAAACATTTAAGTACCTGGAATGTATAGGTAAAGAAATCATGAACCAGCCATGTTCGGATCTTCATCGATCGATTTCAATTTCCCATTCAACTTCATTTCATTCCATCTCAGCAACCTTTTAGCTGGAGGTATGACTGTATCGTGTTCCTCCGTGCAATGCCTCTTCAACTCTGAATACTTCCTGAACCTGGACCCACAAATCAGGCAGTCTACAATCGCCTTCCTGACATTATGAACTGTCCACTCATGGTCCCACTTTTCCTTCAAACTGCTGAAGTATTGGCGGCAGAACCTGCACCTGAATTTGCTCGTTGTTTCTTTAGTATGCGAACACCTCATATGCTTATTAAGCATCGATTCAAAATGGAACACTTTATCGCAGTATTGACAGTTAATTGGATTATTTTTTTTATGATATTCCATATGTTGAGTTAACATTTTCTTGGAGTTGAACTTCCGTTGGCACATGTCACATTGAAAATAGGTGGTGCCGTGGATTTTTTTGTGCTTAGAAAAGTTGCTGGAGTCGCTAAAGGACTTGTCGCAGAAGGTGCATTTGTAGATAGTGAGCTTTGCGTGTTCCCTCAAATGGGCTTTGTACCGATCAATTTTTGTGAATACCTTTTCCTGACAGATCTCGCATCGGATGTTGAGGACCCCGTACTTGTTGACTGGGTTCTTGGCGAGCGTGCTCCGGATCACATGCTCGATGAGGTGCCTCTTGAGGTCGCCGATCCTGTCGAACTTTTTGAGACACACTTCGCAGTTCTGGAAAGTATTTTTATTGCTTTAAGATATTTTGCTAAAAACTCATAGGATGTCGCATAAGCGATAGAGAAAAGAAATCAAGAATCTGAATCCCGACATCCCCTTTTCGAACAAAAAACAGCCCCAAGTAGGCTTAAGAGCCGGAAGAGCTTTCTTCGTAAAACACAGGCCTTCCTTGACCTACAAACCTAAATAAAAAATAAAGCTTTGGGAAGAACATCACCTACCGCCATCCGTTATTTTGAAACCCCAAGAACATCTCCCGCCTGGGCGCGATTTGCAGTGGTCTATACAGAAAGCACTAAATCTGTTGCAAACCCAGATAGGCCGTTGCAAACATAACTTGGCGAAATGAGGTATATTATATGTGATTGCGGTGCTCTTGTTTAAAATATGAGCCACACGTTGGAATGCCCAAGTGCCGATACAACAGCACTTTAAAGGATTTTATGAGCTACCGATGCTGCTGTTAACGTACCCACCTACTGGGCCCATAATAGTTTGACGAGTTTACCATCGATTCGAAAAGAAGAAGAGAAACCAAAAACTCAGTAGGTGGTACCGACCTACCTATAAGTTGTAGAGGTGATAGGTCATTATTTAACTACAATTTATTCTGCCCGACGAAAATGATTAGGTACCTACAGCGCTGCGAGTAGCGTCGTTGCTACTAAGTAGGGAATAACAATGGTCACTTAAGATCATATTAAAACACATCAGGCCTTACAAGTCCGCTGCTAGATTTGGGTTTGATATTAGACGGCTATGATGACCTGGCACCAAGGAAAATGGACACAACGTAAAGATTTGCAAACAGATAGGGCCATAATATTTAAAAGCGCAGAGAAAGATGATGTTAGAAAAGATGATATTCAGATGTGGTAAAAAAGACCAGTCAAGTGCGAGTCGAACTCGCGCATTATGTAAATATATGTAGTTTAATTACCGAATCGAGTTTCGAAAGATTTTTTCTAATCGTAAAAAAAGTTTTTTTTATGTGACTTAATTACAAATTCACAGTTTTCAGACTTTTTCCTATACTTTTGCTTCGTGACAAATTTCGGGATTCTAGGTTAATGGGAAGTATCTTTACGTTTCGATTTCCTAGCAAGTATAAAAATATGCGCCTAAACGAAGCATAAACGGGCTTATCTTTAGATTGCTTTGACTTACAAGTTTGATTTTGTCACTGCTACTTGGAGCAGCTGAATTTAGTACTCTATATTAATTTCAGCTTCATATCTCCACGCATTCCTGAGAAAAAGGGTCTTGACAGACGGACAACAAAGTGATCCTATACGGGTTCCGTTTTTGCCAACTTATTCAGGTACGGAATACTAAAAATGTACAAAACGGTGATAAATATTCAGCGTACGTACCTTGTTAGACTTCCTCTGTTTCTTACTCGACTGTGAGCTACTTTGAAATATATTGTTCGACATCACTTTCGCTATAACCGAGTCAGGAGTCTGCAGATGTTCCTCCTCCTCATGTTTGACAACCTCTTGTGACTCCGAACCATCATTGATCTTCTCAAATACTCCTTCCTCGAAGTCAGATTCACTAGAACTAGCCGAGGACTCAGAGAGGCTCGGGTGAAGTTTTTCATGAGCTGCCAACTCCGTGGAAGTCTCGCAAACAAACGAACATGATTTGCACATCAAAGTGAAGTGGAATTTCGACGAATGTGTTTGCAATTCCTGCGCTGTTCCAAAGCTCCTGGAACAGTAGGAACAGGGGAACTGTCGAGAATGTATCTTACGATGATTGCGTAAGGTGAATTTTGACGCGAACACTTTGTGGCACTTGTTACATTCTAGATCGGGGTCGCCGTGACCGAGGCAGTGTTGCTCAAACTTTTCTTGGTTTTTCAAGCTTTTGCCGCATTCTGAGCACATGTACTTTAGGTTGCCGGAGACGGAGAGCCGGTGGCTGCTGACCACGTGGAGTTTGAAGGCAGACAGTTGGTCAAATATCTGTTTGCATTTGTTGCACTGGTATTTTTTGGCACGTGGATTGGTTGTGTTGTTGTCCTCTGAAATAAAATTTTAGTAAATGAAATAATTTCATTTGGACTATATGCTATATACATGGGTAAGGTTATTCATCAGGTAAATTTTAAAGAATGGGATTTAAAATCATCATTATCATTAGAGCGTAAAGACATCCACTGTTGGGCATAGACTTAGCACAAGAGTCGCACAACGAAAGGTCCTGTCGAAGGCGTCTCGCATCCATCGCATTCCCGCGACTCTCTCCAGGTCATCATTTCTTATTAAGGAAGACCTTCCAACGCCTATTCTTCCGGTGGCAATTTTATTTATATATTCTATACTTACAAATAAATAAAATTAAAGTGTCTTTGTAACATCAACATTAACATGTTTTTCTCATTACATATGAAAGTATATTCGGAACTTGTAAAAAAATGCAATATTTTTTTTTGTGCCTTTGTTTGCCTAATCTCCGAAACTGGACTTTTAACGAGACTTTAATAAAAATTAGTTTTTAGACTTTCATTAGAAGTACCTTAGGCTACTTCTGTTTTAGAAAAAGAATTAGGGTGACACGCAATAAAGGAGTTTTTGAAATTGTGAGCAAATGGCATTGTGCTGTATTACAAACTCAGTGAAACCTGGATAACTGGGACTTCAAGCTAGACCTGTACCATGACGTTTAAAGTAATATTGTTTAATTCTTATTTTCAGTGTGGGTAAAAGATGGCGCTAGACAACCTGTATAGCTCTGTCTCTTACCCACACTGAAATAAGAATGAAACAATCTTACTTTGAACGTCATGGTAACCTGCAAATTTGTCTCACTTAAAAAGGTATTCCACTTACTGGGTAAGTGGAATACCTTTTTCTTGATTGAGTCTTAGATATAAATAATTATCTGTCTCATTTACAGAGGGTTCCAATAATAGAGGTGAGAATAGAGGTTATTTCAGTTATAGAGGTGCGATTATTAAAAAAAAAACAACGTATTTATGTAAACATATGAGTTGTAATTTTTATTAGTAATTAAAAAAGGTAAATTAATCAACCACGTTTTATATAAACAGTACAAAAATAGATACAGAATGAGTCAATTAAAAAAATATTTGATACAACTTTATCGCGTGTCTTCCCACTTTTACCAACGGATATTAACTTTAGTTTTTAGTACTAATAAAGATTTGAGCCTTCATTTTGGAATTTTCTAATAAACATTCGGACGATAGCCAAACAAAGGTCATTGACAGTGGCGGGGTAACATCTAAACCTGATGTGGACAAGGTACATTTTGCGAAGCCTTCTGGTGGCGTAAGAACACTCCCTCAAATATCGCCATAATGAACGGTCCTATGTGTCTCGCATCCATCGAATTCTTTCAATCCTCACCAAGTCATTGATCCACCTTGTAGAAGTCCTTCCAACGTTGGACATTGCACGCAGAACAGATGGCCGTTGGGGCCGAAAGGACCTGGAGTGACGACCGCATTCCGGAAGACGCAGCGTGGATAGGTTCTTTTAATTACCATCCCTACACTAAGTAATAACAGTACGTTTGTTGTCTCACGCTAAAATGATACTCAGGCTGTAATAGAAAATGACTAGAGACAAGGCTTTGTAATATAGTTTCAAGCCAGGTGCGAGTCCCCCCGGACCGCGAGGCCGTAGGTGGTGGCCTACGTCGCCCACGCCTTGCGCCGCCTCTGGTCATTGAGGCACAAAATCAGCCAAGTGTGAAAGTGTGTAAAGTAAGAATTAGTAAACATACAGTAGGAGTTATGGAGGTGATAAATTGATGTCGTCGCAGTTACAGAGGTCAATGTCTATAAAATTAAAAAAAAACAATTTAGAAAAAGTATTCTTTAAAAGAGCTTGAGCGGACAGCAGTGGTGGCCGAGTGGTAACGGCCCCGACTTACGAGTTGTAGGTAGCGGGTTCAAACCCAGCCAGGCGCAATACTTTGTGTAATTTATTTCATCACCACTGTTCTCAAAATGGTGAAAGAAAACATCGTGAGGAAACCGGCATGTCCACGGCCCATTCCCTTTCCTAGAGAGGAGACCTGAGTCCCAGCAGTGAGAACATTATAAGGCTGAATATGCTATGCTATGATAGCAGCTTAAATAATAGCATATATTAGATATATTAGGATATAGAAAAGGAAAAAAATCCTATTCTCTTTAATTTTAAATATCTACAAATATAACATGTTTTATTGTATTATTTTACTAGATGTTACCCGCGACTTCGTTCGCGTGGAGTTTAAGATCATTACTCTCCGTTATCATTTCGAAGATGTGTGTGAAATTTTGTTCAACCATTTCGAAGACGTATTCCGTAGTTTTAAATCTCGTTCGCGCGGGACATACAAAAAAGAAAACCTAAGTTCCTTATAACCTTATCAACTATTCGTCAGAGAAAGTTCCACCAAAATAGGTTCAGCCGTTTCGGAGAGAGCCGGGACAAACAGACAGACAACAAAAATTTAAAAAATTGTATTTTTGCTATAGGCATCGAACATACTTTCATATGCATTTAGTAGATAAAAAAAAAATGTTTTGAAATACATAAATTTACAGTCACTTCTATTTTATTTATATGGTATAGTATATATTATATATTATATTAGTATATTATTGTTTTATTATAATTTAGGTATTATATAGACTTATACCTATCAAATGAATTTACAACTACAGGTAAATTACCTAGAATATATATTAGAATTTAACATTACTAACTGAAGGCAAATTTAATATAGAAAATATTTTTAATGTATTATTGTTAAAACTATTTTTATTAGGAATTGAATTTGCATTTTTCTAGGTATTTATGAATCAAAATATCATCAAATAATCAGTTGATATTATAACTAATTGATTAATTATCTAAAAGAACTTACCTATGGTAACTTCATTCTCCACTTCACCAGCTCCAACGCACTCCAACGAAGGATCATTAATGGCAATGTTCTGTACCGTTTGTCCAGACTGAGAGTCGTGACCCAAAAATAAAATGGTCTTCTGTTGCCTCGACACAGATTGTATGTCCGTAGACATCAGCTGCTTCAATGCCCCATTGTCTGTCTGTAGACCAACAAAATTCTTCTCATCACGGGCCCGAGCATCTTTCTCGTTGATCTCTTCGGACATCTGAGACAGAAATACCCCACACTCAAATTCATCTTCCTCATACATGTTATAACCATCTGAATTCTGAACATTCTCTTGTATCTTCTTCACAGTCTTTTGTTCCTCACAAGCCGGAGAGTACCGAATAGCTTCGTTGTAACTATACACATTCTGCATTATGTAGGTGTTGTGCTGTTCTATAGTAACGTGGTTATCAGTGCCCTGATTTACGGTGTACGTCTCAATAGGTGAGTCGCAGTTGTTGTAGACAAACGGGCTTCTTGCAGGGTCAATCCACACTTGAGAATCATTGTAAGCTGGTATTGCTATCTGGTTCGCTTCAGTCAAAATCACAGGCATGTTCTCAATGCTTGAATAATTATTTGGTGATGCATACCTGATGTTGATATCTTTGCCATCCATGACTTTAACATTACAGAAACCCTTGTAAATAGCAGTCTCATTGCCTTCTGTGTCTGGTGATGAGATATCCAAGTGTATAAACACATTTTCTGCCAGCTCACAATTGGTCTCCAATGTTGTACACACTTTTGGGATGAACAGAATTGGGTACGGCCCATCGAAATTTACGTGATTCTCTTCGCCTTCCATTTTTGGAATTTATACCTGGAACATGCAGAGGAATACATATTGCTTGGTGTTTGTAGCTCAAATTACACTAAATGAAGGTAAATTAAGAAAATAATAATCATAAAAATAGGACTTTTAATAAATTGAAGGCGTCTTACCTCGTGTCGCTTTGGTGCCCGCCAGGAAAAAGGGAGACCGGAGGTAGAAGTAACAGACAAATATTTTGAATATATTTCACCCTACCCTCCATTTTTGAGTTAATTTTCACTTTCATCATTTTTGTGGGTAAGCTTTAAAATTGATTCAAAAGCACACTATTTAAAATATTTTTAGTTAAATGTTTTTTTATTTTGAATTTAGAATCAGAACAATTTAGTCATGGCACTATTTGTTTTTTTGATTTGAATTTGTTTTCGTTTGAGTACAAACCTGTAAATGCTATAGTTTTAGCCTAAAATAGACTTTATTGCGTGGTGGTAAGGTATATAACATATTTTGTCAAGTGTAATGTTAAAAATGTTACGATTGACAAGCGTTGCGTTCGTATTTACGCAACAGTGAATAATATAAAAATAAAAAACAGATTTTTTCGGTAATTATTAATTTAAAACAAACCTGAAGATCACATTTTGTTTTGCTATTAATAAATTTAAAAACTTTCATATCTTTGGATTTATCAATTTTGGCATCATTAGAAAGCCTTAAGTAAACTCGAAATGGATTTGTTTGGCAGTAGGTAAGGTTTCTAACAGCTAAACTTTAATATCATTTACTTAAATATGGTAGGTGTGGATCAGAGTGTAAATGTGGCCCCGTTCAGAGCTTATTGTAGTTTTAATAATGTTATTTTTCTTTTTAATTGTTTGCATTTCCTGTGCGAGAAACCGAATTTAAGTAGGTACCTACTTACCTATTATTTTAGTATAAAAAAAAACACATTTTATTGAATCAAATAACGTTTTTATTAAGGTACCTATAACATTCAGATCATTTTCTCGTTAATTACTTGTATAGTTCCATGATGGAATTAATAAACTCCTGATAGGGACTGATCCTGGCATGCACATCTGGCACTCCAACAAGATTACAATCGATGACCCACGATGCGATGCCGATTTGGGTGCCAGTCTTCCTTGATACAAGGGGACTACCAGAATCACCCTGGAAAAATCGATGATCAGATATTAGTGAGTTAAAAGTTGTGTGTAAAATAGTGGTCCGTATTGACATAAGTGTAAATGGGTTGAACTACCACACTATGATTTAGTGTCCACCCCAGGATGTTGAGCAACCGCGTCGAAATTCTATGATAGTCGCCAAAAAACTGAAAGGGGTTCGCTTGGGGTTTAATGAATTAAAATGTTTTCAGTTTAGGTAATTACCTAATAATAATAGCAATAAAACAATCAGTAGTGAATGGTATTTGTAGTAATTTCTTAAAGTTTAATTATGCCCAATTATTATGGTTTTTTGAGTTGAAAAATTATCAAATAACTTCTCCTGCTTCAGGTAGAGCGAAAGGAAGTACCTTCTGCTCGAACTTCCTTTCTCTCTGTGTTTCTTCTGTTGCTCTTTACTTTTCAGGGCCACGATAACGAAAACTCTTTCGAACATTCCCGCAGGCCTAGCAGTCATCGGCCCTATTAGCCCCGTCTATTTTTAGGGTTCTGTACCTCAAAATGAAAAAAACGGAACCCATAGGATCACTTTGTTGTCCGTCCGTCTGTCTGTCTGTCAAGACATGGACATCCATAATATACTCACATAACACAAGCCTCCTCTTTCCAATGCCAATCCTTTACTTCCATCAGAGTTAAGTGCACAGATCATGACAGCTGGGTCTACGATTGGTGCATTTGGCCACCAGATGGCGCTAGCTTCGCGAATTCTATCGACGCAGGCTTGAGGTTTTAGAGTGTTCACTTCTAGGAGTTGAAGGTTGAAGGGAGTTATCGATGGCCGGGTCTGGAAAGAAAGAATCCTTCTGTTATTATGGTTACTAATAAAATGTACGTATAGAGTACTAACATGACGTCATGTCAGGGGGCATATCAGTGAGAAAGAGGGATAGAGCTATACACCCTATATAGCTTCTTCTCTGGGCCGCTGCAAAGGCTGCTGCAAACACAACTTGGCGAAATGGGTTTTATAGACCCGTCGGATACTCAATGTGAGTGCGGTGCCCCTGTTCAAAACATGAGCCACATGTTAGAGTGCCCTAAGTCGCATTGAGCTGAATCGAGCTGAGACATCGTGTCTGTGAGCGGTGTCCATGTGTGCGTTGCTCGGGCGCGCATTTGTATGTAGATTGACTTCTGTACCTACCTATTTTGTACCTAAATGCCCATACACCTGCTCTACGGAGGATTTAATGAGTGACACCGTGACACGGATGCTGCTGTTAACGTAACCATCTACTGGGCCCCAACGGTTTAAGAAGTTTACCATCGATTTGAAAAGAAGAAGAAGTTCCATCTCTTTAACAGTTCAGTTAAGGTCGCGTTAAGAGGTTGTGGTAAGGTTTCTGGTCATCCGTAAATAGTTAAAAGATTTTAGCGCTAGGTATGTACTGTGACAAAAATAGAATATAAGGGGCTAAACGAATGAGTGGGCCACTTTCCCCCTAGTTGATTAATTTTAATGGTTGGCTTTTTTATAAAACTTGACTATTATTATACATAGCAACTGGGTAAGATGGTACCTAACCGCATTACCCAGCGTGAAAACAGACTCCGTTCCCAGGTTAGGCGCAGCAAAGACAATCTTTATGTGGGGGTTCTTCGATAGCTGCGATATTCAGTATTTGTCGGGTGTCCCTTCGCAAACTATGTCTGAACTTTCATCCTGCAGCACGTGCCCTGTTACCTGTTCACGTAGGGATCTATTGTCAGCATCAGCGGACGGTATTGCCGTGGTCGAATACCTACTGGACCAGCCAAGGAAGTTAATTAAAAAAAAAAATGTGCATGTGCGAGTCGGACTCGCGCACTGAGGGTCTCGTACAAACTTACCTATGAAAATAAGTCAAATCCCGAATGGAGTCTCGAAAATTTTTCCGAATCGCAATTTTTTTTGTGACGTAACAACAAATTTTCTGTTTTCAGATTTATTCTTATATCTGTGCTATAAAAACTTGCTTAATTTATATTAAATTTCAGGATTCTGGGTTAACGGGAAGTACCTTATGAATTTGGATTCCCTTGAGAGTGTCGAAATATACGTGTTTTGTGATATAATCGGCCGTATCTTTTTTTTTTCGTTAATTTATAAGTTGGTTTTTTCACAGTTCATGGGACCGCAGACCTATGTGGTTTTAATTTCAACTCGATACCTCCACGTGTTCTCGAGAGAAAGGGATATCTTGACAGATAGATAGACAGACAGACAGACAACAAAGTGATCCTATTAGGGTTCCGTTTTATCCTTTTGAGGTACGGAACTCTAAAAATGGACTACTTTTTGCGATGACTCTAAGAAGTAGAAAATTAAGTTACCGGACGCACTCACTCACGCTTTTAACTCTGAAACTGGCCAAAAAATTGTCTAAAAACAATAAAACCCGTTAAAGGTCACATAACAACTCACTTCCACATCAGATATGTACCTATAAGGAACATAATCAGCTACACATCTCCCATAAAACATGGCGAAGGTCACCATAATATTCGCAAGACAGAATAGGGCAGCCATAACTCCTTTTTATGACTCTAATCTTAATAACCCAAAATGTTCGTTAAATATTATTTCTAACTGAGTAAATAGCCCTCGGCTTCGCTAACACAAAACTAATGTTTGGACAGCCAAAGTTGAAGAACATTTTGATTCCATTCCGTTATGAAACCCGCTGTAACAATGATAATAAAATTTTAATTGGGGGATCTAGGTTGACCAGAGTTTAAGAGTTATTTAAACATAACCGTCTTTGTTCGCTGCTCACATGTAAGGGCAGTTTACTTGACGGGGTTTATTTATATACCTGTAAAAAGGACCAGGGGCGCCGGCTTTTAGAAAACCTCATGGGTGCTCGTGATCATTGTAATATATACTTTTTTTTCTTTCTAACACATAGCTTTTGCAATATTTTTTTTTATTATTATTTATTTTGTTAACGTATCATTTATTAATAATTGTAATTATTTGTTTTACTTGCTTTTATTTATATAGCCTCTTTTTTTATAATGTGAATGTGGGAACATTGTAGACTCCGCGAATTCTTAGGTTACTTTTTATTATGGTTATTTTTATTGTACTTTTTAGTACAATATTGACCAGTCTACACTGTGCTTACATAATATCTACTTATGCTGTAATATGGAAGTATTGTAACAACAATTTTTTTTAAAAGAATAACCATGGAGTTTCTTGCCGGTTCTTCTCCATAGGAAACGACCAATTTGGAACCGTGCACTAGCTTCTGACGTTTTATAAGTACCCGTATGTGAAATAAAAAACTTTTGACTTGATTTGACTTGACATTTGAGGACTCGAAAAAGTGGCGAAGTGTGAGAAGAGAAATGCACATTGATCGACATTTTGATAACGGATACCGGCATCAATAATTGGCATCCGCTACCCGCATCGTTGATAAATAATAAGTTGAAACAACATCACTGTATATATTGTCCCAAACTAAGGTTTTCCCTTGTACTATGGAATGAAACCAGGAACAACGAAGGTACCACAAACACCCAGACCGAACAAAAAAAATCTGTTTCACGAACAAACATTTGTGTTGGTATAGGAATCGAATCCGCGACCATTGCGTCTCTACCGGCGCTCTAAACCACTGCGATAAAGCGGCTAAACGGGTCGTCGGTTAATGAAAAAACGCCCAACCCTAAAAGACGATTACTGTTCTGTTTCTTGATGTCTATTCTCAGGGGTGTTCAGCACCCACTGTTTATTTCTCATGGGTGTTCGAGCCCCCGAGCACCCACGGAGTCGGCGCCCCTGAAAAAGACGGTAAGCGTAACATAGAAGCAAAATCAATACCTCGGGGCTTGTGGCTAATTGCTAGGTGACCTATGTTTATTTAAAAATGAGTTATGCCAACCTTTGTGCCATTTTAGAAAGCCGAAAATATCGAAGGTTGCTTAGCGTCTGCTACAAACGTCATTGGGAAATAGCGACGGACGTCATGCATGATGTGACTTAAAAAGCTCCAGATACACTGAATGACAAAACGTCCTCCAACATGATGTGCAACGCTTGGGCAGAGCAACGCGGTGTCGTCGTGGGGGTGATCGGCGGTGGCGATCTCTCGTGCCGGGACTTGGTACAGGCCATGATCCGGAGCGAGGAGGAGTGGCAGGCGGTCGCCTCCTTCTGCGAAGCAGTAATGCTAGCAAAGGAGGCGGCCGATCGCGTGAGGCAATGGTCCTCACGCCCTAACCGCCGCCAGGATTCCGATCCCAATTTCCGGCAACCGTAGGCGCGGGCTTGCGGACGGCGAGCAATGGGTAGCTCGTTGTCCGACCGTCCGGCAACCGTCCGGACCGGGTCCAAGTCGTTGACGGCGCGTACTGTTCCACGTGCGCCTCAAGGAGATGTCAGCAACTGTAGGGGCCCAGCAGGGTCGAAGCCTACTGGGGCCAAGGGTCTGATTCTGAAAGAAAGACTCGGCCCTGGTACGAAAGGCAACGAAAGAAAAGGAGTGGGTTTTTGGTCAGTAAAAGTCTGACACTATCTCCCGCTCCGCTCAAGAGCGAGGGATGTCATAAGATGATTTTCCCATCGAAAAAAAAGAAATTCCATTTAAAAAAAAATGTCGGTGTCGATGAGGATTTTCTTACAGAAATGAAAGGACCACTTATATCTTAGCAGTTTAACTTACCGTAATCAATCCCCAGCCAGTAACGAAGCTGGACTCTTCAGCATCAATGTAATCGAAGCTCATTGTCATCAGTTGAATATTCACGCCAAGCAGCACATCCTTCATCAGAAGAAGCATACCAATGTCGTTCTTCATACTGACAGGGTTCCATTCTGGGTGGATGTGGTAGCCTCGAAACTGGACTGTGGTCCCTCCTTTTTTGAAGCTATTGGATCCTACTACTGCATGGAATATGCTGAAATAAAATAGAACATTTTGATACAACTGCAGAAAGTTTGTCATTGCGATCGAAGCGGAATTCGCACGAGCCGTAGGCGGGTGTGTTATGGAGCCGAGGGCTCCAGTGACAAATTTGCACGTGTATTAAACGACTTGTTTCAATACACTTACGAAATGAATTAACGGGGGTTGACCAGCGACTCGTGAGGGTCGACGCGCGCCTGATACGATAAATGTAACAAAATTGTGGCGGGGAGAACACGCGCTCTTTTCTGCACTAGTGCGGAAAACAGTATATTGCGTGCCTAAAAGCGGTGGGATAAGAGCGGGTTTTTGAGTAAGTGTATTGAAAAAGAATTTGAGTGGTATCAGTATTGATATCAGGAGGGAATGTTAACCGGTCGTAGAATCCTGCAATCTTCTAGTAGGTGGGCAATGATAGTGTGAACTGACAGTATGGCTGAAATACTTACTTCATTAATCCACCACCAGGCACTCGATACACGTCAATACAGTGTGCTGCAGTGAGGATCAAATTCGGGAGTATTAGGGACCCTCCGCAGGCCACCATAACGAAGTCGTCGCCAATCAGGATAGCAGCCATGTAGGGGGCATAGCCTTGAGGAGCTTCTATTCCTCCTATGATGTGAGGGGTAATGAAGTAACGGTTCATGTCTTCAAGGCCAGCATCTATGGGTACTCCTGGAATGAAAGTTTTGGATTAGGGGTGCATTTCCACTAAAGCCGAGCTGGGCCGAGAAGAGCAGTGAAAATTGGCAACTATTTCCATTGAAGCGGAGCGGGGCAGAGTGGATTTAAGCTGCCCTCAGCTTCGTGCTCTCCACTCGGTACCGGATTCCGGTATGTCCAGTTCGAGGGCGCGTGTTCATTTGTTTTATTTACAAGTCCGCTCAGCTCTACTCCGCTCCACTTACATTGTTTCCACTGCTGCAGTGTGGCTGTGATTGCCCAATTCACGGTCTGCTTCTCTCAAATCCGCCCAGCTACGCTTGTCCACTCTTATGTTGGGCTTTAGCGACACTACAATAATAATGAAAAACCGGGCAAGAGTAGGTAAGTTGCGTACAAACTTACCTATGTAAATAGTCCAATTCCCGAATAGAGTTTCGAAGATTTTTCGGAATCGCTAATTTTTTTTTTTTTTGTTGCTAGAACATGAAATTTACTGTTTTCAGATTTATTCTTATACCTATGCTATAAGACCTTGCTTTATGCTAAATTTCAGAATTCTGGGTCAATGGGAAGTACCCATTGAATTTTGATTCCCTTGAGAGTGTCGAAATGGATGTTTTTACCACATAAACTGCCGTATCTTTTTCTTTCGTTAACTTAGAAAATTGATTTTTACACAGCTTCAAGGGACCGCAGACTTGAGTACATTGTTTTAATTTCAACTTGATACCTCCTCGCGTTCCCGAGATAAAGGGTCTTGACAGACAGTCAGACAGACTGACAACAAAGTGATCCTATAAGGGTTCCGTGTTTTCTTTTTGAGGTACGGAACCCTAAGAAAGAAAAAATTATAAGGGGTTAATAAGATAATAAGTTCACGAGCATAATTCCTAAGACTTGACAGTAGTACCAAATTGACAATTTGGACCAATGATTTGAGTTTTTTTTTTCGTGTATTTAGATTAGTCATTTGAATGAATTGAGAAAAGGTAAGGTAAGTTAATACAGTTAAGGTTTATTTGTAGGTCTTTTCTTGTGTTTGCTTTTTTTTTCTCTTTTATTGCATATACCAGTTCTACCACTAGATCCCAAAGGTTGACTGGTAGAAAATGCCTAAGTCCGCCTCTGTACTTTTGTGTGCATAAAGTAATTAATAAATAAATTAAATATGACGAATAGGCATGAGTTTTGAGTTTGTGAGTAGCTCATTGCAATGTAAGTAAAGCAAATCCGCCATGGATCCAAATATTAAATGTGTAGCGACATCTATGGCGCCACATAAGAACTAAAAACTATGAAATTCTCAGAAATCCTGCATCGCGCAATTAAAGTTCGCCGAGCAATTACAATATAATATACCACAGCCCAAAATCAACTATCGGGAACACGTCGGGGTCACCAGTTTGGAGGTATACACTCTATTAGTGTAAAGTCCCGTATACCTCCATTGAAAAGGGAGGATCCTCAGTCCAGACAGGTGTTATATCTAGTTTAATTTCATACTGTTGTATAATTATGTTCAAATGGTATAGATAACTCTAATTAAGCAATTCATGATTTCATAGTTTTTAGTTCCTTTGGGGCGTCATAGATGTCGCTACAGAGACGTCGCTAGATGAGACACATTGTCAGTCATGTGGTCATTATTGGCTGCTTATTCTATGTAGGAATCTATACTCTGGTACCCAAGTATTTTCAATTTTGTTATGTAGAATATTATGCTTACCATTTACACAATGTCTCAGAATGAAGAACAGAATGAATAACACTTTGAACTGCATTTTGAATATATGTATTGTAAATTCAAGAACACCTTCCTTATTACAGTTGCAACTGTAACTAATATATGACAGCAAAAACAAATACTATTTATACTAGGAAATGATATTCTTAAGCACCTTAGTCCTTTGACTGATAAGCATAAAAAATTAAATGAATTAAAGACTTTGACTTTCAAATTATTCATTTTGAACGCAAAACAAGCCGCTTTCCCGGAAGGTTACAGGAAGGAGATAAAGAATTTACGTTCAAGTTCAAAACTGTTCAATAATTAAGTAATACTAGCTATTACTGAAATAAATAAAATATAATATAATTTAGCTTTTTTGCTACTACTTACATTAATTGAGTTACTTAATTCTACACATTACACTTGATCATCATCATTTCAGCCGAAAGACGTCCACTGCTGGACATAGGCCTCCCCAAGTGTCGCCACAATGAACGGTCCTGTGCATCTCGCATCCATCGGACTCCCGCAACCGTTACCAAGTCATCGGTCCACCTTGTAGGAGGCCTTCTAACGCTACGTCTTCCGGTACGTGGTCGCCATTCCAGGACCTTTCGGCCCCAACGGCTATCCGTTCTGTGAGCAATGTGCCCTGCCCATTGCCATTGCCAATTCTTCGTGCTATGTCGGTGACCTCGGTTCTCCTGCGAATATCCTCATTCTTGATGCTATCCCACAAGGAAACTCCGAGCATATCCAATACCCTTTGAGTGACTTTATGTCTTCTGATGAGATTCACATTACACTTATTTACCTATTTTATAATAATTATGCTATATATTACAAATCATTCATCGTATATATTTCAGTAGTAGTCGCCTCTTCGGCGTAGGTCTGCCACATTACTTTCCAATGGTTCCTGTTCCTACCTATAGCTTGTACTATTTCTTATTCTGTGGCCATAGTCATCCAGCCTGGTCCAACTCTCTCCCGAAAAATGTCTTCCCACCTTTTTCTTGGTCGACCCCTACTTCTGCTTTCTTCTCTGGGTATCCACTACGTTACTTTTTTGGTCTATCGACCATTCTCCAATCTGCAGACATCCATCCATCCGCATGTCATGTTGCATGCATCCATCTGCATGGTCGACCCGGGCTTGTTCCTTACCGTACAGTTAGCGACCCATTGCCGAATATCGTCTTGCGACTCCCGACACCCGGAGCATCTCCAACGGGGGCCGGTGCGTGAAGCTTGCCTCCGCCTCACGGTTTCAGCCGCCTCCTTTGCTCGCTTTACTAATAATATCCAGCTGCCATTCTTTTTCACATAAACACAATATAGTTAATCATATAGAGATAAGAAAGGGTTCGGTTTATTTTTAGTACCAGGCCCCCTACCTTGAAAGAGGATTGGAGCTATACACCCTATATAGCTCCATCCCTTTAACAGTACTGTTTAGGTAGTAAAATGGATCGCATGGTAGCTCTGTACCTCCTTAACAACCTATTTAAACTATATAATCACCCAATTTAAGACGCGTGTAAATAGCGTTGATTCTAGGTTAATTAATATTTGCACCATGTATTATTTCAAGAGCTGTTTTAGTTTGGTTTGTTCCTGTCTAGGGAAAACATAAGAAGTTAAGGAATTCTTCACGACTGGTTTGATTTGATTAGGTATATGAATATATGCAGCAGTTCGGAGATGTCTGCCATAGTCATTAGCTTCTCAGCAAACGTAAGAATGCGTCTCTTCCCGCCAGATTCGTGGCAGTAGCAAAAATTTCCTGAAAGCAATTACTGAAAGATATGATGAGAGCTTCATAGTGTTCAGACCTTACCAAAAAACTGTTAGTATATAAGTACTAACATAGGTTATAAGATAATTTAGTTTGGGAGGTTTCTGCACCGGATTCAGGTGAAAGAAACGCCCAAGTGTCACTAGCATACGGTGGAGGTGTGCCCTGCTTGGACGGTGCACTGCCGTGTCTTTATGGAGGCGATTGGAGGCGGCTACCCCACGGCGCTGGTTCAGCCCACGATCCGAAGCAAGAGGGAATAGAAGGCGGTCGCCTCCTTTGGCAAAACAGTAACGCTAGCGAAGGAGACGGCCGCACGCGTGAGGGGACGGACATCCTCTTGCCCCAGCCGCCGCGACCCCGACATCCGGCGCCGGTAGACGCGGGCTTGCGTACGACGAGCCATGGGTAACTCGACGGACCGAGTCTGAGTCGTCGACGGCTCGTAGTGTTCTACACGCGCCTCCAAGAGATGTCAGCAAAGCCGTAGGGAGTCCAGCATGGCCGATACCCGATATGGCCGCGGGGAATTTCTGAAAAGGAAATCCGCGGTCCTAGATCGCAAAGGGCAACTAAAGAATACAGGTGTGGTTTTAGTCCGTAAAAGTCTGACACACCCTGCCGCTTCACTCTAGAACGGAAGAAGACATTTATTTTGGATGATTTTTCACCTTAAGAAAAATCTGCTCGTACCATCTACATCTCCTCCATCATCATAGCAGCTACACGAACCGTAGTACCAGGTCAATCACCACCTCGTCACCTTGGCTACAGTTTGTTTACTTACCTGCATTATTGAAATCACAAATAGATTTGTTAAATCAGACAGATTATCGCATCAAGGTTACACACGAACTAAGTGCATTCAACGTAGATAAGTCATATTTTCGCTACCAGACGTTGTACTACGTATCTTGTCTGCTGGTTTGTGAATGACGAGCGATGCGTAGGGGTCAGCGCAGACAGAGAGGAATAATTCTCGCGCGGTCTCAGGCATTTTCTGACGGACCGCGTATGCTCCAGCATGCGCGCGACCTCGCGAGCCTGCGCGAGTAAACTGTTCTGGGTTACCATTCTACCGAAATATGTCAGTTTGTCGCCGTTCGTCAACTATGGTGGACTGGGATATGATTATAATTGCGCTTTTTGGGGAAGAAGAAGAAAAAGAAGAAAATATTAAAAAAGTAAGGTGTCGAAAAAGCTTGAACGTTCTACCTCTTTGAACTCAGTGACAAACTGACAACACTGCGCGTACGCCGCGGGCGCCGACTCTACGCCTCGGGCTTCGCGTATCTTTGAGGACGCGCGAGCATTTTTTTTTGTCAGGTTGAAGCATATCTGCACTTTATTTCAATAAAAGATCATTTTCTACTCTCCGTTGCGCCCCTCTGTCTGCGCTGACACTAACTCGCCGTCAGGCTGCTAGGTTAGGACCGAACCCACCCAACGGCGCTCAGCGGTCTACGTGCCTGAAAGAGATGTTAGCAAAACCGTAGGGTCCAAATAGCGCCGATACCCGCTAGGGCCACGGTCATTTTTGAAAGAGATATCGTGGTCCTGGAACGCAAAGGGCAACTTTAGAACGCGGGTGAGTTTAAGTCAGTAAAAGTCTGACACACAGAGGGCATACGCTCCACTCTAGAGCGCAAGAAGTCATTAGACTTTGGAGGGAAGCGGAACAGAGAGAGAACCTCCATTCTTTCTCTCATTTCCTCCAACCAGACGGGTATTTGCCAGGTCTGAATAGATGATTTCGGGCTGTCGTATATGTTCAAATCGCGCGAAGAACTTTAAATGCGCGATGCAGGATATCGTAGGATTTTTAGTTATTTTGTGATGCCATAGAGGTCGCTACTAGACTATTTCCCACTCAAACCTGCAGTCCTTTGAAGCTGTGAAAAAATCAAACTTCTAAGTTAACGGAAAGAAAAGTTACGGCAGTTTATGTCGCAAAAAAAGTACATTTCAACACTCTCAAAGGAATCAAAATTAATAGGGTACTTCCCGTTGACCCAGAATCCTGAAATTTGGCATAAAATAAGGTCTTATAGTATAGATAAGTATAGAAATAAATCTGAAAACTGTAAATTTGTAGTGACGTCACAAAAAAAAACTTTTACAATCCGGAAAAATCTTCGTAACTCAATTTGTGCGGAACCCTCAGCACGAGTCCGACTCGCACTTGCCCTGTTTTTGTTATTTTTACAAATAGATCTTTCTTACATCAATTGGCTGACTTATTGCTTATAGGTTACACATAAGGAAAGTACATTCAACGTAGATTAGTAATATTTTGGCGGCCGGACTTTGTACTATGTAGGTCTGTTGCTGTCGCGTCCTTCCTCGCACCTTTGCATCTCTCGGAACAGAAAAATTAGGACATTTTGATGCAAGGACGCAAAAAAAAAACTTGCCACATTTAAAAAATAAGGTATAAAACTGTCTCTAAAACTTGTAAAACTAAAAACACTTGATTTTTGTTTAAATGTCAACGTATTCAAGGCTTTTTGCACTTTTTATTCTCAAATGGATGTTTTTTTTGCTAAAGATTGAAATTATCACAATTTGTGCAATGTAAAACTAATGTAATCTCGTATTTGTGTCATCAATCATAATTTTGGAATGGCGTAATTGAATTATGCAAAAAATAAGAAACATCTTATCAGATTGAACTGTTAACATTTTATCTCCAGGATTGTTCGAAAGGGAACTAACGTAGCCCTGGAACGCAAAAGGGCAACTGAAGGAACATAGGTGGATTTCAGTCGGTAATAGTCTAACGCTTTCTCACGATCCACCCATAGCGCGAGAAGTAATTTAATGATTACCCACTGGAAAAAAAAACCACTAAGGGCAACTGAAGGGACACAAGTGGGTTTTTGGGTGAGGGTCAATAAAAGTCTAACCTCTCGATCCACCCAGAACGGGATGAGTTTTTTTTAGAATTCCGTACCTCAAAATAAAAAGCGGAACCCTTATTGGATCATTTTGTTGTCCGTCTGTCCGATTTTCCAAAATCCAAACCAAAAAAGCGTTCTATCTATTTTGGTTCCTAAATTACTTATTTAGTATGGTGAACTATGATGTCTTATAATTTAGTTTGTGTACCCACTTGTTTAACCAACCCCTAAATGATTATTGATTGATTAACAGTTCAGCCTTGAATTGAAAGGTTAGTTCTAATCTTCTTGGCCGACTAGACAGATCTGAAGCCATAGGTTGTAGGTTGGCTTCGGAATCAGACTAAGTCTGATTACCTAGTTGGTTTAGTGAACCAGCGAAAACTAGACGGAGCTGTTGACCCCACTGCCAGACTCGTGCCTCGCCTGGTGACCCGTGTAATTTCTACTGATTTAAGTAGATACCACGTGTGTTTTGGTACGTTTTTTTTTGAGATGAAGGAAGACATCTGAGATTGGCCTGTTGGTCTAGTGGTCTCTGGCGTAGCTACCTAAGGTCTAAGTGGTGCAGAGCCCCGAGGCTCGGGGGGCCCCTGCTTAGTTTGGGACTAGATGGCGCTGTGTGAAAGTTGTGGGATATATTATTATTATTATATTATCTAATAACTTCTCTCGCTCTAGAGCGGAGCGAAAGGGTTTGTCAGACTTTTACTGACTAAAACTACAACTATGTTCCTTCACTTGCCCTTTGTGTTCCAGGAACACAAGTTTCCCGTTCAGAGGTCATGGTAGTCCTGGGCCCCTACGGTTTTGCTGACATCTCTTTTAGGGGTGCGTCGAACACTACGCGTACTCGTCCAGACGGTTACCGGTCGGCCGGAGAGGAAGTTATCCATTGCTCGTCGTCCGCAAGCCCATGTCTACGGCGGTTGGTAGTCGAGGTCGGGGTCTTGGCGGTTGCGGCATGAAGAAAAGCGAAGAAGACGGCAGGCACGCGTGAGGGAACGGACCCAGCAGAAGGAGACAACAGTCGCCCACTCCCTCTCGCCATCCGGCCGTCCCGTAATCGACTGTACCGAGCCCATGTCGTTAACGCGCTCCTCAAAGAGATGTCTGCAAATCGTAGGGGCCCAGGGCCACGCCGGGCCTTGGTACAGGCCATGGTCCGAAGTGAGAAGAAGTGTCGGACGCCTCCTTCTGCGAAGCAGTAATGTAAGCAAAGGCGGCGGCCGCACGCGCGAGGCAACGGCGCTCACGCCCCAGCCGCCGGGATCCCGATCCCGATTTCGGGCCACCGTAGGCGCGGGCTTACGGACGTCAAGCAATGGGCAGCTCGCCGTCCGACCGTCGGGTAACCGTCCGGACCGAGCCCAAGTCGTCGATGGCGCGTAGTGTTTCACGCGCGCCTTAAGGAGATGTCAGCAAACCGTAGGGGTCCAGCAGGGTCGAAGCCTACTGGGGCCATAAGCTCGCTTACGAAAGCAAAACCCGGCCCTGGAATGAAAGACAACGAAGTAACTAGGGGTGGGTTTAAGACAGTAAAAGTCTAACACGCCCTCGCGCTCTCGCCCTAGAGCACGAGAAGACATTGAATGATTTTCCTACCTAAAAGGAAAAGAAAAATGCATGCTCAGGACATTATCACAGCGTATCTTAGATCATGAACGAGTTTAGATCATCAGTTTCTGCCATTTGCATAAGATGATGAAGTCTACAGATCTTATCACAATGAAATCATGTACCACGCGTGAATGATTGTTTGTTTATTTTTGGAACTGTCTTCTTATCAGATTAAGAAGTGACGGAATTGTCAAGGTTATGCAAAGTGCAACAAACTGATTACTCACATTTGTTTGCTTATTAACTAGATGTGTTATCTTTTACTCATTATAATTAATTGTAATCTTTTTAGAGTCAAGGGCGAGAGTTTGCCGAAAAAAGTTCCAAAATAAAAGGGTTATTAGCCAAGAATTATCGGTTACAGACTAGAAAGTAATGCTTTATATAAATATGTTATGTGTTATTGAGCTGGCATCAGTTGTAATTGGTTTGTTAGGAACTAAAGACAATAACAGAAAGTAATATTGAAAATGGCGCCTCTAGCTTACGCTATTTTGTTTGGAGCGATAGTGAGAGATGCATTTGGTAAGGATTTTCGAGTTATTTCAGTTGTTCATTTTTGACCCAAAAGCCAGTAGGTTCCTATAAATTCGGCATCATTCCAAATATCGACTTTTCACTGTTTTTCCAATTGCATTGTACCCCCTATAGCAGTGGTGACCAAGTGGTAACGGCCCCGACCTACGAATTGTAGGTCGCGAGTTCAAACCCAGCCAGGCGCATTACTTTGTGTAATTTATTTTATCACCATTGCTATCAAAACGGTGAAGGAAAACCTCGTGAGGAAACCAGCATGTCCTTGAACCAAAAAATCGAAGACATCCACCAACCCGCACTGGGCCCGCGTGGTGGATTGCGGCCCATTCCCTCTCCTAGAGAGAGGAGGCCTGAGTCCCAGCAGTGGGAACATTAAAAAGCTGATTATGCTATATTGTACCCCCTAAGGCTCCTACAATACATTGCGAATCGGTGCGATATGGCGCCGCATCCCAGTAAACTGCGATGCGAATAACCCGATGCAATTTCTGACCAACCAAAATTTTTTTTGTGTTTACGTGTTACATGTACTCTTCTTCTTGCTAGACCTATTTGAGTTCGGCCTTTGCTTGCCTTTGTTTTCTATTGAACACGATTTTTGATGTGTCTATGTTGAGATAAGCTTCTTCAGAGTTCTTGCTTGTTGTGTATTTCATGTACCTACTGTCAATAAAAACAAAATTATTTCTCTATCCCATCAGCAGACTGCTCGATATCATTGAAATGATGCTCTAACACCTTCAGTTTTCGGTGATTAATGTCCTTACGGAGACCAACAGTCAGTTGAATTGTCTCGCAGAAACTAGGACAGTAGGGGCTTTACCATCTCAAGGAGATGTCAGCAACTGTAGGGGCCCAGCAGGGTCGAAACCTACTGGGGCCAAGTGTCTGATTCTGAAAGGAAGACTCGACCCCGGTACGAAAGGCAACGAAGGAACAGGAGTGGGTTTTTGGTCGGTAAAAGTCTGACACCATCTCCCGTTCCGCCCAAGAGCGGGGGATGTCATAAGATGATTTCCCACCGAAAATAAAAATGGGTTTTACCATGACATGTTAAAATATCAGCCGTGCGAGCGAGAAAGGGATGTAGCTATACACCTTATATAGCTCTATCCGTCTAACAGTTCGGTTAGGTCGACCTCTTGTCTAACTTCATCCTCTACAATATGTTTCTGATGTTTGCCACGGTTGGTTCCGGCTTTGTGGCAGGTTTGTCCTTATTTAACATACTCATGTTTCCAGGAGTCCCACTGCTACCTTCAGATCACAAACCCTTCATCATTGGTGGGGAGGATGCTTCAGAAGCATACGCCCCCTACAGTGTTGCGTTGATAGTCGGTGGTCGCGTGATGAGTCATTGGTGTGGAGGGTCCATCATAAGCAAGAGGCTGATCCTGACTGCAGCTCATTGTGTGGATCCGATTATATTGGATGACGGGACTTTGTCAAAGTAAGTGGTGAAAATTATGTATTTTCTTTAACGAGTTTAAAAGTTCTCCTTATCATATCTATATCCTTACATATTATAAAACAAATACTGCCACTATGTCTGTCTGTCTGTCTGTATAAACGCGATACACCAGTGCTTGACTGCGGTCCCACTTGATGGTAAGCAGTGATGTAATCGTTGATGGTGAAGCGCACTACAGATAGACAGGCATGTCTGTAGTATGATTCACCATCAATGGTCTAGTTGTCAGTGACCCTGACTGCTATGCCGGAGGTCGTGGGTTTAATTCCCACCCAGGACAAATATTTGAGTGATGAGCACGATCATTTGTTCACTCCTGTTAAATTTTTGGTGGAATCCAGAATCCTGAATTTTGCGTTAAGCAAGGTCATATAGCACAGGTATAGGAATAAATCTGAAAACTGTAAATTTGTTGTTGCGTTAGAACAAAAAATAATAATTTTGCGATTCGGAAAAATCTCAAAAGGGCATTTGACCTTTTGAGATTTTTCCGAATCGCAAAATTAAAACTGTTTATTTACATAGGTAAGTTGGTACGGAACCCTCACGGCGCAAGTCCGACCCGCAATTGCTCAGTTTTTAATAAAAGGCAACAGTTACTTGCTGATAACAGATCTCTAACTAACACACAGCTCATGTGCTCAGAAAGGATTTACCAAAATTTACTCTCTAAGGGTATGAAACGAGGGTAAATAAACAATTTTTTGTCTGTCTGTCTGTTTGTTCAGGCATCACGCAAAAACTACCGGTTCGATTACGATGAAACTTGGTATAATTATTCTTCAATATCCTGGGCACCACACTGGGTACTTTTTATCCCGGAAAAGTATATACAATAAAAAATAAACTTAATTTTGCGGTTCGATCCCAAGACCCGATTACTGTACCAAACGCAAATAATAAGTTTGTCGTAGGTTACGTCACCCGCAGTGGCGTTCACTAAAGGGCATTACACACGACGATAATAAATAATATTTCATGTTTTCGTATGTCAAAAAACCTAATAAAACCATTTTCGACTTCTACGCGGTCGAAGTACTCGAAGTCGCGGGCAAAAGCTAGTTTACTAATATAATGGCGTCATTATGATTTTCCAATGATCAACCACTGACACTCTATTAAAAGAAGTGGCATAGAATGGTAATCTCGTACATATTGACAAATTAATGTCAGACGTACGCGATAATCTGCTAAAATTTTGACAGTTTCTTTGGTCAGTGACCTACCATTAGAACGTCATTGTGCAGTCATTACTCCATTTTTATTTTTGTGTAGTCATTGTAAGCTCGATATTGTCATTCTACCACAACTCTACGAGACCATTGACCAATGAATTATAGATCATTATAAATTAGCAGATTACGAACTTTTAGCAAAATGACAATGGGATCGTGTTGGAATGAACAAATGTATAAAAATAGCAGACTTCAGCCCCAGGTCGTCGGTCTACCTTATGTATGTACCTATATTTCTCCTACAATCCATTTTTTTCTTTCCTACAGATCTTTCCACGGCCGAATAGGATCCAATCAATGGAACTCCGGAGGAATCATAGTCAATTTCAAAGACTACCACATGCATCCTAAATGGGATGCTGATAACATTAAGAATGATGTAGTAGTACTAGGTCTGTCTGAAGAGCTGGTTCTGTCGAAGGCTGTGGCCATCATTGGGCTGTCGTTTGACGTGATGAAAGAGAATGAAGAGTGCTTTGTTGCTGGCTGGGGAAGAACAGGACCAAGGATTGAGGGTAACGTAGTGGTGAGCAGCTTTCTGAATATCAAGCATTAATATTTGGGCCTTACATATACAATTGGCGATTTCAAAAACGAGTAAAAATGACGATTAAAAGATATTCTTTCTTCTTCTTCTTGGTCGTTTTACTCTTGCCAGAGTGGTCGTGGTTGTCATGAAGGTAACTCTCCGGAAGCTGTCAGGGTTGCTGCACGACTTCCCGCCACTTTTGGCTGTTAGCAGTCAGCCGGACGCACTCGTTCGCCAACAGTAGCTTTGATCTGATAGATCGAAAGATATCACTAAAGTTCAAAGTAAGCCGTTTTAAAAATCTCTAACTAAGGACCTAATATTTCGATACTAAATCATTCATACTTCTAGCAGCTTCATCTTTTATGATTGTGTAAACGATAATCGAACCATTAACAGTCTCCCATAATGAGCCAACTTCATTCCTGATTTCCTTAAAAATATTTCTTCAATGACCCTTAGCACTCTGTCATGCTAACTTAAATATCTCTTTCAGCACCTACAACCAACTCCGGATAACATACAAGTCTTATACATGAACACTCTGGCCCACAAACCATGCCAGACACTGATGCAGGCGGTGTCATCTGGGCGCGCTCCGAACGTCGATGAACACGTCGAAATCTGTACCTTCCATTCGCGGGGACATGGCATGTGTCATGTAAGTAGACAATACTGTTGTTAATTAACATTTCGATCGCCACAGTCATGGATACATCACGCCAAATCGTGGCATGGCGGACAGAATCCCGGCGGAATCTCATGGTGGAATGGCGACAGCGACTGTCGTAACCCAGTGCCGGATACGCCATAATAAAGGCGGTAAGTCCCCTCTTTGAGGAGTGGCTGGAATCCCAACACGGCGTCCTTACTTTCCGCATGACGCAAGTCCTCACCGAACATGGTAAGTGCGTAGGCTTGCGGACGGTGAGCAATGGTTAGCAGGCCCAGCAAGGTTGAAACCTCTGAGGCCAAGAGTAAAAGACCTGAACCCGCGGCTCTGGGACAAAGGTAAAAAAGGAACAGGAGTGGGTTTTAATCACTAAAAGTCTGACACGCCCTCTCGCTCCACCCAAGGGCGTGATAAGTCATTGGATGATTTCCCACCATAAAAACCACGCACGCCGCGGTCACGACTACATGAGAGATTTAAACGCTAGTAATTAGTTATTTTGAGCCTGTTGTTTTCCACTGCAGGGCAAAGACCTCCCTATCATTCTTCCACTCTTCTCTGTCTTAAGCCAATTCTGGCCAATCTCTCAGGTAGGAGTCCAAATCGTCACGCCATCTTCATCTGGGCTTACCGCGTCGCCGGCTCCTGCTGTTCGGGATCCAGTCAGTGGTTCCCTACACCAAATTTCGTTGCGTTCGCCAAAACAATACTATTTTTTATTTAATGAACATGTTATGTTTGTAGCCGAGCCACAGAATGCCCTAAATCTATTTTCTTTCATTCAGGTCATCCTTACTTGGTTATTGTATAGGACTAGGTTACTGTCACCAACATCATTATTTTATCTAAAAGACGTCCACTATTGGATATAGGCCTCCCCCAAGTGTCAACACAACGAGTATTCCTGTGCGTCTTGCATCCATCGGATTTCCGCGACCCTCCAGGTCATCGGTCCACCTTGTTGGAGGGCTTACTGCAGTTCCATTACAGAACTTTTCGTCACCATTGACCATCTATATAATTATATATACAGGGTGTCTTTAATATCGAAACACAAATGAATACCACGGATTCAGTACGTGATTCTGGACCCCCCAGTGGTGGAATTTTTCGTCGGATTTTTCTTCATTTTTAAACTGTAGCTAAAACAGTCTGTAACTCCGCTCCGCATTACACCTTTGCTCCGCTCCGCTGCCTCGCTTCGCTCCGCTGGACAGGCAGCTTTAGTCTAGTATAGGGAGCGTTCAGAAATTTCCTTCTAAGTGGTATTTATTTGCTCACTCAAAACCCAAGTGAACGCGTTCGCGCGTGGTTTCGCGCCATTTAGGTTAAACGCTAGCGTCCGCATAGATTATAAAATATTGAGCGTTTTATTTGTAGAGTATTTACCCAAGTACATAATTAAGAAGTTCTTCATAAAGTAGTCTAGTAAATATCGAAAATAATCAAACCTTTCCGTTATTCCCTGTATACCTATAGATATCCATAGGTTAATGGCCTTATTACCTCAATGGGCTTAATCACTGCCATCGGCAATGGCCGTTTGTATGTGCTATATATAGAACTGCCAAACAGTTTTGCAAAAACAAAATTAGTAAATGAAGATTCGCATTGTGTTTAGCGCCTGTTAAAAAACTTTTATTTCCATTCCGACATTTGCTACTTGCGCAATCATTTTTAATTTACCTTTTTTTTTCATTGATAAAATTTAGTGCTTGGCTGTGATCCCACCTGAACGTAAGCAGCGATGCAATCGTTGACGGTGAGACGCACTAGTTTATTAAGAGCCTATTCACTTTAGCCTTGAAGACACCTAAAATATAATTCATCGGGTAGAACACAGCAGCCAAATTGTTCCAGTCCTCCGATGTACTCGGTATAAACGATGAGGCGAAACGCTTAGTCTGGAGCTTCGAGGTTCCAACAACGTAAGGGTGGATACTCACTGTACATTGGATTGTCCGATGGTTTTTTTTTTTTTTAATTGATATAAACCAGTGCTTGACTGCGATCCCACCTGATGGTAAGCGGAGATGCAATCATTGATGGTCAGGCGCACTAGTTTATTAAGAGCCTATTCACTCTAGCCTTGAAGACACCTATATTATAGTTGGACGGGAAGACCGCAGCAGGCAAATTGTTCCAGTCCTAGAAAGTAGAAAGGAGAAGTCATGCAGTTCACGCGCACACTCTAAAATGTATCCAGTAAAATACTGAAAGGCTGGCTACCCTACGCCTGTACTTCGTAATTTGGATTTAACCAAATTTCCTTTTCTTTATGCATGTTAACAAATCATTTTCTATTTTCAGGGTGATTCAGGTAGTGCCCTCGTGAGGAGAAGCTCCAGGGTACAGATCGGCATCGTCTCCTGGGGCTACAGCTGCGCCTATGGGGCTCCAGACATCCACGTCAGTTTGAGCGGTCCAGAAATAAAGAGTTTTATAGAGGATATCTATACATATAATAAAACAGTAAAATTATTTTGCGGTGGTATTAATTGGCGCAAAAACTACTGAACCGATCCTGTTCAAATTTTGCATACATAATCCTTATAGGTCAGGGCAACTTATAGGCTATAAATTATCACGCTATTTCCTATGGGGGGTGAGCAATAATCGAAAATGTAGGTATTGAACGACAATTGCCGCGAGTTCGATCCCCAGTTACAGTTAAAAATTTTGTCATTATTTTATCCTTTTTTTTTGTAATAAAACTAACTTTTACCATTTTAACGAAACAAAATTGACATTTCTATTCGATATCTTCTTAATATTTTGTAAAAACTAATCAAAGCAACGCGAAAATATACTTTTAACGACAACGACTGTGTGAGTCGAAATCGTGGTTTGAAATCTACATAATAGACGACGTCTGCCTTCTTATAGCTATAGTATGTAATACGTAAATTTAATATTTATTTATTTATTACTAGGTACGTAATCCTGCACAGTCCACCGACGGAATCATGCAAACGACACACAATTTAATACACGAACACGCTACAAATTAATACACGAACATTCGATAGTTACGTTGCTATATTGCGTTAACAAGTGTAGTGCAGTTAATTTTGTTCTTCGTTTTATTTTGTTACTTAATTTTTCTAATATATTCGTGCTGTGAGAGCTTGCTTCATGTCAAATTTCAGGTTTCCGATCAACGGTTATTCAACCCTACATAAACGGGAGTATCATTATTTTTCGTCACAATTTTCATAGGTTTTTCGTTCATAACTCACGTTCAAGACGTCCGATCCGGACCTGGTTTCAACCATAACACGGGACTCCGCGCCATATGAGCGTGTACACTCGAAAAAACGAACCGTCCATAGTGAAATTATACACCCGACAGTAAAAAACCGTTCGAACGTACAAATTTTCAGCGATATAAAATCAAAGCGGCGAGTAAAATCACGTACAATAATATTACATTATTCCATTTAGCTGCAAATATTACTTCTGAAACGAAAATCATCACGCTATCATCGATAAGGAGCCAACCAGTCAATTATGACGTTTATATAAGAACGTCTATTTTAAATTTTAATCATCGAAGACCGTAGCGCAGTGGTTTCGTATCTAGACTTGCGTATAATTTATAGGTTGTTCGAATCCCATGTGGCTCTCTTGCGAAATTTTTGGTTTTATTTTTTCACGGTAAATAAGATTTTTTTATATATTTTTGCATGCTTACATTTTTTTTATATATCTACACATAATATATCTGTAGAAGTTTTTAGTTGTGTGCGTATCACGCAAAATGTTAGAAGTCGATGTAGATGGCTTTTATACATTAAAATTCTGTGTAACTTGATATATTACTTAGGCTTTGTTTCATCGCAATGAAACAAAGCATATGAAATATTATCGGCATGAATTTAAAGTTTTCAAGAAGTTAAATATGACAACACACGCAACTCGCAACGCCATCTAAAGACTCAAAGTAGAAAAAATGATGACAATGAAAGTTGACCTTCATATTAAATTTGATAGATGGCATTGTGTATTTTAAAACTACTGGTGTTAGACGGAGGCATTTTTAACAACTTTTACTGTAACCAAAGGCGATAAAAGTAAATACCTATGTGTATTTAATTATTGACTTTAAAATAACACGGCCAAATTTTCGGAAGGGGTTACATGGTATCTTGAATTGGAAGGCATAAACTAATGCAAAAGGCATTAGTTTATGTATGTTTGTTCCTTGGGGTAGGCAGAAATGCCAACTGCTATGACCCATACATACTCTTTCTATTTATTGACGTTCATACATCTGGATCTGGACGAGTACATAACATGTTTCCTGAAGGTAATTTGCTTTTTTACCTTTAACCGTTTTATGTTAAAGTACAATAAATAATTGCGATGCTTTCGGAATGAATTGCAAGCACAGAGTGATTGTACAGTTTTACGAAGTTAACACGGACGAAGTCGCGGGCAACAGCTAGTCCTACATAAAACTGATTAAATTATAGAATTATTAAGTGTTGTTGCATAGTTTTTAAAGTTAATAAATTTGTAAGTTTATATGGAAGAACCATGTTTAAACCATATATTTTTCAATACATCTACTCGAAAAACTGTTCCTACCGCTACTATTTTCCGCACAAGTGTGGAAAAGTGCGCTCGCTCGTCCCTGGTACAATTTATTATAATTACATTTATTGTATCTGGCTAGGCATTAAGCGACCCCCACGAGTCGTCGACACCGAGTCTACCCCTGTTTATTTATTTCTTCGTAAGTGTATTGAAAAACGTCGTTTGATACACGTTGAAATTTGTTTCTGCAGCACTCGGCTCACAACATTCACCTAGGTCGCGCAATGACAAACTTTTTCCACTTTTCTGTAAATGTTATATTTGCAATCATCAGTGCGGAAAGTATACTTTTGACTCTGTCGAAGAAACTATCAAGAAAGTTTAAAACTTTCCCATAAGATGTTCCCTTTTGTTTAATAGTCTGCATATAATAAAGTTCTTAGGAACTGGTGCATTTTATCTACATTTTTCAACTGGAAAGTGCGACCTCAAAATATAACTTACCATGAGGTGTTAATAGATAGATAGATAGATAGATATTCTTTATTGTACACCAAAAATACATTTTACATTAGGAAATTAACATTAATAAGGTACGGGGGGGGGGGGGGTAAGGGTAGGTAGGTAATATACTTTAACACCTAACACCACCTGACATTAACACCTCATGGTATTAGACGTAATATTATACTATTATTGTCAGTCGTGTGAGCAAGAAAGAAGGATGTAGCTAGGCATCCCATATAGCTCCATCCTTTTAACAGTTTAGTTTAGGTTGTCAAATGGATTGTGTTAAGAGTTCCTGGTGGTACAGCCCCCTGGCTAAGTTACAACCGTTTCGTTTGAATTTTCTTTTCGTTGATCGCCTCGAGTCGGCCACGCCTCCTATTCCTTTGTTTTGACCACGTGACTGAGCGTTGAGATGACGTCAGAATAAAGGAATTGGAAGCGTGGCCGACTCGAAGCGATCGAAGAAAAGAGAATTAAAACGAAACGGTTGTAACTTGGCTAAGGGGGCTGTAGAGCTCAAGATAGCTGATGCATTTGTACCGCCTGGTGGGCCAGATTTACTAACTTAAATTGTTTTTGGTGCTCGGTATTTTTTTTCATAATGTTTACACCCACCTCGGGACGTCTACACCATTTTATTTTGAGGTAGGCAATCAGACTATTACTGACTAAAACCCACCTGCGTTCCTTCAGTTGCCCTTTGCGTTCCTGGGGCGCCGTAATTCTTTCTTACAATACCCGAGTCCTAGTAGACGTTTAAACTAGAGTTTATTTTCCCGCGTCATCTTACGGATTGTCAAATACGAAATGATGAATATGTGATTTTGATAACCTGTTTGCAGGAAAGGTTAACAAAAAAAAAGTTGTTGCCCCAATAATCACTCGTCTATCTGTTTTTGTTTTGTATTGTGTTTATTAAAGTATTTGTGTTGACAGCCGTTCCAAATAATATTTCCAGGTTTTCTTTTATGACGTAAGCGAGTGCTAAGAGAGGATTTTCCGAGTACTAAGGGGATGAAACGGAGGTCAAAAGTTTGTATAGAGAAACCTACTTAGACGCGGGCGAAGCCACTGGCAGAAACTACTTTCTTATAATAATAATAACCATTTTATTTTCAGGCATCGGAGGCCCATAGAAAGAATACATAAAATAAGACAATAATAAACTAATACATATTATTAAAAACAAAACTTATTTAACTATAACTATACACGCAATGTAGTCGGCGTAGTGTTGTGATGTGTGGTGTTGCGTGACCGTCTTCGGAAACGTCGATATACGACACCTTTCGGCAAGAAGGTCTGGTCTCTTATATAAGGTATGACTGGTAATTAGTGACCTAATACTTAAACACGTGATTATACTCATGATTACAAACAACTTTCCCAAAGAAACTTTTTTATTTTTTGATCTAGCAGTTAACAACTGAAACGTAGGTACATACACTGATTAAGTGCACCGCTGGGTTTGCAAGCCTCGTGGGTGTTCTATCACTATTGAAGGTACGACGGCATCACGCGGCTAACAGCTGAGCGGTCGCTTGTCACAGGCGTGCGCGTATACAGCTTTAGATTCAAACAGCTGTTTTGTTATTGTTATAAAACTAATGAGTGTAAAAAAAAGTTACTGTGGGAAAGTTGTTTGTGATCAAGTGTACAATCATGTGTTTAAGTATCAGTCACTAATTACCAGTCACCCTATATATCCCTAAAACATCTTTCCATCGCTTCACCTCTATCAGTGTTGTAAGAAACAGTCCAACAAATCTTTCATAATTTATTTAAACAAACCCATTAATAACTTCCGAAGTATAGTTTATAGTCGCTCGAAGTCCATTTGCGTAAGCAGTCACTATGAATCATTTGAGGGTCTATCGGTCCATATTTACGTATTTATACAACGTTATTTCTCAACCAGGTCTGGTAAGAGCTGAGCCTGACGAAAACGTCAGGTGCTCCACGAGCGCAGGGCAAGGTCCAGGACGTGACACCGAACTGCTGGCCGTTGTCATTACGTCTAAGAGCACTGCCGGAATCACCCTGGAAATGGAAAAAAAGGATGGTCAGTAAGAAAATATTATAAATGAACTAAATACTAAATGGAGGGAAGAATGTAAATAATGAGATGACGGAGATAAAGAAGAAGAGGTAATAGAGATCTTGGAAGCAAGGGATATGGATACGAGAACTGAACTAAAAACCAACTGGAAAAGAGGAGGTTTACTCACAATCGCATTGAAGTTTTGTAAGCAGTAAGCGGCTGTAGAAAAACTAAATACTCACGTTGCATACACCGAATCCTGCAGGTTGGGAGGTGCAGACTTCCAGATTAGGGTTCACTGCGGGAGCAGGGAAATTCAGCTGAATAGACGCTTGCCGCATACGAGTGACACAGTCATTGGGGGCCAGGGTGGTAGCTCTCAGCTCCAGAAGAGTAGGAGATACAGAACCGCTTGTCTGAAATGAGGAGAAAGAAATTGAGGATCAATTGAGTGTTTCCTAAGTTCTTGTAATGTATGTTGACCGTGCAGTATTTTTATATTGCAACTAGTAAATTGCCAGCCGTTTCAACCTTGTGATAGTAGAAAAGTATCTCAAGGATACATACTCTCGATATAAAAAGTATTCTATGTGCTATTCCAAGACCTGGTCTACCGTGTATCAAATTTCAACGAAATCCATTACGACTTTCGAGCGTGAAGACGTATAAACATACACACCATCACACCCTTACAAACTTTCATCTTAATAATATTGGAGAAACGCATAACATTGTTCTCCATCGATATAGACCTACTTTGAATTTTTGCAAAATTTACTTAAATTTCATCAAGTTACCATAACTGTTTTATTTCCGATTATAGTTCATTGTTACTGAATGATTAAGCTCATTCCTATATCATATCAATTTTAAACTTGGTTGATTATTTCAACTTCTACAAAGTACTAACATTTTTCAACTTCTACAAAGTAAGTGAAGCTTTCTGAACTCACACTAGTCCTGCCCCATCCAGCCATCCTGGTGGTCACACCTCCGCCGACATGGGCGAAAGTGATGGTTACGGTGCTCACTAGGTTGTTCAGAGCAACGGTAGAGGATGTGATGAGGAGACCGATGTCGTTCTTGATAGTGGATGGGTTGTATTGAGGGTGGTTAATATGCCGAGCCAAGGTGTAAGACGTGCCGCCGGTGGCCCAACGGTTGGTGCCGACTATCACACGGAGAGAGCTGTGGAGAAAGATATCATAAATGAATAAAACTAATGAGCTGTCAAATATGTAGCTATTGCCAACAGCAGATATAATGATATGGAGCCCCTCGGTTTAGAGGCCTCGATTTGTAGAAGCATAAAATCTAAAAATGTTGTCCACAACCGAAAAAAAGCGAGAAAGTCTTTCTTTTACTAGACTAACTAAAACCTACCTATTCCTTCAGTTGCCCTTTGCGTTTTAGGTTCACGCTACCTAACTCTTTTAAATAATCCTGCAGCACTGGCAGCCAAACCTAACCTAACTGAGCCCCTTCTGTTTTGTTCACATTGCATTGAGGCGCGCGTTAAAAGCAATGCACCGTCGACTCGGGCTGGTTGTTAGCACTGATCCTTACCAGACTACGAGTTAGATGTTAGCACTGAAGTCAACTTGTAAGACATAATACTTCCATAAACTCGTGAATTACGTTAGGAAATTAATGAAAAGATTGATAATTAACACACCTACGGTCCAAGAGAATATAATTGGTCTAACCCTAAGCTTGTTCTTAATGTACAAAGTCCTGGAGGAGTTTAACAATACTGTTATTTTTCTTTCTGATGCTTTTGATGATCAAGTTAAACTAATGCTAAAACCAACAACTGTAATGCCAATTTCTAAGAAATAACGCCGTGTTGAGCGCTGAAATGAGCGCTGAAAATTAGGCACTAAATTCCAGCAAATTTATCAATTAGCTTTTGAGAACTATATCGAGTGCAGTAATATGATACAAGACTGTTATGCAAAATTTAAGAACATAGCTGAACATTTAAGCACCAATACTTTCAATGGAAAAACTAGTTTTTTTTTCTGACGCTGCCCTTCGTGAAGAGGTAACAGGGCACGTTTCATAGGATGGAAAGCGGGATATGGTCTGAGTTTGTGCAGCTTCCTGCACAAATGCTGAAAACCGGAACCGTCAAGAGCCCTCACCACCTAACCTGGTTGTGGAGTCTGTTGGTCACAGATACAGGTTGGCCATGGCAACTCGTGTCCAGGCGAGAGGTTTCCGACTGCTCGCTGAATTTATAGCACGGTCCTAGAACATTTCAAAGAACTTAATCCTTACCTAGATAGAGAGCCACCGCTGAGCACAGCAGTGATGCAATGAGCAGCAGTCAGGACAGTACGCTGGGTCACGAGCGAACCCCCGCATCGCAAACCCCTCACCAACACTCCTGTGGTCATAGCCACCATATGAGGATTGCTGCCAGCAGCTGCCTGGGTACCACCGACGATGCGGGAATCAGGATCAGTGTGGTCGAAAAAGATGGACATGTCATCTTCAGGCGTTGGGAGGGCTGGAAATGGAAGTTAGCGTTTTAGTACGTGATAAGTTTATTTAAGAAGAAAATCCAAGTAATGTGGGGCAAAAGCAGAAGAAAGCAGAAGGGAAGATAATGATGATGCGTTTAATTGAGTTAGTAACGAGAGCAAATTGTGTACTCTGGGGCAAACTATTAGAAAGCTGAAAGAAAAAAAATCCGGGCAAGTGCGAGTCGGACTCGCGCACTGAGGGTTCCGTACAACCCCCCGTTACAATTCGAGAATTGAACTGTTTTAATAGGTAAATTTATTAAAACAGTTCAATTCTCGAATTGAGTTACCATGATTTTTCCGAATCGCAAAAAAACGTTTTTTTTTTGTTACGTAACTACAGATTTACTGTTTACAGATTTCTTCCTATACTTGTGTTATAAGAACTTGCTTCATGCCAAATTTCAGGACTTTAGGTCATCGGGAAGTACCCCAGACCTGATTAATATGGTTTTATTTTCAACTCGATACCTTTACGCATTCCCAAGATAAAGGGTCTTGACAGAAAGACAGACAGACAGACGGACTACAAACTGATCCTATAAGGGTTCCGTTTCTTTCCTTTTGAGGCACGGAACCCTAAACAAAAGAAAAAGTTAAAAAAAGAAAAACAGAGATGTGATGTGATGAAAAACAGAGATGTAGAACGGCGTGCGAAGGGGCTAATTGGTGATCCAGATTTGGTTAAGTCCAATCTGCAAAGCCACACGCGTAGGGTAGCTAGCCTTTCAGTGTTTTACAGGTTGCGTTTTGGAGAGTGTGCGCGGGAATTGCATGACTTGACACCTTATTTTTATTTCTGCCATCGGACAACCCGATGTACGGTGAGTAGTTATCCACCCTTACGTTTTTGAACCCTAACGGTCCGACTAAGCGTTTCGCCTCGTCATTTATACAGCGTACATCGAAGGACTGGAACAATTTGCCTGCTGTGGTCTTCCCATCCGATTTATAATTTGGGTGTATTCAAGGCTAGAGTGAATAGGCTCTTAATAAACTAGTGCGCCTCACCAACAACTATTGCATTACAGTTTACCATCAGGTGGGATCACAGTCAAGCATTAGTTTACATCAAATAAAAAAAAGCTTTTTCAGAAATTAACCGGAAGCGACAAACAAAAAAAATTTAAATTGCATTTCTGTTGTATGTTTTGAATATACTTTCATAAGCATTTATTAAAATAATGTTATTTTGATATCAGAAATAGACGCATCAGGCGTCTTATTTAGATGTGCATTTTATTTAGATGTGTAAAGCTTATTTATTTGTGGTATATATGAATTGAAAAAAAGCTGCCACTCTGAAGTGGGATTGGGCCGGACATGTCTGCCGCGTGTCGGATGAGCGGTGGGATAAAAGAGCCACTTATTGGGTCCCACTAAACACAAAGCGACACCGCGGCAGACCAAAGCGAAAGTGAAGAGATGAACTTGATAAATACCAGACGGGCTGGCCCGCAATGGCCGAAGACAGACTTGTGTGGAAAAGGGAAAGGGAGGCCTTTGCACAGTAGTGGGACATAAATGGGCTATAAATAATAATAATAATATATGAATGCTTAGTGCTTGTAAACGGTTTTTAATCATTTGAAAATATGTGCCCTACTAGGGCCAAGGGTTCGCTTCTGAAAAGAAAACCCTAGAATGCAAGGCAAAGAAGGAACGAAGGAACATAGGAGTGGGTTTTAGTCAGTAACAGTCTGACACGTCCTCCCGGTCCGCTCTAGAGTGGGAGAAATCATTGGTGGATTTCCTACCTAAAAAAATAAACGTACCAAAGTTAACAAAGTTTCCACATCTTTGTTTTTCTGGGAATTTCCAACTTTTTATCTCTAATCTAGTAAATAATGTTGATTGATTAATTAATTAATCACGTAAAAATACTAATTGTTATAATCCTAATTGACAACAGATAGTCTTATCAAATAGCTGTGCTAGTTACGTAGGGTAATTAATCAAATAATCAGTGGCACGTGGACAATAAGTCATCACTGAAATACTGCAATAATAATGCAAAATTCAGTGGAAAAATTAGCTGAATAATTATCAAAAATCAATTAATTGATTGAGCCGGCCATGGCTTGCAAATCATTAAATTACTCTTCCCACTTTGGGTGGTGTGTGAGGGAGTGCCAGACTTTTACTGACTGACTGTGTCCTTCAGTTGTCCTTGGCATTACAGAGCTACTCACACACTCACTTACACACTCTCACACACTCCACACTTCCACTTTCTACACTTCTACACTTGCTACACTTTTGAACAACCCTGCAACCCTGGTAGGAATGATTTATATTATGTCCAAACTTCTAAAGTGTTAGAAAGTGTCAGGTAGGTTTTCCAAATTTATCATTTCCCAAAGCATAATTTTCATTTTATTTGTAAATTCAGCAAACAGCTCACTCACATCTTTGATTTCATTTGGCCTACCAAATACCAACCAAAACCAAAATATTACATTTGAAGGTGCATAAGAAGAAAGAAGGTGACCTATCATCAAAGAGTTATGCACCACATAATTTTGGTTGCTGTAAGTTATTATTCTGGGTCACCTGAATAATAGGGGTGCATAAAAGGAGCCTCCACGAGTGGCGTTAAATATATCGTTCTGCGATTCCAAACGCCCGGCGCACCCTGGACAGCTAGCACTCGGTAACGCAGAGTCTAGCTGACTAATCCTTTCACCATGATGGTAAACTCAATCGGTTCTCTTCAGGACCACGACCAACCGTCTTTCATAAGGCCACCTGAATGTAAGGTTGGTGGTATTTCTTATGTTGTAGTGGAATGTTCTTTTGGCGAGTTTTATTTCAGAGTGTATTTTGTTTGTTTCTGTTCTGTAAAATATGTTTTTTTTTGTTGTTCTGTAGATTAAATTTTTGTGTGTCATTGTATTTATATTTTATTTACGAAAGAGTTATATATTATACTTCATGAGGAATATAAGTTACTGTTTTAAGTAAAATACCGTTGAGAGATATAATCGGACATTTCAAGATATCTTCTAAATGCATACCTAGATATTTTACAAGTTGAGTTGATCAAGAAGTCATAAAGGATATCTTTTTCTTAGAAATTGTGAATAAATTAAATACAATAATTACACTGATACCAAATGCTGGAGCATCTATGTCGATCTGTGCTACTTATTTATCTATATTCGCTGTATCGCTTTGGTTTAAAATAAAAGAGGCATAAATCGTCTGCCTATAAAGTAAGACAGCTGACAGACCCTTTAAGCAATTATTATTTACCTAAGAAGAGAAGAGGCCCCAAGACTGACCCTTGTGGTATTCCGCACACAATTTTCAATTTAATACATAATTAAATTCACAACAAGTTCCTCTTATCAGTCACGAACTCGTAACTAAAAGTTTTATGAAAATCGGTAGCAATAGTATGGGAATGTGATGAGAAACAGTAAAGAAAATGGCATGGGGAATGTTTTGAGTATGGATGATGATAATAAAGGGATGGCCAAAGAAACTAAGGACGGCCTGTGTGAAAGTTAATACGAGAAGCTAGAAAAGGGACTAAGTGGTCAGATACTGGAAAATAAGATGACATTAAATACATTGTTATAAAAGCAGGTGAGTAATGGTAACGATAATCGCGAGAGCTTGAAGCCTGCCTGCATGAAAGAACAAGTAGAAATTTGAAAGATGGTTGAAACATTCATCTTAAAAGAAGAGAAAATTAACAAGATATTAATCAGATCTGTCGTCTAAGCAAAAGCTAAGATACACGCAGAGTATAAGAATAGAGAGGACCAAAGAAACTATGGATGGCCTGTATAAAAGTGTATATGACTAGCTAGAAAGGGGGACTACTACATAGAATATGACGATCTCTAATAAATTCGGATAAGAGCAGGTGAATAATGATAGTTCATCTCGACAGTTTGAAGTAAGTTTTCTGATATCTGCTGTAATTATGATGTTCGGACGGTTCATCATTAAACTTTGCTTATTTTATTGACTAATTTGAAATGATATGGAAGTGGTTATGGGACTATAGTTACTTGAATAAAAAAGAATATTAGTATTATTTTCAGAAGTATTCTTCTTCTCAGCTCATGAATGGTTTCGACTATATCTATTGAGCTAAACTAAGTAAATGCACCGAGTAAAGTGTTTTCAAAATGGAGGTGCATTTTTGTGCATGAATTTTCTTATTATTTTGCATGTGTTTAAAATGCAGCTTTTTGCAGGCTTCTATATATTTTTTTTAAGCCAAGCCCGCCATTTTTTCCCAAGCATTGCAACTTTTGAAAGTGTGAATTAACAGTGACGACTACAAGATAAGCGTTGAATCTAAAAACATATTACGCAGACATCTACGTAATATGTCTTTAGATTACATACAATACCGATAGTTGCACAAAAATGCAAGATAAGGAGAGGTTGTTGGAGAGAGTTGGAACATTGATACCGGTGGTTGAAAAGCTGACAGTTAACTATTTATCAAACATGGAATAAAAAGTAATGCAGAAAAACATAGCATATGAGTTGAACATTATTAGGAAAAAATAGGACAAGATATAGTCTTAGAGAGAAGTGATGGCTGAGTAGTAACCCGGCCCCGATTTACGAGTTGCAGGTCGCGGGTTCATACCCAGCCACGCATTACTTTGTGTAATGTATTTCATCACCACTGCTCTCAAAACTGTGAAGGAAAAGATCGTGAAGAAACCGACATATCCTAGAACCAAAAATTCGAAGATATGTGACATTCACCAATCTGCACTAGGCCCGCGTGGTGGACTACGGCCTAGTTCCTCTCCTAGAGAGGAGGCCCGAGTCCCAGCAGTGGGAACATTAAAAGGCTGATGATATGCTATAGTCTTAGGATGGTACTACAGGATATATAAAGCTGTAGTTATGTTAAAGAAATAAATAATGTGTTTTAAACTCACCAAAGCACCCAACAAGAAGTGTGATCACCAGAAAACCGGTTTTAATGTCCATGTTTAGCAACACCTGAAGAGAGTTTGATAGTTTTACATCATTTACTAAAATTTATAACAATAATGAGGGAGATTATCACAAACTCTGATTGATTATCATTGATATGCAATACCTAATTAACCATAGCTGATAATGCTTCATTGACTGCAGTCTGAAGTGTTATCAGCGATGGCGAATGGTGACGATCATATACTTACAAGACATGACCGGTCCCAGGCGAGATTTTTTTTCCACTCGGTTTGGTGAATGTTTTTTGAAATTGCATAATTTATCTCCGTCAAGCCCGTTCCATCATCGGACCACTAGACGTAAGGCGTTGCACCACCGGTACCTGACAGATATCCCACCACAAGTTTTTGGGAACACAGTTTTTGTGCAGCTAAGGAGAGAAATCACCTGCTGGAGTATGTGTTTCCTGATAGCTTCATCCTAAAGACCCCCAGTCTTTAAGTAGAGAGTGAATAGGTTACTTCTAGGCAAGCATGCTCCATCATCGTTTGCCATCAGGTAAGATAGTGATCAATTGTGAGCCACATGTGGGTATGAGAATATTTCGCAGCGAGCATATAAGCTGGACGAAATTTGTAATTAATAACAATGTCGAATTATTAATTTGTTCGAGAGAGTTATCACAGCCCAGTATACCACGAGCTCTTAATGCGATCAATTTGACGACCTAAACTGAACTGTTAAAGGGATGGAGCTATATCCCTCTTTCTCGCTCGCACAACACGATGGTAAGGTCACTGGGGCCTTAGTTTACAACCATCCAGTTTACAATGGATTGCGACAAGGGCTCGTGTTAGGTGGGTCTCTGGAATGTGAAAGAGCAACTGTTGGAACACAGGTAAGCTTTAGTCAGTAAAATATTTTTTACTTATTTTTTTTACTTTATAAGTATGATACGCCCTCTTGCTCCAGCCAGAGTAGGAAAGGTTGTTTGATGACTACATGATGACTGGTTTCTGTCCAGCGGCTTCGCCCGCGTAAAAGTAGCTTTGTCCATGACAAATTTAAACACCCGCTTCATCCCCTTAGGCGGGGAATTTTGGAAAATATTTTCTTATTCTTTGTTTGCATCATAAAAATCACCGCTGAACAAAATTTCAATGTTTTAGTTCTAAGGTTTTGTGTTAGGCGTTGATGCCAAGCCAAGCCATGTATTATCGGTAACAGACAAAAAGTAATGCTTTAAAGTAATTTTATATTAGCCCGGCATCAGTCGCAGTTGTTTTTTTAGGATTTAAAGACTCGCACTAATACTAATGGCCAGTAGTTTATGCAATTTTGTTTGGAGTGATAGTGAGAGAAACATTCGGAAGGTTATAAAGTGACCCAAAAACTTATATTTTCAACATCATTCCAAATATCGACTCTTCACTCTTTTTCACTTCCAAATAAACCTGCGGTGCGACTATATAACAAAAAGTAAAATAGTCATCTAATGGGTATGTTAAAATGGTGTAAATGGTATAGGGATTCAAAGATTCAAAGCATTTTATTTCAAATAAGCCATTTACAGGCACTTTTGAAATGTCAAGAAGTCAGTCAGTCAGAAAAAATTGTTTGGATCACCTCTCATTTGGGACTGGTATAAAGATCAAGTCCTGGAAGCTTGCCAACGAGAAAGCCGTGTCCAAAAATCTTCGTGTCAATCCTACCAACTACCGGCCGATTTCAATAACCTCCATACTCTTCAAGATCAAGCTCCATGATCTTGAAGAGTATTGATCTCGCGACTCTTGGCATACTTAGAAGCTAACGATCTCCTCAGTGACCCGGGTTTCACTGCAATCAGTCTACTGGGGAACTACTAGTGTATGCCACTCACTTGTGGAGCGAGGCCCACGAGACGCATAGGGAAGCGATTGCTGTCTCTTTAGACGTCTTAATGGCACGCTAGCCTTTCCAGCATGCGGCATTTCCTCTGGACTGATTAACTGTGTCAAAGAGTTCCTGAGCAAAAGGTCTTTCCGAATTGTTGTCGACGGATGCTCATCAGAGCCCATGACGACTAATACCGGAGTTCCTCAGGAGTCTGTTCTCTCTGTAACTCTATTCCTGCTTCATTTCAACGATCTGTTTATGCTTGGTATCTATGTATATGCAGATAGCAGTACAGCCCCCCTAGCCAAGTTTCGTTGGCGCCGAACGCTTCGAGTAGGCCACGTCTCCAATTCCTTTGTTTTGACCACGTAACTGAGCGTTGAGATGACGTCGATGCTTGGCGCTTGGCTACGGGGGCAGTTGTAGAGAGATACCTGCCGACTACGAGTAGCCTGAGGGCTAGTAAGTAACTAATCCAGTCCGAAAGAAATACTATGATAGAGCGTACAAATGTCTCACTCCAGGCAATCTCCAAATGGGGTGAAGCCAATCTTGTGGGATTCAACGCCGCCAAAACATAGGGGTTTCTGTTCACCACCAAAAGGAGCCCGTTAACCTTAGCTCCTGCTTTTCAGAATGTTTCTTTGGAATTCACCGACTGCCTTCAGCTCTTGGGAGTTGGAATTTCTTCAGACCTAAATTTTGGGCGATTTATTGAGTCAAGTCAAGGTAGCTGCTAGAAAATTCGGCAATCTTGCAAAGGTTTGGCAGTACTTCACACCGGGATAGCTTTTAATATACAAAGCACAGGTCCAATCGTGTGTTGAGTACTGCAGCCACATATGGATTGGTGCTGTTAAACGACATTTGGTGTCTATGGACCCAGTAAAGAAGCGTGCAAAAAGGCTAATTAGTGATCCAGATTTGGTTAAAATCAATCTACAAAGCCTAGACCACTGGCGTAGGGTAGCCAGACTTTCGGTATTGTATAGGATGTATTTTGGAGAGTGTGTGTAGGAATTACATGGCTTGATTTTATCATCGCCTTTATACCATCAGACGACCAGGCGTACGGGGTATCCACCCTTACATCATTGACATCATTACGGTCCGGACTAAGCATTTCGCCTCTTCGTTTATACCTTGTACATCGAAGGACTGGAACATATAAACCACGTCTTCACAGGGATTTTCAAATACGAAATGACGACTATGTGATTTTGTTGCCACAATAATTACTTGTCTATCTGTATTTGTTATATTCGTGTTTAATGTGTACATAAATAAATAAACCCTTCAAGAAAACCCAAAGACAGAAAACCCCTTGATAGGCCTTGCAGCTAACATTCTTGTCGTTAATTTTTCTATATACAACATCTTTCCATCGTTTGATGTATGTAATGATGTAAAAAACAGTCCAACAAAGCATTCAAAACATTTATTCAATAAACAAGTTAATAATATCCGAAGTCGAAGTCCATTCAGGTTAGCGTAAGTTTTAGCGAACAATGTGCATGTGCAACCAGCTCTGGTAAGCGCTGAGCCTGACGTACATGTCAGGTGCTCCACGAGCACAGGGGAAGCCCCACGACACGATACCGAACTGCTGGCCGTTGTCATTACGTCTTAGAGCACTGCCGGAGTCACCCTGGAAATGGAAAGAAACATGGTGAGAAAGAACCTATTATAAATGAATTAAGTACCAAATGGAAGGCATTATGTAAATAATGAGATGACGGAGATAAAGAAAGAAGAGATATATTAAGTTCTTGGAAAAAAAGGAACACGGATACGAGAACTGGACTAACTGAAAACAATTTTAAAAAAGGAAGGAAAACTTACATTAAAGTCTAGAAATTAAATAGCAAGCGGCTGTAGAAAAACAAAATACTCACGTTGCAAGTACCGAATCCAGGGGCGTGGAAGGTGCAGACCTCGAGATTTGGGTCAACTGGAGGAGCACGGAAATTCAGCTCAATGGCGGCACGAGCCACGCGCTGCACACAGTCGTTACCTGCAATGGTGTTCATTCTCAGCTCCAGAAGATTAGCAGATAATGGAGCACCAGCCTGAAATGAAGAATAAGATATTAAGCATCAGTTGGAAGCTCCTTAAGTTCTTATAATGTACTCGTATAGTGACTGCGCAGTGCAGTCCTATTTGGCGCAGCCGTGAGACACACAATGTTGATGTATTTTTTAAGTTTTAGTATTTAAGTTTCTATAATGTAATTGTTATCTCATTGTGTGTACCTGTGTGCCAAATAAACGTGTTTACTTTCTTTTTCTTTCTTTCTATAAAAATTTTTTTTCTTTATAATTCAATGCATATAATAGTTTGTTATCGAGATACTTTGATTTTTTCCCGATGTTACTACATCAGGTTACTCATCATCATCATCATCATCCTGCCCTTGTCCCGTGTTATTTGGGGTCGGCGCAACACGTTTTTTCTTCCATTCTGCCTTGTCACTCGTCATGCTATCACTAACTTCCTTGTCTTTCATATCACTCTTCACACAATCCATCCATCCACCAAGTTACAGTTACTAAACCATGTAATTATTTTGAAATTCAACTTCTACAAAGTCAGTGAATCATTGTGAACTTACACCGGTCCTGCCCCATCCAGCGACCCTGGCGGGCACACCTCCGCCGATGAAGGCGTAAGTGATGGGCACGGTCCTCACTTGGTTGGTCAGACGAACGAGAGAGGATGTGATAAGGACACCGATGTCGTTCTTGAGGGTGGATGGGGTGTAGTGACCATGGTTGCTGTGGCGATGAAGGGAGTAAGAGGTGCCGCCGCTATTCCAGCGGTTGGTGCCGACAGTCACACGGAGAGAGCTGTGGAGAAATAATATAGTAAATTAATAAAGCTGTCAAAGGTTGATCATGGCCATCGCCGTATCAGCCAGGTTAATGATATAGAGACCCCAAGTTTAGAGGCCCCGACTTGTTAAAGCGTAAAATCGTGAAATGTTGTACACAACCTTTTTCTTTTTGAGGTGGGATCATCAAATAACTTTTCACGCCTGAGTGCAGCGAGAGTGTACTAAATTTTTATTATACTAACTAAACCTAACTGTGTTCCTATGCCCTATACGTTCTAGAGCTATGGTAATAGAAGTAATTATCAAAAAAAAACAAAATCATAATTTTGATATTTCAAAAAGACATTCTCTTTGGAACATAATGTACATTCAGGTCTCTTAATCTTCAAAAGATCAAATAGTAGCCAGGAAACAGGAAACAGGTTCTATGATCGGCTGTATGTATTTTTTTAAATCTAATTTTAGGGTCCCGTACCTCAAAAGGAAGAAACGGAACTTTATTGTCTGTCTGTCTAGCCCATTTATTTCGGGAACGCGTGGAGGTATAAAATAAATTAAAACCACATATTCAGGTCTGCGGTCCCTTGATGCTGTAAAAAAATAAAAAGACCCTTAGGGCGCGAATCCGACTCTACTGCCTAGTTTTTTGCATGATGAGGGTCATTAGTATAAACCATGTTGCACCACTATGATACTTTGGTGCCGGTGTGTCAAATGTACGCAACAAATGTCTAAATTAAGATTTCTCCTATTGTATCTTTTACTAACATAGTTTTTAAGATTCGTGATTACTAACATAATATAAACTCATCATCATCTTCCTGCCCTTATCCCGTGTTATTTGGGGTCGGCGCAACACGTTTTTTTCTTCCACTCTGCCCTGTTACTCGTCATGCTATCACTAACTTCCTTTTCTTTCATATCACTCTTCACACAATCCATCCATCTTTTCTTTGGTCTCCCTCTCCCTCTCCATCCATCCACATGTAAACTCATAACTCTTTTAGTAACATGCGTTTCATCCCTCCTCTTCACATGACCATACCAAGATAAACGATTCCCTTTCAACTTTTCAGTCACTGGTGCCACTTTCAAACTTCCCCTAATATATTCATTTCTCACTTTATCCATTCTCGTCACACCACACATCCATCTTAACATTCTCATCTCCGCTACATGCAATCTTTTTTCATCCGTCTTTTTCTAACATAATACTTACTAACTTACTTACTAACATAATATAAACTACGGTCTGAAATTAAAAGTATTTTAATTTTTAGTTGACAATTTTCTAGGGGTTGTCAGAGCAGTGGTGGCCGAGCGGGCAGTGGTGGCCGAGTGATAACGGCCCCGACTTACGATTTGTAGGTTGCGGGGTCAAACCTAGCCAGGCGCATTACTTTGTGTAATTCATTTCATCACCACTACTCTCAAAACGGTGAAGGAAAACATCGTGAGGAAACCTGTATGTCCTAGAACCAAAAATTCGAAGACATGTGACATCCAGCACTGGGCCCGCGAGGTGGATTACGGCCCATTCCCTCTCCTAGAGAGGAGGCCTGAGTCCCAACAGTGGGAACTAAAAGGCCGAAAATGCTATGCTTTGCTAATAAAAAAAATTGTGAGAAAAGATTACTTACCAAATACTCCGCCGGACACATACTTTTTTTTTTGCCAATGCCATCACCACATCCAATCATCCATCATCAGAATATTTCTTTTTGAAAAGTAATCATGATGACAATGGCACATCATAGTAAATTATACTCAAAGAACTTAATAATTACCTAGTCAGAGAGCCACCACTGAGCACAGCAACGATGCAATGGGCAGCAGTCAAGACAGTGCGCTGGGTGATGAGCGAACCTCCGCACATGAAACTTCTCACCGACGCTCCGGTGGTCATGGCCACCATGTGAGGGTGGCTACCGGCGGGGGCCTGGGTGCCGCCGACGATACGGGCGTTAGCGTCGGTGTGGTCGAAGAACATGGACATGTCATTTTCGGGTGTTGGGAGGGCTGTAAACGAAAAATTGCGTTTTAGTACATGATGCGTTTGTTCGAGAAGGAAATCTAAGTAATGTGGGATAGTGTTGCAACAGAATTCTGCTTTCGTTTCTGCAGAAGTTCTGCAAGCTTTTTCACTTTCGTTTCCGCTTCTGCTTCCGCAAAGTTTATAACAGAACTCTAAACGGAAGAATATAGCAAGGAGTGCGGGGGTGAGGGGCGCGTGGACGACTCGACACATCGGAAGAGGCGGGGGGGGGGGGGTTTCTTTATTATAATATTTCTTTGGTTCATTCTGCGCATCACCGCGCCTCGTGACGTGATTACGACGTAAACCTTTTGTTGTTTTAAAAAAATAAGAGTTTGTTTTTTCTTCATTGTATTAACACTTCCGCTTTCGCTTCCGTTTCCGTTTCCGCATCCGCATTGTTTTCAGAAAACGAAAATAAATCGACTTCTCCATACAAACTGTCCAAAAACAAGTTTATAATTTTGTATGATTTACGCCATTATCAATAAATCAATCAATCATTGACTGGCCTGTTGGTCTAGTAATCGGTCGATCCGTTTCAGAGATTAGCTGGATACAATATAGCTACACTTTTTTTTTATTGCGTTTTTTATAGGTATTGAATATACTTTCGTATACTTTTAGTAAACAAACGTTATTTTATTATTATTATTATATATTTATTATTATTACACTATAAAAAATATTGTGTCTGTTATAGTGTCTTTTACACTTTAATTTAATTTAGATGTATGGATTATTTATTTGTGATACCCTATACCTACTTGGTATAAAAACCCAAACCAAACCTATGAATTTGCTCTGTACTTTTTTTTAGGTGGGAAATCATCCAATGTCGTCTCACGCTCTAGAGCGACGCAGGAGGGCGTTTCAGACTATTGTTGAATAAAACCCACTCCTATGTTCCTTCTTTGCCTTAAACTCCAGGACCCCGGATTTTCCTTTCAGAAGCGAACCCTTGGCCCCATTAGGATTCGACCCTGCTGGGCCCCTATAGTTTTGCTTATATCTCCTTGAGGCACGCGTGGAACATTACGCACCCTCGACCACTTCCTTGGTACAGGCCATGGTCCGGAGCGAGGAGGAGTGGCAGGCGGTCGCCTCCTTCTGCGAAGCAGTAATGCTAGCAAAGGAGGCGGCCGATCGCGTGAGGCAACGGTCCTCACGCCCCAACCGCCGCCGGGACTCCGATCCCGATTTCCAGCCACCGTAGGCGCGGGCTTGCGGACGGCGAGCAATGGGTGGTTCGCCGTCCGGCCGTCCGGTAACCGTCCGGACCGAGCCCAAGTCGTCAACGGCGCGTACTGTTTCACGCGCACCTCAAGGAGATGTCAGCAACTGTAGGGGCCCAGCAGGGTCGAAGCCTACTTGGGCCAAGGGTCTGATTCTGAAAGGAAGACTCGGCCCCGGTACGAAAGGCAACGTGGGAACAGGAGTGGATTTTTAGTCAGTAAAAGTCTAACACTATCTCCCGCCCCGCCCAAGAGCGGGGGATGTCATAAGATGATTTTCCCACCGGAAAAAAAAAAAAAAACCCTCGACCACTTGGGCTCTGTCCGGACGGTTACCGGACGGCCGGACAGCTTGCTAATTGTTTGAAAGTATGTACTGCGCAGTCTTGGGTTTTTTCTATTGATAGTATCGAGAATTTACATCTCTCCTTTAATCCTCTAATGTTGATTGATTAATCACATAGAAATGCTATCATTTATCATTCTAATTGACAACAGTGCACTGTCTTATCAGATAGCTAAAGTGATAATTATGTAACGTCATTAATCTAAAATAAATAATCATCAAAGAAATACTGCAATAATCGTCTTTGCAAATATTATTGAAACCATAATCACTGATTGCAAAACTGATTTAAGAAATCATAGTAAGTACGTATTATAAAAAGATAATATAATACAATCTCAATCAATACATCTGATCAGTTTGTTTTAATAATTACATAAACACAATTAAAAAAAACACGGCCAAGTGCGAGTTGCCCCGCACACGAAGGGTTCCGTACTGGCTATAGCAAAAAAACGACGTTTGTTAAATGGTTTTATTTTATTCTGTTAGTACTTGTTGTTATAGCGGCAACAGAAATACATCATCTGGAAAAACGTCTAGTTATCACGGTTCATGAAATACAGTCCGGTGACAAACAGACGGAGAGCGGAGTAAGTTTTAGCAATATATATTGCTTAAGCCTCCGCTGTCCGTCAGGATGGTGCGGGTGACAGCTGTAGGATTCATACAATGTTACCTTAAAGATGAAAATGATCATAAAGAAGATATTTCCGTCCTGCTGTAATCCTACCCAAGCTATGTAAAAAAATCAGGCAAGTGCGAATCGGACTCGCGCACTGAGGGTTCCGTACAAACTTACCTATGAAAACATTGCAATTCCCGAATTGAGTTACGAAGATTTTACCGAATCGCAATTTTTTTTTTATTTTGACTTAACTACAAATTTACAGTTTTCAGTTTTTTTCCTATACTTGTACTGTGAGACCTTGCTTCATGCTAAATTTCAGGATTCTAGGTCATCGGGAAGTACCCTATGAATTTTGATTTCCTTGAGTGTGTTGAAATATACGTTTTTGCGACATAAACGGCCGCATTTTTTTTTTCAAGGGACCGCAGACTTGGTGGTGGTTTTAATTTCAATCCGAAACCTCCACGCGTTCCTGAGATAAAGGGTTTTAGCAGACAGACAGACGGACGGACAACAAAGTGATCCTATAAGGGTTCCGTTTTTTCCTTTTGAGGTACGGAACCCTAAAAAAAAACCATAAGTTTTGCCATGGTTGTTTGCTTACCATAAGCAGCAAAAGGAAGAACAGAAGAGAAACAGAACAAAAGAAGAAGAAGACGGTGTAGATTATGATAATAATGAATTAAGGAATACTGAAATACGGGTGGGAACCGATCATTTTTCCGAATGTTTTTAGTTCGAATTTCATTTTTCCCAAAACTATTGACCGACGTCTTTTTTGCTATATGCATTATTTGACATATTTTTAGATCATCGAAGTATCATGTGTCATAAGTATTATATTACCGAACTATATTTCGCCGATTTACATAAAGAAAAAGAAAGAAAGAAAAATATTTATTTGGCACACGTACACAGATGCACACAAACAACATGTAAACACTTAAGATAAAAAAATAAGAAAATAATATAACTAACATTGTGTGTCTCGCGCCACAACGACTTTTTACTATTAGCTAAAGCCTCTTTTGAAGTTTTTTTATTGTCCGAATGGTTTATTTGCCATGTTTTCTCCACACCGAAATAAAAATTTTCGCAATTTTGGTCACAAACATAGACGGTTACTTGACAAAAATGCTGTCAAGTGGTTACTTGACGGATACGGCACGGCGACGGTAGACGGTTGTCTATGTTTGTGTTAATATTAAATTAAAATAATGTCAAAAAAAGTCAATATGCTGTGCTACAACTGCGGTGGTTAGCGGTAAAACCATCTGCGACAATAAGCTCGCGTAGGGCCGCCCAAACCCCGAAGCGCCGGAGCCGTGACAGAAACAATGCTTTCTGCATGTTGCATGCATGTTTCTATGCTTGCTGTATACCTGCTTGCATGTTGCATGCCTGCTTGTATACCGCATACCTGCTTACATACTGTATGCCTGCTTGTATACTACATGCTGGCTTGCATGCTAGATACCTGCTGCAAGTTGCATGCCTGCTTGCATGCTGAATACCTGATTGCATGCTGAATGCCTGCTTGCATGTTGCATGCCTGCTTGCATACTGCATGCCTTTTTGCATGCTGCATATCTGCTTGCATGCTACATTTTCATTTTTATTGGTTTAATTTGGTAGGTCAATTAAGAATTTTTGTTTAGGGCCTCCTTAGTGTGATGTTGTGGGTATTTTTCAGCTTATAATGGTATATATGATCCTTTGGTGAGATTATTTCATTATGTATTTGGCCTGTACAAATAAAGAACAAATAAACTAAGAAAGCTTGTGTGAATATTGATAAGACTAGCTGGAAAGAGGGACTAAGAGGGTCTAAGATGACGGCTAATATAGAAGATCACTACCTCTATTTTGTAATTTGGATAAGAGCAAGTGAATAATGATAATGATAGTCCATTTCTACGCTTAAAGTAAATTTTTGCAGTCATTAAGATATTCAGAACGATAATCATAAAACAAAAGAAAATTGACGAGATATAAGAGCTCAATTCACAACTGTTGCCAACGGCAGTGATAATTGATAAGCAGTGAATCGAAAAACAAGTTATGTAGATGTATAATTGAACGAAAATGCAAGATACAGAGAGGGTGTTAAAGAAAGTAGGAATACAGACAGAGTGTGTCTGAAAAGCAGCATTTGTCAAGGATGGAACAAAAAGTGATGAAGAAAAACATTAAACAGTTGAAAATTATTAGGAAAAAGATGAACAGGGATATGATGGATATAGGCCTGGGATTTTATTATACAGTAATAATGTTTTCGCTGGATTTTAAATATCCAGCCGTAGTAATTTTGTAAAAATAAATAATTTATTTTAAACTCACCGAAGCACCCAACCAGAAGCGTTATTACCAGAAGTCCGGCTTTAATGTCCATGTTTAATAACGCCCGAAGATGGTTTGACTAGTCTTACCTCACATTGTCATATTTATAACAATAATGAGAGAGATAATTAGTAATGACAGATAATCGTTGATAAGCGATTCACAAAAGGATGCTATAATGCAGGTATCTTCATTGAACAGTCAGCGTTGGTGTTTGGTGACGGCTTTATACAAGACAATGCAAGTAAGTAACAGATTAGCTGAACAAGCAACGAGCATGTTCCATCATTGACTGCATCTTCACTTGACATTGGTGAGTCAAAAGCAAGCCTATCAATGATAATAAAGTAGAGAAAGAAGTGGAGTGTAGTAAGTGTTTATATATTAGTTAGTTTTTATTTTATTGTTGTTCCTGTGCGAGTCACAAATAAATATTTTTCTTTCTTCTTACATCTTTCTCATTTCTTCATTCTTCTTCTTTTTTCTTTCTTCTTTCTTTTACATAAAAAAACCTTAAGCTTCGTGATAAACGTGTTTTTTAAAGGAGACGGTGATTTGGCATATTTAAGATATTTATTAAAAGCCCTCGTGCTAGGAGATGGAACGATCTTCGTTAAATGGCTGGTTAAAGTAACATCGCTGAGATTGGGGTTGAATTGCTTGCGATTAGAGAAATCTAGTTTCCAAAACTTTCATATATTATTATGATTGACAATATTGACGTGAATGAAAATGGAACATATATTGACGATTGCTTCAATCGTTTAAAGTAAGAAAATAGTTGCTTACGAGTTGTAGGTTGCGGGTTCAATCCCAGTCAGGCACTTTACTGTGTGTAATTTATTTCTTCATTACTCTTCTCAAAACGGTAAAGAAAAACCTCATGAGGAAACCAGCATGTCCTAGAATCAAAAAATCGGAGACATGTTAAATCCATCAATCAACAATCAAATAAATTCGAATCGTCTGTTCGACTTGGGGCTCAAACAAAACAACACAAACTTTCGAACGAATAACACTATTCATACTACGAACTTATGACGAAGAAAAAATAACAGACTTCACTACCGAAACGATCAAAATTTTAGATATATTTTTTTCTATTTTTTTTTTTATTTCTCTCTGCCAGAGTATATCTCATGACAATTCCAATGATCCGAAACACTGCTAGAATAAATTATTTTATTACAAAGTTTCCGTGCCTACCGTTCACCTTCCAGGTCCATCATCAGATTAGTTTGATAGAGCAAAGCGCAACTCATGACAATTCTAATAAGCCCAAATACGGCTAGGATACATTTATTGGTTACGGAATTCCAGTGCCCACCTTCCGGCTTAATCATCATCATCAGATCGGTTTGATAATACCATTGTCAACATAACTATTCATAACCATTTATTCAACATTTAAAAGAAGTAGCACTACGATGCGTAAAGTTCCAAATAGAAAGAATAACGTAAAGCCCTGGATGACACCTGCCTTACTCAGGTCTATAAAATATCATGACGCTCTTTACAATAAGCTCTAAGCTTTGCCATCAGCCCCCCTAGCCAAGTTACAACCGTTTCGTGTCGAATTCCGTTCTCCAATCGGTAACGCCTCGGTATCAGCAATTGTAGAAAACGATAAGTTGGTAGCCATGTTGACGCGCCTGAGTCGACCGCTCGTTCTACAATGTAGCGTTTGTATAAAAAAGGATGTAGCGTTGAACATTGTAGAAACGATAACAATTCATTCTATCATTTTGAACGATGTAAACTTGGCTACGAATTTTCTATTAGTTTCTTCTGACCACGTGACTTTACGTTGAGGTGATGTAATTCCTATACATTTGATTCGTTTTCGACTAGCGTTAACGATTGCAGATTATCAACTTGGCCAGGGGTGCAAATGAGATATTAAAGATATCCTGCCGCAGATACAGAAACTTTTGTAACAATCTTTTAACGAGCTATCTTTAATTTTATTAAAGATAAGTATGATCGGCTCGGCTATTGATAAATGTAAATCCAAAAGATATATGGAACGCTATCAGTAAAATAAGTAATACATATTTTAATACTAATAATTTTTGGGTACAAAATAACATCAACTGATTTGAAATATATTCAATGAAAGATCTTAGTCATCTCTCAAAATTGCGGGATATAGGTTAGGTTAAGTTATAATAAAAATATTTAAAATAAAACCTACACCCATACTTTTGAGGTATGTCGCCATAATAGAAAAAACTATTCAACTTGACGCTTCGAATGATATCTGTTTCAAATCTGTTGGTATCTGTTGGATAGGTGGAATAGGTCTCATACAAATTTGATAATCGTTCTTTCTGTTATTGTTACTTCGTGATTTGACACCGCCAACGTTATTTTACAATTTCTAGTTTTTTTCGCCATTGTAAGTGATGAAAGAAACAGTCAATACAGCTGTCTAAATCTTTATTTAAACTAACAAGATATATTTACAGCTAAAGTCAACATAGTAGCGTCGAACTCCAAACAAAGCAGTGGACAATTTTAAATTATTTGTGGTGGTCCATCTTCATGTCTTTAAACAGTGTTAGTTCTCAACCAGTTCTGGTAAGCGCTGACCCTGACGAACATGTCAGGTGCTCCACGAGCGCAGGGGAAGCCCCACGACACGATACCGAACTGCTCTGCCGTGCCAAAGCAATATACTGTAAGTCGACTTACAGTGTTTTCGCTTAACAACGCTCAATCAATTTCTTTAAGTCTGTTTAGTATACCTTATTATCAATTTTGTCATTTACAGGCTTATTTTACATGATAAGCCAACCTAAAAATCACTGTATGAAGTTCAAATTAGGGTTTTAACAAGCTAAAAAACTGTAATAAAGTATACAGTATTTACGCATAACAAACTGCGCTCTTTGTCGAATTACGGAGATAAATACAGTGTTTTAAACCGTCGCAAATACTCGCGCTTTCATGTAAAAAACAGTGTATTTTGAACATTTTTGAAGCTGAAAGACACTTTTTTGGAACTTGGACCGGCATCGACGCCGTGATTATTTGTCAAGAAATGTTGATAAGTTATCTACAGCTTGCACGAAAACAAAAGGCCAGTCTCGAAGACATAACACCCTAATATGGACAAAGTTTGCAGTTTTTTTTCTGAGAACGTTGGGTAACCCAAATGATGAAGCTATACAATTGGTCTTAAAAAATAATTATTTCGAAGGTAATAAAAATCCGAAGATAAACGCCAGCCCTGATCTTCGAGGACGTCGATTAACAAGTTTCCAAAAGAGTATGAAAAGTGTTTGGAAGAATTTATATTGAAATATAACCCTGTGTCATCTCATTACAACGCATGTTCATTGCGGTGCATGTTTGTGCATGTTATGCACCGCATCGTAAATATTTGCCAGTTGGTATTAATTTTTCCACTTTATTTAAAGATTTTAAGCAGTATTGCCAATAAGAAGATGTTGGACTCACTTTCACGCAATGACAAAAAAAAAATTATATTTTTCAAGAGCTGTATTACCCCAAGATATTTGCACTAAATGCAAAAATAATAAAATATCACATTGAAAACTACCAGTTCCATGCAACTGCGAAGACTCTAAAACTTTAGGTCAGGACTTAAGAGAATAATGTGCGCGAAGAGATTTTAGTCAGGCAGAAAAAAACGAAGCGAACCTTGAGAATTTTGTAAGCTAAATCAAAGTCTGGAGAAAAATCTGGATGTGGATGTTCTCTACCACAAAGACATGGTGCTTTTTGCAAATGACTGCAAAATAACATCTCCAAAAGACTGGAATATTCAAAATTTTAAAATTATTAAGTTCCAAAGAGGCAAACTCTCTCTATTTGCCAAAAATGATTTTATTGGAGAGTTTTAAGAAATTCATTTCTTGAAAAAAAAAAGGTTGAAACTGATTTAAGAAAGAAAATGAACGACGGATTAGATCTTATAAATATGCTAGAAAAAGAATGTAAACCAAGAGGTGTGAATGAAGTTAAAAAAAGGGTATTGCTTATACTTACAAAATCCATACCTACATCACGGCAATTTTTTTATGAAAATATTGAGGTATCTGATGCACCTGATCCTGATCTTGATATACATTTTGATTCTGATTTGTAATTCAGTCACACTTGTGGTTAAATTACAAATCAGAAGAAATGTTTGATTTTTTCACGAAGTTAACAATGGATCTCATAAAAATATTAGAATATATTGTTGTTTTTGTTTAATTTATCTGATTATTATGCATAAGTTTTAGTAAATAATTAATCTCATAAAATAAAAGAAAAGCAAACAAAAAAAAGAATATAATAAACATTTTGGAGATTATGTTATGTTTTGTTTGTAACATGTACGAGTATGTATGTTTGATTATTATGTATAAGTTAAATTCGCTTTTTTTCAATAAAAGATTGATTTAAAAGGATAAAAAAAATCAAAACAAAAATGTAAAATAAAACTAAAAATAAAACATTAAGTTTTAGTGCGATTGTCGTCAAAAGGATGAAAATTATGTTATTTCAATTATTTCAGATTATTATGTATCAGTTCTTTATTACCTATATGAAAATAATTGTTATTTTAATTACATATTTTATTAACTAAAGATTTTTAAAGTTAAAATTATAATTAAATTTATATTCATTAAATTTTAATTCAAGTATATTTTATATAAAAGTATATAAATATCTCAAATTTTATTCACTAATTAGGCAAACAGATCCTGAAATCTACATAAGTACTCTTGATAATTTATTGTACTTTATTAAAGTTGCCTTTTTATTACCCAGTATCATTGGATACAATGTTTTGGCATAATCAACTACTTATATTCAAACGAGACAAAACACTGTAATATGCTTTACAGTGTGTTGCCTGGTTCTGGTAGTAGGAAAACTTGACGATTGTGTCTCGGCAACACAAGTTAGTTGCAATATTTTTTTTTCTTTCTATTTTTATCTAAAAAAAACTACTTGGCTATATAGTAGATAACCTAAACTAGCTGTAAAATGTTTAATATAATACAATATTCATCAATTACCACTAGAAAACGCAATTAATTATCAAAAACATATATCGTCAAAAATCTCACATATGCTTTTTAGAAAATACAGTGTATTGGATTGACAGGGCAGTGCTGGCCGTTGTCATTACGTCTTAGAGCACTGCCGGAGTCACCCTGGAAATGAAAAGAAACATAGTTAGGAAGAACCGATTATAAATGAATTAAATATCAAATGGCAGTATGTAAATAATGAGATGATTATAAAAAAAAAGAAATGATAACCTTCGAAGAAAAAGAAGGAAAATTGGAAAATAGGAAAAAGGAATTCTGATTCCAAATCTGTTACTGACGGAGTTACTCACAATCACATTAAAGTCTACATAGTAAAGTATTAAACGGCAGTACAAGAACGAAATACTTACGTTGCAAGTACCGAATCCAGGGGAATGCAGGGTGCAGACCTCGATATTCGGGTCAACTGGAGGAGCACGTACATTCAAGTCAATCGATGTACGAGCCACGCGCTGGACACAGTCGTTACCTGCAATGGTGTTAACTCTCAGCTCCAGAAGTGTAGCGGATAATGAACCGCCAGCCTGAAATGAAGAATAAGATACTAAAGATTTGCTCACCAAGTTTTGGTAATGTACAGTGACCTGTAAAAAATATCTTTCTTTATAAAGATAAATGCATGATTATGTCTTTGAAATACTTTGAATTTTTGCAGAAGTTTCACTTGCTTCCCACGGAATTATTTTTGTACCTTTTTTTAATACTGTTTTATTTCAAATTAAACCTAATTTCACATTCACAGTTGATGACTAGCGCTAATTTAGTCCTTTGTTAAATATACATATATGTCAAAATAAATTTAAAATCGGTTGATTATTTCAACTTTTAGAAAGTAAGAGAAGCTTTTGAAACTCACCCTGGTTCTGCCCCATCCAGCAACCCTGGAGGCCACACCTCCGCCGATGAAGGCGTAAGTGATAGGCACGGTCCTCACTTAGTTGTTCAGGACAACGGTAGAGGATGTAATGAGGACACCGATGTCGTTCTTGATGGTGGATGGGTTGTACTGAGCGTGGTTGACATGGCGCAAAAGGGTGTAAGTTTGGCCGCCGCTGTTCCATTGGTTAGTGCCGACTGTCACCCGAAGGCCGCTGTGGACAGTTAAATCGAAAATGAATAAAGCTAAAGATTTAATATAATATAATGCTACTGCATCATTAAAGGGACTGTAAAATTTTTATCGCTTTAATCAAGTTCGTATAGGATATTGATTCTTAATTAGTCTATTCGTTTACATTTTGTTGATTATTCTAAAGCGAAACTCAATAAATATGTGAACGAAAAGACTTACTCCGCTTACTGCTTATTTATATACTGCGGTGAATACATGAAAAATAAAAATAAATGAAAACTCTATCAATAAGTACTGTTACAGTTTTCATATATTGGTTACTAGCTTCTGCCAGCGGCTTCGCCCGCGTGAAAGTAGGTTTCTCCTAACAAACTTTGGTAGATATTTATAAGATCTACAATTAATTAGAACATTTTATGGTTCTATCTTTTATAGTTTAGGCAGCGTACGCAAAATAAGTAACTTTTCTGGTTGACTTTTTACACCTTGTGTCCGAAAAACTCAAATATCTTACGAAACCCTATTTTTTCCAAAATAAAATATAGTCTATGTTACTCGTGGATAATGTAGCTTTCGAATGGTGAAAGAATTTTTAAAATCGGTCCAGTAGTTTTTGAGCCTATTCATTACAAACAAACAAAGTTTTCCTCTTTATAATATTAGTATAGATTAGTTAATGTATAGGTAATAAGTATTACGTATACGGAAAAACTATGGAATCATCACCAAAATCATGAAAAAAAAACTAAATATAGTAAAAAGTTGCTCATAATGATAAAATATACACTAATGAGCTGTTCCAGCAGACTCAGCAAGAAGGTAAAAAAACAGAAATTAACTAAATCTGTAATTGTGGACGTTAAGCGTGATCTTGTCAACTCAGCTACAAACTTTGCAGACTTACTTACTGGTCTCAATCCTTGCTGCAGCAAAAATGACATCACATACCAGGTGTCCAACATTGAGTGCCATTATTGAATTGTAAAATAAATCGCGTATTTGTAACACAAATTGAATTATCCCTTTTTCCTAACGGAATTGTCGTACGTCCCTTACGTAATAGTATGGCCCTAACATATTTCAAAAAACTTCATCCTTACCTGGACAGAGATCCACCGGTGACCGCCGCAGCGATGCAATGAGCAGCAGTCAAGACAGTACGCTGGGTAATGAGCGAATCTCCACAGAGGAAATTCCTCACTACACTCCGTTGGTCATAGCCACCATATGAGGATGGCTGCCGGGGGCTGCCTGGGTGCCACCAACGATGCGGGCGTCAGGATCAGTATGGTCGAAGAAGATGGACATGTCATCTTCGGGCGTTGGGAAGGCTGAAAGTGAAAAATAGTCTTAATACATGAGGTGTTTATTTAAAAAGAAAATCCAAGTAATGTGGGACAAGAGCAGGAAGATAGATGATAATGTTTTTAGTAGATAAATGATATTTATATTGCAAGTTGGTTATATCGTATATGTACGTAATTATACGTAAATATTTCGTAAATTTAAATAAGACGAGGTCGGTAAGGCTGGTGTTTCCTATTATGACTATCTTAAGCAGAAACACCTAAACAAACTCAGAGGTCAAAATCGCGTTTAAAGTTCATACAGTAAATATGTAAAGGTCATAAGAGAACCATGGAGATTAGAGTAGGAGATGGACTTAGTAGGACTTAGTCAACGGCGCTCAACAACTCGACGAACAATACCAAAGAAAGGACATTTGGGTAGACCGGATAAAGTACTCCAAATAACCCAGATACTAAATTTTTTTTTTAAGAAATCATATTACTTTACAAAGTAAATATTCACATTAAACTTAATACACCAAATGTCAAAGTGTATAAAACAAACTGTATTATTTAAGTTATAGAAAACAAAAATGTAATAACTGCTATGGCATCGCTCCAGTAATATACTGAAACAGCTGTATTCAAGCATTCTGGCAAGGTTTCACCTATATTTTGAATTGATTAAGAATTATTATATTATTTCTTGAATGTTCTTGAGAAGTTTATTATAAATGCCTACACATTGGTGTCAAAATGGGCTTACTATTTTTTAGACCTGGACCTGTACCATGACGTTTAAAGTAAGATTGTTTCATTCTTATTTCCAGTGTGGGTAAGAGATGGCGCTAGACAACCTGTATAGCTCTGTCTCTTACCCATAAAATAAGAATGAAACAATCTTACTTTGAACGTCATGGTAACCCCGCTGATCTCAGAAACCATTTTGTGTTGGTGTCTAGTATTTAAATTATGTTTATCACTGTATTTTTAATCTAACTGATTTATACTATAAATTGAATGATGAAATAAAATAAAATTTATAAATTGTATGATTAGCCCTTTTTTGCAAAAAAAAAAAACATGACTTGATGGATATAAATCAGTTAAATTCTGAATTTACCAAACAACGTATTATATACGATAATTTATCTAAATGTAGGCCCCACTGAAGCTCAGCATATCTAGAGTTATGGGCTTGGCACTATCAGCGAGAGAACTCCGCTCTCTACCCTTTATTACCACCTTAGTTTCTAATTATTTGCCTATTATTAAGCTATGTAAACTTAACACGTCTAAAAGCAACTCTATATCATTGTTATCCTTTATGAAATAACGCAAGTCGTTTATATGATTAAAAAAGCTCTCATCCTCATGAAGATGTATTCACATTCCCTCATTTTGTTTTCAGATGCTGCATATTTGATGATCATTGAACTTAATTTTGTGTTTCTACCGTTTAGGTTAATGAGCAAGTTGTCAGTGTCAGTTAAGGTTAAAAAGCTAGTTTGCAGTATCAGTTTAGGTTAAATAGCAAGTTTGCAGTGTCAGTTTAGTATTTCCTTGTACTTTTTCTAAGTTTGATGAATACTTAACTAATTGTTTCAATAGATATTCCTAAGTTTCCTTATTTAGTTTTATGTTTATTTTTTTATTTGATATAAACCAGTGCTTGACTGCGATCCCACCTGATGGTAAGCAGTGATGCAATCGTTGATGGTGAGGTGCTACTTCTTATTGAGTTGTTAGAGTAACTCTATAAATCTGCATGATAACACTATCAAACCCATGTTCAGCAAGCAGCATAACAAGCATACTAGGAGATTATTATATTATTTAATGTGTGGTACATATGAATTGAATGTACCACAATATCAATATGAATTGAATGTGCGCTTGTAATCAGCTTTCAATTGATTATATGTGTGTTTTGTGGAATCTTTGTTTTTTTTTATAAAATGGCTTTGGTTTTATCTATTAAAATTGATTGATTGATCCATCAGATAAAAATGCTCATTAATCCTAATTGATTAAAGTGCACTGTCTTATCCGATAAGTATAGAGCTAATTTTGTTAGGTAATTAATAAATTAACCAGTGGGCACGTGAACTGTTATTAAAATTAATTATTAACAAGATATTAATCAAATTCCCGTCTTGTGTTGTATGGATGAAGCAACGTTTTTTTTTTCGTTCATCCCGGCATCACTTTTTCGAACCACTGCTACTACTGAAAGCCAGAATAAGAAGTGGAGCCCACTAAAAAGCGCTGAATCGAAAAAAATGTTTTTTTTTTCTTTTTTAATTGATATAAGCCAGTGCTTAACTGCGATCCTACCTGATGTTAAGCACAGATGCAATCATTGATGGTGAGGCGCACTAGTTTATTAAGAGCCTATTCACTCTAGCCTTGAAGACACCTAAATTATAGTTGTTCGGGAAAACCGCAGCAGGCAAATTGTTCCATTCCTTCGATGTACGCGGTATAAACGACGAAGCGAAACGCTTTGTTCGGACCGTTGAAGTTTCAACAACGTAAGGGTGGATCGTCGCCGTACGTCGGGTTGTTCGATGGTAGAAAGGAGTTCGCGGAATCAAGTTATGCCATTCCCGCACATATTCTTCAAAATGTAACCTGTGAAATACCGATAGGCTGGCTACCCTGCGCCTGTGCTCGCGGCTTAGTAGATTGGACTTAACCAAATCTGGATCCCCAATTGGCCTCTTCGCAAGCCTTTCCACTGAGTCAAAAGCTGCTAGATGGCATTTTGGATGTTACGCAGATGTATAGTTGGACATATTTTCGGATATGGACACCGGTGTCAGAAAAGCTGCTAGCTATCCTTTTGTCAAGGATGGAATAAAAAGGTGATACAAGTAAACATAGCATATGAGTTGGAAATAATAAGAAAAAATAAATAGATACGGCCATTTTTGACTCAAAATTTAAAAGATTTGTCGTCTTAACAAGGTGACGGATGCATAGTTTTTAATTAGTTATGCAGTAGTCTGGTAGATACCTGCCTGCAAGAATTAATTCTAACTAGAGCGTTCGAATCCAATAATTCAACACGGGTTTCTGAAGACTAGATCCACAGTCTTTGACTTAGTCCTGTTAACAGATGATATTGCTGAGAATATTGATAAGGAGGACCACGTAATCTATACAGACTTTAGTAAGGTGTTCGACACAAACGACCATAATATTCTGCTAGGAAACTTGTCGATTTGTGCATCAGAGGAGATCTGTAGATGGTTTTCATCTTACGTGTAAAATAGGACCCAAGCTGTGATATTTAGTGGTAACGTATCTATTTCTGAGTAACTATTTCCTCTGGTATACCCTAGGGGTTTCTGCTTGGTCCGTTACTATTGCATTTATTTTCTACTAGCTGTTGCTCGCGACTTCGTCCGAGTTAAGTTCGTGAAACGCAACAGTAAATAATAATTTTGTGCTTGCAATTCATACCGAAAGCACAGAATTCATTTATTTTTCTATCACATAAACAGTTATAAGTTAAAACGCCAATTACCTTGTGAACGTAAACGAAGCAGAAGGAATACGTAAGGGTCGCAGCGGTTGGCGATCTAAATATTTGCCTACTTCATGGGAAAAGGCGTTAGTATATGTAGGTTTTCACTTTATATTACGGTAAAACAAAGATGTACAATTTGAAAATGATTTGTTTTTCAATACTCAATATTTTTATTGCATATCATATTATGTACATAGATGGTATAAAATGTTGTCAAGATCAATATGGGTCCTGTTGGGCACAGCAAAGCTAGGAGAGAGGTTGAAGGCTAAATAACAATTCATGGAATTAATTATTATTATAGGTAGATCTAAAATGGGATTGGGCGGGTCACATCAGCCACATGCACTCTGAACGGTGGGCAAAAGTCCCCACAAAGTGGACGACGCCGCCGAGGTCGACCTGGGAAGATCAGGCGAGACGACCTAGATGCCTGCCGCAAGGACTGGTTCGAGATGGCTCGAGAAAAGAATACCTGGAAGAAGTTGGGGGAGGTATTTGCCCAGCAGTGGGATAGTATAGGATATTAAAAAAAAATATTTTTAGAAAAATTGGTAGATCTAATAGTAGTATATTATTGTGTGGTAAATTATGCAAGATATTTTAATTGGTTTTTTATCATTGTTATTATTAAATTATGTTTTTATTTATTATTATTTAAATTAAATTGTTTATGGATGTTATTTATATATATATAAGTATTGGTAAATTTTGACAGATTTTATTTATTTTTCATCATCATCATTATTAATAAAATATGTTAATATTGAAATTAATTTATGTATGTATATTATTAGAATGTCTTCGTGTAAATAAATTATGTCAGGTATTTTTCTTTATTTTTGTCGTTAAAATTATAAAATTATGTTATTATTGAAATTAATTAATTTATGTAATGTCTTTGTATAAGTAAATTAAATGTCAGGTATTTTTATTAATTTTTATCGTCATCATTTTTAAATCATGTATTTATTTAATTTAATTATGTATAAATTTTATTCATCTTAGTACTTACATTATTTTGCAATTTTGTAAATACATTTATTATAACGATAAAGTATATAATTAATAGTGTTACGCCGTGAAATTTGATTAATGGTGATGGTTGGGGCCTTCATTTGACCAGCCAGCACACGCCCCGCTTTTTAATTTTAATTAATTTCATTTCCCGCTTTTTAATCTGGGGGCATGGTAGTGCCCCCGCTAAGATGAGCCAAGCGAAGCGCAAGGGCCACTACCTACTTTTTCTCGTAGTGTTTCGTCGTTTTTTTGAACCCTCGTAGAGTTGGTTTCCGATTTACTAGATAGTTCATATTCTCAGGATATGATGTCAACAATAGACTAATTAAACATACAAAATCCTAATTGAATAGCTCTAATACTTTAGATTTTATTGATATCTAAAATACGATTTCGTCACTGACACACATTGATACAATGACACACTGATGATCTATTTCCTTCGATATACATTTTTACTGATATGTAGAATTTGTGAAGTTAGGGTAGATAGAGTTAGGCCGTATAGATTCAGAAGCTTGGCTCTACATGAGATCTTATATCTTTTTCACAGGGCAAACCTTATGTGGTCGTCTTAGTAACATTTTACATGAATTTTTTTTGGTAGGATTGATTTCAAAGAAAGCATATTAACTCACAGTAGATTCCAAGCAGCACTAAATAAGTGCTATTTAATGTAGGTTGTAAAAAGTGGATAGTCTCTTCTGCACGGTACCTAGGAGTACTCATGGATCAGCATCTAAACTGGCACCCCACATAGATAAAGTTACGTCTCGAATCCGTACACTCATCTATTTTTTGAAGAAGCTTAGAAACTCTGCTCACCATGATACGCTTTTTAAAATAATATATTTTGCTTTGTGTCAGTCCGTCCTATCATATTGCTTGACCGTGAGGCGCCACGAAAAACAGCTTCATCCGTCTAGAGAGGGCACAGAGAGCTGTGCTGAAGGTGATGCTCTGTCGACCCCGACGATATCCCACTGTACAGCTATATACTGACTGCAATGTACTATATACTCCTGTCGACTCTTCGCAAACACTCTACACGTCCCCCAATGGAGCCGACTGGTAGACACAAGCATAACGTTTTCTCTTGTGAACGTCATATAACGGTCTTCGCAAAGCATCAATTCCATGTTGTTAGCAGTAGTGGTGTGGTAGTGGTGGCCGGGTGGTAACGGCCCCAACTTACGAGTAGTAGGTCGCGGGTTCAAACCCAGCCAGGCGCATTACTTTGTGTAAAAAAATTCGAAGACATGTGAGATTCACCAAACCACACTGGGTCCGCGTGGTGGATAACGGCCCATTCCCTCTCCTAGAGAGGAGCCCTGAGTCCCAGCAGTGGGAGCATTAAAAAGGTGATTATGTTATGCTTATTCTACACAAAAACCGAATGCAAAAATAAACTTTAGGATTATCTCCTACGCCTTACTTTTGATCGCACGGAGGACCTTCTGCTGGGCAACATACACTGATGCATACAAAACACCCTCATACTTAAACTATCACACACTATCATATACGCTTTATGTAATCTTTGAAGTGATATTTTTATTAAGAATTTTAATTAAAGGAGACAATTTTTTTTGGGCCCACTATTAAACGGTTACGTATATTAATGATATTACACATGAAAGAAGTGTTCATCTTATTATAATTAACAGACCAAAAATTATGTAGAAATCTAACCGGAATAATGAAATAATAGTAAAAAAAGTGTTGCGGCAAAAAATGGTTGTTTAGGAGCGTTTTTAGGTTTATTTTAACGTAAAAAAATGTTACTACGATGCGCAGCGGTAATAACATCAGCTTTAAATGCGTTTAAAGAGATAATACCTAATTAATTCGTAAAGTGAACTTGTTTTTTATGTTGTTATTAACGTTTAACACAAATATCAAGTAACGTACTTTAAAAATTACCGTGGAACGAAACGTTATTAATAACCCGTTGCAGATGCTCTGTGGTCCAGTTTCAATCAGTTTGACACTAACAGACAACATTATTATTGTTTCCGATTATTATATAGTTGCATGTTTCTTCTGTTCGTATTTTTATTCGAAAGATTTTGTGAAAATGGCATCTGTAGAAACAGTGCATAATCCACAAAGCCATTGTATCAATTGTTACAATATGGTTATATGCCTGAATCTAAACAGGCTGGTGAACACCAATTATCAACCATTGCAGCCAATAAGATCCGTTGTGACCTTGTGTAGATGGGTGATTGAAGTCATGAATTGCAGATTTAAACCGGACTTCAAATTGTTCCGTCAGGAATATTTCAATACAACATCATCCCACATCATACATGACTTTAAAATAGCTGCAGCATTAATAAATCGATTTAATCATACGTTAATCAGAGACTTTTGTTATGCTGAACAGATATTAGCGATTGCTCAAGCAAAACTAAACACTCCAAAACATATATAGAAATGCACAAATTAAACAGAGTGAGAGTGCAATTTGCCAGTATTGATGGTAATCTTCCAGAGCTGGATAATTTTTCTGATTGACATTCCCGGACCTAATTCTATTTTCTCTAGGAATTTCTCAAATCAAACAATCTCATTCGTACTATGGAGAGCATGTCAGGGCCACCGGACAATTCAAAATCGAGGTATACTGACAAACTGTCCATGATTTTGGTTCAAATAATTATCTTCTACGAGGCATCTGGGCACGTAATAATCATGGCGTGTGGCTGGAAAGGCAACACGGCGTCCTTACCTTCCGCATGACGCAAGTCCTCACCGGACATGGTAAGTTCGGGAGGTTCCTGCACCGGATTCGTGCAGAAGAAACGTCCGGGTGTCACCATTGCGTAGACCGGAGGACACGGTTTAGGACACAGTAGAGGTGTGCCCCGCTTGGGCAGAGCAACACCGTGTCCTCGTGGGGGCAATCGGCGGCGGCGATATCTCGCGCCGGGCCTTGGTACAGGCCATGGTCGAGGAGTGGCAGGCGGTCGCCTCCTTCTGCGAAGCAGTAATGCTAGCAAAGAAGGCGGCCGATCGCGTGAGGCAACGGTCCTCACGCCCCAACCGCCGCCGGGACTCCGATCCCGATTACCGGCCACCGTAGGCGCGGGCATGCGGACGGCGAGCAATGGGTGGCACGCCGAAGCCCAAGTTATCGATGGCGCGTATTGTTCCACGCGAGCCTCAAGGAGATATCAGCAACTAGAGGTCCAGCAGGGTCAAAGCCTACTGGGGCCAAGGGTCTGATTCTGAAAGGAAGACTCGGCCTTAGTACGAAAGGCAATAAAGGAACCGGAGTGGGTTTTTAGTCAGTAAAAGTCTAACACTATCTCCCGCCCCGCCCAAGAGCGGGGGATGTCATAAGATGATTTTCCCACCGGAAAAAAAAAGTTAGGATACAATCAAGGCACACAAGTAGGAAAGCTTATTATATTTATACATTAGTTGATACCACCCCATCAATTACTAAAACGCTGCTTTTGCTGGATACTGTTGTAATTGTTTAGTAGACAGACGCACTGTTGGCTGCTGTGCACATGTGGTGTGTATAGTGTGGTTTTTATCTTGGTCGCGGCATCAAGGTGAGGTTGAGCCACCTGCATCTTTTTCAGATCAAATACTGCTTTTAAGAGATGACTTTGAAAATGATGATGATGAACAGAAATAAATACTTCTTGTGACGTATGTGTTTTTTTTTTCTCCTTACACAACTAGCTTATACATCTATATATAATAAGCTGGTTGTGTAAGTAATACATCACATTACTTTAGATCTTCAGTCAATGGCCGGCAAAAGCCACGCTATTTCGAAATTAATACATCTAATCCATTTTCATGAATAAGTCTATCAAATCGTGTAAATCACATCAAAATCTGTCACGTAGTACAGACGTGACTTTGTTTTATTCTATATATTACTGAACAGTGCACTATTTTAACTTAAAATAGGACCTATCCACTCATTAGACAATCGCTCTTGTGAGATTTTAGGAGTCATGTTTTGACAGTCGTATTTCACAGTATTCCAGTTAGATAAAGTTTTGCTGATATTACCACTGTAATCTAGAGATTACAAGGAATAAAATAACGTGCTTTTCATTTCTATACGCCACAATTTGTGGTGGGCCTATTCTCCAAACAAAAAAAATTGTCTCCTTTAATTGAATTGTCATTTTTTAATATTATTCTTGATTCGAGTTTATTATTATTCCATTTAGTCACAAACATCTCATATAAATTATATTTTTAAATATTTCAATAAAAAAAATTAAAAAAAAACATTTAAAAATATAAAAAATAGTAGCCCACCGGCATCGGGAACAGGGTCCAAGCTACCGGCGGTCAGGGCTTTTGAGAGAGGAATCTCCTAACAATGCGCGCCGTGTCCAGGAGTATTGCTATCTAGATCAGGCCCTTGATCCAGCTTCCTAACGAGAGCCTCCTTAGATGTTGTTCGAGGCTCTTAGCTATTAAGCGATTGGCCGTTACGACTATCGGCACAATGATTACTCTATCCACGTCCCGCATGTCGACAACCTCGCGAGCCATTATTATTATTATTTTGTTATTATTTAATTTATTTTTTATTATTATTGTCTTCACTCTAAATCATATTTTTCTGTACTATAATTTACTGTATAATGGCTGCCGACTGATTTATCTTGCTTATTTTATTTGTTGCTACAAGGATTTTTGACTCCTAAGCCACAGGGCATACACCTAATTTAGGAGTCAAGGCGTTAAAGCATAACCTTAATTATTATAAGCTTTTGTATAAACAAATGTCTATGAATTTTGCAATGAGAGGCTTATGGTGAAAAATAAATTATAATTATTATTAAAGTAGTTTTTTATTTTCTTTTATTCTTGATAGGTTCGAGCTTGACCGCTATCTCACCTGTTGGAAAGCGACGATGCGGTCGACGATGGAGCGCGCTTACCTAGATGCAACCTATTCACTCTTGACTAAAGATTCCCGGGTTGTAGCCATCAGGAAACACAGATTCTGGCAAGGAATTCCACTCCTTAGCTGTACGCACAATGAATGTGTGAGTTTATCAGTATGGAGCTATTCTTAAGGGCAATCCCCGCAGCCTTTAGTATCTGCCACTTTTTTTTTGAGGTAGGAAATCATCAAAAACCTTCTCCCACTCTGGGCGGAGAGCGAGAAAGAGTGTCAGACTTTTATTGACTAAACCTCACCTGTGTTCCTTCAGTTGCCCCTTGCGCTCCAGGGCCATTAACTTTAGCGCGCCATAATTATTGCTATGGTAATTTTCACTTTAATGAGAGGTTACAGAAGCGTCATAGCGTCCTCTTTTTCCACTTGACGCGGGTCATCACCGGAAATTATTATTTCAGAACGTACACGTTTTGGATTCGGCGGCAAAACACGTCCTCCCGGAGGATACGGTAAACCTTACGGTGGAAGTCTGTCCTGCAAGGGTGGAGCCGTATTGTCTTGGATTTAGCATTAGAATCCTCGTGGAGGCGATCAGCGGCGACGACCTCTCACATATGGCCCTGGTCACATGTGTGTGTGTGTCTGTGTATGCTGGTATGGTCATGGTTGTGGAAGGCACGGGTTGAGAGGGAATGGAAAGCAGTCAACTTCTACGGTATAACAAGGTGGTCGAAACCGTGAGAGAGCCCCAAACCCCTCCCACCTCCTTGGAGACGACCCAAGTATCATGAGTCACATGGTGATTCACAACCACGATTGATAATTTTTGGGAGTTTAAATTACCCGTTCATTCAGCCAGGTTTTTTCTTGGTGCGGTATTTGACTGACGGCTCCATAAATCAGAGGAATGTTTTTCATTAGTGGGAACTACTCCACCGAGAGTCTTCAACTTTGAAATGAACAAATTTTTAAACGCGTTTATTTTTGCCTAACCGACTTCACATAGCATAGTATATAATGTTCCCACGGACCTTATAATGTTCCCACGCCTGGGACTCAAGCCTTCTCTCTAGGAGAGGGAATGGGCCGTAATCCATCACGCGGGCCCAGTGCGGGTTGGTGGATGTTACATGTCTTCGAATTTTTGGTTCTAGGACATGCCGGTTTCCTCACGATGTTTTCCTTCACCGTTTTGGGAGCAGTAGTGATGAAATAAATTACACAAAGTAATGCGCCTGGCTGGGTTTAAACCCGCGACCTACCACTTGTAAGTCGGGGTCATTACCACTCGGCCACCACTGACTTCACATATTGATAATCAAACGCAATCTCTGAATTGACGATATTAACGGGTAGAGTTTGCAAAGCTGTGATATCCAATCAATAAAATAAAACCCACCATGTTCCATCAGATGTCCTTTGCGAATAATTTCTTAACACTGGCAGCCATTGACCCTAACAAAGCCCGTTAGGGTTACTTTTGCTGATATCTCTTTGAGGTGCGCGTGTGGAACATAACACGAAGTTGACTCAGGCCGGTCCTTAAAGTACAGGAAACTAATAATAATTGTTCACTATCTACAAACCCGGCGCCTACAGTAGCTAGGAATCGCCCCGCGAGTCTTAATGTCTAGAGCATCTCCTGCAGTGGTTTAGGCGTGAAAACGCCGACGCTCGCTTGACGCTCCCTTACGCTTTCTGCCACTTTCTTTACTATGCGAGCGACACTGTTTTGCGGAAGAATTTGATAAATGCTTTCTATGTCTCCTCGCTCCTCCAATCCAAGGTTACGGACATAACCCGAAGAATCGCCAAACTTAAGTGGCAGTGGGCAGGGCACATTGCTCGCAGAACAGATGGTTGATGGGGACGAAAGGTTCTGGAATGGCGACCACGTACCGGAAAACGCAGCGTTGGAAGGACTCTCACAAGGTGGACCACTGCAGGAGGTGGTGCACTGGACCGGTCATTGTGGCGACATTTGGGGGAGGCCTAGGTCCAACAGTGGACCTCTTTCGGCTGAAATGATGATGATGATGATGTGTTAAATCCGAGTCTATATATATGAAACCAATTCTAAATAATAAATATCATAATTCACTGAGTGAATCCTTGTCGATAATTACATATTACGTTTCAGAAGATAAATTTGCAGCTAAATGGAATAATGTAACATTTTAGTGTGTGATTTTTGTCGCCGCTTTGATTTTAATATGTTTTATTTAGTTTTTATGAAATATTTGGTAAATATCAAATACAAATACCGATGTTATTTTGAAAAAATGGTAAAAGTCAGTTTATATACAAAAACGAAGATATTTACGAAAATGACAAATATTTGAACTGTAGCTAAAGATCGAACTCACGGCAAATGTCGTTCAATACCGACATTTTGGAATATTGCTCACCCCTCATAGCAAATAGCGTGAAAATTTATAGCCTAAAAGTTGACCTGGCCTATAAGGGTTATGTATGCAAAATTTGAGCAGGATTGGTTCAGTAGTTTTTGCGCCAATTTTTACCATCGGTTCACAATTTGACAGGCCTATTGGTCTAATAGTTAATGGCAGGGCCATTAACTATTAGACCAGCTGCTATCTCGGAGGTCGTGGGTTCGATTCCCACCCAGGATAAATGTTTGTGTGATGATCAAAATCATTTGTTCTGTGTCTGGGTGTAATTTGTCTATAATGTGTATGTATTTAGAAATATTTAAATATGTGTATCAGTTGTCTAGTACTCATAACACAAGCTCTGCTTAGCTTGGGACTAGACGGCGTTGTGTGATACATAACATTATATGTATAATTATAGATATATAGATATTGGTGAGTTCAAGCCCTCCGAATATCTAATGTTTGCTAATAACATGAAAATTTTGAAATTAGTAGCAGGTTTTACGGGACAAGTCTTATGTAGAAGAATTTATCTTAATTAGAAAGATAATGCAAAATTAACAAACTAGATTTTAATACAAAATACTTAAAAAAGTCAGAAGCTAGTGCACGGTTCTAATTTGTCCTTTCCTATGGAGAAGACCCGGCAAAAAATCCATGGTTACTAATATATCAAAATGTTTATTTATCATTATTAGATAAGTAAGTTCTGCTAGTTTTCTTTAATTAATCGATTGCAAATTAGCCGTTATCACGAATTTAACGTTACTAAAGATCTCATTGGCACTGAAACATGGTCGCTTACAATAAGCCTCATCAGAAGGCTCACAGTTACCCAAAGGGCAATGGAAAGGGCTTTGCTCGGAGTTTCCTTGCGAGATCGCATAGAGAATGAAGATATCCGCAGGAGGACCAAGGTCGCCGACATAACCCGAAGAATCGCCAAACTGAAGTGGCAGTGGGCAGGGCACATTGTTCGTAGAACGGATGGTCGACGGGGCCGAAAGGTTCTAGAGTGGCGACCGCGCACTGGAAAACGCACCATTGGAAGGCCTCCCACAAGGTGGACCGACGACCTGGTGAGAGTCGCGGGAATGCGGTGAATACGTGACGCATAGGATCGGTCGTTGTGGAGACGCTTGGGGGAGGCCTAAGTCCAACAGTGGACGTCTTTCGGCTGAAATGATGATGATGTTGAAAGATCTCATTACTCTCATCGACTTTAAACACTCTTATAAATGTTAAGTCGATTACATCGCTAAAAAAGTAGTCAAAGTGGAGCGACTTATTCTGATCTACGCTGTTGATATATATTCATATCACAAATTAAATAATTAAAAAATTAGATTAAGAATTCAGACATGTAAAAAATCTTCTCTGAATTCCTAATCTGATTTTTTTTGCAGACGTAAAAGAATAATTCTGAAACGCACCAACCAAAGAAGACAATGAATAGGGACATGGTGCAGATAGTGGAGGGATGGCAGTCGATAGTAATAATGTTTTACTGGATATCCAAGAAATAAATAATGTATTTTAAACTCACCGAAGCACCCAACCAGGAATGTAATCACCAGAATTCCATTTCTAACGTACATGTTTAATAACGCCCGAAGAGAAACAATTCACAAATTTTATTACACATTTTCATATTTATATAAAAAATGACAGAGATAAATTAAATTTGATTGATTATTGCATTGATAACTAGTTCAAACTAGTACATAATAATGACGTTATCGAATACTAAATAAATCGATACCTCATCAGTGAGGTGTTTGGTGACACCAGGCGCCGACTCCGAGAGAGAAATAAACAGTGGGTGCCGAGCACCCCTGAGAATGGACATCAAGAAACAGATCAGTAATCGCCTGTTTTTTCATTAGGTACTCGACGACCCGTTTAGTGCAGTGGTTCAGAGACCCGGTTGAGGCGCGAGGATCGCGGGTTCGATTCCCGCACCAACACAAATGTTGATGAAACATATATTTTTGTTGGGTCTGGGTGTTTGTGGTACCTTCGTTGTTCCTGGTTTCCATAGTAAAAGGGAAAACCTTAGTTTGGGATCAGGACAATGTATGCCATGTTATCTCAATTTATTACAGGTTTTCTAAAAGCCAGCGCCCCTGGGTGACACCTATATATAAGAAAATACAGGTAAATGCTATATTATGTGAAAAACTGATGAGCGTGCTCCAACGTCGACCACAGCTTGACTTCGATGAGTCAAAAGCAAGCCTATCAATAATAATAAATTTGATGGAATAAAATAGCACGTGCTTGTCTGGAGTTCTGTGAGAGACAATATGAAAGGATATCCACTGTTCCGTGTCAATTTTTATTATGGTATTCAATCTCAAATTATTAATTTAATATTATGTTATTGAAATAATTCTATTATAATAATCAAAGTCAATTTTATTCTAAAATTCTATACAATTGCCTACATTATGTACCTATAATTGTTTTCTTTTATGTTTTTAATATATATATATACCGTTTTAATTAATAAATCAAATCAAAACATACAATTTTGTGATGATGATTCTTTAAAATATCAATATCTTATCTATAATTAAAATGCCAAGCACTTGAATAAAATAAAAATAGTAAACAATGTCAAATATTAAAATGGTAATGTCAATCGTAATCTATATAATATATAAAAAGAGAAACTGACGCACTGACATATCAACGCACAGCTGAAACTACTGGGACTAGGAGCGTGAAATTTTGCACAAGGTTTTACTAAGAGAGGATACAAAGTTTGTATGGTACTACCTACTATTACGCGGTCGAAGCCGCTGTCAGAAACTAGCCCTCTATAAATTCTGCCATGGAGTAGAATATTCATTAAAAATTCTTTCAAATATTTTTTTAAATAAAATAACATTGAGATTCCTTATTTCTCTGGGTATTTTGTTGTATATTGTTGGAACCATTTGATAGATACTTTTAAGAAAAAGAACCGTTCTACTGCGTCCAAAACAGATACTATTAGATTCTCTTTTTCTCAACCGTGGGTTTGCTGGAGGTCTAATTTCAAAAATTCGTGGGTGTGTTTTTACAAATACTGCCACATCGTAGATTTACAACGACGGAAATGTTAAAAGCTTTAGTCTGTTAAAATATGGCTTACAACTGTTCTGTGAATGTAAGTTGCATGCAATAAGCAACTTACGTTTTCATTGCACAAAAAAATGTATACGGGCAATCAGTATAATTTTTTTCTGTGCAATGAAAACGTCACTTTTGTTAGTGGAGTTTCCTCAGAAAATTACTCCGTATCTCAGAACGGTTTCCACGTAACTATGTTAAGCAATAAGTAGGTCAGCATCACGATTTGTTAATAATAATAATATTTTATAAATACTTCTTCAACCTTCAGTTTTCAATTTCTTGTCTATTATAAACTTTAAAAACTTTGTATTATGCGTTGTGGTAACTGATATTCCTTTATCCTACCTACTAATATTATAAACGTTAAAGTTTGTATGTATGGATGTATGGATGTTTGTTACTCTTTCACGGGACTAATGAATGGATTTTGATGAAACTTGGTATAAAGGTAGACCATGTCCTGGAGTAGCTTATAGGATACATTTTTATCTTGGGAGTATGTTCCCTTGGAAGAATTGTCTGCTATCGCAGGCGAAGACGCTTGAAGTAGCTAGTGATTGATGTTTAATGGATATTGTTGTTTTCGTCTTTGATTAAAGACGCAAAATTGCAGGTAATAATAGGGGGCCCAACACGGTCCCTTGAGGTACACCAAATTTCATTGTCCTAGACTTTAACCGATATGTCAATGCACGTTTGGTTTTGATATTCATCATCATCATAGAATAGAATAGAATAAATTTTATTGTACACCTAAAATAGTAACAAAACTTTTACACAAACTTAAATCTATGGGTACAAAGGCGGTCTCAATGAGGGCGGGGGGTGGGGGTCATCATCATCATTTCAGCCGATAGACGTCCACTGCTGGACATAGGCCTCCCCCAAATGTCGCCACAATGAGTCTCGCATCCTTCACCAGGTCATCGGTCTACCTTGTAGGGGATATTAATGTTATTTATTTCCATGTATCGTTGCCGATTGTATTAGTATGAAGTGTGGGGATTAGATCTTCTATCTAGTCCTTTACCGCGTATTCCGTTTCTCTCCAGTTTAACTATAGATATATAAAAAAAATAATTTAAAAAATCCGTAAGTTTCGTGGTAAACGTATTTTTAAGAAGGAATTGAATTTGGTTAAGTAAAGTTACATATTGAAGTTGAGATCCTCATACTAAAAGAAGGGATGATCTTCGTTGGATGAATGGTAAGAGCTGAATGAGCATCGCTGAAATCGAGTTCAATGGCATGTCATTGTAGAGACATTGTTTTCGGTGGGAAATCATTAAGAAATTCCTCCCGTGTGTCTGTAGCGAGAGGGATTGTCAGACTTTTACTGACTAAAACCCATCTATGTCCCTTCAGTTACCTATTGTAATACAGTGCCATGGTAACACAATTGAACAATCCCACTGCCCTGGCAGGCTTCGGCCATGAGCTATCCTATAGATAGATATTATACTAGATATTACTCTACTCTTGCACCGCGAGAGTCGCCCTGCGAATCTCTATCTACCAACAGCTTCCAATTTTCTCTCGAACCGTACCATGACCTAAATCTGGGCTGGATACGAGAGGTCGCCTTCGCTGATCGCCTCCATGAGAAAAGACCCAAGTCAGACCTTCATCGTATGCTCCACCGGATTAAAAAGACTTAAGTCTCTCTTGACGAGAATACGAATTATGCTTGAAATTGTTTGGTTGGTTAAAGGCCATAGGTTGAAAATTCCATGAATTGTATCTACTGGCTACTTGCGCATGAATATTTTTTCAAGAAAGAAGCACATGTAAGTTTTAAAAATACAATGCAATCTATTTGTAGGATCCTACATAATTGGGAAAAACCCACGGTATTTCAATAAAAAACAAGATAAAAGCTTAATCTTAAAACTTTAGATTGTGATCTAAAATGATTACTTTACAATGAATCAAGTTTGTTACGGATGAGTGATGATGATTGAATGATGGTAAATGATGAATCTTTTTCTTCTTCTTGCCCTTATCCCATAATACTTGGGGTCGGCGCAAAACGTCATTTTCTTTCATCCTGTCTTGTTACCCGTCACACTATCACTAACTCCCATTTCTTTCATATCACTCCTCACACAATCCATCCATCTATTCTTTGGCTTACCCCTCCCTCTCCATCCATCTACATGTATACTCAGAACTCTTTTAGTAACATGCGTTTCATTCCTTCTCTTCACATGACCATACTAAGACATTTTTGTCTTCTTTTGTATTGATTTCCTTTCAACTTTTCACTTTGTTCAAACTTCCTCTAATATTCTTAATTGTAACGTATGTAACTAATTTGTCTGAATTGATTTTATTCTAACATAATATGATATTGCATTTATTTTTAATCTATTTTGTTAAATTTTATTTTATTATTAGTAAATCATATTGTTGTCAATTTTCAATCAAACGCGTGATTTATATATTTATGATTGTTGCGAATAACGCTGTTGATTGCATAATTGATGTCGTTTCTTGCATCTAGTTTCCTGTAATCATGATTTATTTATCCGTCTTTTTTTCAATACATCCACTAACTCTCTGGGCCTTCAAGTTATGGTCTCAATATTTCAGCTTGCATACTTCAATTTTATTTCCCGAGCTAGCTTCTTACGTTGCCCCCACCTGGAACGGTGCAACAACTCTAGTCCATTTTCCACAGGAGCTGGGTGCTGCCCCTGCGCGTCGCCTGAGGGGTAAGCCCTTACCCTATCGTGTATTCTATTAAAACCAAACATGTTGCAAAGGATTTGACAACGTTTTATAGTCGGCCGTCAGCCTGACACTAACTCTACTTGGAAATGCTATTGTTAGTGGTTTACTCACCACCACGCGGTGACCCTCGGTGCTTTATAGGACGCACGGTCTCAAAATGTTCAAGTTGTCTCTTACGACACCCATGGGGAGAAATGGGATGGCGCTATTCTTTATGCCCGGACACCATACGGTACTGAACTGAAAATTATCAATATCCAAGGAAAATACGTGAGGGATCAATATTTATCTAAATACCCATTTCATCTGCTTTTGCACATTTAGCAACCGTCAATTATAATGGTAAGGTGCTGGTGGCTACTGATTTTACGCAAACGGTATAGATCCTTAAATTGAGGAATGATTGAATCGCACTTTGATTGTCAATAATCGAATCCTCACTTTGACAGTAAATGCTATATTTTATTAAAACGTTTCTCCACACACGGATATGTGCCTGTATCGTGAGTGCCTTCACAACCGTGTAAACTTACATAAACAGTAAACCCGGACCCAGAACAACTATGTCTAGTTAATATAATATCTTATCATAGGAAATTTTGACTGATGTTTTGGATGGACATCAATCCATCCAAAACATTTCCAAAATAGCTACCAAACATTTGTTTAAACAAACAAATTATTTACAGCTGCAATTTTTAGCTTTTTTTTGCTTCTGTGTGAAAACAAAATTGTATAGTTGCTTAAACCTTTATTTTAACTAACAAGATACAGGTAAAGTCAATATAGTAGATCGAAATCCAAACGCAGCAGTTGTCAATTTTAAATCATTAATGGTGGTCCATCTTCATGTCTTTAAACAGTGTTAGTTCTCAACCAGTTCTGGTAAGCGCTGACCCTGACGAACATGTCAGGTGCCCCACGAGCGCAAGGGAAGCCCCACGATACGATACCGAACTGCTGGCCGTTGTCGACGCGTCTCAGAGCACTGCCGGAGTCACCCTGGAAATGGAAAAAAACAATTAGAAAGAACTGATTATAAGTGAATTAAATATCAAATAGGAGGACAGAATGTAAAAAACGAAATGAACGAAATAAAATAAAAAAGAAATAATAGAGATCTTAGAAGAAAAAAACGCGGATCGGATACGAAAACAGAACTAACAAAAACCAAATTGTAAAAAGGGAATTCTGATTCCGAATCTGTTACTGAAGGAGTTACTCACAATCACATTGAAGTCTACATAGTAAAGTACTAAACGGCCGTACAAGAACGAAATACTTACGTTGCAAGTACCGAATCCAGGGGAGTGCAGGGTGCAGACCTCGATATTCGGGTCAACTGGAGGAGCACGTACATTCAAGTCAATCGATGCACGAGCCACGCGCTGGACACAGTCGTTACCTGCAATGGTGTTAACTCTCAGCTCCAGAAGTGTAGCGGATAATGAACCGCCAGCCTGAAATCAAGAACAAGATTTTAAAGATCTGCTCACCAAGTTTTGGTAATGTACAATGACCTGTATAAAATATCTTTCTTTATGAAGAGATGTGTAAGATTTTGCCATTAAGATACTTTGAGTTTTTGCAGAAGTTACTTAAACTTTACTTGCTTACCAAGGAATTACTTTTTACCTTCAATTTAAACCTAATGTCACATTTATATTTTTGCTTGATGATAAAGTTATTATTATGACTTTAGCGCCCATTCCTTTGATAAATATAAATATATAAATTAAAACTCGGTTGATTATTTCAACTTTTACAAAGTAAGTGAAGTTTTTAAACTCACCCTGATCCTGCCCCATCCAGCAACCCTGGAGGCCACACCTCCGCCGATGAAGGCGTAAGTGATAGGCACGGTCCTCACTTGGTTGTTCAGGACAACGGTAGAGGATGTAATGAGGACACCAATGTCGTTCTTGATGGTGGATGGGTTGTACTGGGCGTGGTTGACATGGCGAGCAAGGGTGTAAGTTTGGCCGCCGCTGTTCCAGCGGATAGTGCCGACTGTCACACGAAGGCCGCTGCAGAAAGATATATTGAAAATAAATAAAGTTTAAAGATTAAATGGAACATAATGCTACTTCATAATTAAATGGACCATTTAAAACTCTGCTATAATAGCTTTAATCAAGTTCGTATAGGATACCTATTGATTCTCCATTGGAAAAATCTTTTCGTTTACATTTTTGTTGATTTTCTAAAACGAAACTCGTTAAAAATGTGAACGAAAAGACCTACTCCGCTTACTGCTTATTTTTATACTATGATAAATACGAGTACATGAAAATTTAGAATAACCGATAAATGAAAACACTAACAATACTTATCATCTATACGAAACAACTATGGAACCATAACCAAAATCATGAAAAAAAACTATATAAAGTAAAAATTATTTGTAATGATCTGTCTGAGTGAGATGAGTTTATTAGGACAGCTCATTAGTGTATATTAATAATGAGCTGTCCAAGAAGCTGGACACAAAAGAGATCAACTGAATCTGTACTTGAGGACGTTAAGCGTGATCTTATCAACACTACTACCAATTTTGCAGACTTGCATACTGACCGAAATCCTTGCTGTAGCAAAAATAAGATCATATACTAAGTGCCCCACATTGAGTGCCATAAAAAGGAGATACCTCCGTTTTTGTAAGACAAATTAAACTATCCCTTTTTCCTAACGGTATCGTGATGGCTAATTTATTTCAAAGAACTTAATCCTTACCTAGACAGAGAGCCACCGGAGAGCGCCGCAGCGATGCAATGAGCAGCAGTCAAGACAGTACGCTGGGTAATGAGCGAACCTCCACAGAGGAAATTCCTCACCAACGTTCCGGTGGTCATAGCCACCATATGAGGATGGCTGCCAGCGGCTGCCTGGGTACCACCGACGATGCGGGCATCAGGGTCGGTGTGGTCGAAGAAGATGGACATGTCATCTTCGGGCGTTGGGAGGGCTGAAAGTGAAAAATAGTGTCTTAGTACAACACATCATGTACCAAGAAGAAAATTCGACTAATGTGGGACAAGGGCAGGAAAAAAGATGATGATGTTTTTAATAGATATATGATATTTATATTGCAAGCGCGTTATTAATAAAACTTATATACGTAAATTATTTCGTAAATTTAAAGTAGGGTGGTGAGGCTGGTGTTTCCTATCTGACTATCCTGAGAAAAAATAACGTTTTCAATTCAAAATTTAAAAGCGTTGTCGTTTGTCAAGGTCCGGACGCATTGTTTTGAATCAATTGCATAGTAATCTGGTAGATACAAAACAAAAGAATAGATACAAAAAATATAGATAGAAGGTAGATACAAAATTCAAGCTAGAGAGTTTGAATGATCAAGAACACAGGTTCTTGAAGAGGATATCTCACATTCTCTAACTCAGTCCTTTTCACAGATTATATTACTGAGCATATTGATAGGGGAACCGACGTCCATGCAATTTCTACAGACTATAGTAAGCTGTTCGATAAAATCGACCATAATTTTCTACGAGTAAACTTTTCGATCTGTGCATCAATGGAGATCTGTAGTTTTAGTCTTACGTACAAAATAGGACTCAAGTCTCGAGTCGAAGTCGAGTCTTTACAACTTCGTATCTATTCTTGGGTAACTATTCACTCTGGTGTACCCTAGGGGTCATTGCTTGGACCGTTACTATTTATCGTATTTATTAACGATGTTGGTGAGTAGTTCAAGCCCTCCGAATAAAAATTATAATGTTTGCAAATGACATGAAAATATTAAAATCCCTAGTTAGTTATCACGAACTAACATTACTAAGATCTCATTGTTCTGATCGATAGTAAACTCTCTTATAAATATCATATCGATCCCATCGCCAAAAAGCTTCCAAAGCCTTGGGATTAATTACCCGCAATTACAGATCCTTTAAAAATATTTAAAAAAAAATCCTATAAATTTTGTATTTTACTTATGCCCGCAGTCTACTTTAATACCGTAGTAAAATTTTAAACCCAAATTATGCAGTTCGCTTTGACAGATTGGAACGATTACCAGGTAAATTTATAAGGTTACAAGTTAAAAATCCTTTAACATAGTTACAATGAGCTGTGCATCTAATTTCACTTAATACCTCTTATATTAAGCAGAAATGTTTCTGATATTCGTTTCCTAAACGAAATATCAATATTCGAGTTCTTTCCCACTCTGTCGTTTGAGTAATTCATTTAATACTCCTTATTCACGCAAAGTCGCAATTCTTACTTGATTGGCCATTTAGTCAAAGAACAAACCACAATTTTTCTCTTTACAATCAGTTTAGCATCCATAAATATAATTCTGTCTAAATGCCAACGCAATCATTGCAATTGCATTTTTTTAAATTTAAAAGTTTGAACATCTGTTATGTCATCATGCGTAGTTCAAACTACACTTCGATTTCTTTTTGTAATATTGTTTCCACAATACTCCATATCTCGTCCGGATCTAACCTAATTTTATAATTCACATTATTACCTGTACACCCAACCAAATAAAATAAAAATAACTAACAACTCAGAAGACGATAAATGTAAAATTTGAAAAAAAAAACGCAATAACCAAAGAACAAATTGGATATGGACACTGGGACATGTTGGAGATAGTCACGGGGTGGTAGTAGATAGTAAAAACATTTTTTTTTTAAATTTTAACAAAAAAAAATATTATTTTTTTATGTTTTTTGCTGGATATTCCAACAAGTAAATAATGAATTTTAAACTCACCGAAGCACCCAACCAGGAGCGTAATCACCAGAAGTCCGGTTTTAATATACATGTTTAATAACGCCCGAAGAGACACAATTTGACAATTTTTTGCACACCCTCATATTTATATAAAAAATGAGACAGATAATCATTAACCCTGATTGATTACTGCATTGATAAACAGTTCAAACCAGTACACAATAATAACGTTATCGAAGAATTATCAGTGAGGGTGTTTGGTGACCATATCATCGCTTGACTTCGATGAGTCAAAAGCGAGCCTATCAATAATAATAAATTTAATGGAATAAAATACGTCTTATTTTATTCCATTAAATTTTGATTTACATTTCTTAAATCCATTTTTTGCATATGAAAGAAGAGGAAGTTAGTGATAGCATGACGAGTAACAGGGCAGAGTGGAAGAAAAAAACGTGTTGCGCCGACCCCAAATAACACGGGATAAGGGCAGGAAAATGATGAAATCCATTTTTTGCATCGTCAAGAATATTTAACTTTTCTAAGAACTTATATAGCTTTTTCAAATGTTTTGGAAAAGGTTGGGAGCAGTACTTGAAAAATATTTGTCACCCTTTATATGTACTGGTTTTACTAAAGCCACTTTTGATCGGGAAATTGGCCGTCTTGAAAACTTTGCTACTGGTAGACCATGTCCTGGAATAAATAATAACAATAATAATTTTTATTTCATAAAATACTGTATCGATTAGGGTATTAATGTTAGCATTATAGCTATTAGCACCATATTATTGACTCATCGTATCATTAATTTCAGGTCTGTATTTGTAAGATTCATTTGCTTCAATTACTATCATCAGCGAACAATATTGTTTGGTGTTATACATTTTTCAGGAGATCATTAATGTATACTAGAAATAATGAGGGGCCCAATACGTTCCCTTGAGGTACACCAAACTTCATAGTTCCAGACTTTGACCGATAACATAACGGTATATTTATATTAATTTATGTGTGTATATTTATATTAATTTATGTTATTTATTTCCGTGTATTGTTGCCGATTACAAAGTATAAAGTGAAAAATCTAGTCCTTTATCGCATATTTTGTATCTCTCCAGTTTAATGCTCCCTTAATAGTCTTCGTCCGTTTGCTGCCACCTCATTACCACTGGAACAAGACGCGATACTGACCTGGCTTGATCCTTATCGGTTGGTGAGCTATTCGTAACTCTCCGGAAACCTGCGCCTACAGATGCCGGGAGTTGCCCTGCGAGTCTTTACATTATTGCTTTCCAAAAGAAGCTGACTACTTCCAATTCCCTCTCACCCCGTACCATGACATAAACCTGGGCCGGACGCGGGAGGTTGCTGCCACTGATAGGCTCCATAAGCACCAGGCGGTACTCTACCTAAGCGCGGGTAAACCATCAATTGAAAAGACCAGTCTCGCTTGACGAGAGTATGAATCATGCTTGTAACTATTTGTTTGGTTAATGGCCGTAGATTGAAAATTCCATGAATTATATCTATTAGATAGGCTACCTGATCGTAAATGTTTTTTTAGGGAAGAAGCATAATTTAAGTTTTAAGTACACAATTTTTTTAGATTCGTAGGAACCATAATTGAACTTACATAAATAACCAATCTTAAAACGTTAGATAGCACAATGATTTAAAATGATTACAATGAATGAAGTTTGATAGGTACATTATCCAACAAAAATACAAAAAGTTAGATAAACGCTAACATTTATCTAAATACCCGGCTCACCTGCTATCGCATATTCAGGCATCGTCAATTACGTAAAATATACTGGTAAGTTGCTGGTGGCTACTAATTTTCGACTAATGGTTAAATTAAGGAACCACTGAATTGAACTTAAATTGTCAATAATATAACCCGTTAGCAACATAGCTCGAAGAATTGCCAAACTCCAGTGGCAATGGGCAGGGCACATTGTACGCAGAACAGATGGGCGATGGGGACGACAAATTCTGGAGTGGCTACCATCAGAAGACCTGGTGATGGTCGCGATAATTCAATAGATCCGAGACGCACAGGATCTGTCGTTGTGGAGGCGCTTGGGGGAGGCTTATGTCAGACAGTGGACATTTTTTGGCTGAAATGATGATGGTGATGAATCTTATCCCCACTTTGACAGTAAATGCAATATTAAAACTTATTACTACGTTAGCCCATGCTAGGATATGTGCCTATGTCGTGGTTGCTTTCATAATCATGTAAACTTACTTATACAGGACACCCGGACCAAAACAACATCTTCTCAGGGATTGTCAGATATGAAATGTCGATAGATTTTGATATTTATCCAAGAAAAAATTCAACATAGCTATCAAAACATTTATTTAAACAGCTAAGTTATTTACAGCTGTAGTCATGTAGTAGCTCAAAAGTCCATAAGCTGAAGCAGTCACTATGAATCATTTGTTGCGGTCCATCTTCACATCTTTAAACAACGTTAACTGCCAACCAGCTCTGGTAGGCGCTGACCCTGACGAACATATCGGGTGCTCCACGAGCGCAAGGGAAGCCCCACGACACGATACCGAACTGCTGGCCATTGTCGACGCGTCTCAGAGCACTGCCAGAGTCACCCTGGAAATGGAAAAAAAAGATGGTTAGAAAAAACAGATAATAAATTGGCTAAATACTAATTGGAAAGGAATCAGGAGATACATAAAGAAGAGATAATAGAAATCTTGAAAGAAAAGGATACAGATACGGGAACTGAACTAACTGAAAATAAACTGGGACAAGCGGAGAATTCTTACTAACAAACGCTAATGCGTTTGTAACTAGGCCTAGTAAGTAGTAAGAAGCTGTAGAAGAACAAAATACTCACGTTACATGTTCCGAATCCTGCGGAGTGGAAGGTGCAGACCTCAATATTTGGGTCAACTGGGGGAGCACGTACATTCAGCTCAACGGAGGCACGTGCCACACGCTGGACACAGTCGTTGCCTGTCAGGGTGGTAGCTGTGAGCTCCAGAAGAGTAGCGGATAAAGCACCGCCAGCCTGGAACGAAGACAAAAATATTAAAAATCAGCTGGGAGCTTCTACAGTTGTGATAATGTACAGTGACCGTGCAGTACTGTGTAACATAAATATTTCTTTATGATGAGATAATTATGTAAGATAGTTTATTATCAAGGTACTTTGAATTTTTGCAGAAGTTGCTTTCTCTAGTTTACCATGAATTTTTTTATTTTGGAATCAACGTTTCATTTCAAGTCAAAAATAAGCTTTTGAGTGAATGATTTTAGCGCTCATTCCTTTACTAAACATACATAATGTCAAAAAAGTGAAATTTTCTAAACTCACCCTGATCCTACCCCATCCAGCAACCCTGGAGGCCACACCGCCGCCGATGAAGGCGTAAGTGATAGGCACGGTCCTCACTTGGTTGTTCAGGGCAACGGTAGAGGACGTGATGAGGATACCAATGTCATTCTTGATGGTAGCTGAGTTGTATTGGGCGTGGTTGACATGGCGAGCCAAGGTGTAAGTAGCGCCACCGCTGTTCCAGTTGTTGGTGCCGACTGTCACACGAAGGCCGCTGTGGAGTGAGATATCGAAAATGAATAAAGCTAAAAATTTTATGACACATATGTTCTCCAAAATGAAATGGACCATTTTAAACTTTAATAGCTTAAATCAAGGTCGCGCAAGGCATCCGTTGTTGAAAGTATTTTTGTTTACACTTTCGTCGATATAAATTTCGTTTCAATCTTCCGCATTCTGCTTATTTTTGTACCGCATTATATGTATGCGATGTGGAGAATATAAACAATAAATGAAACACTGGCAATGCCCATCATTATGGAACCAATATCAAGTCAAGAAAAAAGAAGTAAATGTAGTAAAAGTGGTTCAAAATCAGATTTTGAACTGATGAACTATTCTAACAGACTCAGCAAGTAGCTAGATATAACAGAGATCAACTAAATCTGTACTTGAAGATAGTAATCTTAATCTTGATAACCTTGCAGACTAAGAGCTTTACAGACTACTGTTTTTTAAAACTCGTTGGTAGCTAAAATAACATCAGATATCAGGTGCTACCATTATTCAGTTGTATCAACGAAACCATGATGGGCAGAGCACGTCAGTACGGCCCTAACGCATTCCAAAAAACCTAATCCTTACCTAGACAGATTGTTACCGCTGAGCACAGCAGCGATGCAATGAGCAGCAGTCAAGACAGTTCGCTGGGTGATGAGCGAACCTCCGCAGAGAAAACTCCTCACCAGCACTCCGTTGGTCATAGCCACCATGTGAGGATGGCTGCCGGGAGGTGCCTGGGTGCCACCGACGATACGGGCGTTAGCATCGGTGTGGTCGAAGAAGATGGACATGTCATCTTCGGGCGTTGGGAGGGCTAAAAATGAAAATTGGTGTTTTAGTACATGATGTTTTTAAGAAGAATATACAAGATATGTGGGACAAGAAAGACAAAATAAAGACGGAAAATGAAGACGATAAAGCAATTCATTGAACTAGAAACAAGAGAAAACTGCACGGTTAACATAATAATGTATCAAGCTAATGAAATGAGGCATTATGTATATTAACTGCCTATACGATACTACTTTAATAAATATTTATTAGATAATAGCGACTCGGCCCAGCTTTGCACAGATGAATCTTTAAGGTTCTCAGTTTTTCTCTACTATAATATACACATACTCTAATATACATACAACTATACCTTCCTAATGAATTACTTTGTCTATTGGTGAAAAACGCTTAAAAATATGTTTTGTAGTTTTTGATTTAATAGCAAACAGACTTAGTTTTATAATATGTAAGGATATATATGAATTAGCTCTGTGCTTGTAATTGCCTTCCAATCGTTTTAAAGTCCATAGTACACACGTACTATGGATTACTCTCGATTTTGGATAAAAAATAGCTCTGGTCTGATGCAGTAATGATGAGTGATTAAACAAACAAAAATACTCTTCCTGACTGACCAAAGTTCACTGGGAAATAATTAAACAATCAGCGGCACGTTAAAAATGCCTAAAATAGATAATCATTAGAACAAAAATACTGCGATAATTGACTCTGTAAATTTTCCGGTTAAACTAAAAAACAGAACTTATTCAAAGATTTAAACTAAGCAGCTGATAATACCGATTATACAAATATTACTAAGACCATAATCAATGATACAGACATCGATCATAGACACTGATTTGAGATATCATTGTAGATATCTATTATGAAAAGAATAATATAATCACATAATCTGATTAGTTTGTTGAAACCTAACTAAATATACGTGAACACAATGCGATGTAAGATTTTAATTAGAAACGAATTGATTAACGTGATTAAGCAATTTATTAATGTTTGAGTTAGATTCGTATCGAACTCTGAAACTATTGCGAAAGAGATGAAAAAACACCTGAAAAACTACTTGACATGGTGATCGAAAATTGGTTAATTGACCAGGCTTAAATAAAACGAAATAAAGAACAGAATCAAATGAAGTGGATGATCAGTCAACAAAGGAAAACTGAAATACGAGTTTCTGAAAACACACAGATGCAAACTGAAAATACTCAGTCATCATATCTATGAATAGTATAATGTATAATGGAATCTCTGTTTCCCTTGATCACGAGATAACTTAAGAACCAAGTCGTTTTCATCAATCTTTTTTTTAAGGTTTGCTTCTACATGGTAGGTTTGACAAAAAAAAAAGAATTGCACAGAAAATTTTAAAATTTCAGAAAACTACTAATAACTTTGGCATGTTTGAAAGTTCTTCTAAGACAGGACAACGTCTTTAGGGTCAGCTAGTTGTATGATAGATATTGTATGTATATTGTATGACACGTGATTTGATGTGAAATTTAAGGGTGTGGAAAAATTAAAAACTAGATAATATTAGAAGTAAGAGGAAGACAAGAAGTGGTATTAGTCATGATATAAGAATTAATCAAAGAATAGAAGAAAATTGAAGAAATCAGGTGGGATCGCAGTCAAGCACAAGTTTATATCAATTAAAAAAATATATCTTGAGGGAAATTCAGATGATAAATGTGGATGACTTATAAAATAGGGAAAATCGAAGAAACAAAGGACGGGCTGTGTGAAAGTTGATACGAGAAGTTAGAAAGAAATACTAAGATGATGGCTAATAAAGAAGATGACAACTCCAAATAAATTGTAATAAGGTTAGTTGAATAATAATAATAGTCCTATCTCGACAGCTTCAAATAAGTTTTCCATAAAGCCGTAGTAATTAAGATGTTTGAAACGTATATCATAGAACAAAAGATATTATTCAAATCTGTCGTCGTGTATCGTATGAATGTAGCAAAACCCAAAATGAAAATATTACGCGGCTATTTATTTTGAGGCAAACCCGCCACCTTATTGCCAACAACTGCTACTACTAAAAGCCAAAATCAATAGTGGGGACTATAAGAAAAGTTCTGAATTGAAAATCATATAATTATACAGATGAAAATGCAAGATAAAGGTTTTGAAGAGGGTTGGCTGAACGAAAGAACAGGAGTGGGTTTTTAGTCAGTATAAGTCTGACACTATCTCCCGCTCCGCCCAAGAGCGAGATTTGTCATTAGATGATTTTCCAAGCTAAAAAAAAACTTTTTACAAAAAAAAGATAACCGACATCACTAAAAGAGCACTAAAAGGATCAAAATAACTTTAATTTCGGAAGTCGGTGTTAAATAAGATACAAATAATACCGAAAACACCGACTTCCGAAATTAAAATTATTTTGGTAGTAAGTATTAAAGTTATCTTTTTTTTGTAAAAAGTTTTTTATTTCACAGTTTTTAGTTGGGATACACTTATAAACAGAGTGCTTATTTCTCATGACAATTCCAATTAATCCAAACATTACTAGGTTACATTGTTTTATTATAAAGTTCCTGTGTCTACCTTCATCTTCCGGCTCCAACATCAGATCTGTTCGATAGTACCTTATAGCCAAAGTGCATCTCACAACAATTCTAATAAGCCCAAACACGGCTAGGTTACATTGATTAATGACGGAGTTCCAGTGCCTACCTTCTGGCTCCATCATCATCATCAGATCAATTTGATGATACCATTTTCAACGGAACTATTCAGAACCATTAATTTATTTGTATTATCATAGTCGCTTAACTATCTTCATTGTGATATTTATGCGAGCATGAAGTTCCGTTAACCATTTCTGGTCTTCTTCATCAGTTCCACTTCAACAAATGTTACTTTTTAACTGTAAATGCTTAAGTTCTCGATGAAAATACCAAAATCACTATGCAGTTGCCTATAATATTTGAGGAGTTCCCTCAATTTCACCAAGATTCCATCATCAGATCCTGATTTGGTGACTATGGGACCATTTGGGAAGTATACCCTTTCTAAAAAAATATATTTTTTCAAATCGGTTGGCAAGCGACGAAGTTATGCGCGAACAAACATTAAAAAAAAAATACAAACATCCGAATTGAGAACCTTCTCCTTTTTTAGAAGTCGGTTAAAAAAAATACAAACATCCGAATTGAGAACCTCCTCTTTTTTTAGAAGTCGGTTAAAAAGCCATGTTGTCAAAGATGAAGCAAAAAGTGATGTAGAAAACATAGTTAACATGTGAGTTGAAAATTATTAAGAAATAATTGTTGTTTCACACACACCACATGTGGAAAACCTTAACAGAAGTCAGTGTAGAGGGAGATGAAATTATATTAATAATTAAAAACTGAGAAGAAAGCAGAAAATTATAAATATAACGCACCAACCAACCCATACAAAGAATAAAATGGACAGGAATATGATGGAGATAGTCCCAGGTTGATAGTAGATAGTAATAATGATTGGGATGGATATCCAAAGCTTTACTAATTTTGTATAAATAAACAATGCATTTTATACTCACCGAAGCACCCAACCAGGAGCGTAATCACCAGAAGACCGGTTTTAATGTACATGTTGAATAACGCCCGAAGAGAGTATGCTAGTTTAACACCACACACTAATATTTATAATAATGACGAGGAAAATAATCATTAATTCTAATAGATTATCATCGATAAACAGTTCAAAATAGTACGCAATTGTACCGTCACAGAAGTGTTATCAGTGATGGTGTTAGACGACGGTCAAATAGTTACAAATCGATACAGGTAAATATCAGATTAGCTGAAAATCGGACAACCGTACTCCAAAGTCGACCACATCGTCGCTTGACTTCGACGAGTCAAAAGCAAGCCTATCAATTATGATAAAAAATCCCATGAGCTTTGTGTTAAACGTATTTTTTGAGAGGAGATTATGAGACGTCATGTAATTCTTCAAGGCAAGGTCAACAAACTCGGAAGAGGGATGATCTTTGCTGGATTAATAAGCGTTGCTGAGATTCGAGTTGCGACTGTAGAAATCTATGTCTCGCTTGACTAGGACATGAATTATGTTTGAAACTATTTAGTTGATTGAAGGATGCCTGCAAAGGAGGAAAAGAAAAAGAGGAAGAAGCTTTCTTGTCAGAACCAGTGTGGTATCGCGTTGGCAGGACTCAAAATGTTGCTGCGTCCAGAGATACCCACGACACAGCTGTACCTACCTGTCGACACTACATCACATCACAAAGGTTAAGAAGATTGTGGAGTATGTACGCGTGGAGACAAACTGGACTTTAAGAGTTGTGTAGTTGGAGTCGCATCAAAACACTAATTTGTCATTTGCAGTGCGGGTGCCGACTTAACATTCGAACTAACCGAACTCCATTAAGGGAGGTCTCCATTAAAGGAGGTCGAGGAGAGTTTTGGCTATAGGGCGTCTTATATTATCTTATCTTTGTGGTCTGGTTTCCGCACTTAGTCTTTATCACACAATTGCGTGGGCCATGGCGGCCTTTACTCCAACCAGCCCACCTCATTCCAGAAACAGATGAGTCTCTTCAGTTTGCTATGGGCGTCCATCAGTGAATTCGGTGCTCCCAAGGTCCGTGTTCTTATCTCACTGACGGCTGTGCACGCGAGGAGCATATGCGCGACAGTTTCTTCTGACTCCATGCATCTTCTACACAGAGGACTATCTGTGATATTCATAATGAAAAAGTGTTTGTTCAGCTATAGGGCATCATGTATCGACGATTTCGTGGAAGGATACCTTGCAGTGAGACACGACGCCATCATTTCTTGTGCTATAGTTGATGAATTGTTATTATGATTTTTTATAGACACGGCACTGCACTGCTTGTTGGTTGCGCAGTACTCGGATCCATACAGGACAGCAGGTCTAATCGCTGTCTTATACAAGTGTCCTTTAACTTTAACTGGCATTTTCTTATCATACATGACATGATGATTGTGAAATATGTATGATTTTTTGATATAATGATTTGGTTTTGAATGGACAACATAAAACTTTTTGTTTTACTTAGTTTCAACCACTTAGTGCCAAGTGTTCCAACCATTTTTTAGAAGCTTTTTTTATCGATATATGTTTTTTGCAAATCATTTTTTTATTATTACGCATATTTTTTAAGGAAAAAAGACAAGTAAATTTTAAATAGATTATATTTGTGCGTATAATATTCCTTACTTACCTTTACTCACAATGACTTTTGATTATACGTACCTACGTAATTGGAAAAACCTTCCGTATTTCAATTAAAAAATAAATAAACCTATCTACAGTTTTAAGATTAGCTTAAAATTTTAGATAGTGATCTAAAATGATTATTTTACAACGAATCAAGTTTGTTAGGTATTATCCAATGAAAATACTAAAAGATCGATAAACAATTATCTGGCAATCTGTCTGCTATCGCATATTCAATCACTTTCAATTATAATGGTAAAGTGCTGGTGGCTACTGGTTGTACGCAAACGATCTAAGGTCCTTAAATTGAACTCATAATAAATGATCACTAGTCATCCTGACATGGGGTTAGGATGACAGGTGATCAGGGGTTGGATTACATTAGTAAGAAGGTTATAATGTTCTGGTGTATCGTGGGATACACTCGTATATGCTTTGAAGCACTTTTAGCAAACCTATTAATAAAAGGAAAATGGGACACTTTTGTATAAACTTTTTATCTAGTGCTGTTTTCGAGTAAGTGTTTTGAAAAAGAATTACAACATTATAAGACTGATTATAGTATATAATATATTCTCATGTGACGTTTTTGGAACAACAAAAATATAATACAAACGACTTTAAAGTAAAAAAGCACCAAAAAGAGTAAAATACCTTTAATTTCGGAATTATATACCGCTCCGCCAAACTTAAACAGTGTGCAAGTTCTATAGTAAGATACTTAAAGAAATCAAAAATCACTTATAGCCTATTATAACTTACATCTTATGACATTCTAATAAGCCTAAACACGGCAAGAATACAGTGTTTTACTACAGAGTTCCCGTGCCTACCTTCCACCTTACGGCTTCATCATCAGATCACAGCGATAGTACCTAGCCAGAGAATATCTCATGACAATTCTAACAAGTCTCATGACAATTCTAATAAGTACACCCCTAGTATACGCTGATGCCAGGCCATGCTGATATATTACGGAAATGCGGTGCCTACCATATGGGTTCAACAATAGATCAGTTTGACGGACACATACTTTTTTTCTTCAGTCAGTCGTCGATTACATGTTTATACAAAGCAATTTTCCTGGTTATGACAATTCTGCTATGATCCTTTGCGGAGTTCTGTTCCATATCTTCGAAGCTCATTCAGATCATGACAATATTTCTATGGAACCACTGCGGGAGTATACTCTTTCAAACAAAAATGTTCAAAATCAGTCTTTAATTGATCGAGAAATCGGTCAAAATACATTTAAAAAATCTCCTCCTTCTTGAAGACGATTAAAAAATACTAAGACGTTATTCTGTGTATTGCTTTACCAAAAGTTAAATTAACATTTAGCTTTGAATGTCCCTCTGCATCAAAAACTCACCAATGTTTCTAGTCATCTTCTCTTGTGCTACTTTAAACCATTTTTGATAAGTAAATAAATTAAACATATAAAATTTGAACACACGCCTATTAATTAGTTGATTGAGAACTGGAGCACCCCAATGATGTTCATTGGGGTGCTCCAGTTCGATGTGACAATTCTTATCGATGATGGCCGGAAATGCCTAAATACTTCAGACGCTGAAAGTATGTTAGGTCTGATACCTTGTCGACAATGAACTCATCAGGGACCTACATAATCGATATAGAATAGAATTATAATTTTGATTCATTCTAAATGTCTGAACACTGATTTGATTTGGCGTTCTTCAGGTATCTATTCTTTGTCCAATTCTTTTTCTGCTGCATATGCTAAACATCTTTATTCAAGTAGGTGTCTTCGGGAATGAGGATAGCAGCTCAGTCCTAGAAAGATACTCAATATAAGTGTGCTCGTGAATTGGTCGACTAATATTATAAATGTGAAAGTAACACTGTCTGTTTGATACCTCTTCACGTATCACAAATTTTTGTTGAAACTTGTCACTCGGGTAAGCTATGTCCTGGATTAAAACATTACTCAACTTATTATTATGAGGCCGTAGCATCCCACTATCAGGACACAGGCCTCCTCTCTCTTCTTTCCAGTTTGGTCTATCTTGAGCAATCTCAGCCCACTCCCTTTAGGTAGGAGTCTAATTCGTCTCGCCATCGCCACATCACTCAAGATTAGGACATTGGATACTATTTATCGTGAACATACTTTTAGTGGTATATGGAACTAAAGTATAAAGTCCCGCAACCTCCGTTGAAAAGGGAAGTTTCTCCGACCAGATGGATGTTGTGTTGATGATGTTGCTTTTGGTTTGCGCAACAGCCCGATAAATTATTTCGCGTGGAGAACTCTAATTGCGCAACGCAGTTAAATTAGTTCTTATGTGACGCTATGGATGTCGCTATATACTCATTGTTCCATTAAAGGTTCCTAGTGAAAGGTCTCCTCTCTTGGACAGGAATTGTGCCATAGTACATCATCATACAGTTCCGGGTTCAAACGCAGCCAGGCGCATTACTTTGTGTAATTGATTTCATCACCACTGCTCTCAAAACGGTTAAAGAAAACATCGTGAGGAAACCGGCATATCCTAAAAACAAAAAATCGAAGACATGTGACATCTACCAACACGCAAGAAAGGAGGTCTGAGTTCCAACAGTAGGAACATTATAAGGCCGACTATGCTATTCTATGCTACATCACGTGGGCCTAGTGCAAGTTGGTGGATATCACGTTTTCGAATTTTAGCTGCCTATCATATCTAATTAGATGTCGATGTATTTCGATAAATAATTTAATCATGATTTAAGCGTGTTTATAATAAAGTCTAGTGATAACAGCTGTATTTAGTGATATCAATCCAGCTAATGCAGTAGCAGGGTTAGTAGTGTTGGCCCAGTGGTAACGGCCCCGACTTACGAGTTGTGGGTCGCGGCTTTAAATCCAGATAGGCACATGCAGCACAATGCTTTTTTTTTGCTTTGATTGAGGTTCGCGAGCATATTCGTAAGAAGTTCGCAGTAGTATCATCACAACGTTAATGTTTCTCTGTTTGGGTGGAGGTGTCTGCATTTTTGTTCAAGAAAACATCGAAACCTTAGAGCGACCAGATATAACTTCGCTATCTGTTGAGTTTATATTCGAAGTTTGTGCAACAGAAATAGTTCGGCAAAATACTGTTATTGTAGTAATATATTGGCCCCAAAAAAATAGGGAGACTGATGTATTTTATGGTTCTCTTAAAAAACTTTTGCGGTTACTAAGAATCAAAGACAGTAAAAAGGATATTATTATCGGTGGAGATTTCAATGTTAACATGTTGGAAAATTCAAACAGTACTACAGATTTACTTAACACTATGACTAGTTATAATTTTGACCAAATGATTAAAGAACCTACCAGAATTAGTAAAACAAGTGCAACATGTATAGATTTAGTATTTACAAATTTTAAATTAAAAAACTTAAAGGCCTCTGTTGAAAACTTCGGACTTTCTGATCATAAGGGAATAATACTATCAGTACCTAAAAAAACAGACATAAATGAACGGAAATCGTGGTATATAAATAAAAGAATATTTAATGAAAAAAATATGGAAAACTTTAAGACGCAACTTAGTAAAGTAAATTGGCAATCAATATTTAAAGATGACAAAAACGTAAATTCAAACTATGAATCTTTCCACACGAAAATAGTAAGTATTTTAAATGTCTGTATTCCAAAAGTCAAAATAAAAATTAAAAACAAAACAAAAAAGTCATGGCCAACTACCGGTTTAAAAGTGTCTTGCCAGCACAAACGTTTACTCAAAGCATTTCTAGCACAAAATGAAGCCCCTATATTGTTAAAATATTACAAAAATATGAAAACTCCTAAAAAAAGCAGTTTATAAATCTAAAAAAAACATAAATATTAAAAGGATACAAAATAGTACCAATATTTCGAAAACCATGTGGCAAATAATAAAAGAACGCACCAATAAAACAACCAAACGCATAAAGAAAAATATAAAACTAAAGATACAAAATACAGTAACGGAAAACCCCACGATAGTTGCAAACGCATTTAACGACTTCTTTAGATCAGTTGGAGGAAAATCCAGTCATCAAACTGGTCGACCGGTCATAACAAAAAATGATAAATCGTTATTTGTCAAACCTGTAGATGAATATGAAATACTCTCAATTATAAGAAACCTTAAAAACAAGAGAAGCTACGGTTTTGACGAAATTCCACCCACATTAGTTAAAAAATGCGCAAGGGTTCTAGCCATACCACTTACACTCTTAATAAATCAATCCTTTACAGAAGGAACCGTCCCACATCTACTTAAGATCTCGGTAATCAAACCAATCCATAAAAAAGATTTGCAGACTGACTGTAATAACTATCGCCCCATAGCACTTTTGCCTACCTTCTCAAAAATTTTAGAAACTGCTATGTCGTCATGCCTGTATTCTTTCTGCGAGACATTCAATATATTTAACGACAGCCAAAATGGATTCAGGAAAAATAAATCAACAACAAATGCGGTTTATAGATATGTGCAAAAGATCTTAAATATAATCAATGAAAAGAAATACGCTATAGGTATCCTTCTAGACATGAGTAAAGCATACGATAGAGTTCAATATAACATCCTCTTGAATAAACTGGATGGAATAGGTGTACGTGGCATAGCTCATAAATGGTTTGCGTCTTACCTCGAAAACCGTTCACAATATGTAGAAATTGAGCACTACAATCATAGTACTGGGGAAATCGCTAATATTAAATCGGAAGAGACTACTGTACATAAATCAATCCCACAAGGTAGCGTACTCGGATGCATATTATTTCTTATCTACATAAATGATCTCCCTAAAAAAATAGATGCCGAAAGCGTTTTATTTGCTGATGACATTTCTGTTGTCTTTCCTTGCTCAAATAATATGACCCTTCACAATGACATTCATCGAATTCTATCTGACATATATACTTGGTTAAATGAACACAATCTCGAACTAAATTTCGTTAAAACAAAAATTATGCAATTCAGACCTTACCAAAAACGACCCCTTGACATAAAATTTACCTTTAACGACATTACATTAGACTGCGTGGATAATTTTAATTTATTGGGACTTAACATTGACACTAACCTAAACTGGAAATCTCATATAGCACACATAAGTAACAAAATTTCTAGGTTTTCTTATGCGCTATCGGAACTGAAAAGATCTACGGATTTCAAATCTGCAAAAGCAGCCTATAGCGCATACGCGCACTCTTGGCTCCGTTATGGTATAATGTTATGGGGTAATAGTACGAACGCCGATAAACTTTTTAAGCTACAAAAGAGATGCATACGCATCTTAACAAATATAGGATGTATGGACAGCTGTAGACCACATTTTATAAAACATAGTATACTTACGCTTACGTCTCTGTATATCTTTGAAATATGTCTGTTTGTCAGGAAAAATATGTCACTTTTCCCCTTAAATAAGGATCATTACACCCAGCCTCGAAATTTGCGACACCAAAATGATCTAGCATTACCGGTTTCAAAGCTATCTATTTTCAATACAGACCCTTATGTTATGTGTATTAAGATATATAATGAAATTCCAAAGTCCTTAAAAGAAATTAAAACACTCGATCTATTTAAAACACAATTGTTCACTTATTTGAACCAGAAGTGCTACTATACACTGAAAGAGTTTTTTGAAGAAAAAAAAAAATAAATAAATAAATAAGCGCAGATACATAATAAACTACAAAAATTCATTATTACTATTGTTATTATCATTATTTTCATTTTATTTCCATTTATTTTGACATTAATATTTATTTTGACATTTAATTGATTTGACATTATTTTAATAGATGTAATACTAATAATTTTTGCTTTTCCTTTTTAAATGTAAATGTGTTTTTAATGTGTATTTTGAAATGTATTTATTTTATTGAAATTTATTTGTTTGTTTTTGCAGTGCCCTTACAGGGTGCATGTTTGAAACTTTTAATTTTTATTCCAACTACTGTACAACATGTTTGCAATAAACTGATTTGATTTGATTTGATTTTATTTGTCGATTTGGACCAATTTTTGTTTTTTTTTTTAATTATATATATTTAGTTCATTAAATTAAGTATATGTTATGTAATATATATTATATTTATTGTATTGTATCTGTGATTCATTTGTATATCTTTTTATATTAACCTTTTTTTTTTCTCTCTCTCTTTTATTGCACCTACCACTATTCTTTTCTGCATCACCCAAAGGTTGACTGGTAGAAAATGCCTAAGGCATTAAGTCCGCCTCTGTACCTTTATGTGCATGAAGTATTAATTAAATAAATAAATAAAAAATAATGCTTGGTAATTTATTTCATCATCAATGCTCTTAAAATGGTGAAGGAAAACATCGTGAGGAAACCGGCATGTCCTAGAATCAACAATTCAAAGAATTTGACATCCACTATTCCAACCTGGGCTCACGGGATGGATTACTACTACCAATTCCCTCTCCTCGAGAAGTGGTCTGAATCCCAGCAGAGGAAACATTATCAAGCTGATCATGTATCCAGCTAGTCAGTAACTACGCAGTCAAGTGGGGAACAACACGTCTTAACAATAAAAGCCGGTATAACTGATGACACTTAATGCAACATCACGCACGCAAATACTCGTCCAGAGAACACGCGCGGTGCCACACCTTGGTGCGTCAACGGGTATCACAGATGACCTGCCGAGGTGCGAGGATTGAAGACGATTCGCTAACCGCTATAACAAGCCACGTTAATGCGAGCCACTCACCATCACGACACTTGTTCCAGAGGCTTTTCATAAAGGCTTGATCAAGCCAAACTAATCGCTTATGAGGCCTTCAAGCCTTGGATCAAGCTACGTGATGTGAGTGGCCAGCATAAGGCGGCCACGTATCACGTGTTAATTTGCTATTTGTCACCTTAGAATTTAGAAGGATGTAGTTTTTTGAACTGGCTTTTTGAAGTTTATGATCTGAATAAAAGCAGACGACAGTGTTTTTAGAACAATTTAATTTTTATAATTCCATTCTTTCAGGTCGAGATTTTATCTGACTAATGTTTTTTTTTTGTATGTATGTTGTGTAGGTACCTACTATTTTTGCCTAATTACTATATTTTTATTGTTTATCTGCATTAGGTTACCTACTTCGTGTATTGAATTAAATACAGATGTAATGCCACGTTTACATGTGGGATCAGCCTCAGCCAATCGCCATGATTTAAACGGGGTTTCCCCGTTTACACAATGGCTAGGGAAGGCGATTGGCCGAGGCTGGGCTCATGTGTAAACGGGGTATTATGATGCGTTTACACGTGGGCCTGGCCTCGGCCAATCGCCATTATTTAAACGGGGTTTCCCCGTTTACACAATGGCTAGGGATAACGATTGGCCGAGGGTGGGCCCACGTGTAAACGGGGCATCAGAATTACCTAAATACTTTTTGAATGTAAGTCTTATTACAATAGAATAGCAATCTCAGATCATTTAGTAGCGCTTTGGTGTTCAACTAATGATATTTGCTTCCAACCAGGACTTCATACTGCTGATCCGGACGTAAATGTCAGGGTAACCTCGAGCGCAGGGTTTCATCCAAGAGACGATTCCAATCTGCTGGCCATTATCGACGCGGGTCAGAGCACTGCCGGAGTCACCCTGGAAGTGAGGAAATAAGGATTTGAATTCCATCTTAACAGGGACTCGAAAAAGAAGAACAGCTTATGTCTGCCTCTGTGAACAGTCTAGATACCGGTTTGCCACCTGCTTAGTAAAGTTAGAGTCCGTTCACCCCCCCTAGCCAAGTTATAATCGTAACGTTCGCACCGAACGCCTCGAGTAGGCCATGCCTCCGATTCCTTTGTTCTGACGTCATCTCAACGCTCCGTCACGTGGACAGAACAAAGGAATCGGAGGCGTGGCCTACTCGAGGCGTTCGGCGCGAACGAAACGATCGTAACTTGGCTAGGGATGTGCAATAGCATAGTCGGCCTTATAATGTTCCCACTGTTGGGACTCAGGCCTCCTCACTAGGAGAGGGAAGCATGTGCAATACTTGAACAATATAATGTAGGCTACCATTTTAGTTTTGTTGTTATTCTAACATTTTCACAGAATTTTATGAGATACTAGTGACACGAAATTTGTGGCATTTCTCTCCGATAATAACCATGTCTATCCACTTAAACCTTTCTCATGAATCACTTTGTCTATTAGTAAAAACTGCATGAAAATCTGTTCAGTAGGTAGTTTTTGAGTTTATAGCGAACATACAGATAGAAATACACGGTGGGGGAGACAGTCAACCCTGCGTCTATGGTCTTGTGGTCGCAAGTGCGACTGTTGAGCTTGAGGGCTTGGGTTCGATTTTCGGGTCGGGTAAAAATAGCCATAGGATTTTTCTATTAGGAATAAGTATGTAGCAGCCTAGAGTTTGAAAGTTGGTAGTGTGATAACTTGGTCAAAAACCATTATTTTGAAGAAAAAAAAAACACATTAAGTGAATTAAAGAGTACGTGCATCAAACAAGTTTATTCCAAAATCAAACTGGCCACTAACAAAAAGAAAAGAATAAAATGTGACCATTGACGAATATAAAAAAAAGTAATGAAAGAATAGAATCTTAGAGTAGTGAATTTTGTTTGTTTCAAATCTCAAAATATTTCGAGTGATAGGTAAAATTAACTTGAATTTCTCTAATATATAATTTGTTTCAATAAATTGTCTTTTAATTATCTCACAGATGGTGTAAAAAGTAGAGTATCCAACACGGGGATAAAGCTGTCTTTGTCATGGGCGGCTTGAATTCCTCACTTCACTCAGGTTTCAATATTAACACCCTCGCAATGCTCGGGAGTTAACTATATAAATCCCTTACTGTCGTTCGAAATTAAAATTAGCAACCTTCGTTTCGTTCGGAATTCAACATGCCGCCCGCGACTTAAAGACACTGCTTTATCCCCTAGTCATATAATCTACTATATTATCCCGAGAATATGTTCCCTCGGGACAAATTTCTACATACTTGCGGGCGAAGCCACTAGCAGTAGCTAGTTTAAAGTAAAAACAATACCGTCAAACGGGGTGAATAGGAACAAAAGTTAGGTTTTCACATTGGTATATATTTATAATTTATTTCTATCAAAGCATCCGTTTTTATTACAATTAATGAATAAATAGGAGGACTTAAATGCTGGGAAAAATTGACAATTAACGTGAAAATCCCCTTCAAACTTTTGTTCCTATTAACCCCTGCGTTCCCATTCACCTCGTTTGACTGTATTTAACTAATTTCATAACACAATACTCACATAGCAGAATCCATAGCCAGTGGCACGAAATGTGCAGATCTCGGTATTTGGGTTAAAAGGTGTGGTCGGCCAACGAGCCTTACATTCTTTGCCATCCAAGACGATGGTGGTTAGCTCTTGAAGTTTCATAGGAAAGTCACCGTATTCCTGGAACATTTTATTTTATTAACTTGTTTTACTGCTGGGAAAAGGCCTTCTCCTTCTTCTTCCAAACCTCTCTATCTCGTGTGATCTTTGACCAAGTTTACCCTGCAAACATGATCAGTCCCCCTAGCCAAGTTACAACCGTTTCGTTTCGATTCTCTTTTCGTCGATCGTCTCGAGTCGGCTACGTCTGCGATTCCTTTATTTTGACGTCATCTCAATGCTCAGTCGTGTGGTCAGAACAAAGGAATAGGAGGCGTGGCCGTCTCGAGGCGATCAACGAAAAGAGAATCGAAACAAAACGGTTGTAACTTGGCTAGGGGAGCAGAGATCCATTTAACGACCTAAATTGAACTGTTAAAGGGATGGAGCTATATAGGGTGTACAGCTCCATTCCTCTTTCTCGCTCGCACCAAACCAACCCCCAAACCAAGTCCTAGTCCTGGAAAACCATGACTTGTTAAAATGTCAGGCGTCGCCCCCGATCATTACGCCACCTTCGCCTAGGTCGACCTTCCTCAATCCTCGCGCATCTGTCCGGGTGCATTCGTGCGTCGTGACCAGCCCGCTCCCACTTCAGCCTGGCTGTTTTTCCCCGACAATTGCCACTAGAGTTATGTAGCGCAGCGCTTAACACAACTGTTATACTCTGTACCATTCATTACACGTTGAAAATCTTAAAGTCCAATTTAAGAAAAATATACTATACTATCTCTCTATCTTTTACTCTGGTGCAAATGGAAATTGCATTTTTGCTATCCTTTTCAACGCCACAGTCAGATATATGAGATAAATAAACAGATTGAAACCAATTTAAATTTTTATGTCAACATACGCAGTTTACGATATAACTGTTGGTATTTTGGAACCATTTTTTACATATTACCAATTATTTGTATCTTACCGAGTACCTCCCCCACCCTGCGACTTTGACGAAAACTCCCGGAGAGACAAACGAGAAGTCGAGAGTTACGGGCCGCACGAAGTCGTTGAAGACAACGTTAGTTGTAGTGAACACGACGGCGATGTCGTTCAGTTTGACATCAGGAATGTAGTCGGAGTGTATCACGCTTCGAGGTATCAGATCGTAGAAAGTGCCGTTGGAATCCAAGCGGTTGGTACCAACTAATGCACGCACTAATCTGTCGAGAATAAGAGTGATCAATAAGAATGATAAATTACAAAATAACTGATTAAATGTGCGTTTTTAAAGGTAAACTTTCAAATAATTAATATAAGGAACTGATATTTTTGAACTGTGATCAACTTCAGATCAACTTAGAATTACAAGGTTAGAGTTATTCCTTTTTAGACATGACTATCGGAGGAAAATTACATATTCATGACAACCGACATTAAGACACGTAGAACGCACCCTAGAGAGTCACTTAAGAACTAAATTGACCATCTTGCCATTGTTAGGTCCAAATGGCGATCTTCCTTGTTTGATGTCCGCAATATTGATAACGACAACCATCTGGTAGTTGCGGTTCGGCTCAAGGTTGCAGTTTTCCGTCCAGCTGGAGGATTTGGCCAGAACAGAAGAGGTTTCCTTAAGAGCAAACTGTATGACTCTGCAACCCTTAAAACTCACCTTCATCTCAAATTGGCAGAGATGATAATATTGAGATGGATGTGTGAAGTAACAAAAATGGATAAAGTGAGAAATGAATATATTAGAGGAAGTTAGATAGTGTCGACAGTGACTGAAAAGTTGAAAAGGAATCGTTTGTCTTGGTATATGAAGAGAAAGAATGAAACGCATGTTAATAAAAGAGTTATGAGCATACATATTGATAGATGGAGAGAGAGGCCAAAGTAAATATGGATGGATTGTGTAAGGAGTGACATGAAACAAAATGGAGTTAGTGATAGCGTGACGGTTCACAGGACTGAATCGAATAAGGCAGGAAGTTGATGACTTACTATACTGTGTTATTGCTTAACACACAGAACAATTCCACGTCAATTTGAAGTTATCACAGCTCAATTCAATTCGGAAGTGCGAAACAAGATAAAAATAAGTTTATTACTCGGTTTTGATGTCCGTAGTGTAGAGACAATGAGCAGCTGTCAGGATAGTACGTTGACTGACCAGAGAGCCCCCGCAGAGTAAGGCGGTGGTGGGTACACCAGTAGTCAGGGCCACCATGTGAGGGTGGCTACCGACGGCCGCGTCAGTGCCACCGACGATTTGCAAGCCATTACCTAAGGTGTATAAGGGAGATAGATCATCTTTGGGTTCATGTAGTCATGGCAGGGCTAGGAAATTAAAATATTTTTATTCTTGTAATCTAAGATAAGACTGAGTAAGTTAGAGATTATTTTTTTCTAGGCCTTTAAAAACAATTATTGTTCGGAGTTCTTTTTTTAATTTGAATAAAAAATATCCTTTACGCAAAATCGTCAAATAGATAGAATTTCTCATTTGCATAAGGAAAATTAAGTAAGTTAGAAACCTTTTGGAACAGAAAAATTACGCATAAATTGACAAATGACGAAATATTTCAACTACGCTCTCAATATTCTTTATATTTGAAATGATAATTGCCGCTATTTTATTGCTATTTTCAATATAAGATTTTATAACAGCAGTACATTCTTTTTTAAATTTCACAGTATGTATATGCTAAGTTAGTCACCTGTTTTACGCTTCACACATTTTCTTAATACCTATGTGTTATTAGTGAGTAAGAAAAATATATAACTTCTTATGTGTGAGGCAGTAGAATTCTTTTTTCTTTCTTTCTTTCTTTTCTTTACAAAGCTTCCGGTTTTCGTGGAGTTTGAACTTGATTGACCTTCGCCAAAAAATAATTTTCTAGGTTATCCGCTATCGTTCAACGATTAAGGCCATAATATTTTATAGCTGTACCTACTGACTAAAGAAATCCTACAAAAATCACAATCCGTGGTCCAAGTTCGACGCACAATTTGATTGATTTAAGAAATTTATGTATTGAAATACACTTATTACCTCCCGAAGTCTTAATTTTAGCACCTGCCACATTAGCCACCAATATGATAAACTTGAACAGCAATGAAACTCGCAATAGCTTCATGATGACCACAGTAAACAGACAATACAGTATATCAGCTGAGCTGGAGAAGTATAATACATAACTTACGTTCAAAACATATTTATAGGTAGTATATGTATATCCATAAAACAATAAAATTAATTCGTTTCCCAAGTAAATGCTTTAATAGCATTGTGCCTATTGATAATGGTATTGATTGTCATCCTTTATTTGCTATACCTAGCCAAAGAAATAGAATTAAATATTTGCACAATATGGAATATGCATGCATTTTTTTAATTTGCTAAATTAAATAGTTTTTAGCTCTGGTCAATAAAATAAGAAAATAGAAAATTAATATCTTCTACAACAAAGAAGTTGTTGAGCTTCAAAGCTGCTGTTATGAAAGAAAAGTCCAAAATCTTGACGTTAAAGGCCATGACACCCGTACGGCCGCCAACGAAAACAGCGTCTTGGCAAGAGACAGATACTGAGATACACATATGTCGGAGAAGTCAATAGTACGGAAGCTTAAGAACGAATGAACGAGCTAAGTGAAAAGTGACACATGTCACTTTGACAGAATCCGCACTGACGTTTGCACGAACCGAACAGATAAAAGGGCGGACCGCAGAGGGGCGGTGCTCTTTCCTGTGTCGGCAGTCGTGGCAACAACATCGTCTCTCGGAGACTGTTTCACGGCTCGTTGTGTGAAGTGAATACCTAAAGCTTGCATTATAATAAATCAGTTGTATGATCTGGAATAGTTTGTTTATTGCTCGATACCCAGCCATCGCCCACAAAACAGAGTCCCTGGACAGAGCTTCAATGATGATCGGCATCCTTGCGCCGACATCAGAATTGGGATTCCGAGCAAATAAACAAGCGCAGCACGAAGGTTACGTAACGTCGGTCATGAAGAAAATGGCAAGAGCGAAGACAAGTGGCGGTCATTATTTGAAATGGAAAATTAGAAAGTGAAGACCTGGAATCAAGCACTGGACCGAATAAGATTCGAAGTTCCGTTAATCAATGTCATTATCAGTTTTGGTCTGATTAGGTTTTTTCTGGGGTTTTTCCCTAATCCTGAGCAACGAATGTTGGACCATGATGACATTGTTTCCCCAGAGAGAAATAGGAACTGAGTAAATCACCGTGTACTACCCAGATTGTGACCGGGACAAGACCGACGCAAAAGCACGTTCACGATGTACCACTTTCCGATACGTGCTTTGCTGATAATCCGAAGACACCAGTGATTACAGCAAGAATTACAAACTTTTACTTACCTGAAGTGTAAAATGCAAAGTGCAGTACGTGTGTGTGCATGCCTGCTACCAGATCAGAAAACATTTGACACAAAACGTATGAAGACCTCTCAAACGTTACCTATCAAATGTTTCCGCTGTGGAAAAATTGGACGAAGTAGGCTGTGTTTTCATAAGCAAGAAACAGTAGGAAACCGACAGAATAACGTGATATTCAAGCTTCAATATTCAATCCCCTGGCCAGCCACATCGTATCCTGCAAATGTGGCAACATGCAAGGTCACATCTCCTTCCGGTGTCCTGATGAAAGTGACTCAGCGGTGACGGTGATGCCAAGGCATCACGTAGCGAGCGAGAGGTTGACTGACGTGTGATGTCGATTCTCCACCAGGAACAAGGTCAGGTATTCACATTCCATTTTAATTCTGGTGCTGAGTGTTGTCTCTTTCACTTTTAAGTCTGTCATCACTATTTCACGGCAAATGTAAACACAGTGTTGTTACATTGGAGGGTTAGTTTAGTGTGTTCAGATTACTTGCATAGTTTAATTGATATTTTAATTCATGCTTTGCCCAACATCAGATCTATTTGCGAAGTGATATTTTGGCCGTGAAATATTGTTGCAAGGGTTCAGTTCAAATAGTATGACCACGACACATTTTTTTTGAAAAATAGCTAAAGTTCACGACGTAAACAATTGTAATTACAACTACCCTCATGAGATCCGGTAGATACCGTTTCGATTTTTTATGACAGTTATAATTCCTCCATAGATAATTTTGACGTTATTGACACTGACGTGTGCCTAGAATATAAATCTGCGATTGTTTCTACGTTGATTGGATAATTAGACTATTTTATTATCGGTATACTACAAACGCGCGTTACAAAAAGTGAACGTATCCGTTTAATTGACTCATCTTTGACTGTACAAAGACGACCATAGCGGTCTAGCGCGGAAGAATTAAAAATAATGCGTGAGCGGGTAGATAAATTGTTGCGTGCAAATATTATTCGTCAGAGTAATTTGGTGTTTGTTAGTTTAGCTCTTTTAACTTAAAAACTCGACCAGTCAGATAAAATGTGCAAAGATTGTTGTGAACTAAATAACAACGTGCCCAACCTGTATTCGTTACCACTTAGACAAAATAACTCGTTTACATACTGCGCGTTCATTTTACAAATTTAGATTATGTATCAGGTTTTCAGTAGTGTTTATGACAGCGGACAGTCGGTAGAAACATTTGATTATGCCATTCAGTTTCGAAATACGATCTAAGTTTTCCAACGGATTGATAATGTTCTTAAGCGAATAGGTAAATACCTACTTACAACGTAGTTTGAGTTGTCAATATTTTGATTATTTTGAAAACTATTGAGATCGCGATTGTGTCGGAGACTTGAAGTAGTTTTGAAAACGTCGATTAAAGCCGGATTTTTATTAGATTCGAAAAAGTGGTTGTTTTTGATAATGCAATTCACGGTATGAAATCAAGTCAAGTAGTAAAGTTAGAAGGAATAGCACCTAATAGCAGAAAGCAGGTCACGTACATTGGACTCTGCCTCCACTGTTTATCGTAGCTCAGTTAGGGCAGTTTATAGGTCTAGTAGCTTACTTTGGGCGGTTTCTGCCTAAGTTTTCTCGTGTTATTGGTTCGTTCTAAAGATTTGACATGTGGTAAAGTTTATTTTTCTTGACAACAGCGCCATAAAAACATTGATTAAGAAAAAAAATTCTATTCTTAAAAAAAAAAACCACAAATACCTAGTAGATTTGCATACTGATGCCAGTTGATGGCTATCCCAGGCGAGTGAAACCATAAAATAAGGCCTGGATCAAAAGCAGGCGATGTCCTGTAGTAGTGCCATACGTGACTTATCACGAAACTATCTCTCATTGCTTGATCATAAAGCTAATTTACAGTCGGTCAGAAAGTAAAGCTAAAAATAACTCTCTGGTAATTAGTTACGTGTTTGTTGGTGGGCAGAACATAGAGTAAAGTCCCACATACCTCGGTTGAAAAGAGAGGATACTTTGACAGGGCGGGTGTTGTCTGGTGGGCAAATGCCCGATAGATGATTTCAGGCTGTACTATATGTTCTAATCGCGCGGAGAACTTTGATTGCGTAATTCAGGATTAGTTCTTATGTGACGCCATAGATGTCACTACACGTGCTACATAAAATAAAATAAACGAGACTTTGAAACATTTTGGGTTCTGATTAAAATAATTGGTAGTTTAGTTAAAAGAATTTACAGTTCTGTGATTCAAGTAACATTATCTTACACTTGATCGCGACGGGCTTTTCACGTGTGAATGAAGAAAACGAACGTGTGATGTTCGTGTTAGAACCAATGCTAATAATGACTGTAGATACAAAATATCATATTTGGTAAGGTTTATTAGGCAAAGTCTAACTCGTGATTATCTGTACAGTTACAGAAGCTTAACCAAGTGACGACGGCTGGTGGACCCTTAGAACTGTAAATTGGCAAGATTGCGTTTTCTCTACCGCTGATGACCAAAGACCATGTAGACCCCGAGGTTAATTTAAGTACCGTGAGAAATGATGCGTTACGCAATATAGAGAGTACGTAGCAATCTATGAAAAGTGTAGGTTTAATCTGACGAGGGCGGAAGTTGATACATTTTTGTGAAGAGACTTTTTTATAAACGAGCAGAGCAAGTTAGATCCGTTTAAAGATTCATTTTAAGTAGTAAAGAAAGGAGGAAAATCAGCGCATAACTGATAAAATTAGAGTAGACTAAAGTAGTAGTGATAATGAGATTATTGAGATAACATGATGATTGAACTATACCAGATTTATTTGTAGCCGTAGCTTAATAGGAACCGGTATCTAGCGGTCTCAGTAGCCAGTAAGTACGTGGTATTCAATTCAAGTTGCGATCAAACGTGGGACGTATTATTGTGGGAAACAATTAAGTTGTGAGAGATTTGGTAATCCTGGAGGGATGCGCAGGAATGGTTGAGTAACTAGAAGTTACTGGGCTATGAGTAGCCAGAGATCACATGTAGAGCTTAATAGTTAGTATTTTGGATTAGTTTGATTGGTTGTGTGTAATGTAAAGGTACCCCGATAGGTTAAGAAAAATGCCTGAAAGTCATGTACCAGTCGAAGTAGATGAGTAGTGATCACAGTGGTGATGAGCAAGCCTTAGTTGTGGGGAGCACGCGAGTAAGGTTCTCCATCGGCCGTAGTAAAGTTGACGGTTCCAGCAGCCACGTAACCGTAGCCCGGTAGAAATCGGTGTCTATCTTGGGGTAACCCAAGTAGTCCGTGGGATCGCGATGCGCGTTGGCTCTGAGGGAAGTCATAGTGGGTAGCTCACATGGTTAGTTGACGGTTCCAGCAGCCACGTAACCGTAGCCCGGTAGAAATCGGTGTCTATCTTGGGGTAACCCAAGTAGTCCGTGGGATCGCGATGCGCGTTGGCTCTGAGGGAAGTCATAGTGGGTAGTCAGTGAGTGATGCCCGATGTGATCCATGGGAGGTGGATGCACATGTGAGAGAGTGAGTGATACCCAATGTTGTCCACGGTGTTGACCGGTGGGAGTGAGTGCCGCGGCGACATGGCAATGAGTGCCATGGCGTCGGAGTGGTTTACTCGTGGGTAGCTCCTAAGGCTTTAAGATGAGAACAAGGAACGTTGGTACATGACTGGATGAGGATTTCTATTACCCATTTTTTAATTATTTGGCTTATTGAGTAAAGTTTTGTTGTGACATTGAACGTTAGAGAATATTAGTTTTCTCATGAGAAAGGTTTGAAGTCATGATGGTCAGAAATGGCCGAGTGGAACAAGTACTGTGCTAGATTTGTTGTTTCAGAGTAACACACAGAGGCGGACGTCTTTTTGGAAGTCTCGTCAGTGGACGTCTTCCGGCTGAGGTGGTGATAATGAACACAGTGCGACGGATGGCTTGTTGGGACATCTCGTCAATGGACATCTTCCAGCTGATGTGGCGATGAGTAACACACAGAGGCGGACGTCTTTTTGGAAGTCTCGTCAGTGGACGTCTTCCGGCTGAGGTGGTGATAATGAACACAGTGCGACGGATGGCTTGTTGGGACATCTCGTCAATGGACATCTTCCAGCTAATGTGGCGATGAAGACTAACACACAGGGACGTGTGTTCTGCAGGATGGCCGTGTCGGAGAAGTCAATAGTACGGAAGCTTAAGAACGAATGAACGAGCTAAGTGAAAAGTGACACATGTCACTTTGACAGAATCCGCACTGACGTTTGCACGAACCGAACAGATAAAAGGGCGGACCGCAGAGGGGCGGTGCTCTTTCCTGTGTCGGCAGTCGTGGCAACAACATCGTCTCTCGGAGACTGTTTCACGGCTCGTTGTGTGAAGTGAATACCTAAAGCTTGCATTATAATAAATCAGTTGTATGATCTGGAATAGTTTGTTTATTGCTCGATACCCAGCCATCGCCCACAAAACAGAGTCCCTGGACAGAGCTTCAATGATGATCGGCATCCTTGCGCCGACACATATATAAGGTGTAAAAAAATTAACTTTAAGAATTTCGAGGGGACATTGTACTCCTCATTATGAACAACTTTTATTATGAGACCAAATCTGAAATCGCGGAAAAAAAAATCAGCTGTTTCCCTACGTTTATGTTCGCATAACTCGTCAAAATGTATGGAGAAGCTGATTTCTTTTTCGCTTTTTCAGGTTTGGTCCCATAGTAAAAGTTGTTCATAATAAGGAGTACAATGTCCTCTTGAAATTCTTATATTTAAAACTGTTACATCTCGTTTACTTTCCTACCAATCTCGATATTGTTTTAACAATTAGTATTCTAATTTTTACCCTACTGCGCTAGAAGACCTTCCTTCTGGTGTAGTTGGGTAAAATAGAATACTTGTCTTACTTATTATATATTTATTGAATATGTTAACAAATATTTTTTCATGCATATTCCCTAATACGCTTGCTTTAAATAAGTAGTTAAAAAATTAAAAGCAGTCGTTCATGGCGACTACGCATTCTGGGGTGGAGTCCACCACAGTACCGTTTCATCAGAAACTTTATTTAAATTCGAGTCGCCATAGTCTCTTAACTATCTTAATAGAGATATCTTCTGTAAAATAACTTATCATCGAGGAGTTCTGGTAGCCATCTTTAGTCTTCTTCTGCAGTTCTACTTCATCAAATGATATCATAAATAACATCGTGAATGCAGGACATAGAATGAATGGAGCTGTGACTAGCCGGTGGATGTCTAAAAAAGTTCGACTTACTGTTGACAACAACGAGCTGGTAGGCACCAGCTCGTGCGTTCGTGAGTTCGTGTGTTCGTGTCTGACCACTAGCATAGGTAGACACCTACGCTAGTAGTCAGAAAAACATAGGGAGTAAGCTAAGGCAAAAAAGATATGAAAGAGGAATGAATTCCGTAGAAATACATCACTCCAAACATAATCACAAATATGTTTGGAGTAACTTGGAATGATATCTTGAGAAAAAATGTAACAGGCCACATTGTGGTCTAAGAAAATACATTGAGACAGATAAAAATTGTAGAGAATATGCTTAGGTGATATGACCATTTGAAAAAGATGAATGAATGGCGACTAAAAAAAGGTATGAGTATATTATAAGACATTAGTATTATAAAGGTTTTTGTTTACAGCCGAAATTGTAGCTCAAACACAACGTAATTCAATCCAATTATCATTAAATTAAGTAAGTAAAGTAAATTGTTGGTGTTCAATCAATGATATTTGCTTGCAACCAGTACTGGTGACTACTGATCCTAGTGTAGACGTCAGGGAAACCGTGGGCGCAAGGAAACATCCAGGAAACAACTCCGATCTGCTGGCCATTGTCCACGCGGGTTAGGGCACCGCCGGAGTCACCCTGGAAAGAACAAAAAGATCTAAGTTCTAGCGTACTTGTATTGAACACAATAAATTGGTGACGTGCAGACGTTTTAGGTAACTATGTTCATGTAAAACTAGCTGGCACCCGCGACTTCGTCCACGTCAAACTCGTAAAACAATACGATGACATTACATGACCACTATTTCAAAAAGTTTTTTTTTGTGCAGAAGCCTAATTCTTTTTCTAAAATTAAAGTAGCCTATGTTACTATTTATAATATCAGCTATCTGCCAATAAAAGTCCCGTCAAAATCGATCCAGTAGTTACAGAGATTTGCCAGAACAAACAACCAAAGAATCTCATTGTTGTTATAGGTAACGTAAATACTTTAAATTGGCATTTGGTATTAGTATCTTGTAATAAAAAAATGTTATTTCGATATTTCTTCAATTATTTAACTATTAGTTCATCAGAAATGAAAACACTTACGTAACAAATTCCATGGTCAATGGAATGGAAGGTGCAGAGTTGGATGCGTGGATCTACGGGAGGAGCGTCCGGCTTAGATGCTTGAGACCAGCGAGCCGCACATTCGTTACCGTCTATGGTAGTGGTAACTAGCTCCTGAAGATCCTGACTCATATGAGTTCTACTGGCTAACTGAAAAAATATATACAAAGTTATTATAATGCCATTCAAATCAATCAACTCTGTCTGTCAATTTACCACTATACGTGTAACTTGAGAATGTGCAGTAACTACTGAAACAATCGTCTGCCCAAATAACTTCAGCCCTTTGATAAAGAAATGTTAAGCTTCTGGAGTCCACACCGAACCTCCAGTAGTAATTACAACCTATAACAAAACTGCCAATTTAAGTACTACGCTCTCAATTGAGAGTTTAGAAACAAGATATTGAACCAAAAGAACCTATCCTCCCTATCCTATCTGTTTGATAGAACATAGTTAAAATAAACCTCAGAAATCTCAAATTTGCTAATACTCACCGAGATACTACCCCACCCAGCGACTCTGACGAGAACTTGTTGGGGGACGAACGAGAAACTGAGAGCCACAGGACGCACAACGTTATTGAAAATCACTTCAGAGGTGGTGTAGACGAGAGCAATGTCATTTATGTAGGCATTTTTCACAAAATTAGGGTGTTTCAAACTCTGAGACAAAGTGTAGGAAGTACCACCAGAGTTCCAGCGATTAGTACCGACTACTGCACGCAGAGATCTGTCAAGAAATAGTGAATAGTACAAATTATAAAACGTAAATTTGTATAGTTTATAAGGTATAATTTGTAAAGGTGAACAAATAGGAAGGAATAATTTAATATCTAAGTATATGCCAACTTCTAAACGAGTAAATGATGCAGATACCGCATTTCACAAAAGAATAAAAAAACAATAAGTTTCTTACTTGATTCTGTCCATACTGTAAAGGCAATGTGCAGCAGTCAAGACAGTACGTTTGGCGACCAGAGAACCTCCACAGAATAAGTTACTGACCGGCACACCGACGATCAGCGCCACTAAATAAGGGTGACTACCTTCGGCAGCTTTAGTGCCGCCGGAGATACGAAAGTCGTTTGTCTCGAAGAATGTGGATAGATCATCTTTGGGCTCTGGGAGTCTTTCCGAGGTAGGATAACGAAAATTGTCTAACCCGTAGTCCGCCTTTGTACCTTTATGTTGTATGAAGTTGTAATAAATTTCTGCCCCGTAGCTCATTTCTCCATAAAGAATTTAAGTGTGAAACTTACCGAAGCAGCCAGCTAGGAGTGACAACACCAGAAGTTTAGTTTTGATGTCCATAATTTTTACCACTGCCCGTTAAAACTAAAAAACTCAAGCACTATTTACTTATATTTATAATTGTAAACATTAATTAATTGATGATTGATGTACAAACTGGAAGTAAGAAACGCCAATATGCGATGATGAGTACTGAAATGTTATTGACGCATTTTAGAATCTGTATCAGTGGTCATCTCAAAGCCCTTTGGCAAAGTCCGACAGACTAGTTGCCTAAAATTTTTAGCAGAGTGATTGATCAGAGGAATCTGTATAGGGCAATAAATAACAAAATATAAATAAATAAATAACATAATAGTGTTTCCTATACACACTATTATGTTACTTATTTATTTCTATGCTTTTAATCGGAAATTATGGCTTTTGATACCAGTGTTCCTCAAGGGTCTCTTCTTTGTCCAAGACTTTTTCTACTGATAATCACACAATGCTATCTCGGAAAGGTGGCAAAACACAAAAAGGAAAATACAATCTAATTTTGAAATTTTGACCTTACTCGATACCTGATGGCGTGACAACAATCTGTACAAACTCAGCGTTACAAAAGTATATGGAAACATGATTATATAAAAAATGGAAAATTCATAACATCTCAAAACTTTCCAGGTTGGTTTGGCATTTCATTGATTGAAGATGGTACAGGGTGACCAAATCGGATATACACCATTTTATTTTACCCAAATTTCGAGTTAAGACCAAATTTTGCATTTGTTTTTTTTGCCAAAAACGTACACGCATGTATGTATGCATATGTGTTGCACCTTCGCACTCAAACATTAAACATTATTTGGGGGCTGAGTCACCCGCGTCCGTAGGAGAATACCCATAGCTAGGCCCTACACGTGGTCCCCGGGTGGTGCTAATCAGGTGACACTAACTGGTGGTAGGTTTCGACCGACGGCTTGTGACCACCCACTGGGCAAAAACGTACCGCCAAACGGCCTAGCCGTGTTCCGGTACGATGCCCAGTGTAGCCAATTTAGAGGAGTTGGGTCGAAGTGGTGGTTCTATGTATGCAGACCAGCCGGACCCGCGCTGGTATTGGCGTATCGGGAGACTAGTCGTGGAGGGTAGCGGGATCCGAGGCACGGTGCACCGCTGGCCGACCGCAGTTAGTTGGGGGCCCAAGTAATGTGCTAGCCACACATGAAAGGCTGCCCCGCCAACTGACGAAAAATCCCGGAATGCACCATCGTGCTGGTTGGCGACCAGATGAGAGGGCCCGATGGTCATCTCCGGGGGGGCTCAGGCGTCCCCGCAGTCTCCAGACTAGTATCCCAATGATGCTGTCCTGCCAGTGCGTGACTGAAGGTTAGCAGCATGGGACTCCATTTCACTTCCTTCTCCTCTCCTACTTCACTCACAATATGCCAAGGATGCAAAGGAAAAAAGTTAGACAGCGGCTGCACTCCCTCTCACTAAAAGTGCACCTCAGCAATATTAGAGGTCTGCACTCCAATCTCGCAGCAGTCCATCATCACCTGGAGACTGAAAAACCTTCTCTCTTTTTTCTTTCGGAGACGCAGATAAGAAGTCCGTCAGACGTGTCGTACCTGTCTTACCCAGGGTTTACCCTGGAGCACAATTTTATACCACACGCTGGTGTGTGTTTGTACGCCAGGGACGACATATGCTATCGGCGTCTCCGCAACCTTGAAAATTCCAGGTTCTCAACGCTTTGGGCACTGGTGGACACAGGCATGGATAAAATTATCTATGCTTGTGTCTACCGTTCGCACAGTGGTGATCAGGAGACGACCAGGCTCACACAGTACCTCAGTGAGGCGGCGGATGCGGCTCAACAGAGGTACCCTTCCGCGCAACTGGTGTTACTGGGGGATTTTAATGCCCACCATCAGGAGTGGCTTTTCCCATACCAGTGCACAGACCATGCTGGTCGAGAGACGCGTAAGCTTGCGCTAGCGTTAAATCTCACCCAGCTGGTCCAGGGAGCTACGAGGGTGCCGGATGTTGACTCGCACACGGCCAACTGCTTGGACCTTCTGCTGACAACGGATCCAGACCGCTATTCAGTGTCGATATCATCACCGTCAGGTAGTTCCGACCACTGTCTGGTGAAATCTGTATCAGTCTATTCTCCGCCCGATCCCTGCCCTAGAGGCACCAGGCGGGTTTGGCGATATAGGTCAGCAGACTGGGATGGCACGCGATCTTTCTTCGCATGTTGTCCTTGGCAGCCTACTTGCTTTTCTTCGGGTGATCCATCGTCGTGCGCGGATGCTGTGACGGATGTGTTGCGGCGGGGGATGGAGTACTACATTCCATTCTCTGACGTAGCAATGTCTGGCCAGGCTCGCCCTTGGTTTGGTGCGGAGTGTGATCGCGCTAACAAGCTTAAGCACACGGCTTACCAGGCATGGGCCGCAGCTCGTATGCGCAAGGCAAATGACGTGGGTCAGAAGAAGAAAGCCTTCAACAGAGCTGCCAAGTCTTGCAAGAAGGTGATGCGGTGGTCTCGGTACAACCACATTAGCCGCATCGGGAACAAACTCGCTTCATACCCTGCTGGTAGTAAGGCGTTTTGGTCCCTGGCTAAGTCGGTTGAATTGAACTTCTGCCGTCCCTCACTGCCGCCACTACTGAAACCCGACGGATCGCTGGCCCATACCGCTGAGGAGAAAGCAAATCTGTTTGCCTCACTCTTCGCGGAATCTTCGCGTCTAGATCCTGGTGACGCGCGGCCCCCTGTTAATCCTGTTGGTTGCGACACGAGTATGTCGGATATTCGCATCCATCAGAAGGACGTCCGCAGGGTGCTGCGTAACCTTGACGTGAACAAGGCTAGTGGTCCAGACGGGATACCAGCAATTGTTCTGAGAACGTGTGCGCCTGAACTGTCTCCGATCCTGACACGCCTATTTAGGCTTTCATTTGAGGCTGGAAAAGTGCCGATTGCATGGAAGCAAGCTAACGTACAGCCCGTGCCCAAGAAGGGTAGTCGGGCTGACCCAGCTAACTACAGACCAATCTCAGTAACGTCCATTCTCTGTAAGACTATGGAACGTGTACTCAACACTAAACTCCTGGCATACCTAGAAGCTAATGACATCCTAAGTGACCGACAATACGGCTTTCGCCGAAATCGGTCAACTGGTGATCTTCTAGCGTATGCCATCCACATCTGGAGTGAGGCCATCGAGAAACACGGAGAAGCGCTTGCTGTCTCCCTCGATATCTCGAAGGCTTTCGATAGGGTCTGGCACGAAAGCCTTATTAGTAAGCTTCCTTCTTTCGGTTTACCTGCTGGTTTGTGTGCTTGGATCGCAGACTTCCTGAGTGACCGGTCCATCCGAGTGGTCATCGATGGTTGCTCGTCCGGTCAAATGGCCATTAATGCCGGGGTCCCTCAGGGGTCAGTGCTCTCGGCAACGTTGTTCTTGCTGCACATTAATGATCTGCTTAAGCCCGGTACCTTTGGGTATGCAGACGACAGCACTGTTGCTGAGAGTTACACATCCAGCGCGCAAGCTAGTGGGTCACTGATCCAGTCTCTTCGAGAGGCTATGGTCGAGCGCTTGAACTTGTCCTTGGAGGCAGTCTCTGAATGGGGCGATGCCAATTTGGTCAAGTTCAATGCTGCTAAAACCCAGGCGTGTCTCTTTTCCGCTAAAAGGAGCCAATTCAGCCCTGCTCCAACTTTCCGGGGCGTAACCGTGCCGATAACCGACCATCTTGATCTTCTTGGTGTTACGCTGACGTCAACACTCAACTTTGGGCCATACATTGAAGCAAAGGCTCAACTGGCAGCAAAAAAGCTGGGTATCCTCGCTAAGGTCAGACAGTACTTCACGCCGGATCAGCTGCTCAAACTATATCAAGCACAAGTTCGATCGTGTATGGAGTACTGCTCTCATCTTTGGGACGGATCTGCCCGTTACCAGCTTGATGCACTTGAGGCAATTGAGAGGCGTGCCAAGAGGATCATTGGCAATGATGCACTCGTTGAGTCGAGGCTCCAAAGTCTTGAGCATAGGCGCCGAGTTGCTAGCCTGTCGGTTTTCTACCGGTTGCATTTCGGGGAGTGTGCGTCGGAATTGCATAACCTAATTCCGCCTAGCCCGTTCCATCATCGGACCACCAGGCGTACGGCAACGCGCCACCAGTACATGGTGGACATTCCACCTATACGCACAAAACGTTTTGGGAACACATTCATTGTGCGTACAGCTAAGGAGTGGAATTCCTTGCCGGAATGTGTGTTTCCTGATAGCTACAACCCGGTAATCTTTAAGTCAAGAGTGAATAGGTTACTTCTAGGTAAGCGCGTTCCATCGTCGACCGCATCATCGCTTTCCATCAGGTGAGATGGCGGTCAAGCGCGAACCTATCGTGAATAAATAAAAAAAAAAAAAAAACAGTTGTTTCAATTTCTTATACAGAATGTCACAATCCTGTTGCTGAAGTTTAATCTTTTTTAATAATTTAATTATTTTCGGATATCGTTATCGATATTTAATAAAAAATATCATAGAAATATAAAATGGACCTCATCAGAAGGCTTAAAGTCACCCAAAATGCAATGGAAAGGGCTATGCTCGGAGATTCTTTGCGAGATCGTATCAGGAATTATTATTTTGGCAGGAAAACCAGGTGGTTGACATAGCCCGAAGAATCACCAAGCTTAAGTGGCAATGGGCAGAAAAAATTGCTCGCAGAACAGATTTGGTCGTTCAGGCCGAAAAGTTTTGGAAAATTGACCGCGCTTCGGAAGAAGCAGACTTAGAAGTTTTCTTACAAGGTGAACCGATAACCCGGTAAGGGTAGCGGGAATCCAATGGATGCGAGATGCATAGGATCGTTCGTTGTGGCGACACTTGGGGGAGACCTACGTCCAGCTGTGGACGTCTTTTAGCTGAAATGATGATGATGAAAATAATATCATTATTTAAAGTTTTTACATACGATATGGTATTAACACCCCCGAACCACTCGTGAGTTCTGGGGGGCTCTGGAATCCTACATTAAATCTGTGAAATAAGACAATATTTTATCTCCTCTGTGCACTATTTAATTCTTTTAACTTTTTTTTTTCGGCGGTTAAAATCATCTTATGACATCTCCCGCTCTTGGGCGGGTCACGAGGGCGAGACTTTTACTGACGAAAAACCCACTCCTGTTCCTCCTTTGCCATTGTTCCAGAGCCCCGGGGATCTCTTTCGCATCACCCATGACCCCAGTAGGCTTCGACACTGCTGGGCCCGTACGGGTGGTAACATCTCCTTAAGGCGCGCTTGGAACACTACGCGCAGTCGACGACATGGGCACGGTCGGGACGGTTACCGGACCGCCCGGTAACCGACGGCGAGCTACCCATTGCTCGCAATTTTACGCCACGTGACATTATTTGGTTATCAGTTTTTTACTATGTCTTTAGTATTTAAAACACATTAAGGTACCTTAAAAATACGGCGAATTCTGAGTGGCAAACGATTAAATACAAAATTAACAAGTGAATCAATTATCCTTATCATTGCATCGTGAAGTTCTGGTCGCACAACTCGTAATACTGCAAATCGAAAGAGATTTCGATCTAAGTAATCAAATTATAGAGTGACGCGAAGATCGAATTGAATAAATCGATTTCAATATGCAACATAAACATAAACTTAATTGAATTGAAAACAAAAACCAAAACTTCGATTTTATAAGATACGCTTTTATTGATTTACTAGCTTTGGTCAGCGGCTTCACCCGCATCAAAGCAGGAAATGATCATGAGGGAAGATACTCCCAAGATAAAAGAAAAAAAAAAGTATCGTATGTACTATTCCAAGACATGGTCTTTTTTTCCGGTGGGAAAATCATAAAATGACATTGCCCCGCTCTTGGGCGGAGCGCGAGGGTGTGTCAGACTTTTACTGACTAAAATTCCACTCCTGTTCCTTCGTTGCCTTCGTCCCAGGGCCCCGGGTTTCGCTTTCACACTACCCGTGGTCCCAGTAGGCTTCGACCCTGCTGGGCCCCTACGGTTTGCTGACATCTCCTTGTAGCGCGCGTGGAACATTACGCGCCGTCGACGACTTGGGCTCTGTCCCGACTATTGCTCGCCGTCCGCAAGCCCGCGCCTACGGTGGCTGGAAATCGGGATCGGGATCCCGGCGTCTGGCGCTCGCGCGTGCAAGTGCGGCCTCCTCCTTTGCTAACATTACTGCTTTGCAGAAGGAGGCGACCGCCTGCCACTCCTCGAGGACACGGCAGTGCTCTGCCCAAGCGGGGCACAATCCAATATATACATATAGTAAATCTCTAGAAGTTTTTAGTTGTGCGCGCTGACTTCGTAAAATTTACGAAATCGACATAGATAATTTTTATACATTAAAATTGTGTGTAACTTGATATATTACTTAGGCTTTGTTTCATCGCAATCGGTTGACTATATCGAAAGATATACTACATTCATTGACTGTTTGGCGGTACGAAGTTCGCCGGGGCAGCTAGTTAACTGTAAAAACATACACGGGTAGTGTGAAAATGAAACCCGGGGGCCCGCGACGAAGGCAAAGAAGGAACAGAAGTGAGTTTTTAGTTAGTATCTAAAAATCTGAGACTATCTCCCACTTCGCCCAAGAGCGAGATTTGTCATAAGATGATTTTCACACCAAATAAAAAAAAACACATGCACATAAAAACTATCACCTTTATAATGCCAGTAGGTACCTATGATCACAGGTCAATGAACTGTATTATTTATCTGTGAGTGTGACCAACAAATGTACCTACATAGGCATAATAAATAATAATAGACACATATCTTCTACATGATCAATTTTAATAGTAGATTATGCAGCGAGAAGATAAAGCAGTGCCCTTTGATCGGCTGCGTGGTTGGCTACGAGAGCACACCAACACACAAGCTGGAAGGTGGTGGTCCCTAGTGCCATCGAGCTCCGGGCAGGTTAAAGAAGCCATGGTACCTACACTTAGATAGAATCCTAACCAGTAACCTTCTGCGACTGGTGGCGGGGAACATCACACTTCTTCACAATTAGTATCACGGACAGTCCTCTGTGCAGGGCATGCATTGAGTCGGAGGAAATTGGCGCACGTGCTCCTCGATGGCACAGCCGTCAGCGAGATAAGAACACGAGCCTTGGGACCACCATTTTCACTTATAGACACACTCATAGACGCCCTGAGCAAACTGAAAGGACTCATCTGCTTCTGGAGTGAAGTGGGCTGGTCGGAATGAAGGCCGCCATAGACCACGCACAATGCTCCACCAAGGACTAAGTGTGGAAACCAGAAAAAAAAAGCAGTGTCTTATGTAACAGGCATCATATAAAATTTCATTCCATCATCGGACCGTCAAACGTACGGCAATTCGCCACCGGTACATGGTGGACATCCCACCCATACCCATCTCTATGCACGCACTTATTTTGTTTGTCTCACAAAACGAAGTACCTACCCATGATTACGTGTTTAATGTAGGTACTCGTAACATTGATGTTTGTGATTGTTTAAATTCTTAAAATTTTGTTAATTTATGTGCTTAGTTTTTTAATTTTATTTTATTGTGCTTTTGTGTATTGTCTGCTTATTTTGTGTGTATCAAATAAATGTTATATCTATCTATCTATCTATCTATCCATACGCACAAAACGTTTTAGGAACACATTCATTGTGTGTACTGCTAAGGAATAGAATTCAATGCCGGAGTATTTTTCCTGGTAGTTACAACCTGGGGTCTTTAAGTCAAGAGTGAATAGGTTACGTCTAGGCAAGCGTGCTCCACCTTCCGCCACATTTTTCCATTATCCATTAGGTAAGATAGTGGTCAAACGCGAGCTTATCAATATCATCATCTTCCTGCCCTTGTCCCATATTATTTGGGGTCAGCGCAACACGTTTTTTTCTTTCATTCTATCCTGTCAACCGTCATACTATCACTAACTTCCTTTTCTTTCATATCACTGTTCACACAATCCATCCATCTTTTCTTTGGCCTCCCTCTCCCTCTCCACCCATCCACATGTATACTCATAACTCTTTTAGTAACATATGTATCAGTTCTCCTCTTTACATGACCATACCAAGACAAAAGATTCCCCTTCTATTTTTCAGTCACTGGCGCTACTTTCAAACTTCCTCTAATATATTCATTTCTCACTTTATCCATTCTCGTCACACCACACATCCATCTCAACATTCTCATCTCCGCTACATGCATTCTTTTTCATCCGTCTTTTTCACAGGCCAACATTCTGAGCTATACAGTATGACAGGTCTTATCACGCGAGCTTATCAATAATAATAAAAAAATAACAAACTTGATAGGTAATTATGGATTACAGAATTAACTTCCTTAACATTTTAATTTAGTGTTATCAACTACCTTATTCAAATTATATACATATCAACCAGATCAGTAAAACTAGTTAACTACCTATATCTATCAAAATGTGTAAATCTAGCTTCTGCTAGCGGCTACGCCCGCGTGATAATAAGTTTCTCCGTATAAACTTTGGACCCTTTTTCTTCCCCTTAGGGGGTGAATTTCGGAACATCCTCTCTTAGTGCTCGCCTACGTCATAAAAAGAAATCTTGTGCAAAATTTCACGCTCCTAGTCCCAGTAGTTTCGGCTGTGCGTTGACATGTCAGTCAGTCAGTTTGTTTTTTTTATATATATAGATAATTAGCTTTTGCCAGCGGCTTCGCCCGCGTAAAAGTCGATTTCTCCATACTAATTTTCAACCCACGTTTTACTCCCTTAAACCGGAGTTTCGCAAGATCCGGAAAATTTTTAGCGGTTGTCTACACTCTTTAAGGAACCTACCTGCCTAATTTTAAGTTTATAGGTGTTATAGTTTCTGAGATTTCGTGATTAATCACTGAGTGGTATTTCGCTTTTATATATATATAGATTAGCTTCTGCCAGCAGCTTCGCCCACGTGATTATAAGTTTTTCCATACAAACTTTGGACCCCCTTTTCATACCCTTAGGGGTTGAATTTTGGGAAATCCTCTCTCGCCTACGTCACAAAAAAAGCTTTTTCAGTTTCGGCTGTGCGTTGATATGTCAGTCAGTCAGTTTCACCTTTTATATACATATATAGATTCCATGCTCAGTCATGTTAAGAGGACTTCAACACTTAAAGCGCGGTCACTCTCGCGTGTATGCAGTTATACAAAAGAAAAAGAGATGCGCATAGACATAATACTTGCAAATAAGAATCATTTTAGTGGTTTGCTAAAAATCTACAGATTGAATTATAAAATTTAAACACTACAACGTTGTTTGTAGAATAATCTGACAAACAATCAAAACGATTGCGTGTGGTTTTTAATCGATAAAAGTAATTTTAGAGGCATGTTCGTGTTTTTTATTTTCTATCGTACAAAATTAGCTTTATTATACTTTGAATACATTATCTATTTAGCATTTACCCTGAAATTTAACATATATTTTTCTGCTGTTTAAGGCAGTGGATCATAAACTTTTGCGCATTATAAAACTCGCGACGAACTGTCGTCCTCTTAAGTAAATGACCGGGAAAACTATAGAAAACGGAGTAGAAGATATAATCTAAACTGAAATACATAATCTACACATTATCTATATTTATCAACTCATTATTATATCGATAATGTCTTAATTATCATTTCATAATTAATCATGTTTGGATAATTTGTATTATCGTTAGATTCAATAATCCAATGATAAATAATAGCTAGTATCAGTTGTCTGGTTAAATTAGGTATTATTTATTTATTTTAGTACAACAAAATAACCATTAATACTAAAATATATGAATCCTTTCACTCTGTCTTCTCACAGAACCGCAAACTTTCTAGTAACTGTCTTTCATACATCAGCTAACAAATCCAATCCAGGATTGGTCTCCACGAGCGCGTTGAGCATCGTTAGCATACGCGGTATATGGGAGGTGGATCGAGCGACAAAATGGGACATTAAAATTTTTATGCTATCTAAAGCGATTGTAATTTTTGGAAAAAATAATTGTCATAACTCTGCAAGTATGTAAGTCGGACACATCAGTGCAACCATTAATAATTTAAGCTGTCTTTGCCTTGTGCGGCTTGAATTCCTCACTTCACTCAGATTTTAATATAGATACCTGAGTGAAGTGAGGAATTCAAGCCCCTCGCAATACTCGGGAGTTAATACTTACTAACGTTCGAGATTAAAACTTAGCAAACCTCTTTCCGTTCGGAATTCAACATCCCGCCCGCTACTTGAAGACACTGCTTTATCCCCTAGTCACATAATTTTTACACCACCTGCTTGATAATGCCCTTTTATATGTTATACAACCATCACTTAAAGTAAGTCATTTTATCCCTAGGGAGATATTGTAGTACGGGCGATCTCTAGAGAACAATGAGATTTGAATTTCGAATGTCAAAAACCATTATTTTGAAATACAAAACACATTAAGTGAATTAGTTGCTATAATAATTCAAGCACTGAAATTTTACTTAAATGCACAACGGGAACTACCCTATGAATTTTGAGTTTTCTTGAGAGCGTCTTTTGCGACATGAACGCCCGTATCTTTTTTTTTCGTTAACTTAGAAGTTTGATTTTTGTCATAGCTTTAAGGGACGCCAGACTTGAGTATACGGTTTTAATTTCAACTCCTCCACCTCCACGCGTACCTAAGATAAAGGGTCTTGACAGATGACAGACAGACGGACAACAAAGAGATCCTCTAAGGGTTCCGGTTTTTCCTTAGAGTTTCAGAACCCTAAAAACAAATTCTAGGTTAAGCTCGCTTTTGCACGCGATTATTTGTATACTTACACTAATGTTTTTGTGTCATAAATCCTTCGTGTAAAATGAAAGTTAGCTATCTATTTAGCACTGATTGATTTTGGTTGATAACGGAATACAAATCCCCGATAAACAATGATGACTTTTGGGTATTTATAATCCGGATAACATAATAATAAATGTGCGATTTTGGGTTTTAATCTCGACCACGTGCTCATTTATTTGATATCAGAAACGTTATTTTTTGTTATAATTAAATACCTCCCCAAATATTCGGTTTCAATGAAACGAAATTTAAAATCACACTATGCAGGCAGGCATATTAAAAGTTGAAGGATTATATTCAAGATAAAAATGCTGGCTCAATGCTAGTCCAGCTCCACTACCACTAGGGTGTACAAATTAATTAGTTTGGAAATTATTATTATTATTATTTAATGTTTTTGAAATTATAGTATTGTTTATTGTAGAAGCATTTTTTTTTCAATGTTTGTAAAATTACCATGGGTACCATGGAGCTATTTATGGTTTTTAGTTTATTATTGGACTTGTTTGACATAAATGAGCATGGCAGTTGAGAGTATGTCATGCTCACTCAAATGTCTCACTGATGATCATTCGGTTCCCTTCAAAATGGTTGAGTTGAGTAGAGCTAATGTTCGCGTAATGTCCGTGAACGGGTACTGTGAGTTGAAACTGGTCATCTCTTAACTGCCAGTTGCTATTTTAATAACTATGTTTAGTTTTTCATTTTTGCATATGATAGTAGCGACAAGAAACATGTAACCGAAATATTTGTACATAACATGATTGAAAAGAGCCGTGTCCTCGTGGGGGCGATCAACGGTCCTCACGCCCCAACCGCCGCCGTGATTCCGATCTCGATTTCTTGACATTTCAAAAGTAAATGGTTCTATAATAAATCATCCTGTAAATGGTTTATTTGAAATTAAATGCTTTAAATCTTGAATCTTATTACATGTAGGGGAAAATGATTTCTGAATGATGAGTTGTGATCATGACGATCTTTGGCGTCACGCTTTTTTTTTAAGGGTGGAAATCATCCAATGACTCTGATGGGCGCCTACAGTTTGCTGACATGTCTTCGAGGAGCGCTTGGACCACTACGCGCTGTTGACGACTTGGGCTCAGTCCGGACGGTTACCGGACGGTCGGACGGCGAGCTACCCATTGCCCGACATCCGCAAGCCCGCGCCTACGGTGGAAATGCTATGGGTTAGGATGTCTTCTGAGAATCATGGGTACGGAACCCTGCAAGTAGCCACCGAGTGGCAACTGGGCAGTCATCGGTGTACATTGGAGTCATGGATCGTTAACTCATCATTGCATTTTGTCTTACGGCCGTAAGTGGTAAATAGTAGCACAAAGTTGCGTATTTTTCTACAGTCAACAAGAGCGCATCAGATGGTGTACCTACTTATTATTCACGAGACCGTGGCGCCCGACGCAGTTGGCAACTTCGCCACAATGGCGGCTTAAGGAGAACCACATCGTAGGTTGAGATTAAATTCTGGAGCTTTCATCATCATCATCATCATTTCAGCCGAAAGACGTCCGCTGTTGGACATAGGCCTCCCCCAAGCGTGTCCACAACGACCGATCCTGTGCGTCTCGCATCCACCACATTACCGCGACTCTCACCAGTTCGTTTGTCCACCTTGTGGGAGGCCTTGCAACGCTGGGTTTTCCGGTGCGCGGTCGCCACTCTAGAACCTTTCGGCCCCATCGACCATCCGTTCTACGAGCAATGTGCACTGCCCACTACCACTTTAGTTTGGCGATTCTTCGGGCTATGTCGACGATCTTAGCTCTACTGCGAATATCTTCATTCTTTATGCGATCTCGCAAGGAAACTCAGAGCATAGCCCTTTCCATTGCCCTTTGGGTGACTGTAAGCCTTTTGATGAGGCCTATTGTAAGCGACCATGTTTCAGCTGGAGCTTTACCATGAAGAGTAAAATGTCAGGCTTGGCAGCGAAAGAGAGGAATGGAGTTACTACACTCTATATAGCCGCATTCCTTTAACAGTTCGCTTTAGGTCGACAAATGAGAGTGGTAGGTGTTCAGTAGGTTGATTTGCAACGACGGCGACGATGCGCGACGTTAGAAATCGATTAACATGTAAAAAATTGCAAACGTGATAAAAAATAAGCGATTATTATGATAACATCTAGTGGAATTTAGTAATCACTTTTATTTTATAAAAACGACTTTAGAGCGTCCTTTTCGAGGACATTTTCATGGAACAGCTCTCACGTGATTATGATGTTATTACACATCTTTCTCTGGATATTTTGGATACACAGCTAGCTTGTAGATATTATCTAGGCTTCTATAGAAATCAAAACATAAAAATAAAATTTGTGTAGAACTAATCTAGTAAAGACCTCTGAAAATCTGCAATTTTACGTGAACTTTGGCCCTCCATAATGTAGTCATACTTGTATATTAAAAAGTTCATTAATAGAAGCCTTGCACATTTAATTGAGATTCTGAATGACGACAATTTTTCTGAAAAACTTTAGGGTTTATCGCGTTGGATTGCGTTAGATGAAGCAATAAGCTTTTAAACCATGCTCGATGTTGACGATACGCGAGTAGAAAGGACCCTCTTAATTAAATACAAGTACTTAGCTACGTATAAAAATGCTAGTTAATAGATAACATTTTGTTGCAAAAGATAAGAAACATTAATATTGAAATTATCCACTTATTTTTTAATATAAACCTGGGGTACGCCTAGTCCACGTGAGGCCGTACCTCTGTAGCGCCATCTATAGGAACTAAAAGACAAAATTCTAAGTCAAAGTCAATTTTTTTTATTTCACATAGGCCTACATGGGCACTTATACTACATCGCAATATGTGGGAAAATCATCTAATGACAAATCGCGCCTTATGACAAATCGCGCCTTAGGCGGAGCGAGAGATAGTGTCAGACTTTTACTGACTAAAAACCCACTCCTTTTCCTTCTTTGCCTTCATCCCGGGGCCCCGGGCTTCGCTTTCACACTACCAGTGACCCCAGTAGGCTTCGACCCTACTGGGTCCTTACAGTTGCTGACATCTCCTTGAAGCGCGCGTGGAGCACTACGCGCCGTCGACGACTTGAGCCCGGTCCGGATGCTTGGACTTCATACATCTACGAGTAGGTTTTATATACTGCGTGGATAGTGTAAGGTTCGATTGCAGGTATTAAATTATAATTATTATATTTTTAAAGACACTAACATTAATTTTAAGTTTATTACTAACACTATTATATGGATTCTTTGTAGTCTGAAATAAATGTTATTATTATTTAAATAAACAAACAACAATTTTCTATCAAATTTATTTCGTAAGTGTCCCACGCATGACACTGATACAATTATATCACATTGCTCTTATACATAAAAATAGTCAGCAATACTGCTTAAAGATAAAGAGAGTTATTTACACGTTTTACAAATTTTAGAAAATAACATTTGGTGCGTACATAGTGTAAATGCAGTTATAGTTCATACATATATATTTAAATCACTGAATAATTTCATTAGGTAAAACTTCATCCTGAAGCAAGGAGATACTTAAATACCTATTATCCCGTCAAACGGGGTGAATATTAACGCAGGGGTGAATCGGAACAAAACTTTCAGTAGGTTTTACACTTTGGTAGATATTTATATTATTAATTTCAATCAAAGCATTCGTTTTATTACAATAAAGTAAGGGAGAGACCGGACGGTATGTCTTTATTTCCATGGAAGATGGGTAGGCCTTTAGTGTGGGACGCTACCTGTGTCGACACTCTTGCGCCATCCCATCTTCCTAGCTCTTCGTCCTGTGCTGGTGCTGCCGCTGCTGCTGCGGAGAACCTCAAGCGGCGGAAATATAACAACCTCGTTGGCAGTTATATTTTTGAGCCGTTTGGGGTTGAAACTCTTGGGCCGTGGGGTCCGAGTGCTCATAAGCTGTTCAAAGAACTATCCAAACGCTTAGTAGACACTTCGCGTGACCCAAGGGCTGGCTTTTACCTCGGTCAGAGATTAAGCATTGCCATACAACGTGGCAATGCCGCCAGCCTTTTGGGCACACACACAGTCGACAGCGATGCGGAGGAGTTTTTTGACGCGATATTTTAGCTTTTAGATTTTTTATTTAAGTGTATATATAAGTTAGTGTCTATATGTTAAGTGTTTTATGTATTGATAGATTCCATATTAAAATAAATGATTATTAACCAACATTTTATTACAATTAATGAACAAATAGGAGCACTTAAATGTTGCATTTTTTTATCACTGAAAATCTCCTTCAAACTGTTGGTTCTATTCACCCCTGCGTTCCTATTCACCCCGTTTGACTGTATATAAGCAATGTTAAGCTGCATAGTCAGGTATAACATATTTAAGACAGACGCCAGATAAACTTATCATATAAAAAACACTAGCTGACTCGGGAAACATTATTTTGCTATGTAAATTATAAAAGAAAAAAATAAGGGTGGGCGTAGGAGGGATAAAAATAACGACCTATTCTCAGAAGAAAAATTAGCCACTGAGGGGTCCAGAATAATGTACTGGATCTATGGTATTCGTTTGTGCGTCGATGTCAAAGATTCCGATTTGCATTAGGGGGACAAATTTATCTTGTGCCTACTATGTAACTATATGGCACATAGTAGGTATCATCATTATCATTATTTCAGCCGAAAGACGTCCACTGTTGGACATAGGCCTCCCCCAAATGCCGCCACAATGACCGGTCCTGTGCGTCTTGCATCCATCGAATTCCCGCGACCCTCACCAGGTCATCGGTCCACCTTGTGGGAGGCCTTCCAACGCTGCGTTTTCCGGTACGTGGTCGCCATTCCAGAACCTTTCGTCCCCATCGACCATCTGTTCTACGAGCAATGTGCCCTGCCCACTGCCACTTAAGTTTGGCGATTCTTCGGGCTATGTCCGTAACCTTGGTTCTCCTGCGGATATCCTCATTTCTGTCGCGATCACGCAAGGAAACTCCGAGCATAGCCCTAGGGGCTATGGGCTATAGTAGGTATATGGTATGAAAAGTAAAAAATTACATGTTTTTCGTTTAGTTTTATTAACTACTACTAAATTTTGTCTAGTCCTTTTTTATAAAGTCGTTCTTTAACTTGTGCTTACTAAATTTTCAAGGACTTACTTGAGAGTCGACAATTTTAGACACATTTAAGAGGCTTCATAAATTGCAATTCAGTCCGTATTTGACTAGTGGTATCACCAGTCCAATCATAGTAGTTTAACTCTTATGTGAAGGTAAGCAAGTGTCACATTAGTGATCACACCAGTCAGTGACACAGTCCCCGCGGCACTGCGACCTCGTGAGGCGCGCGCGGCGCAGCGCGCGGGATCAGCTCAGCAGCGCGGACAGCGCGCGGGACGCCTCCGCCGACGCGCCCTCCAGGGACACCAGGACCGACAGCTCGTCTTCTCCTAGGGGACAGACAGAACATAGGGTTAACATCATCATCAATACAGTGAAAAGATGTCCACTGCTAAACGTGAGCCTCCCCCAAATATCACTACATCTCGCGCTCTTGTGTGTACACCCATCGGAACCCAAGCGGAATTTTTGGCGGAATTTCTTTGAGTGAAGTTCAGCAGCGATTTTAATTATTTGTAAATTGATTCTTAGGGGATAGTGTGATATAAAATTCGTGTAGTTTCGTATTTCAAATGTCTACGCCTGTTTCAATGATTCCACATATTGTCCATTATGTGGAATCATTGAAATAGATGCAAACTCGGATTCTCATCACTCAAACATTTGTCCTAGTTGGAAATCGACCCCACGACCTCCGGCATAGCAGTCAGAGCTACTAACCACTAGACCAACAGGCCAGTCAGTCAGCTGAATGACTTTGTAAAACTTGTAAGCAAGTACAATTACTAAATTACAAAATACCCTCACCTGCAGCATCCTTTAAAGCACCTTTCGGTATATCATGGTACACCAGGAACCCGCTCAAGATCTTCTTAACATCATCATCGCAAGCAGATATCTTCCTACTGCTGGGTAGACCGAGATATTTCCTCAGGAAAGGCGTCAGTCTTGCCTCCCAAGTGTCGAATATGTTAGAAACTTTCTGTTTGATAGCCAAAGTGAATTCGCTTGATATCAGCGGTTCGTTCGACGTCTCTTGGCCGTCGACCTTCATTTCGTTCATTGCTCGCCTGTTGTGGTTCTCGATTTGGGATAGTAGGAGCTTTATTTGCCAAATGTGGTACGATGAGGGATCTGGTTTCATTGTTTTTATTATCTGTAAAACAAAGTATTGTTTTAGAATAAAATGGGATATACTTTCAACATTTTGAAAGAAAATCAATTTTTTCACCCAAATAAATTGGGGTAAGCGTTTAGAGATATGTAGAACAGGTTGTAAATTCCCTTTATCATCCGTTGAAAAGGGAGGATCCTCATACTAGACGGGTGTTGTGTCTGGGTTGGGCAACTGCGCGATAATTGATTTCGGGTTGATGTACAGTCAGGGGTCAAAAATGCAGTTGCATTCTACTAATGCTAAAGTGACTGACATTTTTTTATTAAAGAGTGTCCATGGTTTATGAATTATTTAATTTGTAAAGTATTGAATAAACGACTCATTGAACGTCTACTATACCGAAATTTTAGGCACTTTAGCTTTGGTAAAGTGCAACTGGTCTTTTGACCCGTGACTGTACATGTTCTAATCACACGGAGAACTCCGCAGAGATTACCACTAATTTTAGTTCCTGTGGCGTTATAGGTGTCGCTAGAAGTGCAAATTAGGCATTCATATCATTATCTCATAAGAGGTCTACCAATTCGTCCATTGATTATAAGCTGTACGTTTTATAGATACGAATAACATCAAGATTATTGTAATGGTAGTCTGGTCTACTAGTCGCCAAGACTAGTACAGGCAGATTCAAACTTGTTAGCTCGCATCCCACTGTTGGGACTCAGACCTCCTCTGTGGGAAAGGGACTAGGCAGTGATCCACCACGCGGGCCCAGTGCGTGTTGGTGGATGTTACATGTCTTCGTATTTTTGGTTCTAGGATATGCCGGTTTCCTAACGATGTTTTCCTTCACCGTTTCGAGAGCAGTGGTGATGAAATAAATTACAAAAATGAATGCGCCTGGCTGGGTTTGAACCCGCGACCTACAACTCGTAAGTCGAGGCCGTTACCACTCGGCCACCACTGCTGAAAATGCAACATAAGTAATTGAGTAAGTTTAGACATCTTACCTTCAAAAACGTGGTCCAAATCGGCAACGCACATAAGATATCTTTGACAACACACTCATAGGTGACCATGCCCAAGGTCTGCAAGTGTTCCCTCTCTTCCTTCGTATACTTCCTACACTGACACTCTATATTCAACGAGACGTCCTTCACCCCTTTCTTCTTCTTAGACAGCACCAAACAGTCCGCACAAACAATTGGCTCCAACTCTTGGATCAAATACTGCTTCACGAAATTCCGGACCTTATCGTCGTTGGTAAAGAGCTCAATGTTCTCTGTGGTCGTGGACCAGACGTTGGACTTGTCTAGTGTCAATGTTTGCGCCAGTATGGTGAGGAAGCCTTGCGGGTCGTCGATGTAGGAGAGGCAGCCGGCGCGTTGTTTGATATCTATGCACCACGAGTATTCGAGGAATAATCTGAAATAGATTAGTTTTCTTAGAATGAGCATCCGAGATTTGATCGCCACAGTCATGTATAGAAGACAACGCAAAACGTGTCCACCACGCCACGGTAACAACTACATGACAGACTTAAACGCTAATAAATCTTATAAAAAAGTGACGTTGTCTTGTACTGGTTTATACCATTTAAAAAAAACTGGGCAAGTGGGAGTCGAACTCGCGCACTGAGGGTTCCGTACAAACTTACCTATGGAAAATAGTTCAATTTCCGAATGGAGTCTCGAGGATTTTTTCAAATCGCAAATATATTTTTTTTATGACGTATCACACAAATTTTCTGTTTTCAGATTTATTAGCTACAGCCGAGACCGCAACCCTGAATATTTGGTTTTAATATCAACTCGATACCTCCACGCGTTCTCGAGATAAAAGTTCTTGACAGACGGACAACACAGTGCTCCTATAAGGGTTCTGTTTTTGCCTTTTGAGGTACGGAACCCTAAAAAAATAAAAAACTATAGATTCCAGTAGGGAATTCCACATTGTGCGGACCACTTTAATTCCACAAACCCCCTACAAATATTTAATTAATAAATGAATTGTTCTCACTTCAACTGATCCCAATTCCGGTCTCTCTGGAAGGTGATGGGCCAGTACCGTGGGTCGTTGATCTTCACCTCTTTCAGCGTGTTCAGCTCCGGGATGATGCAGGGAGCCTTCATCTCTTTTACTACGTCATTAAGATCTATAACCTGTGAACAAATAAAAAAGTTCAATACTGTTTTTTTTTTTAATTTATTGTTGGACAAGCTTGTGTGGAAGATGAGAGGGCGTTTACCCAACAGTAAGATGTAATGGGCTAGTTAAAATTAAACAGGCTGTTGACGCCATCTGTCAGCGAGGAGCCAGCAGCACTCAACCCCTTCTAGCGTCGAGTAGGCGGAGGCTCGATGCTAGAGGAGGAAGCGAGACGTCACCATGCAACAACTGCTGAGAGGGAGCGAGAGGGGGGCGAAACGGAGCGCTGATTGGTCGTCGCAAAGGAAGACTAGAACGTTCGATCCTCGAGTCACGGCGTCGAGCTGCGGCGTGGCCACGACGCCGGCAGAACGAAGAATTACTTGATGGTAGTCGGCTCACCACTAGTAGAATTAAACTTAATTTTGTATACTTATACCCAATAAACGTTGTTCAAAAGTAAATTAATAAAATTGGATGGTCATTGAAAAGCTCCTGTCCTCACCCAAAAGAACACAGGGTGTTTTTCTGTGTGGGAAAAAAATTCTCTCGCTCTGGATAAGGAGCGAAAGGGAATATCAGACTTTTTCTGAATAAAACTCCCCTACCTTAAGCCGGACAATATTCAAAGATTCAAAGCATTTATCTACACTAATATTATAGAGGGGTACAGTTTGATTTTTGTTTGTAGGATGTAATCTCTGGAAGTACTGGTCCGATTGCTAAAATTTTTTTCACCGATAGAAAGCTGCTTTATTCCGGAGTTGCATAAGCTGTATTTTATGTACCCGAGCAAAGCGTTGGGCAAAATATAGTTTCAAATAAACTGGCACTTTTGAATTGTCAAGAAGTCAGTACGTCAGAAAAATGATGCTAATTGCACATTCCAAAACGTAGATCTCTATGGAAAAGAATGTGTAAGAAATTCCGTGGACACTCTTTTCAATCATGATAGGTATTATAAATATCTCTGTTACATTTTTCTTGTCGCTACTATTTTTTCTACTCGCTACTATTATGTGAGAACAATGTAAATAAAGTAAAAATAAACATATAATAAATAATATTTCATAACTAACAAACAACGCCATCTAGTCCCAAAGTAAGCAGAACTTGTGCTATGTTTATCAGTCGTCTAGTAACGTTACATTTTTCTTGTCGCTACTATTTTTTCTACTCGCTACTATTATGTGAGAACAATGTAAATAAAGTAAAAATAAACATATAATAAATAATATTTCATAACTAACAAACAACGCCATCTAGTCCCAAAGTAAGCAGAACTTGTGCTATGTTTATCAGTCGTCTAGTAACGTTACATTTTTCTTGTCGCTACTATTTTTTCTACTCGCTACTATTATGTGAGAACAATGTAAATAAAGTAAAAATAAACATATAATAAATAATATTTCATAACTAACAAACAACGCCATCTAGTCCCAAAGTAAGCAGAACTTGTGCTATGTTTATCAGTCGTCTAGTAACGTTACATTTTTCTTGTCGCTACTATTTTTTCTACTCGCTACTATTATGTGAGAACAATGTAAATAAAGTAAAAATAAACATATAATAAATAATATTTCATAACTAACAAACAACGCCATCTAGTCCCAAAGTAAGCAGAACTTGTGCTATGTTTATCAGTCGTCTAGTAACGACTGATAAACATACTTATATATTCCTAAATAAATACATTTTATAGATCAATTACATCCAGCCAGAACAAATGATCGTGTTCATCACACAATGGGAATTGAATCCTTGGCCTCCGGCGTAGCGGTGAGGGCCACTAACCACTAGTATAACAGGCCAGTCATGACAAACATGTACAACTCCGGCGTTACACATTATTAACTTTATAGTCACCTGTATATGTGCGTAGCAAAGTTTCTCTGTAGAAATATCTCTGGGCAGTATTAATCTCGCTTCAACAGCCAATACGTACAGATGCCGGAATGCTTGCAAGTGGTACCTGGAACAGTTCAAAAGAAAAAATTTTACAAAAAAAAAAAATACAACAGACTTCAATGTAAAAAAACAAACACTAAAAAGTGCAAAATAACTTTTATTTCGGATACCCTTTAGCTAAACTTAAATAGTGTGCCAGTTCAAATTTTAATCACTGAAACATTGCTATCAATCCCAATAATCCAAGCTCAGGCCTACCTTCCGGCTTTATTATCAGATCAGTTCGATATGTCCCCCCCCCCTCTTCTTTCAGTCTGTCATCGACTACACATCAGAAATGAAGATATCCGCAGGAGAAGCATGGTTACCGATATAGCCCGAAGCCATTTTACTTAAGTAGCAATGAGCAGGGCACATTGCTTGCAGTACAGATGGTCGATGGGGACGAAAGGTTCTGGAGTGGCGACTACGTACCGGAGGAAGACGCAGCGTTGGAAAGCCCACAAGGTGGAGACCGATGACCTGGTCAGGGTCGCGGTTGCGGGAATCCGATGGACACACAGGACCGGTCATTATGGGGATATTTGGGGGAGGCCATGTCCAACAGTGGACGTCTTTAGGCTGAAATGATGATGATCATACCTTGTGCAAGCCTACCTTGTGTTATGAGCAATGGTGGCTGAGTGGTAACGGCCCCGACTTACAAGTTGTAGGTCGCGGGTTCAAACCCAGCCAGGCGCATTACTTTGTTTAATTTATTTCATCACCACTGCTCTCAAAACGGTGAAGTAAAACATCGTGAGGAAACCGGCATGTCCTAGAACCAAAAATTCGAAGACATGTGACATCCACCAACCCGCACTGGGCCCGCGTGGTGGATTACGGCCCATTCCCTCTCCTAGAGAGGAGGCCTGAGTCCCAACAGTGGGAACATTATAAGGCCGACTATGATATGCTATACCTTGTGCAAAGTCAAGTACCGTTAAGTTACCTATTATCCTCGCTGTGCGTGGGGAACTTGGGGAAGAAGGCTGCGAGCAGCGCCGCCACGGCCGCCGGCGACGTGCTCAGCGTGGCGCGCCCGCCGCCCAGGAACAGCAGGCCTATGGTGCAGTGCACTGCCATCTGGGGGAGACATAGCAAACGTACCGTATGTCATGACATCGATAATAATTAAGCAGGGCACCTAATCACTATTATAACATAATGTCTGTAATTGGGGAGTTGATGGATGGATGGAGAGGGAGACCAAAGAAAAGATGGATGGATTGTGTGAAGAGTGATATGAAAGAAAAGGAAGTTAGTGATAGCATGACGAGTAACAGGGCAGAGTGGAAGAAAAAAACGTGTTGCGCCGACCCCAAATAACACGGGATAAGGGCAGGAAGATGATGAATTGGGGAGTTGACTTTACCTTTTTTTTTAAATTCATATAAACCAGTGCTTGACTGCGATCCCACCTGATGGTAAGCGGAGATGCAATCATTGATGGTGAGGCGCACTAGTTCATTAAGAGCCACCTAAATTATAGTTGGACAGGAAGACCGCAGCAGGCAAATTGTTCCAGTCCTTCGATGTACTTTTTTTATTATTGCTATCAAAAAGTAAATTTTTCAAGTACGTTAGAAATCTTTCCAAACCTGGTAAAGGAAACTGTCAAATGTGACGTCACTGCTATTAAGTATGCACTCGAGATAACGAGATATCCCCACTATACCCCCCTCCCCACACTTACATCATACCAACATTTGAAATAGTAATTGCTACTTCATTTAATAACAAATTTTCATGTTGTTTGCAGTATGATCGGAACCTCGGGCGGATACGCACGTGTGCGCTACGCGTTCGGTGGAGTGTCTCAATCGGGTTACCTATTTTGTTGTAATAATTATTATGTGATGATTATTTTATAAGAATACGTACGTAGTAATAATATAATAATAATCAGCTTTATTCACAAATATGAGACAACCATAAGAATAACTTAATAATTTCAAAGGTTTAGGTTTAGGTTTAAAATCATTTTCACAATAAAATTTAGGCAGGTCTATGGACAACGTGAAATGGCATATTTTAAAATTGGTTTGGTTGTCTTTGGACTGATTCGCCCTATCCCCTCGTACTAGTGTAGTAGTAAGATTACAGTGAACTGATAACATTAACTGATTTAATTACTAACAAGTCTATTCTTTTCGCATTTTGGGCTCTTATATCTGATTTACTTTGCTGATGACACTCAAAAGCCTTCAACCTTATTTTGATTAGTTCTTGATAAGTCTTGATTGCGTCACTAGCGTGTTTGTGTGTGCGTATTGCGTCGGTGCCTATATTATTTGCCTACAACTATTAAGTGAAATTTTAGTGATCAGATTATTATTGTAACTTAATTTTCTAATTGTGGTTTATGTTGTATGTGCGAAGCCCGGCTCCGCTCGTCGAGGCTCCTATTTCTGGGTGGGTTTAAAAAAATCGAAAACGTGTTGGAATGCCCTAAAATTCTGAGCTCGCTTTACTCGCTCTTGGATAAATATCACGTGTTTGGTCTAGGTAAAACCATTTCATCCTAAAATCGTATAAAAAAGAGAAGATATGAAAGAGGTAAAAATGTTACCGAACATATATTTATCTCTTCTTATATTCTTTATTGTACATAAAATAACAAATTATAAAAAATGGACAGCTGATGTACAAATGTGAAATTTTATTTATAAGGATTACTGAAACAAATGCACAACAACAATCAAAGTTAAAAAAAACAGATCAGATCTAAAATAAACTACACAAATATGTACACAGTACACAATACTTATAAAATACTATATACAATAAATAAAACCTATACATATATATCTGGGTCCAACGAGGGGCTCTTCCATGTAATTGTCTGGCAGTTTTGCTTAACTGGACCTATTTGGCGCAGCCGTGAGACGTTTTTCTTTGTTTTTTCTTAGTTGTCTTGAATTTTGTTTTTACAGTGTGTGTATCCATGCGTGACAAATAGAATATTTTTTTTTTTTTTCTTTAATTCTAAGAATAACAGTTTTGTTTCATATATTGTTCGCATTCCAAATGACACACGTAATTGAAGCTGTTACGGGTGATTTCGCTAGCAATGCATTAAACAATATTATTCTTTATCTCTAAAGCATTAATTAGATTTTCACAGGAAAATCAAATCTGTTAACTTCAGAGACGTTAGTACTTACAACCATTTTTGTATGAAATCTAAGAAAACTCGCATTATTTTGTGATATGAGTTCTACCGTGGAAACAATGTGTCTCAAGCGGTATGCAATATTGATGATGTAAACGGACTTAAAAAGTTAAAACTGCTAATGAATGGGATGTCTATTTCTGTTTCAATCACTTTCACGTGGGAAATTTTATCTCACGAATAACTTTTCTTCTCAGGGCGGCAACAAGACAAAACTTCCAAAACGAAAGTTATTAAACCAAAAACACAGAGTACTTTTGTTGGAAAAAAGTTGTAGGTATTTCTATGTTGGAACTCTTAATATGAAGAAACATTTTTTTTATTAGCTCTCATGGTTATTATTGCGATATTACAGAAAATAAAAAACACAAAGAAACCAATAAATACCTAATTTCGAAAAAAGAATAACGTCCTTTTAATATAAAGTTTATTTGAACTTATAATTCCTAGTCAATCCAAAGATATAACACTTCAAAGCAACCCGTTTTAAAAAATGGAAATTTCATAGGTAAAGACCTATTACTTCTCTAATTTACAATTTGTTTCAGTATATTTTCTTTTAATTACCTAACAGAAGGTGTAAAAAGTAGTGTATCCAACACAGGCATAAAGTTATCTTTGTTTTGGGCGGCTTGTATTCCCCGCTTCACTCAGGTTGTTATATTAATTCCCTCGCAGTGTTCGGGAGTTAATTACAAAACACCTCACTACGGGGATTACAACTTGGCAACCTTCGTTCTACCAACCCGCACTGGGCCCGCCTGGTGGATTACGGCCCATTCCCCCTCCTAGAGAGTAGGCCTGAGTCCCAGCAGTGGGAACATTATAAGGCCGACTATGCTATGCTATGCTAAACTTCGTTTCGGTCGGAATTCCACATGCCACCCGCTACTTAAAGACACTGCCTTATCCTAGTCATAAAACCTACTGTTAAAGAACTTTACAGAGGAGATAAAAAATCACGAGCACTCGTAAATTACAGCACATTATCTATAGATAACAGTACCTGTCCTCCGTGTGTAAGCGGCGGTGCCGTGGCAGTGGGCGCGTGTGCGGGCGTGCGCGCGCGCAGGCGCCGGCAGATCCGCAGTACGTGCACGTCACCGCGACCGCACATTATCTATAGAGAAAAGTTAACAACTAAGTCACTGACTGCCTTTCAAAGACCTCTCAATCAACAATAATAAACAAAACACAAAGAAAATTATTTGATGTCGCTTTCATAGTTTTCAAAAGATATCAGACTTGGCGCTAGTTGTTTAGAGTGACGTGTGTCACGTGGCTGCCATACGACACTCAGACGCAACACTGAGTGCTAATGCGATATAAGTCGACAACAGACGGGCAGTATGTTTGGAGCCTCGGTCCAAGACACATGTGTGCCCTACGCTTTCGGTGGAGTGTCTTAATTGTGTTGCCTATTATATTATGTTAATATATTTAGTAGAGTGTCTATTCTCTTCGCCTGGCAAACTATGCCTGATCGCATTTTGAGGTTACAGATCAGGTTAACATTGCAGATATGGCTCAGAAGCTTTCATATTTTTTCTTTCTTTTTCCGTCAATCCGCCTAACCTTTCCGTATAATTTCGTTAGAACTGTCTAACCAAACTGAACCCAATTCTTAACTTTAACCGTTTATAACTCATTACCGTGGTAGTCTGTTACTTTCAAGCAAGTGAATGTACCGACAAAAAAATCTTGTCTGTACATATAAATAAAATTCTAATATCTATTTGTAATACCTACCAAAAACCTCTTTTTACAAAATTAATATGAAAGTATATTCGGCACCTATAACAAAAATTATTTTCGTCGGGACTATGTTAATAAACTCCACGCGTAAAAAGTCGTGGAAAACAGCTTTTTTTAGGCGGGAAATCATCCATTTACTTTTTAGACGGGGCGAGAGAGCGTGTCAGACTTACTGACTAAAACCCACTCCTATGTTCTTTCTTTGCCTTCGTTCCAGGACCTCGGGTTTCTGTTTTCGCATAACCTATGGCCCCAGTAGGCTTCGACCCTGCTGGGCCCCTACGGTTTTACTGGCATCTCTATCGCGGGTAACTGCTAGTACTATAATAAAATGTCATACCATGCCAGCAGACAAGAGACAGACACACAGACACGCCTCGAGCGTGGAGCGTCCGGCCAGCTCGGCCACACTCTTGCCGCCCACGGCTATGAAGAGGCGCGCGTAGTGCAGCGCCGCGTCCCGCGCGTCCTCGTCGCCCGAGCCCGCGTAGCGCAGCCCCATCGCGAAGCAAGCGCCCGCTATTATGTTGCAGTAGGCTTGGCTGGAACACAACAAAATAGTACACTTTGTTACAAGTGAGTAGTTTGTCATAGCGACCGAGGTGGAATTCACCCGTGCTGCAGGCGAGGGTGTTATGGCGACGAGTGCTGCAGTGACAAATTACCATGTGTAATAAACGACGTTTTTTAATACACTTACGAAGATATAAATAAACAGAGGTTAACGGGCGACTCATGGGGGCTCACTTAGCGGCCAGCCTGATGCGATACATGGAATAAATTGTGTCCCTAAAACCAGTAAGGATAAGAGCGGGTTTTTGAGAAAGTGTATTAAAAATACTAGGAAAATGGGAGTCGGACTCGTGCATATTTACCTATGTAAACAGTTCAAATCCCGAATAGAGTTACGAAGATTTTTCCGAATCACAAAAAGTTTTTTTTTGTGATGTAACTACAAATTTACAGTTTTCAGATTTTTTTTCTATACTTGTGCTATTGGACCTTGCTTCATGCCCAATTTCAGAATTCTAGGTCAACGGGAAGTACCCTATGAATTTTGATTCCCTTGAGAGTGTCGAAATACACGTTTTTTGCGACATAAACGGCCGTATCTTTTTTTTTTCTTTAACTCAGAAGTGTGAATTTTTCACAGCTTCAAGGGGCCGCTGACCTGAGCATATGGTTTTAATTTCAGTTCAATACTCTGCGCGTTCCCGAAATAAAGGGTGTTTACAAACAGACAGATGAAGGGACAACAAAGTGATCCTATAAGGATTCCGTTTTTTCTTTTTGAGGTACGGAACCCTAAAAAATATGTCAAAAACTGACGAACTTAAAGGTCTTATGACCCGCCAAATTAAAGAAACAAAAGCGACGATACCAACGGGCATCTCAGTGTTTTCAGCCCTTAACAACACAAATAAGAAAAACAATTATTTTTTTAAATGTTAATTAGAGTTTAAATCTGTCCTGTAGTCGCGACCGTGGCGTGTTGGGCACATTTTGCTTTGTCATGTATTCATGACTGTGACGGTCAAAAGATTAAGGTGAAAAATACAACAAACTTTTTAACTTGAAATCTTTGTATGTATGTTTGTTTAGGTCAAATCTTGCAAATAAATTATAAAACAGTTACCCCTAAAAGAACTAAAATTTTGCAGAAACATTCAGTTTGGAATCTATGTTTAGCTAAGTGAAGTCATTCTAAATCTAATATGGTGCACTCTAAAAATCCAATATGGCGGACTCTAAAAACTTACTAAAAAAATGTTCTTTTTTACTATTATTTTTTCTTGGTTCTTTTACATATGAATATTTCTAAGTAGGTCTAAGATAAATAAATCATGTCAACAAACTCACTTCATAGCTTCATAATCGATGTTGTCTTCAGTCGGTTTGACGAAACAGTACGGCTTGATTGTAGAAGGCACCTGACTCTCTATCCAGTCTTCAGTGGGCTCTATACTGTCCCACAGCACGAGTCCTGAAATAATCGGTAGGGGACGTTATGCTATGTCCACATAAGGCGAATGTGCCAAGAATGTGCTACGAATGTACCACGAATGTCCCACAAATATGCCATGAATATACCACAAATATGCCACGAATTTTCCACGAATGTGCCACGAATTACCACGAACGTACAACGAATGTGCCACGAATGTACCACGAATGTGGCACGTTTTTACCACGAATGTACAACGAATGTACCACGAATGTACAACGAATGTACCACGAATGTGCCACGAACATACAACGAATGTGCCACGAATGTGGCACGTTTTTACCACGAATGTACAACGAATGTACCACGAATTTACCACGAATGTACTACGAAAGTGCCACGAATGTGCCACAAATTTACCACGAATGTGCCACGAATTCACCACGAATGTACAACAAATGTGCCACATATGTGCCACGAATGTACAACGAATGTATCACGAATGTACCACGAATTTACCACGAATGTGCCACGAATTCACCACGAATGTACAACAAATGTGCCACGAATGTACTACGAATGTGCCACGAATGTACCACGAATGTGCCACGAATGCGTTGCTAGTGACCCGCGCGCCTGCTATAAATTTTTATGCAATTTTCATCAGTGGACAGAGAGACTCATGAGAAAGACTAAGGTTAGATTAGATGCATATTATTGTAAAGTCGAGAGATGCAATGATTTGTAACCCGTGCGAAGCTAGTTAATGAATATGAAAACTATACCTCTAGCAATAATCCTCAACATGAGGAGATCCGGGCGCACAAAGTCCAGCTGGTAGGCCGTGTGGGGGGGCTCCAGCCAGCTGGCCAGCGCCGCGTTGTTGGAGCGCAGGTAGATGAGGCCCAGCGCCAGCGTGGCGCCCGGTGACGTCACGTCCAGGTTCACGGTGGCGCCCTCGCGGATGGCGAACGAGCCTTGCTTGTACTTCTCTTTTTGAGAACCTATCAAAAGAAAAAAAAATCGATTTGGACACAACGTTACTAGAACAGTGGTGCGCCAGTGGTAACGGCCTCGACTTAAGAGTTTTATGTCGTGGGTTCAAAACTAGGCAAACTTTATTTTATATAATAATCACCATTAGGATACCACAAGTCCTAGAACCAAAATTCAGACAGCTGTGAACCGCATTAGGCTTGCAGGTGGATTATGGCCTATTCTCTGTCCTGGAGAAGAGCGAGGCCTGAATCCCAGCAGTGGAAACAATCGTCGCCGTCCCAAGCTAAGCAGAGCTTGTGTTATTAGTACTAGACAACTAATAAACATACTTTAATATTTCTAAATACATACATATTATAGATAAATTACACCGTGTGAAAGCGAAACTCGGGGCCCTGGGTCGAAGGTAAAGAAGGAACAGGAGTGGGTTTTTAGTCAGTAAAAGTCTAATACTATCTCCCGCTCTGCCCAAGAGCGAGATTTGTCATAAGATGATTTACCCACCCAATAAAAAAAAAACCATGACACGAACAAATTATAGCGCTCATCACACAAACATTTGACCCGGGTAGGAATCAAGTGGCGCTTTCAATTTAGATGTTACAAGTCGGACCGCTGCCGCACGTTTACCATGCCGCTGCCGACCGATTGCAGTAGCGCCCCGAAGTCTTGCCGCCTCACGGTAGCAGACTGACCTAAGTTTTCTTTCCTTACCAGTAAGAGGATGCTTGTCTCCGCCCAGCATGTATGTCCTGAGCTTGTGCGCCAGCTGCGTGAGCGCCGCGCCGTGGCCGCCGCGCGCCGCGCCCGCCATCACCATGCCGAGCGCGAGCCCGGCAGCTAACGCTTACCAGTAAGAGGATGCTTGTCTCCGCCCAGCATGTATGTCCTGAGCTTGTGCGCCAGCTGCGTGAGCGCCGCGCCGTGGCCGCCGCGCGCCGCGCCCGCCATCACCATGCCGAGCGCGAGCCCGGCAGCTAACGCTTACCAGTAAGAGGATGCTTGTCTCCGCCCAGCATGTATGTCCTGAGCTTGTGCGCCAGCTGCGTGAGCGCCGCGCCGTGGCCGCCGCGCGCCGCGCCCGCCATCACCATGCCGAGCGCGAGCCCGGCAGCTAACGCTTACCAGTAAGAGGATGCTTGTCTCCGCCCAGCATGTATGTCCTGAGCTTGTGCGCCAGCTGCGTGAGCGCCGCGCCGTGGCCGCCGCGCGCCGCGCCCGCCATCACCATGCCGAGCGCGAGCCCGGCAGCTAACGCTTACCAGTAAGAGGATGCTTGTCTCCGCCCAGCATGTATGTCCTGAGCTTGTGCGCCAGCTGCGTGAGCGCCGCGCCGTGGCCGCCGCGCGCCGCGCCCGCCATCACCATGCCGAGCGCGAGCCCGGCAGCTAACGCTTACCAGTAAGAGGATGCTTGTCTCCGCCCAGCATGTATGTCCTGAGCTTGTGCGCCAGCTGCGTGAGCGCCGCGCCGTGGCCGCCGCGCGCCGCGCCCGCCATCACCATGCCGAGCGCGAGCCCGGCAGCTAACGCTTACCAGTAAGAGGATGCTTGTCTCCGCCCAGCATGTATGTCCTGAGCTTGTGCGCCAGCTGCGTGAGCGCCGCGCCGTGGCCGCCGCGCGCCGCGCCCGCCATCACCATGCCGAGCGCGAGCCCGGCAGCTAACGCTTACCAGTAAGAGGATGCTTGTCTCCGCCCAGCATGTATGTCCTGAGCTTGTGCGCCAGCTGCGTGAGCGCCGCGCCGTGGCCGCCGCGCGCCGCGCCCGCCATCACCATGCCGAGCGCGAGCCCGGCAGCTAACGCTTACCAGTAAGAGGATGCTTGTCTCCGCCCAGCATGTATGTCCTGAGCTTGTGCGCCAGCTGCGTGAGCGCCGCGCCGTGGCCGCCGCGCGCCGCGCCCGCCATCACCATGCCGAGCGCGAGCCCGGCAGCTAACGCTTACCAGTAAGAGGATGCTTGTCTCCGCCCAGCATGTATGTCCTGAGCTTGTGCGCCAGCTGCGTGAGCGCCGCGCCGTGGCCGCCGCGCGCCGCGCCCGCCATCACCATGCCGAGCGCGAGCCCGGCAGCTAACGCTTACCAGTAAGAGGATGCTTGTCTCCGCCCAGCATGTATGTCCTGAGCTTGTGCGCCAGCTGCGTGAGCGCCGCGCCGTGGCCGCCGCGCGCCGCGCCCGCCATCACCATGCCGAGCGCGAGCCCGGCAGCTAACGCTTACCAGTAAGAGGATGCTTGTCTCCGCCCAGCATGTATGTCCTGAGCTTGTGCGCCAGCTGCGTGAGCGCCGCGCCGTGGCCGCCGCGCGCCGCGCCCGCCATCACCATGCCGAGCGCGAGCCCGGCAGCTAACGCTTACCAGTAAGAGGATGCTTGTCTCCGCCCAGCATGTATGTCCTGAGCTTGTGCGCCAGCTGCGTGAGCGCCGCGCCGTGGCCGCCGCGCGCCGCGCCCGCCATCACCATGCCGAGCGCGAGCCCGGCAGCTAACGCTTACCAGTAAGAGGATGCTTGTCTCCGCCCAGCATGTATGTCCTGAGCTTGTGCGCCAGCTGCGTGAGCGCCGCGCCGTGGCCGCCGCGCGCCGCGCCCGCCATCACCATGCCGAGCGCGAGCCCGGCAGCTAACGCTTACCAGTAAGAGGATGCTTGTCTCCGCCCAGCATGTATGTCCTGAGCTTGTGCGCCAGCTGCGTGAGCGCCGCGCCGTGGCCGCCGCGCGCCGCGCCCGCCATCACCATGCCGAGCGCGAGCCCGGCAGCTAACGCTTACCAGTAAGAGGATGCTTGTCTCCGCCCAGCATGTATGTCCTGAGCTTGTGCGCCAGCTGCGTGAGCGCCGCGCCGTGGCCGCCGCGCGCCGCGCCCGCCATCACCATGCCGAGCGCGAGCCCGGCAGCTAACGCTTACCAGTAAGAGGATGCTTGTCTCCGCCCAGCATGTATGTCCTGAGCTTGTGCGCCAGCTGCGTGAGCGCCGCGCCGTGGCCGCCGCGCGCCGCGCCCGCCATCACCATGCCGAGCGCGAGCCCGGCAGCTAACGCTTACCAGTAAGAGGATGCTTGTCTCCGCCCAGCATGTATGTCCTGAGCTTGTGCGCCAGCTGCGTGAGCGCCGCGCCGTGGCCGCCGCGCGCCGCGCCCGCCATCACCATGCCGAGCGCGAGCCCGGCAGCTAACGCTTACCAGTAAGAGGATGCTTGTCTCCGCCCAGCATGTATGTCCTGAGCTTGTGCGCCAGCTGCGTGAGCGCCGCGCCGTGGCCGCCGCGCGCCGCGCCCGCCATCACCATGCCGAGCGCGAGCCCGGCAGCTAACGCTTACCAGTAAGAGGATGCTTGTCTCCGCCCAGCATGTATGTCCTGAGCTTGTGCGCCAGCTGCGTGAGCGCCGCGCCGTGGCCGCCGCGCGCCGCGCCCGCCATCACCATGCCGAGCGCGAGCCCGGCAGCTAACGCTTACCAGTAAGAGGATGCTTGTCTCCGCCCAGCATGTATGTCCTGAGCTTGTGCGCCAGCTGCGTGAGCGCCGCGCCGTGGCCGCCGCGCGCCGCGCCCGCCATCACCATGCCGAGCGCGAGCCCGGCAGCTAACGCTTACCAGTAAGAGGATGCTTGTCTCCGCCCAGCATGTATGTCCTGAGCTTGTGCGCCAGCTGCGTGAGCGCCGCGCCGTGGCCGCCGCGCGCCGCGCCCGCCATCACCATGCCGAGCGCGAGCCCGGCAGCTAACGCTTACCAGTAAGAGGATGCTTGTCTCCGCCCAGCATGTATGTCCTGAGCTTGTGCGCCAGCTGCGTGAGCGCCGCGCCGTGGCCGCCGCGCGCCGCGCCCGCCATCACCATGCCGAGCGCGAGCCCGGCAGCTAACGCTTACCAGTAAGAGGATGCTTGTCTCCGCCCAGCATGTATGTCCTGAGCTTGTGCGCCAGCTGCGTGAGCGCCGCGCCGTGGCCGCCGCGCGCCGCGCCCGCCATCACCATGCCGAGCGCGAGCCCGGCAGCTAACGCTTACCAGTAAGAGGATGCTTGTCTCCGCCCAGCATGTATGTCCTGAGCTTGTGCGCCAGCTGCGTGAGCGCCGCGCCGTGGCCGCCGCGCGCCGCGCCCGCCATCACCATGCCGAGCGCGAGCCCGGCAGCTAACGCTTACCAGTAAGAGGATGCTTGTCTCCGCCCAGCATGTATGTCCTGAGCTTGTGCGCCAGCTGCGTGAGCGCCGCGCCGTGGCCGCCGCGCGCCGCGCCCGCCATCACCATGCCGAGCGCGAGCCCGGCAGCTAACGCTTACCAGTAAGAGGATGCTTGTCTCCGCCCAGCATGTATGTCCTGAGCTTGTGCGCCAGCTGCGTGAGCGCCGCGCCGTGGCCGCCGCGCGCCGCGCCCGCCATCACCATGCCGAGCGCGAGCCCGGCAGCTAACGCTTACCAGTAAGAGGATGCTTGTCTCCGCCCAGCATGTATGTCCTGAGCTTGTGCGCCAGCTGCGTGAGCGCCGCGCCGTGGCCGCCGCGCGCCGCGCCCGCCATCACCATGCCGAGCGCGAGCCCGGCAGCTAACGCTTACCAGTAAGAGGATGCTTGTCTCCGCCCAGCATGTATGTCCTGAGCTTGTGCGCCAGCTGCGTGAGCGCCGCGCCGTGGCCGCCGCGCGCCGCGCCCGCCATCACCATGCCGAGCGCGAGCCCGGCAGCTAACGCTTACCAGTAAGAGGATGCTTGTCTCCGCCCAGCATGTATGTCCTGAGCTTGTGCGCCAGCTGCGTGAGCGCCGCGCCGTGGCCGCCGCGCGCCGCGCCCGCCATCACCATGCCGAGCGCGAGCCCGGCAGCTAACGCTTACCAGTAAGAGGATGCTTGTCTCCGCCCAGCATGTATGTCCTGAGCTTGTGCGCCAGCTGCGTGAGCGCCGCGCCGTGGCCGCCGCGCGCCGCGCCCGCCATCACCATGCCGAGCGCGAGCCCGGCAGCTAACGCTTACCAGTAAGAGGATGCTTGTCTCCGCCCAGCATGTATGTCCTGAGCTTGTGCGCCAGCTGCGTGAGCGCCGCGCCGTGGCCGCCGCGCGCCGCGCCCGCCATCACCATGCCGAGCGCGAGCCCGGCAGCTAACGCTTACCAGTAAGAGGATGCTTGTCTCCGCCCAGCATGTATGTCCTGAGCTTGTGCGCCAGCTGCGTGAGCGCCGCGCCGTGGCCGCCGCGCGCCGCGCCCGCCATCACCATGCCGAGCGCGAGCCCGGCAGCTAACGCTTACCAGTAAGAGGATGCTTGTCTCCGCCCAGCATGTATGTCCTGAGCTTGTGCGCCAGCTGCGTGAGCGCCGCGCCGTGGCCGCCGCGCGCCGCGCCCGCCATCACCATGCCGAGCGCGAGCCCGGCAGCTAACGCTTACCAGTAAGAGGATGCTTGTCTCCGCCCAGCATGTATGTCCTGAGCTTGTGCGCCAGCTGCGTGAGCGCCGCGCCGTGGCCGCCGCGCGCCGCGCCCGCCATCACCATGCCGAGCGCGAGCCCGGCAGCTAACGCTTACCAGTAAGAGGATGCTTGTCTCCGCCCAGCATGTATGTCCTGAGCTTGTGCGCCAGCTGCGTGAGCGCCGCGCCGTGGCCGCCGCGCGCCGCGCCCGCCATCACCATGCCGAGCGCGAGCCCGGCAGCTAACGCTTACCAGTAAGAGGATGCTTGTCTCCGCCCAGCATGTATGTCCTGAGCTTGTGCGCCAGCTGCGTGAGCGCCGCGCCGTGGCCGCCGCGCGCCGCGCCCGCCATCACCATGCCGAGCGCGAGCCCGGCAGCTAACGCTTACCAGTAAGAGGATGCTTGTCTCCGCCCAGCATGTATGTCCTGAGCTTGTGCGCCAGCTGCGTGAGCGCCGCGCCGTGGCCGCCGCGCGCCGCGCCCGCCATCACCATGCCGAGCGCGAGCCCGGCAGCTAACGCTTACCAGTAAGAGGATGCTTGTCTCCGCCCAGCATGTATGTCCTGAGCTTGTGCGCCAGCTGCGTGAGCGCCGCGCCGTGGCCGCCGCGCGCCGCGCCCGCCATCACCATGCCGAGCGCGAGCCCGGCAGCTAACGCTTACCAGTAAGAGGATGCTTGTCTCCGCCCAGCATGTATGTCCTGAGCTTGTGCGCCAGCTGCGTGAGCGCCGCGCCGTGGCCGCCGCGCGCCGCGCCCGCCATCACCATGCCGAGCGCGAGCCCGGCAGCTAACGCTTACCAGTAAGAGGATGCTTGTCTCCGCCCAGCATGTATGTCCTGAGCTTGTGCGCCAGCTGCGTGAGCGCCGCGCCGTGGCCGCCGCGCGCCGCGCCCGCCATCACCATGCCGAGCGCGAGCCCGGCAGCTAACGCTTACCAGTAAGAGGATGCTTGTCTCCGCCCAGCATGTATGTCCTGAGCTTGTGCGCCAGCTGCGTGAGCGCCGCGCCGTGGCCGCCGCGCGCCGCGCCCGCCATCACCATGCCGAGCGCGAGCCCGGCAGCTAACGCTTACCAGTAAGAGGATGCTTGTCTCCGCCCAGCATGTATGTCCTGAGCTTGTGCGCCAGCTGCGTGAGCGCCGCGCCGTGGCCGCCGCGCGCCGCGCCCGCCATCACCATGCCGAGCGCGAGCCCGGCAGCTAACGCTTACCAGTAAGAGGATGCTTGTCTCCGCCCAGCATGTATGTCCTGAGCTTGTGCGCCAGCTGCGTGAGCGCCGCGCCGTGGCCGCCGCGCGCCGCGCCCGCCATCACCATGCCGAGCGCGAGCCCGGCAGCTAACGCTTACCAGTAAGAGGATGCTTGTCTCCGCCCAGCATGTATGTCCTGAGCTTGTGCGCCAGCTGCGTGAGCGCCGCGCCGTGGCCGCCGCGCGCCGCGCCCGCCATCACCATGCCGAGCGCGAGCCCGGCAGCTAACGCTTACCAGTAAGAGGATGCTTGTCTCCGCCCAGCATGTATGTCCTGAGCTTGTGCGCCAGCTGCGTGAGCGCCGCGCCGTGGCCGCCGCGCGCCGCGCCCGCCATCACCATGCCGAGCGCGAGCCCGGCAGCTAACGCTTACCAGTAAGAGGATGCTTGTCTCCGCCCAGCATGTATGTCCTGAGCTTGTGCGCCAGCTGCGTGAGCGCCGCGCCGTGGCCGCCGCGCGCCGCGCCCGCCATCACCATGCCGAGCGCGAGCCCGGCAGCTAACGCTTACCAGTAAGAGGATGCTTGTCTCCGCCCAGCATGTATGTCCTGAGCTTGTGCGCCAGCTGCGTGAGCGCCGCGCCGTGGCCGCCGCGCGCCGCGCCCGCCATCACCATGCCGAGCGCGAGCCCGGCAGCTAACGCTTACCAGTAAGAGGATGCTTGTCTCCGCCCAGCATGTATGTCCTGAGCTTGTGCGCCAGCTGCGTGAGCGCCGCGCCGTGGCCGCCGCGCGCCGCGCCCGCCATCACCATGCCGAGCGCGAGCCCGGCAGCTAACGCTTACCAGTAAGAGGATGCTTGTCTCCGCCCAGCATGTATGTCCTGAGCTTGTGCGCCAGCTGCGTGAGCGCCGCGCCGTGGCCGCCGCGCGCCGCGCCCGCCATCACCATGCCGAGCGCGAGCCCGGCAGCTAACGCTTACCAGTAAGAGGATGCTTGTCTCCGCCCAGCATGTATGTCCTGAGCTTGTGCGCCAGCTGCGTGAGCGCCGCGCCGTGGCCGCCGCGCGCCGCGCCCGCCATCACCATGCCGAGCGCGAGCCCGGCAGCTAACGCTTACCAGTAAGAGGATGCTTGTCTCCGCCCAGCATGTATGTCCTGAGCTTGTGCGCCAGCTGCGTGAGCGCCGCGCCGTGGCCGCCGCGCGCCGCGCCCGCCATCACCATGCCGAGCGCGAGCCCGGCAGCTAACGCTTACCAGTAAGAGGATGCTTGTCTCCGCCCAGCATGTATGTCCTGAGCTTGTGCGCCAGCTGCGTGAGCGCCGCGCCGTGGCCGCCGCGCGCCGCGCCCGCCATCACCATGCCGAGCGCGAGCCCGGCAGCTAACGCTTACCAGTAAGAGGATGCTTGTCTCCGCCCAGCATGTATGTCCTGAGCTTGTGCGCCAGCTGCGTGAGCGCCGCGCCGTGGCCGCCGCGCGCCGCGCCCGCCATCACCATGCCGAGCGCGAGCCCGGCAGCTAACGCTTACCAGTAAGAGGATGCTTGTCTCCGCCCAGCATGTATGTCCTGAGCTTGTGCGCCAGCTGCGTGAGCGCCGCGCCGTGGCCGCCGCGCGCCGCGCCCGCCATCACCATGCCGAGCGCGAGCCCGGCAGCTAACGCTTACCAGTAAGAGGATGCTTGTCTCCGCCCAGCATGTATGTCCTGAGCTTGTGCGCCAGCTGCGTGAGCGCCGCGCCGTGGCCGCCGCGCGCCGCGCCCGCCATCACCATGCCGAGCGCGAGCCCGGCAGCTAACGCTTACCAGTAAGAGGATGCTTGTCTCCGCCCAGCATGTATGTCCTGAGCTTGTGCGCCAGCTGCGTGAGCGCCGCGCCGTGGCCGCCGCGCGCCGCGCCCGCCATCACCATGCCGAGCGCGAGCCCGGCAGCTAACGCTTACCAGTAAGAGGATGCTTGTCTCCGCCCAGCATGTATGTCCTGAGCTTGTGCGCCAGCTGCGTGAGCGCCGCGCCGTGGCCGCCGCGCGCCGCGCCCGCCATCACCATGCCGAGCGCGAGCCCGGCAGCTAACGCTTACCAGTAAGAGGATGCTTGTCTCCGCCCAGCATGTATGTCCTGAGCTTGTGCGCCAGCTGCGTGAGCGCCGCGCCGTGGCCGCCGCGCGCCGCGCCCGCCATCACCATGCCGAGCGCGAGCCCGGCAGCTAACGCTTACCAGTAAGAGGATGCTTGTCTCCGCCCAGCATGTATGTCCTGAGCTTGTGCGCCAGCTGCGTGAGCGCCGCGCCGTGGCCGCCGCGCGCCGCGCCCGCCATCACCATGCCGAGCGCGAGCCCGGCAGCTAACGCTTACCAGTAAGAGGATGCTTGTCTCCGCCCAGCATGTATGTCCTGAGCTTGTGCGCCAGCTGCGTGAGCGCCGCGCCGTGGCCGCCGCGCGCCGCGCCCGCCATCACCATGCCGAGCGCGAGCCCGGCAGCTAACGCTTACCAGTAAGAGGATGCTTGTCTCCGCCCAGCATGTATGTCCTGAGCTTGTGCGCCAGCTGCGTGAGCGCCGCGCCGTGGCCGCCGCGCGCCGCGCCCGCCATCACCATGCCGAGCGCGAGCCCGGCAGCTAACGCTTACCAGTAAGAGGATGCTTGTCTCCGCCCAGCATGTATGTCCTGAGCTTGTGCGCCAGCTGCGTGAGCGCCGCGCCGTGGCCGCCGCGCGCCGCGCCCGCCATCACCATGCCGAGCGCGAGCCCGGCAGCTAACGCTTACCAGTAAGAGGATGCTTGTCTCCGCCCAGCATGTATGTCCTGAGCTTGTGCGCCAGCTGCGTGAGCGCCGCGCCGTGGCCGCCGCGCGCCGCGCCCGCCATCACCATGCCGAGCGCGAGCCCGGCAGCTAACGCTTACCAGTAAGAGGATGCTTGTCTCCGCCCAGCATGTATGTCCTGAGCTTGTGCGCCAGCTGCGTGAGCGCCGCGCCGTGGCCGCCGCGCGCCGCGCCCGCCATCACCATGCCGAGCGCGAGCCCGGCAGCTAACGCTTACCAGTAAGAGGATGCTTGTCTCCGCCCAGCATGTATGTCCTGAGCTTGTGCGCCAGCTGCGTGAGCGCCGCGCCGTGGCCGCCGCGCGCCGCGCCCGCCATCACCATGCCGAGCGCGAGCCCGGCAGCTAACGCTTACCAGTAAGAGGATGCTTGTCTCCGCCCAGCATGTATGTCCTGAGCTTGTGCGCCAGCTGCGTGAGCGCCGCGCCGTGGCCGCCGCGCGCCGCGCCCGCCATCACCATGCCGAGCGCGAGCCCGGCAGCTAACGCTTACCAGTAAGAGGATGCTTGTCTCCGCCCAGCATGTATGTCCTGAGCTTGTGCGCCAGCTGCGTGAGCGCCGCGCCGTGGCCGCCGCGCGCCGCGCCCGCCATCACCATGCCGAGCGCGAGCCCGGCAGCTAACGCTTACCAGTAAGAGGATGCTTGTCTCCGCCCAGCATGTATGTCCTGAGCTTGTGCGCCAGCTGCGTGAGCGCCGCGCCGTGGCCGCCGCGCGCCGCGCCCGCCATCACCATGCCGAGCGCGAGCCCGGCAGCTAACGCTTACCAGTAAGAGGATGCTTGTCTCCGCCCAGCATGTATGTCCTGAGCTTGTGCGCCAGCTGCGTGAGCGCCGCGCCGTGGCCGCCGCGCGCCGCGCCCGCCATCACCATGCCGAGCGCGAGCCCGGCAGCTAACGCTTACCAGTAAGAGGATGCTTGTCTCCGCCCAGCATGTATGTCCTGAGCTTGTGCGCCAGCTGCGTGAGCGCCGCGCCGTGGCCGCCGCGCGCCGCGCCCGCCATCACCATGCCGAGCGCGAGCCCGGCAGCTAACGCTTACCAGTAAGAGGATGCTTGTCTCCGCCCAGCATGTATGTCCTGAGCTTGTGCGCCAGCTGCGTGAGCGCCGCGCCGTGGCCGCCGCGCGCCGCGCCCGCCATCACCATGCCGAGCGCGAGCCCGGCAGCTAACGCTTACCAGTAAGAGGATGCTTGTCTCCGCCCAGCATGTATGTCCTGAGCTTGTGCGCCAGCTGCGTGAGCGCCGCGCCGTGGCCGCCGCGCGCCGCGCCCGCCATCACCATGCCGAGCGCGAGCCCGGCAGCTAACGCTTACCAGTAAGAGGATGCTTGTCTCCGCCCAGCATGTATGTCCTGAGCTTGTGCGCCAGCTGCGTGAGCGCCGCGCCGTGGCCGCCGCGCGCCGCGCCCGCCATCACCATGCCGAGCGCGAGCCCGGCAGCTAACGCTTACCAGTAAGAGGATGCTTGTCTCCGCCCAGCATGTATGTCCTGAGCTTGTGCGCCAGCTGCGTGAGCGCCGCGCCGTGGCCGCCGCGCGCCGCGCCCGCCATCACCATGCCGAGCGCGAGCCCGGCAGCTAACGCTTACCAGTAAGAGGATGCTTGTCTCCGCCCAGCATGTATGTCCTGAGCTTGTGCGCCAGCTGCGTGAGCGCCGCGCCGTGGCCGCCGCGCGCCGCGCCCGCCATCACCATGCCGAGCGCGAGCCCGGCAGCTAACGCTTACCAGTAAGAGGATGCTTGTCTCCGCCCAGCATGTATGTCCTGAGCTTGTGCGCCAGCTGCGTGAGCGCCGCGCCGTGGCCGCCGCGCGCCGCGCCCGCCATCACCATGCCGAGCGCGAGCCCGGCAGCTAACGCTTACCAGTAAGAGGATGCTTGTCTCCGCCCAGCATGTATGTCCTGAGCTTGTGCGCCAGCTGCGTGAGCGCCGCGCCGTGGCCGCCGCGCGCCGCGCCCGCCATCACCATGCCGAGCGCGAGCCCGGCAGCTAACGCTTACCAGTAAGAGGATGCTTGTCTCCGCCCAGCATGTATGTCCTGAGCTTGTGCGCCAGCTGCGTGAGCGCCGCGCCGTGGCCGCCGCGCGCCGCGCCCGCCATCACCATGCCGAGCGCGAGCCCGGCAGCTAACGCTTACCAGTAAGAGGATGCTTGTCTCCGCCCAGCATGTATGTCCTGAGCTTGTGCGCCAGCTGCGTGAGCGCCGCGCCGTGGCCGCCGCGCGCCGCGCCCGCCATCACCATGCCGAGCGCGAGCCCGGCAGCTAACGCTTACCAGTAAGAGGATGCTTGTCTCCGCCCAGCATGTATGTCCTGAGCTTGTGCGCCAGCTGCGTGAGCGCCGCGCCGTGGCCGCCGCGCGCCGCGCCCGCCATCACCATGCCGAGCGCGAGCCCGGCAGCTAACGCTTACCAGTAAGAGGATGCTTGTCTCCGCCCAGCATGTATGTCCTGAGCTTGTGCGCCAGCTGCGTGAGCGCCGCGCCGTGGCCGCCGCGCGCCGCGCCCGCCATCACCATGCCGAGCGCGAGCCCGGCAGCTAACGCTTACCAGTAAGAGGATGCTTGTCTCCGCCCAGCATGTATGTCCTGAGCTTGTGCGCCAGCTGCGTGAGCGCCGCGCCGTGGCCGCCGCGCGCCGCGCCCGCCATCACCATGCCGAGCGCGAGCCCGGCAGCTAACGCTTACCAGTAAGAGGATGCTTGTCTCCGCCCAGCATGTATGTCCTGAGCTTGTGCGCCAGCTGCGTGAGCGCCGCGCCGTGGCCGCCGCGCGCCGCGCCCGCCATCACCATGCCGAGCGCGAGCCCGGCAGCTAACGCTTACCAGTAAGAGGATGCTTGTCTCCGCCCAGCATGTATGTCCTGAGCTTGTGCGCCAGCTGCGTGAGCGCCGCGCCGTGGCCGCCGCGCGCCGCGCCCGCCATCACCATGCCGAGCGCGAGCCCGGCAGCTAACGCTTACCAGTAAGAGGATGCTTGTCTCCGCCCAGCATGTATGTCCTGAGCTTGTGCGCCAGCTGCGTGAGCGCCGCGCCGTGGCCGCCGCGCGCCGCGCCCGCCATCACCATGCCGAGCGCGAGCCCGGCAGCTAACGCTTACCAGTAAGAGGATGCTTGTCTCCGCCCAGCATGTATGTCCTGAGCTTGTGCGCCAGCTGCGTGAGCGCCGCGCCGTGGCCGCCGCGCGCCGCGCCCGCCATCACCATGCCGAGCGCGAGCCCGGCAGCTAACGCTTACCAGTAAGAGGATGCTTGTCTCCGCCCAGCATGTATGTCCTGAGCTTGTGCGCCAGCTGCGTGAGCGCCGCGCCGTGGCCGCCGCGCGCCGCGCCCGCCATCACCATGCCGAGCGCGAGCCCGGCAGCTAACGCTTACCAGTAAGAGGATGCTTGTCTCCGCCCAGCATGTATGTCCTGAGCTTGTGCGCCAGCTGCGTGAGCGCCGCGCCGTGGCCGCCGCGCGCCGCGCCCGCCATCACCATGCCGAGCGCGAGCCCGGCAGCTAACGCTTACCAGTAAGAGGATGCTTGTCTCCGCCCAGCATGTATGTCCTGAGCTTGTGCGCCAGCTGCGTGAGCGCCGCGCCGTGGCCGCCGCGCGCCGCGCCCGCCATCACCATGCCGAGCGCGAGCCCGGCAGCTAACGCTTACCAGTAAGAGGATGCTTGTCTCCGCCCAGCATGTATGTCCTGAGCTTGTGCGCCAGCTGCGTGAGCGCCGCGCCGTGGCCGCCGCGCGCCGCGCCCGCCATCACCATGCCGAGCGCGAGCCCGGCAGCTAACGCTTACCAGTAAGAGGATGCTTGTCTCCGCCCAGCATGTATGTCCTGAGCTTGTGCGCCAGCTGCGTGAGCGCCGCGCCGTGGCCGCCGCGCGCCGCGCCCGCCATCACCATGCCGAGCGCGAGCCCGGCAGCTAACGCTTACCAGTAAGAGGATGCTTGTCTCCGCCCAGCATGTATGTCCTGAGCTTGTGCGCCAGCTGCGTGAGCGCCGCGCCGTGGCCGCCGCGCGCCGCGCCCGCCATCACCATGCCGAGCGCGAGCCCGGCAGCTAACGCTTACCAGTAAGAGGATGCTTGTCTCCGCCCAGCATGTATGTCCTGAGCTTGTGCGCCAGCTGCGTGAGCGCCGCGCCGTGGCCGCCGCGCGCCGCGCCCGCCATCACCATGCCGAGCGCGAGCCCGGCAGCTAACGCTTACCAGTAAGAGGATGCTTGTCTCCGCCCAGCATGTATGTCCTGAGCTTGTGCGCCAGCTGCGTGAGCGCCGCGCCGTGGCCGCCGCGCGCCGCGCCCGCCATCACCATGCCGAGCGCGAGCCCGGCAGCTAACGCTTACCAGTAAGAGGATGCTTGTCTCCGCCCAGCATGTATGTCCTGAGCTTGTGCGCCAGCTGCGTGAGCGCCGCGCCGTGGCCGCCGCGCGCCGCGCCCGCCATCACCATGCCGAGCGCGAGCCCGGCAGCTAACGCTTACCAGTAAGAGGATGCTTGTCTCCGCCCAGCATGTATGTCCTGAGCTTGTGCGCCAGCTGCGTGAGCGCCGCGCCGTGGCCGCCGCGCGCCGCGCCCGCCATCACCATGCCGAGCGCGAGCCCGGCAGCTAACGCTTACCAGTAAGAGGATGCTTGTCTCCGCCCAGCATGTATGTCCTGAGCTTGTGCGCCAGCTGCGTGAGCGCCGCGCCGTGGCCGCCGCGCGCCGCGCCCGCCATCACCATGCCGAGCGCGAGCCCGGCAGCTAACGCTTACCAGTAAGAGGATGCTTGTCTCCGCCCAGCATGTATGTCCTGAGCTTGTGCGCCAGCTGCGTGAGCGCCGCGCCGTGGCCGCCGCGCGCCGCGCCCGCCATCACCATGCCGAGCGCGAGCCCGGCAGCTAACGCATAGCCCTCCCGTTCCACGCAGTTCTCCATCTCCGGCCCGGGCGGCTTGCCTACAAAGTGCCAAACTTGTGAACACACAACACGACTATTTAAAACAAGAACACGTCCGTGTAACTTTAATGACGATGAGTTTTTAAAGTCAAGCCTTAAAAGTTTGCCGTTATCCTCTTTATTCATGTCAATCTTTGCTGAAATAGAATGATATACACAATAAAAAGAAGAACACTTGCGCCTAGTGCGTATGCGCAGGTGAGGCTGCTCTCCTGGTAGATTAACCCCACCTAGCAGCGCAGCTACCAGGATGTTCTGGTGGATGATGATGTTACATACTCACCAACCTCATTAGACAACGCTTATGCGTAATGCGTTTCCGCAGGTGCGGCTCCTACCAGACCACTCCTAGTAGATCAGCCTCACCCAGCAGTGCATCTACCAGGATATTCTGCTGGATGATGATGTTACACCGATCTCATTCAACAACACTTGCGCGTAGTGCGTGGCTACAGGTGAGGCTCTTCTACTAGACCACTCCTGATACTTCAGCGCCACCCAGCAACGCAACCACCAGGACGTTCTGCTGGAATATGATGTTACATACTCACCAATCTCATTCAACAGCACTTGCGCGTAGTGCGTGTGCGCTGTCGCCTGGTAGATCAGCCCTACGCCCAGCAGCGCAGCTACCAGAATGTTCTGCTGGATGTCTAGCTCGATGGATGTGGGTGGTAGTAAGGGTTCGAGGTGGATGCTCATCATTTTTGTAGCTTGGACATCCATTGTTCCTGGGGGTTAAAGCAAACATCATAGTAGTTTTTTAAGTGTCACCACACATGGACCACACTCGACCACTACAAACGCCGCCACGAGAAGCTAGAAGTAATCAAAATAGTAGCTGAAGGTTAGTAGTAGTAGGTAGTAGCCAAATTAGATGTCCGTCAGATGCGGAGTACCTCAACTACCCGGGATACTCACTGGAGCATCATTTCCTGCAGCGTGCCGGGGTCTGTGTGTACGTCCGTAATGACATCTGCTGCCAGCGTCTCCGTAACCTTGAAGACCCAAATTTATCCACGTTATGGCTGTTGGTGGACACTGGTATGGACAAAATTGTTTATGCCTGTGTCTACCGATCGCACAGCGGTGATCAGGAGACAACTCGGTTGTTCGACCACCTCAGTGAGGCCGCCGATAAGGCTCTGCATCGGCACCCTGATGCGCAGCTCGTCGCTCTGGGGGACTTTAACGCCTGCCACCAAGACTGGCTTTTCCCATACCAGAAGACCGACCATGCTGGGAGAGAAGCGCGAAACTTTGCAGTGTCGATGGGCCTTTCCCAGCTGGTTAAGCAAGCGACTAGGGTGCCTGATGTAGTTGGTCATACTGCCAATTGTTTGGACCTTCTGCTGACCACCGATCCGGACAGATGTATTGTAACAGTTTCCTCACCACTGGGAACTTCAGATCACTGTCTGGTGAAGTCTGTTTCGTGCTTCTCCCCACCTGACTGCGACTCACGTAGTCAACGGAGAATATGGCGTTACAGGTCAGCAGATTGGGATGAGATGCGGCACTTTTTTGCGTCTTATCCTTGGCAGCAGGTCTGCTTCTCTTCTGAAAGTCCGTTGAGCTGTGCAGATGCTATATCCGATGTGATACGTCAAGCTATGGAGTTTTTCATCCCTTATAGAGACGTACCCATCGGAGGCTCAGCTCAACCATGGTTCAACGCCGATTGCGCTCAAGCTGAAGAGCGTAAGCATTCGGCGTTTCTCGCATGGGTTGACGCTCGTGATCGCAAAGCTCCGGATCTGAGCTCAAAAAAGAGAGCTTTCAACCATGCTGCCAAGTCCTACAAAAAGGCACTGAAGAAGGCTCGGTTCGACCGTATTACACATATTGGCGCAAAGCTCTCTGCACAGCCGTCCGGTAGCAGAGCATTCTGGTCCCTTGCCAAATCGGTCGAAAAGAACTTCTGTGGGCCCACATTGCCTCCGCTGGTTAAACCTGATGGAACACTGGCTCACACAGCGAGAGAGAAAGCAGGTCTCTTTGCAGCTCTCTTCGCCCACAATTCTCGTCTTGACACTAGTAGTGCTACTCCACCAACTCTACCTCACTGCAACACCTCAATGCCCGATATTCGCATAAGGAACAGAGAAGTTTTGAGAGCACTGTGACGTCTAGACGTGAATAAAGCAAGTGGACCAGATGGTATACCAGCAATAGTTCTCAAGGCATGTGCGCCCGAGTTGTCTCCTGTATTGACGCGCTTGTATCGCCTCTCATTTAGGACTGGTATAGTGCCCAAGTCCTGGAAGCTTGCCAACGTGCAACCCGTGCCCAAAAAGGGCAGTCGTGCCGATCCTGCCAACTATCGGCCGATTTCAATAACCTCCATACTCTGCAAGATTATGGAGCGTGTATTGAACTCGCGCCTCCTGGCATACCTGGAAGGTAACGATCTCCTCAGTGACCGACAATACGGGTTTCGCCAAAATCGGTCTACTGGGGACCTACTAGTGTATGCCACTCACATGTGGGGCGAGGCACTCGAGAAGACTGGAGAAGCGATTGCTGTCTCCTTAGACGTCTCGAAGGCCTTCGACAGGGTATGGCACGCCAGCCTTTTGAGTAAGCTTCCAGCGTACGGCATTTCCCCTGACCTGATTAACTGGGTAAAAGACTTTCTGAGTGAACGGTCTCTCCGAGTTGTTGTCGATGGATGCTCATCAGAGCCCATGACGACTAATGCCGGAGTTCCTCAGGGGTCAGTTCTCTCTGCAACTCTTTTCCTGCTGCATATTAACGATCTGCTGATGCCCGGCATCTATGGGTATGCAGACGATAGCACAGTTGTAGAGAGGTACCTGCCAGGTCCTCGGGCCAGTAAGGAGCTAATCCGGTCCGAACGAGAGGCTATGGTAGAGCGTACAAATGTGTCACTGCAGACAGTCTCCAAGTGGGGCGAAACCAATCTGGTAAGATTCAACGCCGCCAAAACACAAACGTGTCTGTTCACCGCTAAGAGGAGCCCGTTCACCTTGGCTCCCGCTTTTCAGAATGTATCCCTGGAGTGCACCGATCGCCTTCAACTCTTAGGAGTTGAAATTTCCTCAGATCCCAATTTCGGGCGGTTCATTGAGTCCAAAGCTAAGGTACCTGCTAGAAAACTAGGCGTTCTTGCAAAGGTCCGACGGTACTTCACACCGGGACAGCTTCTAATGTTATACAAAGCACAGGTCCGATCGTGTGTGGAGTACTGCAGTCACATATGGGCTGGTGCTGCAAAATGCCATCTAGCAGCTTTGGACTCAGTGGAAAGGCGTGCGAAGAGGCTAATTGGGGATCCAGATTTGGTTAAGTCCAATCTACAAAGCCTCGAGCACAGGCGCAGAGTAGCCAGCCTATCGGTATTTTATAGGTTACATTTTGGAGAGTGTGCGCGGGAACTGCATGACTTGATTCGGCCATCTCCTTTCTACCATCGGACAAACCGACAAACGGCGAGTATCCACGCTTACGTTGTTGAAACTTCAACGGTCCAGACTAAGCGTTTCGCTTCGTCGTTTATACCACGTACATCGAAGGACTGGAACAATTTGCCTGCTGCGGTCTTCCCGTCCAACTATAATATAGGTGTCTTCAAGGCTAGAATTAATAGGCTCTTAATAAACTAGTGCGCCTGACCATCAATGATTGCATCTCCGCTTACCATCAGGTGGGATCGCAGTCAAGCACTGGTTTATATCAATTAAAAAAAAAAAATGGCACAATAGCCACTTGAGGCCGGTAGCTGCTATAACCAATGTGCGCAGTATCATAATGGACTCAAACGAAAAAGTTTTAACTCCGCGAATGGCGTGTGATGGCGTACAGTGGCTAGTGCCACAAGAAGCGAGCAGCGACGATTTGTGGAGTGTGACGACCACTGGCATCAAAATGTATGAAAATTATAAGAAACATGTCGTTGGTGGCGTTTTGTGGTTATGACTAGTGAGACCCTAAGGTCTACATACAAAACTATGAAACTGTCGACGAAAGCGGCAACAACACGGCCTGTAAAGATTGATATAAAGAAGAAAATAAATAAATTAGAAAACAGAGTGGCACGACGATGCCGCTCCGTCGACAGTCATCCTCGTCCAGGAGTGAACTGCTGTAAGTTGAGGATAATTCGTTTTCCAATTGTTACCTCTATATGTAGCTGCCAGCCCCAGTAGTAGTCCCACGCTGATCATCTCGTTACATTTCACGAGGTACTCGTAGATGTTCATGAAAGGCATGTCGCGCAAGTGACCGTTCAGCCCCAACGCCATGAGGAACCCAGCGTGTTCCGTTGACATTTCTGCTGTGCCCTGTAGGACGAGAAATGTTTATTTGAGATAAATTCTTCGTTAGGAGATTACATTTAGAGTCTGATTAGGTGATAGACACGTAATCATAAATTATTACATCTAATGCTGTTAATTATTACATCTAATCTAATAATAGTCTGCTAGCGAAGCAATGATTTTATTTATTAATGATAGGCTCGCGTTTGACCACAATCTCACCTGATGGTAAGCGATGATGTGGTCGACGATGGAGAATCTTTGCCTAGAAGTAGCCTATTCACTTTTGACTTAAAGACCCCTAAGTTGTAGCTATAAGAAAACACAGACTCCGGCAAGGAATTCCACTCCTTGGCTGTACGCACAATAAATGTGTTCTCAAAACGCTTTGTGCGTGTGGGTGGGATGTCTACCATGTACCGGTGGCGCAACGCCGTACGTCTACTGGTCCGAAGATGGAACGGACTTGGCGGAATTAGATTGTGCAATTCCAATGCACACTCCCCGAAATGTAAACGATAAAAAGCCGACAGGCTAGCAACTCGGCGGTGATGCCAAAGGCTTTGGTGCTTCGACTCAACAAGTGCATCATTGCAACAAGTTCAATAACAAACACTGTGACATAAGATCAATGTCGTATTATCGTGGATTTTGAGACACTCACTTGACTAAATTCAATAAAGTGGAGTGTCTGATTTTAGGACATAATAGTTTTCTTGGATTATTGATGCTCTCATAAATTAAAAAGTTGAGTTCAGCACCATCTAGCGAGAACATGGCCAAACCTAGGCCCGTAGCTTCCTCAGTACCCGCAATCGTCGCATTTTCTTCATTTACTATCCCCTTTTCTTTTCGAGATAGTCCAGTACATTCAAAGTTAGTTAGATAGATATCTACATATATTGAATATGAAGGCTTGTGAGTTTTATCAGTAATGTTAATCGGATCTATAACCTCAAAATGCGTAATAAGGCGTGGTAAGTTAGTCGAATAGAACAAAATACTCATTACAAATCAAATCATAGCAATTCAATAATAAAAAATAAAAATAAAATAATATAATTCAATTTTAGCCTCTGTAATCTTACTTTTAGTTCTTATAAAATAATCACCACACAAAAATAATTACAACAAAAATGGATAACATGATTAAGACACTCCACTGAACGCGTAGTGCGCACATGCGTTGCCGACAGAGTGTCTGATCGTACTCCTCGTCTGTCGTCGAGTTATTTCGCACTAGCACTCAGTGTTACGTCAGTGTCGTGTTCCAGTCACGTAACACACTTCATCGACAGTCTAAACTACTAGCGCCATCTCTTACATCTTTTGAAAATTATTTTAAATACGGAAGCGCCGTCAAATACTTTATGGGCTTGTCTGAATTATTCAAATACCAAAAAAACGTCCACGTCTTGAGCACTGACACCGTGTTGCTATCCTGTCAGTTTTCTACCGGTTGCGTTTCAAAGAGTGTGCGTCGGAATTGAATTACCTAATTCCACCCACGTATGTTCTGTCATCGGACCACCAGGTTACGGTGATGCACCCATACGCACTAAACGTTTTGGAATCTCATTCATTGTGCGTACAGCTAAGGAGAGGAATTCCTTGATGGAATTTGTGTTTCCTGATAGCTAGAACCTAAAGTGCCTTTAAGCCAAGAGTGAATAGATAACTTTTCTTTTTGTTAACTTAGAAGTTTGATTTTTTCACAGCTTCAAGGGACCGCAGACCAGAGTATATGGTATGGGTAAGTTCAACTCGATACCTCCACGCGTTTCCGAGATAAATTGTCTTGACAGACAGACAGACAGACGGACAACAAAGTGGTCCGTTTTTTTCTTTTTGAAGTACGAAACCCTAAAACCAAGTCTCTTCACTTCGGGCCCGCCTTATAATCTGCACCAGTTTTTCGCACATATTCTAGGAGCGGTGCCTCCGTTGGTAGAAGCTAGCATAATAAGAATGTGCAAGAAAGTCACCCTCGGCTTGTTGTAGATGACCCACTCGGAGTCGATGGTGAAGCCGGACAGCGGCACGAGCGCCAGCCCCTGCGCGGCACCGTTGTGGAAGGCCGGCCACGCGCCCGGCGCCGGCGCCGCGTCCCCCGCGCCCGCGCCGCGCCCCCGCCAGCGCCCCCACACGCACACGCGCGGCACCTCCACCGCCTCCGTGGCTGGGCACGGCACTGTGCGCAACGTGGCCATGCCTCTGGATTCCAAAAAAAAAATGTTATGAATTACGGCTTATTTTATATATTAATTAATTATATATTAAAATAATCACCTTAATCACCACACAATAATTATTACAACAAAATAGGCAACACAATTAAGACTCCAACCGAGGCTCCGATCATACTGCCCGTCCTTCGTCGAATTATATCGCACTGGCGCTCGGTGTTGCATCAGAGTGTCGTGTGCCAATCACGTAACACACGTCATCGACACTCTAAACAACTAGCGCCATCTCTGATATCTTTTAAAAATTAATTTAAATACGAAAGCAAAATAATTTTCCGTTTATATCTTATTCCTCAAACTTTTCTGCATTCATCTTTTCTAGTCTAATTTTATTATTTTTATTATTTAATGTTCCACTCGACACAATAGCAAAAAAAATAGAAACCTTCAATTTATATTTAGATACTGTTACACGCAACTTCGTTTGAGTGAAGTTAGAGACCATTACTCTCTTTTTTTTTACGGCAATTGCCTTTCCCCAAAAAATAAGAGCGTCCAACTCGAGATACATTCCCATACAACATTATGACATTATTATGATGTGATTATGACATTATTACAAATCTTTTTCCAAAAAATTTGGAAACAGATATCTCGTAGATAGGTTTCTATTGAACTCAAAACTTAAATTTGCGTAAAACTAATTCAGTAAAAACCTCTGTAAATTTGCCATTTTGCGTGAACTTTGGTCCCTCATAATGTACTCATAAATGAAAAAAGTAAAAAAAATATATCTATTGAAACTTTGCACATTTAATCGAGATTTTGAATAACGATTTTTTTTTTCATATTGTTTAAGGTTTTTAAAAAAACAGGTACACTTGGAACAAATTTTGTGAAATATTCGAGTGAATGACGAAATTATTGAATACCAACAGAGCATTCAGGCGTTATCTCTCTTTTTTCATGTTTCCTCTTTATCAAACATTGCATTAGATTGCGTTGGATCAAACTACGTTCACGTTGACGATAGACGACTCAGGAAGGGCCGAGCCCAAGAGCTCTTCCCTAGTTGTCCCGCGCAAAGTAGACTGAAGTTACCACAACTTTTTGTGCATTATTTTTCTATTTCTTGACAGTTTCTATATTACATAAGATTTTGAGTTTGAAACATACATACATCACAAAACTGTTATTTTTTTTTATAGCTTTGCCGTAGTTTGGTAAAAAGTTATATATGAACAGTATGTATCAATATTCTTACCTAGCAATAGGCAGCGCCATGGTCCTAGTACTGACTGCAAACAGGTACTTCTCTTGTTCTTCAATAAAGTCATGGTCAGACACCTCGGGACGCTGCGTCAAGTTGATAGTCACCGGGATAGAGGATTGAAGCAAGTTTATTACTTCGGTCATTCTGCAAATTAATATGATATTTTCAATTCAAAGTTGTTATATAATTTTTCTAGCCAACCGCCCCAGTTTTGCAATATCTTTGAAATTCTCGGCTTTTATCTACTATAACATACATAAATTATACACCATAACCTTCCTTATTAATAACACTGTCTATAGGTGAAAACCGCAAAGAAATTCGTTCAGTAGTTTTGTTTTTATGTTTATCGCATACAGACAAACAGACGTGGTACATGTCTTTGTTTTATAATGTGTAAGGATGCACAATAAGAACAGGAATGCTTTTGAAACTCATTACTGTTTGTCACACAAACACTTTTAATTATTTAATCTACCATTCATTTAATATTATTATCATTTATCAAAATCTACTAATTTCATAAGTTTTTGTAAAGGTTCATGTAAGGCGCGGTTTGTCGGGCAACAGGAATAGGCAACCGTCACAAATCAAATCACATAATTTTAGCACTTATCTGTAATCTTACTTTTAGTTATCATAAAATATACACCATAGATAAATCACTACACAATAATCGTTACAACAAAATAGGCGTAGTGCGCACATGCATTACCGACTGAGGCTCCGATCATACTGCTCGTCCGTCATCGACTTATATCGCACTAACACTCGGTGTTGTGTTATAGTGTCGTGTGCCAGTCACGTGGCAAAGTTGTTAGTAATAACAATTTTACATATAAGTAATGTTAGTAATAAAATAATATTAAATTAAATTCCGAAAAGGTAAGGTAAGTGAATTTATAATTCTGAACAACTTCAACAACAGAATAAACCTCGCAATTTGTAAAAAAGATCTGCTATTATGTTTTGTCGATTTAAAAAAGAAAGATAAACATTTTATTTTCGGGAAATAACGCAATCTTAGGACTAGCTTACAAATTATAAACATTCTACAGGGAAAATACGGGCCACGTTCACGCAATACGAGCATTCGAAAAACGCTCAGCATAATGCTGTGGCCACACGCATAGTGCGACGAGTCCGCAGCGCTGACCCCTCCTGCTCCTCCTTTCTTGAATATTCCAAATCATACAGAGTAGAAGTTCTTTTTCGCCTTTGGTTCAATAACGCAACATTCATCAAATAGATGATTTCTCACCTATGATCCCTAGGATACAGCAAACTCAACAGCTGAGTGTTCAGATGCTCCATGCCGGTGATGACGTCAGCGTCCTCCGGGTTGCTCCTCGTCGGCTCCACGGGTCTCTTCGCCAGCGTGTACACCGTGTCTTTCTCCAGAACTTCCAGAGCTATGACTGAGAGCGAATACTTTTTAGTGCTATTTTCTCAATGAACACTGCAAAATTTATATTTTTATTCGCAAATACCATTTTGATGATATATGAAATTCAGGGCAAAAACTAAGGAACCAGTTTGAAAGATTACTAAGTATTTGTAATAAAAAGTGTTGATAATATATTGAATACAGAGAAATTATTCAATTTTACAATTTTTAGCCAACTAATATCGCTACTAGATTTGGTAATTTTTTTAGGATTTTTTTTCTACTTTTTTTTTATCGAAATCTAGTTATTTTTTGGCTCAATTTCAGTTAGTATTATGTAGCGAAATTAAAATGTTCTTAAGTTTTTTGCATTTTGCAGATCAAAGATGTATGTTGATCAAAATATGATTAGTGGGCGCAATACATTTTTATTTAGCAACAATGTAACCTATTGTATAATAATGCAACTATTTCATGAAACAGTCATATAATAGGATAGGATCAACTACAAGAGGTCACTTACACTCCATATAATCGGAAGCGGTCTTCATAGTATGCGCAACCTCGGCCTGATGCGCCAGGTCTTCCCTCATCACCAGGTTGTAGGCAGCCGGCGGCCAGTCTGCCGGCGGGGAGCTCTTGCAGCGGCTGAAGATCGTGAGGAGCAGCAGGCCCAGCGCGGGGGGCAGGTTGTCGATGTCACGGAGTGTTATGCCTGCGGGGATATATGTAGTGAAGATAAACGAGAAAAATTCAAGTGATGTTTTTTTTATAAAACTCAAATCTATTTATTTCATATAGGTCTTTATGGACACTTATAAAACATCAGAAGCTAGTGAACAGTTCCAATTGGTAATTTCCCATGGAGAAGAACCGACAGGAAACTTCCTGGTAACTCTTAAAAAAAGATTTATTTTACAATATTTCCATAATATAGTTTAATATTTGTTGTGAGTTTAACTAAAAAGACGTAACCAAACCAAGCATTAAAATTGTGGTCAAGCACACAAGAATTTTATTATACACAACGTAAGTTTAACTTGACACACAATGTCAAGTTTAACTTGCGTTGTATAGTTTATGTAATTATAAATGCATGTCATGTTAGTTTTGCAAATGGGGCACGCAACCACATATACCTAGTTTTCCCTAAATGCTTCGACTATGATAGAATTTCGTTAGAGTCTGAAACAATGCAAATCTTTTCATTTTTCTACACTTACCTTTTTCACAAGCCATTATAACTGCCTGACAGTAAGGCGAGGAATACATGTTGTTATCGCGTCTCGCGCGCGGAGTACTGCTAGCCGTGACAGTGTCGCGAGACGATATAGTTTGTATGCCAGCGCTGCGGCCGCAGCCCACGGTTGTTAGAATCTGAAAAAGAATGACAAAATATCATATCGTCATGCCATAGTTCCCTGAAAGAGGTTGGCTACACAACTTCACTTAATTTATGCAAGGGTTTTTTTTAAATTTATTTTTTATTGGGTGGGAAAATCATCTTATGACAAATCCCGCTCTTGGGTGGAACGGGAGATAATGTCAAAATTTTACTGACTAAAAACCCACTCCTGTTCCTTCGTTGCTTTCGTCCCAGGGCCCCGGGTTTCGCTTTCACAGTACCCGTGGCCCCAGTAGGCTTCGACCCTGCTGGGCCCCTACGATTTGCTGACATCTCCTTGAGGCACGCGTGGAACAGTACCCGCCGTCGACGACTTGGGCTCGGTCCGGACGGTTACCGGACGGTCGGACGGCGAGCCACCCATTGCTTGCCGTCCGCAAGCCCGCGCCTACAGTGGCCGGAAATCGGGATCGGAATCCCGGCGGCAGTTGGAGCGTAAGGACTATTGCCTTACGCGATCGGCCGCCTCCTTTTGTTAGCATTACTGCTTCGCAGAAGGCGGCGACCGCCTGCCACTCCTCCTCGTTCCGGAGCATGGCCTGAACCAAGGCCCGGCGCGAGAGATCGCCGCTGATTGCCCCCACGAGGACACGGCGTTGGTCTGCCCAAGCGGGGCACACCTCCACCGTGTACTCTACCGTGTCCTCCGGGCATATTTTATGTAAGGGTTGGAATGGAAGAGATTTATAAATAAGCACATCACAGGTTCCATAGATCAATATACTCTTTAGTGTACACCATATAAAATTACAGAAAGTGGTTAAAATTAATATGGTGTGACAATGGGTGGTCTTCTCGCTAAAAGCGATTTTTGACAGACAACCCATTCTAAGATTGTGATTTGAAAGAGAAGGAGAAAAAATATGCTGGTAGTATGCGGTGTACTATTAACATATATATACAATAAATCTCACTGATTAATGACGCAATCTCAGAAACTATAACACCTACGAACTTAAAATTTGGCAGGTAGGTTCTTTATAGGGTGCTGACATCCGCTAAGAACGAATTTTCCGAAATTCACCTCTTAATCAACCAAAAATTGTATGGAGAAACCGACTTGCTCGCAGGCGAAGCCGCTGGCAGAAGCTAGTAACTAATAGCTTTTGATGCATTAAAGACGATGTCGACGAGATTCGGAACGCGGCGCGCGTTTTGCATATCGACATTACAGAATAGCATTAACTAACTCAGAATATTATGCATCTCCATAGATTCTTACATGATAGGACACTTATTACGATCATTTTGTAAGACGTATAATAGTCTTCGACTTTATAATATACTAATATTATAAGGCCGAAGTTTCTTTGAATGCATTAATCTCAGGAACTACTGGTTTGAATAAAAAATTATCTAGGAAGACTATATAGGCATCTAGGACTATAACATCACGCTACGAACCCTAGGAGCGGAGCAGTAGCCAAACACGCGGGTGAAACAGCTAAGGACTAATATATAATAAATTAGTCCCTCTCTGTATCACCCGACTTATAATGAGACAAGATATTATAAAGAGGTAAAGTTTGTTTTTGTTTTTTTGTAGGAGGTAATCTCTGAAAGTACTGGTCCAATTGCGAAAAGTTTTTCACCGATAGAAAATCGGCTTTATTACTGAGTGACATAGGTAACATTTTATGTATGCGGGCGAAGCCGCGGGCAAAAGCTAGTTTATTATAAGTAACTAGTTTAATATAATAATTAAAATGTACTAAATACATACCTCAATAATATCCCTGGACATATTATTAACCTCGGCCAAATAGGGGTAGTAGCCAGCATCCAAATCCTTCAGTACAGAGTTCAGATATGCATACACATTCGGAGGATCACGACTGAAGTACACAGGCTCGCACAGCTTCTTCAAACTCCCCTCACTTATTTGAGACTCGTCTTCGTATTCCAAATTCAAATCCGTTGGAAAATCCAGCCAGTAATGATTCACATACGCATCTAGTTTTAAATCCTTCGATATTTGATACAAGAAGCTTGATAATGGCCTTAAATTACTCCACAAAAGAGTATTTAGTTTGATTTCTTCGTACACTAAATGTAAGGAGTATAAAACTTGTACTATGTAAGGGAATAAAATTGAATTTGTGTTGAAAAGGTTAGATTTTTCAGCCTCCATGCTTACGCGTTTCCCTTTACGATAACCATCGGGGTTAGGTATTGGTAGCTTAAGCATTGTTAGGGAATGTCCTATGGCTTTATGCATCTTGGAGTTGAGGAGATATTCCCAATCGTCTGGTGTCCCATCGCTGGAGGTTCGTTGTTTCTTCGTGGCGACTTCAGCATGGTCTATGACGTCATCGCTTTGCTTCGCGTGCAGTCGTTCGACATCGTACCCGATGAGGGAGAGGAGAAGATTTGAGAACATCGACCATTCTTGTTCGGGGGTTAGGTCTTGACTGCCAGGAGCGTTGCGGACGCCGTACCATTTTATTATTACCTGGGAAAATGGAATCTGGTTAAGGGGGATCCGAGGTAGCCCGCGACATTTATTTATTTATTTATTTATTTATTTATAGTTAATTAAAACGGTATACCCACTTACATTAATTAACATAGATTTTTTTAAACTTATAAGATTAAATACAATACTACATATTAACATGGAACAGTGGACACCCTCGCATACTGCCTCTCACAGAACACCAGACAAACACGTCTTATTTTATTCCATTCGTCCGCAAACACATCACATTCAGGGTCAGCATTCAGGAGGGCGTTAAGCATTTTTAAAGTACGACACACTGGGGATTCGGCTCTAGCGACAGTTCTAGATGGCTGAAGTGCAAATAGATTGTGACGGCGGCTCTGACGGTGTCCAATGTATTTATCTGGCACAAACAGTCGACAGAAGAGGTCATGGAGCTCAGGGCAGTCTATACGTCCGTTCAGGATTTTACAAGCTACTACGAGCTGATCGAAGCCCCTTCTCACCTCTAACGAGTTGAAACCCAGCATCCCTAAAAGAAAATTGGTGGGGTACATGTAGGGAAAGAAAGTGTACAACCTTTGAAATAGAAATCTCAAGAAAGTTTTCTGCACCTTCTCAAGCATTAATGACATTGAAATCGTCTTCGGTTTTTTGCATTTTGCAGTTCAGTATCGGAGTAATTACATGTATCTTATCTTAACTTCCGCTATTCAATGAATAAGTGTACGACAAATGGTTCTTAATTACCAAAAAATAGGTAGTATTATATTTATATATCCTACACATTACTACTACGCTTGATGCACTTGAGGCAATTGAGAGGCGAGCCAGGAGGATCATTGGCAATGATGCACTCGTTGAGTTGAAGCTTATACCACAAATAATGCACCTGCACACGCCTAAGATACTATAATATTTTATCTTAAGATACAATATCGCTCGCCATACAATTCAATGGACTATCACACACGACGAAGATAATAAATAATATTTCATATTTTCGTATCTCAAAAAACCTAATAAAACCATTTCCAACTTCTACGCGGACGAAGTCGCGGGCAAAAGCTAGACTAGAAAAAAAAATGTAAATAGGTATCTCACCTGCATAGTAATATCTTTAGGCAGAATCGCCTTCAAGGCTGTATAACACCGGGTTACTAACGTGGAGCAAGTGAGAGGCGGTAGCGATATGCGGTACATTGAGCCCGCTTCAAACTGCAGCGTGAGGCGGGAACCGGCCGCGTCGCAGAGGCCACATAATCCTGGAAAAAGATACCATAGCATAATCAGCCTTAAAATTTTCCCACTGCTGGGACTCAGGCTTCCTCTCTAGAAGAGGAAATGGGCCGTAATCCACCAGGATGTCACATGTGTTCGAATTTTTGGTTCTAGGACATGCTTTTTTCCTCATGTTTTCCTTCACAGTTTTGAACGTGAAAAAGATATTCTTATAAAATCTGAAGACACAAGGTGACCCTTTTGTATTTGTGGACTAGACTCTGTGTTACCCAATAACTTTTTCTTTCGTCAGATTCAACACATCAGCTACACATTGATCCCAAGAACACATACATACACTTTGTAGCTTTGGTTGCAGGGTGACCACTGCAGCTACCAACGCCCGGGGTGTCTTCTTCGGCCGGGGCATGAGCAGTCACCTTTTTTGCTTGTATTACACGGAGATGACTACATCCCATGCCCTCTCGATCCGTATCCAGGATCGCAGACGCTCTATGTCGAGGACGTCCCTGCCGCCGCTAGCGCCCACGAGGACAACAGGACGAGTCACACCGCCGTATACTCCACCGTGTCCTCTGGGCGATTCACACAATGATAAAACCCGGTGGTATGTTCTCGCCGAACCCGACACAAATACAACCGCGTCCAGTGAGGACCGCGGTTGTGGGGTGCCCAACATATCCTTGCCGCCGCTGATGTATGAAGTACTGGCGAGAGGCGATACAAGACCAAATCATCAAAGTTTGACGTTTCATTTCATCCGCTGAAAGAACTAATACAGACAAGCGAAAATATACTTTATAATAACTTACCTAAGCTCTCTTTCTGTTCAATCCTAGCCGCAGCTGACGTATGAGGCACTGGTGACAGGAGATGTAAAGCAGAATCATCAAAGTTTGATGTTTCATTACATCTGCTGGGTAGTAAACTGCTGCGGCGTGGGAATGGGGACTGGAAGGTGGCTTGGTGGCGCTTTGTGTAGGGTGAGTCGATGAGACGAGCTAGGACGCCTCCGACGTGGACCTGAGATAAAAAAATTATTATAATTTATTTATTTTACAGTGTATTCAGGAGCGACTCATAAATTACGTAACACTCCTCTTTGGAGGGGTCGACGAAGTGTAATATTTTTTGTTAAGGAGTGGAGGGGGTGACATAATATATTATGACAAAACTACAGCGTCAAGTAAGAATTTTTTTTGCTTACTAGTTTTCTGTATTCAAATTAAATTAAGAGGACTTAATAAAATTTGAATTAAAAAAAATAGCATGCTGCATAAAAACAAACTAGACCTTGAAACCCATTAAGTATTAAATATTTTTGTTTTATTGTTTTTTTTTTAGGGTTCTTTTTTTATACAGAACTTTAGAACCTTTATACTTATCGTACCAAATTCGCAAGTATTAACATAAGGACATTAGAATCTAAAATAAAGCCTGAGTGTGACAGAATCCAGGTTATAAAATAAAGAAAACCCTCTAGCCATAGCTGCTTCTGGAAGATTACGTTACCATTTTTACCTTTAGATAACATATAAAAATACTACGCCTTTTCTTATAAGTGTTACAATAATAAGAAAATAGTTTCCAAAAACAGCAATGTTTTTAAATGTCACCTATTGGGGGTCATTCAAGTATTACGTAAGCCGATTTTTGCAAATATTAATCCCCCCCCCTCCCCCTCGTCAGCAAAAGTAAGCAAAGCTCTCCCCATGCTTACGTAAACATTGGTACGTGCATTTGTCAACGTGTTAGTTTGTTTATTAATTTATGAGCAGTACCTTTAAGTCTAGAAAAAAGGAATGCTTGAAATAAAGGAAAAAGAGTTAATGTAAAATTTTGATATTATTAATTCAAATTAAAAGAGTCTTCGGTGACATTAGACGTATGCTGCTTAATGATGTGTGTCTATTTAGTTCCTTGTGTTTTCTTAAAAAACAAAAAAAAAATTGCACTGCTGACGTAATTACCATCTAGACCCCCCCATCCCCCATGTCATCAAAAATAAGCAAAGCAAAGACCCCCCCACCCCCTGTAGTGCTTACGTAATACTTGAATGGCCCTTTGGTTAAATTGTTAATTTGTGTGTAATAGGCATGTTAATCAATCTGGCAATCTTACCTTCCCAACAACATGATTCCCAGAATGCAAAATAATATTCCCCGCTTCATCAATCAACGCAATCATATTCAAATGTTCCAGCACCACAGCATCTTTGGCCAACACTGTGGAAACAGCTCCAACCATCAGATTGGTCTTAGACGTCTGACCGAGCGAGTGAGAACGTTGTAACCTTACTATCTGCAATCTGCTCACACCTCCCACTTTAACGATGAAGCATAGATAGTCATGACCAACCAGATCAGTGTGCAGGAATGTCTTCATGTCACTTGGGGATTCAATAGGATCCCTTCGAATAGATTGAGTGTCCGTCCAAATATGATCCAAGCAAATATCAGGATACAACGGCAGTGATGGAGGATTCTGTGCACCATTGTTAGCCATCATGGAAGTGTAAGATGCTTGACCGATGGAAGCATGAGGAGATAAACCCTGCTGGTGGAATATATTGGCCATTGGACTGTTGATTCGTGACCGAGACATGGTCGGTGTAGCTGGCAGCTTCTTAGATTGATATGGACTGCCAAGTCCTGTTGCCCAGCTGGTTGCGTTTCTCTGGCTTTGCATCGGACTACCAATATAGTCAGTGCAGGATTGACTGAAGACGGTTGTTGTAGAATTCATATTAGGACACATTGATAAGCATTCTTCACGAACAGTTTTCCTAATCCTCCAAAGCGAATGAGTTCCTAATTTCCAGTCATACAGCAAAATAATGCTCGGATCTGAACTAACAAAAATAATTTGCATATCGCCATCATTGTAGTACTGAAGTCCTTGTGAAGGTGACTTCATCAAAATAGGAGTAACTTCATCCAAGGGATGAGTTAGAGAGAAGCAAGTTGGTAGTGGAACATCCTGCTCAAAGGCAGATACAGATTCCTGACGTATCTTAGAACTCATATTGAACGGAAAGTTGAACTTCGACCTCGAAATATTACTACTTTGAGAATCGTTCAACTTCAAAAAGGAGTTTGGTAATATAGAGTTTTGATTCAAAGATGTTGCTTCCTTTTCTAGTAAAACTCCGTATCTCATCGGCCAGACTCTTTTCACTTGGAACGGAATACTAGTGATATATTCCCGTCCTTCATTACCATAGACTTTCATGCATTTATTGTCTATTAACAGAATTGCTGGCATGGTTTTGGTTTGAATATGTTCAGTCGTATCTTCAATCTTAATGTTCTTCTTGACATCTCCTATTTGTGTATTCAAAGCATCTATGAGCATAGTATTCTTGATGTCAACGTGGAAGTTGCAGAAAGCTGCGTGTTTTATAGGGTTGTCTATGGTGTAGCAGGCTATGGTTTCTCTATGCTCTGGGTCTGAGAGTTTTGTTGCTGGAGTTGAGATGAGTCCTGAAATACGACAACCGACAGATATTGAATAACATAAATTTGCTTTAAGTTATATAGACAGCTCTCAAATTTAGAGACGAATTAAAATGTCAAGTTTTTATTAAAATGGCAAATACCTATATTTTTTATTACCAAATTATGATACTGAAATAAACATACGTACTAAAATTTACAATTTGGCAGGCTGCCCACGCAGTAATATGCACGGACTTATTTAGTCAACATCGCTATGAGATACGGGTCGCACGCACGAAGGAAAATGTCTTTGATACTAAATTCTCCATAGACACGACTGCACATGCACAGTTGCACACCTTTAAAGTTGAACTAGCGACATTGCGTTGCAGACGCAATCTGCAACACCCTAACGTTTACGTCCGCGTCGGGACCCGTTGCGGTCCCACGGAAACCAGTCGCGGGCGGCCCGCTTAACGCAGCGTGGGCCCTAACTCTTTTGTGACAATGTGTTTAATTTCCAAGTCTACTGCGACAGGACAGTAGTCTACTGCCGAAAATATATAAATAAATATTATGGACTTTAAAAGAAACTTTGACCTCTAGAGTTTGTTTCAGAGTTTCTTTTCAGGGTAGTCAACTAGGAAACACCAGCCTCTCTCTCTGATCTGTAGTTTAAATTGGCGTCCAAAAGTGGTAAAAATAAATATAATTTATTATTATTATATCCAGCCTATACTGAATGATATATGATAGCCTATAATGAATTATGTTTAGCCTATAATGTCCCACTGCTTTCTCTATGCCTTTCATAGTTCCCGGCTCTGATCCACTTCTTGCGAATTCTAAAAGAAGACACCTAAGGGCGCCTTCAAATTAGCCGCAAAGTGCCGCGCGACGGCAGTGCGGCATTATGCGGCTAATTTTAATTATGCCCTAATTTGTCCCGCCATCTCTTTTATTATAATTTATTTTTCACAGTCACTCTTCACAAACTTAAACATTCACATTTGACTAAGGACCACAGAAAGATTAAAAATTAATAATATATCCTTACCTTTCGACCAAACAGCAGTACATCCCTTAACATACAACTCTTCTTCAAAAGAGCTATCAGTCTTCGGGTTTATCGCAGACCTGGAACTCTTATTCGGGCCTGAAGTCAAGTTAAACCTCTTGGACATATTGCTAGAACTATTCGCGCTTCCCCCGTGAGAGGGCCCGGCAGAGGTCGAGCCCTCAGTATCCATCTTCTTCATCCCGCTGATCAGTTCTGACTTGATAGAAATGTTAAAGTCGTTCTTGAGGCGGCTTGGGGCACGAAAAGATTCCGAATTGTACTCATATTTTGAGTCTTTATGTTGCTGTGGTTCGTCATCGAACTCTGAAATAAATTTAAAACATTTTGCTTATAAATTAAATCATCATCATCATTTCAGCTGAAAGACGTCCACTGATGGACATTTATGCCTTCCCCAAGTATTGCTACGAGGGGTCTTGCGCGTCTCGAATCCACCGGATTCTCCTCACCAGGTAATCGGTGCACCTAGTGGGAGGCTGAGCCAATGCTGCGTCGCCACTACAGAACTTATCGCTTCAACGAACAATCTTTTAAATCAAGATCTCACATATCTATTTAATTTTTATGTAAAAGAAAATTTACTAATACACTTTTTGACTTTGATGGATTTTTTGCTATTTAAGTCAAGGTAAATGCAATTTCCATTTAATCATTCAAACAATCAACTTTTGACATTTTTTGATCTGCAAGCTACCTAATTCAATTGAAGATATTTTATTTCACATAGGCATAGATGAACACTTAAATGTCAGAAGTCAGTGCAAGGTTCCAATTGTATTTTTCCTATAAAGCAAATAATTACACAGGTCCTTTATATAAAAAAAAATACAATGTTTTTATTTAATCTGAATAATTTTAAAAAATAAGGACAGTTGAGAACATGCAATATAGTACCAAATAACCGGACCTAAAACACAGCAAATGTAATTATTAAAAATCAGCAGAGTCAGTATTAATTCATTAAACCCTGAGCAAACATCGGCGTTCACTTGGTCATTGTCTTTCTATTGTGTCTTTAATTATGCTACTCAAAAGATTAAAGCCCAAGCAAATGCGGCGTTTACTCTCTTATTCGACAAGTTAAAAAATTAAATGCATGCAGCTAATCATGAAACATAATAACAATTGCATATTAACTAATGCTGTATTTACTTCATAAATAAAAAGTGCCCTAGAAAGAATTCTGAGTGCCACTCAGCATTTTATCTATTAGTAAAGCAATCATACTGGGAACAGTAGATCAGTAATTACCAACACACTCAAATAAGTCATCATCATCATCATCATTTCAGCCGATAGACGTCCACTGGTGGACATAGGCCCCAAATGTCGCCACAAAGAACGGTCCTGCGCGTCTCGCATCCATCGGATTCCCGCAACCTTCACCAGGTCATCGGTCCACCTTGTAGGGGGCCTTCCAACAGTGCGTCTTCCGGTACGCGGTCGCCACTCCAGAACCTTTCGGCCCCAACGGCCATCCGTTCTGCGAGCAATGTGTCCTGCCCATTGCCACTTAAGTTTGGCTCAAATAAGTAAAGTAACTTAATTCATTAAACCCCGAGCGAAACCCGGCGTTCACTCGGTCATTGTCTTTCTATTGTGTCTCTAATTACGCTACTCAAAAGGTTAAAATCAAATTAAAAATATTTCAAAAGTACAAACCATTACAACTCCTATAATAAACCTCTCGTATACACCACCACTCCTGCTCTTCGGCCTCCCGTGCCTCCAGCAGGCTCTCATCTTTAATCGCAAAGTTGGTGAGCTTGTAGAGCAACGAGTTTTCCGATGCTGACGTGTTGTGCTTGCTGTAGATCTGACCCGGGTGTCTTGCCAACACTGTTCTGCCGTGTGGCACAAACTCCTGGAGATCAGAAAAAGGAGATATTTGTTTCAACATTAATAAAATAGAAAATTGTAAAAACACATTTTTTGATGGTGGTAAACAATTTTTCTTTCAGATAAGACAAATGTTGTAGTCTAAGGACATGTCAATAATGAACTTCAAAATTTGACAGAACCATAAGGCCCACAACTGCAATTAATCTAATAAACAAGGTAGATTTTTGAGATTGATTTTATTCATATTTTAGCTTTTTTTTTGCAGACTGTAATGTTTATACAAAATATGTGAATGCAGTTCAGGATATTTTAAATAGTTATGAATGGCCTCTTTGGAATGTTTTCTTGTAACTGTAATGGATAAGGTACCTGCCCTTACTGACCAGTCTTAAAATTCTACCCTATATATAACTACTGCATGGCATGTGTTGCAGAAACCTAAGTCCATTGATTTTGTCTTACTTTCCTATTAATTTATTAAACGCCGAGCGAATTCGGCATTCGCTCGGTCATTGTCCTTCTATTATGTCTCTAATTACGCTACTCAAAAGGTTAATACCTACACAAGTTCTAGAAAAGATTTTAAAAACTAACATAAAATAACCCCACTGTTTATGAATGTAAGCTTTAAGCATGTGGTTAGCCTATGTTTGTTAGTCCAACAATAGTAGGATTCTTTGATAGAGTTACAGCAACCCTGGTACGTTAACAGCAACTGAAGGAGCACAAATGGGTTTTAGTCAGTAAAAGTCTAACACTCCCTCTTACTTATCTCAGAATTAAATAAATGAGAATGAGAGGAGTTATTTGATGATATTCCACTTCAAAAAAACCAGCCATTTGTCATGGTTGTTGTAGCTGTAGGTCCTGTCTACCTATCGTTATTATGATCTTGATATTGAAGACTTAGTACCTCCTTGCAGAACACGAGGAAGAAAGTGATTGTTGTTGCCTATAAAAGAAAAATAAAAACAATAACATACCAGAGGCTCAGACGCAGCGATCATAGTATCTTCATCCAGATTTGCAACAATATTTGTAACTACACACACACGTGAGCATAAAATGTTGTCCGGGTTATTTAATAACACACCGCAATATTAAGTTGTTGGACTTATTCGTTAGTTTTTATTAGATTTTTTAACGAATCCTCATCTTTACAACATTTGACAGTTATGTTATTGAATTTGACAGCCGGTAGCTCGAGGCACGTTTCGTTTCACTCGCCAGTTGAAGTTGTACGATAATAGGATTCTGCGCTTGTAAATTAACAAAAATAAAAAATATATTAAAAGGAAAAAGTATTCGTAATAACATCAATTTCATTAACAAACTGTTCAATTATTTATTTTATAGATTTGTACAAAATCTTGATTTAACAATTCATCCATTGAAAGAAACAAGTTTCCTCACACGTGATCTACCATAGCATTGTTTTAAATCTTTATGCTAGTCTGTGACTTGTTTTTTTCCCTAAAAAGGTATCAGGGCAGTCTGGTGGAGGCATAGATATTATATCTATGGGTGGAGATGGATTTTTCAGTTCTTTAAGTATTAAAATGTATAGACTCTCGACTTTCATGAAGTTTTGACTGTATTGCAGGATGGACGAAATGTTCTGGTATTATAATTTTTTCCCTGCATTTTTGTACTAGCAAACTTTTGTAGTATTTTATCAGAGTATCAACGGGGCTAGGAAATATAAAGTACAAGCAAGCCAATTGGGTTGAAAGGATAGCGTTAAGACAATTTTCAAGGAATAATACACACCTTAAAATAATGCATCTGTTTATTTCTTCAGAGACTGCTAAGTAAGGTAAACTTATGGTAGTCGCAACTAGAATTTACGTCCGAACACTGCCAGTGCTCTAGTAACAGAGTACCTTTGTTAGACTGACTATTCCCCAACCTAGGGCTTATTATCTTTAAAACCGTCGAAAAGAAGTCGAAACGACTTCCTGTCGAGCATTCGAATCAATTTAAATGTTGCCACGTAAAATAAACTTGAAAATTAAATTAAATACTAGGCTTTTATTGAAACCTAACACTATCAATGCTATTTTAACCAACAATATATTTATGGCCTCATATATTTAGTTCAGAACAGAGTCACCACTAGGTCTATCGACAAGTGAGTCGTATGCTAGGGAGGGTTGCGAGGCCTAATATGTTTACTGTTGGGAAGGTTGCGTCTATTTTTTTAAAACACTTTATGTAAATAATTATTATTTTATTGTTTTTATCAGTTTCGTTCCAAGTTACATTCTAGAGTATTTCTCAAATGTCAAAACTGGCCTTTTATTTTATAACGAGTTAAGTTTTAGCATGTTTATACTCCAAACACTGTGTCTCAGTGTTGAGTCCTCGCCACCATGTATCTTGAGGGCGGTGGTCGATGTTTATGAAGACAGCCAGTAAGGAGCATTTGTGGTTTTTTGTGAATTCGATGTTGAGATGTTTGACCACTCCACGAAGCGTGATGTTGCTAGTAGAGTGGTTTCTCCCATATGTGTGTATCGCAGAGCCTCTCCAGGGTTTGTACTGGGAAAAACGTCGGGCTTGTGGGTCTGTACACTTGCGATTGCAAATAGTCGGTTATGGAGATGAAAATACGACTAGGGCTCGGTCCTTACCAGACGGCCAGCCCGCGCCTGCGTTAATCGGAGATCGCTCTGCGACTCCCGACGCATTCGCCCGGAACGTCTCCTGTCACAACGGTTAGGGCGAAAGGATGTCCGTTTGCTCACGGCTGCGAACTCCTTCGCTAGCATTACTGCTTCGCAGAAGGAACACTCCAAAAGTTCATAGGATCTTCCTATAGTCGTGCGGCTTCATCGTTTGATCATATACTTTCTCAAAATTTCCACTAGGTGGAAAGAATTTAGATTATTTTCGAAATTGTCGATGGCCATGCCTATAATTTTCAGCTTGATACTCTACCGTTGCATTTCAAGATTGACATAGATAGTAGATTTGACTTTTTAACGACATCGCACCATGTTCAAAGCCTCTACCAGGAGCTCTTAATGCGATCCATTTTACGTGCTAAACTGAACTGTTATAGGGATGGAACTATATAGGGTGTATAGTTCCATTCCTTTTTCTCGCTCGAATATCTAGTATTTTAACTCGTCATGGTAAGGCCGCTGGCCCTATAAATTCGTCATCAGCATTATGTTAATTCATGTGAAATAATATATGTCTATAATAATCGACTACCTCAATGCTCTTTTGCAAACTGTGTTTTGTTCTTTTTATTTTTGTACCCCTTTACGTAAATGTAATGGTTTTTTTATGTTTTTTACAGTGATTTTAAGTATATAATATGTAAATTTCCTTGCTGATCGATCAAGCCGTCGACGATGGCTGGTGCTGAAAATCAGCACTGAGGCTGTCTTACACGAGCCCCAGCATTTTGCTGTGCGCTGGCAATATTGCTACCTATTTTTCTTTTTTAAGGTATGCGCCATGTTTGACGTAAATAAACTCTTATTCTTTCCTTTCTTTTATGAGTACTTAAATGAAACATTTTTATTTTTATACAGTGGCATGTATTTTTAATTACTTTTGTACAACAAGCTGGAAAAACTCTCCCATCCTGATTTCCAATTAGAATGAACACCACATTACACTGCAAAACTAATAAAATTCATGTTTTAATGTTAGTTTGTTTCATAGCGATTCTAACAAAATAAGTTTTTTATACAGCTGCTACCATACAAAACTAGAGGTATCGTTTTTTTAAACTTACGCGCAAACCACCCTTTTGTTTAAAAAAAAATGGCCGCCACGACCAAACTGATAATTAAGTCTGATGGAAATCCTACTAATATTATAAACGCGAAAATTTGTAACGGATGTTTGTTACTCTTTCACGCAAAAACTACTGAATGGGTTTCGATGAAACTTAGTACACGGATAGACCATGTCCTGGAATAGCACTTAGGGTACTTTTTATCCCGGGAGTATGTTCCCTTGGGACAATATTCTACTATAATGCGGGTGAAGCCGCTGGCAGCAACTAGTCATTCATTATTACCATTGCGTGATTTAAGATAAAATTAATACGTTCAGCGCAGTCAATTGTTATGTTTCACTCACATTTATTCATCGTCTGTAAGAGTATAATAAAACAAAAGCATTGTTAATATGAATAAACTTTATTACTACAATAAAAGGATATAGATTGAACCGCGGTTTGTAACAAAACATTCAACAATATACTTTGGAACCGAACAGGTAAACACTTTGGGTACCGACATTATTATGCCCTAACTTATATTAAAAACAGACCAGTGTTTCTCAAACTACATAAAATTTACCGTACCGATACAAAAATCATCAACAATCAATTTGCGCTACAACAATGTACTGTTTGTTCAGGATATTTTATATAAATATTATATAGCACAAAGTGATTGCGATTATCTTAAAAATAACGATAATAATTCTTTACAATACCTACTTTGACTTACAGACCCTCGCGGAGCTCGGGGCTGTTTCTTAAAATAATTTAATACAGATCTTCCAGCACCATATTTATTTAAATCGGATCCTACAGGTTTTTACTTTAGAGATTTCCACTTTAATCTCACCATTTCCAATAAATATATTTGTGAAAGTTTAATAATATAATATTAAAATTGTGTGATTAGGTCTAAATTCCATTTCCGACACTGGCCCCCTCTCAATTGTATTAGCCTTAATACTAGGTTTTTTATTTCAATTTAAAATAAGGCTCTATCTTGACAAGGCAAAATATATATTTTTCATAAGTAATCTGTAATTTGTGTAGACATTTGTTAATTTATTTTCATTGATATAGTAAAGCCCTGTAAAGCTCATCATTAAAATCTCGTATAGGAACCGTCAAAAGCTCTCCTTTTTAATAAAACGTAACAATCAATTAAACTTTACATAAAAATCAACAATATTATTTAGTTTAATATCTATGTGGGACTAAAAAAAATGTTTGAAAAACAAAAAACGCAACAAATGAAATAATAAAGAGTAACATGATAATTTCGACATTTGGAATGCCACAATATTGACGAGTTGTTTAGATATTTATTATACATAATATTTTATATATCACCTATATTACAATACAATATCTACAGCCTAGCTTTTCTATTCTAAATACATTTGGTCTTTGGATGAGCATGTCACATTATGGCTTGTGTCATCGTTTGTAACTTTAAAAAATATAAGTGCACTTTTCGAATTTCGTAGGTACTTGATCATTTTTTTTTTATTATAAACCCTAATCTAGACTAGACCTGCAAACGAAATCTTCACGCCGGCAACCTTAACATAGGAGATAGAATAAAATCACAGAAACCCCTTAAAATCCATTACAAAAATAAACAAGAACAAAAATTTGAGAAACACTGTTCTTAAAAACATGTAATCTACTACATTTATATTGACATTTATTTTATAACTTAAAAATGGTTTCAAAATGATCTTAAACATTTTAGTTTTTTTTTTTTTGCTTTTTCTCACATGAAATTCGTGAAATTTTCGATAAACTTCAGGTACCTAATAGGGACAAGATTAATCTAATCAGTGTACGTTTAATCGAAATGATATTTTTTTTTTTCGATTTTTTTGATGAGTAAAATATTTTTCAATGACGCTCGATAAATAATAATTATGAAACAATGATGATATATTTTTTAAGTTAAAACTAACAACACCTAGTCAAATATTTTTATCACAAAGAAAAGTTTGGCGAGTTTGACTCGCGTGATACGGCCGGTATTTTGAGGCCTCATCTGGCAACTCTAAAAATTACTATCATCACCTCTTTCGCCAATTGCTCCATCATCTTTATAAATAACATCACGTTTCCTTACTACAAAAGATTTTCCTATACCCCAGAATTGTTACTTTATTACTTCAGGCAAGTATAAAATCTTTCAAAAAGAGAAATATATATTTTTCATTTTTTTTTTTCTTTTTGGTTGGGACTTTTGTCGAGCTATTGCCTATAAACCGTTTACTAAATATACGTTCTGTAATAAATATGTACAAGGGATTGCACGGGCACTATCTTAAGGTTTCCTACAATAGCATTAACACAGGTCCCAATCCTAGGCTGGAAATAGTTTACCAAAAAGTTTGTCATGCTGGCCTGACACTCATCCAAAGAGATTGGCTGTCAATCAATATCAAACAGACGTAGTTCGATAATTCATAAATGCCTCAAAATAGCTCACTATCAAAAGGCAAGCTTTGGTTCAAACTATAGCTAACAGATCTGGCCTATTTTCATTTATTTGGTCTATTCGAGGCCAACCAGCAGTTTACTAATTCGATTATTTGCCGGTACACGTGAACGAAGGCAAATATGGTGTTACAATTCGCCACTTATTGAGTCATTATATTCGATCGTACGCTACTGACAGGCCGCCACAAGTAACAATAGTAACGTCAGGCCGCAGTTTTATTTTTAAACGTTTAATTTAAAGCTACTGATATAATTTGTATTTCCAGCCATATTCAAAATTTTACATAATATTTCCTTCCTCCAGTTGCCATAACATTAGTTGTGATAAATTCGCTTTATACAAAAACGTGACTCCCGCCACTTATGTATAGTATAAATATAATATTATTATAAATGATAATCATTGCACGAATGCAATTAAACGAGAAATAAGTCACCTTAAAAATGCAATGCAGTCTATGCATGTGGTGTCTTACGTTTTTTTTTAATCTCTAAATTATTAAGGCGATTCAAATAACCTAGATTTACATATAATGAGGTTTACAATTATCTTAAAATGACTTATTTGTTTGGCGTTTTGTTACCTTTATGATGTGATGAAAAATATGAAAATGGCGCCGACAAATCCTGCGACACCTTAAGATATCATAATTGTAATTTATTTGTATCTGTTCTTACTATAAGTAAAATTCATTATGCTTTGTTGTTATTCGTGATGACATAAACCTATCACTTTTACTTTTGCTAGTCCTAACAAAGCAATATTTAGCAGCCTAAATGACGTAACTAAAATAAGGTATACATATAGTTCTTTTTTTTCTATTTTCAATATAAATAGTATTATAGCTACGTTATAAAAACTACGTTAAAAGTGTACAATAATATTATTTTTTATGCGTACAATGTAAAATTAGATCTATATATAAATATTATCTGATTACAAAGTAAATAATATTTGGAATATTTGTTAAGGCTAGTTGTGTTGGTATCTTATACCATGGAAGCGTGGGACTCGCTTGCTTTGGCGGGCATGCTCTGTATGACGGACGAGTCGTCCAGCTTCGAGGTGTTGGAGGCCACTTCGGCCAGCGTGGCCAGCGCCATAAGATCCACGCTGTGCTGCGATTGGTTGCAGATCTCCATGTTCTGGACCGCGGTGCGCGGCGCTTCCGTGGCTATCATTATCTCCGGACTGATGTTATGCGTGTTCAAGTCTACGCTGGACACCATGCTGTTGATCTCGAACCGCGTGATGCTGATCTTGCGCGGCTTCCGCTTCTGGCTGCCGATGACGTGGTCGCGCCAATGCTCCGCCATCTCCCGCCGGTCGTCCAACATGGACCTAGGAACTGAATTGACTATGTGTGAAGACTCCAGCGCTTTCGGCTTCAAGTTGATGGTTTTCTTCTTGCGTTTGTTTTCGCGTTTCTTTTGTTGGAACTTCTCTAAACTAAGTGAGGGCAGAGCTCTTATTTTAGCGTCTAAGTCGAAGTCGGCAGCCTTGAATGTTTTGTTACCATTATTGTCGGGTTCAGACGTGTCGGTTGTCTCGAATTTGTCGTTGCTGTCAGTTGGCTTCTCGTTTATAGAGTTGTTATACTTGGGCTCGTCCTCCGCAGTGTCGTCGTGCAGACTGCCAGGGTCCCAGCTACAGGCCGCGCTGTAGTTCTCGTCTGGCTTGTCCGAGTCCCTCTTCTGTCGTTTGTTGACGATGAGCCCCCCAACAGCCATGAATTCTTGGTACCTCTTCCCCTTGCACGATCTACCAGATCTCATGTTCTTCTCATCATCGGAATAATTCCTCTGATAGCCGTACTCGTCGTCTTTAGCAGAATATCTCTTATCAACTATTTGGTCTATCACATCTTGGTTCGTGAACTGATCGTTGGGTACACCGTAGTATATCCTCTTCTTGTCCTCGTCAAAGTCTTCCTCGAACAGGCGGGAGGTCTCAGTGAGTGCATTCTGCAGCTCACGTATGCTCTCTTCATTTTGAGGACCTTTCGCCTTGGCCCTCTCTATAAAGTTATGAGATCTGTATTCGTTTGGTGTTGAGATCGCGTTGAACTTAAAGCATGGGGGTGAGTAGTAAGGGTTTGTGGTTTGAGTTTCAGTCTTTGTGGCTAGGAGGCTGCTGAGGCCTCCCATTTGGGCTTCGTCGGCGAGCTTGCCGGGCGTAAACATGGAGAGTGGTTTAGATTCCGCTTCGTATGGTTCGTCCTTAGACTTCTTGTTGAAGTCTACTTTGGTGGAGTTATTGTTTGTTTTCTCCAGTTCGTCGTGATGTTCGCTGTTGGGGGACTCTATGGGTTTGTCGTTGGCCTCTCTGGGCCGTGAGGACAGCGTGCGAAGCGGTGGCGCGGGCAGCTTGTACCACTTGAAGTCGGGATTAGCACTGAAGAAGGCGTCTTTGTACTGGAGAAACAGAAAACTACGTGTAAGTATACTAGCAGAAGGATGACGGTTTTCTTAAATTAAATATATTCTACCAGGAACATTGTAGTAATTTTATATTAACTAAATTGACTAATATAGTTTACCTGCTTAGCAAGACCTGTGTAGCAAGCCTTTTCTTCCTTGTCCAAGTTTGCCCACCACTCGCCGAGGATTTTAGTAATGGACCTGCAAGGTAACAAATTGCTTTAGTAGGTAGAGTGTAAAACTGTGTAAATTAGTATCTTATCAGTTTTATCAAATGGTATACTTGAAATATTTGTGCGAATGTATTTTTACCCTTTTAATTAAAGGAATGATAATTATAATGCCAAGTATTTTTTTTAGTCTGCCTCGCTAGTCTTCCTATCCATCAAACCTACTAAGAATTGATGAGTCATTGGTGAATATTTATTTACTTTTTTATTTTTCAGCAATTGTCTGCAAGAGTGAGTATCGTCTTTGATAGATCCAGAAAGCTTTTGGTTGGATGCTGGACTGCTAAGGCTTGAAACTACATAAAACCCCGCTCGCGCGGTTCCACTCAAAAATGCCTGCGCGGGGCTAAGACCTTGCTTTATCCAAAATTTCAGGATTCTGGGATAACGAGAACCCTATGAATTTGTGAGTGTCGAAATATACGTTTTTTGAGACATAAAAGGCCGTATCTTTTTTTTCCATTAACTTAGAAATTTGATTTTTTCACAGTTTTAAGAGACCATTCATTTGATGATGAATATGGTTTTAATTTCAATTCAATACCTCGCACGCGTTCCCAAGATAAAGGTTCTTGACGGACGGACAACAGTGATCCTTTATGGGATCCGTTTTTTCTTTTTAAGGTTCCCTCAATAATTATGTTCTTTATGGCCTTTTGAAATTTTTGAAAGAGAAACCGTGGCATAGAACGCAAAGGGGCAACTGATTGACACAGGCGGGTTTTAGTTAGCAAAGTCTGATTCCCTCTCGCTCCACCCATGATTTCCCACCTCAAGAAAAAAAAAGTCTTTTGTAGCGGAAATAGTCGATAAGTTATTACTCTTCTGTTACATAGTGTGATTGATGTGTTATGTTTCAGTCGGTACTGAGTAACTAACTATTAATTTAATCAAAACTATCTTTCTATCTAAACATTAAGTACCTGTTCTCTAGATTAGGATATTTATCACGCACGACGCTCCTGTGTCGCTTGCAGAAGATGAGGAAGGCGTTCATCGGCCGCCGCGCGTGATGCGCAGGCTCACCGTCTTGCTCCTGGTCGTGCATTTTAAACTATCTGAAACAATTAAATGGCAAAATAATCTTTAAATTTGTGATTGGGTTTTCATAGGATGAAGACTGATCGAGAGACATGAGAATTTGGTGTATGCAAGACGAACAGTAGGTCGTAGGTCGAGTGGGACACTACGCGGTGTCAGCGTCTCACATTCGGTCCTTACCGGCGAGCTACCCATTGCGTCATCCGTAAACCTGCGCCTACGGCGACTGGGAATCACTCTGCAACTCTCGACGCCCAGAACGTCTTCGTGGTGCGGCTGGGACGTGAGGATGTCCGTTCCGAACATTTCCATCGCTAGCCTTACTGCTTGGCATGAGGCGACCGCATCTCATTCTTTCTCGTTCCGGACCATGGCCTGAACGAAGGCCGCCGCCAATCGCTTCTACGAGCGAAGTCCATGCTCACCAGTGACGCTGATGTAATGTTAAATTAGATTTAGGGATTATTTGAGCCTATTTGGAGCAAATTTCGTAGACAGGATGGTCAATGGGGCCGAAAGATTCTATAGTGGCGACCGCGCACCGGAAAACGCAGCGTTGGAAGGCCTTCCACAAGGTGGACCGACAACCTGGTGAGAGTCGCGGGAGTGCAGTGGATGCGAGATGCTCAGAATCGGTCGTTGTGGCGTCGCTTGGAGGAGGCCTATGTCCAACAGTGGACGTCTTTCGGCCTGGATGAGCCTAATTGAGAAAGGTCACAATTTTATCAACAATTTTTCGTTGTCTTAATCTGCTGAGAGAGTAGTGCAGCCGAATCTAAATGTGGATGACACAAATAACTAAGTAAAAGTCGTAAAAGATTGTACTGTGTATGCAATCTCTAATATTGTCTACGTCAATGACGTGACCAATACTTTTATTTGTACAGTTCAATGTTAGAAGTACATTTCTGATCATTTTGCATGTCATGCTCCTGTTTAAGGAAGTTTGAAAATGGCACCAGTGACTGAAAAGTTGAAAGAGAATGTGAAGAGGAGAGATGTAACTAGTGATATTAAAAGACTAGCTGACCAGACGAACTTTGTACCGCCTAACAGTCAATTGCGTTTGGTGTGATATTTTACTTCTTGCACACACTTTAAATTCATATATCTTTCGATATAGTCAACCGATTTCGATGAAACAAAGTCTAAGTAATATATCAAGTTACACACAATTTTAATGTATACAAGTTATCTTCATCGATTTCGTACATTGCAAGTGATGCGCACACTACTAAAACTTTTCTACAGATCTTTTATATGTATAGAATAGATTTATGAATATATTTATATCGTCGTTCATATCGCGTACATCGAAGGACTGGAACAATTTGCCTGCTGCGGTCTTCCCGTCCATCTATAATTTAGGTGTCTTTAAGGCTAGAGTGAATAGGCTTTTAATAAACTAGTGCACCTCACCGTCAATGATTGCATCTCTGCGTACCATCTGGTTGGATCGCAGTCAAGCACTGGTTTATATAAATTTAAAAAAAATACATGTGGATAGATGGAGAGGCCAAAAGATAGATGGTTTGCTTGAGGAGTGATGATATGAAAGAAAAGAGAGTTTAGTGACAGCATGACTGTTGAAAAAATCATGTTGCGCCAACCAAGTACCTAAAATGAGAAAAAGGTAGAAAGATGACGATAATACACCTGTATGTTTTCCACCAAAAGTGTTTATGTTTAGTATAGTCATATCTACATTTTCTTGTACTGACGCATAAATAATACACGTACATTGTAATTTTCATACAATGTCTACGAATAGACCACCGTCACTTTTCGTAGGTGTTAGAAAAAGTATTTTTAGGAGATGGGTAATGGATTTCACCTGCAATAGTCATTGCGATCTATCTGCTTATAAAGATGACAGACAAATTTGACTGGCCTGTTGGTCTAGTAGTTAGTGGTCCTGACTGCTATGTTGGAGGTCGTGGGTTCAATTCTCACTCAGGACAAATGTTTGTGTGATGAGCACGATCATTTGTTCTGTGTATGTATTTAGAAATATATAAGTATGTTTATTAGTTGTCTAGTACTCATAACACAAGCTTTGCTTAGCTTGAGACTAGACGGCGTTGTGTGATAGTTGTGGAATATTATTATTATAAAATCCTTATGAACTAGTGCGCCTCACCATCCACGATTGCATCTCTGTTTACCATCAGGTGGGAACTCAGTCAGACACAAATTTTTATTATTAAAAAAAAAAAAAGAGTTTTGTTGATATTTCCCTAAAGATACAACGCGGGGATCTTTAAGTAAAGAGTGAATAGGTCATAGCGACATACAGGGTGTCTTTGACATCGACGCACAAACGAATACCATGGAATCAGTACATTATTCTGGACACTCCAGTGGTGGAATTTCTCGTCGTTTTTTTTTTAATCTTTGTGTTTTTTAATTGAAACTGCCTAAAATAATTATTTCAACATTTTTAGTGAAAAAAAAATGAATAAATTAGATTATTGATTTCATCTATCCCGATGACTTTTTAATTAATATTTTCTGACAAACGAATCGGAGGCGTGGCCTACTCGAGGCGTTCGACGTAAGATAATCGAAACGAAACGGTCGTAACGGCTGGTTACTCTAAGCAAGCATGCTCCAACGTCGACCACATTTTTAGGAAACCAGACGACATGATAGATGACATTACCAGTCTGATCAAATAAAAGTAATGGAACCTGTTCAAGATAACGAGAGTGATTACATATTTAAGTTAATAGTAGTGACATTAAGTGGACGATAATGTTGCAGTTGTACTAATTAAGTAGTCGTAGTTAGTACAACGGCTGCAATCTTCGAAAATAGAAGTAATAGTGTTAATGGTTTTTTTTTTTTGGTGAGAAAACCATCTTATGACATCCCCCGCTCTTGGGCGGAGCGGGAGATAGTGTCAGACTTTTACTGACTGAAAACACACTCCTGTTCCTTCGTTGCCTTTCGTACAGACCCTTGGCCCCAGTAGGCTTCGACCCTGCTGGGCCCCTACAGTTGCTGACATCTCCTTGAGGAGCGCGTGGAACAGTATGCGCCGTCAACGACTTGGGCTCGGTCCGGACGGTTACCGGAGGGTCGGACGACGAGCTACTCATTGCTCGCCATCCGCAAGCCCACGCCTACGGGTTTACAGAATACAAGGAAAAGGAAGGTAGGGCAGCCAGAAGGTAAATGATACCTTTTTTGAGGTAGTAAATCATCTTATGACTTGTCACGCTCTAGGGTCGAGTGAGACTTTCACTGACTTAAACTACACATGTATTCTTCAGTTGCCCCTTGCGTTCTAGGACCACGATTTCCTTTTCGGAAATGACCCGTGGCCCTAGCGGGCCCCTAAGGTTTGCTGACATCTCTTTGAGGTGCGCGTGGAATACTACGCGCTGTCGAAGACTCGGACTCGGGCTCGGTCTGGAAGGCGAACTACCCATTGCTTGTTGTCCGTAATAAGTCTGCACCTACGGTGGCCGGTAGTCGCCCTGAGACTCTTGACGCCCTAGGCGTCTTATGTTGCGGTGGCTGGGACATGAGGATGTCCATTCCCTCACGACTGCGGCCGTCTTCTTCGCTGGCATTAGGTACTGCTTCCCAGAAGAAGACGACTACATTCCATTCCCTCTTGCTCAGGACCATGGTCTAAAACACGGGCCGGCGCCAATTGTCTCCAAGAGAACAGGGCGGCGCTCTGCTCAAGCGGGGCTCATCTCCACCGTATGCTCTACCGTGTCCTTTGGGCTGTATGCACAACGGTGACACCAGGCGTTTAAATCCTTCGCCTGAATCCGGAACAGGACTCCCGAACCATGCCCAGGTAAGAAGCTGTGTCATGCAGAAGGTGGAGGTGAAAACCTTTCCAGACACTCCTCAATGAAGAGGCTTGCCACCATGATTATGGCGTGCCCAACCCTAGAGTATACAGGCTTACTATTCCACAGAACAAAGACGAACTTACAGCCTGCGACTCTCAAATGATTCTTTGTTTTTCAAAATGTACCTTTGTGCTTATAACAGTCACCCTTTATTCATTTGTTTTGGTGTACTAATTAACATTCAGCGTGCCATTTCAAAGTACTAACAGCTGTGTAACTAACCATAACCAACCAATAAACTTATCATGCAATATCAACATGATAATGAATATAAATCAATTGTGTCTCAATTCGTGATAGGAAAACTTTAAAACCAGTTTAGTGGGCCTTGCCTTTGGGTTTTTCAAAGTATTGCTGTTGTGGAAAACCGGTACTTGTCGATAAAAATATAAATAAACAACACTGTATAAAAATATGGAAAAGATAGAGTCCAAGTAGAACACATAGGTACAAGCTTGTTTGGCAATGACTGCTTCTGCACATGTGGCCCCCTGGTAACTCATAATATTGTGTAAATGTATCTATTAATTGCTCCACATTTATTTTAATAAATACTTTTTTCATTTTTTTTTCAACACATTGCTTTTGCAATATTTTTTATTATAAGACCCCAACCACCATAAATTCGTTAGTAATTTATTTTGTTAACTTATCATTTATTAATAATTGTAATTATTTATTTTTCTTGCTTTTATTTAAATATACTCTTTTTTATAATGTCAATGTGAGAATTCTGTAGACTCCGCAAATTCTTAGGTTACTCTTCCTATTACGACTCACTTTTTATTATAGTTATTTTTATTGTACTTTTCAGAACAATATTGACCAGTCTACACTGTCCTTACATAATATCTACTTATACTGTGATATGGAAATATTGTAAGTACAACATTTTTTTTAAAAGAGTAACCATGGAGTTTCTTGCCGGTTCTTCTCCATAGGAAACGACCAATTTGGAACCGTGCACTAGCTTCTGACATTTTATACGTGCCCATGTAGGCCTATGTGAAATAAAAACTTTTGACTTTGACTTCAAGGAAAAATCACACTAATTAATTACCTACTAGTAATCTTTCCATGGAATAATTATCTGATGAAATTCTACATCGTACGATGAGGCGCCACCGCACCGGTACCTGGTGGATATCACAGCCATACGTACAAATCATTTTGGGAACACATTCATTGTGCGCACAGCTAAGGGGTGAAATTCCTTGCCGGAGTCGTGAGTTTCCTGATAGTTACAACCTGGGGATTTTTAAGTCAGGAGTGAATAGGAAATTTCCAGGCAAGCGTGCTCCATCGTGGACTACATCGTCGCTTTCCATTACGTAAAATAGATAGAAAAAAGTTTGCCCTTACAGTTCCAGGGCTGTGGTACCTCTCTCTAAGAATCCTTGACCTTTTAATGATTTTTATACCCTTTTTCGTACAGTAGTTCCACAGTCAGCAAAAGCCAGCATCAGAGCATAACATTGTGCTGTATCACCTGTTATCAGCGATATCAGGTTTCTTTGCCAAGTGCAGTTTCCTAACGTGATAACGATAACGGGGGTCGATGATCGCTGTAGGTTACTTTGCTAGGTCCTATGTTGTTTTATTTGTTCATTTTTGCATAGGGTCTTTGAAATGCAGTTCGTAGAATTCTTTTCAGGTATCAAGGTCGTGATATAGGCCAGAAAAGGAGAACCACATTTTATTAGGTTTGATTCCCACCCAGGGCAAATGTTTGTGTGATGAGCACGATCATTTGTTCTGTGTCTGGGTGTAATTTATCTATAATATGTATGTATTTAGAAATATATAAGTATGTTTATCAGTTGTCTAGTACTCACAACACAAGCTCTGCTTAGCTTGGGACTAGACGGCGTTGTGTGATAGTTGTGGATTATTATTATTATTATTATTTCCTGAAGTAAGAAAACTTCGTAAGCAACTACGAAATCTGCTGAGGAATCTCATTTCGCTCTGATTGGCTGTCAAAAACAGCAACAACCAATCATTCTAATTAATAAATTCCAAGTCATTGAAGGAAGAATGGTTAGTCGTTTCATAGCTAGATATCGTGTGAAACGTACACAAATCAAATCCGGCCGCAAAGAATATACACAAATAAGTTCCACATTTTTTTATCAGAAGAACATAAACACATTTGTTATGTACGCCGAGATAAACAAAGCAGGGGGCATCAGTGTATATATATGTGTCTACACAGATTTGTTAGCACGTGTAACGAAACATGACGGCTGAATACTGGCTTTGGAGATTATCTTTATTTAGTTGGTTTGTGGGGCTGTGGGCAGAGAATATAGTTTGGACGAATATGAAAAAAAAAAGGGAGTGAGCGATAGTAGCATAGCATAGTCAGCCTTATAATGTTCCCACTGTTGGGACTCAGGCCTCCTTTCTATTAGAGGAAATGAGCCGTAATCCACCACGCGGGTCCAGTGCGGGTTGGTGGATGTCACATGTCTTCGAATTTTTAGTTCTAGGACATGCCGGTTTCCTCACGATGTTTTCCTTCACCGTTTTGAGAGCAGTGGTGATGAAATAAATTATACAAAGTAATGCGCCTGGGCTGGGTTTGAACCCGCAACCTACAACTTGTAAGTCGGGGCCGTTACCACAGGTCCTGTACCAAGTATACATTCCAGTTCTCACAAAGGATTGACTGTTACAAAATAATTATTAGTTATTATCAACCTTTGTACCTTTGGGCACGCCACAATAATGGCGGTAAGTCCCCTCTTCGAGGCTTGGTTGGAAAGACCTCACGGCGTCCTCACCTTCCGTATGACGCAGGTTCTCACCGGACACGGTAAGTTCGGGAGGTTCCTGCACCGGATTAGTGCGGAAACGACGCCCGGGTGTCGCCACTGTGTGGACCGCCCGGAGGACACGGTGGAGGTGTGCCCCGCTTGGGCAGAGCAACGCCGTGTCCTCGTGGGGGCAATCGGCGGCGGTGATCTCTCGCGCCGGGCCTTGGTTCAGGCCATGCTCCGGAGCGAGGAGGAGTGGCAGGCGGTCGCCTCCTTCTGCGAAGCCGTAATGCTAGCGAAGGAGGCGGCCGATCGCGTGAGGCAACGGTCCTTACGCTCCAACCGCCGCCGTCGGGATTCCGATCCCGATTTCCGGCCACCGTAGGCGCGGGCTTGCGGACGGCGAGCAATGGGTGGCTCGCCGTCCGATCGTCCGGTAATCGGACCGAGCCCAAGTCGTCGACGGCGCGTACTGTTCCACGCGCGCCTCAAAGAGATGTCAGCAAATCGTAGGGGCCCAGCACGGTCGAAGCCCACTGGGGCCACGGGTAGTGTGAAACCCGGGGCCCTGGGACGAAGGCAACGAAGGAACAGCAGTGGGTTTTTAGTGAGTAAGAGTCTGACACTATCTCCCGCTCCGCCCAAGAGCGGGTTTTGTCATAAGATGATTTTCCCACCCAATAAAAAAAAAATCCTTTGTACCTTTATGAGAGAAAAAAATATATTATTAATAAACTAATTTGCATATATGATGACTATGCTCGCTCATTATAAAAAAAAATTGAAAGTAGGTTCTACCTAAATATGCACATAACACTAATGTAAATTTAGTGAGAATCTTCTTTCAATTTTGTGTTAAGTAGTTTATTGACAGCCATGTTTGTAAGTAACGAAGGTACTAAAATTAGGTTAATACATCAATGATTCAACGCCAGCAGTTTGAAACCGATAACGAGGTAGTGGAGTAGGGTAGGGTTGTCCGAAACAAAACAATTGAAAAATATTTGTTAGGTACATTATAGTACATCCATTTAGATTTATGGTAAGTAGAAAAAATAAGACCGCTATCCCACTATCGTTATACGAGCGTTGACACTTCTCCAACGTCTGCGCAGCACCAACGTTGCGCAGACGCAACGTTAACGTCGCCAATTTTTTGCGTAAACCTCAAACCGCAGCATGTGTGGTTAACGTTGCGTTACAAGCAAAGTTACAATCGTATCGTTCGCGCCGAACGCCTCAAGTAGGCCACGCCTCCGATTCCTTTGCTCTGACCACGTGACTGAGCGTTGAGATGACGTCAATCAGTCATCATAAGACGTACAATCGTATCGTTCGGCGCGAACGATACGATTGTAACTTGGCTAGGGGGGGCTGTGCAGACATTGGAAGCGCCAACGCTCGTTAAACGCTAGTGGGATACTTAGCGGCCTTAGGAAGATCCTGTCGGCATGCCGGTTATCGTATAAAAATCAATCATTAGGATCTTTTTAAAACAAATTCAAAGCAGATTTCGGTATTCTATCTGTCAAGAAAAGGCTTTAAGGATGCTGTTATCTCTGGTCCTAAATCCATCAATCCAGTCCTTACCATATGACTGGATACTAGGTCATCATGATCTTCCTGCCCTTGTCCCGTGTTATTTGGGGACATATCTGTCACCCGTCACGCTGTAACTAACTCCCTTTTCTTTCATATCACACCTTACACATTCCATCCATCTTTTATTTGGCCTCCCTCTCTCTCGGTCTAGTACAAAGCAACGTCAGTTTATTTCTTTGTTATTGTTTCTTACAAGTCTTGTGACAACCCTGACTAGCTGACAACGAGGAATGTGTGTTAATTATGCGTTCATGATATTCTTTTTCCGTACTGATGCGAATTAGCCAGGATATTGTTTAAGCCTGTATTGAGAGTGAATTGTTTTTCAATTCTGTTGAAGTACCATGACGTCCGCCCATACAATATGATTTAAAATAATACCTAGTGAAAATGTAAAAATGGAGGATTTTACAGAACATAAAAGAGGTTAAGTTAACAGCCATAAATCAAATTAACGACAAGTTTTAACTGTCCCATAAAAATGGCAATTAACTACTATAAAAAAACGCAAAAATATACGATTTTTCTTCTAATAAATATACTCCTCTCGTCCCAAATCCGAAGGTTATGCCCCCTATATCACATCAAAATCCCGTCCGTCCAACCTTGACCCAATGAGTCGAAGTGTGCCGAGGTTGGCCGAAGGGGCAACGGCCCGTGAAAGTGAAAACTCGTGCGCACCAGCCGCAGGTCGCATGCGCAAAGCGAAGCTTTCGACTTTTTAAAGTGAGTGGTAACGCTGGAATTTGGGTTACGTCATTTTAATAGTAGTTTTGTGGGAAAATTGTCAGTTTAGCGAGAAATTTGAACGCATTTTAAAAAAAGTACGATTGTATGGGAATATTTTTTATTTTATTCGAACCAGTAAACCTACGAGCATTTATTATATTATATTTTAATATAGAATATTATGTATCAAATCGTTTGCTCCAGTAGATACTTAAGGTTCTTTAGAAGACCAGTGTCAGACAGTACATGTTTGTCAACACTGCTGAAACGAACTTTTTTTGGCACAGCCGTGAGGCACACATAATGTTATTATTTTTTATTTGTGGTAGCTGTCGCCAAATAAGCATTTTCCTTTCTTTATTTCTTTTCAAATTTCTCATGAAGACGTACGTTAAGTAAAGTTATATTATAACGTTTAACTAACGTAAAGATAGCATAGTATAATCAACCTTATAATATTCCCAGTGCTGGACTCAGACCTCTCTATGAGAGAGACGAAAAAATGACGTAAACGTAAAAATGGACTAACCCACACATCCCGCTAATTCTAATCTTCAGTTTTCACACAAAGCATTATTTGAACATCTACAAATGAAAAATGCCAAAGCATTATTTGCCCGCAAGTCTCAAATTCCATTACAAATGCATTAATTGCATTAATTATGTAACTAGATATGAACAGGATACATCGCGTTTAACAAGTCGATTAAGAACGCCTTGCACGCATTAAAAAAGGTTCAATGTTCTATCAAATTTGTTTCTAAAGGCAAGGTTACCCCCTCCTTAAGTCACAAGACTAACTGCAGTTACTTCAACAGCGTAATAACCAACGGTTGGTTGGTGTTTGGTTAGTCAGTCAAGCAGTTAACTTGGTTCTAACTAACCGTATCACGAATTAATAGGTACCCAATAAGAAGTATTATAACATCTTTAGAAGTAGGTGGGTAAAAGAGGGGATAAGTGTTTGGCATTCAGAACACGATATTTGTGGAATAATAATTTCAGAATTGCATGCAATTAGCACTAAGTGTATTAAAACCGTGGATTATTTTTAAAAACATTATATTTTTGTAAAAAGAACAAACTTCCATCCTCTTACAAGCCAGTACCTACGTTGAACAAAAAAAAAACAGATTCGACATTCAAAAGTTGATCGCGGCAAAAAGCAATAACAAGCTATTGTTATTTAATGAGAACTGAGACGATGTTAATAACTTATTATATCATTTTACAAGTGCAACTAACTTAACTTTGCATTTCACGGTGGCGCCACTTGCTAGAAAAAACGTCAAACAGCTGTCAAATCGACTAATGACCGCTTTAGTTCCCGATTTCGCCACCCGCAAAGATAAGTATGTCGGTGTTTGTATTTTTCACATGTTGCCATAATCCAAGGTCAGTGTTGTCAAAACGCTAGCCAAGGTCGAGGTTGGTCGCCATCTTTGCAAAGTTTGCATTGAGGCCATTCTGTTATGAAATATACGAACGCTAAACGATTTGACAAGTGCGTTAATCGCTGCCTGATTGTTTTTGTTAAGAAAACAAATGGTTCTTATGTTTTTATTACTTGTTTTAAGACAAAGTTAGATTACATTACGACACGAATAACAATGAGGAAGGACTTTATCGTTAAAAATAATCATTTCAATCAGTATTAAATATATTTTTATACTTAAAAAAAAAAAACAAATTAGTTAAAAAGCTGCTATTTTAATTCAATTCAAACTCATTTTTATTTCACATAGACCTACTGGGCACTTATAAAACGTCAGAAGCTTGTATAGCATAGCATAGTCGGCTTTATAATGTTCCCACTGCTGGGACTCAAGCCTCCTCTCTAGGAGAGGGAATGGGCCACAGATTTAAGAAGGGAGGAGATATGTTAAGTAGTAAAAATTGTACCGGAACACGATGTCCCCAGTTTCCCTACCACCGCCGAAACTACTACACATACAGTAATATCTACGCAGTCGCGCACACATCCGCAAATCATAAATCAGTCCATACTACACAGTCAATTATAAACCTTACCTCTCTAAAAACAGCGTGTATTTTCCATGCACTGTACAACTTACGCACACATTAAATGTCGATGTGCTATGCAAAAGCAATTTATTTTACATTTACGCTAGTGATTGACTAAATAGAAAAGTTATCGATTTTTCCATTTTTTTATTGTGCTATTTTTTTTTTGGGTCCCAATAACAAAATTATAAAATGTCCAGAAAATAATATACAATTTTAATATATATTATTTTCTGGACATATATAATAGAATAATAAAATTTGTTTTCATAAAACCTAAAAACTCTAACTATTTACCCGTATTAGGTCATTATATACGTCATTTCAGAACATCAATATCAAATACTAAAAATCGGCCAAGTACATGTCCTGGTCCTCTAAAATCCTGAAAAGTTTAATAACTTGTATTATGAATTATTGCATGAAAAAGCTTTCAGTTACTAAAAAAACTTTAACTCAGGTCTAGTCTTAATTTAAGGATTGCCCATTCAAAAAGACCGAGTTTTTTTTAGAGGCTAAAGCATTTCTGGTTGAAAGTGAAATGAGCATATAATACTATAGTACTATATTTTTTTAGGCAACCAATTAGGTGGCCTTCCAGTGGCCTTCCATCAATCCATTGCTTTATTAAAATTGCGTCTTTCGGAAAACTGAAAACATTAATAACATTGTAGTTATCATTTTACCTAACTTACTGCCAAACCTCACCATGTAAGGCATTTGTTAGAAAAAAATAGTACAGTGCTTGTTAAATAAAGAGCTAGAACATGTTGCCTTATTTTAAGCAAAAGTCGTAATTAAATTCTGAATCATGCTATTTCTTTACAACTCTGTAAAATAATCAAAATAAATAAAAATATTAACATTATTTTAATTCGGATATCCAACCAATCGATATTATGGTCGATAGTCTACATTAGTAGATCATACAGGCACATCATTAACTCGCCGCTACTAACAGCGGCCGTATTATGAAATACACCGCATTGATAAAGTATCGTTATGTTATTTTTACATTGCTTGTTCAGTTACTGAGCGTTAAAATTAGGTAGTGGTTAAAGAGCAATGTATTTACTGTAAGAGTAATACAGTCGCCTTGATATTTGAAAACAAAAATAACGTAGTAGCAGCAAGGGATATTATAATATTTGTCGTTTTTACTGATTTTAAAGATAAATATAGTATTAAACTTGTACTTCCATATGGTAAGAGATTCCATGATGACCCAGGCTTCTCTTATCGCTTCAGTTCTTGCAAGAAACCACTGAACAACACGGCATTTTAAATTTGTTTACGATCACGTATCGCGTATCTCACAAGTTTGTAACTGACGGCCTTTTGCCCGATCGTGTGCATTTTGCGCAAGTCGCGCGGACATGCACACGCCTCCTTGCCACTTCTCCTGTTTTTTAAATTTCTATGGAATGGGCCGTAATCCACCACGCGGGCCCAGTGCAGGTTGGCCCAGTTTGGGGATGTCACATGTCTTCGAGTTCTCTTTATGTCAAGTGTGAATGGGTTACTTCTAGGTAAGCGCGTTCCATCGTCGACCGCATCGTCGCTTTCCATCAGGTGAGATAGCGGTCAAGCGCGAACCTATCAAGAATTAAAAAAAAAATCCTATGTCCGTCTTCAGGTTCTAAGCTATCTCCTCACTAATTTTCAGACAAATCGGTTCAGCCGTTCTTGAGTTATAAATAGTGTAACTAACACGACTTTCTTTCATATATGTACATAGATTTTCTGCCTTTATTACTTCTTTTTAAACAGTCATTATTATTTTTAATTTGTTATTACAATAAAATAATAATAATTACATTTAATTACAAGTGAAATGTTTACGATGAACTCTGGCATCCAAATTACATTACATCTGGCATTAACTTGTGTTTGGTGCCAGCGTTGTCGAGAAACATTGTAACCTAACACAACAGTAGTCATAAGACGAGTACATAGGGTTGCCAACTGTACTCTAAAATAGAGTATTGTACTCTATATCATTTAGGCGTACTCTATAATCTATAAAAGTAATAGAGGACGCTTAACTACTCTTTTTTATACAATGTTTACTATACTAGTGCCAGTCACGCATATATGATGCATACCTATTGTTCGGGGTTGGATTGCGATAGAGATAAAAGACAGTTTAAGATCAATAAATTGACTATATTATCTGTTTCCACAAATATAGGATTAAGATTAATTTATACCAGGATGAATGGAAAATATCATAACCAAAAAAAAGTCGACTTTACTGAGAGAGTCGTTTACGGTCACGATGTGAAGTGACAGGTCGAGAGGAACAAGGCTTCATTGAAATTTATTAGATAAAAATGAGCTCTTGATCTATGTAAACTTACAAGTTAGAACGTTGGAACTCGCAAAATTCTTTTAAAGACAGTGAACAATTGTTATGTGCTGCAAAAGGTTCCAAAAAATACATGTCTAATTTTTTTTTTAAATAGATGGATACTCTTTTTTATAAGTCCGTACTCTATATTTACCGCCTTTGAAATCAAATATACTTACTCTATTTCATCTAATAAAAGTCGACAACCCTACGAGTACAGTATGTTAATAAATGAATAATCAATTATACATAATACTCTTAAATTAATGAAGTAAACTGAAGCTAGTAAACAAAAACAATTAGAATAAAAGCGTCTCAACAGTTGTCACGCGGAAAAATTTAAAAATATCCCGTGTGCTCGTGCGCTTATCATTCAACAAAATACTAAAACAATAGGCAAGCGAGGGGTCAACAATCAGCGAGCTATGCGGCCCACACTTCCTGTTTGATAACGCTAAACACTAAACTTTACGGAAAGAAAGTCTGGCCAGTATTAACCATTTTAACCATTGTGGGAAGAAGAATTAATAATAATAATATTCCAGAACTATCACACAACATCGTCACGTCCCAAGCTAAGCAGAGCTACAAGCTAGGCGACAGATAAACGTACTTATATATTTCTAAATACATACGTATTATAGATAAATTACACTTAGACACAGAATAAATGATCGTGTTCATCACACAAACATTTTTACTGGGTGGGAATTGAATCCAGGACCTCTGGCATAGCAGTCACGGCCACTAACCACTAGACCAATAGGACAGTCAAATTGAATGTGATTTTTTCAATTTATAATTTATGCACTTTTCTATGTACGGTCAGGGGTCCAAAGTGCAGTTGCACTATGCCATTTCTAAAGTGCCTAAAATTTCTATATAGAAGAGGGTCAATGGTTCAGGACTGATTCAATTCGTAGCATAGGATCTAAAGTAGTTGCGGACCATTGAACATCTACTATAAAGAAATTTTAGACATTTTAGCATTGTTAGACTGCAACTGCACTTTTGACACCTGACTGTACCTATATGTAGGGCATTACTGACACCCCGTGCCTCGGAAAGCACATACAAGCTGTTGGTCGCGGTTGTCATTCGTAAATCTTTGTCAGTCGTACAAAGGCAGTAAGACGCCAGAAAGTCTGACCATCAGTCTATCCAAGGAGTATTGTGTTGCCCACTAAGTGTGTTGTGGAGGTCTGATAGGCAGTCCCTCTATGTAAAAGACAGGTTTCTAGCCGCATGGGTCGGCTTCCAGTATAACTGAAGATTGGAAGCCGACACCAAACTAGTTGTGAAAAGGTTAGGGAGATGATGTGAGAACGGGGATTAAATATTTTCGCGGATTTAGCCCTCTATAAAGGTAAGGGGGGTTCTAGGAGGGCAAGGGATGGAAAACACCTGAACAAAACTGTCTTTTTTTTTTAATTTGATATAAACTAGTGCTTGACTACGATCCCACCTGATGGTGAGCAGTGATGCAATCGTTGATGGTGAGGCGCACTAGTTTATTAAGAGCCTATTCACTGTAGTCTTGAAGATACCTAAATTATAATCAGATGGGAAGACCTCAGCAGGCAAATTGTTCCAGTCCGATGTACGCGGTATAAACGACGAGGCGAAAAGCTTAGTTCGGACCGTAAAGGTTTCAACAACGTAAGGTTGAAGGTTGAAATAAGAGTTGTGGTATTGTTCGAAAGAGTTACCATAGCCCTAAGGCTAAGACGCAAGGCAACTGACGGAACCCAGGTGGTCTTTAGTCAGTAAAAAAACCGCGAGATTCCTATTCAAAAATTCCCCGAGCCTCTAGCGGGGATACATCAGCAGTCATCTAAGTTTACTGGTGGTTCTGGTGGTGGAGCAGTAAATCGATTGAATACTATATTATTAATGGTAACTATAACACACGCTTTATCAATTTATCAAGAGTTGACAGAAGCATTAATTATTAGCAATAGTTAAGGCTGTCACAAGAAGTGTCTATGAAGGTCAACATAATAAAATATAATGTCAATTTCTAAACGTATTGATCCTTATAAAAAAGAAAAAAAACAACCATTTGATAAGGCCTGCTATCAACGGACGTGTAGCATAATAAACGTGTATTCGCCATTATACGCTTGGTGTACCTACGTCTGCTTTCTGTCGACGAAGCGACGTCGTCGTGTCGTGTCCGCTTCGTCGATAGTTTCATAGTCTTGTATAGATAGCGGCACGAATCTTGAGCGCTCGGCGAAAGAGTGGGGATCGCTTTGCGCATCGTACACCTCGTAAGTTAACGTTGATCATTTGTTTTTAGGAATAAAGTATATATATTTTCTTTTTATTTCTAAATTATATGTTATTTAGTTTTTTTTTTTCTTCTTCAATGTGTATAGATTTGTTATTAGGGTATTATTGTTTTTATTAAATTTATTTTTTTAATTTGTAAGTTTCTACTGTACAACGCCTTGGACATCCTCTGTAACGTTGTACAAGTACTTGTAAATAAATAAATAAATAAATCGGCGAGCCAATCACTGTACAAGGATTGCACTCCCCGCCCCCGCATCTCTTTTCATACCACTAAAGAGACCCGATATTTCACTTCTGCGTGCTTCTGCGCGAGTAGAACTGTAGAAGTCAGCGCTCAAGATCCGTGCACCAAGCGTATAGTATCGAATACGCGTCTATGAAGCTACGCGTCCGTAGACAGTAGGCCTCAGTTCAAACACTGATTATGCAGGCTCTTCATTCATTTTTTAATATTATCCGAGGATTGAATTTAAAATCCGCTGATCCAAGAGCGGGATTTGTCATTAGATCTTTTTCCCACCTAAAAAAAAAACTACTGAATAAGGCTGCAGCCGCTGGCAGAAGCTAGTGTAATTATAATATATATCTCACTAATAAGCTAAGCTAGTGTTATATATATTGTACATAGCACTAGCTCCTGCCAGCGGCTTCGTCCACGTGACTGTCACGTCACATTTTTCTCCATATAAACTTTGGACCCCCGTTTCATCCCCTTGGGGGTAAATTTTGTAAAATCCTCTCTTAATGCTCGCCTACGTCATAAAAGAAATCTTGTGCAAAATTTCACGCTCCTAGTCCCGGTAGTTTCGGCTGTACGTTGATATGTCAGCCAGTCAGTTTCTCCTTTTATAGCATAGCATAGTCGATCTTATAATGTTCCCACTGTTGGGACTCAGGCCTCCTCTCTAGGAGAGGGAACGGGCCGTAATCCACCACGCGGACCCAGTGCGGGTTGGTGGATGTCACATGTCTTCGAATTTTTGGTTCTAGGACATGCCGGTTTCCTCACGATGTTTTCCTTCACCGTTTTGAGAGCATTGGTGATGAAATAAATTACACAAAGTAATGCGCCTGGCTGGGTTTGAACCCTCGACCTACAACTCGTAAGTCGGGGCCGTTACCACTCGGCCACCACTGCTCCCCATACACATATATATAAATAAATGACCTTCTATAACAAACTCCTGAAAACCGCATCAAATCCCCAGCCAAACAAAACTTATCTAAAGAAGCTACATGTTCAGAGATCAGATCATCATTTAAATCATTCCCATTCAACCATAACCATTGTCCGTCTCGTGCACGAGCACGACGCTCGTTATTTTCCGATCATTGCCACAAACAAACAGTAGTCCTAATAAAAACTATATGTTCAGAACACGTGTACTTTCGTGTATTGATTTCAACACACGCGCCAATAGCGTCCAAACGATATTACTATGAGAAACGGGAACCGCCGGAACGGAAGCCTAGCTATGAATAATTGAGTTAACAATTTGTTATTCCATTAACCACGCCATTTTAAACTTTATAGTAACAGTTTTTAAGTCGAATTTCTAATGGAGATAAACCTATTATATTTATTTAGCTGCATATAGTTTTATGACAATTCATTTTGTGACTCTATTCCGTTGTAATTGAGTGAAGATTTGCGTTCTGGTAAAATGTAATATATATGTTTTATACAGATTGTTTTACTCGTAAAGTTACAATAGGAATGTCTATTGTCTATGTATAATAGCTGTTCGATAGTAGATAATGCCAAGATCCATCAGAAACTACAGCGTCAAAATGTTAGCCGATTAAAAATTAAGATATAGCAAAAGCAGGTTGCGCCGACCGCGTACCGGAAGACGCAGTGTTGGAAGGCCCCCTACAAGGCGGACCGCGAGACGTACAGAACCGTTCATTGTGGCGACATTTGGGGCTAGCCTATGTCCAGCAGTGGCCGTCTATCGGCTGAAATGATGATGATGATGATGATGAAAAGCAGGTTGAAGAGTCTTTTGAAAGACTTAAAGACACAGAACGACAAGACAAATTCTCACAAATGCTTGCATTGACTGGACAGGTACACACAAATCACATTCATTGTGCGTACAGCTAAGGAGTGGAATTCCTTGCCGGAATGTGTGTTTCCTGATAGCTACAACCCGGAAATCTTTAAGTCAAGAGTGAATAGGTTACTTCTAGGTAAGCGCGTTCCATCGTCGACCGCATCATCGCTTTCCATCAGGTGAGATGGCGGTCAAGCGCGAACCTATCCAGAATAAAAAAAAAAACACTGTGTGGTTCTTTCCTCAAAAGACCATCTCAGACACTAATCTGCATGTGCTCATAAGATTTGACCACTATTATTTAACGTTTGGTTCATCGAATTCTGGTAATTGTAATAATGGACGAATGATTGTCCCCTATAACACAGGACTTTCCTAGCATAGGGGGACATTATTCACAAAATATATAAAAAAGAACTTAAACTTATATGTAACATGTCATGTATTTTCTTTTCTTTCTTTGGGCAATAAATAATTTATTATTTATTCTTATTATTAGTTAATGATATTTATTTAGGTTGAACAAAAAAAACACATTACACGTCATTGTAATTATATTTGTTGTATGGACTATAAAATAGATGTAAACCTCTCGAGTTTGTTTCGGTGTTTCTTCTCAGAGTAGTCGGCTAGGAAACACCGGTCTCATCTACAATTGACGTATAAAAGTGTTTTAAAACCCATTTGCAATATAGCTAAATATAATTTATTTTGATATATATATAGTCAGCCTTATAATGCTCCCACTGCTGGGACTCAGGCGTCCTCTGTAGAAGAGGGAATGGGCCGTAATCCACCACGCGGGCCAGTGCGGGTTGGTGAATGTCACATGTCTTCGAATTTTTGGTTCTAGGACATGCCGGTTTCCTCACGATGTTTTCCTTCACCGTTTTAAGAGCAGTGGTGATGAAATAAATTACACAAAGTAATGCGCCTGGCTGGGTTTGAACCCACGACCAACCCGTAAGTCGGGGCCGTTACCACTCGGCCAACACAGCTCTGTTTTTGTTTCTTTTATTTTGCAAAAAGGATCCATTTCCATTACAAGAACTTCAATACCTGAAAGTTTACGGGTAATGCAGTTATGGCAAGTTTCCAATATGAAATGAAGCAGCCGCCATGCTGGTTAACTGACCTAGACCATAACCTGATTTCATCCAACAGGGTTACAGGGTCACCTGGGATTTAGGTTCATCAATCGAGTCTTATTGTCCGTCGTTTAGCGTCAATGTTCTGAGGTTTTAGACAAGAAGTCTAATTACATCATGCCAGTTTTCCCCGAAGTATTTGGCAAAGAATAGAACTGGTTATGATACTCATACACATTCACAATACCTTTAATTAAAAGTACCCCGATTCATTCACAGTTCTAAAGGCATTGCATATTTAATATTCTTTTATATTATATCCTAATATCCTACGGGTCATATTTCGTTTTCAAATTTATCTTTGGTCGTTCATTCCCATATTTACCTCCCTATAGCTTGTAAACGGCTGAACCGATTTAGATCTAAAATAACTAAGAACCATCGCTAGAATACCTGCTTTGACGCTTCGGTTCAGTCCTTTAAAGGCTACGATGCCAAAGACATACACACAAATTCAAATTTATAACACCTCACTTTTTGCGTCGTGGGTCAAAAAGGTTAAAATTGTCTTTTTTTTAAATTGATATAATCCAGTCCTTGACTGCGATCCCACCTAATGTTAAGCAGAGATGCAATCATTGATGGTGAGGCGCACTAGTTTATTAAAAGCCTATTCACTCTAGCCGTGAAGACACCTAAATTACAGTTGGATGGGAAGACCGCAGCAGGCAAATTGTTCCAGTCCCTCGATGTACGCGGTATAAACGACGAAGCGAAACGCTTAATTCGGACCGTTGAAGTTTCAACAACATAAGGGTGGATACTCGCCGTACGTCAGGTTGTCCGAATGCAGCGAACCTGACTAAAGCGAAAAAACTATAACTGAAACTAAAAGCATGATAGAGCATATTGAAAAGCGAGATGTAATATTGTAACGTATGTCAACGATATCGATTCGACACACATTCAGGCAGCCCGGATATTATTCTAGGAAAAGGCTCCGCTGAAATGCTCTATAATAAACACACCTGGATTTCCATGAACCGAACAATATAGGTCACCAGAGAAATACAGAATCAATCGCGATTGATGTAATTGAGACTATTGATTTGGTTGCAGTGCAGGCCACGGTGCCTTGTAATAAATAATTACCGACGTAGAACGGAAGAGTATTCGTATTTGAATCATAACATGGTTCTATGAAACAAAGGTGAGCGTTTCTGTTAACTTGAAGTAGAGTGTAATTCCCTGCCGAAGTCTGTTTCCTGATAGCTACAACCTAGGGGTCTTTAAGTGAAGCAAGTCGAGCTTTGAAGTTTTATAACTTCGTTGTTGATGGAAATAAAAAAAATATTTTTCATATGTATTTGTTTACAACAGCTACAAAAATTGCCTTCATTGCCTTTTTTCTATAATATACTCTGAGTTTAAAGAAAAAAAAATGTGCCCAGTACGCTACGGTCACAACTACATGACTAAGTTTAGAGGGTTTTTTTTTTTGGGTGGGAAAATCATCTGACAAATCCCGGTCTTGGGCGGAGCGCGAGATAGTGTCAGACTTTTATTGGCTAAAAACCCACTCCTGTTCCTTCTTTGCCTTCGGTCCCAGGGTTTCACTTTCACACTGGCCCGTGACCCCAGTAGGCTTCGACCCTGCTGGGCTCCTATGATTTGCTGAAATCTCCCTGAGGCGCGCGTGGAACAGTACGCGCCGTGAAGAATTTGCAGTTGTGTATTTCTCAAATTTTAGCCTATTTAAGTAGGGTTCGAGACGTTCTTAACTCAAAATGCTCAATTCAGAATCCCGCTATTTGCTCCTAGACGTCTCTGAGATCACACAAGGAAGCAATTGACTTCTCAGCTTTCTACACAAACCCATAAGCTCATAATAATGACTTTCATGCTTTGTTGACAACTAATGACGGTCTTGTGAATGATGACATTAGTGACAGGCTATACATTAAACATGCAATGATACATCATTATTATGTGATCATAATATTATGTATTATCCTGCTAGTTAGATGAAGGGTAGGACAGCGATGCTTAAATTTCAATGCATTATCAGAAGTGTGAGCAGTGAACAGATTCAAACCCAGCCTTGCACATTACTTTGTGTAATTATTTCATCACAACCGCTCTCAAAACGGTGAAGGAAAACATCGTGAGGAAACCGGCATGTCCTAGAACCAAAAATACGAAAATAAGTGATATCTATCAATCTGCTCCGCGCGTGGTGGATTACGGCCTATTCCCTCTCTTATAGAGGCCTGAGTCCCAGCAGCGTGAACATTACAAGGCCGATAATGCTTATGCTATAATATCAGAAGGCCATATGTCCCAATTAAGTGCCACAGGTTGATGTATTAATCAGGAACTAGATTTGACGTCTAGCCGTCATTAGAGTAAGCCATCAAAATATTTACCTCTAACCTTGGCTTTGGCCGTTGTAGATACACTTTGATGGATGACTAAGCACCATCGGCTAATAGCACTCGAAGCTAAGCACGTTCTATACGAAATTAGCTAACGATCAACTGCAATTAACCAGTTATACTAACCCAAGAATGTACAGTCAGGGGTTAAAAGTGCAGTTGCACTTTGCTCATGCTAAAGTGATTAACATTTTTTTTTTGAAGAGGGTCAATGCTAATTTGTAGATTAGTATCTAAGGAATTGAATAAACAACTTGGATCATTGAACGTCTACTATACAGAAATTTTAGGCACTTTAGCATTGGTAAAGTGCAACTGCTCTTTTGACCCCTGACTACCTAAGCTAGTTCTAAATTTATAAATAATTTCATTATTATTTACTTATTATACTCCATTCGCAAAAATATTACTTAAACATTAATTTAAATTTATCTTTTTGACAAGACGAATGGTATTTGCAGTAAAGTTATTTCAACCACTTTTTTTGCTTTTAATGCCATCCTTATACGGAATAGAAGTCAAAATCAGTTGAACGGACAGTAAAACAGGTTTGTTCAAATGTCTAGTCTTAAAGCGAGTGGAGTATAAACACCATCGGCTAATAGTGGATGCAAATCAGGTTCTATACGGAATTAGCTAACGATCGACCGCAATTAACTTGTTAGATACGATAACTCGGCGAAATGACTATTATTATCGTATTTCGATCGATGATCCAGTAAAGTAACTCATAATTAGGAGCATATAGGTTGTGGAACTCTCTTCCGCCTAGCATTCGAGATTTGCAAACGATTTCACTATTCAAATCTAAAGTAAAAGAGCACTATCTTTCCTCTCTAGTGTGATAATTATATATGTATGTATATACATTATATATTTATTTTTAGTATAAGGTATATATAGGTATATAAGTATTTATTATTTTAATTTAAAATTTCACATTTTCTTCTTTTATTACTTCTACACACTATTGTCTACATTTCTTCCTATTTCTCCTTTTGCAGGTCTGCTGGAAGAAATTTCTTTTAGAAATAAGCAGTAACTTTCTACAATTTTTATATGAATGTATCTTCTTTCGTATTTATGTGTGTACATAAATTATAAAATAAATAAAGTTCCACTAAGATCTTTTTATATAGCATGGGTTGGTTGATAGCAGGACGAAAATATGCATCTGTAAGAAGAGAGAAAAGCATAGGCAGCTACATTGTATGAATCCGATCAGTTGTCACCCGCACCATCCCTGACTGGCTTGTTCGTCTAGTGGTTAGTGGCCCTAACTGCTATGCCGGAGGTCGTTGGTTCGATTCCCACCTAGGACAAACGTTTGTGTGACGCACGATCATTTGTTTTGTGTCTGGGTGTAATTTATCTATATTTATGTATTTAGAAATAATTATGTAAGTATGTTTATCAGTTGTCTACTACTCATAACACAAGCTATGCTTAGTTTGGGACTAGATGACGTTGTGTGATCATCATCATCATTTCAGCCGAAAGACGTTCAACAGTGTTGGACATAGGCCTCCCCCAAATGTCGCCACAATGACCGGTTCTGTGCGTCTCGCATCCATCGGATTCCCGCGACCTTCACCAGGTCACCGGTCCACCTTGTGGGAGGCCTTCCAACGCTGCGTTTTCCGGTACGTGGTCGCCATTCCAGAACCTTTCATCACCATCGACCATCTGTTCTGCGAGCAATGTGCCCTGCCCACTGCCACTTAAGTTTGGCGATGTCCGTAACCTTAGTTCTCCTGCGGATATCCTCATTTCTGACGCGATCACGCAAGGAAACTCCGAGCATAGTCCTTTCCATTGCCCTTTGAGTAAGTTTAAGCCTTCTGATGAGGCCCATTGTAAGCGACCACGTTTCGGTGCCATATATCATCACGTTGTGTCATAGTTGTGGAATATTATATTATATCCCTTTAGCAATTGTAGCATGGAGCACATGGGATGGTTGTAGTGTAGTATTCACTAAATAGAAACTGGATAGCGAAGGTTATTTTTCCAGCGGACCAAAAAACTAGGTCCAAATCCAATATAAAAACTTTGTTTGATGTTATTTTGTTTCTCGCTGAAACCGTTCCGTGCATGCTAACTATGAAATATAGGTCATACGGAGGCTCTCGTTAAGCCAATAACATCCTGAGGTATTTTTTGCAACTATCCACGTACGTAACTGAAAGCCTGCTGATGAAACCTGACAGATTTGACTAGTTTTAATCGAATTTTGTACCCGTAGTGGATAGAGTGAGAGCGCAAATAGATTTTGTGAAATGGTTCACAAAAAAAGGCTTTTTTTAACCGACTTCAAAAAGGAGGAGGTTATCGCACATTCATTGTGCGTACAGCTAAGGAGTGGAATTCCTTGCAGGAATCTGTGTTTCCTGGTGGCTACAACCCGGGAATCTTTAAGTCAAGAGTGAATAGGTTACTTCTAGGTAAGCGCGCTCCATCGTCAACCGCATCGTCGCTTTCCATCAGGTAAGATAGCGGTCAAGCGTGAACCTATCAAGAATAAAAAAAAAAGGTTCTATGTTCGGCTGAATGTATTTTTTTTATTATGTGTAGGTAAATACGAGCTGCTGTCATCCACTTCAACTGCGTAATCGTAAAAAAATATCTCAAGGAAACTTACTTCCAGGATAAAAGTATCCTATGTGCTATTCCAGGACATGGTCTACCCCTGCACCAAGTTTTATCAAAATTCGTTCTGCCGTTCGAGCGTGAAGAAGTACCAAACAGACACACAAACCTCCGCTTTCATAATATTAGTATAATAATTACACATATTAATGTATTTGTTTTTAATTTTTGCTGGTGGCCCGCCATTAGTTCATCATTTGCCTAAGTGGCCCAAAGTCTGTGCTTCTCTGGTATAATTGGATGAGGAAAAGTTGCAGCCTTTGATATGAAGCTAAAAAACTAAAGGTCATATTCAGTCGTGATGAGCGTTTTGACAATTTATACAAACATGATAAGTATGCCAGCCACAAAGTTGCGGAATAAAGTCAGTACTAATACACCTTGTAATATCACATCACAACAAACATTGCATACATTATACTACTAACATTTTAAGCATATTGTAAGTAACACTCATATGGATTTCAGTCCGAAATAAATAGATATTGTTATTATTGCACAATAGATTTGGTTTTTATTATTATTTTTGGTTGAGCATGCAATTTTAGGTTTTTGGTTGGGTGGGTGGTTCCGGATCACGCAAGGAAACTCTGAGCATAGCCCTCTCCATTGCCCTTTAAGTGACTGTAAGCCTTCTGATGAGGCCCATTGTAAGCGACCATGTTTTCATGTTTGTCGCGGGAGTGCGGTGGATGCGAGACGCACAGAATCGGTCGTTGTGGCGTCGCTTGGGGGAGGCCTATGTCCGACAGTGGACGTCTTTCGGCTGAAATGATGATGATGATGATATTTCCGGAAAGAAAGGCTCGTAATGTATAATCTTATATCACGTATTTGACTCGATACTTGTAGCGCCATCTACTATATTGACTCGAGCAAGATAATATGCATACCTTGCTCGAGTCATTGAGTCTAAACTTGTCGAAAAAATTTAAAAAGAAAAGAAATAAGTGTTTGAAGCACATTCAGGTCTTTTTTACATAAGTAGGATGACAACCGGACGAAAATATGGATTTTTAAAGTGAGAGAAAAGGGTAGGTAGCTGAACATAGTATGATGTAGAATCGATTTCAGTCATTTTTATACCAAGTTATTGTTTTCTCAAAAATATTTAAAAAAGGTCAAAAGTTGGACACCACCGAAACTAAGTACAACACAGGTCACGGCAGGTTATAGTGGGCAGGCGCCAGCGCACAACTGGGAGCGGAAGCAAAACAACCTCTCAGTCACCCGGATGGCCAGGTGACCATGTATTTGTGCGGACAGCCATGTAACATAACAAGCTTATAACTTTGTGATTTTTCATGATAGAGCTATGAAATTTTGTACATAGATTCTTTACATAAGAATACTAGACATGTGTTTCGGGTTTCGCCTATATTAAAACTAATGTTGTATATCTTAAATCTACTACTACTACTTCCGAAGGTAGGTCAACACATTTGTTTATCACATACGTATAAAAGAATCTTGTCTGCGCGTGCGTCGTGTTTACAAACACTCGCTTGGCACATTCGCCATCTTATTTTAGTGCCATTTAAACGAGGGGACGACCATTACTCAGATAAATTAAAGTTAATTATCTGATTAATTAGTGTTATACTTAGAAACTCATTGTTGTTGGAGTTAATTGATCTTTTTCTGTTGACGGATAAGAAGAATTTGAAGTCGCATTAGTATTGATATGGGGTCACATAACCGAGGTCCTATCGCGATCCAGTTGACGACCTAAACTGTTAAAGGGATGGAGCTATGCTAGCTAATTCCCTCTTTCTCGCTCGCATGCTTGAAATTTTCAGGTCACGGTAAGGCTTCTGTTACGCTATTGTTCCTTAGAGAGGGAAGTAATTCATGAGTTCCGCTGCAAACAGTGCGTAAGCTTAGGTATGTTTACTTGCCTGCTGCGACATTGTCAAGAGTTACCACGGCGCTGAAACAACGGCAACTGACAGAACACATTTGGGTTTAGAACAGAGCGACGGACGACGAGCTATGGGTTGCTCACCATACGGCCGTCCGCCACCGCGTTTTGTTTCACGAGCGCCTCAAAGAGATATCAGCAAAACTGAAGGGGCCGTGACGGCCGGAGTGGGGCCGATGCCTGCAATGGCAAAAAGAGTTACCGAAGGTCCTGGGACGCAAGGGGTAACTATAGGAAAACGGGTGGATTTTGGTCAATAATAGACACTCCATCTCCACCCATAGCAAGAGAAGTTAAGGGCCCCTTTTTCGAAATTTACGTTTCTAGATCGAATTGTTTTCAGAGAAATCATCATATTTAAATCCGGAAAAAAATATATAGTACAGATACATCTTTAATCTAGTGACTTTTTTGGTTAAAAACACATTATTTAACATTCCACTCGATAAAAAAAAAATCTGAAATAAAGTCGATTTTGAAAGTATTTTAAGTTTTATGAGACTTGGGGGAACGCAACTTTTATGGAAATTTTACATTTCATTTACTAATCGGGTTTGACAGGGATATTTTTGGATAAATTTATAATATGGCACTTATTTTTTTTAATATAAAATAAATACGTGAAAACGGCACGCGCGCACCGCGCCATTGTCCTGCCGGACGTCGTCGAGGGAGGACCTATGCAAGTTTTGCTCGCGACCATACATTTTCGTTGCCGCGCGCGTAAATAAACGTGTTTTATTATAAGTAATTGCAATCGCGAATAGAAAAAACAAAATTAAGAAAAAAAGGGTATCTGAAGTGAAGAAAATCCGAAAGTGTATTGCGTAAGTATTTATTCTATAAATACGTCACAATATAATTACTCCTCTACACAGACCAGCGAAGTCAGTATGACTAGAATTTTAAATCTATCATGGAAACATTCTTAAATCTTTAAAAAGTTCAGTTTTGCATCCTGATCAAATTCAAGGAGATGTAAGTACCTAGGTTTGTTGTTTTTTGTTTTTAACCGACTTCTAAAAAAGGAGGAGGTTCTCAATTCGGATGTTTGTATGTTTTTTTTAATGTTTGTTCGCGCATAACTTCGTCGCTGCCAACCAATTTGAAAAATTCTTTTTTTGTTGGAAAGGGTATATTTCCCAAATGGTCCCATAGTCACCAAATCGGGATCTGATGATGGAATCTTGGTGAAATCGAGGGAACTCCTCAAATATTATAGCCAACCGTAATATGATTTTGGTATTTTTATCGAGAAATTAAGCATTTACAGTCGAAAAGTAACATTTGATGAAATTGAACTGATGAAGAAGACCAGAAATGGTCAACGGAACTTCATACTCGCATAGATATCACTATGGAGATAGTTAAGCGACTATGATAATACAAATAAATTAATGGCTCTGAATAGTGTTGAAAATGGTATCATCAAAGTGATCTGATGATGATGATAAAGCCGGAATGTAGGCACTGGAACTCCGTAATAAATCAATGTAGCCTAGCCGTGTTTGGACTTATCAGAATTGTAATAAGATGCACTTTAGAAACTTTTTACAAAAAAATATTTTTTTGTAAAAAGTTTTTTATTTCACACTTTTTAGTTGCGATACACTTATAAAAAGTAAAGTAAAAAGTTTATTATTATTATTACATTCTTTTATTATGTTTATGAAGATTTGAAAGATATTGAACAATGGCTATCGGTCACTACTTGTACTCACTAGGTAAGTACCTAGAGCACGGTTTATGGTCGCGCTGCGTTTAGTAGGTAGAAATCGGCCGGCCGCTATAGAAATAGCCTATGACCTATTCTCAAACCTACCAAATATATACAAAAAAACTGGTCAAGACACGATATTTTTATATATGTATCAGGTTTTATTTAAACTCTAGTAATTAGTGTTTGTTAATTTGATTTTTTTGAAAATATGTAATGAAATTTATTCCATTCCAGTGCTCTGAGACCACGTACCGGAAAAGGTACTTTGATGTCCAAAAAAAGTACCGATGGGCACTCTAAAGAGGGACAGTATACGTAAGTACATTATGTACATATTACATTATATACTGTGGCGGAGCAGTTTTATTCATCCGCTACAAGTTTGACGTTATCTCCCGTCGCGCTTTAGTTTTCTTACTTATCACATGTCTTATGTATCCTATTATGGGATGTAACATGGCAGTAAATGATTTTTTGTTAAAGTTTATTTCGGTGACTTTGAAACTTCCGTTTCATAACGTTAATGACATTCCATTGTTGCAGAAAAACTAGGGATGACGAAGATAATTCCATTATTGTTGAAGCTAAAAATGAAGAAGACAAATTTCAAAGGACAACTAGAAAAGACAAAGATGATTCCATTAAAGCTGAAAATCAAGAAGAGGAAGATGATTACTATAACGTTGAACCTATATATAATGCTATATAATGCCTACTTCCTGAAATCGTGAACCCCTGACATACGCGTGGTATGGGCATAAGAAATCTGACACTTGAAGAGAACAAATAATCCGAAAATAAGGAAAATGAGGAATCTCTAACGCAAAACAATCCTGATTTGCTATCAGGTCCTAGTTCCCAACGCGGAGGGGAGTGCCATGAGGACTGTGGCTTTGACCCTCTTAGAGGAGACTCGCGCCCAGCATTGAGGAATATATCGGTCGATGAAAATGAACCTGGACCTAGCACACGACCACTAAATTTTTATGAATTTTATTTTTTATGAATATTAATTTTTATGCTGGTACTATATATTTTATTTTATTATATTATAACACTGGTCGACAAGGTTTTTCCCACAGAGATTGTGTTTACTTATTTTTACTAAAGTATCTACCCTCATCATAAAACACTACATACTTTGTTTTTATTAGCCTCAGATTTTTTGTGACTGCCACTTAAAATTTTACCGAACTTTCCACTAAATGCGCTCGAATTGCAACAAATGTAGTGCTCAATTGTGAGTTTGTCATGCATAAGCTACTCGTTGTTGGTTTCTCAACACATAAAGAAGATGTGGGTTTCATTTACCCTCACAATTTCTGCCGAGTAGGTATGTGGTGAACCAAATTCTAAAAGTGAGTGAAGAAATTTTGCTGACTTGGGTAAAATGGTGTTATCGTGATAATTTTGGTTTTTCCGTGGCTCCTCAAAGTAAAGTGAGTGCTTCATATGAGATCTACAACAAGAGTAAAGATTTTTACAAATTCGACAAAAGGAGTGCGCTTAATGGCTTCGGAAACCCTATGTTTTGAACAAGATCCTAAAGACCACAGACACACTACGTGTCTGTGGTCGTTTTGCCAGACTTATATGGCAAAAGTGATAAATATAACGCATACACTGTAAAATATGTAAGTGTGCATTCTGCAATACAAACGCTTTCTGATAGTGTTGCTATAGCAATACCTGCAATGCCAAATAAAACATTGCGCAGGAACTAATACCATGATTTACTAACTACGTGTATTGTAACTGCAAATAAAATTCATGATTTAGCTTTTATACCCAATAAGAGAGGAACACTAATAACTGACACAAACTAATCTAGTTTGAGTCAGTTATTAGTGTTCCTCAATCATCTTTTTGGTGATTTATAACAAACTTAAAAAAATCATCTATTTTTTATATATTACGAAACAAAAGACTACAAAAATCTCATAGAGGACCTAATTAAAACATATCAAGCATATAGTTATAATTTGTCTCTCTAAATACACTTACAATCACATTTTGGCTTCCGTACCAAAAATCTGGGATCCAATGCCCAACACAAAGGAGAAAGGTTGCGGCAGGTCATTTTCATCATGAAAAACCCGTACCAGTGCAAATGGAGTCCTTGAATATTAGCAATTTTTGGTTGGATACTTGTGGTAGACCAGCCTCAAGCTAAATATTCCAGAAAATCATAATATATGGTTTAAAAAGACGTATTTTTTAATTTAATTGTAAGTAAAGTATCAATATTTTTCATGACAAATACAAGTGACTGTCACAAAAAAACGATGGCTAACAATTTTATTCTATATCTATTTCCTACAAAAGGGAGTCAAAATAAAACCATATATAGCAAAAAAAACTCTTGTGGCAAAAAAAAAGTAAATTTTTGTAGACCAGTGTAATTAATCATATTTGTCTTTCATTATATTACTCACCAAATCTTCTACAACCATTCTTTAAGTTCAACAGAATGATCATCGCCTGCCTTTTCATTCACGAGACTGTCTTATCAGAATACCGTGGCCCTGGAATGCAAAGGGCAACCGAAGGAACAGGGTGGATTTTAGTCAGTACAAGTCTGACAGTCCGCTCCACCCAGAGCGGCAGGACTCATTTGATGATTTTACCAAGCAATAAAAAAAGTTATAAATTTATAACAATATACCTAAGTGTATTAGTGTTTACAGTCAATAGTGCAGTGGACAGCACATCAAGCTATACGTTTTTGTTGCAAAACAAGCTATTATTACTAGCACGCCAATAATATTTGAAATACTGATTTATTTATCTATACTGTGGCGTGCTCGCCCGCCGCCATAGGTCACCGGAGTTCATATCGCGACGGCTCCTGAGCAACGCGGACGCAAGCCGTCTCGGTGCGTAAAATGCCTAAACTTTCGGAAGAAGGGGCCCTTAATTGATGATTTCCCACCTAAAAAAAGGTATGCTTACGCAGTTTACAGCCGTCTTTTATGATAGGTAATAGTGATGTAACGAATATTCGCATTTGCAAATATTCGCACAGGATAGAATGGAAGAAAAAAACGTGTTGCGCCGACCCCAAATAAGATGGGACAAGGGCAGGAAGATGATGATGCAAATATTCGCACATTTTTTGACATTCGCATTCGTTGTTTTCGAATTCAAATTTTTGGCGAATGTTTTGACCAACGAAAAGGAAATAATATATTGATTGAATGGATACAGAATAACAATACAACTGATATGATTTTATATATAACACCACTTGCATTTCACATTTTCAGTGTCACAAATTGAAATGAATGAACATGTTAGAAAAGGTTGGAGTCATAGTTATGTTTTTATATTTAAAAACAAATACAATAATACTAACTAACCTCAAATCATAACAAATCTTTTCGAATGAACTTAATGTGATTAACTTCAAAACCTGTATGACATTTTGCGCGTACTTTATTTAAAATTCAACATTCGCATCAAAGAATGACAAAATTTGAATATGCGAATGGGAGAAATCTAACATTCGTTATATCACTAATAGGTAAGTCATAAAGAGGCAATAAAAAACAATGATAGGCCAGCAGGTGAGATAGTGGACAAACGCGAGCCTATCCATAATAAAAAAAAATATAACGTCACGTTCGAATGTTCGAATTTCCGACCGCGTAAGGAACAAAATGCTGCGCGCCAAAACTAAGATACAAGATTTTGCCCGAAAAGCTGCCACTCTGAAGTGGGATTGGGCCGGACATGTCTGCCGCATGTCGGATGAGAGGTGGGCTAAAAGAACCACTTATTGGGTCCCACTAAACGCAAAGCGACACCGCGGCAGACCAAGGCGAAGGTGGAGAGATGAACTGGATAAATATCAGAGGGACTGGCCCGCAATGGCCGAAGCCAGACTTGTGTGGAAAAGGGAAAGGGAGGCCTTTGCTCAACAGCGGGAAATAAATGGGCTATAAATAATAATAATAATAATAACGTCACTTGTACGATTTTGGAGGCATCTTAAAAAAATAAGCCAAAACAATAGACATTGTGGCTTATTTGAACACAGATTCACGCTTGGAAAGGTTTAATAAAAAACTAAAATGTTTAACAAGCTATTTACGGACCTAGTGTTCAGTGTTAACGGTATTTGCTCGGCTATCGTATGTCAATGCCCCCAGCTAATTAATTTGGTCTGTAATTAATTAATTACAGAATATAGGAACGACTATTTTTAAATACGATTCTGTTTTAGTGTTAAAAATGTGAGTTGATATGTGAAATATGTTGTAATGGAGTCAAGGAAGAATTGGAATTATTTTTGTGATGCTTAAATTAGTTACTAATGTGAAAGTAAGAGGGTAGCACGCAAAATTAAAAAAATCTAAGTTTATTTTTGCATTTTGTGGGTCAGTATTATATTATAAAGAGGAATGAAACTTTTCCCATACATTGCCGGCATGTAATTTTTTTTCTTTTCGCTAAAAGTGAAACCTAGGCCATATCTTAAAGGGCTGTATGATAAATCAATAGTAAAAAGAATTATGTCTACCAACCGTAACCAAACGAAGTTAGAGACAGTCTGAAATCTGAAAATATTACATATTATATTTCCATTTCATTATAATGTAACGAAAATAGGTTAAGACTAACAAAAATATACTAGCAATGCTTCTATACGTATCTTTGTTCGGTTACGGTTTAAAGACCTGGTTCTTTTTGCTATTGATTCCTCGTATTGGCCTCTAACATATAACCTAGGTTTCAATTCTGGCGAAAGGAAAAACGTAAATCATGCCAATAGTTTGTTTTGGCCTTTATAACTGATATTTATTCTGCAAAAAGGTTTAAAAAAACACTTTAACACATCAATTTTTTCGTCAGTTTAAACTAGATGACCCCGATGTTTCTTAATTAACTGCCTTGAGAAGAAACAGCAAAACAAACTCAAGGGTCAAAGTCTCTTCTAAAATCCATACAGCAAACCAGTAATGGTCAAATTATATGAGAACCATGCAGATTTGTGTCTGAGAATGTACGAGACGGTTCTTTGAGGAAAGAACCACACAGATTTGAGTGGACCTGTCCAGTCAGTGCAAGCATTTGTCAGTATATTCGTATATATTATTTTGATTCAAATATTGAAAGGCTTAATTAATGAAAGTCATTCAATAGAGTTAGCTGACCTGAGCGGATTATATTGATGATTTGAATGATAATATAATTACGAAAATAAATACGTGCTAAGGCCGCCAATCGTATTTTAATCAACACCTTAAGAAAAGTTTATTTTTAGGGTTCCGTACCTCAAAAGGAAAAAACGGAATAGGATCACTTTGTTGTCCGTCTGTCTGACTGTCAAGACCCTTTATCTCGAGAACGCGTGGAGGTATCTAGTTGAATTTAAAAACAATATACTCAACTCTGCGGTCTCTTGAAGCTGTGCAAAATTCAAACTTTTAAATTAACGAAAAAAAATAAAGGTACGACCATTATTATACCATATGTCGCAAAAAACCTTTATATTAACACTCACGGGAATCAAAATTCACAGGGTATGTACTTCCCGTTGACCTAAAATCCTGAAATTTGGCATGAAGCAAGGTCTTATAGCACAAATATAGGGATAAATCTGAAACTGTAAATTTGTAATTAAAATTATAAAAAAAAAACTTTTCTTGCAATTCGGAAAAATCCTCGAGAATCCATTCTGGAATTGAACATAGCTGAGTTTGTAAGAAACCCTCAGTGCGCGAGTCCAACTCGCACTTGCCCAATTTTTTTTTAAATTTCAACTCGATAGTAACAGATGAACGCTATTATTTTCAATCGATATCACTTTACCTGTTAGTTAAAATTACCAAACAGTTATTTTTAATAGCGTAATATTTTCCACTTTTCTCATCACGCCCATGCAAACAAAATAACCTCGCTTACCAATAGTTATTTAAAAACTAAAACGACATGCAAAGGCAATTGAAAGGTCTATTTAATACTTGATAAGTACTGGTACAAAATAAGTTAACTAAACATAAACGACTTTTTTAGGGTTCTGTACCAAAAGGGTAAAACGGAATTTTATTACTAAGACTCCGCTGTCAGTCCGTCTGTCACCAGGCTGTATCTCACGAACCGTGATAGATGTTAGACAGTTCAAATTTTCACAGATAATGTATTTCTGTTGCTGCTATTACAAAAAATACTAAAAAACGGAATAAAATGTATATTTAAAGAGGCTCCCATACAACAAACGTGATTTTATGCTCGTTTTTTTGCTACGGACGGTACAGAACCCTTCGTGCGCGAGTTCCATTCGCACTTAGCCGGTTTTTTATTGTTGATATTGACTTCTATATCACCAGATGGTAAGTGGTGATGTGGTCGACAATGGAGCACGCTTGCTTAGAAGTAACCTATTCACTCTTGACTTAGAGCCCCCTAGGTATGTAGCTATCAGGAAAAACAGACGCCAGCAGGGAATTCCACAGTCAATTCCATTCCATTTTAAATGTAGAAAGCCCTCGCAATTTTGTTGCTGACGGTACCTAGATTATGAATTTAATCGCGGCCGGCACGTGTCGTGGGACATTCATACCTAAATGCAAGCAACTTGTATAGTGAGTACGTGCCATTAGAACATGTATAAGGAATTGTTCAGATCTATATTTTAGGTTTCTATATAATTATTACGTATACATTTATGCGTGCTCAATCGTGAACCACCTATTATTGGAATCAGTAGGACATAAATAATCAGGAGTCACAGGCCGATTCCCTGGCCACAGTAAATGCGGATTTGCGGACGATGAGCAATAGGTAGCTCGCCGTCCGTCCATCCAGTAAAGACCGTGCCCGAGTAGTCGATGGTGCGTAGTTCCACGCGCACCTCAGAGATGTCAGCAAAACTGTAGGGGCCCAGCATGGCCGCTGCCTGCTAGGGCCACTGAAGGGTGTGGCTTTAGTTAATAAGTCTGACATGCTCTCGCTCCACCCTAGAGCGTGAGAAGTCATTGAATGATTTCCCACTTCAAAAAAAGTAGGTAAAAGATAAGTATTTTAATTACTTGAATTGTTTGCAATTTTCAGTCGGGATCGTGGTCAAGAGCGGGCTTACAACAAAAAAAACAATAAAAAATCCATGAGTTTTTTTTTTATTGGGTGGGAAAATCATCTTATGACAAATCCCGCTCTTAGGCGAAGCGGGAGATAGTGTCAGACTTTTACTGACTAAAAACCCACTCCTGTCCCGTCGTTGCCTTCGTCCCAGGGCCCCGGGTTTCGTTTTCACACTACCCATGGCCCCAGTAGGCTTCGACCCTGCTGGGCCTCTACGATTTGCTAACATCTCCCTGAGGCGCGCGTGGAACAATACGCGCCGTCGACGACTTGGGCTCGGTCCGAACGGTTACCGGATGGTCGGACGGCGGGCTATCCATTGCTCGCCGTCCGCAAGCCCGCGCCTACGGTGGCCGGAAATCGGGATCAGAATCCCGGCGGCGGACAGGGCGTAAGGACCGTTGCCTCACGCGATCGGCCGCCTCCTTTGCTAATAATCCATGAGTTTACAATTTTACTTTGTTCTATAGGCATTTGATAACGATCACATCTGCTAATTTCTTCCAAGTTAATTTAAGCCGACCCCCTATATAAGTACTTATATTAGTAAATAATTAGTAGTGTCATAAAGAAATTTCTACAACATGTTTGTCGACAGTGTTGACGGATTTCGTATGAACAATTGCCAAGTTACCTACGTCATCGTGTCTTCTAAGCTTCGAAGAAATTAACGCCATCTTTTGACTGTCAAAATCACTAAATGATTTTTATTTACCACACAATTTTTTAACTATAATAATGTTCGTCACACACTACACAAGTTCACCTACAAACACTAGCACTAGACGTTAGTTATTATTTCAATAATACATACATACAATAGCAAGTTTATTTACCGTCTTGATACACTACATTACAACATTTACACACAGACAGATTTACGCTTTGCTAATTGAATTTATCACACTAAACTACGGAAATTTAATTATTATTGTACTGATGATAACACTAAAACCATCACACACTACACTACACAAATACACAGGACACAGTTAGACACATAATATATTAAAGATTATGAAATTATTGATTTTGCCATTTATAATTTCTACTGACTACAATCCAACAATAATCCAGAATAATCTATAATCTCTATGTTCCTGAAGGCGTCACGTGGCACAACAGGAGAGACGACCGAGTCCAGCAGAGGACTGCAACAGACTGATTTCAAATTTCGATCCACGAATACAGCCTTTGTTAAAACAGGAGAGAATATTCTGAACTACCTTCTAGGAACTAGGTCACATTTCATATAAGCGCATCATCGAACCGAATTCCATGAAAGATGATTGGATTCGCTTCCTGGAAACTTTAGGCTGAAAGCTTTTGTAAAATATACTGAGAACCCTTGGGCTGTTTCAGAGCTGCATTGCGTAAACCAATGGCCGTGTTCACACTAGGCGATATCGACGCGATATCGTGGTTCTGGTAGTTTCAGATATTTTCTTACGAACGATGTACATATTAAGTTGCTGGCATGAATAGGTACTGTTCGGCGGCATAACGCATACAAGTTGTTGGTTTTTTTTTTTCATGGATAGGCTCACGTTTGACCATTATCTCCCCTGATTGTAAGCGATGATGACACTTGCCTAGAAGTAACCTATTCACTCTTGACTTAAAGACTTCTAGGTTGTAGCTATTACTCCTTAGCTGTACGCACAATGAATGAATTCCCAAAACGCTTTTGTACGTATGGGTGGGATGTCCACCATGTACCGGTGGCGCAATGGCTTACGTCTAGTAGTCTGATGATCGATCTAATGAATAATGTAAGTTGCCGGTACGATTAGATTGACACGAGATTGCTTGGTGGCTTACATACAAGCTGTTGGTTAATGCCAACTCGATATCGACTGTTAAATGAAACTACCAGCCTCACGATATCGTGTCGGTAACGTCTAGTGTGAAAACGCTAACGGATTTACCAATCTGCCGGCTTCAATTAGGATCTGTTACATTGAATTGAATGTGCCATGATTCTACCTGATAATGGATTGGAATTATTCAATCAATCAAGTTTTGAAAGTCTACACTAGTTTAAAACCCCTAGTAGATTATGTGATTAGGGAATAAAGCTGTTTCTTTAAGTCGCGGACGGCATGTTGAATTCTGAACGAAACGAAGGTTGCTAAGTTTTAATCCCGAACGCGAGTGAGGGATTTATATAATTAACTCCCGAGCATTGCGAGGGATTTAATATAGAAACTAGAGTGAAGTGAGGAATTCAAGCCACCCAAGACAAAGACAGCTTTATCCCCGTGTTGGATACTCTACTTTTTACACCATCTGAGGAGATAACTAAAAGACAATTTACTGAAACAAATATTTTAGAGAAATATAAGTATTATTTACAACTCAAAATGTTTGAGATTTGTAACAAACATATTTCACTACTGTAAGATTCTATATTATTAATTTTCTATAGCGCTCCCACCTCTTTTGTATTTTTATTTTTCAGAGACTCTTCAGTAACCACATTTTATTTTTTTGTTAGTAGCCAGTTTGACCTTTGAATAAGCTTGTATGATGTACGTACATTTTATTCCACTCAATGTTTTTGACGTTCCAAATTCAAATCTCAATATTCCCTAGGGATCGCCCGTACTACATTATCTCCCTAGGGACAGAATGACTTGCTTAAGTGATGTTTGTATGACATATGTCATTGTCATGTCATTATCGACATGGACACGACATGGACATTATCGAACAGGTGGTGTAAAAAATGTAATAACACAAACAGGGACACCTGTTTGTGTTGTTGATGTGCGTTATGTAATAAAAAAGTTTTGTATTCCTGTTCAATGGCATCCAGGGATTTTTTGTTTTGAGGTGAGAAATCATCAAATAACACCAAACAGCTCTGGGTGGAGCAGGACGGTGTGTCAGGTTTTTACTGAAACCCACCTTTGTTCCTCCAGTTGCTCTTTGCGTTTCAGGGCCGCGGTAATTTTGTCGAACATTACCGTAGCCCGATAGGTCCAAAGCTAAACCAATAATATTGTCTGTGTTGAGTAAAGATTTGTAACGCAGTTAGAATATGCCCAAAGGCAACGATAAACTAAGACGAAGACACACAAAACAAGCAAATATTGTGTCATCCATGTTGTCTTCGGCAGACATTTCTAGAGAGAAATTTTGGCGGAACGCATTATAGTAATTTATTAATCATTTTCTTTGTCGGGAAACTGCTAAAATACTCTAGTTTTGTGAGCTACAAAATGTTTTGAAGAATATATTTGCCGCTGCAAAATTTTAAAAGTGATAATCAAAGTACCATAACATTCTTAACACAAGAAAAACAAACTAAAACCAAACCGCCACTGTACTTATAGAATTAAGAATTATGGAGTTGTGTCAAATAAAGGGTAATTAATCTATTTCTACATATTTATCTAAATTTCTCTTTAAGAAAAAAAAAAGACAGATAACATGTTTATTTGACACACACAGATGCACATAATGTAGGAACAAATATGAAGAAACTTAATGAAAAAATAAAACATTGAGCGGAGCGGGAGATGGTGTCAGACTTTTACTGACTAAAAACCCACTCCTGTTTATTCTTTGCCTTCGTCTCAGGGCCCCGGGTTTCGCTTTCACACTACCCGTGGAGTTTTGTTTGGCGTGGGCTTTATAAACTCTTTAGAAAAATAAGCAACAGTAGTTAAGAATAAGTTTCATAAAGGCTTCTTTTGACAGAGTTAAAGGAAACGGTAAGAAAATTTTTCTTTATTGTCCACAAAAATGTGGAAAATACATTACAATGGGACAGCTGTTTTTTGTTTAGTAAAACGTTGCCCCGTACTAGAAATTAACCCTGTATCGTTTTTGCATTCACGACATAAAGCTCACATACATAAATAACGCTAAGAGTTCCCCAAGGAACTATATTGGGACCCAATCTGATTCGAACGACCAACCAAAGTGAGCTGTCTATTTTAAATCTGAGAAAGCGTACAAAATAACTCTTATTGTAATGTAGCTAATTACATAAGCTTCCGCCCATTGAGTTTTATGAGCGACCGTTTAGAACGGCTGCCTTCTAACAAGAAGCATTATTGAAAACAGTTCATGAATCATTTTCTTTATTGTTTGAGAATGAAATAAAAGAAATTGTTTGGTGTTTAACATAAAAGGGAGACGGCAGTCGTTTTTTTCAATCACCTTTGTTACTAAAGTTATTTGGGATGGCGTCTCAGACTTTTACCGACACAATCCACACCTCTGTCCTTCAGTTGCCCTTTGCTTTCTAGGACAAAGGGTTTCCTTTTCATAAATACTCCGTGGCTCTAGCAAACATCGGCCCTGGGTCCTACGGTTTTGATGACATCTCTTTGAGGCGCGCGTGGAACACTACGTGCCGTCGATAACTCGGGCTTGGTCCCACGGCTACCCACTGTTTGTCAACCGCTAGCGCATTTTAGTCTTACTGTGCCAATGAGTTTTAATGTGTTACTAATACTGGCTAATCCTTTAGACAAGAGTCTAACTAATCACGCCATTTCGAACCTTCCACGTTGTCATTTTTTATTGTGTCGTTTACAAGCATAAGCACAATCAATCAGCCTTTCAATGTTCCCACTGCTGGGACTCAGGCTTCCTCTCTAGGAAAGGGAATGGGCCGTAATCCAACACGCGGGCCTAGTGCGGATTCGTGAATGTCACATGTCTTCGAATTTTTGGTTCTAGGACATGCCGGTTTCCTCACGATGTTTTCCTTCACCGTTTTGAGAGCAGTGGTGATAAAATAAATTACACAAAGTAATGCGCCTGGCTGGGCTTAAACCCGCAACCTACAACTCTACCAAGTCGGGGACGTTACCACTCGGCTCTACAAACAATGATTATAATTGTAAGCAAGTTTTAAGACTGCGTCATTTCTCGTAACTTAATTGTTTTCCTTTCTTTCAGATGTTCAGAAAACAAATGAATACTGACTTCAGTATTCATTAACTAAGAAATTACTAAAGCATTTAGCGGTCATTCCTATCTCCACGCTATTATCTTCGTTTATTAAATAAGTGTTGAAAAGGAAACGTGTAGTATGTTCTTCCTCAAGACAGTTCAGTTCAATTTATGTCAAGTGCACTCTAGTAAACAAAGATGGCTACGAAACCCAGTAATGGAAATGCATTTTCTTTCATATAACACCTTGTCATTGTTAACGGGGCCGTATTATGGCGGCCCTTTCCATTATTATGATTATGAAGCGTTATAAATTATATTCATTTGCAAATAGGTTGTGGATAACATTTTTACACGTAATTTTTTTAGGGTTCCGTACCTCAAAAGAAAAAAAATGGAACCATTATAGGATCACTTTATTGTCCGTTTGTATGTCTGTCAAGACCCTTTATCTCGAGAACGCGTGGAGGTACGGAGTTAAAGTCTGCGGTCCCTTGAAGCTGAGAAAAAATCAAACTTGTGAACGAAAAAAAAGATACGGCCAACAACCACGCAACCAACCACCAACCATCAACGCAAAAAACGTGTATTTCAACACTCTCAAGGGAATCCAAATTCATAGGGTACTTCCCGTTGACCTTGAACCCTGAAATTTGGCATGAAGCAAGGTCTTATAGCATAGGTATAGCAATAAATGTGAAAACTGTAAATTTGTAGTTACGTCCCAAAAAAAAACTGTTTTTGCGATTCGGAAATTTTTGCGAATTGTACTGTTTTCATAGGCAAGTTAATTTATAAGGAACCCTCAGTGCGCGAGTCCGACTCACACTTGTCCAGTTTTTTTATGAATTGAAACTATACGAGCCAGAATGATTTTAGTTCGAAATAAGTCGGCTATCATCGGTACGATGACATTAAAACGTCATAAAAAGGTGCCAGATGTTTCAGAACGTTTGCGAGCGAAAAAGAGGAGCTATATATCCTATATAGCTCCATCCCTTTAACAGTTCAGTTTAGGTCGTCAAATGGATCGCATTAAGAGCTCGTGATAGCCTCTGAAAAAATATATATCCACTGAATAAGTAAGCACTTAATTCACACCTGTAGATTTTTATCTATTATTAGCTGACCCAACTGATATCCTCTCTTAGCGATGAATTGTCAAATGCGCGAAGAATAAAGGGCCTATTACACCACACGATATTCAGACAGTTTTAGTCTATGATTCGACATATCGCGTAGCGTAATAAGTCTCCGACTTTCTTACTCGGAACAAAAAATAAGACAGTCTGAATATCGTGTGCTGAAAATCGCGTAGTGTAATAGGCCCTTAAATAGTCGTAGTAGTTTTCTGAAAACTTCAAATTTTCTACGCTACTTTCTTAATTTTTTCTTTCAAAAGAACCTTCTCTTGACAATAACAAACACAACAGAACAGTAATTAGTGAAATTAGTCCAGCAGTTCACGCGTAATGACGTGGCCAAGTGAAATAGTATAAGTATAATCGGCCTTGTAATGTTTCTACTGCTGGAACTCAAGGCCTCTTCTCTAGGGGAGAAAATGGTGCGAATTCCGCCACGTGGACCCAGTGCGGATTGGTGGATGACACTTATTGTCGAATTTTTGGTTCTAGGACATACCGGTTTGTTCACGATGTTTTCCTTCACCGTTTCGAGAGCGAGGGAAATGGGGGTTCATTTTAATTTTTGTATACATATATAGATAATACAAAATGTGTAATGATTCACCTAATACCGCAACGATGAGTTAATCTTTAGATAAGAAAGGATTTACTTAAGCTCAAACAGTAGCAATAAAACCTTCAGTATTGTATATATACTCCCAAGCCGATTTCGGCTACGGTGACTGGATTCTGAACAGTGCAACTACAGGTTGCGATCATGTGCTCTGATGTTGGAGGGCGGCTTATTCTTGATGGTATCTCGCCTGAAGTCGAGATCTCTTACGTTGGTCTTCAAAGGTATGGACGTTCTGTTTAATTAAACGTCTCCAAACAAGTCTATCTTTTGTCGCCTCCTCCCAGCGAGAGGGGTCTATATTGCATTTCTTCATATGTCTTTTCTGAATCTTCAGTATACTCTATAAATCATTGCACAATGCCTCGCAAATGATATTTCTCATTAAGTAATTGAATTTCTAGATGTTCAGTACGGGAACTCCGAGCAACGTCATCGGTAGAATTGCCAATTAGTTTACAAAGATCTAATACTTCGACTTTATTGTGACTGGCTTCCTCCGATTGTGTCATCGTAGCGGTTGCTACAATATTATCGTTTGTAGAGTTATATTTCTTGAATGAATATTTGAACGAATGAATGACCGACACTGACGTTACTATTATGGTAGTCACCTACGATGTTCAAATGTTTTGTAAAGTTGACCAGAGACTCGAAAAATGAGAAGCATCGTATCCTCGCTTAGTATCAGGTTAGATAGTGGCAACGCAAGCCTACGCATAATAAAAAAAAGAAGGAAGGAATATTCTAGCTCCTGACCTTTGACACCAAAATTGTTACAATCAAAAACATTTATTTTAAATAAATTATTTGCAAGCACTTTTGAATTGCCAGAATGTCGGTCAGTCAATAAAGTGAAACTAAATTACACATTGCTAAGCTTAGATTAGTGTGGTGAAGAACGTGCAAGAAACTCCATAGACAATTTTAAATCACGTTACTAATTGAATCAGAGAAAGAAGGAGAGAGACAGAAATAGCTGAGTCTGATTCATAGAGTTGTCGAAATTTCGTTCAAACAATTTTTTTTTTATTGATGTAATAAACTAGTGCGTGACTGCGATCCTACCTGATGGTAAGCAGTGGTGCAATCGTTGATGGTGAAGCCAACTGGTTTATTAAGAGCCTATTCACTGTAGCCTTGAAGATACCTAAATTATAATCAGACGGGAAAACCGCAGCAGGCCAATTGTTCCCAGTCCTTTGATGTACGCGGTATAAAAGACGTTGCGAAACGTTTAGTCCAGACTGTAGAGGTGTTAACAATGTACATAAAGGTGGACACTCGCCGTACGTCAGGTTTTCAGATGGTAGAAAGGAAACAACAGAAATTGTTTTGCAATTGCGGAAACCTTGTGGTTAAAAATGAGGAAATTTGTGGCAATATTCCTGTCAAGAGAGCTGTGAGTGTGGAAGAATAAATGGAGCTAAAACCCGATAAGGGTCACTTGGTTTCCTCTTAATACGCACGGAATTTATTACACATTTCTTTACGTCAATGCAATGGTAATCGTTATTTCCTCTTCAAGCGTCATATTTTTCATTGTATTACATAACATTACTTAAGTATTTTCTGAATAGCAATGCTTACCGCGACCATTTATGAAACTGTAATAATAAATATTGTAACATCAACCACTTTTTTTTGAAAGAGTCACCATGGGGTTTCTTGCCGGTTCTTGTCTATAGGAAACGATCAATTTGGAACCGTGCACTAGCTTGTGACGTTTTATAAGTGCCCATGTAGATGTAAAGAAGGCTTATCATAATTTCCTAAGTCCTTTCCCATTTTTAGCCTGTTGGCTTCAAGTCTAACTGGATACGGCTAAATACTTGTGTTTTACATAGAACTGCCTGCCTATCACATCTCTACAACCCACTTACTAGCCAACATGATACTCTTTCGATAGACTGATGGTCAGACTTTCTGACGTTTGATCACCTGTAACGACGGTCAAAGATCTATGAATGAGAACCAATAGCTTTACGTGCGTGTGAAAAAAGATTGATAGATTATGGTTATGAAACCACTGCCCGATTGTTTGAAAGAGTTACCATGATGTTTTATTCAATAAAAGTTAAAACAGTCTCCCACGTAAAAAAGAGGTATGACATAGTGATATCATAAACAATTATTATCTCTATTGCAAATTGGATCAGATATCTTATTTTCCTCAACTGACCGCTTTAGTATTGTAGTATTTATTTACAATATTGTGCAATACTTGCAAATGGTTGATAACCCCTTTTTAATTCAAATTCAAGTAGCCTTTATTTCTGATAGTATAAGTATGGATTTTTTAAATTGTTCTATAAATAATTATACGTAGATATGCTATGTTTACAATATTATCACGCAACTAAGTTACAATTAGATTTTATTTAATTAAATTTATTGTAATAAATTTTGAATTACAATTCACTGTTTTTTCTTTCGGCATAATTTATTTATTTATCGTTTATTTCAGGCATTAATTAACCCATAGTAATATTATAGATTTAAATAAAATGATTAAAACATAATAAATAAATTAAATTAAATTTTAAATTAATTATTAAATATTATTACTTCTAACAAAGTTATCATATATTATCATTCTTCTTTATATTGTTATTAATTATGTAGTATTAGTTGTTTTAGGCCTATATCCAACAATGGATGTCTTTTGACTGAAATGATGATGATTAGTTGTTATTATTTCAAAATTGTTTTATTTGATGTTAAATACTTATATACATTGTTTTGCTCCCGCACCCAGCTGTGCGCTGGCTCCTAATGCCCGCTATGACCTGACGTGACCTGTGTTGTACCTAGAGTCGGTGGTGTCCAACTTGTGACCTTTTTAAATATTTTCGGCAAAAAATATAACATGGCATGGCGTAAAAATGATTGGAATCGAATCAGTTACTGATTCTGAACAAACCATATTCAGGTTTCGCTTATACTAAAAATAACGTTGTAAAGAAGATTCCTTACAAAATCTATCCATATTTTCTAGGGCTTCCCTTTCTTCATTCAACCACATTTGGTTAGATTTTGAGGTGATGTGTCTTTTTTACTGGTACATCTTGGCATTGCAAAGGTCTTTGTTAATGATGTAATTTAGTAAATAAGCTTCTGAGTATAAAAAAGATTATATTTACATTGCATGAATGTCATAATAATATCTGGATGTAAACCCACGCTATGTTTCCGCACACTCTCGGCTAAGAATAGAACAGCCTGTCAATTTCCGTTGAAACCACAATTCATTTATGATGCGATTGCAGGTAGCGTTGGGCAGTGATGAGATGCTCATCTTCCTATCACTATCAAAGGGATTTAAAAAGGAAATTCCTTATGTAAGGTATTATTTTATTATTAGTATGCGAGGTTATTATGATAACTATGATGGAGGTAAGTATAACTGATATAGTAATAAGTGCAAAAGTAGATTAAGTTAATTTTAAGATCAAGGTATTTATTTACTTGTAATGATAATTGTAAGGAAGATGATAATAATAAATAAATAAAAATATCTGAAAAGTCCGTCAGTGTTTTTTTTTCTTCTTCCTGCTTAGCATAGCAATCTTTTTTTTTTAATTGATATAAACCAGTGCTTGACTGCGATCCCACCTGATGATATCTTATTTGATATTTAGCTATTTCGTTGTTTGAACGATGTTTTTGCATTTGTTACGTTTAACAGGAAGAGTTAATAAACCACTCTCACTATTTTTTGGGGAATTGATTTTGAAAATTGTTGAATTAACAAAATCTAAGGGCATGCCATCAATTGATTTACGCCGCAACAGCAAAGTTGACGTTTTACCCGTCTGAATTAGCAATCTATCATTAAGGTAGTGATAAATTGGGATCTGTGGCGTCCTGATCAAGGCTTAACTTCTCACCAGGAAAGTGAAAATCGAAAATCGGGATACTTGGCAACACTCATTACTCTTTACCGACTCTCAGTATTCGGTCAGACTGGAAGCGCGGGCAACTCACGCCATAGCTCGTTCATAGAAATGACCACAGTGAGTGCGCGGGCGATGAGCAGCAACCCTGTCCTTGCACCCGCGCCGCTCACCGCACCGCGCTGCCAGTCTGGCCAAGCAAATCGCGCGCGTTGCAGCACCCGCGCCGCACCCCGCTGCCAGTGTAGGCGAGCACTCAGGTTGTAACTATCAGGAAACACAATTCTAATAGAATCGTTTGTTATTGAAGTTCACACCACTAGTTTCCAAATGACCGACACTGTATGATGACAAAGATTTCATTGATCGCGATTAGATAATTCGCTTGTTTTGGTACGGAAGAACGTTCGAAGGTCATACATAATTATATCGGACAATGAAGCCGGACTTAGTCATGAGAAAAAGGTAACACGTGATAAAGCTCCACCTCTGACATGAAATACAAGAATACTAGCTTCTGCTAGCGGTTTTGCCCGCGTAAAAGTAGACCCTTTCATTTTGGAAAATCTTTTCTTAGTGCTCGCTTACGTCATAAAAGGAAACCTTGTGCAAGATTACACGTTCCTAGTCCCAGTAGTTTCGGCTGTGCGTTGATGTCAGTCAGTCAGTTTAACCTTTCATATATTTGGCTGGCCTGTTGGTCTAGTGGTTAGTGGCCCTGACTGCTATGCCGGAGGTCGTGAGTTCGATTCCCACCCAAGAAAAATGTTTGTGTGATGAGCACGATCATTTGTTCTATGTCTGGGTGTAATTTATCTATAATATGTATGTATTTAGAAATATTTATATATGTTTATCAGTTGTCTAGTACTCATAGAACAAGCTCTGCTTAGCTTGGGATTGGACGGCGTTGTGCGATAGTTGTGGAATATTTTTATTATATTTAGAGATATAATATATATGTATTCTCATTTACTCTAATAAGCACACTCATTTATGCTGAGTTTGCATTATGGCTCTAACGCACTAATTTTATAATCATTCATTCAGTCAATACATAGTACCTAACAGATGTGGTTGTTTCCTTTGAAACCACCCTTTAGGAACACCAACATTACAAGAAATATTCAGGCATTTTTTAAAGAAAGAAAGGAAAGAAGAAATGTCACATATCAAACCTTTTCAGAGAGAACATCGTAAGCCAGTTTGCATTTTTTGCAAGAATGGGAATTCTCTTCCATAATTCAAAGGTATTAATTTATAAAAATATGTTAATAGGAACTATTGAAAGTCATACTCTTTTTAGAATGATATAAAAACACCGTTACTTCAAGTGTTCTCCCTGAAAGGCGCGGGCTTGCGGACGGCGAGCAATAGGTAGCTCGCCGTCCGACTGTCCGGTAACCGTCTGGACCGAGCCCAAGTCATCGACGGCGCGTACTGTTCCACGCGTGCCTCAATATGATGTCAGAGAACCGTAGGGGCCCAGCAAGGTCAAAGTCTACTGGGGCTAAGGCCCTGTTTCTGAAAGGATGACTAGGCCCTGGTACGAAAGGCAACGAAGGAACAGGAGTGGGTTTTTAGTCAGTAAAAGTCTGACACTATCTCACGCTCCGCCCAAAAGCGGGGGTGTCATTAGATGATTTTCCAAAGGGAAAAAAAGTGTTATCTAAAAAGGCTCGATATTGTTACACGACTGACTCGCTGTAACAGAAAACAGAAGCGCTAACACGAGCTTTTATCGCGATCCGTTTTACGACCTAAACTAAACTGTTAAAGGGATGGAGCTATACACTCTATATACCTTTCTCGCTCGTTTTAGCAAGTCATGTTAAGAGGGTCCTTTTCCACTCGCCTATCGTCAACATCGAGCTTGTTACTTCATCTAACGTAATCCCAACGCGATGTTTGACGATAAGGCAATGCAAAAAAGTGAGATAACGCCTGAAAACTCTGTTGTTGGCTTTCGGTAATTTCGTGATTTACTCGAATATTTCACAAAACTTGTTCCAGGAAATACGTGTTTTTTTTTTAAACCCTGAAAAGTTTATCAAAAATACTCAGAATTTCGATTAAATGCGCAAGGTTTCTTTTAATGTATTTTTTATATTTTTAATATATGAGTACATTATGGAGGGCCAAAGTTCACGTAAAATAGCAAGTTTTACACAAATTTATGTTTTGATTTCTATGGAAGCCTAGATAACATCCACAAGATAGCTGTGTATCCAAAATATGTAGAGAAAGATGTGTAATAACATCATAATTACGTAAAAGCGGTTGTATGAAAATATAACTTGAAAAGGACGCTCTTAAAGCCCCTGAATTGTGTGGAAAAGGGAGACGGAGATCTTCACCTTAACAAAGCATAGCATAGTCGGCCTTATAATGTTCCCACTGTTGGGACTCAGGCCTCCTCTCAAGGAGAGGGAATGGACCGTAATCCACTACGCGGGCCCAGTGCGGGTTGGTGGATGTCACATGTCTTCGAATTTTAGGTTCTAGGACATACCGGTTTCCTCACGATGTTTTCCTTCACCGTTTTGAGAGCAGTGGTGATCAAATAAATTACACAAAGTAATGCGCCTGGCTGGGTTTGAACCCACAACCTAGAACTCGTAAGTCGGGGCCGTTACCACTCGGCCACCACTGCTCAAATCTACACTTAATCTTCACCTTACAATGAAGCAATATGTCTTTAGATTTTGCCAGAAAATCATGAAACATCTTGAAAATATTACAACCTGTGTAACTTATACCCGGCGACTGTAAATTAATTACAAATTCTCTGAGAAATGGGGCATCACGCCAAGAGGCGAAGTTGAAGCTAAGTTACCGGCCAAGTGAATAATTAATGAATCGTTTGATGTTTCTCCTAATAGTTTATTTATCTTGCCATGATACCTTCGTACTGTCTGTCAGTGATACCGTGGCGGTTAGGAGGACGGAATGAGAAGTACCTAGAAGAAAACGTTTTGTGTCGTCTCCATGTGACATGGAACAACGGATTTCTTATTCTGTGACAAGGGTAGCAAAATGATGATAAGGGTATAAATTATATTTTTAAATATTTAGATAAAAAATAAATTAAAAAAAAAAGAACAGGGTCAAGCTACTGGTAGTCAGGATTCTAAAGAAAGGAAGGTTCCTCGTACCTCAAAAGGAAAAAACGGAACCCTTATAGGATCACTTTGCTGTCCTTCCGTCTGTCTGTCAAGACTCTTTATCTCGGGAACTCGTGGAGGTATCGAGTTAAAATTAAAACTATATACTCTCTGCCGTCCCTTGAAGCTGTGAAAAAACAAACTTCTAACTTAACTAATAAAAAAGATACGGCTGTTTATGTCGCAAAAAACGTATATTTCGACACTCCAAAGGAATCTAAATCATAGGGTACTTCCCTTTGACACAGAATCTTGAAATTTGGCATTTAAAACCAAGGTCTTATAGCACAGTTATAGCAATAAATCTGAAAACAGTAATTTTGTTGTTACCTACGTCACAAAAAAATCGTTTTTGCAATTCGGAAAAATCTTCGAGTCTCCTCTTTGGGGAATTGCAGTTTGTACGGAACCCTCAGCGCGCGAGTCCGACTCACACTTGCCAATTTTTTTTAATGAGGTCATAACTACACGAGCCGGGTCCAGAAGTACCGCTTTTCGAATCAAGCTCTTGATCCAAATGGCAAATTCATATCACGCAATTCCTGCACACACTCTCCATGTAAATCATCTTTATTGTACATTTCTTGCACACGACAGATATTTAAAAAAACAAGTGTACAATGAGCGGTCATATCGCACAGGTTAATCTCTTACAGACAACCTTTAGTATGCGGAAGTGTGTCTATTATATGTTATATAATATTGTATGTTTGGATCGCTGTCCTTTCTAACTACCGCATATCGTTTTTACGGATTTTGACAGTGAAATTGTCGGAAGAGATGGGAATGAAGATGATGGGGATGATGGGGATGTTCTTCTCTGCATCACCCAAAGGTTGACTGGTAGAAAATGCCTAAGGCATTAAGTCCGCCTCTGTACCTTTATGTGCATGAAGTGTTAAATAAATAAATGAGATACTTTTGAAATCGAAAACTTTTTATGTTGGTAGACGGAAAATGAAGTTCCATCGTTTGTCTTGTTATGGTCATGTGAACAGGAGGGATGAAACGCATGTTAAAAAGAGTTATGAGTTTACACGTGGATGGATGGAGAGGGAGACCAAAGAAAAGATGGATGGATTGTGTGAAGAGTGAAATGAAAGAAAAGGAAGTTAGTGATAGCATGACGAGTGACAGGGCAGAGTGGAAGAAAAAAACGTGTTGCGCCGACCCCAAATAACACGGGACAAGGGCAGGAAGATGATGATGGGACGGAAAATGAAGCTTATGACTATTCACGGGGAATTTCCGAAAGGAAAACCGTAGTCCTCAAACGCAAAGGGCGACGAAAGGACACAGGTGTGGGTATAGTCAGTAAAGCCTGATGTGTCCTCTCACTCCATCCTAGAGCGCGAAAAGTTATTAGATAAATAGATCTCACCTCAAAAAAAAAAGGCATAGAGTGCTGGTGAGAGGCTATCAAAAACTATGGAGTGGACGTCCGGCCATCTCAGAGCTTTCGAACATAAATTTTTGAATTTTAAATATAAAAAAAAAAATCGACGATTGAGATGACCCGCAGTAAATCAACTGAATCGAAAGTAAAAGTTGTTAAACTGAAGTGAGGACAGGTTGCCAAATGTCAGCGGTTTAAACGTCTGATCGGACACAGACAAAAACTTAAGTAGGTAACTGGGTAGCTAGAATTAAGTAAACGATTAGTGAGTGATATCTATTAATACCTATCTATACTTAATATTATAAAGTTAAACTCGCAAATCTCAGGAACTACTGGTTCGAATTAAAAATGTTGGATAGCAGAGCATTTATCGAGAAAGGCAACACATCATCCTACGAACGATAGGAGCGGAGCAGAAGCCAAAGTCGCGGGTGACACCGCAGGGGACAGATAGTGTAGCTCGCCGTCCGATCGTCTGGTAAAAGTTCGGACCGCGCGCAAGTCGTCGACGGCGCGTAATATTCCACGCGCGCCTCAAGATGTCAGCAAAACCGTAGAGGCCCAACAGGGTCGAAGCCTACAGGGGCCATGGGTTGTGATAATGATAATTATTTATATTGTGTTATTTTTTTTTTCTAAATATTATATTGTAATATAATAATGACTCTCTGTACATGTAGGTTTCGACTGTAAGTGCAGAGAGTACCTGACAGAGACTGACCAGAGAGGCCCTGGAACGAAGGCAAAGTAGGAACAGGAGTAGGTTCTAGTCAGTAAAAGTCTGACACGCCCTCTCGCAGCGCCCAAGGGGGGGGATATGTCATACGAAGATTTTTTTTACCTTAAAAAAAGGGGGAAAGATAGTGATGAATAAAATGGACGACGTTTTTTTTTTTATATTGATATAAACCAGTGCTTGACTGCGATCCCACCTGATGGTAAGCGGTGATGCTATCATTGATGGTCAGGCGCACTAGTTTTTTAAGAGCCTATTCACTCTAGCCTTGAAGACACCTAAATTATAGTTGGACGGGAAGAACGCAGCAGGCAAATTGTTCCAGTCCTTTGACATAGCAGGAAAGAAGTAACTATGACCCTATTCATCAGTATGATAATGTAGCATGAAAGTTTCCTTAACTTTTGAAAATTAGGATTTTGTTTTTCCTAAATTCAGAGTTTAAAAATAAGCCTGAGTCAGCATAGAACATATTAGACGGTGCTGTAGTTTCATTATAGACTAGCACTGTAAATAAACGTCGAAACAAATTCAGAGTTCACGGTCTTTTCAAGTCCAGACGTAATGCTACAGAACTATGTAAAGTGTAACAAAATGGGGAGTCTGGAATGGCCTTTTGAGGAGAGTCGAAAGCTTCAAGTCGTTCTCTGTAAGCTGTGGCATTTTTGCTGAACTGGACCTATTTGGCGCAAACGTGAGACATAATGCTAGTTTTCTTTTTTTTTGTTTAATGCTTTATGCACACAAAAAGGTACAAAGGCATTTGGCTTAGGCATTTTCTACCAGTCAATATTTAGGTGATGCAGAGAAAAGTAGTGTAGTGTGTGTGTAGTGTAGAAGTGTTTATCATCTTAATTTAATACAGTCAAATGGGGTGATTTGAAACTCAGGGGTGATTAGAAACAAAACTTCAAAGGGTATGTTCACGATATTTGAATTTTTTTTTCAGCATTTAACTGTATCGATTTTTTAATGAATTGTTATTCTAATAATAGCCGATAATATGGTATCAAAGTGAAAAACCAAACTAAAGTTTTGTTTCTATTCACCCCTGCGTTTATATTCACCCCGTTTTACGGTACATGTTGTATCTACGTATGCCAATGTATAAATAAAGGACTGGTCTCTTTTATGTTATTTATTGAAAAACTTTTCCATCTCGAAAAGGACTGGGTCAAATAGTTTTGAATTGATGGTCAATATCTAGTAATTGGGGAGACATCAGAGTTTAAAAGTAGATATGGACGGTAAATAAAAAGCCTTTTGCCAACTTTTTTTTAAACCGACTTCCAAAAAAGGAGGAGGTTATCAATTCGGTTGTATTTTTATTAATTTATGTTTGTTACCTAAGAACTCCGTCGTTTATGGACCGAATGATATAATCGTATCTACATCGGCCTTTTTTTAAAACTGTTTTTTTTTCTAAAAAGTTTAACTTTAAATCACTCTCCTGTAGTTTCAACAACTAGTTTAATTTCCTACCATCTTTTCAAATATATTCTAAAGCTCCACACGATCCATTTGACGACCTAAACTGAATTGCTAAAGGGATAGAGCTATATAGGGTGTATAGCTCCATATCTCTTTCTCGCTTGCACGTTTGACACAAGTCATGGTACGGTCTCAGTCCCTTTTAAAATTTGTCGTATTAATAGTGCCAGTGTAAGGTCGGAAGAGCTCGTATCGTGAGATCCGATGCACCTGACGAGGTCGTGTCGTGAAGGTCATTAATTCGCTCCTATCAAGGTCATCTCTAATGAATTTGATCGTCACGTCTTTTGGCATTATTTTTATGAAAATTGCTGCGATAAAATCGTATTTTATAATGAAGGTGAGTTGGTGTTGTTCTTGGTTCTTTTTTGTTCAAAATGTTGGCTAGGCGCTTAGCGGAGAATAGACTTTTTTTCTCTGTGCGTGGCTAGGGAATTTCCTGTTATGCCATGGGTAAATAACTTGTTTTTTATATGCACTCCTTTTGCCGTTAACTAATTAATATTCTAATGAACTGACGCTTATTATGGGAAAGTGGTAAACAGTGACAAATAATACATATTACCACAAAAGTACCTACTCCAACAAATACCTACTTGTGTATTGTTGAGTGACAGACAATTATGTTACATATCAGAGTTTCATCATGTAATGAAATATTTACGTAAAATAAAAGTTCATTGCGTTATAAAATGCTATAAAAAAGTTGTATCAAACAATATTTTTTAATGACCTGCAACTACGACAAGATGAGGGATAAATGATATTCACAAATTCACTGCACTTTCGGAGCAGAAACACGTCGGTACTTTAGCCAATTTGCACGCTTCAATAACAATTCGAGAATAATAAACAACTTGTTTTGTTACAAAATTTAGTTCGGAAACAATTCGCGCAAGTTCCTCTATCATAAAATTATCATTATAGGTACGTTCGCTGTGTATACAAAAACAATACTGTGTCCGCCTGTGTAAACGAAACCTAAGATTCCGAACTACATAGAATAGACACAATTTAGGTCGTGTGCACAACGACCGCGGTTACTTGGCGGCACCACCGACTATAATAAAAAAAAAGTAGGTAGGTACCTTTTATGTCGATTGAATTAAAAATAATGAAGTCGATCGGATACCCAGTCTAAAAATACCTGTACCTAATTCATTTATGTATGTTTATTTTGTCTAGTGTACACTCTACACATCATACTTTATCAATATCGTATATAACCACACATAACACCGATTGATAGATACCCACACAACCAAAAAATAAATGAGTATTATTGAATAATGTTACTTGTATGGGGAAGTACCCATACACGTATTCATGGATGATTGTATGAGTGACGCCCACCTCTAATAAGCGAGCTATATTAACAAGTATTACACGTAAACACTGCTAATGTAAAAATAGAGAGTAGGGATGTTAAATATTTCCGATTGCAATGCAGATGTAAAATATCCGAATGAAGGCATTACATCAACGTTCGCACTTTTCTACCTACAAGCACACAAACGAAAAGGAAAGTGAGAGAAAAATATGTTATTCGTGTTATAAAGGGTTATCGTGCCGATAAACAGATATAAAACACACACTTTCGATGTTGAAGAACAATACTTTCTATGAGTCTCGAGTGTTCCATTTTTAGTCTAGTTCGCGGATGTTCGTTGCTATGCGAAATGCGAAGTCAATCTTGTCGACAACGAAATAGACGACATCATGAATGGAACTGTGTACTGCTTCTGCTATTAAACACACACACCATCGGCCCAGCAACGACGCGATTTTTGCTGCATAATTTTCAAGGGCATCCGTACCCAACACAGTTCGACGCGTATGGACAACCGAAGGGGCCCCACGGATTCCTATCGATTCATGAATGAAACAAACAACATGCACTTATGGAAAACTACGCATCATCAACTATAAATTAACGAAATTAACACAGAAATAAAAGAAAATACTTACAAACTCGTCAGCCGCGATACGTGTATAATCACATACATGACGTCATTTGACGCAACACAAACCCGAAAAATCGAGTAAAATATATAATAACTGCTTTGAAAACAACACCAACATGAAATATGCACGATACTTTATTAAATACAATGAAATAGTTAAGTCATTTAGAGCGATTTAGGACATTTTACAATATTTATTTGTTGTCACCGACTCAGAGTTTTGACAAGATGGTCGCACACCGACTGTTTTGCTTTGGTTGTCAGCTGATACGAAAGACTGTTCTACTCCGAACGAAAACGCGTAATGCATGCTCTCGCTCTAGCGCAAGCAAACCGCGCCGTTGTGCAAAAGAGACAAACACCGTGACTCTCTTATTGAAACAGGACTTCAAATACAACAAACGTCATTTTCTTGTTGCATTTATTATTGCAAAGGAAAAGTCGCAAATAAAACTATTTATTCCATGTGATGAATTGAAAAGCGGTACGATATCAGTAAAAAGATGTTTTTATTTCACAAGAACACGTAATCATGTATCAGTTAGTTATATTTGGGCGTGACATATTTCGTTGTTTTTGATGTCTGTAGCGCCATCTAGATATGAGCAATGGGTTAATTTTCCATTGGGTTCGGGCAAGGTCATGATTGCAAATTATGTTGTAGCCTTTAATTTCTCAAATTAACTGCAATCTTATATGGATTGGTTAGTATTAACATTAATAGTGACCATGTATTGTTCAGGAGAATGATTTAATGACGCAACTTATAGAAAAGCCACCTACATGCAGACTACGTGGTAAGTTTAGAATTCCTTTGAGATGCAAAGGTTAGTGGATAGATGGCGGCACTGACGCGTAGCATTTTTGTTGATGATAATTTCTGTTCTTTGTTTTAAATCAAAGAAGTACCTAACTCAAATAAATTATCTTAGGACGGCCTCACTATTTATGTATGGTGGTATGGTACCTATTTCGCATTACGTTAAATGTTCCATCAGGCGTGATAGAGGGCTTTGGCTACCTTTTTAGATAAAAACTTTTCAAAAAAAAAGAATAACCGACTTCACTAAAAAAAAAGCACTAAAACTAAAACACTCCAATCTACAAAGCCTGGAGCACAGGCGTATGGTAGCCAGCCTTTCGGTATTTTACAGGATACATTTTGGAGAGCCGCCATTACCCGACGTATGGCGAGTATCCACCCTTGAAAGTTTTGAAACCTCTACAGTCAGGACTAAGCGTTTAGCCCCGTCTTTTATACCGCATACTAGACTGGAACAATTTTTCTTTCTGCAGGTCGTGGGGCTCTTTGGACAGGGCGCGGGACCGAGATCCCAACTTCCACAGATAAAAATAAAAATTGAGCAGCATATGTTATGATGGAATATATTGCGAGTATTCTTTTTCGTTTTGACAGATGTCAAAACGGGCCTTTTATTTTGTGAAAACTTTTATGTTCTGAGTTTTTGGGTAGGTAATTAACCCAGGTAATTTCTGCGTCCCTCATATAAAAAAGGTCGAAGACTATGTAGGTATGTCTCTGTCACTCCCCAGGCGTGATGGATAAAGGAAAAATCTGCCACAAATGTTAACGAACTTAACATTTACCTACTTACAAATGTTTTGCTGATCACTAATGACAGTAATAATACTAGCAGTATATTACATTGCCATTCATTTTGCGCTATAATTCCCCTCCATCGTTGATGGCACCCCATGGGCTTGGAAGGGCAAAGTAATCTCTCATCTAGAAACTACAAGATTACAATATTCATCTCCAAGTGTCTCCTTAGATTACGGTCTGCTATGAATCATTCAGAAACTTGTCGAGATTTGGGACCAGCGCAATCAATTGTCTTGATGAGTTCTCTGTAACGTTTTGGATCCCTTTTTAAAACATCACTGCTTATTAACCGACTTCCAAAAAAAGGAGGAGGTTATCAATTCGGTTGTAACTATATATATTTTTTTTTTACCTTAGAACTCCGTCGTTAATGAACCGATTTGCAAAAAAAAAAACCCTAAAGGTTAAAGGATATGCTTCCAGATTGGTTCCATTTTTTTCAAAATGTACTTCTGATTATCGGATCCATGAGGAATCGAGTGAACTCCTCAAATATTATAGGCAACCATGTAGTGATTTTGGTATTTTCATCGAGGACTTAAGCATTTACAGTAAAATTGATTTTATTCATTTGATGAAGTGGAACTGATGAAAAAGGCCAGAAATGGCCAAAGGAATTTCATACTCACATAGCTATCACAATGAAGACAGTTATGCGACTATGACAATAAAGATGAATGAATAGTTATGTTGAAAATGGTATCATCGAAGTGATCTGATGATGATGGAGTCGGAAGATATGTATTCTAGTCGTGTTTGGACTTATTAGAATTGTTATGAGATTCACTTTGACTATAAGGTACCTACTATACAGAGCCGGAAGGTGGCAGGTGGATACGTGAACTTCATAATAAAACAATGTATCCTAGTAGTGTTTGGGTTAATTGGAATTGTCATGAGCAATAGCTATAAGTGTAAGTGTGCTCTGGCTATAAGTGTATCGCAACTAAAAAGACTGAAATAAAAAACCTTTTACAAAAAAAAAAATAACTGACTTCACTAAAAAACCACTAAAACGATCAAAATTACTTTAATTTCGGAAGTCGATGTTAAATAAGAAACAAACAATATCGAGAAACACCGATTTTTCGAACACTAAAGCTGTCAAAAAATAAAAGGCCCGTTTTGACATCTGTCAAAACAAAAAAGGACACTCGCAATATATTCCATCTTCCATCATAATATATTATGCTGCTCAAATTTATTTTTATTTTTATCTGTGGAAGTTGAGACCACCTTCCCGTGCCCGGTCCAAAGAGCCCCATGACCCGCAGCAAGCAAATTGTTCCAGTCCTTCAATGTATGCGGTATAGAAGACGAGGCGAAACGCTTAGTCCGTAGAGGTTTCAACACTTACAACAACCCAAGGGTGGATACTCGCCGTACGTCGGGTTGTCCGATGATAGAAAGGTGGTGGCGGCTCTCCAAAATGTATCCTGTAAAATACCGAAAGGCTGGCTACCATACGCCTGTGCTCCTGGCTTTGTACATTGGAGTGTTTGGGCTCATTGTTGAGATGTTGATATTCTGGCTAAAAGTGGTTAAACTCTATTGGTACCTTACTATAATTATAACTTGTAGATTAGAATTTGCCTGCTGCGGTCTTCCCGTCCAGCTATAATTTAGGTGTCTTCAAGGCTAGAGTGAATAGGCTCTTAATAAACTGGTGCGCCTGACCATCAATGATTGCATCTCTGCTTACCATCAGGTGGGATCGCAGTCAAGCACTGGTTTATATCAATTAAAAAAAAAAAAAAATTTTTAACCGCCTTCCAAAAAAGAAGGAGATTCTCGATTCGTCTAAATGTTTTTTTTTTCTTATTTTGTTCAGCGATATCTTCACCAAATTGGAACTGATTTCGATCATTCTTTTTTTGTTTCGAAGAGTGTTTCTACCAGTTAGTTAAATTTGGTGAAAATCTAATGAGGAACTTTGGAAATAGACTATGATCACTTATAGATAAATGGTAGACAAGCTTCTGGGATTGCTATTGCAGCAATTGATGAAACCTCAAAAAAGGTACCTTTCTGTTAGTAGTTAACTGGCTGAATATTTAGTTTTATCTGTAGAATACATCACTAAAAGTGAAAAATAAAAAAGTTTTTTTTTACAAAAACCACAACCAAATTCACAATAACTTCGGAATTTCGGAAGTCGATGTTTCTAATTTTGCTTCTTAATTTTTTTACAGTTATTTTAAATTTTTAAGTTTATTTTTAAATGTTTTAATTTATTTATTGTATTTTTTAATTTATTTCATCAGCTTACTAGTTACAGCACACGTGAAAGAGCTATTTTTATTACTGTGTTATATATTAAATGGCCTGAACTGTTTCGAGAAAAGGATAGTACGGTCGTGCTACTATTTTGCTCACCTTGGTGATGGGAGCCTCCTAATCTATGCATTTCTTTATCGGAGACGCAATAAAAAATCTTTTAAATGAACCGAGTTCGTAATGAAACTACGTAGCTATCTTTCCTACTCAGTGCTTCCTCACAACACATTTCTACACTAATCTTCAAGCATCGGTCTCCTCTTATGCCAACTGAGCACTAAGCTTAATTTCAAGTCTCCATATAAGCCAGTTAGTCATTGCCACGTAGTGAGAAAGCGAGCATTCTCCACATTTCCACAAAAGCTTGTTGACTTGTACATAGAACGTCCATTATTATTGTGGTCCGGTCGAATCATGTACCTACGTAGAGAATGGACTGAGCGTTCCTTATTCAGGCGTGAAGTGATTACGGGAAGTAAAGTCGGTGAGCTGGCTTCTAAATTGACTCAATTTAAAAGCCGGCTCACTGACTTTACTTATTTGGAGATAAGAAAGTTCAAATCCTAGTTGAATATCAAAGTTTGACGGTTTTCATGTTAGACTTTGACAAATACTCAACTTCTAAGTCTTAATTAAAAACTCGGGAGAGAGATAAAACGATCGTACGGTCAATAATAGTCTTTGTCTAAAATTCTGATTAGGGGCTTTACTGTGACGTATTAAATCGTCAGGCGTGAGAATGAGGGACGGAGCTATACAAACTATATAGCTCTATCCCTTTAACAGTTCAGTTTAGTTTATCAAATAGATTGTATTAAGAGCTCGTGACAGGGCTCAGGCCCTGCAAAGTCTGCTATTACAATAGTGTTAGAATGGTCTATCATTTATTTCATAATTGTTGATTATGACAAGTTTGGTAATCTACTAATACAATGGCGTCATTATGACTTTCCAATGGTCAACCACTCCATTCAAAGAAGTGGCATAGAATGGTAATCTCATATTTTGACAGTTGCTTTGATCAGTGACCTATAATTAGAACGTCATTGTGCAGTCATTGCTTTTAATAAGCTCGATATTGTCATTCTACCACAACTCTATTACGAGACCATTGACTGATCAATGATCGATCATTATGAATTAGCAGATTACGAACTTTTAGCAAAATGACAATGGAATCATGTTGGAATGACGATTTTATAAAAATAGCAGACTTGAGCCCCAGGTCGCGTTACTGGCTTGCACTGTGACATTTGCTACTACAATCAATGTATTAATTTACTTAACCTTTTTTCCCAAACTCTTTTGAAGATTTTTCAATGTAGTACCTAAGATGCAAATGAGTAAGAGTGATTTACGTAAAGCGACAGCCTATCAGACCACCACTCACCAGAAACTGGGTTGCAGAAACGTTCGGAGGTTCGGAAGCGAAAAAGTCTTAGATGATTTTCTAGCTTCTCACTATCCACTGTCAAAGAACATCTACGTCTCTGCGACACACAAACTATTGGGATTAGGAGCTTGAAATTTTGTACAAAGTTTCCTTTTATATCGTAGAAAAGCAATAAGAGAAGATTTTTCAAAATTCACCCCCTAAGTGGATGAAATGGGGGTCTAAAGTTTGCATTAAGAACGTATCATACGTACGTACTTTCACGCGGGCGAACCTGGTGGCAGAAGCTAATTGTAATAATATAATTTTTGTCGCAATAATGCTCAGTCCATTCTCTATGGCTATGGGTGAAATCATACGTTAGAAGTTATGAAGGTGGTGTAACAATGGCCCGGGGTTTGTTTTCATGAATTATGTTTGATTAAATTTCGTGTTTAATACGTTTAAGGCGTTTTTGGCTATCCCAATGTTAAATGGGTAGCGATGAAAGTCCTCTCCATCTTTTTTGTTCTTGTAAAAGAAGAAAGAAAAAGATTCTAGAGCAACAGTTTGTTCTTGCAGTTGTTCAAATAAGCAGGCACTTTATTTAGTGTTATTTATTTCAACGCTTTCAAAACATTGTGAAGAAACATAATCATAACAACCTTTTTCTTTTTTTTAAGTTCTTACATTCCATCTTGGTTGTCTGGTAGATATCGCTGTCAGCGATAAGATGACCTGTACCATGACGTTTAAAGTAAGACTGTTTCATTCTTATTTCCAGTGTGGGTAAGCTGTATAGCTCCGTCTCTTGCCCACACTGAAATAAAAATGAAACAATCTTATTTTGAACTTCATGGTAAGGCCGCCTTTGTACCCATAGATTTAAGTTAATGTAAAAGTTTTCTTACTTTTTTGGTGTACAATAAAGTTTATTCTATTCTATTCTATCCATAAACAAAAAAAACAAAAATCAAAGATATTTATGACATCTAAAATGAGGCTGCGTGGTAGATTAGCAGGGTTGAATCCCTGCAGTGAGAACTTGATAAAAGCATAATCAGCTTTAGAGGGATTGCCTATTGAAGTTTGGATTTTTTAATTTATGAAATACTGAACTAAACTACTGACATTCTTTTAAACGAACAGAAATTTCGGACTCTAACCTTAGACCGCAAGGCTCGTGATGCAACGGAAGTGTCTTAATGGAAGCGAAAACGGAAACAGATGTTAAAAGTAATAATCTTGGTGGATGCGGAAGCGGAAACTGAAGCGGAAGTGTTAATATTATTTTTATTTCCAACAATATCCTTACAGACTAGTCCAAATCGATATTTAGGGTTGTTATTACTAAATTAAAAACTAGATTCTATAATAGATTTTAAAAAGCGCTATCTTAGTGAATTTACTCAGAGCACAATAAAATATATCCACGTCGTCAGCTATGAGGTTGAGCGTGTGCAACGCGCGCGTTAGAGGCGCTTCGCTCAATAACTTATGAAGAAAAAGCACAATTTTATTTTTCAAAATTAAAAGCAACAGAAGGCTTACGTCGTAATCACGTCACGAGGCACGGTGATGCGCAGAATGAACCAAAAAATATAAAAATAATAAAGAAACTCGTTGCGACACGTTTGTGTACCGCCCCGCTCCTACCCCGCTCATCTTCCTATGTATCCAGTCGTCCACGCGTCCCCCAACCCCGCGCTCCTCGCTGTATTCTTCCGTTTCAAGTTCTGTTATAAGTTTTGTGGAAGCTGAAGCGGAAACGAAAGTGAAAAAGCTTGCGTAACTTCTGCAGAAGCGAAAGTGGAAGCAGAGTTCTGTTGCAACACTAGCTCAAGCTCAGGCTTGAGTGCTTGCGACCACTAGACCAACGAGGCATACCAGATTTTGTATAGTAAATAGTAGCAAATAGGTAGGTATTAAAGACGTGCACATGGTCTCATGTATATATACATAAGTATCTCGTTTGGTCCAGCTATCCCGACGGCCACCAGATTTTTATACACGAAAGTTAAGCTGTATGAATTACAAACACTTAATATAATTATACACTAGCTGGTGCCCGCGACTTCGTCCGCGTTATACTCGTAAAATAGCACAAATGCCATTTGGTCATAATTTCAAGAAGATTTTTTGCGTGGAACCCTATTTTTCAAAAATAAATGTTTCCAAAGTTATTTCTTATAACATCAGCTGGGTATCTACCAGTTCCATCAAAGTCAGTCCTGCCGTTTTAGAGATTGGTTGAAAAAACAGGCAAAAAAAACATTTTTGTAGGTTTTGGAATATACTTTCAAGTAGGTAAGTTTTTTTATTTTTTTAAATTTATTTTATAAATTTGTTACATCAAGAATCATTTATAACATCTGCCAAACTGCATAGCAGTTTATCGGCAGTACATTCTCGTGAATTTCGCTTATAACTAAGACCACATCTGATCACCCCCAAGTTTGAAGGTAGGTACCTACTCGTTGTGAGATAAACAGATGCAGCACCACAACACTAAGCAACTGAGACCAACATACCGCAGCAACTATGGACACATAGACAGATAATGTTTAATTAGAACATTTTTTAATTGGTTTCTAGTTTTGACTCGATTTATTAATTCGTCAGGTAACTCATTAATAAGTGTAGGTGCAATCCATCGTCTCGCACGCTTACCGTAGTTTTTATTAATTAGGGACCTGGAGTTTCTTTTTCTTAGATTGGCGGGTTGGTAAAAACGTAAAAACATGTACAAAGTAAAAACATGATGTTTTTATATTACAAGCAGACGCTTCAATTTTAGTTATACATTTAGAAAAAAAATTCCAGCCCTCACTGGTCCCGCGTTGTGGATAACGGCTCTTTCCCTCTCCTGGAGAGGAGGCCTGAGTCCCAACAGTGGGAACTTTATAAGGCCGACTATGCTTTAAGCTATGTTTAGATTTTGCGTTCCAGGGCTACGATAGCTCTTTCATACAATACCGCAGATATATAAAAAATACGTCAATTTAAATATACGACAATCTGTTATTTCTACAAATTGGTCCAATCAATAGCATGACGTTGAACAATAAAAATTACGCCCGACCAATTACGCCTGACCTGGCTTTCCGTTTGATTGAAAGCGATTGGCTAATTAAATGTATGGATCGTTATGCTGCAGGGGTCTGCAATTACTGGTTGAAATATGTTTCGGATAATTGGTACGGTCTTTGATGAAAGATACAGATTTTGGATGGTATATTTTAAAGGGAACTTAATGATTTTTGTCTGTCATTAAAGGCGGCATAGGCGATGGGACTGGACTTTTATTTTGAGGTAGGCAAACATCAAATGTATGACGTCATCTCAACGCTCAGTCACGTGGTTAGAACAAGGGAATCAGAGGCGTGGCCTACAGGAGGCGTTCGACGTAAACGAAACGATCGTAACTTGGATAGGGGGGCTGAGCATGGAAAATGATCATAAAATACGTGTTTTTTTTAAACCCTTCAAGGGTATATTTCCTGGAACAAGTTTTGTAAAATATTCAAGTAAATCACGGAATTACCGAATGCTAACAGAGTTTTCGGGCTTTATCTCTCTTTTTTCCTGTTGCCTTTTACGTCAAACATCGCGTTGGATTGCGTTAGATGAAGTAACAAGCTTTAGGAGGTGATCGGCTGTCACTCCTCCTCGCTGCGGTGCTCGATGTTGACAATAGGCGAGTGGAAAAGGACCCCCCTTAAGTCGGTCATATATTCGTGACCGTAGCGTGCTGGGCACATTTTACTTTGTCATGCATGTATTATCGGAAAATTGCAAATGCCCACTAAGATTGTAAAATATCGCGAGAAATTGTAAGCAATTTATTTTCTAAATAAGACTAATGCATGTAATGTTGGAAACGAATGAATTTGATGATGTGAGATGTGATTTATCATATACAAAACGATTTTATCACAATATATCGAGAATTTATATAATGCTAGCTTCTGCCAGCGGCTTGGCTTGTGTGAAAGTCGTTTTCTCCATACAAACTTCCAACCCTCGTTTTACCCCCATAGGGGTGGAGTTTCGTAAAATCCGTTCTTAGCGGATGTCTACACCCTATAAGGAACCTACTTGCAAAATTTTAAGTTTAGTGTAGGTGTTATAGTTTCTGAGATTTCGTGATTAAACAGTGAGTAGTATTTCGCTTTTACAACCATACTAGCTGACTCGGCGAACTTCGTACCGCCTAATAAATGAAGAACCGCTCGACCGATTTTGTGCAAACTTCACATAAACCATCTACTAAATAGTCCAAATAAAGCAATTGGTTTGGATAGGTGAGCCCATTCTTGAGATATAAAATTACAACGAAAAGTGGCATTGATTTTTATATATATACTCGTAGATTACAATCATATAGATTCTACAATTTTCCGGTGACATAACATGATAGTCAAAAGGGTTATATGGGCTTGTAATAAAAATACTGAAACACATAATGCACCATTTATTTCAACATCAATAAATACAATTTTATGTTTTACTAACATTTATACAGATTATATGTACACGTTAATACATAGTTATATGTACATCTTTGGCAAGACATGTCTGACTAGACTAGATATTACAAGACTGGCTCTTCTAAAAAAGGTGGGATTTGTTACACAAATACTTATGGCTGAAAAATTAATTACACAGTTTTATTCCGCCAAGCCCGTTTCATCGCTGGGCGACTAGACATACGGCGATACGCCACTAGTACGTGTTATACATCCCATCCATACGCACAAAAGGTTTTGGGAACACATTCATAGTGCGTATAGTAAAAGAGTGGCATTCCCTGCAGGAGCCTGTTTCCGGATACCTACAACCAGGGGCCCAAGTCTGCTAATTTTATAAATTCGTCATTCCAACACGATCCCATTGTCATTTTGCTAAAAGTTTGTAATCTGTTAATCCATAATGATTGATCATTGATCGGTCAATGGTCTCGTACTAGAGTTGTGGTAAAATGACATTACCGAGCTAATTAAAGGCAATGACTACACAATGACGTTCTAATGGTAGGTCACTGATCAAAGGAACTGTTAAAATTTTAGCAGATTGCCACATACATCAGACATCTCTCGCGCCGGGCCTTGGTACAGGCCATGGTCCGGAGCGAGGAGGAGTGGCAGGCGGTTGCCTCCTTCTGCGAAGCAGTAATGCTAGCAAAGGAGGCGGCCGATCGCGTGAGGCAAAGGTTCTCACGCCCCAATCGCCGCCGGGATTCCGATCCCGATTTCCGGCCACCGTAGGCGCGGGCTTGCAGACGCCGAGCAATGGGTGGCTCGCCGTCTGACCGTCCGGTAACCGTCCGGACCGAGCCCAAGTCGTCGACGGCGCGTTTTGTTCCACGCGCGCCTCAAGGAGATGTCAGCAAATCGTAGGGGCCCAGCAGGGTCGAAGCCTACTGGGGCCCTGGGTAGTGTGAAAGCGAAACCCGGGGCCCTGGGACGAAGGCAACGAAGGAACAGGAGTGGGTTTTTAGTCAGTAAGAGTCTGACACTATCTCCCGTTCCGCCCAAGAGCGGGGATGTCATTAGGATGATTTTCCCACCCAAAAAAAAAAAAAAACATACATCAGACATTTATTTGTTAATATGTACGAGATTACCATTCTATGCCACTACTTTCAATGGAGTGTCACTGGTTGACCATTGGAAAGTTATAATGACGCCATTATATTATAAGATTACCAAACTTGTCAAAATCAACAATTATGAAATCAATGATTGACCATTCTGACACTATTGTAATAGCAGACTTGAGGACTGGGGTCTTAGTCAAGAGTGAATAGGTTACTTCTAGGCAAGCGTGCTCCATCGTCGCCCACGATAGTGATCAAGCGTGACGCTGTGCATAATAAAAAAAAATAGAAATCAACAGATATAAGTTTTAAACATTTCCAGGAGGTATTTAGGGGACCAAATTTTGTGACAAAATCTGACAAAAATAGAAGGTCGTCACATAAGTAATATCAGGACTTGAGTGTTTAGGTTTACGAACATATTAGGTACTACCTTTTCAGCTTCGCACAATTTTTTATTTTGTATATACTTTATTTCATAATTATGTACTTTTAACTTTAGGAAAGTGTGTGAGGCACAAATATTTTTCTTTCTTTCTTTTTTATTTTTTAAATTAAAAGCAGATATAATTTATGGATTTTAGAGTCTACCTATCGGTTTAAAAATTCTAACGTGATTCAAAAGATTTTCTGTTTTTAACTTTTTTAAATACAAAAATGAAGGTTGTGCGTATAGTCGGTGGAAATGTACGTACAATGTGCTGAAGTGTTAACGAAAAACATTCCAAAGAATTTTCAATTTCATACATTTTTAAATATTCACTACAATGCTGAGCATACATATTTAACTTACTTTATCTACAATACAATAAGATTACAATTCGATTCAAATAAGAATAGGAACGTCATGACCTCTATCTGTCAAATGTTACTTGAAAGGTACGGTTTGCAACGAAAACTTATTTGTGTATCAATAACGTTTTTTTTTTTTTTACTTTGTTTAAGCGAGTCTTAGTTAAATCTAACTAAAGTTGAAAAGTTATTGTTTCATCTAAATTAGCTAAATATATTATTTAAGTCTTAATTCGTTTTCAAAAACTATTTTTTTTTATTTTCATTGTTAGCAAAATTCGCTTTCTTTTTTCATTTACCACTACTCTGACAGGGTGCATCACTTAACACAATGATGCAGAGATGAGGGAAATTGAAGAACTAGATTCCGATTAAACTTTTTTCGTTCATGATTCGTAAATAAATTTAATTAACATCTTGTTTAGCTCACCCTACCTGATTCGATTTGACAGCTGTGACGTCACAACATGGCGCTAAGTCGATCCCATTCAAATTTGAATCGCGTAGTAATAGTAATACAGTCGTACATACACAGCTAGTTCATTTATTACTTATTTACACAATCATATTACATTTATTGCTTCACTTTGCTAAAAGGACATCACAACCACAGGATAAAATTAGGTGAAGTTAGAAAATCTAAATATGTTTACATAGGATTCTAACTCTTATCTCAGTATAATAAGCATCAAAATTCAGTGTAGAAATGCAACAGGTAGTTCTTAGAAGAACAATGTGAGGGTCAGGGAGTTCTGTTAGCTTAACCCGGGTTATGTCAACAATAACCGACATTGTTCGGGTAATGTTGATACATGGAAAGTTTTGGGCAGTGTATTTGGGTTCTTATATTAGTGATACAGTGTAAAATGGTTTAGCTATGCGTTATTTTGACTGTAAAAAATATCTCTGAACATGTCAAATAAATTATTTAAAAAAATCTGGCCAAATGGGATTTGGACCCGAGCACAGCGAGGGTTTCGTACAAACTGTACTGTAGGTACAGTCAACAAAGGAGATAAGTAACCACGTCAAGTCGTCAGATATAGTTAAAGTTATTATGGAAACCGATGAATGAAATAAACAAATCATTGATAAAATTAAAATAAAATCCATCGTCCATGAAAACTTCAACTATATTTTTTTTAATAATATAAACTAGCGCTTGACTGTGATACCACCTGATGATGTGATACAATCGTTGATGGTGAAAAGCACTTGTTTACTAAAAACCTATTCTCTATAGCCTTGAAGACAACTAAATTATAATCGGACGGGAAGACAGATCTAAAAACCTTGGTTACTTATCTCCACTGCTGACAGTATGTAAATAGTTCATTCGTCAAGGGATTCCAGTGTCGCTGATTTACCCGAATATGTTTTAAGTTTTCCCCCCAAAAGCAGTTTTCAGAACGCATAATTACTATACCTACTAATGTCTTTATAGGCTACATTCACTATTTTGAATCTTGATGAAGGAATAATGATTGATGACCTGGTGAGGGTTGCGGGAAACCCATGGATGCGAGACGCATAGGACCGTTCGTTGTGGCGATACTTGGGGTAGGACTATGTCCAGTAGTGTACGTCTTTCGGCTGTAATGACTATGATGAAATTGATAGACAAACTTAGCTTTGCGGTTGGAAAACTATTCTCTCCGTGTTGATTTCTTAAGATAATTTGAAGTTACAAAACATGATTGAAAAGAGTGTCCATGGAGTTTCTTGCACATTCTTCTCCATAGAGATCTACGCTTTGGAATGTGCAATTAGCATCGTTTTTTTATGACTGACTATTTGAAATAAAATGCTTTGACTTTGATGCTTTATAAGGCCAGTTATTTACAAATGTGTATTTTACGATAACAGGAGTATCTAATGAATACGTGGTTATGCATTTTCTATTGATTAAATTATCCAAATTGACCTTTACATTAATGTTATTAATTATTTTTCTTATTCATAAATACTCGACTACTTTTTCTCTCCTATTCAAACTTTTATAAATAAAATCCTTCCAATGAAAATAGTGATCAGAATAGGGTAGATTGAATTGGAGTCATTGATCCTAAATGTATATATTAATATGGACATTCCTCCGGAATTGGTGCTTCGATCGGAATTCGATTGTTGTTATTATTCAACGGATAAAAAAAAATAGTTTTGATACCTTCCTTTAAATTTTGTATTGAGTAATAATAATATCACTACCAACATTAACAATGTTTAATTGAATCTGAAAATACCGGAATTACTTTCCGGAATAAAAAAAAAAAATTACTTTCCGGAAAAATGGCTTATTCACGTTATTCTTTCTGTGTGCATTTATGATACAAGTATCAAAAATCAATCTACCTACTCCGATCACTGATTATAAGCAATGGTATCTTTTAGACACGTCTTTATTATTTAATCAGATGGAATGCATACAGAAATAGAATACAAAGTATACTTAAGCATTACTTTACAAGAAGTACCATTCGTTCATTCAAAACTACCTTAAGTTTAATCTTACTACGTAGTTATATGAAACTTGAGCTCAGACAGTAATTTACAAAAGATATTTACACGTAAATTCCATTTTGAAATGGTGATGTTTGAAAATTAGCTGTACATCCTGTATTTTTGAAAGAACTTCATTCAACTCCAAACACTTTTATCGACTCAGTTGCCATGACAATAGAAAAATACCTTCGATTGATGGTCGATGTGGGTGTTCTTAAATGACGTTCACTAGGTGGCAGCACTGAGGCGTCAGGTCCAGGCACCTGTCAAAACTCTTATGTTAATGACATTAGTTAGACATCAACGTAAACGTCAAACGTTAGACGTCAACGTCATGTATACATTTTCAAAGACCTGACGGCTAGGAGGCGCAAAATGGTGGTGGTGGGGAATTTTTCTGAACACCCTAAGTGTTCGGTCAACTTCAACAAAATGACTTAGAATGTGTGAAGTTTGTGTGAATGTAGGGTTTGATCACCAGTTCAAAATGTTCATAAAGTTTGACGAAACCTGCGTTTAATACTACTAACAATAAGGAGTCAAGTGTAACACTTGGTTGGGTTCAGGACATAAGCTTCTATAATTTTTAAAATAATTGAAATTGATTCGTTCTCAAGCACGTAGAGTAGTTACAAAATGGACAGCATAAGGGATCTCTTAAACAAACTGAAATATGTTGAAACCATCACAGCCATTTAGGTCCTTAACTTCTTTCTTCTACGGGCTAGCGTTTATTCATTATTTCCTGTTTGGATCAGCCTCCCTAGCCAAGTTACGATCGTTTCGTTTGCGTCGAACGACTTGACTAGGCCACGCCTCCAATTCCTTTGTTCTGACATCATCTGAACGCTCAGTCACGTGGTCAGAACAAAAGAATCGGAGGCGTAGCATACTTAAGGCGTTCGATGCAAACGAAACTATCGTAACTTGGCTAGATATCTCCGGTGCAGTTATTATTCTGGCACGCTTTACTGCTACTCTCCAGCCAAATCCTTGGAAACCGTTGTAGAATGTAGCTTCAGGCGAGAGGATCCTCCCTTTTCACAAGACCAACATCCCTGCATCTTGCTCCTCCATCTCAAAACCGTAGACTTACTGTTTGACCACAGCCACATCTTACCAGTAAGGATCCAATTCGATGGTCTATTATTAAAAAATCGGAAAGATCTGGCATTTCACTACTCCACCAATAAAAAACTAAAAATTATATCACTAAAATCTTGAGCTAGTCAATTCACAAGTTTAGTCATAAACTACGTAGTAATCCCCCAGCTAGGTTCCACAATGAAGTATCTTCCTGAAGGCCTTCCTGAACTCCGGGTTGAAGATAGTGTAGATGACGGGGTTGAGGAACGAGTTGATGTAGCCCAGCCACGTCGTGAGGATAAACACAGTGACTCCAGGGGAGTAGGGGAGCCCGAACTTGGAGCACATGGCATCCAGGACTGAGCAGGTGAAGAATGGGGCCCAGCAAAAGAGGAAGACTCCTGGAAAAGAGAGAGAGTTGGGTTATACAAAGATTAAGTTTGCAGCTATACTGTCTTTTTAAATCCCGATATTGAATACTGAAAGAATAGACTAGTTTTAACATGAACTGGTTTTACGGTTTCGTCCCTTAGCTTACAACACCGCTCAAGTCGAAAATTGGTGGTTTTCACATTTGAATGCCTTTAGATGGAGCTGCTCATAGCGCATCTGGTTAGATGCGCTATGAGCAGCTCCATCATTGGTCACATGATATAGATTTCAGCCAATCAGAATCCATAATTCGAAAAGTAGTGATAGCGTACAAGTCGGCTGGCCTCTCAACACTGCACAGATTTTTTCGTTTCCTGTAAAGTCGAAAATTGGCGGTTGTCATATTTAAATGCCTTTAGACGGAGCTGCTCATTGCGCATCTAACCATTGGTCACATAATATAGATTTCAGCCAATCAGAAGCCATAATTCGGAAAGAAATAATGATAGCGTGCAAGCTGGCTGGCCTCTCAACACCCCACAGTTTATTTCGTTTCCTGTATAGTTGGTAAAAATGACTTATGGGGTGCTGTTAGCTAAGGGACTGTATGTAATATGGATATATTATTATTTATAGTTTAGAAGTATGCTGAATAGGGTGTAAAGCCCCGCAGACATCCATTGAAATAATAGGATCCTCCGACCAGACGGGTGTTATGTCTGATCCGCGCAACTGCCCGATAAATGATTTAGGGCTGTTATACATGTTCAAATCGCGCGAAGAACTCTAATTGCGCGATGTAGGATTTCGTATTTTTTAGTTCTTATGTGGCGTCATAGGTGTCACTGCAATAGGAATGGGCCGTACGTATGCAGTACGGCCTAGTGCGTGTTGGTGGATGCCATAATTATGTCTTCGAATATTTGGTTCTAGGACGTGTTGGTTTCCTCACGACGATGTTTTCCTTCACCATTTTGAGAGCAGTGGTGATAGAATAAATTACAGAAAGTAATGCGTCTGCCTGGGTTTGAATGTGCAACGTACGACTCGTTAGTCGAGGCTGTTACTATTGAGCGTTACTATTGACCACTGCTTTTATCTACACTAATATAATAAAAAGAGTTAAGCTCGCCTATGTACATGAACTCTGTTATTCACATATTTTGTAATTTATCATGGTGTATAATAAATAATTAAATAAGAATGAAAAAAAAACATAACCCTTTTTGCAGTCGCGTAAAAAAGTAAAGTTTGTTTTTTTGTTTGTAGGAGGTAATATCCGAAAGCACAAGTTCGATTGCTAAAATTTTTTCACCGATCGAAAGCTGCTTTATCCCTGAGTGACCTAGGCTATATTTTATGTACGCGGGTGAAGCCGCGGGCAAAAGCTAGTTTATTGTAGTTTGTGCAATTTTGGAAATTAAAAGTAGAGTAGAACTGCTATTCTGTTTGAAAACTTGGTTCTCCATGTTTTTCTTAAGAGCATTCATCCGTTAAAACCACGCAGAAGCCAAAATCAATGATTATAGTGATACAATTAATTGTAGTGCAAACAAACAAGTTATTAAAAAAAATATTGTACAATGTCTTATATCGTAAATGTGTTCAATTAATAAGTCTAAAAAAACAAAAATGCCTCATATTTTATCCTAAACTAACACGTTTAATATCTCGATAAATGACTAAAAATGACAGTTTTGAGATTACTTTTCTTGAATGAAAAATTACAGTAATCGTGTTTTTTTTTTAGTCCATGCACTAGTCAATATTATCATATTTTTTTTAGTAAAATTTTTGTATATTTATCATACACGGTTTAACTACTATCTCGCATTTGCGTAGACCGTCGACCGCTAGTTTTAAAAACGGCTTAGATAAGAACTGTTCTAATTGGAAAACCATACAACCATTTGAAAATGTTTTTAAACTATACACTAGATTATGAAATTCCCAATAATATGACGTCAATATATTATCTAGAAATTAAACACATTATTGTTATATTGTCCGTCGGAAATCATTGATTTTGGCTTCTGCGTGGTTTTAATGAATGAATGCTCTTAACAGGTCTTTATGCCTTTTGCAAATAATTATAATGTCATATTAGTTCAGCAGTCGCAGGAAGATATGCCGCTACCGTAAGCACCAGTTTGCTGACGCAATGGATAGCTCGTTGTCCACTCGTGTGGTAATTCTAGGCCCGAGCTGACGGACGGAAGTTAACACGCGCTCCTGACTAATGATAATACTCACCTAGCACAATCGCAAGAGTCTGCGTAGCCTTCTTCTCTTTCTTGGCGAAGGACTTGGCTCTCAGCTTGCCAGCCCGGTTGGCTCTGAAGATGGTGAACCTGGCTGCCGATGCTGCACTCCTGAACCGCCTCCGAGGAGTCGAGATTAGAGAGTTAGTGCTTATCCTGCTTAACTTTTTTCTGGGGAAGAAATGGAGTATTTTTAATTGGTATTCTTTGGCAAATGGGTGCGAATTATATTTTTTTTATCGATGTAGTGTTGTGTATGTGTAAAATTAAGTCAGGGGAAAATAGTCGGGAGATAGTCGGGTAATAGTCGGGTAATAGCTTTGTAAAGGTTTTTATGTAACTAACAGTAAGTATATATATGAACTACGTCTGAAATAAAAGTTCTATTGTTATTTTTACCCAGTCTGGCCATTTGGACTTTGATATATAATTTAAATAGCTTATATTACCCAATGTTAAGGCCACGGAGGTACATTGGGCTGCAGAAATTTTTGAGGGCTGCGGGAATTTTCGAAAGATTGTACCGTTGTGCCGTAGCACTAGAATGCAAAAGGCAATATGAAGGGTTCAGGTGAGTTTTTGTCAGTAAACGACACATCCTCTCAATCCACCCTAAAGCGGAAGACATTTGATGATATCTCGTCTTGATAAATAAATAAATGGAGGAACATTCCACCTGGCCTAGTAAAGTGCGGAGCTTCAATAAAATATTTACGGACGTTTAGTTATTTTTCAATACACTTACTCGAAAACCCGTTCATATCCCACCGCGTTTAGGCACGCAATCGACCGTTATCCGCACTAGTGCAGAAAAGTGCGCGTGCTCTCCCCACCACAATTTTATTACATTTATTGTATCAGGCTGGGCGCGCGTCGACCGCCACGAGTCGCTGGTCAACCCCGTTTATTCATTTTAGTATTAAAAAAAGTCGTTTGAAACACGTGTAAATTTGTAACTGCAGCCCTCAGCGCCATAACACACTCGCCCACGGCTCGTGCGAATTCCGCCTCGAAAATGTACTATTTTCGCATAAAACTTTATTATTGCCTGTGTACAAAAGTCGATTTATTTAAATTAGGTGTGATATATGCATGTTATCGTTCTACACAAATTGATGTTTATTTAAAATATTATTATGTACAACTACGAAATATTGTCGGTGCGGTGGATGCGAGACCCACAGGATTGGTCGTTGTGGCGACGCTTGGGGGAGGCCTATGTCCAACTGTGGATGCCAGGGCACATTGCTCGTAGAAGGGATGGTCGATGGGGCCTAAAGTGGCGACCGCGCACCGAAAAACACAGCATTGGAAGGCCTCCCACAAGGTGGAGCAACGACCTGGTGAGAGTCGCGGTAATGTGGTGGATGGGAGACGCACAGGATCGGTCGTTGTGGCGACGCTTGGGGGAGGCCTATGTCCAACTGTGGACGTCTTCTGGCTGAAATGATGATGTACGACTATATATATTACATAAAGAGTATAAATAAATGTACTACATGGAAAGTTTACCTATGAAAACAGTTCAAAGATTTTTCGGAATCGCAAAAAAAGTTTTTTTTTGTGTAGTAATTACAGTTTTCAGATTTTTCCTGTATTTGTTTTATTTGTGTTATAAGACCTGCTACATGCTAATTTTCAGGATTCGAAGTCAACGGGAAGTACCCTAGGAATTTTGATTATTAGTATCTTTTTTTTTCGTTTTAAATAAAAAATCAAAAATATTTTTATTTCACATAGGCCGACATGGGCACTTATAAAACTTCAAAAGCCAGTGCACGGTTCCAAATTGGTCGTTTCCTATCAAAATTATTTTTATTTCACATAGGCCTACATGGACACTTGTAAAACTTCAGAAGCTAGTGCACGGTTCCAAATTGATCGTTTCCTATGAAGAAGAACCGGCAACGTTAACTTACAAGTTTGGTTTTTTCACATCAACAAGGAACCGCAGACTTGAGTATATGATTTTAATTTCAACTCGATACCTCCACGCGTTCCCGAGATAAAGGGTCTTGACAAACAGGCAGACAGACGGACACCAAAGTGATCCTAGAAGGGTTTGGTTTTTTCTTTCTGAGGTACGGAATCCTAAAAAAGGAGTAGCCATTTGCAATTGATGACCACCATAAAACAAATGAATCTACAGCCCGCGATTGAAATATTGACATCACTCCAATAGATTTAGTTAAATTACTCAAAAGACCCTTTAAAGGAAATAGGTCACTTCGACACTTATGGCTGATGGGTTCGACCCATGGCTGGGACATCCTATGACCTCGCGGAAATTGGGTCCGAAGATGGGTGCAGTGCACAATGGACCGGTCAATTATGGGTTCCGTTAAGATGGCCATTTTGTGCAGCTTTTCGGAAGGTTAGGATCTAATGTCGCGGTTTATTAGTACCCTATCGTATCTATGAAAAAATGTCAAATAACAGAATAAGGATCTACACATTGAAGTGTGGAGGATCTACGCATTAGGTTACGCGTGTACAAAAAATACAGTGACTTATTTCCACCACGCCACTAACTCTTCTTCCTACCAATATTTAAAATTCTAATTATTGCTTTTAATAAGGAACCAATTTTGACGAAGTTTTCAGAATATTTTTTCTTTAATTTTTTAACGAGTTTAAAAAGGTTTTTTTGGAAGAAGTAATCTTTAGATCAACTAAACTGCCCTCCTAGCCAAGTTACGATGACGTCATCACAACGTTCAGTCACGTGGTCAGAACAAAGGAATCGGAGGCGTGGCCTACTCGAGGCGTTCGACGCAAACAAAACGATCGTAACTTGGCTAGGAGGGCTGATATGAACTCTTTCATCAGTAGAAAGCTAAATTATTTCTGAGTGACGTAGCCTATATATTATTTACGTGGACGAAGCCGCGGGCAAAACCTAGTTAGTAATATTTGAATGGTAAAAATGTTTGATGCCCAACGAAGTAAGCACGGTTCAGATTAGTTCAGTAAACAATTAGTTAATGCACTTTTGAGCGCACACAAACTAAACATTTCTGTAATTTACACACACTGAATTCAGATGTTAACTCCTAGAGTGAAGTGTAAACGAATGCAGCACTAGTATTAAAACAGTATACACTACCAGAGCCGTCATTTTAGCTTTCTACTCATATTCACATTTCCACCTGTGCCGGGATGAAGTACCAAGTAATTATTTGTCTTTCTCTTGCACATGAGGTTTATGCGTGAGTAGCGGGTTTGTTCGAAAGTTTCCGTGGTCCTGGAAAGCTAAGAGCAACTGAAGAAGGTGGTCAGGAAAATTTCGATACAATCGGGCGCCTTCTCGTCCCATCCTAGAGCGGGAGAAGACTTTTGATGATTTTTTGCCCGACTACGGAGGGTTATGATTTTGACAGACTATGTATTTATGTATGTGAGTATGTTCATCTGTTCCCTCATAGCTCTTATTCTACTTATCGGATCTTGACATATAAGGTGTCGTTAAAACCGTCTTAATTGTCCGCTGAACAAAACTTGATATGGCGCCCTCTAGCGGACAAAAAGTAATGTGTTAAAAAATAAAAATGGTTACAAATACGCCGTGTTTGGTATCATTTGAAAGGGTTTCACTTGTACGTTTCCTAAATATAGCTCAAATTCAAAGTGACGCCTTCTAGCGGACAAAAAGTCATGTGATAAATTTTGTTTAAATAAAAAAAGTAAAAAAACTTTGTCATAAGATGATTTTCCCACCCAATAAAAAAAACCCGACTACGACAACGACGTTGAAAAAGTATGAAACAAGATTTTCAGGATGCTGAAATAAACAAGGTAACTGGAAAAACAAGAACAGAACAAAAAGAAAAGCCGTAGTCACACGTTATTAAAGTATTTCGGCTGGTACCTATAACGTGTGACTGCGGCTTTTCTATTTGAAACCCATCATTTGAAACAACCATCGAAATATAAAAACGTATTAGTTTAGACCATTTTTGAATGCACAGGCGATCGTCGTTTGCTATTTTCAGCATTCCTGCCCATCCCCTTTAGGTAATCCCCTACCCGTCTTTTAAGACACGAAGACAAGTACCTATTTGTTACCGAAAATTACCGAAACCATCCTATTTAAGCCCTTTTCAGTACACAATTCGACGAAGAACGGATCAAAAGGTGTCAACAAGCGTGAAGCCAATTTCATGAAGTTTTTGACTTAATGACTTGGACGCGACCTTTAACATCGGAAGCTAAAGCTTGCTTTGAATTCGAAACTTTAGATTTTGGAGGAAAAGTGGTTCTAACTCGATCAATCAAAATGAGCATTTGGTAATCCACTGTTTCTTGTAGTTTTGATTACATAATGTGACTTTGAATTTTTTTTTAAAGTGTAACAGTATTTTATTTTCAAGTTATCAAATATTTACATTTTTTAGGGTTCCGTACCTCAAAAGGAAAAAAAACGAAATACTTATAGGATTTTGTTTTGTTTTGTTGAACAAAATGCTGCGCGCCAAAACTAAGATACAAGATGTTGCCCGAAAAGCTGCCACTCTGAAGTGGGATTGGGCCGGACATGTCTGCCGCATGTCAGATGACCGGTGGGCTAAAAGAGCCACTTATTGGGTCCCACTAAACGCAAGGCAACACCGCGGCAGACCAAGGCGAAGGTGGAGAGATGAACTGGATAAATACCAGAGGGACTGGCCCGCAATGGCCGAAGACAGACTTGTGTGGAAAAGGGAAAGGGAGGCCTTTGCTCAGCAGTGGGACATAAATGGGCTATAAATAATAATAATAAATAATAACTTATAGGATAACTTTGTTGTCCATCTGTCTGTCTATCAAGACCCTTTATCTCGGGAACACGTGGATGTATCGATTTGATATTAAAACCATATACTCAGGTCTGCGGTCCTTTGAAACCGTGAAAAAACCAAATTTCTAAGTAAACAAAAAAAAAAAGATACAATCATGAAGTGATCAATTCTAAGATCTGGCCTCAACATATTAGCCTGGAGATCTGTCATACAGGTCTCGAACCTAGTTCAGACTCCAGCTCTCACAAAGGTTTTTAGCCTTCAGGCAAAATTTGTAAAATATACTTGTTACAATGTACCTATAGGAGAGAAATAAATGAAATGATAAATGAAATTTATTATATTCACAGCTAGATTATATTATTCCTCACAGTAAAAATGGAACAATACAATAAGATGCTTATCTCCAATACAGATACAAACTGTCACATAACATAATAACCTTACTATCCAGGTTTGCAAGGGTTTTATCGAAGATATCTAATATTCTGAATAACTACAAGCTTTGCTGCCCTCATCAAATAAGGTTGTTAAACCTTTAGTACGGTACTCGAAAGTAACCGTTATCCATAGTATGTTATTGTTATGGGTTTTCTATTCATTTTCGGGCAAAAGCAGCTTAACTATTTGGTCACCTTTTAAATGTTAGGCCTTGAGAAGAATATACGATGAGTATCTTTAAAAATCTTCAGATTTGTTTATTCCCCGGGTGTCGCCACTGTTTGGATCGCCCGGAGAACACGGTGGAGGTGTGCCCCGCTTGGGCAGAGCAACGCCGTGTCCTCGTGGGGGCGATCGGCGGTGGCGATCTCTCGCGCCAGGCCTTGGTACAGGTCATGATCCAGAGCGAGGAGGAGTGGCAGGCGGTCACCTCCTTCAGCGAAGCAATAATGCTAGCAAAAGAGGCGGCCGATCGCGTGAGGCAACGGTCCTCACGCCCCAACCGCTGCTGGGACTCCGATCCCGATTTCTGGCCACCGTAGGTGCGGGCTTGCAGACGGCGAGCAATGGGTGGCTCGCCGTTCTTTCGTTCTTCGACTTGTCATAAGATGATTTTCCCACCGAAAACAAAAACAAAAAAAAATGTTTTTTCACTTTTAATCTTCAATTGCGTTTCACCTCGTCGTTTATACCGTGTATATCGTAGAATTTGAACAATTTGCCTGCCCCGGTCTTCCGGTGTCTTCAAGGCTAAAGTGAATAGTGCGTTTCACCATCAACGATTGCATCACTGCTTACCATCAGGTAGTATTGTAGAACTTCTCCAGCTCTTGGTGGAGTGGGACAGGAGTGTCAGATTTTTATTATTTCTTAGGTATTTTTTATTTTGCTAAGCACTTGTAGTTTGCGATCTAGCCGCGTGAAAACGCTGTATGTCCGAGTCAAAAGAGCCGCGCCGGTCGGCCGCTTGAGTGGCTGGCTAAAACTCTGTGTTCTTTGAGTGACCATTTGCGAGGGTCACGGTAACCTTATTAAACAAACCCCAACCCTGGTCTAGGTAATACTGGTATATAGTAGACCCTTGTAAATTTCAATTTGATAACGAGGGTTTTACGGCGGGATTTTATCGTTCAGTGGCTGTTTTAATTATTCGCAAATTGATTCCTAGTGGATATTGTCAAGTGAAATTGACTCCGGCCTTCTCTCTAGGAGAAGAAATGGGCCATAATGCACCACCCGAACCCACTGTGGATGGTTGGATTTCACTTTGTTTTTTTTTTTTGTTCATGGACATACCGGTTTCTTCACGATTTTTACTTCACTGTTTTCAAAGCAATGGTGATGAAATCTATATGTTTATAAAAGCGATATACCACTCACTGATTAATCACGAAATCTCAGAAACTATAACACCTACAAACTTAAAATTTGGCAGGTAGGTTCCTTATAGGGTGTAGACATCCGCTAAGAACGGATTTTTCGAAATTCACCTTCTAAGGGAATAATTAATATTCAACAACCATAACACAACGCCGTCTAGTCCCAAGCTAAGCAGAGCTTGTGTTATGAGTACTAGACAACTGATAAACATACTTATATATTTCTAAATACATACATATTATTTATAAATTACACCCAGACACAGAACAAATGATTGTGCTCATCACACAAACATTTGTCCTGGGTGGGTATCGAACCCACGACCTCTGGCTTAGCAGTCAGGGCCACTAACCAATAGACCAACAGGCCAGTCAGAATGTAACGGGGGTCCAAAGTTTGTATGGAGAAACCGACTTTTCCGCGGGCGCTGCAGAAGCTGGTAAATTATACACAGTAATGCTACAGGCAGGGTTTGAACCCACAACCTACAACATTACTATTGAAATCTGTATCTACCCTTGAAAGCACTAAGCGATTTACCCAGAAAGTCTAAGTAAGCGCCATGTATATTCATAGCCGATTCAATACAACCGTTAAGCCTGACCTGACCCTCGATATCTACAATATGTATTAAAGACTATCTTTTACCAGCTGTTTCGCCTGCATGAGAATAGAAATTTAGTTTTGCTTTTTTTTTAAATTTAGTATAACCCTGGAATAAAAAGTATTCTATCTCCCGGGCTAAGAGAAATTTCAGTTAGAAAAACCGTGGTCCTAGAACGCAAAAGGCAACTGATATAACATTGGATGTGGTTTTAATCAGTAAAAGCCTGACACGCCCTCTCACTCCGCTCTGGTGCGAGAGAAGTGATTAGATAGTAATAATAATAAATTTATTAATTTTCTCGCCACAACATTACAAAATACTGAGCAATAAATAGTAAATACATAATATACTTTTATTATTCAATATTGTGGGAAACTGGTGCCTAAGCTAGGCTCAAGGTCTGTATTTCAGGCTGGTGTCCTGAAATACAGATCTCCGACATTTACGTTTGCTTATAAACTTACTATAGATAATGTACTCGTACATTGATCACATGAGTTACAATATTAGGGTAGCAAAAATAATTTGCATGCATTTACAGACTCACTAAGATCAAATGTTGAGTCAGTGATTTTAAATTGTACTAAGTTTTGTTTGTTATTTGCATGGGAAGTGTGTGATGTAGTGAGGTAGAGGTGTGTTTGTGTGAGTGGTATGTATTTGGTTGTGCGTTTATGAAGATGGTTTAATGAGTGTTGTGAGTTTTTGCTATGGATTAAGAAGATTGGATGGAGTACGCGAGTGTAGAGCAGTGGTGGCCAAGTGGTAACGGCCCCGACTTACGAGTTGTTGGTCACTCAGCCAGGCATATTACTTTGTGTAATTTATTTCATCACCACTGCTCTCAAAACGGTGAAGCAAAACATCGTGAGGAAACCGGCATGTCCTAGAACAAAAAATTCGAAGACATGTGACATCCACCAATCCGCACTGGGCCCGCGTGGTGGATTACGGCCCATTCCCTCTCCTAGAGAGGAGGCCTGAGTCCCAGCAGTGGGAACATTATAAGGCCGACTATGTCTATGTATGTACGCGAGTGTATGTATCAGAATATTATTACACCATGGTGGTAAGTAATTTTTCCGTACTTTCATATGATGATAGATGAAAAAGAAAAACATACATATACAAACGTCCATATAAAATTAGTGTGATAAGTTCTAAAATCCTTGAATGTGGGTTTATTAAATATGGAGGTATCTAGTGTTATGTATTTGAGAAATACTATAGGATCGGAGGTGGAGTAAGTAGTTTTACTCATTTCCCTGCCCTACTTTGTCCAAATTGGCCAATAAGGGATAAGTTACGTTTATAACAGTGATTAGAACCTGCATAGTTTAATGCTCCCTGTGTTTCTCGATGCCTGGTTGTGATCCTACCGTCGCGTACTTTGAGGCCTACTGTTCACCGAACTAAAATGGCCTATTTTATTGGCAAGGCGTATTGAGGCGTATCACAGAGTATTACTAGGTGCTCATTGATAAAAAAGAATCAAAGCAAATTTATTTAAAAAAATAATGGGCGAGTGAGACTCGCGTACTGAGGGTTCCGTAATAACTTACTTACATATGTGAATAGATCAATTCCCGAATGGAGTATCGAAGATTTTTCGAATCACTTTCGAAACGCGCGGTCTTTTTTTTGTGACGTTTCAACGAGTTTTCTGTTTTTAGATTTATTTATTTAATGCTTTATGCACACAAAAGTACAAAGGCGAACTTAATGTCTTAGGCATTTTCTATTAGTCAACCTTTGGGTGATGCAGAGAAAAGTAGATTATTCCTATATCAATACTATATGACTTTGCTTTATGCCAAATTTCAGGATTCTGGGTCAACGGGTACCCTCTGAATTTTGATTCCTTTGAGAGTGTTGTAATACACGTTTTTTGCAGCATAAACGGCCATATGTTTTTGTTATCCTTAACTTAGAAGTTTGATTTTTTTCACAGCTTCAAGGAACCGCAGACCTTAGTATATGGTTTTAACTTTAACAACTTTTTTTTAAATTTCAACTCGATAACTCCACGCATTTCCAAGATAAAGCGTCTTGACAGACAGACAGACGGACAACAAAGTGATCCTATAAGTGTTTTTTTTTATTTTGTGGTATGGAACCCTAAAATACATTTTCAGGCACTTTTGAATTGTCAAGATTGTCTATTAGAAAAATGTTGCAAATTGCACTTCGCAAAGCATAGATATCTATGAAGAGAATGTGCAAGAAACTCTATGGACACTCTTTTAAATTGCGTCATGTATTACAAGTATATTGGTACATATTTCTTGTCTTGTCACTACTATTATGGAAGGACAATCTCATCATATAAACCATGTAAAACACACGAACATTCATAATCTAGCTCAATCTAGAATACCTAGATCCTTTAAAATATTCCTCCAACGTAATCTACCAGTGGAACAATTTGTTAACTAGCGTCCACAGGGCGCGTACGGCCCAAACCAGCCATTAGCATTTATATCGATAACATAGGATTAACATAACAATTGGGAGGTATATGGTGCACCTATTGATGTATGTAATTAAATTGGGCTAGAGATGGGCAGTTAAAAATGGCGGATATTTCAAATGACGGAGAAGAATGATACTGTGATATTGAAGAAGATCGCATGAGTTTATTGCTCTTATTAACGTGCAGACTGGCAAGACCAATGTGCTTTTTCAGGTGTATTTATTTATTTAATTGTTCATGTTCATACACAAAATGAACGATAAGAAGAAGGAAACAGAAAAATACAAAGGTGATGCTTATTTCTTTAGAAATCTCTTCCAGTATATCTGCAAAACAAAAGTTGCAAAAAATAGAGGTGTAGATACCGTCTGTAAGAGTAGCATAGCATAGTCGGCCTTATAATGTTCCCACTGTTGGGACTCAGGCCTCTGCCTGTTTCTCTAGGAGAGGGAATGGCCGTAATCTACCACGCGGGCTCAGTGCGGGTTGGTGAATGTCACATGTCTTCGCATTTTTGGTTCTAGGACATACCGATTTCCTCACGATGTTTTCCTTCACCGTTTTGAAAAAAGTGGTGATGAAATAAATTATACAAAGTAATGCGCCTGGCTGGGTTTGAACCCGCGACTTATAACTCGTAAGTCGGGGCCGTTACCACTCGGCCACCACTGCTCAGTTTTCGTATGTATATACATGTCTAGTATTTTTATGTAAAGAATCTGTGTACAAAATTTCATAAATGTACGATGAAAAATCACGAAGTTATAAGCTTGTTATGTTACCTGATTGGCCGCACAAATGCGGGCGACTGAGGGGTTGTTTTACTCCCGCATCTAGCTGTATGCTAGTGTCTAATGTCCGCTATAACCTACCGTGACCTGTGTTGTACTTAGTGTCGGTGGTGTCCAACTTGTGATCTTTTTAAAATATTTTTGGAAATATATGTGTTGTATTATATACACAGGTATAGGAATAAAACAGAAAAAAGTAAATTTGTTGTTACCTACGTCACAAAAAAATACCATTTTGCAATTCGGAAAAATCTTCGGGACTCCATTTGGGAATTATAGTTTGTATGGAACCCTCAGTGCACGAGTTCGACTCGCACTTATCCAGTTTTTTCCTATACTTGTGCTATAAGACCTTACTTCATGCCAAATTTCAGGATTTTAGGTCGACGGAAAGTACCCCACGAATTTTGATTACCTTGAGAGTGTCGAAATACACGTTTTTTGTGACATAAACGGCCATATCTTGTTTTTTCGCTGACTCAGAAATTAAATTTTTATCAGTTTCAAGGGACCGCAGACCAAGTATATCGTTTTAATTTCAACTCGATACCGCCACGCGTTCCCGAGATAATCTTGACAGACAGACAGACGGACAACAAAGTGATCCTATAAGGATTTCGTTTTTTCCTTTTGAGGTACGGAACCCTAAAAAATGTAAATATTTGATAACTTGAAAATAAAATACTGCAAATACCTTTAAAACAAAATTCTTAACTCGATACCTGCACGCGTTCTCGAGATAAGGGTCTATACAGACAGACAGACAAACAACAATGTGATCGTATAAGGGTTCCGTTTTTCCATTTGAGGTATGGAACCTTAAAAATGACTAAAACTTATTTTACAACGAAAGGTTTGACTCTGAAAAAATGCATTACTAATGACTAAATAAAGGTAAGTAAAACTATGTACAACAATCAAAACAAACTCTCAGCCAAGCGCTCTAGTACTGTATTATTTAATTAATTGTTAACTGCTGTAAAGTAATTACTTTGCTCGCTTGCAGGCAGACCACAGAAGCAATTAGCAAATAATTATCGGATCCGAAATACTGGAAGCGAGATAAAGTTTCGGATATCCGAATTGGAGCGTTTGTGCTCGAGTTTAATCGTAATTTTCTCATGAGGTAGGAAATAATAATATTCCACAACTATCACACAATACCGTCTAGTCCCAAGCTAAGCAGAGTTTGTGTTATGGTTACTAGACAACTGATAAACATACTTATATATTTCTAAATACATACATATATAGATAAATTACACCCAGACACAGAACAAATCATCCATTGACTTCTCTTGCTCTGGCTGGTACAGGTTACAGGTCTTTGTCAGACTGCGGGAGAGCATGTCAGACTTTTACTGACTAAAATGACACCTGTGTCCTTCAGTTGACTTTTGCGTTCTAGGACCACGGGTTTCCTTTTCAGACACTCCTCGTGGCCTTAGGTTGGGGCCCTTTTTTTATTGGGTGGGAAAATCATCTTACGACAAATCCCGTCTTGGCCGGAGCGTGAGATAGCGTCAGACTTTTACTGACTAAAAACCCACTCCTGTTCTTTCTTTGCCTTTGTCCCAGGGTCCCGGGTTTCACTTTCACACTACCCGTGGCCCCAGTAGGTTTCGACCCTGCTGGGCCCCTACGGTTTTATTGACATCTCTAAGTCGCGCGTGGAACACTAAGCGCTGATGATGATTCGGGACGGTTACCGGCCGGCCGGACGGTGAGTTACACATTGCTTGTAGTCCAAAAGCCTGCGTAAGTTTAATCGGTAAGCTTAGCTACCTAAGGATCGTCTCTTTTAATATTGTGTAGCAGTGTGCTACGGCGTAGTCATTTGCTACGGTGTAGCTCACTGTGCTACGAGATTTGATTTCTGCTGATTTTCTATAAATCTTTTTACTTACTTTTAGATCAAAGAAACTTTAAAAAATATTTGTATGATTTTATGGCTAATATGGTGGTCCCTATTGAGATGAATAATTAATACTTTTACTATGGAACTCTAAAATATACGATTCTGCAATCATCATCATCATCATTTCAGCCGAAAGACGTCCACTGCTGGACATAGGCCTCCCCCAAGTGTCGCCACAATGAATGGTCCTGTGCGTCTCGCATCCATCGTACTCCCGCAACCGATTCTGCAATATAATAAATTATTTCAAATTAATGTATTCAAAACGTCCGCAGCGCTGGAAAGCTTCCCACAAATTGGACCGATGATCTGGTGAATCGGTCGCCGGTATTCGATGGATGGGAGACGCACAGGACCGGTTGTTGTGGCGTCACATGGGGGAGGCCTATGTCCAACGGTGGATCTCTTTCGGCTGAAATGATGATGATATTAAAAGCAATAAGTTATATATGATTTCATAAATATTAGGATTGAATCGTCATGTTTATGATTTCGGGATTTTACAGGAGGTATTATCATCTCTGTGTTAATTACTTCCTCGAACTTTAGCTCTACCTATTTCGATCTATGGCTATCTCAGAACTCCCTTTAGTACTGTCTCCATAAAAATTTGGTACCTACTATTTTTTAACTGTGATTTAATTCTCAGCATAAATTTTATTGAGCATGCATCATCAGGCTTATATTCTTGCAGGATAAACATAATAGAAAGTCATTCATCAACACATCGTCAATCAAGTGTAATGTTAGATAGGAACTTGAAAATTAAACGAATTTATGTGACACTCGGTACAGTCAGCAACAAAAACTTATTCAAAATATTCGAATCAAAATCTTTTGATTGAGAATTACTTTTCCAACTTTTTGATTTCTTTTAACAAGTCTAATGACTAAGTTTCTTGCACTCAATAATAATGGAGAAGTTACTATTTTTCTTTGAATTATAAAATAAGTCAAAAAATCAAAAAGCTATGGAACTTGAAAGTTGTGCTTCCAAAACTAATTTGGTCACTCATTGCTTCGTTAAATACAAAGAGATTTAAAGAGTTATAATAGAGTGGCTATCAAAATAAAATGTCTTAGAAAAACTGTCATTCTATGTCTCGGTGACGCCATCTGGCTTTGAATAGCAAACACGCGAATTAAATTTGTCAAAATTTATATAAATTCAACTATCGCTCGGTAGGTGGCCAGGGGCCTTACCATGATATGTTAAAATATCAGTCGTACGAGCGAAAAAGAGTGATGGAGCTATACACCCTATATAGCTCCATCCCTTTAACAGTTCGGTTTAGGTCGTAAAATGGATCACGTTATGAGCTCGTGGTAGAGCCTCAGTGTGTGATAAAAGAAGTTTAAGCTTTTCAGCAATAGATGGCGTTATCACAAAATAAGCAAATGTTCTGGAACTATTTATAATAAATATTGAATTCTAATTATTTACCGCATAAATACCAAAAATATTTACGTAAATAAACCGAAGTTAGTGCCAGTCATTTTACCATAACAAGATTTGCAATAGAGTAATGCGCAGCTCCGGCATATTTTCTCAGAAAATTATTTTTTTTTTGTGCATAGAACGTATACAAACACGTCTTGATGTGTAGGGGTGTCATACTAGACTGAGTGACTTATGACCACTAGTCATCACTGGCAACACATACGATTTTTCTATTTACAATTAGACAATTAGTCACATTATTCTATCATAGCAACATCATGGTTGGGATCATCGGGCCACAGAAAAAGGGGTAGACCAAATACACGCTGGACAGATGACATCACAAAAGTAGCAGGTGCCCACTGGATGAGAGTAGCAGAAGACAGACAGCAGTGGTTGTCCCTGGAGGAGGCCTTCACCTTCTAATGAGAGGGGTTCTTGCAAAAAGAAAAAAAAATAAAATATATATATTTAAAAAAAAAAAATACTCATAACTGTTTTAATATTATAAGTGTAAATTTATTGTGTGTAGCAAGAAATAAAAGGCTTTTTTATTTTTATTTATTTATTTTTATTCTATCATATTTGTTCCAGAAACTGCGCATTATGTTGCTGACTGTACCAACAAGGTTAACCATTTATCATTGCCCCACCACTGTGCCTCTTTCTCCACTTTTAAAGGTTATATTCTTTGTTTGTTTTTAATTAACTGCCCTGTCAAATATTGTTACTCGGCTTCACCCCGATTTACCCTCTCGGAGGAATTTTAATAAATCACACTTTAGTGGGCTGGCGTCTTTGTTTTGTAAAAATAACTCGGCTTTTTATGGCTTTGGCATAGTTCTTGCATATTAATTTAAGTTATCAAAGTTTAACCTGAGGAAGAGCAGTGGTAACGGCCCCGACTTACGAGTTGTAGGTCGCGGGTTCAAACCTAGCCAGGCGCATTACTTAGTGCAATTTATTTCATCACCACTGCTTTCAAAACGGTGAAGGAAAATATCGTGAAGAAACCGGCATGTCCTAGAACCAAAAATTCGATGACGTGATATCCACCAACCCGCACTGGGCCCGCGTGGTGAATTACAGCCCATTCCCTCCCCCAGAGAGGAGGCCTGAGTCCCAGCAGTGGGAACATTCTAAGGCCGGTTATGCTTTATGCTAAAGTTTAACCGTTACATCAATAAATGATATATATTTCTTTTAAAAACCTTTTGTTTTTTTTTTGTTATTGATAGGTACGCGTTTGATTTTTACCACACCTGATGGTGAACGATGAAATAGCCGACCATTTGTTTTTAATATGATAAATCATCCAATGATTTCTTGTACTCTAGGGCGGAGCGAGAGGGCGTGTCAGACTTTTACTGACTAAAATCACACCTGAGTCCGCTTTTCAGAAGTTGAGATGCAGCCCTAGTAGACTTCGGCCCTGCTGGGTCCCTATGGTAAGTGGTTGACGATGGAGTACACTTGTTTAAAAGTAACCTATTCACATTTGACTTCATAAATTCTTAGGTCAAGTGCTGGCTATCAGAAACACAAATTCTGGCAAGGAATTGTATTTTTTAGCCGTAAGATTGTTTATAGATAGATGGATATATCTTGGTGTCTTCCAGACGCGAGAGCACAGCATTGAGCACAGTACAATCGCGCGTAATGCATTAAAACATAACATATAACAACTTATTTTTATTTTATTTTTTCTGTTTGAATTGCTTGTTGTTTATTGTGCAAGCCTACCACAGTGTTGTCTTTTTTAACCCAAAGGTTGACTGGTAGAGAATGCCTTGTTGCATTAAGTTCGCCTATGTACCACTACTGTACATGAAGTTTAAATAAATAAATTAAAATTTAAATAATAAAATGCAATTTTTTTCTTTATAGGTTTTTGCGAACCAATTGCTTAAATATCCTTAAGTACATAGTCATTAGTTATGTAGTCCCAGCCGTACAAACATAGGTAGTGATTTATCATGTTCCTGATGTCTATCCAGACGAGGCTATTTCCAGGGCCTGTCTGATGCTATCTCGCCTTATAAATGTGCCCTGGCGGTCATATGCAGATTTTTTCCATAGATTATTGTATGTGTCACACGAGAGATATGTGCCTTGATTGCTTAATTCACTCGTTTTTACAACCGCTTAGTTATTTTACAGTTTTACCAATGCAGGATAATGAAATGTATTTATATCTGAGTGTGAAAAAGACAAATTTTACGACATTTGAACTGATTAATAAGTGTTTTTTTTTTTGGTATGAAAATCATCTTATGACAAATCTCGCTCTTTGGCGAAGCGAGAGATAGTGTCAGCCTTTTACTGACTAAAAACCCACTCCTGTTCCTTCTTTGCCTTCGTCTCAGGGCCCCGGGTTTCACTTTCACACTACCCGTGGCCCCAGTAGGCTTCGACCCTGCTGGGCCCCTACGATTTGCTGACATCTCCTTGAGGCGCGCGTGGAACAGTACGCGCCGTCGACGACTTGGGCTCGGTCTGGACGGTTACCGGACGGTCCGACGGCGAGCCACCTATTGCTCGCCGTCCGCAAGCCCGCGCCTACGGTGCCCGTAAATCGGGATCGGATAATAAGAGTGTTACGTAAATTGACATTGAGTTCTTGGCAAAATAATACAAGAATAATATTCCACAACTATTACACAAAGCCCTAGTCCCAAACTAAGCAGTACTTGTGCTATACTGATAAATAAACCTATATATTACTAAACACATACATATTATAGATAAATTATACCCAGCATAAGCATATAGCATAATCAGCTTTTAATGTTCCTATTTCTGGGACTCAGGCCTTCTCTCTAGGAGAGGGAATCGACCGTAATCCACCACGCGGGCCCAGTGCGGGTTGATGGATGTCACATGTCTTCGATTTTTTGGTTCTAGGACATGCCGGTTTCCTTACGATGTTCACCGTTTTGAGAGCAGTGGTGTTGAAATTAATTACACAAAGTAATGCTCCTGGCTACAAGTGGTAAGTCGAAACCATTACCACTCGGCTACCACTGCTTTAATTATACCCAGAATCAGAACAAATGATCGTGCTCATCTCGCAAACATTTGTCCTGGGTGGGAATCGAACCCACGATCTCCAGCATAGCAATCAGGGCCACTAACTACTGTACCAACATACCAGTCGAATAAATCTATAATCCATGTGGTTTTTGATATTTTACCATACCATACAGTAGAGTTATAATGTCACCTCGACAAATTAATTGTATTAATTTAAACTTTATGTATAGTAGAGGTATTGGTTAATTGAAAAATTAATTTAAAAAAAATATCCAACGAAATTCAGATTATGTTTTGTATAGACATCATCTACTCATTTTTTTTCTGTCTAAAAGTCTCTGGGTTTAAAGTGGATGAACTTTCGTCGTTTTTCATTATAATTACTAATATCTATTATATTTTCCAAATATCATTGCATAGGTACCCAAAAAATAAACAATGAACTATATTTAATTACAAGAAAATGTTAAGGATCACGATAGATGTCGATTCAAGCAAGCTTCATATTTATATTTACGTTTTTAGGGTAAACGTACCTTAAAAGGAAAAAAAAGGAACCCTTAAAGGATCACTTTGTTGTGCGTTTGTCTGTCTGTCAAGACCCTTTATATCGGGGACGCGTAGAGATATCGAGTAGAAATTTAAACCATGTCTTAAGGTCTGCGGTCCCTTGAAGTTGTGAAAAATCAAACTTCTGAGTTAACAAAAAAAAAAGATAAAGCCGTTTATGTCGCAAAAAAGGTGTATCTCGACACTCTCAAGGGAATCAAAATTCATAAGGTACTTCCTGTTTACCAAGAATCCTAACATTTGGCATGAAGCAAGGTCTCATAGCACAAATGTAGGAAAAAATCAGAAAACTGTAAATTCGTTCTTACGTCACAACAAAAAAAAAAATGCGATCCGGAAAAATCATCGAGACTCCATTCGGGAATTTAACTGTTTTCATAGGTAAATTTGTACGGAAACCTCATTGCGCGAGTCCGACTTGCATTGCTCGTTTTTTTTTTTAAATCTATCTTTATGGAGGAAGAAATCTATCTTTAAGGAGGTTCAATGACCACGCTGATGTAGGCGCCTTTTTTGACTTTGCACAGATTTTTCATTCAATAGTTTTTTATTTGTTGTAGCTGGTTTTTTATTTATTTAATCTTTATTTTTTTTGGTGTTGCACAGATTTTTGATTTAGGTAATTGTTTTTTTTTTATGATTATTACTTTTTTTTCACTGCACAAATTTTTGATTCAATTGTTTTTTATAAACTGTGTTTTTTTTTTTTAATTATTACGTTCTTTTTATTTGGTTTTAATAAGTTTGTATGTGAGGGTCAAATAAACCTTCTTTCTTTTCTTTGTATTCCAAGTTTAACTGGCGTCTATCTGAGTAAAAAGAATTGGTTTGGAAATATTTCCTGTACTCAAATCTCCGCAGCCTCCTCACAACCTACATTAAGCTTCATCCAAATAAGGATTGATCATTATTACGTCCCATCTTATTCTCATTAGGCTTTACGAACAGCAGCTGTGTGCCCTCGTTCCGTTGTAGGATCGTTTAGTTCATTTTTACACGGACTAGTGTCTGAGATAGCCGGAGTTAAGTGCTGAGAGGTTTAATGAGAGCCTATAATACTATCGTAAGTATTCATGTTTTTTTTTTAAACGTTGCCCCACACTAGGAATTACTCTTGTATCTGTTACACGCCGATAAACTGTTACGCAGGTTGGTGTTTTAAAACGTACAACATTTTTAGTTCATAATAAATGATTTATATTGTAGGGACACATGTAAGCACGTAAGGCAGAGTGCAAGGTTAGCAAATTCCACGCGTGTGATGTATGCTTTGGAACGATCAGTTACTGCGCACTGATTCGGGAGAACGGTTCTCCCTGGGATCACGCGAAATATATTCGGTCAACACAACCCGATTTTCATTGACTCTAGAACCCCGATACAGAAGAAGCAATACTCGAAGTAGGGATTACCGTGGACATTCACACTGTTGCCACCGATATGTTAGGGATTACCCTAAAGTGGTGACCCCGACATGAAAAAATATATTTATTTACGCTAAATATTACTGTAATCTACATGCACACCTAAGAACTCAAGTATACTCATTCACGCATACACTTATCCTTTTACAATCCCCCATGCATTAGGTACACCTCACAACACAACTAGAGGTTCTAATAAACACACTTATACGTTACTCTTCCTAATAACCAAATATTTAATCATGGTTTGGACTGTGATATAATTTCAATAACTTTATGTAATTACCCATATTAGCAAATAAATGATTATGAATTATTATGAATTATGAATACATTTTGATTGTAAATGCAACAAACAGCTAAAAACGACGCAGCGGCTCTTTCATAAATCATCCTTCTGATTGTTCCAAACAGTTAACGTTTCCTGACAGCTACTTATAACCTAGTTTTCTTTAAGTCAAGAGTGAATAGATTATTTCTAGGCAAGCGTTGCTCCACCATCGACTACATTATCACCAGAGGTCGGATTTAGGTAGAGTTATTCATGTACTATACTGATTTCATACAGTGAAAGAATAAAGTGGATATGCCTCAAATCTCGAGATTGATTTTAAAGAGCAGATTTTTTTATGACGTTATCAGAAATATAGCAGAAACAAATTCTTCCTGTATTGATGGACTGAGGAGGAAAAAGTGTATAAATTTGTAAACCTTGCCTCAGTTAACGTAGAGAGATCTTTTTCAATGTAAAATACTAATATAAATTGTATGTTAATTTATTTGTCTTACTTATCTCTGAGGTTTTTATTATTATTAATTTGGAATGTTGTTCGTCACACGAGATTTTTCATTGGGAATCCCGGGAAGATCCATATTACTATCAACATTTCGATGCAAGTACATGAATAACTTTACCTAATTCCGACCTCTGATTATATATCACTTACCATCACTTGAGATAGTAGTCAAGCGCTATCATATCATTAATAATAATAAAAAAAAACGTAGTTTACTTACTTTAATTCTGGTTTAGGCTTGGGTGCCTCATTGTTATCTTCTGTGGTCTTCTTCTCTTCTTTGGTGGTAGGGGAGGCTGGAGGTGTGTGCTCCTTGTCAGCTTCCATGTTTGAGGGAGCGTACCCCGAGTCGTTGTTGGTGTTGGGGTCCATCATCGGGATCGGGGAAGCTAGGTTTGCCATTATTCTGTGGAAAATGAAAGATGCTAAAGGCTTGAAATTTTTTTTTAAAAGAGTAACCATGGAGTTTCTTGCCGGTTCTTCTCCATAGGAAACGACCCCTTTGGAACCGTGCGCTAGCTTCTGACGTTTTATAAGTGCCCATGTAGGCCTATGTGAAATAAAAAAAAAATTACTTTTGACTTTTTGCTTACAGAATCACAAGATTTGTTTGTTTTGTTTGTTCGGCATTATGCTGAGCGTTCGGCCGTTTTGCGCGGACATGGCGCATTTTTTTTATAAAGAGTGTTTATGTCATGGCCAGATATTAGAATTGATCACTTAATAATATGGTCAAGTTAATCTGGCCAGATCGTGTTATATCAATCCTCGTTTGTCCAACTTTCTTTAGAACTTTATATATATATATATAGATATTGTATTAACATACGTCCACCATCATGACACACTTACAATTACATACATACACATAACTTCAACACTCGCACTTACACTCCAAACACAAAACACACACTCTAATACAATGTGTGGTATAACATTTTGCATGTTTTTCATTGTCTTCACACGGACTCCCATTATACAGGCTTGCCTATTTTGGGAGCCCAGTGACCTGAAATACTTATAGCTAAGTACTAATACTTTATAAGAAGTGGGTTGGAAGTAGGTGGTGGAACGATCCCTACCAAAGCACAATTTAGTTCCTAGTACAGAATAGGGATTAGGATTGTTCTCTCACCCGTTACGAGCTGCATATATGTTTTAGAAATTCTGTAAGTAGTTACAAGTTCATACTTGAAAGTTTAATTAAATGAAGAGAAAAAGAATTTGTATTTGTCTCTCACTATCTTTTCTTCAAAGAAGCTCCATCGTTTTCGTATAAGCGTGTTTGTTGAATGAAAGTCTAAAATCTCTAGAAATGTTATGAAAAGATCTGTGCAGTAACATTTCCAAGAATTAATTGAGATTCATCCCCTGGACAATAAGGAAACCCAGTCAGAAGTCCAGTAAACACTAATTTAGTCAGAGTCGAACCAAGATGGCGCCCACAAATCAAGTTGAATAAACTGGTTGAAACTGGATTTAGTATCAACAGGAGTACTGATTAATAGCGTTGTTTGTTTGCCTCACTGTGGCGAGGAGGTGTAATGTTAGGCGGAATTCTTCGTCTTTTTACAAGCTTTTATTTAACTTGCCATGTACGTATGTTATATGTTTGTTCGGGTTTTTTTAGGTGGGAAACTATCCAATGACATCGCCCTCTTGTAGACGGAGCGCGAGGGCGTGTCAGACTTTTACTGACTAAAACTCACTCCTGTTCCTGCTTTGCCTTCGTTCCAGGGCCGCAGGGCTCTCTTTGCACAACCTGAAGGCCCCCAGAAGGAGGAAGAGAGAAGACCCCAGAAGGTTTCGACCCTGCTGGGCCCCTACGGTTTTGCTGACATCTCCTTGAGGCGTGTGTGGAACACTACGCGACCTTGACGACTTGGGCTCGGTCCAGACAGTTACCAGACGGTCGGACGGCAAGCTACCCATTGCTCACCGCAAGCCCGCGCCTATGGTGGCTCGTGATCGGGATTCCGGCAATTGGGGCGTGAGGAGGTGCAGAGATACATTTCCATGCAACCGCTCTTACGTGATTATGACGTTACGCATCTTTCTCTAGATATTATCTAGGTTTCTATTGAAACCAAACCATTTTTTTTTAAATTCAATAAAAACACTTAACTAATTAAAACTATATTATATACACTAAAGGAAAAAACTACTAGCTAAAATATGGCGTCATAAAACTAATTAATAAAACAAACAACATTAATCAAGTAAAAAAAACTAATCCACTAAAGACCTCTAAAAATCTGCTATTTTGTGTGAACTTTGGCCCACTAGAATGTGCTCATAAATTAAATATATATTTATATATCTGTAGAAACCTCTGTATATAGTATTTAATCGAGTTTCTTGGTGAAAAAGTTTTTCTAAAAACATTTCAGTTTGCTTTAAACAAAAAAAAAAACAGTTTTTGTGAAATATTCTACAAAATGGCGGAATTACTGAATGCCAACAGAGCGTATGGGCGTTGTTTCTTTTTTTCGCGCTACTTCTTTATCAAACACTGTATTGGATTGTGTGGAATGAAACATCAAGTCAAGTTTTATGATAAATTTTATAAAACTATCTATCGATTCCACCCATATAATCCTACATCACGTGCCCTGTTACCTGTTCACGTAGGGACCTAATGACAGCATCAGCGAACGGCACTGCCGTGGCCAAATGCTGGGCCAAGCAAGGAATTTAACTAGTTTTGCCATCGATACGCTAAGAAGAAGAAGATATAATCTAAACCGCAAATCTAATCTGTTTACCCCATCGTATAACCTTTCAGAGAACACAAACACAAGGTCAAAGGTTATAGAAATCGATAAAGACATTCCAAGACTATTGACATCATAACAGCCTCATAAAGCCAGGCTTATTCCTAACTACACCTGCTACTTTATAGAATTGAACTTCTCAAGTAAAATGGGATCCAATATGACGATAATTTTTCGAAACCAACGAACCGCCAGTGAGTGCTGCACCCGATTTACTTCGTTTCAAATCTTTTGAAGTATTTTAAATTTTCTTAGAGAATTGTGATGAGAGTAATCTTTTGAGTGCAGGTCAATTTGAGGTCTTGATCGCAAGTTATTGAGTTTTTAAAGGGTAGGTAAAATCTAGCCACTTGGGTATATAGAAATGTTAAAGAAATTGAAAAAAGTAATTTGGTAAGACTTTTTTTTCGGTTGGAAATCCATCCAGTGACATGCCCCGCTCTTGGGCGGAGAGAGAGATAGTACCAGACTTTTACTGACTAAAAACCCACTCGTGTTCCTTAGTTGCCTTTCGTACCAGGGACGAGTTTTCCTTTCAGAAGCAGACCCTTGGCCCCAATAGGTTTCGACCCTGCTGGGCCCCTACGGTTTCCTGACATTTCCTTGAGACGCGTGGAACAATACATGCCGTTGACGACTTGGGCTCGGTCCGGATAGGTACCGGACGGTCGGACGGCGAGCTACCCATTGCTCGCCGAACGTGGTAAGAGTTCAAGATTTTGTCTAGAAATTTTCATGAGGTAATTTTAACAAATGATTTTTCATTCAATTCTATTATTGTCTTGATGAGTTTAATTTTGCAGATATTGTGCCAAATAACTTTTTGTTTTGACGATCTTTCGTAGGGCACAAACCATAAGTTAACCAAAATTATTTGTTTTTGCAGCGTTAAGAGGATCTTACAGATAGGTGCTACGCGACGATGAGACGCCCATTTCGTTATTTTCTGGGTCTAGGTGTTTATATGTTTGTGAACGAACTCCACGATACAGCAGTAATTCTTAGTGTGGGGCAAGTTTAACAAAAAAAGACTGGGCAAGTGCGAATCAGACTCGCGGCCTGAGGGTTCCGTACAAATTTGCTTATGTAAACAGTTCAATTCCCGAATGGAGTCTCGAAGAATTTTCCGAATCTTAAAAAAAAAATTGTTGTGACGTAACAAAAAATTTACAGTTTTCAGATTTATTCTTATGTCTGGGCTATAAGGTCTTACTTTATGCAAAATTTCAGGGTTCTGGATCAAAGGGAAGTACCTTATGAATTTTGATTTCCTCGAGAGTGTTGAAATATACGTTTTTTGAACGGCCGTTTCTTTTTTTTTGTTAACTCAAATTTTTGATTTCCTTGCAGCTTCATGAGACCGCGAACTTGAATATATAATTTTAATTTCAACTCAATACCTCCGGGTGTTCCTGAGATAAAGCGTCTTGACAGACAGACTGACGGACGGACAACAAAGTGATTCTATTAGGGTTCCGTTTTTTCCTACTGAGGTACGGAACCCTAAAAATTGTACACTGATGATTAGGTTGTACAGGAATACAGAATAATGAAAACTCAATCGTTCTACTATTACCTATTCACATACAATAAATTCTACTGCTATAAGTACTCACAGGCCAGTTTCCTCCACCACAGCCGCGAGCATGAACCTTGCCGACCTGGAGTTGACCAGTTCCTCAGCATATGCGCCCATCTCCGTCCTCGCGAAGCTGTAAGAACTATGACATACATTTTCAGTCTTCTATAATGTTAGTACGAAATACAACCTCTTATTCTATAATTAAAATACTGGCTAGTTAGCAAAAAAAACAGTCAGAGACTTTCTGGAGGGTAGACTGACAGCCCCAAATTTATCTCCGGTCATTCAGTCCATTAAAAAGTTGTCTTTAGGGGATGCAACTTGACATACATTTTCACTGTTTTTCATACAACCGCTCTTACGCAATTATGACGTTATTACACATTATTCATTAGATATTTTGGACACAGTATCTTGTGGATATTCATATAGGCTTTCATTGAAATCAATTTATAAATTTGTTAAAAACTAATCCAGTAAAAACCTTTGAAAATCTGCTATTTTGCATGAATTTTGACACTTCATAATTTACTCAAAAATTTAAAATGTCAAAAAAATTATAACAATAGTACAAAAGTATACATTTTTTATCAAGATTCTAAATAACGACATTTTCTTTTTTTCAAAAACTTTTAAGGGTTAAAAAAAAACACGCGTTCCTGGAACAAGTTTTGAAAAATATTCGAGTAAATCACGGAATTACCGAATGCTAACAGAGTTTTCAGGCATTATCTCTCTTTTTTCGCGTTGCCTTTTCGTCAAACGTCGCATTGGATTGCGTTGATGAAGCAACAAGCTTTTAAACCATGCTCGATGTTGACGATAGTCGAGTGAAAAGGGCCCCTCTTAAGAGATTGCGCTGTGCGATAAGACTGCCCTTTGTAAACTTTTTTTTGTAAATGTTGGTCCTGTTTACTACAACTTAGGGGTCTTTAAGTCAACAGTGAATAGGCTACTTTTAGGCAAGCATGCTCCATCGTCTTCCACATCATCGCTTACCAAGGTGAGATAGTAATCGAGCGCAAACAAATCAATAGTAAAGAAAAAGAAAAAACAGGGCAAGTGCGACTCAGACTCGCGCACTAAGGGTTCCGTACAAACTTACCTATGTCTAAATGGGTGACCAGACAGTTGCAAACTAGCGTTCCAACCAAGGTGACTTTGTTAGTTTCAATTCGTGTAGACAGCAGTTGTAATCCATGACCTTCAACGCCCTTGATTGGGACGTGCGTTTTCCCAACCACCGAACGTGTTGGCGCGTGGTTAACATCCATGTAGCCGCAACTCAAACCAAACACATAAACCAACGTGACCTTGGGTGCAACGGTAGTTTGCAACTGTCTGGTCACCCCTTAACTGTACAGCACCAATGCTAAAGTGTCTATAAGAGGGTTTGTTCATACTTATGATAATTATTTAAGTATTTTATACTAAATAGACATGTTTAACAGTAGAATAAAAGTTTACTATGAATTTATTAGAAGTCATCATCATCTTCCTGCCCTTGTCCAGTGTTATTTGGGGTCGGCGCAACACGTTTCTTTCTTCCACTCTGCCCTGTCACTCGTCATGCTATCACTAACTTCCTTTTCTTTCATATCACTCTTTACACAATTCATCTATCTTTTCTTTGGTCTCCCTCTCCCTCTCCGTCCATCCACATGTAAATTCATAACTCTTTTAGTAACATGCGTCTCATCCCTCCTCTTCACATGACCATACCAAGACAAACGATTCCCTTTCAACTTTTCAGTCACTTAGAAGTATTACATTAAATTTTCAATGTATTCATGAGTGTGAAATATTTATGATCATGTTTACTTCCACAAGTTTCTGTTAGAACCATATAAACGGAATCGAAAAGCTTTTGGGAATGTTTGGTATACAATATATTATAAGTGTAAAAGTTTCGGAAGTCGTTGAAGAGGGGTAATGGTAGTCTTTTGGCCCATTCAGCCCCCCTAGCCAAGTTACGATCGTTATCTTACCACGTGACTGACGTTGAGATGACGTCAGAACAAAGGAATCGGAGGCGTGGCCTACTCGAGGCGTTCGACACAAACGAAACGATCGTAACTTGGCAAGGGGGCAGATTCAACGGATATAGAGCGTCAACTTGCATTCTTTTTAAAGCAGTAGAGAAATGTACCCCAAAGGTTGACTGGGACAGAATGGTTTGTTTTATTAAGTTCACTTCTGCACCACTACCTATCTATAAGCAGACATGGGCGGATATTAAAATTCACATGATAATCCTCCCGACCGAATGGATTAGAATGTTGGGCTATTAAAAAGATGGATGAAAAAAGATTGCATGTAGCGGAGATGAGAATGTTGAGATGGATGTGCGGTGTGACGAGAATGGATAAAGTGAGAAATGAGTATATTAGAGGAAGTTTGAAAGTGGCGCCTGTGAATGAAAAGTTGAAAGGCATACGTTTGTCATGGTATGGTCATGTGAAGAGTAGGGATGAAACGCATGTTACTAAAAAAGTTCTGAGTATACATGTAGATGGATGGGTTGTGTGAGGAGTGATATGAAAGAAAAGGGGGTTAGTGATAGTGTGACGGGTGACAGGATAGAATGAAAGAAAAAAACGTGTTGCGCCGACTCTAAGTAATATGGGATAAAGGCAAGGAAGAAGAAGTAGAAGAATGCTCCCAACCGAATTTCGACCATGGTGGTCAATTGCAACAGATATTAGCCATGTACGCAGAGGATATTATAGTGCTCAAGTGTGTGCGCACTCTCTGTTCCTTTATTCTCATAATCCGATGACTGGGCAATCTGACACGACCGGAGAGAGATCAGGCGAAGAACCAACTACTTTACGTGCTTTCTGAGGCACGGGGGTGTCACAGTGCCAACTTCCAAGCTCTTGGCTGCTACAGAGTAATTCCTAATGGAAAATATCAATAGCACTTTTTCCCGACTCGGTAAACGAACCTAGGACCCCATGCTCAGCAGTCGCATTTGCGACTACAAGACCAACGAGGCAGGCAAAAGCACATAATATAGCATAATCTAGCCTTCTAATGTTCCCATCACTCAGGCAACATCTGCACTCTCTCCACCACGCGAGCCCATTGCGGAGTCAAATCAAGGATTGAACTAAAATATATTACATTGTGCTTACAGCTAAGGAGTGGAATTCCCTGCTGGAGTCTGTGCTTCCTGATAGCTTGTAGCTATCAGGAAGCACAGACTCCTACCTAGGTGTCTTTAAGTCAAGAGTGAATTGGTTACTTCTAGGCTCCATCGTGGATCCACCTCACTGGGACGCCATAGTAGCGTAGCCAGGTCATGATGTTATAAAAAATTATGATTGACTACGTGACCAAGAGTGGCCAGGTGAGGTATGCACCATAGAACTATTTAGCTCTTTGTACAATAAAGAGTACATCTATTTATCTATCTGCATGCATTTTCTTGGCTGTACGAATTGGCAGCACCGCCATGGCGTTCCAGTTAGGCAAGGAGATTCTGGAAAATATTGAGATTTCCCTTAGAATTTCAACATTTTCGGTGTTTTATAGATTGTCGATTTTGTCAATTCTACATACACATTCTACTGAAAACATTATCATTGTGACCGAATGAAACTTTATCATTGTGACCGATGCAGAATTAGCCCGAGACGCAGGTGAGGGTGTTATGGCTACATAACACCATCACCTGGCCACGGGCAGAGAGGGCAAGTGCGAGAAACCACGTGTATCAAACGACGTTTTTCAAAACACGATAAATTTCTAATACGATAAATGCAATAAATTTTGGAGGAGTGAGCTCGCGTACTTTACTGCACTAGTGCGGAAAATAGTAGACTGCGTGTCTAAAAGTGGTAGGGGTAGGAAAGGGTTTTCGAGTAAGTGTATTAAAAAAGAATAATCTGTTGGGTCTACTTACTTTTCATCTTCCTCGTCTTCATTGCTCCCTGACGCGGTGTTCGTGGGCGCATCGTTCATGGACCCGTCCAGCCGCTGCGTCTGCGCTACATTCTCTATTACTACTGCAGCAGTACCGCTGGATACAGCGGAACTCAGCGCTGCTGACGTCTTCTTCGCTATTCGCTGCTTTTTCGCTCTTTGCCGTATTGCCTGTTGAAAAAAATAGTTATGACTGAGTAAGTGTAAGCCGTTTCTTTGCGTGATCGCATCAGGAATGATGATATCAGCAGGTTAATTAAGGTAACCGACAAAGCCCGAAGAATCGTCAAACTTAAGTGGCAGTTGGCAGGGCACATTTCGTGCAGTATTGGTGGTCGGTGGAGCCGAAAGGTTCTGGAGTTGCAACCGCGCGCACAAGGTGGACCGATGACCTAGTGAGGGTCGCGAGAATCTGGTAGATATGAAACGCACAGGACTGTTCATTGTGGTGACACTTGGGGAGACCTATGTCCAACAGTGGACGTCTTTCGGCTTAGATTATGTTGATGATGAAGCGTAAAGATTAATGTTTCTTCTTATTAGTAAGTACTAGTGTAGCGACATCTATGGCGTCACATAAGAACTAATCCTGCATCGCGCAAGTAAAGTTCTCAGCCCGAAATCATCTATCGGGCAGTTGCCCGCCAGACATAACACCCATCTGGTCGGAAGATCCACCTTTTTCAATGGAGGTATGTGGGGCTTCACTTCTGTTCCTCATACCTCTAAACTGGTTATAGAAGAACAGTGATGGTGCGGTTGGCGCAGTGGTTGAGCGATTACAAACATTTTTTTTTGCGGAAATCGAACCCGCGGTATACAGCGTAGCAGTTAATTGCTTAAGCCGCTGTTCTCCGTGACGGCCTGTGTATGTTCTACAGTTAGATGTTGCGGGTCTGGGTGATTGGATGGTGTTTGCAATATGTTAGTTTTAAGTTTGCGCCTTTTCTGGCAAATAAACTGTTTTTCTTTCTTACTTGTGTTTGTGAGTTTTCATGACCTCGAACGCACCGGTGGCGGTACAGTAATAATTCTTAGGGTTGAGTAAAGTAAAAAAAACACGGGCAAGTCCTAGTCGGACTCGAGCACTGAGGCTTCCGTACAAACTTACCTATGAAAACCGTTCAATTCTCGAATTAAGTTACAAAGATTTCTTTGACATGACTACATATTTACTGTTTTCAGATTTTTTCCTGTATTTGTGTTATAAGACCTTGCTTCATGCCAATTTTCAGGATTCTGAGTCAACGGAAAGTACCCTTTGAATTTTAATTCCCTTGAGATTTTCGAAATATACGTTTTTTTGCGACATAAACAGCCGTATCTTTTTTTTCGTTAACTCAGATGTTTGGTTTTTTACATCAACTCGATATCTCTACGTATTCCTGAGATAAAGGGTCTTAACAGACAGACAGACAGACGGACTGACAAGGAAGTGATCCTAAAAGGGTTTTTTTTTTTTTTTTGGGTGGGAATATCATCCTTATGACATCCTCGCTCTTGGGCGGAACGGGAGATAGTGTCAGACTCTTACTGACTAAAAACCCACTCCTATTCCTTCGTTGCCTTCGTCCCAGGGCCCCGGGTTCCGCTTTCACACTATCCGTGGCCCCAGTAGGCTTCGACCCTGCTGGGCCCCTACGATTTGCTGACATCTCCTTGAGGCGCGCGTGGAACAGTACGCGCCTTCGACGACTTGGGCTCGGTCCGGACGGTAACCGGACGGTCAGACGGCGAGCCACCCATTGCTCGGCGTCTGCAAGCCCGCGCCTACGGTGGCCGGAAATCGGGATCGGAATCCCGGCGGCGGTTGGAGCGTAAGGACCGTTGCCTCACGCGATCGGCCGCCTCCTTAGCTAGCATTACTGCTTCGCAGAAGGAGGCGACCGCCTGCCACTCCTCCTCGCTCCGGAGCATGGCCTGAACCAAGGCCCGGCGCGAGAGATCGCCGCCGCCGATTGCCCCCACGAGGACACGGCGTTACTCTGCCCAAACGGGGCACACCTCCACCGTGTGCTCTACCGTGTCCTCCGGGTGGGCCACACAGTGGCGACACCCGGGCGTCGTTTCCGCACGAATCCGGTGCAGGAACCTCCCGAACTTACCGTGTCCGGTGAGAACCTGCGTCATGCGGAATGTGAGGACGCCGTGAGGTCTTTCCAACCACGCCTCAAAGAGGGGACTTACCGCCATAATTGTGGCGTGCCCAGCACTAGGTCGCGACAGTCACTGTCGCCATTTCTCGATGAGAACTCGCCGGAGCTCTGTCCGCCATGCTGCGACTTGTCGCGGCAGCGGAGTTTCGCCCCGGCGTTGCATCTCCATGCGCCGTTCGTGCATGAGTGCAAGGACTGTTGCCTCCAGCTCCCATGGTTGCTGGCCAGCAAGGAGGCTCGCCGCTTCGCGGGAAATCGTCCGGTATCCTCGCACCATCCGTATGGCCATGACCTTCTGGCACGCGTTCAGCCGGGCCGCCGGCTGCTTCCGCAGCCCCGGCGCCCACACCGGCGCGCCATAAAGGGCCATGGTCCGAACGATAACCGCGTAGAGCTTCCGGCAGGAGGCTTCTGGACCCCCAAGGTTAGGCAGGAGCCGCCCGAGGGCAGCCCCAGTCCGATTTAGTTTGGGAGCCAGACGTCGGAATTGCTCCTCGAAATCCCATCGGCTGTCGAGAACGAGTCCCAGGTACTTCATCGTTGACCCGACGCCGATGTGGACTCCTCCCACCGTTAGCTAGGAACCCGGTGGTGGCGCGTTCCGAGGGCCGTGAAAGCACAGCCTCGGACTTGTGCAATGCCACCTCGAGTCCCAGCTCCTGGATCCTGCCAACGACTGTCGCAACCCCGCGTGTCGCTAGTTCGACCGCCGCCTGGTACGACTCTCCCTGCGCCAGGACCAGCGTGTCGTCTGCGTAGCAGACCACGCTGACCCCGTCAGGGAGGTCGCCGCGCAGCACGTAGTCGTATCCGATGTTCCACAAGGGCGGCCCTAGTACCGATCCCTGCGGAACACCGCACGACATCTCTCGACGTTCCCACTCCCCCTGGTAACCAGGGTAGGTTATGTACCTGTCTGACAGGTACGCCTCGACCACACGACAGAGGTAATCGGGCATCCGGTAATACCGGAGTGCCCTCCTAATGCTACTCCAGGGCAGGGAGTTGAAGGCGTTGGCGATGTCCAAAGACACCGCCACGACACATCTGCCCTGGGTCACTGCATCCCCCGTCGTGAGAGCTCGCACGCACATGATGGCGTCCACCGTGGAGCGCCTCCTGCGAAAGCCGAACTGGCCGTCCGCCAGATCCGGCCCCACCCGTGTTAGGTGTGCGACGAGGCGGTCTGCAATTACTCTTTCAAAGAGCTTGCCCACCTCGTCGAGCAGCACAATGGGCCGGTACGCGGACGGAGAGTCCGCGGGGCGCCCCGGCTTCGCGACAAGGACCAGTTTCCCCGTCTTCCAGCGTAGTGGGAACTGGCCCCTCTCCATGCATGCGCTGAAGAGCCCTCTTAGTCGAGGCCCGAGAGCCTCCATCCTCCATCCCTCCATCCATCCTCCGCAAGCCGTCGGGATCCTAAAAGGGTTCCGTTTTTTCCTTTTGAACTTTGCTTTAATGTATCGTAGTAATCATTACGAGTGGTATATTTTATCTAAATGCAACTGTGCAGCCTCAAAGATATGTCAGCAAAACAATTGTTCAAAATAGTTACCGTGGCCCTGGAAGGCAAGGGAAAACAGACAGGTTTTAGTCAGTAAAAGTCAAACACTCCGCCCATAGTGAGAGGCGTCATGGTGAGAGGAGTCATAGTGAGAGGAGTAATTTGGCGATTTCCCACAAAAATTAAAGTGCAACTATGCAAGTTTTTCTATAGCTGAACGTAAGTATAATCTATGCCTCTCCATTTGATTAAAGCCTTGGCCGAACTAATCCAGGTGCTACCTCTTCACGGTGTGGTTACCTCGTAAAGATCTTCGTTCAACCTAGCCTGAGGGGCGACCGTATGTTTGTCGATAACCAAAACAAAATTTAATTCTAAACAAACTATTCGATTCGGAAAACGACCTAACACAACATTGAACCCAAAACTAAACATTGAACAAATATGTTCAGAAACTGACAGAGAAAATAAAAAAAACAATATTGCCTAAGTTTTCACTTGCCGACAGGTAAACTGTTATTTTTATGCTTGAAAAAAACATGGTTTGTTAACATATTGCTGTTACAAAACTTAGGGAAGGAAACTGAGTCGAAAATGCGAGTTGTTTTTACTTTTTTTTTTTAATGCATATAAACCAGTGCTTGACTGCGATCCCACCTGATGGTAAGCGGAGATGCAATCATTGATTGTGAGGCGCACCAGTTTATTAAGAGCCTATTCACTCTAGCCTTGAAGACACCTAAATTATAGTTGGACGGGAAGACCGCAGCAGGCAAATTGTTCCAGTCCTTCGATGTACGCGGTATAAACGACGAAGCGAAACGCTTAGTTCGGACCGTTGAAGTTTCAACAACGCAACCGAAACGTTTCCCGCGTTTAACTCTGTGATTGGTTAAAAGCTTGGAGCGAATCGGAGCGCTGAACGTAATAAACGTATCGATTGCTTTAACGTAAAACAAACTCGCAACAGGCAGTCTGATTATATTTTGACCTATGGTTCTCAACTCATGGTTCCCGGAGCACCAGCAGTTCACTAGAGCTAATGCAATATGGTACGCAGATGACTTCTAATTTCAAACTTTTGAACTGAAATGTTACATCTCATCAAAAACATTTTATGTTAAAAAAAATTCCAAGTCTCGCACTCTTTCGCCGTCAAAAGTTGTGAAATCTAATGCCCCGTTTACACGTGGGCCCAGCCAATCACTCAGCCGTTCACTGTCCGTCAACAAACTTTTTTCTTATGTGGCGCCATAGATGTTACTACTTTTTTTTCCATATTTGTTTACCAGAGCGCCTGACGTTAGCCAGTGCACTAGTTCCTGACTTTTATTCAGTGTCCATGTAGAAAGTGTGTCTATGTGAAATAAATAATTTTACTATGTGAAAAATATTGCATGCATACTCCCTATTACACCAGCTAATTCATTCTGAAATCATGATAACACTCACCTTAAAAATACTATAATACAAAAACATCATAATTATGCACGGGATATAGAAGGATCCCAGCGACGAGTATATGACATAGTCCTTGTTGTTAAACAGGCAGTCACCAGGCCGCCTATCCAGCGTGTTGTTCAAGCCCAGGACTATGGGAGAACCTATGGCCCCGGAGACCAGCCAAGCCACGCCGATCATGGACCAGACGCGAGCGTTGCTTTTGTGCTTCGCGTATTTAATTGGTTGAGTCACTGCTATGTATCTGTGGACAAGGAAAATTAGGCTTTAGCGTTTTTATTTACTTAGTTCTCATTTATTGAATTACGACAGAAACGAAATTTGTGTAAAACTAATCCAGTAAAGACCTCAGAAAATCTGCTATTTTGCGTGAACTTTAATACTTCATAATTTTATTTAAAAAAAAGTACATCTGTAGAAGCCTAGCAAATTTAATAAAGATTCTGAATAACGACTTTTTACAAAAACTTTTAAGGGTTTAAAAAAACACGTATTTCCTGGAACAAGTTTTGTAAAATATTCGAAGTACGAAGTAGTAGCTGCACGAAGGCTGCGCTGACGTTCTTTGTCGAGGGTCACCAGTTTGAGGGTAGTCGCCCACCAGACATAACACCTGTCTGGCCGGAGGATCCTCCCTTTTCAACGGAGGTATGCGGGACTTTACTCTCTGTTCCGCCTACCCCCAAAAGTAAATCACGGAATTACCGAATGCTAACAGAGTTTTCAGGCGTTATTTCTCTTTTCTCGCGTTGCCTTTTCGTCAAACATCGCGTTGGATTGCGTTAGATGAAGTAACATCGAGCATGGTTTGCTCGATGTTGACGATAGGCGAGAGGAAAATGACCCTTAATTTTCTATAACGCTCGAGCCCTTTCATTACCTACTTTTTTTAAAAGACTCGTCAGTAATCACATTTTATTTTATTTGTTAGTGGCCAGTTTGATTTTTTAATAAACGTGGTTGTAAATTGTACCATATTTTGCATTCGCGAGCTCAGTTTGTCTTTAACTGAACAGTACCATTTTATTAATGTCGAGGAATTTTCAATTAGTCGTCTTTTGTCTATGTACTATAAGTATGATCGGGTATCAAAAGGTGGCCGTGTATCGATTAAACCATCCACTGTTGCTATGAAGTCAACAAGCGGAAATAACTCGTTTCCTATTTGAGTAAACTTGTCAATTTGACAATATTAAGTTCGTAGAATTGTTATCAGGGAGGAGAATAGTTTACCCCGAATTATCCTTGACTGGCCTGTTGGTCTAGTGGTTAGTGGCCCTGACTGCTATGCTGGAGGTCGTGGGTTCGTTTCCTACCCAGGATCAATGTTTGTGTGATGAGTACGAGCATTTGTTCTTTGTCTGGATGTAATTTATCTATAATATGTATGTATTTAGAAATATATGTTTATCAGTTGTCTAGTACTTATAACACAAGCTCTGCTTAGCTTGGGACTAGGCGGCGTTGTGTGATAGTTGTGGAATATTATATTATAAATTATTATTATCATTGATTTTGAAATCGATTCTCAGAGTACTCGGACATTACAATGATACTTATCGATATTTATTTAAACTTTATGTGCAGTAGTGGTATATAGGCGGAGTTAATGCAACACGGCATGCTTTACCTACCAGTTAAAATTTGGATTAAAAAAAAAACGTCGCAAGTGCAAGTCGCGTCCTGAGGGTTCCGCACAAACTTACCTATGAAAATAGTTGAATTCATCGCTCGAAGATGTTTCCGAATCACAAAAAAAAAAAAACTATTTTTTGACGTAACAATAAAATTACTGTTTTCAGATTTATGCCTATACTTATGCTATAAGACCTTGCTTTATGACAAATTTCAGGATACTGGGTCAACGGGATGTACCCCATGAATTTTGATTCCCTTGAGAGTGTCGCAATATACGTTTTTTTGCGACATAAACGGCCGTATCTTTTGTTTTCGTAAAAAATAGTATAGAATAGAATAAAACTTTATTGTACACCAAAACAGTAACAAAACAAACTTCCAGGGCCCCGGGGCCTTCTTTTCTCGCATCACCCACGGCCCCAGTAGGCTTCGACCCTGCTAGACCCCTACGGTTTTACTGATATCTCCATGAGACGCGCGTGGAACACTACGCACCGGCTGCAACATGGGCTCGGTCCGGACGGTTACCAGATGGTCAGACGGCGAGCTACCCATTGCTTGCAGTCCGCAAGCCCATGCCTACGGTGGCCGGAAATCGGCACGAATCCAAGAAGTATTGTGTTGCCTAGTAACTGGGTTGTGGAGATCTGATAGGTAGTAAATTCAATCGCATCCGGTTAAACTGGAAGCTAACCCCAATACAGTTAGGAAAAGGCTAGGTTAATGATGCAGACAATGTTTTCCTGAGCACAAAAGGGTGGTCTATCTTGGACCCATAACTGTACAAAACATCTACATAACATTTAAGCACCTATTATATATTACGACCACAACAACAAGCGGTGTTCCTAAGTTAACATCGTAATTATTAACTTTACTTATAAGTGGCACTTCTGGGTTATAATAGACCATTTGGATCCACCATAATCAGCATGTTCTACAGTTTTGGTGAAGTTTAACGGTGTTTCTAGTTGTGCAGAGAGTTTGGACAGGTTTTGCCATATCATCGGGGTTATAGGTTAATTGTAGTGTAGTGTTATGTCATCGGTTAATAATGCTCGTTTAGGGTTTGATTAGTGTGGTGTGTACACCACCATATTCCTGCTCTTTGTGCCGTTTTATTTGGGGTCGTCGCAACAAGCTTTTTTCGTTCATACTGTCCATTTACCCATCACTCTATCACTAACTCTTTTTTCTTTTTTTCTTCATATGACTTCTCACACAATCCATACATCTTTTCTTTGGATTCCCTCTTTGTCTCCATCCCATCCACATGTCTACTCATAACTCTTACATGGTATTTTGTTTTTAAATTGATATAAACCAGTGCTTGACTGCGATCCCACCTGATGGTAAGTGGAGATGCAATCATTGATGGTGAGGCGCATTAGTTTATTAAGAGCCTCACTCTAGCCTTGAAGACACCTAAATTATAGTTGGACGGGAAGACCGCAGCAGGCAAATTGTTCCAGTCCTTCGATGTACGTGGTATAAACGACGATGCGAAACGCATACATAGTCTTGACCGTTGACGTTTCAACAACGTAAGGGTGGATACTTGCCGTACGTCGGGTTGTCCGATGGTAGAAAGGAGATTGCGGAATCAAGTCATGCAATTCCCGCGCACACCCTCCAAAATTTAACCTGTAAAATACCGATAGGCTGGCTACCTTGCGCTTGTGTTCGAGGCTTTGTAGATTGGACTTAAACAAATCTGGATCCCCAATACGCCTTTCCACTGAGTCCAAAGCTGCTAGATGGAATTTTGCATCACCAGCCGGTGTGTACGGTAATTTTTATTCCGGGAGCATGTTTTCTTGGGTTAATTTTCACACGGTCGAAGCCGCAGCAATTGTTAGTTACGTTTGATATAGCTACATTTCATTCCATACTCTACCGAAAAACCGCTTATTTTTGTCGAAATAAATCGCGACTTAAATCTTTTAATAGTATTTAATACGTTCAGTGCGGAACGAGGTCTAATACGCCTCGTAAGTGTCTTCTTTGCAGTGCAGCTAAGAAAAATACACCACAGGTTTTTAATTAGTACAAATACTTAGAGGGGTGATTAGAAAAGGTCTTTTTATTATTTAAGTAAAGTCTCAATAAATAATATTCATAAACAGCAAAGTGAATTAGCGTTTGTTTATATCCCAAAATGTCACTCAATTTATGGAAATATTGTACAGGCTATTGATTATGAATAAATAAATGACGATCAAAACAGAAAAACACTGCGCGTACGATTTTCTAGTAGCAATTGTTATGAGCAGTGGTGGCCGAGTGGTAACGGCTCCTACTTACGAGTTGTAGGTCGCGGGTTCAAACCCAGTCAGGCGCATTACTTTGCGTAATTTATTTCATCAACACTGCTCTTATAACGGTGAAGGAAAACATCGTGAGGAAACCGGCATGTCCTAGAACCAAAAATTCGAAGACATATTGTGACATTCACCAACCTGCACTGAGCCCGAGTGGTGGATTACAGCCCATTCCCTTTCCTAGATATGAGGCCTGAGTCCCAGCAGTGGGAAAATTGAAAGGCTGATTATGCTATATGCTTATGCTAATTGTTATGAATGGTTGATTCTATTATGAATTTACCAATTATGACAAATTGTCGTGGACAATTTTGGTATTTCGTTTTTTTTTTTACTTTTGACTTCAAAAATATGATCAGTAACGGGTACGGAAACAACCCCATTTTTTGTTTTTGTACTAATTCAAAACTTGGGGTATATAGTCTTCTCTGTCGTGAGTAGGCCGTAACATCAATTTGGTTTAGTTTAGTTTGGAAGGAGATGAATATATAATAATATATATAAGATGACCCTATTAATGCAGAATGCAGTGGTGTATCTATACTTTAATACGGGGTCATTTCGACCTCGTAACGCACTTAGCCGAAAAAAACTTTTAGTTTCTTAAACGTTACAGGATCTAATAAGCCTTTTACCGCCATAATTATAGAATAAGAATGGAAATAATAAAACAATGAGTACCGCTGTTAACATGGTAATGGAACAAATGTTTAGTTACCTCAACGTTAGCTTATAAGGGTTTTATGTACGTAAAAAATGTCACACATTTTTTCAGTATGTCTTCAAGCGACATTATAATATCACCAGGAACACAGCTGGTTGAATAGCGTCAAATGAGGCGTGCGTGGCAGCTATCGCTCTCAAACCACTGGCTCGAACCGTTAGCTTGTATTACATCTTATAACGGATCAATTTAGGTCCACAATAGAATGGGAGGATTATCACAGGATGTGTAATACGGTGCATAATTGGAAGGGTTGATCGAATTGAGGATCAGTTTGCAGAGGAAGGAGTAATTTGAGCAATAAGGAGATAAGGCATTGTGTATCCGCTTTGCTACGACGACATTGAGACTATGGTATCATAGATTACATCTAAGTAACGAAAACGTTAGTGAGGAAGCAGTGCTGCCTTCTTTTAATCCCAAGACATTGTCGCAGGGCTAACTGAAAATTGAACCTAAGCCGAAACCTTAATCTTAGGTATACTAATACAGAAGACTCGGCCCCGGTACGAAAGACAACGAAGGAACAGGAGTGGGTTTTTAGTCAGTAAACGTCTGACACTATCTCCCGCCTCGCCCAAGAGCGGGGGATGTCATAAGATGACTTTCCCACCGAAAAAAAAATGTATACTAACACGATATAATCGTTATTGAGATAAACTGCATACACATACACACACACCATCACACACTCACATATATCTTAGAGTTCCGTACCTTAAAAGGAAATATGGAACTCTTATAGGATCACTTGGTTGTTCGTCTGTCTGTCAAGACCCTTTATCTCGGGAACGCGTGGAGGTATCGTGTTGAAATTAAAAACATGTACTTAAATTTGCGATCCCTTGAAGCTGTGAAAAAATCAAACTTCTGAGTTAACGAAAAAAAAAAAAATACGGCCGTTTATGTCGCAAAAAACGTATATTTCGACACTCGAGGAATCAAAATTCATAGACCAAGTTCAAGTTGACCTAGAATCCTGAAATTTGGCATGAAGCAAAGTCTCATATCACAAGTATAGGAAAAAATCTGAAAACTGTAAATTTGTAGTTACGTCACAAAAAATAACTTTTTTTGCGAAACAGAAAAATCTTCGTACTCCATTTGGGAACCCTCAGTGCGCGAGTCCGACTCCACCGGTTTTTTTTTAAATTTTATTTTACTTTTAGTTTTTATTCTTTTCTGATGTTTAGATTTCAATTGTATATATTTTAAAAGGTTAAGTGGAAGAGCGGAGTTACCTAACATAAGCATCTTTTTGCTTAAAACGTGATCTCCTAATCATGTTTGCAAAAGTAATGTACAATTGCAATAAACATTTTTTTTTTTAGTTTTTTAATAGAGATCGAAAGAACGTCAGTATGAATTTAGAACTTAGCACATTACTTTCTTCCTTTTATAAAAACTACTAGCTAGCTTCTGCCAGCGGCTTCACCCGCGTAAAAGTACTTTCTCCATACCAACTTCCAACCCCGTTTTACCCCTTAGCGGTGAAGTTTCGTAAAATCCGTTCTTAGCTGATGTCTACACCCTATAAGGAACCTACCTGGAGAATTTGAAGTTTGTTGGTATAGTTTCTGAGATTTCGTGATTAATCAGTGAGTGGTATTTCGCTTTTATATATATGGATTAACTAAATGGTAGATACTAAAAACGCCACTCGGGGAAGAAGGCGTCGGGGAGGCCATACGCTGAAACCCGGTTGCAGTATTTAATTCAGGTGGGGCTTTGGAACCACGGGCGCTCAGAGTAGAAACTGCTCGCCCATCGAGTGATTCCAAGAAAGATGGTAGCACAGTAATCACGTACTGCCGTGCACAATGAGGCGTAGAGGAGACCGTTGTGCAGTCTCCTCAGGGATGTACCCCAACAGGCTTTGCTTATCCTACACTCTCCAGACTTGTCCCTAAAGTTCGGGCAACTTTTGAAGGTTTCCCCTCGAAAACAAAAAGAAAGATACTAAAAAACGCATCCTTCAAAGGTGAACTATACCCTAGCTAACGGTGCTATACTGTGTGTGTCTATAAATTCTTCAGAAGGAACTAAACGACCACAGGAGTCTAATTATCTAAAACACAACCATTAATTAACTCATAGCCACGTGGATGCATAACTTGCTCTTTCCATGGCCTTTTAATTAAGCTTAGTAATTAAGTCTGGCTAACAGATAGTTGTGGGAAATGGGGTCGATAGGCTGATGTGCTATCGAAAGGTCACAGGTTTGCAGACTGTGCGGTGAATTATCCAGAACTTATTTGTAAGGCCCACTGGCCACGGACGCATAGCTTCACAGACGCGTATTGGATATTATACGCTAGGTGTACGGCTACTCACAGCTTACATACTAAACTATTCTTATATACTTTATTGTACATGATTTGCCCGGGTGTCGCCACTGTGTGGACCACCCGGAGGACATGGTGGAGCACAAGGTGGAGGTGTGCCCCGCTTTGGCAGAGCAACGCCGTGTCCTCGTGAGTGCGATCGGTGGCGGATTTCTCTCGCGCCGGGCCTTGGTACAGGCCATGGTCCAGAGCGAGGAGGAGTGGCAGGCGGTCGCTTCCTTCTGCGAAGCAGTAATGCTAGCATAGGAGGCGGCCGATCGCTTGAGGCAACGGTCCTCATGCCCCAACCGCCGCCGGGATTCCGATCCATGTACATAGCATAGCATAGCATAGTCAGCCTTATAATGTTCCCACTGTTGGGACTCAGGCCTCCTCTCTAGGAGAGGGAATGGGCCGTAATCCACCACGCGGGCCCAGTGCGGGTTGGTGAATGTCACATGTCTTCGAATTTTTGGTTCTAGGACATGCCGGTTTCCTCACGATGTTTTCCTTCACCGTTTTGAGAGCAATGGTGATAAAATAAATTACACAAAGTAATGCGCCTGGCTGGGTTTGAACCCACGACCTACAACTCGTAAGTCAGGGTCGTTACCACTCGGCCACCACTGCTCTCATCCATGTACATGATTTTACAATTAATTAAAAATTGGACAGCTGATGTACAAAAGCGAGCTTAACTCATAATTGGGTTTTAATATATTTGAGAAATTTAATATACGAGGATAACTCAAACAAATGCAGAACAAAAGTCTAAGTTAACGTAAATCAGATCACACTTTTAACTAAAATAAGCTACACAAATAAGAGCACAGTACACAATACGTGCCAAGGGTCTGATTCTGAAAGGAAGACTCAGCCCTGGCACGAAAGGCAACGAAGGAACAGGAGTGGGTTTTTAGTCAGTAAAACTCTGACACTGTCTCCCGCCCCGCCCAAGAGCGGGGGATGTCATAAGATGATTTTCCCACCGGAAAAAAAAGCATACAATATGTATTTAAACATACTATATTCAATAAATAAAACCTATATATAATATACTTATGGGTCATGTTGACAGGAAATGTTCCCTAATTTTCTTTGATTCGATCACATGGTAGTGATATTGTTGTTGATCAAAGAGTGTTTAAATGGTTGTAATGGATAATGTTGCGAGCATAGTTATAATGACTGAAGTTAACGATTTTGTGGAAAGTTAGAGACAAAGATATATCTTCTGTGTGTTTAATTATAATACTGATTCGCGGCAAACAAGTTTAATAGGTTGTTTATTAATACGCTAAGCCTCGAGCACAGGCCCAGGGTAGCCAGCCTATAGGTATTTTACAGGTTAAATTTTGGAGAGTGTGCGCGGGAATTGCATGACTTGATTCCGACATCTCCTTTCTACCATCGGACAACCCGACTAACAGCGAGTATCCATCCTTACGTTGTTGAATCTTCAACGGTCCGGACTAAGCCTTTCGCTTCGTCGTTTATACCGCGTACATCGAAGGACTGGAACAATTTGTCTGCTGTGGTCTTCCCGTCCAACTATAATTTAGGTGTCTTCAAGGCTAGAGTGAATAGGCTCTTACTAAACTAGTGCGCCTGACCATCAATGATTGCAGTCAAGCACTGGTTTATAACAATTAAAATAAAAAGAAAAAACGTTCGGCTCAGCGCCGCTCTTATGAGGTGCGTACATTATGACACAATATTCCCTCATATGTTGATAAACGATCTGCTTGCTCTACAAGCAGCTCCATAAATTTGATATTTACAAGTGTTGCGGCGAAATAGTTTGTCTAATAGAATTTACTATAGCTGTTTGGCGTTATGAGACGTAGTGTAAAATAATAATAGTTTTATTTCGGACGACAAAAATCCATAGTGTTAGTAACATACAAGGATAAAACAAAGCAAAAACTTAATGCCTATTGTTAGTAATTATCAATCTCCGCACAAACTTCTGAACGATAACAACATCTCTGAATAATGCCTTTTTTTTTGACTGGTCTTATGGTCTAGTAGTTAGTGACCCTGTACTGCTATTCTGGAGATCGTGGGTTCGATTCCCACAGGACAAATGTTTGTGCGATGAGCACGATCATTTGTTCTGTCTGAGTGTAGTTTATCTATAATATGTATGTATTTAGAAATATATCTCTAGCTAGCTCTGCTTAGCTTGGGACTAGACGGCGTTGTGTGATAGTTGTGAATTATTATTATTATATTATTATTTTTATTGGAACGTTTAGACGTTGTGTTAAAAACAAGTTGTGACTTATATATAGGACGTTGCTGATCCGAATGTGTTATGAAATAACAAAAACGATATAATTAATTATTAACTAATTACGAGTGTACATAAGGAGAAACTGACTAACTGACATATACACACACAGTACAGTCAAAACTACTGAGACTAGGAACACACAAATTGTGCACAAGATTTCCTTTTATGACGAAGGCGAGGACTACGAAGGGATTTTTGTAAATTTAACTGTTTTTGGGGGTGAAAAAGGAGAATATCGCATGCGTGCAAGATCTCATTGTACCAATATACTTTAAAGTTAGCACAAATGTGGGCAGGGCACATTGCTCGCAGAACTGAATGCCGATGGGGACGAAAGGTTCTGGAATGGCGACCACGTAGACGCAGCGTTAGAAGGCCTTCCACAAGGTGGACTGACGACCTGGTGAGGGTCGCGGGAATCCAATGGATGCGAGACGCACAGGACCGGTCATAGTGGCGACGCTTGGGAAGGCCTATATCCAACAGTGGATGTCTTTCGGTTGAAATGATGATGATGATGATAGCAAAAATAGAAAACTAACTAAAGGTTGTTAGTATTTGGTTTCAGGACTAACCCAATAGAACCGTTTAGTGGGTTTTAATAATTTTATGGAAGATTCTTATAGCTTGGGTTAATAAACTTAAGACTTGGCAAAAATTGTAATCGAAATGAGACTTTCATTATCAGTTTTTCAAAACTACATACATTGTGCGTACAGCTAAGGAGTGGAATTCCTTGCCGGAATCTGTGTTTCCTGATAGCTACAACCCGGGAATCTTTTAGTCAAGAGTGAATAGGTTACTTCTAGGTAAGCGCGATCCATCGTCGACCGCATCGTCGCTTTCCATCAGGTGAGATAGCGGTCAAGCGCGAATCTATCAAGAATAAAAAAATAAAAAAAAAAACTACCCTCAAAACACGATTTAAGGGATATTAAAGTTTTTTATGAAACCAGTATCGATTAAATACTTACATCGAATTTAGAATATAATGGTCATAAAATAATACTGGATAGATTTACTTTTCAATTTTTTTTTATGACCCCTTGATTGTAATAGATGTTTTTGTATTATATGTACATAGTTAGGCTTAGTATTATAGTATTTATAGTTTTTATGTATATAGTTAGGATTTAGTATAAATAGTTTACTTAATATTTAAGTTTTATGTAAGAGAGTGTTTACAATTTGCAAAATAAATACTTTTTAAATTGTATTTTTACTTACTTTTCCTCGTCGTGTCGTTATTACAGGAAAAAAAGGTGGATTTTTTGTGGGACTACAAACGGACTAAATTAAGGTAGGAGGAAAAATAAATAAAATAATTCAAACAATCATTAGGTAAAAATACAGAGACCTAATAATATGTGGAACGTAATTAAACATGAGAACAAATAATATTAATGAGGGAATAATACAGCATACAAAATTTGAATTTGATTTGATTTGATTTGTTTGAAAGTGGCGCCAGTGACTGAAAAGTTGAAGGGGAATCGTTTGTCTTGGTATGGTCATGTAAAGAGGAGAGATGAAACGCATGTTACTAAAAGAGTTATGAGTATACATGTGGATGGGTGGAGAGGGAGAGGGAGGCCAAAGAAAAGATGGATGGATTGTGTGAACAGTGATATGAAAGAAAAGGAACTTAGTGATAGTATGACGGTTGACAGGATAGAATGGAAGAAAAAAACGTGTTGCGCCGACCCCAAATAAGATGGGACAAGGGCAGGAAGATGATGACAACATAGTAAACGCACATCCAGAAAGTAGTATGTTCAGGACCTCTCAATCGAATTCAGCTGTTTTTTAAACAAGTATTTTTTTATCTTAAAATATTCAATAATTATTTTAAGATAAAAAAGTTGTCAATTTTGATAAATCTATATACATTTAAGGAGAAACTGACTGACTGACATATCAACGCACAACCGAAACTGCTTTGACTAGGAGCGTGAAATTTTTCACAAGGTTTCCTTTTACGAAGTAGCCGAGCACTAAGAGAGGATTGTCTAACATTCACCCCCTAAGGGGATGAAACGGGGGTCCAAAATTGGTATGGAGAAATGTATATTGACGTGGGTGAAGCCGCTGGCAGCGGCTAGTTCTAGGTAAAACTTGATTGCGTCAGTAGTATGTTTGTATGTGCGTGTGGTGATAGCAATACTGATGCGCTACTAATGTACTGCATCGATGCCCTTATTATTTTACCTACTATTACGATGCCTAATTTCTTTGAAAAAAAAAATCTACCTAAGTGTAGTTAATTTACTTTTTAGAGCATGAATTATGATTGTAACTTAATTTTATAATTGGAGTGTATGTTGTATATTGTTCAGTGCTCGTACTAACTTAGGGATAAACACATTGGCTTGTTACGTCATCAGCAGCTAAGGCCAATACGTACGTCTCCATCAAAGGATCGCACGCAACTGTCAATTTCCTCCACTCGTATACTACCTCTTTTTTAATTTTAATTTTTTATTTTATATTATGAGAATGTAATGCAATAATATTTTAATTTAATTTCATAATACAATTGAATAATGTAATTTAATCTATAATTGAAGTTATTAATAATGTTATTTTAATTTAATTTATTTTTAATCTATTCTTAGTGTATTAGTTTTTAATTTTAGTTCTTATATTGTAATTACCATTTCTAGTTTTAACCTTATTATAGTCATTAATTAATAAGACCTAATGTAAATGCTGTGCATACCTTTAAGTGACTTTTTTACACAGGATACCCTCGTTAATGTGTTGTAAATAAGTCGTTGGTATGCCTATATAAATAAATATAAATAAATAAATAAAAAAAATACCCGAGGCAAGTACACCAACACTACTTATTGAACATAGGAAAGACATACTTTCCTATATCCAATACACAATTATCCAATATACAAAGTATTAAGCCTTGTTTGATGTATGAAGGAAAAACCAATTATGTCTGATTGCCTGCGACAGCATGTGTGACATTGCGAATCTCATGACATTCATCTTCATTACGGATTTCTTGACAATATTGTATTTGTTTATTATTCATTTGTGTAACAGTGACGTTTTTGGATTACCTACTTTCATAGTGCGTAGGTACAGCTAAGAAGTAGAATTCCTTATTGGAATCTGTGTTTCCTGATAGCTACAACCTAGGGGTCTTTAAGTCAAGAGTGAATCGGTAACTTCTGGGTAAGCGTGCTCCAATGCCGACTATATTGAGTCGCTGCTGCTAAATGAGACAGTGGTCGAACGCGAGTAGGGTAGCCATTTTCTAAAATTTGCCAGGACAGGAACGAACCGATCTTAATGTTTTATTTTGTGTGTGTATGTAAACTATTTAACTCTGTAGTAACTCCATTCATCATCATCATCATTTCATATGAAAGATGTCCACTGCTGGACAGCACTGCTTGACTGACCTGTTGGTCTAGTAGTTAGTGGCCCTGACTGCTATGCCGGAGGTCGTGGGTTCGATTCCCACCCAGGACAAATGTTTGTGTGATGAGCACGATCATTTGGTCTGTGTCTGGGTGTAATTAATCTATAATATGTATGTATTTAGAATTATATAAGTATGTTTATCAGTTGTCTAGTACTCATAACACAAGCTCTGCTTAGCTTGAAACTAGACGGCGTTGTGTGATAGTTGTGGAATATTATTATATTATAATTATAGGCCTCCCCAAACGTCGCCACAACGACCGGTCCTGTGCGTCTCGCATCGATCGAATTCCCGCGAACCTCACCAGGTCATCGGTCCACGTTGTGGGAGGCCTTCCAACGCTGCGTCTTCCAGTACTTGGTCGTCACTCCAAAACCTTTCGTCCCCATCGACCATTTGTTCTGCATCTAATGTGTCCTGTCCATTGCCACTTAAGTTTGACGATTCTTCGAGCTATGTCGGTAACCTAGGTTCTCCTGCGGATATCTTCATTTCTGAAGTCTCATAAGAAGACTTAAGGTAATTCTATTACCTATTAATATTTTATTTGCTGTTGCCAACGCATTGTATAATTTTGGGTATTTTACCATGTTGGGATCACGGGACTCCGTAGGATGTGAGACGCACGGTACCAATCGCTGTGGCTAAACTTGGGGTCGGTCCATGTTTAATAGTGGACGTCTTTCGGCTGAAAAGATAATGAAGACGGAGATTTGAAATCATCCAATGGTCTTTTCCCCACCTAGGGTGGAACGAGAGGCCGGGCTAGACTTAACTGACGACCTGTGTGTCAGTGCCCTATTTATGATTTCCCTAACTACTTCTGAAATTGTTGCATGATAAATATGTTTTATACATAATTATTCGTGACACGTAAGCATATACAGACGAATCTTTCCGCCTCGTTTTACAAGTCATTCTGAATAAATGAAAAAAGGGATCTGCCTCGCACATACCTACTCACGGAAACTAAGAAAATAAAGGAAAGAATGATGAAATTGGTGTCGGACAAAATTGAACGACGAAGGACCGACAGCGACACTTTTCCTGTGATTGAAACGCCTGCTTGTGTGAAAAGATTTCTGAGATAAGGAACTGAATTTAAGTGGGTTTTTTTTAAGTGGTAAATCATCTAATGACTTCTCCCACTAAACCACACCGGTAAGTGATGTTCCTTCGGGGTCTGGGTCCAGCCGGCTGGGCGTGGTGATGTCCGATCCCTCACTCATTCGGCCATCTCCTTCGCTAGCATAACTGTTTCGTAGAAAGAGGTGACCTACGTTCCGGACCATGGCCTGAACCAGGGTCCGGCGTGAGGACACGGCGGTGTTCTGCCCAAGCCGGCAAGCAAGGTGTGAGCCACACCTCCACCGTGTCTTCCGGGCGGTATGCACAATGGTGACGTGAAGTGGTTTTTTTTAAATTGTTATAAACTAGTGCTTGATTGCGATCCCATCTAATGGTAAGAAGTGATGCAAGCGTTGATGGTGAGGCGCACTAGTTAAGAGCCTATTCACTCTAGCCTTGAAGACACCTAAATAATCGGACGGAAAGACCGTAGCAGGCAAGTTTGCTAAATATTTAGAGGTGTCTATCAATCGGCCCAGCCTCTTGCCTCTTGTTGCAGTCGGTTTCCATTCTAACTGTATCCAAATATAATATATATCAGTATTTTGCATGCAGCGTCATGCCTATCTGATGTCCACAACTCAGTAACTGGGTAACACGATGCTTCTTAGCAAGACCGGTGATCAAATTTTTAGCCCTTTGCAGTTTTTTTTTTGTAATAGACAAAGATCGACTTTGGCTTTCGCGACATCTTACTGTATCTTCCCCCCTAGCCAAGTTGCAACTGTTTCGTTTCGATTCTCTTTTCGTGGATAGCCTCGAGTCGGCCACGCCTCCTATTCCTTTGTGCTGACCATGTGACTGAGCATTGAGATGACGTCAGAACAAAGGAATCGGAGGCGTGGCCGACTCGAGGCGATCGACGAAAAGAGAATCGAAACGAAACGGTTGTAACTTGGCTAGGGGGGCTTGACATTTATTAAACGACTTAACCTATTCCTTATAAAGTCACTTTTCAAGGTTTTTTTTAAGTTCCATACCTCAATAGGAAAAAACTGATCCCTTATTGGATTACTTTGTTGCCCGGTCCTGTCCAGACCCTTTTTCTCAGAAACGCGTGGTATAAAGCTGAAATTAATATAAAATTCAAAGGTCTGCTACACTATTAGCAGTGAAATTACGACAAAGACGTACGATGTTGCGCCACCGGTACTTGGTGGACATCCCACTCATACGTACAAAGAGTTTTGGGAACACATTCATAATGCGTACAGCTAAGGAGTGGAATTCCCTGCCGGAGTCTGTGTTTCCTTATAGCTACTAATAACCTAGGGATCTTTAAGTCAAGAGTAAATAGATTGCTTCTAGGCAAGCGTGCTCCATCGTCGGCCACATCATCGCTTACCAATAGGTGAGATTGTGGTTAAACGCGAGCCCATCCATAATAGAAAAAAAACACACACGCACAAGTTTCTTTGCCAAATGTAGAAACGTAATCAAGAGGAGACTAGGCATATGGTATTGAGAGGCCGAGCCCGGCTACCAGCGGCTTCTTCGCGTCGCAAGTGGCTGCTGCCATTCCGGTGTGAATAAGCCCTTAATGGGCTGGCAGGAAGATAATAATAAATAATAATAGTAGCTTAATAGCCAAGAGCCTCGACCAACATCTTAGGAGGCTCTCGTTAGGCGGCTGGATCAAGGGCTTGATTCAGAAAGTAGTACTCCTGGATACGGCTCGTATAGTTAGGAGGTTGCTCTCTCTGGAGCCCTGACCGCCGGTAGCTTGGACTCTGTTTTTATATTTTTTAATGTAAAAACGGAATACTAATAATATTCCACAACTATCACACAACGTCATCTAGCCCCAAACTAAGTAGAGCTTGTGCTATGGATACTAGACAACAGATAAACTTATATATTTCTACATATACATACATATTATAGCCAAATTACACCCAGACACAGAACAAATGATCGTGTTCATCACACAAACATTTATCCTGGGTGGGAATCTAACCTACGACCTCTGGCACAGCAGTCAGGGCCACTGACCACTACACCATCAGGCCAGTCGAGATGTAAGTCAACGTCTTCCAACATCCAGGTATTTCCCTAAACAGTCCGATTCTACTGATGTTAATTACAGCACCAGCTGGCCGGCCGCATCTCTTTAATTTTGGCATCTGTTCCTAATAAACTACGTCTGGTTTATGTAGGCAATTTATTATTACGTTGAGCCCAAGTAAATAGGATTCTAAGTAGCTCTTAAAAATGTAAGTAGCGGGTTTAACGGGACTGTTTGAGGGTAGAAAAATAAAGTTGCTCATTATTTTTGTGCTTGGGTTTGTGATAGAAACGTTTGCAGGTTATTGTTTTAGGTGGAAAATAATCAAATAAATTATCTCGCTGTAGCGGTGGAGAGAGAGGGAGTGTCAGACTTTTACTGACTGAATCCGGCAGTAGGTAGCTCGCCGTCAGGTCGTCTGGGAACCGTCCGGACCATGACACCACCGAGTCGTCGACGGGACGCAGTGTTCCACGCGCGCCTCAAGGAGATTTCAGCAAAACCGTAGGGGCCCAGCAAGGTCGAAGCCAGCTAGGGCTATGGGTTGTGTGAAAGAGAACCCTGGGACCCTGGAACGAAAGCAGAGAAGGAACATAGGAGTAGGTTTTAGTCAGTTGGATGATTTCCCTACTTAAAAAAAAACCCGTTTTCTTAATACTTTAGGCTTCCGAAGACAGGTGGGATGTTATAAAGCAACAATGCTTTTTCACTGAAACTATTTTATCTGAAAAGCAATTGAAAAAATTTACAAATCACATTGCATGTGAGAGACTTTAAGCATATTTTAGCATGAATATTTGTAAACCAATCAAAAATTGTTGAACTCACTATTGTATATAATATCCTCAGTACCATGAATCAATGGCGAATAAAATAAATCTGTATTTTTTTCTTCATTTTACAATCAACAAAGCGGCGAATATATTTTTTTTTCTTGAAAACTATAATTTATTTCATTCAGTACATATATATATACAATATAATATACGAAAACACTTAACTAATTAAAACTATATATATACATTAACGGCTACTCCTAACTAAAATATGGCGTCATAAAACTCCTCCGCATCGCTGTCGACCGGAAGTGAGCCCAAAAGGCTGGCAGCATTGCCACGTAACTATTGATAATAATTATAAGGGATAGGCGGTTTGTTTTAGTCATTTGTTCTCTACACCTGATTACGTCGATCTACAAGATCAGCTAAAAATATCGGTTCCTAAGGTATTTGAAAAAATTGTGACGTAGCCCAAATTCTATCTGAATCCGTTCAGCTGTTCAAGCGTGAAGAAGTAACACACATACATATTATATACAAACTTTTTTTTTTATTCTCTATAGGTTCGCGCTTGACCGCCATCTGACCTGATGGAAAGCGACGATGCGGTCGACGATGGAACGCGCTTGCTTGAAGTAACCTATTCACTCTTGACTTAAAGATTTCCGGGTTGTAGCTATCAGGAAACACAGATTCCGGCAAGGAATTCCACTCCTTAGCTGTAAAACAAACAATTTTTTTTTTTTTTTTTAACAACCACACAACGCCGTCTAGACCCAAGCTAAGCAGTGCTTGTGTTATGAGTACTAGACAACTGATAAACATACTACTTATTTATTTCTAAATACATACATATTATAGACAAATTACACCCAGACACAGAACAAATGATCGTGCTCATCACACAAACATTTGCCCTGGGTGGGAATCGAACCCACGACCTCCGGCATAGCAGTCAGGACCACTAACCACTAGACTAACAGGCCAGTCAAACAATAAACAATACAAACTTATAATACGAGTATTAGTGTGATTTTAAGCCATGCTACAGCTATAGAAAATACGTATTCGCAACGGAAAAGATACTCGTTATAAAATGTCTTTATCCCTTTTGCTTTTCTCGATAATCGGAAAAGGTGCCGGTGGGATTTTGTATTATGTAAAGTAAATGGACAGGAGACAATATTCAAATCGGTTCCCAAAAGGTTTAAGAAATCAGAATTGTTGAATCAGGTAAGTATGCTAATGGAAAAAGGGGTAGGCACAGGCACAGGTAAATATGTAAAGTACATAAAGATTTAAGAGAAAAAATATTAGCATTCATTATCTGTGAAATTTTAGTAGTTTTACAATTAGGTACAAGAGGGTCCCCGACGGAGACCACGTCGGGAGTCGCAGGACGATTTCTGGCCACCGTTGGCACAGACTTGCAGATGGCGAGCATTTGTAGCTTGCCGTCCGGACGCCTGGTGAGGAACAAGCTTTTGTCAACGATGGTGCCTGCCGGATCTGTGGATTGTTCGGAAAAGTTACCGTAGCCCTCATAAAAAGGGCAGCTGAAGGAACACACTTTCATGTTATCCCTTCAGAGTGTACTGCCCTGCTAGCCAAGTTACGATCGTTTCGTTTGCGTCGAACGCCTTGAGTAGGCCACGCCTTCGATTCCTTTGTTCTGACGTCATCTCAACGCTCAGTCACGTGGTCAGAACATTTCAAAACATAACATCACGCCAGCCCCCCGCTGGCGTGATGTTATGTTTTGAAATGATGTTAAAAATAAACAGACATGCAAGTAATCCTGGAAGATTTGTTAATACTTATCGAAGTGTTCCATGGAATGAAGAACTTCACCAAATTTAAATGGAATTACTTGACAGACCAGTCCTTCAAAAAATTATCGTCAAAATTGGTTTTCATTTGACGAAGATCGCTAAACTAGTTAAAAAAATCGGTCGACTTGAAAACCGATTCCTTTTTTGAAAGTCGGTTAAAAACACTTTATAACAGCGCTTTTGATGCATTACTACCATCTTATGAGTAATAAAATCGATGACGCGACCACACTGGCTCGCTGCTCAGTTTACGCTCCGGACCGACTGCGGGCGTCGCGCACCTGTGCCATACGGGGTCTGTTCGTTGCCCTTCCATCACGTACTCTAACGGCTCGATATGCTCCAACAGTCCACGTGCTCAATCTGCTGAACGCCCTGATTGCTCAAGAACCTAAATTTGACATATTTTTTTATAGCAGTAAAGAAATGATAAATGTTTGTATACATTTTTTTAGTTCATAGATTGTTGGTTTGTTGGCTTGCTATACCCTTTGGTGCATACTGTAAGTATAGCAAGCAATTTATAAATAAATAAATAACAAAAACAGTTGTTAGTATGCAGATAAATGGCCGCTTCGGTCACTGCCTCCCCCGGAAGGGTTTGTGTACGTGACATGTGTGTGTAGCCAGAAGTAGCTTAGAATTGCCCAGATGGGGTCATGGAAGGGCCCGGGCGGGTTTGACCAGGTTCGGAAGTAACCCGTAGATACTCGTACGTATATATTTGTGTGACTGGGTTATTTAGATGGTCGTTCGGATTAATAGATTTGTAAAGTGAGGTATATTAAGTGAGTGAACAAGATTAGGTAAGGTTTTTTTTAAGTGGCAAATTGTGAAATAACTTCTCCCGCTCTGGTCTGGTGGACCGAAAAACCGTGTCAGAGTTTTACTGACTAAATGTCATCTGTGTTCTTTCAGTAGGTTTATGCATTCTAAGTCCATGGTCACTCTTTCGAGGGTCCCCAACCCCTAGCAGGCCATCGGCCTTACTGGGCCCCTTCAGTTTTGCTGATATATTATTGAGGCGTGCGTGGCACCTTAAGCTTGGTCCTTACTGGACGGCCGGACGGTGAGCTACCCATTATTCACCGTCTGCAAGCCCATTCTTACGGTGGCTGGGAATCGCCCTGCAATTCCCGACGCCAGGGCGTTTCTTGCTTCGGCGTCTGGGGAGATTACATAGAGTTTTTTTTTGTTCTGAAGTTGAGAATGATTGAGGTAAGATTTATAATCATCGACATCATCCACAGCCCGACCTTACCCAGTGCTGAGCATTAGCTTCTATTTTTTGTGACAATTTTCACGATTTTATGCCCACGATGTTAACAATATCATTGTCCAACTCATTGAGGCGCGCGAGGAACACTACGCATCGTCGATTAGGGCTTGGTCCTTACTGAGCGGCTGGACGGCGAGCTACGCGTTTCTTGTCGATCGCATGTCCACAGATTGATTAACCTAGGTTTTATAATATATAGTGACCTTTGAATGCAAAAAGAAATCCAGCAAGCGAGTCTTAGAGCACAGACAAGCCAGAACAGAGCTGTCTGGCACAAATGTACAAGGAAACCCGACTCCAGCTAAACTGGGAAGAGGGTTGGACAAAGAAGATGTCTTTGTCCTTTGAATGTCATCATCATCATCATCATTTCAGCAGAAAGACGTCCACTGTTGGACATAGGCCTCCCCCAAATGTCGCCATAATGACCGGTCCTGTGCGTCTCGCATCCATCGGATTCCCGCGACCCTCACCAAGTCATCGGTCCACCTTGTGGGAGGCCTTCCAACGCTGCGTCTTCCGGTACGTGATCGCCATTCCAAAACCTTTCGTCCCCATCGACCATCTGTTCTGCGAGCAATTTACCCTGCCCACTGCCACTTAAGTTTGGCGATTCTTCGGAACCGGACCTTTGAATGTACTTGAATTTAAAGTTTTACATTTTACTGAAAAATATTCAAAGTCTGTCAAGCTTAACGTAAGCAAAATATCTTCAAGGAGCTAGTGTTAGGTAATTTATTCCACCATTTTCCTCAACAAACACTTTGTTTTACGTCACAAAGAGTATGAAAGTAAATTCGTCGGAAATGTGTGTTTACATTGTTTTGTGACCAACTGCCGTTAAAACGTTCTCTTTGACAAGGCGATGTAAATGATGATGTTTAGAAAGCTTCCTTTATCATGTTACGTTTGTGAAGAATATTGCAAGATATTCACTATTCTTAAGACGAAAGCTATGTGTCGTGATGTCCCAGTGTTAGGTCTGAACGCGTAGCTTCGTAGACGCATGTTTGTGTTTATCAGAGGTCGGAATTAGGTAGAGTTATTCATGTACTTATATTGATTTCATGCAGCGAAAGAATAAAGTGGATATGCTTCAAATCACGAGATTAATTTTAAAGAGCAGAATTTTTTTTCACACACGGAAATATAGAAGAAAAAACTTCTCCCTGCATTAATGACGAGGAGGAGCAAGGGCCATCAGCAGGGTCGAAGCCTACTGGGGCCAAGGGTTTGTTTCTGAAAGGAAAACTCGGCCCTGGGTCGAAGGTAAAGAAGGAACAGGAGTAGGTTTTTAGTTAGTAAAAGTCTGACACGACCACGTGCACCGCCCAAGAGCGGGGGGTGTCATTGGATGATTTTCCCATCTAAAAAAAATTAAATAAAAAGGTATCTCTTAGAGTTTTTCTAGTATTTTATGCATCACCACGTATCGGAGAGTTGTGGTGGTCCAGTGGTATCAGCTCAGATCTACGAGTTGTAGGTCGTGGGTTCAAACCCAGGCAGGCGCTTTACTATGTGTAGTTTATGCCCTCTCGTAGAGGGGAGATCTCAGTCTCACAAAGTAAATACTTCTAGGCGAGCATGCTCGTTGGACACATCATCGCTTACTATCCGGTGAGATAGTGGTTCAGTACGATACTATAGATTTGTTTTTAAAAATGATATCATACTAGCTGACTCGGCGAACTTAATAATGTGATAAATGAAGAACCGCTCGATCGATTTTGTGCAAACTTCACATAAACCATCTACTAAATAGTCCAAACAAAGCCTAAACATTTGGTTTGGATAGGTGAGCTCGTTCTTGAGTTATACAATTACAACGAAAAGTGGCATTGATTTTTATATTTATAGATATAGAAGACTAGTACTTGATTGCGATCCCACTTGTTGGTAAGCAGTGATGCAATCGTTGAGCGTGAGGCGCACTAGTTTATTAAGAGCCTATTTCCTCTAGCCTTGAAGACACACACGGCTAGCAGAAATTCTCACACATTTATAAAACAAAGAATTTGCCGAATGGTAAAATGTGGCTGAGCTGTAATATAATCTTAAGAACTATGTATTACCCATATTTGCAAAATAAAATTCTATTCTATTCTATTCTATTCTAAAGTCTCCCACCACGTCGGTCTGTCTGTTCGTGATAAACTCAAAAACGACTGAACGGAATTTTATGCAGTTTTCACCAATAGACAGAGTGATTCATGAGGAAGGTTTAAATGTATAATAAATGCATAATAATGCAACATGTAACTGGCATAACGCACACATTTATTTATTTACCCATTTATCAAAAGTATTTTTTAATCCTAATTGTAAAATTAGGCTTCCCTATTTCCATATTATTTGTGTAAGCATATGGGAATAATACGGGAATAATATGGGAATAATATAGGAATATTATGGGAATAATATGGAAATAATACGGGAATAATATGGGAATAATATAGGAATATTATGGAAATAATGTGGGAATAATGTGAGAATAATGTGAAAATAATGTAGGAATAATGTGGGAATAACATGGGAATAATACGGGAATAATACGGGAACAATACGGGAATAATATGGGAATAATAAGGAAATAATATGGGAATCGACGCTCTACACTGGTAGCGCATCGGTATTAGTATCAAGGCACGCACACACAACCACTCTCGCAATATAGATCAAAAATGTATCAAAACATGTAGATTTTTATCAAAAAAAAAAAAAAAAAAAAAAAAAAAAAAAAAAAAAAAAAAAAAAAAAAAAAATTAATTTATCTTTATTTTCTCAAATCACCTACATTAAAAATAGCTAAAATCGATTAAGTAACCAATTCTGAACGTACTACTTTCATAATGTGGGTTTTCATGTTATATGTTGTAGAGAAAAGGTGAGAATATCCAAGATTGGTAAAAAATAAATTAGACTCACCTGTCTACAGAGATGGCCACTAAGTTAAATATGCTAGAGGTGGAGCAGATGACGTCTATAGCGATGTAGCAGTCACACACCACCGGTGGCAGCCCCCATACGCCGGCGTTGAACTGGAAACACGGAAATAACAGTGTTAAAACAAAAGAAAATACAATGACAACAACATAAAGGAAAGGGCTATGCCTTGAGTTTCCTTGCGTGATCTCACAAGGGAACTCCATCAGGCATAAGGAAAGAAGATATCCGCAGAAGATCCAAGGTTACCAACATAGTCCGAAGAATCGCCAAACTTAAATGGCAGTGGACAGGGCACATTGGTCGCAGAACATATAGTGTTGGGGCCGAAAGGTTCTGAATATAAAAAAATTAAACACAATACCCACACACACATATATGACATTATTAATTATTATTATTTTTACAATTTAAATTTTTGAACATTGACATTATTTATTATTATTATGACAAATTAAATCTTTAAATATTGACATTATTTATTATTATTATTACAAATTATTAATAAATTGTTTTATAAAAACGTATTTAGATTAAGTTAGATTATAAGATGCCTAAAATAAGTCCTCTTCTCCGCTTATAAATACTCTTCTTTAGCTGTGCCCGACAGGGTCCACGATTGTTTCTTTTGGCAAATGTTTACCACCTTAGTCTATATTATGGAATGCAATAAAGAAACGAGGCACACCTCCACAGTATGCTCCACCGTATCCTCAGTCTGCACAATGGTGACCACTGGGCGTTTTATCAGTTACAGGAACAGGGACCAATATGGATCTATACATTCAAATAAAAATAAAATACAAATCGGCATTTTGGACTACTATTCCAACCAATAAGTCCAACTGCTGGGCGAAGGCCTCACTCCATTTCTTCCAAACGATCACAATTCCTCTTTTTCTCTTTCCAATTCCAAAAAATTTGAGCTAAAAAACAAAAAATAAATACAACCAAATTGAGAACTCAGTTTTTCAAACCGTATAAAAAGATATCGACCTCCAAAGACGTAAAATTTTAAATGTAAAAATGTTATTTATAACGAATTTTAAAAACAAAAATTATTTCTTACATTCATGTGCACATTATTTATGTACTCAATATATTTTCTATGACACCGAACCAAGAAAACTGCAACAAAGAAAAAATATCATAGGTTTTATTTAAAGGTTAACATCAAGAGTATATGAAGAGGCAGTAGATGAATGGCACGGCCGCACCGGCCATCCATCCGCTCCATCTGAGGAGCGAGCTTCGCACAACCGAGGGGCCGAAGTCCGCGCATGCGCGCACACTACTGACTGCTCTATAGTGGCCCTAGATAGATGAGATACGTAGGTAGATACATAGGTTCGCTTTATAATGTTGGCAGACATGGAATCGTGCCGGCCGGGCTAGGAAACTTTCAGATGCAAAAATTTGCTGCAAAAATGCTGGCGTGTTTTATTGTTTGTTTAACATCTGATTTCTGAATAAGCGTTTGAAGTTTAGTATTTAGTTTGCTATAGTAAGGTTTATCACGAAAAATACTCAATCCAGATAACCGTTTAGTTTTAAAGTATTAATTTATTATGCGTACAGCTAAGGAGTGGAATTCCTTGCTGGAATCTGTGTTTCCTGATAGCTACAACCCGGAAATCTTTAAGTCAAGAGTGAATAGGTTACTTCTGATAAGTAAGCGCGTTCCATCGTCGACCGCATCGTCGCTTTCCATCAGGTGAGATGGCGGTCAAGCGCGAACCTATAGAGAATAAAAATAAAATAATATTTATTTAAACTTCATGTACAGTTAGTAGTGGTACATAGGCGGACTTAATGCAACAAGGCATTCTCTACCAGTCAACCTTTGGGTTAAAAAGACAACACTGTGGTAGGCTTGCACAATAAACAAATAACAGATAATTCAAACAGAAAAAAAAAAATAAAAAAAAATAAGTTATTCGTTAATAAGTTATTAGTTATTATTTTGTTATTGTTGTTTGTTAAATATTATTTGTACTCCTTTATGACACACATCCATTTATTGTGAAAGGAGAGGGAGAGGGTGGCCAAAGAAAAGATGGATGGATTGTGTGAGAAGTGACATGAAAGAAAAGGAAGATAGTGATAGCGTGATGAGTGACAGGATAGAATGGAAGAAAAAACTGTTTGCGACAACCTCAAATAAAACGGGACAAGGGCAGGAAGAAAAGATACACGTCACACTAATATTATTACGACAAAAAATTGTGGGTGTGTGTATGTTTGTTACTTCTTCACGTTTGACTGGTCTGTTGGTCTACTGGTTAGTGGTCCTGACTGCTATGCCGGAGGTCGTGAGTTCGATTAACACCCAGGATAAATGTTTGTGTGATGAGCACAATCATTTGTTCTGCATCTGGGTGTAATTTGTCTATAATGTGTTTATATTTAGGAATATGTAAGTATGTTTATCAGTTGTCTAGTACTCATAACACAAGCTCTACTTAGCTTGGGACTACTACTGCTGATATATTTCTAAATACATACATATTATAGACTAGCTTCTGCCCGCGGCTTCGCTCGCGTGAAAGTAGGTTTTTCCATACAAACTTTGGACGCCCGTTTAATCCTTTTAGGAGCTGAATTTTGCAAAATCCTTTCTTAGTACTCGCCTACGTCATAAAAGAAAATCTTGTGCAAAATTTCACGCTCCTAGTTTTAGTAGTTTTGGCTGTTCATTTATATGTCAGTCAGTCAGTTTCTCCTTTTAAATATATAGTTAAATTACATCTACAGGGACTATTACCGGACACTGCTTCCTGAACAAACACTTCTTCTCAATGAATATCACGGATAGTCCTCTGTGCAGAGGATACATGGAGTCAGAAGAAACTATCTCGCATTGCTCCGCAGTGCTCCTCGGTTGCACAGCCGTCAGCGAGATAAAAACACGAACCTTGGGGAGCACCAAATTCACTCATAGACGCCCTGAGGAAACTGAAGTGACTCATCTGCTTCTGGAGTGAGGTGGGCTGATTGTAGTAAAGACCGCCATGGCCCACGCACTATGGTCCGCTAAGAACTAAGTGCGGAAACCAAACCACATCAGAATTTTAGAATCGAATAGAATCTGCAGTAAAACGAAGTTTGCCGACATAGCCCGAAGAATCGCCAAACTTAAGTGGCAGTAGGCAGGGTAAATTGCTTGCAGAAAAGGGCCAAAAGGTCCTGAAGTGGCCGCGCATTGGAAGATGCAGCGTTGGAAGGCCACTCATAATGTGGACTGATTACCTGGTGAGAGTTGCAAGAATCTAGTGGATACGAGACGCACACGACCGTTCGTTGTGGTGACACTTGTGGGAGGCATATTTTTGGACATATGCCTTTCAGTGTCTCAGCTGATATAATGACGAAGTTACTTGTAGAAGCTTGTTCAATTAATGATTGCGTTTGACTACCATATCTCTTGATGGTAAGCAGTGATGTGATCGACGATGAAGCACCCTTGCCCAGAAGTAACCCAATTAGTCTCGACTTAAAGACCCTCAGGTTGTAGCAATAACGGTCCAAACTTGTGTGAACATACATCTGCAACTTAAATGATTTCGGTCTAGATTTCTAAGGGCATTGTTACATATGCTACAGTCTGTGTCAATTAGTTGAATAGAATTCATTAGTTTCAAATAATAGGCGTCTCACAATGAAGCACTAAAGCTCGGGGCTGGGACTCGAACCCCGTCTATTGTATTTTGAACCTATTTGATGATACCTTTGTGACTTTAATGGAGGTACGAGATGACTTAGATTTATCTTTGAGTATTCGAATTTTCAAATAACGATTTATTATTGTTAGGTCATATGGTATTTAAGAAGTAATGTATTGATGAATTATTGGATTTTGTGTTCCAGGTTTTTACGTGTGAAAATCCTCCAGTGATATCTCACGCCCTTGGGTGGATCACGAGGGCATGTCAGACTTTTACTGACTAAAACCACACCTGTGTCCTTCAGTTGCCTTTTACGTTCTAGGACTACGGGTTTCTCCTTCAGAAATTCCCCGCGGTCCTACCAAGTGGGCATTGGCCTTACAGGGCGGCATCGACCCTGTTGGGCTTGCGTTCCAGGGCTACGGTGACTCATTCGAACAATTTCGCAGCTGTAGCAGGCGTTGGGACTGGAGGACCCCGTCCTTTTTACTGACATCCCTTTGAGGTGCGCGAAATCAATGTTCCGTTGAAAAATGTCCTTGTGTCATAGCGGGGTGCCAAAACCAGTACTGAGTGTCTGACGCCCATCAATTGCTGAGATGCTAACCTCTTTACTGACATCTCTTTGATTTGTCCGAAATCAATGTTCCGTTGATAGATGTCCTTATTTTATAGCGGGGTGCCAAAACCAGTACTGGGTGTCTGACGTCCATCAAATGATGAGATGGTAACCTCTTTACTGACATCTCTTTGAGGTGTGCGAAATCAATGTTCCGTTGATAGATGTCCTTGTGTCATAGCGAGGTGCCAAAACCAGTACTGGGCGTCTGACGTCCATCAAATGATGAGATGGTAACCTCTTTACTGACATCTCTTTGAGGTGTGCGAAATCAATGTTCCGTTGATAGATGTCCTTGTGTCATAGCGAGGTGCCAAAACCAGTACTGGGTGTCTGACGTCCATCAAATGATGAGATGGTAACCTCTTTACTGACATTTCTTTGAGGTGTGCGAAATCAATGTTCCGTTGATAGATGTCCTTGTGTCATAGCGAGGTGCCAAAATCAGTACTGAGTGTCTGACGTCCATCAAATGATGAGATGATAACCTCTTTACTGACATCTCTTTGAGGTGCCCGAAATCAATGTTCCGTTAATAGGTGTCCTTATGTCATAGCGGGGTGCCAAAACCAGTACTGGGAGTCTGACGCCTATCAAATGCAGAGATGGTAACCTCTTTGGTTACAATCTTAGTGCAATATTGTATCCTTCTCTGCAGCTTGGATTTTCTATTTATCTGCTTTTGTTTAGTTCATCTAAAAGTTGTCCAAGAGATTGCTATAAGACCGCTCATTGTAATAATGTTTGTTGACTCCTAACGCAAAACGAGGCATGTTATAATTTTGATCGCTCTGTGTGTGTCTGTCTGTGGGACCGTAACTCTTGAAAGGTTACATTGATTTTTATGCGTTTATATTTATTTGAACGCAGGTTTTCTAGCGATGGTAATTAGATACGAGTATGTTTTATCAAAATCAGTTCTGCCAAATACTAGTTATAGAGGGTAAATTGCATGATTCGTAAGTTACATTAAAGTGTAAGAAACTGTGGTTTTGTGGAGTGTTCATGGCGTAGAATTATAATAATAATCACTTCACAATTACTTTTATTTCACAATAGACAGAATTAGGTAATTTCTGACTTAGTTGTATCGTCGAGAGCTCCAGTGATTTTGTTAGGAGCGTCGAAACTATTCGACGGCTTGCCAAAGAGCGAGACTGGTATCCGTAAACGTCACCCCTCCAAACGCTCACGTGACGTCTTGTAGACGTCACATCGTTTCACCCCATTCCAGCACTAAGGAATCAATTGAAGTGTCTTATTATCGCTAAATTGTCATAGTCGCCGACTTAGCCTTTTTTTACCTTGTATCTTCTTCTTATCTGATTATAATTTGGGAGTCTTCAAGCCCAGAGGGAACAGGCTCCTCATAAACTAGTGCACCTCACCATCAATGATTGCATCACTGCTTACCATCAGGTGGGATCGCAGTAAACCACTAGTTTAAATAATTAACAAAAATCTATTGTGTTTATTACATTCTATTCTAAATCTAATAAAGTCGGTTTTTCAGAGAAGGTAACCGCTCGTTGTCAAGATTACAAGACCTTTTTCCGGATTACAAGAAATAAGCAAGAAAATTACCTTTCTATGTCAAGGTCAATGTTGGGTAAATATTTGGTAACTCTAGGGTAAATAGGGTAGAAATAACATGTCTTTGTAGGGTTCCATTGATAAATGATATTTGTTTTGTAAGTAGGTTTAATAAAACACTTTTGGAGGTAGGCGGGACAGAGAGTAAAGTCCCACAAACCTCCATTGAAAAGGGAGGATCCTCCGGCCAGACGGGTGTTATGTCTGGTGGGCTGCAACTGCCCGATAGATGATTTCGGGCTGTTCTATATGTTCTAATCGCGCGGAGAACTTTGATTGCGCGATTCAGGATTAGTTCTTATGTGACGCGATAGATGTCGCTACATCACTCCCCTCCGGAGATCGGAGATCGATGGTTCTTGATGCTTCTTGATGCGTGCCAGGCCAGTGGTAGATTGGTTCCAGTGAGTCGGAACCGAATGCCGCATAGTTCTCGGTGAGTCGGAACTGTCTGCGGTGATGCCCCAGTGAGTCGGGGTGGTGCTGTCCCAGTGAGTCGGGATGATGCTGCAGGCTCCAGTGAGTCGGAGCGGTGCTGTTGGCTCCAGTGAGTCGGAGCGGTGCTGTGCGACGTAGTGGCTTGACTGCTTGCGTCGACCAGGAGAGGTTCTTCATTGCTCTTCATGTGACTGGCCGAAGGTGCAGTGTGCTTCGCCAAGGTCGCTGATGAGGCTGAGGGTGATGACCAGGTATGACCATGTAGGCATGCTGGTGGTCAGGATACCCTTTATAGCCGTGGGTGCTGGCTGTATGGCTCGCTGCTCGAAAGCTTGAGGAAGTGATGATGACGTCACGGTAGCTGCACGAAGGCTGCTCTGATGTTCTTTGTCGAGGGTCACCAGTTTGGAGGTATGCGGAACAGAGAGTAAAGTCCCACAAACTTCCGTTGAAAAGGGAGGATCCCCCGGCCAGACGGGTGTTATGTCTGGTGGGCTGCAACTGCCCGATAGATGATTTCGGGCTGTTCTATATGTTCTAATCGCGCGGAGAACTTTGATTGCGCGATTCAGGATTAGTTCTTATGTGACGCGATAGATGTCGCTACACACTTTTACACGTCAATATTTTTTTCGTCATTTTAAGCTAGAAGATGCCGGTGTTTCCTAGCTGACTACCCTGAGAAGAAACACCGAAACAAACTCAGGGGTAAACAAACTCAGGGGTATTCGTTGCATTCGTCAGTCCGTATGTATCACAGCCATATTAGACTATCAAATTGGATATAGATGATGGACGAAAAGGATTAGATATATTATATTATTTATCGGTAAACAATAGTGTAGTAAAATTGAATTTAAAAATATTGAGGTTAGAATACTTAATACTTGTAACAAAGGGATGAAAAAAAAAACGATGTTTCCAAGTGACTTTTATTATTATTATTTATTTATCTTTATTCCAAAAAGGTAAGTTATAAGATAAGCCCCACACAACCGTTGCAATGGTTTGACTGTGGGGTCGGTGAGTCTCTAGACATACTTAAATGTACTTAAACATTTCTAAATAATATAATTTTAATTTGCGTCTAAATCTATTTGTGTTTGTTTCACTCCTTATGTCTGCCGGCAGACTGTTCAATAGGTATGGTATTCTCTTTTTTAGTGTTCTGTCACCAAAGTAACTGGTGACTCTGGGTACATTGAATCTACCAGCAGCCATAGATCGTGTATTATGATTATTGTATACGTGAGTTAAGCTATGCAGTTGGGTACTGTGGTGGTTAACTAATAAAAGATATTTATATTTTAAAGTGATCGGTAGAATTTTGCAGATTTTAAATAATTTTCTATAATTTTCCTTACTTCGCTTTTCTCTCTCTCGCTTTTGGTTTTTTTAGTAACAAGTAGTTTTAGGAATTTTAATTTTATATATTTGTATGTTTATTGAGATAATACGCATTGCTTCTCATTGTTTATTGACATATATAATCAGTAACAAAGCAATTATGATATGAAGCAATTGTTGAATAAAAAGATTTATTTATATTTTTTTACAGTCAATAAAATCGAATGGTCGAACCAGGAATGAAGATGCCCGCAGGAGAAGTAAAGTTACCAACATAGCCCGAAGAATTGCCAAACTTTAATGGTAGTGAACAACACATTTAGATCGGAGAACCGATTACTGATGATCGCGATCGAGTAGTTACTGGAAAACTGGCTGACACTGGATTCCCACAAGGTGGACCAATGACCTGGTGATGGTCGCGGGGATCTGATGGATGCGAGACGCACAGGACTGGTTGTTGTAGCGACAATTGAGGCAAGACGTCTTCATACTGAAGTGATGATGATCATGAATAAAATCAAAAGACTACAGAATTCTCTACTGTGCGTGATCTGACACGCACTTGACCCGTTCTTTATCAAAACCCGCGGCAACGGCCCCGAGAAAGTTTGAGACATGTTTGACATTTAAATTTTGACTATAGTTGTTATTCATGTTAACGCTGGTCGAACTGAAGGACTAAATAATATTATTGTAGACCGCAAAAATGTACCTAGTTGAGTATGGCTTTAATAGGCTTCACTTACGTTAAAGCCGAAAATTATCGAATAAGAACGCACCCATCATCTTCCTGCCCTTGTCCCGTTTTATTTGGAGTCGGTGCAAGATGTTTTTTTCTCTCCCATTCTATCCTGTCACTCGTCACGCTATCACTAACTCCCTTTTCTTTCATATCACTTCTCACACAATCCATCCATCTTTTCTTTGGCTTCCCTCTCCCTCTCCATCCATCCACACTCATAAGTTCATAACTCTTTCTTTCTCATAACTCCTATTCACATGACTATACCGAGACAAACGATTTCTTTTCAATTTTTCAGTCACTGGCGCCACTTTCAAACTTCCCCTATACTCATTAGTAACATGCGTTTCATCCCTCCTCTTGACATAGCCATAACAAGACAAACGATTCCCTTTTAATTTTTCAATCACTGGCGCCACTTTCAATAGGAAGGCACAACCCGGATAAAAATGACGCCAAATTTCTAGCCTATCTGTTTGATGCGATGCGCCACCGGTACGTGGTAGACACCCATACGCACAAATTGTTTTGTGAACACATTCATTGTGGGTACAGCTAAGGATTGGAATTCTTTGCCAGTCTGTGTTTCCTGATGGCTACAACCTGGGAGTCTTTAAGTCAAGAGTGAATATAGATTACTTAAAACGACTTCTAAGCAATCGTGCTTCATCGCTGAATATATCATCGCTTACCATCAGTTGAGATAGTAGTCAAGCGTGAGCTTATCAATAATAAAAAAAATAGAATAGTATTTATTCGATGCAGGCAATACAATAGGCAACAACACAAAAAAAGTACAGATTTACAATATAGTTGCGCTGAGCGTGCCCGAACCGAAAGGGTCGCCAACTCAGCAATTGCTGGGCGTCAGACACCCAGCGCTGATTTTCAGCTGGCACTCCGCAGTGACGCACGGCAAATCTAACACAGATGGTTAACCTGTGCTCGTCCTCCGTTCATACTCCCTCTCTACAACAATAATCATGTTACATTAATTTGTAATCGGAGGAGTACTCAAGAGAATACGTGAATGAAGCGGGTCGTTCACGTTTCGTGTAATATACAACAGGTTACATTAATTAAAACGACCTTTTGAACATTTTAGCATAAAGTTATGAAACAATTCTCATTAAATTCAGATCAGGATCGATTTACCGCTTACAGAGTTTACTAACAAAACTAACTTAGTTATAACTACAAACCGTTTCGTTAACTCCTTTTATGAAATAATTATAATTATCCATACTTAAAAATCAATAAAGAGTCCACCACTGCTCTCAAAACGGTGAAGGAAAACATAGTGAGGAAATCGGCATGTCCAAGATTCAAAAATTCGAATACATGTGACATCCACCAACCCGCAATGGGCTCGCGTGGTGGATTACGACCCATTTCCTCTCCTAGAGAGGAGGCCTGAGTCCCAGCAGTGGGAATATTATAAGGCCGACTATGCTATGCTGTGCTATACTTAATAATAAAAATGTGAAAGTAACTCTGTCTGTTACGTTTTCATGTTTAACTTCTGAACCGATTTTGATGAAATTTGGTTCAGAAGAAGCTTGAACTTCAAGGATGGACATAGCATACTGTTAATCTGTCTTCAATTTCGTCTTTACGAGTACGTCCGCAATAAACAATACAAGGCCGCTGGCAGAACCTATTCTATATTATTTATGATTAAAATAACAACAAACAGAGGGCTGGCTCGTGCTTCGCTCAAAAAATTAACATTGCCATTCAACGTGGCAATGCTACCAGCCTTATAGGTACGTTTTTGGATGACAGCGAATTTGTATTATACTAGCTTTGGCCCGCAGCTTCGCCTGCGTACATAAAATATAGCCTATATCACTCAGGAATAAAGCAGCTTTCCATCAGTAAAAAAAAATCAAGTACTTTCAGAGATTACCTCTTTGGAGGTATGCGGAACAGAGAGTAAAGTCCCGTAAACCTCCGTTGAAAAGGGAGGATCCTCCAACCAAACGGGTGTTATGTCTGGTGGGCTGCAACTGCCCGATAGATGATTTCGGGCTGTTCTATATGTTCTAATCGCGCGGAGAACTTTGATTGCGCGATTCAGGATTTACTTATGTGACGCGATAGATGGCGCTACATCACTCCCCTCCGGAGATCGGAGATCGATGGTTCTTGATGCTTCTTGATGGTGCCAAGCCTGTGGTAAGTTGGTTCCAGTGGGTCGGAACCGAATGCCGCATAGTTCTCGGTGAGTCGGAACTGTCTGCGGTGTTGCCCCAGTGAGTCGGGGTGGTGCTATCCCAGTGAGTCGGGATGATGCTGCAGGCTCCAGTGAGTCGGAGTAGTGCTGCTGGCTCCAGTGAGTCGAAGCGGTGCTGTGCGACGTAGTGGCTTGACTGCTTACGTCGACCAGGAGAGGTTCTTCATTGCTCTTCATGTGACTGGCCGAAGGTGCAGTGTGCTTTGCCAAGGTCGCTGATGAGGCTGAGGGTGATGACCAGGTATGACCATGTAGGCATGCTGGTGGTCAGGATACCCTTTATAGCCGTGGGTGCTGGCTGTATGGCTCGCTGCTCGAAAGCTTGAGGAAGTGATGATGACGTCACGAGGTAGCTGCACGAAGGCTGCGCTGACGTTCTTTGTCGAGGGTCACCAGTTTGGAGGTATGTGGAACAGAGAGTATAGTCCCGCAAACCTCCGTTGAAAAGGGAGGATCCTCCAACCAGACGGGATGTTATGTCTGGTGGGCTGCAACTGCCCGATAAATGATTTCGGGTTGTTCCATATGTTCTAATCGCGCGGAGAACTTTGATTGCGCGATTCAGGATTTACTTATGTGACGCGATAGATGGCGCTACACCTCCTACAAACAAAAAAAAAAAAACAAACTTTACCTCTTTATAATATTAGCGTAGATGTACATAGTTGGGTTTAGTATAAAAGTATTTATATTTAACATTTATGTCCTCACTATGACTAAACAAAGAATTAATTTTAGTACGTTAAGATAAACTTTAGGTATCAAATTTTCTTCTAAATAATAACAATAATCAGGAGAAGATCGATAACAATCACTGGCACGAGATTTTGATATATTAGACGAGCTGACTCGGTTTATGTTTTTTTTTTTTTATTGGGTGGGATAATCATCCTTATGACATCCCCGCTCTTGGGCGGAGCGGGAGATAGTGTCAGACTCTTACTGACTAAAAACCCGCTCCTGTTCCTTCGTTACCTTTGTCCCAGGGCCCCGGTTTCCGCTTTCATACTACCCGTGGCACTCGGTTTATGTTGTAAATTACCACAGAAAAAAATGGGAGGAGTGGGTAGGGCAGTCAAAATAGCCTACAAACTATTCTCAAATTTACCAAATACATATATATATTTCATCACCACTGCTCTCAAAACGGTGAAGGAATACATCGTGAGGAAACCGGCATGTCCTGGAAGACATGTGATATTCACCAACCCGCACTGATCCCGCGTGGTGGATTACGGCCCATTTCCTCTCCTAGACACAGGAGGCCTGAGTCCCAGAAGTGGGAACATTAAAAAAGACTGATTATGCTTATGTTCCTATGGGACAATTTTCTACTTTCATGTGGGTGAAGCTGCTTGAAGCAGCTAGTTATATATAAAGGTGAACTTTGTATACAGATATGTAGGCTGATTATGCTATGCTATGCTATAAGTTTTGACTCTGGTCACTACGAAATGCAAAGAAAGAAAGAAAGAAAGAAAGAAAGAAAGAAAGAAAGAAAGAAAGAAATAAAGAAAGAAAGAAAGAAAGAAAGAAAGAAAGAAAACACGTTTATTTGGCACACAGGTACACACAAAACTGCAAGTTACTTGCATATCTATATGTGTTGCAGCTTTTACTCTTGTCTACCCTAGCTATATTCAGCACACACATGTTTCTCAGTTGGTAGTGAGTTACACGAATTCAGCCTTAGGGTGCTTTTCCATTAGAGCAGCACGCTGCTTAGCTGCGCAGAGTTGAAAGCTAAGCTACAAAACTATGTATACGTGTGCTTAACTAAAAACTTAGTGCAATGAATTTACGCCGAAGCGAGGTAGCTGTGCGAGGAAGATGCGTAGCTCGAGCTATGCGATTTATCGACAGTAGGAGAGTCATCTATAGTAAGCTTCGAGACTACGCATCCATTCGTATGAAAAAACATAGCTTAGTTGGACCCGATAACACTAGTGCTAAGCTATGGGACCAATGAATATGGTTGGTGGTTATCAAATGTTTCTATCCTCCTCTATGGAACAGTAATGCTAGGGAAGGAGATAGCTAAACGCGTGAGGGGTTGGACCCCTAGCCACCGCAACAGGAGTCGCCCCGGGCGTTAGAAGTCGCAGGGCAATCCTCTGCTATCGTGCTCCGGCTTGAGGACAACGAGCAATGAATAGGTCGCAGTTCGGACTTAGACCGAGTTGTCGACGGCGCGTGTCATGCGCTCCTCAAAGAGAAACCCTCGGAAACCCGAGATCCTATAAAGCAAAGGATAACTGAAGCACACAGGTGTGGTTTTAATCACTAAAAGTTTGACACATCCTCCTGCTCCACCGTGAAGCGGGACAAGTAATGGAATAATTTCGCAATTCAAAAAAATTGTCGCAATGTAGCATAGCGTATCTCTGGCGAAATAGCACCCTTAGGATGCGTATTTCGGACAGACAGAGCTCGTTACCGACCATTATTCCAGCCGCTTAGGCGATTGCTGCCGGACATAAGTACCGCCGGTATCTGGCTGGACGGGCTCACACAAAGAGCTTTTCATGCTGGTTATTTACAATTGATGGATAGAGGAATGATGTTTTAGATTGACGTAATTTTCTTTCCAATACAGGTATCTACTCGAAAACTCGCTTTCATCCCTATAGCATTTAGGCATTTACTATTTTTTGCACTAGTGCGGAAAAGTGCATAAGCTCGATTCTGTCACAATTTATTGTATAATTATTTTATCAGGCCACCCCTGCCAACTCTACAGAGGCTTTTATTTCTTCGTAAGTGTATTGAAAAACGTCGTTTGATACAAGTGAAAAGTCCGCCTCGCAATGACAAACTTTCAACACTAGTATCAAAATGTATCTATTATTTGTTTTGAGTAAACACGTAGATAATTCAATGTTACTGCGTTTTCGAAGCAATTCGATGCAAATGACGCGAATTTAACGCGACGCGGCGGCTTAGACCTACGTGCCAGTGCCTTCAAGTAAATATAGGTTGCGTGATTCCATTTAATGAAAAATAGTAAAAGAGCTCTTTTTTGTTTTTAGTATTATAATCTAAAGTATATTGCGTATCCAGTGAATATTAGTATTACATAGGCAAACAAGTAAGGATAATTAAATACATAATATCAAAAATAGTCGTGTGTATGTGTGTGTCGGAAACTCGAAAAGGGTGATTCTTCGAAACCGAGAGAATGTCTCATTCATCTGGCCTTGCTTTCGTACCTATCTATTTTGTGTCGTAAGTCACTGGCAGCAAATGAGTGCCTTTGTTACATTTAGAAAACTAACATGCAAATAAAACTATCAAATTGTAAAGAAAAAACAAGGCCAGACGAATGAGACACCCTCTCGATTTCAAAGAATTGTAGCGACATCTATGGCGTCACATAAGAACTAATCCTGCATCGCGCAATCAAAGTTCTCTGCGCGATTAGAACTTATAGAACAGCCAGAAATTCATCTATCGGGCAGTTGCCCACCAGACATAACATCCCGTCTGGCCAGAGGATTCTCCCTTTTCAACGGAGGTTTGCGGGACTTTACTCTCTGTTTCGCCTACCTCTAAAGAATCATCCTAAAAGTGAACCAAACCATAAGTGTGAACAAACCGAACAGTATTTCTCTAACGCCAATAGTGATTCTATTGCCGTTTTCAAACTTTTAAGGCAGTTAGGAACTGAAGGAAAATGCTAAGATGGTGTTAAGCCATTAGAACAGTGTAATAAAAAAATGCATATTTCCTTTTTATCCAAAAAACAAAAATGATAGAAAAAAGAACTATTTTGTGCACGCTACGTATCCGATAGTTAATAAAAAAAAAGCTTAACAAATATCTCTTCATCACACCTACTGTAACACGTAGCGCGTAGTACCGCGTACAATATTTCGATGAAAAATAGAAACTCATTTTAAAGTGGTGTTGGATTTTCAGCACGCGCCAGCCGGAAGCACACCCGAGGGTGTTATTGAAAACATTCATAAAATGCATTGGACTTCGTGAGTCCCCAAAAACAGAATTGTTCAGTTTCCTGCTAATTTTCTACAGTGCTTACCCAAAATATGAATATACATACAACATTAGTTTTAATATATTCGAAACTCGAAACACGTGTCTAGTATTTTTATGTAAAGAATTTATGTACAAAATTTCATAACTGTATTATGAAAGATCACAAAGTTATAAGCTTGTTATGTTACCTGGTTGTCTGCACAAATACCGGGCCATCCGAGCGACTAAGGGGTTTAACTATTAAGGTTTTTGCTTCCGCAGCCAGCTGTGCGCTGGCACCTAATGCCCGCTATGACCTGCCGTGACCTGTGTTGTACTTAGTAATAGTGCTGTCGAACTTGTGACTTTTTTAAATATTTTTGGGAAAATATATACATATATACAGGGTGTAAAAATTATTGGAACTGATTCTGGACAAACGATATTTAGGTTTCGCATATACTAAAAATAAGGTTGTATATATACCACTTTATAGAAACGTGTTTCTCAATGTGATGTTTCGTAAAAAATCCATATTATACAGATGCTCAAATGGCACCATTACAATCTTCAAGACCGCTGATGTCTCCATCTAAACATTCATAAAAATAAACTCGAAGTATCCTTTTTATACTTTCATAACTGATCCTATTTATTTAGTATAGTAGTATTTTAATCATTTTAATTGTAATAGCATCGATTTCTTTGAAAATATTAATTTAGTTTTTAAACTGTGTTTTTATATCGTATAATGTACCGATTGTTTCAACAAATTTATTCATTTGTTGTAAGTGAAAACTTGTAATTGGCCTTAAGCTTTAGTATACTAAGTTAACATGTTTTTATTAGCTGTAAGTTTTCCAAATAAAATAAAATAATCTGTTTGAAATGTCAATTTTTTACTGAATATTCATGAAAGTGTACTCAATGCCTACAACAAGGATACAATTTTTTTTTCTTGCTCTTTGTCTATTTGTTCCGGCTAATCTCCGAAAAAGTTGGATCGATTTTGACGAGACTTTCACTAATAGAACTGATGTTATACGGAGTAACTTAAACTCGGTTTTATTTTAGAAAAAGAATTAGGGTACAAAAAAATATCCTACAAATAGTGACTAAATTGCATTGCGAATCTAATGCGGATGAAGTCGTAGGCATTAGTAAGTTAATAATTAATTATCATGGAATTTTGTTTTTATATTTTTGTAAGAATTGTGCGTCTATTTAGGCAGAATAAACATGTTTTCTTTCTTTCTTTTCTTTCTATCAATAATTATTAAGACTAGTGGTGGCTCAAAGGTAACGTTCCCGACTTACGAGTTACAGGTCCCGGGTTCAAACTCAGTCAGGAGCATTACTTTGTGTAATTTATTTTATCATCACTGCTCTTAAAATAGTGACGGAAAACATCGTGAGGAAACCGGCATGTTCTAGAACCAAAAATTCGAAGACATGTGACACCTTCATCGTACTGAGCCCACGTGGTGGAATACGGCTTTTTTTAATTACCTCTCCTCATTGCTTACCCCAAATAATGGATTTACGCGTAATTTCGTTCCTCCTTAAATTCGTTAGATATACCTCCTTGGATTGTCTCTACAGGTGTTTCATGGTACTAGATTTTTCAGAACTGGTCTAGATTGAAGAGTTATGTTAAAAGAAAAATCACAATAATAAGAGCGTAATGTAATTCCAAGCATCATTGCAAAAACCAACAAAATGTAACAAAAACCCCAAAAGTCATACAATATTCAAATCTCATACCAAAACATGTAAGCTACCTTCTTCTCATACATAATTAACGTCACCATACCCTCATAGTACGCAAAAAACTCGTATCGTAACATTTCCGACGTTAATCTCATTATGAGGCCTTTTCGACCTCCAAACATAGAGTACGGAATTGACTAGAGACGCCATTACTATATTATATCTAGCCCAGTACTATGCCACTGCTGTTTCCATTGTTCCCAGCACTAGGCAACTTCTTGCCAATTGTATTTTTTTATTATATATTTATCTTTATTCCGAAAAGATAAGTAACTTATAAGATAAGCCCCACAAAACCATTGCAATCGTTTGACTGTGGAGTCGGTGAGTCTCTAGACATACATAAATGTACTTAAAATATTTCTAAATAATACAATTTTAGTAGGTTTTTTTTAGGTTCGTTATGTTTTGTTAAGTAATCAGATATCCTCGGTTTTTGTAACCAAGAATATTATTTAATTTATTTTGTATTCGTTATTCATTGCAGTCGACTAATTGTGCTGGCGATACCGAAACATTTGTGATTATCCATAGTAAAGCTTTTATTGTAGAATAATGGCGGGAGACATCCATCAGCACCCCTAGCCAAGTTACGACCGTTTCGTTTCGATTCTCTTGCGTCGAACGCCTCGAGTAGGCCACGCCTCCGATTCTTTTCTTCTGACGTCATCTCAACGCTCAGTCACGTGGTCAGAACAAAGGAATCGGAGGCGTGGCTTATAAAGATAATATCGTTATTATTGAGAGTTTGAAAGAACTCAACTTTCTCTCATTAAAATTGTGCAAACATAGCTAAATACTTTACTTAATAAACCTATTTTCTTTAATACGGTTAAAAAGCTTTTCTGGAAATCTAAAATAAATAAAAAAGTAACTAATTTTTGAAAATTCAAAACGGTATCTGCTGTTAAGTGTTGCGTCGTATCGTGCAGTATCTGGTTTGGAAGATTTCTTTAAATCTACGCAAGTTTCATAAGTCTCGAAAATGCGAATAAATAATCGTGATTCTCGATAAATTCGAGACCGAAACTTAGCCTTAATCATATTATCATATGATATTCGCGGTCAAAATTATATAATAAAATTGTAATCGTTCGGGTCGACCGACTTGAGCCGACTTTACCCGAACGAGCGTTTCATAACCGAGACAGTTATCTCAGTCTCATTAAATACCCACAAAATAAAGTGCTCAGCGTGTCTGATAGAATTTTTTACTTCAATAAATGTTCTGTCTCTAGTCGCAGGTGGCGACTCCGAGGTCTATATCGCAAATGAACACGAAACGATTACAAAGTCACACACTGCGGGAAACTGATAGTACTATTTAAATATGTGTAATTATGCTCACCCCTTTCGGCTCGCGTATAAGCATTTATACGATTGGCGAAGTTTTGAAAAGGTGAGGTGGTTATTGTGTGGCAAGATAGAAAGAGGTTTGCAACAGTTTTGAAAACTTTTTGCATGATTGAAATGTTTATTAATAGACTTTAGTCTCCCCGTTCGAACATACCATCATCGTTTGCTCGTCTATCTCAGACAAATCTGCATTGTTCTCATGTGATTTGAACATTACATATTAACTGTATGGACTTTAAAAGAGACTTTGACCCTTGAGTTTGTTTCGGTGTTTCTTCTCAGGGTAGTCAGCTAGGAAACACTGGCCTCATCTAGTTTAAAATGACGAAAAAAATTGACTTGTAAAAGTGTTTTTTTAACCGACTTCTAAAAAAGAAGGAGGTTCTCAATTCGGATGTTTGTATTTTTTTTTATGTTTGTTCGCGCATAACTTCGTCGCTTGTCAACCGATTTGAAAAATTCTTTATTTGTTGGAAAGGGTATATTTCCCAAATGGTCCCACAGTCACCAAGTCGGGATCTGATGATGGAATCTTGGCGAAATCAAGGGAACTCCTCAAATATTATAGGCAACAAAATAGTGATTTTGGTATTTTCATTGAGAACTTAAGCATTTACAGTCAAAAAGTAACATTTGATGAAGTGGGGCTGATGAAAAAGACCAGATATGGTCAATGGAACTTCTTACTCGCATAGATTTCAAAATAAAGATAGTTAAGCGTCTATGACAATACAAATAAATGAATGGTTCTGAATAGTTACGTTAAAAATGGTATCATCGAGGTGATGATGATGGTGGAGCAGGAAGGTAGACCCTGGAACAACTCCATAATTAATCAATGTTACCTAGCCGTGTTTGGGCTTATTAGAACTGTCATGTGATGCACTTTGGCTATAAGGTACTATCAAACTGATCTGATGATGGAGCTGGAAGGTTGAAGGTAGATACAGGAACTTCATAATAAAACAATGTAACCTAGCAGTGTTTGGGTTAATTGGAATTATCATGAGGAATAGGCACTCTGCTCTAATTATAAGTGTATCGCAACTAAAAAGTGTGAAATAAAAAACTTTTTACAAAAAAAAAGAAAACCGACTTCACTAAAAAACACTAAAAGGATCAAAATAACTTTAATTTCGGAAGTCGGTGTTAAATAAGATACACATAATACCGAGAAACACCGACTTCCAAAATTAAAGTTATTTTGATCCTTTTAGTGTTTTTTAGTGAAGTCGGTTTTCTTTTTTTTGTAAAAAGTTTTTTATTAAACCTAATTACAAAATAAATATCATTTATCATATATCGTCTTCTATTTTTCTTCTTTTTAGGGTACCGTACCTCAGTCTGCAAAAGCATAACGTTTCTCTATAGTGTCATTTTGTTACCCGTCTGCCCGTCTGTCAAGATCCTTTTTCTCAGGAACCTGTAATGGTATTAAGTTGAAATAGGTATTTACATTTAAAAATAGTAACTATAATTACATAAAAATATATAATAATAATAAAAAAATAAAACACTACACTAATTACAACTAACTAAAATCAAACTAAAATATGGCGTCAAAAAACTCTTCCACATCGCTGTCGACTGGTAATGTGCCCAAAAGTCTGGCGGCATTGCCACGCTGTATGGCAAGTTGAAATTAATATCAAATATTCAAGTCTGCTACGTCTTGAAACAGTGAAAAAATCCAACTTCTAAATCAACACAAATTCAAGATAAGACCGTTTATGCTTCGTTTAGACGTATATTTTGACACCGGCAAGGTAATAAAAACCTATAAGGTAATTTCCCTTGCCTTAGAATCCTGAAATTTGGCAGAAAGTAAGGGTACATATAACAAGTAAAGAAAAAATATCTGAAAACTGCAAATTTGTTGTCATACAACAAAATAATTAATTTTTTGCCATTTGGAAAAATCTTCGAGACTCGGTTCGGGAATTGAACTATTTTCCCGAACCGAGTTCCGAGTTATAAGTTTGTACGGAACTATCGGTGCGTGAGTTCGACTCGCACTTGACCGGGTTTTTTCACACTGTTTCACTTTATTTTATGTTGTCAAAATTATTTTGTATTTAAGTCGTCAGTGTGCTTATACATTCAAATAAATAATTTGAAGTTTCGAAGCAATACTATGTTTATTTCTTGGTTTTGTTGAAGGCTACCAAGAATAACCATAATTTCAAAGATAAATGAGCACATAGAAAACATCTGAATAACATCTACTATTTTAGCTTGTTTTTCCAATCTGATACCAGAAGTAAATGTTATTTTCGCAATGAATTTGCAGGTTTGTCTATTCAAAAGAGCTTTCTAACTTTCAATGGAGCAAAAATATTATTATGTAGAACGGCTAGCGTCACGCGTACATAATACCTCGCTTTCGAAGACTTTGTTCTGCAGTGGAACCAGCCGATTCATTGCTGATTATGCTGGAAATTAATATGACCTTGAATTTTTGGAAATCATACTTCCCACAATCATATATCACTCTCGTGATATTGGCCCTTACATGGGTGAAAGTTTGTGTCAATATTTGTATGTTTGTTACTTCTTCACGCTTGGACGGCTGCACTGATTTGGATGAAACTTGGTACACGAGTAGATCATGTCCTGAAATAATACATATGATACTTTATGTCCCGGGAGTTTGTGTGCTTGGAATAGTTTTATACAAAATAAAGCGGCTGCCTAGGTTTGTATCCACGACCTACAACTCATAGGTTGGGGACGTTGCCACTAGGTTACTGCTCCATTATTATCAGTATTGGTTACTTGTAATGAAAGGTACACTTTTTTAGGGTCCCGTACCTCAAAAGAAAAAATGGAACCCTTATAAGGTCACTTTGTGTTCCGTCTGTCTGTCTGTCTGACAACCCCTTATCTCGGGAATGCGTGGAGGTATCGAGTTGAAATTAAAACCATATATTTATTTCTGCAGTACTTTAAAGATGTGAAAAAATCAAACTACTGAGTTAACAAAAAAAAAGTTATAGCCATTTATGTCGCAAAAAACGTGTGTACTTCCCATTGACCTAGAATCCTGAAACTTGGCATGAAGCAAGGTCTCATAGCACAAGTATAGGTAAAAAACTGAAAACTTTAAATTTGTTGTTACGCCACAAAAATATTTTTTTTTTTCGATTCAGAAAAATCTTCGTAACTCATTTCGGAAATTGAACTGTTTTCAGAGGCAAGTTAATTGTACGGAACCCTCAGTGCGTGAGTCCGACGCGCACTTGCCCGGTTTTTTTTAATCATTAGATATTGATAAGTTTGCGGAGTATATTCATAGCTAGTTTATTTGACCTATATACTATGTTTTTATTTTATGTAAAAAACCCACATTCTCACAAATAGATCATTAAATAGCCATACTCTAAATTAAACACCTAAGTAGCATATAGTAGATCAAACCAATATCGTTTGTTATCTAGAGAAAAGTTAAATAGGACTTTTCTTCATGTAAATTGACATAATATCAGTACAGCATAGCAGTGCAGTGCACTATAGTCGGCCTTATAATGTTCCCACTGTTGGGACTCAGGTCTCCTCACTAGGAAAGGGAATGGGCCGTAATCCACCACGCGGGCCCAGTGCGTGTTGGTGGATGTCACATGTCTTCGAATTTTTGGTTCTAGGACATGGACGGACGGATGGATGGACGGTTTCCTCACGAAGTTTTCCTTCATCGTTTTGAGAGCAGTGGTGATGAAATAAATTACACAAAGTAACGCGCCTGGCTGAGTTTGATCCCGCGACCGGTTACCACTGCTACTATCAGTATACGAGTATATAATATTGATATTTATTAGTATGTGTTGATATTTTTGACTTATTTATGTAGCTTTATGTTGTACACTGGTTCCTGTCATCCAATGAGATTACTCTCTATAACGCAAAAATTTATTGGAAAAAAGATTTTTTTTTAAATTTATTACTAATATTTGAATTATTGTAATTTTTAATGTAATTAATTCATCTTTTTTAATTTAATTTATACATACATTTTATACGGTCGTATAAATTAAGAGCATGTAGGTACACACACAAACACACACAGACAGTGGTGGTGGTGTTTGGGACAGTGGTTACTGTGAATGATTTACCCACATGCCCTTAATTGATTTGTTTACACGGAACCACCCTCTGAACATGTAATCTAGAATATATTTTTTTAAAGTAGTTGTTGGTGTGGCTTATTAATAAAAAATAAAATAAAATGAAAAACTCATTGTTGAGTTAAGCTCGCCTTTGTATATTAATTGTCAAATCTTATGTGTATGTTTGTTAAGTTCTCGTGCACATGTTAATTGTATAACAGAATCAAACAAGGATTGCGTAAGAAATCAAGTTCTTTTTCTCCATACTCAAAACTTGTCATAGTTCCATGTAATCACCACTTACCTCCCATTTGTTCCCAGTTTCCGTTAATCCCCAAATATCACGCCTAATCTCCAGCTTACAACACGTATAACGCAGTCATTAGGGCACGTACACACTTCCAGGGTTTTTTTAAGGTGGGAAATCATCCAATGATTTTCCCCGCTCTAGGGTGTAGCAGGAGAGGGTGTGCAACATTTACTGACTATAACCACACCTGTGTCTTTCAGTTGCCTTTTGCGTTCTAAGAACACGGTTTCCTTTTGAAAACGAAAGATAATGATGCTTTAGTAATTTTTTTGTGAGTCTACATCAAAAATACTTTATTCACACCACGTCGGGGTCACCAGTTTGGAGGTATGCGGAACGAGAGTAAAATCCCGTAAATCTCCGTTGAAAAGGGAGGATCCTCCGACCAGACAGGTGTTATGTCTGGTGACGCCATAGATGTCGCTACAACTAGTCAGAAGTCCTTACCGGACGGCCGGACGGCGAGCTACCCATTGCTTTTCGTCCGCAAGCTTGCGCCTACCAGAACTGTGGGATTATTGGAAGGAGCCACCCTGGAACGCAAAAGGCAACACGGGTGGGTTAAAGTTCAAAGATCCATCCAGAGTGAGAGAAGTTCTTTGATGTTTTCTCGCAAACAAAGAAAGTGTTGATACACACACTAGCAAATCATATACAAAGTACACGCAAATTAGGGAGCTTGATTGATTAATTACTTAATGTATGAAGTCTAGGTTTGACGAAGGTGCTAAGTTGAGATAGGGTTAATAGATGATGGAGGTCTTGAGTTTGATTTTATGTTTGTGGCTCCATTCCCTGATGCCCTAAAGTTATTCGGCTACGTAATTTTGACATGTTGATCTCAAAACTATGAAATAAGATTGTTTGTGAGTTCACAAATTGTTTAATGACCTTTCCAAACGCCTTGTTTATGTGCAAATATAAAGCGAGGGCATCATTTTAAATTCGAGCTAAATTTTTAGCAGCCAAAAAGTAATATGGTAAAAAAACATTAAGATAAATACACCGTGTTTGATATCATTTGAAAGAGCTTCACTTTTATATTTCGAAAATATTGCTTAAATTTAAATTTACCCTACTATTTTTAGCAGATAAAAAGGCCGTAGTCACACGTTATAGATACCAAGCGAAACACTTTAATAACGTGTAACAGCGGCTTTTCTTTTTGTTTTCATCTTTTTTCTCCAGTAACCTTGTTTATTTCAGCATCCTGAAAATCTTATTTCATACTTTTTCAGCGTCGTTTTTTTTTGTCGTAGTCGGGTTTTATTTATTTTTTTACTTTTTTATATGTTACATCGGAAATCATTAAATTACCTCTCGTAGCTCTGGGTGGAGCCGGAGTGTCAGACTTTTATTGACTAAACTGAGCAGCCATGATTAAAGTAGTGTTGCAACCTATTTTATTTAGATTTCGAAGGTGGGAGAATTTTTCGGTAGTCCAGTAAAAGGTTTTCTAATCATGTTTTGGGGGCCCCCCGAGCTTTGCCTGCCAGCTACGCCAGTGTATACAAATATGAACAGTCGCAAACTTTCTTAAAGTGAGTAATTGCATAACATAATAGCATAATCAGCCTTTTAATGTTCCCACTGCTGGGACATAGGCCTCCTCTATAGGAGAAGCAATGGGCTGTAATCCACCACGCGGGCCCAGTGCGGGTTGGTGAATGTTACATTTTTGGTTCTAGGACATGCCGGTTTCCTCACGATGTTTTCCTTCACCGTTTTGAGAGTGGTGATGAAATAAATTACACAAAGCAATGCGCCTGGCTGGGTTTGAAGCCGCGAGTGAGTCATTGGGTTCAGTTTGAATTTACTGATTTAACTTAGGCAAGTCCTCTTGATTACTTAAAGGATCTAAGTCATGATTTACTTATACGAAGTTCACAGGACCTAAAATATCACCCAGCTACCCACACAAAAACCGGGACAGCTGTCTCCAACCCATCCAAATATTCCTTTCATCACAAACACACTGCCCTTCAACCCAACACTTTCACAAATGCCACAATAACATAATATGAATTCCCCGCATCAACTTAACCAGCACCTCTATACTCCAGCCTCATTCCACAGACAGGTCACTCCATACAAAGTTCCAGTTACATGAATAGTTCTATTCAGCGCACGTTCAAATGGCATATGTAAATAACTACAGACTAAGGACGGTTGAAAAGTGCGGGGAAACATTACAGTTTTAGAATCGATTGTCACAGAGGTCATTTTTCTACAGACGGAGGTGGAAGTTCTGAGCTTGACCTCTTGTTGTTTTGTGGGTTTTATTTTGAAGTGGGAAATCATCCAATGATTTCTCCTGCTCTAGGGTGTCCGTAGTTGCCGGGTCAGTCTTTTATTGACTTTAACTCATCTGTGTCCTTCAGTTGCCCTATGCGTTTTAGGATCACGAGTTTTCATTTCAGATAATTTCCCGTGGTTCTATTGGACATCTTTCTGACGCATGTGTGGAACACTACGCGCTGTCGATGACATGGACTTGCTCCTTATCGGACAACCGCACGCCTAGCTACCCATTGCTCGCCGTCGGTCTCGGTGCTACATGAAGCGAGCAGCGACGATTTGTAGCGTGTGACGACGACCACCATCATTGTGTTCGGTGATTTTATATAAAATGTATGGAAACTCAAGGAAACAGATTGCTGGTGGCGTTATGTAGTTGTGGTCGATGGCCCGTGTGCTGATTGATTTTTTTTTTAATTGAGGTTTTGTTACATTTTTAAGCGCCACAAGTTTGCGGAGGTGGATGCGAAGATGCGATTCCTTGCGGAAGTTTCGCATTTACGCAAGTGAAAAAGAGGTATTGTCACAGCCCTAGTTTCAGTGTAGAGAACTTTCATAGTACGCAGTGGACTAGCGGTATTGAAGGGTCTAAAGTATTCACAGTTGTTGTGTCTTGAGTTTGTGACCTTTTCATATATTTAGTTGAGTACGTGTTTATATTTAGATATGGACTTTGAAAAGACTGGTTCGCTGTTGGCAACTCTCTTAGTACCACTTTGTAAGTTCAAGAACTGGAATTTGTGACAAATATAGGTTACATTACGGTTTTTATTAAATGTAGCTTCTGCCAGCGGCTTCGCTCGCGTTAAAATAGGTTTTTCCACACAAATGTGGAGTGGACACCCATTTCATCCCCTTAGTGGTGGTGTTTCCTAAAATCCGTTCTTAGCGGATGTCTAAACTCTATAAGGAACCTACCTACCAAATTTTAAGTTTGTAGGTGTTATGGTTTCTGAGATTTCGTGATTAATCAGTGATTTCGCTTTTATATATACATAGATTTAAAAGACATCGGAGGAATAGTATCAAGAACTGCCTCGTGTTTTGTTAATTTAGTTGGGTATTACGTGCTATTAAAGAAACATAAAATATTTATTTAATACTCGTACAGGACGTTGATTAATCTCACACGGGACACAAGCTTTTGTTTCCTTTCAAAAAACAATTATACCAAAGTGAGAATGAACGCCACAAGATAATCCCGCAGCCTCTAAACGACCCCTAACACATTCACAAGCAGATGCTACGAACTGGCGAGCGATAGGCATCGGAAAACACTTTGCCTACATCCTGGCTCAACGATCTCGATGCTAGCTAGGTGAGAATGAAGTGCCGATGGGATGCCGAGTGAAATATTGAATCAGCCTCAATCAGCGCTGAGGGATTTATGGAGAGACTAGTACTCAACCCGCGTCTTCGTTTGCGAGAATGTTTTTATAAAAACTTATCCGTATTTTGATTTAGTTAAAAAAAAAAAACTAATAATGACAGGTCCATCTTGTGGGAGGCCTTCCAACGCTGCGTTTTCCGGTGCGCGGTTGCCACTCTAGAACCTTTTGGCTCCATCGACCATCCGTTCTACGAGCGTTGTGCCCTGCCCACTGCCACTTTTTCTTTTGTGGGCTTCGAGGGAATGCGGTGGATGCGAGACGCAGAGGACCTGTCGTTGTGGCGACGCTTGGGGGAGGCCTATGTCCAACAGTGAAAGTCTTTCGGCTGAAATGATGATGATAAATAATGACAGTCTTTACTTTGGTCAAAATTTGTGCAGGTTTCAAGTTTATCCTTTTTTGCAAGTCCTTTTTTGGAAATTCTACTGGGGGTTATTTGGAAAAATAAATTATGACAACCTTACGTATTTATGCTAACTTTTATGAATCTTAAAATACAGAATGAGATTTTGCATACAACAGAAGTTTCCCGTTTTCACACCCTTAGGCAAAATGTCTGAAAACCCCGTCTTAGTACTATATCATAAATTCTTTTATGACGTAGGTGAGCTTGGCCAGCTTTGTGCAACATTTCATACTTAGTCGCAGTAGGTTTGGCTGTGCGTTGATATGTCAGTGAGACAGCTTCTCCTTTTATATACAGACTATATAGCTTCTGCCAGCGCCGCGGCTTCGCTCGCATGAAAGAAGTTTCTGTATACAACTTTGGACACCAGTTTCAACCCCTCAGGGTCTGAATTTTACAAAATTCTTTGTCCTAGGGTTCGCCTACGTCATTAAAAGAAGTCTTGTACAATATTTTACATTCCTAATCGCTGTAGTTTCGGTTGTGCGTTCATATGTCAGTCAGTTTTTTTTTGAGGTGGGAAAATCATCCTATGACAGGCGGGGGAGGCAGACAGAGCGGGGGACCGCCCTTAGGCGGAGCGGGAGATAGTGTCAGAGTTTTACTGACTAAAAACCCACTCTTGTTCCTTCGTTGCCGTTCATGCCAGGGCCAAGTCTTCCTTTCAAAATCAGACCCTTAGCCGCAGTAGGCTTCGACCCTGCTGTTCCCCTACGGTTGCTAACATTTCCTTGAGCTGCACGCACGATGTCGACGACTTGGGCTCGGTCCGAACGGTTACTGGACGGTCGGATGGCGAGCTAACCATTGCTCGCCGTCCGCAAGCCCGCGCCTACGGTGGCCGGAAAGCGGGATCGGAATCCTGGTGGTTGGGGCGCGGGGGCCATTGCCTTGCGCGTGCACGTGCGGCCGCCTCCTTTGCTAGAATTACTGCTTCACAAAAGGAAAGGCAACCGAGCCTTGGTATAGGCCATGTACCAAGGCTCGGCATATATCAGTCAGTTAGTTTCTCTTTTAATATACGAGTATAGTTATTTTTAGTATATGCAAAACCTGAATTTAGTTTGTTCAGAATCAGTAACTGAATCGAATCCAATACATTTTTGCACCATGTTATATATTTTTTCGCAAAACATATTTAAAAAAGGTAAACAAGTTGGACAATAAGTACGACACAAGTCACGCTAGGTCATTGCGGGCATTGGGAACCAGCGCACTTTTGGGCGCGGGAGCAAATCAACCCCTCAGTCACCCGGATGGCCCGGTGACCATGTATTTGTGCGGACCACCAGGTAACAAGCTTATAAATTTGTGATTTTTCATGATACAGTTATGAAATTTTGAAATTGTGCATAGATTCTTTACATAAAAATACTAGACGCGTGTTTCGGGATTCGTATATACAAAAACTAATGTTATATACTTAATTCAGATTTTCTCAATATATACGAAACACCTGTAGAATTATTTCACTCACCGCATGTATTACGACCCCATACCTCATTATTATGCGAGGTGAAAACAAGTGTCGATGGGTTTTGTACGTGAGCTCTGAGAGTGAAAGCGGTATTAAGGTCATTTGGGGAAAAACAGGGTAATTTGCAACCGGGTAATATGAAGATACGTGATGTATCTCTTGCTCTCGTATATTTGTATCTTATATAACCTGTAACGAACTTATGTAATCTATCTATGACGGGAAGTTTTTATTAGAAACAGTGTCCTAAGAAGCGCCCAACCCGTGATATATATATATTTATTTATTTATTTATTCAACCAGAACGACAAAATGCCAGTTACACTGATTACATTAGTTAGAAATAATGTTAAATATATTAAAGAAAATATAACACAGATAATATAACTAAACCTATCACTCAGTCTTCTCGCAAATCACCAGACATTCAGTCAGTATCTCCTTCCATTCATCAGCGAATAGATCTAGTCTAGGACTGGATTCAAGGAGAGCGTTGAGTGCGATTAACATTCGCGGAATAGGTGACATACGTCGTGCAACCGTACGGCAACTTGGCACTACAAATAATTTATGCCGTCTTGCCCGGCAGTAGTTAACGGGAACAAAAATTTTACACAAATCCCAATGCAAACTAGGCGAGTCAATGGTTCCGTGTATGATCTTGTAGGCAGTTATAAGCTGATCAAATGCTCGTCTAACCTGGAGCGAAGTAAAGCCCAAACAACCAAACAGAAATTGGGTTGGGTACAAAAATGGATAGTAGCCAAACCTATGTTTGTAGAAATACCTTAAGAATGCTTTTTGGACTTTTTCTATCATACGGGTACAGGATTTCTCATATGGATTCCAAACACTAGAGCTTGAATCAAGTTTACTTCTCAAGCCCACGTCTATCATGGCTCGTAGTTGGGGTCGGAGTATCGGCAAGCCAACTATGCTGGGGTCGAGTTTCAGTCTAACTGAATGCTGATTACCTGACCTCTACAACCCATTAACTGGGTAACATGACATCCCTTGGTAATGACTGTCAAAGATCTAAGATCTACAAATGACAATGGCTTAAACGTACTTTCTGAGGTACGAAGGTATCTCGTAAGCGTAGGGGCGCAGCAGGGCCGAAGTCCATTGGGGCCATGGGTTGTCCAAGAAAGTTTGACCCAAGGCATATTAATTTAAGTTTTATACCTCCCGTTCCTGACAAAAAGAGTCTTGACAGATGGGCAGACGGACTGACAGACTACAAAGTAATTCTATAAGGGTTCCGTTTTTGCTGACTTAGGTACAGAACCTTAAAAAAAACCTACTGTGAACTATTCACAGGACGATCCAAAAATTACGTTCGCTCCCTTAAAGTAATGCTAAGAATAGAAATAAGTGCTCCGAGTGACTTGTCTTCAATACTGCGATAGAAAAGGGTTTCTGTGACAAAAAGCTCTGATTCAATGGCCACCATTGTATCATAGCTCTTATGACCAGCCCATTGATCAATGGTGAAATCAAGCGTGTAAGTTATATTTGATGAAGATTTCGGCTTCGTAAAGTTTAGGTTTTTTTTAGGATTCCGTACCTCCAAAGGAAGTCCGTTTTATTCTTTCGAGGTACGGAACCCTTATAGGATCATCGAGCATCGAAGGACTGGTCCAATTTGCCTGCTGTGGTCACTATAATCTAGGTGTCTTCTAGGCTAGAGTGAGTAGGCTCTTAATAAACTAGTGCGCCTCACCATCAATGATTGCATATCTGCTTATCATCAGGTGGGATCGCAGCCAAGCACTGGTTAATACCAATAAAAAAAAATCACTTTGTTGTCTGTCTGTCTGTTTGTCAAGACCCTTTATCTCAGGAATGCGTGGAGGTATCGAGTTGAAATTAAAACCATATACTCAGGTTTACGCATCCTTGAAGCTGTGAAAAAATCAAATTTCTGAGTCAACTAACACAGAAGATACGGCCGTTCATGTCGTAAAAAACGTGTATTTCGACACACTTAAGGGAATCAAAATTGATAGGGTACTTTCCGTTGACCTAGAATCCTGAAATTTGGCATGAAGCAAGGTCTCATAGCACAAGTATAGGAAAAAATCTGGAAACTGTCTAATTTTGTAGTTACGTCACGTTACGCAAAAATCTTCGTAACTCAATTCGGGAATTGAACTGTTTTCATATGTAAGTTTGTACGGAACCATCAGTGCGCAAGCCCGACTTGCACCTGCCCAGTCTTTTTTTATTATTGATAAGTTCGCGCTTAACCACTATTTCACCTGATGGTAACCGATGAGTTTCATTTTTGAGTTGAGCAATCATCCAATGACTTTTCACGCTCTAGGATGGAGCAAAAAGGCGTGTCAGACTTTTACTGGCTAACACCTGAGTTTTTCAGTTACCCTTTGTGTTCTAGGGTTTCCTTTTCAGAAATTCCCCGTGGCCCTAGCGGGCATCAGACTTGTTGGGCCCCTACGGTTATGCAGACATCTCTTTGAGAGGTGCGTGGATCACTACGCACCGTCGACGACGTTTACTGAATGGCCGGACGACGCAATGGGCAGCAATGGGTAGCTACCCATTGCTCGTCCGCAAACCCGAGACTACAGTGGCCGTTAGTAGTGTTGGAACATCCCGATGCTCGAGGCGTCTCCTGTCGCAGCGGCTGGGGCGTGAGAATGCGGCCGCCTTAAAACTTATAGGTAAGAAACACAAAAACGGGACCAATTCACTTCAGTAAAATAAAAAATCTTGACTAGTTTACGTAGCCAGATTAAGCATCAGCTGAGAAAACAATAAAATCTTTTTATCCTTCTCAATCTAAAAGTAATTACAAAGTCTTGCAGTAAGCTTAGTCGATTCAGAGTTTTAAGAGCCAATAGATAGCAGATAAGACTATGTAGGACATAGGTCAGTGACCTAGTCTAGTAAATAAGTCTTTCATTTTAGTTAATTTAGAAAATGCCTCGTTCAGGTGCCTTAAGGTACCAGAAATACACTTTATTTTTTACACAGATATCACGACATTATCTGCCTTTGTTTTGTTAATGTTTTTGGCTTAATTTTTTTAAGCAATATTTTAACTAGAAAGTTTGAATAGTAAATTTATTTAACATTAGAATGCTGCGCGCCAAAACTAAGATACAAGATGTTGCCCGAAAAGCTGCCAGTCTGAAGTGGGATTGGGCCGGACATGTCTGCCGCATGTCAGATTAACGGTGGGCTAAAAGAGCCACTTATTGGGTCCCACTAAACGCAAGGCGACACCGCGGCAGACCAAGGCGAAGGTGGAGAGATGAACTGGAAAAATACCAGAAGGACTGGCCCGCAATGGCCGAAAACAGACTTGTGTGGAAAAGGGAAAGGGTGGCCTTTGCTCAGCAGTGGGACATAAATGGGCTATAAATAATAATAATAGAATATAGATCTACAAATCCTAATGCTTTTGTAGTATTTGGCAGCAAAAATAGCACGTCAACCTTCTGGGCAAACTTTGAAGTCAACACTACAATATTTTTTTTTTGATTCCACACATTGTCGAGTTGCGCAGACACTTGAGATACAAAACTAAAGCAATTTTACGTCACAATATCCATTAGGAATCAATTTGTGAATAATTGAAACATCCACTGAACTCTGCAAGTTAGCTTTGGCCCCCGGACCCTTTCCAAAGGCCAGAGTGCCAGGTGTATGAAAAACAGTGAAAATGTATGTCGAGTTGCATCCCCTTAAGTTGGGGTTTCCGTTAAGATTATACAAGTACTGCTCTATGAAAGTAAAAGTTACAGGTTCGAGCGTAGCCATTTTATTGCTAGATTGCGCTGAAGTCTACATTTTTAGTTTGTTTTATTGCCTGCGCCAGCATGCGTGTCAGGGGCAATAATTCGAGTACACCCGTGTAAAATGTTTAGCGTATAGGCAATTTAAAAATCACTCTTTTCTCATGTATTTACAAAAACTGTAAAAATTACGATACACGAATTTCGGGTTGCAAATTAAGAATTAACCACATCGCTTAATTTTTTGTCCATTAAAAAAAAAAAATCTTAGGCGGTGCGTCATAACCTCATTTTTTTTTCTTGTGTTTAGTGGTACATCATCATCTTCCTGCCAAAGTTCCGTTTTATTTGGGGTCGGCGCAATACGTTCTTTTCTTCCATTCTATTTGGTGGTACATCTTCCAATAAAGGTTCACCATCCAACCACCAGTGTATGAACCGAGCATTACAAGGCAATGAATAAGTATACGCAAAAAATATTGTCAAGACCTCCGGCATATCAGTCAGGGCCACTAACCACTAGACCAACAGGCCAGTCAAATTCTATTAGGAAAAAAAGGTTAAGAGTCTTTTATTTCAAGGTATTAATGGTCCAAAAGCAATAAATGTTAACAGGAATTCATGCTATTTCTTCCAGGTTACCTTTTATGAGTATAAAGGAATTCTAGGAACATGAAATTAATATGAAATTCTGTTTTCCTGTGAAACTCTCGCAGTTTATGTCATTTATGAGGAATTCGGGTGAAACCTTTAGTAATTATAAATATGAGAAGCATGTAATATAGTTTGAGGATATTTGCAGTTTCAGGATAACATGTTTTTAAAGTATTCATTTTGAATAGCGAGAAGGGAGAATGTGGGTGGTTTTGAGTTAGTATGTCGTGGCTAGATCTTAGAATTGATGACTTCATGATATGTTCAACTAAAACTGGCCAGGTCGTTTAAATGTTTTTTTTTGTCTTTTGTTTTCGGTGGGAAAATCATCCAATAAGATCCCCCGCTCTTGGGCGGAACGGGAGGGTGTGTCACACTTTTACTGACTAAAAACTGAGTCCTGTTCCTTCGTTGCCTTTCATACCAGGGCCGAGTCTTCTTTTTATAATCAGACCCTTGGCTTCGACCCTGCTGGGCCCCTACGGTTTGCTGACATCTCCTTGAGGCGCGCTTGGAACAGTACGCACCGTCGACGACTTGGGCTCGGTCCAGACGGTTACCGGGCGATCGGACGGCGAGCTACCCATTGCTCGCCGTCACCTCGCCATCGACCAGCTGTTCTGCGAGAACTGTGCACTGCGCGATGTCATGTAATATTGGCGATACTAAGGGTTATGTCGGTAACCTTGGTTCGTCGGCGGATATCTTCATTTCTGATTCGATCACGCAAAGAAACTCCGGAAACATTATAACGGTTCCATTAATAAGTACGGACTTCCAGGACTTCCAAAGCGTAAGAAGTTTAAAACTTCTTATCACTGTCTAAAATCTCAAGTAATTACCCGTTTCAGACCAACTCTGTTCTTTACTTTAGTAGGTCACAGATTTAGGGCAAGATGCAAGGTGTTCACATATAATGAATTTGATTAAACAACCAAATTGTACGTCTTGAAGGATTTTACAGACTTCCAACTAACTGTTAGCGCCTAATTCAGCTTACGCTATATAAAAAAAATATATAACAGCGCTGGTATTCTGTTAGGACCTGCTGTAAAACCACGAACGCACTTACAGAATGTTTGATAAACTAAATAAAAAAATTGAAAATCATCATCTCTAAGTCCCTAGCCTTTTTCCAACTAGCTTGGGGTCACGGTGGAGCACACGGTGGAGGTGTGCCCCGCTTTTGCAGAGCAACGCCGTGTCCTCATGGAGGCGATCGACGGCGGCGATTTCTTGCACCGGGCCCTGGTACAGGCCATGGTCCGGAGCGAGGAGGAGTGGCAGATAGTCGCCTCCTTCTGCGAAGCAGTAATGCTAGCAAAGGAGGCGGCCGATCGCGTGAGGTGAGTCCTCACGCCCCAACCGCCGCCGGGATTCCGATCCCGATTTCTGGCCACCGTAGGCGCGGGCTTGCGGACGGCGAGCAATGGGTGGCTTGCCGTCTGACCGTCCGGTAACCGTCCGAACCAAACCCGAGTCGTCGACGGCGCGTACTGTTCCACGCGCGCCTCAGAGAGTTGTCAGCAAATCGTAGGGGCCCAATAGGGTCGAAGCCTACTGGGACCACGGGTAGTGTGAAAGTGAAACTCGGGGCCCTGGGATAAAGGCAAAGAAGGAATAGGAGTGGGTTTTTAGTCAGTAAAAGTCTGACACTATCTCGCGCTCCGCCCAAGAGCGGGATTTGTCATAAGATGATTTTCCCATCCAATAAAAAAAAAACTTGGGGTCGGCTTCCAGTCTAACCAGATGCAGCTGAATATCTGTGTTTTACATGGAACGACTGCCTATCAGAGCTCAACAACCTAGTTACTGGGCAACACGATACTCCTTGGTTTGGTGAAGAATGCAAGATGATAGTGTCAGAATGTATGACATTTTGTGAGATGAATGTATGACTGTGTGTAATATTTATTAATTAGGTCCCAACAAAAGTCCTGCGTGTCTTCTGACTTCTATTTTTAATTTTAATTATTGTTTTATATTTTTTCTGTATGGTGTAATTGGCTTCGGCCGTTCTTTTTAAATAAATAAATAAATAGGCTGAGGATCAGACCTTATGGCGTCTGGCTGCGTTTAACGACTGTCAAAAATCTACAAATGATAACCAGGACGCTTCACGTGCTTTCCGAGGCACAACAACAACCAGCAACAGTAGGTATATTATAAGGCCGACTATGCTATGCTATGCTAATCTCATGCATGAGAGACGAGTGCCTAACCACTGCACACTGTGGGGAAATCACGACACAAAAAAAAAAACATAGAAAAAATAAATTATTTTTCATTTTGTTTATACTCTCCCCAAAATTCATTCCAGGTATTTTTTTCTCAAACCTGGAAGACCAAATCAAGAAAATAAAATAGACTACACACAAAATGCTACCAATTACCACTGCTGTAACACACCCCCACCCTTAATAGCAAGTCATACCTTTAGTGGCCAGTCATACTCAGGCACACTACAAATGGAATAGGTATGAAATGTGCCGACTAACGCTCCTATATTACTACTGTGAAGTGAATTGATCAAGGAGAATATCCATGCAGAAATAAAAAGCATTCCAAGAATGATAGAAATGAGTTCTATTCATGTGAAAAATGGTTACTAATGGAGGGAGGTATATTCTGTTCTCGAGCTGTCGAGCCTTTGTCAATTGAAATTCTATCATTTATGTTCAAGACTTGTTAACGTTGTGATAAGTCACTTTTTAGCAATAATACCCAATGAACTTTATTTTATTTATTTTACAATTCATGTACACATTTAAATAATAAAAGAAAAAAAGACGGAAACAGAAAAATAGATCTTATGTGATGCTTAATTCTACGGAAATCTCTTTCAGCATACCTGCGAAAGGGAAATCGGATGGCTTTCACGCCATCATGCGTAAGAAAGCGGCTTCCTTACAACGCTTGCGTAACAGCATCCTGAAAATGATTGCTGTCAGGCCGGATTGCCCCATTCGGAAATGTACTTGCAACCCACGCGGCTTCGCACGGGTGCAATGCATTGTGGGTTGCACCTAAAAGATGGACATATACCATTGCAGGCTTTTTTGTAGACTTTGTAAGGTGTACGATACTGTAGTACATTATTTTGATCTATCTCTTAGGGTTCAGCCAGCGTTTGCAATGTAAGCATAAAAAATGTGTTTATTTACAACATCACAATAGAAACTTCTAAAATCATCAGTGTTTCTCTACTATATTGTGCGTGTATTAAACATATAAACCTTCCTCTTGAATCACTCTATCTATTAAAAAACCGCATCAAAATCCGTTGCAAAGTTTTAAAGATCTAAGCATACATAGGGATAGACAGACACGAAAAGCGACTTTGTTTTATACTATGTAGTGATAAGCACTTTTTGTTATTTACATACTAACAATATATGGACTATTGGGTCTGAATTAATTTTTTTTTTACAACTAAATATACTATACATACTGAATAAAAAAATACATACTTTTAAGCAACTACGACGAAATAGAAAAATAATGTTCTTTCACTCCTTTTTTGAAAACTGCAACTTTGTTTTTATAGGGGGTATTTCGAATTAAGGATCAACAATATGTCAACCAAATATTGGTATGAGACCAATATTTGGTTGAGCTGAGCAAGTGTGACTGTTTAGCGCAGGACCTGGGTTTGATTTCCAGGTGGGTGTTCCAGGGACAAAAGTCTGTGACCAGTGCGTGTTGCCAGTGACGATGTAGCTCTGAAACGTGGAAAGACGTGGTGGTTCACAATGGGCCTCATCAGAAGGCTTAAAGACAGGTCAATGGAGAGGATTATACTCGGGGGTTCCTTGGGTGATCAGATCAGAAATGTAAATATCTGCAAGATAATCAAGGTTACCGGACATAGCCCGAAAAATCGCCAAACTTAAGTGGCAGTGGGCAGGACACATTGCTCGCAGAGCGATCGAAGGGGACAAAAGGATTAGGAGTAGCAACCACGTAGCGGAAGATCGCAGCGTTGGAAGATCTCCCACAAGGTGGACCGACGGCCTGGTGGTTTGGTGGTCTGACATCCCCGTGCCTCGAAAAGCACTTAAAGCTGTAAGTGCTGCCTATCTCTGACCACACATGATTGGACTATGAAAGAAACAGAGAGTAAACCTGTGTTGCGCACACATTTGACTTGGGCACAATAATATCTTCTGTGTACTTAGCTTATCTTGGTTAAAATTGGCCACCGTGACTGAAATACGCTCTGGGGGATTATAACTATTGAGAACTAGGATTTATCCGTCCTTATGCAAGGGCTTGGTTCAGTGTCAGACAAGGTATTAACTACTATATTGATATAATCTTTTTTTGTAGTTGGAAATCATCCAGTAATTTCTTAAAGGGTGGTAAGTAAAAGGAGTCGTAAGTGGTGTAAGACTGTCGTTTATTTGGTTTACACAATAATATGCAACGTGTAGTATAATGAACGTACATCCTGAAAGTAGTATGTTCAGAATAGGTAATAGTTTTGTCCTAAAAAAAATATTTTAGGAAAAAAAATACCTGTTTGATAATTTCTTGATAAATCTTGATTACTGACTGAGAAAGGGGCTCGCCTACGGTAGCTGGAAATTGGGGTCGAGGATCCCGATTTCTAGCCAGGCAAATCCGTAGGCATGCGGTCGGCGAGCATTGAACAGCTAGCCGTCCGCCCGTCCAGTAACCGTCCGGACCGAGTCCAAGTTATCGACGGCGCGTAGCGTTCCACGCGTGTCTCAAGGATATGTCAGCAAAACCGTAAGAGCCCAGCAGGGTCGAAGCCTACTGGGGCCATGGGTTATGCGAAAGTAAACCGCGGAGCCTTGGAAAGAAGGCAAACAAGGTTACATAGGAGTGAGTTTTAGTCAGTAAAACTCTGACACGAAGAGTAGGAGAAGTCATTGGATGACTTCCCACCTAAAAAAAGCCTGATTGTGTGTGCGTGTGTAGATACAGAAGTGACACCAACGAACGCCTTGTAATAAAAGGAAAGGTGGACGAGACGTGGCCGCGTGGTCGATCACCGATGCGATAACAGACCAGATTTAAAAGGCTATTGACGGCCCATTGAACGAGTGCGCCTGGATGATTGTCAGCACGTAAAAGTGGCGGGAAGTCGTGGGGAAGTTGGAAGTGGGAAGCTGACATGGTACGCCATGACAGCTTGAATTAAGATTGTAACTTAATTTTCTAATTGGGGTTTATAACGGCCTGGTCACAGCTTCGGTCTTAGCAGAGCGCGGCGCGGCGAGCGGGGTGGCATTGGTAAGTGGAACGTTTTCGCTATGTCGACACCGCCATCGGCCCTCATCGCATTATGCGTGAGGCCACAGCTTTATGCTGAGCGTTCGGCCGTTTTGCGCGGATGTGACGCATATCTTCCCTATCTATTTATTATGTTTGTTAGCTAGTTTTAAGATTGCGTCATTTCTCACAAATAAACTGTTTTTCTTTCTTTCTTTCTTTCTATGAGCTGCGTCTCGTTGCGTGCTTCAAATATTTTCATATTTTTGACCTTACCGATTGCCGCCCCGCGCTTAGCTACCGATCACAGCGGCAAGTTCGTGAACGGGCCGTAAGGGTATGTATTATGCCAGTTACATTATGTATAGGACTTACAACTACTATTTCACACTCTCCCGCTTTGACTGTTTTACTGATCCAGGAATCCACCTGTATTCCTTCAGTTGTCCTTTATTTTCCTCTTTCAAACAATCCTACAGCCCAGATTAATGTAATTTGAAACAATTTATTTCTGTGATATGAGAGAATAGTTCACTACCAATCATAGTTTCATTGGCTGAGAAAACTATCCAAGAACGAATCAAAAGAATAACTTTTGTTTCACTATTCTTGTTGTAACAATGCTTATTACAAAGGAAAACTTGTTTGATCAACTGTAATTAATCAACATCGTCATTATTAAGCTATTGTTTCTTACAATAGTACGTCGGAAATCAGATTGACTTCTTTCTAAAGACCATTGCGAATCTATCTACAGTATATACGATATGATATTTCGATTTATTGCTAGCAAAAACGAATGTATATGTTTATCTATACTAATATTATAAAGAGGAAAGATATTTATTATTTATTTATTTACCTTTATTCCAAAAAGGGAAGTAAATTATAAGATAAGCCCCACAAAACCGTTGCAATGGTTTGACTGTGGGGTCGGTGAGTCTCTAGACATACTTAAATGTACTTAAAACATTTCTAAATAATATAATTTTAATTTGCATCTAAATCTATTTGTGTTTGTTTCACTCCTCATGTCTGCTGGCAGACTGTTCAATAGGTATGGTACATTTTCTTTTTTAGTGTTGTCACCAAAGTAATTGGTGACTTTGGGTAAATTGAATCTGCTAGCAGCCATAGATTGTGATTATGATTTTTGTTTGTTTGTATATTACAATTTAACTCAAAAAGCCCTTACGCTCCACCCAAGAGCGAGAGGAGTCACTGGATGATTTCCCACCTAAGAAAAGAAAGTAGTTTGTAGTTTGGTAGTAGTTTGTAGTGACATACATCACTACATATAATAAAACAAAGCCACTTCCCGCTGTCTGTCCCTATGTATGCTTAGATCTTTAAAACTACGCACCGGATTTTCGATGCAGTTTTTTTTAATTGATAGAATGATGTTTATATGTATAATACATGCATAATACAGTAAAGGAACACTGATAGTTTAAGAGGTTTCTTATGTGATGTCGTAAATAAACACATTTATTTGTACTTACATTGCAAACGCTGGCTGAACCCTACGAGATAGATCAAAATAATGTACTACATATTGTAATACATCTTCAAAAGGTCTACAAAAAATCCGCGATGGTACCTATATGTCTATCTTTTAGGGATAACGCACAATAACCATTTTTTATCCTTTACTTTTTATTCAATTAAGTACCTTAAATACATTGTGTATATAATATAGATCAATATGGCTCTTTACAGCATGTAATTTAAATGAATATTTTCGAAGATATTACAGATGTAGATTACCCGACCGGCGGCGCGTGCCTATAATAGCGTGTCAAACTTTCAACGCAGGCTTGAGCGTTGAGTGTTTTTCACATGGCCAATTATATGTCGCTCTTTCAAGAGTAACATCTAAAGAAAACATGTTTGTATTGTCTAATGACAAAAAAGCTGTGAACTGAACAAATCAGTACTGCACCCGTTGGCTCGCCGTCCGACCGTCCGGTAAGCGTCCGGACCAAGCCCAAGTTGTCTAAGGCGCGTACTATTCCACGTGCGCCTCAAGGAGATGTCAGCAACTATAGGGGCCCAGCAGGGTCGAAGCCTACTGGGGTCAAGGGTCTGATTCTGAAAGGAAGACTCGGCTCTGGTACGAACGCAACGTTGGAACAGGAGTGGCTTTTAAGCCAGTAAAAGTCTGACACTATCTCCCGCCACGCCCAAGAGCGGGGATGTCATAAGATGATGTTCCCACCGAAAAAAAAAGTACTGCACCCGTGTGAAGCCACGACGGGTCGCCAGTGAAGTATAAAAAGAGATACACAATTACTTGATATATTATTAAGATAGTACCCACCGCGATCTACAAAGGTATTTATTTGCGTCTACATTGTTCCGAATGCCTATTAATTACTTAGTGGAATTCATTACGTACATATTCAAGTAATTGTGTACACAGTTACTAATAATAGTTACTGTGTAGATTAATGTTTATCTCGTTCTGTGTTGTTTATCGTACTCTTTAGACAGTCAAATAGTCTACCTACTTCCTGGCTAAAATAATAATAACAATAACCCTTCATCGCATTATGCGTGAGTCCGCAGCATTATGCTGAGCGTTCGGTCGTTTTGCGCGGATGTGACGCACATCTTCCCTATTAATTGATTATGTTTGTTAGCTCGTTTTAAGATTGCGTCATTTCTCGTGAATAAACTGTTTTCTTTCCTTTTACATAACACTGCAAAAGACTGCGATTTTAATCTGTAGAATTGTCAGGAAATTCATGCAAATAGAAGAAAACGACTTACGACACGACCTCCTGTATAACTGGCTAGTCAATAAAAAAAAATACATCACACCTAATAAAAAATGAATAATTTTAAACAGGATACAAAATTTTAAAAGTACCGTATCGCGTTTATTTATATAATGACCACATTATCACAACCCTACACGGCATGAACCAACCCTCAACTATGACGCGATAACCTGTCTTTTCATCACAGCTTAACCCTTATCTTACTGGAACAACCTAATTGTTTGAACCAACATACATAGATAAATTCTAACTGTTGGTCTGAACGACCGCTTGTCATTAGTAGGGTTAAATAATGAGGGTACTGTTTAGAGTTTGACTGAAGGACGATTTTTGGCCGAAACCGAATATTTAAGAACCTCTAAAATGTATTTTTATTTTTGTATAACCTCTTTATTATATCATGTGAATGTTAGATGTAATAATGTAGAAATTTAATAAAGACATCCAATAATAAATTAATTAATAATGAAATGATGACAATAATAATGTAATAATATATTTTAAAATAACTTTATATAATAATGCATGCAATAATAATTTAATCTATAATTAGGAAACAATGTTGCGGTGCCCTAGCAGGGTTCATGTACGATACTTATATTTAATTTGTAACACCTTGTAAACGACATGAATGCAATATAAACTAAATAAATAAATAAAGGAGAAAACACTGTAGACTCCGTGGATCCATAGATACTATTTTTTTCTCATTGTCCTCTCATATATATGTTGTAATATGGAAATATTGTACAAACAATGATTTTTTAAAGAGTAACCACGGAGTTTCTTGCCTGTTTTTCTCCATAGGAAACGACCGAACCGTGCGCTCGCTTTTGACGTTTTATAAGTGTTCATGATAGCTTATCGTCAAAAACTCCTTAAAATTTTGAAAAAAATATGACACTGATATATGTTAATTAACGTTAACCGTCGGATTCGGCCAAAACCTCGGCTCGATTTGGCCGATGGTAGCCTAAGTCGAAGGTTTGGTCGGACACTAGTAGGGACTGTTTGCTTGACCAATGTGCTGGTGAGGGTTGTGTAATTAGCACGGCTGAGGTCGAATTTAATTGGCCAGTGGAGGGTTAATAATGTGTGTGACCTTGAGTTTTGTACGAAAGGTGTTTTGAGTTAAAATTATTTAGTAAGAACCGAGTTTACTTTTAAAATTTATTATTTTTTGTCTCAGACCTTAATGTAAAGTTATTAAGATAAAGTTTCGTTTCTTTATTTAATTTGTAAGTAAAAAAAAAACTAAATTTTTTTTTGACACCCAATAAGTGTAAAAGTAAAATGGATACACAAGAATTTTGAATAGATAATGAAATTTCGAATATATTTTTGAAAGAAAATTTCATATAAAAAAAAAATGTAGACTACATACTACGTAATCGTAGCATTCTGCTACGCCGTAGCATAACTCGTAGCAAATTGCTACGGCGGCGGTGTCGTATGATAAGTTTAATGCATATTAGTTCACTTTAAAATTAACTCGGGAATAGTTATTAGTTTCTAGTTAAACAATAAAAAGGGGCTTGAGGTAGCCACTAACTCGGAGTTAATAATAGCCCTGGTCTGCGTAAGTGACCGAAGTTATGAAAGCCAATGTTAAGGCCTACGTTATTTTGACTACAGTAACTACTGTCACAGAAATGGTGACTGATCTTCTCTAACATTTATTAATATTGTAATATCCTCCCCCAAGATCTTCCGCTACAACAACCGGTTCTGTGCTACCCCATCCATCGGACTCCCGCGACCCTCACCAGGTCATCGGTCCACCTTGTGGGAGGTCTTTCAACGCTGCATCTTATGCAACGCGGTCGTCACTCCAATCCTTTCAATTTTAATATCTTTATTCTGAATCATAGGTTTGTACATACTGCAGGTTTTAAATAATGAAATAGGTCAGCTACGTCCTGCCCTTGGGGCATACAAGTCATATAAGAGTATAGGTACAGGTTACATTATTTTTACAAATTATATTATTAATATTTCACATAAAAATAAAAAGATTAAACTAAACGAAACAAATTAAGGTAGGTAGGTACACGTAAAGTATACATGAAGTAAGTTTACTCTTGTTTTTTTGTATAACATTTTCTTTTTATGCACCTACCATATTGCCTCTTCACCACCCTAGGTTGACTGGTAGAGAATGCCTAAGGCATTGAGTCCGCCTTTGTACTTTATGTTGCATGAAGATTAATAAATAAATAAATAACACAACAACAACACCAAACCAACACCTGTACGTCGGCCGGGGAGAGGCCGGCCACCGAACGGCTTGGGATTTAGGGGCCAACCGGCCCCGAGCCGGGTCCCCGCTGCCGATGGTTGTGTGCAGCGCATGAGATGGACTCAGTCAATGAATGAGAACGTCATGCGCGCATATTATGGGTCTACAGAGGGAGGAACTAACCTCACTGCGTACCGTCTTAGGATGCTGTCTCTGTTCCAGGACCTAGAACCAACTGTTAACGTATCGGCGCAACGATTGTCGGATCAGGTGCGGGTTATCCAGCGCAACCACAGGTTGGACGACGCCGCACTTGATCGGCTGCGCTCAGAAGTACTAAGCAACCCTATCGTCTCGACACCGACACAGATACAGACCGCGGTACCATCGGCTCCTGTAACGACCACTCCGCGGTCCAATCATATTGAGGATGAGGCAGATGATAGGGTTGACAAAGTAAGTAGCCAGTGCAACGACCGACTGAGGAGCGCACTGGAGGATGCACTTCGTGAGTACAGATCGACTCCGACTGAGCTTAGGCCCCGTTTACCTCGGTTGCCTATGCACAAAAAAAATAGGGCACTAGTGTGCGCTCTGGACTCGCTGCTTAAAAATATTTTTGAGAACAGCGAGGGCCTCCTTGATACGCACTCCATCCTGTACTGTGGGGCTATTGCGGCATGTCGTATTGCTAATATAAAGTTCCCAAGTTATGGTGAAGCTACTCGACCAAAACCTGCCGTTCCAGCCTGGCAGTGCAGGATCGAGAGGCGTATTGATGAGGCCAGAGCACTCATTGGCAAACTATGCTGCTTCAGGGAGGGCAATACAAGACCACGTGTGATGCGTTTCGTGAGACGAGCGTTTTCGGGGACTGGAATAAATCCCCGAGAATACACGTCACGTGTCACGGAGCGCATCGACTTCCTGAAGCAGAAAGTTTGTGCGTGGGCCAGTCGTATCCGGCGGTATAAGCGACGGGTCGATCGGTACTCACAGAATCGCATGTTCCAGAGCGATGAGAGGTGGGTGTACAGAGCTTGGGAACGACCTGAACAAAATGTGTCCGACGGGCTCCGTCCAGACAGTGTTGCCACGAATACATTCTGGCGCAGCATCTGGTCTGAGCCCGTATGTCACAATGAGGGTGACTGGATGCGTGATGTTGAGCGCGTGTGCGAGGCTATACCAGATATGGAAAAAGTTGTTATCCATTCATTAGATGTGACCAGAGCAGTTCGTCCGTTACCAAACTGGAAGTCTCCAGGACCGGACGGACTGCACAACTTCTGGCTTAAATGGTATAGCAGCTCACACGCGATTCTGGCATCTCAATTCCAGTCATCCTTAGAGTCTGGGTCGCTACCTCAGGTTTTAACAACTGGTGTCACCCACTTGCTCTATAAGACGGGTAGTCCCGCGGAACCCAAGAATTATAGACCGATTACATGTTTGTCGACGGTCTATAAACTTCTTACATCCATCCTGAGAGTGAAAATTAATCTACACATTGAGAATAATTCAATTATGTCTGCCTCTCAGAATGGATGTAGGAACGGGTCCCGCGGCACTAAGGAGCTACTCCTCATAGACATGGCCATAAGCCAACAGGTTCGTCGATCCCGCAAGGATCTTTCGACATGCTGGATAGATTATAAGAAGGCCTACGACTCTGTTCCACATACATGGCTCATGAGGGTGCTGGAGTTGTATAAAATAGATGCAACTCTTTGCACCTTCCTTGAGTCATGTATGAGGCAATGGAAAACTGTCCTTCGCTATCCAGGATGTCGACCAATCCAGGGAAATGATGAACCAATATGGATTAAGCGGGGAATATTTCAGGGCGACAGTTTGAGTCCACTTTGGTTTTGCTTAGCCCTGAATCCTCTAAGCACGTTGTTGGAGGATTCAGGTCTGGGCTATCGGTTGAGAAGAGGTGGTCAGGTCGTATCTCACCTGCTTTACATGGATGATCTGAAACTGTTTGCCCACAACAATTTGCAACTGATGGAACTACTGAAGGTAACTGAAACTTTCAGTAGTGCCATCAGGATGGAATTTGGTGTGGACAAATGTGCAGTCATGCATGTAAGGCGAGGGGAGATTATGGAATCCGAGGGAATTCAACTCTCGGATTCCATACATCTTAGAACCCTCTCCTCGACCGAAACTTATAAGTATTTGGGTATGTCGGAAGCGTTAGGCATTAACGTCGCCGACATGAAACAAACGTTGAAGGAGCGCTTCTTTGGTCGCCTGAAGAAGGTATTAAATAGCCTTCTGTCAGGCGGAAATAAGGTGCGCGCCTTCAACGGTTGGGTCATGCCGGTTTTAATGTACTCTTTCGGCATACTCAAATGGACTCAGACTGAACTAGACGCTCTGGATAGGCGGGTCCGTACACTGCTGACCGCAAATCGAATGCATCACCCAAGATCATCGATAATGAGACTGTATATCCCGCGGAAGTGTGGAGGTCGAGGCTTTTTAAGCGCGAAGACTCTACACAACCGCGAGGTGTGCAGTCTCAGAGAATACTTTGTTCATACCGATGTGGGTATGCACCGAGATGTGGTCGCAGTGGACAAAGGACTCACCCCGTTATCCATGGCTAAAGAGAACTGGCGCAAACCTGTAGTACTTACTACTGATGACCGCAAGGAAGTATGGAAAGGCAAGGAGCTCCATGGACGCTTTTATCGGGCTCTCCACGACCCTGATGTAGATTTCTTGGCGTCCGTGGCCTGGCTACGTTTCAGCAACCTTTTCGGGGAAACTGAAGGTTTTGTCTGTGCGATTATGGACGAAGTCATCTTGACGAATAACTACCGGAAATATATAATGAAGGATGGGACGGTTGACGTGTGTCGGGCATGCCACCGTCCGGGTGAATCCATCAGACATATTATTTCTGGTTGTTCTCGTTTGGCTAACGGCGAGTATTTATACAGACATAACCAAGTAGCCAGGATTATTCACCAGCAACTTGCTTTGAAGTACAACCTAGTGGATTCTGAGGTACCGTATTACAAGTATGTGCCCGACCTAGTTCTCGAAAATGACCATGTCACGTTGTACTGGGATCGGTCTATCATTACTGACCGGACTATTGTAGCCAATAAGCCGGATATAGTGGTGATAGACCGATTAGCGCGCCGCGCAATGATAGTCGACGTCACCATCCCGCATGACGAGAATCTCGTGAAAGCTGAGAAAGAGAAACAAATCAAATATCTCGACTTAGCACACGAGGTTGTCGACATGTGGAATGTAGACTCGGCTATCATTGTGCCGATTGTCGTGACCGCCAATGGCCCAGCCAAAAGCTTCGACGACCATCTGTCGAAGCTGTCGTTACGCAGTTGGAGCAAGGGCCTGATACAGAAGGCAGTACTCCTCGAGACGGCTCGCATTGTGAGGAGGTTCCTGTCTCTGGAGCCCTAACCACCGGTAGCTTGGACCCTGCTCCCGACACCGGTGGATTACTATTTTTTATATTTTTAAATGTTTTTTTTCTATGATCTTGTTAAAAAATATTTAAAAATGTAATTTATAGGTATATTAAACAAATAAAGAAAATAAATAAAATAATTAAATGTACCTACTTTTTAAGTTTATCTACAATGTTACTGTCTCCCCTTTTCTATGTTTATCTCGAACGTTACTCTCTCCCTTTTCCCCTCCTCTGAAGCACGTAAAGCCGTTCATCCCGGTTGTCATTCATAGATCTTTGACAGTTGTTACAGATAGTCAGACGCCAGAAAGTCTGACCATCAGTCTCTAAAGAGTATCGTGTTTCTCAGTTACTGTGTTGTGGAGGCAGTTGCTCCGTGTTAAACACAGCTATTCAGCCGCATCCAGAAAACGAGTCATATCCGCGAAAACGACCGAACGCTCAGTATAAAGCTGTGGCCTCACGCATAATGCGATAAGTTCACAGCGCTGGTTTTCAGTGTGGGCCGACGGTGGTGTCGACATAGCGAAAATGCTCCGCTTACCGATGCCGCACCGCTCGCCGCGCCGCGCTCCTCTAAGAACGAAGCCAAGTTACAATCTTAATTCAAGCACTGAACTTATACTTAAATAGATAGATAATAATAATAGTGTTTAATGTAGGTACTCGTAACATTGATGTTTGTGATTGTTTAATTTTTAATTTTTTTTTTTTAATTTATGTGCTTTGTTTTGTAATTTTTATTGTGCTTTTGTGTATTGTCTGTTTATTTTTGTGTGCATCAAATAAATGTTATATCTATCTATCTATCTATCTATCTAAAACAAACATTTTCACTCAGCACTCATAACAAACCACAAACATATGATACAAACATAGTCTGTTACAAAATAACCTATGAGTTATAATGACGGCTATTATACCCGCTAATGGCGGAATGTATCTATTATGTTGATTGAATGGACTTCTCGCCATTAACACAGCAGATGTTCATTAGTAAAATGTCCGTGTGTATGGATTTTTAATGTGATTGCTTGTGTTTACTTGAATTGTTAATTACTTGCATTGTGTATGGTATGTTGTGATGGCCCAGTGGTTAAATAATAATAAAATTAATTCTTTCTTTTTAGGCAACTAGGGCCCATAGATAAAATACACAAATAATCTTACAAAATAATATATATGTATAAAAGAAACTTAAAAAAAGCACACGCCTCTCATGAATGAGGTTATGGGTTCGAAACCGGTCAACTCATCTAATTTTGTTCAATTTATATGTACTTTACATGGTGAGCAGCTGTGGTGGCCGAGTGGTAACAGCTCCGACTAACGAGTTCTAGGTAGAGGGTTCAAACCCAGCCAGGCGTATTACTTTGTGCAATTAATTTCATCACCACTGCTCTCAAAACAGATAATGAGAAAAACATGAATGGTTTTACTGTCTCGGAGAGTGGACAACATATTATGTGCTTAATTCATAACTGATGTATGTTTCCAACGTAGGCGCGGGCTCGCCGTCCGACCGTCCGGTAACCGTCCGGACCGAGCCCAAGTCGTCGACGGCGCGTATGTTCCACGGGCGCCTCAAGGAGATATCAGCAAATCGTAGGGGCCCAGCAGGGTCGAAGCCTACTGGGGCCACGGGTAGTGTAAAAGCGACAACCGGGGGCCTGGGACGAAGGCAAAGAAGGAACAGGAGTGAGTCTTTAGTCAGTAAAAGTCTGACACTATCTCCCGCTCCGCCCAAGAGCGCGATTTGTTATTAGATGATTTTCCCACCCAATAAAAAAAAAAACTGATGTATGTTTAAGTTTCTTATGTTCATAAATTGATACATACATTTTAACTTAATGCACTAACACTGTTTTTATTGTTTGGGGCCTTAAATAAAGGTATTAGGGCCACCGCCCATTAATTTTAAGTTCCTAATGTAATTTGTATTTTTGGTGTACAATAAAGAATATCTAACTATCTATCTATTAGGGAATTTTCATTACCACAACCATACCACTATAGTGATAACGCTACTCTTATTTATTAAACCTGGCACCTAAAGTAGTAAAAAAACTTTTTTATTTACTCCCAACAAACTGTTTCCAATAAAAAGTGTCAAGCCCACAACAATCAAAAGCCGAACTTTGTATGCGTATCATCCCTCCCGGACATATACCGCGCGTTCCTTTGTCACTTGCGTATTGTTATTGCTGAGTGCGGATTGCAATACGCCCAGTAGGCTTCGACTCTGCTGGGCGCTTACGGTTTTGTTGACATTTCCTAGAGACGCGCGTGGAACACTACGCGCCGTTGACGGCTAGAGCTCGGTCTAGATGGTTACCGGATGACCGGATGGCGAGCTAACCATTGCTCGCTGTCCACTCGCCTATGGTGGCTGTAAATTGGGGTCAGGATCCCGGTAGAAAGAATATACTTAATAATAAAAAAAAACAAGCCCATATCAATTAATGACCGAACATTGCACTCGTACCACCCTTTCGAATATACTGCGTGATCCTTTGTTACTTGCGTATTGTTACTGCTGAGTGTGGCCTGCGATACGCCCCTGTCTGCCGGATTGTACGCAAAGGCTTACTGACCACGGACACGACGACACGACGCTACCACTTCGTCGATAGATAGACGTCGTTTCATAGTTTTGTATGTAAGCTTCACGCAGGCGTACACCATGCGTATAATGACGGATACGCGTCTATGAAGCTATGCGTCCGTGGACAGTACACCTTATTCACGCCAATTGATTTGTTTACGTTCACATTGTCCGCCACGGGTTTTTTTAAGGTGCGAAAACATCTAATTACTTCTCTCGCCCTAGGGCAGAGCGCAATAGCGTATCAAACTTTTACTGACTAAAACGACCTTCTTCAGTTTCCTTTTGTGTCCCAGGACCATGGCTTCCTCTTTCAGAGGTCGAGCCATGACCCTAGTAGGCTTCAGCTCTGCTGACGTCCTGCTGCAGAAAAATGATGCTGCACATTCCAAAGCGTAGATATCTATGGAGAAGAATGTGCAAGAAACTCCATGGACACTCTAAAAAATTGAAAAGCTGATGTACAAAAGCAAGCTTAACCCAGTTGTAGGTTAAGCTCGCCTTTGTTCGGGTTTTCTTAAAGCAAAGCTTTATATATTTGTAAGAAATTTTATATAAGAGGACAACTCAAACAAATGCGTAACTAAAATCTAAGTTGACATAAACTGCATGACTTGATTCCGCCATCACCTTTCTACCATCGGACAAACCGACGAACGGCGAGTATCCACCCTTACGTTGTTGAAACTTCAACGGTCCGGACTAAGCGTTTCGCTTCGTCGTTTAAACCACGTACATCGAAGTACTGGAACAATTTGCCTGCTGCGGTTTTCCCGTCCAACTATAATATAGGTGTCTTCAAGGCTAGAGTGAATAGGCTCTTAATAAACTAGTGCGCCTGACCATCAATGATTGCATCTCCGCTTACCATCAGGTGGGATCGCAGTCAAGCACTGGATTATATGAATTTAAAAAAAAAAAACCAGATCACACTTATAACTAAAATAAACTACACTAAACTGCTGTGCATGTGCAGCACACAATACGTATAAAAATACTATATACAATGTATAAAAATTCTTCTCCTGAGGATCTCCGCTAGCCCTTAATGTGTGCGAAAGAGAATTTCAAAGGCCCACAGCTTGAATGACATGTTAAAATGCCACGCGGGTAAGCGCGAAACAGAGATGGATACATTCTATATAACTCCATCCCTATAACAGTTCAGCCCCTCTAGCCAAGTTACGATCGTTTCGTTTGCGTCGAACGCCTCGAGAAGGCCACGCCTCCTATTCCGTTGTTCTGAACACCTGACTGAGCGTTGAGATGACATCAGAACAAAGGAACCGGAGGCGTGGCTTACTCGAGGCGTTCGACGCAAACGAAATGATCGTAACTTGGCTAGCGGGGCAGTTTAGGTCGCCAAAATGATCGCGTTGAGAACTTATAGTAGTAGGGTCCTGTCCTCCGAATCATACGCTAATAAGTTTGAATTCCAGCTTCCATTAGTTTTTGGTATTACCTTAGTTTGATTTGAAAGACTGAAGCGGTTTTTTTTTAAGAAAAACGCAATGAATAAAGAAAAAGAAATATATTTCGACATAAAAACGAAAAACACTGAGAAAATCTGATAAAAGTTAAATTATGAAAGTTTTTGGTTTGAACAAAGTTCTGAACATTTTTTTTGTTCTTATCTATGTGTGTTCATGCATAATTTAAAAAGGAATTTGGGAAAAAAGAGTTTTGTTTCAAAAGTTACATTATTCGACAAATGAGTGATCTTTTTGCCTGATGGTTAGAAGTGATGCTATCGTTGATGGTGAATCGCACTAGTTTATTAAGAGCCTATTCACTAGCCTAGAAGACACCTCAATTATAATCGGACGAAAAGACCGCTGCAGGTAAATTGTTGCGCCGGGCCTTGGTATGGGCCATGGTCCGGAGCGAGGTGTGGCAGGCGGTCGCCTCCTACTGCGAAGCAGTAATGCTAGCAAAAGGAGGCGGCCGATCGCGTGAGGCGAAGGTCCTCACGCCCCAACCACTCCCGGGATTCCGATTCCGATTTTCGGCCACCGTAGGCGCGGGCTTGCGGACGGCGAGCAATGGGTGGCTCGCCGTCCAATAAGAATCATGTCGTCGACGGCGCGTATTGTTCCACGCGCTCCTCCTGAAGATGTCAGTAACCGTACGGGCCCAGCAGGGTTGAAGCCTACTGGGGCCATGGGTGATACCAAAGAGATCCCTGGGGACCAGGAAAAATGTCAAAGAAGGAACAGGAGTAAGTCAGTAAAAGTCTGACACTATCTGCCATCTGCCAAAGAGGTAAATTGTTGCAATCCTTCGATGATATTTATTTCACTCTGTTCTATAAATGTATGGAACACATGAATAAATAAATTAACAGCAATGTTTTAATTTAATAATATCAATTAAGCAATATTCACTTTTCTGCTTTAATAATTATGTAAGAGTTAAATGATGTATTGTTTCGTAATAAATAAATTTATAATGAGCACTGGAGTTAATGATATTAATTTTAATTTAAAAACGAGTAATTAGTCTTTATTTATAGGTTGTTTGGTTAAAAGAATATTGTCTATTCATTAACTTTGAATAACACCGTATATCCTAAACATACACATCCAAAGTGTCTCAAGACGAAAGTCTATGACCAGTGCGTGTTGCCAGTGATGACATATGGTACTGAAACATGGTCGCTTACAATGGGCCTCATCAGAAGGCAGTCACCCAAAGGGCAATGGAAAGGGCTATGCTCGAAGTTTCCTTGCGTGATCGCATAAATAATGAAGATATACGCAGGAGAACCAAGGCCTCCGACATAGCCCGAAGAATCGCCAAACTGAAGTGGCAGTAGGCAGGGCACATTGCTTGTAGAACGGATGGTCGATGGGGCCGAAAGGTTCTAGAGTGGCGACCGGGCACCGGAAAACGCAGCATTATATTATCGTGTTATTATATTACATTGTGTGGACCGGAGGGCATGGCGGAGCATATGATGAAGGTTGGCTGGAGCACCGCTGTGTCTTCGTGGGGGCGATCACGGTCCGGAGCTAGGAGAAATGGCAAGTGGTCGCCTCTTCCTACGAAGCAGTTAATGCTGCCGAAGGAAGCGGATCCAAGCGTGAGGGAACGGCCTTTATCACGCCTCAGCCGCCGGGATCCCGTCCCCGATTGCATTGCATTGGCTTGCGGACGACGAGCAATGGGTAGCTCGTCGTCCGTTCGGACTGAGCCCGAGTCATTGACGGCGCGTAGTATTCTAAGCGCGCCTTAAAGATATATCAGCAAAACTGTAGGGGCCCAGCAAGGCCGAAGCCTACTGGGGCCATGGCTTGGCTTCTTAAAGGGAAACCCGGGAGCGGAAGTCCTGGAACGCAAGGTAAAGACAGTACATAGATGTGGTTAATTTTAGTCAGTAAAAGTTTAACACGCCTTTCCGCCCTGTCCCAAAGCGGCAAAAAACTGCCTTTTCCTTGTTAATCATTGTTGTAACCAAATTAAAATAAATAACGGTATCATAGTAGCATAAACCCATTAGGGAGGAAATCCGTTCCTTTGTGTGTTGACGTATTGTTACTACGAGTGGTAGGCGGCGATACTCGCTGTTGTGAACCGGATTATACGGTAATTAACGTCAGGCTAGTGATGTGACGCGCTAGTTTTGGAAGAGACTTACATTTCATTTTAGTTTTCTCGCATTATGCTGGAACGAATGAAATTTAATAATAAGTAATAATGTATATTTTTGCCAAAAAAATATACAGCAATTTACATACATATGGCGGTGTTGTAAATAATAACATAGAAAAGTTATAGTAGCATTTGTAGCCAAACTAGGCAAAGCCTATATTTTGGCTATGCGAGGAATTACCCTCAAAATGTACCTATATTAAATACCTTGATCATATTCAATATTTAACTAAACTAAAAAATATATATTTGGTATGCGGGTAGACCATGTGACATAACACAGCATAATAAGGCTTTTTTTAATGTTCCCGCTGCTGGGACTCAGGCCTCCTCTCTAGAAGAGGGAATGGGCCGTAATCCACTACGCGGGCGCAGTGCGGGTTGGTGAATGTCACATGTCTTCGAATTTTTGTTTCTTAGACATGCCGATTTCCTCACGATCTTTTCCATCACCGTTTTTGAGAGCAGTGGTGATGAAATAAATTACACAAAGTTATGCGCCTAGGTAGGATTTGAGACCATGTGAGAAATGAGTAGAGGAAGTTTAAAAGTGGCGCCAGTGACTGCAAAGTTGAAAGGGAACCGTTTATCTTGGTATGGTCATGTGAAGAGAAGGGATAATACTAAAAGAGTTTTGAGTATACATGTAGGTGGATGGAGAGGGAGAGGGAGGCCAAAGAAAAGATAAGCAGAGTTAGCAGAGTTGGAGTTATTGATAGCGTGACGGGTGAGGACAGAATGGAAGAAAAAAACGTGTTGCGCCGACTCCAAGTTATATGGGATGAGGGCAGGAAGAAGAAGAGCGGGTAGACCATGTCCTAGAATAGCATGTAGGATCAATATTACAATATTTTATGCTGGGTGTATGTTCCTGTGGCATATTTTTTTATTATCACGCGGGCAAAGCTGCTGGTAGCAGTTAGTATTATAAAGCCGAAAGTATGTAAGTATGTGTGTATGTAAGTATATAAGTATTACCATCATCATTTCAGCCGAAAGACGTCTACTGTTGGACATAGGCCTCCCCCAAGCTTCTCCACAACGACCGATCCTGTGCGTCTCGCATCCACCGCATTCCCACGACTCTCACCAGGTCATCGGTCCACCTTGTGGGAGGCCTTCCAACGCTGCATATCCGATGCGCGGTCGCCACTCTAGAACCTTTCGCCATTTTCCCCATTGACCATCAGTTCTACGACCAATGTGCCTTGCCCACTGCCACTTTAACTGTAAGTATGTGTGTATGTATGTTAGTATGTGTGTATGTATGTTTATTTGTTTCTCCTTCATGCTGCAACGTGATAATATTTGGTACACAGGGCAGGCCATATCTTGCGCGTGAAGGAACGGACATCATCAATCATAGGACGATTTCCAACCGCAACAAAAATGAATTTGTAGACAATTATAGTAGAAAGAATTAATTAATCGAGATATTGCTTTGATAAACTCATTAAGCGCATACGTGAGACGAATAGCTAAAGAGTATCTAGTGAAGAAAATAAAAGAAGAGATTTGAATGAATTTGTTTCTGTTAGTGATCCAATTAGTAACTTTGGTTCTGAATAAAAACATCGTTTGTCTGGCGTCTGGGTCACATTGTCACTTAATTATTCAAGGAATAATTAAATCAAAGTAACACAGAATACGTTTATGTTAATGAAATCCTTTCACAGTAAAATACGCCATTCATCAGGTGTGATAGCGGTCAAGCGTGAACCTATCAAGAATAAAGAAAGAATATTAACTAAAGTTGTTATTAATAAAGTATATATTAATATATTTTATTTGAAGGCACATTGTTTTTTTTTTGAGTTGGTATCATAATTATATGAGTTATTAGACTGCTTCCTGGGCACGCCATAATTATGACAGTAAGTCCCTTCTTTGAAGCGTGGCTGGAAAGACCTCTCGGTGTCCTCACATTCCGCATGACGCAGGTCCTCACCGGACATGGTCAGTTCGGGAGGTACCTGTAGGTCGTTTTTCTAAAGACATTGTAGAACGAGCGGCTGACTCAGGCGTGTATATTGGCTACCAACATATCGTTTTCTACAAACGGTAACGCCTCGGTGTCCGAGGCGTTACACAAAACGGTTGTAACTTGGTTAGGGGGGCAGGAGTATTTGCTAGTGTGGGGCAGTTTAAAAACAAAATACCATTTTTTTTTCAATATCATTCATAAAGGTCCTATGTATTAAAACACGCATTAAAATTAGTCATAACGAGGAAATAAACTCAAGCACTGGTTTACATCAATTAAAAAAAAAAAAATAGCAGAAAAGTTAATTAAAAATACTTCACTAATAACTTACCAAATAATAAACTCCAAACGGCATCACAACCACAGCCACAAGTAAGTCTGCTACAGCCAAACTGACTATAAAATAGTTCGTCGCAGTCTGTAAACTTCGTTCTCTTGAAACACTAAGTATCACTAACACATTCCCGAATAACGTCAATAGAGGAAACACTAATAACGATAGTGCCCAGAAATTATAGTCTACATCACTACACGTTCCATTTTTGAACGTACAATTCGAATCACTGAACGTATCGTTGATATAGTCGATGTTGAATTCCGAATCGGAATTATTCGAATCGATGTAATGTCGATAGAAGAATGTAGTGTTGGGATCGGGTGGTTTCACTTCGAACGATATTTTCGATGAATTCTGGCAGTCGTTCGTGCTGCATAGTTTTGGTATTGTCATGTTTTTTATTAGTTCCTCTTGAGAATTCATTTTAAGCTTTAGAAGCTCTAAAAGATTATGTTGTTTTTCTACATTGTCCAAATATTTTTTTGGTGTTGTTTTTCTGTAAGTTGTTTCCTTAGTTTTTATATTATGAATTCATTGTTACATTTCTCCATACACAATTCTCTCGCACGATTAAATTGTGAATAAATCTTTCCATTCTGTCATTTATTGTATTTCATTTTTATTCAGTTAAATATTTTATTTTCGTTCAGCCGTTGTGTTCGACTGCATGGTTGGACCTTTTCTCATCGTGTCTGTACCTGGAACAAAATTGTATAGATTATTTTCATTTTTAAATGAAATGTTGGCGATAGAGCAAATTAAATGAATTTCTTTACGGGCTTGATCGGCATTGGGATTTTATTAAAGTACCTTTGCATTTATATGGATTCACTGGCAGTTGATATTGGATCCTTTAGCATATCTAATTTAATGTTATTACTTGTCGAATGCAAAATATCAGGAAGAGTTTAAGTAATATTTATTCTGCGGTTCATTGTGACGAGTGAGGGACGATTAAAAACTACAGTTATTAAATCGTCCTGCTTTGCTCGGAAACCGTTGGAATTTAAATTATTGCGTATAAAAAAGTATGGAATAAAGGTCCCTTTTTATTAGATTTTTAGCTTTAACCAGCGGTTCCACCCACATAAAAATAGGTAATATACACGGCGTCTTTGACATCGACGCACAAATGAATACCACGGAACCAGTATATGATTCTGGCCCCCTATGGTGGAATTTTACGTCGGCATTTTCCTTTAAAAAAAACTGTACTTTTTTAAATTTCAGCTTTGCAAAAACGTTTTTCTTACCATAGATAGATATATAGATATACATTATTGTTCTTTATTGTATTGTATTGTTGTTTTTGTTTATTAAAAAACAAAAAATAAATAAATTTATAATTAATTATTTAAAAAGTCATCGGGGTAGATAAAATCGTTATTTGAAAAAAACCCAATGACATTTTTGATTTTAAAATAAATTAATATTTTTTTTTTACTAAAAATGTTACAATAACGATTTTATACAGTTTAAATTAAAAAAGTAATGATTTTTTATAAAAAATTGGAAAAAAACCGACGAAAAATTCCACCACTGGGGGGTCCAGAATCATGTACTCGATCCATGGTATTCGTTTGTGTGTCAATGTCAAAGATATGTAGGGATTCAGTCAACGCATGCTTACGCGACAAAATGTATAGTCGCTAAGCGGGACCGTGGTGTGCGCGAGCGCCAGTCCCTTACGCACAGTGGTGGTGCAAACATGTCTCATAATTAAGTCGCGTACGTACCATATTAGGACAATAGATGTAAACTGTAATGTGAACTGAACCAAATAAATCTTCATGTAACTTTCTGCAGTGACTTTTAATCATACTCCCTACACAAGGCTACACCGTACCCAGGATACACACACACCACCACCAAGGGACTCAACAGACACTCTGTATATTATAGCTTATATAGTCAGTCAGTCACAAAGTAGCGTTCTACTGGTGAAAGCATTTTTGATATTGGTCCAGGGACCAGAAAGAGGGATGGAGCTGTACCCCTATATAGCTCCAGCCCTTTAACAGTTCAGTTTAGGTCATAAAATAAGCGTGTGGTAGTACCGCAGTAGTTTTATTTCACTTTAGAAGTCTAATCGATAATCTACTAATACACCTGAGTAATTAGTCCAAGTGCTACGGAAGCGAGCTTGGAATTTTAGGGCACCCCGACACGGACAGGTTAGATTAGAGAGGGATTACGGTGGCTAGAGTGAGCGAGCATAGCAAGCGAATGGAGCCACCTTAATTCCCTTCATGTTAGGTTACTTTAAGACCCGCAGACAGAAATAGGAAATCCCCTGCAGGATGCATCCGTCGACCCTACCCAAGCTTTTTTTGATCGGTTCTTTTTAATAACTTATGGTCGCCCTACACTGACAATACAGTTAAACATAGAACGCTGCTTTGTAGAACGTGTAGTAACCACAATCTGGCTGAGAGTGAGGTAGTCGTATTACATTCAGGTGAGGTTTTTCTTATCAGCGCTTAAACTTGTAATACAGCGTGTTATATGGTATGGATGTGACCTAATATCGAATAATCTACACTACAATATTATAAAGAGGTACAGTTCGTTTTTTTGTTAATTTTTTTGTAGGAGGTGATCTCTGAAAGTACTGGTCTGATTGCGAAAATTTTTTCACCGATAGTAAACTGCTTTATTCCTGAGTGACATAGGTTATATTATGTATGCGGGCGAAGCCGTGGGCAAAAGCTAGTTATAATTATTTTAACTATTATTTGAAATTAATAAGTATCGCAGCGCAGTCTTATAAAATAGCGTACGTTACGCGTTCAACTTGATGATGTACTTAGCTTATTAAGCACTTCCCTACTCTTCTATCGTCAACGTGAGCATGGTTTAACAGCTTGTTGTTTCGTCCAACGCAATCCAACCAAATTATTGATGAAGGGCAACGTGAAAAAAGAGAGACAACGTCTGAAAACTCCGTTGGCATTCGGTAATTCCGTCATTTACTCGAATAATTTTCAAAGCTTGTTCCAGGAAATATATGTTTACTTAAAACCTTAAAAGTTTTTGGGAAACAATTTTCTTCATTCAGAATCTTCATTACATGTGCAAGGTTTCTATAGATAAATTTATTACATTTTCGATTTATGAGTACATTATGAAGGGTCAAATTCACGCAAAATATGGATTAGTTTTACGGAAACAAAATGTTTTGATTTCAACACTAACCTAAATACGACCGCATCTTCGCTTTTCATCAGGTGAGACAGCGGTCAAGCGCGAGCATAACAAGAATAAAAAAAGAAGATAATGTCCACAAGATATCTGTGTATCCAAAAATCTGAAGGAAGATGTGTAGTAATGTCATAATCACATAAGAGTGGTGGTATGAAAATGTATCTCGGGTTGGTCGCTCTTAAGATCCCTCCACAAATATTTTACTCTCCTTTAGTAACTAGTCGCGTGCTGAGATGCAATAAAAATGGGTTTCCTTGCCTCGCCCATGAGAACCTTCACATTGAGAAATATGTAGACGGTGTATACGTACTGCTTTATTTTGATATACAACTTAAGTAATTTTTCTATTAGCTATTTTTAACTTTGATATTACAAAAAATTTGTTTGTTTAGTTCAATTTTTTTTTTGAGGTGGGTATCATTTAATGACTTCTCTCACTCTAGCGTGGAGCGAGAGGGTGTGTCAGCCTTTTACTGACTAAAACCATACTAAGTTAATGTAAAAGTTTTGTATTCTATTCTATTCTATTCTTATGTCTTTCATGTTCAGAAATTCCCCGTGACCCTATCGGGCTAGCGCCCAGCCGGGTCGATACCCGATAGGACCACGCCTTATACCTAGATTTGCTGACATCTCTTTGAGGCGCGCGGGGAACATTATGTACCATTGAGGACTCAGCCTCGGTCTGGACGGTTACCGAATGGACAGACTGCGAGTTACCCATTGCACATCGTCCGCAAGCCCACGTCTACGGTGGCTAGTAGCCGGAATCGGGGTCTCGGCGGCTGGGGCGTGAGGGAACAGACATCCGTTCCCTCACGCATGCGGCTGGTTTATACTTTCATTGCTGCTTTGAAAAAGGAGGCAGCCGTCGCCCGCTCCGGACAATCGCCTGTACCAGGGCCAGGCGCGAGAGATCGCCGCCGCCGATCACCTCCAGCAAGAAACGGCAGTGTCTACCAAGCGGGGCACACCTCCACCCTATACTTCACTGTGTACTCGAGGCTGTCCACAGAATTCCTCGGGTATTTTTTACCTAAATCAGGTGTAGGAACTTCTTGGACTTACCAAGTCCGGTGAAGATATGCATCATGCGCATGGTGAGGTCACCGTGATACCTATCCAGCCATTCCTCAAAGAGAAGACTTACTGCCATGATTATGGCATGCCCAAGTAATAAATATAATATAATATAATATATAATATAATATATATATATATATCGTTCTTGGTGCAAAGGATGGCCATCGCTATCCAGCGAGGTAATGCGGCCAGTATTATGGGCACTTTTGCACCGGGAACGATCAGGGGCGGGTTGTATATTGACGTGTGACGTTTTAGACATATGTTGCGCTATTTATTATGTTAGTTATTAGTTTCTATATTGTAATATCATTGTGTGTACCTGTGTGCCAAATAAACGTTATTTAAAAAAATAAATATATAATATAATAATAATAATAATATAATATTTCACAACTATCACACAACGCCGTCTAGTCCCAAGCTAAGCAGAGCTTGTGTTATGGGTACTAGACAACTGATAAACATATTTCTATATTTCTAAATACATATATAGATAAATTACACCCCGACACAGAACAAATGATAGTGCTCATCACACAAACATTTGTCCTGGGTGGGAATCGAACCCACGACCTCCGGCATAGCAGTCAGGGCCACTGACCACTAGACCAACAGGCCTGTCTGGGTATATTTATATACCTGCTCACTAGACCACCTGAATAATCACTTATTTTCTTTGTTTTCCAAAAAGCATTGTTTCTCATTCATACCATTATTGTTTTAACGATAACAATCAGGCGTAGTCACAAAATTGTCTCATATTGAATTCCGGTACAAACACACAAATGGATCACATCGTCATGAAATTAGGGAAAGTAAAGTATATTGTACAAAGGGAAGTAGATTATATCCGACTCAATTAAAACGTAATAAATTCAACCATATCAAGAGCCTATAAAAAAGTTGCTATTAAATGCTTATCGAATCATTTTTATTGTTTAAGTTGATACTCGACTACAAAGGCCTAGCATAATTAAAATCTAATGACGATTTTAGCTGATTTTACATTCGGTTTTGGAATTATAAAAATTAAAATTAAAAAAAAAAACTTGTTACAATTATGAAAGTTAGCAATTAGCATGTCTTGGATTAAAACTAAACGTAACTCCGGCCCCCAAAATAGGCGGTAGTTTGGGGATCACATTTCAATTTAACGTTGATTTTACCAGTTACTGTACCCGTATGTAACATAACTTTACCAGATTAAGATACATTCTGTAATACTGGACTAATCAATTATTCATGCAAGCATGAGGACTTCTCCAACAGCATTAACACCGAAAATTATAGTTGCTAAAGGAAAATTAAAAAATGTCAGAAGATTGTCACTTCTCTTGTAGAAGGTTGTGGATTCGGAACCGGGCAATTACTAATGTGATTTTTTTTAAATTCATATTTACTTTTCAAGCGTATTCTGATAGGATAGCTCTACTTAAATTTCAGGTTACCAAAAAGAAAATACTCACCATCTTCCAGGTATATGCCCCTACATCTGCATACCCAGATGAAAAAGTGGAGGAATTTTACGACATTCTAAACAAGGCATATGTCGAGCAAGAAAGAACTTGGACCATCGTTCTAGGTGACTTTAATTCCAAAATTGGTCCGGGTACAAACCATGATAATCGAAACATCTTGGGGAAATTTGGTCTTGGTGCTAAAAACACACAGGGAGAACGACTACTTCAGTTTGCTTATGGACAAAACTTAAGTATTAGCAATAGCTTTTTCTTCATGAAACCACACCGTCGATGGACATGGGCTTCTCCCAATGGAATCACGAAAAATGAAATCGACTTCTGTTTGGCTTCGAATAAAAATATAATCATTAAGCTACAAATTTTAAACCAAATACGATACAGCTCAGATCACCGACCTTTGCGTGTAGTTGTGAGACTCAATTCAAAAATTCACAGAACACAAGTTATTCGTAATACCATAAGACGCTTTGACAAATCATTTCTAATTTCCTGCAAAGATAAATTTAACATTGAACTGAAAAATAGCTTTTCCCGGCTGCAAAATATGGACACAGAAGACGTTGAAGAACAGTATACAAATATAAAAGAGACAATTAAGACAGCTAGCCACAAAATAAAACCACTAAAGCAAAAACATTTCAAACTCGGCGACACAACTCTAAAGTTAATCGAGGATAGACTAACTGCAACTTATGGCTCGCAACTATTTAGGGAGATAGACAAGAAAGTCAAAAGAAGCATTCGGACGGATGTACGCCGCTACAATGATAGATTAGTGCAAGTAGCTCTTGAGACCAATAGATCTTTTAAAATTGCTAAAAAAGGCATACAGAAAGGACGATCGTCCATTAACAAAATCAAAGATAATTCAGGAGTGACACATTACGGAAAAGATCAAGTCCTAAATGTTTGCACTAACTTCTACAAGCAACTGTATTCTCAAGGTATAAATGTCGGTTCAAACCCCTCTCAGAATACCATTCCTTCCCCCACGCAAACCACAAGTGTGCCTCCAATCACAGGCTACGAAGTACATTGTGCATTGCGCAGTATGAAGTATTCTAAAAGTCCTGGTGAAGACGGTATCTCTACAGAAGCCCTTAGGATAGGAGAACCAGAGCTACTTCCTAAAATCACTAACCTATTTAATTCCATACTCAATGCTGATACAGTCCCCACAACATTTTGCCATTCCCTGATAATACTTTTGCATAAAAAAGGTGATAAAAAAGACATCAATAATTATCGTCCTATTAGTCTTGTTTCGCATTTATATAAAGCTTTTGTGAAAATTATCGAAAGCCGCATTTCACAACAACTAGACTCCCACCAACCTCCCGAACAAGCTGGATTCAGACGAGGTCTATCTACCACTGATCACATGCACACCTTGAACCAAATTATCGAAAAGTGCAATGAATTTAATAAACCCCTGTATCTGGCGTTCGTCGACTATGCAAAGGCTTTCGATAGTATCAAACATGATGCACTCTTCAACGCCTTAACTAACCAGAAGATAGAGCCCACCTACATCAATATACTAACGACCATCTACACTCATAGTACAGCTTCAATTAAAATTAATAATTCAGGGCCAACCTTTCCAATTAAAAAAGAAGTCAAGCAAGGAGACCCATTATCCCCAAAACTCTTTACTGCCACCTTGGAGGAAATATTTAAATCCCTAGCACAGAACTGGTCAGACAAAGGATTAGTCATCGAAAACAAGAGGTTATCAAACTTACGGTTCGCTGATGACATCGTGCTTTTCTCTTCTTCGGCAGCGGACTTGGGTAACATGCTCGCAGATCTGAACAAGGCAAGCCTCGAGATTGGGCTTCGGATGAACATGTCAAAGACCAAACTCATGACAAACAGCATTAAAAGGAGACTGTACATTGAGGGTGAGGAGATTGCATATGTCCAGGATTATGTATATCTTGGCCAAATAGTTTCCTTTCAGGCGCGACAAGATAAAGAAGTAGTTCGGCGTACTGAGAGTGCCTGGAGGAGCTTTTGGTCAATGAAAGATCTTCTCAAAGGAGATCTCCCGCTATGCCTGAAACGGAAAATTATGGACATGTGCATTCTCCCCATACTTACGTACGGAGCACAAACCTGGTCTTTGACGCTTCAGCAGAGGTCCAGGCTCGAGGTTTGTCAGCGAGCTATGGAGCGCAGTATCTTGGGTGTTCGAATTTCCGACCGTGTAAGGAACAAAATGCTGCGCGCCAAAACTAAGATACAAGATGTTGCCCGAAAAGCTGCCACTCTGAAGTGGGATTGGGCCGGACATGTCTGCCGCATGTCAGATGACCGGTGGGCTAAAAGAGCCACTTATTGGGTCCCACTAAACGCAAGGCGACACCGCGGCAGACCAAGGCGAAGGTGGAGAGATGAACTGGATAAATACCAGAAGGACTGGCCCGCAATGGCCGAAGACAGACTTGTGTGGAAAAGGGAAAGGGAGGCCTTTGCTAAGCAGTGGGACATAAATGGGCTATAAATAATAATTTACTTTTCTAAGTTTAGTCACGATTGTCATTCGTATATCTATAAACCAGTCGTAACAGATCGTTTATACTGCGAATATCGAAGGACTGGAACATTTTGCCTGCTGCGGTCTTTCCGTCCGATTATAATTTAAGCGTCTTAAAGGTTAGAGTGAATAGGCTCTTAATAAACTAGTGCGCTTCACCATCAACGATTGCATCACTGCTTACCATCAGGTGGGATCGCTGTCAAGCAATAGTTTACATCAATTAAAAAAAATAGTCTGACTCCAGACCCAGAAAGTTTGACCATCTAATCAGTCTATCTAAAGAGAATCGTGTTGCTCAGTTACTGAGTCGTGGAGATCTGATGGGCGATGATTTATCATCTTAAAAAAAAGGACCGCGGAAACTCTATCAAACTATCCTGCAACCCTGGCTGGCATCGGCTTCAGTGGCCACCTTCAAAGCGTCATCGAGTGAGGCTTGGTTCTTATAGGACGGTAAGCTACTTATTGCTCGCCGTCTACAAGCCCGTGCCTACAATGACCGAGAATCGCTTCTACTGCAACCTGGGATGCGAAACGAACTATTCCTTATTAATAACCACAACACAGCATCACTACATACATCTCCCTTATCCAGACATTCGTTATACTCCCCTAAATACGAAAATGATTGAAATTTTCGATTTCAGCTGCGAAAATTTAATACAAGTGGTATCGGATTGATGTGTGGCACCCATTATGCCGGTAATTGGATAGCCCCGCACGCATGTTCGTAATATCGGACTCTTATTTAGTGGTGCCGAGAGAGGGAGCGGATGGTTTCGGGTTCAATTTATATGTACATTGGAAGTAATTTTGAGTTTATAGCTGGGATTACTCATCATTTCAGTCGAAAGACGTCCACTGTTGGACAAAGGCATCCCCCAAGTGACGACCGGTCCTGTACGTCTCGTATCCATCGTATTCCCGTAACCCTCACTACCTAGGCCAAGGTGGAGGGGCCTTCCAACGCTGCGTCTTCCGATCCTTGGTTGTCACTCCAGCCCCCCTAGTCAAGTTACGATCGTTTCGTTTGCGTCGAATGCCTTGAGTAGGTCACGCCTCCGATTCCTTTGTTCTGACGTCATCTCAACGCTCACTCACGTGGTCACAACAAAGGAATCTTCCTTTCAGAATCAGACCCTTGGTCCAAGTAGGCTTCGTCACTGCTGAGCCCCTACGGTTGCTGACATCTCCTTGAGGCGTACTTTGGCTCGGTCCGGACGGTTACCGGACGGTCGGACGGTGACCTATTGCTCGCCATCCGCAAGCTCGTGCCTACGGTGGCCGGAAATTGGGGTCGAAATTCCGGCGGCTGGGACCATTTACTGGTGGCGTATCGTCGTATTTCTGTCTGGTGATCTGATGATGGAGTGGAGTCGGTAAAAATTAAGTTATGCAATTTCGACGCACCCTCCTTGAAATGCGATCGGTAGATAACTGACAAAAAAGCAACTTGGCGTCCACGATATTGAGATATGACATACTAGACTATATATCTCTCATATACTCGTATTGAGGTTTTAATTTTTTATGACGAACGATTCATATTTTGTCCATTTGCAAATTGAATCGTTTCCAAACAGTTTGCTTTACTGTTCAAACTGGCTAAATATGAAAATATGTGAGATTGAAAAATGTTGGATAGTCAGATTTTTGTTAACAATAAAGCGAGGGAAATGTATAAACCGAAACAAATATGTTTGGTTTTATTGTTTGATAAATTGCCTCTTTCTTATATTGATAGGCTCGCCTTTGATCACTATCTCAATTGATGGAGTGAAGATGTGATCAATGATGGAGCACGCTTGCCTAGAAGTAATCTGTTCACTTTTAACTTAAAGACCCCTAGACTAGACTGATAGCTACAATGCTATCAGTAGGGAATTTCACTCCTTAGTTCTCCTTCTCAGTTAGTCCTTTCACTCCTTAATTTAAATTTTATAAATTGTTTTGCTTAAATGTTCTATTTTAATTATATTTTAAAATGATGTAATATTCAACACAATATTTATTGTTATGAATAAATAAATAGCTGTACGCATGATGAATGTGTCATCAAAATATTTTTGTGCGTTTGGTTGGGATGTCCATTATGTGCCGGTGGCGCATTGCCGTACGTTCGGAGCCGAGATTTCGACCCCGACTACCAGCCACGGTAGACGCGGGCTTGCGGTCGTCGAGCTAAGGATAGGTCGCCGTCCGGCCGTCCAATAATTGATCGGACCGAGCCTAGTCGTCAAAAGCGCGTAGTGATCTACGCGCTCCCCAAGAAGATGTCAGCAAACCGTAGGGGCCCAGCAGGGCCGATGCCCGCTAGCTAGGACCGCGGAGAATTATTATTCTTTATTCTTTATTGTACACAAAATTTTATATTATCAATAAAAATAGGACAGTTGATGTACAGAGGGCAGCGAAAGTGCTTGGATACCTTAACGCCTATTTTCCCTTGCACGTTAAAGTTCAAGTTTTCGAAAATTTAACTAGATGGCGTTGGTTTCTTCACAGCTAAGAGGCGTCCAAAGGCAATCTCACAAAGTATAAACTTGACTTTTAGTCTGACAGAAAATAGACACTTGCGTCATCATTGTCTTAAACAACTGACTGTAGTTCTTAATTTCATCATTTAAATTGTAGTCAAGTTGACCTAGCGGTTTAGCATGTGCAGATAGATGCGTAAATCAATAAGCCGTGAGTTCGAATCTCACGTAGTACTTACACTTTTTGTAAGTTATGAATAACAAACCAAAGAAATCGGTAGGAATATTATATCAAAGCTAAAAAGTGGATATTTATTTATTTGTAATATATTCAAGTGGGTAGTTACTCAGCAAAACGAAAAAAAATGCAGGTAAACAGGCTCATTAAACAAAAAGGCACTATTAAAAAAATAATATGTTTATTTCTTACAATTTCTTATTCAAATTCAACAATCACCGTTTATTAATCACCGTGTATTAATTACCGTTTATTAATCACTGTTTTTAATTACCGAATAAGATTATAATATTATATATAACTTCTTATTGAGGCCATAGCTTAAGTTTCGTTTCCAAAATTGGAAAGAGGATTGAAGCTTATGTAACCCTAACAAACAAACAAACAAGAGACCAGATAATTTTATCCCAAATGTCAAAAGGATTAAATGTAGGCTAAAAACTATAAAATTGCACAACAATATATCAAGTGTTCATAACTTTTTTAAGTTGTTTTAAATACGGGTAACAAGGTCTCCAGTTAATACAGAGAATAAGAACTGAGTAAAAAATATTAATTCAGTATTATAATTATTTATCATCTTGACGCCACAAACATAACCGTCCGTATTCACTGGACTTGAAAGTTTTTTCATCAGTAAAGATGACACTACTCTAATCAAAGTTTATGTGATCCATATAGCAAGGATTTCACAACATGAATCCGATAATGCATCTTTTTTTTCGCTAAGTATGAAGAGCACGACGAACAGTGTCAACGCTTGTGTCAAATAAACCAGCATAGTGGTTCGTCGACAGACGTCCATTTTCTTCGTACTCCCTTATCATGGTTTGACGCTGCAACATGTTTATTAGTTTTAGTCAGCCAGCTCTTTTATGGTGTTTCAAAGAACCCTCTTCTTCAAATCGTCCTACCCATAGAGCAACTGTTTTTCTCTGCAACAATAAAACAGAAATATATAATACCCAATAATGATTATTATATAGGAGGTTTTTGTTCTATAAAAGAAGAAAAAAAATCTACTTACGTTTACACCGGTCTCTCTGGCTATTCCTGACAAGTTTTTGCCTTGATTATACGTAGTAATTATTTGAGCTCTTTTTACTAAATCCAACAATTCATATCTACATATTTGGTAAAATAAGTAGACAATACACCTGGTTAAAAATAAAATTCAACGAAAAGCGCTGGAACCAGATAATCGAAATTAACTTAGCGAATAATCAATTGAACTATGTCATAACTCAGGTCTAAGTATTATTTATACTACCTACCAGTTATTATTTATAAATCCATATTCAACCTACCCTCTCAAGTTTGAAAATTAACACATAGATAATCAAATATTTATAAATTGATATTCAATTTTAATATCTTCATCTCATTAAAAGAAACTATAAATTATTTCAGTGTTTGAAGAAATAAAAAGAAAGTACAAAAATAAACATTAATTAAGCATTAATCATTTGAAGCGCAGCGACGCCATCTATTAACAGTATCATGTAATGTTGTCGATAACAACATTTCAATCTGAGTTTACGCTAGATGCCGTTATTTCTCGCTTCACACGATTTTTTTTCTGCACTACCCAGGCACTTTTACAGGACGCCGTACATAGGCGAGCTTAACCCACAACTGGGTTTTCTTACAGCAAACCATAAGATTTAGGAGGAAAATTATTCATTAGAATTTCTTAAAAGGAAACCTGTGGTCCTAGAACGCAAAGGGCAACTGAAGGATACAGGTGTGGTTTTAGCCAGTAAAAGTCTGACACGCCCTCCCGCTCCACCTAGAGCGCGAGAAGTCATTAGACGACTTCCACACTTAAAAAAAAGAAAAAAAAACTCGTTCGGTGGTCCGATGATGGAACGGGCCTGACGGAATTATGTTCTGCAATTGAAACACACTCCCGAAATGCAATCGATAGAAAACTGACTCTTGGCATTTCTGTCTCTTTAGTCTGGTGATTGCAAGAGGCCTCTGTACCTCATTTATTTTTGTGGTTTGAGACTAAAGAAATAATAACCAGATGGAGTGGAAGGCAGAAGCAACGCTTACAAGGATTGGCTCGAGGACGGGTTTGGTACGGCAGACGCTAGTGAGCTTCTGACATTTCGTAAATGAAATTAAATATTTTTTAATTAATCTTTCACACATTGAGAATACGAGATCCCTTCGTGCCTTACAAGGCAATTTGTAGATTTTTGAATTTGAATCAAATTGATATCTTTAAAATGATCTCATTTATCAATTCTATAAAAGGTACAGAGAATTTATTTAGAACATAACTTAGTTCACCTCCAATTTAACTGTAAGCAAAGCTGTTTGATGAATGAATGAAGATATACAGGTATATTAGCGGTTCCGACAGATGTTGACTTATCCAAAAGCTGACATTTCGTCGGAAAAAATTAAATTTTATTTTCAAACCATCGAGGGACCCACTCAAATATGCAAACAAAATTTTATCCAAATCGGCCAAGCCACTGTTTTTTATTTGATATGAACCAGTGTTTGACTGCGATCCTAGCTGATGGTAAACAGAGATGCAATCATTGATGGTGAAGCGCACTAGTTTATTAAGATTCTAGACTTGAAGACACCTAAATTATAGTTGGACGGGAAGACTGCAGCAGGCAAATTGTTCCAGTCCTTCGATGTATGCGGTATAAACTACGAGGCGAAATGCTTAAAACTTAGGAGGAGTTTATACAACATTAGTTTTAGTATATGCAAAACTCGAAACACGTGTCTAATATTTTTATGTAAAGAATTTATGTACAAAATTTCATAACTGTATCATGAAAAATCACAAAGTTATAAGCTTGTTCTGTTATCTGGTAGTCCGTACTAATACATGGTCACCGGGCCATTCGGGCCACTGAGGGTTTGTTTTTAATGTTGGTGGTATCAAGCTTGTGACATTTTTTGGATATTTTTGGAGAAAAATATAGTAATGTAAAATTATTAGAATTGATTCAGTTACTGATTTTCTACAAACTACATTTCGGTTTCACATATTCTAAAAACATTGTTGTATATAACGATATACGGTAGTAGTTTTTTTTTAGGTGGGAAAATCATCTAATGACAAATCCCGCTCTTGGGCGGAGCGAGAGATAGTGTCAGACGTTTACTGACTAAAAACCCACTCCTGTTCCTTCTTTGCCTTCGTCCCAGGGCCCCGGGTCTCGTTTTCACATTATCCATGGGTTTCCACACTACCCATGGGTTTCCACACTACCCATGGACGGTTGTAGAGTAAGACAAATAATATTGTAAGATGAAGAATGGAAATAGTTGTTTAAGTCAAGACGATTTAAATAACTAGTTTTATACTTAGTTTGGAGAGAAGGTTAAAACTTGGACAGTTAGACACACGCCGACCTGATAACTTCTTCTTTTCTTAAAGTTTTACTACAAAAATTAAACTGGTACAAGAAAATATTTAGTAGCAGGATAGTTGTTGTTTTCTCGTGATTTAATATTTTGTTAACATTTTGGCTTAATTGTATCATCTTGTTTTTGTTTGTTTTGTGGAACTTAGCATGACATTACACGACGAATCGCCAAACTTAAGTGGCAATGGGCAGGCCACATTACTCGCAGAACAGATGGCTGTTGTGGCCGAAAGGTTCTGGAGTGGCGACCGCTTACCGGAAGATGCAGTGTTGGTTGGTCTCCTACTAGGTGAACCGATGACATGGTGAAGGTTGCGGGAATCCGATGGATGCGAGATGCACAGGACCGTTCATTGTGGCGACACTTGGGGAGGTCTATTTCCATTAGTGGACGTCTTTCGGCTGAAATGATGATGATAAATCCACTGGCAGCTAAGAGATGACCGGACTCAACTGACGGTGCCCGTTCACGAGCATGACGCAAGCGCAAACATGACGTGAAACCATGAGAGACAGTAGGTAGGTAATAAATAATCAAAGAAAAAATAATATGCTATGTCCTCTCCAAGTTAATTTCACATCTTTATCATGAAACCAGTTCCACTTATAATGTTCTTATTCATGCCGAGGTTACGGCGAATTATGCTGGAAAACATGTGCGCACACATTTGTTGATGTCGTTGTACGGAATTGCGTTGTTCTGTCAAAATTATGTTATGACACTAATTTGCTTGAATTTCCGTATTTTCCTTACTTTTCCGGGCTTTTGAAAGATGAGCAAATCAAAATAAGGATTAGTCTCTGTAGACCACAGGTGATCGGTAGAGAATGCCTTGTCGGATTAAGTCCACATTTTTTGTCGTGGAAAATCTTTCTAGGCTTCTTCTGCTCTTAAGTGGAACAGGAGAATATCAAATTTTTACTAACTAAAATCACAGCTGTATCCTTCAGTTCCACGGGTAGTGTGACAGCGAAGCCCGGGGCCCCGGGATGACGGCAATGAAAGAACAGGAGTGGGTTTTTAGTCAGTAAAAGTCTGACACTGTCTCACGCTCCGCCCAAGAGCGGGATTTGTCATTAGATGATTTTTACACCTAAAAAAAACCTGTATCTATAGGCTTCTATTGTTATAATTTTTTGACTTTTAAAATTTTTGAGTTAATTATGAAGTTTTAAAGTTCATGCAAAATAGTAGATTTTCGGAAGTCTTTACTGGATTAATTTTACACAAATTTATAAATTGATTTCGATAGAAGCCTAGATAATATCCACAAGATACTATGTTTCCAAAATATCTAATGAATAATGTGTAATAAAGTTATAATCGCGTAACAGCGGTTGTATGAAAAAAAGTGAAAATGTTTTTTCTTTTTTTTTATTCTTCATAGTTTCGCGCTTGACCGCTATCTCACCTGATGGAAAGCGACGATGCGGTCGACGATTTAACACGCTTACCTAGAAGTAACCTATTCACTCTTGACTTAAAAGATTCTCGAGTTGTAGCTATCAGGAAACACAGATTCCGGCAAGGAATTCCACTCCTTAGCTGTACGCACAATGAATGTGTTCCCAAAATGTATGTCGGGTTTCATTCCCTTAAGTTAACATCTAATTAAAGTAACGAAATAAAGCAAAGCAGTGATAATATTCAGTACACACTCCTAAGCATCGTTAAGAGGTCTATCAAGAGTCACGAACGCACGACAAACATCCCCCCCAAATAATGAACTAGCCCTTGATTACGACAAACATGCTGACTAATCACTAAAACAGATTGCGTGAAAGAATTTCACGACACATTTGTATTCATTATGCACACCATTACCACAAAATGCCGCACTTACATATGTCAAGGCTGTCAACCTTGATTCTTGATGGTGATGGTATGAGTGTGGCAAAATTTGGATCAATGGTACAGTAGGGTAAAAATATATTGACTGCTTATTTTTTTTGAGGTGGAAAATCATTCAATGACTTCTCTCGCTCTAGGGCAGATCGCGAGGGCGGTCAGACCTTTATTGACTAAAACCACACCTATGTTGGGATCTTTGGCTTTTAAGTTCCAGGACCTCGAGACTTTCCTTTCGGAAGTCAACTCATCGCCCCAGTAGAGTTCAGGCCTGTTGGGCCCCTTTTTTTTATTGGGTGGGTAAATCATCTTATGACAAATCCCGCTCTTGGACGGAGCCGGAGATAGTGTCAGACTTTTACTGACTAAAAACCCACTCCTTTTCCTTCTTCGCCTTCGTCCCAGGGCCGTCACTTTCACAGTACCCGTGGCTCCAGTACCTGTTGGGCCCTCACGGTTTTGCTGACGTCACTTTGAGGTGCGCGTAGAAAACTATGCACTGTTGACAACTCGAGCTCGGTCCCGATTGTTGCCTTGCTGTCAAGATATATATATATATGTATATATATTGGAAGTGTTTTAGTTAAGTGTTGTATATAGTAGCACCTTACATCGTCCAGTGGTTGCTAGTGCATTAAGTACAAAAATTTGTTCTAGGACAGCTGTTGGCATTTGCAAAAAGAAATTCCCTCTTTCTTTATTATGATTAGATTTTCTTTAAAAGGTCAAGATAAGTGACCTTTTTGTTTAAGTCCTTGTAAAGGTCAGGGAAGATATTTCAATCGAAGAATTGCAAGAGGAAGTGGGTGTTAACAAGTGTCTACGTAAATAAACCTGATTCCGGTTGTGTAACCTCTCTATAGGGCGTTCCGGAAGCATAGATTTATACATTGTAGATATCATCTTCTTTGGATTATCATCGACCTTCACCATCGGTGATGTAGGTTGTCCATCGTTTACATTTAAGGGAGTGTGCGTCGGAATTGTTTCGTTTAAACCCGTCAAGCCGCCGCCGGGATTCCGATCCCAATTTCCGGCCACCGTAGGCGCGGGCTTGCCGACGGCGAGGAATGGGTAGCTCATTGTCCGACCGTCCGGTAATCGTTCGGACCAAACCCAAGACGTCGACAGCACGTATTGTTCCACGCGCGCCTTAAGGAGTTGTCAGCAAACAGTAGGAGCCCAGCAGTGTCGAAGCCTACTGGGGCCAAGGATTTGTTTCTGGAAGGAAGGTTTGGCCCCGGTACAAAAGGCAACGAAGGAACAGGAGTGGGTTTTTAGTCAGTAAAAGTCTGACAGTATCTTTCGCTCCGTCCAAGAGCGAGGGATGTCACTGGATGATTTTCCCACCGGAAAAAAAACCGTCAAACCCGTACCATCATCGCACCTTCAGACGTACGGCGATGCGCCGATACATGGTAGACATTCCACTCTTACGCACAAAACGTTTTTGAAACACATTCGTTGTGCGTACAGCTTAGGAGTGGAATTTCCTGCCGGAGTCTGTATTTCCTAATAGCTACAACCTTTGAGTATTTAAGTCAAGAGTGAATAGGCTATTTCTCGGCAATCATGCAACATCGTCGACCACACTATTGTTTTTCATAAGGTGAGACAGGGATCAAGCATGCACGAGCATCAATAATAATAAGAAAACATATTCACGAAACACGAATGTCTATCTTTACTCTACTATAGAATTTAGTAGAGCAGTAGAGCACAACTAAATATGGTGGAGTTCAACCGAATTTAGTGTTCAACTGAATTTAGTAGTGTCAACTGAATTTAGTAGAGCACAACTAAATTTCGTGGAGTCCAACTTAATTTAGTGCTCAATTGAATTTAGTAGTGTATAACTGAATTTATAGAGTCCAACTCTATTGTATACTAGAGAATTTAGTAGAGCACAACTAAATTTAGTGGAGTCCAACTGAATTTAGAGCTTAACTGAATTTAGTAGTGTCAACTGAATTTAGTGTTCAATTGAATTTAGTAGTGTATAACTGAATTTAGTAGTTGTGTAACAAAATTTAGTACAGCACAACTAAATTTAGTGTAGTCCAATTAAATTTAGTCGCTAACTGAACTTAGTAGTGCTAACTGAATTTAATTGATAATATAATTATTATGCTTGTGTTATACACTTAAACCTTCTTTATAATATCATTCTGTCTATTGGTGAAAACCTTATGAGAATCCATTAAGCAGTTTTTAAGTTTATCGCAAACAGACAGACGTACGCAATAGGAGAATTAGTTTTATAATAATATGTAATGTTGTAAGTTATTTATGTTGGTACACATACATTTTTATTTCCAAAAACAAATGAATTCACAACGCGTAAGCTAAACAAACTTCAAAGACCGTATCACAAATAAAGAATGATCACTAGTATACTAGAAATAAAGGCTATGCAAATTCAGAAATACTTGGTTGTCAACAATGAGATACATCGGAGTCATTCAGATCTTCCATTTGAGCGGACATTCCCCTCTGACTGAACATTTGAGATGCCATTCAAATGATTCCAGTTGATCGATTTAACTCACTTGGTTCGAGTTGACCGCTGACTCGTCTATTAGGTCTATAATATATGATTTGGTTCGTTGCTTAAATAAGGTAAATTGAATTTGGGGTTTCGTTACATTTTCGTGAAATTATTTAGGGCTAGCCTTTGCCAGCGACTTCGTTTTTGAGATACGAAAATATGAAATACTAGCTGTTGCCCGCGACTTCGTCCGTGTTAACTTCGTAAAACTGTACAATCACTCTGTGCTTGCAATGTGCTTCAATTCATTCCGAAAGCATCGCAATTATTTATTGTACTTTAACATAAAACGGTTAAAGCTAAAAAAGCAAATTACCTTCAGGAAACATGTTATGTACTCGTCCAGATCCAGATGTATGAACGTCAATAAATAGAAAGAGTATGTATGGGTCATAGCAGTTGGCATTTCTGCCTACCCCAAGGAACAAACATACATAAACTAATGCCTTTTGCATTAGTTTATGTATGTTTCTGGTTTATGTTCTGGTAAAACAACATTGTATGATTTTAAACCCTCGCCACAGTGAGCACGCCACAATCGCAGCGGTAATGCCTGTCTTTGAGGAGTGACTACAGAGGCGTTACGGCATCCTTTTTTCATGCAGGACTCACCTGATGTGGGTGTTCCGGAAGGTATCTGTATTGAATTCTGCGGGAAGAAACACTCAGGTCTCACCATTGTGCGGATCGCCCGGAGAATACGATGGAGTATATGGTGGAAGTCAGTCCCGCTTGGTCGGAACGCCGTCGCAGCCATGTCCTCGTGGGGGCAATTGGTGGAGAAAATGATAACCAGTCTTCCTTAAGTGAAGCACTACGATCAAAGAAGGTGGGTTCCCAGCCATCGCAAACACAGGACTGCGGTGGTGCCGTCCGGCCGTCACGTCGTCGTTAGACAGCTTTGCACCTCGTTTACCTCTAGTAAACGAAGGAGCATAATCGGGACACCAACCTTCAGCTGGGTAATGTGCACTGATAGTGCAAAGCCTTAAGTGAATTCAAAAACTACCATCATCTATCAACTATCTTTCTCCACAAAAGTACTTATGAAAAATTTGGGAGAGAATGCTTGCATTGATTGTTGCAGTTTGATCATTTTGGGAGTTACTTGTTCATTCACCTATGATTTTTTTGGCGTGTATTTAACTGACGTCCCCGTATATCATATAAATGTTTTCTTGATAGTGGGAACTACCCTATAAAGAGTCTCCAACTTTTGAATGAATTTCGGCGACATCTTGTGCGTGTGTATCTCCGTCCAATCGAACTCGCATATTGATTGGCCAAACCGAGAAATTACTGACGCCGATTGCCTCTATGAGGACACGGCGGTTCACCCAAGCTGAATAGACCTCCACCGCATACTACACCAGGTCCTCCGGGCGATTCGCAAAATTGTAATATCAGGGTACTTCCAACCAAATCCGGAAAAGCAACCGTTTGAAACATTCACAACAATCCTGAGCTTGTGCATCCATAAAACAATGAAATTACGGTAAACAAATGTAGCAGCCGATTAGTATTATCCCTGAGATTGGCCTCCCTCAGGGAGTTGTTCCAGTGTTGGTCACCATTCACTGCAAGAAGGTAACGTCCAGATGTCGACGCAAGGCTGCAAGGAATCTGAGATACATCATACGTTGTCGAACTGTGATCAGAAAAACACATTTGATCCCGTTTTATATGAAGCAGTGACTGCAAATAATAAAACACGCCATTATTAGGCCGCAAGGTGCCATCATCCCGGAGGACACAGTGGCGCATTCAGTGGAGGTGTGCCCCGCAAGGGCGGAGTACTACTTTGTCCTCGTGGAGGCAATCGGCGTCAGTGACCTCTCGCGCCGGGCTCTGGTTTGGGTGAGATCCAGAGCGAGGAGTAATGGCAGGCGGTCGCCTCCTTCTGCAAAGCCGTAATGCTAGCGAAGGAGGAGGCCGCAAGCGTAAGGGAACGAACGTCCTCACGCCAATCCGAGATTCCGACCCCGACTACCAGCCACGGTAGATGCGAGCTTGCGGACGTCGAGCGATGGGTAGCTAGCCGTCCGGCCGTCCGGTATCTAGTTGACCGGACTGAGCTCAGTCGTCAACAGCGCGTAGTGATCCACGCACTCCTAAAAGAGATGTTGCAAAGAGCAACTGAAGGACACAGGTGTGGTTTTAGTCAGTAAAGATTGACACGCCATCCCGCTCCTACCAGAGCGGGAAAAGTCATTAGATGATTGCCAACATTAAAAAAAAGGTGCCATCATCATCATTATCATTTCAGCCGAAAGACGTCCACTGTTGGGCATAGGTCTCCCCAAGTGTCGCCATAATGACCGGTTCATGCATCGGATTACGCGACCCTCGCCAAGTTATCGGTCCACCGGGGGGCCTTCCAATTCAAGATACCATGTAACCCCTTCCGAAAATTTGGCCGTGTTATTTTAAAGTCAATAATTAAATACACATAGGTATTTACTTTTATCGCCTTTGGTTACAGTAAAAGTTGTTAAAAATGCCTCCGTCTAACACCAGTAGTTTTAAAATACACAATGCCATCTATCAAATTTAATATGAAGGTCAACTTTCATTGTCATCATTTTTTCTACTTTGAGTCTTTAGATGGCGTTGCGAGTTGCGTGTGTTGTCATATTTAACTTCTTGAAAACTTTAAATTCATGCCGTTAATATTTCATATGCTTTGTTTCATTGCGATGAAACAAAGCCTAAGTAATATATCAAGTTACACAGAATTTTAATGTATAAAAGCCATCTACATCGACTTCTAACATTTTGCGTGATACGCACACAACTAAAAACTTCTAAAGATATATTATGTGTAGATATATAAAAAAAATGTAAGCATGCAAAAATATATAAAAAAATCTTATTTACCGTGAAAAAATAAAACCAAAAATTTCGCAAGAGAGCCACATGGGATTCGAACAACCTATAAACTATACGCAAGTCTAGATACGAAACCACTGCGCTACGGTCTTCGATGATTAAAATTTAAAATAGACGTTCTTATATAAACGTCATAATTGACTGGTTGGCTCCTTATCGATGATAGCGTGATGATTTTCGTTTCAGAAGTAATATTTGCAGCTAAATGGAATAATGTAATATTATTGTACGTGATTTTACTCGCCGCTTTGATTTTATTATGTGCTTTGATTAGTTTTTACAAAATATTAAGAAGATATCGAATAGAAATGTCAATTTTGTTTCGTTAAAATGGTAAAAGTTAGTTTTATTACAAAAAAAAAGGATAAAATAATGACAAAATTTTTAACTGTAACTGGGGATCGAACTCGCGGCAATTGTCGTTCAATACCTACATTTTCGATTATTGCTCACCCCCCATAGGAAATAGCGTGATAATTTATAGCCTATAAGTTGCCCTGACCTATAAGGATTATGTATGCAAAATTTGAACAGGATCGGTTCAGTAGTTTTTGCGCCAATTAATACCACCGCAAAATAATTTTACTGTTTTATTATATGTATAGATTGTTTATTATCTTCGTCGTGTGTGATAGTCCATTGAGTTTGGCGAGCGATATTGTATCTTAAGATAAAATATTATAGTATCTTATGTGCAGCGCCCCTTAGAGTTGGAGTTCATCCACTGCGGGTGACGTAACCTACGAGCAACTTATTATTTGCGGTTGGTACAGTAATCGGGTCTAGGGATCGAACCGAAAAATTAAGTTTGTTTTTTATTGTATATACTTTTCCGGGATAAAAAGTACCCAGTTTGGTGCCCAGGATATTAAAGAATAATTATACTAAGTTGCATCGTAATCGAATCGGTAGTTTTTGCGTGAAGCCTGAACAAACAGAAAGACTGACAGACAAACATTTTTTTAATCAAATTTTTGGGTTCGGTGTCGGTCTAGTAACACCCCCTGCCATTTTTTTTTGATTTTGATATTTTCAATGTACAGAATTTTCACTTCTACAGATTTATTATAAGTATAGACTAGCCTTTGCCCGCAGCTTCGCCCGCGTACATAAAATATAGCCTATGTCACTCAGGAATAAAGCAGCTTTTATTCTGTGAAAACATTTTAGCGATTGGACTAATACTTTCATAGATTACCAAATAAAAAAAACAAACTTTACCTCTTCATAATATTAGTGTAAATTTTTAAGGCAGGGTGGATGGTTAAATCTAAAACAATAACCAATGAGGATTGGTAAAAATAATAAAATAATTTCGGAGTCAGTTTTAACGAAATTTTTTTCTGAATTATGGATTTTTGAAATCAAAATTTCAAAAACAATATTCCTAGTCAGGCGCAGATCCTCACGGGGCATGGCTGTTTCAGATACGGCAGGAAGAAACGCTCGAGTAAAAAATTCTAAGAGGGCCAGTACGGCCGATGCCTGCTAGGGCTGTGGAATTGTTTGAAAGAATTACTTACCATGACCCTGAAATTCAAAGGGCTAAAGAAAGAAAACAGCGGGGTTTTAGTTTGTAAAAGTCTGACATTTCTCTCTCAAAAGAGATGTATAAAGTCCCTCAAATCGTAATTAAAAAGGGAAGTGTTGTGTCTTGTCTGGGTAACTGTTAAGTGAAAAACAAGTATAACGCTCCTTAATTCTACCACCCTTAATTAAATGACGTAAAAGAGAACTTTTGATTTATAACATGACACATAAAACACTAGGTGTCTTCAAGGCTAGAGTGAATAGGCTCTTAATAAACTAGTGCGCCTCACCATCAACGATTGTATCACTGTTTACCATCAGGTGTGATCGCAGTCAAGCACTACTTTATATCAATAAAAAAAAAAGATAGTCAGACTCCAGAAAGTTTGACCATCTAATCAGTCTATCCAAAGAGTATCGTGCTGCCCAGTTACTAAGTCGTGGAGATCTGATGGGCGATGATTTCTCACCTTAAAAAAAAAGACCACGAAAATTCTATCGAACTATCAAGTGCGAATTAGACTCGCGCACCAAGAGTTCTGTTCATATTTACCTATTTATAATTGAAACTGAAGGACACAGGTCTGGTTTTAGTCAATAAAAGTCTGACACTGCCTCCCGCTCCACCCAGAGCGCGAGAAGTCATTAAATGATTTCCACACTTATATTTTTTAATGGTTTTTTGATTTTCTCCTTTACGTGTGTTACACAGTATAGCTTTATGCTAAATTTCATGATTCTCTGTCGACGGGACGTCTCCTATAGATTTTGATTTCCTTTTGAAAATCAAAAGGCGCCATAAACGGAACCCAAAAAAGTTAATAACGCTTACAAAATATCAACTACCCAACAATACCCAATATCAACCCTGACAGGAATCCGCTTCATTGGCCACTTTCAAATCGTCATCGAGCCAGGCTTGGTTCTTATCGGAAGGCGAGCTACTCATTGCTCGCCGTCCACAAGCCCGCGCCTACAATGACCGAGAATCGCCTCCGCTGCAACCTGGGGTAAGCACTAGTTTATAGCAATAACTAAAAAAAAGCCATGTGTCACTACCAAGCATTTCAATTAGGGAGTACGACCTCGCTTAATAAAATAAATTTCGCACAGTCATTATCATTCTCTCGGACACAATAAGGCAGGAAGCCTCAGAAAAGACGAAAAAATATTATTATAATACGAAAATTGAGTTACACGATCGCTTCTGCCCAATGACCTTTCAACATTTATCAGGAAATAGCATTTATTAAGATTTTTGCCGTTTCTTGATTTATTTTTAGTTTTTTTTTTCTAAGGGTAAAATCTGGGCTTTTTATTTCTAACAGGAACGAACGATTAATACTGTGACCTTTTTAAAATTTCAACGGCATTTCGCCGTTTGCTGATAATATAGTAAGAGCAAATAATTTAGATTGCGATTGACAACTGAGTAAAAATATGTTATTATAATATCTTTCTCAAAGATTAGTCCACAAGATATTTCGTTAGCGTTATTATTTATTTATTAAAACTTTATGCACAAGTAATAAACACTGTACAAAGGCGGACTTAATGCCTTAGGCATTTTCGACCAGTCGACCTTAGGGTGGTGCAGAAACAAAACATGGTAGGTGCAGCTTAATGGTAAAGAAATAGAAAAGAAATACAATAATAAATATATACTTAGATACATACATACAAATTAACAATCTATTTATGAAAAACGAATCCAACAAATCAACGCTGTGATGATTACACCAACTTCCTGCGAATGTGCTCACCACACACCTTAAAAGTGAACCGACTCGACGCCATCCTGATGTCCGGCGGGAGCGCATTCCAAAGAAAACTATTAACTTTGTTTCTATTGTTATTAACTTTTTAGGGTTCCGTACCCTAGTCGGCAAAAACAGAATGCTTATAGGATCAATTTCTTGTCCGTCTGTCAATATCCTTTTTCTCAGGAACGCGCGGAAGTACAGAAAATAATATTAAATACTAAAATCGGCTACTCAATGCGAAAGTCAAAAATAAAACTTACAAGTCAACGCTACCTAAAGAAAATGCCATTCATGCTTCGTTTATGGCGCCTTTTGTTTTTAAAAAGGGAATCAAAATCTATAGGAGACGTCCCGTTGACCAAGAATCATGAAATGTGGCAAGAAACCATGCCATGTGACACACGTAAAGGAGAAAATCCGAAAACCATAGTTACATAAAAAAATATTATAAATAGGTAATTACTACATAGGTAAACTAGCTACTGCCAGCGGCTTCGCCCGCGTGAGAGTAGGTTTCTCTATACAAACTTTGGACCCTCGTTTCATCCCTTTAGGGGGCGAATTTTGGAAAATCCTCTCTTAGTGCTCGCTTACGTCATAAAAGGAAGCCTTGTGCTAAATTTCACATTCCTAGTCCCAGTAGTGTTGTCTGTGCGTTGATTTGTCAGTCAGTCAGTATCTCCTTATATATATATATATATAGATATGTACAGAACCCTTGGTGCGCGAGTCTAATTCGCACTTGACCAGATTTTTTTCAAATGATTTCGGAAATAACACAAAAGGTTCATGTGAAGTAAAATAACAAATGTAACAATGTACACAACGAACCTAAATAAATATTTCCAATCCTATATATAAATACGGTCCTTTATGGATATTATGACTTACATTTCTATCCATTGGTTCCGATCCTTTGTGGTAGAAAGCTAATGGATAACGTCAGGTGGGTAGACAATAGCATCTTCCTGTGCACTGAACTAGAATTACTTGGTACGAGTATAATATTGAATTTCATACAATACGAACTCATCCTTTGAGAGATCTGGAAATGTCAGTTCGTATTTTGGTTACTCACTGGTTTTTGGATTTAATTTCACTGTTCTTTGAACTTATTTAACAAAACCTTTTGTTTTATATTCACTGTACTTTTCCATACTCGAGTATAAGTTATTTTTAATTTATTTGGCGAACAATTTGTCAAGTAAACACTAACAATCACAATTAATTTATATGAAAATTGTACATATGACTCTCACTTAAATTTTTTTTTTTTTAATTTTTGTGGAGATATAGTTTTTTTTTAAGGCTCCACAACACAGGGAATCCTAATGTGGGGTTCAGGGTTTCATCTACGTTTGTAAAAATTTATGAGACAATATATATATTTTTTTAAATTAATTTCTACCGGTCACTTCACTAGAATATTGTAACATATCTAAACAAAAATATACGAAAATTTAAGAAAAAAAATTGTGAGTCTATTTCTATCAGTCACTTCACTAAAAAATTAATATTAAATAAGCACCACAGTCAAATCAAAAAGATCATTTCTTTTCTTTCTTTCTTCTCTTTCGTTCATTTTCAAATTAATAGATAAAATATTGCAACAAGTATTTGTAGATCACTATAAGTTTTAACGCGTTAGAACTATGCCTGAAACAATACTAAGTGGAGTCAACATAGCACTTTGAACAGTCTTCATTATCACTTTAATCAAGCCAATTGCAGTTTATGACACTTTGTACGCACTGATTCATATACTACAAATTACTCATTGTTCTGATCACGATTATTACGCAACCTACAACTAACATTTCTAGATCATTCTTTGCAATTTCTGAAGATTGATTTCACACATTAATTAAATTCTGTACGTAAGAATTTTTTTTTTATAATAAACTAACTTTTGCCCGCGGCTTCGCTCGCGTTAAATTCGGGGTAACACGGTTTTCTTTTCCTGATTTAGAACACAGAAGAGTACTCACACACATATACACTTTCACATTTATAATATTAGCATGGATTCGTTTGTATCATAGAACCACCATTGTATGTACGTATGTGTTTTAGTTTTTAGTTTCCTTTTATTTTTGTATTTGGTGTACAATAAAGGATACAATAAATAAATAAATAAATAAACCTGTACTAATTTTGCGGAGAGTCTCACATAAAAATTCCATCCTCTATTTTATGGGCTGGGGGGAGATTTCCAAAAAAAAAATTACTGCAGGTATTTTTCGTTGGTAACAAAGAGTCTGTGTACCGATATTTAGCTCCCTACCTTGAAAATTGTGGCAAGTCCCATATAAAATTTCATCCCCTCTTTTGAGGGGTTGGGGGCAGAAACCCGAAAAAAATGATGCACGATTTTTTTGTTAGTCACAAATAGTCCGCATACCAATTTTTAGCTTTCTACCTTGAAAACTGCGGTATGCTCCATACAAACTTCCATCCCCCATTTTAGGGGAGTGTGGGGAGGGGGTTAGAAAGAGACAAAAAGTAGCCTATGTCACTATCCATTCCTTTAACTATCTCCACTTAAAAAAATCACGTCAATTCGTCGCTCCGTTTTGCCGTAAAAGACGGACAAACAAACAGACACACACATACACTTTCATTTTTATAATATTAGTATGGGTTCACATAGATATTTAAGAAAAGTTTAATATAAACAATAAACTAAAAAAAAATATATAATATATCGTGTGAGTTCAAAATTCTCATACTGAAGGAGGTTTCATTTGTTTTTAGTTTTTCTCACTTGTTATGCTATCAAATTTGTTGTATTATTACTTTTTTTATTTTAATTAGCTCGATAGCAACATAAAATTATATATTATATTATTAAAAGCCGCTTAATTTAACGATACTAAATTCTATTTCAAATATCTGTTATTTATTTATTGTGCACACCTCCCACAGTGTTGTTTTTTTTAACCCAATGGTTGACTGGTAGAGAATGCCTTGTGACATTAAGTCCGCCTATGTACCACCACTGTACATGAAGTTTAAATAAATAAAATTGTTTTCATTGTACTTGACATCCTAGTGATTTTATTTGTGGTATCTTACAGCGTTTTGGTCTGTAATATTTTAAAATTTATATGTACCACTATATTAATGTTTTATATCGTAACTATTTCTTCCTTCTCCTTAAAAAAATAAAATTATGAAAGCAAAATCGGTATATGTGTGTATATGTTTGTTACTGCTGTGCTCTCAAACGGATGAACGATTTTGATTACTTTTTTTTACAGTAATGTAGCTTCTACATCAGAACAACATTATAGGCTATAATTTAAATTTAGGGATAGTAATAATTTCACTACTAACTAGTGGTTCCAGTATATCTCCTGCCATCAATCAGTCTTGCCAGTTTATCATTACACGCTTCCTTTCTGGACACTCAACATTCTTCGTCATGCGTGTTATTAGTTTGGCCTTTTGTATGGTTCTCCCTTCCTATCTCCCCAACATGCCCTTTTCAATATCATCACTCAATCTTTTTGAATTATTCAAATCTCTGTAAACGATTCATATTTTCATCAAATAAGTTTAGTCTAGTTGTCGAGGGTGTTATCATTTATTTAATTTTGATTTCGACAAAATTCTTCAATATCTATTGAGATTTCATTTTGATCTGTTGCTAAGGAAGTAGGCGTTTAGACTCAATGTGTTCAATATTGAAATAGGTCAGTAATTCATTTTTTTTTTTTACAGATATGGTTTTTAGGAAATTTCTTCGTACTTTTACCACTATTAACATGAGCACTGCACTAGATGGAGCTATCACAGATAACTATTTCACGTAATCTTTTTCCTGGTCTTGCATATTTAATATTTAATCAGGTCTACCACCAAGAGGTAAAAACTGTGCGCGCCGGGATCGCGTCGGGATCGCCCGTACAATTGAATTAGTTCTACTCAGACACTCCTAATGGAACACTAGCAGGATTGGTACAGTTGACCCGACAAGTTGTAGAATAAATTATATTTATTTTACAAATAGGTTTTATATTATTGAACACTTTGACTCGTCAATTTTTTTCGTTAGTTTAAGCTAAACGAGGCCGATGCTTCCTAGGTGACTACCCTGAGAAAAACACCGAAACAAACATAGTAGGATATGGAGATATATAAATTTCAATTTATGTGAACTTATTGTGAAAAAAAAATGATACCGATGTTAAAATTAACGATACTACATCATATATCTGTTATTTATGGTGTAAACCTACGACAGTGTTTTTTTTAACCCAATGGTTGTCTTGTAGAGAATGCCTTGTGGCATTTATTCCACCTATGTACCACCACTGTACATCCGGAGCGAGGAGGAGTGGCAGGCGGTTGCCTCCTTCTGCGAAGCAGTAATGCTAGCAAAGGAGGCGGCCGATCGCGTTAGGCAACGGTCCTCACGCCCCGCCGCCGCCGGGAAACCGATCCCGACGGCGAGTAATGCGTAGCCCACCGTCCGACCGTCCGGTAACCGTCCGGACCGAGCCCAAGTCGTCGACGGCGCGTATTATTCCATGCGCGCCTCAGGGAGATGTCAGCAAATCGAAGGGGCCTATCAGGGTCAAAGCCTACTGGGGCTACGGGTAGAGTGAAAACGAAACACGGGGCCCTGGGACGAAGGCAACGAAGGAAAAGGAGTGCGTTTTTAGTCAGTAAAAGTCTGACACCAACTCTCGCTCCGCCCAAGAGCGGGATTTGTCATTAAACAAAAAAAAAAACACTGTACACGAAATTTAAATAAATAAAATTGGAAGCTCGATTTATGAAAAATATTAATGTGGGTGGATACGTGTAATTAAGTATTTAATAATGTAATATAAAATCCGTAGAAATTGGTTTATCAGTTTATAAAAATTATTGTGTGCGCATTGCATTATTATTTAATCCATACTAATATTATAGTTGTGAAATTAACTCTGCCTCTCTGTTGAAATAGCGAACCGATTTTGATGAAAGGTGAAGTAAACTTGAAGCCATGAAGGACATAGGCTACTTTTTATTTGGCTTCGAATTCGACTTTGCGCCCGACATTCACGTAGCCGAAGTCGCTGGCAGAAGCTAGTAAGATATTTTTTTGTGATTGTCATTTTATTGATTTTTTTAAAGGTCTTAATAAAATTTTAGGAAATTTTTCCGTGGTTCTGTTTAGAGTTTTGTTTAGCACTTAGTTCACGATAGATCATTGTACGTGTTCCATGATCCTATTTACTTATTTATTCATTTATTTAATGCTTTATGCACACAAAAGTACAAAGGCGGGCTTAACGCCTTAGGCATTTTCTACCAGTCAACCTTTGGGATGCAGAGAAAAGTAAGTGGTAAGTGCAATAAAAGAGAGAGAAAAAGGCGAATACAAGGATAGATTTACTTATCGACCTTAGAATAGAATAGAATAAACTATATTGTACACCCAAATGGTAACAAAACTTTTACACAAACTTAAATCTATGGGTACAAAGGCGGTCTTATCGCTGACAGAGATATCTGTCAGACAACCTTAGCGTGGAATGTAAAAATTTGAATAGAAAAAGGGGGGTAGTCTGCGGTGAACTGCAAAGTGCGGTGTATAGATATACTAATAAACCATAGAATAAATATAATACATATATACTCCAGTTAATACACTACATACATACACTAAAATACTTAAACAATTGGTCCTAATCGACAATAGGAAAACATTAATGCTGTGATGATACTACTGCCAACTTTTTACGAATTAGCTCGCGAACTTTGGTTTTGAATGATAATCGGCTTGTTGCCATCCTATTTTATAAAATACATAACGAAATAAAATTCTTTGTATCTATTTTTTTTTTATTTAGCAAATTAAACTATTAAATGTAAATTAGCTTAATTTATTTTCTGTAGATACTCGACTACTCGATGAAAATACCAAAATCACTATATAGTTGCCTAATATTTGAAGAATCCCCTCGATTCCTCATGGATCCCGTCATCAGAACTGGATTAGATTTTTAAGTCAAGAGTGAATAGGGTAGGTACTTTTAGGGGAGCGGGTTCCATTGTTGCTTATCTTCAGCCCCCCTAACCAAGTTACGATCGTTTCGTTCGCGTCGAACGCCTCGTGTAGGCCACGCCTCCGATTCCTTTGCTCTGACGTCATCTCAATGCTCAGTCACGTGGTCAGAACAAAAGAATCGGAGGCGTGGCCTACTCGAGGCGTTCGACATAAACGAAACGATCGTAACTTGGCTCGGAGGGCAGGTGAGTTAGTGGTAAAAATTAAAAGAAAACGTACCTCACGTACATACACAGTAACCTATCTACAGTATAACAGTTGTTTGTGTTGTCCGGCCTACATGATCATAGAACATGCATAAATAAATAAACAAACATGCGGCAGTCACGTGACGTCATAGACCTAACGCTGAGATACCGGCGATTGCACTGATTGCCTTGATAAAACTTATAATATTAATCGTTGTTCGCTTTTGTTTTTTTTTTTTACTTTATGCAATTTATATTTAAAGACTTAGAGTCACCCAAAGGGCAATGGAAAGGGCTATGCTCGGAGTTTCCTTGCGTGATCGAATCAGGAATGAAGATATCTGCAGGAGAACAAAGGTCACCGACATAGCACGAAGAATCGCCAAACTTAAGTAGCAATGGGCAGGGCACATTGCTCGCAGAACGGATGGCAGTTGAGGCCGAAAGGTTCTGGAACGGCGACCACGTACCTCCTACAAGGTGGACCGATGATCTGGTAACGATTGCGGGAGTCCGATGGATGCGAGACGCACAGGACCATTCATTATAGCGACACTTGGGAGGCGTATTTCCAGCAGTTGACGTCTTTTGGCTGAAATGATGATGATCATGAAATGAATTTATATTTATGAATTTAATTATTTAAATTCATAAATTCAATCACACATTAAAAGAGAGAGCGGCTCTCACGCCCCAGCTGCTGGGATCCTGATCCTGATTTTCGGCCACCGTAGGCGCGGGCTTGCGGACGGCGTGCAATGGGTAGCTCGCCGTCTGGTCGTCCAGTAACCGTTCGGACCGAGCCCAAGTCGTCGACGGCGCGTAGTGTACCATGCGCGCCTTAATGAGATGTCAGCAACCGTAGGGGCCCAGCAGAATCGAAGCCAACTGGGGCCATGGGTGATGCGAAAGAGATCCCCGAAGAAGGAACAGGAGTGGAATTTTAGTCAGTAAAAGTCTGACACTATCTCTCGCTCCGCCCAAGAACGAGGGATATCATTAGATGATTTTCCTACACGAAAAAAAAGCCTTTATAATTACAACCATACAAAAAATAGGACAAACAAAGGGACAAAGCTCTCAAGTCTTAAAATTATATCTTTAGCTGAAATTGTTTTCATTTAACAATCGTAAACAGACTAAAATATTACAAACATTTTGCAACCGTAAACTAAGGAAATTCTAATTAAACACTACGTTGTTTCATTTCTTGCATCTTGTTACCTGTGAATGGTGTTAAAAACGATAGTTTCTTGTGAATAAAAATTTAATTAAACGCAGAAAATACGCAAATTAAGAGCTTAGTGAAAAGGAAAAAGTCTTGGTAATTTTCAGCCCTATATTTTTATTACCTGGCGAGCTACGGTGCGACGTTGTCGTGTTTTTTTTTTGCTTTTATGATGAGGAACGTTTTCGAGATTTAGTTTTGCATAAGAAAGAAGTTCGTTGAAATAAAATGTTGTATTAGATGTATTTCTATTTTGTTCACTAGTGATTTTTAATAAAGTAACTAACTTGTAGGGGTGAACGTATACATAAAAATGAACAAACATGCAAATGTGTAGAAAAATTCAGCAAAAGCCTAAAAAAATCCCTTTCAAAAATTCAGCCCTTCATTCATATAGTGACTTCTTTCGCTCTAGGGTGGAGTGAGAAATGTTAGACTTTTACAGACTAAAAGCAACCTTTGATCCATTCAGTTGCAAGCCTGCGTTTATGGTGATGATCGCACTACGATTCCTGACGTCTTTTTTTTTTAGGTGGGCAAATCATCCAATGACATCCCTCGCTCTTGGGTGGGGCGAGAGGGCATGTCAGAACTGTACTGACTAAAAAACCCACTCCTGTTCCTTCCTTGTTTTCGTACCCGGGCTTTGGGTTTCACTTTCACGTCACCCATGGCCCCAGTAGGTTTTGACCCTGCTGGGCCCCTACGGTTTGCTGACATCTCCTTGAGGCGCGCGTGGAAAAATGGCACCTCGCAATACGACTTGGGCTTAGTCCAGATGGTTACTGGACGGACGGACCATGTGATCTCGCCGGAATTCCCAACGCGGCGGCGGAGTTTCGCCCCGGCGTTGCATCTCCACGCGAAAATAGTGCAAGCTCTTTTGCCTCCAGATCCCATGGTGGCAAGCCAGCAAGTCACCTTCGCTAGTATTACTGTTTCGTAGAAGCAGGCGACCAAATCCCATTCTCTCGTACTCCGGACTACGACCTGAACTAGGGTCCTACGCGAGAGGTCGTTTCCGATCGCCTTCATGAGAACACGGCGCTGCTCCGCTCAAACCTTACCTCCTTGAAAAGTGTCACAGCCATCGTTCTAATTCCTGGTGATGTCTTTGGTCTTGCATACACGAATTCACCTTTCGCGTCAGTCTGTTTAACCGCTAACTCCTTCTAAAAATTACGACGATTTTCACAAATATGTAGAAAGAACAATACAGGTTTTATGTATGTAATTTACACCAGATGGCGGATCACTAGTTTTGCTCACAATTTCTCGTGTACTAAATCAGTGCATTATATATAGGTACTAAATAAAAATCGCAAATATCTTAATGACCCTACGATACATGTGATAGAGCAATTAACTTTTTAATCATGCAAAAATGATGATAGTAATTTTGCTAGTAAAAACCAAATGTATTTATTTCGTGTACAAGGAGGGTTTCAAAACCATTTGTCATGTCAGGTGTTTTAAAAGACTTCAAAAAAGGAGGAGGTTCTCAATTCGATAGATTTTTATTTTCGCTAAACGTTTGCACACTAAGGCCTCATTTACGGAGACGCGGGGCGTCTCGCGTTTTGACGTTTTTTCTGTTTACGGCGGGGCGGCGCGTGAAGCGGCACGCATCATCGCACGCGTAAACACAAACTTATAGCAATATACGACCATGTTCATAGAGAAGCGAGACGGGAAGCGTGGCGGTGTCCGCCGCGGCGCCCGCGGCGAATCCTCTAGCGTGTAGCGAAGCACGCGGCGGGCATTGCGGCGGCGCACGCTCGCCTCGATCAAATCGACTAGTTTTATGTTGGCGAGAGATGGGAGCGCACGTGTCGCAACTTGCAGCTTCATTCATTGAAGAAAAGTTGGAACGTGCGCCGCCGCGATAAACGCTGCGTGGGACGCATCGGTGCCATCCGCGGGCTCGGCCGCAAAAAACGCCCTAATTCAAACAAACGCGTCTAAAATCGCTTCTCCGTAAACGCACTCATATAACGCCATATATGGCGGAGGCCTTAGGGTCGACGCTGCGTTAAGCGGGCGCCCGCGCGGTCCCCTACAAAAGTCTTCATCGCGGTGAACCGTGCGAGAATCTGTCGCGAGGAGCCGTGCCCCGCGCCCATTTTGTTACGCAATAATACATTAAAGTTCTCTATCGACACGACTACACGCATATCGTTAAAGTTGAAATAGCGACACTGCCCAGGTAATCCGACTTCCCACAATGTGGACCAACGACCTGGTGAGAGTCGCGGGAATGCGGTGGATGCGAGATGCACAGAACCGTTCGTTGTGGCGACATTTGGGAGAGGCCTAAGTCCAGCAGTGAACGTTCTTCGGCTGAAATGATGATGATATGCGAACACTCCCTCCTTTTCTGAAATAATGTGGCAATATATCTATTAGTACCAACACTCTCAATGTAACGCATCCCTACCCGTTTTGACTAATGAAAGAAGAAAATTATCTCAGGTAAACTTACTTACAAGATAAAAAGAATCAAGTAATGTAAGTCTTACCGTGAGCGAAATTTGGCTCACGGTAAGACTTACATACACATTAAAATCTGTTTAGCCGTTCGAGTGTGAAGAAGTAACTAACATACACACTCACACTCACAGACTTTTACCTCTATATTTTATTTTAACTTGAAAATATATTTACCCATCTACTCATATGTCACATAGTTATCATAAGTAGCGTTTTACAGTAGTTTTTGACATTATTCATTAAAAAAACTGGGGAAATATGAGTCGGACTCGCGCACTGAGGGTTCCGTACAAACCACAATGGAGTCTCGAAGATTTTTCCGAATAGCAAAAAAGTTTTTTTTTTTGCGACGTAGTTAACAACATATTTACCGTTTTCAGATTTATTCCTATACCTGTGCTATAAGACCTTGCTTCATGCCAAATTTCAGGATTCCCTATGAATTTTGATTCCTTTGAAAATATCTAAATGTACGTTTTTTGCGACATACACGGCCGTATCTTTTTTATTCGTTAACTTAGAAGTTTACTGTAAATGGAACCCTAAAATAAAAATCTTTCCTCTTTTTAGGGTTCCATACATCGAAAAATGGGAACCTTATAGATCATCTTGCTGTCCGTCCATCTGTCTGCCTAACAATCAAGACCCTCTATCTCAGGATCACGTGGAGTTATAGAGTTGAAATTAAAACCATATACTTAGGTTTGTGGTCCCTTGAAGCTGTGAAATCAAACTTCTGAGTTAACGAAAAAAAAAAACATATGGCCGTTTATATCGCAAACGAACATATATTTAAACACTCTAAAGGGATTCAAAATTCATAGGGTACTTCCCGTTGACCTAGAATCCTGAAATTTGGCATGAAGCAAGGTCGCGTACCACAAATATAGAAAAAAATTTGAAAACTGAAAATTTGATGTTGCGTCACAAAAGAAATCTTTTTTTCCTATTTGGAAAAATCTTCGTAACCCCAATTCGACATTTGAACTGTTTTCATTGGTAAGTTTGTACGGCACCCTCAGTGCGCGAGTCCAACTCGCACTTGCCCGGTTTTTAAATGTAGACTAGCTACATTAGTCACTCCGCTTTAATCGATTAAATCTAGTTGACTGCGATCCCATCTGATGGTAAGCAGTGATCCAATCGTTGATGGTGAGGCGCACTAGTTTATTAAGAGCCTATTCACTCCAGACTTGAAGACACCTAAATTATAATCGAAAGGGAATACCGCAGCAGGCAAATTGTTCCAGTCCTTCTATGTAGACAAAACGCTTAGACTGGACCGTAGAGTTGTTAACAATTGAACATTATTCTTTAAAATTTTATATTAAACCCATACATGACATATCTGCAGACGACATATTCCATCACTCATATGTACCTTACATTGTCTATCCATCCTTACATTGTTATAGGCATGTGTAACTTTGTACGGAACCGACTCACTGTTCCGAAACATTTTAGTGTTCCGAAAGATTGGAAAAGCAGTAATGTATTAAATGCATCATTTGGAATAATTGGAAAACTGAAACACTCTTTACTTTAAGTGACCTGCAGTCTTTTTAAAATTCAAATTAAAACGTGAATAGTGTAAATTTTAATGAACTGAACTAAAAACATCTGCTTTAAATTATTCTCAAATCAAAATTCAATTAAATAAAAGTGTTGGTGTATATGACGCAATGTAACAGATCACGATTCAGAACAGTCAGTGTCTGTGTTTGTATCTTGTGAGTCGATGTTCCAAATGTTCCGTTTGTATCCTGTGAGCCGATGTTCCAAATGTTCCGTTTGTATCTTGAGAGCCGATGTTCCAAATGTTCTGTTTGTATCTTTTAAGTCGATGTTCCAAATGTTCGATATCATAATGATACATATCACTGTTTCGGAACTCGCCGTACGTCGGGTTGTCTGATGGTAGAAAGGTTATGTGCATGTTTTCCTCTTCTCTGTCAAAGGAATCCAGGCATCCAGGCATCCATCCAAAGGTTGTCTGTAAAATCGCTTTTAGCGATAAGACCGCCCATTGTTACACTCTATTAACTTTAAGCTCCTCCTGTATTTTTTATGGTGTACAATAAAAAGTACTATCAAGCAAAAAACAGTATCTCAAAATTTTACGAATATTATTTTTTGTTTTTAGCATTGAATTACCTAAAAAACCTGCTTTTTTATATTAAAAAACAGCAATTCGTACTTAGTTATATTCCAATTAATAGGAAAGTATCTTTGTTTTTATTATTGGTTACGTCTTACAGGTACCCATTTTGAACTTTTTTAAACCTCTGAAAATCCACAAGTATATAAAGGAAGACCATGAATTTTTTTTTATCAAAATTGACTATATGACTGACAGTCGAGCAAAAATCAAAACCTGATATAAATTAGTTAGTTTGATAAAAAACAATCGCGAATCTGACCCTAACTTACGATTTCAAACGTGTATCTACGAGTTTACGCCACGAAAATATTTGAAAGTTAGGAATCGCAAACACAAAAATCTTGAACATTTATTGTTTTTTTTTTACAAAAATAAAATTGCTGTTACGGGGCCGCGAAATCGACATAGATCCGGGCCCTCGTGGAGGCTATCGGCGGCGGCGATCTCTCACGCCGGGCCTTGGTACAGGCCATGGTCCGGAGCGAGGAGGAGTGGCAGGCGGTCGCCTCCTTCTGCGAAGCTGTAATGCTAGCAAAAGAGGCGGCCGATCGCGTGAGGCAACGGTCCTCACGCCCCCGATCCCGATTACCGGCCGCCGTAGGCGCGGGCTTGCGGACGGCGAGCAATGGGTAGCCCACCGTCCGACCGCCCGGTAACCGTCCGGACCGAGCCCAAGTCGTCGACGGCGCGTACAGTTCCACGCGCGCCTCAAGGAGATGTCAGCAACTGTAGGCCCAGCAGGGTCGAAGCCTACTGGGGCCAAGGGTCTGATTCTGAAAGGAAAATTCGGTCCTGGTACGAAAGGCAACGAATTAACAGGAGTGGTTTTTTGTCAGTAAAAGTCTGACATTATCTCCCGCTCCGCCCAAGAGCGTGTGATGTCATAAGATGATTTTCACTACGAAAAAAAAAAAGATCCGAGCGGAGTTCATACAAAATACTCAGTGACTACAAACGGTTTTTAATTCAGGACATAGTCTAGGAAATGGAAAAGGCATTATGATACTTTTTATCAACATACCAAGCCGGTGAAGCTAAGGGCTAGAAGCTTTTTTTCAGTATAGGTCACAAATATGGCGGCTATCGTTCTTTACAAAATCTTTTTTTGTAAAACTCACTTTCATTTTCTTTCGCTTTTTGCCTTAATATGGCTATGCTAGGAGTTTCCTTGCATGATCGGATCAGAAATGAAAATAACCGCTGGAAAACCAAGTTTGCCGACATAGCCCAAAGAATCGCACATTGCTCGCAGAACAGAGCCTCAAGTCTACTATTAGTGTCAATAATGTCAGAATGGAAATGCAATAGTGTCAGAATGGTCTATCATTAACATCATAATTGTTGATTTTGACCAAGTTTGGTAATCTATTAATATAATGGAGTCATTATCACTTTCCAATGGTCAACCACTGACACTTCATTGAAAGAAATGGCATAGAATGGTAATCTCGTTCATAATGACAAATGAATATTTGACGGATGCGGTTATCTGCCAAAATTTTGACAGTTCCTTTGATCAGTGACCTACCATTAGAACGTCATTGTACAGTCATTGCTTTTCATTTGTCATTCTACCACAAGATTATTGACCGATCAATGATCGATCATTATGAATTATCAGATTACGAACTTTTATCAAAATGACAATGGGATCGTGTTGGAATGACGAATTTATAAAAATAGCAGACTTGGGCCCCAGATGGTTGATGGGACCGAAAGGTTCTGGAGTGGCGACCGCGGACTGGAAGATGCAGCGTTGGAAGGCTTTCTATAAGGTGGACCGATGTCCTGGTGAGGATAGCTGGAATTCGATGGATGCGAGACGCACAGGACTATTTGTTGTGGCGATACTTGGGGGAGGACTATGTCCAGCAGTGGACGTCTTTGATGATGATGATGAGAACAGAGTAGATATATCTATCTATTTATTATTCCAGTTTGTCTCAGAATTACTACGACATTTCACAAACCGTAGGCGCGGGCTTGCGGACGGCGAGCAATGGGTGGCTCGCCGTCCGGACCGAGCCCAAGTCGTCGACGGTGCGTACTGTTCCACGCGCGCTTCAAGGAGATGTCAGCAAATCGTAGGGGCCCAGGGTCGTAGCCTACTGGGGCCACGGGTAGTGTGAAAGCGAAACCCGGTGCCCTGGGATGAAGGCAACGAAGGAACAGGAGTGGGTTTTTAGTCAGTAAAAGTCTGACACTATCTCGCGCTCCGCCCAAAAGCGGGATTTGTCATAAGATGATTTTCCCACCCAATAAAAAAAAAAAACATATTTCACAACATTCCATATTGACACATGGAAGTTGATATCAAAGTAGTAGCCGAGTAGTTTATTAAAAAATCACTTTTTCTTTTTCAGCAAAATAAGTAATTCTCTCCGTTGCGAAATTAAATTCCTCGCAGAGTAAATATTTTGCGTGCGAGCGTACAAACGATCGAGCAGGTCTTGCATGATTTAGGATACTTTATTGAAAATGTTTTACTGCCAAATTACTCTTGGACCAACATACTCGTATGAGTGTATTTCGAAATTGCAATCGCTTTATCGTTTGTATGTTATCTTATATATCAATTTAAGGCTTCTTTTGAACAGACTATTTTTTTTTTAAGTAGACAATCGTGCAATGACTTCTCTTGCTCTAAGATGGAGCGAGAGGTTTTGTCAGTCTTTTACTAACTAAAGTCCACCTGTCGGCCTTTTGCGTTCCAAGACCACGGTATATCGTTCAAAAAAAAACCCGTGGCCCTAGCGGGCATCGGCCCTACAGAGGTCCTAAATATACCTCATTATTTTCATGACACGTCTAATATTATAAAGGCAAAAATTTTTGAGTGTGTGTATGTTTGTTACGTCTTAACACTGGAACGGATGAACGTATTTCAATGAAACTTAGCACACGAGTAGATGATGTCGTGGAATAGCACATAGGTTTTTTATACAGGGAGTGTGTTTCCATGGGATGATTTTTTATTAACACGCGGGCGAAGCCACTGACAGCAGCTATTGTTATTATAAAGCTTGTCGCAGTGTCGCACACACACATACACACTCACAAAAATCGCCTTTATAATATTCGCGATTTCACATCATGTGAGGGATAAATGTATTTCTTTCTTTGGGAGTAAATATATTATAGTTTTATGTTTGGGTGGCATTTGACTCAATTTTACAAGCTACAAAGATTGTTTTTATAAATCTGGGATACAATTTACAGACAACTTTTGTAGGGTAGCTCGCCGTCCCAGGCCCGGTAACAGTTCGGGTCCAGCCCAAGTTGTCGACGGCGCGTAGTGTTCCACGCGCGCCTACTGGGGCAATGGGTTGTGCGAAAGAGAACCCCGGGGCCCTGGAACGAAGGCAAAGAACGAACAGGAGTGGGTTTTAGTCAGTAAAAGTCTGACACGAAGGGCAGGAGATGTCATTAGGTGATTTCACACCTAAAAAAAGTCACTTTTGTAATTCTCGTAACACCTTTGTGCACAAGTGTACTAACAATTGAGCTAGCATCTCCTCTGATTGAGCTTGTCTCGCACCGGTAGATATTGACGAATGGTACTTTCATTAGTACCGCCACTTCCTGGCTATGACGTCACAAGTAGTGGTAATTTATTTGTGTTAAGATGGTCAATGAAATGTAATTCAACCGTAATGGCCTTGCTTACAGATGCCGTTTGACGGTTGATTGGGCTTGTTGTAAGTATTATAATAGCATAGCATAGTCGGCCTTATAATGTTCCCACTGTTGGGACTCTGGCCTCCTCTCCAGGAGAGGGAATGGGCCGTAATCCACCGTGCGGGCCCAGTGCGGGTTGGTGGATGTCACATGTCTTCGAATTTTTGGTTCTAGGACATGCCGGTTTCCTCACGATGTTTTCCTTCACCGTTTTGAGAGCAGTGGTGTTGAAATAAATTACACAAAGTAATGCGCCTGGTTGGGTTTGAATCCGCGACCTACAACTCGTAAGTCGGGGTCGTTACCACTCGGCCACCACTGCTCTCAAGTATTATAATGTGTAATATGAATAAGTAGGGCAGTACCTTTTTTCTCAATATTCCCAAAGAAAACATGATGAAATTTTTAATCCTTGAGCAAACAGACTTGATACTTGGCATAAATAAGTAAAAAAGGGTTTTGATTAAAAGGTATTTAAAACGACTCCTTTAAAACGATTAAGGGAGTTTTAAAAATTGTATAGTTCACTCTTATTTCTTGGATATGGTTACTTGAAACTTGGCACAAATTCTAATGAATAGTAAAGATTGTCATTATTAGCTTTTAAAAACCGGTTTTCCCGGCTAATTGTAATTTAGGTGTCTTCAAGACTAGAGTGAATGGGCTCTGAATAAACTAGTGCACCTCACCATCAATGATTGTATTACTGCTTACCATCTGGTGAGATCGCAGTCAACTACCTACTAGGTGATAACGTTAAAAAAAATCCTCAAAATACGGTTTAAGGGATTTTTTTTTTTGTAGGTGGGTAAATTATCCAATGACATGCCCTACTCTTGGGCGGAGCGAGAGGGCGTGTCAGACTCTTACTGATTAAAAAGCCACTCCTGTTCCTTCGTTGCGTTTCGTACCAGGGCCGAGTCTTAATTTCAGAATCGGTCCCTTGGTCCCAGTAGGCTTCGACCCTGCTGGGCCCCTTCGACCCTGCTGGGCCCCTTCGACCCTGCAGGGCCCCTTCGACCCTGCTGGGCCCCTTTGACCCTGCTGGGTCCACGGTTTAAGGGATGTTAAAGTTTTTATTAAAACATTCTCGCAAACGAAGTCGTTGGCAAAGAGCTAGTTTGTAGATATCCCTATAGAAACTCTACAATCAGAACGTTCGCTTGCACCAGTTCACAATCCAAGCTCATTAACTCAATCTATCGGATTAGTGTTCAAATGTTAATTAATTTTGTTGAATCGCGGGACCACGATTAATTAGCTAATTACTTTGGGAGGTAGTTTATGGTTGCTTTGATGAAAACTGGAATGTTTTGTGGCTGGGTTTGAACTTTGTAACTTCATTATTCTACATAGCAAATCAGAAAAATACATCAAAAAGCAAGAATTTCATTGAAAACGCAGAAAGTCATAAAGCATGCAATTCAAGAGCTATCCATTACTCGGCGTTTTTATTACAAGCCGTTATTGGCAAGATCTACGGAACGTTATTGGAAAATATTGTAGGAAAATCAAAGGTCTTCAATTACTTGTTGGTAATAATGGAGAAGAAAAGATTGCCTCGGATCGAGTATTCAGGTTTCAGTATTTGAGTCCTGATCAAGTTGTTGAAAGAGGAATAGATTGTCGAATCCTCCTCGGTGTTTTTTAGGGTTCCATACCTCAAAAGAACGAAACGGAACCCTTATAGGATCAATTTGTTTTCCGTCTATCCGTCTGTATGTCTGTCTGTCTGTCAAGACCCTTTATCTTGAGAATGCGTGGTGGTACTAAGCTGAAATTAAAATCAAATACTCAAGTACGAAGTTAACGAAAAAAAAAGATACGGTCGTTTACCGAATATTTCGATACTTAAGGGAATCAAAATTCATAGGGTACTTACCGTTGACCTAATATCCTGAAATTTGGCGTAAAGCAAAGTCATATAGCACAAATATAGGAATAAATCTGAAAATAGTAAATTTGTGGTTACGTCACCAAAAAAAAAAACTTCTTATTGCAATTCGAAAAATCTTCGAGACTTCGTCAAATTCGGAAATTGAACTATTTACCTAGGTAAGTTTGTACGGAACCCTCAGTACAGTGCGCGAGTCAACTCGCACTTGCCCAGTTTTTTTTGAGTGATTGAGTGATTATCCAGGTGGACACGGCGTTGCTCCACCAAAACGGGGCACACCTCCACCGTATGCTCCATCGCGTTCTCTGGATGTTTCACACAATAGTAATAATAATAGGTAATAATAATTCCTCCGTGTTTTTTTTTTTGAGTTCCGAAATCATCTAATGACTTCTCGCGCTCTCGCTACGAGAGGTTGCCACTGCCGATCGCCTCCACGAGAACACGGCGGTACTCTGCCCAAGCGGGACACTCCCCTACTGTATGCATCATGGAGTTCTCCGGGCGGTTTACACAAAAGTGACAATAGGGGGTTTCATTCACCTGAATTGGCACGCTATATTCATCGGTAAGTCCCCTCTTTGAGGGACCGCTGGAGAGGCATCACGGTGTCATCACCTTCCCTATGACGCAGGTCTTCACCAGACATGGTTCGGGAGGTTTCTGCATCGAATTCAGGTGAATGAAACGCCCGAGTGATACTAGCCTATTCATTCGATAATCTATGGTTTCTTTTTTAACATAGAACTCTCGAATTTGTAGAAAAGGATTTAGCAGGTAATTTTTAGGGTTCCGTACCCAAAAGGTAAAACGGGACTCTATTACTATGGCTCCGCTGTCCATCCGTCTGTTTGACTGGCTGTATTTCATGAATTATGATAGCTAGACAGTTGATATTTTCACAGACTCTGTTTTTCTGTTGCCGCTATAACAACAAATATTAAAAAAAAAAAAACAGAATTAATAACTATTTAAGTGGGGCTCATGAGAGTACGAACAACAAACGGTATTTTTTGCTGTTTTTTTGCTACACAAGGTACGAAACCCTTCGTGCGTGAGTCCGACTCGCAATTGGCCGGTTTTTATAGTTTTAAAAAGGTTTCCGAAACGATTATAATATCTACTCGTTAGACTAAAACACTTCAGAGGATTTAGGAATTTCAGCATGACGTTAATTCAAGATAAACCTATTTAATTTCTCGTTTAACTGTAAAATTTTCATAACAATAAAGGGATAGATATCGGTCGAGTGTTAAGGAAGGTACCATCAAGTTATCGACTTGGGATTAATTTGATAATCGTCATGTCATAATCCGATTTTAATTTCATTCCCCTTTCAGATAATACTGCGGAATGGAAAGTTCAGGAAGGTATAAATTACACTACTTTGGAATAAGCTGTTGCCCGTGACTTTGTCCGCGTCAGAGACCTAAAACAGCACAATGAAATGTGGTTACAATTTCGTCCAGTTTTTTTTTTATGAGCGGAACCCTATTTTTTTTATTTAAATTAAAAGTAAAATAAGTTACTCTTTTTAACATTAGATATCTACTAGTGCAAGTCCTGTCAAAATCGGTCCAGCCGTTTCGGAGATTAATCGAAACAAACAGACAGAAATTTAGGTATCAAATATGCTTAAATATGCATTTGGAAAAAAAAAAATGTTATTTGTATTACTAACAGACACTTCAACTTTATTTATACAATTAAATTTTTATTTATTTCGTTGATTTACTGAAAGAGAAAGAAAAGAAAAAAAAAATACACTAAAAAGACCATAATAATTTATTATTATTAGGATCCTTTTAGTGCTTTTTTTAATGAAGTCAGTTATTTTCTATTTTGTAAAAAGTTTTTATTTCACACTTTTTAGTTGCGATACCTACACTTATAAACAGAGTGCCTATTTCTTACGACAATTCCATTTAACCCAAACACTGCTAGATTACATTGTTTTATTATGAAGTTCCTGTGTCTACCTTCCAGCTTCCGGTTCCATCATCAGATCAATTCGATAGTACCTTATAGCCAAGTGCATCTCAGGACAATTCTAATAAGTCCAAACCCGACTAGGTAACATTGATTAATTACTGAGTTCCAATGCTTACCTTCCGCTCCATCATCATCATCAGATCGCTTCGATGATACCATTTTCAACGTAACTATTCAGAAACATTCAATCATTTGTATTGTCATAGTCGCTTAACTATCATCATTGTAATATCTATGCGAGTATGAAGTTCCGTTGACCATTTCTGGTCTTCTTCATCAGTTCCACGTTATCAAATATTACTTTTTGACTGTTGTTGAATTGCTTAAGTTCTCGACGAAAATATCAAAATAACTATATAATTGCCTATAATAATTGAGGAGTTCTTTCGTTTCTTCATGGATCCCATCATCAGAACTGGATTTTGAAAAAAATGGGACCAATCTGAAAGCATATCCTATAAGAGGAAAAAAATATTTTGCAAATCGGTCCATAAACGACGGAGTTCTGAGGTAACAAACATAAAAAAAATTAAAAAATCCTCCTTTTTTTGAAGTCGGTTAGTAAAACAGAAAACATGAATATTCTTTGGAATTGGCTTGTCGAAATTCATTCGATTGATCATAAATTGGAACGTGGATATCGAGTATGAATTTGAAAGGAAATATTAAATGAGTATGTCATACGGGCACGGAACCAATTTAACGGATCATTGAGAATTGGGTATTTATATAAAGTATGCCGTTTTTGAATGGATCTAAAGGTCAAAGTATTGTAGCGTTCAGTTTCTACTTTGATGTGACCTTAAAATAATCGTAAATTGACTTGAGAGAAACGAATTACGAATAATGAAGCCTTTAAAAATTTGTCTGTGAAAATAAAGTTCATCCAAATATATCGTGAAGGTCAAAGTCTGTTACTCAATGATTTATGATTGGTTGAGGGTATTTTCTCTATTCTGGTACGTAAATATTGGTGAATGGAATACATTTAATTCAGGATAATAAACGAGTTTCTCTCAGGTGTTTTTACGTTAGGTACACCAAACAGCGGTGATATGTCTCCTTATTGACGAGTAGTTTATGAGGCACCACAGAGTCCTCATTTTCCACTTGATGCAGGGCTTCACCAGACATGGTTGTTTCTTGAGGTTTCTGTTTCAGATTCAGCGGATATAGTGAAGAACGCGGTTGAGGTCTGCCCTACTTGGGCTCTGCCATGTTCTTATGGAGAAGATTGGCGGCAGTGACCTCTCGGTTCCGGCCCTGGTTCGGGCCATGGTACGGAGCGAGATGGCATGGGAAGCATGGTCACCTCCTTGCGCGAAGCAGTAATGCTAACAAATGAGGTGGTGGAAAACTTGGAGAACAGGCAATTTTAACATGCCTGCACCACCGCACCCCTGGGCATCGGTAGTTTCAGAATGATTCCCGGTCACCGTAGGCCATTATGACCTGTCAGGTCTGCGGTATTGTTTGAAAGAGTTACTGTGGTCTTGGATCGTAAAGGGCAACTGAAAGAATAAGTGTGGGTTTTAGTTAGTAAAAGTCTGACACTGCCTGTCGCTCCATCCAGAGCGAAAAATGGTAAATAATAACTTCCCACCATCAACATCATTTTAGCCGAAAGACGCCCACTGTTGGACATAGGCCTCCCCCAAGCGTCGCCACAACGACCGATCCTGTGCGTCTCGCATCCACTGCACTCCCGTGACTCTCTCCAGGTCGTCGGTCCACCTTGTAGCAAGCCTTCCAACGCTGCTTTTTCCGGTGCGCGGTCGCCACTCTAGAACCTTTCGGCCCCATTGACTGTCCTTTTATGAGCGATGTGCCCTGCCCACTGCCACTTTAGTTTGACGATTTTGCGGGCTATGTCGGCGACCTTGGTTCTCCTGCGGATATCTTCATTCTTTATGCGATCACGCAAGGAATCTCCGAGCATAGCCCTTTCCATTGCCCTTTGGGTGACTTAAGCCTTCTGATGAGGCCCACACTTTCCACACTGAAAGAAAAAAGTTACTTCTATATCTACACTAATCTAGATCACCACTCATTATCCAAGCATCCTTCCACTTTAAAAAAATAATCATCATGATTATTCATATCTCTATTAACCCCAATTCAGAATTGATGTGTCCAATCCACCCTCGAAATAGGCAAGTAATAAGTATCTAATCATATTTTTATGACGACCATAAACTCTGCCGTTGATTTTGAGGGTAGAGTTGTAAAAGTAGTCATGTATTGGGTTCTGTGTCCGAAGAAGAGTGTTGACTTAAAATTGATCAGAACGAAAACCGAATACTTGTTCTGCGATTTCGGCGGTCTTTCCGGTTCTATGCCCTTAGCTCTTGCTGGAACACCCATACCAATTTGCTCCGACTTTCGGAACCTCGGGTCGCTTATCCAAGGAGATGGCGAGGTAGACCGAGACGTAACACATCGGATCAATTCAGAATGGATGAAATGGCGACAGGTCACTGGAACAACTTGTGATCCACGGATGCCCCCCAGGTTGAAGGGTAAAATCTACAAGTCCATGATAAGATCTGTCATAATGTATGGATCAGAATATTTGGCTGTGAAAAAGACGGATGGTAAAAGATTGCATATAGCGGAGATGAGAACGTTGAGATAGATGTGTGGTGTGATGAGAATGGATAAAGTAAGAAATAAGTATATTATAGGAAGTTTGAAAGTGGCGCCAGTGACTGAAAAGTTGAAGGGGAATCGTTTGTCTTTGTATAGTCATGTAAAGAGGAGAGATGAAACGCATGTTACTAAAAGAGTATGTGGATGGGTGGAGAGGGAGAGGGACGCCAAAGAAAAGATGGATGGATTGTGTGAAGAGTGATATGAAAGAAAAGGAAGTTAGTGATAGCATGACGGTTGACAGCATAGAATGGAAGAAAAGAACATGTTGCGCCGACCCAAAGAAACGGGACAAGGGCAGGAATATGATGATGATCCGAAGGATTACTAACGGAATTATATTACTAGAGTTCCTCTGTCCGTTCTACTGTTTAACAGAGTATTATTTCTATTGGCGCTATAAAAATCAATAATAAATACTTAATGAAATTTATGGATCCAACATGTCTGCCGCATCCACGAAAACTGTGGGCAAAAATAGGCGGCAGGCATTAGCCCTAGCGGGCTTTGGGATTTTTTCTGAGCGCTCATTGAGTCTCGCCTAGTCTGGAGCCCGGAATCGAACGCAAATCCTCATGCTTGGCAATGACGCTTGTAGCCGTTATACTAACAAAGAAGTAAGAAATTAAATCTACAAAGGGAAATTCATATTTTGTATTAGAAGTCACGTTTCGTGTATATTTAGGGCTCTTTGAAATTGTTGAGCTTTACAATAAAGATGAGAGTCAAATTATGCGAATTAGTATAATTATGACGATCTTAAGAGATCACAATATTGTTTGATCGTTAAGTTGAAAAGTCTTCGAGGACATCATTATAGATGGGATGAGAAATAATAAATATTTTGGAACTCAATTAGAATGGGGCCTGGATGTTTGATGATGAAATTATAAATGTGAACGTGAGATTTTGTTCTTCGCTTTGTCGATTGTTGGAATTTAAAAAAAGAAAAACATTAAAATTATGAGGGAATTAACTATTTAGCATTTAGGCGAGCAGTGGTAAAGGCCCCGACTAACGTTGTAGGTCGCGGGTTCAAACCCAACCAGGCGCATTACTTTGTGTAATTTATTTCATCTCCACACTGCTTTCAAAACGGTGAAGGAAAATACAGTGAAGAAACCGGCATACTCTAGAACCAAAAAATTCGAAGATATGTGCCATTCAACAACTTGCACTGGGCCCGCGTGGTGAATTACGGCTCATTCCCTCTCCTTTAGAGGAGGTCTGAGTCCCAGCAGTGGGAACATTAAAAAAGGCTGATTATGCTATTATGCTATGAACTATTTAGTTCAATTAAATGCAGAGGTCTTTTGTAAACTGGTGTTTAATTGATAGTTGGGCGGTGGCTGATGGAATGTCGGTAAAACTTTACGTACAGGTTGAGAATGTCCTGGAATACGACTTATAATACTTTTATCCCGGGAGTCTGTTCCTGGGGATAATTTATCTACTTTCACGAGGACGAAGGTGCTGTCAACAGTCATAATGACGTCAAATAATAAGTTAGGTAGCTTTTTAATTTAGAAAACTGATTTCATCAAACAGTTTCACTAGTTAAATAAATATAAAATATACTATAATAATAATAATAAATAATTTATTTTCAGGCATCTTGGCTCATAGATTGCCTTACAGATTAACATATAAAGTAAACATATAAGTTATCGTTAGTAAATAAGACTTAGGACTATGTTAGTTACACTTCACATTGGACTTGTTCACTTGGTGCTGTTCTGTGGCACCTGTCCGTGGAAGCGACGGAACACCACGCCCTGCGGCCAAAAGTCTTCCTTCAACATGAGCAGAAAAGTGTTCGGGACTCGCACCACGAACGCCTTGAAATTGACGTTACGGTGCGACTCCAGAATCTCACAAGGTTTGTGGAAATACTTTGTTATCCACATACCCACCCGATTCTCGGGAATCTTTAAGTCAAGAGTGAATAGGTTACTTCTAGGTAAGCGCGTTCCATCGTCGTCAGCATCGTCGCTTTCCATCAGGTGAGATAGCGGTCAAGCGCGAACTTATCAAGAATAAAAATAAAATACCTTCCTCACAATAATTTCACAATAACTCACGATTCTCAAACGCAGATTTCGGCAAAGAGTTCTTTACGGTTAACTCCTAAAAGCGCAGGGTTCACCAAAGAGTTCTTTACGGTTAACTCCTTGCAAGTATCACGATCAAACAACCCTTTTGGACAATAAATCACTGCTAAGCGAGTCGTCGAACATGTTGATACTTAAACCACTGAGTAGATTTGATCCAGAAGTTTCACAATATAAAATGAAGTAGGTTTTTATGTCGTTACAAACCAAAACAAATACACGTTTTGAAAATAAAAGACCGGCCAAGTGCGAGACGGACTCGTGCACTGAGGGTTCCGTACAAACTTACCAATGAAAATGATTCAATTTCCGAATTGAGTTACGAAGATTTTGCAGAATCGCAAAAAAGTTTTTTTTTGTCACATAACTATAAATTTATAGTTTTCAGAATTTTCCATATACTTGTGCTATAAGACCTTGTTTCATGCCAAATTTCAAGATTCTAGGTCAACGGGAAAGTACTCTATGAATTTTGATTCCCTTGAGTGTAGAAATATACGTTTTTTTGCGACATAAATGGCCGTATCTTTTTTTTCCTTCTTTTTGAGGTACGGAACTCTAAAACACATTAAAAGTAATTAATTGTTTTAGAAAATGAAATCCACTGAATTAAGCTGGGTGCTGCAGTAGCCGTTAAACCTGGACTTACTCTAAACATCACAAGGCCGGTCATTTTTTTTTTGAGATGAGAAATAATCTAATGACTTCTCCCGCAGTCTGACACGCCCTCTCGTTCTTTTTTTTTCGATTTACAGACTAAAACCACATCTATGTTCCTTCAGTTGCCTTGCGTTCTAGGTCCACGGGTTGCCCTTTCAGAAGTCGGCCCATGGAGGGACAGTCTAGTATTCTGCAAAATGGCTACACTACTATAGCGGCGGTAAAGCCCTTTTTGAAGAGCGGCTAGAGATGCGCCATGACGTCCTCACTTTTCACCTGACGTAGGTCTTTACCGGACACATAGGGACTCACAAACTAACGCTTTTATAATTCTATTAGTGTGACTAACTGCACCTGCGTGATAGTCATCATCATCATCATTTTAGCCGAAAGACTTCCACTGTTGGACATAGACCTCCCCCGACGCTGCGTCTTCTGGTACGTAGTCGCCATTTCAGAACCTTTCGTCCCCATCGACCATCTGTTTTGCGAGCAATGTGCCCTGCCCACTGCCACTTAAGTTTGGAGTTTCTTCGGGCTATGTCGGTAACCTTGGTTCTCCTGCGGATAGTATAAAATAATAATGAGGAAACATACTCCCATTATAATAAGTTTCCTATGTGTTATTGTAACGACCCAGCTACTTACATAGCACATAGGATACCCGTATACTAAGTTTCATCTAAACTTCGCTCAGCCGTTCGAGTATCAAGAAGTATCAAACATACACATACATACACTGACAAACTTTCGCCTTTATTAATATAAGTGTGATGTTAGTTTGATATTAGTGTGATATTGGTGTGATATTAGTGTGATATTAGTGTGATATTAGTGTAATGGTGAATGAAGAATGCTATTTTAATATCTATATTTAGATTTTATTTTTATTTGCATTATTCTCACATGATAGCGACAAGAAACATGTAAAAAAGATATTTGTAATTACAAAACATAGTTGAAAAGAGTATCCATGGAGTTTCTTGCACATTCTTCTCCATAGAGATCTACGCTTTGGAATGTGCAATTAGCATCATTTTATTTTTTCTGACTGACTGACTTCTTGACATTCCAAAAGTGCCTTAAATGGTTTATTTGAAATAAAATACATTTCATTAAGATTTTTTGATTTTTGAATCGTTTGAAGTAGGTTTTCTGAGTCTCTTCACCTTATGTTTCATTTGACCTACTGACCTGTCAGAGTATTTTCCTTAATCTTTGTTTCTCTCGATATTTGCCACGTGACGGTAATATGAAAATTATAGTTATTCCCTTGTTGATGTTGGGGTGAAAGGGCAATGCCCTTTTTACAGAGCAAAATTGGTTTTTCCGACGTTTTTGATAGGTACAGTTTGGAGTATAATTTTTTTTGTTGTGATACGGCAAAGTGTAAACAGTTGTAAAAGGATTTATTTTTAGATTGGAATGCCATACAGAAATTATACCAATGGAGCACAATTTAGTTCAGAATCTGTTACTTTCCAACATCATGATATGTGTAGGCACAGGAGTGGATTTTTAGTCAGTAAAAGTCTGACACTATCTACGGCTCCGCCCAAGAGCGGGATTTGTCATAAAACGGTGTAGAGTAGTAGGCATCTAAAAGGAGGGTGAAAATTGTTTGAGCAGAACTAACATTAGTCATAATCATTTGTCAGAACATGGTAGGTATGTACTTTACAGGGTCTTAGGTTTAAAAATTTAGCCTCAGCACGTTCTACCAAATGAGCGAACAAATATTAATAAAGTTAATCAGCCTTATAATGTTCCCACTGCTGGGACTCAGGCCTCCTCTCTAGGAGAGTAAATGGGCCGCAATCCACCACGCGGGCCTAGTGCGGGTTGGTGAGTGTCACATGTCTTCGAATTTTTGGTTCTAGGACATGCCGGTTTCCTCACGATGTTTTCCATCACCGTTTTGATAACAGTGGTGATGAAATAAATTACACAAAGTAATGCGCCTGGCTGGGTTTGAACCCCGCTACCTGCATTTCGTAGGTCGACCTTTAGCCCGTTACCACTCTGTCACCACTACTCTCAGGTTCCACTATGTTAATTATATGTATAATAGAATTTAAATCAGAAATGTCAGTCAAAATAAAATTGTGGGTTAGAGGCTAGAGTGAATAGGCTCTTAATAAACTAGTGCGATTCACCATCAACAATTGCATCACTGCTTACCATCAGGTGGGCAGTCAGGCACTAGTTTACATAATAAAAAAAAATCTTTACTTTAATAGAATGTGTATTAAAGTCCACCAACCCAACACCATTCTCAGAACGCTGGCTGATAGGTGGGACTCTCCGATCTTGGGACGGTGGATACGACTGCACGCGGCCAAATAGACATTCTCCAGGTTCGGTGCGTCTCACCCAGCCTAGAATAAGTACCTATTTGTTTTTTATGTTACTAACACTAGTTCTAAGTTTAAATTGTTACTAACACGATATGACAAGTTCCGAAGTAAACGTTTTATTATGATTTCCTTTATTTGTTCAACATACATATAAATTACATTTTTAAATATTTTTTAAAACAAAACTCATAAAAAAAAAATTTAAAAATATAAAAAATAGTAGCACACTGGCATCGGGAACAGGGTCCAAGCTACCGGCGGTCAGGGCTCCAGAGAAAGGAACCTCCTAACAATACGAGCCGTGTCCAGGAGTACCGCTTTCTGAATCAAGCCCTTGATCCAGCCGCCTAACGCGAGCCTCCTAAGGTGTTGGTCGAGGCTCTTGGCAATTAAGCCATTGGCCGTCACGACTATCGGCACAATGACTGCTGTGTCCACTTCGCACATGTCGACAACCTCGCGAGCCAAGTCAAGATATTTAGTTTATCTTTCTCAGCTTTCACAAGGTTCTCGTTCTCTATTATTATTATTATTAAAGTTAGGAAAGAGAAAGTATTGACAAATGTGTTACTAACGACTTTTTGGTTCTCTGAGTCTGATCAGTTGGAAACTTTTGTCAGAAGTAGGTAAGGGTTATTAAACAAAGTAATGAGATACCAGAAGTGATCGATGAAAGGATAACAACATCAATTCATCGACAAACACATGAACGGCAATTCTCACATAAAAATATTATTACACCATAACTATGATACATCTCCCGAACTTTTCTGAACATTCTATTGAACTTGTCTGAACAACAAACAAGTAGTAAATATAAGTATCTACATCATGCCCGATAAAAGTGATATGTTAAGGATTCGTCCTAACTGAGTGTTAGATGTTGCCAACATGTTGATTAAGATTTGGGTGGCCGTACCGTTGAACAAGTTTCAGACGTTTAAAAGTTTCAAAGAATTTTATTTCAAATAAACCATTTACAAGCACTTTTGAAATCGGTCAGAAATATATAAAATAAACCATTTACAGCCTTGGTACAGGCCATGGTCCGGAGCGAGGAGGAGTGGCAGGCGGTTGCCTCCTTCTGCGAAGCAGTAATGCTAGCAAAGGAGGCGGCCGATCGCGTGAGGCAAAGGTCTTTACGCCCAACCGTCGCCGGGATTCCGATCCCGATTTCCGGCCACCGTAGGTGAGGGCTTGCGGACGGCGAACAATCTGTAACTCGCCTTCCAATCTTTCGATGACCGTCCGGACTGGGCCCAAGTCGTCGACGGCACATAGTGTTCCACGCACGCCCCATTCCACGCATCTCCCAAGGAGATGTCAGCAACCGTAGGAGTCCAGCAGGGTCGAGGCCTGCTGGGGCCATGGGTGATATCAAAGAGATCCCAGGAGCCCTGGAAAAATGGCAAAGAAGGAACAGGAGTGGGTTATTAGTCAGTAAAAGTCTGACACTATCTCTCGCTCCGCCCAAGAGCGGGGATATTATTAGATGATTTTCCCACCCGAAAAAAAAATATCTTTGTGATTGACTTTTTAAGTAAACAAGAAGCATAAAGTTGTTAAGAGTTAGAAGAACACAGAACATTAATGGTATAAATGACCCCCAGCGAAAATGTCTTCGATCACTTTAAAGTATCATTTTAAGAGGAGACATCAAAATTATTGTTGCCAGAGAAGACGTTTGCGCGCACTGACTACACTTTTCTCTCTGCTCAACTCTCCCACCCCACCTTCTTATCTTATATCACACTTTCATTCAATATCTATGTTGTTCTCATGCTAAGAATATGCGTTTTTCTAACAATCTTCTACAGCTTTGTCCTTCTCATACTTCTGATTTTGTTCATTCTTCCTTTTATATACAGTCCATACTTCTGTGGAATGAGCTTCCTCTTGACATCAGGATGGCCACCAGTCAGTGGCTTTATTTTCAACACAAATAGCGGAGTAGTCTCAAAAATCCTTTCATTTTTTCTTATATAAATAATATATATTTATATATATGTAGGTCCATATTATATTAAATATTTATGTATGTTTATTTTTTTATATTACATTACATTACATTATTACATTTGATTCCTTGTTTTCCTTTTAATCTTTTTTTTTTATGCACCTTCCATGTTTTCTCTTCACTACCCTTGGTTGAGTGGTAGAGAATGCCTAAGGCATTAAGTCCGCCTTTGTACCTTTGTGATGCATGAAATTTTAATAAATAAATTGTTTTTTTTTCTTTAAGCAACACATGTTGTGCAGCCTTTAGTTACTTAGTGAGGAGGCAGCCTTACTCTACTTGACACCTCACACCAAACGTTCAGTCTCTTCAACTAAACGAAAAACTTTGAGAACTTGATTCCTCGAAATATTACTTTGGAAACTTTAATATTGTTACTGTTCGTGTCAAGAAGTGAGAAATGAGATGTTGTGGTTCCTTTAGAGATTACGACTTTACGTTTTGTTTTGACTATGATACCTTAAATATTATTCTAAAAGTAAGGAAGTAAGGATATATAAAATATAGAAAACGATAAAAGATAAACAACTTATTATTGTTTCAGAAATTGTGCTGTTTTAAGTATATAAAAGCTCTTGGGCATTATATTTAACTGGCTTTCCTTCGCGGTTTTACCCGCGTCTTTGGTGAATGCACGTCTTCCGTTGATCGTAGTGTGATATTATGATTGTCATCCCTAACCGTCCTCAATAAATGGGCTATCGAACTTTAAAATAATTCAATTGAATTCGAACCAGTTGTTCCTGAGATGCTCGTTAAAACAAACAAACTAGTATAGAGAGTTAGAAAAGCTAGTACAGATTAGTTGTCTAAAATTTTTTAAACTAATTAATGGTTACTGTGTTTTTAGTCACTACAATTATCATCATAAAGTTATCTGGTATTTTCGTAGTTACTAAGCTTCAACAATTTTTTTTATCGATACATTTTTTTGAGATTTAATCTATACTTATAAGAAATCTGTAGAAGATATCAAAAAAATAAATGGCAGGGGGTGTTACTAGACCGACACCGAACCCAAAAAGGTGATTAAAAAAATTTTTGTCTGTCTGTCTGTCTGTTTGTTCAGGTATGACGCAAAAACTTCCGGTTCGATTACAATGAAACTTGGTATAATTATTCTTTAATATCCTGGGGGGTACTTTTTATCCCGGAAAAGTATATACAATAAAAAACAAACTTAATTTTGCGGTTCGATCCCTAGACCCGATTACTGTACCAAACGTAAATAATAAGTTTGTCGTAGATTACGTCATCCGCAGTGGAGTTCACTAAGGGGCGCTGCTCACAACTAAGATATTATAATATCACACACGACGAAGATAATAAATAATATTTCATATTTACGTATCTCAAAAAACCTAATAAAACCATTTTCGACTTCTACGCAGACGAAGTCGCGGGCAAAAGCTAGTTGATAATATTTGAACAGATAGATACGAGTATATAGTTTTAAAGTAAACCCTGTTTAAAACTACATTAGTTGCAACAACAGCCATAATTTCCTATATCTGACAACAAAATCGCTAGAAAATACCGCAGAAAAAAAGACAACAGTGAACCAGTGAACCCAGGTAGAGAGTACCAAGTAATTAACCCAATTGAACTAACATTTACGTTTAACAGCTTTAATACACTTTGTTTTCTTTTCCCAACTAAATCTAGATAAAAATTGCCCGGGGTCACGCAATAACATTACACCTCCTCGCCACAGTGGCGCAAAAAAAACCATGCTATTAAGAGGGACCGTTGTGAGCCATCTATCGTCAATGTGAGCATGGTTTAATAGCTTGTTGTTTCATCCAACGCAATGTTATTTAAAGAAGCAACGTGACTTAAGAGAGGTAACGTCAGACTGCTCTGTTGGCATTCGGTAACTTTCATCACTCACTCGAATATTTCATAAAACTTGTTTTAGTAAATGTGTTTTTTATTTTTTAACTTTTCGGAAAAAAAAATAGTTTTAAATGTCGATTAAATATGCAACTATTCTATAAATATATTTTCTATTATTTTTGAATTTATGTGTACAATAAGAAGGGCCAAAGTTCACGCAAAATAGTATAGATTAGATTAGTTTTACACGTATTTAGATTTCAATAAAAACCTAGATAATACATTTTGCCTATAAATATATCGCTCCTTTAATTCAATACCGTCACTAAACGAAATTCTTCAAAAAACTGTTTTTAACGCCATTTATTTGCCGAGCGGCAACTTTACAGATTGCGTTAAAAACATATTTTTTCAAGAATTTCGTTTAGTGACGGTATTTCGGATTAAAGATGCTATATAGTAAATGTCTAAATAATTATTTATAATTATATTTTAAGTTATTTGCGTTATTGTAATGTAATTAAACGCAATTTTCTTTCTTTCTTGCTTTTATATCTGTGTCCAGAATATCTAGAGAAAGTTGTGTATTGACGTCGATAACTAAATAAATAGTAATACTAAATACGAGTAATCACGTAAGAGTGGTTATACGGGAAAAGTATCGCGTTTGGGGAGCTCTTAATCAGTACTCATGTTGATACTGAACCCAGTTTTAACCAGTTTGTTCCGATTGATTTGCGGGCGCCATCTTGTTTCAATTAAATTACTGTTTACGGAACCCATAGGTGGCGTCACGGTCTTGAATCCTACCCTATTACCTACCCTATTACTCTTTATGAGTGTCTTGAGATAACGAGGTGGTTTCCATTTCATTAGAAGCCGTTGTAACAACATCTGGTACCGGTAATTAGGTGGTGTCGTTAATAATTGGGTTTACTCCGGTGGCCAATAAATTGGCGATATTTGAATGAGCTTGGTTGTTGGGTGTATCTTAAAGGTTGACCTGATCGTTTCTTTTTTTAAGGAAATAATAGACGGCCTTAGCTCAGTGGTACAGGTCAGATGGTACAGGCTAGATATAATAATAAAAATGTTATTACAACATCTCAAAACGAAAAGAACAAACACAGATAGAATAATACAAAGGTTGGTGGTAGGTTTTCTTACTTGAGAATTAAAAAGGAGAGCCATCCATCTTTTTTAAGGAATTATTTGGTTACTAGCTGACCCGACGAACTTTGTACAGCCTTATGGTCTATGAATGTTGTGATACCTTTTAGCTGAACTACCGGGCCACTAGGCGTAGCGAAATGCGCCATCGGTACAGAGTGGACATCCCACCTATACGCACAAAACGTTTTGGGAACACATTCATTGTGCGTACAGCTTAGGAGTGGAATTGCTTGCCGGAATCTGTGTTTCCTGATGACTACAACCTGGGAATCTTTAAGTCAAGAGTGAACTTCTAGGTAAGCGCGCTCCATCGTCGACCGCATCGTCGCTTTCCATCAGGTGAGATACTGGTCAAGCACGAACCTATCAACGACAAAAAAAAAGGAACTGCCCCCTAGCCAAGTTACAACCGTTTCGTTTCGATTCTCTTTTCGTTGATCCCCTCGAGTCGGCCACGCCTCCTATTCCTTTGTTCTGACTGAGCGTTGGGATGACGTCAGAATAAAGGAATCGGAGGCGTGGCCTACTTGAGGCGATCGACGAAAAGAGAATCGGAACGAAACGGTTGTAACTTGGCTAGGGGGGCTATCAAAGGACCATCTACTGGCACTACCAGAAACAGCATAACTTTATAATGACATTTTAATTAGAGATGGCGTTGTATATTAATTTAAAATATAATTATTATTAATTTACCAAACTTTGTAAGTGCACACCTTTAAATGAAAAATTCGCTGGGTTAATTGTATATTAATTAGAGTTTTTTTTGTAAATATATCGACGAAGTATTCTTTGAAGTGCCGTAATAAATAAATATTCGGTTTTTTTTTCGTGAATTTTTCCATTTTTTCTCACAGTTTCAAGCTTTTCTGGAGTATCACGAATATTTTAAGACCAAAGTTAGCCAAATCTGTCTAGTCGTTTTTGAGTTTTAGCGAAACTAACGAACAGAAATTCATTTTTATTTATATTGTTACTCCTATTATTTTTTTGTTTGAAATGTAGACTGACTTTTATAAGAATATTTTATTCCGTGATCATTTATTTTGTAACTAATTAAATAGGTACTAAAACAAGAAAAATAAAATTTATCAACAAAACTATATATAACTCGGCATCGAAAAATTCCTTCCCATCGCTGTCGACTGAAAATGTGGCCAAAAGACTGGCGTCATTGCCACGTTGTAGATATGGCAATGCTTAATCTCTAACAATAAGGATATTGAATAAAAGCTTTAGATCAAATCCTAAGATTACCAAAAGCCATTTGAACAACATTTTCTCCAAATACCTAATATACACGAACCCTCATCGCCACATACTTCCGCTCGGCCCCAAAGCTATTACTCCGACCACACTGCTGACCCTAGCGAATCAGAGCATGAAAATAAAACAATTTCTCACGCCTCGAGAGCTTTAAGTGGGACGTGCGGGGGCAGTCCATGGAGTTCTTTAATATCTCTAAGTTTTATCTGCTGGGAAAAATGTATGTTTGCCGTGCATGATGTTCTTTTTGTGATCACTCTTGTAAGACCATGGTCCGGAGCGAGGAGGAGTGGCAAATAGTCGCCTCCTTCTGTGAAGCTGTAATGCTAGCAAAGGAGGGGACGGTTTTCACGCCCCAATCGCCGCCGGGATTCTAATCCCGATTTCCGGCCACCGTAACCGTAGCTCGCCGTCCGATCGTCCGGTAACCGTCCAGACCGAGCCCAAGTCGTCGACGGCGGGTACTATTACACGCGCGCCTCAAGGAGATGTCAGTAACTGTAGGGGCATAGAAGGGTCTGATTCTGAAAGGAAGACTCGGTCCTGGTACGAAAGGCACTGAAGGAACAGGAGTGGGTTTTTAGTCAGTAAAAGTCTGACACTATCTTCCGCTCTGCCCAAGAGCGAGGGATGTCATTAGATGATCTATTTGCGTTTTAAAGTCACGGTCACTCTTTCAAATGTTCCCACAGCAATGTTACCCTACACTAAGAACTACTCCTGCATCGTGGTTGCGGTCACAAACATGTAACCTTACATGGCTACACAAGACTCCCAGACCCATATATGCAGATATTTCCTGTTAGAACTGCGGTATTGTTCGAATGAGATATCCTGGATCTGGAAAGTAAAGGGCAAATGAAGGTAGACAGGTTTTAGTTAGTAAAATTCTTTATATCTCTCGGGATAAGGTATTTGGTGGTTTCCCACCCAAAGAAATAGGATAAGCTAGTAACGGTATATCTAATTGTATCTTTGTTTTGCCCCCCCTAGCCAAGTTACAATCGTTCCGTTCGCGCCGAACGCCTCGAGTAGGCCACGCCTCCGGTTTCGTTAGATTGCGTCATTTCGCGCGAATAAACTGTTTTTCTTTCTTGCTTTCGTTAGAACAAAGGAATCGGAGACTTGGCCTACTCGAGGCGTTCGGCGCGAACGATACGATTGTAAAATGGCTAGGGGGACACTTTTTTTAACAATGTTTGGCATGAAAGTAGCGCACTGGCTTTCTTTGTCTTCGTGATTGTTGAACGCACTAGTTTGTGACGTTTTATAAGTGCCCTTTTTGGCATATGTTAAATAAAGTATTTTGGCAAATAGAAACACGTTTATACGTAAAAATTTTCGTCAGTTTAAACTAAGGGTGTTTTAAATATACGCACACGCAGCCCCCGCAAATGTCTTTTTCATACAAGTTTTTATTGTTAGGGTGTTTTTAATATCGTGTGGATATCATCATGCATGCGGGTTTGCTTCGCATGCGGAAAATCAAAATTCAAAAAAAGCCTCCCGCCTGCGTATTCCACGCATTACAATATATACTTGTATGGAATGGACATTTGCAGGGATTACGCATGCAGAGCAATTCCGCACGCGTGATGAAACCCACACGATATTAAAACACCCTAAAAGAGGCCGTTGTTTCCTAGCTGACTACGCCTGAGAAGAAACACCGAAATAAACTTAGAGGTCAAAGCCTCTTTTAAGGGTCATTCAGAATATATATAATGGTCAAATCATATAAAAACCATGCAGATTAAAGAAAGAAAGAAAACATTTATTTGAGACTCGCACAGGACAAACAACAATAAAATAAAAAAGTAACTACTTAATCTATAAGTACTAACTTAATAAAAATTAAAGATCTGTGCGAGGCCAAAAAGGCTCCTATCTCAGCATATGCTACAATATTTTACAAAAAAGTAAAAATAACTCAGCGCTAGTATTCTGATAGGGCCTGGGGATGCCACGGACACACTCACGGAACACAGTGACGGATAAGATAATATATAGATAATAAAAGAATAAAATAAAATATACTAAACATTTAAACAATTCTATTAAACTTCAAAAAACTGTAAAATAAAAGTATTATTTAACCATTAAATAGATTAGTGTCCGAGATGGTCTTGAGGAAAGTACCACACAGATTTGATTAGTCACGTCCGGTAAAGGAAGGAAGCCACAGTGGAAGCATTTGTCAGTATTCGTATAGCTCAACTCAGGACTACAAAGAAGCTCAACGATTTGACGATCAGTATATGATACTTGATATGACCCTAAAATTAAAAATCTCAGATGTTCGATGGGGACGAAAGGTTCTGGAATGGCGACTACGTACCGGAAGACGCAGAGTTGGAAGGCCTCCCGCAAGGTGGGTAGATGACTTGGTGAGGTTCGCAGGAATCCGACAGATGCAAGACGCACAGGACCGGTCATTGTGGCGATATTTTGGGGGCCCTCTATGTCCAACAGTGGACGTCTTTAGGCTGAAATGATGATGATGATGATGTCCCCAAAATTACGCTATCTAAGTAAAAAAACTGTACAGGGCTACTTTAGAGCGTAGCATTATGCTATATAAGCATAATCAACCTTTTAATATTCTCACTATTAGGTCGTCAGGACTTCTCTCTAGGAGAGGGAATGGACCGGAACCCGCCACGTAGACCCAGTGCGGATTAATGGATGTCACATGTCTTCAAATTGGTTCTAAGACATGAAAGCAGTGGTGGTGAAATATATTACGTAAAGTAATGCGCCTGACCGGGTTTGAACCCGCGACCAACAACTCGTCAGTTGGAGCTGTTTCCAATGGACCACCACTGTTCTCTTACTTTAAAGCATTTTCAATAAACTGTTAAGCAAGGGCGTGACTGAAAAACTTTGTATTTAATATATCTTCCGCAAAGTTTATGTTTGTTCTTAGAGTAAATGTGGGCTGAAGTTATATATTAAACCGTTACCTGGCGTGGCTTGAGTTTAACTCTCAACTGTTCTAGAGGTATTGCAACTTTGTATTGAAAAGGCTTAGCGTTGTTTTTGTTTTGAAGAATAGAACACTATGAGAGTTTCAATTTGATGTTGCATTTTTCAATCTGTTTTTTTTATATCGTGGTCAGATTTTAGAATTGATAAAGAAAGAAGAAAGAAAATATGTTTATTTGGCTCACCATGATTAATTAATCAACAAATAATTGATTTACAACGAAAATTAAACTTAAAAAAATAAATAAGGAGAAATAAAATTAACAATAAAAAAATATGTCTCACGGCTACGCCAAATAGGTCCAGTTCAGCATAATGCCAGACAACTACGCAGCAGTTGCCTGACGCTGGTTTTCAACTGAACCTTAGAGTGCAGATACGGATGAAAATCAATTTTTTATATGGGAATGAAATAAATAAATATACAAATATCTATATACATATAATAAAACAGTAAAATTCTTTTGTGATGGTATTAATTGGCGCAAAAACTACTGAACCGATCCTGTTCAAATTTTGCATACACAATCCTTATAGGTCAGGGCAACTGATAGGCTATAAACTATCACGCTATTTGCTATGGGGGGTGAGCAATAATCCAAAATGTAGGTATTGAACGACATTTGCCGCGAGTTCAATACCCAGCTACAGTTAAAAAATTTGTCATTATTTTGTCTTATTTTTTTTGTATTAAAATAACTTTTACCATTTTTTCAAAATAAAATTGACATTTCTATTCGATATCTTCTAAATATTTTGTACAAACTAATCAAAACACATAATAAAATCAAAGCGACGAATAAAATCACGTACTATAATGTTACATTAATCCATTTAGCTGCAAATTTAACTTCTAAAACGAAAGTCATCACGCTATCATCGTTAGGGAGCCAACCAGTCAATTATGACGTTTATATAAGAACGTCTATTTTATAGTTTATTCATCGAAGACCGCAGCGCAGTGGTTTCACATCTAGACTTTAATGTAATGTGAAGGTGGTTCAAATCCCGTACCCGGGTCTCTTAGGAGAAATTTTTGTTCTATTTTGTCATCGTGAATAAGATTTTTTTATATATTTTTGCATGCTTACAATTTTTTTTTATAAATCTACGTATATAATATATCTGTAGAAATTTTTTGTGAAGTGCGTATTATTAATTTTAGAAATCGATGTAGATAACTTTTATACATTTAAATTGTGTGGAACTTGATAATTATCTTACTTAGGCTTTGTTTCATCGCAATGAAACAAAGCATATGAAAGACAAACGGTATGAAATCAAAGTTTTCGAGAAGTAAAATATGACACCACACGCAACTCGCAACGCCATCTAAAGACTCAAAGTAGAAATAATGATGACAATGACGGTTGAACTTCATATTAAATTTGATAGATGGCATTGCGTATTTTACGTAATTTTCTGAGTGGCAGAAGAATGGCCATCGCCCACGATTACAGTTATGGTTAAACTGGTGTTAGACGGAGGCATTTTTAACAATCCTACTGCTTATTTTTATTATATTTTTCGCATTATAGTAACAAGCTAATTGACCGTGATTATTCAAGGGATACCATCCAAAGACGATAAAAGTAAATAGCTATATGTATTTAATTATTCACTTTAAAATAACACGCCACATTTTCGGAAGGGGTTACAGGGTACCTTGCGTTGGATGGTCCCCAGGTGGACCGATGACCTGGTAAGGGTCGCGGGTATCCGATGAATGAGAGACTCACAGGACCGGTTATTATAGCGACACTTGGGGAGGTCTATGTCCAGCAGTGGATATCTTTCGGCTGAAATAATAATGATGATGATGGCACCTTTTTTTTTCTTTTTTTAAGGGTGGAAATCATCCAACGACTTCTCCCGCTCTGGTTGGAGCGGGAGGACGTGTCAATCTTTTACCGACTAAAACTACACCTGTGTCTATCACTACGCGCTGTTGAGGATTGGGCTCGATCCTGTCAACTACAGGACGGCTAGCTACCCATTGCTCGACGTCCGGAAGCCCGCGTCTACCGTGATTGGTAGTCGGGGTCGGAATCTTGGCTCGGCGTGAGGCCGTTCGTTCCCTAACGCGTGCGGCCTCCGCCTTCGCTAGCATTACGGCTTTGCAGAAGGAGGCGACCGCCTGCCACTACTCTTCGCTCTGGATCAGAGCCCGGCGAGAGAGGTCACTGACGCCGATTGCCTTCACGAGGACACGGCGGTGCTCCGCCCTTGCAGGGCACATCTCCACTGTGTCCTCCGGCATGATGGCACATTGCGGATTAATAATGGTGTGTTTTATTATTTGCAGTCACCGCTTCTTATAAAACGGGATCGAATGTGTTTTTCTGACCACAGTTCGACAACGTATGATGTATCTCAGATTCCTTACAGCCTTACGTCGATATCTGGACGTTACCTCTTTGCAATGAGTGGTGACCAACACTGGAACAACCCTCTAAGGGAGGCCAGTCTCAGGGATAACACTTATCGGCTGCTACATTCATCACCCGGAGGACTCGGTGTAGCATGCGGTGGAGCTCTATCCATCTTGAGTGAACCGCCGTGTCCTCATAGAGGCAATCGGCGTCAGTAATTTCTCGGTTTGGCCATCAATATGCGAGTTCGATTGAACGGGGATACACGCGCACAAGGTTTCGCCGTAGTTTCATTCATAAGTTGGAGACTCTTCATAAGGTAGTTCCTACTATGGAAAAAACATTTGTCTTATATACGGGGATGTCAATTAAATACACACCAAAATATCCTAGGTAAATGAACAAGTAATTATAACGCCTAAAATGATCAAACTGCAACAATCAATGCAAGCATGCTCTCGCCAATTCTTCATAAGTACTGTTGTGGAAGAAGATAGTTGATGATTTATTTATTTAATCCTTTATGCACAAATGTACAACGGCGGACTTAATGCCTGCCGGATGATGATGGTAGTTTTTGGATTCACTTAAGGCTTTTCACTATCAGTGCACGTTATCCAGCTGAAGGTCGGTGTCCCGATTATTCTCCTTCGTTTATCTCTACCAAAGCTGTCTAACTGCTTAAACTCTTCAGTGAAAAGTTATTGAGGCGAAAATTGTTATGGGAGATAACTCTTTCGATCAATCTTGCAGCCCTAGCAGACATCGGCCCTAGAGGGCCCTATCCATTTGCTGAAATCTTTTTGAGTCGCGCGTAGAATACTACGCGCCGTCGATTCAGGACTGCTTTGACCAGACGGCTGGACAGCACCACCGCAATCCCATGTTTGCGATAGCTGGGAATTGCCTTGCGGCTTTCAACACCCGGAGCGTCCCTTGCAGCGACCGCTGAGGAGTCAGGATGTCCTATCCCTCATAGTTTCAGCCACTTTCTTTGATCGTAGTGCTTCACTGAAGGAGGCTACTGGTTGTCATTTTCTCCACCAATCGCCCCCATAAGGACAAGGCGGCGCCGGCGCTCCGACCAAGCGGGACTGACTTCCACCGTATGCTCCATCGTATTCTCCAGGCGATCCGCAGAATGGTGAGACCCGAGTGTTTCTTCCCGCTGAATTCGACACAGATACCTTCCGAAATACCCACAACCGGTGAGTCCTGCACAAAGAGAGGATGCCGTGACGCCTCTGTAGACACTTTTCAAAAACAGGCATTACCGCTGCGATTTGATTGTGGCGTGCTCACTGTGGCGAGGGGTTAAAATCATGCAATGATGTTTTACCAGAACATAAACCAGAAACATACATAATTGCCCATGCATACATATGCCTTTTCCCTTGGGGTAGGCAGAAATGACCACTGCTACGACCCATACATGCTCTTTCTATTCATTGACGGTCATACATCTGGATCTGGACGAGTATATGACATGTTTCCTGAAGGTAATTTGCGTGTTTAACCGACTTCTAAAAAAGAAGGAGGTTCTTAATTTGGATATTTTTACCTTTAACCGTTTTATGTTAAAGTACAATAAATTATTGCGATGCTTTCGGAATGAATTGCAAGCACAGAGTGATTGTACAGTTTTACGAACTTAACGCGGACGAAGTCGCGGGCAACAGCTAGTATATATATAAATATATATTGATCACTTCATGATATGGCCAACTAAAACTGGCCAGATCGTTTTAACGTTACCATTTGATGATATGTTAATCCTCGTTTGGTCATATCATTGATGTAGGATTTCAAAGAGGTCTAAAGATAGTAGGCCATAGGAAGAGGGTTGATTAGAGGTATCTTTCGCCCATCAAAAACTCAAAACAAAAAAAAAAGGTTTCTTTTTCCGACTAATGTTAAATGCATGTATAGTTAAGATATTATTTTAATCGATGACATTTATGCGATAAATATAGTAAGTCAATACAATTATTGCCCAACCAGAGAGTTGTTACCTTTTTTTTTGTATTATTTTTTTAAGTTTTTTAAATTTTTAAGTTATTATTTCTGAAAAAAGCGCTCCATGAAACACGTTCAATTTGAGTCTCAATGATACCAAAGTTAAGAAACTTTTATGTGAATATTAATTTATTTTGGTTCACTGTGCGCGTCTATGCTATACGGAAAAATATACTCTGCGCGTATTATCCCGTGCATGGCCATTGTAAACATATCGCTTAAAAACAGAAAAATGATGGATTGCCTGATTTATCACCTGCAAGTTTCATAAATAAAAAAAATTCTCAATTTATTAGTTTTTGACATATATGTCGAACTTGTCGTATTGTCAGCTTTATTATACAGGGCTAGTCATCGGTCCACCTTGTGGGAGGCCCTCCAACGCTGCGATGAATTCAATCAAATACCAATTTCATATCGTCGTTGCGATTTAAAGGCGAAAGACTGAAAGTGTAAAATTCAACTTGATGACAAAATCGATAAAAATCGACTACTGAAAAAAATATAATGAAACCAATTAAAACAAAAAATATGGTTGATAACCTTGTGACTGCCTGCATTTAATTTTGCTATTGATAGTTAAATATATAAATCAAATCCCTTTGCAACATGTTCGGTCTTAATAGAATGCGCAATAGGGCTAGGGCGTACCCCACAGGCGACGCGCAGGGGCAGCACCCGGCTCCTGTGGGAAATGGACCAGGGTTGTTGCACCACCTCGGGCGGGTGCGACGTAAGAAGCTAGCTCGGGAATGGCATGACGAGTGACAGGGCAGAGTGGAAGAAAAGTACGTGTTGCGCCGACCCCAAATATCACGGGACAAGGGCAGGAAGATCATGATGATAATGATGTTAGTTAAATATATAAGCAGTATGATTTATTAGAAAGCATTTATTGATCTTGAAATTGATAAACAAATGACGATTAAATCGTATACACATGAGAGTTTTATCATTCGATAAAGCTTCAAAATATTAAAAAGGGTGGCGGAAAAAAAGTGATTTTGCCAAAAGTGTCTTAAGAGGTCTTAAAATCGCAACGACAATATATCGAATCTAGGCGAACAATCGTACTATCTGACCATACTCGTAGGTAGCTACGTAAAAATATCCATTATTACAAAAGAAAAAATCTAATAAGAAGCAATTATCGGCGCGACTCAGCATTATTCAAGTCTGAGCCACAGATTAAATATATTCATCGTAAGAGGGTTCTTATAAAATCATTTTCGAAAGAGAAATCTCGCCGCGGTTTTACTCAAGGAGGCAATAAATTTATTGCTTTGGGAGAATTTGATAAGGCATTAAAATGTTTTATGGTGATTTCGTACTTATTACGTATTGAAGGAGTTATTTAATTTGATGATATTGGGCTGTTTATTGGAGAATGAAAGCTGTTGTAATAAGACGTATTGAGGTGTTGGTCCCTCGTGTATAAAGCACTAGCTTTTGTCCGCAGCTTCGGCCACGTACATAAAATATGGCCAATGTCACTCAGGGATAAAGCAGCTTTCTATCGGTGAAAAAAATGTAGCAATCGGACTAGTACTTACAGAGATTACCTACAACAAAAAAACTAAAAAAACTTTACCTCTTCATAATATTATTATTGTAGATGTAGATAAGCATAATCGGCTTTGTAATATTCCCACTCCCCGTACTCAGGCCTCCTCTCTCTAGACAAGGAATGGGCCGTCATCCGCCACGCGCGCTCAATGCGTGTTGGTGGATACGTATTGACGCGACGACAGTTGGAAGAAGCCTGCGTCTGTCCCCTCTTAGACTTCTTTTGGGCTAAAATGAGGGCCATGACAATAATCTGTTAGGCTCACGTTCATTAGAGGGTGTTTCAAAGAGTTACCGTAATCCTGGAATGCAAGGGGCAACTGAAGGAGCACAGGTGGGTTGTAGTCAGTAAGTCTGACACTCGGAGAAGCTTTTTGATGATTTCCCACTTTTTTGTTCTTAGTTTTTTCTTGTTCTTAATACATATTAGTGTTTATAAAAAAATATGTCATTAACTTATTGAAAAGATTGCATGTAGCGGAGATGGGAATGTTGTGATGGATGTGTGATGTGAACAAGAATGGATAAAGTGAGAAATGAGTATATTAGAGGAAGTTTGAAAGTGGCGCCAGTGACTGTAAAGTTGAAAGGAAATCGGTTGCCTTGGTATGGTCATGTGAAAAGGAGGGATGCGCATGTTGATAAAAGAGTTCTGAGTATACATGTAGATGGATGGAGAGGGAGAGGGAGACCAAAGAAAAGATGGATGGATTGTGTGAGGAGTGATATGAAAGAAAAGGGAGTTAGTGATAGTATGACGGGTGACAGGACAGAATGGAAGAAAAAAACGTGTTGAGCAGACCTCAAGTAACATGGGATAAGGGTAGGAAGATGAAGAAGAAGGCGGAGCATTAACTTATTAGAGGAAGCTTATTTTGTAATTACTGTTAACATCTTTGGAAAGAAGGCGTGGAAGTGAAAAAATATACAAATAGAACACATTCTCGTGACAAAAAAAATTCCTGTATCCAATTTTTAGGACATGGTCTATCTATGTGCCAAATTTCATCCAAACCTATTCAGTAGTTTGAGAGTGAAGGAGTAACATACACATACACTTACTTTGCCATTTTTCATTGGCTGGCTGGCCTGTTGGTCTAGTAGTTAGTGGCCCTGACTGCTATGCCGGAGGTCGTGGGTTCGATTCTCACCCAGGACAAATGTTTTTGTGATGAGCACGATCATTTGTTCTCTGTCTGGGTGTAATTTATCTATACATATAATAAAACAGTAAAATTCTTTTGCGTTGGTATTAATTGGCGCAAAAACTACTGAACCGATCCTGTTCAAATTTTGCATACATAATCCTTATAGGTCAGGGCAACTGATAGGCTATAAACTATCACGCTATTTGCTATGGGGGGTGAGCAATAATCCAAAATGTAGGTATTGAACGACATTTGCCACGAGTTCAATTCCCAGCTAGAGTTAAAAATTTTGTCATTATTTTGTCTTATTTTTTTTGTATTAAAATAACTTTTACCATTTTTTTAAAACAAAATTGACATTTCTATTCGATATCTTCTAAATATTTTGTAAAAACTAATCAAAACACATAATAAAATCAAAGCGACGAGTAAAATTACGTACTTATAATGTTACATTATTCCATTTAGCTGCAAATTTAACTTCTAAAACGAAAATCATCACGCTATCATCGTTAGGGAGCCAACCAGTCAATTATGACGTTTATATAAGAACGTCTATTTTATAAATTATTCATTGAAGACCGCAGCGCAGTGGTTTCGTATCTAGACTTTCACGTAATGTGAAGGTGGTTCAAATCCCATACGGCTCTCTTAGGAGAAATTTTTGTTCTATTTTGTCATCGTGAATAAGTTTTTTTTATATATTTTTGCATGCTTACAATTTTTTTCATGCTTAAAATCTACGTATATAATATATCTGTAGAAATTTTTAGTGAAGTGCGCATTATTAATTTTAGAAATCGATGTAGATAACTTTTATACATTTAAATTGTGTGGAACTTGATAATTATCTTAATTAGGCTTTGTTTCATCGCAATGAAATAAAGCATATGAAAGACAAACGGTATGAAATCAAAGTTTTCGAGAAGTAAAATATGACACCACACGCAACTCGCAACGCCATCTAAAAACTCAAAGTAGAAATAATGATGACAATGACAGTTGAACTTCATATTAAATTTGATAGATGGTATTGCGTATTTTACGTAATTTTCTGAGTGGCAGAAGAATGGCCATCGCCCACGTTTACAGTTATGGTTAAACTGGTGTTAGACAAAGGCATTTTTAACAATCCTACAGCTTATTTTTATTATATTTTTCCCATTATAGTAACAAGCTAATTGACCGTGATTATTCAAGGGATACCAACCAAAGACGATAAAAGCAAATACCTATATGTATTTAATTATTCACTTTAAAATAACACGGCCACATTTTCGGAAGGGGTTACAGGGTACCTTGCGTTGGATGGTCCCCAGGTGGACCGATGACCTGGTGAGGGTCACGGGAATCCGATGGATGAGAGACTCACAGGACCGGTCATTATAGCGACACTTGGGGAGGTCTATGTCCAGCAGTGGACGTCTTTCGGCTGAAATAATAATGATGATGATGGCACCTTTTTTCTTTTTTTAAGGGTGGAAATCATCCAATGACTTCTCCCGCTCTGGTTGGAGCGGGAGGACGTGTCAATCTTTTACTGACTAAAACTACACCTGTGTCTATCACTACGCGCTGTTGAGGATTGGGCTCGATCCGGTCAACTACAGGACGGCTAGCTACCCATTGCTCGACGTCCGGAAGCCCGCGTCTACCGTGATTGGTAGTCGGGGTCGGAATCTTGGCTCGGCGTGAGGCCGTTCGTTCCCTAACGCGTGCGGCCTCCGCCTTCGCTAGCATTACGGCTTTGCAGAAGGAGGCGACCGCCTGCCATTACTCCTCGCTCTGGATCAGAGCCCGGCGCGAGAGGTCACTGACGCCGATTGCCTCCACGAGGACACGGCGGTGCTCCGCCCTTGCAGAGCACATCTCCACTGTGTCCTCCGGCATGATGGCACGTTGCGGATTAATAATGGTGTGTTTTATTATTTGCAGTCACTGCTTCATATAAAACGGGATCGAATGTGTTTTTCTGATCACAGTTCGACAACGTATGATGTATCTCAGATTCCTTACAGCCTTACATCGATATCTGGACGTTACCTCTTTGCAATGAGTGGTGACCAACACTGGAACAACCCTCTAAGGGAGGCCAGTCTCAGGGATAACACTTATCGGCTGCTACATTTGTTAGCCGTAATTTCATTGTTTTATGGATAAGGACAGGACTGTTGTGGGTGTTTCGAACGGTTTCTGTTCTGGGTTCGGTTGAAAGTACCCTGATATTACCATTTTGTGAATCACCTGGAGGACTCGGTGTAGCATGCGGTGGAGGTCTATCCATCTTGAGTGAACCGCCGTGTCCTCATAGAGGCAATCGGCGTCAGTAATTTCTCGGTTTGGCCATCAATATGCGAGTTCGATTGAACGGGGATACACGCGCACAAGGTTTCGCCGTAGTTTCATTCATAAGTTGGAGACTCTTCATAAGGTAGTTCCCACTATGGAAAAAACATTTGTCTTATATACGAGGATGTCAATTAAATACACACCAAAATATCCTGGGTAAATGAACAAGTAATTCTAACGCCTAAAATGATCAAACTGCAACAATCAATGCAAGCATGCTCTCGCCAATTCTTCATAAGTACTGTTGTGGAAGAAGATAGTTGATGATTTATTTATTTAATCCTTTATGCACAAATGTACAGTGACGGACTTAATGCCTGCCGGATGATGATGGTAGTTTTTGGATTCACTTAAGGCTTTTCACTATCAGTGCACGTTATCCAGCTGAAGGTCGGTGTCCCGATTATGCTCCTTCGTTTACCTCTACCAAAGCTATCTAACTGCTTAAACTCTTCAGTGAAAAGTTATTGAGGCGAAAATTCTTATGGGAGGTAACTCTTTCGAACAATCTCGAAGCTCTAGCAGACATCGGCCCTAGAGGGCCCTATCCATTTACTGAAATCTTTTTGAGTCGCGCGTAGAATACTACGCGCCGTCGATTCAGGACTGCTTTGACCAGACGGCCGGAAAGCACCACCGCAATCCCGTGTTTGCGATGGCTAGGAATTGCCTTGAGGCTTTCAACACACGGAGCGTCCCTTGCAGCGACCGCTTTGGAGTCAGGATGTCTTATCCCTTATAGTTTCAGCCACCTTCTTTGATCGTAGTGCTTCACTGAAGGTTGCCATTTTCTCCACCAATCGCCTCCATAAGGACAAGGCGGCGCCGGCGCTCCGACCAAGCGGGACTGACTTCCACCGTATGCTCCATCGTATTCTCCGGGCGATTCGCACAATGGTGAGACCCGAGTGTTTCTTCCCGCTGAATTCGACATACCCACAACCGGTGAGTCCTGCACAAAAAGAGGACGCCGTGACGCCTCTGTAGTCACTTCTCAAAGACAGGCATTACCGCTGCGATTTGATTGTGGCGTGCTCACTGTGGCGAGGGGTTAAAATCATACAATGTTGTTTTACCAGAACATAAACCAGAAACATACATATGCCCATGCATACATATGCCTTTTCCCTTGGGGTAGGCAGAAATGACAACTGCTACGACCCATACATGCTCTTTCTATTCATTGACGGTCATACATCTGGATCTGGATGAGTACATAACATGTTTCCTGAAGGTAATTTGCGTGTTTAACCGACTTCTAAAAAAGGAGGAGGTTCTCAATTTGGATATTTTTACATTTAACCGTTTCAGGTTAAAGTACAATAAATTATTGCGATGCTTTCGGAATGAATTGCAAGCACAGAGTGATTGTACAGTTTTACGAACTTAACGCGGACGAAGTCGCGGGCAACAGCTAGTCTATAATATGTATGTATTTAAAAATATTTAAGTATGTTTATTAGTTGTCTAGTACTCATAACTCAAGCTCTGCTTAGCTTGGGGCTTGACGGCGGCGTTGTGTGATAGCTGTGTAAAAAAAAAAATTTTTTTCGCTGTGTGAACCTATGACACAGTTTTCGCCACATAATTTTTTAATCTACAAAACTCAGTCAACCAATTTCCAAGGTGAACGCAAACTCTCAGTACAAAAACAAGCTAACTTAATTTTCTCATTTCTGACTCTTGATAAGAGCTAAACCAACATAAAATAACGAATTTTCTAACACTCTACCTGCTCCCTACTGCGTTCTACATATTATTTCATTTTATTTGGGTCCTCACATTATGAGGGGTCCAAACAGACCCCGGTTGTAATTGTTGGGGTACCTGTTCGACCCCTTAGAAACGGAAGGGGTTAATTCTTAGCCGGCGGGCTGTAGAATGAGCATTTCATAATCCGGAGAAATGTAGGTTTTTATTGTTAACGAGGAGTGTTTTTTGCTGATTCGCATAGTGGTTACATAAAGGGAATATATAGGTGTCGTGAAAGTATATATGTAGATAAACATTTTTAAATTCCCTAATGTGGTATATATGAGGGGACTGTGTGCGGTAGGATTGAGGGTTGAGCGACATCTGGCCGCATGAAGTCGCACTTTTCTATACTTTCATCATTTTCTGTCGCTAATAATCCACATGATTTAACAAAAAAAAAACATTTTTTATTAACTGTATCCCCTGATTGTAAGCGATGACGTGGAGAAGGCTACACACCAATTTTTAATCGCTATAATAGATTCTAAATGATCTTCCGAAATAAAAAATAATAAAAAAACCTTTGATTTTGAAGATAATAAGAAAGATTTCTAAGTACCTTCAAATTTATAGTTTTCAGATTTTTTCCTATACCTGTGCTATGAGGCCTTGCTTCACGCCAAATTTCAGGATTCTCGGTCAACGGGACATACCTTATGAATTTTAATTACCTTCAGAGTGTTGAAATATATGTTTTTTTGTGATATAAACGGCCATATCATTTTTTAACGTTAACTTAGTAGCTTGATTTTGTCACAGTTTCAAGTTTGTCAGTTTCAGTATAGTTTTAATTTCACTATGCATTCCCGAGATAAAAGATCTTGACAGACAGACAGACGCAGGAACAATTAAGTGATCTTATAAGGGTCCCGCTTTTTCCTTTTGAGGTACGAAACCCTAAAAAAATGAATGCTTCCTACATAGATGTTACTACAAAATGTTATAAAACTAGCGACGTTACCCATTTGTATGTGCTAAGAGCACTAACAAGCTGTCAGTGTAATGCACCGAGACCTTTAAACCTGACGCTTTATTTTCTAAACCCGGTTTCATACGGCTTATGTGGGATGTGACACTGAAAAACTAGAAGTGCTTGCAGTTACGACATAATGAATATGTTTAGTGTGAGTAACTTGAAAGTAACAGAGATATATAAACCTGCGTGTCAAGCAGGTGTAGGTACAATAATTTATTTATTATTTATTTATTTATACATCATGTACAGTGGTGGTAAATAGGCGGACTTAATGCCACAAAGCATTCTCTACCAGTCAACCATTGGGTATAAAGACAACACTGTGGTAAATAATCAAGAATTCAGTAGGAACACTTTTTTAAAGTTGAGAATGCTTCAAATAACATCCCCCCGGGTTCGAAGGGTTACCTTCAAAGAAAGAGAGAAAACAACAGCGAAACTAAACTCTATTACTATGACTAAACTGTCAACTATAGCGTCGATACTAGGTAACGACAAACCGTAACTATCTATGTCACTACTGCTGATTAGGCAGAGGACAGAGGCGAAACAATTGTATACACATACAATATAAATAATAAATAAATAAATTAAATAAATAAATAATAAATAAACATCTTCCGCTTTGCGTAGTGTGAGAGAGAATGTGAGATATTTACCGATTAAAACCCACGCGTGTTTTTTCAATTCTGTTTGCGGTTCCGTACCAAAAGAATAAAAGGTCCTATTACTAAGACTCCGCTCTCCGTCCGCCTGACTATCTTTTTTTTTTTTAATGATATAAACCAGTGCTTGACTGCGATCCCACCTGATGGTAAGCGGAGATGCAATCATTGATGGAGAGGCGCACTAGTTTATTAAGAGCCTATTCACTCTAGCCTTGAAGACACCTAAATTATAGTTGGACGGGAAGACCGCAGCAGGCAAATTGTTCCGGTCCTTCGATGTACGCGGTATCTGTCTATCACCAGGGCGTATCTCATGAACTGTGATATTTAAACAGTTGAAATTTTCACAGATGATGTATTTCTGTTGCCGCTATAACAACAAATACTAAAAGCAGAATAAAATAGATAAATTTTTAAGTGGGGCTCCCATATACAACAAACGTGATTTTTTTTGCCGTTTTTTGATACGGACAGTAACAAACTGCTACGACAGTACGGTACCCTTCGTGCGTGATTCCGACTTGAACTTGGCCGGTTTTAATTATTATAGCTGTGAGCTGTGTGTGTAGCTGTGTGTGTGTGTGTGTGTGTGTGTTTGTGTGTGTGTGTGTGTGTGTGTGTGTGTGTGTGTGAGCATTTGATGCACAGGACCGATCGATGTAGCTTGACCATGGATTGGACATCTTTTAACCAAAACTGATAGTTATTAATTATTTTGTTACTCCGTACTGCTAATATCCAAAGGGATATGGACTGCTAAAGAGCAGTACATATTATAAACAATTATGTAAACTATGACGACAGTTTCGGCACTACAATGTTTTTGTTATTGAATAAATAAATAAAAAGTATATAGGGTTTGGTTGGTAGACCGATGACCTTAAAAAAGGGGCCGAAACAGACTTGATGCGGAAGGTGCAAGACTATGTGTTGGGACACAGCTCTAAAAGGTTTATGTACAGTTCGCGCTTGACCAATATCTTACCTGATGATAAACGATTTTGTGGACGACGATGGAGAACGCTTCTCAAGAAGTAATCTATATAGTCTTGACTTGAAGACCCCTAGATTGCAGCTATCAGGAATCATAGACTCTGGCAGAGAATTCCACTCCTTAGCTGTATGCGACATGCTAAGGTTTTATGACACTTTTTAATATTTGTGTAAATAATCCTAATAAAATGTTCAATGTTCAATGCGTTGTTTGCAAGTTAGTCTTATGTGACTCGATTTACAATTCTAGCGAATTTACAAAGTTATAAAAAGATTTTTATAGCATGTGGTACATCACTAACAAGAGAATAAACTAGAGAATTTTTGAGGAAGTTCTAACTATTTTATAGCCATGTAAATAGCTGTTACATAGACAGCTTTCATTTAAGTCCAAAACTTTGAAAGTAAATTTAAAAAAAAAAACTAGATAGCTAATGTAACTAATTTTAAATTTAAAAGTATTCTAATACAATACACATCTAAATAAAATTAAAATTCCGAGTCTACACCTTATGTTTTTTTTTAAATTTGTATTTGAATAAAAAAATTGGGTCTTATTTTCATAAAACAGTAAATAGTCGATGAAATAAAATCCACAGGGCATGAGAAGTGTTTAGGGGTCTGAAAGGATAGCAGATGACCCCTCCCGTTGACCATTTCAATTTGGCACACGATGCACCAAACACCCTGAATGTTAGTAACGTGAGAAGTATTTTTAGGATCGCAATACTAACAATTAGTAAGTTTACGGACAACACTATTGACAACCGAATGCGCCGATAGTCTATGGAAAACACGACTTTGACAGCTCTGCATCCGGAAAAAATGGGAATTGATGACTTCTCTTTTTCAGCTCTCTTGCCACGACAAGTAACTTAAGAGTGGTCTGGTCATAATGTCACTCTGCATCTGCGAAGAAATTATTTTATTTTGAACTTTAATGTTTAGAGATAAATATTTATTTTACTATTAATTTACGCTTAATACTCTCCAGCGTTTGATGGTCTATTAATAGTTTGCACGTGTTATTGGCAAAATTGTGGTGTTTTTTCCACAAATGCCATTAATGAAGAGTTGAAGTTGAAGAATTATTAAAAATTATGTGAATGTGAGGACATTGCTGACTTTGTATCCATTGGAAGAATACATTACTGAAGGAAGATACAAGTCGTTTCATTCTCGACATCTCTTGTACCTGCAACTCTTCAATAAGGAGACTTATAAATGTGAATACATACAAATTTAATCATGATCATCATCATCTTCCTGCCCTTGTCCCGTGTTATTTGGGGTCGGCGCAACACGTTTTTTTCTTCCATTCTATCCTGTCAACCGTCATGCTATCACTAACTTCCTTTTCTTTCATATCACTCTTCACACAATTCATCCATCTTTTCTTTGACCTCCCTCTCTTTCCCCACCCATCCACATGTATACTCATAACTCATTTAGTAACATGCGTTTCATCTTTCCTCTTCACATGACCATACCAAGACAAACGATTCCCTTTCAAATTTGAGAATACATACAAATAAAGGGTGTATACAAATATGTATGCTAGGTAACTAGATATATACTATTCATTAGTATCAGCAAAGGCTGCGGCATATCAATATTCAACAAAAGCGTTCAATAAAATAAACAGTGTTAGGGGGATTATCAAACGAGGCACGTTCGTACATATAAATAAACAGCAAACTATTGTGGCAACGCTTTATTTTAAGTGTTGTTCACACGGTGTTAGTTTGCTAGTCGAGTTCTGTTTGTTATATTTTGATTATATACTATTATAGCTTGGTAGAGAGCAGTGGTGGCCGAGTGGTAACGGCCCCGACTTACGAGTTGTAGGTCGCAGGTTCAAACCCAGCCAGGCGCGTTACTTTGTGGAATTTATTTCATCACCACTGCTCTCAAAACGGTGAAGGAAAACATCGTGAGGAAACCGGCATGTATTAGAACCAAAAATTCGAAGACAAGTGACATCCACCAACCCGCACTAGGCCCGCGTGGTGGATTACGGCCCGTTCCCTCTCCTAGAGAGGAGGCCTGAGTTCCAACAGTGGGAACATTATAAGGCCGACTATGCTATGCTATGCTAGCTTGGTAGAACTCCGTACCGTATACTCCGTATGCTCTGAGTTTCCTTTAAAAAGTCTTTCTTATCAAATCAGAAATTGTGCAATTGTGGATGATAAGCTAAGCTGATCAATTCAACTCAATTCAACCTCCTCATCATTTCAGCCAAATGATGTCCACTGTTGGAAATATGCCTTCCTCAAGTGTCTTATCGACCGGTCCTGTGTGTCTCGCATCCATCGCATTCCCACAACTCTCACCAGGTCCCGGACCAATGGCCCACCCAGTGTGTGGCTAAGCTGACGCTGCGTCTTCCCGTCGAAAATGAAGCACGCGTGCCTAGAAGTAACCTACTCACTCTTGACTCTCGATCTCGCTCACGAAGGGTTCCCTACCAACTATAAAAAAAAAACCGGCCAAATGCGAGTCGGACTCGGTAGCCGTTCGTAGCAAAAAATGGCAAAAAAACTACTTTTGTTGTATGGGAGCCTCACTTAAATATTTATTCTATTCGGTTTTTAGTATTTGGTGTTATACCGGCAACATAAATACATCATCTGTGAAGACTCAACCGTCTAGTTATCACGGTTCTGATATAGCCTGGTGACAGACGGACGGACAGACGGACGGACAGACAGAAAGACAAACAGACGAATGGACAGCAGAGTCTTAGTAATAGTGTCCCCTAACCTAAAAGTGTACGTAACCTGTAGCGTACCCTTTTAGGTACGGAACCTTAAAAATAGTCGGTGAGAATGCTATCAGCCAGATTAATATAAAGGCTCAAATAATAAACAAGAAGTAAATAAAACTGGACTAAAAGTAAGCACTGGTTTATATCAATTAAAAAAAAAAAAAAAGTAAAACTAAAACCAGTACAAGTTAAATTTCCTAAAGTACAACATTTAAACAATCGCGAAAGACGCCATTTTGTGGTTTATTTCCGTGAAATAAATTAATTCTATTTTTCGTCGAGAACTGCCTTCCGCTTTCTTAATGACTGAAGCTCACAGCAGAAAGTAAACGGTAAATAATGAATGCGTAAAAACTGAAAACAGAGGAAATATTTAAAGTTGCTTATATCTTTGTCAAAAAGGGAAAAGAACGGAAAAATATTTCTTTAAAGTCTAGACTTCATTATTTTGTACTTTAAGAGGTAGGTAATATGGCAGACGATTTCTTCTCTCTGATAGAGGTAACTGCTATATAAACTGCTTCTTTTCATAAATGGTATAACTTTCACTACTTGGCCCCAGTAGGCTTCGAGCCTGCTGGGCCCATATGATCGCTCGCCGTCCGCAAGCTCGAGCCTACGGTGGCCGGAAATCAGGATCGGGATCCCGGCGGATGGAGCGTGAGTGTCAATCCCTCGCGCGTGCACGTGCGGTCTCCTCCTTTGCTAGCATTACTGCTCCGCAGAAGGAGGATACCGCCTGCCACTCATCCTCGCTTCGAACCATGGCCAGTAACAAGGTCCGGCGCGAAAGATCGTTGCCGCCGATCAAGTTCCCATAAGCAACCTAGTTTACATTGGCACGCCACGATGCACCTTCGGCCAGTCACATGAAGAGCCTTGAAGATTCTCTCCTGGTCGATGCCAGCAGTCGAATCATTACAGTATAAAAATAGTACAGTACCACTATGACGGAGTCTCTCAACTCGACTTACTGTGAACTGCATCACCTCTTCTCACTTCACCACAGACAGTTCCGACTCCCAGTGAACTATTCGCTTTCTGGTTTCAACTCCAACTTCTTGGAACAAACCTTTAATTGACCTGCATATATGATTGGATGAACTTTTTGGAACCAACCTTCCATTGACCTGCATATATAACTAGCTGTACGGACGAATGATCCAGCTGGCGACTTCCGGTCTCCAGAAGTCATGTCCTGCCAGGGCAGCTGATTGTTCGGAGAAATGAAGAACCACTGAAGGAACACTACGGGTTTTAGTGAGTCAAAGCCTGACATTCCCTCTCGCTTCACATTTATTTGAAGCGGGGAGTCATGCAACGATAGCTATGCTGACAACAACAAGTTCTCCAAGCGATTTGATTATCAACAACTCACAAAATCAACAACACTGACAGCAACCATCGGGTCGGTCGAAAGATTCCTCCCTTTTCATTGGAGATATGTGGGACTACCACGAGATGGACAGATGACCTGGTGAAGGTCACGGGAACCCTATGAATACGAGACGCACAGGATCGTCGACGTGGCGCTACTTGGGGGAGGCCTATGCCTATGATTATGTGGGTTTTATACCTTATTTTCCATACCTCTTGCCGGAATGTGTGTTTCCTGATAGCTACAACCCGGAAATCTTTAAGTCAAGAGTGAATAGGTTACTTCTAGGTAAGCGCGTTCCATCGTCGACCGCCTCATCGCTTTCCATCAGGTGAGATGGCGGTCAAGCGCGAACCTGTCTAGAATAAAAAAAAAAAAAAAACATCTACAATGTTGGCACTTAAGTTTTTTTTGTTTTTGAAAGTTTTCTTTTGAAAAAACATAAGTATTTTCAAAGAATAATGTCTTTTTAACATACAGCCATCGGTCACGGTCACATGACCGTACAAGATGTATGTTATGAAATAAAAAAAACAATAGAAGATCAACACAAAAACCAGCTTTTGAATCGCATCTTATTCAATTATCAACACTGTCCCAAGAGCTTGTAGCCAGCAACTGGCGTAAATACTCACCTGAAACATATACTGAATCTGTACGATTCCTGTGTCACGCATTGATAATGACGCAACGCATCAAATGTTTATTGGGTTACAGGTACGAAAACATACAGAACTATATTTAGAACTGTAACAGATTGACGAATTGGTTTTGAGATGATCCATTAAGGCTCGAACGTAAATTATTGCAGAACTAGCGACCCGCTCCGGCTCAGCACGGGTGCAATGCTGATACCACCGCAACCGCTATGTTCCTGCTTACGTTCATGTTTATTCTTATTATTGTTTTAGCAATAATTCGTGACGCATCGCTATGAATATACTATCTATCACGTTATCCAAGAACAGTGGGCTTTGCTTGCCCGTCCCACACACGTCTACAGTATGTTTCCACATTCCGATTTTCAGAGATCCACCCGATGGTTTACGGTCGTTTCAGGGCTTTTAAATTATTCAAAATGCGTCACCACCCCCAAATTCCTATTACTTGGCATTATTACCCACTGAAAGCACTCCTAAGGGACTGAAATTGGATTTTGGTTAGGTGGACGTTACGAACTGGTTATCAAAATTGAGTTCGGATTAACGCATTTTTAAGAACTTATGTAGGGTTTCCAATGGAATAGATTATGCTGTAACCTTGCAGTCATCAACCTTTGGAGATATGTGGAACTGGGTGTAAAGTCCTGCAAACCTGCGTTGAAAAGGGAGGATCCTCCAACCAGACTGGCCTGTTGGTCTAGTGATTAGTGACCCTGACTATTATGCCGGAGGTCGTGAGTTCGAGTCCCACCCAGGACAAATGTTTGTATGATGAGCACGATCATTTGTTCTTAGTCTGGGTGTAATTTATCTATAATATGTATATGTTTAGAAATATATAAGTATGTTTGTCAGTTGTCTAGCACTCATAACACAAGCTCTGCTTAGCTTGGAACTAGACGGCGTTGTGTGATAGTTGTGGAATATTAGTTACGAAGTAGTTACGAAGACGGGTATTATGTTTGATCTGGGCAACTGCCCGATAGATGATTGGCTGTTGTATGAGTATATGTACAAATCACGTGGAGTATTTGTAGTTGACTCTCGATGCAGGATTTTGTAGTTGAATTCCTATGTGACGCCATGGCTGTCGCTTGGCATAAAGGCTTGTAGCCTTTTGACCAAAGGTTAGTGTAGCACGTCTAATTAAATCTACGTACAAGAATCTGACTGAATCTGACTTATAGATAAGCTCGAGTTTATCTATAAGTCAGATTCAGTCAGTCCTTAAATCTTTACCTATAGGATATTATCGCTTTATTATAATTAAGTAATATACACTCAGATTCTGGAGTGGTGACCGTGCACTGGAAGACAAGGCGTTGGAAAGCCTTCCTACAAGGTGGAACGATGACCTACTGAGAGTCGTAGGAATGCGATGGATGCAAGACGCACAGGACTTTTCGCAGTGGCGATACTTGGAGGAGGTCTATGTTCAACAGTGGACGTCTTTCGGCTGAAATGATAATGATGAAATAAACTCACGCCTTTTCCCCATATCACCTCGCGCGTCGGGGTTATTATTATTACGTAATTGCGCGTTTTTACGTAAAATCACCAAAAAAAAATCTTTTCATGTTTTTTCCAAGAAAAAACGAAGATATAGAGACCAACATTTTCGGCTGAATAAATTTCGTACACCCGTGTGCACAATACGAAAATAAAACGTTTTTCAAGGTAATTCAAGTTGTACAACCGTACTTACAATCGGCGCCCGCGGGGATAATTTGCTGTAATCCATACCATTTATACTATCCATAGTAATATTATAAATGTGAAAGTAGTTCTGTAACTCAAAAGGAAAAAGCGGAACCCTTATAGGATCACTTATTTTGTCCGTCCGTCTCTCTGTCTGTCTGTCAGGACCCTTTATCTCTGTAACACGTAAAGGTATCGAGTTGAAATTAAAACCGTAATTCGCAAGTTTGCGGTCATTGAAGCTGTGTAAAGAATCAAACTTTTAAGTTTACTCAAAAAAAAGATACGGCCATTTACGTCGCAAAAAACGTATATATCGACACTCGAGGAAATCAAAATTTATAGGGTACTTCTAGGTCCCGTTGACCCAGAATTCTGAAATTTGGCATAAAGCAAGGTCTTATAGCACAGGTTGGGGAATAAATTTAAAAACTGTAAATTTGTTGTTACGACACAACAAGAAAAAAAAATGCGATTCGGAAAAATCTTCAATACTCCTTTTGAAAATTGAACTGTTTATTTACGTAAGTTTGTACGGAACCCTCAGGGCACGAGTCCGACTCGCACTTGCCCAGTTTTTTTACGGTCAAACTGCTGAACAGATTTTGACTACTGGGGCAAAGGCCCCACAATAGACGTCATGAGCTTATCATGACGTCTTGAAATGTCAAGCGTACGAGCGAGAAAGATGAATAGAGCTATACACCATTTACAATTCAGTTTAGGTCGTCGATTGAATCGTATTAAGAGCTCCTAGTCGGGCCTCAGACTCTCAACTCCGCACATTGAACTCCCACGGGTCACAGTTTATTTTCTTGCAACATTAAAGAATTTTCTAAAGAAAACGCAAACAAAAAGTGTAAAATTTTAACGTTCACACTTTGTAGTACTCTTTAGTTATTTCTGTGCTCTCTGGGAGAGTACCGTTAAAGTTTTATATCTACTACTTAAAAACCTCTTTAGAAACACACTAATTGAGGAAGCTTTTAATCAAGCACTTGTTATTTTAGTGAAGTTTTTAAGAGCAACGGGGAATAAAATTGGCTTTTAATTTATGATCATACTATTTTTTTAATTTATGATCATACTATTTTTTTTGTTTTTTTTTTTATTGATATAAACCAGTGCTTGATTGCGATCCCACCTGATGGTAAGCAGAGATGCAGTCATTGATGGTGAGGCGCACTAGTTTATTAAGAGCCTATTCACTGTAGTCTTGAAGACACCTAAATTATAGTTGGACGGGAAGACCGCAGCAGGCAAATTGTTCCAGTCCTTCGATGTACGCGGTATAAACGACGAAGCGAAACGCTTAGTCCGGACCGTTGAAGTTTCAACAACGTAAGGGTGGATACTCGCCGTACGTAGGGTTGTCCGATGGTAGAAAGGAGATGGCGGAATCAAGTCATGCAATTCCCGCGCACACTCTCCAAAATGTAACCTGTAAAATACCGATAGGCTGGCTACTCTGCGCCTGTGCTCGAGGCTTTGTAGATTGGACTTCACCAAATCTGGATCCCCAATTAGCCTCTTCGCACGCCTTTCCACCGAGTCCAAAGCTGCTAGACGGCATTTTGCAGAACCAGCCCATATGTGACTGCAGTATTCCACACACCTGTGCTTTGGTCTTTAGTAAAGGAAGGCCTGTGATCTTCAGGTATGACACAATGCCATTTGGTCACAATTTCAAGAAGCTTATTATTATGTGGAACTCTAATTTTTATCTAAAGTAGGAAGTGCCTTAAAAACTCCTCATAACATCAGCTGTCTACCAAAGAAATTTGAAAGTTCCGCCAAAATCGGTCCTATCGGTCCTGCCGTTTTGGGAGATTAAGTGGAACTAACTGACAGAGATTTTTTTTTAAATAGCGTTTTTTTGTAGGTATCGAATATGCTTTAATATGCATTTAGAAAAAAAAACGCTGTTGTGACATTACAAACAGACACTTCCCGCACACGAATACCTTGGACCCAGTACATGATTCTGGACCCCCAGTGGTGGAATTTTTGTCGGCTTTTTCCTAATAAAAAAAATATTTTCCTTTTTTAATTTAAACTGTATAAAATCGATAATCTAACATTTTTAGTGAATAAAACAAAAAAAATAGTTTAAAATTATAAATGACATCGGGGTTGATTAGAATAACGATTTTACACAATTTAAATAAAAAAACACTGCATTTTCTTTAAATAAAAAAAATAAAAAGTAGGAAATAGCCGACGAAAAAACTGGGGGTTCCAGAATCATGTACTGGATCCGTGGTATTCGTTTGTGCGTCGATGTCAAAGCACCGTGTATATTGTTATGCTAGTGACGCAATTAAGACTTATCAAGAATTTATTTTTATTTACTTAAAATAATTTTTGAGGTCAAAACTTTTATCCACTTTAAAAATAGCTGTAATCGATTCCGTAGCCGATTCTGAACATACTACTTCCAGGATATGGGTTTACCTTGTTACATTTTGTATATCTAAATATAGGTCTCCCTAACCTTTTACCAATTAGCTTGGGGTCAGTTTCCAATCAAATCTTAAAACGGTGAAGGAAAACATCGTGAGGAAACCGGCATGTCCTAGAACCAAAAATTCGAAAACATGTGACATCCACCAACCCGCACTGGGCCCGCGTGGTGGATTACGGCCCATTCCCCCTCTTAGAGAGGAGGACTGCGTCCCAGCAGTGGGAACATTATAAGGCCGACTATGCTATGCAGTTTTCAATCTAACCAGATGCGGCTGATTACTTGGAGCAACTGCCTAAGAGACCTCCACGACTCAGATACTGGGTTTTATACCAAAGTAAAATAAAAAAACCGACCTAATCGGCCTCACGTATGAAGGATTCCGTACCATTATCGTTATAACTTTTTTTAACGAAATTTATTTTATTCTGTTTTTAGTTTTTGTTATTACAGCGGCAACACAAATACATTATCTGTGAAAATTTCAACTGTATAGCTATCACAGTTCATGAGATACAGCCTGGTGACAGACAGACGGACAGTGGAGTCTTAGTAATACGGTCCCGTTTTAACAATTTGTGTGCGACACAACAAAAACACACTAATCAACCCCTATAAAAACAACATCTAGCAAACATTTATAAAACCGATGGTCGAAAGGTTCTGGAGTAGCGACCGCGTACCGGAAGACACAGCGTTGGAAGGCCTCCGATAAGGTGAACCGATGTCCTAGAGAGGGTCGCGGGATTCCGATGAATGCGAGACGCACAGGACCGGTCGTCAACTTACTGGGATTGCACCATATCTACTCACTGGAGGTTCACTGCAAACCGTCCCAAATTACAGTGAACTATGCGGCTTTCGGTTCCAACTCCAATACACTGAAACCAACATTCTATTGGAAGTATCATACTGATCAGGTAGACCTATGTCCCATGGCGAGGGTCGCGGGAATCCTATGTATATGAAACGCACAGCACAGCCGTCGTGGTGACTCAAGGGGGAGGCCTATGTCAAACTGTGGACGTCTTTCGGCTGAAATAATTATGATGATGATGACTATACACAGTGGCGGTTCTTTCATACATGCCTTACTAAAATGCTCGATAGAGAATCAATATCAAACCCGAACTATTTAAAAGTTCGCGCGCTTAATTCTTATCAAAATAACACAAAGTATCTACCGCCACACTACTACACATCGCGATTGTTCGCGCGCAGAGTTTCGCATTTGCAGCATCTACATATAGCTATCTCGCTTACACGCACCGGCTTTTGCCGGGCTTTCAAATACTATCTCTGTCTCTTTCGCACCTATGGCGACGTGCCGTATAACGAGTTAGGACCTTTTGCGTCTACAAATCGATCAGTATGGAAGATTTAAGCCTGGCATTCGTATGAAGTTGTCCCCTTGTCACCTTGCCAACTCTGCAGTGTTGCCGTTTTAGCGACGTTGTGTGATCTTGGAGATTTTTAACGAGTTTGGAAACTTTTTTTAAGATTTAGCAACAATAAAAACTAGCGACTTTTTAAAACAACGAAATTAAATATTCAAGCAACATCTTAAAAATAAAAAATTTGCGACATCTAGCTAGATTTTTCATATACCTGGCGACTTTTTTTTGCCTAAATGACAACACTGCAACTCTGTTTGCAACTCACTTCAGTTTTATTTACTTGAGTGGAAAATAGATTATTTTTTGTTGTTTGTTGTTTTTTGTGTGTTATCGTAGATTTTCTCAGTGATACAATTGTTTTGGTGACTTACCTACAACAATGGAGGCAATTGTACCTTGTGAGGATTTAAAATGCGTTCTAGTTTTGATTGGCGAAGATAAGGTAAAATCTTTAAACTTTGCTCAGAAAAAAACAATGAATTTCTTCATTAAAACCGACGCCTAATCTGTGTATTCCTCAGACTAGTAAATCGCATAAACGAAAATTTAATAGATCAGTGTATAAAACTAGTTGGATTGTTGGCTGTTCGCACACTAATAAGTTGTATTGCTGGTGCTGCATATTTTTTCGAATGAAGATTCCGTTTGGAATACATCTGGTTATAATGACAATTATCACTTACATTTTCCTACAGAGGAATTAGATTCATTATTTGACATTTATGCAAACTATTTCGACAAACAAACATTAAAAAACCAATTGATTTGCTTGTATTCTAGTCCTGATCTGAAAGATCGTAATTTTTTCGAATTAATTGATTTCATTCATGAGAATAACCTCGAAGATGCCTTTCCCGAGCTGTTAAAGTTAGCGTATCTTGTTGTAACTATTCCGGCTACAAGTTCTTCCGCGGAACGTGCTTTTTCGTCTCTTAAACGTATCCATACCTATCTGAGAAATACACAAGGTCAAGAGCGTCTTTCCGAATTATCAATGATAGCTATTGAAAAACAGTTGTTGGTAGAATTCAAACGTCACCAACATGTTACTTTGATGTAATTAAATCATTTCTTAAGAAAGATAGACGATTCTAATTAGAATATAAATAATTTATTTAAATTCCTTATTACATTCTATCTAGCTATTTTTTAACTTTCGTTTTGTAATTTTCTGTTGTTTTTTTTTGTCTGTAACCTGTTAGTCCCGTTACAAAGCAAGTAATTACTTACGAGAAAATTGCGATGATACATACGTAGGTACCTACCCACATACTCAGTCGAAAACTGAACTTTCTTTTTTTGAAATCGGTTAAAATTTTATTAGGCTTGCCTTATTTTGAAACTCTAGGCACGCCACTGACTATACAGCGAAAACATGGGTACGTTCAACCCCGTAGCTTTTAACTTAATGTATATTGAGATCTTGAAAAACATGCATAAGCATAATCAGCCCTTTTTTAGTGTTCCCACTGCTAGGCCTCCTCTCTAGAAGAGGGAATGGGCCGTAATCCACTACGCGGGCCCAGTGTGGGTTGATGAATGTCACATGTCTTCGATTTTTTGGTTCTAGGACATGCCGGTTTCCTCACGATGTTTTCCTTCACCGTTTTGAGAGCAGTGGTCAAGGCCACCACTGCTCTCAAAAAAAATGATGTTAAGTAAGTTAATAATAAGAACATAAAAGAAAGAATGTATGGGAATATCACAAATGTTATGAAAATTAGTTTAAAATATTTTATTATTAGAACAAGTTGTGGTTTTAATAGAGGCACTATTAAAACCACAATTTGATCTAATCATAAAATATTTTGAAAGAACAGACTACATTATCATTCAATAACATAATTACAGAGATAAGATAAAAAGATAGTTTGTTTTATCTGTATAACAAATCTTGTCTTATTCCTTAACGTTATTTCACTGTTTTTCGATCGCATTACCCAAATCACATTTTTCAACCTCAGACTAGAGATAATTGGAAAACGGCTTAGAGATGAGGCTATAATGGAAGCTGAGCTAAGATTTGTTAAAGTTCACGACACATCGCATCTACCTGCTTATCTACTGAAATGTTAAATTGTTTGTAAAAGTAACAAAGTATCGTTTTTCATTTCGAATTTATATTTTTTATTTTTTTGGTATAATTTTTAAGGTCTGATCTGTCTGTCAAGACCCTTTATCTCAAACACGAGTAAAGGTATCGAGTTGAAATTAAAACCATATACTTAAATCTGCGGTCTTTTGCAGCTGTGAAAAAGTCAAACTTCTGAATTTACGAAAAAAAAAGATACGGCCGTTTCTTTCGCAAAAAAACGTATATTTCGACAGTATCTGTTAAGACCCTTTATCTCGGGAATGTGTAGAGGTATCGAGTGGAAATTAAAACCATATACTTAAATATGCAGTTCTTTGCAGCTGTGAAAAATCAAGCTTCTGAATTAACAGAAAAAAAGATACGGCGGTATACACTGTCAAGGAAATCAAAATTCATAGGGTACTTCCTGTTGACGTAGAATCCTGAAATTTAGCATGAAGCAAGGTCTTACTTATAGCACAAGTATAGGGAAAAACCTGAAAAATGTAAATTTGTAGTTACGTCATAAAAAAAAATGCGGTTCGGAAAAATCTTCGTAACTCAATTCGGGAATTGAATTGTTTTCATAGGTAAGTTTGTAAAGAAACCCTCAGTGCGCGATCCCGACTCGCTCTTGCCCGTTTTTTTTTTGTTTTTCGTTATTAATCATTGCTTGGCGTTATGGCTCATTTTTGCCATGCCTAGTCGTATAAAAGTTTTAAGAGATGTGTACCAATGGTTTTCTAAAACACATCATATTAAACTAATTTTCACAACATTTGTGATATTTTCATACATTCTTTCTTTTATGTTCTTATTTTTTATTTACTTGACATCATTTTTTTGGGGAGCAGTGGTGGCCGAGTGGTGACAGCCTCGACTTACGAGTTGTAGGTCGCGGGTTAAACCCAGCCAGGATATATTTGTGTAATTTATTTTATCACCACTGATCTCAAAACGGTGAAGGAAAACATCGTGAGAAAACCGGCATGTCCTAAAACCTAAAAATCGAAGACATGTGACATTTATCAATCCACACTGGGCCCGCGTGATGGATTGGGGCCCATGCCCTCTCCTAGAGAGGGGGCCTGACTCCCAGCAGTGAAGCTAGATATAAAAATTGAAGTTTGATTTGAATTATGTGTGGGGGGTGTCAGTGTGTATGTTTTATTTAAATCTACTAAATCATTCTCTTTCTTCAATCCTTTACTAATATTTAGTTTTAAAAAAACTTGTCATCTCGCTCAGCAAGCGATGTTACCTCGCCTAAACATAATGAAAGGACCCAATCGTTTGGGATAGTGGAGGTCTTATCAGGGACGAAGCCGAGAGCAGCCAGTTCTGTCCTGATTAATGTAACGAACTGAATATCGTTGTTAAACCGGTTATAAAGGGTTAATCTGTTATTGGGTCAGTAACTTGTATTTGAATAGGGGCGGAAATAGATTGTTGTGTTTGGGTCATTTGAGATTTTAATTTTGCTAGATGCTTGGCTTTGCCAAAATTACCCTAAGGGAACAGTTTTTTTTTTGTAGGTTAGAAAATCATCTATTGGCATCTCGCGCTCTTGGGCGGAGCAGACAGCCAGATTTTGACTGACTAACAACTCACTCCTGTTCCTTCTTTGCCTTCGTCCCAGGGCCGAGTTTTCCTTTCAGAAACAAACCCTTGGCCTCAGTAGGCTTCAACCAAGCTAGGCTCCTAAGGTTTGCTGACATCTCTCTGAGGCGCAAGTGGAACAGTACTCGCCGTCGAGGGCTTGGGCTCGGTCCGGACTACCCGAGCTACCCATTACTCGCCGTCCGCAAGCCCGCGCCTACGGAAGGGAACACTGTCCCGGAATGAAAAGTATTATTTGTGCTATTCTATGCATTTCACGTGTGGCACACTATAAAAAAAAATATTAATCAATATTGCAAAGACTAAAGTATTATTATTTAAAACCATAGCCCATTTAAGCCCATAATATGGACAGTTTACATGTTCTTCCTGTCAAAGTCAAAGTCAAAAGTTTTTTATTTCACATAGGCCTACATGGGCACTTATAAAACGTCAGAAGCTAGTGCACGGTTCCAAATTGGTCATTTCCTAAGGAGAAGAACTGGCAAGAAACTCCATGGCAAAATGTTGTTACAATATTTCCATATTACAGCATAAGTAGATATTATGTAAGGACAGTGTAGACTGGTCAAGAAAGTTACATTTTTAGGAATTCATATAAACGAACAGTTATTTACTGAATTAAATGTGATTCATGCATAAAAATGTTCCGTAGGTATGTTACGCAGTTGAGCTCTGAGAACAGAAATTAATATTGAGCATTATAAAAAATTGAATATTTTGCGTTAGTAGAGTCAAAAATTTGATATTTAATTTAATGGGGAAATAGTTATGATAATAACTGAGCTGTTGTGTTACAACAAGTGTGAGTCGGACTGGCACACTGAGGGTTCCGTACAAACTTATCTATGAATACATGTCAATTCCGGAATTGAATTAAGAAGATTTTTCCGAATCGCATAAAAGTTTCTTTTTTGTGACGTAACAACAAATTTACAGTTTTCAGACTTTTTCGTTATGAGACCTTGCTTCATGCCAAATCTCAGGATACTAGGTCAACGGGGAGTACCCTATGAATTTTGATTTCCTTGAGAGTGTCGAAATATAGGTTTTTTGCAACATAAACAGCCAGCTTCAAGGGAGCGCAGACCTGAGTACATGGTTTTAATTTCAACTCGATACCTCCTCGCGTCCCGAGATAAAGCGTCTTGACAGACAGACGGACAAAAAAGTGATCCTATATGGGTTTTTTTTTTAGGTTGGAAAATCATCTAATGACAAATCACGATCTTTGGCGGAGCGGGAGATAGTGTCAGACTTTTACTGACTACCACTCCTGTTCCTTCGTTGCCTTCGTCCCAGGGCACCGGGTTTCGCTTTCACACAACCCGTGGCCCCAGTAGGCTTCGACCCTGCTGGGCCCCTATGATTTGCTGACATCTCCTTGAGGCGTGCGTGGAACAGTACGCGCCGTCGACGACTTGGGCTCGGTCCGGACGGTTACCGGACGTTCGGACGGCGAGCCACCTATTGCTCGCCGCCGGAAATCGGGATCGGAATCCCGGCGGCGGTTGGAGCGTAAGGACCGTTGCCTCACGCGATCGGCCACCTCCTTTGCTAGCATTACTGCTTTGAAAGTAAACACATATCAAACCTTCCAACAAACTTCCAGGGGAAAAAAATCGTAAACGACGGACGTCCCTCACGCACTTTACGAGTCCTATCAAAAAGATAAAAAGAAAGTTACAATATCTATGGTAAGTTACAACACTTATATTTTGTTTGATCCTTTGTCTCAATACCCGCCGGGGACAAAGTTTCCTCGTACCTACATGGGTAATATGTTCCTAGAGGTCAAATGATAATTGGATTGGATTAACTTTGTATTATTGACTGTAAGTTGTACTAATATCATTATTAAACTTATGTCCGACATCTAATCTATACTTATAATAAATCTGTAGAAGTGAAAATTCTGTACATTGAAAATATTAAAAAAATAAATGGCAGGGGGTGTTACTAGACCGACACCGAACCCAAAAACTGTGATTAAAAAAAAAATTTTGTCTGTCTGTCTGTTTGTTCAGGCATCACGCAAAAACGTACATTTTGACACTCTCATTTGAATCGAAATTCATAGAATGCTTCCCTTTGACCCAAAATCTTGAAATTTGGCATAAAACAAGGTCTTATAGCACAGGTTTAGGAATAAATCTAAAAGCTGTAAATTTGTAGTTACGTCATAAAAAAAACTTTTTGTGGTTCGGAAAAATCTTCGAGACTTCATTCGGGAATTGAACTATTTACATAGGTAAGTTTGTACAGAACCCTCAGTGCGCGAGTCCGTTTTTTTATCCTAAAATAACCCTTGAATATTTTAGGATAAAAAATTACTTATTTTAACCATAGCTGAAATCGGCTACTGAATTAGTTTATTCTGAACATACTACTTTCAGGATGTGTATAATTTAGTCATAAACTGAATTATGAAAAAATTAACAAATAATAACTTAATATCATCATCTTCCTGCCCTTGTCCCGTTTTATTTGAGGGTCGGCGCAACATGTTTTTTTCTTCCATTATGTCTTGTCACACGTCACGCTATCACTAACTCCCTTTTCTTTCATATCACTTCTCACACAATGCATCCATCTTTTCTTTGGTCTGCCTCTCCCTCTCCATCCATCCACATGTAAACTCATAACTCTTTTTGCGTTTCATCCCTCCTCTTCACATAACCATACCAAGACAAACGATTCCCCTTCAACTTTTCAGTCACTGGCGCCACTTTCAGACTTCCCCTAATATACTAATTTCTCACTTTATGCATTCTCGTTACACCACACATCCATCTTAACATTCTCATCTCCGCTACGTGTAATTGTTTTTCATCCGTCTTTTTCATAGCCCAACATTCTGATCCATACAGTATGACAGGCCTTATCACGAACTTGTAGATTTTACCCTTCAAGTTGAAGGGCATCCGTGGGTCACAAGTTGTTCCCGTGACCTGTCGCCATTTCATCTAACCTGCATTGATCCAATTTGTTACGTTCATCTATCTGTTATAAGAACATTTATACGATATCTTCACGTACGATCATAATTTTAATTATTTTTTATCGATAATTAGGGCTTATCTCGTAATTTACTAAATTGGAAACGATTTAACCGTCTACTGATAACCATAAATAATCTATCTACATGGCCACATATTTTTTTATGTAGAACCGATAATTCAGAAATTAACAGTAAAATAATTACTCTATCAAAAACATATATTTACATTAAAATTCATGAAAAAAGTACAAAAATCGTTTCGGATTAGTAATAACAAAATACAAAAAGATTCTCTCCGGCGGGGAATCGAACCCCGGTCTCCCGCGTGACAGGCGGGGATACTTACCACTATACTACCGAAGACTTGAAATTGTCGTCGAAATAGCGGTTCTATTATTGCTTACTGTCGCTCGTATTGATACAAGTGTTTATGGTCATTGTTATGAAAATAAATATAGGAACTGTGATATTATCAAGAATGTGAATTTCATTAATAGCATAGCATAGCATAGTCGGCCTTATAATGTTCCCACTGTTGGGACTCGGGCCTCCTCTCTAGGAGAGGGAATGGGCTGTAATCCACCACGCGGGCCCAGTGCGGATTGGTGAATGCCACATGTCTTCGAATTTTTGATTCTAGAACATGCCGGTTTCCTCACGATGTTTTCCTTCACCGTTTCGAGAGCAGTGTTGATGAAATAAATTACACAAAGTAATGCGCCTGGCTGGGTTTGAACTTGCGTCCTACAACAAAATTTCATTAATAGTTATGCGTATTTATGAAGATTACTACTTTTTAAATTGTTATAATGTTTTAGAAACGGCTGAGACTTTGGTGTTCTGACATATTCGCTTTGTGCTCGGAGTTTTTCGGCCAAAGTCGGTTATGCTAGTTACATGAGGGCACATAACAGAGCAGCAAATTTGAGCTTATGACCACCATGAGGAGTCAGGAAATTCAGTCGCTATGGCCGAAATCGGCTAGATGGGACCGTCTCAGAGTCGATAACCCATAAAAAAAGAAAAACGTAAATTATAGATAACTTTGTGATCTACAATTTTTGTTTGTTGTATTTTAATGATAAAGCTTACTGTTTGGCTGAAAAAGAAAAAACTTATTATTTCTTGACCTTGAATCTTTTTTTGCAGATTTGGGTTTTTTGGAGACTTTTCACATTTCATTTAAATAGTGTTTGGAACATTTATAATAATTTTTAGTTGTTTCCGAATTATGGCAGCCTTTTATATCTAAATTGACCAGACTATAAAATAACTTATTTATTTTATAGCCCATTTTAATTTTGTCCTGGTTGGTTTAATTTCTAAATCGAATAATGGACATCGGTTAAGATCGTAGGGCAGAGGACTACAAGAGTCTTCGAAAGATTTACCGCGAACCCGAACCACCACGGGCAACTAAAGGAACACAGGTGGGTTTAAGACAGTAAAAGTCTAACACGGGGAGTGTTAGACTTTTACTCTCGCTCCACCTATTGTGGGAAGAGTTCCCTCCACAAAAAAAGGTAAACGTTATCGTTAACTATGACACCAAGGTATTTTAAACATGACTAGCTTGCCTTGCTTATCCGTGTCTTATTTAAAAAAATAGTTTACGATTAATCGTAATCTACACTAATATTACAAAGAGTTAAAGTTTGTTTTTTTTTTGTTTGTAGGAGGTAATCTCTGAAAGTACTGGTCCGACTGCTAAAATTCTTTCACCGATAGAAAGCTGTTTTATTCCTGAGTGACATAGGCTATACTTATTTGATGTTTGCGGGCGAAGCTGCGGGAAAAGCAAATATTTTATAATCTTACGGCGTTTGCAATATTCCGATGACGTTTCATGAATCTCTGTGCAAAATTTTAGCGTTCTAGATCCAGGTTTGGGCTGGGCGTTGATGGATGAGTGAATTAGGACTTTATTTTTCATAATTTTACAAGTAGATTAGTTTTAGTATATGCGAAACCCGAAACACGTGTCTAGTACTTTTATGTAAAGAATCTATGTACAAAATTTCATAACTGTATCATGAAAAATCACAAAGTTATAAGCTTGTTAAGTTACCTGGTTGTCCGCACAAATATATGGTTACTGGGCCATCCGGGCTACTGAGAAGTGGTTTTGCTCCTTCATCCAGCCGTGCCTTGGTACCTACTGCCTTCTATGACCTGCCATGACCTGTGTGTGCTTAGTGACGGTGGTGTCCAAATTGTGACCATTTAAAAATATTTTTAAGAAAAAATATAACATGGTGTAAAAATTACTGGAATCAGTTCATTTACTGATTCCGAACAAAATATATTCAAGTTTCGCATGTACTAAAAAAATGTTGTGTAGAAAAGAAGAACCAACCAGGTAGTTAAGCGAAGGCGATTAGTTTTCTCCTAATAATACCTTCAGGTTAAATATAACAATGATCATTTTACTTCTTACTCTTAACAAGAATGTACTTTGTTTGCACTAAACTGCAATAAAACGAACAAAGAGAACTAATTAAACGGGACCTTTGCTTCGAAGTCGCTACTCTGTATTGTTGCAGAACATGGCAACTCAGGACAGACTATTTAGGAACTTAACGAGCACTAGCTTGCTAGACGAAGACCTAGGTAATAACCGTTGTGTCCTATTTCTTCTGTTGTAACCTTTAGAGTTGTAATTGAAAGTATTTTCTAACCGACTTCAAAACGCAGGAGGTTATATTTATTTATTTATTTAAACTTCATGTACAGTAGTGGTACATAGGTGGACTTAATGCAACAAGGCATTATCTAGCAGTAACCCAAAGTTTAATAAAAGATTTAAAAAAAAAAAACACACAACCGACTTGAATGTAAAAAAAAACACTGAAAAGTGCAAAATAATTTAAATTTCGGAAGTCGGTGTTTTTATAATAGTTTTGTCTCTTCGTTATTTAACACCGAATTCCGAAATTAAAGTTATTTTGCACTTTTCAGTGTTTTTTTTACGGTTGTATTTTTTTTTTTGTAAAAAGTTTCTATTTTACACTTTTTAGTTATGGTAAGGCACCATAACTAAAAAGAGTAAAAAAGTACCACTAAAAAGTACTTTTTAGTGGTACTTTTTTTACTTTTGTAATCTTCGTAAATACGCATAAATATTAATGAAATTCACATTCTTGATAATATCACAGTTCCTATATTTATTTTCATAACAATGACCATAAACACTTGTATCAATATGAGGGACAGTAAAACTAGCAATAATAGAACCGCTATTTCGACTAAGACTTGAGTCTTCGGTAGTATAGTGGTAAGTATCCCCGCCTGTCACGCGGGAGACCGGGGTTCGATTCCCCGCCGGAGAGAATCTTTTTGAATTTTGTTATTACTAATCCATTGGTACTTTAGAAATATTGTTATGTTTTGATGATGAACTTTGAAGATATGAAATGGAACTCCTCAAAGGATCATAGCAGAACTGTCGTAAAAAATAAAATTGTTTTGTTTATACGTGTAGTCGATGACTGATTGAAGCAAGTAGGGGAATACATCGAACTGATTTGATGATGAAGCTGGAAGGTAGCCACCGGAAATCTGTAAAAAAATCAATGTATCCTGGCAGTGTTTGGAATTATTAGAATTGTCATTTGATGCACTCTTGCTTCAAGGTACTAACCATCAAACTGTTCTGATAATCGAGCCGAAAGGTATTTAAGTTTGGCTAAAGGGTACCACCACTAAGATGTGTAAAATAACAAACTTTTTACAACATTTTTTCCTGTAGGAACATATTTATACTGCAACATGTGGATACAACCATAGATTACACAGAGAGGTAGAACTGTCACTCTCACGGCCGGAACCGTGCGATACGGTGGCTTATCGCAATGTGGCACAGAGGTATCACGTCATGATCTGGACCACCTGAGCTAACTTACCTAACCTTGACGATTGAAGCCATTGTTAATATAGAGTAAGAGCCCGTGGCTGCCAGACTTGCGTTATCTATGTATATAACAGTACCTGACATATCAACTATGATTGGCACTGCCGTAATACAGGGCCTACGAACGTGAATTTTTGCATAAGGTTTCCTTTTATAGCGTAGACGAGCACTAAGAGTTGATTTTCCAAAATTCACCCCCTAAAAAGATGAAACGGGTGTCCAAAATTTGTATGGTGAAACCTTTTTTCACGCGGACGGAGCCGCTAGCAGAAGCGACACATTTTATTTTCAATATTTTTTTACTGACGATTCGGACACCACCAAAATTAAAGCTATTTAGTACAGTCAGATAAAAAAAAGTCTTAAAAAATAATATAAAAATATTTATTACCCGAAGTTACCGCCCTAAATCTAGCCTAAAATATTTTAGGTAACGTTTTTTTTCCCCATCATAAAACTTTTTACCTGACTGTACTAAACAGTGTTTTTCCGAATCGTCAGTGAAAAATATATTGAAATAAAAATGTGTCCGAATCTTCAGTAAGTCATAAAATGGTCACACGTTTGGACGTATATATTACATCAAATCCACTATGGCGGACATTGTCCCCATAACAATATATACGTAGGTACTATAAGTTACTGAATGTCATGGTCAAGATTTGATGGCAAGCCGTAGGGAGGACGTCGACACCATAGAGAAATAAAGATGACTTATATATTTTTTGCACTAAGATATAAATTGTGTAATAGGGTGGAAGAAAATCGGAGGGTCTTTGAGTTGTTCAAGGCCAAGGGTAAGGAGTTTTCCTTATGAAAGGACGGACAAATTGTATGTACAATAGACTGTATATAACATTGTAGAGATGTCCTTCAGATTGATATACGATAATGCACTATTACTTTGTCTTAAGCATTAGATATATATGTGCCCTGCTTGGGCGGAGCACGGACGTGTCCTCGTGGGGAAGATCGGTGACAACGATCTGTCGCGCCTGGCCCTGGTACAGGCCACGGTCCGGAGTGAGGAGGAATGGCTGGAGGTCGCCTCCTTCTGACTCCCGACTCCCAATTTCCAGTCAACGTAGGCGTGGGCTTGCGTACGCTGAGCAACGGGTAGCTCGCCGTTCGGCTGTCTGTTAACTGTCCGGCCCGAGCCCAAGACATTGACGGCCTATAGTGTCCCACGCACGACTTAAGGAGATGTCAGCCAAAAATGTCCCCAAATATGACGCGTAACACTTAATCTACGTGATTTGCAACGTTGCCCACTGTAATTAAATGTATTTTTAATTTTAATGAATGTTAATTTTATGTAATTTCAAACACAATTTAAATTATTCTTGAATAAATTGAGTAGAGTTGAAAAAAATGAATTGAATTGAATAAGTGACTCTTTACATGTTCATCTGACATGCGGCTGACATGTCTGTCCCAATCCCACTAAAAATAAAATTTAACTACATTATGCATTCTCCCTATATTCACATAAGGAGCACAAACCCAGTCTTTGACACTTCAGCAGAGGTCCAGCCTCGAGGTTTGTCAGCGTGACCGCATAAGGCGTTAGCATAGCATAGTTGTCCTTATAATGTTCCCACTGCCTCAGGCCTTCTCTGTAGGAGAGGGAATGGGCCGTAATCCACCACGCGGGCCCTGTGCGGATTGGTGAATGTCACGTCTTCGAATTTTTGGTTCTAGGATATGCCGGTTTCCTCACGATGTTTTCCTTCACCGTTGTAAGAGCAATGGTGATGAAATAAATTACACAAAGTAATGTGCCTGGCTGGGTTTATACCGTTACCAGTCGTGTTAATACATTACAAACAAAAATATAAATACAAATCTTTCTTCTATAAAATATTAGTATAAATTAAAAAAAAAGGTGATTCACGTGACATTTTGACTGTTTTGAACAAAGAAACTTATTTCGACACAAATTCTAAATCTTACACGGACTCTTTCGACACTATTTCTATACTTACAGCTCCAGTGGACCCATAACCAGGCTGTTAACCTTTCGAAATCTATTATTACCTAATAAATCGTATGAGCCATTTCCGAAGCAATTCAACAAACAATTGACCATACACACGACAACGCTATAACTGTTATAACCAATCTTATCGTTAGAAGCACTTCATAAAACTTTCTTTATGAATCTAAGTAGTGTCGGATATTTTTCTGGAGTGAATGGCCTCTTCAATTGTTCCCTAGAGGCGTAGAAAGGAAAAAAATAAGAAATGAATGTATTCATGGTTATTTGGGGCTGTTTTCTGAATCTAAACTGCCACTTATGGTGTTGTAGGAGACGAGTGACAACCTCATACATAAGAAGTAGGTATTGGAAAATAATTTTGTGGTACAATAGTTTGGAAGAGTATCTCTTGTTTGCTGAATTTTGCATTTGAAGTTGAGATTTTATTTGTTTATTTAATACCTACTTTATCGAAATAAAGGTACAGAGGCGGACTTAATGCCTTAGGCATTTTATACCAGTCAACCTTTTGGTGATGCAGATAAAAATAGTGGTAAGTGCAATAAACGAGAGAAAAAAGGTGAATACAAAAAAAAAAAATACAAATTATTTGTAGATACAATACAATTATAAAAACTAAATGTCCAAATCGAAAAACAGAGAAACATTAACGATGTAATTATAGAACTGCCAACTTCTTACGAACATGCTCGCGAACTATCTTGAATCAACATTCTGAAAGTCTAGCTTGAAACTTTTCAAAGTTGGATTTGATACATTTGTAACTGGAAATATGAAATACAGAAACACGCTTTAAGTCTAGTAGTGGACGAGCCGGGTAAACCGTCGTCTCGCCTTGCTCCTCAGACCCCATCAGTGTTGTGTGTGAGAGTGCATGCCTCAACAGGATTGGATGAGGTAGATAAAAGTAGTGAATTGTTTGAAGACGTTAAATCGGCGATATGCCACCGGGTCATGGTGCATATCCCACCCAAAATTTCAAAACGGTTTACGGCCTGTTCAGGTCTTCGTTTTTTGAGAGTTTTTATTATCTTGCGGATTTCATCACGCATGCGGAATTGCTCCACAGTCTGCTGCCCGATATCACGCCCCGCATCCCGTGTGCGTATTTCACGCATTACAATAAATGATTGTATGAAAAGAAAATTTGCGGGGGCTACACGTGCGGAGTGATCCCGCATGCGTGATGAAATCCGCACGGTATTAAAAATACCCTTAGTAGCGAGCGGCGTGGCGAGCGGGGAGGCATCCGTAAGCGGTCGCGCGGCGCTATGAGCGGTGTACTTCAAACATTTCAATACTTTTGATCTTATCTCTCGCCGTCCCCTCGCTTAGCCACCGCTCACAGCGGTAAGGTCGTGAACGGGCCGTAAGTTTAATTTTTTTACAGCTTCAAGAGTCCGCAGACTTGAGTATATGGTTTTGATTTCAACTCGAAACCTCCACGCGTTCCCAAGATAAAGGGTCTTAACAGACAGACGGACAACAAAGTGATCCTATAAGGGTTCCGATTTTTCAAAAGTGCAATTTATGGCAATGTTTAATAAATACTATGTCCTATTTCAGCATCAAAGTTAGTCTAAAAACTACTAAAAAGCTACATTATTATGATAAGTTTTTACTTTCACGCAGGTGGAACCGCTGGCTAAAGCTAGTAATTTTCTTTTTCTACATATTCACTAGCTATATTTTGATCTTGATAAATCCAAGCTATCTTATCCGCTTTATCTAGATCTTTCTCAATATCTCCCCCGATACTATCTACCCTACACAGGAACGTATTTAACATACCCACGCCTCCATTTTCCTACACCAGCAGTTTTCAATTCACATGTATAAGCCTTAGTTTCCCTGTATTTCCCTCGAGACCATATTGTAAACTGTTGGTTCGTGGTCTTTGCCAGTTTTCAAAGAAAATTCTAGTTATTTTTACCTTAGTTTGAATATTATGGTGGTGTTGGGAGTTAGATTTATACAGTGCAGGAAAAGATGCTAAAAATCTGACTGTGTTTCCGAAATTGAAATGATTTCGGGCGCTATTTTTAGATTTCCGTACCTCAAAAGGAAAAACGGAACCCTTATAGGATCACTTTGTTGTCCGTCTGTCTGTCAAGACCCTTTATCTCAGGAATGCGTGGAATTATCGAGTTGAGATTAAAACCATATACTCAAATCTGCGGTCCCTTGAAGCTGTGAAAAAATTAAACTTCTAAGTAAACGAAAAAAAAAAGGATACGGCCGTTTCAAAAAACAAGCTTTATTATTTTATGTAACTTTCAATATCTCAATAGATACACTGGTCAGATTAATATTTTTTTATTTATCGAGCCAACTAATTTATATCAAATTTCGATTTTTACCCAGCAGTTGTTTCTATAGTCAATTTTAATAAAATATTTTTTCATGGTGGTCTCTTTTATATTCGTCTATTTTCAGAGGTTCAAAAAGTTAATTAGTAGGTACAACCTCGCCTTAAATCATGACATTAGTAACACAAAAGTCACATTGTCAGAGTAAAAGCCTACTTAATTCAAATTGAAGTGTGATAAGTAAACGATTACTGAAGAGCCATTAACAATTTTATAACGCTTAGCGTAGATTTAACGGGTCCAATTAGAACTAACTTTTATTGAGGGAAATTAACGGCCATTAATCTTTAATGAGCGATATCAAGTTTATACAATGTAGGGATTAAAGAATAAAATACATTGTTGCAGATAATTTATCTCGTTACATTGACCTACAAAAACTTTGAAGAAACTACTACTTCTAGACGTATATATCTAGGGAAGCCGGCTTTTAGAAAACCTCATGGGTGCTCATGCTCATTTGATGACTCGAAAAAGTGGCGAAGTGTGAGAAGAGAAATGCACAGTGATCGAACGACAAATAAATAAATGTCCTACTTACATACTGCGTCCTTAATTAACCTTAACGACCGAGCCCAAGTCGTCGATGGCGCGTACTGTTCCATGCGTATCTCAAGGAGATGTCAGCAAACCGTAGGGGCCTAGCAGGGTCGAAGGAGCCCAGCACGGATAGTAAAATCATTTGTTGAAATGTCTCATCTCACTGATGTTACATCTTCATGTATTGCTAATGAAGTATAGTGTATTTTTTATGGTGCATCTAGAATAAAAGGTGTATCTATCATTTTTAGATTGCTAGCCTATCGGTTTTCTTTCAAGATATGTTTCGAGGAGACGTGTGTGTCAGAATTGCACACGTCTCATTCACGCTCTTTCCATCATCGGACCATAAAACGTATGCCATGCGATGCGCCACCGGTATAATATCGAATAAATGCCACACATAGGCATATTTTTTTTTGTATGTATAGCTAACAAGTGAAATTCCATATTTTCAGTTTTGTATTTAAATTAAGAGTGAATAAGTTACTTCTAGGCAAGCGTGCTCTATCATCAACCACATTGCAGACCGAAATGTTCACCTAGTTACCGAGTTTCACCAACACAAACGATTCCTTTTTAACTTTTTAGTTCTTTTCGATTCGATGGTAAACTCGTCGAACTGTTTATGCCCAATAGGTGGCTACATTAATAACAGCATCGGTAGCACTCATCAAATCCTCCAAAGTGCAGGTGTATGGGCACTTGAGGCATTCTAATATGTGGCTCATGTTTTGAACTTTTTAATTACTAACATTACTTTCAAACTGCCTCTAATATACTTATTTCTCACTTTATCCATTCTCTTCATTCGTCATTCTGTTTTTGTCATACCTATATCGCAGACAGAAATTTTCACCTACATAGATACTAAGTTTCAGTACCCTTATCACGTGCTCTGGTAATATTATCTACGGGGCCTTTCATTTGTGAGCAAAATTAAACAATACCTTGGTGACACTAGCTCACGCACCCATTATCCTGGCTATATTTTCACTAGTTTGTTTTATTATGCCTCTGAAGCCCTTAAGGACAAAGGCCTCAACACTAAGATGTTATTATCCTAGACATTCATGTGTTATTATTTCAGAGTCTGCGTTTACGACACCCAAGGGACTGTTGCTTTCATCAAGCTATATAAAACCAGTTTATGCTGATCTTACATCGTCTTCAATTTCAGTACAGTGATAGGTTCGGTTATACTGGAAATTTTAGCTTCGTATGTCGTGCATACATTACTTCGTTTTTATGTGTTTGTGATTGGAGCTTTCTCATTGTGGTTGCGTTAGACTTGTTACTGGCTTATTTTCTACTTATGAGTGTTTTTCTCATGATTTATATGTCTTTAGTGGTTTATTTTCTTACAAAAGATTATGCTTTTCAACAAACCAAATTTGTGTGGTACCTTTAGAATGAAATAAGCAAAATTTATAGTGTTGTTATGAATAAATTTAAATGTATCTTTTCTATATTTCCATCTTTACTAATAATTCGGGAAAAGATGGATGGATTGTGTGAAGAGTGATATGAAAGAAAAGGAAGTTAGTGATAGCATGACGAGTAACAGGGCAGAGTGGAAGAAAAAAACGTGTTGCGCCAACCCCAAATAATACGGGATAAGGGCAGGAAGATGATGATGACTAACAATTCGGGATTTTTTTTTAAGTTCAAGGCTCTTTTATAAGGTCAGTAGTAAAGTCATGAATTACAGTAATTTTGAGTTAGATCACTATTATTCTAAGGGAGCAATTTCTTCTCTTCCACCCTTAAAACAACATCAGATAAAGTGATCCCTATATTCCAAGCCAAATTATCAATTGACTACCAATTTACAGTTTTTCAGTTATTGATGTAATTGCGAATTTTCCCTTTGTATTTAAGAGTGCAGGATCTTTAACCGATTTGGAATATAGCACATTTTTTGTTTACGGGATTGAAATAATCAAATAATCCACTTGTGTTTTTTCAGTTGCCCTTTGCGTTTAAGGTCCTAGGTGTCTCTTTCATACTTTAATCACATTCATCTGAGATCTGTCATACAGGTCTCGAACCTAGTTAAGACTCCAGCTCTCACAAAGGTTTTTAGCCTTCAGGCAAAATTTATAAAATAAACTTGTTACAATGTACAGTCAGGGGTCTAAAGTCCAGTTCCACCTTACCAATGCTAAAATGTCTAAAATTTCTTTGTAGAAGAGGGTCAATGGTTCATGACTGATTTAATTGGTAGCATAGGATCTAAATTATTAAATAAACTAGTTGTGGACTATTGTCCACAACTCATCATCATCTTCTTGCCCTTGTCCCATCTTATTTGGGGTCGGCGCAACACGTTTTTTTCTTCCATTCTATCCTTTCAAACGTCATACTATCACTAACTTCCTTTTCTTTCATGTCACTGTTCACACAATCCATACATCTTTTCTTTGGCCTCCCTCTCCCTCTCCACCCATCCACATGTATATTCATAACTCTTTTAGTAACATGTGTTTCATCTCTCCTCTTTACATGACCATACCAAGACAAACGATTCCCCTTCAACTTTTCAGTCACTGGCGTCACTTTCAAACTTCCTCTGATATATTCATTTCTTACTTTATCCATTCTCGTCACACCACACATCCATCTCAACATTCTCATCTCCGCTACATGCAATCTTTTTCATCCGACAACTAGTTTATTTAATAATTCTAAAATTTCTTTGTTGTAGAAGTTCTATTGAACTTCTACAACAAAGAAATTTTAGACACTTTAGCATTGGTAGAGTTCTACTGCAGTTTTGATCCCTGACTGTCCCTCGATGAGAGAAATAAATGATATTATTATTATTTAATAATAATTTTAATTTTGTTTATTTTGGAGTTATTGTTGTTATATTTATTGTTTATTCTTGGATTATTTGGGGTATTAACCAAACCGTTGTCCCTTTGAAACCGCGTAGACTATTCTGTCGTTGATGAATCTTAATTGTAAGCTGCTCGATTTTTTATCCATGTTTTTATCACTCTTTTTAACCAATTAGTTATAATATCTAGATAGAATTGTACATCCAAAAGAGCTATAAATTTTGCAGACGGTATCATAAAGAAAGCCCATTTGGACCAGACAGCATTACAAGATAAGTTTTCCAGAAGGACCACTTTATACTTACTTAATGTGCATACGACAAAGATATAACTTACTATTAACGAGCATCTGGCGTCTTGAGAAATAATTATATATTTAGTTAATAGTATTTAAGTTTTTAGTATAATTATTATTTTAATACACAAATAAATGTATGCTTTTTATAATATCATTCTTATTTTATTTTCCTTTTTATCTATTACTAGCTTTTGTCCACGGCTTTGCTCCCGTCAACTGACTACTATATTCTACTCTACCCTACTCTACCCTACTCTACCCTACTCTACCCTACTCTACCCTACTCTACCCTACTCTACCTTACTCTACCCTACTCTACCCTACTCTACCCTACTCTACCCTACTCTACCCTACTCTACCCTACTCTACCCTACTCTACTCTACCCTAATCTACCCTACTCGATAAAATGTATCCTATGTCCGTCTCCTGGCTCTAAGCTACCTCCCTACCAATTTTCACCCAAATCTGTTCTGCCGTTCTTGAGTTATAAGTGGTGTAACTAACACGACTTTCTTTTATATATATAGATATATAGATTTATGTTCTTTAGTCTGTGTTCCATGACTGTAACCGTGGAACCTCTAGACCAATCAGAATACCAGTGCTACGTTATTTTTTAATATTGTAACTTATGTCGAGATGAGTCTTATTTAGTTCTATTAACAATTTATTTTCTGTTGTGTTGTTGGCATTTACTGCTAAATTATTAATTTTCAAAAGCGCACGTGCGTGTCTGTCTAGAGTGATGGATGGAAAATGGTTTTACCAATAGCTTTTAGCCATCAATCAATTTTAAAACATGTCGATAAACTGATATGCTCTTTGTCTGATTTCTAGGCATAGGTATTGATATATGAAGAGAAATAATAATCATGCCCTTTGAAGTATTGCTATGCGTTAGAATCAGTTTGTGTAAGTCTATAATTTTATACTTGTCTTGATTTTGTAAAAGGTCTCTGGAAGAATTGAAACGATTATATAGTATAGTATAATGAGCCTTTTTAATGTTCCCACAATGTAACCGAACTGATAACCTCCTTCTTTATTGAAGTCGGTTCAAAAGAAGCCAAAACCAGCAATACAATGATAAATAATAATAATTTATTAATAAAAAAACCGTAGTCAAACTCAAATGTATCCAGTTTCAAGACTGGTCCTTCTGCACATTCCTTTTACTGCGACTCCGTAGTTTCGGACATGTTTACACTAGTTTAATTAGTTGCTCTCGTTTGCTTTACACTCCAGTTAAATGGCTTTGCTCATGTTATGTTATAACATGTCTGCAGGGGATTTGGCAATGTTTGCAGAACAAAAAGGGTGAAGCTTCAGACACGAATCTTTTGAGAGGATTTCGGTAAGGCTTCTTTTTTGAAAAACAAGCGATAATCTTGTAAATATGGAATTAATTATAATGTTAATTAGAGATTTTAATGAACGACTTGCTGTGTCTAGCTTTGTTTTTGTTTTGTTCAATCTTCATTACAGGTTTTGTTAAGTAACAGAATTTAGATAATAATAATCTAATATATAAAATTCTCGTGTTGCGGTGTTTGTGGTTAAATTCCTCCGAAACGGCTTTCGCGATTCTCATGAAATTTTGTGTGCATATTGGGTAGGTCTGAGAATCGGACAACATCTATTTTTTATCCCCCTAAATGTTAAGGGTAATCCACCCCTAAATTTTCTTTTTTCAATTTTAGATAAAAAAAAATTATATACATAGCAAAACAACGTTTGCCGGGTCAGCTAGTATAATATAATATATTCAACAACCATCAATCAACGCCGACTAGTCCCAAGCTAAGCAGAGCTTGTGTTATAAGTACTAAACAACTGGTAAACATACTTATGTATTTCTAAATACATACACATTATAGATATCTAAATTATACCCAGACACAGAACAAATGATCATGCTCATCACATAAACATTTGTCCTGGGTGGGAATCGAACCCACGACCTCCGGCTTAGCAGTCAGGGCCACTATCCACTAGACTAACAGGCCAGTCTAATAGTAACCGAATTTGTCCGGGAGAAGGGGTGACCTAGTGGTAACAGCCCCGATTTATGACTAGTAGGTCGTGAGTTCAAACTTAGCCAGGAACATTACATTGTGTAATTTATTTCATCACCACTGTTGTTCAAACGGTGATGGAAAATATCGTTTTTTTTTTTATTATTTTTTTATTTTTTTATTGGGTGGGAAAATCGTCCTAATGACATCCCCGCTCTTGGGCGGAGCGGGAGATAGTGTCAGACTCTTACTGACTAAAAACCCACTCCTGTTCCTTCGTTGCCTTCGTCCCAGGGCCCCGGGTTCCGCTTTCACACTACCCGTGGCCCCAGTAGGCTTCGACCCTGCTGGGCCCCTACGATTTGCTGACATCTCCTTGAGGTGCGCGTGGAACAAAACGCGCCGTCGACGACTTGGGCTCGGTCCGGACGGTTACCGGACGGTCAGACGGCGAGCCACCCATTGCTCGCCGTCTGCAAGCCCGCGCCTACGGTGGTCGGAAATCGGGATCGGAATCCCGGCGGCGGTTGGAGCGTAAGGACCGTTGCCTCACGCGATCGGCCGCTTCCTTAGCTAGCATTACTGCTTCGCAGAAGGAGGCGACCGCCTGCCACTCCTCCTTGCTCCGGAGCATGGCCTGAACCAAGGCCTGGCGCGAGAGATCGCCACCGCCGATTGCCCCCACGAGGACACGGCGTTGCTCTGCCCAAGCGGGGCACACCTCCACCGTGTGCTCTACCGTGTCCTCCGGGTGAGCCGTGAGGTTTCCTCATGCATGATCTAGAAACTGAAATTCGAAGACATGACATCCTTTAATCCGCACTGTGCCCGCGTGGTGGATTACGGCCCATTCCTTCTCTTAGAAAGGAGTCTGAGTCCCAGCAGTGGGAACATTACAAAGCTGGTTATATGGTTATGCTATGAATTTATCCGCTGGCCAATCTCAGTGCAGATTAACCGATGCCTACTGGTTAGGCACCACGGGAGATATCACAGGTACTTTAAATTATGTGCCTAAACACAGGAGCACATTTTCTAATTTCACTCATTTTAGCGTTCCGTACCTAAAAAAGGAAAAAACGGAAACCTTATAGGATCACTTTGTTGTTCTTCTGTCTGTTAAGATTCTTTATCTCAGGAACGCAAGAAGATATCGAATTGAAATTAAAACCATATACTCAAATTTGCAATCCCTTGAAGCTGAGAAAAAATTAAACCTGACATAAATGGCTGTATCTATTTTATTCGTTGACTTAAACGAATACAATAGATACAGCCATTTATGTCGCTAAAAACGTATATTTCGTTACTCTCAAAGGAATCAAAATTCATAGGGTACTTCCCGTTGACCCAGAATCCTGAAATTTGGCAATGAGTAAGGCCTTAAGGCACACGTATAGGAAAAAAAAGAAAACAGTAAATTTGTTAATTCGTACGTCACAAAAAAAAAACTGTGCAATCCGGAAAAATCTTCGAGATTTCATTCGGGAATTGAAGTTTGTACGGAACCCTCAGTGCGTGAGTCTGACTAGCACTTGCCCAATTTTTTTTTTTTAATATAAAATAGACGTGGCCAAAAAGGGTGTGGGTGGGTCATGTAATCCGCATGAATAGTAACCGTTAGGCAAGTGTCACCACACAGTGGCCAGTGGGTTCCTGCACAGGGAAATCGCCGTCAAGAACGACCCAGAAATAGATGGCAGGATGATTTAGACGCGTACCACAAGGATTGATTCAAGATAAAAAAAAGTAGAGCAATCCCATTGAGCGACATCTATGGCGTTTTATAAGAAGTAATCCTGCATCGCGCAATTAAAGTTCTCCACGAGATTAGAACATATAGATCAGCCCGAAATCATCTATGGGGCAGTTGCCCACCAGACATAATACCCGTCTAGTCGGAGGATCCTCCCTTTTCAACGGTTGGCGAGACTTTACACTCTGTTCCGCCTACCTCCAAACCCACATTAGAAATTACTCCTATATCATGGGTGTGTTCACAAACATGTAAACTACGAGTAACATATACAACGCACTCAGATTCACTCTTATAGTTCGATGAGATGACAGTCCTTTACAACCTGAGAGAGATTAAACCAGAAAATAATATGTTAACGTATTCGACACGTACCGGTTCAAAATATATCAGAAATCTATGAAAAAAACACTTCAAATAAAAAAAATAAATTGTCATCATCCCAGAGAGGGTAGGTAACAAAAGATATTTCTTTGAAAAGATTCAATTGCATACAAAAGGCCCTCGTCACAACGACTTCACGGGAAATCTTTTGAACGCACTTATGAATATCAAAATCAGTTTTAGGTCCTTTGTGGTCCTTTCTGAGGCCTTTAGAGGCCTTTGAAAGGGTCATTTATTAAGCCAGGCCACGAACTTTGTGACTTCGAACCTCAGGGCGTGTAGTTTTGACCAGTTGTTTTAGAATGAAAAGTCCTTGTTTGCCATTGTTTGCGAGAGTTCAAGAAGTTGCTGTTAAAGTGGCTGATTTATGTAAGAGGTCAATGGTTTGTTGCTTTTTGTTTGAATTGTTGTGTAATTATTACTCTGAATTTAGTAGCCTTTTTTGTGGGAAATCATCAAGTAAGCAAGCAAGTAGAGTGAGAGGGTATGTTAGACTTTTATTCACTAAAACCACCAGTATTCTTCCACATGGTTTTTAGGGTTTCGTACCTCAAAAGGAAAAAACGGAACCATTTTGGATCACTTTGTTGTCTGTCTGTCTGTCAAGACCCTTTATTTCAAGAACGCGTAGAGGTATCGAGTTGAAATTAAAACATATATCAGATCTGCAATCCCTTGAAGCTGTGAAAATATCAAACTTCTGAGTTAACGACAAAAAAAGATACGTTAATGTCACATAAAAGGAATCAAAATTCATAAGGTACTTCCCATTGACCTAAAATCCTAAAATTTGGCATGAAGCAAGGTCTCATAGTACAAGTATAGAAAAAAATCTGAAAACTGTAAATTTGTAGTTACGTCACAAAAAATAACTTTTTTTTTGCGAAACGGAAAAATCCTCGTAACTCAATTCAGGAATTGAACTGTTTTGATAGGTAAGTTTGTACGTAACGAGTCCGACTCGCACTTGCCCTGCTTTTTTTTAAAAAGTAAATATTTTGAGAGTTTTGAGAATATGCTATTATTTTTTATATTAAATCATAATTAACTTTAATAAACAAACATGAAAGAGTTTCTAAAATATTTTTATCAACAACGAAGTTATGAAGCTGACCTTGAGAGTGTCGAAATATATGTTTTTTTGCAAAATAAATCGTCGTATCTTTTTTTCGTTAATTCAGAAATTTGATTTTTTCACAGCTTCAAAGAACTGCAAACTTGAGTATATGGTTTTAATTTCAACTCGATACCTCCACGCGATCCCGAGATAAAGTGTCTTGATAGACAGACAGACAGGTGAACAACGATTTCGGATCACTTTATCGTAATAAGGGTTCCGGTTTTTCCTTTTGAGGAACAGAACCCTAAAAATGGACTATTTAACTCTCTCTATAATCAGGATAGCTTGTAAGTTAAGGCTGCCCAATTGAAATGGCACTGGGTAAGATATGCCGCATGCCCGAAAAACTGTGGACTAAAGTAGTACAAACTTGGTACCCTGAAACAAAGCGATGGGGTCCGGACCACGAAGGAGATGGTGACTGGACCAGAACTGGAAGAGGGAAGCGCGGGCCCGCTTATTATTATTATTTACTGACCAAATAAAAAAACGTCATTCATGTTTCTTTAAGACATTTTCTGCACAAGTGTTCATATAATAAAAAAGCTGTAGACTAAATTATTAATAAAATAATTACCTACTCTATTTGCTTGCGGAAATACGTTAATTGTTTATTACCCGCCCTAACAATCCTATTACACAATAGGCTAATTAGCGCTTGATTAGAACGGAAGCTGATAAGCTGAGTAGGTATTAATCTGACTTCTCTACACGTTGCAGTGATATCTATGTACACACAAGACACGTTGTATGATGTTCACGAAAGAAAGTCATCATCATCTTCCTGCCCTTATCCCGTGTTATTTGGGGTCGGCGCAACACGTTTTTTTCACGAAAGAAAGTGATAACACATTTAGATTTTTTCACCTCTGCCCCCCTAGCCAAGTTACGATCGTTTCGTTTGCGTCGAACGCCTTGAGTACGCCACGCCTCCGATTCCTTTGTTCTGACGTCATCTCAACGCTCAGTTACGTGGTCAGAACAAAGGAATCGGAGGCGTAACTTGGCTAGGAGAGCTGTAGGTAAAAATGGAACCCATATAGGATCACTTTGTTTTATCTGTCTGTCAAGACCCTTTTTTTCAGGAACGTATATCAAATACTCAAGTGCTATGAGCAGTGAAAAAATCAAACGTACAATGAGTTCCAAATAAGAATAGGATCGATTGCCATGTTGTGACGTCACGTCATGCTGTCAAATCGCAAGAAATCGGGCAAAATTGAAGAACTCAGAGATGAGCGAAATTGAAGAACGGGATTCTGATTTCACTATTTTCGTTACAGCTCGTAAATAAATTAAATTTTCAAAATTTCTTGTTTTGCTCACCATAATAATTCTTCGATTTGTCAGTATGACGTGACGTCACATTATGACAATCGATCCTATTCTTATTCGGAACGCATTGTAAGTATCACTTACGACACGAATGGCGCAATGGTTCAGCGTCTGGCTGCGATGCTGTGTGTCGCGTCTTCGATTCCCACTCTAAATAAATATTAGTACTACTAGTAGGTACATATGAGTTTAAAGGTTAGTGAATTAATTCACGATATAGGAGAAATTCTTAGAATGTGGCAAAGCAAAGAAAAAAAAACAGGTAAGAGCGAGTCAGACTCACGCCGGAGGGTACCGTACAAACTTCCCTATGTAGTTCAACTCTGAAATCAAGTATTGATTTATATGATCATTTTTCTGAATCACAAAAATAGAAACATTTTTACGTACCTTACCATTTCCAGATTTTTTCCTATACTTGTACTATGAGGCCTTGTTTTTTTGCCAAATTTTCGAATTCTAGTTCAAAAGAATGTCTCTATATGTTTTGATTTCCCATAAACAGAGCATAAACAGTCTTATCTTTGAATAGCTTAGTCTTAAAAAAATGATTTTTTGCTCCAAGGGCTTTTTTCGGTGGGAAAATCATCTTTTGCCATCACGCGCTCTTGGGCAGAGCGGGAGATAGTTTCAGACTTTTATTGACTAAAAACCCACTTCTGTTCCTTCGTTGCCTTTAGTACTAGAGCCGGGCCGAGTCTTCCTTTCAGAATCAGACCCTTGGCCCCAAGTTGCTCCAAGGGCTAGCTAGACTAGCTAGACTTAAATATTTGATATTGATTTCAGTTTAATACCTCCAGAATTTCCCGACTAAAATCTTTCCAATAACCAAAGTTCACTCCCATCCCTAAACATTGTTATAACCTTTACCAACCTCGTTAAAAACATTAGATAGGTACTGTAAACCGTAACTATACGTGAATAAAAACACGTAAATCGCCTTAACTGCTACGAAATTAAGGGTATTTCAAAATAGACGTGCGGTTAACTGTACTACAAAAGCACTATTCATCTAATGGACCAATGGGGGTAGAATTTCTTTCTCCATTAAGACATAGTCTTCGCTACCGGATAACGTTGGTTACTGGAACTACTCATTTAATGAACAGTAATTGTAGTTAAATCGCGTTTATGGACTGGAACGGGTTTTTGCAATTAGGAGCGGCTGTGGAGTTGGTAGTTTGTCCTGATTTTGCTGGGAATTGTTTTGAGCTTCAGATTTAGCTACGAAAGTAATGAATTAATAATCAAATAATAATGATATTACACAAACATCACACAACGCCATCTAGTCCCAAACTAAACAGAGGTTGTGTTATGAGTATTAAGAAGAGATAACTGATAAAAATTCTTATATGTTTCTAAATACACACATAATATTGACTGGCCTGTTGGTCTAGTGGTTAGTGACCCTGATTGCTATGCCGGAGGCCGTGGGTCCGATTCCCACCCAGGACAAATGTTTGTGTGATGAGCACGATCATTTGTTCTGTGCCTGGGTGTAATTTATTTACATATGTATGTATTTAGAAATATATAAGTATGTTTATTAGTTGTCTGGTACCCATAACACAAGCTCTGCTTAGCTTTCGACTAGACGGCGTTGTGTTATAATCGTGTTAAAAAAATTAAAAATTAAATTAAATATAGATAAATTACGCCCAGTCACAGAAAAAAATGATTGTGCTCACCACAAACAAAGTAATGTGCATGGTTCTCATATATATGACTCTATTTAGGGCATAATGCCAAGCTTTTTATAACTGGAGTTTGTGGACCAGATACACGCAGAAGACATGCAATACTGCTTTTTAAATCATGATGCCGCTGCCATGGTCCTGTAGCGCGTCAGGTATGTTCGCAGCAGGTTCTTTGCGATTATACGAAAAAGTCTATGGACAAAGTTCTTTTGGTAGAATAAAGTCGTAGGTATACGTAATTGATATTGCTTTCCCTTTGAAATGCATAGTTTCTACGTTGGAACTCTTAATATGAAAAAAAAGAAAACGTTTTTTTATTAGCTTTCATAGTCATAAGAACTATATCGATATCACAGAAAATACAAAACACAAAAATTCCAATAAATACCTAATTTCGGAAAACGAATAACGTACCTTTAATATAAAGTTTATTTGAACTTATAATTCCAAGTCAATCCAAAGATATAACATTATAAAGCAACCCATTTTAAAAAACGGCAATTTTATTATTTAATCCCTATTATTCATTCTGCTGTGTCGGCCATTTTATTTGCAAAAAAAAAATATCAGTGGCGCCACCTGATAACCGGACGGTAGTCTCGCGCGATGTCGGCGCGTGAGTTTAAAATGACGATAGCTCTAAGTTTTGTATGGGAGCAGTATATAAAACTTACGTCGTTGAAATCGTTATGAAACCAGCTAACATTAAAATATAAATCTTATTAGACTTGCGTGTAATGTGGTGTTCATTCTAATTGGAAATCAGGATGAGCGAGTTTTTTCCAGTTTGTTGTACAAAATTCGTTATAATTAAGTATACATACCACTATATCAATTCTCGGTGGGACATCTCAATGTAATTTTATTCGTTCTTATGATATCCATTACATTTCCAACGCCTTCTCTCAATTAGTGGATCAATTAACACGTACTAGGTACCAGAATGCCAAAATGAAACACCAACTTGACGAATTCACATTTGGGAGCCAGGGGTGTAACCATGTAACATTCTATTCAGCTTACATAGTAAGTCTAGAGCTAATCCGGCTAGCCGCAGGGAGTTGATTGGATCCTATTGAGGAAGGGGCTGAGGAAGTGAGTGGTTGAGTACTAAATCTAGGCTTCAGTTGGGTACGCTATGTTTGTATATTGCAAATTAGAGGTACGGTTTGATGAAAGGTCTATCAGTTTTGTAATCTATACTTATAATAAATCTGTAGAAGTGAAAATTCTGTACGTTGAAAATATTAAAAAAGATTTTTTTTTAAATTGTCTGTCTGTGTGTCTGTTTGTTCAGGCATCACGCAAAAACTACCGGTTCGATTATGATGAAACTTGGTATAATTATTCTTTAATATCCTGGGCACCACACTGGGTACTTTTTATCCCGGAAAAGTATATACAATAAAAAATAAACTTAATTTTGCGGTTCGATCCCTAGACCCGATTACTGTACCAACCGTAAATAATAAGTTTGTCGCAGGTTACGTCACCCGCAGTGGAGTTCATTAAGGGGTGATGCACACGGCTAGGATACTATAATATTTTATCTTAAGATACAATATCGGTCGCCATACAATTTAATGGACTATCACACACGACGAAGATAATAAATAATATTTCATATTTTCGTATCTCAAAAAACCTAATAAAACCCATTTTCGACTTCTACGCGGACGAAGTCGCGGGCAAAAGCTAGTAAAACAATAAATGAGGTTGATTTTGTAAATAGAGCAGTGGTGGCCGTGTGGTAACGGCCCCGACTTGCGAGTTGTAGGTCACGGGTTCAAACCCAGCCATGCGCATTACTTTGTGTAATTTATTTCATCACTACTGCTCTCAGAACGGTGAAGGAAAACATCGTGAGGAAACTGGCATGTCGTCGAACCAAAAAATCGAAGACATGAGACATTCACCAATCCGCACTGGGCCCGCGTGGTGGATTACGGCCCATTGAGTACCGAATGGTGACCGTGCTGATATCCAGAGGAATCATAATTGTTGTTGTTCTAGTACTACTATTTATGACAAAAAAACTTTCTTCATCATATCAGTGTCGAGGTATGAATCTATGCAAGGAATGTATCCAGGATAATTCACATCATCACTTGGCGCTGCTTAGGCCTCGTTCCCATTATGTCGTGACGGTTAGTTTATCGTCGGGCAACTATCGTCTGTAGCCATTATAAGGACTTTTATCGTGGCCACGACAGTTTCTACCAGAACGACGCATGATTTACCGTTATAATTTAGTCTCGAATTTTTTATTGTTTTACGACTGTCGTGATAGCCGTTCCCACTATCATGACAATCTATTACTGTCACCGTAAAAAAAAGTGTAGGCAGCAGTTCAACTAGTCGTCCTATATGTGAACACCTCCATTTAAATGTATAAGCCACGATACATAAAACTACACGATTATCTGTCGTCTCGACATAATGGGAACGCGGCCTCAGCCGTCAGGTATTTTCCTTTGAAAACGTAACATTGCCGTCTAACGTTTGACGTGACGCATTTTGACAGTTTCCTGGACCTGACGCCTCAGTGCTGCCACCTGGAGAACGTCATTTTAGAACACCCTCATTACGTAATAACGTAATAATCGTTTATTTAAGGTAGAACTTCATTGCGCACACGTGGGCCACTTACGCAGATCTGGGCCCGTCGGTCTCCATAAATTTTATATGGAAACTAGTCTTGTAAACTACACTTGATCCACGCCATGCGACGTCGTTCTACGTACAAATCAGGCATGTTACACGTGTGCGTCGGTCTAATGTAGTTCTAACTTTACAATTATTATTGTATATTCGGTCAAGGCTCGAAGTGAACTTTTGACAGCAACCTTACCTTCACAGCAACGTTCAAGGTTTCAATCTTACCGGAACAGTGTTCATGATATTCAATTATGCATTAAATTTCACCTATCTGCTCACACCTAAGCACCTTCTGGTAGCAACTGGATCATCTTGAACTCCAACTAAGGCCAAGGTTGATTTTTGTATTCATTCTTTATGATTATACAATTGTGCGCTTGTGTTAGGTACATAGTTTTGTATTTTAAGGTTAAAGTTCATATCCTGGATCTTATTTGGGTCCGGGAACCGCTAAACCAAAGTGTAATGGGATGTAATTATTTTCTATTCGGTTTACTTGTAGTAAGGAGCGGTCTCCCGATACAGCAAAAATATTACTACGAGTATTAACGCCTACGTAATATTAAAATATCCACCTTCCGCATGACACAGATCCTCACTAGACATAGTAAGTTCGGGAGGTTCCTGCATCGCATTCGCGCGGAAGAAACGCCTGGGTATCACCAATGTGTAGACCGCCTGGAGAACATGGTGGAGTATACGGTGGAGGTGTGCCCCGCCTGGGCAGAGCACCGCCATGTTCTCGCGGGAGCGATTGGCGGCGGCGATCTCTTGTGCCGGAACTTGGTACAGGCCATGATTCGGAGCGAGGAGGAGTGGCAGGCGGTTGCCTCCTTCTGCGAAACAGTAATGCTAGCAACGGAGGAGGCCGCACGCGCGAAGCAACGGTCTTCACACCCCAACTGCTGCCGAGATTCCGATCCGATTCCGATATTATTTATTATCTTCTCTCGTACGATTACGAGATTTTCCGGCTTCAGACTATCCAATCAGAAACTAGAAAATCTGACACTTGTTAAGGGGTATATAATGTTCCTACTGCTGGAACTCAGACCTCCTCTCTAGGATAGGGCATGGGCCGTAATCCACCACGCGGGCTCAGTGTGGGTTCGAATTTTTGGTTCTAGGACATACCGGTTTCCTCACGATGTTTTCCTTTACCGTTTTGAGTACAGTGGTGATGAAATAAATTACACAATGAAATGCGCCGGGCTGGGTTTGAACCCGCGACTAAAACTCGTAAGTCGGTTATATACAGGATATATAGGTAAAGGTATTTGTAGGATTGCATGCTCTTATCAACAGCGAAAATTTATGCTCTGCTTTGTATATTCATAAACCACTGCTAGCATTGTTATGCAAATAAAAGAATAGATTCAAAAAGACAAAGCAATGGAAATAGAACGAACCGATAAGGTCGCAAAAACTTAATTCAAATTCAAATCTGTGTAGGACTAGGATATATGCGGCCAGACTTTTTGAAAGAAAAAAAAGATAATAAAAATAAAGAGAAAAAGATCGTTCTTTTTCTGAGAAATATTTATTTGAACTTTATGTTATGCATGATAAATTATATTGATTCTAAAAAAAAAAAATACTTTAAAACTTATTTTTTTTTGGCAGTTGATACTAGACTAGCTTCTGCCAACGGCTTCGCTCGCGTCAAAGTAGTTTTCTCCATACAAACTTTGGACCCCCATTTCATCCCTTTAGGGGGTGAATTTTGGAAAATCATCTCTTAGTGCTCGCCTACGTCATAAAAGAAAGCCTGGTGCAAAATTACAGGTTTCTAGTCCCAGTAGTTTCGGCTGTGCGTTGTTATGTCAGTCAGTCAGTTTCTCCTTTTATATGTATATAGATGAGGCCAGTAAACCCTAGTTGACTACCCTGAGAAAAACTACACCGAAACAAACTCAAGTGTCTGACATGGCCTTTTGAGGAAAATACCATACAGATTTAAGTGAATCTGTTCAGTTATAGTCTTGGTACATAGGCTATCTTAAGAGTACATAGGCTATCTTTTCCAATCGCCTATCGTCCACATCGAGCATGGTTTAAAAGCTTGTTACTTCATCTAACTCAATCCAATGCAATGTTTGACGAAAAGGCAACGCGAAAAAAGAAAGATAACGCCTGAAAACTCTGTTAGCATTCGGTAATTCCGTCATTTACTTGAATATTTTACAAAACTTGTTCCAGGAAATACGTTTTTTTTAAACCCTTAAAAGATTTTGAAAAAAAATTATCGTCATTCAAAATCTTGATTAAATTTGCAAGGCTTCTATTTTGTTATACTTTTTTGACTTTTTAAATTTTTGACTAAATTATGAAGTGTCAAAGTTCATGCAAAATAGCAGATTTTCAGTGATCTAATTGGATTAGTGTTACACAAATTTATAAATTCATTTCTATAGAAGCCTAGATAATATCCACAAGATACAGTGTTTCCAAAATATCTGATGAAAAATGTGTAATAACATTGTAATCGCGTAAGAGCGGTTGTACGAAAAACAGTGAAAATGTAATGTCCTGTTCGATGGGTGCTTAGAGCGACTTGTTTCAAACTTTTTAGTCGTTTCTTGCTGTCGAGTTTTTGGACACTTACAACATTTTTTACAAGTTTTATCCCCAATACAATAAGCAATTTTAAATGACCGATCGAGTAATAAATTAAATACTTTTTAATACAAATCTCTGGCAGGATAAAGTGTTATTATATACCAAGATTCTAGACCTCTCTACAGTGCCTAGGTTTAACATTTTCTTAGCGTAAAAATGGTGGTATTCTGACCTCCTTACATATTTATGAAATTAGTGCCCTGCAGTCTGTTTTTGTGGGATTAAATTAACTTGATTAAACATACTCAGACTGAGGCACCTAAGCTGCTATTCTTTTGTACACAATTTTGCTGTTCAGCATCCTTATTTCGGCATATTATTATATTTTATACTAGCTTCTGGCAGTGACTTCGCCCATGTTAAAGTAGGTTTCTCTATACAAAATTTGGCCTCCGTTTCATCCCCTTAGGGAGTGAATTTCGGAAAATCCTCCCTTATTGCTCGCCTACGTCTTAAAAGGAAGCCTTGTGCAAAATTCCATGTTCCTAGTTCCAATAATTTTGGCCGTGCTGCTATGGCAGTCAGTCAGTTTCTCCCTTTATATATTTAGATTTATATTTTGCTATTAATTGACTTATGTTTTATATACATTTTCCATAATTCAAATTAGCATATTTTGCACATCATAGAATGTGGCAAACATGTCTGGACCGTTTCTTATTTGTCATCCTGCATGCTTGTTTTTTTTTTGTAAGCGTACACATGTTTCAGCAAATAAATATCTTATCTTCTTCGGTTTGACTGAGAGCCGACCCTGAAACGGTTGAAAAAAGCCAGGGACTGACAGGACCTTAGTCAATGCTTTCAGAAAAAAAACAACTAATTTAGTTTCATAATTCACTGATAAATATTGGACCAAAAAGTCAAAAAGTTTGTCCGTTAACTAAAAAATAACGTTGAAAAAGCGGATAAAAAAAGGTCTATCATTAACAACATAGTATGTTCTCGACAACATTGTTGAGTTTCATCAAAAATACGCATAATTCATTCCGACCTGAATAAAAAATGTAAATCAGAATGAAATATAACCTAAAGTTTTAACATTCCTGCAAAATTAACAAGCAGACCAGACGTAATATTTGACCTTCAATAAAAATGTCCAGAACACGCCATTCTAAAAACGTTAACAAAACAAAAATACATTTGAATCCGACTGTCTGGTTACATTTCACTGACATTGTGCTTGATAAGGTTGTACTTAGATCTGTCTGAAACCAGCTTTGTGGGTCAAAGAAATATCTATATTAACAGTCATAAAAACATAAAACACATGTTTAAAACATTTTGAATTTAAACTGTGTTTTAAGTATTGTATAATACAATAAGAAAAAAAAAACAAGCTTTAAAACTACTTTTCATTGGTAAAGCAATGGATATAACTAAAATGAAAATAAATTAATTTTTAGGAGTCTTAATAGATTGACATAAAGCCAGTTGAGTTTATGCTATTGCTATTTAATATTTTTTAAGTTTTATTGGCATTGTAATTAAATAAAACATAATTTTTGTGAATTTGTGAGAAGGAATTTATTCAATCATAGAGCTAATTACTTACCTATGAGGATTTATAAGGGACAAGGTAACACCTATTTTTGAAACATACACTAGAATATTCAAAATTTCAATTTCAGATCAATCAAAAAGCCGCTAAGAAAGTCGCTAGAAAGTAGACCATACAGGGTGAATATAAAGCGTCAGTATTGATTAGAAATATGCAATATAAAATAAATGTTTATCCATCGTTTTTTGTATTTATTTAATTTACTATGGTGAATTCGAAAATATCTAGTCTAGAAATGAAACATTATAGGTCAAATTAATTTGAAATAGTACTCTAAACTAAAAAGAAAAAAAAATAACACTTTTTCAAAACAATTTGAACGTCGACAACTCGGGCTGGGTCCAGACGGTTATCGGACGGCGAGCTACCGGTTGCTCGCCGGGCCCCTAAGGTTTTGTAGGGGCCCAGCAGGCTCGAAGCCTGCTGGGGCCATGGATTTACTTTCTGAAAGGAAAACCAGAGTTCTGGAACGCAAGGCAAAAAAGGACCATAGGAGTGGGTTTTAGTCAGTAAAAGTCTGATACGCCCGTCCCACTCCACTCGATGGGAAGAAGTCATTGGATGATTTCCCACCTAAAAAAAAACTGGACAAGTGCGAGTCGGACTCGCGCACTGAAAGTTCCGTACAAACTTGTGTAAATAGTTAAATTCCCGAATAGAGTCTAGAAGATTTTTACGAATCTCAAATATTTTTTTTTGTTGTGACGTAACAACAAATTTACTGTTTTCAGATTTATACCTGTACCTGTGCTATAAGACCTTGCTTTATGCAAAATTTCAGGATTCTGCGTCAACGCAAAGTACCCTAAGAATTTTGATTTCCTCGAGAATGTTGAAATATAGGTTTTTTGTGACATAAACGGCCGTATCCATTTCTTTCTTTAACATTCACTTTTTACAGCTTCAAGGGACCACAGACTTAAGTATATGGTTTTTATTCCAACTCGATACCTCCACGCGTTCTCGTGATAAAAGGTCTTGACAAACAGACCGACAGACGGTCAGACAACAAAGTGATCTTATAAGGGTTCCTTTTTTTCCTTTTGAGGTACGGAACCCTAAAAAGACTTGTAAGTTACCACCATTGTTCTGGCGGGTGGCTCATCTCATAGTAATTGGTCTCAAAGAAAAGGGAAAATGCCTCATGAGCTAGTTAGTAATTACTTGCACAGGTGCGTTACAAACTACGAAACAAGTTTTGTGGAAGTTGAAGTTTGTTTCGCGTAGGTGTTAGAATGTATAATTTTGACACGTACGCCTTTTTTATGTTTTACTTTTTTCACACTTGGAATTATCGAACCCGAGACACGCAGTTCAGTAGCCAATTGCTCAATGACTGTGCCGTTCATGTCGTCAAATGTATGTACTAAGTATATATAAAAAGGTTGTCTGTAAAAAATCGCTTTTAGTGATAAGACCGCCCATTGTGACACCCTATTAATGTTAATTTCCTAATGTAAATTGTATTTTTGGTTTACAATAAAGAATATCTATCTATCTATTTATCTATATAACAACTTAGACTATGTATGAGACGTGTATTTTTTTTTAACAATGAGTCTTAACTCATGTCTACTCTGTTAAACCTGGATCGAGTCTTATCATACTAATACCATGGAGGCGAATGTATATGAATGTGTGATGTCCAGGGGTCAGAATTAGGTAGAGTTATTCATGTACTTGCATCGCAATGTTGATATTAATATGGATCTATCCGGGATTTCTAAAGAAAAATCCCGTGTGGCCAACAATATTACAAATAATAATAATAAAAACCTCACAGATAGATAAGACAAATATAATTAAAATATAATTTTTATTAGTATTGTTCATTGAATTAGATCTTTCTAGTCAACTGAGGTAAGTTTAACAAATTTATACACTTCCTCTTCCTTGTCATTAATGCAGGATTTTTTTTTTATCAGCTATATTTTTATAGTCTCATAAAAAAAAAACTGCTTTTTTAAATTTATCACCGAACTCAAATCCGTATATCCACTTTATTCTTTCGCTGTATGAAATCAGTGTAAGTACATGTTTAACTCTACCTAATTTCGACCTCTGCCCCCTAGCCAAGTTACAACCGTTTCGTTTCGATTCTCTTTTCGTCGATCGCCTCGAGTAGGTCACGCCTCCGATTCCTTTATTCTGACGTCATCTCAACGCTCGGTCACGTGGTCAGAACAATGGAATAGGAAGCGTGGCCGACTCGAGGTGTGACGACGTATGTGTGGTTGTATGTTTGTTACTTTTTCACTCTCGAATTGCTGAACGCATTTAGATGAAACTTTTTACACGCGTAGATCCTATTTCCTCGCAGGCAAAGTCGGCAGCAGTTAGTTTAAAGATAGTGTCGATTCACAACCTTAACTGTCAAAGTTTTACCCTTTCCTAAATAATACTTGTACACCGGAGACCGGTAACACAGTTCCTTTCCGACAGTAAACGAAATAAAATCGAATGAAGCCCGGCGACTCGTCAAATATTTGTAAGTGGTCTCTTTAGGTTGATTTTCGCCGATTTTCCTTATTTTGATTTTGTTTGCCTTTTTGGTTTGTGTACATAATTTGGTTTCGTATAATAATTTTAATGATAGGGAAAATTTATTTTTTTGGATGATTAAGTTTAGGTTAGGTAGGTAGTGTAGGAAAAAAAATAAAGGGAAAGAAAATACTCCTATTTTCGATATTAGGCCGGGTAAAAAACAATACGTGGAAGTATCGGAATTATTTTATACACTAATAGCAGAATCGTCTTAAAAACTTGTTTTCCTTATTTTATTTGTACACTAGCTGTTGCCCGCGACTTCGTCCGCGTTAAGTTCGTAAAACTGTACAATCACTCTGTGCTTGCAATTCATTCCGAAAGCATCGCAATAATTTATTGTACTTTAATATGAAACGGTTAAATGTAAAAATATCCAAATTGCAAATTACCTTCAGGAAACATGTTATGTACTCATCCAGATCCAGATGTATGACCGTCAATGAATAGAAAGAGCATGTATGGGTCGTAGCAGTTGTCATTTCTGCCTACCCCAAGGGAAAAGGCATATGTATGCATGGGCATATGTATGTTTCTGGTTTATGTTCTGGTAAAACAACATTGTATGATTTTAACCCCTCGCCACAGTGAGCACGCCACAATCAAATCGTAGCGGTAATGCCTGTCTTTGAGAAGTGACTACAGAGGCGTCACGGCGTCCATTTTTTGTGCAGGACTCACCGGTTGTGGGTATTTCGGAAGGTATCTGTGTCGAATTCAGTGGGAAGAAATACTCGGGTCTCACCATTGTGCGAATCGCCCGAAGAATACGATGGAGCATACGGTGGAAGTCAGTCCCGCTTGGTCGGAGCGCCGGCGCCGCCTTGTCCTTATGGAGGCGATTGGTGGAGAAAATGACAACCAGTAGCCTCCTTCAGTGAAGCACTACGATCAAAGAAGGTGGCTGAAACTATGAGGGATAAGACATCCTGACTCCAAAGCGGTCGCTGCAAGGGACGCTCCGTGTGTTGAAAGCCGCAAGGCAATTCCCAGCCATCGCAAACACGGGATTGCGGTGGTGCTGTCCGGCCGTCTGGTCAAAACAGTCCTGAATCGACGGCGCGTAGTATTCTACGCGCGACTCAAAAAGATTTCAGCAAATGGATAGGGCCCTCTAGGGCCGATGTCTGCTAGGGCTGCAAGATTGATCGAAAGAGTTATCTCCCATAACAATTTTCGCCTCAATAACTTTTCACTGAAGAGTTTAAGCAGTTAGACAGCTTTGGTAGAGATAAACGAAGGAGCATAATCGGGACACCGACCTTCAGCTGGATAACGTGCACTGATAGTGAAAAGCCTTAAGTGAATCCAAAAACTATCATCATCATCCGGCAGGCATTAAGTCCTCCGCTGTACATTTGTGCATAAAGGATTAAATAAATAAATAAATAAATCATCAACTATCTTCTTCCACAACAGTACTTATGAAGAATTGGCGAGAGCATGCTTGCATTGATTGTTGCAGTTTGATCATTTTGGGCGTTAGAATTACTTGTTCATTTACCTAGGATATTTTGGTGTGTATTTAATTGACATCCTCGTATATAAGAAAAATGTTTTTTCCATAGTGGGAACTACCTTATGAAGAGTCTCCAACTTATGAATGAACTACGGCGAAACCTTGTGCGCGTGTATCCCCGTCCCCATCAATCTAACTCGCATATTGATGGCCAAACCGAGAAATTACTGACGCCGATTGCCTCTATGAGGACACGGCGGTTCACTCAAGATGGATAGACCTCCACCGCATGCTACACCGAGTCCTCCAGGCGATTTACAAAATGGTAATATCAGGGTACTTTCAACCGAACCCAGAACAGAAACCGTTCGAAACACCCACAACAGTCCTGACCTTATCCATAAAACAATGAAATTACGGTTAACAAATGTAGAAGCCGATAAGTGTTATCCCTGAGACTGGCCTCCCTTAGAGGGTTGTTCCAGTGTTGGTCACCACTCATTGCAAAGAGGTAACGTCCAGATATCGATGTAAGGCTGTAAGGAATCTGAGATACATCATACGTTGTCGAACTGTGATCAGAAAAACACATTCGATCCCGTTTTATATGAAGCAGTGACTGCAAATAATAAAACACACCATTATTAATCCGCAAGGTGCCATCATGCCGGAGGACACAGTGGAGATGTGCCCTGCAAGGGCGGAGCACCACCGTGTCCTCGTGGAGGCAATCGGCGTCAGTGACCTCTCGCGTCGGGCTCTGATCCAGAGCGAGGAGTAATGGCAGGCGGTCGCCTCCTTCTGCAAAGCCGTAATGCTAGCGAAGGCGGAGGCCGCACGCGTTAGGGAACGAACGGCCTCACGCCGAGCCAAGATTCCGACCCCGACTACCAATCACGGTAGACGCGGGCTTCCGGACGTCGAGCAATGGGTAGCTAGCCGTCCTGTAGTTGACAGGATCGAGCCCAATCCTCAACAGCGCGTAGTGATAGACACAGGTGTAGTTTTAGTCAGTAAAAGATTGACACGTCCTCCCGCTCCAACCAGAGCGGGAGAAGTCATTGGATGATTTCCACCCTTAAAAAAAGAAAAAAGGTGCCATCATCATCATTATTATTTCAGCCGAAAGACGTCCACTGCTGGACATAGACCTCCCCAAGTGTCACTATAATGACCGGTCCTGTGAGTCTCTCATCCATCGGATTCCCGTGACCCTCACCAGGTCATCGGTCCATCTGGGGACCATCCAACGCAAGGTACCCTGTAACCCCTTCCGAAAATGTGGCCGTGTTATTTTAAAGTGAATAATTAAATACATATAGGTATTTGCTTTTATCGTCTTTGGTTGGTATCCCTTGAATAATCACGGTCAATTAGCTTGTTACTATAATGGGAAAAATATAATAAAAATAAGCAGTAGGATTGTTAAAAATGCCTCCGTCTAACACCAGTTTAACCATAACTGTAAACGTGGGCGATGGCCATTCTTCTGCCACTCAGAAAATTATGTAAAATACGCAATGCCATCTATCAAATTTAATATGAAGTTCAACTGTCATTGTCATCATTATTTCTACTTTGAGTCTTTAGATGGCGTTGCGAGTTGCGTGTGGTGTCATATTTTACTTCTCGAAAACTTTGATTTCATACCGTTTGTCTTTCATATGCTTTATTTCATTGCGATGAAACAAAGCCTAAGTAAGATAATTATCAAGTTCCACACAATTTAAATGTATAAAAGTTATCTACATCGATTTCTAAAATTAATAATGCGCACTTCACTAAAAATTTCTACAGATATATTATATACGTAGATTAAAAAAAAAAATGTAAGCATGCAAAAATATATAAAAAAAAACTTATTCACGATGACAAAATAGAACAAAAATTTCTCCTAAGAGAGCCGTATGGGATTTGAACCACCTTCACATTACGTGAAAGTCTAGATACGAAACCACTGCGCTGCGGTCTTCAGTGAATAATTTATAAAATAGAAGTTCTTATATAAACGTCATAATTGACTGGTTGGCTCCCTAACGATGATAGCGTGATGACTTTCGTTTTAGATGTTAAATTTGCAGCTAAATGGAATAATGTAACATTATAAGTACGTAATTTTACTCGTCGCTTTGATTTTATTATGTGTTTTGATTAGTTTTTACAAAATACTTAGAAGATATCGAATAGAAATGTCAATTTTATTTTTAAAAAATGGTAAAAGTTATTTTAATACAAAAAAAATAAGACAAAATAATGACCAAATTTTTAACTGTAGCTGGGAATTGAACTCGCGGCAAAAGTCGTTCAATACCTACATTTTGGATTATTGCTCACCCCCCATAGCAAATAGCGTGATAGTTTATAGCCTATCAGTTGCCCTGACCTATAAAGATTGTGTATGCAAAATTTGAACAGGATCGGTTCAGTAGTTTTTGCGCCAATTAATACCAACGCAAAAGAATTTTACTGTTTTATTATATGTATAGATATATCTACTATATATATATATCTAAATTAGTAGTATATGCGAAACCCGATACACGTGTTTAGTATTTTTAGCCGACTTCTAAAAAAGGAGGAGGTTCTCAATTCGGATGATTGTATTTTTTTTTATGTTTGTTCGCGCATAACTTCGTCGCTTGCCAACCGATTTGAAAAATTCTTTGTTTGTTGGAAAAGGTATACTTCCCGAATAGTCCCATAGTCATTTAGAGGTATGCGGAACAGAGAGTAAAGTCCCGCAAACCTCCGTTGAAAAGGGAGGATCCTCCGACCAGACGGGTGTTATGTCTGGTGGGCTACAACTGCCCGATAGATGATTTCGGACTGTTCTATATGTTCTAATCGCGCGGAGAACTTTGATTGCGCGATTCAGGATTTTCTTATGTGACGCGATAGATGTCGCTACATCACTCCTCTCCGGAGATCGGAGATCGATAGTTCTTGATGCTTCTTGATGCGTGCCAGGCCATTGGTAGGTTGGTTCCAGTGAGTCGGAACCGAATGCCGCATAGTTCTCGGTGAGTCGGAACTGTCTGCGGTGATGCCCCAGTGAGTCGGGGTGGTGCTGTCCCAGTGAGTCGGGATGATGCTGCAGGCTCCAGTGAGTCGGAGTAATGCTTCTGGCTCCAGTGAGTCGGAGCGGTGCTGTGCGACGTAGTGGCTTGACTGCTTGCGTCGACCAGGAGAGGTTCTTCGTGGCTCTTCATGTGACTGGCCGAAGGTGCAGTGTGCTTCGCCAAGGTCGCTGATGAGGCTGAGGGTGATGACCAGGTATGACCATGTAGGCATGCTGGTGGTCAGGATACCCTTTATAGCCGTGGGTGCTGGCAGTATGGCTCGCTGCTCGAAAGCTTGAGGAAGTGATGATGACGTCACAAGGTAGTAGCTGCACGAAGGCTGCGCTGACGTTCTTTGTCGAGGGTCACCAGTTTGGAGGTATGCGGAACAGAGTGTAAAGTACCGCAAACCTCCGTTGAAAAGGGAGGATCCTCCGACCAGACGGGATGTTATGTCTGGTGGGCTGCAACTGCCCGATAGATGATTTCGGGTTGTTCTATATGTTCTAATCGCGCGGAGAACTTTGATTGCGCGATTCAGGATTTTCTTATGTGACGCGATAGATGTCGCTACAGTCACCAAGTCGGGATCTGATGATGGAATCTTGGCGAAATCGAGGGAACTCCTCTAATATTATAGGCAACCATATAGTGGTTTTGGTATTTTCATCGAGAACTTTTACAGTCAAAAAGTAACATTTGATGTCTGTTTATAAGTGTATCGCAACTAAAGTGTGAAATAAAAAACATTTTACAAAAAAAAAAAAAAAATGTAAAAACTTTTTATTATGTTAAGAATCTATGTACAAAATTTCATAACCGTATCGTGAAAAATCAGAAAGTTATAAGCTTGTTGTGTTACCTGGTTGATCGCAAAAATACCTGGTCACTGGGCCGTCCGGCTGTGAAGTTGTGCATTGGCGCGTAATGCCCGCTATGACCTGCCGTGACCTGTATTTTACTCAATGTCGGTGGTGTCAAACTTGTGACCTTTTTTAAATATTATTGGAAAAAATTTAACACGGTGTAAAAATGATTGGAATCGATTCAGCTAAAAAAATCTGTTCTTTAAAATTAATCTCGGGATTTGAGCCATTTTTTCTCTATATGAAGTCAGTATAAGTACATGTATAACTTTACCTAATTCCGACTTCTGGCGATAACTAATGTATTTTTAGATAAATATGTCACATTGACCTCAGAATCACCCACCACACGTAGCAAATATGATTTAAGTTCGTATTCTTAAAAATATGTATGATATCTAAAAATATGACACTAACGATGTGGTGCGTCTGACGTTCGAATGTCAGTGGTAACGAATGCAAATATCGAATAACTCAAACTGATACCCTTGAATTACTAAGATCTTTATAATATATAGTTACTGATAAATGTTCTTGAGTAGTAATGACTCTGTTTCATACATTATATTTAATTACTACCTTTTGCCAAGCCGAAAATGGTTTTATTAGGTTTTTTGAGATACGAAGATATGAAGTATTATTTATTATCTTCGTCGTGTATGATAGTCCATTGAATTGTATGGCGAATTGTATCTTAGCCGTGTGCAGCGCCCCTTAGTGAACTCCACTGCGGGTGACGTAGGTAACCTACGACAAACTTATTATTTGCGGTTGGTACAGTAATCGGGTCTAGGGATCAAACCAAAAAATTAAGTTTGTTTTTATTGTATATACTTTTCCGGGATTAAAAGTACCCAGTGTGGTTCCCAGGATATTAAAGAATAATTATACCAAGAATCATCGTAAACGAACCGGTATTTTTTGCGTGATGCCTGAAAAATAGACAGACAGATAGACAAAATTTTATTTAATCTCATTTTTGGGTTCGGTGTCGGTCTAGTAACACCGCCATTTATTTTTCTGATATTTTCAATGTACAGAATTTTCACTTCTACAGATTTATTATAAATATAGATAATACTATCTTCTGATTGTGGTTTCGCCCGCGTCTGTATGTAGCTCAGTAATAAAGTAGTATTGTATTGGTGAAAGAATGGATGTGTGTAACGAGAATGGATAAAGTGAAAAATGAGTATATTAGAGGAAGTTTGAAAGTGGCGTCAGTGACTGAAAAGTTGAAAGGCAGTCTTTAGTCTTAGTATGGTCATGTGAAGAGGAGGGATGAGACGCATGTTACTAAAAAAGGTTTGAGTATATATGTAGATGGATGGAAAGGGAGAGGGAGGCCAAAGAAAAGATGGATGGGTTGTGTGAGGAGTGATATGAAAAAAAAGAGAGTTAGTGGACCTAACAGACATATAAGCATACAATAATACAAACCTTTCCTCTTTATAATATTAGTATGAATAATCCAACTCTAATTCATCATCATCATTTCAGTCGAAAGGCGTCCACTGTTGGACATAGGCCTCCCCCAAGTGTCGCCATAATGACCGGTCCTGTGCGTCTCGCATCCATCGGATTACCGTGAGCCTCACTAGGTCGTCGTCGGTCTAATTACACAAATTATAAAAGTGAAAGTTAGTAAGTATGTTTGTTCCTGCTTTATACTCGAACGGCTGAACGGATTTTGTTCAAACTTTGTACTCAGGTAGAACATATCCTGGATTACTGGAATACCACATAGGAAACTTTGTATCCCGGATGTGAATTCCCTTGGGATATTTTTTTTTTGATGCGCTCAAACCTGAAATAAGACAGTGGGTTCAGATTTCCCGAGATAGAAAAATAGTGGAAAAAAAGGAGGGAGACTTTGCTCTTCAGTGACACACGGGTGAACTATGGGATAATAAGTATACTCTATAGAAATACTCTATAAAAATGTATGGTTTAATGTGTTGTTGTGTTGTGTTGCAGGATAGAATGGAATGCCTCCGTCTAACACCAGTTTAACCATAACTGTAAACGTGGGCGATGGCCATTCTTCTGCCACTCAGAAAATTATGTAAAATACGCAATGCCATCTATCAAATTTAATATGAAGTTCAACTGTCATTGTCATCATTATTTCTACTTTGAGTCTTTAGATGGCGTTGCGAGTTGCGTGTGGTGTCATATTTTACTTCTCGAAAACTTTGATTTCATACCGTTTGTCTTTCATATGCTTTATTTCATTGCGATGAAACAAAGCCTAAGTAAGATAATTATCAAGTTCCACACAATTTAAATGTATAAAAGTTATCTACATCGATTTCTAAAATTAATAATGCGCACTTCACTAAAAATTTCTACAGATATATTATATACGTAGATTAAAAAAAAAAAATGTAAGCATGCAAAAATATATAAAAAAAAACTTATTCACGATGACAAAATAGAACAAAAATTTCTCCTAAGAGAGCCGTATGGGATTTGAACCACCTTCACATTACGTGAAAGTCTAGATACGAAACCACTGCGCTGCGGTCTTCAGTGAATAATTTATAAAATAGAAGTTCTTATATAAACGTCATAATTGACTGGTTGGCTCCCTAACGATGATAGCGTGATGACTTTCGTTTTAGATGTTAAATTTGCAGCTAAATGGAATAATGTAACATTATAAGTACGTAATTTTACTCGTCGCTTTGATTTTATTATGTGTTTTGATTAGTTTTTACAAAATACTTAGAAGATATCGAATAGAAATGTCAATTTTATTTTTAAAAAATGGTAAAAGTTATTTTAATACAAAAAAAATAAGACAAAATAATGACCAAATTTTTAACTGTAGCTGGGAATTGAACTCGCGGCAAAAGTCGTTCAATACCTACATTTTGGATTATTGCTCACCCCCCATAGCAAATAGCGTGATAGTTTATAGCCTATCAGTTGCCCTGACCTATAAAGATTGTGTATGCAAAATTTGAACAGGATCGGTTCAGTAGTTTTTGCGCCAATTAATACCAACGCAAAAGAATTTTACTGTTTTATTATATGTATAGATATATCTACTATATATATATATCTAAATTAGTAGTATATGCGAAACCCGATACACGTGTTTAGTATTTTTAGCCGACTTCTAAAAAAGGAGGAGGTTCTCAATTCGGATGATTGTATTTTTTTTTATGTTTGTTCGCGCATAACTTCGTCGCTTGCCAACCGATTTGAAAAATTCTTTGTTTGTTGGAAAAGGTATACTTCCCGAATAGTCCCATAGTCATTTAGAGGTATGCGGAACAGAGAGTAAAGTCCCGCAAACCTCCGTTGAAAAGGGAGGATCCTCCGACCAGACGGGTGTTATGTCTGGTGGGCTACAACTGCCCGATAGATGATTTCGGACTGTTCTATATGTTCTAATCGCGCGGAGAACTTTGATTGCGCGATTCAGGATTTTCTTATGTGACGCGATAGATGTCGCTACATCACTCCTCTCCGGAGATCGGAGATCGATAGTTCTTGATGCTTCTTGATGCGTGCCAGGCCATTGGTAGGTTGGTTCCAGTGAGTCGGAACCGAATGCCGCATAGTTCTCGGTGAGTCGGAACTGTCTGCGGTGATGCCCCAGTGAGTCGGGGTGGTGCTGTCCCAGTGAGTCGGGATGATGCTGCAGGCTCCAGTGAGTCGGAGTAATGCTTCTGGCTCCAGTGAGTCGGAGCGGTGCTGTGCGACGTAGTGGCTTGACTGCTTGCGTCGACCAGGAGAGGTTCTTCGTGGCTCTTCATGTGACTGGCCGAAGGTGCAGTGTGCTTCGCCAAGGTCGCTGATGAGGCTGAGGGTGATGACCAGGTATGACCATGTAGGCATGCTGGTGGTCAGGATACCCTTTATAGCCGTGGGTGCTGGCAAAATGGCTCGCTGCTCGAAAGCTTGAGGAAGTGATGATGACGTCACAAGGTAGTAGCTGCACGAAGGCTGCGCTGACGTTCTTTGTCGAGGGTCACCAGTTTGGAGGTATGCGGAACAGAGTGTAAAGTACCGCAAACCTCCGTTGAAAAGGGAGGATCCTCCGACCAGACGGGATGTTATGTCTGGTGGGCTGCAACTGCCCGATAGATGATTTCGGGTTGTTCTATATGTTCTAATCGCGCGGAGAACTTTGATTGCGCGATTCAGGATTTTCTTATGTGACGCGATAGATGTCGCTACAGTCACCAAGTCGGGATCTGATGATGGAATCTTGGCGAAATCGAGGGAACTCCTCTAATATTATAGGCAACCATATAGTGGTTTTGGTATTTTCATCGAGAACTTTTACAGTCAAAAAGTAACATTTGATGTCTGTTTATAAGTGTATCGCAACTAAAGTGTGAAATAAAAAACATTTTACAAAAAAAAAAAAAAAATGTAAAAACTTTTTATTATGTTAAGAATCTATGTACAAAATTTCATAACCGTATCGTGAAAAATCAGAAAGTTATAAGCTTGTTGTGTTACCTGGTTGATCGCAAAAATACCTGGTCACTGGGCCGTCCGGCTGTGAAGTTGTGCATTGGCGCGTAATGCCCGCTATGACCTGCCGTGACCTGTATTTTACTCAATGTCGGTGGTGTCAAACTTGTGACCTTTTTTAAATATTATTGGAAAAAATTTAACACGGTGTAAAAATGATTGGAATCGATTCAGCTAAAAAAATCTGTTCTTTAAAATTAATCTCGGGATTTGAGCCATTTTTTCTCTATATGAAGTCAGTATAAGTACATGTATAACTTTACCTAATTCCGACTTCTGGCGATAACTAATGTATTTTTAGATAAATATGTCACATTGACCTCAGAATCACCCACCACACGTAGCAAATATGATTTAAGTTCGTATTCTTAAAAATATGTATGATATCTAAAAATATGACACTAACGATGTGGTGCGTCTGACGTTCGAATGTCAGTGGTAACGAATGCAAATATCGAATAACTCAAACTGATACCCTTGAATTACTAAGATCTTTATAATATATAGTTACTGATAAATGTTCTTGAGTAGTAATGACTCTGTTTCATACATTATATTTAATTACTACCTTTTGCCAAGCCGAAAATGGTTTTATTAGGTTTTTTGAGATACGAAGATATGAAGTATTATTTATTATCTTCGTCGTGTATGATAGTCCATTGAATTGTATGGCGAATTGTATCTTAGCCGTGTGCAGCGCCCCTTAGTGAACTCCACTGCGGGTGACGTAGGTAACCTACGACAAACTTATTATTTGCGGTTGGTACAGTAATCGGGTCTAGGGATCAAACCAAAAAATTAAGTTTGTTTTTATTGTATATACTTTTCCGGGATTAAAAGTACCCAGTGTGGTTCCCAGGATATTAAAGAATAATTATACCAAGAATCATCGTAAACGAACCGGTATTTTTTGCGTGATGCCTGAAAAATAGACAGACAGATAGACAAAATTTTATTTAATCTCATTTTTGGGTTCGGTGTCGGTCTAGTAACACCGCCATTTATTTTTCTGATATTTTCAATGTACAGAATTTTCACTTCTACAGATTTATTATAAATATAGATAATACTATCTTCTGATTGTGGTTTCGCCCGCGTCTGTATGTAGCTCAGTAATAAAGTAGTATTGTATTGGTGAAAGAATGGATGTGTGTAACGAGAATGGATAAAGTGAAAAATGAGTATATTAGAGGAAGTTTGAAAGTGGCGTCAGTGACTGAAAAGTTGAAAGGCAGTCTTTAGTCTTAGTATGGTCATGTGAAGAGGAGGGATGAGACGCATGTTACTAAAAAAGGTTTGAGTATATATGTAGATGGATGGAAAGGGAGAGGGAGGCCAAAGAAAAGATGGATGGGTTGTGTGAGGAGTGATATGAAAAAAAAGAGAGTTAGTGGACCTAACAGACATATAAGCATACAATAATACAAACCTTTCCTCTTTATAATATTAGTATGAATAATCCAACTCTAATTCATCATCATCATTTCAGTCGAAAGGCGTCCACTGTTGGACATAGGCCTCCCCCAAGTGTCGCCATAATGACCGGTCCTGTGCGTCTCGCATCCATCGGATTACCGTGAGCCTCACTAGGTCGTCGTCGGTCTAATTACACAAATTATAAAAGTGAAAGTTAGTAAGTATGTTTGTTCCTGCTTTATACTCGAACGGCTGAACGGATTTTGTTCAAACTTTGTACTCAGGTAGAACATATCCTGGATTACTGGAATACCACATAGGAAACTTTGTATCCCGGATGTGAATTCCCTTGGGATATTTTTTTTTTGATGCGCTCAAACCTGAAATAAGACAGTGGGTTCAGATTTCCCGAGATAGAAAAATAGTGGAAAAAAAGGAGGGAGACTTTGCTCTTCAGTGACACACGGGTGAACTATGGGATAATAAGTATACTCTATAGAAATACTCTATAAAAATGTATGGTTTAATGTGTTGTTGTGTTGTGTTGCAGGATAGAATGGAAGAAAAAAAACGTGTTGCGCCGACCCCAAATAAGATGGGACAAGGGCAGGAAGATGATGATGAATGTGTTGCTAAGCACAAAACTCTAGGATAACTTAGATCAATTTGGATAAACTATTTTTAAATTATTATATTTATTGAAATTCAGAAAGCAGAGACATTTATGATGTTACTTAAGAACTAAAAAAACTAAAGTCCTGCGTCGCAGTTTAGAGTTTTCCACATTCATCATCTGTTGGGCAGTTGCCGGGATCACCAACAAACGTCTGCAGGTTTAGCCAATTTACGACCGTTTCATATTAAATCTCTACAGTCGGTAACTTTCTTTGTCCTTACCACGTGACTTAACGTTGAGATGATGTCATTCCCATAAATTTGAAATTTTCTGCTACCGTTAACGATTGTAGACTATCAACTTGGCTAAACTATCTGGTCAGAATACCTCCCCCTTTTCAACCAAGATTAGCGGGACTTTAAGCTTTGTATCATATAAATCTAAAAATCTTATGAAAAAAAAAATTGGAAAAAGGCCAAAAAGGCATGGAAAGTCGTAAAAAACTATTTTTTTCTATACTACCTACATTAATACAGTTCTGTTGGTTAGCTAGTGTCACATATATTTTTAGACTAATGTTACTAGTTTTTGTGTCAAATATATACAACTGAGGCTTGCGAAGATTCGAAAGTACAAGAATCCGTGAATTACCACTTAGCTCCCTTCCTCTCTCCTAACCTAACCTAACTTTGCTGTGCCCGACAGGGTCCATATTGATGGATGACAATTTTCAACACCATCTATGTTTTTTTTTTTCCTTTGGGAATCTTCATCTTATGACATCCCCCGCTCTTGGGCGGAACGGGAGATAGTGTCAAACTTTTACTGACTAAAAACCCACTCCTGTCCCTTCGTTGCCTCCTTCCCCGGGCCCCGGGTTTCGTTTTCACACTACCCGTGGCCCCAGTAGGCTTCGACCCTGCTGAGCCCCTACGATTTGCTGACATCTCCTTGAGGCGCGCGTGGAACAATACGCGCCGTCGACAACTTGGGCTTGGTCCGGACAGTTACCGTACGGTTGGACGGCGAGTCACCCATTGCTCGCCGTCCGCAAGCCCGCGCCTACGGTGGCCGGAAATCGGGATCGGAGGTCTGGCGGATATATATGGATTGCAATAGAGTATTGAGTATAGCTGATTACGGATTTCGTTCACGAAAAAGTTATTAATTTATTATCTAATTAATTTTCATGCAATACAAAAGTACAAAAACGAAGGTTTATTTATATATGCACACAATTATTCCCACAGAACAAAGTTGCAGAAATATACATTTTTATTCAGCAAATAAAAATATACAGGTTTATTTTTTGGGTGGGAAAATCATCTTATGACATCCCCCGCTCTTGGGCGGAACGGGAGATAGTGTCAAACTTTTACTGACTAAAAACCCACTCCTGTCCCTTCGTTGCCTCCTTCCCCGGGCCCCGGGTTTCGTTTTCACACTACCCGTGGCCCCAGTAGGCTTCGACCCTGCTGAGCCCCTACGATTTGCTGACATCTCCTTGAGGCGCGCGTGGAACAGTACGCTTCGTCGACGACTTGGGCTCGGTTCGGACGGTTACCGGACGGTCGGACGGCGAGCCAAAAAAAAAAAATATACAGGTTAACATTATATGAAAAACGAAAGATTCAAAATATTGATAAACAAATCCATTTTTATTTCAATAAGAACGAGTCACGAAAAATATAAAATAAACCCGCTACATTTTTCAACCAGCTAACATAAAAGTAAGACTCAAATAACACACAAGACAGATGTTAAAGTGATTCTACCGAAAACCACTCGAACGTGAAACACAGTCGAAATGTAATATTTTCTCACAGAAAAAATATTACAAATTGTTTAGGTTTATATTTCTTATAGAAAATCAGTTTTCAGTAAAATGTACCCAAGTTTTTTTTTTTTAGTTCATGTAAACCAGTGCTTGACTGAGATCCCACCTGATGGTAAGCGGAGATGCAATCATTGATGGTCAGGCGCATTCGTTTATTAAGAGCCTATTCACTCTAGCCTTGAAGACACCTATTTTATAGTTGGACGGGAAGACCGCAGCAGGCAAATTGTTCCAGTCCTTCGATGTACGCGGTATAAACGACGAAGCGAAACGTTTAGTCCGGACCGTTGAAGTTTCAACAACGTAAGGGTGGATACTCGCCGTTCGCCGGTTTGTCCGATGGTAGAAAGGAGATGGCGGAATCAAGTCATGCAATTCCCGCACACACTCTCCAAAATGTAACCTGTAAAACACCGAGGCTGGCTAGGCTGGCTACCCTGAGCCTGTGCTCGAGGCTTTGTAGATTGAACTTAACCAAATCTGGATACCCAATTAGCCTATTGGCATGCCTTTTGAGGTTTAAGTACCCAAGTTATTATTAAAAAAAATATCAAAAATGTGGAAACCATTTTTTCAAGAATTAAGATTCAAAATGGGTTATAGAATAATAACGTGAGACGGAGGCGTATTTAACCCACATGTAAAAAATAAAGTGGTCCCGCAGTAGGAATTATTCCGGTATCGTGGATGCGTTCTAACTAGTTGACACGACGAACTTCGTACCGCCTAATAGTAAGGATAACGCCATCTACTGGCATTACCAGAACAGCATAATTCATTTTATAATGACATTTTAACTAGGGATGGCATTGTATTCGAATGATTTTTTTCGTGCGTTTAAACCTTCCCTGGACTATCACGAATATTTCAAGACCAAAACTAGCTAAATCGGTCCAGCCGATCTCGAGTTTTAGCGAGACTAACGAACAGCTATTTAAAATTGAATAAAAAGTACTGTAAATAACTTGATCTAAATGTAAATATTCACCGACGCCCGATGCTCCGATAATATTTGTCAATAAATATCACAGACAAATGATGCACTCAAGTGTGAGTCGAACTCGCGCACTGAGGGTTCCGTATAAACTTACCTATGTCAATAGTTCAATTCCCGAATGGAGTCTCACAGATTTCTAGAGAATAGAAAAAAAAAAAATTTTTGTGGCTTAACAATAAATTTACAGTTTTCAGATTAGCTATACCTGTAAGTTCTTGCCTTATGCCAAATTTAAAGATTCTGGGTCAGCGAGGAGTAGGTACCCTATGAATTTTGATTCCTTTGAGAGTGTCGCAATATACGTTTTTTTGCGACATAAACGGCCGTATCTTTTTTTTTTTCGTCGTCGAGAGAAAGGGTCTTGACAGACAGACGGACAACAAAGTGATCCTATAAGGGTTCCAATTTTTTCTTTCTGAGGTACGGAACCCTAAAAAAGAGAAAATTATTATCAAATCGAAAAATCTTGAATATTAGTAAATACGTATCACAATAATTATAAGAAAGTATAAAGAATTGAATTTTTTTGAACGGGAGTATAAATTTGACAAGGAAATAGCCCTTTGGACAATTTTCTTCTACCAAGCTAGCGACGTAGTGAGGTGCAGCTTATAATATTATAACGTCGAAACTTTATTTTTGTATGTTTGTTTATACTTTTTCACGCTCGAACTGCTGAAAGGATTTAGATAAATAGACCATGTCCTGAAATAAGATGTAGCTATTTTCTTATTTCACGCAAACAAAGCCACAGACAAAAGCTAGTATAAACCAAATAGGACAATAATATCAGCTCAATAGTAAATTGCTTTTTCTAATAACTATGTGCAATAAATAACAGTTTTTCTTTTTATAGTAACCAGTTCTTGTAGCGGTGTCAATGTAGCCCTAGGCAGGGTTACGAGGACCCACATAAATCAGATAGAAAGGGTGAAATAAGTAATAGACTTTCTTTAGATACGGTGATGTAAGCCTGTTGTATCTTTTTTGTTTGGTAAAGGTCAACCTAAATAATCTTCTAAGGCATCACACTTTTACTTCACTTTGTAAACCTAAGTTTTGTTAAAAACCGATTTACTGTCTCCTTAACCTATAGATATCTATAGGTATATAGGGAATAACGGAAAGGTTTGATTATTTTCGATATTTACTAGACTACTTTATAAAGAACTTCTTAATTATGTACTTGGATAAATCTATATATATAAAAGAACTAGCTGTTGCCCGCGACTTCGTCCGCGTTAAGTTCGTAAAACTGTACAATCACTCTGTGCTTGCAATTCATTCCGAAAGCATCGCAATAATTTATTGTACTTTAATATGAAACGGTTAAATGTAAAAATATCCAAATTGCAAATTACCTTCAGGAAACATGTTATGTACTCATCCAGATCCAGATGTATGACCGTCAATGAATAGAAAGAGCATGTATGGGTCGTAGCAGTTGTCATTTCTGCCTACCCCAAGGGAAAAGGCATATGTATGCATGGGCATATGTATGTTTCTGGTTTATGTTCTGGTAAAACAACATTGTATGATTTTAACCCCTCGCCACAGTGAGCACGCCACAATCAAATCGTAGCGGTAATGCCTGTCTTTGAGAAGTGACTACAGAGGCGTCACGGCGTCCATTTTTTGTGCAGGACTCACCGGTTGTGGGTATTTCGGAAGGTATCTGTGTCGAATTCAGTGGGAAGAAATACTCGGGTCTCACCATTGTGCGAATCGCCCGGAGAATACGATGGAGCATACGGTGGAAGTCAGTCTCGCTTGGTCGGAGCGCCGGCGCCGCCTTGTCCTTATGGAGGCGATTGGTGGAGAAAATGACAACCAGTAGCCTCCTTCAGTAAAGCACTACGATCAAAGAAGGTGGCTGAAACTATGAGGGATAAGACATCCTGACTCCAAAGCGGTCGCTGCAAGGGACGCTCCGTGTGTTGAAAGCCGCAAGGCAATTCCCAGCCATCGCAAACACGGGATTGCGGTGGTGCTGTCCGGCCGTCTGGTCAAAACAGTCCTGAATCGACGGCGCGTAGTATTCTACGCGCGACTCAAAAAGATTTCAGCAAATGGATAGGGCCCTCTAGGGCCGATGTCTGCTAGGGCTGCAAGATTGATCGAAAGAGTTATCTCCCATAACAATTTTCGCCTCAATAACTTTTCACTGAAGAGTTTAAGCAGTTAGACAGCTTTGGTAGAGATAAACGAAGGAGCATAATCGGGACACCGACCTTCAGCTGGATAACGTGCACTGATAGTGAAAAGCCTTAAGTGAATCCAAAAACTATCATAATCATCCGGCAGGCATTAAGTCCTCCGCTGTACATTTGTGCATAAAGGATTAAATAAATAAATAAATAAATCATCAACTATCTTCTTCCACAACAGTACTTATGAAGAATTGGCGAGAGCATGCTTGCATTGATTGTTGCAGTTTGATCATTTTGGGCGTTAGAATTACTTGTTCATTTACCTAGGATATTTTGGTGTGTATTTAATTGACATCCTCGTATATAAGAAAAATGTTTTTTCCATAGTGGGAACTACCTTATGAAGAGTCTCCAACTTATGAATGAACTACGGCGAAACCTTGTGCGCGTGTATCCCCGTCCCCATCAATCTAACTCGCATATTGATGGCCAAACCGAGAAATTACTGACGCCGATTGCCTCTATGAGGACACGGCGGTTCACTCAAGATGGATAGACCTCCACCGCATGCTACACCGAGTCCTCCAGGCGATTTACAAAATGGTAATATCAGGGTACTTTCAACCGAACCCAGAACAGAAACCGTTCGAAACACCCACAACAGTCCTGACCTTATCCATAAAACAATGAAATTACGGTTAACAAATGTAGAAGCCGATAAGTGTTATCCCTGAGACTGGCCTCCCTTAGAGGGTTGTTCCAGTGTTGGTCACCACTCATTGCAAAGAGGTAACGTCCAGATATCGATGTAAGGCTGTAAGGAATCTGAGATACATCATACGTTGTCGAACTGTGATCAGAAAAACACATTCGATCCCGTTTTATATGAAGCAGTGACTGCAAATAATAAAACACACCATTATTAATCCGCAAGGTGCCATCATGCCGGAGGACACAGTGGAGATGTGCCCTGTAAGGGCGGAGCACCACCGTGTCCTCGTGGAGGCAATCGGCGTCAGTGACCTCTCGCGTCGGGCTCTGATCCAGAGCGAGGAGTAATGGCAGGCGGTCGCCTCCTTCTGCAAAGCCGTAATGCTAGCGAAGGCGGAGGCCGCACGCGTTAGGGAACGAACGGCCTCACGCCGAGCCAAGATTCCGACCCCGACTACCAATCACGGTAGACGCGGGCTTCCGGACGTCGAGCAATGGGTAGCTAGCCGTCCTGTAGTTGACCGGATCGAGCCCAATCCTCAACAGCGCGTAGTGATAGACACAGGTGTAGTTTTAGTCAGTAAAAGATTGACACGTCCTCCCGCTCCAACCAGAGCGGGAGAAGTCATTGGATGATTTCCACCCTTAAAAAAAGAAAAAAGGTGCCATCATCATCATTATTATTTCAGCCGAAAGACGTCCACTGCTGGACATAGACCTCCCCAAGTGTCACTATAATGACCGGTCCTGTGAGTCTCTCATCCATCGGATTCCCGTGACCCTCACCAGGTCATCGGTCCATCTGGGGACCATCCAACGCAAGGTACCCTGTAACCCCTTCCGAAAATGTGGCCGTGTTATTTTAAAGTGAATAATTAAATACATATAGGTATTTGCTTTTATCGTCTTTGGTTGGTATCCCTTGAATAATCACGGTCAATTAGCTTGTTACTATAATGGGAAAAATATAATAAAAATAAGCAGTAGGATTGTTAAAAATGCCTCCGTCTAACACCAGTTTAACCATAACTGTAAACGTGGGCGATGGCCATTCTTCTGCCACTCAGAAAATTACGTAAAATACGCAATGCCATCTATCAAATTTAATATGAAGTTCAACTGTCATTGTCATCATTATTTCTACTTTGAGTCTTTAGATGGCGTTGCGAGTTGCGTGTGGTGTCATATTTTACTTCTCGAAAACTTTGATTTCATACCGTTTGTCTTTCATATGCTTTATTTCATTGTGATGAAACAAAGCCTAAGTAAGATAATTATCAAGTTCCACACAATTTAAATGTATAAAAGTTATCTACATCGATTTCTAAAATTAATAATGCGCACTTCACTAAAAATTTCTACAGATATATTATATACGTAGATTAAAAAAAAAAATGTAAGCATGCAAAAATATATAAAAAAAAACTTATTCACGATGACAAAATAGAACAAAAATTTCTCCTAAGAGAGCCGTATGGGATTTGAACCACCTTCACATTACGTGAAAGTCTAGATACGAAACCACTGCGCTGCGGTCTTCAGTGAATAATTTATAAAATAGAAGTTCTTATATAAACGTCATAATTGACTGGTTGGCTCCCTAACGATGATAGCGTGATGACTTTCGTTTTAGATGTTAAATTTGCAGCTAAATGGAATAATGTAACATTATAAGTACGTAATTTTACTCGTCGCTTTGATTTTATTATGTGTTTTGATTAGTTTTTACAAAATACTTAGAAGATATCGAATAGAAATGTCAATTTTATTTTTAAAAAATGGTAAAAGTTATTTTAATACAAAAAAAATAAGACAAAATAATGACCAAATTTTTAACTGTAGCTGGGAATTGAACTCGCGGCAAAAGTCGTTCAATACCTACATTTTGGATTATTGCTCACCCCCCATAGCAAATAGCGTGATAGTTTATAGCCTATCAGTTGCCCTGACCTATAAAGATTGTGTATGCAAAATTTGAACAGGATCGGTTCAGTAGTTTTTGCGCCAATTAATACCAACGCAAAAGAATTTTACTGTTTTATTATATGTATAGATATATCTACTATATATATATATCTAAATTAGTAGTATATGCGAAACCCGATACACGTGTTTAGTATTTTTAGCCGACTTCTAAAAAAGGAGGAGGTTCTCAATTCGGATGATTGTATTTTTTTTTATGTTTGTTCGCGCATAACTTCGTCGCTTGCCAACCGATTTGAAAAATTCTTTGTTTGTTGGAAAAGGTATACTTCCCGAATAGTCCCATAGTCATTTAGAGGTATGCGGAACAGAGAGTAAAGTCCCGCAAACCTCCGTTGAAAAGGGAGGATCCTCCGACCAGACGGGTTCAGTAGTTTTTGCGCCAATTAATACCAACGCAAAAGAATTTTACTGTTTTATTATATGTATAGAAGTCGTGTTAGTTACACTTTTTATAACTCAAAAATGGCTGAACTGATTTGGCTGAAAATTGGTGGGGAGGTAGCTTAGAACCAGGAGACTTTTTATCCCGTAGAGTAGGGTAGAGTTGGGTAGGGTACGGTAGCGTGGGATAGAGTGAGGTAGAGTAGGGTAGAGTGAGGTAGAGTAGCGTAGAGTGAGGTAGAGTAAGGTAGAGTAGGGTAGAGTAGGGTAGAGTAGGGTGGAGTAGGGTGGAGTAGGGTAGAGTAGGGTAGAGTAGGGTAGAGTAGGGTAGAGTAGGGTAGAGTAGGGTAGAGTAGGGTAGAGTAGAGTAGAATATAGTAGTCAGTTGACGGGAGCGAAGCCCCGGGCAAAAGCTAGTACTCTATAAATAAAACCCTCAATATTTTATAATCAATGCGGACGCTAGCGTTTAACCTAAATGGCGCGAAATCACGCGCGGACGTTCGCTTGGTTTCTGAGTGGTGATACAGATCTCCAAGTTTAAAAAAAAAAAAAAAATGAACCCTGTATTTTTTTTTGGCTGGGAAAATCATCTTATGACAAATCCTAATCTTGGGCGGAGCGGGAGATAGTATCAGACTTTTACTGACTAAAAACCCACTCCTGTTCCTTCTTTACCTTCGTCCCAGGTTTCACTTTCACACTACCCGTGCCCGGCTTCGACCCTGCTGGGCCCCTACGATTTGCTGACATCTCCTTGAAGCGCGCGTGGAATAATACGCGCCGTCGATGACTTAGGCATGGTCCGGAGGGTCGGACGGCGAGCTACACGTTGCTCACCGTCCGCGAGCCCGCGCCTACGGTGGCCGAATATTCTTGTCTTTTACGTACATTGACTTTAAGTAATAAGACGTATTTTATTTGCCCGTCATTTTATATGCAGGTCGTTTAATATTGATATATATAGACCAAAATCATTAATATACAAATATAAAGGGTTTTTAATACATCAATGACCATAATCTATTTATTTACACATTGCCGATATATAGAATACCTGCTGATCCAGCAGGTATTCTATATAACCTAGGAATTGTGTACATTATCTGGGTAAAGTATGCAATGGACAACAATAGGTACTCAAAATATTTCATATATTGCCAGAACGCCCCAGGTATTTTATACATTGCCCAGATATCAATCTACTATATAAAAATAAGTCGGGTTTTCCTTCCTGACGCTATAACTCCAGAACGCACGAACCGATTTCTACGGTTTTGCATTCGTTGGAAAGGTCTCGGGCTCCGTGAGGTTTATAGCAAAAAAAAAATTCTTCTTCTTTTAATCACCAAACGAAATGTTACATAAAACGAAGCCATCTGATGGCGAAACGGAGTTCGCCGGGTTTGCTAGTATTAGTATAGAATACCCAAATAATACAGGGTACCGATTAACATATATATACACACACAAATTTTAGCCTTTACAATATTAATTTTATTGGAGATCTTTGTGTTTGCTTTGTGTGTTGACGTATTGAATATTAATGATTTAAATGTAACTTTTTTTGTTTGTTTTGTGTATTGACATTTTGACCTTAAATGATTTAAATGTAATATTTTTTTTAATATTGATTTTATTGACTTAATGACGTTTAAAAATTTGTTATAATTAGCATGTATGCAGAAAATATTTGTAAGCCGATGACGGTTAGACATAGCGTTCCTTAATAATTAGAACATCTGTACCTAACCCACTTATGCTTAACAAATATAAAATATTTGTATTAGTGTGATTTTATTCGTTCGTCTTCTAATCCTACCTTCCTATTGGCAATACCGAGAAATACCCTTTTTCCTCTTCCAGCTGAATAGAATCGCTATTCTAATAGGATTATGAATTGCATTGAAATTCTACTTCCTATTTCTAAAAATGTGCTCGTGAGCGCTAAGCATGTGTGCGTCGGAAAACTTCGGAAACAAAGGATTTTTCTTTTATTATACTTTATAGATAAGAGCTTTTAGAAGTAGCTTCTGTGTTTTTAAGTCCACGAATAACCGTTTCAGAATCTAAAAGTGGGTCAAATGTCAAAATTGACCTAATCGGTTCTGTTCAGTTTTTTTTTAATAATAATATTCCACATCTTTTACGTCTACTGTTCCACGCGCGCCTCTAGGAGATGTCAGCAACTGTAGAGGCCCAGCAGGGTCGAAGCCTACTGGGGCCAAGGATCTGCTTCTGAAAGGAAGATTCGGCTCTGGTACGTAAGGCAACGAAGGAACAGTACTAGGTTTTTAGTCAGTAAAAGTCTGATTATAACTCCTGCTCCGCCCAAGAGCAGGGAATGTCATAAGATAATTTTATTAACGACAAAAAAACATGTTTTACGTCTTTTAATTCCAAACTAAACAGAGCTTATGCTATGAGTACCAGACAACTGATAAACATACATATTTATAGATAAATACATACATATTATAGATAAATTACACTCAGACACACAGCAGGCCAGTCAAGATGAGATAATGATAGGAAATTAATAAAACAAACTTCTTTTCTCGTCTTGGGTGGGCATCGTGACCAAGACCACGTTGGTGGCCACGACCTCCAGCATAGCAGTCAGGGCCACCAACAACTAGATCAATAGGTCAGTCTTTTATAAGGTTTATGGCTGCAGGAACGTTTGAAAGAGTTAGTTAAAGTCTGACACATCCTTTCAAATAAAGTCCATTCTAAATCTTATTGCTGTAGCAATAAGACTACTTATAGTTTGTGTAAAAGTTTTGTTACTATTTTGTTATATAATAAAGTTTATTCTGTTCTATTCTGCTGTGGCATAATAGATTAATTGAGCTGTGGTAGCCGATTGGTAACGGCCCCGACTTGCGAGTTGTAGGTGCGGTTCAAACCCAGCCAGGCGCATTACTTTGTGTAATTTATTTCACCACTACTGCTCTCAAAACGGTGAAGGAAAACGTCGTGAGAAAACCGGCATGTCCGAGAACAAAAAAAATCGAAGACATGTGACATTCACCAACCCGCACTGGGCCCGCATGGTGGATTACGGCCCATTTCCTCTACTAGAGAGGAGGCCTGAGTCCCAGCAGTGGGAACACTGAAAGGCTGATTATGCTATGTTATGAACAGATAGCGGCACGCATCGCTTTGCGCATCGTACACATCGGCGAGCTAATCACTGTACAAGGATTGCACTCCCCGCCCCAGCATCTCTTTTCATACCAATAAAGAGATCCGATATTTCACATCTGCGTGCTTCTGCGCAAGTAGAACTGTAGAATTCAGCGCTCAAGATCCGTGCTGGTATCTGTAACAGATTGAGTTCTAACTTCCAAACGAACTCACATATCATCTAAAAGACAAAACGCTCATTAGTTAGCCGTTCTAAATGAATAGCAGTTACTAACAGCAATATGTTTGAAAACTATACCCTTGTAATTAGACCAAGAAGTTTGTGTGAGCGATATTATTACATTATTTCATGAAATTCTGTTAAATTCTATGTCTAGTTTAGAGCTCTTTTTAAGCACATATGTGGGAATATAAATAGGGATTTAGGAATAGTATTTCTGTTCAACTTTGGTTTTAATATTATTAAGGTTTTGATGAGGTGAGCTATGAAATTAGAATGTGAAAATAATAATATTGTTAGACTAAAATCATCATCATTTTAAGCTGAAAGACGTCCATTGTTAAACATAGACCTCTTCCAGGTGTCGCCACAATGAACGGTCCTGTGCGTATCACATCCATTGGATTCCCTCAACCTTTACCGCGTCATAGATCCACTTTGTAGGAGGCCTTCCAACGCTGCGTCTTCGGATACGCGGTTGCATTCCACAACCTTTCGACCACTATAGCCACCTATTCTGCGAGCAATGTGCCCTGCCCATTGCCACTTAAGTTTGGCGATTCTTCGTGCTATATCGGCAACCTTAGTTCTCTTTCGGATAACTTCATTTCTGATTCGATCACGAAACTCCGAGCAACACTAATTTTATAAAGGCGAAAAATTGTAAGTGTGTATTATGTGTGTGTAAGTTTGTTTCTATGCTGGAACGGCTGACCGGATTTTGATGAAACTTGGTACAAGGGTAGACCATATTCTTATAGACTTTTTATCCCAGGAGTATGTTCCCTTTCATACGGGCAAGTCAAGAGTATTGTGCACCCACATTGCAAGTAATCTTTTAAAACCTGCATTTTGGGGAGTGTGCGCAGGAATTGCATGACGTGATTCCACCATCTCATTTCTACCATCGGACAACCCGACGTACGGCGAGTATTCACCCTTACGTTGTTGAAACCTCTACGGTCCGGGTCAAGCATTTCGCCTCGTCGTTTATATCGCGTACATTGCGTTCTTCCCGTCCTATTATAATTTAGGTGTCTTTAAGGCTAGAGTGAATAGGCTCTTATTAAACTAGTGCGCCTTACCATCAACGATTGAATTACTACTTACCATCAGGTGGGATCGCAGTCAAGCATTAGTTAATATCAAATAAAATAAAAGAAAACCAGCTCACACTATATTAAAGAATTTCTTAATGTCATACATTCGTAATAATTCCCAGAGCACTTGGAAGATATCAACAGAAGAGTTTGCAGACACTATCAAGATTAAACCTTTATAATAAAACTATGAGAGCTTTGTACGAGAGTGACTAAGGATTTATTTTCTTAAGGAACCATTTCTGTAATTAATATAATCACTTGGCTTGGTACATACTGTTTTACATGGAGTAGGAAAGGCAAGAAGGCAAGGGCAAGAGTACCTACTGAGTGTCCACGGCTGGTGTGAAAGTGACACCCGGGGCCCTAAATAGAAGGCAAAGAAGGAACAGGAGCGGGTTTTTTGTCAGTAAAAGTCTGACACACCCTTCAGCTCCGCCCAAGAGCGCAAGATGTCATTGGATGATTTTCTCACCTAAAAAAAACCTACTGATCGAATGAATTATAAAAAACAAAAAAATAAATAAAAAAGTATTTATGCCTTTGAGCTTTATGTCATCTATTGGTAAGCGATGATGTGGTTGACGATGGTGCGCACTTGCCTAGAAGTAATCTATTCTCTAATCTTGACTAAAAGACCATTACGTTGTAGCTATTAGGAAACAGACTACGGCAGGGAATTCCACCCCTGTGCTGTGCGCACAATAAATGTGTTCCCAAAACGTTTTGAATGTATGGATGGGATTTTCACCATCTACCAGAAAATATGGCACGAATATGCACACATTATTGACTGTACCGCCCACTGTACACATTAAAAAGTAAAAAACAAACTGATCAAATCACAGAAAAAAACAAAAGGACAATAAACCAAGTCGTCATGTTGTCTTCAAAACATGACCTTTTTATTTTAACAGTCGCCATTTTATGGGGGCGTTAACACCTGGTTACGCTTCTCTTTGCATTTTACGGCCTTTTTATAGGAATTCAATTGGAGAATGAAATACGACTGGGAATCTCTCTCTTGACATTTACGTTTTTATAGTGCTTCGGTAAAATTATGTGGGAAGTTAAGAGTTTGATTTATTTATTCGTAGAATTCATGTTTTTTAAAGTAAACCCTTATTACTTAGAGAGCAGTGGTGGCCGAGTGGTAACGGCCCCGACTTACGAGTTGTATGTTGCGGGTTCAAACCCAGCCAGGCGAATTACTCTGTGTAGTTTATTTCATCACCACTGCTCTCAAAACGGTGAAGGAAAACATCGTGAAGAAACCGGCATGTCTTAGAACCAAAAATTCGAAGATATGCGACATCCACCAACCCGCACTGGGCCCGCGTGGTGGATTACGGCCCGTTCCTTCTCCTAGAGAGGAGGCCTGAGTCCCAACAGTGGGAACATTATAAGGCTGACTATGCTATGCTAACAATTTATGTACACAAGACAAGAAGAAACAGAAAAATAGGTACAAAAGTGATGTTTATTGCTATAGAAATTTCTGCCGACTCTCATGTCGCAGGTTTGCTGTAAGAAATTTCGTTTGAAATAAGAAGCACCTTTAAGAAAGAAATAAAGATAAAGAGTTTATTTACGTCAAAACACCTTAAAAAAGAAAAACAACTTGACATTTGTATTTGTATAGCTTTTATTTCGACATCATTATTTTAAATTATTATTGACATTGAATTAACATATTTTATTGAAAATTGATTTATTTTATTGAGTTTACGTCTTAAATATTTGACATTTTTGCACACCTCATTGTGTTTGAATATGACGGCCAATGTTTAAACCTGCCAGTTAATTACTATACTCATATTCTAGCAAAATAAATGATTATTATTATTATTAATAAAAAAAAATAACAATAACGACTTATAAGTGGTAGGATATGCGTCACAACCGCGCAAAACGGCCAGCGCTAAGCAAAATGCTAACTCTACTATCTGTATGTCCTTTTTTTTGTGTACATAAATATTATAAATAAATCTATGGGAGCTTTGAGTTGAGTAAAGTGTTTGTTACTATTTTGATGTACGTATTGTATTTATTTCACTTCGTCTCCTATTTAGAACTACTTTAATTTAATTCCCCCAACACTACGTTCACCACCGCATTCACCTCCCAAACAGTGAATTAAATTCCAAATTTAAAACCGCCAACCACTTAAACGTGTTACTTGCGAAATCCTTCACGAAACAGTTGAAAATGAAAATTTAATTTAAATCGTTGTACTGACTGTCTACGCCACAGCAGTGTTTCGGTTACAGCTGAAAGAAGATGGATGATCCTGAATGCATTAGTTTTGAGTGCAAGGCCCTGAGAACGTGAATGCAGAAAAGAGTGATGACCTGGGACATTATAGAGTTTATTTATTTAACGATTTATATACACGCAATAATAAAAGAAAAGAAGAAGGAAACAGAAGAAAAGAGAAAGAAGAAAGAAGAAAACACAAAAGAGAAGAAAAACCAAAGAAGAAGAGTTCCATAATCGTTACTTATTATTACTTTTTAACTGTATTACTCCGAGAGCAGTGGTGGCCGAGTGGTAAGGGCCCCGACTTACGAGTTGTAGGTCGCAGGTTCAAACCCAGCCAGGCGCATTACTTTGTGTAATTTATTTCATCACCACTGCTCTGAAAACGGTGAAGGAAAACATCGTGAGGAAACCGGCATGTCTTAGTACCAAAAATTCGAAGACATGTGACATTCACCAACCCGCACTGGGCCCGCGTGGTGGATTACGGCCCATTCCCTCTCCTAGAGAGGAGGCCTGAGTCCCAGCAGTGGGAACATTAAAAGGCTGATTATGCTATGCTATGCTTATATGCTAACTGTATTACTTAAGTAAAACGACTTTTGTCAAGAATAAAGACTACCTATATTAATAGAAATCGCAACGAATGACTTACTAAAAGGTTACATAATAACCGAACAAGACACTATTCGTGTCTTAATATTTACTGGCAGAACCGATGGTCGATGGGAACGAAAGGTTCTGGAGTGGAGACCGTACCGGAGACGCAGCGTTGGAAGACCTCCCACAAGGTGGATCGATGACCTGGTGAGGGTCGCGGGAAGCTAGAAAGTCTGACCATCAGTATATACAAAGAGTATCGTGGTTCCCAGTAATTGGGTTGTGGAGGTTTAATAGGCAGTCGTTACATGTAAGACACAGGTAATCAGCCATATTCGGTTAGACTGGAATCTGACTCCAAGTTAGTTAGGAAAAGGTTAAAGAGATTGTGACCACATTTTTTCAGATCGTTAACCCAGTATGATTAATGATGATTAGGTCTTGATGCACTTAGCAATTTGTCTCTGCATCATCTAAAGGTTGACTGGTAGAAAATGCCTTAAGAGGGTCCTTTTTCACTCGCCTTTCGCCAACATCGAGCATGGTTTAAATGCTTGTTACTTCATCTAACGCAATCCAACGCGATGTTTGACGAGAAGGCATGGCGAAAAAAGATAGATAACGCCTGAAAACTCTGTTAGCGTTCGATAATTCCGTAATTTACTCGAATATTTTACAAAACTTGTTCCAGGAAATACGTGTTTATTTTAAACCCTTAAATTTTTTTGAATAAAGTTTTTGTCATTTAGAATCTTGATTAAATTTGCAAGGCTTCCATTGTTATACTTTTTTGACTTTTTTAATTTTTGAATAAATTATGAAGTGTCAAAATTCACACAAAATAGCAGATTTTCAGAGGTCTTTACTGGATTAGTTTTACACAAATGTATAAATTGATTTCAATAGAAGCCTAGATAATATTCACAAGATACTGTGTTTCCAAAATATCTAACGAAAAATGTGACATAACTTCATAATCGTGTAGGAGCGGTTGTATGAAAAACAGTGAAAATGTATGTTGAGCTGCATACCCTTAAGGCATTAAAAGTCCGCCTCTGTACTTTTTGTGCATAAAGAATTAAAAGTCATCCAATTTACCTCTCAAAAGAACATTAACCCTAACTTGGCAAGCTACAAAATATTTTCATGAACTAACATGAGAGCAATACCCGCATAATGTGTGTTTACACGCAGCTCATAGCTCCTAAATATTATAATGGCCTTGTTTCTGTTTCTGTTAGGTTAACTTAGAGTTGTTTGGGCCGAGTGCGTACATTATAGATTGTTTGTTACACCACTAGTTAGTTTTCTAACGAGGTTGTTGTGAGTTCATTAATTTTATAGGATAGCAAGTGACATATAATGTTGTTTTCAATATCCTGGGAATATTTGGTTCAGGTTTTGTGTACGTTTTCATTTGGAATGAATGTCATCATCTTTATTTCAGCTGAAAGACGTCCACTATTAGACATAGGTCTCCCCAAGTGTCGCCACAATGAACGGTCCTGTGCGCCTCGCATCCCACGACTCTCATCAGGTCATAGGTCCACCTTGTAGGAAGCTGTCCAAAGCTGCGTCTTTCAGTACACGGTCGCTACTCCAGAATCTTTTTGCCCAAATGTCCATCTGTTCTGAGAGCTCTGAGTGCCCTGCTCTCTGCCACTCAAAATGTCTATAAATTTAATTATTTACTAAAAATTGCTACATACTTATTATACTACCCACTCCTTCGTTGCTTTTCATACCAGAGCCGTTCATTTAATTTCAGAAGCAGATCCTTGATCCCAGTAGGCTTCGACCCTACTGGGCCCATGTGGAACAGTACAGAACAGGCACATGTGGAACAGTACACGCCGTCAACGACTTGAGCTGGATCCGGATGGTTATCGGACGATTGGACGGCGAGCTACCCATTGTTCGCCGTCCGCAAGCCCGCCTAGTTGACGCTTCATGTGACCTGAATGTTTGTCTCGGTCAAAGATTAAGCAAGTCTTGTGGGTACCTTTTCAGTTGACAGCGATTTTTCGACGCCATATTTTGTTTTCTTATTAGCCTGTTTTAGTTAGTTTTCTTTTTTTTTTTGTTTTAGTGTATATTATTAGTTACTAATGTGTGTAGTAGTATCGATTGTTTGATTGAATGTGAAGAGGAAAACGGGTTCGTTGTACTCAGTAAGTTACGAAAAAAAAGTGTTTTGTCACCAGCATTGTGTTTTACCGTGTCTCAATATCCAGAATATGTTTTTTACATATTTATGAAACAATTTGGGACACGAGAATGTCAGGATCTCGGGTATCATTGCTTTGATAGATCTGATTCAAACGGGTAGCAGGTGCTAGGTACTGTATTACTTCCCAGAGGAAGGATATAAGCCAAGTGAAAACATAAAAAACTCGTAATCATACCACAGAAAACTTTAGATGTATTCTAGCATATGCATTTATTTGTTTAGTCTTTATTTTGTACTAGCTGACCTGTCGAACTTCGTACCGCTTAATACTAAGAATAACGCCATCTACTGGCATTACCAGAACGGCATAATTCATTTTATAATGACAGTTTAATTAGAAATGGCGTTGTATTATAATTTTTATTTTCGTGATTTTTCCACCGATAGTGATAGTCCAGGGAAGGTTTAAACCTTCCCTGGACTATCACGAATATTTCAAGACCAAAATTAGCCGAATCGATCCAGCCGTTCTCGAGTTTAAGCGAGACTAATGAATAGTTATTCATTTTTATATAAGTATATAGAAGATAGATAGACAGATGACGTACTTTTTTTTAATTGATATAAACCAGTGCTTGACTGCGATCCCACCTGGTGGTAAGCAGAGATGAAATCATTGATGGTGAGGCGCACTAGTTTATTAACAGCCTATTCACTCTAGTCGTGAAGACACCTAAATTATAGTTGGACGGGAAGACCGCAGCAGGCAAATAGTTCCAGTCCTTCGATGTACGCGGTATAAACGACGAAGCGAAACGCTTAGTCTGGACCGTTGAAGTTTCAACAACGTAAGTATGAATACTCGCCGTACGTCGGCTTGTCCGATGGTAGAAAGGAGATAGCGGAATCAAGTCATGCAATTCCCGCGCACACTCTCCAAAATGTAACCTGTAAAATACCGATAGGCTGGCTACCCTGCGCCTGTGCTCAAGACTATGTAGATTGAACTTAACCAAATCTGGATCCCCAATTAGCCTCTTCGCACGCCTTTTCACTAAGTCCAAAGCTGCTAGATGGCATTTTGCAGCACCAGCACGTACTTATGTCTTTTCTATTTTTTCAGTCAACTGGTAGACGGGTTAACAAAATAAAACCTACAACTCGTAAGTCGAGATAGTTACCACTGGACCACTACTACACTAACTATTTATGTATACTACTGTTTTGTATGTCTGTGTGTATATTCATTATTTTCTTTATATTGGTGCCATCTAAAAACCTAATGAAAACAAAACAATAAAAAAACAATTTAAAGCTAAAATAAATTGTTTTCATCTGATTAAAATGCGTGCCTAGGGACAACTTTTAAATTGTGATGAGTTCTAAAACTGTCATTCGTGAAATGTTAAATTCTTCGCAAATAAAATTAAAGTTTTGAATTTGATGTATTTAGTTTGTAATCTGTTTGTTTATGAGTTTTTTTTTATAACAACTCTTTATTTTCTTAACGTAATATGTGGACTCAGGGCCGTAATTAATTTTTTTTTACACCCGGTGGCAGTTTCTGAAACTGCGGCCCTAAAAAAGTCAGAGCTCCAACCAGGCTAATCCACCTGACGCCGGTACAAGCCGGCCCAACTCGTCGACGGCGCGTATTGTTCCACGCGGGCCTCAGGGAGATGTCTGCAAATTGTAGGTGCCCAGCAGGGTCGAAGCCTACCGGGGCCCCGGGATGAAGGCAAAGAAGGAACAGGAGTGGGTTTTTTGTTAGTTAAAGTCTAACACTATCTCAAGCTTCGCCCAAGAGCGGGATTTATCATTAAATGATTTTCCCACCTAAAAAAAAAACCTGACGCCGGTCCGCACCGGACATGAGTGTTTCGGGAGATGGCTGTTTATGGCGGGAAGAAACGCTGAGGTGTTACTATGGTGCAGATCGCAACGAACTCACGATGAAGTGTATGGTGGAAGTTTGCCCCGTTTGGGCGATACCGCCACGCGCCATCATGTCCTCGTAAGATGCGATCAACGATGGTAACTTGATCGTCCGGTCTTGGTTTAGACCATGTTACGGTGTAAGAGGAAATGGTTAACAGTAACCTTCTTCTGATGAAATGACTGATAGAAAATTTGTTCTTGGTTTGATCATTTCTGCGCCCATCAGAGTCTGTGCCTGGGCACCGCTGACATTATCCTAGTTACGGCACTGTATGGACTATACACCTCTAATTTTTATATAGTGCAAATGCTTAAAAGGCTTATTAGAAAAGGTTTTGTTGTCATTTAGGTAAAGTCTCAATAAATAATATTCAAAAACAGCAATGTTATGAGCGTTTGTTTATATCCCAAAATTTTTACTTAATTTAGGAAATATTTTACAGGCTTATTGATTACTAGCTTTTGCCAGCGGCTTCGCCCGCGTTAAATAAAGTTTTCATTATACAAACTTTGGACCCCCGTTTCATCCCTTAGGGTGTGCATTTTGAAAAATCTCTTAGTTCTCGCCTATGTCAAAAAGGAAGGTTTGTGCTAAATTTCACGCACCTAGTCGTTCTAGTTAAGGCTGTGCGTTGATATGTCAGTCAGTCAGTTTCTCCTTTTATATATGTAGATGAATGATTAGATGACGATCAAAATGGAAAAATACTGGGCGTAGTATTTTCTAGTAGCAATTGTTATGAATAATTGATTCAATTATGAATTTACCAATTAGAATAATTTTTCGTGGCCAATTTTGGGATTCCGTTTTTTTTTTTACTTTTGGCTACACCAATATGATCAGTAACGGGTACGGATAGAGCCTTTTTTTGTACTTATCAAAAAATAGGGGTCGTATGAAAGTAAAACTGCTCCAGGTATTAAGAAAAAATTCTGAACTGAAGACAGGGTTATAATAAAAATGTTTACCTAATATTCCATGTCAACAACGTCTAGGTAATGAAAAATGAAGATTGACAACACAACAAGGCCCTGTATCTTGTCAACAAAGCATGTTATTGCGTTGTTTTGAGGCGAACAAGTAATTTACTTGAATAATATAAAGGTACGTATATGGTGAAAGATAAATATACGTCTGTCATGTATGAATTAGAACTAATGTTTTATATAAATTGCTATGTCAAAGGAGAAATGCATAATAGCATAATCAACAAAGTCAAAAGTTTTTTATTTCACATAGGCCTACATGGGCACTTATAAAACGTCAGAAGCTACTGCACAGCCTTTTAATGTACCCAATGTTGGGACTCAGGCCTCCTCTCTCTAGGAGAGGAAAGGAGAAATGCGTTCGTTTTGTATTTACCAATAGGTAAGAAGGTTTTTAATGCTTCTTCTTCTTAGCGTATCGATGGCAAAACTAGTTAAATTCCTTGTATGGCCCAGTATTCGGCCACGGCAGTGCAGTCCGCTGATGCTGTCATTAGGTCCCTACGTGAACAGGTAACAGGGCACGTGATGCAGGATCGAAGGTGGGACATGGTCTGCGGAGAGCGATTTTTAATTTATAGGATCGTTCAAAAGGTGAAAGCATTGATAAAATATTTCGTAATTCATTGTTTTTTTTTTGCACTTGTTTTTTCCGCCTGACATTGGCCGCGAGAATTTTTGAAAGAGTTACTGTGGTCCTGGAACGCATAGGGTAACTGAAGAACACAGCTGGTGGGGTCAATACAAGTTTGACACGCCGTCTTGCTCAAACCTGGAGTGGAAAAAGTCATTCTATAAAACCACGTCAAACAAAGCTTGGATACGTCATCTTTCTCTCTCGTAAATTCGAGAGGTAAAAAATAAACACCCCTAAAAAAGCTTCTATGGTTGAATGAATTTTCAAGGATCAAACAGATTTTCATTTCTAGCGCATCGATTATTTTCAAAAAAAAAGGTCGTTTTCATTTCTTCATTGCAAATGTTTCTGTTATTAACCAGGGAAAATGTTGTTTCAAAGCAGAAAATTCTTCATATTTGCTGAACATAATATTATTAAAATAATATTATAAATACAAATTTACCTTCAAGCTCTTTCATGTTATATATTTTCCTTCCAGCTTAATGTTCCAGAGATGAATAATGAATAGGAAAATAAAATCAAAGAAAATAGTAACAAAAGGTTTGTGTGTTACGTACGGTACTTGCAGTTGTATGACCTTCTTATTTACCCATTACGTTATCTATACCTAATATGAGATAAATTCTAATTTTTTCTATAATATAGAGGGTGTCCAGCATTTTTTTTTTATAAGATAAATAACAAATAAAAGAATGAGTGCAGATTTTTTTATTTTATTTTTAAAATGTAAGCAAGGTATGCGGATTTAATTTTTTTAAATATTGTCTTCCAAATGACGTTCATTTCTTATAATGTACTCTTCTAAGCGAACCCTCACAAACAAAGAACAAAGCTCTGGGGGAATAGCAGCGATTTCACACCGGATATTTTCTTGAAGAGCAGTTATGGTTCGAGGATTATTGCAGTACACTTTAGACTTAAGGTAACTCCATAAGAAAACATCACACGACGTCAAATCCGGTGATCGAGGTGGCCAGGGTATATCTCCGTACTTGTTAATTAATTTTCCAGGGAAAATTTCCCTTATCCTCAACATTGAAACTCTGGCAGTGTGCGGAGTTGTCCTATCTTGTTGAATGCTTATTAATATATCCACAAAGGTACCGCAAAGAACGCTATCCCTCCCGCGCCTCTACCCCCGCCAACAAATGAATAACAATAATTTAAAGTTGAAAAAAATTCCGCTGGATACTCTTTATAATTCAAATGCTTGCACTGATTGGACAGGTCTACTCAAATATGTGTGGTTCTTTCTTCAAAAGACCATTACATTTATGTTTACTGTATGGACTTTAAAAGAGACTTTGACCCCTGACTTTGTTTTGGTGTTTCTTCTCAGAGTAGTCAGCTAGAAAACACCAACCTCATCTAGTTTAAGCTGACGAAAAAAAAAAACTGACGTGTAAGTGTTTTTTTTTTTAAACTTATTTGCAAAATAAATATCATTACTCTTACAAATAAAAAAAATGTATATAATGATAATAATTATTTTTAGCGTGTCGATGGCAAAACTTGTTAAATTCCTGGCCCAGTATTCGGCCACGGCAATGCCATTCGCCGACACTATCATTAAGTCCCTATGTGAACAGGTAGCAGGGCAGGTAACGCAGGATGGAAGGTGGGACATGACGTAATAATTAAAACGAATGTAATATATTCTAAGAATAATTAATAAGTTTTTTTTTTTTTTAGGTTGGTAATCATCTAATGACTTCCCCTGCTGTAGGGCGGAGTGGGAGGGCGTGTCAGACTTTTACTGACTAAAACCTGTTCTTTCTTTGCCTTCGTTCCAGGGCCCCGGGGTACTCTTTCGCAAAACCGAAGGCCCCAGTAGGCTTCGACCCTGGGCTCCTACAGTTTTGCTGACATCTTCTTGAGGCGCTCGTGCAACACTACGCACCGTCAACGACTCAGGCTTGGCCCGGACGGTTACCGGAAGGCCGGACGGCGAGCTAGCTATTACTCACCGTCTGTACTATCAAATCAAAATAAGAAATTAATACATACTTCTACTTAAAATGTCCTCCACTTGCCTTAACACAGGTCTTTAAGCGTTCAAGCTACGTTTCTATAGAAAGCTATTTGATTCAACCTATTTAAAGGGAATATGATGTTGTGTTCCAACGTGTCTGGAATAACATTATATTCCCTTGTTTCCAATTCCTTCTTTGAGCTGTGTTGTGTATGATATACTTTTAAACTAAATTCCTTTGAACTTAGTTCTATTTAAAGATGCAAAGATTACAGATATAACATATAAAAAATAAGTTAACATTGATCATTTGTTTTGAGGGATAAAGTATATGTATTTTCTTTTTATTTCTAAATTATATGTTAGTTAGTTAGTTTTTTTTCTTCTTCTTCAATGTGTATAGATTTGTTATTAGGGTATTATTGTTTTTATTAAATTTATTTTTTTAGCTTGTAAGTTTCTACTGTACAACGCCTTGGACATCCTCTGTAACGTTGTACAAGTTCTTGTAACTAAATAAATATTTTATGATTATTCTAATTGATCTACGGATATAACAGTTTTGTGATTGTTCTATAGATCAAACTAACTACACTACTGTTTGAACTATAGCTACTCTGCAGATAAAACATTTTTTATGAGAAGTTGTCACATCATTTTTATATTATCTCTTCGCGTCTATCTGTGGAGGAGACTTAACATACTTCTTCAATTTATTATTTGGCAACAACCACCAGTGTATCTCTCCGAACTGTACGTAACTTCTCATTATTTACCAGCATTGTAGAGATTAATATTTCAGCTTTAAGTAATAACAAAGTGCTTTCCAAGCTGCATTTGGGATCACGGTCGTTAACACACACGTTATTATTAAAACATGAGTCTCTGACGGTACGGGCACCTACGATTACGTGCCAGGGTAAATACTTGCCAGGGGACTGACGGGTTAGTGACCGTGCTGTAATATAAGTTTGGCCAGTTAAGTTAGTTTGTGAAATGTTTCGTCTGAGTTTGTACACATGTATTTGTAATTTGTGTAAAATGTTTGAAGGCATGGTTGGCGTAGTGGTTGAGTTTATATATTTGTAAACGTTTCCACGATACAAGGGAAATTACTAGGTGAAGAGCAACGTTTAAAAAAATATTTACTTGGATTGGAAAAGTGTAAGTGTCTTGTAATTTTAATGCGTTTTAAATTTTAATATCTATATTAAATTTTTATTTTTACTTTATTTGCAATGTTCTCACATGATAGCGACAAGAAATATATAACAGAGATATTTGTAATAACAAAACATGATTGAAAAGAGTGTCCAAGGAGTTTCTTGCACATTCTTCTCCATAGAGATCAACGCTTTGGAATGAGCAATTACCATCATTTTTTTTTTGACCGACTGACTACTTGACATTTCAAAAGTGCCTGTAAATGGTTTATTTGAAATAAAATGCTTTTGATTTGATTTGAATGTCAGTCTACATTTGAAATGAAATTTACACTATGAGGCGATATGGTAGGTATTTTGATTACGGTGGCCTATCGCGACAGAGATTATATTAGCCAAGTACGCTGGATATTTTATAGAGTATAAGTGTGTGCGCAAGAAAGGTGCACTTCTGTTTATTTTTCTCTCATAGTTCTATGGGACGACCATTCGATATGACCGGAAAGAGAATAGGCACAGGCCCAACGGTTTCTACAAAGTAATTTGAAATAAATAGTACTTATTGCTCTACCCGGGAATTGAAACCAGGTCCAATGATCAATAGGTAGTTAACTAAAAAATTAAACTTAATTAACAGCACCGTTCATATATTTGAGTCTTGTATTTTCGTTAAAACACATCAGTACCTATACAAATCTTTTGGTGATTATTGTAATTTTAATATCCGTTATCCCAATAGCTTTCCTTTGCCCAATATAAAAACCGATCTGTATCGAAGAAACTGTAATCCCATGTCAATTAAACTATTTAACAAATTACCGAGTGACCTGAAAGACTTACCCATTACATTATTCCGAAGAAAATTGTACTCCTGGTTAGTCCATAAATGTTTCTATACGACCCAGGAATACCTTAGTTATAAGAATAAAAAAAATACTGTAACACCTCGCTATGTTCCTATTAGCATAGTCGGCTTTATAACGATCCCACTGTTGGGACTTACGCCTCCTCTCTAGGAGAGGGAATGGGCCGTAATCCGCCACGCGGGCCCAGTGCGGGTTTGTGGATGTCACATGTCTTCGAATTTTTGGTTCTAGGACATGCCGGTTTCCTCACGATGTTTTCCTTCACCGTTTTGAGAGCAATGGTGATGAAATAAATTACACAAAGTAATGCGCCTGGCTGGGTTTGAACTCGCGACCTACAACTCGTAAGCCGGAGCCCTTACCACTCGGCCACCACTGCTCTCCTATTAGTGCAATAATAGCCAGTTAAGTTAATATGTAATTTCAGGTAATTAAATGTTAAGAGTATGTATAGGTACCTAAGTACCTAACCATTCCTTTTAATTATTATTTTAAGTTTCGCATACCAGAAATGGTGAATATGCGGATCTTTACTGTTATATTGTATAACGTAACGTAGTCATGTACCATATATATCTACCCACATTATGCGAATAAATTATTTGACTTTGACTTTGTGATTGATTACTTGTGTTTCGATTACAAAAAATATTTCAGTGGTAGTAAGCTACAATACTAGTGAGGCTCAGAAACGACATTATATAAAAAATGCAAAGATTCCTGTAGAATATATTACAACAGCGACGTCACGAGAAAAACCTCGCATTTTGTTCCAGCGATTTCCGCAGAGAGAATTGCAAAAGAATCTAAAATGTAGCAACCGATTCAAGGGTAAGCGGGAAGGCTCAGTCGAGAATGAATGGCAACAGGTTGGAATTACGTTGAGATTTTTTGTTATTTCAGCGGACGGTTTTAGTAACATACCAAAATACGGTTGATGGCTTTGCTTAGGAGATTTGTGTTTTTAAAATGAAGTTGGTTGATTAATATAGGAATTAGTGTGTCCATTCCAATGACCTTACAGTCACTAGACGCTTCATGCTTGAACAAGCGCACCAAAACTAATCTGTAAACTGACCAAGGTACGGGGGAGCAGGTACTGCGTTCTGATTGGTGCGGCATACTAGGGATGAGATAGCTTTAAATAAGTCTTCAGTCAAATTGTCTATTTATATATTTTTTTTAACAATATTTCGTACAATTATTAATTGTTACTTTAGTGTAGTAGTAGATAAGTACAAAAAATAGTATAAATAGTAAATAGGTTTTTATTTTATCGATAACAGAGGTGGTCATAAGAATTGGTACATCACTAGTCTTGTTCAAACCTACAGTCATGACCAGTATACGTTGAATTCCGATAAACAATATCAGAAAATCAATGTATTAATTGTAATTAACTTACTGATGAAATGTTTTGTCATCTTTACGAATACGCGAAGTCTGGTTGTTGTTACCACACCAAAGTATTGAACAAAGGGCCATTGTTACATTTATTTTCTAATATTTTTATTAACTATCGCGTACGTGTTTAGGGCTCAGAGAAGTGGACGATACTTTTTTGGAAATTATTCTGTAGCGACCTGCATCAGATCTATAAGTCATATGTGTTGACAGATATGTGTCGCCTGTTATTAGACGTCTAGTGGCTGTAAGGTCGTTGGTTCATTCAAAAATTAAGTTTAGTATTTGACCCGTAAAAGATTTATTTAAACGAAATTTTCTCAAAAACCACTTATTCGATGTAGGTGAAGTTTGTATTATTCAAATGCATATTTTTCAAAAAATAAAAATAAAAATATATACAAAGGAAATTGGCAGTTGAACTCTGTAATAAGTAATAAACAAATTACCGCTTGTACGAAATGTACGATCGCAGCAATCGCATCTTATGTCTTTGTATTATTTACACCATTTCATAATATAACATCAGTACACTCTAAAAAAGTACTTAAATGTATATTAGGTTCCCTTCAATATGAATAGATTCATTCGTTATATGTATTTTGTTATAAAGTAAGTATCTTCCTATAGAACTGGTTAATTTTAGTTGTAGGGACACACAACTAAAAACAAAAAAACTAATAATATATATATATATATGCAATCAATAGAACCGACTTCCAAAGGCAAAAAATTAAAAAAATTCAAATGAATAAATTTTAGAAGTTGGTATCAAAAAACCAATGAACGAATCTCCGGGTCGAACAAAGAAACTCCTTTTTGTAGTCGGTTAAAACCAGACTCATATTTCCCCGTTATTATTAAATTTATCAAATTATCCTTCAAAACACGCTTTTACTTTTAGACACATAAAAGTAATTCATGAAAACAGCTGGGAACAATAACTTCCAGTACAAAATGTGAAAAAAGTACAATATTTTCGGATAAAATAATGTTATCGTTGCGCTGTAGAAAAGTATATCGGAATCTGAAACAGTTTGTAGTTGAGCTGAAAGTTTCAACTTTGATTTGCTGTGGTCCAAGTCACTGAGTCACCACAGAGTATTGAAAAAACAGTATACCAACATCTACACACCTTTCTAAGTAGACGGCATTTTTTTGTGGTGTAAAATCATGTAATGACTTCTGTGGTTATAGGGTGGAAGAAAAGGGCGGGTCTCACTTTTAATGACTAGTACCCTTTGCGTTCCAGGACCATGGTATCTCTTTCAGAAATTCACCGTGTCCCTGGCGGTCATCGGTCCCATCGGTCTTTGGACCTCTATACTTTCGCTGACATCTCTTCCGCCTCAACCGACCGATCTCCAGTCATCGTCATCATAACTGGACGGCCGGACGACGAGCTTCTGTTGCTCGCCGTCCGTTACAGCCTTGGACTGCTGTAAGTTAGGTACTAGCTACATTATCAGTGCAGACTTGTAATACTTTACTTTTTAAAACATAATTCCGTCTACCATGTATGTTATGGTACGAAATAAGTAATTCGGAGTTCGATAAGAACCGTCCTGAGTCAACAATGAGTTGTGGTTGACGTGCGCTTCGAATGGTTCGAAAGAGCCACTGCGGTCCTGGAAAGCAAAGGGCAGGTGAAAAAACATGGATAAGTCAAAAAAGTCTGACACTCCCTCTTGTTCCCCTTGGAGCCTGAGAAGTAATTTGATGATTTGCAAAATAATAAAAAGATATTGGGGACTGTGGTTATTGAGCAAAAATATGCACCCATCTGTCGTCACCGTAGGCGCTGGCTTGCGGATGGCGAGTAATGGGTAGCTACCCATTGCTCGCCATCCAGCCGTCCGGTAACCGTCCGGACCGAGCCCAAGTCGTCTACGGCGCGTACTGTTCCACGCGCGCCTCAAGGAGTTGTCAACAACTGCAGGGGCCCAGTAGGGTCGAAGCCTACTGGGGCCAAGGGTCTGATTCTGAAAGGATGACTCGGCCTTGGTACGAAAGGCAACGAAGGAACAGAAGTGGGTTTTTGGTCAGTAAAAGTCAGACACTATCTCACGCTTCGCCCAAGAGCGCGAGATGTCATAAGATAATTTTTCCACCGAAAAAAAAAACCATCTGTTGTATCTATTTTATATGTAACTAAACACAAGTATTAGTAAGTAGGAGCCCATCCCATGAGCACGTCTGCACCACACAAGTGATAGAAAGAGAATGAAACAGAGGCGCCATCTTAAGTCGCACGCCATATTTAATGTACATTTTTGTATATGCAACGCCATTCTTAACCTTGATTAAGTTTAAGGTCACTGTTTAATATTAAAGCATTTTGTAATAGTTCTATAAACGTACAGAAACATAGATGCTTCAATAGTCCAAATGTATATTCACCTTTATCGAAATTCTCTATCTAACATTTATTAAGTGTACCTACTGTCTATATTTACTCTGTGACACAATATCAGTTCATGTTATCTACTTGTAGCTATGTGTAGTGTCGTTGAATTCACTTGGAAACCTCGCTCCATATGGTAATATTACTTGCTTGCCGACTTCTTGTTTTTGATATAAACCACTTTCTCGTAAATTCGGAATAAGTGACATTATAGCAGAAAGTTTTGTATGCCATAAGCAACTTGCATTTAAGGTTGAGCGCAGACTTGAGTCACGACAGTTTTAAGACAGACTATTTATTTATTTATTTATTAAAACATTATGCACAAGTAGGAAACACTGTACAAAGGCGGACTTAATGCCTTAGGGATTTTCTACCAGTCGACCTTAGGGTGGTGCAGAAACAAAACATGGTAGGTGCAGCTTAATGGTAAAGAAATAGAAAAGACATATAATAATAAATATATACTTAGATACTTACATACAAATTAACAATCTATTTATGAAGAACGAATCCAACAAATCAACGCTGTGATGATTACACACTATTGCTTTACCAAACATAATTATGAAGACGCGCAAACTTTAAACAAAGCGTCATAGACAAAATTGTGTAATACTTACAAAAACTGCACAGCGACAAGTCTAACTAACGATTGGCGGCTTTTTGTATGTATGTGGGCACTCACATCAACGACAAAACCACAAAATAGACAGGTACAGAAGTCAATCTATACCGAAAGCGCGCTCGAGTAACGCACACATAGACACCGATCACGGACTCGATAAACATAAGCACAATCAGCCTTTTAATGTTCCCACTGCTGGGACTCAGGCCTACTCTCTAGGAGAGGGAATGGACTGTTATCCACCACGCGGGCCCAGTGCGGATTGGTGAATGTCGCATGTCTTTGAACTTTTTTTGGTTCTAGGACATGCCGGTTTCCTCACGATGTTTTCCTTCACCGAAAACGGACACGGACGGACGGTCTTCACGGACTCGATATCTCGACTCAATTCAGCTCAATGCGAGCTCGGGTGCTATCCTTGTGAGACACGCGTTTTTGAACTTTTTTATGGAGTAATAACCAACAATAATAAAAAAAAAAACCTTATTCTAACTGTTCAGTAGACGGTTGTTTAAATTCAACATTAAATAGTAAATTGACGTTTTTTAGGCTACCAGCTATTTCAAAGAGGTAAGTAGATATTTGCTTGGCTTGTTTTAACGTGGCACATAACAGGCCTCGCGCCGAGAAAGAAATGATTTTGTCATGTAATATTTTAACAATTCAGATTAGGTAGGCATTTATCACCGCGCCCAGTCGCACTCGGATAGTTTGGCGCCACGTTGATCGTCGAGCGTAGGTATGAAAAGTGAAGTACATACATGGGATTGACTTCTGTACCTATTTTGTGACAAAACAGTCTAGTGACGTACCTCCTCTCTAGTAGTCTTGTCCTAGCGTACAGAGAGTAAACACGTCGCATCATGTTTACAGACGAAGAACTCGTAGAAAAAATAATACAACAGTATCGATAAAGTTCATTTTGATACTGATAAGGAATTGCGAATAGACAAAACAGTTTCGTTTTAGGTGTGCGACGTGTCGTAGACATAACAGTTTCGTTTTAATTTTAAGGCAGACTTGTCTATGTCTATGTGAGAAAAGTCTGTCTTAAAAGTGTCGTGACTCAAGTCTGCGCTCAGCCTTAGACACAGTTTGCAGTCAAAAAATAAAATTGAATAACTTTAAAGTTTTTATTTACATTTTCTATGTTATTTTATTAAATTTCTAACTTAGCGTTCTATATTAAATGATTTGTATCATAGCATCTATAACTATTTCACTTTTATACTGTTGGCTGTTGTTTATTACTTTAAAACAATTCGAGGGGATTTAGCGCTGATAACTGAAATACATGGCTATTTCGGTTACAGATGTTCGGTTGTTTTTAGGGTTCCGTACAAAGAGGGTAAAAACGGGACCCTATTGTTATCACTTTGCTGTCCGTCTGTCTGTCACCAGGCTGTATTTCATGAACTGTGATAGAATGTTGAAATTTCCACAAATGATGTATTCCTGTTGCCGCTATAACAACAAATACTAAAAACAAACATAATGAAATAAATATTTACTTTTTGAACGTGATTTTTTGCCGTTTTTTGCTACCGTCGGTGCGGAACCATTCGTACACGAGTCCGACTCGCACTTGGCCGGCTTTTTTAGTTAGAAATATTGCGAAAAAAAATAATAACGTAAAAGTATTGGATTATTTTATGATTGAGAATATTATTGGTTCCTACAGCAGATCCTGTAAGATTTACCAATCGTTCAAAAGATATAAAAATTTTACGACACGGAAAACTATAAAGCAATACGATCTTCTTTGAGTTCAATCTCGTAATTGAATTATAATATTTTTATAGCTACGCCCGCAGCAACTGACACGAGGATGAAAATGATCCTTTGTTATTTTTCATGTAGTAGTTGAAAGGCTTGTGGTTAAAATATTTGGGTGGGTCTACAATAGACGAGCCGAATACTAGAGGAGCACGAGTGGAGCGTAAGCGGAGCACAAGCAGAGCACGAACGGAGCGCAAGCCAAGTTACGATCGTTTCGTTTGCGTCGAACGCCTCGAGTAGGCCACGCCTCCGATTCCTTTGTTCTGACGTCATCTCAACGCTCAGTCACGTGGCAGAATAAAGAAATCGGAGGCGTGGCCTACTCGAGGCGTTCGACGCAAACAAAACGATCGTAACTTGGCTAGGGGGGCTGAGCTCAAATTTGTGTAGTGTCGCTCGTGCGCAGCTTCTCTAGAGTCGGTCCCTCTACGCTAAACGCATCTTTATCAGCCCCCGGGTCGATCTCCGATCCGGGTTCGTAGATGGGTGACCGTCTTAACATACCAAGATGCTTTCGGAATGCTGTTGATCCTCAAAGAAAGATGTTTGACAGTCGATATGTATAGTCAGAACGCCGTATCTTTTTAGGGTTCTGTAGCCAAATGGCAAAAAACGGAACCCTTATAACCGGGATTCGTCATGTCTGTCTGTCCGTCCGTATGTCACAGCCACTTTTTTCCGAAACTATAAGAACTATAGTTATTGAAACTTGGTAAGTAGATGTATTCTGTGAACCGTATTAAGATTTTCATACAAAAATACCAAAAAAAACAATAAATTTTGGGGGTTCCCCATACTTAGAATTGAAACTCAAAAAAAAACCCATCTTACCCATACGTGTAGGGTATCTATGGATAGGTATTTAAAAATTATTGTTTTCTAAACTGAATTGTTTGTGCGAGAGACACTTCCAATGTGGTAAAATGTGTTTCCTCCCTGCAACTTCTAAAATAAGATAATGATAAAACTAAAAAAAAATATATGATGTACATTACAATGCGAACTTCCACCGAAAATTGGTTTGAACGAGATCTAGTGAGTAGTTTTTTTTTAATACGTCATAAATCGTAAACCGCAATTTACCTTTCAAGTTTGTACAGAACCCTCAGTGCGCGAGTCTGACTTGCATTTGCCCAGTTTTTAGTTAAGTTTTTATAATAGTCATATTTAATGTTAATTATTTGTTGTTATTGTATATAATAGTCATATTTAATGTTAATTAATTATTTTATGTTTAAGCACTCTCTAGTCTGAAGCTCAGGTTTAACCTAGTTCAGGCAAGTAAGCAACTATGTCCTTTTTAAATATTTAATATACTTTATTGTAAATTTATTATTATTTAAAAAAAGAAGCTAGACAATCTGCCACTCGTCTGGCCAAAGCTAGGTTAAGTGTTACTTTAAGATTTCTTGTGCTCATGGGAGCACGACGGATGGCTGTCATGTCATGCGTTTCGAGTTTCAACCTGGACTGCTGGACATGGCTTTCTCCAAGCGGGTCCACATCGATCGCTCCTGTGTTTCTTGTATCCAGTAGACTCTCGTGGCTCTCACTAGGTCATCGGTCTACCTTGTAGGATTTTTTTTTTCGGTGGGAAAATCATCTGCTGACATCCCCCGCTCTTGGGCGGGGCGGGAGATAGTGTCAGACTTTTACTGACTAAAAACCCACTCCTGTTCCCTCGTTGCATTTCGTACCGGGGCCGAGTCTTCCTTTCAGAATCAGACCCTTGGCCCAAGTAGGCTTCGACCCTGCTGGGCTCCTACAGTTGCTGACATCTCCTTGAGGCGCGCGTGAAACAGTACGCGCCGTCGACGACTTGGGCTCGGTCCACCTTGTGGGACTGTGTGCATAAAAACTTGACAATAGATAATGTTGCACGTAATTTAATTTTATAATCTACAGTTAAACGAAATTACAGATTTATGGGGCTTACACATTGAGCATAATAAAACTCTAATCTTCATACATGGAAAAAATCACAAAGAGCGTTTAAAAATTTATAACACACGTACATTACGCGTCTGGCACGTCTGTGTACCATCAACAAAAAAGTTGATTAAAACATTTTTTTTATCAACAATTTCTGAACGAATTTTTACATTACATTGCAAAGTTTGTTTTACAAACGAATTCCGATAAAAAATGGCGGACATTTTATTTAATCCTCTTACTTTTTGCAATACAATTAGGTTTTGTGTTCGTGGTCAGATTTTATAATAAATCTTGTTTTTCGATTGAGTTTTGTGTCGTTACAATTTGTATGGAATAATACAATTGCTTTAGTATGAATTATTTATTGTTTCATTGTGAGAAAAAAAATAAACCGGAAGCGGTTTTGTGTTTATAATACGAGTACTAGCAATCCGAATTTTTTTTTTTTTTAATTGATATAAACCAGTGCTTGACTACGATCCCACCTGATGGTAAGCGGAGATGCAATCATTGATGGTCAGGCGCACTAGTTTATTAAGAGCCTATTCACTCTAGCCTATATTATAGTTGGACGGGAAGACAGAAGCAGGCAAATTGTTCCAGTCCTAACAAACAAATTATTTCAAAATAAATACAGTTTAAGGATTGCTTTGTTAGTAAATAACCAACGTAATATCCCCCAACCCGTACTGGGCCGGAGTGGTGGATTACGGCCTATTTTCTTTTCTAGAGAGGAGTTCTGAGGTAGGTACAGTATAATGTTGATTATGCTTTAACCAATGTAATATAATAATAACCTTTTTCTAACTTCATACTTGTTTCTACTGTGTGAATTTGTGTGTGGCAAATAAAAGTATTTTACTGTTTTTCTTTTTTTAACACGTTCCGGGACACTTGACTATTTTCAGATGTTATGATATGACCCTTCAAAATTCCATACATTTTGTCATACCGTCTACAGCCGTACTACCATATTACATTATATTTTTAATTTTTTAATATGACAAATACGGCTACAGACGTGGATACCACTGTACTTGTATGGATCAGTCTACGCCTATAGGCGGTGGAAATGAGTTGTTTAGGTGCTTAAGCGTTGCGTATGTGTGTGTTGAAGAATGACTCGAAAAAAGTTTGCCATGAAACCCACGAAACGAATGAAGTCGCTTAATATGACACTAGATAATGTGCTTCCTTGGAATACTATGGGCAAGCAACGGCTATCGCCGGTTAGCCATATTACATGAAATAATGTTCACCGCCCTTAGCCGTACTGTCCCGTAATGATATACCGAGATAACGTCAAGAGGCGGTGTGTTTCGGAAAGTGTTAATTGATTTTTCTTCACTCTCATTAGAAAACCTAACAAAATGACTACGACAACACATCGTAAAGATACAACAAAAAAATCTTTAACAAAAAATCCACCGCTACGTATTAAAACAAATTTCTGTGCTAACGCTACAAAAGAGAATTTTTGCTTTCGGAACAAAAAAGTTGGTCGGTACGGTAGGAATGAAGTTCGTTGTACAAAGGCGTTACAGTACCTTGTTGATGCTATGCCCCTACGTCTGTGCATTCCGTTGCTTTCTGAATAGTTATAAAAAGAGAAAGAAATGTATGTTTGTCATAAAGTGTTATGTCATATTCATACGCTAAAAGAGCTGAGCACGAGCCGAGCTTAAATTTATGCAGTGTGGACCGACTCTAGAGGTGCCGAACACGAGCGACACTACTCGAATTTGAGGTATAAATTTTTATACACAATGTATTGAGAGCAGTGGTGGCCGAGTGGTAACGGCCCTGACTTACGAGTTGTAGGTTGTGGCTTCAAACCCAGCTAGGCGCGTTACTTTGTGTAATTTATTTCATCACCACTGCTCTCAAAACGGTGAAGGAAAAAATCGTGAGGAAACCGGCATGTCTTAGAACCAAAAATTCGAAGACATGTGACATCCACCAACCCGCAATGGGCCCGCTTGGTGGATTACGGCCCATTCCCTTTCCTAGAGAGGAGGCCTGAGTCCCAGCAGTGGGAATATTATAAGGCCGACTATGCTATGCTATACACAATGTATTTACTAAATAAATACAAAAATATATATTTATTATAATTTTTATAAATACTAGGTCCTGCCCACGGCTTCGCCCGCGTAAAAGTAGGTTTCCCCATACAAACTTTAGACCCCCGTTTCATCCCGTTGGGGGCTGAATTTTCGAATATCCTTTCGTCATTAAAGTAAACCTTGTGCAAAATTTCACGTTCCTCGCGCCCAGTACTTTCAGTTGGGAGTTGATGTATCAGTCAGTTTCTTTCGTTTTATATATATAGATAAATATATATATTAAGAGAGAAACTGACCAACTGACATATCAATACACAGCAGAAACTACGAATATTAGGAGTGTAAAATTTTGCACAAGGTTTTCTTTTATGACTGAGGATTTTTCAAAATATATCCCTTATAGGGATTTTTGTAAGCAGATTTAAAACTTTGTATAGAAAAACCTTCTTACACGCGGGTGAAGCCACTGCTAGTAAATAATAAAAAAAGAGAAACATTGATCAGTCCTCCATCTCAAATGAAGTAAAGAAAAATGTCGCCCAGTTCCTTGATTCTGATTCGTCTGGCCCAATAATACTAGCTTACGTAGCTAAGTGCCTTCGTCCCGGTTTTATCGAAACTCAATAACAGACAAACAAGGGTTTTTGGAGGGCCTTGAGACAATACCTTCACGAAATAAAAGGAATCTATGGCCGATTGTTAGTAGTTCATGGTCGGTATTCTTACCTACTCACAACGTATTTTGTTTGTTTTCTGATGGTGGTTGTATAGGCTTACTTTCTTGCGTTAAGTCCGCATATCGTCGTACAACACCGCTCAAGTCGAAAATTGGCGGTTTTCACATTTGAATGCCTTTAGATGGAGCTGCTCATTGCGCGTCTAACCATTGGTCACATGATATTTGTTTTTTTTTTTTAAATTAATTTATATATACATCTTAACTATTAAATATTATAACTTAAAAAGTATTAAAACAAACTGGAAATAATATTATTATGTACAAACTGGTAGAAAAAAAACTCATAGGGCATCAAAAAATTCGTCCACATCAATGTCAATGGGAAAAGTGCCCAGAACGCTGGCAGCATTGCCACGCTGGATGGCAATCTATATCACATGATATAGATTTCATCCAATTAGAAGCCGTAATTCGAAAAGTAGCGATAGTGTGCAAGTCGGCTGGCCTCTCAACACCGCACAGTTTTTTTCGTTTCCTGTAAAGTTGGTAAAAATGACTTATGTGTTGTTGTTAGCTAAGATGGAGCTACTCATTGCGCGTCTAACCGTTGGTCACATGATATAGACTTCAGCCAATCAGAAGCAATAATTCGAAAAGTAGTGATATCGTGCAAGTCGGCTGGCCTCTCAATACCGCACAGCTTTTTTCGTTTCCTGTAAAGTTGGTAAAAATGACTTATGTGGTGTTGTTAGCTAAGATGGAGCCGCTCATTGCGCGTGTAACCATTGGTCACATGATATAGATTTCATCCAATCAGAAGCCATAATTCGAAAAATAGTGATAGCGTGTAAGTCGGCTGGCGCCTCAACACCGCAAAGTTTTGTTCGTTTCCTGTAAAGTTGGTAAAAATAACTTACGTGGTGTTGTTAGCTAAGATGGAGCTGCTCTTTGCTCGTCTAACCATTGGTCACATAATATATATTTCATCCAATCAGAAGCCATAATTCGAAAAATAGTGATAGCGTGCAAGTCGGCTGGCGCCTCAACACCGCACAGTTATTTTCGTTTCCTGTAAAGTTGGTAAAAATGACTTATGCGGTGTTGTTAGCTAAGGGACGATATGTGTTACTACTGTATATAAACTTAAAGTAGAAAAACTGATCAAATGTGTGTTGAACTCGTGCACCGAGGGATACATACCAATTTTTCTGAATCGCAAAACGTATTTTTTTTGTGACGAAAAGTTAGAAATTTATAGTTTTAAAAATAGCAGTTTACTATATTTGTGCTGTAAGACCTTGCTTCCAACCGCCGCCGGGATTTCCCGATTACCGGCTACCGTAGGCTTGCGGACGGCGAGCAATGGGTAGCCCACCGTCCGACCGTCCGGTAACCGTCCGGACCGAGCCCAAGTCGTCGACGGCGCGTACTGTTCTAAGCGCGCCTCAGGAAGATGTCAGCAACTATAGGGGCCAGCAGGGTCGAAGCCTAGTGGGGCCAAGGGTCTGATTCTGAAAGGAAGACTCGGCTCTGGTACGAAAGGCAACGAAGGAACAGGAGTGAGTTTATAGTCAGTAAAAGTCTGACATTATCTCCCGCTCCGCCTAAGAGCGGGATTTGTTATAAGATGATTTTCTCACCGAAAAAAAAAGTCAATTTTCTCTTTTAAAAATAGCAACAGTGGGACAGTATGGCCTAGATATAATTATAAATAGACCTAAATGTCCCAGATTGTCAGATGCGTTGACCAGAATGGTCCAACCCAATCAAACAGCTTTGTGTACCCTTGTGCAGTTTAATTTATATGTAAAGGTTCCTGGTGAGGTGCGTCTCGAATAGATTGGTTTCCATAAATTGGATCGAGAGTTCCCCGAACAGCCTGCATGTACATGCTTCCTAGATTTCGTCTTAGAGAATTTATTTATTACTAGCTTTTGCCCGCGACTTGGTCCGCGTAGAAGTCGAAAATGGTTTTATCAGGTTTTTTGAGATACGAAAATATGAAATATTATTTATTATCTTTGTCGTGTGTGATAGTCCATTGAATTGTATGGCGAGCGATATTGTATCTTAAGATAAAATATTATATTATCTTAGCCGTGTGCAGCGTGTAGTGAACTCCACTGCGGGCGACGTAACCTACGACAAACTTATTATTTGCGGTTGGTACAGTAATCGGGTCTATAGATCGAACCGCAAAATTAAGTTTGTTTTTTATTGTTTATACTTTTCCGGTATAAAAAATACCTAGTATGGTGCCCAGGATATTAAAAAATAATTACACCAAGTTTCATCGTAATCAAACCGGTAGTTTTTGCGTGATGCCTGAACAAACAGACAGACAGACAAAAATTTTTTTAATCACATTTTTGGATTCGGTGTCGGTCTAGTAACAATGAAAAAAAAAATGCCATTTATTTTTTTGATATCTTCAATATAAAATAAAAAAATGTTCAAATTAAAAAAAATATCTTTTTTAATATTTTCAACGTACAGAATTTTCACTTCTACAGATTTATTACAAGTATAGATTTCTTTATGCACACAAAAGTACAGAGGCGGACTTAATGCCTTAAGGCATTTTCTACCAGTCAACCAATAAATTGAAAGCGCCAGAAAATAGAGTACAGAATCTAAAGCGCCAAACAGAAATAGTCGTTTAAGAAAAGACTAGCTTGTGCCTATTCTTGGAATTGTCATCACTGCCTCAGAAACTAAGTATTCGTAGCATAGGAACGCCAACTTGCGTAACGAACGAAATACAATTAAAACTAAAAACAGTCACAAAGACTCTCAACAGCTGTCTCATTAGTGCGAATTTTCGGCAAAACTTCACTATAATAATACCAATTATTTCGTCCATTTTATCTTACAGTAGACTCGGAGGCAATTTACCCGTAACACTTTGAGTTGCTCTACCGTAGTGTGCAGTTTTAATACAATACAAGGCCAGTGGACTCTCTGCTCCGACTTTCGGTACCTCGGGTCGCTTATCCAAGGAGATGGCGAGGTAGACCGAGACGTATCACATTGGATCAATACAGGATGGATGAAATGGCGACAGGTCACTGGAACAATTTGTGACCCACGGATGCCCCTCAAGTTGAAGGGTAAAATCTACAAGTCCGTGATAAGACCTGTCATACTGTATGGATCAGAATGTTGGGCTGTGAAAAAGACGCATGAAAAAAGATTGCATGTAGCGGAGATGAGAATGTTGAGATGGATGTGTGGTGTGACGAGAATGGATAAAGTAAGAAATGAATATATTAGAGGAAGTTTGAAAGTGGCGCCGGTGACTGAAAAGTTGAAGGGGAATCGTTTGTCTTGGTATGGTCATGTAAAGAGGAGAGATGAAACACATGTTACTAAAAGAGTTATGAGTATACATGTGGATGGGTGGAGAGGGAGAGGGAGGCCAAAGAAAAGATGGATGGATTGTGTGAACAGTGATATGAAAGAAAAGGAAGTTAGTGATAGTATGACTTTTGATAGGATAGAATGGAAGAAAAAAAACGTGTTGCGCCGACCCCAAATAAGATGGGACAAGGGCAGGAAGATGATGATGACAAGGCCAGTGGACACTGGTTTTGTTACCACTAAAGTACGGTCTTTTTTTTTTCGGTGGAAAAATCATCTAATGACATCCCCCGCTCTTGTGCGGTGCGGGAGATAGTGTGTAGACTTTTACTGACTAAAAACTCAGTTCTGTTCCTTCTTTGCCATTATTCCAGGGCCCCGGGGATCTCTTTCGCATGAGCCATGGCCCCAGTAGGCTTTGACCCTGCTGGGCCCCTACGGTTGCTGACACCTTGACCAATCCTTGAGACGTGCGTGGAACACGTGTTGTACGTGGCCTCGGTCCAGACGGTTACCGGACGATCGGACGGCAAGCTACCCACTGCTCGCCGTCCGCAGCTCACGCATAACACCACGTGACTGAGCGTTGAGATGACGTCAGAACAAAGAAATCGGAGGTGTGGCTTATTCGAGGCGTTCGACTCAAGAGAATCGAAACGAAATGGTCGTAACTTGGTTAGGGGGCAGCATCTGATAAGGACTAGGGAGAAGTCGACGGTGCGTTGTCCATCCACGTGAGCCCCAAAAAGATTTCAGCAAAGATGACGGAGCCTGCAAGGGCTGATGTTTGGGCTTTTTTTTGTCAAGGTTGGAAATCATTTCTTTTTATCATCAAATAACGAGAAAGGCGTGTCAGACTTCTACTGACTAAAACTCACCTCCTTCAGTTGCCCTTTACGTTCTAGGGCCACATTCTCCCAGCCCTATGACTGCCAGAGTCACGGGATTGTACGGAAGAGTCACCGCTGTCAATGCCAAGGGCAACTGAAAGATCACATGTGTGTTTTATTCAGTAAAAGTCTAACATTCTCTCTCGCCCAACCCAGAGCGATTCAATGTTCTAGCTTTTGACGTTTTATAAGTACCGATATAGGCCTATGTTTAATAAATAATGTTGAGCGAGAGAAGTTCGTGGACCAATTTCCGACTTTCTAAAAGAGCTACAAAATAAAGATAAAAGACTATAGGTATACTCTTAATAAACTAGTGCGCCTCACCATCAATGATTGCATCTCCGCTTACCATCAGGTGGGATCGCAGTCAAGCACTGGTTTATATCAATTTAAAAAAAAAAGGTATGCAAGAGCGTCTCTCTGTCAGCGCAAACTAAACTACCCCAAGTTTTTTATCGATTGAATTTTGATCTATACAATTTTTTATCAGTCAACAACGACAGGTACTTAGACTTAAAACCGAATGATAAACTTATATTTATTACGCCACTCGAAGCTAACAAATTATAGCTATAAACACACGAGAAAAACATTCGAATACTAACACGATTCTCCGTGAGGCGCATACCCAATAGGGAATGTTTACTGCCAGTAATGGAAGCTAAACAATTTGTCGGTAAAGTATGTAGATAAAAATTCCTAAAGTCAATAAGCCTCCAGCCGACGTTCCAACGTGCCTGTTCGATCAACAGCATGCCAACTGTTCATAGCCCCTGGTTAACTATGGCGAAGGGATGGGAGCTTGGGATTCGCCGATATTAGTTTCTGGTAGAAACTGTTTTTAGTGATAAGGGTTTTATGGGGGGGTAAAGCGAACCATAAAATTAGTGGAATGTGGTAATGGAAAGAGTTTCGGTTTTCGGTTAATAAAATAAGTTTGAGTCACACATTTTTTTAATGATTTAAAATTGTAATCTAGATAAATTTAATAGTAATAAAAATTCATTTATTTCCATATACCAAAAAATAATTAAATATCAATAATAAAAATGTAAAAAATATGTTTTTAGGGTTCTGTAGCCAAATGGAAAAAACGGAACCCTTTTGGATTCGTCATGTCTGTCTGGCTGTCCGTCCATATGTCACAGCCACTTTTTTCTGAAACTATAAGAACTATACTGTTGAAACTTGGTAAGTAGATACTTCTGTGAACCGCATTAAGATTTTCACACAAAAATAGAAAAAAAACAATAAATTTTGGGGGTACCTCATACTTAGAACTGAAACTCAAAATTTTTTTTTCATCTAATGCTTACGTGTGGTGTGGATGGATAGGTCTTCAAAAATAATAGTGAGGTTTCTAATATTATTTTTTCTAAACTGAATAGTTTGCGCGAGAGACACTTCCAACGTGGTAAAATGTGTGTCTCCCCACTGTAACTTCTAAAATAAGAGAATGATAAAATAAAAAAAAATGTAAATGAGGTACATTACCATGCAAACTTCCACCGAAAATTGGTTTGAACGAGATCTAGTAAGTAGTTTTTTTTAATACGTCATAAATCGTAAATCGCAATTTACCTTTCAAGTTTGTACGGAACCTTCAGTGCGCGAGTCCGACTCGCACTTGCCCAGTTTTTTTATACATATTTTTAATGTTACTTGAAAGATTCAAGCTTCGACGCTGACGTATCTGTACGTTAAAGGAAAAGGCGTTAAAATTATTGTTTCTAAATAAAAAGGGGATATGTCAATATGACGTCACTCAAATAAGACAAGAAATGACATGGCGAGGTGAAGCGAGGTAAGATGGGATCAGGTGTAGTAAGACGGGGCAAGATGGGACATTTAGCATTATTTATGCTGAAAATGGTTTTGTACAAACAAAACGCAAATGTTATAAAATTATGATACAACTTCTGTTGAGTTTGCTAGTTGTGTTATAATTTGTTATGGCGTAGGTCCAACAAAGTGAATTTCTTTTTCTCCTTCTGACCTACACAATAAAGTTACTAGGTATTATGTAACAAGCCGTGGCGGCCGAGTAAGAGCAGTGGTGGCCGAGTGGTAACGGCCCCGACTTACGAGTTGTAGGTCGCGGGTTCAAACCCAGCCCGGCGCATTACTTTGTGTAATTTATTTCATCACCACTGCTCTCAAAACGGTGAAGGAAAACCTCGTGAGGAAACCGGCATGTCCTAGAACCAAAAAATTAGAAGACATATGGCATTCACCAACCCGCACTGGGCCCGCGTGGTGGATTACGGCTCATTCCCTCTTAGAATGAGAAGGCCTGAGTCCCAGCAGTGGGAACATTAAAAGGCTGATTATGCTTATGCTTATGTACCAAGAAAAGATGGATGGATTGTGTGAAGAGTGATATGAAAGAAAAGGAAGTTAGTGATAGCATGACGAGTGACAGGGCAGAGTGGAAGAAAAAAACGTGTTGCGCCGACCCCAAATAACACGGGACAAGGGCAGGAAGATGATGATTATGTACCAAGCCCATCCCTAGCTTTGGAAACGTTAACGTCAAACCTAGATGTTAGTTTCAATATTCCTGGAATAAATGCCCAAAATATGTGTTTATCATCGATTCTAATGTTCCATTGATTTCTCGAGGGATGAAAAGAGTATAGAGTATACTGACTGGCCTTTTGGTCTAGTTGTCAGTGGCCCTGACTGCTATGCCGGAGGTCGTGGGTTCGATTCCCACCCAGGACAAATGTTTGTGTGATGAGCACGATCATTTGTTCTGTGTCTGGGTGTAATTTATCTATAATATGTATGTATTTAGAAATATATAAGTATGTATATCAGTTGTCTAGTACTCATAACACAAGCTCTGCTTAGCTTGGGACTAGACGGCGTTGTGTGATAGTTGTGGAATATTATTATTTTCTAGTACTCATAACACAAGCTCTGCTTAGCTTGGGACTAGACGGCGTTGTGTGATAGTTGTGGAATATTATTATTATATTATATTATTAGCAATCGTGTATGTATTTCAGTTTTCCTTTTGTTTCCCATTTTACCACGGCTTACTTTATCTGTTGGTAGTTTATTTTCAGTCTGAATGTTGCTGAATAACAGAACTGTATTGTTTTATCAGAAAATCAATGCACACCCATACATTTACTGGGAAAAAATGTGAATTTATAAAACGTTTCGTTCAATGTTTCATCGTTACACTTGTAGAGAGTGGAGAGGGATAGCAATTCAAACCAATATCGTTTTTAAAGCAATTTTTAAAGTTCAACTTCATCATCATCATTTCAGCCAATAGACGTCCACTTTTGGACATAGGCTTCCCCCAAGCGTCGCCACAACGACCGATCCTGTGCGTCTTGCATCCACCGCATTCCCGCGACCCTCACCAGGTCGTCGGTCCACCTTGTGGGAGACCTTCCAACGCTGCGTTTTCCGGTGCGGTCGCCACTTTAGAACCGGTCCTATCGACCATCTGTTCTACGAGCAATGTGCCCTGCATACTTTAATATGGAATCTATCAATACATAAAACACTTAACATATAGACACTAACTTATATATACACTTAAATAAAAAATCTAAAAGCTAAAATAAGGCGTCAAAAAACTCCTCCGCATCGCTGTCGACTGGAAGTGTGCCCAAAAGGCTGGCGGCATTGCCACGTTGTATGGCAATGCTTAATCTCTGACCGAGGTAAAAGCCAGCCCTTGGGTCACGCGAAGTGTCTACTAAGCGTTTGGATAGTTTGCATACTAACATTTTAGTTTTGCGATTCTTCGGGCTAAGTCGGCGACCTTGGTTCTCTTGCGGATATTTTCATTCCCAATGCGATCACGCAAGGAAACTCCGATCATAGCCCTTTCCATTGCCCTTTAGGTGATTATAAGCCTTTTGATGAGACCCATAGTTCTACTTACGTAAATAAATTTATACATTTTATTAAACGTCACCATTGCTATATCAGCTGGAAGGCCTTTACTGCAGGATATAGACCTGTTCCAAGGGTCACCAGATCGATCGGTCTTGTTCGTTCTTTATTAGTTTTCTATAAGTGCCCACATAGAGAAAACTGTTTTGTATGTGAAAGAAAAATGTTTGGATTTGATTGAATGTGATTTGCTTCTCACTTCCAGTCAATTCCTGTAACCTTCACCAGGTCATCAACTCACCTTGTAAGGAGTTTGTCATTAGCTTGACGACACGGTTTGGGCAATGCTTGAGCGATTGATTGCTGCGCTGCATGTCGAGTGTTTTTTTTTTTTTTTTATTGGTTAGTAAAATCATCCTTATGACATCCCCGCTCTTGGGCGGAGCGGGAGATAGTGTCAGACTCTTACTGACTAAAAACCCACTCCTGTTCCTTCGTTGCCTTCGTCCCAGGGCCCCGGATTCCGCTTTCACACTACCCGTGGCCCCAGTAGGCTTCGACCGTGCTGGGCCCCTACGATTTGCTGACATCTCCTTGAGGCGCGCGTGGACCAGTACGCGTCGACGACTTGGGCTCGGTCCGGTTAAGATTTTTTGTGGAACAAATATCACATAAATATTTGTTCGACGAAAAATCTTACAGATTGTTATTAATCGGTGTCTAGTTTACATGAGTTTACATATTTTTGAAGACATCCAAGATACAAGAGTAATTCTGTGTAGAACATTGCTTAAAGCCTACTGTGAACATGGTTGGCATCCAAAAGGGAAACCTGGGGTCTAATCAGATTCTGGTGGTTTTAATCAGAAAAAATCTGGTATGCCCTTTCGCCCCACCTTGGAGCAAAGAAGAAGTCATAAGATCATTTCCCACCTCAAAAAAATAAAAAATAATAACAGGACATTATAAAAAAGAGCTATTCCTTTGAATTATCATTATACACCAAATTCTGTCCTTATTAAAAACAACCCATATTCCTTAGCTCCTCTCAAAAATCTCGTTCCGTTCCACGCTCACTTGAAAAGCATCGAATAAATAAGGACGTTGAAACTGAACGCTCCACATTACGGTAACGTAAAGGGCCTTTTATACTCCATCTAATGGATTCGCTAGTAGAAGGTAAAAATGTGGGAGCGAGCGAATAAGGACTTCAGATGGCTTCGGAGTAGACTTGAAAAAAGTAGTGGAGGAAATTGGAGAGCCTATTAAAGTGAAGTTTTATAGAAACATTTATTTTTTGGATATAAAAATTTAAAGAGTACAGACTTTTACTGATTAAAGCGTTGTTGAAACTTCAATGGTCCGGACTAAGCGTTTTGCTTCGTCGTTTATACTGCGTACATTGAAGGACAGGAACGAGTTGCCTGCTGCGGTCTTTCCGTCCAACTATAATTTAGTTGTCTTCAAGGCTAGAGTGATCAAGGCTAGAGTGATCAATAAACTAGTGCGCCTCACCATCAATGATTACGTCACTGCTTACCATCAGGTGGGATCGCAGTCAAGCACTGGTTTATATTGATTTAAAAAATACGCACACCTGTGTTCCTTCAGTTCCCCTTTGCGTTCTAGGACCTCGGGTAATCTTTTCAGAAGGACCCATGGCTCTAGCAGGCTTAGGCTCTGCTGGGCCCTTACGGTTTTGTTGATATTTCTTTGAGGCACGTGTGGAAACACTACGCGATATCGACGATTTGGGCTCGGTCCGGATGGTTACCGGACGGACGGACGGGAATTGGAAAAGGCATTTGGGGATGATTTAAAAAAAAAAATCTTTTCGCTCTATTTTTCAATTTTTTTTATCGCCTGAATCCGATGGATGCGAGACGCACAGGAGCGGTCATTTTGGCGACATTTGGGGAGGCCCATGTCCAACAGATGATGTCTTTCGGCTGAAATTATGATGATTTTTCTTTCTCGCAGAAAACCAGAATTTTGGGAACTTTATTGAGTTTAAAGCTAAGTTAAGTTTTTGGACGATTATAACCTGAGAGTCTCCATTGTCAACCATCACTTACAGTCAGGTGTGATATTGATTAATTGCTGGTTTTTTAAGACAAAAATATAAATAAAAATTAGAATTGCTTGCCATGTGAGCTACAGAAAATGTAGTTGAAAATATCTTTGTAGTTCTTCAGTTTAATTTTACTTATTGCCAAGGGGCTTATCGCGTAAAACGGACTTTTTTATCCATTTTATCCATTTTTCAGTGTATAGATTGGCATGACTTTCAAGGTAAATAAGTGGTTCAACATGAAATTATCTGCCTGTAAAATTAACATGAAATGAACCAGAAGTAGTTAAACGGGCCATAAGTTGATTGGTTATATTAAGGTAATTTTCGCGTAGAATAATTTAAAGATAAAATTGTTTTCTCAATTTTCTCCTTCAAGAGGTAGCTTAGATTTTTCATTGCTTACCAAGAATAAAATTAAGGTTAACGGAAATATAATAAGAAATACAGTGACCAAACATGGCCAAGTGGGAGCAGTGGTGGCCGAGTGATAAAGGCCCCGACTTACGAGTTGTAGGTTGTGGATTCAAACCCAGCCAGGCGCATTTCTTTGTGTAATTTATTTCATCACCACTGCTCTTAAAACGGTGAAGAAAACATCGTGAGGAAACCGACACGTCCTAGAACCAAAAATTCGAAGACATGTGACATCCACCAACTTGCACTGGGCCCGCGTAGTCGATTACGGCCCATTCCCACTCCTAGAGAGGCCTGCGTCCCCAGTAGTGGGAATGTTATAAGGCCGACTATGTGTCCAAACGTTTAGAAAAGGATAACATTATTGGCGATTGTCTTTGCGTCTTGGCCGCATTTCATGACATCGAGAAACTACAAAAACCCGTTCTCTTTGGCCAACTATAAAATACTAGATTTTCGCGATATATCCGATGACATAAGCGGATACCATCTACGTAGCCTTTTAACTTTTGGTTGAAAGGAACATGTATTTTGGCGTTCGGCCCAGATTTGTTGTTCGCCAGCCCAGTTTTCGGCCATCTCTTTTTTTTTGGTTATTTTGTGTGAAACAAAATTCTGCTGGCGGCTTCGCGTGCGTGAAAGTAAGTTTCTCTCTACAAAATTTGAACAAAAAAATAATAATCAAATTAGCATTTATTCCAAATAAACCATTTACAGGCACTTTTGAAATGTCAAGAAGTCAGTCAGAAAAATAAAAATAAATGATGCTAATTGCACATTCCAAAGCGTAGATCTCTATGGAGAAGAATGTGCAAGAAACTCCATGGACACTCTTTTCAATCATATTTTGTAATTACAAATATCTCTGTTACATGTTTCTTCGCTATCATGTGAGAACAATGTAAATAAAAACTTCATTTTATCCTCTTTGATGATGATTTTTGAAAACTCCTCTATTAATGCTCACGTAGGTTGTAAAAGGAAGATTTGTGCAACATTTCACGTTAATAATTCTAGTAGTTTCGGCTGTGCATTGACATTTCAGTCAGACAGTTTCTCCTTCATATAGCTACAGATATATGTAGATAAAAAAAAAACAGAATAAAAGAATAATGGACCAAGCGACAGGCAAATAGTTCGGTGTTCCGCCTGTTTTTCTGACACAAATGTGAAGCTGTATTACGTCAATACCTGTGTTGGATTATATTTGTTTTATTTACTGTAGCGTTGACAGCGTAAGCGGATTTTCCTTTTGTTTCACGTTGTAAAATACAATTGACTATAAAAAAAAGTGGTGGAATAAAAGTTGTGCCATTGAAAAGAAAAATGAATTTTTTATATATATTTTTTTATAAAAAGGAATACCAAACGGCTTCCCAAATTAATAATGCGCATGCAGATCTTCGCTAATTGTCGTATTCCCGGAAACACACGAATCATTGAAGAATTATGCATGAAGAAAATGCACACCAACGGCTCTATATACATATCGTCTTCCGACGCTCGGGAAATACGACCGTTGCCGAACAGTGACGAAGATTTCTATGTGCATTATTACTTTGGGAGACCTGTAATATAGGTACACAAAACGTATAAACAATATTGTAGCTCTCAACGCTGTTCACAGATTAGCTGTAGGATACATAAATAAAATCACTAGGATGACTGAGTAATGCTAAAATTTACATAACCATCGGGCAAATCAATTATGCTCTTTACGATGTTGCATAATCAGCCTTATGAAGCTTCCCTTTCACACACTCCGAAATGTAATTGATAAAAGTGGTTTGAATGATCTTGTGATATGGGCCTAAAACTACGATTCGTTATAGACAATACAATTCAATTTTGGATTAAATGTATCCCAAGAATATGATACTACTACAGATTTTTCAATAATATGGAGCTACGCGTACGTAGGCGTAGGTACCTATGTTATTTTATAAAGGCGTTGTAAAAAAAATATTGCAAATATAAAAAAAAGATTCTCTGAACCCCTGGCATATTATGTTCTACCAGAGGTTCAGTAGTGAGTGAAACCTACACCAAATACGTTGAGGCGTGATTGGTTACAATGTTTCACATTACAATGCGTTCCAAATAAGAATAGGATCGATTGCCATGCTGTGACGCCACGTCATACTGTCAAATCGCAAGAAAATTGGCAAAATTTTCTTGCGATTGAACTGGATCTGGAGAACTGGATTCTGATTAAAATTGTTTCGTTCACAGTTCGTAAACAAATTAAATTTTTAAAATTTCTTGTATCTGCTCACCATAATAATTCTTCGATTTGACACTATGACGTGACGTCACAACATGGCAGTCGATCCTATTCTTATTTTTTTTAAGGCAAAATTTGTTATTTATGTCTGTGTTTTTATGTTTGTTACTCCTTCACACAACGGCTGTACGATTTTGATGAATATTGGCGGTAGACCATATCCTGGAATAGGACATAGATGTTCCCTTAGGATAATTTAAATATCTGTTATTTATTTATTGTGCACATCTACCACAGTGTTGTCTTTTTAACCCAATGGTTGACTGGTAGAGAATGTTTTGTGGCATTAAGTCCGCCTATGTACCACCACTGTACATGAAGTTTAAATAAATAAATAATAATTTTCAAATGTTATGCAAATTAAACCACAGGTAGCAGTTAGTTATTATAATATTAGTTTCATTAATATTACTAGGATTTCCATGTTCAACAGCGTTTGTTCGTGGTCTCATAGCATCAGAAGCCGTTTGTATTTTAGAACTAAACTGATGGACGTACAATTAATCAAACAGGACCTACTAAAAGCTTGCTGTAATTTTGAACACACATTTCATTTGCGTTGCTTTAAAGTGGTGGTTCTCAAACTGTGGTCCGCATGATCTAAAATATGGTCCACGAGAGTCTAAAAATTTCTTAACTTTCCAAAGAAATAATAATAATATTCCACAACTATCACACAACGCCGTCTAGTCCCAAGCTAAGCAGAGCTTGTGGTATGGGTACTAGACAACTGATAAACATACTTATATATTTCTAAATACATACATAAATTATAGATAAATTACACCCAGACACAGAACCAATGATCGTGCTCAACACACAAACATTTGTCCTGGGTGTACCCACGAATCGAACCCACGACCTCCGGCATAGCAGTCGAAATGTAACATTGGTGCGAACCAGGGGCTTGTCATGACGTGTTAAAACATGAAGGGTCCGAGCGTGAAAGAGGGATGAGCTCCATCCTTCTTTCTCGCTCACACCCTTCAATCCTGACATACCCACAGCTCCATCCATTTAACAGTTTAGGTTGTTAAATGTATCGCGTTAAGAGGGTCCTTTTTTACTCGTCTATCGTCAACATCGAGCATGGTTTAAAAGATTGTTTCTTCATCTAATGCAATCCGACGCGATGTTTGATGAAAAGACAAGGCGAAAAAAGAGAGACAACGCTTGAAAACTCTGTTAGCGTTCGGTAATTCCGTGATTTACTCGAATATTTTACAAAACTTGTTCCAGAAAATACGTTTTTTTTTAAACCATAAAAGTTTATGAAAAAAATTGTCGTCATTCAGAATCTTGATTAAATTTTCAAGGCTTTCAAGGATTGTTATACTTTTTTGACTTTTTAAATTTTTGAGTAAATTATGAACCGTCAAAGTTCATGCAAAATAGTAGATTTTCAGAGGTCTTTACTGGATTAGTTGTACACAAATTTATAAATTGATTTCAAAAGAAGCCTAGATAATATCCATAAATAAGATACTGTGTTTCCAAAATATCGAATGAAAAATGTGTAATAACGTCATAATCACGTACGAGCGGTTGTATGAAAAACAGTGAAAATGTGAGTCAAGTTGGATGCCCTTAAGAGTTCGTGGAAGGACCTCTGGTGTTAAATTTCCATCAGAAATATTGTATATTGCTCGTTATTATGGATTTTAAAGAATATTTGTTCTACAAAAACTAACGTAGGTATGTTAAATTAAAATTTATCATACGTTATTTTATTGTTATCATCTCCCTAGCCTTTTTTACAACTGTGTTAGGGTCGGCTTCCAGTATTTTAAATGAAGAGACTGCCTATTAGAACTCCACAACTCAGCAACTTGGCAACACAATACTCCTTAAATAGACTGATGGTTAGAATTTTTGGCGTCGGACTTCCTGTAACGACAAAGAACTACGAATGATAACCGGGACAAATGCCTTATTTTTTCCGAGGCATGGGGCGACAGTAACGTTCTAGACAAACTTAGAAAAGTACATATAAATTGAAATATTCATTGGTACTTGTTATATTTGTATTTGTACGGTTTTGAACCAGCAATCTCATGCATGAGAGACGGGTGCCTTAACCACTAAGTAATCACGACACATCATTTTAATTTTTTGTTATCATATTAAAATTTTCTTCTGAATTTCTTATACCTTTTAACAATAAAGAAACCAGACAAATGTTCGGTACTAAAAAAGGTTGAAAACCACTGCTTTAGTGTTCCATTTTCAAATAGTCCTTACTAAAAGCAGAGCAAACACGTTACAGTAATATTACATTTTCAAATGATGCTGCTCTTGTGATTCTATTCCCACCATTCAAACCATTTAGAACTCTTTTTTCTTAGCAGTAAAACGTTTTTTACGACGCGTATATAGATAAGAGTTACGACTTACTAACAAAGAACAAACTACCCACGCTGTTTATACGCTTTTTTAAAGACCTAATAAGGTCTAAAGAAATCACATTTTTATGTTTCAGTATGGTCTGAGTTTTAATCTCCTGTAGATACTTTTGTCGCTGAAAGTGAATATGAAATCTGAAAATAAGTCTAAATTGAAAGCTAGAAAGAACGAAGAAAATCAAGATAATTAGCAACACGTCAAACAAAAAAAAACAAAGGTAAAAGTTCCACGCTTGCCTCAAGGAGATGTCGAAGCCTACTGGGGCCAAGCGTTTGTTTCTGAAAGGAAAACTTGGCCCTGGTATGAAATGCAACAAAAGAACAGTAGTAGGGTTTTAGTCGGTAAAAGTCTGACACACCCTCGCGCTCCACCCAAGAGCGCAAGATGTCATACGATGATTTTCCCACCGAAAAAAAAAACACACAGGAAAAATATGCATCATCATCATCTATCCATAACAGCCATCGCTAAAAACTACGATAACGCGTTGAAAGTGCGTGCCTAATAGAACAGCATACAGACGTTACATACTCGAATATATAAAAAAGTGCACGGGATCTCCTGTTTCTCGCTCGCCGACGCGCGTTGTCGAGCGCTCATGTGGTCGATTATATAATGAGTAAACACCAGGATGTCTAGACGCGCGTTTGAAAGTGAGAATCAATATTTTGCCATCTGAACATAGCCTAAGTCAATTTACAAGAAGGCTTTTATTTAGTTTCGTATCGTGATATGACTTCTAATGAAGACGCCTATTTTTAGATGAATACTTTGATTTCAATATTACTGTTACCATGCCGCTTACACACATTCATTCAATTTGTCGATTCAAAATTAGAATCACCAGGAGCCAGAAGGATCATTGGTAATGATGCGCTCGTTGAGTCGAGGCTTCAAAGTCTTGAGCATCGACGCCGAGTTGCTAGCATGCGGGTTTTCTACCGGTTGCATTTTGGGGAGTTTGCGTCGGAATTGCATAACCTAATACCGCCAAGATCGTCCCATCATCGAACCACTAGGCGTACGGCAATGCGCCACCGGTACATGGTGGACATCCCACCTATACGCACAAAACGTCTTGGGAACACATTCATTGTGCGTACAGCTAAGGAGTGGAATTCCTTGCCAGAATCTGTGTTTCCTGATGGCTATAAGTCGGGAATCTTTAAGTCAAGAGTGAATAGGTAACTTCTAAGCAAGCGTGCTCCATTGTTGACCACATTATAACTTATTATCTAGGTGAGATATTACTCAAGCACAAGCCTATAAAAAAATATTCTACCCATTGATTGTCAAGAGTACTTTAACCCTGTTTCTTCATCAGTCAATTTAATTCTAAAACTGTTTTGTCATTCCGTGTGTTAGTGTTAGGATTTGCTTTGTGCCCATTTGTCGTCTAATCAACTTTTACTTGACTACCGATGTAAAGGAGGGTAATGACTGTGTTTTTTAGCCTATATGTTTAGCAGTCTGATGCAGTTGATGGTATTAAATCTGTGTTTAAACTGTAACAAACGCCACAAAAATATTTCTTGCAAAGTAACGCTTTGGGAACTTTTTAGTTTTATCTTGTTGACGCTTTTTAGTTGAAATCTTTTTTTGATGTCATGAGGGACATTCCACCCATACGCACTCAACCTTTGGCAACACATTCATTATTCGTACAGCTAAGGAGTGGAATTTCCGGCCTGAGTCTGTTTTCTGATAGTGACAACATAGGGGTCTTTAAGTCTAGAGTGAGTAGCTAACTTCTAGATGAGCGTGCTCCATTATTGACCACATTATTACTAATTATCTATGTAGTAATGTAATGGTCAAGCACATACTTAAAAAATATTCCACTCATTGATTGTCAAGAGTTCTAAAAGGTTAAAAAATTGGTATCTTCAGCCCCGTTTCGTCATAAGTCAATATAATTCTAAAACTGTTTTGTCATTCCGTTTCAGATTATTTTTTTGAAGAAAAGAAGAATGGTAGATTTGTATTTTTTCGAGCACAATTTAGACGATATTTCATTTCTTAAAAGACCGTGCCTTTGTCGGCTAAAAGTAAATTGCTTGCAAATGATCTTTTAAGCGGTTTTTACTAAGTATTATGTTTATATTGGTGATTTTTCCTTTTCAAAAGTCTTGTATTTGATTTGACTAATGCAAATGATTTGCGAAATCTTTTTTTTGATGTTGTATCTAAAATAGTCATAGTCATAGTAATTTATTGGTAAGGAATTCTTACAACTCATATACAGAATGATAAATTATACGTAGTCACCAAAATGATTACATAACAATGTCAAATAATAAAAAATGACAAACAAATAAAAGAAAATACAAGAAAAACAAATAAATTGAAGTCAAATCACAAATAAAAGTAGATCCAGTTTGCTGTGTGGTTTTAGAGATTACAAAGAAATCATCCATTATCATCATCATCATTTCAGCCGAAAGACGTCCAATGTTGGACATAGGCTTCCCCCAAGTGTTGTCACAATTACCGGTCGGATTCCCGCAACCCTCATCAGGTCATCTTTCGGTACGTGGTCGCCATTCCAGAAACTCTCGTCCCCATCGACCATCTGTTCTGCGAGCAATGTACCCTGTCCACTGCCACTTAAGTTTGGTGATTCTTTGGGCTGTTTATAACTTGGTTCTCCTGCGGATATTTTCATTTCTGTTGTGATCACGCAAGAGAACTCCTAATCCATTATCATCATCATCAATTGTGCAGTTAGACGTCCACTACCGAAACTAGGCCTCCCCTTTAGAGGGACACGTCACAAACCAGTGCTGAAATTGGTTAGTAGACATTTTTTTTTTATTTGTTCAAACAAATAACTTTCAGAAATAAATATTTCAAATCCGTTCAACATCAAGTAAGTTAAAAACCTTTCAAACCCAATGGAAGGGGAAACTATCAAGTAACAGAATAAGGATGCACTCATTGAAGTGTGACGTCACGTCATTAGGTTAGGTACGTGTGTACAAAAGAGACCGCGAGATATTCTCATCCTACTCCTCCTCATATCAATATTTGAAATGCTAATTGCTACTTTATTTAATAACCAATGCTATTTTGCAAATACCCAATTATCATTACCCTAAATAATAAATGTTTTTTTTCAGAACCCATGGGACGAATGATTGTTTTTTATCCTGTAATCACTCAAGGAAATTCAGCTAACAAAAAACCATTTCCATAATCCCTGAACATAAATAAACCAAGACAATTTATCATCAGTCTCTCTTCCCTCACAAACACGAAGCAGATGGAGGCTCTATAAAACATTTACGTAACCTGACAGGACCGGTTTCAAAATTGTACGCAAAACCTCACCTGCCGTGGTTTGCGTTTGCGATAGAGATCCGAGGTCCGGATTGAGGTAGGTGACATACGAGTATGTAGGTATATTGTTTTCTGTTACGCCTCTGAAATTGTGTCGTCGCAATTTTTTTGTAGGTACTAGGTACTTTGGAAGATTGGTTTTAGATGGAAATATTCGAGATTGGGTACAAGCATAGTATGGGTAAGTTTGAGATTATAAGAAATTCTTTTAAAAATTGAAACGTACCTAAATATTGTTGAGATTGCATAAATAAATGGCGCATTTGTGATACAGTGTAGGATATATCTGTGTTTTCAGAAAGGTGAGACTCTCCCCTTTTACAAAGGTGGATAAGTGTCCAGATACACTTATCCAAATAAACTAATGAACCATTGAACTGTTCGTACAATGGTTCATTGGTTGTTTATTATTATAATTTAATTTAATACTAACATTAGGCTAGGTTGAACTACTACTAACATATATGGATGTCTGTCTGAAATAAATATTTGAAATTGAAATTTTCAGCTCAATCGATAACCAGAAAGTGGATCAAATTTAATTTGTAAGATTTGATTACAGACTGTTTCCACAAGAACGCCTACTTCAAGGCGTATAAAAGCAGACGTGCGAGCTACAATTTTGCAGCGGTCCTTTATTTTTATATTTTCTGTATGGGTTTACCCACAACGTGGCAATGCTGCCAGCGTTCTGGGCACTTTTCCTATTGATATCGATGTGGATGAATTTTTTGATGCCCAATCATTTCTTTTTCTACCCGTTTGTAAATATTATTATTTTTAGTTTGTATATATTCCTATTACGTTGTTAATATTTATTAGTTTTTGTCTTTCTTATAATTAGTATTAGAATGTTAGCAATTGTAATAAATTCGTTAGCCTATCAAAAAAAAAACAATGTTTTAATCAATATACACTTTTACATTCCCTGGAGGAAGTAGTTTTTTTCAATCTTGTCCCTAAAATAATACCTGGATCAATCCGCAACGTGGTCTTATCGAGCCTGAATCTGGACTGATCATCATTACGTTCTAAACTAGAATTAGTGATTGTTTCTTTTATTTACAATATGCCAGTTCCGACATTCTAAAGAAGTACTAATGAAAGTGGCTATACAAAGCGTTTAAGTGTTTTATATACATGATGCAGTTGCTTATCTTCTCTCCATATCATAACTGACAAGCATGGTACGCATTTGAAGGTCTGATAGACTGAGTTTAGGGTTTTAGATCACCCTTATGACTCTACTCACTGTGATCTGATGCTTTAGCAGTTAACAGCAAAAATGGAACTAAAAAGATCTTTAGTAATTGCCACTTACTAATCGAGCACAGTTTTTCCTATACTTTTTTTTAAAATTCGACGTTTTATACCAAGTTACTATCGTGTAGAAAATGTAATTTTGGAATGAAAATCAAAGAAATCTCGAAATCAACAAAGAGAATATCAAAGACAAGGATGCATGTACACCCATGAAAAACGCAAAAAAGGCCGAGTCTTTTTTTACTTAGTGGGTACGGCTTGTGTATTTATGCGAGTTGGTTTTAGATACAGAATTTATAGTCTCTTTGTTTTTTATTACAATACAGATGTAACACATTCTCAAGTTTTTATTCTAAAGTTTTTAAAATAGGTATATGGCAGCAAATGACTCAGCCTTCTCGGCAAGCTTCTCGAAGCTCGAAGCTGAGAATTTATTCATTTTTTTTTTCAATTTTATTTTAGTATTGACTAGGTACCGAGGTACCTAGTAATACTACAATAAAATTCTCAGCTCCATTTTACCGACAACGCGCCTGCTTCAATAACCCTGCATATTATCCAGTCTGGAGACAATAGAGATAAAAATACACCTATTTTACATTACCGTATCCGCCACATATTAATTAATGAATAATTAAAATTGCCACTGAACTTCACTCGAGAAAATCCCGCCAAAATACTTCGTCGCAATACTTTTTGGTAAGCTCATTACGCGCTGGCTTGGTGGCCATCTTTATTTATGTATTCGTAATTTAAAAATAAAATTTAGTGTCTCTTATTTTTGACTTTCATTTGTTTTTTTTTTTCCGGTTGGCGGTAATTTGGCTAATTTTCGGAATGTTTGTTGGTTTTTACATCTTTGATGTCTGCGCACATTGCTCGTAGAACAGATGGTCGATGGGGTCGAAAGGATCTAGAGTGGTGACCGCGTACCGCAAGACGTAGCATTGGTAGGCCTGGGAACATGGGGGAGCGATGACCTGGCGAGGGTCGCAGGAATCCAATATTTCCGAGACGCACAGAACCGGTCATTGTGGCGGTACCAGGCGATGGCCTATGTAAAGCTGTGGACTTCTTTCGGCTGAAATTTATTTATTTGGTCAGCCAACAACTGCTTACACAATACATTTACATTTTACTAAAACGAAACAGACATCCACTAGTGTAGCAATCAATTATAGGCTAACACCACATGCATTATATACGGTTTTACAAAATTGTGTAATTAATATTATGCTGAAAACAAATATAAAATTGGTAACAATAACTATTTATAGCAAGTTAAAAATGGAAGATTAATAAATAAAATTATATTACAACACAACAGATAAAATGGAAATGATGATGATGATGATGACTTAAAGGGTATATTACTAGATCTGAGTGTAGTTCAGCGTTATAATAGGGTTGACTGGCCTGTTGGTCTAGTAGTTTGTGGCCCTGACTGCTATATCGTGGAGGTCGTGGGTTTGATTCCCACCCAGGATAAATGTTTGTATGATTTGCACAATATTTTTTTCTGTGTCTGGGTGCAATTTATCTTTAATAACAATCTATGTACTTATTTAGAAATATTTAAGTATGTTTATCAGTTGTTTCGTACTCATAGCATAATCTCTGCTTAGTTTGGGACTAGATAACATTGTATAAAAGTTATGAATTGAAAAAAAGCTGATAATTTATGTATATGATGTAAATCAGGGACGTGCAAGCAATACAAGTAAATAAGCTCACACACTTATCTATATCATAGAGCACAACAAATGAATTAAATTAAATAAAGCTCCAATTTTTAAACTTCGCGCGCTTACGCGGTTACGCTAAGTTGTAATTTCGTGTGCAATGCGAAATTAAAATTCATTCATAAGATACGATACCTATGACATGCATTATGCAATGTGGCTGCTTTGAGCGCAATCTCTCCGATCTCATTGTAACACTTAACAAAAAAGAGATGAACACACTAGTGTTCACATCTCTTTTTTTTGTTAAGTGTAGCAGTACACTAGTGCTGCTGCCTCTTTCTGTCTCAGAGGCTTTGTATTTGGCTTAATCTGTCATCTCACTTTTCCCTATAAAATCATAAAAATGTGAGTCTGTGTGAGTAAATTTTGATACTACGTGCAAGTACTCATGGAACGTTTTTCTATTAAAATAGCCTATTTTTAATCAATGAACTTTTACTACGCAAACTACGAGGTGCCTTTTATGACGCGAAAACAGTTCCGCAAACAAATTAGTTCAAATTTGTTTATATTTGTTTTGATTTCTGGCATTTAAAGTTAAAGTTGTATGTTTACTTATTGCTGTAACATCTTTGAAATAAATTCGGAAATACATGCCATTGTTCCTTGTAACTTGTAAAATGAAAATGTAGCAATTAAAATCAGCATTACAGCAAGAAATTTTGCACTGATGATACGTGACGGCGATTATAGAGCGAGTTTTTTTTTTGGAATATTAGGTAAGTTAGTAGTACTGTGTTCTTTGGCTTGCCCCTATAAAGGTATCCGGCACGCCACTATGATGTATAGATGCATATTTTAGACACTGTACAGTTATCTATGTCCACGTTCCTTTGATGCATGTCCGATGATTAAAACTCGCTTTGATTTTGGCATCAAATGGGATTGGTCGAGAATCGTCATCAATGTAGGCAAGCTTTGATTGGCTCACAAGTTGTGTAGCAATTAAAGCTTGTGACGATTTCGACGAATCAAAGATTTGTGTAAAGTTGATTGCAATAGGATATTTTACTGAAAAATTAATCTTCATATTTTGGTTTTCAACGAGAAAATGATTGATTTCAGTTAAATTAAAATATCTCGAGATCAATATTTAACATGTCAGTTATGTTAGAATGGAATTTAAAATCTTGAAATATTATCTCTCTCTTAAAAAATTCTGACATTTACCCATATACATTGCTTAATTTTAAGATTTATTATTAAAATCTAAGTTATACCAATAACAGGCTTTTAAAGTAATATAGAAATTTGTAAAACCGTATTCGATAAGTAAAAGAGTTGAAATCAATATCTCTTAGTTAGTTAGTTAGCCCATTTATGTCCCACTGCTAAGCGAAGGCTTCCCTCTTTCTTTTCCACACACGACTGTCCTCGGCCATTGCGGGCCAGTCCCTCTAGTAGTTATCCAGCTCATCTCTCCACCTTTGCCTTGGTCTGCCGCAGTGTAGCCTTGCGTTTAATGAGACCCAATAAGTGACTCTTTTAGCCCATTGCTCATCCAACATGCGGCAGACATGTCCGGCCCAATCCCACTTAAGAGTGGCAGCATTTCGGGTAATTTTTTTTATCTTAATTTTGACGCGCAGCATTTTGTTCCTTACGCGGTCGGAAATTCGAACACCCAGGATACTGCGCTTCATGGCTCGCTGAAAAACCTCGAGCCTGGACCTGGATATCTCTTAAGTGTCAGAAATTCATCACTGCTTACCATCAGGTTAGATTACAGTCAAGCACTGGTTTCTATCAATTTAAAAAAAAAATATATAGTAATTGATTTCTTTGTCCCCATTTCTACTCTTCAATCTGTCAGAACTGTCAAACGGTATTTCTTAGATTTGATGGGCTGTAGGACTCAGGCCATCTCCATGTGTAAGTAGGCTGTAATTTTTCTCGTGGGCATAGTCCGGGTAGTGGGTATAACACTTCTTAAATTTTTGCTAGGACATGCTGGTTTCCCAACCTTTTTTTACCAATTTCACGCGCCTAGCTGGGCTCAAAGCCACTAATAACGAGTATGTTTAGTGTATGTAAGTCGGGGTCGTTACCATCGGTTCATCACTGCTCCCAGTAGGCTCGACCTCTATTACATTTAGCATGACTCTTTCGGGAAATATATTCGCGTTATTATAGAATACAAAGTCCAATATCAAGATACGAAGCAAAAATATCAAAAACAATTTATTACCCATTATTTTCTTCTTACCCAAACTAATAAACTACTCAATAATATGTTTTCTTACAAGTATTTATTCCGTTTTTCCCTATCTTTTCTTGTTCTACTATAATTCGCCATTATTAATAAAATTCCTATAAGGGTCACTATTACCAAGATCGGAAGAATAGGCTCTTTTTATTGCAAAACTTGTAAATCGATGGTAAGTTCAAATTGTCGGTGAGGGAAAACAAGTTAATTACTTTGACGATACAAGTGACGTTGAAGAAGTGGCGTAGCGAGGAATGAGCGAGAAATGAGCTGAGGAAAGACTTTGGCGGACTTGCCTGGATTTTTATTGCAGTTATATGTATGTATATATTATATCACGATTGGTTGTTGTTTCTGTTAGTCATCAAGACTGATTTTCTTTTCCCTTCCTAAATATAGGTACACATGCCAGTAACGATGGTTCTTGTGGGATGGAAGTTCACAGGAGAGTTGGCATGGCTAAGAGCGCTATGTCTCAGCTTGACAAAATCTAATAGAATCGCAAGACCGCGTTGCTTCCGTAAAGACCAAATCCAAACTGGTACGGAATCTATTCTTCTCGATCTTTTCGTAAAGTAATCAGACTTGGACGCTGGAAACTGCAGACCACAAACCGCGTTGATCCTTTTGAGATGTGGTTCTGAAGAAAGATACTCCGTATCCCTTGGACAGCATTTCGGATCAACACATCCGTATTGCGAGAACTCAAAATTTCCTCGCGGTTGTCGTCCGAGTGACTTTGCAAGATTCTACAATACTTCTTTATTTGGCTTGATCTGCCATCTCACTTTTCCCTATAAAAACATAAAAATGTGAGTCCGTAAAATTTGATACTGTGTGTTCATGGAACGTTTTTCTATTAAAATCATATTAAAATAATCCAAAATTATTATTTTGTATCAAAGAATTTTATTTCAAAGCGAACTTTTACTACGCAAACTACGAAGCGCCCTCTATGACGCGTAATGCAGTTTCGCAAACTAAAAATTAGTTCAAATTTGTTTTGAGCGGTTATCGTGTGGTGTTTTAATAGATTTTTTGTTTCCTTTCATTTAAAGTTAGTTTTATGATTAGTTATTGCTGTAACTTACTTGGTTTTGAAATTATTAAAGTTTATTTACTTTGAAATGAATTCGGAAACGATACTTATGGTTGTGAAATGTTATATGTGTGTGTATAATTGGCCAGGTAAAGAGTTTGAGTTTTAGCTATATATATGATCTCGTAATTTCACAAATATTCTAATCAGGGCTAGTTGTAATTTACCTACCCCTGATTAGAATATTTCTCAGAAAAGTAAATCACATAATAGGCAGTTTTTATTTTTCTCAAACGATAAAAATGCTTGGAATACATCAAGTTATATCGCTAGTGCTATAAAAAGACATCAGAATTCTCAAAAGCACTTGAATGCTGTTATTTCATTCTGTAGTTTTGGTAAACCGGGAAAGAAACTTGTCGTGACGAAATTTCTAAGTAGGTTCATTCAATTCTTAAGTTGATCAGAATCTTGTGAAAACGAAAGAAGCGAAGAACAGAAAGCTATGGCTGTTTAAATTGTGAGTATTTGCTAATTTTATTACAACTACACATTAATTACTTTAATTAATTTATACTTACATTAATTTAAACAAATCATTGATTACTACAATCTTTTTTGCGCCATCTAGTAGATTAAGATATAACAGCAATGTAGTGAGCGAGCAAGAGTTACCAAAAAATAGCAATAGATGGCTCTTATATAGTTTACGTCATTTATGATACAGATGTGATGTTTACACAATTCTATCTTATTATTAATAAATGAAAAAAAAAACAGCCTTACAGCAAGAAATTTTGCACTGACTGAGTTTTTTTTTATTCGGAATATTAGGTAAGTGAGTAGTACTGGGTTCCTTGGCTTGCCCCTATAAAGGTGTCTGGTACGCCACTGCACTACACTACACTGGATTGGAATAAAAAATTGAGATTTGATTTAAATAACGAGTAGCCTTTAACCCCAAACCAAACTACATTGATAGGCCAAATAAAAGTTGGTCTACAAATTATGTGTACATTACATTAAGTTTGTCGCCAATCCGACCTTCCCTAACTAGATTGGATTAAGTTCTGATTACAAATACATTGCTGATTACGTCAAGTACTTACATTATGTGGAATTGGATTCGTGACTTCCAAATCATAGACGGAATGGGTAAGAATGGAACTGGTTAGGAAAAGTAATTTTACAAAGGTTTAGGACCACTTTATTGGGTACAGGAAAATTTGAGGACAGTACGGTGGAAGATAAGATTTTAGACTTACATTTAGAAGTATGTTTTGGTGGCTGAAGGTTTCCTGTATGTACCTGAAATCAGAAAAAAAATCTAAATAACTGATTCCTTATAAAATCAGACAACATGTACAAATTAGTTTAGTAATCGTTTGATAAGATGATCTTAAATTTATATGCATATACATACTAGTGGACCCGACAGACGTTGTCCTGGCTTTTCATTGGAATAAATATTGAAAACCTGATTGCAGCACTACCTACCAATTCAGGTATAATTTTATTTTCGAACCGTCTAAGAATGCACTCAAACATCACACAAAATTTCATCCAATTCAGTCAAGCCGTTTTCGAGGACTTAGGCAACAAACACACGTACAAAAGAATTATGGTATATAAAGATATTTGTATATTTTTTGTTGGTTTTTTAGGGTACCGTACCTCAAAAGGAAAAAATGGAACCCTTACTGACACATTATTTATTTGATGCTTTACCAGTGTAAAGCATTAAATAAATAATGTTTCAAGTGTTAAAGACCACCACCACTACACATGTTACCTTTATGATCTGGACTAAATTCTTCGCCTCGTCGTTTATACCGCGTACATCGAAGGCCTGGCACAATTTGCCCTCTGCGGTCTTACCGTTCGATTATAATTTAAGTGTCTTCAAGGCTAGAGTGAATAGGCTTTTAATAAACTTGCACGCTTCACAATTGCATCACTGCTTACCATCAGGTGCGATCGCAGTCAAGAACAAGTTTAAACCAATAAAAAAAATTAAGTCTTCTGCTGAATACCTGAATATATCCAGATTCATCATCATCATCATTTCAGCTGAAAGACGTCCACTGTTGGACATAGGCCTCCCCCAAATGTCACCACAATGACCGATCCTGTGCGTCTCGCATTCATCGGATTTCCGCGACTTTCATCAGGTCATTGGTCCACCTTGTGGGAGGGCTTCCAACGCTGCAACTTCCGGTACGTGGTCGCCATTCCAGGACCTTTCGTCCCCATCGACCATTCTGTTCTGTGAGCAATGTGCTCTGCACACTTAAGTTTGGCGATTCTTCGGGCTATGTCCGTAACCTCGGTTCTTCTGCGAATATCCTCATTTCTGATGCGATCACGCAAGAAAACTCCAAGCATAGCCCTTTCCATTGTTCTTTGAGTAACTTTAAGCCTTCTGATGAGGTCCATTGTAAGCGACCACGTTTCAGAGCCATGACAGCATATGTATCCAGATTGCACATAACATATTTGGTTCCGGAGCTAAACGAGCTATAACTGAGCTCAGCTGAGCTCGTGTAATTCACTCGAAGTTTAACGTTTTAATTAAACAACAAGTGAACAAACGAAGTTTTACGGATTTACATAATGTGAACGTGGGCAGCAGACGTTGTCATCATTTTAGAGTTGTTTTCTCTTTGTTTGGACGTTTATTTGATTGTTACGGCTGTATATAGTCTAATTAGGACTGGACTGAAGGAAAATACTACCACATTCCATGTACGAAAAAAAAATAAATTAAAAAGTACAAAATAACTTTAATTTTGGATGTCTTGGTTTCTTGGTTTTTTTAACACGGATTTGTTGTATTTTTTATTGTTTTGTGTTTTTTTAGAATTTCTGCTATGGTACCTCTACGCCAAAACCTAAATAGGCTGCAAGTTTCATAATATCATACGAATAGAATATAAAAAATACCAAAATTGCTATACATTTATATAATATTTCATGATTTGTGTTATTTCCACATGGATTTCAACATCAGAACCAGATTTAATCAAAATTAGGGCCAATCTAGAATAATATCATTTTAAGAAAAAAAAAAGAATTTTTTCAAATCGATTAATTGATGACGGAGTTATGAAGTTCAAATGTATAAAAAAAAAACATTAATTGAGCATCTCCTCCATTTTTGAAGTCGCTTAAAAAGTTAAAATTCCAATCGCAATATTATCTCAGTGAAAATTAATGTAAAAAAAATATCAAAATTTAAGGAATTTAGGGGTTTTTTTTTTAAGAATGCGAATGCAAACTGTCTTTTAAAACACGGAAATGGCGCCTGAGGTAGAAGCATTATTATAAAAAAATCTAATACATTATGAGGATAGCATAGCATAGTCGGCCTTATAATGTTCCCACTGCTGGGACTCAGGCCTCCTCTCTAGGAGAGCGAATGGGCCGTAATCCACCACGCGGGCCCAGTGCAGATTGGTGGATGTCACATGTCTTCGAATTTTTGGTTCTAGGAAATGCCGGTTTCCTCACGATGTTTTCCTTCACCGTTTTAAGAGCAGTGCAATATAATAGCAATTATGAGGATAGGTAATAAATATGCGTTTCCGTAAAAAACTGGGCAATAGTGCGATTCGGTGTCGCACCCTAAGGGTCCAAACCTACCTAGGTAAATAGTTCAATTCCGGAATGGAGTGTCGAAGATTTTTCCGAATCGCAATTTTTTTTTTCGAATTCGCAATCAATTCATAATTTTCAGATTTATTCCTATACCTGAGCTATAAGATCTTACTTTTTGCCAAATTTCAGGATTCTGGGTCAACAGGAAGTACCCTATGAATTTTGATTCCCTCGAGAGTGTCGCAATATACGTTTTTTGCGACATAAACGGCCGTATCTTTTTTTGACCGCAGATCTGACTATAAAAAATTCATAAAAGTCTTAAGAAACTGGTCCTTCTGTGCACATCCTTAAACGACGCTCTTGTCAAGTTATCTGAAGATAAAGTTGGATCAAGATTTATTATCTCCTCAAAAATTTAAAGTCGTTTCTCGATTTATCGTCAAGATTTTTATATTTTTATTAAAGGCGCAAACTTTAATAAAGTTTTGTTTTTTTGTTTCGTTTTTAAAACATTTCATGTTTATTAAATGATTTATTATTTGTATAATATTATGAAGAAGGACGAAACTTTTTTTTGAGAATAACCTTACATTAACGCACTATATTATTAATCAGCCTTTAATTGTTCCCACTGCTGGGACTCAGTCTTCCTCTCTCCAGGAAAGGGAGACTGGTGGTGGGGGGGAGAGGGGATTATAAATACAGTTAAAAGTAGCGAGTCAGTTGGCGTAGTTTTTTTTAAGAGATGCGAAGTCGGCAAATGACTTTATTCGCTCTAGGGTTAAGCTGAAGACCACGGATTCTATCGGCCGTGCTGGGCTTCTCCGGTTTAGCTGACATCCCTTTGACACCCTTATTGGACGGCCGGACGGCGAGCTATAGTTAGTGTATGAATTAATAGTCATTCAATGTCAGTAAAATGAAACTGTTGATCATACAAATTGATAATGGTCGATGGGGCCGAAGGATTCTGGAGTGGTGTCTGCGTATCGGAAGAGGGAGGAAGGGGTTCTGCGTTGGAAGGTCTCTCACAAGAAGGACCGATGACCTAGTGAGAATCGTGGGAATCCGATGAATGCAAGACACACAGTATCGATAATTGTGGCGACACTTAAGGGCCTATGCCCAGCAATGGACATCTTTCGACTGAAATGATGATGATAATGATGAGGAGAAACCTTAAAGTGAATTTAAATGGTTTTAATTAAATTATATTGTATACAAAAAATTGCGACATTTGTATTATTAGAGTTATAGATTATATTTTAAATAATATTTTGTTTTGTTATAATTGTACTCTTTTATGTATTATTTTGATGGTTATATTTTAATTTTATTATATATTGTTTTATTTTCAAATTATATTCTTAAGAGCTATAAAATTTAAATGCTATATACGCCCTTATTGTCACGTACATCAGATCATAGTAATGCAATTGTTTTTCAGTAATGTTAAATGTACTCTTAGGTGATGTGGCAGTACTTTATATGACTGATCTGAATGACTGGTTTATTGGTCTAGTAGTTAGTGGCCCTGACTGCTATGCCGGGGTCGTGGTTTTGATCCCACCCAGGATAAATGTTCGTGTGATCGTTTGTTCTGTGTCTAGGTGTAATTTATCTATAATATGTATGCATTTAGAAATATATAAGTATGTTTATCAGTTGTCTGGTACTCATAATACAACCTCTGCTTAGCTTGAGACTAGACAGCGATGTGTGATTGTTGTGGAATATTATTATTATTTAAATAAATAAATAAACTCTATTCTAAGTAAATATTTTAAAGGTGTTTTCTACACCTACTTAAAATGAGAACAATTAATAAGCAGCCTCATAATATTCCTACTGCTGAAATTCAAGTCTCCTCTCTAGGAGAGGGAACGGTCCATTAAACACCAAATTAATTATTTTTAAAAACATACTCCAAAATTATCTTAGCTACCTAAGTACATCCATCACTAAACTTCGAAACTGACAGACTCATAAAACGACACATACTCCCCCCTCCCCCACCACATTATGCTCCATTACCCCCCACACAAACTGTCAGTCACATCGTAACCGTTCCAGTTGACGGTAAATCCTTGTCGTTGGCGTGGGTGTTCCCTAAATACCGTATAAACGTGTGCAGAAATTAAGTAGAAAGCTTTCTGTCTTTAATTTTAAGGAACGTTGATGTATAAGTTTTTAATGGGTGAGAATGTCAGGTTTGTGAAATGATATATTGTTATGCTTCACGTTACATTATGTGAGTGTTATTATGCTTTGCCATCGACTTCGTTTTCTAGAAAGTTTTCATAAACCTTTAACAGGATACAAGATTATTTATTTTGCTAAAACATGAGTAATTAGTCAGCTAGACTTTGCGTTACCGAGTGCTAGCTGTCCAGCCCCCCTAGCCAAGTTACAATCGTATGGTTCGCGCCGAACGCCTCGAGTAGGCCACGCCTTCGATTCCTTAGTTCTGACGTCATCTCAACGCTCAATCACGTGGTCAGAACATAGGAATCGGAGGCGTAGCCTACTTGAGGCGTTTGGCGCGAACGAAACGATTGTAACTTGGCTAGGAAGGGTGGACTCGCGTGGTTGATTACGGTCTATTCCCTCTCTTTTAGAAAGGAGGTCTGAGTCTGAGCAGTAGTTACCATTATAAAGCTTATTACTCGTATGTTATGTTATCTACTTACTAAAAAACAATGCGGAAGCAATCCTATACTCAATTTATAAATACAAGGAAATTAAATTATATTATCTTTTTACGATTCTACGTTATCTATATTCATCATCCTCCCTCCACTTGACTTTCATCTTTCGAAAGATAAGCCGATAACTCATTTCATCTTTCTTTTATTCTGAACAGAGCTAAATCAAATAAAAATAATCATACTTTTAAAGGGAATTTACGTTTTATTTAGCATTTTCTTTCTGAAGCTGTTCGCTGTAATTTACATTTGATTTACGACTGAAAAATTATGTATTGTGGAGTATTGTCGATTTCTTTACGTCTTTAAGTTTTTTTGTGACGCAACAGCTTTCTTGGATTTTTACTCGGAAAATGAGTGGGTGTATGTATTGTAAAGTGACTTTCCAAGTGTAAAATGTTATTATTAGATTAAAAGTAATCTCTACATAGCTTTTTTTGGGTGTCATTCATTCATAAATAATTTGGCAAAATTCCCTAAACTGGTACAATCAGGTGGGTACTTTTCTTTTAAAAAATTTCAAAATTCTCTAAACTAGTACAATCACATGGCTACTTTTGTTTTAAAATATATCCTCTAAACTGGTACAATCACACAGCTACTTGTCTTTTATATTAATTATTTCTTTTAAACTAAATTCCCCAAACTGGTACAATTACATGGCTACTTTTTATATTAAATTCCCTAAATTGGTACAATCACATGGCTTCTTTTTTATACTAAATTCCCTAAACTGATACAATCACATGGCTACTTTTCTTTTATACTAAACTTTTGTGAGAAAAAACCGAAAAAACTCAGTACTAAATTGATGACAGGCCGAATTTGAATCGGACGTCAAGCATAAACGTTCTTACAAATTCTACTAGAGCCAAGCTTCGACCGTATCTTCTCAATATTCGTAAGATCGAGTGTTAAACTGAAATAAACCGGCTCTTCACCTGAATTCTGTCAGACCTTCCTGAGAGATCAAATGATATTGAATTCCTCGTCTGTTCGTAAGGTGTTCGTGTCATGCCGTTGTTACTGTCCGTGCTTAATAAAAAGGTCATGTCATGTCTGACTTTAAGGTTTCTAAGCAATCTTTTCAGTGTTATTTCTTACAATAAAAATAAGGTTTTTAATTATATTATAATACTAGCTTTTGCCCGCGACTTCGTCCGCGTAAAAATCGAAAAATTCGGATTCGAAAATGGTTTTATTAGGTTTTTTGAGATACGAAAATATGAAATATTATTTATTATCTAATATAGTGAACTCAACTGTCAGTGACGTAACCTGCGACAAACTTATTATTTTCGGTTGGTACAGTAATCGGGTCTAGAAATCGAACCGCAAAATTAAGTTTGTTTTTTATTGTATATACTTTTTCGGAATAAAAAGTACCTAGTGTGGTGCCCAGGATATTAAAGAATAATTATAGCAAGTTTCATCGTAATCAGACTGGTAGTAACAGATTTATTATAAGTATAGATAATGTAATATTCCACAACTACCACACAACGCCATCTAGTCCCAAGCTAAGCAGAGCTTACGTTATGGGTACTAGACAACTGATAAACATAATTATACATTTCTAAATACATACATATATAGATAAATTACACCCAGACACCGAACAAATGACCGTGCTAATCACACAAACATTTGTCCTGGTTGGGAATCGAACTCACGATCTCCGGCTTAGCAGTCAGGCCCACTAACCACAAGACAGACCATCAGGCCAGTCGAAATTAGGTAAAGTATTAAGTGTTGGCAGTTGGTTTTAGATAATTTTAGGATTTATCATTAGCGAAATGCTGGGTCAGTACATTGGATACAATTTATCTCGGTAGTGTGTTTGTTCCCTTAGGATAACTCTCGACTTTCACGCGGTTGGTGTCGCTAGCAAAAGTTAGTTCGAGGGTTTGGTTGGCGTAATAAGAGAATGTTGCGCTGCGTGTCGTGGCTTCGATTCCCGGCACGGAATAAATACTTGTATGGCCAACAGATTGTTGTGGTGTTTTGTGTATGTGAGTTTACATGTTTGTGAACGTACCAACGATATAGGAGTCATTTCTGGTGTAAGGCACCCTTTTTTTAGGTTTCTGTACCTCAAAAGGAAAACAAGGAAACCTTATAGGATCACTTTGTTGTCCATCTCTCTGTCAAGACCCTTTATCTCAGAAACGCGTAAAATTAAAACCATATACTCAGGTCTACAAAATCAAAGTTTACCGAAAAATATAGATACGGCCATTTATGTCGTAAAATACGTATATTTCGACACTCTCAAGGGAATCAAAATTCATAAGGTACTTCCCGCTGACTCAGAATCCTGAAATTTGGCATATAGCCAAGTTCTTATACCATAGATAAATAAATCGGATACAATCTGAATTGGTTGATACATCACAAAAAAATACTTTTTGCAATTGGGAAAAATCTTCGAAACTCCATTCGGGAATTAAACTATTTACATAATATAAGTTTGTATGGAACCCACAGGGCACGAGTCCGACTCGCAATTGCCCAGTTTTTTAAGAAACCATAATCGCAGTTTTATATGATATATATTTTTATGTTAAAGCTTAATATAGTAAACTAATGAAGGTTTATATTAACGTTGCTATTTTAATATCAAGTAAATATGCCATCTTTTAAAATAATTGTGGCTGAAATGAGAAGATTTTGTTGTTATATGTATCTTAACCGTATTTAATAATTAAGTTAATATAATACTTTATCTTAATATGAAAAACTGAACCTGTAAGGAGTAACAAACATACACAAACACTCTCAAACTTTCGGTTTTCACCGGAGGCGCTGGCTTACTGACGGCGAGCAATGGTTAGCTCAGTCCGGTAACCGTCCGGACCGAGCCCAAGTCATCGAAGGCGCTTAGTTTTCCACATGCGCCTTAAAGAGGTGTCAGCAAAACCGTAGGGGCCTTGGAACGAAGGCAAAGAAGGAACAAGTCTGACATGCCCCCCCACCCCACCTAAGGGCAGGAGATGTCATTAGATGATTTCACACCTAAAAAAAAACTTTGGGTTTTATGATATTGGTGTGATTATAGAGTCTCCATGTGAGACGGCTACTGGGGCCATGGGTTATCCGAAAGGGAATCCCGGGGTCCTGGGACGCAAGGCAAAACAGTAAAAGTCTGACACGCCCTTTCACTCCGCCCTAGAGCGCGAGAAGTCACTGGTTGAATTCCTAACTAAAATAAAACTTTGTGAGACGGATTTTATTCTATAATCAAACTTAACAAGGTATTGCCATTCTTAGCATCCAATATTCCAGCACAAGTATTCCCTTCAAGACCGTCCAATAACGGCGATGTTGCCAGCATACTAAACATCGACAACATCTTTTAGTTTCTGCTCAACCTTGCACTTTATTTTACAAGAATTGCATTTAGTTTGCAACGTAGACAAGCCAGTCAGGTATTTTCGTGCCTTCGAAGCTAATTCTGTCAAGAGGGCATTACCCTGTGTTTAACGATGAACTGTTGTAGCGTTTTATTGTGATTGAAACTAGCTTCTAGCCGTAGCTTTTCCTGGCTGTAATAAGAAAATTATTTTGCGTTACAATGCGAACGTGAAGCGAAAGGGCGCAAATGGAACATACAATTAACAACCACTATTGAGATGGTACACCAGACAACTAAAGGGAGCCTAATCACTTTGACTCTTACTTTTCAGAATGTATTCCTGGAGTGCACCGACCGCCTTCGGCTCTTGAGAGTTGTGTCCTCGGACCTTAACTTTAGGCGGTTCATTGAGTCCAAAGTATCCACGTGGGTGCGGTGCGACTATGAGTGAAGCGAAGCAGTTGCGATCAGTTGGTTTGATATTTGTAGGTATAGATATAGATAAATGCTTTTACTTTTGAATACCATCATGTCAAACTAAAAGCCTGCCATCGTTATCACTGATAAGACTTCCGCATAACTATCAAGGCGTTACGATTTTTACAAGCATCTTGATTTATTTGATTTGGAATGATGATAAATTTAATAAAAAAAAAACACTCGTAACATAACTGCCTTAAATTTTTTCTTAGGTTATGCAAAAATATAGAGACCACTAAAAATGTTTTTAAATAATATTATTATAATAGAAAATCCCACATTCGCTTAAATCATTATCATACGATCAATCTTTGGGTATGAATCTCGTCTGTACAGAAAAAAAAGCCAGTAGAATACAGCGGGTAAATTATCTTAACATAAATTGTGGACCGTTTTGTCTCAGGACGGTAAGGAAATGGTTTCGTAAAACGGAACGTAATCGCCTCTGTCTTTTTAGGGAAAGTATTTATTAAAGCAGTTTTTGTTATTTTTGAGAGTAACTGAGCAGAATACTTTATTTTGTAAGATTAACGTTTAGAAAACGGAAAGCCAAATTAATTTTGTATTTTTGAATTAGAAAAATGTTACAGACGTGATTTGTTTCCAAAATTCACTAATTAATACTAAAATTTAGCTCTCATTACATTGATCAAGATACATATCAAAAAACAACACAAAACATATCAACATATAAAAGTACAAAAAAATTTTTTTAGCAAAAAACAGAACTGCAAGCTTGTTCTGTTTTTTTTTTTTGCTAAAAATATTTTATTAATAAATCATCCCGATTTCCAGCTACCGTAGGCGCGCGCTTGTGGACGGTAAGCAATGGGTAGATCGCCATCCGACCGTCCGGTAACCGTCTGTACCGAGCCCACACGCGCGCCTCAAGGAGATGTCGACAAACCACAGGGGCCCTGCGTCGAAGCCTACTGGGCCAAGGGTCTGCTTCTGAAAGGAAGACTCGGCCCTGGTATATAAGGTAACGAAGGACCAGGAGTGGGTTATTAGTCAGTAAAAGTCTGACACGCCCTCTCGCCCCGCCCAAGAGCCAGGGATGTCATTGGATGATTTTCCAATTTTTAAAAAAAAAAAACATCACACTAATAATATAAAGACGAAAGTGTGTATACATTAGTGTGTGAGTGTGTTTGTTTGTTACTTCTTAACGCTTTTTTAAACGTCTGAATAGATTTATATAAAATTTGGCACCGGGTAGACCATATCCTGGAGTAAGATATAGAATACCTTGTATCTCGGGAGTATGCTCCTTAAAATAATTTTCCTTAGTTTACTTTCGCGCAATCGAAGCCGTTGCCAGAAACTTTTGACTGTGTTGTTGGTCTAATGGTTAGTAGCCCTGACTGTTATGCTGGCGGTTGTGGGTTCGAATCCCACCCAGGACAAATCTTTGTGTGATGAGTACGATCATTTGTTCTGTATCTTTGTGTAACTTATTAACAATATGTATGTATTTAGAAATATATAAGTATGTTTATCAGTTGTCTAGACTCATAACACAAGCTTGCTTACTTTGAGACTAGACGATGTTGTGTGATAGGTGTGGCATCCAAAAAAAAAAAACTAAGTTAGATCTAATCATCTAATATGGACACGCCATAATCAAGGCGGTTCCCTCTTTGAGGAGTGGCTATAGAGGCGATACGGTGTTCTCACCTTCGACATGACGTCATGTTCATCAAGTTCGGGAAGGTCCTGCACCGGAAAAGATGCTCTGGTATCAGTCACCATTGTGTGGACCGCCCTGAAGACACAGTGGAGCAAAACAAACTCGTGGAGGTGATCGGCGACGGTGACCTCTCGCGTTGGACCCTGGTTCAGGCCACAGTTGCCTCCTGCTACGAATCAGTAATGCTAATGAAGGATACGGCCGAAAGGATATCCTCAAGCCCCATCCGCTGTGACCCCGACTACCAGTCATGGTTGGCTCACCGTCCGGCTATCCAGTAACTGAGTCTGAGATGTCGACGGCGCGTAGTATTACACGCGCGTCTTAAAGAGATGTCAGCAAGACCGTAAGTGCCGCGGAGAATTTCTGAAAAGGAATCCCGACAACTGAAGGATACAGGTTTGGTTTTAGTCAGTAAAAGTCCAACACACCCTCGCGCTCCACCCTGAAGCGAGAGAAGTCATTAGACGATTACCCACGTGCGAAAAAGAAAACAATGAGATCTTTTATTTATGTAAACTGAAATAACAAAGGTCTATTATTTATAGTAGACTGTCACAGAACGAAAACGTCCAGCCTCTGTCAGAAAAGGGTCCATTACCTGCATAACAGTAACTCGCCATATCCCTTTTACTACTCGCTCACCCCGACAAAAATATTTACATCCATTCAGGACAGACACAGAAACTTCAAAGATACAACGTAGCCTCAACATAAAACTTTTCTGCAATAGCAATAAAGAGACGCTAATTACTGCCTCTTCATCCCAAGACATGGCAGAAAGCTGAAATTTTGTCAATTCATTCACAAAGCGACACTTTGCCGGCTCTCTGAGCTATAAACTCGTACTTCCAACGCTTAGAGATTTTTTTTATTAATCTCTTTGCAGATTGCTTCGGTGACTTTTGAAGAAGAATTTTGGTACAAAATTTAAGTTTTATCTAAAAAAGTTTCTGGTTTTGATTTATTTGGTTCTGAAAGTTACTTTTTTAGGTTTCCGTTCCTCCAAAGGAAAAAAAACGCAACCCTTATAAGATCACTTTATTGTCCGTCTGTCTGGTCCCTTTATCTCGGGAACGCGTGGAGGTCTCGAGTTGAAATTATAACCTGTCTCCGGTCCCTTGATGCTGTGAAAAAATCAAACTTCTAAGGTAACGAAAAAAAAAGATGCGGCCGTTTATATCGTAAAAATCAGGATAAGGGAATCAAAATACATAGGATATTTTCCATAAATCCAGAATCCTGTTTGGCACAAAGCAAGGTCTTATAGCACAGGTATAAGAATAAATATAAAAACAGTAAATTTATTGTTACGTCACAAAAAAAAATTCCGCTTCTGAGAAATCTTCGAGACTCTATTCAGGAATTGAACTATTTACATAGGTAAGTTTGTACGGAATCCTCAGTGTGCGAGTCCGACTCCCCCTTTCCCTGTTTTGTGTATATGGGGTTGGATAGTTGGTGAATAGGTATAGTAAGATTATTATGTACCTAGATCATAAATATTTGTATAAGTTCAACAAATTATTGGTTATAATTTTTTCTTAATTATATATAAAAATCAATTACCTATTGTTCTTCAGCCTCGCTTGAACTCAAAAACGACTAGAACGATTTTATTCTTTTTTATTTTGTTTTGTTCGTTTTAATAAAAGAGCCTTTTATTTCTTGCAAAAAAATAATACTTACAAAATACTAGTAATAACAATAAGAATATATATAGACGCACTAAATAAAAAAAGTCTTTGTCATTGCGTTGACTGCGCATTGCCAACGTGCGGGTTCCGAGTGGACGGCGCGCTGCCCGCGAATGATTCACGCGAGGACGATACGTTGGCAATGCGCCGCTCCCCACCCTCCCCTCCCTTCATTCCCAGCCTTTCTTTCGAACGAGTTGGACGTATCGTGTTTGCTTTCGAAATGAATAAAGAAAAACTTATCGAAAAAGTTCGTAAATATAATTTATTGAATGATCTAAGTGACTCGAAGTACAATCACAGTGACAATAGGCTTAATAAGCTTTCTTTGTTTTGTTGCGTTTGTCATTTTCTTCTTCTTGATGCGCGACAGGTATAAGTGCCAATTCACGGTTTGTAAAATTTTACATTATGAAACACACGTGTAGATCTAATGCCAATTGTTAACAGACTACTCGAAAATTCGTGGACCAAGCGACGACTACTCGTCGATGACGCAGTGTTCACTCGTTGACCGGGCGGGGTCCACTGGTTGACGACGTGAAGTCCACTGGTTGACCATGCGACGTATATTGGTGATAACACAGCGTCCACCCGTGAACCACCATTCGACAACGAGTGGAAGCCGTGCGACGAGGCGGTGCGGGGTGGGTGCCGGGTGGCTTTAATGAGCTGTGACCGTGTGTGCGTGTGTGTGTGTGTGGTGTGTGTGTGCTCTTTGGATACGGTACTCTAAAAAATAAAAATCTGACACTCACTCACGCTTTACCCAGAAATAAAGGAGTAATTTAATGATCTCCCAGTGCAAAAAAACGTTAGCAACATTTTGCAACGAGAAAATGACACTAGACTATAATAGCTAAGCCATTGGCTAAGTGGTACCACTAACATAAGTTTACCACCAAGTATTCCGCAGAGGCTGTAACTGTAACATACTAAACATTCTAAGAATAGACCGAATCGCTCCCTTGAGGAATCTTTCTAATGTTGGAGGCGTAGCGCGTGAATTTAGAAAGCTTATGAATGGGAGCATTATTTTTATTTAACGAACTTCTTCACACCTCTTTTACTTGAGGACTGACAGACAAAGATGAATGATACATACACATTGCGTTTTTTTTAGGTGGGAACTAATCTAATGACTTCTCCCGATCTTAGGCGGAGCGAGAGAGCGTGTCAGACTTTTAATGTCTAAAACCTACTCCTATGATCCTTGCGTTCCAGGGCCCCGGGTTTTCATTCAAACCCATGGCCCCAGTAGGCTTCGACTACGCTGGGCCCCTACGGTTTTGCTGACATCTCCTTGAGGCACGCGTGGAACACTACGCTGCGTCAACGACTCGGGCAAGGTCCGGACAGTTACTGGACGGCCGGTTGGCGAGATACCCATTGCTTGCTGTCCGTGGCTGGAAATCGGGGACGGGAACCCGGCGGCTGGGGCTGTTTCCTCGCGCGTTCGGCCGTTTCCTTCGCTTGCATTACAGCTTTGCAGAAGGAGGCGACCGCCTGCCATTTCTCTTCGCTCTGAACCATGGTTTGTACCAGGGCCAGGCGCAGGAGGTTGTTATCGCCCTTCGCCCTCACGAGGACACGACGTGCTCCGCCCAAACGAGGCACACCCTACCGTATGCTCCACCGTACATTGCATTGGTTATTAGTCTAAGCGAGAGGGAGCGTCAGATTTTTACCGACTAAAACCCACGTGTGTTTCATCAGTTGCCTTTTGCGTTCCAGGGCCACGGTAACCTGGTCAGTTGGGTTGTTACGATTACGATGAGAAGGAAATGCAAGTTTCAAAGTGCTGATCATGAGGCACCCATTTTGCGAGTTTATAAATTTTATTAATTTGCTGCTAACATCAAACTATGCCTAATAATTCTAATTCCTTGGTACTTTGATATTGATCGGCTTCCGCTATCACCTTCAATTCATCATTATTTACCTATTTTCATGGTTCATTCTTCAAATCGTTATAGTTTCCACTACGAAAGCGGTTAAACCAAAAACATAAATCTAAAAAGGTCAATAAAAATATAGCTCCTGGTATCTGTTAATATTGTGGGTTTTTCTTCGGTCATCAGTACTGCCAACAACCATTCTGACAAAATCATTGACTCTTTTTTTGATTCGATTTCTACCCAAAAAAAATGTTTGTGTGATGAGCACCATCATTTGTTCTGTGTCTGGGTGTAATTTATTTATAACATGTATATATTTCGAAATATAAATATAAGTATGTTTATCAGTTGTCTAGTACTCATAGCACAAGCTCTGCTTGGAATAGATGGCGTTGTGAGAAACTTGTGTAAAAAATAAGGACATGGGTAAAGTTTCGTATTCCCCGTACTTTAAAAGCCGCATCCAAAAGCAATTAAAAGTCTATCATAGATAGATAGATATAACATTTAATTGATGCACACAAAAATAAACAGACAATACACAAAAGCACGAGACAAAGAAAATAAAAAATTATTTATTTTATTTTTATTTATTACCAATCAAATATCTACGTTTTTAATTTAGAATGATAAATTACTTTAGAGTTTTTGTGTGGAAAAAGTTTTACTCTGAAATGTGACAACTAAAACAAAAACAAAATAATACAAAAAAAATATTATTGACAATTTTTTTTTAAATTCTTTTTTAACGCATACGAGTAGGCTTGCGTTTGACCACTATCTCACCTGATAGGAAGCGATGATGTGGCCGACGATGGAGCACGCTTACCTAGAAGTAACCTATCCACTCTTGACTGAAAGACCCTAAATTATAGCTATCAAGAAACACAGACTCCAGCAGGGAATTCCACTACTTAGCTGAAGGTTAAAATGTCAATTTCATGATTAAACCCCCATTCTAATAACAATTTACTTCTAATAAACCTTGCAAATAAAAGATTTTGTTTAATCTCCCAAAAGTAATTTAGGAAATGCTTTTGTTAAAGGGAAAAAGTCTATTTGTGATCACGAGGCTGAAAGATAAGGGGAAAAAGAAGAAAACAAGATAAACGAGTACAAATGTTGGGGCCGTAAAATTTTAAACAAAACTCGCTTTGCTAAAAGGTCTTTGGGTACAAAATGGGTTTAAAGAACAACATAAAGTGTTGTACTGAAAAGGGAACAAACTGTGTCGATCCTTCCAAGATTTACCAGGGTCAAGGATAACATAATACTAATAAAACTTTCTAATGAATATCTACCTTATTTAGGTGACGTATTATTCATCGTACCTCAGATATTGATGGACTAATGTGGACCATGGATGCAGTACATTTATTTATTTATTTAAACTTCATGTACAGTTGTGGTATGGATAAAATGAGAAATGAATATATTATAGGAAGTTTTAAAGTGGCGCCAGTGACTGAAAAGTTGAAGAGGAATCGTTTGTCTTGGTATGGTCATGTAAAGAGGAGAGATGAAACGCATGTTACTAAAAGAGTTATGAGAATACATGTGGATGGGTAGAGAGGGAGAAGGAGGCCAAAGAAAAGATGGATGGATTGTGTGAACAGTGATATGAAAGAAAAGGAAGTTAGTGATAGTATGACGGTTGACAGGATAGAATGGAAGAAAAAAACATGTTGCGCCGACCCCAAATAAGATGGGACAAGGGCAGGAAGATGATGTCCAGTAGTGGTACATAGGCGGACTCAATGCTACAAGGCATTCTCTACCAGTCAACCTTTGGATTAAAAAAGACAACACTGTGGTAGGCTTGCACAATAAACAAATTACAGACACTTCAAACAGAAAAATAAATAAAAAATAAGTTATTTATAATAATAAAATACATATAAATGCTAAAATTATAAACTAATATATACTATGAAAAATATCAAATCATTAAGAGAACTTAATAATAATTCCATCGAAGACCGAACTAAGGTTGAGAGGATTTTAAGTAGTAGTTCCGAATTTTACGCTTGAAGGAAAATTTACTTTCAGCTACATCATTCTGGATCCCACAGTGGTAGAATTTTTCGTCGTTTAGTTATATATCAAACAAACTGTCTTGGTCTTTGACTAACATCCAAAGGTCCATACTTAAGGTTTGCCTACGTGCTATGGAGCGCAGCATACTAGATGTTAAAATAACGGATCACGTTCGAAACACTATACTGCGCTCCAAAACGCACATCATTGATGTGGTCCAGAAGGCTGTCCAGTTTAGGTGGGACTGGGCTGGACATGTCTGCCACATGCTGATCGAGTGGTGGGCCAGTAAAACATAAAGTTGGTGCCGTGAAATCGCACGCCAGGGTCGCAGCCGGCCGAGAAAGAAATGACGGGATGAGTTAGATGTCTTGCTTATGAGTTGGCAAGAAGTGGCTCAGAGCCGGGAACAGTGGAAGGAATGGAGGGAGGCCTTTTCCCAGCCGTGAAACAGTATAGGCTAGATATAATAATAATAATATCAAACTGTATAAAATTGTAGAATTGAATTGTTTTATCCACAAGGTTGCAGACATGGCCCGAAGAATCACCTAACTTAAGTTTACATTATTATTACATTAATGCAAGTAACATTGCAAAACAATGTCACTACCGTTTCGTGTATATCTGTTTAATGGGAGCCCCCTATATTTATTTTATTCTATTTTTTAGTATTTGTTGTTATAAGCGGCAACAGAAATACATCATCTGTGAAATTTTGAATTGTCTAACTATCATGGTTCATAAGATACAACCTGGTGAGTGACAGACGGACGGACAATGGAGTCTTAGTAAAAGGGTCCCATTTTACCCATTGGGTACAAAACCCTAAAAATTCTGTGACCTACTTTATTGTCTTTTTCTTTCAACATAATATATTTTTATTTATCCATATAGTTTAAAGATTACATCTTTCGTTCTTCATCTGAACTCTGAAATTAATTCGAACACCAAGGTCCAACATTAAATGAATTTAATTAAAAATGTAAGGGGCGGACAGTGTCCCAAGCTAGCTCATTCTTTACTAATTATGTGAAATTTCTCTTGGGGGATCTTTCTTGTATACCTTTAGCTTTACATGTATTACGTTAAGCAAGTTTGCGTAGCTAGCTTCTTTTTGGAAACGTGGATTGGACTAATAAACTTGGTTACGTAATGAAAAGTTGTACTGGTAGAACCAAGTTTCAATTTCGTACTTGGGTTCTATTTTTGACAGGATAGAATGGAAGAAAAAAACGTGTTGCGCCGACCCCAAATAAGATGGGACAAGGGCAGGAAGATGATGATGACTTGGGTTCTATTTTGTTCTTGTGATTTTTTTAGGTTTATGAAACAAAAAGAAGTATTGGATTTTTTTCAAATTTTCTATACTTATAATAAATCTGTAAAAGTGAAAATATCAAAAAAATTAATGGCAGGGGGTGTTACTAGACCGACACCGAACCAAAAAATGTGATTAAAAAATTTTTTGTCTCTCTGTCTGTTTGTTCAGGCATCACGCAAAAACTACCAGCTCGATTACGATAATACTTGGTATAATTATTTTTTAATATTATGGACACCACACTGGGTACTTTTTATCCCGGAAAAGTACATACAATAAAAACAAACTTAATGTTGCGGTTCGATCCCTAGACTCGATTACTGTACCAAACGTAAATAATAAGTTTGTCGTAGTTTTTTTTTCGTCACCCGCAGTGGAGTTCAATAAGGGGCGCTACACACGGCTAAGATACTATAATATTTTATCTTAAGATACAATGTCGCTCGCCATACATTTCAATGGACTATCACACACGACGAAGTTAATAAATAATATTCCATATTATCGTATCTCAAAAAACCTAATAAAACCATTTTCGACTTCTACGCGGACGAAGTCGCGGCAAAAGCTAGTATAATAATAATATAATATTCACAAAACCCAAGCTAAGCAGAGCTTGTGTTATGAGTACTAGACAACTGATAAACATACTTATATATTTCTAAATACATACTTGTTATAGATAAATTACACCCAGACACAGAACAAATTATTGTGCTCATCACGCAAACATTTGTACGGGTGGGAATCGAACCTACGACCTCTGGCATATCAGTCAGGGCCACTAACCACTAGACCAACAGGCCAGTCATAAAGTTATATGTTGCATCACATTATAAGCTTCTGCCAAAAAAAAAAAACCCTGGAAAAGGCACCCGGGTAGACCATGTGTGTTTTCTGATAGCTATAACCTAGGGGTCTTTAAGTCAAGAGTGAATTGGTTACTCCTCGGTGTGTATCATCGTCGGCCACATCATCGCTTACCATCAGGTGAGATGGTGGTCAAACGAAAGCTTATCCATAATAAAGTACGAGTCAGACTCACACACTGAGGGTTCCGAACAAACTTGCCTATGAAAACAGTTCAATTCCCAAATTGAGTTACGAATATTTTTCCGAACCGCTATAAACTTTTTTTTTGTGACGTAGCTACAAATTTACAGTTTTAAGATTTTTTCCTAAACTTTGCTTCATGCCAAATTTCAGGATCCTAGGTCAACGGGAAGTATCCTATTAATTTTGATTCCCTAGGAGCGTGTCGAAATACACGTTTTTTGGAATATAAACGGCCGTATCTATTTTTTCGTTAATTTAGAAGATAGATTTTTTCACAGACTTTGTGAGTTTTAATTACAACTCGATACTTCCAGGCGTTCCCGAGATAAAGAGTCTTGACAGACAGAAAGACAACAAACGGACAACAAATTAATCTCCTTATGAGATTACTTCGTTCCGTTTTTTCCTTTTGAGGAACCCTAAAAATAGATCCTGAAATAGCACATAGGGTACTTTTTTCCTGAAACAATTTATCTATTTTCACGCAGGCAAAGCTGTTGGTGGCAACTAGTGGTCAAATGAATTCGTATATTCTAAATGAGATAATTCCTTAGTTTAATTTGTTGTTAAACTATACATTGCATGAGATCCACTAGTTTTCTGTAATTGCACATTAGATAAATCCTTCTGTACCGTCCTAAGTGCATTCCAAACGGTAAGAACAATAAATAGTTCTCGTAATGTATTGACCACTGATCCTAATGACCCCATTGCACTTCAGCAACTAATTGATTGCCCATACATCGTCTTAATGTGTGTGCTGCAGCGATCTTTTTATTTAACGTAGCATTAAACACTAGGAGATAATTACAATTGGATGTAAGGGGAAACTTCCAGTTAATCGTATTTAATTTTAAAAAGTGCCTCCTTCTGCGAAGTAGTAATGCTAGCAAATAGCGCGGCCGCAAGCGTGAGGCAACGGTCCTCAAACCCCAACCGCCGCCGGGATTTCGATCCCGATTTCCAGCCTCCGTAGGCGCGGGCTTGCAGACGGCGAGCAATGGGTAGCTCGCCGTCCGACCGTCCGGTAACCGTCCTGACCGAGCCCAAGTCGTCAACGACGCGTACTGTTCCAAGCGCGCCTTAAGGACATGTCAGCAAACCGTAGGGGCCCAGCTGGTCGAAGCCTACTGAGGCCAAGGGTCTGCTTCTGAAAGGAAGATTCGGCTCTGGTACAAAAAGCAATGAAGGAACAGGAGTGGGTTTTTAGTCAGTAAGAGTCTGACACTATCTCGCGCTCCGCCCAAGAGCGGGGGATGTCTTAACATGATTTTCCCACAGAAAAGAAAAAACCTACGTCTCGGGCGAGTTCCACCTCGGTCTCAATGACAAACTTTCTTCACTATCATATCAAAACGGACTATTCCTACACTCTTGCACTATACGCACATAATTATGGTTTTTAAACTTTGTCTGGAAAAAACAACGCGTACATCGCACACACGGTGCAATCCGAAAAGGATTGCTGCTTTGATGTAGCAGGCGTTGAAAGGTACCGGTAACTTTTTTTTTCCATCAAGCTGTTGTTTTCCTTTGTGGTAGCCTCTTTGCCAACCGATAACATAAAAAAACATTGTGGACACACTGTGTTAATAAGTTTAACAACTGGTGTGTTTTGTTAACATGCCATCGGTGGAGTGAGCTGGGAGTGTACCGGCATTTCACCTTTATTTATTGTTATACTCTTACTTCACCCCGTATTATCTCTTTAGGCACTTATTTTAAACATTCCATCAGGTGAACTAGTGATCAAGTGTGAGCCTAACCACATTAAACAAAAATGTTATGTCAGAAGAGCATGAGAAATAAATTAAATTGCATTAAATTATAATAGCAGTAAGTCAATCAAAAATTGCATAAAGGGTCGTGAGGCTCTTTGGACATATATATATATTTACAAGTATTTTGGGACCATAAGGAAAAAGGCATTAAAGTATAGTTGTCGTCTCAAAATACTTCTAAAAAAAAATTGTAAGTGGAAGTTGGGACCGCACTCCCGGTCCAAAGAGCCTTAAAATTCGCATAAAATTAAAATTCAACAAAATTTCATCATTATCTATAAATATAAAAATCAATGCCACTTTTCATTGTAATTTTATAACTTAAGAACACGCTCACCTATCCAAACCAAATGTTTAGGCTTTGTTCGGACTATTTAGTAGATGGTTTATGTGCAGTTTGCACAAAATCGGTCGAGCGGTTCTTCATTTATCACATTTTTAGTAACAAATGAATTCAATAAATGGCGGATAATTTTGCTAATGGGGATTTTGCTGTCAAATTGAAACTTTTTTCAGTGTTGTTATGTCATTCGTAGCAAAGCACGTACCGGGCCGCTAGTTATTTATAAGAATTTTTACTCGCGTTTGACCGTTATCTCAAAACTCCTCAAAAATTTGTTGCAATATAGCCAGCTTCATTGAGAAGGGCAAACAGGAACGGATTAGATTCTCTATTCTTCCCTCTAGATTTACATTCCCACCTACTATTTCTGTACCTACCAAAAATGGTGGTGACGTGATCACATCTACCCTCGGGCATAAATTTTTGTTTCTATCGCCGATATAAAAACAGTGATAGCCCCAGTTCTGCGATAAATAAATCTTGTATAAAGGAAAGCTTTTACGATAGTTCGAGAATTTCGCGATTTATGCTTTGTGTCATGTGTTTAAGACACTTCTATATACGCAAATAAACCATTTTGTTTGCTTTAGTGGCACTAAAGTTATTATTGTTATTGGTATGTTAAGCTTAATGGCAAAATGGTAGAAGAAAAAATCTTATTAGTATTCATAAAAACTGGACATTTAGGTTTTTTATGGTGGGTGAAATCATAAAATAACTTCTTAGTGGGGGGAGTATCAGGCATTTACTGACTAACACGAACAGGGGTGGGTTTTAGTAAGTAGTCGCGCCTACGGACGAACTGGAATTCAAAGGCATGACAGGGCCACTGAAGGCGCAGACCTGCGAATTGCGAAAGATAGATCTTCGCCGTACCGTAAGTACAAAGCCAGGTTAGACGAAGCGTTGTACTCCACGCGCGCCTCAACGTAATTTTAGCAAAATTGACGGGGTCAGTTAGGGCTGCGGATTTTTCTAAGGAGTTACCGTCAAGTGGCGTCAACTTCGAAAAAAGGTAACTGAAGGAACACTGTAGGTTTTAGTTAGCAAAATTCTGACACCCAGACTCGGAGAATTTCATCCAAAAGACGTCCACTATTGGACATAAGCCTCCTCCAAGCGTCACCACAACGACCTATCCTGTGGGTCTCGTATCCATCGAATTTCCGCGACCCTCACCAGGTCATCGGTCTACCTTGTGGGAGGCCTTCCATCGTTGCGTCTTCCGGTACGTGGTCGCCATTCCAAAACCTTTTGTCCCCATCGACTATCTGATCTGCGTGCAATGCGCAATGTCCACTACCACTTAAGTTAGACGATTCTGCGAGCTATGTCGGTAACCTTGGTTTTCCTACGGATATCTTCATTTGATGATTTGCAACATAAAAAAGGGCCGATGCAACTCTTTCGAATAACCCTGAAGACCTAGCAGGCATCAGCAGTATTGAGCCCTGAAACGAGTACCATCTTCAAAAGAAGCTGTATCTACTCATATGCTAGCTGGCGTTCCAACACGAAGCTCACATTCCAGCACAATTTGTAACAAACACAGCACTTATCGGAAAACATTACGAACAAACAGGTGTTCAAATACCCTGCATTTTGTTCTAAATACAACGATTTCTAGAAAACCTTTTCTTTAAAATTGGTCATAACGTCTGGAACACCTGCACACAAGAAATATAGGTTTTGTTTTGAAGGTACTATTAAATTTAATCTGCCGTAAGTAATGTCTTTAAGTTATCACATAAGAACTCATAACTTTTGTATAACGGTGTATCTATATCGCGTTGTGTTGTATGCCTATCTAAATCAGTCTGGTAGTTAAATTTTATTTTACCTTAATATTTGTACCAAACCATGTTGATTTTATTTTTATGATATGCATATTAAAGAATATTACTTTTCACTTTATTAATATAGCTTTTATTAAAGCACGATATTACGTCTATAAATCTACATAGTTGTATACGCTGCTGTATGTCGAGTGGTAACAGCCCCGACTTACAAGTGTAGGTTGCAGGTTCAAACCCAGCCAGGCGCATTACTTTGTGTAATTTATTTCATCACCACTGCTCTTAAAACGGTGAAGGAAAACATCGTGAGGAAACCGGCATGTCCTAGAACCAAAAATTCGAAGACATGTGATGATGTGATGTGTGTGTGTGTCATCCACCAACCCTCACTGGGCTCGTCCGATTCCCTCTCTTAAAGAGGAGGCCTGAGTCCCAGCTGTGGGAATATTATAAAGCCGACTATGCTGCTGTATGGGTCGCACACAACTTTAGATGCTAGCTTGAAATCATAGTCCCTGAAAGCCAAATATCTGTTTTATTCATCATTATCATTTCAACTGTAAACTTCCACTATTGGATATAGGCCGCCTCCAAATGTGGCCACAACAAACGGTCCTGTGCGTTTCGCATCCTTGGCTGGCTTTATATAAACGTTGATATTAATTAAGTATTATAGTTGTTAGGTGCACTCGCATTAGGTTAAGGCCTTTAAAGTTTTTTAAGCCCCCAAGTGTCGCCACAATGAACGGCCCTGTGCGTCTCGCATCCATCGTACTCCCGCAACCGTTACCAGGTCATCGGTCCTCCATGTAGGAGGCCTTCCAACGCTACGTCTTCCGGTACGTAGTCGCCATTCCAGAACCCTTCGGCCCCAACGGCCATCCGTTCTGCGAGCAATGTGCCCTGCCCATTGCCATTTAAGTTTGGTAATTCTTCGTGCTATGTCAGTGACCTTGGAACCTGCAACAACTATTTACAGTTGACTAAAGTCATTAGTCTTGGCTCTCATTTGCAATTCTTCGACTGATGTACAGGAAGTCCGAACCCCAAATGACCAACAAACATTCTTATCAAGGATTATAGTGTTACTCAGCTCTAAAGTTATTGAGGTCAGACGGGTAGGACTTTATGTAAAATACTGGGTTGTTGCATCCGGTTGGACTGGAAGCGACCCTAACATATTTGGGGAAAGGCTAGGCGTATTAATGTTGATGTCGACTGTGTTTACGGAAGTGACTATAAAGTTAAAATATGTTGTGAGTCTATTTGTTATGGCCTAAATTCTGTGACTGCGGTACACGTAGTTGCCAAGTTCAGCAATACGTATCGGTTAAAGTTTCGAGTACATTTGAGTATTAACAAGTTTAACTATATGTTAGCTTTAGTGTTGGAAAATATTACCATTTTACCAACAGATTGTAGAAAAGTATATATAGTTTTTTAATTATCTTACAGAAGGTGTAAAAAGAAGAGTATCCAACATGATGATAAAGCTTTTGGGTGGCTTGAATCCTTCACTTCACTCAAGTTTCTATATTAACTCCCTCGCTGTGCTCGGGAGTTTGTTTTTTTGTTTATTTGACCTCTTTTTTAGGTGGGAAATCATCCAATGACTTTTCCCTCTCTAGGGCGGTGCAGGAGGGCGGGTCATAACCTACTTCTATGTTCCTTTGTGCCTTGCGTTCGGGGACCCCGAGTTTTTCTTTCAGAAACGAACCTCCAAAAAAGAAGAAAAAGCCTCGGACCATGGCCTGTATCAAGGCCCGGAGCGAGAGATTGTTGCCACCGATCGCCACCACGAGGACATGGCGGTGCTCTTCCAAGGCGGGGCACACCTCTACCGATGCTCCACCGCGTTTTCCTTGCGGTCCATACAATGGTGATATTTAAGATTTTTTCCTCACTATCAGAGTAATTTTTTGTACTATGGTAAGAGTTATGTATCGTACCTTGCACTTGCGTATTGCAGAGAATAAAAACTGGGCTAGTGCGAAAATAGATCACTTCCCGAATGGAGTCTCAAAGATTTTTCCGAATCGCAAAATATTTTCTTTTGTTACGTAACAAAAAAAAAAATAGTCTGAGTCAATGGGAAATACCCTAAGAATTTTGATTTCCTCGAGAGTGTCGAAATACATGTTTTTGGCGACTTAAACGGCCGTATCTTTTTATTTTTTTTTGTTAATTTAGAAGTTTGTTTTTTTAACAGCTTCAAGGGTCCGCAGACCTTGGTATATAGTTTTAATTTCAACTCGATACCTCTACGAGTTCCTGAAATAAAAGGTCTTGACAGACAGACGGACGAACAACAAAGTGATCCTATAAGGGTTCCTTTATTTTTTCTTTTGATTTACGGAACCCTACAAAGGAATTCCATTTGGAGAACAATAAGTTTAGTATGAAATATCTCTAATATAAAATATTTCGCCTATATAAATCTAGACAATCTCATTAATCTCGTATTGTTCTTCAGTTATTAATTTTATAACTGATTTTTTCGACAGCACAGTGGGCGTAGTGGTTAAGTGAATGGCTGTGGCGCTGCGTGTTGCGACGTTCGATTCCCGCACGACACAAATATTTGTATGGCCCGTAGTTGTTTCGGGTTTGGGGCTTATGTATGTTATTTAATATGTTTGTGCGATGAGCACGATCATTTGTTCTGTGTCTGGGTGTAATTTATCTAAAATATGTATGTATTTAGAAATATATACCTATGTTTATCAAGTGTCTAGTACTCATAGCACAAGCTTTGGTTAGTTTGGGATTAGATGGCGTTGTGTGTATTATTATTAGTTGTGGAATATTATTGTTATATTGTACTCGTAGAAGACAATTTTTTGAAAAAAAAAAATTAAATTTGTTCCAAAACTCTTAATAAGCGAAACGCTTTGCTTTTATTGTTAAAACTACAAATCCCTAATGTATTTTTAATTATCTATCTTTTTTTACATAACACTGAACACACCCTTTATAACTCAATCTGAACCTGATTGCTAATGAGACGAACTTATTTTGTTGTACTCGGGGTAAATTATAATATTTAACTTATAATATTTATGTATATAATACTAGCTGTTGCCCGCAACTTCGTCCGCGTTAAGTTCGTAAAACTGTACAATCACTCTGTGCTTGCAATTCATTCCGAAAGCATCGCAATAATTTATTGTACTTTAACATAAAACGGTTAAAGGTAAAAATATCCAAATTAAGAACCTCCTCTTTTTTTAGAAGTCGGTTAAACACGCAAATTACCTTCAGGAAACATGTTATATACTCGTCTAGACCCAGATGTATGACCGTCAATGAATAGAAAGAGCATGTATGGGTCGTAGCGGTTGTCATTTCTGCCTACCCCAAGGGCAAAGGCATATGTATGCATGGGCAATTATGTATGTTTCTGGTTTATGTCCTGGTAAAACATCATTACATGATTTTAACCCCTCGCCACAGTGAGCACGCCACAATCAAATCGCAGCGGTAATGCCTGTCTTTGAGAAGTGTCTACAGAGGCGTCACGGCATCCTCTCTTTGTGCAGGACTCACCGGTTGTGGGTATTTCGGAAGGTATCTGTGTCGAATTCAGCGGGAAGAAACACTCGGGTCTCACCATTCTGCGAAACGCCCGGAGAATACGATGGAGCATACGGTGGAAGTCAGTCCCGCTTGGTCGGAGCGCCGGCGCCGCCTTGTCCTTATGGGGGCGATTGGTGGAGAAAATGACAACCAGTAGCCTCCTTCAGTGAAGCACTACGATCAAAGAAAGTGGCTGAAACTATGAGGGATAGGACATCCTGACTCCTCAGCGGTCGCTGCAAGGGACGCTCCGGGTGTTGAAAGCCGCAAGGCAATTCCCAGCTATCGCAAACACGGGATTGCGGTGGTGCTGTCCAGCCGTTTTGTCAAAGCAGTCCTGAATCGACGGCGCGTAGTATTCTACGCGCGACTCAAAAATATTTCAGCAAATGGATAGGGCCCTCTAGGGCCGATGTCTGCTAGGGCTGCAAGATTGATCGAAAGAGTTATCTCCCATAACAATTTTCGCCTCAATAACTTTTCACTGAAGAGTTTAAGCAGTTAGACAGCTTTGGTAGAGATAAACGAAGGAGCATAATCGGGACACCGACCTTCAGCTGGATAACTTGCACTGATAGTGAAAAGCCTTAAGTGAATCCAAAAACTACCATCATCATCCGGCAGGCATTAAGTCCGCCGCTGTACATTTGTGCATAAAGGATTAAATAAATAAATCATCAACTATCTTCTTCCACAACAGTACTTATGAAGAATTGGCGAGAGCATGCTTGCATTGATTGTTGCAGTTTGATCATTTTAGGCGTTAGAATTACTTGTTCATTTACCTAGGATATTTTGGTGTGTATTTAATTGACATCCCCGTATATAAGACAAATGTTTTTTCCATAGTAGGAACTACGTTATGAAGAGTCTCCAACTTATGAATGAAACTACGGCGAAACCTTGTGCGCGTGTATCCCCGTTCAATCGAACTCGCATATTGATGGCCAAACCGAGAAATTACTGACGCCGATTGCCTCTATGAGGACACGGCGGTTCACTCAAGATGGATAGACCTCCACCGCATGCTACACCGAGTCCTCCAGGTGATTCACAAAATGGTAATATCAGGGTACTTTCAACCAAACCCAGAACAGAAAACGTTCGAAACACCCACAACAGTCCTGATCCATAAAACAATGAAATTATGGTTAACAAATGTAGCAGCCGATAAGTGTTATCCCTGAGACTGGCCTCCCTTAGAGGGTTGTTCCAGTGTTGGTCACCACTCATAGCAAAGAGGTAACGTCCAGATATCGACGTAAGGCTGTAAGGAATCTGAGATACATCATACGTTGTCGAACTGTGGTCAGAAAAACACATTCGATCCCGTTTTATATGAAGCGGTGACTGCAAATAATAAAACACACCATTATTAATCTGCAAGGTGCCATCATGCCGGAGGACACATTGGAGATGTGCCCTGCAAGGGCGGAGCACCGCCGTGTCCTCGTGAAGGCAATCGGCGTCAGTGACCTGTCGCGCCGGGCTCTGATCCAGAGTGAGGAGTAGTGGCAGGCGGTCGCCTCCTTCTGCAAAGCCGTAATGCTAGCGAAGGCGGAGGCCGCACGCGTTAGGGAACGAACGGCCTCACGCCGAGCCAAGATTCCGACCCCGACTACCAATCACGGTAGTCGCGGGCTTCCGGACGTCGAGCAATGGGTCCGCCGTCCTGTAGTTGACAGGATCGAGCCCAATCCTCAACAGCGCGTAGTGATAGACACAGGTGTAGTTTTAGTCGGTAAAAGATTGACACGTCCTCCCGCTCCAACCAGAGCGGGAGAAGTCATTGGATGATTTCCACCCTTAAAAAAAGAAAAAAAAGGTGCCATCATCATCATTATTATTTCAGCCGAAAGATGTCCACTGCTGGACATAGACCTCCCCAAGTGTCGCTATAATAACCGGTCCTGTGAGTCTCTCATCCATCGGATACCCGCGACTCTTACCAGGTCATCGGTCCACCTGGGGACCATCCAACGCAAGGTACCCTGTAACCCCTTCCGAAAATGTGGCCGTGTTATTTTAAAGTGAATAATTAAATACATATAGCTATTTACTTTTATCGTCTTTGGATGGTATCCCTTGAATAATCACGGTCAATTAGCTTGTTACTATAATGCGAAAAATATAATAAAAATAAGCTGTAGGATTGTTAAAAATGCCTCCGTCTAACACCAGTTTAACCATAACTGTAATCGTGGGCGATGGCCATTCTTCTGCCACTCAGAAAATTACGTAAAATACGCAATGCCATCTATCAAATTTAATATGTAGTTCAACCGTCATTGTCATCATTATTTCTACTTTGAGTCTTTAGATGGCGTTGCGAGTTGCGTGTGGTGTCATATTTTACTTCTCGAAAACTTTGATTTCATACCGTTTGTCTTTCATAAGCTTTGTTTCATTGCGATGAAACAAAGCCTAAGTAAGATAATTATCAAGTTCCACACAATTTAAATGTATAAAAGTTATCTACATCGATTTCTAAAATTAATAATACGCACTTCACTATAAATTTCTACAGATATATTATATACGTAGATTTATAAAAAAAAATTGTAAGCATGCAAAAATATATAAAAAAATCTTATTCACGATGACAAAATAGAACAAAAATTTCTCCTAAGAGAGCCGTACGGGATTTGAACCACCTTCACATTACATTAAAGTCTAGATGCGAAACCACTGCGCTGCGGTCTTCGATGAATAAACTATAAAATAGACGTTCTTATATAAACGTCATAATTGACTGGTTGGCTCCCTAACGATGATAGCGTGATGACTTTCGTTTTAGAAGTTAAATTTGCAGCTAAATGGAATAATGTAACATTATAGTACGTGATTTTATTCGTCGCTTTGATTTTATTATGTGTTTTGATTAGTTTGTACAAAATATTTAGAAGATATCGAATAGAAATGTCAATTTTATTTTGAAAAAATGGTAAAAGTTATTTTAATACAAAAAAAATAAGACAAAATAATGACAAAATTTTTAACTGTAGCTGGGAATTGAACTTGCGGCAAATGTCGTTCAATACCTACATTTTGGATTATTGCTCACCCCCCATAGCAAATAGCGTAATAGTTTATAGCCTATCAGTTGCCCTGACCTATAAGGATTGTGTATGCAAAATTTGAACAGGATCGGTTCAGTAGTTTTTGCGCCAATTAATACCATCCCAAAAGAATTTTACTGTTTTATTATATGTAATATAGATTTATGTGTTTATATATTGTCTTTTATTTATAATTGCTATATCACATCTATGTATAGTCTAGTATATAAATATAGTATAATATTTACGTTATTAATTTGCAGTACACCGCAGACTACCCCTTTTTTCTATTTCAAGTTCTTACAGTTCATCCTAAGGTTGTCTGGTAGATATCGCTGTCAGCGATAAGACCGCATTTGTACCTATAGATTTAAGTTAGTGTAAAAGTTTTGTTACTATTTTGGTGTACAGTAAAGTTTATTCTACTCTAAATTCACAAAGAATTTGTGAATTTGTGAAGAATACTTTGTGAATTTACCCCGAGTACAACATAATAAGTCCGTATTATTTATAATCAGTTATAGATAATAGTATTAATAAGTTAGGATAAACGAATATAGGGAACAGTTCTGGCCGAGTGGTCACGACTTCGACTTACGAGTTGTAGGTCGCGGGTTCAAACCCAGCCAGGTTCCAAAATTAGTGTAATTTATTTCATCACTACTGCTCTTCAAACGGTGATGGAAAACCATCGCAAGGAAACCGGCTTGTCCTGGAACCAAAACTTCGAAGAAATGTGTCATCTATCAATCCATACTTGACCTGCGTAGTGGCCAGGACCCGACGGCTTGCCTGGGAAGGCATGGGTCCTGGCCATGGAGGCTCTCGGGCCTCGACTAAGAGGGCTCTTCAGCGCTTGTATGGAGAGGGGCCAGTTCCCACTTTGCTGGAAGACGGGGAAACTGGTCCTTATCGCGAAGCCGGAGCGCTCCGCGGACTCTCCGTCCGCGTACCGGCCCATTGTGCTGCTCGACGAGGTGGGCAAGCTCTTTGAAAGAGTAATTGCAGACCGCCTCGTCGCACACCTAACACGGGTGGGGCCGGATCTGGCGGACGGTCAGTTCGGCTTTCGCAGGAGGCGCTCCACGGTGGACGCCATCATGTGCGTGCGAGCTCTCACGACGGGGGATGCAGTGACCCAGGGCAGGTGTGTCGTGGCAGTGTCTTTGGACATCGCCAACGCCTTCAACTCCCTGCCTTGGAGTAGCATTGGGAGGGCACTCCGGTATCACCGGATGCCCGACTACCTCTGTCGTGTGGTCGAGGCGTACCTGTCTGACAGGTACATAACCTACCCTGGTCACCAGGGGGTGTGGGAACGTCGAGAGATGTCGTGCGGTGTTCCGCAGGAATCGGTACTAGGGCCGCCCTTGTGGAACATCGGATACGACTACGTGATGCGCGGCGACCTCCCTGACGGGGTCAGCGTGGTCTGCTACGCAGACGACACGCTGGTCCTGGCGCAGGGAGAGTCGTACCAGGCGGCGGTCGAACTAGCGACACGCGGGGTCGCGACAGTCGTTGGCAGGATCCAGGAGCTGGGACTCGAGGTGGCATTGCACAAGTCCGAGGCCATGTGCTTTCACGGCCCTCGGAACGCGCCACCACCGGGTTCCCAGCTAACGGTGGGAGGAGTCCACATCGGCGTCGGGTCAACGATGAAGTACCTGGGACTCGTTCTCGACAGCCGATGGGATTTCGACGAGCACTTCCGACGTCTGGCTCCCAAACTAAATCGGGCTGGGGCTGCCCTCGGGCGGCTCCTGCCCAACCTTGGGGGTCCGGACGCCTCCTGCCGGAGGCTCTACGCGGGGATCGTTCGGTCCATGGCCCTTTATGGCGCGCCGGTGTGGGCGCCGGGGCTGCGGAAGCAGCCGGCGGCCCGGCTGAACGCGTGCCAGAGGGTCATGGCCATACGGATGGTGCGAGGATACCGGACGATTTCCCGCGAAGCAGCAAGCCTCCTTGCTGGCCAGGAACCATGGGATCTGGAGGCAACAGTCCTTGCACTCATGCACGAACGGCGCATGGAGATGCAACGCCGGGGCGAAACTCCGCTGCCGCGACAAGTCGCAGCATGGCGGACAGAGCTCCGGCGAGTTCTCATGGTGAAATGGCGACAGCGACTGTCGCGACCCCGTGCTGGGCACGCCACAATTATGGCGGTAAGTCCCCTCTTTGAGGCGTGGTTGGAAAGACCTCACGGCGTCCTCACATTCCGCATGACGCAGGTCCTCACCGGACACGGTAAGTTCGGGAGGTTCCTGCACCGGATTCGTGCGGAAACGACGCCCGGGTGTCGCCACTGTGTGGCCTACCCGGAGGACACGGTGGAGCACACGGTGGAGGTGTGCCCCGCTTGGGCAGAGCAACGCCGTGACCTCGTGGGGGCAATGGCGGTGATCTCTCGCGCTGGGCCTTGGTTCAGGCCATGCTCCGGAGCGAGGAGGAGTGGCAGGCGGTCGCCTCCTTCTGCGAAGCAGTAATGCTAGCTAAGGAGGCGGCCGATCGCGTGAGGCAACGGTCCTTACGCTCCAACCGCCGTCGGGATTCCGATCCCGATTTCCGGCCACCGTAGGCGCGGGCTTGCAGACGGCGAGCAATGGGTGACTCGCCATCTGACGAAAAACGGCAAGAAATCATGTCTGTTGTAGCCACCTATATTTATTAAATTCGTAGTAAAGTAAAGTATTTGTTGTTATAGCGGCAACAGAAATAGATTATCTGTGAAACTTTCAACTATCTAGCTATCACGTTGCATGAGATACAACCTGGTGATAGACAGGCGCAAGGACAATGGAGTCTTAGCAACAGGGTCCCATTTTACCCATTGGGTTCGTAACCCTAAAAATTCTGTAACCTACTTTATTGTCTTTTTCTTTCAACATAATATATTTTTATTTATCCATATAGCGATAAGATTACATCTTTCGTTCTTCATCTGAACTCTGAAATTAATTCGAACACCAAGGTCCAACATTAAATGAATTTAATTAAAAATGTAAGGGGCGGACAGTGTCCCAAGCTAGCTCATTCTTTACTAATTATGTGAAATTTCTCTTGGGGGATCTTTCTTGTATACCTTTAGCTTTACATGTATTACGTTAGGCAAGTTTGCGTAGATAGCTTCTTTTTGGAAACGTGGATTGGACTTTGGTTACGTAATGAAAAGTTGTACTGGTAGAACCAAGTTTTAATTTGATATTGGGTCCTATTTTGTTCTTGTGATTTTTTTAGGTTTATGAAACAAAAAGAAGTATTGGATTTTCTTCAAATTATCTATACTTATAATAAATCTGTAGAAGTGAAAATATCAAAAAAAAATAATGGCAGGGGGTGTTACTAGACCGACACCGAACCAAAAAATGTGATTAAAAAATTTTTTGTCTGTCTGTTTGTTCAGGCATCACGCAAAAACTACCAGCTCGATTACGATAAAACTTGGTATGATTATTCTTTAATATCCTGGGCACCACACTGGGTACTTTTTATGCCGGAAAAGTATATACAATAAAAAACAAACTTAATTACAAAATTAAGTTTGTTTTTTATTGTATATACTTTGTGGTTCGATCCTTACTGTACCAAACGTAAATAATAAGTTTGTCGTTGGTTACGTCACCCGCAGTGGAGTTCAATAAGGGGCGCTACACACGGCTAAGATACTATAATATTTTATCTTAAGATACAATGTCGCTCGCCATACATTTCAATGGACTATCACACACGACGAAGTTAATAAATAATATTTCATATTATCGTATCTCAATAAACCTAATAAAACCATTTTCGACTTCTACGCGTACGATGTCGCGGCAAAAGCTAGTATAACAATAATATAATATTCACACAACCATCACACAACGCCGTCTAGTCCCAAGCTAAGCAGAGCTTGTGTTATGGGTACTTGACAACTGATAAACATACTTATATATTTCTAAATATATACTAATTATAGATAAATTACACCTAGACACAGAACAAATGATTGTGCTTATCACACAAACATTTGTCCTGGGTGAGAATCGAACCCACGATCTCCAGCATAGCAGTCAGGGCCACTAACCACAAGAGCAACTGGCCAGTCATAAGGTTATAAGGTGCATCATATTTATAAGCTTGTGCAAAAAAAAATATCCCTAGAAAAGGCATCCGGGTAGACCGTGTGTATTTTCTGATAGCTATAACCTAGGGGTCTTAAGTCAAGAGTGAATTGGTTACTCCTCGGTGTGTATCATCGTCGGCCACATCATCGCTTACCATCAGGTGAGATGGTGGTCAAACGAAAGCTTATCCATAATAAAGTACGAGTCAGACTCGCGCACTGTGGGTTCCGTATACACTAGCCTATGAAAACAGTTCAATGCTCGAATTGCGTTATGAATATTTTTCCAAATCGCAATAAACTTTTTTTTTTTTGTGATGGAGGTACAAATTTACAGTTTTCAGATTTTTTCCTAAATTTTCCTTCATGCTAAATTTCAGGATTCTAAGTCAACAGGAAGAACCTTATAAATTTTGATTCCCTGGAGCGTGTCTCAAAAAACGTGTTTTCCCGTTTTTTTGCGATATAAACGGCCGTATCTTTTTTATTCGTTAACCTAGAAGATAGATTTTTTCACAGACTTGGTTTTAATTTCAACTCGATACTTCTATGCGTTCCCGAGATAAAGGGTCTTGAAAGACCGAAAGACAACCAACGGTCAACAAAATGATCCCATAAGGATTTGTTTTTTACCTTTTGAGGTACGGAACCTTAAAAAGAGGTTCTGAAAAAGCACATAGGGTACTTTTTATCCTGAAACAATTTATCTATTTTCACGTAGTCAAAGCCGATGGCGGCAACTAGTGGTCAAATGAATTCGTATATTCTAAATAAGATAATTCCTTAGTTTAATTTGTTGTTAACCTATACATTGCATGAGATCCACTAGTTTTCTGTAATTGCACATTAGATAAATCCTTCTGTACCGCGCTAAGTGCATTCCAAACGGTAAGAACAATAAATAGTTCTCGTAATGTATTGACCACTGATCCTAATGACCCCATTGCACTTCAGCAACTAATTGATTGCCCATACATCGTCTTAATGTGTGTGCTGCAGCGATCTTTTTATTTAACGTAGCATTAAACACTAGGAGATAATTACAATTGGATGTAAGGGGAAACTTCCAGTTAATCGTATTTAATTTTAAAAAGTGCCTCCTTCTGCGAAGTAGTAATGCTAAAAAAGGAAGCGGCCGCACGTGTGAGGTAACGGTCCTCACGCCTCAACCGCCGTCGGGATATCGATCCCGATTTCCTACCACCGTAGATGCAGGCTTGCAGACGGCGAGCAATGGGTAGCTCGCTGTCCGACTGTCCGGTAGCCGTCTGGACCGAACCCAAGTCGTCGACGACGCGTACTGTTCCACGCGCGCCTTAAGGACATGTCAGCAAACCGTAGGGGTCTAGCAGGGTCGAAGCCTACTGAGGCCCTGGTACGAAAGGCAACGAAATAACAGGAGTGAGTTTTTAGTCAGTTAGAGTCTGATACTATCTCACGCACCGCCCAAGAGCGGAAGATGTCTTGAGATGATTTTCTCACCGAAATAAAAAACCTACGTCTCGGGCGAATTCCATCTCGGTCGTAATGACAAACTTCCTTCACTATCATATCAAAACGGACTATTCCACTCCTGCACTATACGCACATAATTATGATTTTTTAACTTTGTCTGGAAAAAACAACGCACACCTCGCACACACGGTGCAATCTGAAAAGGATTGCTGCTTTGATGTAGCAGGCTTTGAAAGGTACCGGTAACTTTTTTTTTCTATCAAGCTGGTGTGTTCCTTTGTGGTAGCCTCTTTGCCAACCGATAACATAAAAAAAACATTGTGGTTTTGCATAGAAGAGGTTAATAAGTATAACGACCGGTGTGTTTTGTCAACATGCCATCGTGACAACTTAGGTAGAGTGAAACTTAAGGAAGGTCTAACTTCGAGAAAGAGATCAATCGTCGAATCCGACTCGGCTGGGCAGCGTTCGGGAAGCTGCGCGGTATCTTCTCGTCTAATATACGTGGTCGCTTACAATGGGCCTCATCAGAAGACTTAAAGTCACCCAAGGGGCAACGGAAAGGGCTATGCTTGGAGTTTCCTTGCGTGATCGAATCAGGAATATACGCAGGAGAACCAAGGTCACCGACATAGCACGAAGAATCGCTAAACTTAAGTGGCAATGGGCAGAGCACATTGCTCGCAGAACGGATGGCCGTTGGGGCCGAATGGTTCTGGAATGGCGACCACGTACCGGAAGACGTAGCGTTGGAAGGCCTCCTACAAGGAGGATTGATGACCTGGTAACGGTTGCGGGAGTCCGATGGATGCGAGAAGCCACAATAAACGGTCCTGTGTTCATTGTGGCGACACTTGGGGGAGGCATATGTCCAGCAGTGGTCGTCTTTCGGCTGAAATGATAATGATGAATGATGATGATTGATATTTATTATTATACTCTTACTTCACCCCGTATTATCTCTTTAGGCACTTATTTTAGATATTCCATCAGGCGTCCTCACATTCCGCATGACGCAGGTCCTCACCGGACACGGTAAGTTCGGGAGGTTCCTGCACCGGATTCGTACGGAAACGACGCCCGGGTGTCGCCACTGTGTGGCCCACCCGGAGGACACGGTGGAGCACACGGTGGAGGTGTGCCCCGCTTGGGCAGAGCAACGCCGTGACCTCGTGAGGGCAATCGGCGGCGGTGATCTCTCGCGCCGGGCCTTGGTTCAGGCCATGCTCCGGAGCGAGGAGGAGTGGCAGGCGGTCGCCTCCTTCTGCGAAGCAGTAATGCTAGCTAAGGAGGCGGCCGCACTCCCGGTCCAAACAGCCTTAAAATTCGCATAAAATTAAAATTCAACAAAATTTCGTCTTTATCTATATATATAAAAATCAATGCCACTTTTCTTTGAAATTTTATAACTTAAGAACACGCTCACCTATTCAAACCAAATATTTAGGCTTTGTTCGGACCATTTAGATGGTTTATGTGAAGTTTGCACAAAATCGGTCGAGCGATTCTTCATTTATCACATTTTTTGTAACAAATGAATTCAATTAAAGGCGGATAATTTTGCTAATGGGGATTTTGCTGTCAAATTGAAACTTTTTTCAGTGTTGTTATGTCATTCGTAGCAAAGCACGTACCGGGCCGCTAGTTATTTATAAGAATTTTTACTCGCGTTTGACCGTTATCTCAAAACTCCTCAAAAATTTGTTGCAATATAGCCAGCTTCGTCGAGAAGGGTAAACAGGAACGGATTAGATTCTGTGTTCTTCTCTCTAGATTTATATTCCCACTAACTATTTCTGTACCTACCAAAAATGGTGGTGACGTGATCACATCTACCCTCGGGCATAAATTTCTGTTTCTATCGCCGATATAAAAACAGTGATAGCCCCAGTTCTGCGATAAATAAATCTTGTATAAAGGAAAGCTTTTACGATAGTTCGAGAATTTCGCGATTTATGCTTTGTGTCATGTGTTTAAGACACTTCTATATACGCAAATAAACCATTTTGTTTGCTTTAGTGGCACTAAAGTTATTATTGTTATTGGTATGTTAAGCTTAATGGCAAAATGGCAGAAGAAAAAATCTTATTAGTATTCATAAAAACTGGACCTTTAGGTTTTTTATGGGGGGTGAAATCATAAAATAACTTCTTAGTATACTCCCCCGAGTATCAGGCATTTACTGACTAACACGAGCAGGGGTGAGTTTTAGTAAGTAGTTCGCGCCTACGGTGGACCTGGAATCCAAAGGCGTTCCAGGCGACCGAAGGCGCAGGCCTGCGGATTGCGAACTATGGATCTTCGCCGTAGCGTAAGTACAAAGCCCGGCTAGACGACGCGTTGTGCTCCACGCGCGCCTCAACGTGATGTTAGCGAAATTGACGGGGTCAGTTAGGTCTGCGGATTTTTCGAAGGAATTACCGTTAACTTCGCAAAAAAGGCAACTGAAGGAACACTATTTATTTAATTATTAAAACTTCATGCAATACAAAGGTACAAAGTCAAACTTAATGTCTCAGGCATTCTCTACCAGTCAACCAAGGGTAGTGAAGAGAAAACATGGTAGGTGCATAAAAAAAAAGAAAAGATTAATAGGAAAACAAGGGATCAAATGTATATACATAAAAAATAAACATACATAAATATTTAATATAATATGAACCTACATATACATAAATATATAGCACTATTGGTTTTAGTTAGCAAAAGTCTGACACCTTCCATTCCAGCCAGACTGGGAGAACTTATTTGATGATTCATCATCATCATAATTTCATCCGAAAGACGTCCACTGTTGGACATAAGCCATCCATGGGGTTCCCACGACCTTCACCAGGTCATCGGTCTAGCTTGTGGGAGGCCTTTCAATGCTGCGTCTTCCGTTTCGTGGTCGCCACTCCAAAACCTTTCGTCTTGATCGACCATCTGTTCTGTGTGCAATGCGACATGTCCACTACCACTTAAGTTTGACGATTATGCGAGCTTTGTCGGTAACCTTGGTTGTGTTACGGATATCTTCATTTGATGATTTCCAACATAAAAAAGGGCCGATGCAACTCTTTCGAATAATCCCGAAGACCTAGCAGGCATTAGCAGTATTGAGCCCTGAAACGAGTACCATCTTAAAAAGAAGCTGTATCTACTCATATGCTAGCTGGCGTCCCAACACGAAGCTCACATTCCAGCACAATTTGTAACAAACACAGCACTTATCGGAAGGCATTACGAACAAACAGGTGTTCAAATACCCTGCATTTTGTTCTAAATACAACGATTTCTAGAAAACCTTTTCTTTAAAATTGGTCATAACGTCTGGAACACCTGCACACAAGAAATATAGGTTTTGTTTTAAAGGTACTATTAAATTTAATCTGCCGTAAGTAATGTCTTTAAGTTATCACATAAGAACTCATAACTTTTGTATAACGTTATATCTATATCGCGTTGTGTAGTATGCCTATCTAAATCAGTCTGGTAGTTAAATTTTATTTTACCTTAATATTTGTACCAAACCATGTTTATTTTATTTTTATGATATGCATATTAAAGAATATTACTTTTCACTTTATTAATATAGCTTTTATTAAAGCACGATATTACGTCTATAAATCTCTACATAGTTGTATATGCTGCTGTATGTCGAGTGGTAACAGCCCCGACTTACAAGTGTAGGTTGCAGGTTCAAACCCAGCCAGGCGCATTACTTTGTGTAATTTATTTCATCACCACTGCTCTCAAAACGGTAAAGGAAAACATCGTGAGGAAACCGGCATGTCCTAGAACCAAAAATTCGAAGACATGTGACATCCACCAACCCGCACTGGGCCCGCGTGGTGGATTACGGCCCGTTCCCTCTCTTAGAGAGGAGGCCTGAGTCCCAGCCGTGGGAACATTATAGCCGACTATGCTGCTGTATGTGTCGCACACGCTTTTTATGCTAGCTTGAAATCATAGTCCCTGAAAGCCAAATATCTGTTTTATTCATCATCATTATTTCAGCTGTAAGACTTCCATTACAGACTATAGGCCGCCTCCAAATGTGGCCACAACGAATGGTCCTGTACGTTTCGCAACCTTGGTTGGCTTTATATAAACGACTAGCGGTCGCCCGCGGCTCCGCCCGCGTGGATGTCAGTTACCGCTGCAAAAAACCTACCCAGGAAAGACACGGTCAGCAAAATGATTCCCAGGTCAATTCACACTAATATCGACGACGCAGTCGTTATCCGCCGCAGGCTGCACAGATTGTCTTTCTGTGGATGTTAAAGAACAAATATAACATCCATCAATGATGGAAATATTTAAATGTAATTAATACTAAGTTTTCACTTCTACCGGCAGTCCCGGAGAGCAACCCGTTGTTTCAGGATAGATAACTAAAGAGATTATTGTAGAGCTTCTCTATAAACAATATTTGACGTTAAATTATTTTCGGGTACCAAAATATACTGATGGTCGGGGGCCCCGACCCGTGATAAAGCAACGTAAGAGCAACGTGCCCATTCGTAAAACATTCTTTTCGTAAATCAATTCCTACTAATTTGAATGTTTGGCCCTGGGATTTGTTTATCATTAGTGCGAAAGAAATTTTTACTCGAAATTGGAGCCTTTTGAAGGGTATAGGCAAATCAGTAGGAATCATGGATATTCTTGGTATATGGGCTAATTCGCCAGCTGCAGGGCCGGTGATAATCTTCACTACTATTAAATTATCTTTTAGCTCCTTTATAAGAAGTCTCGTGCCATTACACATGTTGGGGGGGCTTAAATTTCTGAGAAGCATTATCGGCGTGCCAACTTTTAACGATAGTTCATGAGGTGGTAGCCCAGCGGGGTTTAGAGAATTTAAAAATTCCTGGGGGTAGTGCACTGCGTCCTCGATGTTAGTGACGGTGTCTATAGATTTATAGCACTTAACTTCACCCGGTACTTTCTGCATAATTAAATTGTTTATTTCGTTGACTGTTTCATTCCTGGGAGAAGCTATTGCTCTACAACACAGCCAACCAAAATCATTTTGAAGTAAGTTTACAATGTCAGGATATATAGCATCTATCTGACTATCTAAATTATGGACTATTTGGCCTAGAGACTCATTCAAAGTAACCACATAATTGGTGCCCAAATTTAAAGATGGAAAAATTCCTTCTCCTAGTTTCAGCAGCTGTGGAAAATTGCTATATGTATTTCCATGTAGATGAGCTCTCATATTGGTGCGCAATTCAAATGTTGTACAGATGTCCAAAGGTGAGACGATTTTAAACATGCCTTCATAATATCTGCTCGCGTACCTTGTTGACGACTGGAAGCGTTTGTCAGCAATCTACAGCAAATACAAAAGTGATACCACCCATGACATTAGCAGAGCTTCGGAGGTCTTTTAAAGTACGATCCACGGATTCCACATGAGCTCTATGACTCATGGTGCATTCATTCCATATTACCGATGACGCGTCTTGCAGCAACTTACCAAGTGGCCCATTTTTCCGAATAGAGCACGTAGACCGTTGATCTAAAGATACGGATAGCGGGAGTTTAAACGTAGAGTGAGCAGTTTTTCCTTCGTTCAAGAGAGTTGCAGCAATTCCTGACGAAGCAATTGCAATCGCTATCTTCCCTGATTTCCGTATCTTAGCAAGTATCAAATTTGCGAGAAAAGTCTTTCCGGTGCCTCCTGGTGCGTCCAAAAAAATAATCTCCCCATGTTATTGATCACGCTGTCCACAATTATAGTCGCATAAGCATGTCTTTGATCTGGTACTAATTTTGGCACATTGTCATTAACAAACGCTGTTAGATCATTTCTGTTATACTGATGTACCATTGTGTCAATAGTATTATTCTGGGTACGAACGGGAGAAGGTAATCCAAAATCACTTTAATTTTTGTCGTTTAATTCTAGAAGTTGTTTTTCTATTTCAATTACTCCTTCATTATAAATGACTTCAGTGAAGGTTTAAGTGTTATCCTGATTTTGTGGTCTGATACGATGTCTAATATCTTCACAGAACTGATCTTTGGAAGTATCCCATAACTTAAATGGTTCCGATGGTTGACAAAATAAAAGTATGACTACGAACAACTCCCTTAGGTTTTTTGGAAAATGTGATAACGAAGCTTCAGTTAAAGTGTTACCCCAATGGTCATCGTTTTCAAGTAAACCTCGGTCACGGCAAGCTGCTTGATACGTCTCTTTGACAATACCGTTTACAGTTTTAGGGTATGCAAATGAGGTCGGACCGCGTACGTGGTGCAGAAGAATCCTAAGATAAAAACACTATGATTGGGATGGATGTATTCCGTAGACTCTACCTAAAGCGGCATCTTTTTTTATCCCCGGATGTTCAACTACATCTTCACCACGCCTCCTTCTAGTGAATTTATTATTTGCCCATGTATAGTATTGCGGGACCTTATGATACAGAAGATTTTTCGTGAATTCATCTTCATTACAGAGAGCAAAAAATGCCAGTAATGTGGTATACGGGCCGTGCAGCAGAAATCGTAATATTTTAATTTTGCCATAACTTCAAAACTAAACGTTCAATTTTAATCATTCAAGGATCAAATATTATCTTCATAAATTGTACTTAGTGATGAAATAATTTATTTTGATAAGGATTATTAGCATGAATAAAATAAACGCGTTTAAACATAGTCCAAAAAAAAAATCAACATTTTCAAATAAAAAAACGGTTGTTGTGCCTCACTCGACATAGATAAGTATAGTGTGTCGCGGACTTTTTTGTAGATATTTATAAGATCTACAATTAATTAGAACATTTTATGGTTCTATCTTTTATAGTTTAGGCAGCGTACGCAAAATAAGTAACTTTTCTAGTTGACTTTTTACCGAAAAACTCAAATATCTTACGGAACCCGATTTTTTTCTAAAATAAAATATAGCCTATGTTACTCGTGGATAATAAAGCTTTTGAATGGTGAAAGAATTTTTAAAATCAGTCCAGTAGTTTTTGAGCCTATTCATTACAAACAAACAAACAAAGTTTTCCTCTTTATAATATTAGTGTAGATGATATTAATAGGACTGCAGGGGTGAATAGGAACAAAACTTTGGTTAAGTTTTTTACATTGGTATGTATTTATATAATTGATTTCTATCAAAGTATCCGTTTTTATTACAATTAATGAACAAATAGGAGTACTTAAATACTGGGAAAAATTGTTAATTAAGGCGAAAATCCCCTTCAAACTTTTGTTCCTATTCACCTCTGCGGTCCTATTCACCCCGTTTGACTGTATAATAGTTGTTAGGTTATTTTTTTTTTCGGGTGGGAAAATAATCTAATGACATCCCCCGCTCGTGGGAGGAGCGGGGGATAGTGTCAGACTATTACTGACTAAAAACCCACTCCTGTTCCTTCTGTGTCATTGTTCCAGGGCCCCAGGGTTCTCTTTCAGATGTAAGATGACCGCAACCGTAGGGGCCCAGCAGAGTCGAAGCCTATTGGGGCTAAGGGTCTGATTCTGAAAGGAAGACTCGGCCCTGGTATGAAAGGCAACGAAGGAACAGTAATGGGTTTTTAGTCAGTACAAGTCTGCCGTTGTATGATTCTCCCAACTAAAAGAAAAAAACATGACATTTCATAATTGAAATTTTAAAATTCATTTCTTCAAGAATCAGAACAATCTCATTTTTAAATTAGTTCTTCATTTGTTTCTATGGTTTTTTAGTGTTTTGTACCCAAAAGGTAAAACGGGACCGACATGTTAAGTCAAGAGTAATTGGTTCTAGATAAGCGTGCTCCATCGTCGACCACATCGTCGCTTTCCATTAGGTGAGATACTCGTAGTTGTCAAGCGCGAACCTATCTAGAAATAAAAAATAAAATCTCAACAACTACAACACTAATCTCAACACTATTGTCTACTTTTCTTTTTATTTCTCCTTTCGCAGGTCTGCTGGAAGAAATTTCTTATTGGAAATAAGCAGTACCTTTGTACAATTTTTATCTGAATGTTTCTTCTTTCTGTATGTATTCGTGTGTACATAAATTATAAAATAAATAAATAAATAAATAAACTACTTCATCATCATCATCATCATTTCAGCCGAAAGACGTCCACTGCTGGACATAGACCTCCTCCAAGTGCCGTCACAATGAACGGTCCTGTGCGTCTCGCATCCATCGGATTCCTGCAACCGTTACCAAGTTATTGATCCACCTTGTAGGAGGCCTTCCAACGCCTACGTCTTCCGGTACGTGGTCGCCATTCCAGAACCTTTCGGCCCCAACTGCTATCCGTTCTGCGAGCAATGTGCCCTGCCTATTGCCACTTAAGTTTGGTAATTCTTCGTGCTATGTCGGTGACCTTGGTTCTCCTGCAACAACTATTTACAGTTGACAAAAGTCATTAGTCTTGGCTCTCATTTGTAGTTCTTCAACTGATGTACAGGAAGTCCGAACCCCAAATGACCAACAAACATTCTTATCAAGGATTATAGTGTTACTCAGCTCTAAAGTTATTGAGGTCAGACGGGTAGGACTTTATGTAAAATACTGGGTTGTTGCATCCGGTTGGACTGGAAGCGACCCTAACATATTTGGGGAAAAGCTAGGCGTATTAATGTTGATGTCGACTGTGTTTACGGAAGTGACTATAAAGTGTAAATATGTTCTGCGTCTATTTGTTACGGCCTAAATTCTGTGACTGCGGTACGCGTAGTTGCTAAGTTCAGCAATACGTATCGGTTAAAGTTTCGAGTACATTTGGGTATTAACAACTTTAACTATATATTAGCTTTAGTGTTGGAAAATATTACCATTTTACCAACAGATTGTAGAAAAGTATTAGTTTTTTAATTATCATACTGAAGGTGTAAAAAGAAGAGTATCCAACATGATGATAAAGCTTTTGGGTGGCTTGAATTCTTCACTTCACTCATGTTTCTATATTAAATCCCTCGCTGTGCTCAAGAGTTGGTTTTTTTGTTTATTTGACCTCTTTTTTTAGATGGGAAATCATCCAATGACTTCTCCCTCTCTAGAGCGGTGCAGGAGGGCGGGTCATAACCCACTTCCTTCGTTGCCTTGCATTCGGGGACCCCGGGTTTTCCTTTCAGAAACGAACCTCCAAAAAAGAAGAAAAAGCCTCGGACCATGGCCTGTATCAAGGCCCGGAGCGAGAGATTGTTGCCACCGATCGTCCCCACGAGGACATGGCGGCGCACACCTCTACCGTATGCTTCACCGCGTTTTCCTTGCGGTCCATACAATGGTGATACTTAAGATTTTTTCCGCACTATCAGAGTAATTTTTTGTACTATGGTACGAGTTATGTATCATACCTTGCACTCGCGTATTGCAGAGAAAAAAACTGGGCTAGTGCGAAAATAGTTCACTTCCCGAATGGAGTGTCGAAGATTTTTCCGAATCGCAAAATATTTTTTTTTGTTACGTAACAAAAAGAAGAGAGAGTCAATGGGAAATACCCTAAGAATTTTGATTTCCTCGAGAGTGTCGAAATACATTTTTTTGGCGACATAAACGGCCGTATCTTTTTTTTTTTTGTTAATTTAGAAGTTTGATTTTTTCACAGCTTCAAGGGACCGCAGACCGGGTATATAGTTTTAATTTCAACTCGATACCTCCACGCGTTTCTGAGAGAAAGGTTCTTGACAGACAGACGAATGGACGACAAAGTGATCCTTTAAAGGTTCCGTTTTTTTTCTTTCGAAGTACGGAACTCTAAAAAGGAATTCCTTTTGGAGAACAATAAGTTTAGTATGAAATATCTCTATAAAAGATTTCGCCCATATAAATCTAGACAATTTCATTAATCTCGTATTGTTCTTCAGTTATTAATTTTTTAACTGAATTTTTCGACAGCACAGTGGGCGTAGTGGTTAAGGGAAGGGCTGTAGTGCTGCGTGTCGCGAAGTTCAATTCTCGCACGACACAAATATTTGTATGGGTAGTTGTTTCGAGTTTGGGGCCTATGTATGTGATTTAATATGTTTGTGTGATGAGCACGATCATTTGTTCTGTATCTGGGTGTAATTTATCTAGCATAGCATAGTCGGCCTTATAATGTTCCCACTGTTGGGACTCAGGCCTCCTCTCCAGGAGAAGGAATAATAATATGTATGTATTTAGAAATATATAAGTATGTTTATCAGGTGTCTAGTACTCATAGCACAAGCTCTGGTTAGCTTGGGATTAGATGGCGTTATGTGTATTATTATTAGTTGTGGAATATTATTATTATATTGTAGTAGACATTTTTTTGAAAAACAATTTTGAAATTCATTCCAATACTCTCTTACCAAGCGAAACACTTTGCTTGTATTGTTAAAACTACAATTCCCTAATTTATTTTTAATTATCTACCTCGTTTTTACACAATACTGAGCACCACCTTCGTAACTCAACCTGAACCTGATTGCTAATGAGACGAACTTATTTTGACGAACTTTTTTTAACAAAATAAGTCCGTATTATCTACGAGTATAATCAGATGTTAGTCTCTCAACGATAGGGTTAAGAACGAACACAGCCGTGGAAGTTTTAAGATCCGCCCAATTGGAGAAAAACTTAGTGTAATGAGAAGATCTGAAGAACATATGACTAGGCAAGTCCTACACATGAATATAGGTCCAAAAAAGCGTGGTAGACCCCTTCTGACTTGGATGTCTGTGATTAGCAATAACCTAAAGAAAGCCCAAGTGAATTACTCGAACCGAAATGTCTGGCGAAAAATGACCAGGAGAGCCGACCCCAAACGAAATGGGATAAGGCTAGGCAAAGAGAGAGTTATAGATGTTAGTATTAATAAGTTAGGATAAACAAATTTAGAGAACAGTGCTGACCGAGTGGTAACGGCTCCGACTTACGAGTTGTAGGTCGCGGGTTCAAACCCAGCCAGGTGAAAACTTTGTGTAATTTATTTCATCACCACTGCTATTCAAATGGTGAAAGAAAACATCGTAAGGAAACCTGCATGCCCTAGAACCAAAACTTCGAAGAAATGTGTCATCCATCAATCCACACTAGGGCTGCGTAGTGGATTACGGCCCATTCCCTCTCTTAGAGAGGAGGCCTGAGTCCCAGCAGTGGGAACATTATAAGGCTGAGTATGGCATATAGTTAATCGCTTTTATCCCATTCCCAAAAAAAAAATACCTATAGAGATAGATGAAAGATGAAGAAAATAAATAAAATTATATTTAATACTTACTCCTTTTAAAACAAAAACAAACCAAAGATATTCTGAACATACACCTTGGAGAATATGATTTATCTTGAAGACAAAATTAAAGGAAAACAGAAGCTGTGTTTCAAGATATAAGATTTATATGAAATCCCTGCGGGTTGTGTAAATTATTATCTTCATATTTGTATGTTCACGATGTTTTATTATTGCGTCGCACTTCTTTTTAGGGTTCCGTATCTCAAAAGGAAAAAACGAAACCCTTATAGGATCACTTTGTTTTCCGTCTGTCTGTTTGTCGCATGGAGGTATCGAGTTGAAATTAAAAAAAACTATATACTACTCTGTCAAGAAAGTACCGGGAAAAGATCAATAATACACAAAATGTCTGTTATTCATCCAAATTTATTTTATCACCTTCAAAGTATGCTCCTTTAGAAACGATACACTTGCGCCAACGAATAATCCATTCATCAAAACATTTTTTAAACGCTGCTTCCGGAATTGAGTTCAGTTCTCGCCGCGAATTCTCCTTTATGTCTTCTATCGATTGAAAACGGGTGCCACGAAGTGGTAATTTGAGTTTAGGAAAAAGAAAAAAGTCAGCAGGAGCCATATCTGGTGAATATGGTGGTTGCTGGATGGTATTTGTTGAGTGTTTGGTCAAAAATTTGTTCACAATTATAGCCTTGTGCGAAGGCGCATTGTCGTGGTGCAAAATCCAAGAATTTTCTTTCCATAAATCTGGCCTTTTTCGTCGAATCCGCTCTCTTAAACACCGCATAACGCTCAAATAATATTCTTTATTTACCGTTAGATCTTCCGGTAAGAATTCAGAGTGCACAACACCGCGATAGTCAAAGAAAACAGTCAACATGACTTTGACTTTTGATCGACTTTGGCGTGGTTTTTTCGGTTTCGGTTCAGTTGGAAGGCGCCACTCCGAAGCTTGTTGACTAGTTTGCATGTCAAACTCGTAAACCCACGTCTCGTCACCAGTAACAATGCGTTTCATGAATGTTGGGTCCGAACTGACTCGTTCTAGCATGTCCTCAGTGACTTTCATGCGATTGAGTTTTTGGAGAAAATTCAGATCTTTTGGGACTAGCCGAGCAGCAACATGTTTCATACCCAAATGATTAGTTAAAATGGCACGGATCGACTCGTGAGATACAGAAAGTTCGGCGGCTATCTCTCTCAGAGTTGAATGGGGATTTTCAGTCACTATTTTCTTCACTTTTGCGATGTTAACTTCTGAAGTTGAAGATTTGCCTCGCTCTGGTAGCAGAGCGAGGCAAATCTTCCATCACATCTCGACCGCTTTTGAACGCTTTGAACCACTCATAAGCACGAGTTTTTGATAAAGTCGATTCACCGTAAGCCCGTGAAAATGTTACAGATTCTGTAACATTTTCACGGGCTTACGGTGAATCGACTTTATCAAAAACTACTTCTGAAGTAACATTTTCAGTGACTCCGAACACGAAATTCCATTGGCGATGCAAAATTTAAGAAAAACTCTTTGTTCGATATTTTTGTCCATTATGAAATTCGCAATATACACTATATATGATATTACTAAAACCAGCACTGTATTTAATATAAAAAACAGATGCAACTCAAACTCCGCGCCAAAATGGAAAACAGTTGTGCCAATCTAACAACTACAAAAAAACAAAAATTTGAATTTGCAACCATAAACAAATCATCCATTCCCGATACTTTTTTGACTGAATGTATTCAAACCGCAGGACCGCAGGGTCCCTTGAAGCTCTGGAAAAATTAAACTTCTAATTTAACAAAACAAAAAGATACGGCCGTTTAAGTCGCAAAAAACGTGTATTTCGACACTCGTAAAAGGGAATCGAAATTCATAGGGTACTTCATGTTGACCCAGAATTCTGAAATTTGGCATGAAGCAAAATCTTATAGCATAAATACAGGAATAAATCTGTAAACAGAAAAATTTGTTGTTACGTCACAAAAAATACATTTTGTGCGATTCGGTACAATCTTCGTTACTCAATTCGGGAATTTAACTGTTTTTATATGTAAGTCTCTACGGAACCCTCAGTGCGCGAATCTGAGTCGCAATTGCTTAATTTTTTAAAAAATAGCCAAAGCATGCTTAAAAGGGGGCTCCAAACATAAACTAATATGTACTCATAACATTTTGTATTTGTAAAATATGCCTAACCCATCCTAACCTAACCTAAACGGATACTTTCCATTGACCTAGAAAGCTGAGATTTGGCAAAAAGAAAGGTCTCATAGCACAAGTAAAGTAAAAAGTATAAAAACTGAAAATTTGGTACATCACAATATATATATATATATATATTTTTTTGTAATTCGGAAAAAAATTCAAAAATCGATTCGGTAATCGAACTATTTACATAGGTAAGTTCGTACAGAACTCACGGTGCACGAAACCGACTCGCAAATGACCAGTTTTTTAACTTTTCCCGGTCAAGGTGGAGCAAGAATGCGTGTCAGACTATTATTAACTGAATCCCAACTGTGTAAGGAACAAGGGTGGGATTTAGTTAGTAAACAGTAACAGTTGTGTTGTCTTTGCGTTTCATGGCCACGGTATCTGTTTCAAACAATCTGGAAAATCAACAACCCTGGCCGTCGACAACGCGTAGTGTTCCACGCGAGCCACAAGGACATGTCATGGGTTCGCTTCTGAAAGAAAAAAAACCCCGGGTTTTTCCCAGGTCAAGACCCCTCCTGGAACACAAGGCAACAAAGGAGCATAGGAGTGGATTATAGTCAGTAAAAGTCTGACACGTCCTCGTGCTCCGCCCTAGAGCGAGAGCTAAATCCTGGCTAGTTTAGTATTCCTAATGAGTATCTTTCGTACATAAATTTATTGACTGACAAATAAATCAAAAGACAAGTTAATACGTATACATGTTGGCACATTCCTTCTGCTCTATATATTCGCTCAACGCTCTTCGCAGAGCAAGTGAACACCAATAACGAACTTTGAGCAAGTCTCGCTAGATTTGCTCTAATGTGATCTATTCAAACGGATGCTGGTAGCGTGTGTGTTCTATAATATACATGCTTGTTTGCAATAAGTACAGGTTTTTTTCTACTTGTATACTTATATATATTGTACTAGCTTCAGCTAGTGGAACCTGCGTAAAAGTAGAACATGTATTAGCCAATATCATTCTGTGATTAATCAACCTTTCGTTTATTTTAAACTGTTTCCATAATTTTCAAAAAACATTGAAATTGTTTTAATTAACTATTTAACTGAAAGAAGAGGCCTTTTTAACCGACTTCAAAAAGGAAGAGGTTCTGTGTTTGGCTGAATAGCTAAAAAGCTTTCTAACTAATAACTAAAAAGTGTAAAATAAAAAACTTTTTACAAAAAATATACAACCGACTTCAATGTCAAAAAAAACACTAAAGAGTGCAAAATAACTTGAAGGAAGTCGGTGTTAAATAACGAAGAGACAAAACTATTATAGAAACACCGACTTCCGAAATTCAAGCTATTTTGCACTTTTCAGTGTTTTTTACATTGAAGTCGATTGTATTTGTTTTGTAAAAAGTTTTTTATTTAGACCTTATTCATTAAAAGCAATATAACAGAAATCCATCATCATTTTAGCTAAAAGACGTCCACTGTTGGATAAAGGCTTCCCCCAAGCATCGCCAGAACGCCGGGTCCATCGGATTCCCGCGACCCTCACTAGGTAATTGGTATACCTTGTGGGATGCCTTCCAACGTTGACTCTGTGGCCGGTACGCGGTTGCCACCCCAGAACCTTTCAGAACCAGTATTACTCAGAAATCATCATTTTCATCATCATTTCAGCCGAAAGACGTCCACTGTTGGACATAAGCCTCCCCCAAGCGTCTCGCATCCACCGCACTCCCGCGACTGTCACCAGGTCGTCGGTCCACCTTTTGGAAGACATTCCAACGCTGCGTTTTCCGGTAAACGGTCGCCACTCTAGAACCTTTCGGCCCCGTCGACCATTCGTTCTACGAGCAATGTGCCCTGCCCACTGCCACTTTAGTTTGGCGATTCTTCGGGCTATGTAGGCGATCTTGGTTCTCCGAAACGGTCTTCAGAAATATGATGATAACTACAGGTTTGTGGAGAAATAAAGTTGGTCCAAGTAATATACTAATACTCAGTTACTTTTGTCTGGAAGCCGCCCCCAACATAGTAGGAAATGGCAAGATATATTGATCGGTTTGTAAACATTTCGAGCCCTCTCATTATCCTCATTCCTCGGAGGACTCATTATTTATCCCCCGAACTCCAACTCAAATAATTACAAACGGCAATAATTCAATCGTCCAAGTTATGACGTACGACGCCATACGTCGGCGTCGATATGTTATGTCGTACCTATGTAAGCTACCTAAAATACATAACGATTATTAAGTAGTATATAGAGGTGATATGAGTGTTATGATGGTAATTCGACTGGCCTGTTGGTCTAGTGGTTAGTAGCCCTGACTGCTATGACGGAAGTTGTGGAAGTCTGGACGGTTACTGGACGGCTGGACGGACTGACATTGCTCGCCGCCGCAAGCCTACGCTTACGGTAGCTGGAAATCGGGATCGGGATCCCGGCGGCTGGGGCGTGTGGGCTGTTCCCTAACGCGTACAGCTGTCTCCTTCGCAAGTATTACTGCTTCGCAGAAGGAGGCGACCGCCTGCCATTTCTACTCGATCCGGACTATGGCCTGTACCAGGGCCCGGCACGAGAGATCGTCGCCGCCTATCGCCTTCTCGAGGACACCTCTACCGTATGCTCCGCCGTGTTCTCCGGGTGGTTTCTTCCACACGAATCCTCCAGGGACTGCAGGGACCTCCCAAACTTACCTGCGTCATGCGGATGGTAAGGACGCCATGACGTCTTTCCAGCCACTCCTCAAAGAGGGAACTTACCGCCATAATTATGGCGTGCCTAATGGACATCAGCCTGACATACAATATAATATATAGTTAGATTGGATTTATATCTAAGCCCTCCCCAGCCTCTTATGGAATAATTCACGTCGCTCTACCATGAAAGCGCAGTAAACGTCGTGGTTAGATTACGATCAAAACAATAAACTAACACAATTACCTTGAACTTTACTACATTGAACAACTTATCGTGTTTGTGAATCTATAAGAGAAATTAATGATTGTTAGTAACCCCTTGTGTAACATTATGGTTATACAGAGAGTTCAAAACTACATATTGAAACACATATCGAATGCTCCATGGTTTAGAAAAACAACAGAGTTGCATGAAATTCTAAACATGCCTACGGCTAAACAAGAAATAGACACACATGGAGAGACACACTTTAACCTAACACTGTCGAAGCACCCAAAGGAGCTAGAATGGCAACTCACTATCCCCGAAACCATACGTTGGCTTAAAAAGCGGCGTGACATTTTCGACGATTAGAGGGTCTGAGATCTAACTAATTCAAACTCAAACTCAAACTCAAATCTTTATTGCAATCCATAATGTACATGTCAGGTGATAAATCTAAAAAAGTGAAACAATTATGGACCCTGTCGGGCACAGCAACAATATAAATTGTAGGAGAGGAAGAGCGCTACTATAAGTTCCTATTTAATTTTCTGTATATTTTTGTATTGTTTAATTGATTTCAACTATTACAAATTACTTATTATTCCTTCATAGCAATCTCAAAAAAACATATACTATTGTTTTATATTTAAATCTAAATTAATGCTTAATAATTATATTCGTATGTTTGAGTATCTCAGATAAAAAATAAATTAAAAAAAAAATACAAATTGTTCTCCATAATAATTAAAAAATAATAATATGTCAAAAATAAAAAATGCAATTTGATATCATTAATAAGTAAATAATAATATGTCCAAAGAAAAATATTTGATGTCAATAATAAGCGCAAAATGATTCGTCAAAAAAAAAAATAAAAAATTAAGTGATGTCATATATAATAAAAAGTCAAATTGAAAAAATAAAAATGTTTTAAATCTATTTCTTATTAAATGTATCAGTTAAATATTCGTCAATTGTGTAATAGGTTTTGTCAATTAGGAATTGTTTTAATTTATTTAAAAATATATTGGTTTTATTTTCTTGTTTTATGTTTTCCGGTAATTTGTTATAAATTTTTATTGACATTGAATATGGACCAGAAGAGTGCAATTTAAGGTGGGAGGGAGGTAAATTTAGCCTGCTTTTATGGCGCAATGAATATTTTGTCTGCATCTCTTGTCGTGTTTTATAACAATCTGGATATTTGCGGACTAGTTTACATAATTCTAAAATATAAATACCGGCTAAGGTGAGAATTTTATGTTTCAGAAAATAAGGCTTGCAACTATCTGTTGGTTCAATGTTACATATAATTCGTATTAGTTTTTTTTGTAAGGTAAATAGAGAGGGAGCGTCTGTGCTATTTCCCCATAAGATAATGCCATAGTTAAACCAAGCGTGGGCATAAGCGTAGTATGTGGCTAGCGCGGTTTGTAGATTTGTGGTCTTTTTAATTTCGGTAAGGGCATATGAAAACTTTGAAATTTTTGTTTTAACTTTCTGTATATGTGTTTTCCAGTTTAAATGTGTGTCAATTGTTAAACCTAAGAGAGTGAAATCATTAACTGTTTCTAATTTATGTTGCTTAAATGTAAAATTTATGTTTATTTGTGTTTTTTGCCGAGGATGAAAGGTTATTAATTTTGTTTTGGTAAAGTTAATTTCGAGATTATGCTCACTCATCCAGTTTATTGTTTTGTTAAGGATAGTGGTAAGTTTTTCATCTAGATTCGTATTACTTTGGCATGAGGTGAGAATAGAAATATCATCTGCAAACAGTACACATGGCCCATCTATGGTTTTAGGAAGGTCATTGATGTATATAAGGAAAAGGAGACATCCTATAACACTTCCTTGGGGGATCGAAGCATGTATTGGTCTGACATCAGATCTTATGAGCTGTGTTTCTCTTGTTGTTTGATTATAATATTCAATCTCAACTTGTTGCTCTCTATCCTTCAAATATGACACGAACCAATCATGGGCTTTTCCACGTATTCCTATACCGTACAGTTTTTTTAATAATATCTTAAATTGCACCTTGTCGTAGGCTTTAGTCATATCTAGCAATATTCCTATTGCGTAATGCTTTTTATTAATTATATTTAAAGCTTCTTGGATGTACTTATACACTGCTAGCGTAGTAGATCGGTTTTTGCGAAATCCGTTTTGGCAGTCATCAAATATCTTATATTTTTCACAAAAAGAGTACACACGATCGCACATTGCTCGCTCAAAGACTTTTGATGCTGTGGGAAGAAGATGCTAATGAAGAGTAAAGGGATGGATCTTATGAGAGCAGCACCCTGAACAACGAAAAGCATCCTCCACATCTGCTTATAATCTGGAATGACTGATTGCAAGATCAGAAAGCCAAAAAAAAGTAACTCTTTTTTTGACGTGGGGCTAGTCTTAATGACCAAGACTGGATGGTTATACGAATACTGCAAGGTCAGTAGCATTGAAAAAGTTTTTTTAAATGATTTAAACCAGTGCTTGACTGTGATCTCGCCCGATGGCAAGTGGTGACGCAATCGTTGATGGTGAATTGCACTAGTTTATTAAGAGCCTATTCACTCTAGCCTTGCAGACACCTAAATTATAATCGGACGGGAAGACCGCAGCAGGCAAATTTAGCATCATATCAAGAAGACAATGCATGTGCAGACCCTAAGTTTTTCTATCATCATTATGGTGCCATGTGCTTAATTCATCTTCATCACAACCTTCTTGTCTTTGTCCTTTATTTCTTTCCATTTTGTCTTGGCAACCATCACGCTGCTAACTGTGTTTAAATTACTGTATTCAATCAAGCAATTAGGTCATGTTTCTACGCTTCGGTTGCTTTGCATGACCGTCTCCTTCAATGATCGTACTGACTTCTTTTGCTGTTTTTTCTTAGTTCAATTGTTTTTGCTATAGAATATGCTCCTCCATGTAATCAAGATAGGAACCAACTAGTTAACATTCTTGTTTCAAGTTTGCAAACAAATTCGTAAGAAATAGGCGTTGTATCATCACAGAGCTAATTTGATTTCCAATTATCTGTTTGTATCAGTTGTTAATAGCGTTACATATTTTATGTTGCTCCTACCGCTATTCGGTTCTGTATCATCTTAAGTTTAACTGGTAAAAATACCTAAAGTATCAAGTCCATCTTTAAACTTTTGAGTGCATAAATAAACATATAAATAATAAAATTAAATAAAAATAATAATATAAATGTTTACTAAAGCTAATAAATATGGCAAATAAAAAAAATATTATATTGTTTAATAAATAAATAAAAAAAACACTGTGAAAGAAACAAAAAGTCAATAAACTTAAGTGGTGGGAAGCAAATAAGTACGAATGGTATTGCTGTACCTGTTTAAATAATAAAAGCCATACAAAAACATTATTGTAATGACGTACAACAATATCATCAGAAAATCTCTGAGAGTTGCTATTTATTGTTTTATTTTTACAAGAATATCTAATGACGCAAAATCTTGACTTATTTCAGCTAAACAACTCCAAAATGAAATGAAAGGAGGTGGGAAACCTCTGTCATATTATCGGCACAGTATTGACAAATTGGAATATCAGAAATAGGAAATAACATTACGACAGACTATGCCACAGTTGGCATATTATGAGTAATGGGAAATGGCCCACCAAATCAGCTGAAATCACAAGGCATTTTTACCAAAACTGGGTGAAAAATATATCACAACAATAAGTATTATAAAAGGAAAGTTTATATATATGTATATATTTTTTTTATTGGGTGGGAAAAACATCTTATGACAAATCCCGCTCTTGGGCGGAGCGCTAGATAGTGTCAGACTTTTACTGACTAAAAACCCACTCCTGTTCCTTCTTTACCTTCATCCCGGGGCCCCAGGTTTCACTTTCACACTACCAGTACGCTTCGACCCTACTGGGCCTCTACGATTTGCTGACATCTCTCTGAGGCGCGCGTGGAACAGCACGCGCCGCCGTCGACGACTTGGGCTTGGTCCAGACGGTCGGACGGCGAGCCACCCATTGCTTGCCGTCCGCAAGCCCGCGCCCACGGTGGCTGGAAATCGGGATCGGAATTCCGGCGGCGGTTGGGGCGTGAGGACCGTTGCCTCCTTTGCTAGCATTACAGCATCGCAGAAGGAGGCGACCGCCTGCCAATCCTCCTCGCTCCGGACCATGGCCTGTACCAGGGCCCGACGCGAGAGATCGCCGCCGCCGATCACCCCGACGAGGACACGGCGTTGCTCTGCCCAAGCGGAGAACATCTCCACCGTGTGCTCTACCGTGTCCACCGGGTGGTCCACACAGTGGCGACACCCGGGCGCGTCTTTCGCACGTATCCGGTGCAGGAACGTCCCGAACTTATCGTGTTCGGTGAGAACCTGCGTCATGCGGAAGGTGAGAACGCCTTGAGGTCTTTCCAACCACGCCTCAAAGAGGGGACTTACCGCTATAATTATGGCGTGCCCAAGTTTATACATGTTTTATGTATGCTTGTTAATTCGTAAAGTTTGTACATAGATATCTTTACTTGTTACACTTGTGTACTCCCAAGTCACAGGCTATAAATTTAATTTGAGAGCCAATAGTTATTTACTATGTCCTCATTTATGTTCTACCAATTATTATGTATGTAATGACCTTTTTTAGGTAGAAAATTGTCTAATGACTTCTCCCTCTCTACTGTGGAACGAGACGGCGTGTCAGAATTTAAGTGAAGTCGGGATTGCATATCAATTTTCAGAAATTCCCATGGGTGCTTGATACTACTTCACGTTCAAACGGTTGATCGGATTTGTAAGAAATAAAGTAAACGAAGAGGCCATACTCTGAAATAGAATATAAAATATTTTATTGTCCCGGGAGTATGTTTCCTTGATTAATATTCTACTCACACGCGGGCGAAGCCACTGGCAGAGGTTAGTATATAATACGTCTCAGAATTTTAGGGTTATACAAAACCTTTCTCCACAGATCTGAATCCTTAAATCATTTACAATTTCTGAATAAAAAATCGTCCGTGACAGCATGATTATTACTTTTATCAGTAAAAACATTTTTTTACCCAGCCAGATAAGGCTTGAGTGAATAGGCATTTAATAAACTGGTGCGCCTCATCATAAACGATTGGATCACTGCTTACCATTAGGTGGGATCGCAGTCTAACACTAGTTTACATCAATTTAAAAAAATAATCTATGTAGGTATATAAAAGGAGAAACTGATTGACTGACATATCAACAAACAGCCGAAACTATTTGGATTAGAAGTGTGAAATTTTCCTTTTATGACGTAGACGATCACTAAGAGACGTTTTTCCAAAATTCATACTCTGAGGGGATGAAACGAGGGTCCAAAGTTCATCATCATCATCATTTCAGCCGATAGACGTCCACTCCTAAACCACCAGAGCAATGGCGAGACCTCTGCTTTTCTTTTATTCTGGTAGGTTTAGTAAAATTTTTACGACATGGTCCTCATTTCTCCTCACATATCCATACCACCTCAGGCGGTATGCTGTAAGTTTATCGGTGATTGTCGCGATTTTAAAGCTGCCCCTGTCACACTTTCCGTCCACCTCAGCATTTTCATCTCATTGGTATCCACTTTAAGCCCGTGGGTCTTCGGTAAATGTCCAGCATTCGGATCCATAATCATAATAGCGCCGGGTAAACTGCTGTTTTATAGAACTTGTCTTTTTTATAGGCATACGAGTGTCATGCAGCACACCTGGAAGTGATCTCTATTTTTGCTAAGCCACATTCATTCTATGGGTAATTCTGTCATCCAAGGTGGCATTCTTAACAAAGTCTTTTACTTAAAATATTTATTACTAGCTTTTGCCCGCGACTTCGTCCGCGTAGAAGTCGAAAATGGTTTTATTAGGTTTTTTGAGATACGAAAATATGAAATATTATTTATTATCTTCGTCGTGTGTGATAGTCCATTAAATTGTATGGCGAGCGATATTGTATCTTAAGATAAAATGTTGTAGTATCTTACCCGTGTGCAGCGTGTAGTGAACTCCACTGCGGGTGACGTAACCTACGACAAACTTATTATTTACGGTTGGTACAGTAATCGGGTCTAGGGATCGAACCACAAAATTAAGTTTGTTTTTTATTGTATATATTTTTCCGGGATAAAAAGTACCCAGTGTGGTGCTCAGGATTTTAAAGAATAATTATACCAAGTTTCATCGTAATCGAACCGGTAGTTTTTGCGTGATGCCTCAACAAACAGACAGACAGACAAAAATTTTTTTAATCACTGTTTTGGGTTCGGTGTCGGTCTAGTAACACCCCTTGCCATTAATTTTTTTGTTAGTTTCAATGTACAGAATTTTTACTTCTACTGATTTATTAAGTCAAAGTCAAAGTATTTTATTTGTTGAACATAGGTAATAATAATAATAATAATATGGGTCATGCCGGTATTGATGTATTCTTTCGGCATACTCAAATGGACTCAGACAGAACTCGACGCCCTGGATAGGAGGGTCCGCACACTACTTACCGCAAATCGGATGCATCACCCACGGTCATCGGTGATGAGACTGTATATCCCGCGGAAGTGCGGGGGTCGTGGCTTCTTAAATGCTAAGACCCTGCACAACCGCGAGGTATGCAGTCTCAGGGAATACTTCCTAAAAACCGACGTGGGTATGCACCGAGATGTGGCAGTGGTGGACAAGGGCCTTACTCCGCTCTCCTTGGCTAGCGAGAACTGGCGCAAACCTATAGTACTGGATACTAATGACCGCATAGAAGTATGGCAGAGCAAGGAGCTTCACGGACGCTTTTATCGGGCCTTACATGGGCCCGATGTAGACCTGTTAGCGTCCGTATCTTGGCTGCGTTTCGGTGACTTCTTCGGGGAAACCGAAGGTTTTGTCTTTGCGATTATGGACGAAGTTATGATGACGAACAACTACCGGAAATACATTGTGAAGGACGGTACGGTTGACATCTGTCGGGCATGCCACCGACCCGGGGAATCAATCCGACACATTATTTCTGGGTGTTCTCATTTAGCTAACGGACAATATTTGCATAGACACAACCTCGTAGCCAGGATTATCCACCAGCAACTTGCTCTTAAATACAATCTTGTGGAATCAGAAGTACCGTACTATAGGTATGTGCCCGACCCAGTTCTCGACAATGGCAATATCACGTTATATTGGGATCGATCTATCATCACTGACAGGACTATTGTTGCCAATAAACCTGATATAGTGGTGGTGGATCGACTAGAGCGTCGCACAATGATTGTTGATATAGCGGTCCCTCATGACGAGAACCTCGTGAAAGCTGAGAAAGATAAGCAAACTAAGTATCTTGACTTAGCTCGCGAGGTTGTCGACATGTGGGAAGTGGATAGAGCAATCATTGTGCCGATAGTCGTGACGGCCAATGGCTTAATTGCCAAGAGCCTCGACCAACATCTGAAGAGGCTCTCGTTAGGCAGTTGGATCAAGGGCTTGATTCAGAAGGCAGTACTTCTGGACACGGCGCGTATTGTTCGGGGATTCCTCTCTCAGGAGCCCTGACCACCGGTAGCTTGGACCCTGTTCCCGATGCCGGTGGGCTACTATTTTTTATATTTTTAAATGTTTTTTTAATGTTTTTTTTTTTAAGAAATATTTAAAAATGTAATTAATATGTGTAAGTAATTTAATAAATGGAATAACAATATAATAATAATAATTTATTTATTCAGACATCATTGATCCAATGGTTAGTAGAAAACTTATCATCTAGGTGTTAGTAAATTAAAAAGATTAAAAATGTCACAATATAATTAGTTTAACCCTATTCCATCAGCACCTTAATTTGATGCTTCAGTATAGGGCAACAAAATTTGTCAACAACAACCGCCAGAATGCCATTGCCGCTCGCACGAACCCTGCTTAATAAGGAGGCCACATTCTTGCGTAAAATGGCTGCAAATCCATCTGTACGCGCCTCCATGAACATTCCAGAAGCGCTGCAAAACCGTGGTAGCCGCAATAACATCCTAAAGGCGTTGTTGTATTGGACGCACAAGGCGCCAAGAGTTCTTCGCGAATATGTTGCCCACAAACTACTGCAGTAGAAGTTTATAAGGTACATGGTATAAAATTTGCGTTGTATCACTATGTTTTGCCTTGCAAGGCGTACAAATTAGGCGTAAAAAACTACAAACTAAATAAAACTGTTTCAAACAAGTAACGTCGTAAACAAGATGGATAGGACATTTTTTATTTTAGGCTTCTATTATCTAAAAACTCATTGATAGAATAGTAAGCCTTTTCGATCAAGATTTTTTTAAGTTGCGCTTAAAAATGGTTTAAGTTGGTCATGCTTAAAAGCTTGCTTATAAGTATAGATAATCCAAAAACTTGTCTAGTCAAGCTAGCGAACACATTAACCTTCAACTTAGCAGTAACTATGAACGAAATCGTTTATATAAATCATATAGATTTATAGCGTCATCTTGTTAACTTTATATCTTAGTTTAGTACTAAGAAATAAACTTTTTATGTCTTATTATTGTCGATAACTTGACAATAACTGTTTGTTTATCGTTGAAGGTAATTTGGATATAGCTTGATGCTGAAATAGTCTGTTGTGTCATGATCTTCAAATTATATTATATCATAGATAGATAGATTGATATTTTCTTTATTGTACTCTAAAAATAATGATTACATTAGGAACTTAAAATTAATATACCTATACGCACAAAACGCGTACAGCTAAGGAGTGGAATTCCTTGCCGGAATCTGTGTCTCCTGATAGCTACAACCCGGGAATCTTAAGTCAAGAGTGAATAGGTTACTTCTAGGTAAGCGCGTTCCATCGTCGACCGCATCGTCGCTTTCCATAAGGTGAGATAGTGGTCAAGCGCGAACCTACCAAGAATAAAAAAAAAATAGGGTGTCACTATGGGCAGTGTTATCGCTAAAAGCGATTACTAATAAAAAAATTGAAAAAAAAAATGAACAAAGTGATAATTTTATCATTCGAGTATTCTTTGGTTTAGTTACACTAAAAAGTCAGTGGATCTGCTACACTAAGCGTCACGCCACGGCGTCCTCACCTTCCGCATGACGCAGGTCCTCACCGGCTATGGTAAGTTCAGAAAGTACTTGTTCCGGACTCAGGCAGAAGAAACGCCCGGATGCCATGTTACCATTGAGTGGAAAGCTTGAGGAAACGGTGGAGCATATAGTGGAGGTGTGCTGCTTGGGTGGAGTACTGTGTCCTCATGGCGCTACTAATTTTTAAACGATTAGGTTCCTTATCATCTGTCGATGGGGCCGAAATAATGATGATGTAAATTTGCAAAAGTTTTAATTTTAATTCCACATATGTTGTCACGCATTGATCATTATCATCATCATTTTTGCCGGAAGACGTCCACTGTTGGACTTTGACCGGTCCTGTGCGTCACGCATCTATCGGATTCCCGCAACCCTCACTAGGTCACCAGTCCACCTTGTGGGAGGCCTTCCAACGCTGCGTCTTCCGGTGCGTGTCGCCAGAACCTTTCGTCCCCATCGACATACTGTTCTGCGAGCAATGTGCCCTGCCCACTGCCACTCATGTTTGGCGATTCTTTGGGCTATGTCTGTAACCTTGGTTCTCCTGCGGATATCTTCATTTCTGATGTGATCACGCAAGGAAACTCCGAGCGAGAGAAAGTCACTAAAAGGGCAATGGAAAGGGCTATCCCTTTCCATTGCCCTTTGAGTGACTTTAGGCCTTCTGAAGAGGCCCATTGTAAGCGACCACGTTTCGGAGTCATACATTTTTGTTTTTCGTTTGTCATGCATTTAGTAGCTCTATTCTTTAGTATTTTGACTGGCCTGTTGGTCTAGTGGTTAGTGGCCCTGACTGCTATGCCGGAGGTCGTGGGTTCGATTCCCACCCAGGACAAATGTTTGTGTGATGAGCACGATCATTTGTTCTGTGTCTGGGTGAAATTTATCCATATATGTATGTATTTAGAAATATATAAGTATGTTTATCAGTTGTCTAGTTCCCATAGCACAAGCTCTGCTTAGCTTGGGACTAGACGGCGTTGTGTGATAGTTGTGGAATATTATTATTATTATTCTATACGGCAACAAAACCCAACACGTGTCCAAACTCTTGAACACAAGGAAGGTTCCAGTTACTTGTAAATAACAAAAGGTATGAAAAATCAGGAGTTTTCTAGATGACGCTCCCTTGAACACTAAATCGAAAGCAAACCCTTTGAGAAACTATCTTCGCGTGTCGTTTACGCGAATTCCTTTTCGTAACGAAAAATTGGAACTTGACTTGTGAAGAACCTCTACTGAATCGACAAGAAAAATCCCGATTTACAACACCTATTTTCTAGATTTTCATTTGCATTTTTAATATTTTTTTTTTATTTTTGACACCGCTGGCGCTTTGATTGAGCGATTGTCTGCTTCGCTGCACGTCCCGGGTTCGATCCCCGCACGGAACAAATATATTGATTGGTCTGTTGGTCTAGTGGGCAATGGCCCTGACTGCTATGCCGGGGGTCGTTGGTTCGATTCGCACCGTCCCATGATTCGAGGAAGGAAGGATTCGAAAATCTGGGTGTAATTATCTATAATATGCATGTATTTACAAATATATAAGTATGTTTATCAGTTGTCTAGTACTCATAGCTGAAGCTCTACTTAGTTTGGGACTAGATGGCGTTGTATGATTGTTGTGGAAAATACTGAGTGAGTCGGACTCACGCACTGAGAGTTCCGTACAAACTTATCTATGGAAACAGTTAAATTCCCGATTTGAGTTACGAAAATTTTTCCATATCACATTTTTTTTTTTATACCACTAATTTATAGTTTTCAGATTTTTTTCTATACTTGCACTATAAGAGCTTGCTTCATGCCAGGTTTCAGTACGTCGATCTAGGTTTAACATTGATGTTTGATTTTTTCTAAGCTTCAAGAGACCGCAGACCTTATTGCAGGGTTTTAATTTCAACTCGATACCTCCATGTGTACCCGAGATAAAGGATCTTGACAGAAAGACGGACAGACAGAACTATAAAGGTTCCATTTTTTCCTTTTGAGGTACGGAACCCTAAAAATCAGTGCAAAAGCGGACTTAATGCCTAGATGAAGATGTGCAATTCGTCTTAGTTCACAGAAAATTTATTATAAAGTGATTAAACGTCGGGAGATTTTATGAAAATCATAACTTTGTTTTTCTTTTACAAAATAAAGTGATAAATCTGTCAGTTGTAAATAATACAATGAATATTTATGAGTCTTCAAAGTTTCGAACTACCTCAACTTGTTGCTTCATGCGGCTTTAATAACTTCAAAAACTTTGTATTAGTGTCATTTTAAGTTACATCCATTTTTAGCGTTCCGTACCTCAAAAGAACAAAACGAAACCCTTATAGTATCACTTTGTCGTCTGTCTGTCTGTCTGTCAAGAGCCTTGGAAACCCGTGGAGGTATCGAGTTGAAATTAAAACCATATACTTAGGTCTGCGGTCCCTTGAAGCGGTGAAAAAATCACACTTCTGAGTTAATGAAAACAAAAGATACGGCCGTTTATGTCGCAAAAAACGTATATTTCGACACTCTCAAGGCAATTCAAATTCATAGGGTACTTCCCGTTGACCTAGAATACTGAAATTTGGTATGAAACAGTCTCATAGCACAATTATAGGGAAAAATATGAAAACTGTAATTTTGTCGTTACGTCACAACAAAAATTTTCTATGGTTATTCGGAAAAATCTTCAAGAATCCATTCGGAAATTAAAGTGTTTACTTATGTAAGTTTGTACGGAACCCTCCGGGCGCGAGTCCGACTCGCACTTGTCCAGTTTTTATTTTGTGCTAGAAGTTCTCCGCTCCCGTCGCTAGTTCTTATGAACAGCCATATGTACATATAAGTACAACGAGAAGAACTGTCACTGTACTTAGTTTATATTTCTAGCCCCATAAGTAAATGTTCGGTCACCATAAGTCACTACTATTTTTAATTAATTTAGGTAGCTTTTGTTTTGAAAAAGATGTTTTCTGGCTGCGCTATCTGGCGCGGGTTTGATTCCTGCGCGGAACAAATATGCGTATGGATCTATTCCGTTTTAATACTACTCAACATTAGTTGAGTAGTATTAAAACGGAATAGATTGGTATATAGTAAGGAAATACCATTGGTATTAACCAATGGTATTTCCTTGAACCCGTGTTTATTTTCTATTTTGAATGGATACCATTGCTTAAACTAATACTATATAATGCAAGGATCTAAAGTACCTTATTGGGCTTTGTACCTTTAATAGATATAAAATTAAAAAAATAATTTATTTAACAAATGTCTAGTGTACTAATAAAATATGGCTAACAATAATCAACTTTGTTATAACTTTAGATTTTCTTTATTGTTATTATTATGTTTTCAAAAAAATAATCAAAGTAAAAAACAATACTTACAATTTTAAAATATAAAAATGATAATACAATACGATATTACATGACGATATTACAATGTAATCATATATGTGTTTACATTTGATTGAATTATAATAAAAAGACAATCAAATGATATTTTAAATAACACAAAACTGAAGAAAAGTAAATTATACAAAAGAACAAAAATACACCCACTTAATAAATAAAAGTCCCTGTCACTGTGATATGAATACGTCACCACCACCGCACAGAAATGTACAGAGGAACTTATGTAGACACAATTTCTCTCTGAGTTAAAGCACAAAAGAAATAATAATTATCATCAAAATAAAAAGGAACGAAAATGCCATTATTTTACGTATGTGCCAACAAGATAATAATATGTTTTAAGTTTTCCAGCCACGCTCGACTGTTTTTTGCCGATAAAAAAAATAGCAAGATGATTCACATAAACTACTCTTACCTATAATTTAGTAAAAATATTGGAATGAAATGAATTTGGAAAGTTTTTTTAATATTAGGAAAAAATTTGATTAGGTTTTATTGAGCTGACTGTACCAAATTCAAGTTACTGGTTTCTATTCGTATATTAAATTAAATAAAGAGCTGAGATTTATTTTCTACTCTGAACGGATACCCCGATCAGAATAGAAAATTAAAATGCGTGCAGAGAAATACCAGTGGTATTAGTTTTTTGGTATTAAAATGGAATAAATCTTCGTATGGTCTAGAGAAAATTGTTCCAGATCTGGGTGTCTAGTATAGTAAGTTTAAAATTTTTATAACGCACCCACGTGTGTGTGGGGCAATGTTTTCACTATAATTCTAATTTCTGTGTTAATATCCTATCTTCGTTTTTCCGCAGATCTACTTAAAACCAAAAACTAGCCAAGTACGAATCGGACTCGCGCACGAAGGGTTCCGTACCATTATCTATAAAAACGAGCAACAGACAGATAGACGGACCGACAAAGGAGTCTTAGTAAATTCCGTGCCCACAGGGTAAAACGGGTTCCCCGTTTTACCCTGTGGGCACGGAACCCTGAAAATTACGACCTACTTCTGACAAAAGGGATCCCAGTAACTTTGGTGTAACTACGAGATACAAAGCTGATAATTATGTCTTAGAACCTAGCTGAAAGTTCTGAAAACTGCAAATACATTCTAACTTTACGTTTATAGTATTTCCCTTAAAGATCCTCACTTCTACTATTAAGCCAAGTCATGTAGGTCAGCATTTTTCGTCATCATCCACCTCATTTTATTTACCAAATTTTAGTTAAAACAAATATCATCATTCATCATCATCATTTCAACGGAAAGACGTCCACTGTTGGACATAGGCCTCCCTCAAGGGACGACACAACGACCGATCCTGTGCGTCTCGCATCCACCGCACTGCCGCGACTTTCACTAGGTCATCGGTCCACCTTATGGGAGGCCAAGGCTGCGTTTTCCGGTGCGCGGTCGCCCACTCTAGAACGTTTCAGCCCCATCGACCATCCGTTCTACGAGCAATGATCCGTGCCCACTGCCACTTTAGTTTGGCGATTCTTCGGGCTATGTCGACGACCTTGGTTCTCCTGCAGATATCTTCATTCTTTATGCGATCACGTAAGGAAACTCCGAGCATAGCCCTTTCCATTTCATTCACTCATTCATTTCATTTTCATTTTTTCTTCCATTGCCGTTAGGGTGACTGTAAGCCTTCTAATGAGGCCCATTGTAAGCGACCATGTTTCAGTGCCATATGTCATCACTGGCAAAACAAATATACCTTAAACATTTTCAGATTCAAATCAAAACGCTTTCTCTAAAATTGAAAACATACCAACATTCAAATTCACACTGTAATGAATACCTCTCATTTCTCTTACCAAAATTTTACTTCGAATCTTCAAATTTTTCATCCAAAAACATTTGTAAATGTCGTTTTACATCCGTGTTTTGTAGGGCAATGAATAAAATTCATTTGATCAAAATACCCAGAATTTCCCGGAAATATTCTGTGATTAAAATTTGTGTGCTTTGAAATGTTTTACTATTGAGATTTTGTTTTGACAAAGCAGCTTGCATCTGTAAAATTATGATGGAAAGCGTAGTTTTAGAGAAACTTAGATTCGAAGAATTTATGAATGCTCTAGTGCAGGGGTCACCAAACTTTTAAGCCTTAAATGGCCGTAAAGATTTTTTCAGTATGTTCCAATATATATTTTTTTTTTGCCTTTAACTATATTTCTAGACTAGTCGCAAAGTGTGAGACCTAAGCAAACTTACGCTTTTTTCACTTTTGGTACTGTACTGTATTAATGTGATGAGTTGAAGAAGAAAACGCAGAATGATAATTACTCTGTTTTATTTGCTAATGGTGACGCATGAAAACTTAAGTATGTAAGCATATTGATAACTAACAAATAATTAAAATGAATCCAACTAATCACAGTAAAACAAACAAATCTAATGTGATTTATGTAATTTATTTTATTATTTATGTACACACAAATATACAGAAGAAGATATAAAATATCTTATTATAAAAAATTGTCCAAAGGCACTGTTTTTTTCGAAAATATTTTTTTCCCAGTAGAACTGTGAAAGGAGAGATTAGAAGAGATGTAAACTATAGTGTGTAGAAATAAGCAAAGGAGAGTTTATGCAATCTTAAATTAAACTAATAAAGACTTATATAACTATAATTACCTTAAACTAAAAATAAATACATAATATTACATATATTTGTGATTTTTCACCGACAATAGTTTGGCAATTTTTATAGCTATTTCGGCGACCTTGGTTCTCCTGTAGATGAATGAATGCCTTTAAGGCATCACTTCAGGTATAGTTTGCCGGATATCACCGCAAAACACACTGTGAACCTCATCATGTCTTAGTTTCTGCGAATGTCCTGCAGGATCTTCTTTATCCATTAACATCCTCCACTGCTTTTCTATTTGGCATAGTGTGTTGATCCAATACGATCAAAGAGCAATCCCTGAGCACGACCCTTGTCACTGTTACGTGTCACCCCACAACAGGTGTTTCCTAGTAATCTAAATCGAAGGAAATCTTAAACATGGCGTGCGCTGTCTTGTTACTGAAGAGTAAGACAGCAATTCTAAGTACTTTATTATTTGTTAGAGATGTTTTTTAAACAGTCTAAACTCGCTTTTGATTGTGGCTTCAACCGTATTAATGTTAATTTATTTATTTATTAAAACTTCATGCAACACAAAGGTACAAAGGCGGACTTAATGCCTTAGGCATTCTCTACCAGTCAACCAAGGGTAGTGAAGAGAAAACATGGTAGGTGCATAAAAAAAAAAGAAAAGATTAATAGGAAAACAACGAATCAAATGTAAATATATATATATTTAAAAAATAAACATACATAAATATTCAATATAATATGAACCTACATATACATAAATATATATTATTTATATAAGGAAAAATGAAAGGATTTTTGAGACTACTTCGCTATTTGTGTAGAAAATAAAGCCGCAACTTCCGCTTAAATGCATATTGTGGCCGTCCTGATGTCAAGAGGAAGCGCATTCCACAGAAGTATGGACTGTATATGAAAGGAAGAATGAACAAATCCAGAAGTATGAGAAGGACAAAGCAGTAGAAGATTGTTAGAAGAACGCAGATTCTTAGCATGAGAAGAACATAAATATTGAAAGTGTGATATAAGTTAAAAATTATACAATAATATACTTCTAAGAAAATTTACAGTCCTATGTCTTAATCTTGGTTATAGTGTGCCTGTAATTCAAACCTTACCAGCTATCTGATTGTTCTAAAATCAACACCGAAAAAAAAAAAAAAAAAAAAAAAAAAAAAAAAAAAAAAAAAAAAAAAAACATTCAAATACGAACATTCGCCGATTTTTTTTTAAATTTTAGTTCCCCAATTCCTTTTTTTTAGTTATAATACAAAAAGGGATTGGGGAATTAAAATCTGGTATTTTTTTATTTTCAACAGTACTTAGGTTGTTAGTTTACGATTGAGTGATTGACATAGGCTAAATATTTTTGTAATTTTTGTTTTCAACAGTACTTAGATTAGCTTAACCTTGGTAATAAAATATTTAATCAATTGTGCTGATTATTAAGTTGTTATTGTAAACTTAAGTTAGGTTATGATGGGGCTGACATGCTCTTTGAGATTAAAGTTCCTAAAAAATAAAGAGAAAATAAAATATTACTTCGATTATTAGTTTACCATTGAGTAATTGACATAGGCACATTTTTTTAATTATTGATAGGTTCGCGCTTGGCCGTTATCTCACCTGATAGAAAGCGAGGATGCGGTCGACGATGGAGCGCGCTTACCTAGAAGTAACTATTCACTCTTGACTTAAAGATTCCCGAGTTGTAACCATCAGGAAAAACAGATTCCGGCAAGGAATTCCATTCCTTAGATGTACGCAATGAATGTGTTCCCAAAGTGTTTTGTGCGTATAGGCGGGATGTCCAACATGTACCGGTGGCGCATTGTCGTACGCCTGGTGATCCGATGATGAAACGGGCTAGACGGAATTAGGTTATGCAATTCCGACAGACACTCCCCGAAATGCAACCGGTATAAAACCGGCAGGCTAGCAACTCGGCGTCGATGTTCAAGACTTTGAAGCCTCGACTCAACGAGTGCATCATTGCCAATGATTTTCCTGGCTCGCCTCTCAATTGCCTCAAGTGCAATAAATAACCTAAATAAAAAATTATGCAATTTTTATTTTCACCAGTACTCAGATTGTTAGTTTACCATTGAGTGATTGACATTGGCTAATTATTTTATACTTTCACGTAGGTGAATCCGCTGGCAGAAGCTAGTGAATAGGTCATTTAATTTTACAGAACTTTTACTTTCTCCTGGGGCCTTACCATGCCGTGGTAAAATGTCAAAAGAAAGAGAAAGAAGGACGGAGCTATACACTCTAAATAGCTCCATCCCTTTAACAGTTCAGTTTAGTGTAGTCAACTGTAATCACCTCTTTCGTATTTATTAGGACTTTACTCGAAAACGATGTTGCTAGAAAACTCGGTGTTCTTGGAAAGGTTCGGCGGTACTTCACACCGGGACAGCTTTTAATGTTATACAAAGCACAGGTACTGCAGCCACATATGGGCTGCAAAATGCCACCTAACAGCATTGGACTCGGTGGAAAGGCGTGCGAAGAGGCTAATTGGTGATCAATATTTGATTTAGTCCAGTCTTCAAAGCCTTGAGCACAGGCGTAGAGTAGCCAGCCTTTCGGTGTTTTACAGGTTGCATTTTGGAGAGTGTGCGCGGGAATCGCATGTCTCGATTCCACTATATCACTTCTATCATCGGAAACCCGAAGTACGGCGAGTATCCACCCTTACGTTGTTGAAACCTCTACGGTCCAGACTAAGCGTATCGTTTCGTCGTTTATACCGTTTACATCGAAGGACTGGAACAATGTGCCTGCTGAGGTCTTTCCATCCGATTATAATTTGGGTGTCTTCAAGGCTAGAGTGAATAGGCTCTTAATAAACTAGTGCGCCTCACCATCAACGACTGCATCACTGCTAAACATCAGGTGGAATCGCAGTCAAGCACTAGTTTTTAACAATAAAAAAAATAACTATATGGTAAGAAGTACGGTTACGGTAAACTGTAATCACTCTAATTCGTTTTGTAATTAGTATTTTAATTACTGAATGAACTAAATTTCAAACATTTCTAGCTACTGAAGCATCTTCCATCTGCCACTTCTTATTGTGAAACTATTTAATCCACCATTGAGTCGAAGATGCCACAAGAACGGACTACTAAGGCGCTCTTGAGGTTACCTCTCAACAATGTAATCCATCTCATCTCTTTGTGGCGTCTTGAGAAATATCTGAGGGATTATTATTGCGTAGTTGAGCTGTTGGTTCTAATTTTAGATATATATCTGAAGTGTTTGATTCACAGAGTTATTTAAATTTGTTTTTAACTTTAAGCGGAAGATGCGTAGCGAGGTAATTGATTCATCATCATTTCGTCGCCGCAACAAACAAATATGTGTGAATCGTATCCATTGGATATCCACGACTCTCACCAGGTCTTCTGTCCACCTTGTGGGAGATCTAGAAACGCTGCGTCTTCCGGTGCGCGGTCGTCACTCCAGAACCTTTCGGCCACATCGACTACAATAACGATACACTATATTAATGTAATTTTATCATTTTACAACTTATTTTCAAATAGCACTAGCGTTTTTTAGCTTGGGCAACAGCCTTATATCTGGAATTTTCGTACCTCAAAAGGAAAAGAAAGAAAGAAAAACAGTTTATTTACGCGAAATGACGCAATCTTAAAATTAGCTAACAAACATAATCAATAGATAGGGAAGATATGCGTCACATACATATGGGCCGAACGCTCAGCATAAAGCTGCGGCCTCACGCATAATGCGATAAGCTTACTGCGCTGGTTTTTAGCGTGGGCCGGTGGCGGTGTCGACATAAAGATGCAGTGAAGAACAGTGCAGTGCACAAAAAGATTTGGATAGAAAAAGGAAATAAAAATACATGTGAATTATAAAATAAAAAAAATAAATTAAATTAAAAAATTAATAAATAAGGTGACAAATACATTTATATGAAGTGGCAACGCCACGACGCGCTCGTAGCACAATTTGAGTAACTCGATTTATAGTCTGTGGCAATTTGCATCATTATCATCATCATCTTCTTGCCCTTGTCCCATCTTATTTGGGGTCGGCGCAACACGTTTTTTTCTTCCATTCTATCCTGTCAACCGTCATGCTATCACTAACTTCCTTTTCTTTCATATTACTATTTACAAAATCCATCCATCTTTTCTTTGGCCTCCCTCTCCCTCTCCACCCATCTACATGTATGCTCATAATTCTTTTAGTAACACGCGTTTCATCTCTCCTCTTTACATGACCATACCAAGACAAACGATTCTCCCCTTCAACTTTTCAGTCACTGGCGCCACTTTCAAACTTCCTGTAATATACTCATTTCTCACCGTGGCAATTTGCATTGACGCTAATACGTGATTGGACGCGACCGGGATGCTGTTCACATCAATGTTTTAAGTATTAGTGACGCGATGTAAATTAGATGAACTCAAGAGAAGCGAACACGGGGACAGGGAAGATTGATCAATTTGTTCACTCACATTTACATTGCTTTGTGGAAAATTCCGGGAACAGATTACTAGGAAACAAACAAGACGAATGTATAAATAGATTGGTTTATATGTAATTCGATTAATTATGGATTGCCAACTCAACAAATGAGAATAATAGTAAAATTAAAGTTATAAGCATTGTATTATGTGTCATTTAATTGTAAAAAGTGAAAGGAATATAATTTTAAAATGAACAATTAATACTTGTTATATTTGTTTTTCCCTCTCCTAGAGAGGAGGCTTTAGTCCCAACAGTGAGAACTTTATAAGGCCGACTATGCTTGTTTGTATGTTCTTAGCATGATATACAAAAATAGTGTGGTAATGTAAACCGACAGCAGTGAAACACACCACAGGGACAAGACATTGAATGCCAAGCCACAGTACCGCTGAAGACATAAACCAAGTACTGCGGGTGACAAAAAGTTTATTTTTGTGAAAGTTGTGTTAGCAAGAATAACTTTTTATGGTTATATTTAAAGGATTGTAATAATTTCAGGCCTCGCATCGGTGGAGGAATATCATTCCAGATCTTCGTAGCAGTGTATTTGAAGGAACCCCTAAAGGCCGCGGTTTTGTGTCGTGGTGCTGGCAGTGGACCAACCACAGAGCAAATAAACAGAACTTTTATAGGATCACTTTGTTGTCCATCTGTCTGTCTGTCTGACAAGACCCTGTATCTCGAGAATGCATACAGATATCGAGTTGAAATTAAAACCATATACTTAAGTCTGTGGTCCCTTGAAGCTGTGAAAAAATCAAACTTCTAAGTAAAAAAGGATGCGATCGTTTATGTCGAAAAAAACGTATATTTCGACACTCAAAGATATCAAAATTCATGGGGTACTTTCCCATTGATCCAGAAAATTTAAAATTGGCATAAAGCAAGGTCTCACAGCACAAGTATAAGAAAAAATCTGAAAACTGTACATATGTAGTTAGGCCACAAAAAAAAATTGCGATATGAAAAAATATTCGTAAATCAATTCGCGAATTGAACTGTTTTTAAATGTATGTTGAGTCCGACTGGCACTTGTCCAGTTTTATTTTTAAATTCAGACTTCCTTTTTGATAAATCTAAAAAAAAAAAGCAAGGAGCAAATTCGGTCCGAACGAGAGGCTATGGTAGAGCGTACGAATGTCTCACTTCAGGCAGTCTCCAAGTGGGGCGAAACCAATCTGGTAAAATTCAACGCCGCCAAAACACAAGCGTGTCTGTTCACCGCTAAGAGGAGCCCGTTCACCTTGGCTCCCGTTTTTCTGAATGTATCCCTGGAGTGCACCGACCGCCTTCAACTCTTAGGAGTTGAAATTTCCTCAGATCTCAATTTCGGGCGGTTCATTGAGTCCAAAGCCAAGGTAGCTGCTAGAAAACTAGGCGTTCTTGCAAAGGTCCGACGGTACTTCACACCGGGACAGCTTCTAATGTTATACAAAGCACAGGTCCGATCGTGTGTGGAGTACTGCAGTCACATATGGGCTGGTGCTGCAAAATGCCATCTAGCAGCTTTGGACTCAGTGGAAAGGCGTGCGAAGAGGCTAATTGGGGATCCAGATTTGGTTAAGTCCAATCTACAAAGCCTCGAGCACAGGCGCAGAGTAGCCAGCCTATCGGTATTTTACAGGTTACATTTTGGAGAGTGTGCGCGGGAACTGCATGACTTGATTCCGCCATCTCCTTTCTACCATCGGACAAGCCGACGAACGGCGATTATCCACCCTTACGTTGTTGAAACTTCAACGGTCCGGACTAAGCGTTTCGCTTCGTCGTTTATACCGCGTACATCGAAGGACTGGAACAATCTGCCTGCTGCGGTCTTTCCGTCCAACTATAATATAGGTGTCTTCAAGGCTAAAGTGAATAGGCTCTTAATAAACTAGTGCGCCTGACCATCAATGATTGCATCTCCACTTACCATCAGGTGGGATCGCAGTCAAGCACTGGTTTATATCAATTAAAAAAAAAAAAAAAATCTATTATTGAGACCAGTAAATTGAATCTAGTGATAAGGAACTTGCTTCCCCCAAACCTAACCACCGATTTTGATTCCCGCCTGTGACAGACACAAGACAAACGAGCTACTCAAAGAACGGAACAGTGAATCCCAAACGAAATGTCTGACCTTAGAGTTTGTTCTGCTTTTAGAACTAGAAATTTACGCCCAAGAGACTGAAAAACTTTATCTTTTACGTCTTTTTTAAGATGTCTGGGCCAACTATTTCTGTTAATGATTGAATCATGACTGTCTACTATTATTTAGGCTTAGTAGGAGTTTTATTTTTTCAAATGATATAAACTGGTGCTTGACTGTCATCCCACCTGATGGTAAGCAGTGATGCAATCCTTGATTTGGAGCCTCTTTGCTCTAACCTTGAAAATACCTAAATTATAAAGAAAGCAGATTTTTACTATGACCTCGTTTCTACATTACTGAAAGATATGTACGTAATCTTACTTAGAATAGATTGTATGAGAAGAGATATGAAAGAATTGTCAACAGTTAATCCATTCAAGAGTTATTCAACTGATAATGGGCAGACAATAACAGGACAGAAAGGGTGTTTTGGTTGGAGACTCATTGCTTACTACATAAGGGATAGGTCTCGGACTAGAATGACCCACCGGATCTGCCTTGTCGACAAATAGATTCCTCAAAAAGAAAAAAAAATATTTAAAAAAAAATATATGTACATAAAGTTTATATGATATATTTTACACATCCTGAGACAGCAAACCACTCATATTTTTACTGTTTTATGATGTCATAGAAGTTATTGTATTACGAGCGTTTCTCGCCATGAAACTGTAAAATTTGGCGAGCTAAAAATATGTTAGACGATTGTTAAAAATGTATGAGATAAATAAATAATTAAAAAAAAAGATCACTTAATAAAGTTTATATTACAGAGCCAGTAGTGGCCGAGTGGTAACGGCCCCGACTTATGACTTGTAGGTCGCGGGTTCAAACCCAGCCAAGCGCATATACCTTGTGTAATTTATTTTCATCATCAATGCTCTCAAAACGGTGAAGGAATCGTAAGGAATCCGGCATGTCCTAGAACTAAAAATTCGAAGACATGTGACATCCACCAATCCGCACTGGGCCCGCGTGGTGGATTACGGTCCATTCCCTCTCCTAGAGAGGAAGCCTGAGTCCCAGCAGTGGGATCATTATAAGGCTGATTATGCTTATGCTACAGAGCCATTATGTGTCAATAGCTCAGAGGTCAGAGGTCTTATAACGACTGAAGTAGCTGGGGACTCGGGCGCAACACCACGGTTAGTTATTTGACATATCGAAATAATTACGTATCTGCATAGCCACTACTTCCAGAGTGGCGACCGCGCACCGGAAAACGCAGCGTTGGAAGGCCTCCCACAAGGTGGACCGACGACCTGGTGAGAGTCGCGGGAGTGCGGTGGATGCGAGACGCACAGGATCAGTCGTTGTGGCGTCGCTTGGAGGAGGCCTATGTCCAGCAGAGGACGTCTATCGGCTGAAATGATGATGATGATGATAGCCACTACAATAGCGTGACGGTTGATAGGACCGAATGGAAAAAAAAAAGTGTCGCACCAACCACAAGTAATATGCGATAAGGGCAAAATGATGATGACACGTGTAATCTTACTACGAAGAACATGAAATGCCTTCTACTACATCCTAAAGCAGTAATTCTGGGTTTTGTCAACAATTTCATCTCAAAACACGCAATAATGAAGGCACAATGTTGTCCTCATTGTCCGAAATATTTCAGTTATACCCTCCGTACCCTTTGCACACATTATGCTCAGCCATTGTGGCAAGATTGCCGAGGTCAGGTCAAGTTATCATTGCCTTCAGAGGTCACAGGTCACGCCAGGGTCCACTAAACGATAAATTATTTAAGAAATTTTGAAATTAATTATAATAATATTCTACAACTTTCACACAGCGCTATCTAGTCCCATACTAAGCAGAGTTGTACTATGAGTACTAGAAAACTGATAAACATACTTATATATTGCTAAATAAATACATATTATAGATAAATCACACCCAAACACAGAACAAAAATCCGTGCTCATCCCACAAACCTTTGTCTTGGGTGGAAATCGAACCCACTTGACCATCAAACCAGTCAATTAATGCGTCCTACTTTTAAAATTCACGATCTCCAACTTTTCAAGTATCGAACACGAGATTCTAAAAATTCTGATTTATGTTCGGAATATGAATCAATTAAATTGTGCTCGGCTCGCAGTGAAATTAATTGAATTGAAATAAATCAATTGGTCGGTTTGCACTTTTGTTTGCTAAATGCGGTTTGGAAATTAATTGAATATCTATTTACTTTTGTGAATTCTGGTTCGTTTTTATTATTTTTAATTTAATTAACATAACTTAAAATATTAAAAATCCTTGTGCTTTAGTGGTCAACAGCTGTTTTTCTAGTCCATCTTATTTTACAACTTGCAGAATCAAAATAAAGTGAAGATTTTTTGTACTTTAAACAGTGGAGAAGGTTGATCTCCATTTATTGTAGTTCTTTCATTTCTTATTTTATTTAAGAACTAAAAAAGCATTACCAGCTTTGTCAACGAACCTACGATGGGTGGGGCCGATGCCTGCTAGAGCGGCGAGGATTTTTGAAAACGAAACCCGTGGTCTCAGAACGTAAAGGACAACTGAAGGACATAGGTGTGGTTTTAGTCAGTAAAAGTCTGACACACCTTAGAATGAGAGAAATCATTGGATGATTTCCCACCTTAAAAACCCTCGGTAATAGTATCTAATTCTTAGTGTAGGGGTTTTTTTTTGGTGGGATAATCATCTTATGACATCTCTCGCTTTTGGACGGAGCGAGAGATAGTGTCAGACTTTTACTGACTAAAAACCCACTCCTGTTCCTTCATTGCCTTTCGTACCAGGGTCTGCCCTGGTACGAAAGGCCTTCCTTTCAGAAAGGTCTTCCTTTCAGAATCAGACCCTTGGCCCCAGCAGGCTTCGACTCTGCTGGGCCCCTACAGTTGCTGACATCTCAGAACAGGCGCCGTCGGTGACTTGGTTAGTGTAGGGACGAATGACACAAATTTCTAGTATATGATAACATACTTCTGAGACTGTGTTTTATATTCAGCATTATGTTCGATTTAATATCATAATGTAAAATGCTATATATCAATTTATTAATAACAAAATCCCCCAAAACTTCCTGCAGTAGCGTGATCGGTCAATATTTTAGTAAAATGAGGAAATGACACCTAATAGAGCCACTTGAAGGGATCGTCCCCGTATCACGCGATATTGTCGTCAAAGAATGACTTATAGATAGGACACAGTTATATTTCAATGCCATTTTTGGCGACTTTGAGGGAAATCCATAATTTTTGTTTCAACTGACCAATATCTTCAAGTAATCATTCTTATGACATCTTTGGAATAGACGTACTCAACCTACAACACTTCTAGTAACTGTTGTATTTTTTATTTTTATTTGTTTATTGATAACGTGTCTCAAGACGAAAGTCTACCAGTGGGTGTTGCCAGTGATGACATATGGCACTGAAACATGGTCGCTTACAATGGGCCTCATCAGAAGGTACCTTAAAGGCAATGGAAAGGGCTATGCTCGGAATTTCCTTGTGTGATCACATCAGGAATGAAAATATCCACAGGAGAACCAAGAAGCCCGAAGAATCGCCAAATTAAAGTGGCACATTGCACGTAGAACAAATTGTCGTTGGGGCCGAAAGGTTCTAGAGTGGCGATCGCGCACTGGAAAACGCAGCGTGGGAAGGCATCCCACAAGGTGGACCGACGACCTGGTGAGAGTCGCGGGAATGCGGTGTATACAAGACTCACAGGATTGGTCGTTGTGGCGATGCTTCGGGGAGGCCTATGTCCAGCAGTGGACATCTTTCGGCTGAAATAATGATGATTATGATCATTGATCAGATAACTTTTTTTTTCTATTCTTGCTTTACCTCAGGTATTTTTATGAATTGAGGTACATGTACGTTACAATGTATTACACTAGTATCATAAAGGCGAAAATTTGTGAGTGTGTATGCTTGTTACTACTTTACGCTCAAACGGCTGATCGGATTTAGTTACACCTTGGTAAACGAGAAGACTATATCCTGGAATAGCACATAGTATTCTTTTTATCCCGGAAGTATGTTCCCTTGGGATATATTTATACTATCAGTACGAAGGGGCTATCAGGCGAAGCCACTGGCAGCAGCTAATTACTCAAACTTTCAAGAGCGAATAGATGTAAGGGATGGTATTTTGGCTCTTCAATAAAAAAGTGGACTGTTTAAATTAGTTTATATTGGGTACTTTACTGCAATAGTCGGAACCCAGAAAATGATAGTAATATGTATGCCCATTCGCTGGTGAGATCTGACGGACAATAGCTGGCTGGCGGAAGGCGCGCGTGCGCTTACACCCATCCCGTGCGCCTCGGCCCGCCAAGTCCGCTGCCGTGGCCATACGCTCGTCCGCACGTAAACAATACATTACTACAGCTAGAACTACATTAGGCCGACGCATACGTGTAACACGCCTAATTTGTACTTAGAGTCGATTCCTTTGTTCTGACCACGTGACTGAAACGACACGTCCTTGAAACGATCGTAAATTGGCTAGGGGGGCAGTTCTAGCTTACTTCTACGCATCAGCATTCTTCATCGCTTCCCTCAGGCGAGATAATAGTCAAGCGTGAGCCTATCAATAATAAAAAAAAAAACACCACAGAAAAAACAACAGCACATTATTAAAAACAACTTTCACTAACTTGAAACGTTAAATAAATAACAAAGAAAAAACTAACGCGAACATCAAATTCTCATATTCACTGCCAAACACGAGAATTTATCGCGTGTTTTTACACAAAACACACATTATTATGATCGTGTAGGCAATAAACTGTTGCACGATAAAATCTCATCTCATTTTGTGGCATAATCTATGGATACTTTCGTAATGGCCGGTTTTGATTGAGTAGAGGTGGGTAGTTACACTTTGAGTCCATACAAATTGGGGTATGGACGGTAATGTGTTTAGATTAAAATCTTGTGGGGTTGATATATCATGCTATTGTTTGATATGGGTTATTAGTTTTGTTATGGGAAGGTTAGTTCTGCACATACTTAATTTTCGGAATGAAATTAATGTGGTAAATCTGGGTTATGCGTCTGGTCCGATTAATTGGAAGCGGCTGGGAGTGGAATTCCCTGAACGATTCTATGTTTCCTGATAGTTACAACCTAGAGGTCTTTAAGTCAAGAGTGAATAGGTAAGGATGCTCCATTGTCGGTCACATCATCGCTTACCATTATTTGAGATAGTGGTTCAACGCGAGCCTATGCATAACAAAAAAAAAAACCGGGCAAGTGCGAGTCAGACTCGCGCACTGAGGGTTTCGTACGAACTTACCTATGAAAACAGTTAAATTCCCGAATCGAGTAACGAAGATTTTTCCGAATCGGAATTTTTTCGTGACTTAATTACAAATTTACAGTTTTCAGATTTTTCTCTATACTTGTGCTATATGACCTTGCTCCATACCAAATTTCAAGATTCTAGGTCAACGGAAAGTACCATATGAATTTCGATTTCCTTGGAGTGTCGAAATATATGTTTTTTTGCGACATAAACGGCCGTATCTTTTTCGTTCCCTAATTCAGTAGTTTGAGTTTTTCAAAGCTTCAAGGGATCGCAGGTTTGAGTATATAGTTTAAATTTCAACTCGATACCTACACGCGTTCTCGAGATAAAGGGTCTTGACAGACAGACAGACAGACGGACGGACAACAAAGTGATCTTATAAGGGTTCCGTTTTTTTCTTTTGAGGTATGAAGCCCTAAAAAAAAGAAAAAAACTGCCTGATAGCTGATTTCAGACTGTTATCCAATCGCGCTGTGAACTCTATTGTTTTCTCTATGTAAGATTTTGAATTTTAGTTCTTGTGAGACGCCACAGATATTCCTACAGATGAATATGTCGGCGCAAGGATGCCGATCATCGTTGAAGCTCTGTCTAGGGACTCTATTTTGTGGGCGATGGCTGGGTATCGAGCAATAAACAAACTATTCCAGATCATACAACTGATTTATTATAATGCAAGCTTTAGGTATTCACTTCACACAACGAGCCGTGAAACAGTCTCCAAGAGACGATGTTGTTGCCACGACTGCCGACACAGGAAAGAGCACCGTCCCTGTACGGTCGGCACTTTTATCTGTTCGGTTCGTGCAAACGTCAGTGCGGATTCTGTCAAAGTGACATGTGTCATTTTTCACTTAGCTCGTTCTTTCGTTCTTAAGCTTCCGTACTATTGACTTTTCCGACACGGCCATCCTGCTGAACACACGTCCCTGTGTGTTAGTCTTCATCGCCACATTAGCTGGAAGATGTCCATTGACGAAATGTCCCAACAAGCCATCCGTCGCACTGTGTTCATTATCACCACCTCAGCCGGAAGACGTCCACTGACGAGACTTCCAAAAAGACGTCCGCCTCTGTGTGTTACTCATCGCCACATCAGCTGGAAGATGTCCATTGACGAGGTGTCCCAACAAGCCATCCGTCGCACTGTGTTCATTATCACCACCTCAGCCGGAAGACGTCCACTGACGAGACTTCCAAAAAGACGCCCGCCTCTGTGTGTTACTCTGAAACAACAAATCTAGCACAGTACTTGTTCCACTCGGTCATTTCTGACCATCATGACTTCAAACCTTTCTCATGAGAAAACTAATATTCTCTAACGTTCAATGTCACAACAAAACTTTACTCAATAAGCCAAATAATTAAAAAATGGGTAATAAAAATCGTCATCCAGTCATGTACCAACGTTCCTTGTTCTCATCTTAAAGCCTTAGGAGCTACCCACGAGTAAACCACACGGCCCTCACTCCCACCGGTCAACACCGTGGACAACATTGGGTATCACTCACTCTCTCACATGTGCATCCACCTCCCATGGATCACATCGGGCATCACTCACTGACTACCCACTATGACTTCCCTCAGAGCCAACGCGCATCGCGATCCCACGGACTACTTGGGTTACCCCAAGATAGACACCGATTTCTACCGGGCTACGGTTACGTGGCTGCTGGAACCGTCAACTAACCACGTGAGCTACCCACTATGACTTCCCTCAGAGCCAACGCGCATCGCGATCCCACGGACTACTTGGGTTACCCCAAGATAGACACCGATTTCTACCGGGCTACGGTTACGTGGCTGCTGGAACCGTCAACTCTACTACGGCCGATGGAGAACCTTACTCGCGTGCTCCCCACAACTTAGGCTTGCTCATCACCACTGTGATCACTACTCATCTACTTCGACTGGTACATGACTTTCAGGCATTTTTCTTAACCTATCGGGGTACCTTTACATTACACACAACCAATCAAACTAATCCAAAATACTAACTATTAAGCTCTACATGAGATCTCTGGCTACTCATAGCCCAGTAACTTCTAGTTACTCAACCATTCCTGCGCATCCCTCCAGGATTACCAAATCTCTCACAACTTAATTGTTTCTCACAATACGTCCCACGTTTGATCGCAACTTGAATTGAATACCACGTACTTACGGACTACTGAGACCGCTAGATACCGGTTCCTATTAAGCTACGGCTACAAATAAATCTGGTATAGTTCAATCATCATGTTATCTCAATAATCTCATTATCACTACTACTTTAGTCTACTCTAATTTTATCAGTTATACGCTGATTTTCCTCCTTTCTTTACTACTTAAAATGAATCTTTAAACGGATCTAACTAGCTCTGCCCGTTTATAAAAAAGTCTCTTCACAAAAATGTATCAACATCCGCCCTCGTCAGATTAAACCTACACTTTTCATAGATTGCTACGTACTCTCTATATTGCGTAACGCATCGTTTCTCGTACTTAAATTAACCTCGGGGTCTACATGGTCTTTGGTCATCAGCGGTAGAGAAAACGCAACCTTGCCAATTTACAGTTCTAAGGGTCCACCAGCCGTCGTCACTTGGTTAAGCTTCTGTAACTGTACAGATAATCGCGAGTTAGACTTTGCCTAATAAACCCTACCAAATATGATATTTTGTATCTACAGTCATTATTAGCATTGGTTCTAACACGAACATCACACGTTCGTTTTCTTCATTCACACGTGAAAAGCCCGTCGCGATCAAGTGTAAGATAATGTTACTTGAATCACAGAACTGTAAATTCTTTTAACTAAACTACCAATTATTTTAATCAGAACCCTAAATGTTTCAAAGTCTCGTTTTTTTATTTTATTTTATGTAGCACGTGTAGTGACATCTATGGCGTCACATAAGAACTAATCCTGAATTACTCAATCAAAGTTCTCCGCGCGATTAGAACATATAGTACAGCCTGAAATCATCTATCGGGCATTTGCCCACCAGACAACACCCGCCCTGTCAAAGTATCCTCTCTTTTCAACCGAGGTATGTGGGACTTTACTCTCTGTTCTGCCCACCAACAAACACGTAACTAATTACCAGAGAGTTATTTTTAGCTTTACTTTCTGACCGACTGTAAATTAGCTTTATGATCAAGCAATGGGAGATAGTTTCGTGATAAGTCACGTATGGCACTACTACAGGACATCGCCTGCTTTTAATCCAGGCCTTATTTTATGGTTTCACCCGCCTGGGATAGCCATCAACTGGCATCAGTATGCAAATCTACTAGGTATTTGTGGTTTTTTTTTTTTAAGAATAGAATTTTTTTCTTAATCAATGTTTTTATGGCGCTGTTGCCAAGAAAAATAAACTTACCACATGTCAAATCTTTAGAACGAACCAATAACACGAGAAAACTTAGGCAGAAACCGCCCAAAGTAAGCTACTAGACCTATAAACTGCCCTAACTGAGCTACGATAAACAGTGGAGGCAGAGTCGAATGTATGTGAGCTGCTTTCTGCTATTAGGTGCTATTCCTTCTAACTTTACTACTTGACTTGATTTCATACCGTGAATTGCATTATCAAAAACAACCACTTTTTTAAATCTAATAAAAATCCGGCTTTAATCGACGTTTTCAAAACTACTTCAAGTCTCCGACACAATCGCGATCTCAATAGTTTTCAAAATAATCAAAATATCGACAACTCAAACTACGTTGTAAGTAGGTATTTACCTATTCGCTTAAGAACATTATCAATCCGTTGGAAAACTTAGGTCGTATTTCGAAACTGAATGGCATAATCAAATGTTTCTACCGACTGTCCGCTGTCATAAACACTACTGAAAACCTGATACATAATCTAATTTTGTAAAATGATCGCGCAGTATGTAAACGAGTTGTTTTGTTAAAGTGGTAACGAATACAGGTTGGGCACGTTGTTATTTAGTTCACAACAATCTTTGCACATTATATCTGACCGGTCGAGTTTTTAAGTTAAAAGAGCTAAACTAACAAACACCAAATTACCCGCTCACGCATTATTTTTAATTTTTCCGCGCTAGACCGCTATGGTCTTCTTTGTACAGTCAAAGATGAGTCAATTAAACGGATACGTTCACTTTTTGTAACACGCGTTTGTAGTATACCGATAATAAAATAGTCTAATTATCCAATCAACGTAGAAACAATCGCAGATTTATATTCTAGGCACACGTCAGTGTCAATAACGTCAAAATTATCTATGGAGGAATTATAACTGTCATAAAAATCGAAACGGTATCTACTGGATCTCATGAGGGTAGTTGTAATTACAATTGTTTACGTCGTGAACTTTAGCGATTTTTCAAAAAATGTGTCGTGGTCATACTATTTGAACTGAACCCTTGCAACAATATTTCACGGCCAAAATATCACTTCGCAAATAGATCTGATGTTGGGCAAAGCATGAAATAAAATCTCAATTAAACTATGCAAGTAATCTGAACACACTAAATTAACCCTTCAATATAACAACACTGTTTACGTTTGCCGTGAAATAGGGATGACAGACTTTAAAGTGAAAGAGAGACAACACTCAGCACCAGAATTAAAATGGAATGTGAATACCTGACCTTGTTCCTGGTGGAGAATCGCCATCACACGTCAGTCAACCTTTCGCTCGCTACGTGATGCCTTAGCGTCATCGTCACCGCTGAGTCACTTTCATCAGGACACCGGAAGGAGATATGACCTTGCATATTGCCACATTTGCTGGATACGATGTGGCTGGCCATGGGATTGAATATTGAAGCTTGAATATCACGTTATTCTGTCGGTTTCCTACTGTTTCTTGCTTATGAAAACACAGCCTGCTTCGTCCAATTTTTCCACAGTGGAAACATTTGACAGGTGACTTTTGAGATGTCTTCATACGTTTTGTGTCGAATGTTTTCTGATCTGGTAGCAGGCATGCACGCACTGCACTTTGCATTTTACACTTCAGGTAAGTAAAAGTTTGTAATTCTTGCTGTAATCACTGGTGACTTCGGATTATAAGCAAAGCACGTATCGGAAAGTGGTACATCGTGAACGTGCTTTTGCGTCGGTCTTGTCCCGGTCACAATCTGGGTAGTACACGGTGATTTACTCAGTTCCTATTTCTCTCTGGGGAAACAATGTCATCATGGTCCAACATTCGTTGCTCAGGATTAGGGAAAAACCCCAGAAAAAACCTAATCAGACCAAAACTGATAATGACATTGATTAACGGAACTATGAATCTTATTCGGTTCAGTGATTCATTCCAGGTCTTCATTTTCTAATTTTCCATTTCAAATAATAACCGCCACTTGTCTTCGCTCTTGCTATTTTCTTCATGACCGGCGTTACGTAACCTTCGTGCTGCGCTTGTTTATTTGCTCGGAATCCCAATTCTGATGTCGGCGCAAGGATGCCGATCATCGTTGAAGCTCTGTCCAGGGACTCTGTTTTGTGGGCGCTGGCTGGGTATCGAGCAATAAACAAACTATTCCAGATCATACAACTGATTTATTATAATGCAAGCTTTAGGTATTCACTTCACACAACGAGCCGTGAAACAGTCTCCAAGAGACGATGTTGTTGCCACGACTGCCGACACAGGAAAGAGCACCGTCCCTGTACGGTCGGCACTTTTATCTGTTCGGTTCGTGCAAACGTCAGTGCGGATTCTGTCAAAGTGACATGTGTCATTTTTCACTTAGCTCGTTCTTTCGTTCTTAAGCTTCCGTACTATTGACTTTTCCGACAAATATATTATAGTATCACAGTCAATCACAGAAATTTACTGAAATTTTGCTGTTTTACTGTTTCAAGATGACAATCCTTACTCCATATTATGATAAGTTAAACTATAGAAACCACAGCTTAAATTATATTTAAAATTAATTTCAATAATCCGACAGTAAAGATAAGTTAATTTTGAGCTTTTTTATTTATTATAGGGTCGCGTTTGAAAACTATCATATCTTATGGTAAGCATCGATGTGCTAGCCTTGCAATCTATTAATTCTTGACTTAAAGACCCCCAGGTTGTAGCTATTAGGAAACACGAACTCCGGCTTTCAGAATTCAACTCCTTAGCTGTTGGGGGCGATCGGCAGCAGTGATCTCTCGCGCCGGGCATTGGTACAGGCCATGGTCCGGAGCGAGGAGGAGTGGCAGGCTGTCGCCTCCTTCTGCGAAGCAGTAATGCTAGCAAAGGAGGCGGCCGATCGCTTGAGGCAACGGTCCTCACGCCCTAACCGCCGCCGGGATTCCGATCCCGATTTCCGGCCACCGTAGGCGCGGGCTTGCGGACGGCGAGTAATGGGTGGCTCGCCGTCCGACCGTCCGTTAACCGTCCGGACCGAGCCCAAGTCGTCGACGGCGCGTATTGTTCCATGCGCACCTCAAGGAGATGTCAGCAACTGTAGGTGCCCAGCAGGATCGAAGCCTACTGGGGCCACGAGTAGTGTGAAAGTGAAACCCGGGGCCCCGGGATAAAGGCAAAGAAGGAACAGGAGTGGGTTTTTAGTCAGTAAAGGTCTGACACTATCTCCCGCTCCGCCCAAGAGCGGGATTTGTCATTAGATGATTTTCCCACCTAAAAAAAAACTCCTTAGCTGTGAACACAGCGCATGTGTTCCCAAAACATTTTTCCTATTGTTTTGAGCTTGGAACAGACGGCAATAATCACATTTTATTTCCTTAATAAATTATTTCCAATAGATAAAAAGTATTTTTTCATAACCATCTCTATGCATTGTGGCTTCCCTTTCCAGAATTATAAATATCTGAGATAAGCGGAGTGGAACCGGGTCAAATGGACCATAACTCTGCTGAGAGGTCCGCGGTTCCTGCATAATATACATCTAGTATAAGGTTATGTATATTATGAGATTTCCAGATGGGACAGCATCTGCAAGGTGAATACCAAAATAAATTGGCGTTTTTTAAAACGGGTTGGTTTGAAGTGTTATATCTTAGAATAATAAGTTCATATAAACTTTATATTAAAGATACGGTTTTTTTTTTCAAAATTAGGTATTTATTGGTTTCTTTGTGTTTTTTATTTTCTGTAATATCCCAGTACTTGTAACTATTTTTGTATGAAATATAAGAAAACTCGCATTATTTTGTACTCGCATATGAGTTCTACCGTGGAAACAATGTGTCTCAAGCGGTATGCAATATTGATGATGTATATGGACTTAAAACTGCTAATGAATGAGATGTCTATTTTTGTTTCAATCACTTTCACGTGGGAAATTTTATCTCACGAATAACTTTTCTCCTCAGTGCGGCAACAAGACAAAATTTCCAAAACGAAAGCTATTAAACCAAGAGCACAAAGTTCTTTTGTTAGAAGAAAGTCGTAGGTATACGTCATTGATATTGCTTGCCCTTTGAAATGCATAGTTTCTACGTTGGAATTCCTAATATGAAAAATAAGTTTTTTTTTTACGAACGACGGCGACGGCGGACGGCGGGCTACCCATTGCTCGCCGTCCGCAAGACTGCGCCTACGGTGGCCGGAAATCGGAATTGGAATCCCGGTGGCGGTTGGAGCGTAAGGACCGTTGCCTAACGCGATCGGCCGCCTCCTTTGCTAGGATTACTGCTTCGCAGAAGGAGGCGACCGCCTGCCACTCCTCCTCGCTCCGGACCATGGCCTGAACCCAAGGCCAAGGCCCGGCGCGAGAGATCGCCGCCGCCCTGTAGGTATAGTTGGAATTTTCGTAGTTTGTATTTTTGGTAATTGCAGCAATAGATAAAACTTTGCAACGGATGACGAGCATTGGGTAGCTCGCCGTCCAGACATCGGGACGGTAATGACCGAACCCGAGTCGTTAGTGTTTCACGTGCACCTCAAAGAAATATCAGCAAAACCGTAGAGGCCTAGCATGGCTGATGCCCGCTAAGGCCCGGGGGAATTTCTGAAAAGGATGCCGGGATCCTGGAAGGCAAAGACCAACTTAAGGACACAGATGAATTTTCGGTGATAAAACGTCTGACACACCAACGGTTACATAATTAGAGTACACAATACATTTAATTCCGGTAGTAGACATTCACGTAGGCAAAGCCACCATGGGCAAAGTCGCCGTAAGTAAAGCTGGCCGAAGCTAGAAATCTATAATTGTATTTTTCTATCAAATACTAGAAAGTAATTCATGGGAACTCCTGTAGGAATTACAACTGCTCCGGTTTTATTTTTTTAAATAATGATGAAAACAGATGGATTTTGAGTGATAAAAGGTCTGACACACCAACGATTACACAATTAGAGTACACAATACATTCAATTCCGGTAGTAGACATTCACGTAGGCAAAGCCACCGTGGGCAAAGTCGTTGTAGGCAAAGCTGGTCGAAGCTAGAAATGTATAATTATATTTTTCTATCAAATACTAGAAAGTAATTCATGGGAACTCCTGTAAGAATTCAAAATACTTAGGTTTTATATTTTAAATTCACCTTATTTTCTGCCAAAAACACACTCTTTATAATATAAATATGCTGCGTATTTAATTTCAAGATCGTAGGTACCTTAAGTCCCAAGTCAGACCCGACTTCCGTTACATGTATTTCCAAGTCTGGAAGTCTGACCAGTCTAGCTTCAAATACCCACTAGTTAATTTGTAGAGGTCGGGGCGCAGTCGTTGGAGTAATATTACAATATAGATACATTACACTGGAACTAGACGGGTAAGTCCGAAGCAGTTACGAGTAAGTTTAATATGGATATATTCTGTCGCTAGAAATGTTGATAAATAGACGAGATCGAAAGAAGTCAGCAAGAAACGAACCCTTTTCAAGAATGCACGGAGGTTATCATCGTCATCATCATTTCAGCCGACAGACGTTCACTGTTGGACATAAGCCTCTCCCAAGTGTCGCCACAATGAACGGTCCCGTGTGTCTCGCATCCATCGGATTCCCGCAACCTTGGTCATCGGTCAACCTTGTGGGAAGCCTTTCAACCCTGCGTCTTCCGGTACGTGGTCGCTACTGCAGAACGAAGGGAGATACTACTTCAGCTTCAGCTGAAATTACATCAAATACTCGTGTCTGATACTCCAAAGCATCAGTGAAAAATTCAAACTAAAGATAAGGCCGTTTAATCTCCGCTTAGGCTCATATCTTGACATTCGTTGGGAAATCAACCAATCAATCACTTTCCGTTGACCTAGAATCCTAAAATTTGGCATAAAGCAAGGTCTCATAACACAAATATCGGAAAAAAAATTGAAAACTGTGAATTTGTAGTTACACCACAAAAAAAAATGTGCTTCGGAAAAATCTTCGAGACTCGATTCGGGAATTGAAATATTGCCATAGGTAAATTTGTACGAGACCCTCAGTGCGCGAGTCTGACTCGCACTTTACCAGTTTTTTTGAATAATTTTTTTTGCAAAGTTATAAGTCTATTGCGGTTTTAACACGATGTCGCTAATCGTCGCGAAAGGCAGTGTTGGCGAATCGAATTACACTGCGCTTATCTGCATCAAATCAGAAATGAAGATATCCGCAGAAGAACCAAGGTTACAGACATAGCTCGAAGAATCGCGAAACTTAAGTGGCAGTGGGCAGGGCACATTGCTCGCAGAACAGATGATCGATGGGGACGAAAGGTTCTGGAATGGCGACTACGTACCGAAAGCCGCAGCGTTGGAAGGCCTCACAAGGTGGACCGATGACCTGGCGAGGGTCGCGTTGAAATGTTGATATTAATATGGATCTTCCCGGGATTTCTAATGAAAAATCCCGTGTTGCCAACAATATTCCAAATAAATAATAATAAAAACCTCAGAGATAGATAAAACAAAGATTATTAACATATACTTTTTATTTTATTTTTCATTGAAAAAGATTTCTCTACCGCAACTGAGGTAAGGTTAATAAGTATATGCACTTCCTCCTCCCCGTCATTAATAAAGGAAGAGCTTTTTTTTCTCCTATATTTCTGATAGTGTCATATAATAATTCTGCTCTTTAAAATTAAATTCGGGATTTGAGGCATATCCACTTTAGTCTCTCACTGTATAAAATCGGTGTAAGTACATGAATAACTCTACCTAATTCCGACCTCTGTACATAAGTCCGCGGGCACTAGGACTGTAATATTACCCTTTCACTAAATTGTTTTAGAAAAGTAAAGTAATTTTTGTTAGAGCACTTTTCAAAAGATGATTTTCTTTAAAATATTAAGTAAGAGGTGAATTCTTTATAAGCTACATGTATAGCAGACGATGTGTGTTACTTTTTGAGTGCAAAGTAGAGGGTTTAATAAAAAGAAGTAATAAAGGTAATAATGCGAGTTTTATTTTTAAGGTTACATTTTTATTTTTCCATGAGTACAATGTGGCTAGATGGAGAAAGAGGAGGCCTAAAAAGAATAGATGGCTTGTGTGAGGAAATTATATGAAAGAAAAGAAAGCCAGTGATAGTGTAACGGTAGATAGGACAGGATGGAAGAAAAGAACGTATTACGCTGACCCCAAGTAACATAAATAAAGGTAGGAAGATGATTATGATTTCGTTTATTTATTTATTAAAAATTTACTAACAATATTCAGGGTGTCTTTGACATCGACGCACAAATGAATACCACGGATCCAGTACATGATTCTGGACCCCCCAGTGGTGGAAATGTTTGTCGGTTTTTTCCTAATTAAAAAAAAAAAACCTGTAAAGTCGTTATTTCTAACCAACCCCGATGATATTTTTAGTAAAAAGAAAAAAAAACATTTAATTAAAAACTAATTAATTAAAAAGTCATTGGGACAGATAAAATGGTTAATCTAATCAATCCCGATGACGTTTTTAATTTAAAAACACCCTGTGTAGCAAATGTATGCGGTCTTTCCGTCCAACTATAATATAGGTGTCTTCAAGGCTAGAGTGAATAGGCTCTTAATAAACTAGTGCGCCTGACCATCAATGATTGCATCTCCGCTTACCATCAGGTGGGATCGCAGTCAAGCACTGGTTTATATCAATTAAAAAAAAAAAAAAAAAATCGACAATCAATCTATAAACTAAATTGTTTTAAGTTCTTCCATAATTTAAAGGTCTTTACGATAATATCATTCTAAAATCAGAATAAAAATACTTATCTATATATATAAAAGGGAAAACTGACTGACTGACATATCAACGTACAGCCGAAACTACTGGGAAAAGGTTGAGAGTGAAATTTTGCACAAGGTTTCCTTTTATGACGTAAGTGAGCACTAAGAAAGGATTTTCCAAAGTTCCCTAAAGTTCCCCCTAAAGGGATGAAGCGAGGGCACGCGAGTTAAGCCGCGGGCAGAGGCTAGTTATTCATATAACAATAACTACGAATACTGATTCAATAGAATAGTTGTTATTAACATTTTCATAAATACTTTTTAAAACCTCAAATACATTAGGGAACAAAAAGTCCCCCAACATAACACGCAACGCTTGATCTACACAGCACTGCAACGTTGCCCAGTGTCCCGCAACTAGTCCTCCAACGTTTTGCTACACATTAATGATACGTGGGACATCATCAGCATTATTTCAGCCGAAAGACGTCCACTGTTGGACATAGGCCTCCTCCAAATGTCACCGTAATGACCGGTCCTGTGCGTCTCGCATCCATCGGAATCCCGCGACCCTCACCAGGTCATTGGTCAACCTTGTGGGAGGCCTTTCAACGCTGCGTCACCGGGACGTGATCGCCTTTCCAGAACCTTTGGTCCCCATCGACCATCTGCGAGCAATGTACCCTGCCCACTGCCACTTAAGTTTGGCGATTCTTCGGGCTATGTCCGATGTTTATACCTTAGTTCTCCTGCGGATATGTTTATTCTGACGCGATCACGCAAGGAAAATCCGAGCATAGCCCTGTCGATTACCCTTTGAATGACTTTAAGCCTTCTAATGAGGCTCATAGTAAGCGACCACGTTTCGGTGCTCGCTTAAAATGGGTTTAAATTTTTTAAAAGAGTAGCCGAATCCCATTCGCTACAGAAGTTAAGGGTAGACAGGCTGCTTGGCACTAGAGTCCATTTCTTTATTTTGCTTAACATGGACGGGACGCGGGACATATTATTGGACAATTTGACAGCGTTGCGCGTCATGATGGGGACAATTTGTCTCCTAATGTATCTGAGGTTTAATTATGGAAGAGAAACTCCCTTCCTGCAAAAAATGCAAATTGTTGCTTACAATGTTCTGCCTGAAAAGGCTCGCCATGATCTCTTCATAAATGCTGAAATTAATAATAGAACTTTTCCGCCTACACTTCTGGTTTTAGGCGTGAGTTCAGGTTCGCGAACAATTTTTAATCTGACTACAGTATGATTAAAAGTTGAAGATTCAATTAGGCAGTATGCAGACGGCCATTTTGATTCCATTCTCGTTTTTACAACAGAAACGTTGAAAAAGTGCTGATTAATTCAGCAGATTAATTTCAGACCCGTAACAGCGGGTCAGATCTTTGTTTCATGGCGGAATTCAAAAATAAAACTAATCGCGTTTTAACGTTTGGCTCCCATAATCGCGTTTAGCCGCTGTCACTAGTGTCACTTGACTGTATTTTTCTTTTTATTGTATTTTTACAAGTGACACTAGTGACAGCGGCTAAACGCGATTATGTGAGCTAAATGTTAAAACGCGATTAGTTTTGTTGGTGAATTCCGCCCTTAGAAGGTATAATACGGCCATTTATTTCTCGTCATCATTAGATAGTGTTTAGTAGTCCACTGGTGATCGAGGGTTAAACTCAAACTTGAAATCATTTTATTTCTTACTAGCTTTTGCCCGCGGCTTCGCTCCCGTATTCTACTACTCTACCCTACTCTACCCTACTCTACCCTACTCTACCCTACTCTACCCAACTCTACCCTACTCTACCCTACTCTACCCTACTCTACCCTACTCTACCCTACTCTACCCTACTCTACCCTACTCTATCCTACTCTACCCTACTCTACCCTACTCTACCCTACTCTACTCTACTCTACCCTAATCTACCCTACTCGATAAAATGTATCCTATGTCCGTCCGTCGGTTCTGAACTACCTCCCCACCAATTTTCAGCAAAATCGGTTGAGCAGTTCTTGAGTTATAAATGGTGTAACTAACACGACTTTCTTTTATATATATAGATAAGCCTATATGAGCACTTATAAAACGTCAGAAGCATGGTTGTAACATGACTCTAATTGGTCGTTTCCTATGGAAAGAAACTCCATGGTTACTCTTAAAAAAAAGGATTTATTTTACAATAGTTCCGTATTACACTTTTAATAGGTATGAGAAGACAGCGCAGACCGGTCTACTTTGTACCAAAGCACAATAAAAATAATAATCTGTAAATATATGGAGTCTATAGTGTTTTAGCAATCACTTAATAAAAAGTGAAAAAAAAAAAGACGGGTTGCACTCCGGGAGTGCCGGCAGAAGTGAAAACTTGATTATTAACGTTGAGCATGTTTGATATTTTGGAATGGTTAGGGAATAATTTTGCACCAATTGCTTTATCAGTATAAAAGTACTATCATTTATGTGGTAGAATACAATATTCATTTATTGCGCTATCGTACACAAACATGACAATTTCGATATTACACACATAAGTTTAGACTGCGGATTGTTGTGATACCGCAAGTTTAATTCATTCATTTAAAAACTAAAGTCTTAACTTCTTGCAGATTCAAGTAAAAATGTCAATTTATTTTTGTAATCCCAGTGATTACAAAAATAAATGAAGTAAATAAATGAATAAAAAGACTTAAAACATAACTTGGGAAATGTGGGTGTACTATTCGGTGCACCCCTGCCTGAGCCTTCGGGGATTACAAGATGTTATGTTATCATTGAATCCTGCCTAAAGAATTTGTAATTAAAAGTGTGGAAGTAATCTGTCGCACATAAAAATGTGTGCGATACATCTTTTCACAGGCGCTTAGTAAGCACGTAAGCAGGAACGTCACATTCGATCTTACTACAGAATTAGCTGAGAATTTATCGGTTTCCTAACCAATAACACTCGTGCTTTTTAACTTACTTGTAAATACTTGTAATCAAATTATTTTTAAAGCAGATTTAAATAAACTGAAGTTTATTTTACCAAACAGCAAACGCCTTAGTGAAAATGTTTAGCAATTTAATACTCGGAAGGTACTTATTGCGATTGAACGATTTCCTTTTTTATTTTATCATCTCAAAAGCCTTCACAAGTACTTTTAATAGCTACCAGATACTAAGAAAGCTGCAAACTCAAAGACAACACTGTCTTATTGATTTTAGAATCTCTTGTCATTATGCGTCAATCAATAAAATTGCAAGGAAATACGGAATTTTAGCTACACTAACATACCTACAGGTACGTAACGTTTGTAAATAGCACGTAAATTGCCTTCGTAGTTAGCACGGTGCGAATCCCCCAAAGACCACGGTTCTATCACAATCTTAAGGACGATGAAGATAGCCAGAGGACTAGGTTTCGCGGCGCTGCGCCGGCGCGCGGCGGGTGGCAATTTATTTAATAGATTTGTCAGCTTTATCCCTAAAGCATTAGGTTCAAAGTTGATTGGAAACATTTAAAAATTTCTTTAAATGATTTTAAACCATAAAATGTTGAAGGTTAAGTTCAAAATCGAATGAGAAAATTTGACTGGTGGCCGTCTTACGCTTTTTCGATCAGGTCACGTGTCCTGACGCGAGTTTAAGATTTTATACCCATTACAGAAAAAGTGCTCAACGCCGCTAAAGAAGTTTTCACTTCCAAAAAAACAATAAATGAGATGTTTACAATGATAAGTCACTAATGAACTTAAGGTTCCTGTCACAATTTCAAACGTTCTCGCAAGTTGTAGACTCGTAACTGATGTTTAAAAAACACTTAACGGGTACCCTTACATATAAAAATAATACATCCATTAAATAAGAACTAAACTAAGAGACAATCTAAAATAAGCCATTGAAAGACTCCTCCGCATCGCTGTCGACTGGTAATATGCGCAATAGGCTGGCTGTCTTCTGTCTAAGGTGAATGCCAACCCCAATTTGTAAGCACTCGGATCCTACGATCCAAGAGTTTCGGCTCGAAAATGTTATAGGAATATTTAACAGAAGATCGTAGAAAACTTAAAGCATGAGACCTACAGTTAAACACTTCAAACTCACCACATGAATAATGTGTGTTCCTGCAACAAATTCAATCTAGAATAACGACTAAACTTGAAATGAAAAGAACGTTCAACTAATTCAAAGGAATATAAACATTTTGGACAAGAGTTTGGAACAAGTTTCCTAAACATTTTGTTTGGTATTGCAGTAAACAAAACGTTTGAGTTCAAGTTATCATGTGGATGTTGTAAGTAGAAAGTTTGACAGCCATTGGAGGGTGTTTATGACTGTTTGCTAATGTTTTGGCAGTTTGATGTTCGTATTGAGCAAGAAAATAACGTGAAATGGTATTTCTTATTTTTTTAGGGTGCCGTACCTCAAAAGAAAAATACGGAACCCTTATAGGTTCACTTTGTCGTCCGTCCGTCTGTCTGTCTGTCTGTCAAGACCCTTTATCTCGAGGACGTATGGAGATATCGAGTTGAAATTAAAACCATATAATTAGGTCTGCGGTCCCTTGAAGCTGTGAAAAAATCAAACATCTAAGTTAACGAAAAAAAAAGATACGACCGTTTATGTCACAAAAACGTGTATTTTGACATTCTCAAGGAAATCAAATTTCATAGGGAACTTCCCGTTTATCTGGGATCCTGAAATTTGCCGTGCAGCAAGGTTTCATAACACAAGTATAGGGAAAAATCTGGAAACTGTTAATTTGTAGTTACGCCGGAAAAATATTCGCAACTCAATTCGGGATTGAACTGTTTGTACGGAACCCTCAGTGCGCGAGTCCGACTCACATTTGCCTAGTTTTTTGTGTGTGTATGTTTCTTACTCTTAAACGGCTAATTGGATTTGGATAAAATTTGGCACACGGGTTATACGACTGAGCAGTGGTTACCGAGTGGTAATGGCCCCGACTTACGTGTTGTAGGTAGCGGGTTTAAACCCAGCCAGACGCATTACTTTGTGTAATTTATTTTATCACCACTGCTCTCAAAACGGTGAAGGGAAACATCGTGAGGAAACTGGCATGTCCTAGAACCAAAAATTCGAAGACATGTGATGGATTACGGCCCATTCCCACTCCTAGAGAGGAGGCCTGAGTCCCAGCAGTGGGAACATTAAAAAGGCTGATTATGCTTATGCTATCTACATACATAAGTCAATGTGCACTAGGACTAAAATATTACCCTTTCACTCAATTGTTTTAAAAAACTAAAGTTATTTTTATAAGAGCACATTTCAGAAGATGTTTTTCTTTAAAATATTAGTGAGAGGAGAATTTTTTATATGCTACATGTATAGCAGACGATGTGTGTTACTTTTTGAGTGCAAAGTAGAGGGTTTAATAAAAATTGTATAAAAGGTACTTACTAATGCGAGTTTTATTTTTATGGTTACATTTTTATTTTTCCATGAGTACACAAGATGGAGAAGGAGAGGGAGGCCTACAAAAAATAGATGGCTTGTTTGAGGAGATTATATGAAAGAAAAGAAAGCCAGTAATAGTGTAACAGGATGGAAGAAAAGGAGGCCTGAGTCCCAGCAGTGGAAACATTAAAAAAGGCTGATTATGCTTATGCTTATGTTCCTATGGGTCAATTTTCTACTTTCATGTGGGCGAAGCTGCTTGATGCAGCTAGTTATGTATAAAGGTGAACTTTGTATAAAGATATGTGTGTGTATGTGTAAATTTGTTACTCCATCACGCTCAAACACTTAAAAGGAGATGAATAAAATTTTCCACATGGTTAGACTATGTGCTGGAATAGCACATAGGATACACTTTTATCCTTGGAATATGTTTTCTTGGAATAATTTAGACATTCACGCGAGCAAAGATAAAATTACAGGCACAACTTTTCTTTTAAGGTTAGTCGGTTTTTAGGGTTCCGTACCTTTAAAGGAAAAAAGGAACACTTATAGGATCAATTTGTTTTCTGTCTGTCCTTCCGTCTGTCTGTATACCTGTCTGTGTGTTAAGACCTTTTATTTCAGGAACACGTGGAGATATCGAGTTGAAATTTAAACCATATACTATGGTCTGCGGTTTTTTAAAGCTGTGAAAAAAACAAACTTCTATGTTAACGAATAAAAAAGATACGGCCGTTTGGCGGTAAACAGACACGCTTGCGTTTTTAATGTCGCTAAAAACGTATATTTCGATACTCTAAGGATTATTTAGGAATCAAAATTCATAGGGACCCAGAATCCTGAAATTTGGCATAAAACAAGGTCGCACACGTATAAGAATAAATCTGAAATAAGCAAAATTGTTGTTACCAACGTCACAAAAAAAAATCCTTTTTTGCAATTCGGAAAAATCTTCGAGACTACATTCAGGAAATGTAGTTGGTACGGAACCCTCAGTGCGCAAGTCCGACTCGCACTTCCCCAGTTTTTCTCACAATAAATTAAAATCTTTTCAAGCAACAACATGATTATCTTTGTTTCAAAACTAAAATCAAACCGATGTTACGTAATTTTTAACCGACTTCAAAAAGAATGAGGTTCTATGTTCAGCTAAATGTATATTTTTATATTTGACACAGCAATATCGACAAACTTTAGCAATTCGAAAATTTCGGGTAGTTGAAATGTATTGAAAATTTTCAACGAAATTCTAAAACACCTAAATTCGATACATAATGTGTCGTGCAAAATTGTTATTTTCAGCAATTAAAAGTTTGACACTCATTGGCCGTTAGAGTTGGGCGATCTAGACTTTATGGGACATCACTAATATAAGCGAGAAACTCTTTATGTTATTTATATGTTGGTTTTCTGTAGGTCGCTAGAGAGCAATAATCTCTTGTAATAGGTCATCATCATCATCATCATCATTTCAGCCGAAAGACGTCCACTGCTGGACATAGGCCTCCCCCAAGTGCCGCCACAATGAACGGTCCTGTGCGTCTCGCATCCATCGTACTCCCGCAACCGTTACCAGGTCATCGGTCCACCTTGTAGGAGGCCTTCCAACGCTACGTCTTCCAGTACGTGGTCGCCATTCCAGAACCTTTCGGTCCCAACGGCCATCCGTTCTGCGAGCAATGTGCCTTGCCCATTGCCATTGTAATAGGTATGTAAGGCAAAGTTCTCGAGGAACTACTTTTCGACCCTTTTAGTAATGGTTGATTGGATAATACTTTAATAATTTAATCTTTATTCTTTATTCTTTATTGTACACACAAAACTTAAATACGTGGATTTGACAATTTATGTACAAAGGCGAGCTTAACTCAACAATGAGTAATCTATTTTTTTTTTATTTATATAAACCAGTACTTGACTGCGATCCCATCTGATGGTAAGCAGTGATGCAATCATTGGTGCTAAGATGCACTAGTTTATTAAGAGCCTATTCACTCTAGCCTTGAAGACACTTAAATTATAGTTGGACGGGAAGGCCGCAGCAGGCAAATTGTTGCAGTCCTTCGATGTACGCGGTATAAACGACGAAGCTAAACGCTTAGGCCGGACCGTTGAAGTTTCAACAACGTAAGCGTGAATACTTGCCGTACGTCTGGTTGAGAGATGGTAGAAAGGAGATAACGGAATCAAGACATACAAGCCACCTGTAAAATACCTTGCACCTGTGCTTGAGGCTTTGTGGATTGGACTTAACCAAATCTGGATCCCCAATTAGCCTCTGCACACGCCTTTCCACTGAGTTCAAGGCTGCTAGATGACATTTTCAGCACCAGCCTATATGTGATTGCAGTACTTCACACACGATCGGACCTGTGCTTTGTATATCATTAGAATCTGTCCCGGTGTAAAGTACCGTCAGATCCTCGCGAGAATGCCTAGTTTCCTAGCAGCTACCTCAATTTTGCTTTGGACCCAATGAACCGCCCAAGATTGAGGTCTGAGGAAATTTCAACTCCCAAGAGCTGAAGGAGGTCGGTGCACTCCAGAGATACATTCTGAAAAGCAGGAGCCAAGGTGAACGGGCTCATTTTGGCGGTGAACAGACAGGCTTGTGTTTTGGCGGCGTTGAATCCTACCAAATTGGTTTCGCCCCACTTGGAGACTGCCAGAAGTGAGACATTCGTACGCTCTACCATAGCCTCTCATTCGGATCTCGTTGCTTTCCATCAGGTTAGATAAGCGCGAGCCTATAAATAATAAAAAAAGAGAATTTTTTTTATTTTAGTATTTTAATGTTTTTTGTTTCAAAATCTCGTTGATTAATGAGACCTACCATGAATGTTGTTACATAATATTATTAACATTGTTTTGTCAATAAGTCGTTGGTGTACCTATAAAAATAAAATAAAATGTGCAGCTTGCAGGCGAATTTGGCTACGAGTTGAGTCGTCGTAAGACTTTGGATACGAGTTGAGTCGTCAAACGACTTCAGCTACGAGTTGAGTCGTCATACGACTTCAGCTACGAGTTGAGTTTTGATCTAGTGAGAAGGAGCTATAAGTGTAAGGGAATAAGTCGTCAATCTGGAATTTCGTGCAAATGTGCAGAGTGCTAACATATATTGATCTCCTAATTAAATTATTTTACGTTTATGGGACTTAAGAATTCTTCATAGTTTTTTTATTGATATAAACTAGTGCTTCAGTGTGATCCCACCTGATGGTAAGTAGTCATGCAATCGTTGATGGCGAGTGTTGCACCTCACTACCTTAAATTATAATCCGGCGAAGAGCCGCTTTTAGTAATATAAAAAAAAGAAAAAGAAGAAACTTCAACAGATTCATTGTTTACTTACCATTTCCTTATGTACTTACTTTTCTTCCCTGATTCGGACAAAATAATTTATCGACCTACCATTTCAAGCGTCATTACACAAGTCCCGATTAAATTACCCGGAAGATTCCCTAAGGAAGGTTCATCCACTTTCTTTAAGGCTATACTCATCGCTCATAAGGCCAGCAAGTGCCGCCATCGAGACAATCTTAATGGTATCACGTTTGAGAAGGCAATGTGGCGAGAATTGGTTATGTGACAGAATTGTACGTGCTGGACTTGAGATAGTGTTTAAAGTGAAATAGTAGAAAGAATAATACTAGGGTTGATAAATGGCAAGGCTTTTCATTGAAAACAATTGTGTTGGGATTGCATTATCGGGCTATGACGTTTGCACCGCTCGCTGGGGCATAGAAATCCGCTTTGTAAGAAAGATTGGGCTTATCTAATTTTTCTGGTCTGGTTTCCGCACTTACTCCTTAGCGGACCATTGTGCGTTGGCCATGGTGGTCTTTACTCCAATCAGCCTACCTCACTCCTGAAGCAGATGAGTCTCTCCAGTTTGATCAGGGCATGCATGAGTGAATTCGGTGTTCCCAAAGTTCGTGTTCTTATATCGCTGACGGCTGTGCACTCAAGGAGCACATGCGCGACAGTTTCTTCTGACTCCATGCATCCTCTGCACCGAGGATGATCCGTGATATTCATTGTGTAAAAGTGTTTGTTCAAGGAGCAGTGTCCGGTGATGGTCCCTGCTACCAGACGCAGGCTATCTCTGTCCAATCGCAGAAGGTTGCTGGTTAGGGTTCTTTTTAAGTATGGCATGACTTCTTTAACCTGCCTGCAGCCCGGTGTCAGGGATGACCTCCTTCGGGCTGGTGCGTTAGCGTGCTGTCGTAGTCGACTACGCAGCTGACTAAAGAGTATTGGCAAGATTGGGTTTTATGCAGGCTCAGTCCAGGTTGGCAGTTAGAGCTAGTACCTACCTTATTTTCTCATTAGTGGGAATTAAATAACTTCTAGAAAATCTTCTGAGAAAGATCGTCAGAATTTACTGAATTAAACCCTTCAGTTTCCCTTTGCGTTGCAGGACCGCGGTGAATCTTTCGAACAATCCTAGGGCCGATATCTAACAGGGCTACCCTGTTAGATATCGGCCCTAGCGAGCCTTGTCCATTGTGCTGACAGCTCTTTAAGACGCACACGCAAAAAACTAGCTGTCGACCCGAGTTTGGGCCTTGAGCTACTCATTGCTTGCCGTCCGTAAGTTTGTGCACTTCGGTGAACGGAATCGACTTGCGACTCTTGACGCCCGGGGCGTCTTCAGCGTCGGCTGAAGCGTGGGAATTGCCTGTCTTTTACGTTTCCTGCCACCTTCTTAACTTGCATAACTGCTTCGCTCTTTTTATTTAAGCTATTAGTTCTATGTGAGTTTTTTACTATTTAACCTTTCGAATATAATCGTAATTAGAGACTCAATAGAAAGACAATGACCGAGCGAACGCCAGTGTTTGCTTGGGGTTTAATGAATTAACTTAACCCACCAAACCACTCACCACTAATCCACCAAGCCCGTTACGTCATCGAACTACCAGACGTACGGCGATTCGCCACCAGTAAGTGGTGGCCACCATGGTGGACGTCCCACCCATAAGCGCAAAGTATTTTGAGAACACATTCATTGTGCGTTCAGCTAAGGAGTGAACAAAACCGTTGCAATGGTTTGACTGTGAGGTCGGTGAGTCTCTAGACATACTTAAATGTACTTAAAACATTTCTAAATAATATAATTTTAATTTGCGTCTAAATCTATTTGTGTTTGTTTCACTCCTTATGTCTGCCAGCAGACTGTTCAATAGGTGCGGTATTCTCAATTTTAGGGTTAGATAATTTAGGTGTCTTCAAGGCTAGAGTGAATAGGCTCTTAATAAACTAGTGCACCTCACCATCAACGATTGCATCACTGCTTACCATCAGGTGGGATCGCAGTCAAGCACTGGTTTATATCAATTAAAAAAAATATATATATAATGCAGCTAGACAATGCATAGACCAGTCAGACAGCCAGGGTAAAAACCAGTAGTTTAGTTATCTAGCCAAAACAAAATAATTTTTCACGAGCATTGTAATATTTTTTGTTCTGAAGTATTTTTATGCGGGCCTTGCAATGCTATTCTCAAGTAACCTTTTTTAAATTAAGAATCTACGCTGCGTAAAGTGACAGACCAGAAAATAAGTGACACTTATATTATATCAATAAAAAAAAAAATACAAATAATTTTTGTTGGTATGACTCCGATATTGCTCCACATCATGACTGTGTCATAAAAAAGGAAACTATGAAAACAAAAAAGACCGATAAAAAAGCCAAGTATCTACAAAGTGAAGAACCCACGATAAAAACCTTTCAAGGAAAGAGTGTAACCCTAAACATGTTCCTTACATGTTCATAGAAACTTTGGCAACTATCGAATGTAGATCACAAACATTATTAAGGGCTGTCACGTACACAAACAGTAATACATACATATGTATGATAGGGTTGTACGTGCTGACCACATGTGGGAGTAATTCTGGAATGATTCGATACTAAGGAAGTACTTGAGCAGTTACTTATTGAATTACTTTTACGTGATTAATTGTTGATCGTCGTTAGAAATAGTTGTGTATCAAGGGACTTAGTGTGTGTTGCTTAGGTTAGTTGTTTTTAGGGTTCCGTAGCCAATTGCCAAAAACGGAACCCTTATAGATTCGTCATGTCTGTCTGTCCGTGCGTATGTCACAGCCACTTTTTTCTGAAACTATAAGAACTATACTGTTGAAACTTGGTAAGTAGATGTATTCTGTGAACCGCATTAAGATTTTCACACAAAAATAGAAGAAAAAAACAATAAAATTTGTTGGTTCTCTATACTTAGAACTGAAACTCAACATTTCTTTTTTTATCAGACCCATTCGTGTGGGGTATATATGGATAGGTCTTTAAAAATTATATTGAGGGTTGTAATATCATTTTTTTCTAAACTGAATAGTTTGCGCGAGAGATACTTCCAAAGTGGTAAAATGTGTGTACCCTGTAACTTCTAAAATAAGAAAAATTGGCTTGAATGAGATAACAGTAAGTAGTTTTTTTTTTAATACGTCATAAATCGTAAACCGCAATTTACCTTTCAAGTTTGTACGGAACCCTCCAATTTTTTTTTATGATGTGGGAAATTATAGAATGGTTTCATCCACTTTAAGGTAGGTTGAGAGGGTGTGTCAGACTTTCACTGAATAAAACCCTCCTGTGTCCTTCAGTTGCTCTTTGTGTTCCAGGACTGGAAAGGAAAATTCCCAAACGGACAGTCTGATAAATCCTTTAGCCTTTTCACCAGTCCATGCTAGCAAGCCAGACACTAAAAACAACTACAAAGTTCGAAATAAGTCACTTTAAGCAGTCTGATGCAGATGGTGGAATTCATTTTAGTTCAATCATAGATTTAACGCCATCAGACTACTAAAAGTAACGTGATTCAAAATTTTTAGTCGTTACTGCGGTCGGGTTTTTTTGACACACAACTTTTTTTGTATTTCCTACTTTTTAGTGAGTAATTCTTCTCTTCGCGTTCATTATTTTGTTACCCTACATGACAATGTATCGAAAAAAATAATAATTTGTACACAACAAAATAGTCTATTGCGGTGGCTTACGTGCCCAACTACACATGGGTGCGGTGCGGCGACGAGCGAAGCGAAGCGGGCGTGAACTCTTGCGGTGAGGTTGATTGTTGTTAAATTGAAGTGGAGATTACGCGCGAACGGAGGAAAAAGTCGCCGAGTCGCGTTGAATTCGCGTGCACTGCATCGGATCGCTTCACAACTGCAATCACATTGAATTGCCCACGTGGGACGCCGCGTAAGACAAATCTAATAAGAACTCTTAAGCTAAAATGCAACAAGTCGTTTAGAGTCTAGGGTATGCCAAAGAAATATATATACCTACGTACATATATACAAACCATCCTTCTGTCGCAGTCGGTTAACAAATAGGTAAGTTCTCTAAACTGTAAGATGAACTTACCTACACATATGTATTTACTAGAACTGGTGCTAACTGTATTAGCGCTATCACGTTCAGGAACCTAGCGAACTACTCACACAGGCTCCGAGGAGGCTGTGGTTACTTTACTTGATCGTATTGTTGGTGTGTAAAGTTCTATCTTAATACAAAGTTTGTGATAACAAAACTGGATCAATTTACCTGCTGCTGTCTTCCCTTTGTTTTCAAGTCTACAGTGAATAGGATCTTAATAAACTAGTGCGCCTCACCATCAACGATTGCATCACTGCTTACCATCAGGTGGGATCGTACTCAAACACACATTTTAAAGAACTAAAAAAAAATGACTCCTCGGTGTCAGCTTTTGAATGACTAAACCCATTCGAGTCACTTTAGTTGCCCTTTGATTTCCAGGACCACAGTGGCTTAAACAATCTCCTAGTCAGTGGCAGAAATAAAGGATGGCAAGACTGGCATAATTTCATGGGTCTCCAGTCCGACGGGGCCTCCCGATTTAAAGGCCGCGAGCTCAGAAGTAAGCCAACATATTTAGAAAAAAATAAATAGAATAAAATACAATGTGATATGTTTTGTTCTGGAGTCCATCCAATGAATTTGCCACGGGTCTCAGGTGATATAGTCACACCACTGTCCCTTGTTTACTTTATCCATACCTAAAGTAGGTATGGTAAGGTAGGTATTAAGCAAGCACTTTGATATTAAAGGCGATCGTTATCGATTTGGCAGAAGTTTTACTCCAGCACTACAAAAATGAGGTTTCTTTACACGTGAGAAAGTCAATAGAAATTCGTTTAAGTCAAATTTTGAATTGACTATAGCTAAACTAATATTATAAAGAGGTTTTTTTTTAGGTGGGAAAATCATCTAACGACAAATTTCGCTCTTGGGCGGAGCGGGAGATAGTGTCAGACTTTTACTTACTAAAAACTTTGTCCCAGGGCCCGGGTTTCGTTTTCACACTACCCATGGCCCCAGTAGGCTTCGACCCTGCTGGGCCCCTACGATTTGCTGACATCTTCCTGTGGCGCGAACACAATACGCGTCGTCGACGACTTGGGCTGGATCCGGACGGTTACTGGACGGTCCAACGGCGGGCTACCTATTGCTCGCCTTCCGCAAGCTAGCGCAAAATTTGTATGTTTATATGAAGGTGCTAATCTCTGACACTACTGAACCGATTTTGAAATTTCCAGTAGAATGTTAATTAATTACTGAGTGACGTATACTACTTTCACGTAGGCATAGCCGCTGGCAGAAGGTTGTAAGAAACTATAAGCACAATATTAACATAACTACCAATGTTATTTTTCCACTGCTCTATTTCAGGCGTCTCTTTAGAGAGAAAATGGAAGAAAAAAAGAAAGAAAGAAAACACGTTTATTTGGCACACAGGTACACACAATGAGATAACAATTACAGTATAGAAACTTAAATATTAAAACTTAAAAAATACATCAACATTGTGTGTCTTACGGGTGCGCCAAATAGGTCCAGTTCAGCATAATGCCAGGCCACTATGTAGCAGTTGCCTGACGCTGGAAATGGGTCGTATTACTCCACGTGTGACCGAAATGCACGTTATTGGATGCCACATGTCTTCGAATTTTTAGTCCTCCGTTTCCTCACGATATGCCTTCACCGTTTTGAGAGCAGTGGTGATGATATAATTTATTATACTAAAGCGCCTTCCTGGTTTTATTACGCAACTACAGGGCCACAACTATTATGGCCCAACTCTCTCTCTCAATAAAAACCTATTCAAACTTAATGTACTGGTCTAATCAACTTTGGATAAGTAATAACACAAGTGTCAATATACCCAAAAAACTATCAATACACAGAAAGTTTCCAAGTATCGGCGTGGCCAAGTTTGTTAGGGCTGTCACGCTCGCGATCCTTCGCAAGTACGTGCCTGAAGGGAGAATAATTGTCTACAACTGTGGCTGGTAATGCGTAGAGCTATTGAAGTTATGGAGGCGAAAGCCTTGTTACATTATACGAACACATCTAGAATAGGATTTAATAATATAGGTAGGTGTCTAACAGGTATGTAGCCCTACCACAAAGCTTTTGACGACCTAAGCTGCTCCCCTAGCCAAGTTACAACCGTTTCGTTTCGATTCTCTTTTCGTTGATTGTCTCAAGTCGGCCACGCCTTCTATTCCTTTGTTCTCATCACGTGACTGAGCATTGAGATGACGCCAGAACAAAGGAATCGGAGGTGTGGCCTACTCAAGGCGATCGACGAAAAAATAATCGAAACGAAATGGTTGTAACTTGGCTAGGGGGGCTGAACTGTTAAAGAGGTGGAGCTGTACAGGGTATATAGCTCCATCCCTCTTTGTTGTGTTGTGTCTCATGTTAAGAATCTATGTACCTTTTTTAAATGAGAAATCATCAATTAATTTCTCCCATCCTGGATAGAGCAGGAGGGAGTATCAGAATTTTGCTATCCCTCAGTGTACTTTCAGTTGCTCTTTTTTGCGAGGGCTACGGCAAGTTCTACGAACAATCCACAGCCCTGGCAGACGTCAGCCCTAAATGGCCGCGTCAATTTTGCTGACATCTCTTTGAAGCATCCGTGGAACACAACGCGCTGTCGACCCGGTCTTTGTCCTTATCCGACGACAGGCTGGCGATCTAACCTAGTAGATACCTAAATGGTATTCTTTACCCAAGTATCTATGGTAAAACTAAACTACATGTCAACGTTTGTGGCCATTATGGTCCAGGTCTACGTCAACGGCTTGTTGTGCGCGCTTCAAAGGGATGTCAACGTGATTGACGGGACCCGTTAAGGCTGATGCCTGTCAGGGTTGCGACGTAACGGCCCGTTGCCGCAGTGAGCGGAAGCTAAACGCGGGGCTGCGAGCGGTCAAATCAAAAGTATGGCGCCCGCGTACCGATGTCGCCCCGCTCGCCGCATCGCTTACCGCTAAGACCCAAGTCGTGAACAGGCCGTAAAGGTAAACGAAAGGTACATGTGTGAGTTTTTAGTCCCTAAAAGTTTGAATCTCTTTATTTCCTTCTCAATCGACTCAGAGCGGGAGTTATTCGATGATTTTGTATTGTCAGGAGAAGGTTATCATGAAGGGAAAAAAATAAGAAAATTGCTCAGAAAACTAGAAAATTTTAGAAAATTACGACGAATATTTAGTATTCTTTCGTTTGACACTGTATAGCTAAGACTAGGAGAACGTCTGTTGAGTCAGCTAGTTTGAAATAAAATATATCATCTAAACCGATTTTTTTAAGGAAAAATATTTAGAAAGATGTCGTGTAGAGGTTAAGAATCAAACTTCACGTGACCACCAAGGTCACATTCCCTTCGATTAGAAAAATATCACCTTCTACGACAATAGACAAAAATTCCACGCTTGTAAAAGTTACATCACACAGCTGAGCGCTTTACAGCGCTGTAGCGATATTTTTCAGCGTTTCTCGTCTCATTCACAAAGGGATTGTGTTTCCTCGCGAGGCTTGTGAGTCCGACAGCCGTATTGTATGGCAGTGCATAGGCTTCCTTTTAGGCTGAACATTCCAGGAGATAGCGCAGTTATTAAATCATCTTTTGGATTATCTTTTCTCTTTGGTAAAGAAAGGAATTATGTCAACAGCATGATAATGCTTTCGTTTTTAAGCTGGTTTCTGATGGCAGAAGGTTTTTGTTCTATTGTGATTTTTGTTTGATTAAAAAGGTATTTAGTTTGTTCATTTGGTAGATAGATATCGATATACAGGGTGTTTTTGACATCGACGTACAAACGAATACTATGGATCCAGTACATAATTCTGGACCCTGGGAGTGGTGTAATTTATCGTCGACTTTTTCCTAATTATTAAAAATTATAGAATATTCTACATATTAATATTCTTGACAGACGGACAGCAAATTAATCAAGAGTTCCGTTTTTGCCGACCGAGGTACAGAACTCGAGTAAATGTGATTTTTTTGAAGATCATTACAAAATTTTCAGTGTATTTTCTGTTATATTTTATAAATAAAACGTTGCAAGTCTGTTACTGAGGAATTTCAAACATTCAAATATACTAACAATCAAATTACAAAAGGGCGAGAAGGAGCGTTAAAAGTTATAGTTTGGTTAAAAACAGCGATTAAAAAAAAGTTTTATACAAGACTGTATTAAAATTTCATTTTAATCGCTTTTCATAAACAATTCTGCTTCTCAGTCGGTCTGCCTAAGCCTAAGCCGCATACCGCCACTTTGCTACCATTGCTTTCCTTTTATTACTTGTTCCTATATTGGGTGAGCAGTGGTAGCCGAGTGTTAACGGACCCGACTTATGACTTGCAGGTCGCGGGTTCAAACCCAGCCAGGTGCACTACTTTGTGTAATTTATTTCATCACGACTGCTTTCAAAAAGGTGAAGGAAAACATCGTGAGGAAACTGGCATGTCTTAGAACAAAAAAGTCGAAGGCATGTGATATCCACCAATCCGCATCAGGCCCGCGTGGTAGATTATGGCTTATTTCCTGTCCTAGAGTGGAGGCCTGAGTCCCAGCAGTGGGAACATTATAAGGCTGTATGCTATGCTATGCTAATTCCAATGTTTCTCTACATAAATATACACCACTAATTTTTAATTAGTACAAATACTTAAGAGGGCTTATTAGAAAATGTCTTATTATTATTTAAGTAAAGTCTCAATAAATAATATTCACAAATAGTAAAGTTGTTAGTGTGTGTTTATATCCCAAAATACCACTTAATTTATGGAAATATTGTTCAGGGATTATGAATGAATAAATGACGATCAAAATGTAAAAACACTGCGCGTAGTATTTTCTAGTAGCAATTGTTATGAATGATTGATTCTATTATGAATTAACCAATTATTACAAATTTTCGTGGACAATTTTGAGATTTCGTTTTTGTTTACTTTTGACTACAAAAATATGATCAGTAACGGTTCCAGATAGAACCCTATTTTTTATGTACTAATTAAAAACGAGGGGTATATACACGCACACAAGTACAACATAAATAATAAAATCCGTATTGTGGTCAGAAAGGTGGATCGAATCAAAGGAATGGTCGACTTTTCTGTATGAATTCTAAACCGAAAGACAGGTCATATCCGCGGTCTCCTTTGTTTGAAATACTCTTTAGAACAAAGGAGAACCGTGTGGAAATCCGACGAATAGGGTCATGAGATTTTGTGCTAGATATTTATTTTGTGCAAAAGTGGTCAGTATTTTAATGGCACAATTTTGATACTTTGTTATAGACAATCATGGAGACACCACTATCTATCTATATAAAAGAAAGTCGTGTTAGTCACACTATTTATAACTCAAGAACGGCTGAACCGAATTGGCTGAAAATTGATGGGGAGGTAGCTTAGTACCAGGAGACGGACATAGGACACGTTATCTTAACGCTCAATCACGTCTGGGGCTGCCCTCGGGCGGCTCCTGCCCAACCTTGGGGGTCCAGACGCCTCCTGCCGGAGGCTCTACGCGGGGATCGTTCGGTCCATGGCCCTTTATGGCGCGCCGGTGTGGGCGCCGGGGCTGCGGAAGCAGCCGGCGGCCCGGCTGAACGCGTGCCAGAGGGTCATGGCCATACGGATGGTGCGAGGATACCGGACGATTTCCCGCGAAGCGGCGAGCCTTCTTGCTGGCCAGCGACCATGGGATCTGGAGGCAACAGTCCTTGCACTCATGCACGAACGGCGCATGGAGATGCAACGCCGGGGCGAAACTCCGCTGCCGCAACAAGTCGCGGCATGGCGGACAGAGTTCCGGCGAGTTCTCATGGTGAAATGGCGACAGCGACTGTCGCGACCCCGTGCTGGGTACACCACAATTATGGCGGTAAGTCCCCTCTTTGAGGCGTGGTTGGAAAGACCTCACGGCGTCCTCACATTCCGCATGACGCAGGTCACACCGGACACGGTAAGTTCGGGAGGTTCCTGCACCGGATTCGTGCGGAAACGACGCCCGGGTGTCGCCACTGTGTGGCCCACCCGGAGGACACGGTGGAGCACACGGTGGAGGTGTGCCCCGCTTGGGCAGAGCAACGCCATGACCTCGTGAGGGCAATCGGCGGCGGTGATCTCTCGCGCCGGGCCTTGGTTCAGGCCATGCTCCGGAGCGAGGAGGAGTGGCAGGCGGTCGCCTCCTTCTGCGAAGCAGTAATGCTAGCTAAGGAGGCGGCCGATCGCGTGAGGCAACGGTCCTTACGCTCCAACCGCCGCCGGGATTCCGATCCCGATTTCCGGCCACCGTAGGCGCGGGCTTGCAGATGGCGAGCAATGGGTGGCTCGCCGTCTGACCGTCCGGTAACCGTCCGGACCGAGCCCAAGTCGTCGACGGCGCGTATTGTTCCACGCGCGCCTCAAGCAAATCGTAGGGGCCCAGCAGGGTCGAAGCCTACTGGGGCCACGGGTAGTGTGAAAGCGGAACCCGGGGCCCTGGGACGAAGGCAACGAAGGAACAGGAGTGGGTTTTTAGTCAGTAAGAGTCTGACACTATCTCCCGCTCCGCCCAAGAGCGGGGATGTCATTAGGATGATTTTCCCACCCAATAAAAAAAAAAAAAAAAACGCTCAGTCACGTGGTCAGAACAAAGGAATTGGAGGCGTGGCCCACTCGAGGCGTTCGACGCAAACGAAACGATCGTAACTTGGCTAGAAGGGCAGAGCGTTCAGCAGATTGATCTTTCTACCAAAACAGCCTGTCAAATTTAGAATCACAATTTGTGCTATCTCCTTACTCAGTGAGTTACCACCATTTCTTTTTGTTCGGGTTTTCAGAACAGCGATCTATGTGCAAATGCATATCGGTAGAATCTACCTCGCTGGCAAGAGACGAGTGCTGTTGCCGCTCGTTTTATTTGAATTCCATCTATTTCTGTATTTGTAGCCGGAGTTTTATTCAGATAGGTATCAAAGCTGTGGATGGAAATCAAAGTCGAAATTAAACATTTTTTGTTTTTGTTCAAAGATAAGTGGTCTTTGAACTAAAACAAAAAATATTTAAGTTGGTTTTATAAAGTTCTACGGAAAAAAAAGGTTCACGTGCGAATCGGAGCACAAACGGACTAAATTTGATTTTTTTACTGCTTCAAGAAATTACATACTTGAGTATTACATAATAATTTCTTTACGCGTTCCCGAGAAAAAGGGTTCCGTTTTTGCCAATTGAGGTATGAATTAAAAAAAAAAAAAGATACAATTCAAAACATCTTTTTCCTTTTTGAATTTTTCCTTTTTCCATGTTGAGGCCTAGTTATTGGCTACGTTAAATGCAGCATCGGCGGCATTTCTTAAGTTCTCCAAAATATATGTACGGGCACTCAGGGCAGTCTAACGTGTGGCTCATGTTCTGAACACGTTAGTGTATATAACGCCATTTCTGGGTCGCCGTCCAAAACGAGCCCAAGTCGTCGCCGGCGCGTAGTCTAGGAAGGGTCTGATTCTGAAAGGCCCTGGACGAAGACTCGGCCCTGGTATGAAGGGCAACAAAGGAACAGGAGTGGGTTTTTAGTCAGTAAAATTCTGACACTATCTCACGCTCCGTCCAAGAACGGGGGATGTCATTGGACGATATCCCACTGAAAAAAAAACCACCATGAATAAAAATAAAACTGTCGACTCAGGTGTGCAACCGATTTTCCGACTTTTCATAAAAGCTACTACTATTCAAAGAAAACATTTAGCACATACATCTCACCAGTTTCCCCAATAATTTAAATAGACATGGTACACCCTATAATAGGTACCTACATTTAAATTTCGTCATATTCAAGTTCCACGTAAAAGGCTTCATAAAATCGCTTACCTAACCTGGGACCCTGAAGCGACAGGACCCTAGTATTCTGAAGCAAATAAAATGTTTTTCGAGCCAACTTAATTTCAATCAACTACACCTATATACAAGTTATTCTCACACAAACTTCTTTCACCAAAATTTTCCCTTCCAGAAAAAGCAACTATAATAGACCCATCTTTTACGCCAGACCCCTTTTCGGCCTGAGCAACAAAACGAACGGACAATGGGCCCACAAAATATATTTCTGTACCTACACAATCTTTGTGGCAGGTAGCCTTACCTTTGTTAAAAGCCTTAAGTAGGTCATTTATTGACCCTAATTAGTTGGCAAAATGAACAAGGGTTGCGGTCGGTTATAACCTTGCTCATATCTTATTTAACTTGACTGTATTTTGGGTGAATACAGATGTAAGTCTGGAAGATTGAATATGTAAAAATCTTCGCATGAAATGACGCTAACACAATGCTTTGGAGATCGTATATCTCACGTATTAACATATTGAGTGCAGGTTTGTATGTCTTTTTTTTTAAATAATAAAAATATTCCACAAATTTCACACAACGCCATCTAGTCCTAAAATAAGCAGAGCTTGTGTTATGAGTACTAGACAACTGATAAACATTCATCAATATTTCTAAATACTAAATAATGTTATGGATAAATTACACCCAGACACAGAACAAATGATCATGCTCACGACATAAATATTTGTCCTGGGTGGAAATCGAACCCACGACCTCCGGCATAGTGGTCGGGACTACTAGACGAACAGGCCTGTCAATTACCTATATTCAGCACATACAATCAGACACATTGTGTCAGTATTCTTTTTAATCTTATCCTTTTGATTTACACTTCTATTTTTATATAGTACAAAAAAAAATGGGGCTCTATCCGTACCCGTTGACTGATCATATTTTTGTAGTCAAAAGTAAAAAAAAAGGAATCTAAAATTGTCCTCGAAAATTTGTCATATTTGGTAAATTCATAATAGAATTAATAATTCATAACAATTGCTACTAAAAAATACTACGCGTAGTGTTTTTCCATTTTCATCGTCATTTATTCACTCATAATCAATAGCCTGTACAATATTTCCATAAATTGAGTGACATTTTGGGATATAAACAAACGCTGATAACTTTGCTGTTTATGAATATTATTAATTGAGACTTTACTTAAATAAAAAAAGACCTTTTCTGATTGGCCCTTTAAGTATTTGTACTAATTAAAAACCAGTGGTGTATATACCTATTCTACGGCGTGCGCGCTTTCACCCACTTATTGTAGACCTTATTTTTGATATTTACAGACAACTTGAAGAAGTATGATTATTTAAGTTCTTGGATATATTTCCTACAAATAGAACGCGTAATCTACATCTTAATTAATATCATAAAGAAGTAAAGTTTAGTTTTTTTGTTTGTAGTAGTTAATCTCTGGAAGTACTGGTACGATTACTAATTTTTTTTCACCAATAGAAAGCTGCTTTATTCCTGAGTGACATAGGCTATATGTTATGTACGCAAGTAAAGCCGCGGGCAAAAGCTAGTATTTTATATTGTACGCGGACGCCGGCGCCGCGCCGCGGCGTTCGCTTGGTGTTTAACGGAATGGCGCGAAATCACACGCGTTCGCTTGGGTGTAGTTTCTAAATGTGTGTAGATCTATGTGTGCCACATAAAATGTTTTTCTTTCTTTCTTACATTAACGTTAATGCGATCGTTTGTGAGTGTTTGTTACACCTTTACGCCGAAACTGTTGAATATTTTTTATCCCGATTCCAGTTCCTATCCGTTCCATTAGGATAATCTTTTCTACTTTCTAGCTAGTTTAACAATAAAATTACGGAAAAAAAACATTTACATTCAAATCGCAATCTCATTCATCTTGGCAACAATCAATGTCTGAAACTTGTCAAAATATTTGGAAGTTTGTGTTGTTTTTGACAGTTAGCGATTTAGATGCAAATATTCCTTAAAAATACGAGAACTGCCCCTCAGAGATTGTGTTAAGTACCTACCTCAGAAAATATTGTAACAGGTTAAATTAGATCTGGCTTGGTTTGAATCAAATGTAGAAGTCTGACATTCGTCGTTTTTCCGCCCAGAGTGAAAGGACTCATATGATAATTTTTAAAAAAACAACATGCCCAGTTTTAGTCAACAGCATTTTGAAGATGATTGCTGCCAGACCGAACTGTCCCTTGCTCGACACTGGGTGGCGACAGTCATAAATAACATAAATAAATAAATAGTAAAAACTAAGAAATACTAACCTAATAACTTATTATTATCCCATTTATTTTCTAAGTAAACATATTATTTATATTTTTAAACATTTCATAAAAAAGCACATTAAAAATATTCGTCGCTCGAGCTCGACGCAACTACAGCAGGTCCCGGCGGCTACGAGGACCTGGCGACAAACCCGAAGATGTTGGGTATGTGTTCGCTTCTTTTGCCCGGCTTCTAGTCAGCATATTACTTTCTCATATTTCGTTCCATCATTGTACATTTTTTCGTGGTCGTCAATTTCATTTTCGTATGACAATAAATTAACTAACTTAAATAAATATTTAAGTTTTGTATGTATATGTTGTTGTGCGGTAACAAAAATACATCGTCTGTGTAAATTTCAACTGCCTAGCTATCACGGTTCATGAGATACAGCCTGGTGACAAACTAACGGACAGCGGAGTGATAGCAATAGGGTGGACAAACGACTTAAAATTAGTCTTATGGCGCGACTCCAACTGCAGGACTCTCACAAGTCCAGTTTGTCTCCACGCGTACATACTCCACGATCTCCTCAGCCTTCATGGTGTGATGTAGTCTCGACACGTATAGCAGCGTCATGGGTATTGCTGGAATCAGCAACATGTTGAGTCCTGCCAGCGCGGTACTGCACTGGTGTTTGGTGAATAGTATCCTATGAGCTATTCCAGGGCCTCAAGTCTGCTATTACAATAGTGTCAGAATGGTCTATCATTGACTTCATAATTGTTGATTTTGACAAGTTTGGTAATCTACTAATATAATGGCATCATTGTGACTTTCCAATGGTCAACCACTGACACTCCATTGAAAGAAATGGCATAGAATGGTAATCTCGTAAATAATGACAAATGAATATTTGACGTATGCTATATAGCTGCCAAAATTTTGACAGTTCCTTTGATCAATGACCTACCATTAAACCGTCATTGTGCAGCCATTGCTTTTAACTTGTTTTGAGACAGCTCGATATTGTCAGTCATTCTACCACAATCATTGACCGATGAATAATCGACCATTGTGAATTATCAGATTACGAACTTTTAGCAAAATGACAATGGGATCGTGTTGGAATGACAAATTTATAAAAAATAGCAGACTTGGGCCCCTGGACCCATGTACAATAATTCTTCCAAATCCGTTCGACGATTTGAGTGCACAAACTTTCGACTTTATAATACTATTGTGATAAGAGTTTAAGGGCGGAATTCACCAATAAAACTAATCGCGTTTTAATGTTTGGCTCGCATAATCGCGTTTAGTCGCTGTCACTAGTGTCATTTGTCTGTATTTTTCTTTTGTTGTATTTTTACAAGTGGCTCTAGTGACAGCAGCTAAACGCGATTATGCGAGCTAAACGTTAAAACGCGATTAGTTTTATTGGTGAATTCCGCCCTTAATCATTTGTCAAAGTTGTAAAAATTTGTTGTAATATATACTTTTTCTCGTTCTAACACATTGCTTTTGCAATATTTTTTTTATTTTTTATTTATTATTATTTATATTGTTAACGTATTATTTATTAACAATTGTAATTATTTATTTTACTTGCTTTTGTTTATATAGCCTCTTTTTTTATAATGTGAATGTGAGAACACAGTGGACTCCGCGTATTCTTAGGTTCCTTTTTATTATGATTATTTTCATTGTACTTTATAGTACAATATTGACCAGTCTACACTGTCCTTACATAATATCTATATAAGCTGTAATATGAAAATATTGTAAAAACAAATTATTTTTTAAAAGAGTAACCATGAAGTTTCTTGCCGGTTCTTCTCCATAGGAAACGACCAATTTGGAACCGTGCACTAGCTTCTGACGTTTTATAAGTGCCCATGTAGGCCTATGTGAAATAAAAAACTTTGACGTTGACTTTGAAAGAGCCTAATAAGGACTTTTCAAACTCCTATAACCTGTACAAAAATAAAGCATGACTTCTGCAATCCCAACACACCACTTATCAAAATAAACCATCAATAGGCTAATACAGTTTGCCCACGTTGTCCAAACCGGCTCAGTGTGGACACATGGAGGCAGCTAATCCCAGTCTAGAGTGTCGTGCAAATACGGCTGTTTGATCGGTCCACTCGCCTCGCCATGGATTATTCAGTACCGTGTTCAAAGGCTAGTAGTCGACAGATTAATGGGAATTATTGATTGGTTGTGATAATAATTTACTGAAATATAGGTTATTAATCTTAGGATTAATACATTATTACGTAATTTGAATTCAAGGATAAAATCGACTTCTTAATTTTTTTAGGGTTTCGTACCTCAGTCGGTAAAAACGGATCGAAGGCAACGAAGGAACAGGAGTGGGTTTTTAGTCAGTAAGAGTCTGACACTATCTCCCGCTCCGCCCAAGAGCGGGATGTCATATGGATGATTTTCCCACCCAATAAAAAAAAACCCTTGTAGGATCACTTTGCTGTCCGTCTGTCTGTCTGTCAAGACCATTTATCTCGGGGACACGTGAAGGCATCGAGTTGAAAATAATACCACGTACTCAAGTCCTAGGACTCCAGGGTTTCCTTTCGGACAACACACGGCTCCAGTAGGCACCCTTTGGGTCCCTAAAAGAAACCATAAAAACCCTAAGAAGAAAACTCTAGTAAAAATTACTCATCCATATACATGAACATAATAATTCCACTGCATCATTAAGGTCCTGGATTAGTCCGCAATGTGAAGGCTGTTACAGAATATTAGATAACTACAATCTACATGCTTGATGCTGTGCTTGAATAATACAGAGATAATTTGACTTTACTAGCCTGTTGGTCCAGTGGTTAGTGGCCCTGACTGCTATGTCGGAGGTCGTGGGTTTGATTCCTATCCAAGACTAATGTTTTTGTGATGGGCACGATCATTAATTTGTTCTATGTCTTTTAACAATGCGAGCCGTGTCCAAAAGTACAGCTTTCTGAATCAATTGATACAGTCGCTTCTAAGATGTTGGCTTTTCGCTATTAAGCCATTGACTAACAACAAGATGCTTGATTTGCTTATCTCTCTCGGCTTTCACGAGGTTCTCATCATGAGGACCATTATCTTTATTTCCTTTTTATACATATTTTATATATTTTTAAATATTTCTTAAAACACACATATAAAAAAACATTTAAAATTATAAAAAATAGTAGCCCACCGGCATCGGGAACAGGGTCCAAGCTGTCGAGGGTCAGGGCTCCTGAGAGAGGAATCTCCTAAGATGCGCGCCGTGTCCAAGAGCACTGCTTTCTGGATCAGGCCCTTGATCCAGCTGCCTAACGAGAGCCTCCTAAGATGTTGTTCGAGGCTCTTGGCTATTAAGACATTGGCCGTTACGTTATTATTATTATTACCAATTAACCTGGTGCAAAGTGCCATCTGAAAGTGTCAACCTCTTAAGATATATACCTATAATACATAGTTACAAGTTTCTTTACCTAGGACGCTGCAGATGGCGCTCAGGGGTGAATGATGCAGTACCTGTAATAAAAAAAAATTGTTTATATGATTTTTCTGTGCGTGTGTAGATCACCTAACTCCTCCTAATCGGCTTGACTGATTTGTATAAATAGCTTTATACACACAAAGCTAAGTGTAAGTGAATGGTTTGAAAATAAAATTGAACCCAGTGGTGGCCAAGTGGTAACGGCCCCAACTTACGAGTTGTAGGTTGCGGGTTCATACCCAGCCAAGCCCATTAATTTGTGTAATTATTTCATCACTACTGCTCTCAAAACGGTGAAGGAAAACATCGTGAGGAAATCGGCATGTCTTAGAACCAAAAATTCGAAGACATGTGACATTCACCAACCCGCACTGGGTCCGAGTGGTGGATTATGGCCTATTCCCTCTCCTAGAGAGGAGGCTAGAGTCCCAACAGAGGGAACATTATAAGGCCGACTATGCTATAGGTGACGAAAAATCAACTTTTGGACAGGACAACAGTTTTTGGAACCGCTAGTAATATTATAATCTGTTTTAGATGCACTAAACGTTAAAAAAAACCGAATAAGTGCAAGCTGGACTCGCGCACGAATGGGTTCCGTACCGTCCGTAGCAACAAACGGTAAAAAAATCACGTTGATTGTATGGGAGCCCCCTTTAATATTTATTTTATTCTGTTTTATTTTTTATTGATAAAGCGGCAACAGATATAAATCATCTATGAAAATTTCAACTGTCTAACTATCACGATTCATGAGATACAGCCTGGTGACAGACAGACGGACGGACGGACAGCGGGGTCTTTGTAATATGGTTCTGTTTTAAATCAGAATTGGAAGATATGGGAAAATTGCTTTTTCAAAATAACGTTATTCAAATGTATTCCTTCGCGGCTCTGGCACCTTCAAAGCAATCTTTAACCTTTACGAAATGCGCCTCAGAAGTTGAGTATGAATGCAAATGATTTCTTTCAATTCAGACTGAGCAAAAAAGGAATAAACCATTTAAAAAAAAACAAATGCTATACATAGTTTTTGAATATTATAGTGCTATCAATAAATGTTAGGTAATAAATTGTAAATTAAAATAAGTTTGTAATTGAAAACAAAGTTTTATTCTTTATTGTACACAAAAATTTCATAAACCAAACAAAATAGGACAGCTGATGTACACAGGCGAGCTTAACCCACAATTGAGTTTACTTATAGCAAACCTTACATAAATGAGAGAGAAATTTTGCACTAGAGAATAATCTATCACAAGGTTTCCTTTTATGACGTTTTTTTTTTTTTAAGATAGTAAATCATCTTATGACAAATCCTGCCCTTGGGCAAAGCGGAAGATAGTGTCAGACTTTTACTAACTAAAAACCCACTCCTGTTCCTTCTTTGCCTTCATCCCGGGGCCCCGGGTTTCGCTTTCACACTACCCGTGACCCCATTAGGCTTCGACCCTGCTGGCCCCCTACAGTTGCTGACATCTTGAGGCACGCGTGGAACAACACGCGCCGTCGACGACTTGGGCTCGGTCTGGACGGTCGGACGGCGAGCCACCCAATACACACCTTTTATGACGTAGGCAAGCACTAAGAGAAGATTTTTCAAAATTCACCCCCTAAGGGGATGAAACGGGGGTCCAAAGTTTGTATGAAGAAACCTACTTGCACGCGGACGAAGCCGCTGGTAAAAACTAGTTAAGTAAAAATACACAACAAAAATTTCAGCACATTGATTAAATTACACTAAAACCTATACTAAACAAATATTAATATTTATAATTAACTAGCTGTTGCCCGCGACTTCGTCCGCGTTAAATTCGTAAAACTGTACAATCACTCTGTGCTTGCAATTCATTCCGAAAGCATCGCAATAATTTATTGTACTTTAACATAAAACGGTTAAAGGTAAAAATATTCGAATTGAGAACCTCCTCCTTTTTTAGAAGTCGGTTAAAAACGCAAATTACCTTCAGGAAACATGTTATGTACTCGTCCAGATCCAGATGTATGACCGTCACTGAATAGAAAGAGCATGTATGGGTCGTAGCAGTTGTCATTTCTGCCTACCCCAAGGGAAAAGGCATATGTATGCATGGGCATATGTATGTTTCTAGTTTATGTTCTGGTAAAACAACATTGTATGATTTTAACCCCTCGCCACAGTGAGCACGCCATAATCAAATCGCAGCGGTAATGCCTGTCTTTGAGAAGTGTCTACAGAGGCGTCACGCCATCCTCTTTTTGTGCAGGACTCACCGGTTGTGGGTGTTTCGGAAGGTATCTGTGTCGAATTCAGCGGGAAGAAACACTCGGGTCTCACCATTGTGCGAATCGCCCGGAGAATACGATGGAGCGTACGGTGGAAGTCAGTCCCGCTTGGTCAGAGAGCCGGCGCCGCCTTGTCCTTATGGGGGCGATTGGTGGAGAAAATGACAACCAGTAGCCTCCATCAGTGAAGCACTACGATCAAAGAAGGTGGCTGAAACTATGAGGGATAGGACATCATGACTCCTCAGCGGTCGCTGCAAGGGACGCTCCGGGTGTTGAAAGCCGCAAAGCAATTCCCAGCCATTGCAAACACGGGATTGCGGTGGTGTTGTCCGGCCGTCTGGTCAAAGCAGTGCTGAATCGACGGCGCGCAGTATTCTACGCGCGACTCAAAGAGATTTCAGCAAATGGATAGGGCCCTCTAGCGCCGATGTCTGCTAGGGCTGCAAGATTGATCGAAAGAGTTATCTCCCATAACAATTTTCGCCTCAATAACTTTTCACTGAAGAGTTTAAGCAGTTAGACAGCTTTGATAGAGGTAAACGAAGGAGCATAATCGGGACACCGACCTTCAGCTGGATAACGTGCACTGATAGTGAAAAGCCTTAAGTGAATCCCAAAACTACCATCGTCATCCGGCAGGCATTAAGTCCGCCGCTGTACATTTGTGCATAAAGGATTAAATAAATAAATCATCAACTATCTTCTTCCACAACAGTACTTATGAAGAATTTGCGAGAGCATGCTTGCATTGATTATTGCAGTTTGATCATTTTAAGCGTTAGAATTACTTGTTCATTTACCTAGGATATTTTGGTGTATATTTAATTGATATCCCCGTATATAAGACAAATGTTTTTTCCATAGTGGGAACTACCTTATGAAGAGTCTTCAACTTATGAATGAACTACGGCGAAACCTTGTGCGCGTGTATCCCCGTTCAATCGAATTCGCATATTGATGGCCAAACCGAGAAATTACTGACACCGATTGCCTCTATGAGGACACGGTAGTTCACTCAAGATGGATAGACCTCCACCGCATGCTACACCGAGTCCTCCAGGCGATTCACAAAATGGTAATATCAGGGTACTTTCAACCGAACCTAGAACAGAAACCGTTCGAAACACCCACAACAGTCCTGAGCTTATCCATAAAACAATGAAATTACGGTTAACAAATGTAGCAGCCGATAAGTGTTATCCCTGAGACTGGCCTCCCTTAGAGGGTTGTTCCAGTGTTGGTCACCACTCATTGCAAAGAGGTAACGTCCAGATATCGACGTAAGGCTGCAAGGAATCTGAGATACCTTATACGTTGTCGAACTGTGATCAGAAAAACACATTCGATCCCGTTTTATATGAAGCAGTGACTGTAAATAATAAAACACACCATTATTAATCCGCAAGGTGCCATCATGCCGGAGGACACAGTGGAGATGTGCCCTGCAAGGGCGGAGCACCGCCGTGTCCTCGTGGAGGTAATCGGCGTCAGTGACCTCTCGCGCCGGGCTCTGATCCAGAGCGAGGAGTAATGGCAGGCGTTCGCCTCCTTCTGCAAAGCCTTAATGCTAGCGAAGGCGGAGGCCGCACGCGTTAGGGAACGAACGGCCTCACGCCGAGCCGAGATTCCGACCCCGACTACCAATCACGGTAGACGCGGGTTTCCGGACGTCGAGCAATGGGTAGCTAGCCGTCCTGTAGTTGACCGGATCGAGCCCAATCCTCAACAGCGCGTAGTGATAGACACAGGTGTAGTTTTAGTCAGTAAAAGATTGACACGTCCTCCCGCTCCAACCAGAGCGGGAGAAGTCATTGGATGATTTCCACCCTTAAAAAAAGAAAAAAGGTGCCATCATCATCATTATTATTTCAGCCGAAAGACGTCCACTGCTGGACATAAACCTCCCCAAGTGTCGCTATAATGACCGGTCCTGTGAGTCTCTCATCCATCGGATTCCCGCGACCCTCACCAGGTCATCGGTCCACCTGGGGACCATCCAACGCAAGGTACCCTGTAACCCCTTCCGAAAATGTGGTCGTGTTATTTTAAAGTGAATAATTAAATACATATAGGTATTTACTTTTATCGTCTTTGGATGGTATCCCTTGAATAATCACGGTCAATTAGCTTGCTACAATAATGGGAAAAAAATAATAAAAATAAGCAGTAGGATTGTTAAAAATGCCTCCGTCTTACACCAGTTTAACCATAACTGTAAACGTGGGCGATGGCCATTCTTCTGCTACTCGGAAAATTACGTAAAATACGCAATGCCATCTATCAAATTTAATATGAAGTTCCACCGTCATTGTCATCATTATTTCTACTTTGAGTCTTTAGATGGCGTTGCGAGTATCTGAATTGCTTATGGTGTCATATTTTACTTCTCGAAAACTTTGATTTCATACCGTTTGTCTTTCATATGCTTTGTTTCATTGCGATGAAACAAAGCCTAAGTAAGATAATTATCAAGTTCCACACAATTTAAATGTATAAAAGTTATCTACATCGATTTCTAAAATTAATAATACGCACTTCACTAAAAATTTCTACAGATATATTACATACGTAGATTTATAAAAAAAAAATTGTAAGCATGCAAAAATATATAAAAAAATCTTATTCACGATGACAAAATAGAACAAAAATTTCTCCTAAGAGAGCCTTATGGGATTTGAACCACCTTCACAATACATGAAAGTCTAGTTACGAAACCACTGTGCTGCGGTCTTCGATGAATAAACTATAAAATAGACGTTCTTATATAAACGTCATAATTGACTGGTTGGCTCCCTAACGATGATAGCGTGATGATTTTCGTTTTAGAAGTTAAATTTGCAGCTAAATGGAATAATGTAAAATTATAGTACGTGATTTTACTCGTCGCTTTGATTTTATTATGTGTTTTGATTAGTTTTTACAAAATATTTAGAAGATATCGAATAAAAATGTCAATTTTATTTTGAAAAAATGGTAAAAGTTATTTTAATACAAAAAAATAAGACAAAATAATGTCAAAATTTTTAACTGTAGCTGGGAATTGAACTCGCGGCAAATGTCGTTCAATACCTACATTTTGGATTATTGCTCACCCCACATAGCAAATAGCGTGATTGTTTATAGCCTATCAGTTGCCCTGACCTATAAGGATTATGTATGCAAAATTTGAACAGGATCGGTTCAGTAGTTTTTGCGCCAGTTAATACCATCACAAAAGAATTTTACTGTTTTATTATATGTATAGATTAGGAGGTACGTACATAAGAACCAGAAATCTAAAAATCAAATTCTATTTGTTTTACTACGTAATAAAGAGAGGTAATTTTAGAAACTAGTTGAATTTAGTTCGAAATTATTATAATTGCTATAACATTTATATTTTAAAATATTAAACAGGATATAATTGTAATAAATGTGATTTAAGTAGGTAATACAAATAATCATGAATTGAATTAGTTAATAGAGCAAGGTATTTAATTATTAGGAATAATGTAAAAAATTAAATGAGAATTCAAATTTAGAAAATAAAGAAATTAATAAACATAAGCACACAATTTATACATAAACGTAATAAAAAATATCTATGGAAACAAGTCAATCTTTAAATGTGGTATTGATAAAAATTCACTGTTGCAGCACAAATCAAAATAAAATTTATTTAAAAAAAAAGCGTAAAAAATTCGCACAGCACATACTTATCAATGCATATTGATCTAGCATAGCATAGTCGGCCTTATAATGTTCCTACTGCTGGGACTCAGACCTCCTCTCTAGGAGAGGGAATGGGCCGTAATCCACCACGCGGGCCCAGTGCGGGTTGGTGGATGTCACATGTCTTCGAATTTTTGGTTCTAGGACATGCCGGTTTCCTCACGATGTTTTCCTTCACCGTTTTGAGAGCAGTGGTGATGAAATAAATTACACAAAGTAATGCGCCTGGCTGGGTTTGAACCCGCGACCTACAATTCGTAAGTCGGGAGCGTTACCACTCGGCCACCACTGTCTCTATATGATCTATGTCTATATTGATCTGTCAGCGTTAAAACATACCACAAATCTTAAAAAAATATGGCTCACCATTTCCTTATACATATAATCTCGCATAAAATAAAGATACATTACACACGAAGCGCGAACATCGATCGTCGATAAGCTCCTTAATAAATTGTGGAACACTGAAATATATTCCTATCAGGTGTTAGCGGATAAATCTGATTTATAAGCCGATTAATTAAATGAAGATTATCGGTTTTGTGAAAGGTATTCATAAATAATATTCATTGTGTGACAAAATTGGGTAAGTTAAAAAAAATGGCGAAAAAAAATTATACTAAAAGAAATGTAGCTTGTCCAAGAATCAAAAATTCGCACACAAGTGACATTTTTTTAGTTGGGATAATCATCTTATGACAGATACCGCTCTTGGGGGGAGCGGGAGATAGTGTCAGACTTTTGCTGACTAAAAACCCACTCCTGTTAATTCTGCTGACATCTCCTTGAGGCGCGCGTGGAACAGTACGCGCCGTCGACGACTTGGGCTCGGTCCGGATGGTTACCGGACGGTCGGACGGCAAGCCACCCATTACTCGCCGTCCGCAAGCCCGCGCCTACGGTGGCCGGAAATCGGCCACCAACCCGCACTGGGTTCGCGTTTCAGATTCAGATTCATTTATTCATTGTAAAACATAGGTACATTACAAGTTCTTATTTAATACATTGAGGACGCTATGTTTTGCCTCTAGGGCATACATGCAATATAATTAAAACAAGAAATTAATATAGATTTATGAACTGCAAATAAAGAATTAAATAAATTAGATAATTTAAATAAAAAAATAAAATAAAATTAAACAATGGAAGTAAAAAAATGTCCGCAGTTATTATAATGAAAGCGTTGTGGATTATGGCTTCTTTCCTTTCTTAGAGAGGAGGCTTGAGTCCCTGTAGTGGCAAAATTAAATGGCTGATTATGCTTATACCAAAAGACAACTTAGAGAGTGTCAAACCAGATCACAGGACACACATTGGTGACAGTTATTTTAATAGGTAAAATCTCAGCCCCCCTAGCCAAGTTACGATCGTTTCGTTTGTGTCGAACGCCTCGAGTAGGCCACGTCTCCAATTCCTTTGTTCTGACCACGTCACTGAGCGTCGAGAAGGAATCGGAGGCGTGGCCTACTCCAGGCGTTCCGCGCGAACGAAACGATCGTAATTTGGTTAGGGGGGCAGATAGTAATACTTCTTCTTATCGGTATTAAAATTGGGCTGAAATTAAAAAATCTGGCTATCATTAAAAAGTCTGGCTGTCATTACAAAATCTGATTGTCATTAAAAAATCTGCCTCTCATTAAAAACATAGGGTAATGCTTAAAAAAAATAGGCTGAATTCCGAAAATAGAGATTTTAATTACAAAAATGTTAGAAACTAAGAAAATCTCAACCAATGAAATTATTCGCATTTCCTCGACTTTATAATAACTTACAGACACAGCGTGTAGTCGGTAAACCTGATTTATCGTTTGAAATTAATTAAATTATATCAGAATTTGAATTCGGTGCGCGAGACTTGTTCGTTATAACTCAGGGATGTTGGGGTCCGATGGGAATCGTAAACAGCTATTTCTGTCGTATATTTGTTGTTTGTTTTACTTTAGTTGTTCAACTGATATATCCCGATCATTTCTGTTGGGAAATATCAGTTACATTTTGAGCATTTTATCTCTTTGTATAAAATTACTATTCATTTATTTTATAATACTTATATAAAATCAATGCAATCGTTGATGATGAGGCACACTAGTTTATTATGAGCCTATTCACTCTAGCCTTGAAGAAACCTAGATTATAATCGGACTGAAAGACTGCAACAGGCAAATTGTTCCAGTCCTTCGATGTACGCGGTATAAACGACGTAGCGAAACGTCATGCAATTCTCGTACCCACTCTCCAAAATGCATTCTATATTTTAACATTCAATTTAATTTTACAGCTTGTAGAAATTTTTATTGAATTCTCGATAGCAGAGCAATTTAATTTAAAATACATAATTCATTCTTTCAACCAGAATTTCTAGAATAAACATTCATCCATTTTCGTCTATAAAGCTTCCATTTTAATTAATCTCCGTGCAACACGAGTATACTCTGTTAACTTGTTTGGCAACTTTATTCACTGTAAGCGGTTTTATCACTAACTTTCTGGCTCCACGCGAACTTCCCAAATTACTTGCAACACCGCCAAATATGCGTCGCTTTCCCTTTATACCGGAATTAGATATATCAAATTTGCATAGCGGCGATTGTTTTAATTAATGGGTCGTCGTCATCATTTCAGCCGAAAGACGTCCACTGTTGGACATAGATCTACCCCAAGTATGAAAGAAAGGTCTTATGCGTCTCACATCCATCGGATTCCAGTGACTGTCGTTGAGTTTGTCATGCTCACCCAAATGTTGGTTGTTGCCTGTTGGTGGCGCGTGTGTTGGATCGAAATCAAAATGGTTGAGCTGAGTGGTGCTAATATTCGCGTCATGTTCGTGAACGGGTGCTGTCAGTTGAGACTTGTCGTCTCTTAGCTGCCAGTTGCTAATTTAATATCTATATTTATTTTTTATTTTAACTTTATTTACATTGTGCTCACATGATAGTAGCGACAAGAAACATGTAATCGAGATATGTGTAATATGATTGAAAAGAGTGTCCATGGAGTTTCTTACACATTCTTTTCCATAGAGATCTACGCTTTGGAATGTGCAATTAGCATCATTTTTTTTTCTGACTGACTGATTTATTAACATTTCAAAAGTGCCTGTAAATGGTTTGTTTGAAATAAAATGCTTTGAATTTTTGATACTTTATCACCAAGTCATCGGTCCACCTTGTGGGAGGCCTTCCAACGTTACGTCAAAAATGCAACGCTGTGTAATTAATGGGTATGTAAGTTTTTTGTGGAAAACTGAACAAACATCGTTATGTCGTGTATTAAGGCTTCAACAGATAGGCGTGACGCGAGAATGTGACGACGATCTCATTGAAATGATTACTAATCCGATGAAAAATTTGTGTGAAAACTTACTGTCGCATTTTAGTGGCATTTTCGCGTTAAATCAGTTTGGAGAAGACTTTAAAAACCGTTTTATAGTTTATTAACTTTACGAAATGCCTTTTTTTGAAATATGAAAGCTAAGTTATGTTCAAAAAAGTCACGACGAGCCAGGAATACAAAGGGATACTGAAGGAACAAGTATGGGTTTCAATTAAAGTCTAGTCCTTCACAAAAAAAGAAGATCATGAAATTCCTGCATTATTCTGAACTTGATACGAATCAGGTTTATTTTCAGGATATTCCAGCTAACATCTAAAGATATCTTTAAACAAAATAGGATGTCATCGACTTTATCGGGAAACCGTTACGAAACTTTTCATTCCGAAGCAAATGAATGAATGAAATGTGGGCTGAACTGCCCTGAATGAATGCGGCCTGAACTGTCCCGAACTAATGAATGAATGAATGCTCAACTGACAGAGAAATATCGAGAACGCATTGTGTCGATGACTGCATGTTCATTTCGTTTTAAATACTTCACATTTAAAAACATCTGCTACGTCGAACTGTTTTAATTCCAGTCGCTAAAGTTTTTTAATCAACGATGTGGATTGATTTTTCTTTTTAGTAATTTTAACAGTTTGAGTTATTTTTGCAGCCTGGGTAATTTATCAAACGTTGAGGTCCTCAGTAGCAGTGGCGGATTTACCAGCAGGCTGAGTAGGCTTGAGCCTATGGCGGCAGATTTTTGGGGCGGCAAATTTGGGGACCGAATTTTTTCTTTTGTTACCTCATTGAAATCAAAAAGATTTTTGCGTGACAGTTTTCTCTGTCTGAAGTCTGCAAAAAAATTTTGTTGATGACTTTCCTGTCTTACTTGTCATTGCACATTCCGAGAGTTTATTTAAAAAAATATTTTACGTGTAATTTCAACGAAATTTTTGGATTGTAAAAATAATGCAGGATATGACAAGTGTAGAGGCAAGGGTGGCAAAAAATTTATAGCCTATGCCTTTAAAAATTGTAAATCCGCCACTGCTTAGTAGTCCTGAGTTGTGGTATATGAGTACTACAAGCACTGTTTGGACATGTCCACTCAAATCTGTGTGGTTCGTACTTCAAAAGACCGACTCAGACACTTATTTGTATGGTTCTCATATAATTTGACTATTATATATTTACTGACTTTAAAAGAGACTTAAACTTCTGAGTTTATATTAGTGATTTTTTCTCAGCATCATCATCATCATCATCATTTCAGCTGAAAGACGTCCACTGTTGGACATAGGTCTCCCCACCCTAACTTCACAAATTCTAGATATCAGTAAATGTATGGCTTGGCTGACGGCAGTGCCCCTGCCGTGCCCCCAGATATTTTTGCCATCGACACGCTAAGAAGAAAATGGTATTATAATAAACTTAAAAAGCCTTATAAATTTAATAAAATACCATTTTACACGTTTTGAAAATTTGATAAGACTGCGACTTTAATTGACGCATATTTTAATTTGTAAAATTGGCTTTCTGTTTTCAGTAAATTGTTTACTTCTATGTTGAAGGGAGATTTTCATTAGGAAATTCTCGGAAGCATTGAAGTCTGGATTCGTAATGAGTCCATCCTTTATTATCTATTTCAAGAATGGCAAACCTAAGGCAAGCGTGTCTGTGGAGGCACGTGGTAAAGTACTTCGAATACACCAGTGGAAGACATGTGTAGATTTTTTGCTTTTATTTAATATAACTAGCAAACAGGGCTAGAGTGAATAGGATTTTTAATAAACTAGTACGTCTCACCATCAACGATTGCTTCACTGGTTACCGTCAGGTGGGCAACTAGTGCTTGACTGCGGTCAAGCACTATTTTATATCAATTAAAAAATAACTATTGTGAACATTACGTTATATAAAGTTGGGGCTGTAAAGTGGCAAATAAGCTCGCCAGCGTGCTCCATCGACGAATATATAAATCGTTGTTTCCCATCATGTGAGACAAAGGTCATGTATGAGTTTACCGACAGTAAAAAAAAAAAACTGGGCAAGTGCGAGTGGGCCTCTCGCACTGAAACACACACATATGAAAACAGTTCGATTCCTGAATTGAGTTACGAAGATTTTTCCAAATCGCAAAAAGTTTTTTTTACAGTTTTCAGATTTTTCCTGTACTTGTGTTATGAGACCTTACTTCATGCCAAATTTCAGGATTTTAGGTCAACGGGAAGTACCTTATGAATTTTGATTCCCTTGAAGAGAGCCGAAATCCACGTTTTTTGCGATATAAACGGCCGTATCTTTTTTTTCGTTAACTTAGATATTTGATTTTTTTACACCTTCAAGGGACCGCAGACTTGAGTATATGGTTTTAATTTCAACTCGATACCTCCACGCATTGCCGAGATAAAGGGTCTTGACAGATAGACAGACAGACCGATGGACAACAAAGTGATCCAAAAAGGGTTCCGTTTTTTTCCATTTGAGGTACGGAACCCTAAAAACACAAAGTCAAGATTCTTTGGCGGCACGTTATGACCAACTTAATTCATTTTCATATATTTAGAGACATGTACTCCAATAAGGGTTCGCTCCGACCTACTTGGTACTTACATCTCAATTAGCCCAATATAGGAAAATACTAGGAATTTATCAGCTTTACCAAAGCCAAGCCTTTATGCCTTTAATACGAATATATTGATGGAAATATGTAGCTAGTCTATAAAAGTCAATTTCTGAACATATTCCCTAATCAATAAATGGTTTTGGATACGTAAAAGCATACATCACATTAGTCTATCGCAAATAAGGCACACATACCTATAATAAAACGGTAAACGTAGATATAAACAAAGCAAAAAGGGGTTAGTATAGTATATAAACAAAGTAGATAAACAAGGCAGAAAACAAAGCAGGAGACTTTCTTTTTTGCTACGTGATTTTTCATTACTTACTAAAGCACACCTGTAATTTTTTTAGTTGCTTTTTGCGTTCCAGTGCCGCGGTATTTTTTCAAATAATTAGAAATTGCCTGCATTCATATTGTCAGTGCTTATTTTTGTACAATATTATAAACTCAGCAACAAGTAGCACTAAAAATAAATCTTTTTCGGAAATCAGCATCAAAATTAGTTATTAATTAATGGTTTGAGGAAGATTGGGGGCATGGTGGAAATATTTCGCTAACTCTTTTAAGCACACGTAACCTAATGATAGTGCCGTCACATTTCAGTATGCATCCTTATACTGTACTAGCTTTTGCCCGCGAATTCGTCCGCGTAGAAGTCGAAAATCGTTTTATTGGGTTAAGAAAATATGAAATATTATTTATTATCTTCGTCGTATGTGATAGTCCATTGAATTGTATGGCGAGCGATTTTGTATCTTAAGATAAAATATTATAGTATCTTAGCCGTGTGCAGCGCCCCTTAGTGAACTTCACTGCGGGTGACGTAACCTACGACAAACTTATTATTTGCGGATGGTACAGTAATCGGGTCTAGGGATCGAATCGCAAAATTAAATTTGTTTTTTTATTGTATATACTTTTACGGGATAAAAAGTACCCAGTGTGGTGCCCAGGATATTAAACAATAATTATACCAAGTTTCATCGTTATCGAAACGGTAGTTTTTGCGTGGTGCCTGAACAAACAGACAGACAGACAAAACATTTTTTTAATCACATTTTTGGGTTCGGTGTCGGTCTAGTAACACCCCCTGCCATTTTCTTTTTGATATTTTCAATGTACGGAATTTTCACTTCTACAGATTTATTATAAGTATAGATTTGACGAGTTTCCTCTTCCACCAGATTTGAAAGGTGTCTAACATGATTAACATTGAACGAATTCGAAAACTTCTTTCTATTTGAAATTTTGGACAAAGTTACTCTTTAACAATAAAACGATAAATAATATTGAGTCAATTGCTAAATTCCGCAACCCTAAGTGGGGTTAACCTACATATCATATAAGTGTAGTAGAATCCCCATAGAAATAGTGCCCCGAATTCTCACCTACAATACGATTACCATATTTACCACAATTCTTAGTTATATTTTTAGTACATTTAGCATAAATCACGTGATCAGGATAGTATATGGGGCAGTTACTGTACGCACGGAACCACGAGATTTATTACACTCTTTTGATGTTTCTAAGTTATTGGACTGAGGTGGAAATGGCTGAAGGTTACTAGAATTGAGCACCTGAACGTGCTGTTTAGATTAGAATTTATACACTGCGTACAGCTTTAGGAGGTAAACAGGAGGGAAAATACAAATCTTTGGCTTGTTTTCGTTATATAAGCTTCGATTTTCTTGCTGCAGTACTGAAAGGTGGAACGCTAGGGCTCGGTGAATTTTGAAAAAGGAAGCGGTGGTCCTAGAATGTACAGGGCAACTGACAGACAAAGGTGGTCTTTAATTAGTAAAAGTCTAATACGCCGTCTCACTCTACTCTGGAGCTTTTAATGAATTATTATTTACCTTAAAAAAAGCATAAACTGCAAAAATTAGAAAATTGACTATGAGTAACCTTTTAATTTTTTTCTCAATTCATACATGACATTGAAAAGATTTAACACCCGTATTTACAAAGAAGTAATACAGGCGCATTACTGTGCAGTGCTGGTGTGACTGATCCTAAAAGACCCTAGGCTGATAAAATTTTCGTTTTTCCTGAATCTTTCCTACATGAAGGTACAAAGGTCGGTCCCCCCCTAAGGGGAGAAGGTAGGGCCCCACCATTCGCCCTACCCTGTGGTTCTCATCCTAATGACTTGGACAAACCTCCACCGACATAAAGGTGAATTCCATAAGAACGCAGTAATCCCATACCTTGTCACATCGTTCGGACAAGGAGAGAGTTGAAAGAATTGTTAAGCGAGATCTTGGAATTCATAGTATGAAATATATTAGAAGTGGTTTTAGAAGGATACAATATAACTAAGGGACGTAAAGTTATGATTAACTAACATTAGATCATGTGAGCAACCCGTACGCAAGCGTAATAGGTAATTGGTCAATAAATACTCACACGGTACCTTACATCCGAACTCATGGCACTCAGGGCAACACTTCCATAAGCGACGCATGCGGCTTTTCAGCAACAATACGTCAACATCATGTTCCTATTGAACATGGTCCCTAGCAGTTCTCTCGAACTGTAATACGTGACGGAGCAACTTTCCCTGCTGCAAACCGTGCGACCGTCCTTGTCTAGCAACGGGGCAAGCTAGTTCCAGTGCAAGACGTCGTCATCATGCTCCTATTGAGTCATGGTCCCTAACAGTCCTTGGACTGTATAATATGTGATAAATATGGTCAACCCATCCCTAGGATGTGCACCCTTTGTACTTTAAGTACATCTGCAAGATACAGTGCTCGTATCTGACCGAATTAATGGTCGCAGATAGAGAGTATAAACTCAAGTGTAAATGTAAATACTAATAAATAATATAGACGGGAGTCATCGCTCCAAAGATAAATAGAGTTGAGCATTTCAACTCTCTTGAATGCCTATATAGACAGCCCCTAAAGCGCCCCACCATTCACTCACTATTTCCTAGTGTTTGAGCTGGGGAGAAGAAATAGCGAAACAAACTCCCCAGCAACACATTTCTGTCTATTCAGTTATAGAAACTAGCTTCTCCCGCGGCTCTACTCGCAAGTCTGTGTTTATTAACACAATATCAGCCTAGGATAAATTAGAATAATAATTGACTCACCCAGTCACACCAACAAACACACACACGCACTTTGCTACTTTAAATACTAGACCAATCAATCGGACTGTGGCCATTTGTATCTAACTGAATCACAATACTAACTCTCCTAAGAATTACAACGGGACATAGCCCTATGGTATCTACTGAGTCAGCTAGCTTAGCTCGCTGCTCCTGCTGGACGTCCGAACCCTATCCTGGCCTCAAGCTAAGTGTCCTATCGTCGCCGAGTCCACACTCACCACCTTACGGCCCAGCATCCCTTCGCCGTTCCCACGTTTAGCTAACAAGCTTTTTATTGCTTTGTTTTTGCATAGTCTTTTAATTGTTTCTAAAGAGGTTTGGGACGATTCGGGTCTCAATGACTCGTCTGACTTGCACATGTGCAGCCTTTAGAAATTGCATAAGTTACTCGTTTCTATAGAATTCTGTCGGCCCTTTCATTAAAAGGACAATTTATGAGGGTCCAAGTGGCCCATGTCGCCAGACGTGGTGTTCAAAGACAAATATAATATTGAAATTAATTTTGAATAAGTGACAGACAGTCACACTGGCCGAGTGGTAACAGCCCTGACTTACAAGTTGTAGTTCGCGGGTTCAAACCCAGCCAGGCGCATTACTTTGTGTAATTTATTTCATCACCACTGCTCTCAAAACGGTGAAGGAAAACATCGTGAGGAAACCGGCATGTCCTAAAACCAAAAATTCGAAGATATGTGACATCCATCAACCCGCACTGGGCCCGCGCGATGGATTACGGCCCATTCCCTCTCCTAGAGGCCTGAGTCCCAGCAGTGGGAACATCATAAGGCTGACTATGCTATGCTATTCATAAAGAAGTAATTACATAACGTGCGTTGCATAACGTGCAGTGCGTGTTGCCAATAATGACATATGGCTCTGAAACGTGGTCGCTTACAATGGGCCTCATCAGAAGACTCAAAGTCACCCAAAGGGCAATGGAAAGGGCTATGCTCGGAGTTTCCTTGCATAATCGAATCAGGAATGAGGATATCCGCAGGAGAACCAATGTCATCGACATAGCACGCAATGCAAATGCTATGTTAGTTTTTTTATTTTCTTATTTTTTATCTTAAGTGTTTACATGCTGTTTCTACATTTTGTGTATCCGTGTACGTGTGCCAAATAAATATTTTTCTTTCTTTTTTTCTTTCACGAAGAATCGCTAAACTTAAGTGGCAATGGGCAGGGCACATTGCTCGCAGAACGGATGGCCGTTGGGGCCGAAAGGTTCTGGAATGGCGACCACGTACCGGAAGACGTAGCGTTGGAAGGCCTCCTACAAGGTGGACCGATGACCTGGTAACGGTTGCGGGAGTACGATGGATGCGAGACGCACAGGACCGTTCATTGTGGCGGCACTTGGGGGAGGCCTATGTCCAGCAGTGGACGTCTTTTGGCTGAAATGATGATGATGAATTACATAAAGTTAGAATTCTTAATTACTAATTCTCATTCTATAGTTGAGTAACACACGTTACTTATTTGAGAAAATGCTCAAGCAACACTCGACGCTAGGTGGTTGTTGTTGTTGTTTGTTGGCAGTTCTAACTTCAAGCAATTTCTCACTATACACACACATATCACTATAGAACACAAATCGTTACTAAAGCAGTTACTTTACTAGTTTATAAATACGGGTGTTAGTCGTAAATATATTTTCTATCATCCCTTTTTCAATAGCCACACGAAAGTTGCTAAATTACCTTATTCGAAGTAGCACTTGAGTACAAAATTGGATAGATTGTTAGGTAAAAGGAAATTTTCGTCCGGAAAATGAAAAGCAGTTTCATTGAGAGCAGGTAGCTATTGGGCTGCAGGTCTAATTTTCGAGTGAAATAAGTATTTGTCGTATGTAGCTGTAGGTATATACCGAGTTATGATTTCAGGTTTTTTTTTTAGGTTGGTAAATCATCTAATGACAAATCCTGCTCTTGGGCGGAGCGGGAGATAGTGTCAGACTTTTACTGACTAATAACCCACTCCTGTTCCTTCGTTGCCTTCGCCCCAGGGCCCCGGGTTTCGTTTTCATACTACCCACCATTTCCCCGGTCGGCTTCGACCCTGCTGGGCCCCTACGATTTGCTGACATATCCCTGAGGCGCGCGTGGAACACTACGCGCCGTCGACGACTTGGGCTCGGTCCGGACGGTTACTGGACGATCGGACGGCGGACTACCCATTGCTCGCCGTCCGCAAGCCCGCGCCTACGGTGGCCGAAAATCGGGATCGGAATCCCGGTGGCGGAGCGTAAGGACCGTCGCTTAACACGATCGGCCGCCTCCTTTGCTAGCATTACTGCTTCGCAGAAGGAGGCGACCGCCTGCCACTCCTCCTTGCTCCATGATTTCAGGTTGGGCTGCGGTTGGAGACGCTCCGGTCGGGAGTCGCAGGTCAATTTCCGGTTAACGTAGCGTAGGCTTGTGGATGGTGAGCAATGGGTAGATCGCCGTACGGCAGTCCGGTAAAGACTATGCTAAGGTTGACGGCGCGTTGTGTACCACGCACGCCTCATAGAGATATCAGCATGATTGACGGAGCCAATTTAAGCCAATAGCTGACAAGTGCTGTGGATTGTTCGGAGTTACCGAGGCCCTCACAAAACGGGCAACTAGAGAAACACGGTGGGTTTAAGTCAGTACAAGTTTTACACTCGCTCTAGTTTCACGAGAGCGGAAGAAGTCATTTCGTGATTATAATAAAAAAAAACTGGCCAAGTGCGAGTCGGACTCGCGCACAGAGGGTTCCGTACAAACTTACATACCGACGGTGAAGTACCAATAACTCCAGTTAGGAGTCACCTAACTGTCGGAAGTCAAAATTATCTGTCCAAAAATTGTTAGGAAGTAATACTATAAATTGACACGTTGGTTTAGTTAGGTGTTTGTTTCCACAAATTAATTTGATGCAGTTGAAACTAAATATCCGCTTCGGATATTTTACGAAGCATGCAGAAACACGCATTTTAAATATAAGCACTTAAAAGTAATTTTATCGAAAAATGTCAGTTAGAAGGTATTGGTACTTCACCGTCGATACGTAAATAGTTCATATCCCGAATGGAATGATAAAGATTTTTCCGAATCGCAAAAAAAGTTTTTTTTTTCGTGACGTTACAGTAAAGTTACTTTTTTCAGATTTATTCCTATATCTGTACTATAAGACCTTGTTTTTTGCAAAATTTCAGGATTGGGTCAACGAGAAGTGCTCTATGAATTTTGATTCCCTTGAGAGTGTCGAAATATACATTTTTTGCGACATAAACAGCCGTATCTTTTTTATCGTTTGATTTTTTTCACAGCTTCAAGGGACCGCTGACCTGATTATATGGTTTTATTTTAACTCGAAATCTCCACGCGTTCCCGAGATAAATTGTCTTGACAGACAGACAGCCAAACGGACAGACAACAAAGTGATCCTATAAGGTGTCCGTTTTTTCCTTTTGAGTTACGGAACCCTAAAAAAGTATTTATGACCGTGAATAATCAGATATACGGAAAAAAATACAGGAAGAGATAATTATTGTATAAAAAAAGTTATCTATTACACAGAAAAACCAATTTTTGTACAACCTAAATTAATCTTAATTATTTCCCAGTGAAAATTTTACGAGTTGAAAACAAATTCCGATAATTTTCCTGTCCGATTTGTTTCAAACTTCGACCACCTACTTATCAAATCTAAAATCATAACCAATGAGAAATATACCTTACTTTCACAAAAATAGAGCTTCATTTGTCTAAGCAGAAAATCTTAAGGATATCGGAAGGAACGTGGTCCTTTATTTTTATTGGTGAGCCATGAATAGTACCAACTTCCTTTCCTTGAATTATAGTTTTACATGTGATTTAGGTTCTCGTAAATTCTGAATCAATTTGATTCTCATAAATCTATATCTATACTTATAATAAATCTGTAGAAGTGAAAATTCTGTACAATGAAAATATCGAAAAAATAAATGGCAGGGGTGTTACTAGACCGACACCGAACCCAAAAATGTGATTAAAAAAATGTTGTCGGTCTGTCTGTCTGTTTGTTCAGGCATCACGTAAAAACTACCGTTTCGATTACGATGAAACTTGGTGTAAATATTCTTTAATATCCTGGGCACCACACTGAGTAATTTTTATCCCGGAAAAGTATATACAATAAAAAACTAACTTAATTTTGCGGTTCGATCCCTAGACCCGATTACTGTACCAACCACAAATAATAAGTTTGTCGTAGGTTACGTCACCCGCAGTGGAGTTCACTAAGGGGCGCGGCACACGGCTAAGATACTGTAATATTTTATCTTAAGATACAATATCGCTCGCCATACAATTCAATGGACTATCACACACGACGAAGATAATAAATAATATTTCATATTTTCGTATCTCAAAAAACCAAATAAAACCATTTTCGACATCTACGCGGACGAAGTCGCGGACAAAAGCTGGTTCTGAATAAACTCGACTCATGTAAATTCTGGTTAAGTTTCGCTAGTCAGAAGGAGACAGAAGATGCAAAAATATATTCCATGCATCACAAGAAAATGCTTTCTCTAAATCTAGTAGTAGCTTTTTATCATGTCGGTTTGGTTTTCATATCTTTCTTATAGTCTTGTTCTGCTGCAACTTTATGGCTCTTTGGTTATTTTTCTACGATTTAGTTTTACCAGCAGTGTTATGCTGAATACTGTTTTGGTAACTTATAGAAACAATCGGCGAGAATCAAGCTAAAACTACATTAGACCGACGCAAACATATAACACAGGCCATGCTCGGAGTTTCCTTGTGTGATTCCTGATTTAGAATTAGGATATCCACAGGAGAACCAAGGTAACCGAAATAGCACGAAGAATCTCTAAACTTAAGTGGCAATGGGCAGGGCACATTGCTCGCAGAACGGACGGCCGTTGGAGCCGAAAGTTTCTGGAATGGCAACCACGTACTGGAAGACGTTGCGTTGGAAGGCCTCCTACAAGGTGGATCTAGTAAGGGTTGCGGGAGTCGGAATGAGAGACGCACAGGACCGTACATTGTGGGGATACTTAAGGGAGGCCTTAGTCCGACAGACGATGTATTTCGGCTGAAATGATGATGATGATGACACGTGTAACACGCCTGATTTGTACTTAGAACGACGTCGCGTGGCGTGGATCAAGTGTAGCTCTACAAGTCTAATTTTCATATAAAATGTATGGAGACCGACGCGCCTAGATCGGCGTGTGTGTCACACCTGTGCGCAATGTAGTTCTAGCATTAGGTTTTCTAGGGTACTGTACCGCAGTCAGCAAACATAGAGATCTTATAGGATCACTTTGTTGTCCGTCTGTCTGTCTGTCTGTTAAGGCACTTTTACTCCAGATAGCGTGGAAATATTAAGCTGAAATTTATATCAAATACTCAAGTCTGCTACTCTTTGGGCAGTGAAAAAAGCATCATCATCTTCCTGCCCTTATCCCGTATTATTTGGGGTCGGCGCAACAAGTTTTTTTCTTCCACTCTGCCCTGTTACTCGTCATGCTATCACTAACTTCCTTTTCTTTCATATCACTCTTCACACAATCCATCCATCTTTTCTTTGGTCTCCCTCTTCCTCTCCATCCATCCACATGTAAACTCATAACTCTTTTAGTAACATGCGGTAGTAACATGCAGTGAAAAAAGCAAACTTCTAAATAAACACAATATAAAGATAAGGCCATTAAAACGCATATTTGGACAATCAGAAGGAAATCAAAACCTATTGGGTATGTCCCATTACCCTAGAATCCTGATATTTGAAAAGAAGAAAGGTCATATAGACATTTTTATTTTTTTTAGGTTTTACAGTTTTACTTTTTACGAGTTTACGATATAACCTGTCAAATTTTTACTTTATTACTATATTTCCACGCTATCTTAAATAAAAGTGCCTTGACAGACAGACTGACTTACAACAAAGTGATCCTATAAGGTTTCTGTTTTTGCTGACTGTTTTTTTTTCTGTGGGGTAATCATCTTATGACAAATCTCGCTCTTGGGCGGAGCGGGAGATAGTGTCAGACTTTTACTGACTAAAAACCCACTCCTGGTCCTTCGTAGCCTTTAGTACTAGGGCCGAGTCTTCCTTTCAGAATCAGAGCCTTGGCCCTAGTAGGTTTCGACCTTGCTGGGCCCCTACAATTGCTGACATCTCCTTGAGGCGCGCGTGGAACAGTACGTGCCATCGACGACTTGGGCTCGGTCCGGACGGTAGGACGGCAGGCTATTCATTGCTCGCCGTCCGCAAGCCCGCGCCTACGGTGGCCAGAAATCGGGATCAGGATCTCGGCTTTTTTTGCTGACTAAGGTACAGATATAAAACCTATTTCTCGCCAATTGTTTCTATAAGTTAAAGTTTTACTTTGATAGGTTATATGTCTGTCGGGTCAGCAAGTAGGCAATATAAGTCAATACAGGCATGAGAAGCGAGTGATAAAAAAACTTCAATTTTTTTTTACAAGCTTTTTGTATATTTTGTACGTCACATTTGTGGTATAGAGAAATAGCTTGCCATCAGTCTTTCGGGTTCTTTAGAAATTTACCTTGCCTGTAAGCCTTACAATATCGACGATAAACACAAAAGCCATTATTATGCCAGTAGCATGACGAACGAAAACTTTACATGAATAACAAATTAACGATCATGATGAAGAGACATGTTATATTGTTAAGTTCATTAGACAACAATGGAGAAATAACAAAAGCTAGTACTGTCAATCGTACGTCAGTAGTAACACTCGAACTACGGGAACCTTTAACTGAATAAATTTTTAGACGAGGACAAGAGGAGGAAGGATAAAGTTATAGCTAGGCTCCAAAGAACATTATCCTATAACTTTATAAGATATTGTGAAGAGTATTCACAAATAAAAAAAAAATCGGTTAGTAAAAAAAAACTAAATCGAATGTCTTTACTGTCCCTGGGGCTAGAGCAAGAGGATGTCCGTTCCCTTACAATTTTTTTTTTAATTACAACTATCACACAACGCCGTCTAGTCTCAAGCTAAGCAGAGCTTCTGTTATGAGTACTAGACAACTGATAAACATACTATATATTTCTAAATACATTCATATTATAGATAAATTACACCCAGACACAGAACAAATGATCGTGCTCATCACATAAACATTTTTCCTGGGTAGGAATCGAACCCACGACCTCAGGCATAGCAGTCAGGGCCACTAACCACTAGACCAACAGGCCAGTCCTTTGCTAGCATGACTGCTTCGCAGAAGGAGGCGACCGCTTTCCATTCCCTCTCGGTTCAGACATGACCTGAATCAAGGCCCAGCGCGAGAGATCGCGGTCACCTCCGCTGATCGCTTCTGTGTGGTCACGGTGGTGCTCTACCCAAACGAGCCACAACTTCACCGTGTTCTCCAGGCGGTCTGCACAATGGTCACAACCGGCCGTTTCTTCCGCCTGAATGTTCGGTGTTTTTTTTTTTTTAGGTGGGAAAATTATCTAATGACAAATCCGTCTCTTGGGCGGAGCGCGAGTTAGTGTCAGACTTTTATTGACTAAAAACCCACCCCTGTTCCATCTTTGCCTTCGTCCCTGGGTTCCGGGTTTCATTTTTATACTATCCGTGGCTGAATGTCCGGTGTGGACTTGCATCATGCGGATGGTAAGGACGCTATGACACCTCTCCAGCCACGCCTCAAGAGAGAGGACATGCCGCCTTGATTGTAGCGTGCCCAAGAACGAGAGGCTGACTGTATCAAGGGACCAAGTTTTGAAGCTATCAAAGGCGTTTACTAAATTAAGGGGATGCAACTTGACATACATTTTCACTGTTTTTCATACAACCGCTCTTACGCGATTATGACGTTATTACACATTTTTCATTAGATATTTTGGAAACATAGTATCTTGTGGATATCACCTAGGCTTTTATTGAAATCAATTTATAAATTTGTGTAAAACTAATCCTTTAAAGAACTCTGAAAATATGCTATTTTTCATGAACACAAAATTGACACCAAATAATTTACTCAAAAATTATAACAATAAACCTTGCAAATTTAATCAAAATTCTGAATGATAACAATTTTTTTTTTTTAACTTTTAAGGGTTTAAAATAACATGTATTTCCTGGAACAAATTTTGTAAAATATTCGAGTAAATCACTGAATTACCGAATGCATAACAGAGTTTTCAAGCATTATCTCTTTTTTTTCGCGTTATCTCTTCGTCAAATAACGCGTTGGATTGCGTTAGATGAAGTAACAAGCTTTTAAACTATGCTCGATGTTGACGATAGGCGAGTGGAAAAGGACCCTCTTAAGTAAACAATACAACTTAACTTTTAATTTAATTCTCACTTTACTATGACAATGTTGGTAAGTAACCTCTTCATAATTTAGCCGACAGCGAAGAGGGAGGTTGTGTCAAACTTCTGTAGTATCGTGTTATGATGATGATTAACGAGTTCTAAACTTTGACGACACGATTAGGAAAAGGATGAAATGAGCTGGAAGGGAAAAAGGCTTTTGTGTTATCTTGGGGACTTGTTCTTTGATAATAAAGTTCTCTTTTAAGTTTAGAGCATTGTTAAGTTGAGTAATGGTTCTATTAAGGGGATGCAACTCGACATACATTTTCACTGTTTTTCATACAACCGCTCTTACGCGATTATGACTTTATTACACATTTTTCATTAGATATTTTGGAAACACAGTATGCAGATTTTCAGAGGTCTTTACTGGATTAGTTGTACGCAAATTGATAAATTGATATCAATAGAAGCCTAGATAATATCCACAAGATATTGTGTTTCTAAAATATCGAATGAATAAAAACTTTTTACAAAAAAATAAAAATAAAAAACGATCAAAATAACTTTAATTTCGGAAGTCGGTCATTTTCGGTATTTTTTGTTCCTTATTTAACACCGACTTCCAAAATTAAAGTTATTTTGATCCTTTTAGTGTTTTTCTTTAGTGAAGTCGGTTATTTATTTTGTAAAAAGTTTTCATTTCACACTTTTTAGTTACGATACACTTATAACCAGAGTACCTATTTCTCATTACGATTCCAATTAACCCAAACACTGCTAGGTTACATTGATTTATTGTGAAGTTTCTGTGTTTAGCTTCCACCTTCCGGCTCCATCATCAGATCAGTTCGATAGTACCTTATAGGCAAAGTGTATCTCATGACAATTCTAATAAGCCCAAATCCGGCTAGGACACATTAACTATTCAGAACCATTTATTTATTTGTATTGTGATAGTCGCTTAACTATCTTCATTGTAATTTATGTGAGGATGAAGTTCTGTTGGAAATTTCTGGTCTTGTTCATCAATTCCACTTCATCAGTGTCAGATGTAAGGTGCATAAAACATATATGTTTTATATGTTGATGTGCGTGAATGTGTGTGAGTTAATATATATAAATATGTGTTCAGTGTACAAAACAATAAAATATTATGACAACCAAAAGAGATGTCATGAAATTTACCAAAACTGTAAGTAAATCTAATTATGGTCTAATAATTAGATCGGTTACACCTTGGAGCAGAAAAAATATCAAACTTCTAAATCGACGTAGTAAGACAAACACTAATAAATTCTAGTTTAAAATAAAGAATAGATATTTATTTATTTATTTAAACTTCATGTACAGTGGTGGTACATAGGCGGACTTAATGCCACAAAGCATTCTCAACCAGTCAACCATTGGGTTAAAAAGACAACACTGTGGTAGGTGTGCACAATAAATAAATAACAGATATTTTTGAAATAGAATGTAGTATCGTTAAATTAAGTGGCTTATAATAATAAAATACGTATATATGCTATTATAATAAACTAATAAATACTATGATAAATAAGAAATCATTCTAATTAAGAGAACTTAAAATATAACAATTATGACGAAGACCGAACTAAGTTATCGTCACTAATCAAATATGTCATCAATGACATATTTGATTATGACATATAGATATGTTGATGATAATAACAATAATAATTTTATTTCGGACATTAAAATCCATAGAGTGATAGTAATCTCCGCACAAATTTCTGAACAACCGGAGAGCCGAAATTCTTAGCTACAGTTTTCAGTAACGACGCAGTATTTTTGCATATAATCGCATAAATGCCGTCGATACGGACTTGCACAAACATTTCCGACGCGCTACAGTAACGAGGTAGTCTTAACAACATCCTGAAAGCATTATTATATTGGACGCGCAGGACATCCGGCGATCTCTTAGTATAATTGACTCACAGACAGCTCGTGTACAGACTTTAGCAATAAGCTTTGAAAAGAGTTACTTTAACTTGGTCTGTACAGATAGCGGCACGAATCTTGAGCGCTCGGCAAAAGAGCGGGTATCGTTTTGCGCATCGTACAATATCGGCAAGCCAATCACTGTACAAGGATTTTACTCCCCGCCCCCGCATCTCTCTTCATATCACTAAAGACACCCAATATTTCACTTCTGCGTGCTTCGCGCAAGTAGAACTGTAGAAGACAGCGCTCAAGATCCGTGCTGGTATCTATACACCGCGCAAGTCTACGGGACAACATATTACTCCGGACCGCTAGAGCCCTGCGCTCCTTCTCAATGTCCACATCGGCCCTGAGATCATGACGTTAAACAAATTCAAACGGGACTTAATCACGTAAAACAGAGGGGTTATGTTGTCTTGTAGCATTCGATATGTAAGAGTATCTTCGGTCATTAACAAACAGTGTTTTCATGTTATTGCGAGTCGTTTGAATGCATAAAATAACGATTGCCTTCTGAAATCGGTTTAATAAATATGCATTGTCTCCTGAAACACAAAGGAAATTTATTTTTCCTTGAGCATTGTTTCTTGTTGTAGTGACTTTAGAGGTATGCGGAGCCGGGTGTCACAGTCCTGAAAACCTCCATTGAAAAGAGATAATCTTTTGACCACGATTCTCTGGGTGTTGTGTTTGGCCTGGGCAACTGCACAATAGTTGATTTCGGGCTGTTGTATATGTTTTAATCGCGCGGAGAACTCTAATACCACGATACAAAATTATTCATTTGAATTATCTTATCTTCACTAAATCACTAAAATAGACAAATTCAACTCATGCTCGTCATCATTCCAGCAAAAAACTAGCCTCTGCTGACCGTCAGCCAGACAAGCATCGCCACAACGAATTCTTCTGTGTATCTAGCATTTAGCACACTCCTGTAGTCTTCACCAGGTCATCGGTTTATTCTGTAGGTCTCACTGCTGGGTAAAGGCTAAGTCCTTCCAGATATTCCTCTCCCGCACCGTCTTCGACCATTCCTTGTGTTTGTGGCCACTTTTTTGTAGCCACTTTCTTGACAGCTCTTTCCATTTGCAGGAACCCACTGTATGAAGATTCATGCCCCGCAGTCATTTTTTGTGAGGCTGACTAAACTATCTAAAATATATTTTAGCGTGGTTTTAAAGAAGAATTCTTGTAATGAAAGCAAAATTACATCGTTTCAATTAACAAAACAGCTGCCTCAAACTAAACTTTCTCACAATTTTAATAAAACCAATCTGAAATTCTCAGAAACTGCCTGGCTATTGGCGGAAGGAATTAGTAAATACTTGTTATTACTAGCGGCTTTGCTTGAGTGTATAATGTTCCACGTGAACGTACTCCTAGGACTTAAAGTATTCAACTCCCGAATGGAGTCTCGAAGATTTTGCCGAATGGCAAAAAAGTCTTTTTTTATGACATAACTATAAATTTACAGTTTTCAGATTTTTCCCCGTACTTGTGCTGTGAGACCTTGCTTCATGCCAAATTTCAGTATTTTAAGTCATCGGGAAGTACCCTATGAATTTTAATTCTCTTGAGTGTCGAAATATACGTTTTTTACGACATAAATGGCCGTATCTTTTTTTTCTTATCTCTGAAGTTTTAATTTTTCGCAGCTTCAAGGGACCGCAGACTTAAGTATGTGGTTTTAATTTCAGCTGGATACCTACACGCGTTCCCGAGCTAAAGGGTTTTGACAGTCAGACAGACCGGTTCCGTTTTTTTCTTTTTATGGAACCCTAAAAAACCTGAACATCCTTGTGAATTAATTTTATTGTAAATTGACACAATTTTAATATATTTTTACGTATTATTAGGAAATAACAAACTATTTTATTTTATTTTATTATGTGGGACTATACACCCGGTTCCATATACCTCTAAACATTTCTCACTCCACTAAGAGCAGAAAAAGTTTTATATCAATCATTCAGCCCCCCTAGCCAAGTTACGATCGTTTCGTTTGCGTGGAACGCCTCGAGTAGGCCACGCCTCCGATTCCTTTGTTCTGACGTCATCTCAACGCTCAGTCACGTGGTCAGAACAAAGGAATCGAAGGCGTGGCCTACCCGAAGGGTTCGACACAAACGAAACGATCGTAACTTGGTTAGGGGGTAGTTATTTGTATTCAGACAGATAGTCAGAGTACTTATTCAGACTTTCTTGTGATTAGCTGTGTGCGAAATATTTCTCCGCCATTTCAGCTACCAAAATTCATAAGACTAAGTATACCTAATCGACTCGTTGAATCATGAATATTTAATGGCCTATTATCGAGTCGGAAGCGACTTCAAAGCGATCGATAACAATTTTAATGACAATCAAGATTTTTAATTAAAATCCGACTGATCATTATTTATTAACCATGGAGTTTCTTGCCGGTTCTCATCCCAAAGGAGGGACGAATTTGAACCGTTCACTATCAACTGGTGTGATTGTTTTTTAAATTTGAATTTTTTTGTTTGGGTTTCGCCATGGGCAAACGATTAATGGAACTCAAACGAAGCTAGGCAGGACACTTGGTAAGGCGCGGTGATGACAGGTGGAGCAAGGTGGCGAACAAGTATTTTGAAGGTGTGGAAGTGTCTGGTTTTATGTTCATTAAAATATAATTTGCGACCGTAACAAATATGACTTAACTCAAGAAAGGAAAAAAGAAAGACAATATATTTATTTGGCACACCATGATTACCACCAAGAAATAACCAACACAGTACAACAGCTGAGTTAATCATCTGTACTACCCTCTCTAATAGATGGCCGTTAGGGCCGAAAGGTTCTGGAGTGGCGACCGTGTACCGGAAGACGCAGCGTTGGAAGGCCTGCTACAAGATGGACCGATGACCTGGTGAAGGTTGCGGGAATCCGATGGATGCGAGACGCACAGGACCGTTCATTGTGGCGACACTTGGGGGAGGCTTATATCCAACAGTGGACGTCTATCAGCTGAAATGATGATGATGATGATGAATTCTGTAAATAAATTTGTGTTACGGTAGCAAATCATATTTTTAATTTATTAACTTGTACCTAACACTGACTAGCAAAATGCAAAAAAACTCAAATTTCAATTTATCACCCTAAGGTTTCCATGATTTCTTCATGTATATTTCTTACCACAAAAATCTATTTAAGCTTCCTGTCTCCCGAACAAAGTTCCTCCATCAAGAAGGCCGCCAATCTTCAGTCTTATTTGCATCAAATTTTCCATAAAAAGGGGAAGATTATGTTGAAATTTCGCTCCATCGGTATAGTATAATTTTCGTTCCGGACCAAAGACGAGACAGATGGACCAAATTGCTTCGTCAAAATGGTTTCCGTTTTCTACAGTAACTTAAGAACTGATTTGATAAATTCCGTTTTGACTTTTCTTATTCGGTTTCAGCAGTTTGACTTTAATCTGTGCATAATTAGTAAAGTTGAAGACTCTTGGAAATGTGATACATTGATTATGAGATTTATTTTCAACCGAGGGTTGTTCTCGATTAAAAAAACTTTAAAGCTTAACTAAAAAGTTGATCTCACTGATATTGTTGGGGCGAAATTTTATGAAAGTGTGTGTATATTTGTTACTTCTTCACTCTCGAACGTGGGCTTGCGGTCGGCGAGCAATAGTTAGCTCGCCGTCTGACTGTCCGGTAATCGTCCGGACCGAGCCCAAGTCGTCGACAGCGCGTACTGTTTCAGCGCGTCTCAAAGAGATGTCAGCAAGCCGTAGGGGCCCAGCAAGGCCTAAGGGAGACTCGGCCCTGGTATGAAAGGCAACGAAGGAACAGGAGAGGGTTTTTAGTCAGTAAAAGTGTGACACATCCTCCATGTCATTGGACATCATTGGATGATTTTCCCACCGAAAAAAAAAAAAGTATTATATGTATATAGTATAGTTAATTAAATACCTATATGATATCTGTACAAACTGGCCTTTTAAGATGTGAATCAAAAACAACAGTTCTGTTTAGATGACAAACATTCTGGATTACAAGATCCAATATCTTGCCAAATGGGCCATCGACTCAACAAAACATCGTGACATATCATGACAATGTTTATTTTCTCTCATAACGTAAAGTTCCAATTACGAAATCAAATGTAATGTCTCATTGGCAGACTTTACCCACAGACAACTATAATCAAATCAAAAGTTACTTATAACAAATTTTATCACAAAAAAAAATTCTTTCTTTTAATTAAATTTTATGGTCAAGAGTTTTCAAATCATAGAACAACGAACAATTTAATTAATGAGCTCCATCAAAATTCAAAATACATTTATTGGTGTGATTTTTGGTACATTTTACATGAGATCTTAATAATAAATGAATAGTTAGTTCCTCAAAAATATGTTATGAGTTTACATGTGGATGGATGGAGAGGGAGAGGGAGACCAAAGAAAAGATGGATGGATTGTGTGAAGAGTGATATGAAAGAAAAGGAAGTTAGTGATAGCATGACGAGTAACAGGGCAGAGTGGAAGAAAAAAACGTGTTGCGCCGACCCCAAATAACACGGGATAAGGGCAGGAAGATGATGAGTTAGTTCCTCAAAAATCTACCTTAAAGGTGTACACTCTTTCTCATAGTTAGTAATTATTATAAATCAGAATTAATCAACATATTAAAATAGAATAATTATAACAAAACATAACATAACTCAATTAATAGAAATTAGAATAATAATGCAATGTCAAAATGTAATAAATATCAATGTCAATTAACTTACTAAAATAATAATACAATGTCAAAATTAAATAAATATCAATGTCAAGTAACTTACTACACTAAAAATAATAATACAATGTCAAAAATAAATAAAATCAATGTCAAATAGCTTACAATTTATCATTAAGGAATTCGTCAATATTATAATAACATTTCTCCAATAAAAAATGTCTTAATTTACTCTTAAATTGATTAATATTTAGGTCCTTAATTTGATTTGGTAATTTATTAAATATTTTTGGGGCCATACAAAGTATGCTTTTGTGCATCAAGGCGGTTTTTGATGGTCGAATGCATAGTTCATGTCTATATTCTTGTCTGATTATTTTGTAGCGATGTTCAGATGCTTTTCTAAATAGTTGCATGTTCTTTTTAACAAATAAAGCAGTCTCAAATATGTACAAGCAAGGTAAAGTCATAATTTTTAACAATATAAAATAAGGTTTGCAGCTATCAGTTATTTTTATACCGGTAATAGCTCTAATGCATCTTTTTTTGCGATTTGAACACCATGTCTTTATTGCAGGAGTTACCCCAAAATATGACTCCGTAGCGTAGTATAGAATCGACATATCCATAGTATGCAGTGACTGCCGCTGCTTGATTGACTACTTTCTTTAGTTTGTACAAAGCGAAAGCGAACTTACTAATTTTTTTAATTAACATTGAAGTATGCTGTTTGCAATTAAGTTAATTGTCGATTGTTAAGCCTAAAAATTTGGTATTTGCGACTTCTTCAATTTTTTCATTATTAAAAATTACATTTAGTTCCGAATTAGTTACTCTTTGCCGAAAGTTCTTAATTTTTGTTTTCTTCAAGTTTATAATTAAGTTGTTATGCTCCAACCAGTTAACTGCTTGTTGTAATGCATTGATTATTTTAGCTTCAAAGTCTTTATTATTTTTGTCAAGTTCAACAATGATAGTACTGTCGTCGGCAAACAATGTCATAGGCTAACTATAATATAGGTGTCTTCAAGGCTAGAGTGAATAGGCTCTTAATAAACTAGTGCGCCTGACCATCAATGATTGCATCTCCACTTACCATCAGGTGGGATCGCAGTCAAGCACTGGTTTATATCAATTAAAAAAAAAAAAAAAAAAGGATAGGGTATATTCTGGGGAAAGTCATTTATATATATAAGAAATAATAAAGGTCCTAGCACACTGCCTTGGGGCACGCCGTAAGATATTATGCGTTCTTTGGATGTGTATTTTATAACAGTTTTATTTAACTTACAAATTCGACTTATTTCTGTGTGTTGTTTTCTATTTTTTAAGTAAGATTTTATGAGTGATAAGACATTTCCTCTTATACCGTACGCATTTAACTTGCTCAGCAATATTTCATGGTTGACCAAGTCAAATGCCTTGGTCATGTCCATGTAAATTGCTGATACTGGGATTCTTTCATTCATGTTAGCTATGATATCATTAAGAAAGTCATATATTGCCATATTTATTGAATGATCTTTCCTAAATCCTTTTTGTTCTTTTACAAGTATATTATGTTTGTTGAGGTATGCCTCTATAGACCTATAGATCCATTTTTCGAGTATCTTGGATATAACCGGAATGAGAGCTATTGGCCTGTAATTTTTAATGTCTTTCTCATCGTCTTTTTTAAAAAAGGTTTTATGACAGTGGGTCGTCGCCTACATCGTCATTTTTCAAGTATTAAAACACACAATTAAAAAAAAAAATACGCATTGTTACACAATTTTGTTTCAATTGAAAAATACGTAACACCAATATCTAAATAAATAAAAATATAATTTATTATGATCAAATATAAAATTAATAAAAAAACACATTATGATTTAGGCTAGCTCTATTTGACATTATCTGTGGTAATGCGCTAGCCCATGCTTCAAATCACGGTGGAATGTCATTTTGGTGCCATATTACTACTTTGGTACACATGTTGACACGCCTGTATATTGCACATCAGTATGCAAGTAACTTGCATGCTATAGTGATATCCACCAATCAGAACCTGATATAGCATAATGACATGCAAGGTACTTTCATACTTTTGTGCCAGTTAGACATGTAACTATTATATCTATAATAATAATATAATATTCAACAACCATCACACAACGCCGTCTAGTCCCAAGCTAAGCAGAGCTTGTGTTATGAGTACTAGACAACTGATAAACATACTTATATATTTCTAAATACATACATATTATAGATAAATTACACCCAGACACAGAACAAATGATTGTGCTCATCACACAAACATTTGTCCTGGGTGGGAATCGAACCCACGACCTCCGGCTTAACAGTCAGGGCCACTAACCACTAGACCAACAGGCCAGTCAAAAAATCTAAAGGCGGTGCTACAAATACCTATGTGTAGCGCCGCCTTTAGATAAAGTAGTGTATGAACTGGATGTAAGTAGGTTAGTGTAAAAAATTCATAAGACTATTGTAATCTTCAGTTGCGTATTAACTTACTAACTTACACTTAGATTTTAATAACTTTTGTTAAATGACAGTATTATATCATTATATCATTTCAGTCGATAGACGCCCACTGCTGGACATAGGCCTCCCCTAAATGTCACCACAAAGAACGGTCCTGTGCGTCCCGCATCCATCGGATGCCCGCAACCTTCACCAGGTCATCGGTCCACCTTGTAGGGGGCCTTCCAACACTGCGTCTTCCGGTACGCGGTCGCCACTCCAGAGCCTTTCGGCCCCAACGGCCATCTGTTCTGCGAGCAATGTGCCCTGCCCATTGCCACTTAAGTTTGGCAATCCTTCGTGCTATGTCGGCAACCTTGGTTCTCCTGCAGATATCTTCATTTCTGATTCGATCACGCAAGGAAACTCCGAGCATAGCCCTTTTCATTGTTCTTTGGGTGACTTTGAGCCTTCTGATGAGGCCCATTGTGAGCGACCAGGTTTCGGAACCATATGTCATTACTGGCAACACGCACTGGTCATAGACTTTTGTTTTGATACACTGTGGTATATTGGATGAGAAGATACAGCGCAGCTTCCCGAACGCTGCCCAGCCGAGTCGAATTCGACGGTTGACTTCTTTCTCAAAATTAGATCTACCCAACTGGATTATCTGTCCTAGGTAAACGTAATCGTCCACAACTTCGAGTGTAGAGTCTCCAATCTTGATAGGAGTGGATACTACTCGTACATGGTTGTTTATCATGACTTTAGTTTTGTCCATGTTCATTTTGTGACTCACTCTTTATATCATTTACGAATAAATTAATATTGTGAGTAACGGGACCGATGGGAAATACACCATGGTCAGTCGGACCGAGCCTAAGTCGTCGACGGCGCGTATTGTTCCGCGTACAATTCATGGAAAAACCGTAGGGGCACAGCAGGGTCGAAGCCTACTGGGGCTATGAGTTCGCTTCTGAAAGGAAAACTCGGCCCTGGTATGAAAAGCAAAGAAAGAAACTAGAAGTAGGTTTTAGTCAGTAAAAGTCTGACACAAAAGGCCGGGAGATATCATTGGATGATTTCCCACCTAAAAAAAAGTATCACTGGTAATGCAAAATGGATATCCTTTTATTACGAGGCATAAGCACAGCACATGCCAAGTAAAAAAAAGGAAATCCATTTGCATTACCAGTGATACTTTAAGACTGTCACAATGCTATGCAGCTGACGTTTTTCTCAGTCTAGTCTTGCAGACAAACAGATTAACAGCTCCACCGAGCTTGCTTTGAAGAACAAAGACTCACAATTTCCCTCTTTAGCAAACAAAAGGTACTTCCTCGGTACTGATCGGAAACTGTAATTAAAAGGATTCGCTTTTTTAAATGGATGCTAGATATTTTTCGTAGTGAAAGAGAAAATGCTGTTTTATTCTTGGGTAGCTTTTAAAAAAAATAAAACGCTGTCTAAGACTATTACGTTTCAATCAGGAAACGTATAGTGTGTGACAGCGTTTTATTTAAGACCCCTAGATTGTAACTAGCAGGTCCGATCGTGTTTGGAGTACTGCAGTCACATATGGGCTGGTGATGCAAAATGCCATCTAGCAGCTTTGGACTCAGTGGAAAGGCTTGCGAGGAGGCTAATTGGGGATCCAGATTTGGTTAAGTCCAATCTACAAAGCCTCGAGCACAGGCGCAGGGTAGCCAGCCTATCGGTATTTTACAGGTTACATTTTGGAGAGTGTGCGGGAATTGCATGACTTGTTTCCGCCATCTCCTTTTTGCCATCGGACAACCACCCTTACGTTGTTTAAACTTCAACGGTCCGGACTAAGCGTTTTGCTTTGTCGTTTATACCGCGTACATCGAAGGACTGGAACAACTACAACTGAAAGTACCCTATGAATTTTGATTCCCTTGAGAGTGTTGAATTAAAAGTTTTTTGCGTCATAAACGGCCGTATATTTTTTTCCATTAACTCAGATATTTCATTTTTTCACAGCTCCAAGAGACCGCAGACCTGAGTATATGGTTTAAATTATTCCACGCGTTCCCGAGATGAAAGGTCTTGATAGACAGACAGACGAATAAAGTGAATCCTCCGCCCAAGAGCGGGATTTGTCATAAGTTGATTTTCCCACCCAATAAAAAAAAAATACCTCAATTTCAAATCTTTATTGCAAACCTTAATGTTAATTTCAGGTGATAAATAATAAAAAAAATTAAACAATGATGGCCCTGTCAGGTACAGCAACGTCATAAAATGTAGGAGGGCGGAAGAGCGCTAATACAAGTACTTATTTAACTTTCTTGTCTGTATATTTATTATATTGTTTAATTAATTTCAACTAATTACTTATTATTGCTATGAGTCTAAACTATAGTTTTATATTTACAATTAAAATTAATACTTAATGAATATATTTATATGTTTTAATACGTCAGATAAGAAAAAAGTGGCAAAAAAATTGTACAAATTGTTCACATTAATAATTTAAAAAAAAATACAATTTGATATCATTAATAAGTATAAAATGCTACACCAAAAACCTATATATTTTAGTTACCTTTTGCGTTCTAAGATCACGGGTTTCCTTTTCAGAACTTCTTCGTGGTCTTAATGGGCTTCGGCCCTGCTGGCCTCTATGGTTTTGCTGACATCTCTTTGAGGTGCGTGCAGAACACTACGCGCCGTTGACTACTCGAAATGGGTTCCTATCGGACAGCCGGATGGTGAGCGGTTGCTCGCCGTCCGCAAGGGAATTGCCCGTCGACTTCCAACTTAAATACTTTTATTTCTGAGTTAAAATTTATTTAAGAACTTGTCAAAAAAAAAAACCATAACACTTTTATTACTATTTCTTTATCAAATTTAAATTCATTTATTGCAGGTACAATTATGATCCACATAAAAATCATTCGGATTTCATCATCATCATCATCATAATTTCAGCCGTAAGACGTCCACTGCTGGACATAGGCCTCCCTCAAGTGTCGCCACAATGAACGGTCCTGTGCGTCTCGCATCCATTAGACTCCCGCAACCGTTACCAAGTCATCGGTCCACCTTGTAGGAGGCCTTCCAAGGCTAAGTCTTCCGGTACGTGGTCGCCATTCCAGAACCTTTGGGCCCCAACGGCCCTCCGTTCTGCGAGTAATGTGCCGTGCCCATTGCCACTTAAGTTCATTCGCATTTAGATTAAAATAAAATTAAAAATAAATAAATACTAAAATTCTATTAATTAAAACAAAATACACTACACGTACATTAGTTATTACAAACATTCAATCAATAAAATTTTCAAAATTTACTTTACGATACATATAAGGCGATTAGTTAAAGATTTATTAATCTTATATTACATTAAATACATTTTATCGATAGATGGTTTTTCACGTATAGTAGATAATATAATTGAAGGCGACACATTTTCGGTGACAGTATTGGTTAAACAATTTGGCCCGAGAGACAAAACACGTGCTGAAATAAACTTTCGTATTTTAGTCTGAAGTTTCAAACTAAACGTATCATTAAGTCTCATAGGATCTATAACTTAAGTCCCTAGGAAAGTTTGTGAGAAGCAAAAATGAACTTTGCATTTATTTTTTTTATCTCTGAAGACTATCTCATGTCAATTAACAATGCCCATATAAAATTTTATACTATACACCACTAATTATTAATTTGTACAAATACTTAAAGGACTTATTAGAAAAGGTCTCGTTATTATTTATGTAAAGTCTCAATAAATAATATTCATAAACAGGAAAGTTATTAGAGTTTGTTTGTATCCCAAAATGTCACTCAATTTGTGGAAATACTGTACAGGCTATATATTAATTTAATTACGAATGAAAAACATTGGAAAAACATTGCGCGTAGTATTTTCTAGTAGCAATTGTTATAAATAATAATTGATTCAATTAAAAATTTATCAATTATGAAAAATTTTCGTGCACACAAATATGATCAGTAACGGGTACGGATAGAGCCTCATTTTTTTTGTACTAATTAAAAAATAAGGGTGTATACAGTAGTAATATATAAGCGAACTTAATGCGACGATGCATTACCTATTAGACAACCTTTAGATTATGCTACACAGTTTTCGGTGTATAACAATAAATTAATAGTATTAAAAATCAAACTATGTGGCGAATTTGAGTAAAGATATTAATAATATAAAAAAATAATAAAGTGTTTACTGTGTCAAAACTGCATACATACTATATAACCTAAAAACTGTGAGTGACTAAATAATTAAATTTTGAAATGTTTAACATTTCACTAAAGTAAATTAATTGATTAAAAACATGATAAGTGAATGTGGTTCTTTTCATTCTTAATAAAAAATATTTACATAAAGAAAGCAAAAAAAATTGGTACACATAGATACACACAGTGTAGAAACAATTTTTAAAAACATAAAATTAAGAAAACTAACATTGTGTGTTTTAAGGTTGCACCAAATAGGTTCAGTTCAGCAAAATGCCAAACATAGTTGGTTGACGCTGTTTTTTATAGGCACTAATGTTCTAATAGCTCAGTAGTGACAATTGTATATTTTTTATAAAGATACTATCAGACCCGACAAACGATATTCTGATATATAAATTTTCAAAGAAAAAAAATGTGGGTTGGGTTAGGAGGGCAAAAATAGCCTACGACCTCTTATGACTCGTTAAGTGATCGATACTATTACCTTGGTCCAACACACTAACGGGTAGTCAGCCGTTCTAACTAAAATTTCCAACTATTCTTTCAACATCAAAATTCAAAAGTATTTATGTAACATTAGAAGCTAGTGCACGGTTCCAAATTGGTCGTTGCCTATGGAGAAAAACCGGCAAGAAACTCCATGATTACACTTTAAAAAAAAATGTTGTTCTTATAATATTTCCATATTACTGTATTAGTAGACATTATGTAGGGACAGTGTAGAACAGTCAATATTGTACTCAAACGTACAATAAAAATAATCATAATAAATAATGAGTCGTAATAGGAATTAATCTAAGAATTCGCGTGAAATGTACGGAAATGTACGGAGTTCTCACTTTCAAATTAAAATAAGAAAAAGAAATAATTACAACTATCAATAAATAAGACGTTAACAAAATAAATTACAAACGAATTTATGGTAGTTGGGGTCGAATAATATAAATAATATTGCAAAAGCAATGTGTTAGAAAAAAAATGTATATATTACAACAAATGTGGAGAATAACTTCGCCACATTTACACAATATTATGAGTTACAATATTGTAGGGGCCACATGTAAAGAAACAGTCATTGCCAAACAAGCATGTCTTCATCGACTAATATACATGCCATCAATCTAATTGTTTGTCAAATCATTTTACAAGCAACGCTTAAGCGTTATGGTGTTTTAATTTTATTATCATCATCATCATCATTTCAGCCGAAAGACGTCCACTGCTGGACATAGGCCTCCCCCAAGTGTCGCCACAATGAACGGTCCTGCGCGTCTCGCATCCATCGTACTCCCGCAACCGTTACCAGGTCATCGGTCCACCTTGCAGGAGGCCTTCCAACGCTACGTCTTCCGGTACGTGGTCGCCATTCCAGAACCTTTCGGCCCCAACGGCCATCCGTTCTGCGAGCAATGTGCCCTGCCCACTGCCACTTAAGTTTGGTGATTCTTCGTGCTATGTCGGTGACCTTGGTTCTCCTGCGGATATCCTCATTATTTTTTATTTATTATCATATCTGTAGATTATTACTAAAATGCTTCATGTTTTGCAAGCGTTACGTCTTTGAGCATCTCTTTCATTTGTATGCGGTCCGAAAGTGATCGCGCTTTAAGTCCTGTTGTCCTTTTAATTGAAGTGACTAAGGGAAATTAGTTCTACGAGCGTTGTAATTAACAGTTTTTGTATCGAAAGCTTCTTGGCAAAGAAACGGTAAGAACACTTCGCGTTGAACAGAAAATTACGGCCTTCCTTAAAGTCTTTTCCGAGACGATAATGGAATGAACACTGCAGCTGTATTTTAAAAACAGAATGCGATGGGAACTGTTTAAAGATCTTAAAAAAGTAGTGCAGGAATAAATACATACAGTTTATAGAGATGGCACCACTTGCAACACTTTTTACTATCTACAAGGTTTCTTTTTTCGGGTGGGAAAATCATCTAATGACCGGGGGATCCGCTCTTGGGCGCAGCGGGGGATAGTGTCATAGTGTCAGACTTTGACTGACTAAAACCACACTCCTGTTCCTTCCTTGCCATTTTTCCAGGGCCCCGGGGATCTCTTTCGCATCACCCATGGCCCCAGTAGGCTTCGACCCTGCTGGGCCCCTACGGTTGCTGACATCTCCTTGGGGCACGCATGGAACAGTACGTGCCGTCGACGACTTAGGCCCGGTCCGGACGGTTACCGGACGATCGGACGGCGAGCCACCCATTGCTCGCCGTCCGCAAGCCCGCGCCTATGGTGGCCGGAAATCGGGATCGGAATTCCGGCGGCGATTGGACTACCTACAAGGTTGAATTTTAAAGTAAATGTAGAGTCATGAGAAGTATTAAACATAACTGTCGACGTTTTTCCTAAACTATTGCAAATACTAATATTTCTGAACATAACATCATTATGAAACTTCTATGAATAAGTTAATAAAGAACGTATATTAATATTCAAGTTCTTAGTAGCAATCGTAGAGTACTAAACTTCTATTCCAAGTCTGAGAAATATATTCAGTAGAACACTGTACGAACATTACAATTCCTCAGGAATTAATTTGTACGAAACACGTTGATAGCCAAACTTAGTTCTAATAGGACCCAAACTCCACAACATCGGTTAAGTTCGTCGAACTCCGGCGAACTTCGGAAAATGCCGGCTGCATGGGAATCAGACTTCGCTTTTGTAGGGAATTCTTTTGATATGCAATTTTCAACCTTGAATTTTTGATGCTAAAGTTGAAAATCATTTGGAAATTGACACATTTGGGTTTAACTGGGGTATTGGAAATTATGCCGAAGTTTTTGTTCCATCTTAACTTAAATTTCTTTTTTTTTTTGGAATATGAATGTCATTGTTATGTCATTGTTGTTTATTGTCATTGTTTTGTTGTTGTTGACTTAACTGTAAATTGACTTTATTATCATATACCTAGCATAAACTGTCCCTAGGTTCGTGGGAGCCGCGGTACAAGACGGACGCGTACAGCGAGCGCTCTCTCCAGAGCTACAAGCAGGCGCACGGCGCGCTATTATTATCATTATTTTTCAGCTACCCTACTTAGTGAATACTAAATAAACATTGTAAAATAGTAAAATAAAATCATTGGATATATGAAAAGTGAACATGAGTGAGACTAGCAGGCGGTCGCCTCCTTCTGCGAAGCATTACTGCTTCGTAGAAGGAGGCGACCGATCGCGTAAAGCAACGGTTCTAACGCCCCAACCGCAGCCGGGATTTCGATTCCGATTTGCATCCACCGTAGGCGCGAGCTTGCGGTAACCATCCGGTAACCGTCCGGACCAAGCCCAAGTCGTCGACGGCGCGTACTGTTCCATGCGTGCCACAAGGAGATGTCAGCAACTGTAGTGCCCTAGTAGGCTTCGGTCTACTTGGGCCTAGGGTCTGATTCTGAAAGGAAGACTCGGCTCTGGTACGAAAGGTGACGAAGGAACAGGTGTTTTTTTTTTTTTTTTTTATTGGGTGGGAAAATCATCTTATGACAAAACCCGCTCTTGGGCGGAGCGAGAGATAGTGTCAGACTTTTACTGACTAAAAACCCACTCCTGTTCCTTCGTTGCCTTCGTCCCAGAGCCCCGGGTTTCGTTTTCACACTACCCATGGCCCCAGTAAGCTTCGACCCTGCTGGGCCCCTACAATTTGCTGACATCTCCCTGAGGCGCGCGTGGAACAATACGCGCCGTCGACGACTTGGGCTTGGTCCGGACGGGTACCGGACGGTCGGACGGCGGGCTACCCATTGCTCGCCCTCCGCAAGCCCGCGCCTACGGTGGCCGGAAATCGGGATCGGAATCCCGGCGGCGGACAGGGCGTAAGGACCGTTGCCGTTAAGGAACAGGTGTGGGTTTTTAGCCTCTCTGTCTCACCGCTGGGTTTGGGCCTCCCTTTATTCCTTTCATTATTCCCAGCTCTGAACCATTTCTTGCCAATTTCTAATTACTTGCGGATAGATCATTTTGCTTACAAAACCATTTTGTAACAATTTATTCCATGGACATAAAATTTCACCTTTTGTGTACCGTGTCGACGCAAAATGGCGCTGCAACTATCCAATTTCCCAGGCCTATTATTATAATCAAACCTTGGTGACTGCCAACAGGCGTACCTGGCGTTAACAATATCGTTTGTTCCGAAAATAACAACTTACTGAGACAGAGAGACTAAATTGTATCAGCTTAAGTTTTTTATTTATTAAGGGATATTCAAAAAGAACTTATAGAGGTGGGTTGTTTGGTTATACCGGACGAGCCCCAAAAGTATAATGTTTGTGGATTATACCTCTGTGTTGAAATAACGCTGCTAATGTGTACTTTTTTATTATAAAACGTCCCACGCGCGTATTGCTTCGTCGTCATTGTCGTTTAAAACCGGACAAGGGCAGAAAGATGATGATGATCAAAGGACTGAAATAATTTGCCTGCAGCGGTCTTCCTGTCCGATTATAATTTAGCTGTCTACAAGGCTAGTGAGTATGCTCTTAATAAACCAGTGCGATTCACCATCAACGATTGCAAGCAATGATTGCTTACCATCAGGTGGGATTGCAGTCAAGCACTTTTTCTGGAGGCCTATCTACCGGTAGTTTAGACCCAGATCGCAACATCGACGAAAAATTATTTTTTTAAATGCTTTTTACGTGTTTTTTAACAAATATTTAAAATGTGTAGGTAAATATGAACTTTATGTAAATATACTCTTTTTATTCCGGTCTCTTGTAATAAGCCTGCTAATCTCCAGAAGAAGACGTATGTACAATATTTTGCAAAATTTACATAATACCAAGATGGACATAAGATTTTTTTTATTATTATTTACGTTTGATTACTATCTCATCTGATGGTAAGTGATGATGTGGCCGACGATGGAGCACGCTTGCCTAGAAGTAACCTATTCAATAATTTCAGCATAATCAATCTAAGTGGCTTTTTTAGGAGAAATTGTTGATATATTTTTTACTGTAAATAAGGAATGTGGTATTCCACAACGTGGTCTAACCTGTGCACCAAGTTTTATTCAAATCCGTTCAGCTTTTCGAGCGTGAAAAAGTAAAAAAAAACACAAACACACTAAAACTTTTTCCTTTATATCTTCTTGTCTTTCTTGTCCGTCTAACTAATAATTACTCAGTTAATTGATTTATTATGTCACCTAAAAACCAGTTAAAAGTTTCAGGCACTTCAATTCTTTACTAAGTCTCAGTGTTTAAACACAGAACCTAACAAATTAATTGCTGAAACTTATAATCATCCAAGTTTACTTAATATTTTAAAATAAGTAATTATAGATGTCTAAAAGTTTAGTATCAGTTTGTGTTTTAACATCAATCAAAGGCTTAGATTGACTGATTATCCTTAAATTTAGTAAGTATATCGTTTATATTATCTGGGATTTTAGTCAATTTAGCGGAATATAGGACAACCGTCTTCTTCACGAGATGAGCAGGCTTATTACAAGAGATTGAAATAGGTACAGTTTATGTACAAGAATTTATAGTAAAAAAAAAAATACAAAAAATATATCAGACTAATTTCAATGTCCATAATTATTATGTAAGGGACTGAAATAAAAAATAAAAATAACAAAATGAAATAGAATAAAAATATTTTATTCTCAGGCATCGAAGGCCCATAGGGAACTTAAAAACTATGTTAGTATCTAGTACAACTTAGGCACACATATGAACAAAAAAAAAACAAAAAAAAAAAATTAAAAAATTAAAAATATGCTGTATTTTTAATCAATATGAGAAAGATTTTTCAAGCGGCATGTCTGAGATGTAGCTTGATAAACCTTGGAGGTTGAATAAGCCTAAGTATAATTACGCAAAATTAATAGAATGTAAGGTTTATCGTTTTGATTGCATGTGTTTTGTAGACTTTTGTTGATAATCATAAAAAAACGAGCGTAACTCGCCATCAAACTGTAACATGAAAATTATGACAAAAACAACAGAACAGTATTAAATAATTAAAGAATAACATTTAATACAAAAGTAAGTAACATAGACTTGATAAACATCATCATCATTTCAGCTGAAAGATGTTCACTATTGGACATAGGCCTCTCCCAAGTATCGCCATAACGACCGGTTACACTCGGTCGGACCGGACATCGCGTTTCTATTGGAGTCCCGTGAGCCTCACCAGGTTATTGGTCCACCTTGTTGGCTTTCCAACACTGCGTCTCGAATCAAAAAGTATCTTAAGTCGATACTGGAAATATGAAATAACCTAAGGGAAATTTACCTAAAACGTAAAAAGGTCCATTAAGATGATTGATGTAAGGGTATTTTACGCAAAACTTAAAAATTTCCCTTACGTTAATAGGGTAATTTATAACTCTTTAAGAGAAAAAATCTAAAAATTAAATATATTATTAAGATAGCTTAGGTAATATGCAGTTGGTAAGTGTTGGTTTTGGTTCATAAATAACAAAATAAATTTTGAAATTCAATTCAATGTTTTCTGTTTTTATTATCTGTTCTTTATCACCTTGAAATAGTAGCCACCATGTTATAACGCCGTTCGGCTGTGTAAAATAAAGTGACAGCTGTCAACTGTCAACTGATCGGCCATACTGAGCGCATTTGTTTACACAGCCAACAGACGTCACAACGGCAGAGTAAATATGGCGTCCAATGCTTTCTACATTTTCGTTAAATACGCGCAAAATTTGAAAATGTAAATTTTAAATGCATTTTTAGGGTACTTAGCAACTGAATAAAAAAAATTGTGTTTTTTTTTAGTGGTTTATAATTAGCAGTATAGAATCTAAATGCGACTCTTTTCAAAAATGAGTGTAATATCCTATTTATACTTCTGGTATCGATGTGCTGACATTTTTTTTTTAAAGCTTATACTATCCCACAACTGGACAAAGGCCTCCCCAACTTCTTCCAGGTATTCTTTTCCTGAGCCACCTCGAAGCAGTCTTTGCGGTAAGCATCTGGGTCGTATCGCCACCTCTTCCCAGGTCAACGTCGGCGGCGACGTAAGATACTTTTATTGCGAAAGTATGTTTCCTTGGAATTTTCTACTATCACCCAGGCAATGCCACTGGCAGCAACTAGTATACTATAAATTACGGAATGTAGTTAAAAATAATTAAAATATTCGCACTATTAAACCAATTTTGTTTTGACTATTTGCGGTTCGTTGTGCCAACCGCAAACAGTCCGCGGTTTCCAACGTCCGACGCAATAATTTGCTGGAAATTGTTTTAAAACTGGTTATTTAATTAGTTGCAAACACGCTAATTGGATTTTCATCAATTTGTAGATGGTTACAGATAGCATAAGCAAAGTATATAACGTAATCAGCCTTGTAATGTTCCTACTGATAGGAATCAGGCCTCCTCTCTCGGAAAGGGAAACGGCCATAGTTCACCACGCGGGCTCAGTGCAAAATTGGTGGTTTTTTTTTAAATTCTTGATAGATTCGCGCTTGACCGCTATCTCACCTGATGGAAAGCGACAATGCGGTCGACGATGGAGCGCGCTTACCTAGAAGTAACCTATTCACTCTTGACTTAAAGATTCCTAGGTTGTAGCCATCAGGAAACACAGATTCCGGCAAGGAATTCCACTCCTTAGCTGTACGTGAATGTCACATGTCTTCGAATTTTAGGTTCTAGGAAATGCCGGTTTCCTCACGATGGTTTCCTACACCTTTTTTAGAGCAGTGGTGATGAAATAAATTACACAGTGTAATGCGCCTAACTGGGTTTTTGCCCGCGACCCATAAACCCATAAGTCGGGGTCGTTATCACTGGGCCGCCACTTCTCAGGTCAGTCAGGGGTTACAGATAAAATTCATTTTATGAATTAAAATATTTTTTTCAAGATTTCAATCGGGCATTTGTGAATGAAACTGTTTTGATCGCTTCCTGATTTCTACAGGAACTTCGATATTATTGAAGACACAATATGTATAGGTATTTCAAGGCAATATTTTTTTTCATTTGTTATAACTAGTGCTTGACTGCGATCCCACCTGATGGTAAGTAGTGATGCAATCGTTGATGATGAGGCGCACTAGTTTATTAAGAGCCTATTCACTCTAGCCTTGAAGACACCCAAATTATAATCGGATGGAAAGACCTCAGCAGGCAAATTGTTCCAGTCCTTCGATGTACGCGGTATAAACAACGAGGCGAAACGCTTAGTTGTTGGTAGTGTTTTACTGGTTTGTCAAGTTGAAACACGAGTTACAGCGATCCTGGAAAACAAAGAGCAACATAAGAAACTCAAGTGGGTTTTAGTCAGTAACTTAAAGTTTAACACAACTGCCCGCACATAAAAAAGTTGATACCTATCTGTTAAATTTGTTATATAAGGCATTATATGACTTATCGCAAAGTTTTTACAGGGAAAACTAATCTGGGGTACAAGCCATTCTTAGATGAGGTCTTTACTTATTTTTAATAGTGTCATCTTTGGTTTAACTTGGAATTATAATTTTTTGTTGTGCAAAAGAGAACCCCGGGGCCCTAGAACAAAGACAAAGAAGGAACAGAAGTGTGTTCTAGGCAGTAAAAGTCTGACACGCCCACCCGCTCCGCCTAAGGGCGGGAAATGTTTAACAATAACAAAAACTATAATATATTGGGAACGTATGCGCTACATCCGCGCAAAACAGCTAGCGTGTTTGATTTATACCTTCCCGAAAAAAAAAAAAAAACTAGATTTAACCATAAAGTTAACTCTTTAAATCAACCCAAATTAACAGCTTACTCAACGTATAAATAATTATACATTCTATCCAGACTACAAGGTTCTAATGGCGTTCCTAATCAAATATGCATTAGGTCCGCTTTGTCGCTTGGACGTGCGGTTAGCAGCGGTCGCTTCAAAATTTATAGAGTGCGTGAGTTATGTAGGAACGTGTAACGTGGTATCACGCTTGCATTCTTCATGGGGTAGGCAGAGAGGTACCTATTCCTTACAGACTAGATCAGTGGTTCCTAAACTGTCGTCCGCGGACTACTAGTGGTCCACAAGGGTTCAAATATGGTCCGCAAAAGGCCCTTACTTAGTGCCAAAACTGCGTTAATTGGACGCCTTTGCAGTCCCATACAAAAGTGCTCCATTGCCGACCCACACGGTCATCCATGGGGGCTCCGAGTCCCTTTTTTGCTACGTAATAAATATCAAATTCTCAATTGGCACGACTACATGCACACCACTAAAGTTGAACTAGCGACACTGCGCAGGTAATAATCCGGTTTCCGCAACAGGGACCGTTGCACACGACACACGCACTTTGTCACGCGACGGGTGCCCGTTTAACGCAGTTTCGGCCCTAAAAGTTTCAAATCGTCTAACAGAAAATAATTTTGACTTGATCAAATATGAACTGAATTTAATATAATTTAATTCAATTAGCCATAGTTAAAACTAACTTACAAAATAAAAATAAAAGCCCTGAAGTACTAAAAAAAGCAATCTAAAGTACGGCGTCGAGGAAGTCCTCCACATCGTGGGTGTCGACAGGTAATTTACCCAAAAGACTGGCGGCATTGCCACGCTGAATGGCAATGCTTATCCTTTGTCCGGAGTAAAAGCCAGCCTTTGGGTCACGCGAAGTGTCAACAAGGCGTTTTGAAACATCTTTAAATAATTTGTGAGCACTCTGAACCTACGATCCGAGAGTTTCAACCTCAAAACGCTCGAAAAGGTAACTACCAACGAGGTTATTATATTTCTGCCGGTTGAGGTTCTCTGCAGCCGCTGCGGCAGCTCCGGCACAGCACGACGAGCTAGGAAGATGAGATGGCGCAAGAGTATCGACACAAGTAGCGTCCCACACTAAAGGCCTACTCATCTTCCATGGAAATAAAGACAAAATCCGGTCTTTTGCCATCATCACGTGCCAGGCCATGATGTTCCAATACGTTACGTTACGTACGTTACGTTACGTTTAGATTAGATTTAAGTTTTTGTAAAATTGTTACTATAGTGGTGTATAATGATCAAGATTATTAGACATTAATTTATTTTGGTAATGTAAATCAATTTTCTACTTTTTTTTTGTGATATTATTACTGACATAATTTTTATTCATATTTTTTTTCCTTTGCCATTTTATTCAATGACGTTCAAAATAAGTTTAAATTGCGTGCACTAGAAAAGGTCTCTAGGTAAACATTTTTCTCCACTCTTTACTTTAGCGATCAATCATAAACAATGCAGTTCACTATTTCTAGCTGACATTCTCGTACTAAATGGCCGCCCCTGTGGAAAACACCACCTGCTCTCAAACTGAAGGATAAAGTAGCGAGAAATAAAAACTATGAAATAGTAGAAAAGTTTCTAAATTATTTCTTTAATGAGTAGTAGTACAGCTTTTCTTTAAAAATATTATCAAACAACTTCTCCTGCTATCTAGGTGGGCGAGAGGGAGTTTTAGACTTATACTGACTAAAACACATCTGTGTTGTTTCAGTTGCCTTATGCGTTCTAGGAAATCTTATGAACAATTCCGTAGCCCGAGAAATGATACTATTTAAGAACGGCGTTTCAGAATTTTACTGACTAAAACCACACCTACATTCCTTCTTTACCTAGCGTTCTAGGACCCCAGGTTTCCTTTTCGGAAGTCAACCTATTGCCCCAGTAGGCTTCAGCCCTGCTGGGCCCCTACGATTTTGCTGACATCTCTTTGACGTCTTTCCAGCCACTCCTCAAAGAGGGGACTTACCGTATCCATATAGGTGGCCCCTTCGTTTTGAACCTAATGCAGCACACTGTTATAAAAAATGCATATCAAAATAGCACTATCTAAACATGGCGCTAGTTAAATAAAACAAGTTCACTGACCCAATATAACCTAACCTGCCACCATTCAGCTGTCTAGTCGATCCTATTGTTTTAAAGTACCTATCAATTTGAACTACTATGATACAACATAGAAGCATACAAGGTGCACGGAATATACAAACTTGAATGCGCACGGCGCAACCTTGTATTGGACAGAATTTACTGATTATTTACAGTTAGACATATTTTGGGTTTTTTACATTAATGTTTGTAACTGAAAAAAATAAATAACTAGTCAAGTGCGAATCGGACTCGCGCACCGATGCTTCCGTAAAAACTTACCTATGTAAATAATTCAAATCCCGAATCGAATATCGAAGATTCTTCCGAATAGCTAAAAAGTATTTTTTTTGTGACGCAACTACAAATTTACAGTTTTTAGGTTTTTTTCTGTACCTATAGAATAAACTTTATTGTACACCTAAACAATTATTAGTTAGGTAGTTAGTTATGCTGTAGCGACATCTATGGCGTACATCTATTGGGCAGTTGCCCACCAGACATAATACCCGTCTGGTAGGAGGATCCTCCCTTTCCAGTGGAGGTATGTGGGACTTTACTCTCTGTTCCGAATACATTCAAAATGCTATAAGACCTTGCTTGTTGCCAAATTTCAGGATCCTAGGTCAACGGAAAGAACCCTATAAATTTTGATTTTCTATCGAGTGTTAAAACATGCACTTAAACGGAGCCTGAACGGCTTGGCTTATCTTTAGATTGCGTTAACTTTAAAGTTTCATTTTTTCACTGCTGCTGGTAGCTTGAATTATGTGATATTAATTTAAGAACCGCCAAACTTAAGTGGCAGTGGGCAGGGAACATTGTTCGCAGAACAGATGGTCGATGGGGACGAAAGGTTTTGGAGTGGCGACCACGTACCGCAGCATACCGAACACGCAACGTTGGAAGGCCTCCCACAAGGTAGATTGATGACCTGGTGATGGTCACGGGACTTCAATAGATGCGAGACGCGCAGGATCGGTCATTGTGGCTACGTTGGGTGGAGGCCTATGTCCAACAGTGGACGTCTTTCGGCTGAAATGATGACGACGATGATGAATTTCAGCTTCATACTTCCACGCGTTCTTGAGAAAAAGGGTCTTAACAGACGGATAGACGGAAAACAAAAGTGTGATCCTATAAGTATAAGGATTCGGTTTTTGCAGACCTAGGTACGGAACCCTACAAAAGATTTCATGCAAAATTATGTTATTTCAAATTAGCCAGGATTAGAAAAAGGCAGCTTTTTTGCTAACTTGGTTGCACTTTGCGTTTAGGTTGGTAATTTCCTGGTGATATTTTGATTTTCTTTAATCGCATTTTTTGGCCAAAATGTATTTTCCGATAAATTACACAGTTTAGAGACTAGCAAGTGGAAAAAGCATGTTTTACTTTTGAATAAGTAAGCACCATCAAATCTATATCGTACCTATGAGCCTTCTAGTCTGTTCTATAGTCTGTGGCACACAGGTGTGAATGCACAGCATTCGCCGAATGTACATGCATAACAGTTTGAACTGATGGCAGCGAGAACAGCCGTTTGAGCTGGATCGGTGGATAGTAAACACGCTGAATGCTGTGCTCAATCTATCGTTATGTTTGCAGAATTGTTAGGTAAATTGATTTAATGTGTGTTATGTGGGTATCACATCTACTTACTGTATCTATATGCGGTCCATACGGTGGTGACACCCGGGCGTTTCTTCCGCACGAATCCGGTGCAGAAATCTCCCGAACTGACCATGTCCGCTGAGGACCTGCGTCATGTGAAAGGTGAGGACGCCAAGTTATCTTTTCATCCAATCTTCAAAGAGAGGACTTACCGCCATAATTATGGCGTGCCCAATCGCTGGCAGAGCTGCTAGTCACAACATAAATAATAATAAAAAAAAAATCCGCAGTGCAGTTTTGTGGCGAACTGCTGTGCATTAGCGACCCCACGGACCCGATCTCCTGGGAGAATTCTGGTTCTTCATCTCCGGTTTGCCTTTATTTGCCAGCCGTTGTGAATACTGACAAGGAACAAAGCTCCCACCTCTCTCTTGCCTTTATTGGCTGGCTTGAGTGGAGGTTCGCAAGAGCAAATGTGCTCGGGAGAAGGATGTATAATCCAATAAGGTGTTGGTAGGAATCTTGACCTTACTCCCGGGATTGTCTCTCCACTCCTCAAGTACCTCAGGATATGTTGCTTCCTTGTTGCTACGTCACTTCGTGCTAGCGGCCGTTGTATTGGGCCCATTTATTGAGTGTGCAAGTCACCCCCTGCCTTTTTATCGATGGATATTAATAATATTGTTCAGGCAGGGGCCATAGTCTTAATATATTTCCTAGTAACCAGTCCACTTAATATTCCAAAAACCATAGCCTTATAGTCTTTGTTTTCCATATTATATCGCAATAGTTTTTCACCAACTGGGGGTTGTCCTTGGGTGCACTATCATAGCACATACAGGAATAATCGTCGGTTGGTGTAACATTCCATTAAAAGTGACTAAATAGCCTCTGCGATTTGATTTCGGCTCCTCGTACGCCTTCCAAAGGTTCGGGATCTCAGGGTTCTTAGCACAGGTTTCCTTAACTAAATAATCTATTATATGTAAATGAGTGAGAAGCTCCTTTGCGAGAGACTGGAGTTCGAGCGTGGACCCTGTGTTCCAGACCCTCAGCCTCACCTTAAAGATTACAAAAATATGCCTACAGGTCGATAGGAAACATCTGAGTTTAGTGTACAATTTTAAACACATAAAGGAAGAACAAAAGAGACGAGAAGGTTAGTCTGCGATCATGGGTTAAAAAAAGTAGCTGCTACCAGCCAAAAACGGCTGGTGGCCGCTTCTAGCTTTTTGTGGAAGCGTTTGTGGTTGTTGTGATTCATGTGCGGCGACACTAAAGTAGTTTAGGATGGCTGTCAGGCCAAAAGGCAGTCAAGCACTGGTTTATATCAATTAAAAAAAAAAAAAAAAAGGCGCGTATAAATGTATGCGCGTATGTGTGTAATATATAATACCTAATGTAGAAGAGTAATTTCATCGGTATTTACAACTAATTTCTGCCTGAAGCTTTACCAAACTGATTGAAAATTACCCCATGAAAATATACTTCCGGGTTAAAAAAAAATATCATATTTGCTATTCCAAGACATAGTTTACCCATGTAACAAGTTTCATTGAAATCTGTTCAGGCGTTTGAGCGTGAGGAAGTAATAAACACACACACACGTGCCTGCACTCACTCTCACAAACGTCTTTATAATATTAGTAGACAATAGGACTGCCTAAACATATATGGGTTAAAGCCTTTTTTTCCTGCAATACAACACACACAGTGATGCCACATCACAGTGATTAAGTGTTGGATACGTTTTTCATAATAACATTGTTAATTTGTATGTATGTATCTATGTATTTATTTATTATTGTTTTCCTAATCTAGTTTACCATTATGTTGCACCTACCATGTTATATTTCTGCACCACCCTAAGGTCGAATGGTAGAAAATGCCTAAGGCATTAAGTCCGCCTTTGTACAGTCTTTCTTACTAGTGCAAAAAGTTTTAATAAATAAATAAATAGCCTTCATTAAATTTAAACCATATTCTCCTGTGTGACGTCACTGAAAGTATATTATCAAATTTACCTATCAGTTCCATCTCAAATGCGAACCATTGCCGCTTCATTCCGGATGAGTGCGGTTTATTTCAGCATAGGCCAGTTTCAGAGTGCATTGACAAAGCTCTGTTAGTTATTAGCAAACATAGACATAGGTGATATATAGACATTATATTGTGGATAGAACTTAAATAAGAGTGGTAGAGGGATGTAAGGATTGTCACAAGAATAGAAAGGTCTATGCTAATCTCTAGGTTGATGGTAGGATGATGATCATGACAGATAAAGGACTGGCTTCTAAATTGAGTTCGCTGAAAGGACATCAGGCTTAGGTAGAGTTTAAAAAACACTCAACTTCAAATTAGGTTCCTGAGAAAAACCTTCGGCAAATTTAATTTAGGGCAATAAAGAAGTGATTAAGGATAATACATTGTTTCGTAGTGACGAAGGTGACATTACAAGCTTGCGATCAGAAAATATTTATTTACTTATTATTAATCACACCCAAGGCAAAAAACCGTGTGGCGAGTACACCATGTCCTGGAATAAGTTTTTATTTTTAATTATATAAAAGCTATTGCTTGACTGCAATCCTACCTAATGGTAAGCAGTGATGCAATCCTTGATTGTGAAGCGCACTAGTTTATTAAGAGCCTATTCATTCTAGCCTTGAAGATCCCTAAATTATAATCGGACGGGAAGACTGCAGCAAGCAAATTGTTTCAGTCCTTCGATGTACGCGGTATAAACGACGTAGTAAAATGCTTAGTCTGTTATGGCGGTAAGTTCAGTCTTTGAGACGTGACTGGGAAGACCTCACAGCGTCCTCACCTTCCGCATGACGCAGGTTCTCACTGAATACGGTCAGTTCAGGAAGTCCCTGCACCGTATTCGTGCGGAAGCGACGCCCGGTTGTCGCCACTGTGTGAATTAGTCGGAGGATACGGTGGAGCACATGGTAGAGGCATGCCGCTTGGATGAGAGCACCACCATGTTTCTCGTGGGGGCAATCGGTGGCAGCTATCTCTCGCGGCGGGCCTTGGTACAGGCTATGGTCCGAAGCGAGGAGGAATGGCAGGCGGTCGCCTTCTTCTGCAAAGTAGTAATGCTAGCAAAGGAGGAGGTCGCACGCGTGAGGTAACGGTCGTCACCACCGGGATTCCGATCCCGATTTCCGGCCACCGTAGGCAGGCAATGGGTAGCTCACCGTCCGACCGTCCGGTAACCGTCCGGATCGAGTCCAAGACATCGACGGTGCGTATTGTTCCACGCACGCCTCAAGGAGTTGTTAGCAAACCGTAGGGGCTCAGCAGGGTCGAAGCCTACTGGGGCCAAGGATCTGTTTCTGAACAGAAGAAGTTAGTTTTAAATAAATTGGTTGTAAAACAACTTCAGCACCATCCAGAGCGAGAGAGATTGTTACACTTTTGCTGACTTCACTTCCGTGTTCTTTCAGTTGCTCTTTGTTTTCCTGGGGCGTGGTGATTTTTCACACAATCTGGAAGCTCTGGATATCACATCTCTAACAATTTTCTGTTCATCTTCGCTCTAAACACCACACAAAGGAAGCTCAAGCTTGAGCTCAAGTTTCGGTTAGGTTTACGTCAACAACCGAGTATTGACTGATTAATGGACGAAACTCGACACTTAAGTTTGCAACAACCGGCGTAGTCGAGATACTAGATCATGATTGTAGACCGATCAAGACTTGAGGCCGTGATTAGCGTATTATTACGATAAAATTGAGTACTATGTATAGTACTCAATATGTATGTATGTGTAGTATTGAGTAGTATGTATGTTGAGTGTATGTATGTGTTTTGTGTGTGTGTATACATGTAATATCGTTTATCAAAAAATTATACAATGTAAGCCTCAAATCTTTTTGATAATTTTGTATATTTCAAAAAACGATTCGCATTTGTTCAAGATTTAGTGTACAGTCTCATTATTAAGAATTTTATTTTAACCTTCGGGCATCATCATCGGATTCCCGCTACCCTCACCAGGTTATCGGTCCACCTTGTGGGAGGCCTTCTAACGCTGCGTCTTCCGGTACGTGGTCGCTATTCCAGAACCTTTCATCCCCATCGACCATCTGTTCTGCTAGCAATGTGCCCTGCCCTCTGTCACTTAATTTTGGCGATTCTTCGAGCTATGTCCGTAACCTTGGTTCTCCTGCGGATATCCTCATTTCTGACGCGATCACGCAAGGAAACTCTGAGCATAGCCCTTTCCATTGCACTTTGATTAACTTTAAGCCTTCTGATGAGGCCCATTGTAAGCGACCACGTTTCGGAGCCATATGTCATGACTGGCAACACGCTTTGGTCATAGACTTTTGTCTTGAAACTTCGGGCAATGTGACGTAATCGTTCAGGAAATCACAGGTTGAGTACAGCTCATTGAGGAACTGATCTTGGTAACTGAGATTCTGTACTCATGCGTTTATTAAATAATAATAATCTTGAGCTTTTGACGTCGCAATAATGGGGTATTAAATGACATCACACTTGAGGACGTAGTTGACCAACGTTTATTAATATGGACCTCAGTCTATCCGTTACCTATAATAGAGGAGGTTGTAATCGATATGCTGTCAGTATTGTGGTTAACCACAATATGAATAAACCGAAACGGGAACGGATATTGAATTAGAATTTCTATTTCCTTGTACAGTGTCTAGGAAATTTAATATTAATTTGTTTAGGCTTTCAAGGAGCTAATTAATATAATACATAATAATATTCATCACTGCTTAGTATCTATTAAAAATAATAATACCAATTATTCCGTACTTCTGAGAAATGACAATTTATAGAGCCTTGATTACTTTTTAATTAAGTCTAGACTGAATAATTATTATTTCAAGGCGTGAAATAATAATTATTCAGTCAGTGAATATAGTAGTGAAAGTACCTTTTATAAAGAATACGGTACTGTATAAAAAATTAAATTTTATGGTTTGATTGTCATCAGATAGAGATAGCAATAACGTCAGTGATATTTTGCTAATCTTCTTCTTTTCGTGTCGATGTACTCTAACAAATTTTTTTCTGACCAGTATTTGGCACCCTCTACGGCTCTATTATTGACCTCGTATAGATCCTGAAAACTGCAAGTGGTTGTGCAGGATGGACAGCATAGCAAATGACGCATGTCCTGTGCAGCGGCTCCACACTGGGTTAGAGATGGGTCGAGAAAGCCCTTGGCCAAATTGTTTTTACAGCGACCAACCTGGGTCCGCAGTCGGTTAAGAGATTTCCAGATTGGCCACTGCAATTCGCATCCAGGGGGGAGATGTTCTGACGGAGTGATGAAATGTGTAGGAGTTGGATGCTTCTGCTTCTATAGCGGATGCTTCTGCTTCCATCTCAAACTCATTTTGCTAATTAGGAAGTGAGATTTGTAATGCATATGTTGTAGGCATATCGTAATATTGGTTATTTCGTGATACTATTGAGGTTAGGTTATATTAGTATTTTCTTTAATGTTGGTAATCTAATGACTTTTCCCGGTCTGGTTTGAGCGAAGGGGGGGGGGGGAAACTTTTACTGACTGAAACCACACCTGCGCCCTTCAGTTGCCAAAAAAATCGCCACAGCCCTAGCGGGCATTGGACCTGCTGGGGGCCCTTTCGGTTTGCTGACTTCTCTTTGAGAAGCATATGGAATACTAGACGTAGACGACTTGGGTTTGCTTCGGACAATTACTGGATACCCGGAAGTTTTGTGGTATCCATTTTATGAAGTAGCCAACCATCATGTAAAATGACTACATTATGAGTTGACTAGTTCTACAATATGGCTACGACACATACACATAACTCACCTGGCTTACCTTGTATACTTTCAAAACATTCGCCAAGAAATAAAATTTTGCAGCTTTGCAAGTTCCACACCTATCACAATAATATTTCAATAAGTTCTAAAACGCAGTAGCTCTGTAAACATCCGGTATAGAGTAAATCGGATGTGAAACCGGAATGGAACTCAAATAGAACTTGTGCGGTTTTTGTGGCCGACAAGCTAGATGTACAATTCGAACGCAAATCGCCGTACTAGCTAGTCTTGTTAAAACAATATATATATATATATTTTTAAGAGTATACCATGGAGTTTCTTGCCGGTTCTTCTCCATAGAAAATGACCAATATGAACCTTGCACTAGCTCCTGACGTTCTGTAAGTGACCATGTAGGCTAGGGTGTTTCATGTTTTTTTTTTTTTTAATTTTAGATTTTCATTTGATTTTGCTCGAATTCTTGATCAGAAATCAGAAACGTTTATTTCAAATAGACCCATTACAGGCATTTTTGAATTGTCAAAATGCCGACAGGCAAAAAAAAAAACAAGTTAAATTGCACGTTCCTAAGCGTAGATCTCTAAGGAGAAGAACGTGCAGGAAAATCCATGGCCACTCTTTTAAATCATATTAAGAGTTACATCAATCTTGGTTACATATTTCTTGTCGCTTTTATTATGTGAGCACAATGTAGATAAGTAATAATAGTTAAAAAAAAAAAAATAGAAATTCAATTAAGTCAATGGCAGCTAAGAGATGACCAGTCTCAATTGACGGCACCCGTTCACGAGCATTACGCGTGCGTCAGCCCCACTCAGCTTAACCATTTTGAAGGGAACTGAGTGACCCGATAACACGTGCCACATCAGCGAGACATTTGAGTGAGCATGACAAACTCTCATGGACAGTGTTCATCAAAAATCACCATAATCGGTTAATATTTAGAGGTTGCACAACGCTAATACGAACGTCATCAGCGAAGATTCAATTTTTAATGTTATTATTTTTTACAGAGAAGGAAAGTAAGTTCTACTAGACACAACTACACACTAGTAACACTTGTTACCCTCCACTGTTAAAAAATAATAATATTAAAAATTTAACCTACACTGATGACGTACAAGTTGTATGAGAAAACTTTATTGGCGTTGTACAACCTCTAAATATTAACCGATTATGGTGATTTTTTTGTATAAAAAAAAAAACAGGGCAGAGTGGAAGAAAAAAACGTGTTGCGCCGACCCCAAATAACAGAGGACAAGGGCAGGAAGGTGATGATGGTGATTTTTTTGTATAAGGACACTGAGTGGTATCAAATTCGAACAAGGTTAAAAATAGAACATTTTAAAAACATGAAACACCCTAATGTGGGCCTATGCGAAATAAAAATTTGAATTAGAATTTGAACTATCTAGGATTACACAATTTATTATGAATACCAGAATACGTTTGTAACGGTAGTGCTGTTACAAACACATTCGCACACATTCTTACAGTGATAATAATAATTATTATAATCAAATATACTGACTTGGCTCAAGAAGTTACCGACATGTGGGATGTGGACACGGCGATCATTGTACCGATAGTCGTGTCAGCTAATATCTTAATAGACACGAGTCTCGACCAACACCTTATCAGGCTCCCGTTAGGCGACCGGATCAAGGGCTTTATTCGGAAAGAGGTACTCCTGGATACGACTCATTTATAGTTAGGAGGTTGTTTTCTCTGAGCCCTGTTTGCCGGTAGCATGGACCCTGATCCCGATATCCGTAGGATACTGTTTTTGAATTAAAATTTTAAAAACATATTTTATACGTAAATTTACATTAATACAGATATTATTACCATGAAAAGTCATGGTGATAATGATGTCTGTATTATTATGTTATGATGTGTGTATTTATGATTCTATGTCTGTAGTACAGACATATAACTACCTGGTTTTACATTAAATTTCGATACACAAAACATTTTTTTTTACAAAAGCTTTTTTTGAGGTGGGAAATCATCAAATAACTTCTCTCGCTCTATAGTGGAGCGAGAGGGTATTTCAGACTTATACTGGCTTAAATTCTTCAGTTCCAATTTGCTTTTTAGATTTTGGCTGCTATAGTATTTGTATAGATGGGTAGCCGTTCACATCTTGCACCACATGGACAGATTGGACTAGTTCCCACCAAACATCGCGTCGTAGTGGAATTGTTTGCTACGAAAGCGTAGCAGTGACGTACATATTTGCTACGGCACGACGTAACGTAGCAACTTTTATGCGTCACTTGTTATCCTGTGTTGAACGCTTAATACGTTTCTTGGGCTAATCTTGTTATTGAATTTATTATATGCCAACAACATAATTATGTATATTTTCCTTTTGCAATGATCTTTAACGTTTGGTTTTTAATTCATTCGAAAATAACTTGTCAAACTTTGCATTTAAAGTAGCGTGTTGGTCAAAATCAGAGCTGCATTTACTTCAAAAAAATGTATAACAGTCTGTTTAAAATACACTGATCTTCAAGATACAGGATTGAATTCTAGTTTGAAAGAATTCATCACTGATGTCACTTTTTTGGGCAGTAAATGATTTATTAATTCATTTAATACGGTCTTAAGATTAAACTACCTTTTACAAAAATTAGATCGACGTCAAAAAATGAGCATGCTGAAAATACTTCGAAAAAAAAAACATGGCAAGTGCGAGTCGAACTCGCACACTGAGGGTTCCGTATAAACTTACCCATGAAAACACTTCAATTCCCAAATTCAGTTACGAAGATGTTTCCGAATAACAAAAAAAGTTTTTTTTGTGACGTAACTACAAATTTACAGTTTTCAGATTTTTCTTATACTTATGTTATGTGACCTTGCTTCATGCCAAATTTCAGGATTCTAGGTCAACGGTAAGTAACCTATGAATTTTGATTCCCTTGAGAGTGTCGAAATACACGTTTTTTGGGGGTATCTTTTTTCTCGTTAACTTTGGATTTTTTTTACAGCTTTGAGATTACGGTTTTAATTTCAACTGGACACCTCTACGCATTTCCGAGATAAAGGGTCTTGACAGACAGATAGACGGACAGACAACAAAGTGATCCTAAAAGGTCCGTTTTTTCCTTTCGAGGTACAGAACCCTAAAATAACACGTTGACAAAAAGTTGTTCTACTGTACAATATTTACAATATTATCTACAAAATATGCTCACGATCCAGCCACGCGTATCAGCAGGTATTTGCCACCACACACGACTAACCCCTAATGCATTCGGTAAACATTACTAGTACAACATTACACTCACTGGGTTGAGGTTAACGATTTCATAATAGAGCTTCTGTTTTGTCTGGCGTTGAATATTTTGATCGTAAATTTTAAGCTTGTATTTTTTACGATAAAAAATATGTGGCTATAAAAAAGGTGACTGTTCAGGTAATGGGAAATACAGATTTTTGTATAGATGGAAATACTTCATTATTCAAGGCTTAAAGACAGCTAAGGGCCACGGGGAATTTCTGTAAGGGAAATCGTGGTCTTAGAATGCAAAGAGCAACTGAAGGATATCCAACCATCCTTTAGTTGCTCTCCTCCCTTCGTAAATAGTTAATAAAATATTTGGAAAATTTTATTTTATCCAACTCAATATACATACTCGTACATACATTTTTACTGTTATTCATACAACCGCTCTTACACGATCATGAAGTTATTACACATTTTTCATTAGATATTTTGGAAACACAGATAGCTTAGGCTTCTATTGAAACCAATTTATAAATTTGTGTAAAACTAATCCAGTAAAGACCTCTGAAAATTTGCATACCCTTCATAATGTTCTCAAAAAACAAAATACCGATAATATCCTTACATTTTCATCAATCAAACAAAATTCTGAATGATGAAATTTTTTTTCAAAAAGTTTTACAGTTAAAAAAAAATCACGTATTTCTTGGAACGACAGTAACAACAAAAGACAGACACAGAAAGAAACTTTATTTTTATTACTAAACAAATACTAGCAGACGACCTAGCCAAGAAATTTAACCTTCTTACAAAAAGTATTCTTTCATCAAGGCTATCAAGCCTATATCCTCAGTTCATACATCCTAACAACCTAGATATACTTAGGTATGATAAGAATGTTCGGTGACAAAGTTTTATCATGATTGATGATTTTACCAAGTTCGTCTGCCTCAATGACGAATAACATCGTACATTGAATAGCTTCTTTGTTGAAGTTTATTTTCTTCGGTGCTTGATCTTATTGTCATGTGTTTGTAAATAAACGATGCTGTGAAATTTCTTGCAAAGAAGCTAGACCGAACTTCTTAGCCTTCTATGACAAATATTTTTACATAGAAATAACTGGTGTTTGTTGATGGCCAAAGAAAAGATGAATGGATTGTGTGAAGAGTGATATGAAAGAAAAGGAAGTTAGTGATAGCATGACGAGTGACAGGGCAGAATGGAAGAAAGAAACGTGTTGCGCCGACCCCAAATAACAAGGGACAAAGGCAGGAAGATGATGATGATTAATGATATTTCTTCGGTTTGTAAAGGATCGTAACAGTTTATAGTTATTTAATTATTCATTTATGTACGCAACACTTGTGCTACTTATTTTAAAAGAAATTTCTTCTAGCAGGCCTACTAGGAAAGGGCTATGCTCGGAGTATCCTTGCGTGATCGCGTCAGAAATGAGGATAACCGCAGGAAAACCAAGGTTACGGACAAAGCCCGAAGAATCGCCAAACTTAAGTGGCAGTGGGCAGGGCACATTGCTCGCAGAACAGATGGTCGATGGGGACGAAAGGTTCTGGAATGGCGACCACGTACCGGAAAACGCAGCATTGGAAGGCCTCCCATAAGGTGGACCGATGACCTGGTGAGGGTCGCGGGAATTCGATGGATGCGAGAAGCACAGGACCGGTCATTGTGGCGGCATTTGGGGGAGGCATATGTCCAACAGTGGACGTCTTTCGGCTGAAATGATGATGATGATGATGATGAGGCCTACTAGAGGAGAGTTGGGTGAGAGATAAAGAAAAATAATTTTGGTTTCAAATGGCATAATACTCTGTAAGGATTTAAGATAGTAAAAGGAAAAGTGCACCTTGCGAATAACATCATTTCATTGCACTCGCTAAGAAAAATTGCTGAAAACAATGATAGTCTGAGCTGTGTCAGTATCCTAAATGCTCGACTATTGTTTACATGCAATGGTCGAGCCGGAGGTAATAACGTCAAAGTAGAAATGTCAAGCGCAGTGCGATAATATCGACTACCTACGATCATAGCCTGGGACTTAGAAGGATTAACATGTCAGCTTTCAGACTTAGCCCATTGATTAATGCTCTCCAGATCACGATTCATATCAATAATCGTTGAGTCCACGCCATTCAGCAATAATTAACGATAGAGCTGCATAGATGAAACTTTGATATGATGACTTTAGTAACAGCATTTACAAAGATAGTGAAAAGAAGAGGAAAAAGAATGCCACCCTGAGGAACACCGGCAGTAAAATCACACCAATCAGAGAAAACTCAGATAATCTAGAAAATCCTGAGAGCCACCCAAAAATAAGAGTCGAGTCAGGCTGACGCAGACGAAGAGAAGTAAAAAGATTTAAGAACTCCAAGCAGTATGTCGAAATCCACTTTATCGAATGCACAGCCGAAGTCAAGTAGTACAAAAACAGTAAGGAATGTTTTGTCCATAGTCCTGCCGTTATCGTCAGTAATTTTAAAAAGTCTAATTACAGTATATCACCAGTTTGGAAGCCATATTGGTAAGGATAAAATAATAATAAAATCAGTTATCTAGTGATTGAGTAAGAACACTATATTTGGAAATCTTAGAAAGAAATGGTAAAATGGAGATGGGTCTGAAGTGAATGATTATTATCTTCATAAAAGTTCATTGCTCTTACTACAGAAAGAAACAGGAATGACAAATCTGACACACAAAGGAGTGATACGCTTTTACTAAAATCTTAAAAGAAACCAATTAATTAGGTAGGCTTATTTGATACTTTTGTCTAAGATTTCACAAACTGTCCTTGTATTAACCGGCTTCAAAAAGAAGGAGATTCTATGTTCGGCTGAATGTATTTTTTTTTATGTATGTAGACAGATATCTCGGTCCGAATATAGACCGATTTTGATAATTATATTTTTGATTGAAAGGTTATGCTTCCAAGCTGATCCCATTGAAATATTGATGATGAACTTCGAAGATTTGGAATGGAACTCTTCATAGGATCACAGTAGACTGTCGTAACAAGTAAAATTGCTTTGTTTATAGGTGTAGTCGATGACTGACTGAAGGGAAAAGGGGAGGGGATATGTCAAAGTGATCTGATGATGAAGTCCGAAGGTAGGTACCGGTACTCTATAATAAAACAATGTGACCTATCCGTGTTTGGAATTATTAGAATTGTCATGAGATGCTCTCTGGCTATACCATCGAGCTAATCAGATGATGGAAGTTAGGCGCGAAAACTCCGTAATAAAACAATATAATTATCTTAGCCGTGGTTTGACTTATTGGAATTGTTATGCAATGTTTTAATGATTAAATTCTATAGGTATCTTACTAAAGAACTTGCGCACTTTAAGTTTGACTGAGGAGTACTTTTAATAAAAAAAAAAATACAACCGGCTTTGATGTAAAAAAAAACACTAAAACGTGTAAAATAACTCTTATTTCAGAAGTCGGAGTTAAATAACGAAGAAACATAACTGTTATAGAAATATTCACAACAACACAACTGTTTTTATCTTTCCTTTTGCAGGTAAAATTCATTTGAAGTAAGCAGTACCTTTGTATTAATATTTATTATGTAATATTTATTTTTATTTTAAGTGTATATAAATAGAATAGAGCAGTGTTGGCCGAGTGGTAATAGCCCCGACTTACGAGTTGTAGGGTACGGGTTTAAACCCAGCCAGGCGCATTACATTGAGTAATTTATTTCATCACCGCTGCTCTCAAAACGGTGAACGAAAACATCGTGAGGAAACCGGCATGTCCTAGAACCAAAAATTCGAAGACATGTGACATCCACCAATCCGCACTGGGCCCGCGTATTGGATTTCGGCCTATTCCCTCTCCTAGAGAGAGGAGGCCTGAGTCCCAACAGTGGGAACATTAAAAGGCTGATTATGCTATGCTTATGTATATCTAACACTAATATTATAAAGAGGAAAACTTTGTTTGTTTGTTTGTAATGAATAGGCTCAAAAACTACTGGACTGATTTTAAAAATTCTTTCACCATTCGAAAGCTATATTATCCACGAGTAACATAGGCTATATTTTATTTTAGAAAAAAATAGGGTTCCGTAAGATATTTGAGTTTTTCGGTAAAAAGTCAACTAGAAAAGTTACTTATTTTGCGTACGCTGCCTAAACTATAAAAGATAGAACCATAAAATGTTCTAATTAATTGTAGATCTTATAAATATCTACAAAAAAGTCCGCGACATACTATACCTATCTATGTCGAGTGAGGCACAACAACCGTTTTTTTATTTAAAAATCTTGATTTTTTTTTGGACTATATTTAAACGCGTTTATTTTATTCATGCTAATAATCCTTATCAAAATAAATTATTTCATCACTAAGTACAGTTTATGAAGATAATATTTGATCTTTGAATGATTAAAATTGGACGTTTAGTTTTGAAGTAATGGCAAAATTAAAATATTACGATTTCTGCTGCACGGCCCGTATACCAGATTACTGGCATTTTTTGCTCTCTGTAATGAAGATGAATTCGCGAAAAATCTTCTGTATCATGAGGTCCCGCAATACTATACATGGGCAAATAATAAATTCACTAGAAGGAGGCGTGGTGAAGATGTAGTTGGACATCCGGGGATAAAAAAAGATGCCGCTTTAGGTAGAGTCTACGGGATACATCCATCCCAATCATAGTGTTTTTATCTTAGGATTCTTCTGCACCACGTACGCGGTCCGACCTCATTTGCATACCCTAAAACTGTAAACGGTATTGTCAAAGAGACGTATCAAGCAGCTTGCCGTGACCGAGGTTTACTTGAAAACGATGACCATTGGGGTAACACTTTAACTGAAGCTTCGTTATCACATTTTCCAAAAAAACTAAGGGAGTTGTTCGTAGTCCTACTTTTATTTTGTCAACCATCGGAACCATTTAAGTTATGGGATACTTCCAAAGATCAGTTCTGTGAAGATATTACACATCGTATCAGACAACAAAATCAGGATAACACTTTACCCTTCACTGAAGTCATTTATAATGAAGGATTAATTGAAATAGAAAACCAACTTCTAGAATTAAACGATAAAAATTAAAGTGATTTTGGACTACCTTCTCCCGTTCGTACCCAGAATAATACTATTGACACAATGGTACATCAGTATAACAGAAATGATCTAACAGCGTTTGTTAATGACAATGTGCCAAAATTAGTACCAGATCAAAGACATGCTTATGAGACTATAATTGTGGACAGCGTGAACAATAACATGGGGAGATTATTTTTTTGGACGCACCAGGAGGCACCGGAAAGACTTTTCTCGCAAATTTGATACTTGCTAAGATACGGAAATCAGGGAAGATAGCGATTGCAATTGCTTCTTCAGGAATTGCTGCAACTCTCTTGAACGAAGGAAAAACTGCTCACTCTACGTTTAAACTCCCGCTATCCGTATCTTTAGATCAACGATCTACGTGCTCTATTCGGAAAAATGGGCCTGTTGGTAAGTTGCTGCAAGACGCGTCGTTGGTAATATGGGATGAATGTACCATGAGTCATAGAGCTCATGTGGAAGCCGTGGACCGTACTTTAAAAGACCTCCGAAGCTCTGCTAATGTCATGGGTGGTATCACTTTTGTATTTGCTGTAGATTTCTGACAAACGCTTCCAGTCGTCAACAAGGTATGCGAGCAGATATTATGAAGGCATGTTTAAAATCGTCTCACCTTTGGATATCTGTACAACATTTGAATTTGCGCACCAATATGAGAGCTCATCTACATGGAAATACATATAGCAATTTTCCACAGCTGCTGAAACTAGGAGAAGGAATTTTCCCTCTTTAAATTTGGGTACCAATTATGTGGTTACTTTGGATGAGTTTCTAGGCCAAATAGTCCATAATTTAGATAGTCTGATAGATGCTATATATCCTGACATCATAAACTTACTTCAAAATGATTTTGGTTGGCTGTGTTGTAGAGCAATAGCTTCTCTCAGGAATGAAACAGTCAACGAAATAAACAATTTAATTATGCAGAAAGTACCGGGTGAAGTTAAGTGCTATAAATCTATAGACACCGTCACTAACATCGAGGACGCAGTGCACTACCCCCAGGAATTTTTAAATTCTCTAAACCCCGCTGGGCTACGACCTCATGAACTATCGTTAAAAGTTGGCACGCCGATAATGCTTCTCAGAAATTTAAGTCCCCCCAACATGTTTAATGGCACGAGACTTCTTATAAAGGAGCTAAAAAATAATTTAATAGTAGCGAAGATTATCGCCGGCCCTGCAGCTGGTGAATTAGTTCATATACCAAGAATACCCATGATCCCTACTGATTTGCCTATACCCTTCAAAAGGCTCCAATTTCCAGTAAAAATTTCTTTCGCACTAACGATAAACAAATCCCAGGGCCAAACATTCAAATTAGTAGGAATTGATTTACGAAAAGAATGTTTTACGCATGGACAACTTTACGTTGCTCTATCACGGGTCGGGGCTCCCGACCATCAGTATATTTTGGTACCCGAAAATAATTTAACGTCAAATGTTGTTTATAGAGAAGCTCTACAATAATCGCTTTAGTTATCTATCCTAAAACAACGGGTTGCACTCCGGGACTGCCGGTAGAAGTGAAAACTTAGTATTAATTACATTTAAATGTTTCCATCATTGATGGATGTTAAAGTTGTTCTTTAACATCCACAGAAAGACAATCTGTGCAGCCTGCAGCGGATAACGACTGCGTCGTCGATGTTAGTGTCGGTGACTGTGAATCGACCTGGGAATCATTTTGCTGATCGTGTCTTTCCTGGGTAAGTTTTTTGCAGCGGTAACTGACATCCACGCGGGCGGAGCCGCGGGCGACCGCTAGTAAATAAATACTTACAGATACGTACGTATACTAGGTACCATCACTATGATTTCTCGCCTGGTATATCACAACAAAGCGATATATAACTAACGAACCATCGGTTTACATATAATGCGTTTAGTACACAGCATCCATTGATCCGACACATGCCATTTAATTTATGTGTGTTGATAGTATTAAATTAGTTCATAAAGTTCCGTTCTCATGGAAATTTATGAAAATGGATTTATAAATGCGTGATAATTTATAAAATGGATTAAAGCAGATTAATGTACACAACACAAAACCATTTAATGAAGGTAAAATTAAAACACATTAGGGAGTTTAATTTCGTTAACGTTGAAATTAATTTTAGGCATGAGTAGTTAGTATTTTGTCAGGATTTGAGGTTCTTTTATGGTTTTATGTTTTTCGAAATAAGGAAAATTGACAATGTCGTTGACAACTTTTTTTGGTGAGTAATATTTTTTTAAATGACCCTTCAAGCCCTTTAGTAATAAAGGGCTTAAAGTATCATTTTAAAAAGTATGCTAATAACAAAAAAAAATCTTTTTAGGGTTCCATACCTCAAAAGGAAAAAACGGAACCCTTATAGGATCACTTTGTTGTCCGTCCGTCAGTTTGTCAAAACCCTTTATCTCGCGAACGCGTAGAGGTATCGATTTGAAATTAACATATACTCAGGTTTGCGGTCCCTTGAAGCTGAGAATAAATCAAGTATCTGAGTTAACGAAAAAAAAAAAACGGTTGCTTATGTCGCAAAAAACGTATATTTCGACACTCTCAAGGGAATCAAAATTCATAAGGTACTTCCCGTTGACCTAGGATCTTGAAATTTGGCATGAAGCAAGGTCTCATAGCACAAATATAGAAAAAAATCAGAAAACTGTAAATTTGTTCTTATGTCACATAAACTTTTTTTACGATACGGAAAAATCTTCGTATTCGGGAATTGACCTGTTTTCATATGTACTCGTAAGTCTGTAGGGAACCCTGAGTACGCGAGTCCAACTCCCACTTGCCCGAATTTATTTCCGGCGGGATCTCATGGGGGAATGGCGACAGCGACTGTCCCCTCTTTGAGGAGTGTCAGGAAAGACCTCACGGCGTCCTTACCTTCTGCGTGACGCAATTTCTCACCGGACATGGTAAGTTAGGGAGGTTCCTGCACCGGATTTGTGCGGGAGAAACGCCCGGGTGTCACTCATGCCCCAATCGCCGCTGGGATTCCGATCCCGATTTCTGGCCACCGTAGGCACGGGCTTGTGAACGGCGAGCAATTGATGGCTCACCGTCCGATCGTTCGGTAACCGTCCGGACCGGGCCCAAGTCGTCGACGGCACGTACTGTTCCACGCGCGCCTCAAGGAGATCAGCAACCGTAGGGCCCAGCAGGATCGAAGCCTACTAGGGCCATGGGTGATGCGAAAGAGATCCCCGGGGCCCTGGAAAAATGGCAAAGAAGGAACAGGAGTGGGTTTTTAGTCAGTAAAAGTTTGACACTATCCCCCGCTTCGCCCAAGAGCCGGAGATGTCATCATCACGAAAAAAAAATACCTTTACCCAGGTAAAAACAAATGTAAACTAAATTACGAACAAATTGTCGTATATTACTATGTCATTATCTTGATTACCCTAGCAATAATGATAAAGTAATTCTATCGATGGGTTAGTGGTGAAACGCAAGTCAATAATATGAAAAAATATATTTATTAAAAAACTTAGGAGGGATCCATAAAAAATAGATTATTATAGTTAACTGGCTTTTAAAGCCACTTAACTTATAAAAATAGGAAGCGTTAAAACCTTGCTCTCAAGTAAAGTGGATCATATTTCCAGCTATAATGATCGTAGCACGATGAAGAGACTCGATGCTTACTAGAATGCTTGAATCTGCGAAATGTGGAATACCTACCTATCTGTATGCTTAACACTTAAGTTAAGCCAGCAGCAAAGTATTTTGAGCACACTTCTAGTTTATTTATTTATACTTCATGTACAGTAGTAGAATGGATAAAGTGAGAAATGAATATATTAGGGGAAGTTTGAAAGTGGCGCTAGTGACTGAAAAATTGCAAACTTAATGCAACAAGGCATTCTCTACCAGTCAACCTTTGGGTTAAAAAAGACAACACTGTGGTAGACTTGCACAATAAACAAATAACAGATGCTTCAAACAGAAAAAAATAAAATAAAAAATAAGTTATTTATAGTAATAAAATACCTATATATGCTAAAATTATAAAGTAATAAATCTTATGAAAAATATCAAATCATTAAGAGAACTTAATAATAATTTTGACGAAGACCAAACTAAAGTTGAGAGTACTTCAAGTAGTAGTTCCGAATTTAACAGCGATGCGTAAAAAAATTAGTTAGAGGAGAAGGTATTGTTTTAAGTGCAACGTAAATAGGGTCTTAATAAACTAGTGCGCCTCACCATCAACGATTGGATCTGCGTCACTGCTTTCCATCAGGTAGGATCGTAGTCAAGCACTGGTATATATAAATAAAAAAGTGCAACGAATACAACAATATGTACAATAATAAACGCAGGTACTGAAAGCAATATGTTCAGAATCGGCTTTTTAATCGATTCCAGCTATCTTCGAATCGATTCCAGATATTTTTTTAATATAGGTAATTTTTAGGGTTCCGTACCTCAAAAGGAAAAATACGGAACCCTTATAGGATCACTTTGTGGTCCGTCCATCTGTCTGTCTGTCTGTTTGTCTGTCCCCTTTATCTCGGGAACGCGTGGAGGTATCGAATTAAAATTAAAAAAACTCAAGTTTGCGGATTCTTGAATCTGTTAAAAAATCTAACTTTTGAGTTAATGAAAAAAAAGATAAAAAACGCACATTTTGACACTCGAAGAAATCAAAATTCATAGGATTCCCATTGACCCACAATCCTGAAATTTGGCATAAAGCAAGGTCTTTTATCACAAGCAAGGTCGTATAGGATTAAATATGAAAACTGTAAATTTGTTGTTACGTCACATTTTTTTTTGCGATTCGAAAATATCGTCCGAGACTTCATTCCGTAGTCGAACTATTTATATAGGTAAGTTTGTACGGAACCCTCAGGGCGCGAGTCCGACTCGCACTTGCTCAGTTTTACTAAAATAATTAAGAATTATTTTAGAATAAAAGTTACCTGTTTTTATAAATTTTTGATAAATATTGATTGCGTCACTAGCGTGTTTGTGCGTATTAGTATATACATACTACTACCGATGCGCTACCAATGTAGTGTGCATTGATGCCCATATTATTTGCGCAAAATTAAGATAACTTTACTTGTATACATTTTTGTTTTTGTTATACTAGTACATAAGAACGATGTCATTTATTGACAGGTTTTTGATGTAAGTACTCTCTTTTCTAATTTGAATGTGAGAACACTGTAGACTCTACAGATTTATAAATTATTTTCTATTTAGAAAGAAAACTAATTACACTTTGTCCAACCCAGCTCTCTAACCCAAAACATCATGCTCAATAATAGTGCTTGCAACCACTTGATCAACGAGACAGTCATTAAAATCCTAATAGCTTACCCTTGTACAAAAAGACAAAGTCGCAATATATATTCATATTGAAAGTTCCCAAAATGATTTATCTGCCTTCATCAACAGCTGAGCCGTGAAATTTGATATTGCACAGTGAACCGATCTCGCTCAGTCCATGGACGTGGACAGAATTTGAAAACTGAATTCAATTTTTACGTTTTATTATTTTGTTAATTTTTTTTTTCAATGATTCGGTCTGTTTGATATTGAGTGTTAAAAAAAATTGTATATGAGTTTTATTTTCGTATTTGGAAATTATTGTGAGCTCTCACAGATGTCGATTTACTTTAGTAAATTAGTGTTTTAATAAAAATAATTTAATTACAATATTTTTTACATGGTTTCAGTTTATTTAAATTTTAAAATTTTTAGTTTTATTTCTTACACGGATATTACAACGGGACTTTTAAGAAACCATAAAAATATTTGGTTACGTTATGAATTTAGATAATTTTAGTATGACAAAATTTATGGGACCTTTTAAGCCTTGTATTAGTACATTGCAGTATTTCTAAAGTTGAACTATAACAATAATAATGTCATGCAAATGTTTTCGAAACCAAGTAAAAATGCAAAAGCATAAGAAAATTGTTCATTACGAAAACTTTTGAAATATTTCACGTTTTTCAAGTTCTTCAGTAGCTAGGTACAGCTGATGGCTTTACTTAACTTTTAAACCATTAGTTAAAACAAGACACTCTACAAAACTTTTAAATATTTAACCACTGCTGTAACCTAAACTTTGAAGGATATGAGGTCTTGGTAATTGGCCTCGAAAATCTAAAACCATAAGGGTGCATTTCCACTGACGCAGAGCTGAGGCCCTACCCCCTACGAGCCCTTGATGCGATCCATTTTACGACCCGAACTGAACTGTTAAAGGAATAAAAAAAAAAAAAAAAAAAAAAAAAAAAAAAAAAAAAAAAAAAAAAAAAAAAGTTATATAACATTATTTTCAGTATATGCGAAATTTAAATCTAAATGGTTCAGAATAAGTAACTGAATCGATTCCAATATTTTTACACCATGTTATATTTTTCCTGATAGAATAGAAATAACTAGAACAACTAGAGTAACACACAAAAAAAAACATCAAAAGCATCAAAAAAACAAAACAAAAACACCGAAAAACAAAAAAAAAAACAAAGAAAACACAAGAAAACACTAAACTTGGATAGATTGAAAGAAAAAAACGTGTTGCGCCGACCCCAAATAAGATAGGACAAGGGCAGGAAGATGATGATGAGATGATGATGTTATATTTATCCCAAAAACATTTTAAAAAAAGTCACAAGTTGGACACCGCCGAAACAAAGTACAACAAAGGTCTCGGATGACTCGGTAACCATATATTTTTACGGACAACCAGCTAGCAAAACAAGCTTATAACTTTGTGATTTTTTATGATACAGTTATGAAATTTTGTACAGTTTCGGGTTTCACATATACTAAAACTAATGTTGTACAGGATGTACAGCTTCATTTTTCTTTCTCGTTCATACGCTTGACATTTTTACACGTCATGGTAAGGCCCCTGGGTAGTAGTGAAGAGGAGCGGACCGTGAGTTGGCCAATCACAGTGATCGAAATTTCCTCTCCGCATCAGAATAAACAGTGAAGCGAAGTGGAGCTGAGCGGACTTTCAAATAAAACAAGTGCACACGTGGGCACGAGCTGTACAGAACAAAGTTAGGCGCCAAGCGGAGAGCACAAAGCGTAGGGTAGTTCAAATCCAAATAAAATATAATTTAGGTTTCTTTAAGGCTAGAGCGAATATGCTCCTAACAACTATTGCATCACTGCTTACGAACCACTAATATTTATATTATTAAAAAAAAAGACTTGCCACTTTTGACTGCTCATCGCGGCTCCACTCCGCCCAGCTCGGCTTCAGTCGAAACGTACCCTAAATAAGTTCTAAAAGGATTTTGCTGTCAATGTCCGAGTAATAGTTTTATTATGACGAGGTTGAAGGACACTGATACCTTTCACGCTCACTTTACCACAGGGAATGGGCAGGACTTTAAAAACAACATCAAAAAGTCACCTTCATAGATGAGTAATATTTTCTTCTTTATTGATAGAACAGCCCACGTCTAGCCTCTAGACACCGAATAACAAAATAAATTGTTGTCAAGACCCTTGACTATAAAATTGGACAATTGATGAACCTAAACTTTATATAGAGGAATAAAAACTATTTACTAGTATCAGAATAAACATGCACAATACAGCATGTAACATAATGACGCATAATTTTTGAATAGGTGAATCATTTTAGGATAAAAATCACTGTATTTATTTGTGTGTACGCAGGTACCGATACCAATGCATTAGCAATATAGTGAATCAATGTCTCTAGTATTTGCCTTCAAGAAGGACAACTAATTTAATAAAAAATAAAAAAGACAGTAAGCAAAACGTGATGTTAAGACGATGAATAGTGGTGAAACTGCAATGCTAGTCAAAAAGACGACAGCAAGGGATCACGTTTTAACACCATTAGAGAATTTCTGAAAAGAAAACCCGTGATCCTAGACCTTAAAAGGCAACTGAACGAACATAGGTGGGTTTTGTTTAAAAAAAAAGAGTATAAATAGTTGATGGAACGACCATTGCTTATAGACTCGAAGATTCATTTAATATTCTCAAATGAAGGTACAAGAATAGCTCATGTTGCAGTGAAAACATTAACTCGCCAGGGTTAGTGCAAGGCCGGCTACTTAACATTATTTATTCAACCTGTGAAAGAAGTACAAGGGTAGCATTATTTGTCCTTTGTAGTTAAAAATGAACAACGTTTTCTATGTATTAGAAACTGCCGGTTTCGTTCACGTTCAAGTAAAAAAATATCCTAGGAAACGTATTTCTGTGAAAAAAGCCATCCAATATGTTATTTCAGGAGCCTTACCATGTCATATTAACATGTCAGTCGTGTGAGTGAGAAAGATGTTTGGAACTATACACCTTGTATACAAAAAGTTAGGAGACAGACATAATTACTACACTCGACAAGCCAATAAGCTAGCTGGAGTACCACATCGACTGTCAAAGTCTGATAAGCACATTATAGGACCCAAAATATTCAACAAACTAATGTAATCGTCGTATCGTCGTCGTCGTCGTTTGCGCCTTGTTCCGCCAAATAAAATGTTTTTCTTTTTTTTGTTTTCTTTGTTTTCTTTTTGTTTTCTTTCTTTTCTCCCTTTTCTTTCTTTTCTTTCTTTTCTTTCTTTTCTTTCTTTTCTTTCTTTTCTTTCTTTTCTTTCTTTTCTTTCTTTTCTTTCTTTTCTTTCTTTTCTTTCTTTTCTTTCTTTTCTTTCTTTTCTTTCTTTTCTTTCTTTTCTTTCTTTTCTTTCTTTTCTTTCTTTTCTTTCTTTTCTTTCTTTTCTTTCTTTTCTTTCTTTTCTTTCTTTTCTTTCTTTTCTTTCTTTTCTTTCTTTTCTTTCTTTTCTTTCTTTTCTTTCTTTTCTTTCTTTTCTTTCTTTTCTTTCTTTTCTTTCTTTTCTTTCTTTTCTTTCTTTTCTTTCTTTTCTTTCTTTTCTTTCTTTTCTTTCTTTTCTTTCTTTTCTTTCTTTTCTTTCTTTTCTTTCTTTTCTTTCTTTTCTTTCTTTTCTTTCTTTTCGTTGGTTGCCTCTGCTACGATCTCAGAAAGCTTTTTATTTCATAGAGGAAATGCTAAATAATAAAATATTATATATTACATTAACTAATGATAATGACTAATCACTTTTAATCTATTTATTTCAATGACAATCAATTTTTTTTTTAAATCATTTCATTATTATTTTATATTTTACCATGATTTAATTAATTTTAATGAAATAATGAATGGGCTGTAATTTTATGTTATATTTTTTTTATTTATTTGATGAATTCATTGTATCAATAATTTACACAACACTGTATCAATATTTTATTTAATTAAAATATTTTGTGACTTCTACATGTAATTATGGATTGTGGAGCTATCTCCATCCCTTTTAACAGTTCAGTTTAGGTCGTAAAATGAATCGCGTTAAGAGCTTGGGGTAGGGCTTCTGGACAAGGTCTATACGTGAGTAAATTTCATTCAAACACCTTTAACCTTTTGAGCGTAAAAGAGTAACAGATATACACACATACTCGTACGTACAAACTTTCATCTATAAAACTAATTAGGTTCTGCCAGTGGCTTTGGTAGCATAAAAAGAGAACTACATTTGACCGACGCACAAGTGTGCCACGCCTGCCCCCCTAGCCAAGTGACAACCGTTTCGTTTCGATTCTCTTTTCGTTGATCGCCTCGAGTCGGCCACGCCTCCCATTCCTTTGATACCTGATGACCTGATATCATCTCAACGCTCAGTCACGTGGTCAGAACAGAGGAATCGGAGGCGTGACCTACTCGAGACGTTCGGCGCGAACGATACGATTGTAACTTGGCTAGGGGGGCAGATATCTATATGTATTTTCTAAATATGTATTTCCAAAATATGTAAAGAAAGATGTGTAACAACGTCATGATTACGTAAGAGCGATTTTATGGAAATGACTCTTGGGTTGGGCGCTTTTAAGAGTCAGACAGACCACTGAGATTACCATCAGAAAACGTTAAAAAAAATGCTGCTATATTTAAAAACGCTCATTTTTAATACTGATTATTCTGTAGAGGCGTGCACATGACGTGCGTTCTAACTCTTCGTGCGTCTGACGGAACACTGCACTAGACATGACGTGCTTTGAGGCGATGTGTCATATCACTTTCATACAGTGACTGCTTTATAAGTAAATATTTCGCTAAGCTAATGGGCGGTAAGTTGGCATGAGTTACGGCAATCTGTCTGTCTGTCATTTTATTGTAGTTTGCATGACACTTTCCAAAAATAACGCTATGTATTTTAATTAAATATGGAGTTTTCAAGAGTAAAATATCGATACCATTAATTTCTGGGCAAAGTCACTAAATAATTGACTTTAACTGTTAGAGAGCTCTACTGTCAATAATTAGTCCTAGAGATGGCACCCATTTTGTTAAATGACAAATCATCATCAACATTGATGATTTCAACTTGAAATTTTGTGAGTCCGAAATAAGCCTGTTAGTCTAGTGGTCAGTGGCCCTGACTGCTACGCCGGGGCTCGTGGGTTCAATTCCCACCCAGGACCAATATTTGTTTGATGAGCGCGATCATTTGTTCTGGGTCTGGGTGTAATTTATAATGTATATGTATTTAGAAATATACATGTATATTTATCAGTAGTCTAGTACCCATATTACAAACTCTGCTTAGTTTAGGACTAGATGGCGTGTGAAAGTTGAGGAATATTATACAATTCACTTCTTCTTTGTTTCAAACCTTCTAAGCAAGCGTGCTCCATTGTCGGCCACATCATCGCTTACCATCAGGTGAGATAGTGGTCCAACCCGAGTCTATCAATAATAATTTAAAAAACCAATAGCTTATGTTATTATGGTTACTTAAAAGCATAGCAATTTAAAAAAGTCGTCGGTACTAAGTGTAATAAACTCGTCAAAAGGAAGCTTTCCACGAAGTTTCAATTATGTAGGTATTTAATCATTTTACAAAAAGGGTCTAAGCTTCGTCTATTATGCCACTGCTTACAACATAAGAAGACTCATTTTTTAATATTTATTATAGGTATACTACTAGACATATACACAGTAGTCGGTTACATGAAATATAGTAGAAGTTTCGCCTTAGGTGGTAATAATATTGTTCATAGTAACTATAATATATTGAGACATTTCTGTTCCAAAGGGTGACAAATTGGGAGAGAAATTGCTACATAACATTTCCGTTAATTCCGCCTCTTGGCCAACATTCTCTAAAACTTCTAATCTAGCATAATCAATAACCGGTCGGTTGATAATTTTTCATACATCCGACAATACGCAATATTGTGGATATCAATCACGGTACCAAACAATGGTAGAATGCCATGAAATATGGGAGGATGCTCAACGTTACGTTTTTAGGAACAAAAGGATGAAAAAAGGGTATGGTGGAGCGTTTTAATGGTGGGGTTTTTGTATGGTTAGGTGATATTAAAAGTCTAGTTCGGCTTCTAATTTAACCATGTTGCCAAGTAAATTAGTATTTTTATTTATATGGGGTGACTGCCTATCAATTTGACTTCTATAGTTGATTTAAAAATTATTTTAAACTAGCTTTTGTCCGCGATTTCGTCCGCGTAGAAGTCGAAAATGGTTTAATTAGGTTTTTTGAGATACGAAAATATGAAATATTATTTATTATCTTCGTCGTGTGTGATAGTCCATTGAATTGTATGGCGAGCGATATTGTATCATAGGATAAAATATTGTAGTATCTTAGCCGTGTGCAGCGTGTAGTGATTATTTGCGGTTGGTACAGTAATCTGGTCTAGGGATCGAACCGCAAAATTAAGTTTGTTTTTTTTTGTATATACTTTTCCAGGATAAAAAGTACCCAGAGTGGTGCCCAGTATATTAAATAATAATTATACCAAGTTTCATCGTAATCGAACCGGTAGTTTTTGCGTGATGCCTGAACAAACAGACAGACAGACAAAAATTAATCACATTTTTGGGTTCGGTGTCGGTCTAATAACACTCCCTGCCATTTATTTGTTTTGATATTTTTAATGTAGAGAATTTTCACTTCTACAAATTTATTATAAGTATAGATGTATGAAAGTTAACATGTCTTGGATAAAATGTAAGTTAACGGAATTTCGGCCCCTAAGATACGGGCGCTGCTTAGTTTGGGGCCCGTTGTTCAAATAAACGTTAATTTAAGCAGTTACTGTTAGAATAGAATATAATTTTAGTATTCAAATACACTGTGTAACACTGACCCAATAAAATTATTTTTTAAATAGTTTTTTTTTTAAGAATTATTTAAATTTATCTAATCATCATCATCATTTCAACCGAAAGACGTCCACTGCTGGTCATTGGCCTCCCCAAAGTGTAGCCACAAGGAATGGTCCTATACGTCTCGCATCCACTGCATCCGTTCTACGAGAAATGTGCCCTGCCCACTGCCACTTAAGTTTGGTGATTCCTAGGGCTATGTCGGCGACCTTGGTTCTCCTGCGGATATCTTCATTTCTGATTAGATCACGTAAGGAAACTCCGAGTATAGCCCTTTCTATTGCCCTTTTGACTGATGAGGTCCATTATAAGCGACCACGTTTCGGAACCACATATTATCACTGGCAGCACGCACTGGTCATAGATTTTCGTCTTGAGACACTGTGATATGTTGGACGTGGAGATACCGCGCATCTTCCCGAACACTGCCCAGCAGAGCCGGATTCGACGATTGACCTCTTTCTCAAAGTTACACCTACCCCGTTAGTTATCTAAAAACCCTTTCATTACATGGGAAATCATCAAATGACTTCTTCCGCTCCGATTGGAGCGAGAGGAAATGTCAGACGTTTATTGACTAAAACCCACAGAGTTCTTTTAGTTGCCTCTTGCGAGGACCAAGGTAACTCTTTCGAACAATCTGCAGCCCTGGTAAGCATCGGCCTTGACTATCCCCGTCAATGTTCAAAGATTCAAAGCATTTTATTTCAAATAAACTATTTCCAGGCACTTTTGAAATGTCAAGAAGTCAGTCAGTCAGAAAAAATTGATGCTAATAGCACATTCCAAAGCGTAGATCTCTAAGGAGAAGAATGTTCAAGAAACTCCATGGACACTCATTTCAATCATGTTATGCATTACAAATATCTCAGTTACATGTTTCTTGTCGCTATTATCAAGAGAGAACAATGTAAATAAAATAAAAATAAAAAATAAATATAGATATTAAAATAGCAACTGGCAGCTAAGAGATGACCAGCCTCAACTGACAGCGCCCGTTCACGGACATGACGCTTATATTTGGACTACTCAGCTCAACCATTTTGAAGGGAACCGAATGATTCAATACACGCGCCAACATCAATGAGACATTTGAGTGAGCATGACAAACTCTCAACTGCGTAACATCTCTTTGAGGCGCACGTGGGACACAACGTTCTGCCGACCCGGGCTTGATCTTCACCGGACGGCAAGCAATGGGTAGCTCGCCGTTCTATACACTAAATCACCTGTACTTATTCGTTGGTTAAAGCAAAATAGGTTTATCGGACATAAACATATTCAATATTATAAAAACCACTCCAATCAACATTTTTCTTTATTATACCAAATATTGCACGCAGTTTCAGTAGGTAACGATGTTAAGGTGTTCATACCGTTACAGCTCATTTAAGTACTTATTCAGAATGTCTGAAGATGGTATAAAAATACCAAGTTAGAACGTATATAAACTCCCCTAACTATAAAATATGTATGTAAATATTTTTAGGGTTTCGTACCTCAAAAGGAAAAAACGGAACCCTTGTAAAATCACCTTGTTGTCCGTTTGTCAAGACCGACCGTCCGGTAGCCGTCCAGGCCGAGCTCAATTTGTCGACGGCGCGTACTGTTCCACGCGCGTCTCAAGGAGATTTCAGCAAACCGTAGGGGCGCAGAAGGTCGAAGCCTGGAGCCAAGGGTCTGCTTCTGAAAGGAAGACTCGGCCCTGGCATGAAAGGCAACGAAGGAACAGGAGCAGGTTTTTAGTCAGTAAAGTCTGACACACCCTCACGCTCCGCCCAAAAGCGGGAGATGTCATTGGATGACTTTAACATCAAAAAAAAAAAATTCTGCATCCAGTCACACTTTAAGTCATCCCCAACACAGTTGGGACCAGGTTAAAAAAATGAAGATTCATAATCGTCAGCTTTCTGCCATTGTCCCATATTACTTGTGGTCGGCACGAAGCGTGTTTTCCTTCCATTCTATCCTGTCAACCATCATGCTATCACTGATTTACCTTTTTAGGGTTCCTTACCATAAAAGGAAAAAAACGGAACCCTTAGTGATCCTATCACTTTGTTTTCCGTCTGTCTGTCAAGACCCTTTATCTCGAGAATGCATCTAGATATCGAGTTGAAATTAAAACCATATACTCAGGTCTGCGATTTCTTGCAGCTGTGAAAAAATCAAACTTCTGAGTTAGCGAAAAAAAAAAATTATGTTCCAAAAAACTTATATTTCGACAGTCTCAAAGGAATCAAAATTCATAGGGTACTTACTTCCCGTTGACCTAGAATCCTGAAATTTTGCATGAAGCAAAGCCACATAGCACAAGTATAGGGAAAAATCTGAAAATTGTAAATTTTTAGTTACATCACAAAAATACCTTTTTTTTTTCGATTCGGAAAAATCTTCGTAACTCCATTCGAGAATTGAACTGTTTTCATAGGTAAGTTTGTACGAAACTTTCAGTGCGCGAGTCCGACTCGCACTTGCTCAGTTTTTTTTAAATTGTCTGTTAGTTCAGGATGCCAGTCAGAGTGGAAATCTCCTCCAGAGAACATATTTTGTGGTTGATGTATCAATACATAATTATAATTATAGAGCAATAGACAAACTATTCCAGACTACGCAACTGATTAATTATAATGGAGGCTTTAGGTATTCAATTCATAACGAGAAGTTCAATTCATAAAGAGACAGTTTCTAGGCACAGTTTTCCTCACGAAGTCTAAAGATAAAAAAGAGAGCTTTTGTTTTTTTTTTTTTGTGAGTAGCTTCTCGCAGGTTAACCTATCGCCCCTTAGCTTACAACACCGCTCAAGTCGAAAATTGTCGGTTTTCAAATTTGAATGCCTTTACATGGAGCTGCTCATTACGCGTCTAAACATTGGTCACATGATATAGATTTCATCCAATCAGAAGCCATAATTCGAAAAATAGTGACAGCGTGCAAGTCGGCTGGCCTCTCAACGCCGCACAGTTTTTTTTGTTTCCTGTAAAATCGAAAATTGGTGGTTTGCACATTTTAACGCCTTTAGATGGAGCTGCTCATTACGCGTCTAACCATTGGTCACATGATATAGATTTCAGCCAATCAGAACCCATAATTCGAAAAATAGTGACAGCGTGCAAGTCGGCTGGCCTCTCAACACCGCACAGTTTTTTTCGTTTCCTGTAAAGTTGGTAAAAATGACTTATGCGGTGTTGTTAGCTAAGGGACGCTATGTGGTTGTCGTCTACCTAACCGGACTATGTAGAAACTCTTGAGGGTATGCACTGCGAATGTCATGTCAGACGCTTTCAAGTGGCATTTCATCATGCACTGCTTTGTCTCTTTGTCAAGCTAGCTTCCGTACTAACCTATTGAATTCATTGACATATTATTTATAACGTGGTGTCCTATGTAGGCGACTCAAAGCAGACGCGCAAGCGAAGTGATGCGGCTTCTTCTTCTTCTTTTCGTGTCTATGTACTCTAAATATTTTCTTTCTGACCAGTATTTGGCAACCTCTACGGCTATGTTATTGGCCTCGTATAGATCGTGAAAACTGCAAGTGGTTGTGCAGGATGCAGTGATGCGGCGCAACTGGAACACACAATTAATGCTCTATTGTGGTGGCCTACGTGACCATATTAGAACTTAACGAAACGAAATTTAAATCTTGTACTAAACGCAGACTATGTAGGCAGTGGAGGATTATATTCAAGATAAAAATGCTTGGCTTAATGCCAGTCCAGCTTCACTACCACTAGGGCATACAAATTGATTTTTTTTTGATTAGGAAATAATTATTATTTCTTGTTTTTTTTTCATTCGATTTATTTATTTTTTGTGTGTATTGTTTGTAAATATGGAGCTATTTATGGTTTTTAAGTTAATATTGGACTTGTTTGACATAAATGAGCATGGCAGTTGAGAGTTTGTTATGCTCACTCAAATTTCTCACTAATGATAGCACGTGTGTTGGATCATACGGTTCCCTTCAAAATAGTTGCGCTGAGTGGTGCTAATATTCGCGTCATTTCCGTGAACGGGTGCTGTCAGTTGAGACTGGTCACCTCTTAGCTGCCAGTTGCTATTTTAATATCTATATTTAGTTTTTATTTTTACTTTATTTACATTGTTCTCACATAATAGTAGTGACAAGAAACATGTAACCGAGATATTTCTAATACATAACATGATTGAAATCAGTGTCCGTGCAGTTTCTTGCAAATTCTTCTCCACAGAGATCTAAGCTTTGGAATGTGCAATTAGCATCATTTGTTTTTTCTGGCTAACTGACTGACATTTCAAAAGTGCCTGTAAATGGTTTATTTGAAATAAAATGCCTTGAATCTTGAATCATCGGATTTCCACAACCCTAACCAGGCCATCGGTCCACTTTTTAGGAGGCCTATGCACACGACCATTCATTGTGGCGACACTTGAAGGAGGCCTATATCCAACAGTTACAAATTAAACTTGCATTGTATAGTTTACAACGCCGTCATATTTATAAACTAACCAGATCGGCTCAAATAAGCACCAAAAAATATAAAAAAACATGTCTTAGTTTTGCAAGTGAGGCATTACCGTTTTACCGTAATGAAAGTTTCTATAGCAAATCGCATTTGCATTATATGTTTTTGTCCTAGCCCGTTCTATTTAGTCTAAAAGTTGAACTAAGTAAAAATTTGGAAACGAATAAGATGACGAATACCCTAAGGTCGACTGGTAGAAAATGCCTAAGGCATTAAGTCCGCCTTTGTACAGTATTTCATACTAGTGCATAAAGTTTTAATAAATAAATAAGATGAGAACCAAAGAATGAATACAATTTATGATAAAAAGTCCTCTGAATAGAGCGCAGATCCTTTTCAAATCTTCATTCCTTGCAATAAAAAATGCTTGTCTGGAAATATGATAAAGCATCTTGAAGATTTTAAAACAAAGAAATTGGATAGATTGTTCTTGCTTTTTAATCTATTTTTGTAATGAAAAGTCAAATCACAAAACATTTTGAGCAAAAGTAACTAAATAAATGTTCAATATGAACCTTCTACACTGTTTTACACTAGCTGTAACCTGCGGCTTTACTCGCGTGAACTTAGTACTTACCACCTATATAAATTGAAGTCTATATGTTAATTTAGGACATAAGTTACCCTGGTACCATATATTAAATTAAGTAATAATTTATTGTATGTTTTGTTTTTTATATAATAATTTTAATTTGAAATTTTAATTTATTTTATTTTTTTGATTTAAGCATGCAATACAATGTCAGTGAAACTTAAAGTTTCACTGACATTGTATTTTTGACATTTTAATCTATTGATATCTATCGAAATCGATAAAATAAAATTGACTAATATAATTGACTAGTATTTTAACCTATCGAAATCAATAAAATAAAATTGACTAATATAATGCTATTAGTCAATTTTATTTTATGGTTTTCGTATATTATTATTTATATTTGATGATGAACTAACGTCGATATAAGAATTACTAACAGATATTGTAGACCAAATGTTGTCTTAGTAATAAATTATTATTATTACTATTTCATCCAAATCCGTTCGGCCATTTAAGCGTGAATGAGTTTAAAACATACACACTTACAAATTTTAGCGTTTATAATAATAATCTGATCTTTCTAGACTTTTTCTAACAAATTTGGGGTTGGCTTCTAGTCTTCGTTATTAGACCTTCATAGCTCAGTTATTGGGCAACAAGATACTCCTTAGATACACAGATTTAGACTGTCTGACGTCTGACTGCATGTAACGACTGTCAAAGATCTACGAATGACAACCGGGACGTACGTGATAAACGTAATGTCTTTAATAAACTTAGACAAGCACATATGAATCGAAAAAATCACATTGGTACTTGCCTGGTTTTGAACCCGCTTTTTATATATTTTATTTTTTTATAATATTATCGTTTTTATTTTTTTATTTATATAAACCAGTGCTTGGTAGTGAAGCGCACTAGTTTATTATGAGCCTATTCACTCTAGCCTTGAAGATACCTAAATTATAGTTGGACGGGAAGACCACAGCAGGCAAATTGTTCCAGTCCTTCGAAGTACGCGGTATAAACGACGAAGCGAAACAAGTCCGGACCGTTGAAGTTTCAACAACGTAAGGGAGGATACCCGCCGTACGTCGGGTTGTCCGATGGTAGAAAGGAGATGGCGGAATCAAGTCATGCTATTGCCGCGCACATTCTCCAAAATGCTGCATGTAAAAAACCGAAAGGATGGCTACCCTGCGCCTGTGCTCGAGGCTTTGTAGATTGGACTTAACCAAATCTGAATCCCCAATTAGCCTCCTCGCACACCTTTCCGCTGAGTCCAAAGCTGCATTTTTCAAAGATGGCATTTTGCAGCACCAGCCCATATGTGACTGCAGTCTGCAGTACTCCACACACGATCGGACCTGTGCTTTGTATGACATTAGAAGCTGTCCCGGTGTGAAGTACCGTCGGTCCTTTGTAATAACGCCTAGTTTCCTAGCAGCTACTTTGTGATACTTATAGTATATTAAGTGTGTGTGTAAGGGTAGAAATAAAAATAATACTAATAAAAAGTAGGCAGCTTAAAAAAAACTAATACCAGATTTATTTGAAATCACGCACCATTTTTCACAAAATCGTATTAGGGATTTCGCATTTATTATAATGTCTGACATTTAATATTGTGTTGCTCAAATAGGTATCCATTTTGGAAATTTACTAGAGCTCAGTATATTTTTGTTTTGATCAGGTTTTATCCCAAGGGGGTCATAATATAATATCGGTTATAATTTGGATGCGGATAACATTGGAAAATGGAATATTGGGTTAGAGGAGGTTTGGTTTTTTTTCCCTGGGGGTTGTAGTTTAGCATTGTTTAGCCTGAATTAGAGCGAAAGATAGTGTCAGAGATTTACTGACTAAATCTCACCTGTCTTCCTGCAGTTGCTCTTTGCGTTCCAGGATACTGACTCTTTCAAACAATCCACGTACGACGTACGGCAATGCGCCACCTGTACATGGTGGACATCCCACCTATACGCACAAAACGTTTTGGGAACACATTCATTGTGCGTATAGCTAAAGAGTGGAATTCCTTGCTGGAATCTGTGTTTCCTGATAGCTACAACCCTAAGTCAAGAGTCAAGGGAATCTTTAAGTCAAGAGTGAATGGGTTACTTCTAGGTAAGCGCGCTCCATCGTCGACCGCATCGTCGCTTTCCATCAGGTGAGATAGCGGTCAAGCGCAAATCTATTAAGAATTTTGACCATTCAAAAGTTCCTGTAATTGGTTTATTTGAAATAAAAGTATCTGATTCTAATTCTGATATACACCACTAATTTTGAATTATTACAAAAAGTAATACAAAGCTTTATTATAAAAGTTCATGTTATTATTTAAGTAAAGTCTCAATAAATAATATTCATAAACAGCAAAATTATTAGCGTTTTTTTATATCCCAAAATGTCATTCAATTTATGGAAATATTATGCAGGCTTATTGATTATGAATGAATAAATGACGATCAAAATGGAAAATCACTGCGCGTAGTATTTTCTAGTAGCAATTGTTATGAATGATTGATTCTATTATGAATTTACCAATTATGACAAATTTTCGTGGACAATTTTGGATTTTCTTTTTTTTATACTTTTGACTACAAAAATATGATCAGTAACGGGTACGGATAGAGCCCTATTTTTTTTGTACTAAATAAAAACTAGAGGTGAATAGACTTTTATGCCGAGAGTTTTGATCACAAGTGAAGTCGCTACCAGTAGCTAGTATAATATGGCTTCACAATCATTCTACAAATAACATGACAATAGAATTAGAAAAACAGGAAAAAGCTCGTGACAGCGACAGAGATTTTCTGAATAACAGTAACGATCTAAACCATAAAACTCCCCTAATAATTGATAGTATTCATGTTTTTATTCAATTTGAATCATTCGCTTCTCCACAGTCTGGGAACAACATTTGTGATGAGAAAACGGATCATTACACATGAGGCCATTTCCATTTTCATAACATCTCGAAACAAGACAACTCAAAATGAATTTTATACAAAGGACTTACTGCTGAAATCACTTTGAGCCAAACGTGACAATGACGAGTATAAAATAGTTCAGAAGGTGACGTGAAGTTTCAAATATTTGTCATGTTTCAATATTTGAAGTTGGAATGCTTGCATATTTATGTATGTAAGAGCAATGTACGAAATGTGAGACATTTTAGTAATTTCTGAGTTCTCTTGTTTGATATATCTATAAATTATAGTAATTTCACAAGTTTGTAGTTCAAATTTCATCGTTAAATGGTTGTTTGGAATTTAAATTTAATTTAAAATAATTTTTGGGTGGCAATCTTCATGTCCTAAAAGTTTGAAAGTGGTGCTAGTGATTGAAAAGTTAAAAGTGAATCATTTATCTTGGTGAAGAGGAAGGATGAATCGCATGTTACTAACAGAGTTAGCTGTCGCCGTCATGCTGTTGCATGACGGCTGACAGGATAGAATGGAAAGAAAACATGCTTAGCGCCGGAACCCATGGCCTCGGACTTGTGCAGTGCCACCTCGAGTTCCAACTGCTGGATCCTCTCAACGACTGTCGCGACCCAGCGTGTCGCTAGTTCGGCCGCCGCCTGGTGCGACTCTCCTTATGCCAAGACCAGCATATCGTCTGCATAACAGACCACGAACCCGTCGGGGAGGTCGCCGCGAAACACGTAGACGTACCCGATGTTCCACGAGGGTGGTCCTAGTACTGATCCCAGCGGAACACCACACGACATTTCTCGCCGTTTCCATTCTTCCCCATGACCAGGGTAGATGATGAACTTGTCCTTCAGGTAGGTCTCGATCACAAGACGGAGATAGTCGGGCACCTGGTGATACCGGAGTGCCCTCCTAATGCTACTTCAGGGCAGGGAGTTGAAGGCGTTGGTGATGTCTAAGGACACCACTACGACGACCCTGCCCCGGGACGTTCAAAAGTGAACTATTTGAAAGAAATGCTTTGATTCTTAGCACACAATGAAACCGATGTTAAATATATTGCACTCGTAAGGCTTAAATAAAAGAGTGAAAGCTAACTAAAATTTGATGGATCCATTAAATAGCTTTTATTTCATCGAATTAATTAATTAGAATTTTCAATTATACCAAGAAAAGTATAAAAAGTCATAGAAAACGTGTATAAAACGTCAACTTGAAGTATTCTTAAAAAAGAGCACTTTAAAAAATTAACATTATGGTCACAAAAGAAGAGAATTGAATGCAGTTTTCACAACGATTGAAAGAAGGTATCTACTTTCATTAATTAAAAAAGAAAAAAAAAAAGAAAATCAAAACACATGCTAATAATTTTGACTTTTAAAGTTTTTGACAGGATTTTAAATTCAGAAGCCGTTTGAATTATTCGCTATTGATTCCTAGTGGATATTGTGAAGTTAAATTGGTTTAGTTATGTATCTCAAGTATGTAGAATCATTGAAACATGCACTATCTCGGTAAAATAAAAAAAATAAAAAATATAGCATAGTCGGTCTTTTAATGTTCCCACTGTTGGGACAAAGGCCTCCACTCTAGGAGAGGGTATGGGCCGTAATCCACGACGCGGATCCAGTGCGGATTGGTGGATGTGATATGTTTTCGAATTTTTGGTTTTAGGACATGCCGGTTTCCTTACGATGTTTTCCTTCACCGTTTTGAGAGCAGCGGTGATGAAATAAATTACATAAAGTAATGCGCCTGGCTGGGTTTGAACCCGCAACCTACAACTCGTAAGTCGGGGCCGTTACCACTCGGCCACCACTGCTCCTCGTATATATTTCAAACTAATTTTAATGTCCATATTATGTTAGTGACTGAAACCTAAAACTATGTACTATAATATCCAAATGCATTCAATTAGTCAATTAGTTCACAAAACATTAAATTAAATTAAAATAAATCATTTCAAAAACACAATAATCATAATATTTGTCGAACATAATTCACAAAAAATAAATAGTTTATAAAACATGCAGTTTTATAAACCTATCCCACACTGGTGACTCTGGGCTTTCAGCGATCATCTTTAGGATTCTGTTACCACTGCCTCTAATTCGACACATGAGTGAGGCTGACTTTTTACGCATTATTGCATAAAAGTCATCCACACTCGCGTCTGCAAACATGCCTGAAGTACTGCAGAATCCAGGAAGTCGCACCACAACTCTAAATGGAGCTAAGAATTTTATATTGACTACTTTAGCAAAGCTTGCCATAACGGTTGTCTCAATATATTTGTCGCCAAATAATGTAAAAACATTAGAATGTTTTACATCCGCATCCTACTGGAAGTCAAAGGAACTCAAAGAAACTGTAAAAACTAAATTTAGCAATAAATCCTAGAAACCACAGTGTTGTCTTTTTTAACCCAAAGGTTGACTGGTAGAGAATTCCTTGTTGCATTAAGTCCGCCTATGTACCACTACTGTACATGAAGTTTAAATAAATAAATAAAACCAATATTATCTACAAATTTCATTCTGTCTCACTATTATAAGAAACCTTTTAGTTGGAAGATTTGATAATGCGCATAAATATGACTTCATCATCTTCCTGCCCTTATCCCGTGTTATTTGGGGTCGGCGCAACACGTTTTTTTCTTCCACTCTGCCCTGTTATTCGTCATGCTATCACTAACTTCCTTTTCTTTCATATCACTCTTCACACAATCCATCCATCTTTTCTTTGGTCTCCCTCTCCCTCTCCATCCATCTACATGTAAACTCATAACTCTTTTAGTAACATGCATTTCATCCCTCCTCTTCACATGACCATACCAAGACAAACGATTCCCTTTCAACTTTTCAGTCACTGGCGCCACTTTCAAACTTCCCCTAATATATTCATTTCTCACTTTATCCATTCTCGTCACACCACACATCCATCTTAACATTCTCATCTCCGCTACATGCAATCTTTTTTCATCCGTCTTTTTCACAGCCCAACATTCTGATCCATACAGTATGACAGGCATAAATATGACTTAATAACACAAAAGCATGGAAAAAAGAAATTGCGTCGATCCCAGACAAATTATGAAAAAAACAAGAGAATCATGAACATTCAAGAACTTAAGTCAAGACTGAATATGTTACTTCTAGTCGGCGTGCTCCATCGTCGGCCACACCATCGCTTACTATCAGGTGAGATAGTGGTCAAACGCGAGCCTAACAATAATAATAAAAAAATTAAAAGTAAAAAACTTTTTTAAACAAGCTTTTAATCAAATGCGCTAAAAATAATAAAAAAGACCTTGGTTATTATAAAGGATCAAAGTACTCGTCAGTGCGCATCAAACGACCCCAAACTCGATGGGGTTGTGTATTTTATTGCGGAATTCCTACGGCCACCTTTCAGCTCCATCATCAGATCAGTTCCATGCTATCATAATATTGCATTGTCACGCACTTAACATATGTATACAAAATTTCAGCTCAATCGGTTAAAGATATCTGCTTTAAAATGGAGTTGCAAGATTTGAGCCGAACATACATAGTTACATACATACATTGTAAGTTAATAAAAAGCTTGTAAAAAAAGCTTATTTTGAGCAGTGCAGCGATGTGTAGGTTGTGGATTCGAATTCATATAACAGCTTTACTTTTTACAATAATTTATTTTATCACCACTGCTCTCAAAATGGCGAAGGAAAACATCGTAAGAAAGAAAAGTAACATCCACCAACCCGCAGTGGGCCCACGTGGTGGATCACGTCCTATAATCCTGCCCCAGAAGTGGAAACATTGTATGTTCGATTATGTATGCTATTGTATGAGGAAATCAGTTTCATCTATGGTCATAATATTCAAGTGGTAGTAAAATTCAAAAACTTTAGAAACTCGTTATAACGGTCTGGTCGGAAAAATTAAAACCTTCGTGTGAATGTCTAAAAACGTCCCTAAAACTATTAACTTTATTACTAAGACTGACACAAAGTAAGGAGCCAATTAAACAAAACACCATGTTTTTATATTAATTGGCTCCTTACTTTGTGAAAACATCTCTCACAGAGAGGAGCTTTGAGTTCCAATATTATCATCATCATCTTTCTGCCCTTGTCTCATCTTATTTGGGGTCACGTTTTTTTCATCCATTCTATCCTGTCAACCGTCATGCTATCACTAACTTCCTTTTCTTTCTTAAAACTGTTCACACAATCTATCCATCTTTTCTTTGGCCTCCCTCTCCACCCTTCCACATGTATACTCATAACTCTTTTAGTAACATGCGTTTCATCTCTCCTCTTCACATGACCATACCAAGACAAACGATTCCCCTTCAACTTTTCTGTCACTGGCACCACTTTCAAACTTCCTCTAATATACTCATTTCTCACTTTATCCATTCTCGTCACACCATACATCTATCTCAACATTCTCATCTCCGCTACATGCAATCTTTTTTCATCCATTTTTTAGGAAAATAATAAGCTAAATATTTCGACCACTACTGAAAATGGATTCCTAAAAACGTTTAAAATACACGGTCAAAGAGGAAAAAATAAAAAACCTTGCTTGGTGAAAAATATTGCTGATTGGAGTTTAATGTTTCACATAGATTAAGATCTGTACGAAACATTAATTGAAGTTTCTACCTACACATTCTCTAGATTATAAAGCTTTCACGTTACCTTATCGAGAGCTAAATATTCTATATACGTATATCTATATTATATTATATTGTGTATTTTACCTATTATGTATACTTTCTTACTCTTGTTTTTTATATAAAATTTTCTTTTTATGCACCTACCATATACCACGTTTACCACCCTTGGTTGACTGGTAGAGAATGCCTAATGCATTAAGTCCGCCTTTGTACTTTATGTTGCATGAAGATGAAATAAATAAAATATTCTTTGAATTCCGGCCTCATCTAGCTTAAATTGACGAAAAAAATTACTTGCAAAAGTGTTTTTTAAAAACCTATTGGTAAAATAAATATCATTTAATATTGATCAATTGCTCATTTTAATGGGCCTCTGCAGAATAAGTACATACGTTTCTACTTAATCCATAATTTAAAATATATTTTTCAATTTATTTTAGTTTATTTATTTATAGCACATCAACGTACTAGTGAATAAGTATTCACTAGCACATATTTTAGGCAGCAATCAAACCTAAAATCTAGAGTGAATTGGTTACTAGTGAGCACAAAATTTACATAAATTTCAAATCTCACAGTAATATATAGGCTTAAAAAAAATGAAACTACAAGAAACAAAAAAAAAGTAATTAAATCTAATGTGGTACTCAACATATTAATGGTGAGCACTGTGGGTCAATAGCAAGTTTCAAGTTTCAATGTTTTCAAAAAAATATCAAAAAAAACTTAACTTTTATATCAGAAAAAGGTAATATTTTTAGATATACTGAACAGTTTTTAACTTTAATTAAAATACGTACCTAAAATACAAACGATAACTAACTACTTGTACCTCTGATAAATGTAAATATTTTCAAAGTTGCTCTAGTACGTTGTTTTAATCGAATTAACGCTTAAAATAAACTTTGTCGGTGAATGGAGTAATCGAATCACCTTTCAATAAATTTAAAAGCTTTTTAAGTACTGAAAATTAATGGATTTTGTAAAATTAACAATGGATTGGTAAACATTTTTTTTTATTAAAGTTGAGGAATAAAAATGAGCATCAAAAATCTCTCGACCACTTTCCGATTGTTTCTATTCTAAACTCGCTCTAAATAAGCTCCAAAAAATACCGCAAAATCTTCAAAAAAATATATTAAAACAACTAAGTACATACCTGACACCACAACAACTTAACACAACACGACACTAAACCACAAACAACACTTTAGAACCACAGCAAAAACTTGGTACAACAGTTGTTTTTAACGCGAACTTTCCGGGCGGGCGGCAAAGGCGCCTTGTTCTCTCGACTCCTGCAACCGACTGAAGTATGAAAGCTGTGGTGTAATCTAACGCACGCGCGCACTGATAGGTGTGTAAGTTGCTAGATGATAGTGGATAGTATTTACGCTTTTTTAAGGGTCGTATGTGAGTGAGGGATTGTTTTTGTTGAGAAAATATGATAGCTGAAAAATATTTGGCTGGCTCTTGGCTTTGATAAAAGTTTTTTTTTTTAACTCATGTCTGCCGCGTGATTTTGATTTGATGCTGGAGACTTTGAGGACTTCAGTGCTTTTCAATATCTGTGGGTAGCTCGCCGTCCGACCGTCCAGTAACCGTCCGGAGCGAGCCCAAACCGTCGACGGCGCGTAGTGTTGTGTGCGCGCCTCAAAAAGATGTCAGCAACCGTAGGCCCAGCAGGGTCGTAGCCTACAGGGGCCATGGTGATGCGAAAGAGAACCCCGGGGCCCTCGAACGAAGGTAAAGAAGGAACAGGAGTGGGTTTTTAGTTAGTCAAAGTCGGACACTATCTCACGCTCCATCCAAGAGCGGGGGATGTCATTGGATGATTTTCCCAACGCAAAAAAGGCCTATAAAGCCTATATAAGTAATATCTGTTCTTGTGCTCGTCTAACTTTCTCCAAGGCAGTTCAGAGTATATTTCTTTGGTATGTAAATTAATCTAGAAACTCGAATTCTCGGCTGACTTAAAGTTAATTTTGTCCATCCAATATTAAGAGGCTCCTTTTCCACTCGCCTATTGTCAACATCGAGCATAGTTTCAAAGCTTGTTACTTCATCTAACGCAATCCAACGTGATGTTTGACAAAGAGACAACGGGAAAAAAGAGAGATAACGCCTGAAAACTCTGTTAGCATTCGGTAATTCCGAGATTTACTTGAATATTTAACAAACCTTGTTCCAGGAAATAAGTTTTTTTTTTAAAACTTTAAAGGTTTTTGAAAAAAATTGTTGTCACTCAGAATGGTGATTAAATTTGCTTGGCTTCTATTGTTATACTTTTTTGACTTTTTCATTTTTTGAGTATATTATGAAGTGTCAAAGTTCATGCAAAATAGACAGATCTTCAAAGGTCTTTACTGGATTAATTTTACACATATTTGCAAATTGATTTCAATAGAAGCCTAGATAATAACCACAAAATACTGTATTTCCAAAATATCTAATGAAAAATGTGTAATAACGTCAAAATCGCGTTTGTATGAAAAATAGTGAAAATGTATGTCGAGTTGCCTTAAGCTACCTAAAATATTAAAAAATCAGTAAATATATGGTTGCATTTTAAAATTTCTGTCGGTTTTTAAAAATAGTCATAATTTTTAATTCTATGTAGGTTTTTGAAGTGGAAAATCATACTGCTCTAGGGTGGAGCGAAAGGGCGTGTCAGATTTATACTGACTAAAACCCACCTTTTTTACATTTTAAAGTATGGAAATCATCTAATGACTTCTTGCGCTCTGGGCGGAGCGGGAGGGCATGCCAGACTTTTACTGAAACCCACCTGTGTCCTTCAATTGCCCTTTGCGTTCCAGAACCAAGGTAACTCTCTCAAAAATTCCCGTGGCAAATGTAACGCTGTAAACCGTGAGTTACTTTTAGAATGCATGCGGACACGAGGAGTTTTTAAATTTCACAGGAGAGCTTCATGAAGGATTTTACGAGCAAAGTGGGTCAAGGATAGAGGAACGATTTGGATGCTTTTATGAAATTGGACAGAGATGATAGTAAATTATATGTCGTGCGGGAATAAAAGGGGAGCTTTGGGGTGTCTTTAAAATCGTGTGGATTTCATCACGTATGCGGGATTGCTCCGCACGCGTAGCCCCCGCAAATGTCCTTTTCATAGAAGTATTTGTTGTAATGCGTGGAATACGCACGCGGGATGTTGGGCGTGATATTGGGTAGCAGCCTAACATGCGTGATGAAGTCCGCAGGAAATCCAAAACACCCTTAATGTTTACTCAACAAACTTAAAAAGGATCATATATACTTTTTTTTCGTTTTTTTTTATGCACCCCTTTCCCTCTCTCTTAAAGTGCACCGCATATGACACATGAGTAATTACTAGGATGAGACTAAAGAAAATATGAAAGTGTTCCTTGTCTTTAACTTGCCAGCGCTTGTGTTCCTTGCCACCAGTAACCCGTCAGTCAACCTTCGAAGCTAAAGCGGACAGTAATATTTTACGTTTGCTTGTTATTATAAAAGAACACAGTTGCTTATTTGCCTGAACTAGGGGAAACCTGAACTTCAGGCTAGAAAGTGCTTAAAATAAAAAAATAAATTAACATTGAATATGACTATAATTAAGAATGAAATTTAAAAAAAAAATGGTATGTTTTACTAACATACAGGTAGGTTTTCTGTCTCTACACAGCCCCCTAGCCAAGTTACAATCGTATCGTTCGCTCCGAACGCGTGACTGAGAGTTGAGATGACGTCAGAACAAAGGAATCGGAGGCGTGGCCTACTCGAGGCGTTCGGCGCTAACGAAACAATTGTAACTTGGCTAGGGGGGCAGGCTAGAAAGTGCTTAAAATTAAAACAAAAATAATAAATTAACATTCAATATGACTATAATTAAGAATGAAATAATAAAAAAATAAATGATAAGTTTTACAGATTACGCCTAGTAGAAATTGGATAATAAGGTGGTTAAATAATTAATTGATGTACATGTAAGAAAACCAAAAGTAAGCACACATATTCAGGTACAAAGTTGCATTTTGCTCTTCTATCATACGAACATGTAACCCCGATAGGTATCCTGCTACCGTAACTTTGATGTGAAGTTCACGAAAGTTTACTAAACCAATTTCCTGGATTGTGGAAACACGCAGGAGCAACTATCGTAAATTGTCATCCTGTTGGAGTAGTCGGTCAACTGGGGTAGACTAATTAAATTAGTGGTCGACGAGATGTGAGATCTACTTCCATCTTATTTTAATTACTTTTTTATTATGTATAGGCTCGCGTTTGACCACTATCTCACCCGATAATAAGCGATGATGTGGCCGACAATTATTATTATTATATAGTTATCTTTATTCCAAAAAGGTAAGTAACTTATAAGATAAGCCCCACAAAACTGTTGCAATGGTTTGACTGTGGGGTCGGTGAGTCTCTAGACATACTTAAATGTATTTAAAACATTTCTAAATAATACTATATAGTTTTAATATGTGTCTAAATCTATTTGTGTTTGTTTCACTCCTTATGTCTGCCGGCAGACTGTTCAATAGGTATGGTATTCCCTGTTTTAGTGTTCTGTCACCAAATTAATTGGTGACTCTGGGTACATTGAATCTACCAGCAGCCTTAGATCATATATTATGATTATTGTATACGTGAGTTAAGCTATGCTCTCGGGTAAACTATATGCTCAAGTCTGCGATCCCTTGAAGCTGTGAAAAAATCAAACTTCTGAGTTAACGAAAAAAAAAGTTACGGCCGTTTATGTCGCAAAAAACGTAGATTTCGACACTCTCAAAGTAATCAAAATCATAGGGTACTTCCCGTTGACCTAGAATCCTGAAATTTGACATGTAGCAAGGTTTTATAGCACAAATATAGGAAAAAAATCGAAAAACTGTAAATTTGTAGTTAGTTCACAAAAATATAATCTTTTTTTCCGATTCGGAAAAATCTTCATAACTCAATTCGGGAGTTGAATTGTTTTCATAGGTAAGTTTGTACGGAACCCTCAGGACGCGAGTCCGACTCGCACTTGCCCAGTTTTTTTTATTGAATAAACACTACCTTGCACTAAGAATTACTCCTGTAACGAAACCGGCGTTCACAAACATTTGAACTCACATCCAGCACAAGACATCCAGACTCGTAACAACTATTTGTAGACCATACAAATATTTTTTTCGTGCAGGAATCGAACCTACAATACACAAACTGAGCCATCGTTCTTAGCTGGATTTGTCTGAAGAAGACGGCACAGGCTCGGCGACATCATAAGACTCAATGATGATAGGACAAGTTTGAATTGTACAATGCTAGCAAACGCCCCAGCTGTCGCCACAGGGCACGACCCGCGCGTTGGGAGTCGTAGGGGCCGGTCACCATAGGCACAGGCTTGCAGACGGCGAGCAATGAATAACTCGCCGTCCGAACGTCAAGTAAGGACCGAGCCCGAGTCATCGACGGCGCAAAACCGTAGGACTCCAGCAGGGCTGAAGACCGCTTTGGTTATGGATATGTTTGAAAGAGATACCATAGAATCGAACTTAACGTACGTGTAAATGAAGGACACAGATGGGTTTTAGTTAGCAAAAATCTGATGAATCCTCTCGCCCCACCCTAAAGCGCGAAAAGGCATTTAATGATTCAAAAAAAATTAAAAAAAAAATGTTAAGAGATATTCTTTGTATTATGTATTTCATTATCATAAAACAAATAAACAATCGTATATTATTTCAAAGTTATAACCAAGCTCGAAACCCCAAAATAATATGAAAATCATGACATAAACGTTATCAACAATAATAATGTCAAATATGACATTATCAATATTAATTTTGTAGTCAAACAATGATAGTAACTGACAGGCGTTTTGACGCTAGTTCACTGCGCTTTAAAACAATTAACGGTTAATGTTTATTAATGATAGAAGCTTCCCGATATTGTTGTAAAATATGAGCGGTGGGAAAACTGTATTGTCTGAAAGAAAAATGGAGTTCATTGTTTAATGTCCGAGAAATTTTTATTAAGACTTATACAATATGTAGCTAACTAAAATAATCACTACCAGAATTTCAGCCGAAAGACGTGCCCTGTTGGACAGAGGCATGCATCGGATTCCCGCAACCCTCACCAGGTCATCGGTCCACCTTTTAGGCGGCCTTCTAACACACACCCTTACACATCCCAAATAAAAAATTGAGTTACAATCATAGTTTATGCACTGAAATACTTAAATGAACTTAGGAAGTGTTTTTCTTTAAGAAATAAGTTATCCTAAAGGTGACATTCGAACCTCGGCTGCAGGATGCGGATACAAGCTGCGAATGTGTAGCACACGCATGACACGAAGCCATTGCCTGCATCCGCAGCCGGGAGTGATTTCGTGACTGGCTGCACGTGCTGCCAGTCGCAAATCTTTGATTTAATCCAATATGAGCACTATTGGCTCCGAGTAGCTATTTTTTCAGGACTTGGCTAAACAGGTTGGAGTGAACGAACCTACATTACAGGAGTAATTCCTAGTGTGGGCCAACATTTTTAGTAAAAAAAAAAACATCGTAGGGTTGGCGCTAGACCGTACGGGGTTTATTTACCCCCCCCCCCCTTATTTGCCTATGGAGATGATATATCTACACTAATATTATAAAGAGGTAAAGTTTGTGTTTTTTTTTTGTTTGTAGTAGGTAATCTCTAAAATTACTAGTCCGATTGCAAAAATTTTTTCACTGATATAAAGCTGCTTTATTCCTGAGTGACATAGGCTATATTTTATGTACGCGGGTGAAGCTACGGGCAAAAGCTAGTTCAACAATAAAGCACACACGTGTAGAGCAACATATTTTCTCTTTTGACTTAACTACACCAGGTTGTAGCTATAAGTTATAATATTACATGTGTAATTTATTTCATCGCCACTGCTCTCAAAACGGTGAAGGAAAACATCGTGAGGAAACCGGCATGTCCTACAACCAAAAATTCGAAGACATGTGACATCCACCAACCCGCACTGGGCCCGCGTGGTGGATTACGGCCCATTCCCTCTCCTAGAGAGGAGGCCTGAGTCCCAGCAGTGAGAATATTAAAAAGGTTAAAAACGCTAATATTACAAAACCAAAAAGATACCTACATCTATAAATCTTCAGGATCCTTTTGATTACATCAGTTCGCCAGTAAATTAGTTAGCAATGTGAAATGAAGTGGGCACCGTGCCCTTACAGATAGATACTTATTTAATTACTTTTGATCACCGAATCTGTCTGTGGAAGTAATTTCATTTTGTTATTAGATACCCAACTTAGTGATTGATGTTCTTTCCTAGAGCTTTCTCCGCTTCGTTTGTACAAGGGAGATGGTTCGAAGTTTTTTAGACTAGTATAGTAGACTTTTTTATGGTGGGTAATCTTCCAATGACATCTGCTCTTGGGCGGGGCGAGAGGGCGTGAAAGACTTTTACTGACTTAAACCCTCTCCTGTTCCTTTTTTGCCCTCATTCTAGGGCACCGGGGTTTTCTTTCGCATCACCTACGGCCCCAGTAGGCTTCGACCATGCGACAGTCGGATGGCTAGCTACCATTGCTTGCCGTCCGCAAGCCCGCGCCTACGGTGGCCGGAATTCGGGATCGAGATCCCGTCGGCTGGGGCGTGAGGGCTGCGCCCTCACGCGTGCAAGTGCGGCCGCCTCCTTTGCTAGCATTACTGCTTCGCAGAAGGAGGCGGTCGCTTGCCACTCCTCCTCGTTTCGGACCATGGCCTATACCAAGGCCCAGCGCGAGAGATCCGTACTACCTGTACATGGTGAACATTCCACCAATACACATAAAACGTTTTTTTTTTTAGGTGGAAAAATCATCTAATGACATCCCCCGCCCTGGGGCGGTCCGCGAGGGTGTATTTACTGACTAAAAACCCACTCCTGTTCCTTCTTTGCCATTGTTTCATGGCCCCGGGGATTTCTTTCGTATCAACCATGGCCCCAATAGGCTTTAACCCTGCTGGGCCCCTTCGGTTGCTAACATCTCTTTGAGGTGCGTGTGGAACACTACGTGCTGTCGACGACTTGGGCTCGGTCCGAACAGATACCAGAAAGTCGGATGGCGAGCTATCCATTGCTCACCGTCCGCAAGCCCACGCCTACGGAGTCGGACGCACAAAACGTTTTGGGAACACATTCATTGTGCGTACAGCTAAAGAGTGAAATTCCCTGCCAGTGTGTGTGTTTCCTGATAGCTACAACCTGGGGATCTTTAAGTTAAAAGTGAATAGGTCAGTTCTATATTTTTTTTAATAATATAATCTAGTACCTGACTGGGATCCCACCTGATGGTAAACAGAAAGTGAATTCTACTTCTTCGATGGCAATAACATTTTTTTTTTTTTTCATGACGTAAAAAAAATTTGTTTTCAGATTTATTCCTCTAGCTGTCCTTTAAAAAATATTATTATTATTATAAGACCTTGCTTTATGCCAAATTTCAGGTTTCCAGGTCAGCGAGAAGTACCCTACGAATTTTGATTCCCTTGAGAGTATCGAAATGTACGTTTTTTGCGACATAAACGGCCGTACCTTTTTTTCGTTAACTTCTAAGTTTGATTTTTTCACAGCTTTAAGGGATCGCTGACTTAAATGAGGGTTTATATAAAGCGTTTTGACAGACCGACAGACGGACAACAAAGTGATCCTATAAGGGTTCTGTTTTTTCCTTTTGAGGTACGGAACCCTAAAAAAGAGTAAATCAGGTATAATTGCTGAAGGTCGAGGGCAAAGGACCCGTGTTCGATTTAGATCACGAAACCTTTGCAGCATATTAATTATCTTCTCGCGTGCAAAGGTTAAAACAAACACAGCTGTAATTTAGTTAAAATATTGGGTACTTTTTTTTATTTTGGGTAGCTACAGTTCGTTAGTGGGTATCGAAGTACCATCGGTTTTTTTTTACTAATTTATGTATATTGGGACCTTTTTTTCAGAAAAAAAGAATACGCTGTTCCTTTAAAGTACTATTTAACATGTAACATAATAAGCGCACCTACTGAAAGTAAGATGACATATACAGACAAATAGATATTTTTATTTGAAATATAATATTAATAATAATATTCCACAACAACCACAAAACGCCGTCTAGACCCAAGCTAAGCAGAGCTTGTGTTATGAGTACTAGACAACTGGTAAACATACTTATATATTTCTAAATACATACATATTATACATAAATTACACCCAGACACAGAACAAATGATCGTGCTCATCACACAAACATTCGCCCTGGGTGAGTATCGACCCCACTATGTCACCACAATATGTCATCATGAACTATTTATTTATTTCAAGTAAAATGAATACATAAAACAACTAATTAAAACTATATATATACTAAAATGAGGAAACCGTGAGGACATCGTGAGGAAACCAGCATGTCCTAGAACCAAAAATTCGAAGACTTGTGACATTCACCAACCCGCACTGGGCCCACGTGGTGGATTACGGCCCGTTCCCTCTCCTAGAGAGGAGGTCTGAGTCCCAGCAGTGGGAACATTAAACGGCTGATTATGCTATACACTAAAATAAAAACACTACTAGATATTTTTTAAGCCTAAAATAGTTGTTGATAACACTGGTGAACAAGGCTTTTGTCACAGGGTTTGTGTATTGTTATTCTTACTTATCTACTTACCCTCGTTAAAAAAACACTAACATACTTTGTTTCTATCACATATAGATTTATTGTGACAGCCAATTAATTTTTACCGAAATTTCCACGATGTACGGTTGAATTGCAACAAGTTTTCTTGAAAAATAGTAGTCAACTGTGAGTTTATCATGCATAAACCAATCGCTGTTTGTTTCCTACCATGCAAAGGAGGCATGTCGTTCACCCGAACAGGGTAGCCAGCCTCTCGGTATTTTACAGGTTACATTTTGGAGAGTGTGCGCGGGAATTGCATGACTTGATTCCGCCATCTCCTTTCTACCATCGGACAACCCGACGAACGGCGAAGGTCCGATCGTGTGTAGAGTACTGCAGTCACATATGGGCTGGTGCTGCAAAATGTCATCTGGCAGCTTTGGACTCGGTGGAAAAGCGTGCGAAGAGGCTAATCGGGGATCCAGATTTGGTTAAATCCAATCTACAAAGCCTCGAGCACAGGCGCAGGGTAGCCAGCCTATCGGTATTTTACAGGTTACATTCTGAAGAGTGTGCGCGGGAATTGCATGACTTGATTCCGCCATCTCCTTTCTACCATCGGACAAGCCGACGAACGGCGAGTATCCACCCTTACGTTGTTGAAACTTCAACGGTCCGGACTAAGCGTTCCGCTTCGTCGTTTATACCGCGTACATCGAAGGACTGGAACAATCTGCCTGCTGCGGTCTTCCCGTCCAACTATAATTTAGGTGTCTTCAAGGCTAGAGTGAATAGGCTCTTAATAAACTAGTGCGCCTGACCATCAATGATTGCATCTCCGCTTACCATCAGGTGGGATCGTAGTCAAGTACTGGTTTATATGAATTTAAAAAAAAAAAAAAAACAGTTTTCAGGTCAGTTGTCAAGGTTCTAGCAGGTCATTTCCATCATGTAAAACCAGTAAAAATGGAGTCCTTGAACATTAGCAGTTTTCGTTTGAATACTTGTGGTAGACCAGTCTCAAGCTAAATACTTATGTGTTTCCAAGCATAATTGTAAGTAAAGTATCAATATAATTCATGAAAACTAAAGTGGCTGTCACAAAAAAATTATGTGTGCCAATTTTTTTCTATATCTATTTCCTACCAAAGGGAGTCAAAATAAAGCCATATATGGCAAGAAAATTCTTGTGACAAGAAAATATTTAAGTTTTGTTGACCAGTGTAATTTTAGGAAATTAAATACAAAACAAAAATAAGAAATTTTTATCTTCACGGGTTTTTTTAGAGCATTCACATTAAGGTAGATAATGGCAGCCAATTTAACCTTTCGAATACCGTAATTAAAAACACAATAGGAAAACAATGAGAGAGCGAATGCCATGCATTTGCTTGGGGTTTAACGAATTAAACTTGATAGACTCTAAAACATATATAATAAAAAAATAAAAAAACTATTTCTTGAAGAACCATTCAGATGACAAATTTCGTACGGTGTAAATATATGAGAGTATATTTTTCTCATTGGGCGCATTACTTACAGAATAGATGGCCGTTGGGGCCGAAAGGTTCTGGAGTGCCGACCGCGTACTGGAAGACGCAGTATTGGAAGGCCCCCTACAAGGTGGACCGATGACCTGGTGAAGGTTGCGGGAATCCGATGGATGCGAGACTCACGGGACCGTTCTTTGCGGCTACATTTGGGGAGGCCTACGTCCAGCAGTGGACGTCTATCGGCTGAAATGATGATGATGATGATGATACTTTTCTATCTATTAAATACGAAATAGCCTGACTTTGTGCTCTTTTAAAAATACACTGGATTTTTACATAGCGTTTTTCGAGTTTCGTTTCAAACAAGCCACAAAACAACGCTAAAAAAATAAAGGGTTCTATATATAAACCTTGAAATGTTTAATACAACATTCCGAACAAGTTAACAAAATTTCTCATTACGTTAATAATTAATATTTTAACGGACATTAAAAGTTCTAACAATCTTTCTCAATTAAACTTTTAAAAAATCCTACAAAAAGTGGCTAGCCAACGATATAGGAGAAAGATGGATACGGCGTATCGTAATAGGTGTTCCTGACTTATCTTAAAGTGCTTTTTAGGATTCCGTACCACAAAAGTAAAAAACGGAACCCTTATAAGATCACTTTGTTGTCCGTCCGTCTGTCTGTTTATCTATCTGTCAAGACCCTTTATGTTGGGTACTCGTATGAGGTAATGAGTTGAAATTAAAACCATATACTAAGGACGGCAGTCTCTTGGACCTGTGAAAAAATCAAACTTCTGGTTTAACGAAAAAAAAAGATACGGCCGTTTATGTCGAAAAGAAACATGTATTTTGACATTTTCAAGGGAATCAAAATGCATAAGGTACTTTCCTTTGACCTAGAATCCTAAAATTTGGCAAAAAGCACGGTCTCATAGCAAAATATAGGAAAAAACCTGAAAACTATAAATTTGCAGTTACGTCACAAAAAAAAAAACTCGGTTCGGGAACTGAACTGTCTTCAAAGGTCAGTTTATACGGAAACCTCAGTGCGCGACTCCAACTCGCAATTGCCCATTTTTTTTTTTTTGAGTTGTGATGCCATACTATGATTAGATTTCATCTCTAAGGTGGAACGAGAAAGCGTGTCAGACCCTCCAGTCCAAAACCCTGATCCTTCAGTAATTTTATAGTGTGGTGTAGCTGTGGGAGTGAGCTTATTAGACGCACACGGAAATTTACTCGTACTCTTCAACGAGTAAATTCTTTAGTCTGATGTCCGATCTGTGTTAACTAGATCTTGTTCAAGTTAGCTATTATGCAGGTTAAGCTAGACAACAAGTACACATCCTTTACAAAAAGTATCAAAATTACCGCTACGAAACCAAGTATTTAAATTATGAACAACACTGTCCATCGTTTCCTACATCTGTAGCCCATACTCATACTTTTACCGAGCCCTTAATAAGGCAACTAGATCTTGTTCAATTTAGCTAATATGCAGGTTAAGCTAGATACCAAGTACTCATCACAGGTTCAGTTGAAAACCAGCGTCAGGCACTAGTTGCCTGGCATTTATGCTGAACTGGAATTATTTTGGTGCAGCCGTGAGGCACGCAACTATATCTTTTTGCTACTGTTTTTTTATATATTTTTGTTTTATTTTTTTTAGTGTTTAGTGTTATCTAATATTATTTTTGTGCCTTGTGCTGTACCAAATAAACTATTTTTCTTTCTTTCTTTCTTTCATCCTTTACAAAAAGTATCAAAATTACCGCTACGAAACCAAGTATTTCAATCATGAACAGCACCGTCCATCGTTTCCTACATCTGTGGCCCATACTCATACTTTTACCGAGCCCTTAATTACAATAAAATTTGCATACTTCAGAAGTTTCTTAATTTCATAAATATATTCATGGTGATAGATGTTGGTTTATTAAATTATTATGACCACGCAATTTAGTGGCCTTATCTTGTACTGTGTTATCAGTGATTTATAATGATGGTATGCAATGTCAAAAGGCAATGTTTTTTTTTTATTCGCGTGTTTATTAATTAAAGTTGTTTGACATGTAATGCGCTGGGTAGTATATTTCTTTGGCACGCCCCTAAGCCTAAACGAATTGTTGCATTTTGGCTTGCTTTAAATTCGTCTCAGGCCTACTGTCCACGGACCATCTTCACAGATGCTTGAAAATACGCCAGACAGCTTGAGCAGCAGAACGTTCTAAACGCTATCCACGAGGCGTATTACACGCGTACGTTTTAAATAATTTGTGACAAAACCGCAGGAAAACGATGACGTTCATTTTTACAAAAATAAAAATCTCCTTCTCTTGATGTGCGCCCTGATGTATAACATACGGTATAGCAGGCGTCATGAAGCGTATGTTATACATAATGGCGAACGACATTATGTATGACTTTTTTGTTTTTTTATTGGGTGGAACAATCGCGCTCTTGGGTGAAGCGCGAGATAGTGTCAGACTTTTAATGAGTAAAAACCCACCCCTGTTCCTTCTTTGCCTTCGTCCCAGGGCCCGTGGCCCCAGTAGGCTTCAACCCTGCTGGGCCCCTACGATTTGCTGACATCTCCTTGAGGCGCGCGTGGAACAGTACGCGCCGTCGACGACTTGGGCTTGGCTCGGACGGTTACCGGACGGTCGGACGGCGGGTCACTCATTGCTCGCCGTCCGCAAGCCCGCGCCTACGGTGGCCGGAAATCGGGATCGGAATCCCGGCGGCGGTCAGGGCGTGGGGACCGTTGCTTCACGCGATCGGCCGCCTCCTTTGCTAGCATCTAAGCGGGCACACTTCCACCGTGTGCTCGACCATGTAAATGACGTAATTAAATTACGAATTTCAATATTTCACGAATATTGTTGGTTGTATTTTATACATTGGTAACACTTATGAAGCTCAAATTAAATTAGAAGTACTTACTAAGGCTAATATTGTTGTGTGTGCAAATATAAAACTCTAAACATATAAAAAGCCGTGTTGATGATGATCCTCTAAATTATTACGTAATTATTAATAATCACTGTGATGTATCTTTCTTTTTATATTGCTATTTTATTGTAATAAGTTGTTTGAGTAGATTAGTAGAGTACAGTCAGTCGGTAATTATAGTCTAGTGAAATAAAAACAAAGAAATACAAATCAAGTGTTGTAATTGCTTAAATGGTCTTACTCAGTTTTAATCTTATTTGACTATATGACAATTCTTATATTATATTGTTTATTCTGTTGCCCCAACTATAGCGAGCTTCAAAGCTCGTTTGAAAAAATTACTTATCGAGCAAACTTTTTATTCTTTTGACGAATTTATGATTAAGTTTAATGTAACTTTCACGATTGAATATGAATTTGTACTGAATATTATGGTGACTTTTATTATGACTTATTTGTATTTTAATTTGTGATTTGACTTCTTTTTATTAGTTTCTTGTATTTTCTTTTATATGTTTGACATTCTTTATTATTTGACATTTTATGTAATCATTTGTACACTAAGTGTAATGTATATGACTTGTAAGAATCCCTTACCAATAAAATACTATGACTATAAAAGGCCCATAAAATAACATAAAATTATGATCATTTGTGTTTGGTGGAAAATGGCAGTATATTGTATTTGACGTTTAAGCAGTGTCAAACCCCCACCGTTCCACGCTTTACTAGAAAAAGGGTATATTTGTAGTGGATCAGCTCTCTGGCAATCCAGCAATAGACCTTTACTGACTATCAAAGCTCACGTAAGTTATTTAATATTATATTAATTAATAATTAATTAGTACTATTGGTTATATTAATTCTTTGTATGAGTCATACTGTGGCTTTTGTTTTTAATTATGTTATACGGTATTAGAGAATATTTTATTCACATTCTTTACCTTACTATTATGAAATGGCCCCAAAATATAGAACATAGAATTACTTGTAGATATAATTGTGATAAACCATAATTAATGATATTGTAAAATTTAACTTTAAAAACTATATTAAGGACGTTATAAAAATAATGTCATAAAAATGTAAGACAAAGTAATATCAATAAACGCACAGGTATACGAGTAAGTAACACACTAACACTTGCAACTACTCTCACATGCACTCACACACCTTCTCCTACAAGACTACACTCACTACACCCACAGCACTACACTTCCCACACTACACTACTACTACTACCTAAAACTACTGTCTGAATATGGATTGAAAGTGACTGGACCCCACAACACAGGGAATCATAGTGTAGGGTTCAGGGCTTCATCTACGTTCGTAAAAAAAAATGATGAGACAATGTTTTTTATATATATTTGAGTTACTATAGAGTATCTTGACCGTTCTTCTCCATGATGACCTAGTTTCCGGACTAACCAGTAGTTGATTCGATTAATTGTCAAGCCTACTTGAAATAAATACTTAGTCTTGTCTTTCTGTGCTTTTATTCATAAAACCCTTTCCCTACACAATAGTCATAGGAACTTTAAAAAAGTAAATAACCGATATCCATCTTGATATCTTAGCATGATATGTTGATAAATATATATCCATTATAGTACACTCCCACCACCCTTTTACGTTTCTAACACGCGCATGCAGCGACGAGAGCGCTTTCTTAGGCGTTCTTGCAAAGTTCCAACGGTACTTCACACCGGGACAACTTCTAATGTTATACAAAGCACAGGTCCGATCGTGTGTGGTGTACTGCAGTCACATATGGGCTGGTGCTGCAAAATGCCATCTAGCATCTTTGGACTCAGTAGAAAGGTGTGCGAAGAGGCTAATTGGGGATCCAGATTTGGTTAAGTCCAATTTTTAAAGCTTCGAGCACAGGCGTAGCCAGCCTGTCGGTATTTTACAGGTTGCATTTTGGGGAGTGTGCGTGGGAATTGCATGACTTGATTCCGCCATCACCTTTCTACCATCGGATAACCCGACGTACGGCGGGATTCCACCCTTACGTTGTTGAAACTTCGACGGTCCGGACGAAGTGTTCCACTTCGTCGTTTATACCGCGTATATCGAAGGACTGGAACAATTTGCCTGCTGCGGTCTTCCCGTCCAAATATAATTTAAGCGTCTTCAACGCTAGAGTGAATTAAAAAAAAATGTGTTTATTATCTGATATCTGTACAATTAAGTTGCCGGAGCTTCCCAGAAAGTAATCCGAAGATACTTGTGATGGGATAAATAGGCTCTTAATAAACTAGTGGGCCTCACCATCAATGATTGGATCACTGCTTACCATCAGGTGGGATCGCAGTCAAGCACAAGTTTATATCAATTAAAAAAAAAAGAGAGCACGTTGCCGCCCGTCAACGAAGTTTCATGGTCTTGTATGTAAGCTGAGAGCAGGCGTACACCAAGCATACAATTTAATGTTATTCAGACTGGCCTGTTGGTCTAGGTGTTAGTGGTACTGACTGCTATGCCGGAGGCCGTGGGTTCGATTCGCACCCAGGACAAATGTTTGTGTGATGAGCACGATCATTTGTTCTATGTCTGGGTGTAATTAATCTATATAATGTAGATATATGTAAGTATGTTTATCAGTTGTCTAGTACTCAGAACACAAGCTCTGTTTAGCTTGGGACTAGACGGCGTTGTGTGATAGTTGTGGAATATTATATATATTAATATAACGAATGCGTGTCTATGAAGCTACACGTCCAAGGACATTAGGCCTTAGTTATGAAAGTGACAATGTACAATGAAAATATGTAATTTGGTAACATCAAATTATACATTACCAAATTCTCGTGACATAGTCGTCTAAAGAAAATATTTCATGAGTACACTAGTACACCGTAGACTTTGATTTACTAAGTCTCAGTTGTATCTATTCCCAGCTAAGCATAACCCACTTTACTCTCCCCGGAGTGCAGTGAAAGATACAGAGGATGTATATTATGAGCATATGAAGCATGCACCAGTACAAGGATGTAATGTAAAAATGTCGTTTCCAAAAGGATTGGGGTCAGGCGTTGTTACTTGGACCAGGAACGAGCTGACGTGGATGGTACGTAAATCTACATTTGGCTTGAGTTTTAGTGGTGCAGCTTCTAGCTATCAAAGAATTTCGTGCAGGAATGTATTGGATTTTTCCCAGCGAGCAACATGCCGTATGTAATGGTAGTGTGTCCAGTGGTAAAATATTGTCAGTTTGGAGGATGCTGGTAAAATTACAGGTAGATAGGTAAGATTTAATGCTTGTTCTATGTAAGTATGAAACGTAGGTTATTTTTCTTTATTCTGTGGTATGTCTTAGTGTCTATGACAATAGATTTTGTGTCCTAAGGAAGCACAGTCTTGCCTAAATGTACGCTTAAAAATTAAAATTTGTGCTTCAATTTCATACCCATTGATTATGAATAACTAAATACAAAGGGTCTAACTGTTCTATGTGTGTGTCACGGGAACCTATGTCGTGCCTTAAAGAGATATCAGCAAACCGTAGGGGCCCAGCAGAATCGAAGCCTACTGGGGCCAAGGGTCTGCTTCTGAAAGGAAGATTCGGCTCTGGTATGAAAGGCAACGAAGGAACATGAGTGGGTTTTTAGTCAGTAAAAGTCTGACACACCCTGTTGCTCTGCCCAAGAGCGGGGGATATTACTGGATGACTTTTCCACCGAAAAAAAATAGAAATAATAGGAGGAAAGCAGTTACCAAAGATGCTGGGGAAACCGCAGTGGACTGCTAGTTAGGACATAAACATTCATCGAAAGTTTCATCACACAACGCCGTCTAATCCCAAGCTAAGCAGACCTTGTGTTATGAGTCCTAGACAACTGATAAACATACTTATATATATTTCTAAATACATACATATTATAGACAAACTACACCGACACGGAACAAATGATCATACTCATCACATTAACATTTGTCCTGGGAATCGAACCCACAACCTCCGGCATAGCAGTCAGGGCGACTAACTACTAGACCAACAAGCCAGTCAAAGATATAAAGATAATGAAGAGACTGTCACACTGAATCAAATCCCACCCATTTACTTATGGTAAATCGCAATCATACACAACCATAATGATCAAATTAAGCCCGAACATGGCGTGCTACCCCACATTCCAGGGTGGTTATGTCTGACCTTCTGTGCCTTATTAGCCGTAGTAATAAACGTCAGGGCGACACGCAAGAACTAGTTGAAACTCTTTATTATTTTAATAGTAAGTGAATACTTTGGTACGGAATAAACAATGATTATGAATTGTTTGTGGAAGAAGACAAATTGTTCGAGTTTTATGAACAGGCGATGAATTCTTTCAGTTGTTATGGCTTTATTTGCGAGGACATTTTCATAAGACAGTCTACTTTACAACTCTTACTTGATTCGTGCCAACTACCATTAGACCAGACCTGAATGTTCTGGAGTGGCTACTGTGTACCGGAAGATTAAAGATGCAGCGTTAAAAGGCCGTCAGAAATGAAGAAATCTCCAGGAGAATCAAGGTTACCGACGTAGTCCGAAAAATCGCCAAACTTATGTGGCAGTGGGCAGGACACATTGCTCGCAGAACAGATGGTTGATGTAGACGAAAGGTTCTGGAGTGGCGACCGCGCACCTGAAGACTCGGTGTTAAAAGGCCTCCCGTAAGGTGGACCGATGACTGTATAGGTATTTCGACACTCTCAAGGGAATCAAAATTCATAGGGTACTTCCCGTTGATCTACAATCCTGAAATTCAGCATAAAGCAACGTCTCATAGCACAGGTGTAGGAAAAAATCTGAAATATGTAAATTTGTTGTTACGTCACAAAAAAAAATCGTTTTTTTGCGAATTGGAAAAATATTCGTCACTCAATTCGGGAATTGAACTCTTTTCACAGGTATGTTTGTACGGAATCCTCAGTGCGCGAGTCCGAATCGCACTTGCCCTGTTTTTTACTTTAGATAGACTAATGCTTGATCACCATCTCACCTGATGGAAAACGACAATGTGGTCGACGATGGAGCGCGCTTACCTAGAAGTAACTTATTCACTCTTTATTTAAAGATCTCTAGATTATAGCTATCAGAAAACACAGACTTGGAATTGCACTCCTTAGCTGTACGCACGATGAATGTGTTCACCATGTACCGATGGCGCATCGTCGTATGATTTGAGACGTCACAATTTTTTTTTGCAATACGGAAAAATCTTCCGAGACTCCATTCCAAAATTGAACTTAAGTAGTTATAGGTAGGTAAGTTTATACGGAACTTTCAGTGCGCGAGTCCGACTCGCACTTGCCCAGTTTTTTATAAATGCAACCGGTAGAAAGCCGATAGGCCAGCTTCAACTCGACGAAAGATAAATCATTAATTACTAAAACCCTATCTAATATAATTTGGCTGACATGTAAAAGTACACGACGGTAGTCTCCTGGGACGGAACCCCGGATACCGCGGTGACGCTGAAGTTTTAACGAGACTGTCATTAATTATGTACAGGATCGGTTTACGATGTTCATGTTTCTTTTCAATGCAGTAAACCTTTTATATTTTGTTAGTAAGGCAGACCAACCTTTGAATACCGTAATCAGAGACACAATAGAAAGACAATGACAGAGCGAACGCCGGCGTTCGCTTGGGCTTTAATCATCATTATCATCATCAATTCAACCGATAGTTACTGCTGGACATAGGCCTCCCCCAAATGTCACCACAAAGAACGGTACTGTGCGTCTCGCATCCATCGGATTCCCGCAACCTTCACCAGATCATCGGTCCACCTTGTAGGGGGCCTTCCAACACTACGTCTTCCGGTACGCGGTCACCACTCCAGAACCTTTCGGCCCCCTGTTCTGCGAGCAATGTGCCCTGCCCACTGCCACTTAAGTTTGGCGATTCTTCGGGCTATGTCGGCAACCTTGGTTCTCCCGCGAATATATTACTTTCCGGGGTTTAATAAATTAACAGATTTTGAAGAGAGAAGATGAAGGTCGCGACCTTTACTGGGTCACTTTTGCACCTTGCAGTGGATTTACATGCATTTTAAGAATCAGCAATCCTACCAAAACAACAGCTCGCTGTTAATGCGATCCACTTTACGACCTAAACTGAACTGTTAAAAGGATAGAGCTATAAAGGGTGTATAGCTCCATCCCCCTTTTTTGCTCGCACAATTAATCTTTTAGTGCGTCATGTTAAGTTTCCTGGTAGTAAAGCATGTTACTAAAAGAGTTCTGTGTTTTTTTTTAATTCTTTATAGGTTCGCGCTTGACCGTTATCTTGCCTGATAGAAAGCGACGATGCGGTCGACGATGGAACGCGCTTACCTAGAAGTAACCTATTCACTCTTGACTTAAAGACTCCCGGGTTGTAGCCACTAGGAAACACAGATTCCAGCAAGGAATTCCACTTCTTAGCTGTACGCACAATGAATCTGTTTCCAAAACGTTTTGTTAGGTGGGATGTCCACCATGTACCGTATGTATTTATGTAGATGGATGGAGAGGGAGAGGGAGGCCAAAGAAAAGATGGATGGGTTGTCTGAGGAGTGATATGAAAGAAAAGGGACTTTTTTATATTCCACAACTATCACACAACGAGAGCTTGTGTTATGAGTATAAGACAACTGGGGCCAACTCTGCTGTTTTATAAATTCGTCATTCCAACACGATCCCATTGTCATTTTGCTAAAAGTTCGTAATCTGCTAATTCATAATGATTGATCACTGATCGGCCAATGGTCTTGTGGTAGAATGACAATATCAAGCTTACTAAAAGCAATGATTGCACAATGACGTTCTAATGGTAGGTCACTGATAAAAAAAACTGTAAAATTTTTTGCAGATTACCGCATACGTCAGATATTCATTTGTCATTAAATACGAGATTAGCATTCTTTGCAATTTCTTTCAATGGAGTGTTAGTGGTTGATTATTGGAAAGTCATAGTAACGCCATTATATTAGTAGATTACCAAACTTGTCAAAATCAATAATTATGAATTTGATCATAGACCATTCTGACAATATTATAATAGCAGACTTCAGGCCCAGATAAACATACTTATATATTTCTAAATGCATATAAATTATAAAGTGGATTATACTTAGCTGGGAATAGATACAACTGAGACTTCGTAAATCAAAGTCTACGGTGTACTGGCGTACTCATGAAATATTTACTTTAAACGACTATGTCACGAGAATTAGGTAATGTATAATTTGATGTTACCAAATTACATATTTTCATTATACATTGTCACTTTCATAACTAAAGCCCTTGACCTTAGCCCTTGCCTTAGCCTTAGACCTTGGACGTGTAGCTTCATAGACACGCATTCGTTATATTAATATATATAATATTCCACAACTATCACACAACGCTGTCTAGTCCCAAGCTAAACAGAGCTTGTGTTATGAGTACTAGACATCTGATAAACATACTTATATATATTTACAAATATATAGATAAATTACACCCAGATACAGAACAAATGATCGTGCTCATCACACAAACATTTGTCCTGGGTGGGAATCGAACCCACGACCTACAGTATAGCAGTCACGGCCACTAACCACTAGACCAACAGGCTAGTCAAAATAGACAGATAAAACGCAAAAAAAAACCAATACAATCATAATGCTTTCGATCGGTTAGTGATAGTGTGACGGGTGACAGGACAGAATGGAAGAAAAAAACGTGTTGCACCCACCCCAACTAATATGAGAACATCTTTTTATATCTCACGAAATTCCTGCTAGGTTACTTGGGTTTTAATTCCTTAAAAGGTAGACAGTCACGCGACCAGATGATTGTAGCATTCAAAATACTCAGGGGAATTATCACTGACCCTGCTCCTGACCTACAAATCGACGAGTCGTACAGTTGCTCACTCCAAATCACCCATACCGCGGACACTCTGCGCTTAATGCTCTCCTAGACAAAAACACCGATTTTGATATGTTTGGTGAAGAATGGAACATGATACTGTCAGAATGTATGAAATTTTGTGAGATGAACGTATGACTGTGTGTAATATTTATTAAATAGGTCCCAATAAAAGTTCTGTGTGACTTCTGACTTCTGTTTTTAATTTTAATTATTGTTTTATATTTTGCTGTATGTGTTTAAATGGTGTTATTGACTTCGGCCGTTCTGTTTAAATTAAATAAATAAAAAATGATATAAGTGCAGGAAGAAGAAGGAGGTACGTTCCCTAGTAAAAATATCCATGAATTTTCTACATAATAAAACCACATTTTGTAAACGTTTCTTAAACTTCATGGTTCCACATTCAGGGGTGATTTCTGCTAACCATATATACATAAAGTGTTTTGCATAGAAGTGTAAGGTCAGGTTCGCTGTAAAGTCTCGGCATCCATGGTGTTTGTTGATACTTACCTTACAGTTCCGCCAAGGTTAATGCTACTGTGATTTCAATGTTTAAAGCTTAAATAGTTTCCACCCAAAGCTTCGCTTACCACCTTTCACACCAGAATTGAAGATCAAAAGGGCCTTCTCAGAAGGCTTTGTCACCTAAAGGTTAATGGCAAGGTCTATGCTTGGAGGTTTCTTGTGTGATCAAGTCAAAAATAAAGATATCCACAGTAGAACCAAAGTTGCCGACATAGCCCAAAGAATCACTAAACTTCAGTGGCAGTGAGCATGGCACATTGCTTGCAGAACAGATGGGCGGTGGGGCTGAAATATTCTGAAGTGGTGATTGCATATTGTACGAAGTACTGGTCTCATCTTTGGGACGGATCTGCCCGTTACCAGCTTGATACACTTGAAGCAATCGAGAAGCGAGCCAAGAGGATCATTGGCAATGATGCACTCGTTGAGTCGAGGCTTCAAAGTCTTGAGCATCGACGCCGAGTTGCCAGCCTGTCGGTTTTCTACTGGTTGCATTTCGGGGAGTGTGGGTCGGAATTGCATAACCTAATTCCGCCTAGGCCGTTCCATCATCGGACCACCACCAGCGTACGGCAATGCGCCACCGGTACATGGTGGACATCCCACCTATACGCACAAAACGTTTTGGGAACACATTCATTGTGCGTACAGCTAAGGAGTGGAATTCCTTGCCGGAATCTGTGTTTTCTGATGGCTACAACCCAGGAATCTTTAAGTCAAGAGTGAATAGGTTACTTCTAGGTAAGCGCGCTCTATCGTTGACCGCATCGTCGCTTTCCATCAGTCGAGATAGCGGTCCATCACAAACCTACCAAAAAAAAAAAAATTTTGAAAGTTTGAAAGGCTTACTGCTCGGACCTAGCCCAAGTCGTCGACAACCTGTAGTGCTTCACTCGGACCACGCCAGAGCAGGAGAAATCATTGAAAGAAAATAAATAAAGAAAATATCTTTATTTGGCACACCATGATTCAGCTGAGCGTACACGGCTCTAAATAATTAATATAAAATATTAAATGAAATACAATTAATTGGCATGCGATATCAACATTATAAATTCTGAAAACCACCCCCTCAGGCCTCAAGTCTGCTATCACAATAGTGTCAGAATGGTCTATCATTGAATTCATAATTGTTGATTTTGACAAGTTTGGTTATCTATTAATACAATGGCTTCATTATAACTTTCCAATGGTCAACCACTGACAGTCCATTGAAAGAAGTAGCATAGAATGGTAATCTCGTACATATTGACAAATGAATGTCTAACGTATGCAGTAATCTGATAAAATTTTGACAGTTCCTTTGATCAGTGACCTACCATTAGAACGTCATTGTGCAATCATTGATTCAAAATAACAATGGGATCGTGTTGGAATAACGAATTTATAAAAATAGCAGACTTGGGCCCCTAGTTGGGCTTAATGCACATTAAAGTACACTTTTCCTTGAGTTAAAAAACACATTTCAATAAGAATTAAGCCAACCTTCAATAACACCTTCAAAATAGTTGTAGTAATAAGCTGTTCTACTTGAGAACTTCAAGAACACTCCATTAACATCAAATTACTTCTACTTCACCGCCACGTCGCGTCCCATCTCGTCTGCATTCACAGGTAAGTGATAAAATCTAATGGGTAAGTCCATTATATTTTATTAGAAACGTGTTAGTTTCCTTACGATAAGAGACTGGAGATCTGAAGGCTAAGGTTTATTAGGAATTGAAATATTTTGTGCAAAACTTTGCGGTATTCTCGGGTCTTTTTTTAAAGAGGGAAATCATCAAATGACTTGAAAGCGAGCCAGAATTTTACTGACTAAAACTACACCTATATCATTTAGTTGCTCTTTACGTTCTAAAATACGGGTTTTCTTTTCAGGAAATCCCCGTGGCCCTAGCAGGCACCGGCCCTGCAGGGCCCCTACGGTTGGCTGACACCTCTTTGACGACCTGCGTCAAATGGAAGGTAAGGCCGCCGTGACGCTTCTTGAGCCAATCCTTAAAGAGGAGACTCACCGCCATGATTATTGTATGCCCAATTCTCAGGTCTTAAGAGTGTGTTATAGGGTTTGAAGAGCACAGTTGGGGAATTGGAACCTTGACTATATGCGTGTGCTGCATATTCTGCTAACTTTCTGCCAATTGTCTTTTGATTGACGAATTCTGAATATGCATAAAATCAGCGGATATCGTGTAAGTAGTACGGATATACTGAGGATGATATGCTGAGCATACATAACAGAGGACATTGAAAGTAGAATTAAATCCTAGAGACACAAACATACGTTCTAAATTAACACAGCCATTTCAGCAGATCACAGCTCCAAACAATTACAGGAGTCTTCACGGGGTACTATGCCACCAACAAACAGCTCCACAACATGGGACTAGGAAGCGACCCGACTTGCAGGATCTGTGGAGATGTAGAGGAGAGTATGCTACACTTGCTGTGCGACTGTGCAGCAATAGGCTCCAAAAGACTAGAGTATCTGGGCCAACCATTTCCAAGACCAGAGGACTACAGGCTCAGCCCCATCAAGGCCATACTGGAACTCATGAAGAAGGTGCACCGAGGGCTAGGGGTTGAGTAGACAGGAGGGGAATAGCACAAAAGATCCAGAAGGGTCGAAGTGCCCCACAACAAGATAAGATAAGATAACACAGCCATTCAATAACTTGACTGTTCTATTCGTAATCGGATAAAATCCTACGCGTTCTCTCTTAAGATATAACTAAATATAAACCTAGCTTCTAGTTAGACTTAGTTAGCGATAATTCATCAACATCATCATTTCAGCGAAAGACGTCCACTGTTGGACATAGGCCTCCCCCAAGCGTCGCCACGACGATCGATCCTGTGCGTCTCGCATTCGCCGCATTCCCGCGACTCTCACCAGATCGTCGGTCCACCTTGTGGGAGGCCTTCAAATGCTGCGTTTTCCGGTGCGCGGTCGCCACTCTAAAACCTTTCAGCCCCTTCAACCATCCGTTCTACGAGCAATGTGCCCTGCCCACTGCCACTTTAGTTTGGTGATTCTACGAGCCATGTCGGCGACCTTGGTTCTCCTGCGAATATCTTCATTCCTGATGCGATCACGCAATAAAACTCCGAGCATAGCCCTTTCCATTGCCCTTTGGACGACCGAGGTGTTACCAGTAAAATTGTTTTTTATTTGCAGTCTTACTAGAACAAAACACATTTCGCAATTTTGTACCATTCTATTCTCTTGTCACTTTATAAAAGTAAACAAACGATTCATTCTACTGAAGTATCATAAACAAGCCATGCTTCGACCAGAACCCTTACTTGCATGGTGTTTTATGACCCAACCTCTTAGTATTGCCATCCTTAAATAAATCTGCTGACCTTATGGGATATGAGTTATGATATTATGTGGATGACGTCAAAGTATACCCTTATCTTAGAGACCCCTGTCTTTCCTGTATCAATATGTTCTTTTGAGGTTTTTTTCAGTTTTGTTAGCAGAAATTGGAATTGTCTTACTAGGAACGAGTGTTTTGATCCGTAGTAGTCAAGCAATAGTTAAAATTGGTAATTAATTGACGGATTTCGCTTAAGTGCCTGTCTTTATAAAAAACTAGCTGACTCGGCGAACTTCGTACCGCCTAATAATGTGATAAATGAAGAACCGCTAGACCGATTTTGTGCAAACTTTACATTAACCATCTACTAAACAGTCCAAACAAAGCCTAAACATTTGTTTTGGATAGGTGAGCCCGTTTTTGAGTTATAAAATTACAACGAAAAGTGGCATTGATTTTTATAGATAGGTAATATGTCGCGGGAGTGCCTTGGATGCGAGACGCACAGGATCGGTCATTGTGGCGTCGCTTGGGGGAGGCATATGTCCAGCAGTGGACTTCTTTCGTCTGAAGTGATGATGATGATGATGAGATATGTCGCCGGGATATTGCAAACGTCGTAAGATTGTAAAATATCGCGATAAATTATAAACTTTCTTTTTTATTATGACATGATTATGTTGGAAAGAAGGTGGTGAAGGTTGCGGGAATCGAGATGGATGCGAGACGTACAGGACCGTACATTGTGGCGACATTTGGGGGAGGCCTATGTCCAGCAGTGGACGTCTATCGGCTGAAATGATGATGATGATGAAGTTGGAAACTAATACATTAGGATATAATTGGTCATATACTTACAATTGTAATCTTATAAAGGTTTGTTGCAATCATGCTACGGAGCCTGCAATTTTCCAGTGACATGCATATTTTTTCTTTTTTTTTATTCACTGATTCACCGCTATCTCAACTGATGGAAAGCGACAATGCGAATTATATATATTTATATATATTTATATATATAATATATATATATATATATAACTCTTCTATACGTGTGTTTGTCACCTAACTCCAACTTAATGGGTAGATCAATTTGGATGAAACTTTTTGTAATTGGGGTAGTCTCTGGATGATTTCAAATACAATTCAACCCGGTATATGGCACTGCAATTGGGTTCTCTATTTTAAACTGACCAAAGACAGTTTTTGAGCAGGACGTCTGTCTGGATCGCTAGTATATTATATTTTTTTTCTTTCTTGACCGATATTGATTTATCTATACTTATAATTAATCTGTATAGTGAAAATTCTGAACATTGAAAATATCAAAAAAATAAATGGTAGGGGGGTGTTACTAGACCGACACCGAACCCAAAAATGTGATTAAAAAAAAAATTGTCTGTCTGTTTGTTTAGGCATCACGCAAAAATTACTGGTTCAATTACGATGAAACTTAGTATAATTATTCTTTAATATCCCACACTGGGTACTTTTTATCCCGGAAAATAGACAATAAAAAACAAACTTAATTTTGCGGTTCGATCCCTAGACCCGATTACTGTACCAACCGCAAATAATAAGTTTGTCGTAGGTTACGTCACCCGCAGTGGAGTTTACTAAGAGACGCTGCACACGGCTAAGATACTAAAATATTTTATCTTAAGATACAATATCGCTTGCCATACATTTCAATGGACTATCACACACGACGAAGATAATAAATAATAATATATTTCATATTTTCGTATCTCAAAAACCCTAATAAAACCATTTTCGACTTCTACGCGGACGAAGTTGCGGGCAGAAGCTAGTCTAGCAATGAATATTTAAATAACATTTAATCACAACAGGTAAAAACTTAGCGTGTACAAATAACACGTTCCATAAATTCCTTCATACACTTACATCAAGGATTGCATGAAAATATGCAAATTTATAAAAATAAACTTGCATTCTTTCACGCAATTCCTGCCATACAACAATGTAGTATAAAAACAAACAATTTTACGTATAAGTAATTATATGCCTTCAACAAACACGTCTTTCCTAATTGGTGTACTGAAAGAAAATGTCAAGAACACAGTACAAGTAAATCACATTATTCAAAAGGTGTTAGACTAATTAAAATGCTGGTGTAACTGTAAAAAGATTGTATTTGGCACAGTCGTGAGACACACAATGTTGATGTATTTTTAAGTTTCAGTATTTAAGTTTCTAATTTATAATTGTTATCTCATTGTGACACTGTGGTATATTGATAAGACAGATTGTGGTATATTGGTAAGACAAAAGTCTATGACCAGTGTGTGTTGCCAGTGATGACATATGGCTCCGAAACGTGGTCGCTTACAATGGGCCTCATCAGAAGGCTTAAAGTTACTCAAAGGGCAATGGAAAGGGCTATGCTCGGAGTTTCCTTGCGTGATCGCGTCAGAAATGAGGATATCCGCAGGAGAACCAAGGTTACGGACATAGCCCGAAGAATCGCCAAACTTAAGTGGCAGTGGGCAGGGCACATTGCTCGCAGAACAGATGGTCGATGGGGACGAAAGGTTCTGGAATAGCGGCCACGTACCGGAAGACGCAGCGTTGGAAGGCCTCCCACAAGGTGGACCGATGACCTGGTCAGGGTCGCGGGAATCCGATCGATGCGAGACGCACAGGATCGGTCGTTGTGGCGTCGCTTGGAGCCTATGTCCAGCAGTGGACGTCTTTCGGCTGAAATGATGATGGTGATGATGATTTAAGTTTCTAATTTATAATTGTTATCTCATTGTGTCTACCTGTGTGCCAAATAAACGTGTTTTCTTTCTTTCAAAAACCAAAGTGGTAAGTTCAATGAGCCCTATTGTACTAATTGACAGATATTTTTTAATGTCTTCAGGACTTAAGAAAGGCCAAGCCAAGATATATTTCCATATAACCGCTTTTACGTGATTATGACGTTATTATACATCTTTCTCCTGAAATTTTGGAAACACAGCCTTGTAGATATTGAAAGCAAAACATACATTTGTATAAAGTAATGCAGTAAAGTCCTAATTTTCTTCCGAAGGGAAGATCTTCCAATGACATCCCTCGCTCTTGGGCGGAGCGGGAGAAGTTGTGAAATATTCAAGTGAGTTACGGAATTAGCGAATGACAACAGAGCGTTTAGGCGTTATCTATTTTTTTTTAAATTGATTTAACTAAGTGTTGACTGCGATCCACTAGTTTATTAAGAGTCTATTCACTCTAGCCTTGAAGACACCTAAATTCTAATCAGACGAAAAGACAGGCAGCAGGTAAATTGTTTCAGTCCCTCGATGTACTCGGTATAAAAAACGTGGCGAAACGCTTGGTCCGGACCATAGAGGTTTCAGAAACGTAAGGGTAGATACTCACCGTTTTTCACATTTTTTCTTTATCGAACATTGGGTTGAATTGCATTGGATGAAACGACCAACTTTTAAACCACGCTCACGTTGACGCCAGACGGGTCAGGAAGGCCTCTCTCAATTACTATTTATGACAATCATACTAAAATACAGGCCATCAAAATAACACAAAATCACAATTATATGATAAAAGCTAAAGTTTATATGCATTATATGTATATTTGTTACTCCCTCACACTCACACGTTATAAGCAAAAAATACTTTTGGCCTTGCACAGATTTTAATTTTTTTTTTCATACTTAATTCTACTGTATTTTAATTGTAATCTATCCTAATTCTGCTGTACGTGTGAGGTACGAATAAACGTTTTTTCGTTTTTTTTTCTTTCTTCTTTATAACGGATATGGAAGAAATTTTGCCACATGGATAGACCTAACCCTGAAATAGCATATTATAAAAACAAAGTCGTTGAGCTCCTTAGTGGTCGTGAGTTGAGCTTTGCGAATATTGATAAATGCTTTCATTACTGGACAGGTTCACTTAAATCTGTATGGCTCTTTCTTTAAAACACCATCTCAGACAAATCTGCATGGTTCTCATGTGATTTGACCATTACATATTTACTTTATGGACTTTAAAAGAGACTTTGACCCCTGACTTTGTTTCGGTGTTTCTTGTCAGGGTAGTCAGCTAGGAAACGCCGGCCTCATCTAGTTTAAAATGACGAAAAAAAAAATTACGTGTAAAAGTGTTTTTTTTTTTTTTTTTAAATATTTGCAAAATAAATATCATAATACTTTTCATCCCGAGAGTATATAGATTTCCTTTGGGATTAGTTTTTCTGTCACGCGGGTAATACTAACTTTAAATAAAAAAATCTAACAACATTTACACAACACGCCAAAAATTTACAACGTTATAAAACAAACAAAACAGAATGCGTTCAAAAATACGCCACTCTGAAATAATACGCCGCGATGAAACGCGACGATGCGATGGTACTTTCGGTACCGGGTGCCCGGCAACCATAAAATTGCATTATAATGGATGAACTTTGCATTTTTATGGTTGCTTCACGGAGACGAAAATTAAAGTAGTTTTATTGTTAAAACGGAATATTAAAACAGATGTACCCGTACCACTAACAATTCGGGATATTTTTTTATTGGATTTTAAAATATTTTTGTTTTTGCACTTACTCTTATTATGAAATTATACAAAGTATATTTAACTAGCCTGTTGTTCTAATGGTTAGTGGCCCTGATTGCTATACCGGAGGTGCATGCATGATATGCACGATCGTTTGTTCTGTGTCTTGGTGTAATTTATCTATAGTAAATGATGTATGTATTTAGAAGTATGTTTATCAATTGTTTAGTACTCATAACAAAAGTTCTGCTTCGCTTGGGATAGTTATGGAAAATTATTATTATATCTACACGTGTTGTTTTGACTTAAATTTTTGATGGATGAGTTCCTATCAACAAAAAAAAAGTCTTCGCTAATGTTTGTTTGAACTGATTCAGAATACTAACTTATCTATAGGTTTTATTTCATAACTAGCGATATTTTCGTATTTTTAGTTTTGGCTTTCTATAATATGATTTAAAAGATTTGATAGCCGCCAGACTTTGTGACATTGCTACAATTCTAGTAAGATGTAGTCGTATAAAACTGACAATGTAAGAGAGTTTAGTGTCGCATTAGATAACAAACTGCCGTCCGCTAACTTTGTTATGGACAGACATAAACTTAAGTAGCATCCAGGTAGACGAAGTATCCGCGGTAAAGTTTTCTCTGGAAAATCATTATTTGTAAATAATAAAATAAGAGCTGTGGCGGCCGAGTGGTAACGGCCACTACTTTCGAGTTGTAGGTCGCGGGTTCAAACTCAGCCAGGCGTATTACTTTGTTTAATTTATTTAATCACCGCTGCTCTCAAAACGGTGAAGGAAAACATCGTGAGGAAACCGGCAAGTCCTAGAACCAAAAATTCAAAGACACGTGACATCCTGGATCCGCTTGGTGCATTTGCAAAGAAGGAGGCCTGAGTCCCAACAATGGGAACATTATAAGGCCGACCATACTAAATAATAAAATAAAAGTATTTCACGTATAAGTATATAATATTCGCCTGAAAACAGCTGAGCTAGTCTTACCATGATGTGTTAAAATGGCAGTCGTGCAGAAATGTAAAGAATCGATATCTTCACGCATTTATCTTGAGAACGCGTTTAGATATCAATTTGAATTTAAGCCATAACTCAAATCTGTGTTCCCTTGTAGCTGTGAAAAAATAAAACTTCTGAATTAACGAACAAAACAGATGCGGCCGTTTATGTTGCAAAAAACGTGTATTCCGACACTCTCAAGGGAATCAAAATTCATAGGATACTTCCAGTCGACCTAGAATCTTGAAATTTGGCAGGAGGCAAGGTTATATAGCACAGGAGAAATTCTAAAAACTGTAAAGTTGTTGTTACGTAACAAAAAAAAAACTTTTTTGCGATTCGAAAAAATCTTCGTAACTCAATTGAACTGTTTTCATAGGTAAATTTGTACGGAATCCTCAGTGCGCGAGTCCGACTCGTACTTGCCCGGTTTTTTTTTTTAATTTGTTGTTGTTGTTTGCATTTCTTTAGCATAAGCATAAAGCATATTTGTATAAATGCTTAGTTTTTATAATTTAATTGTGTTTTCGTGTACATTTTGTATTGTGGCAAAGAAATAGTTTATCACACACTACGCCATTATGAAAAACGAAGCCCAAAAATACCTTTTGTTTTCGTACTAAGCCCACAAATGTAATAAGATAATGTTTACTTAGTTTAAGAGCATTGAAATAACAAGTTAATGAAGCTTATGGATTTCTAAAGCAAAAAAGATACAAACAAGAACTTTTACATAATTTTAAAGTCCTTCATTAAGTGTTCTGGAGGCATTTTCAAAAGTTATTTATAAAAAGACCCAAATCCATGATACAGGAGTAATGTAGACTCCTGTATCATGGATGCGTTCAAAAATATGTCAAGTCACATACACAAGACACCCAGACGCTGAAGGGTACCTATACCATAATTATAGCGGTAAGTCCCCTCTTTGAGGAGTGGCTGGAAAGACAACACGGCGTCCTTACCTTCCGCATGACGCAGGTCCTCACCGGACAAGAAGTTCGGGAGGTTCCTGCACCGGATTCGTGCGGAAGAAACGCTCGGTTGTTACCATTGTATGGACCGCCCGGAGGACACGGTGGAGCTTACGGTAGAGGTGTGCCGCGATGGTGGCAGTGATCTCTCGCGCCTGGCCTTGGTACAGGGTTTACGAGCCCTGAATCAGGGCTCGTAAAATGTGTGCCTCTAAGTGAGACCTGTGAATGCGTTCCATAGAGCCGTTGAAGAGGTCCCTAAAGAAGACAAGACCAACTGATTAGTACAGTGGTTTCAGCGAATGCAAAAATATATTAATTGCGAGGCAATATACTTTGAAAAACAATAAATGTATCGTAAATCTTATATCTAGTCTTATTTATCAGAATCCAGAAACTTTCAGTATGCCCTAAGTAACACAAGGAAAGAAGACTCACAGAAACTTTCTGTCAACAGAGCCTCACAAAATGGATTGCGCAAAACCAATCAAAAGCTTATTCCAATTGATTCAGTGAAGATAACGTTTACTTAGTTCGAGTTAGTAACAAGTTTCGCGGCGGTACTTCAAAGCTAACAACTGTACAATCATAGATTAAGTTCTAACAAAGTCTGAGATCGTTGTCTGGAATGTGAAGTGATTTCTTGTTTAGTTTATATTGGTTTAACCCCTCGGGCGTCCCGGGGTATTATTATTATGTAATTGTGCGTTTTTACGTAAATCACCAAAAAAAAAAAGTTTTTCTGGATTTTTCTAGGAAAAACAAAGATACAGAAATCAAAATTTCCGGCTAAAAAAATTCGTACAAACGTGTGTACAAAACGACAATTAAACGTTTTTCAAGGTCATTCAAGTTGTACAGACGTATCTACAATCGGCGCTCGAGGGGTGTATTTGATTCAATCATGTATTGTTTTAAACTGTTTCAGAACGTCCATCACAGTCAATCAATCAGGATTGTTCGAAAGACTTAGGTATTGGAGCCCTAGAAAGCAAAGGGCAGCTGAAGGAACACAGAAGATCGTGTCAGACTTTTAATGACAAAAACTACACCTTCATCAGGTTTCCATCGCGTTCCAAGGCCGCGGTGTCTCTCCCTAACAACCTCACAGCTCTCACTTGTATGTAGACCTAGACAGAAATGTACTCATAATACATAAACTTTATTATGTACACGTTATTAAAACAGCACTCTTAACTGCCCTTTAATAGAGATATCAAATAAAAAATAAATGATAAAAGACATAAAGACGTATGTATTACTAATTAATAGATGTAAGCATTTTTTTATGCATACTTTCTTTATATTCTTTGGCTCTTTTCGGTACAACAAAGTTAACGCAATTTTGTCCATGTACCCATTAAAAAAGGTGCATTGCAAAAATGTTTTATCAACATGATTGCAAGTGTTAGGACGGCACAGAAAAGTTATTGGCTGTCATAAGTTAATTAATTTTAAGTTTGTTTTTCATTGACATTGTTTCGATTAGTTATTAACATATATTATATAAGTATATACTTATTAAAAGAAAAAAAATACTCTTAGGAAATATTAACGTAATTAATAAAATTATTAGCTTTTAAAATACAGGTTTATCCTACATATATTTCAGGTCAGATCTAATTATTATTCTATATCCTTTCTGTTCTAGTTTAAGGCTGCACTTATTGTAAATTTTCATGTTATTCTTCTAAATAAACGAATAAATTTCGCCAGTTAGATATGTTCAAGTATACTGTTATGAACCGGGTACGGATGTAGAGTCCGTGGGTTTGAACCTACGACCTATATATAACTCGTATATTAGGGCTTTTACCTCTGGGCCACCACTACTCCTAAGCAAGGCAGTTATCTATATATATATAAAAGGAAAACTGACTGACTGACAGATATAGAAACGTACAGCCAAAACTACAGGGCCTAAGAGCATGAAATTTTGATCAAGATTTCTTTTTATAACGTAGGTGAACACTAAGAGATGAAATTCACCTACTAAGGGGATTTTTTTTTTGTAAGTGGGAAAATTATCCAATGACATCCCCCGCTCTTGAGCGGAGCGGATGATAGACTCAGACTTTTACTGACTAAAACCCACTCCTGTTCCTTCGTTGCCCGTCGTACCAGGGCCGAGTCTTCCTTTCAGAACCAGACCCTTGGCCCCAGTAGGCTTCGACCCACCCGGGCCCCTACGGTTTGCTGACATCTCCCTGAAGCGCGCGTGAAATGAAGAAAATGAAACGGGGACCCAAAGATTACACGGAAAAACCTTCTTTCATGCGGCTGAAGCTAGCAAGAAATATCTAAAGATTATTTCTTCTTTCGATAGAAGGAGTATCAAAGATAAGTCTGTAAAATTGATAATATTCTATTTAGGTATTTCAACGTTAAATATTTTGCTTTATAGAAACGAATTCGTTTCATCTTTCTACTAATTTGTAATGTAATTAAATTTTGAATTAATTAACATTCGCCTCTTTAATACCTGCTAGCGAAAAGGACAAAAGCAATTATAATATTTAAAGTAACCGCAGTTAAGACTGATATCTTAATTATTAGGAATCTTGTGAAGAGTTTCACAGAATACCTAAGTATAAAAGTGCCAAACTTATCTTTTTTAGGGTTCTGTACCTCAAAAAGAAAAAACGGAATCCTTATAGGATCACTTTATTGTCCGTCTGTCTGTGTCTGTCAAGACCCTTTATCTCCGGAACCCGTGAAGGAATCGAGTTGAAATTAATACAATATAGTCAATTCTACAGTACAATTTCTAAGCTACTGAAAAAAAAGATACGGCCGTCTATGTCGCAAAAAGCCTATATTTTGACACTCAGGGAATCAAAATTCTTAGCGTACTTCTCGTTGACTCTGAATCTTGAAATTTGACATAAAGCAAGGTCTTATAGCACGGATATGGTAATAAATCTCAAAACAGTAAATTTGTTGTTATGTCACAAAAATAAATTACTTTTTTTGCGATTCGTAAATATTTTTGAGGCTTGATTCGGAAATTGAACTGTTTTCATAGGTAAGTTTGTACGGAACCCTCAGTGCGCGATTCCGACTAGCACTTGCCCGGTTTTTTAGGGTTCAGTACCCAAAGGGTAGATACGGAAAAAAAACGGAGCTCTATTGCTCCACTGTCCATCTGTCTATCACCAGGCTTATATCTCGTGAACCGTGATAGCTAGACAGTTGAAATTTTTAGATAATGTATTTCTGTTGCCGCTATAACAACAAATACCTACTGAAAATAGAATAAAATGGTTTGCATAAAAAAAAATTGTATAGATATCTACGGGACCCATCAAATTCGACTCGCACTCAGCCAGCTTTTTTGTCCTTACCTTTCATCTCGACTTGAGCCAATTCGCATACATTTTCATAATTCTTGCATTTATCCTTTGAAACGTCAAATTTTGGCTTCACTCATCTCCCTGTGACAAACAAAATGAAAGATCTTACAATCCGTCTCTTGGGCACTGATAACTCTGAAATGCTTCCCTGGGTTACCCGCGAGAATCTGCTATAAGTATTCCTTATATAATTTCTGACAATTATAGTTTGCAGACCATTATACGCAAAACCCTTCGCCCACTAAAAGTTGATGTTACGAATATAGAGTGAATAGACTCTTTATAAACTAGTGCGCCTCACTATCAATGCTGACATCTCTGCTTACCATCAGATGGGATCGCAGTCAAGCACAGGATTACATCAATAAAAAAAAGACGGGTTGCACTCCGGGAGTGCCGGCAGAAGTGAAAACTTGATTATTAACGTTGAGCATGTTTGATATTTTGGAATGGTTAGGGAATAATTTTGCACCAATTGCTTTATCAGTATAAAAGTAATATCATTTATGTGGTAGAATACAATATTCATTTATTGCGCTATCGTACACAAACATGACAATTTCGATATTACACACATAAGTTTAGACTGCGGATTGTTGTGATACCGCAAGTTTAATTCATTCATTTAAAAACTAAAGTCTTAACTTCTTCATCACCAGGAAATACGTTTTCAATAAACTTCACATCTCTTGCAATTGTTACTTTTCTAGTTTTTGGATGCATCAATCGGTAACCTTTTGTAGTCTCACAATATCCAATAAAAATTAGAGCTTCCGTTTTCATGTCTAGTTTCAGTCTTTTCTGCTTAGGTATCAAAGCATGTGCTAAACAGCCAAAAACTCTCAAGTGGCTTAGATCGACTTTCTTACCAGACTACGGTACATACTGCCTCAGCCCAAAACCTCTTGCTAAGATTTGCTTCACAAAGTAATGTTCTGGCTTTTTCTAGAATCGTTCGGTTTGCCCTCTCTGCAACACCGTTCTGTTCAGGCGTGTATGGTACCGTCGTCTGATGTTTTATACCAGACGCCTTCAAAAAATCTTCAAAAATATTGTTGACAAATTCTTTGCCATTGTCACTTCTAATTCCTTTTATTGCTTTTCCACATTCTAACTCGACTTCTTCTTTGTATTCCTTAAATCTTGTAAAAGTTTCACTCTTTTTCTTCAAGAAACGGACATGTGTCTTACGTGTATAATCATCGATGAACAGCAACATATAATGGGAGCCAGCCCATGACGGCTCTTCCATTGGACCACATATGTCCATGTGAATCAGATCCAGGACTTGATCAGCTCTCGTACCTTGCTTTTTAAACGGAGATCGCGTGCTCTTTCCTCGAATGCACGGAACACAGGGCTCAACTTTATCCGTCGTTTTAAAATCAATTCCGGTGGTCATTTCTTTTAAAGAAATCATATATTTTCGGCCTAAATAAGCTAATCTTCTATGCCACAAATTTGACAAAATTTCATTTGACACTGTCAAGTTGGCCACGATATTTTCTTTATCTTTCAGTTTGAAAATTCCGCCGACTTCATTACATGTTGCAACTACTTGGTCATTTTGGTTTTTGATAAAACAACCTCTTTTGTCAAAATTTACTGTGAAATTCTTTTTCACTAGATCGCTCACCGAGATTAAATTCATCAATAGATTTGGTACATGTAAAACATTATTCAGTGGAAGTTTCACATTCTCGCTCACTTTAAGCGAAATATTTCCTTTTCCTTTTACAGGGATCTCTTCTCCAGTTGCCACCCGAATCTTCATATTGTTATTCTGTTTTTTATAATTGATTAACTCGTTGGCGTTATTTGTCATGTGATTCGAGCACCCACTGTCGACATACCATCCATTTTTGTTGATGCTATCGGGTATGCTCATACATACATTCACATTAGGAGATTTCTTGCATTCAGATGCTTTATGCCCTTTCTTATGGCACTTAAAACATTTGTACACTGGCTTTCGAACTTGTGCTTTAGTTTTGGTAGCGTGTCCCTTGGTTGTAGCAAAGGCTTGTTCACCAGCTCCTGCGCCTGTTTCAGCTTGTCTGTTGCCTTCCTGGAGTAATTTGGTTTTTAACTGTTCCAAAGTCATTTCCTTTCCACTATTATCGACAGCCATTATTAACGGGTTATAGTCCGTTGTCAAACCAGCCAATAGTATTGAAATAATCCAGTCGTCTGCAACTTTTGCGTCTATGTCAGCTAACTGCTGTGCTAAAAATACGACTCTGGATATGTACTTTTCCATTGACGTAAAGTCCTCGAGTCTACACTGCCACAGTTGACGCTGTAAGCTTATTCGCCTGCCCCATCCTTTGTCCTCGTATGCGTTACACAAATTGTGCCAAACTTCTCGAGCCGTTTTCGCAGTATATACATGTGCAAAGCAGGATGGTTCTATCAGCAAGCATAACGTACTTCTCGCCTTTCTATCCACGTCTTTTATTGTGGTACTGACGTCACTGGATTCTACGGCAATCCACCAGTTCTTTGACTCTAGGTAGTTTTTCACAACAAACTTCCAGTTGCCAAAATCTGAGGCTCCTCTCAGCTTCTGGATGCCGCATATGGTAGACGATGAGGGATTTTCGTCCTCTGACATCTCAAAACAATTGACGTCGTGCAAAAGTGAAAATATTATTTTCCGAAAAACGATTTAGTTACCTTGTTTGTTGTCGAAATCGAACTGCCATAACCTATTAGAATATTATAGAATCAGGGTTATTTAGCAGAGTGAGCAGATTAACAAACAACACAGCTTATATCACAGGCGTATATTTCTTACTGACAATTACACAAATAACAAGTACCTTAGCAACGCTTATCTCATCGACATGATGTTGCATTGCTGTAAAGAGATCCTATCTCCATCATTATCCCTAAAGCATTAGGTTCAAAGTTGATTGGAAACATTTAAAAATTTCTTTAAATGATTTTAAACCATAAAATGTTGAAGGTTAAGTTCAAAATCGAATGAGAAAATTTGACTGGTGGCCGTCTTACGGTTTTTCGATCAGGTCACGTGTCCTGACGCGAGTTTAAGATTTTATACCCATTACAGAAAAAGTGCTCAACGCCGCTAAAGAAGTTTTCACTTCAAAAATAAATTATAGATTCTACTTAACACACTTAATACACGATAAAGATGCTATTATGTGTGGGGTAAATATGGAATAGTTGACGCAGTGATTAAACAATTGGATGATGCGAGTCGCGGGTTCGTTTCCAGCACGTGTGCGTGTGTGTTTACCTACATGATTCTGAACGCACTTACGTTACAGGAGTCAGGTTCTCAATGTGCAACGTTTTTTAGGGTTCCTTACCTCAAAAGGAAAAAACGGAAACCTCATAGGATCACTTTGTTGTCCGTACGTCTGTCTGTCTGTCTGTCTGTCAAGACCCTTTATGTCGGAAACGCTTGGAGGTATCGAGTTGAAATTAAAAGCATATACTCAGGTCTACAATACCTTGAAACTGTGAAAAAGAAAATTCTATGTTAACGAATAAAATAGATACGCCCGTTTATGTTGCAAAAAATGTATATTTCGACACACTCACGGGAATCAAAATTCATAGGGTACTTCCCGTTGACCCAGAACCCTGAAATTTGGCATAAAGCAAAGTCTTATAACACAAGTATAGGAAAAAATCTGAAACCAGAATTATTTTCGTTACGTCACAAAAAAAAAAAAAATTTCTTGTGATTCGGAGAAAACTTCGAGACTCCATTCGGGAATTTAATTGATAAATTTGTACGGAACCCTCAGTGCGCGAGTCCGACTTCCACTTGCGCAGTTTTTTTTTTTTTAATGAAATGAATTTAATACTGTGGCAACCATACAGGTCATACAATAATATTACTAACTTGCAAACTGGCATTTTATACTTTAAAGATTTATGTTTTAAAAAGTTTAGGATTAATAGATGTTCTAGATGGTCTCTCTGCCTTTCATTTGCGTCTCTCCTATCACAGTACCTATTTACTTTAAGACATATTTTACAATATCACCCGTCAATATCTTTCAATAAAGCAACACATCTTCCTAAAGACAAAATACCTTAATAAATAATACCATGATTATGGACGGAATGAAAAGATTTCGTCTAGTATAGTATATTCACCGTTTTAATGTAAAACTAATGAAATATTCATGATTCCAAGGTCGTTCCTTATCTTTTCATGATTTTAAACATTCATAATGACAAGAGCATTAATTCTTATTAAAAGCTTAAAAGCAACATCGAAGCCTTAAAAGCACACTATCACATAAATGACTGGCCTGTTGGCCTAGTGGTTAGTGGCCCTGATTGCTATGCCGGAGATCGTGACTTCGATTCCCAACCAGGACAAATGTTTGTGTGATGAGGACGATCATTTGTTCTGTGTCTGGATGTAATTTATCTATAATACGTCTGTATTTAGAAATATATAAGTATGTTTATCAGTAGTCCAGTACTCATAAAACAAACTCTGCTTAGCTTGAGACTAGACGGCGTTGTGTGATAGTTGTGGAACATATAAAAAATTATATAAATCTGAACGTTTTGTATAGGTATTTCTTACTTTTTCACGTTCGAACAGCTACATGGATTTTGATGAGATTTGGCACACGATCAGATCATGACTTGGAATATCACATGGGATACTTTTTATTCCAGGTTTATATTCACTTTCCTTGGGATACGTTGCCAGGAAACTCCGCTGGCAGAAGTTAGCATTATAATAGGTCTATAACTATGAAATTGCCGTTTTTTAAAACGGGTTCCATTGAAGTATTATATCTTTGGATTGCCTTGGAATTATAAGTTCAAATAAACTTTATATTAAAGGTACGTTATTCTTTTTTCAAAATTAGGTATTTATTGGAATCTTTGTGTTTTGTATTTTCTGGTATGTCGCAGTACTTATAACCATTTTTGTACAAAATCTAAGAAAACTCGCATTATTTTATAATATGAGTTCTACCGTGGAAACAATGTTTCTCAAGCGGTATGCAATATTGATTATGCATACGGACTTAAAACTGCTAATGAATGCGCTGTCTATTTTTGTTTCAATCACTTTCACGTGGGAAATTTTATCTCACGAATTACTTTTCTTCTAAGGACGGCTACAAGACAAAATTTCCAAAACGAAATCTATTCAACCAAGAATACAGAGTTCTTTTGTTAGATAGAAGTTTTACATATATATAGGTATACATCATTGATATTGCTTGCCCTTTGAAATGCATAGTTTCTACGTTGCGTTGGAACTTTTAATATGAAAATTATTTTTATTATTAGTTTTCATGGTTATAAATACTGCGATATTACAGAATATATAAAATACAAAAAAAAACCAATAAATACCTAATTTCAAAAAAAGAATAACGTACCATTAATATAAAGTTAATTTAAATTTATAATTCCAAGTTAATCAAATGATGTAACACTTCAAAGCAACCCGTTTTAAAAAACGGCTATTTCATAAGTAAAGATTTATTATAAATTCGATTATCAAATGTTATAAAATCATTACTGCCCATCAAAACATGACCTAGAAGCCTTAACATAAAACAATAATTGGATTAAATCACCCCTCCAATGAAACTAACCGAATTACCCCTAACACTAATTCAACCACACACGAAATTACAAACCAGATCGCTTTCCTTAACTCAATTGAAATTTGGAAGCGAACATAACTTAATTGATATCTGTAAAATATATAAAAGGAAAAATTGACTGAGATATCAACGAACAACCGAAGTAACTGGGACTAAGAGTGAGAAAATTTGCACAAGGTTTTCTTTTATGACATAGGCGAGCACTGAGAGAGGATTTTCCGAAATTCACTCCCTAAAGGGATGAAACGGGGGTCCAAAGATTGTATGGAGTAACCTACTTTAAGGAGCATTGGTGGCCGAGTGTTAACGGCCCCGACTTACAAGTTGTAAGTTGCGGGTTCAAACACAGCCAGGCGCATTACTTTGTATAATTTATTTCATCACCACTGCTCTCAAAACGGTGAAGGAAAACATCGTGAGGAAACCGGCATGTCCAAGAACCAAAAATTCAAAGACATGTGACATCCACCAACCGCACTGGGCCCGCGTGATGGATTATTGCCCATTCACTCTCCAAGAGAGAAGGCCTGAGTACCAATAGTGGGAACATTATAAGGCCGACTATGCTATGCTATGCTAACCTACTTTCACGCGGGCGTAGCCTCTGCCAAAAGCTAGTAATATATTTGTGCTATCATCAAGTTCCGACGCAGCGTCATCGATCGTAATTAAATCTATTCACAGTTCGTCACTTGATGTATGCCAGTGTTTCTCAAGTGGGTATGGTGCTTGGATGTGAACTAGCCTATGCATTTGCTGTCTAACTGTCAAGTGAATGCGGTCAGAAAAGTGTAAGACTTCGTGGTCGGGCAGCCAGTTGTTCTCTTTTTCTAGAATTCATATTGGTTTAATTAAAAAATGGTTGTCAGTGTCATACTCATTACTACGACTTGCAGAAAAAAGATTTGTATTTGTAGCACATTCGTTATGCCTCTTTTTTGAATTGATTGTGCGAAAGTGTCATTTCGAATCGTCAGTATTAGACTAGCATTCAAGCACCTGACTTCTTATTTCTGCACGTTCTACCCGAAAACCTATCTTAATTCTTATTTTAAGTGATATGTATTTTTGCCTGGCCGGAAAATGTAGTGTTGGAAGGCCTCCTACAAGGTGGACCGATGACCTGGTGACGGTTGCGGGACTTCGATGGATGCGAGACGCACAGGACCGTTCATTGTGGCGGCACTTGGGGGAGGCTTATGTCCAGTAGTGGACGTCTTTCGACTGAAATGATGATGCTGATGATGAAATAAGTGAACATACTGTATAATTTACATCAAAAACTTCAAATCATCGATAAAAATATAACGTTTACAATCAAAAAACATTATCTAATGAAATCACAATTATTTACAAAACAGGACAAAGACAGAAAAACTCAGTTTACATCAAAATAGGTCCCTGGTGGACCAAGCCTTATACAGTCAAGATTGTTTGTTTAAATTATCATTTAGAATAAAATGAGGCTGGAGATGCCGCCGGGTGGAAGATTTACGAAGGTAAATATTTTTGAGAAAGGCGGAGTATTTGAGGAATATGTTTATGAGGTAAACAAAGCTAAGCCAAAGAAACGTCAATTTTGACTTAAACATTTTCTTGACGAAGTGTCAGTTCACTTGGCTGTGAGTTGTGAACTGGTTTAAGACTGCATAATAATTTGAGTAGCTGATTTGAAATCTTATTTTAATAGAATTTACTTAGTACAAGACCAAGTAGAAAACATTAGGTTGTGGAATTCTTCGAAATAGTTACCGTGGCCCTTAGGGTTTCATGTTTTTTAAATTTTAAATTTTTGACTTTGCTCAAATTCTTGATACCACTTATGCACAGTGTTCTTATACCAAAAACTACCATAATCTTTTAATATTTAGAAGTTGCAAAATGCCTAAAAGTTTTCTCATACAGCTAGTAAGTCATCAGTGTAGGTTAAATTTTTAATTTTATTTTTTTTACAGTGGAGGGTTTTTTTTTCGATGGGAAAATCATCTTATGATATTCCCCGCTCTTGGGCGGAGCAGTAGATAGTGTCAGACTTTTACTGACTAAAACCCCACTGCTGTTCTTTCGTTGCCTTTCGTACCAGGACCGAGTCTTCCTTTCAGAATCAGACCATTGGCCCCAGTAGGCTTCCACCCTGCTGGGCCCCTACAGTTGCTGATATATCCTTGAGGCGCGCGTGGAACAATACAGTACAGTGGAGGGTAGTAAGTATTACTAGTGTGTTGTTGTGTCTAGTAAAATTTACTTCCATCTCTGTGAAAATAAATCATTTTAAAAATTTTAACTTCACTGATGACGTAAGTACGTGTAAGAAAGGGATGGATGTAGGAATTGCAACATTCAGTCAAAAAATTAATCTTGCGCGCCCGTTGAAAAGAACAACACCATATACAGTATTCCCAAATTAATAATGCGCATGCAGATCTTCACTAATTGTCGTATTCCCGGAAATACCCGAATCATTGAATCGTAAGAGCCCTAAACTATGCATGAAGAAAATGCACTTAACCACTCTATATACATAATTATTGTCTTCCGACGCTCTGGGAATACGACCGTTGCCGAACAGTGACGAAGATTTCTATGCGCATTATCACTTTGGGAGACCTGTACGATAATTAGTTTCAGAAATTCTGTAACGTTAAAATAATGAATTTACGATGTTGACCATACAGCAATTTACCTGTTTCCACGTGGGACCACTTATCTCACTGCAAAAGCAATTTTAACTTTTGCAATATACATAATTAACATTCTCTACAAAAGACTAACAAGTAACAAGTGGACTCGTAATTAATTACAGTGTTTGTTGGTTATACTTTGGGTTGTAATTAAATGTATTTAAATTATTATTATAAAACATATCTAGCTTCATTTGTGCATGAGGTATATTTAATTCATCTAATATACCTATTTAAAAGGAGAAACTGTCTGACTGACATATCAACGCACAGCCGAAACTACAGGAACTAGAAACATGAAATTTTGCACAAGGCTATCTTTTGTTACATAAGCAAGTACTAAAAGATAATTTTCCAAAATTTTCCTCCTTAAGGGATGAAATGGAGGACCAAAGTTTGAATGGGAAATCCTACTTTCACAAGGTCAAAGTCGCTGGATGAAACTAGTTTATTATACAATAGCGGACTGAAATTAAAAATTAAACTGAAAGAATATGCTTCTGAAATAAAAAGTATCTTACACGAGTATCCTATTCCAAGACGTGGTTTAAGCTTATGGCAAATTTAATTCCAATATGTTCAGCCGTTTGAGTGTGAAGGAGTTACAAACGTACACACACACACATACATACTAATAACTTTCGCCTTATAATATGTGCATGATTTCAACAGGAGTCACGTCACTTACTTACTTAGCATATGACTTAATGTTATTTAAAGAAAATATGCCAGTTAAATGTAGGAACTCAATTGTTCACGAACCATAGGAGAAAAAAAAACTGTTGCGGGTCGGAATCGCGCCCTGAGGGCTCGGTACAAACTTATCAACGTAAATAGTTCAATTCCTGAATTCTTGAAGATTATTCCAAATCGAAATTTTTTTTTGTTGACCTTACAATAAATTTACTGTTTTCAGATTTATTCCTATATCTGTTCTATAAGACCTTACTTCATACCGAATTTCAGAATTCTGGGTCAACGGGAAGTATCCTATGAATTTTGATTCCCTTGAAAGTGTCGTATACGTTTTTTTTGCGACATAAATGGCCATATCTTTTTCGTTCGTTAACTTAGAAGTTTGATTTTGTTACAGCTTCAAGGGACCGCAGATTTGAGTATATGGTTTTAATTTCAACTCGTTACCTTTTCGCGTTTTCGAGTTAAAGGGTCTTGACAGACAAATAGGCCGACAGACAGACAGCAAAGTGATCCTATAAGGGTGCCGTTTTTTCCTTTTGAGGTACGGAACCCTAAAACCATTGAAATCCTCATTTATTTCGCTAAATTTAAATAAAAAACTGATTATTTCAGATTTTCCATTTGAAATTAATGAGTTTCTTTATTATTTTTTTTACTATATTTAAATAGACCAGCAAATTTTTGCTTGTATATTTATAAAATGAAAACAGTTCTAAAATTCTTCAACATTCCTGTTAAGAATTCATAAAAGGGTGAAACTTTGACAAACCCGGTCGGTTTTCATCTACATTACATGAAAGCAAAGTGAGTTAATTTTGAACTAAACTAACTTCAAATATGACGCCTATTTAACTGTAAAGCATCCTTTGACATGCCGCCCGCTAGACCTGTGACATAAATAATTTATTTTGCAGACTAATTTTAGTCCCCACACAAATTTAACACTAGCTATTTTTCACGATTTCGCTCGTGAGGCTTGTTCTAAGTGGAATGCACTTTTCAATACTCAATACTTTATTATATTCCATAGTATGTACAGAGATGGTATGAAATATAGTCAAGATCAATATGGACCCTGTTGGGCACAGCAATGTTAGGAAAGAAGATGGCGGCAAAGTAACAATTCATGGAATTTTATTGTAGGTAGATCTAATAGATTTATATTATTATGTATTATTAAATATTGGTAGATTGTGTGCGACATTTTAATTAGTTTTTTGTCATCTTTATTATTAAATTATGTGAATATATATATTTAAATTAGATTGTGTATGCATATTATTATGTCTATTGTATAAGTAATTATAAATTATGTTTTTTTTTTTGGGATCCTTACCTCTGAATGAAAAATCAGTACTATTATAAGATCACAAGAGTGTCTATTTGTCTGTCACAGACAATTTTCTCCGAACCTGCTTGATTGACCAAGTTCACATTTATTTTTTATTCATATAAACCAGTGCTTGACTGCGATCCCTCCTGATAGTAAGAAGAGATGTAATCATTGATAGTGAGGTGCACTACTTTATTAAGAGCATATTCACTCTAGCCTTGAAGATACCCAAATTATAGTTGGACGGAAAGACCGCAGCAGGCAAATTGTTCCAGTCCTTCGATGTACGCGGTATAAACGGCGAAGCGAAACGCTTAGTCCGGACCGTTGAAGTTTCAACAACGTAAGGGTGGATAATCGCTGTACGTCGAGTTTTTATTTACTACACATCCTTATCAGTTCCTCTCCTAGAGAGAGGAGGCCCGAGTCCCAACAGTGGGAACATTAAAAGGCTGATTATTATGTTATGTATGTATATGTGTGTATATGTGTGTTCTCAGTGTATGTGACCTAGGGTCACAAGTAACTTAAATAAATGAAATTTAAATATGGTTTTTTGGGGACATCATATGTACTGCGTGTCATATTCAATAGAAAGGCTTGTTGTGAGAATCTCAAATATATTTTTGTCTGTCTGTGAGTATGTTTGTATGTTTGTTAATCCTTCACGCACAAACGGCTTTGGATTTTTGATATACGGGTAGCACATGGATTGGATTCGGGTATAAGGTACCTTCTTGGAGAAGACCACCTGCTACCGCAGGAGATGCCCCGGGCATTGGGAGTAGCAGGTGGTATTTGCTACTCTCAGCTTCTTGTAAGCGCGGGCTTGACAATATCCCAAACCATAGGCTGTAAAAATATGTTGGTACAGGATGCCGATCACGATGGAAATCCATTCTAGAGACCCAATTTTTTAGGCGATGAGAGGGTAATGAGCAATAATCAATCTATTCCAAACTACGCAACTGATTTATTGATTTATTATGATAAGCTTACGCTGAGTGCACACTCAATGAGCAAGGCACATTGCTCGCAGAACGGAAGGCCAAAAGCTTCTGGAATGGCGACCACGTACCGGAAGATGCAGAGTTGGAAGACCCCCTACAAGGTGGACCGATGACCTGGTGAAGGTTGCGGGAATCCGATGGATGCGAGACGCATAGGACCGTTCTTTTTGGCTACATTTGGGGAGGCCTATTTCCAGTAGTGGACGTCTATCGGCTGAAATGATGATGATGATGATGAGCGCACACTTGAGTCAAGACAGACTATTGCTTTACAAAACACATGTAGACGCGTACACTTCCGACAAAACGTCTCATAGACCAAATTGACGTTCCGTTGTCAAGCTGGCTTCCATACTATTGACTTCATAGAAATATAAATAAATTATAATAGCCAACAATAACCGACCTCAGCTATGCAAATTAACCGATCATCCCGTGTATTGACAATATGCTAATCATTGAACTAACTGTTCAGTGTTCACACGTGCGTGAACTGTTTTGATATGCTTTTTAGGGTTCCGTAGTCAACTAGGAACCCTTATATTTTAACCAAGTCTGTTTTTCTGTCCGTCCACGGATTTTTTTAAACTTATTTTATTATCCTGAACGTATTTTCTATCAAATAAAAAAAAAGAATTATTAAAATCGGTTCACGCAATCCAAAATTACCAACGAAAACCCAACAGACATAACCCGTCTAGTTTGTAGAAATTAGTAACCCGATTTCCCGAGAGATGGCGCTGTACTTTGGGCTACTTCGCGCTGTTAAGATTTTTCCTGAGTTGATGGGGTCGGGACGGGTATGAGCTGAGCATTTTGTCGAATTTTTCGGTTGGTCTCTCGTTGGAATTGGTGTTATTTGTTCTTGCTCGTTGTGTGTCGTTCATTAACTTTTAAGTGGGGACACATATTGTGACGGACGGGAAACTACGAACCCCACTTTGAGGGTGGCCCGACACGCTCTTGGCCGGTTCTTTTTGTAGCAATAGTTCAAAGGCTTCTGGAATTACTATTAATTAGGTATAAACCCAAGACCAAACTCAAGTACCATGTTCACTTGCTCACAGCTAGCTGTCTTGTGGATAGAATATCACAAATCGGCTTATGCATACCCATGAAGGAAAAAGGTGAGTAGTCAATAAAAGTTTGATATGCCCTCTCGCTGTGGCCTAGAGCGGAAGAAGTCACTTGATAATTTCCCACCTCAAAAAAAAAGATAAATATTCATAAAAACAAGTACAAAAGATACATAAATTATAATATCAAACTATTAAGGAAGTTATAGTGAACAACTTTGTTAATTCTAAAGTACCTACTGCGTAACATACATAATTTATGAGGACATAAATTATAACGAAGAAACTTGACTTATGTCCTAAAATTACCGAGAAACTATCCAGCTACTGTCTTGTTTAACCATCAAAATATTATTTATATCGACACTTTATACCGACGTGGTATAAAGTGTCATAACGTTCAAACTTTAATAGCATTTATTTTACACTCTAAGACGACAGGCCTTAAAAACAAAAAGAATAATAAGCTTTTAATTTAGGAGGAATATAATAATATTCTAGTATTCCATTTTTCTTATTTGTGAAATAACAGTCTCTGTGGCTCCGCTCTTAGTGCCTATCTCACAGGAACCTTGAATAATATTTTTTAGGGTTCCATACCAGCTAATCTGACTACCTGTCTATTCTAAATGTAGCAGTAGCAAAAATTTACCCTAATTTGGTCACCATCAAAACGACATTTTTATCAGAAACTGGCCAAGTGGAAGTTGGATATGCGTGCTTTTATAGGTTTTGAACGAGGTAGACCGGGACGTAACACATCGGATCAACGCAGGATGGATGAAATGGCGACAGGTCACGGGAACAACTTGTGACCCATGGAAGCCCAAGCTCAAGTTGAAGGGTAAAATCTACAAGACCGTGATAAGGCCTGTCATACTATATGGATCAGAATGTTGGGCTGTGAAAAAGACGGATGAAAAAAGATTGCATGTAGCGGAGATGTGAATGTTAAAATGGATGTGTGGTGTGACGAGAATGGATAAAGTGAGAAATGAATATATTAGAGGAAGTTTGAAAGTGGCGCCAGTGACCAGTGACAGTGGAATCGTTTATCTTGATATGGTCATGTGAAGAGGAGGGATGAAACGCATGTTACTAAAAGAGTTATGAGTTTACATGTGGATGGATGGAGAGGGAGAGGGAGACCAAAGAAAAGATGGATAGATTGTGTGAAGAGTGATATGAAAGAAAAGGAAGTTAGTGATAGCATGACGAGTGACAGGGCAGAGTGGAAGAAAAAAACGTGTTGCTCCGACCCCAAATAACAAGGGACAAGGGCAGGAAGATGATGATATAGGTTTTGAACGAATCATATTTTTAAGACGTTTGTTCAAAATCTTAAACTTTATATAGGTTTGCCTGTAATCAATAAGTAAATAAGAATATTATATTACGAGTATTGCATGCTAATTTTCTTATATCTTTTTAAAACTATGAAAAATATGTGTATCTAAATATATGAGATGGAGAGAGACATAATAATATGAGATCCTCACAACTAGATTTAATTTTTTTCGCCCATTATTAGTATCGTTAATTTAACCGTAGTTTTTTTTTTTTATCGCAGGTGGGATATTAGTAGCATTATTATTTCCACCGGAGGCAAAAGGAAACTCGTCTGAAAGGGATAGGACGTGAATATAATTTATTGTTTAGATTAGGTACTTATTAAATTTTTTATCATAAATATCTTTAAAATCAGAAAACTGTTTTTTTTTTCCAAAGTAGATAAGAAGGCCTCGATAAAAGCGACAGTCAATCATAGATAGACACAAAACAATTATTATCACGATATTCAGGTATACTATCAGAATGTACGAGATTGATTTGCGCTACAAAATTATGCTTGCCAAATATTTTGAATTTTAAAAAATTTCATCACGTTCATTCCTTATTAATATACAATTTAATGTATTCTAAATATGAATTATTTCTGAAAGGGTAAAAAGAGAGAAGTCAATTTAATATTTTTTATTTGGTGAGGGGCAAAGAATAAAACAAGTCTAGTCATCTACCGCAAATTCCCTGATAAAAGAACATAAAAAGTTATAAGTCTGCCTAGATGTCTCATTTTATTGTTTAATGACTTATCCTTTTGATACCACAGATATTGTTTATACATACTTACAAAAGCTTAAAATTCCAAGGTCGTGTGTGATGTGTCAATGACCCCTACATCTAGCGTTTGCTCGGAAACTACCCTTTCATATTTCTCGAGCATATTAATATAGGTCACGTTGTACAAAGATGCTCACATTCTCTTGGCCACCATTTTAGCAGCCGTCAAATTTTAAATTCAATATGACTGAAAAAAATATCCACAGAGAGATTATTTTAACAGTGGGTATTTAGGTAATGTTGGGGTTAATAGGTGGACACCAAAGCAAACACGGTTTTAAGGATTTGAAATAATAACTATTTATTAATCCTTTACTTTATATTGGAAGGTGTGTTTCAGTAATATTACGTGAGACGTGTGCTTCTAAGCAAGACTAAAAGAATACAGTAACTGTAACTATACTAGGGAATTCAGAACGAAATTATTAATGAATTATTAATTAGTTTCAGAACTTTTTTAGCGTTTATTTGTGGAGTCAGTGAAAAAATTACGAATATTCAGATTTGATATTCGAAATTAATGCTCCAAAAATTTTTGTGAGCCAAAAGTATTTGGAGCATTAAGAAGAAAACTTATATATATATATATATATATTTAATTTTAGATAGGGTTCCGTTCTTAAAAGGAAAAAATGGAACCCTTATAAGTTCACTTTGTTGTCTGTCTGCCAAGACCTTTTATCTCGGGGACGCTTTAAGGAATTGAGTTGAAATTAAAACCATATACTCAAGTCTGGGGTCCCTTGTAGCTGTAAAAAATCAAACTTCTGAGTTACCGAAAAAAAAAGATAAAGATACGATCGTTTATGCTGCAAGAAACGTATATTTCGACACTCTCAAGGGAATCAAAATTGATAGTGTACTTTCATTTAAGCTAGAATCCTGAAATTTGCCATGAAGCAAGGTCTCATAGTACAAGTATAGAAAACATTCTGAAAACTGTAAATTTGTACCTAGTTATGGTCGATTCGGAAAAATCTTCGTAACTGGCTTACCATCAGGTGGGATCGCAGTCAAGCACTGGTTTATATCAATTTAAAAAAAAAAACTCAATTCGGGAATTGAACTATTTTCATAGGTATGTTTGTACTGATCTCTCGGTGCGCAAGTCCGACTCGCCTTGCCCGGTTATTATTAAACCTGCTGAGTAACATAACACTCCTGTGTGTATATTCACAATAGACTGCAGGGAAAAGATTTCTTTTTCATTCTTTTAGTCTTCTTAAAAACGCAGCGCTTTCGAAAAAATCTGCGATAGTTCAACTTTGGTACACTCATAAAAAAAACCACTCACGAAGTTTCAAGTATTTATATATCATTTAGCGAAAAGTGTGTTATCCGACGGACTATTAATAACACTTGGAACAAAATAAAAAATAAAACCTTATCAGCGGACGTAAACTGTCTTTAATTATTTATTGAGTATTCCAAGGAGAAGAAAACGTAATTAAAGAGTGTAAATAACTAGCATTTCTGCCCGCGACTTCATTCGCGAGAATATCGAAAACCATATATATCTGGAAACGACACTGCTGAAAAATCATCAGCTTATGTGCTATGTTACAGCCACGCAAGGCATTCAATCAAGGTCAAGTTCAAAATTTGCACATAGTTCGGTGATCATTAATTTGTACTAAAACTCATATGTCTTCTTCTTTTCGTGTCGATGTACTCTAACAATTTTTTTTCTGACCAGTATTTGGCATCTTCTACGTCTCTGTTATTGGCCTCGTATATATCCTGAAAACTGCAGGTGGTTGTGCAGGATGGACAGCATAGCAAATGACGCATGTCCTGTGCAGTGGCTCCACACTGGCACTGTGTTAGAGATGGTTCGAGAAAGCATATGGCCAAATTGTTTTTACAGCGGCCGACCTGGGTCCGCAGTCGGTTATGAGATTTTCAGATTGGCCACTACAATTCACGTCCAGGGGGGAGATGTTCTGACGGGGTGATGAAATGTGTAGGAGTTGGATGCTTCTGCTTCCACAGCGCGCATCTCTCGTCCTCTGCACCTTCTTTTGAAGAGGTCGTAAGTCGCATAAAGCTTTATCTATATCTAAAAGCACATAGTCTTGGTTATCATTTGTAGATATTTGAGATTCGTTAAGGATAGCCGTAATTTGTAGGTTAGTTTTAGCAATAGAATTGTAAAGGTTGGAGTTGAATCTGTCAGATTAGCAGCTGGTTCGAAATACATAGTTAGAAAAGACTAGGGTAATGATACTATTCGGAATCTTAATGATGAGTTCATCACACACCATATGTTTACTGACTATTTAAGCTAACATTATGGAAGAGACAGTACTTCATAACTTTAGTAGACTTCAGAAAAAGGAGTGGGTCTTAAAATGAACAAGGCCATAACAAAGATCCATGATAATTGACCATTTAACACCCATGCACGTAAAGTTTAGATACTATACACTGAAAGGCCTTGATAATAATGTTTTCCTAGGAAAATTTTATTGTTAGGTTAGACTTACCGAAGAGTAAGTATTTGGTAAAGAACCGGTGAAAAAATAAGTAACTCAGCTTACACAGTCAACTCTGAAAATAATGTTATCGACAACAATGAGCCTCGACAAAAGAATTAAAACCACGTTTAGATCTACGCATGGACTTGTCTTGCATGATTAAACTAGCTAAGGTTACCCTCCAGTCGTCACTGTCGGTTATTCTTAATACGTCTTTGAAAGTAGACATCAGTGATATCATGGCACTCTGTGTTGCTATAAAATGTCCGTTGTTCCTTGTTTATGAGTACAACGCCTGTTTTCTTTTCTCTTTTAGTACGGGTGATACTTCTTTTGAATCATCAAGTTAAACCCGCTACTATGTGATGTCATTGCTATAACAAATCAGCTACGGAAAAAGTTCCGTCCACTTCTTACAACCATGATAATAATATCACGTCATAGAAGGAAGCAGATCTTTACATAAGTTAGTTGCTTTTTTGATTATATATATAACAATGTGTTATCTGTTTATTGGGCCAATTGAGAACCGATTTTAAATTAGTCTAATTTTGATTGAAATAATATAATGATATTCTGAATATTGTCATGACCTTATAATGAACTTAGAAGATATAGATAGAGACGCAACTCTTCATAGGATCATAGCAGAACTGTCTTAACAAATAAAATTGTTTAGATTTCTGTAGTCCATATAAACTATATATTGTCATAGTCATAGTAATTTATTGGTAAGGGATTCTTACAAGTTATATACAGAATGTTAAATTATACTTAGTTAACAAATTAATAACAATGTCAAATAATAAAAAAATGTCAAACAAATAAAAGAAAATACAAGAAAAACAAACAAGAAATCGTAAATTAAAATAAAAAACAATCCTATTAAAAGTCACAATAATTTTCATTCCAAATATATAGCTGTATGTACAAAATGAATAAAAGACAGTATTTATAAAAACGAAAACACGCAGTATCAAAGAATGTGGAAATACTACTTAGTTTAACAATGTATTAATGAAACTCATTGTATTGTAGAACACTTCAAAGATAATGGTTAAGAAACAGTTCGTAGTGAACCGTGTTTTGAAAAGTAACAATGATAGTATTAAAAGTGATTTGGATAATGTGGAAATTGAAGAGGCTCTCGAGTTGACTGGTGAGTGAGAAACATGCGAATTTCCATCGGTTTTTATCAATAAATCACTTAGTGCCAGTATTTTTGCATAATTTTGTATATGGTATTGAATAAATTTAATATACTTATGCGTCATTTTAAGCGCAATTCTAGGCTCACATATTAGCAGAATCCATAGTTGGTGCATTACTTATGCTACAGATATATTTAAGTCCTCATCCGATAGAATTAAATAACAATGTATCTACAACATTAACACACACACATGCATTTTATTTTCAAAGTGCTTTAGACATTTTAGACACCAAACATTTAGTAATCGTTGAATTGAACAGTTACCTTTTATTTGGCCTACATCACTCAAATACATAGCGACCCTTAGCCAACCGGTAATATTTTGCAATATGCACAGAAAGCGAAAGTAGCTGATAAAATTATGAAGATTTACACCGTGGCGATTACAAGTTTGCGAAGATGAACAATAAGAAAAAATAAATTGAAGATGATTTTCAAATTATGGAAGTCAGAAAAACTCTCACAGAACATTGATTTGATTGAAACGGTGGTAATATAAGAAGACAGAAAAGGGTGTTGCTGTTGGGTACCAGAAGATTTGATCTGTCTCAGGTGGAGCAGCTGGAAGTCATGTCAAGTCCAATGCTAAGGAGTCCACATACATTCATTCATAATATTTGCTTAGTCAACAGCAACTAGGAAGAAATAAAAAAGTAAAAAAAAAATAACTTACCAAGAATATTTTGTTTGTTTTAAACATAGTAAATTTAAGGCCTAAGTCCAACATTGGACGTCTTTCGTCTGAAATGATGATTGTAAATTTAAGGCCTTATCTTAAAATTGTGATCTACTTTTGATTTTTACTGGCATTACTTACTGACTTATTTAAAAGATACAATCCAGCCGGATAAAAAAAACATACTGGATTGCCATTCCTAGAACCAACCACTGAATAATTCGGAAACTAATTAAAAAATTCGGACAGATATTTTTTTATGAAATTCACGTTAATAGCCAAGTCACTCACTATTATTATTATAAATCAGTATTCGATGGCATTTTACTATAGCATAACCTTCAATAAGTGAAAGAATTTTCATGATTGGGTAGATGCTGTCAATCAACAGTTGGTTGTGCTACTTCTTCTCGACTAAAACACTAGAAACTGGTGACGGTTTTGAACATTGAAAAAGTAGAAGAGCAACCCCTCAGCTTAATTTTGACAAATTAATAATAATAATATAATAATTTATTAGTCCAGTGTTACAGAATGTATCTTAATCTACTAAAGTTATGTAACCTATTATGGGTATTCACAGTAACTGGTAAAATTAACAATACATTGAACAGTTTTCCCCAAACTAGGCAGAGCCTGTATCTTGGGGGCCGGAGTTACGTTTAGTTACATTTGGTCCAAGACATGCTAATTGCTAACTTTCATAATTGTAACTAGTTATATTTTTTAAATAATGTATCTAAATCAAATCAAATATTAAATTTTATAAATATTACTTTTGACTTTTCTTCTTCTTAGAGTTTCAATGGCGGAAATAGTTTTTTTTTTTTCCAAAATGTTAAATTCTTTGCCTGGCCCAGTATTGGCCCTAGCCACAGCAATGTCGGCCGCTGAAGCTATCACTTTTGATAGTTTCGATAACCTTTTACATACAAACAATTCACGTTTTTTAAATTTGTTAAGAATAAGATTAGTTTTATAACCATTCCAGGCCATGGCCGTTACGACCTCCTGCTTCTTTTCACTTGCTGCCTCATCCACTTGGGAGCTGTTATCGACTTGCTTGGTTACGGTTTGGTAGTGCCAGCTGCTAGCTGTGACCTGCAGCTAAGTCTAAAAGAAAGTGGCATGCTGACCTCTGTGTCATTTGCAGGTATACTTTAGCTATTCTTGTTTTTCTCTTTTCTGACCTATAGAAAATTGCTACATGTTATCAAAATATTATTTTGCACAGTGAACGCACGATGACAAGACCGTATACGGTCTGTGGCTATATATTAAGATCACTTTTTCTATAAAATTATATATCTTTTATAAACCGCTCTGTCACGTCATTTTACAGAATGCCGACATATTCACACCAGTAACAACAATAAACGATGGTTTCATGTTTTAAATTTAGTGCCTGCACTAACACCCCACACAAGTTCGGGACCCTGTTTGAAGCCTGTTTGATGAAGTGGCATTAACATTCAATATGTACTTTAGAGAATTCTTCTGTTTCTTCTTCTTCTGGTGGAGGTCCGAATTGAATGGCTGTAGCATATTCGAAACCATGGTACTATCTCAATGACCCAATGGTTCAGTAACTGAACAAATAAAATAGTGTTCATTTGCAACCGTAGTTACAGTTAAACCAAATATTTAAAACTAGTCTTTTCCAGTAGGTTCACGTTCTAGTGCACTATGACGACGTGGGTGTACAATACACACACATAAACAGCTTCCTTTAATTGGAGCATCACAAATACGTTTATCTCTCTGCAGTAATAAACTCAATATCTTATGGTATATTTTCTTTATATGCCAGGATTCCTATTTGCTTTACCCTGGGGCTACACCGCAGACAAATATGGCAGAAAAAAAGCCCTCCTCATCTCTTCGTCTGTCGGCTTCATCTTGTCCAGTCTCACCAGTCTCTCTACCAGCTTCTATATGATGGTGATACTCAAATTCTTGGCTACAAGCTTGTGAGTTTACAATTTTTATCGACACATTATTTTCATTCACTAGTCCGATAGCAAAACCCATACTAATTTAAAATAATTGTAAATTGATTGTATTTTTAGTGTACCAAAAACTATTGTCGTATTTCACAAATTGGAAGCAAGGATGGAAACGAGTTTTTTGAGGAAGCAAGTCAAGGCATAATCTTGATAACCTACTTTACTTATAACTTTCAATTTGTGACTGTTACTACTGTATCTATAATGATGTTATTTATAATAGTGTTCTTTAATGCCATCTAGTAGCCTTTTAATGTTCCCACTGTTGGGCCTCTGTAGGAGAGGGAATGGACCTTATGGGCTCAAATTGGGGTGTTTCATGTTTTTGTTAAATTTTTGACTTTCATTTGATTTTACTCGAATTATTGATACCACTCATGCATAGTGTTCATATACCAAAAATCACCATAGCCGGTTAATATGTAGAGGTTGCTCAACCCCAATGCGTACGTCATCGGTGAAGATTATATTTTTAACATTATTATTATTATTTTATACAGAGAAGGGAAGTAAGTTTTACTAGACACAACAACACACTAGTAACACTTGCTACTCTCCACTGTAAAAATAATGATATTAAAAATTTAACTTACATTGATGACGTACTAGTTGTATGAGAAAACTATATTGGAGTTGTGCAACCTCCAAATATTAACCGATACACAAAGTTATGCGCCTGGCTGGGTTTGAACCCACGACCTACCACTCGGCCACGGCCCTATGATGCCATCTAAAAATTTATTTATATAACAGTTTCCAACTTTTTAATTTTTATGTGAGTGATGTGATAAGGAACTATTGGCAACAATACCTCGTCGTTTGTATTTTCAAAACTAGAATTATATTATCAATCGCTTCAATGACAAAAGCCCACCATTAATCCAGCATTCTTCTCTCATATATATAGCTCAACAGCATCAATAACTTTAACGATCACATTCCTGGGAGAGTGCACATCCAAGGGACGTAGAAACAGATACGTGTTCGCTCAGAATGTGGCAGACTTAGCCACTGACTTCGTCTGCTTTGGTAAGGAGCTTTAATTATTGGTCCATTTTGATCTATTTTTTTGGACTAGTTCTTAGAGTTGCGGGAAATAAAGTTTGAGGAATTAATATACTTATTTTTATTCATCAAAAAAATTTTAGTACATGATGACAATTTGAAGGATCATTTATAGTGTAGAATAAACTACAACAAATTGATGGGTGAGGTGTTGTATTCCTAGCTAAGTTAATATTTAATCCATCTTAAGGAGTACAGTGTCGGTCCTCAAAGAAAAAAAACAAAAAAGAAAACGTAATAGTTGTTATTAAATGTTCAATTCAGTTAGCACAATTTCTTCAGGGTATTAATTTTTTATTCTTTATACAGGACACAAATGAAATGAAATTATTAATTTAATAAATTTAGGTCCACAGATTAATAACAAAGACTGTAGAAGTATGTGCGCATGAGCTAATTTCATTCAGTTTTCGTATTTAGGATCAAAAGTCATGTCAAAGTCATAAAAAAGACTTGTATTTGGATGTATTCAACAAAAAATCTTGAATATTGCAATAAGTCGTTAGAATAAGTATCACTTAAGCTTATTAAAATGATTAGAATTCTGTGCGATTTTAATCTTTATGATAAATGTAGTAGATTTTTAATTAAAATGATTTTAGATAAATCAGAAACCGTGATTTGAATTTGGAATCAAGGAAGGAACCGACATTTTTTTTTTATTCTTGATTTCTATCGATTAAGTAAGAGAGTATTATATCACAACCAAACTGGGAACACGCGTTGTCTTCTGAAAGGAAAATCCAGGATTCTGGAACACAAAGCAAAGAAGTATGCTAACGATGTTCAACACGTTCGTGGAGACAAACCCAGGATTGGATTTGTTTGCTGATGAATGGAAGACGATTTTATTAGAAAGTTTCTGCGAGAAGAAAGAGCGAAAGGATTAACGTATTTTAGTGTTAATGGCTATTTTGCTGTAAACTAAATAAATAAATAAGAAATACAGGAGTAGGTTTTAGACAGTAAAAGTCTGACATATCCTCCCACGCCGCCTTAGAGATGGATGATTTTCCACCAAAAAAAAAAAAAAAAATTGCTACCTAACTAGCTAGCCCGGTAGTCCAACCGCTGTTTGAAACTAAAAAATATAAACCGTGTCCCATACTAATTGTTAATAATAAATCGTCAAATAAAATGAGGTCACGAGTAGTGTCCTGTCTAAAAGTCAGAGATAACAAATAAAGTCAAGTTGTTATCACCATCGAGCTGTCTAAGTGTCTAATAAAATCAACAACAGGTTTATTGCTATGGAAATATACGTTACTAATAGTACCGTAGGATTTTACAATAGGTATAATCGAGCTACTGTGTTTAGAATGTGTACTTATACAGTTTCTATATTTACCTGTGAAAAGATTTACACTGCGCGTTAAAATTGTTTAAATTTTGTTTCAATATGAGTTTTCTATTCCATCTGTTCGTCTAACGTTTTATGTACTGTGATCAATTTTTCTATACATCCATCCATGTCATGTCCATCAAGATCATGACTTAACGGCATAAATAGCGTTTTTCGAGAAATTGATCCACCACGATGCGCAGTTACAGCGAAGCCGTGACAATATTTTGCCTAAAATAAATTATAATATTCTACCCAAAATGTCATCATAATCTTCCTGTTCTATACACTCATTACTTTTTTATTAACATGCATTTCATCAACAGATTGAATATAGTAGTGTAATCCTTGTTGAAAGGAAAGGTTAAAGTTGAAAAGGAATGGACCATTCCTTTTCAACTTTTCAGTCACTTGCAGTTTTAAAACTTTCTCTAATATACTCACTTTATCCATTCTTAGCACATAGCACATCTATCTCAACATTCTAATCTCCGCTACTTGCAATATTTTTTCATCCATCTTTTTTACAGCCCAAAATTTTTAATATTTTAAACAAAATTTCATCGAGAGAACCATTCCGGCAATATTACTTAGGGCGGAATTCACCAATACAACTAATCATGTTTTAACGTTTGGCTCGCATAATCGCATTTAGCCGCTGTCACTAGTGTAACTTGTCTGTATTTTTCTTTTGTTGTATTTTTACAAGTGACACTAGTGACAGCGGCTAAACACGATTATGCGAGCCAAACGTTTAAACGGGATTAGTTGTATTGGTGAATTCCGCCCTTAACTGCTAGTTTTATATAATTTGAAAGTTCGAGCCCTTTAAATGTAAAACCCTATAAATTGTCTGCTTAAACAAGAAACTTTAGCAGATAGTAGGTAAGCTTTCAATATTGTCGACCGCATATAATTTTATTTTTAATGATTCCAGGTCTAGCTTATTTCATCCTGCCATTAGACTTTAACATTCCTCTTCCACTGCTGACTAACTACAGACCTTGGAGACTGATGACTCTCCTCATGACAGTTCCTCTTGGAATGGGGTCCCTGATGGCATGCTTCCTTTACGAGAGTCCCAAGTTCTTGGCTAATATGGGGGAGACTGACAAAGCGTTGAAAGTTTTGACGGCTGTGTATGAGGCTAATAATGGGAAGAGCAGTGTCTATGCTGTAAGAAAAACATTTTACTTAAGATTGTAGCTATAAGAAAATACAGACTCCAGCAGAGAATGTGCATGCATGTTGGTGAGATGCCCACCATGTGCCGATGGCTGGTGGTATTTACTATATATTTTTTATATTCAATAGTAATTTTTTTTTGTACCCATGTTTTTATTTCTTATTGTTTTTTTTTATGCACCTGCCATTTTGACTCTTCAGCGCCCTTGATGGACTTGGTACATTTGTGTTGAAAGAAGTTTTAATAGATACTTAGAAGCTTTGACTCGACGAATGCATAATTGCTAATGATCTTCTTGGGTCGTTTCTCAGTTGACTCAAGTATATCAAGATAGATCCAATATATAAATATTTCAATGCTGACACAGTATCTAAAACACAAGATCAGCAAAAGTTAAGAATCATTTACAATTACTTAGTTCTGAATTTGTGATGGAGTTTTTCGGTATATGAATGACTCAAAATAACCAATGTGTCTATTAACGCTTTTCGAAATGCAGGTTGCTAAGGAAAACTATTGAGATCAGAGGCCAAATTGAACTGTTGACCGTTAGACCGTTGGCACCGCTCCAGGAGCGATCTGTCAAAATATCTGCGGACCGCGCTCCCGAAACGCGATGTCTCAACGACGATATTTTAACCGTAATACGTCGTGAAGACTGTATCTTTACTGTTCTTACTTACACAAATAATAGGGAAAAAGATAAGGATGGCATATAGTAAAGTTTCCAGTATCTATATCACACCTACATTAAAAAAAAGTTATTTGTAATTTGAAATGTCACCTGTCAGTATGGCTGCCAGAGTTTGCAAACAATTGTGTACCTCCATGATTTATTTATCATGTTGTGAGATTGAGATGAGTGAGGTGCTCAACACGATAAATAAATGAAAGGGATGGAGCTATATAGGGTGTATAGCTCCATTACTCTTTCTCGCTCGCACGCTTGACATTTTAACAAGTTACGCTATATTCCCAAGATTTTAATAGGTATCTATCATAAAAAAGCAAAGATTCTTTATCGTGATATTTCGTTTTTCAGGTAAAATCTCTGATGAAAGTAAATATACCGGACAGTACAATATCATTCTGGGACTCCGTGGTAAAACAAATAGTACCAATATTTAAACCACCACTGCTCTGGAGGTCGCTGCAACTGTTTCTGCTGTTTTCAATCTGCTGCGCTGCGTAAGTTACGTTCAATTGTTTTTTTTATATGTCTTTTAAAGGGTATTAACAGAAGCGGTTCATCTTTAAAATTAAAGAGAATAACTATAAAAATTGACTTACGAATTTTAGAAGTCTTTATTTATGTATATCATCATCATCTTCCTGCCCTTATCCCGTGTTATTTGGGGTCGGCGCAACACGTTTTTTTCTTCCACTCTAACCTGTTACTCGTCATGCTATCACTAACTTCCTTTTCTTTCATATCACTCTTCACACAATCCATCCATCTTTTCTTTGGTCTCCCTCTCCCTCTCCATCCATCCACATGTAAACTCATAACTCTTTTAGTAACATGCGTTTCATCCCTCCTCTTCACATGACCATACCAAGACAAACGATTCCCTTTCAACTTTTCAGACACTGGCGCCACTTTCAAACTTCCCCTAATATATTCATTTTTCACTTTATCCATTCTCGTCACATTACACATCCATCTTAACATTCTCATCTCCGCTACATGCAATCTTTTTTCATCCTTCTTTTTCACAGCCCAACATTCTGATCCATACAGTATGACAGGCCTTATCACGGACTTGTAGAATTTACCCTTCAAGTTGAAGGGCATCCGTGGGTCACAAGTTGTTCCCGTGACCTGTCTCCATTTCATCCATCCTGCGTTGATCCGATGTGTTACGTCCCGGTCCCTTTATTTATGTATATATTAAATGCTTTATGCACGCAAAAATTCAGAGGTGGACTTATACCACTGGTTTGCATATTGTACGACGCAGGGCAAGGAAACGCTTTTTAAAGCTTACTGCCAATCCTTTTACACGTGCAGCTTGTAAGCGAATGTACGCAGAAAGCATACAGCGACCTGCATGTCCAATATAACAACACGTTCCGGGTGGTGCTGGGGCTGCCTCGTTATTGTAGTGCCTCCGGCATGTTTTCCGACGCAAACGTTGACAGTTTTTCGTGCATTATATGGAAAAGGTTTGCCTCTTTGCTATGCCGAGTACGTGCCAGCCCCAACACCATTCTCAGAACGCTGGCTGACAGGTGGGACTCTCCGACCTTGGTGAGTGTATACGACTGCACGCGGGCAAATAGGCATTCCCCAGGTTCGGTGTGTCTCACCCAGCTTAGAATAAGTACCTATTGGTTCTTTATGTTACTAACAGTAATTCCAAGTATAAAATGATACTAACAAAATATGGCAAGTTCAAATTAAATAAAAGAATATTTTATTTATCATATAACTAATACATTAGCTTAACTTAACATAATTAAAAATAAATTATAAAATAAAAAGAAAAAGTAAAAATGCAATCTAAAGTACCTAGATCGTCAAAAACTCCTCCGCATCGCTGTCGACTGGTAATTAATGTACCGAAAAGACTACCGGCATTGCCACGCTGGATGGCAATGCTTATACTTTGTCTGAAGTAAAAGCCAGCCCTTGGGTCACGCGAATTGTCAACAAGGCGTTTTGTATTAAATGATTTTATTATATGCATCAGTATATCTCAGAACCTTGAGGTCCTGGACTTTTAGCAGGCATACGAGGAGCCGAAACCAACTCGCAGAGGCCATTTAGACACTTTGAATGGAACGTGATACCAACCAATGATTAACCCTGTACGCACTATGCTAAGGCACGCAAGGACAACCCCCGGTTGGTAAAAAACTATTGTGACAGGAAAATAAAGGCAACAGGGCTATTATAGTTTTAGAAGGTTAAAAAAAAATGTTACTAGCATATTTTGACACGATATTAGTGATTTATTGCTATTTTACGTAATCGTACGATCTTGAATCAAGTACCATTGAATAAAAAAAACTAGGCAAGTGCGAATTGGACTCGGGCACTGAGGGTTTCGTACAAACCTGACAGGTAAATTGCGGTTTACGATTTATGACGTATTAAAAAAAAAACTACTTACTTCTCGTTCAAACCAATTTTCGGGGAAGTTTGCTAGTAATGTACATCATATTTTTTTTTTAGTTTTATCATTCTCTTATTTTAGAAGTTACGGGACGATGACGACACATTTTACCACTTTGGAAGTGTCTCTCGCACAAACTATTCAGTTTAGAAAAAAAATATGTTAGAAACTTTGATATAATTTTTGAAGACCTATCCATAGATACTCCACACGTATGGGGTTGATGAAAAAAAAAATGAGTTTCAGTTCTAAGTATTTTTGTGTGAAAATCTTAATGCAGTTCACAGAATACATCTACTTACCAAGTTTCAACAGTAGAGTTCTTATAGTTTCGGGAAAAAGTGGCTGTGACATACGGACAGACGGACGACAGATAAGGGTTACGTTTTTTGCCATTTGGCTACGGAAACCTAAAAAAAGGTAAAAAATATGTTTCTAAAATACTTATCATCACTATAGTTAAGAGTTTTCTATAATGGCAGTTGGCTACACTGTCTCCTTGGTAATAATATACCTAAAGTTCACCTTAGGTATATTATTATCAGTTCACTGTCAAAATTGTCAAAGCGTCATTGTTTGACTGAGGTATTAGTATTTTGATAGTTGTTTAGTTTGTTGAGCTCAAGTTGAATCCAGTCGGTCTATGTACAGAGGTTTTGCTGAAAATGACACGCTTTGCGAAGTGTGTCCTTTCTTTGATAATACGCAGAACATGTTTGATACTCCGTTATAAAGTCGGGGCAGCAACAGATGTAATGGTCAGAATCTTATTATGATGGGTTAGTTTGACAACAGTTAGTTCATTGTCACTTCTCAGAAAAGACTTGAAATAAATTGTAAGTGCAAAAGCTCTTATCTAAATTTCTAAGAAATAGCCAAAATATGTGAGGATATTTCTATACTTCTATTTTATATCTGTCGGTGAAGTCAATAGTACGGAAGCTTGAGAACGAATGAATGAGCCAAGTGTCACTGTCACTGTCACTTTGACAGAATCCGGGCTGACGTTTGCACGAGCCAAACAGATAAAAGTTCCGACCGCAGAGGCGCAGGGTTCACCCCGTCTCTTGCTCGAGCCAGCACGCGCCGCTGAGCCTGTAGTTTAAAAATTCCCCGTTAATAATAACAAAATCTGGTTCGATTCAGCCCGTCCCTTGCTGCCTTCCCTAGCGACGACCTAAGCCGAGGTCCGTACCCCACAGGGGGTGGCCTTAGCAGGTAGTCGCTTAGTTTTAAGTTAGTTATGTAAGCCCTGACTGGAGGCTTTCATTCTATAATTGAGGCTACCACAGGCAAGTCCGGTTAAGCAGCCGACAACCTCCTAGGATGACCTACGAGAGGCCACATATAAAAAAAGACGCAAGGTTTTTTTTTCTGTCGGCAACCGGACGAACAACATCTAGTCTAGGGACTATCTCACGACTCGTTGTGAAGTCAATACTTAAAGCTTGCATCATTGGAATAGTTTGTTTGTGGCTCGTTACCCAGTCACAACCCACAAAATAGAGTATCTGGAAAAGATTTCCATGGTTTTGTTGGTCGCCTCGCGTTTGATTACCGTCTCACCTGATGGTAAGCGATGATATGGCTGACGATAGAGCACGCTTGCCTAGAAGTAACTTATTCACTCTTGACTTAACGACCTCTAAGTTGTAGTTATCAGGAAACCCAGACTCCGTCAGGGAATTCTATGGTGATCGGCATCCTGTACCGATATATCCAATTTTCGCTATTATACTAAATTATATGTTCCGCAACGGCATTTGGTAACAAAATGAGCATTCTTTTTTTAACATTTATCAAGTACATCATAATTATTATAATTAATTTTGAATAACAACTTAAAAAGGAAGTAAATCGGCAATTTTTTAAAAGTAATGATGATAGAAAATGGCCATTTATAAAATTTTAAGCGTCATCTATATTAATTTTCCTATCATTCGTCTTGGAACATCCATTTAACGTAGACAAGATAGATTGAGAGAAACTAAGCAAACACAATATTTTTTGTATCTAAGTAATTAGATAAACCCTTTTTCATCATCATCATTACAGCCGAAAGACGTCCACTGTTGAACATAGGCCTTCTCCAATTGTCACCATAATGACCGGTCTTGTGCGTCTCGCATCCATCGGATTCCTGCGTCCCTCACCAGTTCATCGGTCCACCTTGTGGGAGACCTTCCAATGCTGCGTCTTCTAGTACGTGATCGCCACTCTAGTACCTTTCGTCCATCCATCGACCATCTGTTCTGCCAGCAATGTGGCCTGCCCACTGCCACTTAAGTTTTGTGACTCTTTGAGCTATGTACCGGAGCCGAGCCTTGGTTCTCTTGCTTACTGTTGCTTGATCACGCAAGACCACTCCAAGCATAGCCCTCTCCATCCATTGTTCTTTGGGTGACTTGAAGTCTTCTGATGAAGCCCAGTGTAATTGACTACGTTTCGGAGCCATATGTCATGCCGGCAACATGCACTGGTCATAGACTTTCATCTTGAGACACTGTGGTATATTGGACGAGAAGATACCTCGTAGCCGGAATAATAAGCCTCCCGAACGCTGCCCAGCCGAGTCGAATTCGACGATTTACCTTTTTTATCAGCTAGTACTATTCACTTATTAAATTCTAATCAAATCGCTTCATCTCAAAATCCCTCTTGAGAGCGACGAAAATTAAATTCAATAGCTTCAACAGGTACTTTAAATTTTCAATCTTTCCAAAGCCAATTCAGAAGTCATCGACTCAAGGTGTTCTTACATTAAATACAATTTAGATACTGTTAACATTTATTTCCTCTTTTAGCATAATATCGATACAAAATTGAGAGCAAAATGCTGTTCGTGCCTTGTTTGAAAAGCAAACAATATAGAATCAGATTGGATTTAGTCACGCTGTAGGCAATGAGATTTAACTGTCTGTAATAATTTGGATGTTATAGTATTTCGAACCCTTTGTAATTGAACATTTTATTTCAGTAGAATGATTATTGGAAATATTTTTCTCAAATAAGCTGTTCTTACAAACAATTTTAATCTTTTCAAATGTTTCATCGGAGTTTTTTTTAAATATATTACGTCGTGGTACATGCAATGTGTTCAATATGATTAATATCATATTCATATCGTTATTCGTAAGCTTAATAACGTTTAAATTATTATGGTTTTATTCTATTGTATACTAATATTGGGCATTTTAATTATCACTAGTATAAATGGTCATTGACTTAACAAGTTTTGAGAAATATTGACATAGGACATAATTATTGTTTAAGACATGTATTTGTGTTTGTTACTCTCATATGGCATATTGCAATTAATTTTAATGATCGCTTCTGATTGGGTGGTAGAGAATCTTCACTATAAAATGTCACGGTCATGATAATGTCACCTATACGCACAAAAAGAGTAATTTATTCACATTCGACCTATTTTTATACCTATCTCAACTATAATATTTACTTTCAAATTTTCTAATGGAAGTAAACAAATATAAAGCTATAATTGTTATAATTCATCTCTTTCAGCAACAACGTATTTTTCGTGTGGTTCCCGACGATGGTGAATTCGTTTTTCACGACTGTCTCAGAAGACACTAGTTTTTGTCAGAAGATCGTCGCGAACATCACACCTGTTAAACTTAATGTGAGGAAACTGACATTATCTTTTACTAAATCCAGAACCAATTAAAAACTAAATCAAATCAAATCAAAATCAAAAATAGCATTTATTCCAAATAAACCATTTACAGGCACTTTTGAAATGTCAAGAAGTCAGTCAGTCAGAAAAATAAAAATAAATGATGCTAATTGCACATTCCAAAGCGTAGATCTCTATGGAGAAGAATGTGCAAGAAACTCCATGGACACTCTTTTCAATCAATCATATTTTGTAATTACAAATATCTCTGTTACATGTTTCTTGTCGCTATCATGTGAGAACAATGTAAATAAAAATAAAAACTAAATATAGATATTAAAATAGCAACTGGCAGCTAAGAGATGACCAGCCTCAACTGACAGCGCCCGTTCACGGACATGACGCTAATATTAGCACCACTCAGCTCAACCATTTTGAAGGGAACCGAATGATCCAACACCCGCGCCACCATCAGTGTAGACGGAGTTAATTTTTGATGCATGCTTTACAAAACAATATGTGGTTTTGTAAATATTATTATGCTCCAGGCTTGTTATTTCCGCAATGAAACTTTTGATTTTAATATCACTACTATAACATTCACACTTTTAAGAATCGTAGAAAATTTTCCGATTATTTTCACTATTGGTACTAAATACAGTTGTAAATATGAAAATCTCGAAAAGTTACCAAAGCCACATATTCTGCACTTTCCTGTCTTGTTACACTATCTTAAAAGTCTCGTAAATAGTGTGTAAAATATATACCATCTGTAACCACATATTCATAATTATTTTATAACTAACTTTCTGTTTTCAGGATACATGCATTGATACAAACCCGTTGAAGACCATTTACTCCGGTTTACTCTTCTCTCTCTTTTTTATAATCCTCAATATTGTCATCATTCCCGTATCCAACTGGAGAAGAACCCTCATGATATCCACCTTCGCCCTGTCAGGACTGTGTTGCATCTTGGTAGATATGGTGCGACAGCCTATTGCCAGCATGATCTTTTTCATTGGTATACAGTTGACTGGTATCTGTATTGGCAGTGTCGGATCTTATTATGTTGATTTGTTTCCGACTTCTTATAGGTAAGAATTTAAGTGTAATCTATTTTTCCAATTATTTGATGATACGAGTATCTCAACAAACCAGTACCTATGAAAAGCTTAATTTGGTTCTAGTATAAAATAGTTCTAGTACCTAGTAAAAAAAAAATTGTTCAAAGAAAATATGGTTCAAGACTTAATTGTTGCAACTTGTAAATTTTTAAACTTATTTGAGAAGTATTTGGGAAAGGCTTTGGTATCTCATGGCTGGTCAAGGATTTAAGTTATCTGACTAAAATGGTTGACTGTATTATGGGCATGATCTACTAACTTATTTTAATTTTTTTCTTTCTTTGTCATATTTTTTGCATAAACTAAACAAAGTGATGGTTTTAGAAAGGCGACTTAAAGCTACACTCAGTAGCTTTAGGGATAATTTAACTATATAGGTTTTATTTAAGGAATAAATATGGTGGTTTGACAGCTTCTTTATGAAATATATATAAGAAAGGTATTTATTCTTCAGGTACCTAAACGTTATCCACCGATTAAAAAAAACAGCCAAAAATAATTTTGGTCTGCTGATTGATGTTCAACAATATAAAAATTCTATATCTTCTTCTTTGTCGTCCAAGCTTTACGGTATTTTGGTTCTTTGTTCATCAGGGGTCTAGCTACCAGTGTTGGCATGATGTTTGCAAGGTTCGTGTGTCTCGGCGGAGTCAACATCGTCGGGGCTACTATCATTGATTACTGCCGGATCACTTTCTACTGCTGGGCTGTGTTTGTGTTCAGTAAGTACTTTATCACTTTGATCAAAGATTGTAAATAGAGTGTTTTCTTTCAAGTCAAGGCCGTAAGTATAATCATTTTATGAGTAGGTTTAACAAGGGTTCTCATTAAAAACAAATAAACTGATAATTTTCTTTTTCGGCCTAACTAAGTACCTGTTCTAAATTTTACATTACTAAGTTCAAGTATATCTAATAGCTACCCCAAAATTAGCTCCTAGCAAAGCATCATAATTTACAAAAAAATGTAGAAAGATGCAAGTTGGACTCGCGCGCATAAGGACCCAAACGGATGATGTTTTTAAAATGTTATTTCAAAACTATAAACTTCTAATGGATTTTCCTAAAATCTCTCTGTACAGAACTATTTTTTTTTTTCTAAATTTGTAGGCTTACTAGTTTTAGACATAAATGACGACTGGTCAAGATTTTTAACAAATATTTCAAAACTAAGAATAATAAAGACCAATAATTATAGTAGTAGTTAATAATTTGAGACGCTGCGTGTAAAAGTGATCTGCCATTCATAATTGAGTTTTATATTACGTTATGTGTCCTTGTTCGAGTCATAAGAGCCAGTAAGCATTTGTACTGATTTGCAACTGGATCGGTTCAGCAGATTCAGAGCAACTCGATAGTGACAGACAGGCATACAGGATCATATGATCCTATAAAAATTTCATTTTTTCTTCGTATTTATTGAATCCTAAAAATAAGTATCCTTCTGAACTTTTACCACCTAAATATTTAGGGGTCGCAATTTTTTAGTGTCCTTATAATTTTTCACCCTCCACCTCTCGTTAGTATATTTCATAAAACCCTAGTTTTTTCATTACAGGTGGGATAGTAGCAGCATTATTGCTTCCATCAGAAGCAAAAGCGGGCTTAGCTGAAAATGAATAGGACGTGAGAACAGTTTTTCTTTATATTACGTAATATTTCAATAAATATTATTACGATCAAGATTTTTTTTTGTATATTCTCCCAATGTGCAAAAGAGCATTGATAAAATTGATAATTAATCAGTGATAACAATTGTTATACGTTCATTTATGGCATGTCACTAAAATAACGCTTGTCCCTAATCCCCAAACATTTCGAACATTTGAGACATCATTATCATTTCAGCCGAAAGACGTCCTCTGTTGGACTTAGGCTTCCCCCAAGTGTCGCCACAATGAAGCACACGCTCTACCGTGTGCTCCATCGTGTGCACGCTTGGGCAGAGTACCGTAGTGACCTCGTGGGGAAGATCAGCTGCAATGATCTCTCGCGCCGGCTCTTGGTACAGGCCGTGATCCGAAGAGAGGAGAAGTGGCTGGCGGTCGCCTCCTTGTGCGAAGCAGTAATGTTAAGGAGGAGGCCGCACGTGCACGCGTGAGGGTCACGCCTCAGCCGCCAGAATTCCGATCCCGATTTCCGGCCACCATCCACCCTAGGCGCGGGCTTGCGGACGACGAGCAATGGGTAGCTCGCCGTCCGATCGTTCGGTAACCATCCAGGCCGAGCCCAAGTCATCGACTTACTGTTTCACGCGCGCCTCACGGAGATGTCAGCAAACCATAGGAGCCCAAAGGGTCTGCTTCTAAAAGGAAGACTCGGCCCTTGCATGAATGGCAACGAAGAAACCGGAGTGGGTTTTTAGTAAAAACCTGACACACTCTCTCGCTACGCCCAAGAGCGTGGAATGTCACTGGATGATTTTCCTACCGAAAAAAAAGACAAAAAAAGGAGTTTAGTAAAAAATCAAGTCATTTGATCTATGCATTTGGTGTACTTATCAAATTCAGCCCCAAAAATAAGGATGTAGTCCCGCGCATATCGGGAGACTTAGTAACTCTACGTGAAAGTGGAAAATTATGTATGAGAGAACATAATATATGTTCTCTTGACTCTCGGAATAAAAAGTATCCTATCTTCTATTCCAGGACAGTTTGATCCAGGTACTGTCAGTGGTCAAAAGTGCGGTTGTACTCAACTAATGCTAGTTCCAAAATTTCTTTGCAGTAGAAGTACAATGGTTCCACAACTAGTTTATTCAATACTTTAGATTCTATGCTACAAATTAAATCATTCATGGACCTTTTTAACCGACTTCAAAAGGGAGGAGGTTCTAGGTTCGCTGAATGTATTTTTTTTTTTTTTTTTTTTATGTATGTTCACCGATTTCTCGGTCAATTGTTTGAGCATTTTTCTTTTTTGATTGAAAGTTTATGCTTCCGAATTGGTCCTATAGAAATATTGTTATGATCTGATCATGAACTCCGGAGATATGGACAGAACTCCATATAGGATCAGAGCAGAACCGTCAAATACTGTCATCGATATCTGACTCAAAGAAGAGAGGGAAAATATCGAACTGATCTGATGATGAAGCCTAAAGTTAGGTACCGAAACTTCTATAATAAATTAATGTAATCCGTGTTTGGGATTATTAGAATTGTCTTGAGATCCACTCTGGCTATAAGGTATTTTAGTTTGATGAGGGGTACTTTATAATGGTGGTACCATAACCAAAAAGTGTAAAATAAAAAACTGTTTACAAAAAAAAATACAACTGACTTCAATGTAAAAAAAAAAACACTGACAAGTGCAAATAACTTTAATTTCGGAAGTCAATGTTAAATAATTACGAGTCAAACTATTATAGAAACACCAACTTCCGAAATTAAAGTCATTTTGCACTTTTAATTTTTTTTTTTACATTAAAGTCAGTTGTATTTTTTTTTTTGCGGGTGCAACCGCATTTTTGATTCCCGACTTTGCCCGTCGTTATGCTAACTAGACTAAGGGATTAGGGCAGTAATACTTATTGTAAACTTATTGTTAAGTAAAATTTCAACTCAGTAGGAACAAAAAGCAATGCCCTGTGCAGTCTTAACCTCTTCTCAATACACACAACCCCATTTATACTTTCTTGACCCATAAATCTGAACAATGGCACCAAAATGTACCTTTTTTAGCGTACCACTATAGTATGAACACTAAAATACTACAGAAGCCGGTACGTGACTGTGGATCAAAATGGCGGACTCATAATAAAAAGTAATGCACGCGAGAAACTCAATTGTAGTAATGACAATGAGGAAAGGCAGTAGAAGCTACCGAAACTGTAGTAAAGAGAATATTTTTGCAAGTGGAATTGGCGTTGTTCAACTTTGAGAGTGTTGTAAATAGCTGAATTGCTACAAGATTGGTCTTATTTTGAATGTGCTGTAGTGAAAGTAATTTTGATTCGGGAAGTTTGCTGCCTAATGGTCTTGACTGCACAGGTGGTATAACAGTACCTGCCAGAGAGTCGTTCTAAAATGGTGGTTTTTTAGGGTTCCGTAACTCAAAAGGAAAAAACAGAACCCATAAAGGATCGCTTTGTTGTCCGTCCGCCTGTCTGTCAAGACTTTTTATCTCGGAAACGCGTGAACATATTGAGTTAATGATGAAAAATGAAATTAAAACCGTATACTGAAGTCTGCGGTCCCTTGAAGCTGTGAAAAAATCAAACTTCTAAGTTAACGGAAGAAAAGATACGGCCGTTTATGTCGCAAAAAACGTTCATTTTAACACTCTCACAGGATTCAAAATTCATAGGATACTTCCCGTTGACCCAGACTCCTAAAATTTGGTATTATGCAAGGTCTTGTAGTATAGATATAGGAATATATCTGAAAACTGTAAATTTGTAGTAATGTCACAAAATATTTTTTTTTTACAGTTCTGAAAAATCTTCGTACTTAAATTCGGGAATCGAACTGTGTTTAGGCGCGAGTCCGACTCGCACTTGACTTGTTTTTTTTTTGCCTAGTTTAGTAGTACCTACTTTAAATAACGTAAAATAGAAAACTAACAAACCAAGGAACTGAAACTTACTTTCTATAATAGCTTTTTGCGGACATATACCTGTCTTGGTTATTAAGTAAATCAACAGTAGTTTAAAAAAAATGGTTTATCATTCAAGTAAGCTTTTTGTTCATAGAAAATAAGCAAAAACACAGTTATGTCAGGTATAATATACCACTGCCCTAGAAGATCTCATGTGGTTTCGTATCACTCGACTGAGGCGTTCTAAGTTGTCACGGTACAGGAAAAGCTGAAGTTTTCAACACCGTCGCTGCTAACCTAATGCTGTTTAATGACAGAAAAGCTAAAGAACCGACTGCATGAGCTCTTTAATAAATACCATCTTCTAAATCTTCATCATCATCTTCCTGCCCTTGACCCGTTTTATTTGGTATCGGCGCAACATGTTTTTTTCTTCCATTTTGTCCTGTCAACCGTCATGCTATCACTAACTCCCTTTTCTTTCATATCTCATACAATCCATCCATCTTTTCTTTGGCCTCCCTCTCCCTCTTCATCTATCCACATATTAACTCATAACTTCTTTTAGCCACATGCGTTTCATCCCTCTTCTTCACATGATCATACCAAGACAAACGATCCCCTTTCAACTTTTCAGTCACTGGCGCCACTTTCAAACTTCCCCTTATCATATCTTGTTGTGGGGCTGGCTCTGGGCCAGAACACTTCGAGCCTTCTGGATCTTTTGTGCTGAAACTTCCCCTAATATACTCATTTTTCACTTTATCCATTCTCGTCACACCACACACCCATCTTAACATTCTCATCTCCGCTACATGCAATTTTTTTGCATTCGTCTTTTTCACAGCCCAACATTCTGGTCCATACAGTATGACAGGCCTTATCACGGACTTGTAGATTTTAAGCCAACAGCCACATTGAAGCTGCCAGTGGTGTCCACTGTAGACCGGACTTGGGTACTGCATTGACTGTACATCGCTCGGTACTACTGCACATACTTCCCAGGCACACCTTCCTCTTTAAGGGCCCACCATAGAACCTCACGATCAAAAATCTTCTAAATCTTCTAATATAATATTTAACTAGTTACTAATAATATTGTAGGTATTTATTTCTCCAGAAAACTTTCATATTTCTAGTAACTCCACTACAACAATTTATACTTTTGAAGTTTTCTCCAACAGCATTATGTACGGTATTAGGAAACTGCCTTCATTCCGACAGTTTGGTAACTACTTACACGCGATAGAAAAGTAACCTTGCCTGTTACCGAAACTTTTGCTATTCGTTATAGTAGAAACGATATAGAATCGATTATTGATGCATAGACTAGTTATTTCTCGTTTTTTCATTTCTAATGTTCTTTAAGTTTTGTTTTCATCGGTCTATATTTCAGGAACGACTCCGAAATTTCCACACGGATATTCTTTAAGTCTTGGCTCGGTGATAAACCCTTTCTTCATGCTCGCACTATGTGATGTTTTGATTGACTTGATGAAACTCATTTCGTCTTTGCGAATTTAATTGGTGATGCTACTTTCCGGTTTTATGGCAATCTAGACTTTTTAAGCTCTATAAACAGCCGTTTTATAAGAACCCAGCCATTATGCGATTAAACAGATTCTAAATTCAAATCTTTGTTAGTAGTAATTTTTAATTAAGTACTGTTTACTTTAACAAAAACATTTTTTTAATGCCTAAATTCTTTGGATCACCGTAAAATGAAGTAAGTATAAATATTTTAAAGATTCAATACTAAAGGATTTCAAACAACTTGACACCCGTCAAAACCAATATTGTAGCAAAAATACACAATACAGAAACTAGGCCGGACTGTAAAAATAACAGTGAAAACATTGAGAGACCAATATTATAACAGGGAATTGATTTAACACTATAACAATGGTTTAAAATGCAATACTCAATAACTGTGGAATACTAGAGAACCTTGTAATGAATAGAGGGAAACATACATTATTAATTTTATAGAGAACTCAGTGTGTACTTATATATTGTTTATCTAATTAAATATTTATGCTAGAATATTAAAATTTAGGACTTAGAGATTAAAAACACGTACACATGCATTTTTATATAATACGGTCCCGTGCAAACTCACCTATGAAAACAGTTCAATTCCTGAATTGAGTTATCAAGATTTTTCCGAATCGCAAATAAGCATAAAGTGGTCAACACCGAAAGCATTTTGATGAAATGATAAAATAATTATTTTTATCGTTTTTTTTTTTGGTGGGAATTCATCCAAATGACTTCTCGCGCTCTGGGTGGAGCGCGAGGGCATGTCAGACTTTTACTGACTAAAACCACACCTGTGTCCTTCAATTACCCTTTGCGTTCTAGGACTACGGGTTTCCTTTTCAGAAATTCTCCGCGGTCCTAGCTAGCGGGCATCGGCCCTACTGGGCCCCTACGGTCTGCTGACATCTCTTTAAGGAGCGCGTGGATCACGCGCTGTTGACGACTGGGCTCGGTCCGGTTAATTACCGAACAGCCGGACGGCGAGCCACCCATTGCTCGACGTCCGCAAGCCCGCGTCTACCGTGGCTGGTAGTCGGGGTTTTTATCGTAGTTTTAAGTGCACAAAAGACAACTGAGACTTACGAGTACCTTTATAATTTTATAACTTTCACTTATTAGAAAAAAGTTTTAAAATTATTATTGTATTCATTTTCTCGGTAGGTACTAAAATCATTTCCACTTCAAGAGCGTGTCTCTGAATATTTTACGTAAAAACTTTACAAACACTTCAAAAAACTTAAAATACAACGTGTTTACAGACCAGTGCATTATTTATGTGAGGACCAAGTTTCATAGATAGATTTTTACGGCGACAAACAGTTTTTGACAACATCCTTAATTTTACGGTGACCATGTTTTCAGAAAATTTAATTAATTTTTAATACTTTCCGCCAATTTTTTTTTTACTTTTTCTTATTTGTATACCAAACTTAGATTCGTTCTCATTTATTTTATGACATGTATTTATATTTACTTAATACTACGGGCAATGAAAACCATGCGCTGCGCTCGGAATTTGCTTGCATAACTGCAATAAACATAAGAATGAGAATTGCAAAACTTAATAGAATTCGATAGATGCAAGACGCACAGGACCGCTCATTGTAACGACACTTGAGGGAGGTCTATGTTAGACATAGTGGTCAGTGGCCGTCTTTCATCTGAAATAATGATGATGAAAATGTATGTAGTACATAATTAGTGTTTAAAACGGCTTGCTCCGTCTCTCGTCATTAAGGTTCGTTGAAAGATCAGGTCAAATAATATTATAAAACCATATGTCTGGTAACATTGCTGAAATGATCCTTTTTAGCTTTTCAGTGAGGCACACATACCTACATACCTAATGTTACCTATTTTTTTTTTACTGATTATCACTTTTTATTTTCTTCATGTTGCGATATCTTGGTGACTGTCTGTCGTAAGCTTGATGTTTGATAGGGATAGGCCTGGATATACCTTAAAGACCTGTCAGCTTAATTAACGGGCTTCACTAGGGCCGATGCCAGCTAGGGCTGCAGAAATGCTAGAAAAAGTCACCGCGGTTTTGGAACATAAAGGGCTACGTCAGTAACACGGGTGGGTTTTAATCAGCAAAATTTTGACATTACCTCTAGCTCCATCCAGAAGGGGAGAAGTTACTTAATGGCTTCCACCCTCACCTACTCTCAAATAATAAAAATAAAGCTGGCTAGTCTATTTTACCCAATAAGGGGCGAGCCTAATGGCTATACCTACTAAACGTTCACACCTAAAAATAACTGTTACAAAATACTTGGGAGTATTTTTTGGAACGACCTATTAATTTCGAATAACCGTTCATTATTTACGATTCCATCATAAACTAATAATTTTCCTAATAAATTGTTATCGCAGCTCACATTACCTTTGTAGTTATAATAATTCTACTAATACTTCTATTATAAAAATCTGTATGTTTTGATGTTTGTTAACCAATTATGCTTTAACGTCTGAATGGATATAGATAACATTTGGAATACGGATAGACCTGAAGGACAAAATATACCTTTTATCCCAGTAAAACATATCCCGTAGCTTAATATTTGAAGACTCCTTAGGAATAGCAATAAATGTCAAAAAAAAAAGAAAAAAAACAGTCTACAAATTTTGAGTTAAAGACAATTCTGGTTTCGACGCCTGGATCTACTGATTTTCAAAATTGGCAGGCCATGCATGTTCCTTGCGTTGGATGAACACATAATAGCTTAACTTTTCCAACAGATAACAAACAATGGTATAATCAAGTAGTAATTCTGATTACTGAATTAAATACATAAATAAAATAAGTCAACATTAAAAATTTGGTGTATTACGAAAAAAAAAACTTGATTGATTTTTACGTTTTTTTTTTATTTGGAAAATCATCTAATAATTTCTTCTGCTCCAGGGTGGAGCAAGAGGACGTGTCAGATTTTTACGGACTCAAACCACACCTATCATCCTTTAATTACCTTTTTGCGATTTTGCTGGGCCCCTACGGTTTTATTTTTTCTGTGGAATGTTCATTTGAACATTCACATGCCAGCAGTCACAGTCAGCAAAGCCGATACTATGAGCTAGTATCTTGTTTTATTTGAGTAAAGTGTGCGTGTAGGCGTGCGTATGATCGATTTGTATCGTTCAGATTTATGTCAGTGATTAAATAATTAATGAACAGCCTATTATGTACAGCTTTCGTACATATTTCATAAAATGAGACTTGCTTTTGGGTTAATTTAGTTAATATAATTTTATTAACTAGATCGTATCTAATAGGTCATTCTTCGGTCTTTTTACGATATTGTTTGCTGATTTCCAACGAAAACCTCCACATAGCTAATAGCTATAGCCTGGGTCGTTTCGTCTAGACATTAAGCTTGTTTCAATGTCGGTTAGTTTCAGGCAAATTGTGGTCAAGCGCGACCCTTTTGTTCTATATGTAAAAGCGAAATACCACTCACTGATTAATCACGAAACTATAACACCTACAAATTTAAAATTTAGCAGGTAGGTTCCTTATAGGGTGTAGACATCCGTTAAGAACGAATTTTCCAAAATTCACCCCCTAAGAGGATGAAACGGGGCCCAAAGTTAGTATGGAGAAACCGACTTTCACGCAAGCGAAGCTGCGGGCAGAAACTAGTAATATTATAAACAAAAAGAATATCATCTTTTTTGTTGTCTACAGAGACTACATCTTACAGTATTTAGTAATGATTGGGGCCGGATACCCTGCTTTAGACGTTTCACGTGCATGTGAAAGTTAACGCGAATTAAAATATTTGGAATTTTGAGCCCAACACTAGACCAAAAATACTACATATGCTGCAATACTGCAATATTTAACAACATGTGACATACGTAGTATTTGGTCCTATTTTCCATTAAAGAAACTTTTTATCATCATCTCCCTAACTTTTTCGCAACTAGCTGGGGTCGGCCAGTCTAACTCGATGCGGTTGAATATCCGAGTTTTACATAGAGCGACTACCTATAAGACCTGCACAACCCAGTTACTGGGAACCAAGATACTCCTTGGATAGATTGATGGTCAGACTTTCTGGCGCCTGATTGCCTGTAACAACTGCCAAAGATCGACAACTGACAACCGAAGCCAACGAATTTTACGTGTGTTTTAAGCACGGGGTGTCAGTAATGTCCTAAATAAACTTCACATTGTTACTTGCCCGTTTACGTAGCTGCATTTTCATACATACAAGGTGGGTGTCTTAACCACAAGGCCATCACAAAACTCGAAACAAATCTTTTTTTTGAAGTGAAAACTTCTTTAGCGGCGTTGAGCACTTTTCTGTAATGGGTATAAAATCTTAAACTCGCGTCAGGACACGTGACCTGATCGAAAAAGCGTAAGACGGCAACCAGTCAAATTTTCTCATTCGATTTTGAACTTAACCTTCAACATTTTATGGTTTAAAATCATTTAAAGAAATTTTTAAAAATTTTCCAATCAACTTTGAACCTAATGCTTTAGGGATAAAGCTGACAAATCTATTAAATACATTCAGTCAAAAAAGTATCGGGAACGGATGATTTGTTTATGGTTCCAAATTCAAATTTTTTGTTTTTTTGTAGTTGTTAGATTGGCACAACTGTTTTCAATTTTGGCGCGGAGTTTGAGTTGCATCTGTTATTTATAATAAATACAGTGCTGGTTTTAGTAATATCATATATAGTGTGTATTGCGAATTTCATAATGGACAAAAATATCGAACAAAGAGTTTGTCTTAAATTTTGCATCGCCAATGGAATTTCGTGTTCGGAGTCGCTGAAAATGTTACTTCTGTAACATTTTCACGGGCTTACGGTGAATCGACTTTATCAAAAACTCGTGCTTATGAGTGGTTCAAAGCGTTCAAAAGCGGTCGAGATGTGATGGAAGATTTGCCTCGCTCTGGTAGGCCGTCAACGTCTGCAACTGAAGTTAACATCGCAAAAGTGAAGAAAATAGTGACTGAAAATCCCCATTCAACTCTGAGAAAGATAGCCGCCGAACTTTCTGTATCTCACGAGTCGATCCGTGCCATTTTAACTAATCATTTGGGTATGAAACATGTTGCTGCTCGGCTAGTCCCAAAAGATCTGAATTTTCTCCAAAAACTCAATCGCATGAAAGTCACTGAGGACATGCTAGAATGAGTCAGTTCGGACCCAACATTCATGAAACGCATTGTTACTGGTGACGAGACGTGGGTTTACGAGTTTGACATGCAAACTAGTCAACAAGCTTCGGAGTGGCGCCTTCCAACTGAACCGAAACCGAAAAAACCACGCCAAAGTCGATCAAAAGTCAAAGTCATGTTGACTGTTTTCTTTGACTATCGCGGTGTTGTGCACTCTGAATTCTTACCGGAAGGTCTAACGGTAAATAAAGAATATTATTTGAGCGTTATGCGGTGTTTAAGAGAGCGAATTCGACGAAAAAGGCCAGATTTGTGGAAAGAAAATTCTTGGATTTTGCACCACGACAATGCGCCTTCGCACAAGGCTATCATTGTGAACAAATTTTTGACCAAACACTCAACAAATACCATCCAGCAACCACCATATTCACCAGATATGGCTCCTGCTGACTTTTTTCTTTTTCCTAAACTCAAATTACCACTTCGTGGCACCCGTTTTCAATCGATAGAAGACATAAAGGAGAATTCGCGGCGAGAACTGAACTCAATTCAGGAAGCAGCGTTTAAAAAATGTTTTGATGAATGGATTATTCGTTGGCGCAAGTGTATCGTTTCTAAAGGAGCATACTTTGAAGGTGATAAAATAAATTTGGATGAATAACAGACATTTTGTGTATTATTGATCTTTTCCCGGTACTTTCTTGACAGAGTAGTAAATTGCCACCCGCCGCGCGCCGGCGCAGCGCCGCGAAACCTAGTCCTCTGGCTATCTTCATCGTCCTTAAGATTGTGATAGAACCGTGGTCTTTGGGGGATTCGCACCGTGCTAACTACGAAGGCAATTTACGTGCTATTTACAAACGTTACGTACCTGTAGGTATGTTAGTGTAGCTAAAATTCCGTATTTCCTTGCAATTTTATTGATTGACGCATAATGACAAGAGATTCTAAAATCAATAAGACAGTGTTGTCTTTGAGTTTGCAGCTTTCTTAGTATCTAGTAGCTATTAAAAGTACTTGTGAAGGCTTTTAAGATGCAAGCACAATCATGATAATAAAATAAAAAAGGAAATCGTTCAATCGCAATAAGTACCATCCGAGTATTAAATTGCTAAACATTTTCACTAAGGCGTTTGTTGTTTGGTAAAATAAAGTTCAGTTTATTTAAATCTGCTTTAAAAATAATTTGATTACAAGTATTTACAAGTAAGTTAAAAAGCACGAGTGTTATTGGTATAGGAAACCGATAAATTCTCAGCTAATTCTGTAGTAAGATCGAATGTGACGTTCCTGCTTACGTGCTTACTAAGCGCCCGTGAAAAGATGTATCGCACACATTTTTATGTGCGACAGATTACTTCCACACTTTTAATTACAAATTCTTTAGGCAGGATTCAATGATAACATAACATCTTGTATTCCCCGAAGGCTCAGGCAGGGGTGCACCGAATAGTACACCCACATTTCGCAAGTTATGTTTTAAGTCTTTTTATTCATTTATTTACTTCATTTATTTTTGTAATCACTGGGATTACAAAAATAAATTGACATTTTTACTTGAATCTGCAAGAAGTTAAGACTTTAGTTTTTAAATGAATGAATTAAACTTGCGGTATCACAACAATCCGCAGTCTAAACTTATGTGTGTAATATCGAAATTGTCATGTTTGTGTACGATAGCGCAATAAATGAATATTGTATTCTACCACATAAATGATAGTACTTTTATACTGATAAAGCAATTGGTGCAAAATTATTCCCTAACCATTCCAAAATATCAAACATGCTCAACGTTAATAATCAAGTTTTCACTTCTGCCGGCACTCCCGGAGTGCAACCCGTCTTTTTTTTTCATTCCTCTGTAGTTCATCTCGAATTTATAACAGCAGAGATAAATAGACATATAGATATTCTTTATTGTACACCAAAAATACAACTTATACTAACCTGATGGTCTAATGGTTAGTGGCCCTGACTGGAGATCGTGGGTTCGATTCCCACCCAGGACAAATGTTTGTGTGATGAGCACGATCATTTGTTCTGTGTCTGGGTGTAATTTATCTATAATATGTATTTATTTAGAAATGTTTATCAGTTATCTAGTAGTTATAACACAAGCTCTGCTTAGCTTGGGGCTAGCCGGCGTTGTGTGATAGTTGTGGAATATTATTATTATTATATTAGGAAATTAAAATTAATAGGGTGTCACAATGGGCGGTCTTATCGTTAAAAGCGATTTTTTACAGACAACCATTATAGCAGAGTATAACGGAAAAAGTCTCGTCACTTCTTGAGCAGGTTTACAATATCAACCGAGATTTGTCTCCGAAAGCAATGAAGCTCCCTTTGAATTCACACTTCGTTGAAATTATTTGAGTATTTCTATTGAACTTGCACTTTCAAAGCGTTTCCTACACACTTAATAGCTTTGAAAATGAATTCATGCTCTCCTTTTTCGTTCCGGATTGTTATTGCAGATTTTTTTTACTACGGGCTTTGCCCTGATCTTGCGTATTTTTTGTGAACTAGACATTATTACGTATGTTAATCCACTGTGGTTTATTAAGGTGACCAAAGATATATTATTATTCACTAAATTCAAGGCTACACAGTTTGTGAGACGATGCGTACAAGATTTTTTTCTCAAACAGGACAATAAATCCTATTTATTTTATTATTTATTTTTATTCCAAAAGGTAAGTAATTTATAAGTTAAGCCCCACAAAACCACTGCAATGGTTTGACTGTGGGTTCGGTGAGTCTCTAGACATACTTAAATGTACTTACAACATTACTAAATAATATAATTTTAATTTGCGTCTAAATCTATTTCTGTTTGTGTCACTTTATAAAACGTACTTTTGCAGACAGACGCAAAGCGACAACGCTTATAAAATAAAAATGATATATAATGATTATTTTTGCAATTGTCTTGTAGATGGACTTTAAAAGAAACTTGGACCCCTGAGTTTGTTTCGGTGTTTCTTTTCAGGGTAGTCAGTTAAGAAAAACCGGCCTCATCTAGTTTAAAAGAAAATTGACGTTTAAAAGTGTTTTTTTGAACCTATTTGCAAAATAAATATCATTAATGATTTGATGTGTTTTTCTTAAAATCCAATAAACACGCCACCAATGGTATCTACCGCTACGATTTCTCGGAGTTGAATTTTCTTCCCTTCTCGAAAAAATCTTTTCAAATGATCACGAGTGCTGTCCTAATAGCATCGTCTTGTAGATCCGCGGTTATGACTTCGATAGCGCCTCGTTCCTGTGTGCCACCATGACAGCAAGGTACCTACAGCTTGATCATATCTCCTAACATCTTCAGATGACCATTTTCAGTCACCAAACAAAGATTTGTTATAGTTTTCGGCATTCCTGAACGATAATGAGTATTTATATTAAACATAGCCATAAAGTATGAACTGAGCGTTATATTTGCTCAATATAAATAAAATACCATAGTAATATTTTCAACAATCCACGAAAATAATACTGAATTCCAAAGTATTAATATAAAGTTAAACGCATCAGTTATTTTATCAGGAAACTGAAGCCATTAATATTAATTAAATCCAACTTTATCATTTATTACGGACTTCACTGGGATAATGTACGGAAAGTTTATTATATCAAATTTAAAGCTTTTTGGTAAATAACAGTAATTAATAAAGAAAATACTTGTTTTAGTCAGAAATCTGATTATGAAAGTAATCATAACCAAAAAGACGTATACGTAGATTTTATGTGGGTCGTAACTCCGTTTTCTTTCATATCACTTCGCACGCAATCTATCCATCTTTTCTTTGACCTCCCTCTCCCTTTCCATCCATCCAAATATCTACTCATATCTCTGTTAGTAACATGCGTTTCATCCCGTTTCTTCACATAACCATACCAAGATAAACGATTCCCCTTCAACTTTTCAGTCACTGGCGCCACTTTCAAACTTCCCCTAATATACTCATTCTCACTTTATCCATTCTCGTCACATTACATCACACATCAATATTTATTTTTAATTTTCACTGGATCTTATACGCTTTTTTTGAAGGCAGAATGAGAGTGTGTCAGAGTTTTACTGACTAAAATCCACTCCTATGTTTCTTTTTTGCCTTGCGTTCCAGGGCCCCAGGTTTTCTTTTCAGAAGCGAACGCATGGTCCCAGTAGGCTGCGACACGATCGGACGGCTGGACGACGAGCTAACGGATTTTGTACGCAGTATTGTGGATACAGCGTTGAAGGATCTCCCACAAGGTGGACCAATGAGCAAGTCAGGGTTGCGGGAATTCGATAGATTTGAGAAGCACAGAACAACATTGCAACATTTGGGAAAATAGGTCTTCCCCAAATGTCGCCACAATGGGCTGGTCAGTCTAGTCACCGCGAAAAACATTTACATTGTTCCTTAGATTACGAAGAAAAAGCGATTAAAAAAAATCGTATTTAAAACTATTTTTAAGTTATAGCTTCTCGTAATAACGACTGCCCCCTAGCCAAGTAACTATCGTTTCGTTCGCGCCGAATGCCTCAAGTAGGCCACGCCTCCAATTCCTTTGTTCTGACCACGTAACCGAGCGTTGAGATGACGTCAGAATAATATACGTTTTTTGCGACATAAACAGCCGTATCTTTTTTTTTGTTAATTTAGAGTTTTGATTTTTCATAACTTCAAGGGACCACAAGGGATATGCAAGGGGCCGCAGACCTGAGTATATGGTTTAAATTTCAACTCGATACCTCCACGCGTTCCTGAGATAAAGGGTCTTGACAGACAGACAGACAGACGGACAAAAGAGTGATCATATAAGGGTTCCGTTATTTCCTTTTGAGGTACGGAACCCTAAAAAAGAAATCAAGTAGGTAACTACTCCCACTCTAAACCAAGCCAAAGAGAGTGTCACACATTTACTGACTAAAATGCACCTGTATTCCTTTAGTTACCCTTTATGTTCCATAGCCGCGGTAACTATTTCTAAGAATTCCACAACCATAAGGTTTTTACAGGGAGGAATCCCTGTAAAAAAGTACTCTGCATTTTATTTTCTGCATATCTTCTGGTACACTATCGGTACCTATACAACACTCGTTGAGAATCGACATTTCATTCTTGAATGCAATGTATGCAAACTTTACATTGTGTCGTGAAGTGTGGTCGTTCAGTAGTTCAACAACGTTCGGTCTAGGATATTTATCGGCAAAGTTGTTGGAAGAAATATTTTAAACAAGTTTACTGAAGTTGACATCAACTATGTTTGCGTTTGGTGAACCAGAAGAACCAGTTACTCGAGACCATTTTATGAGACTTTGATTTCATTTTTGAATTGAATTTTCGAAAGTTTAATGCTTTACAGTGTTTGAATCAGATAACTAAAAGTCGGCAAAAGAACCAAGGTCTGATTGAGCTTGAGGAATTGACAATAATAAGTGACAGTGCGCAGAGCACGTTGCATGTTAAACGAATGACCTATGGAATCAAAAGATTTTGTAGTCATGACCGTAAACACTAGTCATCATCATCTTCCTGCCCTTGTCCCATCTTACTTGGGGTCGGCGCAACACGTTTTTTTCTTCCATTCTATCCTGTCAACCGTCATACTATCACTAACTTCCTTTTCTTTCAAATCACTGTTCACACAATCCATCCATCTTTTCTTTGGCCTCCCTCTCCCTCTCCACCCATCCACAAATATACTCATAACTCTTTTAGTAACATGCGTTTCATCTCTCCTCTTTACATGACCATACCAAGACAAACGATTCCCCTTCAACTTTTCAGGCACTTGACCGTAAACACTAGTATGTCATATATAAGAAAGAAAGAAAAACAGTTTATTCTTGCCAAATGACGCAATCTTAAAACTAGCTAACTAACATAATCAATTGATAGGGAAGATATGCGTCACAGCCGCGCAAAACGGCCGAACGCTCAGCATAAAGCTGCGGCCTTACGCATAATGCGAAGAGCTCACAGCGCTGGTATTCAGCGTCGGCCGGTGGCGGTGTCGACATAAAGATGAAAGAATGGTGCAGTGTAAAAAATAAAGATTTGGATAGAAAATGGAAATAAAAATACATATGAATTCTAAATTAAAAAAAGAAAAATATCTTATGATATCTTCTGAGATGTAAATGGGTGGACTCTGATAAAGTAGACCAATCACCTGATGAAATACGCGAGAATCTGCTGTATACAAGAAGCACAGATCCGATCGATGTAGCGACGCTTGAAGTACGCTTCTTGGCCATTGCATCAGCCTTTCCATAGTAAATATCCTACTGTGGAAATTAAGCATAGTGCGATTGCTATTCTAAGCTCCGTAATGGCAGAAGACAAACCTGTGTAGAAAAAGGAGAGGGAAGCCTTTGCCCGGGATATAATAGATTCGATTTTAAACTCGTATAAACTATAAAAAAAAATAGAAAATACTTTAATTCATACCTTAATCTATACGGCTCCATCCTAATATACCCATTGCTATTGGCGTATCTTTTACAAATAAATATCAGCATCGTCCTTCAAGTTTTGAAAATTATAGCATAGTTATAGCGTAGTCGGCCTTATAATGTTCCCACTGTTGGGACTCAGGCCTCCTCTCTAGGAGAGGGAATGGGCCGTAATCCACCACGCGGACCCAGTGCGGATTGATGGATGTCACATGTCTTTGAATTTTTGGTTCTAAGACATGCCGGTTTCCTTACGACGTTTTCCTTCACCGTTTTAAGAGCAGTGGTACTGAAATAAATTACACGAAGTAATACGCCCGGCTTGGTTTGAACCCACGATCTACAACACGTAAGTCGGGGCCGTTACTACTCGGCCACCACTGCTCTCTATTGATCACTGCTCTTTATTGCTGCTCAACAAAGAGTCAATTGAATCAATTGTTTAAAAGGAGTTTCCCAAACCAAAATTACAGGTGTTACATCACCTTAACAATCATAATGCGGCAGAAAATTATAAGTACTTCCGAAAGTTGAGAGTTTTGAACGACTTGTCCAAGTAACTTGAGGAAGATATTAAGTTAGAAACATTGTTGTTTTGGCCAATCATTGTTAGTTCAAGTTTACTTACTTGAAGATCCTTCACTCTTGGGAAAAGTGATGAGAGGTTTCTTTAATATTTAAAACTGTGCAAAAACACCTGAATCTTCAGCTTGACGTGGTAAAGGTGAGTAACTTGGACAGTAAAAATTTTATTGCTGATTAAAGTGTAGGACCAAGTTTAAGACAAAACGCAGGAAAACAGGGAAGTAAAGTGGAGTGACGACATACAAGCTCATGGTTTTCATTAGAAAGAAGACATAAAAATAAAGGAAACGGTCGTTTAAATTAAACAATGAATTACGTTTGTGGCAGTAAAGAGATCGAAGAGGAACCGAAATATTTTATTTAATAGAAATAATTAAAAAAGAATGACCCTGACCGTGATGAAGAACCATCCCACTTCAAAATAGGAACAAGGAATATATAAGAGCAATAATTCCAATGTTAACTCTTATAAAAATTATATTACTATAAATATAGCACGAAAGCAATCTTGCTCAATGACATAGATGCAGGAGAGCATGCCGGAGCCGTTAGCACTGAACCAAAAACAAAACGAATCAAAAACATACAAACAATATCAATAATTTATGTCCGTGAATGTCAATAGTATGGAAGCCAGCTTGAAAACGAGACGAAGAGCAGTGCAGTATTCACGTGGCTTTTTTTTTTCGGTGGGAAAATCATGAAATCCCCCGCTCTTAGGCGGAGCGCGAGATAGTGTCAGACTTTTGCTGACTAAAAACCCATTCCTGTTCCTTCGTTGCCTTTCGTACCAGGGCCGAGTCTTCCTTTTTGAATCAGGCTCTTGACCCCAGTAGGCTTCGACCCTGCTGGGCCCCTACAGTTCCCGATATCTCTTTGAGGCGCGCGTGGAACAGTACACGCCATCGAAGTCGGTCCGGACTGTTACCGGACGATCGGACGGCGAGCTACCCATCGCTCGCCGTCCGCAAGCCCGCACTTACGGTGGCCAGAAATCGTCGCCTAAAGCGCTGGCGGTTGGGGCGTGAGGATCGTTGCCTTACGCGATCGGTCGCCTCCTTTGCTAGCATTATTACTTCGAAGAAGGAGGCGACCGCCTGCCACTCCTCCTCGCTCTGGACCATGGCCTGTACCAAGGCTCGGCGCGAGAGATAGCCGCCGCCGATCGCTCCTACGAGGAGCATTCATATGACCCACGCAGGTAAGAGTCCCCATTTCTCTGTTGGCAGCCAGGTGAAATAAATCTATCTGAACCGATATATAAATAGTTTTGATGTGACTAACTTGCCAATGGCAGATGCAACTTACACTTCTGCTAAACCATTTCTTTCAAATATTTTGTCCCCACATCGTTTTAAGAATTTCATGTTTCACGGTGACGTGCAACGTGAGAAATACATATTTTATAGAATAGCTTCAAAAATTCAGTAGTAGCGTATTGGCAGTGCTTTCCATTTAAAGCACTGAATATTTGAAATTCTTTTCAATATTTCATGCTGTGTTTTTTATAGACTCGTTTACATTTTGATGTGGAAAGATTGAGTTCGTTTTGTTGCTTGAATTGTCAGTAGAAGTCGATGTAAAATTTAATTTATTCACAGATCTTAAAGTTGTTTTTAAGCCGTATGATCGAGCAGTGGTAGTCCAGTGGGACAATTTTATATAAATACGAGTTGTAGGTTGCGGGTTCAAACCAAGCCAGGTGCATCACTTTGCGTAATATATATCATAACCGCTTCTCTCAAAACAAAAATTTGAAGACATGTGACATCCACTAATTCACACTGAGTCCGCATGGTAGATTAGGGTCCATTCCGTCTCTCTGTATGTATTCCTAATATCTATTCTGCCTATAAAAGGCTGATTATGCTAATGCTTATGAAACGATCCTCACGACAGGACAGGACAGGACAGGACAGGACAGGACAGGACAGGACAGGACAGGACAGGACAGGAAAGGACAGGACAGGACAGGACAGGACAGGACAGGACAGGACAGGACAGGACAGGACAGGACAGGACAGGACAGGACAGGACAGGAAAGGACAGGACAGGACAGGACAGGACAGGACAGGACAGGACAGGACAGGACAGGACAGGACAAACTTACCATAGTTACAATTCAGGGCCACATAAACCGTGTCACGCAAAATTCTCCATATGTAATGAAAAAATTGTTTTACCTCATTTGACAATATTTTTTTTTCTAAAATTAAATTATCTTGTGCTAGTACTAAACCTTCTAAAATAGTAATGATGAAATATTCTTTACAGTATACAGCTGCCTAAATATTTATTTTGTTAAGTATACAATCACAAAACTTTAGGATTGCCACTCACTTGCAATCCTACTTTTTCTACACGAGCCAAAACAAGATGTGAAGTTTTCCCATCAAGCCGAAGTTAAGTCGAAAGAGGAAATGTGTCGGCATGCAAGGCGGGATTACTTATAAGAGTTACAAAATAGGCAATCAGGAACCACTGCTTGAAGTCAGACTCCGGTAATATAGAAGCAAAGTGGAACAACGTGACCATGACGTGTTTCATTACAATTCATGAGATATTATGTCGTGTCGACAGGACTTATTTGATTATATATGTTTTGTTATTGATAGGCTTGCGTTTGACCATTTTATGTAATCTATTTATTTATTTATTACGGCACTCCAACGAATAGTTCGCCGATACATTTAAAAAAAAAGTCTTATTAATATACAATTAACCCAGCGAATTCTTTACTTAAAGGCGTGCACAGCACTTACAAAGTTTGGTAAATTAATAATAATTATATTTTAAATTAATTGTTCGTTAATCGATGAAGAAACATGCTTGCCTTGAAGTAACTTAGATCCCTAAGTAGCTATCAGGAAACACAGACTCTATAATGTGGTTAAAAATGATAACCATTCAGCAGGCAACGAAAACCGTTTCTTATTTGTTGAGAAAAGGAATATCCCAATTACAAGACATGTTGTCATAGATAATATAATACTAGCGTTCAGATGCCTCATCTCGTACAATGAAACGTGACCACGGTATTAGGTATTTTTGATAGGCAGGTAGGAAACGTGGCTGCCAGACTTTCGTCATGTTATAAAAGCTGATATTTTGTCGTTGCATGTCTCCAACACATGTAGGTATGATGATCTACTATGAAGTTTTATTTATGGTGGCTTTAGCAGGTAACAAGTAACAAAGGGGTGTTATATAGCAACTTAAATTCGATTAATTATATTATTAGGTCATTTTCCGATTCCGATTACCGGCCACCGTAGGCGCGGGCTTGTGGACGGCGAGCAATGGGCGGCTCGCCGTCCGACCGTCCGGACCGAGCCCAAGTTGACAACGGCGCGTATCGTTCCACGCGCGCCTCAAGGAGATGTCAGCAACTGTAGGGGCCCAGCAGGGTCGAAGCCTGCTGGGGCCAGGGGTCTGATTCTGAAAGTAAGACTCGGCCCCGGTACGAAAGGCAACGAAGGAACAGGAGTGGGTTTTTAGTCAGTAAAAGTCTGACACTATCTCCCGCCCCGCCGAAGAGCGGGGGATGTCATAAGGCGATTTTCCCACCGAGTCAGGTCATTTAGATTTTTTGATATTATGTGCCTGAACGTCTATATGTAGATGTCAAGCAAAGAGACGGATTTACAAAGATGGCAGCTAGCATTTACTTCTGATAAAAAGTCTACTCGTTTTCAATGCAGTATCTTCGCGCGATCAGAAGATATCTCCGTTTATATCCTCCGTCTCGATATTTATTCGAGTCCTACTTTTCTTCGCAACGCTAAAGCAAAGCTGCAAACATATCTACAACGTAGTGTTAATATTCTTTGATGCAACATGCACGAGTAGCATTTTGTCGTAAATCGTAGCTTTAGGAAAGTATTCTGAAATCTTAACACTTTATGTTTCGATAGGACACTTTTGTTTTCTTTCTAGTATGTAATTTATAGATTGTCACATATGTTGATGACGGTCGTTTTTATGTACCTACCTATTACCTAAAAGCGAGCGTCATCAACGAGGCAGGTCTTAAAAATAGCTGCGTAGCAATGTAGATAATATATTACAATCCATGGGTTGGCTTCCTGGGGTCGCTGGTTCAAACCCAGCCAGTCGCATTACTTTGTGTAATTTATTTCATCACCATTGCTCTCGAAACGGTGAAGAAAAACATCGTGAGGAAACCGGCATGTCCTAGAACCAAAAATTCGAAGACATGTGACATCCACCAACCCGCACTGGGCCCGCGTGGTGGATTACGGCCCATATTTTCATCTGAACTACATACAAACATTTTTGTTAACCACAGCACAAAATATATTACTAAAATCTAACCAGGTTATTAACAATACAAACGATGTTAAAAGTCATTAAAGTACAGGTACAATGACCCACTGAATTTTTTAAGTGTAAAAGTAACGTCAATTTGGTACGATTCGCCGGTAAGTCATAACTTTTGTGGACAGGTTATAAAGTTATATAATAAACTTGATGTAAGATTATCGTGGAAATTTAGTATTAAAAGTAGGGACAGAAAATAAATTGTATTTACAGTCAAATAGGATAAATAAAAAACAAAAATATGAAAGTGATTTTCATGTTATTCAACTTAAAACATTATCTGAGTAATTATTTCTTCGCACCGTCGACGAGTTGGGCTCGGTCCGGACGGTTACCGGATGGTTGGACGGGAGCTACCCATTGCTCGCCGTCCGCCAACCCGCGCCGACGGAAGGGAACATAGTCCCGAGATGATAAGTATTCTTTGTGCTATTCCATGCGTTTCACGTGTGATTCGCAGTGAACATTTTTTTTTTTAAAGTAATTGCTAAAGTTGTGGTAACTTATCTAAAAGCATAGTTCTGATATCTGGGTAAGTAATAAATGATATAACAACAAAATCTCTAATATTAACTACATATAACAACAGAACCTATAATTTTATTTAATATAGCGATTAGTTAACAGTGAACAGTTAAGTGTAAACAGTGATATGAAAGAAAAGGAAGTTAGTGATAGTATGACGGTTGACAGGATAGAATGGAAGAAAAAAACTTGTTGCGCCGACCCCAAATAAGATGGGACAAGGGCAGGAAGATGATGATAGCGATTAGTTAATATAATGAACGATTGTTATAATTTTAAAATAACTATTTTTTATAAGCTTAACATACATTAAATATCAAATAAGTTTTATTGTTGTGTCAAACGATGTTATCGTTTGACACAACAATAAAACTTATTTGAACAAACATTAAATATAAAATCGTTTGGAAAACCACTCAAAAGATACAAAACTTATTTGGTCTAAGGTAAAAGTATTTTTCTTTGTAAGTTCTATCGTAGTTATAGGTAATAGTAACCTAAGTAGTTATTAAACATAACTAGTAATTGATTACCACCTGTGCAAAGATAAGTCGACGAAGCCCCGCTGCGCTCCCACCTTAACCTTCTAACCTAACGTATCCGAGTCAGGCTGTAACCATAATGACGTTTTTTATATATATATATTAAATGTTAGACCTAATGATTTTCGATTAAATAAACAATATACATATTATACGTTAGAACAAATGATTTTCGATTACATAAACGTTATATCAAACAACGTTATACTAATTAAGTTTTAGAATAAATAAATGTAACATGTAAAGAAATAATATCAACAGTTGGTATATCTCACGTTGATTATATCTTATGAACGATAATAAAATAAAATTAGACCAAATGAGTTTATAAGTTATGAGACGCACCCCTGATTTCTGGCAGGTTCTTGTTTTTATTGAATACCATGCTACTAGATTTTGACCAGAAAAAGTCTAATTGAAATTTAAAAAAGTATAAGTTTGCCTCTTAATGCTCTAAAACTTTTCTTTTGGCACACATTAAGTCCAAAAACTTTTCGCTGTCTCCACAAATTACAATCATAACTAAAAAACTTCTCGAACTAAATCCTATTTCAATACCTTACCTGAATTTCAGCCATTTTCAAGATAAGTTCTCGATTCACAAAGAAGATTTTTGCAGTAATATAAAATTTTAAATTTGACGGCTCCTAAAAGGGTGGTCAGGAGAATAAAAGCACCTTTATATAACGCGACCTATTTTGTTAAATATGCTTGAAATATGTTAAAGGGCAGTATCCGAGTGACCGCGAAAGGTAAGGGTCATTGACACATTACTCACGTCTTGACATTTTAAGCTTCCGTAAGTATGGCATTGTACAATGTAGGTACATACCTTTACGGTCCAGACTAAGCGGCGAAATGCCTCATTGTTTATACCGTATATATCGAAGGATTGGAACAATTTGGCTGCAGAAGTCTTCCCGTCTGATTATATTTGATAATTAAGTGTCTTCAAGGTTAGAGTGAATAGACTCTTAATAAACTAGTGCGCTACACTATCAACGTTTGCCTCACTGCTTGCCATCAGGTGGGATTGCAGTCAAGCACTAGTTAATCAGTTAAAAAAAAATATATAAAACTTTTTTCTTTATATTAACAATATTTATATTAAAAAAAAAATGTGATCTAGCTAAAAAATTATTTTTCTTATCCTATTTATTTTCAGACGAGTCTGCCTTTGCCTCTGATGGAAGTAGTAATACTGCTAATATCCCACCTGTAATGAAAAAAGAAAAAAAAAAACTATGGTTAAAGATAACAATATCAACAATGGGTTAATGTTGTGGAAGGTAATAATGATCCGCTGTGTGAGCCTAATTATTTTGATATCAGGTGTTAGGGCAAGAGGATGCTTATTTTTAGGGTTGCGTACGTCCGAACAAAAAACGTCTGCCAAGTTGCCGATTCAGGTGTTTTTTTTTTTGCCGTGACACTCTTACCACTTGTCATCTACACTAATATTATGAAGAGGTATAGTTCGTTTCTTTGTTTGTTTCTTTGTAGAAGGTAATCTTTGAAACTACTGGCCCGATTACTAATTTTTTTTCACCAACAAAAAGCTACTTTATTTTTGAGTGACATAGGCTATATTTTAAATACACGGATGAAGCCGTGGGCAAAAGCTAGTGATCAATATGTAGTGACTTCTGGAGGGGCCAATGTAATTTGGCCCACGGTATTTTGCTATTTATCCCTGCTGGCCAATATCCTGGGGCACTGGTGCCAGAGACCGAGGGGGGATGTAGGTACATCAGACTTAACTTGATCTGTCCATTGCCAAAGCCCACAACTCCGAAAACTATTAAATATAGGCGTTTTTGAGCGAGTCTGATTTTTGTAACCTTTCTTACTTTGTGGTTCTTCTGTTCCGTTAGATTCCAGAAAAAAACCTACATGGAGCCTACGGTTTTAAACCGTAAGGCTCTTAACATGTTCAAAATATTATAATTCGTTCGGAACCCTTTGCACTGGAACCTAGTTTTGCATCTTGCCACTATTTTTGGAAAAATATATTGCTGTAATGGTGACCATTTTGGAGCAAAAGCAACGCTAATTTGCTTAAAGGAAGGTAAAAAGAGTATAAAATGAACAGTTAATGTGTAAGATCAAAGTAATGAAGTACTTACTGAACACAAACACAGCCCAGCAGTAGAAAGTGATCCGACAGTAATCAATAATGGTAGCGCCGACAATGTTGACTCCACCGAGACACACGAACCTTGCGAACATCATGCCGAGACTGGTAGCTAGACCCCTGAAACACAAAGAAGATAAATGAGTACTGTAGAAAACCGTAAAAGTTAGAGACTTGGGGTGAGGGAAGGATAAAGAAGAAGACATAGAATTTTCTCTTTGTTGAGCAGCAATCAATAGAGATGGTGGCCGAGTGGTAACGGCCCCGACTTACGAGTTGCAGGATGCGGGTTTAAACACAGCTAAGCGCTTTACTTTGTGTAATTTATTTCATCACCACTGCTCCCAAAACGGAGAAAAAAAACATCGTGAGGAAACCGGCATGTTCTAGAATCAAAAATTCGAAGACATGTGACATCCACCAACCCGCACTCGGCCCACATGGTGGATTACGGCTCATTCCCTCTCCTAGAGAGGAGGCCTGAGTCCCAACAGTGGGAACATTATAAGGCCGACTATGCTATGCTATGAGTAGCAATCAAAGGCTTAATGTATAGTAGTGAACTGTGACAGTTTACAGGATGCTTTTTGGAGAGTGTTGTGCAGGAATTATTTGAATTGATTCCGCCATCACCTTTCTACCATCGGACAACGCGTCGTCCGTTGCAATGGTTCACCATCAACGATTGTATCACTATTTTCCATCAGGTGGGATTACATTCAAGCTCTAGTTAATATTAGAATAATTAAAAAAAAGGAATTGCTTTCCCAATCGACAAAAACTCTCGAACCACTGCACTGCGGGGTGCCAGCTGAAAATCAGCGCTGGGTGTCTGACGCCCAACAATTGCTGAGTTGGCGACCCTTTCGGTTCGGGCACGCTCAGCGCAACTATATTGTAATCCTGTAATTTTTTTTTTTCTCTTGTGTTGTTGTGTTGTTTTGTGTATTGCCTGCATCAAATAAATACTATTCTATTCTATTCTATTAACCAAAACATGTGATTCAATAACATGGCTAACCTCATCTGACAGATGTAAATCACCCTCTGAAAGTTGTCTCTCCATTAAGTTTACATCAAAAATAAGCAGATAAAAACAGAAAAATTATTTAATAGATTCTGACTCTCAGAACTGAGCTTATCACACAGTCAACCATCCCAGCCGACAACTCGAATTGACCAGCAAAGAGATAAGAAAGCAGTATCCAGACACTTGTCAAAAAGATTAAAGTTGTACAAACTGTAAGTTCCATTTTTAAGTAATTTTAATAGCTTGGCAAGTTACCAAGTGCGTCTTATCTAAGTCTTAAACTATACGAAAGCTAACTCTTACAACTTATGGAAAGATAATTCTGCAATGAAATCTTTTTTCTTTGACAGTTCTTAGCTAACATAAATAAATTTCTAACTTTTTTGGCTTGGTAACCTAAAGAGCTTTTAGATATAACACTAACCTCCTAAATTACATTGTGTCATTATTTTGCGCCAATCAGTTATATTTAAACCATTTGTGTCTACTCTCCTGGTTACTAATACTAAGACTGCTATTTTTGGCAGAATATCCAAAAACAATAAATAAATAAAAAATTGGGCAAGTGCGAGTCGGACTCGCACCCTGAGGGTTCCGTACAAACTTACCTCATCATCATCATCATCATCATTTCAGCCGATAGACGTCCACTGCTGGACATAGACCTCCCCCAAATGTCGCCACAAAGAACGGTCCTGCGCGTCTCGCATCCATCGGATTTCCGCAACCTTCACCAGGTCATCGGTCCACCTTGTAGGGGGCCTTCCAACACTGCGTCTTCCGGTACGCGGTCGCCACTCCAGAACCTTTCGGCCCCAACGGCCATCCGTTCTGCGAGCAATGTGCCCTGCCCATTGCCACTTAAGTTTGGCGATTCTTCGTGCTATGTCGGCAACCTTGGTTCTCCTGCGGATATCTTCATTTCTGATTCGATCACGCAAGGAAACTCCGAGCATAGCCCTTTCCATTGCCCTTTGGGTGACTTTGAGCCTTCTGATGAGGCCCACTGTGAGCGACCACGTTTCGGAACCATATGTCATCACTGGCAACACGCACTGGTCATAGACTTTCGTCTTGAGACACTGTGGTATATTGGATGAGAAGATACCGCGCAGCTTCCCGAACGCTGCCCAGCCGAGTTGGATTCGACGGTTGACCACTTTCTCGAAATTAGATCTACCCAACTGGATTGTCTGTCCCAGGTAAACGTAATCGTCTACAACTTCGAGTGCAGAGTCTCCGATCTTGATCGGAGTGGGTGCTACATGGATGTTTATCATGACTTTAGTTTTGTCCATGTTCATTTTGAGACCCACTCTTTCGGAAGCTCTACTGAGGTCATTTAGCATTGTGCTGAGCTCTTCCGCGGTCTCAGCCATGACTACTATGTCGTCGGCAAACCGAAGATGAGTGATGTACTCGCCATTGACATTAATGCCTAATCCACTCCAGTCCAGAACCTTGAAGACATCCTCCATTGCGGCCGTGAACAGTTTCGGAGAAATAACGTCTCCCTGCCTCACACCCCGCTGCAGGAGGACAGGTTTCGAGGTCTGGTCCTGTAGTCTGACTGACATAGTGGCGTTTTTGTACAAACACTTCAGCACCTCGATGTACCGATAGTCAATCTGGCACCGTTGGAGAGACTGCAGCATAGCCCAAGTCTCGATCGAATCAAAGGCTTTCTCATAGTCAACAAACGCTAGGCACAGAGGCAGATTATACTCCTCGGTCTTCTGTATAACCTGCCGTAGCGTATGTATGTGGTCTATGGTGCTGAAGCCTTTTCGGAATCCGGCTTGTTCGGGAGGCTGGAAGTCATCGAACCTGCGCGCGAGACGGTTCGTGATGACTCTGGAAAACTGCTTGTAGACGTGGCTCAGAAGTGAGATGGACCTATAATTCTTGAGCAGGGCCTTGTCGCCCTTCTTAAAGAAGAGTACCACCACACCTCTGCTCCACGCCTGTGGCGTTTTTCTCTCGAATATGACGGAATCAAACAGCTTCTTAAGAAAGGGCCTTAAGAATCGGTTTCCCACCCACCTTCAAGAGTTCGGCCGTAATTCCGTCATCACCTGGTGCCTTGTTGTTATTAAGCTGCTTCAGAGCCATCCTAATCTCGTACAGGCTGACAGGCTGGCAGTGTCGGGTCAATCTAGCTCTTGGGTCGTTTGCTAGATTCGCAGTGGGTAAACTTACCTATATAAGTTGAATTCCGGAATGGAGTCTCGGCAGATTTATCCGAAACGCAAAAAAAACATTTGGTGACGTAACAATCAATTTACAGTTTACAGTTTTCAGTTTTATTTCTATGCTTTTGCTATATAAGACCTTGCTTTATGCCAAATTTCAGGATTCTGGGTCAACGGGAGAGTGTCGAAATGTACGTTTTTTGCCACATAAACCGAAGTATCTTTGTTTCTCGTTAACTTACAAGTTTGATTTTGTTACAGCTTCAAAAGTCCGCAAACCTGAATATATGGTTTAATTTCAACTCTTTACCTCCACACGTTCCCAAGATAAAGGGTATTGACAGACAGACAGACAGACACCAAAGTGATCCTATAAAGGTTCCATACTTTCCTTTAGAGGCACGGAATTCTAAAAATAAATCATACATAAATGCTCACCTATAAGAAGTAGGGAACAAATCATCATAATAAGATCCAACACTGCCAACACAGACGCCAGTCAACTGGATAGCAATGAAGATGACCATGCTGGCAACAGGCTGTCGCACCATATCTACGAAGATGCAGCATAATCCTGAGAGGATAAAGGTGCATATCATGAGGGTCCTTCTCCAGTTGGACACGGGAATGACGGCGATGTTGATGAATATGAAGAAGAGGGAGAAGATTAAACCAGCGTAGATGGTATTCATTGGGTTTGCGTCGATGCAGGTTTCCTGGAAAGAGAAAATAAGTTATGAAGTAATTATAACTACGTGCTGATGATGATTTTATTTCATTTTATAGAAAATCATTTAAAACAAGAGCCAGAATAAATTTACACGCTCACGTGACTTGTGGATATGACATAGCGTGACAAGGTGAGAAAGTGAAGATTATGTGTAGTTTAGTTACTTTGCGAGATTTGCATATTTGTGTTCTATGTCCTGGTATCCAGGTAACAACTGTGAAAATCAATTGGTCAATTTATTGAAATCCTTAAAGCGAAATTATTTTTTAATTTCAGGATTAATAAGCTTCTTTGATAAAAATTTACAAATTGAAATCTTGTACTGCAAGGTTATCCGAAAACTAACTCTGTCTATAGTTTTTATTTGACTTAGCGTTAAGTAAAATAAAATTTTCCAACTCCTCACATTAGGAGTCACAACGGCCCTCACGCCCCAACCGCCGCCGGGATTGCGATCCCGATTTCCGGCCACGGTAGGCACGGGCTTGCGGATGGCGAGCAATTGGTAGCCGCTGTTCGACCGTCCGATAATCGTTCGGAACGAGCCCAAGTCGTCGACGGCGCGTACAGTTCCACGCGCGCCTCAGCGAGATGTCAGCAAATCGTAGGGCTCAGCAGGGTCGAAGCCTACTGGGGCCATGGTCAGTGTGAAAACGAAACCCGGGGCCCTGGGACGATACGACGATGATAATACCACCTAAAAAAAAACAACTCACATTAACTTGAACAGGTGTTATATTTGCGACAATCTTCTCACAGAAACTGGTATCTTCTGAGACAGTCGTGTAAAAAGAATTCACCATCGTCGGGAACCACACGAAGAATACGTTGTTGCTGAAACAGGTAAATAATAATAATCATTAAATCTACCGTCTAGTCATCTATTTGTATGCTTATATTAAAAAAAAAAAAATAGAACCTGATATATTGAAAAAAATAAATTGGGCAAATGCTAGTTAGACTCACGGTACTGGCGGTTCCGTAAATAGTTCAATTCCCGAATGGAGCAGCAAGAAAAGTTTTTTGTGACGTAACAATAAATTTATTGTTTTTACATTTATTCTGTTTTCAGATATACCTGTGCTATGCCAAATTAAGACCTTGCCCTATGCCAAATTTTGTGATAGCTACAACTTAGAGGTCTTTAAATCAAAAGTGAATCGGTTACCTACTTCTAGGCAAGCGTGCTCCATCGTCGATCACACCATCGCTTACCATCAGGTGAGATGGTAGCCAAACGCGAGTATATCAAAATTAAAAAAAAAGTTTTTTTGCCACATAAACGCCCGTATCTTTTTTTTCGTAACTTAAAAGTGTGATTTTTTTTTCACAGCTTCACGGGACCACAGACTAAGAATAATTTTAACTTGTTATTTATGTCCACGCGTTCCCGAACTAAAGGGTCTTGACAGAGAGACAGACGGATAACAAAGTGATCTTATAAGGGTTCCGTTTTTTTTCCTTTTAAATTACGGAACCCTAAAAGGAAAAATTTGTCTAAAAACAGATTTAAATAAATATTCAAAAAATCATGTCTTTGAAGAATGTACAGTTTAAAATATAAAAGGATTCAGAATACTCTAATATCGAATAACACTAAATTATTATTGATAGTTAATTTTTATTATCCACAGTATCACTATTTTCACTCCAGTCCTTGTTTGCTCTTCAATCAAGGCAGAAACAGCACTTAGCTCTCTATTCTGAATCGATACTGAGCTAAAAGGGAAAGTAAATATTCACAATATCTAAATGGTATTTATTGCGAGTTTATCTTAAATCGATGACTTCTGTTTTGGTTTTAGGAAGATTGAAAAGTCGTAAAATGCCTGTTGGAGTTGTAACGATATCTATGGCGTCACATAAGAACTAATCCTGCATCGCGCAATCAAAGTTCTCCGTGCGATTAGAACATATAGAACCGCCCGAAATCATCTATCGGGCAGTTGCCCACCAGACATAACACCCGTCTGGTCGGTGGATCCTCCCTTTTCAACGGAGGTTTGCGGGGCTTTGTACTCTGCCCTGCCTACCTCCAAAGAGTTATTAGATTTAATTTTCGTAGTTATCAAGTAACTTTTTGAGATAAAGCCATTTGGTAAGAGTTGAAGAAGTGAATAAAACTATCTGATGAAGAAGGTGCTGCTTAATTAGTTATAGCATTGCACGGTACAACTGCACATACTGCATTTCAACATTTTCGCCGCACACTCATTTTACTTTATAATAATCTTAAGTTCGCGTCGAGCTATCAAGCTGGGCGATCTCAAACCGGCCAACAAGAGCCACGTATCACTGATTTCACACACATCAGTTCATTAGCTCATTTTACCTTTGGAACAATACAGTATTTTAATTATTATTTCACCATCTTTTATTCTATTCCGCCCACATCATCTAAAAGTAGTGTGTGATCTAGCAAGAGATCACACAAGCATAATCAGTCTTTTAATGTTCCCACTGCTAGGACTCAGGCTTCCTTTCTAGGAGAAGAATGAGCCGTAATCCACCACGGGGGCCCAGTGCGGGTTGGTGGATGTCACGTCTTCGAATATTTGGTTCTAGGATATGCCGGTTTCCTCGCGATGTTTTCCTTCACCGTTTGAGAGCAGTGGTGAAGAAATTATATTACACAAAGTAATGCGCCGGTTGAGTTTGAACCCGCGACCTACAACTCATAAGTCGGGGCCGTTACCACAGCTCAATTAGTTAGATACAAAAAATATTTTGTTTGAATAATTTCCTTAAATCTATTTTGTTTATGATAAATGGATATTCCGAGAGGAATGCAAGGAAAATTAATATAATATGATGCTTATGGTTACAAATAGGCATCTTTTAATCATCATTAGGTACTTTGAAAAATTGCCCTAAATTTTTCCTAGTTAATTTTTTGTTCAGAATTATTTGAAATAATGATCATGTAGGTACTTAATTAATGTCATCTTTTAAATACATAAAAAATAGCAAACGTAACTTACGAAGCGCAACAGATTGAAAACAGTAGAAATAATTGCAGAAACCTCCAGAGCTGCGGTGGTTTAAATATTGGCACTATTTGTTTTACCACGGAGTCCCAGAATGATATGGTACAGTCAGGTCTATCCACTTTCATCAGAGATTTCACCTGAAACAACAAAATAAATGCTAGGAGGATTCTTTGATTGTCTATCAAATTAAAATCCTGATGTAAATAAAATCCCTTAGTAACCTGCTTTAATAAAATTGTAAAACAGGGACCTTGGTATTTATCATATCGCTCACCTAGCAATATATTGTCACATCTCAATTTTTCATATTTTACAGATACAAGGGTCAAAGATTGTACAAATATTTAAAACGAAGTTTTGAGTTCACTTTACATTTTATATCAGAAATTGTGATGGTGGCTACTAGTACCTATAGCCCATAATAGATATTCAAAGATATAAATTATCCAATTTTAAACACTTAAAACTTAATATCGCATTTATTGTAGATGTGTCAATATTTTACTAGGTGAGCGATATATCCCTTACGTTTATAGAATAAGATTATTCCAAATTGTATAGAAATTAAATCATTAATCACTAGCTTCTGCCAGTGGCTTCGCCCGCGTGATAGTTTAGACTCCCGTTTATCCCCTTAGAGGCTAAATTTGGAAAAATCCTTTCTTAATACTCGCCTACGACATATAAGAAAGTCTTGTGCAAAATTTCTCTTATTCTTACTAGTTAAGGCTGTGCGTTAATATGTCAGTTAGTTTCTTCTTTTATACTATATAATAGATTTAGATCAGATAATATAGATAATATAAATAGATTTGGATTTGAATCAGAAATGAAGATATCCGCAGGAGAATCAAGGTTGCCGACATAGCCCGAAGAATCGCCAAACTAAAGTGGTTATGGGCAGGGCATATTGCTAGCAGAACAGATGGCCGTTGGGGCCGAAAGGTTCTGGAGTGGCGACCGCGTACCGGAAGACGCATTGTTGGAAGGCCCTCTACAAGGTGGATCGATGACCTGGTGAGGGTCGCGGGAATTCGATGGATGCGAGACGCATAGGACCGTTCATTGTGGCGATATTTGGGGAAGGCCTATGTCCAGCAGTGGACGTCTATCGGCTGAAATGAATGATGAATGAATGAATAGATTTAGATACGAAATACCTTGCGTGATCGCGTCAGAAATGAGGATATCCGCAGGAAAACCAAGGTTACGGACATAGCCCGAAGAATCGCCAAACTTAAGTGGCAGTGAGCAGGGCACATTGCTCGCAGAACAGATGGCCGTTGGGGCCGATAGGTTCTGGAGTGGCGACCGCGTACCGGAAGACGCATTGTTGGAAGGCCCTCTACAAGGTGGACCGATGACCTGGTGAAGGTTGCGGGAATCCGATGGATGCGAGACCCATAGGACCGTTCATTGTGGCGATATTTGGGGAAGGCCTATGTCCAGCAGTGGACGTCTATCGGCTGAAATGAATGATGAATGAATGAATAGATTTAGATACGAAATACCTTGCGTGATCGCGTCAGAAATGAGGATATCCGCAGAAAAACCAAGGTTACGGACATAGCCCGAAGAATCGCCAAACTTAAGTGGCAGTGGGCAGGGCACATTGCTCGCAGAACAGATGGTCGATGGGGACGAAAGGTTCTGGAATGGCGACCACGTACCGGAAAACGCAGCGTTGGAAGGCCTCCCACAAGGTAGACCGATGACCTGGCAAAGGTTGCGGGAATCCGATGAATGCGAGATGCACAGGACCGTTCATTGTGGCGACATTTGGGAAAGACCTATTTTCAGCAGTAAATGAATAGATTTAGATACGAAATACCTTGATCACTAATGTACTCAGAACCTAGTTATTTTATATTATTGTTATTTCTACTGTTTCACCTGTAAAATTAATTGAATAAACTCACTTAGATCAGTTATTACTTACAGGATAAACACTACCCTTCCGGTTATTAGCCTCATACATAGATGTCAAGACTTCCAAAGCTTTGTCAGTCTCCCCCATATTAGCCAAGAACTTGGGACTCTCATGCAAAAAGCACATCAAGAAGGACCCAATTCCAAGAGGGATTGACATGCAAAGGCCCATCAGTCTCCAAGGTCGGTAGCTGGTCAGTAGTGGAAGGGGAATGTTGAAGTCTAACGGCAAGATGAAATAAGCTAGACCTGTAATTAATAAAAATAAAGTTATGTGGGTTCGATGATATGGGAAGCTGACCCATCATGTACCATTTTTTTTTGCATACGTTATTATATTATCTTCATCATCACTTCAGCCGAAAGACGTCCACTGTTGGACATAGGCCTCCCCTAAGCGTCTCCACAGTGCCCGATCCTGTGCGTCTCGCATCCACCGCATTTCCGCGACTCTCACCAGGTCGTCGGTCCACGTTGTGAGAGGCCTTCCAACGCTGCGTTTTCCGGTGCGCAGTCGCCACTCTAGAACCTTTCGGCCCCATCGACCATCCATTCTACAAGCCATGTTCTGCCCACTGCCATTTTAGTTTGGCAAATTTTCGGGCTATGTCGGCGACCTTGGTTCTCCTGCGGATATCTTCATTCTTTATGTGATCTCGCAAGGAAACTCTGAGCATAGCTCTTTCCATTGTAAGCCTTCTGATGAAACCCATTGTAAGCGACCATGTTTCAATGCCACATGTAAACACTGGCAAAACGCACTGGTCATAGACTTTCTTCTTAAGACACTGTGGTATATTGAATGAGAAGATACCGCGCAGCTTCCCGAACGCTGCCCAGCCGAGACGGATTCGACGACTGACCTCTTTCTCAAAGTTAGATCTACCTAACTGGATTGTCTATCCCAGGTAAACGTATTCGCTCGTAATTGTACGTTATTATATAGTTTACTATTATATTCTGTTCTATGACCAGTGCGTGTTGCCAGTGATGACATGGCGACCGCGTACCGGAAAACGCAGCGTTGGAAGGCCTCCTACAAAGTAGACCGATGACCTGGTTGTGGGAATCCGATGGACGCGAGACGCACAGGACCGTAAATTGTGGAGACACGTGGGGAGGTCTATTTCCAACAGTGGACTCTTGGTCTTTCAGCTGAAATTATGATGATGACTATTATATTGACAAACGTAATCGTTGGATATAAGATCCTGAGTTTAATCCTCGAGTCAAACGAATTGCTATCGATTTTTTCAGGAAATTCTCGTCGGTGTCTGGGATCCCTAATTTGTGCGCGATCAATAAAAGTCTGACACTTTTTCTTGCTCTACCCAAAGCAGAAGGAAACATTTGATGGTTTCCCACACTAAAAAGCATGTGTTTATTGCAGCTGAAACCTACGTACTACTTTACCAGTCAAAACATCAAAACTATATGAAACAGGAACATAATTAAGATAGTTTTAGTCTTATGAGCAACCACAAATCTAAGAGTCAGTCCAAACAAATTGATCAAAATGCATAAGAGTTGAATTCCTTACCAAAACAGACGAGGTCAGAGGCTAAATTGAATACATTCTGAGTGCACACGTATTTATTTCTGCGTCCCTTGGATGTGCATTCTCCCAGGAATGTGATCGTTAGAGTTATTGATGCTGTTGAGCTGGAAATATGAGAGAAGAACATTAGATTAAATACAAACATCATAATCTTGCAAAAGAAGAATGAATGAATGTTGAAGATTTGCACGTTGTAGCAAGCAAGCCAAAATGACACTGTTTAGGGCTTACTGCCAGTCATTCTACACGTACATTCTGTGGGTTAGGTATACGCAAAGGGCATACAACGCCTTGCGTGTGCAGTACAACAACGCGTTCAGGATGCTTGCAAGGCTGCCGCAGTTTTGTAGCGCTTCGGCGATGTTGCTGAGGCGAGGATTGATGGCTTTCATGGCTTAATCCGAAAGCGGTCTGCCTCGATCCTGAAGCGAGTGCGTGCCAGCTCCCACGGCATCCTGAGCGTGATATGCGGTAGGTGGAATTGCCTGATGCTGTGTCACTGGATCGGACATCATAAATCTACGAGTATGTTTTATATACTACGTGGATAGTATGAGGTTCGATTGCAGGTATTAAATTATATTTTATTATATTTTTAAAGATACTAACATTAATTTTAAGTTTTTTACTAACACTATTCTATGGATTAATTGTGGTCTGAAAATAAATGTTATTATTATTATTATAATTTTCCTTACAATGTTCCCACTGCTGGGACCCAGGCCTCCTCTCTAGGAGAGGGAAAATTATATAAAGTGAATGTTGATTAAATTCAATAGGTATTATTGCTAACACTAACAAATTGGTGTCAATGGTGGTACATTGACACCAATTTATTCTGAGTAGATAATTATTATGATCAGGATATTTTAGACTTGCTTCCTCAAAAAACTCGTTTCCAATTTGTAAAACACAAAGATAGCACACTAAAAATATATCCAATTATTATTTGCGATAAAAATAAAATGGGTTGTTTTATCGCAATGGTGAATGCAAGAAACGTATGAATAAAAATGTCAAACTTACAAACTGGCAGACAAGAACTTGAGTATCAGCATCATATAAAAGCTGGTGGAGAAACTAGTGAGAGTGGAGAGGATGAAGCCGACAGAAGAAGAGATGAGGAGAGCTTTCCTTCTGCCATATTTGTCTGCAGTGTAGCCCCAGGGTAAGGCAAACATGAATCCTGGTATACAAACAAAATAGAACATAAGATAACGTAAACGTATCCTGATCTTCATTTGTTTTATTGATGTTCTTATATTTTGTTTTGATTGATTATTTATTTTGAACCCTTTTTGGGATGGGAAGTTGACAAATATCCTTTCTATCTCACCTGATAAAAAGCGACGATGTAGTCAACGATGGAGCATGCTTACCTAGAAGAAGTAACCTATTCACTCTTGACTTAAAGATCCCCAGGTTCTGACCGTCAGAAAACACAGACTAAGACAGGGAATTCCTCTCCTTAGCTGTACGCATAATGAATGTGTTCCCAAAACGTTTTGTGCATATAGGTGAGATGTACTTCTATTGAAGATACGGAATGTTTATGCACGTTTATCCTCCTCGGCCTCGAACAAAAGTCCTCGTGGAGGAGATTGACACGCCATGGTATGGTGCGAGGGCATGGGAATCAGACGCCTTTTTCTGCGAAGCAGTAATGCATGCCAAGGAGGTGGTGGAAAGCGTAAGGGACAGGCAATTCTCACGCCCCGGCACTGCCATACGCTTTACTCTACCGCACGCTGACTCTTGACGAATTTTGAAAATGTATAAAATAGTATTTTTGTAAAATATTATTCTTTCAGCTGTAGGTCATAAAAATAAAAAACAAAAATACCTAAAGTATACCTGCAAAGGATACAGAATTCAGCATGCCACTGTCTTCTAGACTTAACTGTAGGTCACAGCTGGCAGCTGGCACCACCAAGCTAATGCCAAGCATGTCCATGATCGCTCCCAAGTGGATGATGGAGCAGGTGGTGAGAAGCAGCAGGTCATAGCGGCCATGACCTGGAATCATTATAATAGTAAATTTTATCCTTATGAAAATGTAAAATTGTTTACTTGTATTAATAGAACTCTCCGCGCGTTTAGAACATGTAAAAGCCTGAAATCATCTATCGGGCAGTTGCCCAAACCAGACACAACACCCGTCTGGTATCGATACCTTGTCCCGCATACCTTATATTGGGCTGACAATCTGTTTATTTTGAACTAGCTTCTATCAACAGCTTCGCCCGCGTGAAAGAAAGTTTCTCCATACTAATTTTGAACGCCCGTTTCCACCCCATTTGGGGGCAAATTTTGGAAAATCTTCTTTAGAGTTCGCCTACGTCATTAAAGAAAACCTTGTGCAAAATTTCATGATCTTAGTGCCAGTTATTTTGGCTGTGCCTTGCTATGTCAATTAGTCAGTTTCTCCTTTTATATAGAGTGAGGAAAAATAAGTCAGACCCTGGAGGGAAACTACCTTAAATTCTTAACTTGGCTCATTTTACTTAAAGGAGACATTCCTTTATTTTTAAAAAGAAACAAAACTGCATTCAAAGATTTTCTAAAACTCGCTTGTGTCGCCCGGGACTCTACCAACTAAAATTAAATAATCAAACACTCGCTATTTTATTATACTAATCGATAGGATTATTATTCAGGATAAAATGTCTCTAACAACCATTTGGTCATACTTTCATCTGTCGTACAAGATATCCATGAAGAATACCTATTTAGTACACAAGTTATTTAATGAACAACTAGTACTTACTGTTCACTTTCAACAAGTAAAAGACATGTAACAGTTCTCTTTATCTCTTCAACATTCAAAGACTTCGTATGAAGTACTCGCTTGCTAATTTATCTCTAAGTAGGGACCTTTATACAAATCAGAAAAATGATTAACCCAATTTACCCATGTTGAAATCTTCGATAAGAAAATTGTTTAATGATAATAATACCTCTATGCACATTTTCTTCTTAAATTATACGATGCGTTCTGTAGAAAAGTTTAAAAAAGGAACGTTCGACTTTGCAATGCGGGACAGCAATTTTAAAATTGGAACGAATATTTCGAACATTTTTATTTTTTAGACCAAATATAATATTATGTTAGAGATATATGCTGAATAATAATCCTATCGATTAGTATAAATTTGCAAGTTTCTTTTATAAAATAACTTTAAAACATTCTAAATTATTCTTCATCTCAACTTTTGATTTAGATAATTCAGTAGTCGAAATAGTTTCAAAAACTTCACCAGCTGGTGAATCAAATTATTAAAATATACTTTAAAGAAAACAAAATACCTACCTATTGTTTATAGTACTGATGCAGAAAAGTCAATTATAGAACAACTAAATAAAAGAAATCAAGCGCATCTTATAGTTCTCAAAGTTTTTAGACAGCATAATACGTGGACCGTTGAAGAAACGGACAAAAAATATCCAATCTCGTATTGATTCAAATTAACAAAATCTGAGCTATTGCTTTTCAAGTATTCAGGTTGCGTAATCTAAGCACTTCGATGGAGAATATGGTTGTGTTTGTTTTTGCGAAACTACTTACACAACACATACACAATTATTGTGACAAAAATAAACTTAAAAAAACTCGTGAAGAACATAAATAAAAATCAAACAACCCTTGATTGAACTTGATTTCTGATCATAAAGAAGACGATATTATTATAATGTTTACGATTTTGTGAAAAAACAATAGATCAAGACGTATCTTTAACTAACTTTTTGTCTCCAAAATTAAAATGCACTTCGCTTCAAATTGTAGCGAGGTGTATTAACATATGCGTCACTAGTTTCATTCGCGTGAAAGTTGATAAATAATTCTTTCAAGGTACTCTCATACTCTCTTTTATTCTAGGACGTGGTCTACTCGAATGCAAAATTTCATATGAAATCAGTTAAGACGTTTGCGCGTGAAGAAGTAACAAATATAAAAAAGCCTAAAAGTACATACAAACTTACACTTTTATAATAATATTAACGTGATTGTACATTGCGATTTACTTATGTCTCAAAAAGACTCGCACACCCATGCCTAGGGAATTCTTAATGCACAAATCACGAATCCAGGGGCCCAAGTCTGCTATTTTTATAAATTCGTCATTCCAACACGATTCCATTGTCATTTTGCTAAAAGTTCGTAATCTAAAAAATCATAATGGTCGATCATTGATCGGTCAATGATCTTGTGATATAATGACAATATCGAACTGTCTCGAAACAAATTAAAAGCAATGACTGCTCAATGACGATCTAATGGTAGGTTACTGATCAAAGGCAATGTCAAAACTTTGACAGCTATCCGCTTATGTCAAATATTCATTTGTCACTATGTACGAGATTACCATTCTATGCCATTTCTTTCAATGATTTGTCAGTGGTTGACCATTGGAAAGGCATAATGACGCTATTATATTAGTAGATTACCAAACTTGGTCAAAATCAATCATTATGGAATCAATGATAGACCATTCTGACACTATTGTAATAGCAGACTTGAGGCCCTGTGAAGACGCAGGAACTATCAATCCAATCATTGCTTAGAAAATGACGTATGTATAATATATTATTTAAAGTAAGACACGTGGGTTCACGAAAATACTAGCAATCACTACTCGATTAACAAAACACGGAGTAAAATTGCACACTTCTAACTTACCAGTCAACTCGAGAGCCTCTTCAATTTCCACATTATCCAAATCACTCTTAGTACTAAAATTTTTCTTTTTCAAAACACGGTTCACTACGAACTGTTTCTTAACCATTATCTTTGAGGTTTTCTTTAATACAATGAAGATCTTTAAAATGTTGTTCAACGAGTATTTCGACGCACAACGTGTTTTATCTGATCTTTTTTGTGAATACTTTTATTTATTCGGCGTTTGGAGAACTGGTTGGCAGCACGTTTGCTTCTCTCATTGGAATAATTAAAACAAGGTCAATTCTATTGATATGTATAGGATATTGTTTTTATATCCTAAGGTTTTATGATATTATAAATACTCGTAGTTTTTGTTCTCAAACCAGAAAACCCTGTTGACTATCTTGTAAGTTAAGTTTTGGTTTTATTCAGACAATATTTAGGAATCTGGCTAATCGTTCTTACTCATAACTTTTTTTAAGTCATATAATATCTTCGTCAGATGAGCTGTGGACTAAAAAATACACTTATTGGGTCCCATTAAACGCAAGGCGACACCGCGGCAAGCTAAAACGAAGATGGAGAGATGAATTTGCAAACTACCTGAGGAGCTGCAGACGTGTGTGGAAAAGGGAAAGAGAGGCCTTCGCTAAGCAATGGGACATAATAAGCTAACTAACATATGTCTTCGAAGAATAAATGAGTGATTGTTGTGTAAATTTAGACTAGAAGCTATCATTTGATTCCTTTACTCACTTCATGACATCACCGTTATACCAGCCAAAAGAAAATGCTAGGCAGTGAGCATCTTGGAACATAGGCGGATCACCAGGCGTACGGCAACGCGCCACCGGTACATGGTGGACATTCCACCTATACGCACAAAAAGTTTTGGGAACACATTCATTGTGCGTACAGCTAAGGAGTGGAATTCCTTGCCGGAATCTGTGTTTTCTGATATCTACAACCCGGTAATCTTTAAGTCAAGAGTGAATAGGTTACTTCTAGGTAAGCGCGTTCCATCGTCGACCGCATCGTCGCTTCCCATCAGATGAGATGGCGGTCAAGCGCGAACCTATCAAGAATTAAAAAAAAAATAGACCTCCCAAAACGTCTCTACATCGACCAGCCCGGCAACCAAGCTGAATATTGGTGAATAAATAGATGCCCATGAAAAACAAACTGAATGTGATTCCCTATAGTATAACACAAGGCTACAATCAAACCATTATTGCTTCTAATGAAGTGTAACTGTATTGTTTGTTGATACTTTCAATTAAAATGATACAATTGGTGACAAACGCTTCGGGTGGTTATTATTTACTATATTACTGTAAAGTGCAAATAATTAGCTGCTCGATTACAGCCAACTACAGATAAATATTGGAAAAAATACCTATAGACAGCTAAAAATAATTTATTTATTTAAACTTCATGTACAGTAGTGGTACATAGGCAGACTTAATGCGACAAGGCATTCTCTACCAGTCAACCTTTAGATTAAAAAGACAACACTGTAGTAGGCTTGCACAATAAACAAATAACAGATAATTGAAACAGAAAAAATAAAATAAAAAATATGTAATTTATAATAATAAAATACATATTTAAGCTAACATTATAAACTAATAAATACTATGAAAAATATCAAATTATTAAGAGAACTTAATAATATATAGTGTACTTTATTTCCATTTAAGTGATAAACATAGTCAGTTATTGGTAAAGAAATGTAGATATCACATCATCATCATCATCTTCCTGCCCTTGTCCCGTGTTATTTGGGGTCGGCGCAACACGTTTTTTTCTTCCACTCTGCCCTGTCACTCATGCTATCACTAACTTCCTTTTCTTTCATATCACTCTTCACACAATTCATCCATCTTTTCTTTGGATATCACATCATGATTGAAACTAATATTACAAAGGGGAAAAATTGTTAAATTGCATGAGATTATAGTAAAATTTTGATGTGATTATAATTCAAGGAGGTCTAAAATCATATTCTGGATCCAGTAATCATCTTTGCGTCGATATCTGGGACACGGTGTTTGTTAAATATTTTCCATCATTCGAATAGTCACTTCATTGCTATCTATATCATGTTTTATACAATTTATCCATCCTTTCTCTGAACTTCCTTCCTCGAACACATTTACACCTATTCACATTCCAATATTTTTTTTTTTCATACTTCTGCTACAGGAAGATGATGACTTCTGCATTACAAAGGACCATGACGACTAATAATAATTTAATTTTCTGAACTGTTAATACAAAGGGCCCTCGCCCGCGGCGACTTTTTACAGCGATGCTGTAACGCTTTCGCATCGATACTGCTTGCAAATGCGACTAACGCGCGTTAGTAGCAATGTTGTCGCGCGATTACGAAACGCGCGACAAATCAAAACAGCATCGCTACAAAAAGTCGCTGTGGGCGAAGGGGCCCAAGGTATATTAAAATAGTTGACGCATTCGTGAACATTGAATAGTTCGGTCAGTGATTGGCATACTGTCTATATACGGGTTGGTCGGTTAGTTTGCATAGTTGAGGTCAGTTATTGTTGGCTATTATTTATTTATTCATACAGCCTGTGCTTTTAGAGTGAAAAATCTCTCTCTTTTTATTTATGTAGTCGACACATTCTAAATCTACACGGAACTAAATATTTACGAAGTTACAGATAAAGTGAAATAATCAAATGACGTTAAAAAGAGATGTTGTGGAGATGACAATATTGAGATGTAAGGAGACAAAATTGGATAAAGTGAGAAAAAAGTAAATTAAAAAACATTTGGAAGTAGTAGTAGTGACAATAAAGTTAATATGGAACGGTTTTGTTTTAAATTTAATTAAATCGAATTTCTATTATGGGCTTTATAATTAATGCAATAAAAACCATTAACTAATTTAAACTATACATGTGTATATATAGTTTAGTGTCAAAGAGTAGAGACAGGGATTACATTAAAACTCATCTGGATATTCAATAAGTTGAGATATGCTGTACCAAGGAGAATAAATGTAAATGAAAATAAAAATAATGACAATCAAAGAAATCTTTGAAGTGAAATTTATGTCTTTGGTACAGTCTGTTTTAATATACTGCAGACCTGTATGGGGTAGAGCAACGAAATCTAGTTTACTAGAATTTGAACGTGCTCAAAGAGCAATACTTAAGGTGATGTACTTCAAAAAAATAATATTCTCCACTGAAAAGCTTTACAAATTTTGTAATCTGCTGTCCGTGAGAAAATTGTACATCTTGCTCATCATCCTCAAAACGCACAAAGAGACACCATATGATCCTAAAATACTTGAAAAGAGAAAAAAACATTGCATAATAAACGTTCCCACAACAAAAACAGAATTTGCCAGAAGACAATATAAAAAACGGTCAGCCTACTTGTATAATAAAATTATATTTATCTATGATAAGAAAAAATTGGATAAAAAACCAATTAACAATATGGCTACAAAATTTAAATTATAATGATACAGAATTACTTTTGCAACTTGTGACTTGATTATAAATCTCACTCATAATCTCCTTCTCTCCCACAAACATACACACCATCAAACACACACACAAATACACTCACTTACATATACAATTGATCTTTTATTATTATTATTTTTTATTTTTCTTTGTTACTTTTTACACTATTTATTTTAGTTTTTTCCTTTTTTTCATCTGCCTAGTTCAATATTTATAATGTAAGGAAAGAGCGGAGCCTTCAACTACAGCCATTTCTATGCCTAAATGGAGACTCCTCGACGTGAAATTTAAGCCAATATGATATGCAATAAAGCTATTTTATTTTTATTTTATTTTATTTTTTATTTTATTTTTATTTTGTTTTTTATTTTATTTTTTATTTTAACGTTCCCCGCCGCAACACAAAGTACAGACAGAATTCGTTCTTATAAGATGCGCAAAGTCCTACAATAATTTGATTGACTTTTCTGAACTTGACTTATTCACTACTAAGCCGCGTGTATTCAATCGAATACTTACCAAACATTGATTCGATACCCGTTTTATTTTGCACTAGAAAACGTAATATCATGATTGTGTCATCTTGTTAAAGTGCATCTCATCATAGTAATTAACTTTTTTTTCTCTTTATCAAGCATGCTCTTCATAGTGATTTAAATGCGAAAACATGTCATGTCAACATGGTTTCTAGTTGTATAATTTGTTGTTTTTATTCGTTGTTAATACTGTTTGTTTTCCGATTACAATAAAATAAAAATAAAATAAAGGCAAAAACTACTAGCTAAAATATGACGTCATAAAACTCCTCCACATCGCTGTCGACTGGAAGTGTACCCAAAAGACCGGCGGCATTGCCACGTTGTATGGCAATGCTTAATCTCTGCCCGAGGTAAAAGTCAGCTCTTGGGTCACCCGAAGAGTCATTTCTAGCTCATTAATAAGAACTTCGATAATTTAAAATGCATCAATCAAAAGACCGTAGATAAGATAAAGGACCTCATTTAATCTTTTTCCTAGCTTCTATAGTAAATGAGACAAAAACGCCCTCTTTCTATCTGCCACAACCCACAATTAGATTAGAATGTCAGGCTGAGTGCTTTCATACCGTCCTTACTACGGAAACTGAAAATTCCTTTGTGCTGAAAGATCTCCAGATTACACCCTATTGTGGCCGGTAGCTAGGTCAATTCATTCAGGTGGCTCGCCAAATGATGCATTCTGTGGCAGAATAAATTTTCGGCGAAGGCAACCTTTGTGAGAATATATTGAGATGAAATATGTTCAAGTAAAAAGGGTTTTTGAATAACGTATGAAGGCTTCTGAAAAAATATTTCTGTTCAGGTTATGGTAAGTGAATTTGGTTTTCTGAGAAGTGGGTCGGTAATTTGGTACGTTAGATTTGTTGAGATACTAAATAGACAAGTTTTTTAGATGATAGACGAGTACTTGTTAGTTTAGTTAAAATGTATATTCAAGAAAATGGAAAAATGTTTGACAAAACTTTTTTTTTTACGTGGGAAAGTCATCTAATGACAAATCTCGCTCTTGGGCGGAGCGAGAGGTAGTGTCAGACTTTAACTAGTCAGTAAATTGGGTTTTTAGTCAAAAACCCACTCCTGTTCCTTCGTTGCCTTCGTCCCAGGGCCCAGGTTTCGTTTTCACAATACCCATGGCTCCATTAGGCTTATACCCTGCTGGGTCCCTACAATTTGCTTACATCTCCCTGAGGCGCGCGTGGAACAAAACGCACCATCGACGACTTGGGCTCGGTTCGGACGGTTACCGAACGGTCGGACGGCGGGCTACCCATTGCTCGCCGTCCGCAAGTTCGCGCCTACGGTGACCGGAAATCGGGATCGGAATTCCGGTGGCGGTTGGGGCGTAAGGACCGTTGCCTCACACGATCGGCCGCCTCCTTTGCAAGCATTACAGCTTGGCAAAAGGAAGCGACCACCTGCCACTCCTCCTCGCTCCGGACCATGGCCTGTACCAAGGCCCGGCACGAGAGATCGCCGCCGCCGATCGCCCCCACGAGGACACGGCGTTGCTCTGCCCAAGCGGGGCACACCTCCACCGTGTCCTCCAGGCGGTCCACACAGTCGGGCTTCGCTTCCTCACGAATCCGGTGCAGGAACTTCCCGAACTGACGAATAACATGCAGATGTTTTTGGATTTCTTGTAACTTATTATTACAAAGTAAAAAAATCTTAAAAAAAAAAATTACGTCTTTTTAACCACCAGAAGCTGTGTTTCTTTGTGAGTATGTGTATTACTGTGGTACGATACTTATGGCAGTTATTTTACATTAACCTTTTATTTGATACTGACTGCAATATTGCATAAACGAGCGACGTGACCCTCCGCCGCGTCTCTCCATTGATAATTACCATTCTACTGCGCTCACGATGTTGGAAAGTAGCAGATTCTGGACTAATTTTGCTCCATTGGTGTAATTGCTGCAAGGGGTTCCGATGTGATAAATAAATAAATTAGCTTAAAAGTGATTTTTCAAAGCATTTTACCCCAAACATACCTAAAAAAGACTAAAATATACCATCAAAAACTTTTCTTACTTCTTAATAAAAGACTAAGGTTATATTAAAAAAAAACCCAATTTAGGTTGAAAGACAACAATTATGCTTGGCAAGCAGACCTCATAATTGTTTGTGAAGAACCAACCGCCCCCGGGCAGAGTTGATGGTTATTTTGCGTATTTGCCAATTAGGGTAGGCAAAGATTGAGTCTCCACCGAACAAGGTAAATTTAGTTGGGGTTGTGTCTTTTTTCTAGTTTATAAATTAATGTTAGTGTTTCAAATATATTCTATTATTTTTTATTTAAACGTCATTTATTTTTGCTGGTAGATTTTTTAAAAACACTTTAATATGTCATTTTGTTTTTGGTTCATCATCATCATCATCATCAGCCTTTTTTAATGTTCCCACTGTTGGGACTCAGGCCTCCTCTCTAGGAGAGGGAATGGGCCGTAATTCACCACGCGGGCCCAGTGCGGATTGGTGAATGTCACATGTCTTCGAATTTTTGGTTCTAGGACATGCCGGTTTCCTCACGATGTTTTCCTTCACCGTTTTGAGAGCAGTGGTGATGAAATAAATAATTGTTTTTGGTTAATCTATATAATTATATAAAAAGGGAAACTGACTGAATGATATATCAATGCACAGCCGAAACTACTGAGATTAGGAGAGTGAAATTTTGCACAAGGTTTCCTTTTATGACGTAAGCGAGCACTAAGAAAGGATTTTCCAAAATTCACTACCTAAGGGGATGAAGCGGGTGTCCAAAGTTTGTGTGGAGAAACCTACATTCACGCGAGTGAAGCCGCGGGTAGAAGCTATTTTACTATAAAATACCATAATACTTCTAGTTAGTTAATGTCAACCCGCTCTGGGCCCACGTGGTGGTTTACGGCCCATTAGCTATCTTAGAGAGGAGGCTTTAGTCCCTGCAATGGGAACATTATAGGACTTTCAATGCTAATGTTAGTTTATGTTATATTAAAGCAATTTATGCACATTATATTTTGAAATTTCCTAAAAATACACTAGACTGCAAAAAAACCGAAGCACTAATAAAAATTATGCAAAATGATATTTATTTTGCAAATAAAATAATAAAATAAAATATCGACTAGACTTTTGGACATTCTGCCAGTAAAAACATTTCTATCTGCAGACAGCGCTCAAGAAAACGTCTAAGCACTTATTTCAATGACCGCCGCCGGTCCGTTGCCAACTTTCAGTTCTTGAATATGCCTGACAATGCAAACTATAAGGCCGCTTATACACGGTAAGAAAAGTCGCTGGGCCTAGAAGAATTTGTGTCGTTTCTACACACGAACTGCGTGCACTGTTTTGGCGCTGACCAAGAAAAAATCTTGTCTGCGCTAGACACGACGTGTGAAGTTTTTATGGTGCTGTACGGGGTCGAGGTTGGTGAGGGGGTTTCACGATTTTTATGCCTAAATCCGACAAAATGGCAAGCAATGGGTCGCCGTCCGACCGTCCGATAACCGTCTGGATCGAGCCCAAGTCGTCGACGGCGCGTATTATTCCACGCGCGCCTCAGGACAGGCGATCAGACAGAACAGGAGTGGGTTTTTAGTCAGTAAAAGTCAGACACTATCTCATGCTTCGCCTAAGAGTGAAATTTGTCATTAGATGATTTTCCCACTTAAAAAAATCGTGTACCTACATGACGAATTGGACTTATAAATAGGTCCAATTCGTCAGTCGTGATTCGCAAACACGGCGAAATTTCTTAGTGTGTATAAGCACCCTAAGAACATCATTGCCTCCAGACCGAATATTGTTCATGTTTCATTAAAAACGTTGACAGTATTGGTTTATTTTATTATTTAAGTACTTACAAACAAGAAAACGGTAGTAGTTAATAAATATTATGGGAATCGATCACTTTTCCGAATTTTTTTGTTCGAATTTCATTTTACCGAAAACTATTGACCGACTTCTTTTTTGATATGTGCATTATTTTTAGATCATCGAAGTATCATGTGTCATAGGTATTATTTTACCGAACTATATTTCGCCGATTTACAAAATAAATATTTGCTATTTGCCGAAGCTTCTTTTGAACTTTTTTCATTTGCCAAATGATTTATTTGCCATGTTTTCAGCACACCGAAACAACATTTAACGGAACTTTGGTCACAAATATATAGATGGTTACTTAGTAGCATTTTTAATGTTAAATTGAAAAAGCGTCATAAAAAGTTGAAAATGCGTTGAACACTGTCTATGAAAATGTGTTGTCGCATTGTCCCGTCGCACCTCTATACGGGAGCCTAGCACATTTCATCTGGACAGACTATAAATATTTTTATTATAAATTCAAATGAAACGTATATTTAGAAAGAATTATCACTGCTCAGGAGCGCAAGAGGCAACTAAAATAAGGTGGGTTTTACTTAATAAATTCTGACACTCCCTCTCCAACCAGAGCGAAAAGATATTTGAACATTTTTCCCCTTAAAACTAAAAGTATGAAAATTAAGACTCGGTTACATTTGACATTTAAATAGAATGCGAATTATGCATTCATTCTGGCTTAGGGCATGGTCACATTAGTAGTAGTTCGTCAGTTGCGGTTAGTAGTTCGACAATCGGAATTCTTATTAAGAATATTTTTGCCTATCAGCTGTCATCATCATCTTCATCATTTCAGCCAAAAAACGTCAACTGTCGGATATAGACCTCCCCTAAGTTTCGCCACAATGAACGGTCCTGTTGCGTCTCGCATCCATCGAATTCCCGCGACCCTCACCAGGTCATCGGTCCACCTTGTGGGAGGCCTTCCAACGCTGCGTTTTCCGGTACGTGGTCGCCATTCCAGAACCTTTCGTCCCCATCGACCATCTGTTCTGCGAGCAATGTGCCCTGCCCACTGCCACTTCAGTTTGGCGATTCTTCGGGCTATGTCCGTAACCTTGGTTCTCCTGCGGATATCCTCATTTCTGACGCGATCGCGCAAAGATACTCCGAGCATAGCCCTTTCCATTGCCCTTTGAGTAACTTTAAGCCTTCTGATGAGGCCCATTGTAAGCGACCACGTTTCGGAGCCATATGTCATCACTGGCAACACACACTGGTCATAGACTTTTGTCTTGAGACACTGTGGTATATTGGACGAGAAGACACCGCACAGCTTCCCGAACGCTGCCCAGCCGAGTCGGATTCGACGATTGACCTCTTTCTCGAAGTTAGACCTACCCAACTGGACTGTCTGTCCCAGGTAAACGCCCACAACTTCGAGTGTAGAGTCTCCGATCTTGATAGGAGTGGATGCTACATGGATGTTTACCATGACTTTGGTTTTGTCCATGTTCATTTTAAGTCCCACTCTTTCGGAAACTCTACCGAGGTCACCGAGCATTGTACTGAGCTCCTCCGTAGTCTCAGCCATGACTACTATGTCGTCGGCAAATCGAAGGTGAGTGATGTACTCGCCATTGACATTGATGCCTAGCCCTCTCCACTCCAGAACCTTGAAGACATCCTCCATTGCGGCCGTGAAGAGTTTCGGAGAAATAACGTCTCCTTGCCTCACACTCCGCTGCAGGAGGATAGGTTTCGAGGTCTGGTCCTGAAGTCGGACTGACATGGTGGCGTTTTTGTATAAACACTTCAGCACTTCGATGTACCGATAGTCAATCTGGCACCGTTGGAGAGACTGCAGTACAGCCCAAGTCTCGATCGAATCAAAGGCTTTCTCATAGTCCACAAACGCTAAGCAGAGAGGCTGATTATACTCCTCGGTCTTCTGTATAACCTGCCGCAGCGTATGTATGTGGTCTACGGTGCTGAAGCCTTTTCGAAATCCGGCTTGTTCGGGAGGCTGGAAGTCGTCGAACCTGCGCGCAAGACGGTTCGTGATGACTCTGGAAAACAGCTTGTAGACATGGCTCAGAAGTGAGATGGGCCTGTAATTCTTCAGCAGGGTATTGTCACCCTTCTTAAAGAAGAGTACCACCACACCTCTGCTCCATGCCTGTGGCGTTTTTCCCTCGAGTATGACGGAATCGAACAACTTCTGAAGGGCCTTTAGGACCGGTTTTCCACCCGCCTTCAGGAGCTCGGCCGTAATTCCGTCTTCACCCGACGCCTTGTTGTTCTTCAACTGCTTCAGAGCCATCCTAATCTCGTACAGGCTGACGTCCGGGATATCTTCGGTATAGTGTCGAGTCAATCTAGCTCTTGGGTCGTTTGCTAGATTTGCCGTGGGTTATTATTATTTTATTAATATCAATGCATTAATGTTTTACTAGCTGTCCCTGGCGGTTTCATCCACGTCTTTGGTTACTGCTCCGCTGTTGTGGGTCGGAGCGTTATTTTATGTAGCTTATAGCCTTTTTCAATAAATGGGCTATCCAACACCGAGATTTTTTCAATTTGAACTAGTTTTTCTTGAGATAAGCGAGTTCAAAAAAACAAACAAAATCTTAAGCTTTATAATATTGTAAGTACAGATTTACCACGACGTGGTTTTGGATACTTTTTGCTATTAGGAGAGTTAAGTTAAAATAAACGTCTTAAAAAATGTGTCAGTTTCATTTTTTCCGGTCTTTAAAAGTAATATCAAGCAATGCAACCACCGCTTTATCTGGATAAGCATATCCTCAGAGCGCACTAATTGCGTTAGCTCACTTGTGCGCCTAATTGCGTTATCCAGATGCAATTGTTCCGTGATACAATTGTCTCGGTTACTCGCGCTTGCAGCTAACTTTAGTCCTACCCCCACATGTGCTGAGTAACATAGGGTGCGTCAATTATTGTTACTGTTGTGCGAAACGTACAGGAATAGTCCGGCAATGTGGTGACATTAATAGGGATGAGGCGTATCTTGTACCTAACTTTGCCTTTTGGAGGCTTTTTATACTCTAAAGATGTCATTTGAACCTTAGCTGCAGGCTGCGAATGCAGGTAGTACGCCCATGACACGCATTCGTTGCCTGCATTCATCAGCCGGGAGTGATTCCGGAATGGCTGCACGTACTGCCAGTCGCAGCCGCGTTCCGAATGGTTTTCGCAAAAATCCATACTACTACATAGAACACGACTGTGCAGCTACATGCTTCATGCAGCGTGCAGCCAAAGTTCGAATGGCACCTTAAAAGAACATTTTGCATTTTGAGGACAACAAGGCTTGAGATTGACCTGCTTATGCACTTTGTTATCATATTTTTTCTTCTCATTTTTCTTTTAATTTTTTGTTGTATTTGATTCAATTTGCCTGCTGCGGTCTTCCCGTTCAAATATAATTTAGGTGTCTTCAAGGCTAGAGTGAATAGGCTCTTAATAAACTAGTGCGCTTCACCATCAATGATTGCATCTCTGCTTGCCATCAGGTGGGGTCGCAGCCAAGCACTGGTTTATATCAATCAAAAAATTAAATAAGAAAGCTCCTAGTGTGTGTTTGTGCCTAAAGGTACATGTTATTCGAGATTACTGGATTCTTCAAACAAAAGTTGGCCAGTCCAAAACTTGACAGAAAAGAGAACTGACATTTATTTTATATTTCATTGATCTTTTTATACGGAACCGATCCGCAATTTGCAACAAATATAAGAATACCTTTACCCTTTCATTGTATCGCTACTCGTAGGTATTATTTACTTTCAGTGGTAGAAAGAAATAAAACTGACCGTATCATAAGAACCAATATATCACCTTTTGTACCGAAATATTTTTCTACCGTATCTATGTCTTTTCATTGAAAAATGATAATAACATTTGAGTGTTATGCGTTTGTGTTGTATTCTACAAAAGCTTAATATTAAAAAACTTAATATTAAATTAAAAAAAAACATTTCCTTTATTCCCTATTCTTTATTGTACACTTAATTTTATAAAATCAATAAAAATAGGACAGTTGATGTTCATAGGAAAAAAAAGAAAAAAAATTCAAATTTTTTTGAGGAAATGTTTTTTATTAATATTAAGTAAGTTTGATTTCACCAACATCATCTTCCTGCCCTTGTCCCGTGTTATTTGTTGTCAGTGCAAAACGTTTTTTTCTTCCATCCGTTACTCTAGAATGGTCAATCAAGCAGCGGCAGTCACTGCATACTATGGATATGTCGATTCTATACTACGCTACGGAGTCATATTTTGGGGTAACTCCTGCAATAAAGACATGTTGTTCAAATCGCAAAAAAGGTACATTGGAGCTATGACCGGTATAAAAATAACTGATAGCTGTAAACCTTATTTTGTATTGTTAAAAATTATGACTTTACCTTGCTTGTACATATTTGAGACTGCTTTATTTGTTAAAAAGAACTTGCATCTATTTAGAAAAGCATCTGAACATCGCTACAAAATAATCAGACAAGAATATAGACATGAACTATGCATTCGACCATCAAAGACCTTGATGCACAAAAGCATACTTTGTATGGCCCCAAAAATATTTAATATAATTTAAGAATTACCAAATAAAATTAAGGACTTAAATATTGATCAGTTTAAGAGTAAATTAAGACATCTATTATTGGAGAAATGTTATTATAATATTGATGAATTCCTTAATGATAAATTCTAAACTATTTGACATTGATTTTATTTAATTCTGACATTGTATTATTATTTTTAGTATAATTACTTGACATTGATATTTATTTAATTTTTGACATTGTATTATTATTTTTATTATAGTAAGATAATTGACATATTTAATTTTGACATTGCATTGTTATTCTAATTTCTATTTATTGAGTTATGTTGTGTTTGATATAATTATCGTATTTTAATATGTTGATTAATTCTTATTTCTAATAATTATTAATTACGAGAAAGAGTGTACACCTTTAAGGTAGATTTTGAGGAACTACTTAATTTATTATTGAGATCTCTTGTCAAATGTACCGAGAATCACACGAATAAATGAATTTTGAATTTTGAGTATGGGGATGTCAGCAGTATTAACCATGATGGCTATGGAGTTCTAGAATATTCTATTCAATAAAAACCTGTTAATTCGAAATTCAAATAAATTTCTACTAAAAAAAGAAAATGATAAACATTTTATTTTTTCTTTTTCTCAAACATTTTAAAATAATAAAGGTAGATATTCTTTAATTTATGTGCCTATATTTTTACTACAAAAAAACATATGTATGCGAAGATTAGGTATGTTAGAAAATAATTAATTTAGTTAATCACTAATTTATTAGTTGTCAATGTTTATTTATTAAATTATAAAAATACTCGTACCTGCAATTTTAACAAAAATGAGTCCCGCAATTAGTGGTATTAGTAATGAGACGTTGAGTTATCGGTAATTATTTTAGGCTGTGAACAGCCTCCCTGGTATACAAAATTTTCGTCTCTATACCTAATATTAGTGTCATTTGATACCTGGAGAACAGATGTTGGCACCCCTCCAGACTGGAAACATTGGAAAAATTACGAACTCGTTTCTGCAAGCGATGCAATATTGCAAATTGTTCATGCACGCCACTTAACTTCATTGGCGTAGTTTTATGTAGACCGATGCCGGCTTCCTGAGAAGTTAGTAAAAGCCAGCTAAATTTTTATTTTTTTATTTTGTATAGGTACATACATATACACAGAAGAAGATCATTTTAAACATTGGCCAAAGGTACTGCTTATTGCAAAAAGAAATTTCTTCCAGCAGACCTGCGAAAGGAGAGATTAGAAGAAATATATAACAGTGTTTAGAAATATGAAGAGTTCGTGAAATCTTATCATCATCATCTTCGTGCCCTTGTCCTGTGTTATTTGGGGTCGGCGCAACACGTTTTTTTCTTCCACTCTGCCCTGTCACTCGTCATGCTATCACTAACTTCCTTTTCTTTCATATCACTCTTCACACAATTCATCCATCTTTTCTTTGGTCTCCCTCTCCCTCTCCATCCATCCACATGTAAATTCATAACTCTTTTATTAACATGCGTCTCATCCCTCCTCTTCACATGACCATACCAAGACAAACGATTCCCTTTCAACTTTTCAGTCACCGGCGCCACTTTCAAACTTTCCCTAATATATTCATTTCTCACTTTATCCATTCTCGTCGCACCACACATCCATCTTAACATTCTCATCTCCACTACATGCAATCTTTTTTCATCCGTCTTTTTCACAGCCCAACATTCTGATCCATACAGTATGACAGGCCTTATCACGGACTTGTAGATTTTACCCTTCAACTTGAGGGGCATCCGTGGGTCACAAGTTGTTCTTGTGACTTGTCGCCATTTCATCCATCCTGCGTTGATCCGATGTGTTACGTCCCGGTCTACCTCACCATCCCCTTGGATGAGTGACCCGAGGTACCGAACGTCGGAGCAGATTGGTATGGGCGTTCCAGCGAGAGCTAAAGGCACTGGATTGGAGAGATATTAAAGTAAAAATATAACACATATAATTTAAATATTAATAAATACTTATATAACTATCAATTACCTTACCTATCAATTGATTATGTTTGTTATCTAGTTTTAAGATTGCGTCATTTCGCGCGAATAACTGTTTTTCTTTCTTTCTTTCTTCTTTATACTAAAAATAAATACTTACACACTAGCTTCTGCCAGAGGCTTCGCCTACATGAAAATTGATCTCTCCATACAAACTTTGAACGCCCGTTTCATCCCTTTAGAAGGTGAATTTTGGAGGACCCTTTCTTAGTGCTCGCTTACGTCATACAAGAAAGCTTTGTGCAAAATTTCACGCTCCTACTTCCAGTAGTTTCGGCTGTGCGTTAATATGTCAGTCAGTCAGTTTTTCCTTTTATATATATAGCTATATAATTATCACACTAAAAAGGTAAGATCTCTCTCACTTGAATTTTAAATAGTGTAATAGATTTCAAATCTCGAATGCTAGGCGGAAGAGAGTTCCACTTTTTATTATGTTAAACTGAATAACGTAAATAATAGAAATTAATTTTTTTATTTACCTACGTGGGGTTGGACAAATGACATTTTCGTAAACATTCCCGCCAAACAGCGGAAATAATTTCTTCATCTTCACCTAGCATTCAAATTTTCGAAGTCGAAAAAATATTAGATGTGAATAAAAATTAAAAGCAGAATTTTTTTTTTTTGAAAAGCCAAAATTATTAAAAAAAAAATTAACACCTAACTATATACAAATACACAATATACACTCGGGCGTCGAAGTACTCCTCCACATCTCTGTCATCCGGAAATGTGCCCAAGGCTGGCAGCATTGCCACGTCGCTCTGGTCACGAAAAAAATTGAAATGTTCGAATTACTATAAAACCCTGTGGTTTCACCCAGGCCTTTGTTTACTTACTCTTGGTGAAGCGAGAAAGCATTTTTTTTAAAATTGTTTTTATCCAGTGCTTGACTGCGATTCCACCTAATGGTAAGCAGAGATGCAATCATTGATGGTGAGGCGCACTAGTTTATTAAGAGCCTATTCACCCTAGCCTTGAAGACACCTAAATTATAGTTGGACGGGAAGACCGCAGCAGGCAAATTGTTCCAGTCCTTCGATGTACGCGGTATAAACGACGATGAGACATATTTTTACTGGCTTAAACCCACCTGTCCTTCAGTTGTCCTTGGCGTTCCAAGGCCATTATAACTCTTTCGAACATTACGGCAGCAACAAAAAACCCCTTGGGAAGCAAACGTAGTGCAAGGTTCTGTACAAGGAAGTTCTAATGGAGGTCGCAATTATGGACCATTAAGGTATAAAAACCGACTAAGGGTGCTACTTACTTACCAATTTACCTCTTGCCTTCCCCCTATTGTAGTAAAAGCTTGACCTTGAATATTTGATTAAGTGACGGTGCACGAGCCTTATAAAGTTATTGGCATGCAAATGCCCGATTATTTATGCGGAAAAAACGGAACCCTTATAGGATCACTTTGTTGTCCGTCTGTCTGTCGGTCTGCCAAGTCCCTTTATCATATAAACGCGTGGAGATATTGAGTTGAAATTAAAGCTATATCTCTCTATAAGTCTGCGGTCCCTTGAAGCTGTAAACAAAAATCAAACTTCTGAGTTAACGAAAAAAAAAGATACCGCTGTTTATGTCGCAAAAATCGTGTATTTCCCGTTGACACAGAATCCTGGAATTTGGCATGAAGCAAGGTTTTATAGCAGAGGTATAGGAATAAATCTGACAACAGTAAATTTGTTGTTACGTCACAAAAAAAACTTTTTTTGCGATTCGAAAAAATCATCGAGACTCCATTCGGGAATTGATCTATTTACGTTTGTACGGAACCTTTAGGGCGCGAGTACGACTCACACTTGGCCAGTTTTTTTATTGTTAATAGGCTCGCGCTTGGCCTCTATCTCAACTGATGGAAAGAGACGATGTAGTGGACGATGGAGAGCGGATGCCTAGAAGTAACATATTCACTCTTGACTTAAAGATTCCGAGGTTGTAGTTATCAGGAAACACAGACTCTGTCAGGGAATTCCATACTGTACGCACAATGAATGTGTTTTCAAAAACGACTGTTTCCAAAATTGACTGGCCTGTTGGTCTAGTTATCAGTGGCCCTGACTCTTAAGCCGGAGGTCGTGGGTTCAATTCCCAAAAATTCAATAAAGAAAAAAATTTGACAAAGTTGGTGTGATGAGCACGATCATTTGTTCGGTGTCTGCGTGTAATGTGTCTATAATATGTAAATATGTATTTAGAAATATATTATAAGTATGTTTATGCTGTCCAGTATTCATACCATAAGCTCTGCTTCGTTTGTTACTAGATGGCGTTGTGTGAAAATCTAATATATAAAATTCTCGTGTCACAGTTTTCGTTGCCATACTCCTCCGAAACGGCTTGACCGATTTTGATGAAATTTTTTGTGCTTATCCGGTATCTATGAGAATCGGCCAACATCTATTTTTCATCCCCCTAAATGTTAGGGGTAGTCCAAACCTAATTTTTTTTTTTAAATTTTAGATAAAAAAAAAATTATATACATAGCAAAACGTTTGCCGGGTCAGCTTGTCTAATATATAAAATTCTCGTGTCACAGTTTTCGTTGCCATACTCCTCCGAAACGGCTTGACCGATTCTCATGAAATTTTGTGTGCATATTGGGTAGGTCTGAGAATCGAACAACATCTATTTTTTATCCCCAATTTTAGAAAAAAAAAAATATACATAGCAAAACAACGTTTGCCGGGTAGTTATATATAAAAACGTTTTTACCCGTTAACGTTTTTTTTTAAGGTGGGAAATCATCCAATGATTGAACGAGAGGGCGTGTCAGACTTTTACTGACTAAAATCACATCTATATTACCTCTTTGCCCTTGCGTTCCAGGACCACGGGTTTCTCTTTCGGAAGCCAACCTATGTCCTGAATAGGCTTCGGTCCTACTGGGGCCCTTCAGTTTTGCTGACATTTCTTTGAGGCACGTGAAACACAAAGCGCTGTCGTTTTGGGCTTATTAATCCTTACCGGACAGCTGGACGGCGAGCTACCGCCTCCACCGTCCACGCCTACGGTGAACGAAAAATAACCAGCGAAATATAGAACCCTACAGAGCCTCGATGAATAAGGAATGGTACTGTCCCACTGCGCCGGAAATCGGAGGCAACCTACACTTGCATTATTAAAGCAATTTCATCCTGTGTGTTTGGTAATCAAATATTTATTTAAAAATATAATAAAAGAAAATTTTAATGCGTTGACCATTTTATAATGCTTCCTGAATATCGTATCCCATGTAGTGTTTACCTGCAGGCTAATAATGTATAATTTTTATTTTTTTTATTTTATAAATTTGTTACATCAGGAATCATTTATAACATCTGCCAAACTGCATAGCAGTTTGTCGGCAGTACTTACTCGTGAATTTCGCTTATAACTAAGACCACATCTGATCATGAATAGCTGATCATTTCAATAAAACCGGGCAAGTGCAAGTCGGACTTGCGCACTGAGGGTTCCTTCCAAATTTATTAATGACAAAAGTTCAATTCCCGAATTGAGTTACGCTGATTTTTCCAAACCGCAAAAAAAAATTGTGATGTAACTAAACATTTACATTTTTCAGATATTTTCCTATACTTGTGCTATAAGATCTTCCTTCATGCCAAATTGTGGGATTCTAAGTACCCTATGAATTTTGATTCCCTTGAGAGTGTCGAAATACAGGTTTTTTTGCGACATAAACGACCGTATCTTTTTTTTGTAAACTTAGAACCTTCAAGGGCCACATACTTGAGTATATGGTTTTAATTTCAACTTGATACCTTTAAGCGTTCTCGAGATAGTGGGTCTTACAGACAGACAGACGGACGGACAACAAAGTGATCTTATAAGGATTCCGTTTTTCCCTTCTGAGGTACGGAACTCTAAAAATGGTATAACCTTACATTATAATAAAATTAAGTCCCCCACCGCGTCAATCCGATATTATATATATATATATCCGTCATAAGATGATTTTCCCACCTAATAAAAAAAAATTATGTACGAAATGAAAATGCACAATACTTTTTCAGGAAGTCATCTTTCTGATCTTAGCGTTCAGAGATTTGTAAAACACGTCATGTTAATATTGAGAACTGGTGAATTTTTTTTATATTATTATAGCCAAATACGACAAAGATTTTTCTTATATCCTTCATTAAAAATATATTTTTTGTTCTTTTCATTTTCTAAAAACTCGAGAGCTTTAATTTTCAGCCTTATGTTACCTAATAGAAGTTCTTGTCGGCTGTATGTCGCAATGTCACATGGTCTGCGGTAACCTCGTCCTGCGTTCTCTCCTGCAAATATAATTATTTAATGATTTTACACTATTCCAAGCTATACCTTACTGAAGATATTAAGGTATTGAACTTAAAAGTAAATGTTTCTATAGCGTTACCTTGCCGCGGTCTAATCTACACTAATATTATAAAGAGGTAAAGTTTGTTTTTTTTGTTTGTAGAATGTAATGTCCTAAAGTACTGCCCCCATCGTTTCGTTCGCGCCGAACGCCTCGAGTAGGCCACGCCTCTGATTCCTTTGTTCTGACGTCATCTCAACGCTCAGTCACAAGGTCCGAACAAAGGAATCGGAGGCGTGGCCTACTCGAGGCGTTCGGCGCGAACGATACTATTGTAACTTGTCTAGGGGGACTGGTATGATTGCTAAAAGTTTTTCACCGATGGAAAGCTGTTTTATACCTGAGTGATATAGGCTATATTTTGTATAGGTACGCGAGCGAAGCCGTGGGCAAAAGCTAGTATTAATCATAGATGTAGCCTCACTATTTTCATGTTAAGTTTAAGAAACCGGTTGGGTAATTTTTTTTTTCAGGTGGGACTTATTTTTTAAGTCACCAAATATTACTCCCGCTCTGGGTAGAGTGAGAGAGAATATCAGACTTTTACTTAATAAAAATACACATGTATTCCTTCAATTTTCCTTTGCGTCCTGGGGCACAGTGACTGGGGCATTTATGAACAATCTCGCAACTCTTAATGTACCTACTTATCTTAATTTTTGTAATTTTTTTTGGGAGGTTAAAAGTTATCTCATGGGTTCTCTCGCTCTTGGATGGAGCGAAAAGGAAACTAGCCAATGTTCCATCAATTGCTTTTTGCGTCCTAAGATCACGGTTTTCCTTTTCAGAAATTCCTAGCGGGTATCTGCTCTTAGGGACCCCTTCAGTTTTGTTGACATCTGTTTGAGACGGGCGTGGAACACTACGCGCACATCTCCTATTCCTTTGTTTTGACCAGGTGACGGAGCGTTGGGATGACGTCAAAACAAAGGGATCGGAGGCGTGGCCGACTCGAGGCGATCAACAAAAAGAGAAGCAAAACGAAACGGTTGTAACTTGGCTAGGAGGCCTGTACTACTAAACGCAAATGGAGTGAAAAAATTATAATGTCTATATCTACACCACGTCTGGTGGGAAAAGCAGACAACTCTGTGTGACAATATTTTACCCAGGATTAGCAACTTCTTTTGTCACTGCAGCATTCGGCTCCATAACACCCCCACCACCTGTGGCTCGGGCGAATCCCATCTTAGTCGCAATGACAAACTTTCTCCACTTGTATCAAAATGCAATATTGTGTTAAATCACTATTTTGTGAATACTTGTTGACCTGTAATTGGCAACTGTGTAAGCAGTGCCGGATTAAGCCACCGCGGAGACTGAAGCAATTTCGTCCAAGGGGCCCCTGTGTCGACCTTTTTTTATTAAAATAGATATCCAATAAAATATTTAGGCAAAAAGGCGTTATTTTCCTCATTTATCGTAACGGTTAAATATTTCCACGAAATTACTTTTTTAATTCATTAAACCCCAAGCGAACGATCTCTCATTGACTTACGTGTCTCTAATTACAGTATTCGAAAGGCGATATCTATTAAATAATAGGTACAGCACATTCGGAAAACTCTAGATGTATATGGTTTTTTTTTTCATACTCCGTGTAATCAAAGATTTAAAGGTAAGAAATTCTAAAAAACCAAATTAATCTTAAAAGTCCGGGATCCCGGAACGCGCAGGCCCCCAAATGTGCGGGGCCTGTAGCATTTGCTACTCTTGTTATATGTCTCATCCGCCACTGTATGTAAGACTAAGTCCAAATGTTAACTTTACCTGTAAAATGCTGTACACAGAAGAGTTGTTTTATAATTAAAAATCTAAAATTATTAACTCGATTTATTAGTTAACAAGTAACGCCATCTAGTATGTTTCTTACAAACCTTGCTGGAGAATAATTCGACAAGTCACAGACGGGTAAAATCTGCTAGAAGAGCGTGAAAAGTTTCGCGACATTACTGCCATCTGGACAACTTTCTAGGAAACTGGTTTACAGAACTTGTTTACGAGAGTTCTTTGGTGCTTATTTGAGTTAAAAGATGGCGAGGTACAACAAGGTGAAGCAAGTACTAAAAAATGTCGCTTGTTCTCAGTAGATGGCAGGAACTGAAAATAATAATATGATTACCTACTTTTGAAAAATACGAGGGTACTAGCTTCTGCCAGCGGCTTCGCCCGCGTGAATATAGGTTTTTCCATACAAACTTTGGACTCCCTTTTCAGCCCCTTAGGGGGTGAATTTTGGAAAATCCTCTTAGTGCTCGCCTACGTCATAAAAGGAAAACTTGCGCAAAATTTCACGCTCCTAGTCCCAGTAGTTTCAGCTGTGCGTTGATATGTCAGTCAGTCAGTTTCTCCTTTTATATTTATAGATTATAGGCAGTGTTTTGGGTAGCTTTAGCAGGTGCACCTTGAGTAGGTACACCATCATCTTCCTGCCCTTATCACGTATTATTTGGGGTCGGTTTTTTTCTTCCACTCTGCCCTGTTACTCGTCATGCTATCACTAACTTCCTTTTCTTTCATATCACTCTTCACACAATCCATCCATCTTTTCTTTGGTCTCCCTCTTCCTCTCCATCCATCCACATGTAAACTCATAACTCTTTTAGTAACATGCGTTTCATCCCTCCTCTTCACATGACCATACCAAGACAAACGATTCCCTTTCAACTTTTCAGTCACTGGCGCCACTTTCAAACTTCCCCTAATATATTCATTTCTCACTTTATCCATTCTCGTCACACCACACATCCATCTTAACATTCTCATCTCCGCTACATGCAATCTTTTTTCATCCATCTTTTTCACAGCCCAACATTCTGATCCATACAGTATGACAGGCCTTATCACGGACTTGTAGATTTTACCCTTCAACTTGAGGGGCATCCGTGGGTCACAAGTTGTTCCCGTGACCTGTCTCCATTTCATCCATCCTGCGTTGATCCGATGTGTTACGTCCCGGTCTACCTCACCATTCCCTTGGATGAGTGACCCGAGGTACCGAAAGTCAGAGCAGATCGGTATGGGCGTTCCAGCTAGAGCTAAAGGCACTGGATTGGAGAGACCGCCGAAATCGCAGAACAAGTATTCCGTTTCGGTTCTACTCAATTTCAGGCCAACACTCTCCAGTCTGTGCCACCACACCTCCAATCTGTTCTGGACCTCTAGGCCACTCTCGGCAACCAATACAATATCATCGGCAAACAACATACACCAGGGAGCCTCTTCCTGAATGTCCGATGTCAGAGCGTCCATTATCATCAGGAAGAGGTAAGGGCTGAGAGCCGACCCTTGATGTAAGCCAACTGTCACATTGAAGCTGCCAGTGGTGCCCACTGTAGACCGGACTTGGGTACTGCATCGACTGTACATCGCTCGGATCAATAGCACATACTTCCCAGGCACACCTTTCTCCTTAAGGGCCCACCACAGAACCTCACGAGGTACCCGGTCGTATGCCTTTTCGAGGTCAATGAATACCATGTGCAAGTTTTTATGCGCACCTCTATATTTCTCGCACAGCTGGCGTATAGCAAAAATGGCATCCGTTGTACACCGACCAGGCATAAAACCGAATTGGGTCTGTGAAATTTCACTCTCTTCTCTCAGCCTCCTTTCAATAACTTTCTCCCAGGCTTTCATAGTATGTGACATTAGCTTTATTCCTCTATAATTGTTGCACTCAAGCACATCACCTTTGTTTTTAAAAATCGGCACCAAAGAGCTATTGCACCACTCATCAGGTATGGCTTCTTCCAGCAACAACTTATTGAAGAACAAAGCTAACCACGTCCATCCATCCACTCGCAATAACTTCCACACTTCAACTGGTATTCCATCTGGACCAATGGCTTTACCATTCTTCATTCCATTTACTGCTATTCTGACTTCATCCATATTAACAATTCGCACTAATCCCACATTCACTGGTTTATTCTCTAACGCCCCACTCCAATTATTTTCCTTTTCTTTCAAAATATTCCTTCCACCTCTTTTTGATTTTTTCATCATCCGATAGAACCATTCCAGTTTCATCTCTCATACACCTTACCTGACAAACATCCATCGCCTTTCTCTCTCTTATTTTAGTAAGCCGGTATAGCTCTTTTTGGCCTGCAGGACTGTCCAGTGTGTCATATAGTTTGTCCTGGGCCTTTGACTTTGCTATTGCCACGGCTTTCTTAGCTTTCTTCTTTAAAACGTCATACTCATTCTTTTTTTCAACTTTTAAACTAGCGTTTCCTGGCTCTACACACTGCCATTCTTTGAATTTTTTCTTCTTTTCTTTCAACACACTCTGAATTTCTGTCGACCACCACCATGTATCCCTATCTATTATGCCATTTCCTCTCGTCTCTCCCAAAATATCTTTCGCTGCATGCCTGATACACCCAGCCATCTCATTCCAGCTTTCATTTATACTTCGATCATTCATGTCTCCCATCTCTATCATTTTGTCCACCACTCGCTCCCTGAACTTCTTCGCACAATCATTCTTCTCTAACATATGCCATTTTATTTTAGGGGGAGGACGCTCTTTGTATTTGGTAGACAGTACTTTGACCACTGATATCATAACCAGGAGTCTGTGTTGTGTGACTAAGTCTTCTCCTGGCAGTACTTTGCAGTCTTTGACGTGCTTTAAGTGGTTGCGCCGAACTAAAAAGTAGTCTATTTGGGTCTTATGATTACCACTTTTGTACGTGATCATGTCTTCGTCTCTTTTCTGGAACCACGTATTGGCTACTGCCAGGTCAAATGCAGTAGCGGATTGCAGCAATGTCTCTCCTTCACTGTTCGGACTACCGAAACCCCATCCCCCATGTACTCTTTCATAAACACCTTTCATTCTTCCCACATGTCCATTAAAATCACCTCCAACTATTAATTCTTCATGAACAGGGATGTTCATTAACGCTGTATCAAAATCCTTCCAAAACTTCTCTTTCACCGTTTCATCACATCCTACTTGTGGTGCATACACACTAACTACATTCAACATCACATTCTCTAACATAACTTTCACAACTATAAATCTATCACTAATCCTTTGTACTTCCATCACGCTTTCTTTCAATTTACTGTCTAACACTATTCCTACACCATTTCTTTTTCCATCACTTCCACAGTAGTAGAACTTATATCCCTCACCAATTTCTCTCGCTTTTGTTCCTCCCCATTTAGTTTCCTGCAAGCATGCTATATTTATCCGTCTTCTTTTCAATACATCCGCTAACTCTCTGGCCCTTCCAGTCATAGTTCCAGCATTCCAGCTTGCATACCTCAATCTCATTTCCCGAGCTAGCTTCTTACGTTGCACCCGCCCGAGGTGGTGCAACAACCCTAGTCCATTTCCCACAGGAGCCGGGTGCCGCCCCTGCGCGTCGCCTGTGGGGTACGCCCTAGCCCTATCGCGCATTCTATTATGACCGAACATGTTGCAAAGGGATTTGGCTAGTTTTATTTTACATTCGGCCACCAGCCTGACACCAACCCTCCTTGGGAATGCTTTTATTGGTAGTTTACCCGACACCACGGGGTGACCTAAGGTGCTGTAGTATGCATAGAATCTAAATATCCCTTAGACGCCTCTTACGACACCCACGGGAAGATATGGGATGGTGCTATTCTTTACGTCCGACACCATTGAGTAGGTACACCACTTCGTAGTAAATAGATACTATTGTTGCGAAATTTTTGTTAACCCATTGAATTAAAAAAAAAAACAAAATACCAATTTTTATTTCACATAGGCCTACATTGGCACTTAGAAAACGTCAGAAGCTAGTGCACGGTCCCAAATTGGTTTTCTATGGAGAAGAACCGGCAAGAAACTCCATAGTTACTCTTTTGAAAAATTGGTTGATGAATGACAAGTTAATTATCCAATTATAATCAGTCGCCACTATATAAATGGCCTGCTATGTAATAAATACTTCGTAGTTGGAATCGCGGATACCGATTTTCGGATGCTGTGCTAGGTTAAATTGCGTTTACACACATACATATTATATGTAATATTGCATGATTAGGTACCAGTGACACATTTATTTATCCAGGTTGCTTACCTTATTCTGCAGTGAAGACCTATGTAATAATACGAAGTAGTAAGTAGCAAACAAAGATTTCCAGTTTGTAGATACCTACGTTATAAAAAACCCATTTTACATGAGAATTTAACTCTACCCAAGTGAACAAACCCGTAGGTGTTCCAAGCCGCTGGCGCGTAGTTTTCCACGCGCGCCTCAAGGAGATATCAGCAAAACCGTAGAGGCTCAGCAGGGTCGAAGCCTATTGGGGCCATGGGTGATGCGAAAGATTCTCTTTCGCCCCGGGGCCCTGGAACAAAGGCAAAGAAGGAACAGGGCGCGAGGGCGGGAGATGTCATTAGATGATTTCCCACCTCAAAAAAAGGTGTTCCAAGCCACTAGAACCATAAGTTTAGTAAAAGTCTGATACTCCCCGTCACTCCACCCAAAACGTGAGGAGTTATTTTATGAACTCACCTCAAAATAAAAGGCCTGTAGAATGTATTAAAAAAGACATTGCCCTGATTAGGATTCTCATGATTATAAGAAGTATCAAAACCGTCTTTCTACCGATACGAGCTCCATGAAGATTAGCATGAAAAACTTTTCCAATCGATAGCTACCATAAATAAAATTATCAAACTTAGGACCCTTAAGTGAAATAATCGCTTACACCAATAAAGAGGGATGGAGAGAACAAAAAAATATTAATTACAAGCTTAATGTTCCCTAATTTATTTACTGGGTTTCCGTTCGAAGTTCCTTAATTAGTCTTATATTCGGATTTTACAGAACTTTTAATGGGCATCCTTTGCCTTTGATGAAAAATAATCTTTTTTACTTAGTCATTTACATGTTTTTCGTTGTTAATAATGTTGGATTGGTGATTTCTCTTATAATGTTTGTTTCTTTTCTAGTCTGTCATGTCATTTTTCCCTCGTTGGGACTTAGGTCTCTTCTCTATTAGAGAAAATGGGGCGTAATCATCAGTGATCGGAGTAGGTAGATTGATTTTTGGTACTTCAAGTATCATAAAAGGGACAGTGGTGGCCGAATGGTAACGCCTCCGAGTTACGAATTGTAGGTCGCGGGTTCAAACCCAGCAAGGCGCATTACTTTGTGTAATTTATTTCATCACTACTGCTCTCAAAACGGTGAAGGAAAACATCGTGAGGAAATCGGCATGTCCTAGAACCATGAAGACATGTGACATCCACCAACCCGCACAGGACCCGCGTGGTGAATTACGGCCCATTCCCTGTCCTAGAGAGGAGGCCTGAGTCCCAGCAGTGGGAACATTATAAGGCCGACTATGCTATGCTAAGTATCATAAATGCACATAGAAAGAATAACATGGATGAGCCATTTTTCCGGAAAGTAATTCCGGTAGTTCCGGATTCAATCAAATATTGTTAATGTTGGTAGTGTAGTGTTACTACTTAATTCAAAATTTAAAGGAAGTTATAATGTTCTGATTGGTTGTTAGGTTGTTTCAAATCGTGACTGTGTACCGTTAAAAAAAAAATGGCGAATATAATATTGCCCATTTTAATACAATTCCTACCTAACTTCTGGTTTTTTTAATAATCAACCAGTTCCGGAGGAATGTTCATATTAATATATACGTTTTGGAACAATTCAATCTACCTACTCCGATTACTAATACACACGGGCGCCATGCGGGTTGGTGGGTGTCATAAATGTTTTCGAATTTTTGGTTTAAGGAAATGCCTGTTTTTCTGTCAACAATACTTCTGTACCAACCTCATCCAGCTCCTATCTGCAATGCATATATAGCATAGTCGGCCTTATAATGTTCCCACTATTGGGACTTAGGCCTCCGCTCTAGGGGCCGTAATCCACCACACGGGTCCAGTGCGGGTTGGTGGATGTCACAGTCATGTCTTCGAATTTTTGGTTCTAATACATGCCAGTTTCCTCACGATGTTTTCCTTCACCGTTTTGAGAGCAGTGGTATCTGCAATAGCATAAATGTATGTACTCATTGTTGGTAGTGGGTACAATAAAAATTATGATACTGCCACCATTAAATTTTATTGACTAAAACCCACTCCTGTTCCTTCTTTGCCTTCGTTCGAGGGTCCCGAAATTCATTTGCACAACCCCAATGTTAAAACTAAGAAATTCCTTTTTGCACTTTTCCTTTTCCTATAGCGTTTCTACACCAGTCCGTAGCACTTTCTTAGAGGCAGATGATTGATGAAAACACTTTGTTCAAAAGTTATATGTACATAGCAGAACATTTATCATTATTGTACACTAACTTTAAACACTAAATTAACACAATATGTTCAGCTAAAAGAGAACATTTTGTGTGATACTTTTAGCTGAACATTTTGTGTTAATTTAGTGTTTATCAGTTGTCTAGTACTCATAATACAAGCTCTGCTTAGCGTGAGACTGGACGGCGTTGTGTGATAGTTGTGGAATATTATTATTATTACTGAATAACCTATTATATTTGACCATTACATATTAACTGTATGGACTTTAAAAGAGACTTTGACCCCTGAGTTTGTTTCGGTGTTTCTTCTCAGGGTAGTCAGCTAGGAAACACCGGCCTCATCTAGTTTAAAATGACAAAAAAAATGACGTGTAAAAGTGTTTTTTTAAACCTACTTACAAAATAAATATCATTTATCATTTACCTGTTACGTGTCATTGATACAATAATTTCTACAGTCTATTTACTGTTGAAAACGTTTGTCTTGTTATTTGGTTACAGTCGTAAGTGTGTTCCCAATTAAAGTGCATTCTCTTGTTAACTGCCACTGCGAGTGCCAAATGCCAACACTACAACACATACCTATTTGGAACCTGGGAAGCTACGATTGTCAAGTGTTTAATATCGTCGTTCTATACACTTCCTGAGCCTAGCTCTTCACTGCGAATTATGCTTTAATATGGCTAAGAAGATTAGAATATGCTTTAATAATAATAACTCTTTATTTCAGGCTATTATGGCCCTTAGACACTATAGATAAATAAAAATCTTAAAAATAATAAACTAATACATAATAATAACTTTCTATTTATTTATTATTAAACCTACGTTGGTTCGGTTACGTATTGTGAAAGAAAGAAAGAAAGAAAAACATTTTATTTGGAGTTTGAATTTGAGAATTTTGGAACTAACAAATTATATTATGTAAAAAAAAACAAAGAAAATTATGTGCCTCATCTTTGCAAAACGGCCGAACGCTCACCATAATGCCGTGACCATACGCAAAATGCGATGAGTCTACGGCGCTGGTTTTCAGCGTGGGCCGGTAATGGTATTGATATAAAGACGTCGGCACGGTAGTGTGCTAATAGATCCAGCTATCCAGGACTACCACACACACACCACACACTAGAGGCTATGTATGTCGTGCTTTATCCAGGACTTCGTTCCAGAGACTACTGTATATTTTTAAGTTATAACTAATCTATTAAAGTCTCCCAAATTCTACGGTGAGATACAGAATGACTTAGCAGCCATAATAACACATCGGTGCTTTTTTTATCGTCTAACGTTTAAATAAGTCTGTAAAATCGTTTGTGATCAAAAACAGATAAGTTAAAGATCGCTGAAGCATGCTACAGTATTCCCAAATTAATAATGCGCATTCAGATCTTCGCTAATTGTCGTATTCCCGGAAAAACCCGAATCATTGAATCGTAAGAGCCCTAAACTATGCATGAAGAAAATGCACGTAACCACTCTATATATATATATACATATCGTCTTCCGACGCTCGGGGAATACGACCGTTGCCGAATAGTGACGAAGATTTCTATGCGCATTATCACTTTGGGAGATCTGTAAGTACTATACGAGTGGTAAAGAACAATCATTTCAAATACGATGTTCGCGTATTTCTGGGCCTTAATCAACGATATTACATGACTGCGAAAGAAAGGTCGTGTGCGGAAAAATAATTCAGTGTCATTAGAAATGGCCTACAATTTTAATATGAACTTTGCCCTAGTAAAGTTTTCCATTGCGAAAATCTTTTATTTCTGCTTAATTCTTGGTTTGGCATCAGTTTAGGTCACTGATTACCACAGATTTTAGATCACAGTACGACTGTAGTTTTGAATTACATGTTGTTAATAATGACAAACAAATCAAAAGGTTACAGTGTGAATTAGACAGGTATTTTAAAACCATAAGGTACTTAAAAAACCATTTAAGTTTTTTGCATGAAGGTTGCCATAACGAACGATCCTGTGCGTTTCGCATCCATTGCATTACCGCGACTCTCACCAGGTCATCGGTCCACCTGGTGGGAGACCTTCCAACGCTGCGTCTTCCGGTGCGCGGTCGCCACGCTAAAACCTTTCGGCCCCATCGACCATCCGTTCTGCGACCAATGTGCCCTGCCACTCAACCACCATCATCATTTCATCAAAAAAATTTGGAAAAATAAAACTTACGATGAGATAAAACCTAATAGCACAATAAGAAATAGGTTTAAACAATGAGCAAGAAATAGGTTTCATCAGTTTTCTTGCGTGATCGCATCAGAAAAAAAATATCCGCAGGAGAACCAAGTTTACCGACATATCTCGAAGAATCGCCAAACTTAAGTGGCAGTGGGCAGGCCACATTGGTCGCAGAACGGATGGTCGATGGGGCCGAAAGGTTTTAGAGTGGCGACCGCGCACCGGAAGACGCAGCGTTGGAAGGTCTCCCACAAGGTGGACCGATTACCGGGTGAGAGTCGCGGTAATGCGATGGATGCGAAACGCACAGGATCGTTCGTTGTGGCAACAAGCAAATCTCTTTTTTCAGCCTTCAATCGTTCTTTTTTCCATTTTAGCCTGAGCTAAAATTATAATCGGCTGAAAAAAAAGATCCGATGAAATGGCCTTCCATCCACGCATGGACTTGAACGTGAAGACGATATTAATTGGCCACTCTTATTCTCTCAGTATGGTAACAAAACCAACAAACAATGGCCAAAACATCGAATAAAATTAACTACAATTTTACCATTGACCAATCATGCAGACAATTTATAATGGATGGTAATCGCTTCAATATATTATTCATTGCACATATTTTATCTGCACTAGTTACGTGCATGACCTTGTTAACGAAATTACTATTGTAGTAAATACACTGCACATAATATTCTTGGGGAGGCTTATGTTAAACGGTGGACGTCCTTCGGCTGAAACGATATTCCACAAATTTCACACAACTCCATCTAGTCCCAAGCTAAGCAGAGCTTGTGTTATGAGTCCTAGACAACTGATAAACATACTTACATATATATAAATACATACTCGGCCTTATAATGCTCCAACTGTTGAGACTCAGGCCTCCTCTCTAGGAGATGGAATGGGCCGTAATCCATCACGCGGGCCCAGTGCAAGTTGGGGGAGGTCACATGTCTTCGATTTTTTGGTTCTAGGACATGCCGGTTTCCTCACAATGTTATCCTTCACCGTTTTGAGAGCACTGGTGATGAAATAAATTACACAAAGTAATGCGCGCCTGGCTGGATTTGAACCCATGACTTACAACTTAAGTCGGGGCCGTTACCACTTGTACTTATAGATAAATTACACCCAGACACAGAACAAATGATCGTGCTCATCACACAAAAATTTGTCCTGGGTGGGAATCGAACCGACGACCTCCGGCATAGCAGCCAGGGCAACTGACACTAGACCAACAGACCAGTCAAAATAATGAAGATGAGGTTTGATCGAAATAATTTTTGTAAGCGTCGCATTTATTGATAAGTTTATTTAATTTTTGTATAACCTCCTTTAGGCTTAATGTAAATGTCAGAACACTGTAAACTCTACGGATTCATGGATTGCTTTCTATTTCAATCCACTTTTTTATTGTTATCATTTTTATTGCGCTTTGGGTACATTGTTAATTGGTCTTCATCGTCCTCTCATACCTGTTAATGTTGTAATAAGGAAATATTGTAAAATCAATCATTAAAAAAAAATAACGATGGAGTTCCTTCCCAGTTTTTCTAAATAGGAAACGACCAACTGAAACCGTGTAAGTTTCCCATGTAGGACTATGTGAAATAATAACATTTTGATTTCGTTTAATAAGATTTAAATTATGAATTTAACTTGAACTCTTAACTTAATATTAATTTTATGTCAAATATATCAAAACCATCAATCGATAGTAATTATTTTAATAATTACAAGAAATAATTAGTAAACCGATTAAGACATGAATGAAAAAAAAATTACTCTACGCGCCTCAGTGAAAAGAACAAGCGATCTTGTTATCCCGCACGTTTGACTATTATTTTTGTGCAGGCGCTAGTACCTGTATTAGTAACTCATTATTTTGCTTATATAGAAGAGACAATAATTACATTATTTTGCTAATATCACGCTGATACCAAAAATACCAAGACCATCGATCGATAGTAATTATTCTAATAATTACAAGCAATAATTATCAAGCAGACTATGACATGACTGTATAATCACACACAATCTCGAGTGACGACTATGATGCGATGCGCGGCGAGCCAATCACTGACACTCCCCGCCCCCGCGTCTCATACCTCCAAAGAGACCTGATATTTTACTTCTGCGCAAATTAAAGTCAGCGCTCAAGATCCGTGCCAATACCTCTACGAACAATCCTTTACGCGCCTTAGTGAAAAGTACAAGCAATCTTGTAACCCCGCACGTTTGCCTGTTATTTTTTTACAGGCGCTGGCACCTGTATAGTAGTAATTTTTCGTTTTGTTGGTCTGTTGCTAATCGTATGTTTCTGTGGTGAACCGTGCTTTGTTTACGCCATAAATAAAGAATAAAGTTTTTTATTTCCGAGGTTTCATGGGTTAGGCCGATAATAAGGAAGATATATAAAATATGAATTTAAATTCACTAATATCTAATTTAGACTATAAAATAATGCATTTTTATCGATTCATTATGAAAAGAGTTTTAGGATTGCAAACATTTTTAACTAGGTACCTTATTTTCACAATCTTCAATCTTTTCAACTCACTCACTGATTTATCAACGCCTAGCCTAAACCCTAAAGACTACAGCATAGCATAGCATAATCGCCCTTTTAATGTTCCCACTGCTGGGACTCAGGCCTCCTCTCTAGGAGAGGGAAAATTACAGACTAAGACAGACCTAGAACGCTGAAATTTGTGGTTCCTTTTTTGATGTTTACAAAGAACAAAAACCGGGCAATTGTGAGTCGGACTCGCGCACTGAGGGTTCCGTACAAACTTTCTTATGAAAACAGTTCAATTTTCGAATTGAGTTATGATGATTTTGCCGAATCGCAAAAAAAGTTTTTTTTTTGTAATGTAACTACAAATTTACAGTTTTCAGATATTTTTCCCAAGCTTGTGCTATAAGACTTTGCTTCATGCTAAATTTGAGGTTTCTAGGTCAACGGGAAGTACCCTATGAATTTTGATTCCCTTGAGAGTGTCGAAATACACGTTTTTGCGACATAAACGGCCGCATCTTTTATGTTCCTTAAATCGGAAGTTATATTTTTTCACAGCTTCAAGGGACCGGAGACCTGAGTATATGGTTTTAATTTTCATTTGATACCTCCACGCGTTCCCGAGATAAAGAGTCTTGACAGACGGTCGGACAACAAAGTGTGTCCTATAAGGTATCCGTTTTTTCGGAGTCCCTCAGAAATATATTCGAAGACATTGATGTACTGACTTTTCCTTCTCTTTATATCTTAAAAAGTATTTTGTATGTTCGTAAAAATCTAGGACTTTTCAAAATTAGAAGCGGTTTTCATAACATAAATACGCGTCGTAAACACGAAATTGTGTTGCCCAAATAGAGATTAGCTAAGACTAGCAAGTCATTTTTAGTAAACAGCATATGCTTTTATAACAAGCTGCCAAAAACGGTGACTGAATTTAGCGTGGGAAAGTTCAAAACCCATATTAAGCGTGTCCTAACTAAAAAAGCGTATTACAAGGTTAAAGACTACGTCGAAGAGACGCTTGTTTGGTAATGACTGGTTTTGCACATGTGGCCCCCTGGTAACTCATAATATTGTGTAAATGTATCTATTACCTAACTGCTCCACATTTGTTGTAATATATACTTTTTTCTTCTCTTTTCTAACACATTTCTTTTGCAATATTTTTTATATTATTAGATCCCAACCGCCATAAACTTGTTAATAATGTGTCTTGTTAACGTCTTATTATTGATAATTGTTATTATTTATTTTTCTTGCTTTTTTTCATATAGGTAGTCTCTTTTTTTATTATGTGAATGTGAGAACGCTGTACTCTCCCCGAATTCTTAGTACGGCTCACTTTTTATTATGATTATTTTGACAGTACTTTCTAGCACAATATTGGCTGGTCTACACTGTCCTTACATAATATCTATTTATACTGTAATATGGATATATTGTAAGAACAACATTTTTTTTAAAAAGATTAACTATGGAATTTCTTGCCGGTCCTTCTTCATAGGAAACGACCAATTTCGAACCGTGCAATAGCTTCTGACCTTTTTTTTTTAAAATACTTTTGACTTGACTTGACTTGATTTCCTTTTGAAGTACGAAAAAATGAATTTTCCTACCTTCATCCCTTAAGAGGATGAAACGGGGGATCGAAGTTTGTATGGAGAAACTTACTTTGACGCGGAAGAAGCCGGGGACAGAAGCTAGTACTACATAAAACTAAATTGCAATCCATTAACGATTACCTACTGTATGAGGAATAGCAATCACGAATATCTTTGTATTGCAAACAATAACATTTCCTTTGAGTAATTATTTCATACAGCTTTGTGCATTAGCAGCTGTTATGGTTGTGATTATTTAATTGCTAACATAATATGATAAAGGCGTTTGTAGTTGTGTTTATTGTCTAAGTATTGCATCTCGTTAGTGATTAAATAATAATGTTGGGGCTTCATTGGACTTTAATGAAACTCCTGTATCGAGGTATGGTAATATATTTTGATTAAACTGTTTTTTTTTCCAATTTTTTAAGCGGAGCAAGAGAAAGTTGCAAGGATATCAAAATTTTGACAGTAAACAAAAATATATATACAGATCTATCGAAAGGTATGCATATTATAGCCAAGACAAAAATTTCAACGATTTGTAACACTCCTACAACGAATTCCTAATATTTACCTACTTTCGAAAGGAACTTTGTCTGTGTGCCTGTTATGCGTTCGCGGCTGAACCATTTTTTATCCATCATAATAAAAATTAACATACCCAGAGGTAAACAGAGATGTAGAGGCGGGGAAAGATAAAGACTTTATAAAAACCAGATTAACGAGAAAATACATGAAATATGTGAAAAATTCGCCATTAGCAAAAACTAGTATTACACCACTTGCCCCTATCGGTTCCACGCGACTCCGCCCGCACCACTTGGTGAAGATCTCATCATTACTATAATATAAAAATTTAATAAAAGTACCCGTTTAATGACTATAAAATACATATATTTTTAACCTTTATGGTAACATAATAACCACTAATAAAAATAAAAACGAGGGATTAGAAATCACTCAAATCACAATTAGTCAATTTAATGGCACGCAAGCGTACTCGACGTCATTAGGTACGTGCAGCAAGCGCAGGGAACCAATCACGAATGATGTCTATGACGCGATGCGCGGCCAGCCAACCACTGACACTTCCCGCCCCCGCGTCTCACTTCATACCACCAAAGAGACCCGATATTTTACTTCTGCGCAAGTAGAAGTCAGCGCTCAAGATCCATGCCGAGATCTGTAACACACTAGAAGAAATACAAACGAACTGATAACCTCCTCCTTTTTTTTGAAGTCGGCTAAAAATGGAACCCACATACATTTTTATTATGATTCTATGATAACTCTGAGCGATCCACAAAAATCATCATAATTTTTTTTGCTGAAATGATAAATCGTTTTTCCCAATTACTTTTGAATGGTATTACAAGGTTTTTGGTGCATAATGTGCCAAATTGAAATGGTGGAAGGGGTCACCCCTAAATACAAGAGTGTTTAGGGTTCTAAAAAGATAGCAGATGACCCCTCCCGTCGACCATTTCAATTTGGCACACGATGCACTAAACAGCCTGTATATTTCATCAACAAACCGCAAACTTTTAGTTAAAGATTAAAGATTTACTACATTATTCTATCTAGCAAATAATCCAAGTCATCTCAACCTTGCTGAACTAAATTTCCCATAAAATAATAAAAAACTTGAAATGGCTTAAAATAACAACTTTATAGCTCTATAAAATGTGACTGAAACGTTATTTCAAAGTAAGATTTTAAAGGTATAATTAGACTTGTAAAAATATCTAAGTTTATTGCGTAAAGTCACAGTGTGATTGCAAGCGAGAAACGGAATGTCATTGTCTCTTAAAAATAAAACAAATAAAGACACACTCATGTCCAGTACTGGGGCCATGGGTCGAATTTTGAAAGGGGTGCTTGTGGTCCTAGGACGCAAAGGCCAATGAAGGAACATAGGTGGGTCTGATACACCCTTTCGCTTCGCCGTAGGGCGGGAGAAGTCATAAGATAATTTCCCAAAAAACTGGCGAGTGCGAGTTGGAATCGCGCACTGAGGGATCCGTACACCGCCCGGATGACACGGTGGAGCACACGGGTGAGGTGTGCCCCGATTTGACAGAGCAACGCCGTATCCTCGTGGGGGCGATCGGCAGCAGCAATCTCTGGCACCGGGCCTTGGCATAGGCCATAGTTCGGAGCGAGGAGGAGTGGCGGGCGGTCGCCTCCTTCTGCGAAGCAGTAATGCTAGCAAAGGAGGCAGCCGATCGCGTCCTCACGCCCTGACTGCCGCTAGGATTCCGATCCCGATTTTCGGCCACCGTAGGCGCGGGCTTTCAGACGCCGAGTAATGGGTAGCTCGCCGTCCGACCGACCGGTAACCGTCCGGACCGCCGAGTCGTCGACGGCGGGTATTGTTCCATGCGCACCTCAGGGAGATGTCAGTAAATCGTAGGGGCCCAGCAGGGTCAAAGTCTACCTTTGATTTTTCCAGCTTCAAAGAACCGCAGACTTGAGTAGATATATAATTTTAATATCAACTTGCTACCTCCGCGCATTTCTGAGATATAGGATCTTGAAAGACAGAAAGACAGATGGACAAAAAAGTGAGGTTTCTGTTATTTTTTCCTTTTGAGATACAGAACCCTAAAAATCGCTAATCGCTAGCGCCTTTCACTTAACACTGAATCCAGTGGGAGACCTCAAAAAACGTACACCAATCAAAGTTTAAAAAAGTGCCGTAAAGCGTCGCTGCCTACCCACACCCCATTTACCATCCAACCCTTATTGAATAAAACATACTTTTTCGCCAAACATTTTTCTGCATCTTCATAATTCATGTATGGTAATTTTGTTGACACACTGGGAGTTTTTTACCCTGCTTAAATTCAAACTGCATGGAGTTCGTTCTCCGCTAGGGCCAAGGGTAATTTCTATTTTTTGTTAATATAAATAATTGTAATTGTATAAATCTTACTTAGTATGGGAGAAAATAAATAAATAATATTGTTATTTCGTTTATTCATTTATTTATACATATAAATTATATTTTTAAATACTTCAATTAAAAAAATATATTTAAAAATATGAAAAAATAGTAGCCCACCGGTATCGGAAAAAGAGTCCAAGCTACGCCAAGAGTCAGGGCTCCAGAGAGAGGAAACTCCTAACTATACGAGCTGTATCCAGGAGTACCATTTTCTGAATCAAGTCCTTGAATCCAGGCGGCTAACGCGAGCCTCCTAAGGTGTTGGTCGAGACTCTTGGCTATTAAGCCATTGGCTGACACTGCTATCAGTATAATGATTGCCGAGTCCACATCCCACATGTCGACAACCTCGTGAGCCATGGCAAGTTCGGGAGGTTCCTGCATCCGATTCAGGCGGAAGAAACAGGATGGACAATGAGGTCCATTGTGTGGACCGCTCGGAAGACACGGTGGAACATACGATGGAGGGGTGCTTGGACAGAACACCACCATCCATGTGGAGGCAATCGGTGGAAGCGACCTCTCGCGCCGGGTCCTGGTTTGGGCTATGATCTGGAAAGAAGAGGAATGGCAGATTGTTGCCTCCTTTTGCGAAGCAGTAATGCTAGCGAAGGAGGAGGCCACACAAAGGAAAAAAAGAGTTCAGGAGAAGCGACTGCGTATGGAAAATGAAACATTGATAGACCCATTGGTATTGCAAAATAAAAAGTAATCGGAAATGACAATGCCGATCAACATGATGCGCCGGCGCTCAATCAATGGTTGTGGTTGCTGGTGCGGCAATACGTTAAGTTTTATTTGATTTTTTTTAGTATTACTAACATTTTAGTAGATAAATTGTTAGTAAACAGTGGACTAATGTCGAAAGATTACAAATAAATAAAAGGAATGAAATTGCCGTTTTTTATTAAAATGAGTTGCTTTGATGTGTTATATCTTTGGATTAACTTGGAATTATAAGTTCAAATAAATTTTTATATTAGAGGTACGTTATTCATTTTTCATAATTATGTATTTAAAGTTTCTTTCTTTATTTTTTGCTATAATTTCTGAAATATTTTTATTAGGTTACAATTTGTTTGACATAAACGATCATGGCAGTTGAGAATTTGTCAAGCTCACTCAAATGTTCACCTGATGGTGGCACTGATCATTCAGTTCCATTCAAAATGGTTGAGCTGAATGGGGCTGCTGCGCGTGTCATGCTCGTGAACGTATAACGATACGATAACTTTTATACATTAAAATTGTACCTTGATATATTACTTAGGCTTTGTTTCATCGCAATTGGTTGACTATAGCGAAAGTTAAATTACATTCATTGACTGTTAGGCGGTACGAAGTTTGCCGGGTCAGCTAGTCTACAATAATATATTTAAAGTCTTTTAAACCTACTTGATCCCAACAATAACGAAAGAGTCGCAATAAAAGGAGTTCGATTAATTACTTTTTCTAAAAGCAATCGCTTTTTTATAAAACATTGCTACTTGGTACAAGTTTCGTGTTAACTTTTCAATAAAATCAACTCTAAAGGAAACGATACAGCTGGAAACATTTTTTCACTTTCCGTGTTATTCGTGCAGAAAATTAATTTCTTTACTTTTATGAAGTAAGAAGTATCGTTCCAGAATTAGGTGTGATTTTACTGCCTTGAAGGGATTCATTATCATATCAGGGTTTGTCATTGGGTATTAATTTAACAAACTTCTTTAATAGCATTATTCGCCTCTAAAAATCTTCTTCTAAAAAAAGAAATACGCGCAAAAAACATAACCCTTCTTGCAGTCGGGTAAAAAAAAATCAACCTTCTAAATAACTAAGTCAGCCATAATTAACGAGCATCTGAATGATACTATCTTAGCCACCCGTTATTTTCTATGTAACCCACTTTTTGAGTAATAAACAAAATAACCACGGAGGCTAAGGCGGGAGCTCCACTCCGACTTCTAAACCTAACCTATCCATGTCACTGTGCCCTACAATTTCAAGCTCGCTTAGTCTAAGAGACTAAGAATATTAAGTTGATATTGTAAAAAAGACAAATTAGTTCATAAGAGGCTATCTCATTTCCCGTTGCTTAGTTAGAAAATAAGAAGTTTGAACACTTGGTCAATAAAGAAGTGTGTGGCTTTACTTATTATTTCTATTAGTAATTTTGTTGTAGGCTCAATTTTAGTTATATTTGTAAGTTTATAATTCTGGAATCACCGTACAAACAATAAAAACAGGAAATTAGTTTTAATAAGTATATTATTTATTTAGATATTTACAAAGACTCTCAGGCAGTATTTCGTTGTACAAAAGTTGCAGCAAGCCAACTATATTGAATATTCAATCAACAGACAATTGGTGGTAATAAAATCATAGACAATCATATTTAAATATCACATCAAACCACCCAATATCGATCACAGATTAAAAAAGGTTAAATACAAATTCAAAACCTCAAAGTCCATTGCTTTGAGTATTTAAAAAAATATAAGTTGGATAAAAAATTAAAAATTTTGAAGACAATTTGGAACGCGAGGTCAGTTTTAGTGATGTCCGTAGTATCCACCGTATCCGCCGTATCCGCCATATCCGCCAAGGCCATGGCCACCGTATCCGAGACCGTGTCCGCCATATCCGCCATATCCTCCATAGGCGACCTGGTTAGCGTAGCTGACCGCGGGGGCGCTGTAGTAACCGCCGTGACCGTAGCCTGTAGACAAACATATTTGTTAGGTATTTATTTAGTAAAGACTGACATAAAATTATTAGACTAGAAAATTGTTGCAGCAGTATTCTACTTAAAATGTTAGGAAAGTAAATGGCATTAATAAATTCTTCATTCTCTTTTTTCAATAATCAGATAACTTATATGACAATATTATATTGTATTACTTTTGCACACGACTTTGCTCACGTAAATATAGGCTAAATAATTACTTAGTAATATAGCAGCTTTTTTCTATAATTGAAAAAAAATTGGAAATTGGACCAATAATGTCAGAGATTACCACCTACAAACAAAAAAAAACATACTTTATCCCTTTATAATATTAAGTGTATTGAACATATTTATTAATTTTAACTTCATAAATAGTTTTAGTGATACATAGGCAGACAATACAATAAGGCATACACACATATGCCATTAAAATATTTAGTTTTCTGAAGCTAATTGACTGTTTTAAAATACGTTGCATAGAGTAGATACAATTTAAAGAAGGAGAGACTTTAAATTTCCTTTACTTTATAAATAGCGACGCTAAACTTGAACAGGAACTTAAGCAAACCCCTCTAATAAGACAACAGACTAATTAGCAATACGTTGCTCTTGAAGAACAAACTCCTAACATATTCTGTTACGGAACTAAGTCTCACGTTACAATCTCAAAACAACAGCTAACTAAAAACTTATTATAGATAGCTATTGATATTTTTGTTGGTAAGAACAATACTGGCATTGTACTTGAGATAAAAATCTCCATTATTTGGAAACAATTTTACACTTGATTCGCGTTCCCACGGTTTTAGGGATATGCTTTTTCTTAAATTTATTTCGGTTAAGGGTTTTTATTTTTCCCTGTATATCAAACCTATTGTATCAAAGCAACAATATCTAAAATCAATACTTTATTGCATTTCATATTATGTACATAGATGGTATAAAATATTGTCAAGATCAATATGGACCTTGTTGGGCACAGCAAAGTTAAGAGGGAGGATGGCGGCAAAGTAACAATTCATGGAATTAATTATTATTATAGGTAGATTCAATAGATGGTATATGTATATTATTGTGTGTTACATGTATTTTATTGTGAGCTGATCTACAGCCTCAATAGTAAGAACTTAATAAGTAACTATACTAATTACAACTCTATTGGCTACTGATTTAGACGGAGTTGAGGGTTTAAGTTGTTAATATTAAAAGCAATAATTTTGTTTTGTCGATTTTGTTTTCGACCATCTCAAGATATAAATTTACGAACTTGTGATTTTTTAGTTCTACGTTGTATGAATGACTAATCATGAAGATTATAATTCAAAAGTGTTCGTGAAATTTAATTTTACGTTCTTCTCCATAAATATCCACGCTACTTCAGAAAAGCCTAATAATTGAATGAAATGCTTTGTGGTCGAATTTGAAGTAATTACATGAAAAATATGAAAAAATGCTAAGGTTTTTCTTGATCATTTTCGAGTTCATAACTTGTTTAATATTCATAGCTAAAAAGTTCGAAGGTATGTGATATCCACCAACCCGTACTGGACTCGCGTGGTGAATTGCGGCCCATTATTTCTCCTACAGCAGAGGCCCGAGTTCTAACAGTTGGAACATTAGAAAGCTGATTGATTATGATCATGCTTATACTATTTTTGGTGACCGAATCAATTTGCATCATCATAACTGTCTATTGACTACGGAACCAAGACTTTCTTGGCTAAATCTTTCAACTCACCGAGACCGCCACCATATCCGCCAAGGCCGCTGTATCCACCATATCCTCCATATCCGCCATAGCCGCCGTAGCCTCCGTAGCCGCCGCCGTGCGCCGTGGTGTATGCTACCTTGCTGACCGCTACTGGTGCAGCTGGAGGCAAAGAAAGAAATGATTGAGATATAATGAAGAACTTAGAGCTTTACTTTTGTAAAAAAAAAATAAAGAAAGAAAAGAAAAAGAAAGAACGTTTATTTGTACCTCACACATACAGTAGAAATAATAGGTATGGAAAAATAACATTAAAATCTGTGTAAGGCCAAAAAAGTGCCCAACTAATAATAATAATAATATTTCACAACTATCACACAACGCCGTTTAGTCCCAAGCTAAACAGAGCTTGTGCATACATAATTATAAATAATTTTCACCCATACACAGAACAGATGATCGTGCTCATCTCACAAACATTTGTCCTGGGTGAGAATCGAACCCACGACTTCCGGCATAGCAGTCAGGGGCACTAACCACTAGACCAACAGGCCAGTCAAACTCAGCATATGCTGCGATATTTATAGAGATAAATAACGCAGCGCTGGTATTTTATTAGGGCCCGCGGTGAAGCCACTCACGGAGGTTAAATAAAAACTAGAGAACCCCGGGGTCCTGGAACGAAAGCAAAGAAGAAACAGGAGTGGGTTTTAGTCAGTAAAAGTTTGACACGCCCTCCCGCCCCGCCCAAGGGCGGGAGGGCCCATTAGATGATTTCCCACCTAAAAAAAAAGTTTTCGAAACAAATAAATATAATAATAGATAGTCTGTGTTTCCTGATGACTAAAACTTGGGGGTTTTGGAGGTAGGCGGAACAGAGTGTAAAGTCCCACAAACCTCGTTGAAAAGGGAGGATCCTCCGGCCAGACGGGTGTTATGTCTGGTGGGCTACAATAAAAAAAGTGTGTACTAAGTTAATGTTATTCTTACAAACAGTAGAGGTTAGATAAATTAAAACTCTAATAATGTGTTAGTTTCCATAAAAGTGGAGTTTTTAAGAAAATATTGACGTTGTCTCAGTGTATATTTCATGGATTCAATAAAAAAAAATCCTAGTCTAAGAAAATTATATATACAAAAAGACTATTGTGTAAGCAGTTTTTTGAATGACTAGTAGGTAATTTAGCGATTGGTAACTAATTTCAATTTTACTATCAATGCAGAGTCGGCAGGACCTAAACACATTATACTAAATGACTTCAATTTCTCGATCTTATTCCATTCATATTAAAGTCCAAAGTAACCCAGACATAAAATCTCAAACTCCACATCAACTAAAGCAATTACCTCATCAAAACATTGTCACTTCAAATGAATACTAACAAAAACAAAACTCGATCTACTAATTACCTTGCCCAACCCCTTACGTTACTGACCGTAACGTAAACGCAGAATTACACGTTAACACTATAGGTAGTACAACAGTATGCCAAGGACCGGAGTTTCTCACACACTTGTGACATTGTGACTAACAATAGATTCTGATGACAATTGTGGACGTTTACTTTGTCTTAGCTTGGTTATATTGAGGTGGGCTGATAGAGGATCAATTAGGCGATAATTTCGTTAATTGTTGGTGTAAATTTATGTAAATCTTGCAATTTTTTATCGAGGTTTTTAAATGGAACAAGTTTGTTTACACTTTTATGGCATATCTGCATCTCTGAGAATCTTGTGGTCTTAGTACCATCTAATTGACAGTTTTGAACATAAAAAGTAGATGTAGAAAATAGATCTTTCTACTTTATTTATAGTAACAATGCTATTCATTATTGGATATACTATTCACGTAGTAAAAAAAAAACAATTGACTGATCATAATAATATTTTTTTAGTTATAAAGTATTGTGAATTTTTCTTTTTTTTTAAAGTAGTTTTTTTGTTGTTGTTTTAATTTTTCTAAGTTTAGTTTATATTAACTTTAGTTAGTAAAAGATTTATTTTTGTTTTATTTGTTACCCTAATCATGTTGTGGCCTCCTACTTAAAGAAGTGCATGATTTTAATACTTAATGTATTGTACCTTGTATTTTTGTATGTACATTTTACAGCCTCTGTTGAAGATTTTTGATAAATAAATAAAACAAAAAGTAATAAAAACACTTAACTAATTAAAAAAACTATTTACTTAGCCACAGTAATAATAGTTTTAATGTGTGAATTTAAAATAAGTTAAAAAATAGTAATAATTTTAATAATGATTTTTTTAACTGTGAGAACAAAATATACGGCCTCTAATAGCAGTCAAAACTTTTTTTTAATTCTACCAGTTAAACAATTTATGTGTGTGTATCACCATACATACTTTGGACCCGCAAGTATGTATGGAGAAACCTATTTTCACACGAACGAAACCGCTGGTAGAAGCTAGTCTAATTTATTTAGTTAAAGAAGAATATTAAACAGTCCCTACCAAACTTTCATATTACATACAAAATTCCGAAACCAAACCAGCAAACAAAATTTCTAACAAGCCACATCCCCACACGTCCTATGAGAATAAACTACACATACTTACTACAGTATTCTGTGGCAAAACGAACGCAATATTATGTTAGACAGCTTGCAAATCACATCTGCAGCATTTGATATACTGTGCAAAGTCATGAGCAATCCCTGTGCAGTCGGGAGTTCGTTCAGGATCTAATGTGACTGTGGACGTGATGGAGATATGGTTTTAATAGGACGGGTGTGCATGATATTTGATTTTATTTTAGGACGAATTGGGTGAAAAGGCTTAGTAGTCTCAAATAGTAGAGACCATGTGACAGGTAAACGTGGGACAATACTAAGGGTGACTTCGAATTAGCTGCAAAGTGCAGCGCGGCGGCAGCTTTGTTATTCCATGTAAATAACAACGTAGCGCGTTTTTGCAGCGAATTTGAAGGCGCCCTTAAGGAGTCACGAGATTTTTATATATTAGACATTAAGTTATTTATTATTTTATATAATTGAGTAGTGTATAATATATTTTTTTAAATTATATAAACTAGTAGGTATTTGACTACTATCCTATCCGATAGTCATCAGTTATACAATCGCAAATCAGTATATTATTGTAAGTAGTTGTATTCTGTTATAAAAATATCAATATATTCAATTAGAAAGAACGATAATAAACAAATAAGTATAAGAGCTGATTTTTTGAAAAAACGTAATAAATGTTGTTGTTAGAAATGCTTATGAATATTTCCGTGACATAACAAAACTGCAGAGGGCATGAAAGATTTTTTATCAAGACATTTATGTGTCGCTTTACAACTGAATGACCATAGCACAAAAACTAGCTGAATCATACAATCACAGTGACCAGTCATGCGAACAAGAAAATTATTATAAAAGATCTATAAGTTACGATAGTTTTTTTTTTGCCTAATTGTCAATCTGTGGCCTTAACATTGAAACGATTGACCGTACTGCGCATAAAAAATAACTTTGGTAAAAAAAGAATAATATTTTTGCCCGGATGTGGGTTGATTGATTTGCCTCGTGATTTTTTTTAATTTATGAAAATTTCTTGTGCGCTATGATAAAGACAAAGATTTGAGATCAATTGGGACTGATATTTTAGATATTTTTTCAGAACTTTCTGTATTTTTTTTTTATTGTTATAAACCAGTGCTGACTGCGATCCAACATGATGGTAAGCGGAGATGCAATCATTGATGGTCAGGCGCACTAGTTTATTAAGAGCCTATTCACTCTAGCCTTGAAGACACCTATATTATAGTTGGACGGGAAGACCGCAGCAGGCAAATTGTTCCAGTCCTATTATTTATTTGTGTTGACTGTTCTGTTTTTTATAATTCTACTCATTATATTTTTCATTGTAACTACGCCTACTGCAATGTCCTGAATTATTAGTTACACATTATTAAACCATCAATGGTTTGAAAAAGAAACATATACAGACAGACATATATGACAGGCCTGTAGGTCTAATGGTCAGTGGCCCTGACTGCTCCGCCAGAGGTTGTGGGTTCGATTTCCACCCAGGACAAATGTTTCTGTGATGAACACAATCATTTGTTCTGTGTCTGGGTGTAATTTTTCTAAGTATGTTTATCAGTTGTCTACTACTGATAGAATTAGCTCTGCTTAGTTTAGGACTAGACGGCTATGTGTGATAGTTGTGGAATATTATTATTATTATTTAGGCAGACTTAAAACAACAAAGCATTGTCTACCAGTTAGTTAACCTTTCGGTGTTGTTGTACACCTGCCACAAACAATAAATCAATTTTAAATACAATTGAGTATCATTAAGATTAGGTGCCTATAAAAATAGGATGCATATATAATTATACCACGAACTACCTGCGTATCTTTTTTTTCTCCTCTGTCAAATCCATCCAAAGGTTGTCTGTAAAAATCGCTTTTAGCGATAAGACCGGCCATTGTGACACCCTATTAATGTTAATTTCCTAATGTAAATTTTATTTTTGGTTTACAATAAAGAATATCTATCTATCTATATAGACTAAAACAATAAATAATAAGTGAATAATAACAATGCAATAAATTACAGCAAATTGATTGAAACAGGTCCTAATGCAAGGCGTACGCAATTTGTTCCTACTAAGGCTAAGAAAATGACCTTAAGAATCATGTACTTACTAGCTAATTTCCTAAATAAGTTCCTACAAAATACATTGTAATTACGTCGAAATAGGATTGAATTAGTCACGGATAGAACAATTTACTTTAGCACTTTGAAACCTTGCCAAAGCTATAATGGACTCTAAGAAAATCCGGATAAGATTCGAAATCGTTCTTCAATGCAGATAATGAGTTCTAAAAAGAGCACTTATTCCTACTATTAATCTCTCAGGAACTACAGCGCTGTAGCGCTGTTTTATAGGTCGTCTAAGGGCCGTTAATTGAGTGTGCAATTTGCTCAGCGCTTTACGCTTAAAAATTTATAGACATTTCTAATGAGGAACTAATCGATCCATTGGTTTTTATTTTATCGTTCTGTGGTGGCCTTTATTGGTAAGTTTTAGATTTTGTGTGCCTTTTAAATAAAGATTCTGGAATTCAGGAGAAATAAAATTAGATCGAAATTATTGACAATTTTGCAATTTTGAAAAAGCTTTTCGAAAATGTGATTAGGGATCATTCCCAGAGAGATTTTTTTATGTACTTACTAAAACTAAACTTAGTCGTTTTGTTACAAAATAAGTATCCAAAAACCACATCGAATGTAATATCTAACCTATTACTGAAGACAATTTAAAAATAACTGCATCTTCATACACCACACAAGAAGAAAGTGTCATTAAAAATCTCCAAACCTGACAGTATTATTAAAACGTTCTGCAACGAGAGCACCAGAGCCAAGCACTTGGTACCCACGTCACGTCGCCCAGATGTGAGACTCTTGGCCAATTTAAACTTGGTCAGACAACTTGACTGCCGTCGATTGTTTGAAATTTCCACTAAATCCTGGTATTGGGAATTTCTAGGCTTCAACGTGAGCAGTGAAGCGAAGTTAGGTACTAAGTAAGTATATCTAGTGTATCTAGCATTCTAGCAAGACTAGGTAATAATATAATAATATTCCACAACTATCACATAACGACATCTAGTTGAAAACTAAGCAGAGCTTATGCTATGATTACTCATCATCATCATCATCATAAAAATAATTATACTTTTCTTCAAGATTCAATATGAGTACACCGCGCTACAATAGTTTTGTCCGAACCAAAAAACTAGACATTTCTTTGTTCTAGTCAATTTTCAAACCTATTCTAGAACAACAAAATCCTTAAAAGTATATTTTACATGCCAGTTCGTTAGCCTAACTGATGCGAAGCCTGGGTGGGATTCGAACCCACGATCTCCGGCATAGCAGTTAGGGGCACTGATCACTATATCTACAGGCCTATCATTGAAAAAAATTGATGAAATGGTATTAAATACTTGGAATAGGTTTCTGATTTTTGAGTAATACAAATTTGATTGTATTAGGATGTTTTATTCGTTCTAGGTTCAACCGGAAAACCTAGGTTATTGACAAGGCCTTTGTTTGAAAAACTAGTCATGCGTCCATTTTGGCTAGACCACAATAAACTTCAATGAGTAAGTAACCACATCACAATAGTATTTGGCAAAATCATTGATTTGGAAGTTCAAGCCAAAATGTTTTATCCATCTTTTCATGACTCTGAGTTTCCATGCTATATATCCTTGTCTATCCTATCAGACAACCATAATTTCTAACAAGCCTCTTCCCAACAAAATTAGGGTTGGTTTCTGGATCCAATTGATAAAACCAGTATGTCCCATAAAACGACAGCCTATCTCATATTGGCATAAACTTGGGGTGATTTGTACATGGTGAACCATCATACAGGATATCATAGTAAGGACTCCAGTCTCTCACAAAGTTTTACATGTTTGCATTAATATTATCTATCTCATAGAAAAAGTTACATATTTGTAGCGACATCTACGGCGTCACATAAGAACTAATCCTGCATCGCGCAATTAAAATTCTCTGCGCGTATAGAACATAAAGAACAGCCCAAAATCATCTATCGGGCAGTTGCCTACCAGACACAACACCCGTCTGGTCGGAGGATCCTTCCTTTTCAACAGAGGTTTGCGGGACTTTACTTTCTGTTCTGTCTACCTCCAAATACTCATTTATTTACATTTGTGAAGAGTGAAATAAATTATTATTATTATCTGACCTCCACAAGCCATTAACTGCAACCACACTTTCACATCTTGAAGTTTATATTGCCATGACACTTACCATATCCGCCATATCCGAGTCCCCCATACCCGAGGCCGCCGTAACCGAGGCCTCCATCATAACCGAGGCCACCGTATCCCGCACCTCCATATCCGAGACTTGAGAGGCCCCGCTTTTCCGTCTTCTTCGCAGCTTCCTCAGCGGAAACCGCCACCACTGCTACGGCAAGGACGATCTGGAGATAGAAGATATGAAGGGTTAGAGAGGATATCAATAGAATATGAAACTATTCTAAAAGGCTTAATCTTTATTATATGAAAAAGTCTTTATGATGAGGATTAAAACATGAAAAAAACGTGTGAATAGACCTTTATTTTTTCTGTGGTGTAAAGAAATAGTCTCCTCATAACTGTAAAACGATGAATGCAGAGTTCCAAAATTCGATTTACAATCAAATATGTCAAAATTGTGTTTTTTTTCAAAATTTTTTTTTTTCGAGTTTACCTTAAATTTTTCAATAAGCTCTAAATTAAACTGTGCTTTTTAAAAAGCTTTACTCATGCTTTTCTTCTAATGAATAAGATCCTTTACCAAAAAACTGGGCAAGTGCGAGTCGGACTTGCGCACTGTGGTTTCCGTACAAAAAATGTTTAGATATGAAAACAGTACAATGCCCGAATTGAGTTACTAATAATTTATCGAATTGCATTTTTTTTATTGTGTCGTAACTACAAATTTACAGTTTTCAGATTTTTTCCTAAACTTGTGCTATGAGACTTTGCTTGATACCAAATTTCAGGATTCTAGATCAACGGAAAGTACCCTTTGAGAGTGTCGAAATACACGTTTTTTGCAACATAAACGGCCGTATCTTTTTTTCGTAAACTTTGAAGTTTGATTTTTTAACAGCTTCAAGGGACCGCAGACTTGAGTATATGGTTTTAATTCCAACTTGATACATCTACACGTACTCGAGATAAAGGGTCTTGACAGACAGACGGAAGGACAATAAAGTGATCCTATAAGGGTTCCGTTTTTTCCTTTTGAGGTAAGGAATCATAAAAACACTATTTATAAAATCCTTCACTGTAATCATCAAACTACTTGTATTTATTTGAAACGACGACCCTTTTCCCTTAGCTAGTGTTAACTTCCAGCTCTAATAAATTGCCTTTTGAATCCTGTCTAAGTTAAACATGAATGGGACTGAAGCAATCACCATTGATACAATCGTTTTGTCTTAGCAGGAAATCCGAAGTTGCGACACTTCCTCTGTAGGTGGAACATATGAAAGTGTTCTATTATCGGACGACCATTGTCTTATTATCGTGATTATTATCGGGTTGGGTGAACACTGTGAACAGGGTGGAAACACTAAATATGTCACCATGAAAATAATTTATTTTTTCTTTTTGATTTACACGGTTTGTGCATTTGCTGGTAATTTCTAAACTAATACTACTTAAGAAATTACTTCGTTCTGTTTTCTTTTGATACAACATACAGTTACATTGTTTTCCTTTACTATACGCATGTAATGTATCGCCTTTCTTTGCTTGATTCTATCACGCAGAAATAGATACCCTTTTTTTCGAAATTGATTTGGGAAGTCAAATTAAAATTGGTATTTTAATATTAATTTGTGATCTAACAATATAAAATTATAATATGTAAATAAATAGGCCATAAATATATGCCTTAAAAATAAATATATATTTGCACATTTGTAAAGATTCTAATGTTTCTATGAAGGTAAATATCGAGAAAATAAAGTAAAAAATCAGCTTGAACGACAATAAGCCAAGCAACTGAAAAAATATACGTCATATAGCATCAAACTGAACTGAAGGTTGACTGGTAAAAAATGCCTAAGGCATTAAGTCCGCCTCTGTACCTTTATGTGCATGAAGTATAAATAAATAAATAAACTGTACCCGAACCCTATGCTTGCTCAAGGTGAGTTATCGATTTTAAGAGTATAATCGTTGAGGCAAAAGATATCCACTGGTGGACAAAACCTCCCAAAAGTGTCGTCACAACAATCCATTCTGTGTGTCTCGCATCTATTGAATTTCCGTGTCCCTTACCAAACCACCATCTTACCTGCGTTCAGGTTAATTCAGGTGTATTTTGATTATAAAATATTTCAGTGAAATAGATTGTAATCTAACGTAAAATAATTAATTGCTGCCTACGCAAAAACAAAAAAAAAACAACAGAAAATTAAACAAGATGATAATAGCCCGAATTGGATGGTTATCAACGCACATTAATTTGAGTAATGATGTCTAGCCACGCCCATCTCTGTAGTCTAACTCATAATTATTCTGATTATCATTAACACTACGTTTACTTACTCTGCAATCGAGATAATTAAAAAAGTCCATGTAATGTAATTCGTTAATGTGAGTATTTGATTAGAATATTTTGAAGCAAGTGAGCCATTATTTTTTTCTATGCTATGAATACGGCTAAAATGAAAAAAGGGTATATTGCTACCCCGGTCATAACGGCTTCGATTTATGAGTTGTAGGTCGTGGATTTAAACCCAGGCAAGTCTCTAATTTTGTGTAATTTATTTCATCACCACTGCTTTAAAAACAGTGAATGTGGTGGTGTCATCCGTCAACCCGCACTGGGCCCGTGTCTACCACCATTCCCTCTCCTAGAGAGGGAGTATGAGTCCCAGCACTGGGAATACTGTGAGGCTGGTTAAACTGCTGCATATTATTGCAAAACTACAAGTCATTAATTAAAAGAAGAGGTATCTAAATCAATTGATCACTACTAAAGTGACAATGTATTGATACTTACACGTTAAAAACAAGTTCTGTTATTTGTTAAAGTTATATTACCATAATGAGGTTTCTGTTTACGAGTACTTACTGGGAATTTCTGTCAAAAGTGATCTGTTCAGTTTATTTTCTTCTAACTTTATTTACTACGCATTTATTTGTTTCATTATAGTACTTCAACAACACAAAGACAAACATAAATTACCATATTACAAATTTTAGGTCTATTATGACAGTATTTATGTCAATAGCAGACGTGCATTTAAATGAATAATAAAACAATGAGCAAAACAATAAATACAACTGAATTGAAAATTTTATAGCAATGGGTTGAAACTCCAATTATATTTGAGCTCTATTTCAAAACCTAGTACAATTTATTTACCAAAAGTAGTGAATTAACTATTCAATCACTGACTAGATCTACAAGAACTTATGCTACATAATGTGCTCTTATTTACATTGCATTAGCCCAAAGGTGAAGGTGTGCTGGCGATTGAAAGGTTGTGGGTTTGAAGTCAATCTATTGAACTATTGTGATCTTAGGACAAGTGAATTAAACGTAAAGGTTAGAAAATTATCAGTAAATGGTGCTCTACGTAATGGTGTTAATTTTTATCCAAAACTACGAAATCGAGCATACAATGAAATTACATTTTGTAATTTGTGACAGAGAGAGTGATTCATGAAAAAGGATTAAGTGTGCCACTGAGAAATATCTGATGGTAAACTCCAAAAACATTTTACTCAATCGAACCCCGAATCAATAAGTTTCTTATAAGATTTACAAATAGGCCAGAGAGATACACAGCACATGAATTTCAAACAGAAAGGAAATCAAAAACAATCTCTAAAATTTGGAAAAAAAAAGAAATATGTAATGTACTCGTAATTCATTTTTTTTTTTGGACTGAAAAATATAAAATAACTTCTACCACTCCTAGGACTGGATCAAGATTCAACAGGCATTATCAGAATGTAACTAAGTAAAATCCACCTGTATTCCTTCAGTCACCCTTAGTGTTCCAGGTTCACGGTAGCTCTTTCAAACAATCACGCAGCCAGAGTAGTCATAAATATAATTCTGTATTATACAACTTCATACTAGGCAACTTAATTTTCCACTAATACCAAAACACAACCAACTGTCAATACGAAATATCAACACCGATAATGACAAGTAAATACACTATGATTTGTTACAACGCTAAATATCAACAATATGAATCATATCCTATGTATTGAAGTAACGTATAATTTGCTATGGGTGATCTAGGGCAAGCGGTGCAATATCCTATGGCGATATATGTCTTGGAAACTATGCTGGGGGCAGTGAATTGGAGTTTGAAATGAGGTAGTTTTTTTTTTTTTTAATGAAGTAAACTAGTGCTTGACTGCGGTCCCACCTGATGGTAAGCAGTGATTTAGTTGATGATGGTGAAGTAAGTTTATTAAGAGCCTATTCACTGTATCTTGAATATACCTAAATTCTAATCGGACAAGAAGACTGCAGCAGGCAAATTGTTTCAGTTTTTCGATGTACGTGGCATATCAGTATTGATATTATTTTAATGTTTACATTGATTTTTTATTACAACCAGGTATTAATAAAATACTGTCGTTTTAATTAAAAATATCATACAACCGAAATATTTTTCCATAATTGGTGTTTTAAATTTTTTATTTTATTTTGTGATATTTTCTGTGCAAAAATTACAAATTATGTGAATGCACAAGTGAAAAGCTTTGTTATTTAAGGGTATTTTAAAATAAATTGGTTTCATTAGGTTAGTCCTTTTTTATAAATTTATTCATATAAGCTAGAGTATTTTGCATAATGTATGTAAAATTAATTTTGCATGATTTTAAATTTCAAATAACTGTAATTAGTTTAGAAACTTATTAGATTGTTAAAATAATATATATTTGAAAAGAGAATGAACGAACTTATAATTTTAAATTTAAATTTAGGTTTTCAGGTAAAATTTATGCACTGATATTATTGTTATTTAATTCAAGTAAATACTGTTTTATTGTAAAAATGGTTTTTTTTTTTTAGTAAACACTTCTGATTTATTTATTATAAATTTTTGAATTATCACTTATTAACGAACATTATTGAGAATATTAAGGCCCCTTAAATAATAATAATAAAAAGGCTCCCTTACCAAGAACTTCATGTTGGCTACAAGTTAACACTGCAACGACTGATGTCCAACTCCCGCGCAGACTGCTTATATACCTCACTGAGCCGAACGAAGTACAAACATACTTCAATTATTTACCATTTTTTCTACTACCAAGGATACGATACGTAAGGGTGAAGAATTATGAAACACTTCGCATCGGCGAAGGTGAATCAGATATTTTAAACCTAACAAACTTTGATTTAGAAGTTATTCTTGCATGACGCCTATGATTTGATTCTTGGTTATGGAGATCAAGCAATAATTCTCTCGTCTTAGGCGCAAACTATACCATGATAATAGGTCATGACGAGGTTAAAAATGTTAGTTAGTTGGTATTACTGTGTCTGGGCTCACCGTCCTGATTATCAAGGTTACATCGCTTGGCTATGTCTGTCAATAGATGAATCATTCATACCTGCTTGCTGAGATCTCTTTGTGCCTCAGGAAACATGTTACGGTGGATGCTTCAGAGTATCCAGTAAAATTCAATTTTTTTTTAAATTTTTTAGTACTAAAAAATTACATTTGGTTTTTTTTAAGGTAAACACGGGACCCTATTGCTCTTATATCACTCGGCTGTCCATCTGTCTGTCACCAGGCTATATCTCGCAAACCGTGATAACAAGACAATTAAAATTTCCACAGATGATGTATTTTTGTTGCTGCTAAAATATTAAGTACTATTCTTCTGTTTCCTTTTATTATTGTGTGTACATAAATTGTTAAATAAATAAAATAAATAAATACTAAAAACAGAATAAATAAATATTTAAGTGGGTTTTATTCAACAAATGTGTTTTTTTACCCTTTTTTGCTACGGACGTTACAGAACCCTTCGTGCGTGAGTCCGAATCATACTTGGAGGATATTTTTTTGCATTTTCAGTCGGGTGCTGACAATGTGGTATACCGTGAGGAGCTGGACTCCTACCTAAAGAATCGTCTACAATTAGCTAAGGACGGAGAAGAGTCGAAAAATGGAAGAAAAGAATTAGCCCCGCAGTGGTTTAAACGTAATAAAAATAAAATAAATAATAAAAATCATTTTGCATTTTGCAGGTCAGTGCAAGGTCCGTGCTCTTTAAAATATGATTGGTGACTGTAACAAATATGACTTAACTTAATTATAATCATAAATACAACCGTCCCAGTTCAGTTAAACAAAATGAATTATATTTTTTATGAAATAGGGACATACGAACTGAAACGTTTATATTGATGATTTATATCATTATAATCTGTAAATTAATACGTGGTGCAGAGGCAAATCATATTTCAATGAACTTAGGACATGACACTGACGTACAAAATGCAAAAAAACTATAGTAAATTTGACTTTTACGGTCTGCCCTGGAGCATTAATTTAAAACCAATAATACCAGCTGTAATTCGTAGATTTTTTTATATTCATTACGAGTAGTCACTTTCTTAAAGTCTTACATAGCTATAATATCGTCTTACCGGTACATGGTGGACATCTTACCAATATACACAAATCGTTTTGGTAACACATTCATTCTGTAAAATTGTGTACAGCTTTTTTTACATGGAAAATCACCAAATAACTCTCCCTCTCGCTCTGCGTGGAGCGAGGGGGAGTGTCAGGCTTTACTAACTAGTTTTACTAACTAGTTTAACTATCTAGTTTTGTTAACTTGTTTTACTATATAGTTTTACTAACTAGTTTTTGTTTTTACTGACATCTCTTAGCGGCGTGCGTGAGACACTACGCGCTTTCGATGACTCGGGCTAGGTCCTTGGTTGACGGCCGCACGGCGAGCTACCTATTGCTCGTCACTCGGAAACCCACACCTAGAGCTAAGGAATGGAATTCTCCGCCGAAGTCCTTGTTTCCTGATAACTAGGGGTTTTTAAGTCAAAGCATTTATTTTAGGCAACCAATGGTACTCATACAGTAATCACAAACAGAACACACAAATGAATATAATACCTATATACTATCGGATACTGCTATTATCATGACTGCTAGTAACATGTCTGCTATAGCAATGTCTGGTATAAGGTCAATCAAAACTCCCGGCAATCACGGCCAGACCTGTATTGCAGCTTCCCCGCACCCTGCGTACCAAAGTCGCGCACCCCTTGCGCAAAAATACCTTTGGCACTGCAAAATATTTAATAACTACACTTAATATTATAAAGAGGTAAAGTTTGTTTTTTTGTTTGTCGGAGGTAATCTCTGAATCTGAGTACTGGTCCGATTGGTAAATTTTTTTCATCGATAGAAAGCTGATAGGCTATATTTTATGTACACGGGCGAAGCTGCGGGCAAAAGCTAATTATTTATATTATTATTCTTTTGTTTTAAAATACCGTTGCTCCTCTTAGGAATTACTCCTGTGTCGCGGGTGCGTTTAAATAAATAAATAAAAATAAAAAAAGCCTTTTATTTCCTAATAATACGTAACAATACAACAATATTGTGACAATTTAGAATAACATTAATTCACAAGGATGTTCACGTTTTCATTTTTACTTTAGATTATACTCGTAATGTCTTTAACTTATTTTTTTTAAATCATTTATATTTAATAACTGATAATTAATAATAATAATAATGAATGATGATTTATAATAATAAACATTGATATAATTAATAATAACAATAATTGATAATTAGTATGTATGAGTGCGTTTACAATCATGTAAAATCGCTTACGCGAGACACCTATCCGGAAGACACATTAGTAGGCTATGCAAATATTGGTTCCGAGCAGGAATCGAACTCGCAACCCGCAGCGCAGCAGCCAATCGATTAACCACTGCGCCAACCCCGCCAGCGCTACCGTAATCAAAGTCATTGATTCTTAAAAAAGCCTGATAGACCACGATTAAGTAATCACCTTGAAAAGGCTAGACCAATTGATGGTGAAGACAGGATATGTCCACAATGGGTAATTTCAAGATTTCAAGGTGTACATTCTAATTCATTTCACAGTGTGTCAATTCTGTACACTATGGTGATTGATCGCTAATCTTATGAACCTAAGGATATATGTACTCTTTAATCATTCCTGTCATTCTGGTCATTATGAAGAAGTCTTAATATCAACTTGGTAATTAAGAAAATTGTAATGTAAGTAAACTGTCGATACATTCATGAGTGTCTAAAATGATCACGTTTTTTTTTTGCTGGAAAAGTCATCCAATGACATCTCTCACTCTTGGGCGATGCGTACGGGTGGGTCAGACTTTTACTGACTAAAAACCCACTCCTGTTTCTTCTTTGCTTTTCATACCAGGGCCGGGTTTTCCTTTCAGAAGCGAACCCATGGCCCAGTAGGCTTCGTAAAAAAAAAGGACGCTTCGACCCTACTGGGCCCCTACGGTTTGCTAACAACTCCTTGAAGCGCGTGTAGAACATTACGCGCCATCGATGCCTTGAGCTTGGTCTGGACGGTTACCGGACGGTTGGACGGACACTTATACAGAAATATTATAAACGCGAAAGTTTGTATCTATAATATTTGTATGTTTGATGCTCTTTTACACCCAAACGACTAAATGGATTTAAATGACATTTGGGTCATGGGTAGAATCGTCTACCCGTAATCTGTAATAGTTTTATCTCTTCATTATTTAACACCGACTTCCGAAATTTATTTTGCACTTTTCAGTAATTTTTTTTATTTCAACATACCAGTGTCTCATGACGAAAGTTTATGACCGGTGTATGTTGTAACACTTCTAAGTGTAGTTTTTTTTACATCGAAATAGGTTGTATTTTTTTTGTAAAAAGTTTTTTATTTTACACTTTTTAGTTATGGTACCGCCACAATAAGTATCCCTCAGCTACCTTATACTTACCTTACAGCCATAGTTCATCTCATGACAATTTTAATAATCCCAAACAAGGTTAGATTACATTAATTTTTTACAGAGTTCCGGTGCCTAACTTCAGGCTTCATCATCAGATCAGTTCAATATATTCCCCCTCTTCTTTCAGTCACTCATTGACTACACGGATAAACAAAGCAATTTTACTTGTTCTACTGTGATCCTATGAGGAGTTCTGTTCCATGTCTTCGAAGCTCATGATTAGATCATAACAATATTTTTATGGGACTAACTCGGAAGCATAACCCTTCAATAAAAAAAGCCGAACATATAACCTCCTTCTTTTTGAAGTCTGTTAAAAATACTGCGCAGCTACCCGAACGCTACCCAGCTGAGTCAGATCCGACGGTTGACCTTGCAGAGGTTAGCTGCTTATTATATATAAAGAAAAAAAAAGAAAGAAAATATGTTTATTTGGCACACCATGATTCATTAATTAACAAATAATTGATTTAAAACTAAAATTAAACTTAAAAAAAATAAAAATAAGGAGAAATAAAATTAACAATAAAAAAGTATGTCACACGGCTACGCCAAATAGGTCCAGTTCAGCATAATGCCAGACAACTACGCAATATATCAATATTGTTTGCAGGTGACCACTGACGTAACAAGAGGTTACAGAATGGATATGTAGATTGCATCTTGATGGAAAAATTATACGAACAAATAGTAATAGACGATTTAATGTGAGATTCCTTACTGGAGTCTGTTTTCTGATAACTAGAACCTGGAGGTCTTTCCGTCAAGAATGAATAGGTTACTTCTGCAAACGTACTCCAACGTCGGCCATACCATTGCTTACCATCAATTGAGATAATGGTCAGACGTAAGCTTATCTATATCTTTAAATATATGCCGTGGCCAGATCTTAGAATTGATCATTTCATGAAATGGTCAAATAAACCGGCCAGATCGTTAAAACGTTAACTTTTGAATGTCAATCCTCGTTTCGCCATATCATTGATGTAGGATTTCTATGGTAATAAAAGGTCTAAAGAAAGTAGGCCAATCGAGGATCGACATATCATCAAACTTTAACGTTTAAAACGATCTGGCCAGTTTTAGTTGGCCATTTCATGAAGTAATCAATTTTTAAGTTCTGGTCACGACATATATAATTCTTCTGTACGTGTATTTGGATGAAATTTTGTGTAAATAATTAAGTGGGTCCGTAGATGGTTTGAAAATACCATTAAACCCTGTGGCGCTGCAATCAAGTTTATTTATTTTTTCTGACAAAAGGTCAGGCTTTCGAATAGGATAACGTCTATCGCGGGATTGGTAGTTAATATTATAAAGAGGAAAGATTTTTATTTTAGATTTTTTGAATGGTTTTTTTTTTTTTTTTTTATTCTCAATAGGTTCGCGCTTGACCGCCATCTCACCTGATGGAAAGCGATGATGCGGTCGACGATGGAACGCGCTTACCTAGAAGTAACCTATTCACTCTTGACTGGTTGCATTTTTTTTTGTAACGAACGAACTAAATTATTCTGGACCAATTTTAAAATGGTTTTACCAATAGAAGACTACTTTATCACTGAGTGGCATAAGAAGGCGGCTCGTGGGTGAAACTGCTAGTAAAAGCTAGTCATCATTTTAGCCGAAAGACGTCCACTGTTGGACATAGGCCTCCCCCAAGCGTCAACGACCGATCCTGTACGTTTCGGGTCCACCGCATTCCCGCGACTCTCACCAAGGCGTCGGTCTACCTTGTGGTAGGCCTTCTAATGCTGCGATTTCCGGTGCACTAAAAGCTAGTAAATTTTATAATTTAAAAATATATATAGAAAAGATTCCGTAGCATTTGGGATTTCATCGTTGATTCTGTGCTGGTTACTGATACTTAGCAAGGGAATTTAGCATATGTATAGCGGAATAAAACGTCCTTAGGCCCTACCTAAACCTAAACTGAATTGTTAAAGGGTTGGAGCTATACGAGGTGTATAACTCCATTCGGCTTTCTCACGCTCGGTCCTGATAAGGCCCTCCTGCTCCCTCATTTTATCTACAATATAATTATATAGATTGGTATACAACATTATTTTTAGTATTTGCGAAACCCGAAACACATGTATAGTATTTTTATGTAAAGAATCTATGTACAAAATTTCATAACTGTATCATGAAAAATCACAGAGTTATAAATTTGTTATGTTACCTGGTTGTCCGCAAAAATACATGGTCACTGGGCCATCCGAGCAACTGAGGGGTTGTTTTACTTTTTTGAATATTTTTCGGAAAAAATATAACATGTTATATTTAGTTCGTTAAATTTATGTATATATTGTATTTACTTATATTGTATTGTATCTGTGATTAATTTGTATATATTTTTTTATATTAACGTATTTTTTCTCTCTCTTGCACCTACCACTATTTTTCTCTGCATCGCCCAAAGGTTGACTGGTAGAAAATGCCTAAGGCATTAATGCCACCTCTGTACCTTTATGTGCATGAAGTATGAAATAAAATAAATAAATAAATAGTGCAAAACTTATTGTTGTCGATTCAGTTACTGATTTTGAACCAACTGTATTCAGGTTTTGCATATACTAAAAATGGTGTTGTATGTTGTCTAATCTATTCAATATGTCACCTAAATTAAAATTAATCTTCTGCTGTCAATGACATGATTCAATTGTACACCAAAGTTTCTCACAAAACATTTAATTAATAGCATGTAGTCTTAATTGAACCCCTTCACATTCTTAATTGGCAGTCATCTGTCAACAGCCAATAACCTAGTAATTATTGTACATTGTGTAGTTATGATCTTGACAAATGAGGCATAATATTGTACAGCCTATGTGGAACTTCATTATGTGAATAGTAGATTACCTTGTCCGTTGATCAGTAGTCGTAAATAAATCAAATCTAAACATTTATTTAAAAAAATCATTTTCAGGCACTTTGAAATCGTCAAGAAGTCAGTCGTTCTGAAAAAAATAATTTAATTATACATTCTAAAGCACAGATTTGTATGCGAGTAATCTAACTGACATATTAACGTACAGCCAAAACTACTAAAACCAGGAGCGTGAAATTTTGCACAGGGTTTTTTTTTTCATGACGTAGGCGAGCATTAAAGGCATTTCACTGTGACACCATGGCGGCGCGACCAGTTGCGCCGCCATGGTGTCAGTAAGCTACTAAACTAGACACCATATAGACACCAGAGTTGCTGCACCACACTGAAACAGTATCAAAATGGACCTTAAGTACATGCATCCTAGCTGGTCGCGCCGCCAAATTGGTTGCGCAACCACACGGACACCAGGTGAGTTACTCTCTATAGAGCTGTATACATTTTGTCGGTAACGGCGACTGGTCGCGCCGCCATGGCGTCCCGATGAAATATGGCCTTAAGAGAGGATTCCCCAACATTCACTCCCTAAAGGGATGAATCGGTGACCAAAGTTTGTACGGAGAAACCTATTTCGACGCTGGTGAAGTCACTGGTAGAAGCAATTTTTTTATAATAATGTAAAAGAGTAATTTCATGGGAATCAAATCTTAAATCTTTCGGAGGTGAGAATCGAACCGGAATTCATCGGTAATAGTAACCCAGAATCTGTATCTGTATCCAATGAATAGCAACGTGTACTTCCCAATCATTATCATTATAAGTTCGGTCGAAAGTCGTCCACTGTTGGACTTATTCCCCCCAAAGTGTCGCCACAACGGTCCTGTGCGTCTCGCATCCATCGAATTCCTGCCACCCTCACCAGGTCATCGGTCCAATTTGTGGAAGGCTCGAACACTACACCTTGCAGTACATGGTCTTGTGAAATATGGTATCATATGTATCATATGGGACTTGTGAAATATGGTATCCTCAACACAGTTCTTCACTTACTTTTGCGTTCTAGAGCTGCTATGACACCTTCAAACTATCCCATAGCTTTTACCAAACGCTTTGGGATATATTATGTGTTTTATTATTTGTCAATTAAGTACAATATAGCTGTTACATAGGGCACGGTAACTGCTTGTCATTTGGAGCAATAAATAGCCTAAAGGCATACGGTAACTGGCGTCCAAGAAGTCGTGAGTTTAAACTTAGCCTGTCCAACTTGAGAGCATATTGTAAACTGGCATTTACAAGTTACACATATTGGCGTTGGGTTGTAGATTATATAGAAGCTTGAGGCATGATCATGTACAGTGTGGTCTTCACAAACTTACACACGAAGAGTACTAAACTAACTATCATCATCATCATCATCATTTCAGCCGAAAGACGTCCACTGTTGGACATAGGCCTCCCCCAAATGCTGCCACAATGACCGGTCCTGTGCGTCTCGCATCCATCGAATTCCCAAACTTAAAAACCCAAACCAAACCAAACTGCCAAACTTAAGTGGCAGTGGGCAGGGCACATTGCTCGCAGAACAGATGGTCGATGGGGACGAAAGGTTCTGGAATGGCGACCACGTACCGGAAAACGCAGCGTTGGAAGGCCTCCCACAAGGTGGACCGATGACCTGGTGAGGGTCGCGGGAAACTAACTATATTTTTTAGTAATTAAGATAGACTGCATTAAATCATCTTCGAAGTATTCCCTCATTGAATGTACACGCAGTGCCATGAGTAAAGAGAGATGAAGAAGATTTGCAAAAGCCGCCACCAACCTACCAGACGGTCCATGACCACGACCAGACTGGACTGTACGACTGAGAAGAAGAATAATAATTTTACTAGCTTCAGCCAGGCGTCGCTCGCATGAAAGTAAAAATTGTCATTTTCATTACTTAACATTTTTTATCATGCTCCCGAGATAAAAAAATGTTAATGATGATAAATGTTACTTCTTCACGTTCGAACGGCAGAACGGATTTCGATGAAACTTGGTACACGGCTAGACCGTATACTGTAATAATACATATAATACTTCATATCCCGAGAATATGTTCTATTGGGATAATTTTCTACTATACGCAATCGAAGACGCTGGCAACAGGTTGTAGTAATTAAAAAATGTGTTTAAGTACTAACACTAGTTTTCAGTTGTGTATATGTTGTGGCCAGATCTTAGAAATTGATCATTTCATGACATGGCCAAGTAAAACGTAGAATAAGTACCTCCACGCAATAGGCATCACAGACAGTCCCCTCTGCAGAGCATGTTTGGAGGTGGAGGAGACGATTGCACATGTGCTCCTAGACTGCACAGTCGTAACTGAAATACGTACACGAACCTTAGGGTCCCCGAACTCCCTTACTGATGCCCTGAAAAACCTAAGAGGCCTAATCTGTTTCTGGAGAGAGGTGGGCTGGTTGGAATGAGCCCACCTAGGGTTATGGCCGGCATGGCCCATGTACAATGGTCCACATAGGACTAAGTGCGGAAACCATACCTAAATAGATAGATAGAGACCCCTCCCGTCACCCCGATGCGCCAAACACCCTGTATATACCTACTACCAACCAACTATGGGCTTTGTTCGAAATATAAGTTTTTTTATTAGTTTTAGATCTCTTAATGCTGCTTAACTACTTCAAAATATTCTATTAAGTGAGAACATGCTTTTTTTATTTTACACTTTTTCGTTTTACACTACAATTTGTTTTTTTTTTTAATGAAACAAGCAATGCGAAGTATAACAAAAGAAACTATTTATAGAAGGAAGCTTTCATTGTTGTTTTTAGGTGACCTCGATAAAACGACTTGCATAATAAAGTGACATTGACCTTCCTTCGTTAATGAGTTGGATTAAATCGTCAGATTCTTTTAATAACTTTGTTAAAAACAACATACCCACATCATAGCATAATAAACCTTATAATTTTCCCACTGCTGGGACTCAGGCCTCCTCTCTAGGAAAGGGAATGGGCCGTAATCTACCACGCGGGCTCAGTGCGGGTTGGTAAATGTCACATGTTTTCGAATTTTAGGTTCTAGGACATGCCGGTTTTCTCACGGTGTTTTCCTTTACCGTTTTGAGAGCAGTGGTAATGAAATCAATTGCAAAAAGTAATGCGCCTGGCTGGGTTTGAACTCGAGACCTAAAACTCGTAAGTTGGGTACGCCACCACTGCGCCACCAATGCTCTTAGTGTGCATGATACCACATATTTTCATAAGAGACAATGTTCAAAAAGTCAGCCAGACACCATTAGCTCATAAGCATTACAGCTTTTAAGGCGTTTTAGGATACGTAGATAAGTGCTTGAAGTTTCATAGCATAGCACAGCATAGTCAGCCTTATAATGTTGCCACTGCTGGGACTCAGGTCCCCAGGTCACTAGGAGAGGGAATGAGCCGTAATCCAACACGCGGGCCTAGTGTGGATTGATGGATGTTACCTGTCATAGCACTTAACCTGGACCTTCTCATTCTTCTTTAGATACTGAACACCACAGGATACTAGTTGAACACACAAGATGAACTATTTTTGTCCTTGACTAATACACAGCTCCTATTGTTAAACTTACAAAGTGCCACCACACACTAGTCTGTTGTAACAGTTTCATCATGTTCATTTTAGCCGCAAGTCGTCATTTGCTGCGTAATCCACACTAAAACGTCTCTACATCCACCGGTCACAACTTCTTGCATCTAGTAGACCCCCGCGGCCCTTACCAGGTCATCGGTCTTCCCTATGTGTGTGTGTGTGGTGTGTGTGTGTGGTGTGTGTGTGTGTGTGGTGTGTGTGTGTGGTGTGTGGTGTAACTCTAGAGCCTCTTGGCCGCATCGGCTAATGAGCAGGCAATCTGCCCTGCTCAAAATAATATTAAATTCATAAACGCTTATATTAGAACTTTCAAGGACGCAGCTGCTTGTTTTTTCCCATGATTGTATTCAGGACAGAATTATGAAAATGATTACTTTTATCATAGACTAAACTCGTTAAAAAATAAGAGGTCCGTTATGACACTTGAGAAATACCCTAGAATGTAACTTGGAACGAAACTGAAAGAAACAATAAAATAATAAACGATTACATAGTGTTTAAAAAAAAACATATATTTATTTGGTGCGTTAAATAATATGATGGAATATATTGCGAGTATTCTTTTAGCGTATTTAAGTATTCGTTATGACAGGTGTCAAAATGGGCCTTTTATTTTTTGACAACTTTAGCTACGTGCTACGTAGTGAACTAAACCTTTGCCTAACCTCTAGAGTAAATGCAGGCCCTAGAACACAAAGGGCAACCGAAAGAATACATGGATATGTGTCCAACAGATCTTTCATCATAATATTGTCTACATCACTAGTTAATTAGTACAAATACTTAAAATGCTTATTAAAAAAGGTCTTATTATTATTTATTTAGTCACAATAAATATTATTCATAAACAGCAAAGTTATTAGCGTTCGTTTTTATCCCAAAATGTCGGTCAATTTATGTAAATATTATACAGGCTATTGATTATGAATGAATGAATTGCGATCAAAATGGGAAAACACTGCGCGTAGTATTTTCTAGTAGCAATATAATCAGTAACGGGTACAGATAGAGCCCCATTTATTTGTACTAATTAAAAAATAGTGGTGTATAACAACACAAATCAAAGTTCATCATTTCAGCCGAAAGATGTCCTCTGCTGGATATAGGCCTCCCCCAAGAGGGGGGTTTGCCATAATCGTCACGCTTGGCAGACGGGTTGGCGATCGCAGTTTGGTAGTTGTAATGCACAAAGGATGCTGCTGCCCATTCTCTGGTATGTCCCTCAGTCGCCTCTTACGACACCCACGGGAAGAGATGGGATGGTGTTATTCTTTACGTCCGGACACCATACGGAGCGAAATCAAAGTTAGTTATTTGAAATATCTTTTTTGATCCTATTAAATAGAATATGCCATAACAAGGGACGGTAACCATTGCTGTAACATTTTGTAACGTGTAACGTTTTTAAGAGGACTACACACGAGCTAATCTTGAGTTTATAACATGCAATGCCATGACAGACAATCTAGTGGCAAACGAGCTGTTGGCGTTCCTGCAGCAAAAGCTTGATGTGATGGACGAGGTGTCCGCAATCCAAATCTGCGCAACGAACTTTAACGAGGAAGATATAGCTGCTGCGAAGCTGTTGCTGTTCAGCGTGCTTAATAAGCGCGACCAGATGCCATCCCGCCGGCGTGACGGGACTAAGAAAAGCCTGCAGGATATTATTACGCTGTTCAAGGAGACCGACCCTGACGATGTGCCGACCTTTGTGGCAAAGGAGCTGCATAAGCTCCCTCCAGTCACCTTCGACCACGTCGATGTAACAAGCCTTTTGAAAGACATTGTCTTTCTGAGGGCCAGTCTCGCGGATGTGCTAGCAAAGTTAGATGCATCTCAGAAAACCGTCGCTGATTTGCGTAAGGAATTTAATGAATTTCGCAATAACGCGGCGGCAACTAGGTCATCAGTCGATGCATCGAACGTAAACATACGTCATGGAGTCGGCCTCAATATTTTGTCGCCGAACTTCGCGTCAGCAGTTTCGTCGCCGGCGCATACGTCAATTGCTGAGATTGCAGAGTGCCCCACTCGTGCGCCCTGCAATTCCGTGCCAGTTATCGCGGTTCCTGCATGCAGCGCCGCACGAGCCCTTCGCCCCGTCCCGCTGCCTGTTCTTGCAGCCCCAGCGAATCCGATCCGAAAGGATTTCGCTAGCGTCACCGCGAGCGCCCCTGGCGCTCCTTATCCGAAACCTGTGCCTGACAAGGCAAAGAACAAGGTTGATGATAATGATGTTTTCGTTACGGTGCAAAGGAGGAAGCGTCGAACGCAAACCAACAAGAATCGCTGCGGCATAGCACCTGCAACTCCTAGCGTAGGGCTACGTGCTGCTCAGCCGAACACTCCCGTGTACATCTTCCGCCTGCATTACACCACAAGGGTTGAAGACATCGTGGAGTACGTGCGCCATAAGACGAAGTGCGCACTGAGGGTACAGTTGCTGGAGTCGCACCGTAACGTCAATTTCAAGGCGTTTGTGGTGCGAGTCCCGAACACTTTTCTGCCCGTCATGTTGAAGGAAGACTTTTGGCCGCAGGGCGTGGTGTTCCGTCGCTTCCGCGGACAAGTGCCACAGAACAGCGCAAAGTGAACAAGTGCAGTGTGAACTAACATAGTCATAAGTCTTATTTATTAACAATAAATTGTATTTCTTTTACTTTATATATGTTAGTCTGTAAGGTATATATCTATGGGCCAAGATGCCTGAAAATAAATGATTTATTATTATTATTATTATTATTAAAATGCGCAAAACTTCAGTTAACTAAATCAAGGTAGCTGCTAGAAATGTTTTTAAAAATATAATAAAATTTTAGTACTATAGAAAAATCACAAAGATTCTTCTAAAAAATACTTTTGTCGATTAGAAACCGGACTAATAAAAACTCATGCAATCGTTTTAATTATTTGTCAGATTTTTCTACAAGCAACGTTTTACCTTTATAGAGTTTTAATTTAAAAATAAGACTAGATTTTTAGTAAATCGATAAATTGCTTAATATTTTGCTAGCATTGTATCTTTCGGCATCTCTTTTGTTTGTATGAAGTCTAAGAGTAGCCGCGCTTTAGGTCCCGGATACTAAAGCGCGCGAGCTAGAAAGTATGAAGCTAGATATATTCTATACTAGCTGACTCGGCGAATTTTGTTCCGCTTAACAAGCAATGAATGTAGAGTGTATCTTTCGATATAGCCAACCGATTGCAATGAAACAAAGCCTAAATAATATTCAAAGTTTATAGCTCCCTAGCTAGCTTTATCTCTGTACCTTTAATCGTTCAGTTTTGGTCGTAAAATGGATCACGCTAAAAATTGTGATAGCACTGGCTGTAGTCCTCTTAAGATCGTATTCACACCGCTGTACGTTGCCATAATATTTATAACTAGCTGCCCCGGCGAACGTGGTACCGCCTAACAATCAATGAATGTAGTATATCTTTCGATATAGCCAACCGATTGCAATAAAACAAAGCCTAAGTAATATATCAAAATATACACAATTTTAAAACATAAAATTTATCTACATCGATTTCGTACCTTTTACGTGATGCACGCACAACTAAAAACAGATTTATTACATGTATAGATTTTCCATTGAAAAGAGGTTACACATTACCCCACAGACACGCCCATCTCCAGCCTTTCTCAATAACTTTACTATAGGCGCTTTAGAGCTAGATGATTCAATGCTGACGTAATATTTTCAACAGAACCAAACTATAATTCTGGACTGTATCGGCTAATTGCATCTACAGTTTTGTAATTAAAACAATGAATGCATTGTACGCATGTGTGTCTTACAGGGTGTTTCATTTAAAATCTGTTTGATAAACCTTTTGGGTGGGCCGATGACTGTATTGTAAGCGAACGAGCAGAGGCGTTCTTTGTGAAAAGTTTTTAAGTGGCCCTGCTAATGGGCCTCCCATTGGCAGGGCTAATTATGGCTGCCTAAAAAACGTTGTTTTAAAAAGATTTCAAAATGCTTTAACTCCGTCCGTTTTATTTTTTATTATTGATTGTATTTGTTGGTAAGCGATGATGGAGCACGCTTTTTTAAAAGTTACCTATTCATTCTTGACTTAAAGACCCATAGATTGTAGCTATCAGAAAACACAGACTCCGGCAGGGAATTCCACTTCTTAGCTGTATATCCATTGCATGTGTTTCCAATACATTTTGGGCATATGGTTTTTTTTTTATTTGGTAGGAAAATCATCTTATGACAAATCTCGCTCTTGGGCGGAGCGAGAGAGTGTCAGACTTTTACTGACTAAAAACCCACTCCTGTTCCTTCGTTGCCTTCGTCCCAGGGCCCCGGGTTTCGTTTTCACACTACCCATGGTGGGCATATGGGTGGGATATCCACAATGTACCAGTAGTGTTGAGTTTATAAATAAGAGCAAGGAATAACATAATAATTATTTCCATATACAAACACAATCACATGAAACCATAAGTGAAAACGGTAACCGCAAAACCGAGGAAGTAAATAATGCTTATATCAATATTTCCGATCACTATACGACCAAGGTCAAGAACCCTATTTTTACCTATCTACCTCAAAAGGAAAAACGGAACCTTTATAGGATCACTTTGTTGTTCGTTCGTCTGTGTGTCTGTCTGTGTATCTGTCTGACTGACTGTCAAGACTCTTTATCTTGAGAACGCGTGGAGATATCGAGTTGAAATTAAAACCATATACTCAGATCTGCGTTCCCTTGAAACTGTGAAAAAAATGAAACTTATGAGGTAACGAAAAAAATAGCTACGGCCATTTCGACACTCTCAAGAGAATCAAAATTCATAGGGTACTTCCCGTTGACCTAGAATCCTGAAATTTGGCATGAAGCAAGGTCTCATAGCACAACTTAATATTGGAAAAAATCTGAAAACTGTAAATTTGTTGTTACGTCACAAAAAAAAACATTTACTGCAATTCGGAAAAATCTTCCTAACTCAATTCGGGAACACTCTTTGAACTAGCACTTTTTTCGTTTTAAATAAATTCTTGTGGAAATTCTTCATGGTTTCAAAAATCTCCACAACTAAATCAACCTGTATACGACTCTTCAAATCCAACAAGAAAATTTTAGTCCATCAATTTCTGCGTACATGGGATGATTTCAGTTTCGTAACGTGATCTAGATTTTATTAGTTCATTTTGTGATTGTCTTTAAGTCTTTACAAGGTCCAAATATAGACTGTATTAGGAAGTTCCAGGTTTAAATCGAGATTATTTTGCCCTAAAGGGTGATTATGTAATAATTTCACTGTGATTTTGAAATTCACTGATACCGTAGTGCAGTGATCGTATGTGTGTAGTGAGTGTGCGGTTTTGGTTTGATGCCTAGTTTGGGAAAATGGTAACTGGGTACCAACAATATTTCAGTACTAGCCCGGACTCTGGTCTATCCGATTGATTGTGATAGATAATGCACTGATTATACGGGACGTACGTGTGGTACATGGTATTTATGTTGTGCGGGTCTTCTTAGCGTATCGATGGCAAAACTAGTTAAATTCCTTGCTTGGCCCAGTATTTGGCCACGGCAATGCCGCCTGCTGATGCTGTCATTAGGTTCCTTCATGAACAGGTAACAGAGCACGTGATACAGGAGGAACCTCCTGATGATTTTATTGAGCCGTCGGAGCGTCTCTCTCCTGGACACGAGTTGCCATGGCCAACCTGGAAAACTCTAAACAGACTCCCCGCAAATGACACTAACTATTTTTTTTATTTCTCGTAGTGGCTAATGTAATGTTTTGTTTTGTTTACTTAAATAGTTATTAAGAATACTGTTACTAACAATTTTTGAACCTAGTTGCCATTAATAAAGCTGAAAGCTGAAAAACGCCCACTGTTGAACATCTTCACTGTTGAACTCTCTCAATTGTCACCACAATGAACGATTCTGTACCTCTCGCATCCATCGGATTCCCGAAACCCTCACCAGGTCATCGAACCACCTTGTGGTAGGCCTTCCAACGCTGCGTTTTTCGTTACACGGTCGCCACTCCAGAACCTTTTGGCCCTATCAACCATCTGTTCAGCGAGCAATGTGCCCTGCCCACTGTCTTAAGTATCAAGATTATTCGGGTTATTTCGGTAACCTTACAAAATGGTTACTTTGGAAAATAATCATGTTAAAAGAATATTTTTTAACTTCACCAGTTATCAATAATCCAAGGAATCGGTCCAACAGGATGTCCGCTACTGCAAATTAAAAGTAATTATATTACTAAATTGAACTATTTTTATTGCTACATCTAGACATATTACAAATAACATTACTCACGAAGTATGTAGAGTAATTTTTGGGTCATAACTCAGTAAATACTTGTCAGTTCGTTGCCAAATTTTGCACTTGCCTACTCATTCGCAACAACCTATGATCTAGTGTGAATTATGTGGTACAAGTAGGTATTGTTTTTTTTCGTAACGCTTCGTTTGTTATATTGACCAAGGTTTGATATTTGATATTGAACATCGTGTATTCTGGCATAAATTAATTTTAAATAAATTAACTATTCGTAGTACCTTTTTAGTGTTCCGTAGTCAACTAGGAACCCTCTTTATCTCTTTATTCTTTATTGTACACACAATTTTATATAAACAAATAAAAATAGGACAGTTGATGTACATAGGCGAGTTTAACCCACAACTGGGTTTTCTTACAGCAAACCATATGATTTAAAAGAAAATTTACAAATTTTGAGGAACTTATAGTTTCGCCAAGTCTGTCTGTCTGTCCGTCCGTTCGCGGATAATCTCAGTGACTAGTTAGGATTGGAAAGCTGAAATTTGGCACCAATGTGTATATCAATCACGCCGACCAAGTGGTAAAATAAAAAGTGGGTTTTTATTTTTATTTTGGTACCCCCCCCCCCCCCCCTACATGTAAAGTGGCGAGTGTTTTTTTTTTTCATTTCAACCCTAATGTGTGATATATTGTTGGATAGGTATTTAAAAATGAATAGGGGTTTACTGAAATCATTTTTGATAATGTTATTATTTTCGGAAAAAATCGCTCCAAAGGTAAAATAAAAATGTGTCTCTAACTTTTAAACCATAAGTTTAGAAAATATGGAAAAAATCTCAAAAGTAGAACTTTATAAAAACTTTCTGGGAAAATTATTTTGAACATGATGGGTTGAACAGTTTTTGAAAAGTTGTACAAAATAATTTCTGAATTAATTTTGTAATTTAACCGTACACACCACATATTGTATTATTGTGAACGTAACTTCTTTCAAATAAAAAAAAAAACGCCGGTTTTTAAATTTTTTATTTGGGTATCAATCAAATAACTTCTAGCTCTCAAGATCTCACTTAACACTTTGTCTAAAGTTTTAAGTGTTAGACTTATGCTTAAGACCGGACTGTTAGACTAAGGATGTTTTTAATATCGTTACCTCACAGGACTACGAGTATCATTTTCAGTACTTACTGGATTTTTCGAAAAAGTTACTGTGGCCCTGTAACGCAAAAGGCTACTGAAGAAACATTGATGAGTTTTTGTCAGCATAGACACAGCACAGCATAAGGGCGAAACTGAAGGGATATACACAGGTGTGGTTTAGGCCGTAAAAATCTAAGACGCCCTATCGCTCCACTCTAGATAATTAACCGCTTCAAAAAATAGGCAGACTTCATGCAACAATACAGTCTCTACCAGTCAACCTTTGGGTTAAAAGAGACAACACTGTAGAAGGTATGCACAATAAATAAATAATAGATAATACAAATAGAACAAAGTATCATTAAATTAAGTGGCAAAATAATGATACTTCATAAAAGTTTTTTTATCTATAAAACTGTTTAACCTTTTCTTTTCCCGACTGTGTGTGTTTTCGTAAGTACGTACGTAACTTAGAATCGCCCCAGACCCCAACAAAATGACAGTTACACAACATTGTTCTGTGCACCAATTTTTCCGTACATTTTTGTCACACGAAGTCGTTCATCGTATGTGTATCGCGCAATGTCGTGTGACATTACGGTGCTAGTCTTGTAGGTCATCTGTCAAAAAACCAAGGTGGTCTTAAAGACTGCTTCTGTAATTCTTACATATTGTAAAACCCAAGTCCTCCACCGCGTCTGCCTGTCTGTATCAAAGCGATAAACTCAAAAACTACTGAATGGATTTACATGCAATTTCACTAATAGACAGATCAATTTTTGAGGAAGCTTTAGTTGTACAATACTAATAAGAATTTCAATGACTGGCTTGTTGATCTAATGGTTAGTGGCCCTGACTGCTATGCCGGAGGTCGTGGGTTCGATTCCCACCCAGGGCAAATGTTTGTGTGATGAGCACGATCATTTGTTTTGTGTCTGGGTGTAATTTATCTATACTATGTATTTAAAAACACATAAGTATGTTTATCAGTTGTCTAGTACTCATACCACAAGCTCAGCTTAGCTTGAGACTAGACGACGTTGTGTGACAGTTGTGGAATATTATAATTATATTATAATGATTTCTAAAATCCATGTGTTGCTGGGGCGATTTTACACTTTAATTGAATCAGTTAATTTATAACAATCTTAAATGAAATAGATAGAAAAGCTACTGCTTGTTAGCAGTAAGTATGTTGATCACTTTTAAAACTGTGATTCAAAATAAAGCTAAGTACCCAATTATATTTTAATTTTTTGATAAACAACAATTAAGAGCTCTACATCTCGCATGGTAAACAATAAGGAAATTGTCATAGCCATCAAGAATATGACAAACTTTGCATAAAACGATAAAGAATTTTGAGGGAGTAAATTGTCAGGTGGTCTTGAAGTAAAATTATGAGCAGTTTATCATGCCTCACAAGTCGTCAATGTATTTTGTTGGGAAGAGTTATTTGTTTAACAAGAATGCCTGAAATATCTTTAATTTTATGGGAAACAAGGGCCCTACCATGACGTTTTAAAAACATCATAATTCGTGTGAGAAAGAGAGATGGAGCTATAAAGGCCAAATAGCACTATTTCTTTGTTCCATTAGATTCATGCTCTTTCCAGCCTCTTCTTCCAGCTTCTTCTTCATTCCAGCCTCCTAAATAAGCTGGGTTTCGAAAAGGTTTCAGCGCTGTAGACCACATACATACGCTCCGGTAGGTTATACAGAGGACCGAGGAGTATAACCTGCTTCTATGCTTAGCGTTCCTGAACTAAGAGAAAGCTTTTGATTTGATCGAGACTTGGACTGTACTGCAATCTCTCCAACGGTACCAGATTGACTATCGGTACATCGAAGTGCTGAAGTGTTTGTACGAGAACGCCACAATATCAGTCCGACTTCAGGACCGGACCTCGAAACCTATCCTTCTGCAGCGGGGTGTGAGGCAGGGAGACATTTCTCCGAAACTGTTTACGGCTGCAATGGAGGATGTCTTCAAGGTTCTGGACTGGAGTGGACTAGGCATTAATGTCAATGGCGAGTACATCAATCACCTTCGGTTTGCTGACAATAGTCATAGCTGAGACTACGGAGGAACTCAGTATAATACTCGATGACCTTATTAGAGCTTCCGAAAGAGTGGGTTTTAAAATGACCATGGACAAAACCAAAGTTATGGTAAATAACCATAACCCACTCCGATCAAGATCGGAAACATTGCACTCAGAGTTGTAGACGATTACGTTTACCTGGGACAGACAACCCAGTTGGGTAGGTCTAACTTTGAGAAAGAGGTCAATTGTCGAATCCGACTCGGCTGGGCAGCGTTCCGAAAGCTGCGCGGTATCTCCTCCTCCAACATACCCTAGTGTTTCAAGAAGAAAATCTATGATCAGAGCGTGTTGCCAGTGATGGACATACGGCACTGAAACATGGTCGCTTACATTGGGCCTCATCAGAAGGCCTACAGTCACCTAAAGGGCAATGGAAAGGGCTATGCTCGAAGTTTCCTTGCGTGATCGCCTAAAGAATAAAAATATCCGCAGGAGGACCAAGGTCGCCGTGTGGGCCATGGCCGTCTACTGGGCTCCAAAAATCTTGTAAGTTTGACTGGAAAGGAAAAATAAGTTTATTACTAAGCTATACTCGTAAAACTAAAATCTAATTCTTTGACTAATAAAGCAAAGTATGTGTCTAATACATATTTAAGTAAAATCTTAACACAATATTTAAGTGCACTTAACAAGTATGAGGACGTCCGTTTCCTTTAGTTTTTGAAATTTATTTTAATGTTTCAATGACACATTTCGGTAATTTAAGAGGAAGTACAAATGTTTTTTTTGGAGAGTGTTTGGCGGGATTTTTTTGAGTGAAGTTCTATAGCTATTTAAATTATTCGCAAATTGATACGTTGTAAATATTTTGATACGAAATTGATGTTTTGTATCTCAAGTGTCTGAACCACTGGAGCGTTTGTGGCATTATCGAAAGCGCGATATTGGTAAAATGGGGCTTTATTTTCCAGTGTAAAAATCATCCAATGACATCCTGCGCTTTTGGTTGGAGCGGGAGATTGTGTCAGACTTTTACTGACTAAAAACTCACTCCTTTTCCTTCGTTGACTTTCATACCAGGGACGATACTTCCTTTCAACATCAGACCCTTGGCCCCAGGCATGGAGCTGATAATTTTATTTTAGCATCAAAAAAGCTTGCTGAAATCTGGCTGAGAGCTTCATATTTTAAACCAGCAAGGCTCCTCTTGCCCGTCCTGCAGGGAGGTGTGGAAGCGATAATGCTTGAAAAATGTGAAAATATTTTTTCATTTTTCATAGAAATTACCTATTCTAACCGTTGAACAATGTCAACGAATAAAAAACAATCAATTTAAGTTTTAAAATCACGTTGTCGTATATTATTTAATTCACGCCAAAACAATATCAAAAAACTTATTTAACATTGTTTCATTATACTAACACAGTTGCTTAATTCCAAATGTTAGTTTAACTTTAACACAGATATGCGAATGACATACCAAACACCAAATTATAATATTTAATGTTCGTGAATATTATGTGCACTGTATTTACTACAATTAAATTTCGTTAACAAGGTCATGCACTTAACTACTGTAGTTATATTATGTGCGATTACCATCCATTATAAATTGTCTGCATGACTAGTCAATGATAAAATTGTGGTTAATTTTATTCGACCCATTGGCCATTGGCTGTTGGTTTTTTCACCATACTGAGAGGATATGAGTGGCCAAATAAAATCACCTTCACATTCAAGTCCATGCGTGGATGGATGGCCATTCCATCGAATCTTTTTTTTTCAGCTGATCTTCCGGACCTTGCCGCCATAACAACCGGTCCTGTGCGTCTCGCATCCATCGGATTCCAGCGACCCTCACCAGATCATCGGTCCACCTTGTGAGAGGCCTATCAACACTGCATCTTTCGGTACGCGGTCGCCACTCCAGAACCTTTCCGCCCCATCAACCATATTCTGTTCTGTGAGCAATATGCCCTGCCCAACGCTTCTTAAGTTTAGCGATTCTACGGGCTATATCGGTAACTTTGCTTCTCCTAAGGATATCTGCATCCCCGAATCGATCACGCAAGGAAACCCCGAGCATAGCCCTTTCCATTATCCTTTGGGTGACTTTAAACCTTATGAGCTTTTAGTGATGAGGCCCATTGTGAGCGACACTATTGGCAACACGTACTAGTCATAGACTTTCGTCTTGACATTCTGTGGTATATTGGACGAGACAAAATTGCATAGCTTCTCAAACCTTGGCTAGATGATTTGAATTCGATTATTGGTCTCAATAATGGCCATCTCCATCTTGAACTATTTTTTTATTTATTTTTTTATTTGATGTAAACTAGTGCTTGACTGCGATCTCACCTGAAGGTAAGCAGTGGTGCAATCGTTAATGATGAGGCGCACCAGTTTATTAAGAGCCTAATCACTCTAGTCTTGAAGACACCCTAATTTTTATCGGATGGGAAGACCGCAGCAGGCAAATTGTTCCAGTTCTTCGGTCTTCCCGTCAAATTATAATTTAGGTATATTCAAGGCTAGAGGGAATAGGCTCTTTATAAACTAGTGCGCCTCACTATCAACGATTACATCACTACTTACCATCAGGTGGAATCGCAGTCAAGCACTACTTTATAGCAAGAAAAAATAAAAAAAGTACCATAGTTTCGTTCAAGTGATCTAGACAATAAGCTGTTTTAGAGTTAGTAATGTTGTTCGTATTGTTTTTACGAAAAATAATTGGACTTTTTTATGCAATTTTTTAAAATTATCTACAGCTTTTAAATTATCTACAGGTCCCCAGTGAATAAAGCAGAGGACCCAAAGATTAATGACTAAAGTAATATTTAAAAAGTTCATAAACTACTCTGAGCTTTCGACCGAGACTAACCGATTTTTTATTCCCTCCTGAGATTTCGTTGACGCATCGAATCAAGAATCGAATTAAAATATTTTACGAGGTTCATATAACTTTACTGAGGGATTTACTTGATGGTTTAAAATGTATATAAAGCTGGGAAATGACACTAATTTTAAAAATTACTAGCTGCCTCGGCAAACATTGTTTTGCCATGGGGGAGGGGGTAGGTGGGTAAAAAATGGCCTACGATCTATTCTCAGATCTATGATATACAAACACTTCATGAAAATCGGTAAAATCGATTCAGAGGAGTGACAAGGGATTTTTATACAGGGTGTTTTAACATTTATTTCATATTTTTTACAAATCCTGCTCAAATTGTTGACCTCTGTTGTAAATGCAGGCCCAACATCTATTTCGTATTTCGACAGTTGTTATACGAAGTCATATTTCCTCCTTTTTATGTTTGTTATTTTAAATTTAAAAGTACTCTAATACAATACACGTTTAAATAAAATTAAAATTCAGAGTGTACGCCTTATATATTTAAAAAAAATGTATTTGAATGGAAAACTTGGGCCTTATTTTCATAAAACAATAAAAAGTCGATGAAAAAAAATCCACAGGGAATAAGAAGTGTTTAGGTGTCTTAAAGGACCATTTCAATTTGGCACACGATGCACCAAACACCCTGTGTATCAGAAAATGTATTATAAAGGCAAAATTGGTATGTCTTTATGTACATGTCCTTACCAACGTAGCGCTAGCAAGTGACGTCATATTTTTTGTAATATTTGAGTCAATAATATGTAAATAACTGTATATTTTTTTTTTGTTAACAATAAAAGTTATTAAAAGTTATTATTATGTGTGTATGTTTGTTAAGTATTCCGTCACGCTAAAAAGGTTGAACGGATTTCGATGATACTTGGCACACGGGAATACGTTTTCTTCTCTAGTCGCTGGCGTCTCTCTAACGGACGTGCACAGTGAACTTAAGTGACTCGCAAGATGGATTTCATCAAAACCTCATCAATTTATCAGTCTTTCCCCAATGAGCCCTGGGGCCTAAGTCTGTTATTTTTATAAATTCGTCATTCTACCACGATCCCATTGTCATTTTGCTAAAAGTTAGTAATCTGCTAATTCATAATGATTGATCATTGATCGATCAATGGTCTCGCAATAGAGTTAGAATGACAATATCGAGTTGTCTCGTAAACAATTAAAAGTAATAACTGCACAATGACGTTCTAATGGTAGGTCACTGATCAAAGGAACTGCCAAATTTTAGCAGATTACCGCATAAGTACGTCAGACAATCATTTGTCATTATTTACGAGATTACCATTCTATGCCATTTCTTTCAATAGAGTGTCAGTGGTTGACCATTGGAAAGTCATAATACCATTATATAAGTAGATTACCAAATTCGTCTAAATTAACAATTATGAAGTCAATGATAGACCGTTCTGACACTCTCAAATAGAGTGACTGATTATCAGACCTTCACATTCCAGTTACCGACTGGGCAACACGTTACTTCTTGGATAGACTTTCTGGCGCCAGCCTACTTGTAACGAAATGGAATATGTGTTTCCTGATGGCTACAACCGGGGCATCTTTAAGTCAAGAGTGAATAGGTTACTTCTAGGTAAGCGCGCTCATTCGTCGTTTTTTCAAGTCTTTAATTCGTCGACCACATCGTTGCTTCAGGTGAGATAGTGTTCAAGCTCGAACCTATCAAGAATAAAAAAAAATAACGACTGTCAAAGCACTGTGACTTATGACAGCCTCATATCATGTTCTGACAATTACTGTCTATTCGTGGTTGCCTGGAAAAGATCGCGGAATGCGATAACCTGCCCATTGTATGTGTTTTAGATATAAGTTTTTCTTTGTTATATTTCTTTATGTACCTACAATAAAGTATATAATAAATACATAAAGATCTACGAATGACAACTGGAACCGACGGCTTTATGTGCTTTTCGAGATACGAGGTGTCAGTAATGTCATATTTGCCCAGTTTCGAACCCTCTTGCATAATAGGCGAGTGCCTTATCCACTGAGCCTACCCATCTATACCTACCATCTCTTCTCTCTACTGCTCAAATAAATAAAAAAATATGCATGTAGTAAAACTTCTTCGAGTAATCATTATTATCAGCCCTTTTTTTTTCGGTGGGAAAATCATCCAAAGATATCCTCTTTCCTCCTTTTGGACGGAACAGAAGGGTGTGTCAGACTTTTACTAACTAAAAACCCCACTCCTGTTTTTTTCGTTGCCTTTCATACCAGGGTATGAGTCTTCCTTTCAGAAGCAGACCCTTAGCCCCAGTAGGCTTCGACTCTGCTGGGCTCCTACGCTTTACTGACATCTCCTATCACCGTCAGTCTGAAATCACTACTGTGTGCAGGTAAAATTTCGTTTCAACCATGCTTCCCGGTTTTATGCATCCCTAATCCATTTTACGAATTTCAATGACCCAATGCGCTTATCTCTATGTCTTGATTTATATTTGTAAGGCCTTGGTAATAATAAAAGTCGTGTGTTATACAGAGCTTTCTTATCAAAATACTATTTTCCCTTAGCGGCTTCGCTCACATGAAAGTAGGTTTCTCGATACATGCTAAACGACGTGTTTCATGTTTAGACGGTGAATTTTGGAAAATCAGAAAGAAAGAAAGAAAAACAGTTTATTTGAAAATCCTCTCTTAGTGCTCGCCTACGTTATAAAAGAAAACCTTGTGCAAAGTTTTATATTCTTCGGCTGTGTATTGATATGACAGTCAGTCAGTTTCTCCTTTTATATATACAGGGTTATTTTTAAAACACTGGCAACCTCTCAGAACTATGTTACTAACATCATAAACAAAAACTTTTGTTCCATGACTTTTAAAAAATTATCATCATCAGAGTTCATCAGAGTTTTCATACAAAAATAAAAATATTTAAATTGAACGTTCTAAATATATCGAAGTCTATGCGAAGCAAGCGATAGTACAATAGCGAAGGGGAGCGGAGACCGGGCGGCGCGGCGGGGGTGCTTGATGCGCTTGCGTCGCGTTATACAGAAGAGGTGGGTATAGCAAAGTACAGAGTTGAAATGTGTTAGATAGAACAACCAAATTTTGAAGGTTTGTTTTTGGTAAATGAATTATGTTTTGTAAAAAGTCATAGAACAAAAGTTGTGGTTTATGATGTTAGTAATACAGTCCTGCAAGGTTGTTACGATTTTACAAATAACCCTGTATAGATTAATCTGAGCTTCGACACTAGTGTAAAAGTGTCAGTAGGCAGGTAATTAGCTAAGTTTATCAAGTAAAAGTTCCATCGTGTGTGGAGTACTGCTCTGATCTTTGGGACGGATCTGCCAGATACTAGCTTAATGCACTTGAAGCAATTGAGAAGCGAGCCATTGTTAAAGTTTTGAGTATCGACGCCGAGTCGCTAGCCTGTCGGCTTTCTACCAGTTGCATTTTGGGGAGTGTGCTTTGGAATTGTAGAACTCTAATTCCGCCAAACCCATGCCTTGCCTGTTCTATTATCGGACCACCACACGTACAGCCATGCGCTACCAGTCCATGGTGGTTATCCCACCCTTTTTGTTTTTCATTGTGCGTACAACTGAGGAATGGAATTCCCTGCAGGAGTCTGTGTTTCATCATAGTTACAACTTGAGGATTTTTAAATCAAGAATAAATAAGTTCCTTCTAGGTGAGCGTGCTCCATCGTCGACCACAGCGTAGCCTTACATCAGGCGAGATAGTGTTCAAGAGTGAGCGTGTCAACTGCAAAAATAAAAACACAACAAAAATATGTAATCCTAAAGGTCAATGCTTCCGGCGAGATCTCATGGTAAAATGGCGACAGTAACTGTCGCAACCCAGTGCTAGGCACGCCATAATGGCAGTAAGTCCCCTCTTTGAGCTGACTGGCTGGAAAGACCTCACGGCGTCCTCACCTTCCGCATGACGCAGGTTCTCACTAAGCATGGTCAGTTCGGAAATTTCCTGCACTGGATTCGAGCGGAACGGACGCCCGAGTGTCACCACATTGTGGATCGTAACGAAGGACATGGTGGAGTTTACGGTAGAGGTGTGCCCTGCTTGGGCAGAGCATCACCGTGTCGTGGGAGCGATCGGTGGCAGCGATCTCTCGCGCCGGTACAGGCTATGGTCCGAAGCGAGGAGGAATGGCAGGCGGTTGCCCCCTTCTGCGAAGCAGTAATGCTAGCAAAGGAGGAAGCTGCACGTACAAGCGCCAAAAAGTGGCCCTCACGCCCCAGTTGCCCCGATTTGCGACCACCGTAGGCGCGAGCTTGCGGATGGCGAGCAATGGGTAGCTCACTGTTTAACCGTCCGGTAACCGGCCGGACCGAGCCCAAGTCGTCGACGGTGCGTATTGATCCACGCGCGCCTCAAGGAGATGTCAGCAACTGTAGGGGCCAGCAGGGTCGAAGCCTACTGGGTCCAAGGGTTTGCTTCTAAAAGGAAAACTAGGCCCTAGTATAAAAGGCAACGAAGGAACAGGAGTGCGTTTTTAGTCAGTAAGTCTGATACACTCTTCTGCTCCATCTTGTTCAATCTTCAAATAATCTCATAGATACCCACAAGAGTAAAAGGGTGGCCTACATCGACGAAGCACCAGGTTTCCATCAAAGCGTATCCATCACTTAACACTAGGACCACTGTTCGACATACCACGGCCGAACTAACGACACATAGCGACAATGTCACACATGCATTCAACATCTTTCCCAGATAATTACGATATAATACTAAAACACACCATTGTTGTAAGTAAAAACTAATTAGCGACGACAGCACATCTGTCCATACCTTTTGTTGGAGGTTTTTCCCACAAAAAAGTATAGCTTCGTCCTCTGAGGTCGCTCCAATTACGAGCAAGTACGTTACATGTTTGTTTTTGCGTGTTTAACTACTAAACTGCTGCAAGGTTTTAAGTGAAACTTTGTGTAACCACAGTGGGCCGTGTTGTTATTTTTTTTGCTTGAGGAATGTGAATTAGGCCAATGTCTCTTGGTTTTTATGACTGTTTTGCCCTTCGGGGGATTAAAAAATAACTAAAATACTGTTTAGCTAAGTTAGTATTGATTTGGTATATTTCTTATGTAAATATATGCTTAGAAGTCTACTTAAATAAAAATATATACTACTCTGTCAAGAAAGTACCGGGAAAAGATCAATAATACACAAAATGTCTGTTATTCATCCAAATTTATTTTATCACCTTCAAAGTATACTCCTTTAGAAACGATACCCTTGCGCCAACGAATAATCCATTCATCAAAACATTTTTTAAACCCTGCTTCCGGAATTGAGTTCAGTTGGAACAGTCAACATGACTTTGACTTTTGATCGACTTTGGCGTGGTTTTTTCGGCTTCGGTTCAGTTGGAAGGCGCCACTCCGAAGCTTGTTGACTAGTTTGCATGTCAAACTCGTAAATCTACGTCTCGTCACCAGTAACAATGCGTTTCATGAATGTTGGGTCCGAACTGACTCGTTCTAGCATGTCTTCAGCGACTTTCATGCGATTGAGTTTTTGGAGAAAATTTAGATCTTTTGGGACTAGCCGAGCAGCAACATGTTTCATACCCAAATGATTAGTTAAAATGGTACGGATCGACTCGTGAGATACAGAAAGTTCGGCGGCTATCTCTCTCAGAGTTGAATGGGGATTTTCAGTCACTATTTTCGTCACTTTTGCGATGTTAACTTCAGTTGCAGACGTTGACGGCCTACCAGAGCGAGGCAAATCTTCCATCACATCTCGACCGCTTTTGAACGCTTTGAACCACTCATAAGCACGAGTTTTTGATAAAGTCGATTCACCGTAAGCCTTCTGTAACATTTTCAGTGACTCCGAACACGAAATTCGATGGCGATTGGCGATGCAAAATTTAAGACAAACTCTTTGTTCGACATTTTTGTCCATTATGAAATTCACAATACACACTATATATGATATTACTAAAACCAGCACTGTATTTAATATAAATAACAGATGCAACTCAAACTCCGCGCCAAAATGGAAAACAGTTGTGCCAATCTAACAACTACAAAAAAACAAAAATTTGAATTTGGAACCATAAACAAATCATCCATTCCCGATACTTTTTTGACTGAATGTAGGTAGTTTTTTTTTTCGGTTGGAAAATCATCTAATGACATCTCCGCTCTCGGAGCGGAAGATAGTGTCAGACTTTTACTGATTAAAAACCCACTCCTGTACCTTCGTTACCTTTCGTACCAGGTCCGAGTATTCCTTTCAGAAGCAGACCCTTGGCCTCTGTAGGCTTTGACCCCGCTGGGCCCCTACGGTTTGCTGACATATCCTTGAGGTGCGCGTGGAACAGTACGCGCCGTCGACGACTTGAGCTCGGTGCGGACGGTTAGCGGAAGATCGGACGGCAAGCTACCCATTGTTCGCCGTCCGCAAGCGCCTACAGTGGCCAGAAACCGGGATCAGAATCCCGGCGGTGGTTGGGGCGAATATATAGGTAGTTAATTAAGCTCAACAAAAACTAACTGCTCAAATGCATGTGATTGCGACCATCAATGCCAAACTAATAAATTAATGTAATCTGAACTCTGAACGTATTTATTTATTTAGCACAGCAATATAACCATTAACATTAAAATACGTTAATCCCTTGACTCTGGCTGTTCATAGAACCGTACAATACTACGTGGTATATCATTTTGCATGTTTTACATTGTCTTCACTCTGACTCCCATTATACAGGCTTGCCTATTTTAGGATCCCAATGACCTCAAATACTTATAGCTAAGTACTAATACTTATAAGAAGTGGGTTGCAAGCAGGTGGTGGCCCCTACCATAGCACAAGTTAGTTCCTAGTATAGAATTGGGATTTTTTCTCTCACCCGTTGCGAGCTGCATGTAAGTCTTTCAAATTCTGTGAGTAGTTATAAGTCTGTATTTGAAAGCTTAATCAATTAACGAATTTGTTTTTTTTTATATAATTGGATCCAGTATTTTTGTACAATGTGCAAGGGTACCATTGTGTCATTCATATTTAATAATAATAATTATTATTTTTCTTTCAGGTAAAGCACCACCGTTGCCATTTCCATATAAAAATTAAAAAAAAATATAAAATTGCAATAAATCAAACCAAACTAAATAAAAAACAATTATATTAAAATAAAATTATAATCAAACGAAATAAATCAAATAATCTTTGCTAGTTTAAAATTTAAAAATAATATTTACGACTCAAATATTGCAACGCAAATTGAAATCTAAAATCAAATTTTCCAAAAAAGAAAAATCTTAGTAATAAAATATTCTCGGTTACAAATTCGCGCTCAAAGCTAGCATATATGATTCGTTCAAATCTCTTCATTACATCACTGAGATATATGGCGAGGATGTAACCATAAAAAACGGGCCCATTCATTCACAGGTGACGGGTCCGGAAACGGTACAGTCGGACCCGTTTTGATGCGAATTGATCTGCGGTTTGAATCTCTGATAAATTCGAAGGGCTTTCGTGTGTTTACGTACAGTCAGGAAAATAAATCTTACGCAAAAACGATTTTTAATGTCACCGAAATTAATTGCAACTAATTTCAAAATAGTTCTTGAATGCTAAAGTATTGTCTGCGCGAGGCTTAAATGTATATTTAACTAGTTGCTTTCAGCGGCTTCGGTCACATGGTACTTGAAAATTATCCTCAGGGAATATTTTCTCAAGACAAAAATATCCCATATGTAATTTCAGGATATGTAAGTTTATGTTTGACCAGGAAAAGGTAACAAACATACACATCATCTTCCTGCCCTTGTCCCATCTTATTTGGGGTCGGCGCAACACGTTTTTTTCTTCCATTCTATCCTGTCAACCGTCATACTATTACTAACTTCCTTTTCTTTCATATCACTGTTCACACAATCCATCCATCTTTTCTTTAGGTAACAAACATACACGCAAATAATAAATTATAGTGAGATTTCATTTAAGGCACATCGGTCTTTCCGTTCTTTGATCGTATTTCTGTAAGCCATGTGCGTATTATGTCACACTTTAAATCGTCAACACAATTTGTCAGCAGTTAATCAAGCTTACATGTTATAATTACATTAGCTTGTCTACTGGTCAGTTAATCTTGGAGACTTATGTGTACCATATGAGGCTCTTATGAACTTGGAAATTGCACCACGTGCTGTTTAAACTTTTGAAATTTATAATCCAGCGGTTGTTTAAATATAGTATATATAGTTTGAAAACATTCCAAAAAGGATAGCTGAATTCTTCTCGTAGAGATATATATGTTGTCAGAAAAGTACTGAGCAAAAATATAAATGGCTATATTAAAAGACACAACGGAAGAGCAGTTTGAAAGATTAATCAGCTACAAAGAATACTACTGACAAACCATTTACAGTCACTTTTAAACTCTAAAGTAGTCGGTCAGTCAGAAAAAATTAAGTAAATCTTAATGGAGAGGAACGTGCAAGAAACTTCATGACAATTATAACAATAATGGTAATGGCTGCGGGGCAGAATAGCTTGGCAGTGTCCACTGCTCTCACTTTGATCCATATAATTAAAAATCATGGTACCTATAGGTATCTATAAAGTTTTATCACTAGCATATTGGACGGATGACCCCCGTTACACAGGTTTTCCTAGAATCAATGATTATGTATCTCGGACCTCACCAATTGTACCCTAAATTGAGTGTCACTTTTAATTGTGTAATTACCTATTTTTTACAAGTAACAAACATAATAAACATAATTGCCAGCCTTATAATGCAAGGCTCTCTAGGAAAGAAAATGGACCCTAATTCACCACGCAGGCCCAGTGCGGATTGGTGGATGTCACGTGTTTTCGTTTTTTTTTTTTTATGACATACCGGTTTCCTTTCGATTTATTTCTTCACCGTTTTGAGAGCAGTGTTGGTGAAATAAATCACTCAAAGGAATACGCCTAACTGAATTTGACCCTCGCTACTCTCGGGCCGCTCCCATCTACTCTAAAATTACTCTAAAATTCTAATAAATATTCCTATGTTTAAAAAACCGTTTTAAAAACTAGGTTTTGTTACGGCAGCTCTTACGCGTGGAAAAAACCTATTCAGCCAACTAACCCTGCCAATAAATCCTTATAAAAAGCTAGTGGTAAAGATAGCTATAATCGTTTATTGATTAAACTCTCATATTGCAAAAGGAATACGCCTAACTGGGTTTGACCCTCGCTACTCTCGGGCCAATCCCACCTACTCGCATAAAATTCTAATAAATATTCCTATATTAAAAAAAACTGTTTAAAAACTAGGTTTTGTTACGGCTGCTCTTATACGTGGAAAAAACCTATTCAGCCAACTAACCCTGCCAATAAATCCTTATAAAAAGCTGGTGGTAAAGATAGCTATAATCGTTTTTTGATAAAACTCTCATATCCCAAAAAGAATACGCCTAACTAGGTTTGACCCTCGCTACTCTCGGGCCGTTCCCACCTACTCTCATAAAATTTTTATAAATATTCCTATGTTTAAAAAACCGTTTAAAAACTAGGTTTTGTTACGGTCGCTCTTACACGTGGAAAAAACCTATTGAGCCAACTAACCCTGCCAATAAATCCTTGTAAAAAGCTGGTGGTAAAGATAGCTATAATCAGTTTTTGATTAAACTCTCACATCGCAAGTTGCAGGTAAGCTCCTGATTTATAACGTGAGCTGCCGATGCATCGGAGATTCTGTAAGGGCTCTACTATCAGAATGATGAAGAATTACGTTTTTCTTTTCTACGTTCAAGGGAAAAATTGTTCTCGTTTTAACGTCTTTGTTTTATCATTTTTTTTACAGGTATTTTGAACTTAGTGTTCAGTTGTAGATGTTAGTTAGCTTAGAAAGCTTGACTAAAATTATGCTTTATTTTTATTCAAAAATTTTAAAAAAATCATGATGTTATATAAAGAAGGTAAAAAAAAAATATATATATTTCACATAGGCCTACATGGGCGCTTATAAACAGTCAGAAGCTAGTGCACGGTTCCAAAATGGTCGTTTGCTATGGAGAACCGGAAAGAAATTCCATGGTTACTCTTTTAAAAAAAGTGGCTGATTACAATATTTTCATATTACAGGTCATAAGCTATAGCCTATATATAACCTTTAACAATAAATGGGCTATCCAATTCTAAAATACATTTCTGTTTCGATCTAGTATTTCCTAAGATTCAAACTGTCATCATCACGCGTGAACGGTTAGACCATTTTTTTTTAATTTTCTTTACCAACTTTCTTCGATAAAAGTTAAAAAACTTATAGATTTCGCTTTGTCTCTGCATACAACGCAATCACTAAGTGTTGTGAATGTTCCAAAAGTAACTTTCTAAATGTGAATCACCTGCCTTACTTGCTTCATTCTCACCCAAAAACAAAGTCATTGAAACAATATAACCTTTTAAATTTTATTCATAGGCTTTAAAGATCATCCAGTTCCTCAAAATGTCACTGTAATGATACTTTGATTGTACAAATAAAGTAAAAACCGTTTAAACCTGTCTCAACAGTAATTTAATAAACACCAAATTAACATTACAAGTAATTACCCTAAATACATTTTAAAAAATGAAGCGACACAGTACCGAAATTTTAACCGTTTCATCATTATGTCAAAGGTGGGCAAGTATTTCACGCCAGAACAGCTGCTCAACCTTTATAAAGCGCAAGTTTGATCGTGTATGGAGTACTGTTCTCATCTGTAGGATGGGTCTGCAAAATACCAGCTTGATGCACTAGAGTCGATTGAAAGACGAGCCAAGAGGATCATCGGCAATGATGCACTTGTGGAGTCGAAGCTACAAAGCCTTGGGCATCGATGCCGAGTAGCTAATCTGTCGGTTTTCTATCGTTTACATTTTGGGGAGTGTGCACAGGAATTGCACAATCTAATTTCACCAAGTCCGTTCAATCATCGGACCACAAGACGTACGGGTTGCGCCACTGGTACATGGGAACACATTTATTGTGCCTAAGGAGTTGAATTCCCTACCGGACTCTGTTTCTTGATAGCTACAACAACAACAAAGGGGTCTTTAAGTCAAGAGTGAATAGGTTACTTCTAGGCAAGCGTGCTCCATTGTCGGCCACATCATCAATTACTATTAGGTGAGATGGTGGTCAAACGCCAGCCTATCAATAATAAAAATAAAATAAAACAATGCCACACTTTTTTAGGGTTCTGTACCCCAAAAGGAAAAAACAGAACCCCTATAGACACACACTTAGTTGTCACTTAGTTGTCTGTTTTTCTGTCAAGACTCTTTATCTCGAGAACGCGTGGCGGTATCGAGTTGAAATTAAAACCATATACTCAAGTCTGCGGTTCCTTGAAGCTGTGAAAAAACTTCTAAGTAAACGAATAAAAAGATACGGCCGTTTCTGTCACAAAAAACGTATATTTCGCCACTCTCAAGGGAATCAAAATTCATAAGGTACTTCCCGTTGACCCAGAATTCTGAAATTTGGCTTTATGTCAAATTTGAGCAATGTCTTATAGCACAGGTATGGGAATAAATCTGAAAACAGTAAATTTGTTACATACGTCACAAAAATAAATACTTTTATCAAATTCGGAAAAATCTTTGAGACTCCATTCGGGAATTGTAGTTTGTTCGGAACTCTCAGTGCTTGACAGACTCGCACTTGCCCAGTTTTATTTATGACATAAACTAGTGCTTGACTGCGATCCCACTTGATGGCAAGCAGTGATACAATCATTGATGGTGAGGCGCACTAGTTTATCATAGTATATTATAGAGCCTATTCACTCTAGTCTTGAAGACATCTAAAATATAATCGGATGGAAAAATTGGAGTAGGCAAAATGAACCAATGTAGTCTTTAACCGATTTCAGAAAGAAGGAGGTTCTATGTTCGGCAGAATGTATTTTTTTTTATGTATGTTCACCAATTTCTCGGTCAATTGAAAACGCGGTGGAGGTGTGCCCCGCTTGGGAAGAGCAACGCCGTGTCCGCGTGGGCGGTCGGCGGTGGCAATCTCTCACGCCGGGCCTTGGTACAGGCCATGGTCCGGAGCGAGGAAGAGTGGCAGGCGGTCGCCTCCTTCTGCGAAGCAGTAATGCTAGCAAAGGAGGCGAACGATCGCGCGAGGCAACGGTCCTCTCGCCCCAACCGCCGCCGGGATTACGATCCCGTTTTCGGCCACCATAGGCGTGGGCTTACGAACGGTGAGCAATGGGTGGCTTGCTGGCGCGTACTGTTTCACGCGCGCCTCAAGGAGATGTCAGCAACTCGGGCCTAGCAGGGTCGAAGCCTACTGGGGCCAAGGGTCTGATTCTGAAAGGAAGACTCGGCCCCGGTACGAAAGGCAATGAAGGAACAGGAGCGAGTTTTTAGTCAGTAAAAGTCTGACACTATCTCTCACTCCACCCAAGAGCGGGAGATGTCATAAGATGATTTTTCCAACGAAAAAAAAAAACACACGATCACAAACTTTCGGCTTTACAATATTAGTGTGATATTATTATTCAGCACTCACACATGCACACACATTATTTTGATGAAATAAACAGTATCAGAATGAAAAGGTTAAGTTAAAACATTCCTTTGCCACATAACGGGCTCCTGAAATTTTATTTATTGAACGCTTCTTCACTTTTGAAAGGAATGCGGAAGGTAGAGGGTCGGGTAGTGAGGGAACGGACATCGAAAAAACGCCCCGGGCGTCGAGAGTCGCAAAATAATTTCCGGCTACCGTAGGCACGGGCTTGCGGACGGCGAGCAATGAGTAGCTCGTTGTCTGCCTGTCCAATAAGGAACGGTTAAAAACACCAAGCTAGCCTCAAGGAGTTGTCAGCAAAACTGAAGATATCCAGTATGGCCGATGTCCGCTAGGTTCACAGGGAAATTCTGAAAGGGATACCATAAATCGTTCTACTTGGAGTGAGAGGAGTTATTTGATGATTAAAGAGAAGCCACATCCTACAACTGGGACAAGGCCAAGTTTTATGAAAATAATACTGGTCAACTGCGAGTTGGACTCGCGCACTGAGACTTTCATACAAACTTACCTATGTAAATAGTTCAATTCCCGAATGGAGTCTCGAAGGAAAAAAACTACCCGAAAGGAAAAAAAAAAATGACATTTTTTTTTGTGACGTAACAACAAATTTACTGTTTTCAGATTTATTCCTATACCTGAGCTATAAGATCTGGTTTCTGCGACATAAACAGTCGTATCTTTTTTATCTTTAACTTAAAAGTTTGATTCCGCAGCTTCAAGTGTCTGTAAATTTGAGTATATGGTTTTAATTTCAACTCGATACCTCCACGCGTTTCCGAGATAAAGAGTCAACAACGACAGACAGACGGACAATAAAGTGATCCTATAAGGATTCTGTTTTTTCCTTTTGAGGTACAGAACCCTAAAATATCTCAACGAAGTCTAATAAATGATAATATTAGATGTGGAAGATTGTTGTTCGATTCCCACCCAGGACAAATGTTTGTGTGTGTGAGCACGATCATTTGTGACATCATATGATCACAATTTACGACCTTCAAGATGCGTATCCTTTCTATACTTCAATTGTAGATATTCACCCAGAGCAAAAATACCTTTACCCAAAAGTACAGCAACAAAAAGTAATTAAGATCCGCTCACAAAGCATTCCTTTCCGAATGCATGTGACTGTACGAAAGGCATGTTAAGCCAGATATATCGCGATCGCAGTGAGTTCGCGATACTATCACGAATCATGGGCGCTGATACCTGCGAGCATCTACTATTTGTTGCACCGATTTGGGTTTCTAGTATTCCTAGCGAAGATGATGTAATTGAGGTTATTTCAATTGTAATATTATTATTAGTAGTAGCTAGCCTATTATGCCCAGCTGCTGGGTGAAAGCCTCCCCCTCTCCCTTTTCCTTCCTTTTGACAGGCCTGTTGGTTTAGTGGTCAGTGGCCCTGACTGCGATGCCGGAGGTCGTGGGTTCGATTCCCACCCAGGACAAATGTTTGTGTGATGAGCACGATCATTTGTTCTGTGTCTGGGTGTAATTTATCTATATATGTATGTATTTAGAAATATATAAGTATGTTTATCAGTTGTCTAGTACCCATAACACAAGCTCTGCTTAGCTTGGGACGGCGTTGCACTAGCTTCTGACGTTTTATAAGTGCCCATGTAGGCCTATGTGAAATAAAAATCTTTGACTTGGACTTTGTTGTATGATAGTTGTGGAATATTATAATATATATTATTATATTTTCCAAATACGTCTGTTCTCGGTCATTGCGGACCAGTACCTCCGGTAATTGTTACGTTCATCTCTTAATTTTCGCCTTGCTTTACCGCGATGTCGCCTTGCATTTAATGGGACCCAATAAGTGGCTCTTTTAGCCCACAGCTCATCTGACATTTGGCAGACATGTCCAGCCCAATCCCACTTTAGAGTAGCAGCTTTTCTGGCAACATATTTTATCTTAGTTTTTAGAAAATTATGGTCATGTGCGTTCTCCCTAAACTTATCTACGGAGCACAAACTTGGTCCTTGACGCTTCAGCAGAGGTTCAAGCTTGAGGTTTGTCAGCGTGCCATGGAACAAATAATACAATTGTAGAACTATAACGAAAAAGGCTTACAAAAAATGTATAATTTTAATAAACTACAAAAAGAAAAAAAAAATAGAAAATATGCTTCTTCCTCGTTTTCTAATTGACGTTTAAAAATTCAAATACAGAATAATAATTCATGGGTATTTCATAAAATTCTGACTCAACGAACTGTTATTACCATTTCCGAACACTAAACATGCACGTAATTATTTTAAAAGGCACATAAATACTTCACAAAAGTGTAAATAATTAACTAAGCATTTGTTTTTTCCAGTACTTAAGAGTTCTTTAAACTTTACACAACCCAGCGCCCACTATTCCCTGGTATCGAATCGCCAAACTTAAGTGGCAATGGGCAGGGCACATTGCTCGCAGAACGGATGGCCGTTGGGGCCGAAAAGTTCTGGAATGGCGACCACGTACCGGAAGACGTAGCGTTGGAAGGCCTCCTGCAAGGTGGACCGATGACCTGGTAACGGTTGAGGGAGTACGATGGATGCGAGACGCACAGGACCGTTCATTGTGGCGACACTTGGGGGAGGCCTATGTCCAGCAGTGGACGTCTTTCGGCTGAAATGATGATGATGATGACTGTTATTTTGTCATCTGCAGCAATTTTGACACAATTCATCAAGTCCACACCACAATCAAAAACCACAGTACCTATCATAAAGTTTATGGCGGTAAGTCTCCTCTTTGAGGCATGGTTGGAAAGACCTCACGGCATCCTCATCTTCCGCATGACGCAGGTTCTCACCGAACACGGTTTTCGGGAAGTTCCTGCATCGGAGGAGCAACGCCGTGTCCTCGTGGAGGCGATCGGCGGCGGCGATCTCTCGCGCCGTGCCTTGGTACAAGCCATTGTCCGGAGCGGCAGGAGGTGGAGGAGGAGTGGCAGACGGTCGCCTCCTTCTACGAAGCAGTAATGCTGGTAAAGGAGGCGGCTGATCGGGATGATTTTCACACACATTAAAAAAAAGTACCTATTATATACGACGAAAGTATAAGAAAAAGAAATATATATAAGACGAAAATTTATGAGTGTGTATATTGTATACTTGTTAGGTACATACTTTTTCACGCTAGAATTATTGAACTGATTTCGGTGAAACCTGGTACAAGGCTAGACCATATCTTGGGACATTGGGTACTTTTTATTCCGGGAGTTTGTTCTCTGAGGATATTTTTTTACAATTTTTCGGGAGTATACTCCCTTGAGATATTTTTTCTTACTATACTCCATTTCATTAGGTATTTAAGTAAACGTAAACAATCTCGATATGTCTTTTTTTTTAAAAATCGTAAAGAAGACATACAAAGTTTATTTTTTAGTTAATTACCTAACATTGGTTTAGGTATACTAATTGTAAACATTTTTAGATAAAATTTTTTGACAAGGTATTAATCTTTACATTTATTTAAGTACCTAAAGAAACGGAGTGTACCTATATCTCGGGAGTATGTTGCGTTAGATTTTTTTTTTTTACTATATCGTGAGTATATTTCCTTGGAATATTTTTTAGGGTTCCATACCTCAAAAGGAAAAAACGGGACACATATAGGAATGGACAACAAAGTGATCCTATACTTTGTTGTCCGTCTGTCTGTCAAGACCCTTTAACTCGGGAACGCGTGGAGGTACCGAGTTGAAATTAAAACCATATGTACTCAGATTTGCGTTCCTTTGAAGCTGCAAAAAAACCATACTTCTGACATTACGAAAAAAAAATATACGTCCGTTTATGTCGCAAAAAACGTGTATTTCGACACTCTCAAGGGAATCAAAATTCATGGGGTACTTCCTATTGGCCTAGAATCCTGAAATTTGGTATGAAGCAAGGTCTCATAGCACAATAATAGGAAAAAAACTGAAAACTGTAAATTTGACACACAAACAAAAAAAAAACTTTTTTGTGATTAGGAAAAATCGTCGTAACTCAATTCGGGAATTGAACCGTTTTCATAGAGCGCGAGTCCGACTCGCACTTGCCTGGTTTTTTTTATATCCTGGGTATGTTTCCTTGGAATATTTTTTTATTATCATGCGTTTGCAGCCGCTGGTATCAGTTAGTGGTTTATATTTTGAACGTTACCGAGTTTCCGTGGTACCGGTTGATACTAGTAGACAAACGTTACTCCATTTCAACCGTGCGCTTTGTTTTCGATCTCGATCTACATACGATACGCTACATTTTTAAACTCTGCAACATTTTCGTTGGGGGAAGCGGAAGAAAAATATTGGAATGTTGTTTTTTTTTTTTTGTTTACAGTTTGAATATTGTAGAATAAAATAATGCTTTGGAATAAAAACTTCAAGCCTTAGGAGTCACTTGTTTGCGAGATTGATTGAAGTTCGAGTTACAGAAACCCTGCAACGTAAAGAGTACCTAAAGGAACAGAAGTGGTGTGTGAGATTTTTAATTAGTAAAATTAAAAATCTCACACTCTCTGTCATTCTACCTGTAGTGGGTTAAGTTATTTAATAATTTCTTATTACCTCAAAATTCAGCAAAAATATTGATGACGATGAAGTCTTAATTTTAACATGGCTCAATAATATCTGCTTCAGTACGCACTACAACTTACTGTTGTCTTATTTTTCTCCTTTGTTTTTATTATCAATTGTGCTTTTTTTATTATTATTATTTTACAATTTGATATTGTAGATTATTTTTATTTTGCAATTTGATTTTTTTTTCTATTAACTTTTGACATCAATATTTACTTTACAAAGTATTAGGTACATTTTGTTAATTATATATTTCCTTTTATTATTGTGAACGTGAGGTCAATGTTGATTGTTTTTTTTCCTATTTGAGTATATTCTGCGGCCTACCCAAATGTCCTTTCCTTGGTATTGTTCGGCAAATCGTTGAGCTCCTTAGTAGTCCTGGGTTGAGCTTTACGAATACTGACAAATGCTTGCACTGACTGGACAGATCCACTCAAATCTGCATGGTTCTTTCTTCAAAAGACCATCTCAGACAAATCTGCACTGTTCTCATGTGATTTGACAATTACATATTAACTGTATGGGCTTTAAAAGAGACTTTGTCCCCTGAGTTTGTTTCGGTGTTTCTTCTCAGGGTAGTCAGCTAGGAAACACCGGCCTCATCTAGTTTAAAATGACGAAAAAAACATTTTCGTGTGTTTTTTTAAACCTACTTACAAAATAAATATCATTTATCATTTATTTATCAATAAAACTAACCATACGCAATCCTTGACGGCGCGTACTTTTCCACGTGCGCATTATGGAGATGTCAGCAAACCGTAGGTGCCCAGCAGAGTCGAAGCCTACTGGGGACAAAGGTCTGCTTCTGAAAGGAAGACTCGGCCCTGGTACCAAAGGCAACGATTGAACAGGAGTGGGTTTTTAGTCAGTAAAGTCTGACACTATCTCGCACTCCGCCCAAGAGCGGGGGATGTCTTTGGATGATATTGCCATCGAAAAAGAAAACCGTGAACAACAATGGCAATGACTGTCTATTTTTTAAGAACATTTTCAGAAATTTATACCATTTGGGACAATGATAGATTTCTTTTTCCTACTCTAGGGTGGAGTGACAGGGTGTGTCAGACTTTTACTAAAAAAAATCACTGATAGGCTATAACCTTGATTAGGACCCGTTACTAAGTTATGTTAGGATACTAAAATACTTCTTAAGCGGGCATAGCCGCCGGCGGAAGTTAGGTTTACTAACTTTATTATTAAGTTTATTCATAAAAACTTTGATTTTTTGGCAACTGAAATATTTTTGAAATTGTTGCGTACATTATAGACGGATAACTTAACTATTATCTACTTCAAAACTAATTTATTCAAGGTGTTCATTGTAATATTCAGTAGCAACTAGTAAATAAATTGCCTTATTAATTAATTAAGACTATCGTAACATGAAACGTAGATATTAAACATAATAATTATGATAATGAATTGTTTTATGTTGTGAGGAAATAAGGCAGAACTAATTTGGATTATTACAATGGTCGTAATTTTTTGTTTGCTGACGTTTTGGTTAACGGTCAAACTTGACCTAAAACTTGCCTTAGATATTTAATCAATAACTAGGTACTTCGAAAAAGTTACCTAGCAAATCGTGTATTGTACGTGTGTGAATTTCCCAAAGGTAAACCCGGGGTCCTGTAACGCAAGGCAAATAAGGTGTAGCGACATCTGTGGCGTCACATTAAGAACTAGTCCTGCATCGCGCAATCAAAGTTCTCCGCGTGATTAGAACATATAGAACAGCCCGAAATAAGCTTTTGGGCAGTTGCCCACCAGACAAAACCACCCATCTGGCAGGAGGATCCTCCCTTTTCAACGGAGGTTTGCGGGACTTTACTCTCAGTTCCTTATACCTCCAAAAAGGAACATAGAAGTGAGTTTTAGTCAGTAAAAGTCTGACGCATAGAACGAGAAAAGTCATGGGATAGTTTCACACCTTAAAAAAAAATGTTTATAAAGCACCCACGATACAGGATTAAATTCTTAGTGTGACATAACGCTTTTTGAAGAAGAAAAATAAAGTTAGTGGATTAAAACTGTATGATTAGGAGAAGAAAACGTAATCAACCAGGCTCAAGACACATTTACACAGACTAAAGTATTTTTAGGGCATAGAAATATTTGTTGAGTGCAGGAATCGTGCGCGTATTCGCGACACGCAGTGTAGCAGCCACATGCAGGCAACGTTGTTTAGAACTATGTTAAGAACCATTTTAAATAATGAAGCCTGGTCAGTGTTAGGTTCTGTGTTCATTAAAATAGGATTATTTTAAGTAAACAATAATGGATCAGAATTTTGGGCTGTAAAAAAGACGGATGAAAAAAGATTGCATGTAGCGGAGATGAGAATGTTGAGATGGATGTGTGGTGTGATGAGAATGGATAAAGTGAGAAATGAATATATTAGAGGAAGTTTGAAAGTGGCGCTAGTGACTAAAAATTTGAAGGGGAATCGTTTGTCTTGGTGTGGTCATGTAAAGAGGAGAGATGAAACACATGTTACTAAAAGAGTTATGAGTATACATGTGGATGGGTGGAGAGGGAGAAGGAGGCCAAAGAAAAGATGGATGGATTGTGTGAACAGTGATATGAAAGAAAAGGAAGTTAGAGTATGACGGTTGACAGGATGGAATGGAAGAAAAAAACGTGTTGCGCCGACCCCAAATAAGATGGGACAAGGGCAGGAAGATGATGATATTTTAAGTAAACAATAAAATTGGGAAGCCGGAAGTAAGCGTTTATTAAAATTAGCTCGAATCGATTACACTAGATATTTTACATTATTTGATAATTATATAGTGTTTTATCGCAATAATTAAGCAAAATTACGTACGCTAACAATTAAGATAAAATCTACATATTATTTAATTAAGTATGCCCTACAAGCCCTTCTATAATAAATACAATATAACCTTGAGAATTGATAAATACACTTTGACTTTGACAAAATAACAAAAATTTAAGAACAAAAAAAATAAGATTAATGATGATTTAATCATAAAAGATATCAAACTACATCGTAGGTAAATCGTAATTAAAGCAATTAAAATTAGATAATTGTATTTTTTACCATAAACTAGTCATAGACTCGTTTTTAGGGTTCCGAACCTCATAAGAGAAAACGGAACCCTTATAGGATCACTTTGTTGTCCGTCCATCTGTCTGTCTGTCTGTCAAGACCCTTTATCTCAAAATGCGTGGAGGCATCGAGTTGAAATTAAAACCACAAATCTGCGGTCCCTTGAAGCTGTGAAAAATCAAACTTCTAATTTAACGAAAAAAAATGCGGCCGTTTATGTCGCAAAAAACGTACATTTTAAGCGTCTCAAAGGAATAAAAATTCATAGGGTTATAATACTTCCCGTTGACTGAGAATCCTGAAATTTGGCACAAAGCAAGGTCTTATAATATAGATATAGGAATAAATCTGAAAACCGTAAATTTCTACTGACTTTTTTTATAATTCGGAAAAATCTTCGTTACTCAATTTGGGAATCGAACTGTTTTAATAGGTAAGTTTGTGCGGAACCCTGAGTGCGCGAGTACGACTTGCCCTGTTTTTCTACCTCCTGAGAACCATCAATTTGCTCTTAGGTGTGAAGAATTGGGTACGGGAATATTATATAATGAATTATTTTAAAGATCCGTTATCGTTTTCAACAGACTTAAAAAAAGAAGGCGGTGCTCAATTAGATTCTATGTTTTTTTTTTTAATGTTATGTCAGAACTACGCCGCAATTTTTTTTTTAAATAAGTTAATTTTTTGCCCGTATTCATACCGGTCTTCATGATTCTTCTGTCAATTTATGTGCATCGTGGTTTTTTCTTTACATCCAGTTTGTTGGTTGCTCAATGATCATCTCCTTCCAAGAAATGTCACTCTTTTTTGAATTCATCTATCATTTTCTGTTTTTTCCTACTTTTTAACGGACTTCAAAAAAACAGGGGTCGTATTTTTTTTATGTTTGTTACCTCAGAACTCCGTCGTTTATGGACCGATTTGCAAAATTATTTTTCCCTTATGCTTTCAGATTGGTCTTATATTTTTTTTATAAATCCAGTTCTGATGATGGTATCCATGAGGAATCGAGGGAACTCCTAAAATATTATAGGCAACCATATGGTGATTTTAGTATTTTCATCGATAACTTAAGCGATTACAATCAAAAAGTAGCATTTGATAAAGTGAAACTGATGAAGAACTGATGAAGGTTTTTATGTAACTTTCAACTTTGATAATCAATACTTTCTTCACGAAATATTCCTCATCCCTACTCATGACATGCCCATACAATTTTATTAAATAGGAAAATATCAAAAACGATCTGAGTGGAGTAATAGAAATTTACTAAACCACCTATATTCCCTCAGTAACCTTTAACCTTCTAGGGCTGTGATGACGTATTCAAACAATCTTGAAAGGCAAGCATCAGCCAAAGCGGGCCCCTAAAACAGTGACTTTCTGAAGCCTACTCCTCGGTAACGGCTAGGTCTAAAAGTTTGAAAAAAACAAAAAGGTTTTTTATAGATTCATCCTCATCATATGATTTTTTCGTAAGATTAATACTTTTATTTTTTCGCTTGTTTTCTCTACTCCTTTCCAACGGCTTTGATTTTTAGAAAAATGTATCCAAAAAATAAAAAAAAATTGCTGGCTAAGTGTTCTTCAGAATGTACATAGCATATGCAAATCAATCAATATTTCGCAAAGAAAATGGATTAAAAGGTCAGGGGCTCTATCCGGGTGCAGCTGGTCGGAATTAAATGCACAGATACTCGTACATAGTATGTGTCAGTCTAAAATCTCATGGCCCTGAGGCTTGTGAAATGCTCATATCCTCCAGACCAAATTATTGACCGACTAATTTATTCGCCAGCTTAATTCTACTCGATATTAGAAAGGAAACATTCTAGCGACCAGGATTGCACATGCACAATGCATTTTTATGCACCTAATATTGTTAAAAATCCTTGAAATTAATAAAAAAATAACTTGAATAGGCTATCTACTGGATAAAAGCTATCACCGAGGATTGGCAGAGCTACCAGATTCAATTGATTGATTTTTTAGAACCAGGGGAGGAACTGCCAAAGCTGTGAATTCGGGCTTATACGCTCCCTGTCGCCACTTCAATTATTATTGTGCTTTATTACAATGTTGACCAGTCTATATTGTCCTCTCTTACCCATTAATATTTTATTTTGAAAACAGCGTGTTTGGAGGACATGGTAAAGTATACGGTGGCGGTGTACCCCGGTTTAGCGAAGCACCACTGTGTCCTCGCAAGGGAGATCGGTGGGAACGACCTCTTGGCACTGGGCCCTGGTAAAGGCCATGGTCCGGAGTGAGTTTGAATGGCAGGCGATCGCCTCTTTCTGCGAAGCAGTAATGCTAGCGAAGGAATCGGCCACATGCGTGAGGGAAAAATGAGTAGCTCGCATTCCAACCATCCGGTAACTGCGTCCGCGAGCCTGCGCCCACGGTGTATATCGGGATTGAAATCCCGGTGGCTGAGGCGCTCCTTTGCTAGCATTACTGCTTCACAGATGGGGGCGATCGCTTGCCATTCCTCCTCGTTCCGGACCATGGCCTGTATGTACAAAGGCCCAGCGTAAGAGATCGTCGCCACCGATCGCACCCACGAGGGCACGGCGGTGTTCTGCCCAGGCGGGGCACACCTCCACCATATGCTCCACCGTGTCCTCCAGGCGGTCCACACAATGGTGACACCCGAGCGTTTCTTCCGCACGAATCCGGTTCAGGAACCTCCCGAACTTACCATGTCCAGTGGGGACCTGCGTCATGCGGAAGGTGAGGACGCCGTGAGGTCTTTCCAGCTATGCCTCAAAAAGAGGACTTACCGCCATAATTATGGCGGGTCCAAAGTTTGATAATTTGGGAATATCCCAATTCCATCAAACTTGCAATTTTTTATTTGCTAAATTAAATTCTTTTTTAGCTTTCATAAACAAGTATGTTTATTTATTTTTTTAATATCTTCATCAGCATCAAAGTTATAAAGCTGCAAAGCTGTTAATAAGAAAATAAGAAAAATAAGTTCTACGTGGACTTTGCCCTCAAAGTCCATCACACCCGTACGGCCGTTGAAAACAGCATTTTTATATTTATTTAAAACTAGCTGACCTGGCAAACTTCGTACCGCCCAATAATAAGGATAACGCCATCTACTGGCATTACCGGAACAGCATAATTCATTTTATAATGACATTTTAATTAGAGATGGCGTTGTATTCGGATTTTTTTCCCATTTTTCTCCCTCCTGCCCCAAGTGTCGCCACAACAAACGGTCCTGGGTGTCGCAACCGCCGTATTCCCGTAACTCTCATCAGGTTATCAATCCACCTTGAGGAAGGCCTTCTAAAGTTGCGTTTTCCGGTGCACGGTCGCCACCTTTCGGCCTCATCGACCATCCGTTCTACGAGCAATGTGCCCTGCCCACTGCCACTTAAGCTTAGCGATTCTTCAGGCTATGTCAGTGACCTTGGTTCTCCTGCGGATATCTTCATTCCTGATTTATATATACCTATTGGAAATCCGAGTTTCATGGATAGATAACCTTGCTTCTTCTGCAAATCTCCTGATTTGTATCCATTATACAATGCTTTTATTCCTCAGTCTAACCTAACGGACTTCCCACTGAAAATTATCACTAATTATCGCCAATTAATACCAGAAATAACCAAAGCTTACTGAGTGCTAAATCGAATCTTCACGGCAACTATGTCAAGGGTGAACAGTGGCCATCAACAGTAGCGAGAAACAAAGGCTTTGTGTCATTTTAGTAGAATTAGCTAGAAATAGTAACAATGCGAAGGATGTGTAATGTATGGCAGGAAAAAAGGATGGCACACCAGAATCTAGGACATAGCATAGCAACATGCTACCTACTGCTGGGACTCGAGCCTCCTATTTAGGAGAGGGAATACCGTAGTTGTCCTCGAGGTACCAATGCAGCTTGGTAGATCTATATATATAAAAGGAGAAACTGACTGACTGACATATCGACGCACAGCCGAAACTACTGGGACTAGGAGCGTGAAATTTTGCACAAGGCTTCCTTTTATGACGTACGCGAGCACTAAGAGAGAATTTTCCAAAATTCACCCCCTAAGGGGATGAAAAGAGGATCCAAAGTTTGTATGGAAACACCTATATTCACGCGAGCGAAGCCGCTAGTAGAAGCTAGTAAATGATGAATAAAAAATGTTAATTATTTAGAGATAATGTTTTTGACGTGGGCGCTGATGTTGATAGAATCTCCAATAACTTTCCTGGATGAAGCTCAAGCATACCCACGTTTCGCACTATCGTCGGCAAGTTACATCCTACCTGCTGCAGCAGGACACACAGTAAAGATCGTTGATCAATCTAAACTTATAACGAGTCCTAAGTGCGGTCCTGTAAGGAGTGCGTCCCTGGTACCCCTCTTACCCCGTCGTTCGATACCCCGCCACCCTCTGTGCCCTGTCCGCGCGCGCGCACCCCCGCCAGTTGACGAAAATCCCTTGCACCGGTCACCTGTCGCTCGTGTATGCGCCCGCGCCCTAATTTTATGTAACGGGTTGTTCATTAAACGTTTTCCAATTATTTCTCGAGTCACGCATTTTATTTTGAACCGATGATATACCACGTTATACTGGCGCCCAACGTGGGGCCGATGTTCTAGACTGTTCGATACACGTGCACGGGACTTTTAGTGAAAACAATGCCGCCGCGTAAAGTTCGTAATAACGAATCTAGTTCGGACGATGAACCTGTGTCTGTGACGGAGACACCTGTGGCTCCAGTGCTTATGTCTGAAACTCAGTTATCGTCGCTCCTGGCCGCCTTCTCTTCGGCACAGGCCGAGGCGAACCGGAAGCTCGTCGAGTCTCTACTGGCATCGCACTCAGGGACGCCGCCTAGTGTGACCTCCGGCGCCACACCGGCACCGACATCGTATTCTGGGAATCTCGTCAAATGCACCTCGCGCTTCGATGGTTCGTCGGAGTATCCGGAGGCGGTCGAGGCATTCATAGACGCCGTCGAGATGTTTATGGATTGCGCTTCGGTCAGCGATGAGATGGCACTTCGTGGACTCCCAATGTTACTTCATGGGCAAGCAGCAGTTTGGTGGCGTGGCATCCGTCATGAAGTTACGTCATGGTCAGAGGCTGTCAAGCGCTTGCGTTCGATGTATGGTATACCACGGCCACCGTACAAACTGTACAGAGATGTTTTCGCTGTTGAGCAAGGGTTGGAACGTGCCGACGTTTTTATCGTAAGAGTACGATCTCTGTTGGCGAAACTACCTTATCAATTACCAGAGGAAGCGAGACTGGATATGATTTATGGTCTACTTCACAAGAGAATCAGGAAGCGGTTACCAAGAGACGCTGTGAGTGATATTGAATCGCTGATAGGAAAATCTCGCAGCATAGAAGAATCGTTGTCGGAGAACTCCGCGTCGCCGTCGTCGTCGTGTTTACCTACGGGGTCTGCCCGCGCGCTCAGCGAGAGCGCGCAACAACACGTCGCTCCGGGATCGAGTTCGACGCCGCCGCCGCCCGTTCGCGCCACCCGCGCCCCGACTGCGAAGTCCGCGCGTGAACGAGCGCAGTCGCCGCGTAGTGATCAATGCGTGAGCAAAAGTGATAGTGATAAGAAGTTGTTCTGCGTGTATTGTAAAGCGCGAGGACACGTACGGGACTCTTGTGATAAGCTAAGTAAACGTTCTCCTCCTGCTAGCTCCGGTACTTCTTGCTATAATTGTGGTGAAAAAGGTCACATTAGAGTTAATTGTCCTAAAGGTAAACAAAATAGTACCGGAGATAGTAATTCAGATGTTAAGATAGAAAATGTCTTTTCTTCTGTGTATATAGATAGTAAGAAGTTATGTTCGAATTCTGTTAACGATAATAATAAGCAGGGTCGGCCTATCGTGCGTGTGTGTGTGGAGGGATATCAGGGTACCGCGTTGTTAGATACCGCCGCGCGTCGTAGTATTGCGAGTTATTCCCTTTATTCCTTACTGAAACGTATTGGTTCAGACTTTCGCGCCGAAACAATGTCGTTGAAGTTTGCCGATGGTATTGTTAGGAATAGTGATGTGCTATTGACAATAGTTAATGTTCAACTTGCTTCATTATCGATACCTATTGAATTCATTATTTTACCTGATGCTGTTAACAACGATACTCTGTTAGGCATTGATTTTATTACCAAAGCTAAGATGGTTATCGATTTTTCCAACTGGACTTGGCGTTCAATGGATCAGCCTCGGACACTTCACACTTTGTCATGGGAATCCGAACGCGAACCTATTCAGTGTGCTTCCGTGAACGTACTGAGGACGGACGAGGGCGCTATGTTATCAGAGTCGGAGAGGTCAACGTTGGAGAATCTTTTATGTGAGTACGCCGATATTTTCGATGAAGTCGGAGAGCCTACACCATTTGCGGAACACCACATAGATACCGGCGACCATCCGCCTATTGCTTTGCCCCCGTATCGCGTTACGCCTGCCAAGAAGCAAATCATGCGCGCCGAGTTAGACAAGATGTTAACGGAGGATGTGATCGAGGAGTGTGAATCCGCATGGGCAGCACCGTGCGTTTTGGTGCCGAAACGTAATGGTACGTATAGGTTTTGTGTCGACTACCGAAAGCTGAACGCGGTCACTAAGACGGATGCATACCCCATGCCGCGTATTGACGAGCTCTTACAGTCGACCAAGAAGGGATGTGTAATGAGCTCTCTGGATCTTCGCAGTGGGTACTGGCAGGTAAGTACCGCCGATCGCGACAAAACGGCGTTCGTCACGCCTTTCGGTACGTACCGCTTCAAACGTATGCCGTTTGGCCTTAAGAATTCGCCAGCGACGTTTCAGAGGCTCATAGATCGTTTCAGGTCAGGGTCTACACTTGGCGGTAAGACTATTTTAGGCTATTTGGATGACCTGTTGGTTATTTCGGAGGACCTGGAGTCCCATCTATCAGATCTGCGGGCGGTTTTCGAGCGTCTCCGTATGTTCAAGCTTCGAGCAAACCGAGAGAAGTGTGTGTTTGCCAGAGACCGGCTCAAATACCTTGGCCACGTGATATCTCATGATGGTATATCCCCAGACGAAGAGAAGGTAAGTGCTGTTTTAGATATGAAGGAACCGACAACTCTCCAGCAACTTCGCACCTTCCTCCAAACCTGCTCATGGTTCCGCAAGTTTATCCCAGAGTTCGCCAAGGTGGCTGAACCCCTCACACGTCTAACTAAGAAGTCACAGACCTGGAAATGGGGTAAGGATCAAGCTAGCGCTTGTACACAACTTAAGTCTCTTTTAGCGTCACCCCCCATTCTGACCCAGCCAGACTATTCAAAACCTTTTATCCTTAGAACGGACGCCAGCGATTTCGCTTTAGGTGCAGCCTTACTCCAGGGGGAGACCCCACAAGATGAACACCCCATCGAGTACGCTAGTCGTCTTCTCACGCCCGCAGAACGAAACTACTCCACCACAGAGAGGGAGGCATTGGCTGTTGTCTGGGCAGTGGAGAGATTTCGCGGCTACATTGATGGCCATCAGGTATGTGTCCGGAGTGATCATCAACCCCTAAAGTGGCTGTTCACGCTTAAATCGCCTACGGGTAGGCTTGTTCGTTGGGCATTGAAGTTGCAGTCTTTCGACTTAAAAATCGAGTATACACCTGGGAAGGCTAATGTGGTAGCCGACACACTCAGCCGCCCAGTTATAGATAGTACATCGGAATGTGGTGTCTGTCCGGTTACCGTGGACATTCCACGGTGGGACGCCACATCTACCCGTGAAGCTCAATTGTCCGATCCGGAAGTAGCTAAGATACTCACTGACTTGGAAAGTTCGGATGAATTGTCAGTGTATCGTTGGTCGGATAGAGGGTATCTTATCAATCAGGGAGTATTGTACAGGTATGTAGAGGATTCTGATGCTGAAGAGCCTCAGCTGGTGGTCCCAGAGAGCCTGCGAAGCAAAGTCATGTACGAATGTCACGACTCGCCGACCGCCGCTCATGGAGGTATCCAGAAAACTCTTCATCGCATATCTCAGCAGTTTTACTTCCCAGGCATGAGGAAGTACATTACCGACTACCTCAAAACCTGTACGGAGTGTCAGCGGTACAAGGCCTCAAACCCTGAAGCCACCTGGCTTACTCCAGACTCCGGTACCCGCTCAGAGATTTGAGATCATTGCTGTTGATCTCTTCGGACCATTACCCAAAGGGTCTCAAGGCGAACGGTGGGTTTTAATAGTGGAGGACACCGCAAGTAAGTGGGTGGAACTTTTTGCCCTTACCGAAGCCACAGCCGAGATCTGTGCGAAGACCTTAGTAGGTGAGATTTTTATGAGGTATGGACTCCCTAGGCGTATGATCTCGGACAACGGAGTTCAATTCGTCGCTGATGTCATGCAGAAGGCGCTGTTTGTCTTAGGGGTGAAACAGAATCTGATACCCTTGTATCATCCCGAGGCCAATCCGGTAGAGCGAAAGAATCGGGATTTGAAGGCTCACCTTGCCATTCTTGTAGAGGGCAATCACAAGCAATGGCCTGAGGTTTTACCGTTTGTCCGATTTGCTCTAAATAGCTCATTTACCATTTCCACCGGGTCCACTCCAGCTTACTTGACATTTGGTCGCGAGCTTCGTTCTCCTCTCTCTGTTCAGGCTGATTTACGAGCGGTCATCGAATCTGAGAATTTGGTCCCTCAGATCACATCGTACCTTTTGAAGCTTGTCGATTCTCTCTCTCAAGCTAAGGAGAACATCGAGCATCAGCAGGATCTTCACAAGCACCAAGCTGATTCTGGCCGTCGTACTTCGGATCCTTTCGAAGAAGGGGATCTTGTACTTATGAAGACACATGTCTTAAGTAATGCTTCCAAAGGCGTTACTTCCAAGTTTATTCCGAAACAGGATGGTCCGTATGTAGTCTCCAAGAAGGTGAGTCCTACTACATATGCTCTTACCTCGCAGAAGACCGGTGAAGTTGTGGGTAAGTACCACATCTCGGATCTGCGTAGATACCATGACAGAGGTAGTGAGTGTCCGGAGCCTATTGTTCCGAAGCGCCGCAGAGGTCGCCCTCGGAAAGTCCAATCGTAGGTTCGCTATTTATCGCTAGGAGTTTGATCAATGAGGCTTCGCCTCTTGGTCAAAAGGGGGAGAGTATAACGAGTCCTAAGTGCGGTCCTGTAAGGAGTGCGTCCCTGGTACCCCTCTTACCCCGTCGTTCGATACCCCGCCACCCTCTGTGCCCTGTCCGCGCGCGCGCACCCCCGCCAGTTGACGAAAATCCCTTGCACCGGTCACCTGTCGCTCGTGTATGCGCCCGCGCCCTAATTTTATGTAACGGGTTGTTCATTAAACGTTTTCCAATTATTTCTCGAGTCACGCATTTTATTTTGAACCGATGATATACCACGTTATAAACTGATATTATCGGTTCGACGGCTAACATGGCTGACTAACTCTTAAATCAGCTTCGATTACTAAATAAAGAATTCAGACCTTTATCTAATAATAGCAACTTCCCAAATTATCATTTTGCAAAGACGGTAGATGCTATCCTGAAAAATGAATCATAATATATCCTGCATATAGACATCGTGGAGTACGTGCGTCGAAAGACGAAGTTCGCACTGAGGGTACAACTGTTGAAATCGCACCGAAAAGTCAATTTCAAGGCATTCGTTGTGAGAGTCCTGAACACTTTCCTGCCCCTCATGCTGAAGAAAGACTTTTGGCCGCAGGGCGTGGTGTTTCGTCGCTTCCAGGACAGGTGCCACAGAACAGCACGAAGTGAACATAGTGCAAAGTGAAGTGGTACTAACATAGTCCTAAGACTTATTTACTAACGATAAATTAGTATTTACTCTATACAGTGTAGAAAAATAAGTCGGGCCCTGGAGGAAAACTACCTTAAATCCTTAAGTTGGATCATTTTACTTAAAGGAGACATTCCTTTATTTTTAAAAATAAACAAAACTGCATTCAAAGATTTTCTAAAACTCGCTTGCCTCGCTTGTGACTCGAACTAACTTATACAAAAAAATACAAACACTATTTTATTATACTAATCGATAGGATTATTATTCAGGATAAAATGTCTCTAACAAACATTAGGTCTTACTTTTGTCTGTCATACAAGATATCCATGAAGAATAACTATTTAGTACCCAAGTTCTCTAATGAACATGGACATCTATGGGCCAAGATGGCTGATAATAAATAGCATAATAGCATAATCAGCCTTTTAATGTTCCCACTGTTGGGACTCAGGCCTCCTCTCTAGGAGAGGGAATGGGCCGTAATTCACCACGCGGGCCCAGTGCGGATTGGTGAATGTCACATGTCTTCGAATTTTTGGTTCTAGGACATGCCGGTTTCCTCACGATTTATTATTATTTATTTATTTATCTTTATTCCAAAAGGTAAGTAGTTTATAAGCCCCACAAAACCGTTGCAATAGTTTGACTGTGGGGTCTTTGAGTCTCTAGACATACTTAAATGTACTTAAAACATTTCTAAATAAATGATGTTTTCCTTCACCGTTTTGAGAGCAGTGGTGATGAAATAAATTACACAAAGTAATGCGCCTGGCTGGGTTCGAACCCGCGACCTACAACTCGTAAGTCGGGGCCGTTACCACTCGGCCACCACTGCTCTGATAATAAATGATTTATTATTATTATATCCTGCATATAAACCAGTTTCGTAGACAAATACACTCAAAACCGCAAACTGCCAAGTCATAAAACGTAACCATGTATCATATTCACCATTACGAATACGTTTCACACATAAATAACTAAGTATGATACGTGCGTTGCGCTATGGTGTAATGGTTAAGGTACCTGCACACTGTGATGTAATATGAAATTCTTAAACCAATTGTTATGACTGTCAATGCCGTTTATACAATTTGACGTTGAAATGTAAAATGATTTATTTATTTAAATGAAGTACATTTCACATTAACAAAATGATTTCAAAGCAAAATGATTTATGCACATGACAATTAAGGCGTAGGTATATAGCGTTCACTGCAATACTTTGCTGCCTTAAAAACTATAATCTTACATTTAATATGAACTGTCTCTATAGTCAGATTAAGACAAATCATTTAAAAATAACACAAAAAATTTAAATGAAATCGAATATACAAATACACAAATTACAAGACATTAAAAACATTAATAATTAATTATTTAAATTGAATACAAATATATTGAAGTCAAATGAAAACATTAAAATAAAATAATTAAAACAGAATAAAGTCAAATAAATTAAGATAAAATTAAATTAAATAACGATCAATAAAATTACATTTCCAGGTACCCGCCGTCGTCTCTTTCTGCGAAGCAGTAATGTTAGTGAAGGAGGTGGCTGCACACGTGAGGGAACGTTCCTCACGCCTCAGCCGCCGTGATCCCAACCCCGATTTCTAACCACCGTAAGCGTGGGTTTGCAGACAGCGAGCAAGGGGTAGCTCGCTGTCCAGCCATCCGGTAACCGTCCGAATGTAACCCGAATCGTCGACGGCGCGTAATGTTCCACGCGAGCCTCAAGAAGATGACACCAAAACCGTAGGGACCCAGGGTTCGCTTCTGAAAGGAAAACCCAGGGTCTAGACACGCAAGGCAAAGAGAGAACATAGAGTAAAAGTCTGACATGCTCTTCCTCTCCACCCAACTGCGAGAAAAGTCATTAGATGATTTCCCACCTAAAAAAAGGTACCCGAAGAAGGGTAGCCGATGGACCCTTCGTCGACCACATCGTCGCTTTTCATCAGGTGTGATAGAGTAACATATATTAGTCCGTATTATCTTTATTTTTTTATTATTATATTCTTTATTGTACACGACATAAACAAAAAATACATGACCAACAAATAAATGGTTGGTGGTGGTTGGTTTAAGTACTTCTTAAAATTTTAAAAACTTCAGGACTATTTTATAAATATTATTTCTTATACAAAATACCTATAGCAATATTTCAATCCCTTTACCAAAAGTTTATCGCAGTAAATAGCCTTCGTATATGGGCACTATAGTCTCTAAGATTTATTTTACGATATCGCTTGAGATAAATCATAAATGGACTTATTATTTGCATAGGGATCTACTCACCTTGGAAAATGCTACTATATATATATTTTGTAAGGTATTCATAATTTTCTGTCTACTTTCACATGTAAATCTACGGATAGGTATAAATCAACTCCCCGCCCCATGTAGGGGTATTAATACGCAATTGCGCGTTTTTACGAAAAATCAAAATAAAATAAAAAATCTTTTGGGCCCGGAGTTCTCTTTCGTACAACTCATGGCCCTAGTAGGTTTTGACCCTGCCCCAGCAAGGGTTGCCCCTACGGTTTTGCTGACATCTCCTTGAGGCGCGCGTGGAACACTAAAGAAGAGAGAAAACCTTCACCTAACCTCCTCCTTCTCTACCTTTCTGGTAGAGAATGCTTTGTAGCATTAAGTCCGCCTATGTACCACTGTACATGAAGTTTAAATAAATAATAAATAACACTACGTGCCGTCAACGATTTGGGCTCAGTCCGTACGGTTACCGGACGGTCGTACGGCGAGCTACCTATTGCAGAGATCGTTGCCACCGATCGCCTTCACGAGGACACGGCGACGCTCTGTCCAGGCGGGGCAAACCTCTACCGTGTCCTCCGGGTGGTCCATATATTGGTGACACTCAGGCGTTACTTCCGTACTAATCCAGTGCAGGAACCTCCCAAACTTACCATGTCCATTGAGGATCTGCGTCATGCGGAAGGCAAGGACGCCGTGTAGTCTTTCCAGCCACTCCTCAAAGAGGGGACTTACCACTATAATTATGGCGTATGGTGGGGGGCGTGGGAACCCGATGTTTGCGAAACGCACTGGACCGTTCATTGTGGCGACACGTAAGGGAGGCCTATGTCCAACAATAAACTTTCAGCTAAATGACGATGATGATGATGTATATGAGCAAGTTACGTATTCTCTGGAATTACTCATCTAATTACAAACTATATTTCATTGAAGCTACACATCTACTGCTATTTTGCTCTCATAAAACCTACGGATATTACAGGACAGGTCTTGGAAGTGAAGCTGCGGGAAAAGCTAGTCTAGTGTTTATATATTATATTATTCGACCTTACATAAAAATTAAATAAACGAAATGTGTTTTAATGAAAGCCGAGGCATATTTTTCTGGGCTGAAGACTTAAGTAATCATAAGATTTTTGCATGACTTTTTTTCGGTAAAAATCACCAAATAGTGTTCAGAAACACTAGTGGGTTGGGTGGAAACCCGCCGCAGATGCGGGCTTGCGGAAGTCGCGCGTCTCAAAGAGATGTCAGCGAACCGTTGGGACCCAGCAGAGCCGAAGCCTACTGAGGCCATGGATTCGCTTCTGAAAGGAAATCCCGGAAACGCAAGGCAAAGAAGGTACATAACATACAATAAAATACAATAAGTACTTGTAAAATAAATAAATATTATTATTATATTACCGGCAGGAAGGTCTTGTACTTGAGAGCAAGACTTTCGTGCCCGGGTTTTTTTTTCAGATACAATCTAATTTAATACCTAAGATTAAATTAGATTGTAGCTGACCCCTAGATATTCTTTTGGATTTCCTATGTATCAGGTTCTCAGAAAGAAACCAGTTGTTATCAATCTGTTACACCTCAGTGTACGCGCACCTCAACATAACTCCGTAAACTCACGCCCTACTTTGTCAGTGAGTCACTGTGTCACTACTCTGGCAGGTACCTTGTCTCGCACTTGTAACACCGAAGGTGACGATCATTTACCTGATTATTACTTCTGGTCATTAGACCGAAGGGCCTGGGAAAATATGTTGGACAAGGAAAAAAATATTATCTAATAATATAAAAATGTTGTGTCTCAGCGTTTGTTATCCTTCGAACTTCTCCAAAATGGCTTGACTGATTTTGAACCGACTTCAAAACGAAGGAGGTCCTATGTTCGGTTGAATGTATTTTTTTAATGTATGTTTACCGATTTCTCGGTCAATTGTGGATTGATTTTGAAAATATTTTTTTTTATTGAATGGTTATGCTTCCAAGTCATGTAAAGAGGAGAGATGAAACACATGTTACTAAAAGAGTTATGAGTATACATGTGGATGGGTGGAGAGGGAGAGGGAGGCCAAAGAAAAGATGGATGGATTGTGTGAACAGTGATATGAAAGAAAAGGAAGTTAGTGATAGTATGACGGTTGACAGGATAGAATGGAAGAAAAAAACGTGTTGCGCCGACCCCAAATAAAATGAGATAAGGGCAGGCAGATGATGATGATGATGGTTATGCTTCCAAGTTGGTTCCACAGAAATATTGTTATGATTTGATCATGAACTTCGATGATATGAAACGGAACTCCCCATAGGATCACAGCAGTACAGCTGTCGTAACAAGTATAACTGCTTTGTTTATGCTAAAACTTGTCGTCTATGACTCACTGATGATGATGATGATGAAGCCGGAAGGTAGGCACCGGAATTCTGTAATAAATCAATGTAACCTAACCGTGTTGATTGATTATTAGAATTGTCATGAGATGCACTCTGGCTATAAGGTACCATCGAGCTAATCCGAAAATGGAAGGTAAGCACGAAACTCCGTAATAAAACAATGTATCCTAGCCATGGCTTGGCTTAATGGAATTGTCATACAGTTTTAATGATTAAATTCTATTGGTATTTTGCTATAGAAGTTGCATAATATTTAAGTTTGGCTGTGGGGTTCTTTTTAGTTGTGTTGTAAAATAAAAATCATTTTTAAGATTTTTTATGTTCATTTGGTAGGTCTGGGAATATGTAGGTCGTAGCCTATTTTCTTTAAGCGTAGGTAGTGAGGGTGGCCCTCTCCAGATATAATTTATAAGACAAAATAATGCAGTAAGTAGGTAATAAAATGTAATAAGAAAATAAGTAATTATGTTTTTTTTATTTTGAGGACTGTCATACTGTATGGATCAGAATGTTAGGCTATGAAAAAGACGGATGGAAGTGTGGTGTGACGAGAATGGATAAAGTGAGAAATGATTATATTAGGGGCAGTTTGAAAGTGGCGCCAGTGACTGAAAAGTTGAAAGGGAATCGTTTGTCTTGGTATGGTCATGTGAAGAGGAAGGACGAAGCGCATGTTGCTAAAAGAGTTATGAGTTTACATGTGAATGGATGGAGAGGAAGAGAGAGACCAAAGAAAAGATTTATGGATTGTGTGAGAAGTGATATGAAATAAAAGGGAGTTAGTGATAGTGTGACGAGTGATAAGGACAGAATGGAAGAAAAAAACTGAAAATTGAATCATAAATTATATGTTTTACGATTCAATTTTCGAACTCAATTTTGAGTTAAGTCTAATTATATGATTAAGCGTGGGATGTGCACTCTCTGTTACTCTTATAGAATAGAATAGAATAAATTTTATTACTTTTTTTTTGGTTTCTCGCTTTCTCATTCTAATTGCCAAGGAAGGCTTCCAGGTCGTTCGGTCACCTCCTTCGTATCTTCCTATCTAAATACCTTGATCTAAAATACCTTGATATTCAGAGGGAAGGAATTCCCTCTGAATATCAAGGTATTTTTTTTAAGGCAAAAAAACACAGTTCAAGTGGGGGACCAAAAATTTCATCCGCTGCTGAAAAAGAATAGTGATCTACCAATATTTTCAAAAATGCAAAAGTAAGAGGATTTTTAGACCATTTTGTTACCAAGGTTATTTGGTATTGCTTCGTGGGAAACACCGGACTTGCAAAATTAGTTTGACCAAAGCAGTGTTTTTTTTTCTATTGTACTATATGAATTTAAAAACTAATTCTTCAATTGTATATAACTTGAATGAAAAGTGATTTCGCGATCTATGAATAAAGCGCAGAAAATTTCCTCTCAGGTCCTGTTTCAATCGAAAATTTACAACTAAACCATCTGACCTAAATTCTATCCAACAGAAGGAAGGAATCAAGGATCAGTCTACAAGGCTAGAGTGAACCGGATCTTATTAAAGTGCGTCTCACCTTCAACAATTGCATCACTGCTTACCATCAGGTGGGATCGCAGTCAAGCACATAACTAGTTTATGTCATTAAATTTATTAAACCTCAAGCGAACGCATTCGCTCTCTCATTGTCTTTCTCATCATCATCATCATCTTCCTGCCCTTGTCCCGTGTTATTTGGGGTCGGCGCAACACGTTTTTTTCTTCCACTCTGCCCTGTCACTCGTCATGCTATCACTAACTTCCTTTTCTTTCATATCACTCTTCACACAATCTATCCAACTCATCACTCTCATTGTCTTTCTAGTGTCTCTAATTACGATATTCGAAAAGTTAAAAAAAAATATATCTGCCAACCTTCTTTCAACGTTAAGAACCAAGGTTCTACGCACGTTCATTCTGTCAGCGTCTACGCCTGGGTGAAAGTAGACAATCATCCCAAGGAAACATCCTCCCGAGATACAAAGTACTTTATGTGCTATTCCAAGACATGGTCTACCCGTAAGCCAAATTCTATTCATATCTGTTGAGCCGTTTAAGCGTGAAGGGGTAAGAAAAATAGACATACACACACAAACTTTCATCTTTATAATATTAGTGTAATGTGACCATTCCATGTGATGATTATGATATATGGCTCCAAAACGTGGTCGCTCACAATGGGCTTCATCAGAAGGCTTAAAGTCACCCAAAGAGCAATGAAAAGGGCTATGCTCGGAGTTTCCTTGCGTGATCAAATCAAAAATAAAGATATCCGCAAGAGAAGCAAGGTTGCTGAAGAATCGCCAAACTTAAGTGATAATGGGCAGGGCACATTGCTCGCAGAACAGATGGTCGATGGGGACGAAAGGTTCTGGAGTGGCGACCGTATTTGAAGGCCTCCTACAAGGTGGATCTATGACCTGGTAAAGGTTGCGGGAATCCGATCAATGCGAGATGCACAGGAACGTTCATTGTGGCGACACTTGGGGAGGCCTATGTCCAACAGTGGACGTCTTTTGGCTGAAATGATGATAATGATGACCATTTTTTATTCTCATTGTCCCTTTGTAGCAGATAATGTGCCTTTAATAGCCACTTGAGTTAAAATAGGTGTGAAACTGAATAAATTAGGGAGAGTACTTATAGTAGAACAGAACACTTTTGTATATCGTAAAAGGTGATCTAGGTCGGTTAAACAAGACATATTGTACGTTTGTTCGACACAAACGGATAGATTTCATGGATATTCTTCACCTTGTTTGGATTATGACTTGGGACTTGTGATATTTTTTCAAAATTAAATTACCATACTTAATATTGAGATAAATACGATCCAGTTGGTTAGGTCAAAGAGGTCAACCGTCTAATTCGACTTGGTTGGGCAGAGTTCGGGAAGCTGCACGGTAACTGTTCGACCAATATACCACAGAGTCTCAAGACGAAAGACTATGTCGAGAGCGTGTTGCTAGTACATATGACTCCGAAACTCCGAAACGTTGTCGCTTATAATGGGCTTCGTTTCTGGTCTAACCTAAACTAACCTTATCTAACCGGATGCGGTTAAACCTGTGTTTTACATGGAGCGACTGCCTATGAGATCCTCCACAACGTAAAGATACTGCAACACGGTACTCCTTGAATAGACTGATAGGCAGACGTCTGGCGCCTGACTGTAACGACTCGACTGAAAAACGGAGGAGGTGTACCCCGCTTGGGCAGAGGACCGGCGGCAACGATCTTTTGCGTCACGCACAAGCCATGGCCCGAAGCGAGGAGGAGTGGCCGTCAGTCACCTCCTTCTGCGAAGTAGTAATGCTAGCAAAGGGAGAGGCCGCACGTGCACGCACGAGGGAGCCGAGTCGATTTCTGGCCACTGTAGGCGCGTGCTTGCGGACGGCGAGCAATGGGTAGCTTGCCGTCCAACCGTTCGGTAACCGTCGGACCGAGCCCAAGTCGTCAACGGCGCATGTTGTTCCACGCGCGCCTCAAGGAAATGTCAGGAAATCGTAGAGGCCCAGCAGGGTCGAAGCCTACTGGGGCCACGGTAGTGTGAAAACAAAACCCGGGGCCCTGGAACGAAGGCACACAGAAACATGAGTGTGTTTTTGGTCAGTAAAGTCTGACATGGGTCATTGGATGATTTTCCGACCTAAAACTTAATTATTATAATAATACAAAAGTAATTTTTAGGTGAAAACACCTCAGAATAGCAAAAACATATCTAAACTTCCCTAATAAGAACCGGAACATTTCCAAAAATGTCTAAAGTTCCTTGTATCAGTAGCCAGCACATTCTTCATAGCAATCATATCAGAGCACGCAACATTTTAAATAAGTTTTGACATTGGCGATACGTGCGTTGTTTGATCTACGATTATACTGATATTATGAATAGGAAAGATTTTTTTTGTTTTGCAATAAATAAACTCAAAAACTGGTGAACCGATTTTAACAAAAAAAAAAAAATGTTGGCTTGCATTTGACTTTTATCTCACCTGGTGTAAAAAGACGATGTGTTCGACATTAAAGCACGCTTGCCTAGAAGTAACCTAGTTATATTTAATCCTGACTTAAAGAGACCCTTGGTTGTAGCTATCAGGAAACACAGACTCCAGCAGATAGTTCTACTCCTAACTGATGCCGGTGGTGAATCGCCGTCCGTCTGGTGGTCCGGTGATGAAACGGCTTTTCGGAATTAATTGGTGACCGAGTGGTAACGGACCCGAGTTACGAGTTGTAGGTGGCGTATTTAAACCCAACCAGGCGCATTACTTTTTGTAATTTATTTTATCACCACTGCTCTTAAAACGGTGAGGAAAACATCGTGATGAAACCGGCACGTCCTAGAACCAAAAATTCGAAGACACGTGACATCCTTTGGAGGTAGGCGGAACAGAGTGTAAAGTCCCGCAAACTTTCCTTGAAAAGGGAGGATCCTCCGACCAGACGGGATGTTATGTCTGGTAGGCAACTGCCCGATAGATGATTTCGGACTGTTCTATATGTTCTAAGCGCGCGGAGAACTTTGATTGCGCGATGCAGGATTAGTTCCTATGTGACGCCATAGAAGTCGCTACATCACTCCCCTCCGGAGATCGGAGATCGGTGTTTCTTGATGCGTGCCAGGCCAATGGTAGGTTGGTTCCAGTGGGTCGGAACCGAATACCGCATAGTTCTCGGTGAGTCGGAACTGTTTGCGGTGATGCCCCAGTGAGTAGGGGTGGTGCTGTCCCAGTGAGTCGGGATAATGATCAACCCGCACTGGGCTCGCGTGGTGGAATACGGCCTATTCCCTCTCCTAGAGAGGAGGCCTGATTCCCAGCAGTGGGAACATTATAAGGCCGACTATGCTATTCCGACGCATACTTCTCGAATTGAAATCTGTATACTACATAACACTGAGTGACATAAGCATATATTTAGGCATATAATTTCTCCTTTCACGCCGGCAAAACCGTTGGTAAAAGCTAGATAATAATATTTTTACATGATAAGGAAGGACTTGGTAATCGTCGATTGTAGGCAACCTTGGTTGTTCATGCGTAACCATAGGTTTTTGTTATGAAGGTAGACGTGAAAAGAGTTAACGGTAAGTAAAGAATAAAATTGAAATTGATGTTTTTTTGACAGAACCTTGAATTGTTTAGTTGGTAGGTAATTGGGGTTATTATGTGATATTACCATGGTTATTTGGTTTTAGAAGTAGGTTAGTAGTTTAGCAATTATCTATACTTATAATAAATCTGTAGATAAAGTAGATAGTGAAAATTCTATACATTGAAAATATTAAAAAAATAAATGGCAGAGGGTGTTACTAGACTGACACCGAACCCAAAAACGTGATTAAAAAAATTTTTGTCTGTCTGTCTGTCGGTTTGTTCAGGCATCACGCAAAAACTACCAGTTCGATTACAATGAAACTTGGTATAATTATTCTTTCATATCCTGGGCACCACACTGGGTACTTTTTATCCCGGAAAAGTATATACAATAAAAAACAAACTTAATTTTGCGGTTCGATCCCTAGGCCCGATTACTGTACCAACCGTAAATAATAAGTTTGTCGTAGGTTACGTCACCCGCAGTGGAGTTCATTAAAGGGCGCTGCACACGGCTAAGATACTATAATGTTTTATCTTAAGATACAATATCTTAAGATAAAACATTAGAAGATAATAAATAATATTTCATATTTTCGTATCTCAAAAAACCTAATAAAACCATTTTCGACTTCTCCGCGGACGAATCCGCGGGCAAATGCTAGTAAGACTTACAAAATATTCTACCGTTTTTGAAGTAGTATCATTATGAGTAGAAACACTGGCCACTATGCATTGGAATTGCCCAAAATTTTCGCCAAGAACTTTTCAACCTTGGACTGCTAGAGGTACGGCGATGTTCCATCGGTATATTGTAGACATCCCATCCATATTGACGCTTGAAAGGCAAACATTACTAATTGACATTGTAAACTTTAAAGGAGTGATTTTTAAAAATTTTAGAAAAAAAATTGTTTCTACCGAATAAAGACATTTCTCCAAAAGGAAAGCTTTGAGCTTTGATTTAAACGAGCTCGTGTAAATTATAATCTTTAAGTCTAAGGGCAACCTGTTAAAAATTAGCACTTCTTAATATTGAGGACTTTGTTAAACAATATTAATTTTTTTTTTTTGATATGTTATTTTGTTTTTTAAATATTTCCAACGCTGTAGTCAGTTAAAGTCTGACACGCCGTCTCGATCCGTCCCTGAGCGAGAAAAGTCATTAGATATGTTCCCTCAATAACAAAAACATCTCCACTTACCATCAGGTGGGATCGCAGTCAAGCACTGGTTTATATCAATTAAAAAAAAAAAAAAAAAAAAAACTAGGAATGACTTCTGTAACTCATTTGACTATCACAATACAGTAAAAGATGATACTGCTTACTTGAAGATTGGACACCAGGTTTTTGGGATTTTGATTTTTCGTATCGACTGCCAGTGATCTAATAGTCAACTTACTTTCCGAAGCACAGAAGCACGTTATCATCTCCAAATATAGAATAGAATAGAATAGAATAGAATAGAATAGAATAGAATAGAATAGAATAGAATAGAATAGAATAGAATAGAATAGAATAGAATAGAATAGAATAGAATAGAATAGAATAGAATAGAATAGAATAGAATAGAATAGAATAGAAATACTTTAATTCAGGACAGACACAGCACAACAGTCATAAACACAAAGTAAAAAAGAATAAATGTATAAAGTGCGCCGAGCTTGCCCGCATCGGACGGGTGACCTCAGCATTTGCTGGGCGTTAGACACCCAGCGCTGGTTTTCAGTTGGCATCCCGCAGTGACGCACGGACTAGGGTAAACATATATATAATACTTGTATGTAATTGAAATAACGTGGTCGCTTACAATGGGCCTCATCAGAAGACTCAAAGTCACCCAAAGGGCAATGGAAAGGGCTATGCTCGGAGTTTCCTTGCGTGATCGAATCAGGAATGAGGATATCCGCAGGAGAACCAAGGTCACCAACATAGCACGAAGAATCGCCAAACTTAAGTGGCAATGGGCAGGGCACATTGCTCGCAGTACGGATGGCCGTTGGGGCCGAAAAGTTCTGGAATGGCGACCACGTACTGGAAGACGTAGCGTTGGAAGGCCTCCTACAAGGTGGACCGATGACCTGGTAACGGTTGCGGGAGTACGATGGATGCGAGACGCACAGGACCGTTCATTGTGGCGGCATTTGGGGGAGGCCTATGTCCAGCAGTGGACGTCTTTCGGCTGAAATGATGATGATGATTGAAATAAATATTGACGTTGTGTACCTACTAGAGTAGAATTTTATTGAAATAGAATACATAAATAATATCGTCATTATTACAACACTGAAACCTTGAAAAGGGAACAATAAATTCGAGAACGACGAAGCACTCCTATTCAATAAGTTCTACTCAATGACTGTTATGCATCGTATTGCATAAAGGTAACAACAAAAAGTTTGCCAGTGAACTTGACAATAAACAGTTGAAGGCCGCCGTTCCGCCTCACTGCACACGATGCTCTGGTTCACCTTTACAATACGTTCGCTGTTAGTGGGACGGCTTTTATAAAAACTAGCAGACTCGGCGAACTTCGTACCGCCTAATATTGAGATAAATGAAGGACCGCTCGACCGATTTTGAGCAAACTTCACATAAACCATCTACTAAATAGTCCGAACAAAGCCTATACATTTGGTTTGGATAGGTGAGCCCGTTCTTGAGTTATAAAATTACAACGAAAAGTGGCATTGCTTTTTATATAGATTTCATAATTTGATTTGAGAACACTTGCATTCGACGCATGCGCAATGGCTATAAAGTGACAAACAGCTGGCAATCGCTATCCTCATCTGACTAGTGATGTTACTCGCTAACTCTCTTTCACTCCACCTTAAATATTTACCAATAACAGCCAGCAACCCTTATTTGCGGCCAAATGTAATTAAGCAACCATATATCACCATAAACAGAAAAAATGCTTTAATTTGATATTTATATAATAAATGAACTTACAAATGTGTCAAAATCATATCTGTTTACACCGGGCTGCAAAGAGGTGCGGCCAAGTGCGCAACGGCGACTATGATTTTTTTCAGGGTCTTTATATATATATATGTATTTAAAAAACAAGTGAATGATTTTTTTTCCAAAAAATCAATTAAAATAATTTAATTTAAAATACTAGCGGCCATATATTGACAGACAGCCTGGTCACCTAATCATAAATATGCGTAAAAAATTGGTTTCTAGCAAATACTCGATGAACGCACTATTTCTGCAGCCGGATCTCGTACTAAAATACAAAAAAAAATACACTTAGGTTTCTTAGTCAGATTTGTCACATTGCTGTCATCCAAAACCATGCTCAGAAGGCTGGCAGCATTGTCACATTGAATGGTAGGCAATTCAATTCTTTGGGCAAAAATTCATCTCCTATATTTTTATATAGGGAGATGCAGCGATAAAATTGCTTACATTCGCGATATTCATAAATGTTATCGTCAGCATGAAGATATTTTATATATAATGCGTATATGATATAGATTATGTTGACCTTATTAAGACTGCGTAATGCTAACAAAAACCAAAGATATAAATAGAAGTAGAGTATTAACAAGAGCGCACTCTAAATGGTGGAATCTATTTTAGCAATTACGTGTAGCTATATTTTTATGTTTAAACTTGCAGCAATTCATTTTTATTGAATCAATTGATTCAGAGGCCAATTATATTTTTTTCCGAATAAAGTGTATGCGCCCATGTTTTTTAGGCTTCCTGTGCAAAATGGCCCGAGAGAAACACGTGCTAATTTTTAACCTAGTGGCGAAAAATGGAACTAAATTGAATTGTGTTCATTTTGGAGTTACCTCTAATACTTTATTGCAATAAAAACTGTAGTATTATTAATTTTAATAATTAATAATACTACAGGTACTGTGTACTACTATTAATTTTAAATTGGTTTTCAATACAATAATACACAAGAACATAGTTTGCCCGTCAACCATTTAAGGCGTCGGCGTCACTCACCGTGGCGTTTCATTATTTTACGTTTAAAAGGGGCCAAAAACAGCGTCAGTTATTCGAATTCGATTCTCTGCGATAGTTGAGAAACGAACGAGCGAAATATAATCACTAAGATCATTTCCAGAATCATCATTCGCTGTTCAGTCGAGTCAGTTAAGACCCTCCTGATGGCAACTTGAGCAGCGCGCGGCCGCGGTAGTCATGTTTCCGCGGTAACGAAACCATAGCGCGATCTAACTCGATCCCAACGCCATCTATCGAGCTAGGGGTCAGTTTTTGTGTGAATTTAGCTAACCCATTTACCGTTGTTGTTGTGTTATTATTCCTTGTGTTTTATTATTATTTTTGTTTAATTATTTTGTTAAATGTACAATATTTTGTGTATTATTAATTTTAATAATACAGTTGTAAAGCAAAAAAATCGCTTTCTGGATTTTTTGTTAGTGTGTGAAATCATTTGAATAAAATAAATCTGTAGTAGGCACCCATCATTATAACTATGTAACAATTATTCGGATTTATTATTTTTAAATACCTTTTTTATTACATTTTTGAATAGCTCTTTAAATATGTATTATTACTCATGCAAATTAGAGTTTTAATACAGATGCTGAAGAGACAGAGATAAAATAAGTTTTAAAATCAAATTCAAACTATTTTTATGTTTTGGTACTTGAAGAATTTTTCGGTATCCATATATTGTATGATTTCCTATATTTTGTAATACAAACATATTTGATATAGATAAGTACCACCGACTTATAATAATGTTTGTAATATTTGTCAACTGTTTTTATGATTAAATAATAACAATAATATTTAAGCAAAATATACAGTAACTTATCTTAACATTTAAATGAATAAAAAAAATAACGAGCTCGCGTACCCTCAAGTGGCGCCATCTGTATTAATGTGTACGAACTAAAATTTCAAGCAGTCAATAATAATTCCAAATTGAAGTATATTTTGTACTTTAAAAATATGTAGGCATAAAGCAAATAAGAATCGAATAGCATAAATCATTTATTTTTTTTATTCATGATTATTTTAGCTGCCAGCTACAGGTTTTCTGGACAACAAGAGGAAACGCAGATGGTTTTCAACCAAAGTGCTACTTGAAAAAGCAATTAAGTCTTGGCGATATTGCACTATTCTTGTGCAGTGTGCGTAAATAGTGTGGCAAATTGCCAAACAATAATACAATGAAGACAAAAATGTAGTAAAATCCCCAAAACAATGTATAAACTACTAGTCATCGTAATGCTTTATGCATAATCAGCCTTTTAATGTTCCCACTGCTGGGACTCAGGCCTCCTCTCATGGATAGGGAATGGGCAGTAACCCACCACGCGGGCCCAGTACAGGTTGGTGAATGTCATATGTCTTAAAAGTTTTGGTTCTAGGACATACCGGTTTCCTCACGATGTTTTCCTTCACCGTTTTGAGAGCAGTGATGATGAAATTAATTACTCAAAGTAATGTGCCTGGCTAGGTTTGAACCTGCGACCTACAACTCGTAAGTCAACAATACTTTTACACACAATACTTCCTTTTTTCAGGATTTTGGAAATATTGTTCCAGATAAAGAAACATTTTTTCCGAGCAATTTATTAATGGTATATCAAACAATTAAATATGAATCCTCTTTCAAATCTTTCAGTATTTTACTCACCAAATCCCCACTAAAATAAAAATAAACATTATCAATAAAAATCCTATAACATTTTTTCTAATTTTGTTCAATATCTCTCTATGATTGGATTGTATGGCCTGGATTTATTTAAGCCAAGACATCAGTATAAGGATTCAATGGATTTCGGTAAAATATGATATTTCTCCATTTATAACAGAGTTCTAAATAAATCTATTTCTAGATGGAGGATTACATTTTGGTGCAATATGGTACGTTATAGACTAAGTATACTGTACGTAAGCAGCTCATCATCATCATTTCAGCGAAAATACGTCTAACGCTAGACATAGCATAGCATAGTATAGTCGGCCTTTTTAATGTTCCCACTGCAGGGACTCAGGTCTCCTCCAATTGTCGCCACTGACCGATCAAGTGCACATCGGTATCATCGGATTTCAGCGAACCTCCCCAGATAGTCAGTCTTTCAACGCTGCGTCTTCCGGTATGCGGTTGCTACTCTAGAACCTTTCAGCTCCATTAACCATCTGTTCTGCGAGCAATGTGCTCTACCCACTGTCGAAAGTACTACTACTTAGCCACCAAGTAAAACCACTTACTTTTAATCGATATAAACTAGTACTTGACTGCGATTCCACCTGACGGTAAGCAGTGATGCAGTCGTTGATGGTGAGGCGCACTAGATTATATTACACACTAGCCTGTACATATTAGCATTGATTAAGTAATAACAGCCAGAGTCGATCCAGAAGATTAAGCGAAGTTGGTTTCTTAGCATACCAAGATTCCTCCGTGCCTCTGAAAACATGTTAAGCCATTGGTCCTAGGTATCATTTGAAGATCTTCAAATCAAATCAAATCAAATTATTTATTTGCATAATACAGGTAGAAAAAATGATGTTGCAAATAGGTATAAAGTGCACTGTATCATTACCTAATTAGGTGTGCAAATATTTATGTTCGATAGCCGGGAATTTAGTTTTTCAAATCAAATTACATAGTTCTGATATAATCTTACAAACTTATCATATTCCAGAATAAAGCTTATAATAAAACATTCAGAATAATTACTACAAATGTCAAAGGATTTAAATATTAAATGTCAGAAGAATTATAATTCATGTCAGTTATAAAAAAAATAATTAAAATTAAATAGATTAAAATATTATACATAGTCAAATTTACAGTTTCTTATCAAACAAAATTAATACTGTATGTCACATTATTTCATTATTACATCACAATGATACTTAATTTATCTTACTTTAGGTACCTATCTATATCTTTATCCTGTAAGTACTCCTTGACATTATAATAACATTTATTTACCAGTAGTTTGTGCAACTTCGACTTGTATTGGTGAATAGGCAACGATTTGACATCATCAGGCAGCTTGTTATAAATCAGTGATGCCATACAAAGAATACTTTTATTTATCAGTGCTGTTTTCCCATAAGGTATATCTATTTCTAATCTTTTTTTGTCACGTAATTGTCATAGTAGCTTTTAAAAGAAGTCTTAAAATAATTAGGATTTAATTTCACAAAAACATTTAGTTCATATATATATAACGAAGGCAGTGTCAGTATTTTCAAGCTTTTAAAGTAGGGTTGACAGCTGGTAGAAATGTCTATATTACACATTGCTCTAATGCATTTCTTTTGAGCTTTAAACACACAATCCCTATCTACTGAGTTGCCCCAAGATATAATACCGTATCTTAGTATAGGTGCAACAAGTCCGTGATATGCTGCTAGAACGGCTTCTTTATTGACAATTTTGGAGAGTTTGTACAGAGCAAATGAGGATTTATGAATTCTTTTGCATAAATGTTCTAAATGTCTTTTCCATGTCAGTTTATTATCTATTGTAATTCCCAGGAACTTAGTATCTGTCACAGGATGTACTATTTTGCCTTGGTAACTAACGTTTATATCTATCGGTTGAATCCTCTGGTGAAAGTGTATTATTTTGGTTTTTTCCATATTTATTTTTAGATTATTTTCGGTTAACCATTTTATAATCATATTTAATGTTTTGTTTACTACGTGCTCATAATCATTTTCTTTGTCACCTTTTATTATGACTGTACTGTCATCTGCAAACAGTACCATTGGTTGATCAATATGGTTAGGAAGATCATTGATATATATTAGGAACAGTAGGGGCCCTAAGACACTTCCTTGTGGTACTCCAAATTTTATAGTTTTCGAGTTCGACTTATGTTTAATCTCGGTTCGTCTTTTCTGACATATTTGTGTTATTTCTACTATTTGTTTTCTATTATGCAAGTATGAATAAATTAGATCTAGCGCTTTACCTCTTATGCCATACATGCTTAATTTTTTTATAAGTATTCTATGGTCAACTCGGTCAAAAGCTTTACTCATGTCCATAAAGATGGCACATGTTGGTATTTTTTTGTCCATGGCGACTAAAATTGTTTTCAGTAGGTCATAAATGGCCATATTTATTGATTTTCCCTTGCGGAATCCTTTCTGTTCGTTCACCAAAATATTATATTTTTCTAAATAACTATACAGTCGGCTATATATAATTTTTTCAAATAATTTTGAAAAAACGGGGATCAACGCTATGGGTCTGTAGTTCCCCATTTTTCTTTTATCTTCTTTTTTATGCAGTGGAATGACAATGGACGTTTTAAGTTTTTCTGGATATATTCCGTTAGAAATGCATAAGTTAATTATGTAACATAGATGAGCTGAAATATCTGTGGATACATATTTAATGACTTTGGTGCAGACACCATCGTTGCCAACGCTATGGGTATTTTTCAGTTGTCTTATTTCTGTGTCTACTTCTTTAGGTGTTGTGGGAGTAAGAAAAATTGAATTAGTATTAGTGTTGATTTTATGATTTGAGGGTTGGGTTTTGTTTTGACTATCATTCCTTAAACTATTTATTTGGTCTGATTCTGAAGCTTGGTCAATGAAGAAGTCGTTAAAATTATTCGCAATAGACTTAGGATCTGTAATTTTTATGTCATCTTTAAGTATTTCTGTAATAGGTTCTTTGGGGAAGTTAAATTTTGACTTGTTTATAACTGACCATGTCGCTTTTGCCTTGTTTTGTGATGTGTTTATGTAATAATTGTTCTGTGACTTCTGTGTTAGTGAGATCACTTTCTTAAATCGAGCTGCATATTGCTTAAATCTACTTTTATTTATTTGTGTGGGAAACATCCTATACTGCCATAACATTTTTCTTTTAATTTTACTACAGGTTTTTAGTCCTTTGGATAGCCATTTAGATTTTCTTGTTACCGATTTTGTTATAATTTTGTACGGGAAACATAAATTATAAAAACATAAGAAAATGTCAAGAAAATAATTATAAGCTTGGTTCGGGTCATTTGTATTGTAAGTTTCAATAAACGTTAAACTGTTTATACATTTTTTAAATTTATTCATATTTTCCGTACTATAGTCCCGTCTTCTAATACGCCACGATTTTATCACACATGTTTTTTTTATATTTTGCAGCATTATCTTTGGCAGTCGCATTCGCAGCATTTAGCAGTCGCAGCATTATCTTTGGCAGTCGTTACGAATACTCAGAACTCTGATGATAGTCTTGATAAGCAGTATCGTAATCCTACTTAGTTGTGAATTTGAGGACTATATTGATTGCTTTTTTTTCCTTTTCAGTAATTTTAACGTATGTCTGGCAATTTTAGTATTTTCTGCGGCCTACCTTAATGTCATTTCCTTGGTATTGTTCGTCAACTCGTTAAGCTTCTTAGTAGTCCTGAGTTGAGCTTTGCGAATATTGACTAATGCTTGCTCTGATTGGACCGGTCCACTCAAATCTGTGTGGTACTTTCTTCAAAAGACCATCTCTGACAAGTCTGTATGGTTCTCATTTGATTTGACCATTACTGTATGGACTTTAAAAGACTGTCTGAATATTGAGTAGTGTAATAGGTTCTTAAGTGTTATAAACTTTTTCTTAATGAAATAATGAATTGTGTATTATTAAAAATGTTTTATTTTCATTTTAATACTGCAGTATAAGGGTTAATTAAAAATAATAATTGGATTGACATTGACTTACGTATTTTGAGAATTGCTAAAAAAAAGTTCTTACTTTATATAGTGCTAACATTTTTTTTTTGTGTTTTGTCTCTAGTTACAGTTATTACAAGATTGAAGACAGATCATCTGATTCATGTTTATTTTAATCCTACAATCTGCAGTACCGACTACTCTACTAAAAATTTTAAACATGTTAGGTCATACATTGCTGTTTCAATACCAGACTTATCTCATCCATTCTTACTAAACTGCCAATGTATACTTACTACCGTCAAGTATTGTTGAAAATATTTGTTTGTATGTTAGGGACTGGTTTCCTGGTACGGGGAAAACCGGATGCGAGTGCAAATTGGTATCAAAAAGCGGAAATAGCGCAGATCATACGCTTTGTTTTGCGGTATGCTCCCTCTAGGTCTATTCGGCTAGTTTTATTCTGCGCTTATTTTAATTCGTTTTACATTCATTTGGTGTTCGAAATTGTTTGGCCATTTGCGAATAATCGCTCTCGTTTGTGTTTTTATTTATTTAGTATATTGAGTTTTTCTATTGATAGCTGCAATTTAATTACTTTGGAACAATACATATTGATATATCTAGTGTTATTTGTTGTACAAAAGTAGCAGCAGTTATTTAAATTATAGCCATTTTTACCAGCCCCTCTTGCCCAGTTACAATTGTTTAGTTCGCGCCGAATGCCTCGAGTATGCCACGCCTCCGATTCCTTTGTTCTAACCACGTGACTGAGTGTTGAGATGTGGGCTACTCGAGGCGTTCGGTGCGAACGATACGATTGTAACTTGGCTAGGGGGCAGATTGTTCTCAATTCTTCGGAATCTTTTATTTTTTATGCTTGTTCCCCGATTATTTAAAGACGTCTGGACTTATTTGGAAAACTCTAATTCTTTAGTTCAGGGTCTGGGTGACTTGTGTGTGTGAATTTATATGTTTGTGCATGCACCTATGATACAGGAGTCATTCGTAGTGTGGGGTAATGGTTTTAAGTGAAGAAAAAACGAAACAAATTAAATCTAAGTAAGCTATTTGTTTTTTTTTTTTTGTAATGGTTGTGCGACCCATAGTAATATGTGGTACTTTACCACTAAGACTTTTCAAAATAAATATCAACCCACTAAAACTACCCAAAAATTAAGTCAGAAATATTTCTAGATGCCCTTTAAATACCTTGATAATGCAGGTCCTATTATAACATAAAACATTGACCATTTTTTGTGCAAAATCGTGATATGAAATAAAGTTATTTCCTGATACAAATTATTTGATTGTAGATTTAATCTCAGCCAAATGAAGGCCAAAACCACGCCCATAAATATTTAAGGTATTTTAGATTGTACAAAACGACAGTGTTCCCGAAAAGGTACAAAATAATGCTTATATAACATAATAACTTGATCAGCCTTATTTTGGACACGCTGCTGGGACTCAGGTCTCCTGTCTGGGAGAGAGAATGGGCCGTAATCCACCACACGGGTCCAGAGCCAATTGGTAGATGTCACATGTCTTCGAATTTTTGGTTCTAGAACATGTCGGTTTCCTCGGGAACCGATCACTTTTCCGAATTTTTATTGGTCGAATTTCATTTAACTGAAAATTATTGACCAACGACTTTTTTGCTATATGCCTTATTTGACATATTTTTAAATCATCGAAGAATTATGTGTCATAGGTATTAGTTTTACCGAACTAAAATTCGCCGAATTACAAAATAACCTTTTATCTAATGGCGAAGCTTCTTTTGAACTTTTTCATTTGTCAAATGATTTATTTGTCACATTTTCACCACGCCAAAACCACATTTAACGGAATTTTGGTAACCGCCGTATAGAAGTTTCCTTAGTAGCATTATCAATATAAAATTAAAATAGTGTCATAAAAAGTCATTAGGTTGTTGTACAAAATTTTGTGACAGAAACGAATCGCTGCAATGCCGACTTCACTCAGTCTTGTCTGCCCTAGCCCTAGAGTGGGCGCGGAGGAGTAAGCCTAGCTTGGGGCTGCCAAAACCCCGCAGCGCTGGAGCCGTGACAGAAACAATGCTTGTTGCATGCCTGCTGCATGATGCATGCCTGCTGCATGTTGCATGCCTGCTACCATGCTGCATCCCTGCTTGCATACTGCATGCCGGCTTGCATGCTGCATGCCTTCTTGCATGCTATACGTCTGGCAGGGCGTACCAGACTTTTAATGATTTTTGACTGCTCTACTCCAGAAAAGTAATTGAATGATTTCCCAACTTGAAAAGAAAAATAGATAGAGGTATAATAAATCCTTAGATATAGCAAAACCTTTACTAAAAACCCGAACTGATAAAATCCAAAACATTTCCGACTTCAATTTACAAATTAGAAGTTATTCTCGTCCTAATTGTTTCTCTTTAATAGGATTGATTATTTTTTAGTACAATGAGGTGGAACATTTGTAATTAATTTGAACAAAGGAGTGGAAAGACCTTCACTTTCATTGTTCACGTCGTTGGCTCAATTTTAAACTGTTTGTATTTACTTGTAGTTAAGTGTTCGCCGTAAGAATTTAATTAGAAGTACAAAATTAAAATATTTACCAAAATTGTTTGAGAAATTCCTGCTTATTTTGAAGTTTTGACTACTTTGTAAGAGTTAATTAGTAATTTTCGACGGTTTTGATTGTTGAGTTATTCTCGTCTTCTTGATAATGCGATCACGAATCCATTTGGAGTCCGATGAATCATTAACAGGTCCTAATTAATCCGCTGAATCCTGTGTATCTGCTATCTATCTTGCTGTTGGCAGTTTAACACTTTACGCTATTATCCCACATACAGTTCATCCCTTCCATCTTTGGTTGGTTTTGCTGTTTCATGTTTTATTTGTCTTGGACCACTCTTATGTCAATTTCAGAAAACACATTTGGTCCTTCGAACCGGATTAAATATATTTGAAAATTCAGACTTGCAATGATTATTACTCAAAAAAAGATAGATGGATTGTGTGAGGGCTGTTATCAAAGAGAAAGAAGTTAGTGATTATGGGACAGGTGACAAGGAGTGGAAAAAAATTGTTCTGACGACCCCATAGAGCACTGGATATGGGCAGGAAAATGATGATTATGATTCCAAATATCATTTTTTTTAAGGTTGATTTAATAATGATTCTTCTCACCGCGGCCCCAACCCTCAACAGCAACTCCAAATATCCTTGAGTTTCTTACTCAAAATTGCTCACATGTTTATAAATAACTCAAAATATTTTTATTTTACATTAGCCTGCGAATAGTTCAAATTGATCATTTTCTGAGAAGAAATTCTTATCTTAGAAGGCACGTATTTTTTTTTTAATGCACTTTCTCAAAAATCCGCTTTTATCTAGGGATAGGGATATAATAGTATAAGCGGTAGGCCGCTTATACTATTTTTCGCACAAGTGCAGAAAAGTGCGCCACAAAATTTATTACATTTATCGTATCATGCTGGGCGCTAAGCTACCTGCATGGGTCGCGCTTTTATTTATATCTTCGTAAGTATATAGAAAAACAACGTTAGATACATACGGGTATTTGTCACTGCAGCATTCGGCTACCTTCGCCTCGGTCACAATGACAAACTTCTCCCATTTGTATCAAAATATAATACCTATATCTTGTTTAACCATTAGGTATCATCATCATCATCATTTCAGCCGAAAGACGTCCACTGTTGGACATAGGCCTCCCCCAAATATCGCCACAACGACCGGTCCTGTGCATTTCGCATCCATCGGATTCCCGCGACCCTCAACAGGTCATCGGTTCACCTTGTAGGAGGCCTTCCAACGCTGCGTCTTCCGGTACGTGGTCGCCATTCCAGAACCTTTCATCCCCTTCGACCGTTTATTCTGCGAGCAATGCTAATGCTAATGGTTCCCGTTAGGTATAATTGAGCTTTATTTTATGTTACCTTTAATCGATCCATATATTGTTGTAATGTGTAATGACTGGCCTGTTGGTCTAGTAGTTAGTGGCACTGACTGTTATACTAGAATCAAACCCACGACGGTTCGACTCTCACCCAGGACAAATGTTTATCTGACGAGCATGATCATTTGGTCTGTTCTCATAAAACAAGCTCTGCTTAGCTTGAGACTGGACGGCGTTGAGTGATAGTTGTCGAATATTATTATTATGTGGAATATTAGTGTGGCTACAATAGATCGTGACCTATTATATAGATTTACTAGACCGATTACTATCCGTTGCGCCTTACCAGTTCCTATTACTCATACTAAGTACGCCTCAACCATGTACTGAAGCTAAGTATAACTTAGCATCGTAAGTAGTGTCGATAAGTATCAATTTGTGGTCTATGATTGTAGGTCGGACGGTCTTAACATTTCAATGTTTCGCTCTAGTACACTTTGACATTCTGTGTACAAAGGAAATTATCAAGTGGTATGTAGGAAATGTTATGTTGAAGTGTTTGCAATGTTTTGGGTTTCGATCAGCGCTTATTTTATTATGTTTAAATAAATAACCTACCGAGCGAGTGCTAACGGCCCCGACTTACGAGTCGCGGGTTCAAACCCAGCCAGGCGCATTACTTTGTGTAATTTATTTCATCACCATTGCTCTCAAAACGGTGAAGGAAAACATCGTGAGGAAACCGACATGTCTTGGAACCAAAAAAACGAAGACATGTGACATTAACCAATTCGCACTGGGCCCGCGTGGTGGATTACGGCCCATTCCCTCTCCTAGAGGGAGGAGGCCTGAGTCCCAGCAGTGGGAACATTAAAAGACTGATTATGCTAAATTACACAAGCATTTTTTCAATTTAATCAGCCTACTACAATCCAGTCTTGGACAACACATACTAAGCCAACATAGACCTTACCTAAGCTGATATAAATAAAAATCTATCCTGTATTATCCGCATTCAATCGGACACAATCGTTCACCTTTTTAAAGTCGTCAGTTCAAAAAAGGTTCCCTTCACCTAGAGAGCTGAGAGATATATTTTTAACGTGATAAATAATCAAATAATTCGTTACGCTCTGGGAGGAGCAAGAAGGAGTGTCAGGCTTTTACTGACTAAAACCCACCTGTGTTCCAGTTAAGGGTCACGATGACTCCTTGCAACCAATCCCACAGGGCTAAGAGGTGTCTAAGGTTAAGCTATGTCAGCTTTATAATTCACTACAGTAGTCAATGAGAGGTTTACATTCAGTTATGAGATGAAGTCGCTAAATTGTTAGTTAAACTCCAGTAATTGAACATATTAATTGATCTGTGGAGACGTACCCACTCCGGGACCGTCGACCAATGTTTGTCAATGCTACATATATACACCCTAATTTTTTAATTAGTACAAAAAAGGGGCATTTTTACTTAATGATCATATTTTTGTAGTCAAAAGTAAAAAAAAAAAACGAAATCCCAAAATTGTCCACGAAAATTTGTCATAATTGGTAAATTCATAATAGAATCAACCATTCATAACAATTGCTAATAGAAAATACTACGCGCAGTATTTTTTTCCATTTTGATCGTCATTTATTTAATCATAATCTGCTTGCCTGTACAATATTACCATAATTTGAGTGACATTTTGGGACTTAAACAAACGCTAATAACTTTGCTGTTTATGAATATTATTTATTGAAAATCTAGGCGAAGCGAGAGAGAGAGAATCAGACTTTTACCGACTCAAACTCACCGGTGTTTCTTCAGTTGCTCTTTGCGTTCCAGGACTGCGGTGACCGCAGGCTTGCGGACGGCGAGCAATGGGTAGCTCACCGCCAGACAGTCCGGTAGCCGTCCGGACCGAGCTCAAGTCGTCGACAACGCGTATTGTTCAACGCGCGCCTCAAGGATATGTCAGCAAACTGTGGGCCACGGAGAGTGCGAATGTGAAACCTGGGGCTCTGGGACGAAAGCAAAAAAGGAACAGGAGTGCGTTTTAAGTCAGTAAAATTCCCCACCCAAGAGCGAAAGATGTCATTAGATAATTCTCCCACCTAAAAAAAAGGATTGCGGTGACTTTTTAGGACAATTCCTCAGCTCAAGCCTAAAATACACTGTCTTAATGAAGTGGACTCATCGGAGAAGACTATTGACAAAACATGGGGATGTCTCTACCCAGGAATAAAAAAAGGCAAAATTCGACAATCTGTTCACACGTCTACTATAAAATTAATCTTACTACTCTATCTTTATTACACTTTATTATGTGGCAGCAAGCAAACAGTGACTTTTTCAATTTATAATATCAGCTTTGCTATTATTACCGCAAGCTATATTTTTTATTACCACTATTATCACACAATTAGCTATTATTTCATACCGTTGTAGTGTCTTTGTTTAAATACTTAATAAAAAAATTAAACTACCGTGAGAATGGTCCATAAGTCAGACAACATGGGGTAACTAATCAAAATGTTTGGAGGACTTAGTGTAGTGGTATCTTTTATTCATAACAATATACATAATTGTCTCGGATAGATTGCAATTTCTGCTTCGCAGAGGGAAGCGACCGCATCTTATTCCCATTACAAGATTATGATAACTTCCTTACAAGATGATTACAAGTAAACCAGGGATGGGAAAAACATGGTCTTCGCCTATAAAAAAAAAGTAGAACAGAGAATAAATGACAGATGAAACTGACAGTTGATTTTGACAGAAGCACTGTCATTGATTGTTGACATTACATAAATAAATGCTGGCATCGAAATCCACTTTATTTAAACTAAATGTGGTTTTCAACACACACGCTTATGTACTAGGTATGTCACGAAACGTGACCAAAAATAGACAAAATAATACGAAGTATTATGTAACGCATATTCAAAAACCCTTGACCTCTAAACTTATTACCCGAAGCCTGTGAAAGTAGGTTATTTAATAAATTCGGCCCTTTCTATCGCCGTCTCATTGTAAATTCAATATTTGACGCCTCTCTATTGAGTCGTATGCATTGTTGAGAACACAATATGGAACGGCGTAGTGCCTCCCAACTTAAGGATGGTCGGATTTCGTAATATTTCTTTATTTGACGAATAGACAATACAGATGGAGTTATAGAATTTTCATAAAGTATAAATGAGAATAGGAACTGGGCAGGCCACATCTGTCGCATGTTGCAACAAAATTGGGCGAAGGCAACCACTAATTGGATCCTGAACAGCAGTAGCCAGCGACGTGGTAGGCCCAGAAGGAAATATTTTTTTTCGGTGGGAAAATCATCTTATGACATTCCTCGCTCTTGGGTGGAGCGACGGATAGTGTTAGACTTTTACTGACTTAAAACCCACTCCTGTTCTTTCGTTGCCTTTCGTACCAGGGCCGAGTCTTCTTTTCAGAATCAGACCCTTGGCCCCAGTAGGCTTCGACCCTGCTGGGCCACTACAGTTGCTGACATCCCCTTGAGGCTCGCGTGGAACAGTACGCGCTGTCAACGACTCGGGCTCGGTCCGGACGGTTACCGGACGGTCGGACGGCGAGGCCCAGAAGGAGAAAACATGATCATTTGGACTCTCCTATCTAAAGGATTGGCCAGAAGTAGCTAAGAACAGAGAGGAATGGAAGGGAAGCTTTGCCCTGCAGTGGCCTTCATAATACAAAAAAGATTTGCTACAGTTTGCAAATTATTTATGTCCTGTGTTACGAAAATGCAATCTCCAACTAAAATTTAATCTATTTTACAGGTGAAAAATAAATCGACTCGACAATAGCCTTTACAGCTGACGGAAAACCCTACGTTAAGTAAGACATCTTTGTGCAGTCAATAATTTAACACGTTAAGGTTCATTTTTACTTGTATCTTTATAACATTATTTTCTGGCTACGTTATTTTCTACATTTTGGTTTGCATTATGAAACTTACCTATTGTTTGATGAGGAGACTTTTGTTTGAAACAAAAAAAAAAATAGTTTTAATTAGCTCCTTTCCTCTACTACTTCCAATATACCAAGGATTAAAGTGCTGGAGAACTTTCTTCCTTCATTTTATTTATAAGTCGCTGTGCATTTAGGAAAACAATAGCACTCTCTTACAATGTAATAATAATAATAATCTTTATTTCGAGTAACAAGACTCAAATAGTGTTAGTAAAAATAAAACAAACATACAACTATGATTGAGACACAAATACAAGCTACATTCACACGCACAATAAAACAATCATTGCTTCAGCACCCCAGCTGAGATACTGGAGCAATGATTTAGAATACAGCAGTCCAGTCTGTCAGCAATCATGCAGGATGCCACTAGGACTGGCAGCTCCCTGCGCAATAAATATATTATATATATAGTACTTATACAATAGTAACGTATAAGATATAAGAAAGATAATAAGAATATTTACTCCTATCACATTAATCAGCCCCCCCCCCCCTAGCCAAGTTACGATTGTTTTGTTTGCGTCGAGCGCCTCGAGTAGTCCACCCTTCCAATTCCTTTGTTCTGACCACGTGACTGAACGTTGAGATGACGTCAGAACAAATGAATCGGAGGCGTGGCCTACTCGAGACGTTCGACGCAAACGAAATGATCGTAAGTTGTCTAGGGGGCAGAATTTCGTTTGCCATATAATCATAGACGTGATTTTAGAACGTGTAGATTAACAGTTGGGTAAGAATACAAAAAAGTGCGTCATGTAACTAATTTGACAGAAGTAAAATTATTGCTATCTCTTTCCAGTTTTAACGATTAGTATAAGAGAGCGATAGTTAAAAATAATTTTAGATGGTGTACAAGAGGTAGGTAGTAGGTTGTAGGACGAATGCTGGATTGGCAGTGGCAACCTGTGACTCATCTATACATTTAATAAAACAATAAAATTCTTTTGCGATGGTATTAATTGGCGCAAAAACTACTGAACTGATCCTGATCAAATTTTGCATACATAATCCTTATAGGTCAGGGCAACTGATAGGCTATAAACTATCACGCTATTTGCTATGGGGGGTGAGCAATAATCCAAAATGTAGGTATTGAACGACATTTGCCGCGAGTTCAATTCCCAGCTACAGTTAAAATTTTTGTCATTATTTTGTCTTATTTTTTTTGTATTAAAATAACTTTTATCATTTTTTCAAAATAAAATTGACATTTCTATTCGATATCTTCTAAATATTTTGTACAAACTAATCAAAACACATAATAAAATCAAAGCGACGAATAAAATCACGTACTATAATGTTACATTATTCCATTTAGCTGCAAATTTAACTTCTAAAACGAAAGTCATCACGCTATCATCGTTAGGGAGCCAACCAGTCAATTATGACGTTTATATAAGAACGTCTATTTTATAGTTTATTCATCGAAGACCGCAGCGCAGTGGTTTCGCATCTAGACTTTAATGTAATGTGAAGGTGGTTCAAATCCCGTACGGCTCTCTTAGGAGAAATTTTTGTTCTATTTTGTCATCGTGAATAAGATTTTTTTATATATTTTTGCATGCTTACAATTTTTTTTATAAATCTACGTATATAATATATCTGTAGAAATTTTTAGTGAAGTGCGTATTATTAATTTTAGAAATCGATGTAGATAACTTTTATACATTTAAATTGTGTGGAACTTGATAATTATCTTACTTAGGCTTTGTTTCATCGCAATGAAACAAAGCATATGAAAGACAAACGGTATGGAATCAAAGTTTTCGAGAAGTAAAATATGACACCACACGCAATTCAGATACTCGCAACGCCATCTAAAGACTCAAAGTAGAAATAATGTTGACAATGACGGTTGAACTTCATATTAAATTTGATAGATGGCATTGCGTATTTCACGTAATTTTCTGTGTGGCAGAAGAATGGCCATCACCCACGTTTACAGTTATGGTTAAACAGTTATGGTTAAACTGGTGTTAGACGGAGGCATTTTTAACAATCCTACTGCTTATTTTTATTATATTTTTCCCATTATTGTAACAAGCTAATTTACCGTGATTATTCAAGGGATACCATCCAAAGACGATAAAAGTAAATACCTATATGTATTTAATTATTCACTTTAAAATAACGGCCACATTTTCGGGAGGAGTTACAGGGTACCTTGCGTTGGATGACCCCCAGGTGGACCGATGACCTGGTAAGGGTCGCGGGAATCCGATGGATGAGAGACTCACAGGGCCGGTCATTATAGCGACACTTAGGGAGGTCTATGTCCAGCAGTGGACGTCTTTCGTCTGAAATGATAATGATGATGATGGCACCTTTTTTTTCTTTTTTTAAGGGTGGAAATCATCCAATGACGTTTCCTGCTCTGGTTGGAGCGGGAGGATGTGTCAATCTTTTACTGACTAAAACTACACCTGTATCTATCGCTACGCGCTGTTTAGGATTGGGCTCGGTCCGGTAAACTACCGGACGGCTAGCTACCCATTGCTCGACGTCCGGAAGCCCGCGTCTACCGTGGCTGGTAGTCGGGGTCGAAATCTCGGCTCGGCGTGAGGCCGTTCGTTCGCGTGCGGCCTTCCCCTTCGCTAGCATTACGGCTTTGCAGAAGGAGGCGACCGCCTGCCATTACTCCTCGTTCTGGATCAGAGCCCAGCGCGAGAGCTCACTGATGCCGATTGCCTCCACGAGGACACGGCGGTGCTCCGCCCTTGCAGGGCACATCTCCACTGTGTCCTCCGGCATGATGGCACCTTGCGGATTAATAATGGTGTGTTTTATTATTTGCATTCACTGCTTTATATAAAACGGAATCGAATGTGTTTTTCTGATCACAGTTCGACAACGTATGATGTATCTCAGATTCCTTGCAGCCTTACGTCGACATCTGGACGTTACCTCCTTGCAGTGAGTGGTGACCAACACTGGAACAACCTTCTAAGGGAGGCCAGTCTCAGGGATAACACTAATTGGCTGCTACATTTGCTAACCGTAATATCATTGTTTTATGGATAAGCTCAGGACTGTTGTGGGTGTTTCAAACGGTGTCTGTTCTGGGTTCGGTTAAAAGTACCCTGATATTACCATTTTGTGAATCGCCTGAAGGACCCGGTGTAGCATGCGGTGTAGGTCTATCCATCCATCTTGAGTGAACCGCCGTGTCCTCATAGAGGCAATCGGTGTCAGTAATTTCTCGGTTTGGCCATCAATATGCGAGTTCGATTGAACGGGATACACGCGTAAAAGGTTTCGCCGAAGTTCATTCATAAGTTGGAGACTCTTCATAAGGTAGTTCCTACTATGGAAAAAACATTTGTCTTATATACGGGGACGTCAATTAAATACACAACAAAATATCCTTGGTAAATGAACAAGTAATTCTAACGCCCAAAATGATCAAACTGCAACAATCAATGCAAGCATGTTCTCGCAAATTCTTAATAAGTACTGTTGTGGAAGAAGATAGTTGATGATTTATTTATTTAATCCTTTATGCACAAATGTACAGCGACGGACTTAATGCCTGCCGGATGATGATGGTAGTTTTTGGATTCACTTAAGGCTTTTCACTATCAGTGCACGTTATCCAGCTGAAGGTCGGTGTCCCGATTATGCTCTTTCGTTTACCTCTACCAAAGCTGTCTAACTGCTTAAACTCTTCAGTGAAACGTTATTGAGGCGAAAATTGTTATGGGAGATTACTCTTTCGATCAATCTTGCAGCCCTAGCAGACATCGGCCCTAGAGGGCTCTATCCATTTGCTGAAATCTCTTTGAGTCGCGCGTAGAATACTACGCGCCGTCGATTCAGGACTGCTTTGACCAGACGGCCGGACAGCACCACCGCAATCCCGTGTTTGCGATGGCTAGGAATTGCCTTGCGGCTTTTAACACCCGGAGCGTCCCTTGCAGCGACCGCTGAGGAGTCAGGATGTCCTATCCCTCATAGTTTCAGCCACCTTCTTTGATCGTAGTGATTCACTGAAGGAGGCTACTGGTTGTCAGTTTCTCCACCAATCGCCCCCATAAGAACAAGGACGCTCCGACCAAGCGGGACTGACTTCCACTGTATGCTCCATCGTATTCTCCGGGCGATTTGCACAATGGTGAGACCCGAGTGTTTCTTCCCGCTGAATTCGACGAAGATACCTTCCGAAATACCCACAACCGGTGAGTCCTGTACAAAAAGAGGATGCCGTGACGCCTCTGTAGACACTTCTCAAAGACAGGCATTACCGCTGCGATTTGATTGTGGCGTGCTCACTGTGGCGAGAGGTTCAAATCATACAATGATGTTTTACCAGAACATAAACTAGAAACATACATATGCCTATGCATACATATGCCTTTTCCCTTGGGATAGTCAGAAATGACAACTGCTACGACCCATACATGCTATTTCTATTCATTGACGGTCATACATCTGGATCTGGACGAGTACACAACATGTTTCCTGAAGGTAATTTGCTTATTTAACCGATTTCTAAAAAAGAGGAGGTTCTCAATTCGGATATTTTTACCTTTAACCGTTTTATGTTAAAGCACAATAAATAATTGCGATGCTTTTGGAATGAATTGCAAGCACAGAGTGATTGTACAGTTTTACGAACTTAACGCGGACGAAGTCGCGGGCAACAGCTAGTATTTTATAAATTTAGACATATTAGCGCTTTCTCAATCTAAATTTAGAAAAATGGCTTGTCATTTGCTGGCTCACCGCCCTTAAAGTATACTCATATGTATTTGCTTCTCTTATAATAATTTTAAGAGTATTTATACCTATATATTTCTCTTATATAACGCGCGTCCGTTATCCTATTTCATGTGGTGTTTCGTGGACAATGATGTAGGTTATACATTGATTCTGTACCTACTGTATAACTGTTTTTTTTGTCCCAAACAATTTTTTTTTTTATTGATATAAGCCAGTGCTTGATGGGATCGTAGTCCCATCTGATGGTAAGCGGAGATGCAATCATTGATAGTCAGGCGCGCTAGTTTATTAAGAGCCTGTTCACTCTAGCCTTGAAGACATCTAAATTATAATTGGACGGGAAGACCGCAGCAGGCTAATTGTTCCAGTCCTTCGATGTACGCGGTATAAATAAAACTAAAGAGAATCGAAGCTATTATCATTTTGTTCTACTATAAGTAGGCGTTTATTCTTATGAAGGCAACAAGAAAATTGAAAACAGTATATTGTTTATAATCCACAGACAATTACAGATTTACGTTCATAATTATACCTTGGCTAATATTTACGACTACCCACAATGGGTGTGGTAATTGTACCGATTACTTGCCTCAACATATACTTAGCACTAAGTGCTCACACCCTTTACTGTACCGTTTAAGTAGTGCTTAAGTTTATGGGAGTTTAAATACTGAGTTTCAAATAGAAAATTAAAAATGTGTTAACAATAAAATGACATGGTCATTAATGTAAACATTTCTAATGGAATCACTGTTAAATTAGGACGCGTCTGTCACTTTTGGGGACTATGCTGGTCTGCACGAGCAGTGCAAGTGTCGAAGAATCGAAATTTCTTTATCAAAAAATCAGCATCTTGTATCCTATGCAGTCCCGTCTTGGAGAGTGTAGCGGTAGTCACATGAATTGATTCCGCCATCATCTTTCTACCATCGGACAATCCGGAGTATACGGCCAGTGTCAACTATTACCAATTTAAGGGTTGACGGTTGTTGGGTTGGAGTCCGAATCATAGAGGCGTTAACAATTTAACACCTCTATGATTCGGACTCAACGTTTCGCCTCGTCATTTATACCACGAACATTGAAGGGCTAGAACATTTTGTTTGCAAGAAACCAAAATTATAATCGAACGGGAACACTATTATAATTTAGGTGTATTCAAGGCTAGAGTGAGTAGGCTCTTAATAAACTTCAGCATCAACGAGCATACAATTACATTGCTGCTTGGTAGATCCGTAGTCAAGCACTAGTTAGTATATCATTTAAAAAACGTGTCAACATGCAATATCATCACACTGTCTATGATAATATTCATAAGAATTTTAAGGATTACCAACAGACATAGAACTGGAAGTATGCAAAAAAAAATAAAAAAATAACACCGTCCATCATAACATAGCCCATAAGAGTCGTTATATTTCCGCCAATAACCATTATCCAGCAGGTGACTGTAAATCATGTCAGTTAGGCAGCTTCCAACAGCCTCCACCATTACGGACTGTTAAATAAGGATTGATGAGCAGTACCAGTAATAGTCAAAAGGATTCTGTATAATAGCAGAGGTTTTGCATTTTATATAACAAATGAACGAATAAAATTGAATTGCAAACGTCATAAAAATTAATTGTTACATATTGAAAGGTAGGGTCGCCGCGCATGACCCACCGGCCACAACCACAAAACGCTGCCACACAAGGATGGACTCGCCGTACAAGGTTAACGCCAGTGGCCGCCACACGCTACAAATCGCCGCTGCTCGCTTCTTGTAGCCCGAACTGGCCACTAAATTCCGATACAAAACGTCGCCGCACAGCACGCGCATTTAAATCTTCTACGATGGAGTCCAAAATGATACTGCACGCATGGGTTAAAAAAAGTGGCAGCCACTGGCTTCAAGTGGTTTGTGGCCGCTTCTAGCTTGTCACGGCGGCGATTGTGGCTATGGCATGTGGCTCATGTGCGGAAACTAAGAGTTTAGGGAGTTAGTGATAGCGTGACGGGTTACAGAACAGAATGGAAGAAAAAAACGTGTTGCGCCGACCGCAAGTAATATGGGACAAGGGCAGGAAGATGTATATATAAACTGATGATTGCAGTATTATTTATAGGAGTCATCGAGGATCTGGAACGCAAAAGGGAATTGAAGAAGCATGGGTAGGTTGTAGTCAATGAAAGTCACCCACCACTACCAAAGAAACCCTCTCTTGTCCTGCGCAGAGCGGAAGAAATTAATTTGATGATTTTCCAAACAAAGTTAGTAAACGGATGCTTGAGGATGACAGGTCCAAGTTACTTAATTTTAGTTTATTATACAACAAAGTCAGGAAATTCTGAAATGACTTCTTCCACTCTGCTTGGAGCAAAAGGGCGTGTCTGACATTTACTGACTAAAACCACACCTTCCTTCCATCCTTTAGTTGCCCTTTGCGTTTTAAGACCGTGGGTTGCCTTTCCAGAAAAAACTCCGCGGCCCTAACTAATAGTAATACTAATAAGACTTCAGTTTGTTGCAAATTTTGTCGAGCAGCTTGATTTATTTATTAGGATGATAACTCAAAGTCACCCAAAGGGCAATGGAAAGGGCTATGCTCGGAGTTTCCTTGCGTGATCGAATCAGGAATGAGGATTTCCGCAGGAGAACCAAGGTCACCGACATAGCACGAAGAATCGCCAACTTAAGTGACAATGGGCAGGGCACATTGCTCGCAGAACGGATGGCCGTTGGGGCCGAAAAGTTCTGGAATGGCGACCACGTACCGGAAGACGTAGCGTTGGAAGGCCTCCTGCAAGGTGGATCGATGACCTGGTAACGGTTGCGGGAGTACGATGGATGCGAGACGCACAGGACCGTTCATTGTGGCGACACTTGGGGGAGGCTTATGTCCAGCAGTGGACGTCTTTCGGCTGAAATGATGATGATGATGATGATTATCAACATTACAGGCAATGGGAATTTAAAGATACAATATACATGGAAAGACTAGTATATTAAGCTAGCTAACTAAACCGACGCACACGTAGATCACGCCTGATTTGTACGTAGAACGACGTCGCGTGGCGTCTTATGGCGTGGACCTAGTGTAGCTCTACAAGTCTAGTTTCCATATAAAATGTATGGAGATCGACGCGCCTAGATCGGCGTACGTGGCACACTTGTGCACAGTCTAGTTCTTACCTATACTCATTGAATAAGTTATTTTCTGTTTTAATTTGTTTCGACCCACTTTTTTATATCACTCTGTACACATTTGGTACTATTTTGACTGTTCTCATAATCAATTAATGTTGTAATATGTAAATATTGTACAATCAATCATTTTTTTTAAGTAACCTTGGAGTTTCTTGTCAGTTCTTATCCATGAGAAACGTCGAAACGGAACCGTGCACTAGCTTCTGGTGATTCACTGGTTGAATTTTAAAGGCCTCTACACACTGCTTTACCCGGCCGGCAATGTCGTCGGGCCTGTTTTGCTTCTGTCGTACTGGTGGGTTGCGCCCACACGAGTTCACTGTTGGGGCGGTCTCGGTTCGCGTGCTTAGTTGGCTACTAGGGCCTCAAGTCTGCTATTACAATAGTTTCAGAATGGTCTATCATTGACTTCTTAGTTGTTGATTTTGATCAAGTTTGGTAATTAACTAATATAATGACGTCATTATGACTTTCCAATGGTCAACCACTGACACTCCATTGAAAGAAATGGCGTAGAATGGTAATCTCGTACATAATGACAAATGGATATTTGACGTAGGCGGATAACTACCAAAATTTTGACAGTTCCTTTGATCAGTGACTTACCATTAGAACGTCATTGTGCAGTCATTGCTTTGATTTGTTTCGAGACAACTCGATGTTGTTATTCTACCACAAGATTATTGATCGATCAATGATCGACCATTATGAGTTATCAGATTAGGAACTTTTAGCAAAATGACAATGGGCGATCCCATTGTTTGAATGACGAATTTATAAAAATAGCAGACTTGGGCCCCAGCTTGTATATCTGTTTGTACATCCTATCACTGAATTATAGACCAAAAGAGTGAAACGGTAAAATCGAATTTAAGATCAATTTGATTGATCATGCTGGTGAAACTTATAGTTTAAACAAAAAATACATATACACTCAGCTATCACTAAATGCTAAACAGTAAAGACCGCCAATGCCACGGCTCTCGTGCCATCGGTAAGGATGGTCCGAGTTTCTTGTACGCTTTTGCCGCCGGGCTAGCCTGTTGGTAATAACCCGCCGGTCCCATCGCGACAGTGGCTTTAGTGTGTACAACTCATACGACGTAACTGTGCACCCATGTCAAAACAACATTTTTTACGTTTTTTTTTATTCTTTATTAAGGTACCTATTATTGTAACAATAAATATAAACAAGAAAAAACATAAAAAAGTACATTTTATTTAATTTTATTAAAAATATTTCTATGTATATTTCTTCATTTCTTTATTCGCATTCCAGCAAGGTATATAGTTAAGTCATACGGGCTAAGAGAGAGGGATTAAATTAAACAGCAGTATACTGGCTTAAAGAGCAGTAGTGGCCGAGTGGTAACGGCTCCGACTTACGAGTTGTACGTCGCGGATTCAAACTCAGTCTTGCGCATTATTTTATGTAATTTATTTCATCACCACTGCTCTGAAAACGGTGAAGAACATGTCTGAGCACCAAAAATTCGAAGACATGTGACATCCACCAACCCGCACTGGGCCCGCGTGGTGGATTACGGTCCATTGCCTCTCCTAAAGAGGAGGCCTGAGTCCCAACAGTGGGAAAATTATCAGGCTGACTATGTTATTTTAGCTTATGAACGACAGTATTATTACAATAAAAAATTAAACTTATCTCGTAGGTAACACATAAAATATACCATTGCGATCTAGAAACACCGACACACAATGATTAATTAATACACGCATCTACCAATAGATGGCGCTACTACACAAAGTTTCTCTTCCCGAAGTTACCCTCACCTCGCCTAGTTTACAACTATCGTGGCACCACTGTGTGTGGAGGTCATACGTTATTTACACCTCAGTTGTTTCGATATAATGCCCTTATAAAGTTTATTTTATATATACCGTGATTTAAGTAATTCAAGATGGTGACTGGCTTATTTCAAGATTTTTTTAGGTTATATTCCCGGGCCCACTCTGACGTCGGTCTGGTTTGATAAAAGATATGGTTGAAGTTAGATGAGCATGCCCAGAATATGCCCATTCACTGTTCCTTTGAAAACTTACGGATGGTAGGGGCAAACTGATGCTGGCAAAGAGTTTCACTATTTGGCTGTGTACTTATGCACGTCTATCTAGTTAACTATATAAAAATAAAAAAAGTGACTAAATGTTTTATTAAGCGCAAAATAGGAAATTGACTGGAAAAATTTAGTAATTATGTTATTTTTAGGGATCCGTACCTCACAAGGAAAAAAAACGGATCTTATAAGGGTAGGCTCATTTGGTTGTACATCTGTCAGTCTGTCAACCAGACAGCCTTATCTCGGGAACGCGTGGAGGTATCGAGTTGAAAGTAAAACCATATACTGAAGTCTGCGGTCTGCGTTTATATAGATACGGCCGTTTATGTCGCAAAAAACGTGTATTTCAAAACTCTCAAGGAAATAAAAATTCATAGTGTACTTCTCGTTGATCTAGAATCCTAAAATTTGGCATAAAGTAAGGTCATATAGTATAGGAAAAAATCTGATAACTATAAATTTTAAGTTACGTCACAAAAAAAACTTTTTGCGATTTGGAAAACTCTTCGTAACTCAATTCGGGAATTGAACTGTTTTAATAGGTAAGGAACTTTATACGAAACACTTAGTGCGTGAGTCCGAATCGCACTTGTCCGGTTTTTTTTTATAATAAATGAATGTTTTTTTTGAGTATATTTAGTAATATCTGGAAGGTTTTTATGATTATTTTTTCTTCTTTTGATACATACGAACTGTTGCAAGAGCGGTTAATATTAAGATTAGGCTCTGTTAAAATCCTACTGCTATACAGATAAGGCACGGATCTTAAGCGCTGAGTTCTACTTGCGCAGAAGCACGCAGACGTGAAATATCGAGTCTCTTTAGTGGTATGAAAAGAGATGAGGAGGCGGGGAGTGCAATCCTTGTACAGTGATTGGCTCACCGATGTGTACGATGCGCAAAGCGATCCCCGTTCTTTTGCCGAGCGCTCAAGATTTGTGCCGCTATCTGTACTACTTCTACTTTAATTTATTCGTAGATTTGACACTTTTTCTTTTTTTGATATAATGGTAGACTTTGACAGTTCCAATACCTTTTGAAAGAATAACATTTATTGAGTCACCCAGTACCTAGTAAATATTATGAAATAATGAAACAATGATTTTTGACACGTGTGATCATCGTGATGATTGATTTATCCAACTTAACGAACAAACTTTCTGCTGAAGATATATCGAATTAAATCTTAACTATCAATCAAGATCCTACACGTTTAATCAAAGCAATAGCAACTGAAACTTACAAATTAATTTAATAACCACACACCGTCAATAGATGGCGCCACATAAACTTGAGGCGGCTCCTAAGTTTGGCAAACTATCGCGTTTAGCTTGCGAGTCTGCAAACTATTCACACTAAGGTTGCCTACATATGGATGAAAGTTATTGAGAAAATTTTGGAGTTGCAGAAGAACTGATAAGAACGTGTGTTTTATATGAAGGTAGTTATGATAAAGATTTCTTTTTTTCTTCCTTTTTGGCAACTGAGCCGGTGTCGACTATTCTGCCAGTGTCACGTGGTGACGACAGCGCTGTAGGGTGAGCCGTCGAACTTTGCACTTTGTGGTAGATCTACCGTGTTAGTGGCTGTAAGGACAACACAATTTTTGTTAATTAACACAGACTTAGAATATATAATATGAAAACATAAAATACTATTATATTTACAGATTAAAAAACACTACACACTAGGCTACAGATTAATATGATTGACGTTGATAAATTTGGAAATAAGTTGAACAACTTTAGGGGAAAAGCTAGTCAACAGGGAATGGAAGTTAGTAGGAAGGGGTATTTTAATTTTGGGGAGCATGATAAAGATATTATATCTGCCTAATATCTCTTCAAAGTATGAAACTTCAAATTGTCTTTCCATGTATCCGCTTTAACTCCTCATAACCACGCAACGCATTTTGGTGCGGTCGTAGGTATAATATGTACACCCGTGCGAATCCGAGCGAGACAATAGTTTAAGATAAAGCAAGGCAAGTAACGGTCATATTTAATAATAATAGTGGTTTCTTTGAGTGTAAATAATATACAGGGTATCTTTGAAATTGACGCACAAATGAATACCGTGGATCCACTACATGATTCTGGACTAAACTAGTGGTTGACTGTAATCCCACTTGATGATAAGCAGTGTTGCAATCGTTGATGGTGAGGCGCACTAGTTTTCATCGGTTTTCTCATAATTAAAATATATATATATATATATATTCGATGAAAACTAGTGCGCCTCATATATATATATATACATATATATACAGTTTAATTTAAAGTGGTATGAAAAGAGACGCGGGGCGGGAAGTGCAATCCTTGTACAGTGGCTTGGCTCGCCGATGTGTACGATCCGCAAAGCGATCCCCACCCTTTCGCCGAGCGCTCAAGATTTGTGCCGCTATCTGTATCGAGTCCTTGTTTTCTAATATTTTCAAATGAAATACATTTAAGCATCAATCAGTAGACCACTCAAAAGGTGAGCGAGTCTCAATAGTACTCAATTAAACATACATTATGGACACTTCAGAAAAATAAAACAAACCAATCTGACTGTCCTAATGCAAGACACCCGCTAGCCCAGAACTCATTCCACACAAATCGCACTATATTACTCTTGCTATCACTAAACAAGGCTATTCAACCTACTCCGGGCATATTACCTATCGATACAATATTGAATCTATTTCGTAAATATTGATTTTGAGAATTTGGCATTGACAGTTGTTGGACAAATCGAATGCGCCCGTTGGGAAATTAGAGCATCGAGTTCAGTACAATTGAAGAATATTCAGGCGCAGGGGTGGATGATTCCCGAAGAAAATGAAACACAGGAACTTGAAGGCTTCAGGATTTATTCTCTCTTCATAATACAGCAAGTGTTGAAACACGATGACAAACGACGACGACAATTTCGGCCGTGAGGCGGCTATATTTATACCCCCCGTAGGTGGGTGCAAGTAGTGGTGGTCTTATACGACCACCAAAATTCTAATAAGCCAATCATATAATCATATAGTGGAGCAGTATTTGCACGTGGGTGGAAGTAGTGACAGTTGTAACCATACAAATCTTTATTCTTCTGCCAATCACGTTCATTACAAATAACTATTAACTTTTACATAAACCTAGACTTAACAACTTATATAAACCTAATTGCGCTAGGAGATCGTTGTGCTCCTCAACAACAATACTTATGTACTAGAGTAGCTACTCTAGTATCGGAGTGCTGCACATTTAAATTAACGTGCAGAGCTACTGAATAAAACAGGATTTGAGATGTGTTGTTAAATATTAAAATGTCTAGATAAATCTTGAAAAAGTGGCTAGCTTCTTGCGCCTGTTAGAAAGTCGAAAATTATTCCAAGAAAACATATTTCCGGCATAAAAAATATCCTATTACAGGATATGATCTACCATTGAACTAATTTTCATCTCAAACCGTCCAGCCGTTTGGGTATGAAGCAGTAACAAACATGCACGTACGTAAAACTTTCGTTTTTAGAGCAAAGAGTGTTTGGTAGCTTAAGTGACAATGTAATAGGAAAATCCGTGCTCCAGGACCATAAATGGCAACTAAAGAAGCATAGCTGTGGTTTTAGTCAGTGAAAGTCTGACCCTCTCGCTCCACTGTGAGTGCGAAAAGTCATAAGATGATATCTTACCTTAAAAAAAGTAATAATATATTATCGAGTGATTAGAGTAGTGTACATTGGAACTGATGATTTTTTTAAATAACGCAGTGCGAAGTACAAACCGACTTGTAGAAGTCAGTTAAGGACCAGTTGGTCAAATAAATACTGATTAGGTATTAGAAATATCTTTTATTTGTTAGCACGCCTCCATCGTGCGTACAACTAAGCTATCGAATTCCCTACCGGAGTCTGTTTTTCCTTATAGCTACAACCAACGGCGTTGGTTGAGAGTTGTGGAATATTATCACTATTATTATCATCGACCATATCATCGCTTACCTACAAATGAGACAAAGGTCAAACACGAGCCCATCTACACTAATATTATAAAGAGGTAAAGGTTGTTTTTTTGTTTGTAGACAGAAATCTCTAGAAGTACCGTTCCGATTGCTAAAATTTTTTCACCAGTAGAAATTTTCTTTATTTCTGAGTGACATAAACTATATTATATGTACGCGGGCGAAGCCGCGGACAAAAGCTAGTCTATAATTTAAAAAAAAAACTGGGCAAATGCGAGACGGACTCGTGCACTGAAGGTTCCGTACAAACTTACCTGTGTAATTAGTTCAATTCCCGAATGGAGTCTCGATGATTTTTCCGATTCGCAAAAAAGTTTTTTGTGGTGACGTAACAACAAATTTACAGTTTTTAGATTTATTCCCATATCTGTACTATAAGACTTTGCTTTATTCCAAATTTCAGTATTCTAGATCAAAGGGAATTAATTACCCTATGAATTTTGATTGCCTTGAGAGTGTCGAAACATACTTTTTTTGCGATATAATCGGCTGTATATTTTTTTTTGGTTAACTTAGTAGTTTGATTTTTTCACAGCTTCAAGTAACTGCAGACTTGAATATATGGTTTTAATTGCAACTCGATACCTCCACGCGTTCTTGAGATAAAGGGTCTTGACAGACCGACCGTCCGTATATGTACAGACCGACAGGCAACAAAGTGATCCTATAACGGTTCCGTTTTTTCCATTTGAGGTACGGAGTCTTAAAAAAGTAACTAAAAGGTCCAATTCCACAGCTGTTAATATGTTCTTATAAAAAAGCATGTGGGACAGCCGAATAGCACTTTATTTTATTTACAACTTTTCGATTTCTAAAGCGACTTCGATTAAAGTTTTGTTGCATTAATTCCTTCACTTGCGAACTCCCATAATTTAAGTGCCAAGTTTGAAGTCTAGTTCAGACTTTTGTTTCGGAGTCTATCTGAAAGTGTAATAGCGAAATGAGCGAGCGATCATTTGAGTTGCAGTTCAAAAAGACGCACTCTTGTCTTGAAGCTATTTTTTACATTCTGCTGCTAGTTGAATAGGTTTAAGATTCGACAATTTTATGAGATTACTAGCTGACCCGGCAAACGTTGTTTTGCTATGTATATAAAAAATTTTTGTCTAAAAAATAAAATAAAAATGTATGGGTGGACTACCCCTAACATTTAGGGGGATGAAAAATTGATGTTGGCCGATTCTCATAGATACCGGATAAGCACAAAAAATTTCATCAAAATCGGTCAAGCCGTTTCGGAGGAGTATGGCAACGAAAACTGTGACACGAGAATTTTATATATTAGATTAAGGACCTTTTTAGTTGTATATATTTGTATTTTAAATTCCAGGTCAATGAGACTAGGTAGTGGAAAGGCAAGTAGTGTTCCAGGCACGCCACAAAGAGATGTCAACAAAACAATAGGAAACCAGTAGGGCCGATACGTGCTAGAACCACGAGGAATTTCTGAAAAGGGGAAACCTACGGACCTGTAACGCAAAGGGCAAATAAACAACACAGGTGTTGTTTTACTCAGTAAAAATCTGACACACCCTTCCGTTCCAGCCTAGAGCTGAAGAAGTCATTTGATGATTTTCCACTTCAATAAAAAAGTCACCTCAAGAGTGAGCAGTCCACGAGTTTGCAGAAGGTGAGCAACGGGTAGCTCACCGTCCGAAAAGGACCATGCTAAGGTCGACGGCACGTTGTATTCCACGTGCACCTCAAAGAGATGCCAGCATATTTGATGGGGCTCGCTAGGGCTGATGCCTACCTTATAGGCTGCGGGATTGTTCAGAAGAGTTAGGTACTGCGGCCTTGGAATGTAACGGGTCTGACACTCCCTAGAACGGGAGAACTAATGGGGAGAATTTATGTCGAAAAAAAGATATAGGGACTATTACCTAAGTTCTGCTTAAAATTATAGGTCCCATTACCTCTCGAAATTTGGTGTCTACAAACCATTTGTCAGTAAAAGAAAAAGGTAGGTGTATGATCTGTTTACTTCGTTCATCATTTTAGGCAAAATGATTATAAAAATCATTTTTGAAGCAGTTCGGTCCTATGATATTTTCTTGGTAATTATTAATCACGAATCCTGATTGACTGACAGTGAACAATTCTGCTCCTTCCCTTCTATAAAAAACGCTTAACAAACGCAATGAACGAAAAACAACACTTCCGGTTCCGAAAAATCAACACTACCAACATCCGCAACAACATACGACATAAAAATTGAAATTTGTGTATTTGTCTCGTATATCAGACTGTGGCGGAGTGGGCACGACATTGATTTGTCACATACATATATCAAGGCTAGAGTGAAAAGGCTCTTCATAAACTAGTGCATCTTACCATCAACGATTGCATAGACTTAAAAGTCGTAAAAGTTTTGTTGCAAGCGTGAGCCCATCTCAAGGTAACAACACCTCGGAGAGATGCGACTTCTGGCGGGAGAAGTTTAAGCCTCCTGATGATTTTGTCGAGCCGTCAGAGAGCCTCTCTCCTGGACACGAGTTGCCATGGCCCACCTGGAAAACTCTAAACACCCAAGTTGGACGCAGCAAAGACAATCTCCACAGATGGGGGTTTTCGGACGGTTCTGATCTTCAGTGTTTGTGCGGCGTCTCTCCGCAGATCATGTCCCACCTTCGATCCTGCATCACGTGCCCTGTTACCTGGTCACGTAGGGACCTAATGACAGCATCAGCGGACGTCACTGCCGTGGCCAAATACTGGGCCAAGCAAGGAATTTAACTAGTTTAGCCATCGATACGTTAAGAAGAAGAACGATTGCATCACTGCTTACCATCAGGTACTAGTTAATATAAATTTAAAAAAAAAGACTGTGGCGTTGAAATGGTTAACAGAAATCGCGATCGATTCCAAGACCAACGTAACAGTCTAAAGAGGCGGGTAAAAATCTTGAAGAATTCTAACTAAAAGTTGCCCTCCTTCAAACATTGCCATATCGTCCGGTACTCACAGCTTTTATACTCACACAAAAGTCACTTCTATCAAACAAGTGGTACATAATCCTACGAACTCAATCCCCTACTTAGTATTTGAGTTACCTGCCTGGTGTAAATACAGCCAGAGTTTTGACACGAAAAGCCTTTCGAAATTAGATTTAAAGAGTAACTCGAGTGCTTTAGAGTACAATGGAGGAAAGTGTACGAATTCGTGAAGAATTGAAGGTTTTGTTAGATTCTACGTACATTTTATTTGTAGTGTTTCGTTCTGTGGTATATTGTTACTTGAGTGTTCGTACTCTTTTGGATATACTGTAATGTGGAAGCGACTACCTAAGGATACAGTTTCAGCCTATCAAAGTACCGAAGACGCGGGCTCGCGGACGGCGAGCAATGAGTAGCTCGCCGTCCAACCATCCGGTAACCTTCTGGACCGAAGTCAGGCCAAGTCGTCGACGGCAGGTAGTGTTCCACGCGCGTAGCAACCGTAGTCGCCCAGCAGGATCGAAGCCTACTGATTCTGAAAGGCAGGCTCGGACCTGGTATGAAAGGCAACGAAGGAACAAGAGTGAGTTTTTAGTCAGTAAAAGTCTGACACTATCTCGCGCTTCGCCCAAGAGCGGGGGTTGACATTGGATGATTTTCCAACAAAAAAAAAGCCTATCAAAGTAAGGTAGGTAGCCTTTTTATTGTTATTGTTAGTACTGGCTGTATCTACATCTATTTAATCTGTAATATCTTAGTGAGTCACTGTTTAAAACCATCTTTTCCTTCCGTATACGTCTGATTACTATGATACTGCAGGAGGAGCAGGAGTTGAGTTCATTTTTCCATCTTCGATTTGGTCAGTCATGTTGTTGCCTTACTTATCATTGAACACAACTAAGCTGTTGTTCTTAAAATAAAATTCAGTTTTATTAAGATACGATACGTTGTTGAAACTTCTACGGTCCGGACTGAGCGTTTCGCTTCGTCGTTTATACCGCGTACATAGACGGACTGCTGCGGTCTTCCCATCCAACTATAATTTAGATGCCTTCAAGGCTAGAGTGAATAGGCTCTTAATTAACTAGTGCGCGATGATTGCATCACTGCTTACCATCATGTGGGATCACAATCAAGCACTGGTTTATGTCAATAAAAAAAAAATACAAAACGCCTACAAAAATAGTTACAGCAAATTCATAACATGTTGACATATTGCTATTCACTTTTATTTAAACAATGATGAACTAGGATATTTCAAGCACATCACGTCAATACTATACAATACTAAAACTAAACTCATCACTCATCACTTATTGCACACCACAATAATTCATATCAATTGATTTATCTACGTCAAAGTGAAAATCAGGCGACGCATGGAGTCATTAGATTCATCAATCATTTTGTATGGTTAAAACTAGATCATTCATCACTTAGCAAGCTCAAAATGCTAATATTGCGTAGTATTTTAATAAATCTGAAATGCGGAAGTAGGCAATAAGTATAAAGATATTCTTAAAAAAGCTGGTTATTTTAAAGCTTTTGTAGTGATAAGAAATGAATATATTAGGGGAAGTTTGAAAGTGGCGCCAGTGACTGAAAAGTTGAAAGGGAATCGTTTGTCTTGATATGGTCATGTGAAGAGGAGGGATGAAACGCATGTTACTAAAAGAGTTATGAGTTTACATGTGGATGGATGGAGAGGGAGAGGGAGCCCAAAGAAAAGATGAATGGATTGTGTAAAGAGTGATATGAAAGAATAGGAAGTTAGTGATAGCAAGACGAGTGACGACAGGGCAGAATGGAAGAAACAAACGTGTTGCGCCGACCCCAAATAATACAGGACAAGGCCAGGAAGATGATGATGATGTAGTTCAACACTACATCATCATCATCTTCCTGGCCTTGTCCGTCGCCTAATGAAAAAACTTACGAAAATTTTCATTTGATAGAAAAAATTCGATGACAGAATAGACAGGTGCTTCATTAAGTCATGTAAGTTACGACCAATGATTGATGAGCTTGGAGGTAGAGAAAAGTTGAACGGACAGTATCATTGAATAGTAACTGTCCAGAGGTATTTTTAAATCGAGAAACTCGTTTTTTCTTTTTGATCCACTCCTTTCCCTATTCTCAAAAGTATTATTACCTGTCTTGAACGCTCAATTCCTTTGTAAACTCAGCCTAATATTTCAATACAGAAACTTTTGAATGCGATTTTTTTCCGAACCGTTCTCGACCTTATTGCGTTCAGATAAGTTTTGCCAACTTGATTTATTTTGCGCTACAGAAGTACTTTTCTATTGTTAGTGAGTGTATTGAAGTTATTTCAACTACCATTCGGCATTCGGTCTGGTATAGATATTCAATAGTTGATACGTGCTTAAAGCTACGCATGCACTACACGACTAAATATCTTGCATCTTTTTTTTTTAAATTAATCAACGTGGCGCGTAGTGAATAAACAATTGATACACTATTTCAGTGAAATATGTAACCAAACGCACGTGGGTGCGGTGTGGCGATGAGTGAAGCGAAGCGGTCGCTTTCGATTGATTTGATATTTTCGCGCAAAATCTTGCAGTGCGGTGACTTGTTTTATTTAAATGGCGACACGGAGGGCGAAGCCGCCGAGTTGCGTTGAATTCACGTAAACCGCATCGGATCGCTTCATAACCGCAAATGTGGTGAATTGTCCATCTAAGATAGCTAATGTATGTAATGTAGCAAAGATAATGTTAGGTTGATTCTTGTTTTGTCTGACATCTGTAATTCTGAGGTGACATATGTTAATAAGACCATCACTATTTTCGCGTCGCTATTGTTTTTGTACCATAATGAACGTTTTTGGATCAACTAAATGGTAAAGGTGACTATATTAATAATAGCATCCTTTCCATAAGGATTTTCAAGACTACCAGTAGCACTGTGGACTGTTAGAGTGCTCCTACGGAGGAACTACGCGAACTAGATGCTAGATCTGTCACTCTTTAGTTCATTAGTTCTTTCTATATGACCTAATAAAGTGTAGAAGAGACTACGGTCTGGACTAACCATTTCAACGCATCGTTTATAAGATAAAGGCTCTTGACAGACAGACAGACGGACACCAAAGTGATCCTATAAGGGTTCCGTTTTTCCTTTTGAGGTATAGTACCCTAAAAAAAACTGTTATGCACAAGAATTAGCCCTATTATTCTTGGTGATATATAACTGTGTATATTTTGTGAGCATTGCACAATGTTACAATCGACACACGAACATAAGTCGCCTTGTGAATATTAAGTTTTAGGCGATATGTGAATTGTTTGTGCTTTTAAGAAGACTTAATTTATAGTTCTAGTATTGGGTTCAGAATAAAGTGTTTTGTTATTTATTTTCTTTCTAGTACTTGTAAGTTTTGGTCATTACTATACTCAACTCTTCTAATTTCTTTGTAATCACAAATGTAGTAAAAGTTTGAAGAGTGTGAAGTGTTTCTATACTTAAAAAAAATAATTACTAAAAAAGTACATATTTTGCACCTTTTTAGTTTATTTACGTTGAAGTAGGTTGTACTTTTATTATTAAAAAATAATTACACTTTTTAGTTTTGGTAGAACAATTAAAAAAATTACCGCTCAGCTAATCATCATCAGATTAGCTCAATGGTACCTTATAGCCAGAGTGTATCTCATGACAATTGTAATAATCCCAAACACGGTTAGGTTACATTAATTTATTAAAAAATTAAAATTTATGAATCTGGAAGGTAGACACCGGAACCGGTGTCTACCTTCCAGATTCATCATCAGATCAGTCATCGACTACACGGATAAACAAAGCCATTTTTTTAATGCTTGATAGGTTCGCGCTTGACCGCCATCTCACCTGATGGAAAGCGACGATGCGGTCGACGATGGACCGCGCTTACCTAGAAGTAACCTATTCACTCTTGACTTAAAGATTTCCGGATTGTAGATATCAGGAAACACACATTTTACTTGTTACGACATTTCCAGTGATCCTATGAGGAGTTCCGTTCCATATCTTCGAAGTTCCTCATCAGATCACAACATTATTTCTATAGGACCAACTCGGAAGCAAAACCTTTCAACCAAAAAAAAGTTTACAAAATCGATTTACAATTGACGGAGAAATTGGTGAACATACATAAAAAAAAATACATTCAGCTGAACATAGAACCTCCTCCTTTGTGAAGTCGGTTAAAAAAGCACGCAGTATAATATAGCCTGGGTAACTCTGCCTTAGGTGAATCAAAATAGACAATGGATTGAACAAACACAATACCTGAACAGCAATGATCGGTAGAGTAAACAGTGTATTGACCATCTACTATTCAATATTCATTAGTCAGAGGAACTTGTGGCTGAACTAATATCAACCACATCCATCAATCTCTTAGGTTAAGCAGCATTTGCTGAAGTGTGTCTATAGGAGCGTGACCATCTTCATCATCATCATTTCAGCCGAACGAAGCTCAATCCTGTGCACCTCACATTCATTGTATTCTCGCAACTCTCACCAGGTCATCGGTCCATCTCGTGGGGAGGCTTTCCGACGCTCCGTCTTCCGGAGCGCGGTCGGTACTCCAAAATCATTCAAACCCATCGGCCAACTGTTCTACGAGCAAAGTGCCCTGCACACTGCCACCTAAGTTTGGCGATTCTTCGATGACCGTTTTATTATACTTACCGAAATTCCTTCTTTGTTCAGCAAGCACGTCATATATATTTTTTCATTTTTTTCCATTTACAACGTTTTCTTATGCTAGCTTTTAACAATTCTTACAATTTAGAGCTAACTTTGTGAGGGACTAGTGCCTGATGTATGTATGTACAACAACCTGTATTACAGGTCACCAGAACCCTCCCGCGACTAGAAAGAGTAGTATGCATTTTGCAGCAAGCAAAAGTGGAAGCTAAGTTTAATAATACATTATAATTTTTCATTATTCATTATCTTTAGTCATTTATTTTAGGTTGGGTATTCAGAAGCCAGCAATTTTGACTCCAATTTTATCAAAGGGTTTCGTGATACTCAATTAATGGATAAATGATATTTATATTGGAAATCGATTTCAAAAAAAAAAAAAACAGTTACACGTCAATTTTTTCGTCAATTTAAATTAGATGAGGATGGTGTTATGGCGACACTTGGGGAGCCTACGCCCAACAGTGGACGTCTTTCACCTGATTGATGATAATGATGAGGACAGTGTTTTCTAGGTGTAACCCTGAGAAGACAGACAACACAGAAACCATTTTAAAGTCTATACAGCAAATGCGGTTAAATCATAACATGAGAATGCTTATTTGTGTCTAAGATGGCATTTTATGGATAGAACAACGCATGTTTGAGAGGAACTGTCTAGTCAGTCAAGAGAGCAGTGTTGGCGGCGAAGTGGTAACAGCCAAACCCAGCCAGGCGCATTACTTTGTATAATTTATTTAATTACCACTGCTCTCAAAACGGTGAAGGGAACTATCATGTGGAAACTGGCATGTCTTAGAAGCAAAAACTCGGAGATATTTAATATTCACCAATCCGCACTGGGCATGCGAGGTGGATTACGGCCCATTTCATCTCCTAGAAAGGAGGCCTGAGTCCGAGCAGTGTGAACATTACAAAGCCGATTATGATAAGTTCTGGAGCCAGAGTTGTGGAGGTCAGATAGGTAGCCGCTTCATTTAAAATATTAGTATCCTGCTGCATGCGGTTCGTGGGCTTGCGGACGGCGGGCAATGGGTAGCCTGCCGTCCTGCCGATAACTGTTCAGACTGAGTCCGAGTCGTTCACGGTGTGTTCCACGTGCGCCTCAAGGCGATGTCAGCAAAACTACAGGGGCGCAGCAGGTTCAAATCCTTCTGAGGCCATGGCTTGACTTCCGACCTTCCGACTTCTAGTAGATAGGTACATATAAGTAAATTCTAAAACAGGAAGGTCGTTTTCTATTGGATCTATCGTCATCATTTCAGTCGTAAAAACGTTCATTATTGCAACATAGGCCTCCCCCAAGTGTCGCCACAAAGATCGGTCCTATGCGTGTCGCACCCATCAAATGGGGCAATTACCTACTGATTCAATGAATAAACTTAATTTTAATCCAAAGATACTATCGCAAACTATTACAGAATATTACCTATTTACATAGGTAAAAAGGTAATTTAATCAGCAAGGACTTTATCTTAATGCTTTGAAACAGAATATTTGCATGGATGAATATTATAACAATAGATACAGGTAGAATCTTCTATTTACATTTTTACAAAAGTTAATTCTACTGTTATGACTTCTATTACTGAAGATGCATTTAAATGTTAAATAACTTGAAAAGGCAAAGTTTCGGCAGTTGACTGTTTTTTTTTTCTAAGTTAATTTTTTAAGGTTTCGTACCTCAAAAGGAAAAAACGGAACCCTTATAGGATCACTTTGTTGTCCGTCCGTTGGTCTGTCTGTCAAGATCCTTTATTTCGGGAACGCGTAGAGTTATCGAGTTGAAATTAAAACCATATACTCAAGTCTGTGGAATCTTGAAGCTGTAAGATAATCGAACTTGTAAGTTAACGACAAAAAAAGATACTTCGGTTTATGGGGCAAAAAACGTACATTTCGACACTCTCGAGGAAATCCAAATTCATAGGGTATTTCCCGTTGACCCAGAATCCTGATATTTGACCTAAAGCAAGGTCTTATAGCACAAATAGGTATAGGAATAAATCTGAAAACCGAAAATTTGTTGTTATTTAACAATTATATTTTTTTTGCGGTTCGGGTATATCTTCCGAGACTCCATTCCGGAAAAAAACAATTTACATAGGTAAATTTGTACGGAACCCTCAGTGCGCGAGTCTGACCCACACTTGCCCAGTTTTTTTCTCTCTTTCTTTCCCTTATTGAGACCATGTCATGGGTCGACCTCTGAAAAGGTTACCCGTGGTCGTAAAAGGCAAGGGCAACTAAAAAGGTATAGTTTTTGACACTAGAAACGAGGGTGTGCAAAAGACCCATTTCTATGTTCTTCCTGCCCCTCTAGCTAAGTTACGATCGTTTCGTTTGCGTCGAACGCTTCGAGTAGGCCACGCCTCCGATTCGACGTAAACGAAACGATCGTAACTTGACTAGGGGGGCTGCTTTATTTTCATTATGCATAGAATCTATACATATAATAAATCTGTAGAAGTTTTTAGTTGTGCACGTATCACATAAAATGTACGAAAGCGATGTAGATAACTTTTATACATCAAAATCGTGTTTAACTTGATATATTACTTAGGTTTTTTTTCATCGCAATCGGTTGACTATATCGAAAGATATATACTACATTCTTTGACTGCTAGGCGATACAAAGTTCACCGGGTCAGCTAATATATAATGAAAGTATTGTATTATCAGTTACCTACTAGTTTCATTTGTGTACCATCTCTCCATATTACTGCAGCAAAAATAAAAGGGTCAAAATTGACATTGATATTCTACACTCCTAGTGGTTAATAAAAGTCTGACACGCCCTCCCGTACTACCCTAGAGCGGGAGAAGGCTCACGCAGATTTCGATAGTATTTTGTGTAATACACAACAATGCAGACAAATGTTAGTATTGGAAAAGTCGGAGAAATGCATTGCTGTTTGCCTTTACCCCAAAATTGATAAAAAATATGTTATCAGTGATATAATTTTTATTTTAATGTTTTTTTTTTACTTTTTTTATCATATAAATGGTATTACTATGGTGGTATACTACCAATATTTTGCTAACCAGTTTTTTTTAATTTGTTTTTCAGTATTGTTATTTAATTTTTTTGCTTTTTATTGTCATCTCGGCCATCCAACACTTTTCTAGTTATATCACTTTTCTTTGCTTTTTGATTTTTGTTTTCTTTAAACTTTTACCACAAAATTTTTAAATCTCTTAAATTCACATTATTTCCTAAATCACCAACAATAAAATATTCCTGCAGTTTTCTATGAGTATAGATTCATCACAATTTGGTCCCGACTGTCACAGACCGTATTTATCGAGTCACCCTTTTCAAACTAAGCTTTGTTTAACATTCGCCCGAACAGTCAAAGCGCTCGCAATGAGCGTTCCTTTTTATATAGTCGGTTTTCTCTGTGGTACAAATATGTTGGTTATTTTAACGCTGAATTTGTTTTTGTGAGCTGAAGCAATTTCATTGGATACAAGTTATTGGAATTTATATGTCGTTAGTTTGAATTCAGGCCGGCTACTTTATTTTGTGTAATTTATTTCATCATCACTGCTCTCATATTGTAAGGAAACTGTCATGTAACAATCACATTATCCTCATCATCATCATCAACATTTCAGTCGAAAGACGTCCACTGTTGGACGTGGTCCTCCCCAAGTGTCGCCATAACGATTGCTTCTGACCGTCTCGCACCCATCGTATTCCGGAACGTAGTTGCCATTCCAGAACCTTCTGTTCCCAATTCTTTAGTTTAGAATGAACAAATATTAAAATCACGTATAAAAAACCTAAAAAAGTACCAAAAAATTTGATTTCTAAATCAAAAGCACCATTATTTTATCATTTTAGCCGAAAGACGTCCACTGTTGGACTTTTCCAGGCGTCACCACAATGACCGATCCTGTGCGTGTTGCATCCATCGGAGTCCCGCAACCCTCACCAGGTCACCTTGTGGGAAGCATTCTAACGCTGCGTCTTCGGGTGCGTAGTCACCACTCGAGAACCTTTCGTCCCTATCGACCCTATGCTTTGTTCTATGAGCCTTTTTTCAGGGTTCCGTACTTTATACTGAAAAAACAAAACCCTTATTGGACTACGATGTTGTCCGCCTGTCAAGACTCCATTATCAAAAACGCGTCGTGGTATTAAGCTGAAATTAATATCAAATATTCAAATCTACTATTCCTAAGAACAGTGACAAAAATAAAACTTTTAAGTCAATGCAATCTAGTACTACATCCGTTTATGCTCCGCCTATGGCACATATTTTGATGCTTGCAAAGAAATCAAAACCTTTATGATACTTCCTGTTGACCTACAAACCTAAAATTTGGCAAGGTTTTTATAACACAAATAGAAAAAAGGAACAGTCTAAAAATTTATATCACAAATAATTACTTTTTTGATTCGATTCGTTAAAATTTTTTAAACCAAATTTGGAAATCCAACTATTATTACTATTATCTATACATATAATAAAACAGTAAAATTCTTTTACGTTGGTATTAATTGGCGCAAAAACTACTGAACCGATCCTGTTCAAATTTTGCATACATAATCCTTATAGGTCAGGGCAACTGATAGGCTATAAACTATCACGCTATTTGCTATGAGGGGTGAGCAATAATCCAAAATGTAGGTATTGAACGACATTTGCCGCGAGTTCAATTCCCAGCTACAGTTAAAAATTTTGTCATTATTTTGTCTTATTTTTTTTGTATTAAAATAAATTTTACCATTTTTTTTAAATAAAATTGACATTTCTATTCGATATCTTCTAAATATTTTGTAAAAACTAATCAAAACACATAATAAAATCAAAGCGACGAGTAAAATTACGTACTTATAATGTTACATTATTCCATTTAGCTGCAAATTTAACTTCTAAAACGAAAATCATCACGCTATCATCGTCAGGGAGCCAACCAGTCAATTATGACGTTTATATAAGAACGTCTATTTTATAATTTATTCATCGAAGACCGCAGCGCAGTGGTTTCGTATCTAGACTTTCACGTAATGTGAAGGTGGTTCAAATCCCATACGGCTCTCTTAGGAGAAATTTTTGTTCTATTTTGTCATCGTCAATAAGTTTTTTTTATATATTTTTGCATGCTTACATTTTTTTTTTTAATCTACGTATATAATATATCTGTAGAAATTTTTAGTGAAGTGCGCATTATTAATTTTAGAAATCGATGCAGATAACTTTTATACATTTAAATTGTGTGGAACTTGATAATTATCTTACTTAGGCTTTGTTTCATCGCAATGAATATGACACCACACGCAACTCGCAACGCCATCTAAAGACTCAAAGAAGAAATAATGATGACAATGACAGTTGAACTTCATATTAAATTTGATAGATGGAATGCCATCTATCAAATTTAATATGAAGTATTAGCGTATTTTACGTAATTTTCTGAGTGGCAGAAGAATGGCCATCGCCCACGTTTACAGTTATGGTTAAACTGGTGTTAGACGGAGGCATTTTTAACAATCCTACTGCTTATTTTTATTATATTTTTCCCATTATAGTAACAAGCTAATTGACCGTGATTATTCAAGGGATACCAACCAAAGACGATAAACGCAAATACCTATATGTATTTAATTATTCACTTTAAAATAACACGGCCACATTTTCTGAAGGGGTTACAGGGTACCTTGCGTTGGATGGTCCCCAGGTGGACCGATGACCTGGTGAGGGTCACGGGAATCCGATGGATGAGAGACTCACAGGACTTGTCATTATAGCGACACTTGGGGAGGTCTATGTCCAGCAGTGGACGTCTTTCGGCTGAAATAATAATGATGATGATGGCACCTTTTTTCTTTTTTTAAGGGTGGAAATCATCCAATGACTTCTCCCGCTCTGGTTGGAGCGGGAGGACGTGTCAATCTTTTACTGACTAAAACTACACCTGTGTCTATCACTACGCGCTGTTGAGGATTGGGCTCGATCCGGTCAACTACAGGACGGCTAGCTACCCATTGCTCGACGTCCGGAAGCCCGCGTCTACCGTGATTGGTAGTCGGGGTCGGAATCTTGGCTCGGCGTGAGGCCGTTCGTTCCCTAACGCGTGCGGCCTCCGCCTTCGCTAGCATTACATCTTTGCAGAAGGAGGCGACCGCCTGCCATTACTCCTCGCTCTGGATCAGAGCCCGACGCGAGAGGTCACTGACGCCGATTGCCTCCACGAGGACACGGCGGTGCTCCGCCCTTGCAGGGCACATCTCCACTGTGTCCTCCGGCATGATGGCACCTTGCGGATTAATAATGGTGTGTTTTATTATTTGCAGTCACTGCTTCATATAAAACGGGATCGAATGTGTTTTTCTGATCACAGTTCGACAACGTATGATGTATCTCAGATTCCTTACAGCCTTACATCGATATCTGGACGTTATCTCTTTGCAATGAGTGGTGACCAATACTGGAACAACCCTCTAAGGGAGGCCAGTCTCAGGGATAACACTTACCGGCTGCTACATTTGTTAACCGTAATTTCATTGTTTTATGGATAAGGTCAGGACTGTTGTGGGTGTTTCGAACGGTTTCTGTTCTGGGTTCGGTTGAAAGTACCCTGATATTACCATTTTGTGAATCGCCTGGAGGACTCGGTGTAGCATGCGGTGGAGGTCTATCCATCTTGAGTGAACCGCCGTGTCCTCATAGAGGCAATCGGCGTCAGTAATTTCTCGGTTTGGCCATCAATATGCGAGTTCGATTGATGGGGACGGGGATACACGCGCACAAGGTTTCGCCGTAGTTCATTCATAAGTTGGAGACTCTTCATAAGGTAGTTCCCACTATGGAAAAAACATTTGTCTTATATACGAGGATGTCAATTAAATACACACCAAAATATCCTAGGAAAATGAACAAGTAATTCTAACGCCTAAAATGATCAAACTGCAACAATCAATGCAAGCATGCTCTCGCCAATTCTTCATAAGTACTGTTGTGGAAGAAGATAGTTGATGATTTATTTATTTATTTATTTAATCCTTTATGCACAAATGTACAGTGGCGGACTTAATGCCCACCGGATGATGATGGTAGTTTTTGGATTCACTTAAGGCTTTTCACTATCAGTGCACGTTATCCAGCTGAAGGTCGGTGTCCCGATTATGCTCCTTCGTTTACCTCTACCAAAGCTGTCTAACTGCTTAAACTCTTCAGTGAAAAGTTATTAAGGCGAAAATTCTTATGGGAGGTAACTCTTTAGAACAATCTCGAAGCTCTAGCAGACATCGGCCCTAGAGTGCCCTATCCATTTACTGAAATCTTTTTGAGTCGCGCGTAGAATACTACGCGCCGTCGATTCAGGACTGCTTTGACCAGACGGCCGGACAGCACCACCGCAATCCCGTGTTTGCGATTGCTGGGAATTGCCTTGCGGCTTTCAACACACGGAGCGTCCCTTGCAGCGACCGCTTTGGAGTCAGGATGTCCTATCCCTCATAGTTTCAGCCACCTTCTTTGATCGTAGTGCTTCACTGAAGGAGACTACTGGTTGTCATTTTCTCCACCAATCGCGTCCATAAGGACAAGGCGGCGCCGGCGCTCCGACCAAGCGGGACTGACTTCCACCGTATGCTCCATCGTATTCTCCGGGCGATTCGCACAATGGTGAGACCCGAGTGTTTCTTCCCGCTGAATTCGACACAGATACCTTCCGAAATACCCACAACCGGTGAGTCCTGCACAAAAAGAGGATGCCGTGACGCCTCTGTAGTCACTTCTCAAAGACAGGCATTACCGCTGCGATTTGATTGTGGCGTGCTCACTGTGGCGAGGGGTTAAAATCATACAATGTTGTTTTACCAGAACATAAACCAGAAACATACATATGCCCATGCATACATATGCCTTTTCCCTTAGGGTAGGCAGAAATGACAACTGCTACGACCCATACATGCTCTTTCTATTCATTGACGGTCATACATCTGGATCTGGATGAGTACATAACATATTTCCTGAAGGTAATTTGCGTGTTTAACCGACTCCTAAAAAAGGAGGAGGTTCTCAATTTGGATATTTTTACATTTAACCGTTTCATGTTAAAGTACAATAAATTATTGCGATGCTTTCGGAATGCATTGCAAGCACAGAGTGATTGTACAGTTTTACGAACTTAACGCGGACGAAGTCGCGGGCAACAGCTAGTTACTAGATAAATTTGTATTGTACAAAACTCTCGGTGCGCGAGTTCGACACGCTCTTGACCGGTTAATTTTTATTTCGATGCGATTCCGCAAAAGCATTTAGCCAATCAAAAAGTGTCAAGTTGAGATAGTACAAAAGTTTTAGATACAAAATACAGTCACTTTGTTATTAATCAAAATGCGGATATAAAACATTGTAATTAATGCTTTTGCAGTATTTGAAGCAAAATCGGGTCAGGCTTCTCGGCAATGTTAGCTAGGGTACTCCATACTACAATAAAATTCTTAGCTCCATTTGAGGGCGCGAGCTTGCGGACGACGAGCAATGGGTAGCTCGCCGTTCGACAATCCGGTAACCGTCCGGACCGAGCCCAAATCGTCGACGGCGCGTATTGTTCCACGCGCGCCTCAGGGAGATGTCAGCAAATCGTAGGGGCAAAGAAAGGCCATGGGTAGTATGAAAACGAAACCCGGAGCCCTGGAATGAAGGCAACGAAGGAACAAGAGTGGGTTTTTAGTCAGTTAAAGTCTGACACTATCTGCCGCTCCGCCTAAGAGCGGGATTTGTCATTAGATGATTTTCCCACCTAAAAAAGAAGCTCCATTTTACCGAGATCGTACCTATTACATAACAACACATATTTTCCAGTTGTGCAAACACTTGAGATACAAATCTACACCAATTCCACATCACAATATCCACCAGGAATCAATTTGTAAATAACAGCCATAGAACTTCCCTCGATAAAGTTCCGACAAAAACCCGTCCTTACCTTTATTTCCATTCAAATCCGTTCAGACGCGATTAATGAATGAACATTCTTAAATCCAAATACCTACAGGTAGACTCACGTTTACAAAATTAGTAGGTTTGGTAAGTAAAATGTTTCAAATTGAAATACATTCTAATTACGTTTTAATTTCTGTCCTTAGCTTTATATAGTCTATAGGACAATTATTGAATTTTCTCAAAACGGGTTTTCCTCGACACTGATCAAAAATATTTCTAAAATCTTCAACCATTTCTTTTTTGAGTTGAGAAATCATCCAATGACTAGAGGGCTTGTCAGACTTTTACTGTCTAATAGCGACCTATATCTTTCAGTTACAAAAGGCAAGGCTTCCAGGACTACGGTATCTCCTTCAAAAATTCCCTTGTCTTCAGCGGGCATCGGCTCCGTGCCTCTAACGGTTTTACTGACGTCTCTTTGAGGCACGCGTGGAAAACTATGCGATGTTGATTGAGGCTCGGTTCTTAATGGATGTCCGAACGGTGAGCTACCCATTGCTCGTCGTCTGCATGCCCGCGCCTGTGACTCTCGACGCCTGGGGCGTCTCATGTGGCGGTGGCTGGGGCGCGAGAATGTTCGTTTCCTTACGGCTGTGACCGTCTCCTTCACTAGCATTACTGCTTCAGTGGGAGGCGACCGTTTCTCATTCCTTTTCGCTCCGGACCATGGCTCATGAACCAAGGCGGGTGCGAGAGTTCACCATCACCGATCGCTTCCACGAGGACACGGTGGTGCTCCGCCCAATTGGAGCCCTGTGTCCTTTCGGAACCCCGTGTCTTTTCACCAGTCTGTACAACGGTGACACCCGGACATTACTTCCGTCTGAATCCAAAACAGAAACCTCCCGAACTTATCATGTCCAGTTCTGCCACCATAACCAAATTATAATCAAATAATTTAAATAATGCATTCTTATTATTATCTCTTGTATCGTTCTAACGTCATATCTCTTCTATCGTTACGAAAAAAAAAAATTTGAAAACTTTTTGAGTCTAAATAAATCTCTCTATATTTTTCATCTGTCAGTCTAGTATCCGTGTGAAAAGTGTTGAACAAATCCGTCGCAGTTTGCCGTTTTCAAATTTTGATTGCATCGGAAACTTGAATTGCTGGAGCTGGAGTGATTTTCAAGTTAGTTTCATGTGGAAGGACTTTTTTTTCCGGTGGGAAAATCCTCTTATGACATCCCCCGCTCTTGGGCGGGGCGAGAGATAGTGTCAGACTTTTACTGACTAAAAACCCACGCCTGTTCCTTCGTTGCCTTTCGTACTGGGGCCGAGTCTTCCTTTCGGAATCAGACCCTTGGCCCCAGTAGGCTTCGACCCTGCTGGGCCCCTACTGTTGCTGACATCTCTTTGAGGCGCGCGTGGAACAGTACGCGCCGTCGACAACTTGGGCTTGGTCCGGACGGTTACCGGACGGTCGGACGGCGAGCCACCCATTGCTCGCCGTCCGCAAGCCCGCGCCTACGGTGGCCGGAAATCGGCATCGGAGTCCCGGCGGCGGCTGGGGCGTGAGGACCGTTGCCTCACGCAATTGGCCGCCTCCTTTGCTAGCATTACTGCATATGGAAGGACTTCTGAAATCGTTGGAGTCGGTAGAATTATTATTTCTTTATCAACCTCAGGGTGAATTTCATTTGCAAGACTTAAATAGTTAACATAGTTCTGCTTTGAGACTAATGTGACAACCATAAAATTTTCTCAATTCCAAACATTTATTTAAATATAATGGAAATTTTATTGAAAATTGTACAGTATACAGTACAACCGAACGGTTGCAAGTCTGGCAAGAACCGAGCCCGAGTGGACTACGGGGTGTGGTGTTCCACGTGTACCTCAAAGAGATGTCAATGTCAGCCAAAACCGTAGGCTCCAGGCAGGGCCTATTCCCACTAAGGCTACGGGAATTTTTTCTAAAAGAAATCGTGGTCCTAAGATGCAAAGGGCAACTGAAGGACATAGGTGAGTTTTAGTCAGTAAAAGCCTGACACCCCCTCTTTTTCCACCCAAGAGCGGAAGAAGTTATTAAATGATTTAACAATTCAAATAAAAAAAATTCTGTATTCTCTTAATACATGACGTGAACAAGATACACGACAATTTATTCATTCATTCAAAAATTCGAAGATATGTGACATTCACCAACCCGCACTGGGCCCGCATGGTGGATTACGGCCCATTCTTTCTCCTAGAGAGGAGGCCTGAGTCCCAGCAGTGGGAACATTGAAAGGCTGATTGTGCTAGGCTTGTGCTATATAGATTTTTAGCACGTACAAAAATCACAACTCAAAATTCATTCTTTTACCTACATCACTTCCTACAAGTAGGTATATGTTTCAATTAGTAAGGAAATTTAATTAAAGAGAACATAATGAATTCAAATTATATGGGTGCTAGCGTACGCCTCGCGATCACTTTGATTACCATATTACATAGACATTGATGAGCTTACTGATTTTTGTGGAACAATCACGTCTTAATGAAGATATTAATGATGTAATAGTTAGAGAGTTGGTAAGCTTGATGTTGTACAAAATAATTTCATATCAAGCACTAAGGAATATTTTCCTTAGTGCTTGATATGGAATTATATAATAAATGAATATTGGTATTATTATTATATATGGTATTATATATATATATATTTTGATTTAAGATTTGTAAGGAATTTGACATATTTGGCAAAGGGAAATTACAATGCTGTTTGCAATTCTTATAAAATTAGTTATTCAGGGCTTTCTGCTTCCGCTACATGATTATATATATATATATTATTATATATGTTTCACTAAGCGAGCTCTTAAAATTGTTAATTGCTTCTACGTGTAAAAAATCTAGCTATTATATTGGTCATATTAAGCGTGTCCTAACTAAAAAAGCGTATTATAAGGTTAAAGACTATGTCGAAGACACGCTTGTTTGGCAATGACCGCTTCTGCACATGTGGCCCCCTGGTAGCTCATAATATTTTGTGAATGTTTCTATTAACTGCTCCACATTTGTTGTAACATATACTTTTTTTCTTTCAAACACATTACTTTTGCAATATTTTTTTTATTTATTATTATTTATTTTACTTGCTTTTATTTATATATGCCTCTCTTTTATTATGTGAATGTGAGAACACTGTAGACTCCGCGAATTCTTAAGTTCCTTTTTATTATGATTATTTTTATTGTACTTTTTAGTACAATATTGACCAGTCTACACTGTCCTTACATAATATCTACTTATGTTGTAATATGGAAATATTGTAACAACAATTTTTTTTTTTAAGAGTAACCATGGAGTTTCTTGCCGGTTCTTCTCCATAGGAAACGACTAATTTGGAACCTTGCACTAGCTTCTGACGTTTTATAAGTGCCCATGTAGGCCTATGTGAAATAAAAAAAACTTTGACTTTGACTTTGATCGTCTCCAGAACGTGAGAAACAGAAACATGACAATTCTTGGAATCCTATAATGAAACCGATCAAACATGACTAAAATAAATACTGTTTACGATTTACAAAGATAAAATTGTAGAAAGTGTGCTAGAATTTTGAGAATTAAAAATTCAAGATCGTAGCTTGCAGTGTACAGTTTTATTTTGCGAGTCATGACATTTAAAAATAACGAAGTTCTGAAATATATATCGCCTGATAAAAATCTTATAGCTAAAATATATTATTATGATCTAACAATTGCTAACTTAAAATGACTAGTGTTGACTCTTCAACAATCTTCGATTACCTATTTTATAAGAGTTGTAACAGTGTTATTAAAAAAAAAACTGGGCAAGTGCGAGTCAGACTCGCTTACTGAGGGTTCCGTACAAACTTACCTTTGAAAACATTTCAATTCCCGAATCGAGTTACGAAGATTTTTCCAAATCGCATTTTTTTTTTGTGATGTTGATTTTTCCCGATGATTTTTTTTATACTTGTGCTATGAGAACTTGCTTCATGCTAAATTTCAGATTTCTAGGTCACTGCGCTGCGCTGCGAAGCACACTGCACCTTCGGCCAGTCACATGAAGAGCCACGAAGAGCCTCTCTTGGTCGACGCCAGCAGTCAAGCCTCTACGTCGCACAGCACCGCTCCGACTCACTGGAGCCGGCAGCACTACTCCGACTCACTGGAGCCTGCAGCATCATCCTGACTCACTGGGACATCATCACCCCGACTTACTGGGGCATCATCCAGACTCACTGGAATAGCACCACCCCGACTCACTGGGGCATCACCGCAGACAGTTCCGACTCACCGAGAACTATACAGCATTCGGTTCCACCCCACTGGAACCAACCTACCACTGGCCCGGCACGCATCAAGAAGCTTCAAGAACCATCGATCTCCGATCTCCGGAGGGGAGTGATGTAGCGACATCTTTGGCGTCACATAAGAACTAATACTGCATCGCGCAATCAAAGTTCTCCGCGCGATTAGAACATATAGAACTGCCCGAAATCATCTATCGGGCAATTGCCCACCAGACATAACACCCGGCCGGAGGATCCTCCCTTTTCAACGGAGGTTGTTTCAAAATTGTTTCAATTTCAACTTAATACCTCCACGCGTTCCCAAGATAACTTTGACAGACAGGCAGACAGAGGACGGATAACAAAGTGATCATATAAGGATTCAGTTTTTCCTTTTAAGCGTACTTCAAAGGGAACCCTAAAAAAGCTAAGCAATTGGTAAAGTTTTACAACTATAAACTTCATTACACGTCTATAACTTTCATCTAAACAGCTTAACTATTGTCACAAAATACTCATCAGTCACTCTCCCACGCGCCACAATCCAGAAAATCTCATTAGAATCCATAAGCACTTGGCCGGTTCATTACGAGTCGTTATTGAAAGTCAGTGGGATTATAGTCAGACCCTCGTATCCCTCAGTAGTAGTACATTACACTTTCATATACAAAAGCTAATGTCTTAGAACAGTTGGCTCTTCTAATTGGTCTACTCCCATCTAATAACTGAGGGGCTGTTTAGAAGTGACGATTATTTTGGAAAATAAATGCAGTTTATTTTACTTACCTAAAGATTAATAGAAATTATCACCAGTATTAAAGCGACAGACGTTTATTGCTACACGTAGGCTTTTCTTAGGAGGAATAGCAGGCGGTCGCCTCTTTCTGCAAAACAGTGATGATACCGTTTCCAACATGATATCATTACCATCACCACCATGATACCATTTTTTTTTAACTGTTCAGAACCATTTATTTATTTGTATTGTCATAATCGCTTAACTATCTTCATCGTGATATATAAGTGGGTACTTATGAAGTTCCGCTGGCTATTTCTGCATCAGTTCCACTTCATCAAATGTTACTTTTTGACTGTAAATGCTTAAGTTCTCGTAGAAAAACCAAAATCATTATATGATTGCCCTATAATATTTGAAAAGTTTCCGCCATTCCTCATGGATCCCATCACAGAATAGGATTTTGAAAAAAAAATGGGACCTTTAAGGAAAAAAAAATGCAAATTGGTACATAAACGACGAAGTTCTGAGGCAACACACGTAAAAAAATAGAAAAAAATACAACCGAATTGATAACCACCTCCGTTTTTCGAAGTCGGTTAATAATGCAAGTACCACGCGAAATCATACATCATCATCATCTTCTTGCCCTTGTCCCGAGTTATTTGGGGTCGGCGCAACACGTTTTTTTCTTCCACTCTGCCCTGTCACTCGTCATGCTATCACTAACTTCCTTTTCTTTCATATCACTCTTCACACAATCCATCCATCTTTTCTTTGGTCTCCCTCTCCATCCATCCACATGTAAACTCATAACTATAACTCTTTTAGTAACATGCGTCTCATCCCTCCTCTTCACATGACCATACCAAGACAAATGATTCCCTTTCAACTTTTCAAATCACACAAAGCCGCTGATTTAATTCATAAAATCGTATCTTATCCGTCTCGCAAGCCGCAAAGAAGCTCGGAATCTCATTAACAGCAGGGCGTATCCATGTGACGTGTTCACTACGAGATCTTATTATTGGACATAACCACTTAATTCGCTTACTTGATTGCTCCAAGACAATATAGCAAGCAGATGTGTGGAACTGCTTTGTGAAATAATAGTGACAACACCTTATTATTATTGTAGATGGTTTAGATATAATTTATTGTAAGAAAATACTGTAAAGCAGTGTTCCGCAATCTTTTTGTACTCAAAGTACAGCTAGGAAATCGGAAAATTTTGGCGGTACACCATAAATAAATAAAAAACATTTTTTACAGATCTTCATCTTTTCGTGTCGATGTACTTTAACTATACTTTTTCTGACCAGTATTTGGCAACCTCTACGGCTCTGTTATTGGCCTCGTATAGATCCTGAAAACTGCAGGTGGTTGTGCAGGATGGACAGCATAGTAAATGACGCAGGTCCTGTGCAGCAGCTCCACACTGTGTTAAAGATGGGTCGAGGAAGCCCCATATCGCCAAATTGTTTTTACAGCGGCCAACCTGGGTCCGCAGTCGGTTAAAGGATTTCCAGATTGGCCACTGCAATCCACGTTTATGGGGGAGATGTTCTGACGGGGTGATGAAATGTGTAGGAGTTAGGTGCTTCTGCTTCCACAGCGCGCATCACTCGTCCTCTGCACTGTCTTTTGAAGAGGTTTTACAGATTATTAATCAACAAAACAAAAATGAGTTTCTGAAAATTTTAATGTGCGCTCCGTTTTTATTTCTAACAGTTCTTCTTGCTTGTTAATCAGTGAGTGTCAAAAAGCAATGCCCTCGGAGAATGGATTTCGAACCCAGTCTATAGGAAGATAGATCTAAGTTATTCTTCTGTCTGTCTAATCAATAAAATCATCATCTTCTTCCTGCCCTTGTCCCGTCTTATTTCGGTTCGACACAACATATTTTTTTCTTTGAATCCATCCTGTTCCCATCACTAACTCCCTTTTCTTTCATATCACTCCTCACACAATCCAACCATCTTTTCTTTGGCCTCCCTCTTCCTCTCCATCCATCTACATGTATTGGTACTCATAACTCTTTTAGTAACATGCATTTACATGATCATTCATATCGTCGAATCCGACTCGGCTGGGCAGCGTTCGGGAAGCTGTGTGGTGTCTTCTTGTCCAATATACCACAGTGTCTCAAGACAAAAGTCTATGACCAGTGTGTGTTGCCAGTGATGACATATGGCTCCGGAACGTGGTCGCTTACCACCACGCAACGAACGTGCGTGTGGAACGTGGTCGTGGCCTCATCAGAAGGCTTAAAGTTACTCAAAGGGCAATGGAAAGGGCTATGCTCGGAGTTTCCTTGCGTGATCGCGTCAGAAATGAGGATATCCGCAGGAGAACCAAGGTTACGGACATAGCCCGAAGAATCGCCAAACTTAAGTGGCAGCGGGCAGGGCACATTGCTCGCAGAACAGATGGTCGATGGGGACGAAAGGTTCTGGAATGGCGACCACGTACCGGAAAACGCAGCGTTGGAAGGCCTCCCACAAGGTGGACCGATGACCTGGTGAGGGTCGCGGGAATTCGATGGATGCGAGATGCACAGGACCGGTCATTGTAGCGGCATTTGGGGGAGGCCTATGTCCAACAGTGGACGTCTTTCGGCTGAAATGATGATGATGATGATGACATGATCATACCAAAAAAACAATTCCCCTTCTACTTTTCAATCACTGGTGCCACTTTCAAACTTGCTATATTAAACTCTGAATTAAATCCCTAATTGACAGACCAAAAGAGATAACTTATTTTAAAATATATGAAAATTTATAATAAAGAAGGAATATTTATAATAAGTGGTAGATCTAAAATACTTTCAAATCTTAACCAATCAAATGACAGCATACGGTGCCCCCATAAACTGCCTCCCTACAAACGTTAAACCCAAGAAAACCGTAGCTTCTCAAACCCTTTCCCAACTGGCATCGACAAACGGCTGCAATAAATTATAGGACTAACGCTCCGGAAGATATATCCCCATGAATATATGTACCTACATGACGTTTTAGTGTCAATTTTATATTGGTCCCATTTAATTTTATTTGGATTCATGTGGAAAGAAATAAAATATTAATATATTTATTATATGTTTTTTCCGATGGATGCGACACGCACAAGACTGGTCGTTATGATGATGATAAAATACTTTTTGCACACAAAAATATAGAGGCGGACTTAATGCCTTCGGCATTTTGTATCATTTTACCTTTAGGTGATGCAGAGAAAGATGGTAGTGGTAGGTACCATAATAGAGAGAGAAAAAGGCGAATACAAGATAGATAATCTATGGGATTTAACATTATACAATACACCACTAATTTTTAATTAGTATAAATACTTAAAGGGCTTATTAGAAAAGGTCTTGTTATTATTTGAGTAAAGTCTCAATAAATATTCATAAACAGCAAAGTTGTAAGTGTTTGTTTATATTCCAAAATGTCACTCAATTTATGGAAATAATGTACAGGCTATTGATAATAAATGAAAAATAACGGAAAAACACTGCGCGTAGTATTTTCTAGTAGCTATTGTTGTGAATACTCGTAATTGATTTAATTATGAATTTACCAATTATGACAAATTTTCGTCGACAATTTTGGGATTTCGTTTTTTTTTTTTAACTTTTGACTACACCAATTTGCTTTTTGTCTAAATCGACAATTGGAAAACATTTGTTTTTTTTTTTACTTTTAATTAACTAAAGAGGAATTTTGAACTTACAAAGGAAAAAAACAACACAATAACTGGCCACGTAACAAAACAAAATAGCTTTGACAAATAAAGTGTCATCGACATGGACAATGGTCATGTCACAAAACGATGTTACGATTTCCTTATTTACTAAGTTTGCTACTATGTATCGAATTATCATTTTGTTATAACTATATAGACGAAGCGACTGAACGCAATAGGCACAATTTTGGAAGAAATGTAAGAAGAAATAAAGTTAGAAGAGTGAACAGGGCAAATGTACGGAGGAGTCCAGTACGTCAAGAAGATGATTATGACAGGAGTCCAGTCGAGTTCGATGTGGCGAGTTTTATACAGCCTGAAACAGATAACTTAGAAGCAGATGAAGTATTTATGGGTCATAAGAATAATAAACGGTAAGTTTTAATCAGCTGCCTGCTTTGCCATAAGTGTTGCCAGGTCCGATTGGATTAGGACAGATGTTTAAACAAATCGAGGTTTGGGTTTTAGATCGGGACGAATAAAAAATTCTTCTTTTTGAGATGATAAATCACTCAATGACTTCTTTAGCTCGAATGAGAAGGAACGAGATCGTGTATCAGACTTTTACTGTCTAAAACCGACCTATGTCTTTCAGCTGCCCTTTGCATTCTAGTGCCTCAGACACCTCCTACAAACGTTCCCGTTGCCCTAGTAGATATCGGCTGACGTACGATGTTAAACGAATTGTCACACTCTGTATAGTGATGCAAATGCAACATATTATGTTATTTTTTGGCAGTTATTATGGTTTTTATTAAATTTATTGACATAACGGGACATTTAGCGTCCCAATCAGGCGCAAATTGGGACGTGTCCCCAGATCCCTGAAAATCGGGACGTCCCGAGCAAATCGGGAGGTACACCTGGTTGTACTATTTGCCACCTCCGGATAGTGTAACTACTTAGTTGGTCTACTAGCACAGGCTGTTTTCCTACTCTTTCCCATTAAAGTAAGTTCCAATTAGCAAACTCTTCGTAAACAGAAATAAGAGAGTAATTCAGTTCCAATTTAAGCTTCAAACCAAGCTGAGATTTAACTTGATTGACATTTGTTGGGTCTTGTTAGCATAATGAAACTAATCTACACGGCTGGTTGCAGTGGGAGAACGATTGGCTGCTGCATTGCGTGTCGTCTGTTCGATTCGAGGGTGAAATAAATATTTGTATGACCTACAGATAAATTTTTTAGGTCTAGGTGTTTTGTATATGAGAATTTACATATTTGTGAATGTACCGACGATACATACAGAGGTCATTCCTAGTAAGGATCAGTTAAAAAAAAAATCTAGGACAAGGAAAAATTTTTCAAACCATAACCACCAGTCAGGCAAAGTCCCATATATAATGTCACTAGCTTTTGCCCATGGCTTTGCTCGCGTACATAAAATGTAGCCTATGTAAACATTTAGATTTCACATACTCTTGTTTTATTATATTACTTCTACACACTATTGTCAACATTTCTTCCTATGTCTCCTTTCGCAGGTCTGCTGGAAAAAAATCTTTTAGAAATAAGAAGTATGTACAATTTTTATAACAATGCATCTTCTTTTGTATTTATATGTATACACACATAAATTATAAAATAAATAAATAATAAAAACTTAAAGGATTCTCTCACCTTATAGAAGATTAGATGACTCCTGTAACACAGGTTTTCCTAACATGGGGATCATTGATCATGTATCTTATTTATACCTTGTCAATTGTACTTTTTATAAAAATAAAATCTGCGTGAATTTATTTAAAGTGCATTTTGAGAAAATAAAAAAAGCATTTTTTTAATATGTTAAAGCACCAACAGTATTAATTATTAAACTAATTTTTAATATCGCGTACCAGAATATGCAGCATTGAAAGGCCTCCCACTATGTGAACCGACGACCTGGTGAGGGTAGCTGGAATCCGAAGGAGCCGAGACGCACAGTCACGTGGTCAGAACAAAGGAATCGGAGGCCTGGCCTACTCGAGGCGTTCGGCACAAACGAAACGATCGTAACTTGGCTAGGGGGGCAGGACCAGGCGTTGTGACGACGCTTGGAGAAGGCCTTTGTCCAACAGTGGACGTCTTTCAGCTAAAATGATGATGATGATGAATTTTTAATATATTTTTCAGAAGATGGAGTGATAATAAACCCTTCGATATTGGGTCTATGATGAAGAACGACGACATTAACAACAAGTTGGAAAAGAGTCCGGATTACATGAGTATGGGTGACAGCCTTCCAGATCTTAACATCAGCCCACCTCTCTCCAAGGATTTATTGAACGCAAAACATTTTGGTTACAACCCACTGGATGATCTGAATGCGGGGAAATATGGACATGAGAAATTCAGAAATATTTACAAAGATGACTTGCTGATGAATCAAAATATGATTCATAACCAAGAGAAGAAATGGTAAGTTATAATTGATAGTTTGAAGATATTTATGTATGACTAGTTGACCCGGTGAACTTTGCATCACCTAACAGTTAATGAATGTAGCATATCTTTCGATATAGTTAATTGATTGCAATGAAACAAAGCCTAAGTAATATATCAAGTTACACACAATTTTAATGTATAAAGGTTATCTGCGTCGATTTCGTACATTTTACGTGATACGCGCACAACTAAACACTCCTACAGATTTATTATATGTATAGATGATATCTATCACGTGGTTGATAGGCCCGAAAAGTTTTGCAGTGACGACCGCGTACTGGAGGAAAAGGCGTTGGAATGCCTCACGCAAGGTGAACCGATGACCTGATGTGAGTTGCGGGAATCCGATGGATGTAAGACACACAGATAGGTTTTGTAGTGATGCTTAGGAGAGGCTTCGGCTATCCAACAGTGGACGTCTTTCGGCTGAAAAAATGATAATGATGATAGATTAGGGGTCTAAGGTCATTGGTCGACTGAAATTTGAACCCGTGGTCCTAAGATGCAAAGGGCAACTTAGATGTTAGATGTTGTTTAAGTCAGTACAAATCTAACACGCCCTCCTTCGCGCTCCACCCTAGAGTGCGAGAAGTCCTGTAGAAACTAAAATAATTTAAAAATTGAGAATTATTTAAGTACTCTTTCAAGTTTAAAAAAGCATTATTTGTTTCAGTTCACTAAAAGCAATAAAGTTCCCGTTTTTTTCCCATAATAAATCAGAGGTATTGAAGCCGAAGAAAACTAAAAAGAGGAAGCTCTTCTTCTTCAACAATTCTAAAAAAGAGGTGGCTAAAATCCCTGACTTCAACAAGATGAACGATGATACAATGATACCCTATAAGATAAAGCGATCGTATGAACAGAGGTTGTGCCCAGCGTGCAAGAAGATATTCGTAGCTACAATGGATCATGAGAGACCTAAGAAGAGAAACCCATCTAAAATAATACACAACAGTAGACAGTACTATCAGAATACTGTACCCGATGCAACGTTAAAAGAGGAAATCAAAGACTATAGAACTAATAAAATTTCGAAAGTTAATGAAAAATACAGAATGAAAAGACACGAAAGGGATCGCCAATTGAAAGAACTGGAAGAAGTCCAAAAGAAGATAGATGCTGTGGAGATTCATGTGCCTCAGTTAAGCAAGCCTGCTGAAAAGGATAACGTGTTTAATTAAATTTTCTACAGTAAATGTAGCTCAGTACTAATAGTCGTATAGTGTGTTCGTTTATGCAAATGTTAGATTTTAGATTAGAAGTTTATTTTAGATGTTAGTAAACGTTATTTTTCATAAAATTTTTGTTTCATTTTGGTTAATGATGTGTTGAACAATTTCTCTAACATGTAATGTGCAAAATCGGATATTGTGTTATAGCATAAGCAACCACATGTTTCTGAGTGGGAGGGAATGGGCCGTAATCTGCCTTGAAATTGAATTGAAATTTGAAGACGTGTGATATGCACTAACCTGGGTTGGTACATGTCACACGTCTTTAAATTTATTATTCTAGGACAAGCCGGGTTTCCTGACGATGTTTTCCTTCACCGTTTTGAGAGAAGTGGTGATAAATTAAATTACGCAAAGAAAGCGCCTGTTTGGGTTTCGAATCCACGGTGTACAGCTTATAAGTCTAGGACCGCCAGTGCTCATCATCATCTTCCTCCCTTGTCCCATCTTATTTGGGGTCGGCGCAACACGTTTTTTTCTTCCATTCTATCTTGTCAACAGTCATTTTATCACTAACTTCCTTTTCTTTCATATCACTGTTCACACAATCCATCCATATTTTCTTTGGCTTCCCTCTCCCTCTCCACCCATCCACATGTATACTCATAACTCTTTTAGTAACATGCGTTTCATCTCTCCTCCACTTCTCGTAAATAGAAACTTAATGTTCTTTAAATTGTCCCCTAAAATAATACATATAATTTATTCAAAAAAAGCCAAATTAAACATTATTTCTTCTTTAAATTTGTTTACTAAAATATACCTTCTAGAGTCTATATCCTAAGAAGTGGAGGAAATCTTAGTAAAATGAGAAACGGCGCACAATTTCCCGCTGCAATATATCGGGCTCCTTCGTCATTGTCTCGAATAGAAATATGATTTTTCCTTCGCCTCAACTCTCATCGCAATATGCATAGATTTTAAATATATTTTTAAGTAGGCTTCATTTCTAAGTTACAAGTTTTGTGAAAGAAATAATGGTAGTAATATTTTTTGAAAGATGGTTATGATGGCCCAGTAGGTCTTCTCATTGGGTCTCATACACGAGGTTGCTTGCGGGTTCAAAATCAGGAAGTAACAATATAAATTTTTTAAGTCCAAGTTCCTCAGGAAGTCGTTAGTGTTTTGTCATTCGTAAGTCTACAGTCGTTACAGGTAGTCAGAGGAAAATTTGACCACCAGTCTATCGGCCGCCGGGATTCCGATCCCGATTTCCGGCCACCGTAGGCGCGGGCTTGCAGACTGCGAGCAATGGGTCGGTCGTCGTCCGACCGTCCGGTAACCGTCCGAACCGAGCCCAAGTGGTCGACGGCGCGTACTGTTCCACGCGCGCCTCAAGGAGATGTCAGCAAATCGTAGGGGCCCAGCAGGGTCGAAGCCTTCTGGGGTCACGGGTAGTGTGAAAGCGAAACCCGGGGCCCTGGGACGAAGGCAACAAAGGAACAGGAGTGGGTTTTTAGTCAGTAAAAGTCTGACACTATCTCCCGTTCCGCCCAAGAGCGGGGGATGTCATAAGATGATTTTCCCAACCAACAAAAAAAAAAAAACAGTCTAAGAAGTATCTTGTTGCCCAGTAACTGGATTATGTAAGTCTGATAGGTAGTCGCTCTATATAAAACATGGTTATTCAGCCGCATCCGATTAAACTAGGAGCCGACCCCAAGCTAGTTTGGAAAAAGCTAGGATTTCTCTAGCCTTTTCCCAACTAGACGAGTCTTATAATAATGTAACTATAAATAAACAGTAGTTACTACCAAGTATTGTTTATTTAGAGCAATGGTGGCCGAGTGGTAACGGCCCCGACTTACGAATTGTAGGTCGCGGGTTCATACCCAGCCAGGCGCATTACTTTGTGTAATTTATTTCATCACCACTGCTCTCAAAACGGCGAAGGGAAACATCGTGAGGAAACCGGCATGTCCTAGAACCAATAATTCGAAGACATGTGACATTTACCAACCCGCACTGGGCTCGCGTGGTGGATTGCAGCCCAATCCCTCTCCTAGAGAAGAGGCCTAAGTCCCAACAGTGAGAACATTAAAAGGCTGAATTTGTTATGCTTATGCTATTGTTTATTTAAATAGTACAAAAACACGCTCGTATAAATGCATCATTTATATTTAATCATGTGGTAAAAAGCAAATGGAAATGAATCACAAATAAAAATATTTTACAGTGTTTTAATTAAATGCAAAGTCTTCAGTCTTCGTTTCGCATGCCAAGCATATTTGTTCAGTTGTATACGGACCATCTGAAACACATAAATATACATAAGACGTTATTTACTTACTCTCTCTAATACATGTAATTATCGTTAACTTCTAAACTTGTTAATAAAATTAAAGGCCCGTTTAGACAATTGGTAAAAACCCTGGAATGTAACTTTGAACGAAACTGAAAGAAACAATAAAATAATAATTAATAACTTAGTGTTTTAAAAAAATATATGCATTTTTTTGGCACATTATATTTAATAATATGATGGAATATAATGCGAGTATTCTTTTTGCGTATAAGTATTCCTTTCAAGTATTTAAGGGCCTTTTATTTTTTCACAACTTTTTTAACTTTTTTTTTTTAATTGATATAAACCAGTGCTTGACTGCGATCCCACCTGATGGTAAGCAGAGATGCAATCATTGATGGTGAGGCGCACTAGTTTATTAAGAGCCTATTCACTCTAGCCTTAAAGACACCTAAATTATAGTTGGACGGGAAGACCGCAGCAGGCAAATTGTTCCAGTCCTTCGATGTACGCGGTATAAACGACGAAGCGGAATGCTTAGTCCGGACCGTTGAAGTTTCAACAACGTAAATCCCGTTGTTGAAACTTCTACTCGCCGTAACTAATTAAATAACCCCTGTCTAACTAGACTTTTTTTACAGGTGAAATTCATTTTAGAATACACCTTGCAGGAAATCACACTAATTTTATAAAAGCGAAAGTTTGTGAGTGTTTGTGTGTGTTTGTTACTTTTTCACGCTGGCACAGCTGAATGAATTTCGACAAAACTTGGTATATGGATAGACCATGTCCTTGATTAACACATACGACACTTTATCCTGGGAGTATGTTACGTTGAGACAATTTCTTACTTTCACGCAGGCAAAGCGGCTGGCAGCAGCTAGTGATTCAATAAAATAATTCGAACAAAGATTTTTCAAAATTAGATTTCACTTGATGAAAAATTTTATTTAATCGGTAGTCTTATTTTATTGAGAAAATAGAATAACAGTAGAAAAGTCTAGCCAGGGGCTGTCATCCGTCGGGTTTTTCCCGGATTTGTTCTAGTTTGAAGGGCATCCAGGGGGCATCCGGGCGGGGTTTTTAAGTGTCCGGGTTAAACCCGAACTACCGGACAATTAATGTTTTACAATTAACCCTGTATGTAGTGTTTAATTTTATTACTAAAAATGTCTATTGATTGTTGCGGTTAAATACGTACCTACTTAATTCAATTTTATTAACAACTAAAATTAAAACTATGGTTTTATTTTTGTTGCAAAAATTATTTTTTCTGACGTATCCGGGTATAAAACCATATTTCGCCCAAATGTCCGGGATTTTTGCCGTGTTTGTCCGGCATCGGCAAATTAGGCGATGGCAGCCCTAAGCCAGAGCAAGAAGCTACCAGTACTAGACCCGACTGTGGGTCAATTTTTTTTCTTCTCTCTATGAATCGTGAGTGCGTTCACAAACATGTAGTCATATACACAAAAAACCCAGATCCAGAACAACTAATATGTAGGTAGGTCATACAAAAATTTTTTGCATACGTGAATCGACCTCGCGATATGCAACGCAGCAGCCAACCGGTCAACCACCGTAATAAATTGTCTTCTATTTGTCTGTGAATATATCACAGTTAGAGTAGGTGTTCACGAGAGGGTTCAGCGCAGTGAAATTGCGAGGGACAGGAGACTGGGTTGGTGGAATGGTGTGATTTGTAAGCAAAGCGAACAAGCTATGTCTATATTATTGTTATATTTTTTAACTGGAGCTCAAAGCTGAGACAGTTTGGCATGCAACTCAAGAGCATCAATTTTCCTATTAAAAGCTTTACACATGGTTCATCATCTTCTTCGTGCCCTTGTGCAATGTTATTTGGGGTCAGGGCAACACGTTTTTTTTTTCTTTTCGTCCTGTCGTCCGTTACGCTGACACTAACTCCCTTTTCTTTCATATCACTCCATCTATTCTTTTTCAGTTTTACATATGGTTATATTGGTTATCAATTGGTATTTTTGTTCATATTTTAATAAGTTTTACAATGTGACAAATATTTTTAACTAGCTGTTGCCCGTGACTTCGTCCGCGTTAAGTTCGTAAAACTGTACAATCACTCTGTGCTTGCAATTCATTCCGAAAGCATCGCAATAATTTATCGTACTTTAACATAAAACGGTTAAGGTAAAAATATCCAAATTGAGAACCTCCTCCTTTTTTAGAAGTCGGTTAAACACGCAAATTACCTTCAGGAAACATGTTATGTACTCATCCAGATCCAGATGTATAGAAAGAGCATGTATGGGTCGTAGCTGTTGTCATTTCTGCCTACCCCAAGGGAAAAGGCATATGTATGCATGGGCATATGTATGTTTCTGGTTTATGTTCTGGTAAAACAACATTGTATGATTTTAACCCCTAGCCACAGTGAGCACGCCACAATCAAATCGCAGCGGTAATGCCTGTCTTTGAGAAGTGACTACAGAGGCGTCACGGCATCCTCTTTTTGTGCAGGACTCACCGGTTGTGGGTATTTCGGAAGGTATCTGTGTCGAATTCAGCGGGAAGAAACACTCGGGTCTCACCATTGTGCGAATCGCCCGGAGAATACGATGGAGCATACGGTGGAAGTCAGTCCCGCTTGGTCGGAGCGCCGGCGCCGCTTTGTTCTTATGGGGGCGATTGGTGGAGAAAATGACAACCAGTAGCCTCCTTCAGTAAAGCACTACGATCAAAGAAGGTGGCTGAAACTATGAGGGATAAGACATCCTGACTCCAAAGCGGTCGCTGCAAGGGACGCTCCGTGTGTTGAAAGCCGCAAGGCAATTCCCAGCCATCGCAAACACGGGATTGCGGTGGTGCTGTCCGGCCGTCTGGTCAAAGCAGTCCTGAATCGACGGCGCGTAGTATTCTACGCGCGACTCAAAAAGATTTCAGTAAATGTATAGGGCCCTCTAGGGCCGATGTCTGCTAGAGCTTCGAGATTGTTCGAAAGAGTTACCTCCCATAAGAATTTTCGCCTCAATAACTTTTCACTGAAGAGTTTAAGCAGTTAGACAGCTTTGGTAAAGGTAAACGAAGGAGCATAATCGGGACACCGACCTTCAGCTGGATAACGTGCACTGATAGTGAAAAGCCTTAAGTGAATCCAAAAACTACCATCATCATCCGGCAGGCATTAAGTCCGCCACTGTACATATGTGCATAAAGGATTAAATAAATAAATAAATAAATAAATAAATCAACAACTATCTTCTTCCACAACAGTACTTATGAAGAATTGGCGAGAGCATGCTTGCATTGATTGTTGCAGTTTGATCATTTTAGGCGTTAGAATTACTTGTTCATTTACCTAGGATATTTTGGTGTGTATTTAATTGACATCCTCGTATATAAGACAAATGTTTTTTCCATAGTGGGAACTACCTTATGAAGAGTCTCCAACTTATGAATGAACTACGGCGAAACCTTGTGCGCGTGTATCCCCGTCCCCATCAATCGAACTCGGATATTGATGGCCAAACCGAGAAATTACTGACACCGATTGCCTCTATAAGGACACGGCGGTTCACTCAAGATGGATAGACCTCCACCGCATGCTACACCGAGTCCTCCAGGCGATTCACAAAATGGTAATATCAGGGTACTTTCAACCGAACCCAGAACAGAAACCGTTCGAAACACCCACAACAGTCCTGACCTTATCCATAAAACAATGAAATTACGGTTAACAAATGTAGCAGCCGATAAGTGTTATCCCTGAGACTGGCCTCCCTTAGAGGGTTGTTCCAGTGTTGGTCACCACTCATTGCAAAGAGGTAACGTCCAGATATCGATGTAAGGCTGTAAGGAATCTGAGATACATCATACGTTGTCGAACTGTGATCAGAAAAACACATTCAATCCCGTTTTATATGAAGCAGTGACTGCAAATAATAAAACACACCATTATTAATCCGCAAGGTGCCATCATGCCGGAGGACACAGTGGAGATGTGCCCTGCAAGGGCGGAGCACCGCCGTGTCCTCGTGGAGGCAATCGGCGTCAGTGACCTCTCGCGCCGGGCTCTGATCCAGAGCGAGGAGTAATGGCAGGCGGTCGCCTCCTTCTGCAAAGCCGTAATGCTAGCGAAAGCGGAGGCCGCACGCGTTAGGGAACGAACGGCCTCACGCCGAGCCAAGATTCCGACCCCGACTACCAATCACGGTAGACGCGGGCTTCCGGACGTCGAGCAATGGGTAGCTAGCCGTCCTGTAGTTGACCGGATCGAGCCCAATCCTCAACAGCGCGTAGTGATAGACACAGGTGTAGTTTTAGTCAGTAAAAGATTGACACGTCCTCCCGCTCCAACCAGAGCGGGAGAAGTCATTGGATGATTTCCACCCTTAAAAAAAGAAAAAAAGGTGCCATCATCATCATTATTATTTCAGCCGAAAGACGTCCACTGCTGGACATAGACCTCCCCAAGTGTCGCTATAATGACCGGTCCTGTGAGTCTCTCATCCATCGGATTCCCGTGACCCTCACCAGGTCATCGGTCCACCTGGGGACTATCCAACGCAAGGTACCCTGTAACCCCTTCCGAAAATGTGGCCGTGTTATTTTAAAGTGAATAATTACATACATATAGGTATTTGCTTTTATCGTCTTTGGTTGGTATCCCTTGAATAATCACGGTCAATTAGCTTGTTACTATAATGGGAAAAATATAATAAAAATAAGCAGTAGGATTGTTAAAAATGCCTCCGTCTAACACCAGTTTAACCATAACTGTAAACGTGGGCGATGGCCATTCTTCTGCCACTCAGAAAATTACGTAAAATACGCAATGCCATCTATCAAATTTAATATGAAGTTCAACTGTCATTGTCATCATTATTTCTACTTTGAGTCTTTAGATGGCGTTGCGAGTTGCGTGTAGTGTTATATTTTACTTCTCGAAAACTTTGATTTCATACCGTTTGTCTTTCATATGCTTTATTTCATTGCGATGAAACAAAGCCTAAGTAAGATAATTATCAAGTTCCACACAATTTAAATGTATAAAAGTTATCTACATCGATTTCTAAAATTAATAATGCGCACTTCACTAAAAATTTCTACAGATATATTATATACGAAGATTAAAAAAAAAAATTGTAAGCATGCAAAAATATATAAAAAAAACTTATTCACGATGACAAAATAGAACAAAAATTTCTCCTAAGAGAGCCGTATTGGATTTGAACCACCTTCACATTACGTGAAAGTCTAGATACGAAACCACTGCGCTGCGGTCTTCAATGAACAATTTATAAAATAGATGTTCTTATATAAACGTCATAATTGACTGGTTGGCTCCCTAACGATGATAGCGTGATGATTTTCGTTTTAGAAGTTAAATTTGCAGCTAAATGGAATAATGTAACATTATAAGTACGTAATTTTACTCGTCGCTTTGATTTTATTATGTGTTTTGATTAGTTTTCACAAAATATTTAGAAGATATCGAATAGAAATATCAATTTTATTTAAAAAAAATGGTAAAAGTTATTTTAATACAAAAAAAATAAGACAAAATAATGACAAAATTTTTAACTGTAGCTGGGATTTGAACTCGCGGCAAATGTCGTTCAATACCTACATTTTGGATTATTGCTCACCCCCCATTGCAAATAGCGTGATAGTTTATAGCCTATCAGTTGCCCTGACCTATAAGGATTATGTATGCAAAATTTGAACAGGATCGGTTCAGTAGTTTTTGCGCCAATTAATACCATCGCAAAAGAATTTTACTGTTTTATTATATGTATAGATTACCTTTAAAAAAAAATAACAGCCTGCCTACTGATTTAAAGTAGAAATAAAGTTTATTGATAAAATATGTATCACTTGTATTGGCTATAAATAGAAAATAACAACAGATCTTTACAATAAATCACTGTAAAATGTAACAACTTTCATTCCATTTATCAACTTTGTCACAGAAGAATGTTATTGTAATCAAAACAAGCCCATATTTTTATAATATTTGCAAAAATATACAACTTTTTTTATATATATTTATTATATATATATTATAAATATTATTATAATTACAGCACGCCTGTGTTACCTACTCAAAGGTTTAAGTAGAGGTACTAATGATTTTCTTATTTAACAGTATTTTTAAGTCTCAAGTCGTGTTGATACTTATGCCAACATCAATAAAATAATTGATAATCGATATAATTAAATTTCTAGATTGTACTATCCTATTTCTAAGTAAAGGTCTTCTTCTACTTCTTCCACTGCACCGGCTCTGGGCTACTTCTTGTCAATTCTTAAGCAAGAAATCTAAGTCGTACTGCCATCCCTTCCGTGGTCTGCCACAACCACATCGTGCAGTTTCAAGCCACCAGATTTGTGTTTTATGTGCTCTGCTCATCGTTCGATCAGCATGTGCTAAAGAGTTTATACCCATTTAAGCTGGGCAGCCTTTTGAGCCGGGTCTGTGATCTGTATTCTAAAGCGCAATATAATGTTTTGAACGCGATCCTTTAAATAATTGATATAAAGAAGTATAATATTGTAAAAATGAGCCCTTACCGATAGTAAACCACTTGGTGCTGGGTAGACCGGACTCTTGTCTGGCTGATACGATGGCTTCTCTTATTGCTATGGGTATAGACACTGCCATGCAAATAGGCGGCTCGCTGCATGCTGAAAAAAAAACTTCTTTAGTAAGTAAAATAAATATTGACTTTATGAATTACCTCCTATTTTAGAAAATGATTATGAATTCACATGTCCATATTATTCGTTTTGAGTCTTTTTTGGTGGAAAATTATCAAATAACTTCTCCCGCTCTGGGTGGTGTGAGAGAAAGTGTTACATCTTTACCCAACTAAAACCCACTCGTAGTAAAGTAGCTTTTTGCGTGTTAGGGCAGTGGAGACTCTTTGAAACAATCTCGCAGCCCTAGCAAGTCGATGGTTAGCTTTTAATTTCATTTGAGCTCAGTAAATGACCATATTAATTAGTAAGTATTAATGAAAGAAAGCAAAATCGTGTAGACTAAAAATAATACAGAAAAAGAAAAATAAAATCTGTGCGAGGTCAAAAACGCGCCTAACTCAGCATTTGCTGCGATATTTAAAACGATAAATAACGCAGTGCAAGCCAGTGAACGGTATTCGGTTAGGGCTTGCTGTGATGCCAAGGACACGCTAATAAATACTTTATAAGTGCAAATTTATTATTATTAGTTTTACCTTTAGATCCAAATATCGCCTTGGTAGAATAAGATTTCTTCCTCAAATAGACCCTGAAGTCTTGTGGTATATCTCTGGCTTGTGGCACGTAGTAGTTCCAAGTGCGATCGGTTAATAGTTCTCCTGTGTTGGTATCGTAGACCAGATTCTCGCAGGTCCAATAACCAAGACCCATGACAAAAGCACCTTCAACCTAAATATAATAAAACTACTATATGAAAACGAGAGAAACATACAAGTTGTAGGTCGCGAGTTCAAACCTAGTCAGGTGCATTACTTTGTGTGATTTATTATAAGAAAACATCGTGAGGAAACCGGCATGTCCTAGAACCAAAAAAATTGAAGGCATGTGACATCCACCAATCTGGACTGGGCCCGCGTGGTGGATTACGGCCCATTCTCTCTCCTAGAGGGGACGCCTGAGTCCCAACAGTGGGAACATTATAAGGCTAACTATGCTATGCTATATGAAAATGAGATTATAGCCTAAAAAAAAATATGTATAACATAAATTGTGATTTTAGACACCTTTGTTATTATTTGTTGCACAAATTTTGATATCTCTCGTTTAAATAAGTTTTAAACTAAATTGAAAACGTCATCATAACCATCTACATCCCGACTTTTCTTACTACAAAGCGCAGGTCTGTTTTTACTTGTGCGCCACGTATGTCTGCAGAGATAGCAATCATACTGTCCAACGAACTTACTTGACCAACATCCAGTTCAGGATTCACACTCTGCCCCGCATCTTGAAGCACATCGACTCTCAAAATCTCCATTTCTCCAGTAAGCACATCTATTTCTACTTCAGCTGCTGTCACTCCATAAATCGTGTAAGCCTGCGTATCATTTTGATCAGCAAACCCATGGGCTTGAAGGTCTACATACATTTCAAAACTCTTCTTAACTAATTCTTCCCAAGTTGGATTATTTAGTTGTCTTCTAACAGGTTCCAGTCTTGCTAGTAACTGTACACAGCATTTTTCTACAGCAATTATAATATTCTGTGTTGTAAGACTTCCCCCTGTAACAGCAGCATTCGGAGATGAAATTGTATTGTTTTCTTTTATAATAACTTTTTCTATAGGAATGTTTAACATTGAAGCAGCTATTTGGGCTGTTTTAGTGTTTATGCCTTGACCTATTTCAACTCCTCCATGACTTATAGCTACAGTTCCATCTGCTTGGTATACTGCTAGGTTCACATCAAAGTATCTCTCGTAAATGTGCGTCCATCTTAGGAATACTACCCTAAGACCACGTTTCTTCCACCTGTTTTCAGCATTAAATTTATTTACAGCTGTTCTTCTGGTTGCGTATTCTGATGTGCCAAATAATGTTTGGCACATTACCTTGAGATCATTGTATTGAGGATCTAGGTTTGCTAAGCGCAATTGTATTGGATCTATTGATAGTTCATAGGATATCTGCTCCATCATCAATTCAGACATTGCTATATTTTCTAGGGTTCCTATAAACATAAAAATGTATTTAGTTAAAGTATGGTTCTGTATAAAAATCTACTAATACATTGTACTAACTTATTACAATTAACTTAATAGAATTGTAATGTTTACCAGGTGAACGAAACCATGTATTTTTAGCTGTATCAGTGAGGGTGTTTATACACTTGTAATTCCAAGTTGAAGAATTGTAGCAGTTATTGTAAACATTGACACCATAACTGGATAAATTTTCGTTTACAGCGTAACCATTGTCTTCATATAAATTATAGTTGATATATTGAAACACACCTGATTTATTTACACCAACCTGTAAAGGACGATGACATTAGTACTGCAGTGTATATGTTGCCATATATTTTTAACTTTTTAAGTAATACCATCATTCTTAAATAAACAATTTCATGATCAACATTTCAGCTTAGAAGACGTCCCTCCTTCTTCTTAGCGACCACAAAACGACCCTCGTCATCCAATGCACAACTACAGTTCGGTGCCCCTGAGACTTAAAAGTCGTAAAAGTTTTGTTGCAAGCGTGAGCCCATCTCAAGGTAACAGCACCTCAGAGAGATGCGTCCTCTGGCGAGAGAAGTTTAAACCTCCTGATGATTTTGTCGAGCCGTCGGAGAGCCTCTCTCCTGGACACGAGTTGCCATGGCCCACCTGGAAAACTCTACTACTGGATGGCCCAGTAAGGAATTTAAGCAAGGAATTTAACTAGTTTTGCCTTCGATACGCTAAGAAAAAGACGTCCCTATAAGCCCCCAATTTTCACTACAATGACCGGTTTTGTACGTCACGCATCCTTTAAATTTTCGCGACCATCACTAAGTCATCAAAATACATAAGGGGCCTTCCAAAAAGTTTACCTCGTAATCAGAGGAGCATGAAAATCTTTTCCCCAAGGCCCTAGTATTCGTCTCCATCCTTTGTATGATCCTGCAGGGTCGATTTAGCTTCATAGCTACTAAGCTGGATGCTACTGCCGTTTGTATAGTACGTGATATCTTGATGCCATATGAACCACCGAGACGACGGACGTGGACGTCGATCCTAAAATTCAGGAACAATAAGATATGAACACGCGATTCCAATCTCTTTTAAAAGTTCAAAAGGTTGAATGGTAACCTACCTTTAACTATATTAATTATTGTTGTATACTATTACTATAAAGAGGAAGAAATATTTGTGTTTTTGTTGGTCACTACATAGTATAAAACAAAGCCTTCCCGCTATCTGTCTGTCCCTATGTATGCTTAGATCTTAAAAACTGCGCAACGGATTTTGATGCAGTTTATTTCAATAGATAGAGTGATTCAAAAGGAAGGTTTATATGTATAATACATGTACAATACAATAGAGCAACACTGATGATTTTAAAAGTTTCTAATGTGATGTTGTAAATAAAATCATTTTTTGCGCTTACATTGCAAACGTTGGCTGAACCTAAGAGGTAGATCAAAATAATGTACTGTAGTATTGTACACCTTAACAAGACCTATAAAAAAGTCCGCGATGATATACGTCTATCTTTTAGGTATGACCCACAGTAACCATCAATCATCCATCTTTTAATTTTTACAAGAAATAATGGCTTATTTACGAAACGATTTTAAGCAATACAGCATTAATTTTTATCCAATTAAGTACCTTATATACATTGTGCATTTAATATAGATCAATATGGCCCTTTACAGCGTGTAATTTAAGTGAATATTTTTGAAGATATTACAGATTTAAAATGCAGGGACATAGCAGTTGGGGTGAATAACTTGATTCTTTAAAAGATTGATGCGCCGACGCAAATACACTACTCGGTTACTTCCAGATTGATATCACAATGAAGATAAGTTAAGTAACTTTGACAATATAAATAAATAAATGGTTCTGAATAGTTATGTTGAAAATGGTATCATTGAAGTGATTAATTGATGATGATGATGGAGCCGGAAGGTAGGCACCGGAACTCTGTAATTTATCAATGTATCCTAGCTGTGTTTGGGCTTATTAGAATTGTCATGAGATGCACTTTGGCTATAAGGTACTACCAAACTGATCTGATGATGGAGGAAGGTGGGACGTAGATACATACTTCATAATAAAACAATGTAACCTAACAGTGTTTCGGTTAATTAAAATTGAATTCGATTATCATCGAATTTACCATTCCAATATAAACGCCCACAATTTCCGCCAAAGATATCATTTGCAATGACCATCAAGAAATTGCTGGGTCTAACTTTCAACGTTGCAGGCTTAGATTTGAGTGTTGAATGTTTTTCACATGGCCAATTATATGTCACTCTTTCAAGAGTAACCTCAAAAAAAAACATGTTTGTATTGTCCAATGACAAAAAATCTGTTAACGTTGTGTATAAAGACATTTTGTAGTATATTTAGTACAAGCGACCCGCCCGGGTGCAATGCTGAACAAAACCGCATCAAAATTCGTTGCGTAGTTTTAAAGATCTAAGCGTACTTAAGGACAGACAGCAGGAAGCGACTTTCTTTTATACTATGAAGTAATCAGCGTTGCACCCGTGCGAAGCCGGGGCGCTACTAATGAATAAACTCAAAAGTTACTAGATCCATTTTAAAATTATTTTACAAGTAGAATCCTGCTTTATTACGGAGTGATATAGAATTTAATTTTTTACTTTACTCTTGCAGAAGCTAGTTTACGATAATTTCGGATAAGAGTCGTTTCTTCTTCTTCATGTTTCTCTATCAACCATCATGTCAGTAATCACTTATTTCTAGCCATGTCATCTTTGTTACCTTAATTGCTTTTTTATCTCCTTGTGTAATACTTAACAATATTTACTTGCTCTGATCAATCTTCAAAGCCCGTGATATTAGCACCTGCATCGCCGTGGGCCATTGCGCTGTCGCATACACTGCTAAACCCTCTTCGATAGGCTTGCTCACGCTAACTAACGTCTCCATAGGAAAGTGATACTGTCCCTTTATTGTATTTTCTCCTTTGACGACTTTTGCTACATCCTGACCTTTATCAGTTGCTTTAATTTCTCGAAACAGGGTATTCCTTTTAGAATCTGTCTTTGCTATTTTTATATCGATTACTGGTTTTTCAATATTAGTGTATTTTACTTTTACAAGATTAACAGCTTTGTCAGCAGTGTCCTGTGTATTAGCTACAATTAAACCAATTGGTTGATTAAAGTATTTGACTTCACTACTGCAGAATACTTCTTCATTGCTTGAGTAGACTGGATCGTCTGCTGGTGTGAAAGAGTTTAAACCCGGAATATCCTTTGCTGAATAGAATGTTATCACTCCTGGGCAGTTCTGAAATAAAAAGATTTTCTTCTTTATTCTTTTTTTCCTTTATTCTAATTGGTTTCGAATTATTCCTACATGATAATTTATTTGTAATGAGTTGTAAAATTTAACTTACAAGAGCAACCGAAGGGTCTATCGATACCATGCGACCTTTACTAACAGTACTCAATACAAACGCACCGTAGACTTCTCTGGGAAATGTAGGCATGTCATCTGTATACATTGCTTCGCCTGCACACTGTATCTGTAATGTAAGAACACACCTGATAGTTTCTATAGCAAAGCTAGAAATTGAAGAAAATTCATTGAACAAGTTTTTTGATAAGATTAGAATATATACTTTTTAGAGTCGACAAATTAATTGCAATCAACTGCAGTTGAGTCATAACTGCTTGCTTTATTCAATCAATAAGTACCTACTTACCAAGCCTTCAATTTTCGGTATAGGTTGGTTAATAGGCCATAAGCTGGGGTTTGTATCAAATATCTGCCTTCCATCAGATACAGGTCTTGTCTCATGCAATTTGATTTTTCCTGATTTGTGGCGTGGGTGAATCAAGGACTCTGGACATAATGTTAGCAAGCCCTGGAATCAAAATTGTTTAATTATTTTTATTCTTCTATCTTTCGCTGTACGTTCTTTAATCTACGTCACTAATATACTAGCACTTATTCTGCGACTTCACTCGTTTTCTTCTACATAGGATACGGAAAACAATTACTAATCGACGTTGAAGTGCCAATACCTTCTAACTGACATTTTTCGATAAAATTACTTTAAAGTGCTTATATTTTAAATGCGTGTTTCCGCATGCTTCGTAAAATATCCGAAGTGGTTATTTAGTTGCAACTGCATCAAATTAATTTGTGGAAAAAAACACCTAACTAAACCAACGTGTCAATTTATAGTATTACTTCCTTAACAATTTTTGGACAGATAATTTTGACTTCGGACAGTTAGGAGTTATTGGTACTTCACCGTCGTAATAATCCTTTTTAATTACTCGGGTTTTTATTTTTATTATTCACATCATTTTCAAGTTTATTGACTCAAGGAATAATATGATTCTTTCAAATGTTTTGAAAAATTAACAATGTATATCTTTTTATTTATTTAGATATATATTTGTGTCATGTTTCAAGTTTATTAACCCATGAAATGAAATTATCTAATATAACTTTACAACATACATAAAACATAGGCGTCTATACATATATTTTTATCAAAAATTGTTCATTAGTTTTTGCTTGAAAGAATAACATCCATCTATCCTCATAACAACATAACTTTCATATTTATAATATTAGTAGGATAACATAATTTATTTTTGAAGAATCTTATTTTCTGATTGAGTAATAAAGTTAAAAGTTCCATTAAAACTTTCGTGTATTGTGATCGATACCACTACCGAGTAGAGATGTATAACGCGTAGTAAAACAATTTGTTATGTTTCAACGATAATGCTGAAATCGGCCAAGTTCACAAAGGATTCGTAAAACGTAATAATTGTATTGATTACAAGATAAATAACTAAATTACTTTAAGAATTTGATCCGGTGTATAACTAATACGATGTGTGTGGTTTGATGTGGTGTTTTTTCGTAATATTAATGGATATACATTATTTTCCTATAGAAAAATAAGATCTACAGATCATCTATATTAGTCGTGATCTTACCAATGTTAAATAATTGATATCTATAAATACATTTTGTATTAGAACTTTATTATGATGGTGACACTAAAAAAAAAAATAACCACACTATTGTGGTGTGGTTCAGTTGGTGTTGTTGACAATACACGAATAGTTCCTATTTATTTATTAAGATTAGCATTGCATAGCATAGTCGGCCTTATAATGTTCCCACTGCTGGGACTCCTCTCTCGGAGAGGGTATGGGCCGTAATCCAGCACGCGGGCCCAGTGCGGGTTGGTGGATGTCACATGTCTTCGAAATTTTGGTTCTGGGACATGCCAGTTTCCTCACGATGTTTTCCTTCACCGTTTTGAGAGGAGTGGTGATAAAATAAATTACACAAAGTAATGCGCCTGGCTGGCTTTGAACCTGCAACCTACAACTCGTAACTCGGAGCCGTTACCACTCGGCCACCAGTGCTCTCAACGGCGTTGCGGCATTTATTAAGATTAGTCAAAATTAATATAACATTATTTTAAGCCCCTTTACCTTATAAAACAACCCTACAGCCAACTGTCTCCTATAAGCTGCAGAAAATTCTGGTGGATCTTCAGTCACCACCAGTTCAGCTTTCAAAATCTTAACAGCAGCCTGCAAGGTATCATTCTCGAACAGTGACTTTCCTACTAAAAACCTTTCAGTAGCAGATGCTCTGATAAAACCTGGAGATAGACCACCGAATACGATTCTTGTTTGTAAAACAAAATTATCTGGTGTCAACTTGAATAGGAAACCGGAGTGCACTATTGCGTGAGCGTTTTGGGAGCGTGGCATTATCTGAAAAAAAAAATATTGGAAAATTTATTATACTAAAACAAACTGAACTGGAATAACAAATGATAATTAATAATAGCAATAATAATATTCACACAACTATCACACAACGCCGTCTAGTCCCAAGCTAAGCAGAGCTTGTGTTATGAGTACTAGACAACTGATAAACATAGGTACTTAAATATTTCTGAATATATACATATTATAGATAAATTACACCCAGACACAGAACAAATGATTGTGCTCATCACACAAACATTTATTCTGGGTAGGAATCGAATCCACGACCTCCGGCATAAAAGTCAGGGCCACTAACAACTAGACCAACACGCCAGTCAAAAGTAGTCATTATAATTGAAGCATAGATATTGAAATACAAATAAATATCATTATTGAAGTCTCTCTCGAGATAAAAAGTTAGATCATTTAATTTAATGAACTATACAATTATTTTACTCATAAAGAAAAAAAAATAAAAACTGGGCAAGTGTGAGTCGAACCTATATGTAAATGGTTAAATGCCCGAATCGAGTCTCGAAGAATTTTCCGAATTGCAACAAAGTATTTTTTATGTGACGCAACACCAAATTGACGGTTTGCAGATTTATTCCTATACCTGTGCTCGAAGATCTTGCTTTCAGCCTAATTTCAGGTTTTTGGGCAACGGGATATATCCTATTAATTTCGATTCCCTGGGGAGTCTTGAAATAAACGCTTTTTTGCGAAATAAACGCCCGTATATTTTTTTAGTTAACATAAAAGTTCGATTTTTTTACAGCTTCAAGAAACGACAGACTTAAGTATATGGTTTTAATTTCAACTCGATATCTCGATGCGTTCCTGAGATGAAGCGTCTTGACAGACAGACAGCAGACTGACGGACAATAAAGTGATCCTATAAGGGTTCTTTTTTCCTTCTTTCTGGTTCTGTTTTCCTTTTAAGGCAGGGAACCTTAAAAATATATCTGGAAACGTATTTATGAAAATGTACCTTAAAAGTTATAAGCTTGTACTGTTTATTTAGAGGTGGCAACATCACATTTAAAATTACTTTTCCTTTCATGTCAAGTTTTAGAAATTGTTGCATCGTTACCATTTGTTTCAGACCGGTTGACGACACTGTAACAAAGAATTTATTTATCGATAAGTACCTGTTAAAATAAAAACAGCACAAAAGTAAAAAGTCATCAGTGTTTCCAGACATAATGATTGCGTTTTAAATAGACTAAGTTGTCTAGACAAGGTCTAGACACTTTCAAAAGCTCACATGCCATTAGATAAAGTTTTAGCAAAAAGTAATAACGCAAATGATGTGCTAGTTGCTTCAAAGAAACAATAAAAAAAGTTAAAATAACTTGGAATAATAGTTAGAACGTCTCTTTGTAAATAAAGAGTTATAATGATGCTTAGATACAATTAATTTACATTTTGGATGAAGTGCAACCAGAATCTTCTATTAACAATTGACCCGGTAAACTTTGTTCTGCCTTATAAATTATCAAAGAAAAAATGGGGGGTGGGAGTAAGAAGGTAATAATAGCCAACGGCCTATTCTCAGACTTACTAAATTTATACAAAAATAATCATAAAAATTGGTAAGGCCGTTTTTAGGAGTTTGCTAATAAACAGTGTGACACGAGAATTTTATATAATGACAAACACATTGCCACACTTCTGGAACAGATGAGTAGCTAATTAAAAAATAGAGGTAAAACTGGCACCAAACTAAAAAAAGTGATATTTTATCAGCGTTAAGGCCTATGTTAAGATGCAGGTGACGCAAGTCCATGCAGCGCAAGGTAGACCAGATTTCTTAATGCATGAACGTACTGAGAGTTGTTTACGCTGCAATGTGGACACGTACGAAGCTGACATATGTCTGCTCTGTTCTGTGCCTCGTTGTAGTTCCAGCACAGAATTCTGCTTAAAGCATGCATGTCTTCATAGGGTTTTTTTTATAATTTTGTTGCAATGAAAGAACATTTAGTACAATCAATTCTATTCGTTGTGAAACTTGTGTACAAAGTACTTAGTTTTAACAAAATGTAAGGAGCGACAAACATAATCAGAGCTTATAATCTGTATCTGAAGTAATTTTGCTTGTGAACTCAAACACGTTTTTTATTTGTACTAGCTAGGACTCAAATGTGCCTGCATCGCAGCAAACACGGCCTAAGACTACCGTGACTGTACTGTGCTCTGGTGCTACTTGCGTCTCAGCATACATTTAGCCCATGTCGAAAATTCAAAATGTTTCGGATCGATTAAATCACATTTTGGTAGCGCTAAATACACGGTAGAGTGAAAAAACCTATAAATAGTAATAAAAATATACTTACTGATGCTCAACTGTGCCCCAATTGTTTCGAATAATAGAAACAAATCTGATTGGAACTCGTTGTGTCTGTGTTTTATCATCAAATTTCCCGCTATTGAGCCTACCTGTAAGAAAATTACATGTCTTATAAATATACAGAGATAGATAACAACAAAATTCATCTTGGGAGGTGGCCTGCGTCAACTTTTTGCAGCGATTCAGTCTCGTTTAAGCTGCCATGATGACTTGAGACAAGTCTTACAACGTCGCTCATGTAACCATGACTCCGCATTATTACTAACACGCAATTGCATTGATGCAGACGTTACGCAGCATCGATACCTACAGTCGTACGCTCCTGTTGACACTGATGTAAAAAGTTGTCTTAGACGAACTCCCTTAGCAACAGCTGTTAATTATTTGGTCAAAAATATCATTTGTTGAAATTTATATTTTTCTCCTTTGTGTATACCAATTTCACAGCATATTCGCTGGGCTGTTAAATTGGCGTTCCAAAAGAAAAAAAGGTTTTATTTAATAAATATCAATGTTAATAAAGATACTTACATTTCTAACAGCGATATGAGCAACTAATAAAATATGGTCATGTAATATCTTCAAATAACCGAAAAATTCCTGTTCGGAAATCAATTTTAATATTTCAAGAAAATTAGTAAGAGTTGTTTCACCACCTACGACGAGGTTTTGGTCTATGATGTAACCAATCATGTCCTGGACTTGGCTTACATCTATAAGAACTTGAGCATTGTCTTTGATTTCATCTTTTGGATACACTCCTGAAACAATATTTTGATCTTTAAATAGATATATTGTCAGTATAATAATAAATATTTTAATTTATTTATCCATTACAATTAATATCTCAAGCATTCCTAGTGATTTGACGTTTATCCATATGGTTTCCTTTCTCTTTGTTTCAATATAATGAATCTTACCTTTAGCTGTATTTCCACAAATCAACTTATACGAATCATAACCCTCAGTTCTCAAAACAGTGAAAATATCAGCAACCTTATTAGCTTTATACCAAGTCTTGCCATCTATTAAATGAATCTTAATTATACCGTTGTCAATACTAAGATCACTCATCGAAAGGATACACCAATCATCGTCATCACATACTTTATTGCAAGATTTATCATTTTTGTTGCAAACTCTCAAGTCTTCTATATCTGGTATTTCAATCGTTTTAGGCGAGTCTTTGGCAAATTTCTTGAAAGCTTCCAGTATAGGTCTGTAGCCTGTACACCTGCATATGTTGCTTGCAAACGACTGCTCTATTTCTAACATGGTTAAGTCTTTTTTGCTTTGGAGAAGGCTGTAACAGTAGATTATCATAAGGATTACATGGCTTTAAAAATTGGAAGAAAGCCACTATTGAGTTATAAAATACCATTTTCTTACCTGTACATGGCCATAACCCAACCAGGAGAACAATACCCGCATTGGGAACCATTGTGTTCCGCCAGTGTGGTTTGTAGTGGATGGTATCCTTTCTTCCGATTACCCACTGCTTCTATGGTGGTGATTTCCAGGCCATGGCAAGCAGTTATTGGCAGGATACACTTCAACAAGAACGTGAATGAGAAGGTTCTTGTGAGTTGAAAAAAAATTAGTGAAACGAATATTTTGCATATATATTCTGTTATACCAATATAATCCATTACAGCTACGGCTAAAACGAGATTTTCGATATGCTAACGACAAAAAGATTATTTTTGGTTTAATATGTCTGATTGATACTGCCTGGCGTTTTTTGTAACCCACAAGGCCACAAAATCACGTAGAATGATACAAAGGTCACAAATATATTCGTAAATAAACAAAATCAAGACCCTTACCGCATTAACAGCATACGGCAGCCCCGGAGGTCGTCGTGCAGTAACCACGCAGGCTCCACAACCAGCCTGGCGACACATGTACTTGGTACCTCGTAACTCCAGGTACTCTCGGATATACTCCAAGAGCATCACACTAGAGCTGACTTCACATCCCACTGAAATAATCATCATCATCATCATCATTCGCCTGGATATTTGTCTTGGGATCAGTTCCCAATCTAACCAGATGCAGCTACATACAACTCTTTTGACATCGATCGACTGCCTATCCGACCTCTATAATCTATCTATAGTTTGATAATTGGGCACTGTGGAACAACAAACCAGCTTTTAGCCTGAATCTCACTTGGCAGTAAGATGAATGTTTTTAGATTGACTAGCTATTCTTTTACACTGTGAATATTAATGGCATAATCATAATGTTTTCACTGCTGGGACTGGAGCCTCCTCTCTAGGAGAGGAGGACTCAGGTGTGGGTTGTTGAATATGTCACATGTTTTCGAATTTTTAGGTTTAGGACAAGTCGGTTTCCTCACGATGTTTTCGTTCACCAGTTTGAGACGAGAAGTGATGAAATAAATTACACAAAGTAATGAGCCAAGCCAGGTTTGAACCCGTGACCTACAACTCGTAAGTCAGAGCCATTACCACTAGACCACCATTTCTCGCTCACTGTGACTTGGAGATAATATGAAAGATGTTTTAACGAAAAGTAGTCTTAAAGTACATATCTTGCTCTAATAAAAATCGCAATCACAGAGTGGCATATAAATAGATTAAAATAATAATTAATGGTGACATGTATGATGGGACACCGCTGGAGAATGGATTGACCGATTTGGCTGTTTTTAGGATTCCGCACCTCAAAAGGAAAAACCGGAACCCTTATACGGTAACTTTTTTTCATACTGTAGATCACACTGTCAAGACCCTTTATCTCGGAAACGCGTTGAGGTATTGAGTTGAAATTAAACCATATACTCAAGTCTACGGTCCCTTTAAGTTGTGAAAAAATCAAACTTCTGAGTTAACGGAGAAAAAAAGATACGGCTTTTTATGTTGCTAACAACGTATATTCCGATACTCTCAAAGGAATCAAAATTCATAGGTACTTCCCGTTGACCTAGAATTCTGAAATTTTTGCATGAAAAAAGGACTCATAGCACAAGTATAGGAAAAAATCAGAAAAGTGTAAATTTGTAGTAACGTACAAAAAACAATCTTTTTCTGCGATTTGTAAAAATCTTCGTAACTCAATTCGGGAATTCAACTGTTTTCCTAGGTAAGTTTGTACACAGTCCTCAGTGCGCGAGTCAGACTCACACTTGCTCAGTTTTTTTTTTTTTTTTTTATTTCTAGATGTCACAAACCTTATAAGTAGTTACATAATATAATTTTTTTAAACCTTCCGAATAAGACGGATATTGTATCCGTGCAAAACCGGATTAGATCGGTAGTTTAGATTGCAATTTATTATATTAGCAACAATTATAATAAAATAATTTTATGTTTTAATCGCACGCGTGATTTTTGAATGAGAAGCAACTAAATCCACGCGACAACAAATAACAGTTTTATTTTCGATCTTCCCCCTAAATTTTGACCAGAACTTAAATTAAAAAAAAAAAAATAGTCAATGTGACAAAAAAAAATTACAGTTTTTTTTTTTTTAACATACAACTTGATTACGACAAATTTTAATTAATTTAAAAGTTTGGCTCGACTTACCCGAATATTCAACTCCATTAATTTTAAAACAGACTCTGTCCATGATGGCACTGAGTCTTCACCCACTGATAGCCACTGTGTTAGTAGTAACCAGCACTTGAGAGACTGGAGTGAACACTGAAAACTTGTAAGCATACGACGTTTGACTGCGTTTAAGGACGTGACTGTTCAAAAAATTTTTAAAACATTAGGGCGAGTTTATATGGAAGATAATAAAAATAACTGTTATTTTACACGTTGTTTAAATTATTTAACAACCTTTACTTTTGCTAGCCTAAATGCAGAAACATTTAGGCTAGCAATGACTCACTGTATGGACTCCGCATACAGGTTAATCATAGCAAAGAGTATAGATTTTAAAAATAGCCAATTTCCATCCATTCCTCTATCCCACAGATTTGGTCTACAAGTCCTGCAACGTAACGACTGTTCGCCAGCTTTATTTAATATTCTATTCTATTCTAATTCAAAATTAAATTATGAAAAATAAAACATAGTAGGTATTTAATTCTTAATAATTATATAAAAAGATAAAAAACTTTACAAAATAAAATACCGACTTCCATAAAAACTACTTATCAGTTTTTCTGGTTTTATTTATTCGTTTTAAGTTATTTTGTTCTTTTAGTGTTTTTTAAAATAATTTGTTGTTTTTTTTTTGTTTTACGAAATTTTTTGTTGTTTTTGAAAAGTTTTTATTTTTTACTTATTAGTTGTGGTAGTTAACCCACACCTAAACCTAAATAATAGTGTGCAAATCTATTATAAATTACCTCAAGAAAATAATCGCTGAAATCAAAGTGTGTCTCAATAAAATATCAATAAGGTAAAACATGGCTACTTTGTTTCATTACAGAGTTCCCGTACTTACCTTCCGGCTTCATCATCAAATCAGTTTAGTGGTATCATTTTCATAAGAACTATAATTATGTTTAAATTTGTTTCGTCATACTCGTTTAATTATTTTAAGTTTTCGAATACCTTACTTAGAGACACGATAGAAAGACAATGAGAGAGCGAACGCCGGCGTTCGCTCAGTTTCGTTGGCCATGTGGTCTTTTTCATTAGTTCCACTTTATCGAGTTGTATCTTTTTAACCTTTGGATTACCGTAATCAGAGACAAAATAGAAAGATAATTGAGTTTAATGAATTAATGTCTTTTTTTTAAGTAGGAAAATCATCCAGTGACATTCCTCGCTCTTAGGCAGGGCGGAAGGGTATGTAAAATTCTAATTTTACTGAAAAAAAAACTCATTCCTGTTCCTTCTTTACCTTCCATACAAGGGCCAAGTTTTCCATTCAGAAGCGAACCTATGGCTCCAGTAGGCTTCGACCCTGCTGGGCCTCCTCTGTTTGCTGACATCTCCTTGAGGCGTGCGTGGAACACACGTGGCTTCGGGCTGTCGACAACTTGATCCGGACAGTTACTAGATGGTCGGACGGCGAGCTACCCATTGCTCGTCGTCCGCAAGCCCGCGCCTACGGTGGAATGTAAATACTTGAATTCTTCGTGACATAATTATGTGTGACTATTATATTTGAAAAGTTCCCTCAATTCCATGCATGAGAGATTTAGTCATCAGAACTGAGTTTTGACAAAATAATTATAAATCTTGAAGTATTTATCCTTTCAAGAAGGTAATAAAATATTTTTATAAATTGTTTTATAAATTACTGAGTTTTCAGTTAACAAAACAAAAAATTAAAGATATGAAAAATAATTCGGAACCTTCAACTTTTTTGAATTCGATAAAAAATGATGTTCAGGTGGTGTGACTAATTGCCTTCTTTGCAAAATAAAATAAACATTTATCCATCTATCCTAAATAAATAAAATACAGTGATATTTGTTGATAAGTGCATCACTTAAAATTGAGTGATATTTGTAAATACTAAAAAAAAAAAACTCAATGTTATAACCGGCATTAGCATGTGTCTGCGATTTTACCCGGGTGAATGTTGGTTATAGCAGACACAAAGTCGAAGCCAAATTAAAATGTCTATATTTTTCCGTGGGCTTCAAGCTTACTTTCTTTCTTTCTTCGAAATTGGTTCATTTGTTTTTAAGTTTGAAAGTATAACAGACAGACGAGTGTTACTTTCACATTAATAATATTAGTATGATTTATCTTTGATCTCAAGGCAATGTCTGTCGAGCTACTTAAATAATTAGAGCAATTTTTTTGGGTACAAATATGTTGACCATCAAAAAGAACCTCTATATTACCTAAAAAAAACCTGAACGTAAACCAAAAAATAAAACCTTAAAATTACAATATGGTTCTAGTTTTATTAATCACTAGCTTCTGCCAGCGGCTTCGCCCGCGTGAAAGTAGGTTTCTTCTAACAAACATTGGTAGATATTTATAAGATCTACAATTAATTAGAACATTTTTTGGTTCTATCTTTTATATTTTAGGCAGCGTACGCAAAATAAGTATTTTTTCTGGTTGACTTTTTATACCTTGTGTCCGAAAAACTCAGATATCTTACGGAACCCTATTTTTTTCCATAATAAAATATAGCCTATGTTACTTGTGGATAATGTAGCTTTCGAATGGTGAAAGAATTTTTAAAATCGGTCCAGTAGTTTTTGAGCCTATTCATTACAAACAAACAAAGTTTTCCTCTTTATAATATTAGTGTAGATGATTGCACTTATGAAATCTAAATGGATTACCAAATTTATGCATAGATCTTTTCGACTTGAATAAATTAGGTTAATAGTCGTGACTATTTTTTTTATAACCAATCCAAAATAGAGCCCTGCCAAGCAATGTTATTCAACCTGTATAATCATGTATTTGGAATAATTTACTTTTGTAGGATCATTAAACAATTTTTGGAATAAACAACCATAATTTGGAGACAAGTTACTTCTAGGCAAGCGTACTCCATCGTCGGCCATAACATCGCTTACTATGAGATGAGATAGTGGACAAACGCGAGCCTATCCATTATAAAAAAAGTTGAATCATTTTTGGTTCTAAATTCACGCTAAAATGTATATTTAATTTTGCTGATCATTTACTAATTTTGGGAATATACAAGTGATTTTTTTGACGTTACGTTTTACTTGGTCTGATGGTTAATTAAGAGGGCCTTACCCCTTTTGTCTATCGTCAACCTGAGCATGGTTTATTATAATAATAAATTTTATTCAAATAACGTTTACAAAAAAATAACATTAAGCCAATAGTAACAAGGTTACATACAATTACAGTGTCTAAAAATATACTAAAACTAAAATATTATTATAGGTCCAATTAATCGTGCTTTGGAACTGCAATGTTTCATAGTGGACCGCCCGATTTAGCTAAATTTAAACCTGTGTTTCAGGCAATCACTTTACAGTCCAGTTTCATTACGACAGTAAAATTTAAAGTTACCGTAAAACTATAAAAAAAAAAATCTATTATAATAAATAATTACGAAAATAAGCTTATGCTGCATTAATATCTGAAACTATGTCTATGAAATTATACAAAAATAAACACAAACGGTCAAATCAGATAACATTATGCCAAAATTTCTAGAAGTTGTTCTGTGTCTGTGACTCGACTTGTGTAATTGAGTTTCACTAAATATTCTGACAAAATCTTACTAAATTTTTTATACCTTGCACTATAGAAACTTATTACTTTGTTAAGCCTATTATATAGAAATGGTCCTAAAACACGTAAAAACGCTTAGTAAAGGCATGTCTGGTCCAACCAAGTCCTTCCTTCTCTTGTCAGAAGGTAGAGGGTCAAAAAGAAGTGCCTTATACTATGTTTAAAATAAATAATTGCCACACTGTTAGCACATGACATGCTATGTAGAGCTGGTGCGTAGAAATTCTAAAAGGGCGAAAGGTCCTTGAGAATTGCTCCTTGAACACGCTCTAACGGGAGTAAAATTGTTTTGGCCGCACCACCCCAAGAAGTTATGCAATATGTAAGAATGGATCGACACAAAGCTAAATAGACCTGTTTAATTAATTTGTAGTTGGCTATGTTACGTAAGTTTAAAAATGACATATATTAATTTGCACGCTCTCGTACACAGTAATTTGATATGTTTACGGAAATTTAGATTTCAGTCAATCGTGACACTTAGATTGTGTCATGCAGTGTCAGCATACATGCAGTTTATATGTGCGTGAATATTTAGGTTATTAAGCGGTCTGTTAGCATTTCTCATAGTAAATAAAATGTAATTGGTTTTATCTACGTTTAATGTTAAGAGATTTTTCTGGAGCCAATTAGTAACAATGTCAAAACCATTTTGAGCATATTTATACACCTCAACTCTTGACTTATCTGAAAACAATAGAGGGTATCATCTGCGTATAACATTATAACACCATTTTGGAGCGACAGGCTGCATAATTCATTTATGTCAGTAGATTAAGAATAATGTGGGCCCCAAAATGCTACCTTGTGGAATGCCAAAACAGCTATTTCTAAGACCAGAACTGGTACACTGACCTATTTTTACACATTGATGATAATCACTGAGAAAGTCAGAAAACAGCGAAAGTTGTTTTCTTCTTATCCCAAGTGATTCAAGCTTATGCAAAAGTAAAGAACAAGAAATAGTGTCGAAGGCCATGGCAAGGTCTAAAAAAGTCCCAATTGTGTGCGTACCATTATCTAGGTTAGTAGTAATATAGTTAATCAAATTGTGGACTGCTTGGCAAGCTGATCTTTTAGCCCTAAAACCAAATTGACTTTCTGATAATAGTCTTGTTTTCATCTAGATATTTAGGTTTGTGTTGAGAAAGGATACTAGAGTTGAGTGTTTTTTCAGCTAAGTTTTTACCAACGTTAACAAAAAAGTGGTTTGCTTTATTTATTGCTTCTGAAATTTTTTTCAAACACTTTTAGGCTTTTAAAAAACACGTATTTCCTTAAAACAAGTTTAGTAAAATATTCGAGTATATCACGGAATTACCGACTGCTAACAGAATTTTCAGGCGTTATCTCTCTTTTTTCGCGTTGCCTTTTCCTCAAACATCGCATTGGATTGCGTTTGAAGAAGTAAAAAGCTTTTAAACCATGCTCGATGTTGACGATAGGCGAGTGAAAAAGGACCCTCTTAAACATATTAACAAAAACAACGTTACTCAACTTGTTAAAAAATTAATATGATTAACATATTAATAAGCCAGATGTATTGTTTGTGAACCACATTGTAATTTATTGTATAAACTTTCGTTTTCAGTAAAAAAAAAATTCAGCGCTAGTCATACCAATTGTCTCACGTTTTTATATGTGGAGAACGTTGTTGTTGTATCACATGTGTAAAACTATTTCAAGGCCATCTTTATGTAAAACTCTATGTTATTGTTTGTTTACCCCAATAAATAAAATAAAAATAAAATAAGCCGTTTTTTATTATTATTTAGGTATTTAATCTTCAGTTTCACTTGGCTGCAGTGTAGGTATACTTCCGCAGTCACGAGCGGAACTTAACATGCAAATGCAACAATTATTTTGATAGCGACGTTGTTTTGTTTATTAATTAGTACATAACGACACGTACAAAAACGTGTATTATTCAAGCGTAACACATTTATAATATCTCGCCTTTATTCCTTACATTGCAATTCCTATAGAATGTCCCTTTAAAATCGTGTCGTCCACTTTTTAAAAGGCATGGTTTGCTGACCATCACTAGTCTTTATATAATGCAAATTGGTGTATTTGTCAAAGAACATACAGAATTGTTCGAAACTTTTGGAAAAAGAAAATGTACCCTAGCAGTGATCCGAAGATACTTAGAAGCACTTGCTGTAAAAGTTCTATGTATCAGAAAAACTGAAATAGCATGATGGCAATACTGGTCTTTAATAAATTACCAAAATCTATAAGAGAATTGCAATTAATGAGATTGTTTAAAATGAGATTACGCGCATGGCTGTTGGACAAATGCTTTTGTAACTTAAATGATTATTTTAATGACAAGAATGACCTAGAAAGAAAATATAAGTGACATAATATATATCTAATTGTGACATGTTAAAAATGCAAAATAATATTTAATTAAATTGTGGTATCTTATGAATGATGTAGGATTTAAAAAATAAAATAAAATAATGTACAATAATAATTTTGAATGACATAATTATACTACCTAATATTTGTATACCAATCACTGGTGAAACATGTAGAACTTATGTACTGTATTCAACATCCTCATTACCATGTTTCTGGCAAATAAAGTACTTTGAAGTACTTCGACTTTGATGGTGCGGGTGACAGCTGCAGGATTCATATAATGTAGCTACCTATTCCTTTCTCTCATCTTAGAGATACCTATTTTCGTCCTACTGTCATCCTACCTATACTATGTAAAAAAGACCTTAATAGGTTTTTTTTGAGATAGGAAATCATCCAATGATGTCTCGCGCTCTATGGTGGAGTCGGAAGACGTGTGTATGTGTTTTACAGACTAAAACCATACCTATGTTTTTTTTTGCCCTTGCGTTTCAGGACTACGAATTTCCCTTTCGAAAATAAACCCATGGCCTCAGTTGGCTTCGACCCTGCTGGGCTCCTACGGTTTTGCTGACATCATTTTAAGGAGCGCGTGTAACACTACGCGCCGTCAACGACTTAGGCTTGATCGGGACAGTTACCGGATGGTCGAATAACTAACTACCCATTGCTCTTCGTCCACAAGCCCACGCCTACGGTGACTGGAAGTCAGGGTCAGGGTCAGGGCTCCGGCGGCTGGGGCTTGAGGATGTCTGTCCCCTCACGCTTGCGGCCACCTCCATATAACTTCTCTCGGTTTACGGAACCCTAAAAAAGGAAGCAAAAAATACTAACCAAATAACGTTACTTGTATGGAAACCTCCTTTAATATTTTAGATAATGTAAGTGTTAATAAACTAAGTTATGCAGACGACATGCTGTTGCTGGACCCAACAGCTGGCTCGGTCAGGGAGCTGTTGCGTGGGTGTAAGCGATATGTCACTAGCCATGGCCAGTGTCTTCTCGGTGTTTGAGGCCCACGTGAAGAAGGGGTCATCCAACCCGGTTATAAATCTTAATAGGCTACCTCTTTGTAGAGTCATCATCATCATGTCAGCCGAAAAACATCCACTGCTGGACATAGGCCTCCCCCAAGTGTCGCCACAATGAACGGTCCTGTGCGTCTCGCATCCATCAGACTCCCGCAACCGTTACCAAGTCATCGGTCCACCTTGTAGGAGGCCTTCCAAAGCTACTTCATCCGGTACGTGGTCGCCATTCCAGAACCTTTCGGCTACAAGGGCCATCCGTTCTGCGAGCAATGTGCCCTGCCCATTGCTACTTAAGTTTGGCGATTTTTCGTGCTATGTCGGTGACCTTTGTAGAGTGCATAAGTTTAAATACCTTGGACAATTTCATACCGGTGACCTCGGAGACGAAGTGGATATATGTAGATCGTGAGCGCAGGACGTTGGTGGTCTGGGCTAATATATTGATACACAGGTTTACGCATTGTAGTAAGGAAGTAAAAGTTACACTGTTTAAATCGTATTGCCAATCCTTCTATACGAGCGGCTTATGGGTTAGGCATACCGAGAGATCGCTAAACGCCCTGTACAGTATAATAACTGTTTCAGGATGTGGTTGGGATTACCGCGTTATTGTAGTGCGTTGGGTATGTTCGCATCTGCACATACTAAAGACTTTTACGTGATAATTCGAAAAAAGACCAATTCGATTGTGCCAATGGCACAGTCGAGTTCGAACAGCATCCTGAATACGTTTGTGGACAAGTTCGACACACCGTGGTTGTCTCACGCCATGGTGGTACTGACACTAATTTAATTATTATTTCTCTGTGGCTAATGTAATATATTGTTTTGTTTACTAAAGTAGTTATTAAGAATTCTGTTACTAACATTATTTGGGCCTAGTTGCCATTAACCCTAGAAAGATAGCTATGCTATGCTATCTTTCTAGGGTTAAAAAACAACATTTATTATTATTAGTTAATTTTATAAAACTCCACTTTATGTGAAAATTTCATTACCTACCTCTTACGATTTATGAGATACAGTCACTGACGGACGGACAGATAAACAGACGGACAGACTGCGCAGATTTAGTAATTGGCTCCCATTAGCACCCTTCGTCTACAAAACCCTGATAAAACTGCAAAAACAGTTTTTGTATTTAATACTCTGCGCTTTAGAAAACGCAGTATCATCCCGTATGATATACAATACTTATTTTTGGATGCAGATACATAAAAACCGTAATTAAAATTAACATGCCTTGATAAACGTGCAAGTTTACGACAAGGAAATAAAAGACAGCATTTTGTTCAAAGCGGTTGGTTTACTGGGTTACTTTCTCTGCTTACCTTCAATATCATAAATACCTACAGTTTGGTTTTACTTTTTATTTTTAGGGGGATGCAACTCGATATACATTTTCAATGTTTTTCATACAACCGCTCTTACGCGATTATGACGTTATTACACATTTTCATTAGAAATTTTTGAAACAGTATCTTGAGGATATTATCTAGGCTTCTATTTAAATTAATTTATAAATTTGTGTTAAACTAATCCAGTAAAACCTCTGAAAATCTGCTATTTTGCATGAACTTTTACACTTCATAATTCACTCAAAAATTTAAAACATCAAAAAAGTATAAGAATAGACGCCTTGCAAATTTAATCAAGATTCTAAATAACGACAATTCTTTTTCAAAAACTTTTAAAGGTTTAAAAAACTGGAATGGTTTACTTGTTACAAGAAATACGTTTTTTTTTAACCCTTAAAAGTTTTTGAAAAAAACTTGCATCATTCAAAATCTTGATTAAATTTGCAAGGCACAATAGAATTGTCATACTTTTTTGATTTTTTTAAAGATTTGAGTAAATTATGAAGTGTCAAAGTTCATGCAAAATAGCAGATTTTCAGAGTTCTTTACTGGATTATTCTTACACAAATTTAAAAATTGATTTCAATAGAAGCCTACATAATATCCACAAGATACTGTGTTTCCAAAATATCTAATGAAAAATGTGTAATAACGTCATAATCGCGTAAGAGCGGTTGTATGAAAAACAGTGAAACGGTATGTTGAGTTGTAACTCGACATACATGTCCACTGTTTTTAAGGGGATGTATCCCCTTAAAAAATATTCACAGAAAGACAGATAGAGGAGCTTAATACGAACGATTCAGCGAACATAATGCATACGCACAGACGTTGAAAATTCAAACGCCTATCCAATCTTGTAGTACATCCAATTCGTATAATGTATTGACGCTCATATTCCTTCATCACTAGGCCGATGCACGGTGGAGCGGTGTGCTGATATATAAGAAGAATACTACAAAGGTGATGCTTATTTTTAAAGAAATCTCTTCCAGCATACCTGCGAAAGGAGAGTTGAAGAATTAGAAATGTAGACACTGTGTGTAGAAGTAAAAGGAAAATTGCTACACATAAAATACATAGTTAAAAATGAAATTATATAACATGCAAAAAAAAGATATACTATTATAATTATATACATACACATAGTAAAATAAAAATACACACTAAATAATAAAATTAAATAAAACATACTAATATGTTACTATGACGAAATATAAAGATAGTGGTTATTCACTTCTCTACTACTAGGTACTAACTTACTCACTTAATATACTCAACTTTTTTAAAATAATAATCTGTATTGTAACTTAATTTTAGAGCAATGGCGACCCAGTCGTAACAGCCCCGACTTAGGAGTTGTAGGTCGTGCATTCAAAACCCGCCAGGCAAATTTATTTGTGTAATTTATTTCATCACCACTGCTCTCAAAACGGTGAAGGAAAACATCTTGAGGATGCTCCTTCTTTTTTTAAGGTAAGAAATCAATGACTTCTCCCGGTCTGGGTGGAGCGAGAGGGCGTATCTGACTTTTGCTGACTAAATTCATACCTGTGTCCTTCAGTTGCCCTTTGCGTTCTAGAGCGCGTTTGCGTTTGGTATTAGGACTTCGTGTCTCATTTTCAGAAAATCTCCACGGTCCTAGCAGGCATCCGCCCAGCTGGGCCCTTACGGTTTGCTGCAATTTCTTTGAGGAGTGCGTGGATACTACACGCTATCGACGACTGGGGCTCGGTCCGGTTGATTACCGAACTGCCGGACGGTGAGCTACCCATTACTCGACGTCCGCAAGCCCGCGCCTATCGTGGCTGGTAGTCGGTGTCGGATTTTCAGCTCGGCGTGAGGACGTTCGTTCCCTCACGCGTGCGGCCTCCTTCTTTGCTAGCATTACGGCTTTGCAGAAGACGGCGACCGCCTCCTCGCTCCGGATCATAGCCCGAACCAAGGCTCGGCGTGAGAGGCCACTGCCACTGATTGCCTCCACGAGGATACGGCGGTGTTCCGCCCTATCGTGGCACACCTCCACCGAATGCTCCACCATGTTCTCCGGGCGGTCCACATAGTAATGACATCCGGGCGTTTCTTCCACCTAATTCCGATGCAGGAACCTCCTGTACTTACCAAGTCCAGTGGGTCCTCACCAGACATGGTAAATTCGGCAGGTTTCATTCGTCCTCTCCTTCTAAGTCATGTGGAAGGTGCTTACCACCATGAAATGACGTGCCCATGAAGTTCATTCCTAGAACCTTTTTTTAAAGACATGTGACATCCACCAATCTGTAATGGCTCCCGTGGTGGGTTACGGGCATCACGGCCCATACCCACTCCTAGAGATGAGGCCTGAGTCCCAGTAGTGGGAATATTATAAAGGCTGATCATGCTTAATTTAATTTAACTTTATATAACTACATCTGATTTTTTGTTAGTCATCCTTTTATTCGTTAGAAATCATCAAATGACTTCTTTCGCTCTGAGAGGCGCGGGAGAGCGGCAGAATATTACTGACTAAAACCGACACTGTTCTTTCTGATGCTCTTTTCCATGTCTTTTCCAGTCATGGTAATTCGTTCGATCAATCCTTGCGGATTTTTCGAACGAATTATGAAAAATATGATAATTTTAGTTAATAATTTCAGTTTAATAGTGATTCCAGACTTCTATCTCATCAAGCTTATGAATTAATTACATCCAAAGAACACCTAACAGTGTTAGCGAATCTACAGGCTCGATTAGTTAAAACCCAATGGATTATATTATTTAATGTAAATAACCGCTCCTGTTATCGTAAAAATAATTAGTGTCAAATATTATAAAAATCAACAATACGGAAATTCAACTAATATTACAACTCTATTTGGCATAGCATAACCAGACTTAAATGTTTTCAATGCTGGAACTCAGACCTAGAATCCTGAAATTTGGCATGTCGCAAGGTCTCATAGCGCAAGTATAGGAAAAAATTGAAAACTGTAAATTTTTGGTTACGTCACAAAAATAAAAAAATTTTTTGCGATCCGAAAAAAAATCCGTAACTCAGTGCGCGAGTCCGACCCGCACTTGTCCGGTCTTTTTTTTTTGTAATTTGACATACCCAGTATCACTCTCACAACCAGGACTAATCTGACGACACTTCTCAAGCTAAAATACAACAAGCCGTTTAGGCACTAGGGTGTGCTAAGAAAACATATACACTTATACAACGTACACGCTCAAAAAACACCACGTTCCTTCTGGTGCAATTGAGTAAATACTGTGTTAATATTTTCCTTCGTTCTTTATTGGTTTCAAAGTTATTTCAAAAGTAAATAAATAATAAAACATATTTTTCTTTATTTAATGAACATAGGTTCCTTGTAAAATATACTTTTAACAAAAATAATAATCCTTCTAATGCTAATTGGTTAATTCTAACTATCACACTAGAAAAAAATTATTTTACACACATTATTTAATTATAAATAAATTATTAATACATTTAAATTCAGTTTTACTACAGATTTTAAAACTAGATAATGTTACAATGTAACGATACCCTAGTAACCAGACTTACTTATCTACATTTAGAACATAATAAAATTTCTAACGCTACTATTCCAATACGACAACGATTTTTCTTCAGAGCCTAATGTAACAAAAATAACAATAAATTCTTGCAGCTATATTATTTTACATAATCCTACATTTTCCCAATCTTAATTGCCTTAGTTACGAGAAAGAACATTCGAAAAGGTAATTACTTCAATTATTTTAATTTTATTACAAGAAAGACAAATGACATCATTAGACTAATCTTTATCTGTCACTTTGAAATTATCGGCATCGTTTTATGTGTACTTAAGCAATTATAGCAGCCTGTCTGTAACTGGTTTATTGCAAGACAAAGATGTCGGCTCATACGGGAAGCCACGAGTACAATTAATCTTAGAGTAATCCAGGCAAGTTGGCAATTTCAAACAACGTTTTTCTACACATATATCTGTGATTTCTATATCCATCAATCGAAAAAGATGAATCAACTTTATTCACAGCCACTGTAAGTAACTAAAAGCCTCTAAATATAAATTTATTTCCTCAAACCAATGGATTTCAGCATATTATTTATTCTTTATTAAGCTTATACTTATCATAATATTTAACTAATACTTATCATAAAATAAAGCAGAAAGCTTCTCATCTCAATAAAATTTGAAATCTCTTGTATTTGTGTTTATTGCCAGGCATATGTTCTCGGTCGTGCTTGGCCCATCTGTAAATAAAAATAATATGCTTGCGTTAATATCTGATTCAATGATGACAAAGTACAACATAACGTTGTAACTGAGTACTTTAACATTACTTATTGGAAGCAGTCCACTGTTAAACACAAGCCTCTCCAATAAATGTCACTTAAACACTTGATTTTCGGTGTATAACAATTAATCTGTCTAAGTCTTTTTCCTACGAAATGCTTGCTGATAAACGAACATAATATACACTTACCAATATTAAACCACTGCGTGGTGGGGATCCCAGACTCTTGTCTTGCTTGAACTATAGCTTCTCTGATTGCAAACGCCACGACCACTGTTGCACATGTTGCTGGCTCTCCAGTACCTGTAAATTAAAATGAAATAAATTATTTATTTCGGGATTTTTCATAAGATGATTTTCTCACCTCATAAAAAAAAAAAACTGTACTCTACAATTTAGCCAAAAAAAAAAAAAATCGAAATAAAGCGAGTCTTCAAAAATCTTATCATGACCACACAAATGTCAGTATTAAAATTAAACGGTACTAAAGCTAACGAAGTTTCTAAGATAGAAAAATTTTGAAGCTGCGTTCAATTCAATTAATATCTAAATATCCAGATGTCCAAATATTCAATATATTGGCCAGGTTACACTATTCCTATTCCTTATTACACACTTACCTTTAGAACCAAGTATAAGTTCGTTACTAAAAGAGTTTTTCTTGAAATATACTCTGAAGTCCTGAGGAATATCCCTCGCTTCAGGTACGTGGTAGTCCCAGGTTCTATCGGTGAGTAGTGCACCATTCTCACCGTAGACAAGTTTCTCGCAAGTCCAGTACCCGAGACCCATGATAAAGGAGCCTTCGACCTAAACAAAAAGTAGAAATTATGAATGTTATAAATATTATCTTTATCAGAGCTTTTTGTATGAAGAATGTTACGGTTGTGATCTATCAGTATGTTACTTTCTACATCCGTCAGCAATTTGCTCTGAAAGACTCTCTTAGAATCGGAAGTGCTATACTAAATTTATGGGCCAGATCCAGTTATCGATCCGCAAGAACTCGTGTTACAATGGCTATATCCAGTATCACCGGTCAAACTATAGTGGTGGTGGACCAAACCAAGAAGCGGGCAATGATTTTTGATATAGCCGTTCCACATAATAAGAACCTCGAGCGAGTGAAAGCCGAGAAAGTTAAGTATATCAAGTAACTGGACTTGGTTTGCAAGGTTGTCGCCATTAGGGATGTAAGCTCAGCGATTATTGTATCGATAGTTATGGCAGACAATTGGTTATAGCCTCGGCCCATACTTTAGGAGGCTCTCGTTAGTTGGTTCAATCAAAGGCTTGATTCAGACAGTGGTTATGCTAGACATGACTCATATCTACTATCAGGAAGTGGTTACTCTCTATGGAGCTCTAAATATCTATATCCTGTACCCAATATTGGTGGGCTTATATTTTTGATTTATGTTTACATTTAGAATGAATACCATAGCATAAAATACAATCTCAAAGTCTAAATCCAAATCAAAGTACGAATAAACGAATATCGTAATAATAATCACTTACTTGTCCAACATCTATCTCTGGGCTGATACTCAAACCCACATCTTGCAGCATATCTACTCTTAATACTTCAGATTCTCCCGTCAGCACATCTATTTCAACTTCACACAATGCCATACCGTAAATATTGTACATCTGCGCATCGGCAGCACCTGCAAACCCGTGCGCTTGAAGATCTACATCAGCATTATATGCAGCTTTTACCAGTTCCTCCCAAGTTGCATCAGGCATTGTAGTCCTAATAGGTGCTAATCTTTCATTTATTTGATCACAACATCTTCTCAAACCAAATATAACGCTCGTTGTCGTAAGACTTCCTCCAGAAATAAAACTGTTAGGGGCAATAATTGTGCTGTTGCCCTTAATCTGAATTTTCTCTACAGGTATTTTCAGGAAGTAAGCGGCTACTTGAGCCGCTTTAGTATTTATGCCTTGTCCCATTTCAACACCAGCGTGAGTGATGACGACAGTGCCGTCTCCATGGAAAATTGATACGTTAACATCAAAACGTTGTGCACCAACAGGAGACCATCTTGCGAAAGCCCACCTCATTCCTCGCTTTTTCCATCTATTTTGTGTGTTGAAAGAATCTACTGCAGCTCTTCTTGTATTGAATTCAGCGTTTGCTTTCAGCGTATCTACCATTCCTGCCATTTCTTCGTATTTGGTTCTGTCGAGATTAGCTAATCGAACAGCTACTGGATCTAGAGATAGCTCATAAGAAATTCTTTCCATTATATACTCCATGCAAGCTATGGCTTCCAACGAACCTGAAAAGGGACAAAATAATACATTATTAAGCTCACAGTAAGTATGTAAAAGAAAGTTAAAGTTCATACAGAAGTAAAACTTACCCGGTGATCTACACCAAGTATTTTTAGCTGTATCAGTAACTGTGTCAAAAGACTTGTAATTCACTTTAGTAGCATCGTAGCAATTGTAGTATACGTCAGCACCAAATGCAGTTAATGTTTCATTGAGCATGTGACCATTGTCTTCATAAATGGTTGAGTTCAAACGTTGAATTAATCCTGCTCTATTTACCTGAATCTGAGAAATATTTAAAATTACTCAAATGCGCGTTATAATATTAAATGTTTATTTAGACCCAGTATTGAAATAGATAAATACTTCATAATCATTGACAACAGGCAATCTCTTGCCAACTGCTCTAAAGTTCGTGGTTAGCGGCTGAATGAATCTGCAGGGACGGTTCAACTTCTGTACAATAAGACTGCAGGCAACAGCAGACTGAATACTACGAGATATCTTCATGCCGTAGCCACCTCCAATACGACGGACGTAACAATCGATCCTGGAGAAATTATAAAATGTATCACTAAGAATGGGATGTTGCAACTTTAATTCCAAGAAAATACTAGAAACTTTAGTATTAAAAGTGCAAAAACAATGAAACTAAGATCGTAAACTCATTGCTCGTGAATTTTTGTGCGGCGTTTAAAAAATTATAAATCCAATCATTATCCATGCACCATTGCACCCGAATAGTTAATAGTTGCACATAACATTATGCTAGTACTCCCTGAATGGTTAAGAGAGGAATACATCTACATTTCATCAGTTAATTTAGAACTCAAAGTAAAATAATATAAAAACACTGTAGATTAACTTACTTATTTTCATCCATTTTTAATGCCCTCGATATCATGACATGCGTTCCATCAAGCCATTGTGTAGCCGAATGCACTTCTAGTCCTTCTTCTGTAGGTTTAGCAACACAGAGCAGAGTCTCCATAGTGAAATGATATTGTCCATATAAAGTTGTGCTTCCAGTAATTGTCTTGTATACATCTGTACCAGGATTAGTAGCATCTATTGAAACAAACATAGTATTTCTGGTAGGTTCAGTTTTAGCTACTTTGATATCTGTCACAGGTTTTCTCACATTGCTATAAGTAACTTTGACTAATTTTACAGCTCTGTCAGCTATATATCGAGTTTCTGCTACAATAATGCCAATGGGTTGATGGTAATATTTTACATTGCCACTGCACAATACTTCTTCGTTTGCTTGGTATAGTAGACTGTCAGCTGGCGTAAAAGAATTTAATCCTGGTATGTCTTTTGCTGTGTAGAAGGCTATAACACCAGGGCAGGCCTGAAAAAAAAGTAATGGAGTGATTCTGGTTAAAGTAACAGGATTCAAAATCGACTGTTTATTGGATGCAGGTGAGGTAAGGAGAAGCTTATATCAAGCAGTGATTGCCATAGTTAAATATCTGGTTGCTTTTTGATTTAAAAAATGGCAGAATGTTTGTTTTTGAATAAAAATTACTTACTAATGCAGCACTTGGATCAATCTTACTAATAACACCCACAGCGACAGTGCTGAGTACAAACGCACCAAACACCTCATGAGGTAAACTAGGAATATCGTCAGTGTACTGAGCTTCACCTGCACATTGGATCTGTAAAAAAAAGAAAATAAATTTTGATTCCGGAATGTGTTTAAAATTTAATTTAGAGACATTTTTTTTTTGACATTTTTATTAATTTTCTGACATTACAAATAATAAAGTATATTCCAAAGGGTATAACTGCTACTGATTTGTATGTACGTAACTTTTTTTATATATTTCTACGCCAGCAATGGATATACTACCATTGCTGTCGTAGAAATATAATAAAAGTAAAACTATTATTAATGTAAGATCTCAATGTACCATATACTTAGAAATAAATGTTTCTTTCTTCTTTCTCTAGAACAGTTTGAAATCTAATATAAAAATGCAGATAGTATTTTACAAAAGTCTGTTAAAAAGGACAACATCATATTATATAATTAACTTTAACCATAGTCATACTTACCAAAGCTTCTACTTTAGCAATGGGTTGGTTCAAAGGCCACATTTTAGGATCAGTAGTAAAGATCTGTCGTGCATCTGACACTGGTCTGGAAGCATGTAAGTGGATAGCACCAGATTCAAAGCGTGGATTCCTAATGTTTGGAGGACAGAGCGTTAGAAGACCCTGTAATAGAGACACAACGCATAAACATAAATACTTGTATAAAAAAAAATTCAAGGAATTAAATACAATTAAATGTATTTGCTCGTTTTTCTATGTTATGTACTGTGTTATTAACAGTACTGTACTGATTATTACCACATTCTTTATTCATTCTTAGTTATAATTATCATCTCTTAATAAACGCACATGGTCACTTTTAATAATAGTGATTTAAGTACTGAATGATAGACTTACAAATAACAAGCTTTTGCCCGCGACTTCGTCCGCGTAGAAGTCGAAAATGGTTTTATTGGGTTTTTTAGATACAAAAATATGAAATATTATTTATTATCTTCGTCGTGTGTCATTGAATTGTATAGCGAGCGGTATAGTATCTTAAGATAAAATATTATAGTATCTTAGCCATGTGCAGCGCCGCTTAGCGAACTCCACTGCGGGTGATGTAACCTACGACAAACTTATTATTTGCGGTTGGTACAGTAATCGGGTCAAGGGATCGAACCGCAAAATTAAGTTTGTTTTTTATTGTATATACTTTTCCGGGATAAAAATTACCCAAGGTGGTGCCCAGGATATTAAAGAATAATTATACCAAGTTTCATCGTAATCGAACCGCTAGTTTTTGCGTGATGCACAAACAGACAGACTGACAGACAAAAATTTTTTAATCACATTTTTGGGTTCGGTGTCGGTCTAGTAACACCCCTTGCCCTTTATTTTTTGATATTTTCAATGTACAGAATTTTCACTTCTACAGATTTATTATATTATAAGTATAGATAGGTCAGAAAAATGGTGGCTCGTGAGGCTATACATTTATTTACAACAAAATGCATAGAGTCAAACTAAAGCTTATTTAGACAAGCTTCAGTTTAACTAGACCAGTCTAGTTAGTTTATAAAACTATCGTAGTTTTAAAACAACACAGTCTAGACAGGAAATTTCTAACGAGGATAAGAACAAGAAAGTTTAATGAATTATGTTGTTACTACGTTTTCGCGATTCTGTCCAAAGTAACCACGGGATTCAAGCATGTTGTTCGGTTCAAGATAAACAAAAAGGAACACAACAAAAGCAACGCAATTTATTGTTTTTTTGAGATTTCTGTAAGAACTGATTTTAAGTTTCTACATGAATAGTTATTTTATTTTCCGGGTACAATTTAATGAAATTTTAAACACATAACTAGATAAACTTATGGTCTTGGGTCTTTGGGATAGCTCAATAGAGCTACCGTGACCCTGGAATGTAAAGGGTAATTGGAGAAACACGGGTGAGTTTCAATTAGTAATAGTCTGACACTACCTCACGCTTCATTTAGAGCTGGAGAAGTTATTAGATGATATTGACGATGATGATTTGGTTATCCGAGAACACTATCTAATGTAGATAGATATCATGTTGGAGGGTCATTTGATTAAAACAAATACAAAGCTCGAGACGTTAACAAAAAGCTAGTCGACCCTTCACGTGACCAAAAAGTTTTTTTTGCCAACGAATTAGCATTGCCATTCAACGCGACAATGCTGCCAGCATTTTGGACACTGTTCCCATTGATTGAATTTTTTGATGCCCTATGGATTCTTTTTATACGCGTCTGTACATACTATTATCTTCCGTTTGTATATATATCTATTTAGTGGTTTATTAGTTTAGTTGTTTGTAATATTATAGTATAATTAGTTAAATATTTGTAAAATTCCATTTTTTTTATTATTGATAGGCTTGCTTTTGACCACTATCTCACCTATCGGTAAGCGATGATGTGGTTTACGATGGAGCACGCTTGTCTAAAAGCAACCTATTCACTCTTGACTTGAAAAAATTGATTAAACTTACCTTAAAGAACAATGCTTTGGCAACATATCGTCTGTATGCCACAGAAGCTTCTGGTGGGTTTGCATCAACGATCATCTCTCCATCTAGCACCTGCAGAGCCGCTTGTAATGTTTCATTATGAAACAAGGGCTTTCCGATAAGGAATGCTTCAGTTGCTAAAGCCCGTAGAAACCTGGTAGACAGCCCTCCATACACGATCCTTGCTCTTTCTACTATGTTGTGTGCATTCAGCTTGTAAAGACACCCTGTGTTGACAATGGCATGGGCGCTTTGGGCTCTTGGCATTAGCTGTAGGAAGATAAAATATTGTAGTTGTATTAGACATTGCTTACTGCATTTAAGTCCACCATAAACCACTACTCAGAATTTTCAGATGAAACAACCTGCTAGTGTTTGTGAATACCCGACCCGGGAATTTAACAAGAAATCTTATGATCAGCAAAATCATTTACGCTTATCTAGACCAGCGTTTACTATCGTGATGTTTTCAATTACATTTTGATCAAAATATTGCGTTAAAGTTTCTTTTAATTTTTGTATTACTTTCTTTACCAGCTCTCTTCTGATTAAAATAAATTATAAAATCAATGTATGATGATATTACCTTATATGAAAAGAATTTATATTCATCACTCAGAGGTGGCAGCATCACATTCAAAATCACTTTTCCCGTCATGTTTGTTCTTAAAAAGTTTTCCATCGTTACTGTTTGTATTGTTCTATGGATATCAACTGAAATGATAATTTGTATATTTATTTTAAAATAAATATGAATGAAAGCAAAATCATGAAAAACTAACAAACATATAATCAAAGATAGAAAGAAGAACACAGAAATAAATACCTACCGATATTTAACTGAGCACCTACGGTAGTCAGCAACAGAAATATATCAGATGGAAATGAAGGATTCTGGTGCTTGGTCATCAAATTACCAGCTATTGTACCTACCTGAAATGGTACAAAACAATATTGTAAAAAAAAACTCAAGAAGTTATTAGTTCCACCAAAATGGTGCGGTAGAACCATTAATTCAAAATTAAGACAAAGAAATTGAGTAATTAGAAATTAATTCTTACATTTCTGACTGGTATATGAGCTACCAAATCCACATGAAAATGAATCTTTGCCAGATAGCTAAAATATTCATGTGCAGATGAATCCTTCAAAATTGCAAGGAATTCAGTTAGTGTTGTTCCGGCACCAACTACGAGATTCTGGTCATATGTAACAGTTCTCAACTCTGCTAGGGTGCTTACGTCTATCAAGACACGAGGGTAGTCGTCAATCGGGACTGCTCCTGTAATGACATAGAAATAAATATTATCTTCAACGTTAGAAGAATGCAGTTTTTCTGGTTGTTGTGCTCTTCGTGTAACAGCAATAATATTTATTTATTTATTTAAACTTCATGTACATTGGTGGTACATAGGTGAACTTAATGGCACAAGTCATTCTCTACTAGTCAACCATTGGATTAAAAAAGACAACACTGCACCTTCCACAGTGTTATCTTTCGTCGTTTGTCGTGCACAGTAAATAAATAACAGATATTTGAAATAGAATGTAGTATCGTTAAATTAAGTGGCTTATAATAATAAAATACGTATATACTCGTATGCTAATATAATAAACTAATATATACTATGATAGTTAAGAAATAATTCTAATTAATATATGTAATAATTATCTGTCCATATTTTTTCACAGCTAGTAGAGATGATGCCAGTAACGTGTCATAAAGAGGATACCTGTATCCTCTTTAAAAGAGGAATTGGGCCATAGTTAACGCAGGTTTAACGTGGATAATTATAACTTTTTTTTGCTCCACCAGTCAATTTACAACATTATTTCTTGCACCAGAATGTTTAAACACAGTTTGAAAATGTCTACTTTTTTTGTTCAAAATGAATAAATCTACTCTTTATTTAAAAACTTAATTACCTTTAGCAGTATTTCCGGCTACCAGCATATAGGAACCAACACCTTCACGAATTAATATATTAAAAACATCTTGAAGCACTCTTGGTTTGAACCATAATCTACCATCCTTTAGTACTATTTTTTTCACTTGATCATCCTGTAAATCATCATCGCCTACCACGCACCAGTCGTCATCATCATCACATGCAGACTTATTGCATGGCTTTCCTGACTTCTTACAGATTTGCAGGTCTTCTATATCCATGATTCTGTTTTCTTTTGGAGCGTCTTTGGCAAACCTCTTAAAGGCTTCAAGGATTGGTCTGTAGCCGGTACAACGGCAAACATTGCTGCCAAACGATTGTTCTACTTCTAACATAGTGACGTTTCTTTTGCTTTCCAAGAGTCTGTAAATTTAATTTTGTTTAGTGTTATTAACCGAGACTACAATTTAATAAGATTTAGTTAAACTATTGAAGTAGCTCTGCCAGTACTTAAAAATGATTTTAGAGAAGTTTTTATCTGTCTAAGATAACCCTTTGGTTCATTTTATAGCTATTCTTTTATTGTTGTATTTTTACGCACCCGTGCATAGCCATCACCCATCCAGAGGTGCAGTATCCACACTGTGATCCATGGTGTTCTGCCAATGTTTTTTGTAAGGTGTGATACCCAATCTTCCTGTTTCCTAGACCTTCGATGGTCCTGATGTCCCAGCCATCGCAAGACGTGATGGATACCAAACACTGTCAAAGAGAACAATGTGAAATGATTATTTTTTAAGTTTTAAATCATTTAACAATCAATGCAATAAATTTTTCCTATGACTGACTCATAGTAAAAATTACAAATAGATGCAAAAAATTGTAGAAGCAAGTTCTGTTGTAATTATAATATTATTGAAAAAGAAATTATGGTTTTAGAAAACACAAAATGTTTTACAATATCTAAAACCCGGTGGTATTATTTATGTACTAATAATTTGGAAAAAAAATAAAACTTTTATACAGAAATGTGCTCAAAAATGTTATGATTTAGATTGTTCTCATATTTCGGTTTAAACCATTGTTTGACTATTAAGGACATAAATGTTTTATACTTGGTCTTTTATGCTAGATTAATGATAAGGATTCGCGCCTGTTCATTGTTAAAACAATTTGCCCCTGTATGTGATGCATCTACAGCATTTTGTTTTGTGTTTACTATTCTGGCGGCGGAAATAAGAAACTAGAAAATTTTGTACTATTCATTTCTGCTCCGCAAAAGAAGTTCTACATATTGAATACTACACAAGTTTCAAGTAATCGCGTAAATAATAAGTCTTGTGAGTTGCGAAGATCAAATATATAACAGGTTCATACAGACATTTCATGAATTTTCATTTATCTTGGCATTAAGCGTTACGCCTCTTTCATGTCTCATAACTTAAGTCTAGAACGAGTCGTAGGCTTTACTAGTTTAATGATCTAAAGACGTTTAATTCTTGACTTGTGTTTGTCACCAGCCAACAGTCTGTAAAATCTCAAGGATTGTCTGTTGGATGTTCCTGCTTGATTTTACATGTTTATAAACGTGTACCTTAAAAAGGGTTTTGTTCACAGTAAGTACTTTAGCCCGCTCGTTGATTGTCACACTTTGACTTTAAGTGGGTCTTATCTAAATAGATTTAGAGGCCAGCATGTATTTAGTTTGTGCATGACTGGAAGTCACTGATATTATGTAGTTCACTGTACTTTCACCAACATATATGTATGTACGTACGATGTTTTTCTTTTATGGTTATTTAATCATGTTTGTATATGTTGGCTTGTGTGACATACAAGTGGAGATTTCTCAACTCGTGTACCTACCTAATTATTTATAAGTATGTTGAGATTGCCTAATTTGAGTCCGATCCGATCCGTATCATGATCTAAAATTGTCACAAGGTCATTCATACATCTGGTTGTCACGAACACGTCAGATTAACACTCACAGCATTGATGGCAATATGAGGAGCTCCAGAGCACTTTGAGGCTGTGACCATGCAGGCTCCGCAGCCCCCTTCTCGACACATGTACTTGGTGCCTCGGAGCTGGAGGTAGTTGCGGAGGTAGTCCAGCATCGTCACGTCTGAGCTCACATCGCTGCCAACTGTGAAAAAATACATGGAGTTATAGCATAAAAACGAACATAGCTTACTGCATGTATACTAATACAGGCAGAATGTAAATAAGTGATTAGATCACACGAATATTATAAAGACGAATATTGTACTGCACATAGAATACTTTTTATCATGGGAAAATATTCCTTTGGGATAATTTTCTACTTTAACGTGAACAATGCCACTGGCAGAAGCTAATTTTAAATACTGCTTTTACCGAAAAGAAAATATTGGAGTATTGGAATATTGATGTCTATAATGTATATATGTATGCGAGACGCCAGTATCAGTCGAGGAAAGTGGCAATCTATGGGGAAGGTCTAGGTCCAGTAGTGAACGTCTTTTGGCTTATGATAATAATAGTGCAGCTGATACCAGCCGGATGAACATTGCCAAGAATCGAGATAAATGGCGAGTGAATAGAGAAAGCCTTTGTAGCAACAGTCTGCTCTGTGCTGATAATCACGATGATAACAAAGAATAAACTAACTGTACCTACAGTACTGGCTGGCACAGTACACAATGACTAACCAATCTAACAAAAAATCTTAAAGTCAATAAGCCACAAAATAGATAAATATCTTCAAGAACGAATGATGAACCGTGGAAAAAATACAGAAATGAAATCTAAATTGGTAGAACATTTAGAAAAAAAAAAAAACTTTCTAAGAACAAAAAAAGTGTAGCGTGCTTTTCGCTAGGCTCTTTATGAATACCGATTGGATCACGTTAAAAGTGATATTCTGATGATAGCTTTAGATAGTGCACTCTCACTTTTAAATTGAAATAATCTAAAGTGTGAATAAAACCAGACACTTTAGGGGACAAAATCGTCCCTTAGCTTACAACACCAATCAAGTCGAAAATTGGCGGTCTTCACATTTGAATGCTTTTAGATGGAGCTGCTCATTGCGCGTCTAACCATTGGCCACATTATACAGATTTCAGCCAATCAGAAGTTATAATTCGAAAAGTAGTGATAGCGTGCTGGTGTCTCAACACCGCGTAGTTTTTTTCGTTTCCTGTAAAGTTGGTAAAAATTACTTATGCGGTATTGTTAGATAAGGGACGAAATATCCTCCAAAATGATGTGCTACGCTAAATCTACGTTATACTGCAACGAACAATGAACAATTGTCTCACAACATTTTACAACGTATTCACGTGACGTAAGCCATATAGTTGGATGAATTTGACAGCGTTGCGCGTTATTTTGGGGGATAATTTGTCCCCTAATGTATCTGAAGCTTTTATGAAGCAGTCCACGTTTGGATATTTGTCGAGCAATGACATATCAATAGTTTCATGAATTTGATTGCGAGATCGGTAGTCGGTTATTAAAGCATGTGGTCAAATGCAAAAAAAAATTGCTTTTAAATTTTTTCTTCGGTATTGTTTTCTGGAGCTAAATAAGCGAAATATACCTACTTAAAAAAAATTAAACAAAAACTTAACTCATCACGAACAAGATGATAGATATACAAAAAACTGGGCAGGTTCAAGTCGGACTCTCGGACTGAGGGTTCCGTACAAATTTACCTATGTTCAATTCCCGAATGGAGTCTCATAAATGTTTCCGAATCGCTAGAAAAATATGGTTTTTTTTGTGATATATTTACAAATTTACAGTTTTCAGATTTTTTCCTATATTTGTGCTATAACACCTTGCTTCATGCTAAATTTCAGGATTCTAAATCAACGGGAAATACCTTATGAATTTTGATTCTCGTGTGTGTCGAAATACACATTTTTAGCGACATAAACGGCTGTATGTTTTTTTTCGTTAACTCAGAAGTTTGAATTTTTCACAGCTTTAAGGGGTCGCAAACTTGAGTATATGGTTTTAATTTCAACTCGATATCTCCACCCGTTCCCAAAATAAAGGGTCTTGATAGACAGACGGACGGACGGACAACATAGTGATCCTATAAGGCTGCCGTTTTTTTATTTTGAAGTACGGAATCCTAACAATGATTTCAATGCACAAATCTATTTAGCAAAATTTAAACAAAAAACCGAAATAATCGAAGCTGTAAAAAACATCGTTACTGTTCAATCAAAAAAGAAAGAAATTGATATACAATGTGTGCTGTATGTGTGTGTATGTGTGAGTTTAATTACTCTCATAACTTTTTTACACACTCATATTATTTCTAAAAGCATTTTCAGCTGACCATGACTGATTCATAAAAGTACCGTAATTCTTACGTCAAGAGAAACAGGTCTTGCAACCCGGTATATTGTGGTCTAGAATCTAGATGATAGATAAATATATATGTTCAATCGGATCTCATGCATTTATGTAGTTTTACGAAACTAAACTCGATTATAAACGCAATAGACTATAATGAAACTGATTACCAAGTATTTTTCGATTTCTCTTAGCCTATCATGTAACTATGTTAAATTAGTATCAATTAGAAAACATGATCTGGAAGTTTTTTCATACATGTTGTTATGCCTTGATTCGTTTTGCCAAACTGGTGATAAATAAAAACATTAATTTATAATTTATCTTGACCACTCGCGTCAAAGTCAAAAGTTTTATTTCACCTAGGCCTACATGGGCACTTATAAAACGTCAGAAGCTAGTGCACGGTTCCAAATTGGTCGATTCCTATGGAGAAGAACTGGGAAGAAACTCCATGGTTACTCTTTAAAAAAAAATTTTGTTCTTACAATATTTCCATGTTACAGTATATGTAGATATTATGTAAGGACAGTGTAGACTGGTCAATATTGTACTAAAAAGTACAATAAAAATAATCTTAAGAGTGGCTATGATAAAAAAAAAGACGGGTTGCACTCCGGGAGTGCCGGCAGAAGTGAAAACTTGATTATTAACGTTGAGCATGTTTGATATTTTGGAATGGTTAGGGAATAATTTTGCACCAATTGCTTTATCAGTATAAAAGTACTATCATTTATGTGGTAGAATACAATATTCATTTATTGCGTTATCGTACACAAACATGACAATTTCAATATTACACACATAAGTTTAGACTGCGGATTGTTGTGATACCGCAAGTTTAATTCATTCATTTAAAAACTAAAGTCTTAACTTCTTGCAGATTCAAGTAAAAATGTCAATTTATTTTTGTAATCCCAGTGATTACAAAAATAAATGAAGTAAATAAATGAATAAAAAGACTTAAAACATAATTTGCGAAATGTGGGTGTACTATTCGGTGCACCCCTGCCTGAGCCTTCGGGGATTACAGGATGTTATGTTATCATTGAATCCTGCCTAAAGAATTTGTAATTAAAAGTGTGGAAGTAATCTGTCGCACATAAAAATGTGTGCGATACATCTTTTCACAGGCGCTTAGTAAGCACGTAAGCAGGAACGTCACATTCGATCTTACTACAGAATTAGCTGAGAATTTATCGGTTTCCTATACCAATAACACTCGTGCTTTTTAACTTACTTGTAAATACTTGTAATCAAATTATTTTTAAAGCAGATTTAAATAAACTGAACTTTATTTTACCAAACAACAAACGCCTTAGTGAAAATGTTTAGCAATTTAATACTCGGAAGGTACTTATTGCGATTGAACGATTTCCTTTTTTATTTTATTATCATGATTGTGCTTGCATCTTAAAAGCCTTCACAAGTACTTTTAATAGCTACTAGATACTAAGAAAGCTGCAAACTCAAAGACAACACTGTCTTATTGATTTTAGAATCTCTTGTCATTATGCGTCAATCAATAAAATTGCAAGGAAATACGGAATTTTAGCTACACTAACATACCTATACGTAACGTTTGTAAATAGCACGTAAATTGCCTTCGTAGTTAGCACGGTGCGAATCCCCCAAAGACCACGGTTCTATCACAATCTTAAGGACGATGAAGATAGCCAGAACACTAGGTTTTGCGGCGCTGCGCCGGCGCGCGGCGGGTGGCAATTTATTTAATAGATTTGTCAGCTTTATCCCTAAAGCATTAGGTTCAAAGTTGATTGGAAACATTTAAAAATTTCTTTAAATGATTTTAAACCATAAAATGTTGAAGGTTAAGTTCAAAATCGAATGAGAAAATTTGACTGGTGGCCGTCTTACGCTTTTTCGATCAGGTCACGTGTCCTGACGCGAGTTTAAGATTTTATACCCATTACAGAAAAAGTGCTCAACGCCGCTAAAGAAGTTTTCACTTCAAAATATCAGATATAATTCTCGTCATTTACTTAAAAAAAATTACGCCATACTAGTAATTACAACTGTATCGTGCGTGCGTTCACAAACATTATATTTACCTATCCAAAGAACCCAAAATATTTATTGCGTGCGGGAGTCGAACCCGAGACACGCATCGCCAGCAGCCTCAACCACAGCGTCACCCATGTCGTCATGGACTAATTGACCGAGTTAATGAGGGTTTCATTGTTTCATTTTTAGGGTTCCGAACCTCAAAAGGAAAATAAAAACTGTACCCTTATAGGATCACTTTGTTGTCCGTCTGTCTGTTTGTCTGTCAAGACCCTTTATCTCGGGAACGCGTGGAGGTATCGAGTTGAAATTAAAACTGCATACTCAGGCCTGCGGTCCCTTGAAGCTGTGGAAAAATCAAACTTCTGAGTCAACGAAAAAAAGATACGCTCACTTATGTCGCAAAAAAACGTATATGATGTAAATTAAAATTTCTAGTTACGTCATAAAAAAAACATTTTAAACACAACTCAATTCGGGAATTGAACTGTTTTCATAGGTAAGTTTGTCCGGTTTTTTTTTTTAATTTTGTCTGTTTCTAAGATATCTCATGGACATTGGTTTCAAAATACATCAAAAGCAGGAAAGAACGAATTGGATATAGTCTGGACTTGATTCAGTGACTTTTAGCATCTCATCGCTTAGTCACTGTGGCAATCGTACCATTACCATTATATTGCATTTTCTGGAATAAGATGTAGCCTTTAGTACTTAAGTTAGAACTACACTAGACCGACGCACACGTGTAGCACTCCTGATTTGTACGTAGAACGACGTCGCGTGGCGTGAATCAAGTGTAGTTCTACAAGTCTAGTTTCCATATAAAATGTATGGAGAATGACGCGCCTAGATCGGCGTGTGTGGCTAACGTGTGCGTGATCTAGCTTTAACAATGAAAAACTAATTCATAATTGGATCATCACCCCTAGCCAAGTTGATAATCTGCAATCTTTAACGCTAGTCGAAAACGAATCAAATACATGGGAATGACATCATCTCAACGTAAAGTAATGTGGTCAGAACAAACGGATAGAAAGTTCGTAGCCAAATTTACATCGTTCAAAATGATAGAATGAATTGTTATCGTTTCTACAATGTTCAACGCTACATCCTTTGTTATACAAATGCTACATTGTAGAACGAACGGCCGATTCAAGCGCGTCAACATGGCTACCAACTTATCGTTTTCTACAATTGCTGACACTGAGGCGTTACCGATTAGAGAACAGAATTCGACACGAAACGGTTGTAACTTGGCTAGGGGGGCAGGAATTCCAATAATTACTTTTAAAAAATAAGCATTTAATTTTATCTTTTTAAAAGATGTTAAGATTTTAATGTATTTCCAGATTTCATTGCGTGTCTAAATGACCAATATTAATAAAAAATCCATTAGTATGTGCTTGCGCATTTCACTTAGTATAATTTATAAGTGTATCTTATAAAAAAATAAATGAAACTAAACAGTTTTTTTATGAATAAAAACTCTATCTAATAATTTACATTGAAGCGAAAGTAGGTTGTATGGGTCAAGTATGACTTTGCATTTATTTTATTTTTGTAACATACATAGTTTAATAATAAATTAGTATACTTAAACTAATTATAAATGCGTACGTGTTTCGTGATTTGCAATGTTGTTTTCAAAATCTGGGCATAGGCTCTGTTTCAGAGTTGCCAGCAACCAAGTCTCGAAAAATTGCCAAACTAAAGTGGCAGGAGGCAGGACACTCGCTGAATAGATGGTCGTTGGAGCCGAAAAGTTCTGGAGTGGCGACTGCGTACCGGAAGACGCAGCGTTGGAAGGCCTCCCACAATTTAGACCGATGAACTAGTGAGGGTAGTGGAAATACAATGAATACTAGTCGCACATGACCGTTCATTGTGGTGACACTTGGGGAAGGCCTATGTCCTACAGTGGACGACTTTCGGCTGAAATGACGACGGTAATGAAAACATATGAACCCTCACAAAAAAACCCCATTCAATAGTGTAATTTACGTTATTACTAGCACTGGGAGACATAACGAAAAGTTCTGGTGAATGACGGCGCTGAATGGAGCTATCAAAATCTAAAAGTCATTATTAACTTCCTGTCCTTGTTCCATGTCAATTGGGGCGGTGCATCACAATTTTTTCCATTCTGTTCTTTCAACCATGACGCCATCACTGACTTCCATTTGTTTCATATTACAGGTCACATAATCTATCCATATTTTCTTCGGCCTCTTTCACCCTCTTTAAAATCCAACAATACAAGACCTTCGTTACTATTAGGCCTTAGGAGAGATTGCCACATCTCAAGAAAAAAAACTAGACCTTATTTAATAGAGCCAGACACTAAATCAAAATTTAATTCATAGCTATAAAGCCTTGTGCATCTTGCTCCAAATAAACTTGCATTTCTTTCCTGCAAACGTACCTATGTATACTTATTGCTATATCACTTGCATTCATTCCAATCAGGTTTTAAGCCGCACAAAAGTGAAATTTCGGTCACACGTTGATATTCTATACCTAAAGGCAGTTTACTGTCTCCATTGAAATTGCGATAATTTGGTGCAGTTTTGAGGTGACATTATAAGATTACAAACCGGAATTCGTTCGGTGCAATGAAGTTGACATTTGACGTGCACTTTTACCAAGGATTTTGTGTACCCTTCAATGACTTCTCATCTCTTCTCTCTCTTTCTTTTCGTCTTAAGACTTCTACATGCGAATGACTTTTTTGTATCACAAATTTTTTGGGTCTTTGCTGATAGTTGTAGAACTTTCTTAGCGATGTTATAATCTGGTAACGAAACAAAGTATGGCTTTGTTTTTTGTACATATCTAATTTTTTTTTAAGTTTTTATATACAGGGCGGCCTTGGTGCTCACCAAGGCCGCCTTGGAACGTAAAGTGCAACTGAAGGAAAACGGGTGGTTTTTGTTTTTTGTAGGGCTTAGATAAGTCAACATAATTTTATCGATAAGCAATCATGAAAAAGTCCAAGATTTATGCAGGATACGCTACTAAAACGTGTTCTTTTTTTTAATTGACTTGACTGCGATTCCACCTGATGGTAAGGAGTGATGCGGTGATAATCGTGGATGGTGAAGCGCACTAGTTTATTAAGAGCCTATTCACTCTAGCTTTTTCGGTTGAATCGTTGTCTAAGTTCTCTGAAATCTGCAAGATGCAATAAACTTAGAACTTTCTTGATAATGGCTTGTTGGACTGGTGGTTAGTGGCCCTGACTGCTATGCCGGAGGTCGTGGGTTGATTCCCACTCAAGACAAATGTTTGTGTGATGAGCACGATCATTTATTCTGTGTCTGGGTGTAATTTATCTATATGTATGTATTTAGAAATATGTATGTTTATCAGTGGTCTAGTATTCATAACCAGAGGTCGGAATTAGGTAGAGGTATTTGCATTAGGTACTTGCATTGAAATGTTGGTATTAATATGGATCATCCCGGGATTTCTAATAGAAAATCCCATGTAGCTAACAATATTACAAATAAACAATAATAAAAATCTCGGAGATATTATATCATAAGACAAATAACACAAAGATATTAATTTAGAATTTTTATGAGTATTTTTCTTTGTAAAAAATCTTTCTACGTCAACTAAGGTGAGGTTAACAAATTTATACACTTCCTCCTCCTCGTCATTAATGCAGGAAGATTTTTTTCTGCCATTTTATTTCTGTTAGTGTCATAATAAATCTGCTTTTTTTAAATTAAGCTCGCGATTTGAGCCATATTAACTTTATTCTTTCGTTGGATGAAATCAGTGTGAGTACATAATTAACTCTACCTAATTCCAGCCTCTGCTCATAACATAAGCTCTGCTTAGCTTGGGACTAGACGGCGTTGTATGATAATTGTGGAATATTATTATTTATAATGGTGAAATACTTCTAACCAAGTTTTGTGCTGACACAAGTTTATTCTATTATCATTACTCTAAGAAGAAAAATGTGATTGTTAGGTGTGAGATAGTTAAAGCTTATATACCCACGCGCGCGGGGGGTTTTAATAATACGTAATTGCGCATTTTTACGTCATCATCATCATCATCATCTTCCTGTCCTTGTCCCGTGTTATTTGGGGTCGGCGCAACACGTTTTTTTCTTCCACTCTGCCCTGTCACTCGTCATGCTATGACTAACTTCCTTTTCTTTCATATCACTCTTGGCATTTTTACGTAAATCACCAAAAATAAATAAATAAACAGAAAAGAACTTTCTGGATTTTTCTAGTAAAAACAAAGATAAAGAAACCAAATTTTTCGGCTAAAAAAAAATTTGTAGAAACGTGTGTACAAAACGATAATTTAGAATTTTTCAAGGTCATTCAAGTTGTACAGACGTATGTACAATCGGCGCTCGAGGGGATATTCTATACTTATTCTAAATCTTATCATACATTCTAACTGCACTCGCTTCTACTCTTAGAAAGTAATAAAAACTGTAACACATAGAACCGGTTTTAGCTAACTCGATGCTTGCACTACTATGTTAGCTTAGCCTTTATTTTTAACATATATTATGTACTCAAGTAAGTATGATTAGTTAATTTGCTTTGATCAATAGTTTGACAGTGATTTCTTGTATGGTAACTTTCGAGGTTTTTTTTTCTACACAATCTACAGTTTTTCTAAGTGAATGGCTTATAATAATTTTGGAATGTGGAGTTTTTTACTTGTTTGAGAAAGTGAGGGATCTGACTGATACTATTGGGTCCAATAATACCTATCAATTATAATTTTTTTTTTAAAGAATTCATTACAGAAACAATATTCTTCTTCATATAGACTTTTTACTACACTACAATTGCTATATGATAGTGAAATAAAGAAAAGAAAAATATTTTTTTGACACGCATGGATACACACACTGTAAAAACAAAATTTAACACAACTAAAAAAAAACAAAGAAAAAAATCACTGACACAATTTTTGTCTCACGGCTGCGCCAAATAGGTTCAGTTCAGCAAAAATAGTGCGTAATGTAGTGTGTGTGTGACAGCTGTCGGATTTATACAATGTAGCTATTCTTTTCTCTCATTTCAAAGATGCATATTTTCGTCCTGCTATCATACTATGTAAAAAAGACCTTAATATTGTTTATTTATTTCCTTGTTAGCATAATCAGCCTTCAATGCTTCCACTGCTGGGACTCAGGCCTCCTCTCTCTAGGAGGGAGGGAGGGTTATTTCCCTGTTTCTGCAAAATAATTTCCATGTTCTAGCGTGCTATGTGTTCGCGCGCTATGTGTTCTAGCTAGACGATGCCCCGCTTACCTACACATCTTCATTTACAACAGAGTCATTAGTAGTTTACCCTGCGATATAAAAACACTCACCCTCTCAATGTGTAAAAAAACAGTAAAAAAATGGCTTTTAGGACTTAATTATGATGATTCAGAAAACCTTCTCACGTCATTTAATTCACACTCGGAATCCCATCTCAGACACTAACACTTTCACACCACACTCACACCTACATACCACACTCACACCTACACACCACACTCACACCTACACACCACACTCACACAGCTACACCTTAGTATTTTTTACTTTTTTAAAATTTTTTACTAAGACTGTAAGTTCTGTGCAAGGTTCAGCACAATTTTAATTCTACTGTTTATTTTTGTTTCTTTTTCTCTTCTTTTAAATTGTTTAAATTTTAGATTTTACTGTTTTATATTCTTTTTATGTACATTTTGTTATATTCTCCAGTGGCAAAAATAGTATTATTGTTACTATCCAACTCCGGTCCCCAAGATACAGGCGCTGCCTAGTTTGGGGACCACTGTATACCACAAAACTTGAAGCCCACAATCAGCTACAGACCTATGTTTATTACACTAAGATTATTTAATTTAAGGTTCCGTTTGTAACAATGTTTCAATAAATTTATTATTATTATTATTATGTAATTTATATCTTATAATCCAATTTGAGATATAAATTACATGTTGGAAGTCTGTTTACTACTGAGTGTGTCTTTACTTTATATGTATTTATTTATTAAAACTGTTATGCACTAATAAAAAAATACTGTACAAAGGCGGACTCAATGCCTAGGTAATATTTTGTAAGTTCGCAAAAAATACGGCTTTTAAAAAATTAAAAGTGACCTCAATAATAAATGGGTAAATGCGCGCAGTTAACGAGGTATTTTAATACTCAAATGGAGATTAACTAAGATAAGCAAGTCATTCCTCTTAAATAGCATATGGTTTTATAACAAGTTGCCAAAGTCAGTTACAAAACGCGAGGGAAAGTTCAAAACCTTCTAAAAAATTATTTGACTAGTAGAATGTTACTTTATTAATGAGTGGCATAGGCATATAACATATATTATCTACTTCCACGCAGGCAACGCCGGCAGAAGCATTAATTTTTTTTTAATTTTTAGGGTTCCATACCTCAAAAGTAAAAAACGGAACCCTTATAGGATCACTCTATTGTCCGTCCGTCTGACTGTCTGTTAAGACCCTATATCTCGGGAACGCGAGGTATCGAGTTGAAATTAAAACCATATACTCAAATTTGCGGTTCCTTGAAGCTTTGAAAAATCTCAAATTTTAAAAGTATGTGCTTCTGATAAGGTGGTATTTTTTTTAAACAAACAGAATATGGATATAGTTTATAAAATAATGATTGCATCACTGCTTACCATCAGGTGGGATCGCAGTCAAGCATTGGTTTGTATCAATTAAAAAAAAACCTTTTTACAAAAATTCACGCGTACCCACGGATATTTACCTCTACATGCACCTGTACCTAATTGTTAGTAGGTAGTAAAATATTGTATGTTTTTGTTCTCCCATGAATTAATATTGTAATGATTTTTGATGAAATAGGATTGTTTAAACGAAAAAGAACTTAATTATGGTCAATTCTATTATAATATGTTTTGTATTCTTTAAAGTCACCCATGCAGAACTCACAAAGTCATATGCGTCATTTTTAAGGTTCCGTACCTCAAAAGGAAAAACGGAACTCTTCGTTACCCGTCCGTCTGTCTGTCTTTCGTCTGCCTGTCAAGACCCTTTATCTCAAGAATGCGTACAGGTATCGAGTTGAAATTAAAACCATTCAGGTTTGCAGTCCCTTGAAGCTGTAAAAAAAATCAAACTTCGCAAAAAACGTGTATTTCGACACTCTCAAGAAATCAAAATTCATAGGGTACTTCCCGTTGACCTAGAACCCTGAAATTTGACATGAAACAAGGTCTCATAGCACAAGTATAGGAAAAAATCCGAAAACTGTAAATTTATAATTACGTCGCATTTTTTTTTTGGCGATTCGCAAGAAAATATTCGTAACTCAATTCGTGAATTGAACTGTTTTCATAGTTAAGTTTGTACGGAACCCTCAGTGCGCGAGTCCGACTCGCACTTGCCTAGTTTTATTATTATAATGAAAAAATAACTTCAGTTTATATCTTGACAGTCGATCATGGCTGTTGATAACAAATCTGTTTTGTGTGAAACTGTTCATTATAAATTAATTTAAGTAGTCATTCGATGCCTTCGCACTTGCATAATTATGTAATGTAAATCATCCAGCATAGAATTGCGTAACGGTTTGGGTAATATTACATTCTTACTTTCTTTATACAGCAGGTAAATATGCAGGTAATAATATTGACTGAGAACTATCAGGTAACTAAATCAAAGAATCTAATAACAGGTAACTAATTTCCCAACCGCCGCCGGGACTCCGATCCCGATTTCCGGCCACCGTAGGCGCAGGGTTGCGGACGGCGAGCCACCCATTGCTCGCCGTCCGACCGACCGGTAACCGTCCGGACCGAGCCCAAGTTGTCGACGGCGCGTACTGTTCCACGCGCGCCTCGAGGTGATGTCAGCAACTGTAGGGGCCCAGCAGGGTCGAAGCCTACTAGGGCCAAGTGTCTGATTCTGAAAGGAAGACTCGGCCCCGGCACGAAAGGCAACGAAGGAACAGGACTGTTTTTTTAGTCTGTAAAAGTCTGACACTATTTCTCGCCCCGCCCAAGAGCGGGGGATGTCATAAGATGATTTTCCCACCAGAAAAAAAAGGTAACAATTTTTTTTTTTATATAATTTGGGTATTTTCAAGGCTAGAGTGAATGGGCTCTTAATAAACTAATGCGCCTCACCATTAACGATTGCATCACTACTTATTATCAGGTGGGATCTCAGTCAAGCACTAGTTTATAACAATTAAAAAAAAAAACTTTAAAAGTTCGTCTTATATTTGATACATACTCGTACTTGCTTACACTACCAGAGACACTCTTAATGCGATACATTTGACGACCAGATGGAGCTATAAAGGGTAGATAAATGATATTTATTTTGCAAATAGGCTTTTTAAAAACACTTTTACACGTCAATTTTTTTGTCAATTTAAACTAGATGAAGCCGGTGTTTCCTAGCTGACTGCCCTGAGAAGAAACACCAAAACAAACTCAGGGGTCAAAGTCTCTTTTGAAGTCCATACAGCAAACATGTAGTGGTCAAATCATATAAGAGCCCTGCAGATTGGAGTCTGAGATGATCTTTTGAAGAAAGAACCGCACAGTTCTGAGCGGACCTGTCCAGTCAGTGCAAGCATTTGTCAGTATTCGTGTAGCTCAACTCAGAAATACTAAGAAGCTCAACGACTTGACGAACAATACCAAAGAAAGGATATTTGGGTAGGCCGCAAAAAGTACACAAAACTGCCAGACATTATGTTATAATTTAAGAAAAAAAAACAGTAATCCACATAGTCCCCACATTCACAATAATTAAAATCACAAAAATTGTAAATATTAGAAAACGTAAAAAAACAATATAATTATATAAAGTTTAATTCATATAAATAACTTATATAATTTTTTTTGAGAAATTATACTACATAGATTTAAGTCGACATGTCCCAACCTATTGCAAGGTTTTCTTTAATCTAAACCAGGGATGGCAAACATAAGGCACGAGTGTCAGTGGTGGCATGTGGCAAAACATTCCATATACGCTAGTGTAAGATGTATAGAGATAGCAAGGGACTTACCGCCATAATTATGGCGTGCCCAGGTTACAAAGTGGTAAAAATTAAATTACAAAGTCAAGATTCTTTAGTGACACCTATGTTTCTTATTCATGTAATAATTTGGCGGCACTTTCTCCAAAAAGGATTCGCCATCCCTAATCCCCCATCGCCAGACTGTCTCACCACTGACCTTTAGCTATTCAGATGTGAAAATAATGATCAAACCAAGTGCCCTTCAAAAGAAACCTTGTGATTTCCACATAATACCACAAAGTAATTGCCGTGGTATTGTCACCATTGTTCTACAAGATTTTTCACCATTTTCTGTATAATTACTAACTAGTAACAATAAATTAAGTAATCAATTTTATTTTTAACCAGTAAGGTTTTTTGGGAGCCTTTATTTTAACCTTTAAATGTCAGCTGTTTATTTCCAAGTATTTTATAATGGAATCTGTATTTTGCGGTTTCAACTTTTTAAGTATTTTTCCTGTTCCAATTTCAGGTGTATTCGATTTGAAATGGAGATTTTAAAATGTCAAATAGCGGGTTTTTTGTTATAGTACTAAAGAGGTCGCATGCTGATTGACTTCCAAACTGGCAAGGTAAAAAAATAATACAATAGGTTTTCATATTTTGATGAAAGATTGTTTGAAAATGTCAAAGAAGTAAAAAAACCAGGCAAATACGAGTCCGACTCACGCTGAAGGTTCCGTACAAACTTACCTATGGAAACAGTTCAATTCCCCAATTGAGTTACGAAGATTTTTTCGAATCGCAAAAAGGTTTTTTTTATTGTGATTTAACTACAAATTTACAGTTTTCTGATTTTTTCTATACTCGTGCAATGAGAACTTGCTTTATGCCAAATTTCAGGGTTTTAGATTAACGGGAAGTACCCTATGAATTTTGATTCCCTTGAGAGTGTTGAAATATACTTTTTTTTTGCAACATAAACGGCCGTATTTTTTTTTCATTAACTCTTTTTTTGAAATTTTATTTTTTCACAGCTTCAAAGGACCGCAGACTTAAGTACATGGTTTAATTCTCAACTCGATACCTCCACGCGTTACCGAGTAAAGGGTCTTAACAGACAGACAGACGGACAATAAAGTGATCCTATAAGGGTCCCGTTTTTTTCCTTTTGAGGTACGGAAACCTAAACAATAGTAATCGGATAAAATATTTTATAAATGTTTAATAAATAGTGCTTCTAGCAATACAATTAAAAAAAAAAAAAAAAAAAAAACAATATAGTAATTTAACTGCATAGAAGCGTTACATTGCGTCTCCGCCCCGACAGTATTTAAAGGAAGCTCAATATTTTGGCAATAAATCTCCCAATTGAAATAAGTAGTAGAATTGTTCAAAGGAGTATCCATGGCGCTGGATCGCTGAGGGTAACTGAAGGAAAACCGGTGGGTTTTATTCAGTAAAAACCAAGATACCTCTCGCTCCATCCAGAGCGAGAAAAGTTATTTGATAATATCCCACTTAAAAAACGGGTACCTTATTGAAAGTATGCGGAAGGCTTAAGAACTGTTGCAGTGGCGATGGCGTAACTTGGGCGAGGCTTGACATGTGGCTAGCATATATTATTTTCACTTGTTAAATGTAATGTCCGATATAATATACGAGTAGATTTTATAATCATTACTTTCAATAGACTTGTGTTAACTATCACTAACAAAAGGAAGTTAGTGATAGTATGACGGTTGACAGGATAGAATGGAAGAAAAAAACCTGTTGCGCCGACCCCAAATAAGATGGGACCCTTGTCCCATCTTATTTGGGGTCGGCGCATCATCGACTTTCAATAGATTTGTGCACTGTTAAGAAAACAGAAGCTAAAATCATAATATAAAACTTTCAAATTCCATGCTGTGCTGATCCCGAATATATTGGGATAAGCGCAAAGTTGAGCACTGTTTTTAATTTCTTAGTGAACTTCAAACTTTCTGTCAAAATAAAATGCACTTACTCACTCACTGACTCGTCAACGCTTAACCTAAACCTTTGGACTTAGCCGAATTTTTGCACGGAAGTTACTTTTGTTATGTATACCAAGAATAGGATAGGATTATCCAATATTTACCCCTAAGGTCGATGGGGCCAAAAGGTTCTGGAGTGGCAAACACGCACCGGAAAACCTCCTACAAGGTGGACCGATGACCTGATAACTCAGGGATCCAATGGATGCGAGACGCACAGGGCCAGTCATTACGGGGACACTTAGGGAAGATCTATATCCAACAGTAGACGTCTATCGGTTAAAATGATGACGATGATTAATCTAATCCCAACCCATCCGGCACTAAGTCAGTGAAGTACAATTTGGTAATTTATAATTAGAACATTCATTTAGTTCGCGTGCCTGTTAAGTGGCCGCAGGTATTAAATGTAACAAGCTAACAAATCATGCAGGTACTGGATAATCATAGTTAAATCGTGTAGCGATTGCATGATCTTTATGAGTAGTAAGTGGTTTAATGCCACCATTTATGGCACCATAGCTCATGTAAAATACACGTGTATATCAAACTACCATAACGTCGTTGGGACTTCAAAACCTCTTATGTGTCACTATTGGCAAAATCACTTTTTTACTCGACCCTTTTAATCATTTTGAATCTCTATCGAATGCAAAAACTCTCATTTGTATATGACGATTTAATCGTCATTCAGGAACAGTGGTGGCCGAGTGGTAACGGCCCCGACTTACAAGTTGTAAGTCGCGGATTCAAACCCAGCCAGGCGCATTACTTTGTGTAATTTATTTCATGACTACTGCTCTCAAAAACGGTGAAGGAAAACATTGTGAGGAAACCGGCATGTCCTAGAACCAAAAATTCGAAGACATGTGACATCCACTTACCCGCACTGGGCCCGCGTGGTGGATTATGGCCCATTCCCTCTCCTAGAGAGGAGGCCTGAGTCCCAACAGTGGGAACATTATAAGGCTGACTATGCTATGCTATGCTAATCGTCATTTGATTACCAATTTCAAGATTAACCTCCTGATCCCCAAGCGAACGCCGGCGTTCACTTGTGACGTCATCGCGCCATTAATGTGCTTCCTCATAAAATACTACATTTACATTTTAACTACTTTTACATGTAAACTGTTTTTTCTTTACTATAATTATCATACTACTTTTAATTGCAACTAACAATAGCAAAATCAAAAGCAGGAAATCATACGGCTGATATCTATAATTTTTGTTGTTTTCATTATATTTTTTTCAGTAGACGGTTTTTATCGATTTTATCATAAAGTTGAATTTTACACATAAGCGGTCTTAAAGTTGCAATGACGATAAGCAATATTGGCCTATTAGGTGCCCACTGTTCGGACGCAAGATTCAACTCTATGCTCTCTATGAGGAGTGGGTTACAATCTATGAATCCACCACGTAATTTGTAGTATGTTGCATGTCTCCGAATTTTTGATTCCAGGACACACCGGTTTGGTGGCAACCTGGATTCTGCACAGCACATGCTGGAATTATATCCAGCGTGGACCGCTGAGCAACGAGTCCTGGTAACCAGGTTTGGGTGAAATCTGTCTTTGTGAGCAGTAGTGAAGGCGATGCTGTCAGAACTAGAAAACTGGAAGGAAATTCCTTCCTTCTGTGAGACTGTGATGGTTCAGAAGGAGGCCGCCGAACGGGGTCGTGAGTAGGCCGATCCCACTCGGAAATAAGACTTTGGGGAGGCTACCGCTTCGATTCCAAATACGATGAAACCTTGCTTGCATCATCCAATACAGGTCGGACTTTCGACATCGAATGATTCCAGGGAAGACGGTGGCATAGTGATCACATGCTGCCGTGCACAGCGAGGCTCAGGAGAGACCGTGTTTGAAAATGTTTTGGAATAGCTTATAGGATAAGTTTTACCTCATGAGTTATGTTCCCTTGGTATAATATTCTTCAATTACGCGGGCAAAGGCGCTGGCAGCAGCTAGTAATATCATAAAGGCAAAAGTTTGTTTATATGTGTGTGTTTATTTTTGTTACTCCTTCACTCTCAAATGGCTGAATTAGTTAGAATAAGATTTGGTGTATGTGTAGCATAGCATAGTCGGCCTTATAATGTTCCCACTGTTGGGACTCAGGCCTCCTCTCTAGGAGAGGTAGTGGGCCGTAATCCACCACGCGGGCCCAGTGCGGGTTGGTGGATGTCTCATTTCTTCGGTTTCCTCACGATGTTGCTCTCAATAGGACATGCGGTACATTTTATTCCAAGTTTCTGATCCCTTCTGAACCCTATGATTTTTACTTTCACGGGTGCAAAGCTGCTTGCAGAAGCTAATCCATAAATACAGTTAGAAGAAGGTTTAGATTCACTAAAACTTAAAGGTTCATAAATTCGATCAAACGAGGATATAAAGGCTGAAATACATATGCTTCTAGCTAGCACAAAAGTATGCAAGTATCTTGCTCGTGCACCGAGACAAATTCTGATTTGTGGGTGTCAATATGACACTAATACCCGTATTCACAAACGTTACTATGCGGTCTCACAGTGCGCGAGAGCGCACAGGACCCCTAAAACTTATTCATAGACAATACTTGAGTGGCGGCTAGCACTATGCGTCCCTTAGAATGAACGCACAGCTAAGGTAGCCTGCTAGGTGTTTTAAGCAACGCATAGCGAGTGTCTCTCGCTTCTCTGTGGTCTATTATGTGTTACGAGAATTATTTTACGGGGTCGGATTTTTCTGTTTGTGATAATTTTCCATTTTAATAGCGCCATTGTAAAAGGTCCAATGAGAAAAGCACAATAAATAACAGAAAAATGATGCGGGATTTCCAACTCTTTTTGATTATTACAATTCGGATGCATTTAGACGACGCTACAGGTTTTCCAAAGATGTGGTACTTTTTATACTCTTGCCACTGATAAATGCAAACCAGTGTCAACTATTTATCAGTTGCTTGTGGCCTTAAGATTTTATTCTTCTGACAGCTTTCAGGTACCTATTAATGAAAACTTTAAAATCATCACAAAGACGAACGAAATAGTTCTCGAACACCGGTCACCATTTATGTTTTGAGGTTATATTATGACAAATGAAATGTACGTCAAACAGCGAAGTGAACTACGTAACACAAATGAACCAATCACAGAGCTCTATTCAACGCTGTGCGTTTGCTTAGTCAAGGGTTGCTGGAGTATCGTTTATGAATTAAAAGGCTTGCCATACGCAACGCAGTGAGAAACGTCTTACTTCGCATAGCGTTGCTACTTTACTGAGAAAAGTATTGTTTGTGAATACAGGTGTTAATTATCTGCACCTGAACTAGGTGAAAGCTTGTATTTTAGCATAGCTTCACCCGAAGGATCAAGGACGTAATTTAATAAAAAATAAAAATAACAACACAAAAACAAAAACAAAAAAGACACTACCCTCCCTCTATGCAGAAAAGAAAACAAAAACAACACAATCTTCCCAGAACTATATAATAATAATTATTATAAACCAATCCAAAATTGTTTGTAAAGTGTAATTTCTGGAAGTGCTGCTCGAGTACAAAATAAGGCCGCCCACTTTTATCACAAAAAGTACATGAACCCTACGCTATAGGTCACGGAGATCAAGCCGCGGGTAAAAGGTATATTAAATTAATTAAATGATATTTAATGTTTGAAGCCTCTGCACTCATAATTTGCATTCAAGCTAGGGTAAAAATGTATTTAAAATTAAAATAATCACCATGAATTATTTGATAGAACAATTGAGAATCCACCATTATATATTTCAGATCAAAGAAAACCTAATTGTGGATTTAACAAGTAAATTAAATCCACAATTAGGTTTTCTGTACTGTCTTATTATTATTTTTTAAGTTATAAGTTCAACTAAGAATAAAAAAATAAACACACCTTCGTCAATATATTGCAACTAAGAGAACTGTTTGAGTAAAAGAGCAGAGACAAAACAAAGCAATAAAACTTTTTTCTATTTACGCGTTCTCATTTTTTGTATAAAAATATTTATTGTAAACAAATTATTGTTTCAATATATTCAAAGATTAGAAATGCACGATCCAGTTACCAAAGATATTATGACAACAACACATAACATGGTATTATTTTTATCATTGTTTTATGATCTATAGTTACTCCAATCAATAGAACTGAACACTCAAACATATTTTAAAAAACTTATCCATTTTATTTTATCAAACATCATCTTTACTTTCTTACACCAAATTCAGTACCGAGAAATAAAAATATAAATTTTTTCACTGACCTGAACACTGATATCCGTTGACCTTAAACTTGATGCGGTCCATGACTGTATCTTGCGGGTACATAAAACAAACTGACAGATTGAACGTAATCTCCAAGCAGGAGAACCTACTATATCTGTAAACATACGTCGTGATTTTGTGAACGCGTGCGTTTTATTTGCTTATTGTGCAATCGCTTGGTGTAAAACTGCAAATAAAACTTAGTTTGTGTATTTGTTTGTTGATAGGATAGGCTTTTTGAATATCTTGATGAATTTAAACCATGTTTGTATGTAACCATGTATATATAGTCAATAGTTTAATTGATCACCAAAACGAAAAACAACTATGTATTTGTTTTATCATGTATAGAATTATATATTTCTAGAAGAAAAAAAGGAAAGAAAGAAAGAAAGAAAGAAAGATAGAAAGAAAGAAAGAAAGAAAGAAAGAAAGAAAGATGGAAAGAAAAATATGTATTAAGTAGTGTGATCTTGGTGAACAGGATTACACTACATAAATAAAATAAAAAAAGATACTGTCAATAAAAAAAACAAAAACATTGTTTGTGCTGTGCTGTCCAAAAAGGTAAATTTAGGCAATGTTGCCAGACAGAAAAATATTTCCTGACGCTGATCAACGAACCTTCAATGACGAGTGACGGAGGAAACGGTGTCATTACGTAAATATACCTGCACAAAGTTACAAACAGGTTTATTCCTCAGATAATATAAGAGGTATTTATGACCTGATGTCAAACTACTCTGCCATATCACACTCACAAAGCCGAAAATTTGTGTGTTTGAATGTTTGTCACTTCTTCACGTTTGAACCGTTAAATGGATTTCAATGAAACTAGGTATATTGGTAGACCCTGTCCTGAAATAGCACATAGGATACTTTTTTTACTCCGGAAATATGTTATCACAAGAGTGAAGTTACTGGCAGCTACTAGTTTAAATAATAAACAAGAAAATGTGTAATTAGAAGTAATTAATTTTTAGGCTGGTTTTATAAATTGGATCCTATATTTCATGGCTTTATATAGAAATTGACAGAAATAAGTAATTTGTAATTTCTAGTTGTCAGTATCCAAAGAACATCAATGATACTCATACATGCAAGGCGTGTTTATACTTATGCCCATTGCAGTAAAAATACCAATAAAAATTTGAAATCAACAAACCAAGCAAGAAAAAATCGAACTTAAATATTACGAGTAAAATCGAGCGAAAAAACGTTAACAAAATAACGTTTCTTATTAAAACGCCCTTTAATTAAAAAAAATAAATATTAATTTTATTATTTGGCTGTTAAAGCGGAAATAAAAATAATAAATTTGTGAAATTTTCGCCTTTCTACTTCTTACGGTTTATAAGATACAGCTTGGTAACAGACGGATGGAAGGACAGACTTCGGGAACCCTAAAAATGCTGGAATTTTTGTTATAAGTCCATGAACGAAACTTGAACTTATATCAGCTGAAACATTTACAGATTACGGCTAAATATGACTTATATTTGACTCAATATAAAAATAGAACCCACAAAACACCTTGAAAAATGTTTGAACATTTTGCGCAGTTATCACTGTGTTATCACAAACACAATATCCCTAATATTTGATTTGCGTTTCGTCAAGAACTTGTGTTGTCGTGTAGCTTAGATGCTACACACACTATAAAGATAATTTATGAATACTTTAAGTACTATTATTCCTTTTTTTAACCAACTTCATAATGAAAGAAGGTGGTTCTACATTCGGCTAAAAAAAAAAAATACATTCAGTATTTTTTTTAATTTTTGTTCACCGATTTCTCGGTCAATTGTGGACCGATTTTATAAATTTTTTTTTGATTGAAAGTTTACGCTTTCAAATATTCCCAATTTCAAATTTTCCAATATTCCTATAGAAATATTGTAATGATTTGATGATGAACTTTTAAGATATGGAACGAAATCCCTCATAGGATCACAGCAGAACTGTCGTGACAAATAAAATAGCTTTGTTAAATAATAAAATTGCTTATAATAAAAAATAAAAGAGTACCTACATCCCTCGATATATCTGACTGATCTGATGAAAAATAAACTTAATTTCGGAAGTCTGTATTAATAAACAAAGAGACATAACTATTATAGAAAAACCGACTTCCGAAATTAAAATTATTTCACTCTTTATTGTTTTTTTCTTAAATTGAAGTCGATTGTATTTTTTTTTGTAAAAAGTTTATTATTTTATGTGGTAAATCATCCAGTGACTAATCCCATTCTCTTCGTGTCACTTTCCTAACTATAACCCACTCCCATCTTCACTTCCTTCTTTGTCTTGCATTCTAGGACCCCGGGTTTCTCTTTCGAATGCCAACCCAAGGCTCCAGTTTGGAACTGCTGGGCCCTGCTGGGCCCTTACGGGTTCACTGACATATTTTTGAGGCGCAAGTGGTACGCTAGGCGCTGTCGATAACTCGGGCTCGGTCCGGACGCTTACCGGACATCTAGACGATGAGCTTACCCATTACTCAGCGTCCGAAAGTCCAACTACTAAGGGTAGTTGGACTTTCGGACGCTGAGTCGACGCGGTCTTGAATTTGATGACAAATATGCAAGAGGCACAATCTAAAACTGTGGCTAAAATTGTGCTCAATACAAGTTGAAATCCACCGGTTAGAAGTTCACTCTTAAATTTTCAAGACAACCAAAAAGAATGTTGAGACTTATCAAAAAGGTGTAAATAAAGTCATAAACTACGAAAATATAAAATAAAATCACGGCGATAACTGGCATCGTAAACGTGCACAGATCTAAACCGTGTGTTTTCACATTAACTTCACGAGATTCATAAACAAGAATTAGGAGTAGGTATTTTAATAATCGTATTACCTCTAATAGATTGAATATAAAATCATTGTAGGTAATAGTGTATCAATTACCAAAAACACAATATGGTTAGTTATGACAATTTTATAGTTTCAAAGGAAAATAAACCTTATGTTTAAGACTTGAAGTCTGCTTATTGTTTTAATAAGGTGAAAGTTGCATGCTGAGATCTAAGTAGAATGTCCAACGTATTTATATTTTGTACGAGGTTTATTTTACGCATCTTTGTTATATTATTCTGCAACATAATACCAACGGAAATTTTGTATGCGTGAATTATTATTTACTTTAATAATAGCCACACAGGGAAGTGTCGTGATGGATCAGTAGTTAAGGCACTCACCTCTCATGCATGAGACTGCGGGTTCGAAGCTAGGCAAGCACGAATGTGAATTTTGTTTGATTAATATTTGCTAGCAGTACACCTCAGACTACTCCCTTTATAACCGACTTAAAATAAGGAGGATGTTATCAATTTGGTTGTATTTTTTGTATGTTTGTTACCTCAGAACTCCGTTGTTTATGGACCGGTTTGCAATTTTTTTTCCCGTTAAAGAATATACTTCCAGATTGGTCGCTTTTTTTTCAATATCCAGTTCTGATGATGGGATCTATGAGGAATCGAGGGAACTCCTCAAATATTATAGCCAACCATATAGTGATTTTGATATTTTTATCGTGAATACAGCTAAGCATTTACAGTAAAAAAAAAAAACCATTTGATGAAGTGTAACTGATAAGACCAAAAATGGCCAACGGGACTTCATACTCTCATAGATATCACAATAAAGATTGTCAAGCGACTATGACAATACAAATAAATAAAAGGTTCTGAATAGTTATGTTCAAACTGGTATCATCGAAGTGACCTGATGATGATGATGATGGAGCCGGAAGGTAGGCAATGGAACTCCGTAATTAATCAATGTAACCTAGCCGTGTTCGGACTTATTAGAATTGTCGTGAGATGCACTTTGGCTATAAGGTACTATCGAACTGATCTGATGATGGAGCCGGAAGATGAAAGGTAGACACAGGAATTTCATAATAAAACAATATAACCTAGCAGTAATTGGGTTAATTAGAATTGCCATGAGAAAGGGAAAGTGTATCGCAATTAAAAAGTGTGAAATATTTTTTTTTTTACAAAATAAATAAATAACCGACTTCACTAAAACACTAAAAGGATCAAAATAAATTTAATTTCGGAAGTCGGTGTTAAATAAGAAACAAATATAATATAATAATATAAATATAATATTTCACGACTATCACACAACGCCGTCTAGTCTCAAGCTAAGCAGAGCTTGTGTTGTGAGTACTAGACAACTGATAAACATACTTATATATTTCTAAATACATACATATTATAGATAAATTACACCCAGACACAGAACAAATGTTCATGTTCATCACACAAACATTTGTCCTGGTCCTTAGTTTTTTTTTAGTGAAATCGGATGTTTTTTGTAAAAAGTTTTTAATTAAAGTTCTTATAGTCCATCCTAAAATTATCTGATAGATATCGCTATCAGTGATAAGACCACCATTGTACCCATGGTATAAATTGTTACTATTCCAATGTATAAAAATTAAATAAAGTCTATTGTATTTTATTTTTTAAATCATATGTACTTTTTTTAATATATAATATATGTTTACTAACACCTCGTGTCTTGGAAAGCAAGTAAAGCCATTGGTTCCGTTTGTCATTCGTAGATCTTTGATAGTCGTTATTGGCAGTCAGACGTTAGAATGTCTGACCATCAATCTATCCTAGGAGAATCGTTGTCCTGTAACTGGGTTCTGAGGGTCTGATAGGCAGTCACCACTCCCTGTAAGACAGGCATTTAGCAGCATTCAGTAAGGTTGGAAGTCGATCCCAAGTGATATCCGAGATCCCAAGCTAGTTGGGAAAAAGCTAGGTAGATGATGATGAACAGCCTCACAAGTTGCCAAGGTTACGCAACATTGACTGAAGTGGTTCTGTGTATAAGTTACCATCTTAACTTATCAAGATTCCTCGCCGTTGATCCCGCCGCCCGGTCATTTAAGCTAAAACTACACTGCGCACATGTGCCACACAAACCAATCTGGGCGTGCCGGACTCCATACATTTTATCAAATAATAATAATAATAATATTCCAGAACTATCGCACAACGCATGTAGTCCCAAGCTAAGCAGAGCTTGTGTTATGAGTACTAGAGAACTGATAAACATACTTATATATTTCTAAATAACTTTTTTTTAATAACTTTTATAAGTTTATTTAACCATTGTTACAAGTATTTTTTTAAACATAGGTATAACATATTTGCATATCGGTAACAGGAGTTATATTTTACCAGAATTATTACAATGGTCCCTAAACTAGGCGGTGCCTGTATCTTGAAAATCGGAGTTGCGTTATCGTTAAATTAAAATATAAGTTTCTTTTGCGGATTACCTTAAAATAAAATAGGAATAAAATAGGAGACAAAATAATTATTACAAAGTAACAGGGAAAATAAATAAAAGAGTGTGCGTGTTACAGGTGTGCGGTTGAAAGTGTGTTGGTATGTTTGTGGGTCGTTACACGTGTTATACTCTTATTATATAAATTTTAAAATATATAAATATTATAGATAAATTATACCCAGACACAGAAGTCATAAGTCATAAGTCATAAGTCATTTATTGATTTGTTAACACAGGTACAATAAATAGTTGTTACAAGGAATTACAAGCTCGCTATGTTATGCCCGAAGGCGTACAAATCTTTGTAGAGGTTATGGACATTCAATATGATAAAATGCACAAATATTCTTAAAGATCATTGACATAAAAAATAATAACATAATATTAATGGAATGTAATAATTATTGATTTTGACAAAATTAAAAACAAAAACTAAGAAAAATATTTTAAATGTCAATAGTAGGTAAGTGTAACATTACTATGTCAAAATTCAAATAATATTTAAAAAACAAAAAGAGAAAATAATAAAATAATAATTATAATAATACAAAATGTCACGTGCAAAAAAATAAAAAATGTTAAAAATGTCGAACGGAATTGAACTTATGGTAATAATTATGTCACAGTATACCGACTATGGTCAAAAAACAGTCATTAAATTTTGTCCGTTAAAAAACCCGAAATGCTATAATATGCTTTACTCAACAGCAAATATTTAAGCCTTTTCTTAAATAATATTATGTTTAACTCCTTAATTGAACTAGGTATGTGGTTATATATGATTGGTGCCATACAAAAAACACTTTTATGCATCAACGCTGTGTGTGACCTTTTTACGCACAAGTTATTGTTCTGTGGTCGAGTTCGTGTGTCAGAACAAATGATTATGCTCATCACACAAAAATTTGTCCTGGGTGAGAGTCGAACCCACTTTGGAGGTAGGCGGAACAGAGTGTAAAGTCCCGCAAACCTTTGTTGAAAAGAGAGAATCCTCCGACCAGACAGGATGTTATGTCTGGTGGGAAACTGCCCGATAGATGATTTCGGGCTGTTCTATATGTTCTAATCGCGCGGAGAACTTTGATTGCGCGATGCAGGATTAGTTCTTATGTGACGCCATAGATGTCGCTACACCCACGACCTCTGGCATAGCAGTCAGAGCCACTAACCACTAGACCAACAGGCCAGTGAAACTGCCAACATGGAAAATATACTTGTAGAGCTACAATTGATCCACGCCACGCGACGTCGTTCTACGTACAAATCAGGCGTGTTACACGTGTGCGTCGGTCTAATGTAAGTAGTTCTAGCTTTAGTTTTATCGATATTTGCCTGTCACTTCGGCTAGTCAGAGAAAATAAAATTTGACACCAGTCTTATCAAGACGTATTGGGTGTATAAATAAGGGTGCTCATTATTCCAATCACATGTTGTATGTATCAAATCACATGTTGTGTATAAATTAATATAAGGGTGATTCTTTGAAACCAAGAGAATGTCTCATTCATCTGGCCTAGTTTTCGTATCTATCTATTTTGTGTCGTAAGCCACTGGGCGCAAATGAATGTCGTTGATACATTTAGTGATCGAGGAAAACAAATATGCAAGTCAAAATATCAAATTGTTTAGAAAAACCTAGGCCAGATGAATGAGACATACTCTCGGTTTCAAAGAATCACCCATAATAGAATAATGATTCTCAAACTCGTTTTAAACAAAGTACACCAACTTTTTTTGTTTTTAATTGATATAAACTAGTGCTTGACTGCGATCCCACCTGATGCTAAGCAGTGATATAATCATTGATGGTGCAGCGAACTAGTTTATTAAGAGCCTGTTCACTCTAGTCTTGAAGACACCTAAATTATAGTTGGACGGAAAACCGCAGCAGGCAAATTGTTCCAGTCCTTCGATGTACGCAGTATAAACGACGAAACGAAACGCTGAGTCCGGACCGTTGAAGTTTCAACAACGTAAGGGTGGATACTTGACGTACGTCGGGTTGTCCGATGGTGGAAAGGAGATGGCAGAGTCAAGTCTACACTCTCCAAAATGTAACCTGTAAAATACCGATAGGCTGGCTACCCTGGGTCTGTGCTCTAGGCTTTGTAGATTGAACTTAACCAAATCTGGATCCATAATTAGCCTCTTTGCACGCCTTTACACTGAGTTCAAAGCTGCTAGATGGCATCCATCTTCATTGTATTTAAAGTTTTATAACTTGTTAAGTTATTAAACAAATGACAGAGGTGCTTAAAAACAAAAACCTCATCTCATTAAAAATCCGTTCGATATTTCCCCGACTCACCTGTCCATCTATCAGTGAACGTCTTTCGGCTAAAATCATAATGATGATGAATAATAAATTATAGATTGATAGATAGATATTCTTTATTGTACACCAAAAATACATTTTACATTAGAAAATTAACATTAATAGGGTGTCACAATGGGCGGTCTTATCGCTAAAAGCGATGTTTTTTTTTCTTAAGATATTTAAAGCACTACAAAGTGAAATAAAGCTAAAGACTATTGCAAAGAGGTCAATTAAATCCTAAATTGTCAGTTTTTTTATTATTGTTGATAGTGTAGCGGAATAGTAAATCTTTTTAAAAAAACTGTTCAAAGTATATCTCATAACCTGTGATTTCAGCAGCAGAGGTAAAGAAGACATCAGATCTAGTGACAGGTAGGTATACATGGATGATGCCTAGTATGAAGTTCCATTGGCCATTTCTGGTCTTTTTCACCAATTCCACTTCATCAAATGTCACTTTTTTACTGTAAATGCTTAAGTTCTCGCTGAAAATACCAAAATCATTACTTGGTTGCCTATAATATTTGAAGAGTTGCCTCAATTCCTCATGGATCCCATCATCAGAACCGGATTTGGAAAAAATGGGACCAATCTGAAAGCATATCCATTTAGGCAAAACAAAAAAAAGATAACCGACTTAATTATAAAAAACACTAAAAGGATCAAAATAACTTTAATTGCGGAAGTCGGTGTTTCTCGGTATTATTTGTATCTTATTTAACACCGACTTACTCACCGGCATAGCATATTTGAGGAGTTCTTTCGATTTCGCCAAGATTCCATCATCAGATCCTGACTTGATGACTATGGGACCATTCGGGAAGTATACCTTTTCTAACAAAAAAATATTTTTTCAAATCGGTTGGCAAGCGACGAAGTTATGCGCGAACAAACATAAAAAAAATAAATACAAACATCCGAATTGAGAACCTCCTCCTTTTTTAGAAGTCGGTTAAAAATAAATAAATCGGTCCCTAAACAACGGAGTTCTGAGGCGAACACAAAAAAAGCAAACAACTGAATTGATAACCTTCTCCTTTTTTTTGAAGTCGGTTAAAAGCAGTTCAATTTCCAAATTGAATTACGAAGATTTTTTCGAAACACAATTTTTTTTTTTACGTGTACTTAAAATTTTCAGTTTTCAGATTTTTTCCAAACTTTTGCTATGAGGCCTTGCTTCATGCCAAATTTCAGGATTACGGGAAGTACCCTATGAAATTTGATTCCCTTGAGAGTTTCGAAATACACGTTTTATGTGACATAAACGACCGTAACTTTTTTTTTCGTTTACTCAGATGTTTGATTTTTTACAGCTGCAAGGAACTGCAGACCTGAGTATATGGTTTTAGTTTCAACTTGATACCTCTACGCGTTCCCGAGTTAAAAGGTCTTGATAGACGATAGCCAGTCTTGTTTCTTTACCGTAGATACTTGGTCAGCATAATTTTATCTGTTGATATCATGAGCACTGCAAAAATCACTCAAAAATCGCAAAAATCTAAGACGATCGCATTACCGCACAACTAAAAAACATTTTCGAAAACATGACTTGCAGTTTGTGTTCAAACACAACCTATTCACGAAAATATTTACGGAGTACAAACATGACTAATAATAATTATTTATTTTCACCATAAACCTTCCATTACAAAATTAATAGACATTAGTGACACAAAATCTTATAATAATTAAGGTTATTTTTTTACTTCTTATGTAGGTGTTTGTCCCTATAGCTGAGGAGTCAGTACCCTTAGTAGTAACAAACCAAATAAAATAAGCAAAATAAATCATTCAGTAGCTATTGTACAGTAAATGATAATACAGAAAAATTATAATTCAAATTGAAGAAAATATAAAATTAAATTAAATATTAACAAAAAATAATAATAATAAAATCAAATCAATAATAATTAAATTAAATAATAACAAAAAATAATAATAATAAAATCAAATCAATAATAATTAAATTAAATAATAACAAAAAATAATAATAATAAAATCAAATCAATAATAATTAAATTAAATAATGAAAATATCAATTTAATTATATTTAATTAAATTTTGTAAAAAAAAATATTCCAAAGATTACATAAAGCGTATAATTATGTTTGTGTGTGATACGTTTAAGTGTGGTCCTCCGTGTGATCAAAAGTTAATCTTTAAGTTTATTTTTGCATTGTGATTTTCTGTACGAATATATTTTTAATTTTTTTAACATGTGCCTGAAATAAACCATAGGATACTAAAATGACAGGAGCAAACCATTATATGCTTTTTGTCTTGTCTTCTCGATAGCCTTTGACTTGGTGTCATATGGTATACCAGTAGCATAAGCTGCTTGAAGAGATCAGTGCGCCGAAAGAGTCTCCTTAAATATTGGAATGGCAATTAAAAAAAAAACTGGGCAAGTGCGAGTCGGACTCGCGCCCTGAGGGTTTCATACAAATTTACCTTTGTAAACAGTTAAATTCCCGAATGGAGCATTGAAGATTTTTACGAAACTTATTTTTTTTTGTGACGTAACAACAAATTTACAGTTGAAAGATTTATTCTGATTAATACCTGTGCTATAAGAACTTGTTTTATGCCAAATTTTAAGATTCAGGGTCAACGAGATGTGGCCTATGAATTTTGATTTCCTCGAATGTGTCGAAATATACGTTTTTTTAGACATAAACGGCCGTATCTTTTTTTCAATTAACTTACAAATTAGATTTATTCACAGCTTCAAGAAACCAAAAACTTGAGTATGGGACTCAGGCCTCCTCTCTCTTGGAGAGGGCAAAGGCCGCAATCCACCACGCGTGCCCTGTGCGAATCTGTGAATGTCACAGGTCTTCGAATTTTTGGTTCTAGGACATGCCGGTTTCCACACGATGTTTTCCTTCACCATTTTGAGAGCAGTGGTGATTTAATAAATTACACAAAGTAATGCGCCTAGCTGGGTTTGAACCCGTGACCAACTCGTAAGTCGGGGCCGGTACCACTCGGCCAACACTGCTCAAATATGCACCACTGCTAAATGATAGATAATCCTGTTTAAATGCTATGCATAAGCAAGTACTCTTCGTTAGGAAGTCGAGAACAGCCAGAGATAATGTTGCAGATTGATTTTTTTCTGACGGCCTGCCGATCAACCATGCCGTCCTTTACAATAAATCTCTGGTACAAGTATCGGCACAGATCTTGAGCGCTCGGCGAAAGAGTGGAGATTGCTTTGCGCATCGTACACTTATGGCAAAAAAATGTACACCTATTCTATTTTATTTTTTCTTTATCTGCTATCTTCTTAATTCTGGTTGAAGGTAAAAGTTTAAAAAAGAAACATAAATAGTTTAAAGCAAAGTCGCTGTGTTCGTCTGTCTGTTTTTCCGTTTACTTATTAACTATGCAACAGATTTTCATACGGTTTTCATTATCTTTTAGAGAATTTCTACCGGAAGGTATGCATGTTGTAGCAAAGACGAAAATTTCAAAGATTTGTAACACCCCTACGAAGGAATTCATAACATTTTACCTACTTTTGAGAGCAAATTTCTCTGTATGCCTATTATGCGTTTTCGGCTTAACATTTTTGGTGACATAATAACCACTAATAAAAGTAAAATCGATGAATTAAAAATCACGAGTCAATTTATTGGCACGGAAGTGTACTAGTCATCGTTAGGTACGTTCAGCAAGTGCAGGGAATCAATCACGAGTGACGTCTATGATGCGACGCACGGCGAGCCAATCACTGACACTCCCCGCCCCCGCGTCTCACTTCATGCTACCAAATAGACCTGATATTTTACTTCTGCGCAAGTAAAAGTCAGCGCTCAAGATCCGTGCCGATACCTGTAGTTTGGCGTAGCCGTGAGACATATTTTTTTATTGTTAATTTTATTTCTCCTTATTTATTTTTATTTTTTTAAATTTCATTTTAGTTGTAAATGAATTATTTGTTAATTAATTAATCATGGTGTGCCAAATAAACATATTTTCTTTCTTTTCTTTCTAGTTGTATCTGATCAATATTATAAACAGAATGTGACAGGTCATGGGGGCGAAGTCACGGTAAAAAACTTGTGTTATGTTTTACACTAGTTACTGTGAGCGGTTTTTTCCGCGTCAAAAATGACTATTTCAGGACATGGTCTATCCGTGCATTATTTTCATCTAAATCCACACACACACAAACACACACTCCTATATAAAATTTCGTCTTTATAATATAGTGTCATGCCATATCACCTACGTGCTTACTTGCATGTGCTGCAAAGTAACTATAAGTACTATGACAATAATACCGTCCATTCTTATGCAAAAGAAAGATCGTGTAGTAAATGACCTCGCATATTTCTGAAGAATTTCTGTACGTACATAATAGGTCCAGTTACTGTTGATACAATTATTCACAAGATACATAAGGAAATAAAGCATAATAAGAACAAAACGTGTTGTTTTTATGACGTGTGGTGAAATGTTGGCTTTTATCAGAGATTTGGTATAAGTGAAATACACGTGATGGTAAACTTTTGCGAGTGTCCGCCACTATGTGGAGATATTTAACGCTAGATGCGTTTGACGCTAGACACGTTTGACGATAGATGCGTTTGACGCTAGATGCGTTTGACGCTAGCTGCGTTTGACGCTAGATGTGTTTGACGCTAGATGCGTATGAAGCTAGATGCTTTTGACGCTAGATGCGTTTGACGCTAGAAGACAAAATGTGGTCAACAAGAGTCAATGACATTCCCTTCGAATTTCAGACATTAATGTTATTTGTAATGTGAGTCTGACACATTATAATGTATCAGACAGACAGAGTATTATATCCTCTCGACCGAATTTCGATCATGGTGGCCAATCTCAACATGAATCAGCCAAGTACGCAGGAGATAAATTATAAAACACAAATATGTACACAAACATGTAGACAAACAAACAAGCATGTAGATGGAGAGGGAGGCCAAAGAAGAGAGATGGATTGTGTGAGGAGTGATATGAAAGAAAAGGGAGTTAGTGATATTGTGACGGGTGACAGGACAGAATGGAAGAAAAAAAACGTGATGCGCCGACCACAAGTAATATGGGATAAGGAAAGGAAGAAGGAGAATGTACACAAACATTGTATACTCTCTGTTCCTTTACTCTCATTGTCCGATGGGATGGAAATCTGATACGACTAGAGAAAGATCAGACGCAGAACCAACGGCTTTATGTGCTTTCCGGGGTACTGGAGTATTATACCACCAACTTCCAAACATCAAAATGCTACAGAATAATTCCAAATAGAAAAACTCAACAGCACTTTCACCCGGCGCGGGAATCAAACACAGAAACCAACGAAGCAGTTTACTGTTTTTTTTTTAATTGATATAAACCAGTGCGTGACTACGATCCCACCTGTTTGTAAGCAGTGATGAAATCATTGATGGTGAGGCGCATTAGTTTGTTAAGGGCCTATTATTCACTCCAGCCTTGAAGACACCTAAATTATAGTTGGATGGAAAGACCGCAGCAGGCAATTTTTTACATTCCTTCGATGTACGCGGTATAAACAACGAAGCGAAACGCTTAGTCTGGACCGTTGAAGTTTCAACAACGTAAGGGAGGATACTCGCTGTACGTTGGGTTGACAAATAACATGATTTTAGTTTCTGAAACTCGTCAGAAATATCAGCCGCTGGACGACCATATTACAAGTCACATGACAATTAACTGCAAATTAAGGTTGTGTCATTTGGTTAGAGTGTTCGACGCATAAATTAAGAAGCTTCTAGATAAATAATAACCTAGAACGCAAGGCAAAGAACGAACATAGGAGTGGGTTTTAGTAAGTACAAGTCTGACATAACCTCTAGCTCTGCCCTAGAGCGAGAGAAGTCATTGGATGATTTCCGACCGAAAAAAAACTATTCGATTTTAAAAGTTAAGCAACCCTTGCCGAGGTTGGCATGATGATGGGTGACCATGCATTAAATAGGACTCTTCCATGTATCGGAAAGTATTTCGACCTTCACCGTCGTTTACACCGCGCTCATCGAAGAACTGGAACAATTAGTCTGCTACAGTCTTCCCGCCCGATTATGTTGGCTTCTGGTTATGGGATAGGTACAATCGCAGGTAATTTGATGATAAGGCACCAGAATCCATCATTTTCATGTGATTTACTTCTGCTATTAAAGCATAAGCATAATCAGGCTTTCAATGTTCCCACTGTTGGGACTCAGGCCTCCTCTCTAGGAGAGGGAATGGGCCGTAATCCACCACGCGGGCCCAGTGCGGATTGGTGAATGTCACATGTCTTCGAATTTTTGATTCTAGGACATGCCGGTTTCCTTACGATGTTTTCCTTCACCGTTTTGAGAGCAGTGGTGATGATGCGCCTGGCTGGGTTTGAACCCGTGACCTACAACTCGTAAGTCGGAGCCATTACCACTCGGCCACCAATGCTCTGCTATTTATTATATTATAAATAATAAACAGTTTACTATTTGGTAAGTGAAGATTATATTTGAAAAGTTTATTACTTCGAAGTTTTTATCGATCTAATATTTGTATGCCTCATTTTAAATCTTTGCTTTATTACCCTCTAAATTAATGAAAAAGTCTTGTCACAATTTCAGCATAAAATAAATTTATATTCTGGCTAACTCTATTTCCAATCGCAATTTTTTGTTGTCACAAAGACAGTCAAACACTTGAAGATGTACTTATAATACAATTGTTTGTATTTTTGTATGGATTTCTGTATTGGTTTTACAATTAACTTACATGGTATATTAGAAAAAATAACAATGAAGGACTTCTTAAAAAATAAACATGGATAGAAAAGTAATTTTGAAAGTAATGCTGCTGCCGCCACTAAACTGTAAATAAGTGCAAAATATTTTCTTACATGGCATGGTAAGAAGAGAATAAGGAAATAAATTCAGTACAATAACACCAAGGAACTAAAAACACATGACAATAAAAAACAATACGGATCAATCAGATTAAATATATATAAGGTGCGTTGGGATAAAGTCGGTGCTGGGATAAGAAAGTATAAATCAAAAAATAATAAAGTGACAACATTCTTATTGTTTTTTTTTTAGTATTTTACTATAAATAAAGTTAATTTTTTAATGTTTAATGACTTATCCGTTTTTACCTTCATATAATAGAATTATTTGTACATAATTTACTTACGCACAAAGATACATAAACCAACGTCACAGTTGGCTGATTGGAAGTTGCCCACGAGGAGGCAATCCTTGGGGTCTCTTATTTCCGTCTGCGAGGTTTAAAGTACGGTGGGGTAACAGGAAACGGAAAGGGTAGCTTCGTTCATTCACTTTCTTCGTTCACTCCAGCCACCGTAATTCCCTTCTAACCTATCTGTTGTCCGCAGCTCTGCATCGCAGGTTGGACCCAAGAGTTATACTAATGAAAAATAAATATTTGGCTGTATTAGCATATGACACTTGAATTCCATTTAAATATACAGATTTGTTAGTAGTCACAGTGTTTGAGAAGTCAACGTGATTGTTTATTTTTTTAATTTGATATAAACCAGACTTCGATCCCATCTGATAGTAATCAGTGATGCAACCGTTGATGGTGAAGCGCACTAGTTTATTAAGAGCCTATTCACACTAGCCTTGAAGATACGTTAATTATAATCGGACGAGAAAGAAGGGTTGTCCGATAGTAGAAAAGAAATGGCAGAATCAAGTCATGCAATTCCCGTGCACCCACTCCAAAATGCTGCTGTAAAATACCGAAAGGCTGGCTACCCTACGTCTGTGCTCGAGGCTTTGTAGATTTGATCACTAAATAGCCTATTTGCACGCCTTTCCACCTAGTCCAGAGCTGCTAGATAGCATTTTGCATCACCAGCTTTTATGTGGCTGCTGTACTCCACACACGAACGGGCCTGTTCTTTTTATAACATTAGATGCTATCCTGTTCTGAAGTACAGCCGGACCTTTGCAAGAATGCCCAGTTTCCTAGCAGCTACTCTGGTTTTTGACTTAATGAACTATGAATTAATGATTTTGATTCATTTAGCCTGATCTTTCACCAGCACCTTTAGTATTTACCGGCTCACTTTTAGTTACTTGAAACACAACATGACAAGCACTTTTCATTTCGTTCGGTCATTATTTAACATAATATTATTCAAAACACGAATTAATTAATTTTACTGCAAATAATGGTTTGAACAAGTGTTCTTTTCAATGATTACATTGTTGAAAATTAATTTATTCGTCGTCTTTGTGGATTATGCTAAGGCATTCGATTGTATAGACCATCACTGAGTTATTAGATTGACTATCGGTACATAGAGATGTTGAAGTGTTTGTACAGGGTGTGAGGCAGGGAGACGGTATTTCTCCGAAACTATTCACGGCCGTAATGTAGGATCTCTTTAAGCTTCTGGACTGGAGTGGATTAAGCATTAATGTCAATGACAGTTTATCACTCATCTTCGGTTTGCCGACGACATAGTAGTCATGGCTAAGACTATAGAAGAGCTCATTATGCTGAGCTCTTCTATAGTCTTAGCTATGCATTATGACATGCTTAATGACCTCAGTAGAGCTTCCGACAGAGTGGGTCTTAAAATGAACATGGATAAAACTAAAGTCATGATTAACAACCATGTAGCACCTACTCCATGAAAGGACGTTTTTTTTTTTGTGAAGGTACTGACAGCTCACGCTGTACCCATTTAAATAAATGATTGTACTTTATGTCGTATGTATCCCGTGCATCAAATTAAAGTCAAGTTTTCTTTTTTTTAAATTATTATTGCTATACTCACGTTTGACTACTGACGCTCCCCTGATGGTAAGATGTTGTGACCGACGGTGGAGTACAGTTTTAGTCAGTATGAGTCAGAAAAACCCCTTCACCCACCACAGGGTGGAGGACATCTGTGAGGATTTCCAACTGAAATACTTCTCTGACTCACACCGGACTATGTTATTTAAGATCAGACTAATAATTATGAACTTGGGCAAAAGCCTTTTAAAATGAAAATATATGCATCTACTTGCTTTCATATATATAATATTTATATATTGTCTTTTATATATAATAGCTTACATCTATATATATTCTAGTATATAATTTTAATCTAATATTTACATTATTAATTTGCAGTACACCGCAGACTACCCCCCTTTTTCTATTTCAAATTCTTACATTCCACCCTAAGGTTATCTGGTAGATATCGCTGTCAGCGATAAGACCGCCTTTTTACCCATAGATTTAAGTTAGTGTAAAAGTTTTGTTATATATTTTGGTGTACAATAAAGTTTATTCTATTCTATTCTTGCTTGTTGCTGTCCATCTCAGCAACAATCCACAAAATTGGTTAAGTTGGTTGCCTTTGACCTCCCAGCCCTGAGACTATGCTGAGACTAGTTAAATCTTGTTGCAATCTGTCGAGTTGTGTTGAATAACTTGCCAAAAACCGACAAGAAAACAATAAACCTGTAATTTAAGATGTAGAACTGTAAGCCATTCTTGTTGATGGAAGTCACACGAGAAAGTTTCAAAAGTGAAGAATAAGAAAAGAAAGAAACAATTTTGTTACACACAGATACACATAGTGTAGAAACAAGTATACAGAAATTACGATTAATAAAAAGAACACTAACAATGTGTGTCTTACGGATGCGTCAAAAAAAAAAAAAAACAAAATAGTTGCATGAAGCTGGTTTTCAACTGAACTAAATTACTGCGCTACAAATTAGTTTTTAACCGACTTCGAAAAAAAGGAGGAGGTTATTAATTCGGTTGTATGTTTTTTTTTATGTGTGTTAGCTCAAAACTCCGTTTATGGACCGATCTGCAAATTTTTTTTCCTCTTAGAGGAATTGCTTTCCGATTGGTCCCATTTTTTTCAGAATCCAGTTCTGATGATGCGATTCATGAGGAATCGAGGGAACTCCTCAAATATTATAGGCAACTATATGGTGATTTTGGTATTTTCATTGAGAACATAAGCATTTACAGTCAAAAAGTAATATTTGATAAAGTGGAACTGGTGAAGAAGACCAGAAATGGCCAACGGAATAAGTTCTGTAACCGTTCCGTATCTATGTAAGCATAGATATCACAATGAAGATAGTTAAGCAACTATGACAATACAAATAAATAAATGGTTCTGAAAAGTTATGTTGAAAATGGTATCTGAAGTGAACTGATGATGATGATGGATCCGGAAGGTAGGCACTGGAACTCCGTAATTAATCGATGTAATCTAGCCGTATTTGAGGTTATTAGAATTATCATGAGATGCACTTTAGCTATAAGGTACTATCGAACTGATCTGATGATGGAGCCGGAAAGTGGAAGGTAGATACAGGAACTTCATAATAAAAAACAATGTGCGTTGTTTCGTCGTGTGTTTGGGGTAATTCGAATTGTCATGAGATATTGGCACTCTGGGTATAAGTGTATCGCAATTAAAAAGTGTGAAATAAAAAACATTTTACAAAAAAAAAAAACCGATAACACTAAAAAAATCGCTAAAGGATCAAAATAACTTTAATTCTGGGTTGCCTGGAAGAAATCGCCGAGTGCGATAAGGCCGCCAATTGTATGTTGTTTTGTTGTATTACAATTCAATTTTTAAATTTGTAACTTGGTATGCAATAAAGTATATATAAATAAATAAATAAATTAATAATTTCGGAAGTCGCTGGTTTATATGAAACAAACAATACCAAGAAACACCGACTTCCAAAATTAAAGTTATTTTGATCTTTTTAGTGTTTTTTTAGTAAAGTCGGTTATTATTTTTTTCTAAAACTTTTTTGAGGAGCTCCGACTTACCAGCCAGGCGCATTACTTTGTGTAATTTATTTCATCACCACTGCTCTCAAAACGGTGAAGGAAAACATCGTGAGGAAACCGGCATGTCCTAGAACCAAAAATTCGAAGACATGTGACATTCACCAATCCGCAATGGGCCCGCGTGGTGGATTACTGCCCATTCCCTCTCCCAGAGAAAGGAGGCCTGAGTCCCTGCAGTGGGAACATTAAACGGCTGATTATGCTAAAACGTTTTTGTTAGGTGTGAAGTAAATAAATTCCTATAATTATATGACTATACAATACGAAGTATCGTCAGGATGGTTGGAGCTACGACCAGCCACCAAGTCGGCCTATGAACCCTCATAGGCCCGTTTCGCCCGTATCGTTCAATGAATAAGAATGGCTAAGAACTGAATTACTTTAATTTCTAATACAATATGATACAGTGACAACAAAACGTAGAAAAGTTCCAGTGTGTCTTCACTTTGTGTCGGTCTAGTTGGGAGTGTCTGCCCTGGTGAGTCCTCTTCAAGTTTGTAGCAAAATCGAAGAGCCTCGACTCTATCAAAGTATGCCAACTTAAGTTCTTCTAGTTGACACTAGATGGCGTGCCTTGTTTTGTTGACAACAAATCGACTGCTGGATGCGACATATTATATTAAAGTGTGGTAAAATAGCGAGATAGTTATAAATAATAAGGGTGCCATAAAAATCCTTTTACAGTTAAAAAAAAAGAGAACATAGAAAAAGAGGGAAAGGATAAAGTATAATCTATTATGATGATCCATCCAGGTCGCTGGTTCAAATCTAGCTCGAAGGACCATTTACGAGAGTATAGGGATATTCTGAAAGAAAATAAACTCTGGATGTTCAATGCAAGTTAGATGAATTCGGTGTTAACAGTATGAGGATTTTAGAACAAGTGAAATGTCATGAAAGCCGGACATATTACAAACTGTTTGTAGCTAATTATACGCCTTGCTGCTATGCGATTTTCATCAGGCGTTCTAAAGTTGAGAAGTGCGTAATCAGCCCCCCTAGCCAAGTTACAATCGTTTCGTTCGAGCCGAACCCCTCGAGTAGGCCACGTCTCCGATTCCTTTGTTCTGACCACGTGACTGAGCATTGAAATGACATCAGAACAAAGGATACGGAGGCGTGGCCTACTCGAGGCGTTCGGCGCGAACGATACGATTGTAACTTGGCTAGGGGGCAGCAGTGGATTGACGTAGGCTGATAATGATGACGCTCCGACACGTCTCATATCATATAAAGTTATTTCGTACCTACATTTTCATTTTGATATCGTTCACACACACAAAATATAATAAATGTGAGATATACTACTGTTGATATGATTGCTTTAATTATAACATTTAGGTACATGCCCTGAAACTTATTTCGTATAACGTTATTGTAATATATACTCGTATAGCGCTTATATAACTGAAAATTGTTACGTTAAAATATATATTAATGCCATAATTATAAATAATAATAATAATCAATTTTATTCAGGTAAGTTAAACCATATCAAACAATAACCCGATTTAGAACAATTTTATTATTCTGAAATCGGATTAGTTAGTTTTTTTTTTTTTTTAAACTATACATAAATAAGACCCTCCAACAGTGGAGCTACATCGAGCTAACTTGTTAGGTGGTAATCAGTTACAAGGTATATCTATATCAGCTTCAGACATACCTAGAAGCTAACGACATCCTCAGTGACCAGCAATACGGTTTTCGCCAAAATCGGTCTACTGGATAACTTCTGGTGTACTTCAGGAATGAGGCCATCGAGAAGCATGGGGAAGCGTTTGCTGTGTCCCTCGATATCTCAAAGGCAACAAGGTCTGGCACAAAAGCCTTATCCTGTCTTCCTTGGTGATGTCTTTGAGTTGCCACGTGAGAGAGAAAGCTCAAACTTTTACAGTATTCTAAGATCTTATCCAGAGTGAGCACGTGACAAGAGCGATTGCGAGTAACTACTCGCAATCTTGCCAACTGGCCACAGGGCATTGCAAGTTGTTGTGGTGGCCAATACAGGTTAGACGTTATTCCTCAGAGAAAAATAATAGACAATCAAACGGTAACGAGGTCGCTCCAACAGTTCAAGGTAGAATCCTACTGCAGACACTACATCATGGAGGCAAACGACAAATTTATATGATATGGCTGCTGCCAGTGTCTTCGCCGCAGTAGACCATTATCCCTCGGTAGGTAAAATATTCCCGGAATAAAAGTATCTGATTCCAGAACATGATCTACCCGTGTATCAAGTTTCATAGAAGTCCGTATTTAGCTACATACAGTTTAACCTAAATAGATGTAGCCCATTTATCGGCTCTAAATTGCAACTTGAAACACAGCATGACAAGCAGTTTTCATTTCGTTCGGTCAATATTTAAAATATTATTTGCGATATGAATTAATTAATTTTACTGCAAAGAATGGTTTGCACAAATTTTCGTTTCTAGTTTAAAATTTATTAATGCAATATATTAATCGTTACAATATTCCTCACGATGTTTCCGACAATTTTGTGATGAGCCACGGTATTTCGCATCATCGCTCACTTGGCGCTGGTGTCCTGCATGAATTGATTGTTTTTTTAACTCAGTGGTTGGATTACCAATACCATATGAAATAGATATAATAAAAAAATAACAAGGAACATCTGGTTATAGTACTGCTGTGTCGGCCCTAAATTAACAAAATTTTGTTTATGGTGCTTTCTATGTATACGTGGAAATAAATAATATTTATTAAAATTATTATTAATAAGGTGCAATACAAATTTTCAGTGTTTTAGCATCATTAAAGCACTCAGAGAGTCTTTTTTGACAATGCGTCAATGTGAATATTATATAAAAAAAACTGAGATATCTTGAAGGACGCTCGATAAAGTACAAGACGAGGTTAGGACTGCATGTTTCTTAGTGTAATTAATATTACCACTTTGATGGATTCAGATCGAATTTATTAGTCCGACATTAATCATCTAGATGATATGGGTCAGCCAAAAGAGCTAACCCATCTTCAATAGATAAAAACCTAAATAACTTAGATGATTGCAGGCGAAGTCGTTTAAAAAGACTTAAAATAAGATGGGTCCTAGTAACGAACCCTGAGGTACTCCGCTGGGCACTGAGACCAAACTGGATACGTAATTATTGATCACACTGCTCACCAATGCTTTTATTACAATTTACCTTCATTATCCAAATATCGTGCTCCATCCGATCACATGCTTTGCTATAATCAGTGTCATCATCAAAGCAAAGGCTCAACTTGCAGCAAAAAAGCTGGGAATCCTCGCGAAGGTCAGACAATACTTCACGCCGGAATAGCTGCTCAAACTTTATCAAGCGCAAGTTCGATCGCGTATGGAGTACTGTTCTCATCTTTGGGACGGATCTGCCCGATACCAGCTTGATACACTTAAGGCAATTGAGAGGCGAGCCAGGAGGATCATTTGCAATGATGCACTCGTTGAGTCGAGGCTCGCAAAGTATTGAGCATCGACGCCGAGTTGCTAGCCTGTCGGTTTTCTACCGGTTGTATTTCGGGGAGTATGCGTCGGAATTGCATAACCTAATTCGTCCTAGTCCGTTCCATCATCGAACCACCAGGCGTACGGCAATGCGCCACCGGTACATGGTGGACATCCCACCTATACGTACAAAACGTTTTGGGAACACATTCATTGTGCGTACAACTAAGGAGTGGAATTCCTTGCCGGAATCTGTGGTTCCTGATGGCTGCAACCCGGAAATCTTTAAGTCAAGAGTGAATAGGTTACTTCTAGGTAAGTGCGCTCCATCGTCGAACGCATCGTCTCTTTCCATCAGGTGAGATAGCGGTCAAGCGCAAACCTATCAAGAATAAAAAGAAGACCACATTTACTTCTTGCACTTCATCAGTAATAAATTGGCATGTTAGACCGTCTTCTCAATGGAATTTCAGTATAAATCTTTTCCTATGTACAGGTGTAATAAACGCAGATTTTCATACTCTGGGGACAACACCTTGAGACAAAAACTTGGAGAACAATAACCTTGGTTCACGGCACTAAGAAGTTACGGAATTGTGAATATCCTAGCTTCTCCACTGACTGATTTTGATTATCTGTTTTCTGAAATCTGGAATCTGGCCCGTTTACCCGAATTTTAACTCCCTCAAAGACACATTATCTCAAGACGGTGGAATGAGCCGCTCTACAAAATAGGTCTGGAAACATAATGGTCACATCTGCTACTACTACTTTGGGGCTTTCGCAGCTGTTGGCAATATAAGGGTTTCTTTTTCAGTGGTTAAATCATCTTATGACGACCCTCGCTCCTGGGCGGAGTGGGAGATAGTGTCAGGCTTTTACTGACGTGGCAATATCAGGGTTGCAGTCAGGTTTTTGGCGTCACAAACGTCGTCAAACTTAGTCACCTTCCTTGACGTACTTACTACGGTCCGTCTTGGCGCTCTTCGTTGATCTTCACATCGCTGTGACTGTGGCAAAGTTGACAACAACTTTGGTTACCACGGGCTGTCTTCTGCAGCTAAAGCGCAGGTCGAATGGCACTGATAATATAATATTTATGATAACATTCAACGCGCATTTATCACCATTGGCAATCCCGCGTAACCGCATTTTCAGAAAGGCTTCCAAAACAGCAATCAATAAATCCAATCTACTGTCAATGTAGCAAGATTACTTAAATAAATAAAACCAACAGTAGTACATGATGTTACTATTGTTAATTAGTACTTAATCACTAGTACGTCTACATCTACTGTGGTTTTCATTAAAACCAATAGCATCTGAAAGGACTGCATCTAAAATTGATATAGGAGTAATAAGAGTTAATATGCAGGAAAACAGAGATTAATAAAAAAAATAAAAAAAAACAATAAATAATTATAACTCCAACAAGTCATTATTGGTAACCCTAAAAAAATAAGACACATCATGCACAATATTTACCTGAACGTTATATTAAATATACAAGAAAAGGAAGCGGCTTATAAGTTTGAATACGGTGGACTTACTTTTAAGTGTACCTTCCGCATAACCAGTCAGTTTGCGGCACGGAACCGCACTATACAGCCATGGACCTCGTGAAGTTTACGGTAAATGGGGAGCAGCATTCAGGTTAGAGAAAATTATATTAATATATACACCTACTTTAAATATACTTTTCCAAGCTTTGGAAATTACTTATTTGACAGGATAAAAAATAATTTTTAAATCATTTGTTATAAATTTTGGGGATATGTCTAGCCTATTTTGTCTTACATCTATGGAAAGTGCGGGCACATCTTTTATTTAAGAGTAGAGGTTACAAGGAGGTACCGCAGCCCTGAAATATAAGGGCAACTAAAGGAACAAAGATAGGATTTAGTCAGTAAAATCCTGACACTCCTGAGAGCGGTAGGGATTACTATTGATTTTTAACCAGACATAAAAAGAATATTCGAGCTCATCTCTTAAATTTTACAGAGTTGAAGTTTGTCTAAAATCATATTATTTCGGCCGCCACTTTGCTGGCATTACTGCTTCGCAGAAGAAAGTGACCTTAGTTTAATCCTGGATTTGTTGCTTTTTTACCTAGTTCTTATATATTTGTCGGATTGCCGTCCCATCGGACTATGATAGTAAAAAAACCGACCGTACACCTGTGTCTGCGCTCACGTGTTCGTGCTCTATAATATCTTCTGCTTACATGGCTAATCTCTATTGAGATTGGTCACCGTGATCGAAATTTGTTCGGAATGATTATTATTACTAGTTCCCATACTTTAGAAGAATACTGCATTTGATATTAATGTTGTCAGATTGATCTGATCCGTATCATAAGTCTGTAATTAAATAACAGACTAATGATGTTCAGTAATCAATACTTGCTTATCCAAAGAGTATGCTGGCTTTCTGCTATAAGAGGACAGTTACGTTTTTTCTTGCCCATTGATGCTACGAAGGTACTCATACGAATAAAAAATAATTCTAGCAAATTGAATAAATAGAAACATGGTTTAAGGGTGTGAAGAGCAAACAGATACAAATATGGAACAATGAACACAAAAAAAGTTAATCAAATTCACGAAAGTTAATTTTAAATATGTTTCTAAAGGACAGTTTTCTGAGCCTTCTGATGATTTTTCGATTCAATGATTTTTCTATGTAAAATTTTTGATTTTGATATTTTCTTTAGAAAATAAATAAAATGGTGGTGGTGGCTTAGTAAATTGAGATATAATCTCGCAAATACGTGACTCAATTCACAGTAATTCAGTTACGTGTATCACAAGAAAACTAATCGATATATTTCCCAGTGGGTAGCGATGTGTGCTCAAATACCATGTTGCTGGACTACCTCCGCGACTACCTCCAGCTGCGTGGTACTAAGTACATGTGTCGTGAGGGGGGCTGTGGAGCCTGTACGGTCACAGCCGCCAAGACCCCTGGATCGAAGCACGTCGCCATCAACTCTGTAAGTATAGTATTTGGGCCGATACACCAAAAAGATAGCGGCCGACCCCGATGGGATGAGGCTAGCAGAGCCGTCAACACCCAAAGCCGCAGACAGCCTCTGGCAGCCACTTACAGCCTCCCAACTACACGCGCGTAGGCTCCGTTTAACCAGTTAACTTCTTACGCTCGCCAAAGAAAATGCTGTGTTTGGAGTAAAATTGTTGAAATTGGTTGTATTATAGCACTAATTCCTGAAGAAGAAACAAACAAAGAAAATTTGTCAGCGGGCCTGTCCCTTTTTGAACTTTTCAACCGATACTGGTCTTTTAAGTATTTATATTATTGAAGTATTTGAGAGCAGTGGTGGCCAAGTGGTAACGGCCCCGACTTACGAGTTGTAAGTTGCGAGTTCAAACCCAGCCAGGCGCATTATTTTGTGTAATTTATTTCACCATCACTGTTCTCAAAACGGTGAAGGAACCGGCATGTCCTAGAACTAAAAATTTGAAGACATGTGACATCACCAAACCCGCACTGGGCCCGCGTGTCCACCACGCGGTACATTCCCTCTCCTAGAGAGGAGCCCTGGGTCCCAATAGTTGGAACATTATAAGGCCGACTATGCTATGTTAAGTATTTATATAGATAAAGCTTAAAATTATTTCACACTGAAAGTGCTCGCCGCGTCTTTGTCGGCCGCTACCATTTCGACATGCATCGACCAATAGTGCCAAAAAAAAGCATTTGCTTTATTACCAACCAAGGAACTTTCTAAAAATTTTCGACAATAAATATTACTTATCACTACCAATACTACTTACTACCTTACCCTACCCTACCTACTATCTTATTACTTATCGAGTAACAGGGCAGAGTGGAAGAAAAAAACGTGTTGCGCCGACCCCAAATAACACGGGATAAGGGCAGGAAGATGATGAAATATTACTGATCACACTTTCCACGCATGCTAAAGGAACAAATGATACAGTTGTAAATTAAACTGATACAGCTGCTAGACTATAGAAAAATTACCATTAATGAAAATAACACTTGTTCAAATATACCTTGAGGCTGTCTGAAATATTTCTCAGACGTGGCATTTTCTTTCAATTTTTTTTTTAACCATTTAAATGATTTCTCGATTATTACGATCAAGTTTTAACAGCATTTTTGTTTGTCAGTGTCTCACATCTATTGCCTCTTGTCACGGCTGGGATATCAGGACTATCGAAGGTTTGGGCAATAAGAAAGATGGCTACCATACGCTGCAGACAACGATGGCTGAGAATAATGCAACTCAGTGCGGGTACTGCACCCCTGGGTGGGTGATGATGATGCACGGGTACGATTTTCACTACATTTATTTATTAATAAAACAAAAAGACCTCATATGTAAAAACGAACCTTCAATTATTTAATTTAACATGGGTTTGAAACGGTTTATTGCGTTTTTCAGACTCATGGAAAGTCATTCAAACCCACTAACTATGTTGGAAATGGAGAAATCAGTTTCCAGCAATCTTTGCCGCTGCACTGGGTACAGACCTATCTTGACTGCATTCAAAAAGCTCGCGACAGATGCTCCCAAGGAAGATAGAATTATGAAAGTTACGGATGTGAGTTGTAAGCCTTCAGGGAATTGTTGTCAGAGCTCAAATAATACTAAGGAAGATGGTTGGTGCATAGTACGCCAAGATGACTATCATGAAGATGAGATGGTGACAATTAAGTTAAAAGACGGAAAAACATGGTACAAACCCAGAAATATCGAAGAACTTAGAAAAATAGTAGAGAATAATTTGCTGTCTTATATGTTTGTTGCTGGAAATACATCTAAAGGTACAATCTTAACAGTTATCAAAAGTAGGATTAGTATTTTTTATATAGCATTTTAGTATATTTTGATAAGGACACTACACGAGACAGGACTCAATGGCTTTAAAAGGGGCAATAAAAACCTACAGTTATAGCGCATAATGGCCTGGAAGCCATCAGTGTGCGCGTCGACAAATATCTCTGAGGCGTTGCATTGCCACGGTTATTGTACCGAGTAGTCAAAACTCTGTAGGGCCGCTTCGTATACATCACCCACAGGCTACTTATATACAAGAACTTACAAAAAGATTAAAATTAAAATAAAGTTAAAAACTAAAGTGGGATATAAGTAACGTAATTTAATCGGTGGTTGTTTACTCAGTTTGAATATTTTAGTACGCAACCCGTCGTGTGCGAGTTCGACTCACTTGGCCAGTTTTTATTTTAAAACGGTGGTGTGTCTTTTTATAATTCTGGTTACGTAATCCTTTAAGGATCGAAGCAATTATATTGTTTTTGGATTACATTAATTTATTTTAAAATTAAATTATTTTTAATTACCTTCTAGGGCAGTGAGCGTATTAGGTGTTCTTATTTGATTATTATTAATTCCAGGAGCATATCCAATAATAGACTACCCTAACGCATTGATAGACGTTCACCATCTCAAAGAGTTGAGAGAAATCGTAGAAGACCAAAACATTTCAATCGGAGCTGGATTGACAATGAATGAGTTTTCGCAATTCCTGAAGAGTTTTTCATCAAAGGAATACTTTGGTTACTTCAAGAAGTTGCATGAACATATAGATTTAGTAGGCCACATAACTCTTAAAAATGCAAGTATTTGTATTTTTTCTTCTCTACAACTAAGCCAACCATTTGGTATTTGCCCAACAGAAAAACCACGGGATCCGTCCCGTCCCATCCTGTTTGAACTGTCGTATTGGAAGGTCCTTTTTTTCTATAGAGGATGAGAACGAGATGGTACACGTACACAGATACACACAATGTAGAAACAACATGTAAACACTTAAGAAAATAGGAAAATAAAATAACTAACATTGTGTGTCTCGCGCCTGCGCCAAATAGGTCCAGTTAGTTAGTTGCCTGGCGCTGGTTTTCAACTGAACCTTATTGAGAGTGTACGGTAGAAAAACTAGATTATTTATAATAATTGTTTGTGTTAGGTTATTTAACTTACACACATGTTTAATAAGTGGTGGATAACAAATAAATAAATAGATAGTTATTCAATGTAAAAAATACAAAAAACTCCAAGAAATTAAAAATAACGTAAATCTAATCGTACATCATTCCATGCGCACAAGAAAACCCGGTTTTGAAGCGACTCAATCTCAACACACCACATTCGAGGAACATTTTTACGTTGTTAATGATACTTCTATCACTAGCATGACCCGGTGTTGTGTTGGGACTGGGCAGACTAGTCCAGAACATGTTCTGAACTAGCATGGAACAGCTTGATACATTTTATATCCTACTTATAAATAAAGGATAACCCGACCAGATACAATACCTAGTTAATTGTAACTCATATAATTTAGAAATAAATTCTACAATACTGCTCATTTTTCTAAAAAAAATATCCTGATTTTAGCTGGCTACAGTGGCTGGTAACTTGATGATCAAGAACAGATACAACGGGTTTCAATCAGACTTTTATCTGATCTTCGAAGCTGTCGGAGCTGAGCTTACTCTCCGTATGTAATATTTTATTAAATTCCTGTCTCTCTTGAACAAGCTTTTAATAATTTTAATGTTTTTTTTAATAAAAAATTTAGTGGATTACCACGGAGCTAAAAAAACAGTAACAATGGAAGAATTCAAAAATTTAGACATGCAAGGAAGAATTATTATGAACGTAATATTCCCACCATTGACTGATGAATACAAACTGTTTACATATAAGGTAAGACAATAGCAAACACAATATGTATTTATTATAGATCGAAAATTGAATATGTTTTTTTCTTTTTTAGCTCATGCCAAGAGCCCAAAGTTCCCATGCTATAGTCAATCTCGGTTTCCTCTGTAAACTGGATGATTCTAATAAAGTTGTAGAGAGCAGAATTGTATATGGTGCTCTCTCAGAGAAGTTTGAAAGGGCAGTGTCAACTGAAAGATATCTGCAAGGAAAGGAATTGTTCTGCGATGAGACTCTGCAAGGCGCTTTGAGGGTATTGGACGGCGAGATGATCGTGGACGATCACCCACCTGAACCAAGTGTTGAATATAGACGGTATATTGCAAAGGCGCTGTTCTATAAGGTGAGTTCCTACACTTACCACTTACTACACTTACTTCTACTCTACACTACCAGGGCTCAGCACGAGAGGTCGCCGCCACCAATAGCTTCCACGAGGACACAGCGGTACACACCTTTATCGTATGCTCTACTGTTTCCTCCGGGTGGTTCTTACAATGATGACACCTGGGAGTTTCTTCCACGCGAAACAGGTGCAGGAATCTCCCGAATTTACCATGTCCAGTGAAGACATGCGTCATGCGGAAGGTTAGAACGGCGTGACGTCTCTCCAGCCACTCCTCAGAAAGGGGATTTACTGTCATGAATAAAGCGTACCCAATCTTAATTACTATAGAATACACTTACAAATGACGCAGTTTCCAAGCGGTGTTGCACGTCATAACGTAATTTAATTTTAAATTTCATTTCTCTTTCAGGCTCTTCTAACTCTTAGCCCTAAACGAACAGCACGGTTTGAATCTGCCATCGTTGACTTACATCTTACGAGACCTGTATCTACTGGGAAACAAACATGCAATACCGATTCTTCACTTTGGCCTTTCAACAAACCAATGCCTAAGTTAGAAGCAATGGTAAGTAATTTGTTTGATTTCACGACCAACTAATGATAGCAACCGAAAATTTAAATCTTTGCGATAATCTAAATAAAAGAGATTGAAAGTGTGTGCCAAAGCTTAATAACTATAAGTCATATATATCGTCAGCAATAACTTTTCCAGGATGCTATACACAAATTTAATGACCTAACACCCTAAAAGAGTAACCATGAAGTGTTTTTGCGGGTTCTTCTTCATAGAAAACCACCAATTGGTACCGTATACTAGCTTTTAACATTTTATAAGTGCCCATGTAGGTATATGAGTAACAAAAAGGTTTTGAATTTTAAAAAAAATCGAATTTTTAACTATAATAATTTTCAGAAACAATGTTGAGGCTTTTTCTGACGCCAAATATCTAAAAGATACGAAGTAATGGAAAAGTTTCTCACCTGAAGATCCTTTGCTTCTAACTCAACCTTTACAGATTTTTTGTGGCTTTAGAAAATAAAGAGATTTGATATTCTGTAATAAATTTAGATGTTACTTTGCGGGAATCTGTAACAGAATCTGAAATGATTAGCAAATGAAGTTACTAGCGGATACCCAACGTGTATAAAAACCAAAATTTTTAGCTAAAAAAAATTCGTCCAAACGTGTGTACAAAACGACAATTTAGCGTTTTTCAAGGTCAGTCAAGTTGTACAGACGTATGTACAATCAGCCTTCGAGGGGTTAAAAGTTTGAATTATAAAAAATACTTTCAAAACTTATCTTGTAACTGTAGTTATCAAATGCCGATTCTGATTTTGCGTTTACCTCTTTCAGGTCCAATGTTCTGGAGAGGCTAAATACACCGATGACATCCCCACGTACCCCAACGAGGTATATGCAGCCTTCGTACTCAGTACTGTGGGCAGAGGAACGATTACGAAAATGGATGCCAGTGAAGCACTGGTGAGTTAAAAAATTCAACTATCCTTTCTAAGTGAATTAGTAAATTCAGTAAGCTTTATTAAAATCAAATACTTTTCCTTATCGTGTATTGTTACAAATTAACAAAATATTGTAGAAAAATATTTGGATCGTGTAAATTGTAATCCGGAACAAATTTATAACTACAAAAATCAGTCTTAAGACTCTAGTTTAATATTAGTAACAGCTTAATGATTAGTAAGTGATGTATCAATGTTTTGGATAAATTTTTGATTTCATAAGGATATAGTCTTGGCAAGAATCGCTCTGGTGAGTTGGATGATAATGATCTAGTAAAAGTCAGTGAAATGAGCAAATATTGAGGTAATTACGTGTACTAGTGCTGGTTTATTTTAATATCACCTACCAGTACGATATTTTTAAATGAAGAAATCTTTGCTAAATTATGATGTGTTAAGCGAAACAAATTCCAAAATAGTTTGGATGAGTTAGATAACTAAATTATTTCTTAACCTGTTTTATTCATTAGCTTTGAATACTGTAGAAACATTTGTTTTTATTTCATTATTTTTTTCAGGCATTAGAAGGAGTAATAGCTTTCTATACATACAAAAACATTCGTGGTCTGAATTCTTTCACACCTTCAGACAGTTGGGTCACTCCAGCTAATGAGGAAATCCTTTGTGAAGGCACCGTCAAATATTGCGGTCAACCTATTGGTATTATGGTAGCAAAGACTCAGTATATAGCAGATCGAGCATCAAAACTTGTGAAAGTGACTTACAGTAATGTAACTACGCCAGTGACTGATATAAACGTAGCTAAAGATGATAGCACAAGGAACACCCTATATGTGTCGGTAGACGCAACAAACCCTGGTACTGATACTGTTCACAAGACAATAACTGGAACTAATATTTTACGCGGCCAATACCATTTCCCAATGGAGAACATGGTCTGTGTAGCCAAACCTACGGAAGACGGGTTAGAAGTACATTTGGCAACGCAGTGGCCTGACGCAACACATACTATGATATCGAGAGCTTGCAATATCGATCAAAACAAGTAAGAAACATAAGTTAAAAATATTTTGTCTTATATCGTATATCTAATTTAATATATATATATAATATAAAATGAGAAACTGATTGACTACTAATCCCTTACGAGCTACATATTACTCGCTATCCGCAAACCCGTGGTATATTAGCCACTTCATAGAAGATTGTGCGATGTCCTTGTGTCATCCGGATTTTGTGAACCTGCAGTTAATATATTACTCTCTTTAGGATCGAGGTGCACGTTCGCCGTGTCGGCGGCTCATATGGTCTGAAGATAACCCGTTGTCTACAGAGTGCTGTTGCATGCAGTATAGTCGCTCAAGAATTGAACCGTCCATGTAGGTTTGTCCAGTCATTAGTGACCACCATGAAATCTACTGGCAAAAGGATGCCGAGTGTTAATGTTTATGAGGTTGGTCAATATCTATTGCTATCAATAGAATTATGGTGATGATAACTCTGGCTTAAGAAGTATTCTGTTTTATTTTTCTTATCTAGTAGTAATTACCTACACATTAATAAAATTCATGATAATTAACAGGTTGCAGTTAACAAGTCAGGAGTCATACAATACTTAAACAATACCAGTTACACTGACAATGGGTGTCAGGTTGTTGAGCCAGTGATTGCCTACGGCTATGATGTTTACCATAACGTCTACGATATCGCCAGAATTAACTACAAAGCTTATAATACAGTTACTGACACACCTTCAAACACCTTCTGCAGGTCACCAGGTAAATACTAAATAAAAGGTTTTTTTTTTTAATAAGTTGTGTCTTTTAGGATTAATGATTTCTTTATCTTATTCATCGATATCTTCTTTAAATCTTTTACTGACCACTATCGATGATTTTATTTTGAAAAATACTTCTCGTATATGTTTAGTGAAATGTAGAACTTTGAAGATAGACTAATGAATATTTCAATATAATATGATAGCAAATCCGGGATTACTAAAAGAGCGTGGCTATTTACTTTTGACATAATTTTTAGCGTACCAGCGGCATAATGATGTCGTACGCAGATTGTGTATATTCATCTTGGTATACCCTCATTTCACCATTATGTTCAAATTCAATGTTATTGGAGTTATCAATTTGGTGAAAATAACCAATTTTGATGCTTATTTTTGTATATTTTGTTTAAATCACAACTCTGTGGTACTCCCATTACTTACTTATGTATTTGCGCATTCGGCAATCCCAAAGTATTGTGTAGATTAAGCCTTTATGGGTATTTTCTCATTTCTATTGATACCTTAGAAAAGAACTTGCTTACTATTAAGTTTTCAGTCGGGGTTAAGAAAAAAGGAACAAAACAAAAAATACCATCTTCCGGAATTATAGTTATTCTGTAATAATATTTAGTTTAAATTGAGAAGTAATTTTGTTTCTTTATTTATGGATAAGATTTATTTTTATTTTTCAAACAGGTACTTTAGAAGCTATCGCTAACTGTGAAAACATAATGGAAAAAATTTCCTACGTATTATCTATTGACCCATTCACTGTCCGGCTCAATAATATTAACAAGACCAAATACGCAACAATAGTTGAACTTATGGAAACTTTAAAAACTAATTCTGAATATGTCAGCCGCAAAGCCGCTGTGGATTCCTTCAATACTCAAAACAGATGGAAGAAACGAGGATTGCGGTTGTCTCTGTGCAGATGGCCTCCTGTAGGTGGCTTATACGTTGTTGTTAACATCGCAATCTACCATTCAGATGGCTCTGTGATCATCACTCATGGTGGTATTGAAATGGGACAAGGCATTAACACAAAAGTTGCTCAAGTTGCAGCTTATCTCCTGAAAATCCCCGTGGAGAAAATTATAATCAAAGGAAACAACACTGTTTGTTCACCTAACTCTTTCATAACTGGTGGAAGTGTTTCAACTGATGCTGTTCTAATTGGATTGAGGAGATGTATTGAACAGTTACTAGCAAGATTAGAGCCCGTCAAAGCTACCTTAAGTGACCCGACTTGGTTAGAGCTGATAACTGCTGCCTATGCTGCTAATGTAGATCTGCAGGCTCACGGTTTCGCCTGTCCTACTGATGCACAGTCCTACGATGTCTTTGGTGGTGCTTTATGTGAAGTAGAAGTTGACGTCCTTACAGGAGAATATGAAATTGTGAGGGTAGACTTAGTGCAAGATATTGGTATTAGTATCAGCCCTGATATCGACATTGGACAAGTAAGTTATTATAATTCTAATGCTTTACTCTCCTTATTTAGACATATCGTAATGTTGATGTCGAGTTATTTTTAGTGTCTAATTTTTATTGCAGTAGTACAGTGGGCCATAAGCCAGTGGTGTCGTATCTGGCATAAGCTAGGCTCTTATTAAATTTATATTCTATATAGTATAGACAATTTAAGGTCATAGTGTTTATGACATACAATGCCTGCTCTATTTATTCTTTGTTGTACAAAAAAAAAAAATCTACTCTATTTATACGAGTTTAAGTGTTTTATTTGAATCAACTTTGTTTTTTACTCAGATTGAAGGAGCTTTCACGATGGGTTTGGGATATTGGACCTGCGAAAAGTTGGTTTATGACCCTAAAACCGGTGCACTACTTACAGACAGGTCTTGGGACTACCATTTACCTGAAGCCAGGGATATTCCTCAAATATTTAATATAGAATGCAGAAACGATTACAGCAATGAGAAAATACTAGGTTCTAAGGGTAAGTCTGAAAACGAATAATTTGGTCTACCTATACTGAAGTAGAAGTACTTTAAAAAAATATCTGTTTAGAAATAGAAGTTACAGTATCAAATAAAAGTAAAGTATTGATATCTGGCAATCGGCGGCGGTGATTTAGGCCATGGTCCGGAATGACAGGGAATGGGATACGGTCGCTCTCTTTTGCGAAGCAGTAATGCTAACAAAGGAGACGGCTGTAAGAGCGAAGGAACGAACATCTTCAAACTTCAGCCGCCGCAACAGGAGACGTTCTGGGCATAGGAAGTCACAGAGCGATCACAGGCCACCATAGGCACGGGCTCGTAGACGACGAGCAATTGGTAACTTGCCGTCTGGCCGTCTGGTAAGGACCGAGCCCAGTTGTCAACGGCACGTATTTCGTTCCAAATACGTCTCAAAGAGATGTCAACAAAACCGTTGCTCGCTAGGGCTATGGGAAATTTCTGAATAGGAAACCTTAGCCCTAGAACGCAAAAAGCAACTAAAGGAACATAGGCGGGTTTTAGTCAGTAAAAGTTTGATATTCCCTCGCGCCCCCGAGTATAGCGGGAGAAGACATTAGATGGTTTAACACCTTAAAAAAACTGTCTAATATAATTGCTAAAATTTGAGAATGCTATATTAAGCACTGCGTTGGGGTAAATTTTATATGGTGGAACATGAGACTAAAATGAAATTATTCAATTGTATTAAAAAAACTTACATAATATTTGATCAACAGCCGTTGGAGAACCACCAATTTGTTTGTCAGTGGTCCTAACATTAGCACTGAGAGAAGCTATTGTTCATGCTCGTCAAGAAAGTGGAATACCAACCACTGAATGGTTTGATGTTGGTAAGTTAAGAAGAGTGTCCTACCATCATTTTGATATATTATTTGTCGCCCTTATATTTTGCTAACTTATTTTGTAAAACGATAGAGCTTCATTTAATTATAGTATCATCATCTCTTCTTCACAAAGAAGTAACAGCATAAGTTCAGCATCATTGACTGGCTTGTTGGTCTAGTGGTTAGTGGCCCTGACTGCTGTGCCGGAGGTCGTGGGTTCGATTCCCACCTAGGACAAATGTTTGTATGATGAGCACGATCATTTTTGTTCTGTGTCTGGGTGTAATTATCTAGAATATGTATGTATTTAGAAATATATAAGTATGTTTATCAGTTGTCTAGTACTCATAACACAAGCTCTGCTTAGCTTGGGACTAGACGGCGTTGTGTGATAGTTGTGGAATATTATTATTATTATTATTTCACTCAAGTTTTGAGTTTGATATTGATAATATATGTTTCAACTATTTGTTGGTAATGTTTATCATTTAGTAACTTCAATATACACACATTGATAACGTTTCGGTATTTCAAAGATTGTTGATGTTATCGTTAAAACCGTCCATTATTACTCTGAATACGGTGTTATTATTAATTTAATTAATAGGAATATATATGAAGCTTTTACTATAATTGTTATGGTGAACATTGAAGAATATCTATCTATCTATATTTGAGATTCAGAAAAGTTACTTTAAAAAGTATAGGTAACAAAAAGTTTTACTATTTTCCTGACACATTGCTTTTCTTTTTTTTTTTGTTTTATTGGCTTTAAAAAAATAAATCGTTTTGATTTATATTTCTTTTTTAAAAGTTTGAAAATGTAATACATTATTTTTTTTTTTTGCCATGGAACACTGTCATTAAAATGGAGTTGAGATGTTTAAAAGCAATACTTGAATTACTTGTCATTTTTAAGAAGGAAAAATTGAAAATGCCATCCTAAGTGCTTTTCAATTTAATATTTCATTTGATTTTTTTTATATTTGTTTTTTATTTTTATTTAATTGTTATAAGCATAAGTACGTTTAGATACATTGTATACACATAATATTTTAATATAAACTATGCAAGTTAATATTTATTATTTTAAGCTATTACAGTATAAAATATTTCACTTTTTGTTAATAGTCTGATAAGATTATCCAACTAGTTTTTTTTAAATATTTATGAATTACTCCTTTATCCCAAGATTGTATTCATGTATGTATATTTGGATCCAATAACTATAGTTGGTTAACTTAACGCCGTCAAGCACTAGTTTATTGATATAAAAAAAACGTAACGTTACATTAACTGACTGTTTATGCCCTAATCTTAGGTTATGCTTCTATTTTTTCTAGAAAAAAAAATTACAGATTTTATCATTTGTATTTTTTTCAGATGGACCGTTCTCAACCGAAAAAATCTGCATGGCAATGAAAACAAACACAGAGGACTTTAAATTGTAGTTTTGTTTAAAGAATACTTAAAAAATCCACTGAATTCTTAACCAAGAAATCGTTCCATTTCTATCAATATTAACGATTCAGTGATTTTCGATGCACGAACGATTTGAATTTTCACTTTACAATGTTTTGTAACTTTTTCATCAGAGCTTCAAAACTACTTATATTCCATTTCTTATTTCATTTTTATTGTTATTAACATTTTATTTTTTTACATAAACCTTTTGTTTTTGGCTCTTCGGGTTGGTTTTTTCTTGGTGTTTAATTTGTTTTTTAATGTGTTTTTATTTTTTATTCATCATGTATTTTATCATTTACTTTTATTCCGTTTAACGTGTTTATCCTTTATTAATCTTTATAACCGTGTTTTGAAACCCCAAATTTTTGTGTTTTTAATCAATTACTTTATTAAAATCTTTGGCATCTCATGTTTTCTTTTTATTGACACATTATCATCATCATCATCTTCCTGCCCTTATCCCGTGTCATTTAGGATCGGCGCAACACGTTTTTTTTCTTCCTCTCTGCCCTGTCACTCGTCATTGAAACATCGTCCTTTTTACCTTTAGTTGTGCGAAAGTTGTAGAGTATGATTATTAATTATTATTATATTAAAGCCGACATTATAACAAACATCATGTAAAATAGAGTGATCACTTCTACTGTAAAAACATTGATAAATATGAGTATAAACTGAAACAGTGTCAACTCAATAGTGTGGGAATTACAACGTATCAAAAAACAAAAAAAAAATGAACTAAACTCAGTACTATTCAGCATGTAGATCCATATCTATTATGATTTAAACATACTAGAACCCAAAAATTATTAAAACAACAACAATTCAAACAAGATTTTTTTTTTGTACCAGAGAGAATGACAGCAGGTTATCATTATTCTCACAAAAAGTCGACGTACTGGCTGGTTTTGAGAGCAGTGGCGATGAAATAAATTACACAAAGTAATACGCCTGACTGGGTTTGAACACGCGACCTACAACTCGTAAGTCGGGGCCGTTACCACTCGGCCACCACTGCTCCTTGACTATGCTAACCCCATCGAGTTTGTGCTCGTTTGATTCATGGTGACGAGTACTTTGATCTTACATATTTTCCAGGCTCTGATGATGGAGCTGGATGGTGACCATAGATAATAAATATAAAATAAATAAAAATAAAAAGCCTTTTATTTTCTAATATACATTAAAATTGTGACAATTTACAATAAAATCAATTCACAGGATGATATATCTCAATGAGCACTCAGCTCCAAGATCTTCATATTTTAATCCTAAAATGCTCAAACAAGGGAATACCAATTAGGTTGTTATAAATGCACCGTTTGAGGTTTGTTTTTATAAGAGCTTGTAGATATTATTATTATCAGTTTATACATATGTTATAGCGGTTTCACTCTGATGCAGGGGCGCCGACTCCGTGGGTGTTCAGGGGCTCGAGTACCCATGAGAAATAAACAGTGGGTGCCGAGCACCCCTGAGAATAGACATCAAGAAACAGATCAGTAATCGCCTTTTAGGTTACGTATAAAATATTTCTTGATTTATTTTATATAATGGTTTCATTTTATATTTTTATCAAACATAATTAGTACATAGTATATAAGAAGGACATTTGTTTATTTGTCGGTCGATCACTGTGCATCTCTCTTCTCACATTTCGCCACTTTTTCAAGTCATCAAATGAGCATTAGCACCCATGAGGTTTTCTAAAAGCCGGCGCCCCTGCTCTGATGTATTTTTTTATTTTATTTTTATGCGTGAGTAGGTGATTTAGTTAATGACAACCATGCGCAGACACAAATTTAAGCAATTTCTGAGATATCTCTGACGGAAAAGCTAAAAAAAAATTGTTTGGCTGGAGAATCAAATCCAGGGAGAAAGAATCAAATACACTTGTCAGCACTAGACCAACGTGAACAAGTAACTCAGTACATTACTTAATGCTCGTCGATGTACTACAAGGGGACACGCAGCGTCAACATTTATGTTGATTTAGGCCACTTTCTAACAACCGCACTATAGTGGTTATCGGGTACACGTAGTGGATCTAATTGTTGGGATTATTGGCCCAAAGTGTCTTGTTATTTGAGTTTGTGGAGACTAGACTTTGTCGACGGGTTTGCTTGATAAAATAATAATGATAATAATACGTGGGGCATACTGAAAGTTTCTGGATCTGGCCACTTACAATAAAATAATGAAAAACAATTATATAATTTCAAAATTGAACTATTTGCGAGGATATTACTTTTTAATTTGCGAAGCTGTCATTTGTCGCTATCAAAATGAATTTAACTCTTGAACCTTTTCATTCAATGATTTTTTAGAGTTTCCAGAGACTTTAATTGGCATTTGGTGATAAAGCACCATGCCACTGCTCTGTGTATTCGTGGTTTGGAGAATTTAGACGTGGACGTAATCATCTCTATAACGAGGTACGTGAAGGTCGGCCGGCAACTGCGGTTACAGACTCGAAAATTGACACCGTACGACAACTTATTGAAAATGACAAAAAAATTACTTGCCAGCGAATTCGTGCTTTGTTTGGCATTGGAATGAGCCACGTGCAAAATATTTTACATGTGCATATGAATGTTTGGAAGCTTTGCACTCAATGGATACCACATGGCTTAACGGAGGATGAGAAACAACTGCGTGTCTAGTGGTGCCTTAAAATGATAGAAAAAATAATGGAGGACAGTCATTGGCTGTCTATAATATCGTGACAGGTGACGAAACCTGGGTGTACTGCTTTGAACCCGAAAGAAAAAGCCAGTCGGTAGAGTGGTCCTTTTGAAGATTTGCAGACGAAATTTATGAAAAGTCTGACGACTTTTCATAAATTAAAGGTCGACCATTTTTTACCAACACTTGGTAAAAAATAGTTGCTTCTTTTTTCGGCAAATCAGGACATTACACTACAGTATCACTTGAAGATCAAAGGACAGTGACTGCAGATTGTTACGTCAACACTTGCTTAGCCAGAGCCTTAGATAAAGTTCGCGAAAAGCGTCCTCGAAGCAATGTACTCCTCTACCAAGATTACGAAACCTCATATTCCGCTAAAGTATCAGAAGCTTATTTGAAGGCTTCAGATGTAGAACTGGTGACGCATCCGCCCCTTCCAGACTGGACCTTGCACTCTACAACTTTTATTTGTTAAAAAAGACAAACTTAGAGGCACACGTTTTACGAGCCCTTGAAGAGGTCCCTAAAGAAAACTGGTTCAATTGCTTTGTACAGTGGGTCTTATATTCAGTCCTCAGAATCCAGTATAATCAAACAAACAAAGTATTAGTTTTTTGCATTTAATAAATTTTGGTTGAATATATATTTGGAGGAGCCTGAAATTAAAGCAAGCAGTTTTATTGTTAGTTTACAAATTCTTGCAGTAATTCACTCCTGTTTTACTAACGAAGACCCCCCTCCTTCCTCCTGACTCCCCTTGTATCTTCGTGAACACTTTGAGTATCTTGTTCCGAGAGGAAGCCCTTGTCGCTCATCATCCTCTCTTCTCCTTGGTTTTCCTCCCCATTCCTCTAGTCGGTACAGTGGATCATTCACTGTTCAAACTGTGCGCTTTTATAATTCTCTTCCGCAAACATTAAGGGCTAGCCCCTCGTTGGAGGTCTTCAGGGGAAGAATCAGGGAACATTTCATGTCATGTTGACACCTGACCCATGTATATATATATGCTTTATTTATTGTATATAGTATTTTCATACTTATTGTGTGCTGTGTACGTATTAGTGTAGTTTATTTTAGATCTGATCTGATTTTTTAACTTAGGTTTTTGTTGTGCATTTGTTTTAGTTATCCTCATAAATAAAATCTCTTACAAATATATTAAGGTTTGCTGTAAGAAAACCCAATTGTGGGTTAAGCTCGCCTTTGTACATCAGCTGTCCAATTTTTTAATAATTTGTTATTTTATGTACAAGAAAGAATATAAGACGACGAACCTTGAATCCTGCTGTGAAAAATTTATAAGTACACTTACATAGTAAGAATAAGCTCTCACAATAATAATCTCCAACATCATCATCATCTTCCTGCCCTTGTCCCGTGTTATTTGGGGTCGGCGCAACACGTTTTTTTCTTCCACTCTGCCCTGTCACTCGTTATGCTATCACTAACTTCCTTTTCTTTCATATCACTCTTCACACAATCCATCCATCTTGTCTTTGGTCTCCCTCTCCCTCTCCATCCATCCACATGTAAACTCATAACTCTTTTAGTAACATACGTTTCATCCCTCCTCTTCACATGGCCATACCAAGACAAACGATTCCCTTTCAACTTTTCGGTCACTGGCGCCACTTTCAAACTTCCCCTAATATATTCATTTCTCAAAAATTAATATGTTTAATAATAATCTCCTACATACAGACGGAATTAACAATACTGCAATCTTATTCGTTTATTTATTAGTCCATTATCATTTAATCTTACATTACTAATATCTTCAAGTCAGTATATTGCGTATTACACGCAAATAAGAGGGCTCATTTGAGTCTTGTTACTAATCTGGCATGTGGGCACAAGTTCTTGAAGTAGACACAAAAACTGATAAATTTACTCAACGAAGTGCCTTGTTAGTGTATTGGTCACAAGTGCTACTGTTAAACGGGATATTTTTATATCGATTCGCAGGTCAGGCTTTTTTTTTGAGGTGGAAAATCATCCAGTAACTTGCAAATCAAGTACTTGCTTTGGACTGGCCTGTTGGTCTAGTGGTTAGTGGCCCTAACTGCTATGCTGGAGGTCGTATTCGATTCCCACCCAGGACAAATGCTTGTGTAATGAGCATGATCACATTTGTTCTGCGTCTGGGTGTAATTTATCTAAAATACCTATGTATGTATTCAGAAATATTTCAGTATGTTTATCAGTTGTCTAATACTCACAACACAAGCTCTGCTTAGCTTGGGACTAGATGACGTTGTGTGATAGTTGTAGAATATTATAATCTTATGGATCAGAAGCGTATTTAAGTTTTTAAAAAGAAAACTCAGAACAACCTACAAGTATTTTAATAATTTAAAATGACAAACAATCAAAAACCGTTACACCAATACAATTCAAAATTATGAAGCCTAAATCACGTCCGTCGCATCCGAGCTCCCAAGCAAAAGAGACAGAGGCAAGTCCGCACACCGCTCATGGTGTGTTGCCCGCTCTACTTGACAGCGTCATCGCTGTCCCGTATGTCATCGCCTTCTCAGCTGTCAAATCCTCTAAGACGGCCTTTCCTGACAGCTGAACGTCCTCGTCAGCCTGACTTCTCGGTACAGGCTCCTCATCGGTCTGTTTGCCATTGGATGGGTGGTCCAATGGGTCTCCATGCGCCTGATCATCATCTAAAACATGCCAAAACAAACAGAAACAGTAAAACATTCTGAAAACTTAACTTTCAGCTACCCATTGGAATGAAGCTGCAAGCGATACATCAAGCAGTAACATTAAAATAGGTAGGAAGCGATCCGTTAGCTGCATCACCAATGAAAGAGTTCCGGACCTCAATCATTACCGAAACAGTCAACAAAGTCGCCTGGATACCACTATCGGGGTTTCAGAAACCACTGGGATAGGACTGCCACTGGTCGGGGCAGGGGATAGGATAGCCAAATGTCGAGGTCATAGGTAAAACACTGCCACCGGTCGGGGTAGGGGATGGGACTGCCACTGGTCGGGGCAGGGGATAGGACTGCCACTGGTCGGGGCAGGGGATAGGACTGCCACTGGTCGGGGCAGGGGATAGGACTGCCACTGGTCGGGGCAGGGGATAGAATAGCCAAATGTCGAGGCCATAGGTAAAACACTGCCACTGGTCGGGGCAGGACAACACTACCACTGGTCGGGGTAGGACAACACTGCCACTGGTCGGGGCAGGACAACACTGCCACTGGTCGGGGCAGGACAACACTGCCACTGGTCGGGGCAGGACAACACTGCCACTGGTCGGGGCAGGACAACACTGCCACTGGTCGGGGCAGGACAACACTGCCACTGGTCGGGGCAGGACAACACTGCCACTGGTCGGGGCAGGACAACACTGCCACTGGTCGGGGCAGGACAACACTGCCACTGGTTGGGGCAGGACAACACTGCCACTGGTCGGGGTAGGACAACACTGCCACTGGTCGGGGCAGGACAACACTACCACTGGTCGGGGTAGGACAACACTGCCACTGGTCGGGGCAGGACAACACTACCACTGGTCGGGGTAGGACAACACTGCCACTGGTCGGGGCAGGACAACACTGCCACTGGTCGGGGCTGCCTCTGGTCGGGGCTGCCTCTGGTCGGGGCTGCCTCTGGTCGGGGCTGCCTCTGGTCGGGGCTGCCTCTGGTCGGGGCTGCCTCTGGTCGGGGCTGCCTCTGGTCGGGGCTGCCTCTCGCCACGCCACCGAACTATGTGTTCTGCGGCGGTCTGCATCTTCTTTCCATACCAGCCAGCAAGCAGCTCGAGCTCGTATCGGTCAAGTGGTAGCGCTCGTACTACCACGTACAGGGCCACGCATTCCGTAGTCCAGCTTCCCAATGCTCTGCGAACCTTTACTCATAAACACGAAATTACCGACATCAAATGTGCACGGCTAACAATGACGCTCGTTGGCGTACGTGTCATGCCACTGCTAATTTCAACAAGCAGCTCAGAAGCCCTATATCTTCTCAGCGTAAGAGAGGCTTCTTGGTTGGGCTGCGAGTCGTCCAGGGCAACGTCTGGCACGAGGGACTTCTTTGTATGACATACAAACAACAGTGTCCGATATATTTCTTAATAAATGCACTTAATCCAGGGAACTAAAAACGATGCAGCATAAACTCATTCCTACATATATGATCGTGGTCATCTTTAGGAATAAAACAAAGAAGACGAGTGTCTTCACCAGTTAGTTGCAATACAACAATTCGTTCTGTATGAAAAATCGTGCACTAATTCAAAAACAATCGGGACTCGGCGCCTCCGCGTGGATTTACTAAAATAGCAACAACTCGCTTTCGTCTACCCTCATGTTCCAGCATTAGATGGTTTCGGAGAATTAATTAATGCTTCAATTTTACTTGAGCTCGGCCGTACCTGACCATGCCTAGTAAATCTGTCCAGATATTCTAACTCGGCGTTTGAATCAACGACGACAGCGCACTTACGATCGTATCCGCAGCGTCAACCTCCCGCGGAACCTCAGGGGTCGCGGTCCTAGTAGTCTCCAGAACAGGTGTAACAGCTGCCTCAGCAACTACCGCAGTCCTCAACGGCGGCGTATAGCACGGATGCGACGTCGTGGGAGTAGCGTTTGCCGGCAACCGTCTCTCTAACGCATTTAATTGTTCCAGTATTACATTCAAAGGATCACGACATGGGCTATCCCGGCGCCCGTAAGAACTATTACGGCGCCTACACGGAATTTTAGACTTCTCTGACCTCTCATTACAACGCCTAGGAGATCTACTTTGTGACACACTATAACGGTCTCGACGCTTGCTATGAACATCGCGAATCGTCACGGTGATCGCGAGAATTACACCTAGGTACACGCGGTGTGCCCTCACGACTCGACATAACTATAGCTGCAAGCTACGTTAGTTACTTCATTACTAATGAGAACACAAACTAAACTTGAAAACAAAAAGAAAATAATGACCAAGATGTGTTATTTGAAAATTACACTAAAACGGTTAAAAGATGGCGAACGAACTAGATCGCGTGAATTTAAACGAATCCCACTTCTGATCTTATGGATCAGAAGCGTATTTAAGTTTTTAAAAAGAAAACTCAGAACAACCTACAAGTATTTTAATAATTTAAAATGACAAACAATCAAAAACCGTTACACCAATACAATTCAAAATTATGAAGCCTAAATCACGTCCGTCGCATCCGAGCTCCCAAGCAAAAGAGACAGAGGCAAGTCCGCACACCGCTCATGGTGTGTTGCCCCCTCTACTTGACAGCGTCATCGCTGTCCCGTATGTCATCGCCTTCTCAGCTGTCAAATCCTCTAAGAATAATTTTTTCATTAATCACTTTTCCCAAAATAAGGTGGAGTCGGAGGACTTTTACTGATTAAAACCACATCTGTGTCCTTCAGTAACTCTTTGCGTTTGATTTTCTTTTTAGAAATTCCCCCCGGCCCTAGCGGGCATTGTCTTTACTGGGCCCCTACGGTTACCGGACGGCCGCACGGCCGTTAGCTTTCCGGTGAGGACTTGCATCATAGGGAGGGTGAGGATACCACGACGCCTCTTCATCCACTTCTCAAAGAGGAGACTTCCCGTCAGAATTATGGCGTGCTTTTCCCGGGTCCTGACCCAACAGAGAGTTATTTTTACTTTACCTGTAAAGTAAAAATATTTCAACCTTACCCTTCGGCACAATAAAATCGCGATAATACGTTATTGCTATGACATATAAAAAGTAAAACTACAAAATTCTTTTAACTTCAAAAATAAATTAATTAACCGAGTCATTTAGGAAATTCCTTCAAAAGAATAAGACCTTAGTCCTCTTAAAGGTATTACTCGCAGCTTACGGGATCCTTTTCAGTGAAGTTCGACCTCCGACCTCCTTGCTCATCTGTCGTTGCATTTTTGTGACTTCCCAAGCGCTCCCAACTGATACTAGAAATATTTAGAGTGAGAGACTTATCTGATGAATACTGTGGCATAGTATGTGATAAAGATGGTTTTTTTTTTTTTTTTTATTGGGTAGGAAAATCATCCTTATGACATCCCCGCTCTTGGGCGGAACAGGAGATAGTGTCAGACTCTTACTGACTAAAAACCCACTCCTGTTCCTTCATTGCCTTCGTCCCAGGGCCCCGGGTTCCGCTTTCACACTACCCGTGGCCCCAGTAGGCTTCGACCCTGCTGGGCCCCTACGATTTGCTGACATCTCCTTGAGGCGCGCGTGGAACAGTACGCGCCGTCGACGACTTGGGCTCGTTCCGGACGGTTACCGGACGGTCGGAAGGCGAGCCACCCATTGCTCGCCGTCCGCAAGCCCGCGCCTATGGTGGCCGGAAATAGAAAACGGAATCCCGGCGGCGGCGGTTGGAGCGTAAGGACCGTTGCCGCAAGCGATCGGCCGCCTCCTTTGCTAGCATTACTGCTTCGCAGAAGGAGGCGACCGCCTGCCACTCCTCCTCGCTCCGGACCATGGCCTGTACCAAGGCCCGGCGCGAGAGATCGCCGCTGCCGATCGCCCCCACGAGGACACGGCGTTGCTCTGCCCAAGCGGGGCACACCTCCACCGTGTGCTCTACCGTGTACTCCGGGTGGGCCACACAGTGGCGACACCCGGGCGTCGTTTCCGCACGAATCCGGTGCAGGAACCTCCCGAACTTACCGTATCCGGTGAGAACCTGCGTCATGCGGAATGTGAGGACGCCGTGAGGTCTTTCCAACCACGCCTCAAAGAGGGGACTTACTGATGTGATAAAGATGGTTGGGATTATAAAATTGTATTTAAAGTTGTTATGTGTGTAAGGCCTGTCTTTACTTTTATATATAGTCTTAAAGCATTCCTCGATGAATGGGCTATCTAGTCCTTAAAGACTTTTTTGATTATAAACAGCAGTTTTTGGGATTAGCACGTTTAAACAAACCAACTCTTCAGCCTTATAATATTAGTGCCTAGATTATTATTTCTATAGATTATATTTGGGGTGCAACCCAAACACACGATACGACGTGACTTACGACTCGCAATGCGAAGTTGTGACTTCATAATCATCTTCCTGCCCTTGTCCCATCTTATTTGGGGTCGGCGCAACACATTTTTTCTTCCATTCTATCCTGTCAACCGTCATGCTAACACTAATCCATCCATCTTTTCTTTGGCCTCCCTCTCCCTCTCCACCCATCTACATGTATACTCATAACTCTTTTAGTAACATGCGTTTCATCTCTCCTCTTTACATGACCATACCAAGTCAAACGATTCCTCTTCAACTTTTCAGTCACTGGCGCCACTTTCAAACTTCCGATGCGATATTGTGACTTATATCAGTTTATTAAAAATTTCAGTAAACTTAGTAACTTTTTTTCTATTTCTAGCACCTAGTATATATATATATATTCTCCCAAGCCAATTTCGGCTACAGTGACTGGATTCTGAATAGTGCAACTACGATATACGATCATGTGCTCTGATATGACTAATAAAGCCTCTCCTTGCTGTAATCGTGCGTGCACAGTGTGAGCACGTTAAAACACCATTGTTGTATAGGTATTGGATGTTGGAGGGCGGCTTATTCTTGATGGTATCTCGCCTGAAGTCGAGATCTCTCTTACGTTGTTCTTCAAAGATAAAGACTTTCTGTTTAATTAAACGTCTCCAACCAAGTCTATCTTTTGCCACCTCCTCCCAGCGAGAGGGGTCTATATTGCATTTCTTCATATGTCTTTTCTGAACGTCTTTATAGCTGAGGAACTGGCCGCCTTGTTTCCGCTTACCGTCCTTGAGTTCAGAAAATAAAATGCGCTTAGCTACCCTGTCATCAGGCATCCTTACAACGTGACCAGACCAGCGTAGCTGACGACGCATTAGATAGGCCTCAATACCACAGACATTAGCCCTACGTAGAACATCAGTGTTCCTAACACGGTCAGACAATTTGATGTTCAAAATGTCGCTGAGGCACCTAAGGTGGAAATGTTCTAGCACCTATATACGAAAATAGTCTCTATTACCACCACAAATTTTACCTGCCATGTAGATATTTTTCCATCACATTACCGTTGGAACATGCAATTCGCGAAACCTCCGGGAGTTAGGAGGCTTCGGCTTTGAGCACCGGATCCAAAGAAATATACGATCATTTTCTTTTCGTATTCACTGCTAGGTACGTTAGTTATGACGATATTTTATGGGACCAGTTACTGATCAGACTTATAAGGATTAGGACAAATTTTGACTTTAAAATCTGCTTTAATTTTTCAATGGAGTAAAGTTTGGGTTTCGTCAAATTATTAAAGCTCAGGTACTTGTGTATTTAGATAATGGCAAAATTAATTGTAAACAAAGCAAACAATTGTAAGCCTTGTGCACAAGCGTAGGGTAGTCAGCCTTTCGATGTTTTACAGGTTGCAATTTAGAGAATGTGCACGGGAATTGTATGACTTGATTTTGCCATCTCATTTCTAACATCGGACAACCCGACGTACGGCAAGTATCCACCCTTACGTTGTTGAAATCTCTACGGCCCGCACTAATCGTTTCGCCTCGTCATTTATACCGCGTACATCGAAGGACTGGAACAATTTGCCTGTACGAGGTCCTCCCATCCGATCATAATTTGGGTGTCCTCAAGGCAAGAATTAATAGGCTCTTAATAAACTAGTGCGCCTCACCATCAACGATTTCATCACTGCTTATCATCAGGTGGGATCGCAGTCAAGCACTACTTTATATCAAATTTAGTAGGTAACGATTAAATTATTTAGAATCATTATTAATAATAGATAATGAAGTGTAGCTTTGTCACAAACGATATACTATGTACGACACAAAATTTAAAAGCATACGATCGATATAGTTTTGACTTATTGCCTAAACTATCTCGCAGTTGGTAAGTGTTCATTTCACTTCATAAATTAATAAAGAAAATTATAATAAAATTCTTTTTAAAATTTTCACTCTTTTAATCTGTTTTAAAAACATAATATTCAAATGCATTTTTATGGTACCTATCGATTGAATAACCATTTTCTTTTTTTTTTTTTGTAGTTTATGAGCCCTTTTTAGATCAAATTGAGACACTTTTCAAAAACAGTTATAACCCAGAATTATTACAACCTACTAAAATTATTCTTATTGTTGCAACCCAGAATTAGGCTGCGACTAAAACACCGGTAACTTTATAAATATTGAAGTAAGTTTTAAAGAATACTAAATACAACATATCCTTTACAATTCTGTCATACAACATCAGAAAAATGAAGAGAGCAGTGAGTTAGTGAGTAATGCCCAAGTGACAGTAGCTGGTCGAATGGCACTCGTTAGACTGAGTCGAGTGCCTCGTTAGCTCGTGTTAGAACATTTGCATTTGGCTGTTGAGGCTAGCAGGTCAGCGGTGTGAGGAAGGCCGAATAGAATCTCAAGGGAACTGTTGACTTGGGAAAAGAGATGCTCATAAAGAGATATCAGTGAGGATATACCAAGTTACATGATTAGTTTCATGAGTCACATGCACAGGTGCACTGCCCTACTAAACCAAAGTAGGTATCTCAAATTTTTTCAGAAATTCCTTTTTACCCAACTATGGCAAAGCCAAAGGAGGGTTTTTTTTATTTATTTTTTTATTGGGTGGGAAAATCATCTTATGACGTTCCCCGCTCTTGGGCGAAACGGGAGATAGTGTCAGACTTTTACTGACTAAAAACCCACTCCTGTTCCTTCGCTGCCTTCGTCCCAGGGTCCCGGGTTTCGCTATCACACTACCCGTGGCCCCAAAACGCTTCGACCCTGCTGGGCCCCTACGATTTGCTGACATCTTTTTATGATTTTGACAGGCTATGTATATATGTATGTGAGTATATTCATCTGTTCCCTTATAGCTCCTAATCTACTTATTTGAACTCGACGTATGAGGTATCGTTAGAACCGTCTTCACTGTCCGCTGAACATAGGCTACGTGACGTGTCACAGAACTCGATATGGCGCCTTGTAGCGGACAAAAAGTAATGTGAAAGAAATAAAAATGGAGATAAATACGCCGTGTTTGGTATCATTTGAAAGGGCTTCACTTGTAAATTTCCAAAATATTGTTCAAATTCAAAGTGACGCCCTCTAGCGGACAAAAAGTCATGTGTTAAATTTAACACCAAAATAATTTAAATAAAAATAAAGTAAAACACTAAAACGACTACGTAAAAAAAACAACGCGGAAGAAGCATGAAACAAGATTTTCATACTTCGAACAGAACAAAAAGAAAATCTTTAGTCACACGTTATTAAAGTGTTTCGGTTGGTTCTACCTATAACGTGTGACTGCGGTTTTTCTTTTTGTTCTGTTCGAAGTATAAAAATCTTGTTTCATGCTTTTTCAGCGTCGTTTTTTTTGACGTAGTCGTTTTAGTTTTTTACTTTATTTTTTTTTGTTCATCATAGTACTTGTACTTAAAACACTTTTCATCACAAGGGTTACTCGAAAAACCCGTATCTTGATTGAAATAATCCGTACTTAGTCATATTATAAATGCAAAAATAACTCTGTTTGTTTCCGTCGTCACGCCCAAATCGCTAAACCGATCTTAATAGAATTTAACTTAGGATATTTATATTAGAATTAATAACTCAGAATTTATATTAGTCTAGAACATGAAAAAAAGACTTTAGATACTTTTTATCAACGTAACAAGCCAGTGAAGCGGTGATTTGATGCTTTTGTTTAGTATACGTTACAAAAATGACGTCAATCGCGATAAGGATATTCAAAATATAAATCCAAAATATTTGGAATCGGGTAATTGAAATGTTACGCGGACACTTTTATACATTATAAACTATTGACATATCGATTCAAAAACCTTGCAATAATTATATTATCTCTCATTAAACAACATAACCACAAATGTGTGGGCAGGTCAAATTGCTTGTAGAACGGATGGTCGATGGGGCCGAAAGGTTCTAGAGTGACGACCGCGCACTGGAAAACGCAGCGTTGGAAGGCCTCCCACAAGATGGACCGACGACCTGGTGAGAGTCGCGGGACTGCGGTGGATGTGAAATGCACGGGATCGTTCGTTGTGGCGTCGCTTGGGGGAGGCCTATGTCCAACAGTGCACGTCTTTCGGCTGAAATGATGAAACAATATAAAATACTAAACGGTAGGGGATGTTTTAAGTCATAGAAATGTTTGATTAGATGATCATGGCTTTGGACTTTGTAAAACATTGATATTATTATCATTATTGTCTGAGAAGAACTCTGAAAAATTATATTGCTAACTTTAAATAATTATGATAGTTTAGTTTATAAATGATAAATGATATTTATTTTGTAATTTTTTTTTCGTCATTTTAAACTAGATGAGGCCGGTGTTTTCTAGCTGACTACCCTGAGAAGAAACACCGAAACAAACTCAGGGGTCAAAGTATCTTTTAAAGTCCATACAGTTAATATGTAACTGTCAAACAAACATAATAAATTAACATACAATATGATTATAATTAAGAAGTAAATATATAATCAGCTCACAATTGTGATGGTGTTTGTGTCATCATCATCATCATTTCAGCCGAAAGACGTCCACTGCTGGACATAGGCCTCCCCCAAGTGTCGCCACAATGAACGGTCCTGTGCGTCTCGCATCCATCGTACTCCCGCAACCGTTACCAGGTCATCGGTCCACCTTGCAGGAGGCCTTCCAACGCTACGTCTTCCGGTAAGTGGTCGCCATTCCAGAACCTTTCGGCCCCAACGGCCATCCGTTCTGCGAGCAATGTGCCCTGCCCATTGCCACTTAAGTTTGGCGATTCTTCGTGCTATGTCGGTGACCTTGGTTCTCCTGCGGATATTCTCATTCCTGATTCGATCACGCAAGGAAACTCCGAGCATAGCCCTTTCCATTGCCCTTTGGGTGACTTTGGGTTTTCTGATGAGGCCCATTGTAAGCGACCACGTTTCAGAGCCATATGTCATTACTGGCAACACGCACTGGTCATAGACTTTCGTCTTGAGACGTGTTGACGTGGTGTTTGTGTATTTTATACAAACTATTCCAATCGCTAATGTAATGGCCTTACACTGTGATGGGTCGCACGTGCTCTGAAAGCCAGCCTCAATGAAAAAGGGAACGATGATTCAAGAAAACTGCACTCGGCGAGACGGGGCGATCCATTTACCCTTTAATTTTAATGATGTGTGTCCATATGTGAGATATACATACGCTAGATCTACTACTACAGTACTAATATTGTGAAAAGATTGTGTTGTTTGTTTATTCGTAATTCTTGGTTAGGAGCAGCTGATGGCCCAGTGGAAACGGCCTCATTTTTCGAAATCGTTGCTTGTAAATTCAAACCAAGCGCATTACTTTCTGTAATTTATTTCATTATCACTGCTCTTAAAACGGTGAAGATAAACAACGTGAGGAAGCCGACATGTTCTAAAACTAAAAATTCTAAGACATATGGCATCCACAAATTCGCATCAGGCTTTGTGGATTACGGCCCATTTCTTTTCGAGGAGAAGTGGTAGGTGGTCGACTCCTTCTGCGAAGCAGTTATGCTAGAAAAGGAGGCGGCCGATCGTGCAATTCAACGGTCCTCACGCCGCAACCGCCGCCGAGATTCCGATCCCAATTTCCAGCCATCGTAGACGTGGGATTCTCCATATAAATCGATTCATAAATAATGGAGTAACAGTAAAAAAAAAAAAAATTACCTAAATTAAAATATTCAACAGAAATGAGAATCTCCTCGTTTATTGTTCATCCAGATATCTTGTCCTAGTTTGACTCCAAACAAACTGACATTGAATCAGAAGTAAGGATTGTCTTGGGACGACCGACAGTCCGGTAACCGTCCGGACCGAGCCCAAGACGTCGACTGCGCGTACTGTTTCACGTGCGCCTCAGGGAGATGTCAGTAAATCTTAGGGGCCCAGCAGGGTCGAAGCCTACTGGGGCCACGGGTAGTGTGAAAGCGAAACCCGGGGCCCCGGGATGAAGGCAAAGAAGGAACAGGAGTGGATTTTTAGTCAGTAAAAGTCTGACACTATCTCCCGCTTTGCCCAAGAGCGAGATTTGTTATTAGATGATTTTCCCACCTAAAAAACATATAAACGGAGGTGCTTTACTTTCTGTAAGTTATTTCATTACCACTGCTCTCAAAACGGTGAAGGAAAACATCGTGAGGAAACTGACTTGTCTTGAAACCATAAATTTGAAGACATTAGCTTACCCGCACTGAACCAGTGTGGATTACGACCGATTTTCTCCCCAAGAGAGACATTATAAGGCTGATTGTGATGTTATGTTGGTTATTATTATATGTTACGTAAATATTTGTAGAAAATTGCTTAGTTTATTTATTAAGTTTTACGTGCCATATTATTTTTCTGCACCACCTTAACGTCGACTGCCTTAGGCATTAAGTCCGCCTTGTTTTTTTTTAAGTGTTATAAACTAGTGCTTAACTGTGATCCCACCTGATGGTAAGTAGTAATGCAATCGTTCTTGGTGAGGACACTTAAAGTATAATCGGGGACGGAAAAACTGCAGCAGGCAAGTTGTTTCAGTTTCTCGATGTTCGCGTATAAACGACGAGACGAATTGGTCCGGACCGTAGAGGTTTCAATAACGTAAGGGTGGACACTCGCCGTTCTTTATTCTTTATTCTTTATTGTACACACAATTTTATATTAACAATAAAAATAGGACAGTTGATGTACATAGGCGAGCTTAACCCACAACTGGGTTTTCTTACAGCAAACCATAAGATTTAGGAGGAAAATTTACAAATTATGAGGAACTTTAAATGTACAACAAATAAACAAAAAAATTAAACATTAATTAAATCTAACTTAAAATTAAAAATATACTAAACAGATATGTATACAGCACACTATACATAAACATTAAATATACAATAAATAAATACCTATAAACATACATATATATGGGTCATGTTGATAAAAAATGTTCCCTAATTCTTCCCCTGAAAACCTCCAACGAAGGGCTAGCTCTCAATGTATGTGGAAGAGAATTCCAGAGGCGCACAGCACGAACGGTAAAAGATCCACTGTAGCGACTTGAGGAGTGAGGAGGAAAACGAAGGAGAAGAGAGGATGATGAGCGACAAGGTTTTCCTCTCGGAACAAGATACTCAAAGCGTTCCCGAAGATACAAGGGGGAGTTGGGATTATGAAGAACAGAGAATAAAAAAGAAAGAGTGTGGCAATCCCGACGTTGCCGAATAGGCAGCCACTTCAATTGCCTTCGAAATTCCGACACATGGTCATACTTCCGAAGGCCAAAAATGAAGCGGATACACAAATTCTGCAGACGCTCCAGTTTATCAAGAAGATCCTCAGTCGCATCAAGGAAGCAGACATCAGCGTAGTCAAGAAGAGGTAGAAGAAGAGACTGAGCAAGAGTAACTCCCGTTCGTCGCCGTTCGTCGGGTTGTCCGATGGTAGAAATGAGATGGTGGAATCAAGTCATGCAATTCCCGCACACACTCCCCAAAATGCATCCTGTAAAACACCTAAATACGCCTTTGTACCATGTTACTTACTTGTGCATAAATCGCGACGGCCCACACAGACGGCTTCGCGGCCATCATGCGCAATCGGTGCGCTTCTATCACGCGCCGTACGCGCGACAGTTCCAACACCATCCAGCGCTCGCTGGCGGACCGGTGGAACTCTCCGATGCTGACTCGTGGATACGGCAGCATGCAGTCGTATCAATGGTAATTTTCCACCATCACCGGGAAGTTCACCCGGACTTGGTCACTTATTGTTTAGCGATTAATATTTTTTTTTACTAAGACTAGATAGATAGATAGGTATTCTTTATTGTACACCAAAAATACAATTTACATTAGGAAATACTAACTACTACTACTTTACTAGTTTGTAAGCTCACATTGTACTAACAAATGTGGATGTCATCGCTAGATGAATCTGAAATAAATAATATGTTATTATTTATAATAATAAAACATTATAATAAATAATATATTAAATAATATTAATAATTAATAATATATTATTTATTATTATAAATAATATATTATTAAAAAACATGCTCCTTCATATTCCTTCTCACCGCACTGGCTTCATGTCCAATTCATACGCTGTTTCCACTATAAAACTCTGGAATGTGCTTCCCCTTGACATCAAAAAAGCTGAAAGTAAGTTTTCCTCTAAGCGTAAAATTTGGAACTACTACTTGAAGTCCTCTCAACTTTAGTTTGGTCTTCGTCAGAATTATTATTAAGTTCTCTTAATGATTTGATATTTTTCATAGTATTTATTAGTTTATAATTTTAGCGTATATAATATATTTTATTATTATAAATTAATTATTTTTTATTTTATTTCTTTTCTTTTTGAATTATCTGTTATTTGTTTATTGTGTAAGCCTACCACAGTATTGTCTTTTTAACCCAAAGGTTGACTGGTAGAGAATGCCTTGTTGCATTAAGTCCGCCAATGTACCACTACTGTACATGAAGTTTAAATAAATAAATAAATTATTATTTATTATAATGTTTTAATAAATAATTAACATCTCAGTTTATCTAAGCTTTTTTGATATTAACTAAGATGAAAACTTAAATTATTTCCATCTCACAGCTAACCATGAAAATTTAAAGTAATTTCTGCATTTTCAGAGCGCACTGGATTCCAAGTACCATCCGGCTACAGTCCGTTTATGTTACCAACTACGGAACGTTAGTGACTGCTACCAACCGTTACATACGTCACATACTTACGACTCATATGTTTGCTGTAAACTTTACAGTTTGCTAGAAAAGTTAGTGGCTTTTTAGTAAAGGGAAAATTTGGTCTAAGTTGCTAAGAATTTGCAGTTGCAGTGGTGACCGAGTGGTAACGGCCCCGACTTAGGAATTGTAGGTTGCGGGTTCAAACCCCGCCGTTACTTAGTGTAATTTATTTCATCACTACAGCACTCAAAACAGTGAAGGAAAACATCGTGAGAAAACCGGCATGTCCTAGAACCAAAAATTCGAAGACATGTGACATCCACCAACCCGCACTGGGCCCGCGTGGTTAATTGGGAGGTCCGAGAGGAGTTGGCCGACTATGCTAAGCTGAGAAGTTGAGTGATTTTAAAAAGAAGGAGTAATGCTTGCTACGTATGAGAGGTAGCTTAAGACCTCTGAAAAGCTCGTGGTCACAAGCTTTTAACGCAATTAAATTGACGACCTAAACTGAACTGTTAATGAGATGGACCTATATAGGGTGTATAGCACCATCCCTCTTTTTTACTCGTACGCTTGACGCTTTAACACATCATTGTAAGGCCCATTGTACGTATGTAGATAGTTCAATTCCCGAAAGGAGTCGCGAAGAATTTTGCGAATCGCAAAAAAATATTTTTTTTTGTGACGTACCAAAAAATGTACTGTTTTGAAATTTATTCCTATATTTGTGCTATAAGACCTTGCTTTATACCAAATTTCAGGGGTCAACAGGAAGTACCCTAAGAATTTTGATTCCCTTAAGAGTCTCAAAATATAAGCTTTTTGCGACATAGACGGCTGTATCTTTTTTTTTCGGTAACTTAGAAATTTGAGTTTTTAACAGCTTCAAGGGACTGCAGATTTGAGTAATTGTTTTTAATTTCAACTGGATACCGATTTGCTTCCCGAGATAAAGAATGACAGACAGACATACAGATAGACAGACGGACAACAAAGTAATCCTATAACGTTTTTTTTTTAAGATGGAAAAGTCATCCAATAACAAATCCTGCCGCCATGGGGGGAGTGGGAGATAGTGTTGAACTTTTACTGACTAAAACCCACTCCTGTTCCTTTTTTGTCTTCGTCCCAGGGCCGCGGGTTTCACTTTTACTTTCAGTTGCTGACATCTCCCTGAGGTGTGCGTGGAACAGTACGCGCCATCGACGCCTTAGGCTCGGTCTGGACGGTTACCGGACGGTCGGACGGCGAGTCACACATTACTTGCCGTCCGCAAGCCCGCGCCTACGGTGGCCGGAAATCAGGATCGCAATCCCGGTGGCAATTGGGGCGTGAAGACCACACACACGCGATCGGCCGCCTCCTTTGCTAGCTTTACTGCTTCGCAGAAGGAGGCGACCGCCTGCCACTCCTCCTCGCTCCGCACCATGGCCCGTAAAAAGACCCAGCGCGAGAGAACGCCGCCGCCGATCGCCCCCACGAGGACACGGTGGTGCTCTGCCCAAGCGTGGCACACCTCCACCGTGATCCTATAAAAGTTACGGAACCCAAAACACTTTTTTAAACTAAATTTGAATTCATCATCTTCCATATAGGTTTTAAAAATACTTTTTTTTTATATTTAGATTGTGACCTACAAAAGATATTTTGATGTGTAAGCATCGAACACTTAGTCACAATCCTAAACAGATATCTCCCATAAAAATAAAATGTTTTACTTACTAAATAAACCATATACGAATACCTAAAACACAAACTCAAAGTATTTTTTATTTCAACAGCAAGTACCAACTTTTAATTTGTCAAACACTCAATTTAGCTATGTAATAAGAAAACACTGTAACAGCCAATTATTTTTGAAAGAGTAACTTTTTATTTTTCGCTGGTTCTTCTCCTTAACAAACAACCAATTACTTGAATCGTGCTTCTGATGCTGATATACAGATATAGGTTATGTAAAATAAATTAAATCGACTTTGAGTTAAGCAAAAAGTTGAAGATACAGATTTTTAAAAGACGATTTTTTTATATTATGTAGCATTTTTCAGGATGCCGTACCTAAGTCAGCAAAAAATGGAACACTTATAGGATGACTTTGTTATACGTCTGTTCGTGTTTCAAGACCCTTTTTCTCAATCAAACTTCTAAGTCAATATTATAAGGCCGTTTATGCTCCATTCATCAAAACCTATAGGGTAGTTCCGGTTGACCTAGAATCCTGAAACATGAAACAAGGTCTCATAGCATAAGTCATCATCATTTCAGCCGAAAGACGTCCACTGTTGGACATAGGCCTCCCCCAAATGTCGCCACAATGACTTATCCTGTGCGTCTCGCATCCATCGGATTCCCGCGACCCTCACCAGGTCATCGGTCCACCTTGTGGGAGGCCTTCCAAGGCTGCATCTTCTGATACGTGGTCGCCATTCCAGAACCTTTCGTCCCCATCCACCATCTGTTCTGCGAGCAATGTGCCCTGCCCACTGCCACTTAAGTTTGGCGATTCTTCGGGCTATGTCTGTAACCTTGGTTCTCCTGCGGATGTCCTCATTTCTGACGTGATCACGCAAGTAAACTCCAAGCATAGCCCTTTCCATTGCCCTTTGAGTAACTTTAAGCCTTCTGATGAGGCCCGTTGTAATTGACCACGTTTCGGAGCCATATCTCATGACATGACACACAAGGAAAAAATTACAGGAAAAATTTGAAACCTGTAAATTTGTTATTACGACAATAAAAATACAAATTTTTGCGACGCTAGAAATTTGTCGAGACCCTGCTTAAAACTATATAAAAATCTGACTATAAAACAGTACTAGATAGCATCTGTTCCGAGTCACGTTGAGGCGACACTCGACACCCAGTGTGACACGAGGCTAATTAGTCAGCACACATTAATTGTATACTTAGACCTGCTCTAGTCCCTGCGCCTGTCTCTACTGGGATGAGTTGGAGTCCTACAGGGCTGAAATATCAAGGATGATTTACAAATGAAATGAGAAACTGTTTCGTATTCATAGAGGTATGTGGAATGGAGTGTACAGTCAGGGGTCAAAAGTGCAGTTGCACTCTACTAATGCTACTAACATTTCTTTTTAAAAGAGTGTCCATGGTTTATGAATTATTTAATTTGTAGTTTAGCATCTAAAGTATTGAATAAACGACTTATGGATCATTAAACGTCTACTATACAGAAATTTTAGTCACTTTAACTTTGGTAAAGTGCAACTGCTCTTTTGAACCCTGATTATAAATAAAATTCCACCTCAGTTGAAAAGGGAGGATCCTCCGATCAGAAGGAAGATCTAGAAGAGCAAATGGTTATCGGTAGAGAAGTTCAATATTAGTCATATTTAGTTCCAATGTGCCGTCACAGATGTCGCTACATCGATCATAATACATATATTTTGCACTTTTTAGTGTTTTTTTTTCTACATTGAAGTCGCTTGTATTTTTTTGTAAAAAGTTTCTTATTCGACACTTTTTAGTTACGGTACCACAACAAAAAGTAAAACAGTCAAACTTAAAATCATCGCATATACGTATAAAAAAAGAAAATTTATTTGTTACGATAGTTCTGCTGTGATCCTATGAGGAGTTCCGTTCCATATCTTCGAAGTTCATCATCAGATCATAACAATATTTCTAATAATCGGATATACAATTGACCGAGAAATCGGTGAAAATACATTTTTTTTAAAATACACACAGCCGAACATAGAACCTCCTTCTTTTTGAAGTCGGTTAAAAATTGGTCAAGCCGTTTCGCAGGAGTTCGATAACAAACACCAGATTTTAATATTAGATATCGAATAATAAAATCGGAGTAGTTGGCGTTTCATAGTTTCTGCTTACCCCTATGGGAAATCAGCATGAATTTATGTATGATCTTCATCAATCTTTATCTTGTTAAATATTTGCATTCGGACTTCCGACATAAATCACCTTATTGGGCGGAAATCGGATGAGTTTTCTCGATATCCTGCATAAGATAGGAACCGCAAGTTTACGACATTTGAATATTCATTACAGAACTCCTACAGTTGCCTTAGTTCATGTTTTTTTTTTACGTTATGGCTAAGTAGCTTAAGCTACAATTTTTTTTTTCCTCAACTATCACAAAACGCCGTCTAGTCTTAATCTAAGCAGAGCTTGTGTTATGAGTAATAATACTTATATATTTCTAAATACACACATATCATTGATAAATTACACCCAGACACAGAACAAATGATCGTGCTCATCACACAAACATTTGTACTGGGTGGGAATCGAACCCACGACCTCCGGCATAGCAGTCAGGACCACTAACCACTAGACCATCAGGCCTGTCAATTAAGTTACTCTAAAGAGGTTTTATGATAGGATACTTTATGATATTCATCACTAAACATTTAATAACCTATACATGAACGGTTTTGGCTATGGAAATCTAATCAATTCAGCATTTTAGTAGAAATTTTATGACCTGATGAGAATATTTTAATGAAAACACGTTTGTCGATACTTCATCAAACCCATCATCATCATCTTTTGGTAAGTTTAAGCCTTCTGATAACGCCCATTGTGAGCAAATATGTTTCGATGTCATATTGCATCATGCAACGTCATAGAATTTCGTCTTAAGGTACTGGTATGTGCAACGACAAAATACCATACAGCTTCCCAAACACAGCCGAATTCAATATCGATGATTGACGTCTTTCTCGAAATCAGACAATTTATTTTCGATGGGAAACATTCAAAAAGCGTCCAGATTTTGGGGATAAGTCACAAATCACCCCGATGATCAAGATAGGCAAATAGAAGGGGCGCCATTACCTCTTAAAAGACCACTCTAGAACTCCCTTTGTAACACACATACACACACATGCCTGAGAAGACTACAACGGTCTTTTTTGAGCCTCATTGTGCACGGCAGCACGTGAGCACTGTGCCACCGTCTTCCTTGGAATCACTCGATGGTCGAGGTAAGTCCCCACACCGAGTGCCTATGGTTCCATCGCAGTTAGATATACCTGACTGGGTCATTTCTCCCAGGAAAATGTAATCGTCCACAATTTTGTGCATAGAGTGTTGATACTTACATGTTTACAATTCTAGCCACATGTTCAAACAAGACTAGAGCAACAAGGTAAAGATTGTGTTGAAGGCTTTGCCATAAGTCGATAATCCCCACTGGGTTAAAAATAATCGTTTAAAAGAAAAACGCCTGTAAATATCAGAACTAAGTAATTTTTAACAATTTCCCAAGAGAAGGCGCGTAATATCAAAATCCGTTGCACATTATAAAGCATGAGGCATCAACATAATATAATATGTGCTGAAGCAGGATACACTCATGAATAAAAAGATGCAATCCGCATCGGATACCAGTGGTTATTGCCAAATAGGATGGCTTTGTAGCAGCTATTTTAGCTCGATAAGCTTGGACTTGGGAGCTAGGATCGTGAAGGAAATAAATTGTGTTGCGAACTAAGTTTTCTTGACTAGAGGAAAAAACGTATGATACTTGAAGGAACTTTTTCATAACTCTTGCTGTTCCATTGCTTGGCACAGGCCTCCTCCAAGTACTTCCTGACATTTTATCTCTCAAAGAAACTTAAATTAAACAAATCATGCATGGCAGTATCAGCGCAAGTAGAACATAATACAACAGTCCGAAATCAAGTACTGGGCAGTTTCCCGAACTAGAATAATACCCATCTTTAACTTTGGGTGGTTCGTTGAGTCCAAAACTAAGGTAGCTGCTAAGGAACTTGGCGTTCTTCTAAAGTCAAGCGGAACTTTAGAGTGGGACAGCTTCTAATGTTGTACAAAGCAAAGGTCCGATCGTGTGCAGATTACTGCAGCCACAAATTTGCTGGTGCTGCAAAATACCATCTAGCTGCTTTGAACTTAGTGGGAAAAGGCATTAGCCTTTTCCCACTAAGTTCGGTGATCCAGATTTGGTTAAGAGCAATCTACGAAACTTGGAGCACAGGCTAACTTCGAGAAAGAGGTCAATCGTCGAATCCGACTTGGTTGGGCAGCGTTTGGGAAGCTGCACGGTATCTTCTCGTCCAATATACCACAATATCTCAAGACGAAAGTCTATGACCAGTATTTATTGCCAGTGATGACATATGGCTCCGAAACTTGGTTTCTTACAATGGCCCTCATAAGAAGACTTAAAGTCACCCAAATGGCAATGCTCGGAGTTTTCTTGTGTGAACACATCAGAAATGAAGACATCTGCAGGAGAACCAAGGTTAACGACATAGCTCGAAGAATCGCCAAACTTAAGTGGCAATGGGAAGGCACATTGCACGATGAACAGATGGTCGGTGGGGACGAAAAGTTCTGGAGTGGCGACCGCGTATCGGATGACGTAGCGTTGAAAGGCCTCTCACAAAGTGACCGATGACCTGGTCAGGGTCCCGGGAATCCGATAATTGATTCCGGTCATCGTGGTGACGCTTGGAAGTGGCCTATATCCCACAGCGGACGTCTTTCGACTGAAATGATGAATGATGGAGCATAGCTTTTCGATATTTTACAGGATGCATTTTGGAGAGTGTACGCGGGAATTGCATGACTTTTGAATCCACCATCACTTTTCTACCATCAGACAACCCGACGCATGGCGAGTATCCACCCTTACGTTGTGGAAACCTCTACAGTTCGGACTAAGCATTTCGCTTCGTCGTTTATACTGCGTACATCGATTGACTAGAGCAATTTGACTGCTGCGATCTTCCCGACCGATTATACTTTAGGTGTCCTCAAGACTAGAGTGAATAGGCTCTTAATAAGCTAATGCGCCTCACCCATCACTGCTTTCCATCAGGTGGGATTACAGTCAATTACTAGTCTATCCTAGATCCTCCCTTTTCAACAGAGAGGTGGTTGTACGGGTATATTCAGGTTCCACATACTTCTAAAATAGTACCTCCTTTTTTCACGTGCGAGTGGTATCCACTCGTATATGAATAGTATTTCTAATAGTCGTAATGAGCCGTTTTCTTCCACATGTAAATTCACAAAATCAAAGAGCATGTCTGCATGCAAACTTCTGTGTTCTATACCACCGGTCACCCAACGTCTTTTAAAGAATTTCGAGCTCACTCGATCCATCGTCACTAATCAATTTTTTTTTTTTGTCTTGAAAGGAATTATGCCCCAGAATAGGATTTACTTATACCATACATAAGACATTATGACACGGAAGAAAAATTATAGTGAAAGCTCCTGTATAATTTTTAATCCACGATGTAAAACTAAGTCGGAGCTGAACAAAATACTGGCAATCTAATCCGAACTTCATCCAGCAAGACTAGAAGCTGATTCGACCCCTCCATAATTAGAAAACACTGGCCAGCATCATTGGTTACACAGGGACTATTTAAAACGGGTCTTGGGTCAATCAATCCATTGACCCAAGACCCATTTAAAAACATAACCAAACAAATACTTGTTTGAGGCCAAATAAACACCCTAGAGACAAAAAAGTTTCCTAATCATTCGGACATTCAACTCGAACCCCTCTAGTTTTCCTCGTCAAATAAGGTCTAGTATATAATAAAGTCATTTACAACCGTATACTGTTAATACCGAATCATCCCATTCACCATAAAGAGTCCATTGATCTAAAAACTTTTACAAGTAAACAACATGACGAGGACTTTTTTAGTGTAAGTTCTTATAACTACTCCATCCTAAGGTTGTCTGGTAGATATCGCTGTAAGCGATAAGACCTCCATGGTACCCATAGATTTAAATTTCTGTGATTTTTTTACTTTTTCGTGTACTATAAAGTCTATTCTATTCTACCCTATTCTATTCTATTCTATTCTATTCTATTCCATTCTATTCTATTCTATTCTATTCTATTCTATTCTATTCTATTCTACTCTATTCTATTGTATTTCATTCTGTAACGAGATATTTTTAAGATAACATCAAAAACGGATCACTAAACTCACTAATATATGAGTATTTTACAGATCATAGAAATGTGAACATAAAATTTGTTTTTTATATGGTTTTGATGCATTTTTTATAGTAGATTGATGGTAAAATATGTGAGACATGCTTTGTTACACATATTTGCTTCCGAAGTTTATCATGCAGAAACTAATAACAAATAGTTTGTGACATTCAGTGATCTCGTAGCGTATATCACTAGTAGAGCTTTCGTAACCGGCTCCCAAAATAGGTAGGCTTCTTTATTACGAATCAATAACATTTTTCTCCGGACCACGTTTCTTAATGTACTTTTACATTTTTTGCACCAGTGAGTGAGACAATTTTCATTATCTCAGATTTTTTTCACTCTCTTTTACTTTTGACTTTTTATATGCTACTTCCTGGAATATTACCAAAAAGAAAGACTAACTCGAGGATCGAATCCAGAATCCTACTCTTAATTATAGTACTTTCGACATATTAGGCAGTAAGACTTCACTCAACATCAAAGTTACCATCTTCTAAAGTAGATTGGTTAAATCCGATCTACAAAGCCTCGAGCACAATCGCAGGGTACCCAGCCTATCGGTATTTCACAGGTTGCGCGTTTTGGAGAGTGCGTGCGGGAATTGCATGACTTGATTCCGCAATCTCCTTTCTACCATCGGACAACCCGACGTACAGCGAGTAACCACTCTTACGTTGTTGAAACTTCAACGGTCCGAATTAAGCGTTTCGATTTTTTGTTTACACCGCATACATCGAAGGGCTGGAACAATTTACCTGCTGCGGTCTTCCTGTCCAGCTTATAATTTAGGTGTCTTCAAGATAGATAGATTGATAGATAGATATTCTTTATTGTACACCAAAAATACAATTTACATTAGGAAATTAACATTAATAGGGTGTCACAATGGGCGGTCTTATCGCTAAAAGCGATCTCTTACAGACAACCTTTGGATGGATTTGACAGAGAAGGAGAAAAAAAGATACGCAGGTAGTTCGTGGTGTACTATTTACATATATACAATACATAAACTAATAAATTACATATAATACAAATAATATAATATATATATATATATATAATTATGAAAGCAAGGAAATGATGACTTTAATGACGATTTTTAAGAGGAAAGGTTTTTTGTGAAATTGTGAGTGTTTGAGCAAGGATAGATTGAATAGGCTCTTAATAAACTAGTATGCCTCATCATCATCATCATCATCATCATTTCCGCCGAAAGACGTCGTTGGACATAGGACTCCCCGAAATGTCGTCACAATGACTGCTCCAGTGCGTCTCGCAACCATCGGACTTCCGCGACCCTCACCAGGTCATCGGTCCACCATCAATAGTTGCATTACTGCTTACCATCAGGTGGGAGCGCAGTCAAGCACTGGTTTATATAAATTAAAAAAAAAAAGCTAAGTAACGTTAATCAAAAGTTAATATTTAAATGATAAAATACAACCGACTTCTGATAATTATACCATTATTTTTTCTAACATGTTTTTATTGTAGTTTAGGCATCGTCAGTTACGCTACCTCATAGCTAAACCTAATTAGTATGCAAGGTCTCTTATAAGGTACTTACAGAATATAACCATTGAAATATTAATTATTATTGTTGAGTAACTTCTGGCGGCTTTGCCTGTGTGAAAATTGGATTCTCCATACAAATCGATCTATAAATAACGGAATTAAGGTAAAAAAAACATACCTAAACTAAAATATTCAACAGAAATGAGAATCTCCTCCTTTTTTGTTCATCCAGACATCTTGTCGTACATGGGCTCCAGACAAAAAGACGGACGGACGAAATCCGACATACCAAGTTTCAACGTCTGTTAGGTGTGGGCTTATAGTTGGTGAGCAATGGGTAGCTCGCCGTCCGGCCGTCCGGTAACCATCTGGACCGAGCTCGAGTCGTCGACGGTACGTACTACAGGGTCGAAGCCTACTGGGGCCAAGGGTTGTACGAAAGAAAACTCCGGGGCCCTGAAACGAAAGCAAAGAAGGAACAGGAGTGGGTTTTAGTCAGTAAAAGTCTGACACGCTTTCGTGCACCACCCAAGAGCGCGAGAAGTCATTAGATGATTTCCCACTTAAAAAAAATATATATACTACTTATACACTCATCTTCCTAGTTTTTTTCTCAAATAACTTTCTTTTTTCGGTTGGAAAATCATCCAATGTCACCCTTGCTCTTGGGCGGAGCGTGATGGCTAGTTATCTCTTAGCTGCCAGTGCCTTATTTCAATTTCTATTTTTTTTAATATTTTTTTTTTCATTATTTATCTACATAGTGCTCACATAATAAAAGCGACAAGAAATATGTAACCAAGATTTATGAGACTCATAATATAATTGAAAACAGTGCCCATAGTTTCTTTCACACTTTTCGCCATAGCTTAAAAAAGAGAGAGCTTTGAAACATAAAATTTAGCTTCAATTTTTTTGACCGACCGACATTTTGATAATTCAAAGTGCCTGTAAATGGTCTATTTGAAGTAAACGTTTCTGATCTCTGATTTCTGATAAAATGTCACTTTATCCTTATTTGTTTCTTTATATCTTTTTCTTTAGCGTAACAAAGATACGCATCTTACAAAGTTATCGTTCCTTGTCTGTCTGTTGTTAATACAAACAAAATTATTGGAGACATAGTTAACAAAATAGAATTATGTGAGGCAGTTGTTCGCAGGCAGGAAATTGAATCCCGACCTTCGACATACTTCTGCTAAAACGGGAGGACCCGGGTGATTTACTATGGATTTATGTTCAGGCTTGTTTTGTTTGTATAGACTATACCAATTTTCAATAAATTCGTGAAGTATCTTCGTAGGTGCAATACAAATCGAACAAAGATGGGTGTATTATTGAAGAAATTCAAAAATTAATTGGTAAAAATCAAGTAAGTTTAGGAATTAATAATAATATAATATTCCACAATTATCACACAACGGCGTCTAGTCCCAAGCTAAGCAGAGCTTGTGTGATGAGTACTAGATGACTGATAAACACAATTATATGTTTCTAAATACATACATATCATAGATAAATTACACCCAGACACAGAACAAATGATCGTGCTCATCACACAAACATTTGTCCTGGGTGGGAATCGAAGCCACGACCTCCGGCATAGCAGTCAGGGCCACTAACCACTAGACTAACAGGCCAGTCAAGTAATTAAAATTTAGTGTTCATAAAAAGACCTTTGCTATGCTTTCTCCTATAGAAACAGTTCATCCTGAATTGTAACCTATAATAAACGGCCTAAGAGTCTACTACCATATCTGCCTATTGGTTTCATAGAAATTAGATAACATTGCTTACCAAAATCTTCACATAATGTGCCAATATATAAAAACCGGGCAAATGCGAGTCGGATTCGCGCGCTGTGGGTTTCGTACAAACTTACCTAAAACAGTTCAATTCCTGAATTGAGTTATGAAGATTTTTCCGATTCGCAAATAAAGTTTTTTTTTTCTGAGGTAACTACAAATTTACAGTTTTCCGATTTTTTCCTATATTTGTCAAATTTCAGGATTCTAGGTCTACGAGAAGTACCCTATGAATTTTGATTCTCTTTAGTGTGTCACAATATAAGTTTTTTAGGACATAAACGGCCGTATCTTTTTGTTTTCGTTAACTTAAAAATTTGATTCTTTCACAGCTACAAGGGACCGCAGATTTGAGTATATAGTTTTATTTTCAACTCGATACCACCCGCGTTTCCGAGAGATAAAGGGTCTTGACAGACAGACAGATGGACAACAAAGTGATCCTGAAAAATAAAATAAAACTAATAAATAATCTTTAAATGTAATTTTATGACATTGTTTTATACGTCATAAAATTAATAATTTAAAAAACCTTCATGACTTGAACGATGCCAAGAGAGAGCTGTTCAGGTGGCTACATATTGGTAGGACATTTGAGATGAATCGACACGAAAGATGAAGAAGATTGTAATTTTTAATAAAGAACTTACAACTACAAGGTATGGTAGTACCTACAACAAAACAACTAGAGATGACATCAACAAAAAATTACAAAAAAAAATATTTCTTATCTTAAGTATTTAACAAAGCTGGTAATGGTTAAACCTAAATTCTTTTTATTGGCATGCAGAACACAAAATTATTTTGCACGCTGCAAGCACATATGTTTTTTTTTTAAACGAATAATATTAACAATTAATTAGAATTATCTCTGAGAGATCGTTACATCGATGTAACTTTTCGATTTGGGAACTATCCCCAAGATTTTAGACTGTAAAGGGCAAATAAAGGAACATAGGTAGGTTTTAGTCATTAAAAGGCTGATACGTCCGAGGTGGAAAGTCACTACAAAATTTTCCACCTCAAAAAAATAAAAAATACCCAGTAAAAACAATTCTATAAGGCATGATCGTAACTAAAGTCAGAGCTATGTATACGATAAAATAAAAGTAGCGCAGGGAAGGAGTTGAAATGATGATTCACCGACTCCACTCGCCCTGTGAGACCGATTGTCAACAGATAAAAGATAATATGTCACCAAAAATGTTCTGATGCATTCATTCTTGCATTGTGTTAACCGCAAACGAATCCACGTTATCTTTACGTTAGATCTGATTACAAAATCTCTTTGAAGTTTACGTTTGCCACACCAAATCAGTCTCAGCAACATACAATGTTAAACTTATTAAAATCTTTTACTGAGTATCGACCTTCCATACAACTCGATGGTTGGAACATCACATGCATATTAATTATACAAAATCATTTGAAACAATGCCCACAGATTTTATTGCAGGCATTAAACTTATAATAAATCGTTAATTTAACATTCGTAAAGAGTTTGCAGTAGCTATATTTATTGTATGCTTAAATTTTTATTTTATAAATAAATAACATAAAGTATTGATAAAATGTTGTGCGTTAAATTGTATCGTGTATATACCTATTGGAAAATTAATGTTCACAGGTTGTATAAATAGCTAATATTTAAAAAATAAATTTAAGGAAAAAACACAATGACAATATTTATTTTATAATTGCTACTAATTGTACTACTTACATATATAAAAAAAAACACTAAACAAACAACAGAAGTACAATTTAATACTTTAATAAATAAGTACGTATAATAAACCAACTTCGTAGGTACATCATACTCATGTATGCAAAAACAAAACACACACAAGCGACGATACTTACTTCGAAGTACTCATCCATTTTATTGTTATCTGGTCATGATGAAAACATCAACGACAACAGACTGGAACAGAATGGGACTTAAGGTGAACATGGACAAAACTAAAGTCATGGTAAACAGCCATGTAGCACCCACTCCTATCAAGATCGGGAACTCTACACTCTAAGTTGTGGACGACTACGTTTACTTGGGATAGACGGTCCAGTTGGGTAGGTCTAACTTCGAGAAAGAGGTCAATAGTCGAATCTGACCCAGCTGGGCATCATTCGGGAAGCTGCGTGGTATCTTCTCGTCCAACATACCACAATGTCTGAAGATGAAAGTCTATGATCAGTGTGTTGGCAGTGTAGACATAAGGCTCCGAAATGTAGTCGATTACAATGGGCCTCATCAGAAGACTTAAAGTCACCCAAAGGGCAATGGAAAAAACTATACTAGGAGTTTCCTTGTTATTCAGCATGGCAATGCTAATTTCGAACTTATTGTCATCAATCGGATAAATTCAGTAGAAGATAGAAGACAATTCCCAGGTGTACTACGGTAACTCGGTAATACTACGCCCGACTCTGGAATTGCTGTCCCAGCTCTGAGCCACTTAAGAAAGATAAGTGAAGATACCTAAGTAGTCCTGCCATATTCTTCGTGATCTACCGCGACCGCATCGTGATTTCAGGGCACCAATTTTGTCGAGAACACCGCTTCATCGGCAAGCATGTTTTTTTTTTTTTTTTTTTTTATTGGGTGGGAAAATCATCCTAATGACATCCCCGCTCTTGGGCGGAGCGGGAGATAGTGTCAGACTCTTACTGACTAAAAACCCACTCCTGTTCCTTCGTTGCCTTCGTCCCGGGGCCCCGGGTTCCGCTTTCACACTACCCGTGGCCCCAGTAGGCTTCGACCCTGCTGGGCCCCTACGATTTGCTGACATCTCCTTGAGGCGCGCGTGGAACAAAACGCGCCGTCGACGACTTGGGCTTGGTCCGGACGGTTACCGGACGGTCAGACGGCGAGCCACCCATTGCTCGCCGTCTGCAAGCCCGCGCCTACGGTGGCCGGAAATCGGGATCGGAATCCCGGCGGCGGTTGGAGCGTAAGGACCGTTGCCTCACGCGATCGGCCGCCTCCTTAGCTAGCATTACTGCTTCGCAGAAAGAGGCGACCGCCTGCCACTCCTCCTCGCTCCGGAGCATGGCCTGAACCAAGGCCCGGCGCGAGAGATCACCGCCGCCGATTGCCCTCACGAGGTCACGGCGTTGCTCTGCCCAAGCGGGGCACACCTCCACCGTGTGCTCCACCGTGTCCTCCGGGTGGGCCACACAGTGGCGACACCCGGGCGTCGTTTCCGCACGAATCCGGTGCAGGAACCTCCCGAACTTACCGTGTCCGGTGAGGACCTGCGTCATGCGGAATGTGAGGACGCCGTGAGGTCTTTCCAACCACGCCTCAAAGAGGGGACTTACCGCCATAATTGTGGCGTGCCCAGCACGGGGTCGCGACAGTCGCTGTCGCCATTTCTCCATGAGAACTCGCCGGAACTCTGTCCGCCATGCCGCGACTTGTTGCGGCAGCGGAGTTTCGCCCCGGCGTTGCATCTCCATGCGCCGTTCGTGCATGAGTGCAAGGACTGTTGCCTCCAGTTCCCATGGTCGCTGGCAAGCAAGAAGGCTCGCCGCTTCGCGGGAGATCGTCCGGTATCCTCGCACCATCCGTATGGCCATGACCCTCTGGCACGCGTTCAGCCGGGCCGCCGGCTGCTTCCGCAGCCCCGGCGCCCACACCGGCGCGCCATAAAGGGCCATGGACCGAACGATCCCCGCGTAGAGCCTCCGGCAGGAGGCGTCTGGACCCCCAAGGTTGGGCAGGAGCCGCGAGAGAGCAGCCCCAGTCCGATTTAGTTTGGGAGCCAGACGTCGGAAATGCTCGTCGAAATCCCATCGGCTGTCGAGAACGAGTCCCAGGTACTTCATCGTTGACCCGACGCCGATGTGGACTCCTCCCACCGTTAGCCGGGAACCCGGTGGTGGCGCGTTCCGAGGGCCGTGAAAGCACATGGCCTCGGACTTGTGCAATGCCACCTCGAGTCCCAGCTCCTGGATCCTGCCAACGACCGTCGCGACCCCGCGTGTCGCTAGTTCGACCGCCGCCTGGTACGACTCTCCCTGCGCCAGGACCAGCGTGTCGTCTGCGTAGCAGACCACGCTGACCCCGTCAGGGAGGTCGCCGCGCAGCACGTAATCGTATCCGATGTTCCACAAGGGCGGCCCTAGTACCGATCCCTGCGGAACACCGCACGACATCTCTCGACGTTCTCACACCCCCTGGTGACCGGGGTAGGTTATGTACCTGTCTGACAGGTACGCCTCGACCACACGACAGAGGTAGTCGGGCATCCGGTGATACCGGAGTGCCCTCCCAATGCTACTCCAAGGCAGGGAGTTGAAGGCGTTGGCGATGTCCAGAGACACCGCCACGACACACCTGCCCTGGGCCACTGCATCCCCCGTCGTGAGAGCTCGCACGCACATGATGGCGTCCACCGTGGAGCGCCTCCTGCGAAAACCGAACTGGCCGTCCGCCAGATCCGGCCCCACCCGTGTTAGGTGTGCGACGAGGCGGTCTGCAATTACTCTTTCAAAGAGCTTGCCCACCTCGTCGAGCAGCACAATGGGCCGGTACGCGGACGGAGAGTCCGCGGGGCGCCCCGGCTTCGCGATAAGGACCAGTTTCCCCGTCTTCCAGCGAAGTGGGAACTGGCCCCTCTCCATACATGCGCTGAAGAGCCCTCTTAGTCGAGGCCCGAGAGCCTCCATGGCCAGGACCCATGCCTTCCCAGGCAAGCCGTCGGGTCCTGGGGCGGTATTTTTGGCACTCAGCCTTCGTACCGCCACTCTCATCTCTACCTCGGTCACCTCTGGAGCGTTGTCGTCGTCGTCGCCATCGTGGTCCGCGTCGGACACCGCTGGTGGCGGAGCCATGGGCGGGGGAGAGTGTTCCCCTCGCGTGGGGAACAGAGTGCTCACCACACCCTCCACGAGCTGGGGCCGGAGACTCTGCGTCAGCGGGGGAGCCCAGGGGCGGAGTTTGTCCCGTACCAACTTGTACGGGCGTCCCCATGGGTCCCCATTCAGAGTCCCCAGCCACACGTTGCGGGCCTCAAGTTTGGCCCGCCTTATCTCCGCTCGGAGGGTGCGCTTTGCCGCTCTGTATCCCTCGTACAGCTCCGCCTCTCTGGCCTCCGCATCCGCTGGACGGATGCGGCGACTGCGGTATCTGGCATACCGGCGTCGCGCGGCATTGCACGCGTTGCGCAGTGCCGCAATCTCCGGCGACCACCAGTATACCTGGCGCTGAGCACGTCCTGGAGGGACTCGGGGCATTGCCGCGTCGCAAATTTGCGACATGGCCTCCCGGAACCACTCTGCCTCGACGTCTATGTCGACAGGCCTGTCCGGTGCTTGCACCCAGGCCTGTACCGTCGCGGCTTCCAGGAGGAGCTCCCGGTCCATCTGCCTCAGCGCCCACCGCGGACCACAAGGGTTCTGTCGGACCGGCGCAATCGAGGTTTGGGCGGAGACGTCGAACCGGATGTACCGGTGGTCCGAAAACGTCTCCACCCCCTCCATAACGCGCCAGTCGACGACACGCGGCGACAGAGCGGGGCTGGCGAACGAGATGTCCACCACTGAGTCACCCCGCATCCGCACACACGTGGGGACAGAACCCCGGTTTAGGACGACCAGGCCTGTCTCCAGAGCCCAGTCCTCCACCATCCGACCCCGCTGGTTCGTGAGCCGGGAACCCCAAGCCAAGTTCTTGGCATTGAAGTCCCCGCAAACGACCACGGGGAGGGAACCAAACCCAGCGACGACGGCTTTCAGCTCCATTAGGGAGATGTGAAGATCGCCGAGAGATCTGCTCGGGGACAGGTAGACGCCTACCACTGCAATGTCCCCGAACCGTGCCGCCACGCAACCCCGTCCCCTCGTGACGGCCTCGAGGGTCAGGGTACCGGCGGCGGCCGACGAAATTAGGGTCACCGAGCCGTCCAAGTCCCGCACCCAGTCTCCCCTGGGCAGGACATTGTACGGCTCGGAGACCACGGCGATATTGATCGACCACTGCGCCATGCTCTGGAGCAACAGATCCTGAGCGGGGGCGCAGTGGTTGATGTTCGCCTGGAGGAGACGTAATAGGGTCGTTATTGACAGTCCATTACAGTCTCCTCCCGAGCCCCCCGTGAGGGCCCTGCCGCGGCGGGTGCGACGGCGACAGCGGCGGCAGCCAAGGAAGCGGCTGCGGCGGTGAGTACGTCCGGGTGGATGGGCCTCCGTACCTTGCCCTTGGCCTTGGCGGGGGGGTCGCAGGACCTGCCCCCAGCCCGGTGGTCGGCCGGCTTGCCTGCCGCCGCACATGCGTAGCAGTGCGGCGTTGCACGGCATTCGACGGCCTTGTGACCGGCCTGACCGCACTGGTAGCAGCGGTCACTGCGGTCCACCTCCGCGGCGCAATGGGCCCCCACGTGGTGCCCCACGTGGCAGCGGTAACACCGCAGAGGTCTGGGCTCCAGCAGTTTTACCTGCGCGGAGACCCAGCCCACCAAGAGCCTACGGCCTTCAGCCGTGATGGCTTTGGCCGCCGACACGGGGCAGCTGACCGTAACGGCCCGCATGCCCGTGCTGTCAGCACGGATGGTGCCAGCCCGCACTTGATCGGCCTGGCACCCTCCCGCCCTGACGACGGCGGCCACCACCTCGTCCACCCTGACGGAGTCATCCAGGCCCATGATGCGCACGTCTATGCACTTTGTGGGCCTGGACACTCGGACCTCCTCAGCGTCTATAGACGCCCTGATCCTTGCGGCCAGGGCGTCCGCGGCAGAGCCGCTGTCCGCACCAGGGACCTCCAATATTCGGGCCCCGGTTGCGGTGCGCCTCATTCGGAAGCCCTCAGTGGCTCCGAACTCGCTAAGGTGGCCCACCACCGCCTGCTTCGCCTTTTCCATGACGGCGTTGTACGTCACGCCCTTCTTTTCCGCAGCTGGCTGTAGTGTAATCACTACAGCTGCGGAATTCGGGGCGCGAAGCCTGGCCGCCATGGCCCGCTTCCTGCGCTGCTGTCGCCGCTCGCGCTTTTTTGCCGCTCTAGCCGCCTTGCCCGCCTTCCTGCTGGCGCCGACGACCGTCCATTCGGCGCCAGCCGAGGGTTCTTCGGGCAGGGGAGGCGGCAGGCGCGGCCTAGTCGCCGCCGCCGCGGAAGGCCCCGCCGATTTAGCGGCAGGCACCGCTCTGCCTTTCGGGGGAGGGGCAGGTTTCCCCTGCCGCTGCTGCTGCTTGGCCGCCGGGACCGGCCTCGCCGGCTCCGACACCTGGGCTCCACGCCCGGTCTGCCCGGACGGGCCCGCTTTGGGTGCAGCAGCTGCGGCGGCGGCAGCGTAAGTAACCGCCTTTTTCAGGCCGGAGGCCGCAAGCGGGGGGCGCAGGACAATGCCCTCCAGGACTGCGAATTGCCGCTGGACTCGCTCCTGGAACTGCTGCTGCTGCTCCTGTTGCTGTTGCCGGAAGGCAGCCAGCTCTTGCCGCAGCAGAGTCAGCACCTCGCTCTCCATCTGGGGCGAGGGCTGGGGCCGACCCTGCCCCTCCCTGCGTCCTCCTTTTGGCGCCACCTCATGGCCAGCGCCCCGGACACTGGCCAATTCTGCCTCGAGCCGCTCAACCCTCTTGTTGAGGGATTTCCTGAACGGCTCCAGGACGATACCCAGTGCCTCGGTGATGGAGGTCATGGCCTGGGAGATGGACCGCCTCTTGGCGACCCTCTCCCTCTTCTTGGCCACGCCCATAATGGCAGCTGCCACGACCGCCGTAAATCGGTTCAGCGCCTCCTCCATGCCTTCCGGCTCGCTGCCAGAAGGCTCCGGCTCTGAAGGGCTGACCTGGGCACTGCTTGCCCCGGGGTGGCGCCCCTCCCTAGCAATCTTTAAAGACCGCTGGGTCGCCTCCTCGGCGGTGGGCTTCCTCCCTTTCGTCATTCGGCCCGCACCTCGTCCAGCAGTGGAGATTTTGCGGGCCGAAGCTCCACGCCCATCGTCGGAGGACGTCCTCCGGCCGTCCCCGGATATGGGACGCTTGAGGAACCGGTTCCTCTTCTTCTTCCTGGAGGTGGCCTCATCCACCTCCATTCTCTCCGAGTTGAGCGAAGACGCGGCATCTGAGTCCGACGCCGTGTCTCCGCTCACCTCTCTGAGGCCGAAACGCCTGCCAGCCTCTGAAGGACCCACCGGCGCAGCGGACGTGCTGGGAACAGGTCCCAGGGACTCCGCGCTACCGGTGGGTGAGCCACCCTGGCTCCGTGCGTCCACGAGGGACGGTAACAGGTCCCTAGGGGACCTGACGCGCTCTTTGCCCCCCCCAGAATACGAGGGGCAGCCCGAGCTCTGCTCGGGGAGGGATTCTCCACCTGCGGTGCAGGCGGTACCCTCCTGGGGTAGTTCTATTTTCTGAGACGCGTCCATAGGGGTGCTGAACACAGCTTTGCCTTTTTTTGTGGGGTGGGGTCCCCAATAACCACGTTCGCCATCGTGGTCACGTCTGATAAGCAGACGCGTACCCGAGGCGAACCCACTCTCTCAAAACCACTGTCCAAAAACACCAACAGCTGTTGGTGCCGATGCTTCTGGACAGTGCACCCTCCGTGGCGGTCCGTCTGGACTCCGCCTGTGTGTTCCTCTTGGTCTGGTCTCTCGCTTGAGGCCTTCCGGCATGAGTAGCTCTACCGGCATAGCCCTCAAGGTCATAAAGACACGCAAGCCCCACCACGGCGACAACGTGGGAACACGGTCGGTGGGGATCGGCAAGCATGTTAGTTAAATGTTTAAAAAAAAAAATATTAAACCACATAAAATTGCCCAGACTAAGAGCCGACCTCGACATAATTTGCAAAATATTAAGCGCGTAAGAGCTACAGTAGACATTTTTCATGTCCCACCTCAGCCTTATGATATTGTCCTTCAAAAAACTTCATGTTCGAAGGAAAATTTTCACAATAACTTTGTAAAATAACATTCTTTGGACATAAAAGGCACATTGTAGGGGCACAAAAGAAACTAATACAGAATGCCATCAAAATTATGAACGCGGCAGGGTTTATGTGCCTCAATTGTAAACTTTTTGTAATAAAATGTGGTGTGTTTTTGTACCTGAACTAACAAATAAAGAGGAAAGTCTATTGCTAAATTTACTACTATGTGTACTGAAATAATGAATCGTTTTGGGGACGCGATAATGTAAAAACCATTATTTATGGAACGATCAGTAATAAAATTGGAACCTCATTTTAATATACAGTGTAGAACACCTATCTACACACTATTAGAACTGACATTTTCATACCTAATTTCAATATTTGCCAATCACGAGTTCCTTGCGTGATTGCTACCGGCATGAAGATATTTGCAGGAGAACTAAGGTTGCTGGCATAGGCCAAAAAATCGCCAAGCTTAAGTTGTAGCGGACAGGGCAAATTGCTCGTAGAACAGATGGTCTATGGGGCTGAAAGTTTCTGGAGTGGTGACCGTACACTGGGAAATGCAGCATCGGAATGCCTCCCATAAGGTGGACCGTTATTTGGAAAAAAACTTGGCCTTGGATTTATGCAGAGCCACTTTGAGTCCAACTGCCGGAACCCCGAAAAGAATGTCGCAACCCCGCGTGCCGCTAGTTCGACCGCTGTTTGGTGCCCCCTGCATCAGGACTAGCGTCTCGTCCAGCAGGGTATTAAAAGAGATGTCCAGAGACACCGCCAAGATGACTCTATCCCGGGACACAATCATGTGCGTGCAAGCCCTCACGATGGGACGGGCTCGCACGCACATGATGGCGTCCACAGTGGATTATTTAACTGATTTTAGCCGAAAGCAATATATGTCCACCATACATATTAATTTCGGATAACACTTGGAACTTTTGCCTGTACTTGTAAAATAGAACAATAAATTTTTGTTCTAGAAAAAATACCTATATTTAAAATGCACCAAAACAGGTGGTTCTTTATTGAGACCCTTCCCCTTTTTCCTGAGGATTCCGTACAAACTTACCTATGTTAACATTTCAATTCCCGAATGGAGTCTCGAAGATTTTTCCAAATCGCAAAAAAGTTTTTATTGTGACGTAACAACAAATTTACTTGAGAATAGTTATAAGTACTTAAAAACCACATATATATGTTATTATTTGTCAATGGATGATTTCCTACTTAAAAAAACAAGGTACATCAGACTCTGTTTTCACTCGTCGTCAACATCGAGCATGGTTTCAAAGCTTATTACTTAATCTAACGCAATCCAACGCAATCTTTGACCAAGAAGCAACAGAGAGAAAACGCCGGAAAACTCTGTTAGAATTCGGTAATTACATGATTTCCTCAAATATTTCACAAAACTTGTTCTAGGAAATACGTTTTTTTTTTAAACACTTAAAAGTTTAAAAAAATATTGTATTTCAGAATCTTGATTTAATTTGTAAGGCTTCTTTTGTTATATTTTTTGACGTTTTTAGTTTCTGAGTTATTATAAAGTGTCAAAGTTCATGCAAAATAGCACATGTTCGGATATCTTTCCTGTATTAGTTTTACACAAATTTACAAATTAATTTCAATAGAAGCCTAGATAATATCCACAAGATACTGTGTTTCCAAAATATCTAATGAAAAATGCGTAATAACGTCATAATCGCGTAAGAGCGGTTGAATGAAAAACAGTGAAAATGTATGTCGAATTGAGACCCTTAAGAGCCCAATATACAGAAAAAGTTTGACCATAAAATAACCTGCAATTGCCACTGCAACATTCTAGCACCAATGCTCACTTTATTGCACCAGAACACAGAGAAACAAACTACGCTAACAATTAGTGTTCCTCTCCCAAATGGCTCATAAGCGCTTAACATTAACACTGGACATTACGGTCTAGTCCAGAACAATTATAGTCTTAAAACATTAATAGTTATGCTAACAAGATTGTTCTAACTCTAAACTGTTTCATTCAATGTCTTTGTAGAAACTTACAGTTACTATTGAAATAATTTAATGCCAATTTAAAATAAGTGTCGAGATCGCCCAGTGGTGAAGGCACCCGCCTGTTATGCATCAGAATATGAAACCGGGCAAGAACCAACGTAAATTTTTAAGACACGCAGTCAGTAAAAGACAAGTAAGTGAACAAGGGTGACTTTTAGTCAGTAAAAGATAAGTAAGTGAATACGGGTGGCTTTGAGTTTGTTAAAGACAAGTAAGTGAACACCGGTGACTTTTAGTCAGTAAAAGACAAATAAGTGAACTCAGGTGACTTTTAGTTAGTAAAAGACAAGTAAGGGAACACAGGTGACTTTTAGTCAGTAAAAGTCTGGCACTCCACCATTCCCCACTTAAAACGGAAAGATTCATTAACATTTCTTGCTGAGGAATTTAACTTTATTAAATTTCGTTTTTTTTTTTATGATTTCTCAAAGTACAGTGTAAATACTTACAAATCTTCTTCACCCTTCCTCAATGAGTTAGGTTGACTAGTCAAAATATAAGCTAAATCACTCACAATAAAAAAAGTATTTTTGTTAATGTTATAACATAATCATCATCATCATTTCAGCCGAAAGACGTCCACTATTGAACATAGGTCTCCCCCGAGTGTCGCCACAATGAACGGTTCTATGCGTGTCTCATCCATCGAATTCCCGTAACCACTTATATCACAGTGTAATCTACAAAAGATGTGTTTAATCAGTTTTCATAATTTTCCTCATGACTTTCATTTTTTTCATATTTGCATACTAGTAACTTAGTGAAGTATATCTTGGTCTATTAATAACTGTTACTTAAATAACTCATATACCATACTTATAGCAAATAATTGATTGATTACGCTGATTTTACTGGTGGTTAATGCTTTGTTTCATTTAGTTCACCCATATATTGAGCCTTTAAGAAGTGATAATAAATAAAATAATAAAAATAAAATACATTTATTTCAGGTAAAAATCCCCTGTAGAGATCATCAATATAAAATAATTAGCTTAACATCAATAAGAAATAATTCTAAGAAATACAATAAAAACAAATTCAATAAATTAAAAATAATAATAATAATAGCTTTCGCCAAAAAGTTTCTAGGTATTACGAAGACAGGCGAAAAGTTTATAAAAACTCTAAACTAAATCCAAGCAATAATCAAGAATAAACTACAATATAAAAATATCTATAAAATACTATCTAACAAAAATTGACTTCAAATATCTTTCGCATAGAAAGGACTTTCGAAGGACCCAAAATAGTTGGTCCACCTGACGTATCTCTCAGTACGCAGGCGTCAAAACTTCGTCCGCCTTGTTTCGTACTTGAGAGTCAGTATCGTATGCCACGCCGCGTATCACCCGCGTGTCGGACCAATCACGGGTTGACCGCGTATCATCACGCGTACGTAGTGTTGTGACTTGAATGATAGTGCTGTTTGATTGATTGAGTGATGTGTTATGAGTGAAAAAGGTGAGTTTTTTTTACTTTTAATTTTTATATTTTTAATTTTTTTAAAGTTGCTTGAAAGAAGGATCTGTTGATAAAATTTGCGGCTTAATTTAATTTGAAGTCGACCTTTAATTTGTTCAGAGTATCATGAGCGTCCCATGTTTTAATGATGCCTAAACATGAGGAAAATTGAAGTAGTAATATTATAATTAATTAATTTGAGAGGAAAATAATGTAATTGTTATCTATGAGATTATGATAATAACATTATGCTGAGATATAATTGTCGTTGTAAGTATAGTATGGTATTTTTGTTGAGGGTATTTAATTTTTTCAATTGATAATAGATTTTTTTCTATCATTAGAGCAGTTGCAACTGGCATTCTTAGATATATATTATTATTAGTATTATTTATTGTACACAATTAATAAATCAAATTAATTTAATGGTTATCACTTAACGAAAACACGGTAAAATTATTTCAAATAAAACATAAAATTAAAGTTGCTCCTATATTTTATTTAGTTAACATTTCGATCTCACTAAATATCGTTTCAACGCTATCATAATACATCATTGTTCAACTTTGTAAAACAAAACAGAATAATATCTGAATTCTAAACGAAAATATAATTTAATAAAATATTAATATTCAGTTTATAAACGGTTGACATGGGCATTGTGTGGGTACCCCAACGTTTTGACGCGGGACGCGTTCATTTATATTTTAATAATTAAATTTTAGGAGACCTACTAAAATATTAATTTATTACTAGTCTGTAACATTTGTAATTATAGTCTGTATGGTTATTTAAGGTCTTAGATAATTGAGAAATTGAAAAAACCTTTTCTTAATTTTTTGGAGTCGTTTTTCAGCCAAAGTCCTGAAAAATTAAGATTTTTTGGCTTGAGTTATTTTTTAAGAGTTTTGTCACTTGAGCATTAAATGTATTTAGTTCAGAATAAAGTGGAAATTTGTAGATGCTGTCGTAATTGCTGTTTACTGTCATCTTCGTTTAAAAGATAAGGCAAAAAAGTATTTAATTTAAAAAAAAAAGTTTGGCAATAGTATTTTATTTTTTTTGACTTTGCAGACATCTCTTAATTCTTAATTCTTTATTGTACACAAAAAAAACATACATAGTACACGGAGATAATACAGTTTATGTAAAAAGGCGAGCATAACTCAACAATGAATTTTCTCCCAGCAAACCTTTGAGTTACAGAGTGAGAATACATTCGAGGGTAGGAACCAGTGCACAATATAATCCTTGCAATAACTAAATCTAAAATATAATTATATTATACATAAGTCTAATATATAATTATAATATAAATACATACTAATAATAGCACTGAAAGTATTTTTTAAATAATTACAATATTTTCTATGCCTATATATTTTTTATTTTGTCTGAATTTGAACACTTTTTTATTTAATCTCTGGTTTCTGGCAGAAGCTTCACTTGCATAATTTTGCCGCTCAGTGCCTTTTATTAGTGAAAGAATTTTTAAAATCGGTTTTGTATGTTTTGAACTTATTATATTTATTCTATATTAGCTGCTACCAGTGGCTTCATTCGCGTGATAGTAGAAAAATATACAAAGAGAAATATCATCACCATCATCATCATTATTTCAGCCGAAAGACTTCTACTGTTGGACATAGACCTCCCCCAAGTGTCGCTACAACAAACGGTTCTGTGCGTCTCACATCCATCGTATTCCCGCGTCTCTCATCCGGTTTGAGAATTATTATTTTTTATTATTTTTCTTCAGGATTAACTACATTTTATACTTTTCGTTTTGTGATATATTTTCAATAGTAAATGATTATAATTTATTAAGAATTTATAATTTATATGATGAGGATTATGTTATGTTAAAAAGAACGTTAGTTTTATTATTTATTAGAGTTATTAGGATCCCTAATAAAATTTATACTTAATTTATATTCTATGTCTTAAGTACACTTAAAATACCTGTACAACCATTTTCACCACCGTTTCCACTACGCTCTGCGTGGGAATTGAACTCGGAACTCTCAAATCTCAAGGCTTTCTTCAATGCCACTAGGTCAAACAAACATAAAATGATTACTAAACCACGAAGCCATCTACCCCATGGTCTGGTTATAGAAACTGATTGTGATAATCACTAAACATATTGGAATAAGTAACCTATTCGAATGAGTCAATATATTTTTTTGTGATTTTGAGAATTATAATATGTAGCGGTAATAGACATACCTTTACCTACATACATAAGTAATGCAGCTGAAATGTAATTGAGGTTTTGTGTTTAACCCATCATAGGACCATTTTGTTATGTACCTACCTATCTATATTAGAGTTTGTCTGTCTCAAATAAATAAATGGAATTTTTAGGGGTTTTTAAGTCCAGAGTGAATAGGTTACTTATAGGCAAGCGTGCTTCATTGTCGACCACATCATCGCTTATCATGAGGTGAGATAGTGGTCAAATGCCTGGGGTATAGGCATCGAGCACCGATTGTACAAACGTCTGTACAACTGGAATGACCTTGAAAAACGTTTGTACAAACGTTTGTTTTTGTTTTTTAGCCAAAAATTTTGTTTTTTACATCTTTGTTTTTCCTAGAATAATCACGAAAGTTTTTTTTTGTTTAATTTTTTTGGTGATTTACGTAAAAACGCGCTATTACGTAATAATAATACCCCGGGGCGCCCGAGGGGAATAAAGAAAGAAAGAAAGGAGAAGGAGATAATTCACACGATCTTTTGAACAATGTAACAAAATTTCATCATTTCATTTCCCTTGTGTGCCAAAATGTGATTTTGTACGTTTTGGGTCCACTTTTATTTGCATCGATACTGAACTGAATGATTTGGTCACAGGCGGCATTAGTGAACATGTTTTGTCACAGGAATAACGAGACAAAAAAAACAGTTTATAAAAAATGGCAATTAATACGCGGGAGCACACGAAAGATGAGAAACGCCGTCCCGTCAGTCTTAATTTTTTTTTGTGGATTAGAATTTATCACTGATTGATCAATCGAAATCATAAAGAATCTGCGTTCTTCTAAGAATCTTCTACTGCTTTGTCCTTCTCATACTTCTGAATTTGTTCATTCTTCCTTTTATATACAGTCCATACTTCTGTGGAATGCGCTTCCTCTTGACATCAGGACGGCCACCAGTCAATATGCATTTAAGCGGAAGTTGCGGCTTTATTTTCTACACAAATAGCGAAGTAGTCTCAAAAATCCTTTCATTTTTCCTTATATAAATAATATATATTTATGTATTATATTAAATATTTATGTATGTTTTTTTTTTTAAATATATATAATATATACATTTGATCCCTTGTTTTCCTATTAATATTTTCTTTTTTTTTATGCACCTACCATGTTTTCTCTTCACTACCTTTGGTTGACTGGTAGAGAATGCCTAAGGCATTAAGTCCTTCTTTGTATCTTTGTGTTGCATGAAGTTTAAATAAATAAATAAATAATAAATAAAGAAAAATTGCCGTATAAATACAAGTAAGTACTAATCTAACGATAATATAATATACTAGCTTCTGCCAGTGGCTTCGCCCGCGTGAAAGAAGGTTTTAATTATACAAACTTTGGACCGCCATTATTGAGTGAATTTTGAAAAACCCTCTCTTAGCGCTCACCTACGTCGTAAAAGGAAGCTACATGTAAAATTTCACGCTCCTAGTCTTAGAGTTTAGCGTTGATATGTCAATCAGTTTCTCCTTTTGTATATATAGACTAGCTTCTGCCAGCGGCTTCACCCGCATGAAAATAGGTTTCACCATACAAACTTTGAGCCTCCGTTTCATCACCTTAGGGGAGGAATTTTGGGGAATCCTCTCTTCGTGCTCGCCTACATCATGTTAAAATTTCATGTTTCTAGTCCCAGTAGTTTCGGCTGTGCGTTGGTATGTCAGTCAGTCAGTGAGTTTCTCCTTTTATATATATATATATATAATGCCATCCAAAAAAAAATATGCAAAATATACCAGGATCTAAAATAAAATTAAATATGATACATTGTTCTGTGGTATAACAAAGAGAATATCTATCAGAATTTTCAATTCAATACTCCAGTTACACTCATATTTCCTCAACAATTCCGATACACTAGTGCAAAGCTTAGCCCGTAATAATTGAGCGGTTAGTTAATCTCTGTGCAACCGATACATCGTCGTCAAGCGACTGTATAATCGGTTACATTCGATCTGGCTCGCTACAAGGTCGTACATATTCAGGGGAATCTAGATATCAAATATTTTGTTGAAATAAATGAACGGTTTGAAGTTGTCATCATGTGTCATCTAAGAATCTTTTATACTATCTGGATTGATTACGTCAACCTCAAAAATGTACCGAAGAGTACGATACAAAAGAGTATGTTATCTCTTTCTACTAGTGTGTCCGTACTACGGGATATTCTGTTCTAGAGAAGATCAAGATATTATTAAAATATTGTATTATAGACTTGAACGTTCAAAAAGTATTATAATATGTATATTTTATAGGTATATATCGATGGTGAAGTAAATATAATTCTTCTAGAAAATCATACTTTATCGCTATGAATTTAAAAATGTTTTTTAGCATTTTTTTGTAAAATCTTATAAGTGATTTTTTTTACAACTGCATTAAATTGAAATATGAAAACACCTTCTAACTAAATCTATTTCATGATTACTTGCTAAACTAATAATTTCTGGTCTAGTTATACTGCTTTAATATATTTTAATATAGTGTTTTACTATACTATTAAACAGTAAATTAATTAATTAAATTTTTTTGACTTCTCATTAAATTAAACTATTTTTTCAGAAATTTACAGACAAAAGTTACCGGTACTTTGCTATCGATATATAGAAATCTGCAGCATCAACCAATATAAAATGCTGCAGTGAAAAATAATATAAATTAATTTGAATAGTAAATTTATGGTTACCCTAGTAAGAAAGGTAATCGTACACACTACCTCCTTCACGTTATCTTGCTCGGTACATTTTTCCCCTTTTGCTTATTAATTAAAAATATGAACTAACTTAATTTTCAATGAAAATAAAGTTCTCTCTGCAAACGATACACCGTTGTCGAGTAGCTACCGGTTATATTTAATCCAGTTCGCTGCAAAGTCATTTTACTTTGTGGTTTTTTTTTAACAAATTTTAACAAATTAGTGGTTATTGAATATTTTATTGAAAAAAATGAAAAAGTTTGTAAGTCCATGTGTCATCAATTTTGTAAAGGTTCAGTTCTTTTTAGGTACCTAAAAAAATGTAATGTTGTTAGAGATTTTGAATGTATATGTATGTATATCTTTGACGTTGTAACACTTTCAGTTGTAGCCTAAATAGCTAGATAGATTTGTATGTGTCCTACTGTCGGAAACTTTCTTATCTCCTTCCTGTCTTACGCTATGATTTTAAGTTGCATATAATATTTGACCCGCAAATTTGATCAGATCAGAGGTCATTTCGTTTTTATTAATATGACCTTTAAAAAAAAAACACGAAATGACCTCTGTCTTTAAGTAAGTGTAATAGTATATTTTGGGAAATGTTTGTGTAATTTAAAAACAGCTACTACCTAATTGGCTCACCGAGATAGTACCAAAAAAAATGTAATATTATATTTAAAAAAAACTCTCAAAAAAGTTAAAAATATAAAAATTTCAAAAACCCGGCTGCAAAAAAGCCAACACGAAAGTTCCAAACAAGTTACTTTTCAAACAGTTTTGCGTAGTTGGTGATATCGAATCCATGATTGTTGGACTAAAATAAAATCGAATCTGGTTTTTTGCTTTTATATTGAGTGCGATAGCTTTAAAACCTAATAGGAACGTAGTGAAATTCTTAAGTTCTTAATTGTTGAGTTTAAAAACTTTTTTTTTTTTTGTAAAATATAGTAAAGGTTTTGTAGGTACAATTTAGGAATATATTTTAAAGAATTCGTGAAGATCTCGCACAATACAGGATTGATTATTAAAAAATTTTTGCTTTTTATAGTTTTTTTTTTTAATTTTACACAATTTATGAACGATTGTTGATAAATTATCAACAATCGTTCAAAAATTGTGTAAAATTAAAAATTTAAATATTATAAAAAATTAAAAAATTTAATTTAATTTTTTATTCACAATATAAGAAAAAAATTCAAATCAGCTTATGTATGTTTTTTTTTACGTGGGAAATCATCTAATGACATCTCCGCCCTGGGGCGGAGCGAAAGGGCGTTTCAGACTTTTACTGACCAAAACCCACTCATTTGTTCCTTCTTTTTTTTGTGTTTCAGTGCCACGGGTTCATTTTCACTTAACCCAGGGCCCCAGTAGGCTTCGACCCTGCTGGGCCCCTACGATTTGCTGACATCTCCTTGAGGCGCGCGTGGAACATTACGTGCTGTCGATGATTTGAGCTTGCCCCGGACGGTTACCGGACGACCGGACGGCATGCTATCCATTACCATTGCCTACGGTGGCTGGAAATCGGGATCGGGATTCCAGCGGCAGGGGCTTTGCTAACATGATTGCTTCGCAAAAGGAGGCGACTGCCTGCCACTCCTCCTCGCTCGGAACCATGGCCTGTACCCAGACCCAGCGCAAGGTGCTATAGAAATGTGTTACTTTTGCTAAAAGGAAATTCCATCGGTTAAAAGTAACACACTTCCAATTGTCTTGATGATGCCTTTGACCTCCAAGTCTCAATGCCAAGTTTTTTTAGCCACATGGCTTATTCTTCATATAGAAGCAAATGACACGGCCGTCACGCCTATTATGATACCAAGAAAATATACACTTAATATTAAGCATTAAAGACATTGCCTATCACTGTTTCCTCCATCAAAATTAGATAGTATTAAAGCCAAACCTCACACACTCTTATAAAACAAGAAGAGATTTGAACTGATATTTGGAACTGTATGGGACGAAAGTAAGCTCATGAAATTTCCTACACATTATTTTTACAAATTATTTATTTTAAATCATATTCTACAAATTTCACACAATGCCATCTAGTCCCAAACTAAGCAGGGCTTATGGTATGAGTATTAGACAACTGATAAACATACTTATATATTTCTAAATAAATACATATTATTCATAAATTACACCCAGACATAGAGCATAATTATGATCGGGCTCATCACGCAAACATTTGTCCTGGGTGTGAATTGAACCCACGACCTCCAGAATAGCAGTCAGGGCCACTGACCAACAGGCCTATCACGTATGAAGGTGTGTCAACAATAAAGGTTTTTTAAAATGTAATTAGTCTTATCATTGTTACTGGCATAACTTTAATTAATTGGGGAGTTAGTGTACTTAGGCAGAATATGAAAACAATGACATTACCTACCTAGGCACCCAATTAGGCATCTAAGTATATTAATAAAGTCTGCTATAGACTTTAGGGACCAGTGGTGACCGAGTGGTAACGGCCCCGTCTTACGAGTTCTAGGTTGCGGGTTCAAACCCAGCCAGGCGCATTACTTTGTGTAATTTATTTTACCACCACTGCTCTCAAAACGGTGAAGGAAAACATCGTGAGGAAACCGGCATGTCCTAGAACCAAAAATTCGAAGACATGTGACATCCACCAACCTGCACTGGGCCCGCGTGGTGAATTACGGCCCATTCCGTCGCCTAGAGAGGAGGCCTGAGTCCCAAAATTGGGAACATTATAAGGCTGATGATGCTTATGCAAGGGGACAGTTGCCGTAGCTTAGGCCGACTACTGCCTTTTCTGGCAGTTGTGTTAGAATTTCCGCAGGAGAACCAAGTTTTCCGAAATAGCACGAAGAATCGCCAAATATTATGTGGCAATTGGCAGGGCACATTGCTCGCAGAACGGACCGCCGTTCTGCCGTTGGGGCCCTAAAGGTTCTAGAATGGCGACTACGTACCGGAAGACGTAGCTTTGAAAGGCCTCCTACAACGTGGACAGATGACCTGGTAAGGGCTACGGGAATCCGATGGATGTGAGACGCACAGGACCGTTCATTGTGGCGACACTTGGGGGCAGTCTATGTCCAGCAGTGGAAGTCTTTCGGCTGAAATGATGATGATGATGATGATGTGACGGACTTCCTACCGCCTAACACTCAATGAATGTATTGATCAAATGATGGAATAATTGAGACCAATGTATTTGTCAGTACAGTTGCTGTCATGAATTTTTCCAATTTTTTAAGAGATGGATTGGTTAAGAGGGTCCTTTTTCACTCGCCTATCGTCAACATCGAGTGTGGTTTAAAAGCTTGTTACTTCATCTAACGCAATCCAATGCGATGTTTGGCGAAAAGGCTACGCGAAAACAGGAAGATAACGCCTGAAAACCGAGTTTTTTTTAATTCCTTGATTTACTCGAATATTTTACAAAACTTGTTCCAGGAAATACGTATTTTTTTAAACCCCTAAGAGTTTTTGAAAAAAAAAATGTCGTGATTCAGAATCTTGATTAAATTTACAAGGCTTCTATTGTTATACTTTATTGACTTTTTTAATTTTTGAGTAAATTATGAAGTGTATGTGTGTGAATAGCAGATTTTCAGAGGTCTTTACTGGATTAATTTTACACAAATTTATAAATTGATTTTAATAGAAGCCTAGATAATATCCACAAGATACTGTGTTTCCAAAATATCCAATGAAAAATGTCTAATAACGTCACCATCACGTAAGAGCGGTTGTATGAAAAACAGTGAAAATGTATGTCGAGTTGCATCCCCTTAAGAGTTTGGACCAATCGGAGTACCGAACGTCATAATCAAACTTGCACAAGCATTCTGTTTGGGCGGCGGGATTGTATGAAAGGGATGCCGGGGTCCTGGAACGCAAAGGTTAACCGGAGGAACACGAGTGGCTTTTAGTCGGTAAATGTTTTGATACTTTCTCTCGCTGCACTCAGAGCAGAAAAAGTCATTTGATGATTTTCCACCAAAAAAGCAAGGGCAAGAAAAATCCGGGGTCGTAGAACGCAAGGCCAAGAAGGAAAATAGAAGTAGGTTTAAATCAATAAAAGCCTGACATTACCTTGCAATCCACCCTAGAACGCGAGAAGTCATTAGACGATTTTCCACCTAAAAAAATGTCTTTGATAATGATTTTAATTGTCAATAATTCACATACAATTTTCCTCAATGACAAAACTGTTTCATTTCAAAAGGCCTGAAACGTATAAAGTAATTATTATATTACCAACATTGAAACCGCTACCAATTACATCGATGGTAATGAAATCCAATATCTAGTCTACATAATGTTCGTCAAAAGACATTTAATTACTAAATCGTCTTTTGAGATTATCCACTCAGAGATTTACAGTCTACATTTACACATTCATTAAATTTTTCAAACAAAGTAATTAATTCATTAATTAAAATTTAATATTATATTAATATAATATCAATCTATGTGCTGAGACATTTTATCTAGTTAAATGTTTGAGTAAATATAGAAGAACGCTTGTGGTGCCTAATTAAGTTTGTGCGTGGATTACAATACGATCTTACTTTTAGGGTTCCGTATCAAAAGAGTAAAAATAGTATTGAGTAATAATAATATTGCTATAACTTTGCTGTCGGTCTGTCTCTCACCAGGCTGTATCTCATGAACCGTAGTAGCTAGACAGTTGAAATTTTCATAGATGACGTATTTCTGTTGCCGCTATAACAAAAATACTAAAATCAGAATATAATAATAATTATTTATTTATAGCCCATTTACGTCCCACTGCTGGGCAAAGGCCTCCCTTTCCCTTTTCCATACAAGTCTGTCTTCGGCCATTGCGGGCCAGTCCTTCTGGTATTTATCCAGTTCATCTTTCCACCTTCGCCTTGGAATATAATAAATTTTAATATTGTATATATAAATGGAGCTCCCATACAAGAAACTTGAACCCAACATAACGTTTTATTATGAAAATATTGTAAATTTTAATCATTTTTATAGAGTAACCGTGGAGTTTTTTTCGTGGAATTTCTCTATAAGAAACAGCCAATTGGGACCGTGCACTAGCTTCTAACTGTTTTATATAGGCTTATGTGAAATAAAATATTTAAACTTTTTATTTATACAATTATAAAAGCGAAATAACGCTCACTGATAAAAAACTTAAAATTTGTCAGTCTGTCCTTATAGGGTTTAGACATCCGCTAAGAACGGTTTTTCCGAAAGTCACCCCCTAAGGGTATGAAACGGGGGTTCAAAGTTTGTATAGAGAATCTGACTTTCACGCGGGCGAAGCCGCTGCCAGAAGCTAGTTTGTGTATATAGTCTAAGCGACCATACTCGTAGTGATGTGAGATCATTCGTTGTTCAAATGGTGCTATTCTCATTAACGATGCCGATATAGTGATAGACATTGTAATAAATAATTGCCACACAATCACCGTTGAAATCCAACAAACGAGTTCGTCGTTAAAAACAATACTAATTAAAATAAATGAAACGTAGTCGGACACCCCTAGCGGGTATTACAAAAGGTTTTTAATCATGCCACCCTGATAATCTGGGTGTGACCCGGGTAATGACAATTAAAATACCCGCTTCTGGGTATTATTGGACGGTCATCGCGGATAAACTTTGGTCATTTTGACCCGGTGTTTAAAGAAAAAAGTTTTTGTGAAAAAGAAACTACTTTTTTGGTTAAATAGTTTGTCATTCTAGCGAATCTTCTCTATAAGTTTCAGCAGACTTGTACAAAGCGATCGGGCTGGCGGTCGACGAACAATAAGTAGCTCGCTGTCCGCTCGTCCTTGATGGTCCGATCCCGAATCGTCAACGGCGAGTATTGATTCACGCGGGGCTCAAAGAGATGTCAGAAAAATCGTAGAGGCTCTTCAAGGCCGATGCCTGGTAGGGCTTTTCAACTTTTAGTCACGACGCACATTATTTATGTTTTTTTTATATTCCATCTCATCAGAAGGCTCAAAGTCACCCAAAAGGCAATGGAAAGGGCTATGCTCGGAGTTTCCTTGCGTGATCGAATCAGAAATAAAGATATCCGCAGGAGAACCAAGGTCGCCGACATAGCACGAAGAATCGTCAAACTTAAGTGGCAATGGGCAGGGCACATTCCTGCAGAACGGATGGCCGTTGGGGCCGAAAGGTTCTGGAGTGGCGACCGCGTACCGGAAGACGCAGTATTGGAAGGCCCCCTACAAGGTGGACCGATGACCTGGTGAAGGTTGCGGGAATCCGATGGATGCGAGACGCACAGGACCGTTCTTTGTGGCGACATTTGGGGGAGGCCTATGTCCAGCAGTGGACGTCTATCGGCTGAAATGATGATGATGATAATGATGATGATGATATTCCATCTCAAGTATACTCCATAACTCATAGTAACTGTAGGCTAGCCAGGTCGCAGGAATGAACCCAAACAGATGGGCAAAGATCGTTACTCACTGGACACCTGAAAAAGGGCGACGTCGTCGAGATCGACCGCAGCAAAGTTATTAGCCAAAGAATTGCGTATACTTTTTTGACAGAGAGGTTTAAAAAGGAGAAGGGCTCCCCCTTCTCCTTTCTTAACCTCTCTGTCTTTGCCCAGTAAAGAGACACTTGACTTTACAAAAAAAAAAACGTAGTGTAATTTAAAAAAATCTATGTCTAAAATGACTATGAGATGACTTTTATGCAATTATGCGCAAAAAAGTGGCGTCAGTGGTGCGACGAGTACGGGGGAGCCCGAACAGCATCTTGAGGATGATTGGCGAGAGAAACGACACTGTTCAGCTCAGTAGGTTCACTGAACTCCATGTGTTGCGAGACCGGTGAGTCTGCTGTGCACAGGGGTAAATAATGTCTCTAAAAAAAAAAAATTTTAGTTCTGGAGTATTACTAACATTATTTATAAGTTAATTTCTTGTTACTAACAACTTTTATGGACTGTTTTGTCTGAATTAAAATATTTTTATTTTATTTTATTTATTTTTATTATTAAAATCGTCGCCTCATTGTTCTCATTTAGCACTTTGAAGCCTTAATGGTGCGTGACTTTAGACAAAAAACACTCTTATTTAAACTAGAGTTGACAGAGCTACCAATGTTCAGTTTTGGGCCAAGTATTATGTGGGCAGTGTTTGTGTTGGTCTACGCTTGAAAAGGATCTTTCACTGAATAGTTTTATTTACAGTAATATATTATATAAATCCCGTGTCTCTACTCCAGTATCCTATTTACAAAACCTCGAAAACCCGTCATAAATTTTAACTTCCCACCAATCCTTTCAAAAACAACATCAAATAAACAGTGATATTTTAGAACATGGCACAAATGTTAGCATGTATCACACAGGACTCATTAGGAGAAGTGCGTCCTTACAGCCAACGAGCTTTACAATTTGTCGTATGGTATAAGAGAATCACTTGACGGTGTTGTTACGTCATTGCGTAATTACAGATATCGTTTTGGCATCACTGACTATTTCTAATAATATACTTAATTATGATGGAACTATTGTTTTCTTGTTACCGACATAAAAGAATTGCCAAACTTAAGTCGCAGTGGATAGGGCACATTGCTCGCAGAACAGATGGTCAATAGAGTCGTAAACTTCTGGATTGGCGGCCGCATACAGGAAGATGCAGCATAGGTAGGCCTTCCACAAGGTGGACCGATGAATTGGTGAGGGTCACAAGAATCTGATAAATGCGAGACGCACAGGGCCAGTGGTTGTGGCGACCCTTTGGGGAGGTCTATGTCCAACAGTGTGCGTCTTTGGACTGAAATGATAATCTCATCATCATCAATGTTTGTGTCCTAATTAAAGAGCTGGCCAAACTGAATATAATACATGAGATGGATGAAAAATGTGGTATTCTTGGTCTCTAAAAAAGAAAGATACAGTTTAGGAGAGCAGTGGTGGCCGAGTGGTAACGGCTCTGACTTACGAGTTGCAGGTCGCGGGTCAAAACCCAGCCAGGCGCATTACTTTGTGTAATTTATTTCATCACCACTGCTTTCAAAATGGTGAAGATAAACATCGTGAGGAAACCGGTATGTCCTAGAACCAATAATTCGAAGACATGTGACATTCACCAACCCGCACTGGGCCCGCTTGGTAGATTACGGCCACGGAGTTGAGAAAGATGATTACGGCCCATTCCCTCTCCTAGAGAGTAGGCCTGAGTCCCAGCAGTGGGAACATTGAAATGCTAATTACGTTATGCTATGCAGTTTAGGTAGGTAATAATCACAAGTCCCGTAAAAGATATGTCATAGTGTGTAGCATTTAAGAACATGGAAATAGCAAGAGCTTATCTTGTCGAGTCGGCATGGTAGCCGCAGTATTTGAGCAATAGGCTGCCGTACTGTGTGTTCCAGGTTCGATGCCCATACGGAACAAATATATATAGTTGTTTTTTTTTTCGGTGGGTAAATCATCTTGTGAAATCAAGAGCGAGCGGAGCGGGAGATAGTGTCAGACTTTTATTGACAAAAAACCCACTCCTGTTCCTTCGTTGCCTTTCGTACCGGGGCCGAGACTTCCTTTCAGAATCAGACCCTTGGCCCCAGTAGGCTTCGACCCTGCTGGGCCCCTATAATTGCCGACGTCTCCTTTAGGCGCGCGTAAAATAGTACGCGCCGTCGACGATATATAGCTGTTCTGGATCTGGGTGTGTTGAGTATTTGAGTTTACATGTTTTTGAATGCATCTGCAATACAGGAGTAATGTCTAGTGATTTCAAACGTAAATTTTCCAATTTAGACCTACCGCTTGTTTAAAGAGCAACAAAAATAACCGATAAAAGACCAATCCGGTCATAAATTACATAATGCATTTATTTTTTAAATATATTGTGACTTGTGAATGTAATTTTTACCAATAATTATGTTTATCTGTTAATACCAAATCTTTTTTCCTTTTCTTCAATAATATAAACTAGTACTTGACTGCGATCCCATCTGATGGTAAGCAATGATGCAATCGTTGATGGAGACGCACTAGCTTATTAAGAACCTATACACACTAGCTTTGATGACACCTATATTATAATCGGACGAGAAGACCGCAGCAGGCAAATTGTTCCAGTCCTTCGATGATAAATTTTAATTATGTATCTGTGTTATATGTTTGATGATGAACTTACATCAATGTTTGCATGCCAAAATGGTAGAATGTACAAGGATACTTTGATATTATTTTATCACCTTATTGTAAATACCTGCATTCTGAGCAAATAAATCAATATTCTATTCTATTCTATTCTATTCTATTCTATTCTATTCTATTCTATTCTATTCTATTCTATTCTATTCTATTCTATTCTATTCTATTCTATTCTATTCTATTCTATTCTATTCTATTCTATTCTATTCTATTCTATTCTATTCTATTCTATTCTATTCGATGTACACGGTATAAATGACGAGGTGAAACGCTAGTCCACGGTACGCTTAATAAATGGGAGAAACACGAAAAAGTACCTTAAAAATTTGCGGAAAGAAATCAACATGGAAGGACAATTCCGGTCACAAGTAAAACAAATATATACACCTAACCTTTGGTCCTCTCTTATCCCACTTGATATCACAACCATAATTTTATGTAAGCGAAAATTCCCCACGAGCGCAAAATCAGCAGAAAGTCCCAAAAAACGGGACCAAGCTATTTTATTATTACTTTTACATGTAAAGCCACATAATGCAATTTCCTGTATATGCAAATATGAGACAATAATACGGTCAGACCCTGGACCGGAGCTCTTTGACTCTTGGGCCCAGGAGTACCCAAAATCGCTTTATATTTTTATGGTAATGATCTCAACGGACCTTTAGATAAAGGGTGAGGTCCGTTTTGACATCGTCTTTGAGGAAATTCCTTTTTCCTTATATCGCTTAATTTTTCATATTTCGGGAAAATTGTTTTTTTTTTCTTGGTCACTTTTTTGGTACTTATTGTTTTTTTTCGTTATGTTTTAAAGATTATGTAGACAGACGCAACGAGATTACACAACTTTTCTATGTATGTTCTATATACAAAACAATTCCTTTGACTACGCTATGTTATATAGTCACTTCATGCCTATCTATAGGCTCACAACGAAAATTTTAACCTCTGAGTTCTGAGTTGTCGTGTAAAAGTGTGATTAATGACTTCTTGTTCTTCTCGAGTCGATCGTACTCAAATTTTGTCCGACCAACGTTTAGCCGTCTGGGCAGCTCTGTCGTTGGCCTCTTACAAGTTGTGGAGAGGGCAGGTAGTTGTGCATGCTGTGCAGGAAAGGAAGTGATGCATATCCTGTGAAGGGGCTCCACACTGGCACTAAATTTGCGATCATCATCATCATCATCATTTTAGCCGAAAAACGTCTACTTTTGAACATAGGCCTCTCTCAAGTGTCGCCATATTGAACGGTCTAATAGGCTATTTAAAGTGCTGAACGATTTGACGAATAATTCCAATAGGTCGCAGAAAACATTGGTAGGTATGGTAACAGCTTGGTGAAAATAAAAATGTTCTTAAATGTTTTCATCATCATCATCATCATTTCAGCCGAAAGACGTCCACTGTTGGACACAGGTCTCCCCTAAGTGTCGCCACAATGAACGGTCCTGTGTGTTTCGCATCCATCGGATTCCCGCAACCCTTGCCAGGTCATCGGTCCACCTTGTAGTAGGCCTTCCAACGCTACGGCTTCCAGTACTTGACCCGTTTATTCCGGTAATTTGTGATGGGTCAAGGAAACGCCTTTTGACCAGATTATTTCTGTAGCGACCAACCAGAGATATGACTTATTTATAAAATAAATATAATTAATCGTGCATGAACACAAAAATAACATAACTTGAAATTTTGGACGTACAAAATTCTGCGAAAAATATTTGAAGTGTGTGTTTTACCTGTTAATTTAGAAAAGGTAATGTCTACGTGAGTTTATTTAGGCCTCTAGCTTTTCGCTGAAAATTGTTTGAGTGACTGCAAAGTGCCGAAGCCATTACTATTATGGTAATGGGCAAATATCGTTACTAGTAATAAGGGTGTAGTTATTATTAATGGTGAATTAGTTTTTGTCGAGCTAGGTTAGTTTGTAGTTTTGTTTATTAGGGTAAGAGAATCACTAAAATTTTAGGATATAAAAACAACATTTTTGCACCAACTCGTAAATCTATAATATTACACGTACCACCTACCACTATTCTTCTCTGCATCACCCAAAGGTTGACTGGTAGAAAATGCCTAAGGCATTAAGTCCGCCTCTGTACCTTTATGTGCATGAAGTATAAATAAATAAATAAATATTATATTACCCATCATAATCATAATCAGCCTTTTAATGTTCCCACTGCTGGGACTCTGGCCTCCTCTCTAGGAGAGGGAATGGGCCGTAATCCACCACGCGGGTTGGTGAATGTCACATGTCTTCGAATTTTTGGTTCTAGGATATGCCGGTTTCCTCACAATGTTTTCCTTCACCGTTTTGAGAGCAGTGGTGATGAAATAAATTACACAAAGTAATGCGCCTGGCTGGGTTTGAATCCGCGACTTACAACTCGTAAGTCGGAGCCGTTACCACTCGGCCACCACTGCTCTGCAACCCATCTGTTACCCATCTATTTAATTTAATTTGATCTAATTTAATTATTTGTTTTTTTTTTTCTATTTGTAATTCATTATTAATAATCCCTTATTCTGTATTTTATTATTTTTTATTGCGTTGTATTTATTTTTATCTTGTACCTTTTTATTAATTATAGCATGACTGTATAATGTAGAATCATTAATTTAAAATATCATTATTATTAATTTACCAAACTCTGTAAGTGCTGTGCACACCTTTAAGTGAAGAATTCGCTGCGTTAATTGTATATAAATAGGTCTTTTTTTTGTAAATGTATCCGTGAACTATTCGTTGGAGTACCGTTACAAAAAAAATAACATTTGCTAAGAAATATTTAATAGCATTTTGTTTGAATTTTTAATATAGTCATAGTGCAGACTTCAATATTAACTATAAATACTATTACATTATTTATACTAAACCTAACCATGTACATATAATACAAATACACAAAATGCACTCAGGCGCCGAAGTACTCCTCCACATCGCTGTTATTCGGAAATGTGCCCAGAAGGCTGGCAGCATTTCCACGCTGAATGGCAATGATAATTCTTTGGGCGAAGAACGATATATGTAGCAGGCTCACAGACTACTTCCACTAAAATATTAGCATTAGTTGAATAATAGTCATTGTGTCACTATGAATATCTTTTACCCAATTCTCCAGTCGCAGGTTCACTGAAATACCAAAAGCGCTAGCATGCGGACGACTAGCAATGAGTAGCTCGCCGTCTGACCGTCCGGTAACCTTCCGGATCGAGCCCAATTCGTCGAAGGCGCGTAATGTTCCACGCGAGTCTCAAGGAGAAGTCAGCAAACCGTAGGCGCCCAGCAGGGTCGGCCTTCTCTTTAGGACAAGGAATAGGCAGTAATCTCCACGCGGGCCTAGGGTAGGTTGGTGGATGTCACGATGTTTGTGTATTTCTTCATCGCTTTGAGAGCACCTGGTTCGGTTTGAACCCACGATCTACAACTCCTACGAGGTCGTTATCATTAAGCCACCACTGCTCATTAGTTAAAAATAAAATCAAATGAACCATTCAAACGTTTGTATCAAGTAACAATATTTTTAACTGGCTTCAAAAAGGAGGAAGTTTTCTGTTTAGCTGACAGTATTTTTTTTTAATGTATGTTTAGCGACTTCTCTTTGCTCTGCTCATGGGAAAACAGGAGAACTATAGTAACAAGTAAAATTGCTTTGTTTATACGTGTAGTCGATGACTGACTGAAAGAAGAGATATATCGGACTGATTTGATGATGAATCCGGAAGGTAGGCCTGGGCTTGGCTTATTAGAATTGTCATGCAATGGTTTTATGATTAAATTATATAGGTACCTTACTATAGAACTTGCAAACTATTTAAATATGGCTGAGGGTCCTTTTTAGTTAAAAAGTGTAAAGTAAGAAAAGGAGATGTCAGCAAATCGTAGGGGCCCAGCAGGGTCAAAGCCTACTGGGGCCACGGGTAGTGTGAAAGTGAACCCTGAGATGAAGGCAAAGAAGGAAAAGGAGTAGGTTTTTAGTTAGTAAAAGTCTGACAAGCGGGATCTGTCAATAGATGATTTTCCCACCAAAAAAAAAGGGTTCCGTTTTTTTCTATTGAGGTACGGAAACCTAAAAACACAAAAAAGTTCAATAACTTTAATTCCGGAAGTCGGTGTTAAATACCGAAGAGACAAAACTATTAAAGAAACACCGACTTCCGAAATTAAAGTTATTTTGTATTTTCAGTGCTTTTTTTTTAATATATTACCATAATTTAAAATGATACGCAAAGCGTAATTACTGCTGAAAACAATTTTGCCAAAATTGAGTCAATTTCATGTCGGTAGGTGTTGTAAATGCCAAATAAACATAAAACGTACGCAAATAAAGTGTAATTGAACGAATATTTTAAGGAAATATATTCATAGGTGTCAATTTACAAAACGTAATCCAAAGTTACAATAATTTTACAGTATTATTTACTGTAAAATTATTGTAACTTTTTTATTAGTTATTTCAAATAATAAAATTTTAATATTTCTTTTGACATGATGAGGTATAACAAATAAAAATAAATAAATTCAGATACCACCATTAAAAGTATATCTACCACCACGTAGGAACAATGCGCATGGTAGCCAATATGAGCAGCGTTTGCATGGTAATGTATATCATATATATTTTTTACTTTTATCATTCTCTTATTTTAGAAGTTACAAGGGGGGGGGGGGGGACATTTTATCACTTTGGAAGTGTCTTTCGTGCAAACTATTCAGTTTAGAAAAGAATTATATTAGAAACCTCAATATCATTTTTGAAGACCTATCCATATCCTCAAAATTTATTGTTTTTTTTTCTATTTTTGTGTGAAAATCTAAAAAAGTAAGAAAAGTAGTTCACAGAATACATAAACTTATCAAGTTTCAACAGTATAGTTCTTATAGTTTCGGAAAAAAGTGGCTGTGACATACGGACAGACAGACAGACAGGCATGACGAATGACAGGCATGACGAATCCATAAGGGTTCCATTTTTTGCCATTTGGCTGAGAAACCCTAAAACAATAAAAAAATTGAAAATTAAGCCATTTGCTGCAACTTAAGACAAGTCTTCTTCAAGCCACCATAATAAATACAATCAGTTCACTGAATATTGCATTAGGGTCTAAATTCCAATGAATAACCATTCAGTTTCCTAAGAATGGTCTCAAATCTAAAGGATCTTCTGATACTTACAGGCTATTGTATACCTACGGGTCTCAAGCTCTGGCCTAACCAACTATTACAATTTATGAGACCTCTTCATTTAACCAACCTTTCAGTGCTTGATACCGTTTTAATCTCTATATAATAAGTAATGGCTTGAAAGGTATTTTACTGTAGCGCGTAAACACAAAAAAAACGATGTAGTTTTAGCTGAAATATAAGTAGTACCAATCCTTTCGTTTTTTGAGTCAATTAGTTAATTGAAAACCCTAAATAAGAAAGAAAAAAAGAAAAACGTTTATTCGTACCTCACACGTACAGTAAAATTAAAAATACAGTAGAATATATTGGAATTAAAATATAGTAGAATTAAGTATAAAAAATAACTGTATCTGATCTGTGCAAGGCCAAAAATGCACCTAGCTCAGTATATGCTGCGATATTTAAAACGATAAATAACGCAGCGCTGGTATTCTGTTAGGGCCCGCGGTGATGCCACGGTCACACCCACGGAAGTTTAATAAAATAAATAGCTGTTTTATTGTCAGAAAGAAAGAGAGAAAAGAAATAAAATATTATTTATATACTTCATCCGCGTAAAATTTGTCAAACAAGATATTTCAAGAAGTTTCTACTTTGCACAGCCGTTTCGGAGATAAACCGGAACAAACAGATAGACAGACCAAAATTTCTTTTTTAAAGGTATGTATCTTGTTGATATGTATCACACTTAATTTTTATTTATATTGAAAGCCTTTAAATCACATGTGATATTTAATTCATATAAACTAGTGTTTAACTGCGATCCCACCTGATTGGTAAGTAGTGATGCAATCATTGATGGTGAGGCTCACTAGTTCATTAACCATTTTTTTTTATTCATGTGACAGATAGGACTATTACGTACCTGCCTAATAAGTAGATTCTTAATTCAAATTTGGAGCATTATGCTCCGAAGAATAATATTGATCATTTATCGGATCAATATCTCTCTGTCCATTACTGAGTTGATTAAAGTTTTTTTTTTTAATTATTGTCAGTAATCATATGAAAGTTTTCATGAATATACTTCAAGGATAGAGATGCTTTATTTTCTTCACTGTTATCTTAGCCATTTATACTTATAACAATCCCTTACCTAGATCATAAATAATATAATATCTCTACCTTACAAGAAACTTATTAATACTGAAAATAAAATATATCCTAAAACAACACATACCTAATTAAAAGTTAACGGAAAAATAGATATGGCCGTTTATGTCGTAAAAAAACGTACATTTCAACACTCTCAAACGAATCAAAATTCATAGAGTACTTCCCGTTGACCCAAAATCCTGAAATTTGACATAAAACAAGGTCTTATAGGATAGATGTAGGAATAGATCTGAAAATTGTAAACTGGTAGTAACGTCAACCTTTTATTACAATTCGGATAAATCTTCGTAAATTAATTCGTGAATCGAACTGTTTTCATGGGTAAGTTTGTGCGGACCCCTCTGTGCGCGAGCCCGACTCGCACTTGCCCTGTTTTTTTTAATCGCGGATAAGCTTATGTTTGACCAATATCTAACATGGTGGTAAGCGATGATGTGGCCGACAATGGCACGCTTGCTAGAAGTAACCTATTCACTCTTGAATTAAAGCTTCGACCCCTAGGTTGTAGCGAACACGAAACACAGACTCCGGCAGAAAATTCAACTCCATAGCTGTACGCGTTTAAATCGTAGGGGCCCAGCAAATCGTAGAGGCCCAGCAGGGTCGAAGCCTACTGGGGCCATGGGTTAAGTGAAAATGAACCCCGGGTTCCTGGAACGCAAGGTAAAGAAGGAACAAACGACTGGAGGTAACGGTGGAGCAACGCCGTATGTCTTGTGGTCCGATGATGGAATGGATTTGGCGGAATTAAATTGTGCAATTCCAGTGCACACTCCTTGAAATGTGGGCACGCCACAATTATGGCGGTAAGTTCCCTTTTTGAGGCGTGGTTGAAAAAACCTCACGGCGTCCTCATCTCTCGTATGACGCCGGAATTCCGATCTCGATTTCCGGCCACCGTAGGCGCGGGCTTGTGAACGGCGAGCAATGGGTGGCTCGCCGTCTGACCGTCCGGTAAACGTCCGGACCGAGCCCAAGTCGTCGACGGCGCGTACTGTTCCACGCGCGCCTCAAGGAAATGTCAGCAAATCGTAGGGGACCAACAGGGTCGAAGCCTACTGGGGCCACGGATAGTGTGAAAGTGAAACCCGGGGCCCTGAAACAAAATCAAAAAAAGAACAGGAGTAGGTTTTTAGTCAGTAAAAGTCTTCGCTTCGTTTAAGAGCGGGATTTGTCATAATATGATTTTTCCACCCAAAAAAAAAACTCGAAATGTAAAGGATAGAAAACCGACAGTCTAGTAACTCGGCGTCGATGCTCAAGACTTTGGAGTTTTGACTCGACAAGTGTGCCATTGTTGATGATCTTGTTGGCATGCTTCTTAATGGAATCTATTATAGTCCTGAAAAAAAATCTCTATAGTCGCCATGTGGATATATGTAAGTTAGCATATAGCATAGTCGGCGTTATAATATTCCCACTGTTGGGACTACGGCCTCCTCTCTCTAGGAGAGGGAATGGGCCGTAATCCACCACGCGGGCCCAGTGCGGGTTGGTGGATGTCACACATCTTCGAATTTTTGGTTCTAGGACATGCCGGTTTCCTCACAATGTTTTTCTTCACCGTTTTGAGAGCAGTGGTCATGAAATAAATTACACAAAGTAATGCGCCTAGATGGGTTTGAACCCGCGACCTACAACTTGTAAGTCGGGGCCGTTACTAATCGGCCACTACTGCTCTCATATGTAAGTTAAATGTGCGAAACATATAACAAACATAGTACGTTCGTGACGTAGTGAAGACTCATCATATGTCAATAAATTACATATTGTAACTAAGTTGGGGCCTGCGCAAACGAGCGCCTAAATTGTTTGGCGTGTCATTGGGAAGGGTGAGATTATTTTGATCGCTACAGGGATATTCATTAGATTTGAGATATATTTAGTAAATTAACATAACATTGTGCCTACTGTATTATTAGAAGGATAGATAGATATTATGTATATGTGTATATTTTTGTCTTTATGAAACTATTTAATAAATATAACTGAAAAATATTGAATAGCATAGCATAATCAGACTTTTAATGTTCCCACTGCTGGGACTTAGGCCTCCTCTCTAAAAGAAGGAATGGGCCGTAATCCACCACGTAGAACCAGTGCGCGTTGGTGAATGTCACATGTTTTCGAATTTTTTGGTTCTAGGACATGCCGGTTTCCTCGCGATGTTTTCGTTCGCCGTTTTGAGAGCAGTGGTACACAAATTACACAAAAGTCATGCGCTTGGCTAGGTTTGAATCCGCGATCTACAACTCGTAAGTCGGGGCCGTTACCACTCGGTCACCACTGCTCTAAATATTGACCATCAGTCAATCCATAGATTATCGTGTTGCCCAGTAGCTGAGTTGTGGAGGTCTGATAGGCAGTCACTCCATGTAAAACAGTAGTATTTAGCCGTATCTGGTAAGACTGGAAGCCGACCCTAGGGGGTCCTTGGGGAGGGATGGAGGAGAGACTTTTACTGACTAAAACCCAGGGTCGAAGCCTACTGGGGCCATGAGTTAGGTGGAAATGAACCCCAGGGCCCTGGAACGCACAGCAAAGAATTCCCTCTTTGCCTTGCGTTCCAGGGCCGGGAGTGAGTAAAACTCGTCAGTAAAAGTCTGACACGCCTTCCTGCTCCACCTAAGGGTGGCAGAAGTCATTAGACGATTTCCCACCTAAAAAAAAAACAGTTTTCCTTTAGCTGTTTTGTTTGGGGATTCCAGGTTCGCTGTGACTCTTTCAATCCCACAACCTGAACAAAATGCCTAGTGTGAGTTTATTTGATGTAAACTCGATCAACACGTTTATGAACTTTGGCGCTCCGATTGGCTCTCTCCCAGCTCTTAACCAATCAGATAGCCTAACGCGATACACGTTTTAATAATTTATAAGAAAATTCCCAATTACAGAATATTTGCCATTTTTATAATTAGCCATGTAGAGAATTCGGCATTCTGAGAATTGGGCATTTTGAGAATTGGTCATTTTGAGAACTAGTCCTTTTGCGACTCGGCCTCGGCTTGGAGTAACCTAACTCTCAAAATGGCAAATTTTGAGAATTAAGCATTTTGCGCCTAAACCGTAAAAACAAGCCGTACTCCAGGTACAGAACGATCTGCGGTTCCGTTTAGACCAATTTAAACATAAGTCCAATAAACGAAGGTTCAGAAGCTCAAACAAAACCTTTCAATCGAATAATATGACGCCCTTCCACGAGGCATTTATTAACGCATGACATGGAAAGGGTACATTTATTATGTATAAATATACGCTTTTGTCTAAGCCGGCACTCGAACCTGACACCTCATTACTAATGCAAAGACTTTTGAATGTTAAGCAATATTCTCGGAGATAAAAAGATTTTGTAATGTACTGATCGTAGTGTGAATGATTTATAACAACGCCTATATTTCTAGCGAGGTAAATTATGTTACAGCTATTTACTGACTAAAAACCCACTCCTATTTCTTCGTTGCCTAACGTACCAGGGCCGAGTCTTCCTTTCAGAATCAGACCCTTGGCCCCAGTAGGCTTCGACCTTGTTGCGCTGCCTGCGTGTGGAACAGTACGCGCCGTCGACGACTAACGGACGATCGGACAGCGAGCTACCAATCCGCAAGCCCGCGCCTACGGTGGCCGGCAATCGGGATCGGAATCCCTTCGGCGGTTGGGGCGTGAGAATCGTTGCATCACGCGATCGGCCGCCTCCTTTGCTAAAATTACTGCTTCGCAAAAGGAGGTGACCGCCTGCTACTCCTCCTCGCTCCGGGCCATGGCCTGTACCAAGGCCCGGCGCGAGAGATCGCCGCCGCCGATCGCCCCCACGAGGACACGGCGTTGCACTTCCCAAGCGGGGCACACCTTAGTTTTTTAAGGTGGAAAGCCCTCCAATGACTTCTCCTATTTTAGGTTGGATCAGTACTTTTACTAACGTTTTCCACACCTATATTCCTTCTTTGTCTTTGTGTTCCAGGACCATTCAGGATAGAATGGAAGAAAAAAACGTGAGCAGGAAGATGATGATGATTACAAAGTGATTCCCAATGCAAAATCACTTATTGATATCATTCAAGAGGTATTTCGATAATTATACCGCTACGAATACGGAAACGACAATCACAAAAGACCATTACAATAATGATTAATGTGAGGCATGAATCAATTCCAATCAGTGTGTGTGGGTGTGTGTGAATCAAAGGGAAATAAGTTAAACAGTCGTAGTTCGTAGTAGTTACCGTCGGTAGTTGGTTAGGTATGTGTGTTGCGTCTCCAGACGTTCAGCTAACGTAACTATATTAATGTGTTTGTTTGTTGTTTGTGTGGGGTTACTTACAGCGATATACTGCTAATGCCAAATTATGTGAAAGATTCCGAGCCACATCAGCAATATTAATCGGATATATAACCTCAAAATACGATTTGTAATAAGGCGTGGTTTGACAAGCGAAGGGAATAGACACAATCACATAAATTAATTTTACCACAATATATCACAGTGTCTCAAGACGATAGTTGCGTGTTGCCAGTGATGACATATGGCTCTGAAACGTGGTCGCTTACAATGGGCCTCATCAGAAGACTCAAAGTCACCCAAAGGGCAATGGAAAGGGCTATGCTCGGAGTTTCATTGCGTGATCAAATCAGGAATGAGGATATCCGCAGGAGAACCAAGGTCACCTACATAGCACGAAGAATCGCCAAACTTAAGTGGCAATGGGCAGGGCACATTGCTCGCAGAACGGATGGCCATTGGGGCCGAAAGGTTCTGGAATGGCGACCACGTACCGGAAGACATAGCGTTAGAAGGCCTCCTACAAGGTGGACCGATGACCTGGTAACGGTTGCGGGAGTATGATGGATGCGAGACGCACAGGACCGTTCATTGTGGCGGCACTTGGGGGAGGCCTATGTGCAGCAGTGGACGTCTTTCGGCTGAAATGACGATGATGATGATGAATTTTACCACTCTCTGTTATCTTCCTTTTAGTTCTCATAAAATAATCACCATAGCAATATATTTATTTACTTATTTATTAAAACTTCATGCAACACAAAAGTACAAAGGCGGACTTAATGCCTTAGGCATTCTCTACCATTCAACCTAGGGTGGTGGTAGGGTGGTGTATATGGGTATCTATTATTTATTACACAATTAGCATTACAACAAAATAAGCAACACAATTAAGATACTCCATCAAACGTGAAACGCACACATGGGGTGCCGACTGATTCTCCGGTCATTACAGCCCATCCATCGTGGACTTAGGGCCAAAGCTGCGTTAAGTGGGAGCCGTATACTCATCGCGGGACGTCGCGCGTGTATTATGTGTGGTCCCCGTAGCGGAAATCGGATTATTACCTGCGTAGTGCTGCTAGTTTAACTTTAACGGTGTGCATGTAGTCGTGTCGATGGAGAATTTAATGTATTATAACGTAGCAAAAGGAGCGTGGGGCGCGGCTCCCCGCAGCGGGTGCCCGCGCGGCGAGCCGCGATGGAGCACTTTTGTATGGGACCGCGCGGGCGCCCGCTTAACCCAGCTTCGGCTCTTATATCGCAAACAAGTGTGTGTGGATTGAGTGCTATTTAACCTTTAACTAATTATCTCAATCTTAAATATGGTGTCGGAAAACTCCTCCACATTGCATTCGACTGGTAATGTGCCCAAAAGTCTGTATAGCAATGCTTAGTAAAGGTTTAGTTAAGGTAAAAGTAAGGTTACGTAAAAATAATCATACTAGATCTCTATCAAAGCGCCCCCACCCTCTTATTATTACCACATCGCGGTCTGAATAATATCACTATGTAGCGGAAAAGGGATGTTCACTGTTCAGACACTTCCAGCTAAATTACTTGACAAATACTTCACTAACTTGCTTACAACGTTGCCGTCAGTTCTTGTCACGAATTTCCAGAATAATGAGACGCTTGGCGTTTCATAACGGTATTAACAATTGAACAATACTATTGTTATTTGGAACATGTGTTGTTGTGATTATAGACACTGTCATGAATTCATGGATCAATACCGATACGTTTTTCTTTTTTTTAAATAATGGCTTGTCCCTTTTCATTTCATCTTCTTTCTTGTCTTGAAAATTTTAAGTCGTTTCTTAATTCTTCTGTAAATCAGTAATGCTAAAGAAAGAGGAGGCCGCAAGCGTGAGGGAACGTTCATCCTCACGCTAAAATCGTCGCCGACAGAAAAAACCTCTGGAGGTAGGAAAACGCAGACCGATCTCCGGTCACTCTAGGTGCGGGCTTGCGGACGACGAGCAATAAGTAACTCGCTGTCCGCTTGTCCTGTAAGTATTGAACCCGAGTCATCAACGGCACGTGGTGTTCTACGCGCAACTCGAAGAGATGTCAGTAAACAGTAAGGGCCCAGCAGCGCTGAAGCTTGCTAGGACCATGGAGAAAAGTATAGAAGGGGTACTCGTGGTCCTAGAACGCAAAAGGCAAATGAAGAATAGAAGAGAAATGAGGTGTGACAAGACAATAAAAGTCTGACGCGTCCACACCACCCTAGAGCGTGAGAAGTTATTAGATGATTTCCCATATTAAAAAAAGTCTCATTGTTATATTTTATTTTAAGATTATTATTAAAATGCATAATTATAAGTACTGTAATAAAATTACAGGATTTTTTTTTAAACTTAGGAAATATCGATCAATCATATCGTATTTGCCATCCCTACTTTTGATCTAACTATGGTTGTCATTATCAGAGTCATCTGTCACCTTACGTTTTATTTACTCTTTGGTCAGAGTCCTGTCCTAGAAAATAAACTGCAAAGGTGCCTAATTATCTAGATAAGTACTAAAAATAGCTAAATGTATTAAGACATTGTTTTTCATTTAATTGAAAACTAGCTTCTGCCAGCAGCTTCGCCCGCGTGAATATAGGTTTTCCACACAAACTTTGGACTTCCTTTTCATCCCCTTAGGGGGTGATTTTTGAAAAATCCTCTCTTACCGCTCGCCTATGAGACAAAAAGAAGCTTTGTGCAAAATTTCACGCTCCTAGTCCCCATAAGTTTCAGCTGTGCATTTATATGTCAGTCAGTTAGTTTCTCCTTTTATATATATAGATCACTCGGAACTATGACAAAATATACGTAATATTTGTTATTATGGTTCGATTATAACTTAAAAATCTGATGTTTTTTTTTAATGTATCGATTCTGCAGCTAGTCCGCTATAAAAATAAGATTTTATAGGAGTTTACTAATGAAAGAGAATATAATACATAATTTCCCGATACTCTTGGCTCCAGGGCAAACAACGTGTGGACGCAGAGCAATGTCCTTAAACATTTAATGATTTCCCACGTATAAAATAATAATTAGGGATAAAAGCGATCAAAGGAATGATTTTAGTTTGTAAATATTTACCTAAAAGTTATGAACACCTAACTACTAATTAATGTTTGATCTACTCCAGCCGGGAGTAGATTTCAACTTAAGTTAGCTTCAAAATCGATGTAATTAAACGTTAGATAATTACATTTGGATCAAAGAACGTGTACATTATGTAAATTAAACTTTATGTAATCATATTAATTTTGTACTTGTGAAGCTAAAATTGGTGTATGATTACATATTAGTGATTATGTGACGATTTTACGTCAACTCTTGTAGGCTTGATGTTATCAACAAGTCTGTTGTTTCTTAAATGTAAATTATCAAGATTAGAGAATATTTTTCTTATTAGTAGTGTTTTTTATCTATATCTATACTCACAATAAATTTGTTGAAGTTTTTAGTTGTGCGCACATCACGTAAAATGTACGAAATTGATGTCATCATCATCATCATTTCAGCCGAAAGACGTCCACTGCTGGACATAGGCTTCCCCAAGTGTTACCACAATTAACTGTCTTGTGCATCTCACATCCATCGGACTCCCGCAACCACTACCAGGTCATCGGTCCACCTTGTAGGAGCCCTTCCAACGCTACGTCTTCCGGCACGTGGTCGACATTCCAGAACCTTTCGGCCCCAACGGCCATCCGTTCTGCGAGCAATGTGCCCTGCCATGCTATGTCGGTGACCTTGGTTCTCCTGTGGATATCCTCATTCCTAATTCGATCACGAAAGGAAACTCTGAGCTAAAAGCAAAGAAATCGATGTAGATAACTTTTATTAAATAAAATCGTTTGTTACTTGATATATTACTTAGGCCATATTTCATCGCAATCGGCTGACTATATCGAAAGATATACTACATTCATTCACTGTTAGGCGGTACGAAGTTCGCCGGATCAGCTAGTTCACAATAAATATTAATTATATTTTTAAAGATTTCAATAACAAAATAATGATCTCTCTGACGTGATATCTTTCTGTCACTCAAAGGTTTTGCTGGGAGAAAACTCATTGTTGAATTAAGCTCTCTTTGCATAATTTGTCAAATCATCGTGTTAAGTTTGGTGCTCAAAAAAGAATTTTTAAAAATACATATAAAACAGTGTTCCACGTGTACCGAGAACAAGTTCCAAGCTACCGGTTGGTCAAGCCTAAAGAGAAAGGAACCTTCTATCAATGCGAGCCATGTCCCGACCCCTTAACCAAGTTACAATCATTTCGTTTGCATCGAACGCCTCGAGTAGGCCACGCCTCCGATTCCTTTGTTCTGACCACGTGACTAAGCGTTGAGATGACGTCAAAATAAAGGAATCGGAGGCGTGGCCTACTTGAGGCATTCGACGCGAACGAAACGATCGTAACTTGGCTACGGGGGCAGAAGTACCGCTTTATGAATCAAGCTCTTGATCCAGCCGCCTAACGAGAGGCTCCTAAGATGTTGATCGAGGCTCGTGGCCATTTAGCCATTATTTTTCACGAATACCGATACAATGATGATCGCTAATCCCACATTCCATATAGCGTTTTTAACCTCGCGAGTCTAAGCTTGATTTGCTAAACTTTTATATAATATTGAGAATTTCTTGTACTAGAGTACTGTTTGTTGTTTATGATTACTTTTGAAACCAAATCGAGTTCGTTTACAAAAGGCCTGAATAAGTGGTCTCAAAGGAAATTGGAAATACGACGGTAAAGTCGTAAAGTAAGATATCTATATATATATAAGCTAAATACCACTCACTGATTAATCACGAAATCTCAATAACTATGACACCTAAAAACTTAAAACTTGGCAGGTAGGTTCTTTATAGGGTGTAGACATCTCCTAAGAACGTATGTTACGAAACTCCACCCCTAAGGGGGTAAAACGGGGGTTGGAAGTTTGTATGGAGAAATCGACCTTTACGCGGGCGAAACCGCCGTCAGAAGCTATTACTAACTATATAAACGACCATAGAAAATTTAACTTAGGTGAGATGGTGGTCAAACGCGAGCCTACCATTAATAAAATAAAAAAAACTTAATTAAATGTTCCCTGGTCGTTTTAATTTTAATGGCGTTATCTTATTACAGAATCTACTTGTTAATGATATAGTTTGATAAACGAAATAAGATTACGTTTCGTGTTTAGGAACCATTAAGTAACTTTGTCTCAGGCTGAGCTTTTTGTTTACTTAAATATATAATTCTGTCCAAAAAAAATGAGAACCAGATAGCAGCGACACCCGGCTTCAATTTTACTTTCAAAACTTCCAGGGAGTCACTCAAATATAAACACAGTTTCATCCAAATCGCTCTAGCCGTTTAGGAGGAGATAGGTGACAAACACACGTATAGTAGAATTCTCTAATAACATGTTTGTGTTAGTGTTTGACATCTTATATTTGACTAACTTTTGCCCGCGGCTTCGCCCTCATACATAAAATATAGCCTTTATCACTCAGGAATAAAGCAGCTTTCTATCGGTGAAAAATTTTTCGTAATCGGACCAGTACTTTTAGAAATTACTTCCTACAAACAAAAAAAAAAACTTTACCTCTTTATAATATTTGGGTGTTTTTAATACCATGTGGATTTCATCACGCATGCGGGTTTGCTTTGCACGTATAACCCCTGCAAATGTCCATTTCATACGAGTATTTATTGTAATGCATGGAATACGCACGCGAGACGCGATTTTCTGCATTTTGTAATTTTGTGCAAGCGTGATGAAATCCGCGTGATATTAAAATCACTCTTAGTGTAGATGGCTGACTCAGCAAACGACTTATTCGCACAAATAAGTCGCACCTGCAAATATACACAAAAATAATTATAATAATCGATCAAACAGTTTCTTTATTATACTGAGTGTTTAGTGCATCGTGTGCGAAATTGAAATTGTCGATGGGAGGGGTCATCTGCTATCCTTGCAGACCCCTAAACACTTCTCATTCCCGGTGGATTTTTTTTATCGACTTTTTATTGTTTTATGAAAATAAGGCCCAAATTGTTCATTTGATTTTTTTTTTTTGATTTGTGCTGTATTATAGTACTTTTAAATTTAAAATTAGTGACATTAGGTACCTAGTTTTTTTTAATTTACTTAAAGCTGTCCATGTTACAGCTATTTACATGGCTATAAAAAAAAACCATAAGCGACTGGAATCTTCCAACTTCCTCAAAAATTCTCTAGTTTATCCTCTTGCTAGTGATGTGCCACGTGCATTAAAATCTTTTTATAACTTTGTGAATTCACCAGAATTGTGAATCGAGTCACATAAGACTAATATTCAAAATTATGATTTAAAAATTATTTTTGCTTATATTTTTGCCCATTGCCACTTAAGTTTGGCGATTCTTCGTGCTATGTCAATAACCTTGGTTCTCCTGCGGATATCCTCATTCCTGATTCGATCATGCAAGGAAACTCCGAGCATAGCCCTTTCAATTGCCCTTTGGGTAACTTGGGTGACTTTGACTGCGTTTATAAACATGTGACATACCCAAGACACTCGATCCGGAACACTCTGTAAGCCATATTTTGTCCCGTGAAGAAATCGAACCCGTGACTCTAGAGCCAATCATACATAATAAATACTCCACCCAGACTCTAACCTCAGACTTTCAAAAAACATAATCTAATAAACAATTTCACCCACCAAATTACAAACATTGAAACAACAGCAACACGGTTTAATCGCTGAAAAACCAATCAGCAACTTGGCAGATTAAATTTCCCCAATATGTCTTTTTCTAGCAAACATTTAATTTGATTAAACACCGCAGTCGGCAACTTAACGACCCCGATTGGGTCTAAAGTCTAACTAATTTCATTAATTGCAGAAATTTTGCCTGAGCAAGCATTCATATTTAAAACTTATCTTACTTTGGGGTCGGTCAGCATAAAATGCGATGTTGGGTTAAGTAATTTTTGTTTTGATTTGTTTTGTTAATAGAGAACTTAATTTAGTATTGTTGTTTTTACTTTCCAATTAACAAAAAGCAGATTTTCTTTTTACAGTTTTTTTTTTTCGGTTGGAAAAATCATCTAATGACATCCCCGCTCTTGGGCGGAGCGGGGGATAGTGTCAGACTTTTACTGACTAAAAACCCACCCCTGTTCCTTCTCTGCCATTTTATTTCTAGGGCCGGGATCTCTTTCGCATCACCCATGGCCCCAGTAGGCTTCGACCCTGCTGGGCCCCTACGGTTGCTGACATCTCTTTGAGGCACGCGTGCAACAGTACGCGCCGTCGACGACTTGGGCCCGGTCCGGACGGTTACCGGACGATCGGACGTCGAGCCACCCATTGCTCGCCGTCCGTTCTTTTTACAGTTGGTTTAACTATTAAAAAAATCGTTCGGTAACATAAAATGTGAAATGAAATATTAGAGGCTCAATAACTTCATATTACACAGCTGAACGTAAATCTGAGCATAAAATTAAGCAAAAAAACGTAACGTAAAAGTAATAAAACATCGACGAAAATCAGCATTTCCAACCATTTTATATTTAAGACCCCAAACGGATCCTAAAAAGGGATTTGACCTCACACCCGAATGAATCACATCAAAAACGTGAAGAACTCTCATTTACAACATATAATTTGAATGTAAGCCCAAATAAATCGATTACAGATGAAAAAACCGTATTTACCCGATTTTCATAAATCGGCTCTTGGCGCAATTCAACTTTTATTGAGAAGAGATGTTTGAAATTACATTTTCGAGAAACAATTTGTTCTAAAATTTCGAAAATTTAATGATTTATTAATAAACTTTCGGTCTTGTGGTCGGGTAACAGCAGTGTCGAGTTTCCGGGTTATTCAATTTCCGGGTCAGAAATTATCAGGTCTACGATAATATTTTTTATTTAGCATGGAGGTTAAATTTCGCGTCATTCGAAACCTGCTGAGAGGGACATAATGTACATTTATTTTACAGACAAAAATGATTCATCAACATCATCATATCAATTGAAAGACGTCCACTGTTGGACATACCCCTCCCTTAAGTGTCGCCATAATGACCGGTCATAACCGTCTTTCATCCATTGGATTCCCGTGACCCTCACCAGGTCATCGGTCCACCTTGTGCGAGACCTTCCAACGCTGCGTCTTCCGGTACGTGGACGTCACTCCAGAACCTTATCCCTACCTATCATCGACCATATTTTCTGCGAATAAAAATTATTGCATCAATATTTTATTTTAAACGAATAATTGCGTTTACTGTGATTTGAATACTCTATTCGCGATAGCATTAGACAGAAGTTAAAAAAGGTTGTTTTAGGGTGCACTTTAATAAAAGTACAATATATGTATATTGCGCTTTATTACAGTTAGGATTGATGCTGAATTTATTGTAATCAACTTATATACCAACTGTTACACTTTTTTTTTTTTTTTTTTTTTTTTTTTTTTTTTTTTTTAACAAAATGTAATTTACTTAAAGCAATTATTATAATAACTTTATTTATGTTATATACATCTTAACTAATAAATATTATAACTTAATAAATATTTAAACAAATTGAAAATAATATTATGTACAAACTGGTAGAAAAAGAACTCATAGGGCATCAAAAAATTCGTCCACATCGATGTCAATGGGAAAAGTGCCCAGAACGCTGGCAGCATTGCCACGCTGGATGGCAATGCTAATTCGTTGACCAAAGAAAAGCCCAGCCCTCTGGTCACGCGAAGAGTCGACCAGCTGTTTGCTGATATCCCGAACAACTCGATGAGCGCTCGGACCCCATGGCCCCAGTGTTTCAACCCCGAACGGCTCAAATATATAACCTCCGATGAGGTTATTATATTTACGCCGTTTGAGGTTTTCTGCACCTGCAGCAGCCGCCCCAGCACAACCTGCCGTACTCAGAAGATGGGATGGCGCAAGGGTGTCGACACATGTTGCATCCCACACCAAAGGCCTACCCAATTTCCAAGGCATTATAGTCATCCCGTCTGGCCTCTTCCCATCGTCACGTGCCAAGCCATTGGGTTCTAAAACAGCTGGCACCCCAGCGGTGACAAGAGCTCGGCGGATGATGTCATTAATACTGGCATGTCGTGCTATCCGACCAGCGCTTCTACTGCATGATAGGCCATGGTGTCCGAGGCGGTCGACTGCTTCGCCGCACTGACATCGATGTGGAGCTCCACTAGGAGCACCCAGACGCAAGCATGTAGCGATCCGGAAGGTGGTGTCACTCAGCATAGTTCCTATGTTAGGTGACGGTAGAGCCTGTAGCCAGAGGCCCGATTCCCATTCACCCACAGCCAGAAGGCGGGCGCGCTCAGCAGTATTGGTGGACGTATTGATAAGATTATTCCGTACCAACCTGCAGAGCGGCTCATCCCACTGTCTCTGGGAAGATGGATTCTCGGGCAACGCCTTGTCCGGGCAAGCCACTTTCCAGGCGTTCACGGCGTCGGTCAAGCACGGCTCCTCACAGTCGACCAATGATGGAGTTAAGATGCTTTCAACTAACTGTTGAGTGCTGTGGACCGAAGACAGAAACGCCGGTAGACTTATACTAGAAATTTTGCGGATGCCGAGCCCGCCAAAACGGATGGGTAGCGTGGCTTGTACCCACGCTCGGTCATCCAGGGCCACATTTAAGATGGACGTTAAAGCGGATCGAATGGTTTGATCAATTTTGTCCAAGAGTTGTGGCTGTTTCCATAAAGAGGAAGAGCGAAGAAAATACATAAAATTTGGAGCAAAACAGCAATATTTAATGAGGGTAAAAGCCGAATGTAAGTTAATTTTTGAAAGCCTATCCGAAATATCGTTGAAACGATTAATTTTATCGTCAACGAATAAAGAAAAACTGTCTTCCAAAATTGGAGAACCTAGGAGGTGCAGTGAACATTTTTCTAAAATTTTGATCTCTGGTGCTATTGTATTGAATTTCTGAAGTGTCGATTGTCTGTCAGTATTGTCAGAAACAAAAATTTCACATTTTGAATGATTGAGGTCAAGGCCGATGGATCGAAACTGCTCCTTCAGAAATAGGAAATCGTTTAAAACAGTATTAACTGTTACACTTAAATGAATTTGTTTGAACTATCCATCTTCTGAATTTATGAGACTTTAAATTTAATAAATTATTTAGTACTTACTTATACTATTAGTGTCCATTTTAAAAACCTTAAAGAAGCAGGGGATGTCATCACCTGGAACGTTTTTCATTATACTATTTTTTTTAGTTATTTTTATTTGTATGAATTTTAATTCATTAAACCCGAAGCGAACGCTCGCTCATTGTCTTTCTATTGTATCTCTAATTACGCTACTCAAAAGGTTAAATAATTATCTTATTACCTTGTATTGTGTACAATTGATATGTTAAGGAGGAAACTAATTGATAGGTATTTAAAAAAAAATTGTTTGAAAATAATCAAATTTATGTAAGTAATGTAAAAATTTTACGTTGAAACCATTATTATTTTACGCAAAAATCGTACAGTGCCCTTCGCGTGCAGTATATTATTGCTTTCAATGTGTTGAAGAGGTTGCCTCGCTTCTGTAGTGCATCAGCCCATAGCCAAGTTCCGTTTCCTTTCGATTCTCTTTTCGATGATCACCTCGAGTTGTCCACGCCTACTATTCCTTTGTTCTGAACACGTGACTGAGCATTGAGATGACGCCAGAATAAAGGAATCGAAAGCGTGGCCTACTCAAGGCGGGCAGGGATGTTTGCGGAAATGCGAGTTGATTGTTTTTATGCATTAATGCGTGAAAGAGAGGAGAGCATCTCTGGTGCGCAGGGTGCGAGCCAGTCCCACCGGTATTCTGGGTATGATTGCTGACAGATTGGACTGCTGTATTATGAATCATTGCCCCATTATCTCAGCTGGGATGCTGTAGCAATAATTGTTTTATTGTGCGTGTGAATGTAATTTGTAGTTGTGTTTGTGTCACTAACATAGTTGTAAGTTTGTTTTGTTTATACTGACACTAAGCCTTAATACTCGAAATAAATAATATTATTATTATTTATTAAAATTGTTCGAATTTATCTCGAAAAATAAATGTGTTGCACACCTGCTTCTATGAACCAATACTTAATCTCTTCATAAAAATATTTCAGGGCTAAAAATGAAGTCGTCTAGACTACTATGAAAAGAAATAGTGAGTCGGTCAGTCTGATCATGTGATGTTGACAAATATTGTAGACTAAAATTTCTTTCATATGTATTTCAGAAATATAAGAAGTTATATTAGTACTAATTCATCATTTTCACTATACCTATGTATTTTACACGTTCGCACTTTTAATACTTCATCGTTGACCTCATCAATCACGGTTTTATTGATCCCGAGAAAAGCCTATTACCTACCTACTACGTACTTTTCGTCATCCAAGCGCTTTCTTGTTTTATTAACTGCTAGAGTATATGAAAAAAGATTGCATGTAGCGGAGATGAGAATGTTAAGATGGATGTGTGGTGTGACGAGAATGGATAAAGTGAGAAATGAATATATTAGGGGAAGTTTGAAAGTGGCGCCAGTGACTGAAAAGTTGAAAGGGAATCGTTTATCTTGGTATGGTCATGTGAAGAGGAGGGATGAAACGCATGTTACTAAAAGAGTTATGAGTTTACATGTGAATGGATGGAGAGGGAGAGGGAGACCAAAGAAAAGATGGATGGATTGTGTGAAGAGTGATATGAAAGAAAAGGAAGTTAGTGATAGCATGACGAGTAACAGGGCAGAGTGGAAGAAAAAAACGTGTTGCGCCGACCCCAAATAACACGGGATGAGGGCAGGAAGATGATGATGAGTATATGTTCTCACATTTTCCTTAAATGAAGATAATAATAATAGTGTCGAATATTTCAATAGCACTACTGATCAGTTATGAGTGCTCCACTTTGATTGACCTGTCAGTCTAGTGGTTAGCGGCCCTGACTTCTATGCCGGAGGTTGTGGGTTCCCACCCAGGACAAATGTTTGTGTGATGATTTGATGAGGACGATCGTTTGTTCTGTGTCTGGGTGTAATTTACCTATAATATGTATTTAGAAATATATAAGTATGCATATCAGTTATCTAGTACTCATAAGACAAGCTATGCTTAGCTCGAGACTAGACGGTATTGTGTGATAGTTGTGGAATATTATTATATTAACTTATTTAGATATTTTAAATGTCAATAATTAAAAAAAAAAATCAAAATGCTGATTTAAATATGTTAAGCGTCAAATGGATAAAGCTATTTATAGTAAAAATAAGCCTAAATCTACTAAAGGCTCTTTAAGAAATCTTTTATTATATTTCCGGTCCAGATCAGATTTTTAAACATTTCGCCTCCATAATCTTAGATCCAAATCTATGGATTGGGCGCAGCCTTCTCGCCCCAGCCACCAGGATCCCGATCCCGATTTCTGACCACCGTAGGCGCGGGCTTACAATTGGCGAGCAATGGGTAGCTCGCCTTCCGATCGTCCGGTAACCGTCCGGACCGTCGTCGACGGCGCGTACTGTCCCAACCGTAGGGCCAACAGGGTCGAAGCCTGGTATGAAAGGCAACGAAAGAACAGTAGTGGGTTTTTAGTCAGTAAAAGTCTGTCACACCCTCTCGCTCCGCCCAAGAGCGGGGAATGTCATTGGATAATTTTCCAACCTACGAAAAAAAATGTATGGACTATTTCAACAGATAAAGCAATTTTACCCACCTACCCTAACATTGTTGACACCTCTATTGTTTTTACTAAACGTTTCGCCTCATCGATAATATCGCGTACATAAGACTGGACTGGAACAATTTTCCTGCTGCGGTCTTCCCGTCCAATTATAATTTAGGTGTCTTCAAGGCTAGAGTGAACAGCCTCTTAATAAACTAGTGCGCTTCACCATCAATGATAGCATCACTTCAGGTGGGATCACAGTCAAACACTAGTTTATGTAAATAAAAAAATAAATAAATTGGGAAACCAAGTCTGTAAAAAAGCAAGGATTTTTTCTCGATCAATTAGAGGTCAACACTGATTAAAGAATACAACTTAAATATATAATAAGAACCACTATAACCTTAAGGGTAAAAAATGAATAGGGGTTTAAACGCCTATCCATTTTTTTTCGATCTCCCAAATGAAACACAACAAGAGTAAGCAAAAATTAATTTAGACCGCGTCCCCCAAACCATCAGACGACCTCAATAATTACTAGCACACCGTCGAATACACAATTTTTACGTCGAAAAAAAATGACATGTTTTAATTACTCTCTATAGATATCAATTAATTTGTTTACACGGAGGTTAATTTAAAAATGCTGAGTTCACTTTGTGCTGGGTGTTAAACTAAATTGGTTTATTTCAATTTGGGTTCATACCTACACACCACGGTTTATTTATTAATCAATTGGTCAATTTTATCGTTTTTTTTTTTCTAGTTGAAATAATTTTCATTACACGATACTTTTTCACACATTTGAAATACTCGTAGGTCGTAGTGTTTAAATTCATTATTGTAGACTTTTTCAGTGAGCTTAATTAAAACAAAATAAAGTGTTCAAAAATGTTTTGTTTATTACAGATCAATACAGCAACAGAATTGTTAATTTTAAACTTGTGTTTTAAATTTGTATAAATTCATTCATTCTAATGTTAATTAATATACCGTGAACATCTCTAATCCATATCGCCATATAAGCCATCATTATTAATTTCAGCCGAGTTACGTCCACCGTCGCCACAACTACCTACACTATGCATCTTGCATCCACCAGAATCCCACAACTCTCACCAGGTCATTGCTTCTACTTGTGGGAGGCCTTTCAACACGATTACCTCTTCAGAATCTTTTATCTCAATCGATTATCAGTTCTGCAAGCAACATGCCCCGCAAACTGCCACTAATGTTTGGGAATTGTTCGGGCTATGTTGGTAACATTGATTATCCTGGATATCTTCATTCCTAATTCTATCACATTGCCCTTTTGCAGGCTTATTCTCTGATGAACTTTATTTCAGTGCCATATGTCATCAACACGATGGTAACATACAGTTACGGTATACCTCATCCAGGACCAAACATAAGTAGTATAAAACATCTTATCACTAGTCATATACCCTTGAAGTCCATTGTTTCGGCTGAATAAGCAACACTTAGCCCGAGTCAGCTCCGAACTCCTTCAAGTTATAACGGTGTTGTAGTGAAGTTCACGCTTATGTTCTTATATTGTTGGACGAATTATCTTGATACTTTGTGTTGCCTTTTGTTTGATTTCCTTTGTGATTTACAGCATTCAAGTTTCACAAGATTTCCGGTTGTTACCGATAAAAAATTCAATCTATTTTTCCGGACCTGTGAGCCGGTCTTTATTTTCTGAATTTTACTAGCAGTGTCGTCCTCAAATAAGGACTAAATATTTTATTTATCACAGTAATACTTTAAATAATTGCAACACAAAAAAAAAACCTTGTCGAGAAATTCACCCAAATTCTAGTCCAGAATTTCTCAAGAACCTTAGTGGAATGTTGGCCAGCTTTACTTACAGACTCACAGCACGCCTTTGTTGAAATTTCGAGGCCAAGCGACTGCATTCGGACCTCTGAGCTCCTCAGGGAAATTACATTTTCATAGTAAGATACTATCAGCTCAGGTGGTTAGTGCCGTCAGTCCGACTGATTTATTTTCTTGCGTCTTATTCTTGGAGGCTAGTCGCAAGATTGATTCAAGTTGTACTTTTGATAGGTTTGGGAAATTGATTTCTTGGGCATGGGTTGAAAATAGTACTTGCCAAAAGATATCCACTGCTGGACATATGCCTGTATCAAGTTTTGAATATCGACCAATCCTGTGCTTCCCTCAACCAATTCTGTACTTTTTTTTACCAATGTTTTGCTTCAGTAGACTGGTCTGTTGTTTCAGTAGACTGGTATTTTATTTCAGTAGACTGGTCTGTCGTTTCAGTAGACTGGTATTTTATTTCAGTAGACGGGTCTGTCGTTTCAGTAGACTAGTCTGTCGTTTCAGTAGACTGGTCTTTTATTTCAGTAGACTGGTCTTTTGCTTTATTAAACAGCTCTTTTGCTTCAATAAACTGGACTTTTGCTTCACTAGTCTAATCTTTTGGCTCAGTAAATATGTCTTTTGCTTCAGTAGACTGATCTTTCGCTTTAGTAGACAAGTATTTTACTTCAGTAAACAAGTCCCGTTCTTATCATCGACCTTTTCCTCCTAGTATATGCATTAGAAAAATTAAAGTAGCGGTAAAATTACATTCACTGTAGTTTTTATCATTTCAGTTTATTTTCTTGAAATGTATTCAAAATTATCCATGAATAATAATTACACAAAACATTTTCACAACTATTTCAAATCATTTTATTCGTCGGCCTGTTTTCCGACCGATAACATAAAAAACGATTTACGAAGAAGTGCCTATAGACGGTATAAACTTAAATGGAGAGGAGGACGCCATGTATCACTTGAAACTGAGAGGAATTTTTCTGAGAGAAATTCACATTACATTGCCTGTTTTGAAAAGATTTGATCTTTACATCTGGTGGAGACGAAGCAATGTACGTCGATGACTTCGAAATTTTGTCTTTCGTTTTGTTTTCGTAGTACTGTCTATATGCTAAATAAGTGAGGCGTTACATTGGGTATCCATTTTAGTAGTTCAATCATTCTGAAATAAACTTTCCTCGTGTTTGAAACAAGGCCATACTGTTACGTGTTCCTTTAAATATTTTTCGTGAGAATTTTCTTTGAAGTTCGAACAAATTTTCTTTTTTCTTTGTGTGAAAGTAGGAAAATGTCTGGTTCCCGTTTTTTGAGGAAAAGAAAATTAGTTTTATAAAGCGTTTCGTACTCGGTCCCATCAATAATTTACAAACTAACGCTGTTAACCACAGGGTGTTTTAATATGCCCACTGAAAAAGGAGAATATTTATAAGGCTTCAGAATAAACCCTGAATTAAATAATGCCAACATAACAATGGAAAATCTTTGCACATACTTTACAGAATAAACCTATTAATTCAAGCTAACGTTAACTGTAAAACTCCTAAATAACTTTCTTGATCCGTTTTACGACTACATTAATTATATCTCTCGTACCCAGTTAAACTCCTAACTAAGCCAACGCTAAATATTCCTAGAACGTTAAAACTTGAATATCAATTAAAATGTCGTGCACTAAATTATGTTATTGACCATCGTTTAGAGCAGGAAGCGTTACCAGGACGTTTAAAATATCAGGCGTTTTTTTTTTCTTGGGGAATATCATCCAATGACATCCCCCGCTCTTGGGCGGAGCGTGAGATAGTGTCAGATTTTACTGACTAAAAACCCACTCCTGTTCTATTTTTGTCTTCGTTACAGGGCTCCGGGGTTCTCTTTTGCATCACCCATTGCCCGAGTAGGTTTCGCCCCTACGGTTTTGCTGACATCTCCTTGAGGCGCGCGTGGAATTTCTTGGGCTCGGTCCAGACGGTTTTAGGACGGTCGGATGGCGAGCTAACTATTGCTCACCGTCCGCAAGCCAGCACTTACGGTGGCTGGAAATTGGGATCGAGATCCCGGCGGCTGGGGCGTGAGGGTCGTTCTCTCGCGTGTGCGGCCGCCTCCTTTGCTAGCATAACTGCTTCGCAGAAGGAGGCGACCGCCTGCCAGTCCTCCTCGTTCTGGATCATGGCCTGTTACAAAGCCCGGCGCGAGCGAGCGTCAGTTTATGTCGTAAAATAGATCCCATAAAGAGCTCGCGGTAAGGCCTCAATGAACTTCCCAAGGGAAAAACGAATGATATTTAGCGAACGCTTTAGGGTGTCATCACCAATTAGCCAGCTCCAGGGAATATTAATAACTCATTATTATGAAGATTAGTTAGATTATTTACTCATTTCATGGACTTATTCGGTTACAGGGAAAATTGAGTGGTGAGCGGTTTTTTTTTAATTTTGGTGGAAAATCATCCAATAACTTCTCTCAATCTTGGGCGGAGCGCGAGGGCTTGTCAGACTTTTATTGACTAAAAACCACTCCTGTTCTTTTTTTGCCTTTGTTCTAGAGCCCCGGGGTTCATTTTCACTTAACCCATGGCCCCAGGAGCTGTAAACGCTAAAATAAAGTTATATTTGTGGGAGATCAAGAGAAAAAGAAATACATGGTACAGGAAACAGCTTAGTGTGTATTTTTCTCTGATTCTCCTTGTGTTTTAGTAACATTGAATAAAAGTTTTTCTTGACTTGTAAGCAAAGTAATCATAATTTATCGTCGCAAATATACGCTATCTTGAGACCTACACATTTCTAGCTAGTATGTTTTTTTTTTCAAGCTGGGAAATCAAAGAATAACTTCTCCTACTCTAGGAGGAGCGAGAGAAAGTGGCAGACTTTTACTTACTTCAATCCATAAGTGTTTTTCCAGATTCCCTTTGCGTTCTAAGGCCACAATATCTTGCAGCCTTGGCAGAAGGCAGTCTTTAAGAGGGTCCTTTTTCACTTGCCTATCGTCAATATCGAGCATGGTTTAACAGCTTGTTGCTTCATCTAATGCAATCCAATGCGATGTGTGATGAAGACGTCATGCAAAAAAGAGAGATAACGCCTGAAAACTCTGTTAGCATTCGGTAATTTCGTGATTTACTCGAATGTTTCACAAAACTCGTTCCAGGAAATATGTGTTTTTTAAACCCTTAAAAGTTTTTCAGAAAAATTGTCGTTATTTAGAATCTCGATTCAATGTCCAAGGCTTCTATTGATGTATTTTTTTATATTATGAGTACACTATAGAGTGCCGTACGGAGTTCACGTAAAATAACAGACTTTCAGAGGTCTTTACTAGATTAGTTTTACACAAATTTACGTTTTGATTTCTATAGAAGCCTTGATAATATCCACAAGACAGCTGTGTATCAAAAATGTCTAGAGAAAGATGTGTAATAACATCATAATCATGTAATAATGGTTGTATGAAATGTACGTCGAAAAGAACGCTCTTAAATAGTCACACTAGTAATTAACAAACGTCTAAGCAATAATAATTATCTCTCTCTGTTATTTTCGTCTTCAATGATAAGCGTAGTGGCGGCAACCTCTCGCGCCAGTTCCAGGTCCAGGCCATGGTCTGGAGCTAGACAGAATGGGATGCAGTCGCCACCTTCTGCGAAGCAGTAATAGTCGAGTGAAGAAACGTACATCCTCACGCCCCAGCCGTTACTATAGGAGACGTACCAGCCCCCCTAGCTAAGTAGACTACGTGCGTTAAGATGACGTCAGAACAAAAAAATCGGAGGCGTGGCCTACTCGAGGCGTTGGACGCAAACGGAACGATCGTAACTTAGCTAGCGGGGAATCGCAAATGTATCGGGAATCGCAGAGCGATCCCCGGTCATTGTAGGCGTGGGTTTTGTGAACGGCGAGCAATGGGTAGCTTACCGTCCACTCGTTTGGTAACATCGGAGTCCGAGTCATCGACAGCGCGTAGTGTTTCACGTGCGCCACGAAGAGATAAATGTTAAGCGTAACACAGTGATTGAAAAATGTACATAAACACACAACAAACTTGATACTGAAACTAAAACCAATTTCCCTAGATCGAGCAAACAGTTACACAAGCCAGACGTGAATTCTTTATCGCGTTCAGTGTCGCTACTCGATAATAGATCTGTCTGTTCGCGACGTGGTGACAGTTCAGAAACGACTGTGTCGAACACACGTGTTGCCCCTATTATATAGTCTTGTATTTACAAAGATTCGTTTTATTTACATTGTTTAAATTTATCTGTCCTTCGATGGTTGGTAATAAGTTTATTCTAAGAAATTAGAAACGGCAGAAGCTAGAGTTTCCAGTCAAATCACAATATCTAAATAATCGCATATTGGCCTCAGTTTTTATGTTAAAGTACATATTTTTTAATGCGCTTACTCCGAAACCCGCTCTTATTCCTACCGGTTTTAGGCACGCAATTTACTGTTTTCTGCACTTGTACGGAAAAGTGAGCGAGCTCGCTTTGCCTCAGTTATTATTAATATTTATCGTATCAGGCTGGGTGTTAAGCGAGACGTCACGCGTCAAACCATGTTTCTTTCTTCGAAAGTATTTTGAAAAACGTTGTTTGATACACATGGAAATTTGTCACTACAGCACTCAGAATTCCTCCCCGGTCGCAATCTCAAATTTTCTTCACTTGTATCAGAATGTACAATTGTTTGTTACTGTTGATAAGCTCGTGCTTGACTATTATCTCACTTGATGGAAACCGATGATGTGGTCGAAGATGAAGCACGCTTGCTTAAAAGCAACCTACGTATATAGATAAATACTCCGAATGTGTACATTATGTGTGTACCATAATACCAATTATCTTTTAATTTTCATAATTTATAGTTTTATTTTAAATATTCTATTTACAATATTTCATCATCATCTTCTTGCCCTTGTCCCGTGTTATTTGGGGTCGGCGCAACATGTTTTTTTCTTCCACTCTGCCCTGTCATGCTATCACTAACTTCCTTTTCTTTAATATCACTCTTCACACAATCCATCCATCTTTTCTTTGGTCTCCCTCTCCCTCTCCATCCATCCACATGTAAACTCATAACTCTATTCTAACTCTGTTTACAATATTTAATTACAATTTTATTCTTATTAACAACCAAACTAAAAAAATATTCAAAACCTCATTGGGCGTCAACAAATTGATTCACATTATTTAATTATCAATGGGAAAGGTATGTTGAACGCTGGCATCATTGCCACGTTGAATAGCAATGTTGATTAATTGACCAAAATGAAGCTCTGGTCACGTGCAGAGTCGACTAGCTGTTTAGTTTGTTATTGATTTGTTTTGTGTTACCTTCTGTCCATGTCCTGACTTATGAGTTATATATAGGTCGCAGGATCAAAACCAACCAGGCACATTACTTTGTGTATTTCATCACCACTGCTCTGAAAACGGTGAAGGAAAACATCATTGTCATAGAATTTTAAAAATCGAAGACACTACATCTACCAACCCGCACTGGGCCCGCGTGGTGGATTACGGGCCATTCCCTCTCCTAGAGAGGAGGCCTGAGTCCCAGCAGTGGGAACAATATAACGCTGATAATGTTATGTTTTGCCTTAAGTCAAAAGTTCGATAAGACTGACTTGAAATTCTGTAATGAAGAAAATAGGAAAGGAATATGTACTATTTTTTAAAGTAATGGGTTTTCTAGCTTTAATTTTCTTCTGAATATCATGAGTGACTGCTGGGAAAAAGTTTTATTCTATTCTATTCTATTCTTCTGATTATTCAGGTGACATTTAAGGTGTTGCTTGTCAATCCACATGGGCAGGGCACATTGTTCGCAGTACAGATGGCCGTTGGGGCCGAAAAGTTCTAGAGTGGCAACCGCGTACCGGAAAACGCAGCGTTGGAAGGCCTCCTACAAGGTGGACCGATGACCTGTTAAAGGTTGCGGGAATACGATGGGTTCGAGACGCACAGGACCGTTCCTTGTGGCCACGCTTGGGGGAAGTCCAACAGTGGACGTCTATCAACTGAAATGATGTCGATAATGATGTCAATCCTATACATTTTGGAATTGTAATAAAAAAATAAATATTTGTTACCCCTGAAAGATATTAGTTTTTTTAAGTAGTAGAGAGCTTGTAAAAACTGTTCACCAAGTCAGCTAATTGATGTACAGCGAAAGATGGGTAATTACCACCCAAAGGATCCACTTAATAGTGGCATCTCTCGCCGTTTACTTTTATGCGGTGGCTGTACACACAGGATATGTTCAACCATACCGCTTAGGGCGGTAATACACTATTTGCAACATTGCAATACTTATACATACATACAATGAATTTTTGGTCCTTAGACGTGGCGGTCTCCTCATGAGGTTTTTTTATACAATGATATCGTATAAATCAATGTACAATGATAATGTTTTTCTATACAAGCAATTTAATTTTTCCACTATTGGGCAAATCGTCCGTCATTGGATGCCTAAGGATCTTCATCATGTCGATCTTGATCACTTTTGCGGGTTGAGTTTGACCGAAAGGTTTGGTCCAAGACTGAGAGGCTTAATAAATTCAAAAATATAAAAAATACTTATTTATATTTCACACAGGCCTTATAAAACGTCAAAAATTTGTAGTACATACTTCAAATCCGATGTGTGTTTCCTGATAGCTACAACCCGGAAATCTTTAAGTCAAGAGTGTTACAAGGTTACTTCTAGGTAAGCGCGTTCCATCGTCGACCGCATCGTCGCTTTCCATCAGGTGAGATGGCGGCCAAGCGCGAACCTATCAAGCATAAAAAAAAACCATCGTTTCCTATGAAAACAAACAGACAAGAAACTACAAGTTTTCTCTTAAAAAAAATAAGATCGATTCTACAATATTTTCTTCAAAGTGTGCATTGGAATTACACAATTTAATTCCGCCAAGACCGTTCTAGCATCGGACCACTAAACGTACGGCGTTGCGCCACCGGTACATGGTGGAAATCTCACTCCTACGTACAAATCATTTTGGGAACACAATCATTATGCGTACAACTAAGAAGTGGAATTCCTTGTCAGAATCTGTGTTTGCTACAATCTAAGGATCTTTAAAGCAAAAGTGAATAGTTTACTTCTAGGCAAGCGTTCTCCATCGTCGGCCACATCATCGCTTACCATTAGGTGAGATTATGGTCAAACGCGAGTCGGACTCGTGAACCGTGTTAGACAGACAGAAAGACGGACGGACAGCGGAGTCTTAGTAATAGGGTCCCGTATAAAAAACGTACAAGTTGCTGTTTACCGATCTCTACTTTACCCACGTGTAATGCCGGTATACCACTTAATTAAGTTGATATTGATCCAATATCGCAATAATCAGCCATTAATGAGGTTTATGAGATAGCGAAAGAGGATTACTTGCTTTTCATAATAAGCTTTGGTGAAAAATATTGTAAGCGATGGGATAGTATAGGTTTCCATTATTATCGGTAGGCGTTTAATTTTTATATAATACAGGGCTGAGAGCCACTTAATCATGGTGGTGATTCTCGCGTCCGGTCTGTTCAGGCCATGGTCTGGAGCGAAAGGGAATGGGAAGTATCGGACAACCCGACGAACGGCGAGAAACGTTGTTGACGTTGTTGAAACTTCAACGGTCCGGACTAAGCGTTTCGCTTCGTTGTTTATACCGCGTACATCGAAGGTCTGGAACAATTTGCCTGCTGCGGTCTTCCCATCCAACTATAATTTAGGTATCTTCAGGGCTAGAGTGAATAGGCTCTTAATAAACTAGCGCGCCTGACCATCAATGATTGCATCTCCGCTTACCATCAGGTGGGATCGCAGTCAAGCACTGGTTTATACCATTAAAAAAAAAGTGGTCAACTTTTTCCATGAAGCAGTAATGCGAGCGAAGAAAATGGCCGCAAACGTAGGGGAATAGACATTCTCACGCCATAGTCATGCGCGTTTTCCGGTCACCATTGGCACAGGCTTGCGGACGACGAGCAATCAGTAGCTCGTCGTTCAGCTGCCCAGTATGGATCAAGCTCGAGTCGACGGCGTGTAGTGTTCCACGTGCACCTCAGAGTGCTGTCAGCAAAACTGAAAGGACCTAAGAGTCAATGCCCGCTAGAGCTGTGGGAATGTTTGAAATAGTTAATTTGGACATAGAACGCAAAGGGCAAATGAAGGAACATTATGGAGTCAGGTTTTGGTAAGTAAAAGTCTGATACGCTCTCTTACTCCACCCTAGAGCGCGAGAAGGCATTTGATAATTATTAAAAAAAAAACCGGGCAAATATGAGTCGGATTCGCACACTGAGGGTTCCGTACAAACTTAGGTACTGATGTAAATAGTTCGATTACCGAATCGAGTCTCGAAGATTTTTTCGAATTGAAAAAATGAGTTATTATTTTGTGACTTTACTTGTAGGTACTATAAGACCTTGCTTTTTTTAAATTTCTAGATTCTATGTCAACGGAAAGTAGGAAACTTATTGGTTTGGATTTCCTTTCGAGCGTCAAATGTACCATAAACAAAGCATAAACGGCCTGGTTTCAGATTGTTGACTTAGAAATGTGTTTTTATTTTTACTAGTTTAAGCGGTATTATTTGATATTAATTTCAGCTTAATATCTCTACGCGTTCCTGAGAAAAAGGGTACTGGCAGACTGACAACAAAGTGATCATACAAGGGTTTCGCTTTTACTGACAGATGTGGGGAACCCTAAAAAGTGGCTACATAACCACAGTTATTAGAATTTAACGTCGAATATGGCAGGTTTCTTGTTTGCCCCCCTAGCCAAGTTACAACCGTTTCGTTTCGATTCTCTTTTCGTTGAACGCCTCGAGTCGGCCGCGCCTCCTATTCCTTTGTTCTGACTACGTGACTGAGCGTTGAGATGACGTTATAATAATGAAATCGGAGGCGTGGCCTACTCGAGGCGATCTACGAAAAGAGAATACAAACGAAACGGTTGTAACTTGGCTAGACGGGTAGGGATGTTTGCGGAAATGCGAGTTGATTGTTGAAATGTGACGTCACCAACATTAGGTTGCAAGCAATGGTTAGCTCGCCGTCCGACTGTCCGGTAACCGTCCGAGCCCAAGTCGTTGACGGCACGTAGTGATCCACGCGCACCTGATGGATATGTCAGCAAATGTAGGGGCCCAGCAAGGTCGAAGCCTACTGGGGCCATGGGTGATGCGAAAGAGATCCCCGGTGCCCTGGATTAATGGCAAAGAAGGAACAGGAATGGGTTTTTAGTCAGTAAAAGTCTGACACGCCCTCACGCTTCGCCCAAGGGCGAGGGAAGTCATTAGACGGTTTTTCCACTAAAAACAAAAACCGGCATTAGGTTATGTATACTCAAAAGAGATTGCGAGATATTCCCGCCACACCTCCAAACTTCCTCAAACCAACAAATTTTGACGATGTTTTCAGAAAAAAAAATAATTTTAATATTATTTGTCCTTTAGTATAAAATATTGTACAAATATAAACAGAGGCAAATAGCCAATAAATTCGTATCAACACTCAGAAAGTAAATAATTAAGACATTATTTTGTATTTGTCCGTAACAACTTATATGTGTACACTTTACCTAATAATTATTTTCGTAGAATTGGGAGGTTCATGTAAGCCTATTTTGGGTCTCGTTAAATCTTTGATGAAATAGTAATTAGTTAATTACAGACGTTTCCATCGTAATTAATTTGTCCTTAGTTACTTATGAGCATCTGAAAATAGTGTTTACCTTATATATGACTTAGGCTAAAATTATACTAGGTAATTATTGAAACTTCACAGATATTTTCGGCCTCAAATTAATCACGATAAATAAATTAAATTCTAAATACTTTTTTTTACATAGGCCTAAACTTAAATAGGAACTTATAAAACATTAAAAGCTACTGTAAGTTTACAATTTGTGTTTAATATAATAAAATAAAATCTTGCGAGGGAAGCCAATAGCAGTAGCTAGTATTATATAATTATATTGTATCTATGGTTTTGTGATTTGTGTATCTTTTGCCTTTTAAACCGACTCAAAAAAGGAGGAGGTTATGATTTCGTTGAATGTTTTTATTTTGTTTTATTTTTCATGTGTGTTACCTCATAACTCCGTCATTTATGGACAGATTTGCAATTTTTTTTCCCCCTTAAAGGATATACTTTCAGATTGGTCCCATTTTTTTCAAAATACAGTTCTAATGATGGGATCCATGAGGAATCGAGGGAACTCCTCAAATATTATAGGCAACCGTATAGTGATTTTAGTATTTTCATCGAGGATTTAAGCATTTACAGTCAAAAAGTAATATTTGATGAAGTGGAACTGATGAAGAAGACCAGAAATGGCCAACTGAACTTCATGCTCACATAGATATCACAGTGAAGATAGTTAAGCTATTTTGACAATACAAATAAATAAATGGTTCTGAATAGTTATGTTGAAAATAGTATCATCGACGTAACCTGATGATGATGATGTAGGCGGAAGGCACAGGAACTCTGTAATTAATCAATATATCTTAGCCGTGTTTGGGCTTATTAGAATTGTCATGTGATGCACTTTGGCTATAAGGTACTATTGAACTGATCTGATGATGGAGCCGGAAGGTGGAAGGTAGACACAGGAACTTCATAATAAAACAATGTAACCTAGCAGTGTTTGGGTTTGATTGGAATTGTCATGAGAAATAGGCACTCTGGTTATAAGTGTATCGCAACTAAAAAGCGTGAAATAAAAAACTTCTACAAAAAAATAATAATAACCAACTTCACTAAAAAAAACTTTAAAAGGATCAAAATAACTTTAATTTCAGAATTCGGTGTTTAACTAAGAAACAAACAATACCGAGAAACACCGACCTCCGAATTTGTTTTTCATTTTTTTTTATTCTTGATAGGTTCGCGCTTGACGCATCTCACCTGATGGAAAGCGACGATGCGGTCGTCGATGGAGCGCGCTTACCTAGAAGTAACCTATTCAGTCTTGACTTAAATATTCCCGGGTTGTAGCCATCAGGAACCACAGATTCCGGCAAGGAATTCTACTCCTTAGCTGTACGCACAATGAATGTGTTCCCAAACCGTTAATTAAAGTTATTTTGATCCTTTTACTGTTTTTTTTTAGTGAATTCGGTTTTTTTTTTGTAAAAACTTTTTTATTTCTCTTTTATTACACTTACCACTATTTTCCTCTGCATTACCCAAAGGTTGACTATTAGAAAAAGCCTAAGATATTAAGTCCACCTCTGTACTTTCAATTAATATGAAAATTAGTAATGTATCCACAACCAGCACTATAAAGCTATCTAATTTCCTATTCTATAACAACAAAACAACCATTCCATCTTATCAACGCTCCAGTAATTAATTTACAATAACAATTGAATCTAAATTAATCACCTGTTACCCTCCTTACAAAGCTCTTATCCAGTCCAGTTCTCAGCTGGATCTATCTAACATTCCAGATCGTTCCAGACTGTGTCCAAAGAACATTGTAGTGTTTTGTTTGTATCCATTGTGTCTGAAGTATTTAGCTTCCTTTGAATGTTCCTTTGTCCAATTTAGAGAGCTTTTTTATACGCTTAACATTATTTTTCTTTCTTTTTTGACGAATATATTGGACTGGATTGTTTTTCTCGAGGATTTTCGGAAAGTTTTTTTATTATGCATGGGCTCAACCACTATCTAACCTGATGGTGAGCGATGATGTGGCCGACGTGTAGCACGCTTGCCTTGAAGTAACTTATTCACTCTTGACTTTAAGACCCCTAGGTTGTAGCTATCAGGAAATACAGACTCCGGCAGGTAATTCCACTCCTTAGATGTACGCATGATGAATGTGTTCTCAAAATGCTTTTTTATGTACGTATGGGTGGGATATCCAACATACACCAGCGGCGCAACGCCGTACTTCTAGTGGTCCGATGATGGAACGGACTTGGCGGAATTCAATTGTGCAATTTCAATGCACACTCCTCGAAATCTAAACAGGCGTCGATGCAAGGATTTTCTTGACTCGCATTTCAATCGACTCTATTGCATTAAGGTGGTATTTGGCAGACCCATCACAAAGATGAGAGCAGAACTCCATATACGATCGAACTTGCGTGTGATAAAAATTGAGCAGCTGTTTTAGCGTGAAATACTGTCTCACCATTGTTAAGATCCCCAATGTTTTAGCAGCCAGTTGAGCTTTTGCCTCAATGTAAGAGAAATTGAGGATACACGACATTTGTGATGATGCGGATGTTTTTTTTTTAGGTTCTTGGTTCTTCCTTGACTGCTTCCTCACTCGATGTAATGCGATGATCTGGTCAACGATGGAGCACTATTGACGTATTTTTGTTTTATGTTTCAGGTAAACATGGATTACTGTTTTTAATTAATCATAAAGGTTCCTAATTGGTAAGTACGTAGTAGTTATTTCTATATTATGTTGTTTTTAAAGAAAATAATCGCAATGGTAATATTATTCTTTTAATAATAAGGCTAAGCACGTGAAATCGACGGTAAATATGTAATTAGTAACAAACATTAAAATGCTTTTCTTGTCAAACGTTTCGGATGACATATTATTTTGTTCAATAATTTAATATATTTTTTCATTTAATAATAAAATTTTAAATTCAATTCAATTTATTTATTTATTCATGAAAAATTCATATTGTGTCTGAAATTACACTAATAAAATAAAATAAAATCTAATGTCATTACAATTACTACTTACATTATTACTACTTACTCTATCATTACTCTAACAATTGATTGTGTTTATCTAAGTTTTAAATGGTAACTAGGTATTTAAGTGTTTCTCATTTGATGACTGTTTTCTACTGCAAACTTTGTCCTTGTTCCACCGAAAATACTAATTGTGCACTAAAATATGTTCTTCTGGGTGGATTTATGGATGGAAAGGAAATTTCCCCCTCTCCTACATTGATGATAAAATTGTGAAGTGGTTGAATAAAAAATAACCACGAAAGGGATAGCGGGGTCTGTGTTCGCTCCCTTTGCTCGCTCACTAAACCCCGCCATCTCCTTCTAACCTAACCTATCTGATTCGGGGTGCCCCAACTCTCAAGTTTAACACCTCACACAAAAATAACTTCCAAACTACCTTTAATATTTTCATTCACATCATAGTTCCTTCATTTTTTTTATACTGGGTGGGAAAATCATCTTATGACAAATCACGTTCTTGGGCGGAGCGGGAGATAGTGTCAGACTTTTACTGACTAAAAACCCACTCCTGTTCCTTCGTTTCCTTCGTTCCGGGGCCCCTGGTTTCGCTTTCACACTACCCGTGGCCCCAGTAGGCTTCGACCCTGCTGAGCCCGTACTATTTGCTGACATCTTCTTGAGGCGCGCAGTACGCGCCGTCGACGACTTAGTTCCTTCATAGAGTTCCTTTCCAAAAAATAGTCAACACCTCGAAAGCAAGGACAAAACTGTCCAAAAACGCATAACCAGCTAAGTCCATAAGTTTGGCGCGGATGCATGCGGCGGCACACCGCCTGCCCGACCCGCTAAGCTTCACAGCCCACTAGGCGACGCTTTGATTTTCCGCATGACGGCTGCCGCTTCAAATAAACCACACTAGACAGAGACGGCTATATACCCTGTTTTATTAGGCCGATACTTTATGATTGGAATATGTGAGGTAGGCCGAATTTTATGATAGTAGATGAAGGTATTTGTGGAGCCAAATTGGCTGTTAGTGGGTCCTGGTAATGTTTGAGGGTGTGAGTGAGTGGTACGCGAAAGTATGTGAAATATTTGGTGTGTTCCAAACATTTGATATTGGTAACCCACCTTTGTTTTGTACGGGTGCAAATTATATACAACATTACTTTTAGTATATGCAAAATCTAATTATGGTTCGTTCAGAATCAGTAACTGAATCGATTCCAATAATTTTTACACCATGTTGTATTTTTTCCCAAAAACATTTAAAAAGTTCACTACTTGTACAGCACTGACACTAAGTACAACACAGGTCACGACAGCTCATAGCGAGCATTAAGCGCCAGCACACATCTACGTGCGGGAGTAAAACCACCCATCAGTCACCCGGATGGTCCGGTGACCATGTATTTGTGTTGACAATCAGGTGCCACAACAAGCTTATAACTTTGTGATTTTTCATGATATAGTTATGAAATTTCTTACATAGATTCTTTACATAAAAATACTAGACACCTGTTTCGGGTTTCACATATACTAAAACTAATGTTGTGTTATAAAGGTGAAAGTTGGCGAGTATGTGGATGTTTGTTACTTCTTTACTCTCAAACTGCTGAATGGATTATAATAAAACTTGGTACACAGATAGACCATGTCCTAGTATTGCACGTAGAATACTTTGTACTCCGAGAGTTTATTTCCCTTGAATCATTTTCTACTATCATGCAAGCGACGCTGCTAGTACAGCTAGTATTACTTAAATATCTTCCGTTTATTGTTCTGATTAATGAAAACCGCATCAAAGTCCGTTAAATGGTTTAGTAAAAGTTAGCAGATTAAAAACAGATCAAAAAGCGACTTTGTTTTATACTATGTAAAGATTTCCTACTTAGTTCCGGACGTGCGGCGAGTGTCCGCCCGTATATTTCTCTCCGCCTCTTCGTTTATACCGCATACATCGAAGGACTTGAACAATTTGCCTAGGGTGATCTTCTCGTCCGGTTTTTTAGGTGTCTTCAAAGCGATTGCAGCACTATGTACCATCAGGTGGGATGGCAATCAAGCACTAGGTTTTGTCAATTTCGGACGGGAAGACCGCAGCAGGCAAATTTTTCCAGTCCCTCGATGTGCGTGATATAAAGGACGAGGCAAAACACTTGGTCTGGACCGTCAAGGTTTCAACAACGTAAGCGCGGATACTCGCCGTTCGTCGGGTTGTCCAATGGTAGAAATGAGATGGTGGAATCAAGTCATACAATTCCTGCGCACACTCCTCAAAATGCATCCTGTACAACGCCTCAAAGAGATTTTAGTATAACCGTAGGGGCCAGTACAGAAGATACCGGGAATTTCTGAAAAGAAAACAGTAGTCATAGAACTTAAAAGGCAACTCAAGGACACAGGACGATTTCCCAAAACAAAAAAAATAATGTCGCCTGTGGTGCGGAAAAAGAAGAGAGATACTTAGAGGAAGTGATAATATTTTAAGGAAGCAGAAGTCGAAACGTATCAACTACAGATAGATAGATATATAGATAGATAGATATATAGATAGATAAATAGATAGATAGATAGTTATATAGATAGATAGATAGATAGACAGATAGATAGATATATTCTTTATTGTACACCAATACTTCCTCCTTCCTTCTTCATCCGTTTTTTTTCGTAGATAGCTACCTATGTACCAATGAGGTAGGTACCTAAATACATGTTGTGTATTCTAAAATACTGGGTGTGAAGTTTTGAGACCTACTGGCAAGCAGCCAAAACATAATCAGACAGCCGAAAACATTAGCGTGGTTCAAAGTCTTGATTCCATCTTACTTAAAAAGTAAATCTAGGTTAATTTGTTTAGGCTTCAGTTACTTACGTGTTGTTGTATGTCGTAAGATACTAGGAGAAATACCTAGTTTATTTTTTTTAAAATTGATATAAACCAGTGCTTGACTGCGATCCCACCTGATGGTAAGCGGAGATGCAATCATTGATGGTCAGGCGCACTAGTTTATTAAGAGCCTATTCACTCTAGCCTAGATGTCAGCAATTTTTGTAATAGTTACAAAAACTGTGATTATCTTCTGTATTAGTAATATCAAAATTTGTCTTTTGCACTGACTACTAAAATGGAATACGACTAGTCAAAATGCGGCAACACTGACGTTTATCTAAGTCTTTTAAATTACGCGAGCCGCAAGGTCCCAGGCATTCCATTTTAGTACCGAATAAAGCAACGTCTCATTGAAGTAAGTGCTGCTAAGTATATATTGTATACATAAATAAACTTCGATTCAATTTCAACTGCTATTGTTGACGACATTGTGGCAGTGTTATCAAAATTCGAAAAAAAAAAATACAAAATTTAAAATAATTTAACCGATTTCAAAGAAAAGGAGGAGGTTATCAATGCGGTTGTATTTTTTATGTTTGTTACCTCAGAACTCCGTCGGTTATGGACCGATTTGCAAATATTTTTTTCCTCTTAAGAAATGCTTTCCGATTGGTGCCATTATTTTCAGAATCAAGTTCTGATGATTGGATCCATGAGGAATCGAGGGAACTCCTCAAATATTATAGGCAACCATATAGTGATTTTGGTATTTTCGTCAAGAACTTAAGCACTTACCGTCAAAAAGTAACATTTTATGAAGTGGAACTGATGAAGAAGACCAGAAATGGCTAATAGAACTTCATACTCACATAGATATCACAATGAAGATAGTTAAGCAACTATGAAAAAACATATAAATAAATGGTTATGAATAGTTATGTTGATAATGGTATCATCGAAATGACGTGATGATGATGATGATTAGTCATGATATCCTAGGCGTGTTTGGGCTTATTAGAATTGTCATGAAATGCAGTTTGGCTATAAGATACTATCAAACTGATCTGATGATGGAATCATCATCAGATCAGTTTGATAGTGGTGGATGGGTGGAAGGTAGACAGCAACTTCATAATAAAACAATGTAACTTAGCAGTGTTTGGGTTAATTGGAATCGCCATGAGAAATATGCATTTTGATTATATATAAGTGTATCGCTACTAAAAAGTGAGAAATAAAAACTTTTTACAAAAAAAAATAACCGACTTCACTAAAAAAAAACACACTAAAAGGATCAAAATAACTTTAATTTTGGAAGTCTGCGTTAAATAAGAAACAAATAAAACCGAGAAACAGGTTCTCGGTTATTCTTTTTTTGGGAACTTTATAAAGCTTTATGCTTATGCTGCCCTGGTACAAAAGGCAACGAAGGAACATTAGTGAGTTTTTAGTCAGTAAAAGTCTGACACTATCTCCCGCTCCGCCCAAGAGCAGGATCTGTCGTAAGATGATTTTCCAACTTAAAAAAAAACTGTGTTTACCAAGTGTAAGACGATCTCTTCAAATGATGATACTCATGACATTAATGTAGATAATAAAATCAAGATCATTAAAAGCGAGTAAGCAGAATTGACATTTTAAGCTAATTAAGCGCTGGAAGCAGTGTAATCTCTCTTAATTGCTGGTAATAAACATGTTACACTGCTGTATTTAGCGCTTTATTGATGTGCTTAATTTACAAACGACTGCCCATGGTAAGGGTTTAATATGTTAGGTTTAGACCCGTTTTAGAAGTTTGAGTTGATTAGTATTGTGAAGGTCCCTTGAAGGACCTTCTAAAGTTCCTTTTCTAGCCTTCAATCTAAGTTACGTGGTCTGGATAACTTTACAGTATGATATGAACTCGTTAAAAAATAAAAGGTCCGTTTTAAATTTGAGAAAAACCCTAGAATGTAACTGGGAACCAAACTGAAAGAAACAATGAAATAATAATTAGGGGTCCAGTGTAGTAGTATTTTAGTAGTAGCTACACTACACCGGACAAGCCGCTAGGTAGTCAAAATACAAATGTGTCGCCACGACAGAAAGTCGCAACAACGACACATGATTTACCGTCACAATTTAGTCACGACATTTTTTTATCGGTTTACGACTGTCGTGCTAAACGTTTCCACTATTACTACAATCTGCTGTCACAGCAAAAAACAGGTACACGATAGTTAATCGTGACGTCCTATAAATTATAAATGATATTTATTTTGTAAGTTACAATATAGAAACTAATAACTAACATAATAAATAGCGCAACATATGTCTAAAACGTCACACGTCAATATACAACCCGCCCCTGATCGTTCCCGGTGCAAAAGTGCCCATAATACTGGCCGCATTACCTCGCTGGATAGCGATGGCCATCCTTTGCACCAAGAACGACCCGGACCGGGAGTCACCCGTTGCCTCCCCGAGCCTACGGCCTAAATCCCCCACAAAACTCTTTGCCTCCGTACTCCAACTAATTTTGTAAGTAGGTTTAAAAAAACACTTTTACACGTCAATATTTTTTTTGTCATTTTAAACTAGATGAGGCCGGTGTTTCCTAGCTGACTACCCTGAGAAGAAACACCGAAACAAACTCAGGGGTTGAGCAGTGGTGGCCGAGTGGTAACGGCCCCGACTTACAAGTTGTAGGTCGCGGGTTCAAACCCAGCCAGGCGCATTACTTTGTGTAATTTATTTCATCACCACTGCTCTCAAAACGGTGAAGGAAAACATCGTGAGGAAACCGGTATGTCCTAGAACCAAAAATTCGAAGACATGTGACATCCACCAAGCCGCACTGGGCCCGCGTGGTGGATTACGGCCCATTCCCTCTCCTAGAGAGGAGGCCTGAATCCCAACAGTGGGAACATTATAAGGCCGACTATGCTATGCTATGCTAAACTCAGGGGTCAAAGTCTCTTTTAAAGTCCATACAGTTAATGCGTAATGGTCAAATCACATGAGAACCATGCAGATTAGTCTGAGATGGTCTTTTGAAGAAAGAACCATACAGATTTGAGTGGACCTGTACAGTCAGTGCAGCATTTGTCAGTATTCGTAAAGCTCAACCCAGGACTACTAAGGAGCTCAACGACTTGACGAACAAACAATACCAAGGAAAGGACATTTGGGTAGGCCGCAGAATATACTCAAATTGCCAGAGATACGTTAAAATTACTGAAAAGGAAAAAAAAAGGAATCAACATTGTTCTCACGTTCACAATAATAAAAGGAAATATGTAATTTACAAAACGTAATACTTAGTAAAGTAAATATTGATGTCAAAAATTAATAGAAAAAAAAATGTCAAACTGCAAAATAAAAATAAAATTAAAAATGTCTATAAGTGAACACGTCCATTTAAATGTATAAGCCACGACACTTGAAACTACACGATGATCTCTCGTCAAGACCAAGTGGGAACGCAACCTAAAATTGCTTTTTATTTTAACGATTGTTTGATTATATTTTTTTTTTGTGTGTATACATGGTGACTGTCACCAAATAAACAAATAGTTTTTCTTTTTCTCTTTCTATCTAACCCCGGCAAAAGGTGATGATTGTCTTCTGACACGAACTTTCCTGTTTTAATTACCCATTTTCGTCACAGCTTCGTTTTTCCTCTTCAATTCGTCTATCTTTTGTCTTTTCATTTCTAAAATTGCCTTTTCAATCAAGTTCTACAGCAATTAGAGAAATCAGCTCGTACAATGACCTTTCCCAGTTCAAAGTTCTGATTATCTTTTAAAGATAAAGATGGATAAAACCAGTTTTCTTCACTCCAAAGTAATTTCAAAAAGGACCTCACTTATTTGGCGACAAACACTTTAAACTTTCACAATACCTGCTAAAACGATTATACAATAAGAAATTTCGAACCTAGTTGAAACTCGGCCGAACTTAACTTTCTGCGCCATTTTTTGGCAAACTTTGACAGTTGTAACGCTTCAAATAAATGGGTTTTTGTTCGAAACCTAGTTTTGTTTTTGACGGGACGTTTAGATCATTTGAAATTGTAATTTACGTGATTGACAAGTTTTATTTTTTTCTTTTATCTTTAATTTTTTACATCACTATTTCGTTTGTTTTTTTTTTTTGTTTTATCCAGGTATATAAATTTAAATCATCATGATGTTTGTTCTTTATTCATTCCTAAACCATTGAGATGATTGTGATGAAGGGGTCCCTAATCCAAAAAATCTACACAAATATAAATAAAATAGTTCTCGGCGGAGGTATCTCTGAACGTGCTGGACCAATTTTGACGAGACTTTCACTAACGAATAGCTGATGTAACAAGGAGTAAAATAAATGATTAGGTTTTTTATGGATTTAATTGTAATCAAAGAATCTTTAGTTATCTATATTTGTGTAGTTTTACGAACTTGACGCGGATGAAGTCGCAAGTAACAGTTAATTTATTATAAAAGACAAAGTTGAAAATAATCTTTACACAGTCATAAAAATATATCCTACAAAACCGATTCAACAGTTTGTTTGTGGGAACAGAAGCAGATGATATGCGATGAATTCTTCGAGTGGATTTTTATGGCCTAATCCAGAACTACGAAAAATAACAAAAAACACAAAAGGAATGTCCTCAATTATGATAAAAACTAAAAGTTGATTAGTTAATTAGTTTAATACTTGGTTTTTTGAAAAATCAATATTGCAAACTAAGAATCAATAATGTTGATTTTGAAAAATAAAATCCTATTATGACTACATCCAATAGTATCGCTAATTAGGATTAAATTCCAGGAAGTAATGTCATTCTGAAAATTTCTTATAAAATGGAACTGGGAGTCGGTCGTGATTTCTGATGAAATGGAAGTGAGTGTTTTTTTCTTTTAAGGGTGGAATGTTGAGATTAATGTGTGGCGTGACAAAATGGATTAAGTGAGAAATGTGATTAGAAGTAAATTTATGAATATTAGAGGAAGTTTGAAAATGGCGCCAGTGTGTGAAAAGTTGAAAAGCAATCGTTTGTCTTGGCATGGTCATGTGAAGAGGAGGGACGAATTAATGAAACGCATGTTACTAAAAAGTTCTAAGTATACACATAGGTGGATGGCGAGGGAGAAGGAGGCCAAAGAAAAGATGGATGGATTGTGTGAGGAGTAATATGAAAGAAAAGGGAGTTAGTGATAGAGTGACCACATGTAGGTAATATAGGATAAGGGTAGGAAAAAGAACGTTTGAAATCATCCAATGACTTCTCCCGCTCTGGGTGATCCGGGAGGGTGTGTCACACTGTTACTAAATAAAACCACACCTGTGTCCTTCAGTTGCGAGTTTCTTTTTCAGAAATTCCCCGCGGTCCTAGCCTTCGGCCCTGGTGGGCCCTTACGGTTTGCTGACATCTCTTTGTGTAACCCTTGCATGCTATCACTAACTCCCTTTTCTTTTATATCACTTCTCACATATATTTTCACATAGCATATATAATATGCATAGCATAATCAGCCTTTTAATGTTCCCACTGCTGGGACTATGGCTTCTTCTCTCTAGGAGAGGGAATGGGCCGTAATTCACCGCGCGGGCCCAATACGGGTTGGTGAATGTCACACGTCTTCGAATTTTTGATTCTAGGACATGCCGGTTTCCTCACGATGTTTCCCTTCACCGTTTTGAGAGCAGTGGTGATGAAAGAAATTACACAAAGTAATGCGTCTGGTTGAGTTTGAACCCGCGGCCTACAATTCGCAAGTCAGGGCAGTTACCACTCGGCCGGACATCATTTGGTAATAAAGCAGAATAATAAAGCTTTAGAAATAAGTCGTCCATTTTAAACGAGATGTCTGTCGAATCGTTTAAACTTGTTTGAATAGACAGTCCCAGATGTGTGATCAAAGTCAAATACACTCGACTTTGACTCAACGAATTGAAATGAAACAAAGTGCACTTTACCACACGGCTGGGAATTGAAGAAAAATATCGAGTGTATGAGCTCCCTTCGATACGGGAAAAGAAAATAGTATTGAAACATACTCGATGAGACTTTCAAATATAGCTCAGTAGCTCGGTTCAAGTATCACCTTTGTAGAGTTGAGCTTAAATTTTACATACATATTTACATACCTTATTTTAGATATATTTAGTTTAGGCGACTCACTTTTTTTTTAATTGATATAAACCAGTGCTTGACTGCGATCCCACCTGATGGTAAGCGGAGATGCAATCATTGATGGTCAGGCGCACTAGTTCATTAAGAGCCTATTCACTTTAGCCTTGAAGACACCTAAATTATAGTTGGACGGGAAGACCGCAGCAGGCAAATTGTTCCAGTCCTTCGATGTACGCGGTATAAACGACGAAGCGAGACGCTTAGTCCGGACCGTTGAAGTTTCAACACAGTAAGGTTGGATACTCGCCGTTCGTCGGGTTGTCCGATGGTAGAAAGGAGATGGCGGAATCAAGTCATGCAATTCCCGCGCGCTCCAAAATGTAACCTGTAAAATACCTGTATACTTGATGCGGTTATCTGATAATCCGGCTCATGGCAAGGGGTATTTAAATCTAGAGTAAACAGGTTACTTCCAGGCAAGCGTGTTCCATCATCGGCCACCGCATCGTTTACCATCAGGTGAGATAGACAAACACGAGCCGATCCAAAAATTAAAATGTAACATTGAAATAGTTTTCTATTGTTACTTACTAAAAAGTTATCACATTACTATTATAAATTAGAAGGTTTGTAAGTCTGAATGTATTACTCCTTTACGCGGAGTGGGGAAGCGCGGGAGAAGTCCCAGAGCGGGAGGAGTCATTTGGAAATTTCCCATCTGAAAAAAAAACCGGTCAAGTGCGAGTTGCACCCTGAGGGTTCCGTACAAACTCACCTATTTAAATAGTTCAATTCCCGAATCTCTAAATTATTTAGTCAAGGCCTAGCAAAAAAAATACTGTTTTTAGATTCATTCTGACACCTGTGCGAAGATCTTGCTTTATGCCAAATTTTAATTCAATTTCAAAAGTCTGGCATTAGATAATTTCGCACCTAAAAAAAAACACTATTAGGGTCGCTTTCTAGTCGTAATAACGCTTTGGCATCACATCGTTAGTGTTACTTTGTAGATTAGAATCCAAGGTATTGAATAAACTTTAGGATCATTGAACATCTACTATACAGATATTTTAGACACTTTAGCATTGGTAAAGTGGAACTGCTCTTTTGACCCCTGACTATACATAAAAATACCCCAGAACTCAAATCCTAAAACCCCATAAATTACAATCCGTCTTCACTCGGCTACTCCACTTTGCCCAAAATAATCTTCCGCTCACATCCTGAGCTTACCAAAATATTCTGCTAACTCGTAAACATCGTACCAGGGTCCCATATTTCCCCGGAGGTTGGTTGCGGGTATATTTTTTCACCGATTTACACTGGATGGTTATGGCCCACAAATTCGCTGGGGTCTGTCTGGCCGTGCAAATCTTCGGACCCCTTACATTTTGCATGAGTTGCTTCTGATCGGCTAATGGGACGGCTTCGGGCTGTTTTGATGTTTTTAGATTTTTGCCCAATTCGATAAGTGGCTTGAATTTGCGAGGGTAAGGTTGGTTGAGATGATTTATCTGTGTAGATTCAACTTTTTGATGTTTCAGATAAGCAAAAGTGACCCTAAACTTGATGATATCGAAGGAAAATACAATGGAATAGGTACTAAAAATGTGGAGTTCTTCGTGGAAAGCTCCAATTGACATGATTAGTGTGAATATTAGAATATGCGTCTTAGTAGATATGTATATGAATATTAGTATGTGGACCGATGAACTAGTCAGAGTCGCGAAAATTCAATGTATGCGAGACGCACAGGACCAGTCTTCCCCAGGTTTATGGCGAAACTTGAGGGAGGCCTTTGTCCAACAGTGGACGTCTTTTGGCTGAAATGATGATGATAATGATTAGTTTATAAATGTTAGTGTGTGAATATACTTAGAGAGTGTATATTTATAATTTCTTCACGCTCAAACGGCTGAACCGATTCGGATGAGTCATGAGACATGGGTTAACCGTTTTATTTCGCGTTATTTTCGCGTATAGGATTAGCGTATAGGAGTATTATTATAAAAAAATATTTTCTGAATTTTTATAGGAAAAACGAAGATCATCATCATCATTTCAGCCGAAAGAAGTCCACTGCTGGACATAGGCCTCCCCCAAGCGACGCCAACGTCCTGTGCGTCTCGCATCCACCGCACTCCCGCGACTCTCACCAGGTCGTCGGTCCTCCTCAACGAAGATACAGAGACCAAAATAATCTGCCAAATAAATTCCGTACACCCGTGCGTACAAAACGACAATTAAGCGTTTTTCAAGGTCACTCAAGTTGTACAGACGTATGTATGGAATGTATGTTGTAATGATGAGCCGATTAATATTAATTTTAAATTTATTAATGATGTTAAAGTTCACATAATCTCAAAGTTAAATTAAAACTGACAATTTTAATTTATATATTTGTACGCCTCTGGGTAAAACATAGAGGATCTGCCTATTTTTAACACCTCATACTCTATTGTAATCTGACCTATGTTAAAAAATAAATTATTCTGATTCGGTACAATCGGCACTCGAGGGGTTAAGATAATTTTCTATTGTCACGCGGCCAAAACCACTGGCAAAAGCTAGTTGTCTACAAGGATTAGCTCGAGATCGGTCCAGTAGATAGTACTCAAAATAAAATTAGACCACCTGTAGGTAAGCTCTGAACATTTTTAACTGCTAGATCCAAGCCTATATTCACATAGAAAGCAAAATTATGTTATCCAAAGGATGCCTTAAAACAATCCGGATCTGGGTGTAAATGAGCTTAGAGAGCGGACGCAAAAGAAACGCCTACACAGAGGTCGGTTTTATATTATGCAAATAATATATTATGTCGGGTTAATCCATTTAAATCAGTGAGACTCGACAAATGCTGGCCCCGGAGCCAAATATGTTTTATCTTGTTTATTCAGCAGCTAATAACATGAGACATCGTACCTTTATTTTGTTTTCAGTAAGTATAATATTTTTTGCAAAGCTTGGATTATGTTAGCTTGACTTTCACTAGTGTATTTAATTTTATAACGTTTCAGCGTTGTATTGTGTAGAGTTCAAGTATAAGTAGTGTAAAATTTATAGAATTATTACAAGAATCCAGCTCTTAACGCGATTCATTTTACGACCTAAACTGACTTGGTAAAGGAATGGAGCTATAAAGGGTGTATAGCACCATTCCTTTTTCTCGCTCGCACGACTGATATTTTGACACGCCATGTTTAGGCCCTAGTGTTCTTTTATCTTTCCAACAGCATTCCAATACATAGCGACCCTTAGCCAGCAATTAAAATATATTTTGAAAACAAAAAGAAGCTCAGGACGTTATATCGTTATATAAAACAAGCTTTTGACCGTGACTTCAACCGCGTACATAAAATATAGCCTATGTTACTCAGGAATATAGCAGCTATCTATCGGTGAAAAAATTTTTGCAATCGGGTCTGTACTTTTAGAGATTACCTCCTACAAACCAATAAAACAAACTTTGATTTTTTATATTATTAGTGTTGATGGCGATTAGAAGTTTTGAAGACGAACAATAAGAAGAAAGGAAGTGAAGAAGATTTTCAAATTAGAGATTTCAGAAAAAACCTCATAGAAGATTGATTACATTGAAGTGGTGAAAACAATGTAAGAATACAGAAAAGAGTGTTGCTCCCGGGTGCCGGGAGAATACTCAAGCCTTATGATGAGAGAGTAAGCAGGGAGGTTTGGAGTTAAATTGTACGAGTCCCACGTGGAGCAGTTGGGAGTCAGTTACAGTCCAATGCTGAGGAGTCCATTCGCCCATGTCCACGTCATACCCTATATATACATTGTTGGTAAATATGTACCTACTACAATATAAGTTTTTGCACTGCCAATAATGTTTCTTCTACAACTTATATATTTATACACTAGTTAAATATATTATATATAATGTTATAAAGAGATAAAGTTTGTTTTTTGTTTGTAGGAAAAAAAAGGTAATCTTTGAAAGTACACTAATAACTTTGCTGTTTATGAATATTATTTATTCAGACTTTGCTTAAATAATAACAAGACTTTTTCTAATAAGCCCTTTGAGTATTTGTATTAATTAAAAATTAGCGGTGTCTTATATTTTTTTTCTAATAAGTTTAATTTTTAATAAAAAAAAAAGTTTTAAAATTGTCATGCATGCAGCTTTTATCCTAGCCTTTTAAAGTCTATTTTAGAATGGCATAATGTAGCTGTTTGCTGTTCCTAATCAATAAAACAAAAATTAAAAATAAAGGACTGGTCTGATTGCTAAAATTATTTCATCGGTAGAAAGCTGCTTTATTCCTGAGTGACATAGGCTATATTTTATGTATGCGGGCAAAGCTGTCGGCAAAAGCTAGTACTATATCAAAGAAGAGACTGATTGACTGACATATTAACACACAACCGAAACTACTAACAAAACTACTGGGACTAAGAGACTGAGATTTTGCACAACGTTTTTTTTATGACGTAGGTGAGCACTAAGAGAGGATTTTCCAAAATTCATCCCCAAAATAGATAAAACGGGAGTCCAACGTTAGTGTCGAGAAACCTACTTTCACGCGAGCGAGGTCGCAGGCAGAAACTTGTATTTCATAATATGTTATTATAATAATTTGGCTTCCTGCATTTCGATCTCGTTAGCTATAATTTCTTCATCCAAGTTTAGTTCTGTCTCATCTAAAGTTATTTCTTGATATCTATCTAGTCATGCGGAATTATTTTATGTTCTGTTTAAGAAATCAGTGCTTGACCCGCCTGGACCATAAATAGCCCATTCCCTCTTATGAAGAGGAGGCTTGTTATCCGGCAGTAGGAATGTAGCTGTATATTTTACTGTGCTACACGGGAGTTATGAAACTTAACCTAAATAAACTTTGGTAGTTTACGCTATTATTATAAAGGTCCTAGGAAACTTCAGCTCTCTATTCTACGAAATGCTGATTGATACTCGTATACCATCTTGATTCTCGTGATTTTTATTTATTCATTTATTTATTACATACTTCATGCAGATAAAGGTACTGAGGCGGACTTAATGCCTTGGGCATTTTCTACTAGTCAACCTTTGGGTGATGCAGATAAGAATAGTGGTAGGTGCAATAAAAGAGAGAGAGAAAAAAAAGGTTAATATAAAAAAGATATACAAATGAATCACAGATACAATACAATATAGGTAAACATAATACATAATTTAGTTTAACTTAATATACATAATCAAAAAACCAACAAAAATTGGTCTAAATCGACAAACAGAAAAACATTAACGTTGTGATGATACTACTGCCAACTTCTGACGAATATGCTCGGGACCTCACTCTTGAATCTTAATCGGTTTGTAACCATCCTGACCTCTTGGGAGAGCGCATTCCACAGAGAAATAGCCTGAACAAAAAAAGAACAGTGAAGAAAGTCAGTGCGATGAGTAGGACATAGTAGAAGACGGTTATGAGATGAGCGTAGATTTTTATTGTGGTTGGCGTAAATGTATTGAAAGTGAGGGGCTGAATAACTAGGGGAATTGGGAGAATTGAGAAACGAAAACAAGGTAGTGAGCGCTCGTTGCTCTCTGCGTTCGGTTGTAATCCAAAAAAAACGAAAATTTGATGTTTAAATAACTTTAGTTTAACACGTTTTACTTATATAATTCAAAACTGAATGATAAAGTTTAACCTAGAACTTGGTAAATAACATTCTCTTCTCTTCAATTTTTCTTTCATCTATCAACTAAAAGTTTTCTGATATCAAATGAAATCTTTGGGAGTGTTCAGCTTGCGCACAGCTGTTGTGTCCTGGTAGGGATGCTTGGCGTGGGTGATTTTTCACTTTTGTCTGTTAGTAAACCCATGGTCGAAAACGAGAAGGCTCTGTTATCGCCTGACCAGTCAGGCCTAAAAAATGTGCGTAACGTTCCATGGGAGCCTATTATACTAAGTGATGGGGCTGCTAGCATTACACAGCTGGAGCTGGTAGGCTGATACAAGTCGGAGGTGCTCCTGGGCCCACAACTTGTGGAAGCGGTAGGAGCTGCGAGATAGGAGTCGAACATGACGCTCCAATCTCTCCAGATAGACACTATTTTCCTACAGTAAAAATGGCACAGTTACTGCACTAGTGATAACAAAAGACACAGCATTGAAGGTGGTAGTACTTTTAGTTAAATAATTCTTATTTTTAGTTCCCAGAGGCCCCAAAGGGGAGCTCCAAAAGGGAGGTATTCAAAGTACATGAGCTTCTACAGACCACCTTAGGTTTTATCCATGTGAAAATAAGTTATGTCAGAAAGCTCTCGATCTTGAACTAGAAGCTGTAAATAAAGAAAAAGTTAATGTAAGAAAAATGAAGGACTTCGGTATTCTAAAAAAAAAGTAGCCAAAATAATGTTACTTGTATTGGGACCCCACATTTCATTTTCATTTTTAAAGTTATTTTTATTTTATTATTTGCTGTCGTAGCGGCTATAAAAAATATGTGTAAATTTCAATCCTCTATCTCTTACGGTTTATAAATTACAGTCCGCAGATAGACAGACAAATGGACAGACTTGGGTTTAGTAATTGGGTGTTGAACCCTAAAAATGCACTTAAAATTATATAGAAAACATATTCCTCGGTAAAACAACTTGGAGCATCGACAAGAATGGCAAAGATGAAGTTTCTAATTCAAATTTGCACTAAAATAGCAAACTCCCTCCAATCATGACAGACATACACACATACCTTATATAATACACAAACTTCGGAGTTAACCTTGGCTGAATTAGTGATTCCAATTAGGGCAAAACTTGGGGGTCTCTGTATCAAGTCCCAATCAGTTGGCGATATCTATCAAGTTGGGGCAGCCACAATGGCAGCAGTAATTAGTTGATTCATATTGTTATCACTTCGTGAGGCCGTCAATCTTGTCTGTTAATGGTTCAAGGATTTTTGGGAAATTGCTTAAACTGTTAAGGTGTAAGGGGAAATTTCTACGAGATTTTGCAACTTGATAAGCAGTAGTGCCAAAAGTCTTCTGCTAACAAAATACTATATTAAGTCAAAGGTTTTTTATTTCACATAGGCCTACATGGGCACTTATAAAACGTCAGAAGCTAGTGCACTGATCCGAAATTCCATTTAATTTGTGTTGCATATTGTTTTTTTGTTAACGTTCAAAATGATCTGGCCAGTTTTAGTTGGCCATATCATGAAGTGATCAATTTCTATGATCTGGTCACGACATATACATTAATATTGTATTATACTAATAATTCTGAATATAATTATAGATAAAATTGAAGTGTCTATTTAAATATCATACCAAATGCATTTATTATGAAAGTTTATTTTGATACCTTGTCTGTTTGTTAATTCCAGCTAATCTTCGTAACGGCTAGGCTAATTTGGACGGGACTTTCAGAGGTGAGTAGTTGATGTTAGAAGTAGTAATTGAGGCTACTTTTATTTTTTAGGGAATCAAAATTCATAGGGTACTTCCCGTTGACTTAGAATCCTAAAATTTGGTATAAAGCAAGGTATTATAATACAGATATAGGAATAAATCTGAAAACAGTAAATTTGATGAAAGGTCAAAAAACAAAATGTGATTCGGAAAAATCTTCGAGACTCCATTCGGGATTAAAACTATTTACATAAGTTTGTACGGAACTCTTATCGGCGAGTCCGACTCGCACTTGCCCAGTTTTATTTTACAAGATTTAAGATTAATTTAATTATTGTATAATATGGTACATTAGGTACATTATAAGTTTTTATTTAATATGTTAAGGGCGCTATGTTTTGCCTCTAGGGCGTACATGCAATATAATTAAAAACAAGAAATTAATACAGATTTATGAAACACAAATAAAGAATTGAATAATTTAGATCATTCCACGAATTAAGAATTTCACACTGAAAATTGACAATTAGATAAATTATGTGTAGTAAGACAAAATAAAACGATGGAAATAAAAAAAAAAAGGTCTGCAATTATTGTATTGAAATGTAGAATTTTATATCACGAATTTAAATTATTAAGCCAATATCAAATTTTTACACTCACGCAAAGCTTTAAATTGTATCACTGTGAAACTTGGATACTGGACAAAGATTGAAATTTCCGGGTCAGGGCATTTGCGCGGTTAACGCTTACGGCTCGCTGAGCTGGCTAAGTTCTGAACTGTTGATATCATACGCTGGGGGTAAGCAGAACTCGTAGTACATACGTGTTGGGTAAACTGTGGAATAATTTTGTGTTGTTTGAGTGGAGACATACTCGAATAAACCCCATGTTTATTCAAGCATGTGTCTGATGTTGTAGGATTTAATTGTAGTCTGGTAGAGAATGCCTTGATGTATTAAGTCCGCCTTTGTAAGGACTATTGTACAATACATACAATTTCATTAAATAAACAGTCTTTTCAATACTAAATCACGCTATATGTCATGGCCAGATCATAGAAATTGATCACTTCATGACATCACCAACTAAAACTGGCCAGCCCCACTAGCCAAGTTACAACCGTTTCGTTTCGATTCTATTTTCGTCGATCGCCTCGAGTCGGCCACGCGTCCGATTTCTTTTTTCTGACATCATCTCAACGCTCAGTCACGTGCTCAGATCAAAGGAATTGGACGCGTGGCTGACTTGAAGTGATCAACAAAATGAGAATCTAGACGAAACGGTTGTAACTTGGCTAGGGGGGCAGATCGTTTAAACGTTAACATTTGATGATATGTCAATCCTCGTTATGAGTATGTTTATCAGTTGTCTAGTAGGTACAAGTAACACAAAGTGCTTAGCTTGGGGCTAGACGGCGTTATATAGTTGTGGAATATTAGTTGGTGAAGCTACTGGCCAGCTAGTACCTATAGCTATATTTTCTTACTTCGCAAAAGTTGACAAAAAAATTACGCACTTTCACTGAAGGCAATGATGTCCATTAGAAAGATTTATGGCGCATTAAGGTTTCTAACTCAGTAAACTTTTATTTAAAATAAATATTATAAAGGTATTTTATTTAAGTTTACAAATAATATATTCTGCCACATTTTTCTTGCCTGGCAAGTATGCAAAATCATTTTAATCGAGTTGAGTTTTGAGTGGAGGAGAAATACTTCCAGATTGGTCTCATTTTTATCATCATCCAGTTCTTATAAAAGTATCCATGAGCAATTGAGAGAAGTGCTAAAATTTAATCGTCACATATATAGTGATTTCGGTATTTTCATCACCAAATTAAGAATTTGCGTTCAGAAATTACCTACCACTTGATAAAGTGGGACTGATAAAGAAGATCATAGATTTAGAGACATCACAAACACATATATCAAGATTGCGATAGTCAAGCGACTATGACGATACAAAAAACTATGCTAACAGTTAATTAAGATAAGAACGGTTCGGCTCGCCAGGCGCCCGCGCAGCGCTGCCGCCGTCGCTGCACTCGGGCGCGCGCGTACGACAACCCTAGCGCGACCACCGAGCGTAGGTATGAAAAGTGAAATACATACATGAGATTCACTTCTGTACTATTTTGTGCTCTAGCTTTGAAGACACCTAAATTATAATCGAACAAGAATACCGCAACAGACAATAGTTGGTGTTAAAAAACAAATAATACGCAAAAGTTTTTCCTTTCTAAGTACCTACATTTTATTTTCCATGCAAAATAAAGAAAATATCGTGAGGAATTCATAAATATTCCACTGTATCGTGAGAAATGGTCCAGAAAGATGATAAGTACGATGCCTAAACTAGGTCGAATACCAAAATTCTTTTTGGTCGAAAATTAAATTGATAAAATTTTATTATCTTCCACACGATATCGCAATGAAGGCTATTTATAAAAAAGGGATTTTGTTATTACGAAGTCACGTACAAGTGGCAATAAAAAAGTTTCTTGCCCTAAATTAATTCTTCTTCAAAGTCAACTTCTAAGGGGCAAACGAAACTCATAGGCTTATCGAACAACACGGTATATTGAAAGTTACTGATCAAAATACTTCAACCATTTACTAAAGTTATAAATCGATAGGCACTTCCAAGTTTGATTCGTTAGAAGAAGTAATAGTTTGAACAGTAGCAAGTCATGTATTTTTTCTTTATGAAGAAAATATTCATTTTTTGGGAAGGTACTGGAGTGTTTCAGGTTTTTTACACTTTAGATTTTTGACTTCGCTTGAATTCTTGATACCACTCATGCACTGTGTTCTGATACCAAAGAACGCCATAATTGGTTAATATTGGTTGAGGTTGATAACCCCGTAAGGGCTAATTTATACCGAAATGATAGGAGCCAGCAGTCACGCGGCGAGCACTTACAATGTGAAATCATTTTATACTATATCTAGATACTTAAAATACGAGTATCAGTATCGTTTAAAGAGGGGACGCGGCCGCCCATCGTGCATCGTGCGGTCAAGTGACCACGCATGTCTTGTCAACAGCTCTGTCGGTGACTACTAGCGACGACGCTAGACCACTCGAGCCCCTTTTTCCTTTGTTTGATTCTTTTTTCACTCAAAATATTCACTCAAAATATACGAGTTTCCTTAACAAATATAGAAACAAAACTAGTTGAGAGCGGTTTCCTAACACCACGTCCTTTGTCTCAGGCTCGTGGTGTCGGGAGGCCATACGCGGCTCGCACTGCTGGCGCCGCTTTGTTGCTACCGGCCGCTGCTATTTCGGTGTGTATCGGCCCTAATTTAGTAACACGATGTCCTTTAGCCAGACTTTTGTCAAAATTTCTAACTACCGACAATTCATAACAACTCTCGTTCGTCGGCATACAGCTCACAATCCCACTCGACATGGTCTCTGGTTTCATCCGCCAGTCCACAGTAGCACAAAGCTGTATCATATAGTGACATTTTATTTAGGCGGTTTCTGAAACTCCCATGACCTGTGAGAATCTGTGACATGACGTAGTCTGGTTCCACCCAGCAAACGACACTCTATCCGTCACATCTGTGAAGAATGAGTACAGCTCCAGTACGGAGTTCACACAGCACGTTCCGGTAGAGCTACATAGCTGTAAAGACATACGCAGTCACGCAATTGCCGGAACGTGTCTCCGATGAGTCCGTATGCCGCAAGGCGGGTAGGACCAACAGTGGTGGGAGGTGGGATTTACTCATAATTACTGGCAAAAATTTATAAATTACACCCCACACCAATGAGTGCAGAAGAGACAGACATAGGAGACAAGCAATCAACCAGGTTTAAACCTGATAATAAGGTTTCATCTCATAGATTAGCATAGCATAGCATAGTTGACCTTATAGTATTCCCACTGTTTGGACTCAGGCCTCCTCTCTAGTAGAGGGAATGGGCCGTAATCCAGCACGTGGGCAAAGTGCGGGTTGGATGTCACATGTCTTCGAATTTTTTGTTCTAAGACATGCCGGTTTCTTCACGATGTTTTCCTTCAACGTTTTGAGAGCGGTCGTGATGAAATAAATTACACAAAGTAATGCGCCTGGCTGGGTTTGAACCCGTGACCTACATTCGTAAGTCAGAGCCGTTACAATAGTTTACCCATCTCCAACTTAATAGATTTTTGTCATGTGTGAACTGGCATAAACGATAAAACGTTATAATCAATCGAAGATTCCCAAAATTGTACGCTTGACAGGACAAAGCCACGTGGTAAGCTTGCTTCAAACGAATAGGTTATCATAACTATAGTAGATAGGTATGATGCCAAACTTTGGTAGCTCTATCTAGGTAACTACTCCGGTTCTAGATTTCTGATAAGACCTATCTGGTTTCACACAACCTAACCTACTTTATTTAGCGTGTAACACCAGTGATATTTTATAAATTAGCTGTTAGATTTTCTACTAGAATTGGGACAGTTCATATTTTTTGCTCCTGAATGTCGTAAAACGCGACCCAAATATTATATCAGACCACAACACTCTCGGCTAGGTAAGTTATTCTGCAAAGCTGGTTGTTTCAGATGTACAGCAATTTTTTCTGAAGAAGGTCAAACTAAAAATGGTCTACCCAATATTCTGGTATCTATGTCATGCATATAAAATAGTTTTAAGAAACCCAGTCTGTATGCGATGGTCAGTTTTATTGTGATCATTGGCATGACCGACACGTCTGGTAAGATTAGAATATTTATGAAATTTTCTGACTTCTACCGTTATAAATAATGAGATTGGTGTATGGTATTTTTTTTTTTCGATGGGAGAATCATTCAATGACATCCCCTGCTCTTGATCGGGGCGGGAGGGTGTGTCAGACTTTTATTGAACTTACTCCTGTTTTTTCGTTGCCTTTCATACCAGAGCTGAGTCTTCCTTTCAGAAGCAGACCCTTGGCCCAGTAGGCTTCGACCCTGCTGGACCCTTATGGTTTACTGACATCTCCTTGAGACGCTCGTAGAACAGTACGCACCGTCGACGACTTGGGCTCGGTCCAGACGGTTTCCGGACGATCAGACGGCGAGCTACCCATTAATTGCCATCCGCAAGCCCGTGAGGGGTATAGTATGGGTCTGTGTTTCCTGATAACTACAACCTGGGGATCTTCTAAGTCAAGAGTGAATAGGCATGCTTCTGGTACTAGTGGTAGGTGTACTTCTTGGCAAGCATGCTCTATCGTAGACTACATCGTCGCTTTCTATCAGGTGAGATAATGGTTAAGCGCGAGCCTATCAAAATTAAAAACAACTGAGCAGCGAGAAAAATATTTTTTTTCTTCGTGAAAAAGAAATAGTGTTCTCGAATTAGAAAGATCATAACTATAATACAACATAATACCTACAGACCAAGTTATTTTGTTGTCACTTAAATCCCAATCTCACTTTTTCAATTAAAAGAAGCAGTAAATAAAATAAATAAGAGTAGAAAGAGCTATTTGCTCGGTTAAGTTCAGATGTTCAGTCGAAGAAAGCAAATTAATTACTTTTTAATTAAAAATGTCATTGGGGTGTTAAGAATAATGATTTTTTACACTTTAACATAAAAAAGTACAGATTTTTTTTTAAATTAAGCAATGACGTAACATTTCCCCGCTGGGGGAGGGGTCCAGAATTATGTACTGAATTTATGGTATATAAATTGATAGCCCGAGAAAATACCTAATTCTTTACTCGAGCCAGCTCGCGCCGTCGAGCCTGAAGTCTTAATTTTAGCCCAAAATGTTCAATTCAGCCGTTCCCTTACTGTCCTCCCTAGCGACAACCTTAGCTGAAGTCCGTTCTCCAAACAGAATGCCCTTAGCGACTTAGTTTTAGTTCAGCTTTTAGTTTCAAGTCCTGGCTGGAGGCTTAAATTTTATCAAGGTCACAACTGTAACAGGCAAGTCTGGTTAAGCAGACGATAACTCACGTCCAAGTAAGTGGTTGCCCATACGTCAGCGCAGAGAGCAACGGGCACTCACTACCTTGTTTTCATTTCTCAATTCTGCCATTTCCCCTAGTTACTTAGCCCCTCACTTTCAATACATTTGCGCTAACCACAATAAAAATCTACGCTCATCTCATAACCGTCTTCTACTATGTCCTACTCATCGCACTGACTTTCTTCACTGTTCATTCTTTGTTCAGGCTATTTCTCTGTGGAATGCGCTCCCCCAAGAGGTCAGTATGGTTACAAACCGATTAAGATTCAAGATTGAGGGTCGCGAGCATATTCGTAAGAAGTTGGCAGTAGTATCATCACAACGTTAATGTTTCTCTGTTTGTCGTTTTGGACCAATATCTGTATAGTTAATTAAATTATGTATATATTATATTTACCTATGTTGTATTGTATCTATGATTCATTTGTATATCTTTTTTATATTGGTTTTTTTTCCTTTCTCTCTCTTTTATTGCACCTACCACTATTCTTCTCTGCATCACCCAAAGGTTGACTGGTAGAAAATGCCTATGGCATTAAGTCCGCCTCTGTACCTTTATGTGCATGAAGTATAAATAAATAAATAAATAACTTCATTGGTTGACCTGCGAGAAATTACTTACGATAAAGACTGACAACGGTTATATAACTAGTCACTACAGTTGACGCAGCGTTCTGTCACAAAATACATAGGTACAGAAGTCAATCTCATGTATGTACTTCACTTTTCATACCTACGCTTGGCGTACCTAGTGTCAGCGCGTAGCGCCGAACTTTCCTAGTGCTACCGGGCGCGGTGATAAATGTCTACCTAATCTGAATTGTAAAAATATTACATGGCCACAAAATCATCTTCTCTTTCTCGGCGCGGGTCTTGTTGTGTGTTACGTTAAAACAAACCATCAAAATACAAGCAAATATCTACTTACCACTCTAAAACAACTGGTAGTCTAAAAAAACGTCATTTAACTGTTCAATGTTGAATTCAAACAACCATCCACTGTAACAGTTAGAATAAGGTTTTTTTTTGGTCCATTTTTTCACAAAAAAGTTCACAGATGCGTGTCTCAAACAGATAGCACTCGAGCTCACATTGAGCTGAATTGAGCCGAGATATCGTGTCCGTGAGCGGTTTCTATGTGTGCGTTGCTCGAGCGCGCTTTGTATGTAGATTGACTTCTGTACCTATCTATTTTGTGGTTCCGTGCTCATAAAAACATCAACTTTTGCTTAACCGTTTCAGACGCATCTTCCTTATTTATAAATACACCAAGAGCTGTAAAGTCTTCATGTACCTTACTTAGCCTTAAAGAGACAGTAGTAAAGGTTTATTATAAATACGGAACCATAAAACAAGGCACGTGATGACACCTTAAAACATAGCGTTAACGTTTATTACCATAGAATATACTGACAACGATATAAGGCCAGAGTTCAAACGACAAGCGAATTTCGATACTCACTTTCTTGTAGAAAATGAGTTTTCATATTTTAATTCTTATGAATCCGATAAGGATTGCTGAAACCCATCAAATACCCACTTATTCGAAACCCATTTGTTTAACCAGAATTGTTTGAACAACTGTTTAGGAAACAAGATATATCTTGAAATAAGATTGATCACTTAATGAGATTGAAAATCATAACCAAAGAAGCCATGAAAGCCACTTCTTTAAACTTATCGGAAAAAATAAGACTTAAGCATTAAATTAGAATATGAACTCGAACGTAAAGTAACCGATCAAGTCTTGACGTACTAGCAAAATGTAGAAAGGGCCATGGGCATAATTGGCATAAGCATGATTATTTTTAATTTTTTTAAATTGATATAAACCAGTGCTTGACTGCGATCCCACCTAATGGTAAGCGGAGATGCAATCATTGATGGTCAGGTGCACTAGTTTATTAAGAGCTTATTTACTCTAGCCTTGAAGACACCTATATTATAGTTGGACGGGAAGACCGCAGCAGGCAAATTGTTCCACTCTTTCGATGTACGCGGTATAAACGTAGTATGATCAAATATATTACAATTTTTCCACATCTGGGACTTAGGTCTCTTCTCCAGAAGAAGGAATTTGCCATTACCAACCACGCTGATCCAGTACAGGTTGGTGGATGTCACATGTCTTTAAATTTTTCGGTTCTAGGACATGCCAGTTTCCCCACGATGTTACACGACACGATATGAAATGATTCAAAGCTGTGGTACCTTTTTTTATAGTAAATGACTATAGCCAGCAGTGCAGCAACTACTAATATGGTGGGCCGAGTGGTTGTTCACCAATCTGCCGTAAAATAAACTCTACGTTCTCCGCTACCAGTTGCACTGAAACCGTTTTAAAACGTGATAATATTTAAATACGCACCTCCACGCAAGCTTTACCCTCCCTGTGTAATTTATTCTTATTTAAAATCCACCCCTTAAAATTCTAATAAACTTGTTACATTGGTTAATATATTACAATTTGCGAGTTTGCGACTGTTCTTCAAATATGTAATTAAGACCACAAATACAATGACACGATTTTGTGAAGGAAGACTTTAATTAATCTTTTCACTCTGAGATTGATTCAGGTTTATTGCTACAGCTAATTCTCGCATTGTTGCAAATAAGATGCTGATAAAATCAACCAAAGACTCATTTTGCAATTTGAACTGAATTGTATCACTTAAGCAGATATTTGAAGCTAGACCAAAAAAAAAGTGTTATCCTCGACAAGAAGTTAGGCTTGACAAATCTAAAAAAACGGGAATATTTTAAGTTAGTTTTGTTCACAATATACTATATCTTAAAAATTGCAATTTGTGGGAAATTAGCAAGAAATTCTTTAAAATTTATGGTGTTACCATAAGTAATCTCTTTCGTGTTTCTTTCTTCTTCGTAATTTGACTCTTTTTAACAACAGGTTTACAAGCATTTCCCGTCAGAATACTTCAATATACTTCAATTCAAATAAAAATGGTCAGCTAACTATCATATGTTTGTTACTTTAATTTAAAAAAAAAAAAAAAACTAGTCTCGTGTAACTCAGACATAATTCCTACAATAATTCGTAATGTTATCAAAATCTAGAGATATATATCTTATATATAGAGAGCAGTGGTGGCCAAGCAGTAACGGCCCCGAATTACGATTTGTAGGTCGCGGGTTCAAACCCAGCCAGGCGCATTACTTTGTGTAATTTATTTCATCACCACTACTCTCAAAACGGTGAAGGCAAACATCTTGAGGAAACCGGCATGTCCAAGTTTCAAAAATTCGAAGACATGTGACATCCAACCCGCACTGGGCTCGCGTGGTAAATTATGGCCCATTCCCTCTCCTAGAGAGGAGGCCTGAGTCCTAACAGTAGGAAAATTATAAGGTCGACTATGCTATGCTACGTTATTTAAATCTTATCTTCTAAACTCAAAGTGTTATATAATATCATCAAAGTAATATCCTTGTTACGTAAAACGGTTTTATTTCGGGAAAACACGTGTACAATATTCTCAGATAACACAAATTGTCAATTCTAACTTAGTCGAAGTCAAAAAGAAACTTGATCGCCGATAATAGGAAAAATTGATACGAAATCAAACTTTGACAGCCCAACAAACTTAATTGGAACGCGATACACTCGCTAACTTTCCTTCTTCCCACCCTCAAAACGAGCCTGATCCCTCAGGACTAGCATCAAAGACTACTGGCCACAGAAGGTACTGTTGGGAACTACTTAAAGCCTTTTCAGCTGAGCAGTTAGTTTGTATGAGGTTATTAAGGTACCTTTGATATGGGCTCAAAAGTTTTCGAGAGCGCTAAACACGGGACGTGCTGTGTTTACCCAAATGACTGTGGCTGTTATAGGAGCGTGATTGGTACTTGAGTACTGGACTTCAATAGTTTGGGTGTAAAGGGGAAATGCAGTGGTGTCAGGTTGGTCAAAAGTTGATCGAGCCTTGTCAAAAGCATTTACTGGATCATGTATCGTTTTGGTGGCCAAATAATTAGGCCCCGTTATTTATTTATTTTTTTTATGACTGGTACTGTCTGCACTAACAGTCGAAACCAATAAGTGCAGAGAGTCATTTTTTATTACAATATAATAAAAAAAAAATACGAATCATAATCATTATCAATATATTTTCATTTCTTTATTTTGAATTATATGTCTTGAAACAAAACCCAGCTGGGCATTATACTTTCTATAATTTATTTAATTACCATTGATATTAAAGTGGTCTGGTAGACATCGCTATCAGCGATAAGACCACCTTTGTACCCATAGATTTAAGTTAGTGTAAAAGTGTTGTTACTATTTTGGTGTACATTAAAGTTTATCCTATTCTATTCTATTCTTAAAATGGTGACGAAAATCATCTGAGGAAACCAGCATGTCCTAGAATCAAAAATTCGAATAAAAATGACATCTACTATCCCACAATGGGCCCGCGTGGTTGGATCACGGCCCATTAAGGCTCCCAGAGAAGAGATCTGACTCCCAGCAGTGGGACCATTATAAGATTGATTAAGCTATACTTATTGTAGCATTAATCCTGCTATTGATTGCTCGGCAAACGTATCTAGTTTTTTTTTTTTTTTTATTGGGTGGGAAAATCATCCTAATGACATCCCCGCTCTTGGGCGGAGCGGGAGATAGTGTCAGACTCTTACTGACTAAAAACCCACTCCTGTTCCTTCGTTGCCTTCGTCCCAGGGCCCCGGGTTCCGCTTTCACACTACCCGTGGCCCCAGTAGGCTTCGACCCTGCTGGGCCCCTACGATTTGCTGACATCTCCTTGAGGCGCGCGTGGAATAATACGCGCCGTCGACGACTTGGGCTCGGTCCGGACGGTTACCGGACGGTCAGACGGCGAGCCACCCATTGCTCGCCGTCTACAAGCCCGCGCCTACGCAGTAATGGTTAATTTTATATTAATTCTCCCTAAGTGGAAAATTTTAACTAACTGATAAAACGAAGTAGTAATGAGATTAGCTTTAGCTTTCGCTAGCTAATTATTAAGCAAAAATGGCAGCCCCAAGAATCTTGCCGAATATAAAGTGGGAAGGGACGATGGAAGAGAAATGAAAATTCGTGGTATTTGCTGTTCTAATTAACGTTTCCATGTGATTTTTCGGTTCCATTGCTATGTGGGTCTTTGTGAATTAGGAAAATTGTCGTTTGCTCATTAACAAATATAGCCATGTTTCTTTTGTCAATTGCCTTGAATTATATCTTATGTATATGTTTATTGGAAACATAATTTTGCTGATGAAGTTGATTTGTATGTGTACTTCAACTTCATCCTGTTTTTGGATGTAAATAGAATAATTAGGGAAAATAAGAATAGTGGATAATGGAAAGGGCTATGCTCGGAGTTTCCTCGCGTGATCGAATCAGAAATGAAGATATCCGCAGCAGTTCATCCCCATCGACCATCTGTTTTGCGAGCAATGTCCAATCCATTTAAGTTTGGCGATTCTTCGGGCTATGTCGGCAACCTTGGTTCTCCTGCGGATATCTTCATTTCTGACGCAATCAGAATCTATACATACATATAATTAAAATTGAAGTGTATGTTTGTACTAAATACATATGATAATAACTAATTATAGTCACCATACCGATATCAAACAATGCAGTTTTTTTTTTAATTTTCTACGGTCTATCTGCTGTCTGTTTGTTCCGGCTAATCTCCTAAATGGCCGGACCGATTTTGACAGGGCTTTCACGGTAGATAGCTGATGTTATAATTAGTAATACGAGTATATATTGTCAAACAACTTGGGATACTTTTATTATCGAAGATTCATGTTAAAAATACTTGAAATTGCGACAAAATTATGGCAATGTGCTGCTTAATTTGACGCGGCCTAAAACGTAAAAAAAGATTTAAAATGGCATAAAAATGGTGATAGTTATAAAGATTATTCTATTCTATTCTATCACGGGCCCCAGCCAGTATATTATATAAAAGCTGTCTGTTAATACTAGAAACCCAAACTCACACCTACATCTCTGACCCGTAACTATAAACCTTCAAAGAAAGTCAACAAATCAGATTAAAATCCACAGACCGAAACTTTCTTCATACACAACCCTACCCGAGAACTTCGGGATCCACGTATTGGGATTTAGAAGGTAAACCAAGGTAATAAGTAGATTTAGATACACGAGGAGGGAAGGTTTAGGATCCAATAACTTGGAAAGTAGATTAGAAGATATATCCTATTTGATCTGGTATTCTAGACGCCGTGATCTATGCGTAATGGCGGTCAGTGGATGGAATTTCAGATGAAATAGTTTTACTTATGTAAGAATCAGTTACACTGCCTAAACCGGTGAAATGTACTACACTAAGAACCAACAAAATTCATTGTTCAAATATTAAAAAATGAAAGTTATATAAAGAAAGTTATATAAGTTATATAAATAGAACGGCCGTTTATGTCGCAACACTCTTAAAGGAATCAAAACTCATAGGGTACTTCCCGTTGACCTAGAATCCTGAAATTTGGCATGAAGCAAGGTCTCATAACACAATTATTGAAAAAAAACTAAAAACTGTAAATATGTAGTAACGTGTCAAAAAAAAAACTTTTTTTGCGTTTCGGAAAAATCTTCTTAACTCAATTCGGGAACTGAACTGTTTTCATAGGTAAGTTTGTACAGAACCCTCAGTGTGCGAGTCTGGCTCGCACTTGCCTGGTTTTTTAAATAGTTTTCATCTAAAGCTGTTATTTATTAATTTCGTGTATATCGTATACAACTTACCAGTTGTAGGTTGCGGGTTTCAACCCAGCCAGGTGTTAGACTTTCTGTATTTTATTTCATCAACATTGCTCTCTAACTAGTGAGGAAACTGGTATATCCTAGAACCAAAAAATCAAAGACATGATATGTTTATCACTACATAGTATAAAACAAAGTCGCCGCTGTCTGTCTGTCCCTATGTATGCTTAGATCCTTAAAACTACGCAACGGATGTTGATGCGGTTTTTTTAATAGATAAAGTGTTTCAAGACGAAGCTTTATAAGTATAGTACATTTTGGATAATTTTTCACTTTAAAAAAATAATTAAGGAAAAACATATCCGGGAAAAAAACTGTTTGAACGTAATTTCTGTCACACACAGCAGAATAAACAAGAGTTTTTGCCTAAAACTCGTTCCGACCTATTAAGGAACGCACACTGCACGTTGATACCGTAAGGGCCCAGCAGGGTCGAAACCTACTGGGGCCATGGGGGCCATGGGTGATGCGAAAGAGATCCCTTGGGTACTGCAAAAATGGCTAAGAAAGAACAGGAGTGGGTTTTTAGTCAATAAAAGTCTGACACTATCTCCCGCCCCAACCAAGAGCGGGGGATGTCATTAGATGATTTTAGCACTCGAAAAAAAAAACCCTGCACGTTGATGATAGTGACTTTTACCGAAATTGAGATGCAAAGCCACTGAACAAAAACCAAAAAGTGAATACTGCCACAACCAGGCAATACCAATATGAAATTTTATCACTCCGACCTCCCGCATTTTCATAAAATTTTATCTTTTCACAAACATTTTGCTGACAAACGAATCCTATATTCTATGAGAATGAAGTTCTTGCAACAGCAGCGTCAGAAACGTGTGTTTTAGAACTAGCTTATAGTTTCTCATATTATTAGCCTGTAATGTTCCTACTACTGGTATCTACTACACACCCTTCTTCACTGTATGAAGAGGCCCAGTAGAGGTTTTTTTTAAGGTGTGAAATCATCCAACGATATTCCCCGCTCTGGGACGGAGCGCGAGAGGGTGAGTCAAACGGGGCGGGAGATCGTGTCAGAATTTTACTGACTAAAACTTACTCCTGTTCCTTCGTTACATTTTATACCAGGGTCGAGTCTACCGTGGCCCCAGTAAGCTTCGTCCCTGCTGGGCCCCTACGGTTGATGACATCTCCTTGAAGCGCTTGAAACACTACGTGCCGGCGACGTCTTGGCCTCGGGCCAGACGGTTACCGGACGGTCGGACGTCGAGTTACCCATTGCACGGCTTTCGCAGGCCCGCGCGTGCAGCCGCCTCCATCGCTAGCATTACTGCTTCGCAGAAGGAGGCGACCCCTTGCCTCTGCTCCTCGCTCTGGACCATGACCTGTACCAAGGACCGGCGAAAGAGATCGCTGCTACCGAACACCCCTAGTCCTAGTCTACTTCCTAGGGGTGGCACACCTCTACCGTATGCACCACCGTGTCCTCCGGGCGGTCCACATAATGGTGACACCCAGGCGTTTCTTCCGCACGAATCCGGGCTCCCGAAGTGACCATGTCCATGGGAGCCCCATACAAAAAACTTGATTTTATTGCCGGTTTTTGCTACGGACGGTACGAAACCCTTCATGCGCAATATTTTCAATTCAAACCATTAATTAGTACATTAGTTCGTACAAACAAACTCTTCAACTTCATAATACAAATATGTATAAATAGGATACTGATTCTATCTGAAACATAACAACAACATCTATTTTAAATGTTTTTACGAGTTAACAGATTTATTATTAACTTCTAAAAATAGATTTTAGTTGTTTAGATTACGAATATAATGGTTTATCTATACTTATAATAAATCTGTAGAAGTGAAAATTCTGTACATTGAAAATATTAAAAAAATAAATGACAGGGGGTGTTACTAGACCGACACCGAACCCAAAAATGTGATTAAAAAAATTATTGTCTGCCTGTCTGTTTGTTCAGGCATCACGCAAAAACTACCGGTTCGATTACGATGAAACTGGTATAATTATTTTTTAATATCCTGGGCACCACACTGGGTACTTTTTATCCCGAAAAAGTATATACAATAAAAAACAAACTTAATTTTGCGGTTCGATCCCTAGACCCTATTACTGTACTAACCGCAAATAATAAGTTTGTCGTAGCTTACGTCACCCGCAGTGGAGTTCACTAAGGGGCGCTGCACATGGCTAAGATACTATAATATTTTATCTTAAGATACAATATCACTCGCTATACAATTCAATGGACTATCACCCACGACGAAGATAATAAATAATATTTCATATTTTTGTATCTCAAAAAACCTAATAAAACCATTTTCGACTTCTACGCGGACGAAGTCGCGGGCAAAAGATAGTTTTAAATGTTTTTGCAAGTTAACAGATTTATTATTAACTTCTAAAAATAGACTTTAGTAGTTTAGATTACGAATATAATGGTTTATGATAAAATAAAGTGACTATCTGGATTCGATCTCACGACCAACGACACGGTAACTCGGCGCCATTAGCACTGTTCTACTGTACCACCCAGACACCTGCTCCACGTCGACCCTCGTCATGTATGATACCAAACGAAGCGCATTGTCGGGCCCGCTGCGCTGGAAAATGCTGAAACAAAGTGAAACTACCAACTTTAGAGTTCATACACACATTAGAATCGAGTTGTTAGACTCGCGTAGGTACGTTTGTGATTACTTTGTGAAGTTTAGTTGAATTATTGCGGCACGTGTGGGTTATCTTTTGGAGAGGAAATATTAAACGTTTTATTTAGTCTCTCTTATATAAGTGGACTTTATATTTGACATAATCATAAGCATAGCATAATCAGCCTTTTAAAGTTCCCACTGCTGACACTCAGGCCTCCTTTCTAGGAGAGGGAATGGGCCGTAATCCACCACGAGGGCCCAGTGCGGGTTGGTGAATATTAAACAAAATACAAAGTTATTGTTTTTTTAGCTTAAATTAGAAGCCACAACTTGTATTTTTCCAAATCCATGTCCTTTCGTTCAGTCCATCTTTAGATTGTCTGTAAGAGAATTTGCCCTGTGCGATAAGACCACCCATTGTACATAAAGGTCTTGCAAATGTGTTAATATAATCGATGAAACATTTTCGTTTAAATATATAGAAGCTGTAAATAATAGAATTCGTAAATTGATATTTGTTTTTCGACGACTTGGTGAGAGTCGCGGGAGTGCGGTGGATGCGAGACGCACAGGATCGGTTGTTGTGGCGTCGCTTGGGGGAGGCCTATGTTCAACAGTGGACGTCTTTCGGCTGAAATGATGATGATATTATTTGTTTTTAAAAAGTTACGCTACATTGCAAACCCAAAAATAGTTACACAAGTCTACTTCACTCTACGTCAATCGATAGTAAGTAACATACTGTATTAACACATGAGGTGGAGCGGGTAAAACATTGTTACTAACCATCGAGAGAGCCCAGAAGGCAATTCTCAAAGTGGCTAATTTCCGCCCATTCCTTTTTCCCACTAACCTCTTATACAAAGAATGTGAAGTACTAACAGTTCGACAGCTATTTATAATGGGTATTGTATTAAAATAGCACGCAGATCTAACATATAACACGGATTTTACTAATAAAAGATGTAAAGATCTATTCTGTTCTCAAAATCATACCAAATTTGCTTTCATACCTGGCTCCCAAGCCAAGTTACAATCGTTTCGTTCGCGCCGAACGCCTCAAGTAGGCCACGCCTCCGACTCCTTTGTTCTGACCATGTGACTGAGCGTTGAGAGGACATCAGAACAAAGGAATCGGGGGCGTGGTCTACTCAAGGCGTTCGGCACGAACGATACGATTGTAACATGGCTAGGGAGGCTATTTCTCGGTCCTCTCCTCTAGAATAGATCGAACGCGAAAGCAAACGTTCATATCTTGATTCAAGTTAAATATCAGAGAATTTTTAAGGAGGCTCTTCAAAGAATTCCCTACGATAATACAGAGAATTTACTGATTGTGCTAAAGTTAATTTTTTTAATACAATTTTTGACCTTGTTTTAGTATCTTCTTAATTAAGAAACTAGAAGTTAAGCTTAGATAATATTATATGCCGGTTTGAGGATTGACATATCATCAAACTTTAACGTTTAAAACGATCTGGCCAGTTTTACTTGGCCATATCATAAAGTGACCAATTTCTAAGTTTTAGCTACGACATATACTTACGTACATGCTTATCACAAATATCTAAACTTACAAACACAAGACACCCAGATTAGCAACACTTGTATTTTTATTTTTCTTTTCCTAATTTTTTTTTTTATTTATCTATCTTATTCAAATCTATTAGCACACAATACCGTGCCGACGTCTTTATGTCGATACCGTTATCGGCTCACGCTGAAAACCAGCGCCGTAGACTCATCACATTTTGCGTGTGGTCACGGCATTGTGCTGAGCGCTCGGCCGTTTTGCGCGGATGTGGCGCATATTTTTCACATAACTTACCTACTTATAATTTATTAGTTCTATATTAGCGCTTTGTTCCGGCAAATAAAATGTTTTTTTTTTTCTTTCTTTCTTATTACAACTATCTAAAGGCACGAATATTTGTTATATTGTGTATAATATCAAACTCACAAAACGTAGCGCGGCAGCCAATCACTCAGTCACTTCTCAAACTATACCATCTTGCGAAGAGGGTAAAATTGTAATCTCTAATATTCTTATCAAAATCCTTGTAAATAGCTGTATTTACAAGGATTTTTGGAGAGTCGCAAAAAACGTATATTTCGATACTCTCAAAGGAATCAAAATTCATAGGATACTTCCTATTGACCCTGAATCCTGAAATTGACATTAAGCTAGGTCGTATAGTATAGATATAGGAATAAATCTGAAAACAAAAATTTGTTGTTACGTCACTAAACAAAAAACTTTTTTTTGCGATTCGAAAAATCTTCAAGACTCCATTTTCGAATTGAAATATTCACATACTCGTATGCAGGTAAGTTTGTACGGAACCCTCAGTGCACGAATCTGACTTGCACTTGCCCAGTTTTTTTTATTGTGGATAGGCTCGCGCTTAACCACTATCTTACCTGATGAAAAGCGATGATGTTGTCGACGATGGTGCGCGCTTGTCTAGAAGTAACCTATTTACTCTTGATATAAAAATCCCCAGGTTGTAGTTATCAGGAAACACATAATCCGGAGGGGAATTCCAGCTACATGAACAATGAGTGTTCCTAAAATATTTTGTGTGTATATGTGAGACATCAACCATTTACCGGTGGTGCAATATAGGACGAGCTTGTCGAATTCATGCAGACATGACATGCAACTTCCCCAAACTGCATAAATATTCCTTCCTACTAAAATATCTTCTAGCCTGTGCACCCAACCATCGCCATCTAGTTTAATTTTAATAACCAGAGGCAAGATATTCCCGTCACACGTTAATTTATTGCTAACCCGCGACTTCGTTCGCGCTCAATTTACTTTGATTTTCATGAATTTATTCAACAGTTTGCGGTCTTAAATTATGAATATTATGTAACTTAAGGAGGCGAGACGCGATCTTACACGTTACACAACAGTTTCATTATGATCTGGCTTTGAGTAGAGAGTACCTACTTAGGTAGCAAGACTAGGGGATTATGAGATTATACGAAAGAGTTACTGTTGCTCTGGATTGCTAGGTAACTGAAAAAACTTGGCAAGTGCGAGTCGGACTCGAGTACTGAGGGTTCCGTACAAACTTGAAAGGTAAACGGTTTACGATTTATGACGTATTAAAAAAAAAACTACTTATTAGATCTTGTTCAAACTAATTTTCGGTTGAAGTTTGCATGGTAATGTACATCATATATATTTTTTTTAGTTTTATCATTCTCTTATTTTAGAAGTTACAGGAAGGGAGGCACACATTTTACCACTTTGGAAGTGTCTCTCGCGTAAACTATTTAGTTACTTCCAAAAGCTTCCATCATTTTTAAAGGTAAACATATCCATAAATAGAAAAAAAAATTGAGTTTCAGTTCTAAGTATGGGGAACTTCCAAAATTTATTGTTTTTTTCTACTTTTGCTTGAAAATCTTAATGCGGTTCACAGAATACATCTACTTACCAAGTTTCAACAGTATAGTTCTTATAGTTTCGGGAAAAAGTAGCTGTGACATACGGACGGACAGACAGACATGACAATTCCAGGGTTCCGTTTCTTGCTCATTATCTACGGAACCCTAAAAACCGGTCAAGTGCGAGTCGGGCTCGCGTACTAAGTCGCGTTCCGTACCGTTCGTGGTTAGATTAAACGGCAAAAAAGTCTGTTGGGAGCCCCACTTAAATATTATTTTATTCTGTTTTTGGCATTTGTTGTTAGAGCGACTGAGAAAATCGCAACTGATTAGCTATCACGGTTCTTATACAGCTTAGTGACAGACAGACGAACAGCGGAGTGATAGCAAAAGTGTCCCGTTTTTACTCTTTAGGCACAGAACCCTAATAACACAGGTTACACTCCTTCTTGCTCCATCTTGAGTGGGAGGAGATGATTAGGATTATTTAATAATTTCCCGCTAAAAAAAAATCGTATCTTAGTAGCAATTCTATTATTATACGTGTCAGCTTAGGATGCCGATAACAGAGGAAATCCATTCCAGAGACCCTATTTGGTGGGCGATGAGTGGGTATACGAGCCATAAATAAACTATTCCAGACTACGCAATTGATTGTTTAATGATTTAGGTATTCATTTCTCAACGAGCCGTGAGACAGTCCCTAGACTAGTTTGTTGTTCATAGGGCTGCCGACAGAGAAAAGCAATGTAACTAACATAGTTTAAATACCATTAAGTTCTATTAACATAATATGTATCTGGCATAAATCAGCCTTTTAATGTTCCCACTGCTGGGACTCAGGCCTCCTCTTTCTAGGAAAGGAAATGGGCCGTAATCCACCACGCGGGCCCAGTGCGGGTTGGTGGATGTCACATGTCTTCGAAATTTTGGTTCTAGGACATGCCGGTTTCCTCACGATGTTTTCCTTCACCGTTTTGAGAGTAGTGGTGATGAAATAAATTACACAAAGTAATGCGCCTGGCTGGGTTCGAACCCGCGACCTACAACTCGTAAGTCGGGGCCGTTACCACTCGGCCACCACTGCTCTGTATCTGACATAAACCTAGTGTCGCCACAACGAATGGTGCAAGACGTACACCATTCGTTGTGGCGACACTAGGGAGGCCTATTATTATTATTTATGTATATGACATATGACATATGACAGCTGAACGCAAGTCATTATGCTGCCAAAAATAAATCTTACATAACTCAAACTTTAGAAACCAAACAATTTAACAATTAAACTAAAAAAAATTGATTTTATTCTGCGGCCTACCCAAATGTCCTTTCCTTGGTATTGTTCGTCAAGTCGTTGAGCTACTTAATAGTCCTGGGTTGAGCTTTACGAATACTGACAAACGCTTGCACTGACTGGACAGGTCCACTCAAATCTGAATGGTTTTTCTTCAAAAGACCATCTCAGACAAATCTGCATTGTTCTCATGTGATTTGACCATTACATATTAACTGTATGGGCTTTAAAAGAGACTTTGACCCCTGAGTTTGTTTCGGTGTTTCTTCTCAGGGTAGTCAGCTAGAAAACACCGACCTCATCTAGTTTAAAATGACGAAAAAAAATTAACGTGTAAAAGTTTTTTTAAACCTACTTACAAAATAAATATCATTTATCAAACGCAGGAAACCACCAACTGATATCCTCACACAGAATAATAAACAACTGACATCAAACACAACAAAAACCAACCGCGCCATATCATTTAACGCACACAATTAGTAGCAGTAGCCACAACGTGTAGCAGTTGCCACAATTTGTACTTTTTGGGCCTGCCAGGCAGTCGGCAGTCCCACGACGTAAAACCACCCTTTGTATGCCGGTCGCGTCACGTTCGACAAAGCCGCAATTAGTGCCCGAACTAACCATCATGGTCTATTTGTGAAATTTTATCGACAGCTTTACAATACATTTTTTAAGCTGTTGGAATGAGTTTTTTTGGCAGAACCTTGGAGTACTTTAGGGGGATAAGAAGATATTATATTTAACTAGCTGACCCGGCGAACTTCGTACCGTCTAATAGTAAGAATAACGCCATCTACAGGCCTAATGCCTGTAGATGAACAGATGCCAGAACAGCATAATTCATTTTACAATGAAATTTTAATTGGAGAAGGCGTTGTATTCGATTTCTTTTTTCGTGTTTTTTTTTTCTATTTTTTATCACCGTTTAAACCTTCCCTGGACTATTTTGAATATTTCAAGACCAAAATTAGCCAAATTGGCCCAGTCGTTCCCGAGTATTAGCGAGACTAACGAACCGCTATTACTGTTATATATATAGATTGTCAATTTTCTAATGGTTATTAAAATACTAGCCCATAAGAATGGATGCTTAAAAGGTAAGAGTTAGGTGCGATGTTACATTGAATTGGATTTAGTCGAGTTCTAGAATAACGTCTGTGAAACTCATGACAAAATTCGTTATTAAATTGAATCAAATGTAGTTTAAATTGTTCCACCATTCATCATCTTCCTGCCCTTGTCCCGTGTTATTTGGTGTCGGCGTAACACGTTTTTTTCTTCCACTCTGCCCTGTCACTCGTCATGCTATATTTATAAAAAAAAAATGTACCACCATTATTATTAAAAAAAAAATACATCGTATAAATGTTTATTATTATGTTATTTCTTTAGTTTGTTTATTAAGTTGTTTTTAGTTCATAAGATGAAAATCTCCTAGTCATTCAACGTCTCGTCGGCGACGGCTGGCGCTGAAAATAAGCGCTGTGGCTCTGTTCAATAGATGAGCCCCAGCATTTTGCTGAGCGCTGGCCGTTTTGCGCGGATATGTCGCATAACTCACTCTATTGTATAGATTTGTTATAATGTTATTTTTTTAGTTATGTGCCATGTTTGTCGTAAATAAACTCTTCTTATTTCTTTCTTTCTTTCACCAGCTGACTATTTTAAGATTACATAATTAAATTCACGACCTAGTGAGGGTCACGGGTATCCGATGGATGCGAGATGTGCAGGATCGGTCATTATGGTGACATTTGTGAAAGGCTTATGTCCATTACAGTGGACGTATTTCGGTTGAAATGATGATGATGATTATAATGATATCTGAAGGGAAACCAATGTAATCCTTTGATTTAGGGATATATCTATATAAATATATTACTAATCCTACACTGTCCTTTTATATTCCTAACTATCAGCGGGCTATTACTCATAAACTATAATTGGTAGACAGTACAAATGTTGACAGTGTGTGTATTTCTATTGGCATTTTTTTAAAATTTGGCCTAGTTAAACATTTACTTTTGGTGCCTGTGGGTTTTGGTTATTTCAAGCGTCAGTGGCATGAGGTATTTGACACTTGTCAGTCGAGATCGGACAGGCGACCAAAGATTGGTGATGCGAATATATGTGCCGTAGCGTTGGTGAACCGCAAAATACTCAAATAAGCAGAACAATATAGTGGTTGAAATGGATACAAAATAATAGTACTCGTAAAACAAGAGAACATATTTTTATAAAATGCCTTTTTTGAAACTATATATTCAAGATACTAAGTGGAACATGATACTGTAATGTGGTTGCTATAACGCACGTACAATTGTTACTGTCTGGCGTTCTGCCCATCCGAGACATATTACATCTTCTGATACTGGGGAAGGATATTATGGGAAAAACGTGTTTGTTAAATTTTGAGGATTTTTTTTTACAAATTTGAAGCCATGGAATGGGCACAGTATGATCTCTTTTTAATAGGCATTCTTATAATTTAAAATAAACTTGAAAACACTAAATATTAGGAATAATATGTCATTTATTTCTGTCATAAAGTTGTGTATTAAAATATATTTAGACAATGTGGCCTTAAACTGTGAAGTAGGTTCGTGATCTTGTACGACATACCTCCAGGCAATAAACTAAAGGACAAAGTCACAATAATAAATATTATAAAATAAAAATAAATAAAAATATTTTATTTCAGACAAAACAGTCCATAAAAGTTGTTAGTAACAAGAAATTAACTTATAACTAATGTTAGTAATATTCCAGAACTATAAATTTTAGAGACACTATTTACCCCTGCACAGTAGGCTCACCGGCCTCCCAACACATGGAGTTCAGTGAACCTACTGAGCAGAACAGTGTCGGTTCTCTCACCAATCATCCTCAAGATGCTGTTCGGGCTCCCCTGTACTCGTCGCACCACTGACGCCACTTTTTTGCGCATAATTGCATAAAAGATATATATATATGATTATACATAAAGGCAAAAGTTTGTTTTTAAATTTGTATGAAATCTGACACATGGGTAAACCATGTCCAATAATTGTACATAACAGTTTACAGTTTTATCCCGGGAGTTTGTTCCTTAGGAATAATTTCGCCTAACACTTAGACGAAGCCACTGGCAAGAACTAATTCACTCTATTATCGTTATGTGATATAACAGGTTTTAGTGTACAATTAAGAATTCAAAAACCAGCTAAGAAGCTTTATTTAATTCCTAGATCAGTAAAGTAGAACAGCCAGCAAATCTGTTTATTCTGCGTTTCACAAATCGTATTTACATCAGAAGCTTACTCGAACAAATTACAATAAAAACCTGACAGCGTCTTTTACGACGAACATCTATATCTTAGTCCTTAAACTCAAGTTAGAAGATGGATTACCTAAATGTGTCTCACGTTCTTATTGTAATAAAATAAGAATTTAACCAGTATTTAAAATACTTACTGACTAATGGAAATATCCTTGTTTATGTAATGCCTCCTTGTTTATGGGAGCAGTGGTAACGGCCCCGACTTACAAGTTGTAGGCCGCGGGTTCAAACCCAACCAGGCGCATTACTTTATGTAATTTATTTTATCAACACTACTCTCAAAACGGTGAAGGCAAACATCGTGAGGAAACCGACATGTCCTAGAACCAAAAATTTGAAGACATGTGACATTCACCAATCCGCACTGGGCACGCGTGGTGGATTACGGCCCATTCCCTCTCCTAGAGAGAGGAGGCCTGAGTCCCAGCAGTGGGAATATTTAAATGCTGATTATGCTTATTATGCTAATGGAAAATATCCTTCTTTATGTAATGCCTCAGAAAATGTTCAATGGTCTAGAAAGTATTACGGCAATTGTATTGATTTATGATATAAGTGATTTGATTTTTTTGTCTTATCTTATTTTTTTTTTTATTTGGTTTCTACACTTCGTTTATGTTGGGCCATTGTACGTGATCCATCCTTCATAATTCTGTCAACGTTCATTTGAGTGCTGAATTGCTGACGTCATCGTACAGGTGCAATTTTTTTGTTTAATAATTCATTCATACAAGGATCAATGGTTAGCTCGCCGTCAGATTCCCGTCCGGACCGAGCCTGAATCCTCGACGGCGCGTAGTGTTCCACGCGCGCCTCAAAGAGATGTCAGCAAAACCGTAAGGGCCCAACAGGGCCAAAGCCTACTGGGGTCATGGATTTGTTTCTGAAAGGGAAGTCGGGGAACCCAGGATACTGGAACGCAAGGTAAAGAAGGAACATAGGTTTTTTTTTAGGTGGAAAAATCATCTAATGACAAGTCCCGCTCTTGGGCGGAGCGAGAGCTAGTGTCAGACTTTTACTGACTAAAAACCCACTCCTGTTCTTTCTTTGCTTTCGTCCCAGGGCCCCGGGTTTCACTTTCACACTACTCGTGGCTCCAGTAGGCTTCGACCCTGCTGGGCCCCTACAGTTGCTGAAAGTATGCGCCGTCGACGACTTAGACTCGGTCTGGAAGGTTATCAGACGGTCGGACGGCGAGCCACCTATTGCTCACCGTCCGCAAGCTCGGCAAACGACGATGCTTAATCTCAAATAAATATCCCTACATCTGCAAATAAACAAGCTATACTTTATAAAACCAAATCGAAACGTTCTGAAGTCTAGTTAAAGAGTCGTTTCTCAAAAAGCGACACTTTATCTTCGGAGAGAGATCTTTGCCTCGTCTCTAAATAACCTAGAAATACTCGTAACTTCTCGTTTTTCGTGTATCGATAAGGAAGCAAATCGATTTTGCATTTAGAATAATCGCTGTTTGATACGTTTATTTTATTTTTATTCGTATTTCTTTTGCGTTTTTATCTTACTGGAGACATGATCATAGATGGGATATTTCAGGATTATCTAGCTACTCAAGTTGTATTGCTATATACGGTTAATGGAAGAATTGATTTTTTAGCGATAAGACCGCCCATTGTGACACCTTATTAATTGTTATTTCCTAATGTAAAATGTGTTTTGGTGTACAATAAAGAATATCTATCTATCTATCTATCTATTGACAAAATGGTCTCTCCATTTTATCATTCTACGTGTTGGTAAAAGAGAGATCGATGAGATTAGCATCTCCATTACGTTTTTTCTAACCACTGCAATTTTTTAAAACCAAAATCAACAGTGGTTGCAATACATTGCAATCAAAACCATAAGTTGTTTTCGTGCAAAGCATTTCTCGAATTACAAACCGACGCAAATCGGAAAGCAGTATTGAAATATAATTTATGTAAAAATTGTCTAACTAAGAAAAAGATGCCATGTCTGCAAATCGGATCATAATCCACTGTTTCACGACGCTTACAGCAAATTGGGTGGACAGACATCGAACAACAACTCATTAACCGCCAATGCAGGCAGCAAGAAAACAACAAGCAACAGCATCAACCATGTGTCTCAAGAAGATGTATCAGAAACTCTGCTTGCCACAGCATTGATCAAAGTTCAAGCACATGATGGGTCCCTGATAACTTTACGAGTACTAATTCTAAGCCGGAATGTTTGTGAACCCTGCCCCCCTAGCCAAGTTACAATCGTAACGTTAGCGCCGAGCGCCTAGAGTAAGCCACGTCTCCGATTCCTTTGTTCTGACGTCATCTCAACGCTCAGTCACGTGGTCAGAACAAAGGAATCGGAGGCGTGGCCTACTCGAGGCGTTCGGCGCGAACGAAACGATTGTAACTTGGCTAAGAGGGCTGATTAATTATTGATCAGGGGTCACAAACATCCCGGCTCGAAGGACCAAAAAGATGTATGCGCTGCTGAATGTGTCGCAAATACCTTAGACGTTACTTTGATTTGATAGACGAAGAAGATTAAATTTATTGCGTAACTTATCATGTGTGAATGATCACTAATGAGTACAGCCTTCTGTGAATTCTAATTGGGTACTGACGCTTTACAATATAATTTGTGGAAGGCGACGAAATAGTGCTGAACTGCAATACGCGCCATGTACGACACATGATTCGTACAGTAGTGGTGACCAACATAAAAGCACCCGATGTAATAAAGCTCGACCTGGATAAGTCCCAGAGAAAAGTTTCAAACTATGTATTTATAAAATGTTCGGGATGTTAGAGAAATATTGTTTTTTGACTAGCTTTTTGGAGCGTGATATATTTTTTTATTCAGAGACTAAAAAAAACTGTTACCAGATTTTTACTAGATTGAGGATGACTTTGAAGCGTGGAGTGGGCAAAATTCAGGCCTCCAGTAGACGGAGTCGGGCTGAAGAATAGATTGCGTTTCTTTTTATGAGTTGGGGAATCATCCAATGTCTTCTCCCGTTTTTAAGTGGAGTGACTAACCCTGTAACTTTCAGTGGCCCTTTGTGTTCTAAGATCACTGAACCGAGGTGGTCGAGGAAAACTACGCGCCATCGACGACTTGAGCTTAGTTTTTACCAGACGGTCGGATGGCGAGCTACAAGTTCTCCTACGTCTACGGTGGCAGAGGCGTCGCCTTTCGCAAACAGGTTGAATGGTTGCTAAAAAGTGAGAATGTCCGTTCCCCCATGGTTGTGGCTATCTCTTTCAAAGTCGGGGTCGGAATATGGCGGCTGGGGCGTGACGACATTAGTTCCCTCACGCGTGCAGTCTCCTGCCTCCGACTAGAGACTAGAGTCGACCGCTTGCCTCCTCGTTTCCTCGCTCCGGACCATAGCCCGAACCACAGCCCGACGCGAAAGTTCGCTGCCGACGATGGCCTCCACGAGGACACGGTGGTGACCGCATCCCGATCCCTTTCGCTCTGTTCTACGGTCTGACCCAGGGCCCACGAGAAATCGCTGCCGCGAGTCGTCACCATGAAGGAGGATCATGTAAAGCCTACATTTACTTCTGAGCCAACAAAACTGTATATACAACCTTGTCTTATAATCCGACACTCAAAAGCAACGCTGAAAACCATTGGCTAATTACAGCAATATTCCTTTACGATGGTTATTACAATAACTTTCTATCAGCAGGGGATCCATTCGATGTACAGAAAGGACTTCCTAAAATTAACAGAACGTCCGGGATGAAAATGATAGCAATTAATAGAGACACCCTCTCGTGATAAGCTTAATTATTTGCTTTAATTGGGTTACTGACGAATTTTCATCTAATCAGCCTGGAAGTGTCGTCAGCTAAATATAGACCTCTTTCATACGCCGTTTAATAAAATGGTCACGAGGGAGTTTTGTCATTTTTAGTAGGTACGTAAATTGGTAATGGTGTTTTTATACCATGAATGTATAGATAATATGTTTATAGACATATGCAATCGTTCTTAATTCTTTATTGTCCACAAAAAAACATACATAGTACACGGAGATAATACAGTTCAGATCGTTGAGGGTTGGATATTAAATTAAATAGATATTAAATAGATATAACACACAATTATCACACAACGCCGTCTAGTCCCAAGCTAAGCAGAGCTTGTGTTATGAGTACTAGACAACTGATAAACATACTTAAATATTTCTAAATACATACATATTATAGACAAATTACACCCAGACACAGAAAAAATGTTTGTGCTCATCACAAAAACATTTGTCCTGGGTGGGAATCGAGCTCACGACCTCCGGCATAGCAGTCAGGGCCACTAACCACTAGATCAACAGGCCAGTCACTATATTATATTGTTGATATTAGATTTTATTTTGTTTTTTATAGTGCGAAGTGGTATTTTTGTAAGTGAAATGAAATAATTGGTGTTTTTTTTTCTAGATAGCATAATGAGCCTAATGTTCCCACTGCTGGCACTCAAGCCTTCTCTCCAGGAGAAGGAGTGGCTGTAATCCACCGCACGGGCCCAGTGCGAGTTGATGGATGTTACAAACTGTCTTCAATATTTCGGTTCTTGAATATGCCGGTTACCTCACGATGTTTTCCTTCAACTTTTTGAGAATATTGGTGATGATTTGAATTACACAAAGTAATACGCCTTGGCTGGGTTTAAACCTGTGACCTTACAACTCGTAAGTCAGTGCTGCTAAAAATTGGGCCCCCAATGACTGCTTCTATTCGCTTGCCATGCGTGCCAAATAAAATATTTTTCTTTCTTTCTGCATTTTTTCTGTATGTAGTTCAAAAAAGTTCGCTGATACTTACACCCTTATTCTGAATTGAGAAGTTAAAAACAATAGAGGTTTGATAAGACCAGAATTGTGAATTTTTAATTTTGGCACCAGAGGCGCTGTTGACTTACCACTAGTAATTAAGGGTTTTGAATTATTAGTGCCGTTACCTTGAAGCACATGTTTTGACATTGATTCATTACTAATTTCAGTCTATCGCAATATACAACCCGCACTAATTACTAAATAGTATTAGACTAAATAGTTAATTAAACGTGATTTAGTAAGTACTAACTAATTTACTCAAAATGTTATGGATGTCAGGTCTGACAATAAAGATTTATTTATTTACTTATTATATATTTTATTTTCTATTACACCAAGAAATACAAGATAGAAAAAACTTATATATAAAACACATACAATGGACGGCCTTCGCAATCCACGATCTCTTCCTGCCCCCCTAACCAAGTTACGATCGTTTCGTTTGCGTCGAACGCCTCGAGTAGACCACGCCTCCGATTCCTTTGTTCTGACTACGTGACTGAGCGTTGAGATGATGTCAGAACAAAGGCATTGGAGGCGTGGCCTGCTCGAGGCGTTCGACGCAATGGAAACGATCGTAACTTAGCTAGGGGAGCTGGCAACCTAGAATGGACAGTAATTGTCAGGACTTGATATGAGGTTGGCATTTGACAAAAGCATCAATATTTATTAATTTTTTTTCAATATATTAATTATTTATTATTTATATTATTTATTCTTTATTAATTCCGTGAAATTCTGTAAATTTCTTAAGAGATAATGGTCATCATCTCGCTATCACTGTACAGCTTACACAGACTCAAAGATGCCTATGAATTTTATGCAACTGCATTTAGAATGTTCATTGGCATACCTTGATCGTGAGGTGAACATTCATGACTCATGTAAACAGTAATAAACTGATAATTAGTAATCCAAAATACCTTTATTAAAGCAAGCAAGTCTAGGGAAGAGGCGAGTGTGCATTGGAATTGCATAATTTAATTCCGCCAAGTCCGTTCCATCATCAGACCATAAGACGTACGGCGATGCGCCACCGTTACATGGTAGACATCTCACCTATTTTGGGTTCACATTCATTATGCATACTGCTAAGGAGTGGAATTTCCTGTCGGTGTTTCCTGATAACTATAACCTAGGAGTCATTAAGTCAAGAGTGAATAAGTTACTTCTAGATAAGCGTGCTCCATCGTCGGCCACATCATCGCTTATCATCAGGTGAGATAGGGTCAAACGTGAGCCTACGCATAATAATAAAAATTAAAAATCTTATCCATAATTACCAACAATATCAGCCTCATTACCTGCCCACATACCCGGGAAGAAGGCGAGAACGCCATTAGAAAAGTAACTCAAGTATATAGTGACGTCACCCAAAAGTTGCCGAGCCGACATATTTCGCTTTACTGTACCAAAGTTGTAAGCGTTACTTGTAAATTGGAACTTGAAAAGCTATCAACCCTTACCATTGGAGTGACATGATGCTAGGGCTGCAGAATTATTCAAAATGGTTTCCATGGCCCTGGAACCTAAAGGGCAACTAAAGTAACACAGGTAAGTTTTAGTTAGTAAAAGTCTAACACTCCTTGTTGTCCCACACAGAGCGGGAGAAGTCATATAATAATTTCTCACAAAAAAAGGACCTTACATGAGAACTCTCAAAATAAAATCCAAATCATTAACTCCTGGTTTCTAGAAATAAGTTTAGTGAGGATGTGATCCTAAAAGAGTTATGAGTATGCATGTGGATGGGTGGAGAGAGAGAGGGAGGCCAAAGAAAAGATGGATGGATTGTGTGAAGAGTTATTTGGAAGAAAAAGAAGTTAGTGATAGCTTGATGAGTGACAGGATAGAATGACAGAAAATAATGTGTTGCGCCGACCCTAAATAAGACGGGACAAGGGCAGGAAGATGATCATGATCATGATGACGAGAGTTGATTGAGGAAACGGCGGCGTCGCATGGCAATCCCCGGCCAGCGTAAACGCGGGCTTACTGACGACAAACATTGGATAGCTCGCCGTCCACTCATTCGTTAAAAACCGAATGCGAATCGTCGACGGTGCGTAGTGTTCCACGCGCGCCTCAAAGAGGTGTTAGCAAAACCATAACGCTAGGATCGTCCAGGAATCGTCCCGCATAATCTAGATTATTTAGAGTATTCTGTTTGTTAGTGAACAATTGTTACCGTTTAGAATCTACAACGACACTCTAGAAGTTACACAAAGCTATCATGTATATTTATCAAGATATAAATATAAGGGGGGATCTGCTTACCCTAACATTATTATCACCTTACGGTACACCTCACAAGTACCTACTTACAGGGGGGCGTATGGCGACGTAGGGGAAGCTACCTACATTCCCCAGTCACGGAGACCAAATAAATATCAGCGCGGTATGAATATATTTGGTTCATTGCCTTTTTTTCACACCTAAGAAGTGTTTTTCCAGAAATTTGAGATATGGATGCTTGATTATGGGTGTAAAGTGTGTGAAATATGGAGAAAAACATCTATTCCCTGTGTCAGGCGTCATTTTGTGCAAAAATCTCATTCGGTGACATATTGGGGTCGGAATAAAATGCCTAGCAATACATAACTTGTCCCGAAAATTGAATTTGTGAACGGAGCGCTGGCCTCTTCTGGATACTTTTACATAAGTAAAATTTATTAAGACTTGCTAATATTACATCTTTCGAAGTGCGAAAAATTTCAAAAATGTAGCTATTGAACTTAGGGTCAAAGCCAAAGGAAAGCGAGGAGAAGAGGAGTGGGTTTTTAGTCAGTAAAAGTCTGACACACCCTCGCGCTCCACGTAAGTGCGGGGGATGTCATTGAATGATTTTCCCATTGAAAAAAAAAGCTATTGAATGTACCTATTGTATTAGTATGATTTACTTACTAAATTGGCTTGTTGAAAGGCATTCCACAAGGTGGACCGATGGCATGGTCAGGATCACAGAAATCCGACGGATGCGAAATGCACAGGACCGGTCGTTGTAGCGACACTTGGGGGAGTCTTATGTCTTAGAATGAACGTCTTTCAGCTGAAATGATGATTATGATTATTGTAATCAGATAGACAGTCAAACTATGTTGTCATCATGATCTCAAAAATCATGATAAAACTCGTTGAAAATAATAAATTAAATAATAAAACCAATCAAAGGCTTGGCATGAAGTTTGATCACATAGTAAATTGAATACTATCCTATATTTGCTTGCGGAAACCGTGCAATATTTCGAAGTGATGTGACGCAAAAAATATAATAATCATACCACACTAATATTATAAGTGAAAGTTTCTATATGTGTGTGTATGTTAGTTAGTATAGTGTGGATGAATATTTGAATGATCAATTTTCTCATGAATTATTCTGATTTGTATGTTTTAATTTTTATTTTTAAAGATGTTTTGTATTTATTAATATATTTTATAATTTTTGTTAATATATATATTTTTATAATTAACATTTTATTTTTATATTTTGTTTAATTGATAAGTAGTTTTTAATTTTATCAACATTTTATATTTGCAATTTACAATTTTTAATTGAGATTTTTATTTCTGGAATTTTAATTAGCCTTTCAAAAGTATTTAAATTTTTATGTCAGGATTACAAAGCATAGCAAGTACTTCATCACTTACTTATAAGATATATAAGTAATGCAGCACATATGTACCTATGTTTAATAAATAAACGATTATGATTCTGAATTGGTTACATGACATAAGAATTTTATTTATTTCGCAGTTCGCAGAAAAGTTTATAAAAAAAAAATATCGCAGTGAATTCTTCACTTATCTAATTTGGTTAACTAAATAAAATAAAATAAAATCATATTATAATCAATTTATCGAATTACGTCAATACAATAGTAAGGCCTCGTCTCAAATTCATCCCACCATAATGTTACAGATAATAGCTTATACAAGTTGAGCATAACTTCTAAATACGTTTACAGCGCGGCCGGTGCCAGTGTGGGGGCGGTGAAAGCCGGTATACAAATAAACTGTATTCATAAGTCGTTGGCGCTCTGTTAAAGTGTTCAAAGTAATACATTTACATTTTCTGCGCTGTGGTCTATTCTCGATGTGCATTTTTAATTTCCGTTGCTATCGTGTTGAGAGAATGGTGTTCGTAAAACTTTATCTTCCTGTATACACCTAAAGTTTGTGGTGGAGAAAATGGGCGTAAATTATTCTTGTGGTTGGCGTTTTTCCGGTTTATTTTATTAAGACCTACTTTTACTTCAAGTAATAACGTTATAGCGAGTGCCGAGAAACTTGTGACATAACAATAAGTTACATACATACATTGCATACACATATAACACACATACACACACACACACACATACACACACGTGCATACACATATTGTATATGCATTGCATTGTATTGTATTGTTTGCTTTGAGTTGCATTACATATCGATAACGATTTTCCTAGAATATTCTCCTTACAAAAAAATTGCTGTTAAGTCACAAAAGAGATAGGTACAGAAGTCAATCTACATACAAAGCACGCTCGAGCAACGCACACATAGACACCGCTCACGGACACGATATCTCAAATCGGTTGAAGCCAATGCGAGCGCGAGTGCCATCTGCTTGAAACACGCGTCTATGAACTTTTTTGTACAATAATGGAACTACAAGAAAAAGTTATTTTAATTGTTCAGTAGACCCTTGTTTAAATTCAATGTTAAATGGTGAATTATCGTTTTTTAAGCTAGCAGTTGTTTCAGAGTGGTACGTAGATGCTTGGACAGAGCAGCGCCGACCGCTAAGCGTAGGTATGAAAAATTAAATACACACATGAGATTGACTTCTGCACCTATCTATTTTGTGGATAAGTTTTTGGAAATATTTTTTCCCAAGATAATTTTCGAGAATTTTTAAACTGTCTTTATTGTATCGATTTAATTTAAAAGGAAAAGTTTTTAATGCATCTAAACGTTTTATGAAGGTCACGCCCAAATAACCTACTTCACAATTTTAGATTCTCAACAAAGTCCCTTGAACAAGAATATTCATAAGAATAATGGCAAAAAAATCTGTTCTAAATATATAGTATTTATAGACGAAAAAAGCGGCAGACTTGATAAATTAGGATTATTGTATAACACAAATTTGATTAGGTTAAGGTTAGGATGGCAAGCTACCGATTGCTCGCCGTCTGTAAGCCTACGCCTACAATAGTTTGACACTCGGGGCGTGGGGGAGGGCAGATAAACCTTGTTCTTACAATTTACACCAAGAAAACAAAACTGCAAAAACGTTTGAGCCGCTCACTAATTATTTATTTATTAAAACTTTATGCACTAGTAATAAACACTGTACAAAGGCGGACTTATGCTTAAATATTTTTTATCAGGTGACCTTAGGGTTTTGCAGAAACAAAACATGGTAGGCACAGCTTAATGAAAAGAAAAAAAAAATAAATAGAAAAGAAATACAATAATAAATATGTTCTTAGATACATACATACAAAATAACAACGTAATTATGAAAAACGAATCCAACAAATCAACGCTGTGATGATTACTCCAACTTCCTGCGAATGCGCTCACGAGCCATCACCTTAATTATGATGATCTTGCATACATGTGGCAATTGTTTTTTATTTCTATAGATATACAAAGTAAGATACGATCGCTAACATAGCTATGCAGTTATCCTCCAACGTATTTACGCACATAACTGCAGTTATAAGCAGAAATATGACCAGAGTAATGGCGCGCAAAGGGAAAGAGGAAAATATCTCTAAACGCAGGGCCGGGCTTTATTGAATGATATTATATTATAAATCCCAATGGACCAGATCTCTCCCGATTTCCGAACGATATTGATTTGAGGACTCAGGAATGGATACTCGTATGGAAATGTTGAGAGCTGCTGTTATAATGAAATATGTTCGACTTGCTTATCTGTCAGGCAAGGGCGGCGAAGATTTAGGTGAAATCGTACATATATGGGTACACAATAGCCCCAAAAGTTTATTGTAGGGTATCCATATGTACTGCCTATGTTGTGTGAGAAGAGGTCTTTAAGCTACAAGGCTGTCCTTGACTGAGAAAGTATTTGCAGAATCTTTTGGTTCGATCTTTGATCAGAATTTGTTGTGTTATTTTTTTATGGATTGGAATACAGATTGACAATAAATGGGTATAAATTTGGGCTCATTTCGAAATACTTTCCTTTTTTTTAAATTTTGCCATCATCATCATCTCACCCGAAAGACGTCCACTGCTGGACATAGGCCTCCCCCAAGCGTCGCCACAATGACCGGTCTTGTGCGTTTCGCATCCATCAGATTCCCGCAACCCTCACCAGGTCGTCGGTCCATCTTGTGGGAGGCCTACCAACGCTGCGTCTGACAGTACGTGGCCACCATCTGTTCTGCGAGCAGTGCGCCCTGCATAATTCCACTCAAACATAGTGATTTTTCGAGCTGTGTCTGTAACCTTAAATTGTGACTCTTAAATTCTGTCCCATACTTTTTCTTTAGGTGGGAAAATAATTTAATGATATTCCTCGCTCTTGGGTGGGCGCGAGGGCGTGTCAAACTTTTTCTGACTAAAAACCCACTCCTGTTCCTTCTTTGCCATTTTTCCAGGGCCCCGGGGATCTCTTTCGCATTACTCATGGCCCCAGTAGGCTTAGACCCTGCTAGGCCCCTACGGTTGCTGACATCTCTTTGAGGCGCGAACACTACGCAACGTCGACGGCTTGGGCTCAGTCAGGACGGTTACTGGACGGTCAGACGGTGAGCTACCCATTGCTCGCCGTCCGCAAGCCCGCGCCTACGGTGGCCAGAAATTGGGATCGGAAGCTGGGACGTGAGGGCCATGGCCTCCTGCGTGCGGCCGCCTCCTTTGCTATCATTACTGCTTCGTATATCATTATTCCTCCTCGCTCCGGACCATGCCTGTACTAAGGCCCAACGAGGACACGGCGGTGCACTGCCCAGGCGGGGAACACCTCTACCGTATGCTGCACCACAGTCTGTGTTTCCTGGTAGCTTCAACCTTCGTCTTTTAGTCAAGAGTGAATAGGTTACTTCTAGGTAAGCATGCTCCATCGTCAACCACATCATCACTTTCCATCAGGTGATCGCGAGCCTTTCAATAATAATAAAAAAATGCCTGTCAGTGGCAGTTTCAGACTAAAATATAGTAGAGATTGACAAATATTCAACTTCAAATTCTTAATCCAGAAATCGAGGGATAGTCTCGTAAAATAAACCGCTTAAAGTACTTTGAGTTAAAAAGTAAAGTATAATATTTTTATAGAAAGTCATTCTTTTACGTTAAAGCCTTGAAGGTAATTATTAAAAAATATTACCGCCACGCCGTTCCGGTAATAGAAAATAATTTACGATTGAGTAAAGTATTTTGAATACAGTTGTAAATCCAATTATTTTCACTTCAGCGGTAATATTTCAATTGAGGAAAAATAACATAAAACTTTATTAAGGTTCGTACCATGTTTATATTTTTATGGGTTATGGAGAGCACAGTTATTTTTTGAACAACGTCTACGGCCCTAACTTTTGTATTTTTGGGTGCATTCACAAACGTCTAAACTCACTTACTACTTCGTTTACTATTTATGCAAAGACACTGCCTTCTAAGATACAGGATCTTCCTAGTTTAGGAGTCAGGGTTCAAATGTTTTAAATTGACTATTGGATTACAAGTTTTTTGGTACTTTTATTTTGTGTCAAATATATATTCTTGATAATAAATATTATTTTAAATATAAATTGAAAAATATTACTCATGTACACAAAACATCTAGATTCAAATTAATTATCAGTAGGCCATGTATTTTTTTTTTTAATAATAATACATATTGTGCAAAAAATATAATGTCCTGCCAGAAGGCATACAAATTATCAATATTGTAATGATTCTTGTATGATTTCTTCTCAGAGTAGTCGTTTACCATCAGGTGGGATCGTAGTCAAGCACTGGTTTATATCAATTAAAAAAAAAAAAAAACGTGTAAAAGTGTTTTTAAAAAACCTATTTGCAAAATAAATATAATTTATTATTCATTCAAATTTGTAATATAAGTGACATTTAAAATACAATAATCATTAACAATAAAATGTCAGCAATTAAAATAAAGTCTACCTAGTCACAGTTTAATTAACACCTAATTGCATATTTGTTCCGTACGGGAATTGAAACCATGAGCAATTATTCCACACCGCTCCAAAACTCATTGTTCTCATAATTTTAATGTTCATAAATTGATTCCACAGTGCCCCAAGAATTTTTAGCAATAAACTATTTCAATATTTTGGTTTCACTATGCTCTAAAAAGTTTTGAGTACAGTCAGCAAGAAATAAATTTACTATGAAACGTTAGGTATATTAAACATCATACAAAAGAACATTTTTGACAAGCGAGATAAATCCGTGGTAAAAAGTACTGCTCTCTTCTTTTTCGATTTGTGTATAGCAAACAACATTGAAAAACAAGAGTGAAGTTATAATAAATTAATTGTAACTTCAGTCTTATGCCTTATTTGTAATAAGTTGTAAACTAATTTGCATGTATGTAACATGTATGTATGTTAAATGAAAAAGAAGAAAAAAAATACCCTAGAATATAACTTGGAACGAAACTGAAAGAAAGAATAAAATAATGCACACAGTGTTTAAAAAAAAATACATACATATTTTGGCGCGTTAAATAATTAAGAAAAATTAAGAATTCCTTTAGGGCCTTTTATTTTTTGTCAATTTTACAATTAGATTTGGTTCACAGATTCCTTACATCAATTTTAAGATACCAATTATAGTCTAAAATCTATATTCTCCACGGGGTTAAACAGAGGTATAGCCTATACGCATACCAGAAGACGCAGCATTGGAAGGTCTCCCACAAGTTTGACCGATCACCTGGTGTGGTTTGCAGGAATCTGAAAGACCTATGCTACCATGAGCTTTTAAAGCGATCCATTTGACGAGCTAACCAGAACTGTTATAGCTCATCCCTCGTCCCTTTTAACACGTCTAAACGGAAAGGCCCAAGGACTGGTCGTTGTGTAGACACTTAGAGTAAGTATATGAATGTTAGTGGACGTCTTTTGGCTGAAATGATGATGATAGCATGGAGTATCCTAATATTTTACCAGTTATTTTAAATACCCAAGTAATCGAATATGGTGAGTATATTGCCATAAATCGGACACAAACTGGTCTCTCAGATGCTTAGAAATTTCAAATAGATACAATAACACTTTGATTGACCCAGGAACGGGTCCAAGGAAAGATCCTGGATCTGGTGAACAAGAGATAGTTCATCAGTAAAACGTACAACCTCTAAACTAACGAGGCAGCTGTTGTAATAAACTAGTACGCTTCTTCTTCTACTTTTCGTGTCGATGTTTTTGAGGACTGGAACAATCTGCCCGCTGCTGCGGTCTTCCCGTCCAACTATTATTTAGGTACCTTCAAGGTTAGAGTAAACAGGCTCTTAATAAACTAGTGCGCCTCACCATCAATGATTGCATCACTGCTTACCATCAGTTACGATCGCAGTCAAGCACTGGTTTATATGAAAAAAAAAAAAAAAAATTACTAAAACATTTTTTTTTTCTGAGCTGTATTTGGCCACCTGTATTATATAGTAGTGTATAGCTCTGTTATTTTCTTTGTGTAAATCCTGAAAAGAGCAGGTGTAGGATGGGCAGTAGAAGATGCATGTATTGTGCAGCGGCTTCACACTGGCACTATATTAGAGATAGGTCAAGGAAGCCCCATTTGGCCAGTTTATTTTTACAACAGCCAACCTGAGTCCGTAGTCCGTCAAGAGATTTCCAGATTGGCCAGTGGCACGCTAAAACCAAACCAATAAATGTATTTTATTTCTGCTAAAAATACCTTCATACTATCGTAAAATAAAAGTGTAAAAACACAATACCAACTTCCCACGTTCAATTCACCACAAATTCAATTCCAATATAACAGAAGACAAGACAACTTCATAAAGACGTAAGACATCCATCACATAACACAAAAAGTATGCTCATTCCTAGATGTCGTACATTTCAGCGAGGAGCGTCTCCTCGGATGCTGGTTGAACTTCATCAAACGACGCTCCAACTTTATAGTTGACCTTTATTGTCGGGGAATAGGGTGCAAGGTTGAGTGGCGTGCAAGAAATGGGACAAATGTTGTGGCGTTAGAAATACTGGAAGTGATTTTTTATAACAAAAATATATTTCGTCATTTCTTTTACAAGTTACACTCAAGTCCACTCTCCAATGGCTTTCAAACCTTTTTAAATGTATTGATTTTTCCCACATTTTAAATAAATCTGTTAGGGCCCAGATACTCCTGGTTAGGTAGCAAAGTATACTTTTCAAGTGCAATGTAATCAAATTATGTTCGTATGTTATTTCTGCACAAACTCTTAATTTTATTAGCATTTTCTAGCGCATTGCTTCGTTTGATAACACATGTTTGAGGTCGTCAGGCTTCTTGCAATCAATTCACTCTCAGTACTAACACTGCTACTGCTGACCATTCATATTCTTTACAAACAGAATTTGTTTATCAGCAAAATTAGTAAAAATATTTGTGTATGTAAATCCGGACCGAAAATGTTTTTTTTTTTTTGTTTTCTTAATCCATGTCGATTTTTGGTCGAGTTATATTTTATTTTTCATATTTTTTACTTTTAGGCTGACATACTGTGTGGAAGCTTTATCAGCAAAGAGATTCCCAATTAAAATATTCAATTTTAGATAAATTATACTTATTTTGCAAATAAGCATTAAAAAAAAAAAAAATTATTACTACCAATATTAAAATATACAGTAAAAGTATCAAAATCATTGTCCTGTACCTACTATCACAATTTGCATTACCGACATGAAAGAATAAAAAATATGACTTACACAATATTCTTAAACATATTTAGAATGGTATCAATATTTTTGCATCACTACACATTAAGCAAGAAATATTTCTAACGCACTGCGCACTTCTATTTATCTATTCAAAGCTTACAAAAAAGATAAAATGTTACATTTTCACTTACATTCACAATTCACTGAATATTGAAGAGATTTCATATTAAATCCGTGCTTTAGTCTTGAAACTATTTTTCGTAATAGGTTTAGTGAATTTCTAAATTGCGAAAAATACAGACTATATACTGTAAATGTCTATTTTTTGCAATTTACGGTTACTTAAAAGTATGAAAAGCTTACTTAAACATTATTAGACCTTAAAGCTAACAATACGTCCTAAAATTAATTACTGTCATTAACTTTGGGTTAAATAGAACCTCTTTTATATTTTCACTTACTTTATTTTATAGTATTTTAGCATTATAGCCTTTTTAATTATAGTAATCGTTAACTTAGAGTAAGGTTCAGTGGGTTATATTGAATAAAAACACTGTAAATTTGTAAGTGCACTTTTATGGATTCAAGTTTTATGGATAAAACCTGCTTATTATTTATCATTTTTAACTTTTTACTACGTCGGATATATACAACAAACACTCCCGCGTTTTTTTTTCCGCCAGGGTCGCACATCCACGATCAAATACTCCATATAGTCAGCTCTTCTGTCACCTATGGAGATTGTAGAGCTACACGAGATGAAGTACCCAGTCGCAGACCCTGGCGACGCGGGCAGTTAAATGGTTAAAAAACGTTACTTTACACATGAAATTTCCTACTCCTGTATGACGGATCCGTTCACAAATATGTAAACCCAGACAAAACGCAAGACACCCAGACCCAGATCATTCATCATCATCATCATCATTTCAGTCGAAAGACGTCCACTGTTGGACATAGGCCTCCCCCAAGTGTTACCACAATAAACGGTCCTGTGCGTCTCGCAAACATCGGATTCCCGCAACCTTTACCAGGTCATCGTTCTACCTTGTAGGAGGCCTTCCAACGCTCCGTCTTCCGATACGCCGTCGTTACTCCAGAACCTTTCGACCCCAACAGTCAATCTGCGAGCGAAGTGCCATACCAATTGCCACTTAAGTTTGGCGATTCTTTATGCTATGTCAGCAACCTTGGTTTTCCTGCGGATAACTTCATTTTTGATTCGATCACGCAAAGAACCTCCGAGCATAGCCCTTTCCATTGCTCTTTGGGTGACTTTAAGCATTCTGTTGACTCAGATAAACTTACCGTCGACTTTCCTGCAACCGACGTTTCGCCGTTAACATCTTATGAAGGATTGAAAACAATAAATGTTAAATATAATGGTATTTGATCAATATTACATAAAGGCTAAAAAAGGCCACGAACTCTTTTTAAAGCCATGTCGCTTCCAGTGAACATAAGCCGGTGTGAAATAAAGTGTATTAGAGCTGGGTTGAAGGCGCTCTTACAGCAGGAAATGTGTCTCATCGATTAGCACGTTAGTGCGGGTTCGGTGCCTGCGCGAGTACCTCCCTTTGAACCTGTCGTAACAGCCTGGTGTTTTAAGCTAAGCGCACATTACAGCATTTTAGTACAAAAATGTAAAATATAAAATAGATAAGTATAATCAATCCAGAATAAACATAATAAACGTTGGTTTTCTCCGGCACCTATTGTCCTATATTGATTTTTGACTGGTTTTACTGTCCTCTCATACATACTGGTACATGGAAACGTACGTGCCACCTTTTCTTTTTTTTTCATAAGAAACGACCAATTTGAACCGGGTTTCTTAGTTTTCATAAGTGTCCATGTGACCTACTAGAGTACTTATGAAAAGTCAGATGCGAAATTAAATATTTAGAACTATAAATATTACAACTTGGATTATTTTTTGAGTTAGGAAAACATTGGAGCGACAGGACGTGTCAAAATTTAACTGACTAGAACCCACTTTTGTCTTTCAATTATTTTTTGCCAAGAAAACGGTAACTCTTTAAATTACCCCTTGCCAAGGAAACAGTAACGCTTTCAATTACCCCTTGCCAAGAAAACAGTAACTCTTTCAATTACCCCTTGCCAAGAAAACAGTAACTCTTTCAATTACCCCTTGCCAAGAAAACAGTAACTCTTTCAATTACCCCTTGCCAAGGAAACAGTAACTCTTTCAATTACCTCTTGCCAAGAAAACAGTAACTCTTTCAATTACCCCTTGCCAAGAAAACAGTAACTCTTTCAATTACCCCTTGCCAAGAAAACAGTAACTCTTTCAATTACCCCTTGCCAAGAAAACAGTAACTCTTTCAATTACCCCTTGCCAAGAAAACAGTAACTCTTTCAAACGTTCATGCAGCAAGAAACATGAGTGTGGATCAAAAATATTCAAAGGAAAAGGTTCAAGCAATAATATAATTTACTAAGCTCTACTACAGTTACTAAGCTCTGGTGTCCAGCTCAAACTCGATATTCGGAAGAGAGAGTAGTTTGGAATCAATGCAGCGAACTCAGTGGGGATGTCACATGCTTTCTTAGGCAAGCCATATAAGAAAAGGAAGATGTATTGCAAAGTCGTTACCGACGAAAAAAGTGAAGGAAAGCCTTTGCCTAACCAAGTGCATGTCTGGATGCAAACCCTTGGCCGACAACTTACAAGGTTTAGTACTCTCATCACTATCCTGGGCTTCCAGACAGGACTATTCGGTAAGGACCAGGTCCGAGTCAAAAACGTGTTGTGTTCAACGCGCGCCTCAAAGAGATGTCAGCAAGATTGACGGGGTCCAGTAGGGCCGCTGTTCGCTAGGTTTGCAGGATTTTTAGAAATAAATACCGTAACCCTAAAATGCAAAGAGCAACTGAAAGACTACACGTGAATTTGATTTGTTAAACGTGTAATACCTAGTCCTTCTCGCTCCATTCAGAGCTCCGGAGGTTTTAAGATTTCTCACTTCAAAAAGCGGGTTCTCACGACTGAGTGACTTTTGCCATGTGTATGACTATAAATTTGCTTGACTATGAGTCATACAAACTGTTCGAGGCTGAAGTGAAATGAAGTACCGTTAGAGGCTCTTAATATACGCCAGCCTTTACCAAACACTTTTTTGGAAAGATAATTTTAGACATATTTGGGTAAAGAGTATTTTCTGTTGAACACTTTATGTGCGATAAAATTCGTGCTATTTTTAAGCGTTTTTATTCGTTTTATCACCCGACTGTGCAACTAACCGTTGAATTTATAGTTCGATTTTTCATCCAGTTTCAGTGATTCAATTGAATTTTAATTCTGTGCACTCGTGTAGGTAGCTTTTTAGTTTGGCATCATCAATAAGTTTATGAAGTTAACATAGCATAATCAGGCTTCCTCTCTCTGGGAGAGGGTACGGGCCGTAATCCACCACGCGGGTCCAGTGTGGATTGGTGAATATCAAATATCTTCGAATTTTTGGTTCTGGGACATGCCGGTTTCTACGCGATTTTTTCCTTTACCGTTTTGAGAGCAGTGGTGATGAAATAAATTAGACAAGGTAATGCGCCTGGCTGGGTTTGGATCCGCGACCTACAACTCGTAAGTCGGGACCGTTACCACTCGGCCACCACTGCTTTTCATTACACTTCTTCAATAAACTCTCTTCTAATGAATTTAACAGTTAATCTTTTTCCTATAGTGTTAGTTTGATTACAAACTCGTTTTTACGTTTTTTATTACATCTTTGCGCATCGTAAGACGCAGTGTTGGAAGGCCTCCCACAAGGTGGACCGATGACCTGGTGAGGGTTGCAGGAATCTGATGGATGCGACATGCACAGGACCGTTCATTGTGGCGACACTTATTTATTTGTTTATTATTTATCTATTTATCCATTGCTTGCTATACTTACAGTATGCACCAAAGCGTATAGCAAGCCAACAAACCAACAATCTATGAACTAAAAAAAAATATACAAACATTTATCATTTCTTTACTGCTTGCTTTTTAAATTGGGGGAGTCCTATGACCAGCAGTGAATGTCTTTCGGCTGAATTAAATATGATGCTGATTTTCTTATGATGACTTTCAAATAATAAATTTTCCTAACAGATGTAAATCACACTGAGATTTTGTCTCAAAATGGACACCTCACTTTATGATGTCACAAATAAATTAGACCGGGAGAATACTAGACATAAAATTATTCGCTAAAAAATATCTACTAACCTGATGACTAAAGCAAACACTTTCTATTTTTTCAGAATCATGAATTCATGAAAGGTATTTTACAAACATTTGGTCATTTATGCGTAGTGATCACCTTATAAGGCATCAAGGTTGACAACCTACCGTTCTCAATGCCTCTTCTGCTCCAGAATCCAAGCTATGCGAGTATATTAAACGCCTGCTTTGCATATTAACCAGACGTATGTCACCTAGTTAGTAATACCGGTACCTGGATGACGATCTAAGTGGAACGCCTCGTATAGAAATTTTTGTTTTCATTGGATAAATCATCCAATGACATTTCCCGCTCTTGGGCGGAGCGAGAGGGTGTGTCAGACTTTTACTGACTAAAAACCCATCCCTGTTCCTTCGTTGCCTTTCATACCAGGGCCGAGTCTTCCTTTCAGTAGCAGACCCTTGGCCCCAGTAGGCTTCGACCTTGCTGGGCCCCTACGGTTTGCTGACATCTTCTTTAGCGCGCGTGGACCAGTACGCGCTGTCGGCTACTTGGGCTCGGTCCGGACGGTTACCGGACGATTGAACGGCGAGTTACCCATTGCTCACTGTCCGCAAGCCCGCGCTTGTATGGACATGCTTTTAGCTGTTACCTATTAATCTTATGCTAATACTCTTGAGAATTATTGTGCTCGAGTAAAAGTGCCGTTTCCTTCTTTTATTTTCTGGTATCCTTAGGTTTGAAGACAAAGATAATAATAATAATATTCCACAATTAAACACAACGCTATCTAGTCCCAAACAAAGCAGAACTTGTGCTATGAGTACTAAATAACTGATATACATACTTATATATTTCTAAATACGTAGATACATACAATAGATTAATTACACCGAGATTATTGAAGATCTGTTAACAAACTATGGCGATAGGTTTCTTGAAGATTTCTCAAAATGTTTACCTTCTCTCCTTCTCTTATCTTTCACTGCTGAGCAAATGGCCATAATTGTTCAGACTTACTTTTCACATACCAGCTTGATCTACCCTTTGTAGTGCGTTGGACACGCATCTTGTCGCGGTTTTCTGTTATCATAAATGTGTGAGATAAATTGGGAATCCAGATCTGCTAAGTCCAATCTACAAAGCCTCGAGCACAGGCGCAGGGTAGCCAGCCTTTCGGTATTTTACGGGTTGCATTTTGGATAGTATGCGCGGGAATTGAATGACTTGATTCCGGCATCTCGTTTTCTACCATCGGACAACCCAACGTACGGCTCGCCGTATGTTGGGTTGTGTTGGGTTGTCGTTGGGGAATAAAATAAGGGTGGATACTCGTATCCACCCTTATTTTATTGAAACTTCAACTGTCCGGACTAAGCGTTTCGCTTCGTCGTTTATACCGCGTACATCGAAGGACAGGAACAATTTGCTTACTACAATCTTCCCGTCCAACTATAATTTAGGTGTCTTCAAGACTAGAGTGAATAGGCTCTTAATAAACTAGTGCACCTCACTATCAATGATCGCATCACTGCTTACCATCAGATGGGATCGCAGTCAAGCACTGGTTTATATTAATTAAAAACTCCCCGCCCCCCCCGTGTTACCACAACAACCGGTACTGTGCGTCTCGTATTTATCAGATTCCCGTGATCCTTAGCAGCAGCGCTACCACCCTTAACGCAATCTATTTTACGACCTAAACTGATCTGTTAAAGGGATGAAGCTATATAGGGTGTATAGCTCCATCCTTCTTTCTCGCTCGAATGCCTGACATTTTAACATGACACACAGTCCCCAGGTCATCGGTTTCAGCCTCAGAGAAGCTTTCCAACGCAGCGTCTTCTGGTACGTGGTCGCCTACAGAACCTTTCAGCTCCAAGAAAAATCTATTTTGTGAGCAATGTGTACATTATTATAATAATAATATTCACACAACGCCGTCTAGTCCCAAGCTAAGCAGAGCTTGTGTTATGAGTAGTAGACTACTGATAAACATACTTCAATATTTCTAAATACATGCCTACATATTTTAGGTAAATTACACCCAAACAACGAAAAAATTATTGTGCTCATCACACAAACACGAATTCCGGCAGCAGTCTTGGCCACTAACCACTAGACCAACAGGCCAGTCAGTGTATAGAGACATAAAAAAACATAATTTCGTTTCTATAGCAAGTATTTTACATTGTACTTAGATATTAACTCAGATCTTAAATTTTAAATTTATTTCAATTTAATTTATGCTGCAAACGTCCCCAAAACTAGGCTTATTGGCACTCTCGTGTAAATTAAAAATAATATCACAAAAAAATGTACATTTGGCAATCTGCCATTACTGATCCACTATCTCGTGTAACTGAGTGTATATACTCAACACGTTTTGGTTCAAAATGAGCTCTGATACTTCGGTCCTCAGAGACATGGCCAGCAGAATTACCTACGTTATTATAGTTGTATGGTTATTTTATGTGTTTAAAGCTTTTACTGCTGTTCTAACTAGAAGTTAGATCATTTTGTAAGTCATAATCATAAATTATTCAGACGTGATTTTACAGTGTAGGATTTTGATAAAATTAAGCTGCCTATGAATGTATATTGTTATAAGATATTGTTTGCTAGTATTGTAGAAGGGTTCATGAAGTTTTTTGCACGTTCTTCTCCATAGAGATCTACGTTGTGAAATTTGTTTTTAAATTCATCTTTCTGACTGACCGACTTATTGACTATTCAAAAGTGTCAATGGTATAATTAAAACAATTGTTTGGTTTGGAATTTTGGAGTTTAAGGTCATTATTTAACAACCGATTACCTACTTGCTTACTGACCATCAACATACTAAGAATAAAAATAAATATAATTGCGAATGTCATAATAAAACAAAACAAGCTTTTTTTTTCGGTGGGAAAATCATTCCCGTTCGTGGGCGGTGCGAGAGATAGTCTCAGACTTTTACTGACTAAAAACCTACTCCTGTTTCTTCATTGCCAACCGACGTCCCAGAGCCCCGGGTTTCACTTTCACACTACTACTGTTTACTACGGTTTACTTACATCTCCCTGAGGCACGTGTGAAATAATACGCGCCATCGACGACTTGGGCTCGGTTTTGGAAAACAAAACAGGCTAAAATAAAATATATTGTAGATTCAATTTGTATAGACATCTATACTTATAAAGCTGAAGATTTTGTTTGTTGGTTTGTTCGCGCTAATTTCAGGAACAAGTAGTTCGAATTGCTATTTTTTTTTATGTTGGACTAGCTTTTGCCCGCGACTTCGTCTACGTAGAAGTACGAAAGAAAATGGTTTTATTAGGTTTTTTGAGATACGAAAATATGAAATATTATTTATTATCTTCGTCGTGTGTGATAGCCCATTGAATTGTATGGCGAGCGATATTGTATCTTAACATAGTTCCCCTTAGTGAACTCCAATGCAGGTTACGTAACCTACGACAAATTTATTATTTTCGGTTGGTACAGTAATCGGGTCTACGGATCGAACCGCAAAATTAAGTTTGTTTTTTATTGTATATACTTTTCCGGGATAAAAAGTAGCCAGTGTGGTGCCCAGGATGTAAAAGAATAATTATGCCAAGTTTCATCGTAATCGAACCTGTAGTTTTTTGCGTGATGCCTGAACAAACAGACAGACAGACAAAAATTTTTTTAATCACATTTTTGGGTTCAGTGTCGGTCTAGTAACACCCCCTGTCATTTATTTTTTTGTTATTTTCAATGTACAGAAATTTTACTTCTACAGATTTATTATAAGTATAGATAACACATTTATCGAGGAATACTTTAGGCTATATAACATTACACCATAGTCTACGAGAGTAACCAAAAACGCGGATGAAAATGCGGGGTATAGCTAGCCAAATTTCCTACACCTCAATCGAAAAAAGAACTCAATACTTCTTAAACACCACGGAACATGTAACGAAAGAGATCCTGAATATATAACAACCACATCTACTTAATGCTCTTATATTAAATGCTTCATTTAATGATTATTAATTAATTCTTGTGTTACCAAGACATTTTCCTTTTACGGTCCTCCCTTTCACTCCCCTCATTCTTTGTTTCTTTCCTACCTTTCTTTGAGCAATTTCTGTCACAAACCGCTCATAAGCCTTCTGTAATTTATAAATGAAACGTTAAATACTTTATTTCATTCTTATTGGTTGGATTTCAGCCTTTATTTATTTTTTGATGTAAATGTGCTTAATGAAAATTGATAATAATTTTAGACAGAATTGATAAATTAGATTTATTTTTCATTTATGTTTTGATGTTTATGCTAATGGTTTGAATAAATAATGAGAAGCAGTAGTGGTAACGGCCCTGACTTACGAGTTGTAGGGTGTAGATTCAAACCCAGCAAGGCGCATTAATTTTTGTAATTTAGTTTAAAAACATTGAAAGGAAACCGGCATTTCCGAGAACTAAAACTTGGAAGACCTGTGATATCCACCAGCCCGCACTGGGCTTACGTGGTGGAATACGAACCGTTCCCTCTCCTAGAGATGAAGCCTCAGTACCAACAGTGGAAACAATAAATATCTGATTATTCTTATGCCTAAATAATAGCATAATCGGCCTTATAATGTTCCCACTGTTGGGACTCAGGCCTCCTCTCTAGGAGAGGGAATGGGCCGTTACCCACCACGCGGGCCCAGTGTGGGTTGGTGGGTGTCACATGTCTTCGAATTTTTGGTTCTAGGACGTGCCTGTTTCCTCACAATGTTTTCCTTCACCGTTTTGAGAGCAGTGGTGATGAAATAAATTACACAAAGTAATGCGCCTGGCTGGGTTTGAACCTGCGACTGACACCTAGTAAGTCGGGGCCGTTACCTCTCGGCCACCTCTGCTCTAAAATCTTCCTAAATAACGGTGAAAGAATTTCCATCACGATTTTTTTTTGTCATGGTATCTAGAAAATTAAGAATTAGCTATCTTGTAATGAACAAAACTCTCAAAATCGCACTAATAATATAAAGACTAAAGTTTGTGAGTGTGTATGTTTGTTACTTCTTCACGCTCGAACGGATTTGGGGCTTGTTTTGGTATACGGGTATACCATGTCCTGAAATAGCGTATAGAATAGGTATTTTCAAACCCGAGAGTACAATGATGCTGAGAGAGTACAGTACAACGATTTATCGAAGCGTTTCAACCTAGACATAACCCTGCTACTCTCAAAATACAAAAATATCTTGACCATTGCAAAATAACGATGTATGTTTGAAAGGCTGCTCGGCTGGGCAGCGTTCGGGAAGCTGCGCAGTATCTTCTCATCCAATATACCACAGTGTCTCAAGACGAAAGTCTATGACCAGTGCGTGTTGCCAGTGATGACATATGATTCCGAAACGTGGTCGCTCACAGTGGGCCTCATCAGAAGGCTCAAAGTCACCCAAAGGGCAATGGAAAGGGCTATGCTCGGAGTTTCCTTGCGTGATCGAATCAGAAATGAAGATATCCGCAGGAGAACCAAGGTTGCCGACATAGCACGAAGAATCGCCAAACTTAAGTGGCAATGGGCAGGGCACATTGCTCGCAGAACGGATGGCCGTTGGGGCCGAAAGGTTCTGGAGTGGCGACCGCGTACCGGAAGACGCAGTGTTGGAAGGCCCCCTACAAGGTGGACCGATGACCTGGTGAAGGTTGCGGGAATCCGATGGATGCGAGACGCGCAGGACCGTTCTTTATGGCGACATTTGGGGGAGGCCTATGTCCAGCAGCGGACGTCTATCGGCTGAAATGATGATGATGATGATGACGAATGATGTTTGAAAGTGGCGCCAGTGACGGAAAAGTTCAAAGGGAATCGTTTGTCTTGGTATGGTCATGTGAAGAGGAGGGATGAAACGCATGTTACTAAAAGAGTTATGAGTTTACATATGAATGGATGGCGAGGGAGAGGGAGACCAAAGAAAAGATGGATGGATTGTGTGAAGAGTTATATGAAAGAAAAGGAAGTTAGTGATAGCATGACGAGTGACAGGGCAGAGTGGAAGAAAAAAACGTGTTGCGCCGACCCCAAATAACACGGGACAAGGGCAGGAAGATGATAATGTATATACCTGTGTTCCTTTCTCTCTGACTAGTCCTATACTTATTAATTAATCATATAAATTCTAATATTATAATATATCATTTTAATTCTAATTTTTAATTGTTATTTTATAAGTTAAGATTTTATTTATTTTTCATTTATTGCCTTTTTCATGTCAGTCTAATTGTATAATTTATAATTTTAAGTCAAATTGTGTTTTGACTCTAATTTTTAATATGCATTATTTTTTCACCTAGTTATATGTGCATACTGTAGTCTCCTGAAACAGCAGGAGCACACGCTACAGGACCCCTTGTAATATTTGTAATTTATAATGTAGTTACTGTGTATCCTTTGTTGTAGATCCAATTAAATAAATGCCCTTGGGACAGTTTTCAACTTTCACCCGGGCGAATCTGCTGCCAGCATCTAGTAATACCATAAAACATAAAGAAAGTATCCCTAATGTAGGAGATTTTTTCATTCTAGTTCCATGGGAGTGACACTGTGTCCCGTGCCGTCAATGTAACAGCACGTAATAAAGCAACGATGATGTACGAAATGTCCCGAAGATGCACGAACGGGAATTAGCGTGTGACGAAATATTGTCGGAAGTGAGAGACGACTTGAGAAAGTTTTAGCACTTAATGCAGTTCTGTTAGGGATTTTGGCACCCAGTTTTCTGAGAGCTTGATGAAATGATGAAGTCTGTTTTAAGTAAAGATGTCTCGTGTCAGCTCATATGAGGTGAAGAATCTAGGTTATCAGGTTGCACATAAACGTGTGGCGCTCGTAATGCAGTAAATTTATAGACTGTCTTAACTTCGTTATGTTAAGTATTGTTGAATGCTTTATATAAAAATAGAAACTGACTGACTGACATATCAACGCACAGCCAGAATTAATGGGACTAGGAGCGTGATATTTGCCACAAGGTTTTCTTATGACATTGGTGAGCACTATGAGAGGATTTTTTAAAATTCACCCCCTAAAGGGTTAAAACGGGAGTCCAAATTTTGTATAGAAAAACCTATTTTTATGCGGGCGAAGCCACTGTCAGAAGCTAGTCTATTTATAGGCTAGGTTTTTCCAATTATATTGGAATCAGCTTCCAGTGTAACTGGATGTGGCTAAATTTCAGTGTTTTAGATGGAAAGACTGACATCAGACATCCACAACCCTGTTAGACTTATTGTCAGACTATTCTGACTTCTGACTACCTGTAACGACTAACAAAGATGTAAGAATGACCACTGGGACCAACGTCTTTAAATGCTTTCCGATGCGCAGGGTGTCAGTGATGTCCCAGATAAATTTGGTAAATACATATGAATTGAAAAAAAACACATTTGTACTTACCCGATTTTAAGCCCGCAACTTCATGCACGAGAGGCAGGTATCTTAATTACTAGGCTATCACGTCACATCACAACACACATGAAAACCTCACATTATTAATAAGTAAGTCTTAAAGTTACTGATAAATTATACAAAATTAGCTGTAGAGAGATTCTATGGTTCTATTAATATCTAAATCCGCAAAAAAAGTCTTCTACATAAACAATTGGCTTTCCCATAATAAGTAAATACAATATCATTTCCCATATGATCTGATTACCACATACAAATACAATACAATCTCGTTCCCTTACCTTCCCGTATTAACATACGAAATAACCCAAAACACAATACAAACAAATAAACATCCATTGAACTGTTTCCCATAAATGGAATCACGTATCTAAATAGTATATTGTCAAGTATATATGGACATAATAGCTTCTGCCATAGGATTCTCTATATAAATTTGGACCTCCGTTTCATCTCCCTAAGGGGTGAATTTTGGAAGATCCTCTCTTAGTGCTTGCTTACGTCATAAAAGGAAATCTTGTGTAAAAAACGCTCCTAGTCTAGTATCAGTTAGTCAGTGTCTTTTTTTACATATATAGATAGAGAAGATAAAGATAATTTACCCACAAAGGCTGAAAATTTAAACGCAGTTTTAAATTTTATGAAAATTTATGTCAATTCGAATTTTGCTTTGGGACTGTGGTGGTGACTAGAAACACCTTTTTTAATAATATTTATAGCCATACATTGAAGATATCTTTAAACACGAGTAATATGCACAATGAGACGTCAAGTCAAGGTATCTGTCAAATTCAAATAATGTTTTCTTTTTTTTATGCACCTGCCATATTGTCTCTCCACTACCCTAGGTTGACTGGTAGAGAATGCCTAAGGCATTAAGTCCGCCTTTGTGCCTTTTGTTGCATAAAGATTAAATATATAAATAAATTCTTGTTTAGTGAGAAAAGTTAAGTTCATGGATATCAACGCTATAGGAGGTTTTTCAGGCGGGAGTTGAAAGACTGTTTTGATTATTCGTAAATCGATTTCTAATGGACGTTGTGGCGAAAATTGGTGTTATTTTTACTTAAGTGTTTACGTAATTAGACAACTGTTGATTTACTGAAACAGACGCGATTGCGGTGAAATGAATCTGAGAATTTTACTGTAGTATTGATTACCTCAGCTAAGCTTGCCGAGAGGGCTTAAGGTTGGCAATGCCGTCTCTAGCAGTAGCTGCCGAGTCGTCTGGACTTGGTAATTAAATCTGAATGATGGTATCTCTGAAGACTCGGCCCTGGTATGAAAGGCAACGAAGGAACAGGAGTGGGTTTTTAATCAGTAAAAGTCTGATATGAAAAGAGCGGCGGATGTCATTGGATGATATTCCAACATACAAAAAAAAATGTGTGTATCTAATTGGTTTCTAAAAGCTTGTCACTAGAATTGAATTGCAACGATTGCATCACTGCTTAACAATTAAAAAAAAAAAAATAGTTTAAAGTTTATTTTCTTCTCTGTAGATTACTTAAATAGAAGCAAGTGTTCTTTTTTTAAATTACTAATCCTCTTTTCTTTCTCTTTTAATTGAGTGTTCCATCTTCAAATGATCAAGTCCACGTCCATCGCTATCCACGTCTCCCCTATAAATCCAACATATAAAATACAAGCAGGCAATACCAAGTTATGACTGTTTCCTACTATATCCGTATATTGAACGAGTCATACGCGGACGCAATACTTGTTATTGTCAGTCGTAACACAAGTCGTGTTGACTTTATTGAGACGGTACCAGATACTCGTACAAGCAAATTTGAAGGTGTTCGATTTTGTGAAGGGATATTCGGATTATGGATAGTGGTGTATTGGTTCCTTGGTGTTCTTGACAAATACCATCAGGTGTTCGTAGACATATTTTATTCTCTAATAGCTTCTGCCAGCGGCCTTGTCCGTGTGTATGTTGATTATTGCAGACGTGAAGTCGTAGTCGAAGAAAAATAAAAAGAAGCCTAGGTCCATCATTGGAGTTCAAGCTTTCTCCATACCAATTTTCATGAAAATTGGTTTAGTAGTTTAACCGTAACAGCTTAAAAGACAGACAGAGTTACTTTCACATTTATAATATTAGTATGGATAAATAAAACCAATGACGTGCACATTATGATTACGCCTTTAAGGGCGGAATTCACCAATAAAACTAATCGCGTTTTAAGGTTTGGCTCGCATAATCGCGTTTAGCCGCTGTCACTAGTGTCACTTGTCTGTATTTTTACAAATGACACTAGTGACAGCGGCTAAACGCGATTATGCAAGCCAAACGTTAAAACGCGATTAGTTTCGTTTTGGTGAATTCCATCCTAAGTCTGTTACAGGAACAGACTAGTACACTAATTTTAAATATAATAAATGATTAAAGGGTTTTTTTTTTTGGAAAATGAACGTTAATGAACAGTTGGCGCATTCAAACCGAGAAATTTTCTACCTTAATAACGTAATTTTCGAAATAAAAGTGACGTTGAAGGGTTGGACGAGTGTTTTAGTGCGCTATTCGCCAGCGTCGTATGTTTGCGACTGGGTACTTCATCTCGTTTAGCTCTTGAATCTCGTTATATGACAGAAGAGCTGACGAGATTGGATAGGTATATGATCGTGGATGTACGACCCTAACGAGAGTAAAAAGGTTAAATAGATAATGCCAAAAATGGCGTTTTGATAAGTACCTGGTCAGATGCCTCAGTCATGCCACTTGGAGTAGGTACGATATTCCAGAAAACCCTTATTGTATTTGAGGAGTCACCAAGTAACTCTTGCTCTGCATAGAGTGAGAGGAAGTGTCATATTTTCACCTACTAAAACCTAAACCTTATGTCCCCTCAGTTGGCCATTGCGTTGGTCGTGGTACCACTTTCGGAAATCCTGTGGCCTCTCATTGATTAAGTCACCTGGTCTGAGTTTCAGTTTTTTTTTCGTCCATTGTACGTAACGGTACGTCATTAGCATTGATACTGGTTTTGGAGGTCATATGGATTAATAAATTAATACGAAATTAAAATAGAAATTTTTAATATATTTGAAGGTGAAAATTTACAAGGCAAGTGACATGACAACAACAATATACAATGTTTTTTATTAACGCTACATCAAGGAGGTTTAATTATGATTTAAAAGAAGTTCTGCTATAGCAATTTGATCATACCACGATTACCTGAAACCATTTTCAAAAGAGATACATAAGCATAATCAACCTTATAATCACTGTGAAACTGCTGGGAATGACGCCTCCTCTCTAGGAAAAGGAATGCAAGTTTCGTTACGTTGTTTCATCGTCATCATCATTTCAGCCGATAGACGTCCACTGCTGGACGTAGGCCTCCCCCAAATGTCGCCACAAAGAACGGTCCTGTGCGTCTCGCATCCATCGGATACGTTGTTTACCTTCATTGTTTTGAGAGACCATTTGTAGTTTTATGAGATTAAGTACAACAGATACTATAATGTTCCAACTGCTGGCACTCGGAACTGATCCCTAGAAGAAGGAGAGGGCGTGCTGGACACATGGGTCCAGTGCGGATTGGTGGAAGCTACATGGATTTCCAATTTTTATTCTAGGACATGCCGGATTCCCCACGATATTTTGCCTAATGTTTTGAGAGCAATGGTGATGAAATAGATTACACAAAGTAATGCGCCTGGCTGGCTTGGCCTGGTTTGCGAACCCACAATATAATTAGTCGTAATTCAGGCCGTTGACATTAGGACACCACTACGCTGCTAGATCGATACAATATCAAATAGTAATCCGATTTTTCAGTCAATTTGAAGACTATCATGCAAACAGTCATAAATAAATATCGTTAAGTTTATAGTTTTAAATCAGAACTCTAGCTGGAATGTCTTACAAGACAGCACCGAGTAAATATTGAGCTACAATGTATGTTTTAGATAACTGCTGTTTATGTTCTTTGCCAGGTAAGGAAGATTGAGTTGGTAAACTGAGCCAGATACTGAGGTTACTTTACGGTCGGAGTTTACAATATTACTTGAATTTGTAAGTTCAATATATTGTAACTTTGAGTTAGAAATTTGTACACAAATTGTTTATATGTATAGACTCAAATAGAGACGTAATATTAAGTGACTAAATATGTAACCTCACTCAATAAAAAATGAATCTACATGGCGCCAGCTCCTGGTTCAGTCATGGTACGAAGCGATGGGGAATTCCGTGAAGCAGTATTGCTATTGAGGGAACGGATATGCTCATTAGGCGCGGGCTTACGGACGACGAGCAATGTTTAGCTTGTCGTCCGGCATTCCGGTAACCGTCCGGACCGAGTCCAAGTCATCGATAGCGCGTAGTGTGCCACGCGCTCCTCAAAGAGATGTCAGCAAACCCCAATTTTTGAAGAGGAAACCCGTAATTCTAGAATGCAAAGGACAACTGAAAGACACAAATGTGGTATTAGTCAGTAAAAGTTTGACATGCTCTCATGATCCACCCTAGAGCGTGAGAAGTCTTTGGATGATTACACACCTGAAAAAAAAGTACAATTTAGCCAAGTGACCGAACCCCGGTTTCACTTGGCTAAATTGTACTTTTTTATTTTCTTTGGTTTCGGGCAGTTTGTGCATTTAGCTAGTCTAGTGATATAAGTTATAAGTACTTAGTTATACTTAGTCGTTTAGTTATACTTAGTTCTTTAGTTTATTTACTTTTTATAGTCATTTTGAGTTTTATTAGAATGCAAATGTATGTGTCAATATTCTGTTATATTAATTTGAACTGAAAATTATTGTTACTTTTAATAGGATTGTTTTTATTTTAATTTGTGATTTGACTTCTATTTATTTGTTTTCCTTGGATTTTCTTTTATTTGTTTGACATTTTTTATTATTTGACATTGTTATGTAATCATTTGTTGACTAAGTATAATGTAACATTCTGTATATGACTTGTAAGAATCCCTTACCAATATATTACTATGACCGTGACCATTCTTATGTTTTTGCAGTATTTGGCAGCAATCGGTGACAAAAGTCAGCATTTTTGGCAAGCTCCGCTTAGGTAGCCAATATTACAAAAAAAAAAAAAATCTCAGCTCCTTTTTACCAAGAACGAACCTGTTTCAATTATTACACATATTGTCTAATGATACTTAAGATACAAAACTGCACCTTTACATCACAATATCTGCTAGTAATCAATTTGCGAATAATTAAAACGGCTATTGAACTACTCGGTACTCGAAAAAACCCCGCTGAAAACCTTTTAAAGTGTTTACAAATACTTCAATGTTAAATGATTCCAGTTGAAGGGTGAAAAATTGTCGAATTACACCATTGAGTAGCAGATGACCACTGAATTTCTTTTAAAGCAACTGAAGAAGGTAGTTGAAACGAATAAACAAATAAAAAATTATAGATAAGCTCGCGTTTGAGCACTTTCTTACCTGGTGGTAAGCGATGATGTGGCCGACGATGGAACACGCCTGCCTAGAAGTACTACTCACTATTAACTTAAAGTTCCCTAGATTGTAGCTATAAGAAAACACAGACTCTGGCAGAAATTCCAATCCTGTATCTGTAAGCACAATAAATGTACTCCCAAAACAATTTTACGTATGGATGGTATGTCCACCATGTACCAAGAGTTAAATTGTGAAATTTCAATTCAATTTCAAAACTGACAGACTAGCGACTCGGCATCGATGCTCAAGACTTTGGAATTTTGACTCGACAAGTGCATCATTGCCAATGATCTTCTTGGCTCGCTTCTCAATCGACCCTAGTGCATCAAACTGGTATTTAGCAGAACTATCCCAAAGATAAGAGCAGTTAGATTCCATACAAGATCGAACTTGCGCTTGACAAAAGTTGAGCAGCGAAGTACCGTGAAGTACCGTCTCATCTTTGCTAAGATCCCAAATTTTAAGGCAGCCAGTTGAGCTTTTGCTTCGATATATGATCCGAAATATAGGGAAGACGACATTGTTACCCCAAAATGCTCAAGGTTGTTAGTTATCGGCACGGTTTTTTTTTTTATTGGGTGGGAAAATCATCCTTATGACATCCCTGCTCTTGGGCGGAGCGGGAGATAGTGTCGACTCTTACTGACTAAAAACCCACTCCTGTTCCTTCGTTGCCTTCGTCCCAGTGCCCCGGGTTCCGCTTTCACACTACCCGTGGAACGGTCACACCCCGGAATTTACTGAACTTCGCGAGCACTCTTAGCATACAGTTAAACCTGACTTCTATAAGCAAAGCCATTGCCCCTTGAATTTGTTTCGGTGTTTCTTCTCAGGGTAGTCGTAGTAGTAGCTAGGAAACACCGGCCTCATCTAGTTTAAAATGACGAAAAAAAAATTGACGTGTAAAAGTGTTTTTTTAAACCTACTTACAAAATTAATAAAATTTATCATTATAGAGAACTTGGGATAAAGACTTTCACAAGTACGTTTTTAGTGGATTATGGTTACCAAAAGATTCTCATAAAAGATAAAGTTAAACTCAAATGGGTTCGGTTTATCTTTTAGAGCATCTAACTTATCATTAAACACCACCTCACTATTACATTTTCAGCAATCTTAACTACCAATCTATGAGCTGAACATGAAAGATGCACGATGGGCACCACCTCGTGCATCGCTAGGCATCGAGTTAACGCTACTTCCTGTATTAACCCGTCCGTCTTGTGCGGAAGTTACCGACATTTATTTAATCAACATAGGACCTATTGGAACATAGTATGTAATAGTACAACAAATTACTTTAAGTGGAGAAAATTTGAAAATTAAGTATTATAGGCCACGGTCTATGTTGTGGTACTATAATTAACTTGCGGTACTGAATGTTAAGGTACCTGAAAGAAAAGAAAGAAAAACATTTTACTTGCTGGAAAAGTGCGCAAGACTAATAATCTTAAACAAATTACAAATAAATAAAGAAATTAAAAAAAAAACATATATACGCCACTTAGATTATAAGATACACCATGTCCGTGCAAAACGGTCGAACACTCAGCATAATGCCGTATCAACACGCAAAAAATGCGACGAGTACACAGCGCTGGTTTTCAGCGTGAGCCGGTGACGGTATCGACTAACAGACGGCGAGCTACCCATTGTTCGCCGTCCGCAAGCCCACGCCTACAGTGACCGGAAATCGGGTGCTGAGAAGTGAATCCCTAGTCATTATCTAGTTTGTGGTAACAATCGTTTCAAATAGATGGCCAGAAAATATATATGCATATTACAACGATATAATTATGTAAATGGTTTTCAAGCCATCAACTCAAACAAAAAATAAACAAAAAATCAGAAAAGAAACAAAAAATCATACAAACATAATAAGAATGTTAGATACTATTTAATGTTGATGATTGAGTATAGTTGTAGGTCACGGGTTCAAACCCAGTCAGGCACATTACTTTGTGTAATTTATTTCATCACCACTGCTCTCAAAACTGTGAAGGAAAACATCGCGAGGAAACCGGCATGTCCTAGAATAGATTCCTCAAAGAAAAAAATGTTTAAAAAAATATATATATATTTATGTACATAAAGTTTGTGTGTTATATTGTACACATCCTGAGACAGCAAAGACACTCATAGTTTTACTTTTTCATGATGTAATAGAAGTAATTGTATAACGAGCGTTTCTCGACATCAAACTATAAAGTTTGGCGAGACAAAAATATGTTAAACTATTTAAAAAAAAAAAAAAAAGAACCAAAAATTCGAAGATATGTGACATTCACCAACACGCACTGGGCCCGCGAGGCGGATTACGGCCCATACCCTCTCCAAAAGAAGAGACTTGAATCCCAGCAGTGGGAACATTATAAAGTTGATTAGGCTATACTTGAAAAATCGGTAATATTTAAAGAAAGCTTAATGTCTAATAGGAGCTTGTTTGGCAATGACTGCTTCTGCACATGTGGCCCCCTGGTAGCTCTTAATATTGTGTAAATGTATCTATTAACTGCTCCACATTTGTTGTAATATCTACTTCTTTTTTTTCTAACACATTGCTCTTGCAATATTTTATTTTTTATTCTTATTATTATTTATTTTGTTAACGTATCATTTATTAATTTTGTAATTATTTATTTTACTTTTTTTATTTATATAGCCTCTTTTTTATAATATGAATGTGAGAACACTGTAGACTCCGCGAATTCTTAGGTTACTTTTTATTATGATTATTTTTATTGTACTTTTTAGTACAATATTGACCAATCTACACTGTCCTTACATAATATCTACTTATTCTGTAATATAGAAATAATGTAACATCATTTTTTTTAAAAAGAGTAACCATGGAGTTTCTTGCCGGTTCTTCTCCATAGGAAACGACCAATTTGGAACCGTGCTATAAAATTGCAAATTTTAAGGAGTAAAGATTTTTTATTAAGTCTTAAAGAATAATTTCTTTATAAATAATTTTGAAGATTATTAGTTTAATTTAACTTAAATCCTTAATTTAAAAAAAAAGTTCTAAGAATTACTAGAATCACTAGCTTCTGACGTTTTATAAGTGCCCATGTAGGCCTATGTGAAATAAAAAACTTTTGACTTTGACTTTGGAGACTATCAAAGACACCATAAAAACAAGTTTTAAATGAAAATAATTTTTTCATAGCAAGCTTTTATAGCGCAATATTTATCAAGACAATTGTTTTGATCCAAAATCATGATGCCAAAAAGCTGAAACACGATTGGGTTATCTTATTGCGCTTATTACTGAGTTCCTATGGCCATCTTCCAGCTCCGTCAGTCCGAGTCAATACGAATCCAACGAGCCCAAACTCGATGGAATTGTGTAGTTTTGTTGTGGAGTTCCTTTGGCCACCTTCCAGCTCCATCATCAGATCAGCTCCATGTTACCATAATATTGCATTGTCACGCAATTCACATATGTATACAAAATTTCAACTCAATCGGTTGAAGATATCTGCTTCAAATTAAGTTACAAGATTTGAGCCGAACATACATAGTTACATACGTTGCAAGTTAATAAAAAGCTTGTAATATACGAGGTCTTTCCAACAAGACAATCGGACACCAATCAGCTGTTGCACTTACACAACTTTTACTTCTAGATCAGTATAAAAAACGAACACAAGCCAGCATATTGTGTTAAGTATAAAAAGAACGTAAATTATAGAGTACTGTAATAAAATAGAGACTTAAACGTTTCTTCTCTCCCCGCTTTTATCGTGGAGACGCGCTTAGGGATGGCTCAGATTTTTTTTTCTAAGAATATTTTTCTTATAAATTGAAAATCTCGTAGGTTCGTTCGCAGGTACTTTAGCAGCGTGGATTTTTCGATCCTCGTGTTAGATTTTTGTGATAAAGAATAACACTGATACATTTTTGTCTTGATGATCACATTTTTTTTTTATTTGTGTGGCTTATATATAGCTAACAATACGAAATATATAACGTTAAGGTAGATCACAATGAGCCACCCATGAGCTTCTATACACCCTCGAAGGCCGATTGTAAATACGTCTGTACAACTTGAATGACCTTGGAAAACGCTTAATTGTCGTTTTGTACGAAAAATTTTTAGCCGAAAATGTTGGTTTCTATATTTTTTTTTTTCGTAGAAAAATCTAGAAAAAGTTTTTTTTTTGTGATTTATGTAAAAACACGCAATTAAGTAATATATAATACCCCGGGGCGCCCGAGGGGATATATAATATGAGAGTATTGTTGAAAGTTACAGTTATAGAAGTAATTGAGAGAAACAATGTTTGGTAGGAAGATAATATAGAAGACAATAATGTAATGTAATTACAAAACAATGCTTTTAAACATAACAATGTTTAAGGATGCTAAGCTGCTTGTAAAGAGATCAACTGAGGTGTGTTCTTTGACAAATTTCAATTACTTATTTTTGGTAGCAAGTTAATATTTAACGCCCATAGCTACGCATAACTAAATAGATTTCTGTTCAACTTTAAACATCTGAAAGTTAGAGTCAGTTAACGCAAAATCTTTTCCAGTCATCTCATTGTCTTCGTGCGCTTGTCTCATATTATTTGGGGTCGGCGCAACATGTTTTTTCTTCCATTCCATCCTGACACCCGTTATGTCATCACGAATTACATCACTCCATAATTCATATCACTCCTTACACAATCCATTCATCTGAATGAAATTAAATGTATATTAATTAATATAAATGAATTAATGAGTGAATTTTATATTCATTAATTAATGAATTGTAATTTCTGATCTGGGAAATTTGAGATTAAGCCTTATATTAATGTTAGGTACTTTAACAAAAACTAGTTCTGCCTCAGTGTATTGAATGTTTAAACAATTATGTTTGGGTTCGTACCACTACCCTTAATACAAGTTATTATATAACTTAGTAAGGGTGCTGGTTGCAACACCTACCTGCTTCTGTGCAAGTGTAACCAACAAACAAATGGTTTTATTTATGTACCTATGTTCTTCTTCTTCTTTTCGATTCGATGGTAAACTCGTCAAACTTTTTGGGCCGAATAGGTGGCTACATTAATAGCAGCATCGGTAGCACTCATCAAATCCTCCAAAGTGCAGGTATACGGACACTTGGGGTATTCCAACATGTGGCTCATGTTTTGAACATTAGCAACTCACATTGATGTTAACATTGTAGTTTTAATTGGTTGAAAATAAATTATTATTTTTATTTTTTCTTTGAGTTCCGTCTACCACTCCGCTACAATCTTTTTCAATAAATGTACATAGTAATGAACAGCAAACTTATGTTTACAAAAATGATTAACACAGGTCTATACATAATAAATTTTGTATTTATAGACTCAATCACTAATAGTCATTAAACATTAAACAATGGCTCATGTATTATTTACCGCCACCCCTATCGGCGACACACTCCTGTTTTATTTATGTAACATGTGCTGTTGTCCCTATGTGCACTATATATGTAGTATGTGCACATACTACAATATTGCCATACTTGCTCGCCACACTACCCACAATTCACTTTTTTCTTACCGCGGTATTTCCTGCTGTTGTGTTTCATAGAAACTGAAGGCTGGTAAAGAGGATTGAAAATTATGAGTTTTGATTTCTCATTTCTGGATTGCCTCTGATGATATTATTTCTAGTTTAAGAATCATGGCGAATCTAGCATTCATCATCATGATTCTATCCATCGGAATCCGGTGACTCTTGCCAACACATTGATCCGCCTTGTGGGAGGCCTTTAGAAGGCCTGCACTGAATCTTTCGTGGTTGCTGCCGTCCAGAACCTTTCGGCCCCATCGATCAAATGTTCTGCGAGCAATGTCCCAAGTCATGACAAAGCCCTCTATCGGTTAGGTTTCGTGATTCTTCGAGATATTTCGATAACCTTAGTTCTCCTGCGGATATTAAGTAGGTATCTAACATTACTTTTACATAAAAATCGACTAAGAAAAACTTTATTTTCTTAGTAAATTTTTCTATAAAGAAGTTTTACAAGACCTTGCAAATTTTATGTTTTGAAAGCCATCTAAAACACACATTATATCACGAAAAATTACCAGACATATTTTTAAAATTGTATATTTGCCATCGTCAGGTAAAACCACCCCTACCTTTACCAGGAAGTTATTTTTATGAATATAGGTCGATAACATTATAAAGAGCCATGATATGCGATACCCAAAGAGCGTAGGCAATATTTTACAGCATTAAGTCTTCCTTGAGGGTCTACAGTGCATTATGTAAAAAATAATAATTAATGTTACAGAGGGCGAAGACGTGATTGTTTGCCGTTTAGAAGTAAAGAAGGTTTTCACATTTTTATCCAGGAAAAATAACAAATTCAAATTTGCGAATTTCAAAATTAGATTTCATTGATTAATTTCAATCAGTATTCATCGTGGAGATGATACGGATAGACAGAACCTTCATTCATAATATTTATTCCGCACTCGCCTACGAGGGAAGATGCCATAAATTTCCCGATTACCTTCCAAGAAATACGACTTCCAATATAATACAGGCTCTAGAGAACCTCTCTGAATTTCAGGCAAGTCTTAACAGTTACACAAAATATGATTTTCACAGTCCGATGGATACAAATTTGAAAGGAGGTCTTGAAAATACTAGCGACCTATTTGTCATTGTTGCCTTATTAAATAAAGTTATTGATAACACTTCTAAGACAGGTCTTTGGAGGAAAGGCTCTGTTTTCAAATTCATTTTGAAGGATTGTTATGATTTCTTGAGTTTTGATGTTTTGAACTCAGTTTTGGGAATTTTAGGCCCTAAATTTATGAGTGTTGGAGAAAAATGTGAAACTAATTTAGGTTTTTAAACGTATTTATTTTATTTTTAAAAGTGTTTACTCTGACGTCCATCTTGTATAATGTAAAGATCTTTTTCATTGATTACGAAGCAAAATTAATAACTCTAAAAAGTACTTTATTTTCATAGACATTAGTTCATATTTTTTATTGGCAAGTAAAAGAAAAAAAATGTACCAAGCAAGATAACGAGAAAGAGGTAGTGTCCCTTTCTTACCTCTACTATAACTAGGGTAACCATACATTTTCTATTTAAGCAAATTAATTGTTATTATTTTTTAGCAAGTTAATTTATGAGGTTTATAATGTCGGTGATTTAATTTAATATTTAACAATGCTAATTTTGATATGCTTCGAATATGTAAATTCAAAATCTCAAACAGTATTTATGATTATCCGTTTATTAATTAATATTTAGGTACATAATAATTAAACTTTTTAAATATGTTACAAGAAAGTTACAAAAAGAAATATGTGTCCGTTACCCAGGCCAGATGTTGTCAAAGATGGTCATTTGAATCATATAGATAATTAGTTTTGCGGCTTCTGTAATTGTTGCGTACATTTTTAAATTTGTTGCGCTTATAGTTTTTTAATTATTTCACAAAAACATTTCCTGCTGGCGTAACGTTACGCCAGCCAGACCTTTTTCTTTCTAATGGGAATATTTAAATAAATATTAGCTATAAAATTAGTTGTCTAGATGAAGTAAATGTTGTGCCTTATTTTGTATTTGTTCTTTCTTCGGTTGCGAAGTTATTCGAGATTTTGCTGGGGTAACGTTTTTGGTTTTGCTAGATCTTTGAAATGGTTAAGCGGATTCTTATCATATTTTGTACATGACTTTTTAGGACTTTTTTAAATTTGTTCTACAATAATAAAATCAAAATATTGCATATCTTAAAGGTTATTTCATTAAACAGAAAAACACTTCAATTGGTCCCAGCACTCTCAATAAGAAGTCTAACGACTTACTTTAAACGTTATTTTAAAGCTTGTAACTGCCTTCAAATGTATGTGAAGTTTCATTAGTATCCTGTAAGTATTTAACAAGTTATGATGATATTCAGTTCTTCACGAGCACGGTCTTGATGCGCGCGGTGTTATTTGGCCACTGGATTGGATATTTGAACTGAATGTTATGTCAATTATTAGTTTTTTAGATCAGTTGTATATCAGTAAATGTTTAGCTCAATACATTGGATAATTAATGAGATAATACGATTACAGTCATTAGGAAGTGAATGACCGTGCGTGGTAACCCGACCAAGTTTAGGTGGTTACGAAAAAGCGAAAACGCAGAACATTATGGTACCTTCTAAAATATGTAGGATAGTGTTACAAAATTAGTACAGACATGTACAACAGTTTAAAAAAAAACTACATGAGGCTTGCGGACGGCGAGCAATGGGTGGCTCGCCGTCCGACCGTCCGGTAACCGTCCGGACCGAGCCCAAGTTGTCGACGGCGCGTACTATTCCACGCGCGCCTCAAGGAGATGTCAGCAAACGTAGAGGCCCAGCAGGGTCGAAGCCTATTGGGGCCAAGGGTCTGATTCTGAAAGGAAGACTCGGCCCCGGTACGAAAGGCAACGAAGTAACAGGAGTGGGTTTTTAGTCAGTAAAAGTCTGACACTATCTCCTGCCCCGCCCAAGCGCGGGGGATCTCATAAGATGATTTTCCCACCGGAAAAAAAAAGTTTTAACGGCCTAAGTGTTTGAAATTGCATAATTTATATCCTTTAATATCTATTATGGTCTATAATAGTAGCCAACATAACAATTTCTGATAGAAAATGTAAAATGAACTCAAAACTTCGTTTTAAATATTTGTACTATCTTTGACCATTGCATCTGTAAAATATGAAAAATGTAAGTAAATGTGCCAATATATTGCTAGCTGAGCGATTTTATATCTATTAAAGCATAAATAAAAAAATACACACGAAGATAAAAATATATCAAGCCAGGTGAACAAAATAAAAATCACGGATCTATTTTTGTGACATTAAAAGGTAATTACAGGATAATCAGAAAGTAATACTTCCAGAATGAATACAGACATTTGAGATGATATTAAAACCCAAACACGTATTCATAAGAAGTATAATATTTAATAGAAAATATTGGTAACTTGTTTTTTACGAGAAAATCTTATATAAATATTATAGCGGCAGACAATAACTCTTCGTGTATTTCTAAACTAACACTTGAAGTGGAATGATAATACTCTTGAAGATCAGGTGTTTTAGTATTCACTTGAAAATGACGAAACCTTGAACGTGGAGGTAAATTTTAGTGTTTAAAATGAATGAATTTTAGTTTCTAGCTGTGTGAATGAACAAAACCAATTAGAATGTAAGTGGTTCATCATCATCATTTCAGATGAAAGATATCCACTGTTGGACATAGGCCTGCCCTAAGTGTCGCTATAATGAAGGGTCCTGTACGTCTCGTATCCATCAGACTCCCACAATCCTCACTAGGTCATCGGTTACCCAACGTTGCGTCTTTCGGTACATGTTCAACACTCCAGAACCTTTCACCTCTATCAACCATCTGTTCTGCGAGCAATGTGCCTTGCCCACTGCTACTTAAGTTTGGCGATTCTTCGAGCTATGCCGATAACGTTGGTTTTCTTGTGGATATCTCCATTTTTGATCTGATCACACAAGGAAACTCCAAGAAAATGGTTGTGCATTTCCATTGCCCTTTGGGTGACTTTAAGCCTTTTGATGAGGCCCAAGTAAGTGGCTACTGATTACTTAATTATTTATATATCGTTGATTAGAAAAGCAGCTAGTTTGACCATCACTCCATTCAAGGAGTATCATTGATGCCCAATAACTGGGTTGTGAAAGTATGATAAGTAGTCGCGCCATTTAAAACATGGGTTGCATCTAGTTAGGCTGGAAGCCGACCTCAAGATAATTGGGATAGGCACGCCACAATTATGGCGGGAAGTCCCTTCTTTGAGGAGTGGCTGGAAAGACCTTACGGCGTCCTCACCTTCCGCATGACGCAGGTCCTCACCGTATATGGTCAGTTCGAGAGACTCTTGCTCTCGGAAATGTCAGCAACCATAGGGGCCAAGGATGGTGATGCGAAAGAGAACCCTGGGGCCCTGGAACGAAGGCAAAGAAGGAACAGGAGTGGGTTTTCAGTCAGTAAAAGTCTGACACACCTAGTGAAAACCAAGCTAAAGGGTAAAGGTGGAGCAAACGGTGGAAGTGTGCCCCGCTTGGGAAAACCAACGCCGTGTCCTCGTGGGGGCGACCTCCTCACGCCCCGATCGCCGCCGTGTTTCTTATCCCGATTATTGACCACCGCAGGCGCGGGCTTGCGGACGGCGAGCAATGTGTAGCCCGCCGTCCGATCGTCCGATAACCATCCGGATCGAGCCCAAGTCGTCGACGGCGCGTACAGTTCCACGCGCGCCTCAAGGAGATGTCAGCAAATGTAGGGGCCCAGCAGGGTCAAAGCCTATTGGAGCCAAGGGTCTGATTCTAAAAGGAAGACTCGGCCCTGGTAGGAATGGCAACGAAGGAACAGGACTGGATTTTTAGTCAGTAAAAGTCTGACACTATCTTTCGCTTCGCCCAAGAGCGGGATTTGTCATAAGATGATTTTCCCACCGAAAAAATAAAAAAAAAGTTTAGGAAGATCATAAATCAACAGAGAACAGAGATCAGAAAATCAGCTAGTCGAGACGCAAAAAAAATAATAAACCAGCTTGTGCCAGCGTCTTTGTCCGTATGAACGTCAAGAATGATCCCACGGGAACGTTCTCTGTCTACAAAATGGAGGTATTATGTATTTTATGTCTTAATTTAAGTAATAGTCTGCGTACGGTTATTTGCGAGAATCACAGCGGCCTTGAAACGCAATGGGCAAAAATCTGATACTCCCTCTCGCCCCAGCTAGAGTTAATAAATTATTTCATGATTTTTTATCTAACAAAAACGGCAACCATCTTCGTGTTTGCTGGGTTTTATTCAAATGTTGTGTTCAGCTGTAGGCTTAATTGATTAACAGAGTTTTGCATTCATAATATTAGTAGGATTTTCGTTTTTTTTTAGGATTCTGTACCTCAAGAGGAAAAAACGGAACCCTTATAAGATCACTTTGTTGTCCATCTGAAAAAATATTTCGACACTCTCAAGGGAATCTAAATTCATAAGGTACTTCCCGTTGACTTAGAATCCTAAAATTTGGCATGAAGCAAGGTCTTATAGCACAAGTATAGGAAAATTCTGAAAACTAAATTTGTAGTTACGTCACAAAAAAAAACTTTTTGCGACTCAGAAACGACTCGCACTTGCCTGATTATTTTTTATAATCGGTCTTTTCCATTCTATACATTTCATCATTTTTACTAACTTTACAGTGAAAAAGCAGAAGCATTATTTTATTCTAAAAAATTGTTGTGTTTGCCCTTGAATTTCGAAAGCATATGTATGTGATCGATCTCTGGAGATCTTAGAAAATTGATCACTTCATAATATGGCCAATTAAACTGGCCAGATCGTTTCAAACGTTAAAGTTTAATGATATTTAAATTTTCGTTTGGCCTACTTTCTTTAGATCTTTTATTATCATAGAAATCCTAAATCAATGATGTGTCCAAACGAGGATTGACATATCATCAAATGTTAACGTTTAAACAAGTCTGGCCAGTTTTAGATGGCCATTTCATGAAGTGATCAATTTCTAAGACCTGGCCACGACATATACGCCACTAGTTTTTAATTAGTACAAATATTAAAAGGGCTTTTTAAAAAAGGTCTTGTTGTTATTAAAGTCTAAATAAATAATATTCACAAACAGCAAAGTTATTAGCGTTTGTTTATATCCCAAAATGTCACTCAATTTATGGAAATATTGTAATAAATGACGAATGACTGCCAGCGGGAAAAAAATGGCGGGAAATCGTGGGCATACTTTTTCAGCTTCCGAAGAGCTTCGACCACTTTTGCAAGTGTGAAACGACCAAGAAGAAGATGGGAAATAAAAATAATTTAATTTTGGATTAAAATTCTTGTTGAATTTTTGTTTCACCTTACAGTCTTCACTCCTTCTCAATGTTATAATCCGACCATCAATTACTAGCCATCATACTATTCTCAACAAATTAATTACAAACCACGAATTTTATCAGCTCAATTTTCCTACTACAGAGAACCTTTAAAATACCTGACGGTCTTTAAAAGCTTTATTTTTTCATCAGTACATTCTTTAGCATAACTTGGTTCTGGTTAATCTTGAGCCTCTTGCTTTGTGTCGGCAAAATGAAAATTTTATATTCCATTGCTAATCTTCAGTCATTATGTTAAAAAGTTACCTATCTGTAAAACTGGGGTTCCAACCTGACTTTTTAGGGTTCTGTTACTAAGAGTTTTTTACTTATTCTTTATTGTACACACAATTTTATACAGACAATAAAAATTGGACAGTTGATGTACATAGGCGAGTTTAACCCACAACTGGGTTTTCTTACAGCAAACCATATAAGTGAGAAAGAAATTTTGCATTTGAGGAACTTTAAATATCATCATCATCATCTTCCTGCCCTTGTCCCATCTTATTTGGGGTTGGCGCAACACGTTTTTTTCTTCCATTCTATCCTGTCAACCGTAAATTAATTACCGTAATTCTATCACTAACTTCCTACTTCCTACCCTAAATCTAACTTAAAACTAAAAATATACTAAACAGATATGTGTACAGCACACTATCCATAAACATAATATATACAATAAATAAATACCTATAAACATACATATATTATATAGAGTCTCCGCAGTCCGTCCGTCTGTCTGTCACCAGGCTGTATCTCATGAACCGTGATAGCTAGATAGTTGGAATTTTCACAGATGATTTATTTCTGTTGCCGTTATAACAACAAATACTAAAAACTGAATATAAAATATATATATATTTAAGTTGGGGCTCCCATACAACAAACCATACACCGTGCCATACGGAGCCTGTTCGTTGCCACTCCATCACATACTCTAACGGCTCGATATACCCCTACAGCCCAGGCACTCAATCTGCTGTACGCCCTGATTGTTCAAGAACCTAAATTCGACATATTTTTTTATAGCAGTAAAGAAATGATAAATGTTTGTATAAGATTTTTAGTTCATACTCATAGATTGTTCGTTTGTTGGCTTGCTATACGCTTTGGTGGATACGGAAAGCATAGCAAGCAATGGATAAATAAATAAATAAACTAGACTTTTTTGCCGATTTTTGCTACGGACCGCCCTCCGTGATCGAGTCCGACTCGCACTTAGCCGGTTTTTTAAACTGCAACGTTTATGTTGTCTATAAAATATTTAATTATGAGTCTCGTTAGCTGACTCGTGTGGATTTTGTTGGGTAAAACTAGTTTTTCAAGCTAATCTAAAGTTTTAACTGATTGTTTTTTGACTTTCAGAACTAACCGATGGTTTTATACTTACCTAGGTATTTACAAGTCCTGAGTGAATTGCTTATTTCTAAGATAAGTTTCTTTAGATATTTTGGAAATACAGATAAATGTTTGGCGATTCTTCGGACTATGTCGGTGACCTTGGTTCTCCTGCGGATATCTTCATTATTTATGCGATCACGCATGGAAACTCCGAGCGTAGCCCTTTCCATTTGCCTTTGGGTGACTGTAAGCCTGTGGCAGTGGGCAGGGCACATTGCTTGTAGAACGGACGGTCGATGGGGCCGAAAGGTTCTAGAATGGCGACCGCGCACTGGAAAACGCAGCGTTGGAAGGCCTCCCACAAGGTGGACCGACGACCTGGTGAGAGTCGCGGGAGTGCGGTGGATGCGAGACGCACAGGATCGGTCGTTGTGGCGTCGCTTGGGGGAGGCATATGTCCAGCAGTGGACTTCTTTCGGCTGAAATGATGATGATGATGATGATAAATGTATTGTGTAATATATCGTCTATGTTTTTATTGACGTAAAATCATAAATTTGTGTAAAACTAATCCAGTAAAGACCTCTGAAAATCTGCTATTTTGTGTGAACTTCGGACCTTAATAATCTATATGTATAAAAGGAAAAACTGACTGACTGACATGTAAACGCACAGCTGGAACTACTGGGACTAGGAACGTCAAATTGTGCACAAGGCTTCCTTTAATGATGTACGCGAGCACTTAAAAGGGATTTTTGGAAATTTAACTTTGAAGGGGATGAAACGGGTTTAAAGTTTGTATGGAAACTTTGGAATTATCATGCTACCGAAGCCGCTGGCAGAAGCTAGTGTACTTATAAATTAAAAAATAATATTTATGTCTATAGTATCCAAAAACCACAAATACAACCAAAAATTCGAAGACATGTGACGTTCGCCAACCCGCATTGGGCCCGCGTGGTGGATTACGGCCCATTCCCTCTCCTAGAGAGAAGGCCTGAGTCTCAGCAGTGGGAACATTGAAAAGCTAATTATATTTTATGCTAGTATCCATGTACATTAAAATTTTGTCGAGATTCTAAATGATGGATTTTTTTAACTTTAAGCTTAAAAAAAACATTGTGAATATTTGAGTAAATGACGGAATTTCCGAATACCAACAAAGCATTTAGCCGTTATCTCTCCTTTTTCGTATTGTCTCTTTATCAAACTTTTTTTTTTAATTGGTATAAACAAGTGCTTGACTGCGTGCACCTGATGGTAAGCAGAGATGCAATCATTGATGGTGAGGTGCACTAGTTTATTACGAGCCTATTCACTCTTAAAGACACCTAAATTATAGTTGGACGGGAAGACCGCAGCAGGCAAATTGTTCTAGTCCTTCGATGTACGCGGTATAAACGACGAAGCGAATCGCTTAGACCGGACCGTTGAAGTTTCAACAACGTAAGGGTGGATACTCGTCGTACGTCGGGTTGTCCGATGGTAGAAAGGAGATGCCGGAATCAAGTCATGCAATTCCCGCGCACACTCTCCAAAATGTAACCTGTAAAAAACTAATAGGCTGGCTACCATGTGCCTGTGCTCAAGGCTTTGTAGATTGGACTTAACCAAATCTGAATCCCCGATTAGCCTCTTCGCACGCCTTTCCATTGAGTCCAAAGGTGCTAGATGGCATTTTGCAGCACGAGCCCATATGTGACTGCAGTACTTCACACATTGCTTTTGATGAACTAACCTTTGAAACCATTCTCAGGATGACGATACACGGGTCGACAAAGGCTCTCTTAAAAAAGCCAGGAAATTTCTATGAAAAAATCAAACAGCTAAGTTATATTAAAAACAGAACCGTAACCTTCTAAACTTCTACTAAGATATTCTAGCGCAACCTTTAAACTATTCTAAGGTCAAGGCAAGAAACTTTTCCGACAACACTCCTCACTATTTAAAATATTAATCAAACATTTGTAAGTCGTATTGTCTAAATATTAAAGAGCTATCGGAAGTCATGACAATGCAGCTTTATAAATTATTTAACAATAGATGGAAGGCTTTTGTTATTAATGGCTCAAGACGGGGTGTTTAATTTTATAAATTAACCGTGGATTGAATTTTGCTTTATATTGTTAAGATTTCGGAAACTTCCGCAGAAAGATGTCATATAAATGTATAAGTAGGGTCCTCAGTAAAGCCATCCATCAGCAAATGGAAGGGGCACCTTGTCTTACTTAATTTATCACTTACCCAAGGCTCACGTTGTGCGTTGCATAGAGGAGCCTCCCCTCTGTGCAACGAAAGTCCTTTGATCAAACGACATTAAGGGAGGATGTGTGGTTCTCACAATGACTAGACAATATGTGTAACCATGAAGACTAATCGCACTATTTAGAACTAAGATTATCGATGGTATCTCTAATGCCCAGGGCAGGGTATTAGCTGTCCTTTCGAATATAACTTTGAGAGCAGTGGTGGCCGAGTGGTAACGGCCCCAACTTACGAGTTGTAGGTCGCGGGTTCAAACCCAGCCAGACGCATTACTTTGTGTAATTATTTCATCACCACTGCTCTCAAAACGATGAAGGAAAACATCCTGAGGAAACCGGCATGATCTAAAACCAAAAATTCGAAGACATGTGACATCCACGAACTCGCACTGGGCCCGTGTTGGATTACGGCCCATTCCCTCTCTTAGAGAGGAGGCCTGAATCCCAACAGTGGGAATGTTTCCATTGTTGCTGTTGCATAGCATAGTCGGCCTTATAATATTATACCACACCCACCACAGTGCCTACCACAGTGTTGTCTTTTTAACCCAAAGGTTGACTGGCAGAGAATGCCTTGTTGCATTAAGTCCGCCTATGTACCACTACTGTACATGAAGTTTAAATAAATAAATAAATAAGGCCGACTATGCTATGCTATGCAACAAAACACATATTTGGTCATTTGTTATACGAGTACCTTAATATGTCGGTATTTTTTAATTAACAAACAATATTTCATTAGCATAGTAAAACCATCAATGTCTTTAAACACTTCATCAGTAGATTGATATTGATACCTCACTTTTCACATCCAACCTTTTGTATCCGCTGTTTTACGCCAGGTGGCGTCACGTATCACAGTTCTCAGCACATTACCCACGCCTTACGATTTATTATTTAGCGCGAGGTTTTCTTACTGAGTTTCCTTTCACAATTTAAGAGCGATACAGATGTAAATATGTTTTGTGAAAGGTTGTTGTTACGGTATATGGCGTGTGATAACTTATTTGATTAATTGCGAAAGGGAAAAATACTGGATTATCATCATCATCATTTCAGCCGAAAGAGGTCCACTGTTAGGCATAGGCCTCCCCCAAGCGACGCCACAACGACCGATTCTGTGCGTCTCGCATCCACCGTACTCCCGCGACTCTCACCAGGTCTTCAGTCCACCTTGTGGGAGGAATTCCAACGCTGCGTTTTCCGGTGCGCAGTCGCTTTTCTAGAACCTTTCGGCCCCATGGACTATCCGTTCTACGAGCAATGTGCCCTGCCCACTGCCACTTTAGTTTGGCAATTCTTCTGGCCATGTCTGCGATCTTAGTTCTCCTGCGGATATCTTCATTCTTGATGCGATCACGCAAGGAAACTCCGAGCATAGCCTTTTCCATTGCCCTTTGGGTGACTGTAAGCCTTCTGATGAGGCCTATTGTAAGCGACCATGTTTCAGTACCATATGTCATCACTGGCAACATGCACTGGTCATAATGGATTACAATAAAACTTGGTATAGAGGCAGACGATGTCCTGGAATAGCACAAAGGATATACTTTTCATCCCAAAAGTATATTTTTTTGGGATATTTTTCTACAATAAATACGTAGGCAAAGCCGCGAGCAATAGCTACTTTATTTTAGGCTAAAAAAATTACCCAGCTCTTACACATGAATTTAAATCTGTGGGTACCATGGGCGGTCTATTTACTGACAGTGTACCAGATAACCTTAAAACGGACTGAAAGATTTTGGAATATACTTTATTTTACACCAAAAACATTACAAACCTATTTTACAAATTTCTTAATACAGATTAAGCGATATCTCCTAGTTTGGAATTGAAAAGATAGATGATAAACTACTGATCCAGACCAAATTATAGGTATCTTACGATTACTCATGTAGACTTTTAGATACTTTCATGTAGACAGATTTTTTTAAGCTTAGGTTGATTTATGATCTGTCTATCATTGACAAAGTCACCTTGCTTCACACCAACTTTGAACTTAAGACACGGCTGAATGAAATTACCCGAAAGTTATAAATGGCCGTAGCAATAAATCCAATCAAAACTTTTGAAAACCGAAGCAGTCAATCACTGTTCACAAAACGAAAGACGGCCATTTGTGCATCAAATATAAAGAGATGTACACCAACAGGTGCAAACAAAGTTGTGGTATAAATCTTGTACCTCGTGATTTACTGTACAACTTTGGGGTCCACCGTTCAATGCTTCCCTTGAATGTATGGCAGTTCCAACTTCTGTCTTTTTTATCGTTTCGTGGGTAATTGGAAAGAGAATCGCTAAAGAAGAGTTGTAAGGGATTATCTTTATTTATGTGGATTTAGAAAGTTCTGGTGGTATTGATTGGAGAGAAGAGGGCGTTGGGACAATGACTTGGGGTGAATGTTCTCTGCCTATACAGTATAGAAGGCGGTGACGGTTCACTGGTTCAGTGAGCACATTACTTCCCCCAATAAATTAATGTCGTGAGTGTTGTAAGAAGTTATACAAACACAATGTGGCACTCTTTACGTTAAGATAGATACATACTTGTATCGTCACGCTTGTTTCCCTGGAAGCTCAGACCGAGCAGTGCACAATCGTGCACGAATCCATACAAATCTGGGGTGCTGAAGTTATGACACTTTCCCTAAACTCGGAACTGAACTGAGGATTCTTTATTCTGCAGTAAAGAACAAAAAATCAAGGATAGTGCAAGTCTTAAAGGAAGAAGCCGCAATTTTAAACTGTCATGAAATATGTAGTTATTTACACCACAATATTTCATCGCGCTCAGGGAGATGTCAGCAAATCGTAGGGGCCCAGCAGGGTCGATGCCCATGGGTAGCGTGAAAACGAAACCCGAGGCCCTGGGATGGAGGCAACGAAGGAACAGGAGTGCGTTTTTAGTCAGAAAAAGTTTGATACTATCTCTCGCTCTACCCAAGAGCGCATTTGTATTAAATGATTTTCCCACCTAAAAAAGTCTGTTAGCTAATCAATAAAATAAAAAAGATACATCAGTTTTTAATCATCTAAATATTAGAACGACCAATTTCAAATCGAAGACTTTTAACATCGAATCAATACAGCCAACAGTCAACGATGATCAGAGGCAAATAGTCACTGTCATTGAATTAAATGGTGGATTTTTTTCACGCAACAATTTGATATATCTCAGTTCGATATTTCATTTCGGATAGCTGATATTAAAGAGTAACAGTAATCCAAGTATTTGGAAGGAAAAAGAAAAATTCAGAAATACCTTTAAAAATTTAGCCGTAAATTTAAATCTTTAAATTGTCTAGTATTCGAAAAGAAAAATTCTAAATCGTTACTAATAAATCTTGTCCAATGTACAAAAAATAATTTTTAAAATACTACCTGCTACAACGCTGATAAATAATTGATTAAATCAGCTCAAGGCACGCCACCTCGTTTCAAATGCCGGTCATTAACTAAACCTCATCTAATGATTTTAGAGAACTATTAAATTCTCACTGATTGGAGATTACAACTGAAATGATTTATTTAAACTTTTTCAGTTCAACGTAAAAAGTTTAATTATTTGATGGCTGAGGTTTAATTGCGGTAGGTGCGTCGGATTGAAAAATTTTGTGTTTTTGTAGATGATTACTTTGTTATTTGTAGGCATTTAGAAAACTTATAACTATAACAAATAGGCTTATTTTTTTTCGGTGGGAAAATCATCTAGTGACAAATCGCTCTTGTGGAGCGAGAGATATTGTCAGACTTTTACTGACTAAAAACCCACTCCTATTCCTTCGTTGCCTTTCGTACCAGGGCCTAGTCTTCCTTTCAGAATCAGACCCTTGGCCCTAGTAGTCTTCGACCCTGCTGGGCCCCTACAGTAGCTGACATCTCCTATAGGCGGTCATCATTCCTTCAGCTTTTCAAATTCGATTACGGTTGCTTGGTTACATAAATTGGACTTTTAAGAAATATTTATAAAGCATGATATTTTCTGTTTTAATGTAGATTATAAACCCCTTCAAGAACACACAAAAACCAAGTTTAAACGGAAACGAAGACTAAGGGCGGAATTCACCAATAAAACTAATCGCGTTTTAACGTTTGTCTGACATAATCGCGTTTAGCCATTGTCACTAGTTTACTTGTAAAATCACAACAAAAGAAAAATACAGACAAGCGACACTAGTGACAGCGACTAAACGCGATTATGCGAGCCAAACGTTATAACGCGATTAGTTTTATTGGTGAATTCCGCCCTTAGGGATTTTTCTCCGCAATAGCGATTATCAAAAATCCGTTTTTAAAATTAAGTCAGCAAGTCATTTGGAAAGGTCACTTCGTATAAGTCAAGGTCTGGATAGGTATTCTGGGGGTGGGTCTTCCTGTAGGTTCGTATTCGTTTTGGTCTTAATGTGGCTTAAGATGGAAAGGTGTAATTCTTAGGCATCACATGTGCTTTTATTTATTCAAACTTTATGCGCACTTAATGCTTTTGTCATTTTCTAACAGTCGACCTTAGGATGGTACAGAAACATAACATAGCAGGTACAACTTAATAAATAGACAAACAGAAAAGAAATAAGTACAGTAATAAATGCATACTTAAATACATACACATAATTAGGCGATGTTATTGTGAAAATACAAATCCAGCCAATCAATGCTGAGGTGATTCTACTAACTTGTGCCTGTTTTGTAACTAAACCAAAATCTTGAGATGAAGCCTACCCCCAAAAGAACCATAACTCCGACACTTTACAAAGCAACGCCACAGGAAACATATAAGTGGCACTTCTAACGTTGCGTTCACACAAAAAGTACATTAAAACTAAGAAAGTGGCACACAAAGAGCTTTAAAACAAAAAGATCGCGGACAAACACTAAATCTCGCGGTAAGTAGAGCGGTACCTGGCGAACTTTCTCTGTAATGGCAGTTGGCGATGTGGGTGACAAATGTTTGGAGCCGTATTGGTTTTGAATGTTTTTGGGGATTAGGATTTTTGGGTTGCTACGCTTACCTGTCAGTGTAGCGAAAAGCTATTTCGCCTTTCAGTCTCGGATCAAAGTTTTCGAAAGTGGGAAATGATAATTTTGGTTGTGTTTCCATGAAGCTGGCCTCATAAGTGCTCGTCGCAAGGCTTTGTACTGACTACGTTGCATTTCGTTATCTACAATTTGATTTTTGTATAATAGTAATCGTTGCAGAATTTACTATGTTTAAATTTTTTAATGTAAAGGCTTTTTCAAGGTGTCTGGATAGATCAGTATCTGGAAGTATTGGAAAAGGCCTTTGCTAAAGATTGAGACAATAAGTGCTAGGAACGAAATATGCAGAAATTTAAAAGAATTTAAAAAAAGTTTATTCAATCATTCAATCAAATAGATTTATTCATTATATTAAATATTAGTGACCCGTCTCGGTTTTGCACGAGTAGAAATTATACACATAAATCTTTTTCGTTTATTATCTACTAGCTGTTGCCCGCGACTTCGTCCGTGTTAACTTCGTAAAACTGTACAATCACTCTGTGCTTGCAATTCATTCCGAAAGCATCGCAATTATTTATTGTACTTTAACATAAAACGATTAAAGGTAAAAAAGCAAATTACCTTCAGGAAACATGTTATGTACTCGTCCAGATCCAGATGTATGAACGTCAATAAATAGAAAGAGTATGTATGGGTCATAGCAGTTGGCATTTCTGCCTACCCCAAGGAACAAACATACATAAACTAATGCCTTTTGCATTAGTTTATGTATGTTTCTGGTTTATGTTCTGGTAAAACAACATTGTATGATTTTAAACCCTCGCCACAGTGAGCACGCGACAATCGCAGCGGTAATGCCTGTCTTTGAGGAGTGACTACAGAGGCGTCACGGCATCCTTTTTTCATGCAGGACTCACCTGATGTGGGTGTTCCGGAAGGTATCTGTATTGAATTCTGCGGGAAGAAACACTCAGGTCTCACCATTGTGCGGATCGCCCGGAGAATACGATGGAGTATATGGTGGAAGTCAGTCCCGCTTGGTCGGAACGCCGTCGCAGCCATGTCCTCGTGGGGGCAATTGGTGGAGAAAATGATAACCAGTCTTCCTTAAGTGAAGCACTACGATCAAAGAAGGTGGGTTCCCAGCCATCGCAAACACAGGACTGCGGTGGTGCCGTCCGGCCGTCACGTCGTCGTTAGACAGCTTTGCACCTCGTTTACCTCTAGTAAACGAAGGAGCATAATCGGGACACCAACCTTCAGCTGGGTAATGTGCACTGATAGTGCAAAGCCTTAAGTGAATTCAAAAACTACCATCATCTATCAACTATCTTTCTCCACAAAAGTACTTATGAAAAATTTGGGAGAGAATGCTTGCATTGATTGTTGCAGTTTGATCATTTTGGGAGTTACTTGTTCATTCACCTATGATTTTTTTGGCGTGTATTTAACTGACGTCCCCGTATATCACACAAATGTTTTCTTGATAGTGGGAACTACCCTATAAAGAGTTTCCAACTTTTGAATGAATTTCGGCGACATCTTGTGCGTGTGTATCTCCGTCCAATCGAACTCGCATATTGATTGGCCAAACCGAGAAATTACTGACGCCGATTGCCTCTATGAGGACACGGCGGTTCACCCAAGCTGAATAGACCTCCACCGCATACTACACCAGGTCCTCCGGGCGATTCGCAAAATTGTAATATCAGGGTACTTCCAACCAAATCCGGAAAAGCAACCGTTTGAAACATTCACAACAATCCTGAGCTTGTGCATCCATAAAACAATGAAATTACGGTAAACAAATGTAGCAGCCGATTAGTATTATCCCTGAGATTGGCCTCCCTCAGGGGTTTGTTCCAGTGTTGGTCACCATTCACTGCAAGAAGGTAACGTCCAGATGTCGACGCAAGGCTGCAAGGAATCTGAGATACATCATACGTTGTCGAACTATGATCAGAAAAACACATTTGATCCCGTTTTATATGAAGCAGTGACTGCAAATAATAAAACACGCCATTATTAGGCCGCAAGGTGCCATCATCCCGGAGGACACAGTGGTGCATTCAGTGGAGGTGTGCCCCGCAAGGGCGGAGTACTACTTTGTCCTCGTGGAGGCAATCGGCGTCAGTGACCTCTCGCGCCGGGCTCTGGTTTGGGTGAGATCCAGAGCGAGGAGTAATGGCAGGCGGTCGCCTCCTTCTGCAAAGCCGTAATGCTAGCGAAGGAGGAGGCCGCAAGCGTAAGGGAACGAACGTCCTCACGCCAATCCGAGATTCCGACCCCGACTACCAGCCACGGTAGATGCGAGCTTGCGGACGTCGAGCGATGGGTAGCTAGCCGTCCGGCCGTCCGGTATCTAGTTGACCGGACTGAGCTCAGTCGTCAACAGCGCGTAGTGATCCACGCACTCCTAAAAGAGATGTTGCAAAGAGCAACTGAAGGACACAGGTGTGGTTTTAGTCAGTAAAGATTGACACGCCATCCCGCTCCTACCAGAGCGGGAAAAGTCATTAGATGATTGCCAACATTAAAAAAAAGGTGCCATCATCATCATTATCATTTCAGCCGAAAGACGTCCACTGTTGGGCATAGGTCTCCCCAAGTGTCGCCATAATGACCGGTTCATGCATCGGATTACGCGACCCTCGCCAAGTTATCGGTCCACCGGGGGGCCTTCCAATTCAAGATACCATGTAACCCCTTCCGAAAATTTGGCCGTGTTATTTTAAAGTCAATAATTAAATACACATAGGTATTTACTTTTATCGCCTTTGGTTACAGTAAAAGTTGTTAAAAATGCCTCCGTCTAACACCAGTAGTTTTAAAATACACAATGCCATCTATCAAATTTAATATGAAGGTCAACTTTCATTGTCATCATTTTTTCTACTTTGAGTCTTTAGATGGCGTTGCGAGTTGCGTGTGTTGTCATATTTAACTTCTTGAAAACTTTAAATTCATGCCGTTAATATTTCATATGCTTTGTTTCATTGCGATGAAACAAAGCCTAAGTAATATATCAAGTTACACAGAATTTTAATGTATAAAAGCCATCTACATCGACTTCTAACATTTTGCGTGATACGCACACAACTAAAAACTTCTACAGATATATTATGTGTAGATATATAAAAAAAATGTAAGCATGCAAAAATATATAAAAAAATCTTATTTACCGTGAAAAAATAAAACCAAAAATTTCGCAAGAGAGCCACATGGGATTCGAACAACCTATAAATTATACGCAAGTCTAGATACGAAACCACTGCGCTACGGTCTTCGATGATTAAAATTTAAAATAGACGTTCTTATATAAACGTCATAATTGACTGGTTGGCTCCTTATCGATGATAGCGTGATGATTTTCGTTTCAGAAGTAATATTTGCAGCTAAATGGAATAATGTAATATTATTGTACGTGATTTTACTCGCCGCTTTGATTTTATTATGTGCTTTGATTAGTTTTTACAAAATATTAAGAAGATATCGAATAGAAATGTCAATTTTGTTTCGTTAAAATGGTAAAAGTTAGTTTTATTACAAAAAAAAAGGATAAAATAATGACAAAATTTTTAACTGTAACTGGGGATCGAACTCGCGGCAATTGTCGTTCAATACCTACATTTTCGATTATTGCTCACCCCCCATAGGAAATAGCGTGATAATTTATAGCCTATAAGTTGCCCTGACCTATAAGGATTATGTATGCAAAATTTGAACAGGATCGGTTCAGTAGTTTTTGCGCCAATTAATACCACCGCAAAATAATTTTACTGTTTTATTATATGTATAGATAACCAGGAAAGTGCGAGTCGAACTCACGTATTGAGGGTAACGTACAAAACTACCTATAATAAAAACAGTTCAATTTCCAAATCGAGTCACAAAAATTTTTAAAAATTGCAAAAAAGTTTTCGACGTACTTAACTACAAATTTACAATTTTCAGTTTTTTTCCTATATTTATGCTATGAGATCTTACTTCATGCATAATTCTAAGACAGCAAGTACAGGGTACTTCTCTATGAATTTCGATTCCCTTAAGAGTGTCGAAATATGCGTTTTTGTAACATAAACGGCCATATCTTTTTATTTCGTTAATTTACAAGTTTACTTTTTTACAACTTCAAGGAACCGCAGACTTGAGTATATGGTTTAATTTCAACTTTATACCTCTACGCGTTCCCGAGATAAAGAGTCTTGACAGACAGACAGACAGACGGACGGACAGTATCTGTACTGTCTCAGATCAGATAGAAAAAGAAATAGAAAAGAATCAGTCCTAAGCTGCCAGATAAGCTAACTGGAACCAACACAGAAACCAGAAAAAAAAAAGACGGGTTGCACTCCGGGAGTGCCGGCAGAAGTGAAAACTTGATTATTAACGTTGAGCATGTTTGATATTTTGGAATGGTTAGGGAATAATTTTGCACCAATTGCTTTATCAGTATAAAAGTACTATCATTTATGTGGTAGAATACAATATTCATTTATTGCGCTATCGTACACAAACATGACAATTTCGATATTACACACATAAGTTTAGACTGCGGATTGTTGTGATACCGCAAGTTTAATTCATTCATTTAAAAACAAAAGTCTTAACTTCTTCATCACCAGGAAATACGTTTTCAATAAACTTCACATCTCTTGCAATTGTTACTTTTCTAGTTTTTGGATGCATCAATCGGTAACCTTTTGTAGTCTCACAATATCCAATAAAAATTAGAGCTTCCGTTTTCATGTCTAGTTTCAGTCTTTTCTGCTTAGGTATCAAAGCATGTGCTAAACAGCCAAAAACTCTCAAGTGGCTTAGATCGACTTTCTTATCAGACTACGGTACATACTGCCTCAGCCCAAAACCTCTTGCTAAGATTTGCTTCACAAAGTAATGTTCTGGCTTTTTCTAGAATCGTTCGGTTTGCCCTCTCTGCAACACCGTTCTGTTCAGGCGTGTATGGTACCGTCGTCTGATGTTTTATACCAGACGCCTTCAAAAAATCTTCAAAAATATTGTTGACAAATTCTTTGCCATTGTCACTTCTAATTCCTTTTATTGCTTTTCCACATTCTAACTCGACTTCTTCTTTGTATTCCTTAAATCTTGTAAAAGTTTCACTCTTTTTCTTCAAGAAACGGACATGTGTCTTACGTGTATAATCATCGATGAACAGCAACATATAATGGGAGCCAGCCCATGACGGCTCTTCCATTGGACCACATATGTCCATGTGAATCAGATCCAGGACTTGATCAGCTCTCGTACCTTGCTTTTTAAACGGAGATCGCGTGCTCTTTCCTCGAATGCACGGAACACAGGGCTCAACTTTATCCGTCGTTTTAAAATCAATTCCGGTGGTCATTTCTTTTAAAGAAATCATATATTTTCGGCCTAAATGAGCTAATCTTCTATGCCACAAATTTGACAAAATTTCATTTGACACTGTCAAGTTGGCCACGATATTTTCTTTATCTTTCAGTTTGAAAATTCCGCCGACTTCATTACATGTTGCAACTACTTGGTCATTTTGGTTTTTGATAAAACAACCTCTTTTGTCAAAATTTACTGTGAAATCCTTTTTCACTAGATCGCTCACCGAGATTAAATTCATCAATAGATTTGGTACATGTAAAACATTATTCAGTGGAAGTTTCACATTCTCGCTCACTTTAAGCGAAATATTTCCTTTTCCTTTTACAGGGATCTCTTCTCCAGTTGCCACCCGAATCTTCATATTGTTATTCTGTTTTTTATAATTGATTAACTCGTTGGCGTTATTTGTCATGTGATTCGAGCACCCACTGTCGACATACCATCCATTTTTGTTGATGCTATCGGGTATGCTCATACATACATTCACATTAGGAGATTTCTTGCATTCAGATGCTTTATGCCCTTTCTTATGGCACTTAAAACATTTGTACACTGGCTTTCGAACTTGTGCTTTAGTTTTGGTAGCGTGTCCCTTGGTTGTAGCAAAGGCTTGTTCACCAGCTCCTGCGCCTGTTTCAGCTTGTCTGTTGCCTTCCTGGAGTAATTTGGTTTTTAACTGTTCCAAAGTCATTTCCTTTCCACTATTATCGACAGCCATTATTAACGGGTTATAGTCCGTTGTCAAACCAGCCAATAGTATTGAAATAATCCAGTCGTCTGCAACTTTTGCGTCTATGTCAGCTAACTGCTGTGCTAAAAATACGACTCTGGATATGTACTTTTCCATTGACGTAAAGTCCTCGAGTCTACACTGCCACAGTTGACGCTGTAAGCTTATTCGCCTGCCCCATCCTTTGTCCTCGTATGCGTTACACAAATTGTGCCAAACTTCTCGAGCCGTTTTCGCAGTATATACATGTGCAAAGCAGGATGGTTCTATCAGCAAGCATAACGTACTTCTCGCCTTTCTATCCACGTCTTTTATTGTGGTACTGACGTCACTGGATTCGGCAATCCACCAGTTCTTTGACTCTAGGTAGTTTTTCACAACAAACTTCCAGTTGCCAAAATCTGAGGCTCCTCTCAGCTTCTGGATGCCGCATATGGTAGACGATGAGGGATTTTCGTCCTCTGACATCTTTTTTTTTTTTTTTTTTTCGGTGGGAAAATCATCCTAATGACATCCCCGCTCTTGGGCGGAGCGGGAGATAGTGTCAGACTCTTACTGACTAAAAACCCACTCCTGTTCCTTCGTTGCCTTCGTCCCAGGGCCCCGGGTTCCGCTTTCACACTACCCGTGGCCCCAGTAGGCTTCGACCCTGCTGGGCCCCTACGATTTGCTGACATCTCCTTGAGGCGCGCGTGGAACAATACGCGCCGTCGACGACTTGGGCTCGGTCCGGACGGTTACCGGACGGTCAGACGGCGAGCCACCCATTGCTCGCCATCTGCAAGCCCGCGCCTACGGTGGCCGGAAATCGGGATCGGAATCCCGGCGGCGGTTTGAGCGTAAGGACCGTTGCCTCACGCGATCGGCCGCCTCCTTAGCTAGCATTACTGCTTCGCAGAAGGAGGCGACCGCCTGCCACTCCTCCTCGCTCCGGAGCATGGCCTGAACCAAGGCCCGGCGCGAGAGATCACCGCCGCCGATTGCCCCCACGAGGTCACGGCGTTGCTCTGCCCAAGCGGGGCACACCTCCACCGTGTGCTCCACCGTGTCCTCCGGGTGGGCCACACAGTGGCGACACCCGGGCGTCGTTTCCGCACGAATCCGGTGCAGGAACCTCCCGAACTTACCGTGTCCGGTGAGGACCTGCGTCATGCGGAATGTGAGGACGCCGTGAGGTCTTTCCAACCACGCCTCAAAGAGGGGACTTACCGCCATGATTGTGGCGTGCCCAGCACGGGGTCGCGACAGTCGCTGTCGCCATTTCACCATGAGAACTCGCCGGAACTCTGTCCGCCATGCCGCGACTTGTTGCGGTAGCGGAGTTTCGCCCCGGCGTTGCATCTCCATGCGCCGTTCGTGCATGAGTGCAAGGACTGTTGCCTCCAGATCCCATGGTCGCTGGCCAGCAAGAAGGCTCGCCGCTTCGCGGGAAATCGTTCGGTATCCTCGTACCATCCGTATGGCCATGACCCTCTGGCACGCGTTCAGCCGGGCCGCCGGCTGCTTCCGCAGCCCCGGCGCCCACACCGGCGCGCCATAAAGGGCCATGGACCGAACGATCCCCGCGTAGAGCCTCCGGCAGGAGGCGTCTGGACCCCCAAGGTTGGGCAGGAGCCGCGAGAGAGCAGCCCCAGTCCGATTTAGTTTGGGAGCCAGACGTCGGAAATGCTCGTCGAAATCCCATCGGCTGTCGAGAACGAGTCCCAGGTACTTCATCGTTGACCCGACGCCGATGTGGACTCCTCCCACCGTTAGCCGGGAACCCGGTGGTGGCGCGTTCCGAGGGCCGTGAAAGCACATGGCCTCGGACTTGTGCAATGCCACCTCGAGTCCCAGCTCCTGGATCCTGCCAACGACTGTCGCGACCCCGCGTGTCGCTAGTTCGACCGCCGCCTGGTACGACTCTCCCTGCGCCAGGACCAGCGTGTCGTCTGCGTAGCAGACCACGCTTACCCCGTCAGGGAGGTCGCCGCGCAGCACGTAATCGTATCCGATGTTCCACAAGGGCGGCCCTAGTACCGATCCCTGTGGAACACCGCACGACATCTCTCGACGTTCCCACACCCCCTGGTGACCGGGGTAGGTTATGTACCTGTCTGACAGGTACGCCTCGACCACACGACAGAGGTAGTCGGGCATCCGGTGATACCGGAGTGCCCTCCCAATGCTACTCCAAGGCAGGGAGTTGAAGGCGTTGGCGATGTCCAGAGACACCGCCACGACACACCTGCCCTGGGCCACTGCATCCCCTGTCGTGAGAGCTCGCACGCACATGATGGCGTCCACCGTGGAGCGCCTCCTGCGAAAGCCGAACTGGCCGTCCGCCAGATCCGGCCCCACCCGTGTTAGGTGTGCGACGAGGCGGTCTGCAATTACTCTTTCAAAGAGCTTGCCCACCTCGTCGAGCAGCACAATGGGCCGGTACGCGGACGGAGAGTCCGCGGGGCGCCCCGGCTTCGCGATGAGGACCAGTTTCCCCGTCTTCCAGCGAAGTGGGAACTGGCCCCTCTCCATGCATGCGCTGAAGAGCCCTCTTAGTCGAGGCCCGAGAGCCTCCATGGCCAGGACCCATGCCTTCCCAGGCAAGCCGTCGGGTCCTGGGGCGGTATTTTTGGCACTCAGCCTTCGTACCGCCACTCTCATCTCTACCTCGGTCACCTCTGGAACGTTGTCGTCGTCGTCGCCATCGTGGTCCGCGTCGGACACCGCCGGTGGCGGAGCCATGGGCGGGGGAGAGTGTTCCCCTCGCGTGGGGAACAGAGTGCTCACCACACCCTCCACGAGCTGGGGCCGGAGACTCTGCGTCAGCGGGGGAGCCCAGGGGCGGAGTTTCTCCCGTACCAACTTGTACGGGCGTCCCCATGGGTCCCCGTTCAGAGTCCCCAGCCACACGTTGCGGGCCTCAAGTTTGGCCCGCCTTATCTCCGCTCGGAGGGTGCGCTTTGCCGCTCTGTACCCCTCATACAGCTCCGCCTCTCTGGCTTCCGCATCCGGTGGACGGATGCGGCGCCTGCGGTATCTGGCATACCGGCGTCGCGCGGCATTGCACGCGATGCGCAGTGCCGCAATCTCTGGCGACCACCAGTATACCTGGCGCTGAGCACGTCCTGGAGGGACTCGGGGCATTGCCGCGTCGCAAATTTGCGACATGGCCTCCCGGAACCACTCTGCCTCGACGTCTATGTCGACAGGCCTGTCCGGTGCTTGCACCCAGGCCTGTACCGTCGCGGCTTCCAGGAGGAGCTCCCGGTCCATCTGCCTCAGCGCCCACCGCGGACCACAAGGGTTCTGTCGGACCGGCGCAATCGAGGTTTGGGCGGAGACGTCGAACGGGATGTACCGGTGGTCCGAAAACGTCTCCACCCCCTCCATAACGCGCCAGTCGACGACACGCGGCGACAGAGCGGGGCTGGCGAACGAGATGTCCACCACTGAGTCACCCCGCATCCGCACACACGTGGGGACAGAACCCCGGTTTAGGACGACCAGGCCTGTCTCCAGAGCCCAGTCCTCCACCATCCGACCCCGCTGGTTCGTGAGCCGGGAACCCCAAGCCAAGTTCTTGGCATTGAAGTCCCCGCAAACGACCACGGGGAGGGAACCAAACCCAGCGACGACGGCTTTCAGCTCCATTAGGGAGATGTGAAGATCGCCGAGAGATCTGCTCGGGGACAGGTAGACGCCTACCACTGCAATGTCCCCGAACCGTGCCGCCACGCAACCCCGTCCCCTCGTGACGGCCTCGAGGGTCGGGGTACCGGCGGCGGCCGACGAAATTAGGGTCACCGAGCCGTCCAGGTCCCGCACCCAGTCTCCCCTGGGCAGGACATTGTACGGCTCGGAGACCACGGCGATATTGATCGACCACTGCGCCATGCTCTGGAGCAACAGATCCTGAGCGGGGGCGCAGTGGTTGATGTTCGCCTGGAGGAGACGTAATGGGGTCGTTATTGACAGTCCATTACAGTCTCCTCCCTAGCCCTCCGTGAGGGCCCTGCCGCGGCGGGTGCGGCGGCGACAGCGGTGGCAGCCAAGGAAGCGGCTGCGGCGGTGAGTACGTCCGGGTGGATGGGCCTCCGTACTTTGCCCTTGGCCTTGGCAGGGGGGTCGCAGGACCTGCCCCCAGCCCGGTGGTCGGCCGGCTTGCCTGCCGCCGCACATGCATAGCAGTGCGGCGTTGCACGGCATTCGACGGCCTTGTGACCGGCCTGACCGCACTGGTAGCAGCGGTCGCTGCGGTCCACCTCCGCGGCGCAATGGGCCCCCACGTGGTGCCCCACGTGGCAGCGGTAACACCGCAGAGGTCTGGGCTCCAGCAGTTTTACCTGCGCGGAGACCCAGCCCACCAAGAGCCTACGGCCTTCAGCCGTGATGGCTTTGGCCGCCGACACGGGGCAGCTGACCGTAACGGCCCGCATGCCCGTGCTGTCAGCACGGATGGTGCCAGCCCGCACTTGATCGGCCTGGCACCCTCCCGCCCTGACGACGGCGGCCACCACCTCGTCCACCCTGACGGAGTCATCCAGGCCCATGATGCGCACGTCTATGCACTTTGTGGGCCTGGACACTCGGACCTCCTCAGCGTCCATAGACGCCCTGATCCTTGCGGCCAGGGCGTCCGCGGCAGAGCCGCTGTCCGCACCAGGGACCTCCAATATTCGGGCCCCGGTTGCGGTGCGCCTCATTCGGAAGCCCTCAGTGGCTCCGAACTCGCTAAGGTGGCCCACCACCGCCTGCTTCGCCTTTTCCATGACGGCGTTGTACGTCACGCCCTTCTTTTCCGCAGCTGGCTGTAGTGTAATCACTACAGCTGCGGAATTCGGGGCGCGAAGTCTGGCCGCCATGGCCCGCTTCCGGCGCTGCTGTCGCCGCTCGCGCTTCTTCGCCGCTCTAGCCGCCTTGCCCGCCTTCCTGCTGGCGCCGACGACCGTCCATTCGGCGCCAGCCGAGGGTTCTTCGGGCAGGGGAGGCGGCAGGCGCGGCCCAGTCGCTGCCGCCGCAGCAGGACGTCCCGCCGGTTTAGCAGCAGGCACCGCTCTGCCTTTTGGGGAGGGGGTAGGCTTCCCCTGCCGCTGCTGCTGTTTGGCCGCCTGGACCAGCCTCGGAGGTTCCGACACCACCACGGCTCCGCGCCCAGTTTGCCCCGAGGGGCCCACCCTGGGCGCAGCTGCAGGGGCCGCGGCGGCGGCGGCGTACGATGCCGCCCTTTTCTGGCCGGCCGCAAGCGGGGGGCGCAGCACAATGCCCTCCAGGACAGCGAACTGCCGCTGGACCCGCTCTTGGAACTTTTGCTGCTGTTCCAGCTGCTGCTGCCGGAAGGCAGCCAGCTCCTGCCGCAGCAGGGTCAGCAGCTCGTTCTCCGCCTGGGGCAGGGGCTGGGACCGACTCTGCCCCTGCTTGCATACCCCTTTTGGCGCCACCTCATGGCCAGCGCCCCGGACACTGGCCAATTCTGCCTCGAGCCGCTCAACCCTCTTGTTGAGGGATTTCCTGAACGGCTCCAGGACGATACCCAGTGCCTCAGTGATGGAGGTCATGGCCTGGGAGATGGACCGCCTCTTGGCGACCCTCTCCCTCTTCTTGGCCACGCCCATTATGGCAGCTGCCACGACCGCCGTAAAACGGTTCAGCGCCTCCTCCATGCCTTCCGGCTCGCTGCCAGAAGGCTCCGGCTCTGAGGGGCTGACCTGGGCACTGCTTGCCCCGGGGTGGCGCCCCTCCCTGGCAATCTTAAGGGACCGCTGGGTCGCCTCCTCGGCGGTGGGCTTCCTCCCTTTCCCCGTCATTCGGCCCGCACCTCGTCCAGCAGTGGAGATCTTGCGGGCCGAAGCTCCACGCCCATCGTCGGAGGACGTCCTCCGGCTGTCCCCAGATATGGGGCGCTTTAGGAACAAGTTCCTCCTCTTCTTCCTGGAGGTGGCCTCATCCACCTCCATTCTCTCCGAGTTGAGCGAAGACGCGGCATCTGAGTCCGACGCCGTGTCTCCGCTCACCTCCCTGAGGCCGAAACGCCTGCCGGCCTCTGCAGGACCCACCGGCGCAGCGGACGTGCTGGGAACAGGTCCCAGGGACTCCACGCTGCCAGTGGGTGAGCCACCCTGGCTCTTTGCGTCCACGAAGGACGGTAACAGGTCCTTTTGGGACCTGACGCGCTCTTTGCCCCCCCCAGAATACGAGGGGCAGCCCGAGCTCTGCTCGGGGAGGGATTCTCCACCTGCGGTGCAGGCGGTACCCTCCTGGGGTAATAAATTTTTTAGAGTCGCGTCCATAGTGGTGCTGAACACAGCTTTGCCTTTTTTGTGGGGTGGGGTCCCCAATAACCACGTTCGCCATCGTGGTCACGTCTGATAAGCAGACGCATACCCGAGGCGAACCCACTCTCTCAAAACCACTGTCCAAAAACACCAACAGCTGTTGGTGCCGATGCTTCTGGACAGTGCACCCTCCGTGGCGGTCCGTCTGGACTCCGCCTGTGTGTTCCTCTTGGTCTGGTCTCTCGCTTGAGGCCTTCCGGCATGAGTAGCTCTACCGGCATAGCCCTCAAGGTCATAGAGACACGCAAGCCCCACCACGACGACAACGTGGGAACACGGTCGGTGGGGGTCCTCTGACATCTCAAAACAATTGACGTCGTGCAAAAGTGAAAATATTATTTTCCGAAAAACGATTTAGTTACCTTGTTTGTTGTCGAAATCGAACTGCCATAACCTATTAGAATATTATAGAATCAGGGTTATTTAGCAGAGTGAGCAGATTAACAAACAACACAGCTTGTATCACAGGCGTATATTTCTTACTGACAATTACACAAATAACAAGTACCTTAGCAACGCTTATCTCATCGACATGATGTTGCATTGCTGTAAAGAGATCCTATCTCCATCATTATCCCTAAAGCATTAGGTTCAAAGTTGATTGGAAACATTTAAAAATTTCTTTAAATGATTTTAAACCATAAAATGTTGAAGGTTAAGTTCAAAATCGAATGAGAAAATTTGACTGGTGGCCGTCTTACGGTTTTTCGATCAGGTCACGTGTCCTGACGCGAGTTTAAGATTTTATACCCATTACAGAAAAAGTGCTCAACGCCGCTAAAGAAGTTTTCACTTCAAAAATGTTATAAAAGAAGAACGATGGCGTACCAATAATAAGACAACGTTTGCCGTTTAGTATCTAGTATAAAGGGAATTTCCGAGGAAGAACGGTCCAAAAATAATCGGTGCAAAATTTATGGCGACAGGTCGAATTTAGATCGGATATAGGTACTGCAGATACGTCCATACAAGTAATAGTGCCTCCTTTGCTAGGTCAGACCATGTTTCCTAAATTCAGTTTCGGAGCAAATCCCAAGCGCTTACACAAATAACATCGTACGGTGCAATCTGGTGTTGATAGGTCTTGCATATCTCTGCACCTGAATAAAATCCTTTAGAACGCAACATTCCCAAGGTTTAGCGTATGAATATTCATCAAAACCCAACGTACGGTCAACAGCTTGCAAAATTTCAGTATCCAAAAAGTAAAAACTTCAATACAGTTTGGCTATAAATCCAGTTTTAAACCATTTTCGGTTAGTGTCAATACCCAGTTATCGTATATGGAGTATTTTATAGGTGTTATAGTATCTGATGACAGCTTTACAACGGGCGTGGATTTTATTTAGTGGCGATTTTGAGTGGCGTTTCAAGTTTATGGATAGCCGTGATAAAATGAAGTTTTAAAGTCGTTCGATGGATATTTTATCGTCGTTTGGTACTTTGATGATATAATGTTGGTTAATATCTTCGATGATTAGTGGATCGGGGATTTGTTATGAGTTATTAATATCGAGAGTTGATTTTACGATTTCATCTTTGTAACTAGTGTTTTGTGCTTTCAATGAGGATCAATCAAATATTTTTACTGAGTACATTCTATGTGTAATAATTTTCTGAGCATTTAATTTTTTAAATTATTAAAATTCGTGAAGATTTGGCGGAATTATTAAAGATTTTCTAAATTGTTACTTGGAAACGCGTCTGTCATGGATCCGTACGACGAACGGCTTGATCGTATTCATTCGCCGGCGGAGACCGATCATGACAGATGACGTCACAGCGAGTCGCTTCATTCTCCGGCGCGTTTCTGGAACTAATACACTAAAATTGCTGAATCTTCGTCATTTTTGGTCCGACTTAAATAATTTCTTCACAGTATTTACTATTTTTTTTGACGATATAAGTCTGCATACTCCACAAATATCAAGACTGATTCTCATTTACCATACTTGACGATATTTTAAAAAGATTTATTTTTTAAGTTTAATAATATTTATAATTCCAAATACGCGGTAATTATTAATTACATTTAAGGATTGGATGATTTAAACATACTGTATTCATGACTCCACAAAGCATATTTTATTAATAATTGTCCCAATTAAAACAAAAAGAACTAATTGCGCATTGGTGACAGCTGGCGTCATGGTAAACATCCATCACAGCGGGCGGACGGCAAGTTATTAAATGAAAGTGCAAAAAAACAGTGATGGATTGCAAATTGTGCTCCTGTGAAAATTAATCTGTATTATTGTCTGGTAAATTCGAAATAATTTAATTTGCGTCCTTTTTAACAATATTAATATTCATATCTGATAATATCTTGTACTTCTCAATTTCATTTGATTTCGTTTGAAAGTACATAATTATAAGGCTAAAATTTTATACTGAAGTCTGTTTCCTGAATACTACGATCTACGGGTTTTAAAGTCAAGACCGGGTAGGTTACTTCTAGGCAAACATCCATCTCCATCTATCGTCGACCACAAATTATTGCTTACCATCAGGTAAGATTAAGTGGTCAAACATGTAAATATACTCGTATATTGTAGTTTCAAATTAATATTATATCTATAAAGTAACACAGAATTCTGATATGTTTATGTACTAAGTAAATATTTTATAGATCATTAAGATGTTATTAAAAAAAAAACTGGGTAAGTGCGAGTCGCACTCGCACCCTGAGGGTTTTGGTACAAATTTACCTATGTAAAAAGTTCAATTCCCGAACCGAGTCTCGAAGATTTTTCAGAATCACAAAATTTGTTATATATATATAAATTTAAATAAAAAATATATAAATAACAAATTTACCGTTTTTAGATTGATTCCTTTATCTTTACCTTGCTTCATGCCAAATTTTAGGATTAGGATTCTGGGTCAACGGGAAGTATCTTATGAATTTTGATTCCCTTGAGGGTCAAAATACAGGTTTTTTTTACGGCCGTATCTTTTTTGTTCGTTAACTTAGAAGTTTGATTTTTTCACAGTTTTAAGGGACCGCAGACTTGAGTATATAGTTTTAATTTCAACTCGATATGTTTAGGCATTCTTGAGATAAAGGGTCTTGACAGACAGACCGACGCACAACAAAGTGATCCTATAAGGGTTTCGTTTATTTTCCTTTTGAGGTACGGAACCCTAAAAAAAAACTAAATACAAATTTACATTCTGAATACAGCGATAATAACATAGAACACAAAGAGACAAAAGTCGTTAACGATCAACTTGAAATTAAAAGAACAAAGACGAATTCCAACAACGCCAAAAGCCGATGATAAGTCAAAGAATGTCTGAATAATAAAGTGTGATCATGTGGAAGGAATAAGTGGGAGGCGACTACTTAAGATCAATTAACAATTTACAGCTGAAAATGTAAGTGATGGCTCTCGGCTCTTGGGAACACTCCAATAATACGATATTTCCACATTGATATTGGATTCCCTTTTCAAAAGGTCGGTGGGTACTTATAATTTGACAAGCTATTAGGGTACATGATTGTGAACGTATCATATTCTATTAAATCTGATTCTTTCATGATCATGTTCCCTTTTGTCTTTAAAAGAATATACTGTTACAATAAGATAACAGTAAACTGAGATCAAACTACGTATAGCACAAAATGTATACGCTTTAAGTTTATGTTAACGTATTTTGATATAATCCACCATGAAATATCTCCACACAAGCGTGACGATACAACAAGAAAACCACAAAATCACCAACTATTCAATTTACTCCAACTATTATTAATGGATTCAACAACAATGCCAACATAAATTTGCAACAAACTATGAACCAAGGACATTGGAAACTTGGTTAATCAGTGTTGGACACTACGCAGACCGCGGAGACAAAGTTTCAGACACAAAAACATGGTCTCGACACTCAATTTGTAGCGACTTTGGTTCAGTAGCAGCACTGGATAGGCAGGTTTGTAAAGGAATGTAAGCTTTGGTATGAACTTCTCTTCCTTGATTTGGTGTTCATACATTTCACATATTGAAATTTAAGCTTCAAATAATAAAATAAATTTAAATTCAAGCTTAACTTTGAGCCATTAAGAATCATATTCATCATTTAGTCAAAAACCCACTGATACCATATGTATCCCAAACAATACAACATGGTCGATGCGTTATATGCTTCCTGCCAACCAGCGGATTTCCGCAAACTTCATCAAGCTATCATATCTTCATAGCATATATAATTAGAGTTCTAGCCATATCCTTCATATCCTTAATGACAATACTTCCCCAATTCATCTCAACTCCTTCATCGTTTACCGAAGTGATATAACATTCTGTAACAACAGCATCTGCTCCAAACAAGTCAGGAACAGCTACAAACCGCGGCATGTTGGAATTACTACCTGCCATTGAGTTACGTGACACGAATATGTTAACACACTTACAAACGCATTTCGATTTAAATTTTGGGTGTTTGGAAACGTGACGTACATTAGTTTGTTGATCTTTTCTTTCATGGAATTTTTTGGGATAAAAAGATGCTTAGCATATAGCAATCAGCGATCTTCCTATAATTTTTTTAATTTGTAATCGGATGAATGCTTGTACTTTTTTTTAAATTTTTTTCTCATTGTGTCATTTATAAAAAAATATTGTGCATTAGGTGGAACAAAGAGTCTGAACGGTACAATTAGATAAATTTTAACTGGTAATTTTAGATGGTCTCTGCAGAGAACATTTCAGACTTTTATTAAAAAGTCTAAAGAAAACAGAAAATATACATTATTTTATTTTCTGCTTTCGAACAAATAGCACTCATGCGCTGCAGCTGAAAATAAGCGTCAGGTCGCCTTGTGTTACCATTTGGCCTTTTGCTGAGCTGAGGCCCTTTTGGCATTAACCGGTGTACTTTTTGTTTAATTCCGTTTTGTAATACCAATAAACTCAATTTTCTTTCTTTCTAACAATACTGCTTTCAAACTAATTTACCACTGCTTACAACTTTGTGTTCTTTTATTTTTAGCTCACATCAAACTCACACACACACACAAATTACCGTAGTTTAATTAAGAACTTCATGTGCCAAATAAGTCTGCGACTGCTGTAAAAACCTCCAACTGAAAAAATGTACATCATCGTCATCGGTGATGCTTCAAACGAGTTCCAACCCCTTTAGTCATCTCCTTGAGGCGCGCGTGGAACAATACGCGCCGTCGACGACTTCGGCTCGGTCCGGACGGTTACCGGACGGTCAGACGGCGAGCCACCCATAGCTCGCCGTCTGCAAGCCCGCGCCTACGGTGGCCGGAAATCGGGATCGGAATCCCGGCGGCGGTTGGAGCGTAAGGACCGTTGCCTCACGCGATCGGCCGCCTCCTTAGCTAGCATTACTGCTTCGCAGAAGGAGGCGACCGCCTGCCACTCCTCCTGGCTCCGGAGCATGGCCTGAACCAAGGCCCGGCGCGAGAGATACACACACACACACAGACACTATCTCCCGCTCCGCCCAAGAGCGGGGATGTCATTAGGATGATTTTCCCACCCAATAAAAAAAAAACCCCTTTAGTCAAGTTTAATTTCGATTCTTTTTTCGTTGATCGCCTCGAGTCGGCCACGCCTCCAATTTCTTTGTTCTGACCATGTGACTGAGCCTTGAGATGACGTCAGAATAAAGGAATCGGAGGCGTGCCTTTTAAGTTGTGTCGTTTCCATATTTCCCGGCAATTTTGTATTTGGAACTGTTCTATTCGAGTTTTAAAACCAAAACTCTACGGTCTAACACCTCTACGGTCTGGATTAGTTTTGCCGCGTTTTTTATACTGCGTACATCGAAGTACTGAAATAATTTATCTGCGGTCTTCCCGTCCAAATATAATTAAGGTGTCTTCAAAGCTACAGTGAATAAGCTCTTGTTATACTAGTAAGCTTCATCATCAAAGATTGCATCAAGCTACTTACTATTAGGTAGGATTGCAGTCAAGCATTAGTTTATATCATTTAAATAAAAAAAAACATCAGAAGAGAAATCAAAGAGTTGGAATTCGACTCGATACTCTCTTATTACTGAGATAGGAGGTGTTTGTAGTTAAGTAATGAAAACTGCACGAGCCGGTCTCCAAAGTGAAGCAATGCTTTTCGATCTCGATCTATGGATGGATTACTATCATAACAATATACTAAGATACACTTCAAGCTGTTGGTTTTGGGTGATATTTGTAGATCTTTAATATCCGTTGCGGCTTAGCCTGAAAATTTGACACCAGTCTTGCCAAAGGTTTTCGTGCTAACCAGCCACTCAGTTGTAGAAGCTAGATAGGTTGTTCCCTTTAAAATACTAATATCCAGCTGTATTCAGTTTAATTACACGCGATCCCAATTTAGTTGGCAAAAGGTTGAGCAAACTAATGTAAAAAACAGGGCTAGTGCGAGTCAGAGTTGTGCACTGAGGGTTCCGCACAAACTTACCCATGAAAACAGTTCCTTTCCCGAATTGAGTTACGAAGGTTTATCCGAAGTGTAAAAAAAGTTTTTTTATGACGTAACTACAAATTTACACTTTTATACAATAAAAACTTGCTGTATGGCAAATTTAAGGATTATGTGTCAACGGGAAGTTCCCTATGAATTTTGATCCCATTGAGAGTGTAGAAATGTACGTTTTTTTTTAATTGATATATCGGATCGCAGTCAAGCACTGGTTGCTTGACTGCGACCCCACCTGATAGGACATAAACGGCCGTATCTTTTTTCCGTTAACTTAGAAGTTTGATTTTTTCACAGCTTCAAGGGACCGCAGACTTGAGTATACGGTTTTCAACTTGATGCATCCACGCGTTTCTGAGATAAAAAATATAACAACATAAAGAAGACTAACATTTTTTGCTTCTGGCCTTATAATGTTCCCACTGTTGGGACTCAGGCTTCCTCTCTAGGAGAGGGAATGGGCCGTAATCCACCACGCGGGCCCAGCGCGGGTTGGTAGATGTCATATGTTTTCGAATTTTTGGTTCTAGGACATGCCGGTTTCCTCACGATGTTTTCTTTCAACGTTTTGAGAGCAGTGGTGATGAAGTAAATTACACAAAGTAATGTGCCTGGCTGAGTTTGAATCCACAACCTACAACTCGTCAGTCGGGGCCGTTACCACTCAGCCACCACTGCTCACTTGGTCGGTTCTAGTATCATCAAATAAACCACTCCCTTAATTAATCCGATAAGCCTTAATTTTCCTGATACAATAATCTTGTCACCCCCGTGAAATTGTCGACTCATCTGAAACACAATTTATTTCATTCAAAGGAAATTAATTTAGCCGATGTTTGTAAAGTCTTCACGTTCGTAAACTGCCCTATTGAATAAACAATTGACATAGGCTATGAGACGGAGTGCTATGAACTTATTCCATCTTTTAATATTAGATCTATAGATATATTTCAGATTATACGTTCACTTAGTTTTTTCTCTTGGGCGGAGCGAGAAAAAGTGTCAGACTTTTACTGATTTAAAACCCATTCTGTTCCTTAGTTGCCTTTCATACCAAGACCGAGTCTTCCTTTCAGAAGCAGACCCTTGCTTGCCCAGCTTCCACCCTGCTGGGCCCCTACAGTTTGCTGAAATGTCTTTGAGGCGCGCGTGGGACAGTACGCGTCGTGGGGTCTGGGTGTCAGTGGCTGGTACATGAGGATGTCCGTTCCCTCGCCCGTACGGCCGTCTCCTTCACTAGCATTACTGCTTCGCAGAAAGAGGCAACTCCCACACATTCCCCTTTGATCTTCCAGCCCTGGGTGATACGGTATTTGGGGTCGGTGCAACACGTTTTCTTCATCAATTGGTACGGTTATTTGTCGTCTCTCGTATAATACACCCAATTATTCAATTTTAAAGTCTTCGTGATAATTCCATGCGTTTCATTCAAATGCTGGATAAATTTTGTCCAAAATAACCAGCTTTTCGTGCAGTATTTATGATTATTTTTATGTTGTAGAAAAACCTGCACTCTAGCTGCTTGACTATTATCATTTATTGATCGCGCACAATCGTCGTTTCAACGTTAATAATTTATTAATGATGTTTATTTAGTTAAGTTGTTGAACACAACAATAGAGTCCAAGGGTATTGTAGTAAACATAATATTATTACTTACAATGCTGTTCCTAAGAGATAGGATTCTGAAATGTATTTATTATTTACTAGCTTTTACCAGGATTCAAACAGCCCAGTCTGGAAAAGACTGGGCATCTTTGGAGGAGGCCTTCACCTGTAGAGGGGTTCTAAAGATATATGAGGTGTTAAAAAAATCAGCTGCTCCATACATTTATGTGCGCATAAGTCGTCAAAATGTATGGAGCAGCTGATTTTTTTTTTCGCGATTTCAGGTTTGGTCCCATAGTAAAAGTTGTTCATAATGAGGAGTACAATGTCCCCTCGAAATTCTTAAAGTTAATTTTTTAACACCTTATATGGTATTCTTTAGAGTTAAGATAAATCTAACAGTTGAGGTATTTAGAAATAAAATTAGAATTAGGACACACTACCATACAGGTAGATATAAAAGTACTAACACGTTTTTTTTTTTTAAGTGTGGAAATCATGTAATGACTTCTCGCACTATGGGCGGAGCGGCATGGCGTGTCAGACTTTTACTGAATAAAACTACACCTGTGTCCTTCAGTTGCCTTTTGCGTTCTTGGACTACGGGTTTCCTTTTTAGAAATCCTCCGTGGTCCTAGCTAGCGGGCATCGGCCCTGCGGGGCCCCTAAAGTTTACTGACATCTCCTTGAGGAGCTCGTGGATCACCACGCGCTGTTGACGTTGTTGTAGTACTAACACGTAGTTTAAGATTTACTATTGTAAGTTAATTTAGTTTGCAAGATATATAAGGCTTTTTTATTTTTATTTATTTGTAGCTTCTACCAATGTCTTTGCCTTTGGTAAAGTAAAAAATTGCTTAAAGTGCACATACTCCCGGGACAAAGTATTCTATGTGCTGTTTCAGGACATGCTCTACCCGTGCGCTAAATTTCATACAAATCTTATAAACATAGCTTGAGAGCACACACACATACACTTACAAACACACACACACACACATTCATACATTCTATTTTATAATTTTAATGTTATGATATCAATTTTTACATGACTGTGCGATGTTAAGGAGTGTTATTAACAACTTATGTAATCAATAACGCAATCATAGATATATATTTAAACATATAAGCTTGCAAAAATGACGATTGAAATAATAAAATTATATTTTAGTTGTCATTAATATTTTTACGGTTATTCTAAGAGCTCAATTTAATTCTGGAACGATTCCGGCAATCCGCCGGTAATAACCGTAACATATTTATATCCATTTCATTGGATCATAAAAGGCAACATACCAATATCCTTCTTAGAACTAGCAGGGTTACCATGACGTTCAAAGTAAGATTTTTTCATTCTTATTTTAGTGGGGGTAAGAGACAGAGCTATACAGGTTGTCTAGCGCCATCTCTTACCCACACTGGAAATAACAATGAAATAATCTTACTTTAAACGTCATGGTACAGGTCTAGGTTGACCTAAATGTATGGAAACTAAATTCTATAATCTTTGCTTCATATATTTGAAAAATTTGTTTGTAACGTTAATAATGAAAACTTTGTTAAATTTATCAACCGCCTTATCAGGCTTTTCACCGCCGTGTCCTCGTGGGAGCGATCAGCGGCAACGATCGACGAACGAACGGCCTTGGTACAGGCCACGGTCCGAAGCGAGGAGGAGTGGCAGGCGGTCGCCTCCTTCTGAGAAGCAGTAATGCTAGCAAAGGAGGAGGCCGCACGTACTCTCGCGAGGGAGTGGCCCTCACACCCCAGGGGATCCCGATCCCGATTTCCGACCACCGAAGGCGCGGGCTTACGGACGGCGAGCAATGGGTAGCTCGCCGTCTGACCGTCCGGTAACCGTCCGGACCGAGCCCATGTCGTCAACAGCGCGTATTGTTCCATGCGCGCCTCAAGGAGATGTCAGCAAACCGTAGGGACACAGAAGGCCCGAAGCCTACTGGGGCCACCAGTGTGAAAGTGAAACCCGGCGCCCTTGGACCAAGGCAAAGAAGGAATGTCATTGGATGATTTTCCCGCCTAAAAAAGGGGGGGAAGTGTGCAAAGGCAGCGGGAATTTTCAAAACAGTTACCACGGCCCTGGAATGTAAAGAGCAAATGAAGAAACTCAGGTGGATCTTGGTCAGTAAAAACAAACAGAATAGAAGGAGTAAGATACTCATATAATTCCTTCCACGCAGGCAATACAACATAGCAGCAAAAACAAAATAAAAAAAGAAAGTACAGAAATACAAACAGTTGCGCTGAGCGTGCCCGAACTGAAAGGGTCTCCAAATCAACAATTGCTTAACATTGTACCCAATAGCAAAACAAAAAAAAAGATCTTTCCATTTCAAATACCTTGCAGAATTAGTTCAATAGAAAACAGAAAAGAAACCGACTAATTATAACCTACTTTTCGTTTTAAGATACAGTTAATGAGGTAGTTCTAGATAAGCTGACAATTCAGTAACACATAACACTAATGCTAACACTTAAGAATTTTGGCCACCTTAAAAGATAATAGTCTCTGATTAGCGGCTATCTTTCTTTATCTTTTTCACAATTAGAAAGGCACTTGTGTTAATGAGGGTTTATCTAACCATTTTCTATACAATTTGTATAAAAGCAGTCAAATAAGAGCAGTGGTAGCTGAGTGGTAACGGCCCCGACTTACGAGTTGTAGGTCGTGGATTCAAACCCAGCCAGGCGCATTACTTTGTGTAATTTATTTCATCACCACTGCACTTAAAACGGTGAAAGAAAACATCGTGAGGAAACCGGCATATCCTAGAACCAAATATTCGAAGACATGTGACATCAACCAACCCGCACTGGGCCCGCGTGGTGGATTACGACCCATTCCCTCTCCTAGAGAGGAGGCCTGAGTCCCAGCAGTGGGAACATTATAAGGCCGAGTATGCTATACAATTTGTATATGCTATTAAATACCATCATCATCATCTTCCTGCCCTTGTCCCATCTTATTTGGGGTCGGCGCAACACGTTTTTTTCTTCCATTCTATCCTGTCAACCGTCATACTATCACTAACTTCCTTTTCTTTCATATCACTGTTCACACAATCCATCCATCTTTTCTTTGGCCTCCCTCTCCCTTTATATGCTATTAAATACCATGAAACTTTAATTTTACAAGAGAAAAAGGCTCTGTGACCTTGCTTGTGTGAAGGTTACTTCCTAAAACTCAATTTTACATTTTCTTTTACTGCATTTCGAATTTTTTTAATTCTGCCATTTCTTTTCTAAAGTTATCGGGAAACGATAGCTTTTGAGCGATAAGACAGTCCGTTGTTTCACCTAATTTTGTAGTTTTAAGAGTTCTTATTTTTTTATGGTGTACAATGATGAATATTGTATCAATCCATGTCGATGTTCTTTAAGTACGTCTACAGCGAAATACCACTTACTGATTAATCACGAAATCTCAGAAACTATAATGCTAGCAAAGGAGGCGGCCGATCGCGTGAGGCAACGGTCCTCACGCCTTGACCGCCGCCGGGATTCCGATCCCGATTTCCGGCCACTATAGGCGCGGGCTTGCGGACGGCGAGCAATGGGTGGCTCGCCGTCCGGCCGTCCGGTAACCGTCCGGACCGAGCCCAAGTCGTCGACGGCGCGTATTGTTCCACGCGCGCCTCAAGGAGATGTCAGCAAATCATAGGGCCCAAATGGGTCGAAGCCTACTGGGGCCACGGGTAGTGTGAAAGCGAAACCCGGGGCCCTGGGACGAAGGCAACGAAGGAACAGGAATGGGTTTTTAGTCAGTAAAAGTCTGAAACTATCTCCCACTCCGCCCAAGAGCGGGATTTGTCATAAGATGATTTTCCCATCCAATATGAAAAAAAAAAACCCCTAGAAACTTAAAATTTGGCAGGTAGATTCCTTAAAGGGTGTAGACATCTGCTAAAAACTGATGTTGCGAAACTCCACCCCTAAGGGGTAAAACGGGGGTTGGAAGTTTGTATGGAGAAATCGACGTTTTCGGGGGCAAAGCCGCTTGCAGAAGCTAGTTGTAAAAATAAAACGACATTCTCGCTGAGTGGTCTCACAGGCAAATGTTTTGCGGTGATATTTTCAGGTCTCTAAGTTATGTTCAGTTGCATTAAATTTCTTGTATCTGTGAGTAGATGTTAAATGATGCAATTTCAAGTTTAAAAGTTTGTGGTAAATGAGGAAAATGTATCTGAACATGTTGATAGATTTGTGTAACTTTCTTTTTTAAAGCTATTTGAAGTTTTATTACTTACATGTTTAAGTTTAATTTTTGACAAAAAAATTATTTAGACGTGGATGGTGTACACTCATCATCGTCATCATCATTTCAGCCGAAGGACGTCCACTGTTGGACAAAGGCTTTCCCCAAGTGTCGCCACAACGAACAGACACTACTCAATTTATTTATAATACAATACAGTTTGCCTGAGTTTCGACTTCTAACAAAGATTTGAAATCTTGAGTCCTTTTATCAAGAGGCAAAGCCGTGAGTCGAACAGAATTGCTTACTCGTTTTATTTTTGAGATAAGCACTGAGTAAGTACTTTTGAAAAATCTAAGGAAAGGATAGTCACGTAAGAGTAGCTAAAATAGCTAGCAACTAGCACTCAATATAGAAAATCGTAAAATGCTGCACCAACAAGAACATATCTGCTCTTAAATTGAAGAAGAATAAAATTGCTATTGTTGTATTGTGTTGTATCTGCTCGGCAAAAAAATAAAATATAAAGTAATTTTGATACAACAAAAATTCTTTTTCCACCTCATCCCAAACAAAATACCACCCAAAGTCACGCATAAATTGTGTCTACCCAACCAACAAGACATAAATAAAATAAAAAAACAGGGTAAGTGCGAGTCGGAGTCGCGCACTAAGGGTTTCGCACAAACTTACCTATGCAAACAGTTCGATTCCTGAATTGAGTTACGAAGATCTTTCCGAATTGTAAAAAAGTTTTTTTTGTGATGTAACTAAAAATTTACAGTTTTATGATTTATTCCTATATCTATTTAATTTAAAGGCTTATTTTATGCCAGATTTCAGGATTCTGGAACAACGGGAAGTACCCTGTGAATTTTGATTCCTTTGAGAGTGTTGAAATGTACGTTTTTTGCAACATAAACGGCCGTATCTTTTTATTCGTTAACTTAGAAGTCTGATTTTTTTCACAGACCTAAGAGACCGCATACTTTAGTGTATGCTTTTAATTTCAACTCGATACCTTCACACGTTCCCAAGATAAAGGGTCTTGACAGACAGAGAGACAGACAGACGGACAACAAAGTGATCGTATAAGGGTTCCATTTTTTCCTTTTGAGGTAGGGAACCCTAAAAATTAATATTTTCAGATCGTAAACATAAGAGGTTCTTCTACATACGACTATAATAGATTTGGCGTAATATTCAGGCGGGACTTATTTTTGGGCCTTCACCTTCGAACAGAGGTTGACCTTGGAGACGGCCTTTGATTGATTTAGGTCTGTTACGCGGCAGACAGATACAGATTTATATTTGGCTCCATGCTGAAGTAAGAGGAATCGGGAATTTTGCGGTGAATCTTTTAAGTGATGGCAGATATTCCTGTTATTTTTTGTGATAAACTATGTTGCTTTCAATTAGCGGAAGTGGTTCGTAAATCAATCAATTAATCATTTGCTATCGTAGTATACTACTGGAAAAACTCCTCGTTTTCCACATTCAGTCTATTTCAGACCACTTTGTAAGTTTTTTTTATTATTTTGGAATGGGAAATCGTCCAATGAATCATCATCTCTAGCTCTAAGTTGGCCCACGGGGTTGGGCATGCCATAATTATGGCGGTAAATCCCCTCTTTGATGAGTGCCTAGATAGACATCGCGGTATCCTCACCATCCTGATACAGGTCCTCACCGGACATGATAAGTTCGTGGCGTTTCTGCACCGGATTCGTGCGGAAGAAACACCTGGGTTTCTCTATTGTATGGACCACCCGGAAGTCCGCTTGGGCGGAGCACCACCGTGAACTCATGGGGGTGATCAGCAGAGTCGAAGCCTACTGGGCTACGGACTGCGCGAAAGAAATCCTCGGGGCCCTGGAACGAAGGCAAAGAAGGAAAAGAGGTGGGTTTTAGACAGTAAAAGTCTGACACGCTCTCCCGTACTGCCTTAGACCGGGAGAAGTCATATGATGATTTGCCACCTAAAAAAGCTACTCATTGCTCGTCGCCCGCAAGTCCGTGTCTATGGTGGCCGGTGATCACCCTACGACTCCTGACATCCGAAGCGTTACCTGTTTCGTTAACCGGCGAGAAGTCACCCGAAAAAAAAAGAAAAAAATATTGCTTCAAACCATGGCCTGAACCAGGGCTGTAGATTGCCTTCACGAAGACACGTTGGTACTCTGTCCAAGCGAAGTATGTTCCACGGTGTCCTTAACCTTTATAAGTACGTAAGTGTTTTTAGTTTTGGTGAGATTATGTGAGCAAAGCGCGGTTATGGCTCTTAGGCTTGTCTGCTCCATTGACTATCAGTCCTCGACAAATGCATATGGCGGGCTCACTGCTACTGTAGGTTGTAAAACCTGCAAGTATATCGGTGAATGGGGTTCTTTTACAGATAAATGATTATCTTACTTGGATCGTATTCTTTGAAGGAACCTCGAAGAAACTTCTATTTTCAGAATCATCTTGGTTCGGAAGTTGTAAGTGCATCGAATAAAATGGAAAACTTATAAGTGATACAGTTTTACTTTTAGCTATCTATCCAAAAGATTTTGTTAACCCAATGTTCTAGTGCCTCACCTTACCAAAGGCATCTCAAAAATAGGATTTGAAAGTGCTAAAACCATTTGTGTTTCATACGGTAAGATTATGGCTTGCATTTGTACCTCAGGGCTTTTCTGTCTTCAGCAGCATTATACATCCCGTGTAACAAAAATAAACAATAGATCTGGATCTCCCGAAATTTTTTGCTTGAATATTCGGCTTCAAGATATTTTTATACATTTTAAACTGACTAATAATAGCTTTAGCATAACTTAGGGACTAAAGAAAACTTCATCATAAACTCTGCAACTTTGAAAGACTTTGAAGCTTTTTCATTAAGTTACCATTAATAATTGACTTGCTCCTTCCATCTGTCCTTTATCCATCTCCTTCAACTCTCAAAATAGTTATTTCTCGCAGAAACAATAAAACAAACAAAGCTAGAAAAACACAATATCCTTCCTAATCCTGTCCACTCCACACTGTATGAGAAAGAAATCCCACTCAAACAAAAAAATATCTGTAACGCAATAACGAACAATCTCTCACAAACGAAGCACGTAGTTGACAGACAGACATAATTATTATAATATTATTAATGGCGGCTGTACGTGACGTCACACGGCAGTGAGTTAGTTTGCGGCCAGGTTGGGACTAGTGGAGGGCTTTTGTGCTGGAAATAAAAAGTGACTGGAACTAGGTGATGTGGCGACGTTTAGGCGTGATTTTCTGCATGGTTTTTATATCTACGTGATCATTATTATCTATCTATTTTATCTCTAGGTGTGCAGAAGATGGTTAATCGTCGTGTTGAGGATGTTCGAATAGAAAGAATTGATGTTGAAGATATACTTTGTTTTTAATTTTCCTATTATAATTGGTAACTTCTTAACCTATGATAAAATCATTAGACCCAAAGCGAACGGCGTTCGCTTGGGGTCTAATGAGAATGAAGAGTAGTTGTTAGTTTTTGGTTTTAATCGAGCATTTAAAACCTAAATCGGGTTGGCCTTCATCGCGCGTCCCCCGCCCTCGGTTATATCTTCCACGTCAGCGTCGGCAGTCACGCTATCGCCTGACGTGTCCGCTTGATGGCGCCAGTTGTTCGTAAACACTAGGGTTACAAAAATTTTCATCAACTTCTTCTTGCGCTTGCCCTATGTTACTTGGGTTCGCGGTCGGCGCTACATTTTTTTTCTTCCATTCTGTCATATCTACTTTTTCTTTCATACCACTCCTCACACAATCCATACTTTGTTTTGCCAACTGTTTTATTAACATGCGTTTCATTACCATGTCTCATTACCAAAACAAACGATTCTGTTTCAACTTTACAGTCACTGACACCACTTTCAAACTTTCTCAGAAATTATGAAATAGGAAGCATTCTAATAAGATAAAAAAAAAACATCTAAAATCAAAAGGTTTGTACGTAAGAGTTTAAGTATTTCTTAAGAAAGCAGAGAATGTCACAGATTTCGTTTAAGCAATATAGATTCTAAAGTATTTTTACTATGTAGTCATATCTTATATTCACATACTTGCTTTGACCAATCTAAATACAGACACAGCTTGAAAATATATTTACAATGGATACCTAACATAGATGTCCCGGCATCAAATAAAAGGCTGCCTTTTCAAAGTATATGACAAATTGTGACAAGAGTTGGGACTAGCTGTTTCATTACCGACGTTTCTCGACGAATAAAGAATGAGTTATGTGACATATCTCTGAGGAGGGCTTGTGAAATATTTAGGTTTTCATGATATACTGCTTCAGTAGTGGCATGAATATTTTTGAGGTGTTTTAGATACCTTTGTGGACTTGTAAGAGCAAATTTAGTGCACCGAGATTTGACGCCATTTGCTTTCAAATTGTAGCTTTATATTTAACATATTATTTCTGAGAAATCATCGTCATTATTCCAGCCGAAAGACGTTTACTGTTAGACATAGGCCTCCTTCAAATGTTGCCATGAACGGTCCAGTGTATTTCAGATCCATCAGATTTCTGTGACCCTCACTAGGTCATCGGTCCACCTTGTGGGAGGCTTTCCAACCAGAGACCTCATCGAACATATTTTCTGTGTGCAATGTGCCGTACTAAGAAATGCTAGCGTAATAGTTATAATAATCATATTGGGCCGAAAATGAACCACAGGTCCGCTGTCATAGCAAAGCAGCTAGATTCAGCTCTTTCAGAGAAACAAAACATTGAGTCAAATGTCATGGGACATTGTGAATTTTACATAAAGTTCATGAAATAGATAACTAATACTAAATAAAGGACTTTTCATTAATAGCGGCCAACTCGAGATAAATTTTCACAGAACTACTCTTACGTGATTTTGACGTTTATCTTTCTCTAGATATTTTGGAAACACAGATATCTTGTGGATAATATGCTCATAAATTAAAAATATTTAAAAAAAAATCCATAAAAACCTTGCACATTTAATCGAAATTCTGAAAGACGAAATTTTTTTCCGAAAACTTTCAGGATTAAAAAAAAAAACATAATTTCTAGAACAACTTTTGTGAAATATGCACCTAAATTACCGAATGCTAACAGCCTCCTCAGCCAAGTTACAACCGTTTCGTTTCGATTCTCTTTTAGTTGATCGCCTCGAGTCGGCCACGCCTTCTGTTGCTTTGTTCTGACCACGTGACTGAGCGTTGAGATGACGTCAGAATAAAGAAATCGGAGGCGTGGCCTACTTGAGGCGATCGACGAAAATAGAATCGATACGAAACGGTTGTAACTTGGCTAGGGGGGCAGAGCGTTCAGGCGTTATCTCTCATTTTTCAAATTGCCTCTTTATCAAGCGTTGCGTTTGGTTGCGTTGGATGAAACAATAAACGTTTAAACCATGCTCGCGTTAAAGATAAACTAGTAGGGATGGGCCCTTTAAACGAGGGTCTTAACACCAAAATGATATTCATAGTTGATGAAAATACTGTATCATCAACATATCCGTTAAATGACGATAAACAACGGAGAAACCCTTTTGCTAACGCGCTAATGTTAATATAATAACGTTTACGGTATTTATAACAACGTTGGGTGTTCGGCGATAAGTAGGGTGCAGCTTTTGTTTTGGCACGTGTACTTAATTTGATATTTCATAGGGATTTTAAGGGTTTTTGGGTTTGAATGAAGACTATTTTGGATTATTTATCACCTATTAGAACTTCCAATGTTTACAGATTTGTGATATTTAGTTAAAGGGAATCGTTATGTTCAAGTGAAATTAGGGTTTTGATGACGAAAGTTTTTATAATAAAATTCACGGAATATAATTTTTTTTAACGTTTTATTTATTTAAAAATGACTTATAAATGTAAATTACTAAAAACAGTAATTTAGATAAATTGATTACTTTTGATTGATTTTACTAACCTGCCTTGGTTTGATGTTTAGGGGACGCCAAAATTTTCACTCGAACGGCGGTTGCTGAAAACCAGCACCGTAGATGGCTGGAATTGCCTAGCGTCACGGTATATGCTGAGCAACGGCCTATTCTTGCTAAGATACGACGCACAACTTTGATTTTTAGTTTTTATTGTTAAAATTATGTTATTTTCTTTTATATTTTGATTTATTTTGGTTTATGTTTGTCTCTGTTAAGGCCGGCGTCAAAATACCACAGATAATCTAGACAACTGTGTTGTCTATGATCATATAGAGCAACACAGTTATGCCAGATACACATCAATTGTAGTAGTTGTTACACAAGTTAACAATACCACCGTTTATTTTTTATATATAAATTACTGCTTGACTGTGATCCCACCTGATAGTAAGCAGAGATGCAAACGTTGATAGAGAGGCGCACTAGTTTATTAGAAACTTATTCGCTCTAGCCTTGAAGACACCTAAATTATAATCAGACGGGAAGACAATATCAGGCAAATGTTTCCAGTCCTTCTTCTGTACGCGGTATAAACGATGAGGCAAAACGCTTAATTCGTATTAAATGTTTGCTTCTTGAAAAATTGGGGATCTTTACTAAGGTGAGACGGTACTTCACGCTGGAACAGCTGCTCAACCTTTATCAAGCGCAAGTTCAATCGTGTATGGAGTTCTGCTCTCATCTTTGGGATGGGTCTGCCAAATACCAGTTTGATGCCCTGGAGTCGATTGAGAAGCGAGCCAAGAGGATCATCGGTGATGATGCACTTGTCGAGTCAAAACTCTAAAGCCTTGAGCATCGACGCTGAGTTGCTGGTCTGTCGGTTTTCTATCGATCACATTTCGGGAAGTGTCCGTTGGAATTGCACAATTTAATTCCACCAAGTCCGTTTTATCATCGGACCACTAGACGTACGGCGTTGCGCCATCGGTACATGGTGGACATCCCACCCATACAAACAAAGCGTTTTGGGAACACATTCATAATGCGTACAGCTAAGGAGTGGAATTCCCTGCCGGGGTCTGTGTTAGCTGATAGCCTGATAGCTACAACCTAGGAGCCTTTAAGTCAAGAGTGAATAGGTTACTCCTAGGCAAGCATGCTCCATCGTCGGTCACATCATCGCTTATCATCAGGTGAGATAGTGGTCAAACACGAGCCTATCAATAAGAAAGTATACGCATACTTAGATTTGACGTGCGGTAGTAAAAACTATATTGATCAATGTATCGACATCTACATCATCATTAACTTTAAAACAAAAGTACGAAATTACCTCCAAACACACACTTGTTTCTACATCTCCAACAACTCCAAACTTCGAAGCCTAATTTTGAACTTTTAAGCCGCCTTTCAAAGCCATTTATAACGTCGGAACTAATTACCTAACCAGCAGTACGCGTCCGTGTGTCAGTGTATAAATTGGCTAAGATAAATGAGTTCTGCCGAGCTCCCCTGGCTTAATGGCATGATCTATCATCTATCACGAGTGTCGGGAAACCGGTGCTACTGTCCACTTAACGATCGTAAGTTTTTGAGAGGTTCTTCGGCGAAGGAAAGCGGTGCATCTGCATTTTCGAACTACTCGAAGAAGTTGAGAAAATTTAAGTTATATTCCAGTAGGACGATGGCCGGTGTTATTGGATACATGACACCTGAGAAATAGCTTAAGTCATAATAATCAGGAAGTCAAGTATGTAAGTCATATTATGATTTACTTGACTTAAGTTCCTGTGTGTTCTAGATGGGGCAGACGGTGTCCGAAGTGCGCCATCATCCCATTCGGTCTTGAGCTACGTGCTCCATTTCACTCCTAGTCTTCCCCTTTTTTCTTTGCCTCTGCCATGACCGTTCGTTGCCAGATCTACTTAGGGCTGCCACGATTAGGCTTTCCTTGGAAACCAAGCCCTTCGGACCATGGTTGGAAACCTCATAACTCATGGAACATTCAGCGTCCCTTTGGAACGTGTAACCGATCCAGTACCACTTGTGGCGTTTTATCTGTTAGTCAATGTGACTAATATAATTAAGTTATGTTTTGGCCGATCATTTAGTGGACGTGAAATGTTTTATCTAATATTAATAATGCCTATTGTACTTGAGGTGACTGGTAAGGAGGAAATAAAGCTGCATTCAGTATAAAAGAGTACCAGTGTAATTTCAGGAAAGTGGGTTTTAGTTTCGTGAAATTAATATTACAGAATTAAATGTCTTTATTATAATATTTTTTTTTACTATCACACAACACCGTCTAGTCTCAAGCTAAGCAGAGCTTGTGTGATGAGTACTAGACAACTGATAAACATACTTATATATTTCTAAATACATACATACATATATTATAGATAAATAACACCCAGACATAAAATAAATGATCGTGCTCATCACACAAACATTTGTCCTGGGTGAGAATCGAACCCACAATCTCCGACATAGCAATCAGGGCCACTAACCATTAGACCAACAGGCCAGTCAAAGTCAAATCAAGTCAGTCAGTCTTTGATGAGGTTCAGGTTAGGTAGGTACTGTGAATCATCATCATCATCATTTCAGCCGAAAGACGTCCACTGCTGGACATAGGCGTCCCCCAAATGTCGCTACAATGACCGGTCCTGTGCGTCCATCTGACTCCAGCGACCCTGACCAGGTCATCAGTCCATCCTGTGGTACTGTGAATACATCGAACAAACTTAGTTTTCCCAAATTTGACTAAACAGTCTTGTATCTATGAAGTTGGAAACGAAAATAGTCAAAGATAATAGAAGGCCTTTGCGCCCGAGGCACACTGGTACCTCATCTAGTTTAAATTGACGTGTAAAAGTTTTTTATAAACCTTTTGAAACAAAATATCATCGTCATTTATCATTTACACCTGAGCAGAAGGCGAGGTCGTTTTGAAAACGAGAAACTTCGATAAGCCTACTTGTATATAACGACGTTTTTCAACACTCGAAAATAATAAGTGAAACTTGACAAACATAGTATTTAGTTACAAATTTTGCTATGCGAAATAGTTTGCGGATTTTTTTTCATACGATTTGGGTTTACCTCGCGACCGAAGTACGATAGTCGCGGTACGTTCGCTAAAAAAGAGACGATTTAAAAATAAAAATATACCCATCACTAGTTAGTTAAGTTACGGTAATGAAATCGAAGTATATATGATATAAAAATATTATAAAAGTAATGTAATTCTGTTATATTTTATTCCATTGAGTATACGTATTTCACTATTCTTCCCATCCATATTTTCTAAGACGGAAGCTTTTTATCAGAAGGACCATTATTCAGTTTATTTCCCTTTAGTTCGAAGCCTTACTCTCTGACAATCGATTGACGCTTATGTGTCATTAATTTCTATTTCTACCAAAATGACCACGGGAAAATCGATAGAGCTGAAAATTGAGTTCCCCAGTTTCATGATGAAGAGCATTATGGTAATGTTCCGTCCCGGGATTTGACGGATCCCAGCCTCTCCCGGACAATTTATTGCTTATTGTTGTGCACACACAAAGCACCGGGAATTTCTGGCGGATCAGCGTGTATAATTGATGAGGTAATGTTTTAGGGAATCACCAAAAAACTGGTGATAAAAAAATGTGAAGGGAATTATTGTTAGGAACGGTAAATACAAAAAACCGGGCAAGAGTGAGTACAAACTTCCCAATAAAAACAGTTAAATTCCCAAATTGAGTTACGAAGATTCATCCGAATCGCAAAAATGTTTTTTTTTTTTTGTAAAGTAACTATAAATTTACAGTTTTCAGATTTTTTCCTATACTTGTGCTATGAGATCTTGCTTCATACCAAATTTCAGGATTCTTGGTCAACGGGAAGTACCCTATGAATTTTAATTCCCTTAAGAATGTCGAAATATACGTTTTTTGCTTCAGGAACAGGTATATCTTTTTTTTCGTTAACTAAGAAGTTCGATTTTTTCACAGCTTCAAGGAACGGCACACTTGAGTATAAGGTTTTCATTTCAACTCCATACCTCTACGCGTTCCCGAGATAAAGTGTCTCGACAGATAGACAGACGGAACGACAATAAAATGATCCTTTAAGGGTTATGTTTATTCGTTTTGAGGTACGGAACCTTAAAAAAAGGTCCACAGGTGTAAATAAACCAGTTAAAACTTTAAGCAGTTGCACGTTTCCGCTTTTCATTATCACTTTACAAAATCATTACATAATAAAACTAAAATAAAAATTAAAATAATCTCTCTAAATTTCGTAAGTACATTTTAGGGTTTCCTACTGTTTTTGAAAGAAAAAATAAGCATAAGTATAACAATTTTTAGTTGTAAAAAAAGGATATAAAGGATTTAATTTTTTTTTTGTATTTTCACTTTAAGAATTTTTGAAGTGCTAAAATCTCATAAAACTAACACCCCCTAACAGTTTTTCGTTCGATTTTTTTACATTTTTGGAAACGTATTCGTGTTTCAACATAAAAGCATCGATAATAATAGTTCAGTAATTATTCATATTAGTTTTATTTTACGCATCACAGTAAAGATTATGCAAAAGTATATGGTAAATTTGCCAAAAATAAAGCAACATATGTTAAGGTATAGTGCAACATATGTTATGTATAAGGTATAGTGTACAACCTTAGGTGTTTTGGCAAAATTCAAAGCTAAAATACGATAAAAACTAAACTAAGCTAAAACAAATACAGTCTGCAAATACAAACAGAACAACGAACAAACTGCCAAAAACAAGACGTGCTCCTTCTAAGTCCATTAAAACACGAACGCAGATAACAAACACATTTTTCTGCTGACGACACAACAATTTAGATTTTCATCGCAAGAACATTCTAGAAACGCGTTATCACATGAAATGCTAATAAGAAAGCTGTCATTGTGTCAGTCATACCGTTCTCATGCGAGTGAACTTAATTAGTGCTTAATGGTGTCTAAAATGGGTGAGCAGTACTGGTAGTGTCAGTCATTACGGTGAGAACCTGGCATATGATGCCGTTTCACAGTTCATTTTCGCAATGATTGGAAGCATTGTCGGCAAACCTTGAAAACGTGCTATTTTAAACTCTTTAATTAAACTCAACCTTAATATCCAAATGATAGACATAAAGATTAGGCATAATAACAATTTAAGCTCATTGACTTTTGTTTGGAACTGGTAATCAGGAGCACGAGGCCATGAATATTAATCCAAAGCCATTTGGTAATCGTTGCGAATTGAGTCGTTAAACTAGAGAGATATTTAAGGTATATAATAATCAGCATTATAATGTTCATACTGCTGGGGCTCAAGTCCCTCTTGGCGAGGGAATGGGTCGTAATCCATCACGCGGCATAGTGCAGGTTGATGGATGTCACATATCTCCAAATTTTTGGTTCCATCACATTCCGGTTTTCTTACGATGTTTTCCTCCATCGTTTTGAGAACTGTAACGATAAAATAAATTAAAGAAAGTGAAGCACCTAGGAAAGGTATTATGCTAAGAAATGAAATCGTTGCTTGTCAATATAATTACTTTTCCATCTAATTCCTCCAATCACAAATTACTTTAGGGACTAGCAATTAAAGCAGTGCTTAGGAAACTTAGGGATAATCTATCATTCTGATAACCACTCCTGATTTTTCTCGAATCAATCATTTTAAATTGACTTAGAGAATTATAAAAAAGATTGCGGATGAGTGCCTCAATTGACGTCCTTGAGCATTGATTGATGAGTTCAATCCTGTGATCTGTGGATCTGAATGGGATTTGTTCATTTAGATGATCAACCTAGATGAGTCTCTTTTATTCGTTACAGCCATACATGCGTTTTGTTTCTAGAAAATTTAAAAGAAGTTTTTGTATTTCCTTTTTTCAGATCTTGTTCAATTTGCTCATGAACATGTTTATTTCATCTTGTTTCATAAAAGCACATAAATCTTTATCCAACGATATTGCCATTTTTATATCGCGAAAAAACTACCGTTCGATCAACATGCAATAATCTTTCCAAGCAAAACTCTCGGAGCTGTTTATTTTAGATTATTACGTTGATCTACAAAGCAATAATATTTTACAAGAGAAAATAGTTTAATGCAAGCTCGCTCAGAGATAATAAATCGTTTCACCCATTAGGGTATAAAAAACTGAAATCTTCACAGCTTTGAATAATAACTCTATTTAGTAAGGCATTAATAAAGTTTTTTTCTTTTTTGCAGATGCGACGCGTCAACTAGCACAAATGGCCGCGACGGGGATGCGGGAGAATGACGCTGCCGGCTCATCGCTCCACCCCGAGCACTGAAGTGACGATGAGCACTACTCTAGTGCCATACCACAACAACTCACATTACACAACGTACCTCTACCCCTCGAAAAGGCCGCCCGATGTTAGGAATGCTACCGTTAAGGTTGAAGTCAGAGACACAAACACTAGCGGTGACTTTATGAGGCTAGTCGAAGACTTTAGCGATTATTTCTATGGTAACACGTCCCATGACTTCAGTACCAACTCAAGTCTAGACTTGGCAGACGTGTACGGTTATACAAACTGTAGTTTTAACGGTACGTTTAATATATCATGTTTTAACAGACAAGTAGACGATGCGGATCAGAACCTATGGGCACTGCTTCTGCTGATCTTCCCTTTCTTCACGCTGTTCGGCAATGTGTTAGTGATAATGAGTGTAGTGCGGGAAAGGACGCTGCAGACAGTGACAAATTATTTTATAGTGAGTTTGGCTGTGGCTGATCTACTTGTGGCAGTCGTCGTGATGCCGTTTGGAGTTTATTATTTGGTAAGTTCTAGATTATTGTGTAGTTTCCAGTTGTTTATGAATATCTTTCTTATTATTCTCTTCATTTTATCTAACACAGGTTTTGATACGAATGATTTCTTTAATTGCGTAAGACCATTATTTCATTACGTAGAATTATGTATTTTATTGGTCAACCATAAATTCTCTATGTTCTCTGTTTAGGAACCTTTTAACGAATAAGCACGAATGTTTTCCTTCTCAGAGTATATTTTAACAACCTCCGATTGGTGAGCGTCGCTTTTATACACGTGTGGCACGTGAGAGTGACAAGATGCTCTTTCGTTTTTAAGAGTACTAACCACTTTTGTTAGTGTACAAATTTGAACAGAAGCAACGATAAGAGAATAAAATTCAGAGATCTTATTTTATTCGTAACCTGTTGTGATCATTATCAAAGTAAAACTGCATTAATAATTTTGATAGGTAATATTATTTTGTTGCATTATAACGTAAAATTGGTGCCCTGAAATCGCACGATGAGGTCGCGGCAGAACAAGAAGGAAATGGCAGGACGATTTAAATCTCTTCTTAGGAATTGGTAAGAAATGGCTCAGCGTCGGAAATAACGAAAGGAATGGAGAGAGGTCTTTGCCTAGCTGTACAACAGTACAGGCTAGATATAACAAAAAATATTAATAATATTGCTGTAACTATTGGGTGACTTTACTAATAAGCCCAAATGCAACGAAACAAAATTGGGACTAATAAAGCTCCTTGTGGGAGTCCTTAATTTTTAATCTAAATAAAGACTCAAAATAGAGAAAGATAAGAACGAGCGAGATGAAAAAACTAATATTTTCTTAGTTATTAAGGAGTTTTAATAAGAACAGACTACTATAATAAAAACTTCAACGAAGTTCGTTGCTAACAACACTTCGTACGAAACATACACTGTAACGGTGCAACATTCACAGACGCAAGTAATGCAACATATGCAACTGTCTTGCATAAAACGTAAACCGTTTTCAACACAAAGTAGCAAGTTGGAATCCACTGGAATTCAACGTAGAGGCAGTTGCTAGTTTCGAGACAGTTGCAGCTAACTACTAAACAAAAGGATTAAATGAAATTGCGACTGGTCGTACGGTGCGCTAACATTTGTCGCAGTCGAGTTTAAGTCTATGGAATTAAAGAAGTGTGTTCACGAAATGACATGAGATAACTGTTTTGTTCCTTGTTAGTTGTATTATTTAGCAGAAGATACGTTTTATTTAATTTTACTTCATTTTGCTTTTTTTAGAGTTGTGACTGAAATATTAATAGTAAATCCAAAAAGATGTAGATTAGTTGCCTTGTAATATAAAATGTACATATTTTTTAACACGTCATAAATTCTACCTATGAAATCATGTGCGTAAAAGTAAATACACAATATATTAATCTTTACTGGGTTACAAAGAATCAACGAATATCCATTTATTTAAAACCGTCCATAAAAAAATACCTGTACATCAAATTTCAACGCACCCCAAAACGCAACTAGAGCGTGAAGATAAACTAAATAACAGCTGAAAACATCCTGAATTCCACACTAAACCTCTTACTATACTTAACTCACATTGTCGATCCGAAATAAGACGTATACAATAAAAAGATAGTCCACGATTTTACAGCTACCCTCTCGCATGATCCGTTTTATGTGATACACCCCCGATACAGACGTAAGACGTAAAAATTTTAGGGTGCCACCGTGAATTTCACTTCGCCATAAAATATATAATAAAATTATATTTCTTGATACACACGATTGAGTTTTTTTTGTATTGCCATGTTCTCTGAGCTGGGTTGTTTTATTGAGGCTTAAGTAATAGATATTCAAAGAGAATTCATTAGATGAACATCATTGACTATAAGAGTAGTGTAGTCGGAAATCGTATTTATTTGAATTGTATTGTACGATCGTTCTCTTTCTTCTTCTTCTCTCATGTTAATACGAAATAATAACCATGAATACATATCGCTCATAACATTGCATATTATTTCCTACTCCGGACAGTGGCAGTTAGCTCTACAATAACTGCCCAAAATTATTATAGAGAATCATCGGCAATGATGCACTCGTTTAGTCGTTTTAGTTTAAGTTCTTATAGTCCATCCTAAGGTCGTCTAGTAGATCTCGCTGTCAGCGATAAGACCGCCATTGCACTATATTATAATATTTAAGTTTCTGTAAAATTGTTATTATTTTGGTGTTCAATACAGTTTAGTCTATTCTATTATATTTTCGTCCAATCAGAGCTCCAAAGTCTTGAACATCGACTCCGATTTGCTAGCCTGTTGGTTCTCTATCGGATGTATTTCACCAGAGTTGTACAGTTTAATTACGCTAAGCCCGTTCCATAATCGAACAACCATACGTAAGGCGTTGCAACACCTGCACCGGTGCATGACGGACATCCCACCCATACATATAATATTTATTAGTTTATATCTTTTTTTATTACTTTATTATTATAAGCCACTTAGTTTAATGATATTCCATTTTATTTATAATATCAATTATTTATTGTACACACCTACTACAGTGTTGTCGCTTTTAGCCCAAAGGTTGACTGGTACAAGATGCCTTGTTGCATTAACTCCGCCTATGTACCACTACTGTATATGAAGTTTAAATAAATAAATGAATATGTTTTGGGAAAACATACACTGTGTATACACAGCTGGAGCAGAGTGGAATTCTCTACCTGAATCTGTGTTTCCTAATAGCTATAACTTGGGTGTTTATAAACCAAGAGTTAACAGGTAGGTTACGTTGTCAGCCAGTTATTATTATTTGGTAATACACACTAGCAGCTGTTAGCTGATGCGTGTGTTTCATATAGTTTGGAGATGTTTAGTCCGTCCGACCTATTTTTAAAGCAGTTTTATGTGGGAGTTTTCACAACACTTTCCGGGAGCCTGTTACATGTCGTTACAACATGGTTAGGTAGAAATTGCTTCAAAGGCTTCTTTTTGGATGCATTTCCCCATAACTTGAAGGAATGTCCTCGTAAATGTTTATTGGCATTCAGTGTGTAAAGGTCTTGAATGCTGGGCACATCGTAGTATTCTGTTGGTATTTTATAAGTTTCAATAAGCCTGCCCTTCTGTCTACTTTGTTCCAATGTGATAAGTTCAAGTTCTTCAAGGCGCTCTTCGTAAGATAGATTCATTATCATCACGGTCAAGCGTGAGCCAATCAATTAATAATAAAAAAACTTAGCCGAGGGTCATCATTCGTTGCACGCCCTTTTTTTAGTCCGTATTGTTCCACAATTGGGAAAAAATCTGCCTAACATCCTTCTACCTCTCACTATTTAGAGCTGCCAAAGACCAAATTTTGTTATTGAAGTCCAGCTGGCTTGTAATATGGGCCTATTAATTGTCCGACATTCAGCAAATATATTCAGTAATCTAAGCGAAGCAGCTTACTTTTTGCATGTAATCCGTACAAAAGAATACAGCGCGCATATACACAAAAATAAACTTTAAAACAATCTTTACTCACAATCTGTGTCATGACAAATCTACCGACAGCTTTCAGTTCAACATCGAAGGATCCAGTCTGACGACTTTGTCAGACGACTTCGTCAGATGTCGATTGGAATTTACTTCACGTCAGTCCGTTTTCTGCGGTGTCGAACGTCGATCGATGTCATTCGATTGCACTTGTTATGTCTTTTGTCGATGTAGATCACATGCCGACTGCAGTGTCCTAACGAGAATTATTTCGCATGCTTTTATTGGACGTTCTTGATGGTGCAGTCAGTAGGGGTTTCAATTCTATTTTATTCATTCTCTAGTTTTGATTTATTTGATTTCGTTCCGGTTCACGTTTTACTTTACTTTTATTTATCGTATCGAAATAAAAAAAAAACTTATTGATTTTCTTTTTTAAATTGTTACTTTTATCAGTTTATTATTATTATTTATTTATTTATCTTTATTCCAAAAAGGTAAGTAACTTATAAGATAAGCCCCACAAAACCGTTGCAATGGTTTGACTGTGGGGTCAGTGAGTCTCTAGACATACTTAAATGTACTGAAAACATTTCTAAATGATATAATTTTCATTTGCGTTTAAATCTATTTGTGTTTGTTTCACTCCTTACGTCTGCCAGCAGACTGTTCAATAGGTATGGTATTCTCTTTTTTAGTGTTCTGTCACCAAAGTTATTGGTGACTCTGGGTACATTGAATCTATCAGCAGCCATAGATCGTGTATTATGATTATTGCATGCGTGAGTTAAGCTATGATCTTGGGTAGTGTGGTGGTTAACTAATAAAAGATATTTATGTTTTAAAGTGATCGGTAGAATTTTGTTACTTAAATTACCTAATACATAATTTGAAGTAATCAGCTCGGAAAGTTCTAGTTATTTGTGTGGTTTCCGCTGAGAGAACACCTCCCTTTTCGACACACTCCATATCACTGATAATTTACATAATTGGTGATTTTGTCTTGTTGTCTCTCAATTTTCGATACGTATGGCAGCTGATTCGAAAGAATTCAGATAAGTACCTAACGTCCTGTACTATATGGTTGATGAATAGGTTTAGTAGATACTGTTACGTGATCTTATAATGGCCGTGCATGAACACGGTGAAGATACAAATATTTTCCCTATATAGGTACTTTTATTTATATTCCACTTCTTTCATAAAACACTATCTAGTCCCAAACTAAACAGAGCTTATACTATGACCACTAGACAACTGATAAACATACTTGTATATTTCAAAATAGGGTTCCTTCTATTTGGCAGAATCTTGATACTCCGATTTTTATTTGGCATAACTCACATGGCATAATCTTATTTAATCGAATATTTTTAAGGCATAAAAATTATTTAGCATAACTTTTGTTTGGCAGAATATTTACGTGTCCGAATTTACAATGGCATACTTTTATCTTGGCAGAATTTTGTTTCGCATAATTACCTTTGCCATAATTAATATTATGCATAATTTTGTTTAGCATAACATTTATTTAGAGATACGATTATTTGGTATGGGTGCATATTTGAACATCAAAAATTGAAATAGATGTATCTTCTTGTAAAAATTAGTGTTCAAAACATCAAAAACTTATAATATATGGAATAAAACTGATAATTTAAATTAAGTAAATTTATGCTGTCGAATGGTTAGATAACCTACGTGCAATGTATTTAAAATCGAATGGTCTGCAAAAGTGACATAGAATGTTCTAAATATAGCATGTATTGTTAGCATTTTCAATATTAAATTAAATTTGTGTCATAAAAAGTCAATACGTTGTGCTGCAAAATTTTGTGACAGAAACGAATCGCTGCGAAACCGACTTTACGCAGTCTTGTCTGCCCTACCCCTAGAGTGTAATTTAAACCCGCGTAGGCGCGGAGGGGTAGGGCGGTCCGCGAGCTGAGGAGCAGGTGGTGAGCGTTAAAACCATCTGTGACGATAAGCTCGCGTGGCGCCGCCCAAACCCCGCAGCGCCGGAGCCGTGACAGAAACAATGCTTGCTGCATGTTGCATGCCTGCTTGCATGCTGCATGCCTGCTTGCATGCTGCATGCCTGCTTGCATGCTACATGCATGCTGCATGCATGCTGCATGTTGCATGGCTGCTTGCATGTTGTATGCCTGTTTGCATGCTACATGTATCCAAGCCAAGAAAAAAATCAGTTCTGCCTTTTAATGACTATCGATATAAAATGTATGCCAAAAGACGATTCTGACTGTGAAATTTCTGCGATATGATGGTTCTGCTTTTTAATTATTATGGATATAAACATTATGCCTAAAGATGATTCTGACTAACAAAATTATGAGTTTTGAATGTATGACAACTGAGTGTATGCGAAATGATTTTCTGCGAAATGAAGTTTATGCTATCCGTTGTTATGCAAAACAATATTATGACGTAAAAAGTTCTGCTATAAAAGGTAGACCCACAATAAACATATTGGTATATTTTGTTTTGCAAAACATTCTCATTAACGAATTTTTTTTTTTAACAATATAGCCCGTCACATAAGATGAAGATACTATAATATCTCAGAGTATTATTTAGAGAATTTCCAGCCATACATTTTTTTGCAACTGCATCTAGGCCGAAGCTGCATCTAGGCCCGCCACCGCGGCTGAGGCTGAGGCGCGCCGGCGAAGCCGGCCAGCCTCAGCCGCGGTGGCGGGCCTTCAAATCACCTGCTCCTCAGCTCGCGGGCCGCCCTACCCCTCCGCGCCTACGCGGGTTTAAATTACACTCTAGGGGTAGGGCAGACAAGACTGCGTAAAGTCGGTTTCGCAGCGATTCGTTTCTGTCACAAAATTTTGCAGCACAACGTATTGACTTTTTATGACACAAATTTAATTTAATATTGAAAATGCTACCAATACATGCTATATTTAGAACATTCTATGTCACTTTTGCAGACCATTCGATTTTAAATACATTGCACGTAGGTTATCTAACCATTCGACAGCATAAATTTACTTTATTTAAATTATCAGTTTTATTCCATATATTATAAGTTTTTGATGTTTTGAACACTAATTTTTACAAGAACATCTATTTTAATTTTTGATGTTCAAATATGCACCCATACCAAATAATCGTATCTCTAAATAAATGTTATGCTAAACAAAATTATGCATAATATTAATTATGGCAAAGGTAATTATGCGAAACAAAATTCTGCCAAGATAAAAGTATGCCATTGTAAATTCGGACACGTAAATATTCTGCCAAACAAAAGTTATGCTAAATAATTTTTATGCCTTAAAAATATTCGATTAAATAAGACTATGCCATGTGAGTTATGCCAAATAAAAATTGGAGTATCAAGATTCTGCCAAATAGAAGGAACCCGTTTATTGTTCCAAAAGGTATTTACATAAAATTTAACAAATCTCTGGACTCCACACTAAAATTCCCTGTGTGGTGGAGACCAGCCTCTTCCATCTCATCAAATCAAATATAAAACTACAACAGAGAAAACTACCATTAAAACAAAAAACATTTAAAAAAAGTAAAAATAAAAAAGAATTAGTTACACATGGCATGGCTTTGTGTATGCGAGTGTAAGAGTGGGATGAGTGTGAGAGAGTGTGTGAATGAGTGACAAAGTAAGAAGTTATACATAGTTCTCAAACAACAATAAACTCAACCACTTTAAACCAGAAATCGTATTCATAGTGCAATATCTTGTAAGTTCCCCTTTTTCTGAATCTTTGGATCAAGTGTATTTACTCTTTGCTCGGTAGAATCTCTTGCGATACATTATTATTATTCGCTCGACTCCTGTATTCAATATATTTTATTTATACTCCGTTTGCTTCAGATAAGGGGATGTTTTTGGATCAATCAGTGTAAATCTGTTGCTTATGTTCTTAGGGGATCAGTTTTGTCACGTGTGACCTATTTTGTGTGATTGTTTTTAGGGTTCCTTACCTTAGTCGGCAAAAACAAAACCTTTATAGTATCACTTTGTTATCCATCTGTCAAGACCCTTTTAATAAGGAACGCGTAAAGATATGAAGCTGAAATTAAATAAACACTTAAATCTATTGTAGCAGTGAAAATATAAAATTTCTAAGTCAACACCATCTAATCATAAGACCGTTTTGATACTTGTAAGTAAATAATAATAATAATATAATACTATTTCACAACTATCACACAACGTCGTCTAGTCCCAAGCTAAGCAGAGCTTGTGTTATGTGTACTAGACGACTGATAAACATACTTATATATTTCTAAATACGTACATATATAGATAAAATTCGCCCAGACATAGAACAAATAATCATGCTCATCACATAAACATTTGTCTTGGGTGGGAATTGAACCCACGACCTCCGGCATAGCAGTCAGGGCCACTGACCACTAGACCAACAGGCCAGTCAAATCGTAAAGAAAATTAAAACGTAAAGTATTTTCTCTTGACCTAGAATCCTAAAATTGGATAGAAAGCAAGGTTTCATAGCGCAAGTGAACGGAAAAGTCTGAAAACCGTATGTTAGCATAATACTGTTACTTCTAGTCTAGTAAAGGTGCCCCATCGTCGGCCACATCATTACCCAGGTCAAATAGTATTCAAACAGGAGTTTATCAATAATGAAAAAAAAACTACAAAAAGCTTATTAAAAATATCAGTCTTCAAAATTGGAACAAAATACTATTACATAATTATAGTATTTTTCTTTACTTATTTACCAATTAATCACCGTTGCTAGCCTCTTTCAAACAATGTTCAGACTTCCATCAAACATTCAGGAGACGCGCACTCGGACCCCATGAACCAAGAGTTTCTGTAGACGATATAAATATTGGTTCCGTGTGGAAATCGACCACGCAGTGCAGCAGCCAAACCAAGCAGTACCGTCATGGCCTGGCAACACGACACCCAAAAAAACAAATTAATGTAGGTCAAAATTGATTACGGAAGAACATTTTCGTCGTTAACGAGGAGAAACTGATAATCATTTCAATCTTTGATTGCGTAACATTCGAAGCAACATAATTTCATTTTGATGAGGCTTATTTTAGGGCGAGGCTGACCTTCAACAAAAACTTTTACTTTCTCTGCGTTTCCCTAAAAGTGTTTAAAATTATGTTTAAATTGAAACTTTTAAGATCCAAATGGTTTTTGAAATATTAAAAGATAATTTGAAGATTTTGTAGCGAAGGATCCCTTCGTGACCCTAAATACTTTGATGTTCCTTAAAGTTCTCGGTAAAATTATGAAAATCATGAGCGGTATTAATTATAAATCTATATAATATAAAAGCGAAATACCACTCACAGATTAATCACGAAATCTTAGAAACTATAATACCTACAAACTTAAAATTTGGCAGGAAAGTTGCTTATAGGGTGTAGACATCCGCTAAGAACGGATTTTTCGAAATTTACCCTCTAAGGGGATGAAACGGGGATCGAAAGTTTTTAGAGATTTTTGGAGAAGACGAGCTGCTGGCATTAGCTAGAATATTACATTATATAGGAAATAAACTTCATCGTTCTTTGATTTGAAATCTAAAAATTACCTCTTGAAGGTTCACTCATTTGTTTCTCTTTTCTTATTATGTAAACAACTGACGTATTAATAATGTCTAAACATAACCTAAATGTTATTTGATTTCCTGCCGGAATCTGGTTTTCCTGGTAGCTACAACCTATATGCCTTTTAGTTAAGAATTAATAGGTTATTTCTAGGCAAGCATGCTCTAGAGTCGATTACATCTTCACTCACCATTAGGTAAGATATTGGTCAAGCACAAGCCTATTAAACATAAAAAAAACCAGGCAAGTGCGAGTAGGACTCACGCACTGAGGGTTCCGTACAAACATACTTATGGAAAACAGTTCAATTACCGAATTGAGTTACGAATATTTTTATGAATCACAAAGTTTTTATTTTGTGACGTAACTATAGTTTTTAGATTTTTACCTATTTTTGTGCTATGTAACTTTGCTTCATGCCAAATTTTAGGATTCTAGGTTAACGGGAAGAGTACCCTATGAATTTTGATTCCCTTGAGAGTGTCGAAATACACGTTTTTTGCAACATAAACGCCCGTATCTTTTTTTTTCGTAAACTCAGAAGTTTGATTTTTTCAGAGCTTCAAGGGACCGCAGTCCTGAGTATATGGTTTTATTTTTAACTCGACACCTGCACGCGTTCCCGAGATAAAAGGTCTCGACAGAGAGACTGACAGACTGACAGACAGACAGACAAACGTACAACAAAGAAATTCTATAAGGGTTACGGTTTTTCCTTTTGAGGTACGGAACCCTAAAAAGTTAAGGACTTTAAATTCCTCAAGGTATTTAAGTAATATGATGCTGTCAACTTATTATTTAAATACTTAATTTTGGACAAGAAGCTAAAAAACCCACTCCTACATAAGTAGGTACTTATTTAACAGCTTTGAACATTTGTGGACCAAAATATTCAAAATCGGTACTTATTGAGCACTTTTCCGTGTAGGGGTTCCTAATGGCACTTTATTGGGGTACCGATTTGCTGTTGTTACAACCCAACGGTTTTCAAATGATTTAAACTTTGTCGCAGCTGATTTAAATGGCGTGCGTGAATTGCCAATTTGGTTGTATGTTTTCGAAAAAAAAAGAAAATATATCTACCTACAATTACGAAAAACTTCTGCATAAGTAAATAACCTGATTACAAACCACAATAACATCACCGTTTTAGGCGTGGGCTTGCGAACAATGAGCAATGGGTAGCTCGCTGTCCGTTCGACGTTCGAATGCCCGTAGTGTTCCACACGCACCTCAAAGTGATGTCAGAAAACCGGGGTATGGCTAATGCGTGCTAGGGCCATGTGGAAAAGTATAAAAAGGATACCCATGGTCCTAGAACGCAAAGGGCAAGTGAAGGAACATAGGTGTGGTTTTAGCCAGTAAAAGTTTGACACGCCCTCTTGCTCTATCCGTGCTCACAAGAACATGAAAATTCATTACATGATTTCCTGTCTAAAAAAAGCTGGAAAGAAAAGGCTATACTTCAGAAAATCAAAAAAATTAATTCAACATTTAAGTATCTCTTTTTCAATTAATTTCAGAAATGAAATATTAAAAAGAATGGATAACCGCTATTAGGCGCTGCGCAAACTTAGACACTGTTTGTTACGACGACACCATTACAGAAAAACGTAGTTGCTGTGTTCGGTAGAAGCAAACTGTCGCTTGTGGTCTGTTTAACAACCCAGCATATCACAGAAAACCATAATTACGAAGACCTCCACAATTCAACCTTTTATGCAAAAATTGTTTAGCAATTTATTAATGTTGCTTGTTGTGTATTCAACTGGCAACTGACAGTTTTGACTGCCAATCCATATGTGTCAAAAGGAAGAAATTGCACAGAAATAGTGTCTATCAGAAATTGGTTGATTTTGTGTTGACGATTTGATAATTAACATAAAATGGTGAAGAAATACTTAGACAACAAATGACTACATAACTATGTCAAATAATAAAAAAATGTCAAACACATGAAAGAAAAAACAATAAATCGAAGTCAAATCACAAATTAAAATAAAAACAATCCTATTAAGTCACAATCATTTTCAGTCCAAATTAATATATATAATAATAATTATTATATATTATTATATATTTTTATTAATTATTATTATATACATATATATATATATATATATATATATATTTTCTATATTATCCAAATTAATATAAGATAGTAAAATATTTACTATATCTTGTAACCAACACAAGACACAAAAGTGTCTACGTTTGCGCAGACCCTTTGGCCTTAAACTTTTTGGTTGGCCACCAGCCACCATCCCATCCTATCAACAACATATTTTTCTTCCCGGATCAACGCAGTAAATTCCGACCATACAAAGAAAATATTCAAATAAGAAAGAATAAAGCACCATCTGTGAAATTCCCTTTGTATATTCATAATGGGATGAAGATCGTACGTAAACTTTTCCTTTACGACTGAATAAGTAATGTGCGTTAACATTTTTTAATTCATAATAAATATATTTAGTTTGCCGTTTGTTCAGGCCAGCTTTGTATTTTCTGAAAGGAAGAGATTTCCGTACGTTGCGTATGTTTTTACCTTTTCAGATTTTATTGTCTTGGTTTTAGCAACTGTGTTTTTGTTTTAGATTATTTATTTATCTTGTGATGTGTACCTTTTTCAATCATCTGGTTTTCACACTACTATCTTGTGCTTTCAGTAACTTGACTTTTATATAAACAATCGCTTTTTTCTTTTTGAGGGTTTTTTTTTTTTTTTTTTTATTGGGTGGGAAAATCATCCTAATGACATCCCCGCTCTTGGGCGGAGCGAGAGATAGTGTCAGACTCTTACTGACTAAAAACCCACTCCTGTTCCTTCGTTGCCTTCGTCCCAGGGCCCCGGCTTTCACACTACCCGTGGCCCCAGTAGGCTTCGACCCTGCTGGGCCCCTACGATTTGCTGACATCTCCTTGAGGCGCGCGTGGAACAATACGCGCCGTCGACGACTTGGGCTCAGTCCGGACGGTTACCGGACGGTCAGACGGCGAGCCGTCTGCAAGCCCGCGCCTACGGTGGCCGGAAATCGGGATCGGAATCCCGGCGGCGGTTGGAGCGTAAGGACCGTTGCCTCACGCGATCGGCCGCCTCCTTAGCTAGCATTACTGCTTCGCAGAAGGAGGCGACCGCCTGCCACTCCTCCTCGCTCCGGAGCATGGCCTGAACCAAGGCCCGGCGCGAGAGATCGCCGCCGCCGATTGCCCCCACGAGGACACAGCGTTGCTATGCCCAAGCTGGGCACACCTCCACCGTGTGCTCTACCGTGTCCTCCGGGTGGGCCACACAGTGGCGACACCCGGGCGTCGTTTCCGCACGTATCCGGTGCAGGAACCTCCCGAACTTGCCGTGTCCGGTGAGGACCTGCGTCATGCGGAATGTGAGGACGCCGTGAGGTCTTTCCAACCACGCCTCAAAGAGGGGACTTACCGCCATAATTGTGGCGTGCCCAGTCTTTTTGAGGGTTTTTTTTTCATTAGGTATTATTATATAATATTTTCGGGTTGCTTTGAAATGTTATGTCTTAGGAATGACTTGGAATTATAAGTTCAAATAAACTTTATATTAAAGGTACGTTATTCTTTTTTCAAAATTAGGTATTTATTAGTTTCTTTGTGTTTTGTGTTTTCTGTAATATCGCAGTTCTTATAACTGTAACCGTAGGGTTGCTGACATCCCCTCGCGTGGAACAGTACGCGCCGTCGACGACTTGGCCTCGGTCCAGTCGGTTACCGGACGGTAGGCCGCCGAGCTACCCATTGCACGCCGTCCACAAGCCCGTGCCAACGCGGGCACACGTGCGGCCTCCTTTGCTTGCATAACTGATTCGAAGAAGGAGGCGACCGCCTGCCACTCCTCCTCGCTCCGGACTATGTACAAAGGCCTGGCTCGAGAGATCGCTGCCGCTGATCTCCCCTACAAGGACACGGCGGTGCTCTGCCCAGGCGGGGCACACCTCTACCGTATGCTCCACCGTGTCCTCCGGGCGGTCCACACAGTGGTGACAGCTGAGCGTTTCTTCTGCACGAATCTGGTGCAGGAACTTCCTGAACTTACCATGTCCAGTGAGGACCTGCGTCATGCGGAAGGTGAAAACACCGTGAGGTCTTTTCAGCCACTATTATAAAAATAATAATTATGGCGTGCCGAATAGTTAAAGATCTAATATTAATATTTTATAAAACAGCATTTAGTTACAAATAATTAATGTCGATTTATGACATACCGACTCTTTTTTCTGAGTGATGAGTCAGTAACGAGCCATAAATAAACTATTCCAGATTACACAACTGATTTACTATGAAGTAGGCTTTAGATTTTCAATTCCCAACGAGCCAAGAGACAATTTCTAGGCAATGTTATTCGCACGAAGTCCAAAGATCAAGAGAGCTCTTGTGATTTTTTTTTTGTGCCTGGCCTTTCGCAAGTCAATCCAAATGAGGTTGTCGAGTGCTTAACCGAACTAACTTGTGGGGCTCTAAATAAAAATGAAAGCCTGCAAAGAGCTCTTGGGTTCTTGATAACTTCTTTATATCCAGACTTACTGCGAATGTCATGCCAGAATTTGTTAATAAAGCTTGTAGGTACACGTCACATGACGCTTACTTTCGTTGTCAAAATGGTTTCCGTACTATTGATTTCATCGACACAACCTGGCCTTGTCTCGTCTTATTTGGGATCGGCGCAACACTTTTTTTCTTCCATTCTATCCTGTCACCCGTCATGCTATCACTAACTTCCTTTTCTTTCATATCACTCTTCACACAATCCATCCATCTTTTCTTTGGCCTCCCTTTCCCTCTCTACCCATTCACATGTATACTCATTACTCTTCTATTCTTTTCTTTTTTTTTTCTCTCTTTTTTTTTAACATGCGTTTCATGTATTATTCATTCAAGAATATTTTCAATGGTAGGTTGTCGAGACATGCCTGTACCAATCTTTTGACGGACAACTTCACTCTAAATTATGACTCAAAGTTCTTAGCGCCAGTTAAAGTGCTTCACAGACTGTGCTAGGAAAATCTACTGGATTTGCACCTCATTTTCCGGCAAGTGAAACTTTAAAGATACTTCGTGTTATTGAATATTATTTTAACTTTAAATGAGATGAGGAAATATAGTGCAAAAGTGATTTGTTTATTGCAGATATGGGTTTTATGATTTTGATTTATTAATCCAATACTTATATAATAATATTGGATAAAGATATGATCTTATTAATTTTTGTATGACCGGACTATAGTTATTGTTTTTTTTTATTATAATTAGAAATAGGAAATATTTGTAAAGTGCAAGCGAAGGCTGTTTAAGATCAGGCACGCTATTACCATTGGTCCTACTGAATAAGTCAAAACTATGTCTCTGATCACGTTATTGCGAAGAAATTTAACTCCGTGTCTGGTTCCTCTAGTTTTTGGAGTTAAATAATTAAAGTAACCATTTTAATTTGAGCGAATGTGTGGAAAGGCAACTCGGAGTTAGTGAATTTAGGAATTCTTGAGAGTAATGTACCGCATCTTCTTGATCCATTACATTTATCACTGGAAATGTAGTTGCTTATCTCCTCGCTACTATTTCTAGCCGTAAATATTGCCCTTTGACAAATCCACTGGTAGCATTCATTTTCAATTTGGACTACACCTGGATAGACTTAGAGATTAGATCTTCAATGCTGGTAACTTTTTCACCTAAATCACGATCAATTTCGATTTAGTTTTCATTTTCACAATAAGGTTCTTCACCATCGCTTATTAACTTTTCGAATACCGTAATTAGAAACACAATAGACGGACAATGAGAGAGTGAACGCCGGCGTTTGCTTGTGGTTTAATGAATTAAAAGTAACTTTGAAGAAAAATTAGTACCTCCATTCAAATGTGCTCTCAACGCAAGACTCAACAAAGTCAGCTCTAGTTCCCCTTACTATAACTGCCAATGTTAAATCACCAGCAAACTTGAAACTAATTCCACCCATGATTTTATTACAGCTTCTTATGTATTTATTTACTTACTTACTTTGTCTTGACTTAGAGAATCCTTTCATGCAAGACTGATGAGCTGCAAAAACAATATTGTTAGCACGATTTTCGAAACTATTTATTTGAAATTTTTATTTTTAATTAACCTAATCTGACATTTTATTATTTATCGAACTGAATCTGAAATTCTTTTATTTATTAACTCAACCTGACATTTTGTTATTTATTGATTTAAATCTGACATTGTATTAACTATTGAATCTGACTTAGTAGTATTATTATTAATTTTAAATTTTAACTTTTTCAAATTGTATTGTAATTATAATTGTAATGTAACTATGGGTATTCTAAGCCTGAAATAAATGAAGTTATTATTATTTAAGTGTCTGTTTATGAGATCTATGAATGCATTAATCCCATATGATTAAACTGATATCTTGCAAAAAAATTCCAAAAGGCCATTTTTGCGGATTAAGCACACGCTATCTTTCTACAAAAGAAATAAGTCAGAGGCAGTTCAAAAGTTGAATGAGCGGTGTTTGTCCACCTAATGTAGTCGCAGCGATACTTGACAGCCATGACGCGACAACCGCCGCGGCCGTGCGTGTAGAACTTGATAAATATTTTGCTACGCGGCGTTATTTTAAAACTAGGATATCTCCTAAGATATTTATTGAAATCAAATGATGTAAACGGCAATTATGTTCAAAATGAAATAATTAAAATTAATATTGTACTTATTTGGATAAGGATTATTTTAGGACAAATTTGATTACGATAAAAAAGGTTATAGTGAGTCAATATTAAAAGACATGTTGTTGTAAAATTTTTTTAGAACTTTTTAAAGAAAACGATTTTGTACTACATAATTTTTGTGTATCTTTAACCGTTTACGCAGCGCACGCAACGGAAGCAAGAAAAACTCTCAAATGAAATAATGTTCCCACGTTTTTGCAACATTTATTGTCGATACTCCGTTCTTATAAGTCATTCCGTAATGTTATATCACCTTTGTTGATAAATGGGCTATCCTACACTGAAATAATTTTTCAAATCTATCCAATCTTTTAGTTCATAAGATGTAAATTTGCGAGCCGTTCAGCGTCTCGTCGACGACGGCTGGCACTGAAAATCAGCGCTGTGGCTGTGTTCAGTACATGAGCCGCAGCATTTTGCTGAGCGCTGGCCGTTTTACGCGGATGTGTCGCATGGGTCTACCTTTTATAGCAGAACTTTTTACGTCATAATATTGTTTTGCATAACAACGGATAGCATAAACTTCATTTCGCAGAAAATCATTTCGCATACACTCAGTTGTCATACATTCAAAAATCATAATTTTGTTAGTCAGAATCATCTTTAGGCATAATGTTTATATCCATAATAATTAAAAAGCAGAACCATCATATCGCAGAAAATTCACAGTCAGAATCGTCTTTTGGCATACATTTTATATCGATAGTCATTAAAAGGCAGAACTGATATTTTTTGTCGGCTTGGATGCATGTAGCATGCAAACAGGCATACAACATGCAAGCAGGCATGCAACATGCAGCATGCAAGCAGGCATGCAACATGCAGCATGCATGCAGCATGCAAGCAGGCATGCAACATGCAGCAGGCATGCAGTATGCAAGCAGGCATGCAACATGCAGCAAGCATTGTTTCTGTCACGGCTCCGGCGCTGCGGGGTTTGGGCGGCGCCACGCGAGCTTATCGTCACAGATGGTTTTAACGCTCACCACCGCAGCTTCGGCTTGCTGGCCGGCTTCGCCGGCCAGCCTCAGCCGCGGTGGCGGGCCTTCAAACCACCTGCTCCTCAGCTCGCGGGCCGCCCTACCCCTCCGCGCCTACGCGGGTTTAAATTACACTCTAGGGGTAGGGCAGACAAGTCTGCGTAAAGTCGGTTTCGCAGCGATTCGTTTCTGTCACAAAATTTTGCAGCACAACGTATTGACTTTTTATGACACAAATTTAATTTAATATTGAAAATGCTACCAATACATGCTATATTTAGAACATTCTATGTCACTTTTGCAGACCATTCGATTTTAAATACATTGCACGTAGGTTATCTAACCATTCGACAGCATAAATTTACTTTATTTAAATTATCAGTTTTATTCCATATATTATAAGTTTTTGATGTTTTGAACACTAATTTTTACAAGAAGATACATCTACTTTAATTTTTGATGTTCAAATATGCACCCATACCAAATAATCGTATCTCTAAATAAATGTTATGCTAAACAAAATTATGCATAATATTAATTATGGCAAACGTAAATAAGCGAAACAAAATTCTGCCAAGATAAAAGTATGCCATTGTAAATTCGGACACGTAAATATTCTGCCAAACAAAAGTTATGCTAAATAATTTTTATGCCTTAAAAATATTCGATTAAATAAGATTATGCCATGTGAGTTATGCCAAATAAAAATCGGAGTATCAAGATTCTGCCAAATAGAAGGAACCCGTGTCGCATAACTCACTCTTTTGTATGTTATAATAATATATATACATATATATTTTAAGTTATGTGCCATGTTTGTCGTAAATAAACTCTTTTTCTTTCTTCTTTCGTTCTTTTAAATTGGACTTATTGGACAGTAACTCCTGAGATTAGCGCGTTCAAATAAACTCTTCAACTTTATAATATTAGTATGGATATTTATTTAAAATACGATATTCTATAAATGAAAATCATTATATGCATTCAAAAAACTAAAATCGTAATATTCAATAAATAATAAACCCAAAATTTTATAAATTAAATTTATAAATGTGAAAGCAATTCTGTTTGTTAGTAACGTTTTCACGCCAAATCAATTTTGATATAAAGAATAAAGACTTTGAAAAAGATGAATGATATTTTTATCCTGGGAGTTAGCATGTTCCCTCAGGATTATTCCCAACTTTCATGTGAGTGAAATCGGTGCTAATTTGATATAAAAGAATAATACAATATATGTTAGAAGACAATGATAGATAGAGCTAAACATTCTTAATCATCATCGATCCTTATAGCATTAAACACATAATCCTTCCACAAAATCCCATGAAAACAAATTGAGGGCTACAAGCCATGACCCGTGTCCATAGCAAATAAACGACGTCGCATTATCAAAGTCTGATGGATTACATCTGCTTAGCCAACGGTCCATTTAACATCAGGTGAGCAAAAAGTGATGCCATTAATCATTGGTGCAAACGATGCGTGGAAATAAAGGATACAAAGTATGAATCGAATTTATTTGAAGGTAACAAAGCTGAGGTCTAAAAATTTAGAAATCATTTGGATGAAAGAGATTCTGAATTTAGATATTTTTATTATCAGAAGTTTTTTTTTACAATAACAGTTACGTGAATTTAAATAGCTGGAATGGTACCTACATCAGAATGTTGGGCTGTGAAAAAGACGGATGAAAAAAGATTGCATGTAGCGGAGATGAGAATGTTAAGATAGATGTGTGGTGTGACGAGAATGGATAAAGTGAGAAATGAATATATTAGAGGAAGTTTGAAAGTGGCGCCAGTGACTGAAAAGTTGAAGGGGAATCGTTTGTCTTGGTTTGGTCATGTAAAGAGGAGAGATGAAACACATGTTACTAAAAGAGTTATGAGTACATATGATACATGTGGATGGGTGGAAAAGGAGAGGGAGGCCAAAGAAAAGATGGATGGATTGTGTGAACAGTGATATGAAAGAAAAGGAAGTTAGTGATAGTATAACGGTTGACAGGATAGAATGGAAGAAAAAAACGTATTGCGCCGACCCCAAATAAGATGGGACAAGGGCAGGAAGATGATGGTATCTACAACAAACGGAATAGGTAGATGTGTTCTAAATACAACAGGAATAGTAAAGTCATACCTAACCATTTTATCATTAAACAATCAGTTAATACAGCATTAGCATTTTAAAATGGCTTCCCTAAAAAACTATAAATAAATAAATCATCCATCATCTTCATACATTATTTTAGGCAAACAAATTCCATTGTTGGGCAAAGGCCTCCTGAAGTGACGCCATAACGACCAGTCCGGTACGTCTTGCATCCATCAGAATCCTATGACCCTCACCAGGTCATCAGTTCACCTTGTGAGAGGCTTTCCAACGCTGCGTCTTCCAGTACGTGGTTGCCACTCCAGAATCTTTCGTCCCCATCGACCATCTGTTCACTTAAGTTTGGCGGTTTGACGAGTTATGTCGGTAACTTGAGTACTCCTGTGGATCTCGTCATTTCTAATACCCCGAGCATAGCCATATAAATGAAACAAATCGCCAAATTATACCAAACCGAACAAAACAATGTAGAAATAAAGAGAGAAGAAGTCGTGTAATCAATGGATAATGATAAACAATAGATAAACAATGTCACCGCAAAGCTGACCATTACACAGGATACTAAATTGTGCCGCGGCCTTTGCGGTGACGTCACACAGGGATGACAGCGACACGACCGCGGAATGCGCTTTGTTGCCGTGCAGCTACGTCAAGTGGACGCAGAGAATGTAGGAGAACGATGATTGTTAACGTGACTAAATTATTCGCTGTCATGCTTGTTGTTGAATGTTGCCGACTGGCTTCTGCCAGCGGCTTCACTCGCGTGAAAGGGCTTTAGGTTTTTTTTTCGTCTTTAAGCACGGAAATCATCTAATGACTTCTTGCGCTCTGGGTAGGGCGGGAGGGCGTGTCAGACTTTTACTGCCTAAAACCACACCTGTGACTTTCTGTTGCCCTTTGCGTTCTAGGACTACGGGCTTCCTTTTCAGAAATTCTCCGCGGTCCTAGCTAGCGGGCATGGACCCTGCTGGGCCCCTACAGTTTGCTGACATCTCATTGAGGAACGCATGGATCACAACGCGCTGTTGATGACCGGGCTCAGGACGGACGGCAACCTTGACGTCCGCCAGCCCGCGTCTATCGTGGCCGGTAGTCGGGGTCAAAATCTCGGTGGCTGGGGCGCGAGGACATTTGTTTCGCGGCCTCCTTCTTCGCTATCATCACTGATTCGCAGAAGGAGGCCATCGCTTACCATTCCTAGGGGATGAATTTTGGGAAATCCTCTTTTAGTGCTTGCCTACGTCATAAAATGAAGCCTTGTGCAAAATTTCACACTCTTAGACCCAGGAGTTTCGGCTGATAATTATGTCAGTCAGTCAGTTTCTCCTTTTATGTATAAGATGAGATATTATTTTGGGGTTGGTGTCTATAATATTATTAGAACTATGGTTGTACAAAGCTTAGTATAAAGTACAGCTATTAATTATATTATCATACATCAAAACTTTATAATGGTTAACTTCCAAAGTAAACATCTGTCATAACTTGTAGCAAGCAAGCATCTAACGTTTCACTAAGTATCTCTCATTTGCTTCGCAACAGTAATTATAAATTGCCAAATACTACGATACAAACATTAAAATTAAATTTCAAATTATATACTGATTCAGAGTTAAGCAACACAAACAGACATATCATGTTTTATGACAGTGAAAATTCAAAGTTATCTTAGGAAGTTTACCACTTCAATTTATATCCTATCACCTAAATTCTAAAGTCTAATTTTAATTGGAAATTGTGGAAATATCTTTGAACTTGCCACAACAATAGCAACCTTATTTCGATGAAGAGGAAGTTTGAATTTCAGCGGCACGGATATGTCATTCCATAAATCGGGATCTGATTAGGAGAGACCGGATTTTCGGACGTGTGGTTTTCATGGTACAGTCCAATCTGAAATTGTTTATTGTTATGGTTAGCTTGTGGTCGGTATTAGGCGATCTGCTAGCGTTGGGTATCGGGAAAACTTACTTTATTACTCTGGTTTTTGGTATAGCAATCAAAGAAGAGTATGTAACAAGTATAAACGTAGTAATTTCTAGAAATTTGGAGATTGGTTTGCCCACGCATATATTTGTGACAGCAGATATCAGTACAAATGTAATCATGAGTAAAGACTTTGCAGTAAAGAAATATAATAGCCAAACAAGCAGAATATTTGAAAATATTCACGACGATATTCCAACAATACCGCTTTTCGTAACTTTAGGTTCACCGTTCGGTAGACTTATCTAGCTAAATCCTATTGCCAACTCAAACTTCAAGGAAATTGTATTGAACAATCAGTAAAGGATTCGGTCGACAAAGTTACTTGAACGCTCGCAGTTTTCTTTTAGAAAGACAAACTATTTTTCAATACCTATTGATGTGGATTGAGAAACAAATACAGTGAGACTTTACGTTTTCTAAATCGGTACTAGAAAAAAAAATCAGTAAGAAAATGAATAGCTATAACAACATGAAACCTAAAACAACATTGATTATTAAGATTATCTAATAACATACCAAATATGTGTATCTTTCTTCAAAAACTTAGTTAAAGAACATTACCTTCTCGTTGTTATATATAACAGACATGTTTATTTCTTAAAACTTTATGCACTAGTAATGAACACAGTACAAAGGTGGACTTAATGCGTTACCATTTCCTACCAGTTGACCTAAGGGCGGTGCAGAAACATAACATGGTAGGTGCAGCTTAATGATAAAGAAATAGAAAAGTAATACAATAATCTATACATATAATAAAACAGTAAAATTATTTTGCGGTGGTATTAATTGGCGCAAAAACTACTGAACCGATCCTGTTCAAATTTTGCATACATAATCCTTATAGGTCAGGGCAACTTATAGGCTATAAATTATCACGCTATTTCCTATGGGGGGTGAGCAATAATCGAAAATGTAGGTATTGAACGACAATTGCCGCGAGTTCGATCCCCAGTTACAGTTAAAAATTTTGTCATTATTTTATCCTTTTTTTTTGTAATAAAACTAACTTTTACCATTTAAACGAAACAAAATTGACATTTCTATTCGATATCTTCTTAATATTTTGTAAAAACTAATCAAAGCACATAATAAAATCAAAGCGGCGAGTAAAATCACGTACAATAATATTACATTATTCCATTTAGCTGCAAATATTACTTCTGAAACGAAAATCATCACGCTATCATCGATAAGGAGCCAACCAGTCAATTATGACGTTTATATAAGAACGTCTATTTTAAATTTTAATCATCGATGACCGTAGCGCAGTGGTTTCGTATCTAGACTTGCGTATAATTTATAGGTTGTTCGAATCCCATGTGGCTCTCTTGCGAAATTTTTGGTTTTATTTTTTCACGGTAAATAAGATTTTTTTATATATTTTTGCATGCTTACATTTTTTTTATATATCTACACATAATATATCTGTAGAAGTTTTTAGTTGTGTGCGTATCACGCAAAATGTTAGAAGTCGATGTAGATGGCTTTTATACATTAAAATTCTGTGTAACTTGATATATTACTTAGGCTTTGTTTCATCGCAATGAAACAAAGCATATGAAATATTAACGGCATGAATTTAAAGTTTTCAAGAAGTTAAATATGATACCACACGCAACTCGCAACGCCATCTAAAGACTCAAAGTAGAAAAAATGATGACAATGAAAGTTGACCTTCATATTAAATTTGATAGATGGCATTGTGTATTTTAAAACTACTGGTGTTAGACGGAAGCATTTTTAACAACTTTTACTGTAACCAAAGACGATAAAAGTAAATACCTATGTGTATTTAATTATTGACTTTAAAATAACACGGCCAAATTTTCGGAAGGGGTTACATGGTATCTTGCATTGGAAGGCCCCCAGGTGGACCGATAACTTGGTGAGGGTCGCGTAATCCGATGCATGAACCGGTCATTATGGCGACACTTGGGGAGACCTATGCCCAACAGTGGACGTCTTTCGGCTGAAATGATAATGATGATGATGGCACCTTTTTTTTAATGTTGGCAATCATCTAATGACTTTTCCCGCTCTGGTAGGAGCGGGATGGCGTGTCAATCTTTACTGACTAAAACCACACCTGTGTCCTTCAGTTGCTCTTTGCAACATCTCTTTTAAGAGTGCGTGGATCACTACGCGCTGTTGACGACTGAGCTCAGTCCGGTCAACTAGATAGCGGACGGCCGGACGGCTAGCTACCCATCGCTCGACGTCCGCAAGCCCGCATCTACCGTGGCTGGTAGTCGGGGTCGGAATCTCGGATTGGCGTGAGGACGTTCGTTCCCTTACGCTTGCGGCCTTCTCCTTCGCTAGCATTACGGCTTTGCAGAAGGAGGCGACCGCCTGCCATTACTCCTCGCTCTGGATCTCACCCAAACCAGAGCCCGGCGCGAGAGGTCACTGACGCCGATTGCCTCCACGAGGACAAAGTAGTACTCCGCCCTTGCGGGGCACACCTCCACTGAATGCGCCACTGTGTCCTCCGGGATGATGGCACCTTGCGGCCTAATAATGGCGTGTTTTATTATTTGCAGTCACTGCTTCATATAAAACGGGATCAAATGTGTTTTTCTGATCATAGTTCGACAACGTATGATGTATCTCAGATTCCTTGCAGCCTTGCGTCGACATCTGGACGTTACCTTCTTGCAGTGAATGGTGACCAACACTGGAACAAACCCCTGAGGGAGGCCAATCTCAGGGATAATACTAATCGGCTGCTACATTTGTTTACCGTAATTTCATTGTTTTATGGATGCACAAGCTCAGGATTGTTGTGAATGTTTCAAACGGTTGCTTTTCCGGATTTGGTTGGAAGTACCCTGATATTACAATTTTGCGAATCGCCCGGAGGACCTGGTGTAGTATGCGGTGGAGGTCTATTCAGCTTGGGTGAACCGCCGTGTCCTCATAGAGGCAATCGGCGTCAGTAATTTCTCGGTTTGGCCATCAATATGCGAGTTCGATTGGACGGAGATACACACGCACAAGATGTCGCCGAAATTCATTCAAAAGTTGGAGACTCTTTATAGGGTAGTTCCCACTATCAAGAAAACATTTGTGTGATATACGGGGACGTCAGTTAAATACACGCCAAAAAAATCATAGGTGAATGAACAAGTAACTCCCAAAATGATCAAACTGCAACAATCAATGCAAGCATTCTCTCCCAAATTTTTCATAAGTACTTTTGTGGAGAAAGATAGTTGATAGATGATGGTAGTTTTTGAATTCACTTAAGGCTTTGCACTATCAGTGCACATTACCCAGCTGAGGGTTGGTGTCCCGATTATGCTCCTTCGTTTACTAGAGGTAAACGAGGTGCAAAGCTGTCTAACGACGACGTGACGGCCGGACGGCACCACCGCAGTCCTGTGTTTGCGATGGCTGGGAACCCACCTTCTTTGATCGTAGTGCTTCACTTAAGGAAGACTGGTTATCATTTTCTCCACCAATTGCCCCCACGAGGACATGGCTGCGACGGCGTTCCGACCAAGCGGGACTGACTTCCACCGTATATTCCATCGTATTCTCCGGGCGATCCGCACAATGGTGAGACCTGAGTGTTTCTTCCCGCAGAATTCAATACAGATACCTTCCGGAACACCCACATCAGGTGAGTCCTGCATGAAAAAAGGATGCCGTGACGCCTCATGACAGGCATTACCGCTGCGATTGTGGCGTGCTCACTGTGGCAAGGGTTTAAAATCATACAATGTTGTTTTACCAGAACCTAAACCAGAAACATACATAAACTAATGCAAAAGGCATTAGTTTATGTATGTTTGTTCCTTGGGGTAGGCAGAAATGCCAACTGCTATGACCCATACATACTCTTTCTATTTATTGACGTTCATACATCTGGATCTGGACGAGTACATAACATGTTTCCTGAAGGTAATTTGCTTTTTTACCTTTAACCGTTTTTTGTTAAAGTACAATAAATAATTGCGATGCTTTCGGAATGAATTGCAAGCACAGAGTGATTGTACAGTTTTACGAAGTTAACGCGGACGAAGTCGCGGGCAACAGCTAGTAAATATATACTTTGATAATGGAAAGGGCTATGCTCGGAGTTTCCTTGCAATTGCATAAAGAATGAAGATATCCGTAGGAGAACCAAGGTCGCCGACATAGCCCGAAGAATCGCCAAACTAAAGTGGCAGTGGACAGGACAGATTGCTCGTAGAACGGATGGTCGATGGGGCCGAAAGGTTCTATAGTGGCGACCGCGTACCATAAAACGCAGCGTTGGAAGCGTTGGTCCACCTTGTGGGAGGCCCCACAAGGTGGACCGACGACCTGATGAGACTCGCGGGAATGCGGTGGATGCGAGACGCACAGGATTGGTCGTTGTGGAGACGCTTGGGGGAGGCCTATGTCCAACAGTGGATGTCTTTCGGCTGAAATGATGATGATGATGACTTTGATATATACATACAAATTAATTAACAATGTTATTATGAGAAACGAAACCAAAAAATCAACGCTGTAATGATTACACCAACTTCCAGCGAATGTGAGAAAAAAAACACATTCGTTCGTTCCTTGAAAGTGAACCAACTGGACCTGATGATCAACGGGAGTATTTTTTAAAATTTAATTTATGGATTGTATCTATATATGTGTATATTTATTTACTGTTATTGATATAAATAATGTACGCATAATATGATTTAATTTAGATACCTACTACAGTCTATTTTAAATTTCATACTTATTTATATACAGTGTGTCCACGTCTATATTCCAACTCTCCTGTCGCAGGTCTGCTAGAAGAAATTTCGTTCGAAATAATCAGAACCTTTGTGCTCTCCTCTCTGTATTTGTTCTCTTCACTTTTAAGTATTTGTGTGTACATAATTAAAATAATAAATACCATTGATAGTAGCATCAACAGAAAAATAAGCAATAAAACTAAAAGAAGTAATTAAAGTCAATTACATAAAACCTTGGGAGCACACGACGCAGCTCTGTAGCATGTAAGTACCGAGGGGCGATGGAACACTTTATCATTTGCTCGCTAGGTTTAATTTCATTACGATGTTAATGGAGCCCGTTCGACCCGATCCAATACCAATGAGCAATTCAAATAGTTGCTTTATGAATTGCACAAGTTTTTTTTAAATAATGATTGGAGTTTTCAGATATTATGTAGTAATATGAAAAATGAGGCCAAGTGTGAATCGGACTCGCGCACAAACTTTTCCGCGCCATTATCCAAACAACATTAGACACTACATTATAACTTCTTTTTAGTTTCACCTGTCCCGGAGTTTGTTTGTTGAAAAGTCACATTTGCTGTACATACATATATATTTATTTTATTCTGTTTTTAGCATTTGTTGTTATAGTAGAAACAGAAATACATCATCTGTAAAAATTTCAACTGTGTAGCTATCACGGTTCATGACAGACAGACAAACGGACAATGAAGTTAGAAACAATAGAAGAATAATAATATAATTAGGGAGAATTAGGAGACATTTTTTATCAACATGACCCATATATATGTATGTTTATAGGTATTTATTTATTGTATATATTATGTTTATGTATAGTGTGTATACATATCTGTCTAGTATATTTTTAGATTTAATTTATGTGTTTAATTTTTTGTTGTACATTTAAAGTTTCTCAAAATTTGTAAAATTTCTTTGTAACTCATATGGTTATGCTGTAAGAATTGTTGTGGGTTAAGCTAGCCTATGTATATCAACTGTCCTATTTTATTGATTATATAAAATTGTGTGTACAATAAAGAATGAAGGAAGTTTTAGTAATAGAGTCCCGTTTTTACACACAGAAATATCTTTCCTTTTTTATTTAATTACTGGTGTGAAAATAATTAAGACAGAATTATTTTATAGCTTAAACTTTCTTTAAACCGCTCAAGTTTGTCACCTATATATTACTTATTTATTTATTTATTAAAACTTCATGCAACACAAAGGTACAAAGGCGGACTTAATGCCTTAGGCATTCTCTACCAGTCAACTAAGGGTAGTGAAGAGAAAACATGGCAGGTGCATAAAAAAAAAGAAAAGATTAACAGGAAAACAAGGGATCAAATGTATATATACAAAATAAACATTCATAAATATTTAATATAATATGAACCTACATATACATAAATATATAGATATTATTTATATAAGAAAAATTAAAGGATACCAAATACCAAATTCAGCTACAAACAATTTTAACATAAGCTTCTATTTACACGAAGCGATCTTCCAAAAAAATCTTCTCTATATATAAATTGGTTAACGAAATTCATTGAACAAGAAATTGGCGTGCAATCCAAGCGACATGTCAAGGGGAACAACCTTCTGCATAAGTGCCGAAGCCACCCTTCTCCTTGCTCATAGGGAGGAATTATCGCAAATAATTATATTACAAGTGAATCAAAGTGCTCTTACATGCTCTGTATCTTAAGAGATTTCTTCGTTGTGTAAATATAACAGCTTTGAAATATAATAATTTTATAAAACGATGCTTGTAGACAAATCAGAAAGTACAGCTACTTCTACTGTACTGTATTGCTAGAAGAGATTTTTATAGAAATAAGCAACACATTTGTATTTATTTTTGTGTTTATTTCTTCTTTCCTATTTACTTTTATTTTTGTGTTTTAGTTTTGTATTTGTAGTTTTTTTTTTTGTAAATTACAGTAAAAATAACAAATAACCTACCCATTGTAATTTAGATAAGATACTGAAGAGCGCAAGTATTTTTTATTTTTTTGTTTTATTGGGTGGGAAAATAATCTTATGACATCCCCCGCTCTTGGGAGGAACGGGAGATAGTGTCAAACTTTTACTGACTAAAAACCCACTTCTGTTCCTTCGTTGCCTTCGTCCCAGGACCCCGGGTTTCGCTTTCACACTACCCGTGGCCCCAGCAGGCTTCGACCCTGCTGGGCCCCTACGATTTGCTGACATCTCCTTGAGGCGCGCGTGGTACAGTACGCGCCGTCGACGACTAGGTACTAATCAATAAGTATTAAGAAATACTTGATAAATAGTAGCTTTAACTATATTCCGATATAAAAACAGCTGTCTCCAATCCCTTGTCACAGGTAAAATTCTTGTTTAAGAATACTAAAGACATAAGGATATCATCCAAATACACCATTCTTTATTTTTTATTTTTTTATTGTACGCAAAAACATACATAGTACACGGAGATAACTGCCATAACGGCTGGAAGTGTGACGCGGCGTACGAAGGAGAAGAGAAGAGGTAGTGCGACAGAGTTTACCCCTAGGGACGAGATACTCAAAGCGTTCACGAAGGTATTGAGGAGCATTAGGATTATGCAGGATAGTGTAGAGAAGAGATAGTATATGTGTATCTCGCCGACACCGAATTGGCAGACACCTTAATCTGGTCCGAAATTCCGACACGTGGTCGTATTTACGGAAGCCAAAAATAAAGCGCATGCACAAATTCTGCAGACTAAATGTAATTTTACTAGAAAACGTATCGGGGATTAAATTTGGTAATACGTAATAAAAAAAAAAATATCTCGTTAATTCTTAAATTGGGGATCAATTACTAGGAAAACATAAAGTCAAGCGATCAGCAAAATTACAAAATCACTGTATGAGTATGTTGAGTTTCCAGTGAACCTATGATATAATAGCCCCATTTAGTTTGTAATTGTATGAAAAGTGGTAATTCCCGTTTAAATTTTCGAGGAAATATTTTAATGGGAACTTGATGTTTTTATTTAGTATTCAGATTCTTATTTATGGTACCAAAATAGGTATCATTATCATCATCTAGATTTATTTTCCCGTGGCTTTGGATTTATGTTGTACAAAAAGGAATGTAGACTACAGAAATAAAAGATGGTGGTGTGAAAGATGATATGGCTGGTAAAGTGTGAATCCATTTTCCAGCCATATCATACCATCGGCGGCGGCGATCTCTCGCGCCGGGCCTTGGTACAGGCCATGGTCCGGAGCGAGGAGGAGTGGCAGGCGGTCGCCTCCTTCTGCGAAGCAGTAATGCTAGCAAAGGAGGCGCCCGATCGCGTGAGGTAGCGGCCCTCACGCCCCAACCGCCGCCGGGACTCCGATCCCGATTACCGGCCACCGTAGGCGCGGGCTTGCGGACGGCGAGTAATGGGTGGCTCGCCGTCCGGTAACCGTCCGGACTGAGCCCAAGTCGTCGACGGCGCGTATCGTTCCACGCGCGCCTCAAGGAGATGTCAGCAACTGTAGGGGCCCAGCAGGGTCGAAGCCTACTGGGGCCAAGGTTCTGATTCTGAAAGGAAGACTCGGCCCTGGTACGAAAGGCAACGAAGGAACAGGAGTGGGTTTTTAGTCAGTAAAAGTCTGACACTATCTCCCGCCCCGCCCAAGAGCGGGGGATGTCATAAGATGATTTTCCCACCGGAAAAAAAAAAGCCATATCATACCATACTATGATAACAGCTGATAAAATGTATGGAATACGAAGATAATATTAGAATAATATTGTGCCGATCCCAAGTAAATTGGATTAAAGGCTTTGACAACTATCAGCGGTCGGTTCAGTATTCATAGGTTTTTTAAGGTTGACACATCTCGCTCTAGGGCGGAGCACGAGGGCGTGTTAGACTTTTACTGACTAAAACCCTTTGCATCCCAGGTCCATGAATTATCCTTTCAGAATTCAACCCATGGTCCTAGTAGGTTTCGGCGCTGCTGAGCCCCTACGGATTTGCTGACATCTCTTTTAGGCGCGCGTGGAACACTACACGCCGTCGTCATCGATTAGGGCTCGGTACGGGCGATTACCGGACTGATTGACGGCGAGCTACCCGTTACTCGTCGTCCACAAACCCACGCCTATGGCGAGTGTTCACAGATTACTAATATAACATATTTTTAACACAAGTTATAGTTTGTTTCTTTAGTTTTTTTTTTAAATTAATATTATTTTCTCAGAATGTGAAAAAGGATAGGGCGAGTCTGTCATCCCAAAGAGCATAATTAAATTACACATTTGATATTAATTAGCAAACTTCTTATTATGTAGTGCATCATAGCGCTTAATACAAAGTTCATTTTTCGTCGTTCACTCCTGAAAAATTAATTATACGTCAAGCTTACTACTTTTAGTTTTTCTAGGATGAGCGTTTTGCCATTACTTTTAATTGACGAATATTAATATTGATAGCAAAACTTTTTTCTCAAGATTGATTAAATATTTTGTTATAAAATATTGTACTAAAAAATGATGCGAAGGATTCTATGAAATCTGGGTCTACATGTGTTATATCGTTGTAACTTTGAAGGAACTAAGATTTAAAACTTGGTAACATAGTAACTTTTGTTCTGTTCAATTTGTTTTTTATTCGATCTTTTATCTTTTCTAATACTTTTTTATTTTTATTTGTTACTAACATTGACATTTGAGTTAGTGTAATTTTTAATGTAATCGATTATCTTTTAATTTAATTTTAATTTATGTATAATATGTGATTTTGTAGTTTTAATCAACCACTATGAATTGTGTGCATGCCTTTAATTGATTTGTTTACACGGAACCATACTCTGAACACTTAATCTAGAATCTTGTTATTGTTGTTGTGAACAAATTGTCGGAGTGCCTTATTAATAAAATAAAATAAAAATGACACTCATAGCTATTGGAGGATGGGCCTAGAATTCCCATCTTCCTTTCACAAAGAAGTTTTGTACTTTATCGTGTTTCTTTACCTTAATATTATCATGCCCAGAACATAATCATAATTCTCCAAATAGATCACCTTAATTGGTTTAACTTTCCATCACAATCCAAATAAATTTGAAGGAAAAAGAAACTTCAATCATCGATTGACAAATCATTCATATTTTTCAAAAGTTCGTTTACTCGACAGTGTAATTTGAAAAAATGTTAAATTCCGAAATGAATGATCTTCAGAGTCTTTCTTGAACTGAGAAATCTACCGTTTCAATTATTTTGAAACTCATAGCTTGAGTAAAGATTTTGAGACTATTTAATTAATATTTATTTTCACACTCTTTGCGAGAGCAAGACAGAACTATAGCAGTTTAAGTTTGTTCGTAAACAAGAAGTTGATACTTTATTAATTAGGAGTTTGAGCTGCAGTCAGTGACTGAATACATAATGTTAGTTGAAGTTTTATCTTTTTATGCAACAGCTGTGTAATTCCAACATTCATTTCATGCTTTTTGTACGTCGCACTTAAGCTGATGTATTATTTTATATGGTCATTAACATTGTGCCTAATGGCTTTCTATACTAATGATATTTTTCTTTCATCAATCTAAATTAAAATATACCAAAACGTACGAAGCCTGAAACTATTTTACGGTCCTAAAATAACTTTGTGGAAGATACAAAAACAGAGAGTAAAGAACGTGAAAGCATTTTTGATACATCCAAGGGACAATGTAATAATGTAATATGTTCTTGAAATATGTTTGATCTTAGTCTATCGATCATTGAAAATTTTGTTATAAATAATAAATATGTAGGTGCTCTTTGATCGAATATATTTTTATGAACATAATAAAGCAGAAGTACTATAGAAAACTATTACAGTAAAGATATTTTATCATTACTGTAATAGTAGAAGTCTTCTATCTCTTATAATAATTTTACTAAGGAATAGTCAATATTTTGATATCTCTAGTCACCGAGGTTAGATATTATTTTGCATTGTCTTTTACCAACAGTGTCTGTAACATGTAACTTATTTTGCTGAATAACTATTAGGGGTTAAAGTATGAAATTGCCGTTTTGTAAAACGGGTTGCTTTGAAGTGTTATATCTTTGGATGGACTTGGAATTATAAGATCAAATAAACTTTAAATTAATAGCACGTTAGTCTTTTTTCAAAATTAGGTATTTATTGGTTTCTTTGTGTTTTGTATTATCTGTAATATCGCAGTACTTGTAACTATTTTTGTATGAAATATAAGAAAACTCGCATTATTTTGTACTCGCATATGAGTTCTACCGTAGAAACAATGTGTCTCAAGCGGTATGCAATATATCAATATGCATATAAGTCCATATAAATTATCAAATTTATATGGACTTAAAACTACTAATGAATAGGATGTCTATTTTTGTTTCAATCACTTTCACGTCGGAAATTTTATCTCACAAATAACTTTTCTCCTTAGTGCGGCAACAAGACAAAATTTCCGAAACGAAAACTATTAAACGAAGAGCATAAAGTTTTTTTGTTAGAAGAAAGTCGTAGGTATACGCAATTGTTATTGCTTGCCCTTTGAAATGCATAATTTCAACGTTGGAACTCCTAATATGAAAAAAAAACGTTTTTGTATTAGCTTATATGGTTATAAGAACTGCGATATTACAGAAAATACAAAACACAAAAATCCAGTAAATACCTAATTTCGGGAAAAAAAATAACATACGTTTCATATAAAGTTACGTTTAAGTAAAGTTAGAACTTATAATTCAAAGTAAATCCAAAGATATAACATTTCAAAGCCACCCGTTTTAAAAAACGGCAATGTCATACTTAAACCCCTATTATTCTAATTATTGAGTAAAGAGAGGTAAAAAAAGGGATATGATAATTTTATGGCTTGAATATAAAATTAACGATACAAATAAATTACCAAGAAGACCGAAGTTTTTTTTTTGAAATTTGGGTCTATCTATAAATCATCTAATGACTTCTCCAGCTCTTAACCCATCTATGTTCCTTTAGTTTGCATTCTAAGACCACGGGTTGTCTTTAGTCCCTTCGTCCGTGAACGGGCGCTGTCAGTTGAGGCTGGTCATCTCTTAGCTGCCAGTTGCTATTTTAATATCTATATTTAGTTTTTATTTTTATTTACATTGTTCTCACATGATAGCGACAAGAAACATGTAACAGAGATATTTGTAATTACAAAATATGATTGAAAAGAGTGTCCATGGAGTTTCTTGCACATTCTTCTCCATAGAGATCTACGCTTTGGAATGTGCAATTAGCATCATTTATTTTTATTTTTCTGACTGACTGACTTCTTGACATTTCAAAAGTGCCTGTAAATGGTTTATTTGGAATAAATGCTATTTTGATTTTGATTTTTGATTTCGGTTTTTTAGACATCACACACTTCGCACCGTCAATGGATAAAGTGAGAAATGAATATATTAGAGGAAGTTTGAAAGTGGCGCCAGTGACTGAAAAGTTGAAGGGGAATCGTTTGTCTTGGTATGGTCATGTAAAGAGGAGAGATGAAACGCATGTTACTAAAAGAGTTATGAGTATACATGTGGATGGGTGGAGAGGGAGAGGGAGGCCAAAGAAAAGATGGATGAATTGTGTGAACAGTGATATGAAAGAAAAGGAAGTTAGTGATAGTATGACGGTTGACAGGATAGAATGGAAGAAAAAAACGTGTTGCGCCGACCCCAAATAAGATGGGACAAGGGCAGGAAGATGATGATGATGATGACACACTTCGCACTGTCAACGACTTGAGCTCAGTCCTTACCGGTAGTCCGGACGGTGAGTAACCCATTGCTCGTTGTCCACAAGCCTGCACCTGCGGTGGCTGGAGATCACTCTGCGACTCTCAACGCCCGAGGCATCTCCTGTCGCAGCGGCTAGGCCGTAGAAAACTTTGTCAAAAATGGATTAGACTAAGATATCAACCATATCTTATGTATATATGATACTGTAACACTATTTTATGAGGGTTATGATGTAAAACAAGCATAGTCGGCAGTTTCATGTAAAACTGAAATAAAATATAGCTTTCCGGTTCGTTATAATGTAACTGGATGTCCTTGAGCGGTCCCTTTGCAACACGAGGCTTGAAGTTACATATTGACTAAGTTTGTTGGAATCCATATAGACTGATCTTTGTGTACCTATTTGAAAGGACCCTATTTTCGATCCACTTTTCTATAATTGTTTTTATTGGGCACACACAGACTGAATTGGTCTACACTGTGTTCTCATACCTTCTTGAAAATATTGTAAAGTTAACCATTTTTGACTACAATGAAGTTTCTGAGAGCAGTGGTGGTCGAGTGGTAGGCGCATTACTTGGTGTAATTTATTTTATCACCACTGCTCTCAAAACAGTGAAGGAAAACATCGTGAGCAAAACGGCATGTCCTAGAACCAAAAATTTGAAGACATATGACATTCACCAACCCGCACTGGGCCCGCGTGGTGGATTATGGCCCATTCCCTCTCTTAGAGAGGAGGCCTGAGTCCCAGCAGTAGGAACATTAACAGGCTGATTGTGATTATATGATGATATGATGTTTCTTGTCTTTTCTTGTGTATAGAAAATTGTCCAGCTCAAAAGATCCAAAAGGGTCGAAGTGCTCTGGCCCAGGGCCAGCCCCACAACAAGATAAGATAGGAAATGACCAATTGGAACCTTGCTTATGACGGTTTTGTGCCATTGCAGGCTTATGTGAAATAAAAACTATTTTGATTTTTTAAACACCTACCAGCTTTGATATATACATGATTGTAATTTTTAAGGTTCCGTAGCCAAATCGCAAAAAAACGGTACCCTTATGGATTCGTCATGTCTGTCTGTCCGTTCATATGTCGCAGCCACTTTTTTCCGAAACTATAAGAACTATATTTTTGAAATTTAGTAAGTAGATACGTGTGGAGTATCTATGGATAGTTCTTCAAAAATGATATTGAGGTTTCGAATATAATTTTTTTCTAAACTAAATAGTTTACGCGAGAGACACTTTCAAAAAAAACTAAAAAAAAATATATGATGTACATTACTATACAAACTTCCACCGAAAATTGGTTTGAACGAAATTTAGTAAGTAGTTCTTTGAACCCTCAGTGCGTGAGTCCGACTCACACTTGCCCAGTTTTTATAACAATTAATGTCGCAGACGCCAAATTTATATCTTTGACTAACATATTTTGCCACAAAAGTTTTATCAATACTATTTTTCTATCCAGTATAATAATATTGTTGACTACAACAAATTTAAAGGGTCAGGTCTATGAAAGAAACATGCGTCATTATTATTATTATTGCTAGTATTTTTTTGTGTCAGTTCTATAAAATAATTATTGAATTTATTGTATATGTCAGTGGGATGAGAAATTGTTTCATTGTTTATTATTAATTCCTTGATGTCATTTTTACAATTTTCGTCATTACTTATATTATACCACGTCGCCTTACATTTATTTTTATAATTATTTTTTGTTATTAATCAACTGTGAATGTGATATGCATTTTTTGCGTCGCTTCCTGTATTATAAGTAAAATGTTGTAAAAAGCCATAAAAATCTTAGTAATCCAGATTCGTTCACGGCTCATTTGCTCTTGTGTTTAGGTCTTTAAGCTGAAATGTAGATAACTTTGGCTGAGTTGAGAATATGTATGCGCACATAAATCGTTCGGGGATTTTGTTAAATGACAGCTGTCTCTAAGGCCGTTATAAAGGCAGAAATTCTTTTTAAATTGAAACTTATGCATTTGTTAAGAGTATCTTAATGTGAAGCATTAAACATTTGAATTCTGTTAAAAAAAATACTAAAGATAGATAAATATTTTTTCCAGTAATGTTATGGGTGACGATAATGATTATATGGTGTAAATAATTCTCATCTTTAAAAGATAGAAATTAGTATATTATTTCTTTTGCTTATTAAGTTGCTATCTTTTGATTTACGTATAGACTCAGATCCAGTTTTATAAAATCAAAACTTATTAATTACTTTACTTTTTATGTTTTTTTTAGTGTTCCGTACCTCAAAAGGTAAAAACGGAACCATTATAGGATCACTTTTTTATGCGTTCGTCTGTCCGTCTGTCAAGACCCTTTATCTCGGCAACGCGTAGAGGTATCGAGTAGAAATTAAAACCATACACTCAGGTCTGCGGTCCCTTGATGCTGTGAAAAAATCAATCGAAAAAATAAGTAAACGAAAAAAAAGATACGGCCTTTTATGTCGTAAAAAAGGTGTATTTAGACTCTCACGGGAGTCAAAATTCATACGGACTTTCCGTTGACCTAGAATCCTGACATTAGGCTTGAAGCAAGCTCATAAAGCACAAATATAGGAAAAAATCTGATAACTGTAAATTTGTAGTAACGTCACAAAAAAAATAGGTATTTTTCTTGCGATTCGGAAAAATCTTCGAGACTCGGTTATCGGTTAAGGGGATTCGGGAATTGAACATAGGTAAGTTTATACGGAATCCTTAGTGCGCTATTCCGACTCACACTTGCCTAGTTTTTTTTTTAAGTCTTATCGATGTTTAACAATAGTTAATTACTTTTAAATTAACTTTAGCACTTAGTTTCAACTTAAAATTATTTAGAAGGATCGTCCGTAAACCTTTCGGAAAACACTCCCCTTCTAGTAGAAATTGGGTGTGCCTATATTAAAGACATAAATTAAATCAGCTGTACAGAGTATCTCACTATAAAATAACTTTGTAGTAAGTGGTTAATACCTACTACCAACATAATTAATTCACAATACAATACACTAAGAATAGTATAGTGTATTGTATTGTATTATAGTAACACTAAGTGTAATGACACAACACTAAAATACAATGCAATGAAATACAATATTGTTTCTTGATCTAAATGGTTACTATAGTTTATGAAGCCTCTTCCTTCTAAACTAAATAGGCCGATATTATTTTATTTGGCTTAAATTCTATTAAAAATGGATTTGATAAATATAACTAAATAAATTATGATGTGTGTATAGTCTGCATGTATGTGTGCGTGTTCATGTCATCATCATCTTCCTGCCCTTGTCCCGTGTTATTTGGGATCAGCGCAACACGTTTTTTTCTTTTACTTTGCCCTGTCACTCGTCATGCTATCACTAACTTCCTTTTCTTTCATATCAGTCTTCACACAATCCATCAATCTTTTCTTTGGTCTCCGTCTCCCTATCCATCCATCCACATGTAAATTCATAACTGTGTTCATGTATGAGTCAATATATATGCCCACTAATATACGATTCATATTTGTATTTTTAATTACAAAAAACCAATTTAAACTTAATTTAATGACATTCGAGAGACTCAATAGCATAACTGTAATTCAATTATAAACTTTATAAATAGTTACAAAAAGGGTCACGCCTGATTTCGGGCTGCGACAATTAAATCTAGTAATTACGATAGAATGAAAACAAATGGCCTTTATATAATTTATGAAAGAACCTTTCTATAAAATTAATTGGTGCCTAAAACACAAATAATTACACATCAACTTAATGTTATCTTCGATACAAAAAATATCTACAATTATTTTTTAACAAAAATTTGATTGTACAAAAGCGACGAAAAAAAATTAAAAGATAACTAATTACCCACATTAGCGTGACAGAGTGTTTGTAATTATGACTAGAATTTCAGTACAATGTGTGGTTAAAAATATTTTAGGATTAATGTAGGTTTGTCGGCTTGTGTGAAAAACAAAAGAAGCTCTCAAAACCCTTTATACTATAGAGCCTGACACAAATAGTATAGGACAAGTAAATACGCGGTAATATTTAAATTCATCAGCAAAATTTTGCACGGGTAGTGTGAAAGTGAAACCCGGGGCCCTGAGACGAAGGCAAAGAAGGAACTGGAACGGATTTTTAGTCAGTAAAAGTTTGACACTATCTCCCGCTCCGCCCAAGAGCGGTATTTGTCATTGGATGATTTTCCAACCTAAAAAAAACTGGTGAAACAATTTATTTATTTATGTAGGATATATATCCGTTCGTTCCAGAAAAAAAAAATCTAAATTGGTAAAATAAAGCAGAAATTAGCATTTTTAAATATTGGTATGAGATGTTATTTCTATTATATGCACGTTACTTAATGGCTGTGATGTCACATTTCAGTTCAACTATCCGTTTTTTTGTAACTTGACGGTTTCCCATTTCAATTAAAAATAATTTTTAAGGCGTAATTTAGAATGGATTGTTCAAAAAAGTTGCCGCAGCCCTAGAACACAATTTTATTCAGTATAAAACTGACACTCCCGCTCGCTCCGCCCAGACTGGGAGAAGTTATTTAATAATTTCCCATCCAAAAATAAAAAGAGGATTATGGGCAATGGCCTTTAGAAAAAAAGCCGGAGCCCGGGCGATGATAAAATTATGATGAATATGATATTTATGTTAAATGCTATGGAAATAAAGAATGGTTCTTAAATCAAAAAGTAATAATCCACAAAACCCAGTTTGGCTTGTCACAACTAGACAAAACTTCAAGAGACACTGGTTTTCGATCACCTCGCCACAAAAATGGGCATAGATATTTTTACTTTTCTATTTTACTGTCCAGCGGAGTAAAAAATTCGCTAGCCACATCCATTATGATGTCTGACAACAATAATAATTTTAGTGACGCCGTAAAAACTCCATTTGGCCACAATGTTAGGTGGAGCATTCAGGCGGAAAATGTTGTGGGACACGGTGCGGGGGTGCTGTGTAGCGTGTAACGTTGCAAGTTAGGCAGCTATAGAGGACACAATTTGCGAATAATTAACAGGAAAAATTGATGTTTGGAACCGATTTTCAACAAAGAAAAGATGGATGGATTGTGTGAACAGTGATATGAAAGAAAAGGAAGTTAGTGATAGTATAACGGTTGAAAGGACAGAATGGAAGAAAAAAAACGTGTTGCGCCGACCCCAAATAAGATGGGACAAAGGCAGGAAGATGATGATGATGATGGAACAGATTTTCAACATTTTAGTGAACGATGTTATAGATACATTTATTTATTACTAGCTTCTGTCAGTGGCTTCGCCCGCGAGTAAGTAAGTTCCTCTATACAAACTTCTAACCCCCGTTTTATCCCCTTAGGGGTAGAGTTTCGTAAAATCTGTTCTTAGCGGATGTCTACACCCTGTAAGGAACCTATCTGTGAAAATTTAAGTTTATAGGTGTTATAAAATAGTTTCTGAGATTTCGTGATTAATTAGCGAGTGGTTTTTCGCTTTTATTTATATAGATTAACTAGTTTTTGTTAATGCAGATTTTTCGGGAACAGTAATCACTTTTTATCGATTCATCTGCGCGTACCCGCACATCAGTTGTGAATATTACACAACGTTTTTTTTTCTTTCACTTCGCGCGGAGTGAGAGCGAGCATCAGACTTTTACTGACTTATATACACCTTTTTTTTTAATTGGCCTTAGCGGTTTAGGGCCGTGGTAACTCTTTCAAATAATCTCACAGCTCTTCTTTAGAATATCACTAAGAAAATCCGTGCTTGTGCTTCTGGGGCGTCTTTTTCTGGTGTTTCTAATTTTGTCTACCTTGTGTTAGTCTCCTATGGTATAAATGTAGATCCTTACCTTGACTTTATAATCTACTAGCTTTTGCCCGCGGCTTCCTCGCATACACAAAATATAGCCTGTCACTCAGGAATAAAGCAGCTTTCTATCGGTAAAAAAATTTTCGCAATCGGACCAGTACTTTCAGAGCCAAACAAAAAAAAAAAATACGAGCATACCTCTTTATAATAATATTAATGTAGATTGAATTCCGCCATTCCACCCAAATGGTGAGCTACCTATTGGTCTTCATCCGCAAGCTTATGCCTACGGTGGCTGGAAATTGGGGTCAGGATCCCAGCGACTAGGACGTGAGAGCCGTAACCTCGCGCGAGGCAATCGCCTGCACCAGGACCTGGCACAAGAGGTCGTTGCCACCAATCGGTCCCACGAGAACATGACAGTGCTCTACCTAGGCGGGGCACACTTCTACTGTATGCTCCACCGTGTCCTCCCGGCGGTCCACACAATGGTGACACTCGGGCGTTTTTTTCGTATGACTTAGGTGCAGGAACTTTCCGAACTTACCATGTCCAGTGAGGATCTGTGGCATGCGGATAGTGAGGATGTCGTGACGTCTTTCCAGCCACTCCTCGAAGAAGGGACTTATCGCAATAATTATGGCGTGCTCAGCACTGGGTTGCGACAGTTGCTATCGGCACTCCACCATGAGCAATTTAGGACCTTCATGGATTGGATACATGGAATTAAAAAAAAACTTGCAAATTGTAGGTGTAAGTAGTCCGCCTACTTCTACAGGGTCAACAAGGTTACGTAAAGATTCTACAAATTTTTTGTTACAATTGTTTTGGTCATCTTCATTTCAATTTGCGTCCTTTACCTAAATTACAATGTGACAGTTTGAAGTCAAGACAGCCATAGAGGTCGAGACGATTTTGGGACTTACAATAAAGATTAGATCTAAATATAAAATTAGAATGGATTTGGATCTCCTGAAGGTAAGGTTTCAGGATTTAAATTACTTTTTTGTTATTCCAAAATAGATGTTTCGTTACCTTGATTTTTGGGAGAGTAATTGTGACATTGGTGTTTTTGTTTTTAAGAGTTATATTTAAAAGTAAACTTAAAAACTTTTATTTATAAAAACACAACTCAGTGTTTTTTCAATAGAGAATTTAAATTTCGAATCTGCTGGTCAGGTGTTAAACTGAGACATAATTATGATATAACAGCACTACTCTGGTTACCAGGGAGAGTGGAAACGGCGAGAGATGTCGTGCGGTGTTCCGCAGGGATCAGTACTAGGACCGCCCTTGTGTCACATCGGGTATGACAACGTGCTGCATGGCGACCTCCCAGACGGGGTCAGCGTGGTCGAACTAGCAACATGCTGGATTGCGATAGTCGTTGAAAGGATTCAGAAGTTGGGACTCGAGGTAGTACTGCACCAGTCCGAGGCCATGTTAGTCATACAGCCAGTTTCTCCTTTTGATAAATTAGAATCAAGAACTTTTTTTGTAGACCAACTCAATTACCAATTCTACACTACCTATATTCCAAATAAAACTATAGTCCTATTTTTCTACTCACGTTAAAACCTTTGAGTTTTCAGTATCCAAGCCTGTATAATTGATAACATAAATAACACACAATAATATATAATCTTCAGTAAATTCACCCCAAAACATTAAACAAAGTTATCATAAAACATTTTTATCAACCGTTGAAATTTCCGAACGCACAGGCTTTCAATAAAAATTTGATTTATATGTATGCTTTGTTGCTTTATCTACTGTCCGATTCGGTTGGTGACGGAAGCGAACGAGGCGATTAATTCAACTGTTGTTTTGTTATAGATATTCGGATATTATGAGGGCTTATAACCACCGAGCTCTCAGTAAAAAATGGCGAGATTTATAACAGGTATTATAGGCTCAACAATCGTTTTATTTGCTTAAAATTGAGTGGAATTGTGAGAGCCATCAACTGGGATACCCGCACTAAATCACCGGAAGCTGTATATTAATTACTAGTCCTTAATACTGAAAGGTTGTTATTTAATGATGTTTTTCTTATAATTGTTGTTCTGGTGTTTCCTTACTTCAGCGCTATTCTGTACCGATTAATTTTGCTGCGAGGTCCGAGACAGTTGAATCTTTCCCCGTAACGTTGAGCAACATTTTTTTTTTGTTTTAGTTGGGAAAATTTTCTAATGACAAGTCCCGCTCTTGGGCGGCGCGGGAAATAGTGTTAGACTTTTACTGACTAAAAAACCACTCCTGTTCCTTCTTTGCCTTCGTCCCAGGGCATGGGTTTCGTTTTCACACTACCCATGGTCCCAGTAGGCTTCGACCCGGGTCCCTACGATTTGCTGACACCTCCCTGATGCGCGCGTGGAACTATACGCGCCGTCGACGACTTGGGCTCGGTCTTTCCGCACGAATCCGATGCAGGAACTTCCCGAACTTACCGTGTTCGGTGAGAACCCGTGTCATGCGGAAGGTGAGGACGCCGTGAGGTCTTTCCAACCACGCCTCAATGGTGATGGCTACTGTAAATTCTGACTTCCAAGAGTAGCAGTGGTTGGAAATAGTATGCACGGCATTTTTAGAGGACGATATCGTAATAATGAAAGAAATCACATAAGAAACACGACATACCAGATTAACATGCGGGCTTGACGAACAAATATACTTTTAAAGGGTTGTGAAAATTTAGAATTGGATTTAAATTTGATGTAATGAAATACTTGAAGTATTTTAAGTCTGTTAGTTTTTTATAGGCTATTTAACAGGAGTTCCAAAATATAGGATTTTGAGAATAAAAAGAATATTGTGAACAGTCGATCCCAGGAGCCTGCACCTTTAGCCAGACCTTCCTTACCATACTGTGTAGGTGCTTAAACATCGAATAGACTATAATTTCAAAGTCATCCTAAATTCGATCGTTGGAAGTAGCAAGGCGATTCCCAGCCATTGTAGGCGTGAATTTGTGGACGGCAAGCAATGGGTAGCTTGCCGTTTGGTGAGGACTAAATTTGGATCATGGGCGCGTTGCATTCCACGCGCGTTTCAAAGAGTTATCAGCAAAATTAACGAAGCGATGTAAAGCTGATCCCTGCGCTTTCGGTCTGTTCTAAAGAGTGTCTTAGGAAAGAATAACTGAAGGAACTCAGGTGGACTTTAGTCCATAAAAGTCCAACAAATTGGGAGGTAAAAACCAGGTTAGTGCGAGTCGGACTCGCGTCCTGAGGGTTCCGTACAAACTTACCCATGAAAATAGTTCAATTCTCGAATTGAGTTACGAAGATTTTTCCGAAACGCAAAAAAAAAGTTTTTTTTTGTGACGTTACTACTAATTTACAGTTTTCAGATTTTTTTTCTTTATGTGTGCTATGAGACCTTGCTTCATACTAAACTTTAGAATTCTAGGTCAACGGTACTTCCCGTTGACCTAGAATCCTGAAGTTTAGCATGAAGTGTGCCTATGAATTTTGATTCCTTTGAGTTCCAATATACACGTTTTTAGCGATATAAACGGTCGTATCTTTTTTTTTCGTTAATTCTTAAGTTTTATCTTTTCACAGGATCAAGGAACCGCACACCTGAATATATGATTTTAATATCAACTCGACACCTCCACGCGTTCCCGAAACAAAAGGTCTTGTCAGACTGACAGACAGAGAGACCAAAAATGATCCAATAAGGGTTCTGTTTTTTCCTTTTGAGGTACGGAACCTTAAAAAAAAAAACCTAAATTCCACAGATCAAAGTCTCCATATCATCTCCCACAAACCATATTCCCGTCATACGCTTAACGTCAAAGAGCTCTTTACACTCCCTTACTACGTATATATTCGTAGCTCAAACTTAGTGACACTAGCAAGCTAGCCCAGCCGCCAGCTAACGTCGGACGATTTGCAATGCAAAACTGTTTGCGTCTTGTCTAGCGATGCAGTTTATGTAAACCCTTCTTGTCTCGTTGCATGGTTTGGGCACTATTCCTTATTGTTTGAGTTATTGCTATCCAAGGAATTTGGAACAAGTCAAGATAATTTGTTTCTGCCGAGGTTTTGTTGTCATAATTTTAGTCGTGATATATTTAATACTAGTCGAAGCCATCCTTTAAGCGTCTATACAATGACCGGTCCTATGTTTCTCGTATCCAGATCCTAGATACATACATAACAGGTACTTATAAGTTGCATGGATTGTTATTAAAACTGTAACCTCAAGATGGTTTCATAAATTGCAGGTATTTGGAGAAAAGCAGTATTTGGACTAGAACAATTTGCCTGCTGCGGTATTCCCGTCCGATTTTAATTTAGGTGTCTTCAAGGCTAGAGTGGCTCTCAATAAATTAGTGCACCTCACCATCAACAATTGCATTACTACTTACCATCAGGTTATACATACATACATATTTATTTCACCATTGTTACAAATATTTTCCATTGTTACAAATATTTTCTTAAACATAGGTATAACCTATTTGCTTAGAGGTAACAGGAGTTATATTTTACCAGAATTATTACAATGGTCCCCAAACTAGGCGGTGCCTGTATCTTGAAGACCGGAGTTGCGTTATCGTTAAATTAAATAAAATACAAGTTTCCTTTACGGATTACCTTAAAATTAAATAGGAGACTAAATAAGTAGTACAAAGTAACAGGGTAAATAAATAAAAGAGTGTGCGTGTTACACGTGGGATCGCAGTCAAGCACTAGTTTATTTAAAAAAAATAAGTACTTTCTAAAAAGTTGTTCAAAGATATAAATGAAAATGAATGATTAGTTATAGATAGCAGATTCTTATGATAAAAAATTAATTTATATCCCTAGAAAGAGGTACAAGTAAACTATTAAACAATTTGATAGATAAAATATATAGTAACTGAAAAGTACAAACGCGTAAAAAAAAGAATTCACTGGGCATAAAAAAAACGTCCTCTATCAACGGGAATAGGATTCTTATTAGATTTCACCTTAAATTATTTCCGCACATTTCGGATATACGGTTCTAAAAAATTGGGCTCGTCCGGGATTTGAACCCGGGACCTCTCGCACCCTAAGCGAAAATCATACCCCTAGACCAACGAGCCGGCTGACAAACTGCCGAAATATACGAACTCTTTCAGCATGTTGCAATATTACATAATTATTGTAATGAGCGGAACAAGCAGTATATTTGTTGGTATCGTAATAAATTATCGGAACTAATATTATAAATGGGCCTCAACATAATTATAAATGGGCCTCGTCATATTAAAAATAGGCCTCATCATATTATAAATGGGCCTCATCAAAACTCTTAAAGTAACCCAAAGGGTATATGGAACCCCTTCCATATACCCTTTGGGTTACTTTAAGGCTATGCTAAAGTTTCCTTGCGTGATCGCATTAGAAGTGAAGACATCCGCAGGAGAACCAAGATAGCTCACATAGCCTGAAGATCCACTTTAAGTGGCAGGGCATATTGCTCGCAGTAAATATGGTCGATGTGGACGAGAGGTTCTTGAGTGGCAACCAAGTACTGGAAGGCTTCCCACAATATGGGCCGATGACCCCCTGAGAGTAGCGGGAATCCGATGGATGCGAGACACACAGGTCCGGTCGTTATTGTGAAACTTGGAGAAGGTCTACGTCCAACAGTGGACATCTTTTACTTGATATGATGATGATAATAATGTTGTAAATGCAAAACTAACTCTTTATACTCCTATATTTGTTTGCTTGTTAATTTATCAACGCTTAAACCACTGAACGTTGGTAGTGAACCTTAGAGAAGGATAGAATACTTTTTGCCACGATAGTACGTTCGTTTTGGGATGTTTTTTGACTTTCACGTCGGCAAAGCCGCATGCAGAAAAGAATTTTATTTCAACCAGATAATTCACGCCACCTCTCAGTTTATTTACTCAAAGCTTTGCAAACTAAACCAGATTTTACATGGCACGTTATGTGTAACATCGAATGTCCACCTCTGGTTTTATTCACAGATATAGTACGGACATTACAATACACGATATTGCTTTTTGTGTACCTACAACGTTTGTTTTAGGCGGGTTACACCTGCCGCTTACCATTACATTACTACTTACCAAACAGTCAGTCGTGCGAGCGAGAAGGATGCAGCTATACAACACTGCATAGCTCCATCCATTTAAGGGCCGACGTTGCGTTAAGCGGGCGCTAGTGCGGTCCCATACAAAAATGCTCCGCGTCGCGGTGTCGAGCGCGGTCATCCGTCGCGGGGAGCCGATTCCACGCGCCCGCGGTCCGATGCCCGCCTCCGTGCGATGGAGGCCCACGCGGTAACATGCACAGATTTATTTAGTCAACACCGCTATGTGATACGGGTCGCACACACGGAGGAAAACGTCTTTAGAGACTAAGTTCTCCATCGACAAGCCTGTACCTGAACACCCTTAAAGTTGAACTAGTGACACTGTGAGACGTTGCGGACTGCTTCCACGACGGGTGCCCGTCGCGGGCGCCCGCTTAAGTAGCATGAGAAAATGTTTGTACGTGTTCTTTCTTTTCCGTGACCGGGACCAAGATTTGACATACTTTTCGAGGTACGGAGTATCAGTAATGTCCTAGATAAACTTAAAGAAGTACATATTAATTATAAAAATCACATTGGTACTTACCTGGTTTCGAACCTGAAACCTCATACATGAAAGGTGATGCCTTAACCGCTGGGCCATCACGACACTCAGTCATTTTAACTGTTGTAACTTACGATAATATAACAGACTAGTTGACCCGGCGAACTTCGTACCGCCTAACAGTCAGTGAATGTAGTATATCTTTCGATGTAGTCAACCGATTGAGATAGAACAAAGCCTAAGTAATATATCAAGGTACACACAATTTAAATGTATAAAAGTTATCGACATCGATTTCGTAAATTCTGACTGATGACTGGCCTGTTGGTCTAGTGGCTAGTGGCCGTGACTGCTATGCCGGAGGTCGTGGGTTCGATTCCCACCCAGGACAAATGTTTGTGTGATGAGCACGATTATTTTGTTATACATATATATGTATTTAGAAATATATAAGTAGGTATGTTTATCAGTTCTCTAGTACTCATAACACAAGCTCTGCTTAGCTTGAGACTAGACGGCGATGTGTGACAGTTGTTGAATATATTATATATATATATATATATATGTTAAGTGATGCGCGCACAACTAAAAACTTCTACAGATTTTTTATATGTATAGATAATAATCAGACTACTCGTATTCTCTGACGTATTGTCGACTGTCATCTGTCCACTTTTGAACTCAGTCGGTTTCATTAAACAGGCTGACTTGTCTGGGCTAATTGCTACAGTTTAATTAATTCAATACTAAATTAGTACGGCCAAATAGGAAAGACCTTAAATTATTTTCTACAATTGTTATAACATGTGTATTTTCTTACAAGAATAACAAAAATAATAACATTTATTTCAGACCACAATTAATCCATAGAATAGTGTTAGTAAAAAACTCAAAACTAATGTTAGTGTCTTTAAAAATATAATAATTATAATTTAATGCCTGCAATCGAACCTCACACTATCCACGCAGTATATAATATATGTATACTCGTAGATGTATGAAGTACGATCCAGTGACGCAGCATTGGGCAATCCCACCTACCGCACAACACGCTCAGGATGCCGTGGGAGCTGGCACGCATTCGCTTCAGGATCGAGGCAGACCGCTTTCGGATTAAGGTATGAAAGCCATCAATTCTCGCCTCAGCAAACATCGCCGACGCGCTACAAAACCGTGGCAGCCCCGCAAGCATCCTGAACGCGTTGTTGTACTGCACACGCAGGGCGTTACCCAACCCACAGACTGCACCATAATGATTTGATGACGAAAGAAGGTAGCAAAAATCTAAGATCCTGGTGCCGATGGTATCGAAGCTGATGATTACCATCAGCAAAATCGTAATGATTTTGGCCAATAGGCATTCTTGATCATACACGACCATATTTTGAACAAGAATACGTTCAGTTGTTACAATTATGTAATGTAATACAAGTAGCAGAGATTAAACTAGTGATAAAGTAATGCGTATATCTTTATTGTTTCGTATTATAGTGAAAGGCGCCGCAATCTTTGATGTGAACGTGTATTTCGGCGTAGTTGGTAGCCGGCTCGTTGGTCTAGGGGTATGATTTTCGCTTAGGGTGCGAGAGGTCCCGGGTTCAAATCCCGGACGAGCCCAACTTTTTATAATATTTTATTCTTTTTTTATGAAAATATTAATTTAACTGTAGCGAAATCTAACAAGAATCCATTTGTTTCTCACTTTTACGTTCTAACTAAAGAGTTTTTCAGTTTACCAGTTTTTTCGTAGGTGGGAAATAACCCAATGACTTCTCGCACTCTAGGGCGGGGCGAGAGGGCTTGTCAGGTTTTACTGACTAAAACCCACTAATACCATCCTTCTTTGCCTTGTGCTCCAGGCCCCATGGTTGCCCTTTCGTAAGCAAATCTGTGGCCCCAGTATTTTTCCTAACACCTATTAGAGATGCGCGAGGAACACTACGCGCCGTCGACAACTCGGGCTCAGTCCGGACGATTACCGGTCGACTGAACAGCGAGTTACCCATTGCTCGTCCAATCGGGGTTCCAATTGGATTCCAACTGAATGTAATTTGGTGGTATTTAATTATTTTATAATTTATGTACACAAATGAATAAAGAAAGAAAATACATTGTGATAAAAATTTTACAAAGGTACTGCTTATTTCTAAAAGACATTTTTTCCAGCAGACCTGCCAAAGGAGAGATAGGAAGAAATGTAGACAATAGTGTGTAGAAGTAATAGCATAATAGCATAGCATAATCAGCCTTTCAATGTTCCCACTGCTGGGACTCAGGCCTCCTCTCTAGGAGAGGGAATGGGCCGTGATCCACCACGCGGGCCCAGTGCGGGTTGGTGAATGTCACGTGTCTTCGAATTTTTGGTTCTAGGACATGCCGGTTTCCTCACGATGTTTTCCTTCACCGTTTTAAAGCAGTGGTGATGAAATAAATTACACAAATGTAATGCGCCTGGCTGGGTTTGATCCCGCGACCTACAACTCGTAAGTCGGAGCCGTTACCACTCGGCCACCACTGCTCTCAAAAGTAGTGTAGTAGTGTAGAAGTAATAAAAGAAGAGAATGTGAAATCTTAAATTAAAATAATAAATACTTATATACTATACATACTATACTATATACCTTATACTAAAAATAAATACATTTATGTTTTTTTTTCATAGTGATAAAAAGAACGCGTAGTAAACGAGACAGTAATCCCTTGCCGACGTTTTAAAATACAATTTCCTATCCCTATTCAAAAACTTATCGCAAAATAAGCTTTTCACTTAATCCCGATCGCGCGCTCGGATCCAATCTCGTGTGCAAACCGCCTTATCCGCCATATTTACTTTCCAAAGATACAGGGATCGTACATCGTTTCTAAATATTTGTTTATTTGAGCTCCACTATTGAATATTATTTGCAGTTATTACTCGAATCTGTTTCAAATTGTATTTGTATCAATAAGTCGTGTTTAGATGTAATATTATAACGCTATTGGATTTATTTCCTTAGTTATGAAATTTAAAGGGTGACATCATCCGTGCGTCTCTGCGGGGTGCCAGCTGAAAACCAGTGCTGGGTGCAGACACCCAGAGGCGTCAGAATGCCCAGCAATTGCTAAGTTGGCGACTCTTTCGGATCGGGAACGCTCAGCGCAACTGTATTACATTTCTGTACTCTTTTTTTTATATGCTGTGTTCAGTGGCGGATTAAGCTAGCGCGGGGGCTGTAGCAAATTCGAGAAATTCAAAATCTAAGAGATTGACTATCATATTCAATAAAATAATCAGCTGTATTCGGACTTTGTCTAGATTTTTTTTGCGTTCAAGTGTATGATCCTTGAACGCGTGGGGCCCCCGGATGCGAGGGGCCTTTAGCATTTGCTACTCTTGCTACATGGCTAGTCCGCCACTGGCTGTGTTTTTGTCTATTATATTTTCTGCGTTAAATAAATTCTATTCTATTCTAAATTTACTAACATTAGACTTTTATTTACTTACGTAATACTTTTATTTACGATGCTAGAAGACAATAGTTTAACTAAATAATTATGATCAATTTTAATATCGTTTCATCGCAAGAGAACTGAACATTTTTTTCAAAGGCTGAAACACACGATCAGGATAGCCTTTCAATATTCCATCACCTTTCTACCATCGGACAACCCGACATAGAATACGGTGAGTGTTCAACCTTACGTTGTTGACACCTTTACGGTCCAGACTAAGCATTTCGCCTCGCCGTTTCGACCGCGTACATCGAAGTAGCGACTTGATTGCTCCGGTCTTCTCGTCTGATTATAATTTAAGTGGCTTCAAGGCTAGAGTGAATAGGCTTTTAGTAAACTAGTGCGCTTCACCATCAACCATTGCCTTACTGCTTATCATTAGGTGGGATTGCATTCAAGGCACATCAATAAAAAAGAACATATATATTTTTATTTCCTTCTTCTTTTGAACGTGTATCTATTCTGTGATTTTCCTATCAAAATCATCGATAGTATAAGAGCTTATTTTTCTAAAATATTCGGCAAACAATAAGCTAAAAGGGTCTAGAACAAAACGAATTCGCGCTTTACTGTTAGTATTGAATCTCCTAAATTCCTAAGATCCGAAATTACGACTAGCATCTTAAGGGATTCTTGTCGTATTTTCGGATTTCCTGAGATTTTCCGGGTTCTAGAATTTCCTGTACTCACGTATACAGGGCATTCTGAAACTGTTATAGTAAATCAGTGTTTCACTAAAGGTAGATTGTTCCTAAAACCATTAAATTACAGTGTACAGGTTCTAGAGTGGAGATCGCGCACTGGAAAACGCAGCGTTGGAAGGCCTCCCACAAGGTGGACCGACACTGTTGGACATAGGCCTTCCCCAAGCGACGCCACAACGACCGATCCTGTACGTCTCGCATCCACCGCACTCCCGCGACTCTCACCATGTCATCGTAATATATACTGCATCTTACAAATATTCAAAGGTAGCAAGCAGTACCTACATACACAAATATTAGCTTGCTTCTCTATCTAAACACATTCTAAGATACAGCACATTGGGAGTATTCCAAGTTGTGTTGTTTACTTTGCAGCAGTATTTCATATTTGTCGAATATTGCACCCGCTATGACGGATGTTTGGAGTTCATGTCTTGTTATTATTTTAGGAATACTTTACGTATCGTGAACTAAAGTATATTTTTCTACTAAACTTCAGGAATCATTTTATAGAAATAGTAATAATGGTGATCGCATTGCCAAACTTAAGTGGCGCTGGGCACAGAATAGATGGCGGAAAGGTTCTAGAGTGGCGACCGCGTACTGGAAGACGCAGCATTGGAAGATGAAGATGAGGGTCGTGCAAACCCGATAGATACTAGATATACAGGACCGTTCATTTTAGTGACGTTTGGGAGAAGCCTATGTCCAACAATAGACGTCATTCGGCTGAAATGATGATGATGATGGAAAATAATCATTAAGAAAACTGAGAAAACTTAGAAAAAAAACTTGCTTAATTAAATGCCGAAAAGAGAAAGCTGGTCGAAATTTTTATATTTAAAAAACCCATGTGTAAATACTTCAATTAAGACCCTAAAATGGCCAATAACATACCTACTACTAAAAATTTAAATCATAAAAAGCATTATTTTAATAAAAAGATCGGGCTCGTCCGGGATTTGAACCCGGGACCTCTCGCACCCTAAGCGAAAATCATACCCCTAGACCAACGAGCCGGCTGAGAGTCATGCCGAAATTCAAGACTAAGTCCAACGCGATTCGAACTCCTTTCATATGAAGAATTACATCATTTCGATCATGTAATGTAGATCATAACGAAACGTATGTATGTACATAACATCACGCACTATATATATAGAGAGAGAAATAGAAGCCAACCACTAGATGAAAGATCAAGTGCGAGTCGCAGTCGCGTACTGAGGGTTCCGTATAGACGTACATATGTAAATAGTTCAATTCTCGAATTGAGGCATGAAGATTTTTTTGTGACGTAGCTACAAGTTTACAGTATTCAGACTTTTTACTATACCTGTGCTATAACACCTTGATTGCTGCTTTCAAAAATCTAGGTCGATGGGAAGTTACTTTATTTTAGTTTAGGTTTTGATTTCCTATCGAGTGTCAAAATATGCGCCTAAACGGTGCTAATCAGACTTATAACTTTAATTTTATCACTCCTGCTTGGGCTAGAAGACGAGTATTTGATATCAATTTCAGCGTCCTTTTTCCACAAGTTTCTTAGAAACAGGGTATTGATAGACAGACATTAAAGTGTTCCTACAAAGGTTCCATTTTTACCAACTTAGGTGCGGGACCCTAAAAAAAGCATTTGAAAAAGTATCCATACTTAGTAGTCACACCACTATTATAAAGGTTGAAAGTTAGTTAAAACTAATCCAGTACAGACCTGAAAATCTGCTATTTTGCATGCAATTTGACACTTCAAGTGTCAAAAAAGTATAACCCTTAAACGGGCACAGGGAACTATTTTCCCACCCCGACAGCCGAGTCATAAATGCTCGATAATTTTTAAAATGGCCACTTCCCAGACTATTTTTTATTTAAGTATGTTTTTGATTCGTTACTGATTTATTTTATTGACAACCCCACTCTTTCAAATGTCACGTCAGAATCAGATTAACGTCACACTAGTGGATACATCATGCAAAAAATTATTATTTTTTTAATGCAATTTTTTTTTAATTTAATAAATGTTTTTTTTTTTTTGTTGGATTTTATTCATTTGAAATATTGTCTTGTAAATGGGAAAATAGTTGCCTTTGCCCGTTCCTGAACTCCATATTCCATATTGCATCAATATATACAAAATCTACGGATTTATTTTTGTCGACATTTTTATTTTCGTTTTGAATATCATTTCTATTTATAAATAATAACAACTCTATGTACATTTAATTGAGGACCGAGGAACATAAATGTAAAAGTTAAGCCAGGGTAAGCTACTAGTCTATTAAAATTTATAGACGTAATCGGGCAAAGGCAAATAATTTCCCACTGGGGTTATCCCTAAACGGGCAAAGGGAAATAATTTCCCACACGAAAACAACAGTTTATTTTCAGTTTCAGTAATTTATATTGTATTTTATGTACACTGCTAATTAAAATGATACAAGAACTTACAGTTAAACCATGAAAAGTTGATTTTTATGTTCGGCCCGATTAAGATTTTGCCTTGCAAATTTAATCAAGATTCTGAAAGACGACAATTATTTTTCAAAAACTTGTAAGCTTTTCATACAAACACGTATTTCCTGGAACAAGTTTTGTAAAATATTCGTGTAAGTAAATCATGGAATTACCGAATGCTAACAGAGTTTCCCGGCGTTATCTTTCTTTTTTCGCGCCTTTTGCTCAAACATCGCGTTGGATTGGGTTAGATGAAGTAACAAGTTTTTAAACCATGCTCGATATTGACAATAGGCAAGTTGAAAAGGACTCTATGCATTAGATGAGTTTAACAACTTACGTACGCAGTGACGAACCCTTGCTATATTTTAATTTAGTATAAGGAAAAATTATCCTCACTTTGTGTTTTTTTTTTGAGAAATAAATAGATCTTTAAACCTACAATGTAATGCAGCTAGTAGCTTTATAAATGCAAAAGAAACTTTTTCTGTTACGTTTTCACGCCTAAACTACTTAACCAATTATGATAAAAATTAGAACGGAAATAAGCTAGTAGACCTTAAAGAAATACATAAACTTTTCATTGACTTGGGAATGTTCGACTATCACGGATCTATTATGAATGTTCGATTAAAATTATTGACTAATTATTAACTTATTTTTGACATTGTTTACCACTGAATGAATTTACAAATTGAATGGTATATATATATATATTTTGTCTATTTTAATCATTTGAAAGTAAGTTAAATATTTGTTTTTGTTTTTTTAATTATTTCATAATTAATTCTAGTATAAAAAAATTGCATGCTACAGGTAGATAGAATGTATTGGATCCTTCTCTTACTTAACACCATATTTTGTACCTACATTCTTAGCAAATAAATTATTTCATTTAATTTCAAAATGGTTTTAATTTGCTCAATAAATAGGAATTAGATTCGCAATACAATAATCAAGAATTTCGTTCTACATTATGTCAAATTCCTATTGTCCAATACTGCCGCGCTTATGATAATTACAGTAAGTCACATTTTGTTCAATATTGAGTTAAGTATATGTTTGGAATGTAGAGATTGAGATCTACATTTCTGTATATTTAAAATTTGAAAATGTGGTATAGTTAATGAAATAAGCTTAAGCATAATTACAGTAAGACACGTTTTGCGCCAAGGCATACTTATTATGATTACAGTAAGGGCACATACGGTTGATTTTTTTATAAAGTTAAAACCATTTTCTAGGTATTGCTACAGTAAGTCATTTTGCTATTATTATTTTTAAGTTAGGAGTGTTTTTCATCAAGTATCACTGAAACATATTAGCAGTAAGTACCACTTGCTATAATTATATTAAGAATTGGAAACAAAACATTAGTCTAATAAACCTTAACATATCTACAGTAAGAGTATATACTATATTAATGCTTAAGCATTTCGCAACGTATTATTGTATTATCTTGGCATAAGTACAGTAAGTAGAACTTACTGTGTATAAGATAAGTCAGCGAATTAAAAAAATATATATATGTGTTGACGTAATAACAGCAAGATTCACTACTGTAATTATATTTAGAAATATTTCATCTTATGTGTAGACTTTCCTGGAACAAATTAGAAAAAACACGTTACTTACTGCAAAAATTCTAAGGCGTTTAGGGTCCAAATGGGTAAAGCGGGGTGGGGCAAGTACGTTAATTTAGCAGTCACGGACCATGCAAAAACAGAGACTGACGTGCGTCGGAGAATAAAAAAAAAAGATGGGTTAGGTATTGTCCATATGGTCGAGTCTAAGTTTTTCAAGACACACCGTACAAATAAGAATATGAGGCTCTCTGATCAAACTCTCGAGCTCATGAAGAAGAGGCGTGAGATTTTTTTGTCTTCAAACGATACGCGCAGATACTGGCAGCTCAATAGACGGATCACGAAGTCTCTGAAACGCGACCAGATGCTATTGAGTGGTTTATACCGCTTAGTCGCATAATTGCTTAATACTTTGGAGCCCTTATGGGCTCCAAAGTATTTGCAGGAGATCTGTCTATTGGGCAGAGCCAGCTCACGAAATTAAAGACCGACGATGACAGAGTCATATCCGCCAAATCGGAGGTTCTGGGAGAGATGGTGGAGGCATTTTATGGACAGTTTGTACACGTCAATCTCCAAACCCGCTGCAAATCTAGCAAACGACTCAAGAGCTACATTGACTCGACACTGTACCGAAAATATCCCGGACGTCAGCCTGTACGAGATTACGATGGCAATGAAGCAACTTAAAAGCAACAAGGCACCGGGTGAGGATGGAATTACGGCCGGAACTCCTGAAGACGCGTGGGATACCAATCCTTCAAGCCCTTCAGAAGTTGTTTGGTTCCGTCATACTCGAGAGAAAAACACTACAGGCATAGAGCAGAGGTGTAGTGGTACTCTTTTTTAAGAAAGGCGACAATACCCTGCTTAAGAATTAAAGACTCATCTCATTTCTGAGACATGTTTACAAGCTGGTTTCCATTGTCATCACGAACCGTCTCGCACGTAGGTTCAACGACTTCCAGCCAAATATTACAAATATTACAAATATTTATACATAACTTCTTTATGTATAAATATTTCTAATATAGCTTTATGTGGAATTCCTTTTTTAGCTGGATTTTATTCTAAGGATTTAATTTTAGAATTGGTAAGATTTAGAAATTTAACAAGCCGGATTTAGAAAAGGCTTCAGCACCTTGGACCACATACATATGCTGCGCAGATTAATCATACAGAAGACTGAGGAGTATAATCAGCCTCTCTGCTTAGCGTTTGTGGACTACGAGAAAGCCTTTGATTCGATCGATACAGTACTGCAGTCTCTCCAACGGTGCCAGATTCACAATCAGTACATCGTAGTGCTGAAGTATTTATACAAAAACGCCACTATGTCAATCCGACTTTAGGACTAGACCTTGAAGGCAAGACTGTCCTCTAGCAGAGGGGTGTGAGGCAAGGAGAAGTAATTTCTCCGAAATGGAGGATGTCTTCAAGGTTCTGGAATGGAGAGGGCTAGGCATTGATGTCAATGGCGAGAAAAAAATACTGTACAGGTTTTATTTTTTAGAAACAGTGCTTAGTTTATTTGGTTTATGATTGTTTCTTGTACGAAGCCCGTTGCACAAACATGAATTGTAATTTTTTAAATTTAGTTTTTATTACGATTCTAAAGGTTTCAAAAAATACAATAATTTTATTGTATTAATAAAGCTGTGTACTTTTTCTAATAAACTACAATTTTATAAGATCTCTTTTGTTTTGAATTATCTACCAATAATATCGAGGAAGATAAATTAATTATGATTCATGGTAGATGCCAAAAGTTTACATATTGCTCCTAGCTATAATTACAGTAAGTCATTAAGTAACATTAGGCAAATTGTGCAATTTTTGTTATTCTATTTAAATATTTACCTCATTTCGTAATCATTGTTGCAGTATGTCCCTCAAACTAAAAATTGTTACAGTAAGTCACACACTTACTGTACCAATTACTATAAAAACGTTATTTTTTAATTGATCATTCCTTAACATACATATTTTTTCAAGCTTTACAATTTAAATATTATTACTACATAAAAATAAAAATATACAAATTGTTTACCTAACACATGTGTATCTAAAACATTTTAGAAAACTTAGGTTTAATTTATACTTCGGGAGAAATGTCAAAAGTAAAAAAAAAAACTTTGAACGCCTTTTTCTCGAAAGTGTCTCTATGTTACTTACTGTATATATCACAAGCACGGCAGAATAGCCCTATCGTTGATTTTGTAATAGAAACAGGATATGAACGACAAATGTGATTTATAAAGGTATACCGGAAGGGCGCAGGAAAAAGGAACTGACCCTACAGGATGCCCTATGAAAAGGTCACACAGGTGTGTTTCCTTTACAGTACTCGAAACGAAAGGGCCTCCATGACGCGACCCAAGAATTATTTATTATCTTATAGACTTACATTTTCATATGGTGTTGTAGATATTAGACATCCAGTGGAATTTGTGGTATTTGAGTAATAATATTTTTTTCTATTTAGTAAATAGGGCTTGATTCAAAAAGTGTACTTTTGGACACGGCTTGTATACTTAGGAGGTTCCTTTCACTGGAGCGCTGAACGCCGGTAAATTGGAACCTAATCCTGATACCGGTGGGACACTGTCTTTTTTTAACATTAAAGAACATTAAAAAGTGTATATAAGGTGTTAAAAAATTAACTTTAAGAATTTCGAGGGGACATTGTACTCCTCATTATGAACAACTTTTACTATGGGACCAAACCTGAAATCGCGAAAAAAAATTTTTTTTCGCTATTTGAGGAGTACAATGTTCCCTCGAAATTCTTAAAGTTAATTTTTTAACACCTTATAAAAACGAAACCTGAATAAAGTTTGTTCAGAATCAGTAACTGAATCGATACCAATAATTTTTACACCATGTAATATTTATCCCAAAAATATTTAAAAAAGGTACAAGTTTGATACCACCGACACTAAGTACAATGGTCATGGAAGGTCATAGCGGGCATGAGGAGCCAGCGCATTGCTTTTTTTTGGGTGCAAAGTTATGTTATCTGGGAGCTTTTTATAAAAGCGTATGCTGTTTACTAAGAACAATTTGCTGGTATTAGCTATTCTAAGACATAATCTGCCTGTGTATCAAGTTACATCGAAATATGTTTAACATTTTTTGCGTGAAAGAGTAAAAAACTGCCGTACATATATATCTATACATACAAACTTTCGCGTTTATAATATTAGTAGGATTAAAACAGTACACGTCTAGTCACATTGATTATCATAGGAATATTAAAAAGAGAAAATAACGATTTATATAATTGAAATATTTCAATACCTAACATAATTTTAAATGTACACATTTAGATGGTTTTTTTTTTAACTTTTCTGAATGTAGTTTATTTACAACATTAGAGGAAAGGTGTGAGTATAAATTGTTTGTGTATTTATTACAATTGCTAACATTCTAATATTTATTAATTTTTATGTTCCTTTTAATCAGTATTAGAATATTAGCAATTGTAATAAATACACAAACAAATTATACTCGATTGAAAATAAATTAGATAAAATTGAAATAATAAAATATTATTATAACGAAATTTTATTCGACTGAACAATAATTAGCATCACTGATAGTGACGGTATGTAGCTAGTAGATTCACCCTTCATAGAGGATCAAAGAGGTCCTGTGTAGTGCTTATGTAAAATTGTGTCCCACAAAAAGACTTGGGCTCGTCCGGGATTTGAACCCGGGACCTCTCGCACCCTAAGCGAAAATCATACCCCTAGACCAACGAGCCACCTACCATTACGTACCAAATTGACGATCAGACTGTATTTCTTCACAGACGAAAGAGAATAGTATACATAACATTTTAAAATGTTGATACTTTCTATATTAAAACACGTTTTGTTACGTCATCATGAATGCGGAATGCGTAGACGTATGTAAGTAGGTCACCTTTCACTGCCAGCATTCGATAGTGATCACCAATTTTAAAACAAACGTCAGCTGGCTCGTTGGTCTAGGGGTATGATTTTCGCTTAGGGTGCGAGAGGTCCCGGGTTCAAATCCCGGACGAGCCCAATTCTTTTTTAAATCATTTTTGTGTTTTTTTCTGCAATTACAAGAAATAATTAAAAAATACCGGTCAAATGCGAGTCGGACTCGCGCACGTACGGTTCCGTACCATTATCTATACAACATTGTTTTTTACAAAAAAAATAATAATATTCTGATTTTAGTAGTTTTTATTTAGCGGGAACAGAAATAAATTATCTGTGAAAATTTCAACTGTCTTCCTAGCACTGTTCATGAGATACAGCCTGGGGACAGACAGACGGGCTGTAGAATCTTAGTAATAATAATAATAATGATTATTTATTTCTTATTATATGGTGAATACAAGATCTTAATATTAAAAGAGTTTTATATACACTACCGTTGCCAGTGTAGAAATAAAAAAAAATACATTAAAGATAGAATGTTCACATGTAGAATCCAAATTAAGTGAAGGTGACATTAGCGGAGCGGCCAGGTTACTTTTTAGTAGTGATGTGGTGGCGCCTTACTCTCCAGATACAATTTCAGCTCTGGAGAGTAAACACCCAGCGCCTGCGGATGACCTCGCTTTCCCTGACCCTCCTGTTAGCCCCAATCCGGATTCATCATTTTATCAAATTTCAGCCCCTCAGTTAAATGCAGCCGTGAGTTCCTTCAGAAGCGGTTCCGCCGGCGGCCTCGACGGTCTGACTCCCCAACATTTAAAGGACCTTTTAAGTTCAAGCGCCGGGGACGCTGGCGAGTCGCTTTTGAAGGAGCTTCTGGCACTAGTCACCCTTATGCTCTCCGGCGGCGTGAATGATGCCGTTGTCGATGTCTTGTACGGGGCCAATCTATGTGCCCTGCGCAAGAAGGACGGCGGCATTCGTCCCATCGCCGTCGGGTGCACGTACAGGCGTATGGCAGCCAAAATTTGTTGCAGACTATACGGCGAAGCTTTGTCCAACAAATTTCAGCCCCTACAGCTTGGCTTTGGTTCCAGAGGGGGCTGTGAGGCTGCCGTACATGCCCTCTCCACCTTTCTAAATTCCGACAAGGGCGAGGTCATCCTCAAGGTTGACGTTAAAAACGCCTTCAATTCTGTTAACAGGGACACTTTGTTGGCTGAAGCAAAAAAAGAGCTACCAGAAATTTTCGGCTTTTTGTGGCAATGCTATAGGCACCCATCAAAATTATTATACAAAGATAATGTTTTGGAATCTGCAGTTGGATGCCAACAAGGTGACCCTCTCGGGCCAGTCATTTTCAGCTTGGCTATTCATCCAATCATCCAACAGTTAAATTCAAAATTTAATGTGTGGTATTTAGATGATGGAACTCTGGGAGGTGACGTAGAAACCGTTTTAGAAGATTTCAAATTTCTCAAAAATCAATTCAAATCCATTGGCCTTGACCTCAACCATTCAAAATGTGAAATTTTTATTTCAGACAATACTGACAGACAATCGACTCTACAGAAATTTTATTCGATAGCTCCAGAAATCAAAATTTTAGATAAAAGTTCACTGCACCTCCTAGGTTCTCCAATTTTGGAAGACAGTTTTTCATTATTCATTGACGACAAAATTGAACGTTTTAACAACATTTCGGAAAGACTATGCAAAATTAACCTACATTCGGCTTTCACCCTCATACGGTATTGTTGTTTTGCACCAAATTTCATGTATTTTCTTCGGTCTTCCCCTTTATGGAAGCAGCCACATCTCTTGGACAAAATTGATCAGACCATTCGATATACTCTGACTTCCATCTTAAATGTGGCCCTGGATGACCGAGCGTGGCTACAAGCTACGCTACCCATTCGTTTTGGTGGACTCGGCATCCGCAAAATTTCTAGTGTAAGCCTACCGGCGTTCCTGTCTTCGGTCCACAGCACTCAACAGTTGACCAATAGAATTTTGAGTCCATCATTGGTTAGCTGTGAGGTGCCGTGCTTGGCCGAGGCCGTAACCGCCTGGAAAATGGCTTGCCCGAACAAGGCGTTGCCCGAGAACCCATCTTCCCAGAGACAGTGGGATGAGCCGCTCTGCAGTTTGGTACGGAATAACCTTATTAACACGTCCACCAATACTGCTGAGCGTGCCCGCCTACTGGCTGTGGGTGAATGGGAGTCGGGCCTCTGGCTACAGACACTACCGTCGCCCAACATAGGTACTATGCTGAGTGACACCACCTTCCGGATCGCTACATGCCTGCGACTGGGTGCTCCTAGCGGAGCTCCACATCGGTGTCAATGCGGTGAAGCAGTCGACCGCCTCGGACACCATGGCCTATCCTGCAGTAGAAGCGCTGGTCGGATAGCTAGGCACACAAGCATTAATGACATCATCCGTCGAGCTCTTGTCACCGCCGGGGTGCCAGCTGTTCTAGAACCCAATGGCTTGGCACGCGACGATGGAAAGAGGCCAGACGGGATGACCATAATGCCCTGGAAGTTAGGTAGGCCTTTGGTGTGGGATGCAACATGTGTCGACACCCTTGCGCCATCCCATCTTCTGAGTACGGCAGGTTGTGCTGGGGCGGCTGCTGCAAGTGCAGAAAACCTCAAACGGCGTAAATATAATAACCTCATCGGAAGTTATATGTTTGAGCCGTTTGGGGTTGAAACACTAGGGCCATGGGGTCCGAGCGCTCATCGAGTTGTTCGTGATATCAGCAAACAACTGGTCGACTCTTCGCGTGACCAGAGGGCTGGGCTTTTCTTCGGACAACGAATCAGCATTGCTATCCAACGTGGCAATGCTGCCAGCGTTCTGGGCACTTTTCCTATTGATATCGATGTGAATGAATTTTTTGATGCCCAATAATTTCTTTTTCTACCCGTTTGTAAATATTACTATTTTTGGTTTGTATATATTCTATAGTTTTTGTGTTTCTTATAATTAGTATTAGAATGTTAGAGCAATTGTATTAAAGATAGGAATTTTTATACGATGTCAAGATCAGCACAATTTTAATATAGCATAGCATAGTCGGCCTTATAATGTTCCCACTGTTGAGACTCAGGCCTCCTCTCTAGGAGAGTGAATGGGCCGTAATCCACCACGCGGGCCCAATACGGGTTGGTGGATATCCCACGTCTTCGAATTTTTGGTTCTAGGACATGCCGGTTTCCTCACGATGTTTTCCTTCACCGTTTTGAAACAGTGGTGATGAAATATATTACACAAAGTAATGCGCCTGGCTGGATTTGAACCCTCGACCCGTACTCGTAAGTCGGAGCCGTTACCACTCGGCCATCACTGCTCCACTCGGCCACCACTGCTCTATTTTAATATATTATATTATTATATATAAATAGGGTCTTGTATTTCCCTTCAGTTCATAGAGAACGATTAAAAATATTTCCACAACATTTTAACATCGATATTTTTTATTTAAAATTCTTATTATCAAAAGACAATAAAGTTCAAACGATAAACCATTAGATAATAGATACATAATAAATCATTACTTATAGTACTCTCAATAAAGATTATTTGTACAGATAAAAGATGCAATAAATTAAAACTGATAATATCATTGATAAACAGGAATTTATGACTTGCTAATTTATTTACAGCCAACATTCCAATTCAGCTGTTTAATTTAAGTGGGAATACTTTTTTTGCTCTTGGGCCGAGCAAGAGGGCGTGTCAGACGTTTACTGACTACAACCCAACCCTATTTTTTTTTTTTATTCTTGATAGTTTCGCGCTTGACCGCTATCTCACCTGATGGAAAGCGACGATGCAGTCGACGATAGAACGCGCTTACCTAGAAGTAACCTATTCACTCTTGACTTAAAGATTCCCGGGTTGTAGCTATCAGGAAACACAGATTCCGGCAAGGGATTCCACTCCTTAGCTGTACGCACAATGTTCCTATGTTCCTTCTTTGCTTTCGTTCTAGGATTTCTCTTTCGTACAACCCATGGCCTAAGCAGGCTTCAAACTTGCATGGCCCCTACGTTTTGCTGACATCTCTTTAAGGCGCACATGGATCACTACATGCCGTCGACGACTCGAGTTTGGTCCGGACCGTTACCGGACGGCGAGCTACCCATTGCTCACCGTCCGCAAGTCTACACTTACGATGCCTGGAAATTGGAATCGGGATTTCGGCGACTGGGGCTTGAGGGCCGCTCCTTTGCTAGCATTAGGTACTGCTTCGCAGAAGGAGGCGACCGCCTGCCATTCGTCCTTGCTCCGAACAGCTGTTTAATATTGTGTTTCAAGTTCTAAAACTAATCTTATTGTAAAAGAGTTCTAAACTTTTAAAAAGATTCTTCTATAGTCGATTGTAGTTTGTAAACTCTCCTACGTTAAAGGGTCCTCTGGGTTCAACTTTAAATTTGTTTGATATTGTTAAATATACAAGGGTTTCAGATTCCAATATTATCAAAATCTTGATTATAAGAAACTGGTCATGAAATAAAAAGTAAATAATAAAGTTTTTCATTATTTGTTTTCTGAAATACTCTCAGTAGAATAATCTTTGAGGTCACAAATTTAAAGATTCTTATTTTTTGGGTCAATAAACCCAAAACTTGGCACAAATTCTAACCAAAATTAATAATGAATACCTACTGGTATTTTTATTTATTCAAAACTACCCTCAAAATACGGTTATGGGAGTTAGAATTTTGCTTGAACCAAACGAAGTCGCATAAATAAAGCACTTGTATAAAATAAAATTGCAAATCGTTTTGTACCATAATTTAATTAAAAAAAAATATTTGTGCGTTAGTAGTGTAATAACTTTTTTTTTTTCATTTGCAATTTACAACTCCGTATAACCATAATGCAATTGCAATAGAAAAGAGAGTAAAGTAAAAAGTAATCAGCATAAACAAAGTAATAAATAATAATAAAATAATAATAATTAAACAATATATGTAAATCAACCTGATACACCAAATTAATAGCAAATCAAGCCGACTGTTTACACTAATGACCTCAATTAATTCATCCGTACACTACTTGAGCCTATTTACATAAGCCGACGGAGCTGCTAGCTTTAATAAGAGGATGAATATAGCCTAATATAGGTCCTAAATTGATATGGATTGATATCAAATAAACTGCGATCATGACTAGGTCAGTTTATAATATCGAGAGCGTAATCTGAGTACCTATTTAAGCTGAATTGAGATATCAATCGGTTAATGGAATTTTTATTAGAATAAGACAGGTACCGACTATCTACACTAATATTATAAAAAGGTAAAATTTGTAATTTTGTTTGTAGGAAGTAAAATCTGCCCCCCTAGCCAAGTTACGATCGTTTCATTTTCGTCGAACGCCTCAAGTAGGCCACGCTTCCGATTCCTGTGTTCTAACGTCATCTCAACGCTCAGTCACGTGGTCAGCACAAAGGAATTAGAGGCGTGGCCTACTCGAGGCGTTCGACGAAAACGAAACGATCGTAACTTGGCTAGGGGGGCTGGAACTACTAAATGTATTGAATTGTAATAGTATTCCTTAAAGGTGTATTTTTCTTTAATTTTTTTTTATTATTATTCTTTCTTTACACCACTTTCTAGTTAACCTAGTTTTAAAAATGCCGTGAAACTCTGTTACTAGTTAAAGTGATAATTGTCATCATTTCGCTATCGCTGTGCAGCGTGTGTAGACCTCACTTTTACACGTTAGTAACTTTCACGCAGCTGCATTGGGCTGTTCATTGATAGTGGGTTGAGCCATCTTAACTCATGTAACTTTGTAAATAAACTGTTGAGTTTCCTAAAATAAATAAAATAAAAGACTGATTTTGAACACTCTTTCCACCAGTATCAAGCTACACTATTCCTGCGAAACAAAGTCTATTGTTGATTGTAATTAATTATAGATATTTTTACTTTAAAAACTTTTCTAGTAGCCTATTAAATATGAATTGAAATGTGAGTAGAATTCCCAGCCATAGTCTGTGTTTCCTGATAGCTACAATGCTTTCTACGTAGCATAGCTATCAGTAAACACAGACCATCACAGTCGTATTTAGCAATATCATAAAATATTCTATAGTTTAACGTAGAGACGGGTTACAAATTAAAGAATCTCTTTAAATCTTCATAAAAATAGCTAAAGAGGAATAAATTGAATATGCGTACATATAAAAAGTGGGATTCTGTGTCGAAGTCTGTGTTTTCTGATAGCGTTGACCTGTAGGTGTTTAAATCAAAAATTAACAGAGGTTACTGCTAGGCAAGCGTGCTCCATCGTCGACGGCATCATCGCTACCCTTTTTTTAATCATCATATTATTCCTCCCACACTGAATGTAGCAAGAGAGTCAGAATTTTACTGACTAAAATCCACATGATCTTTCAGGTCCTACAGCTTTTTGTGTTCTGAGACCACAAAATCGCTCCGCTGCCATCAACGCTAGCTGTAAAGCCAGTTCTTAATATTTATCAATGACGAAGTGAAAGGTATCTCGGTCAGATATGAACATTTTTATGATAGTTAATTCTGCCTTAACAATCAGTCGGCTCGTTGGTCTAGGGGTATGATTTTCGCTTAGGGTGCGAGAGGTCCCGGGTTCAAATCCCGGACGAGCCCAAATTTTTTTAGGAATTTCTGAAATTACAAAAATAGGTTGCGAATTTAGTGAGTACATATTTCTTCTCAATGACTCCATTGCAAGTCTGTTTTGTATCTTGGAATTTTTTTTTTTTAATAAACACAATCTCATCGTCTCCCTGCCTTTGTTCCGTATTATTTGTCACTATCACTCTTCACACACTACATCACTCTTTTCATTGGTATTCTTCTCCATCCATCCATGTGCGTACTCATCACTTTTTTATGATATAAAATAGTGCTTGACTCCAATGTCACCTGATGATAAACAGTGATGCAATCGTTGATGGTGAATCACACTAGTTTATTAAGAACCTATTCACTCTAGCCTTGAAAATACTTAAATTATAATCGGTCGGAAAGACGGCTGCAGGCAAATTGTTCCTACCTTCGATGTACGTGGTAATAACGACGAGGAGAAGCACTTAGTCTGAACCGTAGAGGTGTTAACAACGTTAAGTGTGGACACTCGCCGACGTCGGGTTGTCCGATACTAGAAAGGTGATGGCAGAAGTATACCTACACATACTCTCCAAAATGCATTCTGTAAAATATCAAAAGAAAAACAACAACAACAACACGTTATATAAATAACAACAACAACAAACAACATAAACAACAACAACCAACAGCATAAACAACAACCAACAACATAAACAACAACAACAAACAACATAAACAACAACAAACAACATAAACAACAATAACAAATGTTAATAATATATTATGCATCTTACTCACAAAGTGTTTTTTTTTTTAATTTACTACAATTTTGCATGCCTAATTTGGTAAAACACAATTAACTAGAGCATTCAAATGACATCCAGAAATGTATAACTTATTGTATTGTGTTTTGAAATAAAGATTTGACTTTGACTTTGACTTGAAGTAACTTTTAATGATTACCACAAATAAGCACTTAGGAACATGAAAATAATATTATAATTATATTTAGTTCCTACATGACGATGATTAAAAAGTGATTTAAAATTACTTGGCTGCAATATGGCCTCGTATGAAACGATGTCACGTCACATATCCGACGTGTCAGCACTTTAGCGTCTGATTGAGAGCGACCTAGATTGTACGAAAGATTATTATTATACCTATATATTACTAACTAGCTTTTGCCAGCGGCTTCGCTCGCGTGAAAGTAAGTTTCTCCATACAAACTTTGGACCCCTGTTCCACCCCCTTAAAAGTTGAATTTCCAAAAATCCCTTCTTCATCATCATTTCAGCCAAAAAACGTCCACTGTTGGACATAGGCGTCCCCCAAGTGTCGCCACTATGTCCGGTCCTGTGCGTCTTGCATTCATCGGATTCCCGCGACCCTGAACAGGTCATCGGTCCACCTTGTGGAAGGCCTTCCAACGCTACGTCTTCCGGTACGTGGTCGCCATTCCAGAACCTTTCAACCCCAAGGGCCTTCCGTTCTGCGAGCAATACGGAATATATATAAAACTCTGGAATGTGCTTCCCCTTGACATCAAAAACGCTCAAAGTAAATTTTCCTTCAAGCGTAAATTTCGGAACTACTACTTGAATTCCTCTCAACCTTAGTTCTGTCTTCGTCATATTTGTTATATTTTAAGTTCTCTTAACTACAATGATTTTATCATAGTATTTATTAGTTTATTATATTAGCATATATACGTATTTTATTATTGTAAGCCACTTAATTTAACGATACTACATTCTATTTTAAATATCTGTTATTTATTTATTGTGCACACATACCACAGTGTTATCTTTTTTAACCCAAAGGTTGACTGGTAGAGAATGCCTTGTTGCATTAAGTCCGCCTATGTACCACCACTGTACATGAAGTTTAAATAAATAAATAAATAATAATAATATAGTAAAATATTCCACAACTTTCACACAATGCCGTCTAATCCCAAACTAAGCGAAGCTTGTGCTATGAGTACGAGACAACTGATAAACATACTCATATATTTCTAAATACATACATACATTTTAAATAAATTATCGTAGTCATCATACAAACATTTGTCCTGGATTGGAAGCAAACCTACAACTTCCGGCATAGTAGTCAGGGTCACTAACCACTAGACCAACAGGTCAGTCTCCTTTTATTGGAGTATTTATTTATTAAAACTTCATGCAACACAAAAGTACAAAGGCGGACTTAATGCCTCAGGCATTCTCTATCAGTCAACCTAGGGTTGTGAAGAGAAAATATGGCAGGTGCATAAAAATACAAAAGAATATTTAGAAAATAAGAGTTCAAAACTATATATATGTATACAAAATAAACATACATTTGTAATTTAAAATAATATATACATATATATATAAAGCAAAAGAAAGGGAAAGATTGAGACGACTTCACTATTTGTGCAGAAAGTAATTTCGCAACATTCGCTTCAATGTATATAGACTGGAGTATGTCTCTTTAAGATGATTTTCGAATATAACGCGGGTGACGCCGCTGGTAACAACTAGTTACACATAAAAATATTCAATCATCGTTCGTTGTTCTAGGGGTATGGTTTTCGCTTCGGTTGCGTGAGGTCCCGGGTTCTAATCTCGAATGAAGCCAAACTTTTTCACGATGGCTTTTTAACGAGTTTAAGGGTTCGGAATGAACAGAGTTTATCTAACAAGGTTGCTTTTATTTGCCCTTATCGATTTGTAACTTCGAATTGGATTTGGTGTGTGCTAATGTGCTTAATGGTCGAGTCGAATTGTTCAACTTTGTGTGACTAACAGCATAAAATGAGAAAGATTTGGTACTTTGTTTCAGATAATGTTTTGTCCTTAAAAAAGGATACCCTGCATGTGTGTCCTCTATGGAATAATAAAACCTTAGATATAGGTGTCTTTAAAGCCTGTCAGGCTTATGGGATTGTTCGAAAGGGTTAAACGCAAAATGTACCTGAAGAAACACAGGTGGGTTTTGGTCAGTAAAAATTTGACACTCCCTCTCGCTCTACCCAGAGCGCGAAATTATTTGTTAACTTCCTCTTCCCAAAAATTTTAGTTTATTTTAGGACAGTTACGTTCCAGACACGTTACGCGCGTAGCAAATTTACGTATTTATTAAAACTTCACTTTGGAAGTGTCTCTCGCGCAAATTATTCAGTTTAGAAAAAAAATATTTCAGGAACCTCTGTATCATTTTTGAAGACCTATCCATAGATACCCCACACGTAGGGGTTTCATGAAAAAAAAAATTGAGTTTTAGTTCTAAGTATGGGGAATCCCCAAATTTTATTGTTTTTGTTCTATTTTTGTGTGAAAACCTTAATGCGGTACAGAGAATACATCTAATTACCAAGTGACATACGGACGGACAGACAGACAGGAATGACGAATCTATAAGGGTTCCGTTTTTTGGCATTTGGCTACGGAACCCTAAAAAGACTCTTTAAGACGCAAATGTTATTCTTAAATCAACACAAACTGTTTATTATTCAAACATAGAACTCTATTTATAGCAATTTGTCATTACCTACGCTTTGATAGCTAATTATATGTCATTAGTCATCAGCTCAGATAATTAGTTAATGTAAATTCGCATATACACACTCACCAGGTTGATGTTAGTTGAGTGGCAATTTCAGCCTATGACAATATTGGAATTACTCGTATGTCCATATTGAATGCCCTTTGCAGTTGTCACTGTACTGTTAAATCGTTATATTATCTAATATATATAAATTTCTTGTTACAGTGTTGGTTATTGAACTCTTTTGCAACAGTTTGACAGATTTTAATGAAATTTTATTATTATTATTACTATATGACTTTATTGCACACCTCAACACAACACAGGATAAACATACATATAAAAAGTGTACAATAGGCGGTCTTATTGCACAGGGCAATTTCTACCAGACAACCTTTGGATGGACTGAACGAAAGGAAAAGATTTCAGGCTGTCAATGTACAAAAACATAGAGAATAATGCAAAAATATAAATAAATAATTAAAAAATAATAATACCTAAAAATACTATACATAAATAAACAAAAAAACAAATAATATACTAATAAATATAAAAAATAATTAGAAATTTTATGTGTTTATTTAGTAGATCTTACAATTTAGGGCGTTTTTTTACTCTTTTATCTCCTACCCGCCCTTTTTTACTTTGATAATTTATATAGCAAAACAACGTTCTATATAAATTATCGTGTAGCAAGTTTAAAAAAGGAAAGATTTATATTTTTTGTTAATCTACACTAATATTATAAAGAGGTAAAGTTTGTTTTTTTGTTTGTGGAGGTAATCTCTTGAATTACTGCCCCCCTAGCCAAGTTACGATCGTTTCGTTTCGATTCTCTTGCGTCGAATGCCTCGATTAGGCCACGCTTCCGATTCTTTTGTTCTGACCACGTGACTGAGCGTTGAGATGACGTCACCGATAAAAAACTGCTTTATTCCTGAGTGACATAAACTATATTTAATGTACGCGGGCGAAGCTGCGGGCAAAAGCTAGTATTAAATCAACTCAAAATACTAGAACAATTTTAAAAATTAATTCACCTGAAGAATTTTTCTTTATTACTTAGAGACATAGCCTATATATTTTTAATTTTCGTGCGGGCACAACCATTTGCCCAAGCTAGTCATCATATTAAAATATCTTCTTCCGTTTTCTTCCGTCCCCAAATAAGCTCTTGTCCCATCTTATTTGGGGTCGGCACAACACGTTTTATTCTTCCACTCTATTCTGTCAACCATCATGCTATCACTAAATTCCTTTTCTTTCATATCACTGTTCACACAATCCATCCATCTTTTCCTTGATCTCCCTCTCTCTCTCTCTACCCATCCACATGTATACTCTTTTAGTAACATGCGTTTCATCTCTCCTCTAGCTTGCCCAAGCTAGTATTTTTTTACAAAAAAGAAAGATTTATAATTTTGCAATTTTGTTATATATATGCATATATTTTCTACTATCTATCAAGCAGGCAAACCCATTGACAGAGACTAGTGTCTACATACGTGACCAATTCAGTCACTGGAGGGTAGTATATACCTAAGAGCTGTAGAATTGTTCCATACAGTAACCGCAATCCCGTATAGTAACCGTAATCCCGAGCCCGTATTACAGTAACCGTGACCCCATAATACAGTAACTGCGACCCCGTGATACAGTAACCGCGATCCCGTAATAAGTAACCGCGACCCTGTAACACAGTAACAGCGACCCTGTATTACAGTAACCGCGACCCCATAATACAGTACCTTCCAGCGACCCTGTAATACAGTAACCGCGACCCCGTAATACAGTAACCGCGACCCCGTAATACAGTAACCGCGACCACGTAATACAGTAACCGCGACCACGTAATACAGTAATCGCGACCATGTAAACCAGTAATCGCGACCCCATAATACAGTAACCGCGACCCCGTAATATAGTAACCGCGACCCCATAATACAAAGAGACACTGAAGTAACACGAATGGATTTTAGTCAGTAAAAGTCTTTCACCCTCTCTCTCACTCTACGTAAAACGGTAGAAGATATTGATTGATTTCCCAGAACACAATAAAACCATTTGCTAATGCAAACAAATAAATAATGTTTCAGTATTCATATAAATCCTGCTGATTTTTTTGTTATATTTTTCTTTGCGAACGTGTACCTATTGCAAACTCATTATAAAGAGTTGTTTACTTAAACAACGCAAAGAAAGGGTTTAGAGTACTGAGACCTACAATAAATAATAGAAGGAAATATTATTATAAAACTTGTATTATATTTTACTCTAAAAATAAACTTCACCCTGATTTTTAATTAGATTGGCTAAAGAGGCAGCTATAACAGTGGATTCATGACAGCGGAGCATTGTTTATAGATATCGGGTTTTTTTTTATGGGAATAGAATAGAATAAACTTTATTGTACACCAAAATAGTAACAAAAACTTTTACATTAACTTAAATCTATGGGTACAAAGGCGGTCTTATCGCTGACAGCGATATCTACCAGACAACCTTAGGGTGGAATGTAAGAATTTGAAATAGAAACAAAGGGGGGTAGTTTGCGGTGTACAGAAAATTAATAGTGTAAATATTAAATTTAAATTATATACTAGACTATACATAGAAATAATATAGCTGTTACATATAAAAGAAAATATATAAACATATAAATATATATATATATATATATAAAAAAATACAAAAATATATATATATATATAAAAAAAAAAAAAAAAAAACACACAAAAAAATATATATCATAAAAAAACAAATAACCAAATATATATATACCAAATAAATGTAAATAAACAAAATAAATAAAAATAAATGTAAATAATGTATAAAATCAAATATATATATATATATATGTCATATAAATATATATATATATATATATATATTATAAGTTACACAATTTCATACAAAGATATGGAAAAAGAAAAGAACAATAACAGAACAAAACAGTAGAGGCAGGATAGCAATTACAGTGAAAGGAAATGATTTTTAACCAGTTTTTTGAAAGAAGCTAGTGACTGGGCTTGTCTAATTGGCAGCGGCAACGCGTTCCACAGTCGCACCGCTTGGACCGTGAACGATTTGTCACTGAACTTAGTAGAATGCGAGGGCATTAAAAGTTTCAAATTCTCCGATGATCTCAAGTGTCTAGAGTGTGTGTCATGAAGGAACTTGAAACGTTCTTTAAGATAAGATGGAGTTGTAGGAATAAACAGAACACTGTAAAGCAAAGATAAAATATGAGCATTCCGGCGAAGGCGGATAGGCAGCCACTTGAGCTTGGTACGAAATTCAGAAATATGATCATACTTGCGCAATCCAAATATGAATCTAATACAAAAGTTTTGGAGTCGCTCAAGCTGAAAAATCATCATGTGAAGCTGGGAAATCATCCAATGACATCTCCCGTGCTTGGGCGGAGCGGGTGGGCGTGTCAGACTTTTACTGAGTAAAACCCACTCCTAGTTGCTTCGTTGCCTTTCATTCTAGGGCCGGCTTTTCTTTTAGAAGCGAACCCTTGGCTCCAGTAGGCTTCGACCCTGCTGAATTCGATATATTTATATCCGTGTATTTTAAATTACCTGCAGAATTCCAAATACCATGCCTTTCTGCTATTCATTAGCGAAAACCGTTAAACGTCAATTAGAAACCGAAAATAATCAGCGATAGGTTCCCATCGGTGGCGACCACGTGATCATCTGCATTATCCGAAAACTTAATTAAAATTGGATCGGCAAACGGCTGCAGAAACAGAGCGAACATCAGACACTAATTAGTGAGAGTAATTAAACAGATTTAGAGTCAATTGTCGGCCATGTACGGTGAATCGAATGGATCTGTGATTCTATCGGCCACTGTTTGTATTTTGTAGCCTAAAATAGGATGGTTTTTGGGAATCAATTTAGGAATAATTGAAAGCCAATTAAGATGTGAATCTGCCTAAAATTTAACAATACTTAACACTAAGTATTACGATAACTAACTCACAAGTACACAAAATTTAAATTAATGCCCTAAATTCGCAAGACGGGGTCGCGGCAGACCACGAGGGAGATGGTGCGATGACTTAGATATATTTTGTAGAAATTGGTAAGAAGTGGCTCAGAACCGGGAACAATGGAAAGAATTAGGGAAGCCTTTGTGAGGCAGTAAAGGCCAGTTATAAAACCTACATAATATATTAAGACTCAATTACAAGCTTAGAAATTTTTAAATTCGAATTCTTCATGTAAAAACATGAAAATTTTGTTTATAAATAAAATCTTCGTCCACAAGTTTTTAGATGAAATTAGTTCCAAAATGTTGAATGGTGGTGATAATAATAACGCGGTAGTAGCAATTTGTAAATTAGATAAACCAACTTATTAAACACAGACAAGTGCAAAATACGAAAAACATATGAACCGCACGTAAACTACAGTATAATCAACTATTTGGTTCTTGTACTGTTATATCGTTGGCACCTGCACTGAACAGAAAACTGAAAAAAATGCAATAAACAGATAATTGTAAAAAACACACACATATTGGCTGAAGCTAGAATTGCAATAGACCGACGCATACGTGTAACACGCCAACCCCCTTAGCCAAGTTACGATCGTTTCGTTTGCGTCTAACGCCTCGAGTAGGCCACGCCTCCAATTCCTTTGTTCAGATTGAGCGTTGAGATGACGTTTCTTACCAAAGTATTTTCGATATCGATTTTTCATATGGGAGAAGCACTATGGTCTATGCAATATGACTGGCCTATTGATCTAGTGGTTGTTATTGTGTCTAACTGATATGCCAGAGGTAGTGAGTTCTATTCCCACCCAGGACAAATGTTGGTACGATGAGCACGATCATTTGTTCTGTGTCTGGGTGTAATTTATAAGTATTTTGATCAGTTGGCTAGTACTCATAGCACAAGCTCTGCTTAGTTTGGGACTAGATGGCGTTTTGTAATAGTTGTGGGATATTATTATATTATACTATTTACAACCACTGCAAATTTTGAAAGCAACCACCAGGAATACTGTTGGCAAATGGTGGTCGACGAGAAACTCATCAGAAAATTGCAGCGTAAAGAGAATCATTTTTTCCACTTCCCTCCTTATCAAGTAGGAGATAGAAGTTAGGCCAATAGACACAAAGGGATGTTTACAAGTGGGGTAAACCTAGTTTCTAAGCACCCCAAATCAAAACTAATGGGTCCTTAACTTGTGAGCTGGTACATCTAATTCAAATAATATATATTATATGTATATTTATATATTATCTTTTTTATATAATAGCTATATTACGTCTATGTATAGTCTAGTTTGTAATTTTAATCTAATATTTCCTTTATTAATTTGCAGTACACCGCAGACTACCCCCTTTTTCTATTTCAAATTTTTTACATTCCACCCTAAGGTTGTCTGGTAGATATCGCTGTCAGCGATAAGACCGCCTTTGTACCCATAGATTTAAGTTTGAGTAAAAGTTTTGTTACTATGTTAGGTGTACAATAAAGTTTATTCTATTCTATAATATACTACAAAAACGTTTGAACTCACGGAAACGAAGATATATTTATAAAAAGAAACAAAATAAAACAAATAATTCAATCATTAATGTTAGCTCAGAAATACACAATTGTGCCAAAAAAGGAAACACATCGAACCATTTTTTACTTCAATCGAACATAACGCCTAAGGGCGGATCTTTGATCTAAAATATCGTTTTACAAATGCTTAACAATGTTACAACAAATTACACTACACGAGTCAATTTACTGAAACAAATTTATTTTTAAATTGAATTTTAGAAGTTTATCTTACGTTTTATTTACAGAGAATCACGTAAGAAGATCTTCTTAGTAATAGGAGTCACACTGGTTCTATTTCAAGTTTAAATATAGCTTGCCAATGTGATTCATAACAAATCAAAATTCCACCGTGTCTCGGAAAGCATGTAAAGTTATTGTACCGACTTTTTTATTTTTTATAGGATCACGCTTGATCACTGTCTAACTTGAGGCCTAAGTCTGCAATTTTTATAAATTCATCTGTCCAACACGATTCCATTACTATTTTGCTGCTAGTTCATAATGATTGATCATTGATCTGTCAATGGTATCGTAATAGAGTTGTGGGAGAATGACAATAGCGAGCTTATTAAAATCAAAGCCTGCACAATGACGTTCTACTGTTAAGTCACTGATAAAAAAAAAACTGTCTTAATTTTAGCTGATTACTGCATATGTACATTGGCATTTATTTGTCAATATGTACAAGGTTACCATTCTATGCCACTTCTTTCAATGAAGTGTTAGTGGTTGGCCATTGGAAAGTCATAATGACGCCATTATATTAGTAGATTACCAAACTTGTCAAAATCAACAATTATGAAATCAATGATAGACCATTCTGACACTATTGTAGAAGCAGACTTGAGGCCCTGATGGAAAGCGACGATGTGGTCGACGATGGAGCACGCTTGCGTAGAAGTAACCAAATTACAACTTATTTTAGCTACATCCTGGGGAGTTGTAGCTATCAGAAAACACAAACTCCGGCAGGAAATTCCACTCCTTACCTGTACGCATGAATGTTTTCCCAAAACGTTTTGTGCGTATGAGTGGAATATGTACCATGTACCGGTGGCGTATTGCCGTACGCTTTCCATAAGGCTGTCAGTTGTAGATCTTTTTTTTTTCAAGTTTCACCCCACACATCCAACCATATAAACTCACATACGCCCCAACTCGCAAGCACTATTCAGAGGTCATACAAATATTTGTTCCATTCGGGAATTGATATGCATCGCAGTAGCCGATAGCGTATCACACATTGCCAACCGTAAACCAGCGCTGGGAATCTGGCGCCCAGTAAATGCTCTCAGCGCATTTTGTACTTCAGTTCTCTTTTTATATTCTATTCTATAACTGGCATTACATAGTTTTTAATACTGATATTCAAGCTGTATCTAGTTGGACTGAAAACCGACTTCAACATGACTAGAGAACAAGAGCCGCCCCGGGCATCGGGAGTCGTAGGGCGATCCCCATTCACCGTAAGCACGGGCTTACAGATGAAGAGCAACGAGTAGCTCGCCGTCCGGCTATCTGGTAAGACCGAGCCGTAGTGTTCCAAGCGCGCCTCGTCTTATGTCGGTACCGTTACCGGCCCACGCTGTAAACCAGCGCCGTAGACTCGTCACATTTTGCGTGTGACCACACGTTTTGGTCGGATGTGGCGCATATTTTTTACAAAATATACTTATAATTTGTTAGTTATAAATTAGCGCCTTGTTTCGCCATATAAAATATTTTTCTTTCTTTCTTTCAAGAGATTTCAGCAAAATAGAGACCTATGCCCGCTGAGGCCATTGAAATTTTGGAAAGAGGTGCATAATTCTGAAACGCAAAAGGCAACTGAGAGACACAGGTGTGTTCTAGCCAGTAAAAATCTAACACGCCCTCTCACTTCGCTCTAGCGCAAGAGAATTTACTGAAGGATATAATAGGATTTTTTTAAAAGATGGATTTATATTCCCTGTGGTTACCTATTAGTGAAGAAAAATAGTTTTGTTACGTTTGATAGTTCTGGTGATACCATCAAAGCACTGGGTTCTAGTTTTCCTTCGCGTGATAAACAAACATACGTTATAACAATCGACAGTCTGCTCCGATGATTGACGTCCAATGTTCCCGCGTCGATAGCGAATGCATCGTTCATTCGATTTATTTTGAACACGAACGTACAATTTGTCATTTGCTCGTTGTTTATGGATACTTTTACGGTTAAATAAAACAGGTAAATGTATTGGAACACTATAGAAGTTCATAGGTGCCTGTAATGTTTAAATAACCAGATAAGTGCGAGTCGGACTCGCGCACTGAGGGTTCCGTACAAACTTACCTATGAAAACAGTTCCAGAATTGAGTTACAAGGGTTTTTTTGTGACGTTACGGAAAATTGACAGTTTTCAGATTTTTTCCTATACATGTTCTGGTTAATGCTAAAGAATATTATATATAGTAGTTCTAGTATCGTGTTTCTGGGTTATGGAGGTCTTTTAGGCAGTCGCTGCTTTTTTTTAGGTGGGAAATCATCCAGTGATTTCTCCCACTTTAGGCAGGAGTGGTAAGGCGTGTCAGACTTTTACTGCCTAAAACCCACTTCTATGTTCTTTGGTTACATATTTCTTGTCGCTTCTAATATGCGAGCACAATGTAGTTATGTAATAATAATAAAAAAAAACGAATTAAAAAAGAGAAATTGAATTAAGCTACTGGCAGCTAAGAGATTACCAGTCTCAACTGACGGCACCCATTCACGAGCACGACGTGTGCATCAGCCCCACTCAGCTCAACAATTTTGAAGGAACCGTATGACCCCAATAACACGTGCCACCATCAGCGAGACATAACCAAACACTGTCAATATCCTTTAGCATTAACCAGTACAAGTATAGGAAAGAATTTGAAAACTGTAAATTTACCGTTACGTCACAAAAAAAAAACTTTGTAACTCAATTTGGGAATTGAACTATTTTCATAGGTAAGTTTGTAGACCGACTCGCACTTGCCTAGTTTTTTACGTTATTGTTATATTCAACCTACTTTACGTATAGTTGACCTCAGATTCCTATTCAATCGCGTTTCTCCCAGCCTCACTTATCTACCTACCCTGCAATGAGCAAGAAAACGTTTTAATTGAAAAACTTACCCAGCCTCATTAGCGACGCTCATAATTAATTATTTATTGTGCCTCCCACTGGATTGTCGGATCCGTGTTTTTCGTAACGATTTTACAGAAAAAAAAAACTTTTTGAACAATTTTATTAAAGAGCCTTCTTTTTTAATTATCCTATTTAATTCAGTGTTCCGTTATGGTGTTAGAAGCTAGAAACACCAGTAGAAGGCCACCTGGATTTCGACCCCGATTTCCAGCCACCATAGACGTGGGCTTCCAGGAAAAGACCTATGGGTAACCCGTAAGCCCCAGTCATCGGCGGCGTGTAGTATACTTCGCGCGCCTTAAAGACATGTCAGCAAAACTATAGGGCACCAGCAGGGCCGAAGCCTACTCCGACCATGTCGGTCCCAATAGGTTGGCTTCGGAAAGGTAAACACGGGGTCCTGGAATGCTAAGCAAACAAGATAGATAGAAGGTGAATTGTTGGAAAAGCGGAAAATGCGTCAGCTTTTCACTCCTGTTACGGTTTCTAATTGAAAAATCATTATCATAACTTTTCAGCGAATTTTGCCCAAAGCTTCCTTTTATGACGTTGGCGAGGATTAAGAAGAGGTTTTTGGAAATTCAACAGTTGTTTTTTATTTGAAAGTTAGCACAAATAACTTACATTCAAAATAAAACTTGTCATTATTTATTTTCAGAACTACCCGCTATTGAATAATTTAGGAGTATTTATAGATTTTACGGTAAGTCCCCTCATTGAGGCGTGGTTGGGAAGACCTCACGGCGTGCTTACCTTCTGCATGACGCAGTTTCTCATCGAACACGGTAAGCTCGGGAAGTTCTTGCACCAGATTCGTGCGGAAGCGACGCCCGGGTGTCACCACTGTGTGGACCTCCCGGAGGACGTGGTGAAGCGAACGGTAGAGGTATGCCTCGCTTGAGCAGAGCACCGCCGTTTCCTCGTGGCGGTGATCGGCGGTGGCGATCTCTCGCTCCGGGCCTTGGTACAGGCCATGGTATGCCATGACCCTGGCGAGGAGAAGTGGTAGGCGGTCGCCTGCATCTGCGAAGCAGTAATGCTAGCAAAGGAGAAGGTTGACCGCGTAAGGCAACGATCCTCTCGCCCCAGCTGCCGGGATTCCGGCCACCGTAGGCGCGAGCTTGCGGACAGCGAGCAATGGGAAGCTCACTGTCCGACCGTCCGGTAACCGTCCAGACCGAGCCCAAGTCGTCGATGGCGCATATTATTCCACGCGTGCCTCAGGGAGATATAGATATAGATCAGGCAAATCATAAGGGCCCAGCAGGGTTGAAGCCTACTGGGGCCACGAGTAGTGTGAGTTAAAGTGAAATTCGGACAAAGGCAAAGATGGAACAGAAGTGAGCTTTTAGTCAGTAAAAGTCTGACACTATCTCCCGCTCCGGGAATGTCATAAGATGATTTTCCCGCCGAAAAAAAAACTTGGTGCAAATTCTAATCAAACTATCAACAATAAATTGAATGATTGCATCACTGCTTACCATCAGGTGGGATCACTGAGTCTTACGATACTGGTTATATAAAATAAAAAAACTTTTTTTTTCCTGAACTTTGAAGTTTGATTTTTTCACAACGTCAAGAGACCGCAAACCTGAGTACATGGTTTCAATGAATCCATCAGCTCCTTCTGGCTCCATCATCATCATCAGATCAATTTGATGATACTATTTTTAACGGAACTATTCAGAACCATTAATTTATTTTTATTATCATAGCCGCTTAACTATCTTCATTGTGATATCTATGCGAGTATGAAGTTCCGTTGACCAATTCTGATCTTCTTCATCAGTTTTACTTCATCAAATGTTACTTTTTGACTGTAAATGCTTAAGTTCTCGATGAAAATACCAAAATCACTATGCAGTTGCCTATAATATTTGAGGAGTTCCCTCGATTTCGACAAGATTCCATCATCAGATCTTGACTTGGTGACTATGGGACCATTCGGGATTCCCTTTTTAACAAAAAAATATTTTTTCAAATCGGTTGGCAAGACACGAAGTTATGCGCGAACAAACATAAAAAAAAAATACAAACATCCGAATTGAGAACCTCCTCCTTTTTTAGAAGTCAGTTAAAAAACATTCTCGCGAACAGAGTCACGGGCAAAGTGGTAGTTTAGATACAATAAAACAACCCTTAGTTGAAAAAAAAACATATCACAGCAAAAACCCGTGAACTGCTATAAAAATCTTGCTCGTAGCAGTTTCATAAATTATTTCCCTCTCGCTAGTAAAATAACATTTTCCGCTGAATATGCTGACTCGCAGGTTTTAATAGGTGTAAACTTCACGCGAGTGGATATTATACAGGGTGCGCCAAGTTGCCGGTATGCTTGGCAAAGCTCTCTTATTGTAGTGCCACGTGCTTTCGACAGATTTTCCGTTTTAAATTCAGGTAACATTGAAACGATGTTAAAAATAAAAAAAAAATATTTTTCGTTTGTTAAAAATTGTTTTGTCATTTTTATTTAGTCGTTTTTTTGTGCCTTGGTTGCCATAAATATGTTGTTTTTGATGGTATTGCAAGGAGAAAGGGTAATCAAAAACTATTGTGCATCTAATTATTTAGTTTAATACTATAAACACTTATCGTAGTATTTTTACAGACATTCAATCCGCCTAGCGGCTTGATACACTTTTAAATTAAGCAATTATTATGTGATAAATAAATACGTAGCTTTGTATTATTATTATTTAAATTTAAGTTTTTGGGTGCAATAATGACTGGTCTACTCTGTCCTTATATATCTAATATTCCACCACTATCACACATCGCCATATAGTCCCAAACTAAGCAGAGCTAGTGCTACTTGACAACTGATAAACATACTTATATATTTGACACAGAACAAATGATCGTGCTCATCAGACAAACATTTGTCCTGGGTGGGACTCGAACCCATGACCATGGCATAGCAGTCAAGGCCACTAACCACTAGACCAACAGTCCAGTCAAAATCTTAAATACGGAATTATTGTAAAAACAATCATTTTTAAAAGAGTAACCATGGAATTTCTTGCCGGTTCTTCTCCATAAGAAACGGCCAATTGGAACCGTGCTAACGTCTCTGGCGTTTTATAAGTACCTATGTAGCCCTATGAAATAAAAATACTTTGAATTATATGTAGTTAGTCTAGGCCTTACAAATTCAAAATCAGTCCCTGAAAGCTACTAAGTCTAAACACTATAAACTTAAGGACTAAGCCACAAGAGGTTATTAGCCCCAGTAGGACGTGGCAGGTCTCGACAAACTTGACACTAGCCACTAATTGTGACGCATTGTCAAGGTGAAACTTGGGGGGATAGGGGGCAGGGGCACTGGGAGACTTACGATACGGGATGGAAGCGGAATTTAATACAGTGAATGGATAAGATAAGGTACATTGTAACCTGTCTGTTAGCCATCTTAACTTGAGACAAGATAGTATTTCTGAAATATCTTTTAGTGAGAAGAAGAGGAATCTGTTAGTTCAATTAAATTGATGCACTGGTGTAGATAATGTTCAATTTGGATAATATTTGTCTTACTAAAGTTTGCTCGCCAAATACAACAAAAAAACGACAATTATAAAAAACAAATGACGATAAACGACCATTGTACATTTGAAGTTTGCAAGTGTTATAGTTTCTGAGATATCGTGATTAATTATTAAGTGGTATTTCGCTTTTATTTATATAGATAGTTAGAAATAAGAATACATTTTAAGATTATGAAATTTATCTAACATGTCTAGATATGTGATCAATTAAAATAAGATCACTTAAAGTAACATAATTATATTTTATAGATATACGGTCACTGAGCTCATCCAGTAAAGCTACAAATTTATTGAATAAACTAAGTTAATCATTAATTATATTTTACCCTGATTAGACTGAAAATAACAGTAAGCCTATCTTCAGGCGTAAATTAATTACGGAAAGTAAAATTTTAATAATTCAGCAACATTATATTGTAGTTTGAACTAGAAATATTGCCTTTCAGAGATTATAACTTCCCGAGGGCAATCCTGCTCCCCTAGTCAAGTTACGATCGTTTAGTTTGCGTCGAATGCCTCGAGTAGGCCACGCCTCCGATTCCCTTGTTCTGACCACGAGACTGAGTGTTGAGATGACGTCAGAACAAATGGATCGGAGGCATGGCCTACTCGAAGCGTCCGACGCAAACGAAACGATCGTAACTTGGCTAGGGGGGCTGATCTTGAAATAAGAAAATGGAAGACATTACACAGGTTCTTGGTGACACTCAAGGTTATTTTTTTATTCATATTAGACTTCATAATATTGATAATAATATGAAAAATATGTACGCAAAAAATAAACGAAATAATAATAATGAAAATAATTATAATTTACACGGCAGAAAAAGTCTTCATAAATAAATAAATAAGAAGGCAAATTAATGTAAGACAGATTAAACTGAGATCCCAGAGCGATCAGGCAACTTATTTCCACATGGATGAAACCTTAGGTTTTCAGTAGCGTCTCATGTGCTTTGAATACCTGTGTGCTTGTGGAGCTCCCTCTTGGGGCTCCTGGGTAGGTACCAGGTGAAAAAGGGAACTAAAAGTAAGAGTTACTTAACCCTAATTTTTATGGCTGATTTTTGTATACGTTTTGTAGAATATTATTCTAAAGTAGTATCATAAATGTCAGACACTTTCCATGGACCAAAACTTCTGTCAGACGCTTTAAAACTCTACAAAAAAGAAATGAACTTTACGTATTTTTACATGTCTTATTTTTAAATATGTTAGGTAACTATTACAAAGTTATATTTCAGTAGTTAGACAAATTTTAGTGACCAAACATAAATTATTCAGCCGAGAGTATGAGCGCTCTCGCGCATGCATGCGTTTCAGAGCAAGTGAGACGATTTCATGCACTGACTGGATGTCTGGTCACTATAGAGCATTTCATTCAGCGTCTCAGTAGCGTCCATGTACCAAGGGGGAGCTCCACAAGCACACAGGTAATTAAAGCACAAGAGACGCTACTGAGAACCTAAGGTTTCATCCACGTGAAAATAAGTTATGTCATAATTTGAAGACTGTGACAAAAAACTGTGTTTACTTTCTGTACTGAAACTTGAAACTTTCACACTACCCTCCACCTATCATACAGGAAATGTTACTGACGATGACTGATAGCTTTTGTGAAGACATCAAGTCATAGGGTATCTAAAATCATTTTTTTACTTAAGGAAAAAAATGATTCTTTCCCATAAAAATAGTTCCTCAAGAATATGCCCACTTGGTATCACCTAACGCATAATTCTCTATCTCAAGGTCACGATACAATAATTACACACCTCCAAGTGACCTTCACCCAACGTTTGTTACCCTTATCTATAAACGCGAAACGATAAATCTGAAAGCATTTTAATATCAATCCTGTACCCATAAATTTCGTGGACCACGAAGGCTAGAAGGAACTTCCCCGCATAAATCTGTCGACAGCACTTGATTGCACGCCTGTACTTGACCGCTGACATTGGCCTTTTATTGTACACTGGTGCACGCAAGTTTTGCATTATATGGCTTGATGGTCATTGTGGGGTGTAAAATAAAATGCTGTGGTGTGTGTAGTGGTTTAATTGTATACTAGTGCTTCACCCGTGACTTGGTCTGAGTGGATATCTTTTATTTTGCCTACTGTATTTTTTTTTATTAGGTGGGAAAATCATCTTATGACATATCCCGCTCTTGGGCGGAGCAAGAGGTAGTGTCAGACTTTTACTGACTATAAACCCACTCCTGTTCCTTCGTTGCCTTCGTCCCAGGGCCCCGGGTTTCGTTTTCACGCTACCCATGGCCCCAGTAGGCTTCGACCCTGCTGGGCCCCTACGATTTGCTGACATCTCCCTGAGGCGCGCGTGAAACAGTACGCGCCGTCGACGACTTGGGCTCGGTCCGGACGGTTATCGGACGGTCGGACGGCTACCCATTGCTCGCCGTCCACAAGCCCGCACCTACGGTACTAGCCTACTGTACTTCTCATTTTCATCCCTACCTAACGTTATTTTTAGGGTTCCGTACATCAAAAGGAAAAACGGAACCCTTATAGGATCACTTTGTTGTTCGTCCGTCTTTCTGTCTGTCTGTCAAGATCCTTTATCTCGTGGAGGTATCAAGTTGAAATTAAAACCATATACTCAAGTCTGCAGTCCCTTGTAGCTGTGAAATTAACGAAAAATCAAACTTCAAAGTTAACGAAAAAAAAAAGATACGGTCGTTTATGTTGCAAAAAACAAATATCAACTCTTTCAAAGAAATGAAAATTCATAGGGTACTTCCCATTGACCCAGAATCATGAAATTTGACATAAAGCAAGGTCTTATAGCATAAATATAGGAATATATCTGAAAATAGTAAATTTGTTGTAATACGTCACAAAAAAGAATTGCTATTTGGAAATTTTTCGAGAATTAATTCTGGAAAGGAATTGTTTACATACTAGTAGGTTTTTTTTTATTCTTGATAGGTTCGCGCTTGACCACTATCTCACCTGATGGAAAGCGACGATGTGGTCGACGATGGAACGCGCTTACCTAAAAGTAACCTATTCACTCTTTACTTCCCGTGTTGTAGCCATCAGGAAACACAGATTCCGGCATGGAATTCCACTCCTTAGCTGTACGCACAATGTACGCCTATGTGTATGTGTTTGTACGGAGCCCTCAGTGCGCGAGTCCGACTCGCACTTGCCCAGTTTTTTTATTTATTTATTATGTATAGGTGTGATTTTTTTAATGATATAAACTAGTACTCGACTGCGATCCCACCTGATGGTAAGCAGTGATGAAATCGTAACTGGTGAGGCGTACTGTTAGTAAGAGTCTATTCACTGCATAAATTATAATCGTTTTTTCGTATAATGTCTTTCCTCGAGAGTTGACTCTGTAGATGCCTTCAATAGTCACTTTTGTAAATTAAGCATCACTTACACAGATAGACGTACTGAGCTACTTCAACGTAAATTTTTTTTTTTTTTAGGTCATTAGGTGATTTCCTATCACCTAATGACAAATCTCGCTCTTGGGCGGTGCGGGAGATAGTGTCAGACTCATACTGACTAAAAACCCACTCCTGTTCCTTCGTTGCCTTCGTCCCAGGGCCCCGGGTTTCGTTTTCACACTACCCATAGCCCCAGTAGGCTTCAACCCTGCAGGGCCCCTATGAATATCAACAGTGTGTAAATTTCATAAAATATCTTATTAGCTAAGTTAGCCTTGAAGTCAGTCTTTATTAAACGAATAAAAATTAAATACTCAAAGAGATAGTTTATGTACTGTTGGGTTTTGTGCTCGAGTGCATTTGAAGCTTTTGGAACAATAAAAGATTTTTTTTTTGTAAGAAATCATCAAAATATTTTTTCTTCCCATTCTGGATGGAGGAAAGACCGTGTCTTGTTTTTACTGACATCTTCAGAAACATACTCGTACATTCCTTAGGTATTCCTATTTTTAGGGCCATTTTTATACCTCAAAAGGGAAAAAACGGAACCCTTATAGGATCACTTTGTTGTCTGTTTTTCTGTCTGTCGGTCTGTCAACATGCTTTATCTCGGGAGCGCGTGAAGGTATTGAGTTAAAATTAAAACCATATACTAAGTCTGCAGTCCTTCGAAGCAGTGACAAAATCAAACTTCTTCTGAGTTAACGAAAAAAAGATACGGCCGTTTATGTCGCAAAAAAAACGTGTATTTTGACACTCAAGGGAATCAAAATTTATGGGGTACTTCCCGTTGACCTAAAATCCTGAAATTTGGCATGAAGCAGTCTCATAGCAAAAGTATTAGAAAAAATCTAAAAACTGTTTTGTAGTTACGTCACAAAAAAAAACATTTTTTGCGATTAAGAAAAATCTTCGTAACTCAATTAGGGAATTGAACGGTTTTCGTAGGTAAATTTGTACAGAACCCTCAGTGTGTGAGTCCGACTCGCACTTGCCTGGTTTTTCACGTGTTTGAAGCCGCTGGCTGAAGCTTGTATAATATACTTATATATATATATACATACATGAATTACAACACAACAATCCTTGTAAGTGGATACGAAACGATATTGTCACCTAAAATCTGATTAACATAAACCAACAAACAACAACGTACCTTCATAACTAACATCATATCAATTAACAATAAATAAACACAAACAAAGTCATTAGTTCCCGTCATGTAAACTTAATGATTATCATCTATTAATTAATGAGAGTTAGCTAAGATTCTACAAACGTATTTGGTAGCTTGTAGTATTAAGAAAATCTATTGTATTAAATAATTAAGTGTATTTTCATCATCATCATTATCATTTCAGATGAAAGACGTTCACTGTTGGACATAGGCCTCCCCCAAGTGTCACTATAACAACCACTCTTGTGTCTCGCATCCATCGGATTCCCGTGATCTTCACCAAAATTATCCATAGTATACGTTTTACAGGTCTGAAGCATTAATAACGATCTCTTAGTGGTTCTAGAATTTACTGCTATGCTTATAATAGCATGTACGGAGTCTATTTGGCCTTGTAGTTCATATTTTCGTCTATAGAACTAATTTAACAGCATATTTTAAGCTAAACGTCCTTTATAGGTATTGTTAAAGTGTAACCTTGCTTGAGAATACATGCTCTACTAAGCTATACTAGAAATTGCATACAAGAATCATTATAAATCCATTATAAGTAAGGTATGCTTATAAGAGTATCAAATAGAACGAATTATACTGGAAACCATTTATTCTAGTTACTTAAACTTATAAGGGTTTATAAATTTACAATGTGGATCCATCTCAAGTTGTCGACGGTGCGAATTGTTCCACGTGCTCCTCAGGGAGATGTCAGCAAATCTTAGAGGCCCAGCGAGGTCGAAGCCTACTAGGGTCATGTGTAGTATGAAAACGAAACACGGGGCCCTGGGACGAAGGCAACGAAAGAACAGGAGTGGGTTTTTAGTCAGTCAAAGTCTGACACTATCTTCTGCCAAAGAGCGGGATTTGTCATTAGATGATTTTCCCACCTAAAAAAAAAAATGTGGATCCATTATAAATAAATTAGTTAGTAAGTGTATTTGCTTTTATTGAGGAATTGTCAAAAGTTATTACAATCTTTACACGTATAAAAGAGTTCCGTGTAACATAATTAGATACCGTCCGAATTGTTTTCGTGAAGTCCCCTATAAGAGTAGAATTGATTTTAATGGTCAAACAAATACTATTGTAGTCTTCTCGTGGACATTTTATTTTGTATACCTAAAAATATGCTTTGGTTCTAATGCTAAAACCATTTTGGAACCAAGTAATTAAATAACGGTACTGTAAAGATATTCAAAAAAACAGCTAGAAAAATATAGTGATTTTTTGTTGCTGCCTTATGCCTTATTAAATCAAAAATTAGTTTTAAATGTAACTTACTAAATACGCTATTTTCATGAAGCGCGTAAAGTAGAATTAAACCGCAGTATATTTCAGCTAAAATAAATCTTGTTATTTACTAAGACTGGTAGACAGCAAAATTATTAAAAAGTAACTTATTTTTATTATTATTATTTTTTTATAATAATCACAGTGACGCCATTTGCAAATTCCTAGCTGTTTTTTTAAAAGCTTGTAACAGAAGCACGGAGTTCGTTAGGGTTTCTGTTAGGGCTTCATGGGGAATAGTTAGTTCTGCGTAGTCCAACTATACGGATACTGTTGATCAAAATGGTAGTCACCAAATCCACTAAGGGTGTCTTAAAAGAAAGAGAACGTACGTACTTTTTCGTTGTTATAAGAGCTTACGATTCCATTATAGTCCTAAAAAATAGTGGTTCTAGGATAATTATAAAACCAAAATGAAGGTGTAAGAAAACATAAATTTCACTGTATTTTCTACTCTATATCAAGCAGGCAATGTTTTTATGTTTTATCGGAGCATTGTACAAGCGTACACAAAACAGTTTGTGTTCATACATACCGTAATACATCATTTTCCCCCCGAGGGAATGTAAAACGCGCCAAGCCAATCGCTTACCCGTGCACCAACGGAACCATTACGAACCACAACATGTTTCACACAAACCAAGAAACTAGTTTAGCAGCACTTTCCTATTCTAATTAATTTTCTTACGGACTTCGGTGCCAAGACTAATGCAGCTAAATCCCGACAAATGCTATTGTTTTGCCATTTTCATCGATTTCTCGTTAATCCTTGTGGTGGCAATTAAAATAGGATTTCAATTGTTTTGTTTCGTTCTGCTGATGGGAATGACACGGATTTGGGCGTACAGAATTGTTAATTTTGGATATTGTATCAGTAAACACAGGAAAGGTCGATGTGATTACGAAAGGGGGAGATAACGTATTTAAAATATGTCACTCATTTGAAATGAGAATGAGGTCTGAACTAAATCTTTAGTTGCCAGCAACTTCTTGAACATGCGGTGACAAAACGGTGAGCATGTACTGATTATAAATGAGTATGGTAAATGTTGATAGATACTAGTGGACACTGTGGGTCGCTTGGAACCAACTTGGAACTAACTTGGTGACTGAACTTAGCGAAGGAAAGTTCAAAACCCATATTAAGCGTGTCCTAACTAAAAAAGCGTATTACAAGGTTAAAGACTATGTCGAAGACACGCTTGTTTGGCAATGACTGCTCCTGCACATGTGGCCCCCTGGTAGCTCTTAATATTTTGTAAATTTATCTATTGACTGCTCCACATTTGTTGTAATATATACATTGCTTTTTTTTTATTTTTTTTTATTTTTATTTATTTATTATTATTTATATTGTTAACGTATTATTTATTAATAATTGTAATTATTTATTTTACTTGCTTTTATTTATATAGCCTCATTTTATATAATGTGAATGTGAGAACACTGTAGACTCCGCGAATTCTTAGGTTCCTTTTTATTATGATTATTTTTATTGTACTATATTGACCAGTCTACACTGTCCTTACATAATAAATCCAATATATTGTAAACAGTAAATATTGTATCAACAAATTCTTTTTTAAAAGAGTAACCATGGAGTTTCTTGCCGGTTCTTCTCCATAGGAAACGACCAATTTGGAACCGTGCACTAGCTTCTGACGTTTTATAAGTGCCCATGTAGGCCTATGTGAAATAAAAATCTTTGACTTTGACTTGACATGGCCTAAACCAGGACCCGTCGCAAAAAGTCGCTGCCACCAATCGTCTCTGCGAGGACACGGTGGCACTCAGCCCAAGCGGGACGCACCTCCATCGCATACTTCAACATGTCTTGCGGGTGGTTCACACAAAGATGACATCCAAGCTTTCCTTCCATTTTAATCTGGTGCAGGAACCGCCCGAACTTACAATGTCCGGAGAGGCCTTACGTCATGCAGTGAGGACGCCGTGACACCTCTCTAGCCAGTCCTCAAAGAGGGAGCTTACCTCCATGACTGTGGCGTGCCCAGCACTGGGTTGCAACTTTAATACCTGAAACATGAGGGCGGCATTTTATTTCAAAATAATTATAAGTAATTGCTCGTAGCTAACACTAACTTAAGAAAAATAAAATGTTACGTAATCAATCAACGTATTGAGCCAAGCAAGCAAGTGAACATAGAATCATTTTCAAGTTACGCCACACCTGAATCCAGTCTATTTCAACCTTTTTGAAGTGCTTACTCTATGTAGCTAAACAAAGTAATCTAAAATCGCCAATAGAAATTGCGTCGACCAATGCTCGACGCCCGCTCCTTTCCTAAATTACCCTTTAGCCTCCAGCAGAATAATTACAGACCGATCCATACATCAGTTGGCCTATATTCCGCAGTTGATAAACTGCGCTTGGCAGTAGATTGCGAAGCAAATCCGCCGGCAGAAGCTAGTACTTGATAATTGTTTGTTCGAGAATCGGGCCCTGTTTAATTTGCCCTCGACGAAGCCGATACTGTGTGCGCAGCTCTGGATATGCGATTTTGTTTAATTTATTTCTTCGCTGTATTGGATATATTGGAAAAGAGGATTTTAAATTGATTCGATGTTCGGCTAATACTTAGATTTGTGGATTGTAATAAAGTAACTTTTTCAACAATTGATTGTAGCTATGTAATACTTAAACATAGTCTTCAAAGATACTCTGTAATATGTATTTTTTTTAGGGAGGTAAATAATCAAATAACTTCTCCCGTGTTAAGCAGAGCGAAAGAAAATATTAGAGTTATACTAACTAAAATAATCTTAAAGAATAAGCCCACCTGTGTTCTTTGAGTTGCCTTTTACGTTTCAGGACCGTAGTGTCTCTTTCAAACCCTTCCATCAACACTGGCAAGCATTGGCTCTAGCGGGCTACAGGCACTAGAGGATTCCGTACAAACTTACCTACGAAAACAGTTCAATTCCCGAATTAAGTTAAGAAGATTTTTCCGAATCGCTAAAAAGGTTTTTTTTTTGTGACGTTGATACTGATTTAAAGTTTTCAGATTTTTTTTTTCCTATACTTGTGCTATGAGACCTTGTTTCACGCCAAATATCAGGATCCTGGGACAACGGGAAGTACCCCATGAATTTTGACTTCCTTAAGAGTGCCGAAATATACATTTTTTGCGACATAACCAGATATATCTTTTTTTTCGTTAACTCAAAAGTTTTATTTTTTACAGCTTCAAGGAACCGCGGACCTGAGTATATAGTTTAATTTCAACTTGATACCTCCAAGCATTCTCTAGATAAAGGGTCTTGACAGACAAACAGACAGACACACGGACAACAAAGATCCTATAAAGGTTTCGTTTTTTTTTCTTTTTTGGTACCGAACCCTAAAAAAACGCCTGCAGTGCGACAGTAATTAAACAAGCTTTAACATTAGCATAAGACAGTGTGTGTACAGCATCCATATTACTTTAAACCACTCCACTGTACTCTTGATCTGAAACTTTCCCCAGCAGGTGGGTTGAGGATCATAAATTGTAAACTTTACCTTTAAGCCTATATTAAAATCAAGCCCTTTTACATTAGATCGCTTTATTCCAGGTTTGATTTTTGACACCCCCGGGATACAAGTGGTGTAGATTGATTAAACGACTGCTCTTTTGTTTCGTTCAACGCGAAATGTGAAATATATTTTAGGGTGAGATTGGAATTCATTTGGGTCAGCAAGTTTGTTTTGTACAAAAAGATTAAAACCATAACTAACACTTACTCAATTTTCCCTGAATTATTGACCTTTGTAGGCAGGAGTTTATTGGTTAATTCGAGCAACGTATTTCAGTTGTAAATAGTAATAAGACAGAAATTTCAAGTGAGCTAAATGCTTGTTCGAAGCAAGATTAGTACTTAAGACAAGGTCGTGACAGGCTTGACGTAAATAGTGACATTCCTTGAAGCATGTAGGATTGTACAAGTGGCGGAAAATGAACAAAATGTCTTTTATTTTCTGTAGAGGATATAAACTTTAATACAAATAATACATATTATTTACTCTGTTTGTTTTTATGTAACCAAAAATATTATTTTTTATTTTGTATTCGGTTATTTATTGCAGTCGACTAATCTTGCTGGCGACACCGAAACGTGTTTGTGATTATCTGTAGTTTTTTTTTTTTCGGTTGGAGAATCATTCAATGATATCCCCCGCTCTTGGTTGGAACGGGAGATAGTGTCAGACTTTTACTGACTAAAAACCCACTCCTGTTCCTTCGTTGCCTTTCGTATAAGGGCCGAGTCTTTCTTTGAGAAGCAGACCCTTGGACCCAGTAAGCTTCGAACCTAATGGGCCCCTACGGTTTGCTAACTCTTGAGGTGCGCATGGAACAGTACGCGCCTTCGACGACTTGGCCTCGGTCCGGACGGTTACCGAACGGTCGGACGGCGAGCTACCCATTGCTCGCCGTCCACAAGCCTGCACGTACGGTGATCGGAATCTCGGTGGCTGGGGCGTGAGGACCGTTGCCTCCTCCTTTTAGCGTCTTGCAATATTATAGCGACAAGAAATATTTAACCGATGTCTTTGTAATAATAACGTCATGGAGTTTCTTGCACATTCTTCTTCATAAGTTCTGTGCTTTGGAATGTGCAATTAGAGTAATTTTAAGTCTTCTGATGAGGCCCATTGTAAGCGACTACGTTTCAGAGCCATATGTCATAACTGACACTGACAGACTTTCGTCTTAAGACACTGTGGTATATTGGAAGAGAAGACACCGTGCCTTGCGTTCCGAATGCTACCCAGCTGAGTCGGTTTCGACGGATGCGGCCATCCGTTGGAGCCGAAAGGTTCTGGAATAGTGACCACGTATCGGAAGACGTATCGTTAGAAGGCCTCCTACAAGGTGGACCGATGACTTGGTAACGGTTGCGGGAGTCCGATGGATGCGATACGCACAGGACCGTTCATTGTGGCGACACTTGGGGGAGGCTTCTGTCCAGCAGTGGACATCTTTCGGCTGAAATGATGACGATGATGATGATACTTGAGTGAGCGGTTTTACTTACATATTGTGGTAGTCTTAGGAAGTTAGCTGAGCAATTTCTAAGCTGACACAAATTAGATTACGAAATGTTAAAAATAAATACACAACTTGTTTCCCTAACACCTATAGCTCCAACCAATATACCATCAAACTGTCCCAAAACTTCGTATCCTTAATCCAACGTCTTAAGGACAAACAGAAGGTGTCAAAGTTGAAGCATACAATCAATTTGGCCACGACCACATGTTGCAATAACGTGGGCCTGTAATAGTGCCCTTATGGGCGAACTTGACAGATTTGGGCACGGACTAGCAAATTGTTAGGAGGTAGTTTCACACATGTTATTGTTTAATTATGTTATTGTTGTGGCTAGGGGCACGCCGTGCTTTTGTTTCATAAGCAGTGATGGCATAATATTTGTTGTGTTTTTGGTCATTTGGAACAGGGACTGAATTTTTAACACAGGCTGGCCTGACAAAGAGTGACCTAAGAGCCTTTAGCGTATTACTTTTGGGATCCTCATGAAAGCCGCTGAATTAACGTGGCCTGGGTTTAGCTTTTCGAATACCTTAATTGGGGACATAATAGAAAGACAATGAGTGAGCGAACGCCGGCGTTCGCTTGGTGTTTAACGGTTAGGAAATTATCATCAAATGATTTCTCCCGCGGGTGGAATAAGAGAAAGTGTCGTTGGCTTTTGAATAATTCTTTAGCCTAATAACATTAAATTTGGAATGAGTTGTAAATACATATAAAATAGTGAGTACCGGAAGACGTAGCGTTGGAAGGCCTCCTACAAGGTGGACCGATGACCTGGTAACGGTTGCGGGAGTCCGATTGATGCGAGATGCGCAGGACCGTTCATTGTGGTGACACTTGGGGGAGGCCTATGTCCAGCAGTGGACGTCTTTCGGCTGAAATGATGATTATGAGTGAACAACAGGAAAGATCATCATAATCATCATCACTTCAGCCGAAAGACGTCTCCCCCAAGTGTCGGCATAACGACCGGTCCGGTGCGTTTCGCATCCATCGGATTCCCACGACTCTCACCAGGTCATCAGTCCACTTTGTATGGTGAATTCCTACGCTGCTTCTTATGGTACCTACGTTTTTAGCACTATATTTCCTGTCAGAAATGACTGGAAAGATAGTGGTAAAAATGTAGCCGATCCACCAGAACACCCATCAAAACTATTTGAAACGTTCACTTAATATCTTTTTGTTCGTCTCCTGATAACCGGAAAGTTTTTACGTGTATAAGACACAAGGAAGACACTTTGTGCCTGTCACATCCACACGTCTGCGCAGTAATTAATGGATGGCACATATTTGGGACGTTCCGGCCTTTCTGCTGTCTAGATTAGTAAGGTGTTCGTTAAGAAAAAACATAATGTTTTCGACTTTCATTGAGCGACTAGATCTTATTAAGAGGACCCTTTCCAGTTCATCTATCGTCAACATGTGCATAGTTGAAAAGCTTTTAGTTTATCCAAGGCGTTTGATAAAGAGGTTACGCGAAAAAAGGAGCAATTGTGTCTGAAGTCTCGGATGACATTCACAAAACTTCTTTCTGGAAATATCCATATATGTCAGGGAATATTCTTTTCTTGGTGCGCAGGGTGCGGGGCAGCTCCAATACAGTTCTGGCAATTATTGCTGGCAGATTTCATTGCCCTTATATCGGACATTGTTGTAGCAGACATGTTGCTAACCATGTCCGATAGTGTAATATGTATTTGCTTATGTGAGTGTGTTCTGTTTTGTAATTGTTATATGGGTGCTATTAGTTACCTGAAATAAATGCTATTTTTTTTTTAATACGTGCTTTTAAAACCTTAAAAGTTATAGGAAAAAAAATCGTCATTTGGAATCTCGATTTAATGTGCAAACTTACGAGTACCATAAATATATTTAATTTACGTAAGTGTGATTTTATGGAAAGTATCCCGGGATGGACGCTCTTAATACTTCAAATAATATTCTTGGAATAGTATTATTAGTAAATCTTCTCTCATTGAATAAATCATTTCTATAGATTTTGAAGGAGGACAATTTGATTAAATTATAAGGCCAAAGGTTCAAAGTTTGTTGACAAGTTTAAGGTCGATGCTAAAAATAGCTTTGTGTGATCTTTCAGTTAAATATAACTGGAAATGCTAATTAGCAGAGATATATTTTTGAGTTCCTCATTCCTAGCATACGGCTATCTTTGGAATATGTATTCGGTCTAAGGTGGATCGAGAAACTTTCAGCTGACAGACTTTTACTGTCTTAAACTCTCCTTTTTTTAGTTGAGAAATCATCCAATGACTTCTCGCGCCCTAGGGTGGAGCGAAAGGGCATGTCAGAGCTTTACTGACTAAAACCCACTTCTATGTTTCTTCTTTGCCTCGCGTTTCAGGGCCCCAGGTTTTCGATTAACCTACGTCTTTGTTCAGCTCATCTGTGTTTTGTGCTCGCCCTCTTTAGCCTAGTTACGACCCTTTCGTTTATGGCGTAAGTGAAACACTACTCGCCATCGACTCGGGCCTGGCCATTACCGGACGGGCGGACGAAGTTACGCATTGCTCATCGACTGCAAACCTGCGACAGATATTGCTAATTGTTTTCCTTTTTTTTTCGGTGGGAAAATCATTCAATGACCTCCTCCGCTCTTTTTGTGTCAGACTTTTGTTGACTAAAAATCCACTCCTGTTCCTTAGATGTCTTCCATACCAGGGCCGAGTCTTCCTTTCAGAATCAGGCTCTTGGCCCCAGTAGGCTTCGACACTGCTGGGCCTCTACGGCTTGCTGAAATTTCCTAGAGGCGCGCGTGGAACAGTACGCGCGTCGACGACTTGGGCTCTGTGCGGACGGTTACCGGACGATTGGACGGCGGACCCATTTGCACCCATTGCTTGCCATCCGCAAGCCCGCTCCTACAGTAATTGTTTGCCTCGGATGACAAACTAAGGCATAGATTTTACCGAACGATGATCAAGTCCATATTAAAGTACTACGTGGACATGAGCGTGCAAGAGTTGCGTTTAGTAAAGTTAACAAGAAACTTCATTACGGCGCGGGGATCCAGTGATTAACGTTAACATTATCGTACGCCGACCGCCGCTCTTGTACTAGCGCCCGCGCGCTCGTACAGTTGTGGTGCGGATTATCGATATCGAAAAAAAAAATATCGATAAAATTACTGTAATATTCTGTGTTTCTATTGAATGTTTATTTCGAGAGACGAAGGTAAAATTGTTTGGTTTTTCTATGGTGTCCATGTTGTGATAAAAGATTTAACGTACACGTTTATAAACATACTAGCTTCCGTATTTGCTTTCGTATTGAGAGGCGAGTCAAGAGGATCATTGGCAATGATCCACTTGTCGAATCGAGACTTCTAGGAGCTCCCTTTGAAAATATACGTTTATCAACTTGTATAAAGTACTTTAAAAGTGTATCACCAATTAAAATAAAAAATACATGCATACAATACTTTGATTCTTCAATTGAGTCTTCAATTTTGTTCAAATGTATTTATTTTTTCATTTATTCATCTACAAAAAATAAAAATAAATGTCTATTTACGTTTATTGTTAATATTTCAGCTTTTTTACCTAAGCGATTACCAAGACGAAAATTATACCTATCAATAGAGAATATAATGAATGTAAATATTGCGCATATACTTTATTTACTAACAGTATTTTTTTTGTGGTATTATTCTTTTTTTAATTCTTGGTAACAAATTTTCTAAATCACGACGTCAAAATGTCAAATCATATCGCCTAGCCCTTTGGACGGATGGACGTATGTAATTATTTTTCACCAAAACGCTCCCGTATTTACGTAGATTTATCGTTAAAGTGTAATCATATAAGGGAAGAGGAGTAGACCAATGCTCAAGGTTATCGGCTAATAGAAGCCCAACCAAAAAACCTCTTTTACGTTTTGCCGCAATGACAGGCCCTGAGTTACTCATATCGAGTTGTTTCCCGTGACTTTCACCAGAAAGCTTTCAGTATCAATTGCAATTAATTAGTTTCAGCCTCAGAAAATACGAGTGTTTTGCATTCAGAAACGCATTCTTACACTCACGAAACTCAATATACAAAACACAACGAAACAGCGATTGTGTATACTTTCTCATTTATTATTTTTTGCTTCATTAAAAGATATAAATTACATTATGATTTACTTTTGGCATGTATCATTTTTGTCATTTTTTACTCATTGTTCATTTCATTGACAGATGTTTTAGTTTCTTAATTTTGAGATGTTTAATTTTGACATTGATTATTTTTGTTAAATTTTATACCTAATAAAAATTAAAAAACTGTACTCAAAGCATTTGCATGCCAAATTAATGTGGCAAACATATCTGTTCCATTTTTATGTACACACGTTTGAGCAAATAAATATATTTTATCTTTAACATTTATTTAGCCCGTGCAAAAACAAAATCTATCGACACTTGCCCATCCCTAGCGCCTGTATTCGCAATCTAGTGTAACGATCTGCTATTAAGAGGTAGGTAAAAGTGGGTAAGACGTGTTACACGTAACGAACGCCGCTGGATGCTACACGTAGCGTATTAGCATTGAATGCCTGTGCTAAGCTGGAATGGGTGCTACAAGTACTTACAGCGGGAAACTTAACTCGAGGAGGTTAGCCCGTTTGTGGTAGGTAACCTAAAGTTTCAGGTTCTATTTGAAATAAGCATTCAATCGTGTTAAAGTTTATGTTAAAGAGATTATGGTGGGTGGGTAATATCCGTAGGAGAACCAAGGTTATGAACATAGCCTGAAGAATCGCCACACTTAAGTGGCAGTGGGCAGGGCACATTACTCGCAGGAAGGTTCTGGATTAGCGATCGGATACTGAAAGACGTAGGCGTTGGAAGGACTGCTCCAAAGTGGATTGGCTATATAGTGAATGTCATGGGAATCCAAAGGACGCAATAATCATAGGACTAGTCCTTTTGGCGTCACTAAGGGGAGGCGCATATGTCCAGCTGTGGACATCTTCCGACTGAAATGATTATGATAAATAGGGGGGCTTCTAATTCATTAGCAATCGTTCAGGAAGTGAAAATAGATACTTACTATGAACTTCTACCAACGGTTTGACCCGCGTTATCTCATAGAAACATAATCTAGGGACAAAAAGTATTTATTTATTTTATAATTTATGTACACACAAGAATAAAGAAAGGTAGGTACAAAGGTACTGCTTATTTCTAAAAGAAATTTCTTCCAGCAGACCTGCGAAAGGAGAAATAGGAAGAAATGTAGACAGTAGTGTGCAGAAGTAATAAAAGAAGAGAATGTGAAATCTTAAATCAAAATAATAAATAGGTACTTATATACTATATATAGCTTATACTAAAAATAAATACATAATGTATATACATATATAATTAACACACTAGAGAGGAAAGATAGTGCTCTTTTACTTTCGATTTGAAGAGCGAAATTGTTTGCAGATCACGAATGCTACGCGGAAGAGAGTTCCACAACCTTACTGCATGGACAAGTACCTATTCTATGTAATATTTCAGAATATAGATCAAATCCGTTCAGCCATTTGAGCAAAAGCACTAACAAACATACATAATGATCCTTCAAACTAATTTCAGATTTTCCGATGGTCCTTGAGAATATCGGAAAATCTGAAATTAAGTATTCGTATGCATTCCACTTCCTTTATGATAAATCGTTTACTGTTCAGCAGCTCGTCTGTGGAATGCATTACCCATAGAAGTTAGGCGTGCCCGCGTGCTCAAACGCTGCGGACCTTTAAAACAATGGTGATGGAGCATTACCTTTCAATTTAATATTTCTTTATTCTCCTTGCTCAATTTTATATTTGATATTTACTAGTGTATTTATTGATATTGTATATAAGTATTTTTATTATTCCCGCAACCTTCACCAGGTCATCGGTCCACCTTGTAGGGGGCCTTTCAACACTGCGTCTTCCGGTACGCGGTCGCCACTCCAGCATGTGTGCCCTGGCCATTGCCATTTAAGTTTAGCAATTCTTCGAGCTATGTCGGCAAGCTTGGTTTTCCTGCGAATATCTTCATTTCTGAATTGATCACGCAAGGAAACTTCGAGCATAGCCCGTTCCATTGCCCTTTGTGTGCCTTTGAGCCTTCTGATGAGGCCCATTGTGAGCGACCACGTTTCGGAACCATATGTCATCACTGGCAACACGCACTAGTCATAAACTTTCGTCTTGAGACACTGTGGTATATTGGATGAGAAGATGCCGCGCAAGTTCCCGAAAGCTGCCCAGCCGAGTCAGATTCCACGGTTGACCTCTTTCTTAAATTAGACCTACCCAACTATACTGTCTGTGTAAGGTAAACGTAATCGTCCACAACTTCGAGCATAGAGTCTCCAATCTTGATAGGAGTGGGTGCTACATGGTTGTTTATCATGACTTTAGTTTTGTCCGTGTTCATTTTAAGACCCACTCTTTCGGAAGCTCAAGTGATGTATCCGATGGATGTGAGACGCACAGGGCCGTTCTTTCTCGCGACATTTGGGGGAGGCCTATGTCCAGCAGTGGACTTCTATCGGCTGAAATGATGATGATGATGATTTTTATTATTATGTGTAATTAATATTATTTATGATTTTTTTTTGTACACTAACCGCCCCAAATCTATCTCCTTTCGTTCAGTCCATCCTAAGGATATCTGTAAGAGATTGCCCTGTGCGATAAGGCCGCCCTTTGTACACTTTGTTTTTGTATATGTTTTCCCTGTCCACATTATGAGGTGTACAATAAAGTATCTAATATATAAACAGACATAGATATTATATTAACTGATGTTCGTGAATTATACTATTAAACCAAGAACCCAGATTAATTCTTAAAAAAAACACGTGACGTAATGGTGGCAGATGCCAGATGCCACCATTACGATGACTACGTATTATTATGTAGGTTTTCACTACAGAATAAAATAAGCAACCTGAACAAATATATATATATATATATATGGGTGCCTTCTTACGCAATATTACATACCACGGCATCCTCCTATGAATTGGTATCCGTGATGCTAACTACGAAGTATTATGTAGTAGGCCAATTGTATGGTGGCCAACTATGATTTGACGGTTGACTTTGATATTGAGTGGGTTAATCTTATTGAAGGAAAACATCGTGAGGAAACCGGCATGTCCTAGAACCAAAAATTCGAAGACATGTGACATTTACCAACCCGCACTGGGCCTGCGTGGTGGATTACTGCTCATACCCTCTCCTAGAGATGAGGCCTGAGTCCCAACAGTAGGAACATTATAAGGCCGACTATGCTATGTTATGCTAATTTCCTTGTTAAAGTATTTTATGCTCTCAAGAACTACATTCACCTCCCAAAAAAGAAAGAAGAGGTTGAACTCAGTTGCTCCGAAGCCTACTGGAGCTTTTGGTCGACTTTTGAAAGGTTATTCGTGGTCCTAGAAAAGGCAACTGAAAAAGTATAGGTGTGGTTTTAGTCCCACTTTAGAGCAGAAGAAGTCATCGGATGACTTCCCAACTTAAAAAAAAATACCAGAAAAAGAAAAGAATAAGGAATGTATGAAAAGATGGCTTAAGGAAAAAGACGGCATCGTGTGAAAACCTGGACGCGATTTGGCGTGAAAAATGAGCGTGATGATTAATGCTTGTTCGCAACTTGAATAAGAAGAGACGTACCCTGCACTCAGTGTAGATTACATAAGTGTTAGTACATCTACTCTTATAGACTAGCTGCTGACAGCGGCTTCGCTTGCGAGACAGTAAAAAATTAGCCCAAGGGGACATACTCCCGAGTACTAAGTATATTCCATGTTCTACTTCAGAACATGGTCTACTCATGTACCAAGTTTCATCGAAATCTGTTCGAACGTTTAAGCGTGAAAAAATTACATATATACACTCTCAAACTTTTGCCCTTATGTTACTGTTACATCAAATCACAAGCATTAATTTCAAATAGATCATTTACAAGTACTTTTGAATTATCAAATGTCAGTCAGTACAAAAAAAAAATGAAAAAGCGAATCAAAATTGCACGTTTTAAAGCGTAGATCTCTATGGAGAAGAACGTGCAAGAAACTCAATGGACACTCTTTTAAATCATATTATGAGTTGCATATTACATTTATTCTTGGTCAACGGGAAGTACTTACAGTCTCTATGAATTTTTGATTCCTTTGAAAATGTCGAAATATACTTCTTTGCGACATAAACCGCCGTATCTTTTTTGTTCGTTAAGTTTGATTTTTTCACAGCTTCAAGAAACCGCAGATTTGAGTATATGGCTTAAATTTTAACTCGATATCTTCACGCGTTCCCGAGATAAACGGTCTTGACAGATATATACGGACGGATAACAAAGTGACCCTGTAAGGGTTCCGTTTTTTTCTTTTGAGGTACGGACCCCTACAAAGTAAATTAAAAAAAAATGAAAAAACTATGATGTGATTAACTTCTGCCAGTAGCTTTTGCTTGCATGAAAGTATAAAACTATTTAAAGGGAACATATCCCCGAGATAAAACTATCTTATAAGCTATTGCAGGGCATGGTCTACCTGTATGCCGAATTTCATTTAAATTGTGTGTGAGTAACAAACACACACACACTCACAAAGTTTCGACTTTATAATATTAGTGTGATTACTTATTATCGTATTAGTGTGATTACATATTATTATCGGACCGAACGATTCCTGCATAGTTTATATGCAGGAATCGTTCGGTCCATGGCCCTATATGGGGAGTCGGTATAGGCGCCGTCGCTACGGAAGCGACCGGCGGCCAAGCTGAACGCAAGCCAGAGGATCATGGCCATCCGGATGGTGCGGGGATACTGCACGATTTCCCACGAAGCAGCGAGCCTCCTTGCTGGCATACCACCTTAGATAGACTTTTTTGACTGACCGACATATTGACAATTCAAAAGTACTTTTTAATAGTTTATTTGAAATACATATTTTTGATTGATTGATTGATTGATATCCAAGGAGTATCAAGTTGCTCAGTACTGGATTGTGGAGGCCTGGCAGTCACAAAATGCTGGTATTCAATAGTGTACCCTGTTACGTTATGCCAGGATATTTGATTTTAGAACATTCTTTTGATATTTTCTCACTCTTTTTATGATTCTAAACGACAGTTTCTAACCAAACAAAATGCTTTAACATGAATACTAGCCAATACATATTCAATAGCAATAAAAAACAATAATATCTACATACATCTACATAGAGGAGGGAGAGATAGGTTGTTTGTGTCGTAAGTATAAGTTTGAATCGGAGATCGACGGAGGGTGGTAACGATCAATGTACTTACTAGATAGTTTGTGCGTGAGATGGGTATGCAACGAGAGATATTTTTCTTTATCGAAAAGGATTTTTAGTATAAAGGTTTGTTGTTATAAAATTGCTATTCGGAAAAAAAAACCCTAAAAAGCATAGGTACTAAATATTACCAAAAATATTGCTTTATGTTATTGCTTCAAAATCAATCTGGAAATTGCGAGTTGGAATTAAAACCAAATACTCAAGTCTGTGGTCCCTTCAAGCTGTGAAAAAATCAAACTTCTGAGTAAACGAAAAAAAAAAGATACGGCCGTTTATGTCTCAAAAAACGTATATTTCGACACTCACAAAAAAACCTTTTATGCGATTCGGCAAAGTCTTCGTAACTTAATTCAGAAATTGAACTGTTTTCATAGGTAAGCTTTTACGGAACCATCAGTGCGCGAGTCGGACTTGACCAGTTTTTTTAAGATGGGAAATCATCCAATGATTTCTCCCGCTCTGGAGCGGGCTCAAACTTTTACTGACTAAAACCACACCTTTCTTCAATTGCCTTTGTGATCTAAGACCACGGGCTTCTTTTTCAGAAAATTCCCGCAGCCCTAGCGGGAATCGGCTTTGTTGGGCACTTAAGCTTTATTGACATCACTTTGAGGAGTGCGTGGAACACTACGCGTTTTCGATGACTTGGGCTCGGTGTGCATGATCACTGGACGGCGAGCTACTTACTGCTCTTCGTCCACAAGCCCGCGTCTACCGTGGCTGGTAGTCGAGGTTGGGGTCGCGGTGGCTGGGGAGTGGGGATGTCCGTTAGCTCACGCGTGCGGTCGTCTCATTCACTACCATTATTGCTTTGCAGAAGGATTGTTGATGAATAACTGATGGTTTATAACGAAACAACATAAATCAAGACTGCATAAATTATTTAGTTCATAAGCAATCAATTCCTAATTAGCGAATTATTTAGCATTTGTATAATCAACGAGTATTAATGAGTAATTATTGAATATTAGTCCGCCATAATTGTTCGCCATAAATAATTTAGTAACACTTCATAACATATTGTCATTATTTTAAAGTAAAATTAATTATGAATTACATCAGTGTGCTTATCTGTATTAATGTTATAACTCATCATCATCATCTTCCTGCCCTTGTCCCATCTTATTTGGGGTCGGCGCAACACGTTTTTTTCTTCCATTCTATCCTGTCAAAAGTCATACTATCACTAACTTTCTTTTCTTTCATATCACTGTTCACACAATCCATCCATCTTTTCTTTGGCCTCCCTCTCCCTCTCTAATGTTATAACTCAATTAAAGCATAAAGCAAGTTTGAAAGTGTCGCCAGTGACTAAAAAGTAGAATGAAATAATCTATATTGGAATAGTTATGTGAAGAAGACCCTCCTCATCACATGATCATACCAAGATAAAAAAAATCTACTGAAATGTACCTATGTTACTAAGGGCGGAATTCACCAATAAAACTAATCGCGTTTTAACGTTTGGCTGGCATAATCGCGTTTAGCCGCTGTCACTAGTGTTACTTGTAAATATACGACAAAACAAAAATACAGACAAGTGCATTCTATTGATCTTATCATCAAATCTTTCAAACGGTTGCTAGGGTGTCTGTAATCTTTCCTCAAGGCTGTTGAGTTAAAATATTAGAGAAAGTTTAAAAGTGACGCCAGTGACTGAAAAGTTGAAAGAGGATCGTGTGTACGGTCATGTGAAGAGGAGGGATGAAACGCATGTTACTAAAAGAGTTATGAGTATACATGTGAATGGGTAGAGAAAGAGAGGGAGGCCAAAGAAAAGATGGATAGTTCGAAAGATAGATTGTATCAGGATTGATATGAAAGAAAAGAAAGTAGATTCAAAATAATGTCTAACAAGTGCAAGGGCAGAAAGATATGACCTTGTTGTGCTTATTTAGTAGTTATATGAAAATATGAGTACAACTACCGTAATAGCCGAATATTCATTGCCGTGCAATATTTCATTTCTCCAAAATTTTGTAAGCTGTGGTTCTGTATTACATCCTTACAACTGAAATTCCAACATTTCGCAACTACGTCTATTTCAAAGCTCGTCATTGGAATACCGGGTGCGTTCCAAACCTATTGATAAAATTGGGGAGTCGCGTGTGCAAGTAGGTCAATCTTCGGTTAACTACGGATCAGTTTAGAGCCTCCGAATGTTGCAAGACCCTTCTGTTGTTACAAATTGTATTATCAATCATTTTGTAAGATATTTCCCAATAGATTTTTAATGTTTCTTGGTATTTTTCCCGTGTTTTGATCAAATTTTGTTTCACGAGTTGTTTCAGAGATATTTTAGATCGTCAAAACATCAGAGTACAAGTTACAATACACGTTTTTTATTATTATTGATAGTCTCATATTTGACCACTATCTCATCTGATGATAAGCGATGATGTGGCAGACGGTGGAGCACGCTTGCCTAGAAGTAATCTTTTCACTCTGGAGTATTCACCCATCTAGGGATACTTTTTTTATTGGGTGGGAAAATAATCTTATGACAAACCTCGCCCTTGGGCGGAGCGGGAGGTAGTTTCAGACTTTTACTGACTAAAACCCACTCCTGTTCATTCTTTGCCTTCGGGTTTTTAAGACCAATTGAAAGATATGTTAAAAATTATATGTATACTTTTTTTTTTGCTCTTGTTTTTCGTGTAAAATTTTCTTTTTATGCACCTACCATATTGTCTCTTCACCACCCTAGGTTGACTGGTAAAGAATGCCTAAGGCATTAAGGTCCGCCTTTGTACTTTATGTTGCATGAAGTTTAATAAATAAATAAATAAAAATCGATATCCATCCAGCCATTTGAAAGATACGAAATAATAAAGAAACTTACAAACATACGTAGAAATATCCCTTCCTTGGCAGTCAAGTAGAAATAAAATCCAAAATCCAGTTACAAACGATCCAATTTCACGCTACCACACGAGACGTTTCAGTCGACGATGCAACGAGATTCGAAGAACACATAAAATGAAACTAACTCGTCTCGAAGCCGACCTCGGTGCGTTTATGTCCAAATCTGGTCGTCTCTGAACTGGGTCACTTGTCGGTAACGGTTGCTAGGGTGTGTGCAGACGAGTCATTATTACAGCGACAAAATGTGGACGGCCACAATTTATGATGGAAATGTGAATGCATTCTCGGTATACAGGCGACACCTCGATGACAAGGCACCTATTAATGATGATTGTGATTTTTACGTAGGCACTTAACACTTATACGGTATTAATTAGTAGTCAATGTATGTCCTTCGGATCATATCGAATAGGCTGCGGGACTGCGAAAGAGTCACTGCCCTAGGACGCAAAAGGCAACTGAAAAAACACGAGTGGAATTTAGTCAGTAAAAGTCTCGGGCTTGCGGAAGACAAGCAATAGGTAACTCGCCGTCTGCCCTTCCAGTGAGGACCAAGCCCGAGTAGTCCAGGGCACATATTATTCCACGCGAGCCCAGCAGGCCAGATGCCCGCTAAGCCCACAGGTAACTGACGGACACAGGAGTGGTTTTAGTCAGTAAAAGTCTGAAACGCTCTCTCACTCCACTTTTGACCGGGAGAAGGCGATACACGACATTGACACCCAATCACACCAAAACAAATTTTGTGCTGGTGACTTCAAGCAGCTGCTCCAGGAATTTTATTAAGTAAAATGATGGAGAGCAGATAGGTAGTCGCTCTATGTAATTAATATACTGGTATTCAGGACCTACAATCACACAGAAAGCGACACACTACGTGATAAATACAGAGTAAGTGATGATGTGTTCAAGCAAACACTACTCGATGACATTTTTTCTACCATAGTGTGGTTGCCACAGTCGCCCGTCGGAAACTCTAAATTCCTTATGGGGCTATACGACTCTTTAAGGCGCTATAGCAAGGCAGGGTGCATACTTATGTGTTTACGACCCGATGGGGGCCCGTATCTGTTGTTTATGGGGACAGGTATAAACTTGATGTCACAGCGAATTGGATTGGTTTATGAGGTTTAATGGAAGGGAAGTGGCATACTAAAGAAATAAGTTGGCTGAGTTCTTGTTACGAAACAAAACAGTTGACATACTTACCCAAAGCTTGGGGTTTTGCTTTATTAAATTCAAACTACGTGTAATGGCATATCATATCATATTTATGTATGTTTATTTTTTATATATATACATTTGATTCCTTGTTTTCCTATTAATCTTTTCTTGTTTTATGCACCTACCATGTTTTCTCTTCACTACCCTTGGTTGACTGGTTGAGAATGCCTAAGGCATTAAGTCCGCCCTAGTACCTTTGTGTTGCATGAAGTTTTAATAAATAAATAAATATCATATTTCTATGGTGTGTACCGAACCAATATCATTTATCATTATCCATTTCATTAGGCTGTAATACTAAAAATACTTTCTTTCTATTTTAATAATATTTGTATGTCATTTACTGTGGCAGAACACGGAGAAGCTTACCTATACTTTTTGGAACACCTCAATATTGTATCTTTTTTTTTTAGGTGGGAAATCATCTACTGATATCTCCCGCCCTTGGGCGGGGTCCTTGGGGTGGGAGAGTGTGTCAGACTTTTACCGACTAAACCCCACTCCTGTTTCTTCTTTGCCTTCGTTCTAGGGCCCCGGGGTTATCTTTCATACAACCCATGGCCCCAGTACGCTTCGACTCTGCTGGGCTTATACGGCTGCTCATATCTCCTTGAAGTATGCGTGGAATACTATGCGCCGTCGACGACTTGAGCTCAGTCCGGCCGGTTACCGGACGATCGCGGGCCCGCGCCTATGGTGGCCGAAAATCGGGAACGGGATCCCGGCAACTGGGGCGTGAGAGCCGTTCCCTCGTGCGTGCGCCTGCTTTGATAGCATTACTGCTTCGCAGAAGGAGGCGACCGCCTGCCATATGCTCCACCGTGTCCTCCGAAAATATGTATCTGTCTCCACATATCAACTTAATTGATTTGATTTGTTACTTAGAAATACTGACAAATTTTGCTGCTTCCAAGCGTGTCGATGGCAAAATTAGTTGTTTTTTATTTTATTTTAAATTCCTTGCCTATCCCAGTATTTAGAAACGGCAATACCACCCACCGTCGTTGCGGCGATACTTAGGGAAATTCTATGTCCAACAGTGAACGTCTTTCGGTTAAAATGATAATGATGATGAATGCCACCCGCTAACGCTGTCATTAGGTCCCTACGTTTTGCTGAGAATTATTTTATTTTTAACTATTTATGCACACACACAAAATAAAAGATTAGAAGAAGGAAAGAGAAAAATAGGTACAGAGGTGATGCTTATTTCTAAAGAAATCTCTTTCAGCACACCTGCGAAAAGAGAGTTGGAAGAAAATAGATATGTAGACACCGTGTGTAACAGAAATAGGAAAAAGATTCCATATAAAATAGTTATCAATAAAATAATATAACAAACAAAAAAAGATATACTATTAAAATTATAGACATACACTTAATAAAATAAATATCACAAAAATACATACTAAATATTATAATTAAACAAATACATACAATCTAATATGCAACTATGACGGAATGGAAAGATATTGTTCTTACACTCTACTTTTAAAAACTAAAATCATACTCAAATATTGGTACCACTTTCACAGAGTTCATCTTACGAGAAAAAAGGAGATGTTAATACTCCATTCCAACAATATATAATGTTGTTATTAACATCAAACCTATTTAATTCAGTAGTTTTCTAAGTATATACTGATCGATAATCCAAATCGTAATAAAAATGATTTAAGATATAAAAATGTGTCTGATAATGATGGCGTTAACTTATCCGTGCTATCTTTGTAGTTAATTTATTGCTATCAATTAATGGTTTGTAGTAGCTCTTCTATATGAGTCATAAATTGGACACGATTGTCAGCTGGCTCGTTGGTCTAGGGGTATGATTTTCGCTTAGGGTGCGAGAGGTCCCGGGTTCAAATCCCGGACGAGCCCAAATATTTTTCTTTATTCTTACTAAAAATCTTCTGGAAAATGATAAATCCGCTAGGAAAATTCTTCGTATTATTAAAATTGCTCTGGTATAATATGGAGCGTGGTATTTTAATGATAACACACACCCACACTCCCACAAGGTGGACCGACTGCCTGGTGAGAGTCGCGGGAATGCGATGGATGCGAGACGCACAGGATCGGTAGTTGTGGCGACGCTTGGGGGAGGCCTGTAGACGTCTTTGGCTGAAATAATGATGATGATGATTTTAATGATAAAAATTAGTTAATTACTAGATGATAACATTAAAAAAATAATGATATTCATCCGTGAGCGCTCATTAGCTAACACTCCTTGATTTTTTGTTTTCGTCTTTGTCCAAATAAACGTGTTGTTTCCGAGAAAATAAACCACATTGTGCTGTCAAGCGGGTGTTATAAAGAGCTTCTAAGGGATTACGTCAAGAGGATTTGCAGCTTTTTTCTAAATGGGCGTTTACCAATCCGTCTGACAGAGTTGGTTAATTTGGGCGTTCATTGGAAGAGCCAGATGTGCATTTTTCTTATAATGCCAATGTGCTATAAATATGAATGCAATTTTTTAATTTGCTAAATTAAAGACTTACTTTAAAAAATCGGGCAAGTGCGAGTCGGACTCGCGCACCGAGGGTATCGTACACTTACCTATGAAAACATTCCAATTCCCGAATTGAGTTACGAAGATTTTTCCGAATCGATTTTTTTTTTGTGACGTAATTACAAATTTACAGTTTTCAGATTTTTTCTTATATTTGTGCTATGAGACCTTACTTCATGGCAAATTTCAGAATTCTAGCTCAACGAGAAGTTTGATTTTGATTTCCTTGAGAGTGTCAGATTACACTTTTTGTGACATAAACGGCCGAATATTTTTTTTGTTAACACAGAAGTTTGATTTTTTCACAGCTGTAAGGAACCACAGACTTGAGTAAATGGTTTTAATTTCAACTCAATACATTTATGCATTCCTGAGATAAATGGTCTTGACAGACAGTCAGTCAATGAGACAACAACGTGATTCTATAAGGGTTTCGTTTTGTCTTTTTGAAGTTCGGAATCCTAAAAAAATATTATCATCAAAAACGAAGTTATAAAGCTGCTATTATGAAAAAGAAGTCCAACACGGTCATTGACGTCAAAAGCCATGACATCCGTAAGGCCACCGTAGAAATCAGCGTCTTGGCGAGAGAGACAGATGTATTTATTTAAAATTGTTAATATCGTTTGCTTTCCTAGCAATTTTATTTATTTATTTATATACACACAAACACTTAAAAATGAAAAGAACAAAAGCAGATAGAACAGAACAAAGGTACTGCTTATTTCAAATGAAATTTCTTCCAGCAGACCTGCGACAGCAGAGTTGGATGAGAGATGTAGACAGAGTGTATACAAATAAGTTAGATTTTTTTTATTATTTTTTTCCCTATAAGTATTCTATGTTATATATTTTTGTATAATTATTCATGGTTAGTTAAGTTAACAAATATTTTTTTCATGCTTATTCGCTTTTGACTACATGACAAGGATCATTGTATGACTCGTTTAATCTAAACCTACTGATCAATGTCAAATAATCGCTCTGAACTGAGACCTAACACAGCTCATTGGTTTGAGCGAACAATGACATCAATCGGCTTCTGTCTAGTTTCGTACCTCTTTGTACCTATGTCTGTCATTCAGAAAAGAGGTTCAAAGTAAGATTAACTTTCCTTGCTCAACCAAAATTAAATTCAGCGTCCCGTCTAGTTCTCCAAAGCCACTGTAGACGGCACCACTTTACATAACGCTTCTCTATTACCCAAAATAAACATGAAATTAGAGTCAATGAACCCCCGAGCTGGTATAATCAGGCAAATTCCGGTGCGCAGCGGTGACAATGTTGTTATACCTTCCCTCCTCCCCCTCGTTCCCTGTAGAGTCTGTAAGTACCCCAGCCTCAAGTTTGTGAGCACACAAAATAAAATTAAACGCCAGCGTTTTTATATGATATGCTGCTGTGAGGTATGTAGCGGGGTGTCGGCGAAATATGAGACTGAAATTGTTGATGATTTTCGAGTTATTATTTAAATGGGGGAAAGAAAATTAGATTTTCACCGAATTTTTTTGTGTGTGAGAGTATAAAAGCAGCGTGTAACAGCTTTCTAAGTATAAAGCACTAGCTGTACCTCGCGGCTTCACCCGCGTCTTTGGTTATCTCTCCGCTCCTATTGATTGTAGCGTGGTATTATATATCCTATAACTTTTCTCAATAAACGAGCTAGCCAACATCATAATAATTTCAATCGAAAGACATCCACTGTTAGACATAAACCTACTCCAAATATCGCCACAACGACTGGTTCTGAGCGTCTCGCATCCATTGGATTCCCACCGTGGCCTTCTAATGCTGCGTCTTTCGGTGCGCGGTCAACACTACAGAACCTTTCGGCCCCATCGACCAATTGTTCTGCAAGCAATGTGCCCTGTCCACAGCCATTTAAGTTTGGCAATTCTTAGCTACCAAATACTAAAAGAATTTCTCAATTCAAACCGAAAGCTTCAAGACTAGCGCGTTCAACAAAACAAGCACTCCAGTTTTATAATATTAAAAAGTATAAATTTACGGTTCTAAACTCTGCCTAAAATATAATAATTTTCAATGCACCAATAAATTAATTGTTGACACTCCCTATTAACGAATCATTAATTGATTTATCGCTAATTACTGGTGTTTTCCCGGGAGCCGTCAATAGAATTACGTCCGGTATTTACAAAAGAGTTAAATTGCCTGTTAATTATTGACATTACCGACATAGGCTTTATTTCCGGCTCTTATTGAATTAGTCCAAATACTCCCCACGGGATTAATCGAATCCCTCAGGATTCGAGGACTAATTGACTATTTACATTTTGTGTTTGGGCAGTAACATTAAACTAAAAAATACAAAACACATATATAAAATGGGACAGAATCTCAAAAAAAAAAAAATTGAACGCCTGGTTATCGCTTTCAAAATAACCGGTCATTATGGTGACTCTTGGAGGGGTCCTATGTCTAACATGGACGTCTTTCGGCTGAATTGATGATGATGACAATGGCTAGTAAAGTTCTACTATGAAATATCTTACTAACACAATTATAATCTTTTCCATATCCTACCAATATTATAAACGCTAAACTTTGTATGTTTAGATGTTTTTTGATCACGTGACTGAGCGTTGAGATGACGTCAAAGGAATCGGAGGCGTGGCCTACTCGAGGGGTTCGGCGCGAACAATACGATTGTAACTTGGCTAGGGGTGCTGGTTTATTTGAAGTCCCCCTAATTCCAGTCATTGCATCTTTTTTACTCTAAATAGTTTATTCGTTAAACCGCCAATTCAATTTGAAAAAATAATATCTTTCAAACTCAAATTCAAACTCGCACCCAATAACATACCACATAGATTCCCAGAGTTTGAGTGAAAATTGAATTGTTTTGTTTAACACTCCCGGAAGGGGGAGCACATATACGAAACCCCTTCGAGAAAGCCATACATATATGTATCACGTATTTATTTGTGGAGCATTTCAATTGCTGATGGATGCCGAGGAGTGAGAGGAAATAGAGTAGGTGTCAGTTTGCTGCCTCCAAATGATATGTTCGATGGTGTTTGTCTTCTAACCGATTCTTTTCATGTGGAAATGCTAGTCTGGAAAAGCAGAAGGATATATTAAACTTTGACTGGCCTGTTGGTCTAGTGGTTAGTGGCCCTGACTGATATGCCGTAGGTCGTGGGTTCGATTCCCACTCAGGACAAATGTTTCTGTGATGAACACGATCATTTGTTCTGTGATTGGGTGTAATTTATCTAATTGTGGATGTATTTAGAAATATATAGGTATGTTTATCAGTTGTCTAGTACCCATAACACAAGCTCTGCTTAGCATGGGACTAGATCGCGTTGTGTAAAAGTTGTGAATGAAATATTATTATATATTATATTATTAACTTCTATCAATTTAAAGCTTGCAGTGCACCTTCTAACCAAAAGCAGATGATCTATTGTAAAATCTCCCTCCATTTTTTTTTCCTTTATCCTTGTACAGACTAGGTGTACAGTCACAAGCAATAAGATATATACATTGTCATCATTCAATTTATCTTAACTTTTGCTATTCTTGAAATTATTTAATAAGTGTATGTACAAAAATACTTTTAAATTACCTAACCATCAAATAAGTAATTAAGAACCAATTGACGTACACATATTACTTGAATAACAGGAGTTAAGATAGATAGAAAATGTGACAATATATATATCTTATTGCTCGTGGCCGTACGTGGTACATGCAGCATGTGGGGATTTCCTTTCTTTACCTCATTCAGTTTCGGAAAAAGTTGAGGTTTTTTAGGTGTAAAATCATCAAATGAATTCTCTCGCTCTTGAGCGAAACTTGAGGGCGTCTCAGACATTTACTGACTAAAACCCACTCCTATGTTCCTTCTTTGCCTTGCGTTCCAAGGTCCCGGGTTTTCCTTTCAGAAGTAAACCCATGGCCCCAGTAGGTTTCGATCCTGCTGGGCCCCTACGGTTATGCTGACATCTCCTTGAAGCGCGCGTGGAACACTACGCGCCGTCTACGACCTCGGCTCGGTCCGAGCGGTTACCGGACGGCCGGACGGCGAGCTACCCATTGCTCGCCGTCCAGAAGGGAAGGGGCGTGAGGGCCGTTTCTTCGTGCGTGCCGCCGCCTCCTTTGCTAGCTTTACTGCTTCGCGAAAGGAGGTGGCGGCCAACCGTCTGCCATTCCTCCTCGCTCCGGACCATGTCCTGTACCAGGTCTCGGCGCGAGAGGTCGTCGCCGCCAATCGCCCCCACGGGGACACGGCGCTGCTCTGCCATGAATGTCAGGTACATTTGAACCCTGTCAGTGAAACTTGTGTCTTATCTCTTAAAATAATAGAAGAAAATATTTTACACTTCAATATCAAATCCGGTTTCACAGTATTTTTTCTTTTTATTTCTTTGACTTATCTTCCTCAAAAGATTTTAAATGAGGGCCATTTAGTTTCTTGATTTTCCCCAAACTAAGCCAAAAATACTTGATCAAATAGTTTCAGCGGAGTACCTGAAATGGTTCCCTAGCCTTGAACTTTTCTAAAGAGCGTCTTAATTCCACCAGTTGAGTTCCTTTTGCAATAAGTGATGCGGTTGCTTTATTCTTTATTTTTTTCAGAAAGGAAAGCGCTAATAATTTCTTTAGTTCATCATTTCATCCGAAAGACGTCCACTGCTGGACATAGGCCTCCCCCAAGCGAGGCCACAACGACCGATCCTGTTCGTTTTGCATCCACCGCAATCCCGCGACTCTCACCAGGTCGTCGGTCCACCTTGTGGGAGGCTTTCCAACGCTGCGTTTTCCGGTGCGCGGTCGCCACTCTAGAACACACACAATTTCTTTAGTTATGGACTATAAAATGTTTTTATTTTACTGTTACTACGTGAACAAATTTTGGAAAAGGTACATTTATGCGACTGTTTTGTTAGACCTTTCGCTTTTGTCACCAGACCAGACCTTATATATGCATACGTACATAATGTATTATGTATACTTAGTTTATTATGTGTAGCTACATAAGTAGTTATTAATTATAACAAAAAAACGATGGATGTGGCTAGGAAGGAGACTAATGATTTTTTTTTTCGGATGGGATAATCATCTAATAACATCCCCCGCTTTTGGGCGGAGTGGGGGATAGTATCAGACTTTTACTGACTAAAAACCCACCCCTGTTCCTTCTTTGCCATTTTTCCAGAGCCCCGGGGATCTCTTTCGCATCACCCATGGCCCCAGTAGGCTTCGACCCTGCTGGGCCCGTACGGTTGCTGACATCTCCTTGAGGCACGCGCCGTCGACGACTTGGGCCCGGTCTGGACAGTTACCGGACGATCGGACGGCGAGCCACCCATTGCTCGCCGTAAGGAGACTAATGATATGGTGGCAAATTCAATAAATTAAAGAAAAATGTTGCATCAACCACAATTAAATTGATTTTTGAACAGAAATAGCAGAAATATCGGTAATAGTACTAATCTCTCCAACTTCCTTGCATCATTTTCATGTCATAATTCTATGTTTACGCCAGCAAACACTATAAAATACCTCCCTATTTACGACACTTCACGTCTTTTATATGTAGGAGGTAACGTTCCCGTTTTATGGCGCCAAAATAGGTCATTATGTCACTACTAAGGAGGGTAGGAGGATTTGCAGCGAGAGGGAAAACAGTATACTTGCCTGATCAAAATAATCGGGTACTTTTAATAAAGAAATAAAAATAATGGTTATTATTTTGGAACTATAGCACTATTATTCATTAAAATTAAAAAAAAAGTGTTCATTCATTCGATTATTTATTTTGTGAACAGGTGACTTAAGGTGACTACAGGTCTTTCTCACTTATGAAGTTGGTGTTATGTGTATGTGTGTTGCACTTTGAAATAGATATAAAAGAATTAACAAATTCAAAGATCTATGCATGTCAAATTATAAAATGGGAAAAATATCACGAAAATAAGAAAAAAAAAATGAGTCACTATTCAGTAAGATAAAATCATTTGAATGTAAGCAGCCGGAGTCATCATCATCATCATTTCAGCCGAAAAGCCTCCTTCAAGTGCCACCACAACGAACTGTTCTGTTTGTCTCGCACCCATCGGATTCACGCGAACCTTATCAGGTTATTAGTCCACCTTGTGAGAAACTTTCCAACGCTGCGTCTTCCGACACGCGGTCGCCACTCCAGAACCCAAACGGCCATATGTTTTGCGAATAATATGCCTTAGCCACTGCCACTTAAGTTTGGCAATTCTTCAGGTTATGTCAGCAACCTTGATTCTCCTCCGAGTATCTTCATTACTGATGGACACACAAGGAAACTGCGATATTAGCCCTTTTCATTGCCCTTTGAGAAACTTAAAGTCTTCTGATGAGGCCTGTTGTGAGCAACCACATTTCGGAACCCTATGTCATTACTAGCAATATGCACCGGACTTTCGTCTTGAGACCCACCTATGTTTCTTCATTTGCCCTTTTTGTTAGAGGGCCACAGTAACTCAATCTTAAAATATAAATTTAAGTTTTATCCTTAATTGTTTTATTATATATGTACCGATTTGGAACAATTTGGCTGCTGCAGTCTTCCCGTCCATCTATAATTTAGGTGTCTTCAAGGCTAGAGTGAATAGGCTCTTAATAATCTAATGCGCCTGACCATCAATGATTGCATCTTCGCTTACTATCAGGTAGGATCGCAGTCAAGCACTGGTTTATATCTATTAAAAAAAAAAAAGATTATCATTACTTTTGAATTAACCTAGTATTATACCTAATATTATTGTGTAGCAACCTAATATTGGTGAACATGTAACAATCTTGATACTATTTATTAACAAAATTGGTTTCTGAAAGATAAAGTTGTTTTTCTGATATGTCAATGATTAGATTTTGATTTTGTTGTTCAATTCTGTATTATTTTTTCTCTTTCTTGTGTCGTTTGTATCTATACTATATACCAGTACCTACTCCCAAAATGTTGAAAGAAAAACATCTTAAGCAAAATATTCTAGGATATGCGTTTATATGTTACCTATACAAGTAAACAAGTTGTAGGTCGCGGGTTCAAACTCAGCCAGGCGCATTACTTTTTGTAATTTATTATATCACCACTGCTCTCAAAACGGTGAAGGAAAACATCGTGAGGAAACCGGCATGGCCTAGAACCAAAAATTCGAAGACATGTGACATCCATCAACCCGCACTGGGTCTATTATGGCCCATTCCCTCTTCTAGAGAGGAGGCCTGAGTCCCACCAGTGGGACATTATAAAGGCTTATTATGTATGTATACAAGTAATTAAAAAATTAATCCTTTTATAATAAAATATATAAAACGTACCAAAAATATAGCATCGTATGAACAAAGGGTGAGCTCTATAGATGTAATTTCAACGCCTATTAATCTGATTCCGGATGTTGGTAGCTATTCGTAGTAAGGTCTGTCAGTTTGGTACTCTTTTGATTTTCCGTATTTTCCTGAAAACAAAACGTCTCCTCCAACAATTTTTCAATTCTGAATGGGTTCGTGTTGTAAACGAGAGTTTCGTGATGATCAACTACGTACTAAAGCGCGCTGTAGTACGTAGTTGATCATCACGAAACTCTTTGGATAGACTTATGGTCTGACTGTCTAATTGTACAAACTGTCAAGGACCTACGAATCACAACCGGAACCACATTAAATCTATTTCAATACTCGAAAACTTACTCTTATTTATTTATTTATTTATTAAACTTCATGCAACATAAAGTACAAAGGCGAACTTAATGCCTTAGGCATTCTCTACCAGTCAACCTAGGGTGGTGAAGAGACAATATGGTAGGTGCATAAAAATAAAATTTTACACGAAAAACAAGAGCATAAAAAATATATACATATAATTAAAATGCACATACATATATATTTAATATAATATATATACATATATATTAATATAAAGTAACGAAAGAACTCTTATCTCTTATCACTACGATTGGGTTCAACATGCAATACAATTTCAACTCTATTACTCCATGCGTTCTTGAGATAAAGGGTCTTGACGGACAGACAGACAGAAAAACAGATGGACGGACAACAAAGTGATCCTATAAGGATTCCGTATTTTCCTTTTGAGGTACGGAACGGAATGTTTAAAATGCTTGCGATAACCTGTTGCTATCTAAATCGAAACTTAAATGTATATCAATTTTGAAAAATTTACTTCAGTAAATGAATAGAAATGCGTTATCATTTTTAGAGAAAGTATTTCTTCTTAAGTGGATTGAGAAACGTCGTTTGATACACGTGGAAAGTCACTGCAACACTCAAAATGTATTACTAATACACAATGAAAAGGTTTGGTGTTCACTGATGAAAAAAAATACGTCGGAATTTAATAAAAATAAAATTTTCCTTAAACGGAAGGTCGTCTCCACGAAAGAAGATTTTTGATCAGTCCATAAAATCCAGAGAAATTGGAAATTATTGAACTTTATGAGACAATCGTCCACGTGTTGTGTTATGTTCTTTCTATTTCAAGAAAAATCATCCAATGTCTTCTCCTTCTCTAAAGTGGAGCGCAAGGGTGTGCCATACTTTTACGGACTAAAACCATACCTGTGTCCTTCAGTTGTCTTTTGCGTTTTAAGACCCCGGTTTTCTTTTCAGAAAATCCCCGCAGCCATAGTGGGCGTCGGCCCTGCTGGGCCCCTACGGTTTGCTGACATATCTTTGAGGAGTGTATACTTACTTACTACTTGAGAGTATACCGCTTAAGCGGAGGACACTTCCACCGTGTCCTCCGGGTGGTCCACACAGTGGTGACACTCGGGCATTACTTCCGCCTGAATCCAGTGCCAAAACTTCCCGAATTTACCATGTTCGGTAAAGACCTGCGTCTGCGAAAGGTGAGGATGCCATGACGAAAGAGGGCAGACTTCCCATCATGATTATGGTGGTTCTTCCTAAAGAAAAAAAAAAGAAAAGAAAGAAAATATGTTTATTTGGCACACCAAGATTCATTAATCAACAAATAATTGATTAACAAACTAAAATTAAACATAAAAAGAAATAAAAAATAAGGAGACATAAAATTAACAATAACAATATGTCTCACGGCTACGCCAAATAGGTCCAGTTCAGCATAATGCCAGAAAACTACGCAGCAGTTGCCTGACGCTGGTTTTCAACTGAACCTTAGAGTGCAGATACTGATGAAAATCAGTTTTTTTTATATGGGAATAAAATAAATAAATATACAAGTATATGTATACAATAATGTATAATATATTAATGTATAGAAAGTTATAAATCATAAATAGATGTTTAGTGTTAGATGTATAGGTATGTAATATGAATAAATATCGCCAACTTCTAACTATATTACGATTAAGATTTACCTAAATTTCTTATAAAGTGATGATTATTTTCAAAGTCAGTCTGTGGAACGAGCTTAATCGGAAATTAAAACTATTTCTCGAACATCTATTATGCAAATATGTTGGCATCACTTACAAAACAAGAATTTAATATATACATTGGAAACAAAACAATCTATCAAGGCTCACCTAATGAATGGACGATCGTTCAAATCGGCAGTTCTTACCGAGAGTGCCGACAATGTTTCCAATTTACTAGATTGCTCAAATTTAAATTCGCGGTTGGTTGAAAATAAATCGGAATTGTTTAGCTTCAACTTTTGGCAAGATTTCATGTAATTTTGGGCAGTTGGTCGAAGATTGGAAGCTTTATATTGTATTGATCGTGATTTAGGACCTATCAAAAATAAGATTTAGCGTATTTTCGTTTTGTTATTCAATTTCTTGGTTTTCTTGACTGCCAGTTCCGTTGTTTGGGTTGAAACTAATGTACTGGATTCAAAGATTTTTGGATGTTTACTCGTATTGTTCATCTTTTTGTTCATTTCGTTGTGTGATTTTGTTTTTAATGATATAAACTAGTGCTACCTGATGGTAAGCAGTGATACAATCGTTGGTGTTTTTTTTTTATTGGGTGGGAGAATCATCTTATGACAAATCCCGCTCTTGGGCGGAGCGGGAGATAGTGTCAGACTTTTACTGACTAAAAACCTACTCCTGTTCCTTCTTTGCCTTCGTTCTAGGGCCCTGGGTCTCACTTTCACACTACCCGTGGCCCCAGTAGGCTGCGACCCTGCTGGGCCCCTACGATTTGCTGACATCTCCTTGATTCGCGCGTGGAACAGTACGCACCGTCGACGACTTGGGCTCGGCCCGGACGGTTACCGGACGGTGGGACGGCGAGCCACACATAATCGTTGGTGGTGAAGCGCTCTAGTTTATTAAGAGCCTTTTTATTCACTTTAGCTTTGAAGACACCTAAATTACAATCAGATGAGAAGACCGCAGCAGGCAAATTGTTCCAGTCGTGTTTCGTCCCATTTAGAAAATTGTAAACGTATTCAGAAGTTGTTGGTCGTGTTTTCTTTTCAAATTTTTTTTCATTTCCCTTAAAAATATGAATATAAATAATTATGGAAATCCTGCGCTAACTTAGTATGAGTAAGTGGACAGTTGACATCTGTGAAACGTTTTTTTTCTACGCTGTATTAATGTTTCAGATTCCAGGAAATATATATATAACGTATAGGCGATAAGAAACTTACAATTTCAGTTATTTTATGCATATATTTTATTGAAAAATTGTGTCATTGTCACAATATATTCGTTTTAGGAAACAAATAAATTGTTGTGATTGAATCATTTTTTTTTTTGTTTTTTTTTTTTTATTTAGGGTTTTATTGTTTCTTGTAGGATATATCAAACCCATTGTACTAAACAATATATACATCATTCCTTAACATTAACCTAATAAATATATTTCTCTATTGGCTACTGAGGGAGTCGGTGTTGAGGCTGGTGAACGAATCATGTACAGTAGGAATTAGTTTTTCTTGAATTATAATACTTGTTTATTGCAGAAAATTTCTGTTTTGGAATGGCTTCACTTTTCTGGATTCTTAATCTTGATTTGACAACGTCTTTTAAAGACATATATATTATTGTGTTTTTAGTACCCAGTAATTAGGTTTGTAGGACAGTAGAATACTGTTATTGATCTGCATTCAATTGAACTGAAAGTTGACCCCACCTTTGATTAGAATAGGAGTATAGGCTCAGCAGAAAGATTGATTTGAAAATAAATTGTGTAGTGCAGCGTTTTGTCTATTATTTGACCCTCCTTCATTAGCATAGAATCTATTGATATTTATTGACTGTGTTATATTATTTGACTGGCCTGTTGGTCTCGTAGTCAGTGGACCTGACTGCTATGCCGGAGGTCGTGCGTTCGATTCCCACCCAGGACAAATGTTGGTGTGATGAGCACGATCATTTGTTCTGTGTCCGGGTGTAATTCATCTATATATGTATGTATTTAGATATATATTAGTATGTTTATCAGTTGCCTAGTACCCATAACACAAGCTCTGCTTAGCTTGGGACTAGACGGCTTTGTGTGATAGTTGTGGAATATTATATATTATTTGGAATATATTATATTGGTAGAACCTTCGCGGATAAGACACAGCTGCGTACTATTTAGTTACAATTCGCTTTAAGAGGCCCCTTCCCGATTTATCTATCGTCAACGTAAACATGGTTTAAATGCTTTTTGTTTTAGCCAACGCAATTCAATAGAATGTTTGATAAAGAAGCAACGCGAAAAAAGAGGGATAGCGTCTGAACGCTCTGTCAGCATTCGGAAATTCTGTTACTTACTCGAATATTTCACAAAACTTGTTGCAGAAAGTACATGATTTATTTTTAAACCTTAAAAGTTTTGGAAGAATATTAAGCCATTCTGAATCTTTCCAATTAAATATTCAAGGTTTTTATAGTTAGATTTTCATTAATTTTTTAATTTATATGTACATTATGGGGGACCAAACTTAACACAAAATAGCAGATTTTCAGAGGTCTTTACTGGATTAGTTTAACACAAGTTTATGTTTTGTTTGCATTAAAAACCTAGATAATATCCACAAGATATCTATTTTCAAAATATCTATTTTCAAAATATCTATTGAAAGATGTATCACGATTGGGCGCTCTTAAAACAAGTTGTGGTAGTCCCTCACGCCCCTCAGTAACTCCGCCGTTACCATCCAATACGTCAATTTCCTAAAACCCTTCGTTTGCATGTAACTCAATAATAATTGGGTCTTGCCAGTTAAGACTAATCGTCAAATTAAACCTCGTTTAAATGCAATCTCACCAAGACAGATTACGAACGTAAACGGTGATGGTTAACGTTAGGATTTGAATTGGTAATTGGTACTGTCTTATTGTTTAAATTATTCATTTGAGTGTTAAAGACTTACGAGTTATGGTTTTGATGGTGTTTGGATAAAGAGTTTAGTGTTAAAGGTGTTAGCGTGAGTTGATCCTCTTAAGTTGTAAACTGTTGGCTAAGTTAACCCTAAGTTTCTGTTCGCCAGTTTAATTTAATCTGTTGTCTCATTTGATGTCAGCGCGAATTACGGTTACACTCAAAAGCTAACGTAGGGCTTGACAGCGGATCCAGTGATTAGAAACTTGATCATGATTCCTAATACAAATGGGTAACTTGTGACAACTGTCATCTAAAGTATCAATATTCCAATTTACCTTGAAAATATGAAATACATTTTCAATGATATTGAAATGTTTTAGGAGCTGATGCTGAATGATAATATTGCTCGTTACCCCTGAGGGAATCGGGTAACGGAGAGCTCTTTCCAAGTGTATTTTCCAATCAATATGACAGCATGAACCTCTCTGAAACACAATCCAGGATTTAGTTCCGTTTTTTCTTTTAAGGGAAGGAACTCTAAAAATCAACAATGGATGACCAATTCTAGAAGATATTTCAAAATTACGCAATACTAGCCGCTGCGAGAGGCTTCTGCTGCGTGATAGTGGGAAGTTATCTCAAAAGAATATAGTACCGTGATAAAAAGTATCAAGACTTGCTATTCTAGGACATGGTCTATTGGTGTAAGCACTAAGTTTCACCGAAATCCGTTAACATACACATACACTAATCTTCATAATATTAGTGTAATAAAATCGCATTACTTTGTGTAATTTATTTCATCACCACTCAAGACGGTGAAGAAAAATCTTGAGGAAGCTCAGGAAACTGGCATGTCTTAGAACCAAAAATTCGAAGACGTGACATCCACCAATCCGCAATGGGCCCACATGGTGGATTACAGCAAATTCCCTCTCCTAGAGAGGAGGCTTGAATTTCAGTTGAGTTTTCAATATAGGACGAATCATGCTATGCTACGCTGTGCTACGCTATAATAATACCTAAACAGTCACCACACTTAGCATATAATAGCCAAATATGGTGTCCTCGAATTGCAATGTACACAGTGTTGATCGAACAAGCCTCGAGACTTAAATGGATATTACAGGGGATCGATCTTGGATCCATTACCCACTCCACGTTAGGGACTGTAAACATACGGGAGGGATGTTGCGGTGGGCGCGCGGCGGGTCTCAGGGGCGGATTGACGTTGAGGAATTTTGTTAATGGAGTTGTGGTGTCGCGTGGTATTTATTTATTTATTGGGAGTAATTAAATATTTTACAATGATGAAATATTTAATGATAAATGATATTAATTTTGCAAATAGGTTTAAAAAAAATACACTTTTATATATAATTATATTCGTCAATTTAAACTAGATGAGGCCAGTGTTTCCTAACTGACTCTGAGAAGAAACACCGAAGTGAACTCAAGGGTCAAAGTCTCTTTTAAAGTCCATATAGCAAACGTGTAATGGTCAAATCATATGAAAACCATACAGATTGACGTCTGCGGTAGTTTTTCGAAGAAAGAACCACACAGAATGTTATGTAAATGTTAAAAGTGAAAATTTTATACACAGTAGACTGTTTCTCAGTGTTGGTACACTTATGAATGTTTTTTTTAATTTAATTTAGGCATATCTATAAACTAGCATTACTACAAAATTGTTTTATTTAAGCGCTACAGAACTTACTGCGACTTTTTCAATGTCCTTGGTTGCGTCACAAAATAGATAGGTACCGAAGTCAATCTACATACAAAGAGCGCTCGAGCAACGCACACATAGTCACCGCTCACGGACACGACATCTCAACTCAATTCAGCTCAATGCGAGCTCGAGTGCTATCCGTTTGAGACACGCGTCTGTGAACTTTTTTGTGAAAAAATAGAAAAACGAAAAAAACCTCATTCTAACTGTTCAGTGGACAGTTGTTTAAATTTAACATTAAACAGTGAATTTACGTTTTTTAGGCTATCAGTGCTTTAGAGAGCAAAGTAAATATTAGCTTGTATTTTGATGGTTTGTTTTAACGTAACACAGAATGGGCCCCGCGACGAGAAAGCGAAAATGATTTTGTGGCCAAGTAATATTCTTGCAATTCAGATTAAGTAGGCATTTATCACCACGCCCGGTCGCACTCGGACAGTTCGGTGCCACGCTGACCCTAGCGCGATCGCCGAGCGTAGGTATGAAAAGTGAAGTACATATATGAGATTGACTTTTGTATTTACCTATCTATTTTGTGGTTGCGTTAATATAAAAATTCGCTTATGTCAAATCGTTAAGACCAAAATGGTTTTTCGTTGTTATTACCAGACGATATTTGTATTATTTTAATAGATAACAATTAAATCCTAAAACCACTAATCAAGCAAAATAGAATAAAACAAAAACCGATAATTTTTCCAAGAATTTAAAAACAACAGAACGTCGCCCCGTATTCGACCACAATATCCCAACGTATATACCAAAATGGTGCGTCTATGATCGCAATAAGAATTCGCCAGCGGAACCCTCCAGATGAAAATTTTTCATCTCAAATCCATCGCGATAACATAAAGAGGGATTTTATATTCGCACTGAAAGCATAGATACACGTTCTGAATAAAAGTAATTTCTTACATCTACATTTTATTTTATTTTCTTAAGAGATAAAATATTGGGCGGAGCAGCTGCACTTTATAGTACGTACATCCTCTAAGTAATGCCAATCTAGTTCATTGAGCTAGTAGACTTAGCGTAACTAGCTTATAACTATGAACTCTAAAACAAATCGGGCAGTCACTTAAAAAAATACCAAGACTGCACCATCTTACTTTTGAAAACAGCCTCTACAAGCAACAATAGTTAAATTCTACTTTTATTATAACTAGTTGCTGCCGGCGGCTTTGCCCGTGTGGTATTAGAAAATTATCCCCAGGGAACATATTTCTGGGATAAAAATAGTAGATTATATGGCAAGGGGATAAAGCAGTGTCTTTAAGTCGCGGGCGGCATGTTTAATCCCGAACGGCAGTGAGGGATTTATATAATTAACTCCCGAGCACTGTGAGGGATTTAATACAGAAACCTGAGTGAAGTGAGGAATCCAAGAGCCCAAGATAAAGACGGCTTTATCCCCGTGTTGGATATTCTACTTTTACACCATCTGTCAGATAATTAAAAGACAATTTACTAAAATAAATTATATATTAGAGAAATATAAATATTATTTAAACCCGCACTGGGCGGTGGACTACGGCCCATTCCCTCGCCTAGAGAGGAGGCCTGAGTCACAGAAGTGGGAACATTAAATGGCTGATTATGCTATTGTTATGCTACCAAAAGAAAAATCCCTTTCTTTGCTGAAAAGACCCGTTATGCTTGTTATACCTGCATGCTCAAACGGCCCATCGGATGTATAAAATTTGGCACGGAAGTAGGTTATGTCCAGAAATAGGACAAAGATTTTTTTTATTCCAAGAGTATATTCCCTTGCTATAATTTTCTACTTTCCCATAAGCGGAGCCGCTGATAGAAGCTAGCAATTTACAATTATTAAGCAGCAAAAGACAGATTAAAATCTATCAATCAACCATCGTCGCCTCAAAACTCCCAGCTGACTTCATTAGTCACCACAAAAGGGGTGACACATAAGTTTGCGATACGCACCAAAGTTTTACTCCAACAGGCATCGGATCCTTCAGCAAACACAGCAATAGGGTACAACTTGTAACTTCTTGAGCACACTTAAGTTTCCAGTCTACAGTGTGTGTTCTTGGGACATATGACTAATAGAAACTGGCCCTGGTAACCGTAATAATACCTGTTACTGACCCGCTTTTTTCGTAAACAGAAAAGGCATTAGGCAAAGGCAACGAGCATTCAAACTAAAAATATATATATCACAAACAGAAGAAAACTTCAGAAGATAGTGCCCGATTCTAATTGCTCGTTGTCTTTGGAGAAAAACCGATACGCAACTCCAAGGTTGCTCTTTAAAAAAAAACTGGGCAAGTGTGAGTCGGACTCGCGCCCTGAGGGTTCCGTACAAACTTACCTATGTAAAGAATTCAATTCCTGATTGGATTGATTGGAGTCTCGAAGATTTAAAAATCGGAAAAAAAATTGTTACGTACCAACAAATTGTCAGATTTATTTCTATACTTGTGCGGAAAGTACTCTACAATTTTGGATCCCTTGAATGTCGAAATGTACGATTTTTGCGACATAAACGGCCATATCTCTTTTTTCCGTTAACGTAGATGTTTGATTTCTTCACAGTTTCAAGGGACCACAGACTTAAATATATGGTTTTAATCAACTTGATACGTCCACACGTTCCCGAGAGAAAGGGTCTTGACAGAAAGACAGACAGATAGACAGACGGACAACAATGTGATCCTGTAAGGGTTCCGTTTCTCCCTTTTGAGGTACGGAATCCTAAAAAAATTGGTATTTCCGTATTACATGTTATGTATGTCTTTTGGCTTAGTCAAGGCAGGTTGTGCGATTGTAGACCAATATTGGTTTTTTCGTCACGCTCTCGCTCCACCAAAAGTGGAAAAAAAAGTACGCACAATTAATGTGATTGTCAAAAAAAACCTATAAATTAGCTTATGCTGACATTCAATGTGAATAATCGATATTTATTGCCTGTAATTCCAAATCAAATTATATTTAAGCTGTATTGTTACTAAACGCCAAATTGAGTTTCAATTATTGTCTCATCACAAAACGTACCCATCTAATAAATGAAAATCGATTAAGAATGACAATCGATTGACATTATTGCCTTGTCTTGCAATAAGGAAATAGAATTCCAAATCAAAAGGGTTGGCAATTTGGGCCTAAGTCTTTTTAATCGTGCGTCAAGTCAATCAAAGAGGTACTCTTGATTAAACTCAAGCATCATTATATCGGTTGAATACTTTTTGAAATAAGAAAGACGTAAATGTCAAGAAAATGGAGCTGGGACCTTACCTTGACATGTTAAAATGTCGACCATGTAAGCAAGTAGGGATTTTTTTTAAAATTGTTTTGTAATGGTTAGTAGTGATGCAATCGTTGATAGTGAGGCGTATTAGTTTACTAAGAGCCTATTCACTCTAGCTTTGAAGACACCTAAATTATTGTCGGACGGGAAGATCGCAACAGGCAAGTTGTTTCAGTTCCTCGATTTTCGTGGTATAAACGACAAAGCGAAAGGCTTGGTCCGGACAGTAGAGGTTTCAACAACGTAAGGGCGGATACTCGCCGTTCGTTGGGTTATGCGATGGTAGAAATGAGATGGTGGAATCAAGTCATTCAATTCCCGTGCATACTCTCCAAAACGCCTGTGCTCAAGGCTTTGTAAATTGGACTTAACCAGATCTAGATCCCCAATTAGCCCTTTTGCACGCCTTTCTACCGAGCATAGCTGGGTATATATCCATCCATTTAACAGTTAAGTTTAGGTCGTCAAATGAATCGCGTCAAGAGTTCTTGGTAGGGCTTCTGGAATGAGTCAAAAATATAGCTACAATACAAAAATACACATGTACACCGGAACGAAGCTAAGTAGGATTTATGACGTCATGAGTCGCTGTGAGAGCCGACAGCGACGCAGGGTTGTCTCTGAGTATTACGAAAATTATGTTTTGTCTAATAAATACAGTTTTGAGAGTTAAGTATCAAGTTATGGAAAACCAGTATTTTTTTTTAACTTTGCCTACACATTAAGAAATACTCTTATATTGCCGGTGCGTTCATAAACATTTGAACTCACATATACTAAATACACAGGCTCGGTGCAACGATCTGTAGGCCATACAATATTTATCGACTCGAACCCACGATAAGCAGCGCAGCAGCTAATTACCTATTGCGCCACTAGCGCTATTTAAATAATTATTTACCGAAATGCAACACATTGAAGAAAATAAAAGGCTATGGGGAGATGTTTACTCAGCAGTGGAACAATATGTTATAAAGAAAGAAAGAAAACACGTTTATTCTGCCTAAGTATATCAAATGCCTTATAGGATCAAAAAATATATATCAATGGCTTTTACCGTAGACTTCTACTTTTGCATCGTGGTCGCTCTGCCTCGCACACAAAGCCAATACATGAAATCATTAACTGTCAAAATTTATTTTCATATTTCAATTACTTCATGCATAAAAGAACAATTTTTTAAATGTGCAACTAACATGCAGTTACATTAACAGGAAAAATTAACTTCAAAAACATTTAACTGGACATTACGCATGCTAACCCTAACAACAAACCATTAGCATAACATGCTAAATTTAAAAAGCCACAGGTTGTTATGGCTAACCGAGGTTTACATGGTAAATAAATAATCATATTGTGACATTTCACACCAAAACACATTTGAATTTGCAGCCATTAAAACATGCATAGAGCATAAAAATAGCAATAAATTACAGTTCATAATATACTGTTATATAATAATATGTTAAAAATCCAGCTAACGCGTGACCATTTTGCTGGGTGGCAAGCATTTTAACTAGGCCTATGTCAATCAGAAATAATGTAACTTTCTACTGATGAAAGAATTTCCGAAATCGCTTCAGTAGTTAAAGATATTATTTCCTCACAAACTTTACCTCTTTATAATATTAGTGTAGATTTAAAAATAACTGGCCAAATATGAGATACACATACAAAGGATATGAATAAAATTAAAATAGAGCTAAAAAAATGCCCACAAAATAACGTTTCTAGTCTGGAAATCACTTTAAATTTTTAATTTTATTATTTGTTGTTATAACGGCAATAAAACTACACATTTTGCAGAAATTTTTACTCTGTACCTCTTACAGTTTATAAGATACAGTCCGCTGATAGGCGAATGGACAGAACAGCGGAGGTTTAATAAAAGGGTTTCGTTGACACTGAGTACGGAACCCTAAAAACGTGGGTAAAACAAAAAAACTCAATTTTGTAGGTAAATCAAAACACTATAGTTTCTGTGCCAACCCTATTGAGTCTGCAAGGCGTGACTTATCTGGCCTAGAAGTGTGCGCCAAGCAAACAGGCTGTTGGCCTCACATTCAGGCTGGAGGCCTATTGTGGCCTCCACTTATTCTGCAAGAATGGTCCTCCGACTCGCTTTGTAGCTCGATATTGCTGATTTTGTTATGTAAATGTCATAAATTTATCTTGTTGTATTGTGTTCTGTTTGAGTGGTTTTATAAAGAAATGGATTTGATTTAATAATACAAGTAACCACTTGTATTGTACCGTTGTATAACCATACAACGAAAGGTTTTGTTTATGATTATCGTTCTCAAACTCCCTTACAACAAAAGTTTGCGAAATTAGATTTTTTATGAGCTTAATACAGAAGATCTTGTTTTCATGTAAGTATTTGACAATCAAAAATAATAAAACTTCAAATCAATTTCATTTTGCTACCTTACCAACTTCTTTACTTCAAATTATTCTTTTTCATTATTGTCTCTTACAAACTAAAATATCATTGATTGTGCGTTTATCGAAGGAGTAGAATTCCCTGCCGGAGTCTGTGTTTCCTGATAGCTACAACCTAGGGGTCTGAATAAGTTACTTCTAGGCTTGCGTGCTCCATCGTCGAAACTTTCCATAAGGTGAGATAGGGGTTAAATGCGAGCCTCTCTATAATAAATAAAAAAATCTAAAGGAGACTACTAGTATTGGTACTTGTGAACTTGTAGATTGTTCGAAAGGCTCTTTGAGGCCCTAAAACGCAAAGGGCGACTGAATGAACATGGGCAATGGTTAGTAAAAATCTGATACTCCCTCTCACTCCACACAGAGCGGAAGAATTCATTTGAAGATACTCCAGCTTAAAAAAAACTGGGCAAGTGCGAGTTGGACTCGCGCTCTGAAGGTTCCGTACAAACTTACCTATGTAAATAGTTCAATTCTCGAATAGACTCTCCAAGATTTTTCCGATTTTTTTTTTGTGACATAACAACAAATTTACCGTTTCCAGATTTATTTCTATATTTGTGCTATAAGACCTTGTTTTATGCCTAATTTTAGGATTCTGGGTCAACAGAAAGTACCCTATGAATTTTAATTGCCGGAGAATGTCAAAATATACGTTTTTCGCGACATAAACGGCCGTATTTTTTTTTTATTAACTTAAAAGTTAATTTTTTTCACAGCTTCAAGGGACCGCAGACCTCCACGCGTTCCCGAGATAAAGGGTCTTGACAGACAGACAGACGGACAACAAAGTGATCCTATAAGGGTTCCATTTTTTTTTTTGTCTTTTGAGGTACGGAGCCCTAAATAGGTATAATACTCGTACTTAAAATACATTCATATTTATGTTAGGTACCAATCTCAACTTCAACTCTTCATTAAAATGGCATTTCTGGAAGAGACATCACAATTCTGCAAATAACACGTGTGAACTATTAAAATATAATAGACCATCAACCCTGTGCCGAGAATATTTTGCGAGTATTAACAGTAAATAAAAGAATATTAAAATCAAAAATAGAAAAGTTTCTTCGCAGACGCAGACTGATATTATGACAGGAAGGAGTAAAACAGAGAGAGAGAGAAAAAATAGGTACCAATCTCATCTATGAGAAGTTTTTGACATTAATGGTTATTAATGTCAAAAACTTCTAAATTTTTCGTCTTGTTTTTTAACTGACTTCCAAAAAAAGAGGCGGTTATCAATTCAGTTGTATTTTTTATGTGTGTTACTTCAGAACTCCGTCGTTTATGGACCGATTTGCCTTTTTTTTTCCTCTTGAGAGATATGGTTTCAGATTGGTCCCATTTTTTTCAAAATCCAGTTCTGATGACGGGATCCATGAGGAGTCGTGAAAACTCCTCAAATATTATAGGCAATATAGTGATTTTGGTATTTTCATTGAGAACTTAAGTATTTACAGTCAAAAAGTAACATTTGATGAAGTGGAACTGATGAAGAAGACCTGAAATAGCCAATGGAACTTCATACTCACATAGATATCACAATGAAGATAGTTAAGCGACTATGACAATACAAATTAATGAATGGTTTTTATTAGTTACGTTGAAAATAGTATCATCGAAGTGATCTGATGATGATGGAACCGACAAGGCACCGGAACTCCGTAATTAATAAATGTTTCCTAGCCGTGTTTGGGCTTTAACCTTTTGAATACCGTAATTAGAGACAATTGTGTCACTTTCTATTGAGAAAGAAGATGATATAGCGAATGCCGGCGTTCGCTTGGGGTTTACTGAATTAAAATTGTTATGAGATGCACTTCAGCTATAAACTACTATCGAACTGATCTGATAATGGAGCTGAATGGTGGAATTCGGACTCGGGAACTTCATAATAAAACAATCTATCCTAGCAAGTGTTTGGGTTAATTGGAATTGTCACGAGAAATAGGTACTCTGGCTATAAGTGTATGACAACTAAAAAGTGTGATTTAAAAAACTTTTTCCAAAAAATACCTGCTTCACTACAAAAAACAAAACACTAAAACGATCAAAATAACTTTAATTTCCGTAAAAAGTTTTTTTGACAGTTTGCAACTGCGATGCGAATGAGAACGTTCTTTAAAAATACGAGCATTGCTCCTTTGTTATTCCTACATTTCCGTACAAACCTCTCTTCATAACAAAAATTGCATCTGAACACATTTGTTTTACAAACATCCCCTTTCATTCGTAAACATAGTCTGTGCATCTCAACCTGTAGTTCATGATTACAAACATAATAAACTAGATTGCAAAACAAAAGAATGAAGAGTGATTTACTTGACAACTTTGGGCCCTTGTCGCTACACAAAAACAGCTAAGTGCGAGTCGGACTCGCGCACGAAGGGTTCCGTACCGTCCGTAAACAAAAACGGCAAAAAATCACATTTGTTTGAAAAAAATAAATATTTATTATGGGAGTCCCACTTAAATATATTTTATTCTGATTATTATATTCGCAGCGTTGGAAGGCCTCCCACAAGGTGGACCGATTATCTGGTGAGGGTCGCGGGAATCCGATGGATGCGAAACGCACAAAACCGGTCATTGTGGCGACACTTGGGGGAGGCCTATGTCCAGCAGTGGACGTCTTTCGGGTGAGATGATGATGATGATTCGGATTATTAGTATTTGTTGTTATAGCGGCAACAGAAATATATCATGTGTGAAAATTTCAACTGCCTAACTATCACGGGTCATGAGACAGACGGACAGACAGACACACAGACGGACAGACGGATGAACAGCGGAGTCTTAGTAATAGTGCCCCGTTTTATCCTTGGGTACGGAATCCTAAAAATTAATCAGTTTTTGGGTTAAGCATCTGAAAGTGTCTCTTGTGAAATATTTGGAGCAAGTTATTGTAATAATTATGTCTCTTTGATAACTTTTTGCAATGGAAGCAGCTCATTATTATCTCCAAGTGCAATACCAGCTCATCACAATGATCTCTTTGGGGTTAGGAAGTTGTTGAATAACCGATAAATGGAGACATTTAACTTCTCTCAAGTACTCTCAGTACTCAATTAATTAAAAACCTTAATCGAAATTACAGCTGTATCTAGGTGTGTTTATGTCATAAGAAGAACCTAGGTCAACACGATCTTATTTTATTAAGCCCATTATTTTTATAGGGTAATGAAATGTGGATGAGTTATTGGTTGGTCCCAAGGGGACGCAAACTACAATAGTCAAGGTCGAAATCTCTTAAACAACTCAGGACCTAGGTTCGTCGCTGCAAAAACAATCTGGCTAAATGATATTTCCTTAACCCATCCCTAAAACAGTGCCAGTGTGGAGCCGCTGCACAGGATCCTAAGTCTGTTATTTTTATAAATTCGTCATTCCAACATAATCCCATTGTCATTTTGCTAAAAGTTCATAATCGGCTAATTCATAATGATCGATCTTTGATCGGTCAATGGTCTCGTAATAATTTAAAGCTTATTAAAAGAAATGACTGCACAATGACGTTCTAATGGTAGGTCACTGACCAAAGGAACTATAAAAATTTTAGCAGATTACCACATACTTTAGATATTCATTTGTCAATATGTACGAGATTACCATTTTAAGCCACTTCTTTCAATGGAGTATCAGTGGTTGACCATTGGAAAGTCATAGTGACGCCATTATAATAGTAGATTATCAAACTTGTCAAAATCAACAATTATGAAATCAATGACAGACCATTCTGACACTATTGTAATAGCAAACTTGAGGCCCAGGTCTTGCGTCACCTAATATGACCATTTTACACCTGTAATTTTTAGGATGTATACGAGGTCGATGACAAAGCTGCAGTTAGCCAAATACTGATAAGAAAAAAAAATTGTTTGAGTTCATCGACACGAACAGAAGGAGAAACCAATTATTTGCTTATTAAGTACTTACTGAACCCAACCATCAATTTGCCAGATGAATGACCTGAAGCCGGAACAAGCAAACTTTTCCAAAACATTTTCGTATTCAAATCTGAAACACTTCCGAATTCCGAACACTTTGGGACTAATAAAATGAATGTTGTCGAAAGAGGCCATCCTTGAGCCAGTTAGAATTACAGACCCAAAAACAAGTAAAGTTCAACAATAAAATGAATTCTGTGTACTCGATTCTGTGTTATGTTCACAAAACGACGGGCATTCAGCTTCGTTTACATAAAGATGTTATTATTTCAAATCGAGAATTGCTTCTATTGGAATTCAGTTATTTGGAATGAGGAATGAGGTTTCTGCATGGTAATCTGGGGAGAAATAAACTCGTAAATTATTTCATTCTCCGCATATTTGTAACTTGGTGTGGCGCTGCACTAGCACGATAAGGTTTGCCGCGATATCTAGCTCTCAAATGCAACGTCGCGCGTCGGTACTGAGAAAATTGCTACCTTTGACCGCATTCCCCAAAAAGAACACATTATATTTTCCACGTTAAGGAATTTGATCAGTCTAGGAACAATTTATTGCTGATCTATCAAACATGAGTCTAACTAGACCTTTTTGGGCTTTATTTCATGAAAATACTATGATTTCGTTGAAAAAATGATGGCAATCGTGTTTTCTTTTAAAGTCGTAGAGCTTGATAGCGATCCCACCTGATGGCAAGCAGTGATTCAATCGTGGATGGGGAAACGCGCTATTCTATTGAGAGCCTCTAGCATTGAAGACACCTAAATTATGCCTAATCGGACGGGAAGATAATAGCAGGCAAATTGTTCCAGTCCTTTGATGTACGTGGTATTGATAGAGAAGGATACAAGTGTCAATAATGAACATATGAGTGGACACTCGCCGCAAGTTGATGGCTAAATAGTGATGGCGGAATTCCTGCGCACATTAGAGAAGATCAAAAAGGCTGGCTTCCCTACGCTTGTGCTCCAGACGGAGTTTGGTGGTGGTTTCGATATGCAATATTATTATCGAGCAGCTGTTAATTCTAAGACATTATCCGATGCACGATTGTATTGTTGTATTGGAAGATCATTGCCTGGTTCGTGACGATGGTAAGAAACCGGATGGCATGACTTTATTTCCTTGGAAGATGGGTAGTGTGGGTTGCTGCTTATATCGATACCCTTACGCCATCTCGTCATTTTAACTTGTTATGGCACGCTGATGCTGCCGCTGCAGCTGCAGAGAACCTCAAGTGGCGTAAATACAATATAATACAAATCTTAATGGAATATATATTTTCGTCATTTGGGGTTGAAACTTCAAAATCGTGGACAAGCGACATTTTGACACTTCCCGTTCTCAAGGGCTGGCTTTAACGTTGAACAGAGGAAAAAGCATTACAATCTAGCGTAGCAATGCGTCAATTTTTGGTTTGGAACACATTACCAGTCTACATCGGTGCGGAAGAGTTTTTAGACGGTATCATCATCATCATCATCATCATCATCATTTCAGCCGAAAGAAGTCCACTGCTGGACATAGGCCTCCCCCAAGTGTCGCCACAACGAGCGGTCCTGTACGTCTCGCATTCATCGGACTCCCGCAACCGTTACCAAGTCATCGGACTCCCGCAACCCTTACCAAGTCATCGGTCCACCTTGTAGGAGGCCTTCCAACGCTACGTCTTCCGGTACGTGATCGCCATTCCAGAACCTTTCGACCCCAACGGCTATCCGTTCTGCGAGCAATGTGCCCTGCCCATTGCCACTTAAGTTTGGCAATTCTTCGTGCTTTATCATCGGTGACCTTGGTCCTCCTGAGGATATCCTCATTCCTGATTCGATCACGCAAGGAAACTCCGAGCATAGCCGTTTCCATTGCCCTTTGGGTGACTTTAAGTCACCATTTTATAAGTAATGGAAGTTAAAATAGTTCAGTGTTATGAAGTGTGTATAAAATATTATTTTTTTTTGCTGCTAACATAAAGATGTTTAATATTGACACGATATAAAAAAAATGTTCCAGAAGATATAACATTGATGTTTTAAAGATCTTTGAAGAATTTGTCGGTTGGATGGTTTACTTTCATGTCTAACGTAAACAATTGTTTGTGTTTGTTTGTTTTGCTCTTTTTATTGTGTCTTATTTTTCGAAGTACAATGATGAGATGTTGACAACGTTTGCAATCACTTGTGAGATATTTGTGCTGATTGGAGTGTTTTGATGTGTTTCCAGACAATGCGTAAGCATTTAGATATTGAAACGGAATTTATAGGCAATTTTGTGTCAGAGTTCAGACATTGGTAAAAAAAATATTGGTTTTATTGAATCGAGAAATAATAATACACATTAGTTTAAATTGAAAAGCAACAGAAAAAACATCTTACTTTTAGAGTTTCGTACCTCAAAAAGAAAAAACGTAACCCTTATAAGATGACTTTGTTGTCCGTCTGTCTGTCCTTTACCTCGTGAACGCGTAGAGATATCGAGTTGAAATTAACACCATATATACAGGTCTGCAGCCCCTTGGAGCTGTAAAAAAAATAGGTTTTTGAGTAAACGAAAAAAGATCAGCCATTTATTTCGCAAAAAACGTTTATTTCGATACGCTCAAGGGAATCCAAATTCATAGAATTTTGAAATTTGGCATAAAGCAAGATATTATTTAGCACAAAAATCTTCGTAACTCAATTTGGGAATTGAACTGTTTTCATAAGTAAGTGTAGGGAACCCTCAGTGCGCGAGTCCGACTCGCACTTGCCCGGTTTTATAATAGTAGTAGTAGTAAGTAGTAGTAATAAGATCGTCAAACGCGAACCTACGCAAGGTTCGCGTTTGACGATCTTACTCGATGGTAAGCGATGATATGGCCGACGATGAAGTACGCTTGCCTAGAATAACCTATTTACTTAACTACTTAATTAAACTACAGCCTGCTGTAGCAGTACATCCCCTGTCCCTGTACTGCTTCTTTAAATCAACTATAACCAATAAGATTCACAACCATAATTTTATTAAGAACAAATGGAGAACCAAGGTGCAGACATAGCCAGAAGAATCGCCAAACTTAAGTGGCAATGGGCAGGGTACATTGCTCGCAGAACAGATGGTCGATGGGACGAAAGGTTCTGGAATGGCAACCACGTACCGGAAGACGCAGCGTTAGAAGGCCTCCCACAAGGTGGACCGATGACCTGGTGAGGGTCGTGGGAATCCGAAGGATGCGAGACGCACAGGACCGGTCATTATGGTGACATTTGGGGGAGGCCTAAAAGCCTTTGGTCCCGGTTGTCATTCATAGACCTTTGATAGTCGCTACAGGTAGTCAGAGGCCAAAAACCTGACAATCAGTCTATTCAAGGAGTATCGTGTTGCCGAGTAACTTAGGTCCGGAGGTGACTCCATGTACCTAAAATTGAATATCCGTGTATACATCCTCATTTGTTTAGACTAAAAGCCGACCCCAAGCAAATTGAGAAAATTACGATAGAGGTATGCCCCGTTTGGGCAGAGCACCGCCGGGAGATCGGCGGTGCCGGTGCGGAACCGAGGAGGAGTGACAGGCAATTGCCTCCTTCTGCGAAGTAGTAATTTTAGCAAAGGAAGAGGCCGCACGTGCACGTGTGAAAGCGCGGCCCTCATGCCCCAGCCCACCGCCGTATGGACGGCGAGCAATGTGTAGCTCGCCGTTCGATCGTCCGGTAGCCATCCGGACCGAGCCCAAGTCGTCGACAGCGCGTGCTGTTCCACGCGCGCCCCAAGGTGATGTCAACAAACCGTACATGCCCAGCAGGGTCGAAGCCTACTGGGGCCAAGGGTCTGCTTCTGAAAGGAAGACTCGACCCTGGATAAGAAAGAGAAAAAACTAGGGAGAAGATGAGTTTCGCACAATACTAAATTTCGATTATTTAATTATCATACTTGAAGGTTATCCCATCAATCAAAAAACTTTCCATGTGAGTCAGACCCCATCAATCAGGATCATCCATGTTATGTTACAGGCATCCTCGTTTAATTTTCACCGTTATTATATTTTATCGCGAACGTACGAAACGAAGTGCGTTGTTGACACCATTTGTAGGCCCTCGACGTAAAATAATACCGTACTCCAGTTAAAAAATGCGAAGCCATGAAATACTGGCTCCAAAACAATGTCGGCATTTATTATTATTATTGCTTTTTCTTTAATATCTTATACCACTCACTGATTAATCACAAAATCTCAGAAATTATAACATCTACAAACATTTTGCAGGTAGGTTCCTTATAGGGTGTAGACATACGCTAAGAACGGATTTTACGAAACTCCACCCCCAAGGGGGTCCAAAGTTTGTATGGAGAAAACAAATTTGATGCAGGCGTTTGATGCTGCTGGCAGAAGCTAGTATCTTATATTATCTTTACATGCTTCGGAAAGCACGTGAAGCTGTTGGTCTCGATTGACATTCGTAGATTTTTGCATTTCCGGCCACCGTAGGCGCGGGCTTGCGGACGGCGAGCTATGTGTGGCTCGCCGTCCGACCGTCCGGTAATCGGACCGAGCCCAAGTCGTCGACGGCGCGTACTGTTCCACGCGCGCCTCAAAGAGATGTCAGCAAATCGTAGGGGCCCAGCAGGGTCGAAGCCTACTGGGGCCACGGGTAGTGTGAAAGTGAAACCCGGGGCCCTGGGACGAAGGCAACGAAGGAACAGGAGTGGGTTTTTAGTCAGTAAAAGTCTGACACTATCTTCCGCTCCGCCCAAGAGCGGGTTTTGTCATAAGATGATTTTCCCACCAAATAAAAAAAAAAAACAGTCGCTTTTTTTAATTGTATAAACTTGTGCTTGACTGCGATCCCATCTGATGGAAAGCAGGTAAAAACGCCAAAAACTGACACTTTTGTAAGACTTGAGGCCCTGGTAAAGCGCCGCAGAAGTTTGTTCTGAAAATTTTCATTTAGCATTTAATTTAGAGTTCTCAATAACACAATTATTTAAGTCTGATGGATAACTCATTTTTTCCGAAAATCTGTCATACACACGCTGAGCCCTACTGAGACATGCGTTCACTAGACATGACGTAGACAGAAACCGGAGTTAACGATTTTGTAGTTACATAGAGCAACCTGAGGTCGATAATATATGAGAAAGAGAGACTAAAATGAATCAAGTTAAGACAGCATAATAGGAAGATATGGCACTCAATAAAATATATTTACATAATACCTGTGATCCAAAATGTACGAGCAAACCCGTAAGTACATACACTAACTATATCATTTTTATGTTGACATCGATGCACAACGTTAGTAGGTGCATAGCATCGTTTATTTTTGCGGTTCCGTACCTCGAAAGGAAAAAACGGAACCCATATAGGATCACTTTGTTGTCTGTCCGTCTGTCTGTCTGTCAGGAACGCGTGGAGGTATCGAGTTGAAATTAAAACCATATATTCAAATCTGCGGTCCCTTGATGCTGTGAAAAAATTAAACTTCTAAGTTATATAAAACAAGATATATCACAAAAAAAAAAAACGTATATTTCGACACTCTTAAAGAAATCAAAATTCAGAGGGTAGTTAAATTCCCGTTGACCCAGAATCAGAAGATTTGGCATAAAGCAAGGTCTTATAGTACAGCTGATATAGGAATAAATCAGAAAACAGTAAATTTATTGTTACGTCACAAAGAAAATTTTTTATGCGATTCAAAAATCTTCTAAACTCCATTCAGGTATTGAACTGTTTATATATCTAGGCCCGACTCGGTCCAGTTTTTATTTTTATCTTGGATAGGCTCGCGTTTGACCACTATCTCACCTGATGGTAAGCGATGATGTGGTCGACGATGAAGTACTTTTGCCAAGAAGTAACCTATTCACCCTTGACTTAAAGACCCATAGATCATCTATTAGTTTTGGGTGGTTTATTTAACTTACAAGACTTTACAACTCAATACCTACACAAATTAAACTTAAAATTAGTTTATCATTTGAAATGTACCTTACCCTGTACACCAAAAAAAGATTGAATGTAGTCCACCAAAATTTTGTTAGCTCTATGTAATAAGTTATTATGTAAGAAGGGGCCGAGACTATAAAATCCCCGTAAAAAAACCACAATAAATCCGTCAAATAATCGTCTGTATAACAAGGGGCCCCGAAGAACCCCCTTGTTTTCCAAATCAAATTGCAAGCCACGACTTCGTTCTACTTTTACTTGTAAACAAGATACGGCAGTTGTACGCAATAACAGGAAAGTTGGATAACTTATAGGAATAGCAACCATTCGTGATTGCAATTTAGTACTACATACTTTATTTTTGTGATTATTTTTACTTTGTAGGGGTTAGATAGCGCATACAACACACACATTGTAATAGTGTAATACACACTCGTTGCCATCATAGTGTCAATATAAGAGTAATATCAATGCAGTCCAGTGACCATCTCTTTTATTTATCTCCGATTACCACACCTCCTAAAACTGTCTCGACCAGCTTCAAAACATTTTTTTCCTATTCCTTTTTTGTTATTTATTTAAATTAGGTACAGCCACATCACATACATTTTTTTAAATTGATATAATCCAGTGCTTGACTGCGATCCCACCTGATAGCAAGCAGAGTTGCAATCATTGATGGTGAGGCGCACTAGTTTATTAAGAGCCTATTCACTCTAGCCTTGACGACACCTAAATTATAGTTGGACGGGAAGACCGCAGCAGGCAAATTGTTTCAGTCCTTCGCTGTACGCGGCATAAACGACGAAGCGAAAAGCTTAGTCCAGACCGTTAAAGTTTCAACAACGTAAGGGTGGATACCCGCCATTCGTTGGGTTGTAGAAAGGAGATGGTGGAATCAAGTCATGCTATTCCCGCGCACACTCTCCAAAATGTAATCTGTACATTTTACATTTTAAAAGAAACAATCTTAATAACAATAGGGACGCATGCACATGACAATTATTAAGGTAAAATAGCGCTTACCATAATTATATTGTTATATAATTTTACAGTATAATCAATTTAACATAAAACAATAAATTATCACAAAAATATAATCTTAAGTCAAACACAATAAAATTAAAATAAATTGAAAATATTAAAAATGAATTTCATAAATCGAAACATTGTAAATAGTTTGAAGTCAAGCCAAATGCACAGACCACTTTTTAAGAGAAATAATCTAAAATTCAGATATCTTAGCTCAAAAATTACCCAACTATTCACGTATTCAAAGAGGCTTGATAACTACTAATGCAATCGTTAACAATAAAAAAAAATTGGAATATTATATTATGATATCTGCTATTCGCGATATTGTCTTTACTAGACAATACCCATTAGAACATTTACGGATCAAACATAATGGTTAAAAACAAAAAACATCGACAGTCATTTAAAAAACATATCTTACTAAGACTGAAGTTCTTCTTTAAACGCCTGGTACACATAACACGCTATTGAACCCTGAAATCGATACAAAAAAACTCATTGCATAATTTATATTTTAATCTGAAAGTTGAACCTCCAATATCGGATAGTCAGTGAAATATTTAAAACTCCCCATACAGAGCTCCAGTAACACAAATGTAATGTATGCAATAAGACAAAGTTATTAAATAACAAAAAAAACAACAGCGCTGCAACTTTGCCGGAATCTGATATTAAATTTCTTGACGAAGTACTTTTTATTGGGGGCGAATACTTTTTCTTACGGCCAACGTGGGCAGCCATCTTTGTTGTTGATATTTGGGGCCGTTATTGGTTGAAAATATTGCTCTAGAGTTAAATCCGGCAGTAGTTTATGATTCTGCACCAATATTATACACCAAAAGTGCGAAAAACCTTGGCGTCCATATGGACACTAACCTCTCATGGGAGACCCATATTGCCGATGTGAGTAAGAGGGTATTTTATTCTTTTCAGTCTCTTAAACGTCTCCAAAAATTCTTGCCATTTCATACAAAGGTTGCTCTTGCTCAATCTCTTCTTCTACCGCTCATAGACTATGCGGATGTCTGTTTTTTAGATGCTACGGAGGTACTTCTAAACAAACTCGAGCGATTGCAGAATTTGTGCATCCGCTTTATTTTTGGCCTCCGCAAATACGATCATGTGTCGGAGTTTCGGACCAGGTTAAGGTGGCTGCCAATTCGGCGTCGGCGAGATATCCACATTCTATCCCTTCTCTTTACTATCCTGCAATGCTCCTCAATACCTTCGTGAACGCTTTGAGTACCTTGTGCCAAGGGGTAAACCCTGTCGCACTATCAATTCTCTTCTCCTTCGTACTCCGCGTCATACTTCTAGCCGCTATGATGGCTCCTTTACTGTAACTGCAGTGCGTCTTTGGAACGCTCTCCCACATTCCCTTCGCGACAGCCCTTCTCTGGACGTCTTTAAGAGGAAAATTAAAGAGCACTTCCTTTCTCAATTGACATAGTATTAGTATATATTGTTATATATATTATATCTGTATGTATGTATATATATATATATTAGACGTATTTATGTATGTTTATGTTGTACACTGGATCCTACCCTCGATTGTGATCTCTCTCTGTCACTCAAAGGTTTGCTGGGAGAAAACTCATTGTTGAGTTAAGCTCGCCTTTGTACATAAATTGTCAAATCCATGTATTGTAGTTAAGTTTTGTGTGTACAATAAAGAATATATAAGAATAAATCTAAATACATATGTAAAATGAGAAACTGACTGACTGACAAATCAACGCATAGTCAAAATTACTGAGAATAGGAATGTGTAATTTTTTATTAGGCTTCCTTTTGTGACATAGAGAGCACTAAAAGAGGGATTACCAAAATTTACCCCCTAAGGGCATGGTACGGGGGTCAACAGTTTGTATAGAGAAACTTACTTTCGTATGGGCGAAGCCACTAGCAGAAGCTAGTATTAAGATATATGTTGCCGTCAAAATAAAAAGCACTGCCATTGATTGTGTGCTAAGTAATTACCTCGCAGATGGCTGAACTGTAGATTTAAGGTTAGCAATTACAAAAATGATACACGTTATTTTATTTTCTCATCGCAGCTACTCCGTTAGATTCAACGCGATTGCGAAGCGACGCGGTGTGAATAGATCTTTGGAGGTAGGCGGAACAGAGTGTAAAGTTCCACAAACTTGCGTTGAAAACGGAGGATCCTCCGATCAGACCACATCACAAAACACAAAGCACATTATTGATCTGTACCGATCATAGATGCCGCTAAAGATCAAACAATTGATACCCTATTGCAGTAGCCTATGTGGCCACGTGGGTGCGGTGCGGCGATGAGCGAAGTGAAGCAGTCGCGATCAGCTGGATTGATATTTTTGTGCGAATTTTTGCGGTGCGGTGGCTTATTTGAGAGCAGTAATGGTCAAATGGTAACGGCCCCGACTTACGAGTTGTAGGTCGCGGATTCAAATCCAGCCAGGCGTAATACTTTGTGTAATTTATTTCATCACCACTGCTCTAAAAAACAATGAACGGTGTTTTCCACATTGTGAGGAAATCGACCGGTTTTTTAGAACCAAAAATTCGAAGACATGTGACATTCACCAATCCGCACTGAGCCCGCGTGGTGGATTACGGCACATTCCCTCACCTTGAGAGAGGAGGCCTGAGTCCCAGCAGTGGGAACATTAAAAGGCTGATTATGCTATGTGGCTTGTTTTATATAAATGGCCGCTAAATTGGTAAATGTACAGCAATGACAGCGATGTATTGAATTCACGTGAACCGCATCGGATCGCTTCGCAAAAGTTGCTTCATAAGATTTATATTCATAGCAAGGTATCTAATTAAATTTCAAATTACAGGAATAGGATAAAGTGTTACTCCTTTTTATTTTTTTTTTACTTTCATGTCTGAAAGGTATCTTTGGTTCTACATTAAAAAGCGTCTAAAATTCAAAGAAATCATGGCAAGACTTTACTCTGAGCATAGTAGTTAACTATTTTTTATTAACTACCAAATTTGTGATGAGGTCAGCTGTGATTATAGAAGTTAATTAATAATGGTTTGCTAATTAAGGCACTGTTCAACTTATTGTTGAGAAACTGTTGTTTTTTTTTTAAGGTAGCTCTCGTTTGCTTTTGTAAAAGGTTTTAAAAATATAATGTCAAAGACACATAGGGGGCGTGGGTGGCGATAGCTGCGTTGAAAAAAGTTTCTTTTACGTTGTGCATAGCTTCAAAACTCTTTTAGCATAAACAAAAAAGTAGGTTGTGTAAAACAAATATAACGTTAAATAACATGGGAACACACTCTCATTCTAATCTCTCTCCAAAACAAAACAAACGAGAATCTGTAAGCAAAATGTTTTCAAACAAACTTGTGAACTTTTAATTATTTTATAATTTATACGAAGCGAAGTTGTGGAGTTAAGTTGTAAGCAAGGTTTGTTTCGCTACTTTGTTATTAAATAATTATGCGTGTGAAACAAATGCGCTGATATTTAGATTAATGAATGGGAGTGAATCGAGTAATTATGTCTTAAGACCATTTTAATGAAGGTGGATACATTATATTTAAGACAGATTCTAATTAGAAGCATTGGTTTGACATTGTAAATTATTGGCTTATTTACGTCAAGGGTCGACTCTCAGGCCTTGCTTCTTTTTTTCCTTACCTTCTGCTTGATGCAGTTCCTCACCAGACATGGTAAGTTCGGGAGGTTCTTGCACTTGATCCAGGCGGAAGAAAAGCCCAGATATCACCATTGTGCGGACCCTCCGGCGGACACGGTTTTTTTTATGGATAGGATCGCTTTTCACTACTATCTCAGCTGACGGAAAGTGATGATGTGGCCGACGATAGAGCACGTTTGCCTAGAAGCAACCTATTCACCCTTGACTTAAAGATCCCTAGGTTATAGTTATCAGGAAACACAGACTCCAGGGATTCAACTTCTTAGCTGTACGTATGGGTGGGATGTTCACTATGTACCGGTGGCGCAACGCCGTACGTCTTGTAGTTCGATGATGGAACGGACTTCGACACTTACTGATGTTTGGTGACTTGACATTATACTGGTTGCTGAGAGTAGCCGAGACGTCTAGAGCAAATTGAATGTAGTATCACAGAATGGAAATTATTGGCCTAAAAGAGCGCAACCAAAACGTAATACTTGTTTTGTGGTTTCGGCAGAATCTCCAGTCCTGTGCCCTTTTCTCTCCCTGGAACGCACATACTAATTTGCTGCGCCTTTCGGTACTTCGGGTTGATGAATGATATGAAGTAGCAATAGGTAATTGGAACAACTTGTGACCCACGGATGCCCCTCAAGTTGAAGCGTAAATTCTATAAGTCCGTGATAAGACCTGTCATACTGGATCAGAATGTTGGACTGTAAATAAGACGGATAAAAAAGATTGCATGTAGGAAGTTAGTGATAGCATGACGAGTAACAGGGCAGAGTGGAAGAAAAAATCGTGTTGCGCCGACCCCAAATAACACGGGATAAGGGCAGGAAGATGATGATGATGTAGCGGAGAGGAGATTTTTGTTATGGATGGGTGGTGCGATGAGAATGGATAATGTGAATATAAATGAGTGCATGGATAATGTAAGAGGAAGTTTGAAATTGGCGCCAGTGACTGAAAAATTGAAAGGCAATAATTTGTCTTAGTATGGTCATTATGAAGACGAAAAATAAAACGGTTGTTACTAAAAGGGTTATGGAGTATTCATGTAGATGGGCGAGGAAGGCCAAAAAAAGCTGGATTGATTGTGTAAGGAGCGATATGAAAGAAAAGAGAATGATAACGTGACAGGTGACAGGACAGAATGGAAGAAAAAAACGTGTTGCGTGTACCTCATATATATAATACAGGATAAAGGCAGAAAGATGATGGTAGCTTGTCGGTGTAAACGTGCGTTCGCTACTAGAAATTAAACTGATCTTTGTGATCTTTTTGCCAAGTTTTAGATCGACGTGTGCATGTCCATTAAAACCAATCACACTCTTCTTTATAAGTGTACTTTAGCAGTCAAATACAGCTCACATAGTTTTTCAAAAGTTCATAAGTCTGACAACAAGCCCAGAACTGTCGAGATCCTACATTGCCTTAATATGATTGTGGTATATGGAGGTCAGACTGTAGTCACATCATTATTCTTCACGCGTTATAGGTTAAATTGAAAGCCAACCTTGATAACCCGACGTACGGCGAGTATCCACCCTTACGTTGTTGAAACTCCAACGATCCGAACTAAGCGTTTCGCTGACGTCGTTTATACTGCGTACATCGAAGGACTGGAACAATTTGCCTACAGCGGTCTTCCCGTCCAACTATAATTTAGGTGTCTTCAAGGCTAGAGTGAATAGGCTCTTAATAAACTAGTGCACCTCACCATCAATGATTGCATCTCTGCTTACCATCAGGTGGGATCGCAGTCAAGCACTGGTTTATATCAATTAAAAAACAAAATGGTTGAACTTAAGAAAACCAGAGAAAAAGAGGCCATTCTATGTTTATTTTCCGTCTCACTAGTGTAACTAGATGGGAAATTATCACTTTTTAATTTTCTGAACTCCTTTGTTAACTCAAGAAATAGCTCGGCGGGCAAATTAAATTTTAGTGCTACTTCTGCGGATTTTATAAAGTCGCACTGGTAGATGAAAGAATAATAGTTGCTCAGGACTAGTTGTTGAGAAAACTAGTGGAGTTTTTGGAGTAACTAAACACAGCAAAATTTATAAACAGTTACAGTAAAAATCAACATGAATTTTACCGTTTTTTTAGAGATACTTACTCAAACTTCTAAGCATTCAAATTTCTGGACTGTCCAGATCATATCAATAATAGAGCTGTAAATAAGTGAAAAATATCTGGTCTTTTTTTTCGGTGGGAAAATCTAATCCCTCCTAAGGCGGACATCCCTCGCTCTTAGGCGGAACGGGAGATAGTGTCAGACTTTTACTGACTAAAAACCCACTCCTGTCCCTACATCGCCTTCGTCCCGGGGCCCCGGGTTTCACTTTCACACTACCTATGCCCCAGTAAGCTTCGACCCTGCTAGGCCCATACGGTTTGCTGACATATGACCTTAAGGCTTACGTGGAACCTACGAACCGTCGAAGATTTGGGTTCGGTCCGGACGGTTACCGGACGGTCAGACAGTGAGCTATCCATTGCTTGCCGTCTGCAAGTCCGCGTCTATGGTGACCAGAAATCTGGATCAGAACCCCGGCGGCTGGGGCTTGAGGGCCGTTGCCTCACGCATGCGGCCACCTCCTTTGCTAGCATTACTGCTGCTGCAGAAGGAGGCGATCGCCTGCCACTCCTCCTCGATCTGGACAATGGCTTGTACCAAGAGAGATCGCTGCTGCCGACCACCCCCACGAGGACACGGCGGTGCCTTGTCCAGGCGGGGAACACCTCCCCCGTTTGCTTTACCATGTTCTACAGGCGGTCCACACAATGGTGACATCCGGGTGTTTCTTCCGCACGAATCCAGTGCAGGGACCTGCCAAACTTACCATGGCCGGTGAAGACCTACGTCATGCGGAAGGCGAGGACGCCGTGAGGTGTTTTCAGTCACGCCTCAAAGTCAAAGTCAAAGTTTTTCATTTCACATAGGCCTACATGGGCACTTATAAAACGTCAGAAACTAGTGCACGGTTTCAAAATAATCGTTTCCTATGGAGAAGAATCGGCAAGAAACTCCATGGTTACGCTTTTAAAAAAAAAATTTTTGATACAATATTTCCATATTACAGCTTATGTAGATATTATGTAAGGCCAGTGTAGACTGGTCAATATTGTACTATAAAGTACAATAAAAATAATCATAATAAAAAGTAACCTAAGAATTCGCGGAGTCTACAGTCTTCTCACATTCACATTATAAAAAAGAGGCTATATAAATAAAAGCAAGCAAAATAAATAATTACAATTATTAATAAATGATACGTTAACAAAATAAATAATAAAAAACCAAAGAAGGGACTTACCGCCATAATTATGGCGTACCCAGAAATATCTGATATCTAAGATATTTCCAAGAGCTGAATTAGCTTTCCAACCATATAACATTTAGCGGTTCATCAAAAATCATGACATGTTTTATTGATACCACACACACATACCATTCATAACAAGCCTGAAAATAAAAAACTCACATAAAAAGCCTCTCTCAAAACAAGCATGAAAGAACATGACACTTATCTTCATATTCGTGCCATCAAAACTAAATAAAATGGGTTTATGAGTCATCAAGGTTTATATTACAAATTAAGGCCGTGACATGACCTGAAGCGCAGTTACTGTTGGACTGCATGGAAAAGAAATATATACCTACACGACGTCACAACGCATGCATTTTTTTTTTAATGTTGGTAATTCGAAGGAGGTCCATATGAGTTTATTGCTCTGACTAACTTGCAAACTGGCAAGATAATATCACTTTTTAAGATTAATGCTTTATATAAAATAGGTGTTTGAATATGATAGGAAGAAAATAAAAATTGTTTCTTTATGTCTGGGAGTTATTTATTTATTTTTTAAAATTACACGCAACACAAAAGTACAAAGGCGGACTTAATGCCTTAGGCATTCTCTACCAGTCAACCTAGGGTGGTGAAGAGAAAATGTGGCAGGTGCATAAAAATACAAAAGAATGTTAAGAAGATAAGAGTTGTATAGTATAGTATAATTTAATATATACATATATAATCATATAAAGTAAAAGAAAGGGGTTATTGAGACGACTTCACTATTTGTGCAGGAAGTAATTTCGCAACATCCGCATAAATGCATATAGACTGATGGCCGTCCTAATCTCGAGAGGAAGCGCATTCCACAGAAGTTTGGACTGTATATGAAAGGAAGAATAAGTTAGGTCGGCTGTCAAGCCGCTAGGTGGATAAAATAATTTTATAAATAATAAAGTGAAGTGCTTCTAAGAATAAAACCTAAAAAAGGACAGACGCCTTTTATTACATTTCCATCTTTACATAATGAGAAACATTTTAACTTTTTTTTTTGTTGAGACGTAACTGTAAATTTATAGTTTTCAGATTTTTACCTATACTTGTGTACTTCATGCTAAATTTCAGGACTCTAGGTCAACAGCAAGTACGCTATTGATTCCTTTGAGAGTGTCGAAATACACGTTTTTGGCGATATAAACGGCCGTATTTTTTTTTTTTCGTTAATTCAAAAATTTATTTTTGTCTCAGCTTCAAGGGACCGCAGACCTGAGTGTGTGGTTTTAATTTCAACTCGATACCTCCAAGCGTTCCCGAGATAAAAGGCCTTGACAGACAGACAGACAGACGGAAGAACAACAAAATGATCCTATAAGAGTTCAGTTTTTTCCTTTTGAGGTACGGAACCCTAAAAAAGTCAAACATGTTGAGGATTATTTGTATCAAAATTAACATGGTTTTTAATTTGGTTAAAAACATTTTTGCGAAAGACAGCGCCTTAACTCCAAAGCATAAAAAAGTTTGATGGCAGAGAAGCGGTCTTATACGATGCTCATAAAATCACGCGTAATAGAAATATGTATTACTCAGCTGCAATGCACGTGACCTGAACTCTGATTTTGAAGAATAGTTAAGTAAAACAGCTCTGACTTATTTATTTTTTTTATGAGTGGCCTCTCGCAGATCAATCTAGGAGGTTGTCGGCTGCTTAACCGGACTTGTCTGTGGGGATGGGGACGGGATGGGCTGAATCGGTCAAAGATATTATTATTAATATCGGGGAATTTTCAAAAATAATATAAAATTATTTGCTGCTATTGAATAACATCGAAGCCATATGGCACTTACATATAAATAGAAATGTATACTTTTTATTGAACACCATAAAAAACAAACAAAATATGTCACAGTAAATGTAAATTTTCCCATTAGTTCTACTTGCCCATTATCCCACCCTTTTTTTTTGAGTGGAAAATCATCCAATGACTTTTTGCGCTCTAGAGTGGAGCAAGAGTGAGTGTTAGACTTAAACTGACTAAAACCAACCTGTGTCCTTCATTTACCCTTTGCGTTACAGGATCACGGTATGCCTTGCACTCTTTGTATTCATTTTGCTGTCAATTTTATTAGTGACAAAATCAGCCTCTGTCAGTCAAAATAAAGTGAATTAGTTTGGTCAGTTTAGCCATAGCTCTAGAATCAGTATTTACGTGTGTCATACGATCGATCCTTTTCTAAAAAGTCAAACTGTCGAGTCGATACTGTGTAATCATAAATATTGAAAACGTATACGATAGCAGGGATAACCAATACACCGCTACAAGTAAAAGTATTTTTATTCTTACCCTTTCCATATTTCCACGAATTCCCTGCTCACGACCAAAGCCAGCGACTAAATCCTTCCAGGAACATTTGAATGTATCAGTTATAACTGAAGGTATGAAAAAGATATTGCAATCGACAGAATTTTTCTTTGCTATTTTATAGGACAAACCTTAACGTAGGATCAAGAAGTTCGATCGTGTATGGAGTACTGCTCTCATCTTTGGGACGGATCTGCTCGATACCAGCTTGATGCACTTGAGGCAATTGAGAGGCGTGCCAAAAGGATCATTGGCAATGATGCACTCGTTGAGTCGAGGCTCCAAAGTCTTGAGCATCGACGCCGAGTTGCTAGCCTGTCGGTTTTCTACCGGTTGCATTTCTGGGAGTGTGCGTCGGAATTGCATAACCTAATTCCGCCTAGCCCGTTCCATTATCGGACCACTAGGCGTACGGCAACGCGCCGCCGGTACATGGTGGACATCCCACCTATACACACAAAACGTATGTTGAGTGGAATTCCTTGCTGGAATCTGTGTTTCCCGATAGCTATATCCTGTGAATCTTTAAGTCAAGAGTAAATAAGTTACTTCTAGGTAAGCGCGTTCCATCGTCGACCGCAATATCGCTTTCCATCAGGTGAGATAGCGGACAAGCGTAAACCTATCAAGAATAAAAAATAAAAAAAGAAGCAAACATTCAAATCGGTTTCACAATCGGTTTGGCATCAAGCCCACCTTTCTACCATTAGTTGCGAGAAGATTAAAAAAATCGCAGTCAATTGTAACACTTATGTCTTACCCAAGTTGCTTCGACTCAACATTATCACTTGAAAATAACTGAGCTGTGACAATTGAAAAGTTCTCTCAAATCTAACTAGCATAAATTGTGAAAACTGGAATAGAATCTGACACTAAACAAGTCGTTAGCATTTTGTAGCAACTGAAAATAAGGCAATAACAGGCTAACATGGTCGCATCATAAAGATTATTTTTTACCATTTTGGTAAAAGTATATTCCTGTAGCATTTTACCGATAAAATTATTTTTAAAATCATTTCGGTAGTTTTTAATTTATATATTAACAAACAAAAATACAAACTTTTCTTGTTTATAATATCATGAATATAGAGAAGAAAGTTACATAGTGAAAATATCAGCCTTAGAATGTTCGAAATGTTGGGACTCAGGCCTCCTATCAAGGTAATGGACCATAGTTCAACACTCGGGCCTATTGCTGGTTGGTAGATATAACATGTCTTTGAATTTATGGGTCCTAACATACCAGTTTCCTTCACTGGATTGAGAGCATCATCATCATCTTCCTGCCCGATTCCCGTGTTATTTGGGGTCGGCTCAACACGTTTTTTTCTTCCATTCTGCCCTGTCACTCGTCATGCTATCACTAACTTCCTTTTCTTTCATAATCCATCTTTTCTTTGGTTTCCCTCTCCCTCTCCATCCATCCACATGTAAACTCATAACTCTTTTAGTAACATGCGTTTCATCCCTCCTCTTCACTTTCTCTTTTCTTGGTTTGAGAGCAATGGTGATGAAATAAATTACACGACTAAAATGATGATGATGATGAAAGTGCCTGGCTAAGTTTAAACCCACGACGTAGTAGTATGACTTGATAAGTCAATACTAATCTCAACAGCGAAAATATTTATTTAATAAAATCTCATGCAGCGCAAAAGTTCCAAAGGCGGACTCAATGCCTACTTTTGGCTGACTAGTAGTCAATCAAAGGTGGTGAAGAGAAAACATAGCTGGAACATAAAAAACAACGTTCGTTGGTTTGTCGGGTTTTTGAAACGACTCCGCTATTTGTATTTGAAAATAATTCCGCAGCTTTCGCTCAAATGCATACTGACTGGTGGCCGTCCTGATATCGAGAGGAAGCTCATTACACAGTAGCTGTACTAGATGTACTGTATATGAAAGGAAAAAAGAACAATATCAGAAGTATAAGAAGGAGAGAGCAGTAGGAGATTGTTAGAAGGACAAAGATTCTTAGGATGGAAGAACATAAATATTGAAAATGAGATATAAGTTAAGAAGGAGAAACAGGAGAATTGAGCAGAGAGAAAAATGTGGTCAGTGCGTGCAAACTGGCGCAACTGACTTCTTCTTTGGCAAAATTCGATAGAGCAAAAAAAAAACATTATTATTACACAGTTACATATCTTCAGAATAATCGTATACTTACATAAGTAAACAGCGATTCACATAACTTTTATCGCTCATAACAGTTATATTGCAAATTAACCCTGTTGTAGGTAAAAAAAAACATAAAGGTGACTTGTACAGCATATTTTGAGTTTAACCCTGTCATAAAGTCACAGTTTCATTATACTTTGTATGTTACATAACATCTCTAGAGGATGATAACAGTGTATTACAGTACGTAACACTAATTAGGTTTAAGTTGACAATGTTTGTGTGATACAGTGAATTGTGTCAGTCGTACATGTTGCTACACCAAATTTTTTGCTTTATTTTTTTTGACGGCTATATTTTTTTCTGTGACTTTGCTGTCTTAGCCTATACCACGAAATCCAAGCATTTTATGGGAGTCAAAGTATTAGTAATGAGTTGACCCTTTAAACAAACATAAATAAACAATTTTAGATCATTACTTTTTCTTTTTAACTGACTTTAAAATGGATGAGGTTTTATGTTCGACAGTAAGTATTAAAAAAAAAAATCTTAGTAAAAATGCATTTAGGAAGTAAATCCAAACAACCCTAAAGGATTAGCAAATTATTGTATAGTAACGCAATGTTCAATAATATACGCCTACAAATTTACTTTTTTTTATAAAGAATATAATTATTAATAATGTCATCATCATTTCAGCCGAAAGACGTCCACTGTTGGACATAGGCCTCCCCTAAATGTCGTCACAATGACCGGTCCTGTGCGTCTCGCATCCATCTGATTCCCACGACCCTCACCAGGTCATCAGTCCACCTTATGGGAGGCCTTCCAACGCTACGTCTTCCGGTACGTGGTCGCCATTCCAGAACCTTTCGTTCCCATCGACCATCTGTTCTGCGAGCAATGTGCCCTGCCCACTGCCACTTAAGTTTGGCGATTCTTCGGGCTATGTCCGTAACTTTGGTTCTCCTGCGTAATAATGTATTGTATAGGTATTGTTAACTATGTTACTAGCTAGTATTAAATACTCGAAATTGTAATCTGTGTAAGAGAACGTAGTGGTTAGCCTATTTGTTTTAAAATGTTTAAGTTGTTTTGACTATTTCTTATTGTTTGTGTGCTTGTTTTTCGTCAAATAAATTAAGTATAATAAAAACAGTTTCTTACACTCAGTCTTCCTGTAAGAAAAGTACAACATTTATCCAAAACTGACCCTTTTAATTGCCGAAACTACTCCCCAATCCCTACTTTAAGAGAGGAACACCCATTCCTGGAAAATATATTTGATTATTTTCCAGGAATAGGTGTCCCTGTTTTAAAATTCTTTTTAGGGGCGTAGTTCCTCCTCTTAATATGTCAAATTAAATCCTCCCCTATCTTACGAAGTAAAATATTTTACAATTATTGTCGTCACCTCATCTCCGCTGCGTCATTTCATATGAGCTGACAGAAATTTGCCATCAAAAATGTCATAAAATCTTATTAGAATAACCGACTTTGTGCATGTTAACGAGCTTTTATTAGAATCTTACGTTATACGGTCCTAATATTGCTGCGGTCTATTAGATCTTTTTGCTTTTACACCTCAATATTACATAAAGTTAACATGTGAGTTTACTTTTATGCTCAAACATAACGGTAAATACGAAAGAATTTTAGTATTTTTTACTCACAAATTTGTGGAATCCATTATTATTCTTGTAAAAGTTTTTTTGCCAGTCAGCTCTTGAAGTGTTATGTAAAAGAATAATTTTGGACGAAAACGTTTCATTGCTAACAAAATTGTAATTTTTTTTTTTTCAGAGTGTTTTGAGGTTAATTTGTGAAATTGGGTTCTGTAAACGAGAAACAACAGTTTTGTACTTTCTCTGAGGTTTCATTTGAGCTTGTTACGTCTATAAAAAGATTTTTATCAACACGAAGTTGAACCTAAGACTTAAATGATTAATATTCTGGGGTGCCTCGTTGGCCTTGTGATCGCTAGAGCTACTGTTGAGTGTGATGTACTAGGTACGTTTCCGGGGTCGGGCAAAGTGTTATCTATCTACACATATGTACATATATAAAAGGAAAACTGGACTGACTAACATATCAACGTATAGCCGAAACTTCTGGGACTAACCAATATACACACTCTTGAACTTTCGCCTTTAGAAGTGAGGTATATATCTGTCAATTAATCGGCAAATTAATGACTAAAGCAAACGTTTACTGTAAGTACCGAGAAATTTCCTTCTATTTTTTTTTCTAGGTTCCGTTTAATAAAATAAAAGAAAATATGGAAAGATACGCTGGTACACTGCAAGTATGTTAAACAGAAATTGAAATTCAATTAAACCATTTCGCCGAACTTACAAATCGATAAATGTATAGTCATTATATGGCGTACATCGAAGGACTGGAACAGTTTGCATGCTGCGATCTTCCCACACGATTGAAGAATTCAGATTGTCGAAGACGACAGGCTGCTAATAAACTAGTGCGCCTCACCATCAATGATCGCATCACTGCTTACAGTCAAGCACTAGTTTATATAAAATAAAAAGAAAATACGCTAGCTACAAGAAAATGCTTTTATCAATTAATATAATCCTAAAACTATATTCATTGTTCATCCATCGCGATTAATCATCAGCAGTTCATTAACCTGCCCTTCAATCTTCATTCACTGCATTAACTCTAATAGATGCAATAAAGTGTACATCCAGAGAGATTGCGTCACCATATTAGGCTCGTCGCAAACGGAGCACAGCCACCGGTAGCTGTTGCGTGCTACTACCACGTTTGTAACACTGCCAGAAGCAACTGCAGTGTGTGTATCCATGCGTGCTAAATAAAATATTTTTATTTCTTTCTTTTAGTTTTCTTTTTAGAAGCAAATGGCGGCCTCTGGTGGTTGAAGTCACCATATTTTATAACCCGCTCCCTACTGCACAGTCTTACGATATTAAAGAAAGAAAAACAGTTTATTCACGCGCAATCTTAAAACGAGCTAACAAACATAATCAATTGATAGGGAAGATATGAGAAAAATAATCAAATTGATCTATTAATGTATCAAAATCCATTGAGGTGTCATGCTCCATGGAGACGCGTGCGATACGTAACATCTAACGGTTCTATGCGGGGAGTGGAAAAGTGCGACAGTGTCGAGTGCTGGCATTTTGTGTGGCCCGTAGCAACTAAAAGTGGCGAGTCGTGGACACTGCTGTAGCGAGTGGCACGTCATACAAAATAAATGAAAAAGTATGTTAAGTCGCTATCGCTGGCCACCAGTGGCTTTGGTCGGTGAACCATTTGTGCCGAGCCTTAAATATCATCTAGTATCTCATTTGATTGCCAAGACCATTAATTGGTTTTAGTGCAATGAAAGCGGTTTAATTGAAAATGAGCAGTGAAGGGTTAAATACACACGTAAAATCACGTGGAGGTTCTCAGACGGATTAATTAGAGTTGAAATTAGTGTCGAAGTAGTTGACGCTTGAACGCTTTGGGAGCAGAACGACTTAAAATCAGATACGACGTTTTTGCACTGAGTCGAGAATAATTACTTGTGAATTACGAACTTGTTTATTTAACCCTGTCAAAGTATGATAAAGGTCTCTGATGAACCTTGTTTAGGTTGTACGCAACTATTTTTTTCAAATTACACTAATTGACGTATAGCGAGTGCACTCTTACATTGTTGATAACTCTACGGTTCGGACTGTAATCACGTACATCAAAGGACTGGAATAATTTGCCTGCTGCGGTCTTCCTGTCCGGTTATAGATATGAAACTTGGTACACGCATAGACCATGTTCTGGAATAGCATATCGTCTCTTAGCTTACAACACTGCTCAAGTCGAAAATTAGCGCTTTTCACATTTAGATGGAGCTGCTCATTGCGCGTCTAACCATTGGTCACATGATATACATTTCAGCCAATCAGAAGCCATAATTCGAAAAGTAGTGATAGCGAGCAAGTCGGCTGGCCTCTCAACACCGCACAATTTTATTCGTCTCCTGTAAATTAGAAAATAGGCAGTTTTCACATTTTAATGCCTTTAGATGGAGCTGCTCATTTCACGTCTAACCATTGGTCACATGATATAGATTTCAGCCAATCAGAAGCCATAATTTGAAAAGTAGTGATAGCGTGCAAGTCGGCTGATCTCTCAACACCACACAGTTTTTTTCGTTTCTTGTAAAGTCGAAAATTGGCGGATTTCACATTTGAATGCCTTTAGACAGAGCTGCTCATTGCGCGTCTAACCATTGGTCACATGATATAGATTTCAGCCAATCAGAAGCCATAATTCGAAAAATAGTGATAGCGAGCAAGTCGGCTGGCCTCTCAACACCGCACAATTTTATTCGTCTCCTGTAAATTAGAAAATAGGCAGTTTTCACATTTTAATGCCTTTAGATGGAGCTGCTCATTTCACGTCTAACCATTGGTTACATGATATAGATTTCAGCCAATCAGAAGCCATAATTCGAAAAGTAGTGACAGCGTGCAACTCGGCTGGCCTCTCAACACTGCACAGTTTTTTTCGTTTCCTGTAAAGTTGGTAAAAATGACTTATGTGGTGTTGTTAGCTAAGGGACGATATAGGAAACTTTTGACCCTGGATGTATATTCCGTCGGGAAGATTTTCTACGAAGCCGCTGATAGCACTTAGTGTAACCCTATTACTGCAATAAAATAACGAATGTTTTTTTTTTCTCTTTTTCAGGTAAGCATTGACTTTCAGAAAAAAAAAAAACCGTAACGAGTTTAGGTGAGTAAACTTTATTATTTTCAGACAAAATCAAATTCGAGACAAGATCGCATTTGGGAACTCACAACAAATCGTGAGGTGTATCTTCGTAACTTAATAAAAAACGGCGAATCGGATCATGCGTCCTTCGAAATTTGATAACGTGTATCTTGGGTACAATTACTGTGTTATGACGGTATTTTGTACCCATATGTCGCGTTCAGAGGGTTGTTTTTTGGAAGATTTATACAAAGGCACAATTTTATTACGTATTTTGTGTTTTTATTTGCCCAGTTAAGATATATTTTTTTCCCACAACTATCACACAACGCAGTCTAGTCTCAAACTAAGCAGAGCTTGTGTTATGAGTACTAGACAACTGATAAACATACTTATATATTTCTAAATACATACATATTATAGATAAATTACACCCAGACACAGTAGTACAAATGATCGTGCTCATCACACAAACATTTGTCGTGGGTGGGAATCGAACCCACGTCCTCCGGCATTGCACTCAGGGCCACTAACCACTAGACCAACAAGCCAGTCAAATTATTAAAAATATTCCATGCTTCGGAAATATTGTTGCGTTAAATCAAACCAGTATCAAATTATTCTGCTACTAGCAGACATTAACGAAAAATAAATCCTGAACTCATATATCACTTATGTATATTATCCGGTACGTAGTCGAATGTAGATTTAACGATATTTCGTGATCCTATTGTTCATACATTATTTCCACTTCACAGAACCGAAACCTAAACAATTTATTCATACACACAAAAACAATTAACCAGCATCGCATTGTTTAGAACCATTTCAAGGAAAAATAAACGTTACATTTTTCCCACACACTGATCAACATCGAAAAAGGAGCCTATAAATTTTATACATAAACACGACACGCCCTTTGCTCAGTCGTAAATAAATCTGGCCACAGCTCACCGATTTCCCGACAAAAAAGGGAAAGTAAAAAAGTGATTAAAAAAAAGTCGCATCAGTTTGGCCGTGCGAAACCTGTCAGTCGCATAAAGTCATGTTTTCGCATTCGGGCTCTCTGTTCGCGGGTGTGCCTCACGGCAGCTGACGGCCGAGACCGCTAAGCCTCCCGTTTTTCTAAAGGTATTTAAAAATACAAAAACCTTTTTTTTTCGACAACAGGTATCTACGCCACGTTTGTTACTTTTATTTTATTTCATTGGACAACTGACATAGAAATACGAGTGTTCGGTGGTTTTGTTTTTAGTGATCAAAAGTATTTTTTTGGTAGCCAATGTTTAGATCAGGTATTTAAACCGCGAAAAATCCTTTTTGAAAAAAATGGGTATCGATAATGGGTAAAAGCTGAAAAGTATCAGATTTTATGTCGAATGTATCCGAATTGAGTTTTAGAACCATTTTATATTTAATCCTATTAAACATAATACGTTTCTCAAAAAGTTATAATTTAAAAAGTTGAATAGAATGAATTAGGTATCTACTTGTTTTTTACGGAGCCGTGAAAGCAATTTTGATTTTCTCTCCATTCGCAGCTAAGAAAGGCGGATAAAGACAGAAGAGGCCGCTCTCACTCTTATGTATTTATTCGCATTTTTACAAAAACACTCTCAATATTGAAATTAAGAAAATATACGTTTTTAAGATTCCAAACCATCCAGAGACAAATAGTGTGAAAGCGAAACCCGGGGCCCTGGGACGAAGGCAACGAAGGAACAGGAGTGGGTTTTTAGTCAGTAAAAGTCTGACACTATCTCCCGTTCCGCCCAAGAGCGGGATTTGTCATAAGATAATTTTCTCACCCAATAAAAAAAAAAACATCCAGAGACGAACGTTTCACACTTAAGAAACTACTGTTTTCTGGCATATTGTATTGATAAATGATATTTATTTTGCATAATTAGTTTGAAAAAACACTTCTACACTTATTTTTTTCGTCTACTTAAACTAGAAAAGTCCAGTCTGTTCTAGCTAACTAATCTAAAAAAAGTAAAACCGAAACAAACTAAAAGCCAAAAAAAGTATTATTTTAAATTATGATGTCTTAAACTCGATCAATTTATAAATGGCGACAAAATATTGTAGGCCAGCCTATTATAAAATCCTTCACCACATTAACACAAACGTAAAACAGTCCATCTCTGAAGTGTCACGCTGCGCTTACAGTCTGGTCACGTTAGCACGCTTGTGACATGCGACCGCTCAGCGACGCGCGATGTCGCGGCCGTGACGACGGATTATGTCTGACAATGAGTGCTACTCTTTATGTAGGATTACGTTGTAACCTTGTATGGAAGTGGTTGGGTACTGAAGATTCTTTATCAAAGAAGGATGCTACAGAACGATTTAATTTTCGAGTATTTAACACGTTAAGGGCTGATTTTCGAAGAGTTTGTTTTTAGGGTTCTGTACCTCAAAAGAAAAAACGGAACCTTTATAGGATCACTTTATTGTCCGTCCGTCTGTCTGTCTGTCTGTCTGTCTGTCTGTCTGTCTGTCAGTCTATCAAGACGCGTGGAGTTATCGAGTTAAAATTAAAACCAAGTCTACGGTCCCTTAAAGCTGTGAAAAAATCAAACTTCTAAGTTAACTAAAAAAAAATAGGCCCGCTTATGTGGCAAAAAACATAAGGTATATATTATATACTTCCCGTTGACCTAGAACCCTGAAATTTGGCATAAAGCAAGATCTCATAGCACAAGTATAGGGAAAAATCTGAAAACTGTAAATTTTTTAAATTCAATTCAATTCGAGAATGGAACTGTTTTCATAAGTAAGTTTGTACGGAGGGTTCTCAGTGCACGAGTCCGACTCGCCCTTACCCTATTTTTTTTAAACATTATCTTACAATAGGAATGACTCCTCAATCTTGGGTGCGTTTACAAAGATATAAACTCTCATATACATACACAATACACCCAGATCCGAAACACCTATATGCAGGCCATACAAATATACGTTCTGTGCGGGGATCGAATCCACGACACGTAGCGCAGCTTTTAATTACTCAACCTCTGCGCCAACTGTGCCATGAAAGTTATAATGATAACTTATATTGTTATTTATTTATATTATGGTACTCCAGCGACTTATTCACTAATTACATATTACAAAAAAATAGCTTACATATATATCTGTTATTATGGTGAACTTGTCACTTAAAGTAGTACACAGCTTAGACATAAATAAAAATTTCATACAATTAGTAATAGTGCTTTTAAAATAAACTAATTATCATTTTAAGTTACAAATTGAAATAAAAATTAAATTGACATTTGTAATAAAAATACTTTACCATAGGGAAATAAAATAAATAAATAATATTACTCGGTTTAATTAAGGTGAGATTAAAATACGTTGTTGTATAGATAACCTGTAGTTGCATTGATAACAAACTAGACACGGTAGTCGAAATGGAAAGGGAGTATACAAGGTTATTTGTAAAACACTCACAACCTTGCAGGACTGTATTACTAACATCCTAAACAACAACTTTTGTTCTACGACTTTTTACAAAACATACCATAATACATTTACCAAAAACAAACCTTCAAGATTTCGTTGTTCTATCTAACACATTTCAACTCTGTATTTTGTTGTACCTACCAACGCCTCCCGCGTACGATCCCCGCTGCCCTCCACTATTGTACTATCGCTTGCTTTGCATAGACTTCGTAACACTTAGAACGTCCAATTTAAATATATTTATTTTTGTATGAAAATCTAATGAACCAATGTATGATACATTTTTAAAAGTCATAGAACAAAAGTTGTTGTTTATGATTTTTTTAACATAGTCCTGAGAGGTTTCCAGTATTTTACAAATACCTCTGTATACAGGCTACGCACATAAAACCAATACGCATGTAAACCTACACACACATCTGATGTGATGTGATGTGATGTGTATATACATCTAAGACCAACCGGCTTTCGTGAGATAGAACAACTGTATCTGAAAATCAGTTCACACTGAACCAAACAAACTGCTAACATTACTTAACATATATAATTAAATAACGATTGAAAATCAAACCTAACAAAAATGAAATTAATAATTCCGTTTCCTTGGAGTGTCACGCTGCGCTTATAGTCCGGTCACGTTAGCACGCTAGTGACTCGCGATGTCGCGGCCGTGACGACGGATAATGTCTGACAGTGGGAGGGCTGCTTTATGTTGGCTTACGTGGTAAGTGTGCTCTGTGTTATGATGGAAATGTTTTAGTTAAAAAGAGGATATTAAATTCATTCTTATAATATGAAATACTAATGATTGAGAATACACAAAACTTAGTGGCAACTTAGTGCGATAGGAATTTTTGCACATAAAGACAAGAATAATTGTACAACGAAACTTAAGTTTACATTAAATGAAAATTAACCAAGCAAATATACATACAATACATAAACATGATCATCATCATCATCTTCCTGCCCTTATCCCGTATTATTTGGGGTCGGCGCAACACGTTTTTTTCTGTTACTCGTCATGCTATCACTAACTTCCTTTTCTTTCATATCACTCTTCACACAATCCATCCATCTTTTCTTTGGCCAATATATATACAACAAATAAATAAATAAAAAATTATACGTAAGTGCATATTTATGGAACAAGAAATGTCTCCTTAATTCTCTCCTGAAGATAATCGTGCAGCTAAACTAAACAATTAATTACGAGACATGACTCTTTTATGTTTGGGGCAGGCCCTCGCCAACCATCGCAATTGCTAGACACTAAAACCAACAGAGCCAACTATCATGAAATAAATGCCAAAAATCTGGCAGTGAAAGTAATCAGAAAAGTTCAGAGGAAGAATAAAAAGAAATACAATTTCCACTATGGAATAAATAGCATATGAAACCAACCCAACGCTTCACTTTGATAAATTATTCCTACAAAGGTATATTATGCAGGAACACATTTTATGAGCCATTCCCAAATGGAATTTACACCGATAACACTTTCATACCCAATTTGTTTATATAAAAAAGGCTCCTATGTTTTACCCAAAAACACACAAAAAAAGCCTTCACATAATTCCTAACAGCATAATTAGGTTACCTTGCCTCGCGGTACGATCAACCGTAAAAATTGCAATCAAAATTCGAATCGTAAATAAAAAAATAAAAACAAATGGTTGGAAAGAGCCAATAAATTATCTCGGGAATCGTCGTTTACTGATAGGCTATAAAGATTGACGCTTAAGTGTTGGACACGCTATAAATGGCTATAAATTCAAGCTTACAGCTAGCCGGATGGTTTTTGATGACGATTGACAAGCGGCAATTTATGATGCCGATGCGGTAGTCAAGTTTTTGGGTGGTTAAGGCTGATGTATAGGTGATCATGAGTGATCTATAATAGCAGTAGATTTAACGGGTTTTGGCGTGAGTTGTTGTGTAAGCATTGCCCTATTTTTGATGGTGTTATTGGCAAACGCTCTGATGTTAAAATCGAATGAAATTAGGTGTTTTCTCACTCCGTTTTTTTTCTGATTAATTTCTTTACGGAATCCAAGATCGCTTCTCTAGGACTAGTTGAGAGATGACGACCACTATTTAAACGCTTTGTCAATGAATGACAAAGCGTTTTTCTAATGGTCTCCATTATTGATTCTGAGTTTCGGGAATTGCAGTTTGGAAATAGTGAAACGGAATAACCGAAGTAAAAAACCTGATCAGTAATTGTATCTTTGAAAGAGAATTTACAAAAAAATATATAGAATAGAATAGACAAAAATAATAAGAAGAAATTTAAAAAAACTGTTACTTTTTCAAGCAAAATCTAAAAACTGAGCAAGTGCGAGTCGAACACGCGCACACCTTACAAAATACAATTCCCAAATGGAGTATCGAAAATTTTTCTGAATAGCAAAAAAGTATTTTTTTATGACCAAGGTAACAACAAATTTACTGTTTTCAGATTTATTCCTATATTTGTGCTATAAAACCTTGCTTTATGCCAAATTTCAGGATTCTGGGTAAACGGGAAGTACATTTTTGCGACATAAACCGCCGTATCTTTTTTATTCAAAGTTAACTTAGAAGGTAAATTTTTTCACAGCTTCAAGGGACCTTCACCTTCAACATGATACCTCTACGCGTTTCCAAAATAAAGAGTCTTGACAGACAGGCAGGCCGACAGACAGACGAACAACAAAGTGATCCTATAAAGGTAACGTTTTTTTCATTTTGAGGTACGGAACCCTAAAAATCAATACAGTGTAAGAGTTATATAGTCCAGTTCAGTGTAATACAAGACATGCATTTTAGAGTCTATAAAACCAAATTACATTACGTACATCTGGTTTAGTCCACCAACTTTCTAAGTTTAGTTTACTATCCATCAAGATGAAGTCACTGTATCGCGCAGGACAATAAAATAAATCCTCATATTATTTCAGTTCAATGGGTTATACGTGATTCGAGTGCAAATGGACTGACCTGGGTTATCTTCATGCTTGCATTATTTTATGGGTTAAGCAGAACTTGTGGAGATATGAATAGGGTCAAAATGAGATTAAACTTTTGAATTGGTTTTTGATTTCGTTTAAGACAGACGTCATTGTCCTTTAGCCGACTGGATGCAAAAGTTGTGGTGTAACTTGGAAAGGACGGATTTCCAGATCGACGGGTAAAGGATTTTTGCAATTTTCTGATAATTAAAATAGTATAATCAGCCTTTTTAATGTTCCTACTGCTGGGACTCAGACCTCCTTTCTGGGATAAGGAATTGGCCGGTTGCGCGGTGCAAAGTGCGGGTTGATGAATGTCACATGTCTACGAATTTTTGGTTCTAGGACGTGCCGGTTTCCTCACTATGTTTTTCTTTACCGTTTTGCGAGCAGTGGTGATGAAATAAATTACACAAAGTAATGCGCCTGGATGGGTTTGAACCCGCGATCTAAAACTCGTAAATCAGGGCCTATTACAATAACCTACTAAAAATATTATATTCCTCAACTTGGCAAATATTAATAGATTCTAACATAGGACGATATCTGTAAAAAAGTATTAGTAATAGAAAAACTAAGAAAGAAAGAAAGAAGATATGTTTATTCTACCCAAATAGACGCACGATAAATTACAAAAGAACACTTATCACTAACTAAAACAAACAAAACCCAGTTTCACTATCGGGCCATGTGTGGACCGGGCATTAACTGTGACTCCTGTTACACCATAGACAAAACAGAAAACAGTTGTTTAGGTTGTCTATTATACCTCTGTTCCGACACCGACTGGCAGTGACAACATAACAAAATAAACATTACAAGAATAAAACATATAAATAATTGTAACAAATACACTACATTAATCCAAGTTATGCATCGCATCTAAGCAAGAATAGGCCATTGCTCAGCATAATAACTTACTACCAGCAGGCCTAGCCAAGTTACAACCATTTCGTTTTGATTCTCTTTCGTCGATCGCCTCGAATCGGCCACGAGGAGGCGTGCATTGCATGCATTCCTTTGTTCTGACCACGTGAATGAGCGTTGAGATGTCGTCAGAGTAAAGGTATCGGAGGCGTGGCCGACTCGAGGCAGTCGACGAAAAAGAACTGAAACGAAACAGTTGTAACTTAGCTAGGGGGCTGTATCAAATTTTTTTTTTTACTTTGTACACACCGGGATGGTTCAGCTGTAGGTATTCTGTCATAGACATCTTGTTATTGATTGAATCAATAACAAGATTGGTAGGCATTTAGTATGTAATACTATATTATGCTTCGATACTCTAGCACCATCGCATCTTTCTAGCTCATTGTACTGTACTGATGCTGCTCCAGCCGCAGAGAACTTCAAGCGGTAAAAAATATATTAACCTTATTGGCAGTTATTTTTGCAACCCGTTAGGGGTTTTTTTATGGCAAAATCGTCTTATGACATCCGCCGCTCTTGAGTGGAGCGGGAGATGTAGTGTCAGACTTTTACAGACTAAAAACCCACTCCTGTTCCTTCGTTGCCTTTCGTACCAGGGCCGAGTCTTCCTTCGTTTGTTTCCTTCCTTCCGAGTCTCCAGTAGGCTTCGACCCTGCTGGGCCCCTACAGTTTGCTGACATCTTCTTGAGGCACGCGTGGAACAGTACGCGCCGTCGACGACTTGGGCTCTATCCGAACGGTTACCGGACGGTTGGACAGCGAGCTACCCATTCCTCGCCATCCGCAAGCCCGCGAAACCGTTAGGGGGTTGGAATTCTTGGATCATGGAGTCCGAGTTCTCACAAATTGTTTAAACGCCCCTTTAAACACCTTGATGATAAGACATGGACCAAGGGCTGGCTTTTACCATGGACAGAGTATAAGCTTGACCATACTTTTTCTTGCCTTATTATTAGTCGGCAGCAATACGGAGGAGTTCTTTGACGCCATATTTCAGATTGTTTGTTACATAGTTGGATAAGTATTCCGTAAAGATAAATAATATAGCTGCCTCATTGGTTTCCTGATCGCAAGCGCGACTGCTGAGCGAAGGGTTCTGGGTTTAATTCCCGGGTCAAGCAATTAATGCTATTGGGTTTTTCTATTAGGAATTACTCTGTAGCATCCCAAAGTTTGGAAGACGGTGGTGTGACACCCCCGTGCCTCGAAAAACACGTAAAGCGGTTGGTTCTGCGTCTCATGTCTCTCCAGTCGTTCCGAATTGCCATCCTATCGGACTATGAGAGTAAAGGAACAGAGAGTACACCTGTATTTGAGCACACGCTTTTTTTTAAGTTGGAAAATCATCTAGTGACTTCTTCCACTCCAGAGCGAACGGGAGGGGCTATTAGACTTTTACTTACTAAAACCACACTTATGCTCTTTCAGTTGCCATTTGTGTTCCAAGACCACGGGTATCATTTTCCTACTTTTCCCCATGGCCCTAGCAGCCTTGCGCTCACGTTTGTGCACTATTATCTATTAACTGCTCATTAAATGCCACATTTGTTGTAATATATATTTTTTTTCTTTCTAACACATTGCTTTTGCAATAGTTAAAACGTGTTGCGCCGACCCCAAATAATACGGGATAAGGGCAGGAAGATGATGATGATGATGCTTTTGCAATAGTTTTTTATTATTATTATTTATTTTTCTAACGTATCATTTATTAATAATTGCATTTTTTTTTTACTTGCTTTTATTTATATAGCCTCTTTTTTATAATGTGAATGTGAGAACACTGTAGACTCCGCGAATTCTTTGGTTACTTTTTATTATGATTATTTTGATTGTACTTCTTAGTACAATATTGACCAGTCTACATAGCATTTCCGACGTCTGGCTCCCAAACTAAATCGGACTGGGGCTGCTCTCTCGCGGCTCCTGCCCAACCTTGGGGGTCCAGACGCCTCCTGCCGGAGGCTCTACGCGGGGATCGTTCGGTCCATGGCCCTTTATGGCGCACCGGTGTGGGCGCCGGGGCTGCGGAAGCAGCCGGCGGCCCGGCTGAACGCGTGCCAGAGGGTCATGGCCATACGGATGGTACGAGGATACCGGACGATTTCCCGCGAAGCGGCGAGCCTTCTTGCTTGCCAGCGACCATGGGAACTGGAGGCAACAGTCCTTGCACTCATGCACGAACGGCGCATGGAGATGCAACGCCGGGGCGAAACTCCGCTGCCGCAACAAGTCGCGGCATGGCGGACAGAGTTCCGGCGAGTTCTCATGGAGAAATGGCGACAGCGACTGTCGCGACCCCGTGCTGGGCACGCCACAATTATGGCGGTAAGTCCCCTCTTTGAGGCGTGGTTGGAAAGACCTCACGGCGTCCTCACATTCCGCATGACGCAGGTCCTCACCGGACACGGTAAGTTCGGGAGGTTCCTGCACCGGATTCGTGCGGAAACGACGCCCGGGTGTCGCCACTGTGTGGCCCACCCGGAGGACACGGTGGAGCACACGGTGGAGGTGTGCCCCGCTTGGGCAGAGCAACGCCGTGACCTCGTGAGGGCAATCGGCGGCGGTGATCTCTCGCGCCGGGCCTTGGTTCAGGCCATGCTCCGGAGCGAGGAGGAGTGGCAGGCGGTCGCCTCTTTCTGCGAAGCAGTAATGCTAGCTAAGGAGGCGGCGTGAGGCAACGGTCCTTACGCTCCAACCGCCGCCGGGATTCCGATCCCGATTTCCGGCCACCGTAGGCGCGGGCTTGCAGACGGCGAGCAATGGGTGGCTCGCCGTCTGACCGTCCGGTAACCGTCCGGACCAAGCCCAAGTCGTCGACGGCGCGTTTTGTTCCACGCGCGCCTCAAGGAGATGTCAGCAAATCGTAGGGGCCCAGCAGGGTCGAAGCCTACTGGGGCCACGGGCAGTGTGAAAGCGGAACCCGGGGCCCTGGGACGAAGGCAACGAAGGAACAGGAGTGGGTTTTTAGTCAGTAAGAGTCTGACACTATCTCCCGCTCCGCCCAAGAGCGGGGATGTCATTAGGATGATTTTCCCACCCAATAAAAAAAAAAAAAAAAAAAAAAAAAAAACCAGTCTACATAAAAGTTTATTCTACACTGTCCTTACATAATATCAATTTATGCTGTAATATGGAAATATTGTAACAGCATTTTTTTTTTAAGAGTAACCATGGAGTTTCTTGCCGGTTCTTCTCCATAGGAATCGACCAATTTGGAACCGTGCACTAACTTCTGACGTTTTGTAAGTGCCCATGTAGGCCTATGTGAAATAAAAAACTGTTGACTTTGACTTTGACTTTGACTTTGACTTTGACTTTGACTTTGACTTTAACTTTGACTTTATGATATCTATTGCGTACTTGGCGAATTTCTATTAAAATTAGCCACCATTATCGTTTGTTCGGGAAGATAATTTTTATTTTATAAGTAGCAGTTGTTAAATATATATTGATCAAAAGATAATTACTAGATTTTTCCTCATTCGGCCACAAAGACCTTTGATATTAGCTTCAAACGCTCCGCGAGATAAATTAATTGCCCAATTATATATAATACGTATATATTATGTGTACTGTTATATTGGTTTGAGGAAAAAGGAAACAGATTGTGAGAGATGTGAATTCTTAATGATAACTTACTGGCAATCATGGTTTGGGGCAAATAATTACCTATTAGTTTTTCTCATTTGTAAGCGTTCAGTTTAGAAAAAAGATTTCTTCATTTGGAGGTGGGCGGAACAGAAAGTAAAGTCCCACAAACCTCAGTTGAAAAGGGAGGATCCTCCGACCAGACGGGTGTAATGTCTGGTGGGCAACTGCCCGATAGATGATTTCGGGCTGTTCTTAAAATTTTAATCGCGCAGAGAACTTTAATTGCGCGATGCAGGATTAGTTCTTTTGTGACGCCATAGATGTCGCTACATTCCTTTTCATGAAACTGTCTGATTATTCAAACAAAATTATCGACAGAAATAGTGTTTTTTTTCAAAATACTTAACGGCTTTGTCAGCTATTAAATACTTGCAGAGCTGATGGTGAATAGAAAACACACTGTATCATATCTCACCATGCGAATAAAAATTGTGAGCACATCCAGAGAGTTTCAACTCGTAATATATCGAAAATATATTTACAAGCAAAGTTATAATGAGATATATACTAATTATAATTTGCCAGGAAAGACTTCATAGACTAATGTAGTCTAAGAAGTACGAAGAAAATCAAATCATCATCATCATTATCATTTCAGCCAAAAAACGTCCACTGTTGAACATAGGCCTCCCCCAAGCGACGCCACAACGACCGATCCTATGCGTCTCGCATCCACCGCACTTCCGCGACTCTCACCAAGTCGTTGGTCCACCTTGTGGGAGGCCTTCCAACGAAAACCATGCTATGCTTTAGCTAAGGTAAATAACCATGTAGCACCCACTCCGATCAAGATCGGAGACTCTGCACTCGAAGTTGTAGACGATTACGTTTATCTGGGACAGACAATCCAGTTGAGTAGGTCTAACTTTGAGAAAGAGGTCAATCGTCGAATCCGACTCGGCTGGGCAGCTTTCGGGAAGCTGCGTGGCACAGTGTCACAAGACGATAGTCTATGACCAGTGCTTGTTGCCAGTGATGACATTTGGTACTGAAACAAGTCACCCAAAGGGAAAATCAAGATATTTGATTTACTACTAATTCAAAGAAAGACCCTACAAGTTCCATCTTCGATGTCAGATATTTGATATTTACGCCTACTCAATACAGCGCAGTAATTATTATGAGCTACAAAAGATATAAAGGCATAAAGATACAACGGTATCAATAAATAGAAACGAAAGTAGTGTAATGGATATTCTTGTTATGATGTTGGAAATTATGTTGGAGTATCCATTTCTGTCGAAAATGTAGGTCGTGTCAAGAAAAATAGGAAAACCTTAGCGAGAGTGACGATACCTGAGTACATTTCGGCGCAACCTGGGAAATCAGTCCCACTACTTATATTGGAGACTGACAGTAATAGTACCTACCTACGTACCTTTTTTACTATTGATAGACTCGCATTTGACATCTCATCTCACCTGATCGAAAGCGACAATTTGGTCGACAATGGATCACGCTTGCTTAAGAAGTAACCAATTTACTCTTGACTTAAAGATCTCCAGCTATCAAAAAACACAGACGCGCAGTCTTTAGCTGTACGCACTATTTTTTTTAATTTTTTTATTTATCCTTACATCGGAACGCCTTGCAGCAATTACACCACTGGAGCACAATTAGTTCAGAATCTGCTACGTTCCAACATCGTGTGCGCAGTGGAATGGTAGTCATCAAAGGAGCGACGCGGCGGAGAGTCACGTCGCTCGCTTACGCAACATCAGGCCATCGATCCTCCAGGATTCCACATGTATCAATGGGATCGAACACATTTGAAATGTCAAAGCAAAGTGCGAGAGCGATGAGTTTTTACAAATAAAAATGATTTAAATTTAAAAAATACGGAAAATTTTGATATGTCATCTTGACGGTTGACCTCAATTAATGTGTTCCCAAAACGTTCCTGACGTGTAACCTGCACATACCTATGTACCTGTTTTTTACCAACAATTATCATCAATAGGAAACTTTCCCCACAGGATAACTCATGCCGCTCTGGTTGGAGCGAGACTGCGCACTATCAGCAATGGCTGGCACTAGCGTTTCGTCACCGACCAACACCTTGGCGTTATATATCCACGACACGTTGTCACTCCAAAACTTACGTTTTACGTCCGTTGCGCCACAACCACGGCCACCACCACCAGGTTCAGTTGGAAAGCAGCGCCAGGCTAGTTGTCTGACATTCATGCTGAACTGGACCTATTTTGGTGCAGCCGTGAGGCATGCAACTACATTTTTGCTTCTTTTTTATTTTTGTTTCGTGTTTACCCTATATTATGTTTGAGCCTTTTTGTGCTGTACCAAATAAATTCTTTTTCTTTCTTTATTTCTTTATTTCGTCCTTTCTTTCATTCTTTCTTTCTTTCTTTCTTTTTATATATTGACGGAGCCGGTACGCTCTGTACGTTGCTGAGAAAATAAGTAAAAGTATTGTTAAAATAGTAACAATTCTTTCTTTTCAGTCAACTGGGGCGCATAGACGCTATTCACAGAATAATCTTAAAAATAATAATAAACTCCTCCTCGAGTCGTATTCCTCATTACTGAGGGTCGTGAAGTTCCCGCTGGATTAGCTTCTTGCTAATGGTATTTCGCCATCTGTGTCATGAAGTGCGGCATGCAATTGGGTGTCCAGTGTGGAGCGGATCTGATCTGCCCATCTTTTTGGGCTGCGGCCTTTTGGTTGTTTGCCATCAACCATGCCAGTTACGATGAGCTGTTCAAGATTAAAAAAAAATAATACCTCATTATCATCTTCCTGCCCTTGTCCCATCTTATTTGGGGTCGGCGCAATACGTTTTTTTCTTCCATTCTATCCTGTCAACCGTCATACTATCACTAACTTCCTTTTCTTTCATATCACTGTTCACACAATCCATCCATCTTTTCTTTGGCCTCCCTCTCCCTCTCCACCCATCCACATGTATACTCATAAAAAAAAAAATACCTAAATAACTAATAATAAACTAATGCATATAAAGGTTGACTGGTAGAAAATACCTAAGGCAAATAAGTCCGCCTTTGTACTTATGTGTGCACAAAGCATTAAATAAATAAATAGATAAATAAATAAACAAGTTAATAACATAAAACAATTAATCTATTTACAAACCATCACTATAACTACCAAAGGATCATTTACTTGCTGCAGTCTTCCCATCCGATAATAATTTGGGTGTCTTCAAGGCTAGAGTGAATGGACTCGTAATAAACTAGTGCGCCTCACTATCAACGATTGCATCACTGCTTACCATCAGGTGGGATCGAAGTCAAGCACTAGTTTATATCTAATAATAATAAAAAAAACAACAGCGTCGTGTTTCATTGTGACGTCAGTATCCTTCCATGAAATCGTCGAAACACGACACCCTTCAGCCAAAACTTTCCTTGAGGAAGGTCTCCAAGTGCTAAGTTGACATTCGCACCAAAAACTATAGACGATGAATGATGATAGCTTGTTAAATAAAGTCGTACGAAAGTAAATATTATTAAATTTTTGTCGTAGTATAGGTATTGGATAAAATATATCTTCAAAAATATTCACTCGATTCTTACGCGTCTGTTCCACGCAAAAACATGGTGTACTACTAGGTACAAACCTAGAGAACAGAAACGGATAATACACGCGAATAATACGCTGTTATTACGGTCACTAAACCCTTTAGTCTTAAGTTTGCGCCTTTTCCAGCGGTAAAAAGATTTTCTTTCTTTCTTTTTACACGGTTATGATACGCCGTTGATACGATCTAGGGAACATAGTAGACCGTATAGTGGTTTTTTCCGTGTTTGTAATGGTGTGTCCAAACCTGGCGAATGCGCCGTTCGTGAGCCGCACGCAAGCCGCCCGCGAGCCGCTCGTGAACCGCTCGCGAGCTGCTTAAACGGTGCGCGTGCATTCCGCACGCGGCTCGTTCGTACGAATCCCCTATGCCGCGGGCGCTTCGTACAAACATGAAATGCATGCACACAGTTTGCAAGCAGCTCGCGATTGTCACATTCGGCAGGTCTGAACACACCTATACATTATATGGTTTTGCATGCCATAATCATGGTAGTAAGTTCCCTGTTTGAGGAGTGGGTGGAGGCGTCTTGGCATCCTAACCTTCTGCACGACGCAGGTGCTCACCGGACATGGTATGTTCGGGAGGTTCCTGCAACGGATTCAGGTGGAAGAAACGCCCGTGTGTCACCATTGTGTGAACCGCCTGAAGGACACGGTGGAGCATACCGTGGAGGTGAGGCGCGCGATATTCGTCCTGATTTGTATACATGACTTTTATTTATTATTTGTTTATTTAATACTTTACGCACATAAAGGTACAGAGACGGACTTAATGCTTATGACTTTTGACCGAAAGAAAATACACACTGGTGGATTTTCAGTGTTTGTAGATTTGAAAATCCAACGTTAATATTATAAAATAGGCAGTTGCAGAATATAGCAGAATTTTGTCTAGTGATAAAGAAAACTGGGAGTAGTAAACTAGGTAGATTGTACTTTAAAAACGAAAAGGTAAGTCACATTCGATCATTAATCTGTTACAATGATACAGAATCACAAAAAGCTGAAATTTTATATCCTTAATATTTCATTTATCTTGTAGAACCAGCTTTGCAGTACTTTTTCATAGTACTAACACAATATATCACTCACCCCGCAAGAAAATAAAACCGGCGTATTCCTTTTTCAAACTTATGTGTCATTTCTTGCTTAGTATTCAGCGCGCGCGGACGTGTGGTCGGTTGACACGCGTGCCGATAGTATTTATTTATTTGATACTTAGAACTTTTGTAACAAAATATGTATTTAATATAAGGGTTTCTTATAAGTTTATGTACTTAGTTACAAGTTTGAGCATTTCATTTAAGGGGATGCAACTCGACTTACATTTTCACTGTTTTTCATCCAACCGCGCTTACTTGATTATGACGTTATTAGATATTTTTCGATAGATATTTTGGAAACACAATATCTTGTGGATATTATTTAGGCCTCTATTGAAATCAATTTATAAATTTGTGTAAAACTAATCCAATAAAGACCTCTGAAAATCTGCTATTTTGCATGAATTTTGACACTTCATAATTTACTCAAAAATTTAAAAAGTCAAAAAAGTTTATCGATAGAACCCTTGAAAATTTAATCAAGATTCTGAATGATGGCAATTTTTTTCAAAGACTTTTAAGGGTTTAAAAAAAAACACGTATTTCCTGGAACAAGTTTTGTAAAATATTCGAGTAAATCAAGGAATTATCGAATGCTAGCAGTTTTCAGGCATTATCTCTCTTATTTCGCGTTGCCTTTTCGTCAAACATCGCATTGGATTGCATTAGATGAAGGAACAAGCTTTGAAACCATGCTCGATGTTGACGATAGGCGAGTGAAAAAGGACCCTCTTAAGTTTTCTTGTGAACATTGCCTATACTTTGAACAGAATTTATTTTCTAATAATTTTGTTTCAAAACTTTGTGGGATTTTTTGCACGAAACGTGATGTAGAATTTAATATGAAACTCAAAATTTTATCAACATAGATAACAAGTTCTACTTATGTGCAAAATCGCATTTAATTTACCATGCTGAGAACCTGAAAAAATAGGTAACCCCAATACTAGAAGTACTGGACAATGATACCTCCAAGACGAGGGTAGAGCAATATTTTGGTTGATATTATACGTTCGTAGGAGTTTAATAATTGTGAACAGAATTTTTATGCTGATGTGCAACCAAATCTAAAAAGATCACGTTTTGGTTAAAAAAAAAGCATACAGAAAAAAAAAAAGAGCACACTTAAAAGCATTTCTATTTAAGTATTACTTTTTTCAAATTTTTGGTTGTAGGACATGCCGGTTTCCTTACGATGTTTTCCTTCACCGTTTTGAGACTCAAAAACATCGCATTGGGCCCGCGTGGTGGACTACGGCCCATTCCCTCTCCTAGAGAGAGGAGGCCTGAGTCCCAGCAGTGGGAACATTAAAAGGCTGATTATGCTTAAGCTATTATTTTTTTATAAAGTTTTAAGTCAGCGATTTTTATTAATACTCGTAAGATATGGTTTGTATCTAGAAAATATGATAAAAATTCGTAAAAATATAAACAACTAGCTTTTGTCCGCGGTTTCGCGCGCATGCATAAAATATAGCCTATGTCACTCAGGAATAAAGCAGCTTTCTATCGGTGAAAATTTTTCGCAATTGGACCAGTACTTTCAGAGATTACCTCCTACAAACAAAAAAAGAGTTTACCTCTATATAATATCAGTGTAGAAGTGTAGATAAGAATTTGACATTTTCACAACTTTCCGATACCACCAATTTTTATTCCAATTCATTCACATGACACTTTTTCATACAATATTCGCATTGTACGCACTCCAGCGTTGCCTGTCACGAACAGAGTTCAATAATAACTCAACAGAGCTCAACATTTGCTTGTCAAAAGTATTTTGTTTCGAACTTATCAATCGTAAACCGAGCCCTGCGTTTTATGGAGCGCCCTACAAAAGATAACTGCTATCGTGTACCTTGTCACGGCCATAAAATGTTGTATTATTAAATACAATGGAGGTTGAACAGGTGAGTATGGTATCTGATTTAATGAGCTTGATATTTACCTATATACAAACATAAAAATGTATATGTATACAAAAACCGACCAAGTGCGAGTGCGTACCGTCTGTAGAAAGAACGACAAAAAATCACGTTTGTTGTATTTGAGCCCTACTTAAATATTTGTTTTACTCTGTTTTTAGTGTTTGTTGTTATAATGGCAACAGAAATACATCATCTGTGAAAAATTCAACTGTCTAGCTATCACGGTTCATGCGATACAGCCTGGTGACAGACGACTGGTATAGACAGCGGAGTCTTAGTAATAGGGACCCTTGTGGGTACGGAACCCTAAAAACGTGATGAGGGTAGCATGTAGCAAGTAACTGTTAGGGTCGGCCCACGTGTGGCGTATGCGTTGCAAGTGAACTACTCTTGAGGTGCTTGTGCACTGCACGGGTGCAGTTACTACAGTTGTTTGGTGCGCCTCTTTGGTGCAACTCAGGCAAGGCCTACTCAGTGAGTGAGCCAGCAGCTCGCGGTTATGCAGATTCCGTTGGCTTTCATACTCTATATCTGCGTCCTGCAGAGCGCTCTCGCCAGTGATGCAGGAACGGCGCAAGAAAGCCATTCAGATCGCTAGCGGAGCATTCATGGAACATTTGCCAGATGTGAACAGTGGACACACTCTAAGAGTTGAAATGTTCTTGAACTGAAGGAATATCGCGGTTGGACTTGCTTGAAGTGTGAGCTTGGTGAATTTGATAACTTCAGCCCAGTCTTCACACTATCAGAAACCATCATAGTGGATGATATATTATAGTTCTCAGTTTAGCTTCGGCTAATGGCGCTCACCTAAAACAATAATAATATTCCACAAACATCGCACAACGCCGTCTAATCTCAAGCTAAGCAGAGCTTGTGTTATGAGTACTAGAAAACTGATTTCTAAATACATACATATTATAGATAAATAACACCCAGATACAGAACAAATGATCGTGCTCATCACACAAATATTTGTCTTGGGTGGGCATCGAACCCACGACCTCTGGCATAGCAGTCAGGGTCACTAATCACTAGACCAACAGGCCAGTAAAATAAAAAAATTATGCTCAGGGAACTACTCACTGGATGTCCTATAATCTGGGACATGACCTTCCCATGTAAGGATAAAGTAATAAAAGTAAGGAGTAAATAAAAAAACACACACAAATATATACAAACTTTAGTGTGACAAATACTCTATATCATAAAAGAATTTTAAAGGACCTATTTATAAAATTGAAAAACCATTTGCCAAATAAGTCTAGCATAAAATGAACAGCTGTGCAAACATCTCGTTACAACGATAATAATATGAATTGTTCCTACATTGGTTGACACTCCCGATTAAAATTAATCCATCTGAAAGGCGATTCGTTTGAAGCCGCCATCTGTAGCGGCGTTCCTTTGTTATCGATAGCTCTGCGACTGACAGACAATTCTGTTTAAAAGGGCTCTACAATCCATCGATTGTTGGCTGTTGTTTATTTTTCAGGTTCAGCGTGAAATTTCATTACTTATCTCAGCCTTATAATGTTCCCACTGCTGGGACTTAGGCCTAATCTCATCGAGAAGGGTACGGCCCTTCCCTTCCCTTTATCAAAATGTACTAATTTTAATCCATTTTTATATGCTATAGGCACTGTACCTATCTACACTGCCCACTTACCTACCTACCGGTAAATCGCTAGCTTAGCATAGCATAGTCAGCCTTATAATGTTCCCACTGCTGGGACTCAGGCCTAATCTCATCGAGAAGGGCCGTAATCCGCCTCACGGGCCCAGTGCGGATTGAAGTATATCACAGGTCTTTGAAGTTTTGGTTCTAAGACATGCCGGTTTCTTCACGATGTTTTCCTTCACCTTTTTGAGAGCAGTGATGATGAAATAAATTACACAAAGTAGTGCCTGGTTTTTTTTTTATTGGGTGGGAAAATCATCTTATGACATCCCCCGCTTTTGGGCGGAACGGGAGATAGTGTCAGACTTTTACTGACTAAAAACCCACTCCTGTTCCTTCGTTGCCTTCGTCCCAGGGCCCCGGGTTTCGCTTTCATACTACCCGTGGCCCCAGTAGGCTTCGACCCTGTTGGGCCCCTACGATTTGCTGACATCTCCTTGAGGCGCGCGTGGTCGACGAAAGTAGTGCCTGGTTGGGTTTGAATATGTGACCTACCACTCGTAAGTCAAGACTTTTATCACTAGGCTACCACTGCTCTCTCTCTCTCTCTCTACATTATATTTATTACACTTAGGAGATAATGTCACATCATAAAACGGCAGGAGGTCTTAGCCTTATACATATGAGTATATAATAAATATCGATATCTGGCTTTGATGTCAAGATACGGGTTATTTACTGTGTGTGAAAGTTCCTATGAATTTTGTGTAGGGAAAGGTATTTATGAAGATAAACTAAAAATTTTTGTTGGTCAACAGTGTGAGTCAGATTCGCCTATGTAGGGTTTTTGCTATTATGGTGGCAACAGAAATACATCATCTTTTTTTTTTCGGTGGGAATATCATCCAGTGACATCTCCCGCTTTTGGGCGGAGCGGGAGATAATGTCAGAATTTTACTGACTAAAAACCCACTCCTGTTCCTTCGTTGGCTTTCGTACCAGGGCCGAGTCTTCCTTTCAGATTCAGACCCTTGGGCGCCCAGCAGGGTCGAAGCCCCAGTAGGCTTCGACCCTGCTAGGCCCCTACATTTGCTGACATCTCCTCATCATCTGTGAAAGTTTGAACTGTCTAGCTATCACAGTTTATAAAATATGACCTGGTGACAGACAAACGGACAGTGGAGTCTTAGTACCTAATAGGGGCAAGTTTTTACTTTTACCCTAAATTAACAGAATTTCACTTTTTTTACTCTAAGGCTTTATATTATATTCTCTGCCTTCAAATTATCCTACGGGTACGCTTCTTACCACCACTAAAACCACTCCTTAAAACGTACAGAAATGAAAAAAGAATATAGTTTTCTAAATACGTTAAATAGTTAATGTGAATCCTCGCTTGATTTAAAAACCTTAACTTCCTTAGAAAGCCTTTAAACGCATCTTTTTAGAACTATTTATTACCTTTAACCTATTTCGCAGTATATTTTGGCTCGGCGTCGAACACGGAAACGATATGCAAAGACAGGAATTGGCAGGCATGCCAACGTGGTTTGAACAAATAGTTTTGAAGCAAAAATATTCTTATTGAAGCGTAATGTATCTAGAACTTTATAACATCGATATTATACATTATGATACCACACTAATATTATAAAGGAGAAATTTTGTGAGAGGGGGTTTCAATGTGTGCATTTTTGTTATTTCTTCGCACTCAAACAGCTGAACGGATTCCGATGAAACTTCGTACACGGTAGACCATGTCTTTTTTTTTCTTGATAGGTTCGCGCTTGACCGCCATCTCACCTGATGGAAAGCGACGATGCGGTAGACGATGGTACGCGCTTACCTAGAAGTAACCTATTCACTCTTGACTTAAAGATTCCCGGGTTGTAGCCATCAGGAAACACAGATTCCGGTAAGGAATATGTCCTAGAATATTAATAATAAATCATTTATTTTCATGCATCTTGGCCCATAGATACATACCTTACAGACTAACATATATATAGAGTAAACACAAGTTATCGTTAGTAAATAGGACTTAGGACTATGTTAGTAACACTTCACATTGCACTAAGTTCATTTCGTGCTGTTATGTGGTACCTGTCCGCGGAAGCGACGGAACACCACGCCCTGCGGCCAAAAGTCTTCCTACAACATGAGGGGCAGAAAAGTGTTCGGGACTCGCACCACGAACGCCTTGAAATTGACGTTACGTTGCGACTCCAGAAGCTGTACCCTCAGTGCGTACGTCGTCTTTTGGCGCACGTACTCCACGATGTCTTCCACCCTTGTGGTGTGATGCAGGCGGGAGAAAGATGTACACTTGAGTGTTTGGCTGAAAGGCACGCAGACTCACGCAGGTGCAATACTGCATCGGATCTTATTGGTTTGCGATCGACGCTAAAAAACGACGCTAATACATAGAATATTTTGTATCCCATGAAGTATATTCCCGTAGGATAACTTTCTACATTCACGCGAATGAAGCCCCTGGCAGCAACTAGTCTCAATCATAATAAATGTATAGTGAAACCTTTTTTATTTTCAATTACACGAGTAACTACTACCAAATGCTCTTCTTTTTAAATAACTAGCTTGTCTGCTGCCTGCAACATATTAGTTTAATAATATAGATTTTAATAACCAAAGTTACTTTTAGACTTGTTATAAGCAGGGGTCGGAATTAGGTAGAGTTATTTAGGTACTTGCATTGAAATGTTGATATAAATATGGATCTTCCCGGGATTTCTAGTAAAAAATCCCACGTGGCCATCAATATTACAAATAAATAATAATAAAAACCTCAGAGACAGATAAGACAAATAAAACAAAGATGTTTAACATACAATTTTTATTAGTATTTATTCATTGAAAAAGATCTCTCTAAATTAACTGAGGTGAGGTTAACTTCATACACTTCCTCCTCCTCGTCATTAAAGCAAGAAGAAATTTAGTATCATAAAACATTCTGCTCTTTAAAATTAATGTCGGGATTTGAGGCTTATCCACTTTATTCTTTCGCTGTATGAAATCGGTGTAAGTACATGTTTAACTCTACCTAATTCCGACCTCTGCTAACCATGACTGGAACTCTGATAGCCGTGTATTCAAATGTGGGTTGTTTTACAGGACCCGCCCAGAATAATACTTTTAATTTCAATTTTACATCTTACCAGAATAAGTTTAGGATTACAGATAAAAAAGAAACATTCCATAACATGTTTCTCATCCCTTAAATACTTGAAAACAAAATATCTTTCTCAAAATGAGCTCACAGTGAACATGAAATCCTGCACTTAAAGCTATTATCTTAATGTAGGATAGTTTTAAGCACACCGGCACTCTCGAGACACGAGATCTCCGCTCACATTAAAGAAATTAAATATTACTTTCAAACAATATCTTAAAGCATTGTTTTGTGTACTTTTGAGTATCTGAGTGAGACCAAATATCTTTTGTATGTTAAAGCTGTATCGATCATAATAAAAGGTGCGTAATTCATTAAATCCCAAACGAACGCCGGCGTTCGCTCGTTCACTGTCTTTCTATTGTGTCTCTAATTACACTACTCAAAAGGACTACTGTCTTTGTAATAGGAAAGATCTTAGACAGATGATAATCATGATGATGATTGTATAATTATGTATTTTTATTTATTTATTTAATTGTTTATGCACACAAAAGTACAGAGGCGAACTTAATGCCTTAATGCATTATTATTTTAATTATTTTGTGTAATTAATATTTTTTATGATTTTTGTATACTGACCGCCCCAAATCTATCTCCTTTCATTCAGTCCATCCTAAGGTTGTCTGTTAGAGATTACCTTGTGCGATAAGAACACCCATAGTACACTTAATTTTGTAAATGTTTATCCTGTCCATATTATGAGGTTTTATTAATTTCTTTTAATTTAATTGACAATTGCGCTAAAGGTTCTTTTATTTCAAAAGTGAGCATTAAGATTATTTTTATAAAATGGAGGATAATGTTTGTATTATCTATTATTATATAAATATGATGTTTCCCAATTAGGTTTTCTTTATGTGGGAAATTATCCAATGACTTCTCTCGCTCTTGAGTGGAGCGCGTAATCGTGTCAAACTTTTATTGACTATCACCCACTTCTATGTTCCTTCTTCCCGCCGTCTCCTTCGCTAGCACCACTGCTTCGCAGAAGAAAGCAACCGCCTGCCACTCCTCCTTGCTCCGAACCATGGCCTGTAACAAAACCCGGCGCATTTTCCACTTAGGTAAATGCTTTTTCAAGGTAAATATTGTAAGAAAAATTTGGAAGCGATAGGTTGTACCAATGCAATGCGTAGCTGGTTTGCTACGACGGACAACGCCGATGTAGCTCTCGTAACGCTAAAATCATGGCCGCTGCTACGAACTATGTAGTATTTAGCGGCGTAGCATTGTACTCGTGCGTGTGTTTTTTTTTTGAGACTAATCTACTAGTACTGCAACTAACTACTCCCCGTTGACAGTCATAAAACAACAGTAAAGGAGTAAAAGAAACATAATTTCTACTTCCTTTTTTATCAAGAAGGCGACGGAACAAAGTTAGGCCAATAGACACAAAGGGACATTCACAACTGTGGTGAGCCTAGTTGCTAGCACTCGAGTAATTTCACCTTGACATAGTCTGTTTCAGTCAGGTCGTTGATTCTTCTTTGGAAGAAATCTTATGTAACGTCAGCTGGAAATCCTAAAATCGAGTTTAGTAGGTATTTTTTTTAAGATGGGAAATCAATGACTTCTCCTGTTCTAGAGCGGGGTGGGAGGGCCCGGGCGTGCAAAATTTTGCTGACTAAATCACACTTATGTTCCTTCTATGCCTTTTACGACCACGGGTTTCACTTTCGGAAGTCAACCCATGGTCTCAGTAGGCTTCGGCCCTGCTGGGCCCCTACGGTTTTGCCAACATCTCTCAACTGGAAGCCGACCCTAAGCTAGTTAGGAAAAGGCTAGATGATGATGCTGTGTATTGTAAACTGATTTTCTTTGTGTGTTTTAGCTAAGTTCAAAATTCATTTCATTATGCGTACAGCTAAGGAGTGAAATTCCCTGCTAGATTCTGTGTTTTCTGATAACTATAACCTAGGGATCTTTAAGTAAAGAGTGAAAAGGTACTTCTAGGCAAGCGTGCTCCATCGTTGGCCACATCATCGCTTATCATTTTTTTTTTCAGGTGGGAAATCATCCAATGACTTCTTTCGCAATTTTGTGTCAGACTTTTACTGAATAAATCCCACCCATATGTTCCTTCTTTGCCTTGCGTTCCAGTCCGCGATGTCACGTGAGATAGTGATCAACGCGAGCCTGCAATAAAAAAAAAACTGGGCAAGTGCGAGTTAGACTCGTGCACTAAGTTTTGCGTGCAAACCTACCTTTGAAAACAGTTGAACTCCCAAACGGAGTTACGAAGATTTTTCAGAATAGCAAAAAAGTTATTTTTTTGTGACGTAACTACAAATTAACAGTTTTCAGATTTTTTTTCTATATTTTTGCTATGAGATCTTGATTCATGCCAAATTTCAGGATTTTAGGTTAACGGGAAGTACCCTATGAATTTTGATCCCCTTGAGAGTGTCGAAATACACGTTTTTTGCGACATAAACGGCCGTATCTTGTGTTTTCGTTAACTCCGAAGTTTGATTTTCTCACAGCTTTAAGAGACCACAGACTTAGTATTACTTAAATGGTTTTAATTTGAACTCGTTACCTCCACGCGTTCCCGGATAAAAGGTCTTGAGAGACTGACGGACAACAAAGTGATCTTATAAGGATTTATCGTGTTTTCCTTTTGAGGTACAGGACCCTAAAAACAGATTATTATTATTAAAAAACCAGCACATCACTGTATTTATACCTGTTTCATTAAAAAATGCCTTTTGATTTGTTAATAAGATAATTCTAATCGGCTTGTTCAAATCGTTTTTATACTGTGTGTTGTCTTTTATTTGTATGTTAACAAGCGTAGGGTTTATCCTACCAAAATAAACAACAGGTTACATACAATAACAAGAGATTGTGTTTTGCGTGGGGCAGGTGTAGACAATACTGTCATTGTTCCGTCCTTACACTGACATAATTTATTTAGTACATAGTAATAGAAAAAACAAAGACTAATTCAGAATATTATAAGTGTCGTTGTAATAAGTTTGATTTTGAGCTGAGAATTTTTATGTTACCCTCATTTTATTTTTGTTAAAATATTGTGAGTATAACTATAGTGAATTTTTGAACCAGCCTCCATACACCTAAATCCAATGATATTATATTATTAATTAGAATATCATTGCCTAAATCTAAATTGTTTAATGTTTTTTTTTATGCTTGATAGGTTCGCGCTTGACCGCCATCTCACCAGATAGAAAGCGACGATGCGGTCGACGATGGAACGCGCTTACCTAGAAGTAACCTATTCACTCTTGACTTAAAGATTTTCGGGTTGTAGCTATCAGGAAACACACATTCCACATTTTGATGTAATTGTTTTTAAACTATACATATACTATTTGATGTACTGACTAAGTATGATTATTTAAATCATCGCTTATTCCATGTTCACGATATCATGAATAAAACATATTTGATCTTAAACCATCAACAGTACAGCTCATTATTTATTCACAGCCATGGGAGAATTTCCCATCGAATTCCCATAGTCGTTTGCTCCTCTAAGACATTCCACGTCGTGTTATGGTGTCAAATATGGAGATATTAGGACCCCACCTGCCGGCTTGACGTTCATGGGGGAAGAAAATTAATGGTGTTTTAAACACCATCCATCTTTAGATTTATGGAAGAATAAAGACGTGTTTTATTTTTTTGCTTTCGTAGAAATTTTGGAACATTAAAAGTTTATTAACGTGGGATATGTAAATAAGTGATTATTATGGAGATGTATGGGTATAAAGTGCACATAGGTTTTTTTTTATTGCGTTGTAAAATCATTTTATGACAAATCTCGCTCTTGGGCAGAGCGTGAGATAATGTCAGACTTTTACTGACTAAAAACACAGTCCTGTTCCTTCTTTGCCTTCGTCCCAGGGCCCCGCCAGCGTTTAGCTTTCACACTGCCCGTGGCCCCAGTAGGCTTCGACCCTGTTGGGCCCCTGCGATTTGCTGACATCTCCTTGAAGCGCGCGTGTAACAGTACACGCCGTCGACGAGTTGGGCTCGGTCCGGAAAAGCGTACATAGGTGCATCAAAAGAAAAAATATTTGAAAAATTCCATATTTCACAAACATTTAAGTTTCCAACAGCACTGATAAGGCTGATACGTAGCACACTTAAGGCATATAGCGTCACTAATGACCTTGAGTATCGAGGCGGAGTTAAATCCACTCACTATACCTGCAAGTCTCGCATACCCTTTCTTTTTGTTTTGGGGGGGGGGGGAACCTTAAAAAGGCGCCAGGACTTTTGGGAAAAAGACCAGGGAGTGTTTGATTCTTACCTTACTAAAAATTACTCTGGTGATCAGCATTAGCACATGGAAGGGGGCCCCGTGACCTCTTAAAAGACCACCCCGGTATCTTTTGTGCAACATCTATTAGGGTACCTACCTGTAGAGACTGTAAACGGGTCTACCGGCAGCACATGATCACTGTGTCATCATCGTTCCTGAGGTCACTCGGTGGGTGGACAGAGTCCCCACTCTGAGAGCCTGTGACTCCGTAGTCCAGCTAACCTTAAACGTTGCAGGCGGTTTTAGGCGTTTTAAACATCGAGGCGGTTGGCTCTCAGGCTTTCTTTACCGGGGTAAAGAAAGCCTGAGAGCCAACCGCCTCGTCCTTATTTTTATTTTTTACCGCGCATACTGTCTCAATACGATGATCGAAGATTATGCAGGGAAGCAGAGAAGTGGCCTAGAGCTACTCGGTGGCTTGGCCTGGCTTGGCTTTTCAAATCGGTGGCAAAAATAAAAATCGTAAAAAAAATCATAATAGAATTTAAATCTTTAATTTCAGACTAAATTATACGTAGAGAGTAAATACTTGACTAAAGCGTTGTGTGTACCATAGGCACAATTTGACACATATTTGTGGCATAATCAGTAACTTCCACTATTGATATTTTATTAGATCTGGTAGGTCAGGAACCATGATCCCCAGCCCGACCACAATCGTATTCTTATTACTCAAAAAGTACAAGACACAAATTCCTGGGATAAGTGGCACAATAAAACACAATTAAAGTAACCATTTTGTGCCATAGTAAAATCTTCGTTCCATGTCGTGGTCGGATCAGGAATCACAACACACTGTTAGTGGTTAAGACCCAAGTGGTGAGTCCATTTGGGTCTAAACCACTAAAAGCACGACAATTCAATACACATACATAGCATAGCATATAGCATATTCAGCCTTATAATGTTCCCACTGCTGGGACTCAGCCTCCTCTCTAGGAGGGAATGGGCCGTAATCCACCACGCGGGCCCAGTGCGGGTTGGTGGATGTCACATGTCTTCGAATTTTTGGTTCTAGGACATGCCGGTTTCCTCACGATGTTTTCCTTCACCGTTTTGAGAACAGTGGTGATGAAATAAATTACACAAAGTAATGCGCTTGGCTGGGTTTGAACCGGCGACCTGCAACTCGTAAGTCGGGGCCGTTACCACTTGGGCACCACTGCTGGCGTTATTATGCTTGGACAAACATAATATGTCAAAATAGATTCCTATGTACTAACACACTTTTCTCTCACAAAACAAAAAACAAACGAAGCAAAACTCCACAAACATATGGTAAGACCAATAATAATTACGCTAAGCTTCCTAAGCAAGCATTATCTCCAAAGATATCCTTCAAGCCTAAACTGACGGAGGAGGTAATCAGAGGACGGCTTCGAATGAAAGCGAAGCATTAAGGAAAAATATTGTTTCCGAAGAGGCTCTATCGATTACGACTTTCCGTTTAAGAGGGAGCTATAATAATAGAACTATTTAATGGTAGTTAGTGTCTTTTGTGAGTGCAATAGATTTTAGTTTGCTCTTATATAGTGACCTTGTTTCTATCCGTGACTTCGTCGGCGGGCAAGCAATATCAATGACGTATACCTACGACTTTCTCCTAACAAAAGAACTCTGTGTTCTTGATTTAATAGCTTTCGTTTTGGAAATTTTGTCTTGGAGCCGCCCTGAGAAGAAAAGTTGTTCATGAGATAACTTGACTCCGCCATCTCCTTTCTACCATCGGACAACCCGAAGAACAGCAAGTATCCACCCTTTCGTTGTTGTAACTTTAAAGGTCCGGACTAAGCGTTTCGCTTCAACGTTTATACCGCGTACATCGAAGGACTGGAACAATTTGCTGCGGTCTTCCCGTCCAACTATAATTTAGGTGTATTCAAGGTCAGAGTGGCGAATGAATAGGCTCTTAATAAACTAGTGTGCCTGACCATCAATGAGTGCATCTCCGCTTACCATCAGGTGGGATCGCAGTCAAGCACTGGTTTATATCAATTAAAAAAAAAAAAAGATAAAATTTCCCACGTAAGAGTGATTGAAACAAAAATAGAACATCTCATTCATTAGCAGTTTTAAGTCCGTATACATCATCAATATTGCATACCGCTTGAGATACATTGTTTCCACGGTAGAACTCATATTACAAAATATTGTGAGCTTTCTTAGATTTCATTCAAAAATCGTTATAAGTACTGCAATATTACAGAAAATACAAAACACAAAGAAACCAATAAATACCTAATTTCAAAAAAAGAATATCGTACCTTGAATATAAAATTTATTTGAACTTATAATTCCAAGTCAATCCAAAGATATAACACTTCAAAGCAACCCGTTTCAAAATACGGCAATTTCATACGTACTTTTATTTTACAGCAACAAATCTAAGACTCAGCTATCGCATCACTCACCTAAGCTAATCCATTACTTGCAACACAAAACTTCAACAGCTAATACAAATCATACTGGCCGCACACAATACACAGAATATAAGATAAATTCTAGAAGTGGCGTGCACTTTACACGAAGAAGTTTCCAGTATAGAGCACAGAATCACCGCGCCGTCAACGAACGGAGATAAATAATATTCACGGCTGCACAGACATGCAATGAAAGTGCTCGTGGTTATGCATCAGCTGCTCCGGTTGGTCTTTAAATAAGTCTAATACTAAGTCTATGGATGGTGGCCATTAATTTTTAGGTTCCCGTACATCAAAAGGAAAAAACGGATCACTTTGTTGTCCGTCCGTCTGCCTGTCTTTCTGTCTGTCAAGACCCTTTATCTCGAGTACGCATGGAAGTATCGAGTTGAAATTAAAACTCAGGTCTATAGTCCCTTAAATCTGTGAAAAAACCAAACTTGTAAGTTAACGAAAAAAAAGATACTGCCGTTAATGTCGCAAAAAACGTATATTTCGACACTATCAGGAGACACGTTGACCTAAAACTCTAACTCTAAAATTTTTGATGAAGCAAGGTTTTATAGCACAAATATAGGAATAAATCGGAAAACTCAAAATTTGTAGTTACGTCAAAAAAAAACTTATTTCTATTCAGAAATATCTTCGAGACTCGATTCGGGAATTGAACTATTTACATAATTTAGTTTGTACGAACCTCTCTGTCCGACTCACATTTGCCTAGTTTTTTTTCATTGTTGGTAAGTTAGCGTTTGACCATTATGTAACCTAATGGTAAGCGATGATATGGTTGACGATGGAGCACGTTTACCTAGAAGTAACCTATGCACTCTTTACTTAGAGACTCCCAGGCTGCAGGTATCAGGAAACACAGACTCCGAACCAAAATTATTAGATTTTTTAAAGAGTAATCATGGAGTTTTATGTCGGTTCTTCTCCATAGGAAAGATTTGTGATTATATCGGTTTAAATTTTTGATATCGGTAGTATCGTTACGGGTAAACAGAAGCCAGACAATTAAGCACTTGTCTTGACCCCCATTCAGAGAGAGGTCAGTACCCCTAATGTGTTAACCAGTTACTGGGTTGCTGGTAAGTACTCAGTTGCATCAGGTTAGATTGAAAGCTCACTAACACGCTTAGTTGCAATCGAAACTTTTGACAATGTCGCGTCTAGTAATTGCCGTCAAAGCGTTTTGCTGCTCTGTGGTCGGAAACTACTTCATTGTGAGAAGAGCGCGAAATATCTTTAAACGGAGTCTTCGAACGGATGCGTGGCTTGATTGCGCGGTCGTCAGGGGTGGCCACGACTGAGCGTTGATTCGTGCCGGTAGTTCTTCTAAAACTGATCGTTGTGTGTGACTTTGAGCTGTATGAGCGTGTAAATTGTTCTAGTTGGAAAAGTTGTAGGTGGATTGGCAGAAAATGAATGAATGATGAATAGCTGAATTCTGCGTGTAGGAATTGTAGTGTATTGTTTTTTTTTTTTCGGTGTGTAAATCGTCCTATGACAAATCTCGCTCTTGGGCGGAGCGGGAGATAGTGTCAGACTTTTACTGACTAAAAACCCACTCTTGTTTCTTCGTTGCCTTTCGTACCAGGGCCGAGTCCTCCTTTCAGAATCAGACCCTTGGCCCCTACAGTTGCTGACATCTCCTTGGCGCGCGTGGAACAGTACACACCGTCGACGACTTGGGCTCGGTCCGGACGGTTAACGGACGGTCGGACGGCGGGCTACCCATTGCTCGCCGTCCGCAAGCCCGCGCCTACGGTGGCCGGTAATTGGGATCGGAATCCCGGCGGCGGTTGGGGCGTGAGGACCGTTGCCTCACGCGATCGGCCGCCTTCTTTGCTAGCATTACTGCTTCGCAGAAGGAGGCGACCGCCTGCCACTCCTCCTCGCTCCGGATCATGGTCTGTGCCAAGGCCCGGCCCGAGAAATCGCCGCCGTAGTGTATTGGTTGTGTTGGTGTTTCAAGCGCCAGTGACATTATGCATTTGACACCAGCCTGTCAGTCGCCATTTGACGATCGACCGCAGCAGATGTTTGGTGCGTAAAATACTACAATAAGTATTACAATACAGGTATTGTACATTAAGTGTATAAAATTGGTTAAAAATAGTTAATAATTACTTTTGATATGTACTGCTAGCTATTACAATTGCAATAAAATTATGGAGTTCAGAAAAAAAATTGAATTTGAGATGACACCACTAAAAGCTGAATGATAAATGACTTAAAGCTTTTTGTATATTTTATTTTTGTACAATAAAAAATAATATTGAACTAAGATCTAATCACTTAAGATGCATAAAACAGACAGTCAGTGCTGGCATGCGCAACCACGCCATCTTATAGTTCTTCAATTCTAACGACATTTTGGGTCTACATAAAATGCGGGAGCATGTGTACAGCTAAGGAGTTAAATTCCCTGTCAGTCTAAGTTTCATGATAGCTACAATTTCGAAGTCTTTAAGGCTAGAGTTAATAATTTAGGTACTTCGAGGCAAGAGTGTATCTATCGTCGACCACTTCGATGCTACCATTATGTGAGGTAGTGGTCAAACGCGAACCTATCTATAATAAAACAAAAACATGCTACATATATTGTAATTCTAAAAAAAACTACAAAGATAATATTTCATAAGCTCCAAAAATATTACGGAAGCCGTCCAAAATTCCATATTTGACCAGCCCTGAGGTCCGCGTTCCGCATTCGCCGCCATTGTTCAAATTCCTTTTCAGCCACTGAAAGAACCTTTATCTGGCGTCTTCTGAAAATTCTGCGAGCGACACAGTTTCAGCCTGACGAGATTCTTTGTTGATTGGTATGATGCGATTGTGAGTTTAATTATTATACTCGTTCATTGTTTTGTTTCGAAGCTCGTCGGTCATTGTTTATTTCTGTCAGTGAAAAGTTTTGTGTTGCAGTTCGATAGAATTTAGATTAAGACTGGAGTTGGTTTTAGATTTCGATGAAACGACAGACTTATGCGATACGTTCTACCGATCTTATACAAAGGTAGCAGACTCGGCGAACTTCGTACCGCCTAATAATGTGATAAATGAAGGACCGCTCGACCGATTTTGTGCAAACTTCACATAAACCATCTACTAAATAGTTCGAACAAAGCCTAAACATTTGGTTTGGATAGGTGAGCCCGTACTTGAGTTATAAAATTACAATGAAAAGTGGCATTGATTTTTATATATATATATAGATAATGATGCTATAAGCTACTGACAGTAAAGGATTATCATTGATCGACCATCAAGAACCCTACCATGTCTTAATCATTATAATTTTGGTATGTGAAAGAGACGGGGCTATTCAGAGCGTAGAGTACTGTCCCTTTCTAACACAGGGTTCATGATGATTTTTAAATATGCGTGTGAAACGCAAAAGCACCTGAAGGAACACAAGTAGATTTTAATAAGTAAAAAGTTTGACACCCCCTTTTGCTCTACAGATCCAATTAATTATATTTCTAGGCTAATGACTAATTTTTATTCCGATGAACGCATAGTCTCAGTGGAGTAAACCATGACAGCCGCAGGGAAAATTATAAAATTTAATATGAAAGTCATAATATTTTGTACGGCGGCCGCTGCCGGTAAGTAAGTTGGTCCTACATACACCTGTTTTTCTAGAGAAAATATCAGAAGGAAACTTTTTTATTTATCACTGAGCTATTTACATAAGCACCTAGGTATTACGAGAAATTGCCCAGAAAACGCGCGCCATAACGTTTCGTTACGGAAAAGTACGGACGCAATCATTTATGTAACAGTGTTCTTAAAATGAACCAAATACTGGCCTATTTTACGTAAGAAAAGTTTACGACGCTGCCTTAATTTAGAAAAAAAGTTCCTGTAAATTCAGTTAATTAGAAATTTTGCATAAAACATAACAATAATAATTATAATCGTCACGTAAACTTAATAAATAATTCCTTTAAAACACACATCGACCTTCCTAATTAGATCTCATTTAAATAAATAAGCAATAAAGCCCGCCATTTTGTTTGGGCGCCATCTTGGAAAGCAATGTGACATTCCTGGTTATACGAGGGTCAAATTTTATGTGCAATCCCGCCAATTTAAGATAATGTTGTATTAAATTAAAAGATATAAAGTAGTCGCCGAATTCGTTTAGGAGTATTGTTTTATTTTGTGTTTATTTCTGTGCCAGCAGAGGATTTTAGCATACAATGAATTTAAATACCGAGTATCTTACCTAAGTAATAGTAAATACGAATGATTTTGACTAGCTAGACTAAACAAACTTGAATAATTTGCATGAACTATTCTAGAAAATGATTTGTTAATTTTAAATATTTATTTGGAGCACTTTTTACCATTTTCTGATGTTGATAATAATGAATGATACATTCGTACAAGTAGCTTCTCAATAAACGGCTATTAAAATATTTCTTAATTAGAACTCACAGCTTAAGGGTGCACTAATCGAGCTGTTGAATTGTTCAAACGAGTTACCTCGGCCTTGGAACGCAAAACGTAACTGAAAGAATAGGATTTTGTATAGTAAAAGTCTGCGTGAGCTTTTTGCGGATTGAACTAAAGCTAAGATTCTGATATATTTATTTATTTGGCACACCAACAATTTATTTTATTTATTTACAAGCACTTGTACAACGTTACAAAGGATGTCCAAGGCGTTGTACAGTAGAAACTTACAAACTAATAAAAAAATACATTTAATAAAAACAATAATAACCTAATAACAATTGACTACACTCAGACAAAGATATGAGATACATTAACTAAACTTATAGACTAGTGTATCAATTCCTGAAAAGCATACATGTAACCATTCCCAGCAGCAAGATTGAGTCGGCGACTAGGGCACCCTTAAATACATAAAATCTTCCAAGTGTTTGTACTCAAAATCTTAATTAATTTTAACTATTTGCTTTAAAATTAAATCCTACTACAACAAATGCGCTTGTTTCTCAAGATTCAAAGTTAATCTTGGAGATGTACTTAAACAAACTGAATGAGAACATACATTTCCTAAACACATTCCTGATTCCTGCAGGCTTAGATAGATCACTTTACTGTTAGCGTTATCGCCAAACGCTAAGTACGAAATGTATGATAATGACATTACCTGCGGAGATGTCACGTGACGTAACAGGAAGTCATATGACGTTTGTACACGCTAAGAAATTTCACCGTGTCTGCGGCAGATAGGACCTATTCATCAAGTACACGATAAGAATATTGTCGCATCAAGCACGAAAATTTATGGTGGCACCTCTTCACTTACCCCGCCCCTCTACCATACCACAGCCACTTCACGCGTCGTGTCTAGCGCAGACAAGATTTTTTCTTGGCCAGCGCCAAAGCAGTGTACACAGTTCGTGTGTTAATACGACAAGAATTCTTGCATAGGCCCGGCGACTTATCTTAACGTGTACAAACAGCTTAAGCCTGAAGTAGTCATTATTATATTGGGATCTAAGAAACTGGGTGGTTTCGTACGCATTCGTATTATACAGAAAGCTTTTACTTGGAAAGTGAATTAATAGTGTTAGATATCAGATAAGGACTTGCAGAGGTTAAGCGTTTGTTTGTAGGAACAAACTCTTGAATTACATTTTTTTTTTCTAATTTGCCGCACCCTATGAATTATTATTATTATTATTTATCGTTTATTTCAGGCAATTAACCCATAGTAATATTATAGAATTAAATCAATTTTTTATAACATAATAAATACATTAGATTATATAAATTAGTCCTGTATCATAGTATCGTTCTCCAACATAAAAACAAAAATATACAAGACACTCAGATCCGAAACAACTATATGTAGGCCATTCAAATATACTCTTTCAGAAATAGAACTCGCAATATGCAGCTTAGCAGCCAATTGCTCAATCACTGCGCCAACCTTGATGTTAAACGTAATATTAGGTTAGCTAGCTTCTGCCCGCGACTTCGTCCGCGTAGAAGTCAAAAATGGTTTTAATTAGGTTTTTTGAGATACGAAAATATGAAATATTATTAATTATCTTCGTCGTGTGTCCATTGAATTGTATGGCGAACGATATTGTATCTTAAGATAAAATATTATAGTATCTTAGCCGTGTGCAGTGTGTAGTGAACTCCACTGCGGGTGACGTAACCTATGACAAATTTATTAATTGCTGTTGGTACAGTAACCGGGTCTAGGTATCGAACCGAAGAATTAAGTTTGTTTTTTATTGTATATACTTTTCCGGAATAAAAAGTACCCAGTGATGTGCCCAGGATATTAAAGAATAATTATACCAAGTTTCATCGTAATCGAACCAGTAGTTTTTGCGTGATGCCTGAACAGACAGACAGACAACCAGACAGACAGACAAAAATTTTTGAATCACAAGTTTGGGTTCGGTGTCGGTCTAGTAACACCCCCTGCCATTTATTTTTTTCAATGTACAGAATTTTCACTTCTACAGATTTATTATAAGTATAGATATTTCGATTTAGCTACAATTGATTGTAATGCCTCACATGTTACTAGTTTTGATGCTGAATGTCATATAGCTGGCATGAGCTACAAATAAAGATATAATCAGATCTTCCTAGCTATATACCCAAAAGTTACGTAAGTATAAGGTAATCTGTGCCAAAGGAAGATCGCTTTGCTCGAGTGGCGAGGCAAGATCGCAATAGATACAAGACGCTGTATAACTCTGTTGGCAGCTGCTTGTGGAAATGTCACATTGATATTTGCCAAGACAAAGCATTTTTATGATTTGAATTTATTTCATTCAGAAAATATAGTTAAACACTAACTTTTGCCTCTGGTTTTTTGGGTTCCGTACCACAAAAGGAAAAAACGGATCCCATATAGGATCACTTTGTTATCTGTCTGTCTATCGAGTTGAAATTATACTATATATTCAAGTCTGCGGACTCTTGAAGCTGTAAAAAAATCAAACTTGTAAATTAACGTGAAACAAAGATACTTCGGTTTATGTGGCAAAAAAGTACATTTTGACACTCGCGAGGAAATCAAAATTCATAGGGTACCTACTTCCCGTTGACCCAGAATTTGACATAAAACAAGGTCTTATAGCACAAGTATAGGAATAAATCTGAAAACTGTAAAATTGTTGTTATGTCACAATTTTTCTTTTTCAATTTTTTTTCCGAGACTCTATTTCGTAATTGAACTATTTACATAGGTAAGTTCGTACGGAACCCTCAGGGCGCGAGCACGACTCGCATTTACCCAGTTTTTTCACTTTAAATTCACATAGTTCTACTTTTTAGTTTTCCGTACAAAATAATAGAATATAGCATAATCAGCCTTTCAATGTTCCCACTGTTGGGACTCAGGCCTCCTCTATAGGAAGCCTGAGTCAAAAGTGAGAGACAAAGTGTAGCGCCTGGCTGAGTTTGAAACCGCAATCAATCATGACAATTTGTAAGTCGGGGCCGTTACCACTCGGCCACCACTGCTCTTTAGGGGTTTCGTACGCATAAGATAAAATCGGAACCATATTACTAAGACTCCGTCTGTCCATATATCTGTTACCAGGCTGTATCTCATGAACCGTGATAGCTAGCCAGTTGAAATTTTTATAGATAATGTATTTTTGTTCCCGCTATAACAAAAAATACTAAACACAGAATAAAATAATTATTTAAGTCAGGCTTCCATACAACAAACGTGTTCTTTTTTCTATTTTTGCTTAGTAGTAATAATATTGTTATAATATAGTGTCTAATTCTGTATAGATGATGTTACGTAACCTGTCGTATGTGAGTCCAACTCACACTTGGCCGGTTTTTATAATAAAACGACGAATTTTAATACAAACATGCAACCCCTTTTTTACCCCCTTAAGGGTTGAATTTACAAAAAATTCCCTCGGGCGCCCCGGGGTATTATTATTACGTAATTGCGCGTTTTTACATAAATCACCAAAAATTAAAAAATGACAAAAAATAACTTTTTCGGGGATTCTACGAAAAACAAAGATATAAAAACCAAAATATTCAGCTAAAAAAAAATCGTACAAACGTGTGTACAAAACGAAAATTAAGCTTTTTCAAGGTCATTCAAGTTGTATAGACGTATGTACCATTTGTAAAAAAAAAAAACAGCTTTCTATGTACAATTTATTTTATTTATTTTATTTATTAAACTTCATGCAACATAAAGTACAAAGGCGGACTTAATGCCTTAGGCATTCTCTACCAGTCAACCTAGGGTGGTGAAGAGACAATATGGTAGGTGCATAAAAAGAAAATTTTACACGAAAAACAAGAGCATAAAAAAAATATATATACATATAATTAAAATGCACATACATATATATTTAATATAATATATATACATATATATTAATATAAAGTAACGAAAGAAGTTTTGAGACGATTCTGCTATTGATGGAGCAAATGATTCCGCACCTTCCGCTTAAATGCATATCGACTTTCGGCCGTCCTGATATCGAGAGGAAGCGCATTCCACAGAAGGATGGACTGTATATAGAAGGAAGAATGGACAAAATCAGAAGTATGAGAAGGACAGAGCAGAAGGAGATTGTTAGAAGAACGCAGATTTCTTGCGTGTGAAGAGCATAGGTATTGAAAGTGACTAATGAGATAGGATGGGGGCGTGGGAGAGTTGAGTAGAGAGAAAAGTGTAGTCAAAGCGCGCAAAGTTCTTCTCTGGCGAATTGGCAACCATTTGAGCTCAGACCTGAAGTTCGACACATGGTCATATTTTCTCAAATTAAATATAAATCGGATGCAGTTATTAAGGAGTCTATCGAGCTTATCCAGTAAGACCGAGTTCAGGTCAAAGTAACACACGTCACCATAGTCTATAATAGGGAAAATCAAAGTCTGCACAAGCATTGTCTTCGTCTTTGCAGGTAAAAAGTTTCTCAGACGATACAGACACCGCAAAGTGCCGTTGACTTTTTGGCAGACACTAGCAACTTGACTTTGCCAGCCAAGCGTCGAGTCTAGTTGCAAACCGAGATCCTTTACACTAGGGCTGATAGGAATAACGGCGCCATTAAAAACAATAGGAGGAAGAGAGCTAACCGCTACTCTACCCATCATGCGTGAGCTACCAATAACAATGGCCTGACATTTTGAGGGGTTTACAGACACCCCAAACCTATCAGACCAGCTACTGATAGCTTCCAGATCCCGGTTTATATCCTCTATAGCGTCTGACAAACCTTCCACCCGCGCAGACGTATACAACTGAAGATCATCAGCATAAAGATGATACGAACACCGAAGACAGTGAGTAATAAAATTTATGAAGATGGAAAATAACAATGGAGAAAGAATACCGCCTTGTGGAACTCCAGCATCCAGATCACGCCAACTCGACGAGCTCTCATCAACACGAACTGACTGCCGGCGTCCCCGAAGATAGGATGAGAACCATTCCAGCGCCTCGGGAGAAACCATTAGATGGGAAAGGATCGATAGGAGTATATCGTGACTGACAGCGTTAAAGGCATTGGAGAAATCAATCAGTACCAACACAGAAACCTTGGTATCTTCCATTGCCTCTCTAACGTCGCCAGTCACTTTAAGAAGAGCAGAGGTTGTACTGTGCCCAGGTCTAAATCCAGATTGGAAGGAGCTTACGAGGTTGTGTCGGTGAACAAACCCCGTAAACTGCTTATGTACGCAGGCCTCGAGCACTTTAGACAGGAAAGGGAGAATGGAAATTGGACGAAAATGATTAGGCAGGGAGGGATTTGAGATTTTAGGGAGTGGCCGGACATAGGCCATGCGCCACAGGGATGGAAATTGTCCAGAATCAAGAGAAAAGTTTATTATGTGAGTAATCGGAGGGAGAAGATAGTCGAGGATCAGGGTGACCATATAACGACTAATGTCGTCATGGCCTACAGCCTTGGATTTTATAGACAGGATAATCTTTTTGATTTCATCCAAGGTGGCTGGAGAAAAGCAAAACGGTTCTATGTTTGGATTAGGTAGGCCAGAAATGAAATCCACCGTCTGAGATAACATTTGTGTACCCAAATGACAAGTGGTTGTGAAGTGACGGTTGATATCATCCAGGCCAATGGTTTTAGGGAAATCCACATGACGTGCCCTACCGATGCCAAGAGTTCCTAAGAATTTCCAGATATCAGCAGGAGAAGAAGACGAAATGTTATTAAGAATGTGGCGGCGTTTGGCGTTTCGTATCACCTGATTACACCGATTTCTTGCAGTTTTGAAGAGGTTCTTATTATGTTCACAGCGATCCCTTCTATATTTTCTAAATGCCCTATCCCGACACTTCATCGCAATACGAACCCCTGCCGTCATCCAGGGAGCAGGAGGACGCCTAAGTTTAACCCTCTTTACAGGCGCATGTTTGTCGTAAAGAGCTAAGACTGTTTCATTAAATATGCGCAGTTTATCGTCTACGGTTAATGCTGCTCCTAGGCGTCCCCAGTCCAGTTCCGACGCATCCTCACGTAGCCTTTCAACATCCATACGGGCAAAACAACGCCTGTGCAGAATTCTAGGGAAAGGTTTAGGTGGTTTTAGGACATACGAAAGGAAAATTAGGTCATGATGGGAAAAGCCAGGGGCAGGATACTGACCATGAGAGGAAACAAGGGAGGGATTGGACGTTAGGATCAAATCGAGCCACGTGTCATCGCCAGAAGCATTAAGATGAGTGGGCTGCAGTGGAAGAACCTGAAGACTTACGGACTCAATTATGTGAAGTAGTTTACGGGAACGAGGAGTTGGGAGATTAAGGTCGGTGTTGAAATCGCCCATGATGACGCAATGTACATACTCTGACCCGACAGACTCCAGAGCCAGTTCAAGGTTGGAAAAGTAGTCCACCGTGGGTGGACAGTAGACAACACCGATTAGGGTCTTGACTCCTTTGACATAGATCTCCAGAAAAAGATATTCAGCGGAGGCACTGTAAGTTGAGGGAGAAGAGGCAACGATTTTGAAAGGGAAGTCACTACGGAGATAGATGGCGACACCGCCACCTCCCTTTCCAGTTCTATCGTTACGGATTAAAATGAAACCGGGAAGTGAGTAGGAAGTAGATAGCAGATGAGGTTTAAGCCAACTCTCAGAAATCAGAACGGCGTGGACATCGGCATCCGAAAAGGTATCGAGCAGATCACTATAGTGACTTGGCACACTCTGGGCGTTTATGTGGCAAACGTTAAACAAGTGTTTACCCTGCTGATTAAAACTCTGACGCACACAATCACCAAGGGTGCCAGGCAAAGAAGTAAAACTTACATCAGCGGAAGAGTTTACAGAATCAATTGCGGAGTGAAACGAATCATTATCAGATATCATAAAATATATAAATACTAACAAATACTTAAACAACTAAATTAAAACTTAGTCTTTTGGTGCAACACCACTATCTGTGCACCACCCGCCAGTAACACCAGTAGAACACATAACAAATTAAAGGACACAACATAACAGACAAAAAACCAATATTATAGCAAGCAAATAAGGAACAATATTAGATACGCGAGAAACAAAACAAAATGTGATTATAAAATTACGTTAGAAAAAACGAAACGTAATTTGCGTGCAATGAAATGAAACGTCACAACAACATTTTTGACATTGAAAGGTGACAATGACATCTGCTAAAATTTCAAAACAAACGAAATCAGTTCTTGAATTTGATAGAATAATAATGTTAAAGAAGGAAATATGAAGCGGGTATTTAACAAAAACAAACACTAAATAATAAGTTGAAGTATGACGAGCCACAAACATAAATAGATACATTGAGAATATGCCAAAAGTTATAGTTCAAGCAACATTTCAAGATTGCAACTAAGAAACGCAACTAATTCCTTCGCACTCCAATACCTGGTTTACTTCCAGTAGCCGCAACTGATTCCCCTGTCTTCTTGGGCTTTTTTTACAAGAGCTGTGCGTTGAAGAGTCAGTGAGTCAGGCCTTCTCTTTTTATTATTGATAGGCTCGTTTTTGACCACAATAATATGTCGACGATGGAGCACGCTTGCTTTGATGTAACTCTTGACTTAAAGGTTATATCAATACGATCCAAAAATAAATAACAAGTAGGCCACTTTCCACCAAAAATAGAATTTCACAATCCACCCTAATTAACATGTTATCACCCACACCGATTTATTTTTAGAAATATCGATAATTAGCCCAAAAAACAAAATGATATGACAAATAAGTTGGTGAAAAGTTGACCCTTATCACACGGCCGCTGTCATCCACATAATGCTTCGCGTAATCGAATTAATTACGGTAAATAAAGCCGGATATTCGCGGTGCGACGCGTGCGACAGAGAAATGCGACACGATCGCGAGTTACATTATTCATCACGCATTGTGGTATTGACAATTACTTGTATAGAGTAGGGTTCTATTCAGCCTGTATCGGTTTTCAATGCCTGTGAATGGAAACGTGTTCGGGGTTTTGTCTGGCAGGCTGAGGTCGTATGTTTTTATAGCATTGATCGTTAGGTAGCTAATGGTTGTATTCTTGAAACGTAAGTTTTTACCCATACTGTATCAAAAGGTCTTTGTAAGGTGGATCGTGTTTCATAATATCACAATTTTTTGTTGGTGAGTAACCTTCAAAATGCTTAAGATGTACCTACGTACGCTACTGCACATAAGCTTCTCAGCACGGTTAGCGCAGTGGTGGAGCATTTGACTCCTATGTTGCGTATCGCGGGTTCAATTCCCGCACGGAACAAATATTTCTAAGGCCTACAGATAGTTGTTCGGGGTCGAGTGCTTGAGTTTGCACATTTGTAAACGTACCGAAAATATAGTAGTAATTCTTAGTGTGACACAACGTTTGTGAAAGCACTGATTTCCACAAAAGATTTTTTTTTATTTCTTTTTTTTTTATTTTTTTATTTTTTCTTGATCAATCTTCAAGCACATCTATATATTATTATCACCATCACCAATCGATCCGGTTAAAAATTGCCTTCACACTTTTCTCCGCTCGTCAATCTCTTAAAAACGATTACTCTAAAAACAGTCAAAGCTTGGTTTTACTCTATATACAAAACCGTACTTAATTCTAAAGTAACTTTTCGTGTAACATTTGATAAATAGGCTTTTTTAATCCATATATATAGATACAATGTTGCTAGATCAATTACATGTTTAACCTGATCGATAGAAAAATCTTATAAAAAGTCTTTTCTGCTTTTAAAATGTCGCATGTTTCACAGCCACCTTTCAACAAAGACCTTGATTTCAGAGGGACTCATAAATCCTTTTACACCTAGGTAATAAAAGGTGGCAATAATTGGATTGTTTGGGAACAGAGTTATCTGTGAATTTAGATCTATTAGATTACGTCCTTTATTCTCTGAGACCTTATTGTCAGTGTCCTGAAGACGTTTGTCTGAATTGCCCGGTAGAAGAAAAAATATTTGAGTTGTGTGTCACGCTTTAGGATGACGTCAAGATATCTAAGGAAGGCACGTGTCTTATGCGGTAAGTGAACTATTTTTAACCACCTCTGAGTGTTGTAAAAGCGACGGTATTAGGCCAAGAAAATTAGATAGTTTTGTAACTAGAATGCAGTATTTGTGGCTGAAAAACCCCATTACTTTTTTTACTGTTGATAGCTTCGCGTTTCACCATTATCTAACCTGATGATAACCGATGATGTGGCCGACGATGGAGCACACTTGCCAGTAATCTATTCACTCTTGACTTAAAACCCTAGGCTATAGCTACAAGCTATCAGAAAATATAGACTTCGGTAGGGAATTCCACTCCTTAGCTGTGCGCGCAATGAATGTTCTGACGTCATCTCGACACTCAGTCACGTGGTCAGAACAAAGGAATAGGAGGCGTGGCCTACTCTTGGCGTTCGACACAAATGAAACGATCGTAACTTGGCTAAGGGGGCAGATGAATTGCACAATTTAATTTCAGCAAATCCGGTCCGTCATCGTACCACTAGACGTACGGCGTTGCTCCACCGTTTCATGGCGGAAATTCCACTCATACAGTGTACAAAGCGTTTTGCCAATACATTCATTGCGCGCATTGTAACTTGGCTAGGGGGGCTGATCACATCAGTATTCGCAAACTTGTTTAAGAGTAATGATGGCTGTAATAATGTGGTGTAAAGGTGTATTTTAAGATCGAAAACCGGTTACTTTAAGCCTTTTTTTTGATACGAAATAACTTTTTCCGCTCCGGGTAGACTGTTAATTCGCACATATTTCTTAACTTGCCATTTACGTTCCAAGGCCACGGTGATTCTTCCGGACAATGCCATAGCCCTTGCAGGCGTTGGCCCTAAAGAGCTTCGCCATTATGCTAATATCTCGTTGAGGAGCGCTCTGCGACTCCTGCGGCGGCAGCAGCGTAAGGATGTCACCTTCTTCGCTCATATTACTGCTTTGCAGAAGGAAGGGGAAGCTTCCCATGCTCTCACGCTCGGACGAAGAAGTCACCGTCGCCGATCGCCTCCAATACTATCAATTAAGCTGGGCAAACCTCTACCATGAACTCCACTTTTTCGTTCAGGCAATGGTAACATCCCGACGTTTCTTGCCACCCAATTTGGAACAGGAAAACATGACCTGCCCGTTTTGTTGTTACTGCTAGACTCAGGCTTTCTTTCAGTTAAGTCTTCGACTAGCGTCTATTTCTCCTTCTAATTTAGGTAAAATAGAAGAGTTTTATAAACTCATCCTTCTTTTTTGGAAAATATATCATCCAATGACTTCTCTTCGCTATCGGGGCAGCGTTTTAGACTTTTACTGACTAAAACACACTCCTATATTCCTTCTTTTCTTTCGTTTCATGGCCCTGGTAGGCTCCGACCATGCTGGGCACCTACGGTTTTACTGACATTTTCTTGAGGTGTTACTGGACAGCAGGACGATGAGCTACTCATTGCTCGCAGCTGTCCGCAAGCCCACGCCTACGGCGACTAGAATATAACCTCACCCTTGCCCTGCATTACGGCACTAACAAATTAACTCTGCGGCACCACAGTACAATCAGTTGACAGCAATAGATGGCCCAGATTAGATCCTGCGATAATACAGCTTGAATTAATGAACAGTAATTAAAATCAACAGGTGGGGAATGATTCGCATTGTCCCGTCAGTTCTTCGTCAGTCAGGTGAGCGTTGATTTGGAATGACAAACGTACATAATTAGCTGTCTGACGGCTCTGTGTTTGCTTAAATTAATCGGTATTCGGTTAATTGGAATATTATTATAATGGCAGGAATTCTCAGGTGAGTTTAATAATAATTTCTGTCTCAATGGTTTGATGGTTGTAAATAGAACTGCTTTGTGGGGTGGCCTGGGTTTTTTTTTTTTTTTTTTTTTTTATTGGGTGGGAAAATCATCCTAATGACATCCCCGCTCTTGGGCGGAGCGGGAGATAGTGTCAGACTCTTACTGACTAAAAACCCACTCCTGTTCCTTCGTTGCCTTCGTCCCAGGGCCCCGGGTTCCGCTTTCACACTACCCGTGGCCCCAGTAGGCTTCGACCCTGCTGGGCCCCTACGATTTGCTGACATCTCCTTGAGGCGCGCGTGGAACAAAACGCGCCGTCGACGACTTGGGCTCGGTCCGGACGGTTACCGGACGGTCAGACGGCGAGCCACCCATTGCTCGCCGTCTACAAGCCCGCGCCTACGGTGGCCGGAAATCGGGATCGGAATCCCGGCGGCGGTTGGAGCGTAAGGACCGTTGCCTCACGCGATCGGCCGCCTCCTTAGCTAGCATTACTGCTTCGCAGAAGGAGGCGACCACCTGCCACTCCTCCTCGCTCCGGAGCATGGCCTGAACCAAGGCCCGGCGCGAGAGATCACCGCCGCCGATTGCCCTCACGAGGTCACGGCGTTGCTCTGCCCAAGCGGGGCACACCTCCACCGTGTGCTCCACCGTGTCCTCCGGGTGGGCCACACAGTGGCGACACCCGGGCGTCGTTTCCGCACGAATCCGGTGCAGGAACCTCCCGAACTTACCGTGTCCGGTGAGGACCTGCGTCATGCGGAATGTGAGGACGCCGTGAGGTCTTTCCAACCACGCCTCAAAGAGGGGACTTACCGCCATGATTGTGGCGTGCCCAGCACGGGGTCGCGACAGTCGCTGTCGCCATTTAACCATGAGAACTCGCCGGAACTCTGTCCGCCATGCCGCGACTTGTTGCGGCAGCGGAGTTTCGCCCCGACGTTGCATCTCCATGCGCCGTTCGTGCATGAGTGCAAGGACTGTTGCCTCCAGATCCCATGGTCGCTGGCCAGCAAGAAGGCTCGCCGCTTCGCGGGAAATCGTCCGGTATCCTCGTACCATCCGTATGGCCATGACCCTCTGGCACGCGTTCAGCCGGGCCGCCGGCTGCTTCCGCAGCCCCGGCGCCCACACCGGCGCGCCATAAAGGGGGGGGTGGCCTGGGTTTGAAATCCGGGTCGGACGTGATGTTTTTGATATTTCTATGTAGCTTAAAAACAATTGGAAAGTCACCTTTGAATGTAAGAAGGTGTAATGGAGTATATATGTAAAGTGTAATGGAAATTATACAGCAATTCTACATTTTAACTGGATTAAGGCAGGCTTTATTACTGTTTTTTTTTTTAAGAAATTAGTGATCCTAATTGTAGGTATAATATGGGCGTCCCGTCGATACTCTGCACTCGTAGCACACTCAACAAAACCTCTAGCGACTCAAACAAGATCTATTTAAAAAAAACCTACCTACGAATACAATTCGACTCCTGAATTGAGTTACGAAGATTTTTCCGAATTGTAAAAAATATTTTTTTTTTTGTGACGTAACTACAAATTTCCAGTTTTCAGATTTATTCTTATATATACTATAAGACCTTGCTTTATGCCAAATTTCAGGATTCTGGGTCAACGGGAAACGCCCTATGAATTTTGATTTCTTTGAGAGTGTTGAATTGTACGTTTTTTAGCGACATAAACGGCCGTATCTTTTCCCGTTAGCTTAGAAGTTTGATTTTTTCACAGCTGCAAGGGACCGCAGACTAAAATATACGGTTTTAATTTCAACTCAAAGCCTCCACGCGCTTCTGAGATAAAGGGTCTTGACGGTCAGACAGACACACAGACAGACAGACAGACGGACGGATAACAAAATGATTCTATAAGGGATCCGTTTTTTTCTTTTGGAGGTACGGAAGCCTAAAAATATATATTTTTTTAATGATAAATAGAATAGAATAGGATAAACTTTATTATGCATACACCATAAAAGTAACACAACTTATACATAAACTAATATGAATAAAGAAATATTTGAAATAAAATAAAGAAAAACATTTTATTTGCGTGAAATAACGCAATTTTAGGACTATCTTACAAATTATAAACATTGTATAGTGAAAATATGAGTTTATAAATTTGTTTAGGACGTGTAATATGTAAAAAATAGCTGCAATTAATTAAAAATATTTCTGTTACAGCCTGTATAAAACAATGATACATCTAGTATCACCTTGTATAAAATAACAATAAATATAATTCCAAAGCAATTCTTTTATTTTAAACATATTTTTTATCTTTTTCCAGTCTCGTAGTTTCGAATTTCGCTTCGCCGATCCTTCTCAAAAACTCACCCTGCATAACATTAAACTTCTTTTTGTAAAATAACACATTTTCTTTTTTCTCTAACAATGAATGGAATTGCCAGCCATTATAATTAATGCCATTTTTTGCGTCGCCCTGTGAAAATGGAAATTTCTTACGGATTGCTACTAAATTAGCTCCCGGGAAGACCTCGCTGTATTAATTACGAAGCCACTTCAGTAAATTAAGATTTTTTAGTATTCCGTATTAATTGAGAAAGAGATATAGGTCTATTGTTATATACATTTTATTTAACTATCACATCGCCGTCTAATCTCAAGCTAAGCAGAGTTTGTGTTATGACTACTAGACAACACACAATATATAAATATTATAGATAAAATTACACCCAGACACAGAACGAATTGTCGTGCTCATCACACAAACATTTGTCCTGGGTGAGAATCGAACGCACGACCTCCCGAATAGCAGTCAAGGCCACTAACTACTAGACCAACAGGCCAGTCAAATTTTGGATATGCTGGCAATGTTATTTAGAGAATACATTTGTCAAACGAGGTAATGCGAATTTTGCGGGACTGTTCGGAAGTGTTACCGCAGTCCTAGAACGCATAGGGCAACTGAAGGAACACGGCACGTCAATAAAAGTCTGACACACCCTTTCGATCCAAGCAGAGCTGCTCTGATTTCATTTATTTGAAGATTTCTCACTGAAAAAGGGGTATTATTTACTACGTCATATTCTTTTTTTTGGGGTGGAATGCCGTCAAATAACTTCATCCGCATAGGCGCTTTTTTTCTTTAAACATTAATGTGTAACCAGTACGCGGTCACCAATTCAGAACCATTCGGTCCCATCGACATCGGAGGCCTCCCACAAGGTAGACCGATAACTTGCTGAGGGTTGCGGAAACACGATGGATGCGAGACGCAGAGGACCCAGTATATAATAATATTATAGCATATAGCATAGTCAGCCTTATAATGTTCCCACTGTTGGGACTCAGGCCTCCTCTCTAGGAGAGGGAATGAGCCGTAACCCACCACGCGGGCCCAGTGCGGGTTGGTGAATGTCACATGTCTTCGAATTTTTGGTTCTAGGGCATGCTGGTTTCCTCACGATGTTATCCTTCACCGTTTAGAGAGCAGTGATGATAAAATAAATTACACAAAGTAATGCGCCTGGCTGGGTTTAAACCCGCGACCTGTAACTCGTAAGTCAGGGCCATTACCACTCGGCCACCACTGCTCTTGCATATATAATAATATTACCCAGAAATAAATTTCAACCAAAAGACAAGCAGACTTTAGCATACAACCGCCATAAAACCTACTACATAGTTTGCAGTATTTCATAGACTAAGTAATTGGGTACCTCTATTGTTAATCCAAGATCACCTTGCTTATCGCCGTCGGTATATTTGAGTGTACCCGGCGAAATTGTCACATCTGTCGTGTGAAAGAAATATAGTGTAATTAGCGACCTCTCCTTTCGGTCGGCTCGGTTTTGTTATGGAAATTACATTGGGACCCGAGGGTATCAATAATAAGACTAGCAACAAGATCCTATCAAACATTCGGTCATGCAAAAGATCAATTATTAAATACACATTTCTTTTGTTTTGCCTCATTCTAAGATCTAAATGCCAAAACTTTGAGGCCCAAAATCATATACACACTTAAAAAAAGTCAAAGTCAAAGTTTTTTATTTCACATAGGCCTACATGGGCACTTATAAAACGTCAGAAGCTAGTGCACGGTTCCAAATTGGTCGTTTCCTATGGAGAAGAACCGGCAAGAAACTCCATGGTTACTCTTTTAAAAAAGAATCTGTTGTTACAATATTTTCTGGTTGTTACAATATATTGGATTTATTATGTAAGGACAGTGTAGACTGGTCAATATTGTACTATAAAGTACAATAAAAATAATCATAATAAAAAGGAACCTAAGAATTCGCGGAGTCTACAGTGTTCTCACATTCACATTATACACATTATATATAAACATTAGTGTAATGTCGTGGTTCTATGAAATAAATCTAGTCTTGACCAGAATTACATTATGAATGTGATTTCGAAAAATAGAAAATAATGTAACAATACAGCGTGACATAAGACATATATACATATAATGTTCCTAATGCCAAGACACAGACCTCCTCTGTAGGAGAGGAAATGGGTCGTTTTCCACTACGTAGGCCCAGTGCGTGCTGCTGGATGTCACATGTCACACCGTTGTAAGAACAGTGGTAATGAAATAAATGACTTGTGTCATTATTAAAGCACCTGTGTATATTTGGACCCGTGACCTGCAACTCCTAAGTCAGGGCTGTTGTCACTGAGCCACCACTTGTTCTCAAATTTTACAACGCTTTAGTTTAATTCTACTAGTTTAACCTTTCCGCTATTGTGATTGGCTACACATTAGTAGTAACAAAACTAGCCAGTAAAATTACTGACTGGTTTCTATGAAAAATTACTTTAACCATTCCTATTGAATTTCTTTGCTTAACTAGTCTAGCTTGAAATCAAAGTGTTACCACTGACAAAATCACTACAAGCGACTTTGTATCACTATGTCATCACGGCTCCAACGCGCTCTACTTTTCATTATTACTCAAATGTATTTTCTTAAAGAAAGGGAGCTCACCGGTTCCTAAATAGATGGCGGTCTTAATATATTATATCATACAGGGTCTCGGCTTAGATTCGCAAGGTTCGGGTCCTTCCGGGGTATTATAGGCCTGAAATATATAGCTTTAAGTTAGGATCTTGTAATTTAAGATTATTATAAACTGGTGGAAGAATAAAAAAAGAAAGAACTTCTTCAACTTGGACTGACTGGTAGTAAATACTCTGGCATTAAGCCCATCTGTCTATGTTTATGTTGCATAAAGCTATAAAACTCGTAAATAAAAAAATATGGTATTTATGGTGCAATGGCTGACGCATTGAAGTTTGCGTTGGGAGGCTCGCTATCCTAAATTAATGAAGAATTATTTTAGGATTAAAAATTACCTGTTTTGGTAAATGCTTGACAAATCTTGATTATGTCACTTGTGTGTGTGTGCGTGCGTAAATACCGATACGCTACCAATGTAGTCCATTGATGTCCACATAATTTCTTTACTATTAGGCTAACTAATATTACTACTTACTATTAGGCTGCTATTCTATTTGACACGCTTTTACCACTATTATAACTTGACATTAACAATGCCTTGAGTTTGGTTAATCATTTGACATTACTTTTGACATTATATCCGACTGTAGCGACATCTATGGCGTCACATAGGAACTAATCCTACATCGCGCAAACAAAGTTCTCCGCGCTATTAGAACAAATAAAACAGCCCCAAGTCATCTATTGGGCAGTTGCCCACCAGACATAACACCCGTCTGGTCGGAGGATCCTTCCTTTTCAACGGAGGTTTGCGGGACTTTACAGTCTGTTCCGCCTACCTCCAAACTGGTGACCCCGACGTGATTTGACATTAGATTTATTTGTAGACATACTTTTAATGATTTGACTCAATATTTAACATTATTTAATTTATATTTAAATTCTATAAATTGTTTTGCTTAAAAGTGACAGTTCAATTTTAATATTATTTTGAAATGATGTAATATTTAACACAATGTTTATTGTAATGAATAAATAAATAAAGAACTAATTCTTTAAAATCACTACCACTTAGATAGTGAGGGGAGTGTAGGCCTATAAGTAAAATGTCAATATCTGAATTATAATTGTAACTTTATTTAGTAATTGAGGTATATAAGGGTGTTCATTATTCCAGTAACATATTGTATATTTGTGTCGTGTAATAATTGAACCTATAACTCAACACGTAGGAACCAATTACTCAGTCACTACACTAACTGTACCTTCTAATTAAGATTCATGTTTAATTGTTTAATAATAACACTTCCTGCAATCACCCCATATCAATTACATGATACGATTACAGTTAACATTAATTGATTTAATTGAAGACACTAATTTCTGCAGGTAATGTAATCAATGGGTACTTATGGCAGATGATAGTTTGCTGATAAGGTGTGTTTTTCACACTAATATTAAAGAGCCGACAGTTTGTTAGTGTATGTATTTTTTTTTGGTGGGGAATTATCTAATTACATCTCTCGCCCTCAGCGGAGCGGGAGGGCGTGTCAATCTTACTGACTTAACCTTTAAGAGGTCGCGCGGCATCGAATCGACCGCACTCGATATATTTACGATCATAATTTCAATATGTCTCGTCAAAAGAACGTATCATCTCTAGTAGCTTGTCATTAGTTCACTACTGACGAAAATAACTCCATTTCCTCTTTCTACACTCCTCTTGAAAGACACAGAAAGTGCGTGTTTAAGTTGCGGCGCAGGCGTCGAAAAGACTACACACGCCTGCCTTGTATTTTTACATTGACGAGAAGACTGATTCTGAAGAAAATTATACCTAAGTAGATGAAAAACTCTTTGATGCCAATTATTAGATCTCTTGAAGAATATTAAAAAAGGACAAATTAATTGTATATATAAACAAGACTCACAATAGAACTCTTGTAATGTCGGGCAGAATTGATTCCTAATCCGAAGAAACCAGTTTGACTTCTAAATTTTGTTTTGAATTTAAACAAATTATTGTTTGGTTGAAAAATAGGTAATATCTGAATATAAAAATAAATTATCATTAATAAATCAGTTTTCTAAGTTCCTGAAATCTCCGATCGGTCTTTTAGGTTACGCGCGACCGCTAATGTATCAAATATTCGCGGACCCGCTTGAAGGTTAAACCCACTCCTAGTTCCTTTGTTGCCTTGCATTCCTGGGCCGGGTTTTCCTTGCAGAAGCAAAGCCATGGCCCACTAGGCTTCGACCCTGCTGGGCCCCTATGGTTTGCTGACATTTCCTTGAGGCATGAGTGTATGTGTGTGTTTATGACATCTTTACGCTCGAACGGCTGTACTGATTTAATTGAATTTTGGCACCTACCTGTCTTAGAATAGCAAAAAGGATATTTTTTATTCCGGGGGTATAATTCCTTTAGGATAATTTTCTATTTCCACGCAGGCGAAGCCGCTGGCAGAAGCTAGTGAGAGATAACTTTGTGTGGAATATTAGAAATTGTACTTCTATATAGTTAATATTTTACAAATTAATGTTTAACCTTTTGATATATTTACCTATTTTTCGGCGTGCACACTTTCTCCCACTTCTTGTGGACCTTATTTTCGATATTTACAGACTACTTGAAGAAATTTTATTATTTACGTTCTTTGATAAATTTCCTACAAATAGAACGCGTAATATTTTGTAATCTATGCGGACGCCGACGTTCACTTGGGTATTGAGTAGACAACAGGTTACGAAAGGTAATCCTGTTAACGAAAATATTTATTAGATATAATCTCTTTTCTTTCGATATACAAACCAAACATATTGACAAACCCAACGAAATTCCCCACCTTCCTACATCATATTCCCTCAATCATCCCTCTCAAAACACTTTTGTTTCACAAATTCGCACATCCCGGCTTTGACCGTCAATTCCGTCCATCCATGTCACCGTCGTCAATAGGCGCCCGGCCCCCGTCATCCCCGTCGCCAAACGGGTATAGCTGTCAGTTTGACAGGGGTAGGTGTCATCGTTCAATGACGTCACAGTAATAAGGCCTAACCCGATTTGTCGCGTTCTATGTTTACGGAGATGTTGATTTGTCATCTAATGAATTGTTTTTTAGTATAAAATGCAAGATTAGGGAATTTTATTTCTGATTCTGTTTGGCGCAATCCATTGTAACTCAAACTATAACCAAAAAGTGAAAAAAGAACTTATGTTTTAATTTTTTTTTCTGAAGATCAGATGCAGTTTAGAGAATTGCATTACTGAATAGAAGAAAAAATATGCGTGTTGCACCGATCCCGAAAATAAATGTGGCAGAAAAACTGGGCAAATATGATTCGGACTCGCGCACTCAGGGTTCCGTATGAACTTACCTATGTAAGTGAATAGTTAAATTCCAGAATGGAGTCTCGAAGACTTTTCCGAATCGTTTTTTTTTTTGTGCCTTAGCAACACTGTTTTCAGATTTATTCCTATACCTGTGCTACATGACCTTGTTTTATCCAAATTTCAAGACTCTGGGTCAACCGAAGGTACCGTATGAATTTTGATTCTGTTGAGTGCGTCGAAATACATGTCTTTTACGACTTAAATGGCCGTATTTTTTTTTTCGTAGATCTTTGATTTTTCACAGTTTCAAGGGACCACGGAGGTTTTAATTTCAACTCGATACCTCCATGTGTTCCCGAGATAAAGGGTCTTAATAGACAGACAGACGGACAACAAAGTGTTCCTATATAGGTTCTGTTTTTTTTTCCTTTTAATAAAAATGATGATGATGAGACGTAGTTGAAACGACATATTCGTTCGATTAAATCCCCTGAAAATTCGTTCATGAAAGTTACAAACATAAATTTCAAAAGTATTGACTACCAGGAAAATACTAAAAAAGAAGACCTTTTAACTACGTCATTAATCCTTTAAAAACAAAACAGCGCCAACCCGTTGGGATAATACACGTGTATTTTAACGTCCACCAGACTCTTTCAATCTCTTTCCATTGACTCAACATTTAACTTAAAAAAATAGATCAATCGAAACGTTTCATCTTTATACATTTATAAAGTCAGTTCTTGGAAAGGTTCCTGGAATTTTTTCTTGTATATACACAAACTGAAAATAATGTGCTAGTAATTCAACCTCGAATAGCTCAAACATATTACTTCCGATAAGTTTATTGTATTTACGCCGTTTGAAGTTTCCTGCACCTGCAGTAGCCACCTTAGCATAGTATAGTCGACCTTATAATGTTTCCACTGTTGGGACCCAGACCTCCTCTCTAGGAGAGGGAACGGGCCATAATTCACCACGCGGGCCCAGTGCGGGTTGGTGGATGTCACATGTCTCCGAATTTTTGGTTCTAGGACATGCCGGTTTCCGCACGAAGTTTTCCTTTACCGTTTTGAGAGCAGTGGTGATGAAATAAATTACTCAAGCAGTCATTGCCAAACAAGCGTGTCTTCGACATAGTTTTTAACCTTGTAATACGCTTTTTTAGTTAGGACACGCTTAATATGGGTTTTGAACTTTCCCTCGCTAAGTTCAGTCACCACCTTTGGCAGCTTATTATAAAAGCGTATGCTGTTTACTAAAAATAACTTGCTGGTCTTAGCTAATCTCCATTTGGGTAACACAATTTCGTGTTTACTACGCGTTTTTATGTTATGATAATCGCTTCTAATTTTGAAGAGTCCTAGGTTTTTGGAACATACATAATACTTTCTAAGATATAAAGAGAAGGCAAAGTCAGTATATCGATTTCTTCGAATTTATTTCTGAGGGACTTGCGAGGACCTATTTTATAAATAGCCCGGATTGCTCTCTTTTGCAATATGAAAATTGAGTGTACATCAGCTGCAGATCCCCACAGTAAAATGCCATAAGACATAATACTGTGGAAATAAGTATAATAAACTAACCTAGCTGTGGCTACATCGGTCAGTTGCAACTGTCTTCCAAAATAGAGAACATATGAGGTGCAGTGAACATTTTTCTAAAATTTTGATCTCCCAGCGATCTCAGCTATTGCATTAAATTTCTGTAGTGAAATAATTCAGTTTTTTTTCCGTTCGTACTTTGAATATTTTGGTCTGTTTGTGTCTCACGGGTGAAAATTACTAGTACCGATTGATTAGGTAACCTCGAATTTATTGTATGACAGACACAAATCAGTTTTTTTTTTTATAACATCATAGATAACTTTTTAGAGGTATATGGAACAGAGTGTAAAGTCCCGCAAACCTACGTTGAAAAGGGAGAATCTTCCGACCAGACGGGTGCTTTTTTTATTTTTGATAAACTCACGCTTGACCACTATGTGTGGGATGTCTACCGTGTACCGGAAGCGCATCGCCTCACTGCTGGTGGTCCGACGATGGAATGGGCTTGGCAGAATTAGGCTATGCAATTCCAACGCAAACTTTTTGAAAATTCCCTGTTTTGTCTGATCTGGGAAACTGCTGGATTGATGATTTCAGGCTGCTGTATATCGCACCTTTAATCCAACGTCACTTAACGAAATTCTTCAAAAAAACTGTTTTTAAAGCAAACTGTAAAGGTAACGATCAGCAAACGGATGGCGTAGAGACAAAACAGGGAGTTTTTGGAAAGTGTGCATTGGAATTGCATATATTGGATTAAAGGTGCTATATGTTCTGATCGCGCGGAGAACTGATCGCGTGATGCAGGTTTCCGAATACTTTAGTTCCTATTTGGCGCCATAGATGTCGCTACAAATTTCTCAGTTTAGTTTTTGAGGTTGCCAAAAAAAATTGGCAGTATATTTATTATTAATAATATAAATTTCTTTCTTTATTTAGATAACAATAATCCATAGTGGTTAGTAACAATGTGAACTTATAAACTATGTTAGTAGGTACAAAATACAATCACAACATACATTTTATTTTAAAATTTTATTGAATACTTTAAAAAATTAAAATTTAATAATTGAGTAGTTTAAAATTTAATAATTTTAAATTATTCAATTTAATTTTATATATTAGTATATATATATATATATTAGTAATAAAATTGAATAATTTAATAAAAAATAATAATTATTGAGCAGAATTTTAATAGTTGTCATAGAAAATAAATATATCTGCAGTACTTACTACTCTGTCAAGAAAGTACCGGGAAAAGATCAATAATACACAAAATGTCTGTTATTCATCCAAATTTATTTTATCACCTTCAAAGTATGCTCCTTTAGAAACGATACACTTGCGCCAACGAATAATCCATTCATCGAAACCATTTTTTAAACGCTGCTTCCGGAATAGAGTTCAGTTCTCGCCGCGAATTCTCCTTTATGTCTTCTATCGATTGAAAACGGGTGCCACGAAGTGGTAATTTGAGTTTAGGAAAAAGAAAAAGTCAGCAGGAGCCATATCTGGTGAATATCTGGTGGTTGCTGGATGGTATTTGTTGAGTGTTTGGTCAAAAATTCGTTCACAATGATAGCCTTGTGCAAAGGCGCATTGTCGTGGTGCAAAATCCAAGAATTTTCTTTCCACAAATCTGGCCTTTTTCGTCGAATTCGCTCTCTTAAACGCCGCATAACGCTCAAATAATATTCTTTATTTACCGTTAGACCTTCCGGTAAGAACTCAGAGTGCACAACACCACGATAGTCAAAGAAAACAGTCAACATGACTTTGACTTTTGATCGACTTTGGCGTGGTTTTTTCGGTTTCGGTTCAGTTGGAAGGCGCCACTCCGAAGCTTGTTGACTAGTTTGCATGTCAAACTCGTAAACCCACGTCTCGTCACCAGTAACAATGCGTTTCATGAATGTTGGGTCCGAACTGACTCGTTCTAGCATGTCCTCAGCGACTTTCATGCGATTGAGTTTTTGGAGAAAATTCAGATCTTTTGGGACTAGCCGAGCAGCAACATGTTTCATACCCAAATGATTAGTTAAAATGGTACGGATCGACTTGTGAGATACAGAAAGTTAGGCGGCTATCTCTTTTATATTTTTTTTTTATTATTTTTAGTCACTATTTTCTTCACTTTTGCGATGTTAAGTTCAGTTGCAGACGTTGACGGCCTACCAGAGCGAGGCAAATCTTCCATCACATCTCGACCGCTTTTGAACGCTTTGAATCACTCATAAGCACGAGTTTTTGATAAAGTCGAGTCACCGTAAGCCTTCTGTAACATTTTCAGGGACTCCGAACACGAAATTCCATTGGCGATGCAAAATTTAAGACAAACTCTTTGTTCGATATTTTTGTCCATTATGAAATTCGCAATACACACTATATATGATATTACTAAAACCAGCACTATATTTAATATAAATAACAGATGCAACTCAAACTCCGCGCCAAAATGGAAAACAGTTGTGCCACAACTACAAAAAAACAAAAATTTGAATTTGGAACCATAAACAAATCATCCATACCCGATACTTTTTTGACTGAATGTATATTAATAGAAAAACAAACCGTGATTCGGGTAATTAACAAATTACTTGAATTTTAATAGATATGTTGCCTACCTTACCTATATTTTTATTATTTATTTTATTCATTTCATATACATTTAAATTATATTATTATTATTATTTTTTTGACAAAATCATATAAAAAACATTTTATAATATAAAAAAAATAGTTTTCCGCCGCTGTCGGGATATTATTATTATAGCTAGCTCGTATTGTCACTGCTGGGCAAACGCCACCTTCTATTCTTTCCAACGATTACGTTTCCTCGCTTTCATTCCAATTCTTAAGGAAAACATCTAGGTCATCCCACCATTTAATTCGTGGTCTGCCTCGATATCAGGTATGTTGTTAACTTAAATTTTTATCTTTACATAATGCCTTCATCATCATTATCATTTCAGCCGAAAGACGTCCACTGTTGGACATAGGCCTCCCCCAATTCCCGCGACCCTCACCAGGTCATCGGTCATAATGCCTTATCTGCTTTATATACCTAAGTACCATATTAAAATAAAAAAAATAATTAAAAAAAACTATTTTAAAAAACTTTGTTATTTTAAGACAAGCAACAAATAGTTCCGATCTTTATTATTAAGAAATAATATATTTACATGAAACAAATAAAAAAAAAAAACATATATAAAACTTGTTCAATATCATAGCAGATCCATTAAAAAATTCTGCACGTCACGGCAGAGTTAAAGTTACTTAATGTAATTACGTCAAAATGTACCGAGTAATTAGACGCGTGATGAAGTACATTTGACAAAAAGAATAGGTTAACTCGTGCAGGGCGAGGCTATTGTGGCGAGAGAAACGCGAGAAAAAAAGGGTACAAAAGGGCGTTGAGAATACAAATTGGCCTTTTCTAATCTCGAGATTAGATATCTGACAGGAACTACATAGACGAACAGCTTACACTAATGGTAATATCACGCATTGTTTTTCCGACGAGACAAGTAGAGATGATCCTATAGTTCATTAAATCTATGGATGTGATATTTGTGTGTGTACTCGTACATCAAATAAAAGCACCCATTTCACGAAATTGTAGGTTTAGTTTAGACACTAAGGCGTTAGGCAAGATTTACCTTGCTTGGCTTCAAACGTTAACAAGACATCGAATTATTTACAAAATAATATGTTGCACAATCAGAACAATAATTTGAGGATCGTCACATTTCTTTTTTTTTGTGGTGAGAAATTAAAGAGGACGAGAGGCGTGTCATACCTTTTCTGACTAAAAGCCACCTTCAGTAGCCCTTAGCTAACGTTTCCGTAGCCCAAGCAGACATTGGCCCTACTGGGCGTCTTTAGTTTTGCTGACATCTCTTTGAGATGCATATGGAACTTATCGAGACATTGATTCGGGCTTGGCTCGGCCCTTACGGTTGATGGCAACCTATCTATTGCTCCTCGTTTGCAAGCCTGCACCTACAATCTAACGGTTGCGGCTATCAGATTCGCTCGTATTACTGCTTCGCAGAAGGAGGCCTCCGCGTCTTATTCTCTCTCGCTCCAGACCATGGTCCGAACCAGGGCCGGACCAAAGATGTCTCTGCAGCCAATCGTCTCTACGAGGACACAGTGGCGCTCTGCCCAAACGGACTTCCACCATATGCTCCATCGTGACTTCCGGGCGATCCGCACAATGGTGATACCAGGTCGTTTTTCCTATCTGAATTAAAAACAGAAATCTCACGATCTGACCGTATCCAGTAAAGACTACATTAGATGGAAAGTGAGAACGCTGTGGCGTCTCTCTCACCGCTCCTTAAGAGGGTCCTTTTCAACTTGCCTATCGTCAACATCGAGCATGGTTTAAAATATTGTTGCTTCATCTAACACGATCCAATAGGCTCTTAAGAAATTAGTGCACTTACCATCAATGATTACATCGCTGCTTACCATCAGGTGGGATCGCAGTCAAGCACTGGTTTATATCAATTAAAAAAAAATCCAACGCGATGTTTGACGAAGATGCAAACAATTATGTTTGGCAAGAGACCATGCAAAAAAAGAGAGATAACGCCTGTATGTTGGCATTCGGTAATTCCGCGATTTACTCAAATATTTCACAAAATTAGTCTAGGAAATACGTGTTTTTTTTAATCCTTAAATTATTTTCAGAAAAATGGTCGTCATTCAGAATTTCGATTAAATGTGCATGGCTTCTATTGATATACTTTTTTATATTTTTAATATATGAGTACATTATGGAGAGACAACGTTCACATAAAATAACAGATTTTCAGAGGCCTTTACTAGGTTAGTTTTACACAAATTTATGATTTGATTTCTATAGAAGCCTAGATAATATTCACAAGATAACTGTGTATCCAAAATATCAAGAGAAAGATGTGTAATAACATCATAATCACTTAAAAGCGGTTGTATGAAAATGTCCCTCGAAAAGGACGCTCTTAAATAGGGGATTTATCGCCGCAATTGTAGCGTGCCCAGCGCTAGGTTGCGACAGTCGCCGTCTCTGCTATCTGCCCCCTTAGCCAAGTTACAATCGTATCGTTCGGGCCGAACGCCTCAAGTAGGCCACGCCTCCGATTCCTTTGTTCTGACGTCATCTCAACGCTCAGTCACGCGGTCAGAATAAAGGAATCGGAGGCGTGGCCTACTCGAGGCGTTCGGCGCAAACGAAACGATTGTAATTTGGCAAGGGGGCCTAATCCCACTGGAACTCAGTCCATCATGTCGCGATTTACATGGTGGTATTACGCCACCATGCATCATCACAGTCCTACCACCGCTTAATGTGTACCTTCCTTTTAGTTCATAGTCGTATTTTCACCGAATAGTTCACTACCCGCTCCTAACTGTACCATGCCCGCTACCTCTTTCAAATTCGGGTGTTCTAATTGACTTACCCGGGCACGCGAACCCCGTGTGGTTTTACTTACGTTCCAAACAGAATTTTATGTTTAATTGGAGCTACTTAACGATGATATATGTAGGTAGGTATGAAAGGAGCACGTAGGGGAATTTATGAGTAAGAAGACATTGTGTAGGTAGTAACTGCTGCTAGTGGCCTCACTTGCGTGATAGTAAAAAATCATCCCAAGGGTTCTTGTATGATAATTTTTGTACTATGCTAGATATTTTTTCTTTTCTTATGTGCGAGGACTTGATCTACCCGTTTATCAAGTTGCATCGAAATTCGTTCAGATGTTTGAGTGTGCAGAAGTAACGAACATACAAATATAATACACTCAAAACTTTCACCTTTATAATAAATCGCCGTCCGACCATCTGGTAACCGTCCGGACCAAATTTAACGTTAAATAAGCAAAACCTGAAAATAGTTTGATCAGAATAACGAGCGTCACGAGATCAATTGAACCACTTTTTAATACAGGTCACATTTTTCAAAAAGTTTTCTTTAAAAATTTTGCCCTGTCTATTTATTAATAGGTTAAGCCATCACGTGTGCAAGCCCGTCAAAGTAGGTAAACAAACACAAATGGTTGTCGTCCAATTAAATTTTTCTCATACGTGGGATAGTAATAGTTCTTATTTAAATGCAGATATGAATCTTGTGGCCCGGTGATACACCTACCGACTCCTCCCTCGATAGAGCATCATCGCAGATGTAAAAAATGATCAGAATTGCCAGTAAAACTAAAACAGCACATAAAACCTTCACATTTTTTTTTAAATGTTTTTTTTTGTCTCTCAGAATTAGTTCAATTAAATTAAAAACCATTTGGGGTGTCTGAGGTTTTGCGCATTTAACATTACACGTTGTATTTATTTTTAAGTTGGGAAATCATATAATGACTTCTCCCGCTCTAGGGTGGAGCGAAATGGCGTGTCAGACTTTTACTAACTAAAACCACGCCTATGTTCCTTCAGTTTCCCTTAGCATTTTAGGACCAAGGGTAACTTTTTCAGAAATCGACCCATGACCGTAGTTGGTTTCGGCCCTGCTGGGGCACACTTCACTTCACTTCAACACCTTTGTGAGGCGCGCGTAGAACACTATGCGCCGTCGACGACTCGCGCTCGGTCCGGACAGTTACCGGACGCGGACGGTCGGACGGCGAGCTACCCTTTACCCGTCGTCTGCAAGCCTGTGTCTACCGTGGCTGATAATAATCGGGGTCAGGGTCGCGGCAGCTGCAGCGTGAGGACGTCCGTTCGATCACGCTTGCAGCCGTCTCCTTCGCTAACATTACCGCTTTGTAACAAGAGGCGACCGCCTCCTTTTCTCCCTCGTCCCGGACCCTGGTCTGTGTCAGGGCCCGGCGCAAAAGGCCGCCGCCGTCGATAGCTCCCACGGAAACACAGTGGTGCTACTCCGTGTCCTCGGGGTGGTCCGCACAGCGGTGACACCCGGGCGTTTTTTCCGCTTGAATCTGGTGTAGGAACCTCCCAAACTTACCATATCTGCTATGGACATGCGTCATGAGGAAATTGAGGACGCCATGACGCCTGTTCAGCTATTACTTAAAGATTGGACTTACCGCCATACATAGGGGACATACGAATCACTTCATTAAAGCCATGCAATTTTTTTTAAAATGATTCTTGAAATTGAATCGTTGCTCAGCATTGCCGTTCAACATGATAATGCTGCCAGTCTTATGAGCATGATTCTGGCGGCGGGCGTGTCGAGATGACAGCGATATGTCCTTCGACGTCTGTATTTATTTTTGTCTATATTATAATTTACATTTATGTACATACTGACTGGTGCGAGCGGTTTCGCACTCATGAAATTCGTTAATTGTACAAAGAAATATATTTTCGGAATAAAAGTGCAATTCCAGGTCATGGTCTATCCGTGCACCAAGTTTCATCAAAATTTGTTCAGCCATACGAGCGTGAAGAAGTAACAAACGTACTTAAACAAACACACGCTCACAAACTTTAGTTTTTCTATATAATATTAGTGTGAAGTGTAATATTAAATTTATTTATGTACCTAGTAATTAATTAGAAGAGGTACAATATTCTTCGAATCGTATTGTTATTTTGAAATCAGAGTCACAGCCTAACAAAATGCATACTTGCATAGGTACAGACAGACGACGGACGACACAACGGGCCAGGCGCTAATTGGTCCACTTTGTCGCCCAGGGCGTCTCGAACGAGTCAATTCGGATTTTTTCTGTCTTTTATTCAATTTACAGTTCAGATGTTTTTTTTTTTACATTTCTTTTTATGAATTTAAAATTGCAAGCCGGTTTTTGAATAGTTGTTGATGAAAAAAGATTCACTTTTTTTTCTCTGTAATCATGTTTCTTATCCATTATAAAACACGTAATTGGTCGGATTTCAATAGTGATGATTATTGCAATGTCAAAAAACCTTGAAAGGGATGCATTTTTAAGTGAACTGTATTGCAAACATGAAGATTGTTAGAGTACCAAATTGAGTATCTAGTTAACATTGATATGCATTTTTACGTGTATAACTAACTAAAACAACTACCTGCAACCAACGGCAGGTAACCTGTCAACCTTAACTAACCCAGTTCCTAACAATCCTAGTGTCAGCCTACACAGAGCGAATGAGATCCGACCTCTGCAAATTACCCGACAATACAGAGATTCTCATCGTTTGACTGTTGAACTTCGAAATTCAGATCTTCGCAACTTCAACCATCTGGTATAGTTGGTCGATCCAAGTACGCGACTCTCGTCTTGATGCAAAAATTTAAAGTAGGTAATATTGGATCACCCATCCGCCGACCGGTCATATATAAAAAGCGTAGTTTAACCTTTTCGAACGTTGGCTGCGCGTGTCTAGCATACATCACAATTACACTTATATTATTCAAATGATTAGGAAGGACGCAGGCTATTAGGTATCTTACATTGGGTATGGATGCCAGATTTCAGTGAATATAATAGGTCTTTACCTATAAAGTTGCCGTTTTTTAAAACGCGTTGCTTTGAATTGACTCATTATCATCATCATTTCATCCGAAAGACGTCCACTACTGGACATAGACCTCCTCCAAGTGCCGCCACAATGAACGGTCCTGTGCGTCTCGCATTCATCGGACTCCCGCAACCGTTATCAGGTCATCGGTCTACCTTGTAGGAGGCCTTCCAACGCTACGTCTTCCGGTACGTGGTCACCATTCCAGAACCTTTCGGCCCCAGCAACTGTTTGAATTGACTATTTATATATTTGTTTTTTTTTTTAATGTGACCTGTATTAAAAAGTGGTTCAATTGATTCTGCTCGTTATTTTGATCAAACTATTTTCATGTTTTGCTTATTTAACGTTAAACACGTTGTATATGGTGTCCTGAATTAGCATAGCATAGTCGGCCTTATAATGTTCCCACTGCTGGGACTCAGGCCTCCTCTCTAGGAGAGGGAATAGGCCGTAATCCACCACACGACCCAGTGCGGATTGGTGAATGTCACATGTCTTCGAATTTTTGGTTCTACAACATGGCGTCTCACGATGTTTTCCTTCACCGTTTTAAGAGCAGTGGTGATGAAATAAATTACACAAAGTAATGCGCCTGGCTGGGTTTGAACCCACGACCTACATACAACTCGTAAGTCGGGGCCGTTACCACTCGGCCACCACTACTTCTAATTATTCCTGTGTCCTGAATTATTCCATGTTTTTTTTTTTAATTTGATTTAAACTAGTGTTTGACTGCGATCCAACCTGATGGTAAGCAGTGAAGCAATCGTTGATGGTGAGGCGCACTAGTTTATTAAGAGCCTATTCACTCTAGCCTTGAAGACACCCAAATTATAATCGATGATGTTTTCTTTTGTCCCATATGGTTTCAGGATAAAGTTTATGTAGGTAAGGGGAAAACAAAGAAACATTTGATGGATTGTGTGAACGGTGTTATGGCTAAAAAATAAAGCTAATATTTGTGTACAGGTAGAAACTTGAAGATATTGATACTCTATTATTCTATGGAAAAAATATCATTAATTCACTAAACCCCGCGTGGCGTTCGCTTTTTCATGTATTTCTATTGTGTCTCTAATTACGGTACTTGAAAGGTTAAAGACTATTTTTCTTTGCTCTATCGGTTGCATTTCGGAGAGTGTGCGTCGGAATTGCATAATTTAATTTTGACAAGACCGTTTCATTATCGGACGATCAACCCCCCTAGCCAAGTTATGATCATGATCACAAGATGACGTCATCTCAACGCTCAGTCACGAGGTCAGAACAAAGGAATCTGAGGCGTGGCCTAATCGAGGCGTTCGACTCAAACGAAAGGATCGTAACTTGGCTAGGGGGCAGACGTAGTGATGCGTTACTGGTAAATGGTGGACATCGTTTCCATACGCTACGGATATGCATTTTGGAAATACATTCACGATACAAGAGTTATTTCTAGTGTCCTCACACTAGGAATATAATTATGGCTTTGTTTATTACTGAGAATCGCTGACTCATTAGTTACAGACCCACATCTAGTTTAGGAGTCAGAATTAGACCTATATATTTGTGACCTTGTAATAAGCCTATATGTTCATAGTTTTATGATGTAATTGCTGTTTTTGTGTGAAATAAATGTATTATTATTAATATTATAACTAGGAATAACTCCTGTAAAGTTTTTTTCTATGTAAAAAATGGCGTGTCAGACTTTTACTGACTAAAACCCACTCCTGTTCTTTCTTTGCCTTCTTTTCAGGGCCCCGGGGTACAACCCATGGAACTCGTGTATCATGGGACCGGCGAAGCTTAAAAAAATAAATAAATGGAATAATTCTGCAGCCCTAGTTTTTCAGGATTTCTACGGATCGAACCATTTACCGATATAATCAAGTTTGAGCTAGCTAAATAAATAAATGTAGCTTGATAAAACAGTAAACTTTAACGGCACTTAAAACATAATTTTTAATTAAGGACTAAAGTGACAGCTAGAACAATATTTTTTAACGGTATACGGAATAGAGCGTAAAGTCCCGCAAACCGGTTCCGGTCCGCATTGCTTGCTTTTGTTTGTATAGCCTCTTTTTTGAAATGTGAATGTGAGAACACTGTAGACTCCGCGAATTCTTAGGTTGCTTTTTATTATGATTATTTTTATTGTACTTTATTGACCAGTCTACACTGTCCTTACATAATAAATTCAATATATTGTAAACAGAAGGTATTGTATCAACAAATTCTTTTTTAAAAGAGTAACCATGGAGTTTCTTGCCGGTTCTTCTCCATAGGAAACGACCAATTTGGAACCGTGCACTAGCTTCTGACGTTTTATAAGTGCCCATGTAGGCCTATGTGAAATAAAAATCTTTGACTTTGACTTTGACTTTGAACCTCCATTGAAAAGGTAAGATCCTCCGACAAGACGGGTGTAACGTCTGATCCGGGCAACTACCCAATAGATCATTTTGAACTGTTGTGGTTGCTACAGATCGTAGAAAATTATCATAAATATTTTTTAAAGGAAAATCAATTGACGTTTTTGTTGAAGTGTAATAAGTCAAGATTTTTATAACAGAAGAAAGAGTACAGAGTTTGAATAGCAAAAACTTTATAGTTATCCAGCCAGTTAGGGTGTCGTAAACGAGGTGATGCTACACTGTCTTACATGTTCTAATCTCGCGAAGAACTCCAATTGCGCGATGTAGGATTTCGTAGTTTTTAGTCACCATGTTGCATATCGCCACAGTTTGATGACAACGGGGCATTGTTAATTGATTGCTGAACATTGTACACTGCTATCAGTTTAGTACAGCTAATAAAAAAAATTGGGTAATTCCGAGTCGGACTCGCGCACTGAATGTTCCGTACAAACTCACCTATGACAATAGTTCAATTTCCGAATTGATTTAGGAACATTTTTCCGAATAGCAAAAAAAAAAACATTTGATGTAATCACAAATTTACAGTTTTTAGACTTTTCTCTATACTTCTGCTATGAGTCTTTACTTCATGCCAAATTTCAGGATTTTAGGTCAACGGATAGTACGTTATGGGAATATTGATTGCCTTGAGAGTGTCGAAATACACGATTTTTGCGACATAAACGGCCGTAACTTTTTTTTACGTTAATTCAGAATTTTGATTTTTTCAAAGCTTTAAGGGACCGCAGACCTAAGTAAATGTTTTAATTTTAATTCGATACCTCCATGCTTTCTCGAGATAAAGTGTCTTGACAGACAGACGGACAAACATTCAAACAGACGGACAACAAATTGATCCTATAAAGGTTCGGTTTTTTTAATTTTGAGGTACGGAACCCTAAAAACCATAATATAGATCTCTTACCAAGGAAAAACATAAATACTTCAAGTGTAAACTTACTCTTACTTGTGAAATTTTAAATAAGGGCTCAACAGGTGGGCGACAGGTGGTTCCAAATGCTGGCTTATAAAGGCTTCCGTTGTGTACATTTATGCTCAGTGTGTTTGTGTACTTTAAGATACAGTGTATGTTTGTGTATTTTAAGACACAATGTGCACCTCTGTTGTTGTAGACAAATGAAAGAAAAATATTTTGTTGTTAGGGTACGAACACAATGGCTTGGGGATTATGCGAAAACTTTATTCAGGTACTTGAAGGGCCTGTGAGCCTCAACGATTTTAGGTGACTCAGTGTAAAACTGAACATTTGATTGTGCTATTGGCAATAAGTTCAATTACAATAACTAAGGAACACGGCATGTCCTAGAATCAAATTTGAAGACTTGTGACTTTCACTTTTTCTTCCAGCAGACCTGCGAAATGAGAAATTAAAAGAAATGGAGACAACAGTGTTTAGGAAGCAAGAGAAGAAGAATCTTAATCTAAACTATCAAATAATACATATAATTATGTAGTTAAATATAAAAATGAAGTAATATAACTAATTATACCTTCTATTATATTATTATTCTAATATAAATATGTGATAGTTATATTTATAATTCAAATTAAAATTCATTTATTTCAGGTTAGAACCCATATTAGAGATCATCAAAAAAAAATACAATAAAAATCCAATAAATTAAATCCAACAAAAAAAAAAAAAATAACTATCACAGTTGTGATGAGGGATATTTATATTTACTCTATTTCTAAAGAGTGAGATCGATTTTAAATCTCGAATGCTAGTAATAAATAGTAATTATTATTTCTTGTTTGTTACAGGTAAGCTACGTTTACAAAGTGCCGACAAAACTACTCCAGGTATTTTTTATTCGGGCAGTGGTTGTTCGAAAGAGTTACCCTGGCTCTGGAACGTAAAATATAACGGAAAGTACTCAGGTAGATTTGAGTCAATAAAGCTAGAACTATATTAGACTGACGTACACGTGTAACACGCCTAACGTGTACGTAGAACGACATCGCGTCGCGTTGTGTGGCGTGGATCAAGTACACTTTATCCACGCCACGCTCTACAAGTCTAGTTTCCATATAAAATGTATGGAGACCGACGCGCCTAGATCAGCGTGTGTCACACATGTGCGCAGTGGAGCCATGGCTGATGCGAAAGAAATCCCCGAGTCCCTGGAACAATGGCAAAGAAGGAACAGGAGTGGGTTTTTAGTCAGCAAAAGTCTGACACGCCCTCCCACTCCGCTCAAGTGCGGGGAATTTCATTAGATGATTTACCCACCCGAAAAAAACAAAACGTGTGCGTAGTGTAGTTCCAGCGTTAAACTCTGATACTCTCTCTCGCTCTATCCAGAGCAGGAGAAGTAACTGGATGGTTCCACCTCAAAAAAACCCAGGTATGGAGAAGGCACTTGATGATTTCTTACTCCATTGATTAACAGCTCAGAAATTATTATAAATCAGGCCTCTTGATTTTAAACGCGTACTTTTTCCAACACCACATACCTCCAACACATGTAGTATTTCATAATATTAGTCGCTTACCAACAAGTGTGCCCGCACCGCTCGCTGCTACTCCGGGTGGACGCGGCGCAATTTCCTGCTCCTTTGTGCACGCCACAGGAAACTGGCTCAGTTTCACTGGTAGGCTTGTGTTCTAATACAAGGCGGTTTTTAATAGGACAACTTATGGTTTAGATTTGTAAGCTAGTTTGTATTCAAAGGAAACGTAAACACTAAAGGAACATTTTTTGTTACCACTATGATAGATGTTTCATTAAGTAAAATAACGTGAAACCTGAATTTTGTAGACCCCTGTACTGTATCCAATCATGCTTAAGGGATATGCTCAACGCACTTTAACTTTGATGAACTATAAGAATTTGTTTGTAGAAAATAAAATAAATATAATTTTATTTGATATAACCTTCATTTAAAATAATAAACGATTGATATAATTTTCAAATAACTAATTTTTATAAGCTTAACATACATTGATTATAAAATCTTTAGTTAGACCACTCAAAAGATATAAAGCTTATTTAGTCTAATATGAAAGAACAAAAACTTTTTACAAATCATAATGGCTTTTAACTTAACCTAATTCAAATGATTCACTAACATTAGAAAGGGATCTGACGCTCGGCGGCCGCTGCTTTAATGTTCACTGATCTTACCTAACCTAACCCACATGATCGCTTTGTTCGCTCGCCATCGCGTTCACTATTCTAACCTGACCTAATCCAGGTGCAATTTTTAACTTAGCCTAATCCAAATGATTCCATAACATTAGAAGGGGATCTGGCGTGCGGCAGCCGCTGCCGCAGCAAGCTCGCTTTGCTCGCTCGCCTTCGCTTCTTAATGGTCACTGTTCTAGCCTAACCCACATACATGATAGCTTCGTTTGCTCGCCATCGTATACTCGTTATACGATACAGCTGCAACAAATATATATTTTTTAAACGATAGACCTAATGATTTTCGATGACATAAACTTTATGTCCAATAACGTTATACAAAATAAGTTTTAGAGTATATAAATTTTATATTTAAATAAATAACATCGACAGTTGATATATCCCACGTTTATTATAATCTTGGGAATATTATTGAAATGAAAATATACCCAGTAACTTTATAAAGTTACTGGGTATATTTTCATCATGTATGATATGAGGCGCACCCGTTTGTAGGCTGGGTTTGGACCTCATCGATTTGACTTAAATCTTGACCGACCAATATGTAGCTACCTGGATAGATCTATCAATAGCCTCGTTTGTGTTGTGGAAGGGACTAAATAAACAAAATAAGTGAGACATCAATATTTATACATTGTTCGAAAGATTACTTATAAGCAAAGTATAATATAATTATTAAAACAATGGTAATATTCAGATTGGCCAGAAACCTGTGAATTCCCAATGAAAATAATACTAAAATATGGATTTATATTTCAATCACCTGAAAATATTCACATCACTACTTACACTACAAAGACAGGTCGCAGTAATAAACGTACACCATTCCATCAACCCTCGTTTATAGCCCTTTTAATTAGCTAATCACCAGACTCCACTAATCCAACGAAAACTAATCATTCTTAACAACGCAACGTTTGACTCTAAACTCTCGAACTTTCTCGAACACTTCGATTTGAAATTGATCAAAGCGACTCAGCATTGGTTTCTAAAACAAGTATTAGGTTTGGATACGTGTACTTATAGCCAGTTGAGCGCGCCAATAAATTGGATCCGGCAATATGAGTGACGGGTGTTGACGTGATCTGCGGCAGGAGGAGCACCCGGAAAAAAATGGGTATCCATTTTTCGACAACACGGATTTATCAGAGGTGGATTAATAAAAAAATAACTACGTCAGTGAATTTTTAAAATCTTTATTCCTATTTTTTTTTTAATAATTTTTATTCATGACCATAGATACAATTCTTTCAGTCGAATACATAGATGGGTTATATCTATCAAAGAAAGGGATGGAATATATATTTTTTAACTAAGTAAATTATACAATAACGTTCTAAATCTTTAGGTACAATATTGTTTTTTTTTTTCCCCTTCTATTTTGTTGCCAGTAAACATAATTAATTCACAAAGTTTTTATTTTCATATTAACTATGAAAAGCTAAGTCATTAAATGTAACATTTTCATTATACCTGCACGTAATTAACCACATAATATTTTTATTATACCTTCAGTACTTACCCTACTACGCATAATATTTTACTGTATATAAAGCGATCAAATAAAAGGCAAAATTAATTATCATTAATTAACATAATTAATATTTTTAATTAGTTCTTAAGGATTTTTTTATTTAGTGTATTTATAGTGACAGTCAAGTGTTTTTTTTTTAATTTTAAAAACCGTAAATATTAAGAAAATAAACACTCTCAACTTAATTGAAGCAAAAAATACTTTAAGTCATATTTTCGTATGGCAACTCCAGTCTTAACGAAAGACAAAATTTCGGGTGAGTATCCGAAAAGTGATTGAAAAATTTAAAAAAAATGAGGGTACATTTAATAAATGCCACTTAAGTACTTTTGATTGAAATCGTCGTTATAAAAATTGAAAACAGCTGTGATTGATTTAAATTGATTGTTTATTTTTAAAATTAGCGTGAACACAATGGATTCATAATGACAGCGTCTGTTGAGGTGAGTACTTATGTTTGTGTTTATATGAAGTTTTAAGTTCTTTGTATTGGAGAGATAAGTGTGAATAACAAATTAGTAGTAACGCACTTACTAAATGCCAATTTTTTGCAGTGTATATTAACTTAATGATTTATCGAGTGTGGATTCATGTATCCTAAACAGTTTTTGATAAATTTTTCATATTTATTTAACAACTCAAATTTTACCGTTGCGGCGAGTATTCACCCTTACGTTGTTGAGACTTTAACGGTCCGGACTAAGCGTTTCGTTTGGTCGTTTATATCGCGTACATCGAAGGACTAGAACCAACGCATCTGCCTGTTCCACTATAATTTAGGTGTCTTCAAGGCTAGAGTTAATAGGCTCACCATCAATGACTGCAACACTACTTACCATCAGGTGGGATCACAGTCAAGCACTGGTTAATATCAATAAAAAAAAAATGTTTTAACCTTTCGAATACCACCGTAATTAGAGACACCATATAATATAGATACCTGCGAGCTATGTATTAAACTTATGTATACTCATCATCATACATATAGGCATAGGCCTCCCCCAAATGTCGCCACAAAGAACGGTCCTGTGCGTCTTGCATCCATCGGATTCCCGCAACCTTCACCAGGTCATCGGTCCACCTTGTAGGGGGCCTTCCAACACTGCGTCTTCCGGTACGCGGTCGCCACCCCAGAACCTTTCGGCCCCAACGGCCATCTGTTCTGCGAGCAATGTGCCCTGCCCATTGCCACTTACGTTTGGCGATTCTTCGTGCTACGTCGGCAACCTTGGTTCTCCTGCGGATATCTTCTTGCGGGGTTTTTTTTATGTATATTGTCATCTAAAATTATATTTGTTATACCACTGTAAAACCCGCGAAGGCTTGTATGTAATACGCTCAGCAAATGATTGTAAAAAAATAAAAAGAAGGGATTCGAATTTGAAATACTAATTATGCAGTCACGCGAAAACTGTTCTTATTTCAAAAACAATCCTACAAAGCGTACAGACTGCACATTCATTATAAATACGACTGTTTCCGATACATCGTTTTACAACAACAAAATGAAAAAAGCGTTGAAAGTTAATCTTAATTGCATCTGTATAGCCCGTCCAGTTGAGCGATCCCGTGGGAATAGTTCCATCCGGGATCCGGGATCCCGGGAGTGATGGACATCACTGTTTAGTTATTAATTTACAATCGATTGGAACCTGACAGGAAATACGCTTTCAATGAAAAATGCATGGTTTTAAGGTTGTGTATTATTCGATCCGGTGTTTTGTTTAGACGTTATTGGAAAAAATATACTATACCACTACACTGCTACTACTGTACTACTCAACATCAGCTAATACTATACATTAACAGCCGGGTGTCACCATTGTGTGGACCGCCCGGAGGAAGAAAGGATAGACCATATGGTGGAGGTGTGCCCCGCCTAGGCAGAGCACCGCTATCCTCGTGGAGGCAATCGGCGGCAGCGACCTCTCGCGCCGGGCCCTGGTTCGGGCTATGGTCCAAAGCGAGGAATGGCAGGCGGTGGCCTCCTTCTGCAAAGCAGTAACGCTAGCGAAGGAAGAGGCCGCACGCGTGAGGGAACGAATATCCTTACGCCCAAGCCACCGAGATTCTGACCCCGACTACCAGCGACGGTAGACGCGGGCTTGCGGACGGGCAATGGGTAGCTCGCCGTCTGGCCGTCCGGCAATTAACCGGACCGAGCTCAGTCATCAACAGCGCGTAGTGATCCACGCGCTCCTCAAAGAGATATCAGCAAACCGTAGGGGCCCAGTAGGGCCGATACCCGCTAGCTAGAACCGCGGGAAATTTCTGAAAAGGAAACCCGTAGTCCTAGAAAGCAAAGAACACCTGAAGGACACAGGTATGGTGCTAGTCAGTAAAAGTCTGACACGAAGAGCAGGAGAAGTCATAGGATGATTTCCACCCTTAAAAAAAGAACTATACATTAACATAATTATTATTCCCGTAATAATTATTACTTCGCCTATCCCTAATTCAAAATTAACAGTATAGTATTACTACTATACATACTGTTACTTTTTAATTACGCTAGGCTCGCCTTTGATCACTATCTAACTCGATGGTAAGCGATGATGTGGCCGACGATGGAGGACGTTTGCCTAGAAGTTATCTATTCACTCTTGACTTAAAACTCCTAGGTTGTAGCTATCAGTAATCTCAGACTCCGGCAGGGAATTGCACTCCTTTTTTTTAAAGCAGCAATGTATGTATTTGTTGTTTTTTATTATATTTTTATTTATTTATCATTTATACAAAAGAATACATAATACAATATACTTTGTGCATATTTATCAATGTCTTTTGTTTTTGTTCATTATTATTATTGTATCGTATAATGGTTTATTATTATGTTATTGCTTTAGTTTGTTTATTAAGTTGTTTTTTGTTTATTAGATGTAAATGTTTGCTAGTGGCGCTGAAATTCAGCGCTGTGGCTATGTTCAGTACATGAGCCCCAGCATTTTGCTGAGTGCTAGTCGTTTTGCGCTGATGTGTCGCAGAACTCACTCTTTTGTATAGATTTGTTGTAATATTATATATACATTTTTAAGTTATGTGCCACGTTTGTCGTATATAAACTCTTTTTCTTTCTTTCTTTCATACAGGATTCTCTAAGTTAAATAGCAACCAGAAACCACTAAAGTTTAAACTTGTGCTATCATGAATCTATCTCAATATCGACACTACAAAATAAGTTTTTTGTATGTGTACCTTATTGTCGATAACAATTTATAAAATCGTTAGGTCTTTAAATAAGTAGAAACATTCTTAAATAATACTTAAGTAATATTGTTTAAGTTTACATTTGATATTTTTAAGAGTAATATATATTTTTTTATATGTAATATTGTGTATAAACACTTAACCAATTAAAACTATTTATACACTAAAGGCAAAAACTACTAGCTAAAATATGGCGTCATAAAACTCCTCCGCATTGCTGTCGACTGGAAGTGTGCCCAAAAGGCTGGCGGCATTGCCACGTTGTATGGCAATGCTTAATCTCTGACAGAGGTAAAAGCCAGTTCTTGGTCACGCGAAGTGTCAACCAAGCGTTTGGATAATTCTTTGAAAAGCGTATGAGCACAGCCTAAGAGTTTCAACCCCAAACGACTCAAAAATATAACTGCCGACGAGGTTGTTATATTTCCACCGCTTCAGGTTCTCCACAGCCGCAGCGGCAGCGCCAGCACAGCACGAAGAGCCAGGAAGATGGGATGACCCAAGAGTGTCGACACAAGTAGCGTCCCACACTAAAGGCCTACCCATCTTCCACGGAAATAAAGACGTACCGTCCGGTCTCTTACCATCGTCGCGTGCCAGGCCATGAGGTTCCAAAACAGCAAAAAAGTACATAAAAAAGTTATTAAGAAACTATAATTATCTACCATTTGCACATATTCATACAATCCAAGGCTTGTACATTGTACAAAATCCTCTCATTACCAGAAACACACTAGCAGCACACACATCCAAATCCTCATGTAACCTAACTAAACCCTTTCCTGCGGTGGTACTATGACCAGAGGCGTAGTGTGGTCTAATTTAGAGTTGGGCGAAGGTAAATTTGCGAGGCCTTTTTCTTTTATAAATTCTAAAACTAGACAGCAACTGTAGCAACCCAGTTTTCGACCATATCGTCGCTTACCATCAGCTGAAATAGTGGTCAAATTATAAAACAAAACCTTTATTGTTAAAGCGGCTAATTGGTGATCTAGATTTAGTTAAATCCAATCTTCAAAGCCTTGAGGCGTAGGGTAGCTAGCCTTTCGGTGTTTTACAGGTTGCATTTTGGAGAATGTGCGCGGGAATTGCATGACTTGATTCCGCCATCTCATTTCTACCATCGGACAATCCGACGTACGGCGAGTATCCACCCTTAGGTTGTTGAAACCTCTACGGTTCGGACTAAGCGTTTCGCCTCGTCGTTTATACCGCGTACATCGAAGGACTGGAACAATTTGCCTGCTGAGGTCTTCCCATCCTATTATAATTTGGGTGTCTTCAAGGCTAGAGTGAATAGGCTCTTAATAAACTAGCCTCACCATCAACGATTACATCACTGCTTACCATCAGGTGGGAACGCGATCAAGCAAAAAAAAAAAAACAAAAAAAGCCCTCGCACACACGGGCCCTTTTGGGTACGAGGCCATGGGTGAGGGTCCACTGCACCCACGCCTAGCTACGCCACTGACTATAACACTTACGACCTTATATCTCCTAGCTACAGTCATACGACCTTGTGTGTCCATGCTTCAGTACCTTTATGAACACGTATCTCCAATATGATTACCTATTTGATCCCCACCGAGACATACCGTGACAACGTGTCAAAACATTTGGGGATTACCTATTTACTCCGTGGCATGAAAAGGGTAAAAATGTACGTATTTACTTAGCTGTGTATTATATACCAATTTGTTTGGTGTATGAAGCTCTTTGAGGGATTTGTGACAAATTAAACTAATAATACAAAGGCAAAAGTTTGAGAATGTGTGTGTATGTTTGTTATTTTTTTACTCTCGAACGGCTGAATGAATTTAGATGAAATTTAATTCACGGGTAGACCATTTCATGGAATAGCAAATAGAATACTTTATATCTTTTGAGTGTGTCCTTGGGATAAGTTTTTACTAATACGCGGGTGAAGTAATAGTAGCAGCTAGTAATTAAAATTTATTAATTATTTGTTTTATAAAAACCAGAATAATAAGAAAAAGTCACACTATTAGACGCCTGGGGTCTGTCTCAGCGTGCCACAACCTGACAATTGGTCAATGCGCTATGAACTGTCAAGATCCAATTAACTCGATATTATAATCCTTCAATTTACGCTTTATGGTATATTAGATTGGGTATTGAGTAAGAAGCTATACGCCTGGCACTTGAAGTAGCGATTAGATTTAGCCTGCCGTGTGTTCACTTTATATTTTAGTGGTATTTGAATATCACTATTATCAAAATGTTCAATGTGGAATAGATACTCAGCGTGCGCTTGAACAGGTAATAAAAAGAAAGAAAGAAAGAAAAAAGAATTTATTTAGTACAGCATAAGGCACAAACATAATTTGGTATTGTGATAGTAATTAACACTATTTAATGCGTACCCATCATAAACACCGACACTAAAACTATATTTAACAATAGAAAACTTAAAATATCAGACCTAGAGTATTTTTATTTAAGAAAAAACATGCATCATAAAAAAAACTATAGCAATCAAGTTTGATTACGGTTGGTAGACATCATTCTTTTTGCTATTGATTTCTCATACAGTCCTTTGAGATATGGCCTAGGTTTCGCTTTTGGCAAATAGAAAAATAAAACTATGCCATCAATGTATGGCAAGGTTCATTCCCCTATAATATTATTGAGTATCACATTTATACCATATTTTCAAATCGCGGATATTCATCTATAAATCAAATCATCAATCATCGTCTTAAAAAATCGATTTTTAGGGGTCCGTACCCAAAGGTTAAAACAGAACCCTATTACTATGACTCCGCTGTTCGTCTCTCACCAGGCGTGTATCTCGTGAATCGTGATTTCAATTTATACGTTTTGGCGGCCTGGACACATGTCTACGGTACGGCACCGGCCACCATGCAACGGCACGACGCCGCTCCCAGCAGGCGGCATGGCGTCGTATTGGGCACGATGCCGTGTATGGTCTAAACACGTATTGCTTTTGTATACGAGGTGCAATCTTGGTTAGTAGTTCTTTAAAACTTGATATAGACATTCTGAAATATTCGTAAAATTTTTCATCACCACATATTTTCATCGCTTCATATCATCATCATCATCATCATTTCAGCCGAAAGACGTCCACTGTTGGACATAGGCCTCCCCCAAATGCCGCCACAATGACCGGTCCTGTGCGTCTCGCATCCATCGAATTCCCGCGACCCTCACCAGGTCGCTTCATATATCATGGTTCATTATAGAAATATATGGACTCACCCAATATTTTCTTTGATTCAGTTTTTTCTTCAGTCGTCGCCTTAGTATCAGGAGCAGAATAATACGTCTTTCACGGTCCATATCAAGACAAAAACTAAACGATGGTTGCTTACTTGTGGCCGTGGTGCACCGTGTACTGCAGCGTGCTGCGGCTCGACGCCGTGTTGTTACACGGTCGCTGGTGCCTTACCATGGACATGTCCACGCCCTAGTCGTACTGCGTACGGTTTTCATACCAAGCGCGCGACACTTCCTCTCGCTCTACCCCGAGCCGGAGGAGTTATTTGATGAATTTCTTCAAGAAGCAGACGAGTAACAGGGCAGAGTGGAAGAAAAAAACGTGTTGCGCCGACCCCAAATAATACGGGATAAGGGCAGGAAGATGATGAGATGATGATGAAGCAGAAGCAAAGCTACTAAGCCACTACATGTCTATACTAAAATATGCAACAAATATCTCTGCAGGCATTATGAATGTGTATCAGTTAGACTATTTTATGAAGTACCTATCTTCAGTAAATAAGGGAGTACGAGAGTAATGACCTTCTTCTTAAATAATTACCACCCAAAAGTTCATCATCATCATCATTATCATTTAAACTGAAAGACATTCACTGATGGACAAAGACTTCCCCCAAATGTCCACAACGAATGGTCCTGTGCGTCTCGCATCCATCGGAAAACTCAAAACTTGACTTCAACTAAAGTCTCCAAAAACTTCCAACAACCTTATGTCACTACACTAAAACAGCCCCAACTACACATACGTCCTTATTCCCCCAGTAACCTTGGCCGCATGTAGCACACATTCGGTTGGTAATATGGTTGCGCGGAACACGCTTTCGCTTTTTGCTAAGCCGGCCCGGCACGTATACCGACTGCGTAGTTCAGAGTTATGCTGGTAGGAAATGTCCCCGGACTTGTGACTTAGTTGGACTTTCAACTTAGTGTCGCTTTGGTCTTGTGATCTTTAAATTATGTTAGTTTGTAGTTCTGCTGGAGTATTTTGGTGTTGGTTTGTGTATAGTAGAATGTTTGCTTTATTTATCATTGATAGGCTTGCGTATAACCGCTATCTCACCTGATTGTCAGCGATTATCTGGTCGAGAATGGAGCACGCTTACCTATAATTAACTGATTCACTCTAGACTTAAAGACCCTTAGGTTGTAGCTATCAGGAAACACAGAGGAGGTAGGGAGTTCCACTACTTACCTTTACTCACAATAAATGGGTTCACAAAACGTTTTTTTACGTTATGGGATTTAAAGGGTTTAGTGGTCCGATGATGGAAACGGACTTGGTGGAATTCAATTTTATTATGTATTTCCGATGCACACTCCCCGAACTGTTAACAATAGAAAACTGACAGGCTAGCAACTCGATGTCCGTCGATGCCCAAGACTTTGGAGTTTTGAATCGACATACATCTTTGCCGATGATCTTCTAGGATCGGTTCTCTATCAACTCAATTGCATCAAGCTGATATATAGCAGATCCATCCCCAATATGAAAACAGTACTCATAGGTGATTGAACTCGTGCTTGATTTTAAACAGCTGTTCCAGTGTGAAATACCGTCTCACTTTTGTTAAGATCCCCGTGCATGCTATTGCATACATGTTTGGACTGTTCACACGTAATAGCGTAGTTACATTATGTTTTACTATTTATTCAATAACTTTGCAACGACGCTTATGAAATAATCTTACGACTGTTTCAAGACAGATTGATTACTCTCTTTTTGTTGTCTTCTAAGAAATTGTTGCCGAAGTAGTGGGATTGTATAATCTATCATCACCACTTAGCGAGACTTGTCGAGTTTTTATGATGTTTTGAATAGGCACTTATTCACTTATCATGTTTTTATTTTAGATACTTAGACATGTTTAACATGACGACTTTTTAAATCATTATTCTTGAGAGTTGTCGTCTTTTGATTACATTATATAAAAATCTGTTCTGTTGACATTTAGATGTAACTCTAGCCTTTTCCAAACCATATATGGGGGAAAGAAGATTGACTTCCAGCAGTATTTTACCTGAAGTGATTGCTTACTTTTATAACCTAGTTACTGGGTAACGTGATACGATTCCGTTGTTTAACTTATTACTAGTGAATGCAAGAAAGGAAAATGCCCAATAAATGCTAACAGAAACGGCTCTTAGTTCTGAATTCTATTTGGAATAAAATATGAATCACACTAATATTATAAAAGGTAAAGTTTGCGGGTAAGTTTGTAACTCATTCACACTAAAACTGCTGAAGGAATTTGGATGAAATTTAGTACACGGGTAAACCATATTTTGGAGTAGCACTTGGGATGCTTTTTATTTCGGGAGTACGTTAAAATAATCAAGAATTATTTTTGGATGAAAAAGTCACCAATTTTGATAAATCTTGATTGCGTCGCTACCGTGTTTGTATCTGGGTGCCAATACCGATGCACGATGCGATGAATCATGTGATTGAATGTTTCGCTTTCGTATTCGAATTTCGTATTGTTTTTTTTATGATATCGATATCTGTGGCCATTTTTATAGATTTTGATATTTTTTTCACACAATAACTGTTTTTGAACTCTGTCTTAGGTCAGAACCACCAAAACGACGAACCATCAAGAAGAGTGAACAAGAATCATGAATATAGTTTAGAAGAAATTTTTGAAACTGGCTGCTACTTAGTCTATTGATAATGAGTTTCTGACGATTTGAAGTACAATTAGGCGTATACTTCATCTTTGTTCATTTCAGGTTTTTTTTTAATTAGATATAAACTAGTGCTTGACTGCGATCCCACTTGATGATAAGCAGTGATGCAATCGTCGATGGTGAGGCGCACTAGTTTATTAAGAGCCTATTCACTCTAGCCTTGAAGACACCCAAATTATAATCGGATGGATTTTATGATATAGTCTATTGGACATTACCCTTTATTATTTGTAGCTGACAATGTTATTCATTGATTTCCAAAATGCTTGTTGATCTTTCGTTTCACGTTCACGTCATCAACAGTCAAGACGTATCATGATACCAATCAGTAGATTTGCCTATCAGATGATGGTATGTATGAATAGCTCGCTGTCGGCAATTAGGTCAACAAGGCAATTAGCACCGCAAGCGCATGCAGACGATGCAGCTCCTAATTACTGACTGATAAGGAAATAGTTTCCCAGCAGATGAATGAGGTGGAGCTGTGGTGCGACAAATTGGAGATGTGGGGAATCAATGAAGGTGATAATTAGAATGTTCGGTTTATGATCCGGGTTAGATTTAGTTACATACGAGTATCACAGCTTATAAGTAGAAAAATCAACTTTTAATTGAACTTGCTTACTGTTAGAGATGGATTGTAATCAAACACAGAAGTGTACAGCAACAAAACAGATTTTTATTATTTATTTTTCGTTTTTATTTAATTCGATTATTATATTATTTAGTGAAAATTAAATACGTCTTAATCCATCTGACTGTAAAAATAATATTTTTTTATTATCTATCTATAGCATAATCAGCATTTTAATTTTCCCACTGCTGGGATTCAGGCCTCTTCCCTAGAAGAAGAAATGGGCCGTAAGCCACGACGCGGACCCAGTGCGGATTGGTGAAATGTGACATTCACCTCCAGTCTTCGAATTTTTGATTTTAGGACATGCCGGTTTCCTGACGATGTTCTTCTTCACCGTATTGAGAGCAGTGGTGATGTAATAAATTATACAAAGTAATGCGCCTGGCTGAGTTTGAACCCGCGACCTACAACTCGTTAGTAGGGGCCGTTAACACTTAGCCACCACTGCTCTCACTCGATATTATCTATCTATATTTTTGCGTACACCTTAAAAGGTATACTTTTCTTGCCAGTCTGCAAGTTAAAAAGAGCAGAATCTCCTTCGATACAAAAAGATTTCATGTAGTATTGTATGAGTTCATGTATATTATACATGAACTGTTTTCGTGTATTTGTGTACTATAAGAAAATAAAGAAAGATTCTACGATTTTCATACAAGGTCTACTATTCGTACAAGTTGTGCTATAATATTATTTCAAAGTTCGTTAAAATAAAACATATTAATTCAAAATCCTCTAAAAGTAGTTACATTTAGTTCTACAACTAACTACCAGCTAACCTAATGTTGGAAAGACATATCCTCTATTATCATATTTCATTGCTACTGATACGTTTTAATATTAACTTAGTCTTATCAGGAAATGTACAAAATATATCATGAAATCCAATATGTCGTGGATCTGCGTAAATAAAATACTACACTCAATATTTTTATATCAACGAATATCCGCTTCACTGTGAATATAATTTCACGCAAGATTATATTTCATCAAATTCGTTTCGCAGCTTCAAACTTTTTGCGTTTTGACCTTTATTTTATTGAAGTGGTTTTAAAGCCTTATTTTTGAAATTATATTTCATATTTTAATTAAAACTTTCAGGTACGTTGTATAGAGTGCCAATTAGTGTTCTGCTGTGCCGATTGCCGCCGTAGGCACGAAAGAGTGACACACGGCCTTACATACGACTGTCCTATCTGCCGAGGGTTTCAGTTCCTCTGCAAACCAGAAGAGCTCAACCAAGATTTCATAAGACACCTAACTAAAGAACATACCCCCTTACACTGTAAAAAGTGCAACAAAATTTTCTACAAAATGGAAGATTTTCTCAATATCGATAAGTGTACAAGCATATCCGAGCTACTTAGCAAAGATGCTGAAGCTAACACGCAAATCAAAGAATTGGATGAAAGGTTCGAATCGATTTATGAAAAAGCTAGTAAATATAGCGAGAACTTTGAAGGCATTATTTCTGTTAATAAGAATAGTAAAACTGCTATTATAACACCAATTGTAAGGAAGAAGTATTTAGTCGATTACGAGTCCAGTGATAGCGAAGATGAGAAAAAGGAAGGGTGTATGACTCCCCATCCAGAGTTTGCTTCAAAAACTCCAAGATCTAAAAAACAAAGGGCTGCAACTCCTCATACGAAGAAACTTCTAAGTATGATGAGGCAAAAAGCAGTAGAAGAACATGAGGAAACTATTGGCGATGACATTTTTGATGGGTCTCCTAAAACTACACCAGTAAGAACTGAAAGTAATCTAAGTAAGTGCACCAATATTTATTTATTTGAATCCATATGTTGTAAATAATTTATCATTCAAGCTAATTTATACAGAAGACTATACGTCAGTAGTAACAAAAAGAAAATTGAAGGTCAAAGTCAAAACATTGCCACCAACGGGAGGTCGACAATTTTTTCATAAATAATAATTGTATTGGATATCATTAACACAATTTTAACCTGGTTTCTCCTCGTCAGTTCCAGATCCACAGATTGAGATGACGACGCCCACATCCCACTTACCACACCTCATAAAACTGGCACAGATAGTCACCACTAGTACGCCCACGCATCCTGCTGGTAACGATTGGCCGCTGTTCGCTGACCAAGGAGCAGATTCTCCTCTCTCAGAGATTGAGACCACTGAGAGTGCTGCACAGAGTATGAATATTGAGGTAGGAGGTTTTAATTTTTTCGTCAATTTTATGAACTGAAGACAAAATAATATTTACTAAGAGGCGATGAAGTAATAGTGAAAACATATTAAATTTTTAAACTTAACACATCAAACAAAACACAATTATTGTTTGAAGTAAGTACTGAAAAGAATCACGTGTGTGACAGACGGAAGGAGGCCATTATCCAGCAAAAAAAATGAGTTTATTACGTGAACAGATATAAAGATAAATTATTAAATATTTTGATAACGGAACTCAACATCAAAAAAGACTCGTTGGACATTAAAAAAAAAACATTTGAAATCAATAAACAATAATTTTATTTTCAGCCGTCCAAATCCGATCTAGAATCATTGCCAAAGTTGAAGAGTATCATAGTGACGGGCAGCAAAATTCGCATCGGAAGTCAGGATAGCACGGAGAAACATGTCACCTTCCAAGATTCTAACGAAGGCTCTATTAAGACCAAGAAAGTCAAGTTTGCTGATGATACTGTTTTTGAACAACCAAAAGTAAAAAGAGGTGAAAAATTTACTTAAAAAAAAAATAATTAAAGTGGAATTTAATGTTGAAATCGATCTTAATACTGTACTCAATATTTTATTCTACTGGTGCTGTATAATCAAAATAAGATGGAATACTTTGAATAAAGAGTACCCCACTAAAGCCGCAAGTAAAGAAAATCTTTTAAATGTTTCACATAAAAATTGTTAATTTAATTTATCCAGAATTCAGATCATAATATTTCTCTTACAGTGCAAAGTTAAATGAGTTCATGTTGAATATAATAGTATCACATCAATCTCAAAAATAATTTAAGCTGTTGTAAGTTTTAATGTTTATTGTTCTACTGATATCTCGGCGACTGCTCTTTTATTGCAATAACACTTTACACATTTACATAAAACTTAAAGCATAAAATTTTCTTCACGAGTGAGAATTTATCCTGTTAATCTTTGATAATATTTTCAGTATTCAGAAAACCAAAAAGAATGCTGACACCAGGGCCACAGAAACCGAAATTCTGTCTCAACCCTCGCTTCCAAGCGTTAATCAACCGCTTTGAAAACCAGGGCATGATCATGGCAAGAACACCAAAAACAAGAGAAAAAAATACTGCTAACAATAATCAGGAAAGTACCCCGCCTGTCGGGGAGCCCTCAACCATGCCCGCACGAGCCATAAACTTTAAAGAAGACAGTCCCCAAATCGAATCAGAGTACTCTAAAGAATCGAATGAATTATTCAAAACGTGTATCGATACTCCAGAAGGAGGCATGAACGCAATATCAGCATTAACAACGAACATAGCAGGGTCGCTGCAAAACTGCCTTTCATCAGTTTTAATGAACACGGAAGATGCAACGGAGATTCAGTTCAAGTTCGTTATAACGAAAAGAAAAGTAAGCGTCAAGAGGCTTGTGGAGGAATGTGAAGGCAAGGCAGATGAGAAATCGAGTGTAATCGATAAGAATCTGGAATCGATTAAAGAGAACATCTGGTCGAGCGTTGCAAGGGCCGTGAAAAATGTGTTTTGGGGTGAGCAGAGCGCTAATTTTGGTGAGTACGTTTATTGGTTTCCTTTCTATTAATAGGGGGTATTTACTTGTTTATTTTTGTGATGGCAGCAATGTTTCTGTTCTCCATAATTTTTATTGGTGTGTATTAATTTTCACTGTGATATGATGGGGTAAGGAAAATGTTTTGTTGTTTCCTAACGGAATGAAAATCAATAATAAGGAAATATTATAATTAATGAGATTTTTAGGTATTGGCAGTTTTAGCTACCTTACTGCCAAGTTTATACTTAGTAATAGATTGTTTGGTCTTATATCGCACTAAGAAATAATTTTCTAATTTACCAAATCGAAAATTGCAGTTAAAAATTCTGCCTCAACTAGTTCAAATCCCCAGAATATTCCGTTAAAATTCACATCAAATTTTCTACCAATTTTCATATTGCTTGAAATTTTCCAATAATTACGTTCCAAAATCAACGTATTAACTCGCCCTCGCTGCGAACGACAAACACTGTGCGCAAATATTGACAACCTCATCATGTTTTGCGATCAAAACTTCTTAACTTAAAATGTTTATTAGAAAACAGACCTTATTTTATGGACAATAAATTCTATTAGCATAAAATAGGGTAGTGACCGGCCTGAAGCAGTGTTGAAGAATTTTGGGACAGAAGGTACGGTCAAAAGAGTGGAATTTAAATTTGGTCTTTTAATTTGATAAAATTAAATTCTGCTACCAATGTTAATAAAATTGATTCTGTCATAACTTCATTTTGTATGTAACCTCTACAATAAAGGTAACTAAGACTACCCATTGTTGTATGTATATTCATTTTTAGTGGCCACTATCTATTTTCGTTTTAAACATAAGCATAATCAGCCTTATAGTGTTCCGGTGCCCACTGTTGGGACTCTGGCTTCCTCTCTAGGACAAGGAACGGGCCGTAATCCACCACGTGGGCCTTATTTTTTTCTTGTATATGGGAAAATCAACCAATGACATCCTTCGCTCTTGGGCAGAACGAGAGGGCGTGTCAGACTTTTACTGACTAAAAACCCACTCCTGTTTCTTCTTCTTCTTCTTCAGGGCCGAGTTTTCCTTTCAGAAACAAACCCTTGGCCCCAGTAGGCTTCGACCCTGCTGGGCCCCTACGGTTTGCTGAAATCTCATTGAGGCACGCGTGGAACAGTACGAGCGAACAGTATAGGTCGACAACTTGGGCTCGGTACAGACGGTTACCAGACGATCGGACGTCGGGCTACCCATTGCTCGCCGTCCACAAGCCAGCGCCTACGGTGGCCGAATTTGGGATTGGGATCCCGACACGGGCCTGGTGCGGGTTGGTAGATGTTTTCAAATTTTGGGTCCTAGGACATCCCACTTAGCTCACGATGTTTTCCTTCATCGTTTTGAGAGCAGTTGTGATGAAATAAATCACACAAAGTAATGCAACTATTGGACCATCACTGCTTTAATTTGTTTGTTTTTATGCAATTATTTGTTAACGTAGTTAATTTAGTGACTTATCTTATGAAACCTGATTTGAAGGATGAGAAGAGAAATTTGAATTTAGTGTGATTGAAAAGCTTGTTGATGTTTTCAACAAGTTTTCTATTGTAAGATTAGTCAAAACACTTCTTTTTCCATTTGTTCAGTAATTTTCAACGGTTCGTTTATTTCTACCTTGTTGTCTGTTACAATAATATTATTGTCATTTCCTTTTTTAGTATCCGGAAATAAACTTCCTTCGACGAAACAAGCCTTTGTCAGAATGAAGCAACAATAACGAATTGTTCGGCATTTGCTTCAAAATTCCGCGTCTATTTTCATTCTTATGCGGATATAAAAGACGGATATAAGCTGTCTGTCTTTTTAGAAATAAAAATGTCAAGTAATCAAAATGAAACTTTTGCACCAAAGTGACAAGGTTGAAATTATGAGAAGAATGGGAAATTCCGTTCTTATATTTGTGAAAATTTAACAGGATAGGTGATAGATATTGTAATTAGTAAAGATATAAATGGAGTTCATAACTCTCTTGTACACACATTCAAAGTTTATTTATGCTAATTCTTAAAATTTTAATGCCGCGTAGAATAAATTTGCCTTGGTTTGGGAACGGTTAGTGTTCTAATTTATCCAAAAAAGACGGACTGAAAGAGATAGACACGAAGTTTAAATAAAAAGTAAAGTTTTGGTGTATTTTATGTGATTCACTTCCCGCTACGGTCGTTATTATCATTAATTATAATGCATGTATTGAAACATTTTAACGTTTATAATATTATGTCAACAAATAAAATCGTATCTAACTGCAGTTCGCTGAAGTAATATAATTAATTTAATACTATGAAATAAAAGCAACAATTGAAGCTGCAGCAGTTCACAACTTTTATAATCCAATTCTAAATTTTATTTCATTTTCGTGTAATATTAAAAATCTACGTGAAAACAGCTCCTAACAGTCATGAACTCGAGTATCTCGGTTATGTAACTCTATAACTTATTTTAAGTTAAAGGTACAGTAGAGCTAGGTCAGGCCAACCACAAATCTATTTTTTTACTTGCGCTCTAAGTTTTGATTGTAGCTAGGTACAAGAAAATTTAACTTAAAAAACAATCGAAGTGCTTGGTATCCAAAATTGGTTTATATTCATACATATTAGGTGTGTGTTTACGTGTTTACAAAAAGGCATGGTTTGTGCAGTTCTAATAAATGAAATTTAATACTTCTAACATTTTTCTTTTAATAAGATTATTCTTTCAACAAAAATATATCGTACATTCCATATTGCTACTCATAATCGTACATTAGGCTTTAAGGGGTTATGCTCCCGGAATTAATTTATTACACACCGTCGCCGCGACAACCTATGGGTCTGAGAGAGAATGTCTGTCATCATTATCTGACATTAACACATGGACATATTATGCCGAGTCATCAAAATAATGACAAACTTTTGTTTTGAATTGTATGATCTTGTTAGACATTTACGCTTATATTAAGGATTATGTACCTTTTTATGAATATGATACTTTTCAAGTAAAAGTTACATTACTAATTAAAAAATTCTAACAAAGTAAATTACAATTATCATATATTGGAAGTAATAATAATAATTTATTAGCACACACACGTTTGTAAATAAAAAGTATACAAATATGAAGAAAATAAATAGGAAATACAACAGAGGTGGCTGTGGGCCCCAAACTAGGCAAAGCCTATATCTTGGTGGCCCAAAACTAATTAGCAGTAGGTATACACTGATTAAAAGTTCCGTGTGATACAGTACAATATACAGAGAAGGTATACAATATGCAGTGAAGTGACATGCTTACTCAAATGACTGGCTGATGGTAGCGCTTATGCTGGATCATTCAATCCCCTTCCAGATGCACCAGCGTGCTGAATGGTGCTAGCATCAAGTTATGTTCATGAACGGGCACCGTCAGTGGGTTCATCTCTCAGCTGCGGTTTATTTTAATAATTTGTTACTTGAAAACGCCCGGACACGCAAACCGCACCGAAAAAGCAATGGGTAGCTCGCCGTTCACCTATTTAGTAAGGACCGAGCCCATGGCGTCGACGGCGCATAATGTTCCACACGAGCCGGTAGGGTTACAGGGAATTTTTAAAAAGAACATCTGTGGTCTGTAGTCAGTAAAAAGTTGACATGCCCTGTCGCACCACCTAAGAGAAGGAAAAGTCAATAGATTATTTTCCACCTCCCAAAACAAAATCTTTCACACTACACCACAATTTCTACTCAAACGATATAATCGTTATTTTTTTAAATATTTATATATTGATTTAAAGTTTGCGGAGTTCGCCAACTTCAAAAAAAAGGAGGTTCTCTATTCATCGGATATTTTTGCACATTCTTCTCTAAAGAGATATACGATTTAGAGCAAACTTCATCTATTTTGAGGGACCTTCACAATTCAAAAGTGCCTGTAAATGGTTTAATTATTGAAACTACTTTCAACTATAATGCTTTGAGTTGAGTATTATATTCAGCGTGGCAATAATCATAACAGCAAGATCTTGCTGTTGCTAATTGAAGCACGTAGACCAAACACGATATTGGCAGAGTTACATTATAACATGAGCAGTCTCTAACGCCCACATACATAGTAGTAACATACATTGCGGTTGTACCAGTATCAGATATCGATACAATCATACCAAAAGTTTAATTGTTTTGCTAGAAATCTATTCAATATATGCAGAACTGCTTAATAATATTAGAGATGATCATGCTGTCAAGCATGTTGGGTTTATGAAACTTGTTTCAAATAACCAATAATTTATTAATAGAATTGTCTTGTTTTTTTCCAGGGCTTTGTAAATTTAATTTCCTATTTCAGTCTTTGAGCTTTACTAACACAGTATCCTTTCGTTTCTTAACAAAACAGAAAAATAAAATTCTTCTAAAAATATTTCATATTCCCAGCTTTATTACTAGCTCCGAAACTGAACACGACTGGATATCGTCCAAAAAAATTATAGGAATGTCAAAAGGATATTTCTAGAGTGAAAAAATTACCGGCAGATAGAATTCAAATCGTAAATTTTGCAACGGCCCGTAATTCCTTTCCGTGTCAAGTGGCAGGCAATATTGCATTTTTCTATTCATGAGAAGGCTCGCTTCAATCATATTGCGGAGCGGCGTTTTATCATTTTTTTTCTTGCGTTCTCAAATCTTTTTTTCTTTTAAATTTATTACTTTCTGCTCTTCTGCTTCGAAAATTGTTGCTTAGATTTTTTGCCCCTTGACTTTTAGATTGATGGTGACAGTTTAATCATGTAATTTTGTCGCAAACCGTTTAAGAATTTATTAATCTGACTGCAACTGTTACGTTTAGATGTTCAAAATGATTGATGTTTTAATTTAAAGATTTATCTTACCTAAAGATTCTAAAACTCTGTTTTAAAACTTCCTTTCTTTCATATCTGTCTTTGTTTTTGTCACTATTTACTCCCATATCAACATTTAATTCATCTATTCTTTATATTTCAGCATCAACAACTCCACACAGATCATTCTCGTTTAATTCCTCATCATCGTCATCCAAACGTAAATGCGATGAGCTCTCTGACTCCGAGAGTCCGGTGAATCACAAGAAGCACAAATACGAAGGTAGGATTCGAGGAAGACCACCTTTGAGGAGAAGCAAGACATGTGTGGCGAGTCTGAGGAGTTCCTTGTCAGCGGAACAGAAGTCACTGATCAATGAACTTAGCATGAACGTGGATGAAAATATGAATTTAAGCTTTTAAGCAAAAGAATCGAGATCATATCATATAAATGTTTTAAAAAAAATGTGAAACTTATTTTTTTATACTATCAGATTTTACAAAAAAAAACATGAATTAAACTAACCAACCTTAGTATTAGTGTAAAATAATGAGAAGGATTTTTAAAAGTTTTTATAAATATGTGGTCATACATCTTAATCGATCGGTAAGTATTTCTAATTATATAGATATTCTCGTAACTTCTAGTCTGTTTTGTTAATAACAGTTTAAATAATATAAGTAGTATTTTACATTCTGTTTCATTGAGTCCACTAAAAAAAACCCTTCTATAAAAACATGAAAATAAAATATTTTTCCAAATTTATCACCATCACAATCCACAGCTATGAAAAAGTCATGTGGAGGTGAGCCCCGCTTGGGCAGAGCAACGCCGTGTCCTCGTGGGGGCAATCAGCGGCGGCGATCTCTCGCGCCGGGCCTTGGTGCAGGCCATGGTCCGTAGTGAAGAGGAGTGGCAGGCGGTCACCTCCTTCTGCGAAGCCGTAATGCTAGCGAAGGAGGCGGCCGATCGCGTGAGGCAACGGTCCTTACGCTCCAACCGCTGCCGCCGCGATTCCGATCCCGATTTCCGGCCTCCGTAGGCGCGGGCTTGCGGACGGCAAGCAATGGGTGGCTCGCCGTCCGACCGTCCGGTAATCGGACCGACCCCAAGTCGTCGACGGCGCGTACTGTTCCACGCGCGCCTCAGAGAGATGTCAGCAAATCGTAGGGGCCCAGCAGGGTCGAAGCCTACTGGGGCCACGGGTAGTGTGAAAGTGAAACCCGGGGCCCTGGGACGAAGGCAACGAAGGAACAGGAGTGGGTTTTTAGTCAGTAAAAGTCTGACACTATCTCCCGCTCCGCCCAAGAGCGGGTTTTGTCATAAGATGATTTTCCCACCCAATAAAAAAAAAAAGCTATGAAAAAGTCATGACTTCCATGTAAGTAACTAAAATAACTCACTCAACTATTATAATCTCCACAATATTGCCCTACAAGCCATGACTCCGTGGAAATAAATCACCATAATTACCAACACATGTAAGCAAAAGCAAGATAACTTATTAACTCATGCAATAACACAGCGGGTACGAATGACCACGCACTATTCGGATTACCCTCGTAATATCCGCAACCCTTCGCTGCCGGACGTGGGCCGAATTCGGCCCGAGAACAACCCTAATGTTATCGTTTAGGCGGAATCAATCAGCGGCTGGTTTCTGCTCGATAAAACGGAGTTGATCGTGTTGGGTTATGATTTCAATTGTTAGGTGTGCGCTAAATTGGGAAAAGGGGGTTAGTTGTGTGTGATTGTCGCTATCTGTGTGATTGTCGCTATCTGTGTGATTGTCACTATTTGTGTGATGGTCAGGGTGGGGTCAGTTGACTGGATTGGTTTGGGTTGTTTGATGAATGTCTCATTATGATTTGTTTATTCGTCGTTTTTTTAGGATATGAATCGATTTAGATTTATATCTTGGACCCGCAGTGTTTGGCTGTCTGAATGAAAATAATCAACTCGAAAACTACTGAACGGATTTGCATGTGGTTTTTGTCTATAGACAGAGAGTGATACATCAAAGATTTCTTTTTCGATTACATCACTGCTTACCATCAGGTGGGATCTCAGTCAAGCACTAGTATATATCTATAAAAATAGTACATTTTGATACAACTGCAGAAATTTGGTCATTGTAACCGAAGCAGAATTCGCACGAGCCGTAGGCCAGTGTATTATAGAGCCGAGGGCTGCAGTGATAAATCTACACGTGTATCAAACGACTTTGATACACTTACGAAGAAATGAATGAACGGGGGTTGACCTGCGACTCGTGGGGGTCGACGCGCGCTCTGCATGATACGATAAATGAATAAAATTGTGGCAGGGGTGAACACACACTCTTTTCTGCACTAGTGCTGAAAACAGTCTATTGCGAGCCTAAAGGCGGTGAGATAAGAGCGGGTTTTCGGGTAAGTGTATTGAAAAAGATTTCTAACAGTTGTAGGAACCTGGGTCAATAGTATGATAATAAATATATATCATACGTTCATTAGTGCGTTAAGACGTACTGTGAGATAATCAGACTTCTATTCCTTTATTTTTTTTTGCTGCCGCCTTGCTGTAACCAGTTCGTTCGAGCATGATAACGTTGTTGAACTGTTGTGTGGCTGCAGCATGAGTGTAGTGCGGTAGTCACGCGTCTTTTATTTATATGGAATAACAAAATAACAAACAAATGCGTCTCGCATCCATCGGATTCCCGCAACCTTCACCAGTTCATCGGTCCACCTTGTAACCCTTCCAACACTCCGTCTTCCGATACGCGGTCGCCACTCCAGAACCTTTCGGCCCCAACGGCCATCCGTTCTGCGAGCAATGTGCCCTGCCCATTGCCACTTAAGTTTGGCGATTCTTCGTGCTATGAGCTAAGACTAGCATCTTAAAAATATAAGAAGATGAACACCTACCTACAGTTTTAATGTTTTTGCACGCGTTTTAAATGAAAAAATTAAGTTTCTTTTGTAATTGGTTGTTTAAATTCATCCCGGACACTAATTGATTAATTTTCATGTCCGACTGAAAAACATCAAAGCAGTTTCAGAAACTTTTATTTTTGTTCTAGTCTCTAATTAAATTGACCTTTTGTCGTTTTGGACTTATTGTTATGACTCAAACGAATTTCTTCGACTCGCTTTTTGGCGAAGAAAATAACAATCTAAAAATATTCAGAAAAGTCGCCCTTAGAGATACTTCAACGTGACATGATTATTGTGTTTGGTGATCTTTAAAATGTTAAAGCTTTTTAATAACACAAATGTAAATATATTAAAGACTAGGTTTTGCTCGCAGCTTCGCCCGCGTACATAAAATTAGCTTGTGTCACTCAGGAATAATGCAGCTTTACATCGGTGAAAAAATTTTAGCAATCGGACCAGTACTTTTAGAGATTACTTCCTACAAACAACCAAAAAAAAAAAACTTTACTACTTTATAATATTAGTATAAGATATATTTTTCCTCTTACTTCAGATATATTTTAATAATGTTGAGAAATCATTGCTTCATAGTGGGAAATTATTGGGTAAAAAAAACTAATCTAAAAGAGGAATCACACTATATCACACTAATATTGTAAACATAAACATGTCTGTATGTTAGTTACTTTTTCGAGTACAAACGGCTGACCGGATTTGAATGAAAATAATTTGACACACGGTTGGAGGACCCAGGAGTATGTTCCATTGAGATGAAAATTGAGTTACTGACGATTCGGACACAATACATTCGGACACAGGGTCCAAATAAGCAAATTTATATTTCAATATTTTTTTACTGACGATTCGGACACACACTGTTTGGTACAGTCAGATGTTTTAAAATATAATATATGGGGAAAAAAGTGTTACAAAAACTATTTTAGGGTGGATTTACGGCGGCAACTTTAGGTAATAAATTTCTTTATAATTTAAAACTGTTTTTTGATTTGACAGTAAAAAAGCTTGAATAAGTTTATTGGTGACCGCAAACGTCAGTAAAAAAATTTTGAAAATAAATCATGTCGATTCAAACACTGTATGCGAATTTATTGTATTCATTTCGTTAGCAACTCAATTTTTTATTATCGTGCGGGCAAAACTGTATGCTTTTCCTTAAATTTTGTCTAATCTCGCTGGTGATGCAACTCGACATACATTATCATTGTTTATCATACAACCGCTCTTACTCGATTATGACGTTATTACACATTTTTCATTAGATATTTTGGAAACTTAGTATCTTGTGGATATTATCTAGGCTTCTATTGAAATCAATTTATAAATTTGTGTAAAACTAATCCAGTAAAGACCTCTGAAAATCTGCAACTTTGCATGAACTTTGACACTTCATAATTTTCACCGATATCATATACCTTGTACAAAATTTCACGTTTGTAGACCCACTGGTTTCGGCTATGCATACAACATACATACATATACATATCAACATATTATGTCAGTCAGTCAGTTTCTCTTTTCGTAACCGAGATATTTGTAACAAGATTAATAAGAGTGTCCATGGAGTTTCTTGCGCATTCTTCTACTTAGAGTTCTACGCTTTGGAATGTGAAATTAGCATTAGCAGAAACCCCATTGGATCTCTTTGTTGTCCGTCCGTCTGTCTGTCTGTTTATCAAGACCCTTTCTCTCGGCAACGCGTAGAGGTATCGAGTTATTAAAATTAAGCAAGGTCTCATAGCAAAAGTATAGGAAAAAATCTGAAAACTGTAAATTTGTAGTTACATAAAAATAAAAAAAAATTGCGATTCGTTAAAATCTTGAGACGAAACCCTCAGTGCGCGAGTCCTACTAGTGCCAGTAAATAAAATGCTTTGAATATTTTATATACATAGGTAAATCAGCAAGTTATACTTACTAATTATCATCTACGAAGCTTCGAAACCAATCTAATAGTCAGTTACCTCTATTATTGATTATCTGGGAGCAGAGGTTAATTGGCAAACAGTAATCATGACGGCCGACTGACAAGTGACAATCATTAGTTTAAGTTTATCGAATATTGAATAGTGCATTTGTGATAGTTTATGTATATTCAACCTATTTGTTTTTGTAGATATACAGGAGCTGGAAATTTTTGTTTTAGAGTTTAAGCTTTAGTTTTTAACTCCTACTAATCTCATTCTTAACTTGTTTGAATATTTATAATTTTTGGTACTCAATTTTTCTTACAATAACTCCTGTGGCAATAAGCAATATACAGACTTGTTTGTGGATCAGAATAATAAGCTGTGAAAAAGACGGATGAAAAAAGATTGAATGGAGCAGAGATGTGAATGTTAGGATTGTTTTGTGGAGTGACGAGAATGGATAAAGTGAAAGAGTGTATTAAAGGAAATGTGGTATCAGTAACTGAACAGTTAAAAAGGAATCGTTTATCTTGTAATGGTCATGTGAAGAAGAGAAATGAAACGCAGATTACTAAAGGATTTATGAATATACATGTAGATGGGTGCAGTGAGAGAAAGAGACCAAAAAAAAAATGGGTAGATAGTGTGAGGGGTAATATGAAAGAAAAGGGAGTCAATGATAGCGTGATGGCTGACAAGATAGAATTAAAGGCAAAAATGTGTTACGGTAACCTAAATTAACATGGGACAAGGGCAGGAAAATTATGATTACAGTAAAAAGCAATATAAATAAATCTCTAAATTCCGATCCCAAGACATAAGCGCCTTCTAATTTGGGGACCATGACATGTATCAAATAATTGAACCTTACTAAATAATTTTAAACCTATTTTTTATTTTTTTTATTCTTGATAGGTTCGCGCTTGACCGCCATCTCACCTGATGGAAAGCGATGATGCGGTCGACGATGGAACGCGCTTACCTAGAAGTAACCTATTCACTCTTGACTTAAAGATTACCGGGTTGTAGCTATCAGGAAACACACATTCCGGCAAGGAATTCCACTCCTTAGCTGTACGCACAATGAAAAAAAATAAAGTTCTTAAATTAAGTTAAGAAAATTATAGTTATAAAATAACAATTATAACTGTGGTTCGATAAATGTCTTATTATTTAACGTGAGGATTGGCAAAGATAGGCAAAGCTCAGCTGTGGGCAAGGTCAGGTGATGATGATGATGATTATGAAATAGAAAAGCTTAAAGCCTATGCAGAGATGAGAAGAAAAGGATCAAAAATACAATGCATTCCAAATAAGGATAAGATCAATTGCCATGTTGTGACGTCACGTCATACTGTCAAATCAAAATGAACGAAAAAAATTTAATCAGAATCCAGTTCTTCAATTTTGCTTATCTCTGAGTAATTCAATTTTGCCCAATTTCTTGCGATTTGACAGTATGACGTGACGTCATAACATGGCAATCGATCCTATTCTTATTTGGAACGCATTGTAATCATCATGTCTACTCACTGTCTCTTTACCCGTCACCAAAGAATAAGAAATTGTTACATTTATGATTAATACATAAAACACTCATCACATTACTTCTGCTTAAGAAAAAGCAGATTAAATACATTTTGCAAGATCGTATGAATAGGCACTAAAAATTCGAAGCCTGTCTTACCCAGTAAGATTTACGAAGAAGCCCCAGCTCCGATCATATTACACGATAAACTTTATTCCACAAAATGTCGCGGATATAAGAATACATTGGTTTTAGGATTGGTTCAGGGCTTTCAGAATATCAGAATGATCAAATCCGCAAAATCTATATATATGAAAGCGAAATACCACTCACTGATTAGAACCACTCACTCAGAAAGTATAACACCTACAGACTTAAACTTTGGCACATCATTATAGGGTGTGGACATCCGCAAAGAATTTACGAAACTCCACCCTTGTGGGGGTCCACGGGTAGTGTGAAAGCGGAACCCGGGGCCCTGGGACGAAGGCAACGAAGGAACAGGAGTGGGTTTTTAGTCAGTAAGAGTCTGACACTATCTCCCGCTCCGCCCAAGAGCGGGGATGTCATTAGGATGATTTTCCCACCCAATAAAAAAAAAAAAACCCTTGTGGGGGTCTCTGGCGGGATCTCATGGTGAAATGGCGACAGCGACTATCGTGACCCAATTGAAGCGTGGTTGGAAAACCTCACGGTGTCCTTACCTTCCGCATGACGCAGGTTTTCACCGAACACGGTAAGTTCGGGAAGTTCCTGCACCGGATTCGTGCAGAAGCGACGCCCGGGTGTCCCCACTGTGTGGACCGCCAGAGGACACGGTATAGCACACGGTGGAGGTGTGTTCCGCTTGGGCAGAGCAACGCCGTGTCTTCGTGGGGGCGAACGGCAGCTTGGGGGAAGAGCGGGATTTGTCATAAGATGATTTTCCCACCTAAAAAAACACCTAAGGGGTTAAAACGGGTTTTACTTTTACGTGAGTGAAGCTAGTTCTAATATGTTTTTTCTCTTTTTCAGTAAATAATCGTTTATCACAGGTAAGTAATTAATAAACTGAGGTTCATTTATTTACATTTTGATTTAAATTTACAAATGCATTGTACTTTTCTAAAATATCAGTCTATTCAGAGACTGTAAAGTTTTTTCTATTAGGCAGCCCTTTGTACTACATGTTGTTATGCGTAAGCTTACTTCGCTGAAATACGATGCCAGTACTCGAAATAAGTGCCAACACTATACGGTATGCCCCACTCATGGCTGTAGGACGGCACTTGCTCGGAGACATTTCTATGGTATTGGAAGCCACTTATATAACATACTAACAAAATGCTCCATTTATTCCTCCACATTACGGAAATGTAAAGCGAGGGTATGTGACTGCTTACAGATGCAGATCTATGACGAAACAGAAAACCTTTTAAAGCTGTAATTTTCTAATTATTCCTAAGTGCACTAATACGAGGAGCAGTGGTTTCAGAGTGGTAACGGCCCCGACTTACGAGTTGTAGGTCGCGGGTTAAAACCCAGCCAGGCGCATTACTTTGTGTAATTTATTTTATCACCAGCTACAGCTATACAGCTCTCAAAACAGTGAAGGAAAACATCGTGAGGAAACCGGCATGTCCTAGAACCAAAAAAATCGAAGACATGTGACATCCACAAACCGCACTGGGCCCACGTGGTGGATTGCGGCCCATTCCCTGTCCTAGAGCGAGGAGGCCTGAGTCCCAACAGTGGAAACATTATAAGGCCGACTATTTTATGCTATGCTATGCACTAATAATTACACACTCCTTTCGTCACAACTCACATAATAAACACACACACATGCAAGGGCTGTTCTTGTTTTTAAGTCTTTGGCTTTTGATAATTTGTAAGCGACCACGTTTCAGTGCCATATGTTATCACTGGATACCAGGGGTACCACTTGGGTACCAGAATCCTTACAAATACTATTAACATACTGTTTTTTTTTTCTAATATGTCTTTGTTTTTTGTTTTGTTTGTGAGTGTTTGCTTGTACAAATTGTTGCAGTCCAATAATATTTTATAATATTAAATAAATCTTGAAGTTAACTCAGTTACCAACCCGCACTGGGCCCGCATGGTGGATTACTACTCTCTCCATGAGGGTATGGGTTCCCACTAGCTGGGCCTAGTGTGAACATTAAAAGGTTGATTGTAATTATGCTAACTTCAGTCCAGCCCATTGTATTTGAATAGTGATGCAACGGAAGTGCCTTAATGGAAGCGGAAATGGAAACAGATGTCAAACGTAAATCTTTGCGGATGCGGAAGCGGCTGCAAAAGCGAAAGTGTTAATACTATGAAGAAAAAGCACAATTTTATTTTTTTAAAACAACAGAAGGTTTACGTCGTAAACATGTCACGAGGCGCGGTGATGAGCAGAATTAACTAAAAAAAGATGATAATAAAGAAACTCGTTCTACTAACTCGTTGCGACGTTTGTGTACCGCCCCTGCCCCCTCCTCACGCCTCTTCCGATGTGTCTAGTCATCTACGCTTCCAGCACCCCAGCGCTCCTCGCTGTATTTTTCCGTTTAGAGTTCTGTTATAAATTTTACGGAAGCAAAAGCGGAAACAGAAGTGAAAATGCTTGCGGAAGTTCTGCAGAAGCGGGGTTTTGTTGCAACACTATACCTGAATATCAGTTGTCAAAAATCATACTTTAATTGTAATATCAATTTATTGTTTGCTTACGAAAGTTTAATATAATAGAAAGGTACCCGTAATAAATTATTTTATAAACGCTTTGAAACATAAATAAACGATTATACGTGATCTGCCAAATAGACAGAATTTCTGAAGACGGTCCGACGCCGCTTTATTAAATCTACATATGTAAGAACTATTGCGTAATTTGCATGCCCGACGCGATTTGTATAACTATTCCTTACACGCTACAACGGAACACAACAATTTTCAATCCCTTACTTGACAAATATGCAACCCTCCCCGTATCCGAATAGCCGCAACTATATCCGAAATGTGCCAAAATATCCGCGCACTCTCAGCCCTAGTCACAATATTCCGATCACGACCACACCACGTGACTGTATTATTTCAAATTCAAAGGGTAAAAAAGAGCCTGTATTAAAAAGGATAGCCTTCTTGTAACAGAAGCTAGCGTAGAGCGGTTCTACTTCACCACGATTGGCTGTCACAGTGGGAACACTTGAACAAACTTTCAAATTCAGACCTCGCAAATCCTACACTATTGATTATAGAGTCGTAACTCGCTTGGCGGAACTTAAAAAGAAGTTTGTGCAACCCGCTCTGGGAATAACGGCAGTTGAATATGAAAAAATCTTAAGTGATACTCGTATAGCAGTGCGGTAGGGATTTCGAAGTTAGTAGCTCTCGCCATTTTAAAGGTTGAATAAAAGTTGTGTTTTGTATTCAAAGTTTGTCCTAGACTCGATCGCGTCTGGGAGAAATAAAGAATTATTATTATTAAGAGTTTTGAAGTTATCTCTTGTTTGTGTTATCTTTTATACGTGAAATTATTAATTTTATATCAACAGTCCATCTTCTACAGCTCTCAAATTAATAGTGTCTTTGTACTTTTTACCCAACTGTATCAGAAGGAGGTTATGTTTATCGAGTGTATGTATTCGAACCTAAATGGCTTGATGCGGTTTTAGCTTGAGCGGTGTCTTAATAATATTAGCTGTGAGAGTGACAATGGTTACAACAAAACTATAAAATAATAAAACCGTTTAAATAGCGAATTTTTGGCATAAAATTGTAAATTTTTCAGTCATAGTCATATTTGTAGAGATTATATTATTATTCCGTCTATTTATCTTCAAAATCAATGAAATAACGTCATCTAACAATACCTCATTACTAGCTGGCTGATGATTACGTTAATCATGCAAAAACGTAATCATCAGTCAGAGAGACCAGATAACGTAAAAGTAACTTATAACAACTAATATGGACAGGTTACGGCAAACCCCCCCCAAATATGACAAGCAAAATAAAGAAATGGCCCCTAGTGCCCGGCAGCCCGTCTACCCTTGACTCCGGTAGCGGTCAAGGCCACGGCGAGGCAAGGGGTGCTAAGAATCACCGGATGGGATCCGGCTACCCTAAAAAACAACGACTGGACCTGGCAACATATAACACACGCACACTGAGGACCGACGAGAAGATCACCGAACTTGAGGAGGAATTGAGCAGGTTGCGATGGAGTATTATTGGATTATCTGAAGTCCGAAGACAGGGGGAGGACACGATAATTCTTAAATCCGGTAACCTGCTCTATTTCCAGGAGGGTGACCAGCAGTCCCAGGGCGGTGTCGGGTTTTTCGTTCACAAGTCCCTTGTGAACAATGTGGTGAAGATCGAGAGTGTGTCGACGAGGGTGGCGTACCTCATACTCAGAATATCGCCAAGATATTCGCTGAAGGTCATACAGGTTTACGCCCCGACCTCGACGCACCCCGACGACGAAGTAGAGACCATATATGAGGATGTATCCAGTGCCATGCATGGTTTTAAAACTCACTTCACCGTGGTCATGGGGGACTTCAACGCGAAACTGGGCAAACGAGATGGTGACGAGCTGAGAGTAGGGCAATTTGGATTTGGACGTCGGAATCACCGGGGACACCTACTGGCTAGTTTTATGGAGAAGGAGGGCCTCTACATGATGAACTCCTTCTTCAGAAAACGTGAGCACAGGAGGTGGACCTGGCAAAGTCCCGAAGGTGCGACTAGAAATGAGATTGACTTCATTCTGTCGACGAAGAAGCAAATATTCAATGATGTCTCCGTGATCAATGCGGTGAAAACTGGAAGTGATCACCGCATGGTAAGAAGCACATTGAATATCAATATTAAGCTTGAAAGGTCTCGACTGGTGAAGTCTACGCTCCGTCCAGCACAGATCCAGATCCATAACTCCGAGAGTTTTCAGCTCGAACTCCACAATCGTTTCGAGTGCCTAGGAAGCTCCGTGGACGAATATAACGATGGGTTCGTGGAAACTGTCCATACGGTTGGGTCAAAATTTTTCAAGACTCACTGTACAAAAAAGAACAAGAAGCTGTCAGAACAAACTCTCGAGCTTATGAAGAAGAGGCGTGAGATGACTTTGCAGTCTTCAGATGATGCGTGCACATACTGGCAGCTCAATAAACAGATCTCAAAGTCTCTGAAACGCGATCTGCGCCGATTTAATACCGAGAGGATTAAAGATGCGATTGAGCGGAATAAGGGCTCTAAAGTATTTGCACGAGATCTGTCTATTGGGCAGAGTCAGCTCACGAAACTGAAGACCGACGATGGCAGAGTCATATCCGCCAAATCGGAGCTTCTGGGAGAGATCGAGGCTTTCTATGGACAGTTGTACACGTCAATCTCCGAACCCACGGCAAATCTAGCAAACGACCCAAGAGCTAAATTGACTCGACACTATACCGAAGATATCCCGGACGTCAGCCTGTACGAGATTAGGATGGCTCTGAAGCAGTTGAAGAACAACAAGGCGTCGGGTGAAGACGGAATTACGGCTGAGCTCCTGAAGGCGGGTGGAAAACCGGTCCTAAAGGCCCTTCAGAAGTTGTTCGATTCCGTCATACTCGAGGGAAAAACGCCACAGGCATGGAGCAGAGGTGTGGTGGTACTCTTCTTTAAGAAGGGTGACAATACCCTGCTGAAGAATTACAGGCCCATCTCACTTCTGAGCCATGTCTACAAGCTGTTTTCCAGAGTCATCACGAACCGTCTTGCGCGCAGGTTCGACGACTTCCAGCCTGCCGAACAAGCCGGATTTCGAAAAGGCTTCAGCACCGTAGACCACATACATACGCTGCGGCAGGTTATACAGAAGACCGAGGAGTATAATCAGCCTCTCTGCTTAGCGTTTGTGGACTATGAGAAAGCCTTTGATTCGATCGAGACTTGGGCTGTACTGCAGTCTCTCCAACGGTGCCAGATTGACTATCGGTACATCGAAGTGCTGAAGTGTTTATACAAAAACGCCACCATGTCAGTCCGACTTCAGGACCAGACCTCGAAACCTATCCTCCTGCAGCGGGGTGTGAGGCAAGGAGACGTTATTTCTCCGAAACTCTTCACGGCCGCAATGGAGGATGTCTTCAAGGTTCTGGAGTGGAGAGGGCTAGGCATCAATGTCAATGGCGAGTACATCACTCACCTTCGATTTGCCGACGACATAGTAGTCATGGCTGAGACTACGGAGGAGCTCAGTACAATGCTCGGTGACCTCGGTAGAGCTTCCGAAAGAGTGGGACTTAAAATGAACATGGACAAAACCAAAGTCATGGTAAACATCCATGTAGCACCCACTCCTATCAAGATCGGAGACTCTACACTCGAAGTTGTGGACGACTACGTTTACCTGGGACAGACAGTCCAGTTGGGTAGGTCTAACTTCGAGAAAGAGGTCAATCGTCGAATCCGACTCGGCTGGGCAGCGTTCGGGAAGCTGTGCGGTGTCTTCTCGTCCAATATACCAAAGTGTCTCAAGACAAAAGTCTATGACCAGTGTGTGTTGCCAGTGATGACATATGGCTCCGAAACGTGGTCGCTTACAATGGGCCTCATCAGAAGGCTTAAAGTTACTCAAAGGGCAATGGAAAGGGCTATGCTCGGAGTATCCTTGCGTGATCGCGTCAGAAATGAGGATATCCGCAGGAGAACCAAGGTTACGGACATAGCCCGAAGAATCGCCAAACTTAAGTGGCAGTGGGCAGCACATTGCTCGCAGAACAGATGGTCGATGGGGACGAAAGGTTCTGGAATGGCGACCACGTACCGGAAAACGCAGCGTTGGAAGGCCTCCCACAAGGTGGACCGATGACCTGGTGAGGGTCGCGGGAATTCGATGGATGCGGTGCGCACAGGACCGGTCATTGTGGCGGCATTTGGGGGAGGCCTATGTCCAACAGTGGACGTCTTTCGGCTGAAATGATGATGATGATGATGATGAACATGGACAGGTTAAGTTTAAAGGAGAGGAGTAGTTCGTTTAATATTCTTTCAAACCTTCAGGTGGGGCTCCAGCGGCTTATTTTCCATCGTCCGCACATAACAGGCAAACTAAAATTATTTTTATGACTTGCTACAGTCTCGGACTAAGCTCAGAGTTTCCTTGCGTAATCGAATCAGGAATGAAGATATCCGCAGGAGAACCAAGGTTACCGACATAACCCAAATAATCGTCAAACTTAAGTGGAAGTGGGCAAGGTAGATTGCACGTCGCAGAAAAATGTGACCGATATGTTCTGGAGTGGCAACCGTATAAGTGGTAGGCCTCCAGTAGGCTGTGGACAAGGTGAGGGTCATGGAAATCTGATGGATGCAAGACACACAATACCAGTCGTTGTGGAAACACTTAGGGGAGTCCTATGTTAAACAATGGACGGTTTTCGTCTTTCTGCTAAAATGACAGCCTCTATATTTTTTAAAACACTGCCCCTCAATAGGAATCACTCCTGTATCGTGGTTATATTCACAAACATGTAAACTCACATATATATGTAGCATATTCAGCCTTATAATGTTCCCACTGCTGGGACTCAGGCCTCCTCTCTATTAGAGGGAATGGGCCATAATTCACCACGCGGGCCCAGTGCGGCTTGGTGAATGTCACATGTCTTCGAGTTTTTGGTTCTAGGATATGCCGGTTTCCTCACGATGTTTTCCATCACCGTTGTGAGAACAGTGGTGATGAAATAAATTACACAAAGTAATGCGCCTGGCTGGGTATGAACCCGTGACCTGCAACTCGTAAGTCGCGGCCGTTACCACTCGGCCACCACTGCTCTCGCTTGTAATATTTTTGATATTGTTATTAGGTACTAATTTATTGACATTATTAATGGTAATTTTAATATTTTTACATTGTTTATTTTCAGTTTTCTTTTTTTTATGATATGTACAAATACAAATACAATACAAAATTGTTTATTTCAGAAACCAAATATTTGTAACAATAGATTGTGATTGGAGCTTCCTTTTAGGTAAATAATACCTGTATTAGGAGACTCCGCTCTTCCATAACTTAGCAATATTTCAATAGTTTTTGGTTATTACAATTACAATTTACAGTTATGTATTACCTATATTAATATTATAAAAATCTATTTGTATATGTGTGTGGGGTGCGCGTGTTTGTGTTTGGTGTGCGCGTGTTTGTGTTTGGTGTGCGCGTGTGTGTATGTGTGGTTTGCGTGTGTTATATGTGGTTTTATTAATAGTGCAACTCAAATCTTTTTGACATTATTATTTTTTTACTAATCCTTTCATTGTTATGCAACTCAATTATTAGTTATTACTGTTTTGTTCCTAGTTTTTAAGTACTTATTCAATATTCGTATAAAATTTTAATTGTTCTTTGAATAAATCAATCAATCAATCATATTATTAGGCCATATAAATATTTGTTCCGTGCGGGAATCGAAATCACGACACGCAGCGTAGCAGTCAATTGGGCAATCACTGCATCAACTCTGCCGTCAAAATTAAGTATTATAGATCCAACTAATTTGCCTCAAAGGAGGAGGCCGTCCGCGCGAGGCAACGGTCCTCTCGCCCCAGCCAGGATTCTGATCCCGATTACCGGCCACTGTAGGCGCGGGCTTGCAGACAGCGAGCAATGGGTAACTCATGGTCCGACCGTCCAGTAACCGTCCGGACCGAGCCCAAATCGTCGACGGCGCATATTGTTCCACACGCGCCTCATGGATATGTCAGCAAATCGTAGGGGCCCAGCATGGTCGAAGCCTACTGGGGCCACGGGTAGTATGAAAGTGAAAACCGGGGCCCTGGGACGAAGGCAAAGAAGGAACAGAAGTGGATTTTTAGTCAGTAAAAATCTGTCTCCCGCTCCGCCCAAGAGTGGGATTGGTCATTAGAGGTTTTTCCCACCTGAAATAAAAGTCATTTGCCTAGCTATTTGATTGAATGACTGAATATCATTCAGGTGGCCAATTTAAGAGGGTAATTTTTCACTCGCTTTCGTCAACATCAAGCATGGCTTAAAAGCTTGTTACTTCATCTAACGCAATCCAAAGCGAGGTTTGACGAAAAGGCAACGCGAAAAAAGAGAGATAACTTCTGAAAACTCTGTTAGCATTCGGTAATTGCGTGACTTACTCGATTATTTTACACAACTTGTTCCAGGAAATACGTGTTTTTTATTAAACCCTTAAAAGTTTTGGAAAAAAATTGTCGTTATTCAGAATCTTGATTAAATTTGCAAGGCTCCTATTGCTTTACTTTTTTGACTTTTTTAATTTTTGAGTAAATTATGAAGTGTCAAATTTCATGCAAAATAGCAGATTTTTAGAGGTTTTTACTGGATTAGTTTTACACAAATTTATAAATTGATTTCAAAAGAAGACTAGATAATATCCACAAGATACTGTGTTTCCAAAATATCTAATGAAAAATGTGTAATAACGTCATAATAGCGTAAGATCGGTTGTATGAAAAACAGTGAAAATTTATGTTGAGTTGCATTCCCTTCATCCCCTTAATGGCACCGTTTAGTAAAAAGACTAGGCTATTAACTGAGAGGCGAACTAAGCTTCACCAAGATGGAACTCCGAAATAAGCAGTGATACCGAGGTATACATAACTTATGCAATAGCACATACAATCTATCAGCGATAATCCCGCGGCTACTTCCCACTCGTTGGGGATATTCCCCGTCTTTGTATGGGGTGACAATTCCAGGACCGAGATATGGGTGCTCAGTTAAACTAGGGGTGGTAGACCATTGAACATATGTAATTTAAATGAAATGGAATTTAAAAAAATCAGTGATTAGATTGTTATTGATTTTTTTGTAGTAAGCACATCATGATGTGTACATCACAAATTTTTAATTAGTACAAATTCTTAAAAGGTTTATTAGAAAAGGTCTTGTTTATTATTTAAGTAAAGACTCAAGAAATGATATTCATAAACAGGGAAGTTATTAGCGTTGTCACTCAATTGATGGAGATATTGTACAGGCTATTAATTATGAATGAATAAATGACGATCAAAATGGAAAAACACTGCGCGTAGTATTTTCTATTAGCAATTGTTATGAGTGATTGATTCCATTATGAATTTACCAATTATGAAAAATGTTCATGGACAATTTTGGGAGAAATATGTACAGTAACGGATACGGAAAAAAATATTGAAAAATTATTTTTATTGTTTTTTTTTTTTGGAGACCATCACTGTACTCTTTAATACAGAATAAGAATAAGAAGATTTTATTTGTAAACATAGGTCAAGTTACAATAAAGTGTGCGATGTTAAAGACAAGTAGATCCTCTATGTTTTGCCCAGAGGCGTACAAATATGTAGATAGCTAAAATAATAAATTTTGAACACATAATTATATAACTTCTATGATTATTACAATTTCACATCATCATTAATAAATTCAATATTAATCAGGTTACAGGTTTACAGGTTATCTAAATCTAACTTGGAATACGACACCTCACCCATCAATTTATTGTAGACTTTGTACACTATCAATGATTTTTTATATTGTCATCATGCACTATAATATTTTTGATTATTTCTTGCCGCCAAAAAAAATCTATAAAAAGACATGAACAGAAAGGGTGTTTATAATATCATGCGGTTTTAATCACGCATGCGGGATTGCCCCGCACGTGTAACCCCCGCAAATGACCATTTCATACAAGTATTTATTGTAATGCGTGGAATACGGACGCGGGACGCGTTTTTTTTGCATTTTTACCACGCATGCGGGGCAAACCCGTAATGCATGATGAAATCCGCACGACATTAAAAACACCCAAACAAATTCTTATGTGAGCGATATTCTACGTAGAAAGTTTTCAGTACACATATAAAAACAAAACCCTCTAACTGATTTATCCTCAGTACAAAATAACCATAAGTTCAAGTACGACCTCGTTAAACCCAGCTACGTCCAGGTTAACCCACAATAAGAAGGATCGAGGTCAACTCACCCGCACTTTAACTGGCCATAGTTAACCGCAGAATGTCCACGGACATGTCGTGGCTGTACATGGGACTATGTACTGTATATGATGGAACATGTATAGTGTATATATAGTACTAGTGAAAATGTATAGTACGGTAGGACGCCTCGATCCTAAGTAAACGCACAGTGGACCCGATAAATACATCATAGCAGAGCTCCGGTTCAACATGGTTTTGAAGTTGAGTTTTTCTTTGTTGGGTTCATAATAGTGTTTGAGAAAATTATTCACTTTTTAATGGTTATTGAAAGTGAGTAAAAGTTATGATAAAATAAAGATTAAATAGTGAAAACGGGACCCTATTGTTATCACTCCGCTGTCCATCTGTCTGTCTCCAAATTGTATCTCATGAACCGTGATAGCTAGATAGTTAAAATTTTCATAGATGATATATTTCTATTGTCGCTATAACAATAAATACAGGTGTGCTGGAAGAGATTTCTTTAGAAATAAGTAATACCTTTGTACCTATTTTCCTGTTTCCTTCTTCTTATCTTTTATTTTATGTCTTCATTCAGTTAAATACTAAAAACGGAATATGCCATATAACAAACGTGATATTTTTGGTTCGTTGTCACTAGTACCATTAACAGTTCCATGATGGAACTACTGAGATTTTTTTTAAATCACTAGTTCCATTTAAAAAAATCTAAAAATAAATTTTAAAAAATCTTCAGATTTAATCTTCTTTGAATCTGTAAATAATGGAACTAATGTTGAAATTTATTATCACTAGTACCACTAGTTATTTTTTATTATTTTAAGCACTTGTGATTTTTTTTAAGGTTAAAAAAACACTAGAGGTAGAAACACTTCTCACCACTAAGACTAATCTATCGATACCTCTCATTTTATTAAATCCTACACATGAAGCAGTAGTAGCCCTATAGCAACGGTCCCGACTTTCGAGTTGTAGGTCGCAGGTTCAAACCCAGCCAGGTGAATTACTTTGTGTAATTTATTTTAGCACCATTTCTCTCAAATCAAAGGAAAATATCGTGAGGAAACCGGCATGTCCTAGAACGAAAAATTCAAAGACATGTGACATCCAACAACCCCCATTGGGCCCGCATGATAATGATAAATGATATTTATTTTGTAAGTAGGTTTAAAAAAACACTTTTACACGTCAATTTTTTTTTCGTCATTTTAAACTAGATGAGGCCGGTGTTTCCTAGCTGCCTACCCTGAGAAGAAACACCGAAACAAACTCAGGGGTCAAAGTCTCTTTTAAAGTCCATACAGTTAATTCGTAATGGTCAAATCACATGAGAACCATCCAGATTTGTCTGAGATGGTCTTTTGAAGAAAGAACCATACAGATTTGAGTGGACCTGTCCAGTCAGTGCAAGCATTTGTCAGTGTTCGTAAAGCTCAACCCAGGACTACTAAGGAGCTCAACGACTTGACGAACAATACCAAGGAAAGGACATTTGGGTAGGCAGCAGAATATACTCAAATTGCCAGACATACATTAAAATTACTGAAAAGGAAAAAAAAAGCAATCAACATTGTTGATGTGTGGTACGGCCCTTCCTCTCCTAGAGAGGAGACCTGAGTCCCAGCAGTGGGAACATAACGCTTTGTATGCTATACTATTTATGTCAACAAGTTATGTTTTGTGTATTACCTCTGTAAACATGTTATTTCCCAGTGTTCCACATACATATGTAGGCATTAATGATAGAGCAGCCACTAACATGTTTGTATCAAAACAGAAAATATATCCTTTGTGTATCAAGGCTTTGTTACAGGAGGTGATACAAAATAATAGGTAGGGAGGTATTGTACGCGAATCATAAGAATTGCTTTCATCAAAATACTTTTCTTGATATTATTTGTTAGAAAAAATACCATATATACCTAGAAGTTAGAAATAAATAGAAACTTCTACTAACAGAACAAACTAAAAATATTATAGTTGGGCATCTACTTGAAGTGAATCAACGATTTTGAATATTGTTCAAATACTAGTCTCATTGCTCGTAGAACAGATGGTCGATGGGCAGAAAGGTTCTTAAGTGTCGACTGCGCACCGGAAGACACAGCGTTGGAAGGTTTCCCACAAGGTGAACAGATGACCTAGTGAGAGTCAAGGGAATATAATGGATGCTAGACGCATAGGACCGTTCGCTGTAGCGACATTTAGGAGAGGCCTATGTCCAGCAGTAGACGTCTTTCGGCTGAAAAAATGATGTTGATAATGATGACCGGTCTCATTTATAGGTCTTGTTTTTAGGGTTCCGTACCTCAAAAGGAAAAAACGGATCCCTTATAGGATCACTTTGGTGTCCGTCCTTCTGTGTCTGTCTTTCTGTTTGTCATGACCCTTTGAAATTAAAATCATATACTGTCGATTGTTATAGTCGATCGATAAATGATCGAATTTAAAACTAGAATTGTGGGCACGCCACAATTATGGCGGTAAGTCCCCTCTTTGAGGCGTGGTTGGAAAGACCTCACGGCGTCCTCACATTCCGCATGACGCAGGTTCTCACCGGACACGGTAAGTTCGGGAGGTTCCTGCACCGGATTCGTGCGGAAACGACGCCCCGGTGTCACCACTGTGTGGCCCACCCGGAGGACACGGTAGAGCACACGGTGGAGGTGTGCCCCGCTTGGGCAGAGCAACGCCGTGTCCTCGTGGGGGCAATCGGTGGCGGCGATCTCTCGCGCCGGGCCTTGGTTCAGGCCATGGTCCGGAGCGAGGAGGAGTGGCAGGCGGTCGCCTCCTTCTGCGAAGCAGTAATGCTAGCAAAGGAGGCGGCCGATCGTGTGAGGCAACGGTCCTTACGCTCCAACCGCCGCCGGGATTCCGATCCCGATTTCCGGCCACCGTAGGCGCGGGCTTGCAGACGAGCAATGGGTGGCTCGCCGTTCGACCGTCCGGTAACCGCCCGGACCGAGCCCAAGTCGTCGACGGCGCGTACTGTTCCACGCGCGCCTCAAGGAGATGTCAGCAAATCGTAAGGGCCCAGCAGGGTCGAAACCTACTGGGGCCACGGGTAGTGTGAAAGCGGAACCCGGGGCCCTGGGACGAAGGCAACGAAGGAACAGGAGTGGGTTTTTAGTCAGTAAGAGTCTGACACTATCTCCCGCTCCGCCCAAGAGCGGGGATGTCATATGGATGATATTCCCACCCAATAACAAAAAAAATAAAAAAACTAGAATTGTCAATACGCAGTCACAAAGTCACATTTTGAATCTGTGGTAACAAAAAAAGATGGCTGATCGATGGATCACAGGCAAGGTTACGTAATTTTAGTAAAAAAACTAGATTCCTGACCTACGCAACTTACGCTATTGATTTGTTTACGTAAATGTGTTGTTGGGTGAAATTGAGTTGTTGAGTTTAAGTGAATAGCATCAAGAGTAAAATTTAAGTGCGCTTAGATGATAAACACAGACAGACGAGATTGGCAAACTAGCAAAAGGAACTAAGGAGGAATATCAACTCATATATATGAGTAAAGGTCATGTGACTGGCATATGCAACTTTGGCCGAAAATATCCACTACACAGAGCCAGCCCTGCTACCCCAAACGCACTGATAAACGTCCGATTATTTCGTAACCGAGTGTCTACGCGCGATACTTTTGTGCACGGATCTCTTTTGTTTTGCTATATTTTTCCTCCGAGCCCCTTTATAGGACGTTAAGCGAGTATGAGTGAGCGTAAATGTGGATGCCTTTCTTTTTATGGTATTACTGGCTGTAAGCGGTTTGTTATCGGAGATGTACGGAACCGTGTTGTGTCTATTTTTGGCTGTTACTTTGATATGGGTTTGTTAAGGAATTCTTGGCATGTTCGACACACAAAGTGACATATAAGTTATTATTGTTCGGTCTCTTGATAGAAAAGCTCGCACGTCTAACGCATGCCTAATGTCCAGTGTTTCATGTCAGCAAATAAATAAATAAAATAGGAAAAATCGAAGTAGATTGTAAGATATATTATCAGTAAAACCAGCTCAAATATATAAGTCACATATACTGACTTATTTCGGGTCGATGTAACCATACTCGACATATCTTCTTCTTTCTACACACATCCCAGCTTAATTTGGGTCGTCGCCAGTAGTATGTGTAGTTCTTCCTTGTCTCCATCGTCTTAATAGTCCTTCCTCATTACTGCTTTTCAGCTATAAAATTTTACATTTTAGTTTTTATTCTTGTTAACTTCGCGCTTGACCGCTATCTCGCCTGATGGAAAGCGACGATGCGGTCGAAGATGGAGCGCGCTTACCTAGAAGCAACCTGTAGAATAGAATAAACTTTATTGTACACCAAAAAAGTAATACAACTTATACATAAACTTAAATCTATGGGTACAATGATGGTCTTATCACTAACAGCGATATCTGCCAGATAACCTTATGATGGATTGTAAGAACTTAAAATAATACAGGGGGTAGTCTGCGGTGTACTGTTAACAAATTGTTCAATGTGTTTATATAACCTATTCGACCTATTCACTCTTGACTAAAAGATTCCCGGGTTGTAGCCATCAGGAAACACAGACTCCTGCAGGGAATTTCTTTCCTTAGCTGTACGCACAAAGAATGTGTTCCCAAAACGTTTTTTGCGTATAGGTGGGAAGAATGTGTCAAGGTGAATGTGTCAGGAGTCTGTGTTTCCTGATGGCTACAACCCAGGAATCTTTAAGTCAAGAGTGAATAGGTTACTTCTAGACGGTCGACGATGTAGCGCGGTCACGCGCTACATCGTCGACTGCATCGTCGCTTTGCATCAAATGAGATAGCGGTCAAGCGCAAACCTATCAACAATAAAAAAAAAGATTAAGCTTTGGAATAAGCCATTGATATCATCCATTTCATTGCAATATAAAGTCTTGGTATGCTGATGGACTCGAAGATAATGCTCATTTCATTAACGTTATATCAACATCGTTACATAACTAAATAAACTAGTTACTTAGACACTAGTGGTTCCTCAGTAATGGGAAACGTCTTTAGTGCCTTAGTTTATTTAACTACTTCTAGTAAATTGTCTAAACTGTCGTACGCCAATATCACTCGAAGCAATTTCAACTTACTTATCAGATCCATATTTTCATTACACTATGATTGCCATAGGATAGCGCGGGTAAAACCTATCGGATTCATACAATGCACAGCTACCTATCCTCTTCTCTCATCTTAAAGATGTATATTTTAGCCCTGTTGTCATCCTACCACATTATAGATTTAGTTGTTGACATTGATAATTACTTTCCCCAAAATATTCAATATAAATTCTGTTATTTTTCAATTACTTATTATTTCAAATGACGCTATTATATAGATTTAGTTTTTTGACATTATGTATTTGATAATTTCTTATAATGATTACTATAAACTTCGTTTTTACTCAATTAATTATTATTTCAAATGACGCCACTATTTAGATTTTGTTTTTGACATTATGTATTTCCTTATTATGATCATTATAAATTCCATTATTCTTATTATTGTTTTATCTCGATTCAAATCTGAAATATTTGCAAGCCTAATTTAAGGTAGATTGTATCAGGATCACAACTCTTGGCAAACACTTTATTTTATGTACCTACTGTCTAAGCAAATAAACGATTATTATTATTATTACCCATGTCGTGTAAAAAAGCCCATGTTATTTCAATTTATTTTATCACCACTGCTCTCAAAAAGGTGAAGGAAAACATCGTGAGGAAACCGGCATGTCCTAGAACCAAAAATTCGACGACATGTGACATCCACCAACCCGCACTGGGCACGCGTGGTGGATTACGGCCCAGTCCTTCTCCTAGAGAAGAGGCCTGAGTCCCAGCAGTGGGAACATTATAAGGCCGACTATGCTATGCTATGCTATGTATTTTCTTATTATGATCATTACAAATTCCATTATTCTTATTACTGTTTTGTCTCGATTCAAATTTGAAATATTTACATGCCTAATTTAAGGTAGATTGTATCAGGATCACAACTCTTTGCAAACACTTTATTTTATGTACCTACTGTCTAAGCAAATAAACGATTATTATTATTACCCATGTCGTGTAAAAAAACCCTTAGTTCATGTTCATATCCAGTTTTAATGAAGCACTCCTCATTGAATTCAAATCTCAAATACTTCAACACAAATTCCCAACAGAATGAGTTCACTTTCGTTATTAATAGGCTTATCACAGGCGGAAACAGATGCCACATCAAATATAATCCGACGCCCAACCGGGCCTTCACGAAAACACATTACGTTAGTCTAGTGTCATTTATAACCGAAGGAGGTCACATACCTACCCTGATATTAGATACTGGGAGACTGGATGGAGCGTGTTTTATGTAAGAGCAAACAAACCCGAGTTGTTGGGCATTCTGTGTTTTTTGGGGTTTATGTGTTTATTTTGAATTGCCCTATTAGTGTTGGACTTAATCATGAGCTTTGTTGTGTTTAAAAAATCTTTATTTCTTTTATGGTAAAGTTCACTACACGAGACTTCAAATTTAAAAATTAATATAATATTTAATTTAGAGAAAAATCTAATAAAAGGTAAGGATTTCCACCTTTTATTGGGTTTTTCATTAAAATTAATTAAATGAATTCCTAAAGAAAAATTAAATTAATTAATTTTAATGAAAAAATATTATAATAAATAATTTATTGATAAAATATATGTACAAAATAAGTTTTTTATTTTATTTTTCACCCCTAGAATATAATTTATGTACAATATGTTTTACGCGATTATTTCAAAAACATTAACTAATTAAAACTATATATTATACCATAAAGGCTACGCGTAACTAAAATATGGCGTCATAAAAATCGTTCGCATCGCTGTCGACTAGAAGTGTGCCTAAAAGACTGGCGATATTGCCACGTTGTATGGCAATGCTTAATCTCTGACCGAGATAAAAGCCAGCCTTCGGGTCACGCAAAGTGTCAACTATGCGTTTGGATAGTTCTTTAAAATACGTACGAGCACTCGGACCTCGAGTTTCAAACCCAAATGGCTCAAAAATATAACTGCCGACGAGGATGTTATATTCTTGCCCCTTGAGGTTCTCCGCAGCCGCAGCGGCAACACCAGTACAGCACGATGAGCTAGGAAGATGGGATGGTGCAAAAGTGACGACACAGGTAACGTCCCATACTAAAAGTCTACCCATCTTACACGGAAAAAAAAATATAGCGTCCGGTCTTTTACCATCGTCACATGCCAGGCCATGTGAAGTAAGTTAAATAAATTGTCGTGTTGATGAAGCATGAAGTTTGTCACATTTGCCTGAGTCCCAGCAGTGGGAACATTAAAAGGCTGATTATGCTATTATTATTATTATATCTTACATAAGACCAGGCACATTGATATCTTGCAATCAGTTAAGTGTCAACATGTTTGCCGTTGATATGACAACTTTTCTTTTTATTAGATGTTATCCATCAAATGGTTTAAATCATCATCAACAATTAAAGAAGAACGCTATTTAATTTTTTACATCTCACTGAGAGCAGTTTATTTTAATTTTTAACCGATTTCAAAAAGGAGATTCTATGTTCGGCTGTATGTGTTTTTTTTTTATGTATGATCACCAATTTCTCGGTAATTTGTAGACCGATTTAGAAAATTATTTTTTTGCTTAATAGGTTTTATACTCCCGAGTTGGTCCCATAGAAATATTGTTATGATCTGATGATGAACTTCGAAGGTATGGAAAAGAACTCCTTATAGGATCACCGCAGAACTGTCGTGACAAGTAAAATGCTTTGTTTATACGTGTAGTAGATGACTGTCTGAAGAAAGAGATACTTCGAACTGATCTGATGATGAAGCAGGAAGGCAGGCACCGGAACTCTGTAATAAATCAATGTAACCTAGCTGTTTTAGGGATTGTTAGAATTGTTATGAGATGCACTCTGGCTATAAGAGAATTAAGTTTTAGTACCATAACTAAAAAGTGTGAAACAAAACACTTTTTACAAAAAAAAACCAACCGATTTCAAAATATTTTTTTTTTTTTTAATAAGTGCAAAAAAGTCGGTGTTAAATAATGAAGAGACAAAACTATTATTGTAACACCGACTTCCGAAATTTAAGTTATTTTGCACTTTTTAATGTTTCTTATTTTAAATGAAGTCGGTTGTATTTTTTAAATTCAGTTATTTTAGTTTATAATTTACGTTACTCTCATTATAGGTAACAACGAAGTCATAGAACAAAAGTTGCTGTTTATGATGTTAGTAACATAGTCCTGAGAGGTTGCCAGTGTTATACAAATAACCACATATATGATTTATTTGAAATAAATGCTTTGATTTTTGGTTCTTTATTTTTTGCGTACGAACTGCTTTAACAATTTTTAGTAAAATCATGTCCTCAATCCGTCCAGTTCATAAAAGTTATCTACACTAATATTATAATAATAATAAATCATTTATTATCAGGCATCTTGGCCCATAGATACATACCTTACAGACTAGCTTAAATAGAGTAAAAATACAATTTATCGTTAGTAAATAAGACTTAGGACTATGTCAGTAACACTTCACATTGCACTATGTTCACTTCGTGCTGTTCAGTGGCACCTGTCCGCGGAAGCGAAAAATTTTAAATAAAGTTTGTTTTATGTTTTTTTTTTTTGTTCGTAGGAGGTAATCTCTGATAAGGCTTAAAGTTACTCAAAGGGCAATGGAAAGGGCTATGCTCGGAGTTTCCTTGCGTGATCGCGTCAGAAATGAGGATATCCGCAGGAGAACCAAGGTTACGGACATAGCCCGAAGAATCGCCAAACTTAAGTGGCAGTGGGCAGGGCACATTGCTCGCAGAACAGATGGTCGATGGGGACGAAAGGTTCTGGAATGGCGACCACGTACCGGAAGACGCAGCGTTAGAAGGCCTCCCACAAGGTGGACCGAGGACCTGGTGAGGGTCGCGGGAATCCGATGGATGCGAGACGCACAGGACCGGTCATTGTGGCGGCATTTGGGGGAGGCCTATGTCCAACAGTGGACGTCTTTCGGCTGAAATGATGATGATGATGATGAATCTCTGATATAAGGCTGCTTTATTTCTGAGTAACATAAGCTATATTTTCTGTACGAGGGCGAATCCGCGGGTAAAAGCTAGTTATACTTATAAACCTCTCGGTTATCTACGATCCAGTCTATCCCATTTCTGCCCACATAAACATTGTAAGGGTTTTCCTACATTGCAGGTATGTTTTCCTTGTATCCTTAGCCCCGCAGTGCTACTAATAGCATGGTGCTCAAGAAAACACATTGGTCCTGCGGGCTGCCCCCCGCGCGTCCGTTTATAATGTGCAACATGGGACGCACGTGTCGGATGTCCGCTTATTAAATATTTAGACTGTACGATTTTTTGACTTTTTTTTATATTTGTCATTTTCAAATTCACTTTGTTTGCTTATTCAAGTCATGTAAGTTCTTTCTGATACGTAATAAAAATGTTTATTCAGATTCAAAACTTGATAATATATTTACATAAAATCATAGGACTTATGGACACAAGTATAGTTACGAGTATGTTATATGCCTGTACCATATTACAGGTTTATCTATGGATAAACCTGTATTACAGGCGATAGAAGATCTTACAATATGGTTTTTGTAGGACAATAAGATTCATAAAATATTTAAAGTTTTGGAACAGTGAAAAATTAATAATTAAATTAATATTTCGTAATTAAATTATTTATTAAAGTTTAAATTATTACCTAGTTTACTAATCGTTATTCTCAATAAATCATTTCGTATTTTAAATAACAAACTACAAGAAACTAGTTCTTGTAGTTTGTTCTCTAGTTACATACATATGATTTTGCGACCGTTGTCATAAGTGGGTCCACTTTTCGTTTTCAAACGTTATTAGCCGTCAAACTATTAAGTCTATTAATATATGATATATATTTTGCACCTGTGTCCCATCATAGAATAGAATAAAATTAATATAAGTATTCAAAGTAATAATTATAAAACCTCCTTTAAGTCCGCATATTGTAACGTGCGTGTACGGAACCTCTCACATTGCGCGTAGCCCAATACGCACAGATTATTATTATAGTATAATTATAACTATTATCACAATCAATTCATAACGGAAAAGCTAACAACAATAACAAAATTAATTCCTTTCACAGAATCCTAAAATCTAATCTAAACAACTTAATCCAGCTCACGTAGGTACGTTAAAAACACTTATCGCATCGTCCCCGTGTCGTGTACTCTAAAGCCATAAAGCCCTCTCCAGTGCTACCTTAAAGAGGACAAACTAATAAAACGGGGGACAAGACAGAGGTCAGAGGATAAGGGGGACATCGGACGCACGTTATTTTCACCGGGTGGAGGACACCGGGCTCCGGAAGTGAGATGACGTTATGAAGAAGGGTTTTGGAATGAATAAAGCTGTTTTAAAGTTTCGTTTGTTTTATTGCAAAATCCTGAACTGGAATTTCTTGATTATTTTGAAGAAATTTATGTCACAGTCGAGGAATATTCGTATGTCACATAAGTCACGTTCTAGTTGTATGATTGACGAACCGATGACCGACGTAAGCGTCAAATCGAGAAATAACGGCCTGTGCGACATTAGTCATTTTTTCTAAAACGAAGGTGAGTTTTTTTATAGCAGGTATGGCTAATGTCTCATTGGGATGTAAGCGCTATATTTCGCTGGGACACCATGGCGGCGCGACCAACTCGGACGCGTGAGCTTAAGGTCCATTTTGATACTGTCTCAGTGTGGTGTAGCGACTACGGTGTCTGTATGGTGTCTAGGTTGTTAGCTTACGGATACTATGGCGGCGCAACCGGTCGCGCCGCCATGGTTTCCCAGTGAAATATAGCCCTAGGTGTCGTGATGGTCCAGTGGTTAAGGTAGCTGCAACCTCATGAAGTTGTGGTTGTGTGTAGTTCTATTGTTATTTACAGATTTGCGCTTGACCACTATCTAAACTGATGGTAATCGACTATGGAGCACCCTTGCCTTGAAATAACCCATTTATTCTTGACTAACTGACCCAGCGAACTTCGTACCGCGTAAAAATCAATGAATGTAGTACCTATATCTTTCGATATAGTCAACCGATTGCGATGAAACAAGCCTAAGTAATATATCAAGTTACACACAAGTTTAATGTTTAAAAGTTATCAACATCGATTTCGTACATTTTACGTGATACGCGCACAACTAAAAACTTCTAGAGATTTATTATACGTTTTATAGATTTCTGGGCCTAGGTTGTAGTTATCAAGACACACAGACACTACTTCTTATCTGTACGCACAACAAAAGTGTTCCCAAAAATGTTTTGTGCATGTAGATGGGATCTCCGTCTGGTACCATTTTTTTTTTCGGTGGGAAAATCATCCAATGACATCTTTCGCTCTTAGGCGGAGCGAGAAGATGTGTCACAATTTTACTGACTAAAAACCCACTCCTGTTCCTTTGTTGCCTTTCATACCAGGGCCGAAACTTGACCCCAATAGGCTTCGACCCAGCTGGCCCACTACGGTTTGCTGACTTCTCCTTGAGGCGCACGTGGAACATTACGAGCCGTCGATGACTTGGAACTCGGTCCGGGCGGCTACCGGATGGGCGGACGGTGAGCTATCCATTGTTCGCCGTCCGCAAGCCCACGCCTACCGTGGCCGGAAATCGGGATCAAAATCCCGGAAACTAATTCGATTGCTTCTATTATTCAACAGATAAATAAAATTAACCTTTTGAGTAGCGTAATTAGAGACACAATAGAAAGACAATGACCGACCGAACGCCTCGGTTCGCTCGGGGTTTGATGAATTGATTTAGATTTGATACCTTCCTTTAAATTTTGAATTGAGTAGTAATAATATCACTACCTACCAACATTAACAATATTTAATTGAATCTGGAAATACCGGAATTACTTTCCGGAATAATGGCTTATCCATGTTATTCTTTCTGTGTAAATTTATGATACAAGTACCAAAAATTAATCTACCTACTCCGATCACTGGTGATTAGTGTATGATATAACCTACCTATCATTATAAAAAAAGTAGTTAGATTTTCATACATCGAACAGAGAAAAAAAAATTTCTTACTTTTTCAGCGTCGTTTTTTTTTGTCGTAGTCGGGATTTAGTTTTTACTTTTTTTTATTTAAACTATTTTGGTGTTAAATTTAACACATGACTTTTTATCTGGTAGAGGGCATCACTTTATATTTGAGCAATATTTTAGAAATGTGCAATTGAAGCCCTTTCAAATGATACCAAACACGGCGTATTTATCTCCATTTTTATTTTTTAACACATTACTTTTTATCCGGTAGAGGGCGCCATATCGATTTTTGTGACATGTGACGTAGTCTATGTTCAGCGGACAATTAAGACGGTTCTAACGATATCTCATATGTCGAGTTCTGATATATAGATTAGGAGCTATGAGGGAACAGATACATACATCATCATCTTCCTGCCCTTATCCCGTATTATTTGGGGTCGGCGCAACACGTTTTTTTCTTCTACTCTGCCCTGTTACTCGTCATGCTATCACTAACTTCCTTTTCTTTCACATCACTCTTCACACAATCCATCCATCTTTTCTTTGGTCTCCCTCTTCCTCTCCATCCATCCACATGTAAACTCATAACTCTTTTAGTAACATGCGTTTCATCCCTCCTCTTCACATAACCATACCAAAACAAACGATTCCCTTTCAACTTTTCAGTCACTGGCGCCACTTTCAAACTTCCCCTAATATATTCATTTCTCACTTTATCCATTCTCGTCACACCACACATCCATCTTAACATTCTTTGGCTTTGGAACAGATACATACATAGCCTGTCAAAATCATAACCCTCCTTTGGCTTTGACGTAGTCGGGTAATTATTAAACTGCCATCTTGTTATTGTGCCTAGCTAACTAAAAACCAGTCCACCAAACTTACCATACCAGCACATTCTTTCTCCGACCACATAATGACGTAGCTTACAGCAGCGTGCGCTCGGTCCACAGTTCGATGCCTGCGCATGAATATTCATGACATTGATGCGGAGCTGATCCAAGTGATCAGTTTGTGTGCTGGCAAATTGGAAAAGTTACATGTGTATATGTTTGTGATGTTATTGGTTATGTGGCACGTGTCGAGATTTGCGAAGGCAGAGTTAATTTAATTATTTATGTATACACAAATACTTTAACATGAAAAAAAATAAAAGTGTAACTTATTTCAATAGATTATTTTCAAGCAGACTGTAACAAGAGAGCTTTTTTTATAAGTAATAGGGGTTAAAGTGTGAAATTGCCACAAGGAAACCATTAAATACCTAATTTTAAAAAAAGAATAACGTACCTTTAATATAAAGTTTATTTGAACTTGTAATTCCAAGTCAATCAAAAGATATAACGCTTCAAAGCAACCCGTTTTAAAAAACGGCAATTTCATAGTTAAAGACCTACTATAAACTAATGCTTTACTACGATCCCACCGTGAAGTGTACACCGTGAGGTGAGGCGCACTAGTTTGAGAACCTATTCACTCTAGCTTTGAAGACACCTAAATTATAATAGGACGGGAAGTCCGCAGCAGGCTAATTGTTACAGTTTTTCGATTTACTTACGTAGTATAATCCTAGATATGTAACTTTAAAAAGACTTTTTATAAAAAAAGAAAGAACACTAAAAGTGCAAGTGACTTTTTTTTTTTTTTTTTTTTTTATTGGGTGGGAAAATCATCCTAATGACATCCCCGCTCTTGGGCGGAGCGGGAGATAGTGTCAGACTCTTACTGACTAAAAACCCACTCCTGTACCTTCGTTGCCTTCGTCCCAGGGCCCCGGGTTCCGCTTTCACACTACCCGTGGCCCCAGTAGGCTTCGACCCTGCTGGGCCCCTACGATTTGCTGACATCTCCTTGAGGCGCGCGTGGAACAAAACGCGCCGTCGACGACTTGGGCTCGGTCCGGACGGTTACCGGACGGTCAGACGGCGAGCCACCCATTGCTCGCCGTCTGCAAGCCCGCGCCTACGGTGGCCGGAAATCGGGATCGGAATCCCGGCGGCGGTTGGAGCGTAAGGACCGTTGCCTCACGCGATCGGCCGCCTCCTTAGCTAGCATTACTGCTTCGCAGAAAGAGGCGACCGCCTGCCACTCCTCCTCGCTCCGGAGCATGGCCTGAACCAAGGCCCGGCGCGAGAGATCACCGCCGCCGATTGCCCTCACGAGGTCACGGCGTTGCTCTGCCCAAGCGGGGCACACCTCCACCGTGTGCTCCACCGTGTCCTCCGGGTGGGCCACACAGTGGCGACACCCAGGCGTCGTTTCCGCACGAATCCGGTGCAGGAACCTCCCGAACTTACCGTGTCCGGTGAGGACCTGCGTCATGCGGAATGTGAGGACGCCGTGAGGTCTTTCCAACCACGCCTCAAAGAGGGGACTTACCGCCATAATTGTGGCGTGCCCAAAGTGCAAGTGACTTTAAATTTCGGAAGTCAGTATTAAATAAAAGAGAAAAAAAACCAGACACTTCAATCCGAAGTGTAAAGTTATTTTGAACTTTTAAGTTTTGGTAGTCCTCAGCTAAATTGAAATACAGAATCTGTATACGTAGTGCTGGCTCCTGGGCCTACCACACACCTTTTTAGGTGGGAAGTCGTCCGATTGCTTTTCTCGCCTAGGCCCGAGCGGGAGGACGTGTCAGACTTTTACTGACTAAAACCCACTTCTATGTTCCTTCTTAACCTTTGTGATCGGAAGCGAAGCCATGGCTTCAGTCTTCGACCCTGCTGAGCTCCTACGGTTTTGCTGAAATCTCTTTGAAGCGCGCGTGAACACACTGTCGACTGCTCGGGCTCGGTCCGTACTGTTACCGGACGGCGAACTACCCATTGCTTGACGTCCGTAAGCCCACAGCCATGCAGGCTTAAACAGGCCGGTTTTTACACGGAACACGGTGCACGTGGTTGGTGAAACTCATTCAGTTTATCACGGTGTTCTATATACAAACTGGCCGACGCATTCAAAACTGTGGTGCATATTGTGCGTCTGGTAGGCTTATTATTCGTGGAGCGTCGTGGGTTGTGACAAGTATCGAAACTTATTGAGTTTGAGTCTCGGAGTGCCAGTAATATCCTAGCTAGATAAACTTAGAAACTTACGTAGGTACTTGCCTGGTTTCAAACCCGCCACTTCACGCGTGAGAGACTGGTGCCTTAACCAAAGGGCCATCACGAAAGAAGACTGATTACAGCGCTTTTATTGTTTAAGTTAGGATTTGCCTGCTGCGGTCTTCCTGTCCAACTATAATTTTGGTGTCTTCAAGGCTAGAGTAAATAGGCTCTTAATAAACTATTGCGCCTCACCATCAATGATTGCATTACTGCTTACCATCGATGGGATCGCAGTCAAACACTGGTTTATATCAATTAAAAAAAAAAAAGATTTTTTTGCAACGTTCATAACTTAACCAAGCGTATCATTTGAAAACTTTATCAATCAATTTATAGCTAGACTTTTGTCGTCACATTGACTCAAAAATAATAATTAAAACTCCATAAACATAAGAAAACTCAAAGTGGTACCACCAACGTGCGGTCAACTGTATACTAAACGGATTTCACGTGTACCCTACATGTTCCATTCTCAGACACTAATCTGTGGACCTTACAAATATTTGTGTAAGGTATTAGACACATAGGTTCACATTTAGCTATCCCAAATAGGATCCCTCAGTAAACTAGTGTCACGCTTAGTGCGTATGACACGCTGCATCACGTTCGTCGCATAAATCACGAGCGTGACAGATGGTCACATTTGTTATATCACGCCAAAGTGAATACCGATACCATTCTGTAAACACGTTTTGTTTAATCTAAATTAAATATCGGGCTGGAGGCGTTTATTTCTGAATTTGGGACACCCTCGTGATAATACTTGTGTGTAATCTTGGAATGCAATCTGGTTTCCTGGTTTGGATTATCTGCTTTTTGGATCACGATTTTCTTGTGGTTATTTTAGGATCCTCAGGGAAATAAGCTTTTTAATAGGGTTACAATTTCTATTCAAATAAGTCGCAAATCTAAATTACGATTAAAATCTTTTTGACATCTTATTTTTCAACCTGTAATTTATCAATTTATGTTGCTTTGCTATATATTGTACAAGCTCACTTAACCTTAACCCGAGAGCAGTGGTGACCGAGTGGTAACGGCTCCGACTTACGAGTTGTAGGTCGCGGGCTCAAACCCAGCCAGGCGCATTACTTTGTGTAATTTATTTCATTACCACTGCTCTCAAAATGGTGAAGGAAAACATCGTGAGGAAACAGGCATGTTCTAGAACCAAAGATTCGAAGACATGTGACATTCACTAACCCGCACTGGGCCCGCGTGGTGGATTACGGTCCATTCCCTCTCCTAGAGAGGAGACTTGAGTCCCAACAGTGGGAACATTATAAGGCCGACTATGCTATGCTAAGCTACCTAACCTTCAATTTCATGCTTTTTCTCTAGTTCAAGTGGATCCATCTATTTGACTATCATAGATTTGACGTAATTGTTTTTGTTCCAGGTAAACGGCTCATGGGGTCTGCCTGCTTTCGTGTGTGACGTGTATATCGCGATGGATGTCACCTCCTCTACGTCCAGCATATTCAACCTCGTCGCCATATCTGTTGATAGGTAAGTTATGGATTCTTGTGTAGATATATATTTTCTGATTTTCACTTAATTATTTGTGCAGCGTCACTTTTTATTCTAGGCCCCTTTGTTAGGAAGCTTTTATGTTGATTTTCTATTTATCTGTCTCAAATGGTCATTATAAGATTAAGTTTAAGACTGGACACGAGTTGCCATGGCCCACCTGGAAAACTCTAAACAGACTCCGCGCCCAAGTTGGGCGCAACAAAGACAAAGACAATCTCCACAGATGGAGGTTCTCGGACGGTTCCGATCTTCAGTGCTTGTGCGGCGTCTCTCCGCAGACCATGTCCCACTTTCGATCCTGCATCACGTGCCCTGTTACCTGTTCACGTAGGGACCTAATGACAGCATCAGCGGACGGCACTGCCGTGGCCGAATACTGGACCATGCAAGGAATTTAACTAGTTTTGCCATCGATACGCTAAGAAGAAGAAGTTTTAGACTCAATGTAGCTAAAAATATGAAAGATATATCAAGCAAGACTCTTGTCAAATGCTGATGTTTAGCATGAAGAGATCTAATTTAGCCCTTCCTTAACTTAACCATTTATGCAGCAATAACACCCAATAATCAAACAATTTCTCTCCATAGGTATATAGCAGTAACTCAACCAATAAAGTACGCGAAACACAAGAACAATCGACGGGTGTGGTTCACCATCGTGCTGGTGTGGCTGATCTCGGCAGCCATTGGCGCGCCCATCGTCCTGGGGCTCAACGACACGCCCGACAGGAACTTCGACGAGTGCCTGTTCAACAGCCAGAACTACGTCATCTACTCTTCGTTAGGATCCTTCTATATCCCCTGCATCATGATGATGTTTCTTTATTATAATATTTTTAAGGTTAGTATTTAACTTTGCATTGTCATTTTTTTTCTTTATATCTTGTGGGCTCTGATCTGATGCTGGTTCAAACCGCTTATCGGTATCATCGAAATGAAAAATGAGCAACTGGATTTTTTATAGCAAAGAGATTTCTTTGTGCATACAATTAAATATGTCAGCATTTGGAAAATTTAAGGTATGTAAAACACCAGACCAAAATCTCTCATGGTATATACATACGTATTTTCGAATACTAGACACAATACATCAAATCTAGCTACAAAATAGGTCAGCAAACTATGTACAGTATTCCATTATGTAGCACGTAGGAATACCAAACCACCACTTAGATTAGTATTAACAAGGTTACCATTCCAGTTTCAATTAGACCCGAAATATGTGACCTCTAAGTTGGCATTAGGGTTGAAACAGGAGAGCGTTTCAATTGAAATGTCTAGTCACACAGAAATAACACATTATTCAGAGTGATGATGTGTCTCCATCTGACAAACCAATAGATGATTTTTGTGTATGTGAAGTCCATTAAAATTTTTGTCGATTACAGAGATTTTAAGATGAATGAAACGAAATTTAATACGGCTGATGTAGCATGTTCCGATACTATTTCAATCGACGTAACGATTTCAAATTGTGAACACAAAATAACCACTGCCCAGCAAGTGGTTATTTTCATTCCTTATTTCACATTGATCCATAGAGCCATCTAATATTAATTTGGTCCGGGATTCGCGTACATGCCTGATTCTTAGATATTGGTAGGGTATGGCACGTAGATTGTAACTACTTGAGCGAATTCACTCAAGAGGGATTTTGCATTTAACTGACTACAGGAAATCAGGTAAAGACCTGGATTTTTGTGTATGAAACACGGCTCTACGGTTAAAGAGACCTGGATTAGGATAATTTACTCCAGTATTATATATATGTAGTGTGTCCCCATGGTACAAAATAATTTCCATATGGGTAAAATTTAGGCTAAATCTATACTAATAAAGAAGAAGAAAGATTTTTATTTTTGTTTCCAATGATAAACTCAAAAATTAATGGAACGATTTTAAAAATTCTTTCACCAGTAGCATTTTATTACTGAGTGACATAGGAAATACATTTCCTAATTTCGTGGGTGAAACTACTGATAAAAGCCAGTAAGTGATAAATTAATTTATTAATCCATTTCTAAGCTCAAGGCAACTATCAAGATTTTGCAATCAGCAGAACACAATAATACTTTCGCCAGATACTGATAACTTTCATTGTACAAAGTTTTAAGCTTAGCTGTGCACTAGCTTGCACGTGTTGTACACACGTTTCGGCACTACCTCGGGTTTGTTACTCGTGTACAACACTGTAGGAAAACACTTCGCCTAGTACACGATATTGATGTATTTTTGCAAGCTGGCAAACTTTATAGGTTGAAGTCGTAACACGTGTGATCTTTCACGAGTGAATTCTTTGGAACAGGTAGATGTTTGGATTTAACTTTTTTGATTATTTAGTTGAAGGTGATTTTTGTCTTGGTTTCGTGACGAATATTTAATAAAACCGACTGATAAGATTTTGACAGGTTACAATCCGATTATTTTGTAAGCTTATTTCCTAATGTTCTGTTTTAGGAAACAGTACTGTAGTCGCCCTGAACAGCCACATTATTGGTTTCATTTAAATCTTTGAAAGTATTAAATAAGTTATTTTCAACTCAGGATGTTAAATTAATCACAGTCAGAATAAAAATCTTCATAGCTAAAATTTATCTCAACACTGCTCAATAAATTAGTAAACTAAAGTTGTTAAAAAATAAAGCAGCTTGTCTGGTGTAGTGTAGCTACTACTATAATAGCTAAAATAGCCGCTACTACACCGGAGCCTTAATATAATAATTATTATGTTATTGTTTCTTTCAGTTTCGTTCCAAGTAACATTCTACTGTCTTTCTCAAATGTCAAAACGGGCCTTTTATATTTTAACAAGTATAATCGTGATTTTTATTTCCTCAGGCGTTAAGAATACGAGCCAAAAAGCAGAGGGCAGCAAAAAAACCACCGGTATCTGGTGACCCAAACACGGGAGCCACTACAGCCGTTGTGATAGAAAACGTGGCACAGACCAGAAGGCTAGCGGAGACTGCGTTACATGATGACAGACCCACCAATACTGGGTCTGGCAGCAATGAAGACGATCATGAGGACAGGTGAGAAATAAAATCAAAATTAATAAAGGGCTAAAAGATCTAAATTTATGTAGAGGATATAAAACACACTGTCGTAAAGATATTCAACATCAGTTTTAGTACAATTACGTGAAACCCAAAACACGTGTCTTTTATTTTATGTAAAGAATCTACGTACAAAATTTCATAACTGAATCATGAAAATTCACAAATTTATAAGCTTACCTGGTGTTCCGTACAAATACATTGTCATCGGGCCATCCGGGTGACTGAGGGGTTGTTTTGTTCCCGCACCCAGCTGTGCGCTGACACCTAATACCCGCTATGAGCTCCTATGTCTTAGTGTTGGTGGTGTCGAACTTGCGACCTTTTAAATCATTATCATGATCATGATTAGCCTTTTTTAATGTTCCCACTGCTGGGACTCAGGCCTCCTCTCTAGGAGAGGGACCATTTAAATATTTTAGAGAAAAAATATAGCAGTAGTGCAAAATTACTGCAATCAGTTCAGTTACTGAATTTGGGCAAAATATATTCAAGTTTCGCATTTTCTAAAAATAATTTTGTACAATAAATATAGTGACAGAATATGTATCACTAATTAGTAACACGTAGGAACAGTCATACACAAGTGAAATTTATACAAATTTGTTTAGGCCGCAGTAAGGTGTACAAGATATACTAATAATATAATATAATCCCTCTCCTAGAGAAGAGGTCTGAGTCCCAGCAGTGGTTCAATTTTAGGTCCTTTTTTATTTTTAGTTTATATTAATGATTTACCCTATTTGTTGCAAAATAAACTTAATATGGTGTTGTTTGCCGACGACACTTCTTTGATTTTTAAGATGAATAGAAGGACTAATAATCTTGACGACGAAAATAACGCCCTACTGCAGGTCCAAAACTGGTTCACTGCTAATAATCTAGTTTTAAACGGGAAAAAAACTAAATGTATATAATTTTCCTTACCAAATGTTAAAGGTAGCGATTGTGATGTAGTATTAAACGATGAAAAACTAGAATTTGTCGATAAAACAGTTTTCTTGCGGATTACGCTTGACTCAAGGCTACAATGGGGTCCTCATTTAACATCTCTTGCAGGATGGCTTAGCTCAGCTGCATATGCTGTCAGAAAAATCCACCAATTTACGGATGTTGATACCGCTAGACTAGTCTATTTTAGTTATTTTCATAGCATCATGTCTTACGTTATCTTACTATGGGGACGGGCTGCAGAAATCGACTCAATTTTTATATTACAGAAAAGAGCGATCAGAGCTATATACAATCTTCGCCGCTGCGATTCTCTAAGGGAACTGTTTAAGGAAATTAACATAATGACGGTGCCTTGTCAATATATTTATGCAAACATAATGTATGTTAGAAAAAATCTTAATCTTTTTAGCAAAAGAGGCGATAGACATAATTATGTTACAAGAAATAGGGACCAATTAGTTCAACCAAGTTTCAGACTAGCAAAAGTGGCCTCTTCTTTTATGGGGTACTGTTTGAAATGTTATAATAAAATACCTTCACAAATATTAGAACTAAATGAAACGAAATTTAAATCTTGTATTAAACGCACACTATGCAGGCAAGCATATTATAAGTTGGAGGATTATATTCAGGATAAAAATGCTTGGCTCAATGCTGGTCCAGCTCCACTACCACCGGGGTGTACAAATTGATTAATTAGTATGGAAATTATTGTTTAATTATTTTTTTTCTTGAAATTGTAAAATATAAGTATTGTATTATATGTATAGAAGCATTTTTTCCACAGTTTGTAAATGTGAGTACCATGGAGCTTTTTATAGTTTTTATGTTGCTACTGGACTTATTTGACATAAATGAGCATGGCAGTTGAGAGTTTGTCATGCTCACTCAAATGTCTCACTGATGGTGGCGCGGGTGTTGGATCATTCGGTTCCCTTCAAAATGGTTGAGCTGAGTGGTGCTAATATAAGCGTCATGTCCGTGAACGGGCGCTGTCAGTTGAGGCTGGTCATCTCTTAGCTGCCAGTTGCTTTTTTAATATCTATATTTAGTTTTTATTTTTATTTACATTGTTATCACATGATAGCGACAAGAAACATGTAACAGAGATAATTGTAACTACAAAAACTGATTGAAAAGAGTGTCCATGGAGTTTCTTGCATATTCTTCTCCATAGAGATCTACGCTTTGGAATGTGCAATTAGCATCATTTATTTTTATTTTTCTGACTAACTGACTTCTTGACATTTCAAAAGTGCCTGTAAATGGTTTATTTGGAATAAATGCTATTTTGATTGATTTAGTGGGAACATTAAAAGGCTGATTATGCTATGTTATGCTATAATATAATCTATAGGCATACATATGAGACCATCTTGACATTTACAATTTTTCAATAATTTACACGATTACGAACTTAGTGACTGATACCAAATTCCAACAAATTTATACTGATCAGTTTACCTGTATGTAAAATTCATTTCTTTTAACAGCGCATTTGTTTAGGTAGTAGAACTGAATGATCAAAACAATTCCAAACGCTTATTATAATGAAGCAAAAACCTATAATAAGAATTTGGAACTTTTATAACTTGAAAGAAAATAATGTAGAACATTATTGAAGTTTCGCCAAAACCGTTGGCCGGGAGCGCCAAGTAGCGCTCAATATGGTAGAGGGTATAACATAATTATTTTCTTAAGTCACGGAATAACCTGTAGCGCACGTGTTGAGGGTGAACGAAGCATAATACTGTGGTAAGGCTTGAGATCTTAATTACAAAGGATTACGTTTGTTTTGTTGTTATTGTTGTGTATTGCTTCATAAGGAAGTTGGAGGTCCAAAGAAGTTTTTGGTAAACAATGCTTTGAAACTGAAGACAATGAAATATTGATTGGATTTGATTCATTTATTGGGCACGATCTAATTGTAGTGACTCTAGTCTAAGATCAAAAATAAAATTACTTAACACCTGACAAGTAAATAATAAGATAAAACAATTAATGAGTGAAATATATCCTGATGGCTGGTATAACTGCGATATTATTGGGTAGCATAGTCATAATTCAGAATAGTAATTGACTTCTTTCTTTATTTCATGAATTAATTCAAATATTCCGTTTCTTTGTGAATACGGAATGTTGAAATAGAATTCTGAAATGCCTAATATATTTAATTAATTATAATACATTCACAGTAACCACAGTTTAAATATACTCACTGTCAGAAATTACCAAGAATCTAATTTTTTTTATAATTTTTGAAACTTCAAAGGTCCGGACTAAACGTTTCGCTTCGTCGTTTATACCGCGTGCATTGTAGGACTGGAACAATTTGCCTGCTGCGGTCTTCCCGTCCAACTATAATTTAGGTGCCTTCTAGGCTAGAGTAAATAGGCTCTTAATAAACTAGTGCGCCTCACCATCAATGATTGCATCACTGCTTACCATCGATGGGATCGCAGTCAAGCACTGGTTTATATCAGTTAAAAAAAAAACATATACGAAATTAACATTATCTTCTCGAAATTAGTTTAAAGTAAACAAAGATGTTGATATTTATTTACAACCTTTATCAATTCGACGTAGTGAGACAAGAACTCGAAGATTCCTAGGAATTTCATAGTACACTTACAGTGAAATAAGATTTCAACTTACTGCGGAGATTCTGTTTCAATTACCACGAGCCAAATAATAAATGTTGCTTGTCTACAATGCTTGCCTGAGATGTAATTTAATAAAATGCTTCTATTTACTTTCAACGATGCTTTGAGAATAAAACTGCTAAGGTGTTTATTTATATACTACCGACAGATTAAATTGTCAATTTTGACATTGTTTAGTTTGACATTACTTATATAGTTATTGTCAGTTTTCTTTTGGGGTTGGAGTTGTATAGTAACTCATATTATCGATATCTTACCCAGTACTGCTAACACAGGTTAACTACTTAACTGATCAAAGAACTAAAAGTTGATTATTGAATTAAGTATTTGAAGTTACAGATGCGTCAAGCTTTACCTTTGCCTGTACTTCCAAAATTAAATATAAAATTGAGTTTACAAAACACTCAAGATCAACCGCACGGGGCTGCATGGTGGGTCCAGCCTATTCCCTCTTCAAGAGAGTAGGTCTGTGTTCTAGCATTGAGAACATTCCCAGCAGAGTTGAAGCCTATTGTGGCAATAGGTATCAACCTATGGTCGCAATAGGCTTCAGCTTCAGCTGAAATCCTTCAAGGAACATGTGTGATTTTAGTCAGTAAAAGTCTGACACGCCTTTCCGCACCGCCATAGAGCGAAGAAAGTCATTGGATGATTTTCCACCTAAAAAAAAAACAGTGGGAATATTATAAGGCTAATTATGCAATTTCAAATTTTTTATAATAATAATAATATCAGGCAACAAAGGCCCATAGATAAAATACACAAATAATCTTACAAAACAATAAACTAATAAATAAAAAAGAAACTATAACAAATTTTGAAACTATAAACTATTGCACACGAAGTGACGGTGTCGTGTTCCGCTTCGAGGTCAATATCCTTCCACGAAATCGTCGATACATGACACCCTTCGATCAAAACTCTCCTTTAAGAAAGGTGTGAATGGTAACTGAAGTAAGGGTTTATCTTGGATGACATAATAATGTTGATGTCGCTAACTTAACATTTCCTTACACAGTTTCGACAAGAGGTCAGCAGACTTGGAGGCGGACGCAGACGACTGCCACGTCATCCCTAACGACAAGTCCACAGAATTCATGTTGGCGACTGTTGCAGAGGAGACGGCCAAGTAAACAAATTAATTTTTATTAGTAGTAAACAAATTAATTAAGATTAGCATCTTTCAACTAAAAGAATATTGATGTCTCCTAATAATCTCCTAATTCTCATGGTAAATAGGACAATATGATGGGCTTCAGTTACCTAAAAAGGATGTAGCTAGCATGGTGACAATATCACTAAACAAGTTCATAACATAGATTAGGCGGAACAGATAGCGCAGAATGAATATAGATGAATACTATAAGGGGATAGATTAGTTCAAAAGTGATACCTTACAGTTTCAGTTGAAGAACCTATATTTATTTTATGTTAATGACTCACTAGATTAAAATATTCATGCCAGCATCTCTGCCTGTGTGAAGGTCAGAAATAATCCCAAGGGAACATTTTCTCGAATTTAAATGTATCACTAATAGATATACTATATTCCAGGACATGATCAAACCGTGTGAAGTTGATGAGCATGATCATTTGTTCAGTCTGGGTGTAATTTATATATAATATGTATGTATTTAGAAATATTTAAGTATGTTTATCAGTTGTCTAGTACTCACAAGCTCTACTCCGTTTGGGATTAGGTGGTGTTATGTGACAGTTTGTAATAGGATCTGAAGAGGTAATATGTAGACAGTTACTCTCGCATTTATAATATTAAAGTACATAGGGTCAATTTCAAAATTTCTGCACAAAATTTGTTACTATTAAAAATAAGTTACTATTTTGTTTGCAATTTGTTTTACATTCTACGAGTTATTTTACCAGAATGGAGTGGAAGACCATGGAGCAGACATTTTTAAACATCTTTCGGCTGTTTGCTAACATGGTTTCAAATTTGTGATTATGAAATAGAATAATGCTAAAACATCAATTTTTTACATAATATAGATAATCTTTTACGTAAAAAACTTAACCTAAGTAATCCACGGAGTAGTACTTTTAAGCTTTTCCTTGTAGTGTAGTGTCCATGGATTGTTAAAAATTGGATTGTTGTCCAGTGAGATCAACCTCGAAAATCGTAAAATAAAATAATATGTAACTATCCCAAAATTGTAGACAATATAACATACATGTCTAAAGGGTCTATTCAATATAAAAAAATCAATACTATCTGAAAAGAAATTAATTAATTAAACTATGCATTTTACACTCACATGGCACGGAGTTGAATTTTTAATAATAAAAAATAAAATAAAATACGGGTTTCCATTCATACAGTGTCTTAAAACAATAGTAATCAATGCTATGAACTTATAAAAGAAGAACTATAAAAAATTAAATCTGTGAGAAATAAATCATGTGTGAAATTTTTGCACGCTATTTTGAAATTGACCCATATATAAAGGATAACTATGGATAAAATTGTACAACTGCAGCCAAAAATATAGGCCCAGAGACCACAATTAGGCTGGGTAATTTAAAACAAAAATGTTACGAATTATTCATCATTATAGCTCACATACGTCCATTCAATCACGATTTTCCAAATGCTTACTTACAATTTATTTTTACGTTGTTTTTTGGACATTTTTCATTACGCCGATCGTTATTTAAATGATCAGCCATCAATCATCCGGCAGTCCGTTTATTACTGTTCCAAGTTCTGTCAACGTTTCATCATTTTCAAAAGGATCTGAAATGAAAGGAGCCAGTCACCTGTTTTATGTTGATTCCATTATGTCTGTAGGCAAAATTAATTTTCTTGGCAAAATTATATCACGCAGTAAAGCATGTGGCTTTTCGCGAAATTAGGTTACTCTAATCAATATTGTTGTTGAATCTCAAGTTGTTTTCAATGTTATATTTACTTATGAAACAATTATAGACAAACAAAGGCGCCAGATACCTTCTGATAATAGAAGGACTAGAGTTTCAAAGGCGTTTATTTACCTAAAATATGTGTGGTTCTATTCTAATCAAGACGTTAATTAAGATTGTAAGTCGAATGTAATTATGTTCTCACACAATACGCTTAGACATGGGTCCACTCATTTATAGCCTTCCGACGAGTTGAAATATTATATCCTTATCATGTACTTGTGTGTTTGTAACGTAGCGTTTACAGTAAGAATAAGAATAACTTTATTTCACCATTGTTACAAATATTTTCTTAAAGATAGGTATAGCCTTTAGCGGTAACAGGAGTTATATTTTACCAGAATTATTACAATGGTCCCCAAACTAGGCGGTGCCTGTATCTTGAGGACCGGAGTTGCGTTATCGTAAATAAAATAAAATGCAAGTTTCCTTTACGGATTACCTTATAATTAAATAGGAATAAAAGTAATTAATGACAACGCAGAGGTTTGGAACAACATTTTTCATTGCAATAAAACAAAAGTCTATAAGCTGAGTCATCATATTATCATCTGTCTGTCCTTGTTTCATGTTACTTTAGAGTTGGTGCAACATGTTTTTTTTTTCTTTTAATCTATCCTGTCAACCGTCACGCTATCACTTGAAGTCAAGCTGATTGATAATGAGAAATTTTGACAGCCCTGTAAACTAGAGTTTGAGTAATAGTTAACTTGTAACTATTGTAGCTAAACCAAATAATACTGTAAGTTAAAAAAAAAGTATTTATATAAATCCAAATTTAAACTTACAAAAGAAGACAATAGAATTTATTTTATTTCGGACACAAAAAGATCCACAAAGTGTTAGTAACTTAATAAATAAGTTATTATCTAGTGTTAGTACCCGTTACCCTTTGCATTAGAAAATTTATAATCGGGGAGCTATAGCTCTTCGCTACAGTTCTCAGAATGCTGTTGCGACTATCTCTCAGTCTTCTTAGCAGCGAAGCGCTTTTCTTGCGAACAATCGCGTGGAACCCGTCAGTACGAGCCTGCGCGAACATATCCGACGCACTGCAGTAGCGAGGCAGTCCCAACAACAACCTGAAGGCATTATTATATTGGACGCGCAGGACATCTAGCGATTTTTTCCTGTAATTGACCCATAAATTACCCGTGTACAGATTCAGGCAGTAGGACTTGAAAAGAACTTGGCCGGTACACCGAGCAAATCTACGGACCAACATGTTGCACCGGACGGCTAGTGTCCTGCGCTCCCTTTCAATGTCTACATCGTCTTTAATGCCGTTGGATAGATAATGACACAAGTCTTCTCGATCTTTGCCAACGACCTTAAAGACCACGTATTCACACTTATTGACATTATAAGTTAAACCATGTGCGGCAGCATAGGCTTCACAAGTCTTAAGCAGTTTCCCTACTGCCCCCGCAGAAGGACACAGCATCACCATTTCGTGCATAGCTGATGTTGTTAATGCTTACACCACTAATACTGCATTCGACACGCATGCTTCTAAGTACCACTATGAGATCATCCACGTAGAAGTTGAAGAGCCTACGAGATGTTAGACCTTCTTGTCTCTCCCCACACTCCAAACTATACGGTTCAGACAGCGTACTGTCCCATTTCCTATGATTGGTCTGATTGCCATACCAATACTTGAATAGCCCATATATCTCTGTAGGTACACCCCTGCTTGCCATCTTTTCCCAGAGCACATCATACGAGACAAGATCAAAGGCTCTGGAGAGATCAAGGAAGTAGGCGTACACAGGTGTCTTGCCTTCTATATAGTATTGAACCGTGTGCTTGAAACCTTTAGAAGTCCGTACCCGCAACCGGATACCCCATAAATCAATTGAGGCTTCATGATATCAAAATAGCTCAAAATAAGGATGGCTCGTATTCTATCAGCACTAACCCTCACTTCTTTCTTCTAGCACGCCAAAACGAAATATCAAAGCGCAGCCAATCCCAGACCCGAACGGCAACAACGACTCGGGCTACGCGCCATCCAACCTCGAGGACACCATAAGGGAGCACGTGTCCCCACCCGCGTCACCGGGAATGAAGGACGCCACCGTGCTGAAAAATATGGGCTGCGATGGGAAGTGGAAGAAGAATGGGAAGACTTCAAAGTTGACGGTGGATTCGAGGTAATAAAAAATAATTTAGTAGTCTGTAGAAAATAGAAATCTAGAAACTAGACTTATCTGTAACACTGGGTCGCAGACCAATCGGAGAACAAGGTGCTCCACTTGAGCGGAGAATCACCGTGTCATTGTAGGGGTGATCGGTGACGGCGACCTCTCAAGCCGGACCCTACAGGCCGTGGTCCGGACCAAGGATGAATGGCAGGCAGTCTCCTCCTGCGAAGCAGTAATGCCAGCAGAGGAGGCGGCCACACTCGTGAGGAAACGAACGTCCTCACGCCCCAGTCACCAGGACCCCGACCTTGACGTCGACTTCCAGCCACCGTAGACGAGAGCTTACTGACGACGAGCGTGACTGAGCTTGAGCAAGGATAGCTCGCTGTCCAGTCATCCGGTGACCGTCAAGACCAAGCCCGAGTCCTCGTCGACGCGTAGTGTTCCACGCATGCCTCAAAAAGATGTCCGCAAAACCGTAAGGGCTGGGTTTGACTTTCGAAAGGAAAACCCGGGGTCCTGAAACGCAAGGCAAAAAAGGAACATAGGTGTTGTTTTAGTCAGTAAAAGTCTGTCAAGCCCTTTCGCTCCGCCCTAGTACGCGAGATGTCATTGGATGTTTCCCAACTTAAAAAAAAATTTTGGCGAAACAACAAAACGACCCTCGTCATCCAATGCACAACTACAGTTCGGTGCCCCTGAGACTTAAAAGTCGTAAAAGTTTGGTTGCAAGCGTGAGCCCATCTCAAGGTAACAAACAGCACCTCAGAGTGATGCGTCCTCTGGCGAGAGAAGTTTAAATCTCCTGATGATTTTGTCGAGCCGTCGGAGAGCCTCTCTCCTGGACACGAGTTGCCATGGCCCGCCTGGAAAACTCTAAAAAGACTCCGCACCCAAGTTGGGTGTAGCAAAGACAATCTCCACAGATGGGGGTTCTCGGACGGTTCCGATCTTCAGTGCTTGTGCGGCGTCTCTCCGCAGACCATGTCCCACTCTCGATCCTGTATCACGTGTCCTGTTACCTGTTCACGTAGGAACCTAATAAAGCATCAGCGGACGGCAATGCCGTGACCGAATACTGGGCCATGTAAGGAATTTAACTACTTTTGCCATCGATACGCTAAGAAGAAGATCGAGTGGAAACATCATCATTTGATGATGAAGTTTCAGAAAATATATTAGCCTATGTATACTTTTGGCTCATGGCAAACTCAATACAATCCAAAAAAAATAACATGAATAAAGTACAAACTTTACAAATAATAAAATCACCAAGTATTACAATAACTGTTATTTAGCTTTGTAGCTATTTAGAATACCATTTACAAGCGTAATTTAATTTACACAAAACTATTTCCACCTTGTAATTCATTTTGGTTACGTTAAACTAGTACCACGTTGTAGTAAATATCACGTAACAATACAAAGTATAGTTGCGAACTGCAGTAGTTACGAACCGTGTTGTAGTTTTCAGCACACCTCGACAACTTTTACGTATTTTTTCCGGTAGTTTGCTGTACTAAGTTTTTTCTATTTATTCGATAGAACTAACGTTTTTCGTTGTTCTTACTTGTGGCAAAGAGCAGTGCAAATTGTGAATTGCAAGCGGCAGAAAATCCCTAAAAATGTATGCAGAAGTAAATCTAGATAGGTACTATTCGTCCTTTTTCTCATGGACTGTTAGGTGATAGAAATGCGCATACCATTACCACATTTCTTCCAGTCTCTGTCGAAGGTATTTGCATATATTAGTGATTTGAAAACTATAAAAAAAATGTGCATTTTATTATAGGATTTATTCCTAGAAGCAGTACTTCATTAGATTATTTATACTATAATGTATGGCTTGGCAGTCGTCCTAAACTTTTTTTAAAACAATTCAATTATTTTACCTTTGTTCATTATCTTTAAAAAGTATAATTGTTCAGCTAATCGTTAAGTTAATAAGAACTAATTTTCATGCTATCTCTTTCGATATCAAAATATCTTGCCTCGTGCTTTAAATGCTTGACGATCACAATTTTAAATGAACTACCAGAAAATCTAAAAAATATCAGCTATAACAATTATTAAAAATCCAAAAATGTTATGTCGTCAATCTTATAATTTAGAAATTTTGTCAAACACTATAGCCGGTTTAGTTGCAACTTGAATAACCACTAACCACCCATTTTTATTTGTTCTAGAAACGTCTCCCTAGCTCTGCGATTAGACGACGAGGTCACCGCCAGTCAGTTCGACCTCCGGGATGGGTCCAGTTCTAAGAAGGAGAGAAAAGCAAGTGCAGCAACCGCTCGTTTTACAATATACAAAGCAAACAAAGCTAGCAAGAAAAAGCGAGAGAAGTCTTCTGCAAAGAAAGAGAGAAAAGCCACGAAGACGCTGGCAATAGTATTAGGTAAGTTTATGAGAGGCTTAAAAGTAAGCAAAAAGAAATGGGGTAAAACGTAAAACCCAAGGTTTTAAGGTTTCCAAGTATTACAATAGAAAACAGAGTTAATGAATCTCTTCTATCAAAGTTGATAAAAATACTGTATCTGTTATTTTAATTATGTTAATATTATTATTTAGCTTTCTTGTATTAAAATATACTTAAAAGCTAAATAATAATAAGAGACTAAGGGAAATTGTAGTCTCTATGAAGAATGGAGAATTTTTAGGTTAAGAACTCACGAATTGGTTTTTCCCCGAATCCGCTGCGGTTGTGGGCCCGCAGCTTCTGTAGAATGCAGAAATATATGTACAAAATTAAAGAACAATTCTCGACGCGTTTTACGCCCGCGGTATGCGCGGTTGTTTGCGGTTCTCGCTGCACTGGCGGGCAACTTGTAGAATCGCGTAGGCGGCACTCACCCACAGTCTCGGCGGCTTGCGTCCGTATGCTCTGCAGTTGCCGCCCGCAGTAGCCGGCGGGGGATATAGAAATCAGAACTTTTTAGGCTTTCTTTTTTACATTTTTCTGTAATGTAAGTATAACGCAACAGCTCGTTTCTGATGTGTGATCATGGCGGTCTAGAGCTCAACTGAAAAATTAACAGCCCGTCTTACGATTATCATACGCCAAGTTTGCGAGTGATAATCACAACCTCGACGGCTGCGTAACCGCTCAAAACTCCGGTCTCGTGAAGTTAGAAATAAAACAGCTGTTTCCTCCACCGCTGCGGACGCGGGTAAAAACCACTTCGTGAGTTCTAGCCTTACAAAGACAAAAAATTCTTTCAGTCATTATAATCATTATTTCAAAGCCCCGTAAAACAATACAACAACAATACACAACACACAATACAATAACAACAATATTACAGTACAAGTATGTGCAAGTACAGGGTACACATAATTAAATAAGGAAAGAGAGTAAATACTATGTAAGTTTTAACATATTTCAATCTTTCCAGGTGTCTTCCTCTTCTGTTGGGCTCCATTCTTCACCTGCTCAGTCCTCGGCGCAATTTGCGATAAGATCGGGCTCTCTTTTGACCCCGGTGTCACGGTGTTTATCCTCACGACGTGGCTGGGCTACATCAACTCGTTCCTCAACCCCGTTATCTACACCATTTTCAACCCGGAGTTCAGGAAGGCCTTCAGGAAAATACTCCATTGCGGCACCTAGCCCGCGGACTATTTGGTCGTCTTTACACAGTAGATCCTGTTCTGTTGGAAATGTTTTTGGATACATGTTATTATTATATCGGAAATTTGACTAAAGAGGGATTAAGAGTCGTGTCAAAGTTAGAAGGCTATACGAAGCTGAACGTGATATACTTGGAAAAGAAAGAGTGGTTGATGATAAACAGCAAATGGCTGCACTAGGTAAACCAGTTGCAAAGAAAGCTACATAAGCTGATCACAAAACTTTTAAAAATGTTACATTACGGTCAAATTGCTCAAATCAAATTTAGCACAAAGGCGAGGGATTTTTCCAAAATAACGTGTATCAAAAAATCTACAACAGAATCTTTGTTCTTTTACATTTTTGAGGGATCTACTAGACGGCCAAATTGTACAGAGTACAAAACAATGGTTATATTTAATGTGATAAACTAATAACTTGAACGTGTCGTGTGTTAGCCGTAGAAACATAGCATATCAAAATGTATTTAAAATTGTAATTTATAAAGTTATTACTTTCTGTAAAAATGTATCGTTATTGTATAGCTTGCTTACTGCTCATGATATTCTAGTCATCAGTATTATCTGCCAAAGAACTCTAGAAGCGATATTAATAAGCTTTAGCTTTATTGATTATTTTTAAGGTTGTGATTATTTAAATTTTATCGGAATTGTTTTTCTTTGAACTGTATCATAGTGTATAATTATGTACAATAGACAAAAAAATATTAGTTGTATGAAAATAAAAAGACATGTATCTATAGCACGAAAAAGACAATGTAGTGAAATAGTTAAGAAAACCGAAGATTTTATTTGAAAAGTGTATAAGATTTTAACGTAAACTCTCTACGTCATCTTTTCAAGTGTCACATTGCTCAAATTATTGCATACTTTTTAGCATGAACTCCAACAAATTAATTATGTACTCAAAACTTGTATTTCATATTTTCTTTTAATAAATTAATTTTCTCTTGCCTTTTTCCGTCCACGCGATTCTCTCAAGTTCTCACCCTTCCTAGTTATTTAGTTGTAATAGATATTAATAAATTAGATAATCTTAGCTGTACGAATGAAAATGTCGAAGGAAGACAATGCACTGCGAGATTTGACAAGGTAGTATGTAAATAACTTGCCAAATAATTTATATGAAAATTTTAGGAAAATTGTAGCAAAAAAAGTAATGATTGAGCAAAATTTTATAATACTTTCTGTAGCTTAAAAAACTGAAAATACTTAAATTCAAGATTTATTATTAATCTTCAAAGTCAAGTGAAAAGAAAAAAATAAAACAACAATAATTCAAAAAGTTTGCCCTATCATTACTTATTTGTTCAAAATATAACACATTTTAATATCATATCAAACGTTGTTTTGTAGTTGTTAGAAATAAATATTATAATACTAACTCTATAGAAATAATTGTGGCAATCAAAGATCTTCCAAAAAAGTATGTTTCAGTGTCTCTAAAATAATCACAAAATCATTTGGCACAATATTTATAGCTTTTACCGTAACTATTAACTTTTATGTTGTATATTAAAATTTCAATACGTCAAAAAGTAATTTTACGATGTCTTCAGGAGATTTTGAAGAGGCTTTCAATAATACGGGTTCGAAATATTTTTTTATAATCTCATTTTAATTTGCTCAATTTGATTGAATAGCAATATTTTATATTTTTAATAAAACATTCGTGCCATAAAGAAAATAAAATTAAGTTTTGTTGATGTAATTCGTAATCTCAAGTTCAAGTGACAAGTTTTAGTAAATATAATTTACATTCCTTTAAGATTTTTTTTAAAAATGCTCGCCGGTTCAGTCATAAATACTTAAGTAGGTCATAGTATCTACTATTAAGATTCAGACAGTTAAATTTTAAATGTTTAATAAAGAAAAAAGAAGAACACGTTCAAGGGTTCAAGCACCTTGATATTATTTAGTATCTCGTTGATAACAGTTTTGAGTTACGAATTTGTTCATATTCTTGAAAAGAATTATATTGTGATTGATAAATAAGACACAAGGTCTTTTAGAGTTTCTTGGTAAAGTAACCTCGATAAATTTTTCTCCTTCAAAAAGTTTGCCTGGGTTAAAATATATCAAAAATAAAACTTGTATGTGAGTTGCTAATTGATTTCTTCGTAAAATTATACTCACTCGTGAAGAATAGAAAAAAAATATTAAGTAATTTTAAGTTGCTCAACTAAAGTCTTGCGTGTTTCGGCTCAATGTAAATTTGTCTAAGCAATACTCATAAATAACGAAACAATAATACTAGATGTCTGTCTATTGTAATCTATTTAGATATTAAATTGTAAAATTGTACATAAAAACAACAGGGTTCCTTATAAGAATCCATGTATTTAATCGTTTTATCATATTGTTAGTCAAAAACTTTAAATAATTTAATAATATTGTAAAAGACGTTTTGTCTATAGACTATCTGTAACATAGATAGAGGGATATTTATAAATAATGTTATCCAAAGTCGGGCTTAATAGAACGTTTTAGTACTTGCAAAGTAGACGGTATTCTATTAAACCAATATCTTTTTCCTTTAAGCAGTTCCCTTTATTAATAAAATCTACGTTACGTTAAAGTGTAAATATTGCAATAAGTATTAGTGAATTAAACAATTTTAACGGTTCTGTTAATCTATTTTTATTCGTAATGTGGGTGTTGTCAATAACAATATTTAGATCATTATAATTTGAACCGAATAATTTTTCTCTAAAATTCGATTCGATTGAGATAAAATTGGAAAGTACTTTTAAATCTATATTGTCACGTTCAAGCATGCCGAATTACCGAAGTGTAAATTACATTAGGTTGTAAAAATATTGTTGAAAATGTATTAATGCTCGGTACTGGCCCAACGCATTTCCCGCGCACCGGTAAACGCAGCGTGGGAAGGCCTCCCACAAGGTGGACCGACAACCTGGTGAGAGTCGCAGGAGTGCGGTGGATGCAAGACACACAGGATCGGTCGTTGTGGCATCGCTTGGGGGAGGCCTATGTCCAGCAGTGGACTTCTTTCGGCTGAAATGATGATGATGATGATGATGACTGGCCCAAATTCTATTTTCATTTTGATTGCAACTGAAAATAGTTTGTAAATAAATACCTAAGCAATATGTATTTTACTCGTACGTAAAAGTATAAAATACGTAGTACCTAAATAGTTAAATTAAGCAATAATTAAAGCTATAAAACATGAAAAGCGTACAGAGATTGTTATTGACTGCACCCGAGTGAAGTCTATGCGTTTCATGGGACGCCATGCTGTCGCCACCATGAGGTAGCGTTTTATCTTTCTATGCGAAAATGTGATGATGATTTAAATATATTCTGTTTTTACATTCATTTGTTTTATTTATGACTCCCGCGCACATAAAAAAAAATTAAATAATGCTTGGTAAATTCTTAGCATACTGTAGAAAATAATGTCCCATAGTTTACATCGGGGTCTCGCGAATCAAAATTGGCCGTTGAACGACTACTAAGAACATCATTATTAAAAAATATATATATATATTTTGGTGGTGAAAAGGAAGTTAGTGATAGCATGACGAGTAACAGGGCAGAGTGGAAGAAAAAAACGTGTTGCGCCGACCCCAAATAATACGGGATAAGGGCAGGAAGATGATGATGATATATTTTGGTGGTGGTGAGCAGGGCATATTGCTCGTAGAACGGACGGTCGATGGGGCCGAAAGGTTCTAGAGTGGCGACCGCGAACCGGAAAACGCAGCGTTGGAAGGCCTCCCACAAGGTGGACCGACGACCTGGTGAGAGTCGCGGGAGTGCGGTGGATGCGAGACGCACAGGATCGGTCGTTGTGGCGTCGCTTGGGGAAGGCCTTTGTCCAGCAGTGGACTTCTTTCGGCTGAAATGATGATGATGATGAATTTATTTTAAGTAAACTGTCTAAACTCTGCAGTTGAATCCAATTGTAACTTTTTGACTAACTCGAAAGATACGAGTTGACCAGTATGGCCAGATCTCAAGCTACTAATTAGGGACGAGTCTTTTATATCACAATTAGTAAAGATATTACGAGTACCTGTGCACGAAGCTGAAGTAGGTGTTATTTTTATAGTGTAATGTGTGAACTAAACATTGAGAGAAGTTTACATTTTTTGGGTGAATATACACGGTGTCTTTGGCGTCGCCGCATGAACGAATACTATGGGTCCAGTACATGATTCTGGACTGGTGGATTTTTTTATTGGCTTTTGCTTAATTACAAAAAAGTACTTTTTGAAAATGTGTAAAAATTGTTATTCTAACCAGTCCCGATGATATTTTTAGTAAAAAAGCAAAAAAAATTGATTAATTAAAATGTCATCGAGGTAGATAAAATCGTTATCCTATCAACTATCAACCCTGACGAAATTTTTAATTTTAAAAGTAACCCATTCTTTTTTTTTTTACTAAAAATGTTGGAATAAAGATTTTATAGAGTTTGAATTAAAAAACGTAAAGATTAAAAAAGAAAAATGGAAAAAACCGACGATAAGTTCCACCACTGGAGGTTTCAGAATCATGTACTGGATCCATGATATTCACTTGTGTGTAGATGTCAAAGACACCCTGTATATAATTTAAAAAAAAACTTAATTTAAAGTTGTGTTGGCCCCTAGTACATTTTTTTTCCATTGGGTAAATCATCTTATGACATCCCACGCTCTTGGGCGGGGCGGGAGTTAGTGTCAGACTTCTACTGACTAAAAACCCACTCCTGTTCCTTCGTTGCCTTTCGTACCAGGGCCGAGTCTTCCTTTCAGAATCAGACCCTTGGCACCAGTAGGCTTCGACCCTGCTGGGCCCCTATAGTTGTTGACTGATCTCCTTGAGGCGCGCGTGGAACAATACGCGCCGTCGATAACTTGGGCTCGGTCCGGACGGTTACCGGACGGTCGGAGGCCCCTTGTACATAAGTAAAAAACCTAGTAGTAAACACAATCATAATATGGGAAAGAAGGTGTAAAAGGTTATAGTAGTTATCACTAGAGTGGCCAACCTTACTCTAACATAATATATGTAGTCTATTTTGCAATTACACACCACTCTCACTCGCAATACCGACTCATCTATATGTAGTGGCACTCGGTAAATATCATACAAACTAATGGCTGAACACTATCCCCTGAGATACAGGTTACCACCTAGTTCAGAGGATAGGGTCTAAACAGTTTGAGGCATATCACAGACACCACATTATATACTGCAGTACAATAAAAATAAAAATTACTTTGTATCGTGTACTTTTTAATTAAGCATCTATAAATTGTAAGCATTTTTATTTTTATTTATTTTTGTGGTGAGAAATAAACGATTATTATTATTTTGCAGAGACTTTGTTTATAATCTACAAACGCAATAGAGTAGAGTACAATAAAGTACTTCATGTTATTTATGCCTTAAAATCACAAGAGATACCTACACAAATCAATTGACAAGCTTACTAAACAACATAATAATGCCTGGACATCTGTGAGACTGGGAAGATGTTTTAAATTCAGTTAAGGGATGACCAGACAGTTGCAAATCAACGCCCCAACCAAGGTGACCTTGCTAGTTTCAATCCGTGTAGACAGACAGTTGTAATCCATGACCTTCAAGGCCCTTGGTTGGGAGGCGCGTTTTCCCGACCACCGAACGTGTTGGCGCGTGCTTTACATCCATGGAGCCGCAACACAAACCAAACACATAAACCGAGGTCACCTTGATCGAAACGCTAGTTTGCAACCATCTGGTCACCCCTTTAAGCGATAAAACGAATCGCGTTTTAACGTTTGGCTCGCATAATCGCGTTTAGCCGCTGTCACTAGTGTCATTTGTAAAAACACAACAAAACAAAAATACAGACAAGTGACACTAGTAACAGCGGCTAAACGCGATTATGCGAGCCAAACATTAAAACGCGATTAGTTTTATTGGTGTATTCCGCCCTAAGACGTGAATAAGTTCGTTCTATACTTATCATTTAGAATATATTATTTACACAAATCCGCCTTATTCAAGCAAACTGTTTTAAACGATGAACCATAACTGCTACTTGATTAAAATAATCCTGCCAAATTGACAAAAAGCATATTTATTGTGCCATATTACGACATGCCTTTTGACATTCGAAATGGTGTCTGTTGCGTATGAATTAATCACTAGACGCTCTAATCAACTAATGTAACATGAGGTCTTGGAAATATCAAATGGAGTGCTGTTTTCAACAGTGTTTTATATAGGTGATATGTTTTACATACACGATCAAAACCCATTTGTTTTTCAATTTATTTATTCAATAAAACTTTATGCAACACAGAAGTACCTAGGCGGACTTGTTGCCTTAGACATTCTCTACCAGTCAACTAAGGGTGGTGAAGACGAAACATGGTAGGTTTATCTCTTCTCAATATTGAATTAAGCATTTTTTAAATTTATTTTGTAATAAAAAAATTACGCTTTTTTAAAATCATACCTTTATTACAATCTGGCCTAGAAGTTACTGTCTCCTTTAATTGCTACAAAAAGACCTGTTATTAAAAATAACCTACCTATCTACTGCCTAAATCTATAATAATACTGCAAAAATCTCTTACTACCCGACAGTGGCAAAAGCCTTTAATTTTGCTCACTCATTAAGTACTGGTTACAGCTGGGTACAATATCTACTGCTTGCATAGTAGTAGCTTGTAGGTAGATAATAAATCCCTTGGGAAAACTAATGAATCCTTGCTTGGAAGGAAAACAGAGAAAGCTTATTTATTCTGGCCACAATATTCTTACATTGGGACCAACACAAATATAGAGAAACTGAGTAAAAGTTCGTGTATTACACCTCTTCCGCCCCTATGCAAGTGACATACATGATAATAGAAAAGAAGTTCTGCTACAATTTCTTTTAATAAAGAATAATTTGACTGGCCTGTTGGTCTAGTGGTTAGTGGCACTGACTGCTATGCCGGAGGTCGTGGGTTCGATTCCCACCCAGGACAAATGTTTGTGTGATGAGCACGATCATTTGTTCTGTATTCTGGGTGTAATTTATCTATAATATGTATGTATTTAGAAATATATATGTATGTTTATCAGTTGTTTAGTACTCATAACACAAGCTCTGCTTAGCTTGAGACTAGACGGCGTTGTGTGATAGTTGTGGAATATTATTATTATTATAAAAAAAAAATATCTGCTAACAGATCATATATTAACTTAAAATTACATACTAGTAATAATATAACATATACATTGTTAGAGTCATATTCTATTTATATTAACTTCTGCTTTCAAGAATTATGTGAACGACAATTGGTTCTAACTAAGTGATCAGTGGTGGCCGAGTGGTAACGGCCCCAACTTACAAGTTGTAGGTCGCTGGTTCAAACCCAGCCGGAAGCATTACTTTGTGTAATTTATTTCATCACCACTGCTCTCAAAACAGTACAGGAAAACATCATGAGGAAACCGGCATGTCCTAGAACCAAAAATTCGAAAACATGTGACATCCACCAAACCGCACTGGGCCCGCGTGGTTACGGCACATTTCCTCTCCTAGATAGGAGGCCTAAGTCCCAACAGTGGGAACATTATAAGGCCGACTATGCTATGACTATGCTAATTGGTTCTAAATGATTTATCCAATGGTTAGGTTATTGAGGAAACTGTGACGATGTAAGTATACGTCTTATTGCTCGTGATTGCACATTACTTTCAAAACGTTATGTAATTTTATTTATTTTATCAATCAATCTATTTTTCAACTAAATTTGTGAAAACATGTATATGACAAGTGCAGTGTCATTGGCAACATAATGATAATATGTGAATCTGGAACGTAGTCGAGAATAAGAACTAGAGAGATAGTCGAAGGTTTAAGAACCACTCAAATAGCAATGGAGACAAAAGCTTAGCTTGGAGTTTAAGTTTAAAAAAATCTTTATTTTTCATAAGAACATGGTATCATAGTTTACTTACAAGAGATAAGATAAAAACATTTATTTATTTTACTATTTATGTACACACAAAAACAGAAAAAGACAATACAAAGTAGACAAGAGTACAAAGGTAGGTACTCCTTATTTCCAAAGAAATTTCTTCCAGCAGACCTGCGAAAGGAGAAATCAAAAGAAATGTAGACAATAACGCAACATTTGTTAGTATTATGAAGTTTTCTTGCGTGATTATTAATAATATAATAATAATATTCCACAACTATCACACAACGCCGGCTAATCCCAAGCTAAGCAGAGCTTGTGTTATGGGTACTAGACAACTGATAAACATACTTATATATTTCTAAATACATACATATATAAATAAATTACACCCAGATACAGAACAAATGATCGTGCTCAACACACACACATTTGTCCTGGGTGGGAATCGAACCCACGACCTCCGGCATAGCAGTCAGGGCCGCTAACCACTAGACCTTGGGGCCAGTCAAAATTGAATTGATTGATTGATTGAATCAGAAAGGAAGATATCCACTGGAGAACTAAGGTTACCGGCATAGCTCGAAGAATCACCAAAGTTAAGTGGTAGTTGGTAGGTCACATTGCTCGAAAAACAGATGGTCACTATTCATTGCATCTCATATTAATTGTGGAAGTGGCTCCTATGGGATAGGTGACTAGAATAAAACATTTTACGAAATGATTATGAAAACAAAATTTAAAAAGATTTCACCAATTCTCATTCTCAATCTACAGAATTCCCATGGCTATAATGAATCGAATGAATAATGTAAAAGGCGTGACAAAACGACAAGTCCGGGCATTTCTTGGAACCCAAGTAAATGGGTCTCGGAGGTGCTTCAAAATCATCAATAGAGTACGAAATTGTAGTTTGATGCCTAAAATTATATTCCCAAGGCTCACATCCATCATAATTTAGGAGTTGTCAGTAGTGATGACACGTTGGGCCTAAATGGGACCACAATTTTGATAGTGAATGTCTGCACTGTACGCCTGATACTTTTGCCATACCAACAAGTTGCATATTCATGTGGTGCTACAACCCCATTTGTATTTTTATCACACCCACACTTTCAACTTATATCTATGTACACTAATATTACAAAGAAGAAAAGTTCGTTTTTTTTGTTTGTAGGAGGTAATCTCTGAAAGTACTGCCCCCTAAGCCAAGTTACGATCGTTTCGTTTGCGTCGAACGCCTTGAGTAGGCCATGCCTCCGATTCCTTTGTTCTGACCACGTGACTGAGCGTTGAGATGACGTCAGAACAAAGGAATCGGAGGCGTGGCCTACTTGAGGCGTTCGACGCAAACGAAAAGATCGCAACTTGGCTAGGCGGGCTAGTCCGATTACCAAAATTTTTTCACCCATAGAAAGCTGCTTTATTCCTGAGTGACATATACAGGCTATATTTTATGTACGCGGGTGAAGCTGCGGGTAAAAACTAGTCATTTATAATTTGTACACGGGTACGTAAAAAACTAAACTATGACACTAATATTATAAAGGCGAAAGTAAGCAGCTAAGCGGCGAAATTCCCTGTTGGAGTCTGTGTTTCCTAATAACTACAACCAAGGGGGTCTTTAAGTCAAGAGTGAATAGGTTATTTCTAGACAAGCATGCTCTATCGTCAGCTACGTCATTGCTTACCATCAGGTGAGATAATGGTAAAACGCGAGCCTATCCATAATGAAAAAATAGAGACTTTGGGTTGAGAAATTCGTAATCGGGAGATGTCAGCAAATCGTAGGAGCCCATCACGGTCGAAGCCTACTGGGGCCGCCGGCAGTGTGACAGTAAAACCCGGGGCCCTAGGACGAAGGCAAAGAAGGAACAGGCGTGGGTTTTTTAGTCAGTAAAAGTATCACTATCTCCCGCCCCGCCCAAGAGTGGGATTTGTCATAAGATGATTTTCTCAACCAATAAAAAAAAAACGAAAACATTAATTTCATATCAAGTCACCATTCAGCAATCGCACATTAGGAGAACATCTCGTGGCAATCAAGGAAAAGAAAACATATTTCCACATTCATAAGTATTCATGACACTTCACGGGTTGAGCAATTGACTGCAGCGCTACGTGTTGCGGGTTCGATTCTCGCACAGAACAAATATTCATGTGGCTTACTGGTAGTTGTTCCGGACCTGAGTGTCTTGTTTATATGAATATACATGTCTGTGAACGTACCCATAATATAGGAGTTATTCCTAGTTTGAAGCAATGTATCATCATCATCATCATCATCATTTCAGCCGACAGACGTCCACTGCTGGACATAGGCCTCCCCCAAATGTCGCCACAAAGAACGGTCCTGCGAGTCTCGCATCCATCGGATTCCCGAAGCAATGTATATTTAAAAACATTAAGCTACTTTGTTGTTAAGAATAAAATAATCCTAAACCAGCAAGCTTCAAAGACACTTTCATGAAAGTCTTGAAACTTAAAACAAGTATTTATAAATAGTTATTTTTGGATACATTGATCAGTCGCCCGTAGCTAATCGTTTATTAGCTTTTTCTACATCATTTATTAGTCGATAGCCCCAGTCTTGGGCTGTAGTAATCACTTTCTGATCTATTACACATTAATCTGCTGGATTGATTACACAATCTAATAGGTATACTTTTTATGTGGGTCTCGGGATCGGTGTGAAGATGGAACTGCTTACACATAATTAATATTAAATGTACACAATTTATGTAAGCTTATGTCCAGGTTATTGGTACTTCTGAATTTAATATGAGGGATTTATTGAAGTTAAGGATTATTGAAGGGACCCAACATGCTGCTGCGTCCAGTAAGTAATACATACGACGCAGATGTACGTGTCGAAATAACATCACACCCCAGGATGTTTGAAGATGTTTATAGAGTATGTAGATGTGAAGAGAAACTGGACTTTGAGAGTCGTACAGTTGGACGCACCATAGCACTAATTTTAAGTCGTTTGTGGTACGACTGTAGACTCGTCACTTAGAGACCTTCCTCAAAGGAGAGTTTTGGCTGGAAGGTGTAGTGTATTGACGATTTTGTGGAAGGATAGACCTCACAGTGAAACACGACGCCGTCATTTCGTGTGTAACGTGACGTGACGTCATCTCAACGCTCAGTCACGTGGTCAGAACAAAGAAATCGGAGGCGTGGCCTACTCGAGGCGTTCGGCACGAACGATACGATTGTAACTTGGCTAGGGGGGCAGGTCACCGGTCCACCTTGTGGGAGGCTTTCCAACGCTGCGTTTTCCGGTACGTGGTCGCCATTCCAGAACCTTTCGTCCACATCGACCATCTGACGACGCAAAGGACCGATCATTGTGGCGACATTTGGGGGAGGCCTATGTCCAACAGTGGACGTCTTACGGCTGAAATAATGATGATGATGAATAAATAGATTAGTTGTTGTAATCTATTAATATGAATATGTATATTATTTTTAAAATTATTCTACGTATCGTATCTATGGGCCTTACTTGCCTGAAAATATAGAATAATAATAATTATTGCAATAAGATGAGCAGTGGAATAATTTTCCAAATAAGCTGTAGTGACAATTTATTTACTCTCATAGATATCTGCTGAAATTAATGAACCATCACAGTTTTAATTAGTCCATGTTCGAGTTGGTAAGCTATATTCCTATATAAATAATCACACATTGTGGGAGGCCTTCCAACGCTGCGTTTTCCGGTGCGCGGTCGCCACTCTAGAACCCTTCGGCCCCATCGACCATCCGTTCTACGAGCAATGTGCCCTGCCCACTGCCACTTCAGTTTGGCGAAGCGACTTTTGGTTTCTATTTCTTATACGCAAACATAATAAAATAATATGGATACATAATTTTATTTCAATAATTTAATAATAATGACGACACAAGATAAACAAACATACCTGACATAATTTACTCATACTTGTACACAGACATAATTATTATAATGATGTACATGCATAATTAAACGCATCACATTGGATCTACAATTCTATTGCATTCCGTGAATTACCGTGTAGCTCTCTTCCTCTCTCCTAACTTTGCTATGCCCGACAGGCGGAGTTACCATGACGTTCAAAGTAAGATTGTTTCATTCTTATTTCAGTGTGGGTAAGAAACAGAGCTATACAGGTTGTCTAGCGCCATATCTTACCCTCACTGGAAATAAGAATGAAACAATCTTACTTTAAACGTCATGGTAGAGGTCAGGGTCCATATAGATCTATAACAATTTTCAACACCATCTATTTATACATATGGATTGCAATAAGTATTGAGTAGTGAGTATAGATGGACAGATAGACTGACTGAGAAATAAACGGACGGAAAGCGGAGTCTCAGTAATAGGGTCCCATTTTACCCTTTAGGTACGGTATCCCAGAAATTGTAAACGACACCACAGCGGTGTATGATTTAGTGGTGTCATTTACAACATACGAAATAAATATGAAATTCTAACACCTCTCAATTCTTTTGTAACTGGAATAATCGATGCCGTTGCTTGGTAATATTCTTGTAAGAAAGAATCCTTGGACACCTATATTTGGAAGGTTTTATTATGTATTCTTACATTCGGGTTTTATATACAGTGTGTAAGCCAGTCCAAAGAACCATGGGCAACAATATATGAAGCGTGGGCTTACTAGGAAAAACCCTATGTGGAGAGGAATGGTCATGTTGTAGCCAAAGCTAAATTTGCCATTCAGTAACCAGTTCACCCTTATTTTTACGTGGAAAATCCATTTGTGTTCTGTCAGCTGCTCTTTACGATCCAGCCAGTACAATCCAGCCCAGCCTGATAACTACACGGCGCGACGCACTTGACCCCTGACACTGGTTATACTTATGCTAGAACTACTTTAGACTAACGCACACGTAGACCACGCCTGATTTGTACGTAGAACGACGTCGCGTGGCGTGGGTCTATTTATTTTTTTATTTATGATAGGCTCGCGTTTGACCACCATCTCACCTGATGGTAAGCGATGATGTGGTCGACGATGGAGCACGCTTGCCAAGAATTAACCTATTCACACTTGACTTAAAGACCCCTAAGTTGTAGCTATCAGGAAACACAGACTCCGGCAAGGAATTCCACTCCTTGGCTGTACGCATTATAAATGTGTTCTCAAAACGCTTTGTGCGTATCGGTGGGATGTCCACCATGTACTGGTGGCGCAACGCCGTACGTCTGTGGTCCGATGATGGAACGGACTTGGCTATTGTAGCTCTACAAGTCTAGAGTTGTAGTTTCCATTTAAAATGTATGAAGACCGACGCGACCAGATCAGCATCAGCGTACGTGGCACACGTGTGCGTAGTACCTTTAAGGTATACTGCACTGCTACACTGCTCACACGCCAATCTGGGCGCGTCGGTCTCCATACATTTTATATGGAAACTAGACTTGTAGAGCTACACTTGATCTACGCTACGCGACGCGACGCCACACTACGTCGTTCAACTTACAAATCAGGCGTGATACACGTGTGCGTCGGTGTAATGTAGTTCTAGCTTTAGGGAATCCTATATTCAGCAGTAGAGGTCTTTTGGCCAAAATGATGATGATGATGACTATGACCAAGACATTAGCCTACACATTTGATTGAATAGCTAAATATCATTCAGTTGATCAGTGTTAATAGGCATCGTTTACTGAAAAGACTAGTCTAGTGTGTAGTAACTAGACTGCGGATTAAACTAGTGGACTGTGACACTTACATTGTGATAAAAATCCAAACCATTTATGTCAGCAACAGTGGTTTCTTTTCTTCGATATAATAATCCCCTAAACAGCCACTATATGGCGACAGTAATACCAAACGTACATATTTGATTGCGCAGGTGTAATACGAGGGTAGGCAGCGACGGAGCTAATACACCGCAGCATTGTATGGACACAAAGCGACTCGCGTCACCAATACAATTTTATATTTTATGGCGGTACAAGTTACAAGCGGAAGCGGGGAGATTTATACTATATATATGACCTATTTTAACCCGACTACGGTAAAGCCAAAGGAGGGTTATGATTTTGACAGGCTATGTATGTATGTGAGTATGTTCATCTGTTCCCTCATAGCTCCTAATCTACTTATCGGAACTCAACATATGAGACGGAACTCAACGCTGAGCATAGGCTACGTAACGTGCCACAAAACTCGATATGGCGCCCTCTAGCGGAGAAAAAGTAAAGTGTTGAAAAATAAAAATGGAGATAAATACGCCGTGTTTGGTATCATTTAAAAGGGCTTCACTTATAAATTTTCAAAATATTCCTCAAATTTAAAGTGAGGCCCCCTAGCGGACACAAAGGCATGTGTTAAATTTAACACCAAAATTGTATAAATAAATAAAAAATCTAAGACCCGACGGCGACAAAAAAAAAAACGACCCTAAAAAAGTACGAAACCAGATTTTCATACTTCGAACAGAACAAAAAGAAAAACCGTAGTCACACGTTATTATTAATTTATTTTTACATTTCTATGCTAACTATAACACTATCAAAACCTTGAGTTAACAAGCGAGAAGATACCAACCCATCAAAATTATTTATAATTTTATTTTAAGTTTAACCTGTTAATCATCATAATTACGTATAGAATTAAAAGTCATTGTGTCTTGTGCCGCCAAAAGCACGGCTGTACTAAATTGTAATAAATTGTAAATAATACAATAGTGTAGGGAAAGCCGGTTCTTAAATATAATGATAAGTCATTATATTTAAGAACCGGCTTTCCCTACACTAAGAAAAAAAAGCCCTTTTTTAAACCCATACTAAGAATAACTCCTTTAACATGGGTGCGTCTTCAGACATGTAAACTCATATACACAAGACACTCAGTCCCAAAAGTACTTTCTGTAGGCCATACAAATACACAATTTTTTTTTTAATTAGTTCAAAAAAAACCTTTTACAAAAAAAATTACTTACCAACTTCACTAAAAACAAACACTCAAATCAAAATAACTTTAATTCTAGAAGTCGGTAAGTATTTTTTTTTGTAATTGTTTTTATTTAACACCGAGCCATACCCGTTACTATTATTATATCCCATTTCTGTAGTCAAAAGTAAAAAAAAACTATATCCCAAAATTGTTCACTGTCATAATTGATAAATTCATAATAGAATCAATCATTGATAACAATTGCTACTAGAAAATACTACGCGCAGTGTTTTTTCAATTGTTATCTATTTTATTATTTAGATTAAACAAAAGCTTATAGCTTTGCTGTTTATGAATATTAGTTATTGAGACTTTACTTAAATAATAAAAAGACCTTTTCTAATAAGCCCTTTCAGTATTTGTACTAATTAAAAATTAGTGGTGTATATGTTCCATGCGATAGATGGATGGATTGTGTGAAGAGTGATATGAAAGAAAAGGAAGTTAGTGATAGCATGACTGGTGACAGAATAGAAAGGAAGAAAATAAAAATAAATTACACAAAGTAATGCGTCTGGCTGGGTTTGAACACGCGCCCTACAACTTGTAAGGCGTGGCCGTTCCCACTCGGCTACCACTGCTCCTAAAACTACTAAAAAACTATTAAAAAATAAAATAAAATGGAAAATCATGAGAATTCAAAACTAAGATCAATGAAAAATATTTATTGAAATATTTCATAGATTAAATAATTCATAAAATCGGAATAAAATCAAAAATAAAATTAATGTGAAAACTAAAATTAAAGTCATTACCAACAAAATGTACCTAAAATATACTATTCGGTACCTAACTCTGAAATATCTGTACCTCCTTCAGAATTAAATTATTTCAAAATTTCCCCCCCTTACCAATCCCACGCCATCCGCAACCCGCTTGTATCTTGTACCACACAACAGCACGGATAATGGTCGAGTTGTCTCGAATCCCGAAGTCAATTCCCGGCGTATTGTCCCGGGTCCCGGCAGAAAGGGCCGAGCCGATCCCCCGAGATGGCCGCTAAATGTACTTTTAGACAATTTTATTAGAAAATGTCTTCAAGTGGCTCTATTTAACTTTAGAAAGATATAGTTGGAAAGTGTTACTAGATTTTTTATACTATATACTGTATCCAGGTATTTAGGATCGTAATCAAACTTACTAGATGGCTTACAATGTTTTAGTTTTCAGTTTAAACTTGGCACACGGAATATTTTTTTTTCGACTTTCACACTAGCAGAAATTAGTTGAAAATATAAGCTGGAATCATCAACGCCTTTTGTAAAAAAAAAAATACCTATGAGCTATAGGTTTTTATAGCTGCAGCGACATCTATCGCGTCACATAAGAAAATCCTGAATCGCGCAATCAAAGTTCTCCGCGTGATTAGAACATATAGAACAGCCCGAAATCATCTATCGGGCAGTTGCAGCCCACCAGACATAACACCCGTCTGGTCGGAGGATCCTCCCTTTTCAATGGAGGTTTGCGGGACTTTACTCTCTGTTCCGCCTACCTCCAAACTGGTGACCCTCGACAAAGAACGTCAGCGCAGCCTTCGTGCAGCTACTACCTCGTGACGTCATCATCACTTCCTCAAGCTTTCGAGCAGCGAGCCATACAGCCAGCACCCACGGCTATAAAGGGTATCCTGACCACCAGCATGCCTACATGGTCATACCTGGTCATCACCCTCAGCCTCATCAGCGACCTTGGCGAAGCACACTGCACTTTCGGCCAGTCACATGAAGAGCATCGAAGAACCTCTCCTGGTCGACGCAAGCAGTCAAGCTACTACGTCGCACAGCACCGCTCCGACTCACTGGAGCCAGCAGCACTACTCCGACTCACTGGAGCCTGCAGCATCATCCCGACTCACTGGGACAGCACCACCCCGACTCACTGGGGCATCACCGCAGACAGTTCCGACTCACCGAGAACTATGCGGCATTCGGTTCCGACTCACTGGAACCAACCTACCAATGGCCTGGCACGCATCAAGAAGCATCAAGAACCATCGATCTCCGATCTCCGGAGGGGAGTGATGTAGCGACATCTATCGCGTCACATAAGAAAATCCTGAATCGCGCAATCAAAGTTCTCCGCGTGATTAGAACATATAGAACAGCCCGAAATCATCTATCGGGCAGTTGCAGCCCACCAGACATAACACCCGTCTGGTCGGAAGATCCTCCCTTTTCAATGGAGGTTTGCGGGACTTTACACTCTGTTCCGCATACCTCTAAATAGCAAAATTGATTTTTTTAAATTCAAATGAACATCATCTTTCAGCCCAGGTTTCTTGGGGTCCAAGAAACACGTATTTTTCTTTCAATCTATCCTATCAACCGTCACCTCACCATTCACCATCATCATCATTTCAGCCGAATGATGTCCACTTTTGATCATAAGTCTCCCCTAAGTGTTGCCATTCTACCAGTCTCTAAACCACGCTACTATTGACTCTCTTTATTTCACATCACTCCTCACTTCATCATCATCATCATTTCAGCTGAAAGACGTCCACTGTTGGACATAGACCTCCTCCAAATGTCGCCACAATGATCGGACCTGTACGTCTCGCATCCATTGGATTCTCGCGACCCTCACCAGGTCATCGGTCCACCTTGTGGGAGGCCTTCCAACGCTACGTCTTCCGGTACCTGGTCGCCATTCCAGAATCTTTCGTCGCCATCGACCTTCTGTTCTGCGAGCAATTGCGCCCTGCTCACTGCCACTTAAGTTTGGCGATCCTTCAGGCTATGTCCGTAATCTTGGTTCTCCTGCAGTTATCATCATATCTAACGCGATCACGCAAAGCCCTTTCCATTGCCCTTTAAGTAACTTTAACCTTTCTGATGAGGCCCATTGTAAGCGATCACGTTTCGGAGCCATATGTCATCACTGGCAACACGCACTGGTCATAGACTTTTGTCTTGAGACACTGTGGTATATTGGATGAGAAGACACCGCGCAGCTTCCCGAACTACTCCTCACTTAATCCATCCATATTTTTTGGCCTTCCTCTCGTCCTCAACTAAACTCTGAATAATAAAATAAGAAGCCGGTTATTATAGACGATACCCTCCATCCATAATGATCATTATGATAGCCTCTATAAACAGGATGATGATTCAATTATAGAACCTTTAAAAGTCTTTACTCCAGCCATCGTAAAAGATGCATTAAAATCCGCTTAGCTGTTTTTAAGCATCGACACAAATAAACAAACACAGTTCGGCTATGTTGTTTAATGTATTTTATTAACCGAATTCAAAAAGAAGGTTATAATATTCGGTGAAGGACCAATTTTGAAATATATATTTTTTGATTGAAGAATTACTCCCAAATTGGTACCATTGAATTATTTTTGTGATCTTATGATGAACTTCGAAGATATGGAACGGAATTCCTTATGGAATTATAGTTAAACTATTGTAACAAGTAAAATTACTTTTCTTAATCGATGACTAGCTGAAGGAAGACGGGGAGGGGATACATCTAACTGATCTAATGATGAAGCCGGGAGGTAGGCACTAGAATTTTGTAATAAATTAATGAATCCTAGCCGTGTTTGAGATTAGAATTGTCATCACATGTTCTCTGACTATAAGGTACCATCTAACTGATCTGATGATAAAGCCGAAAGGTGGAACGTATTTAAGTTTGGCTGAGAAGTATTACAACTAAAAGTGTAAAATAATATAAATTTTACAAAAAAAAAACTGTCTTCAATGTAAAAAAAAAAAACACTGAAAAGTGCAAATAACGAAGAAAGAAAACTATTATTTTTATTTTATTTTATTTTAATAAGTAGGTACAGTGACAGACTACAGATTAACACAATTTAGACAGTTAATACAAAATACAGTACATAAATCTGAAATCCAATTATTACTGTACATAGCATTCAATGCTTAATTATAGGGAAAGTGACTTTTTTTTTCGGTGGGAAAATCATCTAATGACAAATCTCGCTCTTGGGCGGAGCAAAAGATAGTGTCAGACTTTTACTGACTAAAAACCCACTCCTGTTCTTCGTTCCCTTTCGTACCAGGGCCGACTCTTCTTTTCAGAATCACCGAAATTAATGTTAATTTGTTTTTTTTTACAGTTTTGTTTTTTGTTACAGTTGTCTACTTCCCTCGGTAAATTAATAGCTACTTATACTCCATTCACGATAGCATTAAACCAAAGATGTTCATAGAAACAGGTGTGCACAATATTTATTTTTCGATATAAATTCAAACAATTTCTATAAACAATGGTTTCAATATAAAATTTTAACATTACCTAATTAGATAAATTTGATTATTGTAAGGTAAGTACTAAACACTTACATTTTTTTTGTACTTACTTTATTTCAAATTTTTTTTTTTTTTTTTTAAACGCCGTATTAACAAGTTTCCTTCTTATAAAACATATGAATTGTACACAATACAAGGCAACAGGATAATTATTTAACATTCACACAAATAGAAAAAACAAATATTTTAAAATATTATGAAAAACGTTCCAGGTACTGACAACCCCTGCTTCTAATAGGTTTTTAACATGATTACTTTTTGTTTTGCTGCGATAGTCATCCTATGACATCTCCCGCCCTTGGACGGGCGAGAAGGTGTGTCAGACTTTACTGACTAAAAACCCACTCCTGTTCCTTCTTTTCCTTCGTCCTAGGAAACCGGCCCCCTAGATGACGTCAGAACAAAGGAATCGGAAGCGTGGCCTACTCGAGGCGTTCGACGCAAACGATCGTAACTTGGCTAGAGGGGGGCGGGTTTCACTTTCATACAATCCATGGTCCCATTGGGTTGTCGACCCTGCTAGGCCCCTACGGTTTGCTGACATCTCCTTGGGGCGCGCGTGGAACATTACGCGCCGTCGACGATTTGTACTCGGTCCGGACGGTTACCGGACCTGAGCTACCTATTGCTCGCAGTCCACAAGCCCGCGCCTACGGTGTTAACATGGACACTAGTAGTATCAGTAAGAACTAAATTTTTTTTTTTTATTTATTTTTTTATTCTGGATAGGTTCGCGCTTGACCGCCATCTCACCTGATGGAAAGCGATGAGGCGGTCGACGATGGAACGCCTTAATTAAAAGCCTCATAAATTCAAAAGATGAATAGCATGGCATAGTCGGCCTTATAATGTTCCCACTGTTGGGACTCAGGCCTCCTCTCTAGGAGAGAGAATGGGCCATAATCCACCACGCGGGCCCAGTGCGGGTTGGTGGATGTCACATGTCTTCGAATTTTTGGTTCTAAGACATGCCGGTTTCCTCACGATGTTTTCCTTCACCGTTTTGAGAGCAGTGGTGATGAAATAAATTACACAAAGTAATGCGCCTGGTTGGGTTTGAACCCGTGACCTACAACTCGTAAGTCGGGGCTGTTACCACTCGGCACCACCGCTCTCTAAAAGATGAATAGTTAAAATGAATTCATTTAAGCATAACAGTTGGTATATAAGTTGACTAGCATTCTACCAGCGGCTTCACCCGCGTCTAAATAACGTTCTACATACAAACTTTAAATCCCCGCTTCATTCCCTTAGGAGCGAAATGCTCGCCTCCGTCGTAAAAGGAAACCTTGTGCAAAATTTCATGCTCCTAGTCCCAGTAGTTTCGACTGTGTCAGTCAGTTTCTCCTTTTATAATAAATTAATTAATGATTATAATAAATTCAGCATCAATCTTAACTGTAATAAAGCACAATATACGGTTGCGATTATAGATTTTGCCGACGCCTGCTACCTGGATGCTACTGAGGAGCTATTAAACAAGCTTGAGCGACTGCAAAACTTATGTATTCGGTTTGTTTTTGGTCTACGAAAGTATGATCATGTCTCTAATCTTAGCAAGGGACTCAAGTGGCTCCCTATCCGTCTTCGCAGGAACACTCGGATTTTATGTCTCCTCTTCAACATCCTACACAACCCTTCTTATCCCTCCTACCTGCGCGACCGATTTTCTTACGCTCGCCCTAGCGACGCACTATGCAGATCACATCTAAGATCCCTTCTTAAATCACCTCCTCATAAATCCAGCTACTACTCCTACTCTTTCTCTGTCCATGCAGTAAGGTTGTGGAACTCTCTTCCGCCTAGCATTCGTGATTTGAAAACTATCTCGCTCTTTAAGACTCAAGTAAAAGAGCACTATCTTTCCTCTCTTCTGTGATAATCATATACGTATATGTATATTATGTATTTATTTTTAGTTTAGGGTATTTATAGTATTTATTAGTTTAATTTAAGATTTCACAAACTCCTCTTTGTTTTTTTTTCTACACACTATAGTCTACATCTCTTCTAATCTCTTCTTTCGCAGGTCTGCTGGAAGAAATTTCTTTTTGAAATAAGCAGTACCTTTGTAAAAAAAATATATATTAAGATACCTGTCTTCTTCTGTGTGTTTGTTTGTACATAAATAATAAAATAAATAAATAAATATACATATATTGTACTATACTCTACTATACATTACAAAGTGTACCCTAAAACAACCTTTTTTTAAATTCTAATGCTATCGCAAATAGAATATAGCCTTATTTATTCGACAAATAAACCCTTTTGCGAAAAAACGGACACTTTAATTTTTTTTTCTACTTCAATAAATATTACAAGAAAGAGGTTTTATTAATTTGACGTTGTGTTGACATATTATTTAAAGCATCCTGGCATAATTCCTTACGTTCTAAATTTAAATTTTTACATTAACAAAAGATAAATAATTATTGTTGTAAAATTGCTTTACTAATGGCGCAAAATATTGAAAATTTTAAAATTTTATTGACATTTTCTGCAAACTAAACAATTAACGGGATGCTACTCGACATACATTTTCACTGTTTTTCATACAACCGCTCTTACGTGATTATGACTTTATTACACATTTTAGATATTTTGGAAACAGTATCTTGTGGATATTATCTAGGCTTCTATTGAAATCAATTTATAAATTTGTGTAAAACTAATCCAGTAAAGACCTCTGAAAATCTGCTATTTTGCATGAACTATGACATTTCATTACTTTCTCAAAAATGAAAAAAAGTAAAAAAAGTATAACAATAAAAGCCTTGCAAATTTAATCAAGATTTTGAATGACTTTTTTAACTTTTAAGAGTTTAAAAAAATACCGGTATTTCCTGGAACAAGTTTTGTAAAATATTCGAGTAAATCACGGAATTACCGAATGCTAACAGAGTTTTCAGGCGTTAGCTCTCTTTTTTCGCATTTTTGTCAAACATCACGATGAATTGATTGAGATGAAGTAACAAGCTTTTAAGCCATGCTCGATGTTGACGATAGGCGAGTGAAAAAGGACCCTCTTAAATCTTTTTATATTGAATACCGCTTCCTGATATAAATGGTAAAGCAATAAGGGCCGACAAAATTATCGCACTACTTGAAGAGGTTTGTTTGCAAACTTGAGTATCTCAGTGCCTAAATGTGAGTCGTTCAACTATCCAGTAGATTGGGCAACGGTATCAAAATAGCGGTTGAGCCAAAAAAAAAAAAACGATACAGAGAACCACGAAATGATCATCCCACAGTAAATCTTTCGAATAATCTCGCACCACATAACTCACGTTCAAAAGTTAAAATAGTTCTCATAGTAAACAAACAACTGTTAAACTCAAGTGGAAATAACAGCGCTTATACAAATACTCAACTATAATAATATTCCGTGTCTGCACATAGGAAAAAAAACCCTTTGCATTGTCACCACAGAATCAACTTTCCACAAATTTAACTTTCATCCACTTTCAGTGAGCATTCGAAATAAAGCGCGCTTATTCAACGAGAGATGCAATTTAAAGTACTGCACAATTCCTTTCAACGATTCTTCAACTCCTATCACGGTCCGTAACAATCGTATCTATATAAAACCATCCATTGCTGGCACTTCATCTAAATCTCTCCTCGCCTCTCGTAATGAACGCGCAATAGATACTGTTATGCAGTTTCCAGTCGAGTTATGAGTCAAATGAGCAGAAGTGCCAGTTTCACGGAACTTAGGTATAAAACGAAGGAGCTGCTGAATAAACTCGGAGTTAAATCGCCCTAAGAATAAGTGGGCAAAGAATAAAATTAAGTTATAGTCGTGAATAAAACTGTTAGTTTAAGTTGGACGGTATTAACTTGAAGAAGTGCTGGGCTTATACGTTTTTCTTATTATTGCGGTACGTTGGAGTCAGGACTATTTTCTTAGCAAAGCATTGTAAGTGCACTGTATTCTTCTTAATGGATGCAATGCGAGTTTACTTAAATCGAAATGTCAACATTATTTGTTTGTAATATAATCTTATATAAACACAGGACTTCTTCAGGATTAAAACATAATTTATTTCATGAACATAGCATTACGCCTATATACCCTGCCATGGTGGGTCCTCACTGGACAAAAGTTCAGGAGGTTCCTGTTTCGGATTTAGGTGGAATAAACTCCCGAGTGACCATGTAGGGATCGTCTAGAGGACACCGTATAACATATGGAGGAATTCTGCCCACTTAGATAAAATACCGCCGTGTCCTTGTAGAGGCAATCTGGGCAGCGCCCTTACGCCCCAGCCACCGCCACAAAATAAGGCCCTTGGCGTCAGGAGTTGACTCGCAAGGTGATTGCCGGCCACCGTAAGCGAGGGTTTATGGGTGAAAAGCAATGGATAGCTTGTCGTCCGGTGAGGACTGAGTCCAACTCGACGATCCAATGTGTTCCACAAGTGCCTCAAAAAGATGTCAGCAAAATTGAAGAGGCCGAGTAGAGCCGATGCCTGCTAGGACTACAGGAATGTCCGAAAGAGTTCGCCATGGTCCTCGAATACAAAGCGCAACTCAGGGACACAGATGGCTGTTATAGTCAGAAAAAGTTTGACACGCTCTCTAACTCCACTCTAGAGTGGGAGAAGTCATTTGATGAATCGCCACCACAAAAAAGAAACAACTTGTATACTTTGGAGAATTAGATTAGAATTTCCCTAAACCATGGGCCTTAAATGAAGAAAAAATCATGTTATTTCAAATACAAATACACAAGGGTGAAAAAATTAATCTGGATAAAGAAGAGGAGGTTCTTTTTGCCATCTATTGGGCGCAAATCCAAAATGAGAAGTAGCGCTGGCGATCAAACTAACGTAGAATTTATGTAAAGCTCTTCATATAGGCACTCACGTCTGTTATAAAGATCATCCAATTGAAATCTCTCAGAAGAACCACAGCAATAGGCATAAAAGTCAATTCTTATTCCATCTCTCCACGACAATACGCCCCTAACAAAGAAGTATGAAAGGGACGCCTCTCCGCTTGATTTGAACCGAGACGCGAAGAATCGGGCCTTTTCTTCAGCTATGCAGATAATAATCAGAATTGAAGGCTTTTGAAATTTTGCTGCCTTTCGCCAGTTTAAAGTTCTTCAGCTCTTCCGATGTTTGGTGCCGGTTGGTTTAATTGTTGATTGTCTTGGCGCGTATTTTGTTTTTAATTTGGGGTAGCATTTTTGTGAGTTACGGTCGGTTAAAAAACTAGGTATGTTTTTTGCCTCCTCCCTCCTGGCGGAATCTGTCTATTTCATCGTACCATCAAGGAAATGGTCTGCCGCGACCCGTCGCACTGTTTCAAAGCACCAACTTTGTTCTATTTTGGCCCACAGTTGGTCGGGCATGCGGTACCTACATTTAATAAAAAAGAAACATTTACCTACTGGTATACACAGATGAGTACCCAAAGATATTAAATATATGTATACTATCTATGTCCTGTCTATTACAGAACATAGCGAACAAAATCGTTATTATAAAAATACTTATTACAATAAGTCACTCAGTCTAGTATGACACCCCTACACGTCAACTCGTGATTGTATCCGCTCTATGCAATAAAAGAAAATCATTTTCTGAGAAAATATATAACTGCGCATTACGCTATTGCAAATCTCGTTATGGTAAAATGACTGGACCTAACATCGGTTTATTTTTGGCATTTACGAAGTAATTAATTAGAATTCTATCATTTTTGTAAATAATTCCAGATCATTTGCTGATTTTATGATAACGCCATCTATTGCTGAAAAGCTTAACCTTACCTTTATCACACACTGAGGCTCTACCACGAGCTAATAACGTGATGTATTTTACGACCTAAACGGAACTGCATATAATAGCATAAAAACGTTTCCCAAGACTAGGATTGTCTCCTGTATCGTGGGTGCGTACACAATCATGTAAACTCACATATACAAGACACCCTGACTTAAAACACCTATCTGTAGGTCAATCAAATGATGGTTCCATGTGTAACAGTCAATAGCTCAAGCAATGCTCCAACTGTAACAAGTGTTGTTTTTTTCTTTACTACTATCACAAAACGCCGTCTAGTCTCAAGCTAACCAGAGCTTGTGTTATGAGTACTAGACAACTGTTAAACATACATATATATTTCTAAATACATACATATAATAGATAAAGTACACCCAGACCGAACAAATGATCGTGTTCATCACACAAATATTGTCCTGGGTGGGAATCGAACCCACGACCTCCGGCATAGCAGTCAGGGCCACTAACCACTAGACCAACACGCCAGTCTGTCCTCTAGTAAATACCTAATTGGTTTATACAGCCGTTCATATTTTTATCAATACACATCATAAAGCTGCAAGCAGCATATTAGAATTCAACATGATAAAAATTAAAATAATAACACGAAGGTCTTGCCCCACTGGCAGCTTTGCGATACATCACCGCCGTCAATTGGTCGTGCGCTCTGCAATCCTGGTGAAATATTGCAGCGAGCTCGCGAACATTCCGGGTTATATTTCTTGTATTAACATGGAGTCCGTATGTGTGGTGTGATGGATGTGTGTACGCTGATTGGCAGTGAAAAGATTGACGTAGATGATATTGATTACTTAAAAATAATAGGGGTTAAAGTATGAAATAACCGTTTTCTAAAACGAGTTGCTTGGAAGTGTTATATCATTGGATTGACTTGGAATTATAAGTTCAAATAAACTTCTTGTATCTTGTACAATATTTCACGCTTCTGGTCCCAGTAGTTTCGGCTGTACGTTGGTATGTCAGTCAGTTTCTCCTTTTAGATCTATATAATAATAATATATATTAGTCTCTTTGAGTTCTGCAAATTTATTTTTACAGAGCCTACTGATGATTAAAATACATATTCAATGAATGAGGTTAAGATATGACAGTACTTTTCTTTCTAGAATGTACATGTTATTTTCATCAATCATCGCATAAGTAAGCTTGATTTAGCTCTTTTACTAAGCCAAATCATCATCATCATCGTTTCAGCCGACAGAAGTCCACTGTTGGACATAGACCTGCCTCAAATGTCGCCTTAATGACTTGTCCTGTGCATCTAGCATCCATCGGATTCCCGCGACCCTCACCAGGTCATCGGTCCACCTTGTGGGAGGTCTTCCAAAGCTGCGTCTTCCGGTACGTGGTGACCAATCCAGAACCTTTCGTCCCATCTACCATCTGTTCTACGAGCAATGTGCCCTGCCAACTACCACTTAAGTTTGGTGATTCTTTGGGCTGTGTCTGTAACCAACCAAGGTTATCCTGCGGATATCTTCATTTCTGACGCGATCACGCAAGGAAACTCCAAGCATAGCCCTTTGAGTGAGTTTAAGCCATCTGATGAGGTTCCTTTTAAGCGACCACGTTTCGAAGCCATGTCATCACTGGCAACACGCAATGGTCAAGCCAAGTCATTGTAAGATAACGATCACAAAATTTTCTGGTCTATTAGTGAACCGCGTGATTTATATAGCTAAAATTCCTAAATTCCCTATTATAAAATAGGGAGTTTAGGAATTTTATACTTCTTTAAAGAAGTACAAAGAAGACAGGTAAAAGAACCTCAAAAATAACAATAAATGCTTTGTTTTTGATTTAGACAATTTTACAATCAATAAATAACACTCCGGCCAAACTGCATGGCAGTTTGTTGGCAGACATATGTAGCTCCCGTATTATAAAATTACTTATATTGCCAACATTGTCATTATACATTATCCTATTAAATTACAAAATATACGAGTACTTTTCTTACCTATTACAAAATAGACTTTTAATACCTTGATATAAAATTGCAATCTGCGTAAAACCTTATCGAATTCTGTTACCTGTTGTAAGTCGTGATGAATAGAACAATCCTGGTGGCACTGAATGCCGTATTATGCGAAAAATTCATTAGGCTTAAGTGGCAGCGTCTGACGCCTCCATCGGAGAGCGAATGGTGGAAACTAAGTGAAAAAGTAGAGAGTACCTACTGGGACATATTTCTGCAAAAGTATTCAATTTTTTGAAGACAAGTGGAGAGTACAGGGTATATATATGTCGTGGCCAAATCTTAGAAATTGATCACTTCATGAAATGGCCAACTAAAACTGGCTAGATTGACTGGTTAACATTTGATGATATGTCAATCCTCGTTTGGCCATATCATTGATGTAGGATTTCTATGATAGTAAAACATCTAAAGAAAGCAGGCCAAACGAGGATTGAAATATCATCAAACTTTAACGTTTAAGACGATCTGGCTAGTTTTACTTGGCCATATCATGAAGTCATCAGTTTCTGTGATCTGGCCATGACATATACATAAGTAATGTTAATCTTACGTCAATTTTAAATGTGGCCATGAATGACCGAGCTTGAGTTCAAGCTACCCTTTCTATCCGTACGGGTGGGCTCGGCGTCTGCAAAATTACTAGTATTTACCAGCTTTAGTATCCTCGGCTCACAGCACTGAGAAATTAATCAGGAATATCCTATTTCGCTTACTGTTTGTTTTCAATGTGCCGTGCTTCATCGAAGATATAGATGCCTGGAGACACACAGACGAACCATCATCCCAAAGACGGTAGTGATGAGCCGCTCTGAAAAATAGTTCAGGAAAACCTGACTGAAACCTCTACTGGTCCTGCGGAGCGTGCTCGCCTGCTGGCCGTGAGAGAGTGGGAGCCGGGTCTCTGGCATCACGCCCTAACGTCAGCTCTCTGCTCGATGCTCTTTGCTCCTTACTTTCCGCCTCGCTGCTTCTCTACGTCTAGGTGCTCCCTCATCGCTGCCACTAAGGTGAAGTTGTGAACAGCCTCGGACACTACGGTCTGTCATAGAGCCGAAGTACGGATCGCATAGCGCAATGCTCGAATATCAACGACATCATCAAACGCACTCTTGTTACCGTCGGCGTTCCAGCCGTATTGGAACCCCATGGCTGGCACGCGAGGATGGCAGGAAACCGAACAGCATATCGTTATTCCCATGGAAGATGGATAGGTCTTTAGTACGGGACGCTACTTGTGTCAATACTCTTGCTCCTTCTCATCTTCCTAGCTCGTCATGTTGTGCAGGTGCGGCCGCTGCGGCTGCGGAGATATAATAACCTTGTCGGAAGTTATATTTTCGAACCATTTAGGGTTGAAACTCTTGGTTCGTGGATTCCGAGTGCTCAGAAATAAACATCGCAAGCAAACTAAACATCTATTTATGATTTATGACTTTCTATATATTAATATATGCATATATATATATACTTGTATATTTATTTATTTAATTCCCATATAAGAAACTGATTTTCATCCGTATCTGCACTCTAAGGTTCAGTTGAAAACCAGCGTCAGGCAACTGCTGCGTAGTTGTCTGGCATTATGCTGAACTGGACCTATTTGGCATAACCGTGAGACATATTTTTTTACTTTTTATTGTTAATTTTATTTCTCCTTATTTTTTTTTTATTTTTTTTAGTTCTAAATCAATTATTTTGCCAAATAAACATATTTTCTTTCTTTTTTCTTTCAAATTGTGTAAAGATCTGTCAAAACGTCTAGTTGACACTTATATTGAATATTGAACAGTAGAAAAGTGGCTTGGAAAAATTAGTTATACGAAAGTTATAATTTCGGTGAGATATTGAAAGGCGGGCTTTTAGCTTTATAGTTTAAGTTACAAGATAACAATAAATCGATGCGAACAATCACGATTCCAATCCTTTACATTTTCAATCCCTGTCAATAAAATAAAATTTTACTTTAATAATGTCTTGTCACATCAAACGTGTCAGGTTCTGTTCGCGGAGCTTCGTGTAGATTGAATCAATTTTGTTCATGTCACATGTTAAATAGATGTGTTTGATCGTAATCTTTTACTGAGGTTCAATTGTGACGTACAGGAGATTAGGTGAGTTTTCACCTTTTCTGGGAAAGTATTGTAAGCCTTTATCGTGTGGCGGTATGAGAGATAACTTCAAAAGATTTTTAAATTGTATTTTTATTTTTCACATTTTTGGAAAGCTAGGATAGCAATGGTGGTCGCGGGTTCAAACTCAGCCAGGCGCATTACTTTGTGTAGTTTATTTCATCACCACTGCTCTCAAAATCATGAAAGAAAACATCGTAAGGAAACCGGCATGGCCTAGAACCAACAATTTGAAAACATATTACATTAACCAACCCGTACTAGGCCTGCGTGAGGCTTGAGTCCCAGCAGTAGGAACATTAAAAGGCTCATTATGCAATGTTATGCTATGTACCACTCAAAACCAATGCCATTTACAAAGTAATATTCAAGATCCACCTGATATTATAATTATTTTCTGATAAACAAAATGTGCGGTATTGAGTAGTGTTCGTGAACTTTGATCGCACGCTAAACGTACACACAAACCTATCTACTAGCTCGGGCCGATGGCCATTTCTTTTTACACTGGTCTTTGCACTGCCCGGTTGTGTGACGACCCCACTATGTAACCCAAAATGACATCTTAGGTTTAAGGGCATCCAGATTTTTTTTTTAAACCATCTTACCTACCTCGGTGAGAATAATCGAGTAGTTCCAAACTATGCAAAACGTCCAGAAATTTTACATGACTTTACTAGAAAAAAGCTAAAAGGCTAGAGTTAATAGGCTCTTAATAAACTAGTGCGCCTCACCATCAATGATTGCATCTCTGCTTACCATCAGGTGGAATCGTAGTCAAGCACTGGTTTATATCAATTTAAAAAAAAAGACAAAACTCCTAAAATTACTTAGTCTGAATTGTTCACAGTAAAATAGACAGCCCTCAGCTTTTAAGTAAGTTTAATTTTAACCTAGCAAACAAGTAACTGTCCGCGTCACCCTACCAAAGTATTCGTTCTCCGTTCCGCAAAACTATTTCAAGGTCTAACTCTGCAATCTTTTGACAGAAGGTAATTTTTTTAAATATTACAATATTTTCCATGTCTACATAAAAAGTGTCTCTAAAATTTATATTTCTGGAATATTACTAACATTAGTTATAAGTTAATTTCTTATTACTAACAACTTTTATGAACTGTTTTGTCTGAAATAAAATATATAAACTTTCACCTTTATTCACCCAAAAAAGGTACACATTTTGTGCACATAAATTCAAGCACCATCATCTTCCATAAAATAATAATTTTATTCAAAACTAGCTTTTGCCCGTGGCTTTGCTTCCGTGAACTGACTACCATATTTTACTCTACCCAACTCTACCCTACTCTATCCCATTCTACCCCACTCTAAATCTCGTGTCACAGTATTTGTTATCAAACTCCTCCAAAATAGCTTGGCCGATTTTTATACGAGTATATATATATTTTTTTTGTATATTATTTGGCAGGTCTGAGAATAGGTCGTAGATTATTTTTTACCGTCCTACCCCCTTTTTTTTCTTTGATAGAAAAGCTTGGCAAAACCAAGTCAGCTAGTACAATATGAATCATGCATCGTCAACAATTACAATGTAATATAGTCCAACGAATAAAAAGTTCAGAACCGACAAAAAAAATAACCGAGGGACGGTTTACCCATAGTCGTTAGTAAAAAAGAAAAACCATTTTAAAACATTCATTATTTGACAAAAGCCATGATTCTGCCCACACAACTCAAATAACTGTCATGATGAATGAATAATGAGTTCCATATCTATTTAGGGATCCATTTTGCACCCACGAGAGTTAATGGTTCGTGGTCGTCAAGTAAAGTTATCAAACTTTTAGGTTGTTGAGGAGTTTTATTCAGTTTTAATGGCGCACTAATTGCTAATAGTAAAATATTGGAATCGTAAAAATATTAGTGATATAGAAAAAAATCTGGGCAAGTACGAGTCGGACTCATGCAATGAGGATTCCTTACAAACTTACCTATGAAAAAGCAGTTCAAACCCGAATTGAGTTACGAAGATTTTTCCGAATCATATTTTTTTTGTGAGGTAACTAAAAATTTACTGTTAATCCAAACTATCATACTTGAGAATTTTTTTTATTATTTTGGTTTTGCACGGTTTGTGCATTTAGCTAGTGTCAAGTTTAGAAAGTATTAAGTTTTCAGTTACTTCGAGTTTCATTAAAAAGCTGATAACACATTCTAATGTTTTTGCAGTATTTGGCAGCAAATGTATCGGGTCAGCCTTCTCGGTAAGCTTCGCTGTGGCAATCAATTATAACAATAATTCTCAGCTCCATTTTACCGAAATCGCCCCTGTTTCAATACACACATATTTTCCACCTGCATGGACACTTGAGATACAAAACTACAAAATATATATATCGCTTATAATCAAAACCGCCACTGAAATTCACTAGAAAAAATCCCGCCGAAAACTCTCTTGAAGTATATTGGCGACTACCTTCTGCTAGCAACTTTGTTCGTGTGAAAGTAGGTTTCTCTATCAAACTTTAGACCCTCCGTTTCATCCCTATAGGGGGCGAATTTTAGAAAATCCAATTTTAATCTTTGCAAATACATATATCACCAAGGCTACCGACATAGCATGAAGAATCGCCAAACTTAAGTGGCAATGGGCAGGGCATATTGCTCGCAGAACGGATGGCCGTTGGGGCTAAAAGATTCTACCGCGAAGAAGAAGCGACCGCGTTCCGAAAGACGCAGCGTTGGAAGGCCTTCTACAAGGTGGACCGATGACCTGGTGACGGTTGCGGGAATCTGATGGATGTGAGACAAACAGGACCGGTCATTATGGCGACATTTGAGGGAGGCCTATCTCTAACAGTGGACGTCTTTCGGCCGTAATGATGATTTGGCTTGTAAACGAGCTAAATCATGCTTACTTATGCGAGATAAAACTAACATGTACATTCTAGAAAGAAAAGTACTGTCATCTGTAAACCACATTAATTGAAGATGTATTTTAATCATCAGTAGGCACAGATAATTTTATTTATTACAGCGTGAAATTACCTATTATAACCTGCCAGCAGATTTCAGCTGCTACTAATAATATTAGACACCACGGTTGACGCTGTCGATCGAGTGATTGGCTGTTCGTCGTGGGTTCGATTTCCACTCGAAGAAAAAAATTGTATGGCGTACTGATAGCTGTTCCGTGTCTGCGTGTCTGCCAAAAAAAAAAACCATCATCATATCTGCCTAAAGACGTCTATGACTGGACACAGGCCTTAACCAAGCGTAATCACATCAACCAATTCTACGCTACTCATCAAATGGAGTCCTACCTCCATCCGATCATACACGGTGGAGGTGTGCCCCGCTTGGGAAGAGCAACGCCGTGTCCTCGTGAGGGCGATCGGCGGCGGCGATCTTTCGCACCGGGCCTTGATACAGGCTATGATCCGGAGCGAGGAGGAGTGGCAGGCGGACGCCTCCTTCTGCGAAGCAGTAATGCTAGCAAAGAAGGCGGCCGATCGCGTGAGGCAACGGTCCTCAAGCCCCAATCGCCCAAGTCTTCGATGGCGCGTACTATTCCACGTACACCTCAAGGAGATGTCAGCAACTGTAGGGGCCCAGCAGGGTCGAAGCCTACTCGGCCCTGATACGAAAGGCAACGAAGGAACAGGAGTGTGTTTTTAGTCAGTAAAAGTCTGACACTATCTCAAGCTCCACCCAAGAGCGGGATGTCATAAGATGATCTTCCCACCGAAAAAAAAAACCTCCATTCGATCATCGACAAGCCAACTTATGGGAAGCCTTCCAATGATACACTATCGTATCGTTACATTATCGTCGTTATTTTATTTCTCTAGAAAATCTTTCTACGAACAATTTAATATCAATCCATTTGTCATCATGCAACACGCTAGACTGACAACTCACTACCTAAAATAAAACACTTCACAGTAGCACCACGGCTAATTTGTGTTCCCCACGCAACAGGTAGGATTCGAACTCACAAAAACCTTCCAGCAGTATCACTATTTAGCTGCCGAGTCCCATTAAACATGATAAGTACGTCCTGATCCCTTAATACCAGCTCCATCTTGCATTTAATTCACCCGGGATCATCCCAGAATATATCTCCGCAATATTTTAGCAGTAAAGCAAGAACGCTGGATATTTTAAAAGCTATATATATATTTTTGTATATTATAAATATTTTGGAGAGGCCCACTCGTTCGTCCATTATGAATTCCAACTAGACTCGTACATAATTTATGAATATTTCTGCAGAAACCCTCGGCCCATTATCGAAGAGGGGTCAATTTTGAAGGTTTGTGTGCCAAAAAGCCTATCTCTTACTCTCTTAGAATTTTATATTTTCTTTAATATTCGCTTGGTAGATTTTTATACGTAACCTTTCCTTGTGGAATGAGGAAAACCAAAAATAAAAATGTTTGCGCCGATTGTGAAATAAGTGGTTCTTTTTACACTCAAGCAATTAAGATTTTTCCTTATAATCAATCTGCCAAGCATTTTCCTTACTAAGTTGGGGTCGGTTTTTAGTTCGACCTTATGCAACGGAATGCTAGTATTTTACATAAAGTGACTATCTGAACTCCACAATCCAATAATTCAGTAACAAGATACTCCTTGGCAAGACTGGTGGCAGATATCCTGGTTTCTGACTTTTCATAACGACTGTCGAAGATCTACAAGTGACCGCCGAGACTACTGGGTAAACGTTTTTTGTGAGGCATGAGGAAATCAAGGTACCAAGATTTCCCCATGCCTCAGAATTTATTAACATGGTTACCCATCCACAAACCAACCTCATCAAGTTTTGCTTACCTTTGGATATCGACCCTTAAGGCTCTTATTATTTTAGCCATGAGCTATGAAAAACCAAAATTTGTTGAGCCTAAAACCAACATTGGCATAAAAAGCAATTATGTAGGAGGCATCAATATTCGTTCCCATATTATCAAAGTCTTTGCTGACGTTTTTCTTGGTTGCATATAATATTGTAACGTCAACGGTCCAGACTAAGCATTTCAATTCGTAGTTTAGACTGCTTACATCGAAGGACTGGAACAATTTGCCTGCTGCGGTCTTCCAGTCCAACTATAATTTAGGTGCCTTCAATGTTAATAAACTAGTGCGCCTCACCAGCAATGATTGCATCACTGCTTACCATCAGGTGGAATCGCAGTCAAATATTGGTTTATATCAATTAAAAAAAAATAGTATATGCGAAACTCGAAATACGTGTCTAGTATTTTTATGCGAAGAATCTATGTACAAAATTTCATAACTTTGTCATGAAAAATCACAAAGTTATAAACTTATTAAGTCAGCAAAAATACATAGTCACCGGGCCATACAGCGACTGAGGGGTTGTTTTGCACTTGTATGTGTATCCAGCTTTTTGCTGGCACCTAATACCCGCTATGACCTGCCGTGACCTGAGTTGTACTTATTGTCGATGATGTCCAACTATGTGACCTTTTTAAATATGTTTGGGAAAAAATATAATATGGTATAGAAACTGTTAGTATCCATTCAGATACTGATTCAGAGTAAACTTTATTCAGGTCGTTATATTCATTCGCATAAACTAAAAATAAAAAAATCTCGTATAAAATTCTCATGTTTCAGTGTATGTAACAAAATATTTTTCATGTGGTGCAACCAAAATTTTTTTTTATGAAGTATGCAAGCACAAGAGAGGACTTTTTAAAATTCACGCTCTAAAATGATGAAACGGTGTAAAGTTCGAGTGGAGAAACCTACTTTCACGTAGGCGAAGCCGCTGGCAAAAGCTAGTTTTAAATAAAAAAATATGAAATTCAGGCTTAGAAAAGCTAGCATATCTTTTGTTGGAGTCAATGTGCCATTATAAATTCATAATCTGGAGTGACATCTATAAGGCTAGCATTGAGCTTTTGTCAGTTTGGATTAAATGCATTCGCAGGAGCTATCGTAGATGGCCCAGTGAGCACGCGTTTACCATGGATGTAAGAATGAAAAGTTATTACAAGGCATAAAGACAAGGTTATTATTTGCAACTTTGGAAAGGTAGATTATAAAAATACGTTTTGATTGTGAAAGAGCAGTGGTGGCCCAGTAGAAATGGATTTGACTTATGAGTTCTGGGTTCAAACCCAGGCTGGCTTTCTCAACACTTCACTATTCTCTACACCGTATTTGTATATGAAATTGCCTTATTTGTCAAATTAAACTCACACCGGTTTCCTAACTTATCCGATACCCCTACAAGTGTTTGACAAAATCCAAAATTGATTAAAGGCTTAAATTTAAATGGGTTGAAAAAGGAACTTTGTGTAAAAAAAAATATTTTAATTTAAACGACCATGCTTTATGGCAATTTCTCTCTATCTTATCTACTTTTATTTTGCAATTAAAACTTGTATGAACTCTAACTTGACACTGATTGGGCACGCCACAATTATGGCGGTAAGTCCCCTCTTTGAAGCGTGGTTGGAAAGACCTCACGGCGTCCTCACCTTCCGCATGACGCAGGTTTTCACCGAACGCGATATATTCGGGAAGTTCCTACACAGGATTTGTGATACCCGGGGCTCTGGGGCGAAGGCAACGAAGGAACAGGAGTGGGTTTTTAGTCAGTAAAAGTCTGAAACTATCACCCGCTCCGCTCAAGAGCGAGATTTGTCGTAAGATGATATTCCCACCAAAAAAGAAATTAAAAACCTGGCACTAATTTTATTTCACCTTATAACGGGAACTAACTCTTTTTAAAAAGATACATCTAAACCTTCGTACCTCCCAAGCTCATCCGTGTCGAAAGTGGCGCCATCTTGCGTTCATTCGGGCACAATTTATTCTTCGGGCAGCTCTACTATAAGTAGGATTTCCTTCACTATAACGCTATGAGATCTACGATTATATAATCAGATTTTAGACAAATGCTACTGTTGGAGAATCGTTTCATTGTGAAGTTTAAATTTCTTTGTGTGAATCTCAGATTATTTTTACATATTTATATGTGTACCTACATGGTTAAATTTATGCAAGTTTTTTATTCAATAATAAATATTATGTGAGAGCAGTGGTAGCCGAGTGGTAATGCCCCCGACTTACGAGTTGTAGGTCGCGAGTTCAAACCCTGCCTAGCACATTACTTTGTGTTATTTATTTCTTCACCACTGCTTTCAAAAACGGTGAAGGAAAACATCGTGAGGAAACCAGCATGTCTCAGAACCAAAAATTGGATAACATGTGACATTCACCAACTCGCACTGGGCCCGCGTGGTGGATTACTGCCCATTCCCTCTCCTAGAGAGGAGGCCTGAGTCCCAGCAGTGGGAACATTAAAAGGCTGATTATGCTATTATTATTATGCTAAATATTATGTTATTATTAATATGGTGTTCGTGCATAGAGTTTTCGTTAGTTTTGTCAATTTAAATCCCAAACCTGCAGGTAAAAATGTGATTTGGGCACAGGATCCTATGTTAGGGCTAACTAACGATTTTGTTCTTGAACACAGAAGAGCTTTTAAAAAGTAACTGAATAATGCTTGACTTCTTGATGAAAAACTATATAAATCACTATATAATGTTTTACAAGTTCCCTCAATTCCTCCCTCAAATCCAGTTCTATTGACAACAAGTCAACAGAACTGGATTTTGACAAAAATATAACAAATCTGGAAGTATATTTGTACGAATAAAATAAGAACTAAATTTGGAAAAAAATGATTAAAAAATGACGGAGTTCCGAGGTAACAAACAAAAAAAATACTTCCTTCTCTTTTTGAAGTCGGTTTATAGTTATATTTTTAATAGTTTTACCTAAAATCAGCCCTATATTTTGCTTTCATCACCCTATTACACAAACAAATATTAAAAAAAATTGCGTTCCTCAGCAAATCTGAAAGCCCTAGAGGCAAGTAACCTTCTTCCTTTTCATTATCAATTACTAAGCCTAAGGAAGGATCCGCGGCCTCCTCAGGGAGGGCTAAACCAACCTGTTTGGCCAAGAGTACCGCTGATTACTGCGGAGTGAACCTCTAGTATATAACACGTAAAAGGAGGTACGATTGAATATTTTCTTTGTTTTATTTGCAAATAGGGTTTTATGGGTACTTTACAATGTGTATTTCCATGTTTTGAAATAAGTGTTTTCATGAATTTGCATTTTATTCGAGGTTTCAAACGCAATTTGGATAATGTGGTTGTAGGAAACACACTTGATGCTTAAGACGGTGCGCGCACTGCTGACTTTTGTCACCGTGACTTTAAAGTGTTTGTCACCGACACGTCTCGTTTCCAAAGTGGAGTACGCTCACGAAGAGTTTGCCGATATGGATACCGAAAAGACGGTCGTTCTCTGTGAACTCATGAGACTCAGCAGAAAAAGAAAGCAAAGAGAATACTGGGTACACCCCTTTTGGAGTGACAGGCTACTAAGTGGAAAGTTCTACTATGTATTATAAACTTCGAGAACATCCAAAACATTTTTTTAGATATTTCCGAATGAGTGTTAGAAGCTTTGATGAATTACTTCGCACTTTAGGACCTGCATTAATATATTAAAATACAAATGGCGAACGTCCGACGACGAGAGTGACAATTTTGTCATCGGCGTACACAAATGTCACCCAGTTGTCACGTCGTAACGTGCGCGCATCACCATACATACGGACTTGATAAGAGTGACGAAACAGTCACGGTGACAAAATTCACCAGTGCGCGCACCGTCTAATTTGCTTAATACTTATTGCAAAAAAACGCTTACCGCCAAAGTGATATCTTCTTTACAGTTTACACTTGGTATCTTTGGCAACTATAAAATCGGTTTTGTTATTCAATGCCCATACTTTTTATATAGTTTCGTTCGTCTTGATACCATCATGTGAAGAAGAAGGAAGCAACGCATGTTACTAAATCCGGAGGACACGGTGGAGCAAACGGTAGAGGTGTGCCCCGCCTGGGCAGAGCACCGCCGTGTCCTCGTGGGGGCTATCGGTGGCAGTGATCTCTCGCGCCGGGTCTTATTACAGGCCATAGTACGGAGCGAGGAGGCGGTTACCTCCTTTTGCGAAGTAGTAATGCTAGCAAAGGAGGCGGCCGCGTGAAAGAACGGCCCTCACGCCCCAGCCACTGGGATCCCGATCCCGATTTCCAGCCACCGTAGGCGCTGGCTTGCGGTCGGCGAGCAATGGGTAGCTCGCCGTCCCACCGGAACCGAGCCCAAGTCGTCGACGGTGCGTATTATTCCACGCGCGCCTCAAGGAGATGTCAGCAAATCCGTAGGGGCCTAGCAGGGTCAAAGCCCACTGGGGCCATGAGTGATGCGAAAGAGAACCCCTGGGCTCTGGAACGAAGGCAAAGAAGGAACAGAAGTGGGTTTTTAGTCAGTAAAAGTCTGACACTATCTCATGCTCTCCCACGAGTGGGGGATGTCATTGGATGATTTTCCCCGGCTCTATCATCATCATCAGGTCACTTCGATAATACCATTTTCAACATAACTATTCAGAACTATTTACATATTTGTGTTGTCATAGTTGCTTAACTATATTAATTGTGATGTCTTTGTGAGCATGACTGTAAATACAGTCAAAAAATTCTCGTTCTAGATGAAAATATCAAAAACACTATATGATTGGACATTTGAAGTCATACTTATCGATCCCATCATCAGAACTGGATTTAAAAAAATGGGACCAATCTGGAAGCATATCCTTTAAGGGAAAAAATAAACTTGCAAATCGGTCTATAAACGATAAAGTTCTGAGGTAATAAAAATACAACTGAATTGATAACCTCCTCTTTTTTTGAACTCGGTTAAAAAATCATGATGCGTCGATCGTAAAACGGGACAACGGTAGAAAGATGATGAGTTTTTATATAGTAGTTCCTGAATATAAAAAAAAAAACTGTAATAAAAATAGAATAGCATAAAAATGATCTTTATTATACATCATAAAAAAATACTAAAGAAACTTAAACATTAATAGAGCGAAACAATGGACGAACTCATCGCTAAAAACAGTAATTTAATAATTAAAAAAGACTTCAGTTTTAGTACTAACTCAACTTCCATCGTAGTTTCCGTATCTGCAGCTCATCAAACTCTCCAGTACATCCAGCTTTCACCTTTCAACTTCTTAAGAAATAAAAATCAAAAGAACAATCTCAAGATTATGCTGAAAAGATGAGAAAGTTAGTAAACCGTCCCGGACAAATTCCCGGAAGCGGTCCGCACTCCGTGTCCCGAGACCGGAAATTTAGTTGCTTCTATAAATTTTGTACGTCGCTCGCCTATACGCTGTTGTATGACAGAACTTGATTTGTTCTCTGAATTATGGAGAAGATTATGGAACTGTAGTTATAAGAGAAAGATTGTTGGTGTAGAGCAAGAATGCAGAGGCGAACCGATAGATGAAAGCACAATTTTTTTAAATAAGATGAAAATCCAGCCAAGTGCCGATTCCACCTAGCCCATTCCACCACCAGACCACCAGGCGTACGGCAATGCGCCACCGGTACATGGTGGACATCCCACCTATACGCACAAAACGTTTTGGGAACACATTCATTGTGCGTACTAAGGAGTGGAATTCCTTATGGAATTTGTGTTTCCTGATGGCTAAAACCCGGGAATCTTTAAGTCAAGAGTGAATAGGTTATTTCTAGGCAAGCGAGCTCCATCGTCGACCGCATCGTCGCTTTCCATCAGGTGAAATAGCGGTCAAGCGCGAACCTATCAAGAATAAAAAAAAAATGTGCGAATCGGACTTACACACGAAGGATTCTATACCCCAGAAGGAGTCCCACTTAAATATTTATTTTATTCTGTTTTTAGTATTTGTTGTTATAACGACAACAGAAAAACGTCATCTGTGATCGAATCATTGTCGAATTCTTAGTCTAGATATAACGATTCATGAGATACAGCCTGGTGATGGACAGACAGACTGACGGACAACGAAGTCTTAATAATAGGGTCCCGTTTTACCTGTAGCGACATCACTATGGCGTCACATAAGAACTAATCTTACATCGCGAAATTAAAGTTTTCCACGCGATTAGAATATATAGAATAGCCCAAAATCATCTATTGGGCAGTTGCCCACCAGACATAACACCCGCCTGGTCGGGGGATCCTCCTGTTTCGCATCGCATAAAAAAGTTTTTTTTTTGTGTTGTAACAACAAATTTACTATTTTCAGGTTTATTCCTGTATCTGTGCTATTAGAACTTGTTTTATGCTTAATTTCAGGATTCTGAGTCAACGGGAAGTATACCACCAAAATCTAATGTAATCTGTAGTATACAATGTGAGAAAAATTGTTTGTACACAGCTAAAGGCGAACTTCTTCGTTTTCTGTTGTATGGTGGCTTTATGAATTTTGATTCCTTTGATAGTGTCGAAATATACGTTTTTTTGCAACAAAAACGGGCGTATCTTTTTGTTCGTTAACCTAGAAGTTCGATTTTTTCACAGCTTTAAGGTACCGCAGAGTTGAGTATATGTTTTTAATTTCAACTCGATACCTCCACGCTTTCCCGATATAAAAGGCCTTGACAGACAGCCAGACGGACACCATAATGATCCTATAAGAGTTCCATTTTTACTTTTAGATGTACAGAACCCTAAAAAACTTGGATGCCCAGCAATTAATGAGCTGGTAGCCCTTTAAGTATATGCACGCTCAGTACAATTTTACTGTATCATTACTTGCTATTTTTTGCTGCTATGTTGTCTGGGTCGAATAAATATTCTCTTTTGTATTTTATTCTAACCGTACGGAATTCATTATACAACCTTACTGAGTTCGGCTTCGTTGTATAGTTTCAAAAGCCAATACCTCATCTTAAGTAGTACTCAAATAACCCAATCAATCAAAATGAACACAAAACGGTCGGCTCAAGATGTTTTCAACAGGCTTGTTGCTGTACTTACTCACCTCGTGTACTATAAAAGTTGAATGCTCGAGTGTTTTACGACTTGCAAAGTTTTGTTTACCCACAAACTATCACTCAACTTATTACACTAATGTCGTAAAAAAATCCGGGCAAGTGCGAGTCGGTCTCGTGCACCGAGGGTTCAGTACAAACTAAAAAAAAGATTTTTCCGAATCGCATTTTTTTTATTGTGACGTAACGATAATATTACAGATTTCAGATTTTTTCATATACTTATGCTATGAGACCATGCTTCATGCTAAATTTCAGGATTCTAGGACAAAGGGAAGTACCTTATGAATTTTGGTTTGAGACATAAACGGCCGTATCTTTTTTTTTCGTTAACTTAGAAATTTGATTTTTTCACAGCTTCAAAAGACCGCAGACTTCGAGTATATGGTTTTAATTTCGACTCGATACCACCATACGTTCCTGAGATAAAAGGTCTTGACAGACATACAGACAGACAGACGGGGGTTTTTATACCGGGGTCTATGTTCCCTTAGGACAATTTTTTCTACTTTCACGCAGGTGAAACCGCTGGTAAAAATTAATACGGCCTGGTCACGACTTCGGTCTTAGCGGCGAGCGACGCGGCGAGCGGGGCGACATCGGTAAGCGGTCGCGCGGCACTATGATTGACGTCTCATGGCGTGCTTCAAACATTTTCATACTCTTTATTTTACGCTCGCCGCCCCGTCCTTAGCTACCGTTCACAGCGACAAATTCGTGAACGGGCCGGTACGCCTGGTACTAAATAAAGCTCATATATTTCAGAACTAACTGGGGGAATTACCGTGACGTGTACAAAATATGAGTCATACGAGTGAGAAAGGGGGACAGGAGCTGTAGGTAAACCGTGGGTATATATCTTCATCTGTTTAACAGTTCAGTTTAGGTTGTAATATAGATCGCGTTGAAAGCCCATGTTAGTACTGCTGTACGTAGGTATAATATGTAGGTCTTATGTAGGCAGTTAATACCAGGAATATTTTTTTTTATTTTTTTTTATTATTAAGGCACACGTACAATTTGTTTATAGATTTTATGCGTATAACATCCAGAAAATGGTCCAGTGCAAAAAAACCAATTACAGGCGTGCATTTCGTTCACAAATTCATAGTATTTTTAATCTAAATAAGACTATGATTAGAATGCAATCTAAAGTGCAGAATAATAATTAAAATTAATATATCAAGACCACTATATAAATTATAAATTATTATTTACAATTAAAATATATAACTTCAAACACTGTAATGTAAATTGTTAAAATATATAAGTTCAAACAATTTACATTACAGACTAAAGAATACAACTACAAACAAAACAATTAAATTAAGATTAGAATAATCAACTACAATTAGAATTATTAATTTATATATAAAAAAAAATAACTTACAATTTATAACTATTTAATTACAATTCAAATATAAGATCAACAAACACAAACACAAACAAACGACAAACGTGACAAGAGACAAACGTGAGCAAGCAAGTTAGGTAGACTACGGATAAATTTGGAAATATTCAAAATATTCTCTCAAATTTTTTCGTGGTATCGAGATTTTTAGTAAAAATAAAATGTATTGTGAAGCAGCCACAACTCAACAACTTTACTGCAGGGTCGCGTTTCTCTGTAATTCTGTAACTATAAGCGAAGCACGCTTTACTCGTTTTCTTTTTAAAATTATATTTTTTATGATAACAAGATTTTGGCCGCGTCGCCCGCATAAATATAAATAGGTACTACGCACTGCGAGATATTTAGATAAATATGCAAAATAGTGCGAAATTAAACATTACGCAGAGTGCGAGCTTTGAATAGGAATCTTTAAAAATATTGTACAAAATATGTTTTGTATAGCACGTACCGTTATTTTCATAAGTTTACGTATGTTACGCGTAAAGGATGCATATAAAATTTGTGCCTTGTGGGATGTTAAATTTAATACTTCATTAATTTGCGGTACACCGCAGACTACCCCTTTTTTATTTTAAGTTCTTACAGTCCAACCTAAGGTTGTCTGGTAGATATCGTTGTTAGCGATAAGGCTGCCATTATACCCATAGATTTGAGTTATTTTAAAAGTTTTGTTACTATTTTGGTGTACAATTCTGGTTTGCATTCGCCTGTTCGCAGAATGGTTGATGCCTACAATAAGACTTTTGAACATTTAGATATTTTTGTATGTTCACCATGTAAGTATAGAAGTGTCATGTTTTTTTATTCTCTTTTTTCTCTCTCTCTCCACTTATTTATGTTGGTTTTATTACTTTTATTTATTTTTAATCATGTCTGATAGTTAAGTTAATTTGCATCATCCCAGGGATTTTATTGTAGTATCCCACAGTTAATCTGTGAAGAGCGCTGTGGGCTACAATATTGTTTATAGAACTTACATATCTGTAGTACCTAAGTTTTATATTGCAACTGTTTGCTGTTCTTTTTAACGAAAAAGAAAAGTTAACTTTTCTCCATTTTATTCTATATGTAGTTTCTCTCTCGGTAGACTAGGGCATGAAGACCTTTTTTTAGAGGTGGAAAATCAACAAATTACTTTCCTCGCTCTGGGTGGAGCTTCTACTGACTAAAACCCTCCTATTTTCCTTCAGTTCTCTTTTGCTTTCAAGGTTCGCGTTCAAGGCTTTTATAAAATTCTGCAGCCGCAGCAGGCTCCGATCATTTTGCTAGTCCTGGATTAAGATTCTTAAAAATTTAATTGTGTTTTGAATCAGAAGATTGGTTAGTAGTAAGTAGTTGAATTATAAGGCAAAAAGGATCTATGGTATTCTGTTATGTAGTTATTACATCACAATCAAAATTCGGCTTATTTATTAAATTAATAATAATAATACTATTTAATACTTTTACAAAAAAATTTACACTAAGCCAACAGTAACAAGTGCCTAAAAATGAGCTAAAACTAAAATATTTTTAAAGGTGCAATTAATCGTGGTTTGGAATTGCAATGTTTGATATTTGACTGCCTGATCTAGGTTAATTTAAACCTGTGTTTCAGGCAATCACTTTACACTTTTAAAGGTGGACTTAATGTCTTGGGTATTTTTTACCAGTCGACCAGGTGGTGCAAAAACATAACATTAACACAATACAACACAATAACATTTACTGTTAAACTGCTACGTATTCCCCCAGCAAATAGCATTACTGGCCAGAACCGGGCAATTAACGTACAAAAATGTTGGTGACAAAGCTCAACTGATCTAATATGCAGATTGCGCCTTGCATTTTTGAAACGGATGGGGACTTTACGGCGGTCGTGAAAAAGTGTACGACTGTTCCCGTGGATAGTTGTGCTATACGAGCTTTTTGAAAGTTATGATGAAATGTCGTGATGTTGGTAGTAAGAAATTGTGGGTTTTTAATGACTGATCATTGGGAGAGCGCGTTATGGTTCTGTGTTGATGTTTTCATTCCATCACGGATTTTAGTGAGAAAAATGGATGTAGACATTATAGATAGCACTTTCCAGTTTTGGATGTTAACTATACTTACCTCAAACTAAGGAGTTGTTAGAAAAAAGGGCTAAATTATTGAGCTTTGAGTCTAAAATTAAAGAAATAAGAAAAAGCATAAGCATGATTAACAAAGAAATAAAGATACACATGAGGAAAGACCGAGAACATTATAGGCAGTAGATCATTAAGAAGTTTATCACTAGGACCGGATGTACAAAAAAAAGCTCTCAAATATCTGACAGACAAGATAACCTGGATACCTAACATGAAAGATAAAGGTTCAAAAATAAAAACAAAAAGGTCAGATATTTTAGCAATGGCTCACAAATTTTATGATGACCTATACTCAAAAAACACCATAACGATGAAACTATCTTAAACAATAGCAATATTGTACCTCCTATAATGACAGACGAAGTAAAAATAGCAATAGAGACGCAAAAAACAGATAAAGCCCCCGGGTTCGGTCAAATCCTTAATAAGGTACTTGTAGAATGCAAAGACTATATCACGCCGATACTCACTCATATTTTTACCGATATACTAAATAGCGAAATGATACCCCAACAGTGAACTACCTTGGGCACGCCATAATCATGGCGGTAAGTCCTCTCTTTGAGGAGTGGCTGGAAAGACCTCACGGCGTCCTCACCTTCCGCATGACGCAGGTCCTCATCGGACATGGTAAGTTCAGGAGCTTCCTGCACATGATTCGTGCGAAAGAAACGTCCGGGTGTCACCATTGCGTAGACCGCCCGGAGGACACGGTGGAGCACACAGTAGAAGTGTGCCCTGCTTGGGAAGAGCATCGCCTTGTCCTCGTGGAGGCAATCGGCGGCGGCGATCTCTCCATGGTCCGAAGCGAGGAGGAGTGGCAGGCGGTCGCCTCCTTCTGCGAAGCAGTAATGCTAGCAAAGGAGGCGGCCGATCGCGTGAGGCAGCGGTCCTTACGCCCCAATCGCCGCCGGGACTCCAATTCCGATTACCGTCCACCGTAGGCGCGGGCTTGTGGATGGCGAGCAATGGGTGGCTCGCCGTCCGACCGTCCTGTAACCATCCGGACCGAGCCCAAGTTGTCGACGGCGCGTACTGTTCCACGCGCGCCTCAAGGAGATGTCAGCAACTGTAGGGGCCCAGCAGGGTCGAAGCCTACTGGGGCCAAGGGTCTGATTCTGAAAGGAAGACTCGGCCCCGGTACGAAAGGCAACGAAGGAACAGGAGTGGGGTTTTTAGTCAGTAAAAGTCTGACACTATCTCCCGCCCCGCCCAAGAGCGGGGGATGTCATGAGATGATTTTCCCACCGGAAAAAAAAAACAGTGAACTACCTCAACTATCATACTGCTACATAAAAAAGGTGACAATAATGAAATAACAACTATAGGCCCAATCAGTCTAATATCTAATGTTTATAAAATTTTTGCAAAGGTCGTTCTTAACCGAATTACTAAAACTTTTGACGAAAACCAGTCCAGGGGGCATGCAGGCTTCAGAAGTGGATACTCTTCTTTCGTGCTCGAACTGGACCATATTTACGTATATTTGAGAAGAACAAGGACTATAATGTTCTGTTTTATTGCTATTTTATTAATTACTGTAAAGCATTTGACTCCATCGAGCACGAAAGAATTTGGCGAAGCTTAAAACCAAAGGACAAAAACACATTAGGATTTTAAAAAATATACAGAAACAGCACGGCCAAGGTCAAACTAGAAAGAGGAGAAAATTAAAGAAATTAAAATAAACAGAAGACGAGTACGCCAAGGAGACCCGCTATCGCTAATACTATTTACAGCGGTTCTAAAACAAGTCGTTCGTACTCTTGATTGGGAACAACACGGACTAAACACAAACGGATTGATGACCCATCTAAGATTTGCGGATGATATCATAATATTATTTGCTACAGCGAGAAACCATCTTCAGAACATGCTCGAGGACCTAGAAAAAAAGAGTCGCGCGGTAAGTCTAACAATGAAAACCACTAAAACAAAAGCCATTACAAATACCATTGAAGACACTGTAATCATAAACGATGAGCCCATCGAATACATGAACTAATCTCAACCACAGACATAATGAACAAAGAAATTGAGATAAGAATAAGTAACGTATGGGGTCTTTATTATTATTAACTATACTTCATAATAGGGCCCCAAGAATTTATATCCAAATTTGTTCAACACCATTCTACGAAACCTGGAGTACAGGCGTACGGTAGCTAGCCTTTTGGTATTTTACTGGATACATTTTGGAAAGTGTTCGCTATAGTATATTAGAAGAGAAGATACCGCGCAGCTTTCCAAACGCTGTCCAACCGATTTGGATTGCCTACAGTTTAAAAAAGAAAATAAAGAGTCTTTCATTTCTTCCTTGCTTCCTTGAAACCGTTATGTTGAAATATGGTCACTAAAATGATTGTCAATACAGTTTATTTGCATAGCATAGCATAGTCGGCCTTATAATGTTCCCACTGTTGGGACTCAGGCCTCCTCTCTAGGAGAGGGAATGGGCCGTAATCCACGCCGGACAACATGGACATGCCGGTTTCCTCACGATGTTTTCCTTCACCGTTTTGAGAGTAGTGGTGAGTTTATTTGAATACTTTATATTCTAGTTTATGGCCGTCGAAGTTAAAGGTTTCAGCGGCTCTTTACTAGCGACCTAACTTTGTCTACTTATCATAATTCCATCAGAATTAAAAGTTCTTTCATATCTTACTCCACCGCTCTATTTGATAAAATTAATTCTACTCTCAATTACATTACAGTAAAAACGGCTATTGGCTTTGAATATATAATACCTAAGTATCATACTACATTATAAAAGCTAAAAAAAAAGAAGTTATTAAGCTTGTAACTTAACGTTGATCATACATATATGTCTGCTGGAACCAACTCTTTCTGGTCCCGTCAAAAGACTAGTCCGAACTGTATCTATAATGCACTTAAAGAGTCCTGTGTTTATTTATCTATTTCTTCTCAGGGATAGTGTGTTTTAGCATAATAAAAAAATAAAATGACGTGTATAAGTGAATTTGGTTTATTATTTACCTTTATTCCATTTAATGTCAATCAATGTTATAATTAATTTTACTATAAACCTACCCTTCAACTCTAACCGGATTCGTGCAGAAGCTACGCCCTGGCGTTGCCGCTATGTGGACCGCCCGAAGGACACGGAGGAGCACACGGTGGAGGTGTGCCCCGCTTGGGGAGAGCAACGCCGGATCCTCGTGGGGGCGATCGGCGGCGGCAATCCGTCGCACTGGGCCTTGGTATAAGCCATAGTCCAGAGCGAGGAGGAGTGGCAAGCGGTCGCCTCCTTCTTCGAAGCAGTAATTCTGGCAAAGGAGGCGGCCGATTGCGTGAGGCAACGTTCCTCACGCCCCAACCGCTGCCGGGATTCCGATCCCGATTTCCAGCCACCGTAGGAGCGAGCTTGATGATGGCGAGCCATGGGTAACTCGCCGTCCGACCTGGTAACAGTCCGGATCACGCGCGCCTCAGGGAGATTTCAGCAAATCGTAGGGGCCCAGCAGGGTCGAAGCCTGCTGGGGTCACGGGTAGTGTGAAAGCGAAACCCGGGGCCCTGGGACGAAGGCAAAGAAGGAACACGAGTGGGTGTTTAGTCAGTAAAAGTCTGACACTATCACCCGCTCCGCCCATGATTTTCCCGCCTAAAAAACAAAGCCTTCAACTCTTACAATTATTGCCAACCCTAATTTAAAAGTGCAGTTACACCCTTCTTTAATACCACCGCTATAATGTATGGCACAAAGCGTTATCTCACCACGCGTGGGGGCACAAAGACAGATTAGCATAGCCAACGCGCGGAAAAACGGTGCTTGTAACACAGCCAGCGGGTTGTATCCTCACCTGAAAGAGAGACGATGATACAGATTGTTTGAAACAATTTTATCCCACGGTTTCGGTAATTGAAGATCATTTAAGGACGTTTAGTTTCGGAATTATATATGTGGGCGGGCTTTTTGTGTTGTTTGTTTAGGTATGAGCTGTGATTAGGGAATGGATTTAAGTACTTCTTATTGTTTTACCAACGACGCATGATATATATTTTTTAAATATCGCAGTAAGTATGTGCTGAGACATAATTTTGGCCTTGCATTGGTTATGTTTTATTTTGTATTTTTTTTGTTTTTATAGTTATTTTACTTTTTTTTTTGTTGTTTGTTATTATTTATGATTTGAAGAAATAAGTGGAAAAGACCGTGGGGAAGTGTCTAATTATGATTATTGTTGCCTTTATGATTAGCAGAAGCCGGGAATTGACCACTTTTCCGATTTTTTTAAATTCTAATTTCATTTTTAACCGACTTCAAAAAGAATGAGGTTCCCTGTTTGGCTGTTTTTTTTTTATGTATTTACACTGATATCTCGGTCAATTGTGAACCGATTTTGCATCAGATTATTTTTTTATTAAAAGGTTATGCTTTCAAGTTGATTCCATAGAAATATTGTTGAACTTCGAGGATATGGAACGGAATGCTTCATGGTATCACAGTAAAACTGTTGCAACAAGTAAAATTGCTTATTTTATACGACGTGTAGTCGATGACTGACTGAAGGAAAAAGGGGAGGGTATATATCAAGCTGATGAAGCCCGAAGGTAGATACCTCAACTCTGTAATAAATCACTGTAACCTAACCATGTTTGGGATTATTAGAATGGTCATGAGATGCACTTTGGCTAGAAGGTACCATCAAGCTAATCAGATGATGGAAGTTAGGCACGAAAACTCCGTAATAAAACAATATATCCTAGCCATGGCTTGGCTTATTGGGATTATCATGCAATGTTTTAATGATTAAATTCTAACGGTACCTTACTATAGGTACCTTACTATAGGTACCTTACTATAGAACTTGCACACTTTAAGTTGACTGAGGGGTAATTTTTAGTTGTTGTACTGCAACTTAAAAGTGTAAAATAAAAAACTACTTACAAAAAAAATACAACTGACTTCAATGTAAAAAAAAGATTCGGGCTCGGTGCGGCCCATATAAATATAAGCGCCCGCGGTCCGCATAATGGTGACACCTGGGCTTTTCTTCCGCCTGAATCAGGTACAGAAACTTTCCGAAATTACCTTGTCTGGTAAGGACCTGCGACATGTGGAAATTAGGACGCCATAACGCCTCTCCAACCACTCCTCAAACAAGAGACTAACCGCCATACATGGCGTGTCCAAAGTTTGATCCCCTCATACCCTGATTTTGACCTGAACATTGTGAAAAAACAAAAAAAACCCACTTCACACTTATATTAATTTCGGACCAAAAGCTGTTAAAACACAAAATAACATTGTATTATTATTATAATACAAAATTGTCCTGTCACACCAGTTAATTAGTCTGTGTAAAAAAACTATGAGCCCAATTAACTGTCATAATTTATATGAATTTTATTCAGGTTGGGGCGTAGCGGAAAAATGTCGCACGACGAATAAAATAATGAAGAGAAAATATGCCTCATAATGAGTTTAAAGTACTCCTGTGTTAGGAGGAAAAGATTTTAAATTAAGTTTTAGGTAACATGGCTAAAATGTATGAACTAAAACACTGGAATTTTGGCTTGACTGACCCAGAAAGAGGATATTTTTTCCGCAAAGTAGGTAGATAGACTTTTTTTTGGTTGGAAAATCATCCAATGACATCGGAGAGCGGGAAATAGTGTCGGACTTTTACTGACTTAAAATCCACTCCCATTCCTTCGATGCTTTTCATACCAGGGTCGAGTTTTCATTTCAGAATCAGACGTCGCTGTCAGCATTGCCACGTTGGATAGCAATGGGGGCATCTTACTAATTGTGAGTCAAGTGATGTGGAAGGTTGACTGGTACAGTTTCCGATATCGTTACAGCTAGCATTTAACATTAAAAAATTGATTTCACTTACCTATATACTTAATAATAAAAACTAACACAAAATATAAATAAAACAACGCTGATAACACAAAAAATGTCAAATTGATTGACGGCTTGAGGTGACAGCCGTGGCGCAGTCGCGCTACGGGCCTAGGGCGCCCGTTGTCGTTCGCCCGTTCCAATTTTTAATTTTAAAGTAAAAGATTTTCAGTTTTCGATGGACACATTAAAGGAAGCTTCAAAGTCGCACCAGTTTCTGAAAAGATGACAGAAAATAGCCTTCGTTGGTATGGACATATGTAGTAAGGACCCGTTCAGATCGCTCTGCGCCAACTTAGTGATGCACGGTAAAATAATTCAGAAGATTGCGGAAATGCGGAATAATGCGGCGAATCTCCGATTGGTTCTTTCAAACAATATGTAGAATCATTGAAACATGCGCTATCTCTATATTTATTGTAATATTGACTTTGAATTATGTAAAGGATAATATTTCAATCCCTTTTTGTTAGATGGGACAATACAATGACTTTTTCTACTCTAGGGTGAAGCGAGAGGGCGTGTCAGGTTTATACGAAAACCCACCTGTAGCCTTTAGTTACTCTTCGCGTTCCAGAACTACGGAATCTCATTTAAAACTTCCCGTAGCCTTAGCAGGCATCGGCTCTGCTTGCTCCTACAGTTTTGTTGACAACTCTTTGAGCCGGATGTGGCTTAGTTTACGTTTCAAAATTTTTAGTCATAAGGACTAAACATTTTAAGGGTTAAGAAAATTAAAGGAATAGTATTTAAGGACTGTAGTAAATAACGTTCTGTACTTCTAACCTGGATATACGGAATAGGGCATAATAAATAATTATGTCTACAAAGCCTAGAGAATAGGCTTAGAGTAGCCAGTTTTTCAGTATGTTATAGGATGATTTTGAGAATTTGCGCAGGATTTATAAGGAACCAAGGTTGCCGATATATCACGAAGAATAGCCAAACTTTGTGGCAATGGCAGGGCACATTGCTGCAAAACAGATGGCCGTTGGGACCGAAAGGTTCTGGGGTGGTGACCGCGTGCTGGAAGATGCAGTGTTGGAAGGCCCCCTACAAAGTGGACCGATGACCTGGTGAAGGTTGCGAGAATCCAATGGATGCGAGACGCACGGGACCGTTCATTGTGGCGACATTTGGGGAGGCTTATGACCAGCTGTGGACGTCTATCGGCTGAAATGATGATGATGATGATGGTGAACAGGATTTACATGACTGGTTTTCGACATAATCCTTCTATTATCGCACCACCGACGTACGGCAAATTTACGTTACCCTGACGTTGTTGAGACCTCTACAGCCCGGACTAAATATTTGGCCTCGTCGATTATACTACATACATTGAAGCACTGCAATACAGCACAGCGGACCGCAGCGGTCATCTCGTTTGAATATAATATTCTTAGGTGTCTTCAAGGCTAGAGTAAATAGGCTTTTCATAAACTACTACGTTTCACCATCAACTATTGCTTCACTGCTTACCATCAGGTGGGATCGCAGTCCAGCACTAGTTTAATTAAATTTAAAATAAAATGTTAATAGTGTCACTAGCATTTGTTCAGACAAACTTAAACTTCCTTGTTGTAGAGATTGTAAGAATATTTAGTTACGAACTTCAATATATGTGGACGAACTATTTGTACAAGCATTATAAAGAAATATGAGATTTCAAACCAAAATGATCGGTATGAAACTTCTATAATATAAATTCAATTGAATCTATCAATCAATACAAAGCCATATTGTACAACATAATAAAATAAAAGATAAGCTTTTGTACCAACTGAGGAACTTTATCCTCCATTTTTATTACCGCCCAACTTCGAGATCCGAGTATCCAGCCCGTATTTATTTCATTTATGAAATAACTTTGAGCTGGCAACACTTAAAGTAAATATAAAGTTTGATGGCAACATTTATTCAAATACTTGTGCTTTTTGCAGGCTGTTCAGTTCGTTCGTGCAGATAAAACTCGACTAGTAATTTTATTTATGATTCGAATGAATATAAAATGTAATTAGATACAATTTATTTCAGCGAACGCCAGAATACCAATTCTCTTAATACATACTCTCGTCTGTGCCTACTTATGTGAGATATATTTATTGGCTAGTTATAGTTTTACTAGGTTGACGATCTTCACTGCCTACTTTGGCCATTACATATTATGATCTCATCGATAGAGACTAGATCCTGCGACACAGGGTATCCTAGTGGGTGATCCAGTGTCAGATCAAAGTAATAGAGCACTTTATTTAATAAAAATAAAACATATAAACTTATTATGAAACGCAAGACAAATACTAAGCTGAAAGTTTGTTTGAGTACCTACACAAACTAACATGGAGCCAAATCGTCACCTGACCAGTCAAAACTAAAAAAGCATGTACAGAGGCCAGCAAAAGTGCTTGGATACCTTAAAGCCTATTTTCCCTTGCACGTTAAAGTTTAAGTTTTCGAAAATTTAACTAGATGGCGTTGGTTTCTTCACAGCTAAGTGGCGTCCAAAAGCAATCTCACAAAGTATAAACTTGACTTTTAGTCTGACAGGAAATAGACACATGCGTCATCATTGTCATTAACAACTGACTGTAGTTCATAATTTCATCCTTTAAATTGAAGTCAAGTTGGCCTAGCGGTTTAGCATGTGCAGATAGATGCGTAAATCAATAAGCTGTAAGTTCGAATCTCACGTAGTACTCACACTTTTTGTAAGTTACGAATAAAAAAAAAAAGAAATCGGTAGGAATATTATATCAAAGCTAACAAGTAGTATAATATAATATTCAAGTGGGCACTACTCAGCAAAACGAAAAAAAATGCAGGTAAACAGGATCATCAAACAAAAAGGCACTATTAAAAAAAAAATATGTTTATTTCTTACAATTTATTATTCAAATTCAACAATCACCGTTTATTAATCACCGAATAATATTATATATAACTTCTTATTGAGGCCATAGCTTAAGTATTCGTTTCCAAAATTGGAAAGAGGATTGAAGCTTATGTAACCTTAACAAACAAACAAGAGACCAGATAATTTTATCCCAAATGTTAAAAGGATTAAATGTAGGCTAAAAACTATAAAATTGCACAACAATATATCAAGTGTTCATAACTTTTTTAAGTTGTTTTAAATACGGGTATTAAGTTAAACACACATAACAAGGTCTCCAGTTAATACAGAGAATAAGTACTGAGTAAATTATATTAATTCAGTATTATAATTATTTATCATCTTGACGCCACAACCATAACCGTCCGTGTTCATTGGACTAAAAAGTTTTTTCATCAGTAAAGATGACACTACTCTAATCAAAGTTCCATGTAGCAAGGATTTCACAACATGCCTCCGATAATGCATCTTTTTGCTAAGTATGAAGAGCACGACGAACAGTGTCAACGCTTGTGTCAAATAAACCAGCATAGTGGTTCGTTGACAGACGTCCATTTTCTTCGTACTCCCTTATCATGGTTTGACGCTGCAACATGTTTATTAGTTTTAATCTGCCAGCTCTTTTATGGTGTTTCAAAGAACCCTCTTCTTCAAATCGTCCTACCCATAGAGCAACTGTTTTTCTCTGCAACAATAAAACAGAAATATATAATACCCAATAATGATTATTATATAGGAGGTTTTTGTTATATAAAAGAAGAAAAAAAATCTACTTACATTTACACCGGTCCCTCTGGTTATTCCTGACAAGTTTTTGCCTTGATTATGCATAGCAATTATTTGAGTTCTTTTTACTAAATCCAACAATGTATATCTACACATTTTGGTAAAATAAGTAGACAATACACCTGGTTAAAAATAAAATTCAACGAAAAGCGCTGGAACGAGATAATCGAAATTAACTTAGCGAATACTCAATTGAGCTATGTGATAACTCTGGTCTAAGTATTATTTATACTACCTACTAGTTATTATTTATAAATCCATATTCAACCTACCCTCTCAAGTTTGAAAACGAACCCATAGATAATCAGATATTTATAAATTGATATTCAATTTTAATATCTTCATCTCTTAAAAGAAACTATAAATTATTTCAGTGTTTGAAGAAACAAAAAGAAAGTACAAAAACAAACATTAATTAAGCATTAATCATTTGACGTACAGCGACGCCATCTATTAACAGTATTATGTAATGTTGTCTATAACTACATTTTAATCTGAGTTTAAGCTAGATGGCGTCATTTCTCGCTTCACACGATTTTTTTTCTGCACTACCCAGGCACTTTCACAGGCTGCCGTACATATACGTTTATAGGAGTATGTGCTGCCAATGGATCGGTCTCAATAGGTGATGGCTCGCAAGCAAATGTATAGTTTAAGGTCCGCGTCAAATTAATTGTATCCCTAGTCCAGGACTTATGGTAGTGGAAGGAACTGTAGAGTTTAAGTCGGTTGGAGTCTGACATAACATTCCATTTTCTTCAAACACAGAGAGTATCGATGATGAACCCATACATTAAAAAAATCTAAAAATGTATTTTCATAATAAGTAATCATGACAAAACGAACCTTTGTAATTGTATTATAAATAATGTTATCAACATTTCAGAAGCTAAACTATTAAACAAGAGTGGTGACCCACAATCACAAGAATAAAAATACACAAAAGAGTGACGTACAACTCCTATCAAAATGATTAAGGAAAATATTTAAAAACCTGCATGTCAAAAAATCAGAAATTAAAAGACTGGCTTCCACAGTGGATTACAGTCACTCAGTCTTTCAAAATTGAGGCCGGTGCCACTGCAATGAAAAAAATATGCGCTTCTTCTTCTTTACGGTTCGGTAGTAAACTCGTCAAACTGTTTGGGCCCAATAGGTGACATTAATAGTAGCATCGGTAACTCTCATCAAATCCTCCAAAGTGCAGGTGTATGGGCACTTGGGGCATTCTAATATATAGCTAGGTAAGTGCGCTCTATCGTCAACCGCATCGTCGCTTTCCATCAGGTGAGATAGCGGCCAAGCGCGAACCTATCAAGAATAAAAATTAAAAAAAATAGCTCATGTTTTAAACAGGAGCACCGCACTCACCTTGAGTATCCGACGGGTCTATAAAACCCTATTTTACCAAGTTGTGTTTGCAGCGGCCTACCTGGGTTTGCAACCGATTTAGTGCTTTCCATATAGGCAAATTGCAAATTGCAATTCGCGTCCAGACGGGAGATATTCTTGGGGTTTCAAGAAGTCTGATGGTGGTAGGTGATGCTCTTAAATTATGCGCTAGTTATACCTATGCACTTCTGAAACATGCATCAACCCGAATGTTGTCGCCAACCCCATGACCTAAAACTAGCAGAAACCTTTCAGCCCAAAATAATTGCGGTATTGCAGATCTAAAATATTATTCCGTACACTTCACCCTGCTTACTTAGAATATAACATGGGTATTCAACAGTATTGCCAAAGGGAATGCAAAGTATTTGACAGTAATGCTAATGAAGCCGGGTCCGAGAGTGGCCATTGCATTAATATTCCGAATTTGTTTAGCCTTCATAATATGAATATTCAGGATAGGGCTGAGGTCATACCTGTGCGCAGCTTGTATAGTTGGAGGGATGAAGTTTTAGGCTTTAAAAGGGATTATATTCAAGAGACACTCTTAGTAGTGGATTTGTGGGTTGTCTTATAAGGAGTAGGTAGGTCACCCGTCTTTCAAGGTCATTCTTAAGAATCAACCAAATAATAAAAACGTTCATTAAAACCTAGGAGTTTCCTTGCGTGATTGCATCAGGAATAAAGATATCCACAGGAGAACCAAGGCTGCCGATATATCCCGAAGAATGGCTAAATTTAAGTGACAGTGGGCAGGGCACATTCCTCGCAAAACAGATGTTTGATGGAGCCGAAAGGTTCTTGGGTGGCGATCACGCACCGGAGGACACAGCGTCTGAAGTACTCAAGGTGGACCGATGACTTGGTGAAGATTGCGGGAACACGATAGATGCGAGGCGCACAGGAATGTTTATTATGGTGACACTTTAGGGAGGGCTAAGCCCAACAGTGGACGTCTTTCAGCTGAAATGATGATGACGTTAAAACAAAGTCATTCTAAGCATAGTCAATCTCTAAGTATAATGCCTATGAATTTTGATATATTTACGCCGTGCGATTGAGTTCCTGACTTAATTGTACAATCTAAAATGTCCGGTCCGGACACCGGACCGGGTCTGGGTTTTTGGTCCTTGAATTGTATTTCATTCAGAATTATTGAGATTAATTTTGACCACAAGTAAATTAGACGATGCCGGGACGAACGGTTTCCGCAAAACTGATGAAGTAGAAGACGGAAACTTTTCTCTGAAATGAAACTGAATAGTAAAATAAATAGTGTAATAGAATGATTTCAATAAAAGCGAACTTACTTGCATTTATATTTTTTTTTGCTCAAACCCAGACACTTATAATTAACAGTTAATCTCATATTCGCCAATATTGCACTTCTTAATAACATGGTATAGGTCATCGATATATATGTACTAAGGTACTTATGAATGCCGTCTTCATTCTCTTGTAATTAAGTCTTGAACCATAAAACATATCTCTGTCTCTATGTAAAACTGTACTATTCAAACGTCGTATCTGATAGTTATCAAACACAAAAGATAGATGCTTAGTTTTGTTATGACAGAAAATTATTTAGAAAGAAGTGCACTCTCACTTGCACTTTTTTTCACTGTTGTCAATCACTTACATACAATCAAAAGCCTATCTCAAAATCGCTATCAATTAAATGTGATATTCTTAATAACAGTGCTACACATTATACCCTGTTTATTCCCCAGCAATTAGACCTGACTCATGAAACGTAGCTTCGACTCAGTGAACAGAGAGCTAAGTGGATGGAGACCTAAGTGAGCTGGCTGTTATTTATTTAGTGCAGGCTCCAACTTAATATTATTCTGAAATACTTGTTTGTCTTCAAGCTGTTTGAATACTTGTATTACGGGGCAGCTTGGGTTTTAAATCAGCTAGGCTTGAGTTTTGTGTGGCTTGGGTTTCGGGCTAGCTCTAATGCCATTTGCGCAGAGGTTCGATTGTCAGTACCTGAACCATTGCTGTATGGTTCACTTACTGAACAATCGAAATTTGTAAATACATATTACGTATCTGTTTATTTTGTGTATGTGATCTTTATAATTGTATGTTTTTGTTGTTATGTTATTGTGTGTGTGTTATGATCCTGTGATGGTCAAAATAAACGTATTATTATTATTATACATGTATGGTGTTTCGTAGTATTGAAAAATCATGTATTTTCTTTTTACAATAGGCTGCATAAAAATTCTTTTGAATAATTCTTCTTCTTTATCCTCTCTTGTTCCCATTATTTGGAGACGAGTCTTCTCACTAATCGGCGACAGGATATTCTATCTCGTGATGTCCGCTCTGGCAAATAAGTGACCTCTGGCGTTCTTTTGTTATGGCAGGTTTAGTACAATTTTTACGACTTAGTTCTCCCTTCTCCTGTCAACATGTCCTTCATAATAATTGTTTCATGTTATTAAATTTACTTTTAACGTTTGTGCTGAGAGAGCAGTTTTTCAAAGACTGAGAGACAGAGATTTCAGACTATTAAATTACTAATCACGAAAGCGGCAACAAAAATTGACAAATAAAAATGTAGACGCTCGTCATTTTTACAAAAATATCTGACTCATACGTAGAATTGTAATTAACTTTGTTATACTTGCTAAGTTGATTTCTGCTTTCATAATCATAGAATATTTTTGTATTAGAACATCGTAGTTTCATTAACTTACTTAGATATAAAAAATCGACGTAACACAAGGAGCTCTAGGTCCAATTCTTTTGTTGACCTTTAGTGTGTCTCAATACTGGGCAAGGGCCTCTTCTCCCAAAATTTTTCTGTTTTAAGCAATCTCTTGTCCATTCCAAGTTCAATCCTACTTTTACTTTTAATGTAAAATAATGTTTATTTATTTCTTAACTAGCTGTTGCCCGCGACTTCGTCCGCGTTAACTTCGTAAAACTGTACAATCACTCTGTGCTTGCAATAATTTATTGTACTTTAACATAAAACGGTTAAAGGTAAAAATATCCGAATTGAGAACCTCCTCCTTTTTTAGAAGTCGGTTAAAAACGCAAATTACCTTCAGGAAACATGTTATGTACTCGAATGTGCAATTAGCATCATTTATTTTTATTTTTCTGACTAACTGACTTCTTGACATTTCAAAAGTGCCTGTAAATGGCTTATTTGGAATAAATGCTATTTTGATTTTGGATTTTGATTTTTGTCCAGATCAAGATGTATGACCGTCACTGAATAGAAAGAGCATGTATGGGTCGTAGCAGTTGTCATTTCTGCCTACCCCAAGGGAAAAGGCATATGTATGCATGCGCATATGTATGTTTCTGGTTTATGTTCTGGTAAAACAACATTGTATGATTTTAACCCCTCGCCACAGTGAGCACGCCACAATCAAATCGCAGCGGTAATGCCTGTCTTTGAGAAGTGTCTACAGAGGCGTCACGGCATCCTCTTTTTGTGCAGGACTCACCGGTTGTGGGTGTTTCGGAAGGTATCTGTGTCGAATTCAGCGGGAAGAAACACTCGGGTCTCACCATTGTGCGAATTGCCCGGAGAATACGATGGAGCATACGGTGGAAGTCAGTCCCGCTTGGTCGGAGAGCCGGCGCCGCCTTGTCCTTATGGGGGCGATTGGTGGAGAAAATGACGACCAGTAGCCTCCTTCAGTGAAGCACTACGATCAAAGAAGGTGGCTGAAACTATGAGGGATAGGACATCCTGACTCCTCAGCGGTCGCTGCAAGGGACGCTCCGGGTGTTGAAAGTCGCAAGGCAATTCCCAGCCATTGCAAACACGGGATTGCGGTGGTGCTGTCCGGCCGTCTGGTCAAAGCAGTCCTGAATCGACGGCGCGTAGTATTCTACGCGCGACTCAAAGAGATTTCAGCAAATGGATAGGGCCCTCTAAGGCCGATGTCTGCTAGGGCTGCAAGATTGATCGAAAGAGTTATCTCCCATAACAATTTTCGCCTCAATAACTTTTCACTGAAGAGTTTAAGCAGTTAGACAGCTTTGATAGAGGTAAACGAAGGAGCATAATCGGGACACCGACCTTCAGCTGGATAACGTGCACTGATAGTGAAAAGCCTTAAGTGAATCCCAAAACTACCATCATCATCCGGCAGGCAAAAAGTCCGCCGCTGTACATTTGTGCATAAAGGATTAAATAAATAAATTAATCATCAACTATCTTCTTCCACAACAGTACTTATGAAGAATTTGCGAGAGCATGCTTGCATTGATTATTGCAGTTTGATCATTTTAAGCGTTAGAATTACATGTTCATTTACCTAGGATATTTTGGTGTGTATTTAATTGATATCCCCGTATATAAGACAAATGTTTTTTCCATAGTGGGAACTACCTTATGAAGAGTCTCCAACTTATGAATGAACTACGGCGAAAACTTGTGCGCGTGTATCCCCGTTCAATCGAACTCGCATATTGATGGCCAAACCGAGAAATTACTGACACCGATTGCCTCTATGAGGACACGGCAGTTCACTCAAGATGGATAGACCTCCACCGCATGCTACACCGAGTCCTCCAGGCGATTCACAAAATGGTAATATCAGGGTACTTTCAACCGAACCCAGAACAGAAACCGTTCGAAACACCCACAACAGTCCTGAGCTTATCCATAAAACAATGAAATTACGGTTAACAAATGTAGCAGCCGATAAATGTTATCCCTGAGACTGGCCTCCCTTAGAGGGTTGTTCCAGCGTTGGTCACCACTCATTGCAAAGAGGTAACGTCCAGATATCGACGTAAGGCTGCAAGGAATCTGAGATACATTATACGTTGTCGAACTGTGATCAGAAAAACACATTCGATCCCGTTTTATATGAAGCAGTGACTGTAAATAATAATACACACCATTATTAATCCGTAAGGTGCCATCATGCCGGAGGACACAGTGGAGATGTGCCCTGCAAGGGCGGAGCACCGCCGTGTCCTCGTGGAGGTAATCGGCGTCAGTGACCTCTCGCGCCGGGCTCTGATCCAGAGCGAGGAGTAAGGGCAGGCGTTCGCCTCCTTCTGCAAAGCCTTAATGCTAGCGAAGGCGGAGGCCGCACGCGTTAGGGAACGAACGGCCTCACGCCGAGCCGAGATTCCGACCCCGACTACCAATCACGGTAGACGCGGGCTTCCGGACGTCGAGCAATGGGTAGCTAGCCGTTCTGTAGTTGACCGGATCGAGCCCAATCCTCAACAGCGCGTAGTGATAGACACAGGTGTAGTTTTAGTCAGTAAAAGATTGACACGTCCTCCCGCTCCAACCAGAGCGGGAGAAGTCATTGTATGATTTCCACCCTTAAAAAAAGAAAAAAAAGGTGCCATCATCATCATTATTATTTCAGCCGAAAGACGTCCACTGCTTGACATAAACCTCCCCAAGTGTCGCTATAATGACCAGTCCTGTGAGTCTCTCATCCATCGGATTCCCGCGACCCTCACCAGGTCATCGGTCCACCTGGGGACCATCCAACGCAAGGTACCTTGTAACCCCTTCCGAAAATGTGGCCGTGTTATTTTAAAATGAATAATTAAATACATATAGGTATTTACTTTTATCGTCTTTGGATGGTATCCCTTGAATAACACGGTCAATTAGCTTGCTACAATAATGGGAAAAAAATAATAAAAATAAGCAGTAGGATTGTTAAAAATGCCTCCGTCTTACACCAGTTTAACCATAACTGTAAACGTGGGCGATGGCCATTCTTCTGCCACTCAGAAAATTACGTAAAATACGCAATGCCATCTATCAAATTTAATATGAAGTTCAACCGTCATTGTCATCATTATTTCTACTTTGAGTCTTTAGATGGCGTTGCGAGTATCTGAATTGCTTATCGTGTCATATTTTACTTCTCGAGAACTTTGATTTCATACCGTTTGTCTTTCATATGCTTTGTTTCATTGCGATGAAACAAAGCCTAAATAAGATAATTATCAAGTTCCACACAATTTAAATGTATAAAAGTTATCTACATCGATTTCTAAAATTAATAATACGCACTTCACTAAAAATTTCTACAGGTATATTATATACGTAGATTTATAAAAAAAAAAATGTAAGCATGCAAAAATATATAAAAAGATCTTATTCACGATGACAAAATAGAACAAAAATTTCTCCTAAAAGAGCCTATGGGATTTGAACCACCTTCACATTACATGAAAGTCTAGTTACGAAACCACTGTGCTGCGGTCTTCGATGAATAAACTATAAAATAGACGTTCTTATATAAACGTCATAATTGACTGGTTGGCTCCCTAACGATGATAGCGTGATGATTTTCGTTTTAGAAGTTAAGTTTGCAGCTAAATGGAATAATGTAACATTATAGTACGTGATTTTACTCGTCGCTTTGATTTTATTATGTGTTTTGATTAGTTTTTACAAAATATTTAGAAGATATCGAATAGAAATGTCAATTTTATTTTGAAAAAATGGTAAAAGTTATTTTAATACAAAAAAATAAGACAAAATAATGTCAAAATTTTTAACTGTAGCTGGGAATTGAACTCGCGGCAAATGTCGTTCAATACCTACATTTTGGATTATTGCTCACCCCACATAGCAAATAGCGTGATAGTTTATAGCCTATCAGTTGCCCTGACCTATAAGGATTATGTATGCAAAATTTGAACAGGATCGGTTCAGTAGTTTTTGCGCCAATTAATACCATCACAAAAGAATTTTACTGTTTTATTATATGTATAGATTAATTACGGCTGAACAACTGAACGGAATTAGACGTGAGTCACATCATAAGAGCATAGGTTCCACGCGCTCCTCAAAAAGAGGTCAGCAAACCGTAGGGGCCCAACAGAGCCGATGCCTGCTGGAACCGCGGGGATTTCTGGAAACGAAACTCGTGATCCCAGAACACAACGGGTAAATGAAGAAAACAGGTGTGGTTTAGCCCGCCGTCCGACCGTCAGCCCGCCGTTCGACCGTCCGGTAACCGTCCGGACCGAGCCCAAGTCGTCGACGGCGCGTATTGTACCACGCGGGCCTCAGAGAGATATCAGTTAATAGTAGGGGCCCAGTAGGGTCGAAGCCTACTGGGGCCATGGGTAGTGTGATTTGTCATAAGATGATTTTCCCACCAAAAAAAAAGTGTAGTTTTTGTCAGTAAAAGTCTAACACGCCCTCTCGCTCCACCCTAGAATGAGAGATGTCATTGGATAATTTTCCCACCTTAGCTACTTAGCTTAGGATGTATGTATTCATGTTGTACCTACGTTACCGTAAAGGGGTCTCACGTCTTCCAGGCAGGCAAAACTAGGAAAATCTAGTCCTATATAATGAAGCTACCAAGCCGGTATTAGATGAAATAACCGGCAGAATAACTGAAATATCTACCGTAGACCAGTCACCGCAACAATTTCATCGCGGCTAGGCTCGGAGGCGCCCACATTGTCACGGGATTGGCTGTAAATTATCTGATTATTATATAATACCTGTGAAGGTCGCGGCGGTTAGTTAGGGTAGCCGGTGACGAGAATAATTTGTTTTAATTAGTACGATCTACATGAGAACGTGACAGGGAAATTTTAGCAGCTTGGAGTTTGTATTTTAACTCACCATTTAAAACAGAGGTTGTATCATTTTTAGGGTTTCGTAACTAGTCAAGTCAATTCAAAGTCAAAAGTTTTATATTTCGCATAGGCCTACATGGGCACTTATAAAACGTCAGAAGCTAGTGCACGGTTCCAAATTGGTCGTTTCCTATGGAGAAGAACCGACAAGAAACATGGTTAGGTACTCTAAAGGTAAAAACGGAATCCTTTTTCGATCACTTTGTTGTCCGTTCGTCTGTCTCTCTGTCCGTCAAGACCCTTTAGCTCGAGAACGCTTGCAGGTATCGAGTTGAAATTAAAAGCATACACTCAAGTTTTCGGTCCCTTGAAGCTGTGAAAAAACTCAATTACTGCATTAATGAAAAAAAAAAGAAACAGCCGTTTATGTAGCAAAAAACGTATATTTCGACAATCTCAAGGGAGTCACAATTCATAGGGTACTTCCCATTACTTAGAATACTGAAACCTGGCATGAAGCAAGGTCTCTGGAAGGCCTCCTACAAGGTGGACCGATGACTTGGTAACGGTTGCGGGAGTCCGATGTATGCGAGACGCACAGGACCGTTCATTGTGGCATCACTTGGGGGAGGCCTATGTCCAGCTGTGGACGTCTTTCGGCTGAAATAATGATGATGACTGCAAAATACTGCTTCTAATTCATTATTTTTATATTTTGTATGTCTCAATTACCTTGGATCAATTACAACAAAATATATCTAACAGGTAATTTCGAACCGTAAAATAAACTAGATAAAAACCCAAAACAGCTGCTCACAAGAAAATGGAAAATGAAAAGGATAAGAAAAAGCCTCATTCTTATCTATAGTGAAGAGAACAACGTAAGAATCGAACTTAGATCTTATCTTTATAGACGGTCTCATTCGTAGGTACATCGATCCAATTTTCAATTATCAGCCCATTAAAACCATCTCCCCCGAAGGGACGACGCGTATCAATATAATTAAGCGATGTTAGAGGAAAAGGAATAAAAGTACGATTATCAAATCTTTTAGTAGATTAACCAACCGAATTAAAATGAAGCCTCGGCTAACACAACGTATTATTATGCTCTTAAACGTTACTTACCACTCATTGTTCAGTGAAATTTCAATCTTTGATCCTTGAAATAAAGTTTAGTTCGCCTTGTATGTGTGAGTAAAGTAGCTTTTACAGTAAAAGAGCTTTTATTACACCAATATAAATGCCACAGTCGCGTGCAAGTCGAGTGTAAACGCGAGTAAAGTTTTACTTCTATCCACAAAAAGGTAGTCTAAGTACCAAATACGTGAGGTATCAAACTTTGATGGAGCTGTGTTTGTGTAATGTGATCTTTTTTGAAATATTTTATCAAAGTTTATGTGGCATGCTGGCCGGTTAGCCTTAGTTTTGTAATATTTGAGGAATTCCTTGGTCTCGTCTTGACCTCTTCTACGAAATTTACCATCATTAAGTTCAAGTATTAACAACCATTCTATCCCTGCTACGCTACCTCGGACTATACCTTTATTTACTTGTAAAGTTATCAGCTATACTATATTATGGAATATCAATGCGATAACCATTTTTCTAAGAATCATGTATTTATTTATTTTATAATTTTTGTACACACATTATATTGGTAGAAGATACAGTAATGAGAACAAAATGTACAAAGGTACTGATTATTTGACTGGCCTGTTGATCCAGTGGTTAGTGGCCCTGACTGCTAAGCCGGAAGTCGTGGGTTCGATTTCCACCGAGGACAAATGTTTGAGCACGATCATTTGGTCTGTGTCTGGGTGTAATTTATCTATATATGTATGTATTTAGAAATATATAAGTATGTTTATCAGTTGTCTAGTAACCATCCACAAGCTCTGCTTAGCTTGGGACTAGACGGCGTTGTGTGATAGTTGTGGAATATTATTTAAAAAAAAAATCTAAAAGAAATTTCTTCCAGCAGACCTGAATCATCCTACAGAATACTTTAAAATTTTATTTATTTGAAAAATGATTGTTGCATTGTCGCGTCGACCTCTCTATTAGAGCTTTAATTCTAAATACACATCACCATTTATAAATATTAAATGTGGCACATTCGATCCGTCAAGTTGAATTTTCTAAAATCGAGCTCTATTTACGTGAAAATCTGCCGCGTCACGTAATACGGTGGGAGTGTTACGTCACGCCTATTATTTAAATGACGTTACGCGTAAAACAACAGTCACCATAAAACCGCGAAACATAAAAGATCCCTCAATGTGAAAGTGTCGTTGGCCCACTGACCCCGGCATTAATAGTGATATTTTGACACCACTTCGCTTATTTTACATAGAAACTATACAACTTTTGTTTACATTTTGTCTCTCAACAGTGCGTGATGCTCTCGACTATTTGTAAACAAACAAATTAACAAAATGCACCCCCTATTGAGGAAACTAGCTATAATAGATTTATGACAAGAGAACACAAACTCCCTTTGAACTATATAGTTGTTATGAAATATGAAAATAAGTTAGCATAGTATAGTCGGCCTTATAATTTTCCCACTGTTGGGACTCAGGCCTCCTCTCTAGGAGAGGGAATAGGCCGTAATTCACCACACGGGCCCAGTGCGGGTTGGTGAATGTCACATGTCTTCGAATTTTAGGTTCTAGGACATGCCGGTTTCCCCACGGTTTTTTCCTTCACCGTTTTGAGAGCAGTGGTGATGAAATAAATTACACAAAGTAATGCGCCTGGCTGGGTTTGAACCCGCGACCTACAACTTGTAAGTCGCGGCCGTTACCACACGGCCACCACTGCTCACTCACTCTGCTGCTGAAAATAAGTTGGCTGCAAATTATTATAAATTTGCAGCCAACTTATTTGTAATCCTTGCTGGCCGATCAACGTCTCACCGTCGACGACGGCTGGTGGTGAAAATCAGCGCTGAGGCTCTGTCTTACACAATCCTTGGCATTTTGCTGAGCGCTGGCTGTTTTGCGCGGATGTGACGCATATCCTACCACTTATAATATAAGTCGTTTGTTGTTATTTGTTTTTATTTTTAAGGTATGAGACATGTTTGACGTGAATAAACTCTTTTTCTTTCTTTCTTTCTTTCTTTTCAAATGTGTAAACTTTGGACAATTACTTCTACCAACTTATTTTGGGATATTAAATAGAAGCTAGTGAGAACTTTATAAACCTTTGAAATACTTCTGGTTTTTTACAAAAAATACAATCGACTTCCAAATAAAAAAATACTATTAAAAGTGAAAAATAATTTAAATTTTAGAATTTTAATAGTCGTTACGTACAATAATAGTCGAAGAATGTACGAATATATTTAGAAACCTTATCTTGTTGATACAAATACTAAAATTGTTAAATAGGTATAGAAAGAAAGAAAAATATTTTATTTGGCACACGTACACAGATACACACAATGTAGAAACAAACATGTAAACACTTAAGAAAATAGGAAAATAAAAAACTAACATTGTGTGTCTCGCGCCTGCGCCAAATAGGTCCAGGTATAGGTATAGGTATAGCTTGTGCCTTGAAGTCCTATACAAATATAATATATTCCCTCCATTATCCATCTATCCCATCAGAAACAGAACTCAATATTGAATATAATCTGTCTTGTCAATTTGAATAGTGACAAGCTTAAAAAATATAACCAGATTGAGAACCTCCTTCTTTTTTAGAGGTCGGTTAAAAAGTTTTTAGGCTTTAAACTTGCACAGTACATTTATTGAGAATGGCAATCACCTAACCAAATTATTACTAGGTATAGTACATGTACTTTCACAATCAATCGACTTTTTACCTAATAGAACTCAAATCAGACTGAAAATAAATACTTACCACCTACCTAAATTTTTCTCTGCTTTATCCAAAGGTTGACTGAAAATCATTATCAACGCATTAAGTTCGCCTCTGTATTTTTATGGCTAAATGCATTATTGCATTAATATGACACACTAAAAAGGGCATAAAAATATTAATATAAAAACCTCAGGGATGCTAATGCAAACAAAACCACAAAATCGGATTCAAAATCCATGCATAGCCTGTTTCGTCCTCTTAAACTCAACGAAACTAATTTAAAACAAACTCAAAGTATAGAACAATAAAGTATTACTTGGTCGTATCCCAGTTCAATGTCGATGGAACGTGCCGAGACTAACCATCGACTCATTTCGCTTTCTTTCAGTGAGAATGAAAATCAAATAAATTCCAATCCAGGCCGGCCTTGGGCGGGTCCTTCGCAAATCAAATTCATCAAAATAATAAGGATGGTTTAAATGTGGGTGTATTGGTTTTTGGTAGCACGCAATACTTTCTGATTATTGACTTTCACAGAACGATTTCAATGATTTTCAATAAGTAAATTATAGTATCAAAAATCAAAATGATTAAATTAGAATTAATAAAAGAACAGATGAACCCAATCAAAATCTCCTTTATTTAAACAAAAACATGAGGGAACATCCATGACATTAATTATATCTTAAAAAGTAGTAAAATTGCATTAAAAAGGTCATTGTGTTTTCTGACAGACAGTGTTCAGTATTTAAGCAGGCACAATATTAAGTATCAAAGAAAAATGTTCCCGAAGCCACCACCTGATGATCTACAAAGTTCCAAGTTTAGTTATACAGATACTTTTTATTAATTTCAATTAAACTTGAAATCTGCTGTATTCGTAGAACAAAGTAACGCATTTCGTTCTACGGTGTAGGGCCCATCTGCACAAAAAAAGTACATATATATTATCATTGAAATTAAACTGAATGGAATAAAATATGTTAATTGTGTTAATTGATTCTAGCTGTCTGCTTACTTTCTTGAAACCATTGCGTCTTAGGAATGCCTGAATCCATTCTAGCTGCAGTAATAGCTTCCCTTATAGCTAAAGCAACAACTACCGCCATGCATATAGGTGGTTCACCGATACCTGCAAGATACATTTTTTTAACAACCTAATGAAACTAAAATTAGAGACAGGAATATTTTGATGATAGCATGTATGACATAAGATGTTTTGATATAAAATAAAGAATTGCAATTTATAAGGTTATCAAAATTTTGTTCAAATAATGTTCTGAAATAAAGTCAACAGAATTATTAATATAAATACTAACATTTTGTTCCAAAAATGATGTCAGCACTAAACGAATTCTTTCTAAAATAGACCCTCCAGTCCTGAGGAATGTCCCTGGCTATAGGCGTATGGTAGTTCCAAGTCCGGTCAGTAAGGAGTTCCCCCGTTGGAGCGTACACCAGGTTCTCACACGTCCAGTAACCTAGACCCATAATAAAAGCTCCTTCCACCTGTAATAGGGTTCAATTTATATGACCAACTGAGAGTGGTAATTATGTCATTGATTATGACTATGAATTCTAAAGTAGTAGGTAAGTCACAGGACCAATGACAAAGTTCAAAACTATTTTCGGCACCAATAAACTAAAGTAACAAACAGAAAAAAAAAACAGAACAAAAGCAAAAAAAGATTGAACAAAAATATTTTACACCAAAATCAGATAATAATGTAACGACTCTCTGGAATAAAATGAATGTAAATACTGCTAGACTAACAAGGCGGTTCTCTTCCTTACGGATTCGTATGTGCCCGGAATACTCTAGGGGCACCTAGACTAGACATAAAATGTAAATGAACTTGATTTCACTTTCATTTCGGCTAACTTTTCTTACTATAAATTAAGGGAAAACGATATTATATTACTACCCTATTTAACGGTTGACTCTATAACATTGTATTTAAATGAAATCCAGTACATACTTGGCCAATATCAATTTCTGGACTAACGCTCTGTCCAACATCTTCACAAAGGTCTACTCTCATCAACTCAAATTGCCCAGTCAACACATCTAATTCTACTTCTGCTAAAATGACTCCGTAAACAACAAAATTATATTCTTCATCAGTTCTCGTAAACCCATGGGCTTGGAGATCCACATTCTCAAGATGAGCTTTTCTGATCAACGCTTCCCAAGAAGGATTGTCCATCTGTTCCCTGATTGGTCTCAATCTATCCAAAAGTTGTTGACAAGCTCTTGTCACTCCTACAATTACATCTTGATTTACAACACTTCCTCCAGATAATGAGGCATTCGGAGCTATAACCGTGTCGTTCCCTTTGACTATAATTTTATTAATAGGAACCTTTAACAAATACGCTGCTACTTGGGCAGCTTTAGTATTTATTCCTTGCCCCATTTCTATACCTCCGTGTGTTATAGCTATGGAGCCATCTCCACGATACACTGATATATTCACGTAAAAATTGAGTCCTCCAACGGGCGTCCATCTCAGAAGTGAAAATCTTAGTCCTCGTTTTTTCCATCTGTTGTCAGCATTAAATTTATTGACGAACTCTCGCCTTTTTACATAATCTGATTTAACGATAATATTGTCAAGCATTTCTTTCATTTCACTAGCATATGCTTCATCTAGGTTGGCTAGCCTGACATCTAGAGGATCTAGATTCATCTCGTATGCGATCTGTTCCATCACAAATTCTGCCATTGCTACGTGTTCTAGTGTGCCTATCGGAAAGATATTACTGGTTAAGTTAACAACAAAGATAAGACATTCTCGGTTTCATTTTTGCTTTGAAATAATAATTTCCACTAAAGGTTTTAGACTTACCTGGTGCTCTCACCCAAGTATTCTTAGCAGTATCAGTAACAGAATTAAAACTCTTGTAACTCCAACGAGATCTTTTGTAAGCGTTATTGTATTGACCAACGCCTAACAAATTAATTAATTGTCCATTAATCATATACCCAACATCTTCATAGATGCTATAGTTTATGTATTGAATTATACCAGAATTGTTCACGCCAGCCTGAAAAAATGAGTGATTCTTTTAGCTGGTATTTTTTTTTAATGTGAGTGTTAACTTTGATGATTGAAAACTAAATATTACCTCAAACTCCGAAATGCAAGGTAGTCTCTTTCCTACGATTCTGGTATTAGAAGTCAATGATTGAACAATACGGCAAGACCTGTTTAACTTCTGTACTACCAACGAGGCAGCAATCGCCCCTTGGATACCACGCGATAGCTTGATACCATATGCACCTCCAACAAGACGGATGTGCACGTCAACTCTGGAAAAAATCTTTTATGATTAATTTTCGATGATCTACCTAAAAGTTTAAATTACCTAACTAAAAAACTATACAACAACCGTGAATACCTTTTTACCCACCAATATTTTTATATCAAATTATTGCTTATCTGACCTCTACAACCCTAATACTCAGATGGCTTAGTTCAGTGGATGCAAGTACACTTTAGTAGTATTAAAAAAAGTATGAATTTAATACTAACCGGTTTTGGTTTATACCTAGAGCCCTCGAAATCATCAATTGTGCACCTTCCATCCATTGTGTTGCAGAGTACACATCCAGTCCTTCATCAGACGGCCTGACAACGGTAGTCAAAGTCTCTAACATAAAAGTATACTGTCCTTTAATCGAATTCATCCCATTTATAACTTTAACAACATCTGTCCCAGTGTCTGTGGCATCCAATGCTATAAATGGTGAAGTTCTGCTCTGATCATGTATAACATCCTTTAATTCCAAGACTGGTTCTTTAATATTTGTATATGTAGCTTTTACCAATTTAGCAGCTCTGTCAGCAATATAGCGGGTTTTAGCTACAATGATGCCGATAGCCTGGTTGAAATATTTAACGGAAGTACTGGCTAAAACTTCTTCGTTAGTTGTGTATATGATGGAGTCTGGAGGTGTATAAGAGTTTATTCCGGGTATGTCTTTGGCTGTATAGAAAGCTATGACACCTGGATAAGCCTGTAAGAGAGTATTCATAATTAATTTGACCATGTGTTTTATCTAGAGTTTTTATTATCTTCGTGTCTACTTACCAAAGCTTCACTAGCATCAATAGACACTATATCTCCCCTCGCGACTGTGCTAAGTGCAAATGCACAGAACACCTCGTCGGGATGCAGAGGTTGATCTTCAGTATAGGAAGCCTCTCCAGCACATTGTATCTATGATCAAGAAAACGTATATTTTAATTAGTATTTCTTTTTTTTAGAAATAAGCATCACCTTTGTACTATTCTTCTGTTTCCTTCTTCTTTTCTTTTATTATTGTGTCTACATAAATTATTAAATAAATAAATAATTATTTACTCATTTTTATTTCTTTAATCAAAAGTTCTATCATTGTCATCATATTTTAACTTACCAAAGCTTCCCGTTTCGGGATGGGCTGTGTTACTGGCCATACTGTTTGGTTTGTTTCAAACACCTGAACACCTCTGGATACTGGACGGGTGTCTGACAAAACAGTTGCTCCAGATCTGTAGCGAGCGTGAATATTTACCTCTGGAGATAGTTTCAGCAAACCCTAGGGTTTTAAAAATGGTTTATAATAAATGAAAATATTTTAAAAAATCGTACAAATATTATACTTTTTAGATATATGTTTATTTTAAAACCATAGACTTCATATATAGTTTCCAGTAATTTATGAAAAGACTTGTAGACTCAGTAGTTTCAAAAATAAGAGAAATCGGATGGTACTCGTGTCCTAACTAAAAAACCGTACTATATACTATATACTGTTTTAAGTACATTTAAGTATGTCTAGAGACTCACCGACCCCACAATCTCACCATTGCAACGGTTTTGTGGGGCTTATCTTATAAATTACTTACGTTTTGGAATAAAGATAAATAAATAAATAATAAATAAGGTTAAAGACTATGTCGAAGACACGCTTATTTGGCAATGACTGCTTTTGCACATGTGGCCCTCTGGTAACTCATAATATTGTGTAAATGTATCTATTAACTGCTTCACATTTGTTGTAATAATTATATACTTTTTTTCATTTTTTTTTCCATCACATTTCTTTTGCAATAATTTTTACATTATTACACCCTAACCACCATAAATTCGTTAGTGATTTATTTTGTTAACGTATCATTTATCAATAAATGTAATTACTTATGTTTCTTGTTTTTATTTATATAGAATAAATAAAAGCAAGAATATTCTGTCTTGTTTTCATTTTTAAGGTATAGCGTTTGACGTGAATAAACACTTTTTCTTTCTTTGTTAAATTCTTACTTTGTAAAACAATCCTAGTGCAGTTTTTTTCCTATACTCCACTGATGGTGCCGGTGGGTTCTCTTTAATCACCAGTTCCTCCTCCAAGATCTTCAACGCTGACATTAGAGTCTCATTGGTAAACAAATTCTTCCCCTTGAGGAACTGCTCCGTCGAGCAAGCCCTAGTAAATGTAGGAGAAAGAGCTCCAAAAACTATTCTTGCGTCTTTGATAACATTATTTGGACCCAATTTGTACAAAAATCCTGCATTTATTAAAGCTGCAGCGTTTTGAGAGCGCGGCATTACCTAAAATATAAATTTTTCAATTATTTGCACATCTCGCATCACGTATTTTCTTACTTGTATAAATTATTTTGATCTAATATTTTTGTTTATACCTTAAAAGTAATCAAGTGATTTTCTTTACAAAGCGGCGGTAGCATCACGTTTAAAATGACCGTAGCTCTCATATTTGTATGTAGAAATTGTTGCATCGTCAAAGTTCGCTTCCCATTCAATCTGTTCTCTAAAATTCATTAAAAATTATGTAATTGCGAGTCTTAACTTTAACTGAATGAATAAATATACTTACGAATTGTGATTTCAGCTCCAATCACTTCTAAAAGCAAGAAGATATCGGATGGAAACCAGTGGTGTTTGTTCTTTATCATTAGGTTTCCTGCAAGGGATGCCACCTACAAATATATTATTTGTGTTAGAGCTAAAAATCTCCACGATTCAATACTCAAAAGTTCTTCAACTTACATTTCGTATAGGAATATGCGCAACATTTAATACATGTTCGTAAATCTTCTTTAGATAACTAAAGACTTCTTCTTTAGCCACGATTTGTAGGATCTTCAAAAACTCTGTGAGAGTCGTTCCAGCATTTACTATAAGATTCTGGTCAGTTTTGTACCCTTTCAGTTCTTGAACTACACTTATATCTATAAGAACTCGAGAGTACTCATCTATAGGATATACTCCTGCAACACAAATTTTCTTGTTAGTCTCGATCCTGAAGACCATAGCGGAGAGGTATGATTTTCCTCTGTTTGGCGATTTTGTTTAAAGTTCACTTTGCGTCATTAACCTTGTTTCAAAAGAAATTGTTTACTAACATAATAATACTTTTTATTTATTTATTTATGTAGACACACACATTTAAAATAGAAAAGATCAAATACAGATAAAAGAGTACGAAGAACCTGCTAATTTCTAACGAAATTTCTTCCAGCAGACTTGCGACAGGAGAGTTGGACGAGAGATGTTAACGCAGTGTGTATAAAAAATATAGAGAAGAATTAAATAGACTATTATTTCTTTTTATTTCTTGTTCGCCGCTAATTCATTGTTTTTATTTTTTAAGTTATAGGTACTGTAAACAGACACACTATATGAAAATAATCATAATAATCAAAAATGATAAGTTTATTATTACACTAACCTCTTGCAGTATTTCCACACACTAACATATAAGAATCATCACCTTCTCTTTCCAAAATCGTAAATATATCTTTAACTTCTTGTACTCGTACCCAAAGTCTATTATCGTTTAATTTGATTTCTATAATAGGACAGTGCTCAAATTCTTTGTCTACAATACACCACTCACTATCCTCACAATTACTTATATCACAAGCTTCCCCAGTTTTCTTGCAGATCCGGAGATCTTCAATATCTTGGAGTTTAATTTGTCTTGGTGCGTCTCTAGCAAATTTTTTGAAGGCATCCATGATGGGTCTAAAGCCGGTACACCGGCAAACATTGCTAGATAGTGATTTTTCCACTTCTAGCATTGTGATATCTGGATTTCCTTGTAAGAGACTAAAAAAATAACAGCATAATTAAAGAAAGCACATATCTAATGCTTCCGTATAAACACAACCCCTGTAATGTCATCAACCAAACATCTGAACAACAGTATAATTATTCGAGAATTGTCTTGGATTCGTGTTTTACTTCAAAAGAAAGCGAGATTGTTTCTGAAATCATATACATATAGATGATATACCAAGTTTAATATTACATCTAAAATGATTTCTCTCGTGGTTTAAACTAGCGAAACTGCTAGAGGTGACTGTTTTAACTCAGAGCCAGCACCGATTTCTTTTTACCATCAGTTAAGATCAAAGAGCGATTTCGAAGTTTGGGCCTTTGTCATTCTTGCGTGACACTCAACAACCTGTTGTTGAAATTATGCTGAACATTTCCATAAATTTAGAGTGAAACAAAACACAGGAGTTTCTATCTTAAACATGCACTGTTTTGACATCAGGAAGTAGTGAGCCAGAGATTCTGGAAGACACTAAAGTAATAGAAATTTAGCTAGTAGTATTAAATGATTTTTCTGTTCCACTCGAAGCTTTTTTTTTTTTTTATTGGGTGGGAAAATCATCCTAATGACATCCCCGCTCTTGGGCGGAGCGGGAGATAGTGTCAGACTCTTACTGACTAAAAACCCACTCCTGTTCCTTCGTTGCCTTCGTCCCAGGGCCCCGGGTTCCGCTTTCACACTACCCGTGGCCCCAGTAGGCCTCGACCCTGCTGGGCCCCTACGATTTGCTGACATCTCCTTGAGGCGTGCGTGGAACAAAACGCGCCGTCGACGACTTGGGCTCGGTCCGGACGGTTACCGGACGGTCAGACGGCGAGCCACCCATTGCTCGCCGTCTGCAAGCCCGCGCCTACGGTGGCCGGAAATCGGGATCGGAATCCCGGCGGCGGTTGGAGCGTAAGGACCGTTGCCTCACGCGATCGGCCGCCTCCTTAGCTAGCATTACTGCTTCGCAGAAAGAGGCGACCGCCTGCCACTCCTCCTCGCTCCGGAGCATGGCCTGAACCAAGGCCCGGCGCGAGAGATCACCGCCGCCGATTGCCCTCACGAGGTCACGGCGTTGCACTGCCCAAGCGGGGCACACCTCCACCGTGTGCTCCACCGTGTCCTCCGGGTGGGCCACACAGTGGCGACACCCGGGCGTCGTTTCCGCACGAATCCGGTGCAGGAACCTCCCGAACTTACCGTGTCCGGTGAGGACCTGCGTCATGCGGAATGTGAGGACGCCGTGAGGTCTTTCCAACCACGCCTCAAAGAGGGGACTTACCGCCATAATTGTGGCGTGCCCAGCACGGGGTCGCGACAGTCGCTGTCGCCATTTCTCCATGAGAACTCGCCGGAACTCTGTCCGCCATGCCGCGACTTGTTGCGGCAGCGGAGTTTCGCCCCGGCGTTGCATCTCCATGCGCCGTTCGTGCATGAGTGCAAGGACTGTTGCCTCCAGTTCCACTGGTCGCTGGCAAGCAAGAAGGCTCGCCGCTACGCGGGAAATCATCCGGTATCCTCGCACCATCCGTATGGCCATGACCCTCTGGCACGCGTTCAGCCGGGCCGCCGGCTGCTTCCGCAGCCCCGGCGCCCACACCGGCGCGCCATAAAGGGCCATGGACCGAACGATCCCCGCGTAGAGCCTCCGGCAGGAGGCGTCTGGACCCCCAAGGTTGGGCAGGAGCCGCGAGAGAGCAGCCCCAGTCCGATTTAGTTTGGGAGCCAGACGTCGGAAATGCTCGTCGAAATCCCATCGGCTGTCGAGAACGAGTCCCAGGTACTTCATCGTTGACCCGACGCCGATGTGGACTCCTCCCACCGTTAGCCGGGAACCCGGTGGTGGCGCGTTCCGAGGGCCGTGAAAGCACATGGCCTCGGACTTGTGCAATGCCACCTCGAGTCCCAGCTCCTGGATCCTGCCAACGACCGTCGCGACCCCGCGTGTCGCTAGTTCGGCCGCCGCCTGGTACGACTCTCCCTGCGCCAGGACCAGCGTGTCGTCTGCGTAGCAGACCACGCTGACCCCGTCAGGGAGGTCGCCGCGCAGCACGTAATCGTATCCGATGTTCCACAAGGGCGGCCCTAGTACCGATCCCTGCGGAACACCGCACGACATCTCTCGACGTTCCCACACCCCCTGGTGACCGGGGTAGGTTATGTACCTGTCTGACAGGTACGCCTCGACCACACGACAGAGGTAGTCGGGCATCCGGTGATACCGGAGTGCCCTCCTAATGCTACTCCAAGGCAGGGAGTTGAAGGCGTTGGCGATGTCCAGAGACACCGCCACGACACACCTGCCCTGGGCCACTGCATCCCCTGTCGTGAGAGCTCGCACGCACATGATGGCGTCCACCGTGGAGCGCCTCCTGCGAAAGCCGAACTGGCCGTCCGCCAGATCCGGCCCCACCCGTGTTAGGTGTGCGACGAGGCGGTCTGCAATTACTCTTTCAAAGAGCTTGCCCACCTCGTCGAGCAGCACAATGGGCCGGTACGCGGACGGAGAGTCCGCGGGGCGCCCCGGCTTCGCGATGAGGACCAGTTTCTCCGTCTTCCAGCGAAGTAGGAACTGGCCCCTCTCCATGCATGCGCTGAAGAGCCCTCTTAGTCGAGACCCGAGAGCCTCCATGGCCAGGACCCATGCCTTCCCAGGCAAGCCGTCGGGTCCTGGGGCGGTATTTTTGGCACTCAGCCTTCGTACCGCCACTCTCATCTCTACCTCGGTCACCTCTGGAGCGTTATCGTCGTCGTCGCCATCGTGGTCCGCGTCGGACACCGCTGGTGGCGGAGCCATGGGCGGGGGAGAGTGTTCCCCTCGCGTGGGGAACAGAGTGCTCACCACACCCTCCACGAGCTGGGGCCGGAGACTCTGCGTCAGCGGGGGAGCCCAGGGGCGGAGTTTGTCCCGTACCAATTTGTACGGGCGTCCCCATGGGTCCCAATTCAGAGTCCCCAGCCACACGTTGCGGGCCTCAAGTTTGGCCCGCCTTATCTCCGCTCGGAGGGTGCGCTTTGCCGCTCTGTATCCCTCGTACAGCTCCGCCTCTCTGGCCTCCGCATCCGCTGGACATATGCGGCGACTGCGGTATCTGGCATACCGGCGTCGCGCGGCATTGCACGCGTTGCGCAGTGCCGCAATCTCCGGCGACCACCAGTATACCTGGCGCTGAGCACGTCCTGGAGGGACTCGGGGCATTGCCGCGTCGCAAATTTGCGACATGGCCTCCCGGAACCACTCTGCCTCGACGTCTATGTCGACAGGCCTGTCCGGTGCTTGCACCCAGGCCTGTACCGTCGCGGCTTCCAGGAGGAGCTCCCGGTCCATCTGCCTCAGCGCCCACCGCGGACCACAAGGGTTCTGTCGGACCGGCGCAATCGAGGTTTGGGCGGAGACGTCGAACCGGATGTACCGGTGGTCCGAAAACGTCTCCACCCCCTCCATAACGCGCCAGTCGACGACACGCGGCGACAGAGCGGGGCTGGCGAACGAGATGTCCACCACTGAGTCACCCCGCATCCGCACACACGTGGGGACAGAACCCCGGTTTAGGACGACCAGGCCTGTCTCCAGAGCCCAGTCCTCCACCATCCGACCCCGCTGGTTCGTGAGCCGGGAACCCCAAGCCAAGTTCTTGGCATTGAAGTCCCCGCAAACGACCACGGGGAGGGAACCAAACCAGCGACGACGGCTTTCAGCTCCATTAGGGAGATGTGAAGATCGCCGAGAGATCTGCTCGGGGACAGGTAGACGCCTACCACTGCAATGTCCCCGAACCGTGCTGCCACGCAACCCCGTCCCCTCGTGACGGCCTCGAGGGTCGGGGTACCGGCGGCGGCCGACGAAATTAGGGTCACCGAGCCGTCCAGGTCCCGCACCCAGTCTCCCCTGGGCAGGACATTGTACGGCTCGGAGACCACGGCGATATTGATCGATCACTGCGCCATGCTCTGGAGCAACAGATCCTGAGCGGGGGCGCAGTGGTTGATGTTCGCCTGGAGGAGACGTAATGGGGTCGTTATTGACAGTCCATTACAGTCTCCTCCCGAGCCCCCCGTGAGGGCCCTGCCGCGGCGGGTGCGACGGCGACAGCGGCGGCAGCCAAGGAAGCGGCTGCGGCGGTGAGTACGTCCGGGTGGATGGGCCTCCGTGCTTTGCCCTTGGCCTTGGCAGGGGTGTCGCAGGACCTGCCCCCAGCCCGGTGGTCGGCCGGCTTGCCTGCCGCCACACATGCATAGCAGTGCGGCGTTGCACGGCATTCGACGGCCTTGTGACCGGCCTGACCGCACTGGTAGCAGCGGTCGCTGCGGTCCACCTCCGCGGCGCAATGGGCCCCCACGTGGTGCCCCACGTGGCAGCGGTAACACCGCAGAGGTCTGGGCTCCAGCAGTTTTACCTGCGCGGAGACCCAGCCCACCAAGAGCCTTCGGCCTTCAGCCGTGATGGCTTTGGCCGCTGACACGGGGCAGCTAATCGAAACGGCTCGCATGCCCGTGCTGTCAGCACGAATGGTGCCAGCCCGCACTTGATCGGCCTGGCACCCTCCCGCCCTGACGACGGCGGCCACCACCTCGTCCACCCTGACGGAGTCATCCAGACCCATGATGCGCATGTCTATGCACTTTGTGGGCCTGGACACTCGGACCTCCTCGGCGTCCATAGACGCCCTGATCCTTGCGGCCAGGGCGTCCGCGGCAGAGCCGCTGTCCGCACCAGGGACCTCCAATATTCGGGCCCCGGTTGCGGTGCGCCTCATTCGGAAGCCCTCAGTGGCTCCGAACTCGCTAAGGTGGCCCACCACCGCCTGCTTCGCCTTTTCCATGACGGCGTTGTACGTCACGCCCTTCTTTTCCGCAGCTGGCTGTAGTGTAATCACTACAGCTGCGGAATTCGGGGCGCGAAGCCTGGCCGCCATGGCCCGCTTCCTGCGCTCCTGTCGCCGCTCGCGCTTTTTCGCCGCTCTAGCCGCCTTGCCCGCCTTCCTGCTGGCGCCGACGACCGTCCATTCGGCGCCAGCCGAGGGTTCTTCGGGCAGGGGAGGCGGCAGGCGTGGCCTAGTCGCCACCGCCGCGGAAGGCCCCGCCGATTTAGCGGCAGGCACCGCTCTGCCTTTCGGGGGAGGGGCAGGTTTCCCCTGGCGCTGCTGCTGCTTGGCCGCCGGGACCGGCCTCGCCGGCTCCGACACCTGGGCTCCACGCCCGGTCTGCCCGGACGGGTCCACTCGAAGCTTTAAAAAAGAACTCGTAAAACTTTGAAAATAAACGGTGTTAAATATATAACTTCGTTCTGACATGTACATAGTACTTAAATATTGGTAGCGTATTTAACATGTTAATATTATTTTTGTTATTACTAAATTTCAATGAAATACACGGATAATAGTGCGATTCTCTATCAACGATACAAGCAATGGCTTATATAATTTAAAAAAAAAAACCTATTTAATTTACGTTTTACTGATAATCATTTTTTCAATTAAAAATTTCTAAACTTTATTGCAACCCCTAATGGGCGCAAACAGGAAGTAAATATTAATAAAAGGAAATAATTATGGACCCTGTCAGGCACAGAATTTTTTTAAATAGTAGAAGAGATAAAGAGTGCTTTAATTATTTTCCTTATTAAGTACTTAAATTTGTTTTTTTTTAATGAACTCTTACCCATACATCGCCATAACCCATGCAGGTGAACAATATCCACATTGAGAACCGTGTTCGTTTGCCAGAGTGGTTTGCAGCTCATGATAGCCCTTCTGCCTGTTGCCCAAACCCTCGATGGTAGTGATCTCCAATCCATGGCATGAGGTTACTGACATCATACACTGTCAAAAGAAACATCAAATTAATTCGCCTGATGAATGGCATGTGATTGACGAGACCAGACCTGGACTGATATTCCCCAATACCGACGCGTACAAACACAGAATTTTTCTTCAAAGGTTATTTTAAAACACTAAATATTCTCAAAAAAGCTGAGTTCAAATCTGACACTGAACACAACATTCCAACTTGAGAAACTCAATACACATGTTTTGATAAATTGGTGGAGGTACCAGTTCTGCTTATAGAAAAGTATGGAATAAAATCCCTGCCAAGACTATTTTAGCAACTCCAAACATTTTTTTTTTTCTTATTGTTAGGTAGTACGCATTTTACCATTATCTTAAACGGTGATTTTTTTAACCGACTTCTAAAAAAGGAGGAGGTTCTCAATTCGGATGTTTGTATTTTTTTTTTAATGTTTGTTCGCGCATAACTCCGTCGCTTGCCAACCGATTTGAAAAATTATTTTTTTGTTAGAAAGCGTATACTTCCCAAATGGTCCCATAGTCACCAAGTCAGGATCTGATGATGGAATCTTGGCAAAATCGAGGGAACTCCTCAAATATTATAGGCAACTGCATAGTGATTTTGGTATTTTCATCGAGAACTTAAGCATTTACAGTCAAAAAGTAACATTTGATGAGGTGGAACTGATGAAGAAGATCAGAAATGGTCAACGGAACTTCATACTCGCATAGATATCTCAATGAAGATGGTTAAGCGACTATGATAATACAAATAAATTAATGGTTCTGAATAGTTCCGGTGAAAATGGTATCATCAAATTGATCTGATGATGATGATGGAGCCAGAAGGTAGGCACTGGAACTCCGTCATTAATCAATGTAACCTAGCCGTGTTTGGGCTTATTAGAATTGTCATGAAATGCACTTTGGCTATAAGGTACTATCGAACTGATCTGATGATGGAGCCGGAAGGTGGAAGGTAGACACAGGAAATTCATAATAAAACAATGTAACCTAGTAGTATTTGGATTAATTGGAATTGTCATGAGAAGTAGGCACTCTGTTTATAAGTGTATCCCAACTAAAAAGTGTGAAATAAAAAACTTTTTACAAAAAAAAGATAACCGACTTCATTAAAAAAAATACTAAAAGGATCAAAATAACTTTAATTTCGGAAGTCGGTGTTAAATAAGATACAAATAATACTGAGAAACACCGACTTCCGAAATTAAAGTTATTTTGATCCTTTTAGTATTTTTTTTAATGAAGTCGGTTATCTTTTTTTTGTAAAAAGTTTTTTATTATGGTGATAAATCTAATAATTATAACAAATAAGATAATTTTTTTCGTTGTCGGGTGGACCGGGAGGGCGTGTCAGACTTTAACTGACTAAAACCTACTCCTGTTCCTTTTTTGTCTTCGTTCCAGGGCCCCGGGGTTCACTTTCATTTTATCCATGGCCCCAGTAGGCTTCGACCCTGCTACGTCCCTACTATTTGCTGTCGTCTCCTTGAGGCGTGTGGAACACTAGAACTTGGTCCAGACGACTACAGAACGGCCGGACGGTGAGCTACCCATAGCTTGCCATCCATAAGGTACTACAACGTATACGGTGGCTGGAAATCAGGTTAGGGATCCCGGTGGCTGGGGCGTGACGGCCGTTCGATTACTGCTTCACAGAAGGAGGTGACTTCCTGCCATTTCTCCTCGCACCGGACCATGGCCTATACCAGGGCCTGGCGCGTGAGGTCGTTAACGCCGGTCGCCCCCACGAAGACACGGCGGTAATCTGCCCAGGTGGGGCACACCGGCTCTACCGTACGCTACACCGTGTCCTCCGGGTGGTCCACATAATATTGACACCCGGGTGACGAATCCCATGCAGGAACCTCCCAAACTTACCATGTCCGATAAGGATCTGCGTCATGCGAAAAGTAAAGACGCCGTGACGTCTTTCCAGGTACTCCTCAAAGAGAGGACTTACCACCATAATTGGTAATATGGCTTGCCCAATGGTAAACGATGATGTGGTCGGCAATAGAGTACACTTGCCTAGAAATAACCTATTCATTCTTAACGTAAAGACCCTTAGGTTGAGGTTTAGGTGTAGAGAAATAACAAGGGAGTGATTTTGATTGGTAAAACCACAAACATATTTCAAAGTGTAATAATTTTTTTTTATTATTGATAGGCTCGCTCTTAACTACTGTTTTACTTTAAGCGATGGTGTGATTGACGCTGAAAAGCGCTTGCCTGGAGGAACTAACGCAGAGTAAAAAACCCAGGTTGTAGATATCATCCGGTAACTAAGATATACGATTTCAAGGGTCGACTAAAGGAACTTGTAATTAACTTTTATCCACAAGTTGGCACCTTTGCGTAGACTGAAGAGAGAAATAATGTTCTACTGTACTTACCGCGTTGACAGCATACGGCTTAGCAGAAGGCCGATGAACAATTACGATGCAGGCTCCGCAACCGCCTTCACGGCACATGTACTTAGTGCCATGCAGCCCGATGTACAGCCTCACGTAGTCCAGTAGCGTAGTATGCGAGCTTACATCGCATTCCGATACTGCATAAAGATACGTATAATACTGAATGATTTATAAAGATTATTTAAATAACTCTCATCATAGCTAAATCATTAGAGTCAACTAAATTCTCTTTGGAAAGGCTATGCCTCATTTGCAAAGTTGATATTAGCTCAAATTAACTATTGAGGTATCCTCTAGCGTGATGATAAATAGCCTAAAGCCTTCCTCGATAAATGGACTGACTAACATTGAAATAATTTTTCAAATCGGATCAAAAGTTAGGTTAGGTAAACTATCGGAATTGAAAAACCTTACAGGAGAGCGATTTGAAGTTTATTTTATGCATAACTTTGTCATTAATGATTATATCTGTATTTAAATTTTGTTTCATATTTAGGTTGGGTTTAAGAATCATTAGACAAAAGTGTTTTATTAATTACATGCTGACCCGGTGAACATCGTACCGCCTAATAGTAAGGGTAACGCCATCTACAGGCATTACAAGAACAGCATAATTCATTTTATAATGACATTTTAACTAGAGATGGCGTTATAATCGTTATTTTTCTTCATGATTTTTTCCATTTTTTCTCACCGTTTTAACCTTCCCTGGACTATCTTGAATGTTTTCAAGACTAAAATTAGCCAAATTGATACGGCCGTTTTTGACTTTTAGTGAGACTAACGAACAGCTATTCATTTTTATATGTATAGATGAATAGGTATTGAGAAAAATGAGTTGATTTAATACACTGCGTAACTGCACTGTCATTTTAATCGAAACTAGCACTTTCGATCATTTACAAGGATACTCACGAATCAAAACTTATCGAAACTGCCAAAATCGATATTTTACGTCACTTGAAATTCTACTTTCATAATCGGCAACGTCATTTTCGATATTATAATTAGTATGAAGCACGCTGAAAAATATCATAACTACCGGATTCGATTTAAAACCGAGAAAACACTCTGAGAAAAGACCAAAATAATGTTTTTAAGGCTATACTTATTGTATAATTTATTTAAAACCGTGATCAGACTGCAGTGGCATGCGTTGGCATACTCCGAACACTCGCAAAACTGGCAGTTCCGTCTCATTCACCGCACTCAACACCACTGCTACTAAATATAAGGCTCAAATGTATCATTTATTGTTCTACAATAAAGCATATTATTATTTATATAAATAAAATAAATAGATACTGCGTATGCACGCGATGCTTAACTTTCCTTCATAAACGATGGCTTAACTTTTTATACGTTTCGATATTATTCGATTTCAAAAAAGCATTAAGGACTGATAATTATCATTATTTTAGCCCACATATTAAAAATACCTACATGCTAAGCTTAAAACAGAAAGATACGAAATTTTATCTAGGGACAGTCGAAACTCTTCGGCTTTATAATATGAGTATATATGCTAAATTAATGTTAAATGATATTTATTTCTAAATAAGTTATTTAAAACATATTTATAAATATTTTTATACCGCAATATTCCACGCCATTCACTTTAAATTTGATAACTCCCATGATTGAGCATTGACCAACTTTACTAGCTCCAATTGATAATAAGACAGCTATACCAGACCGCTTCACTATCAATAATATACAATAGATACTTTCATTATTTTACAAATATTCATTTAAGTTAAAAACCGAAATACACACATTATCTTAATGAGTGCAGTAATACACCTGATACATACATAATTAGTCTGACGTTGAAACAAAACTAGATAAAAACTTGTTCTAGTCTACATGACGAACTGCAAAATATTTAGCTTTATTTATACTCATTAAAAAATAACGGGCCCGTTTTGACATCTCACAAAGACCCAGAATGTAACTTGGAACGAAACTGAAATAAACAATAAAATAATAATAAATTCCATAAAGTGTTTAAAAAAAAATTCATAAAATTTGGCGCGTTAAATAATATGATGGAATATATTGCAAGAATGATTTTTGCGTATTTAAGTATTCGTTTTGACAAATGTCAAAACGGGCCTTTTATTTTTTGAGAACGTTAAATCGATCTCGCGCCTTAGTCGCCACGACAGGAGACGCCCTAATAGTCGGGTGTCACAGGGCGATCTCCGGCCATTGTAGGAGCGGGCTTGCGGGCGAAAGGCAATAGGTAAATCGCCATCCGGTCGTCCGGCATGGAACAAACCTGAGTTGTCGTTGATGTGTAGTGTTCTACGCGTATATTCCCAAAATGCATCGGAATTGCACAATTTCATTTCACCCAGCCCGTTTTATCATCGGACCACCATACGGCGTTGCGCTATCGGTATATGGTAGACATCCTAATTCATCATACACACAAAATGGTTTGGGAACCTAATTGTGTGTATAGCTAAGGAGTGGAGTTCCCTGCCAGAGTTTGTATTTCCTGCTACCTTGTGGTCTTTAGTGAATTACTTCTAGGTAAGCTTGCTCCACCGTTAACCTCATGATCACTTAGCATCCCAGAGAGATTTTAGAAAAACTGTAGGTGCTCGGCAAGACTGATGCCCGCTACGGCCACGGAGAATTTCGAAAAAGGAAAATGAACAACACAAGTGTGGTTTAGTCAATAAAAGTCTGACACATCCAATCATCAAAGTTTATTGTTTTAGACGTTTCATAGTATCAAATACATTTGTGTGTTTATTTTTATTGTATATATACTACTGTGCCTTTGTAATCTAAATAATAATATATTTTCTTTTGTAATGCACCTGTCAATAATGTCTCCACGTAGAGCATACATTAAGTTCACCTTTGCACCTTTGTTTTGCATGATGATTAAATAAATATATATACCCCTTGCTCTCTCTCTGCTTGTTGATGTTTTTCGTTTAAATGACATTATTCCGGTCGATGAAGATGAATCATCATCATCATCATCATTTCAGCCGATAGACGTCCACTGCTGGACATAGGCCTCCCCCAAATGTCGCCATAAAGAACGGTCCTGCGCGTCTCGCATCCATCGGATTCCCGCAACCTTCACCAGGTCATCGGTCCACCTTGTAGGGGGCCTTCCAACACTGCGTCTTCCGGTACGCGGTCGCCACTCCAGAACCTTTCGGCCCCAACGGCCATCCGTTCTGCGAGCAATGTGCCCTGCCCATTGCCACTTAAGTTTGGCGATTCTTCGTGCTATGTCGGCAACCTTGGTTCTCCTGCGGATATCTTCATTTCTGATTCGATCACGCAAGGAAACTCCGAGCATAGCCCTTTCCATTGCCCTTTGGGTGACTTTGAGCCTTCTGATGAGGCCCACTGTGAGCGACCACGTTTCGGAACCATACGTCATCACTGGCAACACGCACTGGTCATAGACTTTCGTCTTGAGACACTGTGGTATATTGGATGAGAAGATACCGCGCAGCTTCCCGAACGCTGCCCAGCCGAGTTGGATTCGACGGTTGACCTCTTTCTCGAAATTAGATCTACCCAACTGGATTGTCTGTCCCAGGTAAACGTAATCGTCTACAACTTCGAGTGCAGAGTCTCCGATCTTGATCGGAGTGGGTGCTACATGGATGTTTATCATGACTTTAGTTTTGTCCATGTTCATTTTGAGACCCACTCTTTCGGAAGCTCTACTGAGGTCATTTAGCATTGTGCTGAGCTCTTCCGCGGTCTCAGCCATGACTACTATGTCGTCGGCAAACCGAAGATGAGTGATGTACTCGCCATTGACATTAATGCCTAATCCACTCCAGTCCAGAACCTTGAAGACATCCTCCATTGCGGCCGTGAACAGTTTCGGAGAAATAACGTCTCCCTGCCTCACACCCCGCTGCAGGAGGACAGGTTTCGAGGTCTGGTCCTGTAGTCTGACTGACATAGTGGCGTTTTTGTACAAACTCTTCAGCACCTCGATGTACCGATAGTCAATCTGGCACCGTTGGAGAGACTGCAGCACAGCCCAAGTCTCGATCGAATCAAAGGCTTTCTCATAGTCCACAAACGCTAGGCACAGAGGCAGATTATACTCCTCGGTCTTCTGTATAACCTGCCGTAGCGTATGTATGTGGTCTATGGTGCTGAAGCCTTTTCGGAATCCGGCTTGTTCGGGAGGCTGGAAGTCGTCGAACCTGCGTGCGAGACGGTTCGTGATGACTCTGGAAAACAGCTTGTAGACGTGGCTCAGAAGTGAGATGGGCCTATAATTCTTGAGCAGGGCCTTGTCGCCCTTCTTAAAGAAGAGTACCACCACACCTCTGCTCCACGCCTGTGGCGTTTTTCCCTCGAATATGACGGAATCAAACAGCTTCTGAAGGGCCTTAAGGATCGGTTTTCCACCCGCCTTCAAGAGTTCGACCGTAATTCCGTCATCACCTGGTGCCTTGTTGTTATTAAGCTGCTTCAGAGCCATCCTAATCTCGTACAGGCTGACGTCCGGGATATCTTCGGTATAGTGTCGGGTCAATCTAGCTCTTGGGTCGTTTGCTAGATTCGCAGTGGGTTTTGTGATTGACGTGTACAACTGTCCATAAAAAGCCTCGATCGCTCCCAAAAGCTCCGATTTGGCGGATATGACTCTGCCATCGTCGGTCTTCAGTTTCGTGAGCTGGCTCTGCCCAATAGACAGATCTCTTGCGAACACCTTAGAGCCCTTATTTCGCTCAATCGCGTCTTTAATTTTTCCGGTATTAAAGTGACGGAGATCGCGTTTCAAGGACTTAGAGATCTGTTTATTGAGCTGCCGATATGTGCACGCATCGTCTGAAGACTGCAGAATCATCTCACGCCTCTCCTTCATAAGCTGGAGAGTTCGATCTGTGAGCCTCTTGCTCTTACTTGTACGAGTCTTATAGAATTTAGACCCGACCGTATGGACAGTTTCCACGAACCCGTCGTTGTATTCATCCACAGAGCTTCCTAGGCATTCGAAGCGATTTTGAAGTTCGAGCTGAAAGCTCTCGGAGTTTTGGATCTGGATATGTGCAGGACGGAGCGTAGACCTCATCAGTCGTGACCTTTCAAGCTTGACATTGATATTCAATGAGCCCCTTACCAGGCGGTGATCACTTCCGGTTTTCACGCCATTGATCACAGAGACATCATTGAATATTTGCTTCTTTGTGGACATGATGAAGTCAATCTCATTTTTAGTTGCACCATCAGGGCTTTGCCAGGTCCACTTCCTATGCTCACGCTTTCTGAAGAAGGAGTTCATCATGTAGAGGCCCTCCTTCTCCATAAAACTGGCCAGTAGGTGTCCCCGGTGGTTCCTACGTCCAGACCCAAATTGCCCCACTCGCAGCTCGTCACCGTCGCGTTTGCCCAGTTTCGCGTTAAAGTCCCCCATAACCACGGTGAAGTGAGACTTATAACCATGAATGGCCCTGGATACATCCTCATACATGGTCTCTACTTCGTCGTCGGGGTGTGTCGAGGTCGGAGCGTATACCTGTATGACCTTCAGCGAATATCTTGATGATATTCTGAGTATAAGGTACGCCACCCTGGTCGACACACTCTCGATCTTCACCACATTGTTAACAAGGGAAGAAGAATTGAAGATGAATATATTGACATAAAGAAAATATTTTAACAACTAACAATGCTAATGAAACTCAAGAAACACAAATCAACATAAATTTATCGATTCCCACGAATCGATAAATTAATGTTGATACTCGATAAAGGGTTTTAAAAAAATAATGATACATTTAGTTATTCCATATAAACAGCAGAATTTGCTATTGAAAGCTAATACTAACAATGACATGCTTTTATTTGTACTTAGAAACAAACGTTAATTCCCGTATTAACGATAAAAAAGCACTACAGATCTATAAATAAATTTTCTTCAAATCAGAACTTCTAAAGATAAAGTTCTGAATGGAAAAGTATTTTCTAGGATTTGCAGCGCAAAGCAACATAGACATAAAATAATGCTAATATACATTTTTTTAACTTTAATACCGTGAATTTAATTGAACTTGAAATCCTCAGGTTTCGTCAGAGACAGTTGAAAGTTTCTTTCAACGGTGTAAGGTCCATCTGTAACAATAAAATATATTTATTAACTGAATGCACTAAAGTTAAAACGTATAATCGCTTTAGCACCAATACTTAAAGCAGAGCACAGAAATTAATAAATATATAGATATAGTTACTATACTTCAATTCTGAAAATCATTCTCTTTTTACCTTCTTGGTACCATTGTGTTGTAGGCATGCCCGATTCAAGGCGAGCAGCAACAATAGCCTCCCTCATAGCAAAAGCGACCGCCACAGACATGCAAATCGGTGGCTCACCAATACCTGAGTCAGAAAATAGTAAAGTTACTTTTTTTGCTTCTACGATAGACAACTATTAACCGAATCATATAATAAGACTTACATTTAGATCCGAAAATAATTTCATCAGAGTAAGAATTTTTCCTAAAGTAAATTCTCCAGTCCTGAGGAATGTCTCTTGCTAAGGGTACATAGTAGTTCCAAGATCGGTCTGTAAGAAGTTCACCCGTCGGAGCATACACTAAATTCTCACAAGTCCAGTAGCCTAAACCCATAATAAAGGCTCCTTCCACCTGAAAAAAAAATGATTAAATACTATAGAAGAGAGATTACAAATAAAATTTTATAGTAAAACCTGAACACTCCTCATATTGAGAAATACTTACTTGACCAATATCTATTTCGGGACTAACACTCTGTCCAGCGTCTTCACAAAGGTCTACCCTTATTAATTCAAACTGTCCAGTCAACAGATCTAATTCTACTTCTGCTAAAGTTACGCCAAAAACATCGAAAGGATATTCTTCATCAGTCCTTGTGAATCCATGAGCTTGCAGGTCTACATTGTCACTATGAGCTTTTGTGATCAACTCTTCCCATGTTGGGTTATCCATCTGTTCCCTAATGGGTCTTAATCTATCCAAAAGTTGTTGGCATGCTCTTCTTACGCCCACAATTACATTCTGATTCATAATACTGCCTCCACCGATAGAACAATTTGGTGCAATCACTGTATTATTTTCTTTTATAATTATTTTTTCCACAGGGATATTAAGCAAATAAGCTGCTACTTGGACTGCTTTAGTGTTTATTCCTTGTCCCATTTCAATGGCACCGTGTGTTATTGCTACAGAACCATCTCCACGATACACCGACAGATTTATGTAAAAATTTAATCCTCCGACAGGAGACCATCTAAGAAAAGCAAATCTTAGTCCTTTCTTCTTCCATCTGTTTTCAAGATTGAATTTGTTAACCATTTCTCGTCGTTTCATATAATCAGATTTTATGATAATATTGTCAACCATATCTCTTAAATCACTATTATATCGAGCATCAAGATTAGCTAATCTTACTTCTAAAGGATCTAGGCCCATCTCGTAAGCGATCTGTTCCATCACCAGTTCTGCCATTGCTACGTGTTCTAGAGTACCTGTTGGATTTCACCTATTAATAACCACAAAATAAAGGATTGGTAGTAATTCTAAGACATTATTTTTTAAATATGGCCTTACCTGGTGATCTAGCCCAAGTATTCTTTGCCGTATCCGTAGTAGAATCATAACTCGTGTAGTTCCATCGAGCCCTGTTATAAGCGTTATTGAATTGCCCTTCACCAAGAGCAGTAAACTGTTCATTTTTCTTGTAGCCATTGTCTTCAAACACCCGGTAGTTTATGTACTGTATTACTCCGGACTTGTCCACCCCAGCCTAGAAACAAGGAACGACATTTAAAAGGTGCCTATAAAATAATATCTAAAACGTTATGTCTAAATTCTAACTTTGAATATACTGGGTAATTAAATAAATACATCATAAACCTCAAAATCAGAGCAGCATGGAAGTCTCTTTCCTACGGCCCTCGTGTTAGTAGTCAGTGACTGGATGAACCGACAAGGTCTATTCAGTTTCTTTACTGTTAACGCTGCTGCGATCGCCCCCTGAATATTGCGGGACAATTTGATGCCATATGAGCCTCCAACGCGACGGGTGTGCACGTCAACCCTAAAAGTCAAAACGTAAGGTCAGTTATTCTTCAACATAAAATCTATTTCTATCATTAAAGATTTACAAATACCAACAAACCTGTTTTGGTCCATACCCAAAGCTCTCGAAATCATCAACTGTGCGCCTTCCATCCAATGAGTTGAGCAGTGCACATCCAGTCCCTCATCGGAAGGCTTGACAACGGTGGTCAATGTTTCTGTAGTAAAATGGTACTGCCCATATATTGAGTTAACCCCTTTGATTTCTTTAGCTACTACTTCTGTACCTCTATCCGTAGCTTCAATTTGAGTAAATTGTGTGCTTCTGTTTGAGTCATCTATTGTCTGCCTTACGTCCAAAAGTGGTTCTTTGACATTTGCGTAAGTAGCTTCAACCAATTTAGCGGCTCTATCGGCAATATAACGGGTTTCAGCTACAACTATCGCTATTGGCTGGTTGAAATATTTGACGGTCTCACTGGCTAAGACTTCTTCGTTAGCAGAGTATAAAAATGAGTCTGGTGGAGTAAAGGAATTTATTCCAGGGATATCTGTAGCTGTGTAAAACGCTATTACACCTGGAAAAGCCTATGAAAAAATAATAATTATTGGTTAAGCTTAAGCCCAGTTATAACGAAACTTACTGAAAAAGATCCTTACCAATGCTTTGCTGCCATCAATGGACACAATATCTCCAAGTGCGACAGTACTTAGTGCCAAAGCACAAAATACCTCATTGGAATAGTGAGGTAAATCATCAACATAGAAAGCCTCTCCCGCACATTGTATCTACAATCATAATAGGTGGACATGAAATAATATCTATACACAAACTCCTACAGGCTAAAAAGAGCTGTACTGGCTTGCTAAAAATAGAGAGAGCAAGACAAGGCATGTTTGGTAGGTAAGATGTATAATAAATAAAGATGGAATGGTCCTATTGAAAGACGAAAAAATCAAAGAGAGGTGGATGGAATATTTTGAAAGACTGATGTATGAGAAAAATAATTGGAATCCGATTTTAGAGAGTAAACCAGTGAATTTATGGTTAGTAAGAATGGTTAGTATGGATGAAGTTAGAATAGCAGTGAATAGAATGAAGAATGGTAAGGCCATTGGTCCAGGTGGAATACCAATTGAAGTGTGGAAGTTATTGCGGGTGGATGGATGGACGTGGTTAGCTTGGTTCTTCAATAAGTTGTTGCGAGAAGAAACCATACCTGATGATTGATGCAACAGTTCTGTGGTGCCCATCTTTAAAAACAACGATGATATGCAAATGTGTGTGTAACCATTATAGAGGAATAAAACTAATGTCACATACTATGAAAGTCTGGGAGAAAGTTATAGAGAAGTGGTTGCGAGAAGAGACTGAAACTTCACAGCATCAATTCGGTTTTGTGCCTGGTCAGGGTATAATGGATGCCTTTTTCGCTATACGCCAGCTGTGCGAGAAATACAGAGGTGAGCAAAAAAATTTGCACATGGTATTCGTTGACCTTTAAAAGGCATACGACCGGGTACCTCGTGAGGTTCAATCAACTGCACATACTTCCCAGGCACGCCTTTTTCCTTAAAGGCCCACAGATTAAGGAAAAAGGCGTGCCTGGAAAGTATGTGCAGTTGATTCGAATGATGTACAGTCGATACAGTACCCAAGTTCGGTCCACAGTGGGCACCGTTGGAAGCTTCAATTTGACTTTCAGCTTACATTAAGAGTCGACTCTCAGCCCTTACCTTTTCCTGATGGTTACTGTGACATCGGACATTCAGGAAGAGGCTCCCTGGTGTATGCTGTTTGCCCATGACATTATGTTGGTTGCCGAGATAGGCCTAGAAGTCCAGAACCGATTGGAGGCGTGGTGGCACGGACTCTCCATGTTGTACTCAATTAGTAACCAAGTGTATCAAGTGAGTAGAATTAAAACATAGTATTTATTTTACGATTTTGGCGGTCTCTCCAATCCTGTCCCAACTTTCGATACCTCGGGTCGCTCGTCCAAGGAGATGGTGAAGTAGACCGAAACGTAACACATCGGATCACCGCAGGATGACAGGTCACGGGAACAAATTGTGACCCACAAATGCCCCTCAAGTTGAAGGGCAAAATTTACAAGTCCATGATAAGACCTGTCATACTGTATTGATCAGAATGTGGGGCTGTGAAAAAGATGGATGAAAAAAGATTACATGATTACATGTAGCGGAGATAAAACCGTTGATATGGATGTGTGGTGTGACGAGAATGGACAAAATGAGAAATAAGTATATTAGAGGAAGTTTCAAAGTGGCGCCAGTGACTGAAAAGTTGAAAGGAAATCGTTTGTCTTGGAATGGTCATGTGAAGGTCATACCTCCTGATGAAACGCATGTTACTAAAAGATTTCTGAGTATACGAGAGAGAAAGGGAGGCCAAAAAAAGATATATGAATTGTGTGAGGAGTGATATGAAAGAAAAGGGAGTCAGTGATAGTGTGACGGGTAACAGGACTATAAGGAAGAAAAAAAACGTGCTGCGCCGACCCTTAGTAATATAGGATAAGGGCAGGAAGACAAAGAAGATATAACTTAAATTTTTCTTACCAAAGCCTCCACTTTCATGATAGGTTGTGTGACCGGCCATACTGATCGGTTAGTTTCAAATACTTGAATACCTCTAGACACTGGACGGGTTTCCGACAAGACAGTGGCTCCGGATTTATAACGAGCATGAAGATTCGTTTGAGGAGAAAGAGAGAGTAAACCCTAAAGTTGTAGAAAAAATGTTTCAATTTGCGGTGCACTATATGCAAAGTAAATGGAATAAAGTTCAATCAATAATTTCTAACAACAAAAAGCAGTGAGTGATAATCTTTGTTGATTAATTTATTAAAATTTCAACAAACAAGAACTTAAATTTAATTTATTTTATACTAGTACTTTATTTTTCCACAAATTAGCAATACTATGTTAGTGTTTTTTCGTTCTTGCTTCCACGATAGCAACTACGAACCATTTGATATATTTTAATAACGCACACAATAACTTAAGCTTTTGATTTTGTGAGCCAAAACCAAAAGCTTAAGTTTGGGATTGGGTTTAATAATTTCTGTTTCACTAAGGAAATGATAAGAAACTTACTTTATAAAATAATCCCAAAGCAACTTTCTTCCTATACTCCACTGAAGGTTCCGGTGGATTCTCTTCCACCACCAGCTCTGCTTTAAGGATTTTGATTGCAGCCGTCAAGGTTCCATTAGTGAACAGTTGCTTTCCAATAAGGAACTTCTCTGTTGCACTAGCATGAATGAATTTTGGAGAAAGAACACCGTAGACTATCCTTGCAGATTTCACTATATTAGCAGATGTCAATCTGTACAAAAATCCTGCGTGTACGAAAGCTTTGGCGTTTTGGGAGCGTGGCATGACCTGTAATTATTTCATCAATCTCATTTTATATAAGTCCTTATTCGTTCCTGTATTTTCTGTTTATATGAATTTTTGATGGTTCCTAATCTTTTATTCAAACTATATTTACTGATATGTAACACAAGGGTCATCACACCAGAAGACAATAGAAATTGTGGAACAATCAGACATAAGTATTTTTAACTTTTGTGTTGGGTAACTAACATTAGGTACGTTATAATTTGTGGTTAAAATGTTTGAAAACAACTACTAGTTGAAAATGCACATTTACCTTATAGGTGACCAACCGATGGTCATTACATAGTGGTGGCAACATAATGTTCCAAATAACATATCCTTTCATATTCACCCTGAGAAACTGCTGCATTGTCAACGTTACTTTCGCACTGGACCTGTTCTCTAAAAAAGAATTAAAATTACATGTTTAATGATAAATAACAACAGGAATTTTTTAATTTCATATTTGTATTTTTTAGATTCATAAAACGGATTGAATTCTACACCTTTCATTTAAAATATACAGTGTGGAAAAATAAGTCGGGCTCTGGAGGGAAACTACCATAATCCTTATGTTAGCTCATTTTACTTAAAGGAGACATTCCTTTATTTTTAAAAAGAAACAAAGCTGATTTCAAAGATTTTCTAAAACTCGCTTGCATCACCCGGGACTCGAACCAACTAAAATTAAAAAAGAAAAACACTTGCTATTTTATTATACTAATTGATAGGATTATTATTCAGAATAAAATATCTTTAACAAACATTTGGTCTTGCCCTCGTGTGTCGTACAAGATAGCCATGAAGAATACCTATTTATTTAGTACACAAGTTCTTTATTGAACATCTAGTACTTACTGTTCACTTTCAACAAGTAAAAGACATGTAACAGTTCTCTTATCTCTACAACATTCAAAGACTTCTTATGAAGTACATGCTTGCTAATTTATCTCTAAGTACCTTTACACAAATCAAAAAAACATTATAAAAATGAGTAACCCAGTTTGCCCTTGTTGAAATCTTTGATAAGAAAATCTTTAATGGTATTAAAAAAAATACCTCTATGCAGATTTCCTTCTTACATAATACGAGGCGTTCTGTGGAAAAGTTTAAAATGAAACGTTCGACTACGACGAACAATTTATCAGTTAAATAATTTAAGTCTAACAAATAGAGCAACTTATAGCCATTATATTTCTGGTTTTAAAAAATGAATACATAAAACACTTAACTAATTAAAACTATATATACACTTAAATCAAAAACTACTAGCTAAAATATGGCGTCAAAAAACTCCTCCGCATCGCTGTCGACTGGAAGTGTAAAGTAGGCTATAAGAGCTTGTCAATCTGCATTTTCTGCACAAAATATTAAATTATTGAAATAAAAATAAATAAGCATTAGTTGGATTTTTGAACGCAGCTCAGCGAGCCCTGTACGAATATCGAAATAAATTGTCAATTTTCCAAAAGAAAACTGTTTATTTATACTTGACAGCTGTAGGCGGTGCTACAAGCACATGAGGGGCCTTTCCCAGTCGCCTATCGTCAACATGAGCATGGTTTAAAAGCTTGCTGGATCATCCAACGTAATCTACACTAATATTATAAAGAGTGTTATAAAGTGCACGTGTGACGTGCCGCCTGACGGTGACGCCGAGGACGCGACGCGTGTCATCACCCAGCAACGGTTGTTAGGGCGCCGCCACCGAAATGCCATCATCGGTGTCGCGGCGCCCCAGGCCGCCTACGCGACTGCGCTGCTTCATTTGACACGTGTTGTCTTTATGACATTCGAACGATTTTTTTAGTCAGTGTTATTGTTTAGTGTTTTCCTTTTTATTTAGCTATATTTATTGTTAATAAGTTAGTGCATAAGTGTAAATTTTATACATGCTTAGCGACAACAGCGAAGTGGTCGATAACAGTGTCTGTCAACCTTTGAATATCCTGGAGAGGTGCCCTCTGTGCACCCAGGCACGATTTTTTAAAGGTAAGCGGGGTCTGAGTGTGCATATTGGGAAGGTACATAAACCCCAAAATGCACCCACTTCGGACCCTGTAAGTACACCATTTCCCACACCTACTACACCACCTTTAGATCCGTTTTGGAAAATTCTTTCAAAATTCAAAAACTCTTGCCCAGTTTTAAAGCTAGTTCCCCGCGGAGCTAGACCCCTTGTGGCGCAAAACCTAGCAGGGTGCGTTCGCCTTGCCGTACGGGAGAACTCGCAAAGTGCTTGGGAACACCTGCTCACCTTCCCCTACAGAATTTTACACGTCCAAAAGAATTTGGCAACAAAAAAGACTTTAACTGCACAAATTAAAGAAAACTGTAATGTTTCGGCCTGTCATTTAGATTCAAAATTTCCGATACAAAGGTTTACCCCTTTAAAAGGTATACCCCATCTAGTAGAAACAAAGTTGGGGGAAGGTGACATCAGCGGAGCAGCCAGGATTCTTTTTAGTAGTGATGTGGTGGCTCCTTGTTCTCCAGATACTCTCGCAGATCTGGAGAGAAAACACCCTGCCCCAGCGGATGGCCTTACTTTTCCCGACCCCCCTGATCCGCATTCACACCCTCACCATTACAGGTCGAGAAGTGATCACAGCCGTTTGCTCTTTCCGGAGCGGCTCTGCTGGCGGCCTCAATGGTCTAAGTCCTCAGCACCTAAAGGACCTTACCTGTTCAGGCGCCGGGGAAGCTGGTGAGTTGCTCTTGAAGGAGCTTACGGCTCTGATTAACCTAATGCTCTCTGGCAAGGTGAACGAAACCGTCATCGACGTCTTGTACGGGGCTAATTTATGTGCCCTGCGTAAGAGGGATGGCGGTATTCGTCCCATTGCCGTGGGAACTACCTACCGTCGTATGGCAGCCAAGATTTGTTGCAAATTTTATGGTGAGGTGGTTTCGGAAAAATTTCAGCCCCTACAGCTTGGTTACGGCTCCAAAGGGGGCTGTGAGGCTGCCGTACACGCGTTGTCGACCTATCTAAATTCTGGCAAAGGAGAGGCTATCCTTAAGGTTGACATAAAAAATGCATTTAATTCGGTTAATAGGGATACCTTGCTGGCAGAAACTAAAAAAGAAATACCTCAAATCTATAGTTTTCTTTGGCAATGTTATAGACAACCATCTAAATTACTCTTTCGGGACAACCTTTTGGAATCCGCTGTTGGCTGTCAACAAGGTGACCCCCTCGGGCCAGTGATCTTTAGCTTAGCTATACACCCAATCATTCGAAAACTAAATTCCAAATTTAATGTGTGGTACCTCGATGATGGAACCTTGGGAGGCGATGTAGACACCGTTTTAAATGATTTACAATTTTTAAAAAACCAACTCTGTTCTATAGGACTAGATCTCAACTTCTCTAAATGTGAATTATTCCTCTCTGACAGTACTGACAGACATCTGACTCTTCCAAAATTTAATGCAATAGCCCCAGATCAAAATTATTGATAAAAGTTCTCTTCGTCTCCTTGGGTCCCCAATCTTTGAGGATTCCTTTCCCAGTTTTGTGGAGAAAAAAATACAAAATTTTAGTGACGTTTCGGAAAGATTACTCCAAATTAACATGCATTCGGCCATTACCCTAATTCGTTATTGTTGTTTCGGCCCTAAATTAATATATTTCCTTCGTGCTTCCCACTTATGGAAGCACTTTCACCTTTTGGAAAAAATGGACAAAATTATTCGGCATACACTTACTTTAATTTTAAATATGACCTTGGACGATCGAGCTTGGGATCAAGTTACTCTTCCCATCCGTATGGGAGGCCTCGGCGTCCGCAAAATTACCAGTATTAGTTTACCGGCATTCATATCTTCGGTTCACAGCACTGATAAATTAATCAGGAATATTCTAACTTCCACACTGATTCCTTTTGAAGTGCCGTGCTTCACCGAGGCTATGGATGCCTGGAGACTCGCTTGCTCGAATACAAATCCACCTGACAACCCAACCTCTCAGAGACGGTGGGACGAACCGCTCTGCAAAGTAGTCCAGAAAAATCTAATCCTTACTTCTACTACTACTGCAGAGCGTGCGCGCCTCCTGGCTGTGGGAAATTGGGAGTCAGGTCTTTGACTTCACGCACTGCCGTCGTCGAATATTGGCACCTTATTCGACGATACTACTTTCCGCCTAGCTGTTGCCCTACGCCTAGGTGCTCCTTGCTGTTCTCCTCATCGCTGCCACTGTGGTGAAGTTGTCAACAGCCTTGGTCACCACGGCCTGTCATGCAGTCGAAGCGCGGGACGGATAGCACGGCACGCGAATATTAACGACATCATCCGACGAGCCCTTGTCACCGTCGGCGTTCCAGCTGTTTTGGAACCTCATGGCCTGGCACGCGACGATGGTAAGAGACCGGACGGTTTGTCTTTATTTCCCTGGAAGATGGGTAGGCCTTTAGTGTGGGACGCTACCTGTGTCGACACTCTTGCACCATCCCATCTTCCTAGCTCTTCGTGCTGTGCTGGTGCTGCCGCTGCTGCTGCGGAGAACCTCAAGCGGCGGAAATATAACAACCTCGTCGGTAGTTATATTTTTGAGCCGTTTGGGGTTGAAACTCTTGGGCCGTGGGGTCCGAGTGCTCATAAGCTGTTCAAAGAACTATCCAAACGCTTAGTAGACACTTCACGTGACCCAAGGGATGGCTTTTACCTCGGTCAGAGATTAAGCATTGCCATACAACGTGGCAATGCCGCCAGCCTTTTGGGTACACTTCCAGTTTAACAAATTGATAATAAAATAAAGTTAATGTTAGATTTTACGATCATTTTTATTTTTTAAATCAAATGTTTGTTACAGAAATTTTATCCTGAATAATAATCCTATCGATTAGTAAAATAAAATAGCGAGTGTTTGTTTTTTTTTAAATTTATTTGGTTCGAGTCCCGGGCGAGGCAAGCGAATTTAAAAAAAAATTTGAATGCAGATTGTTTCTTTTTAAAAATAAAGGAATATCTCCTTTAAGTACAATGAGCCAACTTTAGGAAAACTAAGGTAGTTTCTCTCCAGGGCCCGACTTATTTTTCCACGCTGTATATAAAGAAAGTGCCCAAAATTTAAGTTGCTTTTTACTCACGTATCGTAACCTGTGCTCCAACTGTTTCGAAAAGAAGGAAAATATCTGACGCGAACCGATTGTGTTGGTTCTTGATCACAAGATTTCCTGCAATCGATGCTACCTAAAACATAAGATTGTGATGATCTAGTATGCAATGCAATTCTACAAGTTTAAACCAGATAAATAAGAGCTGTATTAACACTCTACTCACATTTCTTATGGGAATATGAGCAATATTAAGAAAATGATCGTAAATCTTTTGCAGATATCCAAAATATTCTTCTTTAGATACAGTTTTCATTATTTCTAGAAACTCAGTGAGAGTCGTCCCAGCGTTTACTATTAAGTTCTGATCCATTGTGTATCCTTTAAGCTCTTTGACCCCACTTATGTCTATAAGGACTTTAGGATACTCGTCGATGGGATACACACCTGTAAAATATGATTTTTTATTAACCTCAAACCGTTAATTTTTAAGTTCTATTACACTAACTGAATTCATAAGCAGTAAGTTCTTACTATACTCGATAAGCCTTTAAATATGAGCAAACAGTCAATCATCGACCAACCTCTGGCAGTATTCCCATTAACAAGCATATAGGAATCTTCGCCTCTTCTATCCAAAATTGAAAAAATGTCTCTGACTTCTTTTACTCGATACCAGAACCGGTTATCTTTCAGTTTGATTTCAATAATGTTGCCTTTCTCTATTTGTTGTTTATCTACAATACACCACTCACTATCTTCACAGTTACTTATACCACAAACTTCACCAGTTTTCTTGCATATTTGAAGATCTTCAATATCTTGTATTTTGATTTGTCTAGGAGCGTCTATGGCAAACTTTTTGAACGCTTCAAGGATTGGTCTATAGCCCGTGCAGCGGCAAACATTGCTAGCTAAGGACTTTTCGATTTCTAGCATTGTGATGTTAGGATTGGTTTGAAGCAGGCTGCAAATTAACAACAAATACTCGTACATATAGTGAATTAGTGTGTTTGATTTTTAAAGTGAATTTCTGGAAGATACGCAAAAGCACAGTAAATGTACTGATCCGATTCAAATCCTGCTATTTGTTTTAGCTGTTATTTTTGCCAATATTGGTAAATTATTAAACAAATGCAATAGCTCATTGCATTTTCATTATTTCCGTCTCTTTTTCTGCACTACCTTTGTATGCACGTGAGCAATACAAAAACACGCATTGTGCGTATCGTAGCAACATATTATTTCAATTGCCTCGCTTAAATCAGGTACAGATACCGGCACGGATCTTGAGCGCTGACTTCTACATTTCTACTTACGCAGAAGCACGCAGAAGTGAAATATCGGGTCTCTTTAGTGGTATGAAAAGAGATACGGGGCGGGGAGTGCAATTCTTGTACAGTGATTGGCTCGCCGATGTGTACGATGTGCAAAGCGATCCCAGCTTTTTCGCCGAGCGCTCAAGATTCGTGCCGCTATCTATACTACGAGCTTAGGTAAATTCATACAATATTATCGGATATTGTTTCCTATCCAAAACATAAACTCTACCGAATAATTCAAAATCATCCACTATCTTACGTATCTAAACTTAACGTTGCTGCTATTCGTGAACAAATGATAAATATAGACTTCAGTCAAATAACTGATATTGACGATCCTAATAAAGCCATGGATAAGTTCGTAGTAATGTTACAAGATGTTATAACCGCCAACACCACGATTGTAAAAATCCCCCATAAAAAACGCATCATTCGACCCTGGATCACTCAGGGATTACTTAGATGTATACAGAATAGAGATCGCCTCCACAAAGACTCGCAAAGTTCACCTGAAAATGAAACCTTAAAACTAACTTACACCCGTTATCGAAACCATTGTAACAATTTACTGAAACGACTTAAAAGACAACACGAAAAAAGTGAACTAGACAAAAACTGTAGTAACAATAAAAAACTCTGGGAAGTCATAAGATCTATAACAAACACAAACAAAACAAAATCAGCTGCTACCAACCTTCTTGGTGATTGCCCACAAACATCTGTCAATCAGGCTAATGATTATTTTGCTGACGTTGGAAGTTCTCTGGCAAACAGGCTTCTAAACTGCCCGACAATAGCTAAAAATACCTTAGATCTTCCAGTCTCAAGCCAAACCACTAACAACTCGTTTGTATTACTAGACACCAATGAGGGCGAGATCTCGTCACTTATAAATGGCTTAAAATGTAATAGCGCAGTCGGTCATGATAAAATATCTAGCAGCATACTAAAAGCCATAAAAGATATTATTGTCCCACCCCTTACTCATCTATTCAATGTTTGCCTTAATCGAGGAGTTTTTCCCGATGTCCTTAAAAAGGCTATCATTGTCCCTATATTCAAGGCGGGTGATAAACTTCGTGTAAGCAACTACAGGCCAATTGCCATACTACCAGCTATTTCTAAGATTCTGGAGAGAGTTATCAATTGTAGACTCGTTAGGTATCTCGAAAGCAACAGTTTGATTTCTTCTGGACAATTTGGTTTTCGGTCTGGAAAATCGACTGAGGATGCGGTGCATAAACTTTCTGACCATATTATTAAGACTCTAGATGATGGAAATAAAGCACTCGCCATCTTCCTTGACCTTAGTAAGGCATTTGACACGGTATCAATTCCGCGTCTTCTAGCTAAGTTGGAAAGCCTGGGTGTAAGAGGTTTACAGCTTAAATTGTTTCAAGATTACCTAAGCAATCGTAAACAATGTCTAAAAGTAGACACCTACATTAGCACTGAGCAATCTGTCTCTTTTGGTGTCCCGCAAGGCTCGGTGCTGGGACCAACGCTCTTCTTAGTGTATCTAAATGAGCTGTGCGGGATGAAATTAGAGCGAGGTGTCATTATTTCCTACGCTGACGACACTGTGTTGCTGTTTTCTGCTGACACTTGGGTAAACACTTTTATGCTGGCTCAAAATGGCTTCAATAAGGTCTCCAACTGATTAAAACAAAATGTCCTCACTCTAAACTCAGATAAAACTTTTTACATGCCATTTTATTTACGAAATTCTAATGCACCCGTCCCTGAACTTACGTTAAAGTCACATTCCAATCATGTCGCCTCCTCAAATGACACTACTTGCAATTGCCCCTGTTTAATTAGAAGATCTGAAGCTAAATACTTAGGTCTTATACTCGACTCATCGCTGAACTTCAGTGCGCACATTTCTATGCTTCAATCCAGACTTAGAAAATTGATTTATATTTTCAAGAACTTGCGACACGTAGCAGATATTTCAATCCTAAAAAAAGTTTATAGGGCACTTTGTGAATCGCTGTTAACTTATTGCATTTCTAGTTGGGGTGGAGCTTCCAAAACCACTCTACTTCCTCTTGAAATAGCACAACGAGCAATTTTAAAGGTTAGCTCCTTCCGACCCATTGATTACCCTACACATCTTCTGTATAAGTCCTGGAGCTTACCCACTGTTCGTCAACTTTACATATTGACTGTGATCCTCAAACAACACTCTCTTACCCCTTTGGACACGAATAATCTACTTAAACGGCGTCGTAATGCTGTAGTACCCCGGTCCCGTCAATTTAAACATTCATTCACACATAGGTTTTTCTGTTTCAATGGTCCTTTCCTCTACAACAAACTTAACACAACTCTTAATTTCTACACACTAAACAAACAAGGATGCAAAATCAAACTATTAGACTTTCTACTCACATGTGATTACCAAACTACTGAAGACCTTCTTAAAACGTTAAGATAAAATTACACCACAAACACACGAAGAACATGCACACATCACACAATTTTGATTGCAAATTAATTATTTAGTTGTGTTAAATTATGTAGATGTTACACGCAAATACTGTTATATTGTTAATTTCTTTTCTGGGAAGAGAACTGCGTCCTGAAATACAGGCTCGGCCTAGCTCAGGCGCAGTTGCACAATTTTATTTCTTTTGCATTTGTTTTAAGTCACCTTCTACTTATTGTTCGTACAATATTTTTATGGAGAAATAAATTATTATTATTATTATTTCCTTTATTTTTTCAATATGCATATAAGTTACATTTTTAAATATTTTTTTAAAATAAAACTCATAAAAAAAAAACATTTAAAAATATAAAAAATAGTAGCCCACCGGCATCGGGAACAGGGTCCAAGCTACCGGTGGTCAGGGCTCCTGAGAGAGAAATCTCCGAACAATACGCGCCGTGTCCAGAAGTACTGCCTTCTGAATCAAGCCCTTGATCCAACTGCCTAACGAGAGCCTCCTCAGATGTTGGTCGAGGCTCTTGGCAATTAAGCCATTGGCCGTCACGACTATCGGCACAATGACTGCTGTGTCCACTTCCCACATGTCGACAACCTCGCGAGCCAAGTCAAGATATTTGGTTTGTTTATCCTTCTCAGCTTTCACAAGGTTCTCGTCATGAGGGACCGCTATATCAACAATCATTGTGCGACGCTCCAGTCGATCTATCACCACTATGTCAGGCTTATTGGCAACAATAGTCCTGTCAGTGATGATAGATCGATCCCAATACAACGTAATGATGCCATTCTCGAGAACTGGGTCAGGCACATACCTATAGTACGGTACTTCTGATTCAACAAGATTGTATTTAAGAGCAAGTTGCTGGTGGATAATCCTGGCTACGAGGTTGTGTCTATGCAAATAGTCTCCGTTAGCCAGACGAGAACACCCTGAAATAATGTGTCGGATTGATTCCCCGGGCCGGTGGCATGCCCGACAGATGTCAACCGTACCGTCCTTCACAATGTATTTCCGGTAGTTATTCGTCATCATAACTTCGTCCATTATCGCACAGACAAAACCTTCGGTTTCCCCGAAGAGATCACCAAAACGCAGCCAGGATACGGACGCTAAAAGATCTACATCGGGTCCATGTAAGGCCCGGTAAAAACGCCCGTGGAGCTCCTTGTTCTGCCATACTTCCTTGCGTTCATTAGTGTCCAGTACTACAGGCTTGCGCCAGTTCTCGTTAGCCAAGGAGAGCGGGGTGAGGCCCTTGTCCACCACTACCACATCTCGGTGCATCCCCACGTCAGTTTTAAGGAAGTATTCCCTGAGACTGCATACCTCACGGTTGTGCAGGGTCTTAGCATTTAAGAAACCACGACCCCCGCACTTCCGCGGGATATACAGCCTCATCACCGATGACCGTGGGTGATGCATCCGGTTTGCGGTAAGCAGTGTCCGGACCCTCCTATCCAGGGCGTCTAGTTCTGTCTGAGTCCATTTGAGTATGCCGAAAGAGTACATCAGCACCGGCATGACCCAACCGTTGAAAGCGCGCACCTTGTTCCCGCCTGATAAAAGACTATTTAGTACCTTATTCAGGCGGCAAAAGAAGTGCTCCTTCAACGATTGTTTCACGTCAGCAGTATTGATGCCTAACGCTTCCGACATACCCAAATACTTGTAAGTTTCAGTTGAGCAGAGGGATCTAAGGTATATGGAATCCGAGAGTTGGGTACCCACGGATTCCATAATCTCCCCTCGCTTTACATGCATGACTGCGCATTTGTCCACACCAAATTCCATCCTGATGGCACTACTGAAGGTTTCAGTTACCTTCAGTAGCTCCATCAGTTGCAAGTTGTTGGGGGCAAAGAGTTTCAGATCGTCCATGTAAAGAAGGTGAGATATGACCTGACCACCTCTTCTCAACCGGTAGCCTAAGCCTGAACCCTCCAGCAGTGTGCTGAGAGGGTTCAAGGCTAGGCAAAACCACAGTGGACTCAGACTGTCGCCTTGGAATATGCCACGCTCGATCCTTATCGGTTCGCTGTTCTCCAAAATTTGTCGACATCCTGGATAATGAAGGACTGTCCTCCACTGCCCCATACACGACATCAGGAAGGTGCGCAGAGTTGCGTCAATTTTATACAGCTCCAGCACCCTCATGAGCCATGTATGCGGCACTGAATCATAGGCCTTCTTATAATCTATCCAACATGTCGACAGATCTCTTCGAGAACGACGAACCTGTTGGCTAATGGCAACATCAATGAGGAGCAGCTCCTTAGTACCGCGGGACCCGTTCCTACATCCATTCTGAGAGGCAGAAATGATAGAATTTGTCTCAATGTGAGTATTAATTTTGGCTCTCAGTATGGATGTAAGAACTTTATAGACCGTTGGTAAACATGTAATCGGTCTATAATTTTTAGGTTCCGCAGTACTACCTGATTTATGGAGCAGGTGGGTTATTCCCGTTGTAAAAAACTGGGGCAGCGATCCTGACTCTAGGGCAGACTGGAATTGAGATGCCAAACGAGTGTGCGACCTTTGAAACCATTTAAGCCAGAAGTTGTGCAGCCCGTCCGGCCCTGGAGATTTCCAGTTGGGCAACGGACGAACTGCACGAGCTACATCTAGGGGGCTGATGGTAATTGCCCCCATTTCTGGTATAAGATCGCACGCACGCTCGACCTCCCGAGTCCAGTCACCCTCGGTGTGACTGATAGGCACTGACCAGATGTTGCGCCAGAATGAACACATCGTGTCATCATCTGGTAAGCGTGTATCAGTCACACTATGGTCCGGTCGCTCCCAAGCCCTATAAACCCACCTTTCGTTGCTTTGGAACGTGCGATTCTGAGTGTACCGCTCGACTCGCCGCTTATACCGACGAATACGGTTTGCCCATGCATAGATCTTCTGCTTCAGGAAGTCGATACGCTCTGTGACGCGGGACAAATAATCTCGAGGACTAATATCAGTCCCTGAAAACGCCCGCCTCACAAAGCGCATCACCCTAGGGCGAGTGTTGCCCTCCCTGAAGCAGATAAGCTTGCCGATGAGTGCTCTAGCCTCACCGATACGACGCTCGATCCTGCACTGCCAAGCAGGTACAGCTGGTCGTGTAGCTTGATCACTATTCGGAAATTTAACGTGAGCTACACGACACGCCGCTGCAGCCGCACAGTATAAGATCGAGTGAGTATCGGCAAGGTCTTTGCTGCTATCAAAACAATTTGATAGCTGCGAATCTAGAGCACACACCAGCGCCTTATTTTTTTTATGCATGGGCAAACGAGGTAGACGAGGTCTAAGCTCAGGCGGTGTGGAGCGGTACTCTCGGAATGCATCCTCCAAAGCGCTCCTCAAACGTGCATTGCACTGGGTACTCACGGATATAGCCCCGTCATCATCATCCTCACCGACGTGGTCGGGTCGCGGTGATACACTGGGTTGCAGTTGCACCGCGGCCGGTGGTGATACAGGTGAGACACGGCTATTCCATGATTCTAGGCGCAGTCTATCAAGTACGGCATCATCCAACATACGGTTACGCTGGATGACCCGCACCTGATCCGATAAACGTTGGGCCGAAACGTATAACGTACTTATTATTATTATTATTAATTAAACGTGTTGCTATAGTTTCACAGTTACTCACTTGTGTAGGTATTTATAGTATGTCTAACCATATTTTAATTAATCTGTTATCTGCCGCATAACAAATAAAAGAATATTTAAGTCACATCATTATGTTTGCCAACAAGTAAGTTTAATAATAATTGTAGGTACCTGGATAATATAATTCTATTACAATAGCACTAACGACAAAAAATAACGTTGAAATTGTTTCACTTCAAGAAAGATAAGATATTTTTTCATTATGTGTTTATAATCTGACACAACGTTTTTATATGAATTCGAAGCAGTAGATTCTTTACGGGGTTGATTTTGAGTCGTTTGATTATATGGAAACAAAAGCATTAGAAAAACTTAAACCTCGAGTAATCTTGTCTATTGAAAATGTATTGGGTTGCGAGAAAGAGCTGCCAATGAAATTAAAATAGAACATGTCCACAGTCACACACAGTACAGGTCATCAAGTTAGCACAAGGCTCCTAGAATTTAACACCGCTAAATTCGGAAACAGCTTTGAAGCATTTTCAATGACATCTCAGAATCAGTTTATTTTCATTATTTTATAAGTTGTTTTTTTTTTTTATTATTTGCATTCTCGAACTCAACAATGGCATTTCGTTGGGAGCAGGTCGCCATACCAATGGAACACCTTTATTGCCAACAGACTAAAAAATATGATTACAAAATACGTAAATACAAAAAAGTTGATTGTAAATCTTTTTAGATTCAAAACAACGTGCCAACACCATTTGCATTGAAAGTAGTGACAACACAATATTTAAAATTATTCAAATACACTTTTATTATAATTCATTTTGTTTTCAGCCTTACTTAGGTCTTTAACATAATTGAAAAAACCTTACAAAATTATTTAGTCATCATTCATAATGAAGCCTTTTCTAGTTACTGAATAAATCCATCAACTATTGTTTAACCATTGTTATTTATCTTTCTTACCTATACATCGACATAACCCAAGCAGGCGAACAATATCCACACTGAGAACCATTTTCACCAGCTAGTGTTGTCTGCAGCTCATGGTAACCTTTCTTCCTGTTGCCCAAACCCTCGATGGTGGTGATCTCCAAACCATGACATGCTGTTACTGGTTTCATGCACTGGTAGTTGAAAAAATATTTAAATATAGAATAGGAACATTCAAAGAGAAAAATAATTTTGGTATAGGACTAAACAATCATTATTATTGTCAATTATTTAATTTTCAACGGACACTGTTTGAGTGAGCAAAAACATACCAGAAACAGCTACTCCTTTAGCTGAACTTCTGTATGGAAATACACTAACAAAAGGAAAAAAGACAAGAATTTTAGGCATTATATTGAGGAACAAGTGAATTCCGTTAAATCAATATTTTATATTAAATAAGTCTTGGGTCTTGACTTTACAAAATGTTCCTATAAATTTTAAAATGGAGTTTTGAGACTGAATTACTAACGGAGTTGATAGCATATGGCTTGCCATTGCCACGACGCACGCTGACGATGCAGGCACCACAGCCGCCTTCACGACACATGTACTTGGTGCCATGCAGCCCGATGTACAACCTTATATAGTCCACCAGCATTACGTCTGAGCTCACGTCGCATCCCACTGGTGAACAGGAATATGATACACGAGTATTTAGATACTTAACGATATTAATTTGTATTTGAATTACTTTTTTAAGACACTTTCCAGATATCTAATTGTGTGACTGTTTTTTTTTTTATTTTCTCTTCCATATTAAAACACGTTTTTCTTCTAAATTTGGGATAACCTTTTTTCTGATGTGGTGGTTTTTGAAATCCTCTTATTGTCTTCGCCCGCTCTTTGGCGGAGCATAAGGGCGTTTCAGACGATTACTGATTAAAACCATATCTATGTTCCTTATTTGCCCTTTGCGTTCCAGGAGAAAGGATTTCTCTTTTAAAAGTCAACCCATGGCCCCAGTGGGCTTCGGCCCTGCTGGGTCCCTACGTTTTGCTAACATCTCTTTTGAGGTGTGCGTGGAACACTACGCGCCGTCGATCACTCGAGCTGGGTTGAGCCAAATTTGGGCAGTAAGTTGAGAATTATCTAGTAACGACACTGTGCATTACAGTACACAAAAGTTATAACCCATTAATTAACAATGGCATTATATGTATTAAAACTTCATTTTTTTTTCTGCACACCAACAAACAAATAATACTATTTTTTAATGATATAAGCATAGTTTAAAATGACGAAAAAATAATTGTCGTGTAAAAGTGTTTTTTTTTTAAACCTATTTCCAAAATAAATAATAATATAATTTATGATTCATAGATAAAATTAATAATTACCGCAATATTCCACTCCATTAACTTTAAATTTTACAACGCTCATGACTGAGTCGACTGAATTCAACGGCTAGTTATTCTATAATAACAACAATACTGACGCATTAATTATTAACATCAGTAAATTACTTTACTGCTCTTACAAAAAACATCCGATAAGCCCTAATCAAAGAAATTAAAAACAGTTTTATCGTGACGCAAATATTGAACTAGTTTGCCAATTGACGTAATTGTAGGTTCATGAAATATGTATACCTTTAAAAACCCCAAATTTCAAAGTTAATTATGTTAACAAGAAAATTATATTTTCACTAGCTTTTACCCGCGACTTCGTCTGCGTCAAGTTAGTGAAAATGCACAAACGTAATTAATAATTCTGTGCTTGTGTGCTTTCATGTCGAAAACATCGAATTCATTCCAGAGAAATTAATTCCAGTAAGTATATTATGTCAGTCCGACTACAAGACCAGACTTCGAAACCTATCCTCTTGCAGCGGGGCGTGAGGCAGGGAGACGTAATTTCTCCGAAACTGTTCACGGCAGCAATGGAGGATGTCTTCAAGGTCCTGGAGTGGAGAGGGCTAGGCATTAATATCAATGGCGAGTACATCACTCACCTTCGGTTTGCCGACGACATAGTAGTCATGGCTGAGACTACGGAGGAGCTCAGTACAATGCTTGGTGAGGTCACCAAGCTCTACTGAGGTCAGTAGAGCTTCCGAAAGAGTGGGACTTAAAATGAACATGGATAAAACCAAAGTCATGGTAAACAGCCATGTAGCACCCACTCCTATTAAGATCGGGGACTCTACACTCGAAGTTGTGGACGACTACGTTTACCTGGAACAGACGGTCCAGTTGGGAAGGTCTAACTTCGAGAAAGAGATCAATCGTCGAATCCGACTTGGCTGGGCAGCGTTCGGGAAGCTGCGCGGTATGTTCTCGTCCAATATACCACAGTGTCTCAAGACGAAAGTCTATGACCAGTGCGTGTTGCCAGTGATGACATATGGCTCTGAAACGTGGTCGCTTACAATGGGCCTCATCAGAAGACTCAAAGTCACCCAAAGGGCAATGGAAAGGGCTATGCTCAGAGTTTCCTTGCGTGATCGAATCAGGAATGAGGATATCCGCAGGAGAACCAAGGTCGACATAGCAAGAAGAATCGCCAAACTTAAGTGGCAATGGGCAGGGCACATTGCTCGCAGAACGGATGGCCGTTGGGGCCGAAAGGTTCTGGAATGGCGACCACGTACCGGAAGACGTAGCGTTGGAAGGCCTCCTACAAGGTGGACCGATGACCTGGTAACGGTTGCGGGAGTACGATGGATTCGAGACGCACAGGACCGTTCATTGTGGCGGCACTTGGGGGAGGCCTATGTCCAGCAGTGGACGTCTTTCGGCTGAAATGATGATGATGATGATGATGAAGTATATTATATAAAAATGTATTTGTCATCTCTAGATATATAATTTATTTTATTTATTTGGCTCACCAATAATAGAATAGGCACTCGTAAATGATATACATCAAATAAACTTATGAACGTCAATACACATAAAGAGACATGTTGAGGTCGCAGTTGTTGATGTGCTGAGGTTCTGCCTACCCCTAAAAGGAAAAGGTGTTAGTTTAAGTTTGTTTTTGGGTTTTGCTAGTCTGTACGGATCTTGTTCTGAGGTCGATACCTACAGTTTTTAGTGTCTTCAACTTTTACTTTTAGGAAGAAAGTCATCTAATACCTTCTCCCCCTCTGGGTAAAGCGAGAGTTTGTATCAGACTTTTACAGACTGAAACCCACCTGTGCACTGTGTTCCTTTAGTTACCCTTAGCTTAGATTTTTCGAAAGAATTACCTCCCTTAAGAATTTGCTTCGAAGATATTTCTCTGCAGAGTTTTAGCCGGGTCCCGTTATGCAACTTTGGCGGAGGTGAATTTCGAAGGAGCATAATTGGCTTCAGCCGATCTTCGGCTGGATAACGTGCACTGATAACTGTAGGGTAACTGCTGCTAGCAATTATTAAAACACTACAGAGTAACTTACAACGTCATCGTGCTCGACAACTGTACTTGACAACTATACTATAAAGAATTTGTGGAAAAATTGTTGCAGTTTGATGTTGCATTACATCATGCCGAATTTGAAACAGAAACCTCTCGAAACACCCTACTACCCCCTCATTAATCCGTGTTTGCGTAATACTGATACTTCAAATATTTACTTTATTAATTTGCAGTACACCGCAGACTACTCCCCTTTTTCTATTTCAAGTTCTTACAGTCTATCCTAAGGTGGTCTGGTAGATGCTGACAGCGACGTCAGTGATAAGATCGCTTTTGTACCCATAGAATTCTATTCTATGCTATTCTATTCTATGCTATTCTATTCTATTCTATTCTATTCTATTCTATTCTATTCTATTCTATTCTATTCTATTCTATTCTATTCTATTCTATTCTATTCTATTCTATCCTATCCTATCCTATTCTATTCTAATATCTTATCTTATATAAATATCTTATACTTAAATAATATCCTTTTCTTTATTTTATTTAGAAACATTGTTTGTTGTGTATGGATGACCCAATGTTACTTTTTCTTTGTTTTTTTTTTTTTAATAATATTTGTGTCTTTATAAAAACAAATAATAGAATTCTGATCTGAAACTGGTTAATAACAAATACAAAGCACACGCAAGAAACAAAGTACTTTATTAAAAACTTAACTTATCCACTACATAAAAGGATAAACAATAAAAATTATAATTTTATTTGAATTTTGGCAAGCTTGGTAAGTTAAGAGCGCCTAATTGATACATCGCACTTATGTGATTATGACATGGTTACAAGATGTGTTTTAGATATTTTGGAAACACAATTATTTGTAGCTGTCTAGTATCTAGATAATAGTCACAAAACAACTGTGTTTGTTATTATTGTTACCCGTTTGTTCCCTAGAAGTATCCAGAAATAGTGAACTACTAGATAGTTTATCGTATATAATTATTTATTTATTTATTTAAACTTCATGTACAGTAGTGGTACATAGGCGGACTTAATGCAACAAGGCATTCTCTACCAGTCAACCTTTGGGTTAAAAAGACAACACTGTAGTAGGCTTGCACAATAAACAAATAACAGATAATTCAAAAAGAAAAAATAAAATAAAAATAAATTATTTATAATAATAAAATACATATATATGCAAAAAAAAATAATAATAATAAATAAAAAAAAAACGAAAATAAATTATGTTAATTAGTAATATTAATCCAGTAAAAACCTCTGAAAATTAGCTATTCCGTACAAATACGTGAACTTTGGCCCTCATAATGTATTTATAAAAAGAACACGTATTTTCTGTAACTAATTTTATGAAATATTCAAGTGAGGGACGGTTGTTACCGAATGCCAACCGAGCAATCAGGCGTTATTTGTTTTTTTTGAAACATTGCATTGGAAAGCGATGCATGAAACGACAAGCTTTTAAACGATGCTCATGTTGACGGTAGATTGATCGAGAAGGGTTCTCTTAAGAACATAGAGTAACTTTTTTTATGGCGTATTCTTTCCAAAGAGCTTCATAATATGCAGCCTAGACATTCTGACTAACTTGTGATAATTTTACGGTTAATGAAACTTAAAATCAGCAGTACTCGTCGATATCAGTAAATAGTCGGTAAATAGTTTTTTTCGACGGTGAAAGGTCCATCTGTGAAAAAATGACAATAGCCATTAACCTTTTAACCACCTACCAGTGTATCACATTCACATTACAAAAAAGAGGTTATATAAAAATTAACCTATCACGCATGTTACTAAAAGAATTATGAGTATACATGTCGATGGATAGAGAGGGAGAGGGAGATCAAAGAAAAGATGGATGGATTGTGTGAGAAGTGATAGGAGTTAGTAATAGCATGACGGGTGACAGGACAGATTGGAAGAAAAAAACGTGTTGCACCGACCCCAAATAAAACGGGAAAAGGGCAGGAAGATGATAAAAATAAACCTATCAATAGGTAAATGAGATGTTTACAATAGTAAAAAATATTTCTAAATATTATTAAAAAAAAAAAAAAAAAATTGCAAACACAAAGCAAAAAAAAAATTTCATCAAATAGATTTGAGAATTATTTAAAACATTTCAAAACAGCGTTTTATCAGAAATTTATTAGTGGTTAATGTTATTCGAGAATTAATCAGTTCTTTTTCTAAATAACTAGCTTCTGTCGGTGGCATTGCCCATGCGAAAATGCATAATGATCCCAATGGAACAAAATCCCGGGCAAAAAGTACGTGCCATTTCAGGACACACATCACAGTCTAATTTATAGACATTAGACGGTGTCTCATGTGCCTTTCTTCTAAATCCGTTAGAGCTTAAAGGATTAATATTCCTATTGTAAGTTTGTAATATTAGTGTGATATGTGAAGCATCTCTTATTTATACTATAATAACTATAACAATTATGTAACCTTTTTTATATTTGTACGCCCCTGTGGTAGAACGTGCTGAGACTAAATGTTTTAAACATAAGACCATGTAATGTAACCTACCATGTTCTGACAAATAAATGATTATGAAGCCTATTTACCTTCAGCAAACCACTGTGTCTAAGGAATTCCTGAGTCTAGTCTAGCTGCTGTGACAGCTTCCCGCATTGCGAAAACACCAACCACAGCCATGCATATTGGAGGCTCAGCAATACCTGTTGAGAAAGGTTGAAATATTGGAATGTTTGTTTTTCCAAATTTTATCCAAATCTGTTCAGCTGTTAGAGCGTGTAGGAGTAATAAACGTACGCACACATACAAACAAACTTTCCCTTTTAAAATAATTGTGTGATGTGATTTCATCGAAGTAAATTACAAAATTAAAATCACTTTGGAATCAAAATAAAACCAAATCTAGATTTCGAGTTATTTTACAAAACGAAACCAACCACCACGAAAGAAAAGAAAATTAACTATTAGATTTAAATGAAATTAACATGAAACAACATAAATTAAGGGGAATAAAAGGCCCATAATGGAGCCCAATGATAAGAGCAACCCAAGGAAATAAATTACTACAGCTATCATAGACAATGAACCAATTACCATTTATATACAATCGCGATGCTAATGCTCTAAATAAATTGGCAAAAATCGCAATTATTACGCGTTAAGTAAGTTGTAGATTGCCAAGCCATATTCCTTTCGAATTATTTAGGCTAATATGTTTGATCAAATCTACCAAGATTGTACAAAAAAGTATTTTTATTTTACTAACATTAATATAGTAACTTTGGTGCTAATCAATTGGGAATATGCATACAATTTGTATATTTGCTAAATTAAATACTTGTTAGCTCTGGTAACAAATATGAATAAAAAATATTAAAATATCTTCATCAACAACGAAGTTATTAATAAAGATTCTAACAAGAAAGAGACAGATACATTTAAAATTTTAATATCTCGTTTGCTGTTCTACCAATTTTGATAATAATATTGTCTTCACAATTAGAATTCAATTTTTATACATTTATTGATAAACCGGTTAGATGACAAATATTTTTTCCATGCATGTTCCCAACTAGTTTTTGCCCGCAGCTTCTTCCGCGTTCATGAAATATAACCTATATTACTCAGGAATAAAGCAGCTTTATATTGGTGAAATTTTTTTAGCAATCGGACCAGTACTTTCAGAGATTATCTCCTACAAACAAAAAAAACAGAAAAACTAACTTTACCTCTTTATAATATTAGTGTAAATTGAAGTCTACAAAATACTGTCTTGTAGACGTTAATTGATTAACATCTAAGTTTGTATATTTTGGAAATATTACAATTTCTTGATGACCATATTCTGACTCTGCAACGACGACACAAACTTACAATTAGGTCCAAAAACAGAGTCAGCATTGTAGAAATTCTTCTTAAGGTATACTCTCCAGTCCTGAGGAATATCCCTGGCTAAAGCTAATTAACAATTAGCTAAACTACTAAAATTCTGCCAAAATGTTAGTTTTATTTTATAATGATGTCTCAATACTTATTTAAATTAAAGTGGTTTTGATACTATATTGTCCTTTATTCTTAATGCTTTAATTCTTTATTTATTTTATATAGATATTTAGGGAATTCGAATGAAACTAGTGGATTAGTTGATTAATTTCTGTTGCTTCTGAAACTTAATTAAACTCTTCTAACTTTTATTACAATATTAGTGTACAGATGATTTATAACTGTGAAACGAAAAAATTTAATAAATATTTTCTTTATGAGTTACCTGTTGCATAACTTTTAGCTTTATTTTAATTGTAAGATCTTAAATTCATAAAATCAATTTTTGGTTATCAATATGACAAAAAGTTTTTTTTTTATTATTGATTGGTTCAAGTTTGACCACTATCTCACCTGATGGTAGGTGATGACGTGGCTGACGATAAAGCACATTTGCCTAGACATAACCTATTCACTCTTGACTTAAAGACTCCTCGGATGTAGTTATCAGGAAACACAGATTCCGGCAGAGAATTCCACTCCTTGGCTGTACACATAATGAATGTGTTCCCAAAACGCTTTATACATATAGGCGGGATTTCCACCATGTACCGATGGCGCAACGCCGTACGTCTAGTGGTCTGATGATGGAACGGACTTGGTGGAATTAAATTATGCAATTCCAACTCATATTTCCCGATATGTAATCGATAAAAAACCACAGGCAGCACTTGTCGTCGATGCTCAAGCCTTTGGAATTTTGACTCGACAAGTGCATCATTACCGATGATTCTCTTGGCTCGCTTTTCAATCGACTCCAGGGCATCAAGCTGGTATTTGGCAGACCCATCCCAAAGATAAGAGCAGTTTTCCATACACGATCGAACTTGCGCTCGAAGTTCGTCGAATATTCCACTGTATGATTTTTATAAACATCATCATCATCATCATTTCAGCCGAAATAAGTCCACTGCTGGACATAGGCCTCCCCCAAGCGACGCCACAATGACCGATCCTGTGCGTCTCGCATCCACCGCACTCCCGCGACTCTTACCAGGTCGTCGGTCCACCTTGTGGGAGGCCTTCCAACGCTGCGTTTTCCGGTGCGCGGTCGCCATTCTAGAACCTTTCGGCCCCATCAACCGTCCGTTCTACGAGCAATGTGCCCTGCCCACTGCCACTTTAGTTTGGCGATTCTTCGGGCTATGTCGGCGACCCTGGTTCTCCTGCAGATATCTTCATTCTTTATGCGATCACGCAAGGAAACTCCGAGCATAGCCCTTTCCATTGCCCTTTGGGTGACTGTAAGCCTTCTGATGAGGCCTATTGTATGCGACCATGTTTCAGTACCATATGTCACACGCACACGGCAACACGCACTGGTCATAGACTTTCGTCTTGAGACACTATGGTATGTTGGACGAAAAGATACCGCGCGGCTGCCCGAACGCTTTTATAAACATACTTTAAAATTAAAATATTATAAAATAATGCAACCAACCTTATAGGTGAATATATGGCAATCGTCACCTAGAGAATGTAACATGATGTTCCAAATAAGCCTAAGCTGCCTAACTGACTAAGCTGTAGACATCAGACAACTGTGTTTTTTTCTAGTGTCTATGGTTCAGCACAGTTATGCCCGGTTTACAAATGGTCCGACAGATTGCTGTATTTTATCGTGCGTCTATTTGGGCAGAATAAACATGTTTTCTTTTTTTTTTCTTTCAAATATCGGCTCCACTCATATTCACTTTGAGAAACTGTTGCATCGTCACAGTTTTCTTAGCGCGCAATCTTTTCTTTAAAATTGAAATTGTTAGTGTTACCTTTTATTTTTCAAACTTCACGGAACTCATTTCACTGTAAAATTATTTGTATGTATTACTATATATGTAAGTATAAATGTATTTATACTAAAATTTTTAGATTTAACTGAACATGTTTCTTCGTCCAATGTTTGTTATAGCTTATTATAACAAAAAAAAAAAATGGTCAAAGTTTAAATACAAAAAGTAACTAGTGCCACAATCATTTCTAAAAGCAAGTATATATCTGACGAGAACCATTTGTTCTGGTGCTTGATCATAAGGTTCCCTGCAATCGACGCCACCTACAAATACATTAAACATGTCAGAGCTGCAAACCTCTCAGGCTCCTAGCTATTCAAATAACCTCACATCTAAATTACAAAACAGGCCAAATGCAAGGCAAACTTCTGTTGAGAGATTTCCATGTTGTAACTTTTTGTAAGAAAAAATATATAAATTAAGATCATTGAATATTAGGAACTGACTCTACTAATGGAAAAGTATTTAATCTTATATCAAGGTAAATAAATCGTTAGTATTTCAACGATTAAAACCATTTTATAATTGTTTTTGTGACAATATTTTAGTTTATAGTTGTTGATGATATAACAAATAATCCAGGCAAAATCTACAGATTGTTATAGATTTAAAACAATGAATAACTTACAGAGATATATAACTTAAGAAGAATATGTACAACTTTTTGTAAATAATCGTAAATTTTCTGCAGATATCCAAAGTATTGTTTTTTAGCTACAGTTTTCAGAATCTCCAGAAACTCTGTGAGTTTTGTCCCAATCTTCACTATTAAGTTTTGATCGAGTATGTATCCTTTCAGTTCTTTAACCCCACTTATGTCTATGAGAACCCAAGGGGAAAACAAACTTCAATAGGATATTTTCCTACAAACAAACACTTATATTATATTCCATAAAATCCTATTATATTATCTGAAGGTGAAAGTTGACAAATAAATCAAAATAAATGTACACCGTATCATCAACATTTGCTGCTAGAGATTGTACCATTGCCAATCTTTTATTGACTGGAACTATACAGTTTAAATTCTACTTACCTATTTATACCAACTTGTTCTGTATCCCGGTTTTAATTGAAATTGTAAAACTTTTTAAAAGTAGCACAGCATAAATTCGTTTATTAACAACAACACATGTTTACCTTTTGCAGTATTTCCACATACAAGCATATACGAATCATCGCCTTCCCTTTCCAGAATCTTAAATATATCTTTGACTTCTAGAACTCGATCTCACAGTCTGTCGTCTTTTAATTTAATCTCTATAATATCTTCTTTGCTTTCATCTTTATCTATAGAACACCACTCACTATCCTCACAATCAGTTTTGCCACAAGTTCCACAATTTTTCTTGAAGATTTGAAGATATGCTGAAGTTGGATCTGCCTTGGAGAATCTTTAGCAAAACTTTTGAAAGCTTCTAGGATTGGTCTATAGCCAGTACAACGACAGGTCTGGCTTCCTAGTAACATTTCTACTTCAAGCATTGTGATATTTGAATTAGCTTGAAGGAGAGGTTTATTACAACTATATCATTATTATACTGTATTAAACTCTACTCTTTTCTTTTTTTTTTTTAGTAGAAATGAAACATAGGATAAAAATGTTTTAGATAAATGTTTAAAGTAGATACATACATATGTACCTACATTTCTCATCATGTGTACGTATGATGAGATTGTCAATGATCATAGCGTCATGTAGACGCAGTGATCAAGAAGAAATGAAACATAAGATAAAAAACATCTTTAACATTCATAGACGTCGATATCTTTTTCTTGTAATAAATAATAGTTATTACAATTAATCTTTATTCAATACTAATAATTCATTCTTCAAATTAGACTTCTTATTCTTCTTCCTGCTTCATCCCATATTACTTGGGGTCGCGCAACACGTTTTTAACTGACTTCAAAAAAAGGAGGAGGTTATCAAATTGGTTGTGTTTTATTTTTTATGTGTGTTACTTCAGAACTCCATTGTTTTTTTTTTCATTTATTTGTTTCTAAATTTATACAAGTAATAGACCGATTTATGGACCGATTTGCAAGTTTTTTTTTTTCTCTTAGAGGATATGCTTTTTGATTGGTCCCATTTTTTTCTGAACCCAGTTCTGATGATGAAATCCATGAGAAATCGAAGGAATTTCTCAAATATTATAGGCAACCATATAGTAATTTTGGTACTTTCATCGAGAATTTAAGCATTTTCAGTCAAAAAGTAACATTTGATGAAGTGGAACTGATGAAGAAGACCAGAAATGGTCAACGGAACTTCATACTCACATAGATGAAGATAGTTAAGCGACTATGACAATGCAAATAAATAAATGGTTCTGAATAGTTATGTTGAAAATGGTATTATCGAAGTGAACTGATGATGATGGAGCCGGAAGGTAAGCACTGGAACTCAGTAATTAATCAATGTAACCTAGCCGTGTTTGGACTTATTAGAATTGTCATGAGATGCACTATGGCTATAAGGTACTGTCATACTGATCTGATGATGGAGCCGGAAGGTGGAAGATACAGGAACTTCATAATAAAATAATGTAACCTAGCAGTGTTTGTGTTAATTCGAATTGTCATGAGAAATAGGAACTCTGGTTATAAGTGTATCGCAAATAAAAAGTGTGAAATAAAAAACTTTTTACAAAAAAAAATAACCGATAAAACCATTACAAGGATAACTTTAATTTGGGAAGTCGGTGTAGTGGTTTTTTTTAGTGAAGTCGGTATTTTTTTGTCAAAGTTTTTTTTTCTTTTATTCCTCAATTTTTTTTATTGTTAGTAACTTAGGTAAAATGATAAATAAAATGTTATTTTTTGTTTTCAGTTTCCCGAAAGACGCAGTTTTAATAAAGCAATGAATTAATTGCACTGGAAGGCCACCAAATTGGTTCCCTAAAAAAATATAGTACCATATGCTCAATTCACTTTCAACCGGCTTTTCAACCAGCTTTCACTTTCCGGCCTCATCTAGTTTAAAATGACAAAAAAAAATTGACGTGTAAAAGTGTTTTTTTAAACCTACTTACAAAATAAATATCATTTATCATTTAACCAGAAATGCTTTAGCCTCTAAAAAAACGCACTTTTTTAATGGGCGATCCTTAAATTAAGACTAGACGTTATTTTTGTAGAAGTGAGTTAAAGTTTTTTTAGTAACTGAAAGCTTTTTCATGTAATAATTCATAATATAAGTTATTAAACTTTTCAGGATTGTAGAGTACCAGAACACGCACTTGGCCTATTTTTAGTTTTTGATATTGACGTTCTAAAATACCGTATATAATGGTCCAATGCGGGTAGCGGGTAAATAGTTAGAGTTTTTGGGTTTTATGAAAACAAATTTTATTATTCTATTATTAATATATTATTTTCTGGACATATTGATTTTGTTTTTGGGACCCAAAAGACATAGCACAACAAAAAATGATGAGATGACAGCAACCATGCCTAGGGCCCAAGGGTCTGATTCTGAAAAGAAGACTCGGATCTGGTATAAAAGGCAATGAAGGAACAAGAGTGGGTTTTTAGTCAGTAAAAGTCTGATACTATCTCCCACTCTGCCTAAGAGCGAGGGGTTATCCCAACGAAAAAAAAAACCTGTACAGCTTGGAATCGGTGCAACGCATATGAACCATTTTCCAACTTGTGCAACGTAGAAAAATAACCAATATCAAGTGGAAATAAACAAGTGCTAGTCATAAAAACTTGAAAAATGGATTAATTCGCGGGGACTCTGATAATTTTATCCGGGTTTTGAATTGAAACCAAATTTGGCAAAGCTATTATTTTATATAAAAAAAATAACTAGTTAATTATCTTACTGTACCTAGTTAACAAGTAAAATAGAATATTATGTACGTGTTATATTGACGTAATTAGATAACATAAATATTTTTTTGTTTTTTAAACTAGTTTTAATGGGGGTATGCAAAGTAATTGAACATCATTATTAAAACAGTTGTATAACGTTCGTCATTATTCAGTAATTAGAAACTAATTAGGTGGGTACTCTTAATCATAAGAAGGAATAAGTTTTTTATTTTGTTTTCTTATGTGTGTTAGTTAGGAAACCTAAATGGACGTTGCTGATAAAAAATAACTAAAGGTAGTTTGGAGGTATGCAGAATAGAGAGTAAAGTCCCGCAAACCTCCGTTGAAAAGGGAGGATCCTCCGACCAGACAGGATGTTATGTCTGGTGGGCTGCAACTGCCCGATAGATGATTTCGGGTTGTTCTATATGTTCTAATCGCGCGGAGAACTTTGATTGCGCGATGCAGGATTTTCTTATGTGACGCGATAGATGTCTCTACATCACTCCCCTCCGGAGATCGGAGATCGATGGTTCTTGATGCTTCTTGATGCGTGCCAAGCCTGTGGTAAGTTGGTTCCAGTGGGTCGGAACCGATTGCCGCATAGTTCTCGGTGAGTCGGAACTGTCTGCGGTATTGCCCCAGTGAGTCGGGGTGGTGCTATCCCAGTGAGTCGGGATGATGCTGCAGGCTCCAGTGAGTCGGAGTAGTGCTGCTGGCTCCAGTGAGTCGGAGCGGTGCTGTGCGACGTAGTGGCTTGACTGATTGCGTCGACCAGGAGAGGTTCTTCGTTGCTCTTCATATGACTGGCCGAAGGTGCATTGTGCTTCGCCAAGGTCGCTGATGAGGCTGAGGGTGATGACCAGGTATGACCAGGTAGGCATGCTGGTGGTCAGGATACCCTTTTAAAGCCGTGGGTGCTGGCTGTATGGCTCGCTGCTCGAAAGCTTGAGGAAGTGATGATGACGTCACGAGGTAGTAGCTGCACGAAGGCTGCGCTGACGTTCTTTGTCGAGGGTCACCAGTTTGGAGGTAGGTGGAACAGAGAGTAAAGTCCCGCAAACCTCCGTTGAAAAGGGAGTATCCTCCGACCAGACGGGATGTTATGTCTGGTGGGCTGCAACTGCCCGATAGATGATTTCGGGTTGTTCTATATGTTCTAATCGCGCGGAGAACTTTGATTGCGCGATGCAGGATTTTCTTATGTGACGCGATAGATGTCGCTACAGTAGCAAAGCAGTTCGCATTCCTTCTCTAATTGATTAAGATAATAGTGGCGAGGATACGTCACAATCATAGTAGTAGGTCCTCACTTAGTGGCTAAAGCCATAGCATTCTCACCTCGGTTCCTGTACCGGATTTAGGTGAAAGAATCGCCCGGTTGTCACCAGTGTGCCGAACGCCCGGAGGACATGGTGGAGCAGACGGTAGAGGTATGCTTTGTTTGGGTCCACAGTGTCCTCGTGAAGGCGATCGACGGCAGTGACCTCTCGCGGCTGGGCCTAGTTCAGGCCATGGTCTAAAGCGAGAGGGAATGGGAAGCGCTCGCCTCCTTTTGCGAAGCAGTAATGTCAGCGGAGAAGAGGGCTGCAACGGTGAGAGAACGGACATCCTCACACCTCAGCCGTTAACACAGGAGACTCCCCGGGCATCGTAGGTGCGGGCTTGTTGGCGACGAGCAAAGGGTAGCTCGCCGTCCGGTAAGGACCAACTTTAACGTATTGTTCCACGAGCGCGTCAAAGAAATGTCAGCAAAACCGTAGGGGCTCAGAAGGGCCGATGTCTGCTAGAGCCATAGATTTTCTGAAAGTGTTATCAAGACCTTGGAATGCAAAAGGCAACTGAAGGACTCAGGTGAGTCTCTTGCTCTATACTAGAGCGGGAGATTTCATTTGACGATTTTGAATCAGAAAAAAATATTTGCAGCAAATAGGTCGTACTTTTATCCTGCTATTCATACTATTTACCAAAGTCTACGTCACCCATATTGTAGTCAAGTCATCTGTACCAACAATATGTTTTGCATGCATTTTTGTTACAATTTCAATATTTTGCATATCGTCTAGAAACCTGTCACAAGAATATTTGCTGTATTGATATATCTACCTAATATAAAAATATAGTTACGGAATTTTGATTCTCTATTTCTTTTATTGTTGCCGGCTCTAGTTATATATAGTACGGTGATAGTTTAATTTATCTACACTAATATTATAAAGAGGTAAAGTTTTTTTTTTTTGTTTTTAGCAGATAATCTCTGAAAGTTCTGGTCCGATTGCCAAAATTTTTTTTTACTGATAGAAAGCTCCTTTACTTCCGAGTGACATAGGCTCTATTTTATGTTGGCGGACAAAGCTGCGGGCATAAGCTAGTTTGAATATACTACTCTGTCAAGAAAGTACCGGGAAAAGATCAATAATACACAAAATGTCTGTTATTCATCCAAATTTATTTTATCACCTTCAAAGTATGCTCCTTTAGAAACGATACACTTGCGCCAACGAATAATCCATTCATCAAAACATTTTTTAAACGCTGCTTCCGGAATTGAGTTCAGTTCTCGCCGCGAATTCTCCTTTTTGTCTTCTATCGATTGAAAACGGGTGCCACGAAGTGGTAATTTGAGTTTAGGAAAAAGAAAAAAGTCAGCAGGAGCCATATCTGGTGAATATGGTGGTTGCTGGATGGTATTTGTTGAGTGTTTGGTCAAAAATTCGACAATGATAGCCTTGTGCGATTGAGTTTTTGGAGAAAATTCAGATCTTTTGGGACTAGCCGAGCAGCAACATGTTTCATACCCAAATGATTAGTTAAAATGGTACGGATCGACTCGTGAGATACAGAAAGTTCGGCGGCTATCTCTCTCAGAGTTGAATGGGGATTTTCAGTCACTATTTTCTTCACTTTTGCTGTGTTAACTTCAGTTGTAGACGTTGACGGCCTACCAGAGCGAGGCAAATCTTCCATCACATCTCGACCGCTTTTGAACGCTTTGAACCACTCATAAGCACGAGTTTTTGATAAAGTCGATTCACCGTAAGCCTTCTGTAATATTTTCAGTGACTCCGAACACGAAATTCTATTGGCGATGCAAAATTTAAGACAAACTCTTTGTTCGATATTTTTGTCCATTATGAAATTCGCAATACACACTATATATGATATTACTAAAACCAGCACTGTATTTAATATAAATAACAGATGCAACTCAAACTCCGCGCCAAAATGGAAAACAGTTGTGCCAATCTAACAACTACAAAAAAACAAAAAATTGAATTTGGAACCATAAACAAATCATCCATTCCCGATACTTTTTTGACTAAATGTAACCTGAGATCAAAATGGAATAATCAATTTAAAATTATAAAGGCTAAAGATTGTCAGTATGTATGTTTGCTACGCTCGAACAGCAGAACGTATTTCGATGAAACTTGGTAAATGGATAGATTATATCCTGGAATAGCATATTGATGATACTCTATACCACTGAAGTATGTTTCCTTGGGATAATTCTTTACTAATAGGCTAGTGACGGCTTATTATGGCGACACTTGGAGGAGGCCTATGTCCAACAGTGGACGTCTTTCGACATGAAGATTCTGCAAGCGAAGCCACTGTCAGCCGCTTGTGTAATGATTGTAACTATTTTGTTATTTATTTATAAATACTTTATTGCATACCAAGATTACAAATTGAAATTGTAATACAACAAAAAACATACAATTGGTGGCCTTATCGCCTCGGCGATTTCTTCCAGGCAACCTAGAAGGGGTAGAGACTGCCTGGACACCAAATGGTGGTTATTATTTAATGGTGGTGGTTTAGTGGTCAAAATGGTGGTTTTTTTTTTGTTTGGTTTGGTGGTTTGTTTTAATGGTTGTTATTTGTTATCACTTGTATTATCTATTTTTTCTGTTTGTTTTGTGTAAGTGCTTAGTTCTATATAATTTAGTTGCGCATTTTGTGTCGTAATTAGAAACGTTTTATCTATTTAATGAAGAATTGTTTAACAGTATCCACTTTAACCCTTAACTTATAGTGTTGAAAAAAACTTTCATGTTTATAGTCGTGGGTCCAGGAGACCCACCAATTTATAAATAAAAATAAAAATAAAAGTGACCCATATTATTTTGTATTTTTTTATTCGTATTGTTAATAGGGTATTTTACTCTATATGAAAAAAAATTAAAAATATATTATTAAGGTAGCTTAGGAAAAAAGCAGTCGGCAAGTGTTAGTTTTAGTTCATAAAATAACAAAATTTTTAGTTTTTTTTTATCTGTTCTTTACAGCCACGAAATAGGACACTACTACATCATTCGGTTGTATAAACTAAAGTGACAGCTGTCAACTGATCGGCCATACTGAGTGAATGTCATCGCATTTGTTTACACAGCCAACTGACGTCACGACCACAGAGTAAATCTAGCGTTCACTGCGTTCTGCATTTTCGTCAAATTACGCGCGAAATTTGAAAATATAAATTTTAAATGCATTTTTAGGGTACATAGCGACTGTATAAAACATTTTGTGTTTTTTGTGGTTTATTAGCACTATAGAATCTAATTGAGACGCTTTTCAAAAATGATGGTAATACCCTATTAATGTTTTTCTTAAGAGGACCACAGTACGAACTTATTTTAATGTATTAATAAGCACTAACAAAAATTTGTTTTCACTGCCCTAATTTAAAAATAATTGAACGAAAAATATTTAAAAAAAAAAATATTATAGAATAAACAAAGCATTTCTTCTTGCATATTGAAGTACATAGTATTCAAATAACAAAAAACATAACTTACAACATCTCAATTAATAAAAATTCTGACCTTTGCTCATCTGGCTTGGGGACAGCGAGCAATGGGTCCGTCCGACCGTCCGGTAACCATCCGGACCGAGCCCAAGTCGTCGACGGCGCGTACTATTCCACGCGCGCCTCAAGGAGATGTCAGCAACCGTAGGGGCCCAGCAGAGACGAAGCCTATTAGGGCCAAGGGTCTGATTCTGGAAGTCTAAGACTCGGCCCTGGTATGAAAGAAAAAGAAGGAACAGGAGTGGGTTTTTAGTCAGTAAAAGTCTGACACTATCTCTCGCTCCGCCCAAGAGCAGGGGATGTCATAGGATGATTTTCCCACCGAAAAACCAGCTGACGGATAGATTCCTAATCTACCTCGGTCACCAGGGAGAGTGGTAACGCCGAAACGCTTGGCTGAAGCATACTGGGGCCATTGGTTGACTTCTGAAACAGAAACCCGTGTTCCTGGAACCTAAGGGTAAAGAAAAAACGCAGATGTTGTTTTAGTCAGTAAAAGTCTGACACGCTCTCCAGCTCCGCCCTAGTGCGGGAAAAGCCATTGGATAGTTTCCCATCTAAAAAAAAATACTATAAGAATCACCATGACTAATCGTTTTAAAATGTTTTCTGTTAATACATTAGAACACCTGAAAAAACTACATTAAAAAAATATGATAAATTCTGTCACTTCGAGTTAAACATGAATAATATTTCTGTGTTTACACCACCGCACTCGATTGCGTCTGCTTATCCCGCAGGACACGTAGCGCGGTGATATTTCTTAGTCTTTTGATCGCAGATTTCTAGAATATAATTTCAGCTTTATAGTAGTCGGATTCATTTAAATGCAGTAGATAGATCTTGGAAAATGGAATATTTAAATGATACTAGTCAAATAATGCACACCGTTTTACACTGTGATAATTATGTAGTTACTTTAAAATAATTAGCAAGGCTAAATTTGTTTTTGTATGAAAAACAGAAGATGACGAAACCAGCTTGGTTCAGTCATGTTATGCGTATTTTAATTAAATTATACAAGACATTTAAAGTAAGGTTTTTATTTTTGGCTGGTTATAAAAAAAAATAACCACGAAGACTAAGGCGGGAGCCAAACAGAGCTCCCACCTTAGCCTTCTAACCTAACCTGTCCGTGTTTGGGAACTATAAAATAAATACACACCACCACCTAAACGTTTGAGGTATTCTATACATTGCCTCGGTATTGCCTAGATATTCTATACATTGCCTAAGGATTATAAAAATTGCCGGTAATATATCATATGGGATTTAGATAAGGCTACTGTATATAAAATTTCTTATGTCTGTAGTGTGTAGGGAAAGATATTTAAGAGAAAAAGCATAGAAAGACAAAACTTATTGTGTATTTCAATTATACTTAAATTATTAATTAATCGAAAATCTAGTTGCCTCTATCTTGCTAATAAGCTCAATATTATTTATTATGAGTCTGATGTGTCCCATTGTAAGGCAAAGGCCTCCCTTCCAGTCTTTAGTTAGGAGTGAAAATCATCACCCCATCTCCTTCTGGGCCTACCACGTCACCGGCTTCTGCTGTTCGGGATCCAGTGTGTCAATACAGTGTTATATTTATGCATCCACTTATCACTACGATGAACTAACTTGCTAATATTGTCAAGTTTTAAATAAATTTCTTGGCTATTTTCACTGATAGTGAGAGTTTTTTGCTTGTTTGTTTAGTCATGCAAAACCGGTGTTTTCTTAGGAAATTTTCTTGGTCTGTTGATAATATGTACTTTCTCTTTCCATTAGATCTATTTAGATATCATGATTGTTGACGGTATGCCACACAAAAGGCTGTCTCGACATGTCAACACTAAGGAACTATTCTGCATCGCAGCAGATTTCCCCCCGCGATTAGAACATTTAGAATTTGAAATCAACTATCGGGCAATAGCCCGGGCCAGACACAACACCCGTCAGGTCGGACGATCGTCTCTCTTCAACAGATTTAAGCGGGACTTTACATCCACAAAAAAATCGTAAAATCCCGCAAATCTCCTAGAACAAACCTTCGAAACCGGTCTGTTTTTTTCATTTTCTTTATCTCAACTCTAAACGATAAAGACAGACTATGTGTTGGACTGTGTTTTTATTTATAAGTTATGATACTATTTTGGTGAACAATAAAATTTATTTTATTTTATGTTTCGTAAACAATATATATATAAATATATAATAAGCAGTGGTAGCCGAGTGGTAACGGCTCCGACTTACGAGTTGTAGGTCGCTGGTTCAAACCCAGCCAGGTACGTTAACTTTGTGTAATTTATTTCATCACTACTGCTCTCAAAACGGTGAAGGAAAACATCGTGAGGAAACCGGCATGTCCTAGAACCAAAAATTTGAAGACGTGTGACATCCACCAACTCGCACTGGGCTTGCGTGGTGGATTACAGCCCATTTCCTCTCTTAGAGAGGAGGCCTGAGTCCCAACAGTGGGAACATTATAAGGCCGCCTATGCTATTCTTTACATAATTACCGTATCCATATCGTGTAAATTTCACCCAGAAAAACACGAAACCAAAACACACATATACAATCTTAAACGTTTATTTCTGCCAAATTGTTACACTATATTCCAAAATACCCAAATCCGACTACCCTCAATTTCCATACATTTTACCATGAGGGTATACCCATACAGTAGGTACGTTACAACGTGGACGTAAGCCAGGTAAGACAGGGCCGCACCCGCCCCATATTCCACTAAATAAAGTGACCGAGGCAATTCATCAAGGGGACCTTACTTGCTAAACACGGAGGAGTGAGGAAGTGAAGTGGTAATCTGAGAGTTATCTAAAAAATCTTTGTCCAAATAACCGAAAAATGTGTTTCTCGATACTTAAATTCGATTGTATTTGATTAGTACACACTGGAAATATTTTTTAAGATTCCATTGCGTCATTAAACTTGGTTCCAAACTATATTAAAATGAAACATAATTAATAGAGATATATCCGTACAAAACTATTCGTTTTCTCTATCCAACCGATTTTTTTTTATTCTTGATAGGTTCGCGCTTGACCGCTATCTCAGCTGATGGAAAGCGACGATGCGGTCGACGATGGAGCGCGCTTACTTAGAAGTAACCTATTCACTCTTGACTTAAAGATTCCCGGGTTGTAGCTATCAGGAAACACAGATTCCGGCTAGGAACTCCAATCCTTAGCTGTACGCACAATGAATGTGTTCCCAAAACGTTTTGTGCGTATAGGTGGGATGTCCACCATATACCTAAGCTTTTTCATTTGCTAATGAAAAAACTTGCACTGTATTGTGCTCACTTGTATTGCAAAAGCTGATATGAAGAGAATGAAGACCCCTGTTCAGTAACCTAAAAAATGCGAATCTTTATCATTATCATTTTAGCCAAAAGACGTCTACTGCTAAACAAAAGCCACGCCTTAGTGTCGCCAACAACACCAAAGCTGTATGCCCCGCTACATTGCATTTTTTAATACCTGGTGAGGTGCTAAAAAATACGAATGCCTGATTATCAATGCCATGATTAATAATTAAGTTATGATAGTTATTATATCATATCAAAAACTTACTATTGCTTATAGCGACACTATGATGTAATAAGGTAAAGATTTATGAATTAGTTCTCCATTTGCTAGCTACTCCGTGGTCTTAACCTACCGACCCAACCCTTTTAGTCCCCGCATGACAGAATATGAAATTTTAATTAAAAAATATCTGGCGGAAAGCGCATGTAAGATGCGTGCACATATAGGTACAATATATAGTATGTTATATGAACGTTATGTGAAGTATGTGGGGCTAATGGGTGTCGTGTAATATGTCCTACTGGAAGTTTCAATTTGGACGGAATTTCTGTTATGAAATGTATATTTTGTACTTTGATTGTCGTTTTTTTACTTAGAAAAAATTCAGTATGGAAATTAGATGTCTTGATGCTATGTTTGTTACATGATTTTATTTGCATACCCTTGAGACAGTCGCCTAACTGCTTACAGAGTGCATATACTACTCTGTCAAGAAAGTACCGGGAAAAGATCAATAATACACAAAATGTCTGTTATTCATCCAAATTTATTTTATCACCTTCAAAGTATGCTCCTTTAGAAACGATACACTTGCGCCAACGAATAATCCATTCATCAAAACATTTTTTAAACGCTGCTTCCTGAATTGAGTTCAGTTCTCGCCGCGAATTCTCCTTTATGTCTTCTATCGATTGAAAACGGGTGCCATGAAGTGGTAATTTGAGTTTAGGAAAAAGAAAAAAGTCAGCAGGAGCCATATCTGGTGAATATGGTGGTTGCTGGATGATATTTGTTGAGTGTTTGGTCAAAAATTTGTTTACAATGATAGCCTTGTGCGAAGGCGCATTGTCGTGGTGCAAAATCCAAGAATTTTCTTTCCACAAATCTGGCCTTTTTCGTCGAATTCGCTCTCTTAAACACCGCATAACGCTCAAATAATATTCTTTATTTACCGTTAGACCTTCCGGTAAGAATTCAGAGTGCACAACACCGCGATAGTAAAAGAAAACAGTCAACATTACTTTGACTTTTGATCGACTTTGGCGTGGTTTTTTCGGTTTCGGTTCAGTTGGAAGGCGCCACTCCGAAGCTTGTTGACTAGTTTGCATGTCAAACTCGTAAACCCACGTCTCGTCACCAGTAACAATGCGTTTCATGAATGTTGGGTCCGAAGAGTTTTTGGAGAAAATTCAGATCTTTTGGGACTAGCCGAGCAGCAACATGTTTCATACCCAAATGATTAGTTAAAATGGCACGGATCGACTCGTGAGATACAGAAAGTTCAGCGGCTATCTCTCTCAGAGTTGAATGGGGATTTTCAGTCACTATTTTCTTCACTTTTGCGATGTTAACTTCAGTTGCAGACGTTGACGGCCTACCAGAGCGAGGCAAATCTTCCATCACATCTCGACCGCTTTTGAACGCTTTGAACCACTCATAAGCACGAGTTTTTGATAAAGTCGATTCACCGTAAGCCCGTGAAAATGTTACAGAAGTAACATTTTCAGTGACTCCGAACACGAAATTCCATTGGCGATGCAAAATTTAAGACAAACTCTTTGTTCGATATTTTTGTCCATTATGAAATTCGCAATACTCACTATATATGATATTACTAAAACCAGCACTGTATTTAATATAAATAACAGATGCAACTCAAACTCCGCGCCAAAATGGAAAACAGTTGTGCCAATCTAACAACTACAAAAAAACAAAAATTTGAATTTGGAACCATAAACAAATCATCCATTCCCGATACATTTTTGACTGAATGTATAGCTTGTTTTTTTTGTATCCTTTTCTTTCGTCTCTAACCTAATAATTAAATTTAATCGTTATTCTTTTTTTACAGCCCGTTATTTTGTACAATAATTTGTGAATAACTTTTAAATAAGAATAATTATCAAATGGAAGATAAAAGTGTAATGAAGTATAATTACGATACAAAGCTGCGTTATTTGGTTTAAATAATACGAGCCTGCAGTCAATCAGTAGTTTTATTGCATGTTACAGTTTTGCCAACGACAATATATACGATTTTAATTGGGGTAGTATTTAACTGTTCCTCAATTTACACATTTCTGTTTTCCACTAGGAAAAAAATATATTTTATTCCATCAAAAATACTAATTGTAACCCCCAATTGGCCAAACGTGGATCGAAATATCATCAAATATTGACGTTTAAACGATTTGACCAGTTTTAGTTGGACCGGTCACATCAAGAAGTGATCAATTCTATGATCTGGCCACGACATACATGTTACTTCGTTTTGACGAAGTGCCAATATTATTGTATTTTGTACTACTGTTTATTATCCCTATAAAATAAAATAAAAATAAATAAAAATGTATTATAAAAATATAAATAAATAAATTGCAATGCAAACCGCATTGCAATTTATTTAAGTTATTTGCATTGCAAGTGACCCTAAAGTTTCTCAAGAGACTGAAATATAGTTTAAACCTTTCGATTTCTGTTGCACATGCAAAATGGCCTAAAAGTAATACCTTACTTGTAAACAACAATACAAAATAACGTTGCGATAAAAATACTGTGCACTTTAAACCCAATACGGCTGCGAGTCTAGTTTCAAACAAAATTGGTATAGATTTTATTGACACGGACTAAAATCCTCCAATATTCGGCGAGGCTTCGAAAATAACAGTTATATTCTGCGCTACGTTACGTATTGAATGCATAACAGTGCAGGGAGGCGAACGGTTAATACGTGGCGGACTGCGAATTGCGATACACTTGTGATTGTGTTTGGTGGCTTCGAAGATAGTGAGTATTAAACGCAAGGATTCATTTTATATTGAAAAAATGCGGCATTACTGCTTGTTATGGGTTTTTCTTTTATTTTGAGAAATCTATTAAATTGGTTTTCCTGCGAATATTCTTATTCCTGATTTAATCACGCAAGGAAAACTCGAGCATTACCCCTATCCATTGGTGTCTTGGTGTCCGGACGTAATGATTGACACCATCTCATCTCCTTGTAAATCGCAAGGTGTGAAACTAACTCATCACGGCAATAACCTTCTAGCACCCTGGTACCTACACCTGTCTACAGAGTGTCGCCAAGAATTTGTTCCCAACGGATCTGTATCTGCTCACATTTGGTACGGGTCGCGGAGATTAAGCGGTTTTAGATTGAGTTACTGTGTTAGTGGGTCTTATGTCTATGTACATAAGGGTTTATGTATGTCGGAATGTGTATTCAGGCACTTAAACACGAACGTATACCCTGGGAATTTCGATGATGAGAGACAAGTCGTGATGTCTATAATTAGATATTAGAATCAAATTGGTGTTATGCATAAAGTATGAACATTACTTTATAGTAGTAGACTGGAATGGCATGGCAAAAGATTTAAATTTTTACCAAGGTACATTCAATCAGACATGTGTGAATTAAAATACAAAATAAAGTCCTATCCTGTGGGGACTCATCGAATGATATGAAATATGATCGCGTGACGTATGCAAGATGTATGATGTATGCATGTCTATATAGAGACGGCTGCGTTCCGTCAAGTAAGTTTCACCAGTCGTGAATAGACAGACCTACTAAAACTACGCCTTTTCATTTACTCGCTCCAGTTAGTATATTTCCCTAAAGTGGTGACCCCGACGTGATCACCCCTATTTGAAAATGATTCCATGGCTTCGATAAGGATAGCATTATACGGCGTTGTAAGACGTGTCATGGGCTCTCGCTACAGGATGCCATGGCGAGCTGCGGTCGGCAACGGCATTCGACATTCTATCGAACGCTACTTATGAATGAAATGTTAATTGAGCAGTAGAAGCTGCCGTGGCATATTTCGACGCGGCAAGTCGTGGCAAGGCGCTGGAATGCCGCGGTATCTAAGTGGCTAGTGTGCGCTGACTGGAGACAAAATCCTTTACCATGCCGTTCCGTTCTACGTAGGCCATAAATATATTGGAATGAATAATTATTTATTTATTTATACCACCAAGCCAACCTCTAAACCTCTCCCTTTCTTTTTTAACCTCTTCTGTATTTGGGCACGCCACAATTATGGCGGTAAGTCCCCTCTTTGAGACGTGGTTGGAAAGACCTCACGGCGTCCTCACATTCCGCATGACGCAGGTTCTCACCGGACACGGTAAGTTCGGGAGGTTCCTGCACCGGATTCGTGCGGAAACGACGCCCGGGTGTCGCCACTGTGTGGCCCACCCGGAGGACACGGTAGAGCACACGGTGGAGGTGTGCCCCGCTTGGGCAGAGCAACGCCGTGTCCTCGTGGGGGCAATCGGCGGCGGCGATCTCTCGCGCCGGGCCTTGGTTCAGGCCATGCTCCGGAGCGAGGAGGAGTGGCAGGCGGTCGCCTCCTTCTGCGAAGCAGTAATGCTAGCTAAGGAGGCGGCCGATCGCGTGAGGCAACGGTCCTTACGCTCCAACCGCCGCCGGGATTCCGATCCCGATTTCCGGCCACCGTAGGCGCGGGCTTGTAGACGGCGAGCAATGGGTGGCTCGCCGTCTGACCGTCCGGTAACCGTCCGGACCGAGTCCAAGTCGTCGACGGCGCGTATTGTTCCACGCGCGCCTCAAGGAGATGTCAGCAAATCGTAGGGGCCCAGCAGGGTCGAAGCCTACTGGGGCCACGGGTAGTGTGAAAGCGGAACCCGGGGCCCTGGGACGAAGGCAACGAAGGAACAGGAGTGGGTTTTTAGTCAGTAAGAGTCTGACACTATCTCCCGCTCCGCCCAAGAGCGGGGATGTTATTAGGATGATTTTCCCACCCAATAAAAAAAAAAAAGAACCTCTTCTTTATTATAACGGTGAAAGTTTCTAATATATGTACTCGTATATATGTGTATGTTTGTTACTACTTCACGCGCAAATGTCTGGACTGATTTGAATAAGGTACACGGGTGAACCATGTCCTGGAATAGGACATTGGATACTTTAGCTCGGGAATTGGCTTCCTTGGGATAATATACGGTGTTCACACGAGCGAACTCCCTGTCAGAAAGTGGCTATAAATAATAACTTTTTAAGTTTCATAGCGTTATAGAAACAACACTTAAAAAATAGAATAAACAAACACTACTGCCTGTCAGCCAAACCAAGGTCACCGACATAGCACGAAGAATCGCCAAACTTAAGTGGCAATGGGCAGGGCACATTGCTCGCAGAACGAATGGCCGTTGGGGCCGAAAGGTTCTGGAATGGCGACCACGTACCAGAAGGAGGCCTTCCAACGCTACGTTGGAAGGCCTCCTACAAGGTGGACCGATGACCTGGTAACGGTTGCGGGAGTACGATGGATGCGAGACGCATAGGACCGTTTATTGTGGCGGCACTTGGGGGAGGCCTATGTCCAGCAGTGGACGTCTTTCGGCTGAAATGATGATGATGATGACTGCCTATCATAACTCTGCTTCAAAATCACTAAGGACGTCCACGTCCTTAATTTTGCAAAACGACTGCCTAATATCAGGCAGTTCATAATTTTACACTAATATTTTTACACACGAAAAGGTCTCACCTAAGACGCGCCACTAAATCATACAGTCTCCGTGAATATTGGACGAATCACCCATCTATCCTCATTGTGTGACAGGTACCCGTCCCATAGTTTATAGTGACAGGGTACCGCAAGGTCGGGGAAACTGAACTGAAGGTTACACCTTTATTAATTGGGGCTATACGGTGGCAAGTGATAGTGTGTAGGGTTTCTTAAGAAATGTGAGAGTAATGTGTTGAGGAAAGATGGTGAGCCAGATATGGAGAGAAAATGACGCTCACATAAATGAGAATCATATGTTTTCCAATTAAAGAAAAACTTAAAACAACATTTTTGCACATGTCAAAGTCTGATATGCACTCTCGCTCTGAGTGGAGCGAAAATTAGCCACGTAAAAACTGAAGTAGTTTCATAGATAAGGGGGTGGGACCGAGCCAAAATTTCATAAATTTTCAAAAATAAATTGATAAGGAATAAAAAAATAACTTGCGACTTAAATTGCCAATCCATACCACGACTTTCTATGATAAATCATTTACTGTCCAGGCTGCTCGTCTGTGGAATGAATTACCAGATACAATTAAACGCGCTCAATCGTTGCCTATTTTTAAAAGAATCGTTAGGGAACATTACCTGTCGCTGTGAGTATCGATAGTCGTGATTCATATTTCTGTCTATAATTTTCAATAATTATGTATGTATATACGTATCTATTATATAGCATATGTATATATCAGTGTATCTATTATAATATAATATGTTTAATGCTGGTTTTGTCGCACCAATGACAGCCCCATTTCGTGTATAGGCAATTACTGTCCATTCCAGGTTGCCTGAAAGAAATCGCGGTATGCGATAAGGTCGCCCATTGTATCTATGTATGTTTTAATTTTAGTTTCCTTTTATGTTTGTATTGGAATACAATAAAGTATTTTTTTTATTGTATTGGTGTACATAAATAAATAAAATAATCCGCCGAAGTCTGTGTTTCTTGATAACTACAACTTAGGGGTTTTTAAATCAAGATTGAATAGGTTACTTCTAGGTAAGCGTGCTCCATCGTCGGCCACATCATCGCTTACCATCTGGTGAGACAGTGGTCAAACGCGAGCTTATCAATAATAAATAATAATATCTTCAATAATTCATTTATTTACTCTACACGTTCGTCTTTGGGTCAAAGATATGATAAGATAATCATTTATTTGCTTAAAGAATAATGTTCAAAAATCTCAAGCAAATAACACAAAAAAAAATCTAAAATATTATTTATATTATAGAGAAAAAATATCTAAATTTTCTCATTAAAAACTCAGTTGTCTATTTGTCAGATTTTTTTTTAATAAATAAATCAGCTGTTTCCACTTTTGAACTTTGCTACAGTTACTTAGAGCTATGCAAAATAAACTTATACGCAAAAATGCCATTTTGAGCTGTTGTTTGCAATTTTGAGTATCAAAGAAAGATCCATTTTCTCGTAATTATAGACGTGACACGTCTATAATTAATTAGAAAATGAATCTTTCATGCCCAAAAATAGTTATTTCTAAAGAACTTGGCATTTTCTAATAAATTACGATTACATAAAAGGAAAGTAATATAAATTTGGTATTTTTGAAACGACTGATACACGTTTGCACAATATTTTAACTCTTTCGGTCCAGTAGATTCGAAGCAAATTGGCTGTGACAAACGGAAAGACAGAGACCAGGTCCTATATAGGTTCTGTGGACACTAGTTTCCCAATTTTTGTTGTTAAGGTTAAACCACTACATGTCTAGTCGACTTTACTGATAAATACATACCATACTTACAGATTAAACCCATTGCAATAAGCGAAAAAGCACAAAATGCCAGTAGCCTTTAAATTTCAGAATCACAAAAACAAACCAATCCTCAGTCGCATAGCAGAAACCTTGCGACAATTCCACCGGCTACACAATTGGATATAAAGATCAGCTAACGATGCGCCGACGTTCAGCAAAGAATTAAAGTGATCCCGATCGTCGTCTGGATTCTCATGGGAACGTTCAATCGACTAGAAATTGCTCTTGGCTCCATTGCCAAGTATTGCCCAAGACCTACTAGAGCTAGGCTACCTTTGAGCTCCTGTCTAAAGCTAGCCCGTCGTTTGGACCACTTCTTAGGGGTATTTCAAGTAAGACGTAAGCGTAATGCTGGCTTTGATAAATTGCTCGATGAACACGTAAAAGCAATTCGAAGCCACTTGAAAAGTTCGTCTGAAAAATAACACGTTCCACACCTAGTAGGTACCTAGGTATTCGATATGCAGCGGGGCATGAATCCTGCACACGTGCATTGTATGGATTTGGTGGCGTTTCTATAAACCTATGTGAAGCGAAAGTAAAGACTAACTTCGCTCAAATGATTGCAATTTAAATTTTGTGACTTCCAATACCTTCAGCTTGCATACTAGCAAAAGTAAGGGGCTTGCCTCTCTCTCTTTACCAAAAAGTATTTGCTTATGCTTAACTTCGATATTTCCAGGAATGCTCATCAAACAAAGCGAAAATCTTATATCAAATGAAAGAACACAAGGCATCTTCAAGAAAATTGTATTCTATCTCAAATGAAATAAACGCTGCAACATCACAAGGGAGCAACAAAGAGACCAATTAATAGCCACATAACGACGATACAATCTTCCACTAGAAAAGAATGACGTTAGTCTGGATTCCAGAGTGGTTCAAGTCACTCTACTGAACAAAACCCACCCGTCCACTGCTACCTAGATCGTACATGAAGAGTTTGCTATGCTAGTTGCGGATTCATGTTTACCAGACGCATTCGTGCCTAACGTGGCTGAGGATCACAGTAGACGATCCTGCTAACATCGCCATCCAAAACGAAGCTAACACGTGCGTAGCTTAGCGGTTGGTGGCTGTGGAGTGCAGCCTTCATTCCATTCTAGCCTTAAAACAAACCAGTGCCGACAACAAGATCTTGCACAAAGCTAATTTAGAGGCCACTGCATCCCTCGTTATTTATTACGTCCACTATTGCGGCTGCCACTGTGGCGTGAATGATAAAATGGAGCGATATGGAAAGAAAAATGGTGTTGTTTTAACGGAAGAAAACTGTAGTTTCTTTGTCAGTTGGAAAAACTTTGAAGACTTTTATGGATTGAAGAAGGAACCATTTCTCAAGTCGTAGTGCAGTCGAAACACATACATCAGGATATTTTGATCGTATGTTTTTTACAATGCAGTTAAAGATTCTATTTCTGTTAAAAATGATTTTGCGTATCTTTTTTTGTCTTCGTTGCCCTACACTAGAAATTACTCCTGCATCATAAGTGTGTTCATAAACATTAAACTTATGTCAAGACACCCAGACTCGCGACAACTTTCTATAGGCCATATAAATATGTATTCTGTGTGGGAATCGAACAGACAATCGCTTAACTACACCAATCGTACCGTCGAAGTTTGAATACTGATACTCAGTTGCACCTGGTAAGACTGGAAGGTGGCCCTAAAAAAGTTCGAAAAAGATCGGTACATTGAGTGAGAGTTTAGAAGTAGAAGAATATAATGAAAATAATCAAGGTGTAACTCCGAAGGATTCCGAAGGACTCCGAAGGAATTTTCTAGAAATTGCAAATAGTATATAAGTTTACTTAGCTTCAATGTTAGTTTTCCCGTGTCAAAATCGCTGACCTTTCGCCACATGACCCATACATAACTCCAACATGAGCACCGTGGTTCCATAAATATTGCAATGTGCACCTTATCATAACGACAAATGGTCCAATTTATGTAATTGGCGAAATTTTATTAATACCTCAAGACTTGTCCCCTTTGCCTTGGGTGATATTGTAACATGATTTAATTTTCGCTAGACACGTAGAAATTTTTCAAAAGATTTTGAAACAAAATGTTTGTGAAAATGCGCAATGTTCGCCGAGTATTTATTTATTTTTTATTTATGTAATATACTTTATTGATACACCAAGATAATAAATGATACTTACGTATATTTGTATATCAACGGTTACAAATAAATCGTCAGATATTGTAGCTGTTTAACAATTCTACTATCAGTATTGTACATTTAAAGTGAACTTTCTTATAAAAAAACTTTAGCAAAACTGCAAAAGAATTTGAACTTTGTTATTCCAAAATTTGTAATATTTCTCGAATTTTAAATTCAAATGGCTTAAAGAGATGTCAGCAAAACCGTAGGGGCCCACTAGGCTCCGACCCTGCTGGTCGAAGCCTAATAGGGCCATGGGTTGACTTCCCAAAGAGATACCCAGGGTCCTGAAACGCAAAGCAAAGAGGGAATATATGTGTAGTTTTAGCCAGTTAAAGTCTTAAACGCCCGCCGGCTCCAATGTGGGAGAAGATTTCGAAACTAAAAAAAAAACTGAGAATCTATAAAATAAGAATGTGTAAAATTACAATTATAGTAGGAGTGTATGGAGTGGCGTAAGCCATAATTCGCGCAACATTTTAAAATGTAAACTAATTTCACTAACACGCTCATTTAGGTACCTATTACTGCCTTGTTTAATGATTACATCAATATTCCATGGTAACGCTTGTTGCGGCAACTTGTACGGCAGGCGCTTTTGCCGACATCCGTCTGGTGGGATAATTCGCTGCGGATATTAACCAAAAACAGGAGATATAGTCAAACCCTGTACCTTTTCCGAATTTCAGTTTCTATGTCGGTTTCAATAGTATAATATTTAAGTTATCTTTGACCTTATTATCACCACAAGCAGTCATCTAAAAATATAAAAGGAGAAACTGACTGACATACGAATGCATAGCCAAAACTACTGGGGACTAAGAACATGACATTTTTCATTCTTCCTTCTTCAGCAAGTCTTCTTTTATGATGTAGGGATTTTCTAAAACTCAGTCCCTAAAGGGATGAAAAGAAGAGGGGACTTAAAGTTTGTATAGAAAAAGCTAGCAAAGTAATGAATAATCAAAAATGTAAAGATCACAAGAATTTATTTTACAATAATCCACTATTATTGTAAAATACAAATGCAAAGATCTTCGAAAAACGAAAACAACGTGAAGTATATTCGAATAAATAATCCTAACGATATTTCGTCGTGAAGACAATTTTAAATGTAGCTAACCAAGTTAGAACTTAGTCCACGTTTTTTCGTTTCGTCGACAAACAAGGCGAAGGGTTCCGTAGATAATAGGAAACCAAATTTTAAGAAGATAACTGAAAGAGTTTTTAAAAATTTTGTTCGTAATTGACGACCGCGCACCGGATGATCCATTTATTTATTTACTAGTTTCTGACCGCGGCATCGCCCGCGTAAATGTCGGTTTCTCCATACAAACTTTGGACCCCCATTTCATCCCCTTAGGGGGTATATTTCAGAAAATCCGTTCTTAGCGAGTGTCTACACCCTATAAGGCACTTACCTGCCAAATTTTAAGTTTGTAGGTGTTATACTTTCTGAGATTTCGTGATTAATCAGTGAGTGGTATTTCGCTTTTGCACTTTTGTGTACATAAATAAATAAACTTATTAAATGCTTTATGCACAGAAAAGTATAGAGGCGAACTTAATGCCTTAGGCATTTTCTACCTGTCAACCATTGGGTGTTGCAGAGAAAAATACAGGTAGGTGCAATAAACGAGAGCGAGAAGGCAAATACAAGAATGTGAATATCAATAAATTATATATATATATAATACAATTGTACAATATATTATCAAATTAATAAACTACTTACCTAACTAATACAGTCAAACAATTAGTCCAAATAGACAATTGGAAAAAATTAACGCTGTGATGATACTACTGCCAACTAACTTCTTACGAATTAGCTCTCGAACTTTAGTTTTGAATGTTGATCGGCTCATTGTCATCCTAATCTCCTGGGGGAGCGCATTCCACAGAGAAATAGCTTGAACAAAGAATGAATTGTGAAGAAAGTCAGTACGATGAGAGGGACATTGAAGTAGGCGGCTATGAGAATATGAGCGCACATTTCTATTATGGTTGGCGCAAATGTATTGGAAATGAGGGGCGCATCATGGGCGCTGCCTTCTGTAAGGAGGACCGATGACCTAGTGAGAGATGCGGGAATGCCCCCTAGCCAAGTTATGATCGTTTTGTTTGCGTCGGCCACGCTTTCTTTTCGTTTGTTCTGAACACGTGACTGAGCGTTGAGATGACGAGGCGTTCAACGCAAACGAAACGATCGTAACTTGGCTAGGGGGGCAGAACCGTACGTTGTGGCGACACTTGGGGAGGCATATGTCCAGCGGTGGACGTCTTTCAACTGAAATGATGAAATTATATTGGTGATAACATTTTATTTTTAACAAAATTTAATAACAGCTCATTTGTCCTCGTAATAAGGACTATAATTAATGGTCATAATAACCACAAATTTAAGACCAGTTAATCACAGTACTATACCGTCGTTATCCGAAAAAACCTGCATTAGTCCCAACCTATTTTCATGTAGACCCTATTAGCTTTTTATGAAAATCCCTCGGTTAAGACCAGGTGGTCAATTTCTAGGGTCCACATAGATCGCCCTAACTAACACCTTTCTGCTAAAAGCATAGGGCTATCATACTTAAAACAAAATATTTTAATGTCTCAACCTTCCTATTTTTAGCATCTATTGGGAACCCAGCCCCTCTGGGCCCTCCCTGCCCTCTCGCCTGTACATTAGCATAAATTAAGCGAGAGGAAATTTCAGTGTCGACGCAAAAAATGTGTGAGTTAAAAAATATGGCAGTTTAGCTTAGCTTTAATTGCTTTGGGACCGAATTAATTGTAGCCCAACGATGCGCTCTTGTTTATTTTTTTTCTTTCTTTTGAACTAATGTTGTAAGGAACGGACTAAATGTTTGAAGAAAGGGTTTCATTTATGTTCAGTTTGTTTGCTGAAAGGTACGTAATTAATTACGTTTGGGGTTTTTTTGAGCGTATAATTTAATTTATGAATTATCCCAGGTTGATCTTATTCGTCGACGTCGCGTAGTGTTCTACGCACGGCTCAAAGAGATGTTAGTAAAATCGTACGGGCCCAGCGGGGCCGAAGCCTACGGGGGCCATGGGTAGTCCGAACTCCCGTTCGGATTCCTCTCCCGAAATACAAAGCAAAGAAGGAACATAGGTGTGGTATTAGTCAGCAAAAGTCTGACACGTCCTTCCACTCCACCCTAGAGTGAAAGAAGTAATTGGATGATTTCCCACCTTAGAAAAAGAAAGGTTGATCTTTGTTTGTATTATATTCTCTAAGAAGGTACTGGTCAGCAGTATAATTCCATTAATTACTACCAGTTTTACCTAGATAGCCTAGGGACTAGATAGTTCTATATATCTCCCTCAACATTTTAATCCAATATCATATCGCAACATTATCAGTGATATGATAGGATATCAATCAAGGCTGCTATTTATCATCTGTGACGTCAGGACAGTATATGACATAGTGAGAGTGCCCACCAGAGCGCACGGAAATGCCATGCCGCCGCCGCCATGCCATCATACGGTAAAGTAAAGATGGAAGAAAAAATGGACGCTTTATTTATTTATGTAATTCAGATACATGATCCATATTTTATTTGTAGAGTAGGTATTCAAAATAGCGTTAATCACAAATATTCGGAAACATATTACAACATTATGAAATTCCCATTTTATAATTGCAATTAAGTTAATAAAATAATATAATTCATCATCATCATCATTTCAGCCGAAAGACGTCCACTATTGGGCATAGGCCTACCCCAAATGTTGTCCTATGCGTCTCGCATCCATCGGATTCCCGCGACCCTCACCAGGTCATCGGTCCACCTTGTAGGAGGCTTTCCAACGCTGCGTCTTCCGGTACGTGGTCGCCATTAGATAATAATATAATTATAAAAATAAATTTACTCATTATACAGCTTCAAGTAGGGTTAAGAGCTGAAAGAACTTTCTTCGTAGCATACAGGCCAACTCTGACCCACCATCTGAAGAAAGAATACAGCTTTGGTTGGAACATCACCTACCACCATCCGACTTCTTGAAACCCCAAGAACATCTCCGGCCTGGATATGAATTGCAGGGGTCTATATCGAAAGAACTAAATCGGTTGCACACCCAGTTAGGCTGCTGTAAACACAACTTGGCAAAATTGGGTTTTATAGACCCATGGGATACCCAATGTGAGTGCGGTGCCCCTGTTCAAAATTTTAGAGTACTCCTAAGAATACACTGCACTTCCAAATTCAAGATCCAATGTGTGCCACCGATGCTTTGCAAAGGAGGCGACCCTTTTGCGAAGCAGCAATGTTAGCAAAGAAGGAGGCCGCACGTGCACACGCGAGAGCACGACCCTCACGCCCCATAAAATTCATTAAAATAGTTTTTAAAATCTTGTAAAATTAATTTCTTTCAAAATTAAATTGAATTTAAACAATCTTAAAAATTAAGATGCATTCCTTTCTTGACATGCGTTCCATATGTTACAAGAAAAAGAGTAAAAGAAGTTGAAAAGCGTAAATCCTGCAAACGTATATTAAAAAAATATACATATTTTTAATTAGAACACAGTTCACTCACGCACTAAAATTACGAACGAAAAGAAAGCTTAAATAATGCTTTTTTTATTTAAAAAGTCAAGGAAAAGAGATAAAGGAAATTTAACCAGGTGATTTATTATTTTCTTTTTTAAATGCTAGCTCGGAATCAGCCCCAGTTAATGAAAAAGCCCGATACTAATTAACATAGTTCAACAACTTTGGATACATTGCCATGCAGAATTAGGATCGTGAAACAAATAGAAACTCTGAGGAAAAACGAAGCTTTTCTGCCTTCGAATGGAAATAAACTATTCCATTCTAAGCAGGACCTTGGGGCTTTGTCCAAGTTTTTTTATTAGTCTTTCGTAATTGTCATTGAAACTACTTGGTCTGATTGCATGCTTGAATTGAATGGCAAATTGATCTGTAACCCCATGACGGAATATTGCCACAAATGCAATACCTTTTTTTTAATTCTTGATAAGTTCACGCTTGACCGCTATCTCACCTGATGGAAAGCGATGATGCGGTCGATGATGAAGCGCGCTTACCTAGAAGTAACCTATTCACTCTTGACTTAAAGATTCCCGGGTTGTAGCCATCACGAAACACAGATTCCGGCAAGGAATTGCCCTCCTTAGCTGTACGCACAATGAATGTGTTTTCAAATCGTTTTGTGCGTATAGTTGGGATGTCTTCTATGTAGCGGTGGCGCATTACCGTACGCCTGGTGGTCCCATGATAGTAGTTATTCAATTCTTACTCCCCGATATGCAACCGGTATAAAACCGACAGGCTAGCAACTCGGCGTCGATGCTCAAGACTTTGAAGCCTCGACTCAACGAGTGCATCATTGCCAATGATCCTCCTGGCTCGCCTCTAAATTGTCTCAAGTGCATCAAGCTGGTATCGGGCAGATCCGTCCCAAAGATGAGAGCTCTACCGCTATGCTATGCTCCGCTTTAGCACTAAGACACCAACACGTAACGTGTTAGCATAGTCGGCCTTATAATTTTCCCACTGTTGGGACTCAGGCCTCCTCTCTAGGAGAGGGAATGGGTCGTAATCCACAACTCGGGCCCAGTGCGGGTTAGTGGATGTCATATGTCTTCGAATTTTTGGTTCTAGGACATGCCGGTTTCCTCATGATGTTTTCCTTCACCGTTTTGAGAGCAGTGGTGATGAAATAAATTACACAAAGTAATGCGCGTGTTAATAAGGTTTTTTCATTAGCCAAATCATTATTCATTTCTTCGTTGTGCTCTTTGAAAAAAATTGATAACCTTCAGTGCGTTTAAAAACCAACCAATTTTTAAAAACCAATGTGATTCCTGATAGCTTACAACCTAGGGGTATTTAAGTCAAGAGTAAATAGGTTCCTTCGGGTTGAAGCGTAGTTCACCGTCGATCACGTCATGACTCTACTGACTGTCTGACTGTGATGATTCTACTGACTGCGAGACTATGATCAAAAAAAAAAACAATCGGCGCATTATTTTTTATACCATCTGTACATTAGAAGTCAAAAAACACAATAGTCAAAGATCTAATATAATCTATACGAGTATGCGAAACATTGACAAGTAAAAGAGATTATTTTGCTTACTTTCATGCACTATGTAGGTTTTTCAGGTCCGGACGGTTAACAGACGGCCGGACGGCGAGCTACCCATTGCTCTCTGTCCGCAAGCCCGCGCCCACGATGGCCGGAAATCGGGATCGGAATCCCGGCGGCGGTTGGAGCGTAAGGACCGTTGCCTCACGCGATCGGCCGCCTCCTTAGCTAGCATTACTGCTTCGCAGAAGGAGGCGACCGCCTGCCACTCCTCCTCGCTCCGGAGCATGGCCTGAACCAAGGCCCGGCGCGAGAGATCGCCGCCGCCGATTGCCCCCACGAGGACACGGCGTTGCTCTACCCAAGCGGGGCACACCTCCTAGCTTCAACCACATGGCATCGACTGCGAGTTTAAAAACTGAAAATGTGAAAAGGTGTTTATTAAAGATAAATTGTCAACTTTTACATTTTATAGCACCTGTAATAGATGCTGGTTTAGTTACTAGCTGGCTACGTTTAGTATTTCTTCACGCTCGAACGGCTGAAAGAATTTAAATAAATTTTGGTAAATGGGTAGAAATTGTCCTGAAGTAGCACATAAGGTACATTTTATCCCGAGAGTATCAGCGCTACTGGACCTCTTTGGTTTAAAGACATCCCTTTGAGGCGCGCTTGGAACACTACACGCTATCGGCAACTCGGGGAAAGTCCTTACTGAACGGCCGAATAGCAAGCTACCCATTGATCATCGTCTGTAGTTATACAAAATTCATTGCAGACTTTCTATGAATAGCTGGGTTCAGAACAAATTCAAATTCTGATAACTGTACCAAAATTACTTTTTGAGCTCAGTGGCGAATTTAAGAAATTTACTCGTATGTAAACATTGAACTTTTAATTTTACAGTGAAATTTGCTTCAGAAAGTTTCTAGAATTTTTGGACAAGTTTTTACTTTGACGCGGGTGAACCCGCTAGCAGCATCTAGTTTCCTTTACAAATAGCACCAAATATTGTATTACCTATTTCAAATTATACCTTCACTTTATACAGGCAGAACACATGCATCATTCCTCAGCTTTTCATTTCGGAGCTCATAAATATGAGCCTAACAAGGAATTCTTGACTTTAACGCAGACCACTGCAGCGAGATGTCCCAGAGGCGCCATAAGGACTGCGGTCGCTAGCTGATTGGACTGCAGTCTACTGGCGATTTAATTTAGTCGCTTCTCTAGGATAATTGTGTATAGAGAGTCGCATATTTGTCGCATTGTGAATGGCAAAATTTGGGCCATCTAGAGCAGGAAGGTGATTTTGCACCGCGCAAGAACATTCCTCATTTATTAAATTCTTTATAATATCTTTCAGACTTTGCCTCAAAACCAGGTTTTTGTAGGTGTTTGCCTCAGTCACCTTCTTTTATTTCGGTGGATCTAGATGTGGAGAGTTACATTATTAGCCACTTTGCGGTCGGGACTCAAAAAAATCCTACTTAACTGTATTCAACAGAGCTTGAATGAAGATTTAGCTTCTTCGTTTCGGAAATCTTTTTTGTGGGATTTTTTGAGCAGCTGTTTTAGTTATTTGCATATTGATTCCTAGTAGATATTGTGACGAAAAATTGGTGTAGTTTTGTATTTTAAGTAGGACTACCTACACAACTGGATAATATGTGAAATCATTAAAACGGGCGCGATATCGATAAAATATAGCGCTGGCTAGGTGGCCTCGATCATTTTTTCTGTAAACACATTATAATGCGTTACATTCACATTCTGAAAAAAAACAAAGTGGCTGTATTCTTTGTCAAAAACCTAATACTTGCTAAGCTTAACACTGGCTGGCAGTGCGAAGATAAAATAATCTATATATATATAAATGAATCCCTATTTCCCTTGGTCACGCCTTCACCCGTGAACGGCTGGACCGATTTCCCTATTTTTTTTTATTGTGTTTGTTAAAAATGTTGTAAAAAATGGTAGTAGGGTAGAGTAGAATAGAGTAGGGAAGAGTAGGGTAGAGTAGGGTAGAGCAGAATAGAGTAGTCAATTGATGAAAGCGAAGCCGCGGGTAGAAGCTAGTAGAATATAGAATTACGTTCTGTGTATTTAAAATTCACCGTGAAGCCAATTAAGATTTTACTTTGGCTGTTCCCAGGCCTATGTTTAATATATCACGCATGACACGTAAATATCAAGCTAATATGGCACGGTTGTTTCCCAGCCGCTAAATAAGTACATAGTTATCTAATATCCGTCACATGCCACAATTTGCAGCAAAACTATCTCATATAGGTACCCCATAGTTCACTGACCAATCTGAGTCATGTCGTGCGGTTAGTGTTGCGAAACTTCCGAACTTTAACAAGAATTCACATGAAGTTGAACGGATAATTAGGTCTCACTAACTGGTGTGCTGCATTTTACTGAATTTAGTTGAATTTTACGCAATTTACACCCACGTCCAGTTCATCTCACTTTGTGGGGATTTTGTGAAACGTAGCAAGGATTGCTTTAACTTTTTTTAAAAGGAGATTCTCAGGAAATTTTTCGCGCGAATCCGATGATGCAAGATGCACAGGACCAGTCGTTATGGTGAAAATTGGGGAAGGCCTATGTGAACAGTGGACGTCTTTCGGCTGAAATGATGATGATGAATGATGATGGCCCTAAAACCAGCGATATTTATCGTTTTAAATATCGCTGCACCTTTTTAGCCTCGCGCAGGTTTTAAGTTTCTTTTTCCATACCTTGGATTGTGTGAGGCCCGAATAAATGTTTTTTTATTCTTTATGATGATGAAAGTGTTCCCGGTTTTTCTCAGCAGTGGCCCGACGATGTATCTGGATCTGAGCTTGGTTACCTAATACTAGTATAGTTAAAAGGTTCTGAAGAGATGACCACGTATCAGAAGGCCCAGTGAGCCAGCTCAACCAGGTGGATCCATGATCTACAGATAACGGAGATACCTACGCTGGATGAGAAGCAGTTAATGTGGCGAAATTTGAAAGAACCGAATGTGCAGTAGAATTTCAGCTAAAATGATTATGATGATGGATCTCTTTCTGGTGCTTCGACACCTTCTGAGTTCCTTATCAGTCCTGATTTGAGTTCCACGAGTACTGACAATTGCTTGTACTGACTGGACAGGTCTACTCTAATCTGTGTGATTCGTTTCGCAAAAAGCCATCTCAGATACTAATCGAAAACAAGTGTCTATGAAGTTTCTTGCATATTCTTCTCCATAGAGATCTTTGCTGAGTTTTGAAATGTGCAATTAGCATCTGAATGACTGACTTCTTGACTATTCAAAAGCGCATGTAAATGGTCTATTTGAAATAAATGCTTTAACTTGACTATTTTTTTTTAATTTTAAGTTTACTTTAATGAATACGTAAAACACTTAACATATATACACTAAATTATATATACACTTAAATAAAAAATCTAAAAGCTAAAATATGGCGTTAAAAAACTCCTCTGCATCGCTGTCGACTGGAAGTGTGCCCAAAATGCTTGACTTGACTTAAATCTACATGGTTCTCATGTGATGGACAGAAAACATGTAATTGTTGTCCATACAGCAAACATGTAATGGTTCAACCATTACATGTTGGAGGACTTTAAAAGAGACTTTGACCTGTGAGTTTTTTCTCAGAGTAGTTAAGTCAACTAGGTCAAACTGAATAAAGTCAGTATTTACTGGCTCTATCCAGTTTATAGTCACAAAAACATTGATTTTATTTATAACCTATTTGCAAAATAAACATTATTTATCATTTACAGGGGCCAGCTTAGCTAATTTGAGTAACTCAGATTTGTCAAATTGGCTGTATTGACTCCATTTTATAAAATAGAAACATATTAGTACTAGTTAATAGTACACTATTGATTGAGTAGAACATTGTTCATTAAACGGCATTACAATTGGAGCGCAGTGAGTGGGTCAAACTGTGAGAAACTGTCCTTTGTCTCTGCTCCAGTACAATTGGCTACTGTGATTGTCTGTGATACCTACATTTGTTTAGATACTGCTGGCTACTGTGACACATTTGATTAAGAGATCGTTTTGAATTGTAAAGGAATAATGTTGGGTATCAAAAGAATTAAGTTCAATGGTTCAATACAACATAATTTAAAAAAGAAAACACAAGTAAACACTTTTCCTTCTAGACCCAAGTATTACCGTAAGCGCGGGCAGTTCCACGTGCGTCTCAAAGAGATATCAGCAGAAGTGACGGGGCTAGAGCCGATCGGTTTTAGTCGGTAAAAGTCTGACATTCTCTCTCGCTTCAGCCAGAGAGGGAGATGTTATTTGATAATTTCTCATCTCGAACAAAAAAGTTTCACAAGTATTAACATATCTAATAAAAAATATAATAAAGGCATCTCGTATAAATTCTTACATTATAATATTATTAAACAAAATCCCACATCTCGTCTATCTGTCTGTATGAATATGAACGCGATTAACTCAAAAACACAGATTTAAGAAGGGAGGAGATATGTTAAGTAGTAAAAATTGTACCGGAACACGATGTCTCCAGTTTCCCTACCACCGCCGAAACTACTACATTTGCAGTAATATTTACGCAGTCGCGCACACATCCGCAAATCATAAATCAGTCCATACTACACAGTCAATTATAAACCTTACCTCCCTAAAAACAGCGTGTATTTTCCATGCACCGTACAACTTACGCACACATGAAATGTCGATGTGCTATGCAAAAGCAATTTATTTTACATTTACGCTAGTGATTGACTAAATAGAAAAGTTATCGACTTTTCCATTTTTTTTTGTCGTGCTATTCTTTTGGGTCCCAAAAACAAAATCATAAAATGTTAATAATAATAATTTAATAATAATAATAACTAATTATTTATTAATTTGTTTTCATAAAACCCAAAAACTAACCATTTACCCGTATAAGGCCATTATATACGTCATTTCAGAACGTCAATATCAAATACTAAAATTCGGCCAAGTACATGTCCTGGTCCTCTAAAATCCTGAAAAGTTTAATAACTTGTATTATGAATTATTGCATGAAAAAGCTTTCAGTTACTAAAAAAACTTTAACTCAGGTCTAGTCTTAATTTAAGGATTGCCCATTCAAAAAGACTGCGTTTTTTTTAGAGGCTAAAGCATGTCTGGTTGAAAGTGGAATGAGCATATAGTACTAAATTTTTTTAGAGAACCCATTAGGTGGTCTTCCATCAATCCATTGCTATATTAAAATTGCGTCTTTCGGGAAACTGAAAACATAAAGTAACATTGTAGTATATAACATATCATTTTACCTAACTTACTGCTAAACCTCACCATATAAGGCTTTTGTTAGAAAAAAAATACTGTACTATTTTTTTTCTAACAAAATAAAGTTTTGAAAAAAAAAATTATCTTGTTAAATAAAGAGCTAGAACATGTTGCCTTATTTTAAGCAAAAGTCGTTATTAAATTCTGAATTATGCTATTTCTTTACAACTCTGTAAAATTATCAAAATAAATAAAAATATTTACATTATTTTACTTCGGATATCCAACCAATCGATATTATGGTCGATAGTCTATATTAGTAGATCATACAGGCACATCATTAACTCGCCGCAACTAACAGCGGCTTTATTATGAAATACACCGCACTGATAAAGTATCGTTATGTTATTTTTACATTGCTTGTTCCGTTACTGAGTGTTAAAATTAAGTAGTGGTTAAAGAGCAATGTATGTACTGTAAGAGTAATACAGTCGCATTGATATTTGAAAACAAAAATAACGTAGTAGTAGCAAGGGATATTATAAGATTTGTTGTTTTTACTGATTTTAAAGATAAATATAGTATTAAACTTGTACTTCCATATGGTAAGAGATTCCATGATGACCCAGGCTTCTCTTATCACTTCGGTTCTTGCATGAAACCACTGAACAACACGGCATTTTAAATTTGTTTACGATCACGTATCGCGTATCTCACAAGTTTGTAACTGACGGCCGTTTGCCCGATCGTGTGCATTTTGCGCAAGTCGCGCGGACATGCACACGCCTCCTTACCACTTCTCCTGTTTTTTTAAATTTCTATGCTCAAAAACTACCGAACCAATTTTCATGTGGTTTTCAACAATAGATACAACGATTGAGGAAAGTTAAGGTGTGGATTGGGCGAAACTGGAACGGGTCGTTAATTAAGTATAAAGATACTTAATCTGAGAAACTGACTGACTGACATATCAAAGCACAGCCGAAACTATAGAGCCTAGGAGCGTCGGCAGCAATCTCTCGCGCTGGGCCTTGATACAGACTATGATCCGGAGGGAGGAGGAGTGGCAGGCGGTCGCCTCCTTCTGCGAAACAGTAATGCTAGCAAAGGAGGTGGCCGATCGCGTGAGGCAAAGGTTCTCACGCGTCAATCGCCGCCGGGATTTTGATCCCGATTTCCGGCCACCGTAGGCGCGGGCTTGCGGACGGCGTGCAATGGGTGGCTCCCCGTACGATCGTCCGGACCGGGCACAAGTCGTCGACGGCGCGTACTGTTCCTCGCGCACCTCAAGGAGATGTCAGCAACCGTAGGGGCCCAGCAGGGTCGAAACCTACTGGGGCCACAGGTGATGCGAAACAGATCCTCGAAGCCCCGGAAAAATGGCAAAGAAGGAACAGGAGTGGGTTTTTAGTCAATAAAAGTCTGACACTATTCCCCGCTCCGCCCAAGAATCATTAGATATCATAGAATCATAAAAAACAGCCTGAACCGTGAAATTTTTTCACAAGGTTTCCTTTTATGACATAGGCGAACACTAAAAGTAGTTAGACCAAAATTCGACCCCTAAGGGGATAATACAATTTCCTAACTATTGTACAGCGATTGGTGCCTGTAACTTTACCTGTTACCTACATATTGAGCAATAACCCTACAATAAGCAGTTTCATGAAGGTAAATGCAAATCTTTTTCATACAAAATAAAACTTTAATAAAAATTTCAAGTTACTGTAAATCTAGGAGTTATATTAATACGATCACACCTTACAGTCGCAATATGATTTTATTAGGAGCTCAGGTGGATGCTGCGATACTATCAGAAACATAGTGCTCAATTGACTACCTAATACAATTATATTGCATCTTCTAAGATAGAAATCTTGTACTAGTAGGAAATCCGGATACTGATACGGGCCGTAAAACTGATAGGCAGCTGCCTCCTTCTGGGAAGCAGTAATGCTAGCGAAGGAGGCGTCCGCACGCGTGAGAGAACGGACTTCTTCACGCCCCAGCCGCCGAAAATCCAACCCCGATTTTCAGCCGTTGTAGACGTGGGCTTGCAGACGACGAGAAATAGTTAGCTCGCTGTCTAGCCGGTACCAATTCGGACTAAGCCTAAGACCGTCGACGGTGCATAGTGTTCCACGCGTCTAAATTCAAATAAAGTGTTCAAACGGCTTAAAGAGATGTCAGCAAAACCGTAGGGGCCCAGCAGAGACGAAGCCTACTGGGGCCATGGGTTGACTTCCGAAAGGGAAATCCGGCGTCCTGGAACGCAAGGCAAAGAAGGAACATAGGAGTGGTTTTAGACGGTAAAAGTCTGACACGCTCTCTCGCTCTGCCTTAGAGCAATAGAAGAAAAAAAATTCTAGTAGAAAATATTTTTGAAAAACATGGCTATGACGATGAACACCATTTAATATTCAAATCCAGTGTACCAGATTATCACACTAATATTATAAAAGTAAAAATTTGTATCTATGTTTGTTACTACTTCACGGTCAAATAGCTTAACGTATTGGAATGAAATTTGACACACGGGTAGAACATGTCTTGGAATAGCATAAAGGAAACTAATTATTTCGGGAGCACGTTCCCTTGGTATACTTTCTCACTTTTAGGGCTATATTTCACTTGGACACCATAGCGGCGCGACCAGTCGCCCCTACAGCTCTATAGAGAGTTACTCACCTGGTGTTCGTTTGGTTGCGCAACCAATTTGGTGGCGCGACCAGCTCGGACGCCAGTCTGGCCGCCAGTTACGCCCCCACCAAAGAGTATGTAAGGGCTATATTTCACCGGGACACCATGGCGACGCAACTGGTCGCGCCTCCTTGGTGTCCCGGTAAAACAATAATTGCTGATGAATAGCATGCCATTTCAATCAATTCGTCATAGTGAAATAATTACCTACTTATTCTTATGATTGTTATTTGTACCTTTGAAAAGCTCATTCGAATTACAATGAGCAAGAAAATAGGTTGATTTTGAAACTAAGCGTGTTTTTAATATCGTGTGAATTTCATCACGCAGGCGGGATTGCTCCGCACGCGTAACCCCCGCAAATGTCCTTTTCATACTAGTATTTATTGTAATGCGCGGAATACGATCGCGGGATGCGGGACGTGATGTCGGGCAGCAGCCCTGCATGCGGAGCAATTCTGCATGCGTGATGAAATCCGGACGATAGGTAGGTAGATAGGTTATCATCATCAACTCATCATCATCAAACACTAGGACTTTCCAGAAATTGCCACAAGTCGACATTGACCGCTCTTACTACCTACTTATCTACTTGTCTCATTTTTAGGATTCCGTATCTCAGTTGACGAAAACTCAACTCTTATAAGATCACTTTGTTGCCTGTCTATCTTTGAAGATGCTTTTTCTCAAGAACGCGAAAACTTTTAACATCAATCTAATCAACGCTATCTAAAGATACGGTCCTTTACGCTCTGTTTGGAGTAATGCGGAACAGAGTGTAAAGTCCCACAAACCTCCGTTGAAAAGGGAGGATCCTCCGACCAGACGGGTGTTGTGTCTGGTGGGCAAATGCCCGATAGATGATTTCGGGCTGTTCTATATGTTCTATCGCGTAGAGAACTTTAATTGCGCGATGCAGGATTTGTTCTTACGTGACGCCATAGATGTCAAAGCCAGTACAGTACTTCTCGATGATCTAGAATTCTGAAAATTGACAAGAAGCAAGGTCTTTTAGCACTAGTAAAGGAAAATGCCTAAAAACCGTGTTTAACGTTAACATTACAATATTCGGAAATTAAACTATTTACATAGCTAAGTTTGTACGGAACCCTCAGTGCGCAAGCCCGACTTGTACTTGGCTGGTTTTTTTTTCGCTTTAGCTTATTTTTAGACTTAACAAATTGGTCCAACAGTGTCACCTCAATAATTGGTCCATCTTGATGTAGCGCCATGACAGTCCATTGTCACGTCATCCAGTCCGTTGCCAACATAATCACATTATTATAATATCCATCATATAATTAGGTAAGGAGGCGACTCTGCTACAAAGTACCCTGAAGCGCTCGATCTTGCTCTCAGAACATTAGTCGCTATCTCTGTAATATTTTACAAAGTGGTATCAATTTAAATTGTGTGAAGTTATAGCTGTTTTTTTACTGTGTCCTTATTGGCTCGAAAGAACAAATGTATATCATTTCAAAAATATCCACACTGAATGTGCCATTAAAAAATATGTTGTATTGGTAATCTATACATATAAAAGGAGAAACTGACTGACATATCAACGCACAGTCGAGACTACTGGGAGTAGAAGGGTGAAATCTTGTACGAGGTTTCCTTTTATGACGTAGGAGACCACTAAGAGATGATTTTCCGAAATTCACCCCCTAAAGGGAAGAAACGGGAGTCCAAGGTTAGTATGGAGAAACCTACTTCTGCGCGGGCGAAGCCGGCAAAAACTATTATTTTATACTTTGAATATAGTCTACGACCTACTCGGGCATAAAATTCATAAAAATCGGCCAAGCCGTTCCGGCGAAGTTTGAAAACAAACACCGTGACACGAAATTTTTACATGTTAGATATGAAAACAGAGAAATATGTAGAGTACGTATTTTTAGTCTTATTTTTAATAGATTTATATTACCCAAAAATAGTATCTGTAAGCACTATTAATTCCTGTTGGAATGTAGAGAAGAAATCAACAATCATCATTTAAACCGAATGAAGTCCACAGCTGATCATGGGCCTCCCCAAGATGTAGCAAAACGACCGGCCATCTTAGGATTCCCGCGAACCTCTCCGACCCGAACCGGCGAACCTGATGTACGGTACGTACACCCTTACGTTGTTGAAACCTCTAAGGTCCGGATTAAGCGTTTCGCCTCATCGTTTATACCGCGTACATCGAAAGACTGGAACAATTTGCCTCCTGTGGTCTTCCCGCCCGATTACAATTTAGGTGTCTCCAAGGATACAGTAAATGGCAAGAGGTAAATAGCCTCCTAACAAACTAGTGCGCCTCACTATCAACGATTGCATCACTGCGTACCATCAGGTGGGATCGCAGTTAGTTTATATTATTTTAAAATAGTCTCACCTGGTCTTTGGTCGCTCCTTGTTAAATACTAGTTGATATTTAGTTGGATCCGGTTATAAGTACTAAAAGCCGATTCCAACACGCGCGCCTCAAGGAGATGTCAGCAAAATCGTAGGGGCCCAGCAGGGTCGAAGCCTACTGGTGCCATGGGAAAAGAGAACCCTGGGGTGCCGGAATGAAAGCAAAAAAGGTTTTAGTCAGTAAAAGTCTGAAACGCCCTCTAGCTCCGCCCAAGAGCGAGGGATGTCATTAGATGATTTAGCACCTAAAAAAACATGGTTCGGAAAAGACGAGGCAGATAAGACAAGATATTTATTTTGCAAACATCTATGGGTACAAAACACGAAGTATAAATAAAATACACTCTTCACTGTAATACAATATCTATAAAAATTAAATAAAATGAAAAATGACATGAAAATTAAATAAAACGATAATTTAAAAATACCTTTGCCATCATTTGCCATCTATTTTCTTTTTAATTATATCATAGACATTAAATTAAAAAGAAAGAAACAAAAAATATATTTCATTTGGCACACAGATACAATCAGTGTAGAAACAAAATAATTTAAAGAAACTTAAGATAAATAAAAGAAAACTAACATTGTGTCTCACGGCTGCGCCAAACAGGTCCAGTTCAGCAAAAATGCCAGACAACTACGTGGTAATTGCCTGACGCTGGTTATTTTTCTTCAAGTCGGTCTCAAATTCGTGTCACTATAAAAAGGAATCAAGAAAATCCTTTCTTTGAGAAAAAATCTGTCACACTATAATACGCTTGGTCTACTAAAAAGTCTCTGATTTTTTTAAAAATAAAGTTAAGCTTAATTCAAGATTTGCAGGTTCTCCCTGAATATACTTAGGTACTCGCCCTCGATCAGGTACTGTAAATTCAGAAGAAAATCTAGGTATCTCAATCCTTTGCAAATAGTGTCCTAAAAGGTCTTGTTTTAGACTGTCTGGATCAGGATGGAAGCCGAATGCAATATTCTAATATAACCTAATTGAACGCCAGCAAACTGATGCCAACTGCAGCCATATTAATAACTCAACTAATTGTTAAACTTTAATTATAACAGGTAGATTGTCATCACCATCACTAGATACCACTGTCCCTAATACATGCATGCATATGTATTAGCTACGCCTAATCTCAACACATCTCGCCAGTGCCGTAACTAACCTTTTCTACGCCCGGTGCCACTTTCTGTAACTCTCTTCTCTTCTGTGTCTCTGAGTTGCTAGCCTGTCGGTTTTCTACCGGTTGTATTTCGGGGAGTGTGCGCTGGAATTGCATAACCTAATTTCGCCTACCCCGTTCCATTATCGGACCACCAGGCGTACGGCAACTCACCACCGGTACATGGTGGACATCCTCCCTATACGCACAAAACGTTTTGGGAACACATTCATTGTGCGTACAGCTAAGGAGTGGAATTCCTTGCCGGAATGTATGTTTCCTGATAGCTACAACCCGGTAATCTTTAAGTCAAGAGTGAATAGGTTACTTCTAGGAAAGCGCGCTCCATCGTCGACCGCATCGTCGCTTTCCATCAGGTGAGATAGCGGTCAAGCGCGAACCTATCAAGAATAAAAAAAGAAACAAAGAACCCGCGCCCCTAAAAAAATTCCGAGCTCGGTAAGCTTAATCCGACTGACGTAGGTCCTCACTGGACATAAATGTTTCGAGAAGTACCTACCTATTTCAGATCTGACGAGAAGAAATACCCGGGTGTCACCATTGTGTGAAGCTTATGGTGGAAGTTTGCCCTGCTTATGTAGAGCACCGTCTCCTCGTGGGGGGAATCGATGGAGGCAACCCGAGCATCCGGGCCTAATTCAGGCCGTGGTACGAAGCGAGAGAGAATGCGAAACAGTAACCAACTTCTGACTCACGGGTAGTATGAAAGGGCCCTGGGACGAAGGCAAAGAAGGAACAGGAGTGAGTTTTAAGTCAGTGAAAGTCTGACACTATCTCCCGCGCCGCCCAAGAGCGGGATTTGACATAAGATGATTTTCCCACCTAAAAAAAAACCATCTTCTGATGAAATTAATGATACAAAACTTGGCCTTGGTTTATCAATTCTGCCCCCATCAGACAGCGCCCTGTGCCTGGACACCACTGGCGCCGCCTCTAGTTACGGCACTGCGTCTCGCTAACAGACCTATTGTCGCACGCTAACGTGGATTGGGTCTTAGAGGAAATGAGCCTGTCGGTAATAGGACGCGCCAAATTACGTATCTCCCTTATCTGTTGCTCAATAACTGTGATAACGATTGCACGAGTTATTGCTTCCGAAATCATCGACGATTATGAGGATTACTTGGCTTAGTGATGTGATGGATGGTACGTACCTGGGTTAAGGAATGTCGTAGGACGATTTTCGGTTACAATAAGCGCGGGTTTGCAGACGGCGCGCTATAGACAGCCCGCCGTCCGGCAGTCCGTTAAGGACTAAGCCCGGGTTGGGAAAAAGAAGTTAGCAAAGTTGCCAGTTAGTTAGCTAGTTGGATTTTCTTGCTGGAGAATGTAAACTAAATACAAAAAAAAACAAATAAGGTGTACATGACGCGCCACCATTTTGATTTTGTCATTTATTATATTATTGTTATTATATTATTTATAGCCTATTGATGTCCCACTGCTGAGCAAAGGCCTCCCTTTCCCTTTTCCATACAAGTCTGTCTTCAGTCATTGCGAGTCAGTCCTTCTGGTATTTATCCAGTTCATCTCTCCACCTTCGCCTTGTTGATGTCATTTAATGGACAACAAATTAAACTAAATGGTATTAACTCTTAATTTGCAACCCAATATTCGTATGTTGTTTACAGTTTTTTTAATTATTTAATTAAATACATGAAAAAAGACTGATAACTTCTATTTCATATTACCTGGATGCTAAACATTTTACACTGGCGTGACCGAATTATTTTGCCGCGTGCCATAGGTGCGCCATCCCTGCCCTAGCCTATCACCTCTCCACAACCCAGTAACTGTGCAACACGATACTCCATGGATAGACTGACGATCAGACTTTTTGGTGTCTGAATACCTGTAACGAATGTCAAAGATCTACTAATGACCACCGGGACCAATAGTAATCTATATATATATAAAAGGAGACTGACTGACTGACATATCAACGCACAGCCGAAACTACTGGAACTAGAACCTTCCTTTTACTATGTAGGCGAGCACTAAGAAAGGATTTTCTAAAATTCAGCCCCCGACGGGATGATACGGGGATCTAAAGTTTGTATGGAATGAAACTTACTTTCACGCGCGCGAAGCCGCGAGCAGAACCTAGTGTCCTATATAAACTTCATCATCATCATCATTTCAGCCGAAAGACATCCACTGTTGGACATAGGCCTCCCCCAAATGTCGCCACAATGACCGCTCCTGTGCGTCTAGCATCCATCGCATTCCCGCGACCCTCACCAGGTCATCGGTCCACCTTGTGGGAGGCCTTCCAACGCTGCGTCTGCGTATATAAACTTAAAAAAAAAGTAATTATGAATTGAACATTTTCATTGATACTTGTCCGGTTTCGAACCCGCAACCTAATGCATAAGAAGCAAGTTCCTTAACCTCTTGGCTGTCACTATCGTGAAAACGTCGGTTTCTCCATACAGACTTCCAACCAATGATTTTCCCCCTTTAGGGTGGAGTTTCGTAAAATCCTTCTTTTTCGTAAAATCCTTTCTTAGCGAATAAACACCCTATGAGGAACCTACCAGCCAAATTTTAAGTTTGTAGGTGTTATAGTTTCTGAGGATTCGTGATTAATCAGTGAGTGGTATTTCGCTTTTATATACCTACTAGCTGACTCGGCGAACTTCGTACCGCCTAATAATGTGATAAATGAAGAACCGCTCGACCGATTTTGTGCAAACTTCACATAAACCATCTACTAAATAGTCCGAACAAAGCCTAATCATTAGGTTTGAATAGGTGAGCCCGTTCTTGAGTTATAAAATTACAACGAAAAGTGGCATTGATTTTTACATATACAGATATAGATTACAATTGATTAAATTAAGTATTGTTTATATTACTTTTATTTATGTGTACGTAACAACTTTGAGCCTAAGAACCACACTAATGATGTTAGTAAACAAAAGATTAGGCTATTCAGCATTTACTGTTACACACATTGTTTTGAAAGTAGTTTAACGGCCTGTATTGTATCTACACTTTATAAATCGGATCATTTATTAAATATCTTGCAATGCTGTCAGTCACGGTGTGAATTAACACTAATTCAATACCGTTGTAATCAGTTTTTGTGATTCTGTATCAACATAGTAATAAAACTTAATAAATGCGTGAGGTGTGACCTAGATTACGTGAGCAGTGAAAGTTAACTCGAATCTTACCGTGTCAAAGTATGAGAACGGCTATTTCGACGATATAAGCAGTTGGCTCGTTGGTCTAGGGGTATGATTTTCGCTTAGGGTGCGAGAGGTCCCGGGTTCAAATCCCGGACGAGCCCAAATCTTTTTGCGTTTTCTTATATTTTTCTAAGAAAGACACAATCATTTATTATCCCTTTCGGACCCTTATTATATACTTCCGGAGTGATTTCTTACACAATGAAGTGGGATGTACATTTTTTTTCAGAAAACCTGATTTCAGTTGGGATACGCGTTGAATAATATAGCAGATACAACGCTTGACAGACGCACTTGCGAATGTAAAGGAAGTGTGGGGGTGTTGGGGGTGTCTGGAGGTGTCAGGGGGTATTACAATGTGATGTATTGTGACGGTACATTTGAATTTACTTGATTTTTATAACTTATCTTTCTTTTTCGTTAGAAAAAAAAGAAAACAAAGAAAAAGATGGCGCATACCTTAAAAAATAAATAACATTAATGAATTATTAACTTATGTGTTTTTTCATGGATTAACAGAAGATAATGCATCTACAATAAATGTTAGTCTTATAAAATAACAAAATATAACTTAATATTCCTATGTTGTACTTAATAGAGCAGTGATGGCCGAGTGGTAACGGCCCCGACTTACGAGTTGTAGGTCGCGGGTTCAAACTCAGCCAGGCGTATTACTTTGTGTAATTTATTTCATCACCACTGCTCTCAAAACGATGAAGGAAAACAACGTGAGGAAACCGGTATGTTCTAGAATCAAAAATTCGAAGACATGTGTTATTCACCAACCCGCACTGGGCCCACTGGGTTCTGGTTTCCTCACGATGTTTTCCTTCACCGTTTTGAGAGCAGTGGTGACATAAATTACACAAAGTAATGCGTCTGGCTGGGTTTGAACCGACAACCTACAACTCGTAAGTCTGGGCCGTTACCACTCGGCCACCACTCCTCTTACTCGGCCACCACTGCTCTAGTATATAATTATAAATGTGAATGTTACTCTGTCTGTTACGTTGTTACTGATAAACTATTAAACCGATTTTGAAATTTAGAACTTTTTATCTGGATTCGACTTCGACTTCGCATCCTCAATAACCAACATTCACGCGGACGAAACCGCTGGCAGAGACTAGTTACTAACATGCTGATTTGCTTTCAGTTAATAGTATGTTTGACTAGCCTATTTGTTTAGTTGCTAGTGGGCCTGATTGCTATACCGGAGGTCGTGGGTTCGATTCCTACCCAGTACAAATGTTATTGTGACAAGCATGATCATTTATTCTGTGTCTGGGTGTAATTTATCTACAATATGTAGGTATGTTTATCAGTTGTCTAGTACTCATAGCACAAGCTCTGATTAGTTTGGGACTAAATAACTTGTGTGAAAGTTGTGGAATATTATTATTTATTTTCTGTACATATTTTACATATTATTAAATATTTCTTAAAAAACTGATTAAAAAAAACATTTAAAAATATAAAAAATATTAGTCCCCCAGTGGTGGGAGCACGGTCTAAGCTACCGGTAGTTAAGGCTCCAGAGACAGGAACCTCCTCAGAACATGAGCCGTATCGAGAAATACTGCCCTGTACTGTATCAGGCCTTTAATCCTAACGTGCTACGACAGCTTCAACAGATACAGATAGTCATCATATTATTATTATTATTGTTAATTATTTCATTCTACTTTTAGAAATTGTTTAAACAAGTAAATAGTTTTTTAGAGACCAACTTCTGCATAATGATCCCTAAATACAAACAATTAAGTTTGATCGACTTCCCCTACTTTCAAGGTCGTCTTTGGCTAATTAATAAAATGACCCGCTTAAAGTAACCGACACGTTTCGGGCAAAGTAGGCAGGTCACTATGAGGGTAATCGAGACCCACCGTAATGGGGTATTTACCTGCCCTTAATTAAAGGAAACAAAGGACGAGGTACAAGATAGGGGGCTCGTGGCTGAGAGAGGACAGCTCGGACTCGAGCCACTAAATTTAGTTTTGTTTTGTTTTGTGTAATTAAAATTAGGTATGTAGTGTAACAATTTTTTTTTTTCAAAACTAAGTATTGAGTGGCAATACTAACGCATCAGAAACCAGAAATGTTTATTTCCAATAGGCCATTAACATGCACTTTGGAATTGTCAAAATGTCGGTCAGTCAAAAAAGTGAATCTAAGTTGCACGTGCCAAAGCATAGATTGCTATGGTGAAGAACGTACATGAAACTCCATGCCCACTCTTTTAAATCATATTATGAGCTACAAAAATCTTGGTTGTATATTTTTTGTTGCTTGTATTATGTGAGCATAATGTAAATAAATAATGAAAAGAAACAGTAATTAAAAAATATAAATTGAAAACAGCCACCAGCAGTTAAGAGATAACCAGTCTTAACTGACGGCGCCCGTTCACGAGCATGACGCGTGCATCAGTCCCACTCAGCTCAGTTGCACTTTGAAGAAAACTGAATGACCCAACAACTCTTGCCACCTTCAGCGAAACATTTGAATGAGCATGACAAACTCTGAACTGCAATGCTCGTTTATGATGAAAAAAGGTGTAACCTGGCATCTTTTGATGTATCGAATAACTAAGCGTGGCATTGTGCCCGTAGTTCCCCGCTACTTCAATCGTTGTAAGACTTCTGAGCTATATTGACACATATGTGACTCTGTAACTCCTCGAAAATATAAACTTTAATAACCTAGAAACCAACCTTCCCTAACATGATTTAAGTAAAAATAATAATTTATTTACTCAAACAACTTTAGGTCCACGGGTTAGTTACAAAGAACTATAACCAGTTTAGTAAAAAAAAAAAATTAAATGATTATGAAGCCTTTCTAAAAATTTTGCAAAAATAATTATCCCTAGATATGATGAATCACTCCTGCCTAACCAGCACCTGCATGAAGAGATTCATCATAGGACTGTTAAATTTGTCTGATGACATCCACAGAATGTCATTGGAGCATGCCATGCATGAATGCAGTTAACGTATTCTGCGTATTAGCGACACCATCTTTTTTTAAATCATTGCATGGAAGTCAAGGTTTCACGCCTGTACGAACATGCCAGAGATACTATAGAAGCGCAGCAGCCCCAAAAGCATTCAGAAGCTGCTATTATATTGAACCTGCCCTTCGAGGGCGTCCAGTGTTTTCCACGTATAGCTGATCCACAGGCTGCTTATGTATAAGATCTGGCAGTAAGCCTTAAACTAGTGTAGTCCCAGTGTTTCAGTTTTAGCATATAAGGTACTGACTAAAAATCAAAGTCAAAGTATTTTATTTGTTGAACATAGGTAATAAGGTACATGGTATAAAATATGCGTTGTATCACTGTTTTGACTTGCAAGGCGTACAAATTAGGCTTAAAAAACTACAAACTAAATAAAACTGTTTCAAACAAGTAACGTCGTAAACAAGATAGAATAATAAGTGGATCGGACATTTGGGAAATGGAAAATGGGTCCTATGTTGTATGAAATTAAACAGTTTACTATATTAGCGCATAGTCGGCCTTATAATGTTCCCACTGTTGGGACTCAGGCCTCCTCTCTAGGAGAGGGAACGGGCCGTAATCCACCACGCGGGCCCATTGCGGGTTGGTGGATGTCACATGTCTTCGAATTTTTGGTTCTAGGACATACCGGTTTCCTCACGATGTTTTCCTTCACCGTTTTGAGAGCAGTGGTGATGAAATAAATTACACAAAGTAATGCGCCTGGCTGGGTTTGAACCCGCGACCTACAACTCGTAATTTGGGGCCGTTACCACTCGGCCACCACTTATAACGTTTACTATATTATATTATTATTATACAATGTTGCTTGGAAGAGATCGCGGAATGCGCCAATGCCATTTGTGAGTGTTTTAGGTACTTATAAGTTTATTATTGTTGCAAGTACTTATAATAAAGTAATATAACAAATAAATGATATTTTAACATCTACAAACAAGCAAACCGGCGAACCAGCATATTGTATCTCACAGCAATGAGCTCTCCGCTCGCGTTCGATGTCTACACGATCTTTTAGGTTCTCATAAACCTACCTGTGAAGAACAAGCTGCTACATTCCACAAGTACCCGGTATAGCTGACACTTCAGCGTTGATTCTCAACAATTTCGAAAGTAACAAAAAACTGATACATTTTCAAGTAATATAATTTTGTAAGAGCAAAGAAGAGACTTTTTACGTACTTATGTAAATTGATATGATGCCTTGAAGTTGATTGATGTAAATGTTCGTTTGAGAAAAATATAACGTTACTTTTTATCACGCTTCCAAGGAAAAGAAGGAAGTGTTTTTTATTAGAAGAAATATATCTTTTACGATTCAATTTAGGTCCACTGACGTTTGCCTTTATCCAGAATATAAGATCGTCCATATAATTCCATTTCACATTTTCATTAGAATAGAATAATTTTCGCCAAACTTAAGTGGGCAGGGCACATTGCTCGCAAAACAGAGTCTATGGGGACGAAAGGTTCTGGAATGGCGACCACGTACCTTAAGACGCAGCGTTGGAAGGCCTCCCACAAGGTGGACCGATTACCTGGTGAGGGTCGCGGGAATCCGATGGATGCGAGACGCACAGGACCAGTCATTGTGGTGACATTTTGGGGAGGCTTATGTCCAACAGTGGACGTCTTTCGGCTGAAATGATGATGATGATGATGAGAATAATTTTTACTTACATAGATAGTAAGTACATGATAAAGATATTCAGAAAAAAAAAATACAAGGATCCGTTACTTTTACTTAACTTAAATTTGCCTTGAAAGTAATTTTATTCAGTTTAAATTCAAAGGTTACATTTGATTATAATTATTTACCATTTGGATACCTGCAAATAAATGTCATTCATAATTTATGTCACAAAATAAATTATCATAATTTAGAAATTCATAGATTGATTAAAAAATATTTAGTAATTAATAAGGCTAACAATATCTTCTTCAATAGTGTAATGGTTTCATTTTTAATTTCATCGGGAATTTTATTAATTTGTCAGCGAGCCAGGGAGCGCAGTATTCACGAGAATCGACCAATTTGGAACCGTGCACTAGCTTCTGACGTTTTATAAGTGCCCATGTAGGCCTATGTGAAATAAAAAACTTTTGAGACTTTGATACAGGAGTTATGGTCTTTTTTACATTATCACAGTTATGATAACAGCAGGAAGAAAATTAAATATGCATATTTAAGATTTTAAGATGACAGAAAAGTATAGGGTAGCACCGTGTATGAATCTGACAGCTGTCAACCGCACTGTCTTATAGCAATTATAAAGTAGAACCATGTTGATTAATACGATGCAGTTGGAATCAGGACAAACTATTCTTTCCTAATTGTTCATAACAAATATATAAATATCCTAGTACAATAGTATAATACCCTTCCTTACTTACATTTCATTTCAACTGGCCTCATTTCCGTAAGTAATTATTTGGCGCCATATTTATTTCAGCTCACGTTCTCCGCCACCAGGAAACGAATTCTGACCTCCCGTCTACCCCAAACACGTGGTTAATTCATTATTAATGGCCAGCTTTTACCGCCGTGGTTAGGAATACGTCTGCAGGCATTATGTGAACAGCGTTAGCGTTTAGGAAGTACAAAAAGTTTTGGGAATGAGTACCTTAATTAAAGAGAAGAATTCCTTGCCGCAGTATGTTTTCTGAAAGCTACAACCTGGGAGCTTTAAGTGAACTGAATAGGTTACTCCTAGAAAAGCCTCCATTATCGACTGCATCACCGTTTATTACCAGCAAGTCTGGCCAAGTTTCGTGTCGAGTCTCTTTCTACAATCGGTAACGCCTCGGTGTGTAAGCGATTTTAAAAAACGATATGTTGTTAGTCTGTCGACGCGCCCGAGTTGATCGCTCGATCTACAAAAATTGTAACTTGGCTACCATTTATACAATAAAACTACAAGATGTAGCGATGAACATTGTAGAAACTATTATAATTATTATATTTCATTCTATCATTTTGAACGGTGTGAATTTGACTACGAATTTTCTATTAGTTTGCTCTGACCACGTGACTTGACGTTGAGATGTTGTCATTTCCATACATTTGATTAGTTTTCAATTAGCGTTAACGATTGTAGATTATCAACGTGTCTAAGTCTGCAGGTGAGATGGTGGTCAAGCGCGAGCTTAATAATAGTAAAAATATAAAAAGAATAATAAGTCATAATATTATAATTACCAGCTTTTGCGAGCGGCTTCGCCCGCGTACATAAAATATAGCCAATGTCACTCAAGAATAAAGCAGCTTTCATTGGTAAAAAATTTTTAGCAATCGGACCAGTACTTCCAGAGATTACCTCCTACAAACAAAAAACAAAAAAAAAACTTTACTTCTTTATAATATCAGTGTAAATGACCAAGAGCTTATAGTCTGATGGCTTAAAGTCACCCAAAGGGCAATGAAAAAGGCTATGCTCGGAGTTTCCTTGCGTGATCGAATCAAAATTAAAATATCCGCAGGAAAACCAAGGTTGCCGACGTAGCACGAAGAATCGCCAAACTTAAGTAGCAATGAGCAGAGCACATTGCTCGCAGTTGGGGCCGAAGGGTTCTCGATTGCCGACCACGTACTGGAAGACGCAGTGTTGGAAGGCCCCCTACGAGGTGGACCGATGACCTGGTGAAGATTGCGGGAATCCGAAAAATGCGAGACGCACAAGATCTTTTATTGCGGTGACATTTGGGGGAGGTCTATGTCTAGCAGTGGACGTCTATCAGCTGAAATGATGATGATGATGAGATGACCAAAACCAAACTAAGATTGAGAGACTTCAAGTAGTATTTCCGAAAAGGTTGACTTACGTGATGAGCAGTGGTGGCCGAGTGGTAACGGCCCCGACTTACAAGTTGTAGGTCGCGGGTTCAAACCCAACCAAGCGCATTACTTTTTGTAATTTATTTCATCACCACTGCTCTCAAAACGGTGAAGGAAAACATCGTGAGGAAACTGGCATGTCGTAGAACCAAAAATTCGAAGATATGTGACATCCACCAACCCGCACTGGGCCCGCGTGGTGAATTACGGCCCATTCCCTCTCCTAGAGAGGAGGCCTGAGTCCTAACAGTGGGAACATTATAAGGCCGACTATGACTTACGTCAAATCTGTGACAAACTTGTGTGTCACTATAGTGTCGTCACCTGATACAGGTCATCCAGTTTCAAAACAATTAAGTTTACGTTAACGCAAGCGACAAATTGTAAAATACAAATTGTGAAATCACATTGAGTCTCATTCAGACAACAGTCAGGCATTCCAGCTTAGATATGCTATATAGAAAAATGATAACAATAGAAGAATAACAGATTTATCGCTTTCAATAAACACTTCGGATAGTGTACACAGTTTTCAATGAAATGTTTACACTTTAGTTTGGCATCAATGCAGCTCTTGTTAACTAAGAATATCGGAATGTACGAACAGAAACGTTACTTGTAGAAATGTCGTAGGCTAGAAAAATATTGCTACCTGTCTTTAAAACACCAGGGCCCAAAATATCTATTATTATTTAGTGGTTAGTGGCCGACTGCTATGCCGGAGATCGTGGGTTCAATTCCCACCCAGGAAGAAATGTTTGTGTAATGAGCACGATCATTTGTTCTGTGTCTGGGTGTAATTTGTGAAAAATGTGTATGTATTTATAAATATATTAGTATGTTTATCAGTTGTCTAGTACTCATAACACAAGCTCTGCTTAGCTTGGGACTAGACGGCGTTGTGTGGTAGTGGTGGGAATATTATATTATAGTAATTCCAGCGAAGGAAGTGACCACACGCGTGAGGGAACAGCCCTCACGCCGGACGGTGAGCAATGTGTACCTCGCCTTCCGGCTGTTCGGTAACCGTTCGGACCGAGCTCGAGTCGTCGACAGCACGTAGTGTTCTACGCGCGCCTCAAAGTGATGTTAGCAAACTGTAGGGGCCCAGCAGTGTCGAAGCCTACGGGAGCCATGGGTTATGCGAAAGTGTACCCCGGGGCCCTGGAACGAAGGCAAAGAAGGTACAGGAGTGGGTTTTAATCAGGATGATTGGATGACTTCCCACCTAAAAAAAGCAGTGTAAGTAATCAATTTTAACCCAAAGTTTGACTGTTACATAATACCTTGTTGTATTAAGTCCACCTATGGACCACTACCTACATACACTATATACATACAGTTTATATCCACAACACTGTTCAAGGCAGTTTTTCTACTTCCTATTCTATTCGTTCCTCTGTCTACCTCACCGGCCATACAAGCGTGATGTATGTTGCTAAGTTGCCTACATTTCATCACACTCCACACATAGTTGCTAACTATACCGTGAGATAACACGGCAGTTAATTACTTTATTTGAGAAACTTTACTATTGTCATTGATACGTGTCGACACTCGCTGGCGTTACTCTTAAATTGTCATTGAACTTTGTCCAAGTGTTCGTATCGTAATTAAGAAAGACCGCTTTGAGGAAGGGCTCTCAGTAAAAGTGGGTTATATGTGAAATGACGATATTCTTAGATTGCCGTTACAAGTAAGATGATATGCGAGTCATTCATGCCTTTGATTTATTTATTTAGCTTCTGCCAGTGGCTTTGTCTGGTGAATGTCAGTATTACGGACGCGAAGTCGAAGCAAGATAATAAATAGCATATGTTTATTTATTTATTTAAACTTCATGTACAGTAGTGGTACATAGGCTGACTTAATGCAACAAGGCATTCTCTACCAGTCAATCTTTGGGTTAAAAAGACAACACTGTGTTAGGCTTGCACAATAAACAAATAACAGATAATTCAAAAAGAAAATAAAAATAAGTTATTTACAATAATATAATACATATATATGCTAAAATTATAAACTAATAAATACTATGAAAAATATCAAATTATTAAGAGAACTTAATAATAATTCTGACGAAGACCAAACTAAAGTTGAGAGGACTTCAAGTAGTAGTTCCGAATTTTACGCTTAAAGGAAAACTTACTTTCAGCTTTTTTGATGTCAAGGGGAAGCACATTCCAGAGTTTTATGGTGGAAACCGCGTATGAATTGGACATAAAGCCAGTACGGTGAGAAGGAATATGAAGGAGCATGTTTTTGGATGCACGAAGGTTAAGATTATGAACTACCCAACACTTTAAAATATTGTTTTAAAAAATCAGGAGCACAAGGATCATTCATAATCATCATTCATTTTTTCTTTCTTGGGTTTGTATAAGTATAGTATATAGTAATCAGTACAGAAATTCATCCGCGAAAGCGTAACAGACAGACACAGCTATTTTCACATTTATAATGTCATTAAAGAAGTATAGATTACTATTTATTTTTTACTTGCAACATTACGCAAGAGATCCATGGCATTGTACAGAGGAAACTTACAAATTAAAAATGTACATTTAATGAGTTCCCTACATAAAGTCGTGGTACATCATGGTGTATGTACCACTTTTTGGTCTTTAAAGGATTAAAGGAGTGAACCTTCAATACGTTACAGTAATCAGAAAAAAAATACAAGATGTGCTAGTAAAGAGAAAAAATTCGGCTTCGCCCACCTAAACGAAAAAATATATATAGCCTATATTGTCATTCAGTATCATTCTACTGGTAAAAGAAAGAGAGATTACATGTCTATGATACAAACTTAAAAAATATAAATAGGTATATTATCTTTTTATAATATGTTTAAATCATTTTATTAAAACTACATATACATACAAAAGAATTATCATTTCACGATTAAGTTAACCGCGCCCCGATCGTTCCCGGTGCAAAAGTGCCCATAATACTGGCCGCATTACCTCGCTGAATAGCGATGGCCATCCTTTGCACCAAGAACGACCCGGACCGGGAGTCACCCGTTGCCTCCCCGAGCCTACGGCCCAAATCCCCCACAAAACACTTTGCCTCCGTACTCCAACTGCCCAGAGTCTCAACAGCAACTGGCACAAAATAGTAAAGCTGAACCAAGGAAGCGATTTATAATTATTTTTTTATAATTACTGACTTACTAATTAATTATATTAATTTGTGACTGTGTTTGTATGTTTATAACTTTATTTCGCTAGAACAAATTTAATGAAACTTGGTACACGGGTAGACCATGTTCTGGAATAGCACATGCAATACCTTTTATCCCAGAAATGAATATTTTTTTACTATCATGTTCACAAAGCCACGAGCAGCAGCTAGTTTTAGTATAAATTGAAAATCTGGAATAATTTCCGAGCGGTTTAAAAAAGCTTTTGTTATCGCACTAATACACATGGTTGAAACCACCAGCAGTTTTGCTCTAAATAAAGATTTAAACGAGCTTTTATGAAAAATGGCTGAAACCTGCGCAATTCAGAAAGGACCAAACAAAGCCACTAATGCCAAAAACTTTATGAATATCGCTTCAGTAAACTTCGATAAAAACTTGTGCAATATTCGCATTCAAACATTACAATACCACGAAATTATTTTATTGAAAAACTAGTAGCGCAAAAATTAAAAAAAAAAACGTTTCAATGTGCTTTTGACCTACTTTGAATAATGATCAGAAGATATCCCACACTTATATCTCTTCGATAGTTCTATAGTTAATAGGTACCCTGTCAGTGACACGTAGTGTCACCAGGGGCTCAAGTCTGCTGTTTTTTATAAATTCGTCATTCCAACACGAGCCCTTTTTTTATTAATGACAGGTCCGCGTTCGACCACCATCTCACCTGATGGTAAGCGATGATGTGGTCGACGATGGAGCACGCCATCCCATTTAACCCATTATACCCATTATTTATCCTATTCATTATTTTCCCATTAGTATTTATCCCATGGTCATTTTGCTAAAAGTTCGTAATCTGCTAATTCATAATGATCGATCGTTGATCGGCCAATGGTCTTGTGGTAGATTGACAATATCGAGCTTACTAACAGCAATAATTGCACAATGACGTTCTAATGCTAGGTCACTGATCAAAGGAACTGTCAAAATTTTTAGCAGATTACTTACATTCGTCAGATATTGATTTGTCATTATGTACGAGATTACCATTCTATGCAATTCCTGTCAATGGGGTGTCAGTGGTTGGCTATTGGAAAGTCATAACGACGCCATTATATTAGTAGATTACCAAACTTGTCGAAATCAATGATAGACCATTCTGGCAATATTTTATTAGCAGACTTGAGGCCCTGATAGAGAGGCATATTTGATGATGCGGCTGAGATCATGATGATATAGAGAGACGTATTAAAACAATAAACTTATATCATGAAACCGTTTTTTTTTTTATTGGATGGGAAAATCATCTTATGACATATCCCGCTCTTGGGCGGAGCGAAAGATAGTGTCAGACTTTTATTAACCAAAAACCCACTCCTGTTCCTTCGTTGCCTTCGCCCCAGGGCCCCGGGTTTCGTTTTCACACTACCCATGGCCCCAGTAGGCTTCGACCCTGCTGGGCCCCTACGATTTGCTGACATCTCCCTGAGGCGCGCGTGGAACATACGCGCCGTCGACGACTTGGGCAGGGTCCGGACGGCTACCGGACGGTCGGACGGCGAGCTATCATGACACCGTTGAGGCTGTTAAAACGCTGGAGGGATATCAAAGTAGTTCATCAATTCAATTCAAAAATATTTATTTCACATAGGTTTTTTTCACGTGCCAGCTTCTAACGTATTATACGTTACGTACGGAAGTACGGTTCCAATTGGTCGTTCCTATAGAGAAGAAACAGCAAAAAAATCCTTTAAAAAAGAAAGTTTTTACAATATTTTCATACAACAATATTAATAGGTATAAGAGGGCAGTGTAAATCAGTCAATATTTTACCCAAAAATACATTAAAAATCGTCGTATAAGAACCAGGCCTGGCGCGTTGTGTTCCACGTGTGCCTCAAAAAAGTTGACAGTTTAATTGAGGGAGCCCACCACGACCGATACCTGCGGGATCGATCGAAAGTGTCATCATTACTTTGAAAGGCAAGAAAAACTGAAGAAACTCGCTCAACCCAAAATGGGAAAAGTTTTTTGATAATATTTCACCATCAAAAAAAGAGGTACAAAAGTGATACAATCAAGAACACCACAATGATACTAGTTTCACTATTCGTTACACATAATGACACCTGTGGACCCATCAAATTTTTTCGAACTATGCCATCGTTCTCTTACTTGATGCAGATGAATAGGTGCCTACCAGAAGCTCGGGCCGTGCCACCGCTCGAAGTCAAAGACAAAGTCAAAAGTTTTTTATTTCACACAGGCCTACATGGGCACTTATAAAAAGTCAGAAGCTAGTGCACGAACAGCATTAGCATAGCATAGTCGGCCTTATCATGTTCCCACTGTTGGGACTCAGGCCTCCTCTCTAGGAGAGGGAATGGGCCGTAATCCACCACGCGGGCCCAGTGCGGGTTGGTGGATGTTACATGTCTTCAAAATTTTGGTTCTAGGACATGCCGGTTTCCTCACGATGTTTTCCTTCACTGTTTTGAGAGCAGTGGTGATAAAATAAATTACACAAAGTAATGTGCCTGGCTGTGTTTGAAACCGTAACCTACAACTCGTAAGTCGGGGCCGTTACCACTCGGCCACCACTGCTCCAACAGCATTGCATCAGTAGAAAAGCCAATTAGTATTTACCTATCAGTTAGCTTGTTAGTGGAATTAAGTCTGAGACTAGTCTTCAAAGGGTTCCACAATCCCAAGCCACAGTCAGTCCGGAATCTCCCGAACAACTCACAATGTCCCCGTGTAGCACGTTGCAGCATTGGCGCTGTTTGCATACTAATATAATTGCAACAAACACTAAGCCGGGTTCAGTTCAGGTACATTGTCTAAGACCCGGGTCATGTTTATTGAACAGGTCTGAGGAGCTCTGACTACCTTACATTAAATTATATGCTTATCAACACATAGGAAGGCAGGCATTCACTGTCAATAATATTTAAGAAATTAGTTACTGTGTTGTATGCTGTTTTATGTTTTTTTTGTAATATTGATGATAGGCTCGCGTTACACAACTATCGCACCTGATAAGAAGCGACGATGTGGTCGACGATAAAGCACGCCTAGAAGTAAACGAATCACTCTTGATTTAAAGATCCAGGTTGTAGCTATCAGGAACAATACAGACGCACAATGAATGTGTTTCCATAACTTTTTATGCGTATAGACGTAATTTTCCCTCTTTTTTTTATAATGTGAATGTGAGAACACTGTAGACTCCGCGAATACTTAGGTTACTTTATAATAATATTATTTTTATTGTACTTTTTAATACAATATTGACCAGTCTACACAGTCCTTACATAATATCTACTTATGATGTAATATGGAAATATTGTAAGAACAAAAATTTTGTTTTAAAAGAGTAGCCATGGAGTTTCTTGCCGGTTCTTCTCCATAGGAAACGACCAATTTGGAACCGTGCAGTAGCTTCTGACGTTTTATAAGTACCCATGTAGGCTTATGGGAAATAAAAAACTTTTGACTTTGACTTGACTTTGACACCATGTAAGGGTAGCGCATCACCATACGTCTGGTGGTCGGATGATGGAACGGGCTTGGCAGAATTCGAAATTTCCACGCACACTCCTCGAAATGCAACCGGTAGAAAACCGACAGGCAACTCGGCGTTGATGCTCAATACGACCAACTAATAAAATGAGACGCTAGATTATTTTCTTAAATAGTATAGACCCGTTTGATGGGAATACAAACCTGATTTCATGTAGGTATGTGTTTTGGAAAAGTGGTGAATTAAAAACTTTAACGAATTTTGAGATTAAAAGGTTAAATAAATCTTTTTCCTGCTAGGATTGCTGATTTACTCGAAAGATTTACCATGGTCTGGCTACTAAAAAAACACAGGTGAGTTTTCATCAGTAATATTCTGACATTCCCTCTTACTCCACCTAGTGCAGGAGAAGTCATTTGATGATTTTCCAATGAAAAATAAAAAAACCTTACTTTTCAATCTAATTTTTTTCTTAGTTTTCCAGTAAATTTACTTCATGCCGTAGCATATCAGTTTTCGTTCAAACTGAAACGGCTGTTTAACCAATATTTTTAACAATTTCTAGTGTTCAAATGAGATCCTAAAAAGTCTTCCAACATACCCCAATAATCTACAAAATAACAATACATGACCCAAATTTAATGTCAGGTAAGTACGCTCCGCCTACACATCATATTACTATAGAACTAATAATTTCGATATCCTCTCAAAATTCCTGAGTCTCGGAGGATAGAAAACATTTAGGTGACATTGTCTTCACCCCCCTTTGCCCCACTTTCCTCTCGTCCTCCCGTTCCCGAAGGAGGGTAGAATTGCCGATTTACGTCAAATATTTGCTCTACACATTACGCGCTGCTTACGACAAAATACATTTCGCTGTGTACATACATGCTGGGTAACAAATACTTTTGTTGTTAGGTAGTGCCTCATTGTGAAGCGTTTTCCTGAGAAACACTTATTTAGTTTGTTAGATACAAACTACAAACACGTTTTAAATCATAGATTATTTGGTTTTTCACTGCTTGAAGTCTGATATATTGGTTGGCAATCGAAATGGAATGAAACAGATTTTAAAAATTTGAAAAGAAAAAACTTGGTCCATTCGAGAAAAGCCGACTACAATTTATATAATACTAGCTTTTGCCCGCGGCTTCGCTCCCGTCTATATTCTACTACTCTACCCTACTCTACCCAACTCTACCCAACTCTACCCTACTCTACCCAACTCTACCCTACTCTACCCAACTCTACCCTACTCTACCCAACTCTACCCTACTCTACCCTACTCCACCCTACTCCACCCTACTCTACCCTACTCTACCCTACTCTACCCTACTCTACCCTACTCTATCCTACTCTACCCTACTCTACCCTACTCTACCCTACTCTACCCTACTCTACCCTACTCTACCCTACTCTACCCTACTCTACCCTACTCTACCCTACTCTACCCTACTCTACCCTACTCTACCCTACTCTACCCTACTCTACCCTACTCTACCCTACTCTACCCTACTCTACCCTACTCTACCCTACTCTACCCTACTCTACCCTACTCTACCCTACTCTACCCTACTCTACCCTACTCTACCCTACTCTACCCTACTCTACCCTACTCTACCCTACTCTACCCTACTCTACCCTACTCTACCCTACTCTACCCTACTCTACCCTACTCTACCCTACTCTACCCTACTCTACCCTACTCTACCCTAATTTACCCTACTCGATAAAATGTATCCTATGTCCGTCCGTCGGTTCTGAACTACCTCCCCACCAATTTTCAGCAAAATCGGTTGAGCAGTTCTTGAGTTATAAATAGTGTAACTAACACGACTTTCTTTTATATATATAAAAAATCAAAAAATCAAAATAGCATTTATTCCAAATAAACCATTTACAGGCACTTTTGAAACGTCAAGAAGTCAGTCAGTCAGAAAAATAAAAATAAATGATGCTAATTGCACATTCCAAAGCGTAGATCTCTATGGAGAAGAATGTGCAAGAAACTCCATGGACACTCTTTTCAATCATATTTTGTAATTACAAATATATGTTACATGTTTCTTGTCGCTATCATGTGAGAACAATGTAAATAAAAATAAAAACTAAATATAGATATTAAAATAGCAACTGGCAGCTAAGAGATGACCAGCCTCAACTGACAACGCCCGTTCACGGACATGACGCTAATATTAGCACCACTCAGCTCAACCATTTTGAAGGGAACCAAATGATCCAACACCCGCGCCACCATCAGTGAGACATTTGAGTGAGCATGACAAACTCTCAACTGCCATGCTCATTTATGTCAAATAAGTCCAGTAGCAACATAAAAACTATAAAAAGCTCCATGGTACTCACATTTACAAACTGTGGAAAAAATGCTTCTATACATATAATACAATACTTATATTTTACAATTTCAAGAAAAAAAACATTTGAAAATAATTTCCATACTAATCAATTTGTACACCCCGGTGGTAGTGGAGCTGGACCAGCATTGAGCCAAGCATTTTTATCCTGAATATAATCCTCCAACTTATAATATGCTTGCCTGCATAGTGTGCGTTTAATACAAGATTTAAATTTCGTTTATAGGTTATCAAATAAAGCAGTCCTTTGGGCAGATAAAAAAATCTTAAGGCGACTGACCCACCTTAAAAAAAAAACAAGCCCCATTTTTCCTAAGTGGGAAGTAATCCAATGACTTCTCTTGCTATAAGGTACTGCGGGAGGGCATGTCAGAATTTTACTGACTAAAACCTACTCCTATGTTCCTTCTTTGCCTTGCGTTTCAGGATCGCAAGGTTCACTTTCGGGCTACTCATTACCCCAGTAGGCTTTGGCCCTACCGTTATGTTGAAATCTCTTTGAGAAACTCGGTCCGGAAAGTTACCAGTCGGCCGGAAAGCGATACCCATTGCTCATCGTCCGCAAACCCATGCCTACGGGAAACAAGCTCGTAACATAAAAAAACCTATCAAACTCAACGTCATCATTATTTCATAAAGCCTCTCCAAACATTCATATCATTTAAAATACTACTAACTTAGTAACCATCTTCTCTATTTTATTATTTCGGTAAGGGCTCATCTCAGCATGTCAAGGCCACATTAAGGCAGCCAACAAGAAAATTAAAGTTAAATAATAAAGTCGCAACAATCGCTAATTATGACGGTGGGAATAAGCCTTCTCATCACCAAGTCTTTTAACAACAGGTTTAAAAAGAAAAGACATCGTTATGAACATTACTTACTGCGAATCATTAGGAAGGTATCAAAAACTTTTCGGTTGTAGTTCATCATGGGGCCATTATGTCAGAGGTCACATGATTGTGTAGTAACTGTGCCTATTGTTAATTGTTCAGGAAAAAATCATTTAAAACTGTTGTCTATGTTGATTCAAGTCTAATATCTGTGAAAGCTGCCGAAAGATTCATGAGCATCTTATGAGGATTGGTATAGGTATACATTTTGAAGAAGCAAGAGCAGCATATATACTGTTGGACATAGGCCTCCCCCAAGCGTCGCCACAACGACCGATCCTGTGCGTTTCGCATCCACCGCATTCCCGCGACTCTCACCAGTTTGTCGGTCCACCTTGTGGGAGTCCTTCCAACGTTGCGTTTTCCGGTGCGCGGTCGCCACTCTAGAACCTTTCGGCCCCATCGACCATCCGTTCTACGAGCAATGTGCCCTGCCCACGGCCACTCAAGTTTGGCGATTCTTCGGACTATATTGGCGACCTTGGTTCTCCTGCGGATATCTTCATTCCTGTTGCATATATATACTTAACCATCAAATAGTATTTTATTCTTCCGACCGTATTTCAGTTACGGTGGCTAATCTCAATTGAGGAGATAGCCAAGTAAACAGGAGACATTATAGTGTCCAAGCGTGTGCGTAAGTAAACGTACACGCTCTGTTTCTTTAAACTCTTTTTTTCTTCTTTGTTTCTTTATTCTCAAAATCCGATGGAACAGCAATCTGACATGACCAGAAAACATATTTACATGCTTTCCGAGGCATGGGGGTGTCATACCTCTAGCTTCCATACTTTGGGCTGTTAAAGAGTAATTCCTATTGGAAAACATTGATAGCACTTTTTGCCAACGAGACGTAGTAAGTAAATAACGCTTCATAGTATATAGATCCGCAGACCGCGTACAGGTAATAGTAGTGTGCGTGCCTTCACTGATGGACCGAAGACCTTAAAAAAATGGCTATGATAGACTAAAAAGACGGAATTAACGCGGAAGACAGAAGAAAGCCTGGTGTTGGAGACCATCTTAAGAGAGGCCTATACATGTCAAGTAGTAGACACCGATAAGTTATAGTCAACTGAACTATTGACTCTCAAAAATGGAAGAATCGGTCAAACAAATAAGTATAGGACGGGTTTCTGACTTGAATATTTTGATTTAAGAATGTCTCAAACCCTACTATAATCCCTGAACTTTGACAGGTTTTCAGTATATAGTAGAATTTGCCAAATACTCAACTTAAAATATTTAAATCAGAAATCGGAGGATAGCCTATTTTGCGAATGAAAATTCGTATGTATTTTCCTTAGTCATCTTAATAAAAATAATATAATATGAAATAAATAAATGTTCTTCTCATTCTGCTTAGCTAGTAAAAATCGTAAACGAAATGCGTAATTCAAAAGACCCCTTAAACGAGACTGCAAACGAATACCACATAATAATAAATTATCACGAATTGTATAGAATGTGTCCTCTAAACATATACATGTTAAAGACACCGTTGGATTAGCGTGGATACAATTAATATATCATTTAAATTAATGCTGTTACGCAAAAGGGATGAAATGCTGCCAAGTGTGAAATGGTGTGTCTGTTGAGGATTCCATAGAAAGTTACTACTATGATTACATGAAGATGTAAACAATAATTCACTAAAAACGGTAATGGGAAACCTCGTAAGAAAACGGGTATGTCCTAAAACCAAAATTTTAAAGACACGTGTCTTCCACCAACCTATACTGGGCTCACGTGGTGGATTACGGCTGATTATGCTCCGTAATGTATATAAGTGTATTTACAGATTATGTTGAAAAAATATAATTCAAGGAAGGAGTGAAAAAAGTACGAAACTAGAAAACCAAAATAAGATTGCCTATCGCAAAAACAAAATAGAATAAACTTTATTGTAGACCAAAGCAGTAACACAACTAATGTTCATAAACTTAAATCTATGGATACAATGGTGGTCTTATCGCTGATAGCGATATCTACCAGACAACCTTAGGATGGGTCGTAAGATTTATCATATATTACTCTGACTGTTTTTATGATAGTTTCACAGCGTTCTTTTAATTTTGAGTGTTCATATAGCATTTATATGTAGAGTGTCCGATCGTTGAGTCATAAGATTTTATTTTTTTATTTTATTTTAGAAAATTCAACAGTTTATTTATAAAGTTCCATGAGTTAAGAAGGCCCACCAAATATCAATGAACAACCCAATGCAGCTGCGTGAAAGACACTAGCATGTAAAAGTGAGGTCTACACACGCTACACAGTGATAGAGAAATAATGACAATTATCATTTAAACCAATAACATCACGGCATTTATAAAACTAGGTTAACTAAAAAGTGGTGTAAGGAAAGAATAAAAAAAAATATATTCATCATCATCTTCCTGCCTTTGTCCCATCTTATTTGGGGTCGGCGCAACACGTTTTTTTCTTCCATTCTATCCTGTCAACCGTCATACTATCACTAACTTTTTTTTCTTTCATATCACTGTTCACACAATCCATCTTTTCTTTGGCCTCCCTCTCCCTCTCCAGCCATCCACATGTATACTCATAACTCTTTTAGTAACATGTGTTTCATCTCTCCTCTTTACCTGACCATACCAAGACAAACGATTCCCCATCAGCTTTTCATTCACTGGCGCCACTTTCAAACTTCCTCTAATATATTCATTTAATAAAAAAAATATATTGAAAGGGTAAAAATACACCATTAAGGAATATTATTACAATTTAATCAGGTGAAGAACAATTTATATTGAATCGTGAAATCTAAACAGTACGATTCAGTTTACATTCAACAATTAGAGCTAGCGCAAAATGAGTTACGGTACAACTTGTCTACTTAACAACTAAGAAGATAGTACAAAAACAATATAATTTTTCGACGGAACCCTATAACCAAGGAACCCTTTGAACCCTTCTTAGTGTGTGCTTACGAATTTACTACCGGGGAAAGGATTACTGAACACACATAACCGGATTTAGGCGTATCCATTTGTGAGCAAACGGCCCGAGATCGGTACTGTTTTCTTTTGTTTATGCTAAGTGTAGTAGCTATGTGAGAATGGGGTTAGAAACATCAAGTTAGCTTTTAGATCTGAGATTCACTAAAGCCAGTTTTTTGACCTAGTTTTTTTTTTCGGTCGGAAAATCATCTTATGACATCACACGCTCTAGGGCGGAGCACGAGATAGTGTCAGACTTTTACTGACTAAAAACCCACTCCTCTTTCTTCGTCGCCTTTCGTATTATAATAATAAATAATATAATTCACCACACAATAATATACATATACATCTATTGACCTTTTAAACATCTAATTACCTATAATAATAATTAATTAATTCCATGAATTGTTACTTAGTCTTCGTCCTCTCTCCTAACTTTGCTGTGCCCGACAGGGTCCATATTGATCTTGACAATATTTATACCACCTATATGTACTATAAAATGCAATAAAGTATTGAGTATTAAGAATCAGACCCTAGGCCCCAGTAAGCTTCGTCCCTGCTGGGCTACGGTTTGCTGACATCTCCCCGAGGCGCGCGTGAAACAGTGTATTTGTAATCAGGATACTGGAAGCTCAAAAGATTGAAAGAAAGTCTAATTCATTCCATTTCCAAGCTTGTGTTTTTATATAGCATGATAGTGTAGGAATGTCCGTGTGTGTACCTAATGTATTGACCTGGGAGTCTACGACATAATAAAAGGATGGGTTTTAGACCCGCAATAGTGCATTTTAATACAAGTGCAGAAAGATTGGCATTGCGACCGAGGCGGAATTCGCACGAGCCGTAAGCCAGTGACAAATTTGCACGTGTGAAACGACTTTTTTCAATACACTTACGAAAAAATTAACGAACGGGTGTTGAGCGGCGATTCGTGGGGGTTGACGCGAGCCAGAGGAGAGCATGCGCACATTTCTGCACTAGTGCGGAAAACAGTATATTGCGTGCCTAAAACCGGTGGAATAAGAGCGAGTTTTCGAGTGTATTAAAAATTATTTATTTATATTTCAACCTCAAGCTTGTTTCACTAACTTATCGATCGGTCAGTGGGCAGTAACTGTCGATCGCACATCCCAACCATCTCGCTTTCACACAAATTTACTGACTGATTTTATTATGTATTTAAGAAAAATATATGTTTATCAGTTGTCTAGTACTCATAACACAAGCTCTACTTAGCTTGGGACTAGACGGCGTTGTGTGATAGTTGTGAGAAAAAAAAATCTAAATTAAAATTTAAATTAGAATATCATTGAACTATACAAGAAAAAAATATGAAGACCCCGATAGCGTTAGCACTAAACAAAATAAAAATAACTTTGCATAAAGTTAGTATCATTTCCATGTTAAGCAAGGTGCAGGATTAGCAGGTATTATGCGCGCTCGTTACGCCAGCCCGCTGTTGTGTACCTTGCTTACGTTGCAAAATTATGCTCCTTTAACTAAGGCGTACTATTTCTAGAATATATTTTAAGTGTAAGATTCTTAGCTAAATAGGTATTACAGTGTTCTCTATTCCGTATTTTCTCGAATGATACCAGGATTTCTAGAAATATAAACCCTGCGAATGTCAGGGCCGAGTCTTGCTTTCAGAAGCAGACTCTTGGCCCCAATGGGCTTCGACCCTGCTGAGCCCCTACGGTTTGCTGACATCTCCTTGAAGCGTGCGTAGGACACTACGCACCGTCAACGACTTGGGCTTGGTCCGGACGGTTATCGGAAATCGGGATCGGAATTCCGCCGGCTGAGGCAAGAGGGCCGCGTCCTCGCGCTTCGGACCATGGCCTGTACCAAGGCCCGGCGCCAGAGATTGTTGCCGCCGATCTCTGCCACGAGGACACGGTGGTGCTCTGCCCAAGCTTGGCACACCTCTACCGTGTGCTTTATCGTGTTCTCCGGGCGGTCCGGACGGTGGCACCCGGACGTCACTTCCGCACGAATCCGGTGCAGGAACCTCCCGATTTAACCATGTCCGGTGAGGACCTGCTTATGCGGAAGGTGAGGACGCCGTGAGGTCTTTCCAGCCACGCCTCAAAGCGGGGACTAACCGCCATAATTATACTCTGCGAATGTTATGAGTTGTCTTCTTCTTAGCGTATCGATGGCAAAACTAGTCAAATTCCTTGCTTGGCCCAGTATTCGGCCACGGCAGTGCTGTCCGCTGATGCTGTCATTAGGTCCCTACGTGAACAGGTAACAGGGCACGTGATGCAGGATCGAAGGTGGGACATGGTCTGCGGAGAGACGCCGCACAAGCACTGAAGATCGGAACCGTCCGAGAACCCCCATCTATGGAGATTGTTTTTCTTTTTTTTTTGTTTTTGATTTGTGTATGAGTTGTTTTTCGGTATTTTAAAGTTTTCATCAGGCTCCTGTGCGTCTCGCATCCGTCGGATTCCAGCGACCTTCAACAGGTCAGCGGAAAAAAAAAACAAACTAAAATCTACAGTCAATCTGGCTAACTTTGACAGATAAGGGCGATATTTTATACTATATTTAAAAAATTTACGCCTATCTCTCGAGTGTTTTTTATTTTATCAGTGCTCTCGTATTACTTTCCATCTATAGAAATTCACAGAAAGTTTATAAAACATACCAATATAGTAGAAAATCTCAATTCTGTGCCCTGTCAAAGTTACCTTCATAAAATGGGTAACTTTGACACACACAGAGTCATGCATAAAAAAGTAGTAATAAGTATTATTTTTATCAATCTGGGTAACATTGGTGTATGTATTTATTAACTAATGGATGCATGTGACTCTATAAAACGACCATTTTGCAGATTTGTCTTATATTAAAAAAAAAAAATGAAGAATCAGTCTACAGCATTTGGCAATGTTACGCTCATTTTTGAACACCATCAAAAACGCTTTAAAAACTCCTATAATTAAACATTTTTAGGCAAATTAAAAAGAAAACAAGCAAAAATAATTAAAACAAAAAAAAAATTGTAAAATCTTGAGCAATCTTGACAATTTATTTGTCTATTCTCCCCACTTCATATAGAGCAAATCGTCATTAATTGTGTAGAGCCCAGGCTGTTTTATACTGATTTTACTGTTATCTATTGTAGATACAACATCATCATATTTAATTTTAATAATTTCTCTTTTGTCTGGCCGTAAAGCAAACTTGAATTCGCGCGCTATATTCAGAAAAAAAGTTTTGACGTTTTCTTACTTTGACAGCTTACTTTTTTTTAAGGTGCGTTTACGAAGCTTGTTTAAAATTGCAAATCTAAAATAAACATTTATGAATAGTGTTGGCATCATGAAAAAAAATAATCAAAACTAGTTCATGGTCCCGTTGTCAAAGTTACCCGAATGAATCAAAGTTACCCAAATTGACTGTATACTTTTATTAATTACTATTATGAAAGTAAAGAGTTTGTTTATTTGTTTGGACGCTAATCTCATTTTTATTATCAATTCGTTTTTTATAGTAGGTATAGCTTAACATAGTCGGCCTTATAATGTTCCCACTGTTGGGACTCAGGCCTCCTCTCTAGGAGAGGGAATGAGCCTTAATCCACCACGCGGGCCCAGTGCGGGTCGGTGGATGTCACATGCCTTCGAACTTTTGGTTCTAGGACATGCCGGTTTCCTTACGTTGTTTTCCTTCACCGTTTTGAGAGCAACTCGTAAGTCAGGGCCATTACCACGTGGCCACCACTGCTCGTGTATAGTTGGTACTTTGTGCATAAATTAACTACTAATTTGTGCAATGGCCAATGGTAAAATAAAAAAAAATCCTACACTAAGAACTCTTTCCCGCGCTATTCATACTGTATTGAGTTATTACCAGGGGTCGGAATTAGGTAGAGTTTATTCATGTCCATGCATTGAAATGTTGATATTAATGTGGATCCTTTTTTTTTAGCTGGGAAGAAAATCATCTTATACACGGGATTCTTCATTAGAAATCCCGAAACCTGACAATCCGGTAACCGTCCGGACCAAGCCCAAGTCGTCGACGGCGCGTACTGTTCCACGCGCGCCTCAAGGATATGTCCGCAAACCACAGGGGCCCGCAGAGTCGAAGCCTACTAGGGTCAAGGGTCTGATTCTGAAAGGAAGACTCAGCTCCGGTACGAAAGGCAACAAAGGAACAGGAGTGGTTTTTTAGTCAGTAAAAGTCTGACACTATCTCCTGCTCCACCCAAGAGCGGGATTTGTCATTAGATGATTTTCCCACCTAAAAAAAAACCACTATCTTACCTGTTGGTAAGCGATGATCTGTTTGACGATGGAGCACGCTTGCCTAGAGATAATCTTTTCACTCTTGACCTAAATATCCTTAGAAATTTGCGTGCAAAGAGGCTAATTGGTGTTCCAGATTTAATTAAGTCTCTCTACAAAGCCTTGAGCACAGGCGTAGGGTACCTAGCTTTTCGGTGTTTTACAGGATGCATTTTGGAAAGTGTGCGCGAGAATTGAATGACTTGATTCCACCATCTCATTTCTACCATATACAACCCGACGTACGGCGAATATACCTTACGTTGTCGAAACCTCTACGGTCCGAACCAAGCGTTTCGCCTCTTCGTTTATACCACGTACATCGAGGGACTGAAAAAACTTGCCTGCTGCGGTCTACCCGTCCGATTATAGTTTAGGTGTCTTCAAGGCTAGAGTGAAGAGATTCTTAATAAACTAGTGCGCCTCACCATCAATGATTGCATCACTACTTACCATTAAGCGGGATCGCAGTCAAGCACTAGATTATAACAAATAAAAAAAAATCCAAAACGTTTTGCGACGTGTGTATGAGTGGAATACCCACTATGACGTGCCGTTGGCACATCACCGTACGTCCGGTGGTCCAATGATGGACAGAGTATGGTGGAATTAAATTACGGTGGTCCGACGCACACTCCGAAGTGCAACCAGTAGAAAATCGACATATTAGTATAATAGTAATAATAATATAATAATAATAATATTCCACAACTATCACACAACGCCGTCTAGTCTCAAGCTAAGCAGAGCTTGTGTTATGAGTACTAGACAACTGATAAACATACTTATATATTTCTAAATACATACATATTATAGATAAATTACGCCCAGACACAGAGCAAATGGTCGTGCTCATCACACAAACATTTGTCCTGGGTGGGAATCGAACCCACGACCTTCGGCATAGCAGTCAGGGCCACTAACCACTAGACCAACAGGCCAGTCAAAAATTAATAACTTGGCGTTAGTGCGCAAGACATTGAAATAAGAAAATAAAAATCATAAACTGTTTAGTTTAGCTCATTACGGCTTCAATATTATGTATTATTTTCTGATGAAGAAACGGCTGCCCCGCTAAGCCTAGTGGTAATAAAACGTATATTTTCGTGACGATCACGGTGGACGTTGTTACGGTCTTCGGAGGCCCATGTTCTGCAATAAATATTAACGAGTCTTGGCTTGAAAATCACCACTATCGTAGATTGCAGATTGCACTAAAGTTACCTCTTCGTGTAGTTATACCCTGGGTTCAGCTTCGCTACCACTTTACTAATGAACTATATTTTACTACGACATGAGATAGCCTTATGCAGGATGTCAGATTAATGTATGCACCTACTTTAAGGAAGTGGAATCCTTATAAAAATGAAACATTTCTGAAATATGAAAAGAAAAATCACCTTTTTTCTAAGAGTGATTTTCTTTCGATGGAAAATCTTCAAATGGCTGCTTCCGCTCCCGCTGGAACAAGAGGAAGTGTCAAAATTTTACTGACTAAAATCTACCTGTGTCCGTTAAGTTGCCCTTTGTGTTACAGTGCCTCGGTAGGCGCTGGAAGGCAGGCATCTGCCCTGGTGAGCTTTGTCAATTTTGCTTACATTTATTTGAGGCGCATGTGGAACGTGACGCGCCATCGATCCAGGCCTAATCCTTATCGCACGGCGAGCTACCGATTACTCACCGTCGCGTCCGCAAGCCCGAACTTACGATGACTCGCGATGCTTGGCTGTCTCGATTTAGGGCAGTTTTTCTAACCATCTTCGAGAGCTTAGTAAAAATAAAGACTGAAGAATATTCTACGGTGACCCTTCTGTTTTTTAATTCTATATTGCTCCTGTAATTCAAGCAGCAGCCGTGACGTCTCCGTGACGTCACAATACACGCTCGAACATGTTGCTGAAGTTTCAGACTAGAAATACTGTTTAAAATGTAGAGCAAACGTAAACTGTGTTGGTAAAATATAGCTTAACAAAATTGTTAGCAAACTTATTTAAAGTTGTAGCATATCGCGTCTGCGTCTGTTGGGTTTAAGGTTTATTTACCTATACTGGCATTTAAAACCAAGTCAGTAAGATGCGTAGTTTGTAACTAGGAATGAGGATAAAGGTCATTTAAGCCGAAAGACGTCCACTACTGAAAATAGGTCTCCCAAAGTAGCGCCACAATGACGTCTATTGCGTCTCACATCTATCGGATTCCCGCGACCCTCACCAGGTCATTTTTGCACCTTGTGGAAGGACTTCCAACGCTGCGTCTTCCAGCACATTATAGCCACTGCAGAACATTTCGGCCCCATCGATACATTTGCTCTGCGAGCAATGTGAGCTGCTCATGGCGATCTTTCGAACTATATTGGGAACCTTAGTTATTCTACAGTGATCTTCATTCCTAATTTGATCACGCATCAGAAACTCTGGCTTATGCTCAGATGGGTGATCAAACCTCCGATCATAACCTTATCCCTTTGGTGACTTTAAGCCTTCTGATGAGGCTCATAAGTTTTTTTTTTTAAGTTGGGAAATCATCCAATGACATCAGCCCTTGAGCTTGGTGGGAGGGCGTAGGTATCAGACTTTAACTGACCAAAACCCACTCCTGTGTCTTCTTTGCCCTCGTTCCACAGCTCCGTAGTTCTCTTTCGCATCACCCATGGCCACAGTAGGCTTCGACCCTGAGGCCCATAAGAGTTACAAATCACGAATTCAGCTGAAAGGCTTTCTTTGCTGGACATTGGCTTTCTCCTAGCATTAACTGTGAAAGCCTTCTTACACTACCTGCATCCAGTTTATTTCTAAACCTTCAAATCGCGGGACCACCTCGCCGACCTATGCAGGGCCTTAGTCACATTAATTTAAGAAATTAGATAAGACAAAATGATAACATATATGTAATAAAATGTAAGCAATTCATATTTATTATAGAGCAGAGGTGGCCGAGTGGTAACGGCCCCGACTTGCGAGTTGTATTCAACAACCCGCACTGGGCCCGAGTGGTGGATTACGGCCCATACCCTCTCCTAGCGAGGAGGCCTGAGACCCAGCAGTGGGAACATTAAAAGGCTGATTATATCATCATCATCATCATTTCAGCCGATAGACGTCCACTGCTGGACATAGGCCTCCTCCAAATGTCGCCATAAAGAACGGTCCTGCGCGTCTCGCATCCATCGGATTCCCGCAACCTTCACCAGGGCACATTGCTCGCAGAACGGATGGCCGTTGGGGCCGAAAGGTTCTGGAGTGGCGACCACGTACCGGAAGACGCAGTGTTGGAAGGCCCCCTACAAGGTGGACCGATGACCTGATTATATTATGTTACGTAATTCATAGTTATTTATTTCCTACATCCTGCCTCCGGTTCTAAACGTAACTGTGATTAAAGTAACCAGTTTTCCATAGTATATCTACTGTCATACACGTTCGTATGTGTCCGCTAAAGATTTCGCCACATCGAAAGCCCTGAGGCGATTAGCGTACACTCCGGCGCATATTGTAGGTGTTTCACAACACACGTGTTCTAGACTTAGCCACAGCTGTGCCCCACATAATTATTATGAGCAATGTAGGGGAAAAATTGTATTAAGTATAGTAAATGCAAGTATTACGGCTTCAATAGCCTTAATGAGTGGCGATTCAAGCCTTGAAGCTTCAGGAATGCTCTGGACTTAGGGCTGACTCAATGCCATTTCGTTGTCTGGTAAAAAATTCTTCTATCATCATTTGTCTAGCTTTTTTTCAACTACGAATGTTTGGGTCAGATTCAGATGAATAATGGTACCTATGTACTATAAATGGAGAGGATTAAACAAACTTTCAGGCTTGACATAATTATGAAAACTGGAACGTTCAGGCCTTGCTTTTTTTTTGACCTGGGATATTATCCATTGACTTCTCCCACTCGAAGGTGGAATGGGAAAGCGTGCCCGACTTTTACTGACTAAAATCACACCTGTGTCCTTCAGTTCGCGGGCTTGCGGATGGTGAGCAATGGGTATCCCGCCGTCCAACCGTCCGGTAATCATCTAGACCGAGCCCAAGTCGTCAACGACGCCTATTGTTCCACACCGTCTCAGGAAGATGTCAGCAAATCGTAGGGGCCCAGCAGGGTCGAAGCCTACTGGGGCCATGAATAGTGTGTAAACGAAACCCGGGGCCCTGGGACGAAGGCATCTAAGGAACAGGAGTGGGTTTTTAGTCAGTAAAAGTCTAACACTATCTCGCGCTCCGCCCAAGAGCGTGATTTGTCATTAGATGATTTTCCCACCTAAAAAAAACTGTGTTCTTCAGTTACCCTTTTCCCCGTAGCCACGGTACCCAATGTTGACAGGAATATTAACTTTACTAAACACACAGACTGTCTCTAAAGAGAAAAAAAGATTAGGTTAGGTAAGGGGTATGTTAGTTTTCTATGATGCCATTTTAGGACCATTCAAAATTTAAAATTCAAATGTTTTTATTTCACATAGGCCTACATGGGCATTTACAAAACGTCAGAAGCTAGTGCAATGTTCAAAATTAGTCGTTTCCTATGGAGAAAAACCGGCAAGAAACTCCATGGTTTGGCATTGTATTTGACATATGGCCTGAAACTAATCAAGCAATCCTAAAATGAACACAATTAACCCAAGCGTTATAAAAGTTCAATCCACTCACTAGGTAGCGAGTACCTACATAATGCCCAGTACATGCGGCTGACAGCTCGGCCGCCAGTTTACAACACGCACGGTGGCGCAGCTGCGACTCGCTTTAATTCCTGTGTCACTGCGAACTGTTACACGCTGACAAATAAATAGCTGCAGAATGTTCACTGACAACGAAGATTTATGGAGTTAATATTAACATAGCATAAACTATTACCTTCATAATATAAGCTAATGTTGTTTTAGGGCCAAGGAGAGAGAGCCTTCTCTCCTTCCACTTTTCCCGGTCTACGGCGACCTCTGCCGAATCCTTTAAGGGAATGTACGACCTTTTATTAATTTAATTTAAACATCACGTTAAAAAGGATGGTTTTAAAAGTAAATGTTATTTATGTTATATTCAACAATTTAAAAAAAATCCAATATGGTAAAGATTTAAATTAAATTAGTTACATTTAAAAATTCATTTGTACAGGTAAGTCAATTGCAGACATCAAAACGACAATTACACTAAAACTAGCGACCATATTTTCTATAATTTTTATTTCCTCAAAGGTAATTTGAATTTCATATTGCTTTTTAATATTGAATGGTTTTTATTTTTATTTATTTATAGTTAGTATTTTTAAATGTAAATACCTCATACTTCATAAACAAACATTAATAATTCCTTTTAAAAATACACACTTTTAAAGTCATTTGATTTGTTTAATTAAGATTTTAATATAAATAAAAAGTAATAAACAATATTAATAATTAATTGATAGCACCGATATCTATATGTCGTGGAGAACGAGATTTAACTATAGAGTGTTTGTTTTGTTATTATTATGGTACCTACCAAAGGGTGTAACGCCGTGACGTCATTTGTCTTGGCGCCACGTGGGCAGAGTCATATTAAAGGGGCTGGTTCCCGTGAAGGGAGGGCAGTATTGCTTGCACAGTTTCGAGGGCCGAACCTTTGATACGAAACTGTCGGTTAACCCGTATGTTTGTAATTATTTAGTATAGGTACTTACAACACTATTGTGAACTGTAAAAGTGACATTATAACTAATTGTGAATTGTGAAACTGACATTATAACTAAAGGAAAAACTCAAGCGCATAATTATTGAAAATCCCTTCGAAATGAACCCAGTACCACTGAATCAAAATGATGACGGTCATATCGCTCAGCCACTCCTGACGCCGTCATCAGAAGTGGGATCTGGATCTGCTTCCCACTGGCGTGCAATGGTTGAGGTGCAATAGAGGAATATGATGCAACTAATTGAAATCATAAGAACATTAACATCGATGTTTGAAATTACGCCGTCAGAAATCAACCAAGAACAGCCTGATAGTGGTCTACGCGTGTGTTATACTGACAGTGATATCGGTCTCAACGAACACTTCCTGAAAGGTTTATCTCTCGTCATAGTCCTCAGCAAAGCCCTGAAAGGCAGTGCTTTATCATGGTTATCAGAAATATCAAACGTAGGCATGACGTGAGCGCATGTTCGTGATGTATTTCTCGTACTTTATGAGTGATTCAAATAAAAAAAAAAAAACAGAAAGAAAGAAAGAAACAACGGCAAGTCGAAGGAATGTGAAAGTGAACAAATGTCAGCAAGCTGTAGCTGCGGGACCAGCGCGGGAGGCACGGCATGGACGAGCAGCTTGAGCTACAGCAGCGCAGGCGCAGGCAGCGCGGTTGCAGAGCGACGCAACGTGTCAATAGTGGTCAAATATCCGGTATATGCGGAAAGTTGGAGCAATCTGGTCAGTCGTACAATTCTTATTTTGAATCCGGGGCTGAATGGTCTCTGTTAAGTAGTCCATCAGTCATAACTTCGAAGGGCCACGTAAGTACGCGATTGTTTATATTAACAGTGTCGATTGGTCCACTAACTTATATCGTAGCGAACAAATCCTATGTGAAGTTTTTACTTATGGTGGCTTACGCATTTTATTTCAAGTGGTGCCAGACGATTGTTTGAAGTATTTTTGGTGATTGGGCACGAAATCTTGAAATGGTTCACGATTCAAATGACTTATTCTTCTTTGATTATTTTATAGCAAAAACTAACCTGTACCTAAATCGTTATTTCGTTTTAATGTTTATAGATACAGATGTTGATAGAGAGACAAAATAAAGAATAACTGTCGCATCGAACTGTCAACTGTCTGTAGATTTTATTGACGGTTTATTGTGCATTCGAATTATATCCGGTTAGTTAAAAATCAGACTTTAAGCCCGCATCGTATGGTGTATCGTCGGTCATATAGACTTCTTCCAGACGACAGACAAGTAGTTCGTTTCAAAGCCAAGAAAATACTCCATTCCAATATGAACTGTCCTAGCCGGTCTACGTTTGCAAGCTCTATTCTCTTCGCTAAGTAGCGTGATGGTCCTGAACGTATGATCGTAGATTATTGCGATTTAAACTCGAATACCGTGCCAGAAAGAATCCTTCTACATTTCATAGTAGATCAAATAGCTAGGCTATCAGGTGCTAGAGTCTATATGCCTAGATTGTGTTAGTGGTTTAAAGCAAATTCTTATAAGTTTGACTTGCTAGCTCTGACTAAGCTACCTACTCCTGAGAATATTCATCAACTTACACAATCCATTGGCCTCGCCTCATATTTCCGAAAGTTTGTTGAAAACTTCTCTAAAACTATGACTCTGTTATTTCTATTGAGCATCATCAAACAATTTAATTGGAAGATCAGCTTTAACTACTAAATCAGTTTTGCCTTTTTTTAATTCGGACTTTCTTATTGAATAACATACCGATGCAAGTGCCGATGGATATAGTGCTTTACTTTTCTAAAAGGTCGATAATGAGATGCATGTTATAGTCGAGTACTTTAGTAAAAGAACCACGGCATCCTGCGTGATCAGAGCACTTAAATCTAGTGTATGTATTCTTATTCGGAGCCCTGACTCGGGTTATAGTAGATCAAGGTCCATGTTTGACTAGCAAAGATTGTGTCTAGTTTATGTTTACATTTTATCACCACATGATTAAGTCACGTTAACGGGTAAGTTGAAAGCGGACGATGAGAACATAGGGTATGCTTACATCTCTAGAAACACTAGAAGCTTTAGAAGATGTGCAACTTGCTTTGAATTGTTCTATTCACCGCGTAAACCTCAAAACTACGAGCCGCTAAAAAGTTCGTTAAATGTGTATTTTACGATGTGACAGCTTGTCATTTAATTTAAGAATAACAAAAAAAAAACCGCTATCCATTTTGAAATAGCGTAACGCAATATTGGGCCTGTTAAAAACCCACTTAGCCTGTGTTTTATGGGAAACAAAGCCACACTTATATCAGACATATGGCGGAAGTAATTTTTTATGCCCATTGAGACGCAATGTTCTTCACAAATTTTAAGAGTCGGAATGACCCGACATAAATTACGACAGAAAAAAAAATCCAGTTATCATAATGTGGCCGACCCTTACTTATTGAACAAAAAAAGGGGTGTTTTAAAGTTTTCTAAACTTAAAGAAGGGCAAGGCCCTTGAACTTTTGACAGGACGCGTTGACGGCAAAACCGATAAATTTTGTAACTAATTGTGAAACGTAAAATAAATGTTTGCGAGAGACGAGAAAAAGCGGCAACGAACATGAAAAAAAAAAGTAAGTGGTAAGTACGAAGAATTTAAATTTGATGAAGATAAAGTTAAATTAGTAAAAATTGAAATTGGTGATTTAGTTTTGATTCAAAATGAAGTGAGAAACTAGACTTAACTGAATCAAAAGTACTTTAAAAGTAGTAGTTATTTGATAGAGATTGTTATCTTTGAAACCTTTAAGTGGTAAGCGAGCCTATGAGTATTCCCAAAGTCGTATAAGTACGAAAGATGCCTCTAAGTAGTGCTCCTGCTGAGCTAGATGTATTTGATGTAGAAGACAATGAGAAGTATACCTCCAGAGGAAAGTAGACACATACCATGGCTATTTGGTCGCACTGCACGCACCAATCTGTAGTCGTAACTGCAACTCGGTTGGAGTTGTTCAGGGCGCGATGGGCAATTGGTGGTGCGGCGGGGGCCTGTGTATTTTTGTGTTGGTCATGTGTTGACCTGAAGTTCGGTCGCACTGCACGCACCAATCTGTAGTCGTAACTGCAATTCGGTTGGAGTTGTTCAGGGCGCGATGGGCAGTTAGTGGTGCGGCGGGGGCCTGTGTATTTTTGTGTTGGTCATGTGTTGGCCTGAAGTTTGGTCGCACTGCACGCACTTGTCTGTAGTCGTAACTGCAATTCACGTGTGAGTTGTTCAGAGCACGATGGGCAGTAAGTGGTGCGGCGGGGGCCTGGGTTTCTGAAGAAACTATTTTATGTTGGTCATGTGATGGCCTGGGAGTCGTGGACTCTATAAGAGAAGTGTTTGTTGCTTGAAGCAATGACGATACGGGTGGCAAGGTTTGTCACTAGCTGCTGAGACAGCTGGGCCATGAGAGTTGTATGTGATCTAATCGTGTTTTGTATTAGTGTACCTAAATGTTAACTTTTTGATACTTTGAGGCTTAGAGGTACCTTTTGACACTTTGAGGCTTAGAGGTACCTTTTGACACTGAGGCTTAGAGGTACCTTTTGATACTTTGATTAGATTTGATTCTAACAAATGTTGATATTGAATTGTCTTTTGTTATTGTACTTGATCTTGGTCAGGTTGGCCGAGGTTGTACTGTTGCTGTTAATCTGATTGGTTACAGATGTACACGAGGACGTGTAATTTGTCAGGTTGGCCGTGTCGTGGAGAACGAGATTTAACTATAGAGTGTTTGTTTTGTTATTATTATGGTACCTACCAAAGGGTGTAACGCCGTGACGTCATTTGTCTTGGCGCCACGTGGGCAGAGTCATATTAAAGGGGCTGGTTCCCGTGAAGGGAGGGCAGTATTGCTTGCACAGTTTCGAGGGCCGAACCTTTGATACGAAACTGTCGGTTAACCCGTATGTTTGTAATTATTTAGTATAGGTACTTACAACACTATTGTGAACTGTAAAAGTGACATTATAACTAATTGTGAATTGTGAAACTGACATTATAACTAAAGGAAAAACTCAAGCGCATAATTATTGAAAATCCCTTCGAAATGAACCCAGTACCACTGAATCAAAATGATGACGGTCATATCGCTCAGCCACTCCTGACGCCGTCATATATATATAAAAGGCGAAACTGACTGACTGACATATCAACGCACAGCCGAAAATACAGGGACTAGGAGTGTGAAATTTTGCACAAGGCTTCCTTTTATGACGTAGGCGAGGACTAAGAGAGGATTTCCCAATATTCACCCCATAAGGGGATGAAACGGGTGTCTAAAATTCATATGGAGAAACCTACTTTCACGCGAGCGAAGCCACTGGCAGAAGTTAGTTTTCAACATTGTGGTTAATGAAGTGTACCTTCTATACTAATTTTTGTAGTCTTGCAATCTCACCTCCATAATGTGCCGACAATTAAGTACAATTTGTATGTCGTGTTAATAGTTTATTTTTTTTAAACTTACATTTTTCATGACTCGTTATGATTAATTGATTAGTTAAATATTGCTATTAACCTATTTTTAATGGATCTAAAGCAGACACTTCGAGCTATACTACATGAAGATAAAATCTCAAATACAAAACTAAAGTGAGTTTCGCGAATGAGGCGAAAGTTTGTATTGTATTAGCCTATTAGGTTTGTATAGTGTATGTTTGTTAAGGAGTAACACGCTCGAACAGTTGAACAGATTAAGATGAAACTTGGTACATTGGTAGACCATGTTTTGGAATAGCGGGCGAAACCGCAAACAGGTAGTAAATTCTATGATCCCAATTGTTGGTTTGGACAGACCTGACGCTCCCGAGTAGCATCTCGTCGCAGATGTAGTTTTTCAATTTTTTCAGGTCTGTTTTTCTTGTAATCCCAAAAGCCAAAGTTCTTATTATAAAGGAATATCATATTGTTGTAGTACACATGTGAACTTTCATTTTATATGTACTTTTCTAAGTTTGTTTAAAACTTGTTCTGTCCAACTGAAATACGTGTTTTTTTTTTAACCTTTAATAAAAGTTTTGGAACAAAATTGTCGTCATTCAAAATCTTGATTAAATTTGCAAGGCTTCTATAGTTATACTTTTTGACTTTTTAAATTTTTGAGTAAATTATGAAGTGTCAAAGTTCATGCAAAATAGTAGATTTTCAGGTCTTTACTGGATTAGTTTTACACAAATTTATAAATTGATTTCAATAGAAGCCTAGATAATATCCACAAGAAACTGTTTCCAAAATATCTAATGAAAAATTTATAATAACGTCATAATCGCGTAATAAAAAAAAATTGTATGAAAAACAGTGTAAATGTATGTCGAATTGCATTCCCTTAAGTAAACATCAGTTTGTAATACAGAGGTAAATTAAAAAAAAAATATAACATAATCATATTAACTCTTATGTTATGATGACACAGCCAAACAATTTTAATTAAAAGTATGTGTGTACAACTATGAGGTCAAGTACCTAATTTCGCATAATTTGCTCCCATAAGAGTAAATTAAATATTTTATACTATAATGGTTCTTTATGGCGTTAATTATGATTGCATTAAGGCTCATAACGCTTTGTAGGGTGAGTGAGAATGATGATTATAATTTGTTAAGAGGGCCCTTCTCAAGTCGTCTCCACTGGGAGCTAAAGAAGTTATTTAGTAGTTTCCCATCTAAAACAAAAATAAATACGTACGTCATGGCGAGAGTGAAACCTGGATCCATACAAAATCAAGTTTATTTTTTTTATTTTTTATAACAAGTTCCTAAAATCACTAGTCAGATACAAAAAGAACAATTGCTCGTCAAGGAGTGGAATTCCCTGCCGGAGTCTGTTTTCTGATAGCTACAACCTGGGAGTCTTTAAGTCAAGACTCAAGTCAAGTCAAAAGTTTTTTTTTCACATAGGCCTACATAGCCACTTATAAAACGTCAGAAGCTAGTGCACGGTTCCAAATTGGTCGTTTCCTATGGAGAAGAACCGGCAAGAAACTCCATGGTTACTCTTTTACTTGGTTACTCCATGGTTACTTTTTGACTGAATAGATTACTTCTATACAAGTGCGCCCCATCGTCGAGTATATCGTCGTTTTCCATCAGGTGAAATAGTGGTCAAGCGCGAGCCTATCAATAATAAAAAAACTGGGCAAGTGCGAGTCGGACTCACGCACTGAGGGTTCCGTACACACTTACCTTTGAAAACAGTTCAATTCTCGAATTGAATTACGAAGATTTTCCTGAATCACAAAAAATGTTTTTGTTTTGTGATGTATCTACAAATTTACAGTTTTCAGATTTTTTCCTATAATTGTGCTATACGACCTTGCTTCATGCTAAATTTCAGGATTCTAAGTCAACGGGAAGTATCCTATGAGTTTTAATTCCCTTGAGAGTGTCGAAATACACGTTTTTTGTGACATAAACGGCCGTATCTTTTTTTTTCTTTAACTCAAAAGTTTGATTTTTTCACAGCTTTAATAGACCGCAAACCTTAGTATATAGTTTTAATTTCAACTCGATACCTCCATGCCTTCCCGAGATAAAGGTACTTGATAGACAGACAGACGGACAACAAACTGATCCTATAAGGATTCCGTTTTTTTCCTTTTCAGTTACGGAACCCTAAAAAAGTAATGCAGGAGTTGGAGAAATTATTTGATTAATTTCCACATAAAGAAACGGTAGTATTGCTTGCGACTTTTCTACTAGACTAAACAAAGCACACATTATCGTATATACATAGCTATGTGTTATTATCAAGAGCTAAATATTCAACAATTGCGTTGCGCAAACCATGAGTATGAATGGACAAGTCAATGGTTTTATGTGATTAAACCTTGCTTGTATTTTTTCCATTCTTCTTTTTTGTTTCTCTAATAAACCTATGTGTTATAGAAGGCTATGATAATGAAAGAATAAATAAATGAGAGTTAAGTTCTTCTAACGTACTTAAAAGGCAAACGGGTCACTGAAGAGATCGTTGTGTTATTTCTTCTTCCCACTTTTTTAAAAGTGGGAAATCATCCAAAGACTTGGCGCTGGTCCCGGGCCAGTGCTGGGCCCTGGTTTTGCTGACATATCTTGGAGGCGCGCGTGAAGCACTATGCGCCGTCAACGACTCGGGCTCGGTCTGGACTAATACCTGACGGCTGGACGGCAAACTACCCATTCCTTGTCGTCTGCAAGTCCACGCCTACGTTATCTTCCCACTTGAAGTACCAAGTGAAGTTTATGGTATAATAATTATTATAATAATAACAATAAAAGGTTTAGTGACTTATAGGTTTTACATAAATATGAATCCCCAGTGTCTTCGCTATGACTAGCGATCCGCCCCAACTTCGCACGGGTGCTACAAATCTCGGCTTTTTTCTACTATAATATTTATTTACTATACACCTAAACCTTCAATATGAATCACTCTGTATATTGGTGAAAACCACTTTAAATTCTATATCGTAGTTTTTGAGTTTATTGCGAACAGACAGACTTTTCACGATAAACTACTATATGACTAGACGCGCTGTGGCTTTTTGTTTTATAATCCTTACTAGCTTTTGCCCGCGTACATAAAATATAGTGTATGTCACTCAAGAATAAAGCAGCTTTCTATCGGTGAAAAAATTTTAGCAATCGCACCAGTACTTCCAGAGATTACCTCCTACAAACAAAAAAAAACCATATAAACAAAAAAACAAACTTTACCTCTTTATAATATTAGTGTAGATTATGTAATGTAAGGATGAAGCTTTGATGTGAACCCTATGTAAAACTGTCTGCCTTTTTTGGAGATCGAAATAAAATCTTATTTTGGCATTGGAGAAGGTAATCCTTAGTTGAATTTAATTTATTATTTGGTGTAGCAGGCCAGAGGCCTACATCTGATTGCTGCGGGAACGTTTAAAAGGCCTTGGCCCTAGAACGCAAAGGGAAACTTATTGGTACAGATGAGTTTTTGTCGGTAAACTGACAAGCCCTCTCGTTCCACCTTGGGAGAAGTAATGAGGTGATTGACTGGCCTGTTAGTCTAGTGGTTTGTGGCTCTGACTGCTATGCTGGAGGACGTGGATTCGATTCTTACCCAAGACAAATGTTTGTGTGATGAGCATGATCATTTGTTCTATGTCAGGATGTAATTTATCAATAGTATGACTATGTATTTAGAAATATATCAGTTGTCTAGTACTCATTGGACAAGCTCTGCTTAGTTTGTGACTAAGTCAAGCGTGCCGGAGGAAGTAAACTAGTGTGCCTCACCATCAATGATTGCATCACTGCTTACCATTAAGTAGAATCGCAGTCTAGCACTGATTTATATCAATAAAAAAGTCGCATTGTGTGAAAGTTTTGAAATATTCCATTATAATATTATATTATGTGTCCCCAACTCACAAAAAGGTGACAGATTTACTCTTAAATTACACACACTGAACTACCTAATAGTATATATAACCTGCTCTTATTAATGTAACACTTCAATTTTATGTAAGTGCACAGCAATTACAAGTTAAGTCAGGAAACAGGACATAACAGTCAGCGGGTCAGTTCACCAGACGAGATCTGACGCAACACTTACTCTAATATTCTGGTCTAAGTACTAAGTAGCAATTACTTATGCTTCAATGATATACTATAAATAATAGAAGCTACTTGAGCGACTTTTATTTTTGATAAAAAACCAGTGCAGCCGCAAAACTAGCAAGTGCGAGTCGGACTCGCGCACTCCGTATAAACTTACCTATGAAAACACTTCAATTCCCGAATTGAGTTACGAAGAATTTTCCGAATAGCAAAAAAAAAAAAATTGTGTCCTAACAACAAATTTCAGGTTTTTTTCCTATACTTGTTCTATAAGACCTTGCTTTATGCCAAGTATCAGGATTCTAGGTCAACGGAAATCCCTATGAATTTTGATTCCCCTGAAAGTGTCGAAGCACATGTTTCGAAGCCAATGCATATTATGATGAAATTAGTTCTGTAACTACGAATTCTTCTTTCTTCAGTTCAATATTATCCCAAGGAAACATACACTGGGAATGATAAATAGCTAAAACCAGCACATGGTCTAACATGGTCTGGAGGGAATATTAAATCGCTCATTTACTGACGCAATTACACTTTTAGAAATTTTAAGTTATTGTAATATCGAAAGGAGATCGCATGACTTAGGTTTTTTATAGCTGACGAACTGGCTTGTAAAATATACTTTTGAGGATTTTGCAGTTCTAGAATAGGTTTAAAAATTGAGGAGAACAAAGAAAAGTCTACTTTTTGCAGTACGAAGATAACTATTGTAGCGCGATGGGATAGCGAATCCTGAAGAATAGTATAAGTAAAACGTGATAGCCTTCCAAGAGTTATATTCAAGTAGAAGATCCCTTACCGAAGTCTACCGTTGCAGAGTTGCGACAATTTGCAAGTAAAGATCTATTATAGGACTTATTACAATCATCATGATTTTGATTGATAATTTCAATATTGTGTAGTTTCTTTTAAAATTACGACGATCGTAACAAGTCACTTCAAAATAACATACCTTTAGCATCTTCTGTAAAATTTCTAAAAATGTAATTAAGCGTCTTTGTTGCACTAAATGAGAAAAATAAACACATAGTCCATCGCACATACACAAACTTTCACACCTATGATATTAGGGTAATATTTTCACCTTGTCCTATAAATATAACTCTAGCTTTAATATTTCTACAAGCTTCCAGCTTCAGTTACAAAGAAGCGACGAAAACATTTCGGCAATATCGTCATCTGTTGAGTAGCTTTACACCACCAGACTTAACCATTCTCCTAAATAAAATAATAAAAGATGAATGCAATAATGAATAACACATGTCACGCAAGATTTAATTTGAAACCTAATTAAATGTCGCGCACTCACAAAGTTCAAGCAACTCTTACACAACAATAATTCAGTTAGCCATGCATCATAATTATTTAGATATGACTGCACTTTGCATAACTTATCTAAGTAGACCATCGTTGAAGACATGTTAGCCTTGAAAAAGTAATAATGCTCAGAAACAATGTGAAGAGGTGGGTATCATCTCAAGAGATTGTCAATACTTTTGCTCTTTGGAATGCACTTTGCCAATGTTTTTATGATCTCCACCTTCTAAGCAAGTATGATTAAGTGAGTGTGTAATGTGTGCAACAATTGCAATTACACTTTTATTATTACAAACCACAAATGTTTGTTGTTATTAGACACAAACGTTTGAGGTTAGTAATCGTTACTGGTTGTTGTTGTTGGATGTTTTTTTTTATTACATTCTCTAATTTCAATTCGGAAAAAGAACTCACTGTAACCTTTACATTTGACATTCTTTGGAGCAGTATTCAAAACATTTTCATTTAGAGTAGTAATTTCTATCGATTCTTCTTCTTTCTTCTCTGGTCCCATTATTTGGGGTCGGATCTCTTCACTTTCTTACGCCAAGTGGCTCAATCTTCTGTTCTCAATTATGGCAATTGGGCATTCTTGAAGTCTTTCTCTATATTTGATCACCAGGTCGATTTCGGGCGGCCTCTACCCCTTCTTTGTTCTGATAGGCGTAGAGTGACCTAAACCACGTGGTCTTCACATTTTATTGGAAATTGGTGTGACTTTGTAGCTTCCTAGAATGTGTGCATTTGGTACTCTGTCAAGCTTAGTCACAACCCCGCCCATCTTAGCACCTAAAGTAGTAATTTCTATCGATGATTATCTATAATGAAGAATGCAACGAGATATAAACACTTCGTTTTTTAAAAAATTCTTACATCATTTTCCTTATTGAATAATGGCTGTAAAACTTATCCACAGATTACCTGATATGCCAGCAAACAGCAACCTTCAAGCCTGCTCGTAAATTATTCCTCTCTTGTTTGCCATAAATCGTTAGATGATACATTACTACCTCGAAGACACACAAGCGTTCGATCATCTCGTGCATTTTCTCGATGGGTTTTGTCTAGTAAAACATCACGGCAATATTCTCCGAGGTGTTAGGCAGCGTCGTACATAAAATATACACACATATTTCACCAGTAAAGTTTCTTAATCGACCATAAAGTAAATAACATCTAATATTTTTATTTTATTTTAATAAGTAGGTACGCCTTTAAGTAAAATAAAAATACTCATATTACTAAATCAAGTCATTCCGATTCACTTAAACGTCAATCATTTCGCTAAATAAACCTTTGTTACATAACCTTTTTTTTTAACAATAACGATTATTCTATAAATAATTTTTATTGATAATTCTAAGTTAAGAATCCCTAAATTATTATATTATATATATTTATTTATTTAAGTTGGTAGTGCTATTTATTTGCAATCAATATGGCACAAGAGATAAAAGTATTATTTTTTGTACAAAAACATATTATATTATTTTGTCATGAAAACCATGCAAGTATTAACATGTGAAATGCTAATGAAACGCACAACTGTACAATATTTAATGCAAATAAATATTTAAAACAAATATTTTTTCATCGTCCATCAATATGTAATGACACAGTTACTTAAAAAAAGTGCTATACAAACTATGACATAATTTCAACAGTCAAGTTGCAAATCCCCAAAAAATAATAACATCTGATTAATGACCGTCCATTGCATGAAACCGTTCTACATACCGAACCTTTTTTCATAAATCGATTTCAAAATGAAAAAAAAATCTAGTAGACTGCTTAAGCTGTAATCTTCATGATTCACTTGAGCACTATCCCTCGTGAATGCGCAAGAGCATATAAGCCCCTCCTGCAGATCCACGCATGCGCAGTACAGTCGTAGTCGCGAGTACTCGTGAGTCGCCTCGCGTAGATCGCGCGGATCAGACGTGTCGGAATAGCACGAAAAATGAAGCTGCCGGTTAGTTTTACGTGGAATTCAGTGACTTAATTTATTTATGTGATTTGTTTTATTTTATCATCGGTGTTCTTAACAGGAAAAATATGGAATTTTCGTATATTTTCTTCAGTTGTAAAGATAAAACAAGTTTCAGTTCCACCCGCCCGCCCTTCAAAAATAATACGAGCTTTAGCAATTTTTTCTGAAACGATTAGCCGCTAGCTCTATTAAAACTATTGTGAGACACTCAGCCTCAGGTCTTTTGAGTGGTTTATTCCGCATATGTATCAGCTTCTCAATTTATATTTGAAATATTTTTTCTGTTGAACTTCCAGAACAAAAATAGGCCATCGCTTTTAATTTAAAAAAGTATATTTAATGGTTTAATTTGACTCTATAAAAAAAAAAATCATAATTTTCGTATACTCCTTACTCTTAAAATTAATATCTAAAATATAAAATAAATTGAATGATTAGGCTAGGATACGAAATTTAGGACCAAGACAAATGGTCCTTTATCAAAAGTTTTTCTTTAAAAATTTTCAGATCTCACTACTCGTGTTAGCTGTGCTTAGCCAGGCTCTGTCTGTGCAGCCGCTTGCTAAGAGATCAGAGGCAAAGAACTTAGAGACCAAGGACTCACCAGCCAAGAGCCCAGTCGCTAAGAGTTCACTAGAAAAGAGTTCTGTGGCCAAACAAAACGACAGCAACCAGACCAGCAAGAGAGAACTGTATGAAGGGAATTTTGGAGATCGGAATAAAGAAAAGTCATCACAATTTGGTAAGTTTGAAAAGGCTTTACTTTGACAAACCTTCAAAATACGGTCATCAATTTCATCCGTAGAGACCCAGCAGGGCTAAAGCATACTAGAACCATAGGTTGACTTCTGAAAAGGTTGCCCGTGGTCCAAGAGTGCAGAGGGAAACTGAAGAAATATAAATTTCGTTTTAGTCGGTAAAAGTCTGACATCCTCTCGCTCCACCCTAGAACATGAAAAGACATTAGAGGACTTCCCACTTTAAAAAAAAACTTTTCATTTTATAATTGGTCAAATCTTTTTATTCAGTTAAATCGTACGTACATTTCAATCACTGTCTCAACTCTCAGTCCATTTTTGTGTTAAAAATTCTTTAATTTTTTTTAAAAATAATTACATCATCCAGCCAGCAATATGATCTATTATAAATCCCTTTTACCCATTGTTTATTTTTCCATCACCAAAAGTCTATTTTGTTCTCAAAACCGCGAAATAATAAACCAAATCAAGCTCGAATTAACATTAAGTACTTATAACTGTCAGCACTGTCAAAATAAAATAGCAATGAAAACAATTACATCGCGTACACAAACGCGGCCGGCGCGAAACGCAATCAAACCATCATCAAAACTAACCGGTTTCATAGAAATATTAGGCACTAGTGTTCACTACTTAATGCTATTTCATTTGCATACATGCGTGGAACTTCCGTGCTTTCGATCATGATTCATTGACTTAGCTTTGTCGATGATTTAATACTTGCAATTTGAATTTAGTTGTTTCGATAGGTCTAAATTGAAGTGAGGTACGAAACGTATGTTAATAAAAGAGTAATGAGTAGTCATGTGGAAGGATGGAGAAGGTGAGGGTGGCCGAATAAAAACGGGCAAAGGGCGAGTCGAACTCACGTACTAAGGGTTTTGTAAAAACTTATTTATGTAAATAGTTCGACTCATGAATAGTCTGGAAGTTTTTATCGAATGGAAAAAAAATATATTTTGTGATATAACTCTAAAGGTTAATAGAAATTTTCTTTTACGTGTGCTGTGAGAGCTTGTTTTTGACCTAAATTACAGGTTTCCAGGTCAACGGGAAGTACCCTGGTAACCATGGTTTTGATTTCCTTGCGAGTGTCAAACTGTGCCATAAATGGCCTTACAGACTCTTTGCATTTGATACTAGCTTTTGCCCGCGGCTTCACCCGTGTACATAAAATATAGCCAATGTCTCTCAGGAATAAAGCAGCTTTCTATCGGTATAAAAATTTTAGCTATGAGACCAGTACTTTCGGAGATTACCTCCTCATCATCATCATCATTTCAGCCGAAAGACGTCCACTGTTAGACATAGGCCTCCCCCAAGCGACGCCACAACGACCGACAAACTAAAGTGGCAGTGGGCAGGGCACATTGCTCGTAGAACGGATGGTCAATGGGACCGAAAGGTTCTAGAGTGGCGACCGCGTACCGGAGAACGCAGCGTTGGAAGGCCTCCCACAAGGTGGACCGACGACCTGGAGAGAGTCGTGGGAGTGCGGTAGATGCGATTACCTCCTGCAAATAAAAAATAAAATAAAAAAAACTTTACCTGTACAAATTGTGGTTCCACCCATGGGGGTGTCTTAAGAGTGACTTGGGAAAATATTTCCTAATCAAGTTTGTCACAAAATCGTCCGCCAAGCGTGGTGAATTAGTTTTAGACTCTCGTCTTTCCTCTGTTATAAACTTATTACCTCTTAAGCCACTTTTTACAACACCCAAGAGACACATGAACACAGACGTTTTGTAGTTACAACCTCAGTAACTTGATGTACCAAGTTTCAAAGATTATATAATTATTATACATGTTTTACTTCGTTTAATTTGTCTTTCAGAAGTCACTGGACCACCTCCGAAGATCGTGTATGCCAAAGAATTGCAGGAGATGGTTTCGGAGCAGTCCCCGACACATGTGAGTACATATTTCTTTTGTATATTGATCATCGATGCTGATTGCATTGAACTTGTATTGTGTCTACTTTATTATGAATGCTAATATGAACTCGAAATTTTATTTTGATGAAGCGTACTTTTTCTAGGCTTAGTGTGGGAATTTTCGTTTTCTATTTCTGTTCTCGCTGACACAGTCAGAAATATATTTATACGCGGCTTTGAAGATAAATAAATTCATTTTAAGTTTACTTCAAAAGACTACTGGATGGACTTATTGAATAGTGTGTGTATATCATAAGGTCATCAAGTGTTAAGATGATTGAAAAAAAAAATGTTGCTCCTCTACAGAAGTTGCTCCTATAATGTGATCGCATTCATAAACATGTAAACAAGACACCCAGTCCTGTAAAAACTATCTGTATGTCATACGAATATTTTTCATGCAAGAATCGAACCAGTCAGTCCGTCATATTTGTAATTATGACAGTTGTATTGTAATTTTAACATTTTATATTTTAATTTTGACATTTATATTGTAGTTTTGACATATTAATCCTATTTTTTGAATATTGATATCTATGTTGCAAATTTGACATAAATCTTCTAATTTTGACATATATTGTGTGGTTTTGACATTATTCTTGTATTTGTTTTAAATTACTATTTTTAATTAATTTTGAATGTTGACATGATAAGATAAAAATAACGTCGCATTGAAGTTATAAATTTTGTAATTGAAATCCTAAGTAATTTTTTTGTGTGAAGATGTATTAATTATTTATTAGTGAAATTTTCAATGTTATAAATATTTGTACGCCGATACTTACGGCTAAACATGACTGGACTCAAATAATGAATTTCAATCTTGCATGCTATTGTATGTATACAATGTTTACACAAATAAAGAATATCTTATCTAGTAACACGCAGGGCAGCAGCCAGTCGCTCAACTACTGAGCGACGAGACTACATAAATTATCAAGCTACTATATGATATTATTATTTCCACTGAAAATACTAGTTACTTATAGTTTGTCATTAACTCGTGAAGTTACCTATTATTATTTTAGGTGGTACTAAAATAATAAATTATATATAATTTATGACGATGGGCCCCCTATATTATTATCGTCGATTGTTACTGTACAATATTTATACGGTAACGATTGTTTCAGACTATGTTCTTTATTTACCTATGTTAGTGTGTTTACTAGTTGTCTTATAAATTTACAATTTATATAAATTTACAATTTGTATAAATTTACAATTTATATAAATTTGCAATTTTACAATTTATGGTGATGCAATAATATTTTTAGGTCTAAAAACCCATTTCGACAAGTTGTGTTTGCCTATCTTGAATAAAAAATAACCGCTTTATCATCAATCTGTTCGAATTTATTAAGCTTTTGAAAAACACGATTTACGAACGTTATCAAAATGACGTCACCATCGAAAATCGGGTCACCTATAATTTCTTTTTAAGTAGTTTTTTGAAATACAAATAAAATATTTTTTTTTTTTTTTGATAACTGTACTTTAATGCCTTTTTACTTTTGGTCCCAAAATACGATTAAAAAAAACACGTTGAAGTTGAGACCACAATTCCGGTCCAAAAACCCTGAAAATCGTTGGTCAATTTCATTGACCTTGTACCCAAACATTTTGACATGTAATAAGGCAGTAAAAAGTCTATATAAAAAGCGTAACATCCACGAACTATTCATAAGGAAACTTTTAAAAATGTATGTTCAACAAAATGTTGGAGGGCTGGAGGCGCCGCTTTTTATGCGCAAGTACCGCCAAGTTTTATATTAAATTTCTTTGAACTTGGCCCGAGCCGCTGAGGTTGTGTCACCCTCGCCTTGAGCTTATAGCGAGGATGTAGATGTAAGGGAAGTGTATGGTCGTTTGAACAGTGTGTAATTGGAAGTTGCCTTTTTTGAGCTGCATAAATTGACCCGTAGTTAATGGCCGTTTTCACTTAATGTGATAATAATAATGGTACGATATCATGCGGCTGGTATGTTCATATATCTGATGATGTCGAGTTGATATAGCATAGCATAGCATAGTCGGTCTTATAATGTTCACACTGTTGGGACTCAGGCCTCCTCTCTAGGAGAGGGTATGGGTCGTAATCTACCACGCGGGCCCAGTGCGGGTTGGTGGATGTCACATGTCTTCGAATATTTGGTTCTAGGACATGCCGGTTTTCTCACGATGTTTTCCTTCACCATTTTGAGAGCAGTGGTGATGAAATAAATTACACAAAGTAATGCGCCTGGCTGGGTTAGAACCCGCAGCCTACAACTCGTAAACAAGAGCCGTTACCACTCGGCCACCACTGCTCTCAATAGGCACTTTGCTCGATGATAATACTAGTTGATATAAAGCAACAACTTATAAGCGTTAACCAGTAACTCATATGAGAATAACATTTCAATTTCCCTAACCGCCTCAACAGTAATTATTTTGCAAAGTATATTGCACTGAAGACGATCATCTGGCGTTTGCGTCAACATTAGGTACATGCCTACATGCAAGATTAGCATACAGACGGACATTAACATAATTATGACATTGGCCTGTAATTAGTGTTGAGCCATCTCATTGGTCAAGTGTTGTTATGATTTTTGGTAATGCCTATTGTGCATTTGATTCTCACCTTTTTAAAGAGCGCATCTACTTTTTTTCTCTGGCTAGACCCTATTCCATTTATTCGGTGTCCGCCCTCCTTATCTTCATTTTCCATTGACCACAATTTTGTGCTATATCCTTGTCTAGATGAGTTTCTTTGAGATCTCTTTGGACCGTCGTCTTCCATGCGTGCGCTTCGTCGTAGGCAGTTCAAGGGCAAGCTTCACCATATGATCGTCTGGGTGTCTTTGCTCTTAACCGTACCAAAAGGTTCTGTTTGACTTTATCGACTATCGGGGCAACTTTTAAACTGCTTTTTATATGCTCATTTTTCTAGTTTGTAAGTTTATTATGTTATATATCAGTTCATATACTATAGGCGATTGGTTTCTATATAGGTTACTAATAATCTCAATGCAGTATGTTTTATTAATATAATACTCTTGTTTCTTTTAAAAAACAATAGGTCTTTAAAATTCAAGCAAAGTTATAATGCGTTATTGTTTGGAATCTATTTTGAATTACTACAATTTTAAGAATTTAATTGTGTTCAGCTTACGTTGAGATCAATGCAATGATCTCATAACAGAGAGATTATGAGTGAGAACTCATCAGTACAAATTGTAATGTATTTTGGACTATATTTGTGAGGGTGAAAGAAGAAAGAAAGAAAACATGTTTATTCTGCCTGAATACGCACAATTCGTTACAAAAATACAAAAACCAAGATTCCTAACAGGTCATGCGTGTATCGGGCATAACTGTGTTGCACCATATGACCATCCACGGGTAGTGTGAAAGCGAAGCCCGGGGCCCCGGGATGAAGGCAAAGAAGGAACCGGAGTAGGTTTTTAGTCAGTAAAAGTCTGACACTATCTCCCGCTCCGCCCAAGAGCGGGATTTGTCATAAGATGATTTTCCCAACTAAAAAAAAAAAAACCATATGACCATAGACAACACAGTTGTCTTGGTTATCTGTTGCATTTTGGTTGCAGTTGTGTGTATGTTTGTTACTTCTTCATGCTTGAACGGCTGAATGGATTTGATTGAAATTTGGTACGTGAGTAGCCCATATCCTGAAATTATGTTTCTAATTATAAATTTCTTGGGACAATTTTCTATTATCGCGCGGTAAAAGCCACTAGAAGCAGCTAGTATAATTATAACCTCTTAATTTCTACCTTCAACATTTTTCATCAAAACTTAAAATTTAAACAAATAAAGTTCCACGTAAATGTAGAGAAGTAATCCGTGTTTGTTCATCGGAAATCTTAAATGTACGGTGCCTGTGGGTTGAGCTGCGGTATTGTCTCAAAGAGTTGCCGCGATCCTGAAACTTAAAGGGCAACCAAAGGAACACAAGTGGGTTTAAGTCAAGGATGTTTTAAATATGAAATTTTGGACCTGCATTACGGAATAAGTAATAGTAAAAGTACTGAATACCTAATTATTTCGGACTATACACTAATATAACTTCGGATAGTTTTGGTTGCGGATATTAAAATTTTAAAATCATACATACAAATAACAAGATTTGACTTTTATTATTAGTCTAAACTGTCATTTGTTAGGCTCGAAAAACAAACAAAAACCGGTTGTAACCTGTCATTTAGACTACGCTTTTATCCGAAACCTTCCGAAATTTTTATATTGGTTTCGGTTACGGTAAAAAAAATTATTTCGGTTATTCGATAGTTACGGTTCTTTTTAAGCTGGATTAGACGATTATGAAATATTTATTATAAATAAATAATCATCTAATGACTTCTCTCGTTTTAGGGTGGGATGTCAGATTTATACTGACTAAAACCACACCTATGTTTCTTCCATCGTAGGTGCGATCTTGCGGACGGCGAGCAATGGGTGGCTCACCGTCCGACCGTCCGGTAACCGTCCGGACCGAGCCCAAGTCATCGACGGCGCGTACTATTCTACGCGCGCCTCAAGATGTCAGCATATCGTAGGGGCCCAGCAGGGTCGAAGCCTACTGGGGCCACGGGTAGTGTGAAAGTGAAACCCGGGGAACTGGGACGAAGGCAAAGAAGGAACAGGAGTGGGTTTTTAGTCAGTAAAAGTCTGACACTGTCTCCCGCTCCGCCTAAGAGCGAAATTTGTCATTAGATGATTTTCCCACCTAAAAATAAACCTATGTTTCTTCAGTTCCCTTTCCATCCAGGACTTCGTGTCTACCTTTCAGAAATTGACTTCATTCGTTCGTTCGCCCCAAATAGGCTTCGGCCCAGCTAAACCCCTGCATTTTTGCAGACATCTCTTTGAGGCACACATGTAACACTCGCCGTCACTATCTCCGGCTCAGTCCGACGGTTACTGACAGCCGAACGACGAGCTACCTTTGCTCGTCCTATAGTAGATCTAATAATTTCTGTTACGTTTACAAAGCCATAACATCCCTCACTCAGAGCAGAAGAAGTCATCAGCAATTATGATGATTTTCACCTCAAAAATAAAACTGTTCATGTCTGTAAGATATACATAGATAAATTCAAGGCCTACTGAAGTCCGTCCTCGGATAGAATTAATTTGTAAACTAACTAACGATTTAATTACGTTCCTAATTTATGTATGGAACTGGAATTACAATTTTGGGCGGCATCGAGTCCTTGAGCTTGTCTTGCCTACATTCAAGGCTAGTGTAGCCGGTGGTGATAGACCTTCAATTTGAAAATTAGTGACTATTCGTAAACTGGAATATTGAAAATGCTAAATTAGTGTTCTCTGTTTATTTTTATCAGTCTGTAGTGCGATATTACAGAAAATATAAAACACAAAGAAACTAATAAATAGGTACCTCGTTTTGAAAAAAGAATAACGTACCTTTAATATAAAGTTTATTTGAACTTATAATTCCTCAATCCAAAGATATAACATTACAAAGCAACCCGTTTTAAAAACAAAACGGCAATTACATTGGCGAAAGTTTGTGAGTATTTATGTGTAGATGTGTGTGTGGCTCGAACGGCTAAACTGATTTGGACAAAATCTGACTCATGGGTAGACCATGTTCTGCAATATAATATGATAACTAGTTTAACTTTTTATCCTTTGAGTATGTTCCCTTGAGATAGGGTTACCATCCTTCCGGGCATCCCAAGATTTATCCTAGTGTAAAAGGCGTCCGGGGTGCGTCCGGGCGGGGTCTCATTTGAAGTCCGCATATAAAAATTTTCGGCTGTTGGCGGGCCTCGCGCGCTACACCGTATGCCGCGATTGACTGCCGCGAACCGATTCGCTAGATATATTTTTACAAGGTTGTGTTTACAAGGTGTTGTGTTTATAATAGAGATAATATTTGCGTTTTATTTTAAGAATTAAACAAATTAAAATTTGACTCAAAATTTTGAGAGATGCTAGATATACTTATTTTGTTTTTAGTTTGACAATAAAAAAAAGTGACAATTTGAACTTTCTTTTTACTATAATAATAATGTGTGATATTTAAAAATATATAAAATATGAATAAAAATAAATAAAGAAGATGATAATAATAATATCCATTTATTTCGGATTGAGATCCATATGAGTGTTAGGAGCAATATTCTTAAGATCTATGTTAGAAGGTACTGTCGCACTCTGCGACGGTTTGTTTGGGGGATCCTATTTTTATTACGATGGAATGCTTGATAACGTATAAAATCTTTGTATTTTACTTCATTACTTCAATAAAAGCCCATCTTACGAGTATTACAATCGTTCTGTCAGATCCCCATTAAAACTAGACATTTCCTTTTTCTACTTAATTTTTAAACCTATTCTAGAACAACAAAATCCTTAAAAGTATATTTTACTTGCCAGTTCGTTAACCTAACTCATGCGATCTCCTTTCGATATCATAGTAGATAGTATAATATATCCCAGCCAGTGTGCCTGTATTGGACAGTTGTGACGGGATGCAATCATTTGCAAAATGCTGTTGGTGCTAACGCGCAGCCTTTGAAATAATGACGCTACTTTCTTACCCATTATAACATGAAAGCCGTCAACGCGCGCATTTGCGAACATTTGTGACGCACTACAGTGGCGCGGACACCCCAACAGAATTCTGAAAGCATGATTATAATGAATACGCAGGACGCTGTAGGCTCATTGCGTATACTGAACCCACGCAGGCCGCTTGAGTAAAAAGATTGGTAGTATGTCCTAAAAAGAGTAATCTTAACTTCCTTAGTACACCGAGCGAACCTACGGGCCAACATATTGCTCTTCACCGACAACGCCATACGTTCTCGTTCTAAATCTAAGTCATCTGTAGTTGTTGGTCTAGTGGTTAGTGGCCCAGACTGCTATGCCTGAGGTCGGGGGTTCGATTTCCACCCAGGACAAATGTTTGTGTAATGAGCACAATGATTTGTTCTGTGTCTGGGTGTAATTTATCTGTAATATGTATGTATTTAGAAATATGTAAGTATGTTTATCAGTTTTCTAGTACTCATAACACAAGCTCTGCTTAGTTTGGGACTAGACGCCGTTGTGTGATAGTTGTGGAATATTATATTATATGTTTGTTATCCTGTATGTGTCTTTCAAGTCCTCCGTGATTAGATGACCCAGATATTTAAATTTCTGAACAACCTTTAAAGCTGTTGCATCGACCATGATCGGAGGCACCTCACCAGGTCCCTGTTTTCCTGCCCTAAAAGTCAGTACCTCTCTTTTCTGTGAATTATACCTGAGACCATGCTCGGATGCATAGCGCTCACATATTTTGACAAATGTTCTCAGACTGTTGCCTGAGGGAGCCAGCAAAATCATGTCATCGGCATAGTTTATGTTGTTGACACAAGTTCCGTCAATATGGCATCCGACATGAGTTCTGATGGGCCCTTCGATCAACTGGTTCACATATAAGCTAAAAAGGCTGGTAGATGTTAGGCAATGTGGCCTTAAATCTACCGCATTCTAACTTATATTCGTCTGTCAGCCTATCTTCCCACCTCACCTGGTTATTTTGGTGTTTTATACCAGAACTTAATAATTCTGACATACTCCGCTTGCCTACCCATTTCCTGTAGGTACTGTTTATAAGTTTAAAATAAAGTGATAATATTTCCGTGTTTTGAGCTCAAAATCCGGGGTTTTTATGTTTTTTGTATATATTTCTAAATACATACATATTATAGATGAATTACACTCAGCATACTCTAAATAAACGTGTGATCTTGGAAAGTGATATACATAAAAAAAACAACGTCATTGACGAAAACAATTGTTCGAAAAATTCCAACCATTTTGTGTTGTGTGTGAAATAGGTACCTATCATACTAATGTTATAAAGGCGAAAGTTTGTAGGAAAGTATGCATAGTTTTTCACCGAGCGCTCAAGATTCGTGCCGGTATCTGTAATAAGTTTTAATAGCTTATGCATCATAATCATCATTATTTCAGCTGAAAGACGTCCACTGTTGGACACAGGCCTCCCCCAAGCGTCGCCACAACCACCGATCCTATGCTTCTCGCATCCATCGGATTCCAGCGACCCTGACGAGGTCGTCGGTCTACCTTGTGGGAGGCCTGGCTTATGCATCAGAATAACATAAATAATAAATTATTATTGGCTAAAATTTTAATAGGGTAAAATACTATCCACATGGATGACCCTGCTGGCAGAAACTACTTTAAATATAAACGTGTGTAATATAACACCTTATCAATATTACTATGCATACATATAAATAAAATTGAAGAGTCTGTATAAATAGCATTTTTAAATCTCCTGTTTTGACGAGTGTTTTCTGGTGGATAGTTGATTTATTAGGATTTACTTTTATTTTAGAAAAGAAAATAGGGCTCCATGCAAAAAAAAAATTGTTTTTTAAATTGGGACCAAATGAAATTGTGTTGTTTTCGACGAGTCTGACACAGACAAAGTTGCGGGCACCAACTAGTATTAAAATAAAATTTTAATTTTTTTTTTAAAGTTATATTTCAATGAGACATTAGCAAGATTAGCTGAAATCATAATCTTGAAACATATTATTGTCGTTCTGGGTTATTAACTCACATAATGTAGCAATGCTTGAGAACCGGGCCAATGCTGCTAGTATCGAACTCCCACGGTTATGGTACTAAAAAAAAATATTTACTATAAAACATTTCAAATGTAACTAATTATAGGTAGATAATAGCTTCTATAATATAATATGAACTCTGTATATGCTAGAGTGTGCGTTATTTGTTTGCGATATTTTACTTATTTCTGGAGAATTTCGTGGCTAAAATATTTTTTACACCACCTTCTCGATAATGACCTTTTATATGTCATGCAACCCTCACTTCTTTTTCTTCTACTTCGACTTACTTCTTGACATTTCAAAAGTACCTGTAAATGGTTTATTCGAAATATAATGCTTTGAATCTTTGAATCTCCTAAAGCAAGTCATTCTGTCCTTAAAAAAAAAGATACGGCCGTTTATGTTGCAAAAAACGTGTATTTCGACACTCTCAAGGTAACCAAAATTCATAAGGAATAAAATTCCAAGATTGTAGGTACGGGAACGGGAATTACTTCTTGTTGACCTACAATCCTAAATTTGGCGTGAAACAAGGTCTCATAGCACAAGTATAGGAAAAAATCTGAAAACTGTAAATTTGTAGCTACGTCACAAACGAAACCCAGGGCCCTGGGACGCGAAACCCGGGGCCCTGGGACGAAGGCAACGAAGGAACTGGAGTGGGTTTTTAGTCAGTAAAAGTCTGACACTATATCCCGTTCCGCCCAAGAGTGGGATTTGTCATAAGATGATTTTCACACCCAATAAAAAAAAAGCTACGTCACAAAAAACACCTTTTTTGCATTTTGTAAAAACGTCTTTGAGACTCGATTCGGAAATTTTAATGTTTTCATATGTAAGTTTGTACGAGATCCTCAGTGTTCATCCTTTTGAGTTACGGAACCCTAAAAATAAATTTCATATCAGTATAAAAGTTCTACTAAATAGACATGCCACACAGTTAGTTAATCAAGGAACAGATAAGATTGAACAGTTCAAATATCATAATACACCCTGACAGGTTGCTAATCCGATCACGATCGGCCGTACGATAAAAGCCTTCAACTTCACGCACATAATGGGTTCAGTAGTAATAGCAACTGTTACGTAATGCGACCACGCCAAGGTCGCCGCGTGCTCAGCTTGAGGTGCGTTTACACGCGGTAAACTGACAGTCTAGTTGAAGAGAAAGTTTGGAGATATTATTTTATTAGTGGCTAACGTATAGATTCTGTATAGAATATATATTGAAATATATTATACAGGATCCATGTTCCTTTGTACCTTTTTAACGCTAAAGCCTAAGGTACATACTCTATTATATATCAATGTAAGAATTTTTTTGAACAGTTTTAAGAAAATATTTTATTTATAGCTGTGAACAACGTTTTGATAATGCCTATTTCAAAACCTTTAAATGATCAACAGTATTATTAGCAAGTGCACCTACAAAAAACTTAGAACGATGTCGCAAACCATAGAACTTGCTTTTGCAAAACATATTTCAACAACACGTCTTCATTTCTATCATACTTACCTTTTGGTAAAAGAATAACGACGATAACTATTTATCGATTTGTTTTGTAACTAATTAAATAGTAAAATATGAAAAAAAAAAGTAGTGACCCTTAGCTTAAACTAATTAAAACTATATATGCGTTGCCATACAACGTGGCAATGCCACCAGCCTTTTGACACACTTCCAGTCGACAGTGATGCGGAGAAGTTTTATGACGCTATATTTTAGCTAGTAGTTTTTGTTTTTAGTGTGACCCTTAGTTAATTAAAATTACATAATTATGTCAAAATAATCCGTCCGCATCGCGTCTACTTATTATTAAGGTTTAGAAACACCAAAAAATCCTGCTTTTTCTATCTACACAAAGAAAAATTGCTAAATCGTATACAAACCAATGGGATTTTCATTTTGATTCTTAAAATGAATTAATCTAATTAAATTGTTATTTCTCCTGTAAAGTATGCACAAATGGACTTAGCGAGTAACCATTACTTGCACTATCACCGAAGAGTACTAACCTATTTACTGTATCAATCTGAACGCAGCTTCACGATGGCAAGTGATATTACAAGACACTTGCAATGATCGCCTTTCTATTACTCTTACAATTGGCTTAACAAATAAACTACCCAAATGACATTACAACACAATCTAGATTATCTTACACCTGGAGAAACAACACGGCTGCTGCTATCAATTTATCTTTTACTTTTATGTTTATTAAGATCATATCCTTTTACGAAATATCGGTCAGTCATGTAATAAGTAGTGATTGGTTTTGTGCGATCTTTTTGTTGTTAGATTATAGAATTGCTACGTTACGTTATACGACTGTTGGTGTGTAACAAGTTAATGCCTTTGTAGTTAGTGGTCGATGAGTTCACAATTTGTTACTGTAATGAGATTATAATCATCGGATTGACCTTTTTGTCAACTGTTCACCTATTGACCCAGCATAAGTTAGATTTTTGTAGACAAGTGTGATCTATTGTCAGACATGTCATCACATATCGTGGTCAAACGAAAGCCTATGAGTTATTTAAAAAATTACACAACCACTTTGTAGTTGAAGGATGTATACTTCTTATCAAGACATTGTTTAGCTTTTGTTTAATTTTTATTATGTCTAGTTTTTTATTAGGCCGAAGAAAAGCTGGATGAATTGTGTGAGGAGTGATATGAAAGAAAAGGGAGTTAGTGGTAGCGTGACAAGTGACAGGACAGTATGAAAAAAAAAAACACGTAGTGCGCTGACCCCAATTAATATGGGGCAAGAGCAGGAAGATGATGACGATTTATTTATACATAAATACTTTATACCAGTACACCACGATAATACATGATACAATTTGATGATCATGTCCAGCTGCTGACATTAATTTATCCAAGCTTGCAGGTTCGTTCGAAAGAAAACAAGTACCAGACGAAACGCATGTTACTAAAAAGTTTTGAGTATACATGTAGATGGATGGAGAGGGAGAAGGTTTGTATGAGAAGTGATATGAAAAGGAAGTTAATGATAGTGTGACAGGTGACAGGACAGATTGGAAGAAAAAAACGTGTTGCGCCGACCCCAAGTAATATAGGATAAGGGCAGTAGGAAAAAGAAGAAGAAGAAGAAGACGGCTCTAGATAGGTTTTAGTCAGTAAAATTGGTGCTCCCTCTCGGTCCACCCAGCCCTGCGTTCAAAAATAACCAGAGTAGGGTTGGGACGTTACTCTAACCTATAAAAAAAGCCTCGAGTTGCAACTCAGGATCATTCTTTTATAACTCGAGTAGCTACCCTAGAGTTAACCCAACTAACTCTAACTCCGAGCAGGGTAAGTTGGTGTAAGCGACAGGAATGACAGTTGCTTGGTATTAACAATTGAACTCTACGTTCACGTTCAAAAATGCAAGCGACGATATCTACCCTGGTGACGTTATTAGAGTTAACTCTAACCTCATTCTCTCACTCAGGGCAGAGGGTTCGGAGTGCAGTCTTTTAATGACTTCAAAAAGGTATAGATGGATACGAAAGAATAGGGCCGGATCTACAAAATTCTAACATCAGAATAATAAAATAAAAGCCACCTTGCCTCTCACACCCTCCCTTATAATGTCTTCATGAACAGTTCTACAAAACTTTAATAAATCCTTATTGCTTTCCGTTTGGCTAATTCTGAACGGAGCCCGATTTCCTCGAGACTTGTCCAAAAAAGAACCGAAGAAATTAATTAAAAGGACAACTTTTATTAATTTCTATAATACGAGTTTTGAGAAGTTTCGGGAAAAGTCTTATTTCTCCTCAGATTTAGTGATGGGCTTTTGTCTTAAAAAAATTAATTGAATTGTTTGGATTTTCGTCATTTTCGCTTTGCCTAGCTATCGCATCATTATCGATTTAATGATTCATGGATGGGATATCATTTTAATGAATTGACAGTTTTCAAGTATTTATTGAATAGTGTTGATTTTTTTGAGGAACAATTTAAAATTTTATTTTCCTGCAGTAATTCGTGTTATTTATGCCAAATTAAAGGTTTCTTTTTTTTTACTCCATATTCTGATATATTTGTACTAAATATTATCTACTACTCGATTAACAATTAGGAAAAAATTCTAGTTGAATGAAATTGTAGCGGAACCATGATGAATTAGAAGTAAAGGGCTTTTTACGTGTGTTTGTGGCCATGGCGCCATGATTAATGAACACGTGAGTTCTTTTGGATACAATTAGGTACTGTCTCAAAGTAAGGAAGAAAGAAAATTACTGTATGAAGTTGTCTGTCCCAAGTTATAGATACTGTGATTATATTTAAGAGCTTACATTTTGTTTTTCACATTCTTTTAGGTTCAAATATGAGTTTTGGACAAAGTACATAAAACACTAACACAGATAATGTACAATTTAAGTGCTTTTGTAATTGAATAGTATTAATCCGTATAATCTTGACGTTTAATACAGTAAATTCTTAACACAAATAGATGATAAACTTTGAAAATACCGTTGTATCTCACTGATTAAAGTCGACAACGACCCTTTCAAACGAGACGATCTCATAAACAAACTATTTGGTCGTAATTTGAATGTCATGAGTAAAGACGGACATTTGGCAGAAATTCTACGAATTAATTAGAAAACGTTTAGCGTGTTCAACGTACTGTTAAGTAATTAAAGGGTTCAGCACCCTTAAGTCTTTCGGGAGGTTCCTGCATCGAATTCGTGCAAAAGAAACGTCCAGGAGTCGCCATTGTGTGGACCGCCCGGAGGACATGATGGAGCATAGCCGACGGGACCCTGATCCCGATTTCCAGCCCTCGTTGGCGTGAGCCGTCCGGTAACCATCCGGATCGATACCGAATCTTCAACGGCGCGTAGTGTTCCTTGCGCGCCATGTCAGTAAAACCGTAGGGGCTCAGCAGAGCCGAAGCCCACTGGGATCATAGGTCGTCTGAAAGGGAACCCTGGGGTCCCGGGACGCAAGGCAAAGTAGGAACATTGGAGTGGGTTTTATTTAGTCAATAAAAATCTCAATGAAAAATGACATGACCTCCAGCTCAACTGTAGAGCGAAAAAGTCATTGGAAGATCATCATCATCTTCCTGCCCTTGTCCCATCTTATTTGGGGTCGGCGCAACACGTTTTTTTCTTCCATTCTATCCTGTCAACCGTCATACTATCACTAAAAAGTCATTGGAAGATGTCCCACCTAAAAAAAAGTCAAATTGTGCTTGCAACTTGCCTCTGTATTGTGTAGAGGAAAATGTGTAGAACCTCTTATTTCAATGTTAATTTAACCGGAAAAGAAAACAGTATTTGTCAAGTGAGTTGTGTTGTAATATTTCAACGTTTAACTTTGTGGTTGAGATATGGGCTGGCAGATATTGAGCTCGCTCCAACTGGGGTTCTTTATTACTCGTTTCTTCTCTGTGTGAGAAGATGATCTTTCTTGTAGTCTGGCCACATCAGATAGATGCCAAGCGCATGTTGTTTCAAATTTTATTTAGTTACATTTGGTTTTTGCGGGAAAGGAAATCGTTTGTCTTGGTATGGTCATGTGAAGAGGAGGGATGAAGCGCATGTTATTAATAGAGTTCTGAGTATACACGTAAATGGATGGAGAGGGAGAGGGAGACCAAAGAAAAGATACATGGATTGTGTGAGGAGTGATATGAAAGAAATGGGAGTTAGTGATAGTTTGACGGGTGACAGGACAGAATGGAAGAAAAAAACGTGTTGTGCCGATCCCAAGTAATATTGGATAAGGGCAGGATAGAGAAGGTTTTCGCGAAGTTATGGTGTGCAAGGAACTGATTCTATGTCTATTTGCTTCTTAAAGAAAGAAAGAAAAGAAAAGTCGATGGTGCGTAGTGTTCCAGGCGCGCCTTAAACAGATTTCAGCAAAACTAAAGGGGGCCAGTAGGGCCGATGTCGTTTAGGGCTTTTTTTTTGTCGAGAAATCATCTAATGACTTCTCCCGCTCTAGGCTAGGGCTGCAACGTTTGAAAAAGTGACCGTGGTCCTAAAACGCAAAGGGCAACAGAAGGACACAGGTTGGTTTTAATCAATAAAAGTCTTATATGCCCTCCCGCTCCACCCAAAAGCGAAAGAAGTTATTTAATGACGACTGACGTTATAATTATAAAATTCAATTTAATCTAATGATAATCCAATGCAATTTAAAATAATTTAATTTTAATATTTCAATTGTATGTAATTTTATGATATAATTATATTGTCTGTACGTGCACGATTATGTTACTAAAATGAGTCTATGGTACGTTAAATAAATAAATAGCAATAATAATGATCCAACTCCAAAAAAGGTATTTTCAATGTTTAACATGAATAAACGTCGTAAGTTGACGAAAGACATGATTCTTTACTACCTTTTAATGCCTACATGATTGTAGTTCATGGACATTTTCCGTCGTCTGGTTATGGTCACTTCATTAGCTAATAATATGTTAGTTACCATTAAAATTTGCACTCGTATGTAATATATCAATACTATCTAAGTATCTGAGTCACCGTCACAGCTGTCCCTACAAGAAATGAGTCCACCTGCGCAGGCGCACAGAGAGAGTTGATCCACTAGTTATCTAACACACACATGATCTGATCGCACGTAATACTACAACCGGTCTTAGGCCGCGTTTAGCTAATGTGCTCCCAAAGTACCGTGGATAAATTATTACTACCTCGTGAGATAAGAAATAGAGATAATTATATCATTAGTAATGTAAGCTGGAATAAAGACACAAGAAAATATGAATTATTATATCATTATGTATATTATATGTGGAATATTATTATTATGGGTTAGTATATCTCAAAACCCAAAAGTCCTGAACTTTGGAAAGCATACGAGAAGTCGAAACCAACTCGAAGGGGCTCTTTAGATACCTTTAATAGAACGTTGGACAGAAGTAGCCAGCGTCTGGTGGCTGGGACCATCACCAAACTGCTCACTGAACAAACACTTCTTCGCAATGAATATCATGGATAGTCTTCTGTGCAGAGGATGCATGGAGTCAGAGTAAATTGTCGCGCACGTGCTCCTCGAGTGCACAGCCGTCAACGGAATAAGAACACGAACTTTGGGAGCACCGAATTCACTCATAGATGCTCTGAGCAAATTGAAAAGACTCATCTGTTTCTGGAGTGAGGTGGGCTGGTTGGAGTGAAGGGCGCCATGGCTCACGCACTATGGTCCGCCAAGGACTGACTGCAGAAACCACAATAGATAAATAGATAGAACGTTGTACCAACCGTTGATTACCCCTGCACTATGCTAGCACAACACCCGAAGGACAACGCCCGGTTGATGGAAAACTATTGTGACAGTGCACAGGGCCTCAAGTCTGCTATTAACATAGTGTCAGAATGGTCTATCATTGATTTCATAATTGTTGATTTTGACAAGTTTGGTAATCTACTGATATAATGGCGTCATTATTACTTTTTAATGATCAACCACTAACACTCCATTGAAAGAAGTGGCATAGAATGGTAATCTCGTAAAGATTGACAAATGAATGACTGACTTATGAGTATGTGTGTGTAATCTACTAAAATTTTGACAGTTCCTTTAATCGGTGACCTACCATTAGAACGTCATTGTGCAGTCGTTGCTTTTATAAGCTCGATATTGTCGTTCTACCACAACTCTATTAGGAGACCATTGACCGATCAATGATCGGTCATTATGAATTAGCAGATTACGAACTTTTAGCAAAATGACAGGATCGTGTTGGAATGACGAATTTATAAAAATAGCAGACTTGGCCCCTAGACTAACTGCACAAATGTGTATGTAAATACAGGAGCACTCTCTTTTCCTTTACTCATATAAATTATATATTAAAGTTAAACATGTATTGGGCCTTTTTTAAGGTAGGATATCATGCAATGATTTCTCCCAGTCTGGGTGGAGCGGGAGGGCGTGTCAGACTTTTACTGACTAAAACCACACCTGTGTCTTTCAGTTACACTTTGAGTTCTGAGAGTACGGGTTTCCTATTCAAAAAATACCAGCAACTCTAGCGAGAAACATGTATTGGGCTGCGGCCGCTACGGGTACGATTAAAAAGAGTTATGAACAACAATTAAGAACATAAAAGTAAAATAATTACTTTTTGCGATTAAGAAATATCTTTGAGACTCGATACGGGAATCTAACTATTTACTTAGATAAGTTTGTACTGAACCCCCACCCCGGTGAGCAAATCCGACTCTCACTTGGCCGGCTTTTTTTTTTTATAATTTAACTTTCTATTTGTAAGTCAATATCTTTCTTAATTTTTCTTTTCCGCCATCAACCTTGACGGTCAACCCCATTACCAATACTGTTGACTGAACAACCATTTCAAACGGTTTGATCTTACCTCTAACTACTTATACTGAACCAGTAAAAGATGAAAGCTCAATTAAGATTTTCCCCTTCACAAGATAACTTCACATGCAAAAAGGTACCGTTTACCCCTGAACATTCCCTTTGATCCTAAAACCACGAAAATTAAAACATGAAATAATTAAACAAAACATCTTGTAAGCCAAAAGGAATATAAAAATAATTACGAAGCGTATCCGAATACCGGGCGCCGGGAAAGGGTCGAAGCGTTAATTTGAGAGGCTTAGGGTGAAGCGGCCGTCATGACAAATTCACGTAAATACGAGGGCTGCGACTCACAGGGGCTGATTCACGACCTCGAATATTTTTGTGACAACGAAATAAGATTGAGTTTTAAGAAAAAGTTTTTATTTTTATGTCACAAATTGGCGGGTTTGAGAATACTTGCAGTGAACAACAGAATAATAATTCAGTTATTCAATGCTTTATGTATACAGAGGTCACAGAAAGAAAAATGTTTCGCCTCGTCGTTTATTCCGCGTATATCGAAGGACTGGAACAATTTGCCTGCTGTGGTCTTCACGTCCGATTATAATTTTGCGGTTACATTTATTACTTTAGGTCTACATCTGTGAAAACAATTGTATATGTTATTAAATTAAATAAATAAATTTAGGTGTCTTTAAAGCTAAAATAAATAGGCCATTAATAAATTAGTGTGCTTCACCATCAACGATTGCATTACTGCTTACCATCAGGTGGGATCGCAGTCAAGTACTAGTTTATATCAATTAAAATAAAAAAAGAAAGAAAATGAATTGAGTTGGCACAACACAAGGCATACACACAATAGTTAGGTAAACTTGAAACAAAAAACTGGGCAAGTGTGAGTCGGACTCGCGCACTGAGGTTTTCGTACAAACTTACCTAAGAAAAGAGTTCAGTTCCCGAAATGAGTTACGAAGATTCGAAATTATATTAAAATTTATTATATTGAAATTAATTATAGATATTTAAAAATACGAATCGAATTTTTTTTTAATCGATTACAAATTTACAGTTTTTCAGATTTGGTCCTACACTTGTGTTACGGGACCTTACTTCATGCCAAATTTCAGGATTCTAGGTCAACGGGAGTACCCTATGAATGTTGATTCCCATGAGACTGTCAAAATATACGTTTGTTGTTTGCGACATAAACGGCCGTATCTTTTTTTCCGTTAACTCAGATGATTGATTTTTTCACAGCTTTAAGAGATTGCAGTCCTTACTATATGGTTTTAATTTCAACTCGATACCTCTACGCGTTCTCGAGATAAAGGGTCTTGACAGACAGACAGACGGACAGACAACAAAGTGATCCTACATGGGTTCCGTTTTTCCTGAGTTACGGAACTCTAAAAAGAAGCAAAAATACAATTGTGTGCCTTACGGCTGCACCTAAATAGGTCAAGTTCAGCGTGCAAGCCAAACCACTATTGCCTGACACTGATTTAGGTATTTCTACCATTCAACCTTTGGGTGATGCCGAGTCCAAATAATGGTTGGTGTTTGTTGACTTAAATTCCCGTAAACCTACGTTGAAAATGGAAGACACTCCGATCAGTCGGGTGTTAGATCTGGTCCAGGTGCCTGCCTGAAAGTTGATTGCGGACTGTTGTATATATCGCCTGATACCGTGATACAGAATTTTGGATTTTAGTTGCTATTTGGCTCCATAGGTGTCGCTACAGCAATCTAGAAGATAAATAACGATTATAATTAGCAGAATTCATAGAGTATACCTGAATAATATCCCGAATAATTCTCTATCGTTATTTTTTAATGATATAAACTAGAGTTTGACGGAGATCCCACCTGATCCCACCGGTTACCACTACTCTCAACTCAGCTTTAACAGTTATATGCTGTGTTGAGAGTAGTGATAGCCGAGTGGTAAGGGCCCCGACTTACGAGTTGTAGGTCGCAGGTTCAAACCCAGCCAGGCGCATTACTTTGTGTAATTTATTTCATCACCACTGCTTTCAAAACGGTGAAGAAAAACTATTGTGAGGAAACCGGCATGTCCTAGAACCATGAAAAAATCGAAGACATGTGACATTCACCAACTAGAATTGGGCCCGCGTGGTGGATTACGGCCCATTCCCAGAGAAGCCTGAGTCCCAGCAGTGGAAACATTAAAAGGCTGATTATGCTATGCTAAGCTATATGTGTTGTTTTTTCAAAGTCGGGTTCCCATAGCGTTCTAGTCACGTATGTTTATTTTTCTTTGCTTAATTTCCTACTTAACAAAGGTCAACTATTCTGACCAAATATGACAAAACAAATTATGTGCTCACAAGAATTTTATAGACCTTTAACAAACTGCGCACAACTTTACGTAATGTAATCATTGCAAAGGTACATCTCATTTTGTGTACAATCATTTCCTATCATTAGTTTTCCATAAAAAGAAATCCATAAGATTTAAATATTAACCATAGCGCACGAATTCACTACTATATATATACTCTTAACCCACTAACCTAGAAAATTTAAAACATCGATAATGACCATAATTTTGGTAATTATAAACGGAAAAAAATACTTAAAGATAATTTCCTAAATCCGTAATGTTATGTAACTGTAATAAAATAAGTGGAAGTATATCGATGGGCCACAAAAACATGAGTTACATAAGAATTAATAATTCAATACTAGCCCTCCGGCTGGAAGTGCGGCCCATAAAAACGCCAAACTTGTGAGTGCCCAACGATACATTTCTCCAAATATATGTATTACGTGTTATAACTTAGAACTCAGAATTATATCGTCTTGATCAATTATTGAGATTACTTGAGGATGTAGTGAATTACTTAGTAAGGTTAAACCCGAGTTGTTTTACGGCGTCTAGCCACTCTTTACTTTCGCTCCAATTTTCAAGGTTCAGCGTAAGATACAGGCGGTACATAAGTTTAATTTGAAAGTAGCTATTCGGTGAGGATGAAACTAATTACTTCTGGTAGAACATAAAAATCTTATTGCTTTGGTTTGCCTAAATAAAACCTTATTTAGTGAAAATTTTATTAATTAAATTATATCGTGTTTGTCTGGTGTTTTGTGAGAGACTGTATACTAGTGTGTCCACTGTTCAATTTTTATGTGTATTAATGTATTCAATCTTAAATTATTAATTTAAAACTTATCTGTTATTTAATTCTATTGTAATATTCAAAATCATCATCATACATTAATGTGCATGCATGTACATGCACATAAATGTATTTATTTGCTACATGTATTTATTTACATGACGCAGGTCCTCACCGAACATGGTAAGTTCGGGAGGACCGCCCGGAGGACACGGTGGAGGTGTACCCCGCTTGAAAAGAGCAACGCTGTGTCCTCGTGGGGACGATCGGCGGCGGCGATCTCTCGCCATGGTCCGGAGCGAGGAGGCCGTTTTCTTCTATCCCGTCTGGTCAATCTTCACGCTATGCCTTTTCTTACAAGTGATTCCTTAGTCATTGGATCATGTTCCACCTTAAAACAGTCATTAAAAGTCTGATACTTCCTCCTACTCCAACCAGGGTTGTATAAACTATTTTATGATTTATAAAAATAAAACCCACTTTATCTTTCGTATTGTGTATGTATTCATCGGAAAAGAATTTTCACTCAAAAGTTCCATAATTACTTTTTATTTTTTGGCGAAATTGTGGTTACAGTTGTGTCCCATCCCCTCAAGTATTTATGCTACCCTAGCCTGAGTCATTAGACCTTGACAAGAAATTGTCAACCGACACGACTGCCAGCATTCTATATTTCCAAATCCATTTCTAATTATTTGTGCCGATGAAGCAAGTCTTATCTATTGTTTGCAGAATAAAATGCTTTGTTCTGAGAATCAAAAGATTAAAGTATTATGTACTTATTTTGTTGAAGTAATTTTATTCTTAAAGTTGAGTTCATGACTTACTGAATTACCTTTTGGCTTAGTGCCTAGCTTCTTTATTAGATAATGTGAAAGTATGACCTTGAAGCTCAAATGTATGGGAGACAAATTTCCATTAACACTCTTTTTAGGGTTCCGTATTTCAAAAGAAAAAAAAATGGAACTCTCATAGGATCACTTTGTTGTCCGTCTGTCTGTCTGTCTGTGAAGACCCTTTATCTTGGGAACCCGTAGAGATATCGAGTTCCAATCAAAACTATATACTAAGGTATGCGGTATCTTGGTGCTGTGAAAAAAATCAAACTCCTGAGTTAACAAAAAAAAAGATACGGCCGTTTATGTCGCAAAAAAAGTGTATTTCGACATTTTCAAGGGAATCAAAATTCATAGGGTACTTCCCGTTGACTAGTAGTCAAAGTCTAGTATCCTTAAATTTTGCATGAAGCAAGGTCCCAGGTATAGCAAAAAAAGGCACAAATATAGCAAAAACTTTTTTTTGCAATTCGAAAATATCTTTGTAACTCAATTCAGGAATCGAACTGTTTTCATATGTAAGTTTGTCCGGAACCCTCAGTGCGCGAGTCCGACTCGCACATGCCTTGTTTTTTTATTAATAATGTACTCCAACCACTTGTTTACAAAATATTCTTAATTAAATATTCAGAGGTTACACAGAACCATCCTGTGCAATGAAATCAATTATGGACATGCACATTATCCACAGACAGTTAGTAGTTTTACAAAATTATTAATTTAATTATTATGTGTAAATTAAATGAGATAAAGCAACAACATTAAACATTACAATAATACAAATAAATAACACATTCAAACAATTCAACTACAAATTATAACAAATTAAAAAGTTTAAAAAAATCATTGCAGCAATTTGATCTTTTTTTGGTTATCTGGAAAAAATAGTCATAGTAGTCACAGTATTTTATTGGTAAGGGATTCTTACAAGTCATATAGAGAATGTTAAATTATACGTAGTCACCAAAATGATTACATAAAAATGTCAAATAATAAAAAATGTCAAACAATAAAAAATGTCAAACAAATAAAAGAAAATACAAGAAAAACAAATAAATCGAAGTCAAATCACAAATTAAAATAATACAAAAAAAAAATCCTATTAAAAGTCACAATAATTTTCAGTCCAATAATAATATTAATATTCGCATCAAAATTAAATATAATAATAATTTAATTGTTAATATATGCAATAGATGGTCATCTATCCACGGACCCACCTCGATAAGCTTAACACTAAAAGTTCTACCTGTACGACTAACATCATTTGCACAAGCATCTACAAAAATATTTTCTGACCCTTCCCACGGTAACGCAGTACAGTCCAAGCGTGTCCACAGCGTTTGTAACTAAGTTGTTGCATCACCCACGTTGCTCGGTCCCACATGTTACAACTGCTACAAGCCTGCAACTCAAATACGAACCCCTTACAAACTGTACTACCAACTAGAGCACCGGATTTACAGGGACACATATTTTTGTGTGAGGAAGTTCCATATACTTCCGTAATTTTCAAAGCCTTGGGTCCTGCTTATGTAAGTCTGTCTTTAAAATTAACAATTATTTTTGGAGTTCTGGAGTCCATGACGTTTTAAAATAAATATCAGGCGTGGGAGCGAGAAAAAGGGATGGAGCTATACACTCTATATAGCTCCGTCCTTTTAACAGTTCAGTATAGGTCGTCAAATGGATCACGTTAAGAGCTCTTGGTAGGGCCAATGTATCCAAAGTGTAACATACGGGACCATGTTACTAGGCCTCCTGCTATCTGCCTCTTATGAACCGTAATCGGTTTACAGAATGGGTATTTCTATTGCTGCTATAACAACAAATTAAAGGTATCTATAAAAACCGGGCAAGTGCAAGTCGGACTCACGCACTGAGGGTTCCGTATAGACTTACCTTTGAAAATAAAAGTATAATTCTTGAATTGAGTTACGAAGATTTTTCCGTATCACAAAAACAACTTTTTTTATGCGACGTAATCACAAATTTACAGTTTTCTATACTTGTGCTTGTCAGTATTTTTTCCTATACTTGTGCTATGAGACCTCGCTTCATACCACATTTCAAGATTCTAGGTCAACGGGAAGTACTCCTTTGATTTCTTTGAGAGTGTCGAAATATACGTTTTTTGCAACATAAACGGCCGTATCCTTTTTTTTGTCAACTCAAAAGTTTGATTTCTTTACAGCTTTAATGGACCGCAGACCTGAGTATATGATTTTAATTTTAACTTGATACATTTACGAGTTCCCGAGATAAAGGGTCTTAACAGACAGATAGACGGACAACAAAGTGATCCTATAAGGGTTCCGTTTTTTCCTTTTGAGGTACGGAACCCTGAAATCATGTTTATTGAATGGGGACCATACAAAAAACTATAGTATAGGGTATAGAAGCCTTCAAGTGCGAAGTTGACTGTATTTGTAAATATGAGTCCATTATATTTATTGAAGAAGCGTAGTTACAAAATGTAGCTTTATGGTTTGATTGAATCAATTTAACTGTCAAAATTTAATTAAACGAAATGTCAGTTAAAACGTCACTGACCTTTACGTTTGAGATAATTACCAAGTTAGGAAACTCAACGGTGTGAACACTTCTTCCATAATCCATAACATCTGTCTTTAGAACGCATAATTGATTTTAGGTGTGCAATATTAGGTTGATACGAATTCGACCACTTGACATACGGTGTTGCGCCATCGGTACATGGTGACCATGTGTACAATTTTGGGAATACATTCATTATGCGTACAGCTAAGAAGTGGAATTCCCTGCCGGAGTATGTGTTTCCTGATACCTGCAGCCCGGGAGTCTTTAAGTAAAGAGTGCATAGGTTACTTCTAGGTAAACGTGCTCCATTGTCGCCCACATCATCGCTTACCATATGGTGAGACAGTGGTCAAACGTGAGCCTATGCATAATAATTAAAAAAAACTGGTCTTTAAAATTAATCTCGGGATTTGAGGCATATCCACATTATATTTTCGCTGTAAGTACATGTTTAACTCTACCTAATTCCGACCTCTGGTCATCTGTATCTCATACCTAGTTTAAGAACAAGCGAGCTCATTCCGGAAACAGTGTTGCTAGTTTTGGAAAAATTTTCATTGTCATAGCGAAATTTAACACAATATAAATGCTATTTTGTCTGATTATGTATTTAATATGAACACCAACCACATATTTACAAGAGATTTCACGTTTAGTTAACTGTATCTACGGTAGTTTAGTTATGTGTAAATATGTTAAATACAGGTGTACACAGCTTCCACCATAGGCACGGGCTTGCGGACGGCGAGCGATGGGTAGCTCGCCGTCCGACCGTCTGGTAACCGTCCGCACCGAACCCAATTTGTCGACGGCACGTAGTGTTCCACGCGCGCCTCAAGGAGATCTCAGCAACCGTAGGGGCCCAGCATGGTCGAAGCCATTTGGAACTATGGGTGATGCGAAAGAGATCTCCGAGGCCCTGGAACAATGGCAAAGAATGAACAGGAGTAGATTTTTAGTCAGTAAAAGTCTGACACGCCCTCTTACTCCGCCCAACGAGGGATATCATTAGATGATTTTCCCACCCAAAAAAAAGATGTACACAGCTTGTACAATTTGACATTAATTAATTTTGAATATAAATTAAATTAGATCACGTTTATTAGTTACATAAAACTTAGGAATAGTCTGCGCTATAACGACTACCACTTCACTAATATCAGACTTAATTTGATCCTTTGTAACTCTTAAACAACCCCAAACGATGACTCGGAGAGCCCGTAAAACCCGTAAAAGTACATGAACAATAAATCCAAAACTCCCAATAAAAGATACGGAACTTTCGGGAATAAATCTATAGGAAACTAGCAATCTTCAGTAGCGTAGATAGGAGACCAACAGGCTTGAGACAAAAAAAAAATCAGGGGCCCTTTATTTTTACCTACGTGAGAAATCTTCTAATAACTACTTCTGCTGAATGTGAAGTTGGTGGAAGTGCCAGACTTTTACTGACTAAAAAGAGTTGCCATTATTAAAGTAGTTTTGCAATCTATATTATATTAATTTCGAAAGTGGGAATTTTTCTCGCTAGTTCGATAAGAGGTTTGCTAATCTGGTTTTGGGGGGCCCCTGAGTTTGGGGGCCCCCAAAACCCCGTCTAGCCCTTTGATAGCTACGCCAGTGCCAACCATTCCATAAGCTCAGCTGACCGATCTAAGCGAGCGAAACGTCTTCATGCCGTGTGACTACGACGTCTATTATGCATCCCAACGACTATGTATTGAAGAGCAAGTTACTGGCTAGGTACACAGTTACAACACTATTCCAGTAATCGATTGTGAATGTCTTTCAAAGTGGCACAGATATCCAGTTAGACTATAGGAGAAAATGAAGCAGTTAATGATATATTGACACTTAATCACGCTAATAGTAAAAAGGCAAAAGTGAGCGAGTGTGTGAGTGTTTGTTACTTCTTCACGCTCAAACGACTGAAAAGATCAGAATTAGAATCATTTATTTGTAACCATAGGTGATAATTATATACAAGATCTTCAAAATTAGGTAGTGCGCTATGTTTTGCCAATTAACATACAAATTATTACGAAAAAATATTATACTATTAAATTAAAACATAAATATAATTACGCAAACAAGTAAAATTTCAACATTCATAATCAATTTAATTTCATGTCAAAATTTATAGTCAATTCAAAAGATTAATTTAAAAATAAAATAACTATAAAAAATTAATTAAAAATGTCAAATATAAGTGAAAATGTCAATATTATAAAGTTACAGAGATTCGTCATTGAGAAATTCACCTAGAGTATAATAACATTTTTCAAATAGTAAAGAAGTAAAAACATCTGGCACCACCAGCCTTCCGATCGTGTCAATACGGCTAATCTGTATATACACCACTAATTCTTAATTAGTAAAAATGCTTAAAGGGGTTATTAGAACCAATCTTGTTATTATTAAGGTAGTCTCAATAAATAAACATAAACAGAAACAGAAACATAAACAGAAAGAAACAAACAAAAAAGAAGATTAACAGAAAAGAAGATAAAAAAACAGAAAAAACAAGAACAAAATAACGAAAAAACATAAACAAGAAGAAGAAGAAAAAAAAAACAAAAAAGAGAACTAAACAAAAAAAAAACAAAGAAAAACAGAAACAAAAAACATTCAAAAACAAAAAAAAAAAAGAAAGAAGAAGAAAAGAAAATTCATAAACAGAAGAATTATTAGCGTTTATTTATGTCCCAAAATGTCACTCAATTTTTGAAAATATTATATAGGCTATTTTGATTGAATGAATAAATGACGATCAAATTGGAAACAAAACACTGCGCGTAATATTTTTCGAGTGGCAATTGTTATGAATGATTGATTCAATTATGAATTTACCAATTATGACAAATTTTCGTGTATAATTTTGGGATATAGTTTTTTTTTACTTTCGACTACGAAAATATGATCAGTAACAGGTACTGATAGAGCACCACTTTTTTTGTACTAATTAAAAAATAGGGTTGTATATAAGGAGAAACTGACTGACTGACAATCTGACATATCAACGCACTGTCGAAACTACTGAGACTACGAGCGTGAATTTTGTACAAAAATTCTTTTTATGACGTAGTTGAGCACTAAGAGAGGATTTTCTGAAAATTCAGCTCCTAAGGGGATGAAATGGGGTCTTAAATTTGTATGGAGACTCCTACTTTTACGCAGGCGAAGCGACTGGCAGAAGCTAGTTTTATATAAAAGCCACGCCCCAAAATCCAATCCATTAATATCAACTTATAAAGCTGAACACATCCAGTTTTACTCTCGCTTGAAGAAATACTTAAACTTAGATTATTCTTAAAAACAGTATCGGAGAGAAGTTATCAGTGCAGATGGAACGCCCACTCCGCTACTTAAATCATCGTAAACATACGGAACTATATAAAGGGACAGTAACTCCAAAACCTCTACAATAAATTAAGAAGTCGGTTCTGACAGGTATAATATTAATTCATTTGAGTGCTGTCATCATCATCATAATTTCAGCTGATAGACGTCCACTGCTGGACATAGGCCTCCCACAAATGTTGCCACAATGAACGGTCCTGTACGTCTTGCATCCATCGGATTCCCGCAACCTGATCTTTCAGCACTGCATCTTCCGGTACGTGGTCGCCACTCCAGAACCTTTGGCAATAGGGGACTACAGGCTCAGCCCCATCAAGGCCATACTGGGACTCATGAAGGAGGTGCACGGAAGGTTAGGGGTTGAGTAGACAGGAGGGGCATAGCACAAAAGATCCAGAAGGGTCGAAGTGCTCTGGCGCAGGGCCAGCCCCACAATAAGATAAGATAGGGTTGTTTTTGGTGTTTTCTCTCAGGATAGTCAGCTAGAAAACACCAGCCTCATCTAGTTTAAAATGACTAAAAAAAATTGACGTGTAAAAGTGTTTTTTTAAACCTATTTGCAAAAAAAAAAAAATCGATTATCATTTTGGGTGTATAGTTCCATCCCTCTTTCTCGCTTGCAAGCCTGACATTATAACATGTAATAGTAAGGCCTCAGTTCAAAAACTATTTAAATCATATTAAGACGGACTTCTTCTTCTCGAATGGTTGGTTTTCTTATCCCTCAACGATTTTGGGCCCAGTATATTGCCCCGTTTATAGCGGCCCAAGTGGCGTTTTTTAGTTCCTCCAAAGTACAGATGTTGGAACGCTTTGGGCACTCTAATAAGTTGGCCATCGTCTGATCACGAGCGCCACACTCGCACTGTTTATCAGAACGGTCTATAATCCCCCATTTTACCAGGTTATATTAGCAACGGCCTACCTACGACCAGGTAGGCCAACAAAGACAAAAGATATTTAGTCGACAGAGAAATTCAAACTGTGAATCTTGATGACATGAATCCATGGTATTCATGTCACCAGGTCAACTGTCAATTTCTATGAGATATCTTTCTCAGCGCATGCCTCAAAACAAAACATTTAAATTGGCTAGAATAACCGCCTTACCAGAATTCTGGACCATTTATTTGGAAACCGCTCCGTTCATCCTAATTCCCCGTGTGTACTCAAAGTAGTAAAACATAGAGGGCTCTTTTTATGTAGGTGAGGTTATCTGGGCAGACGCCCGTCCGCGCGTCCATCTAGTGAAGTAACTCGGGAGAACAGAGTGGAGCTGTCTTGACGACTCGGTAACAAGAGTGTTACTAACGATAGACTTGGAAGAGAGAAGAATTGAATTAATAATAAAATTCCACAACTATCACACAACGTCGTCTAGTCCCAAGCTAAGCAGAACTTATGTTATGAGTTCTAGACAACTGATAAACATACTTATATATTTCTAAATACATACATATTATAGATAAATTACACCCAGACACAGAACAAATGATCGTGCTCATCACACAAACATTTGTCCTAGGTGGGAATCGAACCCACGACCTACAGTATAGTAATCAGGGCTACTAACCACTAGACGTTGGTCTAGCCAGATGGCCAGTCAAAAAAATTGAGGTGAAGTGAGTTCTGTTTGCAGAGTAATCTTGTAATGTAGGCGTTCAGCTGCATCCGGTTAGACTAAAAAAGTACTCAAAGATGGTTGGGAAAAACTATGCAGATTAAATCATTTATATTATGAAAGTTTTGTAAAAATATTCCTGTGATTGTAAAAATAATATATGCCTATGATAAAATAGAATTCTACTGGAGGAAGATATTTTTTCCTTAATTGGGTCAGTAGTTCTTAATTTTATTAATTACGAAAAAAAAAATACAAATCTTTACTCTTTAAAATATTAGTAAATAATAATAATCAAATCTAGTTTAAAGAAAAAATAACAAAAGAATTCATTAAAAAGTACGCATTTTATTTCACTTATTGTTTGTTAGAGCAGTGGTGGCCGAGTGGTAACAGCCCCGACTTACGGGTTGTGGATCGCTGGTTCAAACCCAGCTGGCGCTTTACTTTGTGTAATTTATTTCATCACCACTACTCTCAAAACGGTGACGGAAATCATCGTGAGGAAACCGGCATGTCCTAGAATCAAAAATTCGAAGACATGTGACACCCGCACTGGGCCCGCGTGGTGGATTACGGACCATTCTCTCTCCTAGAGAGGAGGCCTGAGTCCCAACAGTGGGAATATGTTCAGTTCAGTGTTCAGCTTCAACGGTCCGGACTAAGCGTTTCGCTTCGTCGTTTATACCGCGTACATCGAAGGACTGAAACAATTTGCCTGCTGCGGTCTTCCCGTCCAACTATAATTTAGGTGTCTTCAAGGCTAGAGTGAATAGGCTCTTAATAAACTAGAGCGCCTGACCATCAATGATTGCATCTCCGCTTACCATCAGGTGGGATCGCAGTCAAGCACTGGTTTATTAAAATTAAAGAAAAAATTAACAAACAATAGCATAGTTGGCATATTGTTTATTAACTACAATTCTGCTCAAAACCATCCTCTAACCCAAAGGTAAAGAGATAAGTTTGCATCTTTTATTCGACTACACCTACATATATATACATGGACTAAAGGCTTCAAAGTCTCACCGAATCTCTTTATCAAGCAGGCTATTTACTTCACATCTTGTACAACATTACCTACAATTGCCTACCAATGTGTAGAGAGCAGTGGTGGCCGAGTGGTAACGGCCCCGACTAGAGAGCAGTGGTGGCCGAGTGGTAACGGCCCCGACTTACAAGTTGTAGGTCGCGGGTTCAAACCCAGCCAGGCGCATTACTTTGTGTAATTAATTTCATCACTACTGCTCTCAAAAACGGTGAAGGAAAACATCGTGAGGAAACCGGCATATCTTAGAACCAAAAATTCGAAGGCATGTGACATCCACCAACCCGCACTGGGCCAGCGTGGTGGATTACGGCCCATTCCCTCTCCTAGAGAGGAGGCCTGAGTCCCAACAGTGGGAACATTATAAGGCCGACTATGTTATGACTATGCCTACCAATGTAGCCGTATAAAAGCTTTGCGCCTACTTGCGTAGCAACATCTCTAACGACACAATAATCTGCGCCATCTGCCAAATAAATCACCACTGAATTGTGCTCAAAATTATAAACAGCTGTATCTGCTGGATGTTATCTTACGTTAACGTTTAAACAGTACTTTGTAACTTCGGAGCTTTCAAGAGAGATGCCAAGGGCGTTCGTCAGAAAATTGCGTTCAAGTAGATCATTTGGAATAGATACGAGTAGTTTCTATTTTGTAATGTTTTCAGTATAGATCACGTTTTTGAAACTGAAAAAAAAAATTATCTTACGAATAAATTATATACTCGTAAATTGATTTATTAAACCCCAAGCGAACGCCGGCGTTCGCTCTCTCATTGTCTTTCTATTGTGTTTCTAAGTACGGTATTCGAAAGGTAAAATAATTCATACACGTCTATGGATTGTGTGAGAAGTGATATGAAAAAATTTAAAGGTAGCATGACGGGTGACAGAACTGAATGGAAGAAAATACGTGTTGGACCGACCCCAAGTAACACAGGACAAGGGCAGGAAGATGACGGTGATACACGTCATTTAACTCTTATAGAACAATGTATATTGCTGCATAATTAAGGACAAATACAAAGCAGAATACAACATCTTCGATACAATATAAGGGGGCACAAACCTTGAAGTTTCCTGTAATGGCAACACAAAAATCTAACTCAATCCCTCCAACCCACAAAACCACAGGGTAACTGGCTTCTACGGCTTACAATTTGACCATGACTTTGCTAACGCAATATTCTAAATGTCTAACAAAACGCAAAGAGCATAACTCCTTCAATTATAAGAGATCATTATCCAGCAGAAGTCCGTAACAGACAGAGATGAGTTGCTGGGACACCACGTTTTTACTACCAAAGTTCCTAAGTTCCGCGCAACATTAATTTTAATCTCGGAATTAAGACAGTTACGCGGTAACAATGATGTATTGTACCGGCAGATAATAATTCCACGGGTGCAAAGTACGCAGTGTACATGATTTATATTTTTAATTTCGCTTTTAATGAGTGAGCCTGGCTTTGTATGCGGTCGATTATTTTGTTTAATAGTGGCGATAAAAGTTTTCATATTTTGGAGATACATGGCCATGTGCAGTAACGGGAATGCTCTTTGAAAATGAATGTGTTATTAAAATTTGAATTGATACTAAATTGTTGTTATTGGCAGTTACTGTTCAGTTGCTAATCAATTTGCTGAGCTGTTATTCTAATGAATACTTTACTTTGCTATTCAGTTATATACGATAAGACGACTTTCAATCAGTGTTGTATAAAATGACGTTCATCAGGTGGTAGCACTCAGTCATCAGGTCCAGGCACCTGTCGAAACATGTTAATGATATTAGTTAGATATGCCATGGATATATTTTCAAAAGTAGAAGACCTCTCAGCTAAGTAACGCAAACTGTTGGTGTGAATTTTCTTGAAAGATCTCATTAATAATAATAATTTATTGGACATACTACAAGCAAACACTTAAAAACAACACAAAAAAAAACAAAACATATTAGAAAAAAAACATTGTTAATAGTATATGTAAGGAATTCTGGTACCCAAGGAAATATTTAACTTGTGTTATGGGTACCAAGATTCTCACATTAGCTTTAAAGCATTTTACAACAGAAGAAAAAGTAAAGTACTGTCGGTCAAAAGCCAGAGTTAAAAACGAGAACAGCCTTTGCATGTGTGTGAGTTGTGACAAAAGGAGTGCGTAATTATTTGTGCACTTAGGAATAATTAAGAAATTACAGCTTTAAAAGGTTTTCTGTGTCGTCATAGCTCTGCATCTGTAACCAGTCATATACGCTTTACATTTCTGTAATGTGAAGGAATAAATGGAGCATTTTTTGTTAGTTATATTATGTGTAATTGTGCATACAGCCTCCTTTTTCATCCTCCTTCCTCTTCCAAGAACAGGCAGTTCTGGTGAAGCCGCCTTTTAAAAGCAACCGTAGTAACCACACCAAAACTCTCATCTCTCATAATACCCCAAAACATAAAACAAATAAAAGGTCCCTCACGCAAAGCAGTACGTGACTTAAACTCTTGCACCTCCACTTACTTAAACCTCAGTAAACCCTCAGGAGCCGAGGGGGAATAGCCGGCCAGCCATAGCCCCGTAATCCGGCGTATTATCGGCTATGAGACCGCGATGGCCCCGCGACTTTATTGCTCGGCCGGCAATCTCCTCGCCACGCCATTTTGTGACGTAACTACGGCTATGTAGTGTGTGACGGGTGCTACATGGACGAGTTTATTTTTTGGGGTTTTCAGAGTTACTTTTTTTCTTCTTTTCTGCTAGTTTAGGTTTTACGTCACATCATAACATACGAGTGATACTTGGGAGTAGTCTATGTCCAGCTGTGGACATCTTTCATTTTGAACTAGCTGCCCCGACAGACTGTCTTGTCGTATCTACGAACTATTAAGCACGCAAAGATTAAATATTCATAGTTTTGCTGAAATTTTCCAATTTTCTGCGCATCTTCCTTAAATTTTCTTTCCTTAAGAACCTTTAACGAAGTATTATAAAAATTGGAAACGAAAAAATGAATGTAATCAGTAAATTCAAGCATTCTCAAGTTGTTAGAGGCACAAGACCAAGTTATAGTGTGACCAAGGGAAATAGGGATTCATTTTTATATAAAGTTAAATAGATGCTGACGATGCTACAAATTTATTTGGGGTTGACGCAGTCAGCCCCTATCTGGAAATGTAATTTTTCACACAATCCATCCATCATTGGTGCTTCTTCAACCCTTAAAACCTTCCTATAAACATTCAAACTCAATGCTCTAAACCTAACGATGAATAAAAATTCTAAGTCAGAGCAAGTTATTTACGTAGTTTGTAATTCAATGATCTCATTATGTTCATTCATAACAAGAAGATAACTATTGATTAAGCTACTATCGCCTTTGTCAACAGCTTAGCATTTACATCTCATGAACAAAACTATCACCATGTAAAATTCTGCACGTTTAACGAATCGACCTAACCGGTACAGTCTATTCAATCAAAAGTTCGTACTTGTAAATTTTACACACGTTTTAATTTTACTAACATCGTAACTCTATCTAAACTGCCCGCATATTCCTGAACGCTCTCACCCAAACAATGCATGTAAACAAAACTAATAAATAGTTCAATAAATATATTGAAACTAAACTGATGATTTGTGTACTTTTAGTAATAAATAGTGTAAAATTGTTGTGTTTATCGCGACTACTTCCCGGCGCGGTGCTCCGTGTAGAGATTTTAATAAATTACACAAACTTAGTCTGTTTGGTGTGCATCGGTGAATTGTAGGAAGCCTTACAATCGTAAAGGACTTGGGAGATAAGACAGAAATATCAATCCAATCCCTTTGAAAAATATTGAAGTTGACGGAAGACGCGAGACTGTCTTCAATTAGGTGTAAAACTTTGAATATGTCCATCGAAGTACCTAGCTACAACAGCCTGCAGTTAATAATTTTGTGACAAATATGAGCTTTTTGGAAGAAGTTTGTTTGATAAAAAACTTTTTACAAAAAAAATACAACTGACTTCAAAGTAAAAAAAACACTGAAAAGTGTAAAATAATTTTATTTCGGAAGTCAGTATTTCTATAATGATTTTACCTATTTCTTCGTTATTTAACACCGACTTCTGAACTTAGTTATTTTGCATTTTTCAGTGTTTTTTTACATTGATGTCGGTAGTATTTTATTTTTTTGTAAAAAGTTTTTTTTATTTTACACTTTTTAGTGGTGGTACCACCACTAAAATGTACCCCTCAGTCATACTTAATTAGTTTGTAGCCAGAGTGCATCTCATGACAATTTTAATAATCCCAAACTCGGTTAGATTAAATTAATTTCTTACAGAGTTCCGGTGCCTAACTTCAAGCTTCATCATCAGATCAGTTCGATGTATTCCCCCCCCCCACTTCTTTCAGTCAATCATCGATTAGAAGTATAAACAAAACAATTTTACTTGTTACGACGAATTCTGCTGTGATCCTATGAGGAATTCTGTTCCATATTTTCGAATATCATGATCAGATCATAACAATATTTCTATGGGACTAACTTGGAAGCATAACCATTCAATTAAAAAAAACCATTTCAAAGTCGGTCTACAATCGACCGAGAAATCGGTGAACATACATAAAAAAAAGCATAGACGAACATAGAACCTCCTCCTTTTTGAAGTCGCTAAGAACCTATCTTCAATTGCATTTCAACCGACAATTACTAAAGCTTGCTCAATTTTTTTTTAACAACGCAATTGTTGTCCTAATTTCTCATTTCCTATCATGTAGATCGAGAGTGGAACTTCTGCTTTTCTCTGTCTAAAGTATTGGCGATTTACCGCCTCGGTTGTAAACTTACGAGCTCACGATTCGGCTGTGTTCGGGACGATTCGGCGCGATCCGCGATAGAACGCGCTTTGCATATTAACGTGTGGCGGTGTTCACGCACTTTTTGCGCAGTCCGCTAAACGGTGCTAATGTCGATAGATGAGTTCGTATTATTTCGGGGACATTCGTATAGCTTCGGCTATCATTTTGGCACACAACAGGTTTTTCCTCAAAATGAAAAACGAATTTTCAGGCAGAATTCAGATATAATCTAATTGCTGAGACTAGACGTTGAGATGGGTAACGTTGTGTTCCCCAAAGGCCTAGACAAAGGTGTACTGGGCGTCGGCTGTATATCTATTTTATAAAAGGCCGATTATTTAGGCTTAATTTAAGCTTCAAAAGCCAGTCTAACAGAGCTGAATATGTTTCTAAATAACCTGAAATGAAGTCTTAATCCAGTCATCTAATGCTAGCCTCTAGAGTCCAATTTTCACAGACTGTGCAGACTAATAAAAGAAAAGAAAACCTCCGGCAGTAAATACAGCAACATTTCGTCGTCGGCGACGAAGTTGTGTCTCAAAGTTTGACAAAACAAACACAGTATTAAGAAATCAGACGCTTTATTAAGTTTTTTTTCACAATTTAATCTCAACTTTTATTTGTAAAGAGTTATGTGTCTGTTTGTGAGTTCAGATGAAATTGCTGCGTTAATCCTGATGAAACATGAAATAAAGGTGGCAAGACATAAAACTTGTGTCTCTTTCTTACTATATTAAATTCTTGTTGGTTTAAATTAGATTTTTAATATAAGAGAGATATTCTACTTAACTTATTCTCTTGACTTCGCTTATATGACTCGCAGAAACCATGCAGTTTTAGCGTAAATAAGGTATGTTACTCGGATTATTGTAATTGCTTGATCGGTATGTCTATCCGGGCCATATTTTTGCATTTACTATGCGAGCATCAGCAAACAAGACATCAAGAAGAGCTCAGCTCGTGTGGGCTGCATTTCGCAAATTTGTTGGCATTTTAAAATCATAGTAAATTCCATCAAATGGATTTGGGCGAGACACACAGGACAAGGCCTGGTGACTACTTGTGGGGTAAGGTTGTTCAGCACATAAATGGAAGGCCTATGCCCAGGTGAAGTCGGGCTGGATGGTGATGATGACGACGATGCCAGTTGGCAATATCTTTAAATCAGTCTAGAAGTTAAAAAAATGATTTAAAAAAATCTAAGTTTAGTACTTTCAGAAATGACCAAAGAAATAAAACATTTGACCTTTTTTTATTGTAATATTAGTTTAGATAGGAGCGGTGCAAGTAAGCCACAGAGGTCATTCGAAAAGTGTCGTAATTTGACCGTTTCAACACGATGAAAGGATTTTATTACCAAGCTATAAAATCTAAATATTGCGAATTACTTAGTACCAATAACCTCGAATAGATCATCTTACCATAAACACTACTCAAAAGTAACACAAAGTTGTTACTCAAAGTTCACACAAACACATTGCTGATGTTACACAGACTTCGCAAAAGAGTCGTATAAGTGTCGTATTCATGTCGTATTACGACAGGCAGTAATTAAAGAATGTTACCCCATTGAGATTGCCTCAGACAGTCGTTGCCCGTAATTATCGGTTACTTGGTGACTCTTCACGCTCGATTTACGTTTTGTGACGGGCTGAGTCGTAAGTGAAGGTGGCCTTTCTTATTTGTTGCTTGCAACTTGTGGCGTTAATGGCGAAATGTTGATATATGGTCCAGCTCACAACTGTGGTAACACTTTGTCCAAGAGCCTTCCGTAGTACGAAGATACAGTTTCAACAGAGGTGAAGGCGAGGGTCTTCGTTACTAAACCAACGCTCCTCTGTCGACTGTACTTACATTCCCATTCTTCAACCCTTTAGGAAAGGTAAGGGTGATGTTATTTTCCTCACTTCTGCGTAAACTTTTTAGATCATTTAGATTGCAAAATTAAGAACAATTAATAATTAATTTATCTTTTCTATACAACATTAGTTTTAGTATATATGCGAAAACCGAAACACATGTTTAGTATATTTTTATGTAAAGAATCTGTGTACAAAGTTTCATAACTGAACGATGAAACATCACGAATTTATGAGCTTTTTATGTTACCTGGTTGGCCGCACAAATACATGATCACCGGGCCACCCGGGTGACTGAGGGGTTGTTTTACTCCCGCATCCAGCTGTGCGCTTGGTCTAATGTCCGCTATAATCTGCCAGGACCATGTTGTACTTAGTGTCGGTGGTGTCCAACTTGTGACGTTTTTTAAATATTTTTTGAAAAAATATAATACAGTGTAAAAATTGTTGGAATCAATTAAGTTACTGATTCAAACTATATTCAGGTTTCGCATATACTAAAAATAATGTTGTATATTTTCAATTGTAATTAATAACATCAAAAACCACTGGACCAATTTTGAAATTCCTTCACCGGAAGATTGCTATTTTATTATTGCGTTACATAGACATTATATTTTTTACAATCACGGTAGGAGGTAGGAATAAAAAAAAATTAACGAGTTGCTACTACTTCTGGTAGCAACTCGTTTTATTTGTTTTTTCACATTATCGGACTTTTTAGCCGACTTCCGAAACTGACTGCTTAACATAATAAAAGCCGACAGCAATAATAATAATAATTCCACAACTATCACACAACGCCGTCTAGTCTCAAGCTAAGCAAAGCTTGAGTTAAGAGTACTAGACAACTGATAAACATACTTATATATTTCTAAATACTTACACATTATAGAAAAATGTCAGCCAGACACACAACAAATGATCGTGCTCATCAACCAAACATTTCTCCTGGGTGGGAATCGAACCTACGACCTCTGGCATAGCAGTCAGGGTCACTAACCACTAGAGGCCAGCTGATGAAATATTAAGGTGGAAATAATAATTTACTAATCCATGAACTACACTGAGAATAAATAACATTATCTACGCCACTAGCCCTTCATTATCTCAAAAAGCTGCTATATCTGTACTCCGACAATCAAACCGGATAGCAGCACCCTCTACTATTATTACACGTGCTCCACAGCCGAGTCATTCGCGTTTCCTCAGCAATAAATAAAGGGATGTATTGAGTAATGGCTGTGTAACACGACAGCAATGGCGGATGCTCCTCGCGTTACAATTTACTTGTATTATCCTCCACTACGAAACTACGACTGAAAGGGAAGTGGAAATGAGGGTATGTCTGACTATGCGTAATTCCTTTGAGCTTTATTATGGGGCTGGAAGTTATTAGGTCAATATTCCGTGATGCCGCGGTATGGGACTTATTTGAGTACACATTTTTAGGGTTCCGTACTTAAAAGGTAAGAACGGAACCCTATTGCTAAGACTCCGCTGTCAGTTTGTCTTTCACCAAGCCATTCTATTCCGACAGGGTTTTTTTAGAGATTTGAATGAATTTAGGGAAGACGATCGTCAATTGTTTTTGCAATAAGTAACAAATTTGTTAGATTAAACTGCACTTCCGACATACGATACGAGCAAAAATTAGTTCCGGTTTTTGAAGGGTTTTATCGTCGTATTTTCGATCCCTTTTTAATTTGGTTTTATCTGTATGGAATTTACCTTTTTTATATTATTTTGCAAGGAAACGGTAGTACAATATTCTCTTTATATGGTAGAAATTGCACCTGTGATACTTCCAGTATTATAGATGACTTATTATAAGTCGCTAATATTGGAGGGGGTAAAAACCAAAATGGCAGCCATGATATTACCAGGTAGCGTACGCAGCAAGCGATATAAATATGTGCCTAAGTACTTCACATGAATACGAAACCGTGTTAACAAAAACATTAAGGAAAATTCCGAAAATGTGGAAAATTCCCGAACCAAAATGTTTATTACTTCATACTATATTCATGGATTTCTAGATCAATACAATATTCATAAAGGAAATCTCAATTTTCTTCTTTGTATTCTTAAAGACATTCATTCGCGCCTTACATTAATAACTAGCAAAAAAAGTACGAAGTTATTGTGTAACAAAAGTTATAGAAAAATTGGACACAATAAAACAAATGAACAGAAAATCATCGGTCTACCTCAGTAAGAGTAACTGCCACGTCCATGCTAGATTTCCGTTCCAGGCGTGGGGTGAAACCTTTGAAACTATTACTATCACCAGTCCAGTAAACATACCTACATAAATATATATGTAGGTACATAATCAGCCCTATAATGTTTTCACAACTGGGATTCACGGTTCCTCTGTAGGAGATGGAATGGGCCGTAATCAACCACGTGGCCCCAATGTGGGTTGATGGATGTCACATGTGTTCGAATTTTTGGTTCTAGGACTTGCCAGTTTCTTCACGATGTTTTCCTTCACCGTTTTGAGAGCAGTGGTGATGAAATAAATTACACAAAGTGATGTGCCTGGTTTGGCACACAGAGGGTGGTCGACGCCGTCAGGGTCGACTGTGACAAAAGTGGTGTGACGATCTGATCATGTTCGTGGGGCAAACTTGAACAGAGATTGCCCCAAACAGAGGTTTGGAAGGAGAAAGGGGAGGCATTTACATAGCAGTGGGACAAATAATAAACCATTAAAAAAATGTTCCTAACTTTAACTCGTAAGTTGAGGCCGTTACAACTGAGCCACCACTACTCTTGATGAAGATGATCCACTCATAAATTTGTAAATCATAATCCTCTTCTGTACATCTCAGGAGGTTTTGACTAAGCCATTATTGCCGCATATATCTATGTTCGAGGCTAAAATAATACTTACCAAGATCATTCCGTAGATGGTCGACCATGCGCTACATACCAGCTAAGGGGTAGTGACCTATGAATTGGGGTAATTATGTGGTACCCAGTTATAGAGTTGTCAGGTCACTCTTTGTAAAAGTTAGACTGGAAGACTACCAAACATACTCTTAGTTGGGAAAAGCTAGGCAAAAACAAAAACTTAACATGTATTTCAATTAAACCATTTTTCAAGGCCTGTAAGTCACACAAAATATGAAAGTATTTGGACGTTCCGAAAATAGAGGGGTAGATCTCTATGGAAACGTTGCCCCACTCTATGAATTACTCCTGTATCGTGGGTGCGTTCACAATCACATAAAACTTTACATACACAAGACACGTAGACCCGAGACCACATTGAATCCACTCCTGTATCCCCGACCTACCTTTATTACCCACAAGTCTCACAAATAAACCACCCAGGTAGGAGCAATTTGTGTTTGTGATTTTACATTCCACTTACATATTTTTCGCCATCTGATGCTCTAAGCTATACCTTCGTCTTTACGTTCTAAGTTACCTTATTTAATGTAAAGTGGGTTTTCTGCACCTTCCATTTGGTATGTACAATTTACAAGCAACAAGTCAAAATGATTGTGTAAAAGTTAGCGAACTGGCCAGAGACAAATCACGGCTGCGCGGCACTTCGTTATGAGAAAAAAAGTAATATCCGTCAAGTTACATCTGTCTGTTCGGTAGACTTGTAGCTACATTCAAGTTAATACCCTATTTTCGTGTCGGTATTTCCCTTTTTATTGCAAAAGTTCAAAAGATCTCGGTGAAATTAAAATTGTAGTACATAATTTGATTTGAGAACGTCCAATTTTATTCTGCAATTATTTTACTTGTCAATTAAACTTCGTCAATAATCGACCAAATTGTCTGTAAAAAATCGCTTTTAGCGATAATATTTGTTATCCCATTGTTACACCCTATTAATTTTAAACTTCTACTGATTATGGTATCCAATAAAGAGTATTATTTTGTACGCTGTAAACAGCAGAATATTTTGGACGTTAATTGTATTTATTGTAACAACAATATTCTAATAAATTTTATTTATTATTATACATTGTATATACATACTCTATCACTATATTAGTTGTAGTATTTTTATCACACCAATATTATTAAAGCGAAAGCTCGTATGCATTTATGCATAAATATTATCCAAATCTGTCCAGCCGTTTGAGCGTAAATGAATATCAAACCTACACCCAGATACATACAAAATTTCGCCTTGATATTAGTGTGAAGTATAATGTCACGATTCGAATTAAACGAAGCACTATCTATCGTCCTAATGCAATTATGACCATCAAAGTTATTTTTCTTTCTCTCTGTAACAGAAAAAAACTGAGCAAGTGCGAGTCGGACTCGCACACTGAGGGTTCCTTATAAACTTACCTATGTAAATAGTTCAATTTCCGAATGTGTCTCGAAGATTTTACCGACGTAACAAAACATTTACTTTTTTCAGATTTATTCGTATACCTGTGCTATAAGACCTTGCTTTATGCCAAAATTCAGGATTCTGGGTCAACGAGAGGTACCCTATGAATTTTGATTCCCTTGAGAGTGTCGAAATATACGTTTTTTGCGACATAAACGGCCGTATCTTTTTTTTTTAGTTAACTTAAAAGTTTATTTTTTTCACAGTTTCAAGGAACCGGAGACCTGAGTATATGGTTTAAATTTCACTTCCACGCTTTCCCGAGATAAAAAGTCTTGACAGGCAGACAGACAGACAACAAAGTGATCCTATATGGGTTCTGACTTTCCTTTTGTGGTACGGAGCCCTAAAAAAGGACCTTAGATACCTTTTAAGGTATCCTCTGTACTTTTCTCTACCTCATTTTTTCGAAGGTGGATGGAGAGAGAGTGTCAGACTTTTACTGACTAAAACCCACCTGTGTTCCTTCAGTTGCCCTTTGTGTTCCAGGACTGCGGTAACTCTTTCAAACAAGCTTGCAGCCTGACCACGGTTATACATATTTTATGACGATCTGTTCAGTCGTTTAGGAGTGGAAAGGTTACAAACAAACTTACTATCACATTCATAATATTAATTAGAAAATTAGGATTCATAGCAAAAAGGTAACATGTTAAATGAATGTGGCGTCTAATCTCTCCATCGTAATCTACTCGAAGCTTCCCAACCTGTTGCTCACAAGTTACTTTTATAACTTACACGAGCCATCAAAACAACTTTGAAAGACAATCCACTTTCTTTAGGTCGTCTTAATTTTCCCAATGATGAGATAGCAGCACCTGGGAACTAATACTATGATGTTCTCTAAATTAAATTGATGATTTTATTACTATGTTGCCTGATAGCTACAACCCGGGGGTCATTTCTAGGCAAGCGTGCTCTATCCACCATTGGCGTGGGCTTGCGGGCGATGAGCAATGGGTAGCTCGCCATTCGACCACTCGATAATTGTCCAGACCGAGCCCGAGTCGCCGACGGCGTGTAGTATTCCACGCGGGCCTCAAAAAGATGTCAGCAAAACCGTAGGGACCCAGCAGGGCCAAAGCCTACTACTGGTTTCCGAAAGTAAAACACGTGGTTCTGGAAATCAAGGTCAAAGAAGGAAGATAGGTGTAATTTTTGTCAGTAGAAATCTGACACGCTCTGGCGCTCCGCTCTAGAGCGGGAGAAGTCATAGGATGATTTCCCAACTTAATAAAAAATGAAAAAATCGTCAATCACATCATCGCTTACTATCTGCACCCCTAGCCAAGTTGATAATCTGCAATCGTTAACGCTAGTCGAAAACTAATCAAATGTATAGGAATGGCATCATCTCAACGTTAAGTCACGTGGTCAGAACAAACGAATAGAAAATTCGTTGCCAAGTTCACATCGTTCAAAAAGATAGAATGAATTGTTATCGTTTCTACAATGTTCAACGCTACATCCTTTGTTATTGTAAAACGAGCGGCCGACTCAGGCGCGTCAACATGGCTACCAACTTATCGTTTTCTACAATTGCTGATACCGAAGCGTGACCGATTGGAGAATGAAATTCAACACGAAATGGTTGTAACTTGGCTAGGGGGGCTGGTGAGATAGTGGTCAAACTCGAGGCGGTTTGGTGTCATTGGACAACAAAAAAAACTTCATAAGTTTTAAGCATCATTTTCCTATGTATAAGTAGTTGGGAAAGCGGATATGGTCAATTTTTCCACAGTTTCTCGCGAAGAATGTGATTTGTAAGGTGACACAACTTCCTGTATTTATCACAGATAAAACACTCATAGATTCTTTCCAGCCTATTGCAGGAAAAAGGTCTCTCTTCCGTCTTTCAAATGTTTTTCCTAGCGAATTCTTAAGACAGTTATTTAGAAGAATGAACTGAATGAATGGCTTTAGGTAGTTCATTCTTCATAACTAAGATTGCAAAGAGGTAGAAAATTTCATTTCTTTTTTGGAGTTAGTCTCTCTAAGTACTGATGCGTTATTACAAGCTACACTATCTGCCTTAGGCTTTTTATATACGAACGCTCTAGGATAGGTCATTTAAATATTTAAACTTCATGTACAGTAGGGATACATAGGCGGACCTAATGCTGCAAGGTATTCTCTACCAGTCAACCTTTGGGTTAAAAGAGACAACACTGTGGTAGGTGTGCATAATAAATAAATAATAAATGTTATAAATAGAACGTTTATACCGCGTACATCGAAGGACTGGAACAATTTGCCTGCTGCGGTTTTCTCATCCGATTATAATTTGGGTGTCTTCAAGGCTAGAGTGAATAGGCTTTTAATGAACTAGTGCGCTTCACCAACAACGATTGCATCACTGCTTACTATCAGGTGGGATCGCAGTCTAGCACTAGTTTATATCAAATAAAATAAAAAAAGGAATGAAATATCATTAAATTACGTGGTTTATAAAAATCAAAAGCATTTTATTTCAAATAAACCATTTACAGGCACTTTTGAAATGCCAAGAAGTCAGTCAGTCAGAAAAAAAAATGATGCTAATTGCACATTCCAAAACGTAGATCTCTATGGAGAAGAATGTACAAGAAACTCCATGGACACTCTTTTCAATCATGTTTTGTAATTACAAATTAAATAAATCTCTGTTACATGTTTCTTGTCGCTATAATAATAAAATACATAATTATATGCTAAAATTACAAAACTAATGAATACTAAGACAAATATGAAATCATTATAATTAAGAGAACTTAAAATATAACAATTATGACGAAGACCAAACTAAGTTTGAGAGGACTTATATGTCATGAAAGTGAAAACGCGAGCAAAAACTAGTCTATTATAAAATCATAATGCTCTGTTCCTGTCTCTATAACATACTGTTTAATTCAAACCCACTTAAGACGAGTAAAACCCCCAATTGAATTCAAAATTCAACTCTACGCCACTCAAACATTCGGATTGTCGATAAGCTCGTCTGTGGGGACACTAACGGCCTGTTATTATGCATGGGGATGGCCTATTACCAGCCACTGATGGCTGTTCTACCGGTATTATGACGTTTATGCGCGCTGTGGCGCCCATCAAAGATTATGGTGGCATTGTTGAAATTATTAGTAAGCGACGACATAAAGTTATGAGCATTACTAGCCTGGCTATCTCGTACCATATTTATGTCAATCTCTTCATACATCTTTTGGTCTTAGATCTGAAAGAGGTTCTTTAAAATGTTCATATTAAACAGCAATATTTTTACATTTTCTTTATGGCTTAGCGATCTGTTTCACTGGCTGGCCTGTTGGTCTAGTGGTTAGTGGCCCTGACTGTTATTCTGGAGGTCGTGGGTTCGATTCCCACCCAAAACAAATATTTGTGTGACCAACACGACCATTTGTTCTATCTGGGTTTAATTATGCTACCATAATTCCCACTGTTGGGACTCAGGCCTCCTCTCTGGAACAGGGAATAAGCCATAATCCACCACGTGGGCCCAGTGCGGGTTGGTGAATGTCACATGTCTTCGAATTTTTGGTTCTAGGACATTGTCTATGACACGCGATGTTTTCTTTCACCGTTTTGAGAGCAGTGGTGATGAAATAATTACACAAAGTAATGCGCCTGGCTGGGTTTGAACCCGCGACCTACAACTCGTAAGTCGGGGCCGTTACCACTCGGCCACCACTACTCTTAGTCGGGTTCATCTGGGTGTAATTTATCTATAATGTATTTAGAAATGTATAAGTATGTTCATGAGTTTTCTAGCACTCATAGCACAAGCTCTGCTTAGTATTAACCAGTGCTAGACTGTGCCCTGTACTGCCTACTTTTTAACTGAAAAAAATACAGAATTTTGATCTCTCCACTGCAGTATGTATGATTCACATCGTAAAGAAAAAAGGACAATTGAAGGATCACAAGTGAAGTTTTAGGCATTTTTTAATTATATAAATTTAAAACCAGTGCTAGACTGCGATCCTATCTGATGGTAAGCAGTGATGCAATCTTTGATGGTGAATCACAATACTTTATTAAGAGCCTAATTACTCTAGTATTGAAGACACTTAAATTATAATAGGACGGGAAGACCGCAATAGACAAATTGTTTCAATCCTTCGATATTGATGGCGTTAATGAAATATTATTTATTTATTTTACAGCAAATTGAACACTTTTTAAGTCAAAATGGGTCTCAAGACTTTAGTTTGACCAAATAATCAGTACAGTGCAGCAGTGCTTTTGCTGTAGATGACTAACCCTGCTAGACAGAACCCAGTCATCTTCCAAACAGTTACCAAGTATTTCAATAATGCAATCAAATTGATAGTGACTTCATAAAACCGTCACAAACTTTTAAACGGCTATAAATCGTGAACGACTTTCGACCAGAAGAGTTGGAGGCTGTCCAAGACATATTGCGAGTCATCTTCATGCGCGTCAGCAAATATCGTGTACCCGTGCTTCGTAAAACGATACGGTGGATTTAAGTTTAGTATATTTTCAGGCTTAAAACACTAGAGAGACATGAGTTATGGAGTTATGAGTTTACATGTGGATGGATGGAGAGGAAGAGGGAGACTAAAGAAAAGATGGATGGATTGTGTGAAGAGTGATATGAAAGAAAAGGAAGTTAGTGATAGCATGACGAGTAACAGGGCAGAGTGGAAGAAAAAAACGTGTTGCGCCGACCCCAAATAATACGGGATAAGGGCAGGAAGATGATGATGATATTTTCAGGCTTAAAACTGTATATCTCCAAACTTTTGATCTTGATCTGATAGGTATGAAGTAAACAAGACGACATGTTTTGTATAATATAATATATAATATAATATATTCCACAACTATCACACAACGCCGTCTAGTCTCAAGTTAAGCAAAGCTTGTGTTATGAGTACTAGACAACTGATAAATATACTTATATTTTTCTAAATACATACATATTATAGTTAAATTACGCCCAGACACAAAACAACTGGTCGTGCTCATCACACAAACATTTGTCCTGGGTGGGAATCGAACCCACGACCTCCTGCATAGCAGTGAGGACCACTAACCACTAGACCAACCGGGCAGGCTTGCTTTTGAATACGTGTGTAGGTTCCGAACGACGCTTCGAGCCGGATTTTTAAGTTAAGTTCATTGGCTGTTTTAATTTCCAAATCTGGTTTAATGGTACAAAAGAAACCAAAACTGTAAAAAAGACTGTATTTATGGAACAATAAAAAAAAAATAAATAAAAAATTATTCGCAAATTGATTTGAGAGCAGTGGTGGCCGAGTGGTAACGGCTCCGACTTACGAGTTATTCGCTCGCGGGTTCAAACCCAGCAGCAGGTGCATTACTTTGTGTAATTAATTTTATCATCACTGCTCGCAAAACGGTGAAGGAAAACATCGTGAGGAAACCGGCATGTCCTAGAACCAAAAATTCGAAGACATGTGACATTCACCAACGCACTGGGCCCGCGTGGTGGATTACGGCCCATTCCCTCTCCTAGAGAGAGGAGGCCTGAGTCCTAGCAGTGGAACATTAAAAGGCTGATTATGCTATGCTATTATATAAATTGATTTCTGCTAGATATTGTGATGTACATTGTGGTCAATATAGTATGGAGATACACTGTCCTTTTTTGTAGTATTTGGCAGTAAATGTATCAATTCAACCTTCTCGGCAAATTTCGCTAAGGTTGTCAACACTATAATAAAATTACCAGCACCATACGGAGATTGCGCCTGTTACAAAATGATTCCATATATTATCCAGTTGCGCAAATAATTGAGATACAAAGCTACACTAATTTTACATCACAATATCCACTAGGAATCAATTTGCGAATAATTAAAACAACCACAGAACTTCACTAGAAGAAATCCAGCCGAAAAAAGCTTAGCTTAGAGCGCTCTGTGTCATTGAAGATAGCTTAATCACACAGAAATATTGTACTCGTGAATCTATACACGTCTAAGAATAACCTACCTTTGTAAATATGATTCGTTATTTGTATTATGGAACGAAAAAATTGCCCTGGATTATCAAGAAACTCCTACTTTTTGAGGTTTATTTTGAATGCTTCTAATGTCTTTATTAATAACTAGCTTTTGCCCGCGGCTTCGCTCCCGTCAACTGACTACTATATTCTACTCTACTCTACCCTACTCTACCCTACTCTAACTCACTCTACCCTACTCTACCCTACTCTACCCCACTCTACCCTACTCTACCCTACTCTACCCTACTCTACCCTACTCTACCCTACTCTACCCTACTCTACCCTACTCTACCCTACTCTAACTCACTCTACCCTACTCTACCCTACTCTACCCTACTCTACCCTACTCTACCCTACTCTACCCTACTCTACCCTACTCTACCCTACTCTACCCTACTCTACCCTACTCTACCCTACTCTACCCTACTCTACCCTACTCTACCCTACTCTACCCTACTCTACCCTACTCTACCCTACTCTACCCTACTCTACCCTACTCTACCCTACTCTACCCTACTCTACCCTACTCTACCCTACTCTACCCTACTCTACCCTACTCTACCCTACTCTACCCTACTCTACCCTACTCTACCCTACTCTACGGGATAAAAAGTATCCTATATCCGTCTCCTGGTTCTAAGCTGCCTCCCCACCAATTTTCAGCCAAATCGGTTCAGCCATTTTTGAGTTATAAAAAGAGTATGTAACTAACACGACTTTCTTTTATATATAGACTAGATACTGCCAGCGGCTTCGCCCGCGTGATAGCGGGTCTCTCTATACAAACTTTGGACCCTCGTTTCATCCCCTTAGGGGACGAATTTTGGAAAATCCTCTATTAGTGCTCGCCTCCGTCATAAAGCGAAGTCTTGTGCAAAATTTCACGTTCCTAGTCCCAGTAGTATCGGCTGTGCGTTGATATGACAGTCAGTCAGGTTTTCCTTTTATATATATTATATCTAGCTTTTGTCCGCGACTTCCTCTGCGTAGAAGTCGAAAATGGTTTTATTAGGTTTTTTTAGATACGAAAATATGAAATATTATTTATTCGTTTATCTTCGTCATGTGTGATAGTCCATTGAATTGTATGGCGAGCGATATTGTATGTTAAGATAAAATATTATAGTATCTTAGCCGTCTGCAGCGCCCCTTAGTGAACTCCACTGCGGGTGACGTAAGCTACGATAAACTTATTATTTGCGGTTGGTACAGTAATCGGGTCTAGGGATCGAACCGCAAAATAAAGTTTGTTTTTTTATTGTATATACTTTACTTTCAGTGTGGTGCCCATGATATTAAAAAATAATTATACCAAATTTCATCGTAATACAAAATTTTTTTTAATCACATTTTTGGGTTCGGTGTCGGTCTAGTAACTCCTCCTGCCATTTATTTTTTGATATTTTCAATATACAGAATTTTCACTTCTACAGATTTATTATAAGTATAGATATTCAGAAAATTTGTCTGACGATTCACAAAACTGAAAGAAAATAACTAGTTCTCAGCCACTCACAAAAAAAAAGACACGTGTATCTATTGTTTCATCGAATTTCTTATTAATAGTATAAAAATCCCTTTAGTAAAAAAATCCTTTGAAGTCAGTGTACCGTTTAATCTAGCTTCTACTCTAAGGTACCTAAAAAATAGTGATTACGTCTCGAATTCACGACAAGCTCGGCGACCGGAGATTTTTGTTTAGTCAGAAGCTGCGAAGGTTATGTGAGTAATGTTATTAGCCGCAAGTGTCTGAACCAGCGGCCTGTGGGCTGTGGGAGAGGCGGAGATAAGGCGATTAGTGTCATAATAATAGCACAGTACAGGAGAAGGACCAGAAAGTAAAGTCTTTATTTTGTCATCATTATCTTCCTTTACTTGTGTTGTGTTATTTGAGGACGGCGCTACAAGTTTTTGTCTTCGTTTTTTTCTTTCATTCTCATCCGTCACACTGTCACTAACTCTCTTTTCTTTTATATCACTCCTCATAAAATCCATCTTAATAAACTAGTGCGCCTGACTATCAATGATTGCATCTCCGCTTACCATCAGGTGGGATCGTAGTCAAGCACTGGTTTATATCAATTTAAAAAAAAAAAAACATAATTTATTGACCTCCCTCTCCAGACGCCTCCGTTTCCTTTGTTCTGACAACGTGACTGAACGTTGAGATGATGTCAGAATAAAGAATCGGAGGCATACTCGAGGCATTCGACGCAATACAGTCGAAATGAAACGGTCGTAACTAGGCGAAGGGGGCTTGTAGACGGCTTGATATTTACTCCAAAGCATTAATCATGATGAAGAGTAAAGCCAAATGTATGTATGTAATTATATGAAGAATACAAAAACAAAGTCAAAAATACTGTAGAACTTGCACTTTTTTTTAGATATTATAGAATCATAGACGTGGCCTACTCGAGGCGTTCAATGCAAGAGAATCGAAACGAAACGGTTGTAACTTGGCTAAGGGGACTGGACTGCAAATTCGACTAGAATTTGACACTTAGATACATGCAAACCTTCTGCTGTTTTTTACCTAGTGACATTATAGTAGGGTGAGAGAATGTGTCGCCCAGTTAAGAGAAATTTACTGGCGTGAATTAATATCCGAAACGTCACAATCTGTTGCGATAAAAAGTTAAATAATGCTTGAATATTAACCTTGTTTGTCATTGTTTATTGGTGCGAGAACTTCTAATCAAGCGTATATTTGAAAGCGGCTTACTAAGCGAATTAATGCGTAATATATGTCTTGAATAAAAATGTTAAGCACAACGCTCAACGCTCAATCAAAACGTTGCCTTGTGTCTTACAACTTACAGATACCGGCACGGATCTTGAGCGCTGACTTCTACAGTTCTACTTGCGCAGAAGCACGCAGAAGTGAAATATCGGGTCTATTTAGTGGTATGAAGAGAGATGCGAGGGCGGGGAGTGCAATCCTTATACAGTGATTGGCTCGCCGATGTTGTACGATGTGCAAAGCGATCCCCGCTCTTTCACCGAGCGCTCAAGATTCGTGCCGCTATCTGTACACTCTCAATATTTTACAACGCATTCACGTGACGCGAGATATGTTGTTGGACAATTTAACAGTATTACTCGTCATGTTAGGAGGCATTTTGCCCCTACTGTATCTGAGAACTGTTTCCTGTAGATAGTTATTATTTACTTTCCTGAACCTATATTAACACGTATCGGTTAGCCAACACCAACGACATCCACAAATTTGCACATTTAGGTACCTACCTACCTATTAGTTTATGTTGGTTCTGTCCACCACGCGGGACATTACTTATTTTTACGAAAGTGGACACAGCTCATCGTCGGCAAGTCTATATGTATATAATAGACGTCATCTCAATAGCCACCTCTTTTCTGATGACATTTCATTTTCATACTATGTTTTCTCTGGTTTCATTTTGTTTCTTTCACTTTCCTCATTACATGTCTTAAGCATTCTCCGCATCACTGATCCATACTACGACAACCGTTTTTCACATATCTTCTCAGTTACAGGAGCTACTTTCAGGTTTTGTCTACCCACGTATAGAAAACTACGAATACAAAATAAATTAAATGGGCAAGTGCGACTCGGATTCTTGCACTGAGGATTCCGTACGAATTTACCTATTTAAATAATTCAATTCCTGAATGAAGTCTCGAAGATTTTTCCGAATCGCAAAACAATTTTTTTTTGTGACTTAACAACAAATTCACTGTTTTCAGATTTATTCCTACATTTGTGCTATAAGATCTTACTTTATGCAAAAATTCTGGATTCTGGGTCAACGGGAAAAATTTTGATTCCTTTGAGAGGGTCGAAATGTACGTTTTTTTGCGACATAAACGACCGTATCTTTTTTTTTGTAAACTTAAAAGTTTGGTATTTTTACGGCACCAATAGACCAGGGATTAAATAACATGCTTTTAATTTTAACTCGATACCTCCACGCGTTCCTGAGATAAAAGGTCTTGACAGACAAACAGACAGATAGACAACAAAGTGATCCTATAAGGGTTCCGACTTTTCCTTTTGAGGTACAGAACCCACAAAAATGGTAACACACTTCTTAAAAAATCTGGTACCGCCCGCCGTCTTCATCAAAAAGCTTTCTAAGTCCATCTTCTCAAAGTCAGAAGCACTACGCTCAACATCCGTAAGTGAGGTTTAATGAAAGAAATCGACGGATCTTATCAGGCGGAGTGTAATGACCGCCGATACATCTGTGTATTAAGTACAGCCTCCATTTTATTTTCCACCGGGAAATCTTTCTGTCGACACGGTCCTCACTCGTTTGGGGTCGAATTTATAGTCTCAGTAAGGTATTGGTTGGCGGAGCGTTTATATATACGCGTAGTGTCTTAGCTGTTATGAGTCATTACTTGATTTTATAGTTGTTTTAAAAATCTTATAAACATTATGTATTAAAAGTAACAATTAAATAATATTAGAGATTTGTTTATTTGTTGTTTCTGCTATCTATACTAATATTATTATTTATTTGCATATATACAACATTTTAAAATAAGCAAACATAAGTTATACAAAATAAATAACATCATCTTCATCATCTTCCTGCCCTTATCCCATGTTATTTGGGGTCGGCGCAACATGTTTTTTTCTTCCACTCTGCCCTGTTACTCGTCATGCTATCACTAACATATACAAAATAAATAACAATAAATTTATTTTCCCAAAACCTTCCCAGACTACACATACGGCTCTCCACTTTGTTGCTTCGTGATTTGTGTGCCAATTGCGTAAAAGTGACTCTCTACTTAGTAGCGGAGACAGGCGGAGACAAGCGGGGACAGCCGAGGACAGGCGGGGACAAGACGAAAAATATAATATTTATAATGTCAGCCGTGATACGCTGCCGGAAGATATTAAACGTCGTTATTGTATTTATTTTTTACCTTAAGGATCAACATTTGGGCAAATTGGAGAGACATTTTCTTTATTGCTCTCAAAAAGACATATTTTTGTTGACGAATGTTCTTGAATTCACGTGTTCAAATTCCTTATTAAATATTGAGAAGTTTCTTTTTTTTGTATATTTTGTTTTACTATAACAAACAAAAACATCTGTCTCATTTTGCCATGCGGACTACACACACGTACCTGCCATAAGAGAGCAGTAATAATAATATTCCACAACTATCACACAACGTCGTCTACGGGGTTACCATGACGTTCAAAGTAAGATTGTTTCATTCTTATTTCAGTGTGGGTAAGAGACAGAGCTATACAGGTTGTCTAGCGCCATCTCTTACCCACACTGGAAATAAGAATGAAACAATCTTATTTTAAACATCATGGTACAGGTCCTAGTCCGAAGCTAAGCAGAGCTTGTGTTATGAGTACTAGACAACTGATAAACATACTTTTTATATGTCTAAATATATTCATATTATAGATAATGTACACCCAGACACAGAACAAAATGATCGTGCTCATCACACAAACATTTGTCCTGGGTGGGAATCGAACCCACGAACTCCGGCATAGCAGTCAGGGCCACTGACCGCTAGACCAACAGGCCAGTCTAGGCAGTCAAGTGACTCTAAAAATTCAGACAATTACCACCTTCACCATTCCATAAACATTATTAAATATTTTAAACCCAGTAGATATTAAAAAATGATTATGGGACCAAAAATTCTACACTATCCAAAAAGTTGCCGAAACGAAGAGACACGGTCATTAAGACGCCTTGATGAGTCACAATCAGCATTTCTAGCGGATTACTGTCAGTCACTCCGACTAGCTCTCTAGGGAATGTTGATTATATTACTGTGTTACACTAAGACTAAATAATGCAGACTCGATTTTCAGTACTGAGCCTGCCTGTTTCCTAATTTTTTACCATCTTAGACTAAAGTTTTTGCGTTTTTCCCACTGCTTCAATCTCGTATCCTATCCCACAGAATCTGTACATTACTTGGAATGTAAAGTAGGTTATAACTTTATGACACCCAGATAGTGTAACTTTCTATGAAAAAGATTGTCTTTCACAAACATCATTATCATCATCATTTCAGCCGAAAGACGTCCACTGTGGGACATAGGCCTCCCCCAAAGGGGGGGTTTTGCCATAATCGCCACGCTTGGCATGCGGGTTGGCGATCGCAGTTGGTTGATGCAATTCACAGAGAATGCTGCTGCCCATTCTCTGGTATGTCCCTTAGTCGCCTCTTACGACACCCACGGGAAGAGATGGGATGGTTTTATTCTTTGCGTCCGGACACCATACGGACATTTCACAAACATATAAACAAACAATTCAAACTCTTTAGCTTCGGTTCATAAACAAAAATGCCTTCTTTTACCATATTTTTTTCTCCCAGACAACCAAAATAAAGTCTCAGTGATCAGCCCATTAATTCTGCGCACAAACTTATTATTGATCATTGGATATCTAAATATAACGGCATATCTACAACTGAATCCTTTCCTTCGGTTATTGAACATAGGGTCTTTTCTTTTCCAGCAAATATTCGGCATGCGGCTGCCCCAAATCATCAAGATATCCGACGTACTGAGCGATCAGGGCAGGGGATCCTTTGAAGCGGCGGTCGCCAAACATCTCTACTCACCGATATCCGTGTACCAGGCTAGGGTAAGTTGACATATACTAATGTAGACTTAGAAAAGATATATAACTCTAGATGCTAACAAAATGAAACTTTGACAAACTTCATGTACAGTAGTGGTACATAGGCGGACTTAATGCAACAAGGCATTCTCTACCAGTCAACCTTTGGGTTAAGAAAGACAACACTGTGGTAGGCTTGCATAATAAACAAATAACAGATACTTCAAACAGAAAAAATTTAATAAAAAATAAGTTATTTACAACTAACGTTTATGTTCGCATAAATCGTCAAAATGAAGGAACAACTGATTTTTTTTCGCTATTTCAGGTTTGGTCCTATAGTAAAAGTTGTTCATAATGAGGAGTACAATGTCCCCTTGAAATTCTTAAAGTTATTTTTTTTATACCTTATATATATGCCTATCTATTATTATATTTACAAAAATTATAGTCAGTCAGTATCTTATTGACAGACAGATGTCGTTAGTCAGTGATTTGAGTTAGGCCCCCATGCTAAACGCTAAATTGTATGTTTTTTTTTGTATTACAATTTCATTTTAAAAAATTGTAATCTTGGTATACAATAAAGTATACATAAATAAATAAATAAATAAGGAATTTGGACGACTGACGGTAGACTGATTCTCTACAGCACTAATGTGACAGAATATCTAAGAATCAGTCTAAGCATAGAAAATGTATGTTTGTGGCTATTGTTTTGTAATAAAACAAAATATATTATTCGCATTCATAATAGTGATGGAATTCTAACAAACCATATTTCAGCAAACTCAGTAATATATTCTATAGAACATAATCATACATCAGATTTGGCATCCGCAGTCAATAAGCGAGTTATAGCTCATAAACACTAAATACCGCGACTGTGCCAAACCGATACAGATTCAAATACTGCTCGTGCCAAAACTACATAATGCAATTAAATCATCCCTCATCAGGTTTATATTGTAGGGTTAATGGCTTGTTTTATTATTCTTACTTATCTGCTTGATTCACATTGAATACTGAACTAAAGCATCCATAGACATTATCCTTCCCTTTAAACACATATATGTCATGAATACTTGGCAGATAAATTTATGAGCGCAGTAACACTTACATTATGCTTAGTCACCCCATTGAACATCCCTCATGCTCTGTGAAAGAACCATGGCATCCCTTTGCCTACGTGTAGGTAACTTTGTAGTTATTTATAGTTCAATCAGTTAACAGCTCACTAACAAATTATTTTTTTGCAGGTCTCATCACCAACTTCATTCGAAGTTCCCGTACCAGCAGCATCACAGTCAGCCTACTCAAATCAAAAACTTCAAAAAACACCAGAAAAAGAGCAGAATTTGCAAGAAGCACCAAAACCAGTGGAGCTACCGAACCCGAATAATGTACCACTCTACACGGTGAACCAACCAAGACTACGTTTTGAGGCGTATCCCCAAGCTTTGGACCATGAACTTCCTCAAGAGGTCTTCCGACCACAGCATATTCCTACAAAACATATGCCTTCTTTGTTTCCGATATACGATCAACTGGGACCCTTCAGATACCAAGGACAGGTTGTACCATCGCAATACCTACACCAGAATGGAATATACCAGATTATTCCAGTTAGGCCCGGCATTGACTTTAGTAACCAGGAAAGAAACCGTGACAAAAATTATCTAAATCAAGAAAGTTATGAACAATTAAACGCTGAACGACTCAACCCGCAAATTGATGTACCAGTTTCTAAACAGGTGAGCATGATACATTTCATATAAACTTAGTTAAAAAATGAATTTAGGCTCTGAAGCAGCTTAATAAAAACAAGGCGCCTAGTGATGACGGAATTACGGCCAAACTCCTAAAGTCGGGTGGGAAACCAATTTTAAGGCCTTTCAGAAGTTGTTTGATACCGTCATACTCGAGGGAAAAACACCACAGGCATGGAGTGGAAGTGTGGTGGTACTCTTCCTTAAGAAGGGCGACAAGGCCCTGCTCAAGAATTATAGAGCTATCTCACTTCTGAGCCACGTCTAAAAGCTGTTCTCCAGAGCCATCACGAACCGTCTCGCGCGCAGGTTCGACGACTTCCAGCCTCCCGAAAAAGCTGAATTCCGAAAAGGCTTTAGCACCGTAGACCACATACATACGCTACGGCGGGTTGTACAAAAGACTGAGGAGTATAATCTGCCTCTCTGCCTAGCATTTGTGGACTACGAGAAAGCCTTTGATTCGATCAAAACTTGGGCTGTACTGCAGTCTCTCCAACGGTGCCAGATTATCGGTACATCGAGGTGCTGAAATGTTTATACAAAAATACCACTATGTCAGTCCGACTTCCGAAACAGACCTCGAAACCTATCCTCCTGCAGCGGGTGTGAGGCAGTAAGACGTCATTTCTCCGAAACTGTTCACGGAGGCAGGATGTCTTTAAGATCCTGAACTTTTTGTTTCCGATTGGAAAATCATCCAACGACATCTCCCGCGCTCTTAGGCGGAGCAAGAGGGTGTGTCAGACTTTTACTGACTAAAAACCCACTCCTGTTCCTTCGTTGCCTTTCACACCAGGCTCGAGTTTTCCTTTCAGAAGCAGTCCGTCGGCTCTGCGGTTTGCTGACATCTCCTTGAGGTGCGCGTGGAACAGTACGCGCCGTCGACGACTTGGGCTCGGTCCGGACGGTTTCCGGAAGGTCGGACCGCGAGCTATTCATTGCTCGCCGTCCGTAACCCGCGCCTACGGTAGCCGAAAATCGAGTTCGGGATCCCAGCGTCTGGGGTATGAGGGCCATTCCCTCGCTCGTACACTTGTAGCCTCCTTCTTTGCTAGCATTACTGCTTCGCAGAAGGAGGCGACTGCTTGCCACTTCTCCTCGCTTCGGACCATGGCCTCTACCAAGGCCCGGCGCGAGAGATTGTTGCCGCCGATCGCCCCCACAAGCACACGGCGGTGCTCTGCCCAAACGGCATAATGCTCAATGACCTCAGTAGAGCTTTCGAAAGAGTAAGCCTTAAAATTAGTAAGGCTGATATGGCAGGAACGGCGACACGCGCTCAAGAGGTGGCACGAGCGGCTGCAGCATTCGCAATTCTCGTGCAAGTGCGTTGTCGAAGCCGTCCTACCGCACTTCGAAGCCTGGCTGAAAAGAATGGAGCGCATCTCCTACAGTCTTACTCAGGTGCTGACCGGGCATGGTTGCTTCGGCGAGTACCTAAATAGGATTGGGCGAGAGGCCACGGTAAATTGCCACCATTGCAGAAGCCCCATGGATTCTACACAGCACACGCTGGAAGACTGTCCAGCATGGGCCACTGAGCGGCGAGTCCTAGTTGCCAGGATCGGGCAGGATCTGTCTCTACCAGCAGTAGTGAGAGCTATGCTGGTGAAGCCAGAAAACTGGAAGGAAGTTACCACCTTCTGTCAAACCGTAATGGTCCAGAAGGAGGCGGCTGAGCGGGATCGTGAGAGGGCTGATCCCGCTAGGAGAAGAAGGCGTCGGGTAGGCAACCGCCTCGATGCCTAACACGCCGAAACCCCGCTTGCATCATCCAATGGCTTTGGAACCACGAGCGTGCAGAGTTGGGACTCTGCCCGCCCATCGAGTGATTCCAAGGAAGACTGTGGCACAGTGATCACGTGCTACCGTGCTCAAAGAGGCTCAGGGGAGACCATTGTACAGTCCCCTCAGGGATGTGCCCTAACAGGCGCTGTACTAAGGGGTTTCCGGAATGGTCTTTTAAGAGGTAACGGCGCCCCTTCTATATGTAGGTGATCACCGGGGTGGTTTTAGTGCGGTAAAAATCCCACACTCCCCGGACTTATCCCCAAAGTTCGGGCGCCTTTCGAAGGTTTCCCCTCGAGAACAAAAAAAAGGCCTTAAAATGAACATGAATCAAACTTAAGTCATAATAAACAACTATGTGGCAATGGAAAGGGCTATGCTCAGAGTTTCCCTGCGTGATCGAATCAGAAATGAAAATATCCGCAGGAGAACTAAGGTTGCCGACATAGCACGAAGAATCGCTAAACTCAAGTAGGCAGGGCACACTACTCGCAGAACATATGGCCATTAGGTCCGAAAGGTTCTGGAGTGGCGAACGCGTACCGGAAGATGCAGTGTAAACGTTGCGGGAATCCAAAGGATGCGAGGCGCACAGGACCGTTCTTTGTGGCGACACTTGGAGGAGGCCTATGTCCAACAGTGGACGTCTATCGGCTGAAATAATGAAGAAATAACTTATCTATTTCTTTTTGTTTTAGGGGTACCATGCACATCCAAATGGTGCTATAAGTTTTGCAAGCTTCTCGCAAAATTTACCCGTCAATAAGCAATACAAAACTGCGCCACCGCAGCAATCTGAAACCCAGCATCAACCACAACAGGCCCAGTTACAATCTCAATCGATACCAGTAGAGCTACAAGAGCAAATTAAATCAGTCATACTGCAATCTCAGGAGCAAAAAACACAAATGAAGCAAAATCTACAATTGCCACCGATGTTCCACAGACTCATTCAAGACCTCGAAAAATATCAACCAGTCTTCCAGCAACAACCTCAATTCATTCCTTTTAAACCACAAAATCAGCCCAAACCGTTAAATGCACTTCAACAACATTTACTTTACCAAGACCCTAGACAATTACCTAATACTCAAGAAATTCAATTACAGCGCCTACCTGCGTTCAAGCCGCTACCTCAATCGCTACTTACATCTGAATCTTTCCTACAACAAACAAGCAGGTCACCAAAAAGTTTAGGACAACCGCCAAGGCCATTTAGTTTCGAATATCAGTCTACGTCACCTCCAGAAAACTTTGATCTCACAGTACAACCAGCATCGACAAAATTAACCCCACTGCCTCCATTAAAGCCTAATTACAGTAAATATGTGAAACCATTGGAACCACATTCACACACAACACCAGTCTTCTTACCAACGACCTTGCAACCTCTTCCCTCACCCAGTCCAAAAGGAGAGCCCATATCCGATCAACTTATATCATCAACAACTATACAACCTTCTGTAAAAAATCAAGAAGTCCCTGAGACACAACTGATACAAGAAGAAACCAAACTACAGACTCGAACATCTCAACCGCTGAAACCTGAAATAATTCACCAATCAGAACCAACAGTCCGACCTCAATTAATACAGTCAACCACGTTTTTACCTTTTGTTACTCAGAAGCCACAATCAACGTACTTACAATATTCTACTCCACAGCCTCAATATCAGTCTACAATAAGGCCCCAATCAACCAAAACGCCACCACGACATGAAGTTGTTATTCAGCGCCAGGAGATACAAGAATTATTTTTTGACCCACCTTCTCAACCTCCCAGAATACCACATTACCAAAACCAGCGAGCACAAATCGCTCCTCAACATGAGCGCGAGTTATTTCAGTTACGATCTCAGCCACATCATCAATTATTTGAACAGCTACAACCTCTACCATACCAACATGAAATTCAAGATATCAATTCCCAACAATATCTTCTCGAAGCACGACAGTTGCATTCTCCACAAAAACTAGATTCATCACAACAAAGAGAGCCTCTACAATACTTGGTTCAACAACATTCTCAACCACTTCAATTTCTTCAAGTGTTGCACAATCAACAACCCAAACTACAACAGTCTCAACAACAGCAACAGGTATCGTACCAAGCACAACAACAACAGGTAGTAGAACAAGCACAACAACAACAACATATATCAGAGCAAGCCCAACAACACCATAAAACACAACTACAACATAGATTAGAACAAGCACAACAACAACAAGAAGCACAGCAACAACAACATATATCAGAGCAAACACTACAACAACAGACAGAAGAACAAGCACAGCAACAGCAAGTTGCAGAACAAAAACATCAAGAAGAGATTGCAGAACAAGTGGAACAAGAAGAGATAGCAGAACAAGTACAACAACAAGAGATAGCAGAGCAAGCACAGCAGCAACAGATAGCAGAGCAAGCACAGCATGAGCAATACCAACAACAACATTTCGATTCAAACAATCAAATCCAGATATCCACTCTTAAGCCCTCTGAAGATACTGAGAATCAAACTGAAACGGTAGAACAACCGGATTCACAATCCACGACAGGAAAACCTAATGAGCAAGCAGAACATTCATCAGAGCTTCCTAGCTTAGAGCATCCGTATTCGGGTCCTCTTCTAAACCCCTCAGGTCTCCCTCAAATATATGCCCACCAACAGCAATTAGTGGCTCAACCTGAATACAGTCCACTTTTGGGAGTTCCACCCTACTCTGATGTGCAATATTTCGGAAAGTTCGCGGAGACCATATTTGGTAACCGCCGTCATTGAAAAATTGGTTTATTGTATAGGTATCGTTTTTTTTTAAAGATATTAGGTTTAAAATTAACATAACGAAGCTTGTATAATATTGTAGAAAATACCAAAAATGAACACTCCAACGCTCTTGAAATTATTTTCTGTTATAAAAAAATGTTGGGGATAAATTTTGCTTGTAAATAATATGCTAAGTGTTATGCTGTGTACATAAAACGTTAGTATTATGGTTATATTAACTGGAATGATAGAATATGTCATGAACTGATGGGGTGCTCGACTGTGATGCCATATGTTTATATACTGAAACTTGTATTGCTTTTTTTAATAAAGATGTCTGGAATCTTAATCGTTTGTTTGTTTTTGATATTTGATATCTGCATATCCCATGCAAGCTATAGTTAACTGAATCAGATCATGTTAACGTTAAAAAAAACATACCAGGACCCTGATTTTAAAATCAAGAGGGGATTTGTAAATATAAACTTATACACTGGGCCGCAACAATACCAGGTCACTGATAAAAAGAGAGATATTTTTTTTCAAATACTTAAGATGAATCGTGAGATTGATATAGATGACTAGTTAATATATAAAAGGAAATATATAGCATGTTTTGTATACTAATTAATTTTGATTAAATACTAAAAAGCACTTCTAAATTAGAAAAAAAATACTCATGGCTGTAAATCTGAAAAAGATAACTATTTTGTTATTTTATACTTTGTGTTAATCCTATTTAGCTCATTAAGACGTTGTGGCATAGTTTTACTTCATTAAGATGTGGCATGCTGTAAACCATTTTTTTAGTACGAATTTGAAATAATTATGTTTGCCTTTTCTTCCAGTAGCGTACTCTTTAACTCGTGTAAAGTAGAGATAGAGAGCGTTTTTTGGCCCATCTCCTGAGTTCGAGCTATTCATGCTTTATGGAATTCAAGTCTAGGAAGAGAATAATATAGCTATAAATAACAAAATTCACAATTATAAAATGGTGAATTTTGTTATTTTTCAAAATTCAGTTGCTCTCTACTAATGCTAAAGTGACTAACATTTCTGTATAGAAGAGTTTTAATGGTTTATGAATTATTTAATTTGTAGCGTAGCATCTAAAGTATTGAATATACGACTTATGGAGCATTGAACGTCTATTATACAGAAATTTTAGGCACTTTAGCATTGTTACAATGCAACTGCTCTTTTGACCCCTGACTGTGCATATAAAATGTCAAAGTCAAAGTATTTTATTTGTTAAACATAGGTTATAAGGTACATGGTATAAAATTTGCGTTGTATCACTATGTTTTGCGTATATGTCTTTGTAGATTTATTATAATCATTACTAATCAGTTTATAACATATTATTTATATTTAGCAGATTTATAATGTGATCCGTTATTTTTGCGGCACAGTGTATATCTGAAGGTTACATAATTTCTCAGTAAATATTCTTAACACATTTCATTTTATGATCTCTAGGTTATCCCGAAACACTTGTAACAAAGTTAACACATAAATACAGGATAACGCAACCTCCATCCTCTCATCTTACCAAGTTATGTTATCAGCTAACTTGCAGACTCTCCTCACCCTATCTCAGTTTATCTCGTGATTTATTTGTATTAAAATACACCTGAAACATTGTTGAAGAGATAAATCGTTAAAAGTACTTAAACTTTGGATGTTGAGAAAATGGTAACTTTAACTGCCTTTGGTAATGTAGACAAAAATAGGTTCTGAATATACTTAAAAACTGACTAAGTGCGAGTCGGATTCGCGCACGAAGGGTTTCGTATTATTATCTAAAAAAAAGTTTTAATATAGTGTCTAAACACTATATTACTTGTAAAACTTTTTTTTTATTTTCACCTGGCCCGGTGTGTGTTTGTTGAAAAATTGAGTTTGTTATATGAAAGCCCCACTTATGTTTTGACTTCGAAGACGGACATACAGTTTTAGAGATAGATATAATTAGTTTGATGTCAGTGGAATTGTCACTTCATTACTAGTCGATTTATATTTTGCTTAAAATACTTTTTAGGTGAGAAATCATCCAATGACATCTCTCGCCCTTGGGCGGAGAGGGAGAGTGTGTCAGACTTTCACTGACTAAAACCCTCTCGTTTAGAATAGAATAGAATAGAATAGAATAAACTTTATTGTACACCAAAATAGTAACAAAAACTTTTACATTAACTTAAATCTATGGGTACAAAGGCGGTCTTATCGCTGACAGCGATATCTACCAGACAACCTTAGGGTGGAATGTAAGAATTTGAAATAGAAACAAAGGGGGGTAGTTTGCGGTGTACAGCAAATTAATAGTGTAAATATTAAATTTAAATTATATACTAGACTATACATAGAAATAATATAGCTGTTACATATAAAAGAAAATATATAAATATTATATATATATATATATATATATATATTATAAGTCTCGTTTGTTCCTTCTTTGCCTGGAGTTCCAGGTATGGTTATAACGGAACTTCGCCTCCGCTTCCTTTACTGCGAAAGTTCCGCAAGAAATCGTATCTTCGCCTCTGCCTGAGTTATAACAGGAGTTTTATTTATGTCATATTCATAAAACGATACTGCGCGAGCCGCAACTTTTGATGACGACTCAGCCGTATAGCCGCGAGTGAAATGGTCAAGAATCAGCGTGTACGTGGTGGGAATGCGGTCGGGTCGTATTGATTGAACTATTACGAGAGATAATAGTAGTAGTTTCCAAATATCATCACGGCACAACAACTACTACAAAATTGTAAATTCGCTAGAATTATCAATGAGTCACATAAGACTAAATTGCAAACAATGTATTGAAACGGCTTTCAATACAATTAAGGAGGAAATAAGACTTCGTACAGCAACTATCGAAATACGAAACAGATGTCGGGCCTGCATTCGCAACGGAGGCCAACAATTTGAGCAGCATCTGTAAAAATGATGAAATACGAGTAAATGGAAAAAAATATTTTTTTTTTTTATTTCTGGTAAAACCCACATAAAGAGAGATACGAGACAAATTTTACCTATAAGAGTGAGATAACCTTTTTAATAGGTTTTTCAGAGTACAGTGACTTTTAATGGGGTTAAAGCAATAATCATAATTTTGAATATTAGTTTTATGCGACTCGGTTCACAATTCTAGCGAATTCACAAAGTTACAAAATGATTTTTATGGCATGTTGCACATCACTAGCAAGAGGATAAACTTGATATTTTTTGAGGGCATTGGAAGATTCCGGTCGCTTTTGGCTTTTTTTTATATCCATTTAAATAGCTGAAACATGAACAGCTTTAATTTACGAGTAAGTTCAAAACTTAGCGAGTAAATTTAAAAAAAGAACTAGACAGCTAATGTCACTAATTTTAAATTTAAATGTACTCTAATACAATTCACATCTAAATAAAATTAAAATTCAGAGTCTAAGCTTTAAATATTAAAAATAAATGTATTTGAATGAAAAATTTGGGTCTTATTTTCATAAAACAATAAAAAGTCGATGAAAAAAAATCCACAGGGCATGAGACCATGACCCCTCCCGTCAACCATTTCAATTTGGCACACAATGCACCAAACACCCGGTATATTGGCAGTTATTCAGTGTTTCTTTGTAGAAATCCTTATACTCATATGTTTATATTATTCTGTTTTTACTATTTGTTGTGTGTGAGTAACAAAAATACTTAATCAGAGAAATTTCAACTTATCACGGTTCATGAGTTACAGCCTGACAGACAGACGGACAGTAGAGTCTAAGTAATGGGGTCCCGTTTTTCCCTTTGAGTATGGAACCCTAAAAAGCAGTTTTTGTAAGTCTGTATCATTAAAAATGGCGTTGAAAGTAAACACCACTTCAAAGCAGATGATAGGTACAGTTATTTTAAGATGATACTCCGTGTAACAATGTTACTAAAGAACACTCTTTATAACTGCAAGGCTTTTGATCATCAAAAGTTGGAACCAATAACTTGGAAAAGGTCGACGGGTTGTCTACCTTTCACAACCTACCTACCCACTTAGCCTTATAATGTTCCCACAGCTAGGACTCAGGCCTCCTCTCTAGGAGAGGGGATGGGCCGTAATCCAGCACGCGGGCCCAGTGCGGGTTGGTGAATGTCACATGTCTTCGAATTTTTGGTTCTAGGACAGCCGGTTTCCTCACGATGATTTTCTTCACCGTTTTGAGAGTAGAGTGATGAAATAAATTACACAAAGTGATGCGCCTTCGAGAGCTGTAGTAGCCGAGTGGTAACGTCCCCGACTTATGAGTTGTAGGTCGCGGGTTCAAACCCAGCCAGGCGCATTTTTTTTTTTGTAATTTATTTTATCACCACTGCTCTCAAAATGGTGAAAAATGTTTTAGAACCAAAATTTCGAAGACATGTGACATTCACCAATCCGCACTGGGCCCGCGTGGTGGATTACGGCCCTTTCCCTCTCCTAGAGAGGAGGCCTGAGTCTAAGCAGTGGGAAAATTATAAGGCCGACTACGCTATGCTATGCTATGTGCCTGGCTGGGTTTGAACCCGCGACCTACTACTTGTAAGTCGGGGCCGTTACCAATGGGCTACTACTGCTCAGCACATGAATATTTTATATTACAAAAAGATACTCCAAAATTAGAAAAATACGAAACCATTACAATAATAAATGATGTCGTTCATACCTTTCCCTGTGCATGTGGGAGTGAGGCCACTTCATCTGACGTCATTCTTCATTTGTTTGTGACAGCCGACAACTCCTCGGGGTAAGCACAAAGAACGACGCATGAACTGAATTTTTATATATGACTGAAATTCGAATTACTTACCCGCATGTTTATTTAATAGGGACGATGGATGGATTGTGTGAACAGTGATATAAAAGAAAAGGAAGTTAGTGATAGTATGACGGTTGACAGGATAGAATGGAAGAAAAAAACGTGTTGCGCCGACCCCAAATAAGATGGGACAAGGGCAAGAAGATGATGATGTTTATTTAATAGGGACCTGGTTGTTTATCGAAATTGTCGTTTTCGCACTATATTTTTTTAAAGTAGGTAGGATATGTGATCTTTGGAGAAAAATCAGATAAAAAATCTTATTAAGTTATCCTAGCGGCAAAGGCGATGGAAATAAAACCGGTCAAGTGCGAGTCGGACTCGCACTCGAAGGATTCCGTACCATTATCTTTAAAAATAGCAAAAAAAAATCCGTTTGCTGTATGGGAGCCTCCTTAGATATTTATGTTATTCTGTTTTTTACTATTCGTTGTTATAACGGCAACAGAAATAAGCTCTTGCTTATTCCGTGGTAGTTTGTAACTACCATGGCATATAGTATAATATTTATAAAAAGCAAAATTATCACACAAATATACTTGTATCAATTGTTTTGTTTAAGTAAGGGTTATATTTATATAGGTTTATGTATATGTTATATTTTATTTACCATCATCCGTGCGTCACCGGGGTGCCAGCTGAAAATCAGCTTTGGGTGTCTAACGCCTAGCAATTGCTGAGCTGGCAACCGTTTCGGTTCGAGCACGCTCAGCGCAACTATATTGTAAATCTGTACTTTTTTGTGTTGCTGCCTATTGTATTGCCTGTATCGAATAAATACGATTCTATTCTATTCTATAGAAATAAATCATCTGTTATGTCTATCACGGTTCATGAAGTACAGCCTGATGGTAGACGGACAGACAGACGGCCGGATAGTCTTAGTAATAAGATCCCGTTTTATCTTTTGGGTACGGAACCATAATAATACAGCTAAAACTGGTACAAACTCTTTCGGGTATACTCGTGCTTCGATAGCACACAATTGCGATATCGTCAATCAATATCAGTTGAAGTTTTTTTTCCCTCGATGGAAAAGAGGGGTGTTATAAGTTTTTCATGTCTGTGTGTCTGTGAGTTTGTGTGCCTGTGTGTCTGTCCGTGATCGTTTTAAAAATCATCCAATGACTTCTCGTGCTCTGGGTTGTGCGTTAGGACGTATTAGACTTTCACTGACTAAAACCACATCTGCATACTTCAGTTGCCCTTTGTCTTTCCCCGCGCTCCTAGCTAGCGGAAAACGGCCCTGTCTCTGACGTTCGCGTGGATCACTACGCGCTGTTGACCGACCGTCCGGCCGTCCGGTAACCGTCCGGACTGAGCCCGAGTCGTCGACGTTAGTGTTCCAAGCACGATTCAAAGAGTTGTCAACAAAACCGTAGGGGACCAGCAGGGCCGAATGGTTATGAGTCGACTTCTAAAAAGGTTAGGTACCCGTGGTCCTAGAACGCAAAGGCAACTGAATTAACATAGGTGTGGTACTAGTCTTGCTACCTCGAAAAAAAGGTGTTAATTGACTATGTCTAGTTGGTATACAATAAGTGAGGTAGTTCGACCATAAAAATAATTTGTTATCCGCCTTTTCAGGTCTCCTGTTAAACTAAACAGTTCGTTGACTTTAAGACTTTGAGTACGTGGCGGCAATTTGAATTTTCAATGTGTCCCTAGACAGGCATTGAGTGAGACCATCTCACAAATCGATCGCACACAACGCTATGTAAACATGGCCTGTTAACAATAGCTTTTCACCAGAGACCGAGTTTGAGCATGAAATCCTTTTTAATATAAAGCTCCTGCAGACGAGGCGCAGGTTCATAGAAATTATTTATTTTTGTGTTTGTAGCGACATCTATGGTGTCACATAAGAACTAAACTACGAAATCCTGCATCGCGCAATTAAAGTTCTCTGCACGTTTTGAACATATACAACCAGCCGAAATCATCTATCAGGCAGTTGCCCAAACAAGACATAATACCCGTCTGGTCAGAGGATCCCCCCTTTTCAACGGCGGTATGTGGAGCTTTATAGTAATTTTAGAACAGCTAGCTGTTGCTGGTGACTTCTCCCTCGTGATAGCAGAAAATGATCCCAAGGGAACATTCTCCTGACATAAAAAGATATGATCTACTCTCGCGACAAATTTCATAGAAAACGGTACAGCCGTTTAAGCACAAATGAGTAACAAACATACATCACAAAAGTTCGCCTTTATAATATCAGTGTGATTTCTATGTAATTGAGTGGTCGCTTTATCCCGACTTGAATTTCATATTGCCTATGAGATACCTTTATTAACACCAACTATTTATCTAGATCACATCTGTATTTTTTTTACAAAACCATATAAATAACTAATGTCTATCTATATATTACAAACACAACAGTGCAAAAAAAGTAACCAATTCATCAAGTGATGCTCCGTCATACATTGTGAAAATTGACTTTTATTTCTATAGATTAATTGTAAGTTGTTGTTGTTTGTAAGGTTGATTGGTAGAGAATACCTTGTTTTTAATGACTAGCCTGTTGGTCTAGTGGTTAGTGGCTCTGACTGCTATGCCGGAGGTTGTAGATTCGATTTACACCCATGAGAAATGTTTGTGTGATGAGGACGATCACTTTTTGTGTGCCTGGATACAATTTATCTATAATACGTACAAGCTCTGCTTAGTTTGGGACTAGATAGCGTCATGTGTTGTAGAAAAAAGAATATATTCCCCATATTCACCACTTCTTATAAACAATTCCAAACGATCATTCGGCAAGATATCTGAAAAGCACAATATTGTCTAATAACTTCCCCACAACGACCACCTCATAAACGGTTAACAACGGAACGATAACGAAATATAAAAAATAACGATAATGCATAACGATATCGGGACGAAAAAACAAAAGACCATAGACTATAAAAAGCCAGGAAGACTCCTTGGTCTAAAGTCATAGAAATTATTGTTACGGTTGATCTGAAGCAAGATATAATTTTATAAAGGAAACAGGTTTTAATGTTCAATATTCTTTTTTTTTGTTATATTTCCCTTGTGGGGGATAAAGAGTACACATGATGCTTATTTTTTGTTTGGAGATCAGACAGGGTAACATTATCGTGACTATTTGATGGTTTTGATGTTTGTCGTATGAAAAATGTTCACTATGCGAGATAGTGTAGTTACTGTTTCGTTTCGTTTCTCTTGCGTCGAACGCTTCGAGTCGGCCACACCTCCAATTCTTTTGTTCTGACCACGTGACTGAGCGTTGAGATGGCGTCAGAACAAAGGAATCTGGGGCGTGGCCTACTCGAGGCGTTCGACGCTAGAGAATCGAAACGAAACAGTTGTAACTTGGCTAGGGGGAAAGGTCTTTTTTACATAGCATGGCTAGGATGACAGCAGGACGAAAATATGAATCTTGAAGATGAAAGAAGGTAAGGATAGGTAGCTACATTATATGAATCTGACAGCTGTCACCTGCACCATCTTACAGCAATTGTAGTGTAGTACTTTTTCATCGGCTAGAGCAGTTCCCTGCTAGTTCTACAATATTCATACTATTCTATCTCTAGAATTTTTTCGTCACTCGATCTTACCTGAAATTGCCATAATGTAGATTCGTATTAACCAATAACCGGTCTACCAGCTAATTCAATCACAATAATTTAATAACTATCATCATCAACATCATTTCATCATCTTTTCTCGCCTGAAACACAAGATGACCTAGTTCAGGCATAAAACACGTTGAGAACTTGTTATAGATTTAAGAGAAACTGTATTCACTGAATTACTGTAAAATGGAATAAACGTTATTATTATTATTATTTATAAATTACACAAAGTAATGCGCCTGGCTGGGTTTGAACCCGCGACCTACAACTCGTAAGTCGAAGCCGTTACCGGTCGGCCCCACACAAGCTGTAGGTCGCGAGTTCAAACCGACCTAGGCGCATTACTTTGTGTAATTTATTTCATCACCACGGCTCTCAAAACGGTGAAGAAAAACATCGTGTGGAAACCGGCATGTCCTAGAACCAAAAATTCGAAGACATGTAACATTCACCAACCCGCACTGGGCCCGCGTGGTGGATTACGGCCCATTCTCTCACTCCTAGAGAGGTGGCCTGAGTCCCAGCTGTGGGAACATTAAAAAGCTGAGTATAATTTATTATTTTATTATCACAATTAGTAGAGTCTGGTATTGGACATAAATGAAAGCCCTTGATGTGTTTTTAGCTTGTAAAAGGGTTTTTCAATAGGGACGCTCGAACTTTGATAGCGCATAGCGGCTATCATGGTAAAGCGATAGCTCCTAAATTTGGCATTAATACATATTTAGTCGTGACATTTGACACTATGAAACGCTACACGCTTCAACAACCCGAAGAAAATACACTTCTGGACACATCTATTGGCCCACCTTAGAGTTTAGGTTTCGATGGCCCCTACCGAAATATGATTGCTAGATTGAACAAAAACTGTTGATGCAGTTTTAAACCTGATACATTTTACCATCTTTTTCGATCGTATTTTTTTAAATTTGAATTCAGAATACCATACGACATGGAGCTACGCCTAACAAGTCGGATTTGCGCCTTGTTAAAGGCAATTGATTTTTGAATAAAAAACATGTTTTATCAAATAAAGGTTTAATTTAATAACGCGTGTTGCCTCCATGGGCATCTACCACAGCTCTCATACGATTAGGCATAGAGTTTATCAACCGCTCTATGAAATTTTGAGGGATCATCTCCCATTCCTCTTCTATGGCAGTTTTCAACTCCTGCATCGTCTGGGCAACTGGCTGACGAGCCCTAACACGTCTTTTTAGCTCGTCCCACATGTGCTCAATGGGGTTCATGTCTGGGCTTCTGGCTGGCCAGTCCATAACTGTGATGTTCACATCCCGAAGATATTCCCTGACGATGCCGGCCGCATGGGCTCTTGCATTATCATGCATAAAAAGGAAATTTGGGTCCACATAGTCCGCGTATGGTATCACGTGAGGTTCTAACCACTCACGAATGTACCTTTCAGCATTTAATGTTGGCAGCCGTGGTCCTGTAACAACCTCAAGTTGAGTTTTGCCGCTCGCGGATATACCGCCCCAGACAGTCCATGAGCAACCGCCATAAGCAACCCTCTCTTCAAAGCAGCATTGTGCAAAATGCTCTCCGTTACGTCGGTAGACCTTCTTCCTTCCATCATTGCCATGTAACACAATTTTAGACTCATCAGAAAAGAGTACACGGCTCCAATCTTGCTGTGTCCAATTTAAATGACTGCGTGCGAAATGAAGGTGCGCTGTTCGGTGGGCTCGCGTAAGTTTGGGCCCATTAGCTGGCTTGTGTGGTACCATATCGCGTTCTGTTAACCATCTCCGAACAGTTCGAGCGCTCACAGATACTCCGTGGAAGTCGCGAAGTTGGTTTTGTATCTCAATGGAGGTAAGGTGACGATTTCTCAAGCTGGTCGTCACGATGAATCGATCCTGCCTTTCAGTTGTGACCCGAGATCGTGGCCTTCCTTGGCGACGAACAAAGCCGCCAGTCTGTAGGTACCTCCGATAAACATTTCGGACCGCAGATCGACTTAAAATAAGTTGAGCACTCACGTTTCTTTGGCTGTGTCCGGCCTGAATAAGAGCCACAGCTTGGGCGGCGACTTCAGGTGAAGTATCCATAGATTATTGATAGAACCTCACCTTAATGTTAAGAATAAGTAATGTTTATTGCAAAACCAAAGATATCAATCACTTTTTCAAGAATTTAATCCAAGTAAACCAATAAAACCAAGTTTTCTTAGTATTCGATTGTTTGATATCAACAAACAGGCTCCAAATTGTCTTTAGTTTCTTTAAATTCTGTGTTCGAAATTCAAAAAAAGACTATTGAATGAAATTGTGAATGTGCCAGGTTCAAAACTGCATAAAACTTTTTGCTCGACTTAATATAAAATTTTAGCTAGGACCAAACGAAACTGAAAATACAAGGTGGGCCAATAGATGTGTCCAGAAGTGTATTAACATGAATTACCAGTGAATATAAATCAGTGCTCTATTCGCCTGACGTTGAATCTTGCGTGGTAGCGACATCAACTGGCCACCGAGATCGTGTGACTTAAGGGGATGCAACTCGATAAACATTTTCACTGTTTTTCATACATACGCTCTTACGCGATTATGACGTTATTACTCCTGGCTCACCTCTCAATTGCCTTAAGTTCATCAAGCTGGTATCGGACGGACCAAAGATGAGAGCAGTACTCCGTATAAGATCGAACTTGCGCTTGATAAAGTTTGAGTAGGTGTTCCGGCATGAAATACTGTCTGACCTTATCCTTTAAAATATATGTGATTTGACCATTACATATTAACTGTATGGACTTTAAAAGAGACTTCGACCCCTGAGTTTGTTTCGGTGTTTCTTTTCAGGGTAGTCAGCTAGGAAACACCGGCCTCATCTAGTTTAAAATGACGAAAAAAAAATTGACGTGTAAAAGTGTTTTTTAAACCTACTTACAAAATAAATATCATTTATCATTATAAAAATTGTGGAAATATCACTCAAACAAGTTGTTTTATTACATTTCAAGGTACGAGCGCGTTTAATGAAAAACCCTATTTTCAAGAATAATTGAATTTTATAGTAATTTTGCACGGAGCGATATTGAATGTTCTAATTTCGAATTGAAAAAGTAACGTAAGGTAGGCGTACCCACAAATTGAAATTGACAAACTCCTACAACAATTTACAACGCGCGTTTTATACGTTTACGCGTGATTGCTAGTCAAGTGGCTGCAGGCTCCAACAGGTAGACATTTTTCGCCCACTGGTGAATATGAGCCTCCAGCCATAGCTGGAGTCTTATAATATATCTCTATAAATAAGACTCAGATTGTGTAAATCGAACGCACAAGCACACATTTATTGATTGTTGTAAGCAGACATTACAATATTGCACAATGTAGTTACAAAAGAATGGAGAATGAAGTGAATGATAAATGACATTGACAGTTGAAATTCATTGTCATTGAACGTTGACATAACATAAATAATGTAGCCATCAAAGAAATTTAAAGAGATACAATATATTTAATGTCTTTGGTTGCCATCAAAATAAAGTTTATTCTTTAACTAAATGACAGGGGAACCTGTCTGCGAATCCAACCACGTTGTGTAATCATAAATGAAAACTTAAGTTCTAAAATACTTAGCTTCTTTAGTATTACTGGGGCCACGGGTAGTGTGAAAGTGAAACCCAGGGTCCTGGGACGAAGGCAACGAAGGAACAGGAGTGGGTTTTTAGTCAGTAAAAGTCTGACACTATCTCCCGCTCCGCCCAAGAGCGGGTTTTGTCATAAGATGATTTTCCCAAAAAAAAGCTTCTTTAGTATCAAAGGGAATACCCAAAAAGTACTTGTATATTTCACACCTCGTAACGGCTCGACGGAGGTAGGTAATTCGACACAGCTGTTACTTATCACCTCCCCTTGCGTTTCCATTTGAACATTAAGATCAAATAATAAATAAACACGCGTCATAAACACGACACTTAAGACTTAAGGCATAGTTCACATTACTTTAAAGTTAAAGTACTCAAAGGCTTAGTGTGAGTTGTTTTTATGTCACGATCAAAACGTTGACCACGTTTGTCTCTCTGATTGGTTAAGAGTTTAGATTGGACCAATCGGAGCGCCGAACGTTATAAACGTGTCGACCGCGTTAAAGTAAAATAAACTCGCAGTAGGGACTTAGAACTACGAATGCTATCATGCTGTGAGAGAACTAGGAATGCTTTAATACGCAATGCAACACCAGTACTTTGACCTTTTGAGCTAGCTTCCTACACATTATTGTCTACATTTCTTTTAATCTCTCCTTTCGCAAGTCTGCTGCATGAAATTTCTTTGAAAATAAGCAGTACCTTTGTACTGACGCCTATTATGTATTATCTTTTTTCTATTGTTAGTGTGTACATCAACAGTTTCTTTTTTTAATTTGATATAAGCCAGTGCTTGACTGCGATCCCACCTGACGGTAAGCAATGATGCAATCATTGATAGTGAGGCGCACTAGTTTATTAAAAGACTATTCACTCTAGCCTTGAAGACACCTAAATTATAGTAGGACGGGTAGACCGCAGCAGGCATATTGTTCCAGTCGTTCGATGTACGCGTTAAAAATGACTAAGCGAAACGCTCTAGTCTGGACCGTTGAAGTTTTTAAATAAATAAAGACGGTTATCCGCCAATTACATTGCTTAAAGATGATATACAAAATTCATTCCGCCTTCCATTGGTTCACGAATAAATGGCAGTCAGGGTTCGCGTCCAAGAGGGTGTTGAGCGCAAAGAATGTAAGAGAATCGCGGACAAGAGACAGACCTTCATTAGCAAGCAAATCTAACCCTATTACTTAAGCTTCGGTAAATCCTCTCTTTGAGGAGTGGCTGGAAAGGCAACACGGCGGCCTTACCTTTCGCATGATGCAGGTCCTCACCGGACATGGTAAGTTCGTGAGGTTCCTGCACCAGATTCGTGTGCAAGAAATGCTCGGGTGTCACCATTGTGTGGACCGCCCGGAGGACATGGTGGAGCACACGGTGGAGGTGTGCCCCGCTTGGGCAGAGCAACGCCGTGTCCTCGTGGGAGCGATCGGCGGCGGCGATCTCTCACGCCGGGCCTTAGTACAAGCCATGGTCCGAAGCGAGGAGTGGTAGGCGGTCGCCTCCTTCTGCGAAGCAGTAATGCTTGCAAAGGACCGATTGCGTGAGGCAACGGACTAATGCAAACGAAACCACGGGCAAAAGTTAGTCTATTATATTGATTGATGGTCTACATATATATATAAAAAAAGATGTACAGAAGTGGACTCAATGTCTGTATTCTTCCACCAGTTAGAATAGATGCTAGAGAAGAAACATGGCTAGTCTATTGTGTTAAGTGATAGTATATTACCTTGAGCAGTACCTGAAAGCAGTGGTGGCCGAGTGGTAACGGCCCTGACTTACGAGTTGTAGGTCGCGGGTTCAAACCCAGCCAGGCGCATTACTTTGTGTAATTATTTCATCACCACTGCTCTCAAAACGGTGAAGCAAAACATCGTGAAGAAACCGGCATGTCCTAGAACCAAAAATTCGAAGACATGTGACATTCACCAACCCGCACTGGGCCCACGTGGCGGATTATGGCCTGTTCCCTCTCCTAGAAAGAAGGCCTATTACCTTGATTTTCAGTAGGTATTCACACAACAAACATTCTAGATGATAAGCAATATACGAGTACTAATGTAACCTCGCCTTAAGGCACACTCGTCTGCCTAAATATATCAAGCTTGTGCGCCTGATATTAATTTAATAGCAACTTTATACTACGCATGACAAGTAAGTTTCTTTTCGGAGCAATTTTATTTTATGAGAAATAAGTCTCGCTGTGTAGCCAACAAAGTCGTCATGTATCACGCAGCAAACAGGTTTTACTTAAATTGTCGTCAAGGACATGTTAACTTCACACGGCTACATTAAATCTCACAAAACGAGCTAACACATTAAGGTCCTCGTACATGGTTCTCCAACACTGTATGGCACAGTGATCCACTAGTAAACATTACCTTTATAACCATCTCCAACATATTTAACTAAATTTTCATGTCATTTTCATATAATCGCCTGATCCTAAGTATAATAATTACGACGTAGGCAGTAATGATGCTGAAAATACCTGAAAATATCCTGAAAGTACCTGAAAATGCTGGTAACAGGTTGGTAATGAGCCGACCGAGGCGTATTGTGTGTAATTCGGGGAGCGACGCCTAAATTGTAACTCATTATTTTATATTTCCTATTATTTGTTTGAGGGGTGAGAGTTTTTGAGGTGGTTGTTATGGAATTATGATATTTCTGGCCGTGGTTGGGGAGACTAATGTGTTGTTTGGTAAAATAAATCAAACAGAAAGGTTTTTGTATTTTTTACACATTGAGCCATATACACGAGCAGCCAGTTATAAACTCTTATTAATGTAAAAAAAAAATTGAAGAGAACAGACAGCCATGAATTAAAAAACTGGCCATATGCGAGTCGTACTCGCGCACAAAGGGTTCCGTACCGTCCGCAGCAAAAAACGGTAAAAAAAACACGTTTGTTATAAGAGAGCCAGAGGGTTTGTTTGTCAGACAGTTATAATATGGATGTCTTCAAGGCTAGAGTGAATAGGCTCTTAATAAACTAATGCGCCTCACCATCAACGATTGCATCACTGCTTAACATCAGGTGGAATCGCAGTCAAGCACTAGTTTATATCAAATTAAAAAAGCTCCTCTTAAATATCTATTTTAGTCTGTTTTTAGTCATCAGTGTAAATTTCAACTGTCTAGCTATCACAGTTCATTAAATACAGCCTGTTGATAGACAGACGGACAGTGGAGTCTTAGCAATAGGGTTCCATTTTACCCCATGGGTATGGAACCATAAAAATTTATTCCTACTATTAACCTAAAATAAATAATATTTTGTAATGTAATAAATCTTTAATAAAATTGTTCTTAGAATAAGTTAATTTTTAAGTAGAATAAGTATTGTATTTGCTGTGCCCAACAGTGTCCACGATTGTGTCCAATGTTTTCACCTACCACCTAATAATGTACACTGTGGAATGCAATAAATAATTGAGTTTTGAGTATTGAAAACCAAAAACGATGTTTTAATCGAAAATTCAAAGAGGAATTTTCACCATAAGACAAAATAAATCCAGTTGACGTCACAAGTTCCTTCATTATTACAGCTTCGAAGACAAATCCCCATTGGCTATCGGAAATTCTATTAAGACGTCAGAATAAAGATCGCTTTATTATGGTGTGGCCTCGGTTGATATGGGTGACCTTGGCAGGATTGAGGTGGCCTGACAAAGGACCTGTTTACTCAACGTCTCGAGGACTGGAGATGGGATGTGTGCCTTTTGGCCCTTACCGTATTGTTGTGCGTCGGGACTGTTTGATGAGACCGAAATACTTGAATTGTTCAGAGTTTGCTATGGAACATAATAGCGAAATGTATGTACTGACTACATATACATGTGAACTTATAGTAAGGTCATGTTTATAGAGGAAATGCAGGCGAAAACCACGAAAATCAAACTTACTGGGGTTTTTTGCATTTTGCAAGTCAATGTCAGATCAGGAAATATGATTATGAACGTAAAGAATATGGTTTTTATCATTAAAATCATCGAAACAACCCTTTTAGTTCAGCTAACCCTACTGAACAGTTTTTTTCCTGAAATAGCCATTCAATATGGTTAGATGAACTAAGAAGGTAATATTGATGGTTTTAACCGTCTGCACAACTTGAGTGACCTTGAAAAACTCTTATTGTCGTTTTGTATACACGGGTGTACGACATTTATTCGGCCGTAAATTTTAGCCTCTTTAATCTTCGTTTTTATTTCTAGAAAAATCAAGTTTTTTTTATTGGTGATTTTACGTAAAAATGCGCATTACGTAATAATAATACCCCTATACGCGTGAGAGGTTAATGATTATAATTCCGTAAATAAATCTGGGGTTTAGTCGCAAATCATATTTTAATCAGTATATTACATGACAATGCCCTGTAAAACACAAAAAAAAATCTTAAAAAAAAAATTACTTCGGGCACTTCACCTTACTTAAAAAAAAAGTTAGTGACAAAATTGAGAAGAGTTTTTTAAGGATGATTTCGGTCAGACATGACTTTTGACGTCATTACATCACATCGGCAAGTGACGTCTATTCTTCCCGTCTGTCTAATTCTTCTACACTTCCAGACGACTTTTTTTAAGGTTGTAGATCATCTTATGACTTTTGCTCTAGGACGGAGCGCGAGAGTGTGTCAGGCTTTTACTGACTAAAACCACAGCTATGTTCCTTCAGCTACTCTTTGCATTCCAGGACCACAGGTAACTCTTTCAGAAATCGATCCATGGCCCTAGTAGGCTTCGGCCTTGCTGGGCCTCTAGTAGTACTTCGTAGTGATCTAACTACCTAACCTTATTCCATAACATACAGTGCCAGTACGAATATGAACTAATCGAGCCTGGATTAGGTCAGGTTAGAATAGTGGCCATTAGAAAACGGTGGCGAGTGAACGAAGCGATAATGTAGGTTAGGTTAGAACAGTGACCATTAAAGCGCAAAGGCGAGCGCGCGAAGCGAGCGTGTCACGGCAGCGGCCGCCGAGAGCCAGATCCCCTTTTAATGTTTGAGAATCATTTGGGTTAGATTAAGTTAAAAGTCATTATTATTTATCTAACACCATTCCTTTATATGAATAAATGATTTTATATCTATCTCAGATTTTGTCCGGCGTAAGTGATGTTTATGTCGAGTTAACTGTAGTATAGTGTAGAACCAGGAAGCGTGCGAACACGTTACAAACTATACAAGACCAGTACACAAAATTCGTGTAAACATTGTAATTGCAGATTTAAAAATAGCAATACAAAAAATACGCGAGCAATTTTTTATGGCTGTGTTCAGGCCATGTATAAAATGTAAATACGTGTCGAAGTCGCGCCCTCGTCGGCTCGGGCGTGAGGATGTCCATGTCCGTTCTCTCAAGCGTGCGACAGTTCAGAAACGACGACAATGATCTATTTAAAATTAAGTTTGACAATTCTTAAATAAACTGTTCCTTGAAAATTGTAATCTTACAAATAATAAAAATATGTAAGAATACAAATGTCTGAAAAACTTCAGAAGTAAGAACGTTTCTCCCGCACAATATGACAAGGCGACACAAACCGAGCTCGCTTGTCTAGACCATTTGATGGTTACGTCTCGGGGATTACTTACTCTTGAAATCTACTTTTCAACCAAATATTTTTCCTCTGCCATTATAACTTTGTAGTGCTGCTTATAACCATTCTTCACACAACTTGGTTTATGAATGAAAATAAAAAAGGTGTTTTATATAATATAAAGTTATATATAAAAGAACTTTTCGACACCTGCAAGATATAAGATTGTAACTCAGGTTTGAGGCCATTTTGAGTTACTCATATATTCTTGTTGTTGGTGTTAGCCTATTATATTCTCTTGTATATTCTTGTTGTTGGTGTTAGCCTACTATGTCCCACTACTGAGCGAAGGCTTCTCCACACACCTCTGTCCTCGGCCATTGCGGGCCAGTCCCTCTGATAATTGTCAAGCTCTTCTCTGCACCTTCACCTTGGTCTGCCGCGATGTCGCCTTGCCTTTAATGGCATCCAATAAGTGACTCTTCTAGACCACAGCTCATCTGGTATGTGGCAGCCATGTCCAGCCCTATCCCACTTTAGAGTAGCAGCTTTTCGAGTAACATCTTTTATATTAGTTTTGGCGCGCAGTATTGTGTTCGTTACGCAGCCGACAATCCGAATCCTCAAGATACTGCGCTACATGGCTTGCTGACAAACCTCGAGCCTGAACCTCTGCTGAAATGTCAAAGACCAGCGGGATTACCATGACGTTCAAAATAAGATTGTTTCATTCTTATTTCAGTGTGGGTAAGAGACAGAGCTATACAGTTTGTCTAGCGCCATCTCTTACCCACACTGGAAATAAGAATGAAACAATCTTACTTTAAACGTCATGGTAACCCCGCTGGTCCAAGTTTGTGCTACTCATATTCTTACTGTTTAAAAAATCCAGGATGCAAATGGTCTAAAACTGACTTTTAATGTTACTTTTTGAAGGTGTCGTTTTTATCTTCATCCGGTCCCAGTGTCCCAGTGAGGGAAAGGAAAAAAATCAAGAAGAAAAACAAATTGAGGTTTTTTTTATGAACGCTTAGTTCCGAAACTCCCCTCTTCACCCGAATTAATCTGCTGACTGCATGACTGAGTACTAATTTTGAGCGCAAACATATGCAGATTTTCGGAATGCAATGAACATAGCTTTAGCTATAGAAAAGTACTATAAAGAATAGAATAGAATAGAACAAACTTAATATTACTTACATCAGATCAAATTAATTTTCTATTTAAATAATATCTTTTAATATATATATTTTTTCACAATTCATTTTTAGGGTTCCGTACCTCAAAAAAAAAGGAAATCTTATAGGATCACTTTGTTGCCTGTCTGTCTGTTTGTCAAGTCCCTTTATCTCGGGAACGCGTGGAGGTACCGAGGAAACCGGCATGTCTTAGAACCAAAAATTCGAAGACATGTGACATTCACGAACCCGCACTGGGCCCGCATGGTGGATTATAGCCTAATCCCTCTCCTAGAGAGGAGGCCTGAGTCCCAACAGTGGGAACATTATAAGGCCGACTATGATATGCTATAAGTACTTACGAACATGGGTACGTAAAACATTTTCGATAATTCAAGCCAATGTTTTGCCAGACTATGATGAAATTCCCTGCCATACAAGCAGTGAAAATATATAAAATAATAATATATATATATATAATATTCCACAACTATCACACCACGTCGTCAAGTCCCAAACTAAGTTTGTGTTATGAGTACTAGACAACTGATAAACATACTTATATATTTCTAAATATATACATATTATAGGTAATGTACACCCAGACACAGAACAAATGATCGTGCTCATCACACAAACATTTGTCCTGGGTGGGAATCGAATCCACGACCTCCGGCATAGCAGTCAGGGCCACTGACCACTAGACCAACAGGCCAGTCATATATATATAATAAGTATATTTATGTGAAAGATAATAAAAATGAGCCTTATTTTCTCAGGTGTCACTCTAACAACGGTCAAAAGGTAACAGGGGTCAGACATAATACCTAGCATATTATACGCAAATCTACATACCAACCGTCTTCAAACGTTACCTCATGTCTAGCTAAGCTAATCTCAGACTTAAAGTTCCGAAGTCTTGCCGACCTTATCAAAATGGAGGCAAAGAAAGTCAAATAGACGGCCTCCGAGCAGAGACAAAAGAATAAGGTCGCTCGAAGGCCTGGCCGCCCGGGGCTGCGGAGGCCGAACATCTACATATGCCAAATAATTTACATACGGACCGTTTGCTCTCGTTGCAGTGACGTGCTGAGGTCCGGCGTTTGATTCTTTATAGCAGCTAAAATGTTATGTGAAGAAAAATCTGAAGTTGAAGAAGTACTTCTTAGACAACTTGAATTCTAAATTCACGATCTGCAGTGAATGTTTGTTGCAATATAGATAGTAGGTTTGACCATTTTAATCAGTCACCGTGATCTTGAAACACAAAGGCCTACGGAAGGAACACAGAAGAGTTTTAGGCAGTAGAAATTTGATACTCCCTCTCACTCTAGTTGGAACGAGAGTGAGTGTGGGATTTAATTAATGATTTCTCATCTCAATAAAAAAAACGCCATGGTACAAACCAATTCTTCTGCGACTAGTTTTCTTTACGTTCTTATAGCAATAATTTTAATAAAACTTCCTGCTTTGACTTGTCATCACTCTCAATTTGATGCCCTCTAAAAATACTATACTGCCTTCAAAATTCAAACATAATAATATTATTATTCCATCCATAATTATCAATCCACACATTTCAGCGCCACCCGGACACTGGACACATCCGCTCCATGTAACCCACTCCAGATATCTCTAATATGATACAGGCCCATATTTTGTCGACCGCCTCGACATGATTATGTAAAAATCGGCCACAGCTGTAATCTGTTTAAATTTTTCGCGGACGTATATTTTCAATTCTGCGATGATTGGACTGTGATTCTGCTTTACATACGGAATAAATTACTTTTAAATATGTGGCAAAAATAGACGGAATTTGGTTTATTTTTTAGGTCTGTATTTTTTTTTTCATAAAAAAGGGAACAGGCGTGATTTTCAAGCGATCATTTCAATATCATTCGCTTGAAGAGTTGCTGATCATCCAGATGCAGGCGTCAATTAATTATCATCGCTGTTACTGTCATCATGCATTCACTGTTGACTACAAACCCTTCAATAGCATAACATAGCATAGTCGGCCTTATAATGTTCCCACTGTTGGGACTCAGGCCACCTCTCTAGGAGGGGGAATGGGTCTTAATCCACCACGCGGACCCAGTGCGGATTGGTGAATGTCACATGTCTTTGAATTTTTGGTTCTAGGACATGCCGGTTTCCTCACAATATTTTCCTTCACCGTTTTGAGAGCAGTGGTGATGAAATAAATTACACAAAGTAATGCGCCTGGCTGAGTTTGAACCCACGACCTACAACTCGTAAGTCGGGGCCGTTACCACTCGGCCACCACTGCTCTCCCTTCAATAGATGTTATGATTTGTAAGTCAAGAAAAATGCCTAAAAGTTGTCACGTTGCATTTCTGGTATATTATATTAGCTTAATTAGCGCATGTTATGCTGAAACTTCACGGTTATACTGCTGTTTCTGAGGGTCGAGGTGAGGCTGCACCCTGATCAGATCAAGAGATCAGTTACGCTTACGACACCTACTTTATAAATCGACAAGCCTTCTAATTCAATATTAAATAAGTGGGTGCTCATCACTCACAAAACCTCACCCAATTCTCGTGTGTCAGTGGCTGCATAGATTAAGGTCGACTACAATCACAATGGTATCGATATGAGCATGTATGTACGATGTAAAACGATATCGATTTATATTTCAATGCATTCATACGTATTTCGAATTGCTCGCAACACCGCGGTTGGTGAGGCCGAAAGAATCTGGAGTAGCAACCGCGCACCGGAAGACGCAGCGTTGGGAGGGCTACCACAAGATGGACCGATGACTTGGCGAGAGTCGCAGGAATCTGATGGATTTGAGACGCAGGTCCGTTCATTGTGGTGACGCTTGGGGGAGTCCTATGATTAATATTGGTCGATGGTTGTGGAAAGGGTATCGATGTCATACACACTACAAGCTTTAGGGGGTTTAGTGAACTGTATTCACCCCAGTATGGTCTAGCGCCCACCCCAAAATATTGAGTTCAAATTCGAAATTCTATGATGAACGCCAAAGTACTGACAATTTCATATAAAAATTATGTAAGTCAGTGACCGGACCTTCCCAAAAAAATAGATACCCCCGCCTCGTGAAAGACATTTGTTCAAAGATTCTTTCAGTTACTGTAACTTGAAACTAAATCCTTCGCAAGCACAGTTACAGCTGTAATAAATTAATGTATGAATTGAAAAGATTTCATACACCTAAACCTGATTGAAACGAGAATTGTTAGATTTAGGATATCGTTCCAAAAGTTCGCTTTCATACACAAAGCTTTTTACATGAAAGCATAAACATATGGCCTTGTAATTTTCCCACTGCTGGGACTAAGGAGAGATAATGGACCTTAATCCACCACGCGGGCCCAGTGCAGATTGGTCGATGTAACGTGTCTTCGAATTTTTGGTTCTAGGACATGCCAGTTTCCTCACAATGTTTTCTTCACAGTTTTGAGAACAGTAGTGTTGAAATAAATTACACAAAGTAAAGCGTCTGGCTGGGTTTGAACCCGCGACCTACAACTTGTAAGTCGGGGCTGGTGGCTGTTACCAAAGGGCCTGACAGAGCAGTGGTCTGCTCTGTGATTTTTTTACATGTCCATTGCTCTAAACATAATAAATACTCACCTATTCAAAGTTTCAATGCCTCACGTACAAAATTACCTTCCTGAAAAAGCGCACCGGTAGAATAAGAAATAAACCGTCAAATTGACAAAAAACCAGTCTCAATTTGGGCAAAAAAACACGTAAAACCTAATGCATTTCCCGGGTACAGCGTGCGGCGCGGGGCGGCACGGCTCGGCATCAATCATGGATGCCCGCCAGAATACTAAATAACCGGGCATGGGCCTACCTGGGCAAACAGGGAGATTTTATTGTTGTGAGAGAAATTGTGCCCGTATCGCTCTGATTGGTAGGATATTGGGTTTAAGTAATTGTAAAATTGGTAACAAACCAGTTTATTAATAAAAATACAAACATAAAATACTTATTGTTAAAACAATATCAAAATTGGTAGGAAAACAAACGAGATACATAAAAAAATCTAAACAAATATATCAGTATCTGTCTCTCTACCCAAGTTGCAGTTTCCTATGGCGCCTGTGGTGTGTTTCATATGGCCTTCGACGTCAAAAACCATGTCGGACTTCTCTCTCTTTGAAGCTTTAAAACTTCATTATTGATGAAGATACTTGTTATTTTTTCATATTTGTTTACCAGAGCTGATATGTATTTGTGTTTAAAGAAGTTTATTCTCATAAAAGACTACAGTCACTTACATGAGAAACATGATACAAATAGTGCTTATTATTAGTATTTTCGTCGTTCATAAATATACATATATATTTTTAATGTGAGTAGGTACTTCTACAAGGCCCCCTACAAGGTAGACCGATGACCTGGTGAAGGTTGCGGGAATCCGATGGATGCGAGACGTACATGACCGTTCTTTGTGGCGACATTTGGGGGAGGCTTATGTCCAGCAGTGGACGTCTGTCGGCTGAAATGATGATAATGATGATGAGGTACTTCTACAATGCATTCAGTAGTAATTGGCTGCTAGTGGATTATGGTATTTAATTCAGTAAATATAATAATTAAATGCATATTCCCTATTGCAGATTTTATTTTTAATCAATGAAGCGATGATGTGGTCGACGATGGAGCACGCTTGCCTAGAAGTAACCTATTCACTCTTGACTTAAAGACCCCCAAGTTGTAGCTATCAGGAAACACAGACTCTGGCAAGGAATTCCACTCCTTGGCTGTACGCATAATAAATAATACTGTAATTTTATATTACATTCATTGAGAACGTCATCCATAGCTCGACTTTTTGTATCCTATCCTCAAATTCCTGTGCAAACCTCATCACGATTCACATAATCCATGTAAAATCTCACATAAATAAAACCTGCCATTTTTTTCCGATAAATGTTTCCTTGTGACTTTCTCTTTACAAATAAGTATAAAAATAAATGTATTCTCAAAGCGGATCAGATTCGTATTCACAATTTATGACAAAGGTCATCTAAAGCCACTCTTAACATAAATCTTGTAAATCGAGATCTAGCAACTATACCAGCCTAAACCCAAAAGAGTAACAGCCACTTTTCCTTTCAATCGACTTTTACGAGTATCAATGACCACTCTTGGCTGCGAGGGTATATTTCCTTCCCCCGATGTAGCCACATAAGGATATTGTTGGATTTGTCATAAAATATTCACGCACGCACGATGGCACAAATTCAATGGCGTCGAGGAGTTCGCCACATAACTCCTTGACGCTTTAAATATGTCCTTTTACGCGTTACGCTTTAAGCATGCAACTGAGGAATAGGCCATTAGACTAGCGATATGAGACAAACACAAGCTTAATCTGACTTCCTCACGCCTCAGCTACCGGGTGGGCTTGTGGACGGTGACACAGCAAAACCGTAGAGGCCCAGCAGAGTCATGGGCCATGGGTTCGCTTTTGAAAGGAAAATCCATGGTCTTATAACGCAAGGCAAAGAAGGAAAATAGGAGTGAGTTTTACTCAGTAAAAGTCTGACATTCCCTCCCTTTAGAGCACGAAAACTCCTTGAATGATTTTCCACCTAAAAAAAGTAAATCAAGTGAGTACTTACAATTCAACAATCTAGATATCTAAAGAATGCATGAACAACATTTTCACGTAGGTACTTACTTAATATAAGATTTTTTTCTCTTGCACTCTTCATACAAGCTTCCCGAGTGAATAAAGTAAATTGGAGCTCCTAACAAGAGCAATCGTATGATGATGATGATGGAGCTCCTAACAAGAGCAATCGTATGTCAGATTAGGAGTACTATAAGACCTTCCAATAATCAGGTGCTGTTTTTACCCGACTACGGCAAAGCCAAAGGAGGGTTATGATTTTGACAGGCTATGTATGTATGTATGTGTGTGAGTATGTTCATCTGGTCCCTCATAGCTCCTAATCTACTTATTGGAACTCGACGTAAGAGGTATCGTTAGAATCGTCTTGATTGTCGGCTGTATGTTCAGCGGACAATTAAGCCGAAACACTTTAATCAGTAATCAGAAACGTGTGACTACGGCTACGCCTTTTCTTTTTGTTTTGTTCTTTTTTTCCAGTTACCTTGTTTATATTACTTTTTCAGCGTCGTTTTTTTTTTTGTCGTAGTCGGGTTTTAATTTTTTACTTTTTTTTTATTTTTAATTTTGCGACGCGCAACGGTCACTCAACACGAATCTGAGAAATAATTTGTTTTCTTTAGAAATAGCAAATTTCATAACGATTCACTATCACTAAGTCTCCAAGAACTGTAAAAAAACGATGAATTACCAGTTATAAGGTAGATTTAAGTGACCAATATTGCAATAAAAAACTACCGCAGGACATCATTTTTTCCGTCTATTTATGCACTCGTTTGCACTAACTACGTCATCACCCATAAAACAGTTTTCAAAAGTAAACCACGTTTAATCATCCACTAACTTTTACTCGTATTTTATCGCTAGTTTAATGGCCGGCCCGCTCGCTCCGTCCCTCACTTGGGCTCAACGTTGCAGTGTTCAGATAGGAGTTGACCATGCCGCTAGCCTCAAACACTATTCAACTTTATAGTATTTTGAGTACATTTTGATATAAATCAAGTTTTTATAAGTGAGTTTTTGGAAGTGTTCTTTGAAAGGTAGGTTATTGTGTGTGTTTTTTTTATTAGTATTTAGCTATTTTATGGTTTAAGAGTATGGATGGGTACCTTGAAAAATTATTCCTGTTTCCATTTTGATTTCGTTTCTATAGACCATCCCCTCTAAAATTGAGATGTATTTAATAGCACTTAAGACATCCAGTCTGCTAATAAAACCACTATGATCACTTATCCATCTATATTATAAGAACTCCCGTCAACAATAGCAATATAACAAAAAAAAAAGTAAACAATCACTGCTAACCCGCAAACAAAAACGCGTCCTCCACATTAGACGTCCTATCAACTTAAATTGATTTAATCTATCTAACAAACCGATCGTAAACCAATAAGTACTAAACTTCAAAGCCCTCCCCAACTACAATCACTCTCACATAATTATCTCCTACTCAATATTAGTACAATCAGCGCTACGCTCGTTACATCACAATCATTAACAATGACATAACTTCATCAGCCTGTCCAGCCTTTATTGATTGTAGACAATATTACCTAAGCGAAGCTCTAATAAGTTGCTTCACTTAAATGTGCTCTTAAGTTAACGTTAAGCAATGAGACTACTCAATTAGCTGTGTTCGACAATCACAGTTGCATAAAAGTAAATGGGTAGTTATAACCAAGGATATGGCTAGACTACCATATGGTGTAAAAGAGCAAAAGTGTTTGAACTCATAATCCTCGCTTTCTGTTCGTTGCTGTTGGGTAACCATAGCCCATTATAGAGGCTCTGCCCGGAGACTGTTAGTCTCACTGCCTTCCAATCTTACCGTTAAATCATTTTTTTTAGTTACTATCAACATATTTGTTGGCTGGTTATCTTTTTACCACACTGTTAAACTCAATTAGACTGAATAGAAAAAAGATTTTTTTTTTTAAATTTTATTGTCTAAATATTATATCGATACCAGAAGTATGAATTAACATAAGAGACATTTATACGTTTTGCGTAAAATAGTCTTCGGAAAACAATGGATAGCTCGCCTTCCGACCGTCCGGTAACCGTACGGATCTAACCCAAGACTTCGACGGCGCGTAGATACTGTTCCACACGCGCCTCAAGGAGTTGTCAACAAACCGTAGGGGCCTAGCAGTGTCGAAGCCTATTGGGGCCAAGGGTCTGTTTCGGAAAGGAAGGTTCGGCCCCGGTACGAAAGGCAACGAAGGAACAGGAGTGGGTTTTTAGTCAGTAAAATTCTGACACTATCTCTCGCTCCGCCCAAGAGCGGGGGATATCATTGGATGATTTTCCTAACAAAAAAAACATCAATCATCGTAAGGAACATTTTTAGATTTTAAGTAAAAGTCACTTACGTTAATTTATAAATACTTCTGGTATCTCATATATTCGATATGTATAGTACCGTACTACTTAATTATAGATAGTTGCACTTATTGACCACAGAGGACACATTTATAAATCGTTACTAGTGGTCCCGATAAACGTTCATCATCATCATTTCAGCCGAAAGACGTCCACTGTTGGACATAGGCCTACCCCAAATGCCGCCACAATGACCGGTCCCGTGCGTCTCTCGGTCCCTGCAAGATGCAAGATGATACAGGACTGGCCATTGTGGTGACATACCACTAGGGTAAGGTGATCCGAGGACCTGGTTAGGGTCGTGGAAATCGAGCGGGACGTACAGAACTGGCCATTGTGGCGACACATCATTAGGATTTGTCGGGACGTCGTCTCGTGTCTCGAAGTCCCGGGACTTTCGGGTCGAGACTCGAGACGAGACAAGATTGTCGACATTGTTAGCCGCCAACCTCACTGTCACAAAACACGGACTTTTTTACCTCAAATATTAATAAAACTACACTAATGCACTGCGGCTTTGCGGAATAACTGTATTGTAGGCTTTTCGAAAATATCCAGACACCAGATGTAGAAATAATGAGCGCGTGAACCTAGTGCCAGTAGCTCTCAAGTATACAACGATCCTGACGAGTCTTTTGATACCAGAATTACTAGATAATAATAAATTAATAAGAATTAGTACGATTTTTAACTAAGTTAGTTTTGAATCATTCGTTTGTTAAATGACGATTATGAATCCAAAATGAATTTGACTATATTGAAGTAAAAAGTGACCAGAGACGTATTTTATTTAAATTGAAATTGACATAAATAATATTGTAACTAGTCATTTATTGAAATTGTTGACATATCGATGTAACCAGTATAATGGTGACCAGTAATGATTTTATTTTAACTGAAACTTTGACATATTTTATAAATATTGTATACCCCATGGGTATGTTACATTGAGATATAACAAAAAATTATAAGAACTGACCACACACGTGTAACAAGCAATAAATGAATTTTGAATTTAAACAACTTACAATTTGATATCACTTTCTACCATCGGACAACCTGTGGGACAACCTGATGTACAGCAAATATCCAACCTTACGTTGTCAACGCCTCTACGGTCCGGACTAAGCGTTTCGCCTGGTCGTTTATACCGCGTACATCGAAAGATTGGAGCAATTTTTTTTCAAGGCTAGAGTGAATAGGCTCTTAATTAACTAATGCGATTTACCATCAACGATTGCATCACTGCTTACCATTAGGTGGGATCGCAGTCAAGCACTTGTCTATATTATTAAATAAAAAACTAACTAATCATGAAAGTAATCATGCGAACTATTACTCTGCAGTCTATCTATTCATAAAGTTTTATTGATCAATAAACGCGGAAGTGAGTCAAATAGTGAATAAAAATATCTTGATAGTGGCCTTAGTGATATTTTATGTTAATAGTGTGCATAGTGAAGCTGGCTTTGGTCTAATTACATCGGTAAACGTAGAGGTTACCGGTAAGCTGTTATTATGAAAGGTAATAGCTTAAGATTTAAGTAGGAAGGTGTTTCTGTATAAGCTTTGAGTTTTATAAGTGATCGATTGATAAATGAGCCGGTCGCAAGTTGAATTGGCTTAGGTAAATACTAAAAACTGGCCAAATGTGAGTCGGAATCGCACACAAAGGGTTCCGTATTATAAAGAGTGATGCCAGCATTGTTTTAAAATCTGAGCCCACCTTCCATTAGCTATGTGGAATACATAATTGGATAGGTATTTTTAGCCGAATAAAAGTTACAATGGAGCCAAGTTCCAAATCTTAGTCCGTTAAGAATCATTTAAATGCTTATTTTTTACAAATAAATGATAATATATTTTGCAATTAAATGGCTTAGAACATACATATTTAAGCTGCTTGCAAAGTTGCAACGGCATCCTCACTTGCTGTATGGGCTTTAAAAGAAACTGACCCCTAAGTTGGTTTCGGTGTTTCTTCTCAAGGTAGTCAGCTCAGGAACACCGGCCTTTTTCGAAAAAAAATAACGTGTAAAAGTATTTTTTTAAATCTTTTGCAAAACAAATATCATTTATACATTTGATTTTTTTAATTTGTCACCATATTAAAATCGAGCAAAAAAAACACCGACATGACAACGATTGCTGTATGGGAACCACAAGAGAATCCTGTTCGATTTTTAACTTTATTTTAATTTTATTATTGGTTGTTATAGCGGCAATAGAAATACACATTCTGTGAAAATTACTCTTTACCTCATGAGAAACAGCCCGCTGACAGACAGACGGACAGATGGACGGACGGACAACGGGGGTCCTGATGGCATCCTTCGGGTTCCGATTTAAAAAATGTGGTTACCGCTTCCGTAGCACCAGTATTTACCGAAGCCTTACAAAGTCAAAGTTTCAAAATCTTTTGTCCAGGCGCCCTTTTAAACTTATGGTAAATATAAGTTACTTTTCTGAATTGGACCCAGAAGGTAGCCACGCCGATGCAATGGCGGTATCAGTAGCGTATTCCTCAGATTTATAAATATTCTTCAAATCTATGCTTCGAAACCTGAATACAATTAACTAGCTCTATTACAGTCTATCTAAGTACATAATTTTTATAAATGTGTGTTTTTTCATTCAATATTATTTTTATCTTAGATCCCAATTAATATATATTAATTTATGTTTATATCATGGTGTACACCGTGTGTACCTGCAATAAGCATATACAACATTAGTTTTAATATAAGCGAAACCCAATACATGTCTAGTATTTTTATGTAAAGAATCTGTGTACAAAATTTCATAACTGTACGATGAAAAATCACTAAGTCATAATCTTGTGGCCGCACAAATACATGATCACCGGGCCACCCGGGCGACTGAGGGGTTGTTTTACTCCTGCATCCAGCTGTACGCTAGTGTCTAATGTCCGCTATAACCTGCCGTGACCTGTGTTGTACTTAGTGTCGGTAATATCCAACTAGTGACCTTTTTTTAATATTTTTGGCAAAAATTATAACATGGTGTAAAAATTGTTGGATTCGATTCAGTTACTGATTCTGAACAAACAATATTCAGGTTTCGCATATACTAAAAATAATGCTATATACTAGTACTCATATTGTAGTATTGTTTACTATAAATTGATTATGTATATAAGTACCGTTGTAATTGGTGAGTCAATAATAAACAATTGCTTGCCAGTAAAGAAAAGTACCTAAAATAAAATAAGTTGGTGTTATTTTATTATTGTGACTAGCCTGTTGGTCTAGAGGTTAGTGGCCCTGACTGCTATGCCAGAGGTCGTGGGTTCGATTCCTACCCAGGACAAATGTTTGTGTGATAAGCACGATCATTTCTTCTGTGTCTGGGTGTATTTTATCTATAATATGTATTTATTTAAAAATACATAAGTATGTTTATCAGTTGTCTAGTACTCATAACACAAGCTCTGCTTAGCTTGAGACTAGATGGCGTTGTGTGTGATGGTTGTGGAATATTACATATTACATGACGAAGAAGATGTGAAGAGCAGTGGTGGCCGAGTGGTAAAGGCTCCGACTTACGAGTTGTAGGTTGTGGGTTCAAACCCAGCCAGGCGCATTACTTTGTGTAATTTATTTCATCTCCACTGCTCTTAAAACGGTGAAGGAAAACATCGTGAGGAAACCGGCATGTCCTAGAACCAAAAATTCGAAGATATGTGACCTCCACCAACCCGCACTGGGCCCGCGTGGTGGATTACGGCCCATTCCCTCTCCTAGAGAGGAGGCCTGCGTCCCAGTAGTGGGAACATTACAAGGCCGACTATGCTATGCTATATATTATTTCCCCGAACAGCTCTTACAAACGGAGCTCTGCTACTTTTTCCTGGTCTGTCCAATTTTTATTGGTCACACGTCCCGAGTTTATTGAACTGAATAATTTGAATAAATACTTCTGGAGATTGTTCCGTCAAACAAAAGACTCCTAATTAGTATTCACTCTGTCATTGTACTAACTAAAATATAATAAAATATACACAAAGTGATTAAGGTAAACATAAAAAAAAATATGATGAAGACCTCCAAAGTTTATCATGATCATATTATGACCATAAACAGATGAAAATCTCTTCCTTATGGACAAGAGGAACATGGTGGTGTCATTACATTACGTTGAACATCAGTCATTGTCGTACATTGACCGGAATAGCGGTGATTAGCTACTTCTCAGTCCTCTTGTGTACAAAAACTGCGGTCATAATAATAATAAAAACGTTTCATTCGGAACTTGCCATATAATATAATATATATTAATATAATAATAATATAATAAATTCCACAACTATCACACAACGCCGTCTAGTCCCAAGCTAAGCAGAGCTTGTGTTATGGGTACTAGACAACTGATAAACATACTTGTATATTTCTAAATACATACATATATAGATAAATTACACCCAAACACAGAACAAATGATCGTGCTCATCACACAAACATTTGTCCTGGGTGGGAATCGAACCCACGACCTCCGGCATAGCAGTCAGGGCCACTAACTACTAGACCAACAGGCCAGTCAATATAGTGTTAGTAACAATTTAAACTTAGAACTAGTGTTAGTAACATAAAGAACAAATAGATACTTATTCTAGCTGGGTGAGACGCACCGAACCCGGAGAATGTCTATTTGACCGCGTGCAGTCGTATCCACCGGCCCAAGATCGGAGAGTCCCACTTGTCAGCCAGCGTTTTGAGAATGGTGTTGGGGCTGGCGCGTACTTGGCATAGCAAAGAGACACATCTTTTCGCATAATGCACGAGAAATTATCGACGTTTGCGTCTCTACAATAAAGCGGCAGCCCCAGCAACACCCGGAACGTGTTGTTATATTGGACACGCAGGTCACTGTATGCCTTCTTGAAAAGCGTTACCTTATACAAAGGGTCATTTCGGATCACAGACTTTTGAACAGAACACCTCCAACGAGGTTCAAGATCTTGGCTAAAATCCTCTTTCAAACACTTGATATTTTTTTTTATACCAGCAGTTGAGGCGTATATTTCAAATAACTTAGATATATATGTCTGTCCAATCGGTTCTTGAAACAGATTGGCTAATCATCATCGCCACACAAAACCCAAGCGAACGCCGGCGTTCGCACGTGTTTTCGCGCCATTTTGGTTAAACGCTAGCGTCCGCATAGATTATAAAATATTGAGCGTTTTATTTATAGAGTATTTATCCAAGTACATAATTAAGAAGTTCTTCATAAAGTAATCTAGTAAATATCGAAAATAATCAAACCTTTCCGTTATTCCCTATATACCTATAGATATCCATAGGCCCTTTTCCCAATTTATTTTATGCTAGTGCAACGTAGAGTAGATACGTGTCTACTCTATTAGTAGTCACCTCAGCAGTGACTCAGGACACATCATCCTTCACACAGTCTAACCGTCGACTCAATAAACATACTATAATTTATACATGCATACTCAAAAGATCAAAACTTTCCTCACGATATTTATCAATGCTTTGCTCTCAAATAATTATTTAACTAGCTTATAATAGCTTCTACAGCTTCACCCCCGTAAAAGTAAAAAAATATCACAGGGCATAGTCTTCCCGTGTGTTAATTTCGTAGAGTACCAAACATACACAAACGCATATAGAACTATTCGCCTTTATAATAATAATAGGATAGTGTGGTTATACGGAAGAAAAATCTTTTTACAAAAAAAAAAAAAAAACCGGCTATACTAAAAACACACTCAAAGGATCAAAATAACTTTAATTTCGGAGTCAGTGTTTCTCAGTATTGTTTGTTTCTTATTTATCACCGACTTCCGAAATTAAAGTTATTTTAATCCTTTTAGTGTTTTTTTTTTAAATAAAATTGGTTATTTTTTTTTTGAATTAAATATTTTATTTCACACTTTTTAGTTGCGACACACTTATAAACAAAGTTCATATTTCTCACAACAATTCCAATTAACCCAAACACTGCTAAATTACATTGTTTTATTATGAAGTTCATGTGTCTACCCGTCCGTCAGGAATCTTGATTTGGTGTCCACAAGAGTGCAGCCACGGGAACAAGCTAGTTACTTTCTCCTTTAACTAAAACACAAATCTATACCTGGTACAAACATAAACCTAAAATCATAATTTAAAACCGTAAGTTAAACCCCGCGTAGAAATTAATCTTAACTTGGTTTCGATCAAAGTCCTTGATTGAATGTAATGTATATTTAACTTAATTCCGGCTCGGATTTAGACAAACTTAATCAAGGAAAAGTTATACTTTGGAAATCTGTATAGACTAGTAATTGTTTCGTTGTTTCACTTTCTGAGTTTAGACAACACAGTACGTACCTATTGAAACATAAGCTTGAATAATTAGAACTACATTAGGTCGACGCACACGTGGACTACGCCTTATTTGTACGTAGAACGATGTCGCGTGGCGTGGATCTAATGTAGCTCTACAAGTCTAGTTGCCATATAAAATGTATGGTGACCGACGCGCCCAGATCGGCGTACGTGACACATGTGGGCGCAGTGTAGTTCTAGCTTTAATTCTGTAAAATTATTAACTGACATGATTCATTCATTTGATTAGCTTCATTTTCATCATCATCATCATCATTTCAGCCGAAAGACGTCCACTGTTGGACATAGGCCTCCCCCAAGCGACGCCACAACGACCGATCCTGTGCGTCTCGCATTCACCGCACTCCCGCGACTCAATGCATTTATGACCGCGGCTTCATTTTATTAGGGCTTTTTTTATTAGGAATCACTATGTATTTAAGAATTTAAGTTTTTTTGTCATCATCATCATAATTTCAGACAAAACATGTCCACTACTGGACATAAGTTTCCTCCAAGTGTCACCATGACAACTGGTTCTGTGCGTCTCGCATCTATCGGATCTCCGCGACCCTCACCCGGTCATCGGTCCACCTTGTTGTACTCCTCTATGGCGTAAATTAAAGACGAACGAAGGCTGCTCTCTAAACCTGTAATATTTTTTAGGTTAGTTAATTTTTTTTTAAAAACCCCCGACGCTAAAAAACTATTAAAAAGTAAAAAATAAGTTAGTAAATTACTCTTTCAGCCGTTTTCACTTCATTAAAAAAACTATACATATTTTAAAGATCAGCGTCGCTGAGTCAGGGGACCTGCAATTTTCTTTAGAACCATCTCGATTACGTGACCTATCAAAAATAAAAACCGCATCAAAATCGGTCCATTCGTTTAAGAGCTACGATGCCACGAACAGACACAGATACACAGACACGTCAAACTTATAACATCCATCTTTTCCGTTACTAAGTTAAATATGGAGTCTCCTGTCTGTTCTTCTTTATAAGAATCTGTTGGCGATTTTACAAGATTCCCATAAGGAAATAGGGATTTCTTCATATCCCTAGCCTTTTTACAATTAACTTGGGTTCGGCTACCTGTCTAACTGGATGCGGCTGCATACCCGAGTTTTATATAGAGCGACTGCCTAAGACCTCCACAACCTAGTTACTAGGCAACACGATACTCCTTGGATAGACTGATGATCAGCCTTTCCTTTTAAGTACCGAATGGAAAAACTGGCAAAGATCTACGAATGATAAACGGGACCAACAGCTTTGAGTGCTTTCCAAGGTACGGTGTCAGTAGTATCCTAGATAAACATAGAAAAGCACATATGAATTAAAAAAATCGCATAAGTACGTACCCGGTTTCAAACCCGCAACCTATGTATGAAAAGTGGGTGTCTTAACCACTGAGCGATCATGGCACTTAGATTCATTATTTTTTCTACTGTAAAAAAGTAAAACATGCCTTTTAAGGTGCCGGGTATTCTTTAGTATAGCCACTTATTTTATTTCTTGAAAGTTTTCGACCGATGTTTCGATATCCCCCACAAAGGACTAAAATGGAACTCCAGTACTCATTCTCATCCAAAATTCAGTTCAAATTTAAAAACCAATAAGGTCGAAGGTCCTGCACAGCTTACGTAAAACAACAGCTCACGAGCTGCGATGCATAACAAGCAGTAATTAATCGCCACGTGCGCTATATCGAGCGCGACGAATGCGCAGGCGACGAGCAGATACGACACACGGTTGCAAGGTGGAAAACGTGACGCGTTTGGTGCCAACGACGCGGTCAATAATGGACATAAAAGCTGTAGCTTTGATAAAAACCAGTATAAGATTAGATTTTGCATGATTAGAATCGCACCTTGCACCTACACAGAGTTTTTGCATTATCATTCACTTACGACCTGATGATGATCAACCAACAGAAACCAAACACAGTAACCCTGTTGCAACGGTATATTTTCGCCGAAAGATAATTTTTCTAAGTCCCTAATAATCCTACTGTCATGTTAAGCACTCTTCACTAAATGAAAAGCTTTTGGATGAATAATAACAATGAAGAAGAAAACTTTATCAATGCCAATTATGGAGAACGATTACGAGTGCTCTTTATTAGGTTTGCTTTGGATCAAACCACCAATCTATTTTACGACAAAGCCGCTGAAGCAAAACTTATCTGCGATAAAAAATTTGATCCCTTCAAAAGATTTGCAGGACTAAATGACAGGAGAATTATTAGACACAAATGGTTAAACTTCCTCTCATAGAGAAGACTGCCTCCTCTCCACCGACCTACTCTAGGGCTCGTCCTCGCGTCAGTGTCACCCAATTGGATCGGAACAGAGCGCCCGCGCCGAAACCTGTTGTTTGACCGTATCACTGATATTATGTAAATAATATCGAGGTTCGGCGCCTAATTAGCGTACGATATACGTGGATGCTGGGAGCAATTAAATAAATTAGGTTTAAAATACTAGTCATGTGAAGAGGAGGGATGAGACGCATGTTACTAAAAGAGTTATGAATTTACATGTGGATGGATGGAGAGGGCGAGGCAGACCAAAGAAAAGATGGATGGATTGTGTGAAGAGTGATATGAAAGAAAAGGAAGTTAGTGATAGCATGACGAGTGACAGGGCAGAGTGGAAGAAAAAAACGTGTTGCACCGACCCCAAATAACACGGGACAAGGGCAGGAAGATAATGATGATGAAAATACTAAGTGACGATTCGGTCAATATCGCTGGCGATATGTTGAGTTGAGGTAGGTACTAAATTCGATTCTTGTGTTGGACAAGAAAAATGATAGTATCTGGTACGTCTATACAGTCTGATGTATGGAATATATTATCATCTTCCTGCCCTTGCCCCATATTATTTGGCGTCGGTCAGCGCAACACGTTTATTTCTTCCATTCTGTCCTATCACCCGTTACGCTATCACTAACTACCTTCTCTTTCATATTACTCCTCACACAATCCATCCCTCTTTTCTTTAGCATCCCTGTCCCTCTCCATTCGTCCACATGTACCTATACTCATAATTCTAGTTTACGTTTTTTAACAATAACTTCAACGCCGCCGGCCCAAGCTATATGAGTTATACGTTGATTTAAAGTTCATACTCTCTATCGCACATATTTTGTTACTAACGAAACAAATAATGTCTAGAAGCTCTGGGATCTTGCTCTATCTGCTGCTTGCTCTAGCTGTCATCATATTTCACTCTAATATTAAAAAGGTGCAAATCTATCTGACGATGTGAGTGTGTGTATATTTTTTACTTCTTTACGCTCGAACGGCTGAACGGATTTGGATGGCACACGGGTAGACCATGTCCCAAAATACACGCACATAGGTTACTTTTTAACTCAGGAGTATGTTTAATTGAGATTAGACTATTTTCACGCGGGCGAAGCCGCTGGCGGCAGCTAGAGCATTACAAACAGAGGTCGGAATTAGGTAGAGTTATTCATGTAGGTACTTGCATCGAAATTTTGTTATTAATATGGATCTTTCCGGAATTTCTTCGGGAACTTGTCTTTTTCTGTGTGGCCAACAATATTACAAATAAGTAATAATAAAAACCTCAAAGATGCTAAGACAAATCCAGTCAATGAATAAAATTTTATTTACTTTATAAATATTGTGATTGGAAACAAGCTTCCTAAACCCGTTCACATTATCACCAATTATTTTCACAAACTTTCATACTTCAATTTATAATTCGATCATTCCATTACATTTAAAGCAATCAATTCGCATGTAGATTTTGTTTCTAATCAAGAGAGACATTCACTCGTTAGTCAGCAAATAAAGTTAATGTGTTTGAATTAAAATAATATTGCTATTAATCTTAAAGGTAAAAGTGGAGCAATCAATGATTCATACTTGTATATAATTTCATTTATTGAAGACTAGCTGACTCGGTGAACTTCGTACCGCCTAATATTAAGGATAACGCCATCTACTGGCATTACCAGAACCAGCATAATTCATTTTAAAAATGACATTTCAATTACAGATGGGGTTATATTCGGATTTTTTTCGTATGTTTTTCCATATTTTGTTTTATATATTACTAGTTTTTGCCCGCGGCTTCGCTCCCGTCTATATTCTACTACTCTACCCTACTCTACCCAACTCTACCCTACTCTACCCGACTCTACCCTACTCTACCCTACTCTACCCTACTCTACCCTACTCTACCCTACTCTACCCTACTCTACCCTAATCTACCCTACTCGATAAAATGTATCCTATGTCCGTCCGTCGGTTCTCAGCTACCTCCCCACCAATTTTCAGCAAAATCGGTTGAGCAGTTCTTGAGTTATAAATAGTGTAACTAACACGACTTTCTTTTATATATATAGATCATACACTGTTTAAACCTTTCCTGGACTATCACGAATATTTTACGACCAAAATTAGCCAAATCGGTCCAGCCGTTCTCGAGTTTTCGCGAGACTAACGAGCAGCTATTCATTTACATATTTTTAGAAATCTTTAAAATCAGCAAATCAAATTGATTAGTTCACAACCCAAACTTAAAGAGAATATAAATTTATGAAAGGTTCCACTAAATCTTTACATTATATTATGTCATATGAACAAAAATCCTTTGTAATGACAGAGACAATCAAAATGCCACTTGGTAGATTTGGACTCAGTGGAAAGGCGTGCGAAGAGGCTAATTAGGGATTCAGATTTGGTTAAGTCCAATTTACAAAGCCTCGAGCATAGGCGTTGGGCCTATCGGTATTTTACAGGATGCATTTTAGAGAGTGTGCACGGGAATTGCATGACTTGATCTCACCATCTCCTTTCTACCATCGGACAACCTGACGTACGGCGAGTATGCACCCTTACGTTGTTGAAACTTCAACGTTCCGGACTGAGCATTTCGCTTCGTCGTTTATACCGCGTACATCGAAGGACTCGAACAATTTGCCTGCTGCGGTCTTCCCGTCCAACTATAAGTTATGTGTCTTCAAGGCTAGTGTGAGTGCGCTTCACCATCAATGATTGCATTACTGTTTACCATCAGGTCGGATTGCAGTCAAGCACTGGTTTATATCAATAAAAAAAAAGACATCTACCCTGACCCTGAGCAAATGTCATTAATATAATTATTATACGGTATACCCCAAGGTGCAAACAGTCCTAGGGTGCGATGCAATGCAATCCATCCAGGGAATTTGTTAAAACCTAACAGTAGAGGCAATGGGGCGAGGCGTAATGTAATGCCTTTATAAAAAAAAACATTAAAATTAATGATGTTACAAAAACTTGTAATATACTAACTGCTACTTGTCTTGCCGTTTGGGTGTGTGAGTTTAAACGTTTGTAAATAATCTCAGAAACAAGATCGTAGCTAAAATTGAACCCACTACACTTAACAGAGAGCCAGTCACAAAACCGTGCTGCAAAATCCATATATTATGTCGAAAATGCACATTAATCTACTTACATAAAACCCACATCAAGTTCAGCCGGTGCATAAGTTAAGCTTGGTTCATGCGTCGCGTTGATACCGCCATCCAGCAGCTTAACGCGCTTTAGCCTCAAAGTAATTAGGTCGCACCTGCTTACCATATTACTACTAACACTGATTATGTTTAGCGCAAAGCTGCGATAAAGCGCTGTTTAGCCAAAGGTCAACAACGATCAATATTGTGGACAAAGTCGTCAGGGGCGCACAACTTTCCAACATTCATATCAATTAGTCGTGTCAGCGGGTTTTTAAATTAATTGTGTACCTACAGTGCTTTATAATGATGCTATTAAGACTAGGTTTTCTTTTACAAATTAATGCATAATAAAAACATCAGTCATTTGCTACATTACCACATTGTTTGGCTTTTCTAGTTAGATAAGGCGTACGGCGAGTATCCACCATTACGTTGTTGAAACCTCTACGGTCCAAACTAAGCGTGCCTCTTCATTTGAAGGCCTGGAACGATTTGCCTGCTGCGGTCTTCCCATCCAATTATAATTTGGGTGTCTTCAAGGCTAGAGTGAATAGGCTCTTAATAAACTATTGCGTCTCATCTACAACGATTGCATCACTGCTTACCATCAGGTGGGATCGAAGTCAAGTCGGCCATCGCCAACCCGTCTGCCAAGCGTGGCGATTATGGCAAACCCCAATATGAAAATCCGTTTATATCAAATGAAAAAAATATATATAGTTGCTCACAATAAGCCTCATCTGAAAACTTAAAAAATCGAGAATTAAGAATCAAAGTATTTATTTCAAATAAACCATTTACAGGCACTTTTGAATTGTCAAGAAGTCAGTTAGAAAAATAATGCTAATTGCAAATTCCAAAGCATAGATCTCTATGGAGACGAATATGCAAGAAGACTGTTAAGTCACCCAAAGACAGAGAAGGCTATGCCTGGACTTTCCTTGCATGGTCAAATCAGCAATGGAGATATTAGCAGGAGAACCAAATTTACCGACATAGCCCGCAGAATCGCCAAACTTAAGTGGCTCTGGGCAGGGCACATTGCATACAGAACGTATATGGTTGATGGGACCGAAAGGTTCTGGAGTGGCGACCGTGTAGCGGAAAACGCCGCATTGGAAATCCTCTCACAAGGAGAACTGATGACCTGGTGAGGGTAGCGCGTATCCGACGGTTGCCAGACGCTAAAGACCAGTTATAGTGACGACACTTGTAGGAGTCCTAAATCCAGCAGTGGATGTTATTCGGCTGAAATGATTGTAAAGATGTCTAGTCAGATTTTTGTGCTCCTGTTAAAAATATTGAGTTTTCTATTAGGAATTTCTCAGTAGCAGCCCAGAGTTTGTGGCAATAGCCTTGTCTAATATTACATGGGACATAAACATAAATGGTGAAATGTGGGTCCACTATTATAGGCACTTAAGCCCTTCGGGAAAAACAGGTGTCGTTATTTCTGTAAATGTGTCGAAAAATGCATAGCCATATTAATAATACCGAATTACTTACATGTAACATACCTAATTACCTTGCTTATAATATGTTTAGGCATATTTGTAACAATTGATTCAAAAATCCAAAGCAATATTCATTTATTTACACGATCATATCAAAAACACTAATTGCAACTCGCTGTCGACTGGAAGTGTGCCCAAAAGGCTGGCAGCATTGCCACGTTGTATGGCAATGCTTAATCTCTGACCGAGGTAAAAGCCAGCCCTTGGGTCACGCGAAGTGTCAACTAAGCGTTTGGATAGTGCACGACCCAAGAGTTTCAACCGCAAATGGCTCAAAAATATAACCACCGACGAGGTTGTTATATTTCCACCACTTGAGGTTCTCCGCAGCCGCAGCGGCAGCACCAGCACAGTACGATGAGCTAGGAAAATAGGATGGCGCAAGAGTGTCGACACAGGTAGCGTCCCACACTAAAGGTCTACCCATCTTCCACGGAAATTAATACATACCGTCCGGTCTCTTACCATCGTCGCGTGCCAGATGTTAGGATTAGGTTTTTCTGGACTACTTTGCAAAGCGGCTCATCCCACCGTCTCTAGGAAGTTAGATTGTCGGGCGGATTTGTATTCGGGCAAGCGAGTCTCCAGGCATCTATAACCTCGATGAAGCACGGGACATTGAAATCAATCAGTGAAGGAGATAGGATATTTCTGATTAATTTCTCAGTGCCGAGAACCAAGGATATAAAAGCTGGTAAACTAACATTAGTTACAATTAATTCAAAAATCCAATACAACGCAAGCAACCTCTATCAAAATAAAAACCTGATTGGCTCGCGAGGTTGTCGACATATGGAATGTGAACTTGGCGATCATTGTACTAACAGTCATGTCAGCCAATTTTTTAATAGCCACAAGCCTCGCCCAACACCTCAGAAAGCTTTCGTTATGCAGCTGGATCGAGGACTTAATTCAGAATGCGGTACCTTTGGACTGAGTAGCTTGGACCCTATTCCCAATACCGGAGAGATACTATTTATTAATCTTTTATTTAAATAAATATGTACATCTAATATATGAAAATCTCGCGTCACAGTGTTTGCTAACGAACTCCTCCGAAGCGGCTTGACCGATTTTTTTTAATGAGTTTTTTGTTTATATTTGGTAGATCTGAGAATAGGTCGTAGACATTGTTTACCATCCTACCCCCACCCCCACCCTTTCCACGGGTAGTGTGAAAGCGAAACCCGTAGCCCCGGGACGAAGGCAAAGATGGAACAAGAGTGGGTTTTTATTCAGTAAAAGTCTGACACTATCTCGCGCTCCGCCCAAGAGCGGGATTTGTCATAAGATGATTTTCCCACCAAATAAAAAAAAACCCCACACATTTTTTATATATTAGCGTTTTATTATTATCCGACAACTAAGGCCCATATAAAAAGGAAAATACAAAAAAATAACTGATGCATATTGAAAAATCATAACTTCAGAACTAACAACTGCGTAGGGTCGGTATTGTGCTAAGTGTAAAAATATGACAATGTCGCGTAGTCTTCCGCGGAAACGCCGATGATACCCGACACCCGTCAGACAAAATTCCTGCTTCATAAAACAATGATTTCATATTTATCATAGTATTTATTAGTTTATTATATCAGCATATATACGTATTTTATTATTATAAGACACTCAATTTAACGATACTAAATTCTATTTCAAATATCTGTTATTTATTTATTGTGTACATCTACCAGTGGATCTGACGCAGAATGTCCCATTCGCAAAAAGTCCCACTGGCGCAGAACGTCCCATTCGCAGAACGTCCTATACTCAAAACGTCCCATTCGCAGAACGTCCCAGTCGCAAAACGTCATATTCGCAGAACGTCCCATTCGCAAAACGTCCCATTCGCAGAAAGTCCCATTCGCACAATGCCTTGTGGCATTGAGCCCGCCTATGTACCACTACTGTACATGAAGTTTAAATAAATAAATAAAAGTCTCACGATACGCATTGACAGCACACACATAAAACTAATAAATCTAGTTTTCTAAATGCTAAATCAATACACATGAAAGTATTTCCTCAAATCCTACACCAGCAGGTAATTTATCAGTTTCTAACTTGATAAATCGTTTCCGTTATCATCGAGATGGTCACGGATAATTCGATACGTGTGGACAAACTGGACATTTATTACAGATGAAAGATAAATGTGTTTAATTTGGGTACATTCTGGTTCCGTCATCAAGACTGGTCGGGGTTTTAAATAATGAGGTGTTCCGGTTTAAGATTCTAGAAAAAAATATATTTATTGAGATTGATTTGATTAAAGAGATGTGTTAAATGTACAAGTCTTTTCATTATTATTTTTTGATTTCTATAGGACTGTCATCATCATCATCGTGATCATCATTTCAGCCGAAAGACGTCCACTTTTAGACATAGGCCTCTTCCAATTGTTGCCACAATGAACGGTCTCGTGCGCCTCGCATCCATCGGATTCCTGCAACCCTTACCAGCTCATCTGTCCACCATCGGTCTATAAGACTGTACTGAACTTAATGTATTAGTGAGACATGGGCGGATTTAATACTATAAGGCATTATCTACCGATTGAGAGCAGTGGTGGCCGAGTGGTAACGGCCCCGACTTACGAGTTGTAGGTCGCGGGTTCAAACCCAACCAGGCGCATTACTTTGTATAATTTATTTCATCACCACCACTCATCAACGCTCCTCAAAACGGTGAAGGTAAACATCGTGAGGAAACCGTCATGTCCTAGAACCAAAAATTCGAAGACATGTGACATCTACCAAACCGCACTGGGCCCACGTAGTGGATTACGGCCCGTTCCCTCTCCTACAGAGGAGGCCTGAGTCCCAACATTGGGAACATCATAAGGCCGACTATGCTATTATCTACCAGATCACCTTTGGGTTTAATAGGCTAAACTGTGGTTGGTGTGCACCATAAATAAATAATATTTGAAGTTACATTAAGTATTGATTAGGTAATTATAATAATAAAATACGTATATATGCCAAAATAAAAAACTAAAAATCCTACGATAAAAATCAAACATAATAATTAAAGAGAATTAAAAATATGACGGAGATCAAGCTAAGTTTCAGAGGACTTAAAATTTTTCATTTCTAAGAGCTTTATTGTCCTCTTTCTTTAATAAATGATTCGATATTATGATAACAAAAGATTGTCAGTCCACTAATAAGCGTCGCAAATAATATCTTAATTATACCTCCTTTCGTAGATCAAGTCGCTATACTTATGCACCAGATCACGCAGGCGCAGACCTTTGTCTATAGGATTAATCCACCTACCTACAGCCAATGACTGAGCTCCGCTGGGGCCCGCTTGTGCTTAATGAAGTCCAACTCTTTTGCGTGTGACGTGTGCTTTGGGAATACCACCACTATTAGGCCCTACTATTGGTTGAACTCGATTTTGTGCGGATTTTGAAACACCACTCAATGTAATCACGTGTCTTAAAAAAAATCTGGTATTCAGCTGCAGCCAGTTATAATGGAAATGGGGGATCCATTTCCATTATAACCATAATTCAGAAACGGCCAGGTAGGTAGATAGACATTCAGGAGAATTCAAACATTTTTATGTAATACATGCTCTTATATTAATAGCAATAATAACACTTGCATGCAGTATAAAGTATTTTTTAAGAGGAAAATATACACAGTGTGTTTTCTAACCGACCCCGGTTAGAAAAAAAAATAATTGAAAAACGCAGACGCAAAATTCCAAAGTCCAGAGTCATGTACTGCGCACGTTTCGTACGATGTTTCTCATATATATTAAAATATCGTCGTTCATACCGCGTACATCGAAGGACTGGAACAATCTGCCTGCTGCGGTCTTTCCGTCCAACTATAATATAGGTGTCTTCAAGGCTAGAGTGAATAGGCTCTTAATAAACTAGTGCGCCTGACTATCAATGATTGCATCTCCGCTTACCATCAGGTGGGATCGCAGTCAAGCACTGGTTTATAACAATTAAAAAAAAAAAAAAAAATCGTCTTCATCATCATCATTTAAGCCGAAAGACGTCCACTGTTGGACATAAGCCTCCCCAAGTGTCCCCATAACGAACGGTCCTGTGCGTCTCGCTTCCATCGGATTCCCGCGACCCTCACCATGTCATCAATCCACCTTGTGGGAGGCCTTCCGACGCTGCGTCTTCCGGTACGTGGTCGCCACTCCAGAACTTTTCGTCTCCATCGACCATCTGTTCTGCAAGCAATGTGCCCTGCCCACTGCCATATATTAAGTAGGGGCGCTTAAGTTAATCTGGATTGATTAAGTACAATACTTTACGAATCTAAAATGTACCAGTTTGAAACAATGTCTTCCATATCTTCTAACGTGTTGCAGTTCATCTCAGCAACATTAGATATTTTAGCTATCTGCATAGCTTTTTTCCTACGTTAGAAGATATGGAAGATATCCAAGCCAAATTACCATTAGTTGATATTTCAAAGTTTTCTGTATATTTAACTTACCATAAACTATGAGATAATATAATCATAATAGGCAGAGGTTATCATTTCACACCCAGAAGAAATAAAGGTTCCTAATGCTGATTATTTAATTAAGCCCAGCATTAGACATAATTAAGAATTTAATGCAGTATCCTAACTGCTGTGATGCACAATTCCTGTACGACTTTAAAGAAAAACACGCTTTTAATTAGCAACGGAAGCAAATAGTAGCACCCTGATATCGCAATGAACAAGATTATCTTCCCTTTGTGCGGCGATCGACAACCCCTGCTTGTACTCACTAATTACTTCCCAGCGTTGCCAACTCCATATTGGAAAAAGTTCAGATTTAAACCTCTTTTAGTTCAGAATCACTAGCGATCCCCACATCTATGGAGCAAATAGAGGATTATGTTTTAGGTTTCATCTTCTTTGAGCGATTAGTGCGTCTCGTCTGTGGTGGATTTGGTTACAAATTACACAGAGATTATGAGTAACGTATAATTGAGTTCGTTCAACTTTGTTAAAACGATTTAATTATAAATGTAAAGCCTGAATTTAAAAACGAACTCATTACTCATGTTGTTTTATTATAATAGATAGGTACTTAATTTAATCATTTGTTTAATTATTAGACAACATCATTAATTCAATGGTTAGTTCAAGTCCTAAATCACCTTATCTTAACAATATAGCGCAAGTCAAAGTATAAATTAATTCTCATAAAACTTTACTGACTTTCTAAGTGCGTTGACAGATGGCGCCAGCAGCACCATGTTGTCTGCGTAATTCAAATTGTTGACAAAGGTACCATCGATGGAACTGTCGACCTGCATGCTACTAAGATTACTTATCACAAATTAAGTACAAATTCAGTTGGTCAATATAAAAGGCCTTGGAAACCACGGGTTCCCGGGATACTTGATTTCGAAACTTGATGATTTGATCAACCCGAGAATCTTTAATTCAGGATGAATAGATTACTTCTAGGTAAGCGCGTTCCATCGACGACCGCATCGTTGCTTTCCATCAGGTGAGATAGCGGTCAAGCGCGAACCTATCAATAATTAAAAATAAATGATTTTTATTATATCGAACACGGTGTGTCGATAATTCAGTTGTAATGATGTTTTATTCCATCGATGCTTTATTGGTCCGATGTAACGTTGGTGTGAAAATTCCGGTTGTGAAAAATCCCAGAATGATTGCTCATTAGACTGGTGATATATTAATTTGATAGTATTTCGCACATCATTATCGTCACACTGTGTTCGATATAATAAAAATCGAATAATCAAGTTTCGAAATCAAGTGCGGAACCTGCAAACCACATGCCCAGCTGATGCCACAAACTTTATCTGTCAAACCTAGGACCTGATTTTGAATCAAGCACAGGATGCAACAAAAGTTCTGTGGTATAATTAATTACAATAATGAAAATCTACACAAAAATGAATAACGGCTTCTTCAAAAATACACTCACACACCCTACACCGTATGAACGCTTTCATTCGCTTCATAATCCTTCCAAATGACAGTATGTCCCGACTCCCGCTTACAATATACCTATTAATACTACTGGTACAGTACCGGTATTGATTGACAGGTTGATCGCGTCATTACCAGTATGTGACAGAGGTTATTAACAGCTTCTCTTCTTGAAACGAACGGAGAGTTATTGCAGGACAGAATGATGTATTGTGATCGGTAAATTAAAAATCAAAGTTGACAACTTCCCGCAGTTTATTCAGCTGAATCTCTATGGAATGAAATTACATCAACTTGCTTAGTCCAAAAATAGACTAGGTAGATTAGGTAGTTAGGCTTTCAACAAAGTTCAGATGTTTTAATGTAGGTAATAAATACCCTAATATTGAAAGGAGTAAATAACACTTGCATATAGAGTACAGCATTTTTTAAGAAGAAGAAAATACACCCGTTTTTTTAATTAGTACAACAAAAATGGGGCTCCATCCGTATCCGTTACTGATCATATTTTTGTAGTCAGAAGTAAAAAAAAAAGAAATCTAAAAATTGTCCTCGGAGTTTTGTCATAATTGGTAAATTCATAATAGAATCAATCATTCATAACAATTGCTATTAGGAAATACTACGCGCAGTGTTTTGCCATTTTGAGCGTCCTTTATTCATTCATAATCAATAGCTTGTACCTACAATATTTTCATAAATTGAGTGACATTTGAGATATAAACAAACGATAATAACTTTACTGTTTATAAATATTATTTATTGAGACTTTACTTATATAACAAGACCTTTTCTAATAAGCTATTTAAGGGTTTGTACTAATTAAAAATTAATGGTGTATATCATGTGCAGGTGCTCATATAGATAAAGCAAGAGCACTTAGGTTGCTTTATTAGTTTAAAATATCCTGTACATTGTAGATTAACACGATTTTTAAACAATGACTTCTTCAAGTAATTAAGGTTACTCAGATAGCGAGTGAACGTAGAAAATGATAAATGTTTTGTTTGAAGCTAAGATTGACAAAACAATATAACCAGTCGGTTGTCCTTTAAAGTGAAAGCACGAGAACACTTTCGCAAGAAGTTGGCAGATTCATCACACTCTTGATTTGTTGTATTCATTTTTCTCTCAATATCATTTTTATTTGTATGTATGTATCTAAGTATATATTTATTATTGTTCTTATTTCCTCTCTGTCAGTCTTCTTTTAAACTGCACCTTCCATTTTATATCTCTGCACCACCCTAAGGTCGACTGGTAGAAAATGCCTAAGGCATTAAGTCCGCCTTTGTACAATGTTTCATTAGTGCATAAAGTTTTAAATAAATAAATAAATAAAACCAATTTTTTTAGAAACTTCTTTCATTTAGTCTTTTCCTAATTCCTTCACGGACCCAAACGTTTAACCGTTACATTGTTCTATTTCCGAATAATGTTTAACACAAAAGGGTACTTTTGTCATCGGATTTATTGTAATTTTGATTATTCTATTTCTTTTTTTTGTTTTGTGTATTCTAAATGTATTTCGTTACCTACTTTTGTCTCTTTCAGATGGTGACAAAACTAACTCTGCTGCTTATACTAGCTCAGCTGGACCGAGTGCTCAACACACCGCTGCGGCAGTTCAGAGAACTGAAACCTGGCCAAGAGATACCGATGCTACTTCCGCAGCACCACGCTACCCTACCCATACCCCACGTCGTCATCCACACGCCGACAAGAGAGAAGAAGAGCCCCAACATCATCTCGATACCGATACAACAGATCCTTGTACCAAAATTCCATATAATACCACTACATCACGGCCCACCACAGTCGAACAGCCACCATAGCTCCATTCACACCGACGTCAAACATATAATCACACATAATAATGAAAAAATACCGATAATTTCCCAAACTATATCCCACAGTTCTTCAAATATCACTCACCCAACATCAGCATCGGTAATACCGATATTAATACCGATACATCACAACTTAGTACCGGTACAGGACTTGTCGGTAATACCGTTACAGAAGAACGTCCACAAGTTGGACCAGAAACTGGAACATTACACGGTCATGGAGAAGAAGGATGACAATGATAATGAAGAAGTGAATAGGTTCAGGACTTTCTACGGTGGCTACGGGACAGGGCTGTTTTTTGGAGGTCAGGGCGCGGGACATGGGTTCCATATATTTGGGTAGCAGATTTGTGAGGAGTAGCATTATTTATTGTTTAATAAATTATTTATTATAAGTTTTGTTATTTATTTTCCTTTATTTTTTTATTTGATTGCTTTGATTCTTGAATATTATCTATCGCCTTATCCCGTCCATATCAAAAGAGACAGCTGAAAGATCACAAATGGTTACAAATGGTGGAGGCGTCGCTACACTATTTGTAAAGACTGTAGTTCTGGCTTGAGGTACAGGCTACTGGGATCTGGTATTTATGAAGATAAACTCGGGGCATAATATTTTAATATTTCATATTTACGGCACTACTGTGCATATTTACTGCTTACCTACTTAAAACAATAAAATCAAGCAAAACAAAATTGAAAAAAGCATTTGACCGTCCAACTATAATTTAGGTGTCTTCAAGGCTAGAGTGAATAGGCTCTTAATAAACTAGTGCGCCTGACCATCAATGACCATCAGGTGGGATCGCAGTCAAGCACTGGTTTATACTTTATACCAATTAAAAAAAAAATTGAACCCACCTATATTACGTATGCTACGCATTATGACATCTAGACTCTTGAAATTGCACGAAAACACACGATTTTCTTAGTACTCCTGTGACAGCATTGTGTATGCCAAGTACATCTTCCTGCCAAAAATCTCATCCAAGTCATCTATTTTCAAGTAAATGCAATAGTCCAGATGTCATAATGCATAGCATACATGAGCTCAGTTTGTCTTTAGCTCTATTTTCCAAACTTGCATAGCCATTTAAAGTATATCAGAGGACACATTGTTGTTACGTTACTACGATCGAAACGTTTATCGCATTTGGCTCTCTGATTGGTTAAGAGTTTGGAGCGGGCCAATCGGAGCGTCGAACATCATAAACGTCTCGATCGCTTTAACGTAAAACAAATTCGCTCTAGGCACTCTGTCTAATCAGCCCGCATGTTAACAAGGTACGTTTCTCGATATCATAATATTGAATCTGTAAATATTTGTGATTGTATATCCAAGATAGATAATAGCGTTCTTGTGTCTTGCAACAGACGATTACAGGCTGATAGTGTAACTTTAGAACGAAAATATTGCTTTTCAGGCTTATTATGTTACTACAGATAATTAATGAAGTTGCTAAAGTACATTACGCCTGCACAATTTCTCTTAGCAACGCACGCTTACGCTTCGAAAAGAAAATCTCTAAAAATAAAGAGCAAGCTTAAAATCAGAACCTAATTCCTTGCCCCAGCTTGACATAGTTAGACGCACTTATAAAAATTCTTATTAAAACTTTTCTATCGGCAAACGAATAATTAAACACTCTTGCGCCCCTGAACAGTGAAGTCACATTAAACATTCCTGCGGGAACAAAGAAGAATTAAATTAGCCAACTCAAAAATGAAGAGTAACATTAAAAGGAACGTCCAATTTTTTTCAATTTTTCACCTGAATTCACGTGCACGGATGTGTAGTAATAAAATTATGACGTTCCAAATATTTGGCTCGCGAAAACACACGGGTGCACCGCAATGGTCCGCAGTGTACTTGTATCAACAACGTCACAGTGCACACTGGCACAAAAGACCAACTTTTATAGAACTGATTACTTGTACCTATCAACCAGGTTTCGGACTGGCCAAAGTCGCCTCTTCTTTCATGGGGTACTGTTTAAAATGTTATAATAAAATACCTCCCCAAATATTAGAGCTTATTGAAACGAAATTTAATTCTTTTATTAAACGCACACTATGCAGGCAAGCATATTATAAGTTGGAGGATTATATTCAAGAAAAAAAATGCTTGGCTCTATGCTGGTCCAGTTCCACTACCACTAGGGTGTACAAATTAATTAGCTTGAAAGTTTTTTTTTTTGTTTTTGAAATTTGAAAATATTATAAAATCAAAAAATCAAAATCAAAATAGCATTTATTCCAAATAAACCATTTACAGGCACTTTTGAAATGTCAAGAAGTCAGTCAGTCAGAAAAATAAAAATAAATGATGCTAATTGCACATTCCAAAGCGTAGATCTCTATGGAGAAGAATGTGCAAGAAACTCCATGGACACTCTTTTCAATCATATTTTGTAATTACAAATATCTCTGTTACATGTTTCTTGTCGCTATCATGTGAGAACAATGTAAATAAAAATAAAAACTAAATATAGATATTAAAATAGCAACTGGCAGCTAAGAGATGACCAGCCTCAACTGACAGCGCCCGTTCACGGACATGACGCTAATATTAGCACCACTCAGCTCAACCATTTTGAAGGGAACCGAATGATCCAACAACAATAAAATTGTATAATGTAGATTTTTTTTTCAGTTTGTAAATGTGAATACCATGAATCTATTTACGGTTTTTAGGTTATTATTGGACTTGTTTGACATAAATAAGCATAGCAGTTGAGAGTTTAATGCTCACTCAAATGTCTCACTGATGGAGGCGCGTGTGTTGGATCGACGTTCCCTTCAAAATGGTTGAGCTGAGTGGTGCTAATATTCGCGTCAAGTCCGTGAACGGGTGCTGACAGTTGAGACTGGTCATCTCTCAGCTGCCAGTTGCTATTTTATTATCTATATTTAGTTTTTATTTTTCCCTTATTTACATTGTTCTCACATGATAGTAGCGACAACAAACATGTAACCGAGATATTTGTAATACCTACATAACATGATTGAAGAGTGTCCATGGAGTTTCTTGCACATTCTTCTCCATAGAAATCTAAGCTTTGGAATGTGCAATTAGCATCACTTCTTTTTTCTGATTACCTGTCTTCTTGAAATTTCAAAAGTGCCTGTAAATGGTTTATTTGAAATGCTTTGAATCTTGAATCTATGTTATTGAGCCCAAACACAAAACTGCGATACAACATCTGCAACCTCGCACGACGCATCGTAAGAACTTGCGAATTGATTCGTATCGCACATTGTGGTCACCTGAAACTATTTTTTGCGGAACGAAATCGCATCGAGCCGTCGGCGTCGTATTACATCGCATCGCAATTTTGTGTGGGGGCTCATTCTTCTTCTTAACGTATCAATGGAAAAGAATAATGGACACATATCTATGAAAACTGGCTGGTAATGTATACTGTGATATCGAAAAGAAATCGTATGATTTGTTTTTTTATTAGCTAACGCTCTGGCTTGTAAAATATACTCTTAAAAATTTTGCTGTTCTAGAATAGGTTTCAAAATTTAATAAAAAAAGAAGTGTGTTGTTTTTTGAGTATTGACTTTTGTAATAAAATGATGTAGTATTGAAATTGAAGAAAAATGTAAAAAATCTTCCCTACAGAGTAGTGTTCTTCAAATAAAGTTCCCGAACCGAGGCCTACCGGAACTGAGCTGCGACAATACTAACCAGATGTACATCATGAATGGGCTATTTTTTTCCTTAATTTTCGTCTGAGCGACCTTAAGTCGAGAGAGAGATATTTGCACGTTAAGTATACTAAAATTCTTGAATTAAAATCGTATTTATTTTTTACCAGCATTCAAACTCAAACTCAAAATTAAAGGAGGGCCTACATGGGCACTTATAAAACGTCAGAAGCTAGCGCACGGTTCCAATTGCTCGTTTCCTATGGAGAATATCTAGCAAGAAATTCCATAGCAATTATTAAAAACAAAAAAAAAATACTACAATATTTCCATATTACAATAATAAAAGATATGAGAGGACAATGTAGACCGGTCAACTTTGTACCCAAAAGCACAATAAAAATTTAAGTCCATGAATCCGCAGAGTGTACAGTGTTCTCACTTACATTATAAAAAGACGCAATACAAAAATAAAAATAAACCTAACAATAAATGAAAGATATGCATAGTAATAAACTACTATAGAAATTAAGGTGGCTATAGTTTAATTAATATAAAAAAAAAACATTGCAAAAACAATTTCACAAGAGAGAAGAAAAATAGTTTAGTTTAAATAATGAAGTAAAAACAATGATAATAGAGCAGTTAGTAGAGATGTCTGTACGATAATGCAGTTAATGAGCTGCCAGAGAAGCCATATGTGCAGAAGTCGTCATTGCCAAACAAGCGTGTCTTCAACGTAGTCCTTAACTTTGTAATACGCTTTCTTGGCAAGGACACGCTTAATATGGGTTTTGAACTTACCCTCGTTAAGCTCAGTAACCGACTTAGGCAACTTGTTATAGAAACTAATGCCGTCAATAAGGAATGACTTGTCTGTCTTAGCTAACCTCCATTTGGGTATTACAATTTCATGTTTATTACGCGTATTAATATTATATAAATCTCTTCTAATTTTAAAAAGTCCCAAGTTATTATGAACATACAAAATACTTTCTTGGATATGTGAAGGCAGAGTCAGTATATCGATTTCTTTGAATATGTTTCTAAGAGACTCGCGAGGACCCATTTTGTAAATAGCCCGGATTGCTCTCTTTTGCAAGATGAAAATTGACTCTACATCAGATAAACAAAGCTCCACAACAAAATGCCGTAGGACATAATACTGTGGAAATAGGCATAATAAACTAACCTAGCTAAAGATGATTTTCCCACCCAATAAAAAAAAAAACCCTAGCTGTGGCTACATCTGTCAGTTGCCTTATTTTTCTTACGTATATGCAACTGAGCTTAATCTACCTGAGAGAGTTCTAATGTGAGAGCCTCATTGCAATTTTGAATCAATAGTTATACTTACCTAAAAATACAGTTTCAGCAATACCATCAAGTTTTTTTCCGTCAAGGGTTAGATTGAAGCCAACTTGAGGGACATTCGGTAATGAAAACTTTAGACATTTAGTTTTATTCGCATTTAGTAAGAGATTATTTGATGCGATCCGTTTCGAAAGAACAGCCAGACTTTCGTTGCTATGGAGTACCTATAAAAATTAAAGTTATACCAAATGAAAAGTATAGTTTTACGATTCATTATTTCTTTGACGAGATCTCTCTAATATACAGGAGATGTAAGCGATTTATGTAGGTATACGTCGAGTAAGTATTTTCATGAAAGCGATAATTGGTGCTTTTTGAAGAGAATGGTTTTACCTTTCGTAATCAAAAAATATTTTATAATAATATGCTAATAGGTGGTGAAGGATAACATCGCGAGGAAACCGGTATATCCTAGAACCAAAATTTCGAAGACATAATGTGACAACCACCAACCGGCACTGGACCCGCGTGGTGGATTACAGTGCATTCCCTCTGAGAGGAGGCCTGAGTCCCAGCAGCGGGAACCCTAAAGGGCTGATATTGCTATACTATGTTATGTTAATATGCCTATTGTAATAGGTCAGTAGTTGTATGAATAACAAATCATAATTTTTATAAAATATAGTCATTAATACTTTTGAATTAGGGAAGAGACAGCCCATTCTAATTCTCGCTTACGATGTTCTTCCTGAAAAGGGTTGATACAATAAAATTCGCAGGAGAACCAACGTCGCCGACATAGCCCGAAGAATCGCCAAACTTAAGTGGCAGTGGGCAGGGCACATCGCTCGTAGAACGGCTGGACGATGGGGCCGAAAGGTTTTAGAGTGGCGACTGCGCACCGGAAAACATAGCGTTTGAAGGCCTCCCATAAACTGGACCGATGACCTGGTGAGAGTCGCGGGAATACGGTGAATGCAAGACGCACAGGACCGTTCGTTGTGGCGACACTTGGGGAAGGCCTATGTCCAACAGTGGACGTCCTTCGGCTGAAATGATGACAATGAATAAAATTCATGAATTTCAATCGTATTTATTTTATACAAGTAAAAGTAATATCTTGTAAGAAGTCTAGTCTTGTCTTGTCTTACTGTCTTCACGAATGACAACAGCTTGCTTTCCTGAGGCACGGGGTGTCAGTAATGTCCTAAGTAAACTTAGAAAACTACATATTAATTCGAAAATTCATATTGGTACTTGCATAGCATAGCATAGTCGGCCTTTTTTTATTCTTGATAGGTTCGCGCTTGACCGCTATCTCACCTGATGGAAAGTGACGATGCGGTCGACGATGGAGCGCGCTTACCTAGAAGTAACCTATTCACTTTTGACTTAAAGATTATTATAATGTTCCCACTGTTGGGACTCAGGCCTCCTCTCTACGAGAGGGAATGGGCCGCAATCCACCACGCGGGCCCAGTGTGGGTTGATGGATGTCACATGTCTTTGAATTTTTGGTTCTAGGACATGCCGGTTTCCTCGCGATGTTTTCCTTTATCGTTTTGAGAGCAGTGGTGATGAAATAAATTACACAAAGTAATGCACCTGGCTGTGTTTGAACCCGTGACCTACAACTTATAAGTGGGAGCCGTTACCACTCGGCTACCACTGCTCCCTGGTACTTTCGTACATCGGTACTTGTCCGGTTTGGAACTCGCAACCTCATGCATAAGAGGCGGGTGCTTTAACCACTGGGCTATCACGACCTTTTAAAGTTATTACCTTATTATTGGACCTATTTCGTACTAAGCCGATGTGCTATACAAATTAAAGTTATATCACCACCGAGTTACATATCCTAGACCAAACTATACTTTGTGTTGCATAAAAATTAATTAAATAAATAAATAACTAGCTACCTGTAAACCTAACAATTTGCCTGCTGCTGTCTTCCCGTCCAACTATAATATAGGTGTCTTCAAGGCTAGAGTGAATAGGCTCTTAATAAACTAGTGCGCCTGACCATCAATGATTGCATCTCCGCTTACCATCAGGTGGGATCGCAGTCAAGCACTGGTTTATATCAATAAAAAAAAAAAAAAAGTTACTCTTCAGGGCCATTTAATTTTTTTCGAAGTGGACTTTCTGCTGGTCCTGTGGCATGGCAAGTAATTGTAACAAATTGTAGCAATGTTTTATTTGTTCCTTTTATCTGGAGCTGCTGTTTGTGCCAGATGTGGAGCCGACAGATATTCCTTTAATTTTATTGATGACGTTCAACTTCAGCGGAGATCAGAGCTTATTTTTTTTTTATTGGTAGGATCGCGCTTATTCACTATGACCTGATGGATTATGGAGCACGCTTGCCTGATAGTAACCTATTGTATCTTGAGTTCTTTTGTTTCGCTTTCACACTACCCGTGGCCCCAGTAGGCTTCAACCCTGCTGGGCCTTTTCGACATGCAGACATCTCCTTCAGACGCGCGTGTAACAGTACGCGCCGTCGACGACTTGGGCTCGGTCCGGACGGTTACTGGACGGTCGGACGGCGAGCCACCCATTGCTCGCAGTCCGCAAGCCCGCGCATACGGTGACCGGAAATCGGGATCGGAATCCCGGCGGCGGTTGGAGCGTAAGGACCGTTGCCTCACGCGATTGGCCGCCTCCTTTGCTAGCATTACTGCTTCGCAGAAGGAGGCGACCGCCTGCCACTCCTCCTCGCTCAGGACCATGGCCTGAACCAAGGTCCAGCGCGAGAAATCGCCGCCGCGGACCGCCCCCGCGAGGACACGGCGTTGCTCTGCCCAACAAGGGCACACCTCCACCGTGTGCTCCACCGTGTCCTCCGGGCGGTCCACACAGTGGCGACACCCGGGCGTCACTTCCGCACGAATCCGGTGCCGGAACTTCCCGAACTTACCATGTTCGGTGAGAACCCGCGTCATGCGAAAGGAGAGGACGCCGTGAGGTCTTTCCAACCACGCCTCAAAGAGGGGACTTACAGCCATAATTGACATTAAGGGGATGCGTTTCGACACACAATTTCACTGTTTTTCATACAACCGCTCTTACACGATTATGACTTTAGTACACATTTTTCATTAGATATTTTGGACACACAGTATCTTGTGGATATTATCTAGGCTTCTACTGAAATCAATTTATAAATTTGTATAAAACTAATCCAGTAAAGACCTCTGAAAATTTGCTATTTTGCATGAACTTTGACACTTCATTATTTATTTAAAAAAATCAAAAAGTATTACAAAAGTCCTTGCAAATTTAATCAAGATTCTGAATAACGACAACTTTTTTCAAAAACATTTTAGGTGTTTAAAAAAACACGTATTTTCTAGAACAAGTTTTGTAAAATATTCGAGTAAGTCATGGAATTACCGAATGCTAACAGAGTTTTCAGGCGTTATCTTTCTTTTTTCGCGTTGCCTTTTCGTCAAACATCGCGTTGGATTGCGTTAAATGAAGTAACAAGCTTTTAAACCATGTTCGATGTTGATGATAGTCGACAGAAAATGGACCCTCTTAAATATATTATACAGAAGACATTCAGACACGAAACAACTACATAGAGGCTATACAAATATTTGTCCAGTGTGGGAATTGAACCTGCGATACGCAGTGCAGCAGGCAATCGGTCAACCACTACGCCAGTTGTGCCATTCCGTTTTATTGATGAAGTTCAATACACTTGAAAATTAGCACAAATAATAACCTAAGTAAATAATAAAAATTGTCATTATTTGTTTTTAGAATTTTCCCATTAGAAGAAATTAGGGGGGTTTTAAAGACTGTATAGAGGATTGTTATTTCTTGAAAGAATAAACTTGAAAATTGACAAAAAAAAAAATATTATTATTATTCTTGATAGGTTCGCGCTTGACCGCTATCTCACCTGATGGAAAGCGACGATGCGGTCGACGATGGAACGCGCTTACCTCGAAGTAACCTAACCTATTCACTCTTGACTTAAAGATTCAAATTTAAAAAAAATACACTTCACTTTAAAATTCTAATAAAAATGAATAATAAAGACTGTCATTATGAGTTTTTCAAAATACAGTTGGGCGTTCAAATTTTAAAAAAACAAGTTCACGAACGAAGTCCTTAGCTAGTCATCTATAAATGAGTTGTAAAGCGAGCGACTAAAATGTTCTGAGTAGCTTTCAATTAAATAACAAATGAGCTTATTTCGAAATCATGTTGTAGCTTATCAATTCATTGATAAAGTCCCATTGAAATGAAAGGGCGCCGTGAATGAAAGGGCACCGTGAACACAATTTACATGTCAAAAGAATGATAATAATAATGACACTGCATACAAAATAATTAGACGAAATTATTGATTTACAGGACTATCAAAATAAGTACCTTTTTTATAGTAGGATGTCATCAAATGACTTTCCTCGCTCTAGGGTGGAGTGTGTCAGATCTTTACTGACTAAAACCAGGATGGGTTTTAATTAGTAAAATCTGATACATCTTTCCACCGTTTCCTTCAATTACTCTTTGCGTTGCTCTCTCACGGGGCTTTGGACTCTTTCAAAATTATCGAAAATGGTTCTTTTGTTAGTGGTGAGTCCAACTGAATGGAACATTTACCTTCTTAAGTGGCCTAGATCACAACCCAAAGGAAAAGCTAGAATTTTATTTGGCGATAACCTCACAAACAGGACAAAATAGCACGACGGTCGTATATTGACCTAAACGTTGTGGTAACTCGAAAGCTTCCTCTGCACTTTATTTTTTCACAACTAAAGAGGCGTGTACCTCTTTGAAGACTGACGGATTATACGATGTAGGTAATCTGATGGCGCGTAGTGTTCCACGCACGCCTCAAGGAGATGTTAGCAACCGTAGGGGCCTAGCAGTGTCGAAGCCTACTGTGGCCATGGGTGATGCGAAAGAGTCCCCGGGGCCACGGAACAATGGCAAATAAGGCGCAGGTTCTCACCGGACACGATAAGTTCGGGAGGTTGCTGCACCGGATTCGTGCGGAAACGACGCCCGGCTGTCGCCACTGTGTGGACCGCCCAGAGGATGCGGTAGAGCACACGGTGGAGGTGTGCCCCGCTTGGGCAGAGCAACGCCGTGTCCTCGTGGGGGCAAACGGTGGCGGCGATCTCTCGCGCCGGGCCTTGGTTCAGGCCATGGTCTGGAGCGAGGAGAAGTGGCAGGCGGTCGCCTCCTTCTGCGAAGCAGTAATGCTAGCAGAGGAGGCGACCGATCGCGTGAGGCAACGGTCCTTACGCTCCAACCGCCGCCGGGATTCCGATCCCGATTTCCGGCCACCGTAGGTGCGGGCTTGCGGGGGGCGAGCAACGGGTGGCTCGCCGTCCGACCGTCCGGTAACCGTCCAGACCGAGCCCAAGTCGTCGACGGCGCGTACTGTTCCACACGCGCCTCAAGGAAATGTCAGCAAATCGTAGAGGCCTAGCAGTGTCGAAGCCTACTGTGGCCATGGGTGATGCGAAAGAGTCCCCGGGGCCACGGAACAATGGCAAATAAGGAACAGTAGTGGATTTTTAGTCAGTAAAAGCCTGACACGCCCTTTCGCTCCGACCAAGTCGTTGGATGGGACGTCATAAGATGATATTTCCATCCAAAATAAAAAAGTTATCTGAGACATAATATTGTCTTTAGAGAATATTGCCAGAACCTACAATTTTTCTTCTTAGCGTGTCGATGGCAAAACTAGTTTTATATATCTTTATGAAAATTTAATTCTTTGTCAGGCCCAGCATTCGGCCACGGAAATGCCGTCTACTGACGCTGTCATTTCGCTGTGAACAGGTAACAGGGCACGTGACACAAGTTGGAAGGTGGAACATGGGCTGCGGAGAAATGTATTGGACACCCCCCGCTGTGGAGATTGTCTTTACTGCGCCTGACCTGAGTGCGGAGTCTATTTAAAGTTTTCCAGGTTGGCTATTGTAACTCGTGTCCAGGAAAGAGGCTCTGGAGGAGATCGGGCCGTGCCCGAGTCGTCGACGGTGCGTAGGTAGTGTTCCACGCGCGCCTCAAGAGAAATTTTCGCAAAACCGTAGGCGCCCAGCAGGGTCGAAACCTACGGTCCTGGAACGCATAGCAAAGAAGGAACATAGGTGTCGTTTTAGTCAGTAAAAGTCTGAAACGCCCTCGCGCTCTGCCCTAGAGCGAGAGAAGTCATTGAAAGAAAGAAACGTTTATTCGTATCTCAAAAATACAGTAGAATTACTTAAGTATGAAAAAAAAAACTTTAAAATCTGTGCAAGGCCAAAAAGGCGCCTAACTCAGCATACACTGTGATATTTAAAACGATAAATAACGCAGCGCTGGTATTCTGTTAGGGCCCGCGGTGATGCCACGGTCACACCCACGGAGGTTAAATAAAACTATGTACGTATCGAAACAAAATAATAAATACAAACATTGATAAAACTAACATTGGAAAAATAATAAATACATAACAATGGTAAAAAGCTTGAAAAAAAATTGGGCAATTGTTACAAACTTACCTATAAAAACAGTTCAATTCCCGAATCGAGTTACGAAGATTTTTCCGAATCGCAAAAAAAATTATTATGACGTAACTACAAATTTACTGTTTTCAGATTTTTTTATATATATACTTGTGCCTTGCTTACCTTGCTTCATGCCAAATTTTAGGATTCTAGGTCAACGGGAAGTACCCTATAAATTTTGATTCCCTTGAGTGTTGAAATACATGTTTTTGCGACATAAACGTCCGTACCTTTTTTTTCGTTAAATCAGATGTTTGATTTTTTCACAGCTTCAAGGGACTGTAGACCTGAGTGTATGGTTTTAATTTCAACTCGATACCTCTATGAGATAAAGGGTCTTGACAGACAAATAGACAGACAGATAGACGGACAACAAAATGATCCCATAAGGGTTCCGTTTTTTCCTGTTGATGTACGAAAACCTTAAAAAAACCTTAAAAAAATCTAAAGTGTAATTTTCAATTAATGCTTGTTCCTTTCCTATGTATGATTCAGAATAGGCCTCTGGCCTCTGTAATGCGGTCACGACACACAGGCTGATATCAAGCAGACCACATCATTTGGTTCTAATTAAAGAAACATTTGCGTATTGCAGTATCGTTGTGATTTGTGGTTTCCGTTTCCGTTGTCCTGTTTCATTTCCCGCTCGTGCAAAAAATATTATTAGGGGTTTCCTAAATGATTCTTGATGACACCGTGTATGACTTCATTTGTGTATGACCTATGTCTGTCATTTGACGACAAAGGGGAATGAAACCTAGGCTATATATAAAGGACTGTATGATAAATCAATAGCAAAAAGAACGATGTCTACAAACCGTAACCAAACGACGATAGAGACTATTTAGTATATTGCTATAGTTTGTAATCAGACGTTATTTTTCTTTTTGCACTATAATTTTTATTAAAGTTTTCAATATAAATCTATCATAAAACTTAAATATTAACTAAACTATTTATACTAAAACCTAACTATGTACATAAAAACTATAAATACTATTATACTAAACCTAACTATGTACATATAATACAAAAACACCTATTACACTCAGGCGTCGAAGTACTCCTCCACATCGCTGTCATCCGGAAACGTGCCCAGAAGGCTGGCAGCATTGCCACGTTGAATGGCAATGCTAATTCTTTGGGCAAAGAACGAGCCAGCCCTCTGGTCACGCAAAGTGTCGATCAGACGACGTGAAATTTCCTTGAAAAGGAGACGCGCACTCGGACCCCATGACCATTATTTTTCTTAAATATAAATACTGTATGTCTGATATTTTAAGTTTCCCATTATTAAATATAGTTTTAGTTTCGGTTTGTACGGTGAGTACGCATTAACTAGTGTCAATCACTATCACAACACTAGCGCGTATCTTTTCGATTAATTTATCACTTATTAGTTTTAGTATTGAAAAACTGTGAGTTAAAAATATAACAGTAATAACCAATTTAATCTATTTTATCAATAAAAACCATAGAATATTACGTATTATAATGTAACGAAAATAGGTAACGCCTGACTGAAATATACTAGCAATGCTTTTATACTGATTTGACTGGCCTGTTGGTCTAGTGCTTAGTGGCCCTAACTGCTATGCTGGAGTTCGAGGGTTCGATTTCCACCTAGGACAAATGTTTGTGTGATGAGATCATTTGTTTTGTGTCTAGGTGTAAATTATCCATAATATGTATGTATTTAGAAATATATAAGTATGTTCATCATTTGTCTAGTACTCATAACACAAGCTCGGCTTAGCTTGGGACTAAACGACGTCGTGTGATAGTAGTGGAATATTATTATTATTATTATACGTATCTTCGTTCGGTTACGGTTTAAAGAATCAAGAATTATTTTAGGATAAATAACTTACCTACTTTACAATGACTAAAATCGATTTGGTAGCAGCTTAATATGTAGTAACATAACACTTTTAGGATGGGCGTTTAATTTGTTATATGTTGTATATAATATATACAGTTCTGGTATATGCGAAACATGAAACACGTGTCTAGTATTTTTATGTAAAGTCAAAGTCAAAAGTTTTTTATTTCACATAGGTCTACATGGGCACTCATAAAATGTCAGAAGCTAGTGCACGGTTCCAAATTGAGAAGAACCAGCAAGAAACTCCATGGTTACTCTTTAAAAAAAAAATGTTGTTCTTACAATATTTTCATATTACAGTATAATTAGATATTATGTAAGGACAGTATAGACTGGTCAATATTGTACTAAAAAGTACAATAAAAATAATCATAATAAAAAGTGACCTAAGAATTCGCAGAGTCTACACAGTGTTCTCACATTCACATTATAAAAAAAAGAGGCTATATAAATAAAAGCAAGAAAAATAAATAATTACAATTATTAATAAATGATACGTTAACAAAATAAATTACTAACAAATTTATGGTAGTCGGGGTCTAATAATATAAAAAATATTTCAAAAACAATGTGTTAGAAAGAAAAACGGAAAAAAAGTATATATTACAACAAATGTGGAGCAGTTAATAGATACATTTACACAATATTATGAGTTACCAGGGGGCCACATGTGCAGAAGCAGTCGTTGCCAAACAAGCGTGTCTTTGACATAGTCTTTAACCTTATAATACGCTTTTTTAGTTAGGACACGCTTAATATGGGTTTTGAACTTCCCTCGCTAAGTTCAGTCACCACCTTTGGCAGCTTGTTATAAAAGCGTATGCTGTTTACTAAAAATGACTTGCTGGTGTAAGCTAATCTCCATCTCCGTAAAGAATCTATAAACAAAATTTCATAACTGTATCATGAAAATTCACAAAGTTATAAGCTTGTTATATTACCTTATTGTCCACACAAATACATGGTTATCGGGCTATCCGATTGTCTGAGGGGCTGTTTTGCTCTCGTTCCCAGCTATGCACTGGCGCCTCGTAAAAATTATTGGAATGGATTCAGTTACTGATTCTGAACCAACTATATTCAGGTTTCGCGTATATTAAAAATAATATTGTGTAATCCTTTCAGCCGAAAGATGTCCACTGTTGGACATAGGCCTCCCCCAAGTTTCGCCATAATGACCGATGTTATGCGTCTCGCAACCATCGGATTCCCGCAACCCTCACCTGGTCGTCGGTACACCTTGTGGGAGGACTTCCAACGCTTTGTATATAGGTATAACGGAACAAAAATCCTAAACAATCTTGAATGCAAACTCAATATATTTTAATTCGTAACTCTGCTATATCATTTTGAGGTGTTGATGTATTTTGATACACTTTACTGTACATTTACAATAAAAAAAATATACACTAAAAACATACAATTAGTGACTTTATTGCTTTTGGCGATTCCAAGCAACCTTGAATGAACAGAGAATGCCTGTATACAAAATGGTGATACACTTGGTACAAATATGAAAGCAAAGAATGCGTTGGTTAAGGCAACAACATTTTTCAACTTAAATATTAGTACATTGCGCATCGAAAGATATTATGTTAAAATAAAACCAATATAAAAAAAAATGTCAGAGTGACGATGAACTAATCGTGTTTCCTGTTATGATTTTGACAAGAATTATAGTAATAACTTGATGTCATCAACAAAGACGTACTACTATACGTCTCTCTTAAAAGTAAACACTACTTTACGTTTGATTGTAGATAAACAATTCATTATTACATACAGGCTGTAGAAACAACAATGCCATCATAATTCATGCCTTGTCGTCAATCGGCTATCGTCAGTCTTAAACTTTCTCCATATTACAACCGCCAGTCACCAGCATCGGTTAATAGTGTGTACACATCCGAAAGTGAAGTTTTATCAGTTAAATAGTTCTAAAGTCAAAAGTCAAATTAAATGCAGTATAATAAATAAAATAATAATTTGATATCACACAAATTATTTATTACTATAGATTTTTATTTTTTTGAGTGATTTAGAAATGTGTGTTCAAATTAAAAAAGGTGTCGAGATAAAATGTGCGAATGAATAATTTATATTCTGCTAAATGACGATGGGTGGGCCAGGTTCGCGTCGGTGTACCGTTAGCAAATTAATTTGCTGACCTGTGATATTTTTGAGTGTATTTAAAGATAGTGTCACAATGTTTGTTTTGTAATGGATTTTTTTGAATTTATGGTTCCGATATGGCTAGTAAAATTTATCAGCAGACAGTTAGCAATCAAGAGATAATTGAGATAGTAATTGGACGCAGCCATGCATCCATGCTTGCTAAAATTGTTCGGTGAAATGTTTTGATTAATTTTTTCGCGATTTTTGACAAAATTCATGTTTGACAAATGCTAACAAATGTTTTTACATACTGACAGAATTGTTGAAATAAGCTCCGTTGCCAAGGGCATGCCATAATGATGGCGGTAAGAGCCCTTTTTGAGGAGTGGCTGGACATTTCGGCGTTCTCACCTTCCGCATGAAGCAGGTGCTCACCCGACATGGTAAGTTCGGCAGGTTCCTGCACCGGATTCGTGCGGAAGAATCGCCCGGGTGTTACCATTGTACCTCTCGCGCCGGGTCCTAGTTCAGGATATGGATCCGGAGCGAGTCTGACACGGTCTCCCACTCCCCCGCTCCACCCAGATCGAGAGAAGTTATTATATGATTTCCTACCTTAAAAACAAAGCTCAGTCCTACTAGCTGGTGCCCGTGACTTCGTTCGCGTTAGACTCGTGAAACAGCACAATGCCATTAGGTCACCATTTCATTTTAAGGGTTCCGTACCTCCAAAGGAAAAAAACGGAACCCTTATAGGACAACTTTGTTGTCCGTCTGTCTGTTTGTCTGTCTATCTGCCAAGAGCCTATGTCTCGGGAACGCGTGGAGGTATCAAGTTAAAATTAAAACCTATACTCAGATCTACGGTCCCTCGAAGCTGTGAAAAAATTAAACTTTTGAGTTAACGAAAAAAAGATACGGCCTTTTATGTAGGTAAAATCGTTTATTTCGATACTCTCAAGGGAATCAAAATTCAGAGAGTACTTGCCATTGACCCAGAATCCTGAAATTTTGGTATAAAGCAAGATCTTATAGCACAGGTATAGGAATAAATCTGAAAAAAGCAAATTTTTTGTTACGTCATAAAAAAAAACTTTTTTGTTATTAGGAAAAATCTTCGAGACTCCATTCGTGAATTGAACTATTTACATATCGACAGTGAACTACCAATAACTCCTAACTGTCGGAAGTCAAAATTATCTGTCCACAAATGTTAGGAAGTAATACTATAAATTGACACGTTGGTTTAGTTAGGTGTTTGTTTCCACAAATTAATTTGATGCAGTTGCAACTAAATATCCGCTTCGGATATTTTACGAAACATGCGGAAACACGCATTTAAAATATAAGCACTTAAAAGTAATTTTATCGAAAAATGTCAGTTAGAAGGTATTGGCACTTCACCGTCGATATGTAACTTTGTGCGGAACCCTCAGTGCACGAGTCCAACTCGCACTTGCCCAGTTTTTTTTTTTTGCGCGGCTTCCTATTTCTTTTTCTAACATAGAAGTATCGGTCCAGTCATTTCGAAGATTAGCTAATGTTTTCTTAGATTAGCTAATCTTCGAAATGGCTAAAATGAGAGAGAGAAAAATGTTATGACTACTAGTAGTACTATTTAATAAAAAAATGTTACAAAGAAACACTTACATTTTATTTAATTGTATAAAAATATTCCAGTTTTTATCAGTTCGTTTACAGCCAGTAGAACGTTAACAAACAAACTTGTAAAAATATCAACGCAATTTGTTATCACTTACTGTTTTATCATCACTTTGGCCCTTGACACCCTTGGCCCAGTCGTCTCCACCAAGAAGGTAAACAAAACTCACACAATATATATATACATGCACACATAAACCCACGTCTTCCTATGCGAGTAGGCAGATACTTCAGAACGTCACCCACTGAGATATAAGCACTCTCCTTTTGCTACAAAATCTATACATACATACATGTGCTTTTCTCAAAATCTAGTGCTTATAAATAGACTAGATGAAAAGGAACGAAAGTACAATACAAGACTTTCAAAAGACCAAAAACTTAACTTCCTTTTAATCTATATTTTATTTAATCTCTCGCCGTCCGACCGTCCGGTAACCGTCCAGACCGAGCCCAAGTCGTCGACGGCGCGTACTGTTCCACGCGCGCCTCAAGGAGATGTCAGCAAATCGTAGGGGCCCAGCAGGGTCGAAGCCTACGTCGAGGTCTTTCCAACCACGCCTCAAAGAGGGGACTTACCGCCATAATTGGGGCCGCGGGTAGTGTGAAAGCGAAACCCGGGGCCCTGGTACGAAGGCAACGAAGGAACAGGAGTGGGTTTTTAGTCAGTAAAAGTCTGACACTATCTCCCGTTCCGCCCAAGAGCGGGGGATGTCATAAGATGATTTTCCCACACAAAAAAAAAAACATACAGTGTTCAGAAAGTGAATAAAATTGCATAAGAATGTATGTAATCATGGCCAGAACTTGGCGCTCTCCGTGGCCACGACGGGCGTCTCCGTCGAGTCTCACCGTCCCATGGCTCGGGCCTCTGGCTAGGCTAGTTGTCATGCACAGCACCATTTGCCGATAACCAATAAAATTCTGTGCATGGTTTAAATGGAATTTTATTAGTTAATGTACTGCCAAAGTATATAATACTGTTTATAAAATAATAGCTTCTGCCAACGGCGTCGTCCGCGTGAATGTTGGCTGTTGCGGATACGAAGTCAAAGTTGAAGATGGATAAAAAGTAGCCATGTCCATCCTTGGAGTTCAAGCTTCATCCTTACCAAATTACATCAAAATCGAATCAGTAGTTTAACCGTAAAAGCATAACAGACAGATAGATAGACAGACAAAGTTACTTTCACATTAATAATATTAGAATGGATAACTAGCTACTGCTTGCGGCTTTGCCCACATTATACATATTTTAACTAAATTATTACGATTTAAGTAATAGTTAGTTTATCTTGTTATTACTTAATTTTGGCAGTAATCGGACACAATAAATAATATCAAATAAATTATCCCACGTCATGAATGGAATAAGATTAACAAAATAAAGACTAATAATTTGGAAATACAAATCAAATGAAATAAAAATATAAATGGCAATTATCGATGTCAATACAAAATAAAACATCATTGTCGTGTAATACTGACAACGGATTCTACTAATACTACAACTATTGACAACTCATAAATAATTAAATAAACTACGTCACTATAATCTTATCAGCTAACATAATTATGGCATCGGAGACTGCGGGCATGTATGACATACATCCAGACAGACAAGTATCAACCACGTGTGATGACGATGATCTGGAATGACTAATTATGAACTAACTTTTACTACCAGGAAAATAGAAAATGATCCGACAAGAACAATATTTTTATCCTCGCAGAAGGTATCAACGTGGTTTCTAAGTCTCTAGATTCGAATCTAGATCATCATTCTCTATCATCTATCTCTGCTGCAAACCCGCTTAGCCAGCATTTTTGTATATTTGTGTTATGAGACCTTGCATAATGCCAAATTTCAAGATTCCACGTCAACGGGAAGTAGGTACCCTATGAATTTTGATTCCCTTGAGGGTGTCGAAATACACATTTTTTGCGACACAAACGGCCGTATATACTTTTTTCCGTTAACTCAGATATTTGATTTTTTCACAGCTTCAAGAGACTGCAGACCTGAGTATTTGGTATTAAAACACGATACCTCTACGCGTTCCCGATATAAAGGATCTTGACAGACAGACAGACAGACGGACGGACAACAAAGTGATCCTATAAGGGTTCCGTTTTTTCCTTTTGAGGTATGGAACCCTAAAAATACGGCAATGTTGCCACAATTGAAGTATGTTAATTATCCAGTTGCAATTTACTTTAAATCTCTCGTCGATACAAAAAACATCCCGATGTTTTTAAAGACAACGTAAGGGGAGGTATACCTCCTAAATAAAAACAGCTGGTATCAGCTACTTATCTCCAGCAATTCGTTTAGGAATACGCGCCAGTTTTTCCGCACAACTTAAGGCTTGATTAGATACGATTGCTTTCGACGGAAAGCCGAAAGGGTGAACAAATGGGTTACTGTACCAGTATTCTGCCTTGTTTCACAATTACTTAGTGGAATCACTGTTCACGTGGTCTTTCTAAGTCAGAAGGGTTGAAAGTTGAAGGATATAAAACAAATAAGGAGTAGGTACAATACAGACCTAAGTATTGAAGTTTGTGAGTCACCAATCCGAAGTTGTTTGTGTTTCTGTTATCAACATCTTTTAATAAGAATTCTATCAATATTATTCTGACTTCGTAATCGCGGTCATAACAAACGCTCCTAAACACGACTTAGACGCCCCTTACTCACCCATAAATACCAATACGTAATGGTTACAGGTACATAAAATATCATGGCGTCTTCCATCAAAGAGTGCAGTACAATCCCAGCTCGCTTTTACACTGCACAATTACTGAAAACTACAAAATTGCAATTTCGATGCAGTTGACAAAATTGCAATTTGGATGCAGTTGACAAAACTGCATCTTTACTGCTAAACGACATTTGCCTACAAACAATAGCGACTGCACCTACTAACATTGTGCAGTAGGCGTGCAGACAGCCTGTTTAACTAAAATCTTTAAAAATCTCTCTCTAAATCTATTCAACTGACGGACTGACGCTTATTCAAAATGTCTGCCAAAGAAATTCGTAAGTGATCGAACGAAAGTGTCACAAATCAGTGACTAAAGATTTTCGTAAAAAATCAATCACGCTAGACCGTCATGAACTTGGCCTTCATTGTAACTTTTTTAACAAACCATCTTTATATAAACGTTAGTTTAAATTCTTGTTTGTGTCAGTCTTACCCATTCCCGTTTGAGACAACAAGTGAATATTCTTATCATTGATAGAATTATTTAACAAGTGAATATACTTGAAAGATATACTTAAAATAAAGAATATAATATTATAAACGATATATTTAAAATATAGCATAAGCATAAAGCATTAAAAGCATTTAAAATAAAAGAAGAAAGTGATTTGTCAGAAGAAACCGCATTAAACAATTTAGCATCATAAATTACAAGCAAATAACTTATATTTTGAAAGATGAGGTGAGTACAATATGCTCTGTCTAAATTATTGTAAATTTACAGACTACTAGACTACATTTAAGCTTTCATATTTAATTAAAACTAACAACCAAAGTGATCGTCGATATTTACACTGACATTATTTCGCAGAGTGCTAGTCTTCATAATGTTGGCAGCGCTGGCTGGCGTTGAAAGCAGAACCCCTCAAGGTAATACCCTAAAGCTACTGCCTCTTATTACTACCAAGAAATTGGTTTCAATCCTATTCAACCAATTAATAACGATCCTATTGTTACTAAAGCTTACGAGTAACTTTCAACATGATAATTTTGAGTTTATCCCGCTCGCATTTTGTTTGATATTTCTGCACAATATTGTTTTTGGTTATGAAGGTCAAATAAAGCAGTCGTCAAAGTCAAAACCTTTTTTGCAGAACACATATATATTTTTGGATGTCATTTGAATGCTCTAGTTAATTGTGTTTTATCAAATTAGGCATTCAAAAAACGTTTTGTGAGTAAGATACATAATATATGTCAGAGATTAATACTAAATGATAATGTCAACACGGAACAAAAACAAAATTTATAGAGTCAAATGACAATGTCAACACCAAATAAAAAACAAAATTGAAATAAATACAATAAATCGATTAAGTAAAGTAAATCGGACCTAGAAAGAAGTAACCATTATCATAATTGTACACATAACGGTTTCTTCTAAAATCGATGATTATGTTTCAGATCACAGGTAGGCCCAGTAGGTGACCACTTATAGCGCCAGTAGCGTTTTTAGCAGTAGTCAATAAATTCTGATTTTATATTTCCAGGGTTCATAGTAAACAAGCCCGCGCGGAAGGCATACAAAGTAATGTACCAAGCTCAGCAGTGGGTGCGTGCCAGAGAGGAATGTCAGAAGATGGGTGCTACGCTAGCCGTGCCTAAATCACATGTGAGTCATCATTCATCATCTTTTCAGCCGAAGGATTCCAGATTCTCCTGATTCCTGCTTCTCGCATCGATCGATTGACAAAGACTGCATAGACCTTATTTTTTAGGTGGGAAATCATTTTATGACTTCTCCCGCTTTGGGCGTGTCAGACTATTACTGACTAAAGCCCACTTCTATGTTCCTTCTTTGCCTTCGTTCCACGGGCCCTGGGGTTCACTTTCACATAACCCATGGGAAAGGTTTGGGTTGGACACTTGATACATTCTCAACTTCAAAATATTTTATAACATTACCATTTAGTCTGAATTATGATTTTACTGAAACTCCCATCTTATTTGCAAACTAAAAACCTCAGTTTCAAACCGTCACAATATAATAGAACTTCCAAAAACTTTCTCAAATAATTTCACAAGAAATAAAACTTTAATAAAAATAGAAACTGACTATCAAAAGCACCGGAACCGCTGTTCAGCCTACAAACCAACCAGAAAACATTTTAAACTGAACAGCGAAACTCGAGTGTTAGCAAGAAAAAGTTAAGTGACAGGCTGAACGAGAACCAATCCAAGTTTACCGGCGAGCCTTCAAAGAAAATAACTTGTACAATGAAGTCGCGGGGCGCGGCGGTCACGGCGACATTAAAAGTAGGGCTTTTGACTCACAACTTGACTGCCGATACGGTCTTAAATTAAAGTTACAATTCACTTAAAAGTAGAAAGGAAAGTACAGCGGATTTGATTTGGGTTTTTCACCTGCCAAACTAAGTTTAGTCAGCAAGTACCCTTATATTATTGACTAGCTGACCCGGCGAACTTCGTACCGCCTAATGTTAAGGACTAGCTTCTGCCAGCGGCTTTGCCCGCGTAAAAGTAGGTTTTTCCACACAAACTTTGGACCCCCATTTCATCACTTTAGGAGGTCCGGACCGAACCTGAAAGGAAGACTGGCCCTGGTACGAAAGGCAACGAAGGAACAGGAGTGGGTTTTTAGTCAGTAAAAGTCTGACACTATCTCCCGCCCAAGAGCGGGGGATATCATAAGATGATTTTCCCACCGGAAAAAAAATCCCTTTAGGAGGTATATTTTGGAGAATCCTCTCTTACTGCTCGCATACGTCATAAACGGAAACCTTGTGCAAAATTTCACGCTCCTAATTCCAGTAGTTTCGGCTGTGTATTAATATATCAGTCAATCAGTTTCTCCTTTTATATAAATAGACTAGCTGTTGCCCGCGACTTCGTCCGCGTTAACTTCGTAAAACTGTACAATCACTCTGTGCTTGCAATTCATTCCGAAAGCATCGCAATTATTTATTGTACTTTAACATAAAACGGTTAAAGGTAAAAAAGCAAATTACCTTCAGGAAACATGTTATGTACTCGTCCAGATCCAGATGTATGAACGTCAATAAATAGAAAGAGTATGCATGGGTCATAGCAGTTGGCATTTCTGCCTACCCCAAGGAACAAACATACATAAACTAATGCCTTTTGCATTAGTTTATGTATGTTTCTGGTTTATGTTCTGGTAAAACAACATTGTATGATTTTAAACCCTCGCCACAGTGAGCACGCCACAATCGCAGCGGTAATGCCTGTCTTTGAGGAGTGACTACAGAGGCGTCACGGCATCCTTTTTTCATGCAGGACTCACCTGATGTGGGTGTTTCGGAAGGTATCTGTGTCGAATTCTGCGGGAAGAAACACTCAGGTCTCACCATTGTGCGGATCGCCCGGAGAATACGATGGAGTATACGGTGGAAGTCAGTCCCGCTTGGTCGGAACGCCGTCGCAGCCATGTCCTCGTGGGGGCAATTGGTGGAGAAAATGATAACCAGTCTTCCTTAAGTGAAGCACTACGATCAAAGAAGGTGGGTTCCCAGCCATCGCAAACACAGGACTGCGGTGGTGCCGTCCGGCCGTCACGTCGTCGTTAGACAGCTTTGCACCTCGTTTACCTCTAGTAAACGAAGGAGCATAATCGGGACACCAACCTTCAGCTGGGTAATGTGCACTGATAGTGCAAAGTCTTAAGTGAATTCAAAAACTACCATCATCTATCAACTATCTTTCTCCACAAAAGTACTTATGAAAAATTTGGGAGAGAATGCTTGCATTGATTGTTGCAGTTTGATTATTTTGGGAGTTACTTGTTCATTCACCTATGATTTTTTTGGCGTGTATTTAACTGACGTCCCCGTATATCACACAAATGTTTTCTTGATAGTGGGAACTACCCTATAAAGAGTCTCCAACTTTTGAATGAATTTCGGCGACATCTTGTGCGTGTGTATCTCCGTCCAATCGAACTCGCATATTGATGGCCAAACCTAGAAATTACTGACGCCGATTGCCTCTATAAGGACACGGCGGTTCACCCAAGCTGAATAGACCTCCACCGCATACTACACCAGGTCCTCCGGGCGATTCGCAAAATTGTAATATCAGGGTACTTCCAACCAAATCCGAAAAAGCAACCGTTTGAAACATTCACAACAATCCTGAGCTTGTGCATCCATAAAACAATGAAATTACGGTAAACAAATGTAGCAGCCGATTAGTATTATCCCTGAGATTGGCCTCCCTCAGGGGTTTGTTCCAGTGTTGGTCACCATTCACTGCAAGAAGGTAACGTCCAGATGTCGACGCAAGGCTGCAAGGAATCTGAGATACATCATACGTTGTCGAACTATGATCAGAAAAACACATTTGATCCCGTTTTATATGAAGCAGTGACTGCAAATAATAAAACACGCCATTATTAGGCCGCAAGGTGCCATCATCCCGGAGGACACAGTGGCGCATTCAGTGGAGGTGTGCCCCGCAAGGGCGGTCCTCGTGGAGGCAATCGGCGTCAGTGACCTCTCGCGCCGAGCTCTGGTTTGGGTGAGATCCAGAGCGAGGAGTAATGGCAGGCGGTCGCCTCCTTCTGCAAAGCCGTAATGCTAGCGAAGGAGGAGGCCGCAAGCGTAAGGGAACGAACGTCCTCACGCCAATCCGAGATTCCGACCCCGACTACCAGCCACGGTAGATGCGGGCTTGCGGACGTCGAGCGATGGGTAGCTAGCCGTCCGGCCGTCCGGTATCTAGTTGACCGGACTGAGCTCAGTCGTCAACAGCGCGTAGTGATCCACGCACTCCTAAAAGAGATGTTGCAAAGAGCAACTGAAGGACACAGGTGTGGTTTTAGTCAGTAAAGATTGACACGCCATCCCGCTCCTACCAGAGCGGGAAAAGTCATTAGATGATTGCCAACATTAAAAAAAAAAGGTGCCATCATCATCATTATCATTTCAGCCGAAAAACGTCCACTGTTGGGCATAGGTCTCCCCAAGTGTCGCCATAATGACCGGTTCATGCATCGGATTACGCGACCCTCACCAAGTTATCGGTCCACCTGGGGGCCTTCCAATGCAAGATACCATGTAACCCCTTCCGAAAATTTGGCCGTGTTATTTTAAAGTCAATAATTAAATACACATAGGTATTTACTTTTATCGCCTTTGGTTACAGTAAAAGTTGTTAAAAATGCTTCCGTCTAACACCAGTAGTTTTAAAATACACAATGCCATCTATCAAATTTAATATGAAGGTCAACTTTCATTGTCATCATTTTTTCTACTTTGAGTCTTTAGATGGCGTTGCGAGTTGCGTGTGGTGTCATATTTAACTTCTTGAAAACTTTAAATTCATGCCGTTAATATTCATATGCTTTGTTTCATTGCGATGAAACAAAGCCTAAGTAATATATCAAGTTACACAGAATTTTAATGTATAAAAGCCATCTACATCGACTTCTAACATTTTGCGTGATACGCACACAACTAAAAACTTCTACAGATATATTATGTGTAGATATATAAAAAAAATGTAAGCATGCAAAAATATATAAAAAAATCTTAGTTACCGTGAAAAAATAAAACCAAAAATTTCGCAAGAGAGCCACATGGGATTCGAACAACCTATAAATTATACGCAAGTCTAGATACGAAACCACTGCGCTACGGTCTTCGATGATTAAAATTTAAAATAGACGTTCTTATATAAACGTCATAATTGACTGGTTGGCTCCTTATCGATGATAGCGTGATGATTTTCGTTTCAGAAGTAATATTTGCAGCTAAATGGAATAATGTAATATTATTGTACGTGATTTTACTCGCCGCTTTGATTTTATTATGTGCTTTGATTAGTTTTTACAAAATATTAAGAAGATATCGAATAGAAATGTCAATTTTGTTTCGTTAAAATGGTAAAAGTTAGTTTTATTACAAAAAAAAGGATAAAATAATGACAAAATTTTTAACTGTTACTGGGGATCGAACTCGCGGCAATTGTCGTTCAATACCTACATTTTCGATTATTGCTCACCCCCCATAGGAAATAGCGTGATAATTTATAGCCTATAAGTTGCCCTGACCTATAAGGATTATGTATGCAAAATTTGAACAGGATCGGTTCAGTAGTTTTTGCGCCAATTAATACCACCGCAAAATAATTTTACTGTTTTATTATATGTATAGATAACGCCATCTATTGGCATTGCCAGAACAGCATAATTTATTTTATAATGATATTTTAATTATAGATGGCTTTGTGTTCGATTTCAATATTTTCTTTCGTAATTTTTCAATTTTTTCTCCGTTTAAACCTTCCCTGAACTATTTCGAATATTTCAAGACCAATAATGGCCAAATCGGTCCAGCTGTTTTTTAGTTTTAACGAGACTAATGACCATCCAGCCACCATCCATCCATCCATCAACCATCCCATTAACACCACCACACCCATCATATAGAAGAAGATAGAAGATATATACATATAGATTTAAAGAGATATCTACGCTTTTACGATGCATTGGCTAGTTTTTCTATCTTTCAATAACACAACAGACTGATGTTTAGATATTGAGGCACCGAAGTACAGTGTCATAAGCTAAGCTTCGCGCGTGTAGGTAGCATAGTCGGCCTTATAATGGTTCCACTGTTGGGACTCAGGCCTCCTCTCTAGAGAGGGAATGGGCCGTAATCCACAACGCGGGCCCATTATAGAAAATACCGGTTTCCTCACGATGTTTTCCTTCACCGTTTTGAGAAAAGTGGGGATGAAATAAATTACACAAAGTAATGCGCCTGGCTGGATTTGAACCCGCGACTCCTAAGTCGGGGCCGTTACCACTCGGCCACCACTGCTCTATAGATAGAGGGGAGGAGGTTGTATAGGTAGGTAATATGTTAAGATTATGAACGTAAACATGTTTTTGATGAATTGCCATTGCGAATGTCTGCGAAACACAACTAACGCTACCTTGGAATCTTGCAGCTGATGAACCTTTTTGTTTTTCATCATCAAATAACTCCTGTTTTACGTGGATAGGGAGTTTCTGAATAAAACCCTCCATGTTCCTTATTCTTAACTTTCCAGGGTCATGGTAACTCCGTTGACCTATCCTGCAGTCCCTCGCACACTAAAGTATCAGAAACTTTTTTTTTTTTAATTGATATAAACCAGACTGACTGACTGCGATCTCATCTGATGGTAAGCGGAAATGCAATCATCTTTCGTTGTTCATCTTACTCAGGTGGTAGGGTGAACATTTATTAGGTAATTACAACAAAAGTTTTCCCTGCAGGACCGTAATCCTACAGTACTTACCTACATTTCGCCAGTTACACCACCGTTCTCTTTCAGGATGAGTTCCAGTTCCTGCAGAAGCTGGTCCGCGGCATGTACTACCCGCAGATCACGGGCACCAGCTACAAGCTGCTCGTCTGGCTCGGCATCAACAACATCGAGGACCACAAAGTCTGGAGGAACATCGATGGTAAATGGCGACGATTTATTTTTTAATATGTTGTCTGTCATAGCGCGAGCCTTCTTCTATCTACCACAGATGTAAATCTTGTCATTTGTAATATAGAGTTTCACGATAGTTAAGCGCCAACATAGTCTGGTCATAGTCTGGTTGTTTGTTCTGCGCAACTCAGTGTCTTTCTTTCTTTTTTTCTTTGTATCTTTCTTTCTTTTTTTCTTTATATCTTTCTTTTTTTTTCTTCATGTAGCCTACTGGACCTATTTACCTTAAGAAAACAGTTAAGAACCGTTACCTACTATTCAACAGAATTTTGTGATCTCAATAACTTCTTAAAAATTAAAAAAAAACTTTTTAAAAGTTAAATATATATTTTCATTTAATTTTCAGGTGAGGACATCAAAGAAACAGGTTTCAGCGACTGGGCCAGCAGTCACGGATTCAGGTATCCGTTGCTTCATGTTGTTTTTTAAAACTCACTTTCTACTATTTATCATTCTCCTCTCTGATCTTCTTCTTATACATTATCTCTGTTAATCGTTAACCTTAAAATTCATACCATTTCTTGGTAAAATCTATTTCTCGTCACCTACCTACTCTTTCCATATCCTACTCTCTTTGATGGCTTGTTATAATGATCTATTGTCTGCCAGCAATGACCCAGCGGAGCCCCACTGCGCTGGCATAGACGCCGTGAACCCTGGGCTTCGAGACTACTGGTGCCACCTGCGCCAACCCTACATCTGCCAGATCAAGGTGTCCTCGTTTGGTCGCCCCGACTACAATAATATCAATGAAGCCGTAGAACACTTCATCCATGAACAATTCATTTTCCAAGACCGTTAGATATTGCGATGCAGATTGTAATTTAAATAATAATTTATTTGGAAAAATAATAATAAGCATTTCACCAGTCTTTTTATTGTTTTATTATATTATTGTGATAAGCCAGCTTTTAATATCGATCTCGCCCAATTTTCTATCCAGGAATGGTTAATGAAAATTAGGTATATACCTAATCGATTATTATATAAAAGTAAAATAATCGATTCTTCAGACTGATTTTAAACGCTATATCAATTGATTGAACGCTAAATGGATCCAAAAATCTTTCGAATCAGGTTGATTTTAAGAACTAGCGACAAAGTTCCTAAACTGACTGCGGCTCTTAGGGCTCCGTAACTCAAAAGGAAAAAACGGAATACTTAACGAAAGAAAGAAAGAAAGAAAACATGTTTATTCTGCCTAAATAGACGCACAATTCATTACAAAAATATAAAAACAAAGTTCTCTGACACTGACAGGCCATATGTGTATCTGGCATAACCCTGTTGCTCTATATGACCATAGACAACACAGTTGTCTAGATTATCTGTTGCATTTTGACGCCCCTCCCTTCCCTTATAGGATCACTTTGTTGTCCGTCCGTCTGTCTGTCTTTTTTATTTATTCTTGATAGGTTGGCGCTTGACCGCTATCTCACGTGATGGAAAGCGACGATGCGTTCGACGATGGAGCGCGCTTACCTAGAAGTAACCTATTCACTCTTGACTTAAAGATTCCCGGGTTGTAGCCATCAGAAAACACAGATTCCGGTAAGGAATTCCACTCCTTAGCTGTACGCACAATGAATGTGTTTCCAAAACGTTTTGTGCGTATAGGTGGGATGTTCACCATGTACCGGTGGCGCATTGCCATTAACTGGTGGTCCGATGATGGAACGGGCTAGGCGGAATTAGGTTGTGCAATTTCGTCTGTCTGTCAAGACCCTTTATCTCGGGAAAGCGATACCTCCAGAGTTAAAATTAAAACCATATTCAGATCTGCGGTTCCTTGAAGCCGTGAAAAAAATCAAACTGGTATTTTGACTAAATAAACAGATTCGGAAAAAAATCTTCGTAACTCAATTCAAGAATTCAACTATTTACATAGGGAAGTTTGTACCGAACCCTCGGTGCGTGAGTCCGACTCGTACTTGCTTAATTACGATTTCTGTGTTTTTCACAATTTCTCTGTTTTCTTGCATAGTTGAGAAAGATTTCTACTTATGAGATAATCTCCGGGAGAAGAGTCTAGTGACGCTACATTATTCTTATTAATCACAGGATGTCTTTTGGCAAACGTTGCTGGAATCAGTCACGAGAATCCTGCCTGTCACCTAGCACATTACAAGGCCTCCAAAAACCTCGCACAATAGCAGTCGTTAAACCATTTACGTTCAGTAAACGTCAGCACATTTCATTTCAGGATAATATTATCAAAAGGTCACCGTAAAAATAAAAACCTTTCCAACATTTTATATAGGTATCAAGGAGGAATCATTTAAGACTCACTTTTGGAGGGATTATGTTAAAATTCCAATATAAATGTTAAAAGTCAAATATTCGCGAAGCGGCCCAATAAAACTTGGCTGGATTACGACAGAAGTTTTTAATTTAATCCTAAATGTATGAGAAATAAAAGCTCAGCAGCAGTGCCCTGTGACTGCCTATTGCTTTATTCATTTGTCTGTCAGGACGCGATCTTCCAATAAAAAGTGCTTTAAAACGACATGACACTTTTATTGGTAATCCTTTTTTATATCTCAAGTGTTTTATACGATCGTTTGTATTCAACAACTCTTCGTCCTATATTGTGCTCGTTGTATCATCGTACAACTTCACTTTATAGTTCAAACTGTCACAATACATTTAGCCAGAAATAAAAAATAAAATATAAAACCTATTCAAATAATATAGGGGTTAAAGAATGAATTGCCGTTTTTTAAAACGGGTTACTTTGAAGTGTCATATCTTTGAATTGTCTTGGAACTATAAATTCAAATAAACTTTATATTAAAGGTACGTTATTCTTTTTTTTTAAATTAGGTATTTATTGGTTTCTTTGTGTTTGTAATCTCTGTAATATCGCAGTACTTTAACTCTGAAAGCTAATAAAAAAAAACGTTTTTTCATATTGGGTGTTCCAACGTAGAAACTGCATAGTTTCTATATACTTCAAAGGGCAAGCAATATCAATGACGTATACCTATGACTTTCTTCTAACAAAAGAACTCTTGTGTTCTTGGTTTAGTGGCTTTCGTTTTGGAAATTTTGTCTTGTAGCCGCCCTAAGAAGAAAAGTTATTCGTGATATAAAATTTCCCACGTGAAAGTGATTGAAACAAAAATAGCCATTGCATTCATTAACAGTTTTAAGTCCGTATACATCATCAATATTGCATACCACTTGAGATATCATACTACAAAATAATGCGAGTTTTCTTAGATTTCATACAAAAATGGTAAATACAGCGATATTACAGAAAATGCAACCCACAAATAAACTAATACATACCTAATTTCGAAAAAAGAATAACGTAAATTTAATATAAAGTTTATTTGAACTTATAATTCCAAGTCAATCCAAAGATATAACGCTTCAAAGCAACCCGTTTTAAATAACGCCAATTTCATAGTTAAAGACATTATATTCATGGATTTTTATAATGTTGTTATAAAAGTTACTTCAAAGACTTATCTTACTTTAAAGACATTCACAATATCCTGTGAACCTTGTACCAAGTTTATGAACGCAGCATCAACAGTCTTCGCTACGTTATTAATCAATACTGGAGATGTCACTATCAGGCGAGTGGTTCATTGTCTCGAGATCTATACCTACACCAAATGCATAGTCACGTTCATCCGTAACACTTGCCGAAGAGAACACCACTGAAGGCTCATTTATCTCATCCATTTCTGCATCAGCGAATAGTTTGGCTAATTTCACTTTTAGTAATACTTGTTTTTTGGCTGAAAAACTCTTAAATGTTTCTGCATAACTCTGGAAAAGGAGATCGGTAGCTTGGGATTGTTCGATAAGTTTCGAACGCTTCAAATGTATCCGGTCACCTTCGTCAGTTGATTTGCAATATCTTCTCTTTGCTGTAGATGGTCTCCACTTGATTGCCCTTGTGGGTTCCGAAAGCCGGGCGGACTCCGAGCCAGCTGTGGTTGATGTAGGCGTCCTAACAGGCATCGGTTCTGGTGCAGCGTCCTTTTCTAATGTTTCCAATGATTCCAGATAAACTATTTCAGTTTCTGGCGGCGGAGTGGTGGGAATGCTTGTAGTTGAAACTAACTGGATCGGCAGCTCGGAGTCCAACGAACAATCATGAAGTGACGCTGAATTTATTCTTACTCTAGATTTACTCCGCTTGTAATCACAGCCTTCCAAAAATTGAAGATTTTCTGCCCAGCACCATTTGTGGTATCTTGAGCAGTTGGTGGACTTACCTTCTGTTAAATCTTCAGCTTGTCTTTGATACTTTTTGTAACTATCTTTTAGACCCTTCCATTTAGTGCGTAGCACTTCACCTTAAATAAATTAAATAGTAATTATGTAGTACCTATTTATATACATGCAACCTATGTACCTACTATAAATAACACCTACTATCTACTAGGTACTATTAATGCTATGGACTTATGTCTGAAATAATCCAATGACTGGCCTGTTGGTTAGTGGTTAGTAGCTCTGTCTGCTATGCCAAAGGTCGTGTTTTCGATTCAAACTCAAGACAATATTTGTGTGATGAACACAATCATTTTGTCTTGTAGCATAGCATAGCATAGTCGGCCTTATAATGTTCCCACTGTTGGGACTCAGGCCTCCTCTCTAGGAGAGGGAATGGGCCGTAATCCACCACGCGGGCCCAGTGCGGGTTGGTGGATACTATACTGTACTATACTGGTATTTGTCTTGTATATAGGTGTAATTTATCTATAATATGTATGTATTTAGAAATACATAAGTATCTATAGTTTATCAGTTGTCTAGTACTCATAGCAACAGCTTTGCTTAGTTTGGGATTAGATTGCGAGTGAGAAAGTAGTGGAATATTATTATTCATCATCATCATCATCATTTCAGCCGATAGACGTCCACTGCTGGATATAGGTCTCCCCAAATGTCGCCACAAAGAACTGTCCTGTGCGGCTTGCATCCATCCATATTATTACTATGTTATTATTATAAAAACTGGATTATTATTATGTATTTAGGTAAAAATATTTGAGCGCACCCAACCAACTTGATGGCGGCACTCTAAAAATGTTGGTTACGCAAAAGACACTGCCGCAGCATTCGGTTTGCAAGCTTTCTTGTTATTTTTGTATTTTGATGCCGGACTTGGCCGACCACGGAAAGTGAGTCGTCAGACAAGCATTTTACACTGGGTCGGTTGAGCATGTTTACTATATTGAAATATCCTTACGTTCAACTCCTTAGTAACAACAAATAATATTCCCAACAGAGCTGGACCGAGGGCTTTGAAATATGGATACATACTTATCTAATAAATAAAAAGTAAGTACCTAGTTAAGTACTCACTTGATTCGTTCATTTCTATTGCAATCATTTCCCATATTTTGGCTTTTTTTATGAAATTTTGGCAACCATTATGACGCCTGTCGTATAAAATAGGCTGTCTTTGAATTAAGCTTATTAATTTTTCAACGTCCATCTTGTCAATTTCTTGACAATCGCGACAGCTTCGCCAACACTTCGCCATTGGTTCGAAATGGCCATAGATTCAGCAGGCAGCTAATTATACATAGGTAAGTACCTACTTGTTAAGTCATAAATAGAGCCTATGTTTAAAAATCTAGGTACAGATACCGGCACGAATGTTGAGCGCTCGGCGATAAAGGGGGAATCGCTTTGCGCATCGTACACATTTTTTTTTTCATTTATTATCATTAATACAAAAGAATAGAATTTTCTAGGTTGAATAGCAACCAAAAACCATTAAGGTTTAAACCCGTGCTATCATGAATCCATTCTCAAAATCGAAATTATACAAACAGATTTTTTATATATGTAGGTACGTTATTGTCGATAACAATTTATCAAAACTTTAGGTCTTTTAAGGTCGGCGTGCCAATCACTGTACAAGGATTGCACTACCCGCCCCCGCTTCTCACTTCATACCACTAAAGAGACCCGATATTTCACTTCTGCTCAAGTGGAAGTCAGCGCTCAAGATCTGTACCCACTTGGTAATTAGTAGGTACCTAAGTAATAGATACCTATTTATATACCTACCTCAGCATCACATATTGCATTGCAATTTGATCTGCAACCAGCCGCCTCACTACTAGGATGCAACCGGCTTCTGACTTCGACTTTACTTTTCTCCAATATTCGCAATCGTCATCCCACAAGCGTGTTTTATTTTTCATTATGTCCGCATTGGTAAACGACTGTAAGTGGGACCATGGAGGAGCCACATTAGGAAAAACGTTTCTCCATCATTTCATGCATATTAGTGTTTCTTTCGAAACTTGATTTACTGCCATCTACGAGTATATTTTAAAACTAGTGTTCTGACTACCATAATGCGTCTGCTCACCGTTAGATGGCGTAATAATGATGTCTTTAACTATCACCACTAAAGGCATAAAACTAAATAGATCTACCCATCGTTGTAAAAATGTTGAAAATTCGAGTACCTACGTTTTTTGAGCTAATAAAAATATTCATTTTTTTACTCAGCTATTTTTGATTTTATAGTAGCAAGCAACATTGATGTTATGATTGTCAATCTATTGACACTTGTCAAAATGAAAATGGAGAGGTTATGAATTGGAAAATCGTTCTTTTCTTTTTTATTTTACTAGAAAAATAAACTTGTGTCAATAAATTTATTGTTACTCACAGACTCTACGACATAATTATCTACAGCGAAAGGTAAAATAAACATAGTTGACTAAGCACTAAGCACATAAATAGCCAAAATTCCAAATTAATGCTTTTCTATAACTTTTTTTTCTGTTTTTAGATGAATTTGTTGCGAAAAGGTTTATCGCTGCTATCCATTGGTATTAAAGCACAATGTAAACAAATCTCAGGTAAGACATATTAATATTCTAACCAAACATACCTATCCCAAATACAAAACCCTGTGTGGCTATGGAGTTAATGGGTTACCGACACATTTTTGGTTATGTTAAAAACTATTTGTGTAGGAAGACTTTCAGATCTTATAAGAAAAATGTTTTTAACTATATAAAAAACCTTATAAACCTATAACAACAAGAAATACTATGTCTATTATTTTCTAAAGTAGCTACTCGCCCCTGTTTTTACATGGTTATCTTATCTTGTTGTGGGGCTTGGCCTAGGCGCTTCGACACTTCTGGATGTTTTGTGCTATGCCCCTCCTATCTACTCAACCCCTAGCCCTCTATGCACCTTCTTCATGAGTCCCAGTATGGCCTAGATGCGGCTGCGCCTGTAGTCCTCTGGTCTTGGAAATGGTTGGCCCAGATACTCTAGTCTTTTGGAGCCTAGTGCAGCACAGTCGCACAGCAAGTGTAGCATATTCTCCTCGGCATCTCCACAGATCGGATCCAGATGCAAGTCGGGTTGCTAGTCCCATGTTGTGGAGCTGTTTGTTGGTGGCATAATGCCCCGTGAAGACTCCTGTAATTGTTTTACATGGTTAATTCTTGGTGGATTTTCCAAAAATTTATTTTCTTTCAAACTTTGTCCTGATAATTACAAACACACCAATGCAACAAAAACAACCAATTCCTCAAGAGATCCTCCATCATACATTGTGAAAATTGACTTTTATTTCTATAGATTATTTGTATGTTGTTGTTTATAAGGTTGACTGGTAGAGCATACCTTGTTGCATTAACAACTGGTCTGTTGGTCTAATGGTTAGTGGCCTTAACTGCTATGCCCGAGGTTGTGGGTTTGATTCCCACCCAGGAAAATAATTTGTGTGATGAGCACAATCATTTGTTTTGTGTCTGGGTGTAATTTATCCATAATATAAAATTGATAAACATATTTAGAAATAGTTATGTATGTTTATCAATTGTCTAGTACTCATAACAAGCTCTGCTTAGCTTGGCACTAGACGGCATTGTGTGACAGTTGGGGGAATAAACTAAAAAAAAAAAAAAATGTCCGCCTATGTACACTACTGTACATGAAGTTTAAATAAATACACATTGAATCTGTTTACAGATTGTTTATTTTCAATAGTTATTGTTATTATTAATGATATTACTATTATTGTAAATGCTAATGTTATGCTATCTGTCTGTATGTAAGTCATCACCTGAATATTATGTGTGTCATTTACCTGAATATTTGACACCACACACCAACATCACACAACTATGATTTATACTTTATCTATGTTTCCTTATTGAGTATTGATTTAGATAATTAATCTCTTCTAGAACTATTGTTCAATTATTTTTAATTCTAATGATTAATAATTCAATTTTAATGTAATGATGACCCGTAATGAAAACGGCATAATATCATGTTCATAATAATTGTAATGTACTCAACAACTTTATACAATATTCTGCAATACATTATTTAGAGGTATGTGGAACAGAGTGTAAAGTCCCGCAAACCTCCGTTGAAAAGGGAGGATACTCCGGCCAGATGGGTGGTATGTCTGGTGGGCAAATGCCCAGTAGATGCTTTCGGGCTGTTCTATATGTTCTAATACTTTAGCTGCGTGATGCAGGATTCATTCTTGTGTGACGCCATAGATGTCGCTACACATTCTATTCTATTCTCATAAAGGCTGATATGTTTAATCTTTTTTCGCAGTAGTATGTTATTATAGGTTGGGATAATAAAATACTTATTACACAATTGAAGTCATGGACAAAAAGAAGCTGGTTTGGAAACAACATACCTATCAGCTCATTACCCGACTATGGCAAAGCCAAAGGAAGGTTATGATTTTGACAGGCTATGTATGTATGAATGTGAGTATGTTCATCTGTTCTGTCCGTCCCGACCTGGTACAAATCGGAAAGCGTTCTCAGACCCTTAAAAATGGGGCCTTCCCGCGCAAATTGGGACGCCTGGCAACACTATGTGGAACAGCTATGAAATCAGTGCCATCCAAACATGCTTGTTTTGCCAGATAATTTTCTTCATCTATGCCTATTTAGGACGGAATCCACTGAATAATTATTTGTTTACCTTAAGATTTAAGTCTTAAAATGAATTTGATGATTGAGTAGGCTATCGGCCTACCTCAAAAAGATGAGGTGCATCAAGCTAGGTGTTGAATGGAACTCTTGAGTCTGTGTAAACAACATATTTGCCTTGACCAGGGATTAAATAAATGATGACGCCTCAGAAATAGCATTTCATTCAACAAACATGATAGACACATTGGTGAAGATTTTAAATTTCATAAAACCTTCAGTTTGTTCGTCATAAAATGCGCAGCCTACATGATCTCGATCTTTTGATCCGTCCATTTAAATTTTATAAAATTCTGAATATTTGGGCAAACATTTTAATGTTTCTTCTTTTATTTTAGAAAATACTGTATTTATTTTTTGCTTTATTAAGTCTAGCCTAGTTAGTTAGTGTGGTAGTCTAGTTGGTATTTAACACTTGCGTCATTTAAATTTATATCAGCCATCCATGTACCTATCAACGGAAAACATTTCTAATTGTGTACAACTGTACAGGATCTGATTGGAAATTCTTTTAATTTATTATAAATTATGGCATTTTTTTAGTTCTTTCATTGAGATACTCGTACATACCTATCACTTAAATTTTCTAAAGTTGATTTTACTGTATTAGAATTATAGGAGTTACTTCTTTACCTTTAAAAACCAACGTAAGAGAGATCTCGACTTCAGGCGAGATACCATCAGGAATAAGCCGCCCATCGACATCCAATACCTATACAACAATGGTGTTTTACCGTGCCCACACTGTGCACGCACGTTTACAGCAAAGATAGCCTTTATTAGTCACATCAGAGCACACGATCGCAACCCGTAGTTGCACTATTCAGAATTCAGTCACCGTAGCCGAAATCGGCTTGGGACTTGGGAGTATGTATATATATATGTAGGAATTAATTTTTAACCAACATTTTCCGCACAGAAACCATCTTCTGACCTCCAATGGCGACAAACTATGAAAAAACAAACGCTCGCATGACGTGCGTAGGTGTAGTCCTAATAAACTAAGCTTGCATTCCATGACGTGAGTAGGTGTAGTCCTAATAAACTAAGCTCACATTCCATGACGTGAGTAGATGTAGTCCTAATAAACTAAGCTTGCATTCCATGACGTGAGTAGGTGTAGTCCTAATAAACTAAGCTCGCATTCCATGACGTGAGTAGGTGTAGTTCTAATAAACTAAGCTCGCATTCCATGACGTGAGTAGGTGTAGTCCTAATAAACTAAGCTCGCATTCCATGACGTGAGTAGATGTAGTCTTAATAAATCTTCCAATTACCCTCATACATTGATTTTGTATAACATCTAACTTATTTAAATATTTTTTGCTACTGATGTCGTACAGAAAACGGTATAACTTTAGAATCGTGTGGCAGGAGAGGGGGGTTTGGTAGTTAGGATGAGGGGGGTGGAAACCTTCCCCCTGGCACCAATCCCATGAAAAGACAACTTACCGTTACTTAACTTACCGTTTCCGAGAAAAACGATATTTTGTAACCTAACCTCAAAACACTCAAATAAAATAATATTTATCTGAGGTAACACACAAAAAAAAACATTCAACCGAATTGGTAACCTCCTCTTTTTTTTCAAGTCTGTTGAAAAATCCGAATTCACAAAAAAAAAAACACTAAAAGAATCAAAATGACTTTAATTTCGGATGTCGGTGTTTCTCGGTACACACGCTTTAATAAGAAACAAACATGTTTCTTATTTAACACCGACTTTCGAAAGTAAAGTTATTTTAATCCTTTTAGTGAAGTCGGTTATTTTATTTTTTGTAAGTAAAAAAAACACATTTGTTCACGCTTTTTAGTTGCGATACACCTAGAACCAGAGTGTCTATCTCATGACAATTCCAATTAACCCAAACACTGTTAGGTTACATTGTTTTATTATGAAGTTCCTGTGTCTACCTTCCATCTTTTAGCTCCATCATCAGATCAGTTCGATAGTACCTTATAGCCAAAGTGCATCTCATGACAATTCTAATAACCCCAAACACGACTAGGATACATTGATTAATTACAGAGTTCCGGTGCCTATCTTCCGGCTCCATCATCATCATCATCAAGTCACTTCGATGATACCATTTTCAATATAACCATTCAGAACCATTTATTTATTTGTATTGTCATAACTGCTTAACTATCTTCATTGTGATATCTATTTGAGTATGAAGTTCCGTTGGCCATTTCTGGTCTTCTTCATCAGTTCCACTTCATCAAATGTTACTTTTTGACTGTAAATGCTTAAGTCCACGATGAAAACACCAAAATTACTATATGGTTTCCTGTAATATTTGAGGAATTCCCTCGATTCCTCATGGATCCCATCATCAGAAACGGATTTTGAAAAAAATGGGACCACTCTAGAAGTATATCCTTTAAGAGGAAAAATATAAAAAAAAAAAAAAAAAAAACATATAACCGAATTGGTATCCGATACTTTTATCCAGAAGTGGTTCCTTTGGGACAATTTTTATTACTTTATATTTATTACTTTCACATAGGTGAACATTTACATTATATATAACTACAGGAATATCTTAAAGATATAACCTCTTATAATTTCTACCAAATTCAATATTTTTGACAAACACTACGAACTGTAGCAAATCATAACAGATCCTTCTGGGAAAAATATGAATTTTGTATGAAAGGCAAACAGAGTCTGTAATGGTGGCGAGGGATTAGCGAATGATACATTCAAGTTATTTGTTACAACTGAGCTTCTTTGTCGAGAGGATGAATGACAATTGCGAAAGGCTTGGGATCGGGACGCTCACAATGGATCCTGTCTGGGTTGTATTATCATTTATCTGTTTTGTGATAGAGTTGTCTTAGATTTTGTAAATCTTCGAGATAAGCTGGAGAATAGAATGTTTTGGACAAATCCGGACTTGCCAGAATTGCGTAAGTTTTAGGCCATTTGACACTTTTCGTGAAGATAATGGGTAATTAAAACTTTTTTTTTGCATTTAGACTTGACTCAATCTTATAAAAAAAAAAATCGTTGATCATATCACACTTCAGGAGACTGAATATCTCAAATAATAGATGCAACCCGTGAAACTGCTGTTTTTTAAAATGGGTTGCTTTGAAGTGTTATATCTTTGGATTGACTTGGAATCATAGGTTCAAATAAACTTTATATCAAAGGTACGTTATTCTTTTTTCGAAATTAGGTATTTATTGGTTTCTTTGTGTTTTGTATTTTCTGTAATATCGCAGTACTTGTAACCATGAATGCTAATAAATCGTTTCAACTCCTTCAAGAGTTCAAACGTAAAAAGTATGCATTTCAAAGGGCAAGTAATATCAATGACGTACATAGGTACGTCCTATGACTTTCTCCTAACAAAAGAACTCTGTGTTCTTGGTTTAATAGCTTTCGTTTTGGAAATTTTGTCTTGTAGCCGCCCTGAGAAGAAAAGTTATCTGTGAGATAAAATTGTCCACGTAAAGGTGATTGAAACAAAAATATACATCCCATTCATTAGCAGTTTTAATTTCGTATACAATTATACATTATATATATTGCATACCGCTTGAGACACATTGTTTCCACACGGTAGAACTGATATTACATGGTTACAAGTAGGTACTGCTGATATTACAGAAAATACAAAACACAAATAAACCAATAAATACCTAATTTCGAAAAAAGCATAACGTACCTTTAACATAAAGCTTATTTAAACTTATTATTTATTCCAAGTCAATCCAAAGATATAAAACTTCAAAGCAACCCGTTTTAAAAACAGCAATTTCATAGGTAAAGACCTATTATTAACAGCCCTCGAAAATTGAAATACAAGACTGCTTTTCCGCATATATATCGAAAACCCTTCGTTTTCGCAATAATGTCAAAATCAAGTAACTTAAAAATAGGCCCCTAAGAAATCCTCCAAGTTCTTTTCTTTCACTGAAACAAGATGTTATTTTGTGCACCCTTTTAGAATATTAGACACAAACGCACATCGATGCCATCAACAATCAAAGAATGTCTGTCTCCCGTCCAGAATGTTGCACATTTTGCTGATTGTTATCATCACCGCCAGTTATTCTTACACAAATATGATTTACTGCGTTTTCCTAGAATGAAAAAGCTGGTTGGTAACTCTTGCCTGTTGTTTGCTTTTCCCGGTTTTTTCTCAGTTTGTAACCAGAGTCATGCTATTAGAAAGGATTCGCTTTAAGTCCGTGTGTCCGTCATCTGCGGACAATGCCCACTATTAGCGGATTATAATATGCAAAAAGAGCAGGTACTGTCGTGTGCACGACGAGGAGTGGTCCAAGTTATGAGATGCTTGTGTTAGATGCGAGATTGATTGCGTAAATTACTGATATGTTGCTTGTATTTGGGTACCTACCCTATTGTTGTTGGGTACCTATCAATGTAAAATTTTCAATTCATAAGTACCTTTAGGGTTCTGTAGCTCAAAAGGAAAAAACGAAACCCTTATAGGATCACTGTTTTGCTTCCGTCTGTCTGTCTGTCAAGACTCTTTGTCTCGGGAACGCGTGGATGCATCGAGTTGAATTTAAAACCATATACTCAAGTCTGCGGTCCCTTGAAGCTGTGAAAAAAATCAAACTTCTAAGTTAACTAAAAAAAAAGATACGGCCGTTTATGTAGCAAAAAACGTATATTTCGTCACTCAAGGGAATCAAAATTCATAGGTTACTTCCTGTTGACATAGAATCCTGAAATTTGGCATATAGCTAGGTCTTATAGCACAGGTACAGGAAAAAAAATTGAAAACTGTAAATTTGTGATTACGTCACAGAAAAAAAGTTTTTTTTGTGATTCCGAAAAATCTTCGTAACTTAATTCAGGAATTATACTGTTTTCATAAATAAGTCTGTACGGAACCCTCAGTGCGCGAGTCCGACTTACACTTGTCCAGTTTTTTAAGTTTATCTGGGACAACACTGACACTCCGTGCCTTGGAAAGCACATAAAACCGTTGGTCCCACTTGTCTTTCGTAGATCTTTGACACTCTAGAGGCAGTCTGACGCCTTTCAGAGTACTGAGTGACGATTTTGATTACTGCAATCCTTCTGATTAATGTAACGAACTGGTCATAAAAGGATTACAATGACTCTGCCACCTCTTGTGCGGCACTTGTTGATGTTTCGAAACAATATGTTAAGTATTCAAAATACCCGAAAAGAAATATATGACTCTTAGGAATATTCTTTACAATAGAATACACAGGTGCTCATATTAGCTATTTATCATGTGGTCTTTTGAAATGTTTTGTTTGTGACAAAGATTTTTACAAGCAAGTAGATAGTCTCAAACGGTTGGCAGTAGGTATCGGTACAAAAATGGTTTGGAACAAACTGCCGAGTGCAATAAGGCCGCCAGTTGTATGTTGTTTTATTATAAGGTTTCCTATTGTAAATTATAATACTGGTGTACATAAAAACATATATAAATAATATCATCATGTTCTGCCACACTAAATAATAGTCCCTACATTAAAAAATTATAAGTATCATTAAAATAATACACAAATCCGCCGTCTCCCATCACTTAAGTCGTAATATTTGCTTGCATTAGCAGATGCAAGGTTGTCAATGCTCGTCATCGTGCCACGGGATCTGTCGATTATCCTAAACAATAACATCCAGCATGGACGCTGACCGAAACGTGACCAGTCTTCAGGGAGTCGCTGCTGTTGCGTTTGTTATTCTAACTCAAGCACAAATACTACCAATTTCTGCTCCTTTAGCTTCCCAGAAAGCACACAATTAATACAGAAATGTATTGAATGTATGTGGTTATGTTACTCCTGTTTGTGGTTTAAATTAAAATTTCTCACTTCGCCTTTGTGCGTGTAAAAGGAGCGAAAGGATTTGGCTTGGACTGTCCTTTCCGAGCGCTTAAATAGACTGAAATTGTTCTATTTAACACTCCTATGCCAAGCTCCTACTTCTATAATACTCGCCAATTGATTGCATTCAAAAATACAAATACGAAAATTTTCTATATTATGCTTGTCAATTGTCCCATTTTATGTTATTCATCTCAGTTTTTAGCAAATTTATGTTTACAGCACCAAGTCAAGTAGACTTGGTGTTTATGTTGACGTCATTTAGACGATATAATGATGGCGACTTTTTTTTTTAGGTGGGAAGATCAACTAATGACAAATCCCGCTCTTGGGCGGAGCGCGAGATAGTGTCAGACTTTTACTGACTAAAAACCCACTCCTATTCCTTTTTTGCCTTCGTCCCAGGGCCCCGGGTTTCGTTTTCACCCCGTGGTTCCTTTTCACATGGCAACTTGATAATAACGTTAAGTGCGCACTACGAAATTTATTCCTTGCGATTTTTAAAGAGCGATTTAAAATCGCATACGGCAATTTAGCTGTTTCAAAAAGAAACCAATGCCTACGAAAATGAAGCTATCGAGAAGCGCAGGGAAAATTTTGATCGCTGGTTTTTCACTTTGACGGGGTATCTGATTTCAATTCCATTACGAGACTAAAGCAGCATCAACGCCGAATGGTATACCACAAAATGCCTGCCAGAAGTTTTGTCTGCAATGAGCAACAGTCGCACGAACACCGGGCTACGCGGGGTACTGCTTCACCATGACAACGCGCCCGCGTATTCAGCGCTCAAAACGAGGGACTTCCTGGACACCACATTGGTCAGAGTATTAGGGCACCCTTCTTACAGTCCTGATCTGACTTCTTTTTATTCCCTAAAATAAAAAATCTGCTGAAAGGGATAAATTTTTGTAAATGTATTTTTGGTGTACAATAAAGAATATCTATCTATCTAATTTTTCATCGCCGGAAGACGCGCTAGCAGCGTTCGAGAAGGCCGTGAAAGAGGTGTCTGCGGCGGACTGGATTTTTTTTTTTTCGAAAATTGATTCTGATGCATGAATCTTTGTATAGAAGCTGGTGGAGAGTTCTTTAAAAAGATTTAATAAAAATATTTAATCGATAGAAGTTAGTTTTTTAGTTTCTCAAAACGTTCCTAGTGTCCCACGTACTACTTAATTTTGCACGTATTTATTAAGATCGCAAGTCGACTGACCGCTGCGCTTGCGATTTTATCCGCAATACGCGGATCTCGGTACTGCTTCATAGGAAGGTACAAAATAATTATGTAAGATTTCGCAGATCTGCTATTTTCAATCGCAAATGTTTTTTTTTTTTTTTTTTCTATTTCAAAATATCTGTTATTTATTTATTGTGCACACCTACCACTGTGTTGTCTTTTTAACCCAATGGTTGACTGGTAGAGAATGCTTTGTGGCATTAAGTCCGCCTATGTACCACCACTGTACATGAAGTTTAAATAAATAAATAAATTTATTTTCGCAGTGTGCGGATTTTAGTGTATTTCTGTTGTTCAGACATTTTTTTGCAACAATTTTTTATCGTGGTGGCCTAGTTTGCAGAGATTCCTAAAAATGTTACTGTTGTTGTATTTTAAACGGTTCATTTCTATACCATCACATTTGTAACTTCTGTTTTTTTCGTCTTTTTTTTTAAATAAGCTCTCCTAATATTCTGAACACGAGGTTACCACAACTTTATTTGTACTATTCAGTTTACCGTTCAGTCCACATGCCTCCACACAAGCTTCCCACATTTCGCACAACTCTTCCTGTACAAAAGCATACAAACTGGCCAGTTACATTGACATGTCAATCAAACCTCCATGCAAGTACCACGCAAATCGCAGACTTATGCGAATCGAATCGCGTGCCTCCACAATGCGCACAATTGACACAATGTATTACGGGAACACCTCGAAACCTCCATCAATACCAACTAACTGTTTTATTTTAGCCCCTTTTGGTCCTTGAAAACGCACCACCGTCCTTTGCATTATCTATCATCCTTAGTTCAACTTCATAAGACTCAATGTCGTATAGCATTGTGCTAGTAGTGTGTTTTCGGACCAAATCTTCATTGAAAAGTTAATCCCCTCTGACAATATGCCCTTAGCACCTGCTTTTTGTTGTAAAACTTGGGCATTTTGAGTTTGTAACAGTATGCAAAGATGGTGTCGATAATTTTAACAATTCTGCACTGTTGTGTTGTGCATTAGAATAGTTTTAAAAATGGCACATGTCTTCAGAAAGAGCTAGGTTGGGGATTACCAGTGTAGTCTTCATAACCTATGAAATTATAGTTACATTTATTCAACTCGACGTTCGCACGCAGGAATACACCAAAACACTACTTGTAGGTATTCCTTCTAACATACACACAAATGTAAGAAGCTAGGTGCACCCGAAATTGGTCGTTTCCCGTAAAGCAAAGATTTCTACTGTCTAAATTAAATCCAGAAGTACATTGCAATGTAAAACTCGGCACGCATATACCTAGGTATCATTACCATCAACCGCGGCATCGCGGGAGACAAGCGTATGCGAGACGCAGGACTGATGGAGGTGGAGAGTTATATATCCAGTATCCCGAACGTATTTTGTCTAAAATAATGATTATGGTGATAATCACCTAGGGGTCTTTAATTAAAGAGTGGATAGGTTACTTCTAAGCAAGCGTGCTCCATCGTCGGCCACATCATCGCTTACCATCAGGTGAGATTGTGGTCAAACGCGAGCCTATCCATAATAAAAAAACTCCTATTTTAACCTTTTTTTTTATCAGTTCCAGCAATTCCGGCAGTACCAGTGGCGGCGCCGGCGGCAACGCAGCCGATGGGCCTGTTGGCGCGCGCGATGGCCTCGCTCAACCAGATGCACCGCACCGGCCCGCACATCAAGTCACGCAAGTCTAGGAATCCACTCAATGGAAACCCTTTTGCTAAGGTAAATTATTAATTCAATTTTATGTAATTTATGGCCGAAGTGCTCTCGGCGTTCTTGCAAAGGTCCGGCGGTAGTAATACAAAGCACAGGTCCGATCGTGTGTGGAGTACTGCAGCCACATATGGGCTGGTGCTGCAAAACACCATCTAGTAGCTTTGGATTCGGTGGAAAGACGTGCGAAGAGGCTTATTGGTGATCCAGATTTTGTTAAGTCCAATTTACAAAGCCTGGAGCACAGGTGTTGGGTTCGGTATTTAACAGGTTCATTTTGAAAAGTGTTTGGAAGTAAGCGGAACAGAGTGTAAGTCCGGCAAACCTCCGTTGAAAAGGGAGGACCTCCGGCCACACGGGTGTTATGTCTGGTGGGGAACTGCCCGATAGATGATTTCGGGCTGTTCTATATGTTTCAATCGCGCGGAGAACTTTAATTGTGCGATGCAGGATTAGTTCTTATGTGACGCCATAGATGTCGCTACAAGTGTGCGCAGGAATTGCATGACTTGATTATGCCGTCTCCTGTCTACCATCGGACACCCCGACGTACCGCGAGTGTCCACCCTTATGTTGTTAAAACTTCTACGGTCCGGACTAAGCGTTTCGCCTCGTCGTTCATACGGTATATATCGAAGTTCTGGAACAATTTGTCTGCTGCGCTCTTCCCGTCCGATTATAATTTAGGTGTCTTCAAGGCTACAGTGAATAGGTTCTTAAACTAGTGTGTCTCACTATCAACGATTGCATCACTGCTTAGGGTGGAATCGCAGTCAAGCACTATTTTTTATCAATTAAAAAAATGCGACTCTACTCGACGATTAAGATGCAATAAGCTCGTCCAGGATACCTTCAATTCCCGCTTAAAAAACTAGTTACCAATTAGACAAGGTATTTATTAACTTCCAATTTCTTTGATGACAGTGCATGCTGATGACATGACGTCATCTCAAAGCTCAGTCACGTGGTCAGAACAAAGGAATAGGAGGCGTGGCCGTCTCGAGGCGATCAACGAAAAGAGAATCGAATCGAAACGGTTGTAACTTGGCTAGGGGGGCAGGTGAGATAGAGACAAACGCGTGCCAATACATAAAAAAATAATGAAACTGAGATTCTCAGGAAAGTAATCAATGTGAGAATACAGAAAACGTTACTATGTAAGTTGCTATTTAGTTTTTAACAATTGCTTATCAAATTACTGACTATATCTCTATAGTCTCTTTAGCAGTGTTTTAAATGACATTAATATTACAAAGGCGAAAGTTTGTAACTGCGTGTTTGTTACTTCTTCACGCTCGAATGGCTGAACGGATTTCGATGAAACTTGGCCCACGGGTAGACCATATTCTGCAATAGCACATAGCACTCTTTATCCCGGAAGTATATCCCCATGGATAAGTTTCTACAATCACGCGCGCGAAGCCCCTAGTCCTCAATAAAAATAAATGTGCTAGAAACGAAACGAAGCTATTTCTCAATTTAACATAGTTACTCACATATTAAAAAAAAAACAACACAATTATTGATGTACTACATTATGGCCTGTGGTACCTACTCGTACCTATGTCAGTGTCGTGGCTAGAGTGATTTGCAATCCAGATAAACAAAATTTCTTTACAAGTCAATATGTTTAATGTCCTTCGTGTGCAAATAGTAGGAAAGGAGGTTACAAATCCTGGGCCTACTTTCTAATAGTTATATACATCGTTGGACAGAACTTTTTGACTTAGAAACCGTGGCACCATACTTTTAAGTATCAATAAGGTATTTTACTTATCGACGGCTTATAGTACGATTGTCTCACTTCAGGCAGTCTCCAAGTGGGGCGAAACCAATCTGGTAAGATTCAACGCCGCCAAAACACAGGCGTGTCTGTTCACCGCTAAGAGGAGCCCGTTCACCTTGGCTCCTGCTTTTCAGAATGTATCCCTGGAGTGCAGTGACCGCCTTCAGCTCTTAGGAGTTGAAATTTCCTCAGACCTCAATTTTGGGTGGTTCATTGAGTCCAAAGCCAAGGTAGCTGCTAGAAAACTAGGCGTTCTTGCTAAGGTCCGACGGTACTTCACACCGGGACAGCTTCTAATGTTATACAAAGCACAGGTCCGATCGTGTGTGGAGTACTGCACTCACATATGGGCTGGTGCTGCAAAATGCCATCTAGCAGCTTTGGACTCGGTGGAAAGGCGTGCGAAGAGGCTAATTGGGGATCCAGATTTGGTTAAGTCCAATCTTCAAAGCCTCGAGCATAGGCGCAGAGTAGCCTGCCTATCGGTATTTTACAGGTTACATTTTGGAGAGTGTGCGCGGGAATTGCATGACTTGATTCCGCCATCTCCTTTCTACCATCGGACAACCCGACGAACAGCGAGTATCCACCCTTACGTTGTTGAAACTTCAACGGTCCTGACTAAGCGTTTCGCTTCGTCGTTTATACCGCGTACATCGAAGGAGTGGAACAATTTGCCTGCTGCGGTTTTCCCGTCCAACTATAATTTAGGTGTCTTTAAGGCTAGAGTGAATAGGCTCTTAATAAACTAGTGCGCCTGACCATCAGTGATTGCATCTCCGCTTACCATCAGGTGGGATCGCAGTCAAGCACGGGTTTATATAAATAAAAAAAAAAGTGAATACCTCGTAACTGTGAAATACGTAACTTTTCAGGAGGCACAAAAAAACAAACTAGACCTTTATTATCATGTAATTATAATGGGCTTCTAAGTGTTTTATTCAAATATTTAAAACTATTGATTTATTTCAAACGCTTGTTTCTCTTGTTTTTTTTTTCCACAAGTTTTGACGCGCCATTGCGAAGCTCGAAGTTATCACACCAAACTGACTCGAGCAAAGTATGCATTCAATATTGTAGATGGCGCTACGAGTAACAAATCAAAATTTTGCGTGATACAAGATTATGCGTTACGAGCTTTTCTTTTCAGAAATATAATAAAACAAAAATTACCTTAAATGACATACCCGAGGTTTTCACTCTAAGCCATCGTTATGTGACTTTAAGTTCGCAATAACGTAACACAGAGTATAGTGTCAACTTAAATTTAATAGTGATGTCACAATTGTCAAGGCACTGTCACATATCAGCGAATTCAGTACTTACCTTATCGGTTAGCTAGTCCCTTTGAGGTGTGACTTGAGAGGCGTCACGGCGTTCTCGCCTTCCGCATGACGTGGTCCTCACCGGACGTGGCAAGTTCGCGAGGTTCCTACCGCGGATCCGTGTGGAAGAAAAGTCCGGGTGTTACTATTACGCGGACCGCACGGAGGACATGGTGGAGGTGAGCCCCACTTTTGGGTACACAGAAGTTGTTGGTTTTACTTTAATAAGAAATACTTCGATAGACTGCAATGTAATGTAACTTGTATGCAATTTACTTGCAGATGTAAACGCAGCCATATAGCCAATATATCTCATACGTATTTTTTTTATTTTTTTCAGGGCGTAGTATTAAAAACAGTAATAAAGAAACCAAAGAAGCCGAACTCGGCGAACCGCAAGTGCGTGCTGGTGCGCCTGTCGAACGGTAAGGAGATGGTGGCGTACGTCCCCGGCATCGGACACAACCTGCAGGAACACAACATTGTCCTCGTCAGGGTCGGCAGGTGAGGGGGCATCTGAATACTTTTATTAGGGTTCCGTACCTCAAAAGGAAAAATCAGAACTTCAAGATGTGTTTTACAACAATTTTTTTTTTTATCGTGGCAACCCTGCTTTTTCCTATAACTTTATAAAAATATTGCGATAAAACGAATTTGGAAAGTTTTTGCATTATTTACGATCATATCAAATTATTTAGATTTGACTGAGCTGACTGTACCAAATTCAAGTTACTGGTATTGATTAGTTCGCATATTAAATTAAATAATTTAATGAGTGGTTTCCGTTCAGAATAAAAAATGAAAATTAGTTCAAAGAAATACCAGTGGTATCACTTTTTGGTATTAAAACAAAAATATATCGACACGACACGACACGGACACGAGCAATCGTGTCCTCTATTACCGATTTCATTACCGAAATTCACTATAGAAGCGAGAAGCACAGAACTAGACGCGGTGGCGTTGCTTGGTAGTATTATGTCCAATAGTAGGTACACGTATTTTAGCTAAATTATAATAATGATTGATTCAAATAATACGGAATAGGCATGATTTTTTTCAAATAATTTTAATCGACAGTTCACATCATGATGTATTAGTAAAAAAAAATATATACATAGTCAAAACAGTAATAAAAAGTATTTTAAAAATACTGGTTGAAAACAGCCAACCGACACGGGCAGTTTAAACGCCCGCCATTTTGGCGTGCTTGGTATGACGTCACGTAACCCTACACTGGATAAGATAAAGATAAAGATAGTTTTATTTTGCAAATATGGGTAACAGTAAAAGATGACAAAAAAAATATAGGTAACAAGTTCAGCCATATTTTACCATGTAGGCATGCAAAAGACAAAATTTAACAAAATATAACATTACACACGTACAATTTTAAAATAATACACAATGATGTAGGTATAAACAAGAAATACAAAGAAAATATTTAAACGAACTTAAAATATATAAACTAACTTAAAAACACTTTCTCATCTAAGTACTCACTTAAGTTATAGTAAGATTTCACCACTAAAAAGCTTCGGAGTTTTTTTTTAAATAATGATAATGGAAGCTCTTTCCAACTCTTAGGCATCTTATTATAAATGACTGGAGCCATGCAGTAGACACTTTTGCGCATAAGTGCTGTCTTGGCTGGCTCCTGACATAGCAGGCTATTATCGCGTCTGTTGCGGGGAAATACATCGGCTATGCGTTTGAAACGACTAGGGTTTGTCTTCACAAACACAGCTACTTCTAGTATATACAGACAAGGCAATGTTAATATGTTGTGATTTTGAAAATATGGTTTACAACTATCGGTAGGTTTTAGCTTAAACATCGCTCGAATACATCTTTTTTGTGCCTTGAAGGCGGTTTCTCTTTCGGTAGAGTTTCCCCAAAATATGATACCATACCTCAAATGTGACTCTACTATTCCATAATAGGCAGTAAGAAGTGCATCTATGTTGATTATGGTTGATAATGCGTGTAGAGCATATGCAGACTTACTCATTTTCTTACACAAAATATCAATGTGGGATTTCCAGTTTAATTTTTGATCTATTTGTAGACCCAGAAATTTTGTACTTTCAACTTCTTCTATGGTATTATTCCTATAGTGTATATTCAAGTTAATACTAGAGGTCTGTTGTCTAAATTGGATAAGTTTCGTTTTACTCAAATTTATTTTCAAATTATTTGAATCTAGCCAGTTTACCGTCTGTTTTAAACTATTATTAATGTCACTCTCATACGTAACTATACTTTTACAAGGTATTGTAATCGTGCTATCATCCGCAAAAAGTGTTATTGGTCGCTCAATAGATTTTGGTAGATCATTTATGTATAAAATGAATATAAAGGGACCTAAGACGCTGCCTTGCGGTACCCCAAATAATACTTTACGCTCTGAGGACCAAAATGTCTCTTCATGTTTAGTAGCTATATTAATTTTATTGACTTCAGTTATTTGTTTTCTGTTTTGTAGGTATGAACTAAGTAAATTAAGGACATTGCCTCTAACCCCGTAGGCTTCGAGCTTGTTTAACAGAGTAGTGTAGTGGACATAATCGAATGCCTGGGTCATGTCGCAAAATATGCCACATACAGGGTTTCGGTGATCTACATTTTTAATAACATTGTGTATAAAATCATATATCGCCATATTAATAGTCCTATGTAAACGAAATCCTTTCTGTTCCTCACACAAAATATTATGTTTATCTATAAATTTGTAAAGTTCCCTATAAATATACTTTTCAAATACTTTAGAAAATACTGGAATTAATGATATTGGTCGGTAGTATTCCATTCTTTCTCTATTCTCTTTTTTAAAAAGTGGCTTAATAATTGATGTTTTTAATGCATCAGGGTAAACACCTGCGCTAATACTTAGATTAATTATGTGACTTAAATGACCGCTTATTTCTCTTGACACCTGTTTTATTATTTTTGTAGCAATACCGTCATATCCTACACTATTTGTATTGTATACAAATAACTGACTAAACTGGAAAAACTGGAACAATACGCATTCGGTTATATAACGTTTTTTGTCACAGACTGGCGTGATAGCGTCACATTTGCTCTGGCCAATGGCGTCGCGGATCAATTACCTATTTGAATTTCCCGCAATTACTTTACAATTTAAAAAAATAATTTGTCCCTCAAAACAAATTTATAACCAAAAATATTGACGGTGGGTTAATTCTGAAGTAATAAAGTTTATTAAAAAAAATATTAAAGAGTTTTTTATTTTTGTAAGGCCGCCAATTTAATTCTAAAGTAATAAAATTTATTAAAAAAATATTGTATGTATTTTTTTATTTTTGTAAGGCCGCCAATTGTTTGTTTTTAAATATAAGACTCAAATGTATAATTTATTATCTTGGTGTACAATAAAATATATATAAATAAACTAGCTAACTCGGCGAAATTCGTACCGCCTAATAATGTGATAAATGAAGAACCGTTCGACCGATTTTGTGCAAACTTCACATAAACCATCTACTAAATAGTCCGAACAAAGCCTAAACATTTGGTTTGGATAGGTGAGCCTGTTCTTGAATTTTAAAATTACAACGAAAAGTGGCATTGATTTTTACATATAAATAAATATTGGATCCTTGTATAGCGGGACTAACCAGTTGTTTGAATCACCTATACTAGGGAGTATTAAGTAATAGGGAGTATGTATACTTACATACTCCCTATTATATATACTTAATAGAATAAACTTTGATGATTAGTTACTAGCTTTTGCCCGCAGCTTCGCCTGCGTACATAAAATATAGCCTATATTACTCAAAAATAAAGCAATTTTCTATTGATTCAAAAATTTTTGCAATCTGACCAGTACTTTCAGAGATCATCAGACAAAAAAAAACAAAGTTTACTTCTTTGTAATATTACTATAGGTCTAAATTCATTTGTGCAGTTTTATGAACACCAGGCAAACGAAGTCGCGGGTAACGGCTAGTCCGTAGTAAAACTTGTTCCTTGATTCCTAATATCTTTCATATCACGTTCCAGGTTGAAGGACTGTCCCGGAGTGAAGCTCAAGTGCGTGCGCGGCAAGTACGACCTGCCGCAGGTCATCAAGCAGAAAGTGTAACCAACTAGTCTAGTGCCCTTACTACAATATAGTGTTTAGTTTAAGAATAACAAACGACTTTTATTTAGAAACTAGCTTTTGCCAGCGGCTTCGCCCGCGTGAAAATAGAAAATATAGGCCTATGTTACTCAGTGATAAAATAGCTTTCTACTGGTGAAAGAATTTTGAAAATCGCTCCAGTAATTTGAGTTAAATCGTAACAAACAAACAAAAAAAATTTGGAGGTATGCGGAACAAAGAGTAAAGTCTCGCAAACCTCCGTTGAAAAGGGAGGATCCTCCGACCAGGCGGGTGTTATGTCTGGTGGGCAACTGCCCGGTAAATAATTTCGGGCTGTTCTATATGTTCTAATCGCGCGGAGAACTTTGTTTGCGCGATGCAGGATTAGTTACTATGTGACGCCATAGATGTCGCTACATCACTCCCCTCCAGAGATTGGAGATCGATGGTTCTTGATGCTTCCTGATGCGTATCAGGCCAATGGTAGGTTTGTTCCAGTGGGTCGGAACCGAATGCCGCATAGTTCTCGGTGAGTCGAAACTGTCTGCGGTGATGCCCCAGTGAGTCGGGGTGGTGCTGTCCCAGTGAGTCGGGGTGATGATGTCCCAGTGAGTCGGGATAATACTGTAGGCAGTGAGTCGGAGTAGTGCTGCTGGCTTCAGTGAGTCGGAGCGGTGCTGTGCGATGTAGTGGCTTGACTGCTTGCGTCGACCAGGAGTGGTTCTTCGTGGCTATTCATGTGACTGGCCGAAGGTGCAGTGTGCTTCGCCAAGGTCGCTGATGAGGCTGAGGGTGATGACCAGGTATGACCAGGTTAGGCATGCTGGTGGTCAGGATACCCTTTATAGTCGTGGGCGCTGGCTGTATGGCTTACTGCTCGAAAGCTTGAGGAAGTGATGATAACATCACGAAGTAGTGGCTGCACGAAGGCTGCGCTGACGTTCATTGTCGAGGGTCACCAGTTTGGAGGTAAGCGGAGCAGAGTGTAAAGTCCCGCAAACCTCCGTTGAAAAAGGAGGATCTTCCGACCAGACGGGTGTTATGTCTGGTGGGCAACTGCCCGATAGATGATTTCGGGCTGTTCTAATCGCGCGGAGAACTTTGATTGCGCGATGCAGGATTAGTTCCTATGTGACGTCATAGATGTCGCTACAAATTAAATCTTTCCTCTTTATAATATTAATATAGATGACGGAGACAGTGTCGATGTCAGTAAGTAAGGGCGCTTTTCCACCAGAGATGTGCTATGCTACGTTGGCATGGATGCAGTTGATATCCATCAATCAAATTCATTCAGGTGACACATACCTTAGCACTGGTTTTTTTTTCGGTGGGAAAATCATCTTATGACATCCCCCGCTCTTGGGCGAAGCTCGAGATAATGTCAGACTTTTTTGGGATTCAAAACTTAAGTTCTCTCATAACTAAGCGATGCTAACTAAGATGGTTCACAAACAAACCCTAACTTACTAAGAGTATAGTATAGTATGGTAAAAAAAAATACAACTATTATTAGTATGTTCAAAAACATTATCATCTAGAAAGTCTTCTTTAATTTTTGTGTATGTAAAACTCTATGCGTCGGGTAAATAAAGAAGGGTCACGCTATGTTCAAATACTTTGTTCCTATTGGTCAAACGACCCGCGCTCGCAGAGTGGCGCGCGCGCAAGCCACGCCTCTTGTAACACGCGGCGTACATCGGAGATGGGAGGTGCTGTATTGTTGTGTGTAGAATGTTATATGTATTCTGTACCCTTTAATATGTTCTATTGCTTAAGTGGCAGAAAAAGTTCTTGAAAAGTCGGAGTGTTAAAAATAAAAAGAAATGTGTAGGTTATAAAAAATATTTTTATTCTTATTGCTAAATTAGGACAGTATTTTAATTGAACATTAACTAGTTATTCATAGTGTTACCTATTATTTTATTTACAAATTCTACAGAGATGGACACAAATTTTACAAATATTAAACTTTATAAACTAAATACTAAATAAGAATACATTGCAGTCTTGAATAGGAACTTTGGTTACAAACTTATCCTAAAGAGTCTTTTGTTTTATCACGCACACGACCGGTTGCTGGTGACACAAACTTTATTATTTAACTCTGCTTCTAGCGCCGCCACTTTTTTTGTAGATAGCTCACTTTCAGGGTGAGGCGAATTTCCCACAGCTTCCGCCGGTCCCGGCTCAGCTTGGCGGCCTGGTTATTCCGCTCACGCTGGAGCCGGTACGCGGCGTCGGTGGGCGCGGTGGCGCTGGCGCGGACCGAGCGGCGCATGCGCGGGTGGTTGCCCACCAACGCACCGCCGTTCTTCTCCGCCATCACCCGGAGGGCTTTCTGCTCGAACTCTCCGAATTCTGGATCGTCAGACATGTTTGTGGCTTCGAACAGTGATTCCGGCGTCGTCGGAGCAATCGCACGTATCCGGATGAAGTTCCTCCGGGTGATATATTATCCAGTGCGCCATAGTATCCACCATAAAGTGGAAAAGCTAAAGTAGAAAACACAGGTACCCGTAGTGTTAATTGTGCTTCCTGCATCCTAGGCCTGGATAAATCCAGAGCCTCGTCGTCAGTGTATGGTTTCCACAGAGCCATAGTAGATGATGGTGGTGTATTAATCGTTCAAAATTCGAGTGATGAGCGATAATGGCAGAGTGTCGCCGCATTTTCATACGGCCAGGGGGCGGAGCTCGGTGGTGGGGCGCGGGAAGGGCGGCCGCACCCCTGGCGGCGCTGCGAAGACAAAACAATGGGATGAATGGATATCCCAAATAAGTTTGTGGTACTTACAATGCTAAAGTATTGTATAGGTATGTTCCTATTATTTTTCAGAATTCCTGTTGCGTGTGTTTTATTTGTAATGGGATATGAATATTATAGGTACAGTCAGGGGTCAAAAGTGCAGTTTCATCTTACCAATGCTAAAATGTCTAAAATATCTTTGTAGAAGAGTGTCAATGGTCCATGACTGATTTAATTGGTAGCATAGGATCTAAAGTATTGAATAAACTAGTTTTGGACTATTGAACTTCTACAATAAAGAAATTTTAGATACTTTAGCATTGGTAGAGTGCCACTGCACTTTTGGTCCCTGACTGTACCTACCTATATTCAGCTAATGTTAATTATACAACATGAAACATCTCAACACATCATCGTGTAAGTAATATGTTTAAGATCGGCTACTATTCGGCAAATCGATTTCAGCTGTTTTTAAAATAGGTAATTTTTAGAATTCCGTACCTAAGTTGCTAAAAAAGGAACCCTGATAAGATTATTTTGCTGGCCGCCTGTCAAGACCCCTTATCTCGGGAACGCGTGGAGGTATCGAGTTGAAATTAAAACTATATAGGTACTCAGGTCTGCGGTCACTTGAAGCTGTGAAAAAAACAAACTTTTGTGTTAACGAAAAAAAAAGATACGGCCGTTTAGGTCGCAAAAAGCGTACCTATATCTCGACACTCTCAATCGTTTCATAGCACATGTATATAAATAAATCTGAAAACTAAATTTGTAGTTACGTCACAAAGAAAAAACTTTTTTTACAATTCAGAAAAATCTTCGTAAGTCAATTCAGGAATTGAACTTTTTTCATAGGTAAGTTTGCGACCCTCAGTGCGCGAGTCCGACTCGCACTTGCCCAGTTTTTCTAGTTATGCCTGCCTCTCTTATTTAAATTATTTAGTAAGAATTGCAATCAAGTGATCATTATACCTACCTACCTACATATCTTTTCCGTTTAACATGTTGCAAAATTTGAATACCTAGTTAAAAATCAGAATTTGTCAGTCGGATAGATCTAATTTCAAAATACCTACCTACCTAATGTTAAAGTCGCTGTCACTCCGTTTGTTTCTCAGCTTATTTCGAGTAAACCACAAAACGAATTTTGATACGGTTTTCAGTAATGCAACGGATCCCTAGTAGAATATTATACAGAACAGAAAACCAAATATTTTATTTATCAATATACATAGGTACCTACAAATAGTAACTGAAAGAATACACACCTACCTACACCTACTCGCCAATTAGATAAATAAGTTACAATCATAATTTAAGTACTGGCATTCTACTTAAATGCACTTAGGTAGTGCTTTTATAAGAAATTAGTGATGTAAGTATTAATTAAATTATTTTTGTAGGTAACCTTTACACCTGAAATAAAAGTAGGGCGAAGGGTGTGTGTGAATTAGGATATGTACCTATATCCTAATTCTAGGCAATTAATATGGGCATCAATGCACTAGATATACCTACATGTTAGTGCATTGGTATTGTTATTACTCAAGCACACACAAACACGCTAGTAATGGAATCCAAGACAAGGTAACCAAAAATCTACCTACCTACTTACCTTAAGAAATTGTCTTATATTTTTGTAACATAAAATAATTCTTGATTATTTTAAGATTTACTTTAAGTAGGTATTTAAAACAGCTGAAATGAATTCAGGACCTACCCGATTCTGAACCTATCTAGGTACCTACTTACCTACTACTATACTTTGACGATGTGCGTTTATTATATTATTTGTAATAAATATTATCAACAAGCCTATTTCACTAAAATATAATTTACAATAACACAGACCGATAAATATATTACCCAATGATGTACTTACAAAATATAAATTAGCTAAGCACTTCTTTTTTCACCTCACATTTAGTTATCTGCGCAAATGATTCGTGCTAAGACGTAAACAACAATTAATGTCAACGATCTTGTACTTACCTAATGAGCTTTTTCGCTAATGTTGTTTAGAAGACGCTAATCACAAGCTAAATTAAGGCGTGCGTGAAGAGCTTACGTGGCTAGCTCCAGTATGACACTATCTTTGCTCACCACGTAGGTACCTACACAAATTAGAAAAAAAACTGGTCTTATTTTAGGTCATTTTTGCGATTTACGACTACCTACCATTTCTTGGACTACCTACGACTTTAGAGAAAACTAAAAATTGAATAGTTAAGGGGTAACCAGACGGTTGCAAGCTAGCGTTCCAACCAAAGTCACCTTGGTTTATGTGTTAGAATAGAATAAACAGCACCCCTAACCAAGTTGATAATCTGCAATCGTTAATGCTAGTCGAAAACTAATCAAATGTATGAAAATGAAATCATCTCAACGATAAGTCACGTGGTCAGAAAGAACGAATAGAAAATTCGTAACCAAGTTCACGTCGTTCAAAATGACAGAATGAATTGTTATCGTTTCTACAATTTTGAACGCTACATCCTTTGTTATTGTAGAACGAGCGGCCGACTCAGACTCAACTTATCGTTTTCTACAATTGCTGACACTGAGGCGTTACCGATTGGAGAACGGAATTCGACACGAAACGGTTGTAACTTGGACAAGGGGGCTGGAAAAACGCGCCTCCCAACCAAGGGCGTTCTTCTTCTTCTTTTCGATTCGATAGGTCAAGGGCGTTGAAGGTCCTGGATTACAACTGCTGTCTACACAGATTGAAACTAGCAAGGTCACCTTGGTTAGGACGTTGGTTTGCAACCGTCTGGTCACGCCTTAAAACTTAATAGTGAGAAGTTCTCTGTTAAGGTATCTACCTACCTACCTATAGAAATGACAAAAATCTCATAATTAAGTATCTACTTTTATACATTTCATTGGCATTGGCATAATCATTAAAATCGATAAACATTTGAAGAAAATATCGCAGATTAAGATACTTGCAAAAAAAACACATTCAGACGATAAAAAAAAGGCATTTTCGATAGCTTTCGCTCGAGGATCTATATCAAAAATATGTGTCATGAAATTATCGTTAGGAAGATGTAATATTACCTACTTATTTCGAAAATAAATCATGCATGGCCCTCAAAAATTACTAGGTACATAGGAAGGTATAGATAAATCATGTAACTAACGTCAAAATTCCTACACACAATAAAAAAAAACCTACTCCCAAAGCGACGTAATATTGACATAAGCAATAACACAAATATTTAGGTAAAAAAAAGATAACATGACACCATACTACAAAGGTACGCGCCTCCGCCGCGCCAGGCAGTCTACCTGACCAGCGAGGGGTACAAAACACCACCCGACTATAAACACTCGTTTACAATATACGGGTGCATTATGTTACCTACTCCTTATCTCAAAACGTACAAAAGAAAGCCATATCCTGAATCCTTGAAAAACATACCTTTTGGTGATAAGGAGTGTGGCGGCACCTTCATTCCATTCTTTGTTTTAGTTGTTTTAAACATTACCTAGTGAATAAATATGGTTCAGATTATTTTTTCAAAATTTATGAAACATACAGAACACAGCATTTGTTATGCAGGCCATAACAAATGCTGTGTTCTGTATTTTCTTACTTTATCGTTACTAAACTTTTTCACAGAATCAGTTTGTACTATTACAAATCTTATATTGATTAGAAATTACTAGAAAATGTTATGTCTCACAGTTTGTGGTATTACCAATCGTTGCAAATTTTTTTCTACTCTATTTTTAAGTAGGTACTATTATATTTAATATACAGAGGATAGATTTGTATTTTTAACCGATTTTGTTTTTTTTTTTTATTTTATTTAAAGATAATACATACACTCGAATTGGTTGGGCACGCCATAATCATGGCGGTAAGTCCCCTCTTTGAGGAGTGGCTGGAAAGACCACGTGGCGTCCTTACCTTCCGTATGACGCAGGTCCTCGCCGGACATGGTAAGTTCGGGAGATTCCTGCGCCGGATTCGTGCGGAAGAAACTCCTGGGTGCCGCCACTGTGTGGACCGTCCGGAGGACACGGTGGAGCATACGGTGGAGGTGTACTCCGCCTGGGCAGAGCACCGCCGTGTCCTCGTGGGGGCGATCGGCGGCAGTGATCTCTCGCGCCGGGCATTGGTACAGACTATGGTCCGGAGTGAGGAGGAGTGGCAGGCGGTCGCTTCCTTCTGTGAAGCAGTAATGCTAGCAAAGGAGGCGGCCGATCGCGTGAGGCAACGGTCCTCACGCCCTAACCGCCGCCGGGATTCCGATCCCGATTTTCGGCCACCGTAGGCGCGGGCTTGCGGACGGCGAGTAATGGGTGGCTCGCCGTCCGACCGTCCGGTAACCGTCCGAACCGAGCTCAAGTCGTCGAAGGCGCGTGCTATTCCACGCGCGCCTCATGGAGATGTCAGCAACTGTAAGGGCCCAGCAGGGTCGAGAAGCCTACTGGGGCCACGGGTAGTGTGAAAGCGAAGCCCGGGGCCCCGGGATGAAGGCAAAGAAGGAACAGGAGTGGGTTTTTAGTCAGTAAAAGTCTGACACTATCTCCCGCTTCGCCCAAGGGCGGGATTTGTCATTAGATGATTTACCCACCTAAAAAAAAAAAATACACTCGAATTGGTCCTTTATAAATATTGTCATGATCTGATTATCAATTTCGAAAATATGGAACGGAATTCTTCATAGGATCATACCAGAAATATCGTAGAGTTAAATTGCTTTGTTTATACGTGTAGTCGATGACTGACTGAAGGAAGAAACATCGAACTGATCAGATGATAAAGACGGACGGTAGACACCGAAACTCTGTAATAAATCAATGTATCCAATCCAAGGATTGTCATGAGATGAACTCTGACTATAAGGTAGGCAGTACGGGTTTCGCCGCAATCGGTCTACTGGGGACCTACTAGTTTATGCCACCCACTTGTGGGGCGAAACCTTCGAGAGGTATGGGGAAGCGATTGCTGTTTTCTTAGACGTCTCGAAATCCTTCGACCGGGTATAGTACGCTAGCGTTTTGAGTAAGCTTCCAGCGTACTGCGGCATTTCCTCTGGTCTGAATATCTGTGTAAAAGACTTCACAGTCTCTCCGAGTTGTTAGGCTCTGATGAGCATCCATCGACAACAACTCGACTAAAGACTAATGCCGGAGTGTCTCAGGGGTCTGTTCGCTCTGTAACTCTCTTCCTGCTGCATATCAACGATCTGCTGATGCCCGGTATCTATGGGTATGCAGATGATATAACAGTTGTAGAGGGATACCTGTCAAGTGCTCGGGCTAGCAAGGAGCTAATCCGGTCCGAGAGAGAGGCTATGGTAAAGTGTAAGAATGTTTCACTTCAGGCAGTCTCCAAGTGGGGTGAAGCCAATCTGGTGGGATTCAACGCCGCCAAAACACAAGCGTGCCTGTTTGCCGCTAAAAGAAGCCCGTTCACCTTAGCTCCTGGTTTCCAGAATGTATCCCTGGAGTGCACTGACCGCCTTCCGCTCTTGGGAGTTGAAATTTCCTTACACCTTAACTTTGGGTCGGTTCATTGAGTCTAAAGCCAAGATAGCTGCTAGAAAATTCGGCGTTCTTCCAAGGTCAAGGTCTGGCGGTACTTCACACCGGGACAGCTTTTAATGTTATAAAAAGCACAAGTCTGTTCGTGTATGAAGCACTGCAGCCACATATGGGCTAGTGCTCAATATGCCACCTGGCAGCTTTGGACTCAGTAGAAAGGCGTGTGAAGAGGCTACTTAGTGATCTAGATATGGTTAAGTCCAATCTACAAAGCGTTGAGCACAGGCGTAGAGTAGCCAGCCTTTCGGTGTTTTACAGGATGCATTTTGGAAAGTTTGCGCGGAATCGTGAAAATTCGCGCATGACTTGATTCCACCATCTCATTTCTACCATCGGACAACCCGACGAACGGCAAGTATTCACCCTTACGTTGTTGAAATCTCTTCGGTCCAGACTAAGCGTTTCGCCTTGTCGTTTATACCGCGAACATCGAGGGACTGTAACGACTTGCCTGCTGCGGTCTTCCCGTCCGATTATAATTTAGGTGTCTTTAAGGCTATATAGTAAATAAGCTCTTGATACTCGCAAACTAGTGCGTCTCACCATCAACGATTGCTTACCATCAGGTGGGATCGCAGTCAAGTACTAGTTTATTATATTTAAAAAAAGGTGCCATCGAACTAATCTGATGATGGAGACGAAAGGTGGAAGGTATTTAAGTATATAATTATATTTTTTATTTATAATTTGTTAGTTCTAAATTTGCGCCTTGTTCCGACAAATAAAATGTTTTTCTTTCTTTATTTTCTTATCTTTTAAGTATATCTCAACAAAAATAAGTACAGGTTTTATAGGTAGATAAAATAGAATTAAAAATTACAACCGACTTCAATTTAAAAAAAAAAACACGAAAAAGTGCAATATAACTTTAATTTCGAAAATCGGTGTTAAATAACGAAGAGACAAAACTATTATAGAACACCGACTTACGAAATTAAAGTCAAAACATGTTTATTTTCCCCGAATAAGAAGCACAATAGAAATACAGCAATCTGTCGGGTCATGTGTGAACCGGGCATATGTGTGTTGCACCATAGACACTAGACAGAACACAGTGTTTTTTTTTTACATTGAAGTCCGTTTTTATTTGTAACTAACATTTTATCAGCGACTCGAGATTATTTTCTTAGAAACTTTAATGCCTCTTAAATTGTATTTTGAGGGTAGTTTCGAAAAACTAATACCTGATGACAATCTTTATTAGGTAATCATTTTGGTTACAATTTGTGCCAAGTTTCAAGTTTAACAACCCAAGGAATAAGATTCTCTCATTCAACCCCTAAATCGTTTTATAGGGATAATTGTGAAAAACAAATAATGAAACTCTTTATCTAAGGGGTGACCAGACAGTTGCAAACCAACGTCCCAGCCAAGGTGACCTTGGTAGTTTCAATCCGTGTAAACAGCAGTTGTAATCCATGACCTTCAAGGCTCTTGATTGGGAGGCGTATTTTCTCAACCACCGAACGTGTGGGCGCGTGATTTACGTCCATGTAGCCGCAACACAAACCAAACACATAAACCAAGGTCACCTTGGTTGGAACGCTAGTTTGCAACCGTCTGGCCACTCCTTTACTCAGGTTACTATTTATGCTAAAGTTTCAAGTATAAGGGGCCAAGGAATAAAATTTTACATACAAACGAATTTCCCCATTCTCACCACTTAATGTTAAATTTTCAAAAAACCACTTCTTAGTGCCTACATCATAAAGGGAAACTTTGTGCAAAATGTCACGTTCCTAGACTCAATAGTTTCGGCTGTGTCAGCTGTGCGTTGCTATGTGAGTCAGTCAACTACTCCTTTTATGTATAGGATAGATGAAAAAACTACAGGAGCGATTTTAAAAATTCCTTTAACAGGAAAATGCAACTTTATTACCGAGGGATGTTGCTATATTATATTCTACTTTCCCACAGGCGAAACCACTTACCGAAGCTTTATCTATAGGTATAGTCGCCTTTGAGGGTAAAATGAGCAAACTTGAGGCGACATTATTTAGATATTCTATCAAAATCAATAGTCAAAATGAGTGTGAAACAAATTGATTCTGATTCCAGTACAATGCAAAATGAGTTCAAACGGCTTAACATTGTTTTTTTTTTGCCGATTGCTTCCACAAAGACTCGGTGGTGCTCCGCCCAAGCGGGGCACACCTCCGCCGTATGCTTCACAGTATCCTCTGGGCGGTCCACACAAGGGCGATATCCGCTTGAATTCGATAAAGGAACTTCCCGAACGTGCCATGTCCGGTGAGGGCCTACATTATGCAGAAAGTGAGGACGCCGTGTTGCCGTTCCAGCCACTCCTCAAAGAGGGAACTTACCGCATCTTTTTGTCCTATAAAAGTAAATTATGGTCAGTGGGTAGCCTTAGGGGCGGATTTTATTTCCAGATACATCATTATAAGTATACCTAAAAATAGTAAATTAAACTCAATATTGCCGGAGGACCGGTCGACGGAGCCACGCTTCGCGGGGCTGCTACTTCTGGGTGGATATAACCTAACCTATCCGAGTCCTTTTCCCAGTCCCGAAGTGACTAAATTTATTTATTTATTTTATAATTCTTGAGCACACATTATATTGGAAGAAGATACAGTAATGAAAACAAAATGTACAAAGGTACTGCTTATTGCTGAAAGAAATTTCTTCCAGCAGACCTGCGAAAGGAGATATAAAAAGAAATGTAGACAATAGTGTGTAGAAATACGAAAAGAAGAGTTTGTAAAATCTTAAATTAATAAACACTTATATAACTATATATACCTTATACTATAAATAAACAAATAATATATATATACATATATAATTATCACACTAGTAAGGTTTTCATTTTTTGGTTGAGGTTTAATTGTTTTGCTGATTGGTGTTTAACTTAGGTAATAGATGTTATCAATGTTACTTTTGTTGGTCATTATATTTTATACTAACTCAAACTACCTACGTAAATTGTTTTTTTTCTTTTTGCTATAGGTAGGTATCTAAACCAATTGCAATCCCAGCTTCAAGAATTAACAATACTAACTGGACAGTTTTTTTGCATAGCATTGTCGGCCTTATAATTTACCCCACTGCTGGGACGCAGGCCTCTTCTCTAGGAGAGGGAATGGGCCGTAATCCACCACGCGGGCCCAGTGCGGGTTGGTGGATAGTTATCGTTACTTTATCCTTCCAAACAATTTTGAAACGCCATATTAAAGAAAAAAATCTATTGAATAATCTAAGTAACATGTCCCCATTCATGAGATCACCGTGACATCATAATCGTAGTAAAGAGTTATGCACAATGCGACTGCCGGACGACAGTTGCGAGCTTGCGACATTATTGTCGCGTGGCCTGGTCGACTGTCTGCTGCGTCGTGGACATGCGCCTGATTGCACTATTGACAAGTTACGGAAATTATTTCAATTCTGTGTATTGTCATTGATATAATAGTTCGGACCTCTGTCTGTCTGTCGCTCGGTGGCTAATTGAAAATCTGGTGTCCGGTTAAATGTATTTTTCTTAAGATAGGAAGCTACTTGACTACTTAATCATTCTTAGACTTTATTTAAAATCATTAGATTACCTAATAAAAGAGGGATTAATTGATCGAATCAAAAAATATCAATAGGTACTTAATTAGATGTAATTAGTCCCAATGAATGCAACTTCTAGAAGCCACAATCAAAAGTGGCAAGGAATAAATAAGCGCACACGCAATGAAGAAGTGTACCTAGGTATTAGAAGATTGATTGAAGATTCAGCTTTTGAATTCTAAATCGTATCAGTCGTGGCCAGAACGCCAGATCTTAGTACTGAACTTTGTCCGCTAGCTGCATCATGATATGCTTCCAGAAGGGTCCCATTTTTTTCAAAATACAGTTCTGATGATGGGATCCACGAGGAATCGAGAGAACTCCTCAAATATTATATGCAACCATATAGTGTTTTTATTGTTATCGAGGACTTAAGCGTCTACAGTTAAAAAGTAACATTTGATGAAGTGGAACTGATGAAGAAGGCTAGAAATGGCCAACGGAATTTCATACTCACGTAGATAATAATCACAATGAAGAAAGTTAAGCAACTATGACAATACAAATAAATAAGTGGTTCTGAATAGTTATCTTGAAAATGGGATCATCGAAGTGATTTGTTGATGATGATGATGGAGCCGGAAGATAGGCATCGGAACTCCGTAATTAATCAATGTATCCTAGCCGTGTTTGGGCTTATTAGTATTGTCATGAGATGCACTTTGGCTATAAGGTACCTACTATAAAAAAGATCTAATGATGGAGTCGGAAGGTAGAGGGTAGACATGGAAACTTCACAATAAAACAATGGAACCTAGCAGTGTTTGGATTAATCGGAATCGTCACGAGAAGTAGGTACTCTGGCTATAAGTGTATCGCAACTAAAAAGTGTGAAATAAAATACTGATTTACAACAAAAAAAAACCGACTTCACTAAAAAAAAAAAAACGATAAAAATAACTTTAATTTGGGAAGTCGGTGTTAAAAAATGAAACAAACAAACTTTGAAATACTGACTTCTGAAATTAAAGTTATTTCGCACATTTTATTGTTCTTTTTTTACATTGAAGTCGATTGTATTTTTTTTTTGTTTAAAGTTTTTTATTTAAATGAAGTCTGCCTATCAATGAACTTTATAGCAAATTTATCTGGCGCCTACCATAGTTACCCAATAGAGATTCAGAGATGGTTCGATTGTGTTTGCCAATTTTACTAGACGCACATCCTGAAAGTATTATATTCAGGATCGGCTACAGAATCCGTTTCAGCTGTTTCTAAAATAGGTAATTTCTTTATCCTGTAAAAAATCTTGAATATTAAATTTAGGATAAATCTTGATATTGAAGTTTTCTTTATTTGTTTAGGTATCTACATATATAAATTACCATATAAAATAATTTGAAAGTATAGGGTTTATTGTTAGAAGTAGTAAAATACATAATTATCTACTATTATTTATTGAAAGACGTTAAGCTTTTGAATTTACTTTTGAGTGGACGAAATACGGCTCCATTTCACCGTTTTGCTACCTACTCATCGATTGTCAGTAAAAAATAAAGGAAATCATCTATATTGTCCTAGTTGGCCAAATCAGCATTTTTAGCAAAGATTTTATGACTTTATTTATTCCAATGTCTATTACATTCTAAATCAAAAACAACTTAAAGCAATAATACAATGAGATGCTGAGTAAACAACGACCCTTGCAAAGGCTTATCGTCATAAAACAAGGGTTCATTGAAACTGTAACACAATGTGCAAAATGCACTGCGAACCATTTGTAAAGGATTAACGTAAGAGTTGAGACAATGACATTCTGCGTAGTTTGCAAAGCTAACGATACCTACAGACATGAATGGAGGAATCAGCTATTATCTGATCGAACTGGATTGTAAAATGGCGTCTCGTGGGGTCCGGAACTTGAGGAATAGATGAGTCATTCGTTGAAAGTTATCTTTTTAATCCGTTGACTGTTGTTTTTTGTAGCAACGGAAAAATTGCTCAATGCAGATCAAAGAAATACTCATATTAAACTTTGAAATTGCAAAAATGTGACAGGCAATCTGTAAGTAGAAGCTCTGTTTATCAAACATCTCACCTACTACAACTTATTGTACCTACAATAATGTGTAAGTTTGTATTCTGTATATAAAATAAATTTTACATCATTCTTTCGACCAATCACGTGCCTTATATAATGTGCACATTATGCAACACAACACCCTCGGTCGCGGGGAGGCAGTTTGAATGGAGCTTGTGCAACCAATGGGTATTGGGTCCCTAATGCATTTTTTATAGGAAGGATATTCTGTATTTTATTTATTGGCTTTTTGTGAATGATTTTCGAGTTTAGTTTGTGTTTTTATGGTGGCACCGAACTTTACCAACTCTTACGCAGAAATGTAATTATTCCTACTACATACATAATTATATACTAGGTATGCACTTGTGACAGTTTTCATTCTATATATTTATATACTAAGACCCCAGAGCGATCAGACATAACTTATTTTCACATGGATGAAACCTTAGGTTCTCAGTAGCGTCTCGTGTGTGTACTTTGAATAACTTCGGGCTTTTGGAGCTCCCAGACATAACACAAATGATCGCGCTCATCACACAAACATTTGTCCTGGATGGGAATCGAACCCACGATCTTCAGCATTGCAGTCAGGGTCACTAACCACTAGACTAACAGGCCTGTCAAATTACTTATATAATTAATGTCACTTCAACATCCCTGACATTTTTTCAATATAATCGTATCAATCAGGAAAAAATACTGGACAAGTGCGAGTCGGACTCGCACACTGAGGGTTCCGTACAAACTTACCTATGTAAATATGTGTATATTTATACTATAAGACCTTGCTTTATGCCAAATTTCAGTATTTTCATCAGGATAGTCTACGGGAAGTACCCTATGAATTTTGACTCATTTGAGAGTGTCGAAATGTACGTTTTTTGCAACATAAACAGGTGTATATTTTTATTTTCGTTAACTTAGAAGTTTGAGTTTTTCACAACTTCAAGGGACCGCAAACTTGAGCATATGGTTTTAATTTAAACTCAATACCTCCACGCGTTTCGGAGATAAAGAGTCTTGACAGACAGAAAGATAAGGGTTCCGTTTTTTTCCTTTAGAGATACAGCACCCTAACAAGATGTCTCAAAACAAAACCAAAATGCTTATCTGCACTGAAACCCAAATAGGATACACCTAAGTCGAACCACCGCTGTGCGGCTGCACCTAGTTCTAACCGCTATGATTAAGGCTATACCTAGTTCTAACCGAAGATAGACAGGATACACCTAAGTTGAACCACCGCTGTGCGGCTGCACCTACTTCTAGCCGCTATGATGAAGGCTATACCTAGTTCTAACCGAAGATAGACAGGATACACCTAAATTGAACCACCGGTGTGCGGCTGCACCTAGTTCTAGCCGGTATGATGAAGGCTATACCTAGTTCTAACCGAAGATAGACAGGATACACCTAAGTTGAACCACCGCTGTGCGGCTGCACCTAGTTCTAGCCGCTATGATGAAGGCTATACCTAGTTCTAACCGAAGATAGACAGGATACACCTAAGTTGAACCACCGCTGTGCGGCTGCACCTAGTTCTAGCCGCTATGATGAAGGCTATACCTAGTTCTAACCGAAGATAGACAGGATACACCTAAGTTGAAACACCGGTGTGCGGCTGCACCTAGTTCTAGCCACTATGATGAAGGCTATAAGTACCTAATTCTAACAGAAGATAAGTAGGATAGTTAGATGTTAGGTAAAGGATACACCTAAGTTTAACCGCACGTGGCCGGCTACACCTAGTTTTAGCCGGCTAAAACTAAGTGTAGCCCCACTTTGGCTATAACCCGTAATATGTATAAAGTTGTGAATTATTCCAGTTACATGTAACATTGAAGTACGTGTTGAAATATGAAGACCTTGGGTGAATGGAATAAAAGTATTGGTTTTCGTTAAAACATTTTAATCAAACACAATGCTTATTTAATTTATTGTATAATAAACATTAATAAACAATTGCACAAAAGTTTAATGCAACCCATTATATAGTTTTATTTTAATTAAACACTATGCTTAAATAATTAATTTATTAAACATACACTCACCATCTTTGCAGGCTGAACCCAATACAACAGTGGTTACCAAACACACAAAAATAATTGAAAAAATAAACATCTTACGGCTAACACTTACATAAAAATCTTACACAACACTAAACTCTATTACAGTATATACTACTAACTATAAAATTAAAAAAAAAACTTAACCTTAACCTACATGTAAAAAAAATATAAAATCAGATATAATACAGAACATTAACTAATATTTAAATATAACTAACTAAAAAAAATTTAATAAAATTATTGCGAATTCACTCAAATTACTCGAAAAAAAGTCAATCCCCTCATGCACTTCGTTTAGTATACATATTGTGCGGGTGAGGGGTGCTTTTGACAGTAATTAATAAATAATTATACAATATAAATCTATACAATTGCACAAAACTTAAATACAATCCTGTTGGTATACATTATATACATATGGCACACACTAAATATATTGTTAATCACTCGCGATACTGTCGACAGCGTTCACAGACGCCAGCCGACAGTTTTGCTTGTAAATGATCCATTTTCTTCTTCAAATAGCTCACTTGTATAGCGAGCCGTACCTCCCGCAGCTTCCTTTTATCACGACTCATCTTAGCGGCCAAGTTATTCCGCTCTCGCTGCTTCCTCTACGAGCCGTCAGCGGTCTGGCTCGTCTGCACCGCCCTCCGCATTCGCGGGTTATTTCCCAGCAAGGTACCGCCATTCTTCGCAGTCATTGCCCTCAGGGCATCTCTTTCAAAGGCCAGGTACTCCTGGTCCTCAGCCAACGATTCAGTGTCGTACAACTCAGGTGAATCCGGTGGCGAGGGCGCGGTTTGTTTTGTGTGCGACCAGGTCCCGAGCGAGTCAGGAGATAAACTCGCCGATGATGGCACGGTGTTCGAGGCTGGCTGGTACGGGTACGAAGCGTAGTGTTGAGACCCCGTGTAATATAATGGCAACGGTCCCAACACTGGCGGAGATTTGGGGGCACAAGACGCGGGGAGCGGCGACGCTCTCTCCACATTCACCGCGCGTTTAGTCAGGTCCAAGGCTACTTCCTGCGCGTACGGCGTCCACAGGGCCATGTTGTGTAGTTGACGTGCAAATCACGAATGTCCGTCTATTTTGGCGAACGACTGTCGTTTCAACGAGGCGGGGCCTAAGTATCCACCCCCGGTGGAAGGGTTGTGAGGCTGTGAGCAGGTAGCACCCTAACGGACCTCGACCGTTCAATGATTTATGGGTTTTTTGAAAGGAGTTAATGAACACAACGTTAAAATGAAGTTCGAAGTGAATATTTATAGTTATTAGGAAGTACTTAGTTATTATTATGCGGCTACTTAATTAAACATAAACGTGTCGTTAATGATTTTATTTGTCTATCAATGTTGTGGTTTAACATTGGAGTCGTGCTAACTTTCTAATTAACATATTTACATTCCTGATGATTATTGTTTACACCAGAAAAAGACTAATCGGTAGGTTACTTTCATTTTGGGCTTAAGGTGCCAAAAATAGCTATATTTTGGAAGAATACATTATTAACTCATCTCATTCATTTTTCCGCACCCGGGACGGGACCAAATCTGTAAAATGCTAGCTTCAGTATGTTTTATTATTAATTCATTTAATCAAGACATAGTCCATAGGTACATATCGTATACAAAATTAAAATCAAACCAAATTTTAGCAAAAAGAATAATAGTACATAATTTAATGACAATAAACACTAGGTATAGTTATTCTATCGTGTTTTTCTGTGAAACTGAGAGTTATGCGACGCATATGTATTGTATTAAATATGAAATTACATGGCCAACAAGATTAATAATTCATTTAATTACTTAGTACAAATTTAATAAAGATACGACAAACACTACGCAGATATGGTCAAAGCTGCTCCTATTTCAGAATTTCAAGATCGTTAACTGTTTTCTGGTTCATGTAAAGCCTAACCAAAGAAGAACGACTTTGGTTACAATTTTGGTATAGAGAAATAAAGTTGAAAACAATAAACTTGAACGACACATGAAATGCATGCAGTTTAGAATACTTAGTTAATCGTAATGCAACACTATGATATTACCAAGATATAACAATAAATTTAGGGAAGCTATGAATAAAAATATCGATTAAATTTTTACATTACTGAAAAGAGCCTTATCAAGCAAGAGTAAAAAGGGTTTTTGGAACCTCGATAGCTGGCCCCGGAGAACAAATCTTGTGGAATATAACCTTATTTTGTTTGAATGAATGATATATGTATTTATTTGTAAGAACGTATAGGTAGCTAACTAGTTCTTAAAATCTATGGGGTTTCACTATGTTCGGCATTTCAGTCGTATAAATATTTAGATTTTATATCTTGGTTAAAGCATGCAGTACATAATTAGTAAGTTAAAGCTAAAATATGCAAGAATAAATTGCATATTTTAAATTATTTTGGTCACTTACAAGCTTAATTTACAGTTACTCATTTAAATACGACCCATATAATATTTAAGGGCTAACGGGACGATAAGCTCGGTAAAGTTTTTGTTTGCATAGCATCATGGTGGGCCATAATTTCAACTACTTATTTATCAAAATCCCAGCGAAACAAAACAATTTTGCAAAAAAAAGACCTGGCATAGAAATTACTCCGCCAGGCAAAACTCCCGGTCGCCATTAATACAGCGTGAATAACGGTATCATGTATTGTCTCAGAGAACGTTCTATTTTGCAAACTCGCAAAAGATAGCATTGTCTTCCGTGTGGCATAAAAGGGTTGGTCCCTTGCAGACGTCGCACAATGCAGATTATACAATTTGCATGTTGCATTCCGAGGGCACTTCCGAGAATGTTGACTTGCACTATTATTATTTAAATAAGTAAGTGTGTCTCAGGCAAAAATGCCTCAAAAATGAAAAAAGGCTTTAAATTTTATTAAGGCTGCGACTTCACTGCGAGGCCACTACTTAGTAAAAAAAGAACACGAAAAATAAGTCTTGAGAATTCGACTTCAGAGTCATGACGCTCAAATAACGTTAAACGTACAAAGAAAATATTAACGTATTGAAATCATCTGTGATTTCGAGGAAGTTCAGTAGATAGTTCCTAATATTGAAAACATTGAATTTATTAATTTCTCCTATTCTTTTTACTTCTGTTTTTGATGAATAGCATGGTACTTATGCACATTTTTCGTCGTAATGCAGACATGGTATGGACCTATGCAAAAAGGTTTAAAGTATTAAATTTTTTAACTTCCACCGGCTTTACATATGCATTGGTGTAGAAAATCTTCTAAAGCATTGCGTCTACTATTTTATAATAGCTAAATAGACATGTTAGTGATAAAAGAAACACACTATAACAATACTAATGTACTTAATTCATAACTTATCTATTATAGACATAAGGTTCTGTATCTTCTGAATGGAAAGCAGGCGGTCCACTTGTTCAAAAGATTAGGCGACAGTCGTCATTTGTACAATCAGAAAGACCACCAACACTCTGTCCCCTGTGTTAGAAAAAAAAATGTCTTATGATGCAAAATCTGTTTTTCTTTTCTTTTAAGTGACACTTGGATGTGTAACTTAAAAGGAAAGAAACCCTAAGCCGAAAATCAATTATAAGTTTATAAAGCTGAAACGCTTGTTTGGTTGATTGCACTGATCTCAGGAACTACTCATCATCATCATCTTCCTGCCCTTATCCCGTGTTATTTGGGGTCGGCGCAACACGTTTCTTTCTTCCACTCTGCCCTGTTACTCGTCATGCTACCACTAACTTCCTTTTCTTTCATATCACTCTTCACACAATCCATCCATCTTTTCTTTTTTTCTTCACTATTCAAATTAAAAACTTCTTTTAATTCAAGCTACGACCCACGGAAGTGGATGATTATGCAACCAAAGACGCGGGTGAAACCGCGGGGGACAGCCAGTAACACTAAGTAAGCACATTTGACTCACTTACTTTTTGATTAGGTTAGCACCTAGTTAAATATACTGATAGGTGTGACGTCCGTTAGTAGTAAATGAATATCAGAAGCAGGGGTTAAAATCCAGTTCCCTTAAAATTGGAACAAATAAACAGATTATAGTTGATTTGTTTGGGAAACACATCAGCATAGCTTGGATTTAGCTTGGATTAATTTTGTAAAGTGGATATTTTATAACAAAATTATCTTACCTAGTAGATTTGACATAAGTTTTTTAGATTCCTATCTAAATAAACCAATGAACATTTTTTATTTTTATCAGTTTCAAATTTAATTTTGAGCGGGTGACCTCTGACACACTCATTATGGTACTTATTCCGCTTGTTTTCTTTTGACTGGAACTGTGTTTGCATTTAGTCAGTGTCACGTTTAGAAAGTATTCTGTATTTGATACGGTATAGGTATCTACAGTCATTTTGGTACCTATCCATTAAAGTATAGATGTAACACATTCTAATGTTTTTGAAAAATGTATTTTTCACTCTATACATTTTCTGTAAAATAAGTAGGTACTGCTATTTTACGAAAATGTAAGTACCTATTGAGTCTACCTTCTCGGCAAGCTTCGCTGAGGTAGTCAATACTTCAATATTACGATAATATTCTCAGTTTCGTTATTGCCGAAATCAAGCCTATTTCAATGATTCTACATAATATATTGTCCAGCTGTACTGACACATGAAATACAAAACTACAGCAATTTTATATAACACTGAACTTCACGTAAAAATGAACCGATATAAACTCCCAAATTGTATAATTATTATGAACTACTAATACGTAAAATCCTATGTAAAAGTTCCTGAATACTACAGAAATAAAATCGTGAGATACGAGAAATGACGCCATCTAGCGTAAAACCAGCTTGAAATATTGCTATCGACATTACATTTAAATACTGTTAATAGATGGCGTCGCTGTGCTTCAAATGATTAATGCTTAATTAACACTTATTATTGTAGTTTCTTCAAACATTGAAATAATTTATAGTTTCTCTTAATAAAATAAAGAGATGAAGATATTAAAATTGAATATCAAATTATAAATATTTGATTATGTATGTGTTAGTTTTCAAACTTGAGAAGGTTGAATATAGATTTATAAATAATAACTAGTAGGTAGTATAAATAATACTTAGACCAAAGAGTTTTCATGACTAAGCTCAATTGATTGTTCGCCAAGTTAATTTCGATTATCTTGTTCCAGCGCCATTCGTTCAGTTTTATTTTTAATCAGGTGTATTGTCTACTTATTTCACCAAAATGAGTATGCGTTGTAACATAGATTTAGTAAAAAGAGCTCAAATAATTGCTGTGCATAATTAAGGTACGAGAGAGACCGGTGTAAACGTAAGTAGTCTTTATATAATAATCAGTTTGCGAGTAATCTCCTATATAATAATCATTATTGGGTATTATATATTTCTGTTTTATTGTTGCAAAATCTATCTCATATCTCTCTTTTTGTGGGTTATACTAGAAATAAAAAAAAATGTAAATCCATTTTTAACATTTATTCCATAATTTTTACAAATCCTGCACGAATTGTTGCCCTCTGTTGTAAATGGAGGCCCAACATCTGTTTCTTCTTCTTCTGTGTATTTCTACAGTTATTGTACGAAGTCGTATTTCTTCGTAAATTGTATTGAAAGCCGTTTCAATGCGTTGAACTAGTACCTCCCTAGTTTCCAACTATTATAGTTGCTCTGCACAACAACTGCTACAAATCTGTAAATTCGCTAGAATTGTGAATGAGTCACATAAGACTAAATTGCAAACAACACATCTGTAAAATAGACAGGTCCAAAACTTTTGCGAGTAAATAAAAATAAAATACTAGATGACTAATGTCACTAATTCTAAATTTAAAAGTATCTGTGATGTATGTTAATAATTAAAATAAGTGGGTAGTATGTTATAACTTTTTATTGTTACCACCCCCGCGCCAGTCTGCGAATATACGCTGTGCTATCGAGACATTACGTGTTTTATTCTGCTCCTAGCTGACAAGTCACCTACTCTCTCATATTTTTCAGTGGTGCGCTGGCGATGAGAATTGAACTTTGCGCGTGTGAAATGAAGTGTGACGATGTCGATCGAAAAAATAGCCGATTTAAACGTACACAAAGACGGCTGGAAACTGTACGTTGAACGATTAGAACAGTACTTCGGTGTGAACGATATACAGGAGGATTTACATGTACAATACCAACCCTAATTACTGTTATGGGAGCTGAGAGCTACGAGTTACTGGTCGATCTGTTTACACCGAATAAACCAACAACGAAGACATTTGAGCAGTTATCGGAAATTATGTGCAATTATTTACAACCTAGACCTAGTGAACTAAAGGTATAGATTCCGACGTAGGAAACAGAAAGAAAATGAAACCATATCCGAGTACGTGGCGGCGCTTAAAACAATTTCGAAGACCTGTGAATTCGGGAGTTGGCTCCAGGAAAGTTTGAGGGACCAATTGGAACGTGGAAAAGTGAGCGAAAATATTTGGTAAAGGTTATTCGCAGAGTCTAAATTGGCCACCAGCATGGAATTAGTAGAGAAGGACGCTGTTATAGTGGAAGAATTGTCAACGGGAACGGACACAACGACGGTAACGTGTCAAGCGATGACGACGAGACGGCACACAATGAGCGGCGCGGAGTACGGCGCGCGTCATGAGCGCGAACAACGTGGTTTCTGGGAGCGGCGTGCGGGTCACGAGGAGTGAGCTCGGCTGCAGCGTCTGTGTCCTATGTATGGCGCTAACCACAATGAACCAACGTGCAAGTTCGCAAGTTACGTGTGTCAGGTGTGTAACCGGCAAGGGCACCTGCGACGGATGTGTCCCAATATTGTGGAACAGTATGAGGAAGACGTGAAAACCACTGGCAGGGACGGAGAGGTGGACAGTGACGAGGTAATTTTTGTTAATGTTTGTCGGTTGTCGATAGAAACTTGTAAACCAATATATATTAGAATGAACGTGCATAATAAACATATTGCTATGGAATGCAACACGGGTAGCGCAGTGTCTTGTATTAGTCGCGAGTGTTACGACGGACTATTTAGCGATCTACCCCTACAATCATGTAAATTAACAATAACAACAACAGATATTATACTGGAGAGTCTGTCAAACTGTTAGGTATAATAAAACCTTTAGATAAATAAGTTAATTTTTAGAATTGCTTGTTATCGAAAAAGGAAAAACTGTACTTTTAGAACGACTTTGGATATCGGCATTAAAAATACAGCTACCCGATTTAAGATATGATGTGCATAAAATGGAGGAAAGTAATGAGTATGATGTTTCTTATTTCAGTTTCTAATACTGCAACGTGTTCGCGGAGCGTCTCGGGCGCTTCACGGGCGGCGCGGCGCAGTGAGCATATACTTGCGAGAGGACGCGCGGCTGGTGTTCATGTGTGCGCGCTTGCTAGCGTACGCGCTGCGAGAGCTGGTGGAGCGCGCGGTGGACCAGTTCGTGCGCGACGGAGTTCTCACCCCGGTGCAGCGGTGGAGCGTTCCGACTGGGCCACGCCGATAGTTCCAGTGGTTAAAAAGAATGGTAGCATTCGTATCTGTGCTGATTACAAACTGACCTTAAACAAGGTGATAGAAATTGACCGCTATCCGCTAGGGTAGAAGATTTGTTAATTCGTCTCAGAGAGGGTGCATATTACAGTAAAAGCGATTTGTAGCAAGCATACGCACAATTTGAGGCGGTGATGGAGGCGGCGCCTACCAATATCACCGAATTAAGAGCGTTTATAGGTCTAGTCATGTGTTATGCGAAATTCATTAGATACGTTAGTACAGTTCTTGCACTATTACATAATCTGTTAAAGTCAGGTACTAAGCAGGTATAATTGGAATGAAGATTCAGAGAAATAGCTGAAATTGTATCTAAAAACGTTGATTACAGGTGGCGTTGCTACAGAGAATTTTCTGCAGCAACGTCACATTAATTTACTTTTTTCTTTAAAACTAAAACTCGTACATTCACAAACAATGCATGTACGCCGTGTCCGTCAGTCGTACATAAAAATGGGGTAAAATAATCATAATAACAAAAATACACGGTGACGTGGCTACAGACCACAACACAGTAATTTGGAGTACGCAACGACACATTAAAATTAATAGAAATGTCTTATCTCTTCATTCTCTCTCTTAGAGAGGAGGCCTGAGTCCCAGCAGTGGGAACATAAAAAGGTTGTTTATGCTTACATATGCTATGCTTATCTACACAAGCGATATTTTATATTTTCAATTATACACAAGTTCATCGCTAATAATGCTTTAAAGTACACACGTCCACAGTAGCCAGCAGATAGTTTTTCTCGTAGATATGCCATCTTCTTTTTCAAATACGTCACTTAGAAAGCTACTCGTACTTCTCTCAGCTTACTCTATCTCTGCTCTGCTTGGCGGTGTAGTTGTTCCGCTCTCGCTGCTTCCTGTATGAGTCATCAGCGGTCTGGCTCGTCTGCACCGCCCTCCGCATTCTCGCGTTGTTACCCAGCAAGGTTCTTCCATTCTTCTTCGCCATATCTCGTTAAAACTGGTACTCATGGTCGTCAAACAACGATTCTAAGTCATAGAACTGGTGAATCCGGTGGCGAGGGCGTGGTCTGTTTATTATGGGACCAGCTCCGACCGAGTTGGATAGATAGATTGAAAAAATAATCTCCTCAGCCAACACCTTAAGAATGTTAAAAAAAGTAGGAATTTTTGTGATTAACTGAGTCCTAGGGGGTTGGCTTTACGTCTAATAGATCTATATTTTAAGTATTTCTTTGTTTTCGTTGCGTGATATTATTTACAGCTTCCCACATTTTTTGGTATCTTTATTTGCCTTTCGATGTTTTTTAATTAGATTGTTAAAGTGATTACGAATTTACAATATCTTCTGTATGTTATTTTTAAGATATAGTTATTAGGATCTGAGCCTAATTTTTTTTTGGGTATTTTCCTGTTCTGGATACAACGTAAGATTTCCTAAACATATCCACGGCTTAATTTTGTGGTTATTTCTCGGGACTAAGGTTGTTATAGCATTTTGTAAAGTTAGGAGTTTGTCAACCAAAAGTTCATAGATATATGCAATAGGATCACTCATTGAAACCAGATCAGAAATATTATTTTCTTTCTGTTTTTTACTTTATGCTTAGATGATAGTTTCAATTATGCACAATTTCATCGCTAATAATGCTTTAAAGTCCACTCGGCCCACAAACTGAATATATTGTTCAACGGTCGCGAATCTGTCGACAACGTTCACAGACGCCAGCAGACAGTTTTGCTCGTAGATGAGTCATCTTTTTCTTCAATTACGTCACTTGTAAAGCTAGCTTTGCTTCCATCAGCTTCCTCCTGTCTCAGCTCATCTTGGCGGCGTAGTTGTTTTGCTCTCGCTGCTTCCTGTACGAGTCGTCAGCGGTCTGGCTCGTCTGCACCGCCCTCCGTACCCAGTAAGGTACCGCCATTATTCTCAGCCATTGCCTTCAGGGTATCTTGTTCAAAGGCCAGGTACTCTTGGTCCTTAAACAACGATTCTGAGTCAACTCTGGTGAATCCTGTGGCGAGGGCGCGGTCTGTTTCCTATGCGACCAGCTCCCGAGCGACTCAGGAGATATACTCGTTGATGATGGCACTGTGTACGAGGTTGGCTGGTACGAATACGTGGCGTAATATTGAGACCCCGTGTAGTATAATGGAAACGGTTCCAACGCTGGTGAAGATTCAGGAGCAGTAGACGCGGGAAGCGGAGACACTCTCCACATTCACCGCTCGTTTACTCAAGTCCAGGGCTACTTCCTGCGCGTACAGAGCCCACAGGGCCATGTTGTCTACTTGACGTGCAAATCACGAATGTCCGTCTATTTTGGCAAACGGCTGTCGTTTAATCGAGGCGGGGCCTTTTTTTTCTAACACATTTCTTTTGCAATATTTTTTAAATTATTTGGACCTCAAATACCTTAAATTCGTAAATAATTTATTTTGCTAACATCTCATTTATTGATAGTTGTAATTATTATTATTTTCTTGTTTTTTTTTTTGGCAATCCTCTTTTTTATAATGTGAATGTGAGAACACTGTAAACTCCACAAATACTTAGATTACTTCCTATTATTGTGCTTATAGGTATAATATTGACTGGGTTACACTGTTCTTACATAAGATCTATTAATACTGCAGTATGGAAATATTGTAACATCAACCATTTTTTTTAAAGAGTTACCATGGAGTTTCAAGAAACGACCAATTTGGAACCGTGCACTAGCTTCTGACGTTTTATAAGTGCTCATGTAAGCCTATGTGAATTAAAAATATTTTAATTTTGTTTTTTTTTTAATTTTGAATTTATTTTGGGCTTAAGTATGGTGGTGCCAAAAACAGATATATTTTGGAAGAATGTATTCTTATTATATTATATTCTATCTCTTAATTTTTACGCATGGGACCAAATCTGTAAAATGCTAGCTTCAGTATGTTTTACTATTAATTCAGACATAGTCGATAGGTACATTATGTGTAAAATTAAAATTAAACCAAATTTTAGTCAAAAGAATAATACATAATATAATGATAATAAATGTTATAGCTATTCTATCGTGTTTTTCTTTGAAATTCAGAGAGCAATGCGAAGCATTATCTATTGTCTATACATATAATAAAACAGTAAAATTATTTTGCGGTGGTATTAATTGGCGCAAAAACTACTGAACCGATCCTGTTCAAATTTTGCATACATAATCCTTATAGGTCAGGGCAACTTATAGGCTATAAATTATCACGCTATTTCCTATGGGGGGTGAGCAATAATCGAAAATGTAGGTATTGAACGACCATTGCCGCGAGTTCGATCCCCAGTTACAGTTAAAAATTTTGTCATTATTTTATCCTTTTTTTTGTAATAAAACTAACTTTTACCATTTTAACGAAACAAAATTGACATTTCTATTCGATATCTTCTTAATATTTTGTAAAAACTAATCAAAGCACATAATAAAATCAAAGCGGCGAGTAAAATCACGTACAATAATATTACATTATTCCATTTAGCTGCAAATATTACTTCTGAAACGAAAATCATCACGCTATCATCGATAAGGAGCCAACCAGTCAATTATGACGTTTATATAAGAACGTCTATTTTAAATTTTAATCATCGAAGACCGTAGCGCAGTGGTTTCGTATCTAGACTTGCGTATAATTTATAGGTTGTTCGAATCCCATGTGGCTCTATTGCGAAATTTTTGGTTTTATTTTTTCACGGTAAATAAGATTTTTTTATATATTTTTGCATGCTTACATTTTTTTTATATATCTACACATAATATATCTGTAGAAGTTTTTAGTTGTGTGCGTATCACGCAAAATGTTAGAAGTCGATGTAGATGGCTTTTATACATTAAAATTCTGTGTAACTTGATATATTACTTAGGCTTTGTTTCATCGCAATGAAACAAAGCATATGAAATATTAACGGCATGAATTTAAAGTTTTCAAGAAGTTAAATATGACACCACACGCAACTCGCAACGCCATCTAAAGACTCAAAGTAGAAAAAATGATGACAATGAAAGTTGACCTTCATATTAAATTTGATAGATGGCATTGTGTATTTTAAAACTACTGGTGTTAGACGGAGGCATTTTTAACAACTTTTACTGTAACCAAAGGCGATAAAAGTAAATACCTATGTGTATTTAATTATTGACTTTAAAATAACACGGCCAAATTTTCGGAAGGGGTTACATGGTATCTTGCATTGGAAGGCCCCCAGGTGGACCGATAACTTGGTGAGGGTCGCGTAATCCGATGCATGAACCGGTCATTATGGCGACACTTGGGGAGACCTATGCCCAACAGTGGACGTCTTTCGGCTGAAATGATAATGATGATGATGGCACCTTTTTTTTTAATGTTGGCAATCATCTAATGACTTTTCCCGCTCTGGTAGGAGCGGGATGGCGTGTCAATCTTTACTGACTAAAACCACACCTGTGTCCTTCAGTTGCTCTTTGCAACATCTCTTTTAGGAGTGCGTGGATCACTACGCGCTGTTGACGACTGAGCTCAGTCCGGTCAACTAGATACCGGATGGCCGGACGGCTAGCTACCCATCGCTCGACGTCCGCAAGCCCGCATCTACCGTGGCTGGTAGTCGGGGTCGGAATCTCGGATTGGCGTGAGGACGTTCGTTCCCTTACGCTTGCGGCCTCCTCCTTCGCTAGCATTACGGCTTTGCAGAAGGAGGCGACCGCCTGCCATTACTCCTCGCTCTGGATCTCACCCAAACCAGAGCCCGGCGCGAGAGGTCACTGACGCCGATTGCCTCCACGAGGACAAAGTAGTACTCCGCCCTTGCGGGGCACACCTCCACTGAATGCGCCACTGTGTCCTCCGGGATGATGGCACCTTGCGGATTAACAATGGCGTGTTTTATTATTTGCAGTCACTGCTTCATATAAAACGGGATCAAATGTGTTTTTCTGATCATAGTTCGACAACGTATGATGTATCTCAGATTCCTTGCAGCCTTGCGTCGACATCTGGACGTTACCTTCTTGCAGTGAATGGTGACCAACACTGGAACAAACCCCTGAGGGAGGCCAGTCTCAGGGATAATACTAATCGGCTGCTACATTTGTTTACCGTAATTTCATTGTTTTATGGATGTACAAGCTCAGGATTGTTGTGAATGTTTCAAACGGTTGCTTTTCCGGATTTGTTTGTACCCTGATATTACAATTTTGCGAATCGCCCGGAGGACCTGGTGTAGTATGCGGTGGAGGTCTATTCAGCTTGGGTGAACCGCCGTGTCCTCATAGAGGCAATCGGCGTCAGTAATTTCTCGGTTTGGCCATCAATATGCGAGTTCGATTGGACGGAGATACACACGCACAAGATGTCGCCGAAATTCATTCAAAAGTTGGAGACTCTTTATAGGGTAGTTCCCACTATCAAGAAAACATTTGTGTGATATACGGGGACGTCAGTTAAATACACGCCAAAAAAATCATAGGTGAATGAACAAGTAACTCCCAAAATGATCAAACTGCAACAATCAATGCAAGCATTCTCTCCCAAATTTTTCATAAGTACTTTTGTGGAGAAAGATAGTTGATAGATGATGGTAGTTTTTGAATTCACTTAAGGCTTTGCACTATCAGTGCACATTACCCAGCTGAAGGTTGGTGTCCCGATTATGCTCCTTCGTTTACTAGAGGTAAACGAGGTGCAAAGCTGTCTAACGACGACGTGACGGCCGGACGGCACCATCGCAGTCCTGTGTTTGCGATGGCTGGGAACCCACCTTCTTTGATCGTAGTGCTTCACTTAAGGAAGACTGGTTATCATTTTCTCCACCAATTGCCCCCACGAGGACATGGCTGCGACGGCGTTCCGACCAAGCGGGACTGACTTCCACCGTATACTCCATCGTATTCTCCGGGCGATCCGCACAATGGTGAGACCTGAGTGTTTCTTCCCGCAGAATTCAATACAGATACCTTCCGGAACACCCACATCAGGTGAGTCCTGCATGAAAAAAGGATGCCGTGACGCCTCTGTAGTCACTCCTCAAAGACAGGCATTACCGCTGCGATTGTGGCGTGCTCACTGTGGCGAGGGTTTAAAATCATACAATGTTGTTTTACCAGAACATAAACCAGAAACATACATAAACTAATGCAAAAGGCATTAGTTTATGTATGTTTGTTCCTTGGGGTAGGCAGAAATGCCAACTGCTATGACCCATACATACTCTTTCTATTTATTGACGTTCATACATCTGGATCTGGACGAGTACATAACATGTTTCCTGAAGGTAATTTGCTTTTTTACCTTTAACCTTTTTATTTTAAAGTACAATAAATAATTGCGATGCTTTCGGAATGAATTGCAAGCACAGAGTGATTGTACAGTTTTACGAAGTTAACGCGGACGAAGTCGCGGGCAACAGCTAGTATTAAATATGATGACAACAAGATTAACTAATTTAAATTACCTAGTTCAAATTTAATAAAGATTCGAAAAACACTTTACGCAGATATGTTCAAAGCTACTCCCATTTTAGTATTTTAAGATCGATAGCAGTTTTGCTGGCTCACATAAAACCTAACCGAAGAAGCACGACAATGTGATACGGTGAACAATAATGTTGAACGACACTTGAAATGCATGCAGTTTAAAATAATTAATTGTAATGCAACACTATGATACTACCAAAATATAACAATACATTCAAGGAAGAAGCGAATAATTTCCTGTCGATTACATTTTTCATCATCATCATTTCAGCTGAAAGACGTCCATTATTGGACATAGGCCTCCCCCAAGTGTTGCTACAATGAACGGTCCTATACTTCTTGTACCCATCGGATTCCCGCAACCTTTACCAGGTCTTCGGTCCACCTTGCAGGAAGCCTTCCAACACTGTATCTTCTGGTAAGCGGTCGCTACTCCAGAACGTTTCGGCCCCAACGGCCAGCGAGCAATGTGCCCTACCCATTGCCACTTTAGTTTGGCGATTCTTCGTTCTATGTCGGTAGATATTACATTCTGAAATTCAAAAACTTAACTTCTTTGATAACTAAGCGATGCTAACTGAGATAGTTCACAAAAACCTAACTTGCTAAGAGTATGTAACAGTATGTTCAAAAACATTATCATTTCTAGTCTTTAAATTGAGTTTATGTAAAACTGTGTATGCGTCAGGTAAAAAAAGAAGGATCACGCTATATTCAAATACTTTGTTCCTATTGGTCAAACTACCCGCGCTCGCAGAGTGGCGCGCGCGCAAGCCACGCCTCTTGTATCACTTATTATTGCAGTGTGTGGAATGTTATGTATTACCTATTTAATAAGTTGTATTGCATATGTGGCACAAAAAAAATATTTTGTATACATTGATTTTTGTTAAGGGAGTGTTTTCGAAAAGTTGGTGTTAAAAAATAAAAGAAATGTGAAGGTTATAAAAAATATTTTTATTCTTATTACTAAATTAATTCTACAAAGGTAAACACAAATTTTTTAAACACTAAACTTTACTAAATACTAGCTGTTGCCCGCGACTTCGTCCGCGTTAACTTCGTAAAACTGTACAATCACTCTGTGCTTGCAATTCATTCCGAAAGCATCGCAATTATTTATTGTACTTTAAAATAAAAAGGTTAAAGGTAAAAAAGCAAATTACCTTCAGGAAACATGTTATGTACTCGTCCAGATCCAGATGTATGAACGTCAATAAATAGAAAGAGTATGTATGGGTCATAGCAGTTGGCATTTCTGCCTACCCCAAGGAACAAACATACATAAACTAATGCCTTTTGCATTAGTTTATGTATGTTTCTGGTTTATGTTCTGGTAAAACAACATTGTATGATTTTAAACCCTCGCCACAGTGAGCACGCCACAATCGCAGCGGTAATGCCTGTCTTTGAGGAGTGACTACAGAGGCGTCACGGCATCCTTTTTTCATGCAGGACTCACCTGATGTGGGTGTTCCGGAAGGTATCTGTATTGAATTCTGCGGGAAGAAACACTCAGGTCTCACCATTGTGCGGATCGCCCGGAGAATACGATGGAGTATACGGTGGAAGTCAGTCCCGCTTGGTCGGAACGCCGTCGCAGCCATGTCCTCGTGGGGGCAATTGGTGGAGAAAATGATAACCAGTCTTCCTTAAGTGAAGCACTACGATCAAAGAAGGTGGGTTCCCAGCCATCGCAAACACAGGACTGCGATGGTGCCGTCCGGCCGTCACGTCGTCGTTAGACAGCTTTGCACCTCGTTTACCTCTAGTAAACGAAGGAGCATAATCGGGACACCAACCTTCAGCTGGGTAATGTGCACTGATAGTGCAAAGCCTTAAGTGAATTCAAAAACTACCATCATCTATCAACTATCTTTCTCCACAAAAGTACTTATGAAAAATTTGGGAGAGAATGCTTGCATTGATTGTTGCAGTTTGATCATTTTGGGAGTTACTTGTTCATTCACCTATGATTTTTTTGGCGTGTATTTAACTGACGTCCCCGTATATCACACAAATGTTTTCTTGATAGTGGGAACTACCCTATAAAGAGTCTCCAACTTTTGAATGAATTTCGGCGACATCTTGTGCGTGTGTATCTCCGTCCAATCGAACTCGCATATTGATGGCCAAACCGAGAAATTACTGACGCCGATTGCCTCTATGAGGACACGGCGGTTCACCCAAGCTGAATAGACCTCCACCGCATACTACACCAGGTCCTCCGGGCGATTCGCAAAATTGTAATATCAGGGTACAAACAAATCCGGAAAAGCAACCGTTTGAAACATTCACAACAATCCTGAACTTGTGCATCCATAAAACAATGAAATTACGGTAAACAAATGTAGCAGCCGATTAGTATTATCCCTGAGACTGGCCTCCCTCAGGGGTTTGTTCCAGTGTTGGTCACCATTCACTGCAAGAAGGTAACGTCCAGATGTCGACGCAAGGCTGCAAGGAATCTGAGATACATCATACGTTGTCGAACTATGATCAGAAAAACACATTTGATCCCGTTTTATATGAAGCAGTGACTGCAAATAATAAAACACGCCATTGTTAATCCGCAAGGTGCCATCATCCCGGAGGACACAGTGGCGCATTCAGTGGAGGTGTGCCCCGCAAGGGCGGAGTACTACTTTGTCCTCGTGGAGGCAATCGGCGTCAGTGACCTCTCGCGCCGGGCTCTGGTTTGGGTGAGATCCAGAGCGAGGAGTAATGGCAGGCGGTCGCCTCCTTCTGCAAAGCCGTAATGCTAGCGAAGGAGGAGGCCGCAAGCGTAAGGGAACGAACGTCCTCACGCCAATCCGAGATTCCGACCCCGACTACCAGCCACGGTAGATGCGGGCTTGCGGACGTCGAGCGATGGGTAGCTAGCCGTCCGGCCATCCGGTATCTAGTTGACCGGACTGAGCTCAGTCGTCAACAGCGCGTAGTGATCCACGCACTCCTAAAAGAGATGTTGCAAAGAGCAACTGAAGGACACAGGTGTGGTTTTAGTCAGTAAAGATTGACATGCCATCCCGCTCCTACCAGAGCGGGAAAAGTCATTAGATGATTGCCAACATTAAAAAAAAAGGTGCCATCATCATCATTATCATTTCAGCCGAAAGACGTCCACTGTTGGGCATAGGTCTCCCCAAGTGTCGCCATAATGACCGGTTCATGCATCGGATTACGCGACCCTCACCAAGTTATCGGTCCACCTGGGGGCCTTCCAATGCAAGATACCATGTAACCCCTTCCGAAAATTTGGCCGTGTTATTTTAAAGTCAATAATTAAATACACATAGGTATTTACTTTTATCGCCTTTGGTTACAGTAAAAGTTGTTAAAAATGCCTCCGTCTAACACCAGTAGTTTTAAAATACACAATGCCATCTATCAAATTTAATATGAAGGTCAACTTTCATTGTCATCATTTTTTCTACTTTGAGTCTTTAGATGGCGTTGCGAGTTGCGTGTGGTGTCATATTTAACTTCTTGAAAACTTTAAATTCATGCCGTTAATATTTCATATGCTTTGTTTCATTGCGATGAAACAAAGCCTAAGTAATATATCAAGTTACACAGAATTTTAATGTATAAAAGCCATCTACATCGACTTCTAACATTTTGCGTGATACGCACACAACTAAAAACTTCTACAGATATATTATGTGTAGATATATAAAAAAAATGTAAGCATGCAAAAATATATAAAAAAATCTTATTTACCGTGAAAAAATAAAACCAAAAATTTCGCAATAGAGCCACATGGGATTCGAACAACCTATAAATTATACGCAAGTCTAGATACGAAACCACTGCGCTACGGTCTTCGATGATTAAAATTTAAAATAGACGTTCTTATATAAACGTCATAATTGACTGGTTGGCTCCTTATCGATGATAGCGTGATGATTTTCGTTTCAGAAGTAATATTTGCAGCTAAATGGAATAATGTAATATTATTGTACGTGATTTTACTCGCCGCTTTGATTTTATTATGTGCTTTGATTAGTTTTTACAAAATATTAAGAAGATATCGAATAGAAATGTCAATTTTGTTTCGTTAAAATGGTAAAAGTTAGTTTTATTACAAAAAAAAGGATAAAATAATGACAAAATTTTTAACTGTAACTGGGGATCGAACTCGCGGCAATGGTCGTTCAATACCTACATTTTCGATTATTGCTCACCCCCCATAGGAAATAGCGTGATAATTTATAGCCTATAAGTTGCCCTGACCTATAAGGATTATGTATGCAAAATTTGAACAGGATCGGTTCAGTAGTTTTTGCGCCAATTAATACCACCGCAAAATAATTTTACTGTTTTATTATATGTATAGACTATTAACGAATACATTGCAGTCTTGAATAGGAACTTTGTTTACAAACTTATCCTAAAGAGTCTTTTGTTTAGTTTGCTTTCAGAGCGAGGTACATTTCTCGCAGCTTCCGCCTGTCCCGGCTCAGCTTGGCGGCCTGATTATTGCGCTCACGCTGGAGCCGGTTCACGGCGGCGCTGGCGCAGACCGAGCGGCGCATAAGCGGGTGGTTGCCCACCAACGCACCGCCATTTTTCGCCGCCATCACCCGGAGGGCGTTCTGCTCAAATGCTTCGAAGTCCAGATGGTCAGATAATGTATGTCGCTTCGATCTGTGATATCGGCATCGGAGCAACAGAATCTTATCCCGATGAACTTCCTCCGGGTGATATTTAAACCAGTGGTGCGCCGCAGTATCCTATAAAGTGGAAAAGCTGGTGGCACTAGCTGCTGCGGCGCGTAGTAGGTATTCGGGATAGTCGCGATACTCAGGCACCCGTGGTGGTTGGTACTAATACACAGGTACCCGTGGTGGTAATTATGCTTCCTGGACCCTGGGCTTGGATAAATCCAGAGCCTCGTCGTCAGCGTAAGGTTTCAACGGAGCCATGGTAGGTGATGGTAGTGTGTTCTTCGTTCTACATGTGAGCGATGAGTGATGATGGCAGGGTGTCGTCGCGTTGTCAGGGGGGAGCTCGGTGATGAGGCGCGGAAGGTGCGGCCGCACCCCTGGCGACGCTGCGGAGACAAAACAGTGGGGTGAATGGATATCCCAAATAATTTTGTGGTACAATGCTAAAGTATTGTGTAATGGGATATGAATATTATAGGTAGATACCTATATTCGGGGGCCAGCTAATGTTTATTTATACAACATGAAACATCTCATAAACACACATCCTGAAAGTAATATTCATAATCGACTACTATTCGGCGGATCGATTTCAGTTGTTTTTAAAACAGATATTGTTAGGGTTCCGTACATTATGTAAAAAGGGAACCCTGGTAAGATTATTTTGCTATCTGCCTGTCAAGATCCCTTTTCTCAAGAACGCGTAGAAGTATGAATTTGAAATTAATATCAAATACTCAGGTCTGCTGCCCCGAACAGCAGTGGAAAAATTAAACTTCTAAGTCAACGCAATTTATTACCTAAAGATAATGCTCCATCTAGACACATATTTTAACACTCAAATCAAAACCTTATAGGGTACTTCACCGCGTTCACTTTTAACGGAACGTAAGTACGTTCCGTTGTCCTAGAATCCTGAAATTTGGCATCAAGCAAGGTCTCATAACACAAGTAGGTACCTATAAAAAAAGTCTGGGAACTGTAAATTTGTAGTTACATCACCAAAAACTTTTTTTTGGATAATTTTGTTTTATAATCTAAGTTTTGGATTTAAAATAATCAACAAGACTCAATTCGGAAATTGAACGAAACATGAATAAGTTTACACAGAACTCTCAGCGCACAAATCTGATTTTTTATCCTAAATAAATAAAAAATATTACCTATTTTACGGATGGTCGATGGGGCCGAAAAGTTCTAGAGTGGCAACCGCGCACGTTGGAAAGCCTCCCACAAGGTGGACCGACGACCTGGTGAGAGTCGCGGGAGTGCGGTGGATGCGAGATGCACAGGATCGGTCGTTGTGGCGACGCTTGGGGGAGGTCTATGTGCAATAGTTGACGTCTTTCGGCTGAAATGATGATAATGATTAGGTATATATTTTAATCAACTCTTGATAAATTTTGACTGCATCACTAGCGTGTTTGTGTGTGCATATATAGACACCAATACCGATGCGCTACCAGAGCTGCTATACCTACATGTTAGTGCATAAAATAATTCTTGATTATTTTAGGATTTACCTATTTCAAAAATAGCTGTAATCAATTCAGCACCTACCCGATTCTGAATACAATACTTTCATAATGTGCGTTTATTATGTTATTTTTAAAAAATATTATCGACAAGCGTATTTCACTAAGATATAATTTAACTACAATAACACAGACAGATATTAACTAATGATGTTGAAACACTTTGTTTTTCACCTCTTATTTAGTTATCTACGCAAATGACTATCTAAGTTAGTAATTCGTGATAAGACGAAAGCAAATTTTATTGTCAACAATCTTGTACTTACCTAATGAGATTTTTCGCTAATGTTGTTTAGAAGATGCTAATCACAAGCTAAATTAAGGCGTGCGTGAAGAGCTTACGTGGATAGCACTAACATGACACCATCTTTGCACACCACGTAGGTACCTACACAAATAAGAAAAAAAAACTGATCGTTTGCTCTTATTTTTGGTCATTTGCGATTTACAACTACCTACCATTTCTTTGACTACCTACGATTTTAGAGAAAAGTAAAAATTTAAGAATTAAGGGGTGACCAGACGGTTGCAAGCTAGCGTTCCAACCAAGATTGAAGTTGTTAGTTGAAGCTTGTTTTGTTTTGTGTTGTAGCTACATGGATGCAAATCACGCGCCAGCACGTTAGCAAATCAGTCACTGCGGTTGGGAAAACGCGCTCGCCAACCAAGGGCGTTGAAAACTAGCAGGGTCACCTTGGTTGGGACGTTGGTTTCCAACCGTCTGGTTGACCTTTATCTTTCATTTTGGAAGCCGCTTTTGTTTCTTCTCTTTTTGACACCGACTTCCGAAATAACTTTTAGTTTGGTATCCCAAAGCTAAAATTTAATAGTGAGTCTCTGCTATAGTGCCTACTCGATATTCGTGATACCTACCTATAGGAATGCCAAAATCTCATAATTAAGTAAGTATCTACTTTTACACATTTCATTGGCATAATCATCAAAATCGGTAAACATTTGATGAAGTTATCGCAGAACAAGATACTTGCAAAAAAAGAAAAAAACATTTTCGATAGCTTTCGCTCGAAGATTTGTATCAAAAATATAATATAATATAATGAAATTATCATTAGGAAAGTTGTAATATTACCTACGTATTTTGAAAATAAATCATGCATGGCGCTTAAAAATTACTAGGTATGGATAAAATTAGGTGACGTCAAAATTCCTACACACAATAAAAAATACGTACTCCCAAAGCGACGTAATATCGACATAAGCAGTATCACTAACATTTAGGTGAAAGATAGAAAGATCACATGACCCCATACTACAAAGGCTGCCGCCGCGCCAGGCAGGCTGCCTGACCAGCGAGGGGCACACCACACCACCCGACCATCAACCCTCGTTTACAATATACGGGTGCATTACGTTACTCCTTATCTCAAAAATAATAATGACTCTGCACGTGTTGCTTTCGACTGTAAGTGCAGAGAGTAGGTACCTGTTATAAATAAATAAATGAAACGTAAACAAGACAGCCATTTTCTGAATCCTTAAAAAACGTCCCTTTTGGTGATAAGGAGTGTGGCGGCACCTTAATTCCAATCTTTGTTTTGGTCGTTTTAAAGATTAGTGAATAAATATGGTTCAGACCATTTGTTTAGAACTTATGATGGCCCGCATAACAAATGCTGTTGTTTGTATTTTCTTACTTTATCGGTACTAAGCTTTTTCACAGAATCAGTAATAGTACAAATCTTTTGTGGATAAGAAATTACTAGAAAATGTTATGTCCCATAGTTTGTGGTAGATATCACCAATCGTTGCATATTGTTTCTACACTTTCTTTGAGTAGGTATATACTATGTAACGAGTCGAAATCGTCTTGTCACATATATCGCCTTTAGGCGATTTCCGAAAGGACTCTTATCCCCAAGTAAAGAAATCGTTCAAATAAAAGTCAGCTGTCAGATTTGTATTTTTTCACTTTCTGACCCGGCGTTATAGTAGCAAGCAGCAATTTTTTTGCTCCTGCTAAACTTTATAAAATCGGCTTGCATCGCCGAAATTTGTGCCCTAAAATGGCCTAAAAGGATTGGAAGCAATCCAACCTCTGTATCGTTAGAGGATTGCAACATATTTTCTGGTAAGAATCGATTTTGGATTTCTACATGACGAGTTGGCTTGGTTTTTTCGATCCTGAATCTTACGAGTTGTTTCTTTGCAGATGAAGTGATTTTTCGCCCACGTGTTTATTTTGAAGTTGTGTGGCGCACTTGACATTTTTCAAGAAAAAACGGTGAGTTTTCATAACATACCACGCGACCACGTGTTAAATTCAAACTTTCGTGTATTCTAACGATTTTAAATGGTTGTTTCAGCCGTCTGGCGTTTTTTTTTTTATTTTTTCAATATTTTGGAATCTTTTGGGAGTTCCCCGCCTGGAGTCTCAATGAAGATTAATTTATTATTTTCTTATTAACTTATCATCAAAGATACAACAATTCTTATCTAATACCACAATGTCACTTTATAAATAAGTATCTCATTAGTTTCTGAACCTGGTATATCTCACTAGCAGATTAAAGGCCCAATCTCTCCGAATTGTAGTGTATCCGAATTTTTGGTTGATGTGCCTGGCGCCCGAATTATCTACCTATTATTACTATTTTTACCTATGGTACATCGTCGACCCTCAAATTTCACACACGCACACATTTTTTTCCCCTTATACTTTATATTTGTCGCCCTTTTTACATTACAACTATTATTATACAGAGGATAGATTTTTATTTTTAACTGACTTCAAAAAGCAGGAGATCAGTTGTGTACCGATTTTGAATTTTCTTTTTATTGAAAGATAATAGCTACCCTCGAATTGGTCCTATAGAAATTTGATCCTATAGAATTCATGATCTGATTATAAATTTTGAAAGTATTTTTTTTTTCTGCTGGATAGGTTCGCGCTTGACCGCCATCTCACCTGATGGAAAGCGACGATGCGGTCGACGATGGAACGCGCTTACCTAGAAGTAACCTGGAACAGAACTCTTCGTAGGATCATTCCAGAAATATTGTAACAAGTACAATTGCTTTGTTTATACGTGTAGTCGATGATTGACTGAAGGAATAAGGGGAGAAGGAACTTCGAATTGATCTGATGATAAAGACAGAAGGTAGGCACCGGAACTCTGTAATAAATCAATGTATCTAATCCAAGAATTGTCATGAGATGTACTCTGGCTATAAGGTACCATCGAACTGTAATTGACAACGAGCTGAACTTTAAGTATGTCTTAACTAAAAACTTAGGTAGATAAAATAAATAAAAAATACAGCCGACTTCAATGTGAACAAAAGACACTAAAGTGCAATATAACTTTAATTTCGGAAGTCGGTGTTAATAAACGAAGAGAAAAACTATCATAGAAACACCGACTTACGAAATTAAAGTTGTTTTGCACTTTTTAGAAAGTAAACATGTTTATTTTCACCGAATAGACGCAAAATAAAAATTCAACAATCTGTCGGGTTATGTGTGAACCGGACACATGTGTGTTGCACCATAGACACTAGACAGAACACAGTCTTTTTTTACATTGAAGTCAGTTACTATTTGCAACTAACATTTTACCAGCGACGTACACGAGAATATTTTCTTAGAAACTTGAATGTCTCTTAATTTTTTTTTTTTGAGGGTTGTTTCGTAAAACTAATACCTGATGACCATTTTTATGAATCATTTTAATTGGAATTTGTGCCAAGTTTCAAGTTTGACTACCCAAGGAATAAGATTCTCTCATACAACCTTCAACACCGCCTAAAGCGTTTTATAGGGATAATTTAAAAAACAAATATTGAAACCCTTTATTTAAGGGGTGACCAGTGGTAAAACAAACGTCCCAACCAAGGTGACCTTATCTTTTTGAGAGCAGTGGTGATGAAATAAATTACACAAAGTAATGCGCCTGGCTGGGTCGCTGCCAGGCGCATTACTTTGCTGGCCCGCGACCCACAACTCGTAAGTCGGGGCTGTTACCACTCAGCCACCACAGCTCTGGACTATGTTACTCAGTGATAAAGTAGCTTTTTACTGATGAAAGAATTTTGAAATTCAGTCCAGTAGGTTTTGAGTTTAATCGTAACATATAAACATACAAAAAATCAAATCTTTCCTCTATATAATATTGGTACAGATGACGACGACAGTGTCGATGTCAGAAAGTAAATTAGCTCTATTACTCCGTTTGAAATTCATAATAGTTAGTGGGATTCAAAACTTAAGTCTTATGCTAACTAACCGATGCTAGCTAAGATGATTTACAAACAAACCCTAACTTACTAAATGCAAAGTAAAAATACATCAGTCACTTTAAAATGTGTGCATGTAAAACTGTATAATCGTCAGGTAAAAAAAGAAGGGTCACGCTATATTCAAATACTGTGTTTCTATTGGTCAAACGACCCGCGCTCGCAGAGTGGCGCGCGCGCAAGCCACGCCTCTTGTATCACTTATTATTGCATTGTGTGTGGAATGTTATGTATTGTATACCTATTTAATATGTTGTATTGCATATGTGGCAGAAAATAATATATAGGCTACATTGAATTTTGTTAAGGGATTTTTGAAAAGTTGGAGTATTAAAAAATGAAAGAAATGTGTAGGTTATAAAAAAATATTTTTATTCTTATTACGTGCTAAATTAAAAGACTGTCCTATCTTTTAATTGCACAATTTGCAACTAGTTACTCATAGCGTTACCTATTCTTATATTTACAAATTCTATGTATACATAAACTAATCGAAATTATTGCACAAAATTACTACAAAGGTATAATACTTAAACTATTACTTAAACTTTACTAAATATTATTTACGAATATAAACTTATCCTAGTGTCTATTTACTTTAGCACGCACTCGGTCTGTTGCAGTTGTCGCAAACTTTGTCCTTCAATCGTGCTTCTAGCGCCGCCACTTTTTTCTTTAGATAGCTCGCTTTCAGGGTGAGGCGAATTTATCGTATCTTCCGCCGGTCCCGGCTCAGCTTGGCGGCCTGGTTATTCCGCTCACGCTGGAGCCGGTACGCGGCGTCGGCGGGCGCGGCGGCGCTGGCGCAGACCGAGCGGCGCATGCGTGGGTGGTTGCCCACCAACGCACCGCCGTTCTTCTCCGCCATCACCCGGAGGGCTTTCTGCTCGAACACTTTGTATTCTAGATCGTCAGACATGTTTGTGGCTTCGAACAGTGATTCCGGCGTCGTCGGAGCAATCGAATCGTATCCGGATGAAGTTCCTCCGGATGATATATTATCCAGTGCGCTGTAGTATCCATAAAGTGGAAAAGCTGGCTGCTGCGGTGCGTAGCACTCGGTATAGTCAGGCACCCGTGGAGGTTGATACTCAGAAAACACAGGTACCCGTGGTGGTAACTGTGCTTCTTGGACCCTAGGGTTGGATAAATCCAGACCCACGTCGTCAGTATACGGTTTCCACAGAGACATTTTAGATGATGGGAGCGTGTCGTTCAACTTGTAAGCGATGAGTAATGGTGGTTTTGTGGCTTTCGCTACGTCCCCGTCAGGGGGCGTGGCAGGCGGTGTCAGGGCTTCGCCCTCTGACCGCGGAGTCCAACCGGGGCCCGTTGCAACGGACCCGTCGTTGTGTTGCCTAGTTAGGCTCGGCGGTAGTAGAGCGTGTGGCTCTATATGTAATTGTTTATATGTATGTACTGTAGGCACGTCACGACGCTGTTGCTCACAGCGCCGACTTTTCACGACAATGTAGCCCCGTATGGATCACAATGTCCAGCACGTCAGGCATGTGCAGTGGGTTGTCCGGGTAATGGGTGGGCGTCTCAGGGCCGGACACTGTGTATCCTTGGGCTTCCGCGTCATCGAAGAGCCGTTTCCCCTTGTTATTCATGTGCAGGGCGTTCCATGCCGGATGCTTGCAGTTCATGTCGCCGGCAAGTATTGCAGGGGACTCAGCGGCAGACAGTGTGGCCCTCAGCTCGGACAGGTCTAGTTAAACTGAGGGCGGCTTGTAGCAGGCGTACAATCTAAGGTCCTCGCCGGCAACATGAAGTTGAACGCCCAGCACGTATAGTGAGCTGTGCGACAGCGAGGGGGCCTCCTGGTGGACGACTCTTCTTTTCACTAGCACTGCCAGACCACGGTATCTAGTATTGTGAGCCGACCTTTCTTCCGTCGATCCGTCGTATACGAGGAAACCCGGGAACTTGGCCCTATCTTCAGGTCCCAGGTGCGTCTCGCTTATCAGCGCCACGTCGATGTTTTGTTCCCTCAGGAGGTGGCGGAGTAGGGCGACCTTGTCCCGAAGGCCGCGGGCGTTCCAATGGAGCACCCTTAACGGTCTAGCCATGGCACAGGGTGAGTAACTTGGTCAGACCGTCTAGGATGACCTGCTCCGGGCTCTGCCCCTGCCTGATGGCCTTTATCAGGTCCATCAGCAGCTGGATGGCGCAGGTCGTGATTTCCGAATTGGGGGCCCCTCTTGGGACAGTGTTGGTGGTGGTGGTGGTCGTGGTAGCGGTGTGCTTCGTAGGCGCAATGCCGGCGCCAGTCTGTGCGCCGCTTCTCCCCTTCACGACCCGCGTCCTCTTCGGGGGGGGGGGGGGGGGCAGGTTTCGGGACCTTTGTCTCTTGTTAGGTCGCGGGGGGCTTGGTTTGACCCTTCTTGCCCCACGGTTCCTCTTCCTCCGCCGGGAGGGTGTGGCCCCTCCGCGTACGGTGGGCCCGTTTGCTGCCGCCATCAGTGATGTGCCCTGGTCCCTTTCGTGGTCCAGGACCTCTGCTGGCGGTTGTGGTTGTTGACGGCGTGTCGAGGACACAGTGATGGCGACAGTCCCCGCACGCCTGTTTTGGACTCCCGACTCCCGTTGGAAGACGGGGCACCTGACGTTGCAAATGTTCAAATTTTTCTCGGCTGGTAGAGAGTAGGCGAACCAACTTACGCCACTTCCCCTCTCTTGGGTCGTTAAATATCGCTGGACCAGCCGATATTCCTCTTCGTTTTCCGGTGAGAAACGGACACCGGTGCCATAAGGGCGCGCGTTGGGTGGCCGGCCCAGCTTGGCAGCAATCTTCCTGAAGTGGTTGGCCCAATTCGGGAGTTTCTCCACTACCAGCGGAGGGTAGCGCAGCTTCTTTGTCTTGTTGCCCTTTGCCGTCGCCTAGTTCGAATCGGCGGTGGCGGACTCACGACACTTTTATTTGTATTAGTGGGTAGACCACTTACCTCACTAATTCCTTGTGTGCTTTGAAGGGGCGAGCGCGTGCCACAGTAGCGCTTCGCTCCCTCCGATGTTTCGTCTGAGCTTCTTCTCCGTCGCTGGGGTCTGGTCACCTCCATCGACGGGGTTGGCGACATAGGGGTGTCCACAAACACCTCCCTCTCACGCACTTCACTCTCACACGACGCGAGCGATACACTCGAACCGGCGCGCGACGAATATGCCGAAAACATCACCGGCGAATCGTACACGGCGGCGCGCGACAGTGACGGTACGAGCGAGGGGGGAATAGCGGTCCGGATAGACGCCGATCGAAGCCTCGGGTCGCGGGACACACTTGATACTGTTTGAGACGGTTTCATGGATGGTTGGGCGGTGAGCGGAGCGCAACTCGCGACACTCTGACAACTGATGAAGTTCCTCCGGGTGATATGTTATCCAGTGCGCCGTAGTATCCATAAAGTGGAAAAGCTGGCTGCTGCGGTGCGTAGCACTCGTTATAGTCAGGCACCCGTGGAGGTTGGTACTCAGAAAACACAGGTACCCGTGGTGGTAATTGTGCTTCTTGGACCCTAGGATTGGATAAATCCAGACCCACGACGTCAGTGCACGGTTTCCACAGAGACATTTTAGATGATGGGAGAGTGTCGTTCAACTTGTAAGCGATGAGTAATGGTGGCATTTTTTTTTTTTTGTGTGTGGCCTCTCGCAGGTCAACCTTGGAGGTTGTCGGCTGCTTAACCGGTCTTGCCTGTGGCGGCCTCGATTAGAAAATCAAAGCCTCCAGCCAGGGCTTACTTAAAACTACTTAAAACTAAGCGACTACACGCTAAGGGCACGGACCTCGGCTTAGGGCGTCGCTGGGGGGGGGGGGCAGCAAGGGACGAGCTGGATCGAACAGTATTAATTATTATTTATCGGGGATTTTAAAACTACAGGCTCAGCGGCGCGGGCTGGCTCGAGCAAGGGACGGGGAGGACGTTTAAAAGAATGTCGCGGCGGGCCTCGGCGGCGAGGACGGAAAGACGGCGGTTTGTGGTGTCTCTTAACTGTACTGGTTTCTCTACGGCTCTTTTGGAGCAGGGTAATAGGGTCATCGGGGGTGAGGAGAGTATGCCGAGGACGGCGAATTTTAGAAATGCGGGAGGGTTCGTAACGACGGTCCTCCGTCGCAGGAATCTCCCTTGAACAATCGTTCAGGACGGATTGTACGTGGTCTGTGAGCGAGTCGATCGCCGCCGTCGTGTCAGCGACTGAGACTATATGGTCAGGGATAGAATCCAATTGAGGTGACGCAGTAGATTTCAGTCTATCGCTTACTTTCTTCCAGTCAGTGATCAATTGGGACGGGGGGGGGGCTGGCCAGGGTCGAGATTGCCCGAGCGGGAGCCTAGGTGCATAATCACGGGGCGGTGATCGGAGTTAAGTTCGTGTATTGCTTCTATAGAATGCAAACGGAGGTTTACATTCTTCAGCAGCGCTACATCGAGAACGTCGGGGCTGTGGTTGGGGTCATGAGGGAAGTGAGTGTGACACATCGGGGCGATGATGTCAAAATTTAGGGAGGCACCAAGGTTGAACACGACCTTTCCTCTAGGGTTGGTCGAATTACTGTTCCAGGCGGGATGTTTAGCATTGAGATCGCCCGCTATTATAACGGAGTCACTCAAGCCAAAGAGGGCAGTGAGGTCGCTGGTGAGAGCGATGGACTCGTCTGGCATTTGAGACGAGGAAGTCGGGGGGGGGGGGGGGTGGGGGTAGTAGGCAGAGATGAAGGTGATCGGCTGATGACCGGTCATGCCTACTCGACAGGCCGAGTATTCTAAGAAAGATAGGGGTGCGGGCGGGGTGAGGGGAATACAGTACAGTTCCTTCCTGTAGTAAATGAGGGTGCCACCACCGTGGCAGCGAGATCTATCATTGCGAACTATACGATAGTTGGCAATTTTAGGATCTTTGCGGTGGGGTTTAAGGAAAGTTTCCTGAATAAGGAGAATGTCTAATTGATGGTCGCGGAGGAAGGTGGCGATCTCATCTCTCTGATTTGCAATACCGTTGGCATTGAAGAAGCCTAATTTAAGGGATCGCGGTTTATGACTACAGATTTTAATGGACTTATCCATGAAGGGTTATAGGGGGGAGTTTGTCGAGTTCGGCGAGGACCGACCCGTATTTATTGAAAATGGCAGCTCGCTTAACAAAGTTAAGCTGGCCATTTGACTCCGCTAGGTTGAGCTCGTCCGCTAGATCCCTAGCGTCCTGAGTCATGAAGATTATATAGTTGTCCAGGATAGTCTGGCCAACAGGACGGCATGGTATCGCACCTGGATGTTGGGGTGCGATACGGGGAGTTGTAGCGGCCACGGGGGCTGCAGGAACGGGGGCAGGCGCTGGGATGGGCTTGGCCATTAGCGCTGGGATGGGCTGAGAGACCGCCAGAGCCGGGAAGGCTTTCTGGTGGTTTAGTTGGTTCCATGGGGAAGGCCTTTGAGGGGCGAGGCGTTCGGGGAGCTGGGAAGAGGGGACTTTCCCAGACGGTGCTTCTCTCAGCTGGCGAGCGGCGGCACGCTTTGCCAGTTTGGGCGAGATTTTTGGGGCTTTAGGGCAGCCACGGTAGTTGGCCGGGTGCCCGGCTTGTCCGCACAGCACACAGCTGGGAGGCTCTGTGCAGAATGCGCGATCCTTGGGGCGGGGGCAGTCAGCAGTGCCGTGCTCTCCCAGACACTTGACGCATCTGGGAGTAGCGAAGCAGTTTCGCTGGGAGTGTCCATAGAGTTGGCAGCGGTGACACTGACCAACTATGGAGGGTCTGAAGGGCTTCTCGATGGAAATGCCCGATAGTGAACAAACTGATTTCACTTTGAAAATGGGGTGATGACCTTCGGTGGGGTCGCAAACGACAAGGACCATGTCGTATTGTTCACGACCTCTGGCCTTATGCAGACGGTGGACGGCGGAGACGGGGATGTTTTGGGCCATGAGGTCGGCCTTGATGTCCTCCGTGGGGATTTCTTTAGGAACACGCCTGATCACCACTCGGGTTGGCGTGTCCTCGGGGAGGGAGTAGGTGTGGAAAGGAATATTCCTTTCTTTGAGGGACTTGGATAGTTCCCGATAGTCATTTGACGTCGGGACTTGGATTCTTATGCCTTGTTGGCATGAGCGGGCGTTTGTGTAGTTGATCTTGCGATCAACACACATCTTGGACACATCGGTCCATTTCCCCTTGTCTTGGATGTACAAGGGGGGAGGGGGACGCTGCTTCTTCAGCTGACTGATAGAAGCGGAGGCGGGGCAGCTAGTCTGCGAAGCAGGGGCGGGCTGAGTTACTGGGGCGGCTTGGGTAGCGGGGGCGGGCTGGGTTGAGGGGGCGGGGACCGACACAACGGTCTTTTTTGCCTTGATCGGCTGGGCGGCCTTGCGGGCTTTACGTTTGCCTCCTAGGACGACTTGGAAGTCGTCCTCGGAGGAGGATTCGGAGGATTGCTCCGGGTCAGAGGGGGTGGGCGATGAATCGCTGGAATCGCTGGCGGGCACCGAAGTGTCCATGGCCACATTTGCGAAATGAGCCACCAGAACCGGTGGCATCGGGTTGGCACAAGAGGGAGGGCGGGGGCGAGGGGTCAGCGGGGACGGACTGGCGTCCGAGTTCGCCGGGAACGGCGACAATACGTCACTGAAATCAGTGACGCTTTTTGGTAAGGGGGGGGGGTCATTGAGGAGGGCAATTTTCTCGCCATATTTGGCGAGAAAATCGGGGTCCCTGAGGAGGACCTCTTTGACGAACGCTACAATAAGTGCGTCCGTCTGGATGGGGGGGGGGGACCTAATAAGGGGTCATGAGTTTCGATGAACTCGAGTAAAACTCCTAACGGGACCTATGTCCCCGGGTGGACGGGCCCGGGGTTGAGTGACCCTCCCAGTAAGGGTTGTGCAACTGGGAGGTGTGTACCTACTGGTGTGCTCAAGCTTGTCACCGATCGCCAGTCTTATTGTGCGATCGGGCCCTACCAGGGTCTGGTGCGAAGTGATAGACACCCCAACCGACACCAGGTGTGTAGCTGGAAAAGAACTCGGAGTATTAGGTTTGACTAGGAGATCCCCCAAGGCCAAAACCTAGCTCCCGACTCCAATTAACTGCCTAGCCCTGAAGGGGTTCGGCGGGTGTATCGGGGCAACACCCCCTTGACTTTGTTGTCACCGTTAGGTTTCCCGTCAAGGACCACGAAACTGTGGCTTTTCCCTGAAGGGGCACAACGTTTATCGACAATTCCCGTTGGAAAAGTCTATCCTCCACTGCCTCGAAAAAGGCGGCTTCGGATCACGGGTGTGGTCGGCGACCACGATGACGTCACGGCGAGCGGGGCGGCGAGACGGAGCACGACACAGAGCACGGAGCGGGCGCGGAGCACGGGGCGGCACGACCGTTCGGGGCGAGCGTCGAGCGGAGAGTGATTGAGTAATGGTGGCGAATCGTGGCTTTCGCTACGTCCCCGTCAGGGGGCGTGGCAAGCGGCTTCAGGGCTTCGCCCTCTGGCCGCGGAGTCCAACCGTGGCCCGTGACTACGGGCCCGTCATTGGAGTGCCTTATTGTAGGCAGCGGACATGTAGAGCATAGCTCTATGTGTATTTTGCTTGTATGTGTGTACTGTAGGTGCGTCACGGCGCTGTTGCATGCAGCGCCGACTCTTCACGACATACCGGCGGTCAGTCTCCGCCAGGTGAGACCCCTAAGGGAAGCCCGGCGGGGGACGACCAGCGACGAGTATGCCGGCTTGTTACGGACCTACAGTAGGAAGTGTGGCCCCCGTCTAACCCGCTTCCAGAGCGAGCCGGTTACGGTTTAGACCGCAGGGACGATTTATGTATGTGTGTGAGCGGCATTGTATTGTGTTACATCGCTCAGTGCACGTGTACCGAATAGTTAGTTTGCACTATCTATTCGGCGCGTGAGTCTTGCGTGTGTATAGAGGCGAATGTATGGTCGACTCACTTCGTGCCTATATTAACTTAGAACACGTCGTTTGTCGGGATGCGAGTAGAGGTGTGGAGTCGTATTGTTTGAGTAGGCCGTGTGTAGACTGGTACGGCCTACTCAGGCGTCAAGTCCGGGGGGGTGGGGATGGGGACTCGCTGCCCGCAATCAGGTCGCGGGGGAGTCGTCTCGCGTCAGGGGGGCGCGCGTGCCACGGCGCCAGGTGCTTGACGTGGGGCCAAGCTGAGGCGTCGGCCCGCGCGAACATCCCCTTCGCGAGGCGTCGCACGAACTCGTCCAGGCTCTCAATCCCGAGGTCGCGCTGGATTACGTCATTCCTCACATAGCGAGGGGCGTCGACGACTCTACGCAGCGCAAGGTGTTGTTGCGCGCGGAGTCCTTCTCGGCTCGTCTCGCTAGTGAGGGCGAACCAAGCGGGAGCGGCGTACGTCAATACCGGGCGGATATACGTTTTGTATATTCCCAGCTTGACGCGCGCCGGGAGGCGGGATGAGAGCACTGGTTCGAGTCTGTTGCGAACGACTCTACCCTGCGCGGCGACATTGCGTGCGTGCGGTCCCATTGTGAGCCGTCGGTCGATGGTCACGCCCAGGTACTTGGCCCGGGGCGTCCAGTCGACTTCGACTCCGCTGAGTTTCAATCGTGGTGGGAGGGGCGTTGATCCCGTGATCAGTGCCTGCGTTTTACCCACGTTAACCGACAGTCGCCATTTGGCGAGCCACTCGGGGATCAAGTTGAGCGCGCGCTGCATCTTCACCGCCGCGTACTTTGCGTTCATCGAGGTGGTGATGTACGCGGCGTCGTCGGCGTACAGCGCGAGCGTGGCGTCTTCAGTGGTAGGGATGTCGTCGGTGTAACGTGAGTAGCACGCCGGCGATACGCAGCTACCTTGCGGTACGCCCGCACGGATAGGCCGGGGGGCGGAGAGCGCCCCGTCGACCACCACTCTGAAAGTAATGGTGGCAGGGTGTCGTCGCGTTTTTATAAGGCCAGAGGGCAGAGCTTCGGTGGCGGAGCGAGGGAGGGGCGGCCTCACCCCTGCCGAGTCTATGGTCAATTGGACCCGCTCGATTAGTGTCCGCGGGATCACTCGACCCAATCCCATTTTGAATGGGTCGATTGGACCTACTGCCCAATTTTATAAGTACAGTCAAGGAAGTAAGTCGAATCTTATAGTTTGATTTTTATGACTTAAAATATGTAATGAATTTATATAACAATATTACTGAGAATATATATTTTTAATTTATCCAATTACGTATTTACACTAACGCACCACACTTATGTAATTATGACGATTTTTTACGAAATTTAGACTGGCCATTAGCTTGACTTCATTAAACTTATTCTCTTACCGTTGTTCTTTCCAAAACAGAAAATACTTTCCCAGAAGTGAAAATAACGGGGCGTTTCTTTCACTTTCGTAGAAGTCTTTGGTGTAAAGCAAGACTGGGTTTGTCTAAAACACTAACAGGAAGGATGCATGTCAAACTTTGTGCTGCTTTGTCGCATCTTCCTCCAGAATGTATTGATGAAGGTTGGCTTTATATAATGGGAGAAAGTTCAGCTAGCGACAAAATCATAACATTTAACGATTATTATGTTGAGACCTTTTTTTTATGTGGGAAAATCATCTAATGACAAATCTCAGTCTTGGGTGGAGCGGAAGATAGTTTCAGACTTTTACGGACTAAAAACCTACTCCTGTTCCTTTTTTGCTTCTGTCCCAGGGCCCCGGGTTTCACTTTGATACTACCCGTGGCCCCAGTACGCTTCGACCCTGCTGGGCCTCTACGATTTTCTGACATCTCTCTAAGGCACGCGTGGAACAATACGCGCCGTCGACGACTTGGGCTCGGTCTGGACGGTTACTAGACGGTAGGACAGTGAGCTACCCATTACTCGCTGTCCGCAAGCCCGCGCTTACGGTGGCCGGTAATCGGGATCGGAATCCCGGCGGCTGGGGTGAGACGGCCGTTGCCTCGCGCGGTCGGCCTCCTTCTTTGCTAGCATTATTATGTTCAGACCTGGTTGGAAAATTCTACACTAGCAAATACTTGAAGCACTTATCAAGAGGTGCACAAAACTAATAACACCGTGGAAGTATGGAACAACCATATTTAAAAATATGTTAAAATTATGCCAAATATCGCTCAACTTCTAGAAGGATTGAGTAAGGATGTGGCTTATTATTCAACTGCGGTGGAATCTCCTTGCGGTATCAAAATATCAAAGTGGCTGCCTGAAACTTAGGAAAGAAAGAATAAGATCGACTATGCTGTAGATGAACTACTCAGCGGCCAGATTACTGTAGGGCATTTATTACAGAAATTGATATTTTAATGAAGTGAGGCTGATTTTCTACTGATCTACTATCTAATATATAAAATTCTCGTGTCACAGTTTTCGTTGCCATGCTCCTCCGAAACGGCTTGACCGATTTTGATGAAATTTTTTGTGCTTATCCGGTATCTATGAGAATCGGACAACATCTATTTTTGTTTGTTTTTTTTTTTAATTTTATATATATTTTTTTTATATACATAGCAAAACAACGTTTGCCGGGTCAGCTAGTTTTTAAATAATATTTTATGGCAATATGAACGTTGAAATATTTTTTTACTATTGTTGATTTTTTTAGATGTTTTAAATGTTGATTTGTATAATTAAAAATTCTAGTTTTTATGGCTGTATTTTAAATAGATAGTAACTAAGGATTACTTTTTAATACTACTACTAAATAAGGTGACCAAAAAAGTCGTGCTGGATTATATGACTGATTTTTTAATGTGATTTTTATACATGTTTTTATATAACAAGTAGTATAGAGTAGTAGCAAATCAAATCAAATCAAAAATCAAATCAAAATAGCATTTATTCCAAATAAACCATTTACAGGCACTTTTGAAATGTCAAGAAGTCAGTCAGTCAGAAAAATAAAAATAAATGATGCTAATGGCACATTCCAAAGCGTAGATCTCTATGGAGAAGAATGTGCAAGAAACTCCATGGACTCTCTTTTCAATCATATTTTGTAATTACAAATATCTCTGTTACATGTTTCTTGTCGCTATCATGTGAGAACAATGTAAATAAAAATAAAAACTAAATATAGATATTAAAATAGCAACTGGCAGCTAAGAGATGACCAGCCTCAACTGACAGCGCCCGTTCACGGACATGACGCTAATATTAGCACCACTCAGCTCAACCATTTTGAAGGGAACCGAATGATCCAACACCCGCGCCACCATCAGTGAGACATTTGAGTGAGCATGACAAACTCTCAACTGCCATGCTCATTTATGTCAAATAAGTCCAGTAGCAACATAAAAACTATAAAAAGCTCCATGGTACTCACATTTACAAACTGTGGAAAAAATGCTTCTATACATATAATACAATACTTATATTTTACAATTTCAAGAAAAAAAACATTAAAAAATAATTTCCATACTAATCAATTTGTACACCCCGGTGGTAGTGGAGCTGGACCAGCATTGAGCCAAGCATTTTTATCCTGAATATAATCCTCCAACTTGTAATATGCTTGCCTGCATAGTGTGCGTTTAATACAAGATTTAAATTTCGTTTCATTGAGTTCTAATATTTGTGAAGGTATTTTATTATAACATTTCAAACAGTACCCCATAAAAGAAGAGGCCACTTTTGCTAGCAGCAGTTAGTATTATAAAATGTAGAAGCATTATTTCAAAGTTTGTAAATGTGAGTACCATGGAGCTTTTTTTTTTGGTTTTTAGGTTACTATTGGACTTGTTTGACATAAATGAGCATGGCAGTTGAGAGTTTGTCATGCCCACTCAAATGTCTCACTGATGGTGGCGCGTGTGTTGGATCATTCGGTTCCCTTCAAAATGGATGAGCTAAGTGGTGCTAATATTCGCGTCATGACCGTGAACGGGTGCTGTCATTTGAGACTGGTCATCTCTCAGCTGCCAGTTGCTATTTTAATATCTATATTTAGTTTTTACTTTATTTACATTGTTCTCACATGATAGCGACAAGAAACATGTAACAGATATATTTATAATTACAAAACATGATTGAAAAGAGTGGCCATGGAGTTTCTTGCACATTCTTCTCCATAGAGATCTACGCTTTGGAATGTGCAATTAGCATCATTTTTTCTGACTCACTGAATTCTTGACATTTTAAAAGTGCCTGTAAATGGTTTATTTGAAATAAAATGCTTTGACTTTGACTTTAAAGTTATTGTTGATTGTTATAGTTGATTCATACAACTACTACGTTGATTTTAACTTTTTTAATGTTTGTCTCGATTTTACTTATTGTACCTATTATTTAAAGACTTTAGAATTTGATTGAAAATAAACTTTTAAATCTAACTGAATTACGTTTTATTGTATTTAGACTTCCCACTTTTGCACTTGATTGTATCCAACGGTAGCTTTAAACAATGGATATTTTTTTTAAATTTGAATGTGGGTCCATTTTACCAATGAAAATACAGAATATAAATTGTGTGGTCATATGGACCCGCGGCACCAAAATCGAGCGGGTCCAATCGACTACAGACCCCTTTATTCTTTTTCAATTTCAATGTATGATTTTGATCTTGTTCATATATTAGTGTTGATAATTTGATCTGTTTTTGTTCTATTGCAGTTTAGATTTATTTATATCACTCCTTATTTTGTGAATGCCGGTTGACCTGCAGCTCACTCTCCATGCAGAAAGTTTGGTTTTTAAGTCACAAACGTTTTGTTAATGGACCGAAAGCGTATTCATTTTAGTAGAAATGAATTTATCTACAGCTGGTTCAGGAACGAAAAAAAATTATGCTTACGAATGTGAAATATCTGGTGATCTGAAAGCTGCCTCACTTCGCTTGCGGTATTGTATCCATGGTTGGACCTTAGCGTTAATGGGTCACCCATCTTTAGAAAAACATGTCTCAAAATAGTCTGAAGGCTATGAAGATGCGCCGCTACAAAGTAGCTGCGCGAGGAAGATGCGCAGCTCGAGCTATACGATGTATCAATAGTCTACTTTTACTAGTCCTTTTTCAGCGACAAACGCGGGCCTACTGTAAGGTACTCTGCTCTGCACATAGCTCGCCACTCACGACCATCCATAGCACGCATCCATAGCACATATCCTTATAAAAAAACATAATTATCTTAGTTGAATAATTATGTTTCCACCAGTGTTAAGCTATGTGCACCATTGAATATAATGGTGCTTTTCCTCCAGAGATGTGCTATGCTATACGCAAAGTAGTTGCGCGAGGAAGGACTCGCAGCTCGAGCTATGCTATGTACCGATAGTTGGGATCCATAGCACGCATCCGTAACACGCATCCATAGCAGTATAGCACGCATCCTTTAGTATAAAAAAATATATCTTATTTGAATCAGTTTCCACCAGTGCTAAGCTATGTGCACCAATTAATATGATTTTTAGATATCAAACGCATCCATAGCAACGTAGCGTAGCACATCTCTGGTGGAGAAGTACCCTTACACCGTTTGCAATTCATAATAGTTAGTGGGGTTATAAACTTAAGTTCTCTGACAACTAACCAATGCTAGCTAAGATGGTTCACAAACAAACCCTAACTTAGTAAAAGCAAGGTAAAAATACCACAACTAACAGTATGCTCAAAAACGTTATCATTTTTAAAGTCTTCTTTAAATTGTGTTTATGTGATATATTATTGCAGTGTGTGTGGAATGTTAGTTTTGTGTGTCTATTTAATATGTTATATTGCATACGTGGTCAAAAAAAATACTTTGGCTACATTGATTTGTGTTAAGGGAGTGTTCTTGAAAAGTTGGAATATTAAAAAATGAAAGAAATGTATATGTTATAAAAATAATTTACTAAATTAAGACAGTCTTAATTACACAATTACCTACTCTTACATTTACAAATTCTATGTATCCATAAGCTAATTGAAATTATTGCACAAAATTATTATAGAGATAAATAAAAATTTTACAAACACTAAACTTTACTAAATACTAACACTTACTAATACTATTTACGAATACATTGCACAGTCTTCAATAGGAACTTTTCACCAACTTATACCAAATAGTCTTTAATTTTACCACGCACTCGACCGGCAGTTGACACAAATTTTATTGTTTAATTGTGCTTGTAGTGCCGCAACCTTTTTTTTTAAATATGTTGCTTTCAGTTCCAGGTCAATTTCTCGTAGCTTCCTCCTATCCCGGCTTAACTTGGCGGCCTGATTGTTCCGCTCCCGCTGGCGGAGGTACGCGGCGTCGGCGGGCGCGGCGGCACTGGTGCGGATCGAACGGCGCATGCGTGGGTTGTTGCCCACCAGGGCACCGCCGTTCTTCTCCGCCATCTCCCGGAGGGCATTCTGCTTGAACATTTTGAAGTCTGGGTCGTCACTCAAAATATCTGTTGCTTCGATCGGTGATTCCGGCGTCGTCGGAGCAACCGACTCATACCCGGATGAAGTTCCTCCGGGTGAAACTTTCTCCAGTGCACTGCAGTATCCACCATAAAGTGGAAAAGCCGGTACTGCTGGCCGCTGCGTCGCGTAGCACACGAGATACTCAGGCCGTGGAGGTTGGTACTCAGAAAATACACGCGCTTCAGGGATCCTAGGCCTGGATAAATCCAGAGCCTCGTCGTCAGTATAGGGTTTCCAGAGCGCCATTTTAGGTGATAGAAGTGTGTCGTTTAACTCGCAACAAATGAGTGATGATGGTATGGTGTCGCCGCGTTTTTATACAGTCAGGGGGCGGAGCTCGGTGGTGGGGCGCGGGAGGGGCGGCCGCACCCCTGGCGGCGCTGCGGAGACAAAACAATGGGGTGAATGGATATCCCAAATAAGTTCGTGGTACATTGCTAAGGTATTGTATAGGTTTGTTCCTACTATTTTTCAGAATTCCTGTTGCGTGTGTTTTATTTTGTAATGGGATATGAATATTATAGGTATTATATTATTAAACTAGCTGTTGCCCGCGACTTCGTCCGCGTTAACTTCGTAAAACTGTACAATCACTCTGTGCTTGCAATTCATTCCGAAAGCATCGCAATTATTTATTGTACTTTAAAATAAAAAGGTTAAAGGTAAAAAAGCAAATTACCTTCAGGAAACATGTTATGTACTCGTCCAGATCCAGATGTATGAACGTCAATAAATAGAAAGAGTATGTATGGGTCATAGCAGTTGGCATTTCTGCCTACCCCAAGGAACAAACATACATAAACTAATGCCTTTTGCATTAGTTTATGTATGTTTCTGGTTTATGTTCTGGTAAAACAACATTGTATGATTTTAAACCCTCGCCACAGTGAGCACGCCACAATCGCAGCGGTAATGCCTGTCTTTGAGGAGTGACTACAGAGGCGTCACGGCATCCTTTTTTCATGCAGGACTCACCTGATGTGGGTGTTCCGGAAGGTATCTGTATTGAATTCTGCGGGAAGAAACACTCAGGTCTCACCATTGTGCGGATCGCCCGGAGAATACGATGGAGTATACGGTGGAAGTCAGTCCCGCTTGGTCGGAACGCCGTCGCAGCCATGTCCTCGTGGGGGCAATTGGTGGAGAAAATGATAACCAGTCTTCCTTAAGTGAAGCACTACGATCAAAGAAGGTGGGTTCCCAGCCATCGCAAACACAGGACTGCGATGGTGCCGTCCGGCCGTCACGTCGTCGTTAGACAGCTTTGCACCTCGTTTACCTCTAGTAAACGAAGGAGCATAATCGGGACACCAACCTTCAGCTGGGTAATGTGCACTGATAGTGCAAAGCCTTAAGTGAATTCAAAAACTACCATCATCTATCAACTATCTTTCTCCACAAAAGTACTTATGAAAAATTTGGGAGAGAATGCTTGCATTGATTGTTGCAGTTTGATCATTTTGGGAGTTACTTGTTCATTCACCTATGATTTTTTTGGCGTGTATTTAACTGACGTCCCCGTATATCACACAAATGTTTTCTTGATAGTGGGAACTACCCTATAAAGAGTCTCCAACTTTTGAATGAATTTCGGCGACATCTTGTGCGTGTGTATCTCCGTCCAATCGAACTCGCATATTGATGGCCAAACCGAGAAATTACTGACGCCGATTGCCTCTATGAGGACACGGCGGTTCACCCAAGCTGAATAGACCTCCACCGCATACTACACCAGGTCCTCCGGGCGATTCGCAAAATTGTAATATCAGGGTACAAACAAATCCGGAAAAGCAACCGTTTGAAACATTCACAACAATCCTGAACTTGTGCATCCATAAAACAATGAAATTACGGTAAACAAATGTAGCAGCCGATTAGTATTATCCCTGAGACTGGCCTCCCTCAGGGGTTTGTTCCAGTGTTGGTCACCATTCACTGCAAGAAGGTAACGTCCAGATGTCGACGCAAGGCTGCAAGGAATCTGAGATACATCATACGTTGTCGAACTATGATCAGAAAAGCACATTTGATCCCGTTTTATATGAAGCAGTGACTGCAAATAATAAAACACGCCATTGTTAATCCGCAAGGTGCCATCATCCCGGAGGACACAGTGGCGCATTCAGTGGAGGTGTGCCCCGCAAGGGCGGAGTACTACTTTGTCCTCGTGGAGGCAATCGGCGTCAGTGACCTCTCGCGCCGGGCTCTGGTTTGGGTGAGATCCAGAGCGAGGAGTAATGGCAGGCGGTCGCCTCCTTCTGCAAAGCCGTAATGCTAGCGAAGGAGGAGGCCGCAAGCGTAAGGGAACGAACGTCCTCACGCCAATCCGAGATTCCGACCCCGACTACCAGCCACGGTAGATGCGGGCTTGCGGACGTCGAGCGATGGGTAGCTAGCCGTCCGGCCATCCGGTATCTAGTTGACCGGACTGAGCTCAGTCGTCAACAGCGCGTAGTGATCCACGCACTCCTAAAAGAGATGTTGCAAAGAGCAACTGAAGGACACAGGTGTGGTTTTAGTCAGTAAAGATTGACATGCCATCCCGCTCCTACCAGAGCGGGAAAAGTCATTAGATGATTGCCAACATTAAAAAAAAAGGTGCCATCATCATCATTATCATTTCAGCCGAAAGACGTCCACTGTTGGGCATAGGTCTCCCCAAGTGTCGCCATAATGACCGGTTCATGCATCGGATTACGCGACCCTCACCAAGTTATCGGTCCACCTGGGGGCCTTCCAATGCAAGATACCATGTAACCCCTTCCGAAAATTTGGCCGTGTTATTTTAAAGTCAATAATTAAATACACATAGGTATTTACTTTTATCGCCTTTGGTTACAGTAAAAGTTGTTAAAAATGCCTCCGTCTAACACCAGTAGTTTTAAAATACACAATGCCATCTATCAAATTTAATATGAAGGTCAACTTTCATTGTCATCATTTTTTCTACTTTGAGTCTTTAGATGGCGTTGCGAGTTGCGTGTGGTGTCATATTTAACTTCTTGAAAACTTTAAATTCATGCCGTTAATATTTCATATGCTTTGTTTCATTGCGATGAAACAAAGCCTAAGTAATATATCAAGTTACACAGAATTTTAATGTATAAAAGCCATCTACATCGACTTCTAACATTTTGCGTGATACGCACACAACTAAAAACTTCTACAGATATATTATGTGTAGATATATAAAAAAAATGTAAGCATGCAAAAATATATAAAAAAATCTTATTTACCGTGAAAAAATAAAACCAAAAATTTCGCAATAGAGCCACATGGGATTCGAACAACCTATAAATTATACGCAAGTCTAGATACGAAACCACTGCGCTACGGTCTTCGATGATTAAAATTTAAAATAGACGTTCTTATATAAACGTCATAATTGACTGGTTGGCTCCTTATCGATGATAGCGTGATGATTTTCGTTTCAGAAGTAATATTTGCAGCTAAATGGAATAATGTAATATTATTGTACGTGATTTTACTCGCCGCTTTGATTTTATTATGTGCTTTGATTAGTTTTTACAAAATATTAAGAAGATATCGAATAGAAATGTCAATTTTGTTTCGTTAAAATGGTAAAAGTTAGTTTTATTACAAAAAAAAGGATAAAATAATGACAAAATTTTTAACTGTAACTGGGGATCGAACTCGCGGCAATGGTCGTTCAATACCTACATTTTCGATTATTGCTCACCCCCCATAGGAAATAGCGTGATAATTTATAGCCTATAAGTTGCCCTGACCTATAAGGATTATGTATGCAAAATTTGAACAGGATCGGTTCAGTAGTTTTTGCGCCAATTAATACCACCGCAAAATAATTTTACTGTTTTATTATATGTATAGATATAAGGTATGTATATAATATGTTATTAATATATTCATATTATAGGCACGTATATTCGGTGAATCGGTGGCCAGCTAATGTTAATTAGGTATACAACATGTGTGTTTATAAAATGTTCTTATAAACACATATCCTGGTATTGGTTATTCGGTTACTATTCGGCGGATCGATTTCAGATGTTTTTAAAATAAGTAATTTTTAAAATTTCGTACCTAAGTTGACAAAAACGGAACCCTGATAAGATTATTTTGCTGTTCATCTGTCAAGACCCTTTTTCTCAGGAACGCGTAGAAGTATGAAGCTGAAATTAAAATCAAATACTCAGGTCTGCTACTCCGAACAGCAGTGGAAAAATCAAACTTCAAAGTCAACGGAATTTAAAGATAATCCTCCATTTAGACGCATATTTTAACACTCGCTTTTAAATAAAAAAAAAAAGTGTGAATGAATAAAAACCTACGAGGTAAGTTCCGTTGACCTAGAATCTTGAAATTTGGCATGAAGCAAGGTCTCATAGCACAAGTAAATATAAGAAAAAGTCTGGAAACCGTAAATTTGTAGTTTCATCACTAAAAAAATACGTTTTTTGGAGTTCATAAAAGCTTCGATTCGGTTATTGAACGAAAAATATTAACATAGATAAGTTTACACGAAACTCTCAGTGCGCATGTCCGACACGCACTTGCCCGGTTTTTTATCTTATGTTATTCAAAAATATCTATTTTTTATCAATTCGTGATACATTTTGACTGCATCACTTGCGCACAATTTTTTGAAAAAAAAAACATTAGTTAAGTGCATTTATTTAAATTTCAGTGCTTAAGTTATGATCTGTACAAGTTTTTAGTTGTGCGCGCATCACGTAAAATGTACGAAATCGATGTAGATAACTTTTATACTGTAAAATTGTGTGTAACTGTATCAACTTATATACTTAGGCTTATATTACTTTATGTTACTTAGGCTTTGTTTCATCGCAGTCGGTTGACTGTATCGAAAGATATTACTATATTCAGTTCGCCGTGTCAGCTAGTTGTAAATAAATTTTCTGATTGGGGTGTTTATGGGTGTGCATTATTCTTGTTAAAATATGTTGTATCCTATACCTACCTGCCTCTGTTAGTCAAATTATTTAGTTAGAATTTCAGTCAAGTGATCATTATCTATTTTTTTCGTTTAAATATTCCGTTTCAAAATTTAAATAGAAAAATCTGAATCAGAGAGAGAGAGTAGTGAGCGTGGAACCTAATATAGAAACACGCTTGTACTATACGACTACCTACAGAAAGCAACGCTCATAGAAATCTATTCCAAGACAGCACGTTTCGCTGAAAATTTTGTTGATAGAAAACATCGTATGTAGATATCTCGGTCCATAGGAAGCACTGTTGACAGAGATCTCTGCTTACTTCGGCGAGGTTCCCTTTTTTATATAGGATTATTAATCTGCCTACTTAATACGCCATTTTTTTGGTACTTGGCGCTCTCTAAGAAAGTATTTTATTAAACAGTGCAGTGAGTAGTGAAGCTAAGATTAATCTTCTGATCTTGATGCACTCGTTTAGTATGATGTCTGGGCCTGGACTTTTTTCGTTTCTCAGTTTATCTACACTACATATGAACTTTACTGGTTTACATAATATTTCAAAAATAGCTGCAATCAATTCAGCACTTAATTCTTAACATTCTTTCTGCACGATGTGCATTTATTATGTTACTTTATAAAATTGCGAAGTAAATTTTAACAATCATATTTCACAAAGATAATAATTTGCCATAACACAGACAAATAAATATATTACCGTAATGATGTAGGTTACTACTTACGAAATATTGTGGCCAAATATATAATAAATTAGCTGAACACTTTGTTTTTCACTTCATATTTAGTTATCTGCGCAAATGACTAAGTTAGTAATTCGTAACAAGACGTAAACAACTATTAATGTCAACAGTTTTGTACTTACCTAATGAGCTTTTTCGTTAATGTTGTTTAGAAGATGCTAATCACAAGCTAAATTAAGGCGTGCGTGAAGAGCTTACGTGGCTAGCTCCAGTATGACACTATCTTTGCACACCATGAAGGTACCTACACAAATTAGAAAAAAAACTGGTCGTTTGCTCTAATTTTTGGTCATTTGCGATTAACGACTACTTTCCTATTTGTTTTATTACGACTTCAAAGAAACTAAAGATTGAAGAGTTAAGGTGAACACTCACCAAAGCATTTTCGATTTCTTCATTCTGGAGTCCTTCCAGATTCTTCCAGAATTTTAGAATTTCTTATAAAGAATTCTAGAATCCTTTTCTTTCCATTCGTTTGACGCGTTCGGTTCAGATAGTGTGCCTTCTTCACCTTAACTTTCGTTTTGGAAGCAGCTTTTGTTTCTTCGCTTTTTGACACCGGCTTCGGAAATAACTTTATTAACTTTTTAGTTTGGTATCCTAAAGCTAAAACTTAATAGTGAGTAAGTTCTCTGTTAAAGTACCTACATATAAGAATGACAAAAATCTTATAATTCCTTTACACGTTGCTTTTGGCATTGGCATAACCATCAAACTTGGTTAACTTTAGATAAAGATATAGCAAAACAATATACTTGCAAAAAAAAAAGCATTTAGACGACTAAAAATTCATTTTCGACAGTTTTCGCTCGAGGGTCTATATCAAAAACATATGTGTCATGAAATTAATAAAACCATGCATGGTGCTCATAAGCAATAACACTAACATACAGGTAAAAGATAACAAGGTCACATGACACCATACTACAAAGGCACGCGCCGCCGCCGCGCCAGGCAGGCTACCTGACCAGCGAGGGGTACATCACACCACCCATTAGTTACACAAATAATTAGCATAAACACTCGTTTGCAATATGCGGGTGCATTATGTTACTCCTTATCTCGAAAAGTACAAAAGAGAACCATTTTCTGAATCCTTGAGAAACGTCCCTTTTGGTGATAAGGAGTGTGGCGGCACCTTAATTCCATTCTTTGTTTTAGTTGTTTTAAACATTAGTGAATAAATATGGTTCAGATCATTTGTTCAAAATTTATGATGGCCCGCATAACAAATGCTGAGTTCAATGAATCAGTAATAGTACAATTCTTTTGTGGATTAGAAATTACTAGAAAATGTCTTGTCTCACAGTTTGTGGTAGATATTACCAATCGTTGCATATTTTTTCTACACTATCTTTAAGTAGGTACTATTATTATACAGAGGATAGATTTGTATTTTTAACCGACTTCAAAAAGCAGGAGGTTATATGTTTGGCTGTACCTACGTATGTTCACCGATTTCTCGGTCAATTGTAGACCAATTATATTTTTTTTTATTGATAGATTATACCTCTTCTTGAATTGTTTTCATAGAAATATTTTTATGATCTGATGATGAATTTCGAAGCTATGGAACAGAACTCTTCATAGGATCATAGCAGAACTGTCGTAAAAAGTAAAATTGCTTTTTTATACGTGTAGTCGAAGACTGGCTGAAGGAAGGGAGGAGGAGAAAAATCGATCCTATCTAATGTTGAAGACGGAAGGTAGGCACCGAAAACTTTGTAATAAATCAACGTATCAAGAGTTGTCATGAGAAGCATTTTGGCTATAAAGTACCGTCAAACTGATCTGATGATGGAGACGAAATGTGTAAGGTATTTAAGAATGTCTCAATAAAAAAGTGTTGGTAAAATAAAAAACTATTTACAAAAAAAGAAAACAAACGACTTCAATGTAAAAAAAAAACACAAAAAAGTGGAATGTAACTTTAATTTCGGAAGTTGGTGTTAAATAACGAAGAGAAAAACTGTTTTAGAAACACCGACTTTCGAAAAATACGAGCCATGTGTGAACCGGGCATATGAGTGTTGCACCCTAGACAGAACACAGCGTTGTAGTGTTTTTTTTTTTTACATGGAAGTCGGTTATTATTTTTACAAATAAAAAGAAAAAGCACTTTGTCAGCGACTTCGTATGCGAGAATATTTTCTTAGAAATTTAATGCACGGCAAGTACGACCTGCCGCAGTCATCAAGAAGAAAGTGTAACCAACTAGTCTAGTGTCCTTACTACAATATAGTGTTTAGTTTAAGTTGTTTTGTTATCACAAACGAATTTTATTTAGAAACTAGCTTTTTCCAGCGGCTCCACCCGCGTGAAAATAAAAAAAAATATAGGCCTGTTTTAAAGTAGCTTTAAACTGGTAAAAGAATTTTGAAAATCAGGTCCAGTAGCTTTTGAGTTAAATCGTAACAAACAAACAAAAAATTTAATCTTTCCTCTTTATAATATTGGTATAGATGGCGGCGACAGTGTCGATGTCAGCAAGCAAATTAGCTCTATAGCCGGATTAAGGCTACTTTTCCAAAAGCGATGTTTTATGCTGCAAGGATGTATTAGCTAAGCTGTGAAATTATATGACCGTTTCCACTAATACTAAGCTGTAGTATAAGTAGCAGAGTGAGTGAGATGTGCTATTTATTTATTTTATTTATTCAACCAGAACGACAAAATGCCAATTACACTGATTACATTAGGTACAAATTATGTAAAATACATTAAAGAAAATAAGAAATTTCTGAATCTTCAACTGAATCGTCTAGGAACTATTCAGTGATATCGACTAGATCTTGTTCAAGTTCTAGCAAACTCACTCTCCATGCAGAATGTTTGGTTTTTAAGTCACGAACGTTTTTTAATGGACCAAAAGCGTATTCATTTTAGTAGAAAAGGATTGATCTACAGCTGGTTCAGGAACGAAAAAAAATTATGCTTGCGAATGTGAAATATCTGGTGATCTGAAAGCTGCCTCACTTCGCTTGCGGTATTGTATCCATGGTTGGACCTTAGCGTTAATGGATCACCCATCTTTAGAGAAACATGTCTCAAAATAGTCTAAAGGCTATGAAGATGCGCCGCCACAAAGTAGCTACGCGAGGAAGATGAAGAGCTATACGATGTATCAATAGTCTACTTTTACTAGTCCATTTTCAGCGACAAACGCGGGCCTACTGTAAGGTACTCTGCTCTGTACATAGCTACACCACTCACGACCATCCATAGCACGCATCCATAGCACATATCCTTATAAAAAAACATAATTATCTTAGTTGAATATGTTTCCACCAGTGCTCAGCTATGTACACCAATAAATGCTATACGCAAAGTAGTTGCGCGAGAAAGGACTCGCAGATCGAGCTATGCCATGTACCGATAGTTGGAATCCATAGCACGCATCCGTAACACGCATCCATAGCACACACCTATAGCACGCATCCATAGCAGTATAGCAAGCATCCTTTAGTATAAAAAAAAAAATATCTTATTTGAATCAGTTTCCACCAGTGCTAAGCTATGTGCACCAATTAATATGATTGGTGGATATCAAACGCATCCATAGCAACGTAGCATAGCATATCTCTGGTGGAGAAGTACCCTTACACCGTTTGCAATTCATAATAGTTAGTAGGGTTATAAACTTAAGTTCTCTGACAACTAACCAATGCTAGCTAAGATGGTTCACAAACAAACCCTAACTTAGTAAAAGCAAGGTAAAAATACCACAACTAACAGTATGCTCAAAAACATTATCATTTTTAAAGTCTTCTTTAAATTGTGTTTATGTGATATATTATTGCAGTGTGTGTGGAATGTTCGTTTTGTGTACCTATTTAATATGTTATATTGCATACATAGTCAACCAAATTAATATAATAATTTTTTGAGCATACTGTTAATCAGTATGCTCAAAAAATTATCATTTTTAATATCTTCTATAGATTGTATGTATATGCTATATTGTTGTAGTGTGTGTGTTTGTGTACCAATTTAATATGTTATATTGCATACGTGGTCAAACAAATTACTTTGGCTACATTGATTTGTGTTAAGGGAGTTTTCTTGAAAAGTTGGAATATTAAAAAATGAAAGAAATGTATATGTTATAAAAATAATTTACTAAATTAGGACAGTCTTAATTACACTATTACCTACTCTTACATTTACAAATTCTATGTATCCATAAGCTAATTGAAATTATTGCACAAAATTATTATAGAGGTAGATACTTACAATATACGATATTTTACAAACACTAAACTACTAAATACTATTTACGAATACATTGCACAGTCTTGAATAGGAACTTATAACAAACTTATAACAAATAGTCTAATTTCGCCACGCACTCGACCGGCAGTTGACACAAATTTTATTCTTTAATTCTGCTTGTAGTGCCGCAACTTTTTTTTTTAAATATGTTGCTTTCAGTTCCAGGTTAATTTCTCGTAGCTTCCTCCTGTCCCGGCTTAACTTGGCGGCCATATTGTTCCTCTCGCGCTGGCGAAGGTACGCGGCGTCGGCGGGCGCGGCGGCACTGGTGCGGATCGAACGGCGCATGCGTGGGTTGTTGCCCACCAGGGCACCGCCATTCTTCTCCGCCATCACCCGGAGGGCATTCTGCTTGAACATTTGGAAGTCTGGGTCGTCACTCAAAATGTCTGTTGCTTCGATCGGTGATTCCAGCGTTATTGGAGCAACCGACTCATACCCAGATGAAGTTCCTCCGGGTGAAACTTTATCCAGTGCACTGCAGTATCCTCCATAAAGTGGAAAAGCTGGTACTGCTAGCTGCTGCGTCGCGTAGCACTCGAGATACTCAGGCCGTGGAGGTTGGTACGCAGAAAACACAGGTACCCTTGGTGGTAACTGTGCTTCTGTGCTAGGCTGTGATAAATCCAGAGCCTCGTCGTCAGAATAGGGTTTCCAGAGCGCCATTTTAGGTGATGGAAGTGTGTCCTTCAACTCGTAACAAATGAGTGATGATGGAGCCTTCGCTACGTCCCCCTAGAGGGACGTGGCAAGCGAGATCGGGGCATCGCCCCCTGCTCGCGGTATCGATAGGCACCCGCAACGACGGGTGCTTCTCTATGTTGCCTATTTAGGCTGTGGTATTTATGTTTAGGTGCAGTAGGAGCGCCGCGGCGCTGTTTATAATACAGTGTCGCTACTTCGCGACACCTCGGCGGTCAGACCCCGCCAGGTGGGACCCCCGGTTTCCTAGGGGAGGCCCAGCGAGAGTCGACCTGCGACGAGTGTGCCGACTTTGGTGGCGCTCCCTACTGTAGGTGAGTGACCCCCGCCTGTCACGCTTCCAGGTCAAGCCGGTCACGCTCCAGGCTGTGGGGTCGTGTAGGTGTGTGTGTGGGCGGTATTGAGTGTGTGACACCGCCCATGTGTGCAACCGAGTGCGCGTCCGCGCCGCGCAGCTTGGTGCGTGAGTTTATTTGTGCATGTAGAGTTTGCGCTTGTCTGAGGTTCGGAGCGCGCTATGCCTATATTAACTTAGCGCACTGCGCGCACCGATCGTATATAGTGTTGTAGAGTCTATGTGAATGTTTAAGTCGCGTGTAGGTGTGTGCGACTTAAACATGGGTCAGTCCGGTGGGGCATGAGCGTCTACGTTCGGTAGCAAGTCGCGAGGGAGGCGTCTTGAGTCAGGCGGCCGCGCGTGCCATGGCGCTATGTCCTTGATGTGTGGCCACGATGAGGCGTCGGCACGCGCGAACATGTTTGACGCAAGCCGGCCGCAAAACTCTTCCAGGCTCTCAATCTGGAAGTCTCGCAGTATGACGTCGTTCCTCACGTAGCGAGGAGCGTTGGCAATCTTACGGAGGGTGATGCTTTGTTGAGCACGAAGAGTCTTCCTGCTCGACTCGCTCGTGAGGGCGAGCCACGCTGGTGCGGCGTAGGTGATGATTGGGCGTATGTAGGTTTTGTATACGCCCAACTTTGCACGTAGTGGGAGGCGAGATGAGAGCACTGGGGAGAGCAGAGCGCGGGCTGTCCTACCCTTTGCGATCACCTGACGAACGTGACTGCTCATGGAGAGTCGACGGTCGATCGTGATCCCTAGGTACTTTACCGTGTGGGACCACGAGACGTCGACCCCTTGTAGCTGTAGAGGTGGTGGGAGGCGGCCTTGCCCGATGGCTATCGCCTGTGTCTTACCCACATTAACTGAGAGCCGCCATTTTGACAGCCACTCTGGGAGTTTGTCGAGGGCGCGCTGCATTTTGACGGCCGCATGTGTCGTGTTCAACGACGTTGTGACGTATGCGGCGTCGTCAGCGTACAGCGCGAGTGTGGCGTCCGGTGTAGTGGGGATGTCGTCCGTGTAATGTGAGTAGCACACAGGCGAGACACAGCTTCCCTGCGGTACGCCCGCGGCCACCGGGCGGGCGCTGGAAAGCGTGCCTTCTACCACCACTTTAAAAGTTCTATCTTGCAGGAACGATGCTACCACCTTCACAATCCGACGGGGCGTACTCGACTGCGACAGTTTGTAGATCAGACCGGCGTGCCAAACACGGTCGAACGCCTTCTCCATGTCGAGGAATACTGCAACCGCCTGCTCCTTCTTGTTTAGGGCCGCTGACAGGAGGTGCAGCATCCTCGACAACTGAAGCGTCGTGCTGTGTTCCGACCTGAATCCGAACTGTTCAGGTCTTGGAGTGATGTGAGGCGTGAGGTGTCGCAGCAGGAGTTGCTCAAACACCTTGGACATTGTTGGGAGGAGAGTGATGGGCCGATAGCTCTCTGGTTTTAAAGTGTTTTTGCCCGGTTTGGGCAACATGATGACGCGCCCCTCCTTCCACGAAGCGGGAAAGGTCCCGGTGCGCAGTATCCCCGTGAACAGGCGCGCCAAAGCCGCTACCGTGCGGAACGGTAGGTGGCGCAGCGCTGTGTTGGTGACACCGTCGGCACCGGGGGCCTTCCTAGGCTTCGTTCGCAGAATGGCGCGTCTAACCGCGCCGGGCGAGAAATGTACGGGGTCCTCATCGTGAGCTATCGGCGTCGTGAAGTACTCGTGGAGGTGCCTCTCGACTGCTGCGACATGCTCCGTGTCGGTGGTCGGATTAGGTCGGAACTGACGCTCTAGGTGCTCGGCGAAGATCTCTGCTCGGTCTGTCGCAGCGTATCTCAGCGCCCCGTCGTTGTTCCTCAACGGGCGCACCGGAGCTGGGGTGTTCGTGAGCTGCCGGCACAATCTGTGTATTGCCGGCCAGTCACCCTCGGCAGCATCAATGGTGGACTCCCAGCTCGCGGTGTTGTGTGCCTGCAACTCGGCCTTCACTTTCTCCGCGAGACGGTTGAGCTCTCTTTTCTGAGTGGGGCAGCGGGTTGTCTGCCACCGTCTACGAAGGCGCCTTTTCTCGGCTACCATTCTTTGTATGTGGCTGGGCAGGGGGGGGAGGGCCCCCTGCGGCTGCGATGTTGTGGTGGTTGCCGCCTTCAGGGCGTCCTGTATAGAGACGGTGAGCTCTGCGGCGAGTTCGTCAACGTCCGCGGCAGTGTTGATGGGCCGAGTGGGCGTCGAGGTTTCCATCGTTCCTGCAAATAGAGTCCAGTCCGTTTTGTGACGTGGCGCAGGAGGAGTAAGTCGGGTCGGGGCCCCTTCTAGGACGACGAGTACTGGCTGGTGGTCTGACAGCATCTCGTCGTCCAGGACGCGCTGGGAGATCTGGAGTTCCAGTCCGCGGTGGGCTACTATGTCCAGCACGTCTGGCGCATGTAGAGCGTATTCGGGGTAGTGGGTGGGTGTCTCTGGTCCGGACACCGTATACCCGTGGGCCTCCGCATCTGCGAAGAGCCGTCTCCCCCTGGTATTGGTGGTGTTGCTGTTCCACGCTGGGTGCTTGCTGTTCAGGTCGCCGGCAAGGATTGTCGGGTTGGGCGACCGTGTGATGAGTCCTCTGAGTTCGGCCGCGTCTAGTGACTCAGGTGGGGCGTAGGCGGCGTATACGTCTATATCCTTGCCGGCTAGGTGGATCTGGATACCCAGCGCGTACATAGTGCTGAGTGACGGCAGGGGGAGTTCTTGGTGTACGACTCTTCTTCTCACAATTACCGCCAGACCACGGTAACTGTGACCGAGCGCCGACTTCTCGTCCTTCCGATAAACGAGGTACCCCGGGAACTTGGCCCTGTCCGTGGGTCCCAACAGGGTCTCGCTTATGAGCGCCACGTCAATGTCCTGCTCCTTGAGGAGGTGGCGGAGGGGGGCGACCTTAGTTCTGAGGCCGCGGGCGTTCCAGTGTAAAGTCCTCAACGGTTTATGTGGCATGGTAGAGCGAGAGGAGAGCCGCTAAACCGTCGAGGATAATCTGTGCCGGGTCTTGGCCTTGCCTGATGGCCTGGATCAGGTCCATCAGGAGTTTGATGGCGCAGGCGGTGAACTCCTTCCGCTCCTCCCTGGTAGCGGAGGAGGAGATTCCCATCATTGGGGTGGTTTCGGTTTGGGGCGCACGGAGTGTTGTGCGTCCCGTTTTCTTTGTTTGGGAGGGGGCCACTGGCCTCACCGTCTCCCTCTCTGTCCTTCCTGGAGCGGACGTCGCCTGCGTCATGGCTGGAGCTGGTTCCGCCCGCGTTGGTCGCTGTTGTTGGGTGGGGGGGGTGGGGGGCTTTTTCCCCCCTTTCTTCCCTCTCCCCTTCCCCTTCCTCCGCCCTGAGGAGGGGGGGAGGGTTCTGTCCCTGGGGCCGTTTGCCACCGCCATTAGTGTGGCACTTGGGGCCTCGGAGTCGTCGACCATGGGGGCCTGGGGGATGGTGGTCCCAGGCCGAGCTTGTGTTCTGGTGAGGGCGGTTGTTCCCGCCCGTTTGTTCCTTGTTTCTGCAAGGAACACGGGGCACTCTCTTTTGGATGCTGGATGTGGTCCGCCACAGTTGGCGCATGTTGCCGGTTCGGTGCGAGGGCGCGGGCAGTCGCGCGCAGAGTGCCCCTCACCGCAACGTACACATACCAGTGGGCGGTGACATTTGTGGGAGCTGTGACGGAATTGTTGGCACCGGTGACATTGTGCCGGGCCCCGTTTCCCCCTCCAAGCTTCTATTTTAACACCCCTCATGTACAGGAACACAGAGGTGTCGTATATACGCCTGTACTCGGGCGTCTTTTTGAGGACTGCATAAAAGATGCAGCCCGGGCGTCCTTGACGGCCCCTTATGTTCCTTACATACTCGGGCTCGAAATTCAAGTGGCGAAGCTCCTCCTCAATGAGGGCAGGATCTGTGTCTGCCGGGATGCCTCTAATAGCTACCTTAATGCTCTTCTCCGCTGGTAGGGAGTAAGCGAACCAGGAAAGTCCCGACTCTCTCTCTAGGTTGGATAGGTAGCTCTGTACCAACCTATATTCCTCCGCGCTCTCTGGGATAAAACGAATGCCCCCATGATAGGGACGGGCGTGCGGAGGGTGGCCCAGTTTGCCACTCAAGGCCCTAAAATGTGTGGGCCAGTCGGGCAACTTTTCAACTACCAACGGAGGGTAGCGAGGTTTTTTCGTTTTTTGCGCATTTGTCGCCGAGTTCGAATCGGCGAGCGCGGTGACGTCATTTGTTGGGTTGTGTTGTTCAACATTTTTAATATTATGAACACTTACCCCGTTGTTGTTTCCTTGGTGTGGGGAGCGCGGTCCGCAGTACCGTTTCGCACCTTCAGACGCGTCGCTGGAGCTCCTCCTCCTGCGCTGCGGCCTGGGCAGCGTCTTCTGCTCCTCCATGGGTGGTGTGGGGGACATAGGGGTGTCCGGGGGCGAGTTGTCGCGCACAACACTCTCACACGATGCGAGCGACTCGCTCGATTCCGCGCGCGACGAGCAAGCGGACAGCGGCGCTGGCGAGTCGTAAGCGGAGGCGCGAGGTGGCGCGGGTGAGGACGGTACGGACAATACGGGTGGCGTTTTGGGCTGTGCGTTGGCCGAACGCAGCCTGGGGTCGCGAGACGCACCTGCTCCACCCATCAACGGTTGACGGGGAGCTGGGGCAGCGTTTGGCGGCACCGGCGCGCGGTGTACAGCGAACGTAGCGGTCGGCTCGGGGCGCGGCGCATCACTGCGACGTGTAGCTGGCACGGAACGTTTGGAACTTTCCGTTGTCGGTGGCGCCGCGGAGCGAGCGGCGGTGGTATGTGGCATCATGGGCTGCGGGGAGCCGCTGGGGGGGGCCGCTACGCTTGCATACGAGGCTGTTTTTCCCGTTCGGGCATGCGTTAGGTGGCTATCCTGGTGATGGTGATGGTGATGGTGATGACGGCTGGTCATCTGGGGCTGTGCAGGTCTTGGTGGCACTTGCGTGTTGGGTGGGCCGGTGGTGGCTGTCAGACTACCCGCATTTGGGGATATGTTCTGGCCGGCCTTTGTTCTTGACGCTTGGGCGGTCATCACGGCACGGATGTTAGGGAGTGATGATGCCCGGTCCAGCGTCGGTCGTTCTTCTTCATCTTCGTCGGCATCTCCTCGGTCTAGGGAGGCGTGGGTGCCGCTGGGCTTCGACATCTTTCCTTCTTGAGATTTCTTCTTCTTGCTGCTGTGGTGTAGCCACCGCAACCACTTCGGTGTAATGAGCACCGAGGTGAGCACGGGGCAGGCCTCCCCCTTGTGCTATCGCCGGCGCAAACCGAAGTTTGTACCGTCGACACCACAAACGGTTGGCCTGTTTTCAAATGTGGTTCGTGCGGGAGCTGAGGGTATTCGGTTTTTTCGACTTGCTGTGCGGTACCCTGATTCTTGGCTACAGGCTGATCCTCAGTGATGATGGTATGGTGTCGCCGCGTTTTTATACGGCCAGGGGGCGGAGCTCGGTGGTGGGGCGCGGGAGGGGCGGCCGCACCCCTGGCGGCGCTGCGGAGACAAAACAATGGAGTGAATGGATATCCCAAATAAGTTCGTGGTACAATGCTAAGGTATTGTATAGGTTTGTTCCTACTATTTTTCAGAATTCCTGTTGCGTGTGTTTTATTTTGTAATGGGATATGAATATTATAGGTATTATATTATTAAATATAAGGTATGTACATAATATGTTATTAATATATTCATATTATAGGCACGTATATTAGGTGGCCAGCTAATGTTAATTTGGTATACAACATGTGTGTTTATAAAATGTTCTTATAAACACACATCCTGGTATTGGTTATTCGGTTACTATTCGGCGGATCTATTTCAGATGTTTTAAAATAGGTTATTTTTAGAATTTCGTACCTAAGTTGACAAAAACGGAACCCTGATAACATTATTTTGCTGTTCATATGTCAAGACCCTTTTTCTCAGGAACGCGTAGAAGTATGAAGCTGAAATTAATATCAAATACTCGGGTCTGCTACCCCGAACAGCAGTGGAAAAATCAAACTTCTAAGTTAACGCAATTTATAGATAATCCTCCATTTAGACGCATATTTTAACACTCGCTTATAAATAAAAAAATAAATAATGTGAATGAATAAAAACCTATGAGGTAAGTTCCGTTGACCTAGAATCTTGAAATTCGGCATGAAGCAAGGTCTCATAGCACAAGTAAGTATAAGAAAAAGTCTGGAAACCGTAAATTTGTAGTTTCATCACTAAAAAAATACGTTTTTTGGAATTAATAAAAGCTTCGATTCGGATATTAAACGAAAAATATTAACATAGATAAGTTTACACGAAACTCTCAGTGCGCGAGTCCGACACGCACTTGCCCGGTTTTTTATCTTATGTTATTCAAAAATATTACCTATTTTTTATCAATTCGTGATAAATTTTGACTGCATCACTTGCACACAATTTCTTAAAAAAAAAACAATAGTTAAGTGCATTTATTTAAATTTCAGTGCTTAAGTTATGATCTGTTCAAGTTTTCAGTTGTGCGCGCATCACGAAATGTACGAAATCGATGTAGATAACTTTTATACAGTAAAATTGTGTGTAACTGTATATACTTAGGCTTATATTACTTTATATTACTTAGGCTTTGTTTCATCGCAGTCGGTTGACTGTATCGTAAGATATTACTATATTCAGTTCGCCGTGTCAGCTAGTTGTAAATAAATTTTCTGATTGGGGTGTTTATGGGTGTGCATTATTCTTGTGAAAATATGTTGTATCCTATACCTACCTTCCTCTGTTATTCAAATTATTTAGTTAGAATTTCAGTCAAGTGATCATTAGCTATTTTTTTCCGTTTAAATATTCCGTTGCAAAATTTAAATAGAAAAATCTGAATCAGAGAGAGAGAGAGAGTAGTGAGCGTGGAACCTAATATAGAAACACGCTTGTACTATACGACTACCTACAGAAAGCAACGCTCATAGAAATCTATTCCTAGACAGCTCGTTTCGCCGAAAATTTTGTTGGTAGAAAACATCGTATGTAGATATCTCGGTCCATAGGAAGCACTGTTGACAGAGATCTCTGCTTACTTCTGCGAGGTTCCCTTTTTTATATAGGAGTATTATTCTGGAATACGCCATTTTTTTGGTACTTGGCGCTCTCTAAGAAAGTATTTTATTAAACAGTGCAGTGAGTAGTGAAGCTAAGATTAAGGTTCTGATCTTGATGCACTCGTTTAGTATGTTGTCTGGGCCTGGACTTTTTTCGTTTTTCAGTTTATCTACGCTACATATGAACTTTACTGGTTTACATAATATTTCAAAAATAGCTGCAATCAATTCAGCACTTGATTCTTAACATTCTTCCTGCACGATGTGCATTTATTATGTTACTTCATAAAATTGCTAAGTAAATTTTAACAATGATATTTCACTAAGATAATAATTTGCAATAACACAGACAAATAAATATATTACCGTAATGATGTAGGTAACTAATTACAAAATATTGTGACCGAATATAAATTAGCTGAACACTTTGTTTTTCACTTCATATTTAGTTATCTGCGCAAATGACTTTAAGTTAGTAATTCGTAACAAGACGTAAACAACTATTAATGTCAACAATCTTGTACTTACCTAATGAGCTTTTTCGCTAATGTTGTTTAGAAGATGCTAATCACAAGCTAAATTAAGGCGTGCGTGAAGAGCTTACGTGGCTAGTACCAGTATGACACCATCTTAGCACACCACGTAGGTACCAACACAAATTAGAAAAAAAATCTGGTCGTTTGCTCTTTTTTGGTCATTTACGATTAACGACTACCTTCCTATTTGTTTTACTACGACTTCAAAGAAACGAAAGATTGAAGAGTTAAGGTGAACACTCACCAAAGCATTTTCGATTTCTTCATTCTGGAGTCCTTCCAGATTCTTCCAGAATTTTAGAATTTCTTATAAAGAATTCTAGAATCCTTTTCTTTCCATTCGTTTGACACGTTCGGTTCAGATAAGTGTGCCTTCACCTTAACTTTCGTTTTGGAAGCAGCTTTTGTTTCTTCGCTTTTTGACACCGGCTTCGGAAATAACTTTATTAACTTTTTAGTTTGGTATCGCAAAGCTAAAACTTAATAGTGAGTAAGTTCTCTGTTAAAGTACCTACATATAAGAATGACAAAAACCTTATAATTCCTTTACACGTTGCTTTTGGCATTGGCATAACCATCAAAATTGGTTAACATTAGATGAAGATATAGCAAAACAAGATACTTGCAAAAAAAAAAAGCATTTAGACGACTAAAAATTCATTTTCGACAGTTTTCGCTCGAGGGTCTATATCAAAAACATATGTGTCATGAAATTAATAAAACCATGCATGGTGCTCAAAAATTACTGGGCATGGATGAAATTAGGTAACGTTAAAATTCCTACACACAATAAAAATACCTAGGTGGAATACCTAGGTATTTTTTCAAAGCGACGTAATATCGACATAAGCAATAACACTAACATACAGGTAAAAGATAACAAGGTCACATGACACCATACTACAAAGGCACGCGCCGCCGCCGCGCCAGGCAGGCTACCTGACCAGCGAGGGGTACATCACACCACCCATTAGTTACACAAATAATTAGCATAAACACTCGTTTGCAATATGCGGGTGCATTATGTTACTCCTGATCTCGAAAAGTACAAAAGAGAACCATTTTCTGAGACCTTGAGAAACGTCCCTTTTGGTGATAAGGAGTGTGGCGGCACCTTAATTCCATTCTTTGTTTTAGTTGTTTTAAACATTAGTGAATAAATATGGTTCAGATCATTTGTTCAAAATTTATGGTGGCCCGCATAACAAATGCTGAGTTCAATGAATCAGTAATAGTGCAACTCCTTTGTGGATTAGAAATTACTAGAAAATGTTTCGTCTCACAGTTTGTGGTAGATATTACCAATCGTTGCATATTTTTTACACTATCTTTAAGTAGGTACTATTATTAAACAGAGGATAGATTTGTATTTTTAACCGACTTCAAAAAGCTGGAGGTTATATGTTTGGCTGTACCTACGTATGTTCACCGATTTCTCGGTCAATTGTAGACCGATTATATTTTTTTTATTGATAGAATTCCTCTTCTTGAATTGTTTTCATAGAAATATTTTTATGATCTGATGATGAATTTCGAAGCTATGGAACAGAAATCTTCATAGGATCATAGCAGAACTGTCGTAACAAGTAAAATTGCTTTTTTATACGTGTAGTCGAAGACTGGCTGAAGGAAGGGAGGAGGAGAAAAATCGATCCTATCTAATGTTGAAGACGGAAGGTAGGCACCGAAAACTTTGTAATAAATCAACGTATCAAGAATTGTCATGAGAAGCATTCTGGCTATAAAGTACCATCAAACTGATCTGATGATGGAGACGAAATGTGTAAGGTATTTAAGAATGTCTTAATAAAAAAGTGTTGGTAAAATAAAAAACTATTTACAAAAAAAGAAAACAACCGACTTCAATGTAAAAAACACAAAAAAGTGGAATGTAACTTTAATTTCGGAAGTTGGTGTTAAATAACGAAGAGAAAAAACTGTTTTAGAAACACCGACTTCCGAAAAATACGAGCCATGTGTGAACCGGGCATATGAGTGTTGCACCCTAGACAGAACACAACGTTGTAGTGTTTTTTTTTTTTTACATTGAAGTCAGTTATTATTTTTACAAATAAAAAGAAAAAGCACTTTGTCAGCGACTTCGTATGCGAGAATATTTTCTTAGAAATTTAATGCACGGCAAGTATGACCTGCCGCAGATCAAGCAGAAAGTGTAACCAACTAGTCTAGTGTCCTTACTACAATTATAGTGTTTTGTTTAAGAATAACAAACGACTTTTATTTAGAAACTAGCTTTTGCCAGCGGCTTCGCCCGCGTGAAAATTAAAAATGGCCTGCGATAAAGTAGCTTTAAACTGGTAAAAGAATTTTGAAAATCAGGTCTAGTAGCTTTTGAGTTAAATCATAACAAACAAACAAAAAATTTAATCTTTCCTCTTTATAATATTGATATAGATGACGGCGACAGTGTCAATGTCAGAAAGCAAATTAGCTCTAAAGCCGGATTAAGGCTACTTTTCCAAAAGCGATGTTTTATGCTGCAAGGATGTATTAGCTAAGCTGTGAAACTATATGAACGTTTCCACTAATACTAAGCTGTAGTATATGTAGCAGTGTGAGTGAGATGTGCTATTTATTTATTTTATTTATTCAACCAGAACGACAAACTGCCAATTACACTGATTACATTAGGTACAAATTATGTAAAATACATTAAAGAAAATAAGCAATTTCTGAATCTTCAACTGAATCGTCTAGGAACTATTCAGTGATAGCGACTAGATCTTGTTCAAGTTCCAGCAAACTCACTCTTCATGCAGAAAGTTTGGTTTTTAAGTCACGAACGTTTTTTAATGGACCTTTTGGTCCGCGTATTCATTTTAGTAGAAAGGGATTGATCTACAGCTGGTTCAGGAACGAAAAAAAAACTATGCTTGCGAATGTCAAATATCTGGTGATCTGAAAGCTGCCTCACTTCGCTTGCGGTATGGTATCCATGGTTGGACCTTAGCGTTAATGGGTCACCCATCTTTAGAGAAACATGTCTCAAAATAGTCTAAAGGCTATGAAGATGCACCGCCACAAAGTAGCTGCGCGAGGAAGATGCGCAGCTCGAGCTATACGATGTATCAATAGTCTACTTTTACTAGTCCATTTTCAGCGACAAACGCGGGCCTACTGTAAGGTACTCTGCTCTGCACATAGCTACACCACTCACGACCATCCATAGCACATATCCTTGTAAAAAACATAATTAACTTAGTTGAATATGTTGCCACCAGTGCTAAGCTATGTGCACCAATGAATGCTATACGCAAAGTAGTTGCGCGAGGAAGGACTCGCAGCTCGAGCTATGCCATGTACAGATAGTTGGGATCCATAGCACACATCCGTAACACGCATCCATAGCACACACCTATAGCACGCATCCATAGCAGTATCGCACGCATCCTTTAGTATAAAAAAAAATAATCTAATTTGAATCAGTTTCCACCAGTGCTAAGCTATGTGCACCAATTAATATGATTTTTAGATATCAAACGCATCCATAACAACGTAGCATAGCATATCTCTGGTGGAGAAGTACCCTTACACCGTTTGCAACTCATAATAGTTAGTAGGGTTATAAACTTAAGTTCTCTGACAACTAACCAATGCTAGCTAAGATGGTTCACAAACGGACCCTAACTTAGTTAAAGCAAGGTAAAAATACCACAACTAACAGTATGCTCAAAAAATTATCATTTTTAATGTCTTCTATAGATTGTATGTATGTGCTATATTGTTGCAGTGTGGGTGTTTGTGTACCTATGTAATATGTTATATTGCATACGTGGTCAAACAAATTACTTTGGCTACATTGATTTGTGTTAAGGAAGTGTTCTTGAAAAGTTGGAATATTAAAAAATTAAAGAAATGTATATGTTATAAAAATAATTTACTAAATAAGGACAGTCTTAATTACACAATTACCTACTCTAACATTTACAAATTCTATGTATCCATAAGCTAATTGAAATTATTGCACAAAATTATTATAGAGGTAGATACAAACTTTAAAAACACTAAACTACTAAATACTATTTACGAATACATTGCACAGTCTTGAATAGGAACTTTTTACAAACTTATACCAAATAGTCTTTAATTTCACCACGCACTCGACCGGCAGTTGACACAAATTTTATTGTTTAATTCTGCTTGTAGTGCCGCAACCTTTTGTTTTAAATATGTTACTTTCAGGGCCAAGTTAATTTCTCGTAGCTTCCTCCTATCCCGGCTTAACTTGGTGGCCTGATTGTTCCGCTCGCGCTGGCGGAGGTACGCGGCGTCGGCGGGCGCGGCGGCACTGGTGCGGATCGAACGGCGCATGCGTGGGTTGTTGCCCACCAGGGCACCGCCGTTCTTCTCCGCCATCACCCGGAGGGCATTCTGCTTAAAAATTTCAAAGTCTGGATCGTCACTCGTTGCTTCGATCGGTGATTCCGGCGTCATCGGAGCAACCGACTCGTACCCAGATGAAGTTCCTCCGGGTGAAACTTTCTCCAGTGCACTGCAGTATCCTCCATAAAGTGGAAAAGCCGGTGCTGCTGGCTGCTGCGTCGCGTAGCACTCGAGATACTCAGGCCGTGGAGGTTGGTACTCAGAAAATACACGCGCTTCAGGGATCCTAGGCCTGGATAAATCCAGAGCCTCGTCGTCAGTATAGGGTTTCCAGAGCGCCATTTTAGGTGATAGAAGTGTGTCGATCAACTCGTAACAAATGAGTGATGATGGTATGGTGTCGCAGCGTTTTTATACGGCCAGGAGGCGGAGCTCGGTGGTGGGGCGCGGGAAGGGCGGCCGCACCCCTGGCGGCACTGCGGAGACAAAACAATGGGGTGAATGGATATCCCAAGTAAGTTCGTGGTACAATGCTAAGGTATTGTATAGGTTTGTTCCTACTATTTTTCAGAATTCCTGTTGCGTGTGTTTTATTTTGTAATGGGATATGAATATTATAGGTACTATATTATTAAATATAAGGTATGTATATAATATGTTATTAATATATTCATATTATAGGCACGTATATTCGGTGGCCAGCTAATGTTAATTAGGTATACAACATGTGTGTTTATAAACTGTTCTTATAAACACACATCCTGGTATTGGTTATTCGGTTACTATTCGGCGGACCGATTTCAGATGTTTTTAAAATAGGTAATTTTTAGAATTTCGTACCTAAGTTGACAAAAACGGAACCCTGATAAGATTATTTTGCTGTTCATCTGTCAAGACCCTTTTTCTCAGGAACGCGTAAAAGTATGAAGCCGAAATTAATATCAAATACTCAGGTCTGCTACTCCGAACAGCAGTGGAAAAATCAAACTTCTAACTCAACGGAATTTAAAGATAATCCTCCATTTAGACGCATATTTTAACACTCGCTTTAAAATAAATAAAAAAAATGTGAATGACTAAAAACCTATGAGGTAAGTTCCCTTGACCTAGAATCTTGAAATTCGGCATGAAGCAAGGTCTCATAGCACAAGTAAGTATAAGAAAAAGTCTGGAAACCGTAAATTTGTAGTTTCATCACTAAAACAATACGTTTTTTGGAATTAATAAAATCTTCGATTCGGATATTGAACGACAAAAATTAACATAGATAAGTTTACACGAAACTCTCAGTGCGCGAGTCCGACACGCACTTGCCCTGTTTTTTATCTTATGTTATTCAAAAATATTACCTATTTTTTTATCAATTCGTGATAAATTTTGACTGCATCACTTGCGCACAATTTCTTGAAAAAAAAACACTAGTTAAGTGCATTTATTTAAATTTCAGTGCTTAAGTTATGATCTGTACAAGTTTTCAGTTGTGCGCGCATCACGTAAAATGTACGAAATCGATGCAGATAACTTTTATACAGTAAAATTGTGTGTAACTGTATATACTTAGGCTTATCTTACTTTATATTACTTAGGCTTTGTTTCATCGCAGTCGGTTGACTGTATCGTAAGATATTACTATATTCAGTTCGACGTGTCAGCTAGTTGTAAATAAATTTTCTGATTGGGGTGTTTATGGCTGTGCATTATTCTTGTTAAAATATGTTGTATCCTATTCCTACCTTCCTCTGTTATTCAAATTATTTAGTTAGAATTTCAGTCAAGTGATCATTAGCTATTTTTTTCCGTTTAAATATTCCGTTGCAAAATTTAAATAGAAAAATCTGAATCAGAGCGAGAGAGAGAGAGAGTAGTGGGCGTGGAACCTAATATAGAAACACGCTTGTACTATACGACTACCTACAGAAAGCAACGCTCATAGAAATCTATTCCTAGACAGCTCGTTTCGCCGAAAATTTTGTTGATAGAAAACATCGTATGTAGATATCTCGGTCCATAGGAAGCACTGTTGACAGAGATCTCTGCTTACTTCGGCGAGGTTCCCTTTTTTATATAGGAGTATTATTCTGGAATACGCCATTTTTTTGGTACTTGGCGCTCTAAGAAAGTATTTTATTAAACAGTGCAGTGAGTAGTGAAGCTAAGATTAAGGTTCTGATCTTGATGCACTCGTTTAGTAAGTTGTCTGGGCCTGGACTTTTTTCGTTTTTCAGTTTATCTACGCTACATATGAACTTTACTGGTTTACATAATATTTCAAAAATAGCTGCAATCAATTCAGCACTTGATTCTTAACATTCTTCCTGCACGATGTGCATTTATTATGTTACTTCATAAAATTGCTAAGTAAATTTTAACAATGATATTTCACTAAGATAATAATTTGCAGTAACACAGACAATTAAATATATTACCGTAATGATGTAGGTAACTACTTACGAAATATTGTGACCGAATATAAATTAGCTGAACACTTTGTTTTTCACTTCATATTTAGTTATCTGCGCAAATGACTTTAAGTTAGTAATTCGTGACAAGACGTAAACAACAATTAATGTCAACAATCTTGTACTTACCTAATGAGCTTTTTCGCTAATGTTGTTTAGAAGATGCTAATCACAAGCTAAATTAAGGCGTGCGTGAAGAGCTTACGTGGCTAGCACCAGTATGACACTATCTTTGCACACCACGTAGGTACCTACACAAATTTGAAAAAAAAAAAGATCGTTGGCTCTTATTTTTGGTCATTTGCGATTTACAACTACCTACCATTTCTTTGACTACCTACGACCGCGACTTTAGAGAAAACTAAAAATTGAATAGTTACGGGGTGACCAGACGGTTGCAAGCTAGCGTTCCAACCAAGGTCACCTTAGTTGAAGCTTGGTTTGTGTGTTTGGTTTATGCATTTTCGATAGCTTTCGCTCGAGGATCTATGTCAAAAATATGTGTCATGAAATTAATAGGTATTAGGAAGATGTATACTACCTACTTATTTCGAAAATAAATCATGCATGGCGCTCAAAAATTACAAAGTATAAATAAATTATGTAGGTAACGTCAAAATTCCTACACACAAGGAAAAAACCTACTCCCAAAGCGACGTAATATCGACATATTGCAATAAAACTAACATTTAGGTAAAAAAAAAGATAACATAACACCATACTACAAAGGCACGCGCCTCCGCCGCGCCACTCAGTCTACCTGACCAACGAGGGGTACATCACACCACCCCACCATCAACACTCGTTTACAATATACGGGTGCATTATGTTACTCCTTATCTCAAAACGTACAAAAGATAGCCCTTTTCTGAGACCTTGAGAAACGTCCCTTTTGGTGATAACGAGTGTGGCGGCACCTTAATTCCATTCTTTGTTTTAGTTGTTTTAAACATTAGTGCATAAATATGGTTCAGATCATTTGTTCAAAATTTATGGTGGCCCGCATAACAAATGCTGTGCTATGTTCTTACTTTATTGTTAATAAACTTTTTCACAGAATCAGTAATAGTACAAATCCTTTGTGGATTAGAATTTACTAGAAACTTTTATGTTTCACAGTTTGTAGTATTACCAGTCGTTGCATATTTTTTTCTACATTATCTTTAAGTAGGTACTATTATTATACAAAGGATACATTTGTCTTTTTAACTGACTGCGAAAAGCAGGAGATCAATTGTGGACCGATTTAGATATTTTTAAATTTTTAATTGAAAGATAATACCTACTCTTGAATTGGTCCTATAGAAATTTAGTCATGATCTGATTATGAATTTCAAAAATATGGAACGGAACTCTTTATAGGATCATACCAGAAATATCGTAACAAATAAAATTGCTTTGTTTATACGTGTAGTCGAGGACTTACTGAAGGAAGAAAAGGAGGAGAAACATCGAACTGATCTGATGATAAAGACGGAGGGTAGGCATCGGAACTCTGTAATAAATCAATGTATCCAATCCAAGAATTGTAATGAAATGTGCTCTGGCTATAAGGTAACATCGAACTGATCTGATGATGGAGACGAAAGATGGGAGTTATTTAAATATGTTTTAACAAAAAACTGTACTTAGGTTTTTTTTTTTATTGGGTGGGAAAATCATCCTTATGACATCCCCGCTCTTGGGCGGAGCGGGAGATAGTGTCAGACTCTTACTGACTAAAAACCCACTCCTGTTCCTTCGTTGCCTTCGTCCCAGGGCCCGGGTTCCGCTTTTACACTACCCGTGGCCCCAGTAGGCTTCGACCTTGCTGGGCCCCTACGATTTGCTGACATCTCCTTGAGGCGCGCGTGGAACAGTACGCGCCGTCGACGACTTGGGCTCGGTCCGGACGGTTACCGGACGGTCGGACGGCGAGCCACCCATTGCTCGCCGTCTGCAAGTCCGCGCCTACGATGGCCGGAAATCGGGATCGGAATCCCAGCGGCGGTTGGAGCGTAAGGACCGTTGCCTCACGCGATCGGCCGCCTCCTTTGCTAGCATTACTGCTTCGCAGAAGGAGGCAACCGCCTGCCACTCCTCTTCGCTCCGGACCATGGCCTGAACTTATTTTCCCCGAATAGAAGCACAATAAATTACAGCAATCTTAGACACTAGACAGAACATGGTGTTTTTTTTTTACTTTGGTGTCAGTTATTATTTGTCACTAGCATTTTACCAGTGACGTACTCGAGAATATTGTTCTTAGAAACTTGAATGCCTCTTAAATTGTATTTTGAGGGTAGTTTCGAAAAACTAATACCTGATGGCAATTTTTAATAATCATTTTGATTGGGATTTGTGCCAAGTTTCAAGTTTAGTAACTCAAGGAATAAGATGCTCTTGTACAACCTTCAACACCCCTTAAATCGTTTTATAGGGATAATTATGAAAAACAAATAATAAAACCCTTTATTTAAGGGGTGACCAGACAGTTCCAGATATAACGTCCCAACCAAGGTAACCTTGCTAGTTTCAATCCGTGTAGACAGCAGTAAAGTAGTAATCCATTACCTTCAAGGTCCTTGGTTGGGAGGCGCGTTTTCCCAACCACGGAACGTGTTGGCGCGTGGTTTTCATTCAAGGTCACCCTGGGTGAAACGCTAGTTTGCAACCGTCTGGTCATCCCTTTACTTAGGCCTTTAGCATAGCATAGCATAGTCAACCTTATAATGGTTCCCACTGTTGGGACTCAGGCTTCCTCTCCAGGAGAGGGAATGGGCCGTAATCCACCACGCGGGCCCAGTGCGGGTTGGTGGATGTCACATGTCTTCGAACTTTTGGTTCTAGGACATGCCGATTTCCTCACGATGTTTTCCTTCACCGTTTTGAGAGCAGTCTTTCACTTAGGCCTTTACTAAGGCGTTATTCATGCAAAGTTTCAAGTTTATGGGGCCTAGGAATAAAATTTTACATACTTTCCCTATTTTTACACGACTGTCCCAAAAAAGGAGTGTGAGTGAGTGAGTTATGTTTTCAGGGTTCATGTATGTATACATGTATGTATGTGAGTTTCTTTATTCCATCATAACTTCTAAATGACTGCACTAATTTACATGTATGAGGTATCGTTAGAATCCTTGCATCGTGCCGAGCAACATAGGCTATTGAAAAAATATAGAAATTAATGTGTTGGGTATGATAAATCAACCCACCCACACACCCATCCATTTTTTTTTAATTTTAAATCTGTAAATGCTTGTGATTATCGTCTAGAATTTGACGAGGGGATTCTAAAAATATAAATATGTTACACTGTTAACCGAAACTGATGAGTATAATAATTTCATTGATTATGAAGACTACGCTGGTAATGCACAACAGAACAGTGCAGCATTGTCAAAATTATCGAAACCATCTTTGCATACCGTTACAAGCTCAAAATTCCCAAGTTTTACAATAAAAAGCAGGTGCTAAGGGCATATTGTCAGACGGGATTAACTTTCAATGAAGATTTGGTCCGAAAATACACTACCAGCACAATGCTATACGATATTGAGTCTTATGTCGTTACAATAAGGGTGATAGATAATGCAAAGGATGGTGGTGCATTTTCAAGGACCAAAAGGGGCTAACATAAAACAGTTAGTTGGTATTGATGGAGGTTTCGAGGCGTTCCCGTAATACATTGTATCAATTGTGGGCATTGTGGAGGTTCGCGATTCGATTCGCATAGGTAAGCCTACGATTTGCGTGGTACTTGCATGGAGGTTTGATTGACATGTCAATGTAACTGGCCAGTTTGTGTGCTTTTGTATAGGAAGAGTAGTGCGAAATGTGTGAAGCTTGTGTGGAGGCATGTGGACTGAACGGTAAACTGAATAGTAACAATAAAGTTGTGGTATTTAGCTTATCTTGAGAGCATATTTAAAAAATATACATGAAGAAAACAGAAGTTTACAATGTGATGGTGTAGAGACCAACTGGGAAACCAATCACTTTTCCGATTTTTTTGTTCGAATTTTATTTTACCGTTAAACTATTGACTGACGTCTTTCTTGCTATATGCATTATTTGACATATTTTTAAATCATCTAAGTATCATGTGTCACAGGTATTATTTTACCGAACTATATTTCGCCGATTTATAAATTAACTTTTTGCTATTGGCCGAAACCTCTTTTGAACTTTTTTCATTCTTTTTTCATTTTACGGAATTTTGGTCACAAATATGAGACGGTACTTGGTAGCATTTTCAATTTTAAATAAAAATGTTGTCATAAAAAATCAATATGTTGTGCTAAAAATTTAGTTATAAACACGAATCGCTGCAAAACCGACTTTACACAGTCTTGCCTGTCCCAACCCTAGAGTGTAATTCAAGCCAGCGTAGGCACGGATGGGTAGGCCAAACCACGCCGCGCCAGAGCCGTGACAGAAATAATGCTTGCTGCATGTTGCATGCCTGCTTCCATACTGTATGCCTGCTTACTGCTGCATGCCTGCTTGCATGTTGCATGCTTGCTGGCATGTATACCTGCTGCATGTTGCATGCCTGCTTCCATGCTGCATACCTGCTGTAATGTTGCATGCCTGCTTCTATACTGAATGCCTCCTTGCATGCTGCACGCCTCTTTGCATGCTGCTCGCCTGTTGCATGCTGCATGCCTCTTTGCATGCTGCATGTCTGCTTGCATGCTACATGCATGCTTGTATTCTGCTTATGCTTAAAGCAAGCTTCCTTGTTTGCATGCTTCTTACTTGGACCAATTGAATCCAATTTTGTTCATAATCAACTTTATTAATAAGTGCCATTACAATTAAGTAATTAATAACAAAATATTAGGTTAAACTAATCTGAAATCAGCTCCTGTTGCCTCAATCATGTTAGTGTAATAATTATATTTCTAGGCTTTTAGTAAAATGAAAATATGGTAAATAAGACAGTGATTCACCACTGTTTTATCAGGCAGAAAAACTTTTTTTTTTGTGACATAACTACAGTTTCATATGTTTTCCTATACTTGTGCTGAGACCTTGCTTCTTGCCAAATTTCAGAGTTCTAGGTCAACGGGAAGTACCCTATGAATTTTGATGTCTTCGAGAGTGTCAAAATATACGTTTTTTAGGACATAAACGGCCGTATCTTTTTTTTTTGTTAACTCAGAAGTTTGTTTTTTTTATAGCTTCAAGAAACCGCAGACTTGAGTATATGGTTTTAATTTCAACTCGATACCCTCACGCGTTCCCGAGATAAAGGGTCTTGACAAACAGACATACTGACAGACGGACAGACAACAAACTGATCCTATAAGGGTTACGGTTTTTTCCTTTTGAGGTACGGAACCGTTGAAAAGTTTTAGGTGAAATCAAATTCGGTCAAATATTTTTCGAACTTATGACAGGTAAAATCAACCGTTAATAACACAACAACAGTAACATTTTAGGAAACTCTATGAGTTATTATGAAGTCGCCATCATTATTTTGTCTTATTATATACACTTTAAATTGCAAATATATATTCACTAGTGCAAAAAAGCGAGATCAATAACATAAAATGAGACTCAACTGACAAGCATATTATCGAAATAATTCTCGTACATTTGTGAATGCAATCTGTTGGCGAGTATTACAGGAATGTTAAATGGAACAAATTCAGTTTATTTAAGGGCTCAGAAAGGACAGTCCAAGCCAAATCCTTTCCCTCCTTTTACACGCACAAAAGCGAAGTGAGAAATTTTAATTTAAACCGCAAACAGGAGTAACATAATTACGTACATTCAACACGTTTCTGTATTAATTGTGTGCTTTCTGGGAAGCTACATGAGCAGAAATTGGTAGTATTTGTGCTTGAGTTAGAATAACAAACGCAACAGCAGCGACTCCCTGAAGACTGGTCACGTTTCGGTCAGCGTCCACGCTGCATGTTATTGTTTGGGATAATAGACAGATCCCGTGGGACGATGACGAGCATTGACAACCTTGCATCTGCTAATGCAAGAAAATATTACGACGTAAGCTATGGGAGACAGCGGATTTGTGAATTATTTTAATGATATATTTTTTAAATATATTAGATATTATTTACTGTGGCAGAACGTGATGAGATTATTTAGAATTTATTTATTTGTATATCCTTTTTTTACAATAAGAAACCTTAGAAACCCCCAAAGCAATAAGTCGGTAATCGAAAAATACAAATTTTACAGGAGTAAAGATGTGATTATGTCGTTAAAATATTCAGTAATAGCACTTACGGTATTATTGTAGTCAATTTAATAAACACTATATTTGGTATCGCTACATAATAAACTCCTACAGTGTCATTTTTATCGTAGGAATGATGCATAATATTTAATTACCAAGTTATTGTGGTAATATTGTATTGTAGAAATAGTATGGATATGTTCCATTTTAATAATAATTGATAACAATAAAATTGTTAATCTAAATTTCGCTGTAATGACAGGAATAAGGTTGCTTTTGTAGATTAGGTACATTAAAGTTGTCACCTAATTATTCAATATCAATGGTTATAATAACAATAACGTTTATTTCGGACAATGTCCCTAATTAGTTATATCATCATCATTTCAGCCGAAAGACGTCCACTGCTGGACATAGGCCTCCCCTAAGCAACGCCACAACGACCGATCGTGTGCGTTTTGCATCCACCGTACTCCCGCGACTCCCACCAGGTCGCTGGTCCACCTTGTGGGAGGCCTTCCAACGCTGCGTTTTCCGGTGCGGTTAGTTATATGTGTAACCTCAATACTATAGTCATCATTTACGACTGCCTCAGCATGCGAACAATAATTAGGTAATCGTCCAGAATCATAGATAGATGTATTGAAATTGGAAGAAAATACTCATATTGAAATGTTGCTTACATTAATGAACCAATACTAAACTTTAAAAACATTGTTAATGTATATTACGGTAAACCGTACATTTTAATTAGTTCAACAAAAATCCCACCTTTGAGTTTACCAAAAGCCTTCTGAAAATTATTTATTTCATTAATCCGTTAAACGCTACTTGCCAAAATAAAAAGTAAAATATTTCTTTGTACAGACCTTTAACAGTATTTTTGCTGACATAATTTTGTTAGTAAATTTCCCAACAATAAAACTGTGTATCATGAAATCTTTGTAAATTATCATTAGAAAAATTCAGGAAAATTGCTAAGGTGTATTCCAGGCCACAGATGCTAAATTAGTCATAACAGCAAAAAGTCCATAATAGTCTGTACATTGCTGACTTATTGCTTAGAGGCGTCGCTATATTACAACAACATACATCTGGCGGCCTTATCGCACTCGGCGATTTGTTTCAAACCTTTGTTGTGCCAATACCTAACGTCGATCAAAAGTTTGAGACTATCTACTTGCTTGTAAAATCTTTCTCTCCAACAATACATTTCAAAAGAACACGTGATAAGGAGCTAATAAGTACACATGCGTATTCTATTGTAAAGAATATTTCTTAGAGTCATATATTTCTTTTTGAATATTTTGAATATATCTTCCCGTACAGGTCTATTGTTTCAAAACATCACTAAGTGCCGCACAAGAACCAGGTGGCAGAGTCATTGTAATAATTTTATGACCTATTCATTACATTAACCAGAAGGTTTGCAGTAATCAAGAACGTCAGCACTCGGAAAGGAGTCGGACCACCTGTAGAGTGTCAAGGATCTACGAAAGACAAGCGACACCAATGGCTTTAAATGCTTCCGGAGGCACGGAGTGTCAGTAACGTCCCAGATAAACTTGAAAAGTACATATGAATTGAAAAATTCACATTGATAGCTGCCCGGTTCAAACCCGCAACCTCATGCATGAGGTCACTGGGCCACATTTAAAAATAAGCAAATTATCAGAAACTTACGCAATCAATCTCGCATCTAACACAAGCATCGCATAACTTGGACCAGACCTCGTCGTGCACACGACAGTACCTGCTCTTTTTGCATATTATAATCCGCTAATAGTGGGCATTGTCCGCTGATGACGGACACACGGACTTAAAGCGATTTCTTTCTAACAGCATGACTCTGGTTACAAAATGACAAAAACCGGGGAAAGCAAACAATAGGCAAGAGTTATCAACCAGCTTTGTCGTTCTAGGAAAACGCAGTAAATCATATTTGTGTAAGGATAACTGGCAGTGATGATAACAATCAGCAAAATGTGCAACATTCTGGACGGGAGACAGACATTCTTTGATTGTTGATGGCATTGATGTGCAATTGTGTCTAAGATTGCAAAAAGGTGCACAAAATAACATCTTGTTTCAGTGAATGAAAAGAATTTGGAGGATTTGTTAGGAGCCTATTTTTAGGTTAGATACCTAGATCCCAGGCAGGATCCATTGTGAGCGTCCCTATCCCAAGCCTTTCGCAATTGTCATTCATCCTCTCGACAAAGAAGCTCAGTTGTGACAAATAACTGAAATGTATCATTCGCTAATCCCTCGCCACCATTACAGACTCTGTTTGGCTTTCATACAAAATTCATATTTTTTTCCAGAAGGATCTGTTATGATTTGCTACAGTTCGTAGTGTTTGTCAAAAATATTGAATTTGGTAGAAATTATAAAAGGTTTAGATTACATCTGTAAAATGTCCCTGTAAGTTTAAAGAATTTATTTAAAATATATAACAAGGATCTCATAAAATGAGTTTACACATACATATACTATATATTTAGAAGGAGAAACTGACTGACTGACATATCAATGCACCTCCGAAACTACTAGGACTAGAGGATGAATTTTGCACAAGGTTTCCTTTCATGACGTAGAGGAGTACTGAGAGAGGATTTTCCAAAAGTTTGTTTTTAAATAAAGTAATCACATCGAGTGCGTTGAGCTTCAGGTTTTCTTAATATTTTATAGGAAGAAGAATATCTTGAACTTACTTGTGTACCTGGAGAAAAATACATGGTTAATTCGCTTTCAAAACTACTTAACTGAACACATATTACCCAGCCATTCTGCAACAATTTATCATTTTGATTCCATTTGCCAATAGCTATTTGTAAATCCAACAAATTGCGACCACGAAGACCATTTAGCGTAGCTGTCGTATCTTCATTCAAATCAATTCTTCAGTCGTTGACAATTCAAGAATTCAGTCAAATTCGATTTGAATGCAATAAAAGCAGCTTGTTCAGTTAATGGAAACATCAAGTCATGCAAGTTCGGCACAATGGGCGCAAGTGTGAATGGGCATGGCCGCATGATCCGGCCGCGTGTTGGTCGAAATTCCGGGAACCGATCGCAGTTGCGGTCAGTGCGGGATCTGCTGACTCATCGCAACCCTTTGCACTTTTGATACGTGTGTGGTTGGCAGAAAAAGAAAGATTGAATGTAGGTTTTAACGGGAAATACATTAGGACAGAAAAGTAAAGAAAGGAGATATATCTACGCAGCATCGGGTGTTTTATTTTGATACGATGATGATGAAAATTGTGACTTTACTGAGTCGGATTTTTTAGAGGGACGTCAGGTCAGTAGACCGAAGACCAGTGGAAATAGTAAGATCCGATGCACAAGCAGGTTTCGGAATAATGATACAAGTAATACTTTAAAATATGAATTCGAAAGGCAAACAAGTCAAAATCATTTAAAATTCACTAATATGGGGAGAGTCTGGTGAGAGTCGCGGGAATGCGATGGATGCGAGACGCACCGGACCGTTCGTTGTGGCAACACTTGGGGGAGGCATATGTCCAACAGTGGACTTCCTTCGGCTGAAATGATGATGATGATGAATATGGGGAGTTGGAAAAATGTCTAATGTTGATTGGATTGGACATTATAAAACAAAGTCCCCCACCACGTTTGACTGTTCGCGATGAACTCAAACATTACTGAATGGATTTTCGTGAGGTTTACACCATTAGACAGAGTAATAATAATAATAATCTATACATATAATAAAACAGTAAAATTATTTTGCGGTGGTATTAATTGGCGCGAAAACTACTGAACCGATCCTGTTCAAATTTTGCATACATAATCCTTATAGGTCAGGGCAACTTATAGGCTATAAATTATCACGCTATTTCTTATGGGGGATGAGCAATAATCCAAAATGTAGGTATTGAACGACATTTGCCGCGAGTTCGATCCCTAGCTACAGTTAAAAATTTTGCCATTATTTTATTTTATTTTTTGGTAATAAAATAACTTTTACCTTTTTCTCAAAATAAAATTGACATTTCTATTCGATATCTTCAAAATATTTTGTAAACACTAATGAAAACACATAATAAAATCAAAGGAGTGAGTAAAATCACGTACTTTAATGTTACATTATTCCATTTAGCTGCAAATTTAACTTCTGAAACGAAAATCATCACGCTATCATTAATAAGGAGCCAACCAGTCAATTATGACGTTTATATAAGAACGTCTATTTTAAAATTTAATCAACGAAGATCGTAGTGCAGTGGTTTCGTATCTAGACTTGCGTGCAATGTAAAGGTTGTTCGAATCCCATATGGCTCTCTTAGGAGAATGTTTATTTTTATTTTTTTCCCGTAAATAAGATTTTTTTATATATTTTTGCATGCTTACAATTTTTTTAATATTTTTTTAGCAAAAGTTTAGAAATCTATGTAGATAACTTTTATACATTAAAACTGTGTATAACTTGATATATTACTTAGGCTTTGTTTCATCGCAATTAATCAAAGCATATGAAATTCAAATAATTTTTAAGAAGTAAAATATAACACCACACGCAATTCAGATACTCGCAACGCCATCTAAAGACTCAAAGTAGAAATGACTTGAGTTGAACTTCTTATTAAATTTGATAGATGGCATTGTGTATTTTGACCATCGCCCACGTTTGCAGATAGTTCTATTGTTTAAAATTATAAGAAAACTTAACAATCCTACTGCTTATATTTTTTTTTCCATGATAACAAGCTAATTGACCGTGATTATTCAAGGGATACCAACCAAAGGTGATAAAAGTAAATATAGTACATAGATGTATTTAATTAATGACTTTAAAATAACACGGCCAAATTTTCGGAAGGGGTTACATGGTATCTTGTGTTGGAAGGCCCCCAGGTGGACCGCTGACCTGGTAAGGGTCGCGGAAATCCGATGGATGAGAGACTCACAGAACCGGTCATTATGCCGCCACTTGGGGAGGCCTATGTCCAACAGTGGACGTCTTTCGGCTGAAATGATAATGATGATGATGGCACCTTTTTTTTCCTTTTTTAAGGGTTGAAATCATCAAATCACTTCTTCCGCTCTGGTTGGAGTGGGAGGGCGTGTCAATCTTTTACTTACTAAAACCACACCTGTGTCCTTCAGTTGCCCTTTGCGACAACTCTTTGAGGAGCGCGTGGATCACTACGAGCTGTTGACGACTGGGCTCGGTCCGGTCAACTACCGGACGGTAGGACGGCAAGCTACCCATTGCTCAACGTCCGCAAGTCCACGTCTGCCATGGCTGGTAGTCGGGGTCGGAATCTCGGCTCGGTGTGAGGACGTTCGTTCCCTCACGCGTGCGGCCTCCTTCTTCGCTAGCATTACGGCTTCGCAGAAGGAGGCGAACAACAGCCATTACTCCTCGCTCTGGATCATAGCCTGGCGCGAGAGGTCACTGACGCTGATTGCCTCCTTGAGGACACGGCGGTGCTCCGTCCTTGCAGGGCACATCTCCACTGTATGCTCCACTGTGTCCTTCGGGATGATGGCACCTTGCGGTTTAATAATGGCGTGTTTTATTATTTGCAGTCTCTGCTTCATATAAAACGGGATCGAATGTGTTTTTCTGATCACAGTTCGACAACGTATGATATATCTCAGATATCTGACGGAGGCCAGTCTCAGGGATAACACTAAACGGCTGCTACATTTATTTACCGTAATTTCATTGTTTTATAGATACACAAGCTCAGGACTGTTGTGGGTGTTTCGAACGGTTTCTGTTCCGGATTCAGTTGAAAGTACCCTGATATTACCATTTTGCGAATGACCCAGAGGACCCGGTGTAGCATGCGGTGGAGGTCTAACCAGCTTGGGTTAACCGCCGCAATATGCGAGTTCGATTGGACGGGGATACACGCGCACAAGATTTCGCCGTAATTAATTCATAAGTTAGAGACTCTTCATAGGGTAGTTCCCACTATGGAAAAAACATTTGTCTGATATACGGGGACGTCAGTTAAATACACACAAAAAATATCCCAGGTAAATGAACAAGTAATTCTAACGCCCAAAATGATCAAACGGCAACAATCAATGCAAGCATACTCTCGCAAATTCTTCATAAGTACTGTTGTGGAAAAGATAGTTGATGATGATGGTTGGTTTTGGATACACTTGAGCCTTTGCACTATCAGTTCACGTTATCCAGCTGAAGGTCGGGGTCCCGATTATGCACCTTCGTTTACCCCTACCAAAGCTGTCTAACTGATTAAACTCTTCAGTGAAACATTATTGAGGCGAAAATTGTTATGGGAGGTAACTGTTTCGAACAATCTCGCAGCCCTAGCAGACATCGGCCCTAGAGGGCCCTATCTATTTGCTGACATCTCTTTGAGTCGCGTGTAGAATACTACGCGCCGTCGATTCAGGATTGCTTTGACCAGACGGCCGGACGGCACCACCGCAATCCCGTGTTTGCGATGGCTGGGAATTACCCTGCGGCTTTCAACACCCGGAGCATCACTTGCAGCGACAGCTGAGGAGTCAATATGTCCTATCCCTCATAGTTTCAGCCACCTTCTTTGATCGTAGTGCTTAACTGAAGGAGGCTACTGGTTGTCATTTTCTCCACCAATCGCTCCCATGAGGACACGGCGGCGCCAGCGCTCCGACCAAGCGGGACTGACTTCCACCGTATGTTCCATTGTATTCTCCGGGTGATCTGCCCAATGGTGAGACCGAGTGTTTCTTCCCGCTGAACTCGATACAGATATCTACCGAAACACCGACATCCAGTGAGTCCTGCACAAAGAGAGGATGCCGTGTCACCTCTGTAGTCACTTCTCAAAGACAGGCATGACCTCTGCAATTGTGGCGTGCTCACTGTGGCGAGGGGTTAAAATCATACAATGTTGTTTTACTAGAACATAAACCAGAAACATACTTGAACTAATGACTTTTCCCTTGGGGTAGGCAGAAATCCCAACTGCTACGACCCATACATACTCTTTCTATTCTATTGCGTTTTTACCTTTAACCGTTTTATGTTAAAGTACAATAAATAATTGCGATGCTTTCGGAATGAATTGCCAGCACAGAATGTTTGTACAGTTTTACGAACTTAACGCGGACGAAGGCGCGGGCAACAGCTAGTAAGTAATATAATCTGTGGCTCGTCTGTCAAGGAGTGACAGCAAAATTTTTTCTCCCTACAAATATTTTCAGAATAATTATATAATCTCACAACAAAATGTATACACCAACAATACGAACAAAGAAAAAAAATTACACAAATAGTGTATTATAGCTGATTGCAGATCAACTCAGCTAATAGAAAAACAACGAATACTATAAAATTGACAGTTGACTTTGGGAGCATGGAACAACAAAAATGCTGACTAGAAGACGAGCTCAGCAACTAAACACACAGCCAACATCTTCGGGTTCGTCGCTCAGCTCCGCCTCGCAGCCGCCGGGACCTACGTCAGCCGTGAGTTCAGAGATTCCGGTCGCTGCAGTTGCGTCGAGCTCGAGTGACGAATACTTCTCGCCGCCGACGACACCACCACCTGCGCGTCGACGGGGAAGAGGCCGACCTCCGGCCAGCTTGGGACCTCGAGGCCCACCGGCCTCTGATAGGGTTCCCGCTACCGGTGGAAGTGTGCAGCGCATGCGTTGGACACAATCAATGAATGAAAATGTCATGCGCGCATACTTTGGGGCTACAGAGGGAGGAAATCGCCTGACTGCGTACCGAGATCGGATGCTCTCTCTGTTTCAGGTGCTTGAGCCAGCTGTCAACGTTTCGGCCCAACGTTTATCGGATCAGGTGCGGGTCATCCAGCTTAACCGTATGTTGGATGATGCCGTACTTGATAGACTGCGCCTAGAATCACGGAATAGCCGTGTCTCACCTGTATCACCACCGGCCGCGGTGCAACTGCAACCCAGTGTATCACCGCAACCCGACCACGTCGGTGAGGATGATGATGACGGGGCTATATCTGTGAGTACCCAGTGCAATGCACGTTTGAGGAGCGCTTTGGAGGATGCATTCCGAGAGTACCGCTCCACACCGCCTGAGCTTAGACCTCGTCTACCTCGTTTGCCCATGCACAAAAAAAATAAGGCGCTGGTGTGTGCTCTAGATTCGCAGCTATCGAATTATTTTGATAGCAGCAAAGACCTTGCCGATACTCACTCGATCTTATACTGTGCGGCTGCAGCGGCGTGTCGTGTAGCTCACGTCAAATTTCCTAATAGTGACCGAGCTACACGACCAGCTGTACCAGCTTGGCAGTGCAGGATCGAGCGTCGTATCGGTGAGGCTAGAGCACTCATCGGCAAGCTTATCTGCTTCAGGGAGGGCAACACTCGCCCTAGGGTGATGCGCTTTGTGAGGCGGGCGTTTTCGGGGACAGATATTAGTCCTCGAGTTTATTTACCCCGCGTCACAGAGCGTATCGACTTCCTGAAGCAGAAGATCTATGCATGGGCAAACCGTATTCGTCGGTACAAGCGACGAGTCGAGCGGTACACTCAGAATCGCACATTCCAAAGCAACGAAAGGTGGGTTTATAGGGCTTGGGAGCGACCGGACCATAGTGTGACTGATACACGCTTACCAGATGATGACGCGATGTGTTCATTCTGGCGCAACATCTGGTCAGTGCCTATCAGTCACACCGAGGGTGACTGGACTCGGGAGGTCGAGCGTGTGTGCGATCTTATACCAGAAATGGGGGCAATTACCATCAGCCCCCTAGATGTAGCTCGTGCAGTTCGTCCGTTGCCCAACTGGAAATCTCCAGGGCCGGACGGGCTGCACAACTTCTGGCTTAAATGGTTTCAAAGGTAGCACGCTCGTTTGGCATCTCAATTCCAGTCTGCCCTAGAGTCAGGATCGCTGCCCCAGTTTTTTACAACGGGAATAACCCACCTGCTCCATAAATCAGGTAGTACTGCGGAACCTAAAAATTATAGACCGATTACATGTTTACCAACGGTCTATAAAGTTCTTACATCCATACTGAGAGCCAAAATTAATACTCACATTGAGACAAATTCTATCATGTCTGCCTCTCAGAATGGATGTAGGAACGGGTCCCGCGGTACTAAGGAGCTGCTCCTCATTGATGTTGCCATTAGCCAACAGGTTCGTCGTTCTCGAAGAGATCTGTCGACATGTTGGATAGATTATAAGAAGGCCTATGACTCAGTGCCGCATACATGGCTCATGAGGGTGCTGGAGCTGTATAAAATTGACGCAACTCTGCGCACCTTCCTGATGTCGTGTATGGGGCAGTGGAGGACAGTCCTTCATTATCCAGGATGTCGACAAATTTTGGAGAACAGCGAACCGATAAGGATCGAGCGTGGCATATTCCAAGGCGACAGTCTGAGTCCGCTGTGGTTTTGCCTAGCCTTGAACCCTCTCAGCACACTGCTGGAGAGTTCGGGCTTAGGCTACCGGTTGAGAAGAGGTGGTCAGGTCATATCTCACCTTCTTTACATGGATGATCTGAAACTCTTTGCCCCCAACAACTTGCAACTGATGGAGCTACTGAAGGTAACTGCAGTAGTGCCATCAGGATGGAATTTGGTGTGGACAAATGTGCAGTCATGCATGTAAAGCGAGGAGAGATTATGGAATCCGTGGGAACCCAACTCTCGGATTCTATACACCTTAGATCCCTCTGCTCAACTGAAACTTACAAGTATTTGGGTATGTCGGAAGCGTTAGGCATCAATACTGCTGACGTGAAACAATCGTTGAAGGAGCGCTTCTTTTGCCGCCTGAATAAGGTACTAAATAGTCTTTTATCAGGCGGGAACAAGGTGCGCGCTTTCAACGGTTGGGTCATGCCGGTTCTGATGTACTCTTTCGGCATACTCAAATGGACTCAGACTGAACTTGACGCCCTGGATAGAAGGGTCCGGACACTGCTTACCGCAAATCGGATGCATCACCCACGGTCATCGGTGATGAGGCTGTATATCCCGCGGAAGTGCGGGGGTCGTGGGTTCTTAAACGCTAAGACCCTACACAACCGGGAGATATGCAGTCTCAGGGAATACTTCCTTAAAACCGACGTGGGGATGCACCGAGATGTGGTAGTGGTGGACAAGGGCCTCACCCCGCTCTCCTTGGCTAACGAGAACTGGCGCAAGCCTGTAGTACTGGACACTAATGAACGCAAGGAAGTATGGCAGAGCAAGGAGCTTCACGGACGCTTTTACCGGGCCTTACATGGGCCCGATGTAGACCTGTTAGCGTCCGTATCTTGGCTGCGTTTTGGTGACCTCTTCGGGGAAACCGAAGGTTTTGTCTGTGCGATAATGGACGAAGTTATGATGACGAACAACTACCGGAAATACATTGTGAAGGACGGTACGGTTGACATCTGTCGGGCATGCCACCGGCTCGGGGAATCAATCCGACACATTATTTCTGGGTGTTCTCGTCTGGCTAACGGAGACTATTTGCATAGACACAACCTCGTAGCCAGGATTATCGACCAGCAACTTGCTCTTAAATACAATCTTGTTGAATCAGAAGTACCGTACTATAGGTATGTGCCCGACCCAGTTCTTGAGAATGGCATCATTACGTTGTATTGGGATCGATCTATCATCACTGACAGGACTATTGTTGCGAATAAGCCTGACATAGTGGTGATAGATCGACTGGAGCGTCGCACAATGATTGTTGATATAGCGGTCCCTCATGACGAGAACCTTGTGAAAGCTGAGAAAGATAAACAAACTAAATATCTTGACTTGGCTCGCGAGGTTGTCGACATGTGGGAAGTGGACACAGCAGTCATTGTGCCGATAATCGTGACGGCCAATGGCTTAATTGCCAAGAGCCTCGACCACCACCTGAGGAGGCTCTCGTTAGGCAGTTGGATCAAGGGCTTGATTCAGAAGGCAGTACTTCTGGACACGGCGCGTATAGTCCGGAGATTCCTCTCTCAGGAGCCCTGACCACCGGTAGCTTGGACCCTGTTCCCGATGCCGGTGTGCTACTATTTTTTATATTTTTAAATGTTTTTTTTATGAGCTTTGTTTTTAAAAAATATTTAAAAATGTAATTTATATGTATGTTAAACTAATAAAGGAAATAATAATAATAAATCGTTTATTTGCGTAAATAAGGTACAAAAGGTTGACAATATAAATAAAGTTGATCTCTTATTCTGCCTTTAATTTCGGCGTGCAAATATAAACATTATATTTGAGATTAAATTAATTATTTATTAAAATCATGCACTCATTAAACAGATTTCCATTTCAATAAAATTAAAATTGTATTGTTGAATTAAAAAAAAAACAAAATTGACAATATAACAATAAAAACTAATAAAAAAAATAATAATCACAAATGTCAATAATAATCATGTCAATAATAATCCTATCAATAATAATAATGTCAATAATAATCATGTCAATAATACTTAGTAATTTATGAAGAATACATAGTAATTTATGAAGAAGATTTAGGTGTATAATACTTGCATTTATTTAGTAGAGAAACGCCGTGAACTCACTCGCTGATTTGTAACCGAGCGAGGCTAGGCTCATGACCCAACCCACGACGGATCGCTAGTCACACTAATATTATGAAGGCGCATGTGAGTGAGAGTGTGTGTATGTTTGTTACTTCTTTACGCTCGAACGGCTGAACGAATTTGGATGAAATTTAGCACACGTGTAAACTATATCCAGAAATAGCACATAGGATATATGTTTAGCCCAGGAGTATAATAATACTACGAAAGTAGAAAATTGACCTAAGGAAACCCTTGGGTCAATTTTCTAATACTAAGCGGGTGAAGCCGCTGGAGGCTGAGAGCTAGCCATCAATGAAAGATGAGATAACTAACGTGGCGAGAAGTCTGTGTAGTTCATTCGGGAAGTAAATGCGGTATTTCTGTTATAAAGATCAGTATGTAAATAGAAATTTAACACCATCCTAACAGTGTTGCGTTCCTCGCTCCACCAACAACTCGAACACGTAATCACTAGCTCAAATATTAAGAAACAAAAGTACAGTTATCTTTCCTCAAAATATGTAACACAATACCTTTTATTTTTTGTGGACCGTACTGATCCCTGGGGACTTAATCCGTGTCCACGCGGAAGGGTTCCAAATGACAGGCGCGCGTCGAACCCTTGCAAATATTGCCTATGAATCACGCTAATATGGCGCTTAGTTAAATAGTTTGAAGGTTTCATTTTGTGTGGAGGCAGTTGCAGCTGCATTGAGATGCAGATGTCGGTTGTCCGCTGTATTTGACAGTTATGTGCAATTTCTTCCTATTTGTGATACAATCGAACGGTTTCAAATTTTGGTAAAATGTATCGCTATAATCGTTGCACCCAAATGACAGGGGACACACGCAAATGACACACAAAGAAATAACTTTTTTTGTGTGTGCCTACTGTTCTTTTTATGTATGTGTGTGCCTACTGTTCCTTGCATGTGTGTGTGTCCTTACTGTCTTGCATTTTTCATGTTTACGAACTGTCTGCTATGGTCTGCTGCTAGCGGTTTCGCTCGCGTGTAATTATAAAAAAATCCCAAAGGAACTATACTTCTGGGATAAAAATTAGGTATCCTATGCGGTTCAATCGTTCGAAAGTGAAGAAGTAACAAACATACACACAGAGATATTTTCACCTTTATATTAGTGTGATGATATAATACACACTAGACAATAATACGATAGGGCTCCTATACATAGATCTGATGGAGTTCCAAGTCAGTTAAATTCGGGCTGTGGACGTTGAGCAATGGGTAGCTGGCCGTCCGGCCGTCTGGTAATTGATCGGACCGAGCCCAGTCGTCAACAGCGCTCCTCAAGAAGATGTCAGCAAACCGTAGGGGCCCAGCAGGGCCGATGCCCGCTAGCTAGGACCACGGAGAATTTCTGAAAAGGAAACCCGTAGTCCTAGAACGCTAAGGGCAACTGAAGGACACAGGTGTGGTTTTTGTCAGTAAGTCTTACACGAAGAGCGCGAGAAGTCATCAGATGATTTCCACACTTAAAAAAAAAGTAATTTAAATTAGAGGATGGTTTAGGCAGAGATACTTAGACCGTCGTAGGCTTTTAAGGGTCATTTTTTTATTTATTTCTTTTACAAATATATTTGTCGGCTAGGCCCGATGCAATATTGTAGTTGGCTTAATTTAAATAGGGCCAATTCTACATGCAGCTATCCTAGTGAATGAACAGATTAGGTAAAAGCAAAACAAAATGGTTTATTCCAGAAATCCCCACCAGCAAATCGTGGGATTTGAGTTTATCCTCTTGTACTAATTATAGATATTATAAATATCTTTAATTATAAATTGTTTTAATTTTGTAATCAAGTTAGTAACGCATTTTTCTTTTATAATTTAGAAACAACTACATCTGGTGGGGATTACTGCTTTTTTTTCCAGATATCCTCACTAGTTAAACAATATTAGCCTAGTGGGGATTTTTGGAAAAAATAATTATTTTTTGTCCGTAATTATCCGTAGATTAAAAAAAATATCTATACTTGTGCTATAAACCTTTCTTCATGCCAAATTTAAGGATTGTAGATCAGCGGGAGTACCCTATGACTTTTGATTCCCTTAAGAATGTCAAAATATACGTTTTTTGCGACATATACGGCCGTAACTTTTTTTTTTTCGTTTCCTCAGAAGTTTGATACCTTTAACTAGCTGATATACATATTATTTATTTATTACGAGTACACACATGATCATTTCCCTTTCAAGAAACCTATAGTTAAAAGCTTTAGTTAGAACTTCCTGATTACCCAAAGCAGAAACAGGCACAATAAACCTATAGGTAAATCAATGTTGAGGCTAATATTGTCAAGGATTAACAACGATTTAAATATGTATCAGAAAAAAAAAATAGTTAAGCACGTGTCTTTTGATACCCAAAGATGCTTGATATAATATTTAGAGGCTAATGGAAAGACAAGCTCGGTAAAGTTTGACATAGCATCATGGTGGGCCACAATTTCAACCGGTTATTTATCAAAATTCTAGAAAAACAAAACAATTTTGCAAAAAAAACATACCTGCCATAGAATTTACTTCGCCAGACAGCATTAATTTAATGTAAATAACGGTATCATGTATTGTCCCAGAGAACGTTCTATTTTGCAAACTCGCAAAACATCGCATTGTCTTCCGTGTGGCATAAAAGGGTTGGTCCCTTGCAGACGTCGCACAATACAGATTATACAATTTGCATGTTGCATTCCGAGGGCACTTCCGAGAATGTTGACTTGCACTAATATTATTTAAATAAGCGTGTCTGCGCCAAAAATGCCTCAATGCAAATGAAAAAGTCTTTAAAATTTATTAAGGCTGCGAGAGGCCACTACTTAAAAAAAAATGAGAAGTCTTGAGAATCGGATTCATGGCGCCCAAATAACGTTAAACCATGAACGAATGAGTGAATTTAAAAAAAAAATTGTCCCTGAAATGCAAATAAAAGATGAGTTTCCTCACCATTAAAGAAAGGAAGGCGCGTTTGACAATATAAATCCTAATAACTGTGTATTCATTTTCATTAGAGAATTTGGGCCTAGCGATAGGAACCACAGAACAGACAGAGGTAGATCATTTATAAGGTATATACTAGGTACTATTAGGTAACTACTCTGAAAAGTCTTAGATTTAGTTACAAATCACAACCGTCCAATATCACCAACTATAGTCGACAGGGCCTTGGTAACTTGTAAAGCTAGCCGGGTTGTACGAGTATTATAAGTATACAAGTATGTTACCCCAAAATTGCAAAACCTTTAAGAACGTGCACGTCCTCTCATTTCTAGTGCACCTCTCAAATATTAGAGGGTTGCACTCTAATCTCGATGCGGTCCACCACCATCTTGAGACTGAGAAGCCACACTTGCTTTTCTTGACGGAGACCCAAATTAGATGTCCGTCAGATACGGCGTACCTAAACTACCCGGGATACTCACTGGAGCATCATTTCCTGCAGCGTGCCGGGGTCTGTGTGTACGTCCGTAATGACATCTGCTGTCAGCGTCTCCGTCACCTTGAAGACCCAAATTTATCCACGCTATGGCTGTTGGTGGACACTGGTATGGACAAAATTGTTTATGCCTGTGTCTACCGATCGCACAGCGGTGATCAGGAGACAACTCGGTTGTTCGACCACCTCAGTGAGGCCGCCGATAAGGCTCTGCATCGGCACCCTGATGCGCAGCTCGTCGCTCTGGGGGACTTTAACGCCTGCCACCAAGACTGGCTTTTCCCATACCAGAAGACCGACCATGCTGGGAGAGAAGCGCGAAACTTTGCAGTGTCGATGGGCCTTTCCCAGCTGGTTAAGCAAGCGACTAGGGTGCCTGATGTAGTTGGTCATACTGCCAATTGTTTGGACCTTCTGCTGACCACCGATCCGGACAGATGTATTGTAACGGTTTCCTCACCACTGGGAACTTCAGATCACTGTCTGGTGAAGTCTGTTTCGTGCTTCTCCCCACCTGACTGCGACTCACGTGGTCAACGGAGAATATGGCGTTACAGGTCAGCAGATTGGGATGAGATGCGGCACTTTTTTGCGTCTTATCCTTGGCAGCAGGTCTGCTTCTCTTCTGAAAGTCCGTCGAGCTGCGCAGATGCCATATCCGATGTGATACGTCAAGCTATGGAGTTTTTCATCCCTTATAGAGACGTACCCATCGGAGGCTCAGCTCAACCATGGTTCAACGCCGACTGCGCTCAAGCTGAAGAGCGTAAGCATTCGGCGTTTCTCGCATGGGTTGACGCTCGTGATCGCAAAGCTCCGGATCTGAGCTCAAAGAAGAGAGCTTTCAACCATGCTGCCAAGTCCTACAAAAAGGCACTGAAGAAGGCTCGGTTCGACCGCATTACACATATTGGCGCAAAGCTCTCTGCACAGCCGTCCGGTAGCAGAGCATTCTGGTCCCTTGCCAAATCGGTCGAAACGAACTTCTGTAGGCCCACATTGCCTCCGCTGGTTAAACCTGATGGAACACTGGCTCACACAGCGAGAGAGAAAGCAGGTCTCTTTGCAGCTCTCTTCGCCCACAATTCTCGTCTTGACACTAGCAGTGCTACTCCACCAACTCCACCTCACTGCAACACCTCAATGCCCGATATTCGCATAAGGAACAGAGAAGTTTTGAGAGCACTATGTCGTCTAGACGTGAATAAAGCTAGTGGACCAGATGGTATACCAGCAATAGTTCTCAAGGCATGTGCGCCCGAGTTGTCTCCTGTATTGACGCGCTTGTATCGCCTCTCATTTAGGACTGGTATAGTGCCCAAGTCCTGGAAGCTTGGTGTATACCACTCACATGTGGGGCGAGGCCCTCGAGAAGAATGGAGAAGCGATTGCTGTCTCCTTGGACGTCTCGAAGGCCTTCGACAGGGTATGGCACGCCAGCCTTTTGAGTAAGCTTCCAGCGTACGGCATTTCCCCTGGCCTGATTAACTGGGTAAAAGACTTTCTGAGTGAACGGTCTCTCCGAGTTGTTGTCGATGGATGCTCATCAGAGCCCATGACGACTAATGCCGGAGTTCCTCAGGGGTCAGTTCTCTCTGCAACTCTTTTCCTGCTGCATATTAACGATCTGCTGATGCCCGGTATCTATGGGTATGCAGATGATAGCACAGTTGTAGAGAGGTACCTGCCAGGTCCTCGGGCCAGTAAGGAGCAAATTCGGTCCGAACGAGAGGCTATGGTAGAGCGTACGAATGTCTCACTTCAGGCAGTCTCCAAGTGGGGCGAAACCAATCTGGTAAAATTCAACGCCGCCAAAACACAAGCGTGTCTGTTCACCGCTAAGAGGAGCCCGTTCACCTTGGCTCCCGTTTTTCAGAATGTATCCCTAGAGTGCACCGACCGCCTTCAACTCTTAGGAGTTGAAATTTCCTCAGATCTCAATTTCGGGCGGTTCATTGAGTCCAAAGCCAAGGTAGCTGCTAGAAAACTAGGCGTTCTTGCAAAGCTCCGACGGTACTTCACACCAGGACAGCTTCTAATGTTATACAAAGCACAGGTCCGATCGTGTGTGGAGTACTGCAGTCACATATGGGCTGGTGCTGCAAAATGCCATCTAGCAGCTTTGGACTCAGTGGAAAGGCGTGCGAAGAGGCTAATTGGGGATCCAGATTTGGTTAAGTCCAATCTACAAAGCCTCGAGCACAGGCGCAGAGTAGCCAGCCTATCGGTATTTTACAGGTTACATTTTGGAGAGTGTGCGCGGGAACTGCATGACTTGATTCCGCCATCTCCTTTCTACCATCGGACAAGCCGACGAACGGCGAGTATCCACCCTTACGTTGTTGAAACTTCAACAGTCCGGACTAAGCGTTTCGCTTCGTCGTTTATACCGCGTACATCGAAGGACTGGAACAATCTGCCTGCTGCGGTCTTTCCGTCCAACTATAATATAGGTGTCTTCAAGGCTAGAGTGAATAGGCTCTTAATAAACTAGTGCGCCTGACCATCAATGATTGCATCTCCACTTACCATCAGGTGGGATCGCAGTCAAGCACTGGTTTATATCAATTAAAAAAAAAAAAAAAAAAAAACGTGAAAATAAAATATCGGGAGAAATCCTTACCCAATTTATATTTTCTAAATAAGACACGGATATGTTGAAAACTAATCAATTTGGATGTATTTATTTGTATGATATATCTATCGCGAAATGATTTATTCTATTAAAGATTTGTTACAATCATACGGTGTCAGCGATTTTTTAAACTTGATCCTTTGGTAACCGAAAGTTCTAAACACCTACTGATCGATAGGAATTCTTAACGAGCTATTGCGCTCAAACGCAAGGGTTTATATATTGCGCTGGTTAGAGGAACTACCCCTGGTCCTCAGACCCTCACTCAATTAGTGTGGCACCCCTCTAAGTGACAGGGGCTAGCTTGATCAGCCGTTGAATATTGGGAAGTAGTTTTACACTCATCGTATTGAATAAAATAAATATGGGTATCAAACAAAAGTATAAAACTAAAGATAAACTAAGCACACGTACGCTACGCATTATGATATCTCAACTCTTGAATTTACTTACAAACAGACGAATTAGAAACAGACTTGGCATACGCAACGCTGTCACATGCATCCCATATAAGTCGTCTTTTTAAGCAAATTCAAGAGTTTAGTGGGTTCAGTTTGCTTTTAGATTTATTTATTCTCAGACCCTAAAGTCAGTACTATCCAACTGGTAATAATCTGGTGGTAATCTGTTCAATTTGTCGTGTCAACCTTGTTTAGCATAAATATCATTATCATCATGCCCTTGTCTCTTGTTGTTTGGGGTCGGTGCAACACGTTTTCTTCTTTCATGCTATCACTAACACTTTCCTTCCTTTCTCGTCTATTATAAAAATAAAGACAGAAAATTATGTCACAAGTGCGTAGTATATAATATCTAGTATAATTACATTTCTGCGTAGGAGTTGTTAAAGTTTGGTACCATCATAAAAACACAAACCAAACCCGAAAGTCATTCATAAAAAAGCTAAGAAATAAAATATTTTATATTCCTCCTATAAAAATGTATTAGGGACCCAACACCCTATTCAGGCATTGGTTGCACAAGTTTCATGCAAACCGCCTCCCCGCGACCGGGGGCGGTGTTGTGTTGCGCCTTTTTTTTGTCACAACTATCACACAAAGCCATCTAGTCCCAAGCTAATCAGAGCTTGTGTTATGAGTCCTACACAACTGATAAACATACTTATAATATATTTTTAAATACATATATAGATAAATTACAGTCAGACACAGAACAAATGATCATGCTCATTACACAAACATATTTCCTGAATGAGAATTGAACCCACGACCTCCGGCATAGCAGTCAGGGCCACTAACCACTAAACTAACAGGCCAGTCAACATTTTATAAGCCACGGCATTGGTCGAAAGAACATTGTGAAATTAATTTTATATTCAGAATACAAACTTACACATTGTAGTAGGTACAATAAGTCATAGTAGGTGAGATGTTTAATAAACAGGGCTTCTGCCTGCCTGTGTATTGCCTGTCACATTTATTGCAATTTTGAAGTTAAATAAACTATTTGTTTGTTCTTCATTGAGTGATTTTTCTGTTGCTACAAAAAACAACAGTCAATGGTTTAAAAATATAATCATCTATTCCTAAAAATCCGGACCCCACGAGACGCCATTTTACAAGCCAGTTCGATCAGATAATAGCTGATTCCTCCATTCATGTCTGTAGGTATCGTTAGCTTTACAAACTACGCAGAATGTCATTGTCTCAACTCTTGCGTTAATCCTTTACAAATGGTTCGCAGCGCATTTTGCACATTGTGTTACAGTTCCAACGAACCCTTGTTTTATGACCATAAGCCTTTGCAAGGGTCGTTGTTTACACAGCATCTCATTGTATTTTTGTTTTCGATTATTTTTAATTTGGAATATAATAGACCTTGGCATAAATAAAGTCGTAAAATATTTGCTTAAAAGTATTCATTTGGCCAACTAGGACAATATAGATGGATCTTCTTTATTATTTACTGATAATCAAAGAGTAGGTAGCAAAACAGTGTAACGGAGCTGTATTCGGCCACAAAAACTCAACATTTTTAAATAATAGTAGATATTATTATGTACTAGCGACCCGCCCCGGCTTGGCACGGGTGCAATGCTGATCACTTCATAGTATAAAACAAAGTCGCTTCCCGCTGTCTGTCCCTATGTACGCTTAGATCTTTTAAACTACGCAATGGATTTTGATGCGGTTTTGTCCAGCATTGCACCAGGGCGGGTCGCAAGTACAAAATATACTACAGAATGTAATGAAATGTATACAACACGTTCACAGATTTTTTGTCATTAGACAATACAAACATGTTTTCTGTTGAGGTTATTCTTTACATACAATTGGCCATGTGAAAAACATCCAACGCTCAAATCTAAGCCTGCAACGTTGAAAGATATAGACGTAGATATTATTATGTATATATATGCTATGCTATGCTATTCTTATAAAAAAAAATATATTTCAAAATGTAATTTACTTATATGATACACTGAATCACAGTGTACAATCCTGGAACCAAAAGTTAAGTTCTCAGCTACGGCCATTGCCAAAACCATACAGTGCATGACCAGGGAAAAGTCTCCAGGACATGATGGGCTCAGCATCGAGCATCTACAGCATGCTACAACCTGCCGCGCGTTTTGGCTATGCTGTTTACATTTTATCTACGGCATTCTTACTTGCCGGACGAGTTGATGAGAACGGTCGTGATGCCGATTGTTAAGAACGAAACAGGGGACATTTCCGATAAAAACTACTACAGATCTATCTCACTAGCAACAATCGTCACTAAGGTATTTGACAGCGTGCTTAATTCTCAGTTAAATAGGACAGTATCTTGGCACGCTAACCAGTTTGGTTTCAGGCCCAAACTGTCCACTGACAGTGCAATTGTCTCTGATTGACTCGACTTGTCCAGGGCTTTTGACCTGGTTTGATACAAAGTGTTGTAAAAGAAGCTGTTTGACAGACAAGTTTCTCCAGAAATCCTAAAGATCAAGCCAATAAGGTTAATGGTCGGGAGCTCTGTCGGACTCGTACAGGTTGGTGTGCGGGGTGAGGCAGGGGGGGTTGACTTCACAAAAGCTCTTCAATCTGTACATCGATGATCTTGTTGTCGAGCTCAGTGGTGCCATGTTGGATACCATGTTGATGATATTTGTTTTAACAACATCAGCTACGCTGATGATATGGTGCTGCTGAGTGAGGTGCCCGTAGGTTTGCTCTTAGGTTTGCCCGTAGGTTTGCCCGTTGCCCGCTCCAAGAAAATCAAGATCACCTCGTTTAGAGCCTATTATCGCTCTTACGTGATTATGATGTTACACATTTTTTCTAGATATTTTGGATACACAGCTATCTTGTGGATATTATCTAGTTTTCTTTCTATAGAAATCAAAACATAAATTTGTGAAAAACTAATCTAATAAAGACCTCTGAAACTCTGCTATTTACGTGAACTTTGGTCCTCCAAAGTGTGCTCCTATATTAAAAATATAAGAAAGTACATCCACAGAAGCCTTGCACATTTAATCTAGATTCTGAATGACGACAATTATTCGTATTTCCTGGAATAAATTTTGTGAAATGTTCGTATAAATCACGGAATTACCGAATGCCAACAGAGTTTTCAGGCATTATCTCTCTTTATGCGCATTGCCTCTTCATCAAACATCGCGTTGGATTGCGTTAGATGAAACAACAAGCTTTTAAACCATGCTCGATGTTGACGACAGGCGAGTGGAAAAGCACTCTCTTAAGCAAGGTCGGCGCTGCCGCCGCCGCGCCGGTGCCGAGGAGAGCGGACAGTAGGTATGTGACTGGAACAAACTGTATGAGTAGCATGCGGATAGTCGACATCAATGGGATAGTCTGCAAAAACACAAATGCACCTATACTTTCCGGTTAGGCATTGTGTCTACATTCTACCAACACCCTTCTCTGCCTACGGTACCTCTCTACATATCATATCACACCTTGCAGATCCCGTTTGCCTCGTCGCGTTCCATAAAAGGCGTGAGCGACACGCGACAATAAAACTAACATTGAATTGTCGAATAAATCAATATCTCTATGCTTCTATGGCCTTGGCAACATCTTAACAACTTTTACACAAAAATCAATCTTGTCTCTTCAAGATAAGGTTTATTTTTATTTGTTACCAGACAATGGGTTGATTTTGCAGTTTCCTGGGTTGTCAGCATGCTTTTAATAGTTGCGACAACACTCAACGAAGGGTGCAGCTTATGTAATCATTATTTAGGATAGGGGCGCATGAATCTATTGTTATTATTTTATTTAGATGCCACTGATATTAATTATCTAAAAGAATTGTGGTCAGTTTTTTTTGGGAACAAGGTATATGAGCCGAACCTAAACTAAGTAATCTAATGACGACACAGGCAGCATTATCGTAACCGAATACTGGGCCAGGGGATTTAATTCAGAAATCTTAAGGACTATTTTTGCCGTAGACACGCTAAGAAAAATGAACTTTACTGCAAAGTAGATACCTACACTATAGAAACATCACTCAGATATTATCTAGTACGCTTCTTTTAAAATAGTGCCTAAATAATGTTTTAAACGTCGAAGTAATTGCTTATGTATCATCTATGTTGTTGTTAGCTTAAAATAGCAGCAGAGCTTACCATTCTCGAGCAGATGTAACTTTTAAAATGCAGGTTTGCCTTATTCAAAATCAAATAAAAAAGCCGTAATGATGTTGTACGCAACGTTTTCTGTCACAGGATATGCGCATATAATTGCACAGAAACTTCACCAATTCCCGCTACACGATGACACTCATCGATCCATCATGTTGTCCAACAGTGGTCGTCGTGGGAAAGCAACCCATTCACTGCCTTCAGTACCATTGTGTGGGAGATTGATGAAGTTACAGTTCCGAGCACAGCGAGATCGAACTGTTGGTGATTGAGCGTTTTAATTGAAATATGATTGCTTACGTTCTGGTAGGTAAAATAAACAGAATAATTGTGGACATCCCAATCAAACTTGTCAAACATTTTATGAATAAGTACTTTACTTTCAGCTAAGGAGTGGAATTCTCTGACTAAGTTGAAGTTCTAAATAGCTTTTACATAGGCGTATTTAAGTCAAAAGTGAATAAGTTACTTTTAGGTATGGATGCTCTATCATTGACCATAATCGCTTACAATCTGGTGAGAAAGAGCTCAAACACTAGTATAATAAAAAAAATATATAAAAAAACTGACCACTCAGTTAGTTACTGGATACGTCGTGGCCAGATATTAGAATTGATCACTTCATGATGTGATCAACGACTATTTCATGAAATAGTCTGCTACAACTGACCAAATCCATAAAACGTTAACGTTTGATGATCTGTCAATCTAAAAAGGTCTAAATAAACTAGGAACTTTTTTTTTTTTATTCTCGATCGGTTCGCGCTTGACCGCCATCTCACCTGATGAAAAGCGATGATGCGGTCGACGATGGAACGCGCTTACCTAGAAGTAACCTATTCAATCTTGACTTAACGATTACCGGGTTGTAGCTATCAGGAAACACACATTCCGGCAAGAAATTCCACTCCTTAGCTGTACGCACAATGAATGTGTTCCCAAAACGTTTTGTGCGTATAGGTGGAATGTCCACCATGTACCGGTGGCGCGTTGCCGTGCGCCTGGTTGTCCGATGATGATGATGATGATGGAACTTATGTGTCTATTGGTCTTGTACGATCAAACATGAACTTTAAATTAAATTAAAAACTGTTTATAGATTTGCTTTAAAATGAAAGGTAATTAGGTACAATTAAACTTGTATGGATATCGTTGACACAACCTGCATCATAGCAGCATTCAAACTGCTGGCTGGTTGACTATAGGCTCGTATTAGTTATATCAAATAACGCAGCCGTACCGATTGTGTCGAATCGATATTTCATTTTCTATTTGAAAATCATTAAAGTATTTCTTTTAATAAAAATAACTATTTGCCCCCATGTTACGTCACAAAATCCAAGCGAAATCAGCAGCTTGACTGGTGGACAACATACCTACTTATATATTATTTATGTCTGTATGTAGGTATTGAGGAGCCACTTCAGATTTTAATAGGAAATTCTCTTCCTTATTTATAAGGAAGGCGGAAAATGTTGTTGGTCAAATGCTGATATTTGTAGTAAAATATATCAAGTGATTCCATAATCTAAACATCTGAATCGAAGAACCACCGGGAACACGGAATATATTTAATGAAATTTTTGAAAATTTTGTATCATTCAGTAGTAATTGTGTACAGTACCTAGTAAAAATCTATTCCGGTATTATCTAAATCTAAATCTGATATACAATGATACAGACATAACTTTTTTTCGATATTATCCAGTGATAATTAACTAAAATAAACACCTAAATGCACGATTATTTCATGGTAAGGTCAAACATAACATACTCCTTATGATGGAGCATATCTATTGACTGGCCTGTTGGTCTAGTAGTTAGTGGCCTTGACTGCTATGCCGGAGGTCGTGAGTTCGATTCCCACCCAGGACAAATGTTTGTGTTATGAGCACGATCATTTGTTCTGTGCCTGGGTGTAATTTATCTATAATATGTATGTATTTAAAAATACATAAGTATGTCTATCAGTTGTCTAGTACTCATAACACAAGCTCTGCTTAGCTTGGGACTGGACGGCGTTGTGTGATAGTTCTGGAATATTATTATATTATTATTGTTATATCATGAAATAATCGTGCATTTAGGTGTTTATATCACTAAAAGCAGAGTGTTCATTGATTCAACCAACCTATATCATGATGCAGCTAGCGGGCAAAGTTCAGTACTAAGATCTGGCGTTCTGGCCACGACTGATACGATTTAGAATTCAAAAGCTGAATCTTCAATCAATCTTCTAATACCTAGGAACACTTCTTCATTGCGTATGCGCTTATTTACTGGTTGCCACTTCTGTTTGTGGCTTCTAGATGTTGCACTTATTTGGAATATTACGTCTAATTACCTATTGATCTTATTTTGGTCGATGTATTAAAATTCCACTTTTATTAGGTACCTACCTATGCCTATGACTTTAAATAAAACCTAAGAATGATTACGTAATCAAGTATTTTCAAACTATCTTTAAAAAAATACATTTAATCGGACACCAGATTTTCAATTAGCCACCGAGCGATGTTTGTCGCTCGACACTCTCTTCACTCTCTTTCTGACAGAGGTTCGAACTATTATATGAATGAAAATATTCACACAAATAATTTCCGTAATATGTCAATAGTGCATTCAGGCGCATGTCCACGACGCAGCAGACCGTACACCCGGCCACGCGATAATGTTGTCACAAGTTCGCAACTGTCGTCCGGCAGTCGCATTGTGCCTAACTCTTTACTACGATTATGATGTCATGGCGGTCTCATGAATGACATGTTACTTAGATTATTCAATAGATTTTTTCTTTGAATATTACGTTTTTAAATTCTATGGAAGAATAAAGTAACGATAACTGTCTAGTTAGTATTGTTAATTCTTGAAGCTAGAATTGCAATTGGTTTAGATATTGCAAAAGAAAAAAGAAGTTATGCAATAGGAATTGGAATACAATATAAATACCGCCAAAAGTAACATGTTCTTACCTGAGATATTATATATAAAAATCAGCAAAAGAATTAAACTTCAACCAAAATAAAAAACAAAATAAATTCCTTACTAACGAATTTAAGGTAGTTGAAGTCTAAATAATTTAAAATATATTCCAAAAGCAATGTGAGAGAAAAAAAAGTGTATTAAAACAAAGATGGAGCAGTTAATAGATACAATATTAGTCTGTAAAAGTCTGATACGCCCTCTGGCACCACCCAGAGCGAGAGAAGTCATTGGATGATTTCAACCCTTAAAAAAAGGACAAAAAATGATAAATATTTAAATATCATTTTTAACACACACACATTTTTAACACTGTGTCCTAGTCTAGTGTCTATGGTGCAAAACACATATGCCCGGTTCACACATGGCTTAACAGATTGCTGCATTTTTATTGTACAAAAAACACAATAATAATAATAAAAAAAATAAAAAATAATAATAATAATAAAAAATAAAATTAAAAATAATAAATAGATAGTATAGTATAGTGTAGTAGTGGTAGTAGTGTAGTAGTATAGTAGTAGTGTAATAGTGTAGTATAGTTATAGTTATTTTAATATTGTGTTTTATTTTTATTTGGGCAAAATTAACCATGTATTTCCATGTATGTATTCTTTCTTTTGTTTTCATTCTAAAAAAGTGTTAAACAACTTTAATTTCGGAAGTCAGTGTTTCTAAAACAATTTTGTCTCTTCGTTATTCAACACTGACTTATATTCAACTTTTTAGTGTTTTTTTTTTTACACTGATGTCGGTTGTATTTTTTTTTTGTACAATGTTTTTTATTTTACCTACACTTTTTTGTTGAGACATTCTATAATAAAGATATTATTAGATGGAGTTGGAAGGTGGAAGAGCACCTTCTGTCTCCATAATCAGATCAGTTCGATGGTACCTTATAGCCAGAGTGCTTCTCATGATAATTCTTGATACTTTGATTTATTATAAAGTTTTCGGTGCCTACCTTCCGTCTTCAACATTAGATCGGTTCGATTTTTCTCATCCTCCCTTCCTTCCGCCAGTCTTCGACTATACGTATAAAAAAGCAATTTTACTTTTTACGACAGTTCTGCTATGATCCTACGAAGAGTTCCGTTCCTTAGCTTCGAAATTCATCATCAGTTCATGAAAATATTTCTATGAAAACAATTCAAGAAGAGGTATAATCTATCAATTACCTATTATATATAATCTATCAAATACCGGTCAATTGTAGACCGATTATAAAAAAATATATAATCGGTCTACAATTGACCGAGAAATCGGTGAACATACATAGGTACAGCCAAACATATAACCTCCTGCTTTTTGAAGTCGGTTAAAAATACAAATCTATCCTCTGTATAATAATAGTACCTACTTAAAGATAGTGTAAAAAAATATGCAACGATTGGTAATATGTACTACAAACTGTGAGACAAAACATTTTCTAGTAATTTCTAATCCACAAAAGAATTGAACTAGGTATTACTGCCCGCATACCACCATAAATTTTGAACAAATGATCTGAACCATATTTATTCACTAATGTTTAAAACAACTAAAACAAAGAATGGAATTAAGGTGCCGCCACACTCCTTATCACCAAAAGGGACGTTTCTCAAGGATTCAGAAAATGGTTCTCTTTTGTACTTTTCGAGATAAGGAGTAACATAATGCACCCGCATATTGCAAACGAGTGTTTATGCTAATTATTTGTGTAACTAATGGGTGGTGTGATGTACCCCTCGCTGGTCAGGTAGCCTGCCTGGCGCGGCGGCGGCGCGTGCCTTTGTAGTATGGTGTCATGTGACCTTGTTATCTTTTAACTGTATGTTAGTGTTATTGCTATGTCGATATTACGTCGCTTTGAAAAAATACCTAGGTATTCCACCTAGGTATTTTTTATTGTGTGTAGGAATTTTAACGTTACCTAATTTCATCCATACCCAGTAATTTTTGTGCACCATGCATGGTTCTATTAATTTCATGACACATATTTTTTTGATATAGACCCTCGAGCGAAAACTGTCGAAAATGAATTTTTAGTCGTCTAAATGTTTTTTTTTTTGCAAGTATCTTGTTCTGCGATATCTTCATTAAATGTTAACCGATTTTGATGATTATACCAATGCCAATTCAAAAGCAATGTGTAAAAGAATTATAAGATTTTTGTAACTCTTATAGGTAGGTACCTTAACAGAGACCTTACTCACTATTATAAGAAATTCATTATAAGAAATTCTAAAATTCTGGAAGAATCTGGAAGGACTCCAGAATGAAGAAATCGAAAATGGTTTGGTGAGTGTTCACCTTAACTCTTCAATCTTTAGTTTCTTTGAAGTCGTAGTAAAACAAATAGGAAGGTAGTCGTTAATCGCAAATGACCAAAATAAGTCCAAACGACCAATTTTTTTTTTAAATTTATGTAGGTACTTACGTGGTGTGCAAAGATGGTGTCATACTGGTGCTAGCCACGTAAGCTCTTCACGCACGCCTTAATTTAGCTTGTGATTAGCATCTTCTAAACAACATTAGCGAAACAGCTCATTAGGTAAGTACAAAACTGTTGACATTAATAGTTGTTACGAATTACTAACTTAAAGTCATTTGCGCAGATAACTAAATATGAAGTGAAAAACAAAGTGATTAGCTAATTTATATTCGGTCACAATATTTTGTAATTAGTTACATACATCATTACGGTAATATATTTATTTGTTTGTGTTATTGCAAATTATTATCTTAGTGAAATATGATTGTTAAAATTTACTTCGCAATTTTATGAAGTAACATAATAAATGCACATCGTGCAGGAAGAATGTTAAGAATCAAGTGCTGAATTGATTGCAGCTATTTTTGAAATATTATGTAAACCAGTAAAGTTCATATGTAGCGTAGATAAACTGAAAAACGAAAAAAGTCCAGGCCCAGACAACATACTAAAAGGGTGCATCAAGATCAGAAGATTAATCTTAGCTTCACTACTCACTGCACTGTTTAATAAAATACTTTCTTAGAGAGCGCCAAGTACCAAAAAAATGGCGTATTCCAGAATAATACTCCTATATAAAAAAGGGAACCTCGCCGAAGTAAGCAGAGATCTCTGTCAACAGTGCTTCCTATGGACCGAGATATCTACATACGATGTTTTCTATCAACAAAATTTTCGGCGAAACGTGCTGTCTAGGAATAGATTTCTATGAGCGTTGCTTTCTGTAGGTAGTCGTATAGTACAAGCGTGTTTCTATATTAGGTTCCACGCTCACTACTCTTTCTCTCTCTGATTCAGATTTTTCTATTTAAATTTTGCAACAGAATATTTATATTATTGACTGAAATTCTAACTAAATAATTTGAATAACAGAGGCAGGTAGGTATAGGATACAACATATTTTAACAAGAATAATGCACACCCATAAACACCCCAATCAGAAAATTTATTTACAACTAGCTGACACGGCGAACTGAATATAGTAATATCTTACGATACAGTCAACCGACTGCGATGAAACAAAGCCTAAGTAATATAAAGTAATATAAGCCTAAGTATATAAGTATATACAGTTACACACAATTTTACTGTATAAAAGTTATCTACATCAGTTTCGTACATTTTACGTGATGCGCGCACAACTAAAAACTTGTACAGATCATAACTTAAGCACTGAAATTTAAATAAATGCACTTAACTAGTGTTTTTTTTCAAGAAATTGTGTGCAAGTGATGCAGTCAAAATTTATCACGAATTGATACAAAATAGGTAATATTTTTGAATAACATAAGATAAAAAACCGGGCAAGTGCGTGTCGGACTCGCGCATTGAGAGTTTCGTGTAAAACTTATCTATGTTAATATTTTTCGTTCAATAACCGAATCGAAGCTTTTATGAACTCCAAAAAACGTATTTTTTTAGTGATAAAACTACAAATTTACGGTTTCCAGGCTTTTTCTTATATTTACTTGTGCTATGAGACCTTGCTTCATGCCAAATTTCAAGATTCTAGGTCAACGGAACTTACCTCGTAGATTTTTATTCATTCACATTTTTTTTATTTATTTAAAAGCGAGTGTTAAAATATGCGTCTAAATGGAGGATTGTCTTTAAATTCCGTTGACTTAGAAGTTTGATTTTTCCACTGCTGTTCGGAGTAGCAGACCTGAGTATTTGATATTAATTTTAGCTTCATACTTCTACGCGTTCCTGAGAAAAGGGGTCTTGACAGATGAACAGCAAAATAATCTTATCAGGGTTCCGTTTTTGTCAACTTAGGTCGAAATTCTAAAAATTACCTATTTTAAAAACATCTGAAATCGATCCGCCGAATAGTAACCGAATAACCAATACCAGGATGTGTGTTTATAAGAACATTTTATAAACACACATGCTGTATACCTAATTAACATTAGCTGGCCACTGATACACCGAATATACGTGCCTATAATATGAATATATTAATAACATATTATATACATACCTTAATAATAATATAATACCTATAATATTTATATCCCATTACAAAATAAAACACACGCAACAGGAATTCTGAAAAATAGTAGGAACAAACCTATACAATACCTTAGCATTGTACCACGAACTTATTTGGGATATCCATTCACCCCATTGTTTTGTCTCCGCAGCGCCGCCAGGGGTGCGGCCGCCCCTCCCGCGCCCCACCACCGAGCTCCGCCCCCTGGCCGTATAAAAACGCGGCGACACCATACCATCATCACTCATTTGTTACGAGTTGATCGACACACTTCCATCACCTAAAATGGCGCTCTGGAAACCCTATTCTGACGACGAGGCTCTGGATTTATCCAGGCCTAGGATCCAAGATATCCAAGAAGCACCTGTGTTTTCTGCGTACCAACCTCCACGGCCTGAGTATCTCGAGTGCTACGCGACGCAGCAGCTAGCAGTACCAGCTTTTCCACTTTATGGAGGATACTGCAGTGCACTGGACAAAGTTTCACCCGGAGGAACTTCATCTGGGTACGAGTCGGTTGCTCCAATGACGCCTGAATCACCGATCGAAGCAACAGACATTTTAAGCGACGACCCAGACTTCAAAATGTTCAAGCAGAATGCCCTCCGGGAGATGGCGGAGAAGAACGGCGGTGCCCTGGTGGGCAACAACCCACGCATGCGCCGTTCGATCCGCGCCAGTGCCGCCACGCCCGCCGACGCCGCGTACCTGCGCCAGCGCGAGCGGAATAATCGGGCCGCTAAGTTAAGCCGGGATAGGAGGAAGCTACGAGAAATTGACCTGGAACTGAAAGCAACATATTTAAAAAAAAAGGTTGCGGCACTACAAGCACAATTAAATAATAAAATTTGTGTCAACTGCCGGTCGAGTGCGTGGCGAAATTAAAGACTATTTGGTATAAGTTTGTTAAAAGTTCCTATTCAAGACTGTGCAATGTATTCGTAAATAGTATTAGTAAGTGTTAGTATTTAGTAAAGTTTAGTGTTTGTAAAATTGTATCTACCTCTATAATAATTTTGTGCAATAATTTCAATTAGCTTATAGATACATAGAATTTGTAAATTTAAGAGTAGGTAATAGTGTAATTAAGACTGTCCTAATTTAGTAAATTATTTTTATAACATATACATTTCTTTCATTTTTTAATATTCCAACTTTTCAAGAACACTCCCTTAACACAAATCAATGTAGCGAAAGTAATTTGTTTGACCACGTATGCAATATAACATATTAAAATAGGTACACAAACACACACACTGCAACAATATAGCACATACATACAATCTATAGAAGACATTAAAAAAGATATTTTTTTAAGCATACTGACTAACAGTATGCTCAAAAAATTATTATATTAATTTGGTTGACTACGTACGCAATATAACATATTAAATAGGTACACAAACACACACACACACACTGCAACAATATAGCACATAACTGCTTGCGTCCGTAGGATTTACTTAGTTCTGATCACCCTACACGTGTCCCCTGGGTAGTGCTAAACGAGCAGTAAATGCGGTGGTAGGCCATAGTATCGGCTGCCGGCTTAATAGTTACCACCCACCAGACAAAGCCATGCCGCCAAGCGATCCGTCGTGTTCCGGCGTGATGTCTGGTGAAGCCGTATGGTGGAAGATGGGTCTGAGCAGTTGTGTTGTGACGTATACCGGGTATGATGCGCCAGCTGTTGTTGTGTCGGACGTTTGACCGTGGAGGGTAGCGGGATCCGAAGCACGGTGCTCCGCTGGCCGACCGCAGGTAGTTGGGGGCCCAAGTAGTGTGCCAGCCACTCACGAAAGGCTGCCCCGCCAACTGCGAAAAATCCCAGGGTGGCCCCATCGTGCCGGTTGGCGACCGGGCGAGAGGACCCGATGGCGATCCCTGGGGGGGTTCGGGCGTCCCCGCAGTCTCCAGATCAACCCTCCTTTGGCGCAGCAACTCTGGTCGTGTTGTTGGGTTTAACTTTGCATCACCTCGCTCAACTGCCATCTTCCATCTTTCTCCTATTCACTCCACTTAAATAAATGAAAGTTAAAAAGAAAGGCAAGTGTCAACAGCGGATGCACGTCCTCTCATTCCAAGTGCACCTCTCTAATATTAGAGGGCTGCACTCCAATCTCGATGCGGTCCACCACCATCTTGAGACTGACAAGCCGCACTTGCTTTTCTTGACGGAGACCCAAATTAGATGTCCGTCAGATACGGCGTACCTCAACTACCCGGGATACCTTCTGGAGTATCATTTCCTGCAGCGTGCCGGGGTCTGTGTGTATGTCCGTAATGACATCTGCTGCCAGCGTCTCCGTCACCTTGAAGACCCAAATTTTTCTACCCTATGGCTGTTGGTGGACACTGGTGTGGACAAAATTGTTTATACCTGTGTCTACCGATCGCACAGCGGAGATCAGGAGACGACTCGGTTGTTCGACCACCTTAGTGAGGCCGCCGATAAGGCTCTGCATCGGCACCCTGATGCGCAGCTCGTCGCTCTGGGGGACTTTAACGCCTGCCACCAAGACTGGCTTTTCCCATACCAGAAGACCGACCACGCTGGGAGAGAAGCACGAAACTTTGCAGTATCGATGGGCCTTTCCCAGCTGGTTAAGCAAGCGACTAGGGTGCCTGATGTAGTTGGTCATACTGCCAATTGTTTAGACCTTCTGCTGACCACTGATCCGGACAGATGTATTGTAACAGTTTCCTCACCACTTGGTACTTCAGATCACTGTCTGGTGAAGTCTGTTTCGTGCTTCTCCCCACCTGACTGCGACTCACGTGGTCAGCGGAGAATATGGCGTTACAGGTCAGCAGATTGGGATGAGATGCGGCACTTTTTTGCGTCCTATCCTTGGCAGCGGGTCTGCTTCTCTTCTGAAAGTCCGTCGAGCTGCGCAGATGCCATATCCGATGTGATACGTCAAGCTATGGAGTTTTTCATCCCTTATAGAGACGTACCCATCGGAGGCTCAGCTCAACCATGGTTCAACGCCGATTGCGTTCAAGCTGAAGAGCGTAAGCATTCGGCGTTTCTAGCATGGGTTGACGCTCGTGATCGCAAGGCTCCGGATCTGAGCTCAAAGAAGAGAGCTTTCAATCATGCTGCCAAGTCCTATAAAAAGGCACTGAAGAAGGCTCGGTTCGACCGCATTACACATATTGGCGCAAAGCTCTCTGCACAGCCGTCCGGTAGCAGAGCATTCTGGTCCCTTGCCAAATCGGTCGAAGCGAACTTCTGTAGACCCACATTGCCTCCGCTGGTTAAACCTGATGGAACACTGGCTCACACGGCGAGAGAGAAAGCAGGTCTCTTTGCAGCTCTCTTCGCCCACAATTCTCGTCTTGACACTGGCAGTGCTACTCCACCTACTCTACCACACTGCAACACCTCAATGCCCGAGATTTGCATAAGGAACAGAGAAGTTTTGAGAGCACTGTGTCGTCTAGACGTGAATAAAGCTAGTGGACCAGATGGTATACCAGCAATAGTCCTCAAGGCATGTGCGCCCGAGTTGTCTCCTGTATTGACGTGCTTGTATCGCCTCTCATTTAGGACTGGTATAGTGCCCAAGTCCTGGAAGCTTGCCAACGTGCAGCCCGTGCCCAAAAAGGGCAGTCGTGCCGATCCTGCCAACTATCGGCCGATTTCAATAACCTCCATACTCTGCAAGATTATGGAGCGTATATTGAACTCGCGCCTCCTGGCGTACCTGGAAGGTAACGATCTCCTCAGTGACCGACAATACGGGTTTCGCCACAATCGGTCTACTGGGGACCTACTAGTGTATACCACTCACATGTGGGGCGAGGCCCTCGAGAAGAATGGAGAAGCGATGGCTGTCTCCTTAGACGTCTCGAAGGCCTTCGACAGGGTATGGCACGCCAGCCTTTTGAGTAAGCTTCCAGCGTACGGCATTTCCCCTGGTCTGATTAACTGGGTAAAAGACTTCCTGAGTGAACGGTCTCTCCGAGTTGTTGTCGATGGATGCTCATCAGAGCCCATGACGACTAATGCCGGAGTTCCTCAGGGGTCAGTTCTCTCTGCAACTCTTTTCCTGCTGCATATAAACGATCTGCTGATGCCCGGTGTCTATGGGTATGCAGACGATAGCACTGTTGTAGAGAGATACCTGCCAGGTCCCCGGGCTAGTAAGGAGCTAATCCGGTCCGAACGAGAGGCTATGGTAGAGCGTACGAATGTCTCACTTCAGGCAGTCTCCAAGTGGGGCAAAACCAATCTGGTAAAATTCAACGCCGCCAAAACACAAGCGTGTCTGTTCACCGCTAAGAGGAGCCCGTTCACCTTGGCTCCTGCTTTTCAGAATGTATCCCTGGAGTGCAGCGACCGCCTTCAGCTCTTAGGAGTTGAAATTTCCTCAGACCTCAATTTTGGGCGGTTCATTGAGTCCAAAGCTAAGGTAGCTGCTAGAAAACTAGGCGTTCTTGCAAAGGTCCGACGGTACTTCACACCGGGACAGCTTCTAATGTTATACAAAGCACAGGTCCGATCGTGTGTGGAGTACTGCAGTCACATATGGGCTGGTGCTGCAAAATGCCATCTAGCAGCTTTGGACTCAGTGGAAAGGCGTGCGAAGAGGCTAATTGGGGATCCAGATTTGGTTAAGTCCAATCTTCAAAGCCTCGAGCACAGGCGCAGAGTAGCCAGCCTTTCGGTATTTTATAGGTTACATTTTGGAGAGTGTGCGCGGGAATTGCATGACTTGATTCCGCCATCTCCTTTCTACCATCGGACAACCCGACGAACAGCGAGTATCCACCCTTACGTTGTTGAAACTTCAACGGTCCGGACTAAGCGTTTCGCTTCGTCGTTTATACCGCGTACATCGAAGGACTGGAACAATTTGCCTGCTGCGGTCTTCCCATCCAGCTATAATTTAGGTGTCTTCAAGGCTAGAGTGAATAGGCTCTTAATAAACTGGTGCGCCTGACCATCAATGATTGCATCTCCGCTTACCATCAGGTGGGATCGCAGTCAAGCACTGGTTTATATCCAATTAAAAAAAAAAAAAAAAAACATACATACAATCTATAGAAGATATTAAAAATGATAATTTTTTGAGCATACTGACTAACAGTATGCTCAAAAAATTATTATATTAATTTGATTGACTACGTACGCAATATAACATATTAAATAGGTACACAAAACTAACATTCCACACACACTGCAATAATATATCACATAAACACAATTTAAAGAAGACTTTAAAAATGATAATGTTTTTGAGCATACTGTTAGTTGTGGTATTTTTACCTTGCTTTTACTAAGTTAGGGTTTGTTTGTGAACCATCTTAGCTAGCATTGGTTAGTTGTCAGAGAACTTAAGTTTACCCTACTAACTATAATGAATTGCAAACGGTGTAAGGGTACTTCTCCACCAGAGATGTGCTATGCTACGTTGCTATGGATGCGTTTGATATCCACCAATCATATTAATTGGTGCACATAGCTTAGCACTGGTGGAAACTGATTCAAATAAGATATATTTTTATACTAAAGGATGCGACTAATGGATGCGTGCTATAGGTGTGTGCTATGGATGCGTGTTACGGATGCGTGCTATGGATCCCAACTATCGGTACATAGCATAGCTCGAGCTGCGAGTCCTTCCTCGCGCAACTATTTTGCGTATAGCATTCATTGGTGCACATAGCTTAGCACTGGTGGAAACATATTCAACTAAGTTAATTATGTTTTTTTATAAGCAGATGTGCTATGGATGGTCGTGAGTGGTGTAGCTATGTGCAGAGCAGAGTACCTTACAGTAGGCCCGCGTTTGTCACTGAAAATGGACTAGTAAAAGTAGACTATTGATACATCGTATAGCTCGAGCTGCGCATCTTCCTCGCGCAGCTACTTTGTGGCGGCGCATCTTCATAGCCTTTAGACTATTTTGAGACATGTTTCTCTAAAGATGGGTGACCCATTAATGCTAAGGTCCAACCATGGATACAATACCGCAAGCGAAGTGAGGCAGCTTTCAGATCACCAGATATTTGACATTCGCAAGCATAATTTTTTTTTTCGTTCCTGAACCAGCTGTAGATCAATCCATTTCTACTAAAATGAATACGCTTTTCGTCCATTAAAAAACGTTCGTGACTTAAAAACCAAACTTTCTGCATGGCGAGTGAGTTTGCTAGAACTTGAACAAAATCTAGTCGCTATCACTGAATAGTTCCTAGACGATTCAGTTGAAGATTCAGAAATTGCTTATTTTCTTTAATGTATTTTACATAATTTGTACCTAATGTAATCAGTGTAATTGGCATTTTGTCGTTCTGGTTGAATAAATAATTTTTCTTTTTATTTGTATAAATAATAACCGACTTCAATGTAAAAAAAAACCACTAAAACACTGTGTTCTGTCTAGGGTCTATGGTGCAACACTCATATGCCCGGTTTACACATGGCTCGTATTTTTCGGAAGTCAGTGTTTCTAAAATAGTTTTTTCTCTTCGTTATTTAACACCAACTTCCAAAATTAAAGTTACATTCCACTTTTTAGTGTTTTTTTTACATTGAAGTCGGTTGTTTTCTTTTTTTGTAAATAGTTTTAATTTTACCAACACTTTTTTATTGAGACATTCTTAAATACCTTACACCTTTCGTCTCCATCATCAGATCAGTTTGGTGATACCTTATAGCCAGAGTGCTTCTTATGACAATGCTTGGATTGGGTTCATTGGTTTATTACAGAATTTCGATGCCTACTTTCATTATCATAATCTTCATTATCAGAACGGTTCGATGTTTCTCCTCCCCGTCTTTCTTCAGCCAGTCTTCGACTACACGTATGAAAAAGCAATTTTACCTGTTACGACAGTTCTTTTATGATCCTATGAAGATTTTCGTCCCATATTTTCGAAATTCATCATCAGATCATAACGATATGTATAAGGAACCAATTCGAGAGTAAGTATAATGTTTCAATAAAATAAAAAATTCAAAATCGGTCCACAATTGACCGAGAAATGGGTTAACACACATGGGTACAGCCGAACATATAACCTCCTGCTTTTTGAAGTCGGGTAAAAATACAAATCTATCCTCTGTATAATAATAGTAGGTACCTACTTAAAGAGAGAAGAAAAAAAATATGCAACGATTGATACCACAAACTGTAAGACATAACATTTTCTAGTAATTTCTAATCCACAAAGGATTTGTACTATTAGGTACTGATTCTGTGAAAAAGCTTAGTAACGATAACGTCAAAAAATACAGAACACAGCATTTGTTATGCGGGCTGTCATAAATTTTGAACAAATGTATGAACAATATTTAGGCACATTTAAAACAACTAAAACAAAGAATGGAATTAAGGTGCCGCCGCACTCCTTATCACCAAAGGGCACGTTTTTCAAGGACTCTTCTGAAAATGGTTTTCTTTTATACGTTTTGAAATAAGGAGTAACATAATGCACCCGTATATTGCAAACAAGTTTTTATGATCAGGTGGTGTGGTGTGCCCCTCGCTGGTCAGGTAGTAGGCGTGGGAAAAGTGTGTCATTTTTCGATTGGAACATTTGCATCTGAATCATCGAAATGTTCCGAAACGTGTATCATTTGGAACATTTGAAACATCGGCTCAAAAGATACAAACGAAATATTTAGAACATCAGCTCAAAAGATACAAACGGAACATTTGAAACATCGACTCACAATATACAAACGGAACATTTGGAACAACCAGCTCAAAAGAAACAGATATTGACTGTTATGAATCGTGATCTGTTACGTTGCGTCATATACACTAAAAGTTTTCTATAATCGAATTTTGATTTTAGTTCAGGTCATTAATTATATTTACACTATTTACGCTATTATTTGAATTTTAAAAAGACTGCTGGTCACTTAAAGTAAAGAGTGTTTCAGTGTTACAATTGTTCCAAATGATGCATTTAAAACATTACTGATGTTCCAATCTTTCGGAACACTAAAATGTTTCGGAACAGTGAGTCAGTTCAGTAAAGAGTTACACACGTCTATCAGGTAGCCTGCCTGACGCGGCGGCAGTCTTTGTAGTATGGTGTCATGTGACTTTGTTATCTGTTAACTAAATGTTTGTGTTATTGTTTATGTCGATATTACGTCACTTTGGTAGTACCTAGGTATTTTTATTGTGTGTAGGAATTTTGACGTTGCCTAATTTTACCCATACCTAGTAATTTTTGAGCGCCATGCATTGTTTACTTTCAAAATAAGTAGATAATTACATCTTCGTATTATTAATTTCATTATACATATTTTTGATATAGATCCTCGAGCGAAAACTATCGAAAATGCATTTTTTTGTCGTCCGACTGTGTTTTTTTGCAAGTATCTTGTTCTGCGTTATCTTCATCTAATGTAAACCGATTTTGATGATTATGCCAATGCCAAAATCAACGTGTAAAGGAAAAACCTTAACAGAGAACTTACTCACTATTAAGTTTTAGCTTTGGGATACCAAACTAAAAAGTTAATAAAGTTATTTCCGAAGCCGGTGTCAAAAAGCGAAGAAACAAAAGCTGCTTCCAAAACGAAAGTTAAGGTGAAGGCACACTTATCTGAGCCGAACGCGTCAAACGAATCGAAAGAAAAGACTTTTAGAATTCTTTATAAGAAATTCTAAAATTCTGAAAGAATACGGAAGGACTCCAGAATGAAGAAATTGAAGGAAGTCGTAAATCGCAAATGACCAAAAATAAGACCAAACGACCAGTTTTTTTCTAATTTGTATAGGTACTTACTCTACGTGGTGTGCAAAGATGGTGTCATACTGGTGCTAGCCACGTAAGCTCTTCACGCACGCCTTAATTTAGCTTGTGATTAGCATCTTCTAAACAACATTAGCGAAAAAGCTCATTAGGTAAGTACAAGATTGTTGACATTAATAGTTGTTTAAGTCCTGTCACGAATTACTAACTTAGTCATTTGCGCAGATAACTAAATATGAGGCGAAAAAAAAAGTGATTAGCTAATTTATATTCGGTCACAATATTTGGTAATATATTTATCTGTCCGTGTTATTGCATATTATATCTTAGGGAAATATGCTTGTTGATTATTTACTTAACCATTTTATGCAGTAACATATTCTAGTCCTTACGAATGATTTCAGATATTTTCGAAGTACTAAGGGAACTCCTAAAATCATCATCTTCCTGCCCTTATCCCGTATTATTTGGGGTCGGCGCAACACGTTTTTTTCTTCCACTCTGCCCTGTTACTCGTCATGCTATCACTAACTTCCTTTTCTTTCATATCACTCTTCACACAATCCATCCATCTTTTCTTTGGTCTCCCTCTCCCTCTCCATCCATCCACATGTAAACTCATAACTCTTTTAGTAACATACGTTTCATCCCTCCTCTTCACATGACCATACCAAGATAAACGATTCCCTTTCAACTTTTCAGTCACTGGCGCCACTTTCAAACTTCCCCTAATATATTCATTTCTCACTTAGGAAAGTGAAAGGGAAATCCTAAAATAATCAAGAATTGTTGTATGATAAAAAATCAAAGATAATTTCTTAAAGTAAGTACTTATCTCTTGACTGCATCACCAGTGTGTCTGTGTGTGTGTAGATACCAATACCGATGCACTAACGTGTGCATTCATGTCCATATTATTTGCCTAGAATTAGGATAACACACACCCACCACCCTTTTTTCTTATCTTTTATTTTATGTGTGTATTTATATTTTAGTGTTCTCAACTACATATGTATTTACCGTACATATATAGTTGAGAAACACTAAAGTGCATTTAAGTAAAATGGCAGTGCTTACATTATGATTTTAATTTATTTAATTGGCGAGATTTATGATTTTAATTTATTTAATCGCGATTTAACCCGTATACCTTATACGGGTGTGTATTATTTCAGTTGCTTGTTGTTGGTATCTTAATAAATGAAATATACAAAGTTGTTATGTTCTCAATAATATTCTATTAGCTATCCGTTGCATTACTGACAAAATTCGTTTTGGGGTTTACACGAAGTACCCACCTAACTAGGCTGAGACACAGACGTAGCGCGCCGACTTTAATACTAGGTAGGTATTTTGAAGTCAGATCTGTCCAAACGACTAATTCTGATTCTGATTTTAAACTATTCAAATTTTGCAATTTAAACGGATAAAATAGATAGGTAATGATCACTTTACCTAAATTCTTACTATATAATTTAAATAAAAGGTCTATAGAACATGTAACTATATGTAGAAAAATGCTTACCCTTTTACATCCAAATTCGAAAGTTAATGTACAATCATAATTTAAGCACTGAAATTTTACTTAAATGCAATTGCATTTAAGTAAAATTTCACACTACCTAGGTTATACCTAAGTAAGTAGGTAGTGTTTTTATAAGAAATTAGTTAAGTAGATACCTACTTACTTTATGTAGGCAAATAATATGGAGTCAATACACTACGCTGGTGGCGCATCGGTGTTGGTGTCTACGGATGCACGTGTTAGAATTTTAGAGGAGGATTATTTATATAGATATATTTATTATGTTATATTGATTTTATATTTTTATATACCTACATATCATGCCAAGTTATCAAGATGGATAACGGTTATTTACTGTGTATCAAAGTTCCTATGATTGGTGTGTAAGGTAAGGGTTTTATGAAGAAAAGCACAGAAAGACAAGAACAAATATTTATTTCAAATAGGTTTGTCAATTATTCGAATAACTAGTTGCTTGTTCCAAAACTAGGTCGTCATGGGAAAGATCAAGCAAGAAAACCCACGGTAACATCAATTATAGTATTTTATAGTCACATTTTACAACATCATTAATTATGGTTTATCACAATAAAATATATAAGAAATTCTATGTCTTGGGTCATTTCATTATAGTAAGCTGATTAAACATTCTCAAATACCGTATAACATAATTAGAAACAAAATCCATAGCAAGAAACATACACAGAATCAATACAACCAATAACAATAATCAAGATATAATATTAATTAACTTACGTGAGCTTTGCCGGATCACAACTGTTTTTAGGCAAGGGTCCGAAGCCCTTTTATAGTAAACTGTCGACGGGTGGATGGACATCTTTTTTTTAAACGTCAAATAATAATATCCCGCCATTTTCCACCAATCACTTTTTACCATAATTTAACTTATTTAATAGGTCTCTAATTACAATTGATAAATAGTTAAACAGTTTTAAAACAGTAAAAGATCATTTAAGCGATTTTATAACACTTGATTTGTATTTCTTAGTTCTTATTTCAAAGAATATGATACAGACTGACAGTTTAGTATTAATCGACTCAAACAACTTATTACAACAAAATATTAATTTGAAATAAGAGATATAGCTTTATGATCATTAATAATTACGAAATAATTTATAGGATTATCATCAATACATTTAAGTTTCGAGTTTTATATTTGTATACATAACAATATTACTGATTAATCTTGGTAGGTACTTTTACATTTGATTTGAACTACATAAATGTTACCAATTTATACAATACTAGCTTCTGCCAGCGGCTTCGCCCGCGTGAAAATAGGTTTCTCCTAACAAACTTTGGTAGATATTTATAAGATCTATAATTAATTAGAACATTTTATGGTTCTATTTTTTATAGTTTAGGCAGCGTACGCAAAATAAGTAACTTTTCTGGTTGACTTTTTACACCTTGTGTCCGAAAAACTCAAATATCTTACGGAACCCTATTTTTTTCCAAAATAAACTATGGCCTATGTTACTCGTGGATAATGTAGCTTTCGAATGGTTAAAGAATTTTTAAAATCGGTCCAGTAGTTTTTGAGCCTATTCATTACAAACAAACAAAGTTTTCCTCTTTATAATATTAGTGTAGACAACAAACAATATTCGTGAAATATTAAAATTCGTGATTTAACTACGTTATATATAATGTCATTCGTCATACATATAACACACGCATCACGCTAGTGATGTAGTCATTTATCAAGAATTCATCAAAATTTTCATATTAATTCATAAAAATTTAGGATAAAAAGTCAGACTGGCGCGCCGAGAGTTCTATGTAAACTTATCTATGTTAATAGTTTTCGTTCAATTTTCGAATCGAGTCTTGTAGCTTTTATTAAGTCCCAGAAAAAGTATTTTTTGGTGAAGTAACTACAAATTTACAGTTTCCAGACTTTGACTTATACCGACTTGTGTCACGAGACCTTACTTCAAGCCAAATTTCAGGATTCTAGGACAACGGAACATACCCTAGAAGGTTTTGATTTCCTAATGAGTGTTGAAATATGCGTCTAAATGAAGCATTATCTTTAAATTGCGTTGACTTAGAAGTTTAATTTTTCCACTGCTGTTGTGGAGTAGAAGACCTGAGTATTTGATATTAATTTCAGCTTCATATTTCTACGCGTTCTTGAGAAAAAGGGTCTTGACAGGCGGATAGCAAAATAATCTTATCGGGGTTCCGTTTTTGCCAACTATGTTATATACGGAACCCTAAAAAATTACTATTTCAAAAATAACTGAAATCGATCCGCTGAATAGTAGCCGATTACGAACATATTACTTTCAGTTTACAAGATGTTGTATAACCTACCTATAATATTCATATCCCATTACAAAATAAAACACACGCAACAGGAATCCTTTAAAATAGTAGAATATACCTAAACAATACATTAGCATTGTACCACAAACTTATTGGGATACAAGCATTCAAGGGTGAGGCCGTCCCTCCCGCGCCCCGCCGCCGAAGCTCTGCCCCCGGACCGTATAAAAACGTGACGACACCCTGCCACCATTACTTGCCCTGGCTGGAGGCTTTGATTCTTTAATCGACGCCGCCACAGGCAAGACCGGTTAAGCAGCCGACAACCTCCTAGGTTGACCTGCGAGAGGCCACTCACAAAAAAAAAAGCCACCATTACTCATCGCTTACAAGTTGAACGACACGCTTCCATCATCTAAAATGACTCTGTGGAAACCGTATACCGAACGTCGTGGGTCTGGATTTATCCAACCCTAGGGTCCAAGAAGCACAATTATCACCACGGGTACCTGTGTTTTCTGAGTACCAACCTCCACGGGTGCCTGACTATACCGAGTGCTACGCGCCGCAGCAGCCAGCTTTTCCACTTTATGGATACTACGGTACACTGGATAACATATCACTCGGAGGAACTTCATCCGGATACGATTCGATTGCTCCGACGACGCCGGAATCACTGTTCGAAGCCACAAACATGTCTGACGATCCAGAATACAAAGTGTTCGAGCAGAAAGCCCTCCGGGTGATGGCGGAAAAGAACGGCGGTGCGTTGGTGGGCAACCACCCGCGCATGCGCCGCTCGGTCTGCGCCAGCGCCGCCGCGCTGCTGCAACAAGCTGAGCCGGGATCGGCGGAAGATGCCTCACCCTGAAAGTAAGCTATCTGCAGAAAAAAGTGGCGGCGCTAGAAGCTGAGGTAAAGGACAAAGTTTGCGACAACTGCAACAGACCATGTACGTGCTAAAATAAATAGGCACTAGGATAAGTTTATATTCGTAAATAATATTTAGTAAAGTTTAAGTATTATACCTTTGTAGTAATTTTGTGCAATAATTTCGATTAGTTTATGTATACATAGAATTTGTAAATATAAGAATAGGTAACGCTATGAGTAACTAGTTGCAAATTGTGCAATTAAAAGACTGTCCTAATTTAGCACGTAATAAGAATAAAAATATTTTTTATAACCTACACATTTCTTTCATTTTTGAATACTCAAACTTTTCAAAAATCCCTTAACAAAATTCAATGTAGCCTATATATTATTTTCTGCCACATATGCAATACAACATATTAAATAATACAACAATAATAAGTGATACAAGAGGCGTGGCTTGCGCGCGCGCCACTCTGCGAGCGCGGGTAGTTTGACCAATAGGAACAAAGTATTTGAATATAGCGTGACTCTTCTTTTTTTACCTGACAATTGTACAGTTTTACATACACACAATTTAAAGAAGACTGTTGTATTTTTACTTTGCGTTTAGAAGTTAGGGTTTGTTTGTAAATCATCTTAGCTAGCATCGGTTAGCTATCAGAGGACTTAAGTTTTGAATCCCACTAACTATTATGAATTTCAAACGGAGTAATAGAGCTAATTTACTTTCCGACATCGACACTGTCGTCGTCATCTATACCAATATTATATAGAGGAAAGATTTGTTTTTTTGTATGTTTATATGTTACGATTTAACTCAAAACCTACTGGACTGATTTTCAAAATTCTTTCATCAGTAAAAAGCTACTTTATCACTGAGTAACATAGTCCAGAGCAGTGGTGGCCGAGTGGTAACAGCCCCGACTTACGAGTTGTAGGTCGCGGGCCAGCAAAGTAATGCGCCTGGCAGTGACGCAGCCAGGCGCATTACTTTGTGTAATTTATTTCATCACCACTGCTCTCAAAAAGGTAAGGTCACCTTGGTTGGGACGTTAGTTTTACAACTGTCTGGTCACCCCTTAAATAAAGGGTTTCAATATTTGTTTTTTAAAATTATCCCTATGAAACGATTTAGGCGGTGTTGAAGGTTGTATGAGAGAACCTTATTCCTTGGGTAGTTAAACTTGAAACTTGGCACAAATTCTAATCAAAATGATTAATAAAAATGGTCATCAGGTATTAGTTTTTCGAAACAACCCTCAAAAAAAAAATTAAGAGACATTCAAGTTTCTAAGAAGATATTCTCGAGTACGTCGCTGGTAAAATGCTAGTTGCAAATAGTAACTGACATCAATGTAAAAAAACACTGTGTTCTGTCTAGTGTCTATGGTGCAACACACATATGTCCGGTTCACACATAACCCGACAGATTGCTGAATTTTTATTTTGCGTCTATTCGGTGAAAATAAACATGTTTACTTTGTAAAAAGTGCAAAACAACTTTAATTATTTCGGAAGTCGGTGTTTCTATGATAGTTTTTCTCTTCGTTTATTAACACCGACTTCCGAAATTAAAGTTATATTGCACTTTAGTGTCTTTTGTTCACATTGAAGTCGGCTGTATTTTTATTTTTTTATTTTATCTACCTAAGTTTTTTGTTGAGACATACTTAAAGTTCAGTTCGTTGTCAATTACAGTTCGATGGTACCTTACAGCCAGAGTACATGTCATGACAATTCTTGGATTAGATACATTGATTTATTACAGAGTTCCAGTGCCTACCTTCTGTCTTTATCATCAGATCAATTCGAAGTTCCTTCTCCCCTTATTCCTTCAGTCCATCATCGACTACACGTATAAACAAAGCAATTGTACTTGTTACAATATTTCTGGAATGATCCTATGAAGAGTTCTGTTCCAGGTTACTTCTAGGTAAGCGCGTTCCATCGTCGACCGCATCGTCGCTTTCCATCAGGTGAGATGGCGGTCAAGCGCGAACCTATCCAGCAGAAAAAAAAAATATACTTTCAAAATTTATAATCAGATCATGAATTCTATAGGATCAAATTTCTATAGGACCAATTCGAGGGTAGCTATTATCTTTCAATAATAAAAAAATTCAAAATCGGTACACAACTGATCTCCTGCTTTTTGAAGTCAGTTAAAAATAAAAATCTATCCTCTGTATAATAATAGTTGGAATGTAAAAAGGGCGACAAATATAAAGCATAAGGGAAAAAAAAATGTGTGTGTGTGTGAAATTTGAGGGCAAAAATTGTAATAATAGGTAGATAATTCGGGCGCCAGGCACATCAACCAAAAATTCGGATACACTACAATTCGGAGAGATTGGGCCTGTAATCTGCTAGCCGGTGGCAATATAGGAAAAGGAAATTCAAACCATAAATCTAGCTTCAGTCTTTCATTTTTCCAGCCCGCAGTTCATGACCAGGTTCAGAAACTAATGAGATACTTATTTATAAAGTGACATTGTGGTATTAGATAAGTATTGTTGCATCTTTGATGATAAGTTAATAAGAAAATAATAAATTAATCTTCATTGAGTCTCCAGGCGGGGAACTTCCAAAAGATTTCAAAATGGAAGTGAATATTGAAAAAAAAAAAAAAGCCAGACGGCTGAAACAACCATTTAAAATCGTTAGAATACACGAGTTTGAATTTAACACGTGGTCGCGTGGTATGTTATCAAAACTCACCGTTTTTCCTTGAAAAATGTCAAGTGCGCCACACAACTTCAAAATAAACACGTGGGCGAAAATCACTTCATCTGCAAAGAAACAACTCGTAAGATTCAGGATCGAAAAAACGAAGCCAACTCGTCATGTAGAAATCCAAAATCGATTCTTACCAGAAAATATATTGCAATCCTCTAACGATACAGAGGTTGGATTGCTTCCAATCCTTTTAGGCCATTTTAGGGCACAAATTTCGGCGATGCAAGCCGTTTTTATAAAGTTTAGCAGGAGCAAAAAAAATTGCTGCTTGCTACTATAATGCCAGGTCAGAAAGTGAAAAAATACAAATCTGACAGTTGACTTTTTTTGAACTATTTCTTTACTTGGGACAAGAGTCCTTTCGGAAATTGCCTAAAAGCGATATATGTGACGAGACGATTTCGACTCGTTACATAGTATAAACCTACTCAAAGAAAGTGTAGAAACAATATGCAACGATTGGTAATATCTACATTTTCTAGTAATTTCTTATCCACAAAAGATTTGTAATATTACTGATTCTGTGAAAAAGCTTAGTAACGGTAAAGTAAGAAAATACAAACAACAGCATTTGTTATGCGGGCCGTCATAAGTTCTAAACAAATGGTCTGAACCATATTTATGCACTAATCTTTAAAACCACTAAAACAAAGAATGGAATTAAGGTGCCGCCACACTCCTTATCACCAAAAGGGACGTTTTTCAAGGATTCAGAAAATGGCTCTCTTTTATACGTTTCATTTATTTATAACAGGTACGTACTCTCTGCACTTACAGTCGAAACCAACACGTGCAGAGTCATTATTATTTTTGAGATAAGGAGTAACGTAATGCACCCGTATATTGTAAACGAGTGTTGATGGTCGGGTGGTGTGGTGTACCCCTCGCTGGTCAGGTATCCTGCCTGGCGCGGCGGCAGCCTTTGTAGTATGGGGTCATTATCTTTTACCTAAATGTTAGTGTTATTGCATAGGTCGATATTACGTCACTTTGGGAGTACGTATTTTTTATTGTGTGTAGGAATTTTGACGTTACCTAATTTTATCCATACCTAGTAATTTTTAAGCGCCATGCATGATTTATTTTCAAAATACGTAGGTAATATTACAACTTTCTTAATGATAATTTCATTATATTATATTATATTTTTGATATAAATCCTCGAGCAAAAGCTATCGAAAATGTTTTTTTTTTTGCAAGTATCTTGTTCTGCGATAACTTCATCAAATGTTTACCGATTTTGATGATTATGCCAATGCCAATGAAATGTGTAAAAGTAGATACTTACTTAATTATGAGATTTTTGTCATTCCTATAGGTAGGTAGCACGAATATCGAGTAGGCACTATAGCAGAGACTCACTATTAAATTTTAGCTTTGGGATACCAAACTAAAAGTTATTTCGGAAGTCGGTGTCAAAAAGAGAAGAAACAAAAGCGGCTTCCAAAATGAAAGATAAAGGTCAGCCAGACGGTTGGAAACCAACGTCCCAACCAAGGTTACCCTGCTAGTTTTCAACGCCGTTGGTTGGCGAGCGCGTTTTCCCAACCGCAGTGACTGATTTGCTAAAGTGCTGGCGCGTGATTTACATCCATGTAGCTACAACACAAATCAAACACACAAAACAAGCTTCAACTAACAACTTCAACCTTGGTTGGAACGCTAGCTTGCAACCGTCTGGTCACCCCTTAATTCTTCAATTTTTAGTTTTCTCTAAATTTGTAGGTAGTCAACGAAATGGTAGGTAGTTGTAAATCACAACTGACCAAAAACAAGAGCAAACGATCAGTTTTTTTTTTTCTAATTTGTGTAGGTAGCTACGTGGTGTGCAAAGATGGTGTCATACCGGAGCTAGCCACGTAAGCTCTCCACGCACGCCTTAATTTAGCTTGAGATTAACATCTTCTAAACAACAATAGCGAAAAATCTCATTAGGTAAGTACAAGATTGTTGACAATAAAATTTGCTTTCGTCTTATCACGAATTACTAACTTAGATAGTTATTTGCGTAGATAATAAATAAGAGGTGAAAAACAAAGTGATTAGCTAATTTATGTTAACATCATTAGTTAATATCTGTCTGTCTTATTGTAGCTAAATTATATCTTAGTGAAATAGGCTTGTCGATAATATTTATTACAAATAACATAATAAACGCACATTATGAAAGTATAGTACCTAGTAGATATGTTCAGAATCGGGTAGATGCTGATTGATTTAAGCTATTTTTGAAAAAGGTAAATCCTAAAATAATCAAGAATTATTTTATGCACTAACATGTAGGTATACCTAGTGCATTGATGCCCATATTATTTGCCTAGAATTAGGAAATAGGTACACAACTAGGTATCCTAATTTTCACACACCCTTCATTCTTTTTTTTCTTATCTTTTATTTTAGGTATGTAGATGGGTCCAGTACAACAATGTTTTCCGGTTGCTGATGGAACTGCCTCATTATTGCAGCGCGTCAGTGGATGACTTCCATGCCATGATCCGTAAGCGGGCAGCATCGCTGATGCGCAGGCGAGGGACAGTTCCAACAGCTACCTGAGGGTAATTGCTTGTAAATCGGATAGTTTTATATGGAGGAAGTGGATACAAATGCATCTAAAAAAATAATGTACTTATTCCAATATGTATTAGAGTACGCTTGTAGGTACTAACATTTATCCTTAAGTTTTTTTTTTTGTATTTTTACTAACACCATATGGACATTATTTAATAAAGATATTGAATTGAAAAAAATGAATTGTAGATACTTACATATATAGTTAAATAAATACTAACATTACTAATTTCTTATAAAAACAATACCTTAGTGCTTTTTAGTGCTTAAATTATGATTGTAACTTATTTATCTAATTGGCGAGCAGGTACCTACGGGTGTGTATTATTTCAGTTCCTAGTTATAGATATATTAATACCTACATATAATAATTATCAAAGTGGTTATGTTCTCCACGCGTTCCCGAGATAAAGGGTCTTGACAGACCGGCAGACAGACGGACGAACAACAAAGTGATTCTATAAGGGTTCCGTTTTTTCCTTTCGAGGTATGGAACCCTAAAAATGCATACCCTTATACGCCCCAATTCGAAAATTAATATACAATCATAATTTAAGCTCTGATGTTTTATTTAAATGCTCTTGGGTAGTGTTTTTATAAGAAATTAGTTAAGTATCTACTTTATGAAGGCAAATAATATGGGCATTAATACACTACGCTGGTCAAAATGTATGAAGAGTTGATCAAAATAGGTACCTAATCATCATCATCATTTCAGCCGAAAGACGTCCACTGTTGGACATAGACCTCCCCCAAGCGTCGCCACAACGACCGATCCTGTGCATCTCGCATCCACCGCATTCCCGTGACTCTCACCAGGTCGTCGGTCCACATTGTGGGAGGCCTTCCAACGCCGGTGCGCGGTGTCCACTCTAGAACCGTTCGGCCCCATCGACCATCCGTAAAATAGGTAATAATTATTTTTGATTAATTTAGGATAAAATTCAGACTCGCGCGCTGAGAGTTCTGTGTAAACTCATTTAAGTTAATATTTGTCGTTCAATTTCCGAATCGAGTCTTGTTGATTTTTTTTAAATCCCAAAAAAAAAAGTTTTTGGTGATTTAACTACAAATTTACAGTTCTTAGTACTTTTTTATAAGTTGTGTTATGAGACCTTGCTTGATGCCTTCAGTATTCTAGGACAACTATACATACTCTATAAGGTTTTGATTAGAGTGTTAAAATATGTGTCTAGATCATCATGTGTGTCATTATCTTTAGGTAAATTGCGTTGACTTAGATTATTTTTTTATATTTTTCTTTCAATATCCGAATCGAAGCTTTTATTAATTCCAAAAAACGTATTTTTGTAGTGATGAAACTACAAATTTACGGTTTCTAAACTTTTTCTTATACCTACTTGTGCTATGAGACCTTGCTTCATGCCGAATTTCAAGATTCTAGGTCAACGGTACTTACCTCATAGGTTTTTATTCATTCACATTTTTTTTATTTATTTAAAAGCGAGTGTTAAAATATGCGTCTAAATGGAGGATTGTCTTTAAATGGCGTTGACTTAGAAGTTTGATTTTTCCACTGCTGTTTGGGGTAGCAGACCTGAGTATTTGATATTAATTTCAGCTTCATACTTCTACGCGTTCTTGAGAAAAAGGGTCTTGACAGGCGGATAGCAAAATAATCTTATCAGGGTTCCGTTTTTGCCAACTTATGTACGGAAGCCTAAAAATATCTATTTCAAAAACAACTGAAATCGATCCGCTGAATAGTAGCCGATTATGAAAAAAAAAAAAAAACATTACTATCAGGATTTGTGTTTACTGGATGTTCCATTTTGTATAAATAAACATTAGCTGGCCTATGATATTCATATCTCATTACAAAATGAAACACACGCAACAGTAATTCTGCAAAGTAGTACGAACATATCAATACAATACCTTAGCATTGTACCACAAATTTATTTGGGATATCCATTCACCCCATTGTTTTGTCTCTGCAGCATCGCCAGGAGTGTGGCCGCCCGTCCCGCGCCTGATCACCGAGCTCCCTCACCACCTGGCCGCATAACAACGCAACGCGGCGACACCCTGCCATCATCACTCATCGCTCACATGTTGAACGAAGAACACACTATCATCATCTACCATGGCTCCGTGGAAACCGTATGCTGACGACGTGGCTCTGGATTTATCCAAGCCACGTCGTCCAGGAAGCATAATTACCACCACGGGTACCTGTGTATTAGTACCAACCACCACGGGTGCCTGAGTATCGCGACTATCCCGAGTACCTACTACGCGCCGCAGCAGCTAGTGCCACCAGCTTTTCCACTTTATAGGATACTGCGGCGCACCACTGGTTTAAATATCACCCGGAGGAAGCTCATCGGGATAAGATTCTGTTGCTCCTATGCCGATATCACAGATCGAAGCGACATACATTATCTGACCATCTGGACTTCGAAGCATTTGAGCAGAACCCCCTCCGGGTGATGGCGGCGAAAAACGGCGGTGCGTTGGTGGGCAACCTCCCGCGTATGCGCCGCTCGGTTTGCGCCAGCGCCGCCGTGAACCGGCTCTAGCGTGAGCGCAATAATCAGGCCGCCAAGCTGAGCCGGGACAGGCGGGAGCTGCGAGAAATTGATCTCGCTCTGAAAGCAACCTTAACAAAAGACTGTTTAGGATAAGTTTGTAAACAAAGTTATTTAAATTTAAATGATGAAATTATTATTGGTATTTTGTGAAATTGCTAATAACTTACTAAATGTAGGTAAGCACCATAGAAATTTAAAAAAACACAAGAGAAGTGGCAAGGAGGCGTGTGCATGTCCGCGCGACTTGCGCAAAATGCACACGATCGGGCAAACGGCCGTCAGTTATGAACTTGTGAAATACGCGATACGTGATCGTAAACAAATTTAAAATGCCGTGTTGTTCAGTGGTTTTATGCAAGAACCGAAGCGATAACAGAAGCCTGGGTCATCATGGAATCTCTTACCATATGGAAGTACAAGTTTAATACTATATTTATCTTTAAAATCAGTAAAAACAACTAATCTTATAATATCCCTTCCTGCTACTACGTTATTTTTATTTTCAAATATCAAGGCGACTGTATTACTCTTACAGTACATACATTGCTCTTTAACTACTACTTAATTTTAACGCTCAGTAACGGAACAAGCAATGTAAAAATAACATAACGATACTTTATCAGTGCGGTGTATTTCATAATAAAGCCGCTGTTAGTTGCGGCGAGTTAATGATGTGCCTGTATGATCTACTAATATAGACTATCGACCATAATATCGATTGGTTGGATATCCGAAGTAAAATAATGTAAATATTTTTATTTATTTTGATTATTTTACAGAGTTGTAAAGAAATAGCATAATTCAGAATTTAATAACGACTTTTGCTTAAAATAAGGCAACATGTTCTAGCTCTTTATTTGTTCTCTTTATTTAACAAGATAGAATTTTTTTTTCAAAACTTTATTTTGTTAGAAAAAAAATAGTACAGTATTTTTTTTTCTAACAAAAGCCTTACATGATGAGGTTTAGCAGTACGTTAGGTAAAATGATAACTACAATGTTATTTTATGTTTTCAGTTTCCCGAAAGACGCAATTTTAATAAAGCAATGGATTGATGGAAGGCCACCTAATGGGTTCCCTAAAAAAATATAGTATTATATGCTCATTCCACTTTCAACCAGAAATGCTTTAGCTTCTAAAAAAAAAACGCAGTCTTTTGGAATGGGCAATCCTTAAATTAAAACTAGACCTGAGTTAAAGTTTTTTTAGTAACTGAAAGATTTTTCATGCAATAATTCATAATACAAGTTATTAAACTTTTCAGGATTTTAGAGGACCAGGACATGTACTTGGCCGATTTTTAGTATTTGATATTGATGTTCTGAAATGACGTATATAATGGCCTTATACGGGTAAATGGTTAGTTTTTGGGTTTTATGAAAACAAATTAATAAATAATTAATTATTATTATTATTAAATTATTATTATTATTATTAACATTTTATGATTTTGTTTTTGGGACCCAAAAGAAATAGCACAACAAAAAAAAAATGGAAAAATCGATAACTTTTCTATTTAGTCAATCACTAGCGTAAATGTAAAATAAATTGCTTTTGCATAGCACATCGACATTTAATGTGTGCGTAAGTTGTACGGTGCATGGAAAATACACGCTGTTTTTAGGGAGGTAAGGTTTATAATTGACTGTGTAGTATGGACTGATTTATGATTTGCGGATGTGTGCGCGACTGCGTAAATATTACTGCAAATGTAGTAGTTTCGGGGGTGGTAGGGAAACTGGAGACATCGTGTTCCGGTACAATTTTTACTACTTAACATATCTCCTCCTTTCTTATATCTATGGTAAGCACGCTTTAATTAAGATGTAAAATCTAAACATTTGTACGGCTGTAATGCCAAATATAGTGAAACCCCATAGATCTTAAGAACTTGTTATGTACCTATATTCTTACAAATAAATATATCATTCATTCAAATAAAATAAAGTTAGATTCTAAATATTTTTTTTCTCGGGCTAACTCTGTAGTGTTATTCTCCGGCCAATTATAGAAGTTCGAAAAACCCTTTTTATACTTATTTGATAAAGTTTTTTTCAGTGATGCAAAAATGTAATACCTACCGACATAGCACGAAGAATCGCCAAACTAAAGTGGCAATGGGTAGGGCACATTGCTCGCAGAACAGATGGCCGTTGGGGCCGAAATGTTCTGGAGTGGCGACCGCGTACCAGAAGATGCAGTGTTGAAAGGCCTCCTGCAAGGTGGACCGATGACCTGTTAAAAGTCGCGGGAATCCGATGGGTACAAGAAGCACAGGACCGTTCATTATAGTGACACTTGGGGGAGGCCTATGTCCAACAATGGACGTCTTTCAGCTGAAATGATGATGATGAAAAATGTAATCGATAGGAATTTATTCGCTGCTTCCTTGAATTTATTGTTATATTTTGGTAGTATCATAGTGTTGCATTCCGATTAACTAAGTATTTTAAACTGCACGCATTTCACGTGTCGATCAACTTTATTGTTCACCAAAAGTCGTTCTTCTTCGGTAAGGTTTTATGTGAGCCCGCAAAACTGCTATCGATCTTGAAATACTAAAATGGGAGTAGTTTTTTAACATATCTGCGTAAAGTGTTTGTTGAATCTTTATTGAATTTGGTTGGAACTAAGTAATTTAAATTAGTTAATCTTATTGTCATCATATTTAATGCAATAGATAATGCTTCGTGTTTTTCTTTGAAACGGAGAGAGCAATTCTCTCAGTTTCAAAGAAAAACACGATTAAATAACTATAACATTTATTATCATTATATTATGTATTATTCTTTTGACAAAAATTTGATTTTTTATATTTAATGTATTTGTATTTAACCTATCGACTCTGTCTGAATTAATAATAAAACATACTGAAGCTAGCATTTTACAGATTTGGTCCCATGCGTAAAAATTAAGAGATAGAATATAATATAACAAGAGAATACATTCTTCCAAAATATATCTGTTTTTGGCACCACCATACTTAAGCCCCAAAATAAATTCAAAATTAAAGAACAAAAACAAAATTAAGATATTTTTAATTCACATAGGCCTACATGAGCACTTACAAAACGTCAGAAGCTAGTGCACGGTTCCAAATTATCCGTTTCTTGAAACTCCATGGTTACTCTTTAAAAAAAATGGTTGATGTTACAATATTTCCATATTACAGTATTAATAGATCTTATGTAAGAACAGTGTAACCCAGTCAATATTATACCTATAAGCACAATAATAGGAAGTAATCAAAGTATTTGTGGAGTTTACAGTGTTCTCACATTCACATTATAAAAAAGAGGATTAACAAAAAAAAAAAAACAAGAAATTAATAATAATTACAACTATCAGTAAATGAGATGTTAGCAAAATAAATTATTTACGAATTTAAGGTATTTGAGGTCCAAATAATTTAAAAAATATTGCAAAAGAAATGTGTTAGAAAAAAAAGGCCCCCCGTCGATTAAACGACAGTCGTTTGCCAAAATAGACGGACATTCGTGATTTGCAAGTCAAGTAGACAACATGGCCCTGTGGACGCCGTACGCGCAGGAAGTAGCCCTGGACCTGAGTAAACGAGCGGTGAATGTGGAGAGAGTGTCTCCGCTTCCCGCGTCTACTGTTACTGAAACTTCACCAGCGTTGGAACCGTTTCCATTATACTACACGGGGTCTCAATATTACGCCACGTATTCGTACCAGCCAACCTCGCACACAGTGCCATCATCAACGAGTATATCTCCTGAGTCGCTCGGGAGCTGGTCGCACAGGAAACAGACCGCGCCCTCGCCACAGGATTCACCAGAGTTTTACGACTCAGAATCGTTGTTTGAGGACCAAGAGTACCTGGCCTTTGAACAAGATACCCTGAGGGCAATGGCTGAGAATAATGGCGGTACCTTACTGGATACGGAAGGCGGTGCAGACGAACCAGATCGCTGATGACTCGTACAGGAAGCAGCGAGAGCGAAACAACTACGCCGCCAAGATGAGCTGAGACAGGAGGAAGCTGATGGAAGCAAAGCTAGCTTTACAAGTGACGTATTTAAAGAAAAAGATGGCTCATCTACGAGCAAAACTGTCTGCTGGCGTCTGTGAACGCTGTCGACAGATTCGCGACCGTTGAACAATATATTCAGTTCGTGGGCCGAGTGGACTTTAAAGCATTATTAGCGATGAAATTGTGTATAATTTAAAATATCATTTTATGATATTTTAAATTATACACAATTTCATGCATAAAGTAAAAAACAGAAAGAAAATAATATTTCTGATCTGGTTTCAATGAGTGATCCTATTGCATATATCTATGAACTTTGGTTGACAAACTCCTAACTTTACAAAATGCTATAACAACCTTAGTCCCGAGAAATAACCACATAATTAAGCCGTGGATATGTTTAGGAATCTTACCAACGTAAGATTCAGAATATCCAGAACAGGAAAATACCCAAAGAAAATTAGGCTCAGATCCTAATAACTATATCTTAAAAATAACATACAGAAGATATTGTAAATTCGTAATCACTGTAACAATCTAATTAAAAAACTTCGAAGGGCGGGTGTTTCCGTTTTCATCCCACGTTTTCATCCCAGGAGTTAAAAATAATAATAATTATTCCGCTTTCAACCCGCAACAAAAATGGACTCCGTTTTCAACCCACGGCATAGTACATAACTGTTTAGTAACTTATGTAAGTAACGTTAGCAGACAAACAAACTTTGTTAGAAAAATCTTTATTCATAATTAACACAACTAAGTCTTTAGAATATTGATATCTAGAAAATCACAGATTCGTACTATTATCAATTCTACATTTAAAAAAAATCACAGATTGTAAGTATTATTCATCCTACATCTAAAAAATCACAAATGGTAATTATTATCAATTCTACGTCTAAAAAAATCACAGATTGTAAGTATTATTCATCCTACATCTAAAAAATCACAAATGGTAATTATTATCAATTCTACGTCTAAAAAAATCACAGATTGTAAGTATTATTCATCCTACATCTAAAAAATCACAAATGGTAATTATTATCAATTCTACGTCTAAAAAAATCACAGATCGTAAGTATTATTAACCCTACATCTAAAAAATCACAAACTATTATCAATAAATTCTACTTCTAAAAAAATAACAGATTGTAACTATTACCAATTACATATACATCTAAAAATCACTGATCGTAACTATTACCAATTACTTATGTATTTAAAAATCACAGACCGTAACTATTACAAATTATACATCTAAAATTCACAGATCGTAACTATTACAAATTATACATCTAAAAATCACAGATCGTAACTATTACCAAATTGTGCATATAAAATCACAGATTTAAATTATAGCTTTATGATTTACACATTATGAGTATTTTACACATCGTTTGTCTGATGCCGTAAATCGAGAACGATTGTAGTCGAGTTAAATTAACTTAGTCGAGCACAGGCGGTGCCTCTATTCATACTCCACTCATTAACAACTTTTTATTTAAAATAGATACTTAGTGTAGTTAGACTATCTCGGTAATGTTTCACGAGTCACGATGCGTTTTCACATTTACATATTCACAATCTAGACGAGAGATAGCGGCTCGGAGCTAAAGCGAATCTCTAATTAAAACATTAAAAACACAATTTGTTTCATTTTCCGTACGCAACCGTAAAAAAGTCAATATGGCGGCATTTGCATACACGAATGAGTGCATCGCGCGGCGTGCGTGCTTTTAACTGCCAACTATTTTTATCATTTTATTTAGTCGAGTCTGTGTCGATACCTGGGAAGTAGAAATACCGAACACCTTCAAAGATTTTTTACTGTTTGATTACGAAGATAGCAATAATAGAATAATTGCGTTCGCTACACATGAAGCTAGAGATCGAATGAGTAAACTTGCAATGTTTTTTGGAGACGGAACATTTAAATGTTGCATACGACCATTTATGCAGCTATATGTCATTCATGGTGACATGGGCAGCACAGACACTACAACAGGTATCACACCACTTGTTTACTGTCTTCTTTTAAACAAAAAGAAATCAACATATGTAACACTCTTCCAACTTATCAAATCGCAAATACCAACCTGGAAACCTTTAGAGTTTCTGACAGATTTTGAGCCGGCAGCCATAAACGCTTTAAAAATTGTTTCGCCAGAAACGAAGACAAGAGCTTGTTATTTTCACTTTTGTCAATCAATACACAAAAAAGCCAAAAAGCTTGATCTAACAAAAAAAAACTATTTGAAAAAACATGTGGGTTTAATACTTACGTTACCTTTAATACCTCAGGAAATGATTGATGATGCCTTCCTATATATTATGGAAGACTGTCCCACCTTAAACAATATTGTTAAATTTAATGACTATGTTGTCCAAACATATATGAATGGTGGTAAATATCCCCCAACATTGTGGTCCGCAAATAATAGAAGACACCGAACTACAAATGCACTAGAAAGCTGGCATGCAACCCTAAACCGCTATGTGGCAAAAAAGAAGACTCTCAATATGCTCCAATTCCTCACAATTATAAATAAAGATGCCAAGTTACAAAACACGCGTTTTACTGGACAAGTTTCATCATCAAGGCCACGTAACAATGATGTTTTGGAGAGAGAGAAAATAATTAATTCAGCATTAAGTGATCTTTCTTGTGGTAAAATTAGCATCGGACACTGTCTGGAGAAATTAGTACCATTTACTTTTTAATTTATTGTAAATTATTTGATCATTTTCATATGTAAATCATAAAGCTATAATTTAAATCTGTGATTTTATATGCACAATTTGGTAATAGTTACGATCTGTGATTTTTAGATGTATAATTTGTAATAGTTACGATCTGTGAATTTTAGATGTATAATTTGTAATAGTTACGGTCTGTGATTTTTAAATACATAAGTAATTGGTAATAGTTACGATCAGTGATTTTTAGATGTATATGTAATTGGTAATAGTTACAATCTGTTATTTTTTTAGAAGTAGAATTTATTGATAATAGTTTGTGATTTTTTAGATGTAGGGTTAATAATACTTACGATCTGTGATTTTTTTAGACGTAGAATTGATAATAATTACCATTTGTGATTTTTTAGATGTAGGATGAATAATACTTACAATCTGTGATTTTTTTAGACGTAGAATTGATAATAATTACCATTTGTGATTTTTTAGATGTAGGATGAATAATACTTACAATCTGTGATTTTTTTAGACGTAGAATTGATAATAATTACCATTTGTGATTTTTTAGATGTAGGATGAATAATACTTACAATCTGTGATTTTTTTTAAATGTAGAATTGATAATAGTACGAATCTGTGATTTTCTAGATATCAATATTCTAAAGACTTAGTTGTGTTAATTATGAATAAAGATTTTTCTAACAAAGTTTGTATGTCTGCTAACGTTACTTACATAAGTTACTAAACAGTTATGTACTATGCCGTGGGTTGAAAACGGAGTCCATTTTTGTTGCGGGTTGAAAGCGGAATAATTATTATTATTTTTAACTCCTGGGATGAAAACGTGGGATGAAAACGGAAACACCCCGAAGGGCGAATAAAGATACTAAAAAAACTATGGAAAGCTGTAAATAATATCACGCAACGAAAACAAAGTAATACTTAAAATATAGATCTATTAGACGTAAAGCCAAGCCTTCCCTTCCCGGACTCAGTTAATCAGAAAAAATCCTTATTTTCCTCCTTATTTTTTTCAATCTATCTATCTGACTCGGTCGGAGCAGGTCCCACAATAAACAGACCGCGCCCTCGCCACCGGATTCACAAGTTCTATGACTTAGAATCGTTGTTTGACGACCATGAGTACCAGTTTTAACGAGATATGGCGAAGAAGAATGGAAGAACCTTGCTGGGTAACAACGCGAGAATGCGGAGGGCGGTGCAGACGAGCCAGACCGCTGATGACTCATACAGGAAGCAGCGAGAGCGGAACAACTACTTCGCCAAGCAGAGCAGAGACAGAAGGAAGCTGAGGGAAGTACGGCTAGCTTTCTAATTGACGTATTTGAAGAAGAAGATGGCTCATCTACGAGCAAAACTATCTGCTGGCGTCTGGCGACTGTGGACGCTGTCAACAGAATAGATTGACGAGTGTTGATTAACAATATATACAGTGTGTGGACTTTAAAGCATTATTAGCGATGAACTTGTGCATAATTGAAAATATAAAATATCGCTTGTGCAGATAATCGTTATTAGCGATGAACTTGTGCATAATTGAAAATATAAAATATCGCATGTGTAGATAAGCATAGCACATGTAAGCATTATCATTAATCAGCCTTATTATGTTCCCACTGCTGGGACTCAGGCCTCCTCTCTACGAGAGAGAATGAAGAGATAAGACATTTCTATTAATTTTAATGTGTCGTTGCGTACTCCAAATTACTGTGTTGTGCTCTGTAGTCACGTCACCGTGTATTTGTTTATTATGATTACTAGCTATTGCCCGCGACTTCGTCCGCGTTAAGTTCATAAAACTGTACAATCACTCTATGCTTGCAATTCATTCCGAAAGCATCGCAATAATTTATTGTACTTTAACATAAAACGGTTAAAGGTAAAAATATCCAAATTAAGAACCTCCTCCTTTTTTAGAAGTCGGTTAAACACGCAAATTACCTTCAGGAAACATGTTATATACTCGTCCAGATCCAGATGTATGACCGTCAATGAATAGAAAGAGCATGTATGGGTCGTAGCAGTGGTCATTTCTGCCTACCCCAAGGGAAAAGGCATATGTATGCATGGGAAATTATATATGTTTCTGGTTTATGTTCTGGTAAAACATCATTGCATGATTTTAACCCCTCGCCACAGTGAGCACGCCACAATCAAATCGCAGCGGTAATGCCTGTCTTTGAGAAGTGTCTACAGAGGCGTCACGGCATCCTCTCTTTGTGCAGGACGCACCGGTTGTGGGTATTTCGGAAGGTATCTGTGTCGAATTCAGCGGGAAGAAACACTCGGGTCTCACCATTCTGCGAAACGCCCGGAGAATACGATGGAGCATACGGTGAAAGTCAGTCCCGCTTGGTCGGAGCGCCGGCGCCGCCTTGTCCTTATGTCCTTATTGGTGGAGAAAATAACAACCAGTAGCCTCCTTCAGTGAAGCACTACGATCAAAGAAAGTGGCTGAAACTATGCGGGATAGTACATCCTGACTCCTCAGCGGTCGCTGCAAGGGACGCTCCGGGTGTTGAAAGCCTTGAAAGGAATTGCCTTGCATTCCCAGCTATCGCAAACACGGGATTGCGGTGGTGCTGTCCAGCCGTCTGGTCAAAGCAGTCCTGAATCGACGGCGCGTAGTATTCTACGCGCGACTCAAAAAGATTTCAGCAAATGGATAGGGCCCTCTAGGGCCGATGTCTGCTAGGGCTGCAAGATTGATCGAAAGAGTTATCTCCCATAACAATTTTCGCCTGAATAACTTTTCACTGAAGAGTTTAAGCAGTAAGACAGCTTTGGTAGAGATAAACAAAGGAGCATAATCGGGACACCGACCTTCAGCTGGATAACGTGCCTGATAGTGAAAAGCCTTAAGTGAATCCAAAAACTACCATCATCATCCGGCAGGCATTAAGTCCGCCGCTGTACATTTGTGCTTAAAGGATTAAATAAATAAATAAATAAATCATCAACTATCTTCTTCCACAACAGTACTTATGAAGAATTGGCGAGAGCATGCTTGCATTGATTGTTGCAGTTTGATCATTTTAGGCGTTAGAATTACTTGTTCATTTGCCTAGGATATTTTGGTGTGTATTTAATTGACATCCCCGTATATAAGACAAATGTTTTTTCCATAGTAGGAACTACCTTATGAAGAATCTCCAACTTATGAATGAAACTACGGCGAAACCTTGTGCGCGTGTATCCCCGTTCAATCGAACTCGCATATTGATGGCCAAACCGAGAAATTACTGACGCCGATTGCCTCTATGAGGACACGGCGGTTCACTCAAGATGGATAGACCTCCACCGCATGCTACACCGAGTCCTCAAGGTGATTCACAAAATGGTAATATCAGGGTACTTTAACCGAACCCAGAACAGAAACCGTTCGAAACACCCACAACAGTCCTGAGCTTATCCATAAAACAATGAAATTATGGTTAACAAATGTAGCAGCCGATAAGTGTTATCCCTGAGACTGGCCTCCCTTAGAGGGTTGTTCCAGTGTTGGTCACCACTCATTGCAAAGAGGTAACGTCCAGATATCGACGTAAGGCTGTAAGGAATCTGAGATACATCATACGTTGTCGAACTGTGGTCAGAAAAACACATTCGATCCCGTTTTATATGAAGCGGTGACTGCAAATAATAAAACACACCATTATTAATCCGCAAGGTGCCATCATGCCGGAGGACACAGTGGAGATGTGCCCTGCAAGGGCGGAGCACCGCCGTGTCCTCGTGAAGGCAATCGGCGTCAGTGACCTCTCGCGCCGGGCTCTGATCCAGAGCGAGGAGTAGTGGCAGGCGGTCGCCTCCTTCTGCAAAGCCGTAATGCTAGCGAAGGCGGAGGCCGCACGCGTTAGGGAACGAACGGCCTCACGCCGAGCCAAGATTCCGACCCCGACTACCAATCACGGTAGACGCGGGCTTCCGGACGTCGAGCAATGGGTAGCTACCCCGTCCTGTAGTTGACAGGTTCGAGCCCAATCCTCAACAGCGCGTAGTGATAGACACAGGTGTAGTTTTAGTCGGTAAAAGATTGACACGTCCTCCCGCTCCAACCAGAGCGGGAGAAGTCATTACATGATTTCCACCCTTAAAAAAAGAAAAAAAAGGTGCCATCATCATCATTATTATTTCAGCCGAAAGATGTCCACTGCTGGACATAGACCTCCCCAAGTGTCGCTATAATAACCGGTCCTGTGAGTCTCTCATCCATCGGATAACCGCGACCCTTACCAGGTCATCGGTCCACCTGGGGACCATCCAGCGCAAGGTACCCTGTAACCCCTTCCGAAAATGTGGCCGTGTTATTTTAAAGTGAATAATTAAGTGCTATTTACTTTTATCGTCTTTGGATGGTATCCCTTGAATAATCACGGTCAATTAGCTTGTTACTATAATGCGAAAAATATAATAAAAATAAGCTGTAGGATTGTTAAAAATGCCTCCGTCTAACACCAGTTTAACTATAACTGTAATCGTGGGCGATGGCCATTCTTCTGCCACTCAGAAAATTACGTAAAATACGCAATGCCATCTATCAAATTTAATATGAAGTTCAACCGTCATTGTCATCATTATTTCTACTTTGAGTCTTTAGATGGCGTTGCGAGTTGCGTGCGGTGTCATATTTTACTTTTCGAAAACTTTGATTTCATACCGTTTGTCTTTCATATGCTTTGTTTCATTGCGATGAAACAAAGCCTAAGTAAGATAATTATCAAGTTCCACACAATTTAAATGTATAAAAGTTATCTACATCGATTTCTAAAATTAATAATACGCACTTCACTAAAAATTTCTACAGATATATTATATATGTAGATTTATAAAAAAAAATTGTAAGCATGCAAAAATATATAAAAAAATCTTATCCACGATGACAAAATAGAACAAAAATTTCTCCTAAGAGAGCCGTACGGGATTTGAACCATCTTCACATTACATTAAAGTCTAGATGCGAAACCACTGCGCTGCGGTCTTCGATGAGTAAACTGTAAAATAGACGTTCTTATATAAACGTCATAATTGACTGGTTGGCTCCCTAACGATGATAGCGTGATGACTTTTGTTTTAGAAGTTAAATTTGCAGCTAAATGGAATAATGTAACATTATAGTACGTGATTTTATTCGTCGCTTTGATTTTATTATGTGTTTTGATTAGTTTGTACAAAATATTTAGAAGATATCGAATAGAAATGTCAATTTTATTTTGAAAAAATTGTAAAAGTTATTTTAATACAAAAAAAATAAGACAAAATAATGACAAAATTTTTAACTGTAGCTGGGAATTGAACTCGCGGCAAATGTCGTTCAATACCTACATTTTGGATTATTGCTCACCCCTCATAGCAAATAGCGTGATAGTTTATAGCCTATCAGTTGCCCTGACCTATAAGGATTGTGTATGCAAAATTTGAACAGGATCGGTTCAGTAGTTTTTGCGCCAATTAATACCATCCCAAAAGAATTTTACTGTTTTATTATATGTATAGATTTTAACCCATTTTTATGTACGGCTGACGAACACGGCGTACATGCATTGTTTGTGAATGTACGACTTTTAGTTTTAAAGAAAAAGTAAATTAATGTGACGTTGCTGCAGAAAATTCTCTGTAGCAACGCCACCTGTAATCAACATTTGTAGATACAATTTTAGCTATTTCTCTGAAGTTTTATAATGTACAAACGCTGTTTATTATGTACATAACATACATTAATTAACTTCAGAGAAATAGCTAAAATTGTATCTACTAATGTTGATTATAGGTGGCGTTGCTACAGCGAATTTTCATTTTCATTCAATTTTTCGCAAATTGTGCGTATGCTTGCTACAAATCGCTTTAACTGTAATATTCACCCCCTCTGAGACGAATTAACAAATCTTCTACCCTAGCGGATAGCGGTCAATTTCTATCACCTTGTTTAAGGTCAGTTTGTAATCAGCACAGATACGAATGCTACCATCCTTTTCTACCACTGGAACTATCGGCGTGGTCCAGTCGGAACGCTCCACCGCTGCACCGGGGTGAGAACTCCGTCGCGCACAAACATGTCCAGCGCGCACTCCACCGGCTCTCGCAGCGCGTACGCTAGCAGCCGCGCGCATGAGCACCAGCCGCGCGTCCTCTGGCACGTGTATGCTCACTGCGCCGCGCCGCCCGTGAAGCGCCCGAGACCCTCCGTGAACACGTTGCAGTATTAGGAACTGAAATAAGAAACATCATACTCATTACTTTCCTCCATTTTATGCACATCATATCTTAAATCGGGTAGCTGTATTTTTAATGCCGCTATCCAAAGTCGCTCCAAAAGTACAGATTTTTCTTTTTCGATAACAAGTAATTCTAAAAATTTACTTATTTAACTAAAGGTTTTATTATACCTAACAGTTTAACAGACTCTCCAGTATAATATCTCAATGTTAATTTACATAATTATTAAATTATTAATAAGGGTAGATCGCTAAATAGTCCATCGTAGCGCTCGCGAATAATACAAGACACTGTACTATCCGTGTTGCATTCCATAGCAATATGTTTATTATGCACATTTACTGTAATATAGGAACAATATCGGTTTATAAGTTTCTATCGACAACCGACAAACATTAACAAAAATTACCTCGTCACTGTCCACCTCTCCGTCCCTGCCAGTGGTTTTCACGTCTCCCTGATACTGTTCCACAATATTGGGACACATCCGTCGCAGGTGCCCTTGCCGGTTACACACCTGATACATGTAACTTGCGAACTTGCACGTTGGGTCATTGTGGTTAGCGCCATACATACGACACGGACGCTGCAGCCGAGCTCACTCCTCCGACCGAGCCCGCTCATCCGGCACCGACTCGTGACCCGCACGCCGCTCCCAGAAACCACGTCGTTCGCGCTCATGACGCGCGCCGTACTCTGTACCGGTCGTTGTGTACCGTCTCGTCGTCATCGCTTGACACTTCACCGTCTTTGTGTCCGTTCCCGTTGACGATTCTTCCACTATAACAGCGTCCTTCTCTACAAATTCTATGCTGGTGGCCAATTTAGACTCTGCGAATAACCTTTACCTAATATTTTCGCTCACTTTTCCACGTTCCAGTTGGTCCCTCAAACTTTCCTCGAGCCAACTTCCGAATTCACAGATCTTCGACATTTTTTAAGCGCCGCCACGTACTCAGATATGGTTTCACTTTCTTTCTGTTTCTTATGTCGGAATTTATACCTTTCAGCGAGTTCACTAGGTTGTAAATAATTTCCGATAACTGCTCAAATGTCTTCGTTGTTGGTTTATTCGGTGTACACAAATTGACCAGTAACTCGTAGCTCTCAGCTCCCATAACGCTAATTAGGGTTGGTATTTTATGTGTAAATCCTCCCGTATGTCGTTCACAACGAAGTACTGTTCTAATCGTTCAACGTACAGTTTTCAGCCGTCTTTATGAACATTTAAATCGGCTATTTTTTCGATCGTCATCGTCACACTTCATTTCACACGCGCAAAGTTCAATTCTCATCGCCAGCGCGCCACTGAAAAATATGAGAGAGTAGGTGACTTGTCAGCTAGAAGCAGAATAAAACACGTAATGTCTCGATAGCACAGCGTATATTCGCAGACTGGCGCGGAGGTGGTTACAATAAAAAGTTATAACATACTACCCACTTATTTTAATTATTAACATACATCACAGATACTTTTAAATTTAAAATTAGTGACATTAGTCATCTAGTATTTTATTTTTATTTACTCGCAAAGTTTTGGACCTGTCTATTTTACAGATGTGTTGTTTGCAATTTAGTCTTATGTGACTCATTCACAATTCTAGCGAATTTACAAAATTGTAGCAGTTGTTGTGCAGAGCAACTATAATAGTTGGAAACTAGAGAGGTACTAGTTCAACGCATTGAAACGGCTTTCAATACAATTTACGAAGAAATACGACTTCGTACAATAACTGTCGAAATACACAGAAGAAGAAGAAGAAACAGATGTTGGGCCTCCATTTACAACAGAGGGCAACAATTTTTGCAGGATTTGTAAAAATTATGGAATAAATTTAAAAATGGATTTACATTTTTTTTTATTTCTAGTATAACTCACAAAAAGAGAGATATGAGATAGATTTTACAACAATAAAACAGAAATATATAATACCCAATAATGATTATTATATAGGAGATTACTCGCAAACTGATTATTATATAAAGACTACTTACGTTTACACCGGTCTCTCTCGTACCTTAATTATGCACAGCAATTATTTGAGCTCTTTTTACTAAATCTATATTACAACGCATACTCATTTTGGTGAAATAAGTAGACAATACACCTGATTAAAAATAAAACTGAACGAATGGCGCTGGAACAAGATAATCGAAATTAACTTGGCGAACAATCAATTGAGCTTAGTCATGAATAACTCTTTGGTCTAAGTATTATTTATACTACCTACTAGTTATTATTTATAAGTCTATATTTAACCTTCTCAAGATTGAAAACTAACACATAGATAATCAAATATTTATAATTTGATATTTAATTTTAATATCTTCATCTCTTTAATTCATTAAAAGAAACTATAAATTATTTCAATGTTTAGAAACAAAAAGAAACTACAAAAATAGGCGTTAATTAAGCATTAATCATTTGAAGCACAGCGACGCCATCTATTAACAGTATAATGTAGTGTTGTGGATAGCAATATTTCAATCTGGTTTTACGCTAGATGGCGTCATGTCTCGCTTCACATGATTTTATTTCTGTACTATTTAGGTACTTTTGCATGGGACTTAATAATAGTTCAGAATAATTATACAATTTGGGAGTTTATATCGGTTCACTTTTAAGTGAGGTTCAGTGTAATATAAAATTGGTATAGTTTTGTATTTTAAGTATCTGTTTTTAATCCAAGCTAAATCCAAGCCATGCTGATGTGTTTCCCAAACAAATCAACTATAAGTAATCTGCTTATTCCAGTTTTAAGGGAATTGGATTTTTAACCCCTTCTTTTGATATTCATTTACTACTATCGGACGTCACACCTATCAGTATATTTAACTAGGTGCTAACCTAATCAAAAATTAAGAAAAATAGGAAAAATGAATAAATTCAATGTTTTCAGTTTTAGGAACTGTCCACTGAACTTCCTCGAAATCACTGATGATTTCAATACCTTAATAGTTTTCGTTTTTGCGTTTAAGGTATTTTGAGCGCCATGACTGAAGTCGGATTCTCAAGACATTTTTTTGTTTTTCTTTTTTTACTAAGTAGTGGCCTCGCGCAGACTTAAAAATTTAAAGCCTTTTTCATTTTTGAGGCATTTTTGGCTGAGACACGCTTACTTATTTAAATAATATTAGTGCAAGTCAACATTCTCGGAAGTATCCTCGGAACGCAACATGCAAATTGTATAATCTGCATTGTGCGACGTCTGCAAGGGACCAACCCTTTTATGCCACACGAAAGACAATGTTATCTTTTGCGAGTTTGTAAAATAGAACTTTGTTTGAGACAATACATGATACCGTTATTCACGCTGCATTAATGGTGACCGGGAGTTCTGCCTGGCGGAGTAATTTCTATGCCAGTTCTTTTTTTTGCAAAATTGTTATGTTTTTCTGGGATTTTGATAAATAAGTAGTTGAAATTATGGCCCACCATGATGCTATGCAAACAAAAACTTTACCGAGCTTATCGTCCCGTTAGCCCTTAAATATTATATGGGTCGTATTTAAATGAGTAACTGTAAATTAAGCTTGTAAGTGACCAAAATAATTTAAAATATGCAAGAATTAAAATAAATCCTTTTTACTCTTGCTTGATAAGGCTCTTTTCAGTGATGTAAAAATTTAATCGATATTTTTATTCATAGCTTCCCTAAATTTATTGTTATATCTTGGTAATATCATAGTGTTGCATTACGATTAACTAAGTATTCTAAACTGCATGCATTTCATGTGTCGTTCAAGTTTATTGTTTTCAACTTTATTTCTGTATACCAAAATTGTAACCAAAGTCGTTCTTCTTCGGTTAGGCTTTACATGAACCAAAAAACTGTTACCAACAGCTTTGAACATATCTGCGTAAAGTGTTTGTCGTATCTTTATTAAATTTGTACTAATTAATTTAAATGAATTATTAATCTTGTTGGCCATGTAATTTAATATTTAATACAATACATATGCGTCGCATAACTCTCTCAGTTTCACAGAAAAACACGATTATGTACTATTATTCTTTTTACTAAAATTTGGTTTGATTTTAATTTTGTATACGATATGTACCTATGGACTATGTCTTGATTAAATAAATTAATAATAAAACATACTGAAGCTAGCATTTTACAGATTTGGTCCCATGCGGAAAAATGAAGAGATAATGTATTCTTCCAAATCCACCATTCTTAAGCCCAAAATGAATGTAACCTACCAATTAGTTTTTTTCTGGTGTAAACGATAATCATCAGGAATGTAAATATCTTAATTAGAAAGTTAGCACGACTCCAAAGTTGAACCACAGCATTGATAGACAAATAAAATCATTAACGACACGTTTATGTTTAATTAAGTAGCCGCATAATAATAACTAAGTACTTCCTAATAACTATAAATATTCACTTCGAACTTTATTTTAACGTTGTGTTCATTAACTCCATTCAAAAAACCCATAAATCATTGAACGGTCGAGGTCCGTTAGGGTGCTACCTGCTCACAACCCTTCCACCGGGGGTGGATACTTAGGCCCCGCCTCGTTGAAACGACAGTCGTTTGCCAAAATAGACGGACATTCGTGATTTGCACGTCAAGTACACAACATGGCCCTGTGGACGCCGTACGCGCAGGAAGTAGCCCTGGACCTGACTAAACGCGCGGTGAATGTGGAGAGCGTGTCTCCGCTTGCCGCGTGTTGTGCCCCCAAATCTCCGCCAGTGTTGGGACCGTTGCCATTATATTACATGGGGTCTCAACACTACGCTTCGTACCCGTACCAGCCAGCCTCGAACACCGTGCCATCATCGGCGAGTTTATCTCCTGACTCGCTCGGGACCTGGTCGCACACGAAACAAACCGCGCCCTCGCTACCGGATTCAGCAGATTATTACGACGCTGAATCATTGCAAGCTGAGGACCAGGAGTACCTGGCCTTTGAAAGAGATGCCCTGAGGGCAATGACTGCGAAGAATGGCGGTACCTTGCTGGGAAATAACCCGCGAATGCGGAGGGCGGTGCAGACGAGCCAGACCGCTGACGGCTCGTATAGGAAGCAGCGAGAGCGGAATAACTTGGCCGCTAAGATGAGCCGAGACAAAAGGAAGCTGCGGGAGGTACGGCTCGCTATACAAGTGAGCTATTTGAAGAAGAAAATGGATCATTTACAAGCAAAACTGTCGGCTGGCGTCTGTGAACGCTGTCGACAGTATCGCGAGTGATTAACAATATATTTAGTGTGTGCCATATGTTCATAATGTATACCAACAGGATTGTATTTAAGTTTTGTGCAATTGTATAGATTTATATTGTATGATTATTTATTAATTACTGTCAAAAGCACCCCTCACCCGCACAATATGTATACTAAACGAAGTGCATGAGGGGATTGACTTTTTTTCGAGTAATTTGAGTGAATTCGCAAGAATTTTATTAAATTTTGTTAGTTATATTTAAATATTAGTTAATGTTCTGTATTATATCTGATTTTATATTTTTTTTACATGTAGGTTAAGGTTAAGTTTTTTAAATTTTATAGTTAGTAGTATATATTGTAATAGAGTTTAGTGTTGTGTAAGATTTTTATGTAAGTGTTAGCCGTAAGATGTTTATTTTTTCAATTATTTTTGTGTGTTTGGTAACCACTGATGTATTGGGTTCAGCCTGCAAAGATGGTGAGTGTATGTTTAATAAATTAATTATTTAAGCATAGTGTTTAATAAAAATAAAACTATTGAATGGGTTGTATTAAACTTTTGTGCAATTGTTTATTAATGTTTATTGTATGATTAAATAAGCATTGTGTTTGATTAAAATGTTTTAATGAGAACCAATACTTTTATTCCATTCACCCAAGTTTTTCATATTCCAACACGTACTTTCATGTTACATGTAACTGGAATAATTCCCACCTTTATACATATTACGGCTAATAGCCAAAGTGCGGCTATACTTAGTTTTAGCCGGCTAAAACTTAGGTGTATCCTTTACCTAACACCTACCTATCCTACTTATCTTCGGTTAGAATTAGGTACTTATAGCCTTCATCATAGCGGCTAGAACCCGGTGCAGCCGCACAGCGGTGGTTCAACTTAGGTGTATCCTGTCTATCTTCGGTTAGAACTAGGTATAGCCTTCATCATAGCGGCTAGAACTAGGTGCAGCCGCACAGCGGTGGTTCAACTTAGGTGTATCCTGTCTATCTTCGGTTAGAACTAGGTATAGCCTTCATCATAGCGGCTAGAACTAGGTGCAGCCGCACAGCGTTGGTTCAACTTAGGTGTATCCTGTCTCTCTTCGGTTAGAACTAGGTATAGCCTTCATCATAGCGGCTAGAACTAGGTGCAGCCGCACACCGGTGGTTCAACTTAGGTGTATCCTGTCTATCTTCTGTTAGAACTAGGTATAGCCTTCATCATAGCGGCTAGAACTAGGTGCAGCCGCACAGCGGTGGTTCGACTTAGGTGTATCCTATTTGGGTTTCAGTGCAGATAAGCATTTTGGTTTTGTTTTGAGATTTCTTGTTAGGGTGCTGTACCTCAAAAGGAAAAAACGGAACCCTTATAGGATCACTTTGTTTTCCATCCGTCTATCTTTCTATCTGTCAAGCCTCTTTATCTCCGAAACGCGTAGAGGTATTGAGTTGAAATTAAAACCATATGCTCAAATCTGCGGTCTCTTGAAGTTGTGAAAAACTCAAACTTCTAAGTTAACGAAAATAAAAAGATACAGCTGTTTATGTTGCAAAAAACGTACATTTCGACACTCTCAAATGAATCAAAATTCATAGGGTACTTCCCGTAGACTATCCTGATGAAAGTCCTGAAATTTGGCATAAAGCAAGGTCTTATAGTATAAATATAGAAATAAATCTGAAAACAGGAAATTTGATGTCACGTCAAAAAAATAACTTTTTTGCCATTCGAAAAAATATTCGAGACTCGAACTATTCACATAGGTAAGTTTGTACGGAACCCTCAGTGTGCGAGTCTGACTCGCACTTGTCCAGTATTTTTTCCTGATTGATTCGATTATATTGAAAAATAAAAGTCAGGGATGTTGAAGTGACATTAATTATAGAAGTAATTTGACTGGCCTGTTGGTCTAGTGGTTAGTGACCCTGACTGCAATGCCGAAGATCGTGGGTTCGATTCTCACCCAGGACAAATGTTTGTGTTATGAGCACGATCATTTGTTCTGTGTCTGGGTGTAATTTATCAATAATATGTATGTATTTAGAAATATATAAGTATGTTTATTAGTTGTCTAGTACTCATAACACAAGCTCTGCTTAGCTTGGGACTAGACGGCGTTGTGTGACAGTTGTGGAATGTTATTATTATTAATTAGTAAAACCCAAAATAGAATATATTTATTTTTGTAAGCAAAAGAACTAGATATCTTATGCTCAAAGATAAAAAAAATCAACATAGAAAACGTGGCTTTATTTATAAACAAATTTTTTTAGGTAGGAATATAATCCAGTGATATCCTCCTCTTGGGCGGAGCGGAAAATACTGTCATACTTTTACTGACAAAAAACCCACTCATGTAGGTACCTTCGTTACCTTTCGTACCGGGGACGAGTCTTCCTTTCAGAATCAGACCCTTGGCCCCAGTAGGCTTCGACCCTGTTGGGCCCCTACGGTTTGCTGACATTTCCTTGAGGTAAATTGGAACACTCCGCGCCGTCGATGACTTGGGTGCAAGCCCGCACCTACGGTGGCCGGAAATCGGGATCGGAATCCCGGCGGCTGGGGTGCGAGAGCATTTGCCTCGCGCGTGCACGTGCGGCCTCCTCCTTTGCTAGCATTACTGCTTCGCAGAAGGAGGCGTCCGCTCGCCACTCTTCCTCGCTCCGGACCATGGCCTGAACGAAAAAATCAATTAACTTTTTGTGCTCTTTTCTGCTATTTTTACAAAAATTCTGTCAGACACTTTAAAGCTCCACAAAAAGAAATGAACCTTACTTATTTTTACATGTCTGATTTTTAAATATGTTACTGAGGTCACTATTACAAAGTCAGTAGTCAGACAAATTGTAGTGACCAATATAAAGAACTGCCATACAATTTTTAAGTTAAATAACTCTTATTTTAGTTCCCTTTCTCACCTGGTATCTGACCAGGGGCCCCAAGGGGGACTTCCAAAGGCACGAAGTTATTCAAAGTACACACACGAGACGCTACTGAGAACCTAAGGTTTCATCCATGTGAAAATAAGTTATGTCTGATCGCTCTTGGATCTTAGTATATAAATATATAGAATGAAAACTATGTCACAAGTGCGAACCTAGTATATATGTATCAAGTAGGTATAACTACATTTCTGTGTAAGAGTTGGTAAAGTTCGGTACCACCATAAAAACACAAACCAAACTCGAAAATAATTCACAAAAAGCCAATAAATAAAATACATAATAACCTTCCTAAAAAAAAACACATTAGGGACCCAATATCTACCCAGGCATTGCACAAGTTCCATTCAAACTGCCTCCCCGCGACCGAGAGCGTTGTGTTGCACAATGATAAAAGAATGATGTAAAATTGATTGTATATACAGAATATACACTTACACATTGTAGTAGGTACGATAAGTTGTAGTAGGCGAGATGTTTAATAAACAGGGCTTCTATTTGTATGTTCTGCATTGAGTGATTTTTCCGTTGCTACAAAAAACAACAGTCAACGGATTAAAAAGATAACTTTCAACAAACCACTCATCTATTCCTAAAATTCCGGACCCCACGTGACGCCATTTCACAATCCAGTTCGATCAGATAATAGCTGATTCCTCCATTCATGTCTGTAGGTATCGTTAGCTTTACAAACTACGCAGAATGTCATTGTCTCAACTCTTACGTTAATCCTTTACAAATGGTTCGCAGCGCATTTTGCACATTGTGTTACAGTTTCAACGAACCCTTGTTTTATGACCATAAGCCTTTGCAAGGGTCGTTGTTTACTCAGCATCTCATTGTATTCTTGCATTTAGTTGTTTTTGATTTAGAATATAATAGACATTGGAATAAATAAAGTCGTAAAATCTTTGCTAAAAATGCTGATTTGGCCAACTAGGACAATATAGATGGATCTTCTTTATTTTTTACTGACAATCGATGAGTAGGTGGCAAAACAGATAAAACCTGAACAAATAAAAAAACTTAATCATTTCAAAGCGTAGATACAACGATCAAAATTTATCCTAAAAATAATATTCAAGATTTTTTACAGGATAAAGAAATTATCTATTTTAGAAATAGCTGAAACGGATTCTGTAGCCGATTCTGAACATAATACTTTCAGGATGTGCGTGTAGTATGTTACATGGGCAAACACGAACCGTCGGGGTAACCTGACGTTCAAAGTAAGATTTTTTAATGTTATTATTACAAAGTACTCTGTGATCTTATTTCAGTGTGGGTATTAGACAGAGCTATACAGGTTGTCTAGCGCCATCTCTTACCCACACTGGAAATAAGAATGAAACAATCTTAGTGTAAACGTCATGGTACAGGTCCGTATCTATAAATCTCGATTAGGTACCTAAATATGGTAGGCACCAGATAAATTTGCTATAAAGTTCATTGATAGGCAGACTTAATTTAAATAAAAAACTTTTAACAAAAAAAAATACAATCGACTTCAATGTAAAAAAAAAAAACAATAAAATGTGCGAAATAACTTTAATTTCGGAAGTCGGTATTTCAAGGTATTGTTTGTTTCATTTTTTAACACCAACTTCCGAAATTAAAGTTATTTTTATCGTTTTAGTGTTTTTTTTTTTTTTAATGAAGTCGGTTTTATTTTTGTAAATCAGTATTTTATTTCACACTTTTTAGTTGCGATACACTTATAGCCAGAGTACCTACTTCTCGTGACGATTCCGATTAATCCAAACACTGCTAGGTTACATTGTTTTATTATGAAATTTCCGTGTCTACCCTCTACCTTCCAGCTCCATCATTCGATTTTTTATAGTAGGTACCTTATAGCCAAAGTGCATCTCATGACAATACTAATAAGCCCAAACACGGCTAGGATACATTGATTAATTACGGAGTTCCGATGCCTATCTTCCGGCTCCATCATCATCATCAACAAATCACTTCGATGATCCCATTTTCAAGATAACTATTCAGAACCACTTATTTATTTGTATTGTCATAGTTGCTTAACTTTCTTCATTGTGATTATTATCTATGTGAGCATGAAGGTCCGTTGGCCATTTCTAGCCTTCTTCATCAGTTCCACTTCATCAAATGTTACTTTTTAACTGTAGAAGCTTGAGTCCTCGATAACAATAAAAAAAACACAATATGGTTGCATATAATATTTGAGGAGTTCTCTCGATTCCTCATGGATCACCAGAACTGTATTTTGAAAAAAATGGGACCCGTCTGGAAGCATATCATGATACAGCTAGCGGACAAAGTTCAGTACTAAGATCTGGCGTTCTGGCCACGACTGATACGATTTAGAATTCAAAAGCTGAATCTTCAATCAATCTTCTAATACCTAGGTACACTTCTTCATTGCGTGTGCACTTATTTACTCCTTGCCACTTTTGATTGTGGCTTCTAGAAGTTGCATTCATTGGGAATAATTACATCTAATTAGGTACCTATTGACCTTTTTTGATTCGATCAATTAATTCCTCTTTTATCAGGTAATCTAATGATTTTAAATAAAGACTAAGAATGATTAAGTAGTTAAGTATTTTCCAACTATGTTAAAAAAAATACATTTAACCGGACCCCTGATTTTCAATTATCCACCGCGAGCGACGAACAGACAGACGTCCGAACTATTATATCAATGACAATACACACATAAATAATTTCCGTAACATGTCAGTAGTACCTAATGCCAGTCAGGCGCATGTCCACGACGCAGCACACAGTAGACCCGGCCACAAGACAATCGTGTCGCAAGTTCGCAACTGTCGTCCGGCAGTCGCATTGTGCATAACTCTTTACCACGATTATGATGTCACGGTGGTCTCATGAATGGGGACATGTTACTTACATTATTCAATAGATTTTTTTCTTTAAATATGACGGTTTTAAATTGTTTGGAAGGATAAAGTAACGATAACTGCTGGACAGTTAGTATTGTTAATTCTTGAAGCTGGGATTGCAATTGGTTTAGATATTGCAAAAAAAAAAAAACAATTTATGCAATTTGAATTGGAATACAATATAATGACCACCAAACATAACCTGAGATATTATTTATAAAAATCAGCAAAAAAAGAAAACCTAAAATTACAATCATAACTGCACTTTAAATCGTACTATGATCACCAAGTTTTGATAAGTAAATTATTGCGCTATTTCTACCTAAACACACCGTTTGATTGCCATAAAAGGTTGGTAGTATACCAAGTATTGCACATTATTTGTCATAAGTTGCCGAAACGATCCCCACAATTTAGTCACTTCGGGACTTGGGGCACCCCGACTCGAACAGGTTAGGTTGTACAAGTAGCGGGGCTCCGTCGACCGGTCCTCCGGCAACATTGGGGTTTATTTACTATTTTTGGGTATATTGGGGTTTATTTTCGTTAATGGTATTTACTAACATAGGTTTTTAAGCAATTTGTACTACTAACAAAATATGGATATTTGTCCGAAATAAACTTTATTATTATTATTATTATTATTATATATAAAAAAAAGTAAGAACAGTGTAGACCAGTCAATGTTGAACCGAAAAGCACAATAAAAATAATCATAATAAAAAGAAGTGAGTCGTTGTAATAGGAAGTAGTCTAAGAATTCGTGGAGTTTACAGTGTTTTCAAATTAACATTATAAAAAAAGGCTATATAAAATAAAAAACTTTTTCCAAATAAAAGATAACCGACTTCACTAAAACAACACTAAAATGATCAAAATAACTTTAATTTCGGAAGTCGGTGTTTCTCGGTATTATTTGTATCTTATTAAACACCGACTTCCGAAATTAAAGTTATTTTGATCCTTTTAGTGTTGTTTTAGTGAAGTCGGTTATCTTTTTTTTATAAAAAGTTTTTTATTTCACACTTTTTAGTTGGGATACACTTATAAACAGAGTGCCTATTTCTCAAGACAATTTCAATTAATCCAAACACTACTAGGTTGCATTGTTTTATTATCAAGTTCCTGAGTCTACCTTCCACCTTCCAGCTCCATCATCAGATCAGTTCGTTAGTACCTTATAGCCAAAGTGCATTTCATGACAATTCTAATAAGCCCAAACACGGCTAGGTTACATTAATTAACGACGGAGTTCCAGTGCCTACTTTCTGGCTCCATCATCATCATCAGATCAATTTGATGATACCATTTTCAACGGAACTATTCAGAACCATTAATTTATTTGTATTATCATAGTCGCTTAACTACCTTCATTGTGATATCTATGCGAGTATGAAGTTCTGTTGACCATTTCTGATCTTCTTCATCAGTTCCACTTTATCAAATGTTACTTTTTGACTGTATGCTTAAGTTCTCGATGAAAATACCAAAACCACTATGCAGTTGCCTATAATATTTGAGGAGTTCCCTCGATTTCGCCAAGATTCCATCATCAGATCTTGACTTGGTGACTATGGGACCATTTGGGAAATATACGCTTTCTAACAAAAAAATATTTTTTCAATTCGGTTGGCTAGCGACGAAGTTATGCGCGAACAAACATAAAAAATAAATACAAACATCCGAATTGAGAACCTCCTCCTTTTTTAGAAGTCGGTTAAAAAAGCAAGAAAAGTATGAATAATTTCACCTATCAATAAATGAGATGTTAACAAAATAAATCCCTTACTAACGAATTTAAGGTAGTTGAAGTCTAAATAATTTAAAATATATTTCAAAAGCAATGTGAGAGAAAAACAAAGTGTATGAACAAAGATGGAACAGTTAAAAGATACAATATTAGTCTGTAAAAGTCTGACACGCCCTTTGGCAACCCAGAGCGAGAGAAGACATTGGATGATTTCAACCCTTAAAAAAGGATAAAAAGATGTTATATATTTAAATATCATTTTTAACACACACACATTTTTAACACTGTGTCCTAGTCTAGTGTCTATGGTGCAAAACACATATGCCCGGTTCACACATGGCTCAGTACATTGCTGGTTCGTTTAGAAATCGGTTAACATACATAGGTACAGCCAAACATATAACCTCCGGCTTTTTGAAGTCGGTTAAAAATACAAATCTATCCTCTGTATAATAATAGTACCTACTTAAAGATAGTGTAGAAAAAATATGCAACGATTGGTAATATCTACCACAAACTGTCAGACAAAACATTTTCTAGAAATTTCTAATCCACAAAAGAATTGAACTATTACTGCCCGCATACCACCATAAATTTTGAACAAATGATCTGAACCATATTTATTCACTAATGTTTAAAACAACTAAAACAAAGAATAGAATGAAGGTGCCGCCGCACTCCTTATCACCAAAAGGGACGTTTCTCAAGGATTCAGAAAATGGCTCCCTTTTGTACTTTTTAAGATAAGGAGTAACATAATGCACCCGCATATTGCAAACGAGTGTTTATGCTAATTATTTGTGTAACTAATGGGTGGTGCGATGTACCCCTCGCTGGTCAGGTAGCCTGCCTGGCGCGGCGGCGGCGCGTGCCTTTGTAGTATGGTGTCATGGGACCTTGTTATCTTTTACCTGTATGTTAGTGGTATTGCATATGTCGATATTACGTCGCTTTGAAACAATACCTAGGTATTCCACCTAGGTATTTTTTATTGTGTGTAGGAATTTTAACGTTACCTAATTTCATCCATACCCAGTAAGTTTTGAGCACCATGCATGGTTTTATTAATTTCATGACACATATGTTTTTGATAAAGACCCTCGAGCGAAAACTGTCGAAAATTAATTTTTAGTCGTCTAAATGCTTTTTTTTTTGCAAGTATCTTGTTTTGCTATATCTTCATCTAATGTTAACCAATTTTGATGGTTATGCCAATGCCAAAAGCAACGTGTAAAGGAATTATAAGATTTTTGTCATTCTTATATGTAGGTACTTTAACAGAGAACTTACTCACTATTAAGTTTTAGCTTTGGGATACCAAACTAAAAAGTTAATAAAGTTACTCGCATTTCCGAAGCCGGTGTCAAAAAGCGAAGAAACAAAAGTTGCTTCCAAGACGAAAGTTAAGGTGAGGCACACTTATCTGAGCCGAACGCGTCAAACGAATGGAAAGAAAAGGATTCTAGAATTCTTTATAAGAAATTCTAAAATTCTGGAAGAATCTGGAAGCACTCCAGAATGAAGAAATCGAAAATGCTTTGGTGAGTGTTCACCCTAACTCTTCAATCTTTAGTTTCTTTGAAGTCGTAGTAAAACAAATAGGAAGTTAGTCGTTAATCGCAAATGACCAAAATAAGCCCAAACAACCAATTTTTTTTTTTAATTTATATAGGTACTTACTCTACGTGGTGTGCAAAGATGGTGTCATACTGGAGCTAGCCACGTAAGCTCTTCACGCACGCCTTAATTTAGCTTATGATTAGCATCTTCTAAACAACATTAGCGAAAAAGCTCATTAGGTAAGTACAAAACTGTTGACATTAATAGTTGTTTACGTCTTGTTACGAATTACTAACTTAAAGTCATTTGCGCAGATAACTAAATATGAAGTGAAAAACAAAGTGATTAGCTAATTTATATTCGGTCACAATATATCGTAATTAGTTACCTACGTCATTACGGTAATTTATTTATTTGTTTGTGTTATTGCAAATTATTATCTTAGTGAAATATGATTATTAAAATTTACTTAGCAATTTTATGAAGTAACATATTAAATGCACATCGTGCAGGAAGAATGTTAAGAATCAAGTGCTGAATTGATTGCAGCTATTTTTGAAATATTATGTAAACCAATAGAGTTCATATGTAGTGTAGATAAACTGAAAAACGAAAAAAGTCCAGGCCCAGACATCATACTAAACGGGTGCATCAAGATCAGAAGATTAATCTTAGCTTCATTACTCACTGCACTGTTTAATAAAATACTTTCTTAGAGCGCCAAGTACCAAAAAAATGGCGTATTCCAGAATAATACTCCTATATAAAAAAGGGAACCTCGCCGAAGTAAGCAGAGATCTCTGTCAACAGTGCTTCCTATGGACCGAGATATCGACGTACGATGTTTTCTATCAACAAAATTTTCAGCGAAACAAGCTGTCTAGGAATAGATTTCTATGAGCGTTGCTTTCTGTAGGTAGTCGTATAGTACAAGCGTGTTTCTATATTAGGTTCCACGCTCACTACTCTCTCTCTCTCTCTCTGATTCAGATTTTTCTATTTAAATTTTGCAACGGAATATTTAAACGGAAAAAATAGGTAATGATCACTTGACTGAAATTCTAACTAAATAATTTGAATAACAGAGGAAGGTAGGTATAGGATACAACATATTTTAACAAGAATAATGCACACCCATAAACACCCCAATCAGAAAATTTATTTACAACTAGCTGACACGGCGAACTGAATATAGTAATATCTTACGATACAGTCAACCGACTGCGATGAAACAAAGCCTAAGTAATATAAAGTAATATAAGCCTAAGTATATCCAGTTACACACAATATTACTGTATAAAAGTTATCTACATCGATTTCGTACATTTTACGTGATGCGCGCACAACTAAAAACTTGTACAGATCATAACTTAAGCACTGAAATTTAAATAAATGCACTTAACTAGTGTTTTTTTTTTCAAGAAATTGTGCGCAAGTGATGCAGTCAAAATTTATCACGAATTGATAAAAAAATAGGTATTTTTGAATAACATAAGATAAAAAACCGGGCAAGTGCGTGTCGGACTCGCGCACTGAGAGTTTCGTGTAAACTTGTCTATGTTAAATTTTTTCGTTCAATATCCGAATCGAAGCTTTTATTAATTCCAAAAAACGTATTTTTTTAGTGATGAAACTACAAATTTACGGTTTCCAGACTTTTTCTTATACCTACTTGTTGACTTTGCTTCATGCCAAATTTCAAGATTGTAGGTCAACGGTACTTACCTCATAGGTTTTTATTCATTCACATTATTTTTATTTATTTAAAAGCGAGTGTTAAAATATGCCTCTAAATGGAGGATTATCTTTAAATTGCGTTGACTTAGAAGTTTGATTTTTCCACTGCTGTTCGGAGTAGCAGACCTGAGTATTTGATATTAATTTCAGATTCATACTTCTACGCGTTCCTGAGAAAAAGGGTCTTGACAGATGAACAGCAAAATAATCTTATCAGGGTTCCGTTTTTGTCAACTTAGGTACGAAATTCTAAAAAATACCCATTTTAAAAACATCTGAAATCGATCCGCCGAATAGTAACCGAATAACCAATACCAGGATGTGTGTTTATAAGAACATTTTATAAACACACATGTTGTATACCTAATTAACATTAGCTGGCCACCGATTGACCGAATATACGTGCCTATAATATGAATATATTAATAACATATTATATAAATACCTTATATTTAATAATATAATACCTATAATATTCATATCCCATTACAAAATAAAACACACGCAACAGGAATTCTGAAAAATAGTAGGAACAAACCTATACAATACCTTAGCATTGTACCACGAACTTATTTGGGATATCCATTCACCCCATTGTTTTGTCCCCGCAGCGCCGCCAGGGGTGCGGCCGCCCCTCCCGCGCCCCACCACCGAGCTCCGCCCCCTGGCCGTATAAAAACGCGGCGACACCATACCATCATCACTCATTTGTTACGAGTTGATCGACACACTTCTATCACCTAAAATGGCGCTCTGGAAACCCTATTCTGACGACGAGGCTCTGGATTTATCCAGGCCTAGGATCCAAGATATCCAAGAAGCACAGTTACCACCACCTGTGTTTTCTGCGTACCAACCTCCACGGCCTGAGTATCTCGAGTGCTACGCGACGCAGCAGCTAGCAGTACCAGCTTTTCCACTTTATGGAGGATACTGCAGTGCACTGGACAAAGTTTCACCCGGAGGAACTTCATCTGGGTATGAGTCAGTTGCTCCGAAGACGCCTGAATCACCGATCGAAGCAACAGATATTTTAAGCGACGACCCAGACTTCCAAATGTTCAAGCAGAATGCCCTCCGGGTGATGGCGGAGAAGAACGGCGGTGCCCTGGTGGGCAACAACCCACGCATGCGCCGTTCGATCCGCGCCAGTGCCGCCGCGCCCGCCGACGCCGCGTACCTGCGCCAGCGCGAGCGGAATAATAAGGCCGCAAAGTTAAGCCGGGACAGGAGGAAGCTACGAGAAATTAACCTGGAACTGAAAGCAACATATTTAAAACAAAAGGTAGCGGCACTACAAGCAGAATTAAAGAATAAAATTTGTGTCAACTGCCGGTCGAGTGCGTGGTGAAATTAAAGACTATTTGTTATAAGTTTGTTAAAAGTTCCTATTCAAGACTGTGCAATGTATTCGTAAATAGTATTTAGTGAAGTTTAGTGTTTGTAAAATTTGTATCTACCTCTATAATAATTTTGTGCAATAATTTCAATTAGCTTATGGATACATAGAATTTGTAAATGTAAAAGTAGGTAATAGTGTAATTAAGACTGTCCTATTTTAGTAAATTATTTTTATAACATATACATTTCTTTTATTTTTTAATATTCCAACTTTTCAAGAACACTCCCTTAACACAAATCAATGTAGCCAAAGTAATTTGTTTGACCACGTATGCAATATAACATATTAAAATAGGTACACAAACACACACACTGCAACAATATAGCACATACATACAATCTATAGAAGACATTAAAAAAGATATTTTTTTAAGCATACTGACTAACAGTATGCTCAAAAAATTATTATATTAATTTGGTTGACTACGTACGCAATATAACATATTAAATAGACACACAAAACTAACATTCCACACACACTGCAATAATATATCACATAAACACAATTTAAAGAAGACTTTAAAAATGATAACGTTTTTGAGCATACGGTTAGTTGTGGTATTTTTACCTTGCTTTTACTAAGTTAGGGTTTGTTTGTGAACCATCTTAGCTAGCATTGGTTAGTTGTCAGAGAACTTAAGTTTATAACCCTACTAACTATTATGAACAGCAAACGGTGTAAGGGTACTTCTCCACCAGAGATATGCTATGCTATGTTGTTATGGATGCGTTTGACATCTAAAAATCATATTAATTGGTGCACATAGCTTAGCACTGGTGGAAACTGATTCAAATAAGATATATTATTTTATACTAAAGGATGCGTGCTATACTGCTATGGATGCGTGCTATAGGTGTGTGCTATGGATGCGTGTTACGGATGCGTGCTATGGATCCCAACTATCGGTACATAGCATAGCTCGAGCTGCGAGTCCTTCCTCGCGCAACTACTTTACGTATAGCATTAATTGGTGCACATAGCTTAGCACTGGCGGAAACATATTCTACTAAGATAATTATGTTTTTTTATAAGGATATGTGCTATGGATGCGTGCTATGGATGGTCGTGAGTGGTGTAGCTATGTGCAGAGCAGAGTACCTTACAGTAGGCCCGCGTTTGTCACTGAAAATGGACTAGTAAAAGTAGACTATTGATACATCGTATAGCTCGAGCTGCGCATCTTCCTCGCACAGCTACTTTGTGGCGGTGCATCTTCATAGCCTTCAGACTATTTTGAGACATGTTTCTCTAAAGATGGGTGACCCATTAATGCTAAGGTCCAACCATGGATACAATACCGCAAGCGAAGTGAGGCAGCTTTCAGATCACCAGATATTTGACATTCGCAAGCATAATTTTTTTTTTCGTTCCTGAACCAGCTGTAGATCAATCCATTTCTACTAAAATGAATACGCTTTTCGTCTATTAAAAAACGTTCGTGACTTAAAAACCAAACTTTCTGCATGGAGAGTGAGTTTGCTAGAACTTGAACAAGGTCTAGTCGCTATCACTGAATAGTTCCTCGACGATTCAGTTGAAGATTCAGAAATTGCTTATTTTCTTTAATGTATTTTACATAATTTGTACCTAATGTAATCAGTGTAATTGGCATTTTGTCGTTCTGGTTGAATAAATAATTTTTCTTTTTATTTGTATAAATAATAACCGACTTCAATGTAAAAAAAACCACTAAAACACTGTGTTCTGTCTAGGGTCTATGGTGCAACACTCATATGCCCGGTTTACACATGGCTCGTATTTTGCGGAAGTCAGTGTTTCTAAAATAGTTTTTTCTCTTCGTTATTTAATACCAACTTCCGAAATTAAAGTTACATTCCACTTTTTAGTGTTTTCTTTACATAGAAGTCGGTTGTTTTCTTTTTTTGTAAATAGTTTTTTATATTTTACCAACACTTTTTTATTGAGACATTCTTAAATACCTTACACCTTTCGTCTCCATCATCAGATCAGTTTGATGATACCTTATAGCCAGAGTGCTTCTTATGACAATGCTTGGATTGGTTACATTCGTTTATTACAGAATTTCGATGCCTACTTTCATTATCATAATCTTCATTATCAGAACGGTTCGATGTTTCTCCTCCCCGTCTTTCTTCAGCCAGTCTTCGACTGCACGTATGAAAAAGCAATTTCACTTGTTACGACAGTTCTGCTATGATCCCATGAAGAGTTCCGTTCCATATTTTCGAAATTCATCGTCACATGATAACGATATTTATAAGGAACCAATTCGAGAGTAAGTATAATGTTTCAATAAAATAAAAAATTTAAAATCGGTCCACAATTGACCGAGAAATCGGTTAACATACATGGGTACAGCCGAACATATAACCTCCTGCTTTTTGAAGTCGGGTAAAAATACAAATCAATCCTCTGTATAATAATAGTAGGTACCTACTTAAAGAGAGTAGAAAAAATATGCAACGGTTGGTAATACCACAAACTGTGAGACATAACATTTTCTAGTAATTTCTAATCCACAAAGGATTTGTACTATTAGGTACTGATTCTGTGAAAAAGCTTAGTAACGATAACGTCAAAAAATACAGAACACAGCATTTGTTATGCGGGCTGTCATAAATTTTGAACAAATGTATGAACAATATTTAGGCACATTTAAAACAACTAAAACAAAGAATGGAATTAAGGTGCCGCCGCACTCCTTATCACCTAAGGGCACGTTTTTCAAGGACTCTTCTGAAAATGGTTCTCTTTATACGTTTTGAAATAAGGAGTAACATAATGCACCCGTATATTGCAAACAAGTTTTTATGCTCAGGTGGTGTGGTGTACCCGTCGCTGGTCAGGTAGTAGGCATGGGAAAAGTGTCTAAGAATCTTTGCGATTGGAACATTTGCATCTGAATCACTGAAATGTTCGGAAACAGTGACATATATCATTTGGAACTTTGAAACATCAGCTCAAAAGATACAAACGGAACATTTGAAACATCGGCTCACAAGATACAAACGGAACATTTGGAACCACGGGTCAAAAGATACAAACGGAACATTTGGAACAACCAGCTCAAAAGATACAGATACTGACTGTAATGAATCATGATCTGTTATGTTGCGTCATATACACTAAAAGTTTTATTTAATTGAATTTTGATTTGAGAATAAGTTTAAAGCAAATGTTTTTAGTTCAGATCATAAATTATATTTGCACTATTTACGTCACAATTTGAATTTTAAGAAGACTGCTGATCACTTACAGTAAGGAGTGTTTCAGTATTCCAATTGTTCCAAATGATGCATTTAAAACATTACTGATGTTCCAATCTTTCGGAACACTAAAATGTTTTGAAACAGTGAGACAGTTCAGTAAAGAGTTACACACGTCTATCAGGTAGCCTGCCTGACGCGGCGGCAGCCTTTGTAGTATGGTGTCGTGTGATTTTGTTATCTGTTACCTAAATGTTTGTGTTATTGTTTATGTCGATAATACGTCGCTTTGGTAGCACCTAGGTATTTTTATTGTGTGTAGGAATTTTGACGTTGCCTAATTTTATCCATACCTAGTAATTTTTGAGCGCCATGCATTGTTTACTTTCAAAATAAGTAGATAATTACATCTTCGTATTACTAATTTCATTATACATATTTTTAATATTTTTGATATAGATCCTCGAGCGAAAACTATCGAAAATTTTTTTGTCGTCCGACTGTGTTTTTTTGCAAGTATCTTGTTCTGCGATATCTTCATCTAATGTTAACCGATTTTGATGATTATGCCAATGCCAAAATCAATGTGTAAAGGAAAAACCTTAACAGAGAACTTACTCACTATTAAGTTTTAGCTTTGCGATACCAAACTAAAAAGTTAATAAAGTTATTTCCGAAGCCGGTGTCAAAAAGCGAAGAAACAAAAGTTGCTACCAAGACGAAAGTTAAGGTGAAGGCACACTTGTCTGAGCCAAACGGGTCAAACGAATCGAAAGAAAAGACTTTTAGAATTCTTTATAAGAAATTCTAAAATTCTGAAAGAATATGGAAGGACTCCAGAATGTACAAATTGAAGGTTGTCGTAAATCACAAATGACCAAAAATAAGACCAAACGATCAGTTTTTTTTTTCTAATTTGTATAGGTACTTACTCTCTCAGGAAGATAGTGATAGTATGACGGTTGACAAGATAGAATAGAAGAAAAAAAAGTGTTGCGCCGACCCCAAATAAGATGGGACAAGGGCAGGAAGATGATGATTACTCTACGTGGTGTGCAAAGATGGTGTCATACTGGTGCTAGCCACGTAATCTCTTCACGCACGCCTTAATTTAGCTTGGGATTAGCATCTTCTAAAACAACATTAGCGAAAAAGCTCATTAGGTAGGTACAAGATTGTTGCAATTAGTACCTAGTTGCTTAAGTCCTGTCACGAATTACTAACTTAGTCATTTGCGCAGATAACTAAATATGAGGCGAAAAACAAAGTGATTAGCTAATTTATATTCGGTCACAATATTTGGTAATATATTTATCTGTCTGTGTTATTGCAAATTATATCTTAGGGAAATATGCTTGTTGATTATTTACTTAACCATTTTATGCAGTAACATATTCTAGTACTTACGAATGATTTCAGATATTTTCGAAGTACTAAGGGAAATCCTAAAATAAGCAAGAATTATTTTATCTTCTTCTTTTCGATTCGATGGTAATCTCGTCAAACCTTTTGGGCCCAATAGGCGGCCACACTAATAGCAGCATCGGTAGCACTCATCAAATCCTCCAAAGTGCAGGTATACGGACACCTGGGGCATTCCAACATGTGGCTCATGTTTTGAACAGGAGCTCCGCACTCACATTGAGTATTCGATGGGTCTATAAAACCCCATTTTGCCAAGTTGTGTTTGCAGCGGCCTATCTGGGTTCGCAACCGATTTAGTGTTTAATTATTTTATGATAAAAAATCAAAGATAATTTCTTGAAGTAAGTACTTATGTCTTGATTGCATCACCAGTGTGTCTGTGTGTGTGTAGATACCAATACCGATGCACTAACGTGTGCATTCATGTCCATATTATTTGCCTAGAATTAGGATAACACACACCCTCCTCCCTTTTTTCTTATCTTTTATTTTATGTGTGTATTGATATATTTTTTTGTGTTCTCAACTATATATGTATTATGCACATATATAGTTCAGAAACACTAAAGTGCATTTAAGTAAAATGGCAGTGCTTACATTATGATTGTAATTTATTTAATTGGCGAGAAGGTATACGGGTGTGTATTATTTCAGTTACTTGTTATTGGTATATTAATAAATGAAATAAGCAAAGTTGTTATGTTCTCAATAATATTCTATTAGCTATCCGTTTCATTACTGAAAAAATTCGTTTTGGGGTTTTTTTTTTTTTTTTTTATTGGTTGGGAAAAACATCCTAATGACATCCCCGCTCTTGGGCGGAGCGGGAGATAGTGACTCTTACTGACTAAAAACCCACTCCTGTTCCTTCGTTGCCTTCGTCCCAGGGCCCCGGGTTCCGCTTTCACACTACCCGTGGCCCCAGTAGGTTTCGACCCTGCTGGGCCCCTACGATTTGCTGACATCTCCTTGAGGCGCGCGTGGAACAATACGCGCCGTCGACGACTTGGGCTCGGTCCGGACGGTTACCGGACGGTCAGACGGCGAGCCACCCATTGCTCTCCGTCTGCAAGCCCGCGCCTACGGTGGCCGGAAATCGGGATCGGAATCCCGGCGGCGGTTGGAGCGTAAGGACCGTTGCCTCACGCGATCGGCCGCCTCCTTAGCTAGCATTACTGCTTCGCAGAAGGAGGCGACCGCCTGCCACTCCTCCTCGCTCCGGAGCATGGCCTGAATCAAGGCCCGGCGCGAGAGATCACCGCCGCCGATTGCCCCCACGAGGACACGGCGTTGCTCTGCCCAGGCGGGGCACACCTCCACCGTGTGCTCCACCGTGTCCTCCGGGTGGGCCACACAGTGGCGACACCCGGGCGTCGTTTCCGCACGAATCCGGTGCAGGAACCTCCCGAACTTACCGTGTCCGGTGAGGACCTGCGTCATGCGGAATGTGAGGACGCCGTGAGGTCTTTCCAACCACGCCTCAAAGAGGGGACTTACCGCCATTATTGTGGCGTGCCCTTCGTTTTGGGGTTTACACGAAGTACCCACCTAAGTAAGCTGATACACAGACGGAGCGCGCCGACTTTAATACTAGGTAGGTATTTTGAAGTCAGATCTGTCCAAACGACTAATTCCGATTCTGATTTTAAACTATTCAAATTTTGCAATATAAACGGATAAAATAGGTAGGTAATGATCACTTGACCTAAATTCTTACTAAATAATTTAAATAACAGGTCTATAGAACATGTAAATATATGTAGAAAAATGCATACCCTTTTACATCCAAATTCGAAAGTTAATGTACAATCATAATTTAAGCACTGAAATTTTACTTAAATGCAATTGCATTTAAATAAAATTTCACACTACCTAGGTTATACCTAAGTAGGTAGATAGTGTTTTTATAAGAAATTAGTTAAGTAGATTCCTATTTACTTTATGTAGGCAAATAATATGGGAGTCAATACACTACGCTGGTGGCGCATCGGTATTGGTGTCTACGGATGCACGTGTTAGAATTTTAGAGGAGGATTATATATATAGATATATTTATTATGTTAGAATTATTGGAGAGGATGGCTATATTGATTTTATATTTATATATACCTACATATCATGCCAAATTATCAAGATGGATAACGGTTATTTACTGTGTATCAAAGTTCCTATGACTGGTGTGTAAGGTAAGGGTTTTATGAAGAAAAGCACAGAAAGACAAGAACAAATATTTATTTCAAATAGGTTTGTCAATTAATCGAATAACTAGTTGCTTGTTCCAAAACTAGGTCATCATGGGAAAGAACAAGCAAGAAAACCCACGGTAACATCAATTATAGTATTTTATAGTCACATTTTACAACATCATTAATTATGGTTTATCACAATAAAATCTATAAGAAATTCTATGTTCTATATCTTTGGTCATTTCATAATAGTAAGCTGATTAAACATTCTCAAATACCGTATAACATAATTAGAAACAAAATCCATAGCAAGAAACATACACAGAATCAATACAACCAATAACAATAATCAAGATATAATATTAATTAACTTACGTGAGCTTTGCCGGATCACAACTGTTTTTAGGCAAGGGTCCGAAGCCCTTTTATAGTAAACTGTCGACGGGTGGATGGACATCTGTTTTTTAAACGACAAATAATAATATCCCACTATTTTCCACCAATCACTGTTTACCATAATTTAACTTATTATATAGGTCTTTAATTACAATTGATAAATAGTTAAACAGTTTTAAAACAGTAAAAGATCATTTAAGCGATTTTATAACACTTGATTTGTATTTCTTAGTTCTTATTTCAAAGAATATAATACAGACTGACAGTTTAGTATTAATAGACTCAAACAACTTATTACAATAAAATATTAATTTAAAATAAGAGAAATAGCTTTATGATCATTAATAATAACGCAATAATTTATAGGATTATCATCAATAAAACTCGAAACTTAGATGTTTCGAGTTTTATATTTGTATATGTTGCAGTCAAAACTCTTAACCAGTCAAAAGTACTATTGACTAGCAAAATCAGTCAAAAGAAGAAGAAGTTTAATTTTTCCACTGCTGTTGTGGAGTAGCTGACCTGAGTATTTGATATTAATTTCAGCTTCACATTTCTACGCGTTCTTGAGAAAACGGGTCTTGACAGGCGGATAGAAAAATAATCTTATCGGGGTTCCGTTTTTGCCAGCTATGGTATGTACGGAACCCTAAAAAATATCTATTTCAAAAACAACTGAAATCGATCCGCTGAATAGTAGCCGATTACGAACATATTACTTTCAGTTTACAAGATATTGTATAACCTACCTATAATATTCATATCCCATTACAAAATAAAACACACGCAACAGGAATCCTTTAAAATAGTACAATATACCTAAACAATACATTAGCATTGTACCACAAACTTATTGGGATACAAGCATTCACCCCATTGTTTTATCTCCACAGCGCCGGCAAGGGTGAGGCCGTCCCTCCCGCGCCCCGCCGCCGAAGCTCTGCCCCCGGACCGTATAAAAACGTGACGACACCCTGCCACCATTACTTGCCCTGGCTGGAGGCTTTGATTCTCTAATCGACGCCGCCACAGGCAAGACCGGTTAAGCAGCCGACAACCTCCTAGGTTGACCTGCGAGAGGCCACTCACAAAAAAAAAAGCCACCATTACTCATCGCTTACAAGTTGAACGACACGCTTCCATCATCTAAAATGACTCTGTGGAAACCGTATACCGACGTCGTGGGTCTGGATTTATCCAACCCTAGGGTCCAAGAAGCACAATTATCACCACGGGTACCTGTGTTTTCTGAGTACCAACCTCCACGGGTGCCTGACTATACCGAGTGCTACTCGCGGCAGCAGCCAGCTTTTCCACTTTATGGATACTACAGCGCACTGGATAATATATCATCCGGAGGAACTTCATCCGGATACGATTCGATTGCTCCGACGACGCCGGAATCACTGTTCGAAGCCACAAACATATCTGACGATCCAGAATACAAAGTGTTCGAGCAGAAAGCCCTCCGGGTGATGGCGGAAAAGAACGGCGGTGCGTTGGTGGGCAACCACCCGCGCATGCGCCGCTCGGTCTGCGCCAGCGCCGCCGCGCTGCTGCAACAAGCTGAGCCGGGATCGGCGGAAGATGCCTCACCCTGAAAGTAAGCTATCTGCAGAAAAAAGAGGCGGCACTAGAAGCTGAGGTAAAGGACAAAGTTTGCGACAACTGCAACAGACCATGTACGTGCTAAAATAAATAGGCACTAGGATAAGTTTATATTCGTAAATAATATTTAGTAAAGTTTAAGTAATTGTTTAATTATTATATCTTTGTAGTAATTTTGTGCAATGATTTCGATTAGTATATGTATACATAGAATTAGTAAATATAAGAATAGGTAACGCTATGAGTAACTAGTTGTAAATTGTGCAATTAAAAGACTGTCCTAATTTAGCACGTAATAAGAATTTAAAAAAAAAATTATAACCTACACATTTCTTTCATTTTATAATACTCCAACTTTTCAAAAATAACTTAACAAAATTCAATGTAGCCTACATATTATTTTCTGCCACAAATGCAATACAACATATTAAATAGGTACACAATACATAAAATTCCACACACACTGCAACAATATGTGATACAAGAGGCGTGGCTTGCGCGCGCGCCACTCTACGAGCGCGGGTAGTTTGACCAATAGGAACAAAGTATTTGAATATAGCGTGACTCTTCTTTTTTTACCTGACGATTATACAGTTTTACATACACACAATTTAAAGAAGACTGTTGTATTTTCACTTTGCGTTTAGTAAGTTAGGGTTTGTTTGTAAATCATCTTAGCTAGCATCGGTTAGATATCAGAGGACTTAAGTTTTGAATCCCACTAACTATTATGAATTTCAAACGGAGTAATAGAGCTAATTTACTTTCTGACATCGACACTGTCGTCGTCATCTATACCAATATTATATAGAGGAAAGATTTAATTTTTTGTATGTTTATATGTTACGATTAAACTCAAAACCTACTGGACTGAATTTCAAAATTGCCATCAGGTATTAGTTTTTCGAAACAACCCTCAAAAAAAATAATTAAGAGGCATTCAAGTTTCTAAGAAAATATTTTCGAGTACGTCGCTGGTAAAATGCTAGTTGCAAATAATAACCAACTTCAATGTAAAAAAACACTGTGTTCTGTCTAGTGTCTATGGTGCAACACACATATGTCCGGATCACACATAACCCGACAGATTGTTGAATTTTGATTTTGCGTCTATTCGGTGAAAATAAACATGTTTACTTTCTAAAAAGTGCAAAACAACTTTAATTTCGTAAGTCGGTGTTTCTATGATAGTTTTTCTCTTCGTTTATTAACACCGACTTCCGAAATTAAAGTTATATTGCACTTTAGTGTCTTTTGTTCACATTGAAGTCGGCTGTATTTTTTATTTATTTTATTTACCTAAGTTTTTTGTTGAGACATACTTAAAGTTCAGTTCGTTGTCAATTACAGTTCGATGGTACCTTACAGCCAGAGTACATCTCATGACAATTCTTGGATTAGATACATTGATTTATTACAGAGTTCCGGTGCCTACCTTCTGTCTTTATCATCAGATCAATTCGAAGTTCCTTCTCCCCTTATTCCTTCAGTCAATTATCGACTACACGTATAAACAAAGCAATTGTACTTGTTACAATATTTCTGGAATGATCCTATGAAGAGTTCTGTTCCAGGTTACTTCTAGGTAAGCGCGTTCCATCGTCGACCGCATCGTCGCTTTCCATCAGGTGAGATGGCGGTCAAGCGCGAACCTATCCAGCAGAAAAAAAAATATACTTTCAAAATTTATAATCAGATCATGAATTCTATAGGATCAAATTTCTATAGGACCAATTCGAGGGTAGCTATTATCTTTCAATAAAAAAAAATTCAAAATCGGTACACAACTGATCTCCTGCTTTTTGAAGTCAGTTAAAAATAAAAATCTATCCTCTGTATAATAATAGTTGTAATGTAAAAAGGGCGACAAATATAAAGTATAAGGGAAAAAAAAATGTGTGCGTGTGTGAAATTTGAGGGTCGACGATGTACCATAGGTAAAAATAGTAATAATAGGTAGATAATTCGGGCGCCAGGCACATCAACCAAAAATTCGGATACACTACAATTCGGAGATTGGGCCTTTAATCTGCTAGTGACCAGGTTCAGAAACTAATGAGATACTTATTTATAAAGTGACATTGTGGTATTAGATAAGTATTGTTGCATCTTTGATGTTAAGTTAATAAGAAAAAAATTAATTAATCCTCATTGAGACTCCAGGTGGGGAACTCCCAAAAGATTCCGAAATAGAAGATATTGAAAAAATAAAAAAAAAAAACGCCAGACGGCTGAAACAACCATTTAAAATCGTTAGAATACACGAAAGTTTGAATTTAACACGTTGTCGCGTGGTATGTTATGAAAACTCACCGTTTTTCCTTGAAAAATGTCAAGTGCGCCACACAACTTCAAAATAAACACGTGGGCGAAAATCACTTCAACTGCAAAGAAACAACTCGTAAGATTCAGGATCGAAAAAACCAAGCCAACTCGTCATGTAGAAATCCAAAATCGATTCTTACCAGAAAATATGTTGCAATCCTCTAACGATACAGAGGTTGGATTGCTTCCAATCCTTTTAGGCCATTTTAGGGCACAAATTTCGGCGATGCAAGCCGATTTTATAAAGTTTAGCAGGAGCAAAAAAAATTGCTGCTTGCTACTATAATGCCGGGTCAGAAAGTGAAAAAATACAAATCTGACAACTGACTTTTTTTGAACGATTTCTTTACTTGGGTATAAGAGTCCTTTCAGAAATCGCCTAAAAGCGATATATGTGACGAGACGATTTCGACTCGTTACATAGTATATACCTACTCAAAGAAAGCGTAGAAAAAATATCAACGATTGGTAATATCTACCACAAACTGTGGGACATAACATTTTCTAGTAATTTCTTATCCACAAAAAAAATTTACTATTACTGATTCGGTGAAAAAGCTTAGTAACGATAAAGTAAGAAAATACAAACAACAGCATTCGTAATGCGGGCCATCATAAATATTAAACAAATGGTCTGAACCATATTTATGCACTAATCTTTAAAACAACTAAAACAAATGGAATTAAGGTGCCGCCACACTCGTTATCACCAAAAGGGACGTTTTTCAAGGATTCAGAAAATGGCTCTCTTTTATACGTTTCATTTATTTATTTATTTATAACAGGTACCTACTCTCTGCACTTACAGTCGAAACCAACACGTGCAGAGTCATTATTATTTTTGAGATAAGGAGTAACGTAATGCACCCGTATATTGTAAACGAGGGTTGATGGTCGGTTGGTGTGATGTACCCCTCGCTGGACAGGTAGCCTGCCTGGCGCGGCGGCAGCCTTTGTTGTATGGGGTCACGTGATCTTGTTATCATTTACCTAAATGTTAGTGTTACTGTTTATGTCGATATTACGTCGCTTTGGGAGTAGGTTTTTTTTTATTGTGTGTAGGAATTTTGACGTTACCTAATTTTATCCATAGTACCTAGTAATTTTTGAGCGCCATGCATGATTTATTTTCAAAATACGTAGGTATTCTCTTCGTATTATAATTTCATTATATATACATATTTTTGATATAGAGTCTCAAGCGAAAGTTATCGAAAATACCGTTTTTAGTCGTCTGAATGTGTTTTTTTCTCAAAGTATGTATCGTGTTCTGCGATAACTTCATCAAATGTTTACCGATTTTGATGATTATGCCAATGCCAATGAAATGTGTAAAAATAGATATACTTACTTACTTAAGAGATTTTTGTCATTCCTATAGGTAGGTAGCACAAATATCGAGTAGGTAGGTACCTTAACAGAGAACTTACTCAGTATTAAGTTTTAGCTTTGGGATACCAAACTAAAGTTATTTCGGAAGTCGGTGTCAAAAAGAGAAGAAGGCTTCCAAAATGATAGATAAAGGTCAACCAGACGGTTGGAAACCAACGCCCCAACCAAGGTGACCCTGCTAGTTTTCAACGCCCTTGTTTGGCGAGTGCGTTTTCCCAACCGCAGTGACTGATTTGCTAACGTGCTGGCGCGTGATTTGCATCCATGTAGCTACAACACAAATCAAACACACAAAACAAGCTTCAACTAACAACTTCAACCTTGGTTGGAACGCTAGCTTGCAACCGTCTGGTCACCCCTTAACTCTTCAATTTTTAGTTTTCTCTAAATTCGTAGGTAGTCAAAGAAATGGTAGGTAGTTGTAAATCACAACTGACCAATAACAAGAGCAAACGATCAGTTTTTTTTTTTTCTTATTTGTGTAGGTAGCTACGTGGTGTGCAAAGATGGTGTCATACTGGTGCTAGCCACGTAAACTCTTCACGCACGCCTTAATTTAGCTTGTGATTAGCATCTTCTAAACAACATTAGCGAAAAATCTCATTAGGTAAGTACAAGATTGTTTACATTAATAGTTGTTTTCTTCTTATCACGAATTACTAACTTAGATAGTCATTTGCGTAGATAATAAATAAGAGGTGAAAAACAAAGTGATTAGCTAATTTATGTTCGGTCACAATATTTGTACATCATTAGTTAATAACTGTCTGTGTTATTGTAGGTAAATTATATCTTAGTGAAATAGGCTAGCCTAGTAGATATGTTCAGAACCGGGTAGATGCTGAATTGATTTCAGCTATTTTTGAAAAAGGTAAATCCTAAAATAATCAAGAATTATTTTATGCACTAACATGTAGGTATACCTAGTGCATTGATGCCCATATTATTTGCCTAGAATTAGGAAATAGGTACACAACTAGGTATCCTAATTTTCACACACCCTTCATTCCTTTTTTCTTATCTTTTATTTTAGGTGTATAGATGGGTCCAGTACAACAATGTTTTCAGGTTGCTGACGGGACTGCCTCGCTTGCAGCGCGTCAGTGGATGACTTCCATGCCATGATCCGTAAGCGGGCGGCATCGCTGATGCGCAGGTGAGGGACAGTTCCAACAGCAACCTGAGGGTAATTGCTTGTAAATCGGATAGTTCTATATGGAGAAAGTGGATACAAATCCATCTAAAAAAATAATGTATTCCAATATGTTTTAGAGTACGCTTGTAGGTACTAACATTTATCCTTAAGTTTTTTTTTTTTGTATTTTTACTAACACCATATGGACATTATTTAATAAAGATATTGAATTGAAAAAAATGAATTGTAGATACTTACATAATTATATAGTTAAATAAATACTAACATTACTAATTTCTTATAAAAACACTACCTAAGTGCATTTAAGGCTTAAATTATGATTGTAACTTATTTATCTAATTGGCGAGTAGGTGTAGGTACCTACGGGTGTGTATTATTTCAGTTACTAGTTGTAGGTATATTAATACCTACATGAAAAAATAAACAAAGTGGTTATGTTCTCCACGCGTTCCCGAGATAAAGGGTCTTGACAGACAGGCAGACAGACGGATGGACAACAAAGTGATCCTATAAGGGATCCGTTTTTTCCTTTCGAGGTATGGAACCCTAAAAATGCATACCCTTATACGCACCAATTCGAAAATTAATATACAATCATAATTTAAGCACTGATGTTTTATTTAAATGCTCTTGGGTAGTGTTTTTATAAGAAATTAGTTAAGTACCTACTTTATGAAGGCAAATAATATGGGCATCAATACACTACACTGGTCAAAATGTATGAAGAGTTGATCAAAATAGGTACCTAATCATCATCATCATTTCAGCCGAAAGACGTCCACTGTTGGACATAGACCTCCCCCAAGCGTCGCCACAACGACCGATCTTGTGCATCTCGCATCCACCGCATTCCCGTGACTCTCACCAGGTCGTCGGTCCACATTGTGGGAGGCCTTCCAATGCCGGTGTGCGGTTGCCACTCTAGAAACTCGGCCCCATCGACCATCCGTAAAATAGGTAATATTTTTGATTCATTTAGGATAAAATTTAGACTCGCGCGCTGAGAGTTCTGTGTAAACTCATTTAAGTTAATATTTGTCGTTCAATTTCCGAATCGAGTCTTGTTGATTTTTTTTAAATCCCAAAAAAAAAGTTTTTGGTGATGTAACTACAAATTTACAGTTCTTAGTACTTTTTATAAGTTGTGTTATGAGACCTTGCTTGATGCCTTCAGTATTCTAGGACAACTATACATACTCTATAAGGTTTTGATTAGAGTGTTAAAATATGTGTCTAGATCATCATGTGTGTCATTATCTTTAGGTAAATTGCGTTGACTTAGATTATTTTTTTATATTTTTCTTTCAATATCCGAATCGAAGCTTTTATTAATTCCAAAAAACGTATTTTTGTAGTGATGAAACTACAAATTTACGGTTTCTAAACTTTTTCTTATACCTACTTGTGCTATGAGACCTTGCTTCATGCCGAATTTCAAGATTCTAGGTCAACGGTACTTACCTCATAGGTTTTAATTCATTCACATTTTTTTTATTTATTTAAAAGCGAGTGTTAAAATATGCGTCTAAATGGAGGATTGTCTTTAAATGGCGTTGACTTAAAAGTTTGATTTTTCCCCTGCTGTTCGGAGTAGCAGACCTGAGTATTTGATATTAATTTCAGCTTCATACTTCTACGCGTTCTTGAGAAAAAGGGTCTTGACAGGCGGATAGCAAAATAATCTTATCAGGGTTCCGTTTTTGCCAACTTATGTACGGAAGCCTAAAAATATCTATTTCAAAAACAACTGAAATCGATCCGCTGAATAGTAGCCGATTATGAAAAAAAAAAAAAAACATTACTATCAAGATTTGTGTTTACTGGATGTTCCATTTTGTATAAATAAACATTAGCTGGCCTATAATATTCATATCTCATTACAAAATGAAACACACGCAACAGTAATTCTGCAAAGTAGTACGAACATATCAATACAATACCTTAGCATTGTACCACAAATTTATTTGGGATATCCATTCACCCCATTGTTTTGTCTCTGCAGCATCGCGAGGAGTGTGGCCGCCCGTCCCGCGCCTGATCACCGAGCTCCCTCACCACCTGGCCGCATAACAACGCAACGCGGCGACACCCTGCCATCATCACTCATCGCTCACATGTTGAACGAAGAACACACTATCATCATCTACCATGGCTCCGTGGAAACCGTACGCTGACGACGTGGCTCTGGATTTATCCAAGCCCAGGGTCCAGGAAGCACAATTACCACCACGGGTACCTGTGTATCAGTACCAACCACCACGGGTGCCTCAGTATCGCGACTATCCCGAGTACCTACTACGCGCCGCAGCAGCTAGTGCCACCAGCTTTTCCACTTTATAGGATTCTGCGGCGCACCACTGGTTTAAATATCACCCGGAGGAAATTCATCGGGATAAGATTCTGTTGCTCCGATGCCGATATCACAGATCGAAGCGACATACATTATCTGACCATCTGGACTTCGAAGCATTTGAGCAGAACGCCCTCCCGGTCATGGCGGCGAAAAACAGCGGTGCGTTGGTGGGCAACCTCCCGCGTATGCGCCGCTCGGTTTGCGCCAGCGCCGCCGTGAACCGGCTCCAGCGTGAGCGCAATAATCAAGCCGCCAAGCTGAGCCGGGACAGGCGGAAGCTGCGAGAAATGTACCTTGCTCTGAAAGCAACCTAAACAAAAGACTCTTTAGGATAAGTTTGTAAACAAAGTTCCTATTCAAGACTGCAATGTATTCGTTAATAGTATTTAGTAAAGTTTAGTGTTTGTAAAATTTGTGTTCACCTCTGTAGAATTAATTTAGTAATAAGAATAAAAATATTTTTTTTAACCTTCACATTTCTTTTATTTTTTAACACCAACTTTTCAAAAACACTCCCTGAACAAAAATCAATGTATTCAAAGTATTTTTTTCTGCCACATATGCAATACAACATATTAAATAGGTACACAATACACAACATTCCACACACACTGCAACAATATGTGATACAAGAGGCGTGGCTTGCGCGAGCGCCACTCTACGAGCGCGGGTTTTGACCAATAGGAACAAAGTATTTGAATATAGCATGAACTTTCTGTTTTTACCTGACATATACACAGTTTTACATATACACAATTTAAAGACTAGAAATGATAATGTTTTTGAACATACTATTACATACTCTTAGTAAGTTAGGTTTTTGTGAATCATCTCAGTTAGCATCGCTTAGTTGTCAAAGAAGTTAAGTTTTTGAATTTCAAAAACTGAATAAATCACTGTCGTCGTCATCCATACTAATATACGAAATTTGATTTTTATTTTGTTACGATTTACACATTGTATGTATAATTATTCATTTTTTACTTTAGATTCTTACGTAATAAATGTTAAGCAGGGAGAGGGAGTGGTTGGCTTACTCTTATTTGGGGGAGGATTCTTATTTTTCTAGTTTGTAACTGTCTCATGTTTTTTGTATTGAATAATTTGGCGTGTTTTCATTATTCAGCAGGGTTTTAGCTTATTTTTTTTAGGTAATTCGTAAAATAAATTGACTAAGCAATTTTATCAGTATTCTGAGCTTTTGAATAATTTTAGCACTATTTAAAGTAAAAACATCAAGGCGTTTTACCCAAAAGTTACAAAGTGGATATATTTTTAGACTAAAAGTGGAATTAATAAAATGTTAGACACCAACATATGTAAAACGATAAATATAATGTTATTGATATCTTAATTAAGGAAACTCATTTCATAAAAACCACTATGGTTAAGTTCTAAATTTCATTTCAAAAAGTTATATCTAAAAATAAATTGTGTCCCTAGAAAAGGTAACTTTTTTGATTTATTTTACTTATTAATTACATTTTAACTAATTTTAAGTTATTCTGCGTCCTTAAAAAAATACAGTTCATTATACACTAAACTTTATTTTTATGTTACTCCATTTTGTTGTTAGGACATATTTTTATGAAAACGCCAGCTATTCAAGTTAAATCATTCATACACACCTATTCAGAATATAGCTTACATACTTAATATATACGTAGGTATAGCGTAGTTGAACCCACAAAAGATTTCTTTTACTTTGTGTTTTTAACCGTTGTTCTGTGTCGGTCCCGAATAAATGTTTTTCTATTCTATTCTATTCTATTCTATTCTTACCTAAATCACAGGATAGATGCAGATTTTTTTATTTAGATTTATTTTAGTATAATTTTAGATATAGGCCAACAAATAATGGACTAATAATAATGGTAATGGAAATCATTCAGCGTCCAAACATTTAAAGCTTTAATATAAAAGTAACGAGCAAAAGTACTTGAAATCATTTTTATTATAAGTTATTTATTTTCAATTATAGAATTGTATTCAATTTTAATTTAATTGATTGAATGCTTATTTAAATTTAAATGATGAAATTATTATTGGTATTTTGTGAAATTGCTAATTACTTATTAAAGTAATAAGCGTAGCAAGCGCGCTTTAATTAAAATGTAAAATCTAAATATTTTTACGATTGAAATGCCGAATATAGTGAAACCCTGCCCCTTAAAAATAAATATATCATTCATTCAATTAAAATAAAGTAAGATTCTACATTTTTTTTCTCGGGCTAACTCTGTAGTGATATTCCTGCTTCGCAGAAGGAGGGGACCGCCTGCCACTCCTCCTCGCTCCGGAGCATGGCCTGAACCAAGGCCCGGCGCGAGAGATCGCCGCCGCCGATTGCCCCCACGAGGACACGGCGTTGCTCTGCCCAAGCGGGGCACACCTCCACCGTGTGCTCTACCGTGTCCTCCGGGTGGGCCACACAGTGGCGACACCCGGGCGTCGTTTCCGCACGAATCCGGTGCAGGAACCTCCCGAACTTACCGTGTCCGGTGAGGACCTGCGTCATGCGGAATGTGAGGACGGCGTGAGGTCTATCCAACCACGCCTCAAAGAGGGGACTTACCGCCATAATTGTGGCGTGCCCAAACATACTGAAGCTAGCATTTTACAGATTTGGTCCCATTGTGGAAAAATTAAGATATAATATATTCTTCCAAAATATTGTTGTTTTTGGCATCAACATACTTAAGCCCAAAATAAATTCAAATTAAAAAAAAAAACATAATTCAAATATTTTTATTTCACATGGGCACTTATAAAACGTCAAAAGCTAGTGCACGGTTCCAAATGGTCGTTTCCTATGAAGACGAACCGGAGAGACTCCATAGTTACTCTTTAAAAATAAATGGTTGATGTTACAATATTTCCATATTACAGTATTAATAGATCTTATGTAAGAACAGTGTAAACCAGTCAATATTGTACCCAAAAATACAATAAAAATAATCATTTAGAGGTAGGCGGAACAGAGTGTAAAGTCCCGCAAACCTCCGTTGAAAAGGGAGGATCCTCCGACCAGACGGGATGTTATGTCTGGTGGGCAGCTGCCCGATAGATGATTTCGGGCTGTAGACCTTACCGCTAACCGCCTGCGCCACGCCCGTGATTAACTCGCTTACATATCGTTACGTGAATCGTTATTGTCTTGTGAACTGCTGTATTGTGCTGTGACTATTGTGTGTCTCTTCTGTCTGTTCTCCTTCTATGTGTTATGTGTACATATAGTGTATGGACCTAGTGCGAGTAAACCGTGAGTACTATAGCTGCAGTGACTTTTATTTCCACACACCCGCACTCACCACACACACGTACCTAAAAGGATTAGTTCGTATGTAACGCCATAGATGTCGCTACAATCATAATAAAAAAAAGTGAGTCGCATTAGGAAGTAATATAAGAATTTGTGGAGTTTACAGTGTTCTCACATTCACATTATAAAAAAGAGGTTATACAAAAAAAAAAAAACAAGAAAAAAATGATAATTACATCTATCAATAAATGAGATGTTAACAAATTAAATTATTTACGAATTTAAGGTTATTTAATTTGAGGTCTAAATAGTTTAAAAAATATTGCAAAAGAAATGTGTTAGACAAAAAAGGCCCCGCCTCGATTAAACGACGTTTGCCAAAATAGACGGACATTCGTGATTTGCACGTCAAGTAGACAACATGGCCCTGTGGACTCCGTACGCGCAGGAAGTAACCCTGGACCTGAGTAAACGAGTGGTAAATGTGGAGAGAGTGTCGCCGCTTCCCGCGCCTACTGCTCCTGAATCTTCACCAGCGTTGGAACCGTTTCCATTATACTACACGGGGTCTCAATATTACGCCACGTATTCGTACCAACCTCGTACACAGTGCCATCATCAACGAGTATATCTCCTGAGTCGCTCGGGAGCTGGTCGCATATTAAACAGACCGCGCCCTCGCCACAGGATTCACCAGAGTTTTACGACTCAGAATCGTTGTTTGAGGACCAAGAGTACCTGGCCTTTAAACAAGATACTCTGAGGGCAATGGCTGAGAATAATGGCGTTACCTTACTGGGTACGTAGGGCGGTGCAGACGAGCCAGACCGCTGACGACTCGTATAGGAAGCAGCGAGAGCGAAACTAGTTGTTTCGCCGCCAAGATGAGCCGAGACAGAAGGAAGCTGATGGAAGTAAAGCTAGCTTTACAAGTGACGTATTTGAAGAAAAAGATGGCTCATCTACTCGCAAAACTGTCTGCTGGCGTCTGTGAACGCTGTCGACAGATTCGCGACCGTTGAACAATATATTCATTTTGTGGGCCGAGTGGACTTTAAAGCATTATTAGCGATGAAATTGTGTATAATTTAATATATCATATAAGCATAAAGTAAAAAACAGAAAGAAAATAATATTTCTGATCTGGTTTCAATGAGTGATCCTATTGCATATATCTATGAACTTTTTGTTGACAAACTCCTAACTTTACAAAATGCTATAACAACCTTAGTCCCGAGAAATAACCACATAATTAAGCCGTGGATATGTTTAGGAATCTTACCAACGTAAGATTCAGAATATCCAGAACAGGAAAATACCCAAAGAAAATTAGGCTCAGATCCTAATAACTATATCTTAAAAATAACATACAGAAGATATTGTAAATTCGTAATCACTGTAACAATCTAATTAAAAAACTTCGAAGGGCGAATAAAGATACTAAAAAAACTGTGGAAAGCTGTAAATAATATCACGCAACGAAAACAAAGTAATACTTAAAATATAGATCTATTAGACGTAAAGCCAAGCCTTCCCTTCCCGGACTCAGTTAATCAGAAAAAATCCTTATTTTCCTCCTTATTTTTTTCAATCTATCTATCTGACTCGATCGGAGCAGGTCCCACAATAAACAGACCGCGCCCTCGCCACCGGATTCACCAGTTCTATGACTTAGAATCGTTGTTTGACGACCATGAGTACCAGTTTTAACGAGATATGGCGAAGAAGAATGGAAGAACCTTGCTGGGTAACAACGCGAGAATGCGGAGGGCGGTGCAGACGAGCCAGATCGCTGATGACTCATACAGGAAGCAGCGAGAGCGGAACAACTACTTCGCCAAGCAGAGCAGAGATAGAGTAAGCTGAGAGAAGTACGACTAGCTTTCTAAGTGACGTATTTGAAAAAGAAGATGGCATATCTACGAGAAAAACTATCTGCTGGCGACTGTGGACAAGTGTACTTTAAAGCATTATTAGCGATGAACTTGTGCATAATTGAAAATATAAAATATCGCTTGTGTAAATAAGCATAGCATATGTAAGCATAAACAACCTTTTTATGTTCCCACTGCTGGGTCTCAGGCCTCCTCTCTAAGAGAGAGACATTTCTATTAATTTTAATGTGTCGTTACGTACTCCAAATTACTGTGTTGTGCTCTGTAGCCACGTCACCGTGTATTTTTTTATTATGATTGTTTTAACCCATTTTTATGTACGGCTGACGGACACGGCGTACATGCATTGTTTGTGAATGTACGACTTTTAGTTTTAAAGAAAAAGTAAATTAATGTGACGTTGCTGCAGAAAATTCTCTGTAGCAACTCCACCTGTAATCAACATTTGTAGATACAATTTCAGCTATTTTTCTGAAGTTTTATATTTGTACGAACGCTGTTTATTATGTACATAACATACATTAATTAACTTCAGAGAAATAGCTAAAATTGTATCTACTAATGTTGATTATAGGTGGCGTTGCTACAGCGAATTTTCATTTTCATTCAATTTTTCGCAAATTGTGCGTACAGTGTGCTTGCTACAAATCGCTTTTACTGTAATATTCACCCCCTCTGAGACAAATTAACAAATCTTCTACCTTAGCGGATAGCGGTCAATTTCTATCACCTTGTTTAAGGTCAGTTTGTAATCGGCACAGATACGAATGCTACCATCCTTTTCTACCACTGGAACTATCGGCGTGGCCCAGTCGGAACGCTCCACCGCTGCACCGGGGTGAGAACTCCGTCGCGCATGAACTGGTCCAGCGCGCACTCCACCAGCTCGCGCAGCGCGTACGCTAGCAGGCGCACGCATGAACACCAGCCGCGCGTCCTCTGGCACGTGTATGCTCATTGCGCCGCCCGTGAAGCGCCCGAGACCCTCCGCAAACACATTGCAGTATTAGGAACTGAAATAAGAAACATCATACTCATTACTTTCCTCCATTTTATGCACATCATATCTTAAATCGGGTAGCTGTATTTTTAATGCCGCTATCCAAAGTCGCCCCAAAAGTACAATTTTTCCTTTTTCGATAACAAGCAATGCTAAAAATTAACTAAAGGTTTTATTATACCTAACAGTTTGACAGACTCTCCAGTATAATATCTATTGTTGTTATTGTTAATTTACATGATTGTAGGGGTAGATCGCTAAATAGTCCGTCGTAACACTCGCGACTAACTCAAGATACTGCGCTACCCGTGTTGCATTCCATAGCAATATGTTTATTATGCACATTCAGTGTAATATATATTGGTTTATAAGTTTCTATCGACAACCGACAAACATTAACAAAAATTACCTCGTCACTGTCCACCTCTCCGTCCCTGCCAGTGGTTTTCACGTCTCCCTGATACTGTTCCACAATATTGGGACACATCCGTCGCAGGTGCCCTTGCCGGTTACACACCTGACACATGTAACTTGCGAACTTGCACGTTGGGTCATTGTGGTTAGCGCCATACATACGACACGGACGCTGCAGCCGAGCTCGCTCCCCCGACCGAGCCCGCTCATCCGGCACCAACTCGTGACCCGCACGCCGCTCCCGGAAACCACGTCGTTCGCGCCCATGACGCGCGCCGTACTCCGTACCGGTCGTTGTGTGCCGTCTCGTCGTCATCGCTTGACACGTCAGCGTCTTTGTGTCCGTTTCCGTTGACGATTCTTCCACTATAACAGCGTCCTTCTCTACTAATTCAATGCTGGCGGCCAATTTATACGCCTTGGCAAAATCCAATTTAGACTCTGCGAATAACCTTTGCTTTTGAATTCTCGATCGCTTTTCCACACACCAATTGGTCCCTCAAACTTTCCTCGAGCCAACTCCCGAATTCACAGGTCTGCGACATTTTTTAAGCGCGTACGTACTCGGATATGGTTTCACTTTCTTTCTGTTTCCTACGTCGGAATCTAAACCTTTCGGCGAGTTCACTAAGTCTAGGTTGTAAATAATTGCACATAATTTCCGATAACTGCTCAAATGTCTTCGTTGTTGGTTTATTCGGTGTACACAGATTGACCAGTAACTCGTAGCTCTCAGCTCCCATAACGTTAATTAGGGTTGGTATTGTACATGTAAATCCTCCTGTATGTCGTTCACAACGAAGTACTGTTCTAATCGTTCAACGTACAGTTTCCAGCCGTCTTTTTGTACGTTTAAATCGGCTATTTTTTCGATCGTCATCGTCACACTTCATTTCACACGCGCAAAGTTCAATTCTCATCGCCAGCGCGCCACTGAAAAATATGAGATAGTAGGTGACTTGTCAGCTAGGAGCAGAATAAAACACGTAATGTCTCGATAGCACAGCGTATATTCGCAGACTGGCGCGGGGGCGGTTACAATAAAAAGTTATAACATACTACCCACTTATTTTAATTATTAACATACATCACAGATACTTTTAAATTTAAAATTAGTGACATTAGTCATCTAGTGTTGCGTATTGCGCCGACCCCAAATAAGATGGGACAAGGGCAGGAAGATGATGATGAGTCATCTAGTATTTTATTTTTATTTACTCGCAAAGTTTTGGACCTGTCTATTTTACAGATGTGTTGTTTGCAATTTAGTCTTATGTGACTCATTCACAATTCTAGCGAATTTACAAGTTTGTAGCAATTGTTGTGCAGAGTAACTGTAATAGTTGGAAACTAGGGAGGTACTACTTCAACGGAAGTTGAAACGGCGTTCAATACAATTTACGAAGAAATACGACTTCGTACAATAACTGTCGAAATACACAGAAGAAGAAGAAGAAACAGATGTTGGGCCTCCATTTACAACAGAGGGCAACAATTTTTGCAGGATTTGTAAAAATTATGGAATAAATGTTAAAAATGGATTTACATTTTTTTTTTGTTTCTAGTGTAACCCACAAAAAGAGAGATATGAGATTGATTTTACAACAATTAAACAGAAAAATATAATACCCAATAATGATTATTATATAGGAGATTGGTTATGAGTTTACATGTGGATGGATGGAGAGGAAGAGGGAGACCAAAGAAAAGATGGATGGATTGTGTGAAGAGTGATATGAAAGAAAAGGAAGTTAGTGATAGCATGACGAGTAACAGGGCAAAGTGGAAGAAAAAAACGTGTTGCGCTGACCCCAAATAATACGGGATAAGGGCAGGAAGATGATGATGATGATGATGGTCGCAAACTGATTATTATATAAAGACTACTTACGTTTACACCGGTCTCTCTCGTACCTTAATTATGCACAGCAATTATTTGAGCTCTTTTTACTAAATCTATATTACAACGCATAATCAGTTTGGTGAAATAAAGAGACAACAAACCTGATTAAAAAACAAAACTGAACGAATGGCGCTGGAACAAGATAATCGAAATTAACTTGGCGAACAATCAATTGAGCTTAGTCATGAAAACTCTTTGGTCTAAGTATTATTTATACTACCTACTAGTTATTATTTATAAATCTGTATTCAACCTTCTCAAGTTTGAAAACTAACACATAGATAATCAAATATTTATAATTTGATATTCAATTTTAATATCTTCATCTCTTTAGTTCATTAAAAGAAACTATAAATTATTTCAATGTTTGAAGAAACAAAAAGAAACTACAATAATAAGCGATAATTAAGCATTAATCATTTGAAGCACAGCGACGCCATCTATTAACAGTATAATATTTCGATCTGGTTTTACGCTAGACGGCATCATTTCTCGCTTCACATGATTTTATTTCTGTACTATCCAGGAACTTTTGCATGGGACTTCACATATTAATAGTTCATAATAATTATACAATTTGGGAGTTTACTTCGATTCATTTTTACGTGAGGTTCAGTGTGATATAAAACTGGTGTAGTTTTGTATTTCAAGTGTCTGTACAGCTGGACAATCTATTATGAGGAATTATTGAAACGGGCTTGATTTCGGCAAAAATGGAACTGAGAATATTATCGTATTATTAAAGTATTGACTACCTCAGCGAAGCTTGCCGAGAAGGTTGACTCAATAGGTACATTTTCTGTAAAAAAGCAGTAACTACTTATTTTACAGAAAATGTATAGAGTGAAAAAATTCATTTTTCAAAAAACATTAGAATGTGTTATATCTATATTTTAATGGATAGGTACCAAAATGACTGTAGATACCTATACCGTATCGAAAACAAAATACTTTCTAAACGTGACACTGACTAAATGCAAAAACAGTTCCAGTCAAAAGAAAAAAAGCAGAATCAATACCATAACGATTGAGTCAGAGGTCACCCTCTCAAAATTAAATTTGAAACTAATTTTAAAAAAAAATATCCCCCTTTATTGGTTAATTTAGATAGGTACTCTAAAAGATTTGTATGAAATCTAATAAGTGAGATAATTTTGTTGTAAACTACCACTTTACAAAATTAATCTTAAATCAAAATTATATTACAAGCTAAATCCAAGCTATGCTGATGTGTTTTCCAAACAAATCAACTATAATCTGCTTAATTTTATTCTGCTTATAAACTATTTGTTTCTATTTTAAGGGAATTGGATTGTTAACTCCCTCTGATATTCATTTACTACTATCTAGGTGCTAGCCTAATCAAAAAGCAAGTGAGTCAGATGTGCAATCTGCTTACTTAGTGGTACTGGCTGTCCCCCGCGTCTTTGGTTGCATAATCATCTTCTTCCGTGGGTCGTAGCTTGATGTTATATATTATAGAGTTGCTTGATAAACGGCCTATCCAGCACTAATAGAAGTTTTTAATTTGAATAGTAGTTCCTGAGATTAGTGCATTCAACCAAAGAAACGTTTCAGCTTTATTAACTTAAAATTGATTTTCCGTTTAAGTTTTCTTTTCTTTTGAGTGCCACTTGGATGATTTTGCATCATAAGAGATTTTTTCTAACACAAAGGACAGAGAGTTGGTGGTCTTTGTGATTGTACAAATGACGACTGTCGCCTAATCTTTTAAACCAGTAGACCGATTATACTGCTTCAGAAGATACAGAACCTTATTTAGACAAAGATAAGGTATGAATTACATTAGTATTGTAATAGTGTGTGTTCGATTGTTACTAACATGTCTATTTAACTATTAGAAAATAGACGCAATGCTTTAGAAGATTTTCTACACCAATGCATATGTAAAGCTGATGGAAGGTAAAAAGTTTTATACTTAAACCTTTTTGCATAGGTCCATACCATGTCTACACTACGACGAAAAATGCGCAAAAGTACCATGCTATTCGTCACAGACAGAAGTAAAAAGAATAGGAGAAATTAATAAATTCAATGTTTTCAATATTAGGAACTTATCTAGTGAACTTCCTCGAAATCACAGATGATTTCAATACGTTAATATTTTCTTTGTACGTTTAACGTTATTTGAGCGTCATGACTCTGAAGTCGAATTCTCAAGACTTATTTTTCGTGTTCTTTTTTTACTAAGTAGTGGCCTCTCGCAGCCTTGATAAAATTTAAAACCTTTTTCATTTTTGCCTGAGACACGCTTACTTATTTAAATAATATTAGTGCAAGTCAACATTCTCGGAAATGCCCTCGGAATGCAACATGCAAATTGTATAATCTGCATTGTGCGACGTCTGCAAGGAACCAACCCTTTTATGCCACACGGAAAACAATGCTATCTTTAGCGAGTTTGCAAAATAGAACGTTGTTTGAGACAATACATGATACCGTTATTCACGCTGTATTAATGGCGACCGGGAGTTTTGCCTGGCGGAGTAATTTCTAAGCCAGGTCTTTTTTTTGCAAAATTGTTTTGTTTTTCTGGGATTTTGATAAATAAGTAGTTGAAATTATGGCCCACCATGATGCTATGCAAACAAAAACTTTACCGAGCTTATCTTCCCGTAAGTGATCAAAATAATTCATTTATGTTAAGAATAGTATTACTAAGTGAGCGACTGACTGCGAGTGACGAGAAATTAATAGAACACCAACTTACAAACATTAATTTGAGTTACTTAAAACACAAAATGAAAAACTTCATAATATTTGAGCGATAAATATTTGTTTGAGGGTCAACGTTATGTCCTGCATATGTTTTCAATGTTTGACAAATGATTTATATATACTGAGCGGCATTTTATCTTAAATGAAGTGTTTCAAATGTGCTAAATATCGAAGTACAGATTACCTATCGAACATCCTAAATAACGATATTTATTTATTTTGTATGTCACAAGGTAATTTGATACTTCAGATATTGCGATAACTCGGATAATTAGAAAATGGTGAAATAAAATCTACGAGCAACTTGCACGTAACTTACGCGTTTGGTCACAGTGCTAACCTAACCTATCCTGTTTCAACCGTTTATCGTCTAAGTAATGACGCGAAAAAATATTGGCATTATTATTGCTCTTGTTCTTCATAATAGAATTTATAATCCGGCAAATGAAGTAAAGTTAACTAAGGTAACAGCGGCGAAATCCTAAAAATGCTAGAAACATCTGAAATAAGCATTAGGTACAAGATCTAGGAACATTGATGGAGTGGGAGCTAAAAGGACACAAAGGTAAAAATCCATTTAGTTTTGACTCTAAGTTAATACGATTTAAAGAAAAGCTAACCCATTTAATTGTGGAGGTAATTCCGGAAGTTTATTTTTCTGAGAAGTCAGCAAGAAAGACTATATATCTACTTAACTAAATAACTTGACTCGGCAACTTTTTTTCAAATAAGTACTTAAAATTATGCTGGCTTTTTTAGATATTCTTCAAATATTTCGGAAAAGCCAGGAAGCACCCCCACTAATAAATATAATAATAACAACGTCAGCCAACTTGCACGCGGAAGGGTTCTGCAATCGACAACCAAGAGATGATCTAATCCTTTTTGTAACACACTTCTAAGCTAAAATAACCTTTATATATCTTCAAATAAAGCTCATAATAACAGTTAATAGATAAAAACCACGTTTGTTTCGAAATACTATCTGTCCATAGAGGTGCTGCAGAACACTGCCCTAATTAATTTTCAAAGTCAAAGCGAAAATTAATTAATAGTGTGAGTTACAGAAAGGATTTAAATATTATCAATACCTATGCTGCGCCAAAACAGTCAACTTCATATTTCAGGCTACAAGGGAACTTCAAGTTGTTAGTTTGTGATGAGGAGGCCTGAGTCCCAGCAGTGGGATCAAAAAAAGGCCGACTGCTATGCTATTTATTTTCAACTACAGAATTGTATTTAATTTTAATTGGTTGAATTGTAATTTAAATTGAAATGATGAAATTATTATTGGTATTTTATGAAATTGCTAATTACTTTATTATGCTTTAACCAAGATGTAAAATCTAAATATTTATATGACTGAAATGCCGAACATAGGGAAACCCCATAGATTTTAAGAACAAGTTAGCTACCTTATTCTTGAAAATAAATATATCATTCAGTCAAACAAAATAAGGTTATATTCCACAAGATTTGTTCTCTGGGGCCAGCTATCGAGGTTCCGAAAACCCTTTTTACACTTGTTTGATAAGGCTCTTTTCAGTAATGTGAAACTTTAATCGATATTTATATTCACTGCTTTCCTGAATTTATTGTTATGTTTTGGTAATATCATAGTGTTGCATTACGATGAACTAAGTATAAACTGCATGCATTTCATGTGTCGTTCAACTTCATTGTTTTCAACTTTATTTCTGTACACCAAGATTGTAACAAAGGTCGTTCTTCTTCGGTTAGGTTTTACATGAACCAGAAAACTGTTACCAACAGCTTTGAACATATCTGCGTAAAGTGTTTGTCGTATCTTTATTAAATTTGTACTAAGTAATTTAAGTTAATTAATCTTGTTGTCCATGTAATTTCATATTTAATACAATACATATGCGTCGCATAACTCTCTCAGTTTCACAGAAAAAACGATAGAATAACTATACCTAGTGTTTATTGTCATTAGATTATGTACTATTATTCTTTTTACTAAAATTTGGTTTGATTTTAATTTTGTATACGATATGTACGCACGGATGCTAAAGTGCATGGATAGTACAGAAAAAAAATCGCGTGAAGCGGGAAATGACTCCATCTAGCGTAAAACCAGATTGAAATGTTGCTATCAACAACGTTACATTATAATGTTAATAGATGGCGTCGCTGTGCTTCAAATGATTAATGCTTAATTAATGTTTATTTTTATACTTTCTTTTAGTTTCTTCAAACACTGAAATAATTTATAGTTTCTTTTAAAGAGATGAAGATATTAAAATTGAATATCAATTTATAAATATTTAATTATCTATGTGTCAGTTTTCAAACTTGAGAGGGAAGGTTGAATATGGATTTATAAATAATAACTAGTAGGTAGTATAAATAATACTTAGACCAGAGTTATGACATAGCTCAATTGATTGTTCGCTAAGTTAATTTCGATTATCTCGTTCCAGTGCTTTTCGTTGAATTTTATTTTTAACCAGGTGTATTGTCTACTTATTTTACCAAAATGTGTAGATATGCATTGTTGGATTTACTAAAAAGAGCTCAAATAATTGTTATGCATAATCAAGGTAAAAACTTGTCAGGAATAGCCAGAGAGACCGGTGTAAACGTAAGTAGATTTTTTTTCTTCTTTTATATAACAGAAACCTCCTATATAATAATCATTATTGGGTATTATATATTTCTGTTTTATTGTTGCAGAGAAAAACAGTTGCTCTATGGGTAGGACGATTTGAAGAAGAGGGTTCTTTGAAACACCATAAAAGAGCTGGCAGACTAAAACTAATAAACATGTTGCAGCGTCAAACCATGATAAGGGAGTACGAAGAAAATGGATTTCTGTCGACGAACCACTATGCTGGTTTATTTGACACAAGCGTTGACACTGTTCATCGTGCTCTTCATACTTAGCGAAAAGATGCATTATCGGAGGCATGTTGTGAAATCCTTGCTATATGGATCACATAAACTTTGATTAGAGTAGTGTCATCTTTACTGATGAAAAAACTTTTAAGTCCAGTGAACACGGACAGTTATGTTTGTGGCGTCAAGATGATAAATAATTATAATACTGAATTAATATTATTTACTCAGTACTTATTCTCTGTATTAACTGGAGACCTTGTTATGTGTGTTTAACTTAATACCCGTATATAAAACAACTTAAAAAAGTTATGAACACTTGATATTTTGTTGTGCAATTTTATAGTTTTTAGCCTACATTTAATCCTTTTGATATTTGGGATAAAATTATCTGGTCTATTGTTTGTTTGTTAGGGTTACATAAGCTTCAATCCTCTTTCCAATTTTGGAAACGAATACTTAAGCTATGGCCTCAATAAGATAATATTATAATCTTATTCGGTGATTAATAAACGGTGAGTAATAAACAATGATAAATAAAAGGTGATTAAATAAACCGTGATTGATAAATTGTAAGAAATAAACATATTATTTTTTTAATAGTGCCTTTTTGTTTGATGAGCCTGTTTACCTGCATTTTTTTTTTCGTTTTGCTGAGTAACTACCCACTTGAATATTATATTACAAATAAATAAATATCCACTTGTTAGCTTTATTAAAAGAAATCGGTAGGAATATTATATCATTCCTACCGATTTCTTTTGTTTGTTATTAATAACTTACAAAAAGTGTGAGTACTACGTGAGATTCGAACTCACGGCTTATTGACTTACGCATCTATCTGCACGTGCTAAACCATTAGGTCAACTTGACTCTAATTTAAATGATGAAATTATGAACTACAGTCAGTTGTTGATGACGCATGTGTCTATTTACTGTCGGACTAAAAGTCAAGTTTATACTTTGTGAGATTGCCTTTGGACGCCACTTAGCTGTGAAGAATCCAACGCCATCTAGTTAAATTTTCGAAAACTTGTACTTTAACGTGCAAGGGAAAATAGGCGTTAAGGTATCCAAGCACTTTAGCTGGCCTCTGTACCTATGGACTATGTCTTGATTAAATAAATTAATAATAAAACATACTGAAGCTAGCATTTTACAGATTTGGTCCCGTGCGGAAAAATGAAGAGATAATGTATTCTTCCAAATCCACCATTCTTAAGCCCAAAATGAATGTAACCTACCAATTAGTTTTTTTCTGGTGTAAACGATAATCATCAGGAATGTAAATATCGTAATTAGAAAGTTAGCACGACTCCAAAGTTGAACCACAGCATTGATAGACAAATAAAATCATTAACGACACGTTTATGTTTAATTAAGTAGCCGCATAATAATAACTAAGTACTTCCTAATAACTATAAATACAACGTTAAAATAAAGTTCGAAGTGAATTCGTTGTGTTCATTAACTCCATTCAAAAAACCCATAAATCATTGAACGGTCGAGGTCCGTTAGGGTGCTACCTGCTCACAACCCTTCCACCGGGGGGTGGAACTTAGGCCCCGCCTCGTTGAAACGACAGTCGTTTGCCAAAATAGACGGACATTCGTGATTTGCACGTCAAGTACACAACATGGCCCTGTGGACGCCGTACGCGCAGGAAGTAGCCCTGGACCTGACTAAACGCGCGGTGAATGTGGAGAGCGTGTCTCCGCTTGCCGCGTGTTGTGCCCCCAAATCTCCGCCAGTGTTGAGACCGTTGCCATTATATTACACGGGGTCTCAACACTACGCTCCGTACCCGTACCAGCCAGCCTCGAACACCGTGCCATCATCGGCGAGTTTATCTCCTGACTCGCTCGGGACCTGGTCGCACACGAAACAAACCGCGCCCTCGCTACCGGATTCAGCAGATTTTTACGACGCTGAATCATTGCAAGCTGAGGACCAGGAGTACCTGGCCTTTGAAAGAGATGCCCTGAGGGCAATGACTGCGAAGAATGGCGGTACCTTGCTGGGAAATAACCCGCGAATGCGGAGGTCGCTGCAGACGAGCCAAACCGCTGACGGCTCGTATAGGAAGCAGCGAGAGCGGAATAACTTGGCCGCTAAGATGAGTCGTGATAAAAGGAAGCTGCGGGAGGTACGGCTCGCTATACAAGTGAGCTATTTGAAGAAGAAAATGGATCATTTAAAAGCAAAATTGTCTGATGGCGTCTGTGAACGCTGTCGACAGTTTCGCGAGTGATTAACAATATATTTAGTGTGTGCCATATGTATATAATGTATACCAACAGGATTGTATTTAAGTTTTGTGCAATTGTATAGATTTATATTGTATAATTATTTATTAATTACTGTCAAAAGCACCCCTCACCCGCACAATATGTGTACTAAACGAAGTGCATGAGGGGATTGACTTTTTTTCGAGTAATTTGAGTGAATTCGCAATAATTTTATTAAATTTTGTTAGTTATATTTAAATATTAGTTAATGTTCTGTATTATATCTGATTTTATATTTTTTTTACATGTAGGTTAAGATTAAGTTTTTTTTTATAATTTTATAGTTAGTAGTATATATTGTAAGAGAGTTTAGTGTTGTGTAAGATTTTTATGTAAGTGTTAGCCGTAAGATGTTTATTTTTTCAATTATTTTTGTGTGTTTGGTAACCACTGATGTATTGGGTTCAGCCTGCAAAGATAATGTATGTATGTTTAATAAATAAATTAATTAAGCATAGTGTTTAATAAAAATAAAACTATTTAATGGGTTGTATTAAACTTTTATGCAATTGTTTATTAATGTTTATTGTATGATTAAATAAGCATTGTGTTTGATTAAAATGTTTTAACGAGAACCAATACTTTTATTGTATTCACCCAAGTTTTTCATATTCCAACACGTACTTCAATGTTACATGCAACTGGAATAATTCACAGCTTTATACATATTACGGCTAATAGCCAAAGTGCGGCTACACTTAGTTTTAGCCGGCTAAAACTAGGTGTAGCCTTTACCTAACACCTTTACCTAACATATAACTATTCTACTTGTCTTCGGTTAGAATTAGGTACTTATAGCCTTCATCATAGCGGCTAGAACTAGGTGCAGCCGCACAGCGGTGGTTCAACTTAGGTGTATCCTATTTGGGTTTCAGTGCAGATAAGCATTTTGGTTTTGTTTTGAGATATCTTGTTAGGGTGTTGTATCTCAAAAGGAAAAAACGGTACCCTTGTAGGATCCTTCCGCATGACGCAGGTTCTCACCGGACACGGTAAGTTCGGGAGGTTCCTGCACAGGATTCGTGCGGAAACGACGCCCGGGTGTCGCCACTGTGTGGACCGCCTGGAGGACACGGTAGAGCACACGGTGGAAGTGTGCTCCGTTTGGGCAGAGCAACGCCGTGTCCTCGTGGGGGCAATCGGCGGCGGCGATCTCTTGCGCCGGGCCTTGGTTCAGGCCATGGTCCGGAGCGAGGAGGAGTGGCAGGCGGTCGCCTCCTTCTGCACAGCAGTAATGCTAGCAAAGGAGGCGGCCGATCGCGTGAGGCAACGGTATATCCCGATTTCCGGCCAAAGTAGGCGCGGGCTTGCGGACGGCGAGCAATGGGTGGCTCGCCGTCCAACCGTCCGGTAACCGTCCAGACCGAGCCCAAGTCGTCGACGGCGCGTACTGTTCCACGCGCGCCTCAAGATGTCACCAAATCGTAGGGGCCCAGCAGGGTCGAAGCCTACTGGGGCCACGGGTAGTGTGAAAGCGAAACCCGGGGCCCTGGGACGAAGCCAACGAAGGAACAGGAGTGGGTTTGCAGTCAGTAAAAGTCTGATACTATCTCCCGTTCCGCCCAAGAGCGGGGGATGTCATAAGATGATTCCCACACAATATAAAAAAACCCCTCATAGGATCACTTTGTTTTCCATCCGTCTATCTTTCTATCTGTCAAGACTCTTTATCTCCGAAACGCGTGGAGGTATTGAGTTGAAATTAAAATCATATGCTCAAGTCTGCGGTCCCTTGAAGTTGTGAAAAACTCAAACTTACAGCTGTCTGTGTTGCCAAAAACGTACATTTCGACACTCTCAAATGAGTCAAAATTCATAGGGTACTTCCCGTAGACTATCCTGATGAAAATACTGAAATTTGGCATAAAGCAAGGTCTTATAGTATAAATATAGAAATAAATTTGATGTTACGTCAAAAAAATAACTTTTTTGCCATTCGAAAAAATATTCGAGACTTGAACTATTCACATAGGTAAGTTTGTACGGAACCCTCAGTGTGCGAGTCCGACTTGCACTTGTCCAGTATTTTTTCCTGATTGATTCGATTATTTTTATTGAAAAATAAAAGTCAGGGATGTTGAAGTGACATTAATTATAGAAGTAATTTGACTGGCCTGTTGGTCTAGTGGTTAGTGACCCTGACTGCAATGCCGAAGACCGTGGGTTCGATTCTCACCCAGGACAAATGTTTGTGTGATGAGCACGATCATTTGTTCTGTGTCTGGGTGTAATTTATCAATAATATGTATGTATTTAGAAATATATAAGTATGTTTATTAGTTGTCTAGTACTCATAACACAAGCTCAGCTTAGCTTGGGACTAGACGGCGTTGTGTGACAGTTGTGGAATGTTATTATTATTAATTAGTAAAACCCAAAATAGAAGATATTTATTTTTGTAAGTAAAAGAACTAGATATCTTATGCTCAAAGATAAAAAAAATCAACATAGAAAACGTGGTTTTATTTATAAACAATTTTTTTTTTTTCGGTAGGAATATCATCTAGTGATATCCTCCTCTTGGGTGGAGCGGAAAATACTGTCATACTTTTACTGACAAAAAACCCACTCATGCACCTTCGTTGCCTTTCGTACCGGGGACGAGTCTTCCTTTCAGAATCAGACCCTTGGCCCCAGTACGCTTCGACCCTGTTGGGCCCCTACGGTTTGCTGACATTTCCTTGAGGTAAATTGGAACACTCCGCGCCGTCGATTACTTGGGTGCAAGCCCGCACCTACGGTGGCCGGAAATCGGGATCGGAATCCCGGCGGCTGGGGTGCGAGAGCCAATGCTTCGCGCGTGCACGTGCGGCCTCCTCCTTTGCTAGCATTATTGCTTCGCAGAAGGAGGCGCCCGCTCGCCACTCTTCCTCGCTCCGGACCATGGCCTGAACGAAAAAATCAACTAACTTTTTGTGCTCTTCTCTCATATTTTTACAAAAATTCTGTCAGACGCTTTAAAACCCCACAAAAAAGAAATGAACCTTACTTATTTTTACGTGTCTGATTTTTAAATATTATTAAGGTAACTACATATTACAAAGTTATGTTTCAGTAATCAGATCAATAAAATTGTAGTGACCAATATAAAGATCTGCCATAAAAAATTTAAGTTAAGTAACTCTTATTTTAGTTCCTTTTCTCACCTGGTATCTGACCAGGGGCCCCAAGGGGGACTTCCAAAGGCACGAAGTTATTCAAAGTACACACACGAGACGCTACTGAGAACCTAAGGTTTCATCCATGTGAAAATAAGTTATGTCTGATCGCTCTTGGATCTTAGTATATAAATATATAGAATGAAAACTGTCACAAGTGCATACCTAGTATATATGTATCTAGTACGTATAACTACATTTCTGCTTAAGAGTTAGTAAAGTTCGGTGCCACCATAAAAACACAAACCAAACTCGAAAATAATTCACAAAAAGCCAATAAATAAAATACATAATAACCTTCCTATAAAAAATGCATTAGGGACCCAATACCTACCCAGGCATTGGTTGCACAAGTTCCATTCAAACTGCCTCCCCGCGACCGAGGGCGTTGTGTTGCACAATGATAAAAGAATGATGTAAAATTGATTGTATATACAGAATATACACTTACACATTGTAGTAGGTACAATAAGTTGTAATAGGCGAGATGTTTAATAAACAGAGCTTCTACTTACAGATTGCCTGTCACACTTATTGCAATTTTGAAGTTAAATAAACTATTTGTTTGATGTGCATTGAGCGATATTTCTGTTGCTACAAAAAACAACAGTCAACAGATTAAAAAGATACTTTCAACGAACCACTCATCTATCTCTAACGTTCCGGACCCCACGAGACGCCATTTTACAAGCCAGTTCGATCAGATAATAGCTGATTCCTCCATTCATGTCTGTAGGTATCGTTAGCTTTACAAACTACGCAGAATGTCATTGTCTCAACTCTTACGTTAATCCTTTACAAATGGTTCGCAGCGCATTTTGCACATTGTGTTACAGTTTCAACGAACCCTTGTTTTATGACGATAAGCCTTTGCAAGGGTCGTTGTTTACACAGCATCTCATTGTATTTTTGTTTTCGATTATTTTTAATTTGGAATGTAATAGACCTTGGAATAAATAAAGTCGTAAAATATTTGCTAAAAGTATTCATTTGGCCAACTAGGACAATATAGATGGATCTTCTTTATTATTTACTGATAATCGATGAGTAGGTAGCAAAACAGTGTAACGGAGCTGTATTCGGCCACAAAAACTCAACATCTTTAAATAATAGTAGATATTATTATGTACATAAAGAATGAAGATATCCGCAGGAGAACCAAGGTCGCCGACATAGCCCGAAGAATCGCCAAACTAAAGTGGCAGTGGGCAGGGCACATTGCTCGTAGAACGGACGGTCGATGGGGCCGAAAGGTTCTAGAATGGCGACCGCGCACCGGAAGACGCAGCGTTGGAAGTCCTCCCACAAGGTGGACCGACGACCTGGTGAGAGTCGCGGGAGTGCGGTGGATGCGAGACGCACAGGATCGGTGGTTTGGCGTCGCTTGGGGGAGGCCTATGTCCAGCAGTGGACTTCTTTCGGCTGAAATGATGATGATGATGATGATTTTTATGTACTAGCGACCCGCCCCGGCTTCGCACGGGTGCAATGCTGATCACTTCATAGTATAAAACAAAGTCGCTTCCCGCTGTCTGTCCCTATGTACGCTTAGATCTTTTAAACTACGCAATGGATTTTGATGCGGTTTTGTCCAGCATTGCACCAGGGCGGATCGCAAGTACTTAATATACTACAGAATGTAATGAAATTTATACACAACGTTCACAGATTTTTTGTCATTAGACAATACAAACATGTTTTCTTTTGAGGTTACTCTTGACGTATGCCTGCAACGTTGAAAGTTATAGCACAAGCATAAGCATAATCAGCCTTTCAATGTTCCCACTGTTGGGACTCAGGCCTCCTCTCTAGGAGAGGGAATGAGCCGTAATCCACCACGCGGGCCCAGTGCGGATTGGTGAATGTCACATGTCTTCGAATTTTTGGTTCTAAGACATACAGGTTTCCTCACGATGTTTTCCTTCACCATTTTGAGAGCAGTGGTGATGAAATAAATTACACAAAGTAATGCGCCTGGCTGAGTTTGAACCCGCGACTTACAACTCGTAAGTCGGAGCCATTACCACTAAGCCACCACTGCTCTCTCTGAAAGTTATAGACGTAGATATTATCAAGTTTAAGCTATGTTATGCTATTCTTCTAAAAAAAATATATTTCAAAATGTAATTTATATGATACACTGAACCACAGTGTACAATCCTGGAATCAAAAGTTAAGTTCTTAGCTACGGCCATAACCAAAACCATACAGTGCATGACCCAGGGGAAAGTCTTGAGGACATGATGGGCTCAGCATCGAGCATCTACAGCATGCAGGTCCCCACCTGCCGCGCGCTTTGGCTATGCTGTTTACATTTTGTCTACGGCATTTTTACTTGCCGGACGAGTTGATGAGAACGGTCGTGGTGCCGATTGTTAAGAACAAAACAGGGAAAATTTCCGATAAAAAAAACTACAGACCTATCTCATTAGCAAGAGTTATCGCTAAGGTATTTGACAGCGTGCTTAATTCTCAGTTAAATAGGACAGTATCTTGGCACGATAACCAGTTTGGTTTCAGGCCCAAACTGTCCACTGACAGTGCGATATTGAGCTAAAGCATGCTGTCAGATATTACACGGATCGCAAAACATTGGCTTACGCCTGTTTTCTCGACTTGTCCATGGCTTTTGACCTGGTTTGATACAAAGTGTTGTGGAAGAAGCTGTTTGACAGACAAGTTTCTCCAGAAATTCTAAAGATCATCCAGTACTGGTACGGGAACCAGGCATATAAGGTTAATGGTCGGGAGCTCTGTCGGACTAGTATAGAGTGCGGGGGTGAGGCAGGGGGGTTGACTTCACCAACGCTCTTCAATCTGTACATCGATGATCTTGCTGTCGAGCTCAGTGGTCGCAGCATACGCCCTTACTCACGGCCTAAAATATAATGTTAAAAAGAGCGAGTGGAAAAGCACCTTCTTAAGCCAGCCTCTTAAGCAGACTATCCCATTGATGTAGGCTATCCGCGCGCGATGGCGTCAAACTTTGACGCCATCGCGCCGTTGCCGAGGAGAGCGAACAGTAGGTATGTGACTGGAACAAACAATATGAGTAGCATGCGGATAGCCTACATCAATGGGATAGTCTGCAAAAACACAAAGGCACCTATACTTTCCGGTTAGGCATTGTGTCTACATTCTACCAACACCCTTCTCTGCCAACGGTACCTCTACATATCATATCACACCTTGCAGATCCCGTTTGCCTCGTCGCGTTCCATAAAAGGCGTGAGCGACACGCGACAATAAAACTAACATTGAATTGTCGAATAAATCAATATCCCTATGCTTCTATGGCCTTACCAACGTCTTAATAACCTTTACACAAAAATCAATCTTGTGTCTACAATATAAGGTTTATTTTTATTTGTTACCAAACAATGGGTTGATATTGTAGTTTCCTGGGTTGTCAGCATGCTTTCAATAGTTGCGACAACACTCAACGAAGGGTGCAGCTTATGTTATCATTATTTAGGATAGGGGCACATGAATCTATTGTTATTCTTTAATGTAGATGCCACTGATATTAATTATCTAAAGGAACTGTGGTCAGTTTTGCTAAATAATCTAATGACGACGCGGACAGCATTGTCGTAGCCGAATACGGGGCCAGGGGATTTAATTCAGAAATCTTACGTTCTATTTTTGCCAAAGACACGCTCAGAAAAATTTACTTTACTGTAAAGTAGATACCTACACTATAGAGACATCACCCAGATATTATCTGGTATGCTTCTTTTAAAATAGGGCCTAAATAATGTTTTAAACGTCAAAGTAATTGCTTATGTTTCATCTATATTGTTATTAGCTTAAAATAGCAGCAGAGCTTACCATTCTCGAGCAGATGTAACTTTTAAAATGCAGGTTTGCCTTGTTCAAAATCAAATAAAAACCCCGTAATGATGTTGTACGCAACGGTTTCTGTCACAGAGCAACAGGAAATGCGCATATAATTGCACAGCAACTTCACCAATTCCCGCTACACGATGACACTCATCGATCCATCATGTTGTCCAACAGTGGTCGTCGTGGGAAGGCAACCCATTCACTGCCCACAATACCATTGTGTGAGAGATTGATGAAGTTATAGTTCCGGCCACAGCGAGATCGAACTGTTGGTGATTGAGCGTTTTAATTGAAATATGATTGCTTACGTTCTGGTAGATGAAATAAACAGAATAATTGTGGACAAACCAATCAAACTGGTCAAACATTTTATGAATACTTTACTTTCAGCTAAGGAGTGGAATTCTCTGACTAAGTTGAAGTTCTAAATAGCTTTTACATAGGCGTATTTAAGTCAAAAGTGAATAAGTTACTTTTAGTCATGGATGCTCTATCATTGGCCACATAATCGCTTACAATCTGGTGAGAAAGAGGTCAAACACTAGTATAATAAAAAAAAAATATAAAAAAACTGACCACTCAGTTAGTTACTGGATACGTCGTGGCCAGATATTAGAATTGATCACTTCATGATGTGATCAACGACTATTTCATGAAATAGTCTGCTACAACTGACCAAATCCATAAAACGTTAACGTTTGATGATCTGTCAATCTAAAAAGGTCTAAATAAACTAGGAACTTTTTTTTTTATTCTCGATCGGTTCGCGCTTGACCGCCATCTCACCTGATGAAAAGCAATGATGCGGTCGACGATGGAACGCGCTTACCTAGAAGTAACCTATTCACTCTTGACTTAAAGATTACCGGGTTGTAGCTATCAGGAAACACACATTCCGGCAAGGAATTCCACTCCTTAGCTGTACGCACAATGAATGTGTTCCCAAAACGTTTTGTGCGTATAGGTGGAATGTCCACCATGTACCGGTGGCGCGTTGCCGTGCGCCTGGTTGTCCGATGATGATGATGATGATGGAACTTATGTGTCTATTGGTCTTGTACGATCAAACATGAACTTTAAATTAAATTAAAAACTGTTTATAGATTTGCTTAAAAATGAAAGGTAATTAGGTACAATTAAACTTGTATGGATATCGTTGACACAACCTGCATCATAGCTGCATTCAAACTGCTGGCTGGTTGACTATAGGCTCGTATTAGTTATATCAAATAACGCAGCCGTACCGATTGTGTCGAATCGATATTTCATTTTCTATTTGAAAATCATTAAAGTATTTCTTTTAATAAAAATAACTATTTGCCCCCATGTTACGTCACAAAATCAAAGCGAAATCAGCAGCTTGACCGGTGGACAACATACCTACTTATATATTATTTATGTCTGTATGTAGGTATTGAGGAGCCACTTCAGATTTTAAAAGGAAATTTTCTTCCTTATTTATAAGGAAGGCGCAAAATTTTGTTGCTCAAATGCTGATATTTGTAGTAAAATATATCAAGTGATTCCGTAATCTAAACATGTGAATTGAAGAACCACCTGGAACTCGGAATGTATTTAATGAATTTTTTGAAAATTTTGTATCATTCATTAGTAATTGTGTACAGTACCTAGTAAAAATCTATTCCGGTATTATCTAAATCTAAATCTGATATACAATGATACAGACATAACTTTTTTTCGATATTATCCAGTGATAATTAACTAAAATAAACACCTAAATACACGATTATTTCATGGTAAGGTCAAACAGGAGTATGATGGAGCATATCTATTGACTGGCCTGTTGGTCTAGTAGTTAGTGGCCCTGACTGCTATGCCGGAGGTCGTGGGTTCGATTCCCACCCAGGACAAATGTTTGTGTGATGAGCACGATCATTTGTTCTGTGTCTGGGTGTAATTTATCTATAATATGTATGTATTTAAAAATATATAAGTATGTCTATCAGTTGTCTAGTACTCATAACACAAGCTCTGCTTAGCTTGAGACTGGACGGCGTTGTGTGATAGTTGTGGAATATTATTATATTATTATTGTTATATCATGAAATAATCGTGCATTTAGGTGTTTATATCACTAAAAGCAGAGTGTTCATTGATTCAACCAACCTATATCATAATGCAGCTAGCGGGTAAAGTTCAATACTAAGATCTGGTGTTCTAGTCACGACTGATACGATTTAGAATTCAAAAGCTGAATCTTCAATCAATCTTCTAATACCTAGGTACACTTCTTCATTGCGTGTGCGCTTATTTACTCCTTGCCACTTCTGTTTGTGGCTTCTAGATGTTGCACTTATTGGGAATATTACGTCTAATTACCTATTGATCCTATTTTGGTCGATCTATTAAAATTCCACTTTTATTAGGTACCTACCTATGCTAATGACTTTAAACAAAACCTAAGAATGATTACGTAGTCAAGTCATTTTCAAACTATCTTAAAAAAAATACATTTAATCGGAAACCAGATTTTCAATTAGCCACCGAGCAATGTTTGTCGCTCGACACTCTCTTCACTCTCTTTCTGACAGAGGTTCGAACTATTATATGAATGAAAATATTCACACAAATAATTTCCGTAATATGTCAATAGTGCATTCAGGCGCATGTCCACGACGCAGCAGACCGTACACCCGGCCACGCGATAATGTTGTCACAAGTTCGCAACTGTCGTCCGGCAGTCGCATTGTGCCTAACTCTTTACTACGATTATGATGTCATGGCGGTCTCATGAATGACATGTTACTTAGATTATTCAATAGATTTTTTCTTTGAATATTACGTTTTTAAATTCTATGGAAGAATAAAGTAACGATAACTGTCTAGTTAGTATTGTTAATTCTTGAAGCTAGAATTGCAATTGGTTTAGATATTGCAAAAGAAAAAAGAAGTTATGCAATAGGAATTGGAATACAATATAAATACCGCCAAAAGTAACATGTTCTTACCTGAGATATTATATATAAAAATCAGCAAAAGAATTAAACTTCAACCAAAATAAAAAACAAAATAAATTCCTTACTAACGAATTTAAGGTAGTTGAAGTCTAAATAATTTAAAATATATTCCAAAAGCAATGTGAGAGAAAAAAAAGTGTATTAAAACAAAGATGGAACAGTTAATAGATACAATATTAGTCTGTAAAAGTCTGATACGCCCTCTGGCACCACCCAGAGCGAGAGAAGTCATTGGATGATTTCAACCCTTAAAAAAAGGACAAAAAATGATAAATATTTAAATATCATTTTTAACACACACACATTTTTAACACTGTGTCCTAGTCTAGTGTCTATGGAGCAAAACACATATGCCCGGTTCACACATGGCTTAACAGATTGCTGCATTTTTATTGTACAAAAAACACAATAATAATAATAAAAAAAAAAAAAATAATAATAAAAAATAAAATTAAAAATAATAAATAGATAGTATAGTATAGTGTAGTAGTGTAGTAGTGGTAGTAGTGTAGTAGTATAGTAGTAGTGTAATAGTGTAGTATAGTTATAGTTATTTTAATATTGTGTTTTATTTTTATTTGGGCAAAATTAACCATGTATTTCCATGTATGTATTCTTTCTTTTGTTTTCATTCTAAAAAAGTGTTAAACAACTTTAATTTCGGAAGTCAGTGTTTCTAAAACAATTTTGTCTCTTCGTTATTCAACACTGACTTATATTCAACTTTTTAGTGTTTTTTTTTTACACTGATGTCGGTTGTATTTTTTTTTGTACAATGTTTTTTATTTTACCTACACTTTTTTGTTGAGACATTGTATAATAAAGATATTATTAGATGGAGTTGGAAGGTGGAAGAGCACCTTCTGTCTCCATAATCAGATCAGTTCGATGGTACCTTATAGCCAGAGTGCTTCTCATGATAATTCTTGATACTTTGATTTATTATAAAGTTTTCGGTGCCTACCTTCCGTCTTCAACATTAGATCGGTTCGATTTTTCTCCTCCTCCCTTCCTTCCGCCAGTCTTCGACTATACGTATAAAAAAGCAATTTTACTTTTTACGACAGTTCTGCTATGATCCTACGAAGAGTTCCGTTCCTTAGCTTCGAAATTCATCATCAGATCATGAAAATATTTCTATGAAAACAATTCAAGAAGAGGTATAATCTATCAATTACCTATTATATATAATCTATCAAATACCGGTCAATTGTAGACCGCTTATAAAAAAATATATAATCGGTCTACAATTGACCGAGAAATCGGTGAACATACATAGGTACAGCCAAACATATAACCTCCTGCTTTTTGAAGTCGGTTAAAAATACAAATCTATCCTCTGTATAATAATAGTACCTACTTAAAGATAGTGTAGAAAAAATATGCAACGATTGGTAATATGTACTACAAACTGTGAGACAAAACATTTTCTAGTAATTTCTAATCCACAAAAGAATTGAACTAGGTATTACTGCCCGCATACCACCATAAATTTTGAACAAATGATCTGAACCATATTTATTCACTAATGTTTAAAACAACTAAAACAAAGAATGGAATTAAGGTGCCGCCGCACTCCTTATCACCAAAAGGGACGTTTCTCAAGGATTCAGAAAATGGTTCTCTTTTGTACTTTTCGAGATAAGGAGTTACATAATGCACCCGCATATTGCAAACGAGTGTTTATGCTAATTATTTGTGTAACTAATGGGTGGTGTGGTGTACCCCTCGCTGGTCAGGTAGACTGTCTGGCGCGGCGGCGGCGCGTGCCTTTGTAGTATGGTGTCATGTGACCTTGTTATCTTTTACCTGTATATTAGTGGTATTGCTTATGTCGATATTAAGTCGTTTTGAAAAAATACCTATGTATTCCACCTAGGTATTCCACCTAGGTATTTTTTTATTGTATGAAGGAATTTTAACGTTACCTAATTTCATCCATACCCAGTAATTTTTGAGCACCATGCACGGTTTTATTAATTTCATGACACATATTTTTTTGATATAGACCCTCGAGCGAAAACTGTCGAAAATGAATTTTTAGTCGCCTAAATGTTTTTTTCTTTTTGCAAGTATCTTGTTCTGCGACATCTTCATCTTATGTTAACCGATTTTGATGATTATGCTAATGCCAAAAGCAACCTGTAAAGGAATTATAAGATTTTTGTCATTCTTAACAGAGAACTTACTCACTATTAAGTTTTAGCTTAGGGATACCAAACTAAACAGTTAATAAAGTTATTTCCGAAGCCGGTGTCAAAAAGCGAAGAAACAAAAGCTGCTTCCAAAACGAAAGTTAAGGTGAAGGCACACTTATCTGAGCCGAACGCGTCAAACGAATGGAAAGAAAAGGATTCTAGAATTCTTTATAAGAAATTCTAAAATTCTGGTAGAATCTGGAAGGACTCCAGAATGAAGAAATTGAAAATGCTTTGGTGAGTGTTCACCTTAACTCTTCAATCTTTAGTTTCTTTGAAGTCGTAGTAAAACAAATAGGAAGGTAGTCGTTAATCGCAAATGACCAAAATAAGTCCAAACAACCAATTTTTTTTTTAAATTTATATAGGTACTTACTCTACGTGGTGTGCAAAGATGGTGTCATACTGGAGCTAGCCACGTAAGCTCTTCACGCACGCCTTAATTTAGCTTGTGATTAGCATCTTCTAAACAACATTAGCGAAAAAGCTCAGTAGGTAAGTACAAAACTGTTGACATTAATAGTTGTTTACGTCTTGTTACGAATTACTAACTTAAAGTCATTTGCGCAGATAACTAAATATGAAGTGAAAAACAAAGTGATTAGCTAATTTATATTCGGTCACAATATTTCGTAAGTAGTCACCTACATCATTACGGTAATATATTTATTTGTTTGTGTTATTGCAAATTATTATCTTAGTGAAATATGATTATTAAAATTTACTTAGCAATTTTATGAAGTAACATAATAAATGCACATCGTGCAGAAAGAATGTTAAGAATCAAGTGCTGAATTGATTGCAGCAATTTTGGAAATATTATGTAAACCAATAGAGTTCACATGTAGAAAAAAAACAAAAACTGAAAAACGAAAATAGTCCAGGCCCAGACAACACACTAAACGAGTGCATCAAGATCAGAAAATTAATCTTAGCTTCACTACTCACTGCACTGTTTAATAAAATACTTTCTTAGAGAGCGCCAAGTACCAAAAAAATGGCGTATTCCAGAATAATACTCCTATATAAAAAAGGGAACCTCGCAGAAGTAAGCAGAGATCTCTGTCAACAGGGCACTGTTGACAGAGGAGACATCCTATGAACCGAGATATCTACATACGATGTTTTCTATCAACAAAATTTTCAGCGAAACGAGCTGTCTAGGAATAGATTTCTATGAGCGTTGCTTTCTGTAGGTAGTCGTATAGTACAAGCGTGTTTCTATATTAGGTTCCACGCTCACTACTCTCTCTCTCTCTCTGATTCAGATTTTTCTATTTAAATTTTGCAACGGAATATTTAAACGGAAAAAATAGGTAATGATCACTTGACTGAAATTCTAACTAAATAATTTGAATAACAGAGGCAGGTAGGTATAGGATACAACATATTTTAACAAGAATAATGCACACCCATAAACACCCCAATCAGAAAATTTATTTACAACTAGCTGACACGGCGAACTGAACATAGTAATATCTTTCGATATAGTCAACCGAGTACGATGAAACAAAGCCTAAGTAATATAAGTATATACAGTTACACACAATTTTACTTTATAAAAGTTATCTACATCGATTTCGTACATTTTACGTGATGCGCGCACAACTAAAAACTTGTACAGATCATAACTTAAGCACTGAAATTTAAATAAATGCACTTAACTAGTGTTTATTTTTTCAAGAAATTGTGCGCAAGTGATGCAGTCAAAATTTATCACGAATTGATAAAAAAATAGGTATTTTTGAATAACATAAGATAAAAAACCGGGCAAGTGCGTGTCGGACTCGCGCACTGAGAGTTTCGTATAAACTTATCTATGTTAATATTTTTCGTTCAATAACCGAATCGAAGCTTTTATGAACTCCAAAAAACGTATTTTTTTAGTGATGAAACTACAAATTTACGGTTTCCAGACTTTTTCTTATACTTACTTGTGCTATGAGACCTTGCTTCATGCCAAATTTCAAGATTCTAGGTCAACGGAACTTACCTCGTAGGTTTTTATTCATTCACACTTTTTTTATTTATTTAAAAGCGAGTGTTAAAATATGCGTCTAAATGGAGGATTATCTTTAAATTCCGTTGACTTTGAAGTTTGATTTTTCCACTGCTGTTCGGAGTAGCAGACCTGAGTATTTGATTTTAATTTCAGCTTCATACTTCTACGCGTTCCTGAGAAAAAGGGTCTTGACAGATGAACAGCAAAATAATCTTATCAGGGTTCCGTTTTTGTCAACTTAGGTACGAAATTCTAAAAATTACTTATTTTAAAAACATCTGAAATCGATCCGCCGAATAGTAACCGAATAACCAATACCAGGATGTGTGTTTATAAGAACATTTTATAAACACACATGTTGTATACCTAATTAACATTAGCTGGCCACCGATTCACCGAATATACGTGCCTATAATATGAATATATTAATAACATATTATATACATACCTTATATTTAATAATATAATACCTATAATATTCATATCCCATTACAAAATAAAACACACGCAACAGGAATTCTGAAAAATAGTAGGAACAAACCTACACAATACCTTAGCATTGTACCACGAACTTATTTGGGATATCCATTCACCCCATTGTTTTGTCTCCGTAGCGCCGCCAGGGGTGCGGCCGCCCCTCCCGCGCCCCACCACCGAGCTCCGCCCCCTGGCCGTATAAAAACGCGGCGACACCATACCATCATCAGGATTCGCTTCTAGCCATACGCGTACGCACGTCTCCGTCGTATACGTAAACCGCCCGAACCGTCCACCTTCGGTTACCTCTCGGTGTTATCGTAGGTGTGGGTCCAGACTCGCACCTGCGGTAGCACTCAGGGGGACCGCCCCGTCTCTGCCCGGTGTGTCCGTACACACCGAAGCGGTTGCGGTGGCTAAATTTTAATCTGTGCCGTGAAAGTGTAAACTTTTATTTTATTTACGTTGTTATTTTTAATCAAAATGCCTCCGAAGAAGGCCGGTGCACGTAGCCCCCAGGGGCGCGACACCGACCCACCTTCAAACCACCCGACTGAACGCCGTGCGTCGACGCTCCCATCAACTGGGAACACTCCGCCCGGATCCCATACTGCCTCAGCAAGCTCACCAGGGACCTCAACCTCCGGCTCGCCGTCGTCACCGGCGACTGCGCGCGCTTCGCCGACGCCGCCGCCGTGCCGGACACCTGCGGTCCCAGTGAGACCACCAGCATTCCGACCTGTACCCATACAGGCCCCAGGACCAGCAGTGGTCACGAGAACGCAGGCCACCCGCTCTGCTACTCCCCCCACCTCACGCCCTGCAACGACGAAGGATCGTGTTGCACATTCCGTGCGCCAGGTGGCGCCACCAGTAGCGTCAACAACACGTTCCGGTACCAGACCCGGAAACAAGCCAGCCCCGTGCACCTGTGAAGCATCACCTATGCCGCACAGTGATGCCACCGCGTCCGTACCGCGCCGCGAACATACCGCGTCCGTACCGCAGGCGTACACGATTGCGCCTACACTTCCTGTGTGCACCTCTGCACCAGCGCCCCCCGTGTGCACTACCGCGCACATGCCACGGGTGTGTGCCGCCGCACCCGTACCGCATGTCTACCTTCCCGCGCCGCTGCCGCATGCATACTCCACTGCGCAAGCACCATACTACAGCGCCACTCAAACCGCCGCGTACGTGTGCGACACCGCGCCCGTGTCGCGCGAATGTGTTACCGCACCGATGCCGTGCGTCTGCGCCGCCGCTCCCGCGCCGTATACCGACGCGACCGCGACTTCGACGCGTGTCTGTGCCGCCGCGTTTATGACGCATGGTAGTGCCATGCCGACGTCGTACGTCGGCACTGCCGCACCCATACCGCACGGCTCCGATATCGTACCCGCGCCGCATGTTGCCGCTACCACATCGATCCTGCCCCCACCTGCCGCCTACAGTGGAATCGAGTTCCCAGCGCCAACCTCACCAGCGGTCACAGCTCGACGCACAGCATCGCCCGCACCCCGCCGCTTGCTGACGAGTTCGACCAACGCTGAGACAAGGTCAGTACAATCTTTCATGTCCCCGCCTCCACCTAGGGGCTCAGCACAGGACTCCCCCGCTATGGTGTTGTCGCCATGTTTTTCACGACAAGGATCCAACATGTCGACATCCTCGGGGGGATCATCATACGACGGTCGACGAAGCGTGTCGTCGGATACGCTCGTACGAGCCGTCGATATGGATGTAGAGCACCCTGGTTCTACAAAATATGGATCCGAACCCCAATCAGAGGCTCGTGCTCAGCGCAGACCCAGAAGCTCCGACGACGAAGCCGCGGAGGAAGCCAAGCGAGCGTGCATCGACTCGCCCCTCCCACAGCGCTCGCCGCGGGATAGAGGCGAGACCCGCTCACGTACGTTCGCTGAGATCGCTGGACTCTCACCCACTCATAGGCAGGAGTACCAGACGCACAGGCCTCCCCCCTCCCCCACAGCCCCCCCCGCTCAAACTACAAGCGCGACGGGGGACAAGGACGGGAAGAAGAAAAAGAAACAACGATACCCCCCGCTGGTAGTTGAGAGACTACCCGACTGGGCGGCACATTTTAAAGAAATTACCGCCCGACTAGGCCATCCACCAAACGCCCGCCCTTACCAGGGCGGCATCCGGTTTATACCGGAGAGCGAGGTGGAATACCGAGCGGTACAAAGGTACCTGTCCGAGCTAGAGAAGTCGGCCGGTCTGTCGTGGTTCTCATACTCGCTACCAGCGGAGCAGAGTCTGAGAGTAGCAATCAGAGGCCTGCCTGCTGATACGGACCCAGCTCTGATCGAGGAGGAGCTTCGACGCCTTAACTTTGAGCCCGAATATGTGAGAAATATACGGGCTCGCGAAGGAAAACCAGGCTGCATATTTTACGCGGCCCTAAAAAGGCAACCAGATATCCGACGTATTTACGACACCACAGTGCTACTCTACATGCGTGGTGTCAAAGTCGAAGCGTGGAGGGGCAAGCGGGGCCCCGCCCAATGCCATCGCTGCCAAAAATTTAGGCACAGCTCGCATCAGTGCCATCGCCCGCTTGTATGCGTGCGGTGTGGAGAAGGGCACCCCGCCCGGGACTGCCCGCGACCGCGCACAGAGCCGGCTACATGTGCTAACTGTGGCGGGCAACACCCCGCATCAAATCGGGAGTGCCCGGTATTTAGAAAAGAGCTGCACAACAGGCGAGCTGGCACTGTTGCCTCCACCACCAGAGCGGCCCGGCCTGGCACACTAATGGTCCAGGCCACAACAACCGAAGAAACCGAGGCCCAGGGCCCAACCCTGATGGCGGTGGCAAATGGGCCATCAGAGAGAACAGCCCCCTCCACAGGGCGGAGGAACAAAAGCAGAGGGGGGAAGAAGGGGGGGAAAAAGCCCCCACCCCCCAAAACCCAACAGAAAGCTACATCGGACCTTGCTCCAGAAAAGGCGCAGGCGGTGTCGCAACCCAAAGTGAAGGTGCAGGAGGGCGCCACTGTACAAGTGGCCCCCCAGCACACAATTGAAGTTTGCTCGCAGAGTAGAGCACCTCTAGGTGCCCCTACGGTTGCGAGAAGAGCAACAGCGAAAACCTGCTCTACCGAGAGCAGGAAAGATTTCACCGCCTGCGCGATTGGACTCCTGATGAACCTCATTAAGGCCATCAGGGAAGGCCAAGACCCGGCGCTGATAATCCTTGACGGCCTAGCAGCGTTATTAGCGCTCTACAATGGACAGTAGGCCGTTAAGGATTCTACATTGGAATGCCCGAGGCCTTCGGAGCAAGGTCGCTCTCCTCCGCCCCCTCCTCAGAGATCAGGACATTGACGTGGTGCTCGTAAGCGAGACACTACTGGGACCAGCCGACAGAATCAAAGTCCCGGGGTATCTCGTTTACAGGAAGGATGAGAAGTCGGCAGTCGGAATCTACCGTGGTCTGGCGGTAATGGTGAAGCGAAGAGTTGTGCACCAAGAGCTCCCCTTATCGTCGCCCAGCTCACTCTACACGCTGGGTGTTCAGCTGAGTTTTGCCGGTGAGGACTTAAACATATACGCCGCGTACGCCCCGCCCGATCAGCTAAACGTGGCTGAACTTCGGGCGGTTATGACACTATCGCCCAACCCGACGCTCCTCGCCGGCGACTTAAACAGTAAACATCCGGCGTGGAATAGCAACCGAACAAATTCCAAGGGGAGACAGCTCTTCGCGGACGCGGAAGCAAATGGGTACACGGTGTCTGGTCCTGAAACACCAACCCACTACCCTGATCAGTCACAAGCAGCCCCAGACGTGCTGGACATCGTGGCCCACAAAGGTCTAAACTGCCAGATCACCCAGCAAGTCTTGGACGACGAGCTACTGTCAGACCATCAGCCGGTACTCGTCGTCCTGCAAGGAATGCCGACCCGACTCTCTCCCCCAGCACCACGTCACAAACTGGACTGGGAAAAGTTTTCGGGAACGATGGAGATCACGACGCCCACTCGGCCTATCGTCACCGCCGCGGACGTTGACGGACTGGCCGAAGAGCTCACCGTCTGCATCCAGGGCGCCCTAAAATCGGCGACCATAGTCAACACACAGCCGCAGGGGGCTCTACCCCCCCTCCCCAGCCACCTGAGAGCGATGATCGCCGAGAAAAGGCGCCTTCGCAGACGGTGGCAAAATACGAGATGCCCGATCATGAAAAGGGAAGTCAACCGTCTCGCGGAGAGGGTGAAGGCCGAGTTGCAGGCGTTCAACACCGCGAGCTGGGAGTCCACAATAGAAACCTCAGAGGGCGATTGGCCGGCCATACATAGATTGTGCCGGCAATTGACGAACACCCCAGCTCCGGTGCGCCCGCTACTAAATAGCGACGGGGCGCTTAGATATACCGCGACAGACCGCGCGGAGATCTTTGCCAAACACCTGGAGCGTCAGTTCCAGCCTAACCCGACCAGCGACGGCGAACACGTCGCAACAGTCGAGAGGCACCTTCGAGAATACTTCGAATCGCCGATAGCTCACGAAGAGGAGGGAATTTTCTTCTCGCCGGGCGCGGTCCGACGCGCCATCTTGCGAACGAAGCCTAGGAAGGCCCCCGGTGCCGACGGCATCACCAATACAGCGCTGCGCCACTTGCCGTACCGCACTGTTGCGGCCCTGGCGCGCCTGTACACGGGGATGCTGCGCACGGGGACCTTTCCCGCTTCGTGGAAAGAGGGGCGCGTCATTATGCTGCCCAAGGCGGGGAAGAACACCCTGAAGCCGGAGAGCTATCGGCCTATCACGCTGCTGCCCACCGTCTCGAAGGTGTTTGAACAACTCCTGTTGCGACACCTCACGCCACACATCGTTCCACGCTCCGAGCAATTCGGGTTTTGCTCGGAACATAGCACGACGCTCCAGCTGTCGAGGGTACTGCACCTCCTGACAGCAACACTCAACAAGAAGGAGCACGGGGTTGCAGTATTCCTCGACATGGAGAAGGCCTTTGATCGTGTTTGGCACGCAGGTCTCCTCTACAAACTGTCGCGGTCGGATGCGCCCCGTCGTATAGTAAAGGTGATCTCCTCGTTCCTGGAAAACCGGACTTTCCGGGTGGTGGTCGAAGGTACGCTTTCGAGCGCTTGCCCGGTGGCCGCCGGAGTACCGCAGGGCAGCTGTGTCTCGCCTGTGTGTTACTCACGGTACACGGACGACATCCCCACCACTGAGGGCGTCACACTCGCGCTGTATGCCGACGACGCCGCGTACATCGCGACTTCACTGAACGCGAGACACGCGGCCGTCAAAATGCAGCGCGCACTTGACGCTCTCCCCGAGTGGTTAGAGAAATGGCGGTTGACTGTCAACGTGAGTAAAACACAGGCGATCGTCATCGGGCAAGCCCACCTCCCACCACCCCTACAGCTGCAAGGAGCCGACGTCAAGTGGTCCCCAACGGTTAAATACCTAGGGGTCACAATCGACCGTCGGCTCTCCATGGGCTGTCACGTCCGACAGGTTGTCGCAAAGGGTAGAGCGGTCCGCGCCCTGCTACGTCCAGTGCTCTCCTCTCGCCTCCCGCTACGTGCCAAGCTGGGCGTGTACAAAACGTACATCCGCCCAATCCTAACGTATGCCGCCCCAGCTTGGCTCGCCCTCACGAGCGAGACCAACAAAAAGCTCCTCCGCGCGCAGCAGAACATCGCGCTGCGGAGGATAGTCGACGCCCCTCGCTACGTGAGGAACGAGGTTATTCGGCGGGATCTCCAGATGGAGAGCCTGGACGAGTTCTGTGGCCGCCTGGCGTCGAACATGTTCGCGCGTGCCGACGCCTCCAGTTGGCCACACATTAAAAATATAGCGCCATGGCACGCGCGACCGCCTGACGCTAGACGCCGCCTCCCCCGCGACTTACTGCCGGACGAAGACGCCCATGCACCACCGGACTGACCCATGATTAAGTCGCACACACCTACACGCGACTTAATCATCCACTAAGACTCTACAACACCACATACACTCGTTGCGCGCTGTGTTCTAAGTTAATATAGGCATAGCGTGCACCGAAAGTCAGACACTCGCGACTCTACATTCGCGTAAACTCACGCACCAAGTTGCGCGGCGCGGACGCGCACCCGGTTGCATACATGGGCGGTGTTACACATCCAATACCGCCCACACACACACCCACACGACCCCTGAGTCTGGAGCGTGACCGGCTAGATCTGGAAGCGTGACAGACGGGGGTCACTCACCAACAGTGGGGAGCGTCAACAAAATCGGCACTCTCGTCGCTGGTCATTACTCGCTGGGCCTCCCTCGGGCAACCGGGGGTCCCACCTGGCGGGGACTGACCGCCGGAGTGTCGCGAAGAAACGGCTCTATTATTAAATAGAGCCGCGACGCTCCCACTGTACAAAACCAGAGACTCTGTGCCTATAGGCAACCTAGTGAAGCACCCGTCGTTGCGGGTGCCTATAGACACCGCGAGCAGGGGGCGATGCCCCGATCTCGCTTGCCGCGCCCCCCTACGGGGACGTAGCGACTACCCGGACCATCATCACTCATTTGTTGCGAGTTAAACGACACACTTCTATCACCTAAAATGGCGCTCTGGAAACCCTATTCTGACGACGAGGCTCTGGATTTATCCAGGCCTAGGATCCAAGATATCCAAGAAGCACAGTTACCACCAAGGGTACCTGTGTTTTCTGCGTACCAACCTCCACGGCCTGAGTATCTCGAGTGCTACGCGACGCAGCAGCTAGCAGTACCAGCTTTTCCACTTTATGGAGGATACTGCAGTGCACTGGATAAAGTTTCACCCGGAGGAACTTCATCTGGGTATGAGTCAGTTGCTCCGAAGACGCCTGAGTCACCGATCGAAGCAACAGATATTTTAAGCGACGACCCAGACTTCGAAATATTCAAGCAGAATGCCCTCCGGGTGATGGCGGAGAAGAACGGCGGTGCCCTGGTGGGCAACAACCCACGCATGCGCCGTTCGATCCGCGCCAGTGCCGCCGCGCCCGCCGACGCCGCGTACCTCCGCCAGCGCGAGCGGAATAATAAGGCCGCAAAGTTAAGCCGGGATAGGAGGAAGCTACGAGAAATTAACCTGGAACTGAAAGCAACATATTTAAAACAAAAGGTAGCGGCACTACAAGCACAATTAAACAATAAAATTTGTGTCAACTGCCGGTCGAGTGCGTTGTGAAATTAAAGACTATTTGGTATAAGTTTGTTAAAAGTTCCTATTCAAGACTGTGCAATGTATTCGTAAATAGTATTTAGTGAAGTTTAGTGTTTGTAAAATTTGTATCTACCTCTATAATAATTTTGTGCAATAATTTCAATTAGCTTATGGATACATAGAATTTGTAAATGTAAGAGTAGGTAATAGTGTAATTAAGACTGTCCTAATTTAGTAAATTATTTTTATAACATATACATTTCTTTCATTTTTCAATATTCCAACTTTTCAAGAAAATTCCCTTAACACAAATCAATGTAGCGAAAGTAATTTGTTTGACCAAGTATGCAATATAACATATTAAATAGGTACACAAACACACTGCAACAATATAGCATATACATACAATCTATAGAAGATATAAAAAATGATAATTTTTTGAGCACACTGACTAACAGTATGCTCAAAAAATTATTATATTAATTTGGTTGACTACATATGCAATATAACATATTAAATAGGTACACAAAACTAACATTCCACACACACTGCAATAATATATCACATAAACACAATTTAAAGAAGACTTTAAAAATGATAATGTTTTTGAGCATACTGTTAGTTGTGGTATTTTTACCTTGCTTTTACTAAGTTAGGGTTTGTTTGTGAACCATCTTAGCTAGCATTGGTTAGTTGTCAGAGAACTTAAGTTTATAACCCTACTAACTATTATGAGTTGCAAACGGTGTAAGGGTACTTCTCCACCAGAGATATGCTATGCTACGTTGCTATGGATGCGTTTGATATCTAAAAATTATATTAATTGGTGCACATAGCTTAGCACTGGTGGAAACTGATTCAAATTAGATTTTTTTTTTTATACTAAAGGATGCGTGCGATACTGCTATGGATGCGTGCTATAGGTGTGTGCTATGGATGCGTGTTACGGATGCGTGCTATGGATCCCAACTATCGGTACATAGCATAGCTCCTTGCGAGTCCTTCCTCGCGTAACTACTTTGCGTATAGCATAGCACATCTCTGGAGGAAAAGCACCATTATATTCATTGGTGCACATAGCTTAGCACTGGTGGAAACATATTCAACTAAGATAATTATGTTTTTTTTATAAGAATATGTGCTATGGATGCGTGCTATGGATGGTCGTGAGTGGTGTATCTATGTGCAGAGCAGAGTACCTTACAGTAGGCCCGCGTTTGTCGCTGAAAATGGACTAGTAAAAGTAGACTATTGATACATCGTATAGCTTGAGCTGCGCATCTTCCTCGCGCAGCTACTTTGTGGCGGCGCATCTTCATAGCCTTTAGACTATTTTGAGACATGTTTCTCTAAAGATGGATGACCCATTAACGCTAAGATCCAACCATGGATACCATACCGCAAGCGAAGTGAGGCAGCTTTCAGATCACCAGATATTTCACATTCGCATATGAACCAGCTGTAGATCAATCCATTTCTACTAAAATGAATACGCTTTCGTTCCATTAAAAAACGTTCGTGACTTAAAAACCAAACTTTCTCTGTATCGAGAGTGAGTTTGCTAGAACTTGAACAAGATCTAGTCGCTATCACTGAATAGTTCCTAGACGATTCAGTTGAAGATTCAGAAATTTCTTATTTTCTTTAATGTATTTTACATAATTTGTACCTAATGTAATCAGTGTAATTGGCATTTTGTCGTTCTGGTTGAATAAATAAAATAAATAAATAGCACATCTCACTCGCACTGCTACATATACTACAGCTTAGTATTAGTGGAAACAGTCATATAGTTTCACAGCTTAGCTAATACATCCTTGCAGCATAAAACATCGCTTTTGGAAAAGTAGCCTTAATCCGGCTATAGAGCTAATTTGCTTTCTGACATCGACACTGTCTCCGTCATCTATACCAATATTATAAAGAGGAAAGATTTAATTTTTTGTTTGTTTGTTATGATTTAACTCAAAAGCTACTGGACCTAATTTTCAAAATTCTTTTACCAGTTTAAAGCTACTTTAAAACGGGCCTATATTTTTTTTATTTTCACGTTGGTGGAGCCGCTGGGAAAAGCTAGTTTCTAAATAAAATTCGTTTGTGATAACAAAATAACTTAAACAAAACACTATATTGTAGTAAGGGCACTAGACTAGTTGGTTACACTTTCTTCTTGATGACTGCGGCAGGTCATACTTGCCGTGCATTAAAGTTTCTAAGAAAATATTCTCGCATACGAAGTCGCTGATAAAGTGTTTTTTTCTTTTTATTTGCATAAATAATAACCGACTTCAATGTAAAAAAAAAAGCACTAAAACACTGTGTTCTGTCTAGTGTCTCTGGTGCAACACTCATATGCCCGGTTCACACATGGCTCGTATTTTTCGGAAGTCGGTGTTTCTAATATAGTTTTTTCTCTTCGTTAAATAATAACACCGACTTCTGAAATTAAAGTTATATTCCACTTTTTAGTGTTTTTCTTTTTTACATTGAAGTCGTTTGTTTTCTTTTTTTGTAAAAAGTTTTTTATTTTATCAACACTTTTTTATTGAGACATTCTTAAATACCTTACACCTTTCGTCTCCATCATCAGATCAGTTTGATGGTACCTTATAGCCAGAGTGCTTCTTATGACAATGCTTGGATTGGGTTCATTGGTTTATTATCCGTCTTTCTTCAGCCAGTCGTCGACTGCACGTATGAAAAAGCAATTTTACTTGTTACGACAGTTCTTTTATGATCCCATGAAGAGTTTCGTTCCATATTTTTGAAATTCATCATCAGATCATAACGATATTTCTATGGAACCAATTCGAGAGTAAGTATAATGTTTCAATATAATAAAAAAAAACAAAATCGGTCCACAACTGACCCAGAAATTGGTTAACATACATAGGTACAGCCGAACATATAACCTCCTGCTTTTTGAAGTCGGTTAAAATACAGATCTATCCTCTGTATAATAATAGTAGGTACCTACTTAAAGAAAGTGTTGAAAAAAATATGCAACGATTGGTAATACCACAAACTGTGAGACATAACATTTTCTAGTCATTTCTAATCCACAAAGGATTTGTACTATTAGGTGCTGATTCTGTGAAAAAGCTTAGTAACGATAAAGTCAAAAAATATAGAATACGACATTTTGTTATGCAGGCCATCATGAATTTTGAACAAATGATAAGAACAATATTTAGGCACTAATATTTAAAACAACTAAAACAAAGAATGGAATTAAGGTGCCACCGCACTCCTTATCACCAAAGGGCACGTTTTTCAAGGACTCTTCTGAAAATGGTTCTCTTTTGTACATTTTGAGATAAGGAGTAACATAATGAACCCGTATATTGCAAACAAGTTTTTATGCTCAGGTGGTGTGGTGAACCCGTCGCTGGTCAGGTAGTAGGCATGGGAAAAGTGTCTAAGAATCTTTGCGATTGGAACATTTGCATCTGAATCACTGAAATGTTCGGAAACAGTGACATATATCATTTGGAACTTTGGAACATCAGCTCAAAAGATACAAACGGAACATTTGAAACATCGGCTCACTAGATACAAACGGAACATTTGGAACCACGGGTCAAAAGATACAAACGGAACATTTGGAACAACCAGCTCAAAAGATACAGACACTGACTGTAATGAATCATGATCTGTTATGTTGCGTCATATACACTAAAAGTTTTATTTAATTGAATTTTGATTTAAGAATAAGTTTAAAGCAAATGTTTTTAGTTCAGATCATAAATTATATTTGCACTATTTACGTCATAATTTGAATTTTAAGAAGACTGCTGATCACTTACAGTAAGGAGTGTTTCAGTATTCCAATTGTTCCAAATGATGCATTTAAAACATTACTGATGTTCCAATCTTTCGGAACACTAAAATGTTTCGAAACAGTGAGTCAGTTCAGAAAAAAGTTACACACGCCTATCAGGTATCCTGCCTGACGCGGCGGCAACCTTTGTAGTATGGTGACGTGTGATTTTGTTATCTTTTACCTAAATGTTTGTGTTATTGTTTATGTCGATATTACGTCACTTTGGTAGTACCTAGGTATTTTTTATTGTGTGTAGGAATTTTGACGTTGCCTAATTTTATCCATACCTAGTAATTTTTGAACGCCATGCACTGTTTACTTTCAAAATAAGTAGATAATTACATCTTCGTATTATTAATTTCATTATACATATTTTTGATATAGATCCTCGAGCGAAAACTATCGAAAATGCATTTTTTTGTCGTCCGACTGTGTTTTTTTGCAAGTATCTTGTTCTGCGATATCTTCATCTAATGTTAACCGATTTTGATGATTATGCCAATGCCAAAATCAATGTGTAAAGGAAAAACCTTAACAGACAACTTACTCACTATTAAGTTTTAGCTTAGGGATACCAAACTAAAAAGCTAATAAAGTTATTTCCGAAGCCGGTGTCAAAAAGCGAAGAAACAAAAGTTGCTTACAAGACGAAAGTTAAGGTGAAGGCACACTTATCTGAGCCGAACGCGTCAAACGAATCGAGAGAAAAGGATTCTAGAATTCTTTATAAGAAATTCTAAAATTCTGGAAGAATATGGAAGGACTCCAGAATGAAGAAACTGAAGGTAGTCGTAAATCGCAAATGACCAAAAATAAGACCAAAATACCACTTTTTTTCTAATTTGTGTAGGTACCTACGTGGTAATTTAGATTGTGATTAGCATCTTCTAAACAACATTAGTGAAACAGCTCATTAGGTAATTACAACATTGTTGACATTAATAGTTGTTTACGTCTTGTCACGAATTACTAACTTCAAGTCATTTGCGCAGATAACTAAATATGAAATGAAAAACAAAGTGATTAGCTAATTTATATTCGGTCACAATATTTGGTAATACATTTATCTGTCTGTGTTATTGCAAATTATATCTTAGGGAAATATGCTTGTTGATTATTTACTTAACCATTTTATGCAGTAACATATTCTAGTACTTACGAATGATTTCAGATATTTTCGAAGTACTAAGGGAAATCCTAAAATAATCAAGAATTATTTTATGATAAAAAATCAAAGATAATTTCTTAAAGTAAGTACTTATGTCTTGCTTGCATCACCAGTGTGTCTGTGTGTGTGTAGATACCAATACCGATGCACTAACGTGTGCATTCATGTCCATATTATTTGTCTAGAATTAGGATAACACACACCCACCACACCCTTTTTTCTTATCTTTTATTTTATGTGTGTATTTATATTTTAGTGTTCTCAACTATATATGTATTTACCGTACATATATAGTTGAGAAACACTAAAGTGCATTTCAGTAAAATGGCAGTGCTTACATTATGATTGTAATTTATTTAATTGGCGAGAAGGTATACGGGTGTGTATTATTTCAGTTACTTGTTATTGGTATATTAATAAATGAAATAAACAAAGTTGTTATGTTCTAAATTTAATAATGTTCTATTAGCTATCCGTTGCATTACTGACAAAATTCGTTTTGGGGTTTACACGAAGTACCCACCTAAGTAAGCTGAGACACAGACGGAGCGCGCCGACTTTAATACTAGGTAGGTATTTTGAAGTCAGATCTGTCTAAACGACTAATTCCGATTCTGATTTTAAACTATTCAAATTTTGCAATTTAAACGGATAAAATAGGTAGGTAATGATCACTTAACCTAAATTCTTACTAAATAATTTAAATAACAGGTCTATAGAACATGTAACTATATGTAGAAAAATGCATACCCTTATACATCCAAATTCGAAAGTTAATGTACAATCATAATTTAAGCACTGATATTTTACTCAAATGCAATTGCATTTAAATAAAATTTCACACTACCTAGGTTATACCTAAGTAGGTACGTAGTGTTTTTATAAGAAATTAGTTAAGTAGATACCTACTTACTGTATGTAGGCAAATAATATGGGAGTCAATACACTACGCTGGTGGCGCATCGGTGTTGGTGTCTACGGATGCACGTGTTAGAATTTTAGAGGAGGATTATATACGGATATATTTATTATGTTAGAATTATTGGAGAGGATGGCTATATTGATTTTATATTTAGGTACATATATATACCTACATATCATGCCAAGTTATCAAGATGGATAACGGTTATTTACTGTGTATCAAAGTTCCTATGACTGGTGTGTAAGGTAATGGTTTTATAAAGAAAAGCACAGAAAGACAAGAACAAATATTTATTTCAAATGCTTGTCAATTAATCGAATAACTAGTTGCTTGTTCCAAAACTAGATCGTCATGGGAAAGAGCAAGCAAGAAAACCCACGGTAACATCAATTATAGTATTTTATAGTCACATTTTACAACATCATTAATTATGGTTTATCTATCACAATAAAATCTATAAGAAATTCTATGTTCTATGTCTTGAGTCATTTCATAATAGTAAGCTGATTAAACATTCTCAAATACCGTATAACATAATTAGAAACAAAATCCATAGCAAGAAAGATACACAGAATCAATACAACCAATAACAATAATCAAGATATAATATTAATTAACTTACGTGAGCTTTGCCGGATCACAACTGTTTTTAGGCAAGGGTCCGAAGCCCTTTTATAGTAAACTGTCGACGGGTGGATGGACATCTGTTTTTTAAACGACGAATAATAATATCCCGCTATTTTCCACCAATCACTGTTTACCATAATTTAACTTATTATATAGGTCTTTAATTACAATTGATAAATAGTTAAAGTTCTAAAACAGTAAAAGATCATTTAAGCGATTTTATAACACTTGATTTGTATTTCTTAGTTCTTATTTCAAAGAATTTAATACAGTCTGACAGTTTAGTATTAATCGACTCAAACAACTTATTACAATAAAATATTAATTTAAAATAAGAGATAATATAGCTTTATGATCATAAATAATTACGAAATAATTTATAGGATTATCATCAATACATCTAAGTTTCGAGTTTTATATTTGTATACACAACAATATTACTGATTAATCTTGGTAGGTACTTTTACATTTGATTTGAACTACATAAATGTTACCAATTTATACAAAACTAGCTTCTGCCAGCGGCTTCGCCCGCGTGAAAATAGGTTTCTCCTAACAAACTTTGGTAGATATTTATAAGATCTATAATTAATTAGAACATTTTATGGTTCTATTTTTTATAGTTTAGGCAGCGTACTCAAAATAAGTAACTTTTCTGGTTGACTTTTTACACCTTGTGTCCGAAAAACTCAAATATCTTACGGAACCCTATTTTTTTCCAAAATAAAATATGGCCTATGTTACTCGTGGATAATGTAGCTTTCGAATGGTGAAAGAATTTTTAAAATCGGTCCAGTAGTTTTTGAGCCTATTCATTACAAACAAACAAAGTTTACCTCTTTATAATATTAGTATAGACAACAAACAATATTCGTGAAATATTAAAATTCGTGATTTAACTACGTTTTGTATAATGACATTCGTCATATATATAACACACGCAATACGCTAGTGATGTAGTCAATTATCAAGAATTCATGAAAATAGGTAATATTTTTAATGAATTTAGGATAAAAAATCAGACTCGCGCGCTGAGAGTTCTATGTAAACTTATCTATGTTAATAGTTTTCGTTCAATTTCCGAATTGAGTCTTGTAGCTTTTATTAAATCCCAGAAAAAGTATTTTTTGGTGAAGTAACTACAAATTTACAGTTTCCAGACTTTGACTTATACCTACTTGTGTCACGAGACCTTACTTCAAGCCAAATTTCAGGACTCTAGGACAACGGAACATACCCTAGAAGGTTTTAATTTCCTAATGAGTGTTGAAATATGCGTCTAAATGAAGCATTATCTTTAAATTGCGTTGACTTAGAAGTTTAATTTTTCCACTGCTGTTGTGGAGTAGAAGACCTGAGTATTTGATATTAATTTCAGTTTCACATTTCTACGCGTTCTTGAGAAGAAGGGTCTTGACAGGCGGATAGAAAAATAATCTTATCGGGGTTCCGTTTTTGCCAACTATGTTATGTACGGAACCCTAAAAAATATCTATTTCAAAAATAACTGAAATCGATCCGCTGAATAGTAGCCGATTATGAACATATAACTTTCAGGATTTGTGTTTACAAGATGTTGTATAACCTAACTATAATATTCATATCCCATTATAAAATAAAACTCTCAACAGGAATTCTTTAAAATAGTAGAATATACCTAAACAATACATTAGCATTGCATCACAAACTTATTTGGATACAAGCATTCACCCCATTGTTTTATCTTCGCAGCGCCGGCAGGGGTGAGGCCGCCCCTACCGCGCCCCGCCACCGAAGCACTGCCCCCTGGCCTTACAAAAACACGACGACACCCTACCACCATTACTCATCGCTTACAAGTTGAACGACACTCTCCCATCATCTAAAATGTCTCTGTGGAAACCGTATACTGACGTCGTGGGTCTGGATTTATCCAACCCTAGGGTCCAAGAAGCACAGTTACCACCACGGGTACCTGTGTTTTCTGAGTACCAACCTCCACGGGTGCCTGACTATACCGAGTGCTACGCGCCGCAGCAACCGGCTTTTCCACTTTATGGATACTACTGCGTACTGGATAACATATAACCCGGAGGAACTTTATCCGGATATGATTCGATTGCTCCGACGACGCCGGAATCACTGTTCGAATCCACAAACATGTCTGACGATCCAGAATACGAAGTGTTCGAGCAGAAAGCCCTCCGGGTGATGGCGGAGAAGAACGGCGGTGCGTTGGTGGGCAACCCACGCATGCGCCGCTCGGTCTGCGCCAGCGCCACCGCACCCACCGACGCCGCGTACCGGCTCCAGCGTGAGCGGAATAACCAGGCCGCCAAGCTGAGCCGGGACCGGCGGAAGATACGATAAATTCGCCTCACCCTGAAAGTGAGCTATCTGCAGAAAAAAGTGGCGGCGCTAGAAGCACGATTGAAGGACAAAGTTTGCGACAACTGCAACAGACCGAGTGCGTGCTAAAATAAATAGACACTAGGATAAGTTTATATTCGTAAATAATATTTAGTAAAGTTTAAGTATTATACCTTTGTAGTAATTTTGTGCAATAATTTCGATTAGTTTATGTATACATAGAATTTGTAAATATAAGAATAGGTAACGCTATGAGTAACTAGTTGTAAATTGTGCAATTAAAAGACTGTCCTAATTTAGCACGTAATAAGAATAAAAATATTTTGTATAACCTTCACATTTCTATTATATTTATATGAATACTCCAACTTTTCTGCCTATATATTTTTTTCTGCCACATATGCAATACAACATATTAAATAGGTACACAATATATAACATTCCACACACAATGCAATAATAAGTGATAAAAGAGGCGTGGCTTGCGCGAGCGCCACTCTGCGAGCGCGGGTCGTTTGACCAATAGGAACAAAGTATTTGAATATAGCGTGACTCTTCTTTTTTTACCTGACCATTATACAGTTTTACATACACACAATTTAAAGAAGACTTAATCTTAGCTAGCATCGGTTAGTTATCAGAGGACTTAAGTTTTGAATCCCACTAACTAGTGTGTATCAGAATGGCGGGTGTAATTTCCAGATTTGCCTAAATTTATTACAGTTATTTGGTACCTTCTGTGTACCTTTACGTACCTCTCTTCAAAATCTGTGTACCTACACCCGTATGATGATATTTTAAAAATTAGGTACACCCGCCATCCTGATGTCAGAACCGCGGGTGTACTGCTAACCAATATATGTAGCCAAGCGTACTGTTTATGTAAATTTGGGACCTCTTGTGTACCTGCAGATAAAAGTATTAAATAAACGAAATACTGTATATAATAAGGTTGCTGCGAAAAATAAAAAAATATTTTTTTTATTACACGACGTTACTTTGTATTTTGTAATACTAACTAACAATAGTAACGACGTCAAAGGATAATAACAATCTTCGGTAATTGAACCTAGAACCTCCATATTAAACATATTGCCAAGATATGTTTAATGTGTAATATCTTTAATAGTAATCCCAAACCTCCGTGTTTCATTAAGTCACTGTTGCGTGCGTGACTATACCGGGAATCGGAAATGAAATTAACGGACACAATTTACACACAGACTCAGGACAACACTTTAAATGTGATCCGCAAATGTTGTTTTATGTGGAGATCAAACCCACAACTTCGTGTTCAGCAGTCGCATACTACGACTACGAATGTTTCCTTTAAGTAAAATAAGCTAACTTAAGGATTTAAGGTACTTTGCCTTCAACGCCCGACTTATCTTTCCACCCTGTATACTAGTCTAATTTTTATTACATTGATTATAGTTTTGTAACAAATTATAAGGCCGAGTTAAATACACATGGAATCAGTGCGTTATTCATATATTAATCCTTACTTATTTCGTTATCGTGAAAATTAATTAATATATCCTTTAATACTGTCTCTTGTTTCATTTTGATTCTGGAAACACTGATAGACAAACATCCTAATTCTATAAATCCTTCACAATTCTAAAATGGGCAATATGTTGTTTTTGTAATTATGTATACATATAGATTTTTTTAATATTTAAGATATCGTATCTTTTAAAATAACAATCTACGTATTGATGACTATCAATACGTAGATTGTTATTTTAAAAGATACGTCGAAGAAAGAAAATTTTATTTTTATTTTTGCATCAACCTTGCTGTATTTCGTTTATTTAATACTTTTATCTGCAGGTACACAAGAGGTACCAAATTTACATAAACAATACGCTTGGCTACATATATTGGTTAGCAGTACACCCGCGGTTCTGACATCAAGATGGCGGGTGTACCTAATTTTTAAAATATCATCATACGGGTAGGTACACAGATTTTGAAGAGAGGTACGTAAAGGTACACAGAAGGTACCAAATAACTGTAATAAATTTAGGCAAATCTGGAAATTACACCCGCCATTCTGATACACACCACTAACTATTATGAATTTAAAACGGAGTAATAGAGCTAATTTACTTTCTGACATCGACACTGTCGCCGTCATCAATACCAATATTATATAGAGGAAAGATTTGATTTTTTGTATGTTTATATGTTACGATTTAACTCAAAACCTACTGGACTGATTATCAAAATTCTTTCATCAGTAAAAAGCTACGTTATCACTGAGTAACATAGTCCAGAGCTGTGGTGGCCGAGTGGTCGCGGGCCAACAAAGTAATGCGCCTGGCAGTGACGCAGCCAGGCGCATTACTTTGTGTAATTTATTTCATCACCACTGCTCTCAAAAAGGTAAGGTCACCTTGGTTGGGACGTTTGTTTTACCACTGGTCACCCCTTAAATAAAGGGTTTCAATATTTGTTTTTTAAAATTATCCCTATAAAACGATTTAGGCGGTGTTGAAGGTTGTATGAGAGAACCTTATTCCTTGGGTAGTTAAACTTGAAACTTGGCACAAATTCCAATCAAAATGATTAATAAAAATGGTCATCAGGTATTAGTTTTTCGAAACAACCCTCAAAAAAAAAAAATTAAGAGGCATTCAAGTTTCTAAGAAAATATTCTCGAGTATATCGCTGGTAAAATGCTAGTTGCAAATAATAACTGACTTCAATGTAAAAAAACACTGTGTTCTGTCTAGTGTCTATGGTGCAACACACATATGTCCGGTTCACACATAACCCGACAGATTGCTGAATTTTTATTTTGCATCTATTCGGTGAAAATAAACATGTTTACTTTCTAAAAAGTGCAAAATAACTTTAATTTCGTAAGTCGGTGTTTCTATGATAGTTTTTCTCTTCGTTTATTAACACCGACTTCCGAAATTAAAGTTATATTGCACTTTAGTGTCTTTTGTTCACATTGAAGTCGGCAGTATTTTTTATTTATTTTATCTACCTAAGTTTTTTGTTGAGACATATTTAAAGTTCAGTTCGTTGTCAATAACAGTGCGATGGTACCTTATAGCCAGAGTACATCTCATGACAATTCTTGGATTAGATACATTGATTTATTACAGAGTTCCGGTGCCTACCTTCTGTCTTTATCATCAGATCAATTCGAAGTTCCTTCTCCCCTTATTCCTTCCATCAATCATCGACTACACGTATAAACAAAGCAATTGTACTTGTTACAATATTTCTGGAATGATCCTATGAAGAGTTCTGTCTAGGTAAGCGCGTTCCATCGTCGACCGCATCGTCGCTTTCCATCAGGTGAGATGGCAGTCAAGCGCGAACCTATCCAGCAGAAAATAAAATATACTTTCAAAATTTATAATCAGATCATGAATTCTATAGGATCAAATTTCTATAGGACCAATTCGAGGGTAGCTAATGTCTTTCAATAAAAAAAAATTCAAAATCGGTACACAACTGATCTCCTGCTTTTTGAAGTCAGTTAAAAATAAAAATCTATCCTCCGTATAATAATAGTTGTAATGTAAAAAGGGCGACAAATATCATGTTCGTGCAACAAATATAAAGTATAAGGGAAAAAAATGCGTGTGTGTGAAATTTGAGGGTCGACGATGTACCATAGGTAAAAATAGTAATAATAGGTAGATAATTCGGGCGCCAGGCACATCAACCAAAAATTCGGATACACTACAATTCGCAGATTGGGCTTTAATCTGCTAGTGAGATATACCAGGTTCAGAAACTAATGAGATACTTATTTATAAAGTGACGTTGTGGTATTAGATAAGTATTGTTGCATCTTTTATGTTAAGTTAATAAGAAAATAATAAAATTATCCTCATTGAGACTCCAGGCGGGGAACTCCCAAAAGATTCCAAAATAGAAGATATTGAAAAAATAAAAAAAAAAACGCCAGACGGCTGAAACAGCCATTTAAAATCGTTAGAATACACGAAAGTTTGAATTTAACACGTGGTCGCGTGGTATGTTATGAAAACTCACCGTTTTTCCTTGAAAAATGTCAAGTGCGCCACACAACTTCAAAATACACACGTGGGCGAAAATCACTTCAACTGCAAAGAAACAACTCGTAAGATTCAGGATCGAAAAAACCAAGACAACTCGTCATGTAGAAATCCAAAATCGATTCTTACCAGAAAATATGTTGCAATCCTCTAACGATACAGAGGTTGGATTGTTTCCAATCCTTTTAGGCCATTTTAGGGCACAAATTTCGGCGATGCAAGCTGATTTTATAAAGTTTAGCAGGAGCAAAAAAAATTGCTGCTTACTATAACGCCGGGTCAGAAAGTGAAATAATACAAATCTGACAGCTGACTTTTTTTGAACGATTTCTTTACTTGGGACAAGAGTCCTTTCGGAAATCGCCTAAAAGCGATATATGTGACGAGACGATTTCGACTCGTTACATAGTTTATACCTACTCAAAGAAAATGTAGAAAAAATATGCAACGATTGGTAATATCTACATTTTCTAGTAATTTCTTATCCACAAAAGATTTGTAATATTACTGATTCTGTGAAAAAGCTTAGTAACGGTAAAGCAAGAAAATACAAACAACAGCATTTGTTATGCGAGCCATCATAAGTTCTAAACAAATGGTCTGTACCATATTTATGCACTAATCTTTAAAACCACTAAAACAAAGAATGGAATTAAGGTGCCGCCACACTCTTTATCACCAAAAGGGACGTTTTTCAAGGATTCAGAAAATGGCTCTCTTTTATATGTTTCATTTATTTATAACAGGTACGTACTCTCTGCACTTACAGCCGAAACCAACACGTGCAGAGTCATTATTATTTTTGAGGTAAGGAGTAACGTAATGCATCCGTATATTGTAAACGAGGGTTGATGGTCGGGTGGTGTGGTGTGCCCCTCGCTGGTCAGGTATCCTGCCTGGCGCGGCGGCAGCCTTTGTAGTATGGGGTCATTATCTTTTACCTAAATGTTAGTGTTATTGCATAGGTCGATATTACGTCACTTTGGGAGTACGTATTTTTTATTGTGTGTAGGAATTTTGACGTTACCTAATTTTATCCATACCTAGTAATTTTTAAGCGCCATGCATGATTTATTTTCAAAATACGTAGGTAATATTACAACTTTCTTAATGATAATTTCATTATATTATATTATATTTTTGATATAAATCCTCGAGCGAAAGCTATCGAAAATGTTTTTTTTTTTGCAAGTATCTTGTTCTGCGATAACTTTATCAAATGTTTACCGATTTTGATGATTATGCCAATGCCAATGAAATGTGTAAAAGTAGATACTTACTTAATTATGAGATTTTTGTCATTCCTATAGGTAGGTAGCTATGAGGTATTAAATTTTAGCTTTGGGATATCAAACTAAAAGTTATTTGGGAAGTCGGTGTCAAAAAGAGAAGAAACAAAAGCGGCTTCCAAAATGAAAGATAAAGGTCAACCAGACGGTTGGAAACCAACGTCCCAATCAAGGTGACCCTGCCAGTTTTCAACGCCCTTGGTTGGCGAGCGCGTTTTCCCAACCGCAGTGACTGATTTTCTAACGTGCTGGCGCGTGATTTACATCCATGTAGCTACAACACAAAACAAGCTTCAACTAACAGCTTCAACCTTGGTTGGAACGCTAGCTTGCAACCGTCTGGTCACCCCTTAACTCTTCAATTATTAGTTTTCTCTAAATTCTTAGGTAGTCAAAGAAATGGTAGGTAGTTTTAAATCGCAAATGACCAAAAATAAGAGCAAACGATCAGTTCTTTTTTTTCTAATTTGTGTAGGTAGCTACGTGGTGTGCAAAGATGGTGTCATACTGGAGCTAGCCACGTAAGCTCTTCACGCACGCCTTAATTTAGCTTGTGATTAGCATCTTCTTAACAACATTAGCGAAAAAGCTTATTAGGTAAGTACAAGATTGTTGACATTAATAGTTGTTTAAGTCCTGTCACGAATTACTAATTTCAAGTCATTTGCGCAGATAACTAAATATGAGGTGAAAAACAAAGTGCTTAGCTAATTTATATTTTGTATGTACATCATTAGGTAATATATTTATCTGTCTGTGTTATTGTAGGTAAATTACATCTTAGTGAAATAGGCTTGCCGATAATATTTATTACAAATACCATAACAAACGCACATTATGAAAGTATAGTACCTAGTAGATATGTTCAGAATCGGGTAGATGCTGAATTGATTTCAGCTATTTTTGAAAAAGGTAAATCCTAAAATAATCAAGAATTATTTTATGCACTAACATGAAGGTATACCTAGTGCATTGATGTCCATATTATTTGCCTAGAATTAGGAAATAGGTACACAACTAGGTATCCTAATTTACACACACCCTTCATTCTTTTTTTCTTATGTTTTATTTTAGGTGTGTAGATGGGTCCAGTAAAACAATATTTTCAGGTTGCTGATGGGACTGCCTCGCTTGCAGCGCGTCAGCGATGTTTGCGGACGCACAAGTGGATGGCTTCCATGCCATGATCCGTAAGCGGGCGGCATCGCTGATGCGCAGGTGAGGGACAGTTCCAACATCTACCTGAGGGTAATTGCTTGTAAATTGGATAGTCCTATATGGAGGCAGTGGATACAAATCCTTATAAAAAAATAATGTATTCCAATATGTATTAGAGTACGCTTGTAGGTACTAACATTTATCCTTAAGTTTTTTTTTTGTATTTTTTACTAACACCATATGTACCTACACTAGTCTGAAAACAAAGATATTGAATTGAAAAAATTGAATTGTAGATACTTACCTACATAAATAGTTAAATAAATACTAACATTACTAATTTCCACAGATTTAAGAAGGGAGGAGATATGTTAAGTAGTAAAAATTGTACCGGAACACGATGTCTCCAGTTTCCCTACCAACGCCGAAACTACTACATTTGCAGTAATATTTACGCAGTCGCGCACACATCCGCAAATCATAAATCAGTCCATACTACACAGTCAATTACAAACCTTACCCACCTAAAAACAGCGTGTATTTTCCATGCACCGTACAACTTACGCACACATGAAATGTCGATGTGCTATGCAAAAGCAATTTATTTTACATTTACGCTAGTGATTGACTAAATAGAAAAGTTATCGATTTTTCCATTTTTTTTTTGTCGTGCTATTTCTTTTGGGTCCCAAAAACAAAATCATAAAATGTTAATAATAATAATTTAATAATAATAAATTATTTATTAATTTGTTTTCATAAAACCCAAAAACTAACCATTTACCCGTATAAGGCCATTATATACGTCATTTCAGAACGTCAATATCAAATACTAAAAATCGGCCAAGTACATGTCCTGGTCTTCTAAAATCCTGAAAAGTTTAATAACTTGTATTATGAATTATTGCATGAAAAAGCTTTCAGTTACTAAAAAAACTTTAACTCAGGTCTAGTCTTAATTTAAGGATTGCCCATTCAAAAAGACTGCGTTTTTTTTAGAGGCTAAAGCATTATTTCTGGTTGAAAGTGGAATGAGCATATAGTACTATATTTTTTTTAGGGAACCCATTAGGTGGCCTTCCATCAATCCATTGCTTTATTAAAATTGCGTCTTTCGGGAAACTGAAAACATAAAGTAACATTGTAGTTATCATTTTACCTAACTTACTGCTAAACCTCACCATGTAAGGCTTTTGTAAAAAATACTGTACTATTTTTTTTCTAACAAAATAAAGTTTTGAAAAAAAAATTCTATGTTGTTAAATAAAGAGCTAGAACATGTTGCCTTATTTTAAGCAAAAGTCGTTTTTAAATTCTGAATTATGCTATTTCTTTACAACTCTGTAAAATAATCAAAATAAATAAAAATATTTACATTATTTTACTTCGGATATCCAACCAATCGATATTATGGTCGATAGTCTATATTAGTAGATCATACAGGCACATCATTAACTCGCCGCAACTAACAGCGGCTTTATTATGAAATACACCGCACTGATAAAGTATCGTTATGTTATTTTTACATTGCTTGTTCCGTTACTGAGCGTTAAAATTAAGTAGTGGTTAAAGAGCAATGTATGTACTGTAAGAGTAATACAGTCGCCTTGATATTTGAAAACAAAAATAACGTAGTAGCAGCAAGGGATATTATAAGATTTGTTGTTTTTACTGATTTTAAAGATAAATATAGTATTAAACTTGTACTTCCATATGGTAAGAGATTCCATGATGACCCAGGCTTCTCTTATCACTTCGGTTCTTGCATGAAACCACTGAACCACACGGCATTTTAAATTTGTTTACGATCACGTATCGCGTATCTCACAAGTTTGTAACTGACGGCCGTTTGCCCGATCGTGTGCATTTTGCGCAAGTCGCGCGGACATGCACACGCCTCCTTGCCACCCCGCTGACTAATTTCTTATAAAAACACTACCTTAGTGCATTTAAGTGCTTAAATTATGATTGTAACTTATTTATCTAATTGGCGAGTAGGTGTAGGTACCTACGGGTGTGTATTATTTCAGTTCCTAGTTATAGATATATTAATACCTACATATAATAATTATCAAAGTGGTTATGTTCTCCACGCGTTCCCGAGATAAAGGGTCTTGACAGACCGGCAGACAGACGGACGAACAACAAAGTGATCCTATAAGGGTTCCGTTTTTTCCTTTCGAGGTATGGAACCCTAAAAATGCATACCCTTATACGCCCCAATTCGAAAATTAATATACAATCATAATTTAAGCACTGATGTTTTATTTAAATGCTCTTGGGCAGTGTTTTTATAAGAAATTAGTTAAGTACCTACTTTATGAAGGCAAATAATATGGGCATCAATACACTACGCTGGTCAAAATGTATGAAGAGTTGATCAAAATAGGTACCTAATCATCATCATCATTTCAGCCGAAAGACGTCCACTGTTGGACATAGACCTCCCCCAAGCGTCGCCACAACGACCGATCCTGTGCATCTCGCATCCACCGCATTCCCGTGACTCTGACCAGGTCGTCGGTCCACATTGTGGGAGGCCTTCCAACGCTGGTGCGCGGTGTCCACTCTAGAACCGTTCGGCCCCATCGACCATCCGTAAAATAGGTAATATTTTTGATTAATTTAGGATAAAATTCAGACTCGCGCGCTGAGAGTTCTGTGTAAACTCATTTAAGTTAATATTTGTCGTTCAATTTCCGAATCGAGTCTTGTTGATTTTTTTTAAATCCCAAAAAAAAAAAGATTTTGGTGATTTAACTACAAATTTACAGTTCTTAGTACTTTTTTATAGGTTGTGTTATGAGACCTTGCTTGATGCCTTCAGTATTCTAGGACAACTATACATTCTCTATAAGGTTTTGATTAGAGTGTTAAAATATGTGTCTAGATCATCATGTGTGTCATTATCTTTAGGTAAATTGCGTTGACTTAGATTATTTTTTTATATTTTTCTTTCAATATCCGAATCGAAGCTTTTATTAATTCCAAAAAACGTATTTTTGTAGTGATGAAACTACAAATTTACGGTTTCTAAACTTTTTCTTATACCTACTTGTGCTATGAGACCTTGCTTCATGCCGAATTTCAAGATTCTAGGTCAACGGTACTTACCTCATAGGTTTTTATTCATTCACATTTTTTTTATTTATTTAAAAGCGAGTGTTAAAATATGCGTCTAAATGGAGGATTGTCTTTAAATGGCGTTGACTTAGAAGTTTGATTTTTCCACTGCTGTTTGGGGTAGCAGACCTGAGTATTTGATATTAATTTCAGCTTCATACTTCTACGCGTTCTTGAGAAAAAGGGTCTTGACAGGCGGATAGCAAAATAATCTTATCAGGGTTCCGTTTTTGCCAACTTATGTACGGAAGCCTAAAAATATCTATTTCAAAAACAACTGAAATCGATCCGCTGAATAGTAGCCGATTATGAAAAAAAAAAAACATTACTATCAGGATTTGTGTTTACTGGATGTTCCATTTTGTATAAATAAACATTAGCTGGCCTATGATATTCATATCTCATTACAAAATGAAACACACGCAACAGTAATTCTGCAAAGTAGTACGAACATATCAATACAATACCTTAGCATTGTACCACAAATTTATTTGGGATATCCATTCACCCCATTGTTTTGTCTCTGCAGCATCGCCAGGAGTGTGGCCGCCCGTCCCGCGCCTGATCACCGAGCTCCCTCACCACCTGGCCGCATAACAACGCAACGCGGCGACACCCTGCCATCATCACTCATCGCTCACATGTTGAACGAAGAACACACTATCATCATCTACCATGGCTCCGTGGAAACCGTACGCTGACGACGAGGCTCTGGATTTATCCAAACCCAGTGCCTAGGAAGCATAATTACCACCACGGGTACCTGTGTATTAGTACCAACCACCACGGGTGCCTGAGTATCGCGACTATCCCGAGTACCAACTACGCGCCGCAGCAGCTAGTGCCACCAGCTTTTCCACTTTATAGGATACTGCGGCGCACCACTGGTTTAAATATCACCCGGAGGAAGTTCATCGGGATAAGATTCTGTTGCTCCTATGCCGATATCACAGATCGAAGCGACATACATTATCTGACCATCTGGACTTCGAAGCATTTGAGCAGAACGCCCTCCGGGTGATGGCGGCGAAAAACGGCGGTGCGTTGGTGGGCAACCACCCGCGTATATGCCGCTCGGTCTGCGCCAGCGCCGCCGTGAACCGGCTCCAGCGTGAGCGCAATAATCAGGCCGCCAAGCTGAGCCGGGACAGGCGGGAGCTGCGAGAAATTGATCTCGCTCTGAAAGCAACCTTAACAAAAGACTGTTTAGGATAAGTTTGTAAACAAAGTTATTTAAATTTAAATGATGAAATTATTATTGGTATTTTGTGAAATTGCTAATAACTTACTAAATGTAGGTAAGCACGCTTTAATTAAGATGTAAAATCTAAACATTTGTACGGCTGTAATGCCAAATATAGTGAAACCCCATAGATCTTAAGAACTTGTTATGTACCTATATTCTTACAAATAAATATATCATTCATTCAAATAAAATAAAGTTAGATTCTAAATTTTTTTTTCTCGGGCTAACTCTGTAGTGTTATTCTCCGGCCAATTATAGAAGTTCGAAAAACCCTTTTTATACTTATTTGATAAAGTTTTTTTCTGTGATGCAAAAATGTAATACCTACCGACATAGCACGAAGAATCGCCAAACTAAAGTGGCAATGGGTAGGGCACATTGCTCGCAGAACAGATGGCCGTTGGGGCCGAAATGTTCTGGAGTGGCGACCGCGTACCAGAAGATGCAGTGTTGAAAGGCCTCCTGCAAGGTGGACCGATGACCTGTTAAAGGTCGCGGGAATCCGATGGGTACAAGAAGCACAGGACCGTTCATTATAGTGACACTTGGGGGAGGCCTATGTCCAACAATGGACGTCTTTCAGCTGAAATGATGATGATGAAAAATGTAATCGACTGGAATTTATTCGCTGCTTCCTTGAATTTATTGTTATATTTTGGTAGTATCATAGTGTTGCATTACGATTAAGTATTTTAAACTGCACGCATTTCACGTGTCGTTCAACTTTATTGTTCACCAAAAGTCGTTCTTCTTCGGTAAGGTTTTATGTGAGCCAGCAAAACTGCTATCGATCTTGAAATACTAAAATGGGAGTAGTTTTTTAACATATCTGCGTAAAGTGTTTGTTGAATCTTTATTGAATTTGGTTGGAACTAAGTAATTTAAATTAGTTAATCTTGTTGTCATCATATTTAATGCAATAGATAATGCTTCGTGTTTTTCTTTGAAACTGAGAGAGCAATTCTCTCAGTTTCAAAGAAAAACACGATTAAATAACTATAACATTTATTATCATTATATTATGTATTATTCTTTTGACAAAAATTTGATTTTTTATATTTAATGTATTTGTATTTAACCTATCGACTCTGTCTGAATTAATAATAAAACATACTGAAGCTAGCATTTTACAGATTTGGTCCCATGCGTAAAAATTAAGAGATAGAATATAATATAATAAGAGAATACATTCTTCCAAAATATATCTGTTTTTGGCACCACCATACTTAAGCCCCAGAATAAATTCAAAATTAAAGAACAAAAACAAAATTAAGATATTTTTAATTCACATAGGCCTACATGAGCACTTACAAAACGTCAGAAGCTAGTGCACGGTTCCAAATTATCCGTTTCTTGAAACTCCATGGTTACTCTTTAAAAAAAATGGTTGATGTTACAATATTTCCATATTACAGTATTAATAGATCTTATGTAAGAACAGTGTAACCCAGTCAATATTATACCTATAAGCACAATAATAGGAAGTAATCAAAGTATTTGTGGAGTTTACAGTGTTCTCACATTCACATTATAAAAAAGAGGATTAACAAAAAAAAAAAAACAAGTAATTAATAATAATTACAACTAACAGTAAATGAGATGTTAGAAAAATAAATTATTTACGAATTTAAGGTATTTGAGGTCCAAATAATTTAAAAAATATTGCAAAAGAAATGTGTTAGAAAAAAAAGGCCCCCCGTCGATTAAACGACAGTCGTTTGCCAAAATAGACGGACATTCGTGATTTGCAAGTCAAGTAGACAACATGGCCCTGTGGACGCCGTACGCGCAGGAAGTAGCCCTGGACTTGAGTAAACGAGCGGTGAATGTGGAGAGTGTCTCCGCTTCCCGCGTCTACTGCTACTGAAACTTCACCAGCGTTGGAACCGTTTCCATTATACTACACGGGGTCTCAATATTACGCCACGTATTCGTACCAGCCAACCTCGTACACAGTGTCATCATCAACGAGTATATCTCCTGAGTCGCTCGGGAGCTGGTCGCACAGGAAACAGACCGCGCCCTCGCCACAGGATTCACCAGAGTTTTACGACTCAGAATCGTTGTTTGAGGACCAAGAGTACCTGGCCTTTGAACAAGATACCCTGAGGGCAATGGCTGAGAATAATGGCGGTACCTTACTGGATACGGAAGGCGGTGCAGACGAACCAGATCGCTGATGACTCGTACAGGAAGCAGCGAGAGCGAAACAACTAAGCCGCCAAGATGAGTCGAGACAGGAGGAAAATGATGGAAGCAAAGCTAGCTTTACAAGTGACGTATTTAAAGAAAAAGATGGCTCATCTACGAGCAAAACTGTCTGCTGGCGTCTGTGAACGCTGTCGACAGATTCGCGACCGTTGAACAATATATTCAGTTCGTGGGCCGAGTGGACTTTAAAGCATTATTGCAATTTCATGCATAAAGTAAAAAACAGAAAGAAAATAATATTTCTGATCTGGTTTCAATGAGTGATCCTATTGCATATATCTATGAACTTTTTGTTGACAAACTCCTAACTTTACAAAATGCTATAACAACCTTAGTCCCGAGAAATAACCACATAATTAAGCCGTGGATATGTTTAGGAATCTTACCAACGTAAGATTCAGAATATCCAGAACAGGAAAATACCCAAAGAAAATTAGGCTCAGATCCTAATAACTATATCTTAAAAATAACATACAGAAGATATTGTAAATTCGTAATCACTGTAACAATCTAATTAAAAAACTTCGAAGGGCGAATAAAGATACTAAAAAAACTATGGAAAGCTGTAAATAATATCACGCAACGAAAACAAAGTAATACTTAAAATATAGATCTATTAGACGTAAAGCCAAGCCTTCCCTTCCCGGACTCAGTTAATCAGAAAAAATCCTTATTTTCCTCCTTATTTTTTTCAATCTATCTATCTGACTCGGTCGGAGCAGGTCCCACAATAAACAGACCGCGCCCTCGCCACCGGATTCACCAGTTCTATGACTTAGAATCGTTGTTTGACGACCATGAGTACCAGTTTTAACGAGATATGGCGAAGAAGAATGGAAGAACCTTGCTGGGTAACAACGCGAGAATGCGGAGGGCGGTGCAGACGAGCCAGATCGCTGATGACTCATACAGGAAGCGAGAGCGGAACAACTACTTCGCCAAGCAGAGCAGAGATAGAGTAAGCTGAGAGAAGTACGACTAGCTTTCTAAGTGACGTATTTGAAAAAGAAGATGGCATATCTACGAGAAAAACTATCTGCTGGCGACTGTGGACAAGTGTACTTTAAAGCATTATTAGCGATGAACTTGTGCATAATTGAAAATATAAAATATCGCTTGTGTAGATAAGCATAGCATATGTAAGCATAAACAACCTTTTTATGTTCCCACTGCTGGGACTCAGGCCTCGTCTCTAAGAGAGAGAATGAAGAGATAAGACATTTCTATTAATTTTAATGTGTCGTTGCGTACTCCAAATTACTGTGTTGTGCTCTGTAGCCACGTCACCGTGTATTTTTTTATTATGATTGTTTTAACCCATTTTTATGTACGGCTGACGGACACGGCGTACATGCATTGTTTGTGAATGTACGACTTTTAGTTTTAAAGAAAAAGTAAATTAATGTGACGTTGCTGCAGAAAATTCTCTGTAGCAACTCCACCTGTAATCAACATTTGTAGATACAATTTCAGCTATTTTTCTGAAGTTTTATATTTGTACGAACGCTGTTTATTATGTACATAACATACATTAATTAACTTCAGAGAAATAGCTAAAATTGTATCTACTAATGTTGATTATAGGTGGCGTTGCTACAGCGAATTTTCATTTTCATTCAATTTTTCGCAAATTGTGCGTACAGTGTGCTTGTTACAAATCGCTTTTACTGTAACATCCACCCCCTCTGAGACAAATTAACAAATCTTCTACCTTAGCGGATAACGGTCAATTTCTATCACCTTGTTTAAGGTCAGTTTGTAATCGGCACAGATACGAATGCTACCATCCTTTTTAACCACTGGAACTATCGGCGTGGTCCAGTTAGAACGCTCCACCGCTGCAGAGGGGTGAGAACTCCGTCGTGCACGAACTGGTCCAGCGCGCACTCCACCAGCTCGCGCAGCGCGTACGCTAGCAGGCGCACGCATGAACACCAGCCGCGCGTCCTCTGGCACGTGTATGCTCATTGCGCCGCCCGTGAAGCGCCCGAGACCCTCCGCAAACACATTGCAGTATTAGGAACTGAAATAAGAAACATCATACTCATTACTTTCCTCCATTGTATGCACATCATATCTTAAATCGGGTAGCTGTATTTTTAATGCCGCTATCCAAAGTCGCCCCAAAAGTACAATTTTTCCTTTTTCGATAACAAGCAATGCTAAAAATTAACTAAAGGTTTTATTATACCTAACAGTTTGACAGACTCTCCAGTATAATATCTGTTGTTGTTATTGTTAATTTACATGATTGTAGGGGTAGATCGCTAAATAGTCCGTCGTAACACTCGCGACTAACTCAAGATACTGCGCTACCCGTGTTGCATTCCATAGCAATATGTTTATTATGCACATTCAGTGTAATATATATTGGTTTATAAGTTTCTTTCGACAACCGACAAACATCAACAAAAATTACCTCGTCACTGTCCACCTCTCCGTCCCTGCCAGGGGTTTTCACGTCTCCCTGATACTGTTCCACAATATTGGGACACACCCATCGCAGGTGCCCTTGCCGGTTACACACCTGACACACGTAACTTGCACGTTGGTTCATTGTGGTTAGCGCCACACACACGACACGGACGCTGCAGCCGAGCTCGCTCCCCCGACCGAGCCCGCTCACCCGGCACCGACTCGTGACCCGCACGCCGCTCCCAGAAACCACGTTATTCGCGCTCATGACGCGCGCCGTACTCCGCATCGCTCGTTGTGTGCCGTCTCGTCGTCATCGCTTGACACGTCACCGTCTTTGTGTCCGTTCCTGTTGACGATTCTTCCACTATAACAGCGTCCTTCTCTACTAATTCAATGCTGGTGGCCAATTTATACGCCTTGGCAAAATCCAATTTAGACTCTGCGAATAACCTTTGCTTTTGAATTCTCGATCGCTTTTCCACACACCAATTGGTCCGTCAAACTTTCCTCGAGCCAACTCCCGAATTCACAGGTCTTCGACATTTTTTAAGCGCCGCCACGTACTCGGATATGGTTTGACTTTCTTTCTGTTTCCTATATCGGAATTTAAACCTTTCGGCGAGTTCACTAGGTCGAGGTTGTAAATAATTGCACATAATTTCCAATAGCTGCTCAAATGTCTTCGTTGTTGGTTTATTCGGTGTACACAGATTGACCAGTAACTCGTATCTCCCATAACGGTAATTAGGGTTGGTATTGTACATGTAAATCCTCCTGTATGTCGTTCACAACGAAGTACTGTTCTAATCGTTCAACGTACAGTTTCCAGCCGTCTTTTTGTACGTTTAAATCGGCTATTTTTTCGATCGTCATCGTCACACTTCATTTCACACGCGCAAAGTTCAATTCTCATCGCCAGCGCGCCACTGAAAAATATGAGAGAGTAGGTGACTTGTCAGCTAGGAGCAGAATAAAACACGTAATGTCTCGATAGCACAGCGTATATTCGCAGACTGGCGCGGGGGTGGTTACAATAAAAAGTTATAACATACTACCCACTTATTTTAATTATTAACATACATCACAGATACTTTTAAATTTAAAATTAGTGACATTAGTCATCTAGTATTTTATTTTTATTTACTCGCAAGGTTTTGGACCTGTCTATGTTACAGATGTGTTGTTTGCAATTTAGTCTTATGTGACTCATTCACAAATCTAGCGAATTTACAAGTTTGTAGCAGTTGTTGTGCAGAGTAACTATAATAGTTGGAAACTAGGGAGGTACTACTTCAACGCATTGAAACGGCTTTCAATACAATTTACGAAGAAATACGACTTCGTACAATAACTGTCGAAATACACAGAAGAAGAAGAAGAAACAGATGTTGGGCCTCCATTTACAATAGTGGGCAACAATTTGTGAAGGATTTGTAAAAATTATGGAATAAATGTTAAAAATGGATTTACATTTTTTTTTTCTAGTATAACCCACAAAAAGAGAGAGATGAGATAGATTTTACAACAATAAAACAGAAAAATATAATACCCAATAATGATTATTATATAGGAGATTACTCGCAAACTGATTATTATATAAAGACTACTTACGTTTACACCGGTCTCTCTCGTACCTTAATTTATTTGAGCTCTTTTTTACTAAATCTATATTACAACGCATACTCATTTTCTTGAAATAAGTAGACAATACACCTGATTAAAAATAAAACTGAACGAATGGCGCTGGAACAAGATAATCGAAATTAACTTGGCGAACAATCAATTGAGCTTAGTCATGAATAACTCTTTGGTCTAAGTATTATTTATACTACCTACTAGTTATTATTTATAAATCTGTATTCAACCTTCTCAAGTTTGAAAACTAACACATAGATAATCAAATATTTATAATTTGATATTTAATTTTAATATCTTCATCTCTTTAGTTCATTAAAAGAAACTATATATTATTTCAATGTTTGAAGAAACAAAAAGAAACTACAAAAATAAGCGATAATTAAGCATTAATCGTTTGAAGCACAGCGACGCCATCTATTAACAGTATAATGTAGTGTCGATAGCAATATTTCAATCTGGTTTTACGCTAGACGGCGTCATTTCTCGCTTCACATGATTTTATTTCTGTACTAGCTGTTGCCCGCGACTTCGTCCGCGTTAAGTTCGTAAAACTGTACAATCACTCTGTGCTTGCAATTCATTCCGAAAGCATCGCAATAATTTATTATACTTTAACATAAAACGGTTAAAAGTAAAAATATCCAAATTAAGAACCTCCTCCTTTTTTAGAAGTCGGTTAAACACGCAAATTACCTTCAGGAAACATGTTATATACTCGTCCAGATCCAGATGTATGACCGTCAGTGAATAGAAAGAGCATGTATGGGTCGTAGCAGTGGTCATTTCTGCCTACCCCAAGGGAAAAGGCATATGTATGCATGGGCAATTATGTATGTTTCTGGTTTATGTTCTGGTAAAACATCATTGCATGATTTTAACCCCTCGCCACAGTGAGCACGCCACAATCAAATCGCAGCGGTAATGCCTGTCTTTGAGAAGTGTCTACAGAGGCGTCACGGCATCCTCTCTTTGTGCAGGACTCACCGGTTGTGGGTATTTCGGAAGGTATCTGTGTCAAATTCAGCGGGAAGAAACACTCGGGTCTCACCATTCTGCGAAACGCCCGGAGAATACGATGGAGCATACGGTGGAAGTCAGTCCCGCTTGGTCGGAGCGCCGGCGCCGCCTTGTCCTTATGGGGGCGATTGGTGGAGAAAATGACAACCAGTAGCCTCCTTCAGTGAAGCACTACGATCAAAGAAAGTGGCTGAAACTATGAGGGATAGGACATCCTGACTCCTCAGCGGTCGCTGCAAGGGACGCTCCGGGTGTTGAAAGCCGCAAGGCAATTCCCAGCTATCGCAAACACGGGATTGCGGTGGTGCTGTCCAGCCGTCTGGTCAAAGCAGTCCTGAATCGACGGCGCGTAGTATTCTACGCGCGACTCAAAAAGATTTCAGCAAATGGATAGGGCCCTCTAGGGCCGATGTCTGCTAGGGCTGCAAGATTGATCTAAAGAGTTATCTCTCATAACAATTTTCGCCTCAATAACTTTTCACTGAAGAGTTTAAGCAGTTAGACAGCTTTGGTAGAGATAAACGAAGGAGCATAATCGGGACACCGACCTTCAGCTGGATAACGTGCACTGATAGTGAAAAGCCTTAAGTGAATCCAAAAACTACCATCATCATCCGGCAGACATTAAGTCCGCCGCTGTACATTTGTGCATAAAGGATTAAATAAATAAATAAATAAATCATCAACTATCTTCTTCCACAACAGTACTTATGAAGAATTGGCGAGAGCATGCTTGCGTTGATTGTTGCAGTTTGATCATTTTAGGCGTTACAATTACTTGTTCATTTACCTAGGATATTTTGGTGTGTATTTAATTGACATCCCCGTATATAAAACAAATGTTTTTTCCATAGTAGGAACTACCTTATGAAGAGTCTCCAACTTATGAATGAAACTACGGCGAAACCTTGTGCGCGTGTATCCCCGTTCAATCGAACTCGCATATTGATAGCCAAACCGAGAAATTACTGACGCCGATTGCCTCTATGAGAACACGGCGGTTCACTCAAGATGGATAGACCTCCACCGCAAGCTACACCGAGTCCTCCAGGTGATTCACAAACTGGTAATATCAGGGTACTTTCAACCGAACCCAGAACAGAAACCGTTCGAAACACCCACAACAGTCCTGAACTTATCCATAAAACAATGAAATTATGGTTAACAAATTTAGCAGCCGATAAGTGTTATCCCTGAGACTGGCCTCCCTTAGAGGGTTGTTCCAGTGTTGGTCACCACTCATTGCAAAGAGGTAACGTCCAGATATCGACGTAAGGCTGTAAGGAATCTGAGATACATCATACGTTGTCGAACTGTGGTCAGAAAAACACATTCGATCCCGTTTTATATGAAGCGGTGACTGCAAATAATAAAACACACCATTATTAATCCGCAAGGTGCCATCATGCCGGAGGACACAGTGGAGATGTGCCCTGCAAGGGCGGAGCACCACCGTGTCCTCGTGAAGGCAATCGGCGTCAGTGACCTCTCGCGCCGGGCTCTGATCCAGAGCGAGGAGTAGTGGCAGGCGGTCGCCTCCTTCTGCAAAGCCGTAATGCTAACGAAGGCGGAGGCCGCACGCGTTAGGGAACGAACGGCCTCACGCTGAGCCAAGATTCCGACCCCGACTACCAATCACGGTAGACGCGGGCTTCCGGACGTCGAGCAATGGGTAGCTACCCGTCCTGTAGTTGACAGGATCGAGCCCAATCCTCAACAACGCGTAGTGATAGACACAGGTGTAGTTTTAGTCGGTAAAAGATTGACACGTCCTCCCGCTCCAACCAGAGCGGGAGAAGTCATTGGATGATTTCCACCCTTAAAAAAGAAAAAAAAGGTGCCATCATCATCATTATTATTTCAGCCGAAAGATGTCCACTGCTGGACATAGACCTCCCCAAGTGTCCATCGGACCATCCATCGGATACCCGCGACCCTTACCAGGTCATCGGTCCACCTGGGGACCATCCAACGCAAGGTACCCTGTAACCGCTTCCGAAAATGTGGCCGTGTTATTTTAAAGTGAATAATTGAATACATATAGCTATTTACTTTTATCGTCTTTGGATGGTATCCCATGAATAATCACGGTCAATTAGCTTGTTACTATAATGCGAAAAATATAATAAAAATAAGCTGTAGGATTGTTAAAAATGCCTCCGTCTAACACCAGTTTAACCATAACTGTAATCGTGGGCGATGGCCATTCTTCTGCCACTCAGAAAATTACGTAAAATACGCAATGCCATCTATCAAATTTAATATGAAGTTCAACCGTTATTGTCATCATTATTTCTACTTTGAGTCTTTAGATGGCGTTGCGAGTTGCGTGTGGTGTCATATTTTACTTCTCGAAAACTTTGATTTCATACCGTTTGTCTTTCATATGCTTTGTTTCATTGCGATGAAACAAAGCCTAAGTAAGATAATTATCAAGTTCCATACAATTTAAATGTATAAAAGTTATCTACATCGATTTCTAAAATTAATAATACGCACTTCACTAAAAATTTCTACAGATATATTATATACGTAGATTTATAAAAAAAAAATTGTAAGCATGCAAAAATATATAAAAGAATCTTATTCACGATGACAAAATAGAACAAAAATTTCTCCTAAGAGAGCCGTACGGGATTTGAACCACCTTCACATTACATTAAAGTCTAGATGCGAAACCACTGCGCTGCGGTATTCGATGAATAAACTATAAAATAGACGTTCTTATATAAACGTCATAATTGACTGGTTGGCTCCCTAACGATGATAGCGTGATGACTTTCGTTTTAGAAGTTAATTTTGCAGCTAAATGGAATAATGTAACATTATAGTACGTGATTTTATTCGTCGCTTTGATTTTATTATGTGTTTTGATTAGTTTGTACAAAATATTTAGAAGATATCGAATAGAAATGTCAATTTTATTTTGAAAAAATGGTAAAAGTTATTTTAATACAAAAAAAATAAGACAAAATAATGACAAAATTTTTAACTGTAGCTGGGAATTGAACTCGCGGCAAATGTCGTTCAATTTCTACATTTTGGATTATTGCTCACCCCCATAGCAAATAGCGTGATAGTTTATAGCCTATCAGTTGCCCTGACCTATAAGGATTGTGTATGCAAAATTTGAACAGGATCGGTTCAGTAGTTTTTGCGCCAATTAATACCATCCCAAAAGAATTTTACTGTTTTATTATATGTATAGACTATCCAGGAACTTTTGCATGGGACTTCACATATTAATAGTTCATAATAATTATACAATTTGGGAATTTACTTCGATTCATTTTTACGTGAGGTTCAGTGTGATATAAAACTGGTGTAGTTTTGTATTTCAAGTGTCTGTACAGCTGGACAATATTTTATGAGGAATCATTGAAACAGGCTTGATTTCGGCAAAAATGGAACTGAGAATATTATCGTATTATTAAAGTATTGACTACCTCAGCGAAGCTTGCCGAGATGGTTGACTCAATAGGTACATTTTCTGTAAAATAGCAGTAACTACTTATTTTACAGAAAATGTATTGAGTGAAAAAATTCATTTTTCAAAAAACATTAGAATGTGTTATATCTATATTTTAATGGATAGGTACCAAAATGACTGTAGGTACCTATACCGTATCGAAAACAAAATACTTTCTAAACGTGACACTGACTAAATGCAAAAACAGTTCCAGTCAAAAGAAAAAAAGCAGAATCAATACCATAACGATTGAGTCAGAGGTCACCCTCTCAAAATTAAATTTGAAACTAATTTAAAAAAAAATATCCGCCTTTAGAGGTTAATTTAGATAGGTACTCTAAAAGATTTGTATGAAATCTAATAAGTGAGATAATTTTGTTTTAAACTACCACTTTACAAAATTAATCCAAGCTAAATCCAAGCTATGCTGATGTGTTTTCCAAACAAATCAACTATAATCTGCTTAATTTTATTCTGCTTATAAACTATTTATTTCTATTTTAAGGGAATTGGATTTTTAACTCCCTCTGATATTCAGTTACTACTATCGGACGCCACACCCACCAGTACATTTAACTAGGTGCTAGCCTAATCAAAAAGTGAGTGAGTCAGATGTGCAATCTGCTTACTTAGTGGTACTGGCTGTCCCCGCGTCTTTGGTTGCATAATCATCTTCTTCCGTGGGTCGTAGCTTGATGTTATATATTATAGAGTTGCTTGATAAACGGCCTATCCAGCACTAATAGAAGTTTTTAATTTGAATAGTAGTTCCTGAGATTAGTGCATTCAACCAAACAAACGTTTCAGCTTTATTAACTTAAAATTGATTTTCCGTTTAAGTTTTCTTTTCTTTTGAGTGCCACTTGGATGATTTTGCATCATAAGACATTTTTTCTAACACAAGGGACAGAGAGTTGGTGGTCTTTGTGATTGTACAAATGACGACTGTCGCCTAATCTTTTAAACCAGTAGACCGATTATACTGCTTCAGAAGATACAGAACCTTATTTAGACAAAGATAAGGTATGAATTACATTAGTATTGTAATAGTGTGTGTTCGATTGTTACTAACATGTTTATTTAGCTATTAGAAAATAGTAAACGCAATGCTTTAGAAGATTTTCCACACCAATGCATATGTAAAGCCGGTGGAAGCTAAAAAGTTTAATACTTTAAACCTTTTTGCATAGGTCCATACCATGTCTGCATTACGACGAAAAATGTGCGTAAGTACCATGCTATTCATCAAAAACAGAAGTAAAAAGAATAGGAGAAAATAATAAATTCAATGTTTTCAATATTAGGAACTATCTACTGAACTTCCTCGAAATCACAGATGATTTCAATACGTTAATATTTTCTTTGTACGTTTAACGTTATTTGAGCGTCATGACTTTGAAGTCGAATTCTCAAGACTTATTTTTCGTGTTCTTTTTTTACTAAGTAGTGGCTTCTCGCAGCCTTGATAAATTCTAAAGCCTTTATTCATTTTTTAGGCATTTTTGCCTGAGACACGCTTACTTAATTAAATAATATTAGTGCAAGTCAACATTCTCGGAAGTACCCTCGGAATGCAACATGCAAATTGTATAATCTGCATTGTGCGACGTCTGCAAGGGACCAACCCTTTTATGCCACACGGAAGACAATGCTATCTTTTGCGAGTTTGCAAAATAGAACGTTCTCTGAGACAATACATGATACCGTTATTTATGCTGTATTAATGGCGACAGGGAGTTCTGCCTGGCGGAGTAATTTCTGTGCCAGGTCTTTTTTTTGCTTTTGCAAAATTGTTGTGTTTTTCTGGGATTTTGATAAATAAGTTGTTGAAATTATGGCCCACCATGATACTATGCAAACAAAAACTTTACCGAGCTTATCGTCCCGTTAGCCCTTAAATATTATATGATTCGTATTAAAATGAGTAACTGTAAATTAAATTTGTAAGTGACAAAAATAATTAATTATTTTAAGTATGTGAATTATTTGAAGCGTGTGTTTTTACTATGTGAGCGACTGACTGCGAGTGTCGAGAAATCAACAAATCAGCAACTTACAAACATTAATCTGAGTTACTTAAAACACAAAATGAAAAGCTTCATAATATTTGAGCGACCTAATATTTGTATGAGTGTCAACGTTATGTCCTGCATATTTTTCAATATTTGGTAAATTATTTATTTATACTGAGCGGCATTTTATCTTAAATAAAGTGATTCGTATGTCCTAAATATCGATATTTATTTATTATGTATGTCACAAGGTAATTTGATCATTCGTATATTGCGAAAACACAGATAATTGGAAAATAGTGAAATAAAATCTGCGAGCAACTTGCACGTAACTTACGCGTTTGGTCACAGTTCTAACCTAACCTATTTCACCCGTTTATTGTCTAAGTAATGACGTGAAAAAATAGTGGCATGCATAATTTATAATTCAGCAAATAAAGTATCTAAAGATAACTAAGGTAACAGTAACGTAATCCTAAGATTGCTAGGAACTTCTGAGATAAGCATTAGGTACAAGATCTAGGAACATTGACAGAGTGGGAGCTAAATCAACACAAAAGTAAAAATCCTGTTAGTTTTGACTAATTTAACACGATTTAAAGGAAAGGTAACCTGTTTAATTCTGGAAATTTATTTTTCTCAGAATTCAGCGAGAAAGACTATATAGGTACTTAACTAAATAACTTGAATCGGCAACTTTTTTTCAAATAAGTTATCACTTTTAAAAGTATGCTGATATTTATACGGCTAAAATGCCGAACATAGTGAAACCCCATAGATTTTAAGAACTAGTTAACTACCTATATTCTTGAAAATAAATATATCATTCATTCAAACAAAATAAAGTTATATTCCACAAGATTTACTCTCCGGGGCCAGCTATCGAGGTTCTAAAAACCCTTTTTACACTTGCTTGGTAAGTCTCTTTTCAGTGATGTAAAAATTTAATCGATATTTTTATTAATTTCTTCCCTGAATTTATACTGTTACATTTTGGAAGTATCATAGTGTTGCATTACGATGATCTGAGTATTCTAAACTGCATGCATTTCACGTGTCGTTCTAGTTTATTGTTTTCAACTTTATTTCTGTATACCAAGATTGTAACCAAAGTCGTTCTTCTTCGGTTAGGTTTTACATGAACCAGAAAACTGTTACCAACAGCTTTGAACATATCTGCGTAAAGTGTTTGTCGTATCTTTATTAAATTTGTACTAAGTAATTTAAGTTAATTAATCTTGTTGTCCATGTAATTTCATATTTAATACAATACATATGCGTCGCATAACTCTCTCAGTTTCACAGAAAAACACGATAGAATAACTATACCTAGTGTTTATTGTCATTAGATTATGTACTATTATTCTTTTTGCTAAAATTTGGTTTGATTTTAATTTTGTATATGATATGTACCTATGGACTATGTCTTAATTAAATGAATTATAATAAAACATACTGAAGCTAGCATTTTACAGATTTGATCCCGTGCGGAAAAATGAAGAGATAATGTATTCTTCCAAATCCACCATTCTTAAGCCCAAAATGAATGTAACCTACCAATTAGTTTTTTTCTGGTGTAAACGATAATCATCAGGAATGTAAATATCTTAATTAGAAAGTTAGCACGACTCCAAAGTTGAACCACAGCATTGATAGACAAATAAAATCATTAACGACACGTTTATGTTTAATTAAGTAGCCGCATAATAATAACTAAGTACTTCCTAATAACTATAAATATTCACTTCGAACTTTATTTTAACGTTGTGTTCATTAACTCCATTCAAAAAACCCATAAATCATTGAACGGTCGAGGTCCGTTAGGGTGCTACCTGCTCACAACCCTTCCACCGGGGGTGGATACTTAGGCCCCGCCTCGTTTAAACGACAGTCGTTCGCCAAAATAGACGGACATTCGTGATTTGCACGTCAAGTACACAACATGGCCCTGTGGACGCCGTACGCGCAGGAAGTAGCCCTGGACCTGACTAAACGCGCGGTGAATGTGGAGAGCGTGTCTCCGCTTGCCGCGTGTTGTGCCCCCAAATCTCCGCCAGTGTTGGGACCGTTGCCATTGCCATATTACATGGGGTCTCAACACTACGCTTCGTACCCGTACCAGCCAGCCTCGAACACCGTGCCATCATCGGCGAGTTTATCTCCTGACTCGCTCGGGACCTGGTCGCACACGAAACAAACCGCGCCCTCGCTACCGGATTCAGCAGATTTTTACGACGCTGAATCATTGCAAGCTGAGGACCAGGAGTACCTGGCCTTTGAAAGAGATGCCCTGAGGGCAATGACTGCGAAGAATGGCGGTACCTTGCTGGGAAATAACCCGCGAATGCGGAGGGCGGTGCAGACGAGCCAGACCGCTGACGGCTCGTATAGGAAGCAGCGAGAGCGGAATAACTTGGCCGCTAAGATGAGCCGAGACAAAAGGAAGCTGCGGGAGGTACGGCTCGCTATACAAGTGAGCTATTTGAAGAAGAAAATGGATCATTTACAAGCAAAACTGTCGGCTGGCGTCTGTGAACGCTGTCGACAGTATCGCGAGTGATTAACAATATATTTAGTGTGTGCCATATGTATATAATGTATACCAACAGGATTGTATTTAAGTTTTGTGCAATTGTATAGATTTATATTGTATAATTATTTATTAATTACTGTCAAAAGCACCCCTCACCCGCACAATATATGTACTAAACGAAGTGCATGAGGGGATTGACTTTTTTTCGAGTAATTTGAGTGAATTCGCAAGAATTTTATTAAATTTTGTTAGTTATATTTAAATATTAGTTAATGTTCTGTATTATATCTGATTTTATATTTTTTTTACATGTAGGTTAAGGTTAAGTTTTTTTTTTAATTTTATAGTTAGTACTTAGTATATATTGTAATAGAGTTTAGTGTTGTGTAAGATTTTTATGTAAGTGTTAGCCGTAAGATGTTTATTTTTTTATTATTATTTTTGTGTGTTTGGTAACCACTGATGTATTGGGTTCAGCCTGCAAAGATAGTGTGTGTATGTTTAATAAATTAATTAATTAAGCATAGTGTTTAATAAAAATAAAACTATTTAATGGGTTGTATTAAACTTTTGTGCAATTGTTTATTAATGTTTATTGTATGATTAAATAAGCATTGTGTTTGATTAAAATGTTTTAATGAGAACCAATACTTTTATTCCATTCACCCAAGTTTTTCATATTCCAACACGTACTTTAATGTTACATGTAACTGGAATAATTCCCACCTTTATACATATTACGGCTAATAGCCAAAGTGCGGCTACACTTAGTTTTAGCCGGCTAAAACTTAGGTGTATCCTTTACCTAACACCTACCTATCATACTTATAGCCTTCATCATACCGGCTAGAACCCGGTGCAGCCGCACAGCGGTGGTTCAACTTAGGTGTATCCTGTCTATCTTCGGTTAGAACTAGGTATAGCCTTCATCATAGCGGCTAGAACTAGGTGCAGCCGCACAGCGGTGGTTCAACTTAGGTGTATCCTGTCTATCTTCGGTTAGAACTAGGTATAGCCTTCATCATAGCGGCTAGAACTAGGTGCAGCCGCACAGCGGTGGTTCAACTTAGGTGTATCCTGTCTATCTTCGGTTAGAACTAGGTATAGCCTTCATCATAGCGGCTAGAACTAGGTGCAGCCGCACACCGGTGGTTCGACTTAGGTGTATCCTACTTGGGTTTCAGTGCAGATAAGCATTTTGGTTTTGTTTTGAGATTTCTTGTTAGGGTGCTGTACCTCAAAAGGAAAAACGGAACCCTTATAGGATCACTTTGTTTTCCATCCGTCTATCTTTCTATCTGTCAAGCCTCTTTATCTCCGAAACGCGTAGAGGTATTGAGTTGAAATTAAAACCATATGCTCAAATCTGCGGTCCCTTGAAGTTGTGAAAAACTCAAACTTCTAAGTTAACGAAAATAAAAAGATACAGCTGTTTATGTTGCAAAAAACGTACATTTCGACACTCTCAAATGAATCAAAATTCATAGGGTACTTCCCGCAGACTATCCTGATGAAAATCCTGAAATTTGGCATAAAGCAAGGTCTTATAGTATAAATATAGAAATAAATCTGAAAACAAGAAATTTGATGTTACGTCAAAAAAAAAAAACTTTTTTACCATTCGAAGAAATATTCGAGACTAGAACTATTCACATAGGTAAGTTTGTACGGAACCCCAGTGTGCAAGTCCGACTCGCACTTGTCCAGTATTTTTTCCTGATTGATACGATTATATTGAAAATAAAAAAAGTCAGGGATGTTGAAGTGACATTAATTATAGAAGTAATTTGACTGGCCTGTTGGTCTAGTGGTTAGTGACCCTGACTGCAATGCTAAAGGTCGTGGGTTCATTTCCCACCCATGACAAATGTTTGTGTGATGAGCACGATCATTTGATCTGTGTCTGGGTGTAATTTATCAATAATACGTATGTATTTAGAAATATGTAAGTATGTTTATCAGTTGTCTAGTACTCATAACACAAGCTCAGCTTAGCTTGGGACTAGACGGCGTTGTGTGATAGTTGTGGAATATTATTATTATTAATTAGTAAAACCCAAAATAGAATATATTAATTTTTGTAAGTAAAAGAACTAGATATCTTATGCTCAAAGATAAAAAAATTAAACATACAAAACGTGGTTTTATTTATAAACAATTATTTTTTTCGGTAGGAATATCATCTAGTGATATCCTCCTCTCGGGCGGAGCGGAAAATACTGTCGGACTTTTACTGACAAAAAACCCACTCATGTTCCTTCGTTGCCTTTCGTACCGGGGCCGAGTCTTCCTTCAGAATTAGACCCTTGGCCCCAGTAGGCTTCGACCCTGTTGGGCCCCTACGGTTTGCTGACATTTCCTTGAGGTAAATTGGAACACTCCGCGCCGTCGATGACTTGGGTGCAAGCCCGCACCTACGGTGGCCGGAAATCGGGATCGTAATCCCGGCGGCTGGGGTGCGAGAGCCAATGCTTCGCGCGTGCACGTGCGGCCTCCTCCTTTGCTAGCATTACTGCTTCGCAGAAGGACGCAACCGCTCGCCACTCTTCCTCGCTCCGGACCATGGCCTGAACGAAAAAATCAACTAACTTTTTGTGCTCTTCTCTCATATTTTTACAAAAATTCTGTCAGACGCTTTAAAGCTCCACAAAAAGAAATGAACCTTAATTATTTTTACATGTCTGGTTTTTAAATATGTTACTGAGGTCACTATTACAAAATCATATTTCAGTAGTCAGACAAATTGTAGTGACCAATATAAAGAACTGCCATACAATTTTTAAGTTAAATAACTCTTATTTTAGTTCCCTTTCTCACCTGGTGTCTGATCAGGGGCCCCAAGGGGGACTTCCAAAAGCCCGAAGTTATTCAAAGTACACACACGAGACGCTACTGAGAACCTAAGGTTTCATCCATGTGAAAATAAGTTATGTCTGATCGCTCTTGGATCTTAGTATATAAATATATAGAATGAAAACTATGTCACAAGTGCGAACCTAGTATATATGTATCTAGTAGGAATAATTACATTTCTGCGTAAGAGTTGGTAAAGTTCGGTACCACCATAAAAACACAAACCAAACTCGAAAATAATTCACAAAAAGCCAATAAATAAAATACATAATAACCTTCCTATAAAAAATACGTTAGGGACCCAATACCTACCCAGGCATTGGTTGCACAAGTTCCATTCAAACCGCCTCCCCGCGACCGAGGGTGTTGTGTTGCACAATGTGCACATTATATAAGCCACGTGATTGGTCGAAAGAATCATGTGAAATTTATTTGATATACAGAATACAAACTTACACATTGTAGTAGATACAATAAGTTGTAGTAGGTGAGACGTTTGATAAACAAGGCTTCTACTTACAGATTGCCTGTCACATTTATTACAATTTCAAAGTTAAGTATGAGTATTTCTTTGATCTGCATTGAGCGATTTTTCCATTGCTACAAAAAACTACAGTCAACGGATTAAAAAGATAACTTTCAACGAATTACTCATCTATTCCTAAAGTTCCGGACCCCACGAGACGCCATTTTACAAGCCAGTTCGATCAGATAATAGCTAATTCCTCCATTCATGTCTGTAGGTATCGTTAGCTTTACAAACTACGCAGAATGTCATTGTCTCAACTCTTGCGTTAATCCTTTACAAATGGTTCGCAGCGCATTTTGCACATTGTGTTACAGTTTCAACGAACCCTTGTTTTATGACCATAAGCCTTTGCAAGGGTCGTTGTTTACACAGCATCTCATTGTATTTTTGCTTTTAGTTGTTTTTGATTTAGAATATAATAGACATTGGAATAAATAAAGTCGTAAAATATTTGCTAAAAATATTCATTTGGCCAACTAGGACAATATACAATATGTAGATATAATATGTAATATGTATGGTATGTAATATGTAGATGGATCTTTATTTTTTACCGACAATCGATGAGTAGGTAGCAAAACAGTGGAACGGAGGTAATTTGTATGTGTAGATACCTGAACAAATAAAGAAACTTAATAATTTTAAGCGTAAATACGTAAATCAAGATTTATTCTATATTTAATATTCAAGATTTTTGACAGGATAAAGGAATTACCTATTTTAGAAACAGCTGAAACGGATTCTGTAGCCGTTTCTGAACATACTACTTTTAGTATGTGCGTTTTAGTATGTTACATGGGCAAACACAATCGAACCATATCTATGAATCTCGATAAGTAGAAGACTTAATTTAAATAAAAAACTTTTAACAGTCGACTTCAATGTAAAAAAAACAATAAAAAATGCAAAATAACTTTAATTTCGGAAGTCGGTATTTCAAGGTATTGTTTGTTTCATTTTTTAACACCAACTTCCGAAATTAAAGTTATTTTTATCGTTTTAGTGTTTTTTTTTAATGCTGTCGGTTTTATTTTTGTAAATCAGTATTTTATTTCACACTTTTTAGTTGCGATACACTTATAGCCAGAGTACCTACTTCTCGTGACGATTCCGATTAATCCAAACACTGGTAGGTTACATTGTTTTATTATGAAATGTCCGTGTCTACCCTCTACCTTCCAGCTCCATCATTAGATTTTTTTATAGTAGGTACCTTATAGCCAAAGTGCATCTCATGACAATACTAATAAGCCCAAACACGGCTAGGATACATTGATTAATTACGGAGTTCCGATGCCTATCTTCCGGCTCCATCATTATCATCAACAAATCACTTCGATGATCCCATTTTTAAGATAACTATTCAGAACCACTTATTTATTTGTATTGTCATAGTTGCTTAACTTTCATCATTGTGATTATTATCTATGTGAGCATGAAGGTCCGTTGGCCATTTCTAGCCTTCTTCATCAGTTCCACTTCATCAAATGTTAATTTTTAACTGTAGACGCTTAAGTCCTCGATAACAATAAAAAAAACTATATGGTTGCATATAATATTTGAGGAGTTCTCTCGATTCCTCATGGATCCCATCACCAGAACTGTATTTTGAAAAAAATGGGACCCTTCTGGAAGCATATCATGATGCAGCTAGCGGACAAAGTTCAGTACTAAGATCTGGCGTTCTGGCCACGACTGATACGATTTAGCATTCAGAAGCTGAATCTTCAATCAATCTTCTAATACCTAGGTACACTTCTTCATTGAATGTGCGGTTATTTACTCCTTGCCACTTTTGATTGTGGCTTCTAGAAGTTGCATTCATTGGGAATAATTACATCTAATTAGGTACCTATTGACCTTTTTTGATTCGATCAATTAATTCCTCTTTTATCAGGTAATCTAATGATTTTAAATAAAGCCTAAGAATGATTAAGTAATTAAGTATTTTCCAACTATGTTAAAAAAAATACATTGAACCGGACACCTGATTTACAATTATCCACCGCGAGCGACGGACAGATAGACGTCCGAACTATTATATCAATGACAATACACACATAAATAATTTCCGTAACATGTCAGTAGTACCTAATGCCAGTCAGGCGCATGTCCACGACGCAGCACACAGTCAACCCGGCCACGCGACAATAATGTCGCAAGTTCGCAACTGTCGTCCGGCAGTCGCATTGTGCATAACTCTTTACCACGATTATGATGTCACGGTGTTCTCATGAATGGGGACATGTTACTTAGATTATTCAATAGATTTTTTTCTTTAAATATGACGTTTTTAAATTGTTTGGAAGGATAAAGTAACGATAACTGCTGGACAGTTAGTATTGTTAATTCTTGAAGCTGGGATTGCAATTGGTTTAGATATTGCAAAAAAAAAAAACAATTTATGCAATTTGAATTGGAATACAATATAATGACCACCAAACATAACCTGAGATATTATTTATAAAAATCAGCAAAAAAAGAAAACCTAAAATTACAATCATAACTGCACTTTAAATCGTACTATGATCACCAAGTTTTGATAAGTAAATTATTGCGCTATTTCTACCTAAATACACCGTTTGATTGCCATGAAATGTTGGTAGTATACCAAGTATTGCACATTATTTGTCATAAGTTGCCAAAGCGATCCCCACAATTTAGTCACTTCGGGACTTGGTTCACCCCGACTCGAACAGGTTAGGTTGTACAAGTAGCGGAGCTCTGTCGACCGGTCCTCCGGCAACATTGGGGTTTATTTACTATTTTTGGGTATATATATAAAAAAAAGTAAGAACAGTGTAGACCAGTCAATGTTGAACCGAAAAGCACAATAAAAATAATCATAATAAAAAGAAGTGAGTCGTTGTAATAGGAAGTAGTCTAAGAATTCGTGGAGTTTACAGTGTTTTCAAATTAACATTATAAAAAAAGGCTATATAAAATAAAAAACTTTTTACAAAAAAAAAGATAACCGACTTCACTAAAACAACACTAAAAGGATCAAAATAACTTTAATTTCGGAAGTCGGTGTTTCTCGGTATTATTTGTATCTTATTTAACACCGACTTCCGAAATTAAAGTTATTTTGATCCTTTTAGTGTTGTTTTAGTGAAGTCGGTTATCTTTTTTTGTAAAAAGTTTTTTATTTCACACTTTTTAGTTGGGATACACTTATAAACAGAGTGCCTATTTCTCATGACAATTTCAATTAATCCAAACACTACTAGGTTGCATTGTTTTATTATCAAGTTCCTGAGTCTACCTTCCACCTTCCAGCTCCATCATCAAATCAGTTCGATAGTGCCTTATAGCCAAAGTGCATTTCATGACAATTCTAATAAGCCCAAACACGGCTAGGTTACATTAATTAATGACGGAGTTCCAGTGCCTACTTTCTGGCTCCATCATCATCATCAGATCAATTTGATGATACCATTTTCAACGGAACTATTCAGAACCATTAATTTATTTGTATTATCATAGTCGCTTAACTACCTTCATTGTGATATCTATGCGAGTATGAAGTTCTGTTGACCATTTCTGATCTTCTTCATCAGTTCCACTTTATCAAATGTTACTTTTTGACTGTATGCTTAAGTTCTCGATGAAAATATCAAAACCACTATGCAGTTGCCTATAATATTTGAGGAGTTCCCTCGATTTCGCCAAGATTCCATCATCAGATCTTGACTTGGTGACTATGGGACCATTTGGGAAGTATACGCTTTCTAACAAAAAAATATTTTTTCAATTCGGTTGGCTAGCGACGAAGTTATGCGCGAACAAACATTAAAAAAAAATACAAACATCCGAATTGAGAACCTCCTCCTTTTTTAGAAGTCGGTTAAAAAAGCAAGAAAAGTATGAATAATTTCACCTATCAATAAATGAGATGTTAACAAAATAAATCCCTTACTAACGAATTTAAGGTAGTTGAAGTCTAAATAATGTAAAATATATTTCAAAAGCAATGTGAGAGAAAAACAAAGTGTATTAGAACAAAGATGGAACAGTTAAAAGATACAATATTAGTCTGTAAAAGTCTGACACGCCCTTTGGCAACCCAGAGCGAGAGAAGACATTGGATGATTTCAACCTTTAAAAAAGGATAAAAAGATGTTATATATTTAAATATCATTTTTAACACACACACACATTTTTAACACTGTGTCCTAGTCTAGTGTCTATGGTGCAAAACACATATGGACACACACGGCTCAGTACATTGCTGGTTCGGTTAGAAATCGGTTAACATACATAGGTACAGCCAACCATATAACCTCCGGCTTTTTGAAGTCGGTTAAAAATACAAATCTATCCTCTATATAATAATAGTACCTACTTAAAGATAGTGTAAAAAATATGCAACGATTGGTAATATCTACCACAAACTTTCAGACAAAACATTTTCTAGAAATTTCTAATCCACAAAAGAATTGAACTATTACTGCCCGCATACCACCATAAATTTTGAACAAATGATCTGAACCATATTTATTCACTAATGTTTAAAACAACTAAAACAAAGAATGGAATTAAGGTGCCGCCGCACTCCTTATCACCAAAAGGGACGTTTCTCAAGGATTCAGAAAATGGATCTCTTTTGTACTTTTCGAGATAAGAAGTAACATAATGCACCCGCATATTGCAAACGAGTGTTTATGCTAATTATTTGTGTAACTAATGGGTGGTGTGATGTACATCTCGCTGGTCAGGTAGCCTGCCTGGCGCGGCGGCGGCGCGTGCCTTTGTAGTATGGTGTCATGTGATCTTGTTATCTTTTACCTGTATGTTGGTGTTATTGCATATGTCGATATTACGTCGCTTTGAAAAAATACCTAGGTATTCCACCTAGGTATTTTTTGTGTGTAGGAATTTTAACGTTACCTAATTTCATCCATAACCAGTAATTTTTGAGCACCATGCATGGTTTTATTAATTTCATGACACATATTTTTTTGATATAGATCCTCGAGCGAAAACTGTCGAAAATTAATTTTTAGTCGTCTAAATGTTTTTTTTTTGCAAGTATCTTGTTCTGCGATATCTTCATCTAATGTTTACCGATTTTGATGATTATACCAATGCCAATTTAAAAGGAATTATAAGATTTTTGTAACTCTTATAGGTTAGGTACCTTAACAGAGAACATACTCACTATTAAGTTTTAGCTTAGGGATACCAAACTAAAAAGTTAATAAAGTTATTTCCGAAGCCGGTGTCAAATAGCGAAGAAACAAAAGCTGCTTCCAAGACGAAAGTTAAGGTGAAGGCACACTTATCCGAGCCGAACGCGTCAAACGAATCGAAAGAAAAGGATTCTAGAATTCTTTATAAGAAATTCTAAAATTCTGGAAGAATCTGGAAGGACTCCAGAATGAAGAAATCGAAAATGCTTTGGTGAGTGTTCACCCTAACTCTTCAATCTTTAGTTTCTTTGAAGTCGTAGTAAAACAAATAGGAAGGTAGTCGTTAATCGCAAATGACCAAAATAAGTCCAAACAACCAATTTTTTTTTTTAATTTATATAGGTACTTACTCTACGTGGTGTGCAAAGATGGTGTTATACTGGAGCTAGCCACGTAAGCTCTTCACGCACGCCTTAATTTAGCTTGTGATTAGCATCTTCTAAACAACATTAGCGAAAAAGCTCATTAGGTAAGTACAAAACTGTTGACATTAATAGTTGTTTACGTCTTGTTACGAATTATTAACTTAAAGTCATTTGCGCAGATAACTAAATATGAAGTGAAAAACAAAGTGATTAGCTAATTTATATTCGTTCACAATATTTTGTAAGTAGTTACCTACATCATTACGGTAATATATTTATTTGTCTGTGTTATTGCAAATTATTATCTTAGTGAAATATGATTGTTAAAATTTACTTCGCAATTTTATGAAGTAACATAATAAATGCACATCGTGCAGGAAGAATGTTAAGAATCAAATGCTGAATAGATTTCAGCTATTTTTGAAATCATATATAACCCAGTAGAGATCATATGTAGCGTAGATAAAACGAGTGCATCAAGCTCGGAAGACTTGTCTTAGTTCCACTACTCACTGCACTGTTTAATAAAATACTTACCTAAAGAGCGTAAAGTACTAAAAACATTTTGAATATAAAATTAAAGGTTAAACAAAAACAAATGTAAAAGATGCTTTGAGCACTTGGGTAGTGTCTTTATACAAAAATATTTAAGTACCTACTACATGTAGGCAAATAATATGGGCATGAATACACTACACTTGTAGCGCATCAGTATTGGTGTATACGTACGCACACACAAACACGCCAGTGATGCTGTCAACTATCTATTTTGATCAAGAATTGATCAAAATAGATAATATTTTTGAATAATATAAAGTGCGAGTCGGACTCGCGAACTGAGATTTTCGTGTAAGCTTATCTATGAAAATATTTTTCGTTTAGTATCCGAATCGAGGCTTAATATTTTTTTTTAATCCTAAAAAAACTTATTTCTTTTAGTGATGTAATTACAAATTTACAGTTTCTAGACTTTTTCTTATACCTACTTGTGCTACAAGACCCTTCTTCATGCCAAATTTCAGGATTCTACGTCAACGGAACTTAATCTATAGGTTTTTATATACAAGCAAGTGTTAAAGTATGCGTCTACGCGTACGCGTTCCTGATTTCCTTAGGTACGGAATTCTAAAAATTACCTATTTTAAAAACAGCTGAAATCGATCCGCCGAATAGTAGCCGATTATGAACATATTACTTTCAGGATGTGTGTTTATAAGATGTTCTATGTTGTAGGTATAATTAAACCTATCAAGAATAAAAAAAAAACTTATTTGGGATATCCATTCACCCCACTGTTTTCTCTTCGCAGCGCCGCCAGGGGTGCGGCCGCCCTTTCCGCGCCCCGCCACCAAGCTCCAGCCCCTGGCCGTATAAACACGCGGCAAGACCCTGTAATCGTCACTGCCCCGATCTCGCCAGCCACGCCCCTTTACAGGGACGTAGCGATGACCACACGCCATCATCACTCATTTTGAACGAAGAACACACTACCGCCATCTACCATGACTTTGACATGAGTACTACGCGCCGCAGCAGCTAGCGCCACCAGCTTTTCCACTTTATGATGCACTCCGGCGCACCGTTAAACTATCACCCGGAGGAAGTTCGTTCGGATACGATTCGGTTGCTCCGACAACGCCGCGCAATGTGGCAACACCACATTGTGTGGCGTCGTATCCGGTACAACCGTATCGTTTCGATTCTTTTTTGGTGATCGCCTCGAGTCGGCCACGCCTCCTATTCTTTTGTTCTGACGTCATCTCAACGCTCAATCTCGAGGTCAGAATAAAGGAATAGGAGGCGTGGCCGACTCGAGGCGATCACCAAAAAGGAATCGAAACGATACGGTTGTAAGTTGGCTAGGGGGGCAGATTTGTGTGACGATCCGGAATTCGTAGCGTACTAGCAGAACGTGCTCCGGGTGATGGCGAAGAAGAACGGCGGTGCGTTGGTGAGCAACCACCAGCGCATGCACCGCGCCCGCCGACGCCGCGTACCGGCGCCAGCGTGAGCGGAATAACCAGGCCGCCAAGCTGAGCTGTGACCGGCGGAAGCTGCGAGAAATCCACCTCACCCTGAAAGAAAGAAAGAAAGAAAGAAAACACGTTTATTTGGCACACAGGTACACACAATGAGATTACAATATTGAAACTTAAACACTAAAACCTAAAAAGTACATCAACATTGTGTGTCTCACGGCTGCGCCAAATAGGTCCAGTTCAGCATAATGTCAGGCCACTATGTAGCAGTTGCCTGACGCTGGTTTTCAACTGAACCTTGCTATGAGTCCACGGATGCTAATCAGCTTTTTTGATGTGATGTTAATAAATACATGTATATTATTATATGTAGGTATAAATTAGTGTGAAGTAAATCATAAAAGGTGTTTAGTGATAAATATATGTTATGCAACCGGAAAAAGCACATACTAAGAATAAGAATACAACAGTCATCATCAAACTATACGTAAAATCGATCGCACAGTCCTTGCAAAAATACATAAAAATAAATATAAATATATAAAAATACATGGTAACGCAGGTGATATGGAAGACACGTCTACAATCCACCGCAGCGGGCGCAAGGAGGCAGACATAAGGGATAAACGGTACACTAGAAATCTTAACCACCTACATATTGTAGCTATGTATAAACTGTTTTTTTATTATAGTGAAACATACTAATTAATTAATATTATGACCGAAGATTTAAATCAATGAAACGTTCAAATTGGTTAGGTTTAACTTTCGCTGCGCATCGATCAAAAACTGCCGTAAACGTCTTCTAAAGGTACAAATCGTGTTTATACCATTATTTATTATTACCATTTCGTTTAGAAAGCGACCTAATTAAAGAAAAAAGTTGCGGCGCTAGAATCAGAGTTGAATAATAAAGCTTGTGTCAGCTGCAACAGGTCGTGTGCCTGGTAAAATAAAAGACTCTTTAGGATAAGTTTGAAAAAGTTCCTATTCAAGACTATGCAATGTATTCGTAAATAGTATTTAGTAAAGTTTAATGTTTTTTTATGTTAATTAAGACTGTCCTAATTTAGTCAACTAAAATTATTTTTATAGCATATTATATACATTTCACTTTTTAAGATTACCACTTTTCAAGAACACTCCCTTAACACAAATCAATGTAGCCAAAGTAATTTGGTTGACCACGTATGCAATATAACATTTCGAATAGGTAGATACACAAAACTAACATTCCACACACACTGCAATAATATATCACATAAACACAATTTAAAGAAGACTTTAAAAATGATAATGTTTTTGAGCATACTGTTAGTTGTGGTATTTTTACCTTGCTTTTACTAAGTTAGGGTTTGTTTGTGAACCATCTTAGCTAGCATTGGTTAGTTGTCAGAGAACTTAAGTTTATAACCCTACTAACTAATATGAATTGCAAACGGTGTAAGGGTACTTCTCCACCAGAGATGTGCTATGCTATGTTGCTATGGATGCGTTTGATATACAGTAGGCCCAAGTTTGTCGCTGAAAGTGGATTAGTAAAAGTAGCCTATATAGTTTCACAGCTTAGCTATTACATCATTGCTGCATAGCACATCTCTGTTGGAGAAGCAGCCTTAATCAGACTATAGAGCTCAATTTTCTTTCTGACATCGGCACTGTCGCCGTCATCTGTACTAATATTATAAAGAGGAAAAATTTGATTTTTGTTTGTTCAAACAAAAAAAAAATATTATTATTTTTAAAGTCTTCTTTATATTGTGTGCATGTGTCATGTTGTTGCAGTGTGTGTGGAATTTTAATAATATACTGTACCTATTTAACTTTGAGTCGAATTTCGGTCGAGGCGAATTTCTGTCGGCCCAAATTGTCTCCGCTCGAAGAACCTGATGGAACGCTGGCTCATACGGCTAGAGAAAAAGCAGGTCTCTTTGCATCTCTGTTCGCTCATAATTCTCGTCTTGATACTAGCAGTGCTGCTCCACTGACTTTGCTTCACTGCGACACTTCGATGCCCGAGGAGGAGGAGGAGAAAAAATACGTATGAGATTTAGGCTACGTTTTCACCTGCAAGCAAATCGCATGCAAGTTACATTACATTGCGTCTACCGAAGTATGATGTGATCAAGCGGTCGTTCGTACCACGCAATGTTATTGTAACATGATTAAATGATCAACGTAAGACAGACGAACTACGTTCTCTACTGGATATACGTTCCCTACGGAGTACCTAATCCACCGACTCATCACATCCACCGGTCTTGCGTCTCGCAAATAGCGGGCTCCCGCGATGTCGCGGGTGATGGTAATGATATATTATATGCGTGACGAGGAAAACGAACAATTTTCGGTGCACGCAGCTTCTAACATTTGTGTGTATTTTAGAAGGAATACAAGTAGTGTTTTGTTGCTGTTATAAGCTTAAATTCATAAACTTGCAAACTTCGTATTGAATAAGGCCCTTCGCCCACGGCTAATTTTTGTAGCGATGCTGTCGCGCGTTTGCATCGATACAGTCGAGATACAGTTGCTAGCTGTTTGCCCTCGCCCACAGCATGAGTGTGTTCCCAGTCGTGCAAACGCGATACTGTCGCGATGCAAACGCGATTTGATTCGCGAGTAATGATACAAAAATGAAGTTTTTGAATGTAGAATGTTTCACTTACGCGCCACCCTCCCTCTGTTCTCTCCCCGAAGTTGTCCGACACGATCGAGCGTTTGCACTGATACAGTCGCTATGCAGTGGTGCGTTTACGAAACGCGCAACAGCATCGCTACAAAATGTCGCCGCGGGCGAGGGGTCTAAATGTATATAACATATATGATATATAATTTTTTTTTTTTTTTAGTAATTTCTTTTTTTTTATTTTTTTTTTATCCTACAGATTCAGAGCATTTTATTCCAAATAAGTATGTAATTACATGTGAAAATTTATTACAATTGCTCTAACATTCTAATACTAATTATAAGAAACACAAAAACTATAGAATATATACAAACTAAAAATAATAATATTTACAAACCGGTAGAAAAAGAAATTATTGGGCATCAAAAAATTCATTCACATTGATTTCAACAGGATATATAAATTATACATAAACATGATAATAATTTCATAGGTTATGAAGACTACGCTGGTAATATCCAACCTAGCTCTTTCTGAAGACATGTGCCATTTCTAAAACTATTCTAATGCACAACACAACAGTGCAGCATTGTCAAAATTATCGATACCATCTTTGCATACCGTTACAAACTCAAAATGCCCAAGTTTTACAATAAAAAGCAGGTGCTAAGGGCATATTGTCAGAGGGGATTAACTTTTCTATGAAGATTAGATCCGAAAATACACTACCTGTACAATGCTATACGATATTGAGTCTTATGTCGTTGGAATAAGGATGATGGATAATGCAAAGGATGGTGGTGCGTTTTCAAGGACCAGAAAGGGCTAAAATAAAACAGTTATTTGGTATTGATGGAGGTTTCGAGACATTCCCGTAATACATTGTGTCAATTGTGCGCATTGTGGAGGCTCGCGATTCGATTCGCATTAGCCTACGATTTGCGTGGTACTTGCATGGAGGTTTGATTGACATGTCAATGTAATTGGCCAGTTTGTATGCTTTTGTATAGGAAGAGTAGTGCGAAATGTGGGAAGCTTGTGTGGAGGCATGTGGACTGAACGGTAAACTGAATAGTAACATAAAAGTTGTGGCATAATGTTCAGAATATCTTGAGAGCACATTTAAAGAAAAAAAAACAATACGAAAAAAACACAAGCTGCCTTTGTGATCTTCTATCTGTTTTTGTTGAAATTGGTGGTATTTGTGCTTGGCTTAGCTTAGAATAACAAACGTATCAGCAGTGCCTGGTCACGTTTCGGTCAGCGTCCACGCTGGATGTTATTGTTTGGGATAATCGACAGATCCCATAGGACGGTGACGAGCATTGACAACCTTCGCACGTGAAATAGTACGCGCCATCGACGACTTCGGCTCAGTCCGGATGGTCGGATGGCTAGCTACCCATTGCTTATCATCCGCAAGCGTGCGCGTACGGTAGCCGGAAATCGGGATCGGGATCCCGGCGGCTGGGGAGTGAGGGCCGCAACCTCGTGCGTGCATGTGCGGCCTCCTCCTTTGCTAGCATTACTGCTTCGCAGAAGGAGGCGACCGCCTGCCACTCCTCCTCGCTTCGGACCATGGCCTGTACCAAGGCCCGGCTCAAGGTCTTACCAGCCACTTCTCAAAGAGGGGACTTCCTGCCATAATTATGACCCAGCACTGGATTGCGATTTTCGCTGTCGTCATTTCACAATGAGATTCCGCCGGAACTCTGTCCGCCATGCCGCGAATTGTCGTAGCAGCGGTGTTTCACCCCGGCGTTGCATCTCCACGCGCAAATCGTGCATGCGTGCACGGACTGTTGCCTCCAGATCCTATGATGGCAGGCCAGCAAAGAGGCTCGCCGCTTCGCGGGAAACTGTGCTGTATCCTCACACCATCCGTATAGCCATGACCCTTTGGCATGCGTTCAGCTGGGCCGCCGGTCGCTCACGCAGCAACGGCACCCACCCTGGCGGTCCATAAAAGGCCATGAACTAAACGATGCCTGAGTTTCACGTCTTGCGTCTAGGTTGGGCAGGAGCCGCCCGAAGGCAGCACCAGTCCGATTGAGTTTGGGAGCCAGACGTTGGAAGTGCTCCTCGAAATCCCACCTGCTCTCGAGGACGAGTCCCAGGTAATTCATCGTCGACACGACGCCGATGTGAACTCCTCCTACCGTTAATTGAGAACGCCGTGGTAGCGCGCTCTGAGAGCCGTGAAAACGTATGGCCTCGGACTTGTGCAGCGCCACCTCTAGTTCCAACTGCTGGATCCACTCAAAGACTGTCGCAACCTCGCGTGTCGCTAGTTCGACCACCGCCCGGTACTACTCTCCCAGCGCCAGGACCAGCGTGTCGTCTGCGTAACAGATCACGTTGACCCCGTCAGGAAGGTTGCAGCGTAGCTCGTCGCCATTTCCACTCTCCCAGGTGACTTTCCAACAGGTAGGTCTCGATCACGCGACAGAGGTAGTTGGGCATCCGGTGATACCGGAGTGCCCTCCTAATGCTACTTCAGGGCAGGGAATTAAATAAATTAAATTTAAATTGATTTCACTGTTCTGTTTGCACCTCAGGGGTATCGGCCATCAAGTACTAACAGGGATCTCCAGAGGTGCAATCTGCTTTAATCATTAAGTCCCTCCTGTTTATTTTCTAGATGCTCGGCTCATTACTCACATTTTGGACTCTTTTGATCTCTTTCCAGCAATTCTTTTATAGGTATCTGTAAAGGACATAATATTTGATTAATTTTACATTTTTACTAATTATTTTATATTCATTCTGATTATTATTTATATTGATTTAATTCTTTTTAAGTTTAGTTCTTACAACCCTTACAATTACTCGTTTTGAGAGTTGATATTCCTCTTTGGATCCTTTTGCTGATTTGCCAATCTCGTCTGTCCATGTTTGTCATCTGGGCTACTCACAAAAACTCCACCACACAATAAACTCAACAACACTTTTACGTAAACAAATTAATGGCGTAGGTTGTGTAGGTCAGGAAACTAGTGTTTTGTTTATTATTACTAGACTCTTGCCGCTGTGTGATCCATCGACCGGCCATTTTTAATTGTTACCACAGATTCGTAATGAATGTGACTTTAGAATCGATCGACTATAACAATCGGCTACTTTTTATGCATATTCGACGATGTGTTTTGTTTTTGTTCATTATTATTATTTTTTGTATCCCAACCCCAGCATTTTGCTGAACGCTGGCCATTTTTCGCGGATGTCAACTCACTCTATTGAATAGATTTATTACAATGTTATATTTTTTAAGTTATGTGCCATGTTTGTCGTAAATAAACTCTTTTTAACGACTTCAAAAAAAGGAGGAGGTTATCAATTCGGTGGTATGTTTGTTTTTTGTGTATTTCCTCAGAACTTCGTCGTTTATGGACCGATTTGCAAAATTTTTTTCCTCTTTAAGAAGATGCTTCCAGATTGGTCCCGTTTTTTTCAAAATCTAGTTCTGATGATGGGATTCATGAGGAATTGAGGGAACTCCTCAGATATTATAGGCAACCATATGGTGATTTTTTTTCAGTGAGGACTTAAGCATTTACAGTCAAAAAGTAACATTTGACGTTAACGTAACGAACGTTTGTAAAATATAGTCCATAAAGTTCCAAATAAAAATGGTTGCATTGTTTTTAAATTCAAACTTTTTTAGTACTGCTACTATTAGCTAGATGTTTGTTATAAATAATACGTATGTAATATGTACATAATAATTATACCATTTGGGAGTTTATATCGGTTTGTTTTTCACGTGAAGTTCAGGGTGATATAAAATTGATGTAGTTTTGTATTTCAAGTGTCTGTACAGCTGGACAATATATTATGTGAAATCATTGAAACAGGCCTGATTTTGGCAAAAATGGAACTGAGAATATTATCGTATTATTGAAGTATTGACTACCTCAGCGCAGCTTGCTGAGAAGGCTGGCTCAGCAGTACTTGTTTTACAGAACATGTATTGAGTGAAGAAAAAATTTTTTCAAAAAACATTAGAATGTGTCACATTCATATTTTAATGGATAGGTACCAAAATGACTGTAGGTACTTATACCGTATCAAAAACAAAATACTTTCTAAACGTTACACTGACTAAATGCAAACACAATGCCATTCAAAAGAAAAAAATGCAGAATAAGTATCATAACGACTGTGGCAGAGGTCACTGCTCAAACTTAAAATTGAACTTATGAAATAATTTGCAACTAATAAAAATAAAAAAAAAACCGCCTATAGTTATTTCTTTAGATGGGTATTCTAAAAGATTTATATCTAATCTACTAAGTAACATAATTTTTTAATAAACTACCCACTTCACAAAATTAATCTAAGCTATGCTGATTGTATTTCGCAAACAAATCAACTATAATCTGTGTTCAGATTTATAAACGCAACACTCCAATTGATATAACTCGTCTAAACCAGTAGCAATACATCGCTATGAAATTTTACGATCACCGTCAAGATCTACACTTATTTTCAATATTTAATTAACATCCGTTGTAACTGTTGCATTCGACATTACACCGTTCAACCGTACACACTTACTACTTTGTACACATGTACTTCGCGCCAAGAGAAAGTAACCGGAGTCCGTGAGATACGAAATTTTCAAGAAATAATATCAAAGAGGAATTCATACGAAGAGAATACGACTGAGGCACATCAAGTTTGTCACAATGTTAAGCTTGAAGGTCAATTCGGTGCACATCAAGCTCGTCACAATGTTATGCGTGAAGGTCAATTCGATGGTCAAAAGGTCAGTATTAAAAACAATAATTTTGTGTAAAAGGATATTTTATTATTCAAAGTGTAACGTTCAATTTTCAAAATTCAACTGACCAATTCAAATGTAATGTCGTTTCTGTGTTTTTAAAGTTCCAATTATGATGATAATTTACTGTAATTCTGTGAATTTATTAACTAATTTCCAATTATAACAATTTAGGCTCAAATTATAATACCATTAGTTGGATCTTGTAACTATTCTACTCATAATTATTCATATAATTTTAGCATATTAATTTAATATTGGTTTTGACCCATTGTGTTGCGGGTAGATCATTTAATTTCATCAATTGTTGTCCTAGTCCATTCTAAATCGAAAGTGTTATAATAATTAGTGTTCTAGCATTAAATAATACGAGCAGTGGTGGCCGAGTGGTAACGGCCCCGACTTACGAGTTGTAGGTCATGGGTTCAAACCCAGCCAGGCGCATTACTTTGTGTAATTTATTTCATCACCACTGCTCTCAAAACGGTGAAGGAAAACATCGTGAGGAAACCGGCATGTCCTAGAACCAAAAATTCGAAGACATGTGACATCCACCAATCCGCACTGGGCCCGCGTGGTGGATTACGGCCCGTTCCCTCTCCTAGAGAGGAGGCCTGAGTCCCAGCAGTGGGAACATTATAAGGCCGACTATGCTATGCTATGCATTAAATAATCGTTGCATTGTATAAATTCCAGATTGACCACACACTCGCCTTCCAGAATAACTGACAAGGGAAGATGAAGGAGCTGATTAAGAAACGGGGTAGCTATAAAGGTCGTCTTACAGCTTTTTCTATGTACCTAAACGGACTGAATAAAACATTAGGCCAATCAGAGGTATGTGAACTGCAATTACGTATTAATAAAATGGTGCAGGTGTAGTTGAGAATAGAATGTCTTATAGACGACATCGACTCTCAAATGGTTGAGAGAAGCGACTTCGAGTCATCATTTTACAAGTCCCTTTGCAAAGCACAGAATATATTGTCACGTAATTGTAAAAGTAATGACAAAGGGAGGGAGATAGGTTCCTCGCGTGCTAATAATCACAAACTCGTTAAGTTACCTACCAACAAATTACCAATTTTCAGTGGATCATATTACAACTGGGTAGAATTTCACGATACTTTCTGCAGCCTTATACATTCGAACGTCGATATAGACGACATATATAAGTTTCATTACCTTAGGGCCACTTTAGATGGGAGTGATGCCTTAGTACAAAACATTGAACTTTTAACTTAAAATTATCAAGTAGCTTGGGAGTTTATGTGTGAACGTTTTGATAACAAACGTTTACTCATACAAAATCATGTCACCGCACTCACCGCCTTGTTCAACATCGATTCTATGACTAAAAATCCTCCAATAGTGTAAAGCGAATTATAGATCAACTGAATAAAAACATCAGAGTCGCTAGGCGAACATACTAAACACCGGAATACACTCCTCATACACATCGTGACTCACAAACTCGACGCTAAGACGTTCCGCAAGTGGGAGGAATTCAAAGGTAGGCTAGACAAAGACAAACGTATAACTTTGCGTCAATTCTACGAGTTTATGCGTAGTAAGGCAGATCTAATGAAAACTTTGGAGTTGTCACGAAATAATCAACAGACAGCTATCAATACAAATTTGAGATTATAAGTATGGTCAGTCAGTCGGTAATAAACAACAACAGACATGCGTACAGGGTGATAACATTTCAACTAATTCTTGCCGTAAATATAACAGTAATCATAGTTTGCAAAACTGTCCTCATTTTCTGGCACTTAGTACCGATCAAAGGTAACAATTAGTACCAAATTTAAAAATAAGCTTTAATTGTTTCATGCCTTGCCATTATGTTAATCGTTGTAAGACAATCGGTTGCAAGTTATGTAAACCTCACACACTCATTTGATTAATGTCAATGATTTTGAGCGCAAGAGCACATTCCTGCGCACAGATGGCGCTGCGAAACCGTCAACCGAATCGACTTCCATGAATGAATCTAGGAGTATGTGGGTATGGGTAACAAAGTTTCGCTGTCATGTGTAGCCACTCTTTTCAACCGTGTTAGTAAAACTATACGGTATTGATAATCGGCAACATGTTGTCCGCGCTGTGCTTGAGAGTGGCAGTACTTCGTATCCAATGACGGACGATTTGTGTCTAAGGTTAAAATTACTTTATAACAAAGTAGATAAATCTGTTCTAGGGATTGGGGGGAATGGTTCACATATAGATGAAGTCGCTAAATGAAAGGTATTTAAACAAATTACTTTGTTTTGTGTTACCGTCAATTACTGATTGAGTACCTATTCGTCAAATAGAGATATCGGCTGTGAACATACCGAGTGATATTTGTTTGGTGGACCCTTATTTTCATACACAGTCTGCAGTAGATTTAATACTGGTTGCTGATAGTTTCTGGGATCTTTTAAGTTAGGAGACGGCCAACCGATACTTCACGAAACACGTCTAGGCTGGATTGTTTTAGCCCAATGGCCATGTATCGAACTCGTCTCATTAAATAAAAATGTAATTTCACTAACGTAAACAATGATACTGAGCCTCTCCACGATGAACTTACAAACTTAGTTTAAGCGGATTTGGCAACTTGAGAGGTTACCCCTAAGTCATCGTATTCGTCAAAGACAGAAGTAAAAAAAGAGAGGAAATTAATAAATTTAATGGTTTTTTTTAATTTTAGGGACTATCTACTAGACTTCCTCGAAATCACTTATGATTTCACTAAGTTTAATATTTTCTTTGTACGTATAACATTGATTAAACCCCATGACTCTGAAGTCTGACTTCTAATTTTTTTGTTCTTTTTTTACTAAGTAGTGGCCTCTCGCAGCCTTAATAAAATTTAAGCCTTTTTCAGTTTAGGCTTAGACACGCTTACTTATTTAAATAATATTAGTGCAAGTCAACATTCTTGGAAGTGCTCTCGGAATGCAACATGCAAATTGTATAATCTGCATTGTGCGATGTCTGCAAGGGACCAACCCTTTTATGCCACACGGAAGACAATGCGATGTTTTGCGAGTTTGCAAACTAGAACTTTCTCAGGGACAATACATGATACCGTTATTTACGCTGTATTAATGGCAACGAGGAGTTCTGCCTGGCGGAGTAATTTCTATGCCAGGTTTTTTTTTTGCAAGATTGTTTTGTTTTTCTGGGATTTTGATAAATAAGTACTTAGTTGAAATTATGGCCAACCATGATGCTATGCAAAAACTTTACCGAGCTTATCTTCCCGTTAGCCCCTAAATATTACTTTTTTTTTTTTTTTTTTTTTTAATTGATATAAACCAGTGCTTGACTGCGATCCCACCTGATGGTAAGCGGAGATGCAATCATTGATGGTCAGGCGCACCAGTTTATTAAGAGCCTATTCACTCTAGCCTTGAAGACACCTAAATTATAGCTGGATGGGAAGACCGCAGCAGGCAAATTGTTCCAGTCCTTCGATGTACGCGGTATAAACGACGAAGCGAAACGCTTAGTCCGGACCGTTGAAGTTTCAACAACGTAAGGGTGGATACTCGCTGTTCGTCGGGTTGTCCGATGGTAGAAAGGAGATGGCGGAATCAAGTCATGCAATTCCTGCGCACACTCTCCAAAATGTAACCCATAAAATACCGAAAGGCTGGCTACTCTGCGCCTGTGCTCGAGGCTTTGAAGATTGGACTTAACCAAATCTGGATCCCCAATTAGCCTCTTCGCACGCCTTTCCACTGAGTCCAAAGCTGCTAGATGGCATTTTGCAGCACCAGCCCATATGTGACTGCAGTACTCCACACACGATCGGACCTGTGCTTTGTATAACATTAGAAGCTGTCCCGGTGTGAAGTACCGTCGGACCTTTGCAAGAACGCCTAGTTTTCTAGCAGCTACCTTAGCTTTGGACTCAATGAACCGCCCAAAATTGAGGTCTGAGGAAATTTCAACTCCTAAGAGCTGAAGGCGGTCGCTGCACTCCAGGGATACATTCTGAAAAGCAGGAGCCAAGGTGAACGGGCTCCTCTTAGCGGTGAACAGACACGCTTGTGTTTTGGCGGCGTTGAATTTTACCAGATTGGTTTCGCCCCACTTGGAGACTGCCTGAAGTGAGACATTCGTACGCTCTACCATAGCCTCTCGTTCGGACCGGATTAGCTCCTTACTAGCCCGGGGACCTGGCAAGTATCTCTCTACAACAGTGCTATCGTCTGCATACCCATAGATACCGGGCATCAGCAGATCGTTTATATGCAGCAGGAAAAGAGTTGCAGAGAGAACTGACCCCTGAGGAACTCCGGCATTAGTCGTCATGGGCTCTGATGAGCATCCATCGACAACAACTCGGAGAGACCGTTCACTCAGGAAGTCTTTTACCCAGTTAATCAGACCAGGGGAAATGCCGTACGCTGGAAGCTTACTCAAAAGGCTGGCGTGCCATACCCTGTCGAAGGCCTTCGAGACGTCTAAGGAGACAGCCATCGCTTCTCCATTCTTCTCGAGGGCCTCGCCCCACATGTGAGTGGTATACACTAGTAGGTCCCCAGTAGACCGATTGTGGCGAAACCCGTATTGTCGGTCACTGAGGAGATCGTTACCTTCCAGGTACGCCAGGAGGCGCGAGTTCAATACACGCTCCATAATCTTGCAGAGTATGGAGGTTATTGAAATCGGCCGATAGTTGGCAGGATCGGCACGACTGCCCTTTTTGGGCACGGGCTGCACGTTGGCAAGCTTCCAGGACTTGGGCACTATACCAGTCCTAAATGAGAGGCGATACAAGCACGTCAATACAGGAGACAACTCGGGCGCACATGCCTTGAGGACTATTGCTGGTATACCATCTGGTCCACTAGCTTTATTCACGTCTAGACGACACAGTGCTCTCAAAACTTCTCTGTTCCTTATGCAAATCTCGGGCATTGAGGTGTTGCAGTGTGGTAGAGTAGGTGGAGTAGCACTGCCAGTGTCAAGACGAGAATTGTGGGCGAAGAGAGCTGCAAAGAGACCTGCTTTCTCTCTCGCCGTGTGAGGTAGTGTTCCATCAGGTTTAACCAGCGGAGGCAATGTGGGTCTACAGAAGTTCGCTTCGACCGATTTGGCAAGGGACCAGAATGCTCTGCTACCGGACGGCTGTGCAGAGAGCTTTGCGCCAATATGTGTAATGCGGTCGAACCGAGCCTTCTTCAGTGCCTTTTTATAGGACTTGGCAGCATGGTTGAAAGCTCTCTTCTTTGAGCTCAGATCCGGAGCCTTGCGATCACGAGCGTCAACCCATGCTAGAAACGCCGAATGCTTACGCTCTTCAGCTTGAACGCAATCGGCGTTGAACCATGGTTGAGCTGAGCCTCCGATGGGTACGTCTCTATAAGGGATGAAAAACTCCATAGCTTGACGTATCACATCGGATATGGCATCTGCGCAGCTCGACGGACTGCATCTTTACCTGCATCTTTGGGTATCAAAAGATACACAACAATTTTTTTTCGAATATTGTTTAAGTATTTAAAACTTTATTGGTCCTTGACAATATTGGCCTCAACATTGATTTACCTATTGGTTTATTAGGTCTGTTTCTGCTTTGGGTATTTAATAGGTTCCCTATTAACAATGGGTCTGTTGAAAGGGAAATAATCGTCTGTGTAATAAATAAAAAACAATATGCATATAATTCTATAGGTATAAGATAGTAGTATTTAATTTAGGCATGTCCTTAATAATGACATTAATACTTCATCATCATCATTTCAGCCGAAAGACGCCCACTGTTGGACATCGGCCTCCTCCAAGCGTACCCACAACGACCGGTTCTGTACGTTTCGCATCTATCGGATTCCACGCATCAGGTCGTCGGTACACCTTGTGGGCCTTTCAACGCTGCATCTTCTGGTACGTGTTCCGCAGTCCAGATCCTTTCGTCCATCATCTATTCTGCGTGCAATGTGCCCTGACCATTGCCACTTAAGTTTGGTGATTCTTTGAGCTATGTCGGTAACCTTGATTCTTCTGCGGATATCTTCATTTCTGATGTGATCGCGTAAGGAAACTTTGAGCATCTCTTTCCATTGCCCTTTGGGTGACTTTAAGTCTTCTTATGAGGCACATTGTAAGCGACCACCTTTCGGAGACATATCTATGTCATCACTGGTAACACGCACTGGTAATAGACTTTCGTCTTGAGACTCTGTGGTATATTGGACCTACCCAACTAAACCGTCTGTCCCAGGTAAATGTAATAGTCCAAACTTTGAGTGGATTTTGGTAGGAATGGGTGCTACGTATCCACGTAAAAGTCAAAGTCAAAGTCATGGTTGACCGGATGGTTAACCATGACTTTGGTTTTGCCTATATTCATTTAAGTCCCATTCTTTGGGAAGCTTTATTGAGGTCACCGAGCATTGTATTGAGCTCCTCCGTAGTTTCAGCCATTACTACTAAGTCGTCGGCAAACCAAAGGTGAGTGATGTACTCCCATTGACATTAATGCCTTAAGGGGTTTTTTTTTTATTGGGTGGGAAAATCATCCTTATGACATCCCCGCTCTTGGGCGGAGCGGGAGATAGTGTCAGACTCTTACTGACTAAAAACCCACTCCTGTTCCTTCGTTGCCTTCGTCCCAGGGCCCCGGGTTCCGCTTTCACACTATGCCTTAAGGGGTGACCAGACGGTTGCAAACTAGCGTTCCAACCAAGGTGACCTTGGTTTATGTGTTTGTTTTTTGTTGCGGGCATTGTGGCTACATGGATGTAAACTACGCGCCAACACGTTCAGTATTTGCAAAACGCGCCTCTCAACCAAGGGCGTTGAAGGTCATGGTTTACAACTGCTGTCTACATGGATTGAAACTAGCAAGGTCACCTTGGTTGGGACGTCGGTTTGCAACTATCTGGTCACCCCTTAACCTTCTCCATTTCAGAATCATGAAGACATCTTCCATTGCGAACATAATACTTAGGAATAAATAAAATATCTCTAGAGTTTAGTATAGATAGTGTTAGGTATAGGTAATACGTATCATTTAAAATATTTTTAATTTTGCCATCTTCACATAATTTGACGCTATAAATCCGACATTTTATTTCATTATAGTTTTGATGCAGCACATCTGTCAAGCTAGAATGCAACGAGCTGTTTAAGCTCTATGGCACCGGTAAAACTGTAAGGTAGCAAGGTTAGCAAAATCCCTCGGGCTCCTGGTCCTATGGAGTTCCCGGTCTGAGAGGCAGCAACTCAAAAGAAGTAACCTAATATTTTTGTATTTGTAAATGGATTGACTTTATTACTTAAGTAAGTAATGCGCAAACAAAAACAATTGTTAAGTTGCAAATCTGACGAAAGAAATGAAACTATTTCACTAAAAAAAGATCGAGAACTAGTTCTATTTCATTATGTCATTTCAATTACAAAATCGTACTAACTATTGATACACCCTCTAAAGCACTTCAGCCTAAAGCCACCGATTTTTGAATACCTTAAAACGTATGAAAATTTATCTGGATGAAAGGAAATGTATCGCCATGAATTTAAAATTTTAAAAAGCAAATAGTCTTGCAAATAATATACATAGCATAATTTCACAAAATAAAACTGCTTGGAAAGTCGTAGTAAAATTGCATAGCGTGTGATTGACACACTTTATTTCTTAGTAGGTAGGTAGTCGGGTTATAATGTGTCAAACCGTATTTATGTACACAAATGCCAAAATTTTACAGATTTTCAATTTCAAGTAGACTTGTAACACTACAAACAAGTACTCAACTTCAAATTCAGAAATTGAAGATAAGTGTCGAGCTAATTTAATTTAGCTTTATTAACAATTATACATTTAAACATTATGCTTACATTATTTAAAACAGTTGCGTGCGCAAAGTTATCACGAATCCTTTTAGCCATTTTACTTTATGCTTTTATAGCGCACAAACACACAGTTTGTTTAACCCGTCACCGGCGCGGTGGCCGCCATCAACCAACATGGCCGCCACGCGCCCAATGTTTTTACAGCCAGATTCACGTGAGAAATGTGAAGGAATAATAATGTGTTAGAAAAAAAAAACTAAAATCTCTCTACTTTTAAGAATATTATTATGCATTTATATTATATATGCTACAATAATAATATTCCACTAATTTTACACAAAGCCATCTATCTAGTCTCAAACTAAGCAGAGTCTCATAGCACAAGTATGAGTTCTAGACAGCTGATAAACTAACTTATTTCTAAATACATATTATAGATAAATTACACCTAGACATAGAACAAATAATTGTGCTCACCACACAAACATAATAAAATGCCATAAATTGAATAAAAAAATATTTTGGCATGAGAACCTGCAGATGCTGTTTAGGATACATATGAAAAGGGCAAGGGAAGTTTTTTTTTTACTTTGCCCAATGTTATTCAAGCGAGATCTAATGAATACAAGTATTACTTCCTCTAACATTTGACAGTAATTTCTGCACATTATCTGGGAACCATAAATAATAACTTCAAATATATAATCGTTTGTCCAGCGCACGCTTTCATACGGATCATCAGTGCGTTAATAATGTCGCAACTGTCGCGGTTCGGACATGAGCGTCGACTTTTTGTCGCGCAGTCGCATTGTGTGACTCAATACTACTTCCGCTGTTGAACTACTCTTGTAAGTGACGTCACGGTGATCTTAATTTGAGTCCAAAGAAAATATTAACAAGAACTAGCAATAACAAAACCCTTTCTACTTAAGCATAATCAGTTTTATAATGTTCCCTCTGCTAAAAGGGACCCCTTTTTGACTTGTATTAGGTAAATTCAGAGCAAGGTAAGATGGTATTAAAATGTAGGCTTTATCCATAGATTTTGAAGCAAATTCTTTTATTGTCTTTGTAACACGCTGGTCGTGAAAAATAGCTTTTATGAGAACAATAGACAAGATGTTTGGTAGGCCAGGTAAATAATACTGGCATTATTATTGCTTCTGCTCTTGAAAATAGAATTTATAATCCGGTAAATAAAGTAAAATTAAGTAATCCTAAGATAGCTAGAAAATTCTGAACAAAGGATTAGATACAAGATCTTGGAACATTGACGGAGTGTGAGCTGAATGGACACAAAAGTATAAAATCCAATTAGCTTTGACTTTAAGTTAATACGATTTAAAAGGGAAAGGTGACCTGGGTAATACTGGAGGTTTATATTTCTCAGAATCAGCAAAAAAGACTATATACGTACGTAACTAAATAACTGGAATCTGCAACTTTTTTTTCAAATACCTAAATTACTTTTAAAGTAATACAATGCACTGGCTATCCTCAAATATTTCTGCAAAATATTTGGGGAAAGCCAGAAAGCGCTCTCATTAATATAATAATCAGTTGTCTAGTACTCATAACATAAGCTCTGCTTAGCTTGGTACTAGACGGCGTTGTGTGTTAGTGGTGAAAATTATTATTATCATATATCTAATGTCAAATATATCAAATGAAAATTTCATTTTGAAATTATTTTTTTTGCACGTGGAATCTTTCACGTATGTCAAAATAAGTTGGAAAAAATATATGTTGAGGTACTAAAAAGGTAGTAAATACTTACAAAAAGATAAATTAGCAGTGTTGTCGCGAACCAAAAAATAATGGTCCAGACAACCTGACGACACTTTCTTCATGCGTTTTCTCGCTGTTAATAGAGATACAAAGTATTTGACGTTAGGTACCAAGTAGTAGTACAAAGGTATTTTGGTATTTTCTAATCATCAGATATTTCATGCTATATATGGTAAAATGAATATTCATTTTGAAAAAAATATTTCACTCCTAACTTTTTTCAAGTACCTACGCTAAAAAAAGTTGAAAAAAATATATGTTAAGGTACTAAAAAGGTAGTAAATATTTGCAACAAGATAAATTAGCTGTGTTGTCTAGAACTATGAAAGAAAAAAATGGTCCAGACATCCTGACGTCAGAATGTCTGGCCACTTTCTTCAGGCGTTTTCTCGCTGTCACTAGTGGTACCAAATATTTGAAGGCAGGTTCCAAATAGTAGCAAAAAGGAAGTAAATTTTGGTATTCCCTAAACATCAAATATCGTTAGTGGTCCAGGGGTTCTGACACTTACGATTATTTCAAGATATGGTCAAACATAAGCTATGTTTGACCATATCGTGAAATAATTGTCCGAATTATATCATAAAATGGTTATGTTGTCCACCGGTAGAGGTGCTGAGTTTTAGTGACGTAATATGGTGCCAGACATTCTTTACTAAAAGAGGAAAACACCTCATTTTCAAATGTAAAATAAAAGTGTAGATATCTAATGAGATATAATTAAGACGCAAACCTACTGGCCACGACATATACAGAGTTAAAAAGGGACTATAATTATTCATCCCTGTTCAATATAGAGGTTACCTACTTAATATATATTACCTACTTAATTTATTGATAGTGAAGTTGAACCCACAAAAGATTTCACGGTGGAGCACACGGTGGAGGTGTGCCCCGCTTGGGCAGAGCAACGCCGTGACCTCGTGAGGGCAATCGGCGGCGGTGATCTCTCGCGCCGGGCCTTGGTTCAGGCCATGCTCCGGAGCGAGGAGGAGTGGCAGGCGGTCGCCTCTTTCTGCGAAGCAGTAATGCTAGCTAAGGAGGCGGCCGATCGCGTGAGGCAACGGTCCTTACGCTCCAACCGCCGCCGGGATTCCGATCCCGATTTCCGGCCACCGTAGGCGCGGGCTTGCAGACGGCGAGCAATGGGTGGCTCGCCGTCTGACCGTCCGGTAACCGTCCGGACCAAGCCCAAGTCGTCGACGGCGCGTTTTGTTCCACGCGCGCCTCAAGGAGATGTCAGCAAATCGTAGGGGCCCAGCAGGGTCGAAGCCTACTGGGGCCACGGGTAGTGTGAAAGCAGAACCCGGGGCCCTGGGACGAAGGCAACGAAGGAACAGGAGTGGGTTTTTAGTCAGTAAGAGTCTGACACTATCTCCCGCTCCGCCCAAGAGCGGGGATGTCATTAGGATGATTTTCCCACCCAATAAAAAAAAAAAAAAAAAACCCACAAAAGATTTCTTTTAATTTGTGTTTGTAACTGTTGTGCTGTGTCTGTCCCGAATAAATGTTTTTCTATTTTATTATATTCTAACAGTTAAAACTACAGAATAGAAGCGGATTTTTATAGAATAGAACAGTTCTAAATTACAGAATAGAAGCGGATTTTTTTTATTTTGATCTTTTTTTTACCTGCAAAAGTTTAGATATAGGCCAAAAAATAAGTAGGTAATGGAGATACATTTTTAGCTTTAATATAAAAGTAACGAACAAAAGAACATGAAATAATTTTTATTATAAGTTATTTATTTTCAATTGTAGAATTGTATTTAATTATAATTTTATTGGTTGAATTAAAATTTAAATAATGAAATTATTATTGGTATTTTATGAAATTGCTAATTACTTAAATATTTGTACAGCTGACATACTGAATATAGTGAAATCGTGATTTGCACGTCAAGTAAACAAGTTCTCAACATGGCCCTTACAACTCCGTACGCGCAGGAAGTCGCCCTAGACTTGAGTAAACGCGCGGTGAATGTGGAGAGAGTGTCTCCGCTTGCCACGTCAATTGCTCCTAAATTTCCACCAATATTGGGACTAGGTTTGCCATTATTCTACACGGGGTCTCAATATTGCGCCACGTATCCGTATCAGCCAACCTCGTATACAATGCCATGATCAACGAGTATATCTCCTGACTCGCTCGAGAGCTGTCGCATAGTAAACCGACCGCGCAATCGCCACAGGATTCACCAGAGTTTCTACGACGCAGAATCATTGTCTGAGGACCAGGAGTAGCTAGCCTCTGAACAAGATGCCCTGAAGGCAATACCTGAGAAGAATGATGGTACCTTACTGGGTAACAACCCGAGATTGCGACGGGCGGTGCAGACGAGCCAGGTCGCTGATGACTCGTACAGGAAGCAGTGAGAGCGGAATAACTACGCCGCCAAGTTGAGTCGAGACAGAAGGAAGCTGAGGGAAGTACGGCTAGATCTACAAGTGTCGTATTTGGAGAAAAAGGTGGCTTATCTGCGAGCAAAACTGTCTGCTGGCATATGTGAGCACTGTCGACAGATTCGCAAGTGTTGAACAATAAATTCAATGTGTGGACCGTGTGGACTTTAAAGCATTACAAGCGATGAACTTGTGCATAATATTTTACAATTTAATATAATATTTTACAAATAATTTACATACATTTTTAAAATTTTAGTTAGTAGTAGTTAGCGTCGGGTTTTCATTATTTTTTTATTTTACTGTAATATACCTAGTTAGTTAAGTATTTTTTAAGTGCATTATTAAAAATATAAAATATCACTTGTATAGATAAGTATTTGATTTTAATTTATTTAATTTGATTGTAATTTATTGACTGTCTTATTAATTTTAAGTTTAATATCTTTGATTAGGTTTCATGTTTATGTTATTGTATTCGTATTATAATGTATTATTTTGTTATTGTTTTTTTAACATAGGTAAGTATAACTAGCCTTATTATATTCCCACTGCTGGGACTCAGGCCTCCTCTCTACGAGAGGGAATGTAGACATTTCTATTAATTTTAATGTGTTGTTGCATACTCCAAATTACCTAGCTATGAAATAGATTGTGTTGCACTTTTGTTTACAATTGTGTAAATTAATATTGTATAATTGATACGGCATATGTACCTTGTGTTTAATTAAAATGTATGGACGAAAACCAATGCTTATACCTATTCCATTAATTTTCGTGGATATTTCAATTAATTTTAATGCGTCGGTTACCTATTCAAAATTATCTACCTATTGAAGGGATTGTATTTAACTCTTGTGCAATTGTATAGATTTATATTGTGTAATTAATTAAGCCTAGTGTTTAATTAAAATAAAACTTTTGAATGGGTTGTATTAAACTTGTGTGCAATTGTATAAATTTATTTTTATTGTATAATTAAATAAGCATTGTGTTTGATTAAAATGTTTTAACGAGAACCAATACTTTTATTCCATTCACCTATGTTCTTCATATTCCAACATGTACTTAAATGTTACATGTAACTGAAATAATTCACACCCTTATACACACCAATTACAAAATTTAGTTATAATCATAATTCAAGCACTGAAATTTTACTTAAATGCAGTTTGATATAGGTACCTACCTCTACTCTGCCTTTACCTCTTTAAGAATCTTTATGAGCTGCTCAAAATGATTCAAGCGATGCTTCGTTATACATTTGTGACACTGACAACTGATTTTTATTTATAATTGAAGATTGAAGGAAAATCTACTTTCCGATTAGATTGCGTTATTTAAAGGAAAACAATATTTGTTAATAGTCTTTCAAATCTCCTCATCTCTCGAGTCAAAGTGTATAAAAAGAGCTAGTTAATAAAAAAAAAATTAGTCTTATTTATTGATTCATGTGTGTATATCTACATAAATCCATAAAAGACCTAAGTCAGAGATTAGCATGCTGATATTATGTCAATACGTCAACAATAATATATATTTTTTAAATTGATATAAACCAGTGCTGTACTGCGATCCCACCTGATGGTAAGCGGAGATGCAATCATAAATAAGATAAGTCAGACTTAAAAAGTAGTAACATCATTTGTATTACACACGTAAATTCCTGTCTGGCAGATAGGTACTCACTTACTGTGCCTGAATGTTTTATTTATAAGTACATACCTAAGATATTATAATAGCTCCTTATCTATGAAATTGGCGGAATTCTTTGAACGGATCTTTGGATTGATATAGAATTATAACTTCAAATAAACTTAAAGCCCTATTAGAACAAAGCTTTACTTTTTCTTTAAGAGTGTCAGATTTTTACTGAAGTTTTAACCTTTGCATTCCAGGGCCGCGGTAACTCTTCCGAAGAAACAACAATCCAGCAGCTTAGTAGTTACTTTATTTTTAATTGAATTGAATTTATTTTACATCGGACAATAAAAGATCCATACAGTATTAGTAACTTAATGATAAACTTATTATCTAGTGTTAATGTCAATAACCCTTTGCACAAAAAATTTTACAATCGGAGAATTATAGCTCTCCGCTACAGTTCTCAGGATGCTGAGGCGACTATCTCTCACTCTCCTGAGCAGCGAAGCACTTTTTAGCGAACAGACGCGTGGAACCCGTCGGTACGAGCTTGTGCAAACATCTTCGACGCACTGCAGCATCAACATCCTGAAGGCATTATTACATTAAACGCGTAGGACATCTAGCGATATTTTACTGTAATTGACCCATAGATTACCCGTGTACAGACTCTGGCAGTAGGTCTTGAAAAGAGTGATTTTAACTTGGTCGGTACACCGAGCAAATCTACGGACCAACATGTTGCACCGGACGGCTAGTAGCCTGCACTCCCCTTCAATATCTAAATCGTCTTTAAGGTCATCAGACAGATAATGATAATAATTTGAATGTGGATACTCTTATGATTACAGACCCGTTCATATGTAGCTCGAGTCCATCTTCTCGGCCTTTATCACCGACTTCTCAAAGACCATGTACTCACACTTATTGACATTATAAGTTAAACCATGCGCGGCAGCATAGGCTTCATAAGTCTTAAGCAGTTTCCCTACTGCCCCCGCAGACGGACCCAGCAGCACCATATCGTCCGCATAGCTGAAGTTGTTAATGCTAACGCCACCACTTGTACCTGTAATGACTTAAACACCAACACTGCATTCGACACGCATGCTGCTAAGTCCTGCTATGAGGTCATCCACGTAGAGGTTGAAGATTCTAGGGGAGTCAGACCTTGTCTCATCCCACACTTCAACCTATACGGCTCAAAAAGCGGATCGTTCCATTTCATATGATTGGTTTGATTGCTATACCAACACTTCAATAGCCCACATATTTCTGTAGGTACACCCCTACTTGCCATCTTTCTCCAGAGCACATCATATGAGACAAGATCGAAGGCTCTGGAGAGATCAAGAAAGCAGGCGTACACAGGTGTCTTGTGTTCAATGTAGTATTGAACCGTGTACTTGAAAGTTCTGGACGGCACCTGAACTGTGCATTTATGTAGCCAAGTAAATCTACTTAGGTATATGTCGAAATTGTTAAGCATCTACATATGTCACCGTGATAGATAAAAACGAAAAAATTTACTAAGTTTCATCAAATCAAAGTTATGGCCAAACAAATATATATTTTTCATCACTGGCGTAAAAAAAAATATGCCAACAAAATTTAGTTTGCAAGTTCGCCGTTGCTCTGTCCACACGTTTTTACAAAACCGGTAACAGTTCCGGCGATTAAAATAGTAGATGCTCAAATTTCAAACGCCGCACGTGGTGACATATCGGCACACGTTAAACCCCATTATAGACAATTTCCACGAAACCCCATGACATCCCATATAGATGGCAATCATAATATCGACTATCTCGTTGAGAAAACATTGGGCACGAGGACAGAAATGTGACTATGAAATAAAGAGATGTATTGTGTCACGCTCACTTACGCCACATGGCCTTGTAAAAGGATTATTTGTGATCGTAGATTTTGGTTAAAGTCTAAGTTTCAGCTGCAAACTTTTTATAGGGAATGCACCTGCAAGTGGGTGCTGGACTGATTGTTCGTAGCTCGTAATAGGTAGGTACCTTCAAAAAGCAGACCGATTTCTAAGTAATAAATAATTTGTCGCTTCACGCATAAATGTTGTATCTAAACCCAGTTGCAAAGTGCATAATAATATGCCTTTAATTGATGTTTCTACGCGTAGAATCAAATTACTTCAAGCTTCAAAGCTCTCAGCCTCAGACTATTTAAATGGAAATTATTTAACATTTAAGAAAATCTTATTACTTGCAGCATAAAATATAGCTTAGGTCACTCAGGAATAAAGCAGCTTCTATCGGTAAAATAAATTTAAGCAATCGGAACAGTATTTTCAGAATAGATACAAACAAACAAAAAACAAACTAACTCTTTATAATATCAGTATAGATGAAAAAAAAACGAAATATTCCCATAAATAATATATGATTAAGGTATATGTAACTATAATTTAAGTTTATATGTCGTGACCAGATCTTAGAATTGATGATTGATGTGATGGAATTGATGACATTATATGATGTGTTCAACAGTTTCATGAAATGGTCGCTGTCGTCTGCCCACTGGCCACATCATGATATGGGCAAGCCAAATCAATGACACTCTGCGTTTAACGATATAAACAGCTAAACACACGATCATTTCATTATAAAATCAACCTTGGTTTTTACCATAAAATAGTTATATTGTTCACTGGTAGAGGTACCGATTTCGTGATGTAACATAGCGACCGACTTCTTGAAAGCAAATAATAGTTTTCAAATGGAATACGCAAAGTGCAATCAAATATTATTATAACACACTAAGCTGCGATATAATGTGATATTACTAATACGGGCGGAATGCAGCTTTGGTAAAAATGCTCCGTATCCGTTGGACAGCATTCCAGAACAACGTATACACAATGTGAAAACTAAACTAACTAACTCCTCGTGGAGAGAGTTGTCGTCCGAGTGTCTTCACAAGATTCTGCAATACTTCGGTCACACTGCAAGGAAAGACGGTGGCAACCTCGAAAGACTCATCGTGACCGGTAAAGTAGACAGAAAAAGGCCTCATGGGCGCAGCCCAATACGTTTGTCTGACAGATCCGCACCGCTCATGACTCCATTTTATACAAGGCCCTTCACTTTGCCAGAGACAGGAATAGATGCAGGAACATCACAAAAATTTAAAGTGATGAAGCAGGCACGTCACGACAATCAGCATTGAGGAATAGGACGTGAGAAGGAGGAGGATTTTAATTGGCATGATATCTTTAATACTCGTACAACCCCTGTTCCCATCCGACCTGGAATCTCTGCCACGAGTCACGTCGCTATTTGCTTCATTTTACTGCTCTTTTGGTAACCGAAAGTTCTAAACACCGATCGATCGATACCAATTCTTAGCGAGCAATATATTGCGCTCAAACGCAAGGGTTTATGCATTGCGCTGGTTAGGGGAGCTACCCCTTGTCTTCACACCCTCACTGAATTAGTATGGCACCCCACTACGTGATGGGGGAACTTGATTATGATCAGCCGTCGAACGTTGGGAAGTAGTTTTTACAATCGTGGTTTTGAACAAATATAACTAGGTATCAAACAAAAGCATAAAGCTAAAAATGAACTAAGCAAACGTATGCCACGTATTATGACATCTAGACTCTTGAATTTGCTTGAAAACAGACGACATAGAAACGTACTTGGCTAGCAACGCTGTCACACGCGTCCCACGAAAGTCTTCTTTTCAAGCAAATTCAAGAGTCTATATGTCATAATGAGTAGCATTCGTGGACTCAGGTTGACTTTAGATTTATTTATTCTTAGGCCTAAGTCAGGACTTTCCAACTAGTAAATCTGCTTAATTTGTCGTGTCAGCCTTGTGTAGCATAAATATCATCATCATTATTATCATGCCTTTGTCCCGTGTTATTTGGATTCGGCGTAACACGTTGTTTTTTTTCTTCTATTCTGTCCTGTCAACCATTATGATATCATTAACTCCCTTTCTTTTCTTTTCTCGTCTAGCATAAATATATAGAATGAAAAATATGTCACAAAAGCGTAGTATATTTTTAGTACCGTATGGTGTCGGACAGTCGGACGTAAAAATACCACCATCCTATTTCTTCCTGTGGGTGTCGTAAGGGCCGACGAAGGAACATTTTGAGACCGTGCGTACTGTTTTTAATGGACATGTGGGATGAATGAGAGGTCGAGACCATTGACCGATCAATGATCGATCACCTTATACCAGTTATTGTACCTACTACAATGTGTAAGTCACATTCTGTATATAAAATAAACTTCATCATGTTCTTTCGACCAATGACGTGCCTTATAAAATGTGCACATTGTGCAACACAACACCCTCAATCACGGGGAGGCGGTTTGAATAGAACTTGTGCAACCAATGCGAGGATAGGTATTGGGTCCCTAATGCATTTTTTATACGAAGGGTATTGTCGTCGTTGAGCGTGCAAAACCGCGGATAAGCAGTTTGTAGATATCGCGTAACAGTAATATTGACATATCGTCTCAGTAGATCCTTTAAGCTAATTCGTTTATCGTTGATCTCACGCGTTTTGAATTAGCCAACAGGAAAGCTCGATTTGCCAATGAAACAATACCGCGTATTTGGGAACATGTCTAAAAGTGGCAGCAATTGAGCGTATTTACCATATCAACGATAAAGCCGCAACACGATTTTTTTTAAGATTCATCAGTCATTCGTCCAATAACTTCTCGCGCTCTGGGTGGAGCAGGAGGGCGTGTCAGACTTTTACTGACTTAAACCACACCATTGTCCTTCAATTACCCTTTGCGTTCTAGGACTACGGGTTTCCTTTTCAGAAATTCAGAAATTTCAGAAAAAAAGTCGTTTAACTGAAAAAACATAAAGGTTCCTATACTTAACTAAAGAAACCTATACTTCCCAGTTACTACTACCACCCTTGTCTTCCAACGGTACCTCTACATATCAACTATATCACCACACCTTGCACATCCCGTTTGCCCCGTCGCGTTCCATAAAAGGCGTGAGCGACACGCGACAATAAAACTAACATTGAATGATCGAATAAATCAATATCTTTGTGCTTCTGTGGCCTCATCAATGTCTCAACAACCTTAACACAAAAATCAACCTTGTTCCTTCATTTTAAGAATTGTTTTAATTTGTTACCAGCTAATGGGTTGATATTATAGTTTCCTGGGTTGTCAGCATGCTGTCAATAGTTGCGACACCCCTCAACGAAGGGTGCAGCTTATGTAATAATAATTATTTGGGGTAGGGGCGCATGAATTTACTGTTATTCTTTTATGTAGGTACCACTGATATTAATTATCCAAAAGTATTGTGGTCAGTTGTGCTGGGAAATAAATGATCCTAATGTCAACCGAACCTAAACTAAGTGATCTAATGACGACACAACCGGATACTGAGCTAAGGGATTTGATTCAGAAAATTTACTGTTTTTGCCATCGACACGCTAAGAAGAACGAGGTAAGTTCGGGAGGTTCCTGCACCGGATTCGTGCGGAAACGACGCCCGGGTGTCGCCACTGTGTGGCCCACCCGGAGGACACGGTAGAGCACACGGTGGAGGTGTGCCCCGCTTGGGCAGAGCAACGCCGTGTCCTCGTGGGGGCAATCGGCGGCGGCGATCTCTCGCGCCGGGCCTTGGTTCAGGCCATGCTCCGGAGCGAGGAGGAGTGGCAGGAGGTCGCCTCCTTCTGCGAAGCAGTAATGCTAGCTAAGGAGGCGGCCGATCGCGTGAGGCAACGGTCCTTACGCTCCAACCGCCGCCGGGATTCCGATCCCGATTTCCGGCCACCGTAGGTGCGGGCTTGCAGACGGCGAGCAATGGGTGGCTCGCCGTCTGACCGTCCGGTAACCGTCCGGACCGAGCTCAAGTCGTCGACGGCACGTTTTGTTCCACGCGCGCCTCAAGGAGATGTCAGCAAATCGTAGGGGCCCAGCAGGGTCGAAGCCTACTGGGGCCACGGGTAGTGTGAAAGCGGAACCCGGGGCCCTGGGACGCGACGCGACGCAACGAAGGAACAGGAGTGGGTTTTTAGTCAGTAAGAGTCTGACACTATCTCCCGTTCCGCCCAAGAGCGGGGATGTCATAAGGATGATTTTCCCACCCAATAAAAAAAAAAAAAAAACCTTAGATACTGCAAAGTAGGACCCTACGTTTTAAAGACATCGCTCGGGTTTTATTTGGTATACTTTATTTCCAAATAGGGCCTAAATAATGGTTCAAACGTGTATGCAGCTGCTTGTGTATCATATATGTTGTTATTAGCTTAAAATAGCAGCAGAGCTTACCATTCTGGAACAGATGTGGTTTTGAAAATACTCCTTCGTGGATTTAAAATACAGTTTACCTCATTCAAGATCACGTAAAAACCCCGTAGAACTAATGATGTTGTACGCAACGGTTTCTGTCACAGAGCAACAGGAAATGTGCATATAATTGCACAGCAACTGCACCAATTCCCGCTACACGATGACACTCATCGATCCATCATGTTGTCCAACAGTGGTCGTCGTGGGAAGGCAACCCATTCACTGCCTACAGTGCCATTGTGTGGGAGATTGATGAAGTTACAGTTCCGGGCACAGCGAGATCGAACTGTTGGTGATTGAGCGTTTTAATTTAAATATGATTACTTACAATCTGGTGGGGAAAATATACCGAATAATTATGGATATCTTCATCAGACTCGTTGGGCACGCCACAATTATGGCGGTAAGTCCACTCTTTGAGGCGTGGTTGGAAAGACCTCACGACGTCCTCACCTTCCGCATGACGCAGGTTCTCACCGGACACGGTAAGTTCGGGAGGTTTCTGCACCGGATTCGTGCGGAAACGACGCCCGGGTGTCGCCACTGTGTGGACCGCCTGGAGGAAACGGTAGAGCACACGGTGGAGGTGTGCCCCGCTTGGGCAGAGCAACGCCGTGTCCTCGTGGGGGCAATCGGCGGAGGCGATCTCTCGCGCCGGGCCTTGGTTCAGGCCATGGTCTGGAGCGAGAAGGAGTGGCAGGCGGTCGCCTCCTTCTGCCGATCGCGTGAGGCTACGGTTCGTACGCTCCAACCGCCGCCGGGATTCCGATCCCGATTTCCGGCCACCGTAGGCGCGGGCTTGCAGATGGCGAGCAATGGGTGGCTCATAACGGGACACCAGATTTTCAATTAGCCATTGAGCGACAGACGGACACAGGTCCGAACTATTATATTAATGACAACATTCACACAAATAATTTCCGTAACACGTCAGTAGTGCAGTCAGGCGCATGTCCACGGCGACGCAGACAGTAGACCCGGCCACGCGACAATAATGTCGCAAGCTCGTAACTGTCGTCCGGCAGTCGCATTGTGCATAACTCTTTACTACAAATTATGATGTCACGGTGGTCTCATGAATGGGGACATGTTACTTAGATTATTCAATGGACTTTTTTTCTTTAAATATGATGTTTTTGAATTGTTTGGAAGGATAAAGTAACGACAACTGTTCAGTTAGTATTGTTAATTCTTGAAGCTTGAATTTTCTATTTGCGATATCTAAACCAATTGCTATGGTTTAGATATCGCAAATAGAAAAAAAAAACAATTTATGCAGTTTGAATTAGGATAAAAAAATATAAATAAAGACTACCAAAAATAACATTGTGACCAATAACATCTATTAACTAAGATATACATTCAGTCAAAAAAGTATCGGGAATGGATGATTTGTTTATGGTTCCAAATTCAAATTTTTGTTTTTTTGTAGTTGTTAGATTGGCACAACTGTTTTCCATTTTAGCGCGGAGTTTGAGTTGCATCTGTTATTTATATTAAATACAGTGCTGGTTTTAGTAATCTACACTAATCTACACTAATATTATAAAGAGGAAAACTTTGTTTGTTTGTTTGTAATGAATAGGCTCAAAAACTACTGGACCGATTATAAAAATTCTTTCACCATTCGAAAGCTACATTATCCACAAGTAACATAGGCTATATTTTATCTTGGAAAAAAATAGGGTTCCGTAAGAATATTTGAGTTTTTCGGACACAAGGTGTAAAAAGTCAACCAGAAAAGTTACTTATTTTGCGTACGCTGCCTAAACTATAAAAGATAGAACCATAAAATGTTCTAATTAATTGTAGATCTTATAAATATCTACCAAAGTTTGTTACGAGAAACCTACTTTCACGCGGGCGAAGCCGCTGGCAGAAGCTAGTATAATATATAATGTGTATTGCGAATTTCATAATGGACAAAAATATCGAACAAAGAGTTTGTCTTAAATTTTGCATCGCCAATGGAATTTCGTGTTCGGAGTCACTGAAAATGTTACAGAAGGCTTACGGTGAATCGACTTTATCAAAAACTCATGCTTATGAGTGGTTCAAAGCGTTCAAAAGCGGTCGAAATGTGATGGAAGATTTGCCTCGCTCTGGTAGGCCGTCAACGTCTACAACTGAAGTTAACATCGCAAAAGTGAAGAAAATAGCGACTGAAAATCCCCATTCAACTCTGAGAGAGATAGCCGCCGAACTTTCTGTATCTCACGAGTCGATCCGTACCATTTTAACTAATCATTTGGGTATGAAACATGTTGCTGCTCGGCTAGTCCCAAAAGATCTGAATTTTCTCCAAAAACTCAATCGCAAGAAAGTCGCTGAGGACATGCTAGAACGAGTCAGTTCGGACCCAACATTCATGAAACGCATTGTTACTGGTGACGAGACGTGGGTTTACGAGTTTGACATGCAAACTAGCCAACAAGCTTCGAAGTGGCGCCTTCCAACTGAACCGAAACCGAAAAAACCACGCCAAAGTCGATCAAAAGTCAAAGTCATGTTGACTGTTTTCTTTGACTATCGCGGTGTTGTGCACTCTGAATTCTTACCGGTCTAACGGTAAATAAAGAATATTATTTGAGCGTTATGCGGCGTTTAAGAGAGCGAATTCGACGAAAAAGGCCAGATTTGTGGAAAGAAAATTCTTGGATTTTGCACCACGACAATGCGCCTTCGCACAAGGCTATCATTGTGAACGAATTTTTGACCAAAGACTCAACAAATACCATCCAGCAACCACCATATTCACCAGATATGGCTCCTGCTGACTTTTTTCTTTTTCCTAAACTCAAATTACCACTTCGTGGCACCCGTTTTCAATCGATAGAAGACATAGAGGAGAATTCGCGGCGAGAACTGAACTCAATTCCGGAAGCAGCGTTTAAAAAATGTTTTGATGAATGGATTATTCGTTGGCGCAAGTGTATCGTTTCTAAAGGAGCATACTTTGAAGGTGATAAAATAAATTTGGATGAATAACAGACATTTTGTGTATTATTGATCTTTTCCCGGTACTTTCTTGACAGAGTAGTATACCTACCAATTAGCAAAAAATTTAACCTTAACAAAAAAAAATAAAACCCAAAATTACAATGGTTTAATAGTCCTAGAACGCAAGGGGTAACTGAAGAACACATGTGTGGTTTTAGTCAGTAAAAGTCTGACACCCCCTCTCGCCACCATCCAGAGCAAGAGACGTCATTGGATGACTTCGACCCTTAAAAAAATGATAAAAAGGTGTTACAACATATTTAAATATCTATTTATATTTTAAAAAAAACTATTTTTGGATTATACTATCATACTTTGGAGTCTGTTTTTTAATCACATGTTAAGCGTGCGTGACGATGGATGCACCTACACTTATTAATGAGTTACCTGATGAATAGCTAAATCGAGCCAAAAATAGAAATCATTTAAAAAATGTTTTAATGAAACATTATCTATCTATATGTCCATAGTTGCTGCGGTATCAATTGGTTAGTGATGTGGGGCTGCATGTGTTTACCTCAAAACGATTACCTACCTACAAGTGGGTGACCGGGTTTTTTTTTTCCGGTGGGAAAATCATCTTATGACATCCCCCGCTCTTGGGCGGGGCGGGAGATAGTGTCAGACTTTTATTGACTAAAAACCCACTCCTGTTCCTTCGTTGCCTTTCGTACCAGGGCCGAGTCTTCCTTTCAGAATCAGACCCTTGGCCCCAGTAGGCTTCGACCCTGCTGGGCCCCTACAGTTGCTGACATCTCCCTGAGGCGCGCGTGGAACAATACGCGCCGTCGACGACTTGGGCTCGGTCCGGACGGTGGTGTGACCGGGTGTGGTGTTAGTTATAAGCAGAGATTAGTACTGTATCGCAATGAATTTTTGTGTTATACTTATGAGTTTGATGCGAAATCGACGAGAACTTACTGCCGACAAACTGATGCAAATGTTATATTAAGTTTATCTATATAATTAAATGTGATTAAATAAAGAAAAAAAAAAGGTTTTTTGGTTCTAATTTCACGCTAAAATGGGGATTTAAAGTTAGTGATCATTTACAATTTTTGGTGATCATGAACTATTTTGTAGTTTCTGTTACAGTTTACTAGATCTGGTGGTTAGTTGAACATAAGCCATTTGAGTTCATTTTGGACTAGCTGACCCGGCGAACTTCATACCATCTAATAGTTAGGATAACGCCATCTACTGGCATTACCAGAACAGCATTATTCTTTAGATAATAACATTTTAATTAGAGATGGCGTTGTATTCGGATTTTTAATTTTCGTAATTTTTTACATTTTTTCTCACCGTTTGAACCTTCCCTGGACTATCTCGAATATTTCAAGACCAAAATTAGCCAAATCGGTCTAGCCGTTTTTGAGTTTTAGCGAGACTAACGAACTCATTTTTATATATTATAGATTAGCATAGCATAGTCGGCCTTTTAATGTTCCCACGATTGGGACTCAGGCCTCCTCTCTAGGAGAGGGAATGGGCCGTAATCCATCACGCGGGCTCAGTGCGGGTTGGTGGATGTCGCATGTCTTCGAATTTTTGGTTCTAGGACATGCCGGTTTCCTCACGGTGTTTTCCTTCACCGTTTTGAGAGCAGTGGTGATTAAATAAATTACACAAAGTAATGCGCCTGGCTGGGTTTGAACCCGCGACTTACAACTTGTAAGTCGGGGCCGTTACCACTCGGCCACCACTGCTCCCCTGCTGCTGCATTATAGATTGCTGGAATCAAATTATGTCATAAGTATTTGTTTAGACTATTGATTCGGATGGATTATCTAAATAATGTCGACTCAAGTTTGCTCATTTTACCCTCAAAAGCCTACAGATATACCTATAGATAAACTAACTTCGACAAGTGGCTGCGCCCGCGGGAAAGTAGAATATAATATAGCCACATCACTCGGTGATAAAGTTGCATTATCCTGTTGAAAAAACTTTTAAAATCGGTTTTTTTTTTTTCATTTATCCTGTACATAAAAGGAGCAATTGATGACTGACTGACATATGAACGGACAGCCGTAACTACTGAGTCTAGGAACGTGACATTTTGCACAAGGCTTCCCTTTATGATGCAGGCACTAAGAAGTGGTTTTTGAAAATTTAACATTAAGTGGTGAAAATGGGGAAATCCGTTTATATGTAAAATTTTATTCCTTGGCCCCATATACATGAAACTTAGCATAAATAGTAACCTAAGTAAATAAAGGGTTTCATTATTTGTTTTTCAAAATTATCCCTATAAAAGATTTAGGGGGTGTTCAACACCCCCGTAGGTTGTATGAGAGAATCTTATTCCTTGGGTTTTTAAACTTGAAATTTGCATCATTTCATCATTTCTAATCAAAATGAATAATAAAAATTGTCATAAGGTATTAGTTTTTCGAAACTACCCTCAAAATACAAAAAGAGGCATTCAAGTTTGTAAGAAAATGTTCTCCTGTACGAAGTCGCTGATAAAGTGCTAGTTACAAATAATCGACTTCAATGTAAAAAAAAACACTAAGTCTAGTGTCTATGGTGCAATACACATAAGCCCGGTTCACACATGACCCGACAGATTGCTGTATTTTTATTATGCGTCTATTCGGGCAAAATACCAAAATCGGCCCACAATTGACCGAGAAATCGATGAATATACATACAGCCGAATATAAAACCTCCTGCTTTTTGAAGTCGGTTAAAAATACAAATCTATCCTCTGTAGATTAATAGTAGGTACCTGCTAAAAGATAGTGTAGAAAAAAATATGCAACGATTGGTAATACCACAAACTGTGAGACATAACATTTTCTAGTAATAGAACTCAGCATTTGTTATGCGGGCCTTCATAAATTTTGAACAAATGATCTGAACCATATTTATGCACTAATCTTTAAAACAACTAAAACAAAGAATGGAATTAAGGTGCCGCCACACTCCTTATCACCAAAAGGGACGTTTTTCAAGGTCTCAGGAAATGGCTCTCTTTTGTACGTTTTGAGATAAAGAGTAACATAATGCACCCGCATATTGTAAACGAGTGTTTATGCTAATTATTTTTGTAACTAATGGGTGGTGTGATGTACCCCTCGCTGGTCAGGTAGCCAGCCTGGCGCGGCGGCGGCGCGTGCCTTTGTAGTATGGTGTCATGTGACCTTGTTATCTTTTACCTAAATTGTATCTATACCTAGTAATTTTTGAGCGCCATGCATGATTTATATATATTATTTCGAAATATATATATTACATCTTCCTAATATTAATTTCATTATATATATTTTTGATATAGATCCTCGAGCGAAAGCTATCGAAAATGCCTGTTTTTGTCGTCTGAATGTGTTTTTTTTTTTGCAAGTATCTTGTTCTGCGATATCTTCATCAAATATTAACCGATTTTGGTGATTATGCCAATGCCAAAGAAATGTGTAAAAATAAGTACTTACACAAACCAAGCTCGCTAACAAACGCTCAATACAAGTAAAGCAACGCTACGAACGCTAGTTTGTGACAGTCTGGTCACCGCTTAACTCGTAAATTTTTAGTTTTCTTTAGGGGTGGACTAGACGGTTGCAAACTAGCGTTCCAACCAAGGTCACCTCGGTTTATGTGTTTTGTGTTGCGTCTACATGGATGTAAACCACGCGCCAACACGTTCGGTGGTTGGGAAATCGAACCTTCAAACCAAGAGCGTTGAAGGTCATGGATTACAATTGCTGTCTACACGAACTGAAACTTGCAAAGTCCCCTTGGTTGGGACATTGGTTTGCAACCGTCTGGTCAACCCTTTATATTCGTAGCTAGTCAAAGAGATAGGAAGGTAGTCGTAAATCGCAAATTATCAAAAATAAAACCAAACGAATTGGTCGTTTTTTTTCTAATTTGTGTAAGTACCTACGTGGTGTACAAAGATGGTGTTTTTCAAAGCTCTTCACGCACGCCTTAATTTAGCTTGTGATTAGCATCTTCTAAACAACATTAGCGAAAAAGCTCATTAGGTAAGTACAAGATTGTTGACATTAATAGTTGTTTTCGTCTTGTCACGAATTACTAACTTCAAGTCATTTGCGCAGATAACTAAATATGAGGTGAAAAACAAAGTGCTTAGCTAATTTATATTCGGTTACAATATTTTGTAAGTAGTTACATCATTAGGTAATATATTTACGTCTGTGTTATTGCAAATTACGAGTATATATTAGTGAAATATGTTTGTTAATTTACTTAGCTATTTTATACAAGTAACACAACAAATGGTCATCATGAAAGGTTGTAGTTGGCAGATATGTTCAGAATCGGGTAGGTGTTGAATTGACTTCAGCTATTTTTGAAATAGGTAAATCCTAAAATAATCAAGAATTATTTTATGATAAAAAGAATGTAAGATGTGGTGGTGGATTGGTGCCATTTTTTTTTAGAATCCATTAGCTCTACAAGTTTAGTTGCCATATAAAATGCATGGAGACCGAAGCGCCCGCGCCGATTATAAACATAATTACTTTCAGGATGTGTGTTTATAAGATGTTCCATATTGTATAATTAACATTAACTGGCTACCAAATAGGTACCTATAATATTCATATCCCATTACAAAAAAAAAACACACGTAACAGGAATTCTGAAAAATAAAAGGAATATACTAACACATCCTACACAATACATTGCATTGCACCTCAAATTTATTGGGATTCAATTCAACCATTCACCCCATTGTTTTGTCTCCGCAGCGGCGGCAGGGGTGAGGCCACCCGTCCTGCGTCCTGCCATCGAAGCTCTGACCCCTGGCCGTATAAAAACGCGACGACGCTAGCTTTATAAAGACCATACGCCGATGACGTTCCTCTGGATTTGTCGAAGCCCAGAGTCCAGGAAGCAGAGTTTCCGAAGTACAACCCGCCACAGCAGCCAGTGCCGCCAGATTATCAATCCTTTGGTGGATATTACGGCGCAGTGGTGCGTCGAAAAAATCACCCGGAGGAAGTTTGGGATACAATTGGTACAGCATGGTGGACGCCGATACTCTCTCTAAAGATCCGAACTCCAAGAGTTCAAGTAAATCGCGCAAGGGATGAACGGCGGTGCATTGGTTGGCAATAATCCGCGTAAGCGCCGCTTGGTCTGCGCCAGCGCCGCCGCGCCCGCCGAAGCCGCGTACCGGCGCCAGCGCTAGCGCAATAACCAAGCCGCCAAGCTGAGCCGGGACCGGCGGAAACTCCGGGAGATGAACCTCGCTCTTCAAGTAAAATACTTAAAAATAAAAGTAAGTAAAGCCTTCAAGTAAAGCCTTAGGTAGAAGAGTACGTAGTCACTGTAACCAATCGTGTTCCTGAAAACAAAAGACTATTTGGGATGATAAGTCTGCCTGTTCAAATAGTCCAAAATCCCAGAGCGATCTGGTGAAGAAGATCCACGAACAGGCGGAGAAAAAGATCAAGGACCGGGCGGCAGACTTATTTTTACAGGGATGAAACTTTAGGTTCTCAGTGGAATAAAGAGTTTTTTGACTTCAATTTTTATGGCTGATTTTAAATGTGTTTTGCAGAATATTATTCTAAAGTAGTATTTATTACAAGTGTTAGACACTTTCCATGGACCAAAACTTCTGTCAAACGCATTAGCTCCACAAAAAATCAATGTTTTTTTCTTATTTAACATGTATGATTTTTAAATATGTTATTGAAGTAACAACTATTACAAAGTTATATTTAATTAGTCAGATATATTGTAGTGACCGAGAGTATGAGTGCGAGGGCACGCATGCGTTTCAGAGTGAGTGAGACGATTTTATGCACTGACTGGATGTTTGGTCACGATTTGTATGACTAATCCCCAAGGGGGAGCCTGCTTCACAAGCACATAGGTATTCAAAGCACATGAGATGCTCCTGAGAACCTAGTGTTTCATCCATGTAAAAATAAGTTATGTCAGATCGCTCTGGAATCTTAGTTAAAAAGACTGTGCAATGTTGAATGATTAAGTAGTTACGTTTTATTTTATTGTTGTTTGTCCTGTGCGAGTCAGAAGTAAATGCTCTCTTTCTTTTCTTTCTTTTCTTTCTTTTCTTTCTTTTCTTTCTTTTCTTTCTTTTCTTTCTTTTCTTTCTTTTCTTTCTTTTCTTTCTTTTCTTTCTTTTCTTTCTTTTCTTTCTTTTCTTTCTTTTCTTTCTTTTCTTTCTTTTCTTTCTTTTCTTTCTTTTCTTTCTTTTCTTTCTTTTCTTTCTTTTCTTTCTTTTCTTTCTTTTCTTTCTTTTCTTTCTTTTCTTTCTTTTCTTTCTTTTCTTTCTTTTCTTTCTTTTCTTTCTTTTCTTTCTTTTCCCCCCCCCCTCCCTCAACAGAAATCAGTGTAATAGTCAAAGTACTTTGTTCTGCCACATGTAATACAACATTTAGATAGGTAAACAACACATAATATCACATCTCAATGCACACAAACCGCGTGATACAAAAGGCGTGGCTTGCGCAAGCGCCACTCTGCGACCGCGGTGTGTTTGACCAATAGGAACAAAGTATTTGAATATAGCGTGACCTTTCTTTACCTGATGCATACACAGTTTTACATACACACAATTTAAAGATTATAAAAATGATAATGTTTTTGAGCATACTGTTAATAAATTGTGGTATTTTCACCTTCCTAGAGTTTGTTTGTGAACCATCTTAGCTAGCATCGGTTAGTTGTCAGAGACCTTAATTTTAAATCACACTATTACGAATTTCAAACGGAGTAAATCCAGCTGTAGAGCTAATTCACTTTCTGACATCGACACTGTTGTCATCATCCATACTAATATACGAGATTTGGTTTTTTGTTTGTTTATATGTTACGATTTAACTCAAAAACTACTGGACCGATTTTCAAAATTCTTTTACCGGTAGAAAGCTACTTTATAACAGGCCTATATTCTCTATTTTCGCGGGCGAAGCCGCTGGCAAAAGCTAGTTTCTAAATAAAAGTCCTTCGTTATTCTTAAACTAAACACTATAATGTAGTAAGGACACAGGATTAGATGGTTACACTTTCTGCTTGACGAACTTCACTCCGGAGCAGTCCTTCAACCTGGAACATGATACGAAAGATATTAGGAAATGGATCAAGGAATAAGTTTTTATTATAGACTAGCAGTTACCTGCGACTTTGTTTGCTTAGTGTTGATGAAACTGCACAAACGAATGTAGATAACTAATGATTCTGTCGAGGTAATTGTGATTAATTCCGTAAGAAGCAATTCTAATTCATTTATTTTGCTTTCACATAAAACGCCAAAATTTTCTGAGATTTGTTGTTTTCGCGAGAAAATAAATAGTAGCTTAAGTACTATTAAGATAATAATCCATTTGAGTATTTAGTTCCTTGTAAGCAGTTTTCACCTACTTGCCGCCATTGCCAACATGGCCGCCGCATCCCCAATGTTTTTACAGCCAGATTCTCGAGAGAAAATTGAATGTGCAGGAATAATAATGTCATAGCGAATAATTAACTCAGAACTCTGTACTTATAACAAACTGCAGATGTTATTTAAGATACATATTTGAGTAAAATAAAAGGGGCAAGGGATGTTTTACTTTACCCAATGATAATCAAGCGAGATCTAATGAATACAAGTATTACGTCCTCTAACATTTGACAGCGATTTCGGAACATTTTCCGGAAACCATAAATAATAACTTCAAACATAAGGTATTGTCGCGGTATAGGGCCCACTTAGTTTTAAATCATTGTAAAATAAACAACCCCGCGGTTTCATCCGCATCTTTGGTTGCATAATCATAAACTCCCGTAGTTCGTAGCTTGATATTATATATATTATTAGAGCGTTGCGTGATATACGGGCTATTCAACACTAAAAGAAGTTTTATATTTGAATCAGTAATTCCTGAGATTACAGCATTCAACCAAACAAACGTTTCAGCTATATAAACTTATAATTTATTTTCGGCTTAGGCTTTTTTCTTTTTGAGTAACACTTGAATAATTTTGCATCAAAACTTTTTTTTTTCTACCACAGGGGACAGAGTGTTGGTGGTCTTTGTGATTGCACAAATGACGACTGTCGCCTAATCTTTTGAACAAGTGGACCATCTATGCTGCTTCACATTCAGAACATACAGAACCTTATATAGACATAAATAAGGTATGAATTACATTAGTATTGTTATAGTGTGTGTTCGTTTGTCACTAACATGTCTATTTAGCTATTAGAAAATAGTAGACGCAATATTTTAGAAGATTTTCTACACCAATGCATATGTAAAGCCGGTGGAAGCTAAAAAGTTTAATACTTTAAACCTTTTTGTATAGTTCCATACCATGGTTACACTACGACGAAAAATGTTCATAAGTACCATCCTATTCGTCAAAGAAAGAAGTAAAATATAATAAATTCAATGTTTTCAATTTTAGGAACTATCTACTAGACTTCCTCGAAATCACAGATGATTTCAATACGTTCACATTTTCTTTGTACATTTAACGTTATTTGAGTGCCATAACTGTGAAGTCAGATTCTCAAGACTTCTCTTTTGTTTTGTTTTTTTTTTTACCTAGCAGTGTCCAGCCTTAATAAAATTTAAAGCCTTTTTCATTTTTGCCTGAGACACGCTTACTTATTTAAATAATATTAGTGTAAGTCAACATTCTCGGAAGTACCCTCGGAATGCTACATGCAAATTGTATAATCTGCATTGTGCGACGTCTGTAAGGGACCAACCCTTTTATGCCACGCGGAAGACAATGCGATATTTTGCGAGTTTGCAAAATAGAACTTTCTTTGGGACAATGCATGATACCGTTATTCACGCTGTATTAATGGCGACCGGGAGTTCTGCCTGGCGGAGTAATTTCTAAGGCACGTTTTTTTTCTTGCAAAATTATCTTTTGTTTTTCTGGAATTTTGATAAATAAGTAGTTGAAATTATGGCCCACCATGATGCTATGCAAACAAAAACTTTACCGAGCTTATCGTCCCGTTAGCACTTAAATATTATATGGGTCGTATTTGAACGAGTGACTGTAAATTAAAGTTATAATTCATTTAAGTTAAGTATAGCATTACTAAGTGAGCCGCTGACTGCCGGCGAGTGACGAGTAATCAACAGAACAGTAACTTACAAACATTAATTTGAGTCACTTAAAACACAAAATGAAAAGCTTCATAATATTTGAGCGAACTAATATTTGTTTGAGGGTCAACGTTATGGCCTGTATATTTTTCAATATTTGGCAAATGATTTATTTGTACTGAGCGGCATTATATCTTAAATAAAGTGTTTCGTATGTCCTAAATATCGATATGTATTTATTATGTATGTCACAATATAAATGATAATTCGGATATTGCGAAAACCCGGATAATTAGAAAATGGTGAAATAAAATCTGCGAGCAACTTGGACGTAAATTACGCGCTTGGTCACAGTTCTCACCTAACCTAACCCATTTCAAAATGATGAATCTGCCTGCGACTAGATAATTAGACAATAGTAAAAACATTTCTTAAAATGAATATTAATATAGTAGTTCGTTATGTAAAACCTCAATTAGAGAAATCGTCTCTATCTTAATATTAACGTTGCCCTCTCTTTATTTCTAGTCGCTCACTTAGTAATTTAGTCGCACGGCTAGTATTTTAACATCTGAAATGGATTAATCACAATCCACTTTCAGTTAGCTCGATCTGGATTTTATTATTAATCAATATTTGTTGTTAGTTTAGTTAATTTTTCGCTAATTCAAATCGATACCGCTCAAGTTAATTCTCAAATTAATATGGAAATGAAAGGTAAATGTCGAGCCAATTTAATTTAGCTTTAATAACAATTATATATTTAAACATTTTGCTTACAATAAATGAAACAGTCGCGTGCGCAAAGTTATCACGAATCCTTTTAGCGCACAAACACTCAGTTTGTTTAACCCGTCACCGGCGCGGTGGCCGCCATCAGCCAACATGGCCGCCACGCGCACAATGTTTTTACAGCCAGATTCACGTGAGAAATGTACAGGAATAATGATGTCATAGAGAATAATTAACTCTGATCGCTCTATTTTTAGGAAACATAAATAATAATAATATTCCACATCTTTCACACAAAGCCATCAGCCAGTCCCAAACTAAGTAGAGCTTGAAGGTACTATCAGTATCTACCAGACGTTGACTTATTTCTAAATACATAAATACGTATTATAGGTAAATTACACCTAGACATAGAACAAATGATCGTGCTCACCACACAAAAATAATAAAATGCCTAAAAATATGGAATAAAAAATAATTTGGCATGAGAAACTGCAGATGCTGTTTAGGATACATATTAAAGTAAAATGAAAAAGCCAAGCCAAAAAAAAAAGAGATGTTTTACTTTGCCCAATGTTATTCAAGCGAGATCTAATGAATACAAGTATTACTTCCTCTAACATTTGACAAAGACACATCTGCATAAAGTGTTTGTCGTATCTTTATTAAATTTGTACTAAGTAATTTCAATTACTTAATCTTGTTGTCCATGTAATTTCATATTTAATACAATAGATATGCTTCGCATAAATCTCTCTGTTTCAAAGAAAAACACGATAGAATAACTATACCTAGTTTTTATTGTCATTAGATTATGTACTATTATTCTTTTGACTAACTTGTATGTGTAAAATAAAACATACAGAAGCTAACATTTTACAGATTTGGTCCCGTGCGGAAAAGACCTGTCATCAGACCTGGATCAGAATGTTGGGCTGTGAAAAAGACGCATGAAAAAAGATTGCATGTAGCGGAGATGAGAATGTTGAGATGGATGTGTGGTGTGACGAGAATGGATAAAGTAAAAAATGAATATATTAGAGGAAGTTTGAAAGTGGCGCCAGTGACTGAAAAGTTGAAGGGGAATCGTTTGTCTTGGTATGGTCATGTAAAGAGGAAAGATGAAACACATGTTACTAAAAGAGTTATGAGTGTACATGTGAATGGGTGGAGAGGGAGAGGGAGGCCAAAGAAAAGATGGATGGATTGTGTGAACAGTGATATGAAAGAAAAGGAAGTTAGTGATAGTATGACTTTCGACAGGATAGAATGGAAGAAAAAAACGTGTTGCGCCGACCCCAAATAAGATGGGACAAGGGCAGGAAGATGATGGTCCCGTGCGGAAAAATTAAGAGATAATGTATTCTTCCATAATAATATAATAATATTCTACAACTATCACACAACGTCGTCTGGTCCCAAGCTAAGCAGAGCTTGTATTATGAGTACTAGACAACTGATAAACATACATATATATTTCTAAATACATTCATATTATAGATACAATACACCCAGACACAGAACAAATGTTCGTGCTCATCACACAAACATTTGTCCTGGGTGGGAATCGAACCCACGACCACCAGCATAGCAGTCAGGACCACTAACCACTAAACCAACAGACCAGTCAAATAATATAGCTGTCTTTGGCACCGCCGTACTTAAGACCAAAATTAATGATAATTCCTAACCTAACAATTTGTTTTTTTTTCTGTTGTAAACGATAATAATCAGGAATATAATATCCTAATTAAAAGGTACACGACTCCAAAATTAAACCACAGCATTGATAGACAAATAAAATCATTAACGACACGTTTATGTTTAATTAAGTAGCCGCATAATAATAACTAAGTACTTCCTAATAACTATAAATATTCACTTCGAACTTCACTTTAACGTTGTGTTCATTTACTCCATTCAAAAAACACATAAATCATTGAACGGTCGAGGTCCGTTAGGGTGCTACCTGCTCACAACCCTTCCACCGGGGGGTGGATACTTAGGCCCCGCCTCGTTGAAACGACAGTCGTTCGCCAAAATAGACGGACATTCGTTATTTGCACGTCAAGTAGACAACATGGCCCTGTGGACGCCGTACGCGCAGGAAGTAGCCCTGGACCTCACTAAACGCGCGGTGAATGTGGAGAGCGTGTCTCCGCTTGCCGCGTGTTGTGCCCCCACATCTCCGCCAGTGTTGGGACCGTTGCCGTTATATTACACGGGGTCTCAACACTACGCTTCGTACCCGTACCAGCTAGCACCGTACACAGTGCCATCACCGCCAAGTTTATCTCCTGACTCGCTCGGGAGCTGTTCGTATAGGAAACAAACCGCGCCCTCGCCACCGGATTTCCCAGAGCTTAACGACGCAGATACATTGGCTGAGGACCAGGAGTACCTGGCATTTGAACGAGATGCCCTGAGGGCAATGGCCGAAAAAAATGGTGGTTCGTTACTGGGTAACAACCCGAGGATGCGGAGGGCGGTGCAGACGAGTCAGACCGTTGACGACTCATATCGGAAGCAGCGAGAGCGGAATAACTTCGCCGCCAAGATGAGTCGAGACAGGAGAAAGCTGCGGGAAGCTCGACTCGCTCTCCAAGTGACGTTTTTGAAAAAGAAGATGTCTAGTTTAAAAGCAAAACTGTCTGCCGGCGTCTGTGGACGCTGTGGACAATTTCGCGAGTGATTAACAATATATATAGTGTGTGGAGGGACTGTATTATAAGAAGAATAAGACATTTCTATTAGTGTGTCGTTGATTACTCCAAATTACTTAGTTTTTGAATAGATTGCTCTTAACGTTTCAAATTAATGAGGCGTGTTTAAGTAAAATCTATGAACGAAAACCAATGGTCTTAACTATATCCATTTAACTGAGTTCTTCATAGAAATTTCAATTAATTTTAATGCATCGGTACTTGTATTTAACTTTTGTGCAATTGTGTAGATTTATATTGTATAATTATTTATTAATTACTGTCAAAAGCACCCCTCACCCGCACAATATGTATACTAAACGAAGTGCATGAGGGGCTTGACATATTTTCGAGTAATTTGAGTGAATTCGCAAGAGTTTTACTAAATTTTGTTAGTTATATTTAAATATTAGTTAATGTTTTGTATTATATGTATTAAGTTTGTCTGGTAGATATCGCTGTCAGCGATAAGGCCGCCTTTGTACCCATAGATTTAAGTTAATGTAAAAGTTTTTGTTACTATTTTGGTGTACAATAAAGTTTATTCTATTCTATTCTATATCTAATTTTATATTTTATTTTAGGTTAAGGTTAAGTTTTTTTTTTTTTTTATAATTAGTAGTATATACTGTAATAGAGTTAAGTGTTGTTTTAGATTTTTTTGCCGTAAGATGTTTTTTTTTTTTCAATTATTTTTGTGTGAGCAGGCTAAACCCAATACAATAGTGGTTCCCAAACCACTGTTGTATTGGGTTCAGCCTCTAAAGTTAGTGTGTGTATGTATAATAAATAAATTAAGTAGAGTATTTAATTAAAATAAAACTATTGAATGGGTTGTATTAAACTTTTGTGCAATTGTTTATTAATATCTATTGTATAATTAAAATGTTTAAACGAAAACCAATATTTTTATTCCATTCACCCAAGTTCTTCATATTTCATGTAACTGTAATAATTCCCTCCTTTACAAATATTACGGCTAATAGCCGAAGTGCGGCTACACCTAGTTTTAGCCGGTTAAAACTTGGTACAACCGACCACGTGCGGTTAAATTTAGGTGTAGCCTACTTATCTTCGGGTAGAACTAGGTGTAGCCAACATCATAGCCGCTAGAACTAGGTGCAGCCGCACACCGGTGGTTCAACTTAGGTGTATCCTGTCTATCTTCGGTTAGAACTAGGTATAGCCAACATCATAGCCGCTTGAACTAGGTGCAGCCGCACAGCGGTGGTTCAACTTAGGTGTATCCTGTCTATCTTCGGTTAGAACTAGGTATAGCCTTCATCATAGCGGCTAGAACTAGGTGCAGCCGCACAGCGGTGGTTCAACTTAGGTGTATCCTGTCTATCTTCGGTTAGAACTAGGTATAGCCAACATCATAGCCGCTTGAACTAGGTGCAGCCGCACAGCGGTGGTTCAACTTAGGTGTATCCTGTCTATCTTCGGTTAGAACTAGGTATAGCCAACATCATAGCCGCTTGAACTAGGTGCAGCCGCACAGCGGTGGTTCAACTTAGGTGTATCCTGTCTATCTTCGGTTAGAACTAGGTATAGCCTTCATCATAGCGGCTAGAACTAGGTGCAGCCGCACAGCGGTGGTTCAACTTAGGTGTATCCTGTCTATCTTCGGTTAGAACTAGGTATAGCCAACATCATAGCCGCTTGAACTAGGTGCAGCCGCACAGCGGTGGTTCAACTTAGGTGTATCCTGTCTATCTTCGGTTAGAACTAGGTATAGCCAACATCATAGCCGCTTGAACTAGGTGCAGCCGCACAGCGGTGGTTCAACTTAGGTGTATCCTGTCTATCTTCGGTTAGAACTAGGTATAGCCTTCATCATAGCGGCTAGAACTAGGTGCAGCCGCACAGCGGTGGTTCAACTTAGGTGTATCCTGTCTATCTTCGGTTAGAACTAGGTATAGCCAACATCATAGCCGCTTGAACTAGGTGCAGCCGCACAGCGGTGGTTCAACTTAAGTGTATCCTATTTATCATCGACTGGAACTAGTTTATTCTATTTATGCTAAACATTTTGGTTTTGTTTTGAGATATTTATCTTATTTGTCCTGATTGATTGAAAAAATAAAAGTCAGGGATGTTGAAGTGACATTAATTTGACTGGCCTGTTGGCCCAGTGGTTAGTGACCCTGACTGCAATGCCAAAGATCGTGGGTTTATTTCCCACACAGGACAAATGTTTGTGTGATTAGCACGATAATTTGTTCTGTGTCTAGGTATAATTTGTCTATAATATGTATGTATTTAGAAATACATATATAAGTATGTTCATCAGTTGTCTAGTACTCATAACATAAGCTCTTCTTAGCTTGGGACTAGACCGCGTTGTGCTATAGTTGTGGAATATTGTTATTATTAATTAATAAAACCCAAAATATAATAAATAAATCTTTTTTTTTAGTAGTAAAAAACTAGACATCAAAAATAAAAAGGTCAAACATAAAAAATAAAGTTTTATTTATTAACTATGAATAAATTAACTAACTCTTTGTGTTCTTCTCTCATATTTTTATGTCAATAGAGATAAGCCAAATATTTAACTCAATTTTAATTATAAAAAAAAAGCAATCAACAAACTTCTAATGTTATGTTGCAAGAATATTTATCACTTAATTAAACAAGACAATTTTGAATGACATTTAGTGTCACACAAAATACCGGCTGCTTCACTTACTGTAGCGTGCATTTAGTTTTCACCACAAAGGGACTCCACATTAAAATACATTTAATTAAGTAGTTCGCAATTTTTATTTCAGTACATAATTTTTATTTTATTTATTTATTTAACAATTCATGTACACACATTTATTTTTCTCTTTTGTTTATTTTGCAATCAGTCGCCAGACTTTACGCAAATGAGTTGCGTGAGACGTTGTTATTGACAGAAACGGGGGCCAGCGCCCTTCATTCAGCTTAAAGCACGTGTTTCTTTTGTGTCTTGCAACCACATTGACAGTATTAGGCAAACCAGAGGCAAGCGGATTGGGGTGGAGGGCAAGACGTCCTGTATGTTGCCTTTTATAGTGCTCTATTTCTGACGCCACTGTTGGGGTACTAGTATTCATGGATTTCGTCGTTCCGCGTAAACCATGGAGCGTTTGTAATTTTCCTTAGCATGCCGTTTTGCACTCTTTGCAGGCAAGCAATATTGCTGATACTAGCAACCCTCCATATCTGAATACCGTAAGTCGTATGTATACGATAGTACAAGTAAATCGATGGTCAACTTCATTTGACCACGTCAAAGATTTGAAAATCACATACCGAAAATTCAAAAATTTGCTACGCGCATAGCAGCACCGAAAGGTGCATGAAATGCATATCATCTTCAGCGCCGTCTGTAGTACAATAGCTCATGTTAGCACCAGCCTTTCAATTCCATTCAGTTTCAAACAAATAAACTTTAAAAGTTTTCTCTCACACAAAAATTTTAAAAAAACATACATCTTTTTTTCTCGCTCGTGGCGCTACCACTACCATCCATACGTTAATATTACGTAAAGGAAATAGCGGGAATATTATGTATACCAGAGATATTGCAGTTTTTATTTTTTTAATTCCAGACTTTAAGTTTCTATGAGTATGGAGCTCGATTTTTCACGTGAAACTTCACGTGTGATATAAAATTGGTATAGTTTTGTATTTCAAGTGTCTGTACAGCTGGACAGTATATTATGTGAAATCATTGAAACAGGCTTGATTTTGGCAAAAATGGAACTGAGAATATTATCGTATTATTGAAGTATTGACTACCTCAGCGAAGCTTACCGAGAAGGCTGACTCAATAGGTACATTTTTTGTACAATAGCAAAACCTACTTATTTTACAGAAAATGCATAGAGTGAAAAATAAATTTTTAACATCCATATTTTAATGAATAGGTACCAAAATGACTGTAGGTACCTATACTGTATCAAAAACAAAATACTTTCTAAACGTGACACTGACTAAATGCAAAACAGTTCCAGTCAAAAGAAAAGAAAACCTAAGCCGAAAATCAATTAATTTATAGTTTTAGTTTATAAAGCTGAAACGTTTGTTTGGTTGAATGCACTGATCTCAGGAACTACTGATTCAAATTGAAAACTAAAATGTCTTATTATTTTGCATCATAGGACATTTTATTTTTTTTCTAACACAGGGGACAGAGTGTTGGTGGTCTTTCTGATTGTACAAATGACGACTGTCGCCTAATCTTTTGAACAAGTGCACCGACTAAGCTGCTTCACATTCAGAAGATAGTAGACGCAATGCTTTAGAAGATTTTCTACACCAATGCATATGTAAAGCCGGTGGAAGCTAAAAAGTTTAATACTTTAAATCTTTTTGCATAGGTCCATATACCATGTCTACACTACGACGAAAAATGTCCACAAAGTCTATACTATTCGTCAAAGAATGAATAAAAAAAAAAAGAAATTACTACTATTGCCATCTACTAGACTTCCTCGAAATCACAGATGATTTCAATACGTTCATATTTCTTTGTATATTTAACGTTATTTGAGTGCCCTAACTCTGAAGTCGGATTTTCAAGACTTCTCTTTTGTTTTGTTTTTTTTTTGCTAAGTAGTGGCCTCTCACAGCCTTAATAAAATTTAAAGCCTTTTTCATTTTTGCCTGAGACACGCTTACTTATTTAAATAATATTAGTGCAAGTCAACATTCTCGGAAGTACCCTCGGAATGCTACATGCAAATTGTATAATCTGCATTGTGCGACGTCTGCAAGGGCCCAACCCTTTTATGCCACATGGAAGACAATGCTATCTTTTGCGAGTTTGCAGAATAGAACGTTCTCTGAGACAATACATGATACCGTTATTTACGCTGTATTAATGGCGTCAGGAAGTTGCCGCCTTTCTTTTGCAAAATTGTTTTGTTTTTCTGGGATTTTGATGAAATAAGTAGTTCAAATTATGGTCCACCATGATACTATGCAAAAAAAAACTTTACGAGCTTATCTTCCCGTTAGCCCCTAAATATTATATGAGTCGTATTTAAACGAGTGACGGTAAATTAAAGTTTTAGGTGACCAAAATAATTAATTTAAGTATAGCATTACTAAGTGAGCCACTGACTGCGAGTGACGAGAAATTAATAGAACACCAACTTATAAACATTAATTTGAGTTACTTAAAACACAAAATGAAAAACAACATAATATTTAAGCGACCTAGGAAACTCCGAGCATAGCCCTTTCCATTGCTCTTTGAGTGACTTTAAGCCTTACGATGAGACCCATTCTAAGCAACCACGTTTCGGAGCCATATGTCATCACTGGCAACACGCAATGGTCATAGACTTTTGTCTTAAGACACTGTGGTATGTTGGAGCTTCCCGAACGCTGCCCAGCCGAGTCGGATTCGACGATTGACCTCTTTTTCGAAGTTAGACCTACCCAACTGGACCGTCTGTCCCAAGTAAACGTAGTCGTCCACAACTTCGAGTCTAGAGTCTCCGATCTTGATAGGAGTGGGTGCTACATGGATGTTTACCAGGACTTTAGACATTTAAGTTCTATTATTTGGGAAGCTCTACTGAGGTCATCGAGAATTGTACTGAGTTCCTCCGTAGTCCCAGCCATGACTACTATGTCGTCGGCAAACCGAAGGTGAGTGATATACTCGCCATTGACATTATTTCCTAGCCCTCTCCATTCCAGAACCTTGAAAATATCCTCCATTGCGAACATTTAAGTGAGAACTACACTAGACCGAGTCACACGTGAACCACGCCTGATGTGTACGCGTAGCGGCGCGTTGCGTGGCGTCGCGTGGCTTGGACCGAATGTTTTTGAGATTCTAACGACACTTTTACGTTTGGAAGATACAATATAATTAAGAAATTTAAAAACATACATACGAATACCTACATACCACATACATACATACACACAAGACAGATATGTGCGAAAAACGTACGTAGCCCTATTTTGGTAGTTGGGTAAAAATATGTATGTATATTATATTGTCAAACGTGTATATACCATATTTATGTTCACAAATTAATGTCAAAATTAGACAATTTTCAGTTTCAAGTAGAATTTGACAAATACATCATTAACTACAAATTCTTAATTATTCTCATAGTCTAGTCGTTTCCATTTTGAGATTTGCTATCATATATTGGGGAAATTGTACCGAGAGAGAGAGTATTTTAAGGGCCCAGAAACGCTGCTTACGAGCAATATTTGGTTTGAAGGTTACTGACAGCTGTGTTCCAATTTTCAAAAGCCTTAATTTATTGACATTTCCTTGCCTTTACATTTTAGAAATTGCTCTTTTTGCTAAATGTAATCAGTAACTATTTTTAACTTTATCAGAAAGTAGACACCGTGATATAACTTTGCGATCTCAATACCAGAACTTGTTACGCACATGTGGATATAGGACTGCTCTGTTGAGGAAAAGTGTTTTTGGTATGGTACCGGCTGTTTTTAATCACATTCCTAACTCTATAAAAAGGGAACCAGTAACAATTTTCAAAAAAAAACTAACTGAACTTCTATTAAACAAATGCTACTACTCCGTATCCGATTTTATAGCTGATAAATTTTAATTGTGTATCAGTGCTATGCATTTGATGATGAACTTACATCAATGTTTGCATGCCAAAATGGTAGAATGTACAAGAATACTTTAATATTATTTTATCACCTTATTGTAAATACCTGCATTCTGAGCAAATAAATCAATATTCTATTCTATTCTATTCTTAATTCAGAAATTATACATTTAAACTTTTTGCCTAAAATATATAAAAAAGTTATCACGAATCCTTTTAGCGCACAAACACTCAGTTTGTTTAACCCGTCACCGGCGCGGTGGCCGCCAGCAGCCAACATGGCCGCCACGCGCACAATGTTTTTACAGCCAGATTCACGTGAGAAATGTGCAGGAATAATAATGTCATAGAGAATAATTAACTCAGATCTCTCTACTTTTAGGAATAATAAATAATAATAATATTCCACATCTTTCACACAAAGCCATCTAGTCCCAAACTAAGTCGAGATTGTACCTAGGTATTATGAGTACCTACTAGACAGCTGACTTATTTCTAAATACGTAAATACGTATTATAGGTTAATTACACCTAGACATAGAACAAATGATCGTGCTCACGACACAAACATAATAAAATGCCTAAAAATATGTAATAAAAAATATTTTGGCATGAGAAACTGCAGATGCTGTTTAGGATACATATTAAAGTAAAATGAAAAGGGCAAGAGATGTTTTACTTTGCCCAATGTTATTCAAGCGAGATCTAATGAATACAAGTATTACTTCCTCTAACATTTGACAGTAATTGCTGCAAAATTCTGAAATAGGAGCAGCTTTGAACACATCTGCATAAAGTGTTTCATCATCATCATCATTTCAGCCGAAAGACGTCCACTGCTGGACATAAAGTGTTTGTCGTATCTTTATTAAATTTGTACTAAGTAATTTCAATTAATTAATGTTATTGTCCATGTAATTTCATATTTAATACAATAGATATGCTTCGCATAAATCTCTCTGTTTCAAAGAAAAACACAAATTATGTACTATTATTCTTTTGACTAACTTGTATGTGTAAAATAAAACATACAGAAGCTAACATTTTACAGATTTGGTCCCGTGCGGAAAAATTAAGAGATAATGTATTCTTCCATAATAATATAATAATATTCTACAATTATCACACAACGTCGTCTGGTCCCAAGCTAAGCAGAGCTTGTATTATGAGTACTAGACAACTGATAAACATACATATATATTTCTAAATACATACATCTTATAGATACAATACACCCAGACACAGAACAAATGTTCGTGCTCATCACACAAACATTTGTCCGGGGTGGGAATCGAACCCACGACCTTCAGCATAGCAGTCAGGACCACTAACCACTAAACCAACAGGCCAGTCAAATAATATAGCTGTCTTTGGCACCGCCGTACTTAAGACCAAAATTAATGATAATTCGTAACCTAACAATTTGTTTTTTTCTGTTGTAAACGATAATAATCAGGAATATAATATCCTAATTAAAAGGTACACGACTCAAAAATTAAACCACAGCATTGATAGACAAATAAAATCATTAACGACACGTTTATGTTTAATTAAGTAGCCGCATAATAATAACTAAGTACTTCCTAATAACTATAAATATTAACTTCGAACTTCACTTTAACGTTGTGTTCATTTACTCCATTCAAAAAACCCATAAATCATTGAACGGTCGAGGTCCGTTAGGGTGCTACCTGCTCACAACCCCCATCCACCGGGGGTGGATGCTTAGGCCCCGCCTCGTTGAAACGACAGTCGTTCGCCAAAATAGACAGACATTCGTTATTTGCACGTCAAGTACACAACATGGCCCTGTGGACGCCGTACGCGCAGGAAGTAGCCCTGGACCTGACTAAACGCGCGGTGAATGTGGAGAGCGTGTCTCCGCTTGCCGCGTGTTGTGCCCCCACATCTCCGCCAGTGTTGGGACCGTTGCCATTATATTACACGGGATCTCAACACTACGCTTCGTACCCGTACCAGCCAGCCTCGAACACCGTGCCATCATCGGCGAGTTTATCTCCTGACTCGCTCGGGACCTGGTCGCACACGAAACAAACCGCGCCCTCGCTACCGGATTCACCAGATTTCTACGACGCTGGATCGTTAGCTGAGGACCAGGAGTACCTGGCCTTTGAAAGAGATGCCCTGACGGCAATGGCCGAAAAAAATGGTGGTTCGTTACTGGGTAACAACCCGAGGATGCGGAGGGCGGTGCAGACGAGTCAGACCGTTGACGACACATATAGGAAGCAGCGAGAGCGGAATAACTTCGCCGCCAAGATGAGTCGAGACAGGAGAAAGCTGCGGGAAGCTCGACTCGCTCTCCAAGTGACATTTTTGAAAAAGAAGATGTCTAGTTTAAAAGCAAAACTGTCTGCCGGCGTCTGTGGACGCTGTGGACAATTTCGCGAGTGATTAACAATATATATAGTGTGTGGAGGGACTGTATTATAAGAAGAATAAGACATTTCTATTAGTGTGTCGTTGATTACTCCAAATTACTTAGATTTTGAATAGATTGCTCTTAACGTTTCAAATTAATGAGGCGTGTTTAAGTAAAATCTATGAACGAAAACCAATGGTCTTAACTATATCCATTTAACTGAGTTCTTCATGGAAATTTCAATTAATTTTATTGTGTCGGTACTATTCAAAATTACCAACAGGATTGTATTTAACTTTTGTGCAATTTTGTAGACTTATATTGTATAATTATTTATTAATTACTGTCAAAAGCACCCCTCACCCGCACAATATGTATACTAAACGAAGTGCATGAGGGGCTTGACATATTTTCGAGTAATTTGAGTGAATTCGCAAGTTTTACTAAATTTTGTTAGTTATATTTAAATATTAGTTAATGTTCTGTATTTTAACTGATTTTATATTTTATTTTAGGTTAAGGTTAAGTTTTTTTATTTTTATAGTTAGTATATACTGTAATAGAGTTTAGTGTTGTTTTAGATTTTTAGCTGTAAGATGTTTTTTTTTTTCAATTATTTTTGTGTGTGCAGGCTGAACCCAATACAAAAGTGGTTCCCAAACCACTGGTGTATTGGGGTCAACCTCTAAAAATAGTGTGTGTATATTTAATAAATTAATTAATTAAGAAGAGTATTTAGTTAAAATAAAACTATTTAATGGGTTGTATTAAACTTTTGTGCAATTGTTTATTAATATCTATTGTATAATTAATTTAGCATTGTTTTATTAAAATGTTTAAACGAAAACCAATACTTTCATTCCATTTACCCAAGTTCTTCATATTTCAACACGTACTTAAATGTTACATGTAACTGGAATAATTCCCTCTTTTATAAATATTACAACTAATAGCCGAAGTGCGGCTACACCTAGTTTTAGCCGGTTAAAACTAGGTGCAACCGGCCACGTGCCGCTAAACTTAGGTGCTACTTACCTCCGGTTAGAACTAGGTGTAGCCAACATCATAGCCGCTAGAACTAGGTGCAGCCGCACAGCGGTGGTTCAACTTAGGTGTATCCTATTTATCATCGACTGGAACTAGTTTATTCTATTTATGCTAAACATTTTGGTTTTGTTTTGAAATATTTATCTTATTTGTCCTGATTGATTCGATTATATTGAAAAAATAAAGGTCAGGGATATTGAAGTGACATTAGTTATATAATATAAGTAATTTGACTGGCCTGTTGGTCTAGTGGTTAGTGATCCTGACTACAATGCCAAATATCGTGGGTTCATTTCCCACCCAGGACAAATGTTTGTGTGATGAGCACGATAATTTGTTCTGGGTATAATTTGTCTATAATATGTATGTATTTACATGTCTAAGTATGTTTATCAGTTGTCTAGTACCCATAACATAAGCTCTACTTAGCTTGGGACTAGACGGCGTTGTGTGATAGTTGTGGAATATTGTTATTATTAATTAATAAAACCCATAATATCATAAATCTTTTCTTTAGAAGTAAAAGAACTAGATATCTTATGCTCGAAAATAAAAAGGTTTTATGTTAAAAGAGATAAGACAAATTTTAACTCAGTTTTAATTATAAAAAAAAAACATTCACCAAACTTTTAATGTTATTAATCGGGGGCCAGCACCCTTCACTCTGCTTAAAGCACGTGTTTCTTTTGAGTCTCGCAACCACATTGACAGTATTAAGCAAACCAGAGGCAAGCGGATTGGGGTGGCGGGCAAGATGATCTGTATGTTGCCTTTTATAGTGCTTTATTTCTGAAGCCACTGTTGGGGTACTTAAGTATTCATGGATTTCGTCGTTCCTCATAAACCATGGAGCGTTTGTAATTTTCTTTAACATGCCGTTTTGCACTCTTTGCAGGCAAGCAATATTGCTGATATTAGCAACCCTCCATATCTTGGGCACGCCACAATTATGGCGGTAAGTCCCCTTTTTGAGGCGTGGTTGGAAAGACCTCACGGCGTCCTCACATTCCGCATGACGCAGGTTCTCACCGGACACGGTAAGTTCGGGAGGTTCCTGCACCGGTTTCGTGCGGAAACGACGCCCGGGTGTCGCCACTGTGTGGACCGCCCGGAGGACACGGTAGAGCACACGGTGGAGGTGTGCCCCGCTTGGGCAGAGCAACGCCGTGTCCTCGTGGGGGCAATCGGCGGCGGCGATCTCTCGCGCCGGGCCTTGGTTCAGGCCATGGTCCGGAGCGAGGAGGAGTGGCAGGCGGTCGCCTCCTTCTGCGAAGCAGTAATGCTAGCAAAGTAGGCGGCCGATCGCGTGAGGCAACGGTCCTTACGCTCCAACCGCCGCCGGGATTCCGATCCCGATTTCCGGCCACCGTAGGCGCGGGCTTGCAGACGGCAAGCAATGGGTGGCTCGCCGTCCGACCGTCCGGTAACCGTCCGGACCGAGCCCAAGTCGTCGACGGCGCGTGCTGTTCCACGCGCGCCTCAAGGAGATGTCAGCAAATCGTAGAGGCCCAGCAGGGTCGAAGCCTACTGGGGCCACGGGTAGTGTGAAAGCGGAACCCGGGGCCCTGGGACGAAGGCAACGAAGAAACAGGAGTGGGTTTTTAGTCAGTAAGAGTCTGACACTCTTGGCTCGCTCTTGGGCGGAACGGGAGATCCGTTCCGCCCAAGAGCGGGGATGTCATAAGGATGATTTTCCCAACCAATAAAAAAAAATTTAAAAAAAAACCCTCCATATTTGAATACCGTAAGTCGTATGTATACGATAGTACAAGTAAATCGATGATCAACTTCAATTGACCACGTCACAGATTTGAAAATCACATACCGAAAATTCAAAAATTTGCTACGCGCAAAACAGCACCGAAAGGTGCATGAGATGCATATCATCTTCAGCGCCGTGTGTAGTACAATAGCTCGTGTGAGCACCAGCCTTTCAATTCCATTCAGTTTCAAACAAATATACTTTAAATGTTTTCTCTCATACATAAATTTAAAATTATACACATCTTTTTTCTCACTCGTGTAGCTACCACTACCATCCATACGTTAATATTACGTAAAGGGAATAGCGGGAATATTATGTATACCAGAGATATTGCAGTTATTATTTTTTTAATTCCAGACTTTAAGTTTCTATGAGTATGGAGCTCGATTTTTCACGTGAAACTTCACGTGTGATATAAAATTGGTGTATAATTTTGTATTTCAAGCGTCTGTACAGCTGGACAATATATTATGTGGAATCATTGAAACAGGCTTGATTTTGGCAAAAATGTAACTGAGAATATTATCGTATTCTTAAAGTATTGACTACCTCAGCGAAGCTTGCCGAGAAGGTTGACTCAATAGGTACATTTTTTGTACAATAGCAGTACCTACTTATTTTACAGAAAATGCATAGAGTGAAAAAATAAATTTTTAACATCCATATTTTAATGGATAGGTACCAAAATGACTGTAGGTACCTATACCGTATCAAAAACAAAATACTTTCTAAACGTGACACTGACTAAATGCAAAACAGTTCCAGTCAAAAGAAAAGAAAACCTAAGCCGAAAATCAATTATTTTATAGTTTTAGTTTATATAGCTGAAACGTTCGTTTGGTTGAATGCACTGATCTCAGGAACTACTGATTCAAATTGAAAACTAAAATGTCTTATTATTTTGCATCATAAGACATTCTATTTTTTTTCTAACACAGGAGACAGAGTGTTGGTGGTCTTTTTGATTGTACAAATGACGACTGTCGCCTAATCTTTTGAAGAAGTGGACCGATTATGCTGCTTCCCATTCAGAAGATATAGAACCTTATATAGACATAAATAAGGTATGAATTACATTAGTATTTTTATAGTGTGTGTTCGTTTATCACTAACATGTCTATTTAGCTATTAGAAAATAGTAGACGCAATGCTTTAGAAGATTTTCTACAACAATGCATATGTAAAGCCGGTGGAAGATAAAAAGTTTAATACTTTAAACCTTTTTGCATAGGTCCATACCATATCTACACTACGACGAAAAATGTGCATAAAGTCCATTCTATTCGTCAAAGAAAGAAGTAAAAAAATAGTAGAAATTACTACTATTTTCATCTACTAGACTTCCTCGCCAAATCACAGATGATTTCAATACGTTCATATTTTCTTTGTACATTTAACGTTATTTGAGTGCCATAACTCTGAAGTCGGATTCTCAAGACTTCTCTTTTGTTTTGTTTTTTTTTTTTACCTAGCAGTGTCCAGCCTTAATAAAATTTAAAGCCTTTTTCATTTTTGCCTAAGACACGCTTACTTATTTAAATAATATTAGTGCAAGTCAACATTCTCGGAAGTACCCTCGGAATGCTACATGCAAATTGTATAATCTGCATTGTGCGACGTCTGCAAGGGACCAACCCTTTTATGTTACACGGAAGACAATGCGATATTTTGCGAGTTTGCAAAATAGAACTTTCTTTGGGACAATGCATGATACCGTTACCGACCGGGAATCCTGTCTGGCGGAGTAATTTCTATGGAACGTTTTTTTTTTTGCAAAATTATCTTTTGTTTTTCTGGAATTTTGATAAATAAGTAGTTTGAGAAATTATGGCCCACCATGATGCTATGCAAACAAAAACTTTACCGAGCTTATCGTCCCGTTAGCCCTTAAATATTATATGGGTCGTATTTCAACGAGTGACTGTAAATTAACGTTTTAAGTGACTAAAATGATTAATTTAAGTATAGCATTACTAAGTGAGCGACTGACTGCGAGTGACGAGAAATCAACAAAACAGCAACTTACAAACATTAATTTGAGTTACTTATAACGCAAAATGAAAAGCTTCATAATATTTGAGCGAACTAATATTTGTTTGAGGGTCAACGTTATGTCCTGTATATTTTTCAATATTTGGCAAATGATTTAGTTGTACTGAGCGGCATTTTATCTTAAATAAAGTGTTTCGTATGTCTTAAATATCGATATGTATTTATTTTGTATGTCACAAGGTAATTTGATAATTCGGATATTGCGAAAACCCGGATAATTAGAAAATGGTGAAATAAAATCTGCGAGCAACTTGGACGTGAATTACGCGCTTGGTCACAGTTCTCACCTAACCTAACCAATTTCAAAATGATGAATCTGCCTGCGACTAGATAATTAGACAATAGTAAAAACATTTCTTAAAATTAATATTAATATAGTAGTTCGTTATGTAAAACCTCAATTAGAGAAATCGTCTCTATCTTAATATTAACGTTGCCCTCTCTGTATTTCTAGTCGCTCGCTTAGTAATTTAGTCGCACGTATTTTAATATCTGAAATGGCTTAATCACAACCCACTTTCAGTTAGCTCGTTCAGGATTTTATTATTAATCAATATTTGTTGTTAGTTTAGTTAATTTTTCGCTTATTCAAATCGACACCGCTCAAGTTAATTCTCAAATTAATTCGGAAATGAAAAGTAAATGTCGAGCCAATTTAATTAAGCTTTAATAACTTATACATTTAAACATTTTGCTTTCAATATGAAACAGTCGCGTGCGCAAAGTTATCACGAATCCTTTCAGCGCACAAACATTCGCTTTGTTTAACCCGTCACCGGCGCGGTGACCGCCATCAACCAACATGGCCGCCACGCGCCCAATGTTTTTACTGCCAGATTCACGTGAGAAATGTGCAAAAATAATAATGTCATACAGAATAATTAACTCAGATCTCTCTACTTTTAGGAATAATAAATAATAACAATATTCCACATCTTTCACACAAAGCCAAGTCCCAAACTAAGTAGAGCTTGTACCTAGGTATTATGAGTACCTACTAGACAGCTGACTTATTTCTAAATAGATAAATACGTATTATAGGTAAATTACACCTAGAAATAGAACAAATGATCGTGCTCGCCACACAAACATAATAATATGCCTAAAAATATGAAATAAAAAAATATTTTGGCATGAGATATTGCAGATGCTGTTTAGGATACATATTAAAGTAAAATGAAAAGGGCAAGAGATGTTTTACTCTGCCCAATGTTATTCAAGCGAGATCTAATGAATACAAGAATTACTTTCTCTAACATTTGACAGTAATTGCTGCAAAATTCTGAAATAGGAGCAGTTTGACATCTGCAAAAAGTGTTTGTCGTATCTTTATTAAATTTGTACTAAGTAATTTCAATTAATTAATCTTGTTGTCCATGTAATTTCATATTTCATACAATAGATATGCTTCGCATAAATCTCTCTGTTTCAAATATCACATCATTCTTCGATTTCTTCGAGATCGAAATCATTCTTTTGACTAACTTGTATGTGTAAAATAAAACATACAGAAGCTAACATTTTACAGATTTGGTCCCGTGCGGAAAAATTAAGAGATAATGTATTCTTCCATAATAATATAATAATATTCTACAACTATAACACTACGTCGTCTGGTCCCAAGCTAAGCAGAGCTTGTATTATGAGTACTAGACAACTGATAAACATACATATATATTTCTAAATACATACACATTATAGATGAGGGTGTATTGTACACCCAGACACAGAACAAATGTTCGTGCTCATCACACAAACATTTGTCCTGGGTGGGAATCGAACCCACGACCTTCAGCATAGCAGTCAAGACCACTAACCACTAAACCAACAGGCCAGTCAAATAATATAGCTGTCTTTGGCACCGCCGTACTTAAGACCAAAATTAATGATAATTCCTAACCTAACAATTTGTTTTTTCTGTTGTAAACGATAATAATCAGGAATATAATATCCTAATTAAAAGGTACACGACTCCAAAATTAAACCACAGCATTGATAGACAAATAAAATCATAACGACACGTTTATCTTTAATTAAGTAGCCGCATAATAATAACTAAGTACTTCCTAATAACTATAAATATTCACTTCGAACTTCATTTTAACGTTGTGTTCATTTACTCCATTCAAAAAACCCATAAATCATTGAACGGTCGAGGTCCGTTAGGGTGCTACCTGCTCACAACCCTTCCACCGGGGGGTGGATACTTAGGCCCCGCCTCGTTGAAACGACAGTCGTTCGCCAAAATAGACGGACATTCGTTATTTGCACGTCAAGTACACAACATGGCCCTGTGGACGCCGTACGCGCAGGAAGTAGCCCTGGACCTCACTAAACGCGCGGTGAATGTGGAGAGCGTGTCTCCGCTTGCCGCGTGTTGTGCCCCTAAATCTCCGCCAGTGTTGGGACCGTTGCCATCACACTACATAGGGTCTCAGTATCACGCCTTGTACCCGTACCAGCCAGCCTCGTACACAGTGCCATCACCGCCAAGTTTATCTCCTGACTCGCTCGGGAGCTGTTCGGATAGGAAACAAACCGCGCCCTCGCCACCGGATTTCCCAGAGCTTCACGACGCTGATTCATTGGCTGAGGACCAGGAGTACCTGGCCTTTGAACGAGATGCCCTGAGGGCAATGGCCGAAAAAAATGGTGGTTCGTTACTGGGTAACAACCCGAGGATGCGGAGGGCGGTGCAGACGAGTCAGACCGTTGACGACTTATATAGGAAGCAGCGAGAGCGGAATAACTTCGCCGCCAAGATGAGTCGAGACAGGAGAAAGCTGCGGGAAGCTCGACTCGCTCTCCAAGTGACGTTTTTGAAAAAGAAGATGTCTAGTTTAAAAGCAAAACTGTCTGCCGGCGTCTGTGGACGCTGTGGACAATTTCGCGAGTGATTAACAATATATATAGTGTGTGGAGGGACTGTATTATAAGAAGAATAAGACATTTCTATTAGTGTGTCGTTGATTAATCCAAATTACTTAGTTTTTGAATAGATTGCTCTTAACGTTTCAAATTAATGAGGCGTGTTTAAGTAAAATCTATGAACGAAAACAATGGTCTTAACTATATCCATTTAACTGAGTTCTTCATAGAAATTTCAATTAATTTTAATGCATCGGTACTTGTGCAAACTTGTGTACTTGTGAACTTTTGTGCAATTGTGTAGATTTATATTGTATAATTATTTACCCACCCCTCACCCGCACAACATGTGTACTAAACGAAGTGCATGAGGGGCTTGACATATTTTCGAGTAATTTGAATGAATTCGCAAGTTTTACTAAATTTTATTAGTTATATTTAAATATTAGTTAATGTTCTGTATTATATCTGATTTTATATTTTATTTTAGGTTAAGGTTAAGTTTTTTTTTTATTTTTATAGTTAGTAGTATATACTGTAATAGAGTTTAGTGTTGTTTTAAATTTTTTAGCCGTAAGATGTTTTTTTTTTCAATTATTTTTGTGTGAGCAGGCTGAACCCAATACAATAGTGGTTCCCAAACCACTATTGTATTGGGGTCAACCTCTAAAAATAGTGTGTGTATATTTCATAAATTAATTAATTAAGAAGAGTATTTAATTAAAATAAAACTATTTAATGGGTTGTATTAAACTTTGTGCAATTGTTTATTCATATCTATTGTAGAATTAATTTAGGATTGTTTAATTAAAATGTTTAAACGAAAACTAACACTTTTATTTCCAGTGTGTCAGTACTTTTATATTTCAACACATACTTAAATGTTACATGTAACTGGAATAATTCACACATTTATACATATTACGGCTAATAGCCGAAGTACGGCTACACCTAGTTTTAGCCGGTTAAAACTTGGTACATGGTATGGCCACGTGCGGTTAAAATAGGTGTAGCCTACTTATCAAATATACTTTAAATTTTTTCTCTCATACAAAAAATTAAAAAGCATACATCTTTTTTTCTCAGTCGTGGAGCTACCACTACCATCCATACGTTAATATTACGTAAAGAGATGTTTACCAGAGATATTGCAGTTTTTATTTTTTTAATTCCAGACTTTAAGTTTTTATGAGTATGGAGATTGATTTTTCACGCGAAACTTCACGTGTAAAATTGGTGTAGTTTTGTATTTCAAGTGTTTGTACAGCTGGACAATATAATAAGTGGAATCATTGTAAAATAGCAGTACTTATTTTACAGAAAATGTATACTTAGAGTGAAAAAATACATTTTACTAAAAACATTAAAATATGTTGCATCCATATTTAAATAGACTGGTACCAAAATGACTTAAACGTGACACTGACTAAATGCAAACACAGATCCAGTCAAAAGAAAAGAAAACCTAAGCCGAAAATGAATTATAAGTTTATATTGCAGAAACGTTTGTTTGGCTGAATGCACTGATCTCAGGAACTACTGATTCAAATTGAAAACTAAAATGTCTTATTATTTTGCATCATAAGACATTTTATTTTTTTTCTAACACAGGGGACAGAGTGTTGGTGGTCTTTCTGATTGTACAAATGACGACTGTCGCCTAATCTTTTGAACAAGTGGACCGCCTATGCTGCTTCACATTCAGAAGATACAGAACCTTATATCGACATAAATAAGGTATGAATTACATTAGTATTGTTATAGTGTGTGCTCGTTTGTCACTAACATGTCTATTTAGCTATTAGAAAATAGTAGACGCAATGCTTTAGAAGATTTTCTACTCCAATGCATATGTAAAGCCGGTGGAAGATAAAAAGTTTAATACTTTAAACCTTTTTGCATAGATCCATACCATGTCTACACTACGACGAAAAATGTGCATAAAGTCCATCCTGTGACTGGCCTGTTGGTCTAGTGGTCAGGGGCCCTGACTGCTATGCCGGAGGTCGTGGGTTCGATTCCCACCCAGGACAAATGTCTGTGTGATGAGCACGATTATTTTGTTCTGTGTCTGGGCGTAATTTATCTATATATGTATGTATTTAGAAATATATAAGTATGTTTATCAGTCGTCTAGTACTCATAACACAAGCTCTGCTTAGCTTGGGACTAGACGACGTTGTGTGATAATTGTGGAATATTATTATTCGTCAAAGAAAGAAGTAAGAAAATAGTAGAAATTACTACTATTTTTATCTACTAGACTTCCTCGCCAAATCACAGATGATTTCAATACGTTCATATTTTCTTTGTACATTTAACGTTATTTGAGTGCCATAACTCTGAAGTCGGATTCTCAAGACTTCTCTTTTGTTTTGTTTTTTTTTTTTTACCTAGCAGTGTCCAGCCTTAATAAAATTTAAAGCCGTTTTCATTTTTGTCTGAGACACGCTTACTTATTTAAATAATATTAGTGCAAGTCAACATTCTCGGAAGTACCCTCGAAATGCTACATGCAAATTGTATAATCTGCATTGTGCGACGTCTGCAAGGGCCCAACCCTTTTATGCCACACGGAAGACAATGCTATCTTTTGCGAGTTTGCAAAATAGAACGTTCTCTGAGACAATACATGATACCGTTATTTACGCTGTATTAATGGCGTCAGGAAGTTGCTGCCTGGCGGAGTAATTTCTATGCCAGGTCTTTTCTTTTGCAAAATTGTTTTGTTTTTCTGGGATTTTGATGAAATAAGTAGTTGAAATTATGGCCCACTATGATGCTATGCAAACAAAAACTTTACGAGCTTATCTTCCCGTTAGCCCCTTAATATTATATGAGTCGTATTTAAACGAGTGACTGTAAATTAAAGTTTTAGGTGACCAAAATAATTAATTTAAGTATAGCATTACTAAGTGAGCCACTGACTGCGAGTGACGAGAAATTAATAGAACACCAACTTATAAACATTAATTTGAGTTACTTAAAACATAAAATGAAAACCAACATAATATTTAAGCGACCTAGGAAACTCCGAGCATAGCCCTTCCCATTGCTCTTTGAGTGACTTTAAGCCTTACGATGAGGCTCATTCTAAGCAACCACGTTTCGGAGCCATATGTTATCACTGGCAACACGCACTGGTCATAGACTTTTGTCTTAAGACACTGTGGTATGTTGGACGAGAAGACACAGCGCAGCTTCCCGAACGCTGCCCAGCCGAGTCGGATTCGACGATTGACCTCTTTTTCGAAGTTAGACCTACCCAACTGGACCATCTGTCTCAAGTAAACGTCAGTCTGGCGAAACTACCATACAAAAAAACGATGTATGAAACGGGCGTTCTTTTTAATGGCAGCTATTATCCGTCAAATTTAAAAAGAGTATTGAGACCTTTGGGTCTATATCGATCTATGACTCTTCAACACTTAGTTGGATTACACGACCGCCATTTTGACCACAGAATATTAAGGATTTTGACTGTCATTAACTCAGACGAACTTTTGACAGTTGGTTTGTTATGGTTTTCATAAGATAGATCTCCATCTATTTATTGTTTTAAAGTATATTAATAATCATTTTGTTGGAAGAAATTTGTCCTCCATGTGTTTTTGAGTATTTCTATAAATCAATATGAGATAAACAATGTGTGAAATTAGTGGTATAAGAACATTGTGATAGAAGACAGGGTTGATGATAACAAACGTGTTTTATGGCAAAATATCCATCAGATGAAGACCGGTAAGCATAATTAGTAATTTATTTCTATAAAGAACTCAATTCAAGTACAAATTTTGAAAGTTTAGTGCATTTTAATAGAAAAAGAGACATATAAAACGTAACATAGTGTTGGGCAGTTAACCAGTATTTACCGACATCGATGTTTCGAAATGACCGGAGAAGCCAATAATCAGCAAAGGACATTTATAAGCTGAGAATGATATAAGGAAATAAAATCAAAGTTTTCTCAATTAGTATGTTTTGTCATAATAATTTTCCTTGCATGTAATGTTACAGTAAGTCGACAGAATGAATGAATATTAATTGGAAAAAAATGTCGCCTGTGTGTAAAAATAATTCAGCACTCACTTTTTAGGTGTAAACAATGGGTCAAAGTGACATGGAATTTCAAGAAAAAAAAAAACCAACTGATAAAAACAAGCTGGTCGGAGTCTGAAAATCTCACATACACCTTTACGTGATGAGATTTTAGTTGATTTTCCAATACATTATATTCAACCATTACCAGACAGAAGAACTGATAATGTGCAGCTCTATATAGTGGTAAGACATGTACAGCACATTCTGATTTCGCAATATATTGCAGACCTCTGCTGTAATTATATAATTTATGTTTACAGGATTATCTTCAATTATAAAAAAGGAACATAATTACCACCAGAATTTATGTGAACCAAGTAAGTGTTGTTGTGTATTAACCTTTTGAGTAGCGTAATTAGAGACACAATAGAAAGAAAATGAGTATATATAGTCCTAGTGAGTATATGTATTTTATTTAAGATTGTAACTACTTAATAACTTGATTTTTAACACGGGTTTTCTTTATATTTCAGCACCATTAATGACACCAAGAAAACGTCAAGAGACAAGCTGTCCCGATGATAAGTCGGAAGCGAAAGTTAATAAAGAAACAAATCAAGTCGAACTATTATAAAAAACCATCAACAGAAAGTTCGTAAAATAGATGAAATAACCTGTCTTGAAAAGTGCAATCATTAGTGCAAGTTGCATTAAAATCGGTTCAGTAGTTTTGAGATGAGTTATATATGTTAGTCACTAGGAAACTTGTTGTTGACACAAGTTAATGTTTATTGCCATTTTTGTCTAACCGTTTGTTTTCCTAAACTTACCAAATAAATAAATAGCATGATTTGTTGAATAAATATGTATTAAAACAATCTGAGTTTTGAAATTTAATTTTTTTTATTGCCTGAAAATATAAAGAAATTCCCGTTCACAAAAATTGCCGATATCGATAAATTTTTGCACAACCCAATACATCACTAGTAATGTCATTATGTTGGCAGTATGTACTCCGCCATAGTTCTGTAATTCTGTTAGGTTGGTATTGATCGAGACGGTCTGTTTCATACATCGGTTTTTTCTATGAGAGTCCCGCCTCTTAACTTTACATACTCTTTGGTAAACGTAGTCGTCCACAACTTCGAGTCTAGAGTCTCCGATCTTGATAGGAGTGGGTGCTACATGGATGTTTACCAGGACTTTAGACATTTAAATTCTATTATTTGGGAAGCTCTACTGAGGTCATCGAGAATTGTACTGAGTTCCTCCTTAGTCTCAGCCATGACCACTATGCCGTCGGCAAACCTAAGGTGAGTGATATTCTCGCCATTGACAGTATTGCCTAGCCCTCTCCATTCCAGAACCTTGAAGACATCCTCCATTGCGAACATTAAATTGAGAACTACACTAGACCGAGACACACGTAGACCACGCCTGGTGTGTACGTAGCGGCGCGTTGTGTGGCGTCGCGTGGCGTGGAACGAATGTTTTTGAGATTCTAACGATACTTAAACTGTCGAAACCGTTTGAAAGATACAATATAATTAAGAAATTTAAAAACATGCCTACATACATACGAGTACCTACGAGTACCTACATACATAAATACAAGACAGATATGTGCGAAAAACGTTTGTAGCCCTATTTTGGTAGTCGGGTAAAAATTATGTATATAATTATACTATATTGTTAAATGTGTATATATACCAAATATAATAAAACAGTAAAATTATTTTGCGGTGGTATTAATTGGCGCAAAAACTACTGAACCGATCCTGTTCAAATTTTGCATACATAATCCTTATAGGTCAGGGCAACTTATAGGCTATAAATTATCACGCTATTTCCTATGGGGGGTGAGCAATAATCGAAAATGTAGGTATTGAACGACAATTGCCGCGAGTTCGATCCCCAGTTACAGTTAAAAATTTTGTCATTATTTTATCCTTTTTTTTTGTAATAAAACTAACTTTTACCATTTTAACGAAACAAAATTGACATTTCTATTCGATATCTTCTTAATATTTTGTAAAAACTAATCAAAGCACATAATAAAATCAAAGCGGCGAGTAAAATCACGTACAATAATATTACATTATTCCATTTAGCTGCAAATATTACTTCTGAAACGAAAATCATCACGCTATCATCGATAAGGAGCCAACCAGTCAATTATGACGTTTATATAAGAACGTCTATTTTAAATTTTAATCATCGAAGACCGTAGCGCAGTGGTTTCGTATCTAGACTTGCGTATAATTTATAGGTTGTTCGAATCCCATGTGGCTCTCTTGCGAAATTTTTGGTTTTATTTTTTCACGGTAAATAAGATTTTTTTATATATTTTTGCATGCTTACATTTTTTTTATATATCTACACATAATATATCTGTAGAAGTTTTTAGTTGTGTGCGTATCACGCAAAATGTTAGAAGTCGATGTAGATGGCTTTTATACATTAAAATTCTGTGTAACTTGATATATTACTTAGGCTTTGTTTCATCGCAATGAAACAAAGCATATGAAATATTAACGGCATGAATTTAAAGTTTTCAAGAAGTTAAATATGACACCACACGCAACTCGCAACGCCATCTAAAGACTCAAAGTAGAAAAAATGATGACAATGAAAGTTGACCTTCATATTAAATTTGATAGATGGCATTGTGTATTTTAAAACTACTGGTGTTAGACGGAAGCATTTTTAACAACTTTTACTGTAACCAAAGGCGATAAAAGTAAATACCTATGTGTATTTAATTATTGACTTTAAAATAACACGGCCAAATTTTCGGAAGGGGTTACATGGTATCTTGCATTGCAAGGCCCCCAGGTGGACCGATAACTTGGTGAGGGTCGCGTAATCCGATGCATGAACCGGTCATTATGGCGACACTTGGGGAGACCTATGCCCAACAGTGGACGTCTTTCGGCTGAAATGATAATGATGATGATGGCACCTTTTTTTTTTCATGTTGGCAATCATCTAATGACTTTTCCCGCTCTGGTAGGAGCGGGATGGCGTGTCAATCTTTACTGACTAAAACCACACCTGTGTCCTTCAGTTGCTCTTTGCAACATCTCTTTTAGGAGTGCGTGGATCACTACGCGCTGTTGACGACTGAGCTCAGTCCGGTCAACTAGATACCGGACGGCCGGACGGCTAGCTACCCATCGCTCGACGTCCGCAAGCCCGCATCTACCGTGGCTGGTAGTCGGGGTCGGAATCTCGGATTGGCGTGAGGACGTTCGTTCCCTTACGCGTGCGGTCTCCTCCTTCGCTAGCATTACGGCTTTGCAGAAGGAGGCGACCGCCTGCCATTACTCCTCGCTCTGGATCTCATCCAAACCAGAGCCCGGCGCGAGAGGTCACTGACGCCGATTGCCTCCACGAGGACAAAGTAGTACTCCGCCCTTGCGGGGCACACCTCCACTGAATGCGCCACTGTGTCCTCCGGGATGATGGCACCTTGCGGCCTAATAATGGCGTGTTTTATTATTTGCAGTCACTGCTTCATATAAAACGGGATCAAATGTGTTTTTCTGATCATAGTTCGACAACGTATGATGTATCTCAGATTCCTTGCAGCCTTGCGTCGACATCTGGACGTTACCTTCTTGCAGTGAATGGTGACCAACACTGGAACAAACCCCTGAGGGAGGCCAATCTCAGGGATAATACTAATCGGCTGCTACATTTGTTTACCGTAATTTCATTGTTTTATGGATGCACAAGCTCAGGATTGTTGTGAATGTTTCAAACGGTTGCTTTTCCGGATTTGGTTGGAAGTACCCTGATATTACAATTTTGCGAATCGCCCGGAAGACCTGGTGTAGTATGCGGTGGAGGTCTATTCAGCTTGGGTGAACCGCCGTGTCCTTATAGAGGCAATCGGCGTCAGTAATTTCTCGGTTTGGCCATCAATATGCGAGTTCGATTGGACGGAGATACACACGCACAAGATGTCGCCGAAATTCATTCAAAAGTTGGAGACTCTTTATAGGGTAGTTCCCACTATCAAGAAAACATTTGTGTGATATACGGGGACGTCAGTTAAATACACGCCAAAAAAATCATAGGCAATGAACAAGTAACTCCCAAAATAATCAAACTGCAACAATCAATGCAAGCATTCTCTCCCAAATTTTTCATAAGTACTTTTGTGGAGAAAGATAGTTGATAGATGATGGTAGTTTTTGAATTCACTTAAGACTTTGCACTATCAGTGCACATTACCCAGCTGAAGGTTGGTGTCCCGATTATGCTCCTTCGTTTACTAGAGGTAAACGAGGTGCAAAGCTGTCTAACGACGACGTGACGGCCGGACGGCACCACCGCAGTCCTGTGTTTGCGATGGCTGGGAACCCACCTTCTTTGATCGTAGTGCTTCACTTAAGGAAGACTGGTTATCATTTTCTCCACCAATTGCCCCCACGAGGACATGGCTGCGACGGCGTTCCGACCAAGCGGGACTGACTTCCACCGTATACTCCATCGTATTCTCCGGGCGATCCGCACAATGGTGAGACCTGAGTGTTTCTTCCCGCAGAATTCAATACAGATACCTTGCGGAACACCCACATCAGGTGAGTCCTGCATGAAAAAAGGATGCCGTGACGCCTCTGTAGTCACTCCTCAAAGACAGGCATTACCGCTGCGATTGTGGCGTGCTCACTGTGGCGAGGGTTTAAAATCATACAATGTTGTTTTACCAGAACATAAACCAGAAACATACATAAACTAATGCAAAAGGCATTAGTTTATGTATGTTTGTTCCTTGGGGTAGGCAGAAATGCCAACTGCTATGACCCATGCATACTCTTTCTATTTATTGACGTTCATACATCTGGATCTGGACGAGTACATAACATGTTTCCTGAAGGTAATTTGGTTTTTTACCTTTAACCGTTTTATGTTAAAGTACAATAAATAATTGCGATGCTTTCGGAATGAATTGCAAGCACAGAGTGATTGTACAGTTTTACGAAGTTAACGCGGACGAAGTCGCGGGCAACAGCTAGTATACCATATTTATGTCTACAAACTAATGTCAAAATTAGACAATTTTCAGTTTCAAGTAGAGTTTGACAAATACTCAACTTCAAATTCTTAATTCAGAAATGAAAGGTAAATGTCGAGCTAATTTAATTTATCTTTAATAACAATTATACATTTTAACATTTTGCTTACAATAAATGAAACAGTCGCGTGCGTAAAGTTATCACGAATCCTTTTAGCGCACAAACACTCGCTTTGCTGGTGGCCAACATGGCCGCCACGCGCCCAATGTTTTTACAGCCAGATTCACGTGAGAAATGTATAGGAATAATAATGTCCTATAGAATAATTAACTCAGATCTCTCTACTTTTATAAATAATAATAATATTCGACATCTTTCACACAGTCATCTGGTCCCAAACTAGATACTGAAGAGCTACTAGAACTATAGTAGAGCTTGTACTATGAGTACCTACTAGACAGCGGATAATCTTACTCATTTCTAAATACATATTATAGATAAATTACACTTAGACATAGAACAAATGATCGTGCTCACCACACAAACAGAATAAAATGCCTAAAAATATGGAATAAAAAGATATTTTGGCATGAGAAACTGCAGATGCTGTTTAGGATACATATTTAAGTAAAATGAAAAGAGCAAGAGATGTTTTACTTTGCCCAATGTTATTCAAGCGAGATCTAATGAACAAGTATTACTTCCTCTAACATTTAACAGTAATTGCTGCACATTATCTGGGAACCATAAATAATAACTTCAAATATATAATCGTTTGTCCAGCGCACGCTTTCATACGGATCATCAGTGCGTTAATAATGTCGCAACTGTCGCAGTTCGGACATGAGCGTCGACTTTTTGTCGCGCAGTCGCATTGTGTGACTCATCAATACTACTTCCGCTATTGAACTACTATTGTAAGTGACGTCACGGTGATCTTAATTTGAGCCCAAAGATAACAAAACCCTTTTTACTTAAGCATAGTCAGCATCATAATTTTCCCTCTGCTGGGGTCTCTTTTGACTTGTATTAGTTAGTGAAAAATAGTGGCATTATTATTGCTCTTGTTCTTGATAATAAAGTTAACTAAGATTTTTTTTTCTCGATGGGAAAATCATCTTATGACATCACTCGCTCTTAGGCGGAGCGGGAGATAGTGTCAGACTTTTACTAACTAAAAACCACACCTGTTCATTCGTTGCCTTTCGTACCAGGGTCGAGTCTTCCTTTCAGAATCAGACCCTTGGCCCCAGTAGGCTTCGACACTACTGGGCCCCTACAGTTGCTAACATCTACTTGCGGCGCACGTGGAACAGTACGCGCCGTCGACGTCTTGGACTCGGTCCGGACCGTTACCGGACGATCGGACGGCGGGCTACCCATTGCTCGCCGTCTGCAAGCCCGCGCCTGTGGTGGCCAGTAATCGGGATCGGAATCCCGGCGGCGTTTCGCCCCGGCGTTGCATCTCCACGCGCAGATCGTGCATGCGTGCAAGGACTGTTGCCTCCAGATCCCATGGTGGCTGGCCAGCAAGAAGGCTCGCCGCTTCGCGGGAAACCGTGCGGTATCCCCGCACCATCGGTATGGCCATGACCGTTTTGCACGCGTTCGGCTGGGCCGCCAGTCGCTTTCGCAGTGACAGTGCCCACACCAGCGCCCCATAAAGGGCCATGGACCGGACGATGCCTGCGTAGAGCCTCTGAAAGTTAACTAAGGTAACAGCGGTGTAATCCTAAGATTGCTAGCGAGTGCTGCTAACAAGTGTAAGGCTTGCGCACGTTCATCATCAGTGCTGCTAACAAGAGTAAGGCTTGAGAAGGCTTGAGCACGTCCATCATCAATGCTGCTACTATACTTTTTATCCCTAAATTATGTTCCCTTAGGAGTTTTTTTACAAACTAGTTCTTAAACATGGAACATGCTAGGAACTGTATACACACGCAAAAGACTCACAAAAAAGTTATCTCCTTTTGTGTGTCATTTGCGTGTACAAATGTCAATAAGGACCAATTGACATTTGTGTGCACCGATTATAGCGACACATTTTACCAAAATCCGAACCCGTTCGATAGCATCACAAACAAGTATATAGGAAGAAATTGCACATAACTGTCAAATATAGCGGGCAATCGACATCTGCATCTCAAATTCTCAATGCAGCTGCAATTGCCTTCGCACAAATTTAAACCTTATAAACATTTACATAAGCGCTATAGTTGCTTGATACGTAGGCAATTTTGCAAGGGTTCGACGCGCGCCTGTCATTTGGAACCCTTCCGCGTGGACACGGATTAAGTCCCCAGGGATCAGTACGGTCTACAAAAAAAATATTGTGTTACACATTTTGAGGAAAGATAACTGTACTTTTGTTTTTGAGTGTTTGAGTTAGTGATTACGTGTTCGAGTTGTTGGTGGAGCGAGGAACGCAACAATGTTAGGATGGTGTTGAATTTCTATTTACATACTGATCTCTGTAACAATATAGAAAACACCGTACTTACTTCCCGAATGAACTTCACAGACTGCTCGCCACGTTAAATGCCTATCTCGTCTTTCATTAATGGAATTGTAAGAGACGAGTCTCAGCATTCTTCCGCGTGAATTAGAAAATTGATCCAAGGAAACATACTCCCGGAATAAAAAGTATCATACGTTCCATCGTCAACCGCATCGTCGCTTTCCATCAGATGAGATAGCGGTCAAGCGCGAACCTATAAAGTATTTAAAAAAAAAATACGTGCGTTTCCAGGTTATGGTTCACGCGAGTGCCAAATTTCATTCAAATCCATTCAGCCGTTCGAGCGTGAAGAAGTAACAAACATACACAGACTCACAAAATTTCGCCTTCATAATACTAGTGTGACTAGCGATCCGACCTGGGGCGAGTCACGAGGCTAGCCTCGCGACTCTAGTAAATAAATGCATGTGTTATACATCTAAATCTTCTTCATAAATCACCCTGCCTATTAGTGTAAACCTCATGAAAATCCATTCAGTAGTGTTTGAATTTATCGCGAACGGACAGACAGACTCGGTGGGGGACTTTGTTATATAATTTCCAATTCAATCAACATATGATTAGTGGTGTTTGACTAGTTTGCCTTTCGAACTAGCCAACTTTTTGAAAGAAAAAAAGAAAGAAAAATAATTTATTTTGTACAGCACAAGGCACAAAAACAATAATATAACACTATACACTAAAAAGTAAAATAAAATAAAAATATATAAAAAACAAACAGCAAAAAAAATATAGTTGCATGCCTCACGGCTGCACCAAAATAGGTCCAGTTCAGCATAAATGCCAGACATCTAGTGCCTGACGCTGGTTTTTCAAGAACTATCAAGCAAGGAAGGAATGCCTTGGCAACATTATTCCGAAAACGTCTTCTGCTAAGTATAAGCTTCCACCAGGCATTCAACAGGCAGGATCAAGGCTAGTGTGCCTGTGCGTTAAATGCTATGACTTTCACTGGTCTTCGGACCGCAGACCAGACGTCCCTCTTAAAAATTTGACTCGTTAGTCACACATTTCATCATCATCGTATCAAATTAAAACACCCAATGCTGCGTAGATATACCTACTTGTTTTCTATTCCTGTCATTATGTAACTTCCCGTTAAAACCTAAATTCGATCTTTCTTTTTCTGCCAACCACACACGTATCAACAGTGCGAAGGGTTGCGTTGAGTCAGCAGATCCCGCGCTGACCGCAACTGCGATCGGTTCCCGTAATCCCGACCATCGTTCGGCCGGACTATGCAGCCATGCCCATTCACGCTTTGTTCACTGTCCCGAACTTGCGTGACTTGATGTTACAATTTACTAAACAAGCTGGCATATAAGCAAGACATATTTTTTACGAAGTTACATCTGCTGAAAAAAATCTGACCTCAAAGTGCAATAGTGGAGAAGTCCGTCTAGTACTTGGAGGGAAAGATCGGCATATGGCCGAGCTTCGCAGATTCCAGATATCATAAACCTTTTATTTTATAAAGAAACTGATTTGTGTGTTTGAGTTTTCAGCGAAGTGAGTAACCATGCGGTCTACTCTTACAATCGATAATCGATATTATACGTGTCATCTGTCGTGTCGTATCCTACTCTCAGTTACATAGTTTTATTAGTAGTAAAGACGATTGAGCGAACGATAGGTACTAAAAACTCTAAGGAAAAATTAAGAGAAGCCGTACGAGAGGTGAATGTGACAGAATGAGTGGTTACAGTGCTTCAAAAACTTTCCATATACGTGGCTCGTATCACTACTATGGATCATGTAAATAAAAGAAGGATAAAATCTACGACTATAAAACTTGGGTGGAATACAACTTTGCCATCTGAAATTGAATCTAACTTGGCAACAAATCTCTTTGTAATAGAAAAATATAATTTCGGGCTTAGCAGAAAAGATGTGCTGCAGATTGTTGGTAAATATTTATTTATTTATTTAATTTTTATGCACACAAAAGTACAGAGTACTTAATTCATTAAGGCATTTTCTACCAATCAACCTTTGGGTGATGAAGAGTCAAATGTGGTAGGTTCAATATTAAACATTAAATATTATTTACAACACATTATTTTTATACAAATATATACTATAAATACAATATACATAATATGTCTATATGTACTCAAACTAGAAAGAATGAAAAAAAAGAGTATACACGAATTTAGTGAAATAATTGGTGCAGACAACAAGAAATAAAAATAAGAAAACAAATTAGCGCTGTGACGATACTACTGCCAATTATGTCAACTAAAATGATCTGATTACACCGTTTAAAAACGGTGTTCCTGGTAAAGGCTGGATTTAAGGTATTTCGTTTCAATAAAAGCTGGTTTATGTAACAATAAAAAAGTTTTTTTAAAACTTATAAAACTATTTTTAACCGCCAGTCAGAACTGGCGATCTATACCGGAATTACCTGACAAACACTTCTTTTTGCAATTTATGCCGATCGGAACCTTTAATATAGAAAACGACAGCACCTATTGAAATGCTGTTGAAACACATACGCATACACATTGTCTCTATTTGAGTAAACTGGCTATTTATAGTTTTTTTTTTTTTTTTCATTAGACGGTCTTATACGATGTGGTAGAAAAATCCGTCCACTCTGACATTTTTCAAAATTTGTGTTTATTTAATAAATAGACAATGTTAAACCAATTTTGATTTTTTTTTTTAATATTCCATTAAATATTTAATCACCTAATCTAATAAAACTTGCCTAAAATATTATAGAAATAGCCTTGAGAAATATATATATTTTTTTAAATTCCGTTATATTTTTTCCGGATTTTTTAATAAAGTAAGCCGGTCTTTGCCAAGTTGACCACTCTTAAGATATTTTTCTCTTTATAAAATATTAAGAACACAATATACACTCAACGCACTTGATATGATTATTTTATTTAAAAGTGGCCTAAAAGGCACAGTTTAAACATATATAACTTTACTAAAATCAGCAATTCAGTACCTATTGCAAATAGAGGCATTTGAAAGCCGTTTCTTTCAAAACAATCCCCAGAGAACGGTAAAATTTAATCCAGGAGACTGAAATACACTGCACAATAAATCTAACTGTACATCAGTTTGCAATCCTTTGCCACAACTGTCTTACAACAATAACCACAATGCTCCACGTAGGCGTAACGTGGGACCTCCCTGTGGCAGACTTTCTCATACAAGTGTCCATAATCGAAGCCTTACCCTCGATCGCCTCACTTTGGACCCGCTCCAGCTAACATTACCATTTTATTTACGTTTACGGAAGTTATCGACAATGTCTAATGATTGTGGGACAGCTTTATTTGTGATGTTTTCGGATGGTATCATCCATTTTTCATTGGTCAAGCTTTATTTTTAGAATCGTTTTCAAATAATGTATTGCAATCTATGACATAAAGTTTTATAGATGCTCCAGTGGGGTGGTCTAGCTAAATAAATCTAAAGCAATCATACACACATAACATGTAATTTACCAGCTTTTGCTAGCGGCTTTGTCCGCGTAAATGTAGGTTTCTACATACTAACCTTGAACCGTTTCATAGCTTTAAATTTACCCCAGCTGTGGAAAATCCCCTCTTAATTTTCGCCTACGCCGTAAAAGGAAAACTTGTGCAAAATTTCATCCTCCAGTCCTAGTAGACTCAACTGTGCGTTGATACATCAGTCAGTCAGTATCTCCTTTTACATTTTTCATAAACCCATTTTATGTGATCCTTGTTCTTTATGAGTAAATAAATTCTTTAAACCTTCAGGAATATCTTATAGAAGTATCCCTAAGCTTTTTATAATTTCTGTCAAATTCAATATTTTTGACAAACACTACAGAACTGTAGCAAATCATAACAGATCCTTCTGGGAAAAATATGAATTTTGTATGAAAGGCAAACAGAGTCTGTAATGGTGGCGAGGGATTAGCGAATGATACATTGCAGTTATTTGTTACAACTGAGCTTCTTTGTCGAGAGGATGAATGACAATTGCGAAAGGCTTGGGATCGGGACGCCCACAATGGATCCTGCCTGGGATGTATTATCATTTATCTGTTTTGTGATAGAGTTGTCTTAGATTTTCTAAATCTTCGAGATAAGCTGGAGATTGTTTTGGCCAAATCCGAACCTGCCAGAATAGCATAAGCTTTATGGCATTTGATACTTTTATTTATTTATTTATTTTAAACTTCATGCAACATAAAGTACAAAGGCGGACTTAATGCCTTAGGCATTCTCTACCAGTCAACCTAGGGTGGTGAAGAGACAATATGGTATGGTACTTTTCTTGAAGTTGACAGAAAATAAGAATTCTTTTTTATTTAACATTTAAACAACCCAATTGTATAAAATTCGTTTATCATGTTACACTTAAAAATACAAGTGTTAATATCTATCTCAAATATTAACAGCCCTCGAATATTTAAATACAAGACTGATTTGATATGTTTATATCGAAAACCCTTATTTTTTGCAATAATGTCAAAATCAAGCAACGCAAAAATAGGTCCATAAGAAATCCTTCAAGTTTTGGTCTTTCCCTGAAACAAAATGTTATTTTGTGCACTCTTTTGGAATCTTAGACACAATTGCACATCAATGCCATCAACAATCAAAGAATGTCTGTCTCCCGTCCAGAATGTTGCACATTTTGCTGATTGTTATCATCACCACCAGTTATTCTTACACAAATATGATTTACTGCGTTTTCCCAGAACGACAAAGTTGGTTGGTAACTCTTGCCTATTGTTTGCTTTTCCCGGTTTTTTCTCAGTTTGTAACCAGAGTCATGCTGTTAGAAAGGAATCGCTTTAAGTCCGTGTGTCCGTCATCTGCGGACAATGCCCACTATTAGCGGATTATAATCTGCAAAAAGAGCAGGTACTGTCATGTGCACGACGAGGTGTGGCCCAAGTTATACGTTACTTGTGTTCGATGCGAGATTGATTGCATAAATCACTGATATATTGTTTATATTTAAAGCTGACCCAGTGACCTCATGCATGAGGTTGCAGGTTTAAACCGGGCACCTACCAATAAAACGGAACCCTTATAGGATCACTTTGTTGTCCGTACTTCTGGCTGTCTGTGAATAATACCCTTCATTTCGGAAACGCGTGAAAGTATTGAGTTGAAATTAAAACCGAATCTGCGGTCCCTTGAAGCTATGAAAAACAAAATTCTGATTTAATGAAAAAAAACAGATACGGCTGTTTCTGTCGCAAAAAAACGTGTATTTCGACACTCTCAAAGGAATCAAACTTCACAGGGTACTTCCCGTTGACCTAGAATACTGAAATTTGGTCTGATGCAAGGTTTCATAGCACAAATACAGGAAAAAATCTAAAAACTGTAAAATTTTTGTTATGTCACAAAAAAACTTTTTTTGCGATTCGGAAAATTTTCGTAACTCATTTCAAGAATCAAACTGTTTTCGTGGGTAAGTTTGTACGGAACCCTCAGTACGCGAGTCCGACTCGCACTTGCCCTGTTTTTTTAAGTTTATCTGGAACGTTACTGACACCCCGAGGTAAGCGCGCTCCATCATCTACCGCACCGACTTGGAAAGCACGTAAAGCCGTTAGTCCCGCTTGTCTTTCCGAGCACTAACAATCTTGATTACTGCAATATTTTTGGTTAATGTAACAAACAAGCCATAAAAGTATTACAATGAATCTGCCACCTGGTTCCTGAGCGGCACTTATTGATGTTTTGAAACAATATACCGGATCTTCAATATAATACAAAAAGGAACATATGACGCTTAGAAATGTTCTAGACTATGCAGGTGTTCAAATTAGCTCTTTATCATGTGTTCTTTTGAAATGTTTTGTTGATAAAAAAGATTTTTACAAGCAAGTAGGTATCGGTACAATAATGGTTTGGAACAAATCGTCGAGTGCGATAAGGCCGCCAGTTGTATGTTGTTTTATTATAACGTCTCCCTATCCCCTAGTCCCTATTGTAAATTGTAATATTGGTGTACAATAAAGTATAAATAAATAAATAAGTAATAAATAATCTCTGCATCATATTCTGTGGCAGAATTTTTTATACTAGTTTTTCAGCTGCGGGCAAAAGGTAGTCATTACTATAATTATATTAAGAAATCAAAGTATAATTAAAGTCATCATAAAAATTATGCAGAATCCGCTGTCTCCCATCGCTTACGTCGTAATATATGCTTGCAGATGCAAGGTTGTCAATGCTCGTCATCGTCCCACGGGATCTGTCGATTATCCTAAACAATAACATCTACCGTGGACGCTGACCGAAACGTGACCAGTCTTCAGGGAGTCGCTGCTGTTGCGTTTGTTATTCTAACTCAAGCACAAATACTACCAATTTCTGCTCCTGTAGCTTCCCAGAAAGCACACAATTAATACAGAAATGTGTTGAATGTATGTGATTATGTTATTCCTGTTTGTGGATTAAATTAAAATTTCTCACTTCGCCTTTGTGCGTGTAAAAGGAGCGAAAGGATTTGGCTTGGACTGTCCTTTCTGAGCGCTTAAATAAACTGCAATTTCATTTAACATTCCTATTCCAAACTCCTATAATACTCGCACACTGATTGCATTCACAAATGCAAATACAATAATTATTTCAATACTGTCTTTGTAAGTCGTGTTCCATTTTATGTTCGAACTCGCTTTTCGGCATTAGCGAATTTATGTTTTCAATTTAAAGTCCTTGGGCATCACCAGGATTCGGTGTCTATCTTGTCATCGTTTAGACGAAATGATGATGGCGACTTGGTAATAAGGTTGAGCGCGCACTACTTTTTTCCTTGCGATTTTCAAGGTGATATAAAATCGCAAACGACAATACGTCCTATGCGCACTACGATTTATTGCCACCTGCAAAATACTGGATGTCAAAGACGTGTTTCAGTTTTATCGAAACATGGATTTACTAAAGAAACTAGAATAAAACTATTTCGGAAAGATTGCTAGAAATTAACTTGCATTCGGCCATCACCATAATTCGTTTTTGCTGTTTCGGCCCTAAATTAACATATTTTCTCCGCGCTTCTCATTTATGGAAACACACCCATCTTTTGGAAAAAATGGACCAAATTATTAGGCATACGTTTACGTCAATTTTAAATGTGGCCATGGATGACCGAGCTTGGGCTCAAGCTACCCTTTCCATCCGTATGGGAAATCTGCGGCGTCTGCAAAATTACTAGTATTAGTTTACCAGCTTTTATATCCTCGTTCACGGCACTGAGAAATTAATCAGGAATATCCTTTCTCCCTTACTTATTGATTTCAATGTGCCGTGCTTCATCGAGGCTATAGATGCCTGGAGACTCGCTTGCCCGAATGCAAATCCACCCGACAACCCAACTTCCCAGAGACGGTGGGATGAGCCGCTCTGCAAAGTATTCCAGGAGAACCTAGTGCTAACATCAGCTACTACTGCGGAGCGTGCGCGCCTGTTGGCTGTGGGGAATTGGAAGTCAGATCTTTGGCTTCACGCACTGCCGTCGTCGAATATTGGCACCTTGTTCGACGATACTACTTTCCGCCTAGCTGTTGCCCTACGCCTTGGCGCTCCTTGCTGTTCTCCTCATCGCTGCCACTGTGGCGAAGTTGTCAACAGCCTCGGTCACCACGGCCTGTCATGGCTGTCATGCAGTCGAAGCGCGGGACGCATAGCGCGGCACGCGAACCTTAACGACATTATCCGACGAGCCCTTGTCACCGTCGGCGTTCCGGCTGTTTTGGAACCTTATGGCCTGGCACGCGACGATGGTAAGAGACCGGACGGTATGTCTTTATTTCCGTGGAAGATAGGTAGACCTTTAGTGTGGGACGCTACCTGTGTCGACACTTTTGCGCCATCCCATCTTCCGAGCTCATCGTGCTGTGCTGGTGCTGCCGCTGCGGCTGCGGAGAACCTCAAGCGTCGAAAATATAACAACCTCGTCGGTAGTTATATTTTTGAGCCGTTTGGGGTTGAAACTCTTGGGCCGTGGGGTCCGAGTGCTCATACCCTTTTTAAAGAACTATCCAAATGCTTAGTTGACACTTCGCGTGACCCAAGGGCTGGCTTTTACCTTGGTCAGAGATTAAGCATTGCCATACAACGTGGCAATGCCGCCAGCCTTTTGGGCTCACTTCCAGTCGACAGCGATGCGGAGGAGTTTTATGACGCCATATTTTAGTTAGGAGTAGCCGTTAATCGATATATATAGTTTTAATTAGTTAAGTGTTTTTGTATATAATTTTGTATATATATAAATATAATATGTAATTACTAACAAATAAATATTAATAAAGCTTGAATTTAAGAAACTAGCCATTATATAGGTACTTCTTCATTTTGCACGCATTTATTAAAATCGCAAGCTGACTGACTGTGGCGCTTGCGATTTTATTCGCTATGCGTCGATCTCGATACCGCTTCATAGGGTACAATTATACTTTTATATACTTTTTTTTCTGTTGTTCACAAACTTACGAAATTTTTTCGCAACGATTTTTTACCGTGGTGCGCGCAAGGCCTAACTCGCAGAGAATCCTAAAAATGTTACTGTTGTTGTTGTGTTTTAAAGGTTGATACCATTACATTTGTAACTTCTGTTTTTTTTTCCTCTTTTTCAATATGCTCCCTCAATATTCTGAACACTACACCACAACTTTATTGTTACTATTCAGTTTACCGTTCAGTCCACATGCCTCCACACAACTCTTCCTATACAAAAGCACACAAACTGGCCAACTACATTGACATGTCAATCAAACCTCCATGCAAGTACCACGCAAATCGAAGGCTTATGCGAATCGAATCGCGAGCCTCCACAATGCCCACAATTGACACAATGTATAACAGGAACGCCTCGAAACCTCCATCAATACCAAATAACTGTTTTATTTTAGCCCTTTCTGGTCCTTGGAAACGCACCACCATCCTTTGCATTATCTATCACCCTTATTCTAACGACATAAGATTCAATATCGTATAGCATTGTGCAAGTAGTGTGTTTTCGGCCCAAATCTTCATTGAAAAGTTAATCCCCTCTGACAATATGCCCTTAGCACCTGCTTTTTATTGTGAAACTTGGGCATTTTGAGTTTGTAACGGTATGCAAAGATGGTGTCGATAATTTTGACAATGCTGCACTGTTGTGTTGTGCTTGAGATTAGTTTTAGAAATGGCACATGTCTTCAGACGGAAAATTACTAGTATTTTATGTGTAAATTATATTATAGTATATATTTACTCAAAATTATGTTTACGAGTTTATGAATTAAAGCTTATGAATACAAAGAAAACACTTCTTGTATTCCTTCTAAAATACACACAAATGTAAGAAGCTAGGTGCACGTGCACCCCTAGACTTCTACTTTTTAAATTAAATTTAGAAAGACATGCAAAACAAAACTCGGCACTCATAACACCATTACCATCACCCGCGGCATCGCAAGAGTCCGCCGTATGCGAGAAGCAAGAGCGGTGGTTGTGTTGACGGTTGGTAAGACACCTATATCCAGTAGGGAATGTATTTCATCTTAAAATATAATTATGATGATAGTCATCATAGCTATAATCTAGGGATCTTTAAATCATGAGTGTATAGGTTACTTCTAGGTAAAAATGCTCCATCGTCGGCCACACCAGGTGAGATAGTGGCCAAACGCGATCCTATCCATAAAAATAATAAAAAACATTTAACCTTTTCTTTATATCAGTTCCAGCAATACCGAATGCACCAGTGGTGGCGCCGGTGACAGTTCAACCAATGGGGCTGCTGGCGCGCGCGATGGCCTCGCTCAACCTGAAGGACCGCACCGGCCCGCACATCTAGTCGCGCAAGTCTAGGAATCGGTCCACTATAATAATATATAATCCACTACAAAAGCTACAAAAATAATAATTCCATCACACAGGTACATTTTCTAAGAAAATTGTATAATTTTACTTAGTCTGTAGGTACCTACGTTTATTACTACTGTTAACTTCCAATTTCTTTGCTTCGCTTTGGAACGTGCAATTTAGCTTCACTTTTTTTTGGACTACATTTGAATAATCAAAAATGCCTGTAAATGGTCTATTTAGACACCGAATCCTGGTGATGCCCAAGGACTTTAAATTGTAAACATAAATTCGCTAGTGCCAAACAGCGAGATCGAACTTACAAAGACAGTATTGAAATAATTATTGTATTTGCACTTGTGAATGCAATCAGTGTGCGAGTGTTATAGGAGTTTGGAATAGGAATGTTAAATGGAATTGCAGTTTATTTAAGCGCTCAGAAAGGACAGTCCAAGCCAAATCCTTTCGCTCATTTTACACGCACAAAGGCGAAGTGAGAAATTTTAATTTAAACCACAAACAGGAGTAACATAATCACATACATTCAACACATTTCTGTATTGATTATGTGCTTTCTGGGAAGCTAAAGGAGCAGAAATTGGTAGTATTTGTGCTTGAGTTAAAATAACAAATGCAACAGCAGCGACTCCCTGAAGACTGGTCACGTTTCGGTCAACGTCCACGCTGCATGTTATTGTTTAGGATAATCGACAAAACCCGTGGGACAATGACGAGCATTGACAACCTTGCATCTGCTAATGCAAGCAAGTATTACGACGTAAGCGATGGGAGACAGCGGATTGTGTATAATTTTAATGATTACTTTAATTATACTTTAACTTGTTAATATAATTATATTAATAACTACCTTTTGCCCGCAGCAGTCAGGAATAAAGCAGCTTTCGATCGTTCAAAATTTTAGTAATCAGACCAGTACTTTCAGAGATTACCTCTTACAACCAAAACTTAAATTTTACCAGGGTATGAGTTGCATGCTCCCCGAGCTAGTATAATTAAATTTCTGCGTAAGAGATAGTTTACTTCGGTACTAACATAAAAACACAAGCAAAACTAAAAAATCATTCATAAAAAAGCAAACAAATAAAAAAACTTTACATTCCTCCTATAAAAAATGTCATGGCAGGTATACCATGACATTCGTTGCACAAGTTCTATTCAAACTGCCTCTCCGCGATCCCCCCGGTCGCGAAGAGGTGGTGTTGTGTTGCACAATGTGCACATTTTATAAGCCACGTGATTGGTCGAAAGAACATTGTGAAGTTTATTTTATATACAGAATATATACTTACACATTGTAATAGGTACAATAAGTTGTAGTAGGTGAGATGTTTGATAAAGGCTTATTAATTTTTGAGGCGAATAACAACTTATTATGCGACTAACTACTTGGTTACAATAAAAAAGTGAGGTAAATAATGACTCCGGCGGCTAATATTAACAGTGGGATATCAAACGTATTATTGGCAATAATTGGCTTCCATATAAGAATGTACTTGGGCAGTGATTTACAAGCAGCTGTAAAAATTAAAACGAGTCCTATAATTAAGTATTAGGATATCAGATTTTTTGTTTGTAGAATCGTAATTGTTATTAAAAAAGCGACAAAATATGCGTTGGTTGCATAGCGGGGGCCGCGGCGCTGGTGGTGGAGCGCGCTACTAGCCAATGGCGGGTGAGGAGACTGGATTGTTCAAGTGAATTTTTAACTGGGTGAAACAGGTCAGGTTAAGTTAGAACTGTGCCAACCTAACCTAACTTATTCGTTTTAGTTTGTTGTTTTTAAATTATTGCTGTTTCTTTAAATCATTGATGATTCAAGAAACTAAAAAAAATCTAAATGAAATCCACCAGCAAATCGAAAAACCACTCAGTGAAACCTTATCTAGACACGCAATTTTACCTACTCGGCCGATATGTCAGATGCCAGCAGTGTTTAAATAAGAAGGATAGATAAACCATATGTTTGGAGCATGCAAAATTTACACGCAAAAATTGTGCTGATCTCAACAGTACTGATTAATTCTATTATCAATTTCAAAAAATAGTAGCGAAGTTTTTTTACGAAAAGGAATCATTATCTTTAAGCTACAAGTTCATTTATATTCCAAAGAATAATATTTTTGTTTAATTTTTATTTTGTGTTAAATCCTAAACTTTATTTTTCTATTTATATAGTAGGTATGCGAAAAACCTGAATGAATAAATAATTATAATTTGGTAAAGAACTTAACCTCAAGCTGTCCAGAGGATGCGGGAAAACCTACCCTTAATCCCGCATTTAGGAGTGCGTGTAAGAGTGACACTAGACGATAGAATTTTAAATTACTTTGTGAACATGATTCAATATCGACAATAAGTGAGTGATAGTGTGTGCTAAGTGATGGAATAGTGATTAAGATTAATAAGTTTCGTAAATAAAATCTGTGATTTGGTGTAATTGTTTTTATTGAGCATTCATAATAATGGCGCCAAAAGATTACGTCACTACATGACACGGCGCTGTTGTCACAGTTTAGTGTACCGATATTTATAAATGGTTATTCTATTTTGTGGTCGATTTTATGCTATTTAGTTTGTTTGAAAAAAAAAACATTTTTTAGATTTCATTTTTTTTTGTAGTTTTTACGTAGAATAGAATAGAATAGAATAAACTTTATTGTACACCAAAATAGTAACAAAAACTTTTACATTAACTTAAATCTATGGGTACAAAGGCGGTCTTATCGCTGACAGCGATATCTACCAGACAACCTTAGGGTGGAATGTAAGAATTTGAAATAGAAACAAAGGGGGGTAGTTTGCGGTGTACAGCAAATTAATAGTGTAAATATTAAATTTAAATTATATACTAGACTATACATAGAAATAATATAGCTGTTACATATAAAAGAAAATATATATATATATGTCGGAGAAGTCAATAGTACGGAAGCTTAAGAACGAATGAACGAGCTAAGTGAAAAGTGACACATGTCACTTTGACAGAATCCGCACTGACGTTTGCACGAACCGAACAGATAAAAGTGCCGACCGCAGAGGGGCGGTGCTCTTTCCTGTGTCGGCAGCCGTGCGAATCACAACGTCTATTTTCGGGGACTGTCTCACGGCTCGTTGTGTGAAGTGAATACCTAAAGCTTGCATTATAATAAATCAGTTGTATGATCTGGAATAGTTTGTTTATTGCTCGATACCCAGCCATCGCCCACAAAACAGAGTCCCTGGACAGAGCTTCAATGATGATCGGCATCCTTGCGCCGACATCAGAATTGGGATTCCGAGCAAATAAACAAGCGCAGCACGAAGGTTACGTAACGTCGGTCATGAAGAAAATGGCAAGAGCGAAGACAAGTGGCGGTCATTATTTGAAATGGAAAATTAGAAAGTGAAGACCTGGAATCAAGCACTGGACCGAATAAGATTCGAAGTTCCGTTAATCAATGTCATTATCAGTTTTGGTCTGATTAGGTTTTTTCTGGGGTTTTTCCCTAATCCTGAGCAACGAATGTTGGACCATGATGACATTGTTTCCCCAGAGAGAAATAGGAACTGAGTAAATCACCGTGTACTACCCAGATTGTGACCGGGACAAGACCGACGCAAAAGCACGTTCACGATGTACCACTTTCCGATACGTGCTTTGCTGATAATCCGAAGACTCCAGTGATTACAGCAAGAATTACAAACTTTTACTTACCTGAAGTGTAAAATGCAAAGTGCAGTACGTGTGTGTGCATGCCTGCTACCAGATCAGAAAACATTTGACACAAAACGTATGAAGACATCTCAAACGTCACCTATCAAATGTTTCCGCTGTGGAAAAATTGGACGAAGTAGGCTGTGTTTTCATAAGCAAGAAACAGTAGGAAACCGACAGAATAACGTGATATTCAAGCTTCAATATTCAATCCCATGGCCAGCCACATCGTATCCTGCAAATGTGGCAACATGCAAGGTCACATCTCCTTCCGGTGTCCTGATGAAAGTGACTCAGCGGTGACGGTGACGCCAAGGCATCACGTAGCGAGCGAGAGGTTGACTGACGTGTGATGTCGATTCTCCACCAGGAACAAGGTCAGGTATTCACATTCCATTTTAATTCTGGTGCTGAGTGTTGTCTCTTTCACTTTTAAAGTCTGTCATCACTATTTCACGGCAAATGTAAACACAGTGTTGTTACATTGAAGGGTTAGTTTAGTGTGTTCAGATTACTTGCATAGTTTAATTGAGATTTTATTTCATGCTTTGCCCAACATCAGATCTATTTGCGAAGTGATATTTTGGCCGTGAAATATTGTTGCAAAGGTTCAGTTCAAATAGTATGACCACGACACGATTTTTTTTGAAAAATCGCTAAAGTTCACGACGTAAACAATTGTAATTACAACTACCCTCATGAGATCCAGTAAATACCGTTTCGATTTTTTATGACAGCTATAATTCCTCCATAGATAATTTTGACGTTATTGACACTGACGTGTGCCTAGAATATAAATCTGCGATTGTTTCTACGTTGATTGGATAATTAGACTATTTTATTATCGGTATACTACAAACGCGTGTTACAAAAAGTGAACGTATCCGTTTAATTGACTCATCTTTGACTGTACAAAGAAGACCATAGCGGTCTAGCGCGGAAAAATTAAAAATAATGCGTGAGCGGGTAGATAAATTGTTGCGTGCAAATATTATTCGTCAGAGTAATTTGGTGTTTGTTAGTTTAGCTCTTTTAACTTAAAAACTCGACCGGTCAGATATAATGTGCAAAGATTGTTGTGAACTAAATAACAACGTGCCCAACCTGTATTCGTTACCACTTAGACAAAATAACTCGTTTACATACTGCGCGTTCATTTTACAAAATTAGATTGTGCATCAGGTTTTTAGTAGTGTTTATGACAGCCGACAGTCGGTACAAACATTTGACTACGCCATTCGGTTTCGAAATACGATCTGAGTTTTCCAACGGAAGATTGATAATGTTCTTAAGCGAATAGGTAAATGCCTACTTACAACATAGTTTGAGTTGTCGATATTTTGAAAACTATTGAGATCGCGATCATGTCGGGAGATTTAAAGTAGTTTTGAGAACGTCGACTAAAACCGGATTAACGTTAAATTTGAAATAGTAGTCGTTTTTGATAATGCAATTCAAGTTGCGAGGCTTAATCCGTGGCGGATGCCATTCGGTATGGTTAGATCCTAGGCGGGTGATGCCAGGTTGCGAGGCTAGATCCAAGGCGGGTGATGCCATGGAGTGGCTAGATCCTAGGCGGGTGATGCCAAGTGAGGAGGCTAGATCCAAGGCGGGTGAGACCATGGGATATGGTTGGATCCAAAGCGGATGATGCCCTATAATAGTGCCGCGTGTGACCTCTGGTCACGAAATCATTTCTTATCGGTTTTAGTCGCGCGTTCTCAATCGTTAAAGAACAGTTGGTGACGCGTTGCGCAACATAGTGTAGGTTTGATCTGACGAAGGAAAGACTTGATAAATTTTCGGTAGGAGACTTTGTTTCGATTATGAACGAGGAGCATAATTAAACTAAGTTAGACTCAACATTTAGTAGTTGAGACAATGATCAGATTTGATTTGTAGCCTGTACCTTAATTGGAATCGGTATCTAGCGGTCACAGTGGTCCGTAAGTACGCGGTATCCAATTCAATTCAAATTGCGATCAAACGTGGGACGTAATGTAAGAAACCTTTAAGTCGTGAGAGACTTGGCATTCCTGGAGGGATGCGCAGGAATGGTTGAGTAACTTGAGGTTACTGGGCTATTAGTAGCCAGAGAAAAATCACACGTAGAGCTTAATGATTAGTGTTTTGGATTAGTTTAATTAGTTGTGTGTATAGTTAAGAAAGATGCCTGAAAGTCATGTACCAGTCGAAGTAGATGAGTAGTCATCAGTGGTGATGAACAAGCCTGAGTTGTGGGGAGCACGCGAGTAAGATTCTTTATCAGCCGTAGTAAAGTTGACGGTTCCAGTAGCTAGCGCGTTTAGCTCTGACGGAAGTCATGGTGGGTAGTCAATGAGTGATACCCAATGTGATCCACGGGTGGTGGATGCACATGTGAGAGAGCAATTGTGATTGCTGTTCGGCAATGAGTGCCGTGGCGTTGGAGTGCTTTGCTCGTGGGGGGCTCCTAAGGCTTTAAGATGAGAACAAGGAACGTTGGTACATGACTGGATGACGATTTCTATTACCCATTTTTTAAAATTATTTGGCTTGTTGAGTAAAGTTTTGTTGTGACATTGAACGTTAGAGAATATTAGTTTTCTCATGAGAAAGGTTTGAAGTCATGATGGTCAGAAATGGCCGAGTGGAACAAGTACTGTGCTAGATTTGTTGTTTCAGAGTAACATACAGAGGCGGACGTGTTTTGGAAGTCTCGTCAGTGGACGTCTTCCGGCTGAACTGGTGATAATGAACACAGTGCGACGGATGGCTTGTTGGGACATTTCGTCAATGGACATATTCCAGCTAATGTGGCGATGAAGACTAACACACAGGGACGTGTGTTCCGCAGGATGGCCGTGTCGGAGAAGTCAATAGTACGGAAGCTTAAGAACGAATGAACGAGCTAAGTGAAAAGTGACACATGTCACTTTGACAGAATCCGCACTGACGTTTGCACGAACCGAACAGATAAAAGTGCCGACCGCAGAGGGGCGGTGCTCTTTCCTGTGTCGGCAGCCGTGCGAATCACAACGTCTATTTTCGGGGACTGTCTCACGGCTCGTTGTGTGAAGTGAATACCTAAAGCTTGCATTATAATAAATCAGTTGTATGATCTGGAATAGTTTGTTTATTGCTCGATACCCAGCCATCGCCCACAAAACAGAGTCCCTGGACAGAGCTTCAATGATGATCGGCATCCTTGCGCCGACATATATATATATATATATATATATAAATTACACAATTTCATACAAAGATATGGAAAAAGAAAAGAACAATAACAGATCAAAACAGTAGAGGCAGGATAGCAATTAGAGTGAAAGGAAATGATTTTTAACCAGTTTTTTGAAAGAAGCTAGTGACTGGGCTTGTCTAATTGGCAGCGGCAACGCGTTCCACAGTCGCACCGCTTGGACCGTGAACGATTTGTCACTGAACTTAGTAGAATGCGAGGGCATTAAAAGTTTCAAATTCTCCGATGATCTCAAGTGTCTAGAGTGTGTGTCATGAAGGAACTTGAAACGTTCTTTAAGATAAGATGGAGTTGTAGGAATAAACAGAACACTGTAAAGCAAAGATAAAATATGAGCATTCCGGCGAAGGCGGATAGGCAGCCACTTGAGCTTGGTACGAAATTCAGAAATATGATCATACTTGCGCAATCCAAATATGAATCTAATACAAAAGTTTTGGAGTCGCTCAAGCTTATCTAGCTGCACTTCAGTTAGGTCTAAATAACTGACATCGGCATAATCAAGGATTGGGAGAAGGAGGGATTGGGCGAGTGCAGTTTTAGTAGCAGTAGGAAGAAAATTGCGCAGTCTTCGTAAAGACCCCGCAGTCGCAAACAACTTGCGGCTAACTTCCTGCATCTGAGGTCCCCACGAAAAGTCTTTATCAATAATGATCCCAAGGTCCTTTACTGAATCGCTGTATAAGATGCTTGAGCCATCAAAAACAATCGGTGGGAGCCGCGTCCAGTCGATTCTTGAGCGCAACCTAGGGCTGCCGACAACAATGACTTTGGTCTTTGTAGGATTGACCTTCAAGCCATGGGCCACACTCCACTCAAAAATACGAGCTAAATCTTTATTAATTATGTTAACGGCCTCAGATAATTTATTTACAGGAGCTTGCGAATATATTTGCAGGTCGTCAGCGTAAAGGTGGTAGGATGATAGAAGTTCATTAGAAATAGAGTTTATAAAAATTGCGAAAAGAAAAGGAGATAGAACGCCCCCCTGTGGTACGCCAGCAGTTGTATTGCACCATGATGATGATGAACCATCAATGCGAATACGTTGTCGGCGGCCACACAGGTAACTACGAAACCAATCAATCGCCGTTGGAGATATGTTAAGAGAGTTAAGTATGCCGATTAAGATATCAAAATCGACGGTATTAAAAGCGTTGCTAAAGTCTAATAAGGAAAGTACCGTCAGATTTCCATCTTCCATACCACGTCTTATGTCGTCCGTAATGTTTACAAGCGCTGTTGTAGTGCTGTGTCCTGGACGAAACCCGGATTGGAAATGATTGAGGAGGCGGTTTTTGCAAAGGAAGGTACTAAGTTGAATGTGGATTAATCGTTCAAGGACCTTGGATAGGAAGGGTAATATGGATATGGGGCGGAATTCAGAGAAGGAAACGGGATTACGCTTTTTTGGAAGAGGAGTGATTTGGGCATCTTTCCAAGAAGAGGGAAAAATACCGCAGGATACAGAATGATTAAGAACATGGCAGATGACAGGAAGGATTTCGTCAAGGATAGGTAGTATCATTTTACGACTGATACAGTCACTACCGACAGCATTAGACGTGATAGATTCAATACTCTTCTTAACATCACAATCGGAAAACTGTTTAAAGACGAATGGTGAATAATCGGGAGTAGGAAGAGATGAAAGATCATTTAATGTTTTTGCTTTGATAGAACCGTTGAAATTCGAAGAAGTGGAAAAATGTTGATTAAGTAATTCAAGATCTACATCCTTAGGAATAGAATCTTGGCGCGACTTACCAACTCCCATTGATCTAAGAAATTTCCAGATTTTAGCTGGGTCACCGTTTTCAACGGATTTATGAATGTGGCGGCGTTGAGCATCCCTACACACCAAATTGCTGCGATTACGGATTGCAACATATTTTTCACGATTTAGAGAATTAGGTCTACTTCTAAATCTAGACTTAGCCGCTGCTTTCCTCCTCAACATATTTTTCAAGTCGTCTGTTAACCAAAGGGCCGGCAGGCATGCATGGACATCGTAAAGTTGGAGAAGTTTAGAGTTGAGTATTTCGACTTTTACATCAATCGACTCAGCGGCAACGAGGTCAGACCAGTCAATGTTGCCAGCATCCTCACGGAGACTCTCAAGAACCATACCACTAAAACTTCGCTGAAGGAGTATTTTAGATTTCACCTTGGGAGGGCGAATTTACGACGTAGACGACGTAGGACGTAGGGACGTAGTGCTAAGAGTGTTTTTATTTAATGCCGTGTTAGGTGAAGGAAGTTAGTGATAGCATGACTGGTGACAGGACAGAATGGAAGAAAAAAACGTGTTGCGCCGACTTCAAATAACACGGAATAAGGGCATGATGATGATGATAATAAATATCAGCTAGACAAGGCTGACACGACAAATTAACGGATTTACCAGTTGGAAAGTACTAACTTAGGGCTAAGAATAAATAAATCTAAAGACCAACTGAGCCTGTCGTCTGTTTTCAAGCAAATTCAAGAGTCAAGATGTTATAATATGTGGCATACGTTTGCTCTGTTTGTCTTTTGCTGAGTAGAATACGGAATGTCGACGCACAAAATATCGATAAATGCTAATACGATGCTACAAAATTGCGATGCACGTTACGAAGAAAGACTGTCCCTGCGAAGCCACTACACTTCGATGCACGTTACCGCGAAAGATCTTCACTGCGATACTACTTATCTTCGATGCACATTACCGCGAAAAACTACGGAGCGACTTGACTTCGATAATCTATTGCGAAACATCGTTACTGAGAAACTATTACATAATTAAGCTTTATGGATTTTTTTGATACCTACCGCGATATATTTGTTCAATACCACGATTGTATAAAAACTACTTCCCAATATTCGACGGCTGATCAAGTTCCCCCGTCACGTAGTCGGGTGCCACACTAATTCAGTGAGGGTCTGAGGACGAAGGGTAGCTCCCCTAACCAGCGCAATACATAAACCTACCCTTGCGTTTGAGCGCAATATATTGCTCGCTTAAAATTGGTTTGGATCGATCAGTGTTTTCTACAACTTTCGGCTACTAAAAGAGCAGTAAAATAAGACAAACAGTGATGGGACTCACGGCAGTGATCCCGGGTATCACCAGGTATCACAGGTAGGTACGTAGGTACCACAGAACACTAATATCCATAGATTATACACTCTAATATCCGTGAACCGTGCGCTCGCTTTCGTCCGTCTGTGTCTGGTTTTGTCAAATGATTTTGGAGTGCGGCATTAGGCGCCTGTCTATGGTTCATTATTTATTGTATTTTTATAAATAGTTATCTAAATAACTTTACTACCATAGGTAGTTCAGAAACTAATGATAAACTTTATTTCTAAATAACGTTTTATTTAGTCATTGTCTTAAACCCAGTAATAATCCCGGAACTACTAAACTATATAACTACATTTAGATCGCGTTTTGGAATAAGGCGGTTTGACTCGGGAGATATGAAAGATGATTAAACAAATGATATCTTAAAGTGTCTTCTTTTTAAAATCGCAATCTAATCGAAAAGTAGCTTTGTCTGCAATCGATTGATTTGGCTATTTGTTTATTTTTTTTTATTTTTTTGTTGAATTTATTATTGTTAAGACAAAGTGATCAAGGATCTGGTGTGATAATTTTAAAACTAGATGGCATCACTAGCCTCGCCACTTTATTTGATACATGACAAGTGACGGTGGCGGGAAATTAGTAATACCGCTCGTAATATGATGGAAAAAATGACAAAGAACAAAGAGAATTGAACCATCATGTTTATCTGAACCATTTTATTTTACTTTTTCCCAAATGAGCCATTTTATTGGAGTATACCTAACTTAATACGTGCTACATTAGTGGTGTATTGAATAGATGTATCTTTGAGTGCCAGTTGTGGAGGAAACGGGATAAGTGTTTGCGCCTATTATACAAAATATAGTTCTTTTATGGTCAGGCACGGTTCCACAATGCTGACACATTCATTATTATTGTTCTCAGCTTGCGGAAACGCCCCTGTTACCCGGATATTGATTCAGGGATTCGACCTTACCCAAATTGCAACGGACTCGTTGACTTGCTGTAACTCTAGACATCATCATAATCGCCACAGTTGACAAGGAACAATTAGCTTGGAGGCAGAGCCTGCGGACTTACGTTATTCGCCTCGAGTTCAACCCCGACGTACAATTTTTTTGTATTCTTTTGTTGGAGGATTGTGTTTCTTTGTTTTATTTAATGTGGATTTATTCTTTAGCATAATTAGTTTAGAAATCCGTGCATAAATTATTGTACCTACCTGCCTTGTTTGTCTTTCATTCGGTTTGTCTGGAACCCTGAGTGTTATAAAAGTTTTTATGAAAGGTTTTTCGAAAAGCCGTAGTTTGGACTATAATTCACAATAATTTTAATTACCTAAATAATTTCGGATTTCTTGACACACGAGTGATTAGCAACTAAACCAATACGATAACAGTAGATATTTTTATCGTTTAGCGGTTTTTTTTTATCAACCCGCAATATTCGACCTAACATTGAATTAAAACTAAATGTAATAAATATTTAGAGTTTTAAATTAATGTGATATAAAACTAAAATGAACTAGCGATCCGCCTCAAGTTTGCTTGAGAGTTACAAATTTATGAAATTCAAGGCTTTTCTCTACTATAACATACCTATACGTTTCCACAGATCAAGTCAAAACAAACATTTCCAATAAATAAATGTCATTAAAATGTCAAAGAAGTACTTTAAATAGGACAAAAATATTGTAGGTAATTGTTAATAACGATAACAAGAACAATTTATTGAATAACAAATTATAAGAATAAGATGAGTGCGTACTTAAATGTGTTCGTTACTTCTTTATGCTCAAATGGTTAAACGGATTTAGATGAAACTAAAAATATTCATTGTGTACACACAATATAAATAGACTTTTTACAATTAAGTATTAAGACACTTGGGCACCCCAACTCTGACTATTTTTTTTAAACCAACCAGAAGAGCATACCTATTGTGTGCACAATTCGTATTTTTGATCACCTTTGTACCTAATTTTTTCTGTTTCCTTCTTTTTTTATTATATAAATTGTTAAATCTACACTAAAATTATAAAGAGGTAAAGTTTGTTTTTATGTAAGTATGTGGGTAAAGCCGCGGGCAAAAGCTAGTAAATAATAATAAAAAAAAAATTTAATAGAAAACAGGATTACATTAAGGAACAGTGGACTGTACCGGTGGACAACGTAACTATTTGACGATATGATCAGCCATGTTTGACTATATCGTTTATCGTTACGTCTCGGTCTACCTCGCCATCTCCTTGGATAAAAGAACCAAGGTATCAAAAGTCGGAGCAGATCGGTTTGGGCGTTCTAGCAAGAGCTTAGGGCACAAGAACGAGAGAGAGACCGCCGAGATCGCAGAACAAGTATTCGGTTTTCATTCTCCTCAATTTTAGGCCAACACTCTCCAGTTAGTGCCACCACACCCCACTTCCCACTCCACTCCCTATCTGCTCTGGAGCTCTAGGAAACTCTCGGCAACCCTAAAAATTTGCTATTTTGATAAATTCTTGATGCCTTGATTGCATCACTAGCGTGTTTGTGTGTGCGTGCGCAGATACCAATCGGTATTACGCTGCCAGTCTAGTTCGTTGATTCCCATATTTCTTAATGAAATAGGTACATTCTTATTACCAAACTACATTTAAGTAAAATTGCAGTGAATTTTCTAAGTGTGTATCTAGTGTGTATGAAGTATTCCAGTTACATGTAACATTTAAGTACGTGTTGGAATATGAAGAACTTGGGTGAATGGAATAAAAGTTTTGTTTTTGACTTTTCGTTAAACATTTTAATCAAACACAATGCTCATTTAATTATACAATACTATATCAATTTACACAAAAATGTTATACAACCCATTCATTAGTTTTATTTTAATTATACACTATGCTTAATTAATTTTACAACATAAATCTATACAATTGCACAAGAGTTTAATACAATCCCTTCAATAGGTAGGTAATTTTGAATAGGTAACCGACACATTAAAATTAATTGAAATTTCCATGGAGATTACAATTAAATGGAATAGTTAAGAGCATTAATTTTCATCCATACATTTTAATTAAACACTAGGTACCTATGCTTTATCAATTATATAATATTAATATTTATACAATAACCAGAAATGTTAAATACAATATTTTTAATAGCTAAATAATTCGAAATCGAAACCGACACATTAAAATCAATTTCATAAAGAACTCAGTTAAAAGGAATACGTATATGGCATTGGTTTTCATCCAAACATTTAAATTAAATATGCCTCATTAATGTGAAATGTTAAGAGCAATCCATTCAATACCTAGGTAATTTGGAGTAAGTACGTAATGACACATTAAAATTAATAGAAATGTCTTATCTCTGCATTCCCTCTCGTAGAAAGGAGGCCTGAGTCCCCACAGTGGGAATAAAATAAGGCTATCTATGCTTACCTATCCTATACTTATCTACACAAGCCATATTTGATATTTTCAATTATACATAAGTTCATCGCCATTTAATACTTCAAAATCCACACGGTCCACTTACTGAATATATTGTTCAATACTTGCGAATCTGTCGACAAAGTTCACAGACGACAGCAGACAGTTTTGCTCGTAGACGAGCCATCTTTTTCTTCAAATACGTCACTTGGAAGGCTAGCCGTACTTCCCTCAGCTTCCTCCTGTCTCGACTCATCTTGGCGGCGTAGTTGTTCCGCTCTCGCTGCTTCCTGTACGAGTCATCAGCGACCTGGCTCGTCTGCACCGCCCGTCGCAATCTCGGGTTGTTACCCAGTAAGGTACCATCATTCTTCTCAGCCATTGCCTTCAGGGCATCTTGTTCAGAGGCTAGCTACTCCTGGTCCTCAGACAATGATTCTAAGTCGTTAGCTAGTAGCTAGAATTCTGGTGAAACCGGTGGCAAGGGCGCGATCTGTTTACTGTGCGACCAGCTCCTGACAGAGTCGGGAGATACAGATGATAGCACTGCATTCGAGGTTGGCTGATACGGATACGTGGCGTAATATTGGGATCCCGTACTACATGGAAACGGTTTCAACATTGGTGGAGATTCAGGAGCAGTAGGCGCGGGAAGCGGAGACACTCTCTCCACTTTCACCGCGCGTTTACTTAAGTCCAGGGCGACTTTCTGCGCATACGGCGTTCACAGGGCCATCTTAAGAATTTGTCTATTCGACATGCAAATCACGAATGTCATCTCAGCGAAAAAAGATAGACAGAAGGTCTGAGTCTCAGCAGTGGGAATAAAATAGGGCTGGTTATGATTATCTACACAAGCGATATTATATAGGAGTATTTTCAGTTATGCACAAGTTCATCATTAATTATAGCTAGCCGTACCTACTTCCCTCAGCTTCCTTCTGTCTCGACTCATTTTGGCGGCGTAGTTGTGCTGCTCCCGCTGCTTCCTGTACGAGTCGTCTGGCTCGTCTGCACTGCCCTCCGCATTCTCGAGTTGTTACACAGCAAGGTACCGCCATTCTTCTCAGCCATTGCCCTCAAGGCATTTTGTTCAAAGGTCAGGTATTCCTGGTCCTCAGACAATGATTCTGAGTCGTAGAATTCTCGTGAAACCGGTGGTGAGGGCGCGATCTGTATACTGTGCGACCAGCTTCCGACCGAGTCGGGAGATATAGATGATGGCACTGCATACGAGGCTGGCTGGTACGGATACGTGGCGTAATATTGAGATCCCGTCTAGTACAATGGAAATGGTTCCAACACTGGAGGAGATTCAGGAGCAGTAGGCGCGGGAAGCGGATTTACTCTCCACTTTCGTACTTCCCTTAGCTTCCTTCTATCTCGACTCATCTTGGCGGCGTAGTTGTTCCATTTTCGCTGCTTCCTGTACGAGTCGTCGACGGTCTGGCTCGTCTACACTGCCCTCCGCATTCTCGGGTTGTTTCCCAGCAAGGTAGCGCCATTCTTCTCAGTCATTGCCCTCAGAGCATCTTGTTCAAAGGCCAGATACTCCTGGTCCTCAGCCAACGATTCTGAGTCGTAGAATTCTGTTGAATCTGGTGGTGAGTTCCCGATCGAGTCGGGAGATATAGATGATAGCACTGTATACGAGGCTGGCTGGTACGGATACGTGACGTAATATTGGGATCCCGTACTACATGGAAACGGTTCCGACACTGGTGGAGATTCAGGAGCAGTAGGCACAGGAAGCGGAGACACTCTCTCCACTTTCACCGCGCGTTTACTTAAGTCCATGGCGACTTTCTACGCGAACGGCGTTCACAGGGCCATGTTAAGAATTGGTCTATACGACATGCAAATCACGAATGTCATATCAGCGAAAAAAGTTAGACAGAAGGTCTGAGTCTCAGCAGTGGGAATAAAATAGGGCTGGTTATGCTTATCTACACAAGCGATATTATATAGGAGTATTTTCAGTTATGCACAAGTTCATCACTAATAATACTTTAAAGTAAATACAGTTCACTTACTGATTATATCGTTTAACACTCGAGAATCTGTCGACAACTTTCACAGACGCCAGCAGACAGTTTTGCTCGTAGATGAGCCAACTTTTTCTTGAAATATGTCACTTGGAGAGCTAGCCGTACTTCCCTCAGCTTCCTTCTGTCTCGACTCATCTTGGCGGCGTAGTTGTTTCGCTCTCGCTGCTTCTTGTACGAGTCGTCAGCGATCTGGCTCGTCTACACCGGCCTCCGCATTCGCGGGTTATTTCCCAGCAAGATACCACCATTCTTCTCAGCCATAGCCCTCAGGGCATTTTGTTCAAAGGTCAGGTACTCCTGGTCCTCAGACAATGATTCTGAGTCGTAGAATTCTGATGAATCCGGTGGCGAGGGCGCGATCTGTTTACTGTGCGACCAGCACCCGACCGAGTCGGGAGATATAGATGATAGCACTTTATACGAGGCTGGCTGATATGGATACGTGGCGTAATATTGGGATCCCTCACTACATGGAAACGGTTCCGACACTGGTGGAGATTCAAGAGCAGTAGACACGAGAAGCGGAGATACTCTCCACTTTCACCGTGCGTTTACTTAAGTCCAGGGCGACTTTCTGCGCGTACGTCGTTCACAGGGCCATGTTAAGAATTTGTCTACTTGACGTGCAAATCACGAATGTCATCTCGGCGAAAAAAGATACAGAGAAGGTCTGAGTCCCAACAGTGGGAATAAAATAGGGCTGGTTATGCTTATCTACACAAGCGATATTATATAGGAGTATTTTCAGTTATCCATAAGTTCATCACTAATAATACTTTAAAGTAAATACAGTCCACTTACTGATTATATCGTTTAACACTCGAGAATCTGTCGACAACTTTCACAGACGCCAGCAGACAGTTTTGCTCGTAGACGAGCGATCTTTTTTTTTAAATACGTCACTTGGAGAGCTAGCCGTACTTCCCTCAGCTTCCTTCTGTCGCGACTCATCTTGGCGGCGTGGTTGTTCCGTTCTCGCTGCTTCCTGTACGAGTCGTCAGCGGTCTGACTCGTCTGCATTGCCCTCCGCATTCTAGGGTTGTTCCCTAGCAAGTTACCGCCATTATTCTCAGCCATTGCCCTCAGAACATCTTGTTCAAAGGCCAGGTAATCCTGGTCCTCAGCCAAAGATTCTGAGTCGTAGAATCTGATGAATACGCTGGCGAGTTCCCGATCGAGTCGGGAGATGTAGATGATAGCACTGTATACGAGGTTGGCTGGTACGGATACGTGACGTAATATTGGGATCCCGTACTACATGGAAACGGTTCCAACACTGGTGGAGATTCAGGAGCAGTAGACGCGGGAAGCGGAGACACTCTCTCTACTTTCACCGCGCGTAGTCTGAAGGAAGGTCTGAGTCCCAACTGTGGGAATAAAATAAGGCTCGCTATGCTTACCTATGCTGTGCTTATCTACTTACTGAATATATCGTTCAAAACTTGCGAATCTGTCGACAGCGTTCACAGACTCCAGCAGACAGTTTTGCTCGTAGATGAGCCAACTTTTTCTTGAAATATGACACTTGGAGAGCTAAACGTACTTCCCTCAGCTTCCTTCTGTCTCGATTCATCTTGGCGGCGTAGTTGTTCCATTTTCGCTGCTTCCTGTACGAGTCGTCGACGGTCTGGCTCGTCTACACTGCCCTCCGCATTCTCGGGTTGTTTCCCAGCAAGGTACCGCCATTATTCTCAGCCATTGCCCTCAGAGCATCTTGTTCAAAGGCCAGGTACTCCTGGTCCTCAGACAACGATTCTGAGTCGTAGAATTCTGGTGATACCGGTGGCGAGGGCGCGTTTTGTTTACTGTGCGACCTGCTCCCGACCGAGTCAGGAGATATAGATGATGGCACTGCATACGAGGCTGGCTGGTACGGAGGCGTGGCGTAATATTGGGATCCCTTACTACACGGAAACGGTTCCAACACTGGTGGAGATTCAGGAGCAGTAGGCGCAGGAAGCGGAGACACTCTCTCCACTTTCACCGCGCGTTTACTTAAGTCCAAGGCGACTTTCTGCGCGAACTACGTTCACAGGGCCATGTTAAGAATTTGTCTATTCGACATGCAAATCATGAATGTCATCTCAGCGAAAAAAGATAGACAGAAGGTCTGAGTCTCAGCAGTGGGAATAAAATAGGGCTGGTTATGCTTATCTACACAAGCGATATTATATAGAAGTATTTTCAGTTATGCACAAGTTCATCATTAATAATAGCTAGCCGTACCTACTTCCCTCGGCTTCCTTCTGTCTCGACTCATTTTGGTGGCGTAGTTGTGCTGCTCTCGCTGCTTCCTGTACGAGTTGTCAGCGGTCTGGCTCGTCTACACTGCCCTCCGCATTCTCGAGTTGTTACCCAGCAAGGTACTGCCATTCTTCTTAGCCATTGCCCTCAGGGCATTTTGTTCAAAGGTTAGGTACTCCTGGTCCTCAGACAATGATTCTGAGTCGTAGAATTCTGGTGAATCCGGTAGCGAAGGCGCGATCTGTTTACTATGCGATCAGCTCTCGACCGAGTCGGGAGATATAGATGATAGCACTGCATTCGAGGCTGGCTGGTACGGATACGTGTCGTAATAATGAGATCCCGTACTACACGGAAACGGTTCCAACACTGGTGGAGATTCAGGAGCAGTAGACGCGGGAAGCGGATTCACTCTCCACTTTCACCGCGCGTTCACTTAAGTCCAGGGCGACTTTCTGCGCGTATGGCGTTCACAGGGCCATGTTAAGAATTTGTCTATTTGACATGCAAATCACGAATGTCATCTCAGAGAAAAAAAGTAGACAGAAGGTCTGAGTTTCAACAGTGGGAATATAATAAGGCTCGTTATGCTTACCTATGCTGTACTTATCTACACAAGCGATATGTTATATTTTCAGTTACGCACAAGTTCATCGCTAATAATACTTTAAAGTAAATATAGTTCACTTACTGATTATATCGTTCAACACTCGAGAATCTGTCGACAACGTTCACAGACGCCAGCAGACAGTTTTGCTCGTAGATGAGCCAACTTTTTCTTGAAATATGACACTTGGAGAGCTAAACGTACTTCCCTCAGCTTCCTTCTGTCTCGATTCATCTTGGCGGCGTAGTTGTTCCATTTTCGCTGCTTCCTGTACGAGTCGTCGACGGTCTGGATCGTCTACACTGCCCTCCGCATTCTCGGGTTGTTTCCCAGCAAGGTACCGCCATTATTCTCAGCCATTGCCCTCAGAGCATCTTGTTCAAAGGCCAGGTACTCCTGGTCCTCAGACAACGATTCTGAGTCGTAGAATTCTGGTGATACCGGTGGCGAGGGCGCGTTTTGTTTACTGTGCGACCTGCTCCCGACCGAGTCAGGAGATATAGATGATGGCACTGCATACGAGGCTGGCTGGTACGGAGGCGTGGCGTAATATTGGGATCCCTTACTACACGGAAACGGTTCCAACACTGGTGGAGATTCAGGAGCAGTAGGCGCAGGAAGCGGAGACACTCTCTCCACTTTCACCGCGCGTTTACTTAAGTCCAAGGCGACTTTCTGCGCGAACTACGTTCACAGGGCCATGTTAAGAATTTGTCTATTCGACATGCAAATCATGAATGTCATCTCAGCGAAAAAAGATAGACAGAAGGTCTGAGTCTCAGCAGTGGGAATAAAATAGGGCTGGTTATGCTTATCTACACAAGCGATATTATATAGAAGTATTTTCAGTTATGCACAAGTTCATCATTAATAATAGCTAGCCGTACCTACTTCCCTCGGCTTCCTTCTGTCTCGACTCATTTTGGCGGCGTAGTTGTGCTGCTCTCGCTGCTTCCTGTACGAGTTGTCAGCGGTCTGGCTCGTCTACACTGCCCTCCGCATTCTCGAGTTGTTACCCAGCAAGGTACTGCCATTCTTCTTAGCCATTGCCCTCAGGGCATTTTGTTCAAAGGTTAGGTACTCCTGGTCCTCAGACAATGATTCTGAGTCGTAGAATTCTGGTGAATCCGGTAGCGAAGGCGCGATCTGTTTACTATGCGATCAGCTCTCGACCGAGTCGGGAGATATAGATGATAGCACTGCATTCGAGGCTGGCTGGTACGGATACGTGTCGTAATAATGAGATCCCGTACTACACGGAAACGGTTCCAACACTGGTGGAGATTCAGGAGCAGTAGACGCGGGAAGCGGATTCACTCTCCACTTTCACCGCGCGTTCACTTAAGTCCAGGGCGACTTTCTGCGCGTATGGCGTTCACAGGGCCATGTTAAGAATTTGTCTATTTGACATGCAAATCACGAATGTCATCTCAGAGAAAAAAAGTAGACAGAAGGTCTGAGTTTCAACAGTGGGAATATAATAAGGCTCGTTATGCTTACCTATGCTGTACTTATCTACACAAGCGATATGTTATATTTTCAGTTACGCACAAGTTCATCGCTAATAATACTTTAAAGTAAATATAGTTCACTTACTGATTATATCGTTCAACACTCGAGAATCTGTCGACAACGTTCACAGACGCCAGCAGACAGTTTTGCTCGTAGATGAGCCATCTTTTTCTTGAAATACTTCACTTGGAGCTTTAGCCGTACTTCCCTCAGCTTCCTTCTGTCTCGACTCATCTTGGCGGCGTGGTTGTGCTGCTCTCGCTTCTTCCTGTACGAGTCGTCTGCTATCTGGCTCATCTGCACTGCCCTCCGCATTTTCGAGTTGTTACCTAGCAAGGTACCCCCATTCTTCTCACCCATTGCCCTCAGGGCATTTTGTTCAAAGGTCAGGTACTCCTGGTCCTCAGACAACGATTCTGAGTCGTAGAATTCTGGTGAATCCGCTGGCGAGTTCCCGATCGAGTCGTGAGATATAGATGATAGCACTGTATACGAGGCTGGCTGGTACAGATACGTGACGTAATATTGGGATCCCGTACTACATGGAAACGGTTCCGACACTGGTGGAGATTCAGGAGCAGTAGACGCGAGAAGCGGAGACACTCTCCACTTTCACCGCGCGTTTACTTAAGTCCAGGGCGACTTTCGGCGCTTACGGCGTTCACAGGGCCATATTAAGAATTTGTCTATTTGACATGCAAATCACGAATGTCATCTCAGCGAAAAAAAGTAGACAGAAGGTCTGAGTTTCAACAGTGGGAATATAATAAGGTTGGTTATGCTTACCTATGCTGTACTTATCTACACAAGCGATAAGTTATATTTTCAGTTGCGCACAAGTTCATCGCTAATAATACTTTAAAGTCTATACATTCCACTTACTGAATATATCGTTCAATACTTGCGAATCTGTCGACAACGTTCACAGACGCCAGCAGACAGTTTTTCTCGTAGATGAGCCAACTTTTTCTTGAAATACGACACTTGGAGTGCTAGCCGTACTTCCCTCAGCTTCCTTCTGTCTCGGCTCATCTTGGCGGCGTAGTTGTTCCGATCGCGCTGCTTCCTGTACGAGTCGTCAGCTATCTGGCTCGTCTGCACTGCCCTCCGCATTCTTGGGTTGTTACCCAGCAAGGTACCGCCATTTTTCGCTGCCATTGCTCTCAGGGCATCTTGTTCAAAGGCCAGGTACTCCTGGTCCTCAGACAACAATTCTGTGTCGTAGAATTCTTGTAAATCCGGTGGCGAGGGCGCGGTCTGATTACTGTGCGACCAGCTCCCGATAGAGTCGGGAGATATCGATGATGGCACTGCATACGAGGCTGGCTGGTATGGATACGTGGCGTAGTATTGGGATTCCGTGTAGTACAATGGAAACGGTTCTGACACTGGTGGAGATTCAGGAGCGGTAGACGCGAGAAGCGGAGACACTCTCTCCAATTTCACCGCGCGTTTACTTAAGTCCATGGCGACTTCCTGCGCGTACGGAGTCCACAGGGCCATGTTGAGAACTTGTCTACTTGACGTGCAAATCGCGAATGTCCGTCTATTTTGGCAAACGAATGTCGTTTAAACGAGGCGGGGCCTACTAAATATCCACCCCCTGGTGGAAGGGTTGGGAGCAGGTAGCACCCTAAAGGACCTCGACCGTTAAATAATGTATGGGTTTGTATAGAGTTTTAAGAATGAAATAAATGAACACAACATTAACGTGAAGTTTGAGGTGCATATTTATAATAATTAGGAAATACTTAATCAAACATAAACGATAGACAGCTGCTTTATTCCTAAGTAATATAGGCTATATTTTATGTACGCGGGCGAAGCTGCGGACAAAAGCTAGTGTGAAATAAAAATATTTTAATTTTGAATTCATTTTGGGCTTAAGTATGGTGGTGCCAAAAACAGCTATATTTTGGTTTAGACTTATTTCATAGGTAGATTTATATACTAAATTAAAATCAAATCAAATTTTAGTTAAAAGAATAATAGTACATAATCTAATAATAAATATTACAGTTATTCTATCGTGTGAATGAAACTGAGAGAGCAATGCGAAGCATTATCTATCGTTTTAAATATAATGACAACAAGATTAACTAATTTAAATTACCTAGAACAAATTCAAAGATTCGTAGATATGTTCAAAGCTGCTCCCATTTCAGTACTTCACCGAAGAAGAACGAATTGAAAAAATTTGAAGTGATTATCATAACATAAACACGCGTAGTAAACACGAAATTGTGTTACCCAAATGGAGATTAGCTAAGACCAGCAAGTCATTTTTAATAGACAGCATACGCTTTTATAATAAGCTGCCAAAGGTGGTGACTGAACTTAGCGAGGGAAAGTTCAAACCCCATATTAAGCGTGTCCTAACTAAAAAAGCGTATTACAAGGTTAAAGACTATGTCGAAGACGACGCTTGTTTGGCAATGACTGCTTCTGCAGATGTGACCTCCTGGTAGCTCATAATATTTTGTAAATGTATCTATTGACTGCTCCACATTTTGTTGTAATATATACTTTTTTTCGTTCTAACACATTGCTTTTGCAATATTTTTTTTTATTTACTATCATTTATATTGTTAACGTATTATTTATTAATAATTGTAATTATTTATTTTACTTGCTTTTGTTTATATAGCCTCTTTTTTATAATGTAAATGTGAGAACACTGTAGACTCCGCGAATTCTTAGATTCCTTTTTATTATGATTATTTTTATTGTACTTTATAGTACAATATTAACCAGTCTACACTGTCCTTACATAATATCTACATAAGCTGTAATACGAAAATATTGTAAAAACAAATTCTTTTTTAAAAGAGTAACCATGGAGTTTCTTGCCGGTTCTTCTCCATAGGAAACGACCAATTTGGAACCGTGCACTAGCTTCTGACGTTTTATATGTGCCCATGTAGGCCTATGTGAAATAAAAAGCTTTGACTTTGACTTTATTGTAGTGTACAACAAAGTTAAACGATTTTTGCAATGCATGCAGTTTAAAATACTTAATTAATCGTAATGCAACACTATGATAGGTACTACCAAAATATAACAATAAATTCAAGGAAGCAGCGAATAAATTCCTATCGATTACATTTTTCATCATCATCATAATTGCAGCCGACAGACGTCCACTGTTGGACATAGGCCTCTCCCAAGTGTCGCCACAACGAACGATCCTGTGCTACTCGCATCCATCGGATTCCCGCAACCTTTATAATATTGTAAGACTGATTATGCTTATGCATAATCAGTCTTAAGCATAAGTAAAGGACTCACCATTTGAGACCTTCCTCAAAGAAGAGTTTTGGCCGAAGGGTGTCGTGTATCGACGATGATGTGGAAGGATACCTCGCAGCGAAACACGACGCCGTCACTTCGTGTGCAATAGTATAGTTTAGTAATTGTTATAGTTTCTTTTATACAAATGTATTAGTTTATTATTTTGAAAGATTATTTTTGTAGTTTATCTATGGGCCTTAGTTGCTTGATAATAAAGTATTATTATTATTATCTCTACAAACTTAATTATCTAGACAAGTGATATTTTATATTATCAATTATACACAAGTTCATCGCTAATAATACTTAAAGTTCACACGGTCCACACATATATTGTTAATCAATACTCACAAATCTGCCGCCAGCAGACAGTTTTCCTCGTAAATCAGTCCTCTTCTTCTTGGACAGACAGCACAACGATTACCAACACAAAGTAAAAGAAATCTGATTTATTTATTTATTTTATTTTATTTATTTACAAGCACTTGCAACGTTACGGAGATGTCTAAGGCGTTGTACAGTAGAAACTTACAAACTAAAAAAATACATTTAATAAAAACAATAATAACCTAATAACAAATCCATACACATTGAAGAAAAAAAGAACTTACTAACTAACATATAATTTAGAAATAAAAAAGTACTAATAGCAATTTAAGTAGTAATTTACTGTTGTGGGTTCAACTACGCTATCAATAACTATGTATTAAGCTGTAGACTTTAAGTCACCCAAAGGGCAATGGAAAGGGCTATGCTCGGAGATTCCTTGCGTGAACGAATCAGGAATGAGGATATCCGCAGGAGAACCAAGGTTACCGACATAGCACGAAGAATCGCCAAACTTAAGTGGCAATGGGCAGGCCACATTGCTCGCAGAACGGATGGCCGTTGAGGCCAAAAGGTTCTAGAATGGCGACCACGTACCGGAAGACTTAGTGTTGGAAGGCCTCCTACAAGGTGGACCGATGACCTGGTAACTGTTGCGGGAGTACGATGGATGCGAGACGCACAGAACCTTTCATTGTGGCGGCAATTGGGGGAGGCCCATATCCAGCAGTGGACGTCTTTGTTATGATGATGATGAAGTTGTAGATAAGCTCTATCTTAAATAAGATAATGTAAGTCCCTTTTTAACCTTGTCTAGACTACACAAGGAATATTCAGTCCATAACGTTGCCTTGCTAGCTATCTTGAAGAATCAAGGTGCAATGAAGTTGTTTTTGAAACCGAAAACAAACAATCTTGAGGTTCCCTTATAGTCCAAAATATGAACTTGTATATTTTGATACAGAATAGGTATTGATAATATTTATGTCCTTTCTTTATCTAACACTTTTAATTAATTTTCGCTTTGACCATTACATAAGGGCAGCGTTCTGCAGCACCTTTATGGACAGATTGTATTACGGAACAAATACTTTTTGGACGCAGCTGCATTTGCTTTTATTTACTAACTGTTATTATGAGCTTTATTTGCAGATAGATAAAGGTTATTTTAGTGCAAGTGTGTCACAAAAAGGATTAGATCGTCACTTGGTTGTCAATTGCAGAACCCTTCCGCGTGCAAGTTGACTGACGTTGTTATTATTATATTAGTGGGGGCGCTTTCTGGCTTTCTCCAAAATATTATGCAGAAGTATTTGAGAATTTCTAATTTACCCAGCATGAAAGTCATGCTGGTTAAATTAATTAATTAACGAAAAAAAGTAATTTATTCGAATAAAAGTTGCCGATTCAAGTTTTTTAGTTATTTAGCTTATCGTTTTTGATGAATTATGAGAAAACGACCACTAGAATTACCTCGAGAATTATATAGTTTACCTTCCCTTTGAAATCGTATTAACTAGGAGTCAAAACTAATGGAATTTTATTCTTTAGTGCCGATTTAGTTTCCACTCCGTCAATGTTCCAAGATTTGTAGATACTACCTACCTAATCCTTATTTTAGAATTTTCTAGTTATCTTAGGATTAAGCCACTGTTACCTTAACTAACTTTACTTTATTTTTCGGATTATAAATTCTACTTTCAGTAGCAAAAGCATTTACTTCGCCATCCAAAGACCTTATTTAGTGTTCTCATAAAAGCTATTTTTCACAACCAGCTTCTTAAAAAATAAAAGAATTTACTCTTAAACCTATGGATAAAGCCTACTTAAAAAGAGTTTTTGATACTGCTAACTCTTGTTAATATATTCTTTGGACTCAAATTAAGATCACCGTGACGTCACTTACAAGAGTAGTTCAATAGCGGAAGTAGTATTGAGTCACACAATGCGACTGCGCGACAAAAAGTCGACGCTCATGTCCGAACCGCGACAGTTGCGACATTATTAACGCACTGATGATCCTTATGAAAGCGTGCGCTGGACAAACGATTATATATTTGAAGTTATTATTTATGGTTCCCGGATAATGTGCAGAAATTACTTGTATTCATTAGATCTCGCTTGAATAACACCGGCCAAAGTAAAACATCCTATCCCATCCAATTTTATTTAAATATGTATCCTAAACAGCATCTGCAGTTTCTCATTCCAATTTTTGTTTCTTATTTTTAGGTGTAAGTTTGTGTGGTGAGCACGATCATTTGTTCGGTCTGGGTGTAATTTATCTATAACTAGCTTTTGCCTGCGGCTTCGAGTGAAGCCGAACTACAGAGATAAATAGGCTATATTCTATGTACGAGTGTACATAGAATATAGCCTATGTCACTCAGGGTTTAAGCAACTTCCTATCGGAGAAAAAATTTTAGCAATCGGACCAGTACTTTCAGAGATTACCTCCTACAAACAAAAAAACATAAAAACAAACATAACATATTTATATAATAGTGTAGAATATGTAGATATGTATTTAGAAATAAGTAAGTTTATCAGTTGTCTAGTACTCATAGCACAAGCTCTGCTTAGTTTGGGACTAGATTTTTGTAAAAGTTGTGGAATATTATTATTATAATTCTTAAAAGTAGAGAGATCAGAGTTAATTATTCTCTATGACATTATTATTCCTGTACATTTCTCACGCGAATCTGGCTGTAAAAACATTGGGCGCGTGGCGGCCATGTTGGTTGATGTCGGTCACCGCGCCGGTGACGGGTTAAACAAACTGAGTGTTTGTGCCCTAAAAGAATTCGTGATAACTTTGCGCACGCGACTGTTTCATTTATTGTAAGCAAAATGTTTAAGTGTATAATTGTTATTAAAGCTAAATTAAATTAACTCGACATTTAACTTCTATTACTGAATTTGAAGTTGAGTATTCATCAATCTCTACTTAAAACTGAAAATCTCTCTAATTTTGGCTTTTAAGCACATATACGTGTTGTGGGTTTTATAAATATCTTCTTTGTACTTATTACCTTCAACCTTTCTCTGTTCTCATGTAAGTGACTTTGTGTCTTTTTTGAGAATAAATATCTTTAAACCTAACCTTTAGATATAATAAAGTCAGTCGACTTACTATACTCAATGGTAAGTCGCTAACCAAACTACGGCGTTTCATTTCATTACAATATGGTTCGACACATTATATTTTTTACCCGACTGCCAAGTTTTTAAATATGGAACATGCAAGGAACAGTATTCACACGCAAATAACTCACATAAATTTTGTGTGTCATTTGCGTGTGTCCCTACTGACATTTGTGTGCGCCGATTGTAGCGACACATTTTACCAAAATCCGAACCCGTTCGATAGCATCACCAACAAGTATATAGGAAGAAATTGCACATAGCTGTCAAATATAGCGGACTATTTAATTGACATCTGCATCTCAAATTCTCAATGCAGCTGCAACTGCCTTCGCACAAAATTAAACTTTACGAATATTTTTCTAAGCGCTATATTTGCTTGATACGTTGGCAATATTTGCAAGGGTTCGACGCGCGCCTGTCATTTGGAACCCTTCCGCGTGGACACGGATTAAGTCCCCAGGGATCAGTACGGTCCACAAAAAAAGATATTGTGTTACACATTTTGAGGAAAGATAACTGTACTTTTGTTTTTGAGTGTTTGAGTTAGTGATTACTTGTTCGAGTTGTTTGTGGAGCGAGGAACGCAACACTGTTGGGATGGTGTTGAATTTCTAATTACATACTGATCTCTGTAAGAAAATAGAAAACACCGTATTTACTTTCCGAATGAACTTCACAGACTGCTCGCCACGTTAAATGCCTAACTCGTCTTTCATTAATGAAATTGTAAGAGACCAGTCTCAGCATTTCAAATTAGAAAATTGACCCAAGGAAACATACTCCCGGGATAAAAAATTCCCCACGTGCTATTCCAAGATATTGTTTACGCGTGTGCCAAATTTCATCCAAATCTGTTCAGCCGTTCGAACGTGAAGAATTAACAAACATACACACACTCACATACTTTCACCTTCCTAATACTGGTGTCTCTTGCGCCCCGCCCCAACCTCGCACGATGACAAATCATTTGAGTGCAAGGCTTTTCTCAGCTTATAATACACATGTATGCACTTAGACTTTCCTCATAAATTGTCTAAGTATTGGTGTAAACCGCATGGAAATCCGGTTAGTCATTTTCGAGGTTATCACGAATGGATAGACAGACAGATACGGTAGGGAGACTTTGTGTTATAATATTTAATGGTATCAACATTTAAGATTTTTCCAGCTCCCCATATTAGTAAATTTTAAATGATTACTGGAATTTGACTAGTTTGCCTTTCGAACTAGCTAACATTTTCAAGAAGTATCAAGCAAGGAAGGAATGCCTTGGCATCATTATTTCGAAAACATCGTCTACTAAGCACAAGCTTCCACCAGACATTCAACAGGCAGGATCAAGGCTGGTGTGCCTGTGCGTTGAATCCTACGACTTCCACTGGCCTTAGGTCCATAGACCTGACGTCCCACTGAACAATCTGTTTCATTAAAGTCACAAACATCAGCATCGTATCAAACTAAAACACCCAATGCTGCGTAGATAGACCTCCTTTCTTTCCTTTCCTGTCATAATGTTTCCCGTTAAAACCTACATTCAATCTTTCTTTTTCTGCCAACCATACACGTATTAAAAGTGCGAAGGGTTGCAATGAGTCAGCAGATCCCGTGCTGACCGCAATCTCGACCATCGCGCGGCCGGACCATGTGGCCATGCCCATTCACACTTGCGTCCATTGTCCCGAACTTGCGTGACTTGATGTTTCCATTTACTGAACAAGCTGCCTTTATCGAATTTGACTGAATTCTTGAATTGTCAATGACTAAAGAAGATTTACAAATAGCTTTTGGCAAATGGAATCAAAATGATAAATTGTCTCAGAATGTTCAGTTGAATAGTTTTCGAAGCGAATGAGCCATATTTTTTCTGTAGCTATGAACCTATACGGTCCGGGCTAAGCGTTTCGCCTCGTACTGTATACCGCGTACATCGAAGAACTGGAACAATTTGGTTGCTGCGGTCTGAACCTGAACTTCCAATAAACGATCCGATAATAATTTTGGTGTCTTCAAGGCTAAAGTGAATAGGCTCTTAATAAACTAGTGTGCCTCACCTACAACGATTACCGAAACGATATACCGGATTTACCGAAATCTTAGGTTACTTTTTATTGTGATTATTTTTATTGTACTTTTTAGTACAATACTGACCAGTCTACACTGTCCTTACATAATATCTACTTAAACTGTAATATGCAAATATTGCAAGAAATTTTTTTTTAAAAAAAAAGAGTAGCCATGGAGTTTCTTGTCGGTTCTTCTCCATAGGAAACGACCAATTTGAAACCGTGCACTAGCTTCTGACGTTTTATAAGTGCCTATGTAGGCGCATGAAAGGAGCAGGTGATGGGGTGGTGGTGTGGTGGGGCTATATGAAATAAAAAAATATTGACTTTCACTTTTTGACTTTACCCAACAAACACTTCTTTTTTGCAATTTATACAAAAAAGAAGTGATGATCGGAGCCTTTAATATGAAAAACGACAGCACATATTGAAATGGGGTTCCTTCTATTTGGCAGAATCTTGATACTCCGATTTTTATTTGGCATAACTCACATGGCATAATCTTATTTAATCGAATATTTTTAAGGCATAAAAATTATTTAGCATAACTTTTGTTTGGCAGAATATTTACGTGTCCGAATTTACAATAGCATACTTTTATCTTGGCAGAATTTTGTTTCGCATAATTACCTTTGCCATAATTAATATTATGCATAATTTTGTTTAGCATAACATTTATTTAGAGATACGATATGGATGCATATTTGAACATCGAAAATTAAAATAGATGTATCTTCTTGTAAAAATTAGTGTTCAAAACATCAAAAACTTATAATATATGGAATAAAACTGATAATTTAAATAAAGTAAATTTATGCTGTCGAATGGTTAGATAACCTACGCGCAATGTATTTAAAATCGAATGGTCTGCAAAAGTGACATAGAATGTTCTAAATATAGCATGTATTGGTAGCATTTTCAATATTAAATTAAATTTGTGTCATAAAAAGTCAATACGTTGTGCTGCAAAATTTTGTGACAGAAACGAATCGCTGCGAAACCGACTTTACGCAGTCTTGTCTGCCCTACCCCTAGAGTGTAATTTAAACCCGCGTAGGCGCGGAGGGGTAGGGCGGCCCGCGAGCTGAGGAGCAGGTGGTTTGAAGGCCCGCCACCGCGGCTGAGGCTGGCCGGCGAAGTCGGCCAGCAAGCCGAAGCTGCGGTGGTGAGCGTTAAAACCATCTGTGACGATAAGCTCGCGTGGCGCCGCCCAAACCCCGCAGCGCCGGAGCCGTGACAGAAACAATGCTTGCTGCATGTTGCATGCCTGCTTGCATGCTGCATGCCTGCTTGCATGCTGCATGCCTGCTGCATGTTGCATGCCTGCTTGCATGCATGCTGTATGTTGCATGCCTGCTTGCATGCTACATGCATGCTGCATGCATGCTGCATGCTGCATGCCTGCTTGCATGTTGTATGCCTGTATGCATGCTACATGCATCCAAGCCGACAATATTTTTGTAATTAGCATTTAGGTCAGCGTTTTGATATTAGTAGTAATATCATTTTAATGACTATCGATATAAAATGTATGCCAAAAGACGATTCTGACTGTGAATTTTCTGCGATATGATGGTTCTGCTTTTTAATTATTATGGATATAAACATTATGCCTAAAAATGATTCTGACTAACAAAATTATGAGTTTTGAATGTATGACAACTGAGTGTATGCGAAATGATTTTCTGCGAAATGAAGTTTATGCTATTCGTTGTTATGCAAAACAATATTATGACGTAAAAAGTTCTGCTATAAAAGGTAGACCCATTGAAATGCTGTTGAAACACATACGCATACACATTGTCTCTATTTGAGTAAATCGGCTATTTATAGGTTTTTTTCCATTAGACGGTCTTATCTTGGTAGAAAATTCCGTCTACTCTGCCATTTTTTCAAAATTTGTTTTTATTTAATAAATCGACAACGTTATTCTAATTTTGTCAGTTTTTTTTTAAATTATCCATTAATTATTTAATCACCTTATCTAAGAAAACTTTTTTAAAACATTATAGAAATAGCAAAAATGAAATAATCTTTTAATTAAGTATCCGTGATTTTTTATCCAGATTTTTGAGCCGGTCTTCGCCGAGTTGACTCACTTAAGATATTTTTCGCTCTATAAAATATCAAGAACATACTGTAGGTACGTTCAACGCACTTGATATGATTATTTTATTCCAAAAGATGCGTTAAAAGGCACAGTCTAAACATATAAGTTTACTAAAATCAGCAATTTAGTACCTATTGCTAAACAGTTCTTTCAAATATAGGCATTTGAAAGACGTTTATTTCAAAACAATCCTAAGAGAACGTCAAAAATCCAGGAGACTTGAATACACTCTGTACAATAAATCTAACGGTACTTACATCAGTTTTCAATCGTTTGCCACAACTGTCATTACGACAATAACCACAATACTCCACGTAGGCGTAACGTGGGACCTCCCTGTGGCAAATGTTCTCATACAAGTGTCCGGAATAAAAGCCTTACCCTCGATCGTCTCACTTAAGACCCGCTCCAGCAAACATTACCTTTTTATTTACGTCTACGTTATCGACAATGTCTAATAATTGTTGGACAGCTTCATATGCGATGTTTTCGGTTGCTGTCATACATTTTTCATTGGTAAAGCTTTCATGAATCGTTTTCAAGTAATGTACTGCAATCTATAAAAGAAAATTTTATAGATAATTCAGTGGAGTGGTCTACCTAAATAAATCTAAAGCAATCACACACACTTTACTTATATTATTATTATTTCTTTATTGTCAGGCAACTAAGGCCCATAGATAAAATACATTATACATATTACAATCTTATAAACAAAATAAATTAATACATATTAAAAATATCACAAACTATTATTACACACGTAACATCGGCGTCGTGTTCCGCTGCGTGGTGTCGCGTAGCCGTCCTCGGAAACGTCGATACACTACACCTTTCGACCAAAAGTCCTCTCTCAAAAAGGTCTGTAGATGGCGGATTGGAACTTGTTTCACGAACGACTTGAAGTTGGTGTCATGGCATAGATTCAGCCTTACGACCCTCAGAATTCAGTTGCTCTTTATCTTCATATACTCCACGACTTCCTCAACCATCGTAGAGTAACAAGTATATAAGTAACAGCTTTTGCTAGCAGCTTCGCCCGCGTAAATGTAGGTTTCTCCATACTAACTTTGGACGCCCGTTTCATAGCTTTAAATTCACCCCAATTGTGGAAAATCCTCTCTTAGTGCTCACCTATGCCATAAATGGAAACCTTGTGCAAAATTTCATCCTACAGTCCTAGTAGTTTCGACTGTGAGTTGATACGTCAGTCAGTTTTTCCTTTTACATTTTTTATAAACTCATTTTATGTAATCCTTGTTCTTTATGAGTAAATAAATTCTTTAAACCTACAGGAATATCTTCTTATAGAAGTAACCCCTAAGCTTTTATAATTTCTGCCAAATTCAATATTTTTGACAAACACTATGAACTATAGCAAATCATAACAGATCCTTCTGCGAAAAATATGAATTTTGTATGAAAGGCAAACAGAGTCTGCGTAATGGTCGCGAGGGATTAGCGAATGATAAATTCCAGTTACTTGTTACAACTGAGCTTCTTTGTCGAGAGGATGAATGACAATTGCGAAAGGCTTGGGATCGGGACGCTCACAATGGATCCTGCCTGGGATGTATTATCATTTATCAGTTTTGTGATAGAGTTTTGTTAGATTTTCTAAATCTTCGAGATAAGCTGGAGATTGTTTTGGGCAATTCCGACTTGCCAGAATTGCATAAGCTTTATGGCATTTGATACTTTTCTTAAAATTGCTAGAAAATTAGAACTCTTTTTTAACATTTAAACAACCCTCTAGTAACATCTATGGCGTCACATAAGAGCTAATCCTGAATCGCGCAACTAAAGTTCTCCGTGCGATTTGAACATATAGAGAGCAGCCCGAAATCATCTATCGGGCAGTTCCCCACCAGACACAATACCCGTCTGATCGGACGATCCTCCCTTTTCAACGGAGGTTTGTGGGACTTTACTCTCTGTTCAGCATAACCCCAAAACCCGTTTAAAAAAAATTCGTTGATCATTTTACACTTAAAAAGACAAGTGTTAATATCTATCTCAAATATTAACAGCCCTCGAATATTTAAATACAAGACTGCTTTTCCGTGTTTACATCGAAAACCCTTCGTTTATCGCAATAATGTCAAAATCAAATAACGCAAAAATAGGTCCCTAAGAAATCCTTCAAGTTTTGGTTTTTCCCTGAAACAAGATGTTATTCTGGAATCTTAGACATAAACGCACATCAATGCCATTACTTACTTAACAATCAAAGAATGTCTGTCCCCCGTCCAGAATGTTGCACATTTTGCTGATTGTTATCATCACCGCCAGTTATTAATGTTCTTCTTACACAAATATTATTTACTGCGTTTTCCCAGAACGGCAAAGCATGTAACTCTTGCCTATTGTTTGCTTTCCCCGGTTTTTTCTCAGTTTGTAACCAGAGTCATGCTGTTAGAAAGAAATCGCTTTAAGTCCGTGTGTCCGTCATCTGCGGACAATGCCCACTATTAGCTGATTATAATCTGCAAAAAGAGCAGGTACTGTCGTGTGCACGACGAGAAGTGGTCCAAGTTATACGATGCTTGTGTTAGATGCGAGATTGATTGCGTAAATTATTGATATGTTGCTTATTTTTCCCGGCGTCCAATACCATCATGCATGAGGTTACAAGTTTGAACCGGGCACCTACCAATGTGAATTTTTCAATTCATTTGTATTTTTTTTTAAACTTATCTAGGACATTAATGACAACCCCTAGGTAAGTGCGCTCCATCGTGGACCGCTTCATCGTTTTCTATCAGGCAAGATGGTGGGCAAGCACGAACCTATAAACAATAAGAAAAAAAACCCGTGCCTCGGAAAGCACGTAACCCACTTGGCTTTCCTAGATGTTTGACAGCCTTTACAGGTAGTCGATCTTGATTACTATAATCTTTCGGGTAAAGGGGTGATCAGATGGTTGCAAACCAACGTCCTAACCAAGGTGACCTTGCTGGTTTCAATCCATGTAGACAGCAGTTGTAATCCATGGCCTTCAACGCCCTTGGTTGGGAGGCGCGTTTTCCCAACCACCGAACTTGTTGACGCGTGGTTCACATAATTATAACCGCAACACAAACCAAAGACATAAACCAACGTCACCTCAGTTGGAACGCTAGTTTGCTACCGTCTGGTCACACCTTAAATGTAACGAACAGGCCATAAAAGTATTACAATGACTCTGCCACCTGGTTCTAGAGCGATTGATGTTTTGAAACAATAGACTCATGCGGGACGATATTTTCAAAATACACAAAAAGAAACATATGACTCTTAGAAATGTTCTAGACTATGCAGGTGTTCAAATTAGCTCTTCATCATGACATGTGTTCTTTTGAAATGTTTTGTTGATGACAAAGATTTTTACAAGCAAGTAGATAGTATTGAAGTTTTGGCCACCAGTAGATATCGGTTCAGTAATCGTTTGAAACAAATTAGCGAGTGCGATAAGTCTACCAGTTGTATGTTGTTTATTATAAGGTTTCCTATTGTAAATTGTAATCTTGGTGTACAATAAAGTATAAATAATCTCTGCCACAACATATTCTGCCACAGTAATTATTCATTAGTATATTTAAAAAATATATCTACAGCTACACTAATATTATAAAGAGGTAAAGTTTGTTTTTTTGTTTGTAGGAAGTAATCTCTAAAAGTACTGGTCTGATTACTAAAATTTTGAACGATAGGAAGTTTCTTTATTCCTGAGTGACATAAGCTACATATTATGTACGCGGGCGAAGCTGCAGGCAAAAGCTAAACAGTATAATTATATTAACAAGTCAAAGTATAATTAAAGTAATCATTAAAATTATACACAATCCGCTGTCTCCTATCCTTTACGTCGTAATATTTGCTTGCATTAGCAGATGCAAGGTTGTCAATGCTCGTCATCGTCCCACAGGATCTGTCGATTATCCTAAACAATAACATCCAGCGTTGACGCTGACCGAAACGTGACCAGTCTTCAGGGAGTCGCTGCTGTTGCGTTTGTTATTCTAACTCAAGCACAAATACTACCAATTTCTGCTCCTTTAGCTTCCCAGAAAGCACACAATTAATAGAGAAATGTGTTGAATGTATGTGGTTATGTTACTCCTGTTTGTGGTTTAAATTAAAATTTCTCACTTCGCCTTTGTGCGTGTAAAAGGAGCGAAAGGATTTGGCTTGGACTGTCCTTTCTGAGCGCTTAAATAAACTGAAATTCCATTTAACATTTCTATTCCAAACTTCTATGACACTCGCATACACAAATGCAAATACAATAAATATTTCAATGCTGTCTTTGTAAATCGTGTCCCATTTTATGTTCGATCTCGCTTCTCGGCACTAGCGAATTTATGTTTACCATTTAAAGTCCCTGGGCATCACCAGAATTCGATGTATATGTTGACATCATTTAGACGAAATAGTAATGGCGACTTGATAACAAGGTTAAGCGCGTACTAAGAAATTTGTTCCATGCGATTTTTAAAGAGTGATATAAAATTGCAAAAGACAATACTTCCTACGCGCACTAGTATTTATTTTTCCTGCGAAATACTGGATGCCAAAGACGTGTCTCATTATATTTATTTTTAAATTAAATTATAGTATATATTTATCTATATATCTACATATAATAAAACGGTAAAATTATTTTCCGATGGTATTAATTGGCGCAAAAACTACTGAACCGATCCTGTTCAAATTTTGCATACATAATCCTTATAGGTCAAGGCGGCCTATATGCTGTAAATTATCGCGCTATTTGCTATGGGGGTGAGCAATATTTCAAAATATCAGTATTGAACGGTATTTGCCGCGAGTTCGAACCCCAGATTTAGTAATTATTTTTGTGGGTATTTTGTTGTCTATTTGGCATATAATATACGATGGTACTACGATTATACTAACAAAACAATTTTCAACATATTTTTAACATACCATCGTCATTTTAACTTTACATTTTTATAAAAAGTAATCAAAACATTATAAAATCAAAGTGGCGAAACGAAAAATTACTTTTTTTTTTTTCATTTAGCTACAAATTTAATATCTGAAACGATCCATAATAAAAACTTATCCCTTGTTTCCTAATATCTTTCATATCACGTTCCAGGTTGAAGGACTGTCCCGGAGTGAAGCTCAAGTGCGTGCGCGGCAAGTACAACCTGCCGCAGGTCATCAAGCAGAAAGTGTAACCAACTAGTCTAGTGCCCTTAATACAATATAGTGTTTAGTTTAAGAATAACAAACGACTTATTTAGAAACTAGCTTTCGCCAGCGGCTTCGCCCGCGTGAAAACAGAAAATATAAGCCTATGTTACTCAGTGATAAAGTAGCTTTCTGCTGGTGAAAGAATTTTGAAAACCGGTCCAGTAGTTTGAGTTAATTCGTAACAAACAAACAAACAAAAAATTAAATCTTTCCTTTTTATAAATTAGTACCTATAGATGAGGGCCACAGTGTCGATATTAGAAAGAAAATTGGCTCTATAGCAGAATTAAGGCTACTTTTCCACCAGAGATGTGCTATGCTCCAAACATGAAATAGCTAAGCTGTGAAACTTTATGACCGTTTCTACATACACTAAGCTAAGTAAGATATGCTATGAAGATGAGCCTTCGCAAAGTAGTACTTCCACGTTTAGCGACAAACGCTGCCCTACTGTAAGGTAATCTGCTCTGCATATAACTACACCACTCGCAATAATTCATAGCACGCATCCATAGCACGCATCCATAGCACGCATACATAGCACCCATCCATAGCACGCATCCATAACTCCCATCCATAACACGCATACATATAAAAAATATATCTTAGTTGAATCTGTTTCCACTAGTGTTAAGCTATGTGCACCAATTAATATAAGGGTGCTTTTCCACCAGAGATGTGCTATGCTACGTTGCTATGGATGCGTTTGATATTGTGGCAACCATGGAGGTCACATTAATACTACTAACTTACAAACTGGCAAGATATACTTTTAAGGTTTATGTTTTAAAAAGTTTAGGATTGATTGATGAAAACAACAATAGAATTAGGGGGATGTCAATAAAAATCTAGACGTAATTTTATATATAAAATGTATTAGAAAGTACTTCACATAATATAATAACAGTATAATTGAACCAGAAGCTTTTCATTTGCGTCGATATTCCAATATCCACCAAACATATTCATTAGTGCACATAGCTTAGTCCTAGTGGAAACGGATTCAACTTAGATATCTTTTTTATATGGATGGATGCGTGCTATGGATGTATGCTATGGATGCGTGCTATGGATGTGTGCTATGGATGCGTGCTAAGGATGTGTGCTGTGGATGCGTGCCATGGATATGTGCTATGAATGCGTGTTATAGATGCGTGCTATGGATCCCTACTATTGATACATCGCATAGCTTGAGCTGCGCATCTTCCTCATGCAGCTACTTTGCGGCGGCTCATCTTCATAGCTCATCTTACTCGCAACGCTACATAGCTTAGTATCAGTAGAAACGGTCACATAGCTTCACAGCTTAGCTATTACATCCTCGCAGCACCGCAGCATGGCACATCTTGGAAAAGCAGCCTAATTGATGAATATAAGGTGTTAAAAAATTAACTTTAAGAATTTTGAGGGGACATACAATGTCCCCTCAATATGAACAGCTTTTACTATGGGACCAAACCTGAAATAGCGAAAAAAAATCAGCTGTTCCCTATGTTTATGTTCGTATAACTCGTCAAAATGTATGGAGCAGCTGATGTTCTTTTCACGATTTCAGGTTTGGTCCCATAGTAAAAGTTGTTTATAAGGAGGAGTACAATACCCCCTCGAAATTCTTAAAGTTATTTTTTTAACACCTTATATATTCAAATACATCCATAGCAACGTAGCATCTCTGGTGGAAAAGCACCCTTACTCCATTTGAAATTCATAATAGTTAATGGGATTCAAAACTTAAGTTATCTGTCAACTAAGCTATGCTAGATAAGATGGTTCACAAACAAACCCTAACTTACTAAAAGCAAAGCAAAAATACCACAAGTTACAGTATGCCCAAAAAGATTATCATTCAAGTGTCCTTTAATTGTGTATAGCATAGTCAGCCTTATAATGTTCCCACTGTTGGGACTCAGGTCTCCTCTCTAGGAGAGGGAATGGGCCGTAATCCACCACGCGGGCCCAGTGCGGGTTTGATGTCACATGTCTTCGAATTTTTGGTTCTAGGACATGCCGGTTTCCTCACGACGTTTTCCTTCGCCGTTTTGAGAGCAGTGGTGATGCAATAAATTTTACAAAGTAATGTGCCTGGCTGGGTTAGAACCCGCGACTTACAACTTGTAAGTCGGGGCCGTTACCACTCGGCCACCACTGCTCCTGCTTTAATTGTGTGTATGTGTTATATTGTTGCAGTGTGTGTGGGATGTTAGTATTGTGTACTTATTTAATATGTTATATTGCATATGTGGTCAAAAATATTAATTTCGCTACATTAATTTGTGTTAAGGAAGTGTTCTTGACAAGTTGGAATCTTCTTCTTCTTCTTTTCGATTCGATGGTAAACTCTGTCTGCTACCGATGCTGCTATTAGTGTGGCCGCCTATTTAATTGGGCCCAAAAGGTTTGACGAGTTGGAATCTTAAAAAAATAAACAAATGTATATGTTATAAAAAATAATTTTAATTACTTTATTAAATTATGACAGTTTTAATTACACAATTACCTACTCTTACATTTACAAATTCTATGTTAGAAGCTAATTGAAATTATTGCACAAAATTACTATAGAGGTAGATACAAATTTTACAAACATTAAACTTTACTAAATACTATTTACAAACACATTGTACCGTCTTTTGTTTTAGCACGCACACGACTGGTTGCAGTTTTTTTTTTTTCCGGTGGGAAAATCATCTTATGACATCCCCAGCTCTTGGCCGGTGCGGGAAATAGTGTCAGACTTTTACTGACTGAAAACCCACTCCTGTTCCTTCTTTGCCATTTTTCCAGGGCCCCAGGGGTCTCTTTCGCATCACCCATGGCCCCAGTAGGCTTCGACCCTGCTTGGCCCCTACGTTTGCTGACATCTCCTTGAGGCGCGTCGACGATTTGGACTCGGTGCGGGCGGTTACCGGACGATCGAACGGCGAGCTACCCATTGCTCGCCGTTCGCAAGCCCGCGCCTGGTGGTCGGAAATCGGGATCGGAATCCCGGCGGCTGGGACGTGCGGCCTCCTCCTTTGCTTCGCAGAAGACGGCAACCGCCTGCCACTCCTCCTCGCTCCGGAACATGGCCTGTACTAAGGCCCGGCGTGAGAGATCGCTGCCGCCAATCGCCCCCACGAAGACACGGCGGTGCTCTGCCCAGATCGTTGCGCCAATCGCTATCGCCATTCCACCATGAGATCCCGCCGGAACTCAGTCTGCCATGCCGCGACTTGGCGTGGCAGCCGGTTTTGCCCCGGCGTTGCATCTCCCTGCGCAGATCTTGCATGCATGCAAGGACTGTTGCCTCCAAACCTTGCCTCCCACGGTGGTAGGCCAGCAAGGAGGCTCACCTCTTCGCCGGAAACTGTGATGTATCCCCGCACCATCCGGATAGCCATGACCCTCTGGCTTGCGTTCAGCTTGGCCACCGGTCGCTTTCGTAGCGACGGCGTCCATACCAGTGTTCCATAAAGGGCCATGGACCGAACGAGTCCTGCATAGAGCCTCCGGCAGGAGGCGTCCAGACGACGGCGCTTGGGGGTCCAGACCCCCTAAGTTGCGCAGGAACCACTTGAGGGCAGCCCCAGTCCGATCCAGTTTGAGATCCAGGCGTCGGAAATGCTCCTCGAAACCGGTTGCAGTTAACGCAAACTTGGTTATATAAAGCTGCTTCTAGAACTGCTACTTTCTTCTTCAAATATGTTGCTTTGAGGGAGAGACGAATTTCACGCAGCTTCCGCCTGTCCCGGCTCAGCTTGGCGGCCTGGTTATTGCGCTCACGCTGGCGCCGGTACACGGCGTCAGCGGGCGCAACGGCGCTGGCGCGGACCGGACGGCGCATGCGCGGGTTGTTGCCAACTAACGCACCGCCGTTCTTCTCCGCCATCACCCGGAGGGCGTTCTGCTCGAACTCTTCAAAATCAGGATCGTCTGACAGTGTATCTGTTGCTTCGATCGGTGATACCGGCAACACTACATTGCGCGGCGTCATCGGAGCAACCGAAACGTATCCGGTCGAACTTCCTCCGGGTGATGCGCCGTAGTATCCACCATAAAGAGGAATAGCTGGTGGCACAGGCGGCTGCGGCGTGTAGTAGACGCTTAGTAGCTCGGGATACTCAGACACCCGTGGCAGGTTGTACTCCGGAAACTCACCTGAGTTTCCGGAGTTCAGCCCGTCACGGTTGCCTGAAGCACAATTATCACCACGGTTACTTACCCGTGGTGAGGATTGTGCTTCGTGGACGCTATGCTTGGATAAATCCAGAGGCACGTCGTCAGGGTAGAGTTTCCACAGAGCCATAGTAGATGTGGTATGGATATGGTACTAGTTCGATCACAATGTGAGCGACGAGTGATTACGGCAGGGTGTCGCCGCGTTTTATACGGCCAGGGGGCGGAGCTCGGTGGTGGGGCGCGGGAGGGGCGGCCGCAACCCTGGCGGCGCTGCGGAGATAAAACAATGGAGTGAATGGATATCCCAAATAAGTTGGTGGTACAATGCTAAAGTATTGTGTAGGTATGTTCCTACTATTTTTCAGAATTCCTGTTGCGTGCGTTTTGTAATGAGATATGAATATTATAGGTACCTACCTATATTCGGTGACCAGCTAATGTTAATTATACAACATGAAACATCTTATAAACACACATCCTGAAAGTAATATGTTCATAATCGGTTACTATTCAGCGGATCGATTTCAGCTGTTTTTGTCTGTTTTTTAAGTTGACAAAAACGGAACCCTGATAAGATTATTTTGCTATCTGCCTGTCAAGACCCTTTTTCTCAAGAACGCGTAGAATTATGAAGCTTAAAATAATGTCAAATACTCAGGTCTGCTACCCTAAACACAGTGTAAAATCAAACTTTTAAGTCAACGCAATTCAAAGATAAGGCTCCATTAAGACGCATATTCTAACTATGGGTTTTGGTTCCGTTGACCTAGAGTCCCGAAATTTGGCATGAAGCAAGGTCTCATAGCACAAGTAGATATAAGAAAAAGTTTGGAAACTGTAAGTTTGTGGTTACATAACTAAAAAATATTTTTTTGGTATTTAAAAAATTCATCAAGCCTCGATTCGGATATTGAACAAAAAATATTTACATCGATAAGGTTACACGGAACCCTCAGTGCGCCAGTCCAGTTTGCACTTGCCCGGCTATTATCCGCCCGATCGCTCTAAGTGAATTTTGTCCCTTTTTATTACCTAAATAAATCAAAAGTATTACCTATTTTGATCAATTGATATATGTTGACTGCATCACTAGCGGGTTTGTGTGCGTACGTAGACACCAATACCGATATACTATTAGAGGTAGCCTTTGTAGTATGTTCTCATGTTATCTTTTACCTAAATATAATATGTGACATTACGTCGCTTTAGGAGTAGGTATGTTTTATTGTGTGTAGGAATTTTGACGTTAGGTACTTAATTTTATCTATACATAGTAATTTTTGAGCGCCATGCATGATTTATTTTCAAAATAAGTAGATAATATTATATCATCTTTATATTATTAATTTCATGATACATATTTTTGCTATAGGTCCTCGAGAGAAAGCTATCAAAAATGCATATTTTAATCGTCTAAATGTGTTTCATTTTGCAAGTATCTTGTTCTGCAATATCTTGATCAAATGTTAACCGATTTTGATGATTATGCCAATGCCAAAAGCAATGTATAAAGGAATTATGAGATTTTTTCATTCTTATAGCTAGGTACCTATAAGCAATAACACTAACATTTAGGTAAAAGATAACAAGGTCACATGACACCATACTACAAAGGCACGCGCCGCCGCCGCGCCAGGCAGGCTACCTGACCAGCGAGGGGTACATCACACCACCCATTAGTTACACAAATAATTAGCATAAACACTCGTTTGCAATATGCGGGTGCATTATGTTACTCGTTATCTCAAAACGTACAAAAGAGAGCCATTTTCTGAGACCTTGAAAAACGTCCCTTTTGGTGATAAGGAGTGTGGCGGCACCTTAATTCCATTCTTTGTTTTAGTTGTTTTAAAGATTAGTGCATAAATATTGTTCTTACCATTTCTTTAAAATTTATGATGGCCCGCATAACAAATGTCGTGTTCTATATTTTTTGACTTTATCGTTACTAAGCTTTTTCACAAAAATGGTACAAATCTGTTGTGGATTAGAAATTACTAGAAAATGTTTTGTCTCACAGTTTGCGGTATTGCCAACCGTTGCATATTTTTTCTACACTATCTTTTAGTAGGTACCTACTATTATTATACAGAGAATAGATTTGAATTTTTACCCGACTTCAAAAAGCAGGAGATTATTATCTTCGGCTGTACCTACATAAATGTATGTTCACCGACTTCTCGGTAAATTGCGAACCGATTTTGATTTTTTTAATTAAAAGATTATACCTACTCTCGAATTGATCCCATAGAAATATTGTAATGATCTGATAATGAATTTCGAAGACATAGAAAGAAACTCTTCATAGGATCATAGCAGAACCGTCGTAATAAGTAAAATTGCTTTGTTTATACGTGTAGTCGAAGACTGGCTGAAGGAAGAGGGGGAGGAGAAACATCGAACTAATCTAATGATGGAGACGAAATATGGAAGGTATTTAAGTATGTCAAAAAATCTTTTTACAAAAAAAATACAACCGACTTCAATGTAAAAAAAAAACATTAAAAAGTGCAATATAACTTTAATTTTTTGAAATTTAGTGTTAAATAACAAAGAGAAAAAACTATTTTAGAAACACTGAATTCCGAAATTAACAATGTTTTGCACTTTTTAGAAAGAAAACAAAAGAAAGAATATATGTTTATTTTGCCATTCGAGCAAAATAAAAATACAGCATTCCGTCGAGTCATGTGTGAACCGGGCATATGTGTGTTGCACCATAGACACTAGACAGAACACAGTGGCTTAGTGTTTTTTTTTTACATTGAACCAGCAACTTCATACGCGAGAATATTTTCTTAGAAACTTGAATGCCTCTTAAATTGTATTTTGAGGGTAGTTTTGAAGAACTGATACCTGATGACAATCTTTATTAATGACTAGCTGACCCGGCGAACTTCGTACCGCCTAATAGTAAAAACAGCATAATTCATTTAATAATGACATTTTAATTAGAGACGGCGTTGTATTCGGATTTTTTTTCGTCATTTTTTCCAAATTTTCTCACCGAGATAGTCCCGGAAAGGTTTAAAACCTTCCCGGGACTATCTCGAATATTTCAAGACCAAAATTGGCCAAATCGGTCGTGCCGTTTTTAAGTTTAAGCGAGACTAACGAACAGCATTTTTGTGATAAACGTTTTTATGAAAACGTTCTTGGTTTGAAAGTGGCGCCAGTGACTGAAAAGTTGAAAGGGAATCGTTTGTCTTGGTATGGTCATGTGAAGAGGAGGGATGAAACGCATGTTACTAAAAGAGTTATGAATTTACATGTGGATGGATGGAGAGGAAGAGGGAGACCAAAGAAAAAATGGATGGATTGTGTGAAGAGTGATATGAAAGAAAAGGAAGTTAGTGATAGCATGACGAGTGACAGGGCAGAGTGGAAGAAAAAAACGTGTTGCGCCGACCCCAAATAACACGGGACAAGGGCAGGAAGATGATGATGTTCTTGGGCGGGGCGAGGTGGCGGGTCACACTCTTTCTGACTAAAAACCCACTCCCGTTCCATCTTTGCCATTGTTCCAGGGCCCAGGGGATCTCTTTCGCACTACCCATGGAAGTATATGGGGCTGAGGAATAAAATTTTCCATCAAACGAATTTCCCTATTTCTACCCCCTTAAATTTGAATTTTCAAAAACCACGTCATAAAGAGAAGCATTGTGAAATTTCATGTTCCTAGACTCAGTAGTTTCAGCTGTGCGTTGATAATGTCAATCAGTCATCAATTGCTCTTTTTATGTATAGAAAAGATGAAAAACTACAGGACCGATTTTAAAAATTCTTTCAACAGGAAAATGCTACTTTATCACCGTGTGATGTGGCTATATTATATTCTACATTCACGCAGGTGAAGCCACTTGCCAAAACTAGTTTATCTATAGTTATGGTATGACTAAGCTTTTGACGGTAGAATACTTCAAACATTATTGAGATATGCGATCCAAATCAATGGTCTATTCAAGTGCTTATGAAATTAATTGATTCCAGCACAATCCAAAATGAATTCAATTGACTTATGTTCAACTAACCACCAGACCAAGTCAAATGTAACAGAAATCACAAAAAAGTAAATGATCACCAAAAATAGTAAATGATCACTATAAATCCTCATTTTAGCATGAAATTAGAATCAAAAACTTTACATGTGAACTATTTAAAGCAACTAACTTAGGTGAAAAAACTTGGTGATCATAGAACAATTTAAAGTGCAGTAATGATTGTAATTTTAGGTTATCATTTTTTGGTTAAGGTTTAATTTTTTTGCTGATTTTTATAAATAATATCTTAGGTAATAAGATGTTATTGTTCACAATGTTATTTTTGGCGGTTATTTAATTGTATTCCAATTAAAATTGCATAAATTGTTAATTTTTTCTTATTGCAATGTCTGAACCAATGGCAATCCCAGCTTCAAGAATTAACAATACTACTCCAGCAGTTACCGTTAATTTATCCTTCCAAACAATTAAAAAAAAATATTTTCAAAGAAAAAAATCTATTGAATAATCTAAGTAACATTCATGAGACCACCGTGACATCATAATCGTAGTAAAGAGTTAGACACAATGCGACTGCCGGACGACAGTTGCGAACTTGCGACATTATTGTCGCATGGCCGGGTCTACTGTTTGCTGCGTCGTGGACATGCGCCTGACTGCACTACTTACATGTTACGGAAATTATTTGTGTGAATATTTTCATTGATTATAATAGTTTGGACCCCCAGCAACGATTAAAATTTGGTGTCCTGTTAAATGTTTTTTTTTTTTAAGATAATTGGAAAATACTGGACTACTTAATCATTCTTAGGCTTTATTTAAAATTATTAGCATAGGTACCTAATAAAAGTGGAATTTTAATTGATTGTAATTAGATGTAATTTTCTTAATGAATGCAACTTCTAGAAGCCACTAACAACAGCGGCAACGAGTAAATAAGCGCACACGCAATGAAGAAGTTTGCCTAGGTATTAGAAAAAAATGTTCTAAAGTATATTCAAAGTTATACCTATCAATGACAAAGCGGTTCCTTAACCTAATCATTGAACTGGAAACAACACCTGGAAACAACACACGGAAAGTATTTACGAATATGTTTGAAAATTTTGTATCATTAAGTAGTTTTTAATTGTTTACAGCGTCTGTTAAAAATCTAAGTCAAGTAAGTTGTAGCAGACTATTTCATGAAATGGTCATAGCTTACATCATAAAGTAATCAATTCTAATATTTGGCCACGACGTATCCAGTAACTAACTGAGTGGTCAGTTTTTTTTATATTTTTTTTACTATATTAGTGTTTGACCTCTTTCTCACCAGATTGTAAGCGATTATGTGGCCAATGATAGAGCATCCATGCCTAAAAGTAACTTATTTAATCTTGAGTTCAATACGCCTATGTAAAAGCTATTTAGACCTTCCACTTAGGCAGGGAATTCCATTCCTTAGCTGAAGGTAAAGTATTCATAAAATGTTTGACAAGTTTGATTGGGATGTCCACAATTATTCTGTTTATTTTACCTACCAGAACGTAAGCAATCATATTTCAATTAAAACGCTCAATCACCAACAGTTCGATCTCGCTGTGCCCGGAACTGTAACTTCATCAATCTCTCACACAATGGTATTGTGGGCAGTGAATGGGTTGCCTTCCCACGACGACCACTGTTGGACAACATGATGGATCGATGAGTGTCATCGTGTAGCGGGAATTGGTGAAGTTTCTGTGCAATTATATGCACATTTCCTGTTGCTCTGTGACAGAAACCGTTGCGTACCTACAACATCATTAGTTCTACGGGGTTTTTATTTGATTTTGAATGAGGCAAACCTGCATTTTAAAACTACATCTGTTTCAGAATGGTAAGCTCTGCTGCTATTTTAAGCTAATAACAACATAGATGAAACATAAGCAACTACTTCGACGTTTAAAACCTTATTTACGCACTATTTAAAAAAAACATACCAGATAATATCTGAGTGATGTCTCTATAGTGTAGGTGTGGTCTACTTTGCAGTAAAGTTAATTTATCTAAGCGTTTCTATGGCAAAAATGGTACCTAAGAATTCTGAATTAAATCCCCTGGCCCAGTATTCGGCTACGATAATGCTGCCCGCGTCGTCATTACATTATTTAGTTTAGGTTCGGCTTATATACCTAGTTCCCAGAAAAACTGACCACAAACCTTTTCGGGGATCGTTCGGTCCATGGCCCTTTATGGCGCGCCGGTGTGGGCGCCGGGGCTGCGGAAGCAGCCGGCGGCCCGGCTGAACGCGTGCCAGGGGGTCATGGCCATACGGATGGTGCGAGGATACCGGACGATTTCCCGCGAAGCGGCGAGCCTTCTTGCTGGCCAGCGACCATGGGATCTGGAGGCAACAGTCCTTGCACTCATGCACGAACGGCGCATGGAGATGCAACGCCGGGGCGAAACTCCGCTGCCGCAACAAGTCGCGGCATGGCGGACAGAGTTCCGGCGAGTTCTCATGGTGAAATGGCGACAGCGACTGTCGCGACCCCGTGCTGGGCACGCCACAATTATGGCGGTAAGTCCCCTCTTTGAGGCGTGGTTGGAAAGACCTCACGGCGTCCTCACATTCCGCATGACGCGGGTCCTCACCGGACACGGTAAGTTCGGGAGGTTCCTGCACCGGATTCGTGCGGAAACGACGCCCGGGTGTCGCCACTGTGTGGCCCACCCGGAGGACACGGTGGAGCACACGGTGGAGGTGTGCCCCGCTTGGGCAGAGCAACGCCGTGACCTCGTGAGGGCAATCGGCGGCGGTGATCTCTCGCGCCGGGCCTTGGTTCAGGCCATGCTCCGGAGCGAGGAGGAGTGGCAGGCGGTCGCCTCCTTCTGCGAAGCAGTAATGCTAGCTAAGGAGGCGGCCGATCGCGTGAGGCAACGGTCCTTACGCTCCAACCGCCGCCGGGATTCCGATCCCGATTTCCGGCCACCGTAGGCGCGGGCTTGCAGATGGCGAGCAATGGGTGGCTAGCCGTCTGACCGTCCGGTAACCGTCCGGACCGAGCCCAAGTCGTCGACGGCGCGTATTGTTCCACGCGCGCCTCAAGGAGATGTCAGCAAATCGTAGGGGCCCAGCAGGGTCGAAGCCTACTGGGGCCACGGGTAGTGTGAAAGCGGAACCCGGGGTCCTGGGACGAAGGCAACGAAGGAACAGGAGTGGGTTTTTAGTCAGTAAGAGTCTGACACTATCTCCCGCTCCGCCCAAGAGCGGGGATGTCATTAGGATGATTTTCCCACCCAATAAAAAAAAAAAAAAAAAAACCACATACCTTTTAGGTAATTTATATACCTACATAATGCACACATAAAAGAATAACAATAGATTCATGCGCCCCTATCCCAAATAATGATTACATAAACTGCACCCTTCGTTAAGGGTTGTCGCAACTATTGAGAGCATGCTGACAACCCAGGAAACTGCAACTGCAATATCAACCAATCAGCTGTTAACGAATTAAAATAAACCTTATTTTGACACAACAAGGTTGATTTTTATATAAAGGCTGTTGAAACATTGGTAAAGCCATAGAAGCACAGAGATATTGATTTATTCGACAATTCAATGTTAGTTTTATTGTCGCGTGTCGCTCACGCCTTTTATGGAACGCGACGAGGCAAACGGGATCTGCAAGGTGTGATATAATATGTAGAGGTACCGTTGGAATACAAGGGTGTTAGTAGAATATAGACAATATGCCTAACCGGGAAGTATAGGTGCCTTTGTGTTTTTGCAGACTATCCCATTGATGTAGGATATCCGCATGCTACTCATACAGTTTGTTCTAGTCACATACCTACTGTCCGCTCTCCTCGGCACCGGCGCGGCGGCGGCGACGTCAACCTTGCTTAAGAGGGTGCTTTTTCACTCGCCTATCGTCAACAACGAGCATGGTTTAAAAGCTTGTTCTTTCATCTAACGCAATCCAACGCAATATTTGATGAAGAGGCAATGCGAAAAAAGAGAGATAGCGCCTGAAAACTCTGTTGGCAATCGTTAGTTCCATGATTTATATGGATATTTCACAAAACTGTGCAGTTTCAATTTTTCTGAAAAACTTTTAAGTGTTTAAAAATTGATTTTTTCCTTAAAAGTTTTTCAGCAAAATTGTCGTCATTCAAAATCTCGATTAAATGTGCAAAGCTTCTATGGATGTACTTTTTATATTGTTAATATATGAACACCTTATGAAAGGCCAAAATTCACCTAAAATAACAGAGTTTCAGAGGTCTTTCCTAGATTAGTTTTACACATGTTTAGGTTTTGATTTTTATAGAAGTCTAGATAATATCCACAAAATAGCTATTTATCCAAAATATCTAGAGAAAGATATTTAATAACATCATAATCATGTAAGAGCAGTCTTATGGCAATGTACCTCGAGTTGGCACGAGTCGGTTGAGTTGGTTGGTTGGTAGTAAATATGTTTAGAATCGGCTACAGAATCCGTTCCAGCTATATCTAAAATAGGTCATTTCTTTATCCTGTTAAAATTCTTGATTATTAATATACGATATAAAATTACCTATTTTGATAAATTCTTGATAAATCTTGATAGCGTCGTATTTAAGCTTGAAATTATTAAGTTTTCTCTATTTGTTTAGATATCTACACATATAAATTACATTTTGAAATAAATCTTTTTTTATAACAATACCATGTAAAATAATTTCAAAATACAAAGTTTATTTTATAAGTAGTAAAATATATAATAATATTTACTATTATTGAAAAACGTTAAGTTTTTGAATTTACGCGTGAGTGGAAGAAATACGCCTCCGTTACACTGTTTTGCTACCTACTCATCGATTATCGGTAAAAAATAAATATATATATATTTATATCTATATCTAATCTATATTATTCTAGTTGGCAAAATGAATATTTTAGCAAATATTTTACGACTTTATTTATTCCAAGGTCTATTATATTCTAAATTAATAATAATCGAAAACAAAAATACAATGAGGTGCTGTGTAAACAACGACCCTTGCAAAGGCTTATCGTCATAAAACAAGGGTTCGTTGAAACTGTAACACAATGTGCAAAATGCGATGCGAACCATTTGTAAAGGATTAACGTAAGAGTTGAGACAATGACATTCTGCGTAGTTTGTAAAGCTAACGGTACCTACAGACATGAATGGAGGAATCAGTTATTATCTGATCGAACTGGATTGTAAAATGGCGTCTCGTGGGGTCCGGAACTTGAGGAATAGATGAGTAATTCGTTGAAAGTTATCTTTTTAATCCGTTGACTGTTGTTTTTTGTAGCAACAGAAAAACCGCTCAATGCAGAACAAACAAATAGTTTATTTAACTTCAAAATTGCAATAAGTGACAGGCAATCTGTAAGTAGAAGCTCTGTTTATTAAACATCTCGCCTACTACAACTTATTGTACCTACTACAATGTGTAAGTTTGTATTCTGAATATAAAATTAACTTCACAATGTTCTTTCGACCAATCACGTGGCTTATAAAATGTTGACTGTCCTGTTGGTTTAGTGGGCCCTGACTGCTATGCCGGAGGTCGTGGGTTCGATTCCCACTCAGGAAAAATGTTTGTGTGATGAGCACGATCATTTGTTCTGTGTCAGGGTATAATTAATCTATAATATGTACATGTGTATTTAAAAATATATTATAAGTATATTTATCAGTTGTCTAGGACTCATAACACAATCTCTGCTTAGCTTGGGACTAGAGTAGACGGCATTGTGTGAAAGTTGTGAAAAAAAAAAAATATGCTGCACAACACCGCCCTCCGGTCGCAGGGAGGCTTTTTGTATAAAACTTGTGCAACCAATGCCAGAATAGGGTATTGGGTCCCTAATGTATTTTTATAGGAGAAATATAAAGTCTTTTATTTCTTGGCTTTTTTATGAATGAATTTCGAGTTTGGTTTGTATTTTTATGATACCGAACTTTAACAACTCCTACGCAGAAATGTAATTACACTAGATATTATATACTAAGCATTTGTGACATAATTTTCTTTCTATATATTTGTGTTAGACGAGAAAGGAAGGAAGGGAGTTAGTGATAGCATGACGATTGGCAGAATAAAATGGAAGAAGAAAACGTTTTGCACCGACCCCAAATTACACGGAACAAGGGCAGGATGATGATAATACATTATGCTAGACAAGGTTGATACGACAAATTGAACAAAATGGCCAGTTGGAAAGGTCTGAGAATAAATAAATCTAAAAGCAAACTGAGGCCACGTAAGATACGCATTATGACATTTAGACTCTTGAATTTGCTTAAAAAGACGACTCGCATGGGATGCGTGTGACAGCGTTGCGTACCTATGCCAAGTATGTTTCCAAATCGTCTGTTTTTAAGCAAATTTCAGAGTCTAGATATCATAATGCGTAGCGTACGTGTGCTCAGTGTATCTTTAGTTTTATGCTGTTGTTTGATACCTACATTTATTTTATTCAATACGATGAGTGTAAAAACTACTTCCCAATATTCGACGGCTGATCAAGCTAGCCCCTGTCACGTAGTGGGGTGCCACACTAATTGAGTGAGGGTCCAGAGGACCAGGGGTAGCTCCCCTAACCAGCGCAATATATAAACCCTTGCGTTTGAGCGCAATATATTGCTCGCTAAGAATTCCTATCGATCGGTCGGTGTTCAGAACTTTCGGTTACCAAAAGAGAAGTAATATGAGACAAATAGCGATGGGAATCCTGCCATCATCATTGGGCCACAGAATAAGTAAATAATAATAATAATAATCTTTATTTCATATTTTACACAAAATATTTACATGTAACAGCCACAAGTTAATCTTAAACAAATATTTATGCTAGTGCCCAAGGAATAACTATAATTAACTTATCATTATTTAAGAACTAAAGGAAAATTGAATTTATATACCTAGCATTATGTATAATTAGCGACTTGCCCGAGCTAGGTTTATAAAACCTGTGTTTCGGGTCATCACTTACAAGACTATCACTACGGGTGCATGTATAAAGAAATGACAAAATAACAAATTACAAACTAAACCTACAATCATACTAAAACTTCCAATAGTTTATCTGTGTGTGTGTAGTTATTATATCATAGAGAATTTACTACATATTATATTTATATATATACAAAATTATATACAAAAACACTTAACTAATTAAAACTATACATATACATTAACGGAAAGAAAGAAAAGAAAGAAAACGTGTTTATTCTGCCTAAATAGACGCACAATTCTTACAAAAATATAAAAACAAAATTCCCTGACAGGCCATATGTGTAGTATGTGTAAGTGTGTGTGTATATGTAAAGCTTTATATGACCATAGACAACACAGTTGTCCAACTCCAGATTATCTGTGGCATTTTGGTGCCGGCCATAACAGAGACAAACGAAATAAACAAAAACTACTCCTAACTAAAATATGGCGTCATAAAACTCTGTGTAGTTATGATTTAGTAGATATTCCGATATCAATGTACTACATTTAATATAATTTACGCTATAGATATCTAACAATTTGTTGAGCTTGTTTAAGGCCCTAAAAATACATAAAATCTATGTGCAAATGCATGTCTTGTCTGTGATTTACAAACCAAATCTTTCCTCCTCTTGGTTGAAAGTACTGGATCAAAAGGAAGCTCAGAGTGCTGATAAAGTACGGTGTGCAATATAAATAAAAATTGAAGTGACCTACAATTTATTTGCCTACAAGTCCCTGTCCCTGTCGTGCTCGAAACGAATCAAAATGCACCTTAAGTCCACATACCGAGAATCTCTTTTATTATGCCCGTTATGCGCCTTTGAACAGGCCACTCTTGCTATTATAGGGTTACGAGTTATACTTATGGTTTTTGAAAAATGTGAAATAGGTACTTACGTTTTATTACATAAAACAATCAAACTTTCTAAAATTATATAGTAAATAGGTACCTAACTGATTTCTAACTATTTACTTATATCCATACTTTAAAACGTATTTAAAAAGTCATCTCATATAAGTGTCAAGAGATTGTTTACATTAAGATAAGTATCTTAACAAATAAAATAATATTAAAATAAAGTGTATATAACTATGTTGGTTTTGTATGTGCGTGAGCTTTGCGTTCATATATAATTTTTACCCGGCTACAAAAAGGGTTATGTTTTTAAAAGGTTTATTAGGACATATAAGACATTAATAAGCATAATAATTATCATTTTGTAAGATATAATTCCAGTATAATATAATATGTCGACCATGCTTTAGTAAGGTGGTCACTAGTACTAAGATATCTAGTTACATTAAATTTTAATGATCTTTAAGGTCATTGACTCGTTTACGTATAAAATGTCGCAGATACTTGAAATAAAAACTCGATAGAATATTCTGCAGCCCATTCGTCCGACAGGTTGTCGCATCATCATTCATCGCTCGAATTTCGATTGAAATACCCGCTAAAATGGCTTTATGGAAACCATACGCCGACGACGTCCCTCTGGATTTATCAAAAGCCCAGAGTTCAGGAAGCAAAGTTACCCGAGTTTCCGAAGTACTACCCACCACAGCAAAAAGTGCCACCGGCTTTTCCACCCTATGGTGGATATTTTTTTTTTATTTTGTGGCAAAAGAAAACTGCAACAAAGTTCCTATTCAAAAGACTGCAATACCAACCGCCACGTTGCTTGACTTCCCTGAGGACTACCCGCCGCAGCTGCCGCACCAGCGCCACCGTGCCAGCTGACACCGCGTACCGGCGCAAACGCGAGCGCAATAACCAAGCTGCCAGGCAGAGAAGGGACAGGCGGAACCTCCGGGAGATCCACCTCGCTCTCAAAGTGACTAACTTAAAAGAAAAACTTTGCCGCGCTAAAAGCAGCCCTGAATAAAAGAGCTTGGGTTCGCTGTAACCAGTCGTGTTCCTGCTAAACCAAAAGAATCTTTAGTGTAAGTCTGTAAACAAAATTTCTATTTAAAAGACTGTACAATACCAGCCGCCACGGGTGCCTAAGTTGCTAGAAATTCCGGAATACCGCCCGCCACAGGTGCCAGAGTTGCAAGTCTTTCCTGAGTACTACCCGCCAGTGCAACCGAAGTATCTATACGGCGGATACTACGGCGCACAAGTAATTCAAATATCACCTGGAGGAACTTCATCGGGATACGATTCGGTACCCTTTGCTCCAATGACTCCAAGCAATGTGTTATTGTCCCCGCTGTAATCACTGATGAAAGCACCAGATAATAGGCCCTACATCATGGTAGACACTGATACATTGTCTGATGATCCTGACTTCTAAGCGTACGAACAGAACGCGCTCAGGGTGATGGCGGAGAGGAATGGCGGTGCATTGGTAGGCAATAACCCGCACATGCGCCAATCGGTCCGCACCAGCGCCGACAGGCCCGCTGACGCCGCGTACCGGCGCCAGCGCGAGCACAACAACCAAGCCGCCAAGTAGAATAGGGACAGGCGTAACCTCCGGGAGATTCACCTCGCCCTCAAAGTGACCTTTTTAAAGAAACAGTTTTCCGCGGTAAAAATCAGCCTTAAATAAAAAAGTTTGTGTTCGCTGTAACCAGTCTTGTTCCTGCTAATCCAAAAAACTCTTTAGGGAAAGTCTGTAAACAAAGTTCCTATTTAAAAGACTGTTCAATACAAGCCGCCACGGGTGCCTGAGTTGCCAGAGTTTCCGGAGTACCAGCCGCCACGGGTGCCTGAATTGCCAAACTTTCCGGAGTATATCGCCCACCATTGTTGCCTGAGTTGTCTGACTTTCCTGAGTACTACACGCCGCAGCTGCCAGTACCACCGGAGTATCTATGTGGTGGATACTACGGCGAACCAGTAATTCAAATATCACCTGGAGGAAGTTCGTCGGGTTACGATTCGGTACCCTTTGCTCGGTTGACGCTGCGCAATGTGGTGTTGTCCCCGCCGGAATCACCGATTGAAGCAGCTGATAATGGGCCCTACATCATGGTGGACCCCGCTACGTCTGATGATCCGTACTTCCAAGCGTACGAACAGAACGCGCTCAGGGTGATGACGGAGAGGAACGACGGTGCATTGGTGGGCAATAAACCGCGCATGCGATACTCGGTCCAGGTCCGATCCGGCCCGGTAACTACCGGCGCCTAAAGTTCCTATTCAACAGACTGTTCAATACAAGCCACGGGTGCCTGAGTTGCCAGATTTTTCGGAGCAGCGCCCGCCACAGTTGCCTTACCAGCTGTAGCTGCCAGTGCCACCGGAGTATCTATGTTGTGGATACTACGCCGCACTAGTAATTCAAATATCACCTGGAGGAAGTTCTTCTTTTTCTCGTGGAGAAATTCGGGATACGATTTGGTACCCGCCGAAATCACCGATTGAATCACCAGATAATGGGCCCTATATCATGGTGGATCCCGCTAAGTCTGATGATCCGGACTTCCAAGCGTACGAACAGAACGCGTTCAGGGTGATGGCGGAGAGGAACGGCGGTGCAACGATACTACAGCGCACCAGTAATTCAAATATCACCTGGAGGAAGTTCGTCGGGATACGATTCGGTACCCTTTGCTCCGATGACGCTGCACAACGTGATTTGTCCCGCCGGAATCACCGATTGAAGCAGCATGATGTAGGGCCCATTGCCCTACATCATGCTGGACCCAGATACGTCTGATGGTCCAGAATTCCAAGCGTACGAGCTGAATGCGCTCAGGGTAATGGCGAAGAATAACGGCGGTGCATTGATGGGCTGACGCCCCTTCACAGGGACGTAGCAATTGCTCCACGCCATCATCATTCATCGCTCGCATGTCGAATGAAGAATACACTACCATCATGTCTCTGTGAACATCTTACGCAGAGGACGTGGCTCTGGACAGGTCCAAGCCCAGAGTCCAAGAAGCACAGTTACCAGAGTTCCAGCGCGAGCGCAACAACCAAGCCGCCACGTAGAATAGGGACAGGCGGAACCTCCGGGAGATCCACCTCGCTCTCAAAGTGACCTTTTTAAAGAAACAGTTTTCCGCGGTAAAAATCAGCCCTAAATAAAAAAGTTTGTGTTCGCTGTAACCAGTCTTGTTCCTGCTAATCCATAAAACTCTTTAGGGAAAGTCTGTAAACAAAGTTCTTATTCAAAAGACTGTTCAATACAGCCGCCACGGGTGCCTGAGTTGCCAGACTTTTTGGAGCTGCGCCCACCAAAGTTGCCTGAGTTGTCTGACTTTCCTGTGTACTACCAGCTGTAGCTGCCAGTACCACCTGAGTATCTATGTGGTGGATACTACGGCGAACCAGTAATTCAAATATCACCTGGAGGAAGTTCGTCGGGTTTCGATTCGGTACCCTTTGCTCGGTTGACGCTGCGCAATGTGGTGTTGTCCCCGCCGGAATCACCGATTGAAGCAGCTGATAATGGGCCCTACATCATGGTGGATCCCGCTAAGTCTGATGATCCGGACTTCCAAGCGTACGAACAGAACGCGTTCAGGGTGATGGCGGAGAGAAACGACGGTGCATTGGTGGGCAATAAACCGCGCATGCGACACTCGGTCCAGGTCCGATCCGGCCCGGTAACTACCGGCGCCAGCGCGAGCGCAATAATCAGGCCGCCAAGCAGAGAAGGGATAGACGGAAACTTAGGGTGATCCACCTCGCTCTCAAAGTGACTTATTTAAGAGAAAAAGTTTGCCGCGCTAAAAGCAGCCCTAAATAAAAGAGTTGGTGTTCGCTGTAACCAGTCGTGTCCTGCTAAACCAAAAGAGAATCAAGGGTTCATCTTAGACCAAAGTTCCTATTCAAAAGACTGTTCAATACAAGCCACGGGTGCCTGAGTTGGCAGATTTTTCGGAGCAGCGCCCGCCACAGTTGCCTTACCAGCTGTAGCTGCCAGTGCCACCGGAGTATCTATGTGGTGGATACTACGCCGCACCAGTAATTCAAATATCACCTGGAGGAAGTTCTTCTTCTTCTCGTGGAGAAATTCGGGATACGATTTGGTACCCGCCGGAATCACCGATTGAATCACCAGATAATGGGCCCTACATCATGGTGGATCCCGCTAAGTCTGATGATCCGGACTTCCAAGCGTACGAACAGAACGCGTTCAGAGTGATGGCGGAGAGGAACGACGGTGCATTGGTGGGCAATAAACCGCGCATGCGACACTCGGTCCAGGTCCGATCCGGCCCGGTAACTACCGGCGCCAGCGCGAGCGCAATAATCAGGCCGCCAAGCAGAGAAGGGATAGGCGGAAACTTAGGGAGATCCACCTCGCTCTCAAAGTGACTTATTTAAGAGAAAAAGTTTGCCGCGCTAAAAGCAGCCCTAAATAAAAGAGTTGGTGTTCGCTGTAACCAGTCGTGTCCTGCTAAACCAAAAGAGAATCAAGGGTTCATCTAAGACCAAAGTTCCTATTCAAAAGACTGTTCAATACAAGCCACGGGTGCCTGAGTTGCCAGATTTTTCGGAGCAGCGCCCGCCACAGTTGCCTTACCAGCTGTAGCTGCCAGTGCCACCGGAGTATCTATGTGGTGGATACTACGCCGCACCAGTAATTCAAATATCACCTGGAGGAAGTTCTTCTTCTTCTCGTGGAGAAATTCGGGATACGATTTGGTACCCGCCGGAATCACCGATTGAATCACCAGATAATGGGCCCTACATCATGGTGGATCCCGCTAAGTCTGATGATCCGGACTTCCAAGCGTACGAACAGAACGCGTTCAGAGTGATGGCGGAGAGGAACGACGGTGCATTGGTGGGCAATAAACCGCGCATGCGACACTCGGTCCAGGTCCGATCCGGCCCGGTAACTACCGGCGCCAGCGCGAGCGCAATAATCAGGCCGCCAAGCAGAGAAGGGATAGACGGAAACTTAGGGAGATCCACCTCGCTCTCAAAGTGACTTATTTAAGAGAAAAAGTTTGCCGCGCTAAAAGCAGCCCTAAATAAAAGAGTTGGTGTTCGCTGTAACCAGTCGTGTCCTGCTAAACCAAAAGAGAATCAAGGGTTTATCTTAGACCAAAGTTCCTATTCAAAAGACTGTTCAATACAAGCCACGGGTGCCTGAGTTGGCAGATTTTTCGGAGCAGCGCCCGCCACAGTTGCCTTACCAGCTGTAGCTGCCAGTGCCACCGGAGTATCTATGTGGTGGATACTACGCCGCACCAGTAATTCAAATATCACCTGGAGGAAGTTCTTCTTCTTCTCGTGGAGAAATTCGGGATACGATTTGGTACCCGCCGGAATCACCGATTGAATCACCAGATAATGGGCCCTACATCATGGTGGATCCCGCTAAGTCTGATGATCCGGACTTCCAAGCGTACGAACAGAACGCGTTCAGGGTGATGGCGGAGAGGAACGACGGTGCATTGGTGGGCAATAAACCGCGCATGCGACACTCGGTCCAGGTCCGATCCGGCCCGGTAACTACCGGCGCCAGCGCGAGCGCAATAATCAGGCCGCCAAGCAGAGAAGGGATAGACGGAAACTTAGGGAGATCCACCTCGCTCTCAAAGTGACTTATTTAAGAGAAAAAGTTTGCCGCGCTAAAAGCAGCCCTAAATAAAAGAGTTGGTGTTCGCTGTAACCAGTCGTGTCCTGCTAAACCAAAAGAGAATCAAGGGTTCATCTTAGACCAAAGTTCCTATTCAAAAGACTGTTCAATACAAGCCACGGGTGCCTGAGTTGGCAGATTTTTCGGAGCAGCGCCCGCCACAGTTGCCTTACCAGCTGTAGCTGCCAGTGCCACCGGAGTATCTATGTGGTGGATACTACGCCGCACCAGTAATTCAAATATCACCTGGAGGAAGTTCTTCTTCTTCTCGTGGAGAAATTCGGGATACGATTTGGTACCCGCCGGAATCACCGATTGAATCACCAGATAATGGGCCCTACATCATGGTGGATCCCGCTAAGTCTGATGATCCGGACTTCCAAGCGTACGAACAGAACGCGTTCAGGGTGATGGCGGAGAGAAACGACGGTGCATTGGTGGGCAATAAACCGCGCATGCGACACTCGGTCCAGGTCCGATCCGGCCCGGTAACTACCGGCGCCAGCGCGAGCGCAATAATCAGGCCGCCAAGCAGAGAAGGGATAGGCGGAAACTTAGGGAGATCCACCTCGCTCTCAAAGTGACTTATTTAAGAGAAAAAGTTTGCCGCGCTAAAAGCAGCCCTAAATAAAAGAGTTGGTGTTCGCTGTAACCAGTCGTGTCCTGCTAAACCAAAAGAGAATCAAGGGTTCATCTAAGACCAAAGTTCCTATTCAAAAGACTGTTCAATACAAGCCACGGGTGCCTGAGTTGCCAGATTTTTCGGAGCAGCGCCCGCCACAGTTGCCTTACCAGCTGTAGCTGCCAGTGCCACCGGAGTATCTATGTGGTGGATACTACGCCGCACCAGTAATTCAAATATCACCTGGAGGAAGTTCTTCTTCTTCTCGTGGAGAAATTCGGGATACGATTTGGTACCCGCCGGAATCACCGATTGAATCACCAGATAATGGGCCCTACATCATGGTGGATCCCGCTAAGTCTGATGATTAAAAGGAATAATTCTAGTTGGGGGACAAATAGCTCTAATCTCAAAAAATGCTCAAAAAAAAGAAATAAAAAAAAGATTTCAGAAACAATAAATAAAATTATTCCTCATCGAAGTCCTTTAGTAAGTAAAATTGGATGTGTACCCTTTGCTCCAATGACGCCACGCCCTGTGTTCTTGTCTCCACCAGAATCACCAGATAATAGGCCTTACATCATAGTGGACACCGATACATTGTCTGATGATCCGGACTTCCAAGCGTACGAACAGAACGCGCTCAGGGTGATGGCGGAGATGAACGGCGGTGCATTGGTGGGTAATAAACCGCGCATGCGAGCCTCGGTCCAGATCCGATCCGGCCCGGTGACTACCGGCGCCAGCGCGAGCGCAATAATCAGGCCGCCAAGCAGAGAAGGGATAGGCGGAAACTTAGGGAGATCCACCTCGCTCTCAAAGTGACTTATTTAAGAGAAAAAGTTTGCCGCGCTAAAAGCAGCCCTAAATAAAAGAGTTGGTGTTCGCTGTAACCAGTCGTGTCCTGCTAAACCAAAAGAGAATCAAGGGTTCATCTAAGACCAAAGTTCCTATTCAAAAGACTGTTCAATACAAGCCACGGGTGCCTGAGTTGCCAGATTTTTCGGAGCAGCGCCCGCCACAGTTGCCTTACCAGCTGTAGCTGCCAGTGCCACCGGAGTATCTATGTGGTGGATACTACGCCGCACCAGTAATTCAAATATCACCTGGAGGAAGTTCTTCTTCTTCTCGTGAAGAAATTCGGGATACGATTTGGTACCCGCCGGAATCACCGATTGAATCACCAGATAATGGGCCCTACATCATGGTGGATCCCGCTAAGTCTGATGATCCGGAGTTCCAAGCGTACGAACAGAACGCGTTCAGAGTGATGGCGGAGAGGAACGACGGTGCATTGGTGGGCAATAAACCGCGCATGCGACACTCGGTCCAGGTCCGATCCGGCCCGGTAACTACCGGCGCCAGCGCGAGCGCAATAATCAGGCCGCCAAGCAGAGAAGGGATAGGCGGAAACTTAGGGAGATCCACCTCGCTCTCAAAGTGACTTATTTAAGAGAAAAAGTTTGCCGCGCTAAAAGCAGCCCTAAATAAAAGAGTTGGTGTTCGCTGTAACCAGTCGTGTCCTGCTAAACCAAAAGAGAATCAAGGGTTCATCTTAGACCAAAGTTCCTATTCAAAAAACTGTTCAATACAAGCCACGGGTGCCTGAGTTGGCAGATTTTTCGGAGCAGCGCCCGCCACAGTTGCCTTACCAGCTGTAGCTGCCAGTGCCACCGGAGTATCTATGTGGTGGATACTACGCCGCACCAGTAATTCAAATATCACCTGGAGGAAGTTCTTCTTCTTCTCGTGGAGAAATTCGGGATACGATTTGGTACCCGCCGGAATCACCGATTGAATCACCAGATAATGGGCCCTACATCATGGTGGATCCCGCTAAGTCTGATGATCCGGACTTCCAAGCGTACGAACAGAACGCGTTCAGGGTGATGGCGGAGAGGAACGACGGTGCATTGGTGGGCAATAAACCGCGCATGCGACACTCGGTCCAGGTCCGATCCGGCCCGGTGACTACCGGCGCCAGCGCGAGCGCAATAATCAGGCCGCCAAGCACAGTAGGGATAGGCGAAAACTCCAGGAAATCCGCCTCAAAAGTGACTTATGTAAAAAAGAAATAGTTTGCCGCACTAATAGCAGCCCTAAATAAAATAGTTTGTGTTCGCTGTAACCAGTCGTGTTCCTGCTAAACCAAAAGAATCTTTAGTGTAAGTCTGTAAACAAAATTCCTATTTAAAAAACTGTACAATACCAGCCGCCATGGGTGCCTGAGTTGCCAGAAATTCCGGAATACCGCCCGCCACAGGTGCCTGAGTTGCCTGACTTTCCTGAGTACTACCCGCCGTAGTTGCCAGTGCCACCGAAGTATCTATATGGTGGATACTACGGCGCACCAGTAATTCAAATATCACCTTGAGGAACTTCATCGGGATACGATTCCGTACCCTTTGGTCTAATGACTCCGCGCAATGTGGTGTTGTCCCCGCCGGAATCACTGATGAAAGCACCAGATAATGAACACTACATCATGGTAGACACCCATACATTGTCTGATGATCCTAACTTCTGAGCGTACAAACAGAACGCGCTCAGAGTGATGGCAAAGAATAACGGCGGTGCATTGGTGAGCAATAACCCGCGCATGTGCCACTCAGTCCACGCCAGCGGATCTGCACCCACCGATGCCGCGCACCGGCGCCAGCGCAAGCGAAACAACCAAGCCGCCAAGCAAAGTAGGGACAGACGAAAACTCCGGGAGATCCACCTCGCTCTCAAAGTGACTTACTTAAAGAAAAATTTTGGCGCGCTAAAAGCAGTTTATGTTCGCTGTAACCAGTCGCGTTCCTGTTAGACCAAAAGACACTTAAGGGTAAATCTGTAAACAAAGTTCTTATTCAAAAGACTGTTCAATACAGCCGCCACGGGTGCCTGAGTTGCCAGACTTTTTGGAGCTGCGCCCACCAAAGTTGCCTGAGTTGTCTGACTTTCCTGTGTACTACCAGCTGTAGCTGCCAGTGCCACCGGAGTATCTATGTGGTGGATACTACGCCGCACCAGTAATTCAAATATCACCTGGAGGAAGTTCGTCTGGATACGATTTGGTACCCTTTGCTCAGATGACGCCACGCAATGTGGTGTTGTCTCGCCGGAATCACCGATTGAAGCACCAGATTATGGGCTCTACATCATGGTGGACCCCGCTACGTCTGATGATCCGGACTTCCAAGCGTACGAACAGAACGCGTTCAGGCTGATGGCGGAGAGGAACGGCGGTGCATTGCTGGGCAATAAACCGCGAATGCGAGCCTCGGTCCAGGTCCGATCCGGCCCGGTGACTACCGGCGCCAGCGCGAGCGCAATAATCAGGCCACCAAGCAGAGTAGGGATAGGCGGAAACTTCGAGAGAGAAACCACCTCGCTCTCAAAGTGAATTACTTAAAGAAAAAGGTTGCCGCGCTAGAAGCAGCCTTAAATAAAAGAGTTTGTGTTCGCTGTAACCTGTCTGGTTCCTGAAAACGAAAGATTCTTTAGGATGATCGTGCCGATGCCTCCAACTGGCCACATATCAAGAACATAGCACCATAGCACGCGCGGCCACCCGACGCTTGGCGCCTCCCTCGCGACCTACTGCCGGACGATGACGCCCATGCCCCACCGGATTGACGTCTGATTAAGTCGCATACACTGACGCGCGATTTAATCAATCAAAAAGACTATACAACAATGGTACGTCGTACGCACTAGACCTCAGACATACACGACTTACTTATTCACTGAAACTCACGTCTTGGACGCGAGGTGCGGTCGCGTCTCCAGTCGCCTACATGAGCAGCGTTTATTTATTTACTACATGGAGGCTTACAGCTTACTTACAGCTAATAAAACCAGACAAAAAAAAAGAAAACCATAACCATTGGAAAGCCAATTACAGGTCCTCACGTATAGCCATTAGAATAAATTAAAAAATGGTGTGAGCACAAAAAAAGCTTCGCTTTTTACTTAAGTAGTGTTGCACGCACAATACCACTCATACATACACATATACACGACTTGTATATGTGTATGTATGAGTGGTATTGTGAGTTCTTGAGTCTAGAACGTTACCAGCTCGACCTGGAAGCGTGACAGACAGGGTTCACTCAACAACAGTGGGGAGCGTCAACAAAGTCGGCACTCTCGTCGCTGGTCGTCACTCACTCGCCTTCTTTTGGCAACCGGGGTCCCACCTGGCGGGGACTGACCGCCGCTGGGGTGTCGCAAAGAAAAGGCGCTGTTATCTAAATACCGCCACAACGGTCTCACTATACATAAACATAGACAATTACGCCTAAATAGGCAACCAAGCAAAGCAACCGTTTTAGCAGGTGGCAACTAACGATGGGAGCACAGGGTGAAGCCCCGATCTCACCTGCCGCGCTCCTTGTCAGGGACGTAGCAATTGCTCCACGTCATCATCATTCATCGCTCTCATGTCGAACGAAGAATACACTACCATCATGTCTCTGTGAAGTGAACACCTTATGCAGAGGACGTGGTTCTGGACTGGTCCAAGCCCAGAGTCCAGGAAGCATAGTAACCCGAGTTTCCGGAGTACCAGCCGCCACGGATACCTGTGTGGCCAGACTCTCCGTAGTACCACCCGCCACAGTTCCCTGAGTTGCCTGACTTTCCTGAGTACTACCCGCCGCAGGCGCCAGTGCCACCGGAGTATCTATACGGCGGATACTACGGTGCACCAGTAATTCAAATTCCACCAACTTCCTAGAGGAAGTTCGTCGGGATACGATTGGTAGTGATGGTGTTGTCCCCGACGGAATCACCGATGGAAGCACCAGATAATGGACCCTACATCATGGTGGATACCGATACATTGAGTGATGATCCAGACTTCGAAACATACAAGCACAACGCGCTCAGGGTGATGGAGAAGAATAACGGCGGTGCATTGGTTAGCAATAACCCACGCTTGTGCCGCTCGGTCCGCGCCAGCGCCGCTAAGCCTTGCCTGATTGGGCGTAGCAGGGCGCGGACTGCTCAACTTTTAACGACAACCTGTCGGACGTGACGGCCCATTAGTCCGACAGGTTGTCACTACAGGATGTCGCATCATCATTAATCGCTCGAATGTCGATTGAAGTACCCGCTACCATGGCTTTATAAAAACCGTACGCCGACGACGTTCTTCTGGATTTGTCAAAAACCCAGAGTCCAAGAACCACAGTTACCCAAGTTTCCGGAGTATACTCGCCACGAGTGCCTGAGTTGCCCAAGTTTCCGGAGGACCAGTCGCCTCGGGTGCCTGAGTGGCCAGACTCTCCGGAGTAGCATCCGCCTCAGGTGCCAGAGTTGCTTGGCTTTCCTGAGTACTACCCGCCGCAGCTGCCAAAGCCACCAGAGTATCTATATGGTGGATACTACGGTGCACCAATAATTCAAATATCAGCTGGAGGAAGTTCATCGGGATACGATTAGGTACCCTTTGCTCCGATGACACTGCGCAATGTGGTGTAGTTGTCCCCACCAGAACCACCAGATAATAGGCCTTACATCATAGTGTACACCGATGCATTGAACGAGTTCAGGGTGATGACGGAGAGGAACGACGGTGCATTGGTGGGCAATAAACCGCGCATGCGACACTCGGTCCAGGTCCGATCCGGCCCGGTGACTACCGGCGCCAGCGCGAGAGCAACAATCAGGCCGCCAAGCAGGGTAGGGATAAGCGGAAACTCCGGGAGATCCACCTCGCTCTCAAAGTTATTTACTTAAAGAATAACGTTGCCACGCTAAAAGCAGCCTTAAATAAAACAGTTTGTGTTCGCTGCAACCAGTTGTGTTCCTGAAAACAAAAGAAGGATGATCGCGCCGATGCCTCCAACTGGCCACATATCAAGAACATAGCGCCATGGCACACGCGACCACCAGACGAAGAATACACTACCATCATGTCTCTGTGAACACCTTATGCAGAGGACGTGGCTTTGGACTGATCCAAGCCCAGAGTCCAGGAAGCACAGTTACCCGAGTTTCCGGAGTGTAACCCACCACTAGTGCCTAAGTTGCCAGGCTTTTCGTAGTACCGCCCACCACAGGTGCCTGAGTTGCCTGACTTTCCTGAGTACTACACGCCGCAGCTGCCAAAGCCACCAGAGTATCTATATGGTGGATACTACGGCGCACCAGTAATTCAAATATCACCTGGAGGAAGTATGTCGGGATACGATGCGGTACCCTTTGCTCCGATGACGCCGCGCAATGTGGTGTTGTCCCCGCCGGAATCACCGATGGAAGCATCAGATAATGGACCCTAAACCTATGGTGGACACCGATACTATGTCTGATGATCCGGATTTCGAAGCATACAAGCACAACGCGCTCAGGGTGATGGAGAAGAATAACGGCGTTGCATTGGTGGTGATTGGTCATAGCAGGGCGCGGACTGCTCAACCTTCAGCGACAACCTGTCGGACTTGACAGCCCATTCGTCCGGTTGTCGCTACAGGATGTCGCATCATCATTAATCTCTCGAATGTTGATTGAAGTACCCGCTACCATGGCTTTATGGAAACCGTATGCCGACGACGTCCTTCTGGATTTGTCATAAACCCAGAGTCCAAGAAGCACAGTTACCCGAGTTTCCGGAGTAGCAGCTGCCACGGGTGCCTGAGTGCCCAGACTCTCCGGAGTAGCACCCGACACAGGTGCCAGAGTTGCCTGACTTTCCTGAGTACTAGCCGCCGCAGCTGCCATTGCTACTGGACTATCTATATGGTGGATACTACGGCGCACCAATAATTTAAATATCACCCGGAGGAAGTTCGTCAGGATACAATTCGGTACCCTTTGCTCTGATAACGCCGCGCAATGTAGTGTTATCTTTGCCGGAATCACCGATAGAACAACCAAATAAAAGGTGGACGCCCAAACATTGTCTGATGATCCGGACTTTCAAGCCTACGAACAGAACGCGCTCAGGGTGATAGCAAAGAATAACTGCGTGCATTGGTAAGCAATAACCCGCGCATGTGCCTCTCAGTCTGCGCCAGCGCCGCTGCATCAACCGACGCCGCGTACCAGCGCGAGCGAAACAACCAAGCTGCCAAAAAAAGTAGGGACAGGCGGAAACTCCGGGAGATCCACTTCGCTCTCACTTAGAGAGCTTACTTGAAGAACAAATTTTCAATGAAAATCATTTTTTCATAGCAAGCTTTTATAGTGTGGTATTTACCTATACTCAATACTTTATTGCATTCCATAGTACATATAGGTGGTACCTGATAATATGATACCTGTATAATAATACTCATCAAGACCATTCCAAAAAGCTCAAACACATCAGTTTCATGTCATAATAACTTTGCATTGTTATCTGATTTACACATGTATGCAAAATTTGAGCTCAATCGGTAACCAGGAAGTGAACAAATTTAATTTGCCAGATTTGATTACTGACATATAAACATCGGGACAGGTGAAACTAAATAAAAGCTAGTAAAAAGGTTGCCACGCTAAAAGCAGCCCTAAATGTAAGAGTTTATGTTCGCTGTAACCAATCGTGTGCGTGCTAAACCAAAAGACTTTTTAGGATAAGTCTGTAAACAAAGTTCCCATTCAAAAGACTGTGCAATGTATTTGTAATTATAGTATTTAGTAAAGTTTATATAAGGTGTTAAAAAATTAACTTTAAGAATTTCAAGGGGACTGTGTACTCCTCATTATGAACAACTTTTACTACGGGACCAATACTGAAATAGCGAAAAAAAAAACAGCTGTTCCCTACGTTTATGTTCGCATAACTCGTCAAAATGTATGGAGCAGCTGATTTTATTTTCGCTATTTCAGGTTTGGTCCCATAGTAAAAGTGGTTCATAATGAGGAGTACAATGTCCCCTCGAAATTCTTAAAGTTAAATTTTTAACACCATATATAATGTTTGTAAATTTGTGACTACCTCTGTAGTTTATGACGGTAAGTCTCCTCTTTGAGGAGTGGCTGGAGCGGCAACACGGCGTCCTTACCTTCCGCATGACGCAGGTCCTCACCGGACGTGGTAAGTTCGGGAGGTTCCTGCACCGGATTCGTGCGGATGAAACGCCCGGGTGTCACCATAGTGTGGACCGCCCGGAGGACACGGTGGAAGTATGCCCGTGTCCTCGTTGAGGCGATCGACAGCGGCGATCTCTCACGCCAGTCTTTGTTACAGGCCATGGTCCGGAGCGAGGAGGAGTGGCAGGCGGTCGCATTCTTGTGCGAAGCAGTAATGCTAGCAAAGGCGGCGGCAGATCGCGTGAGGCAACGGATTCCGATCCCGATTTCCGGCCACCGTAGGCGCGGGCTTGCGGACGGCGATCAATGGGTGCCGTCCGGTAACCGTCCGGACCGATTCCAAATCGTTGACGGCATGTACTGTTTCACGCGCGCCTCAAGGAGATGTCAGCAACTGTAGGTACCCAGCAGGGTCGAAGCCTACTGGGGCCACGGGTCCGATTCTGAAAGGAAGACTCGGCCCGGGTACGAATGGCAAAGAAGGAACAGGAGTGGGTTTTTAGTCAGTAAAAGTTAGACACTATCTCCCGCTCCAACCAAAAGCGAGGGATGTCATCAGATGATTTTCCAAAAGAAAAAAAAAAAGAAAAAAGGCTGTGTAGTAATTTTGTGCAATGACTTCGATTAGATTTTGAATACATACAATTCGTAAATATAAGAATAAATATATGTACCTAGTATGAGTAACTAGTTGAAAATTGTGTAATTAAGACTGTCCTAATTTAGTAAAATAGATAAAAATGATTTTTATAACCTACACATTTCTTTCATATTTTAACTCCAACTTTTCAAGAACACTCCCTTAACAAAAATCAATGTAGCCATTTTTTTCTGCCACATATTATATAGAACACAATACATAACATTCCACACACACTCATTATCTCATCATCTTCGTCGGTCGGTCGGCGCAACACGTTTTTTTCTTCCATTCTGCCCTGTCATTCGCCACGCTGTCACTAGGAAGCTTTCTTTCATATCTCTCTTCACGTAATCCATCCAACACATTGCAACAATATTACACCCATCAAATCAATCAAATCGAATCAGATCTCCGATGTACACACGCCGCATCATAGCAAGAGGCGTGGCTTGCGCAAGCGCCACTCTGCGAGCGCGGGTTGTTTGACCAATAGGAACAAAGTATTTGAACATAGCGTGACCTTACAGTCACTAGACGTCTAATAACAGGCGACGCATATCTCTCAACACATGATTATAGATCTAATGTTTCGACCAATGAGAACGTAGTACCCCGCTCCCCGTACCTCGGCTACTTAGATTTTATACCTCTAGATTTAGCTATGAGACTGTAGATAAGTGTGGAAGTGAGAAATATAAATGAAATAAGTAAGGAAATTGAGACAAAACATAACATGCTCTGTCTCATTTGACATGGCCGGTTTTTAGCTTGGCGCATTTTGAAAAGTGAGCCACACACAGGGGCCTGTCACTGTCACTGAGAGGTCGACTCGAGTCACTTTTTATGTTTTTAGAATAATTTCGGCAATTAAAGAAATAGTTTCAGTTTATGTATGAGAAATAGACTCTAATAGTTAAGTTTTTAGTGTATTTCAGTACTTATATTTAAGGAAAAGTTTACGTAATTACCTCATTGAAGTGATATAGTGCTGTCTCATGTGCGTCCACGAGGTGGCTACATTTAGAGGTATTTAATCTAAGCTCGGCTAGTTGACAGAATTGTTTTGGTGCGCTAGTTCAAACATGAAGCGTCTAGTGACTGTAAGGTCGTTGAGCGTGACCCTTCTTTTCACACACAATCTAAAGAAGACATTAAAAATGATAATGTTTTTGAGCATACTGTTAGTTGTGGTAACCTTGCGTTTAGTAAGTTAGGGTTTGTTTATGAATCATCTTAGCTAGGCATCGGTTAGTTACTAGAGAACTTAAGTTTTGATTTCCACTAACTATTATGAATTTCGAATGGAGGAAATCCGGCTAAAGAGTTAATTTTCTTTCTGACATCGACACTGTCGACGTCATCTATACTAATATTATTAAGAGGAAAGATTTGATTTTTTTTTTGTTTGTATGGTGCGATTTAACTCAAAACTACTGGTCCGATTATCAAAATTCTTTCACCAGTAGAAAGCTACTTTATCACTGAGTAACATAGGCTTATATTTTCTATTTTCACGCGGGCGAAGCCGCTGGCGAAAGCTAGTTTCTAAATAAGTCGTTTGTTATTCTTAAACTAAACACTATATTGTAGTAAGGGCACTAGACTAGTTGGTTACACTTTCTGCTTGATGACCTGCGGCAGGTCGTACTTGCCGCGCACGCACTTGAGCTTCACGCCGGGACAGTCCTTCAACCTGAAACGTGATATGAAAGATATTAGGAAAGGGATCAAGGAACCAGTTTGTCATCACAATCTGATCAATGGTTTAAACACGCATAGAATACAAAGAATCATTTTTAGGGTTCCGTACCTCTAAAAGAAAAAACAGAACCCTTATAGGATCATTTTGTTATCTGTCTGTCTAAGAAAGAAAAGAAAGAAAGAAAAACTTTTTATTTGCAGGAAAAGGCGCAAACTTAAGACTAACAACACCCTGTATCTCGGGAACGCGTGGAGGTATCGAGTTGAAATTAAAACCATATACTCAAGTCTGCGGTCCCTTGAAGCTATGAAAAAATCAAACTTCTAAGTTAATGAGAAATAAGATACGGTCGTTTTTTCAAAAAAAAGAGAAGTATTTTTATACGTATTGTGTGCTGTGCACGTATTTGTGTGGTTTATTTTAGATTTGATCTGATTTATGTTAACTTAGATTTTTGTTGTGCATTTGTTTGTGTTATCCCTCATAAATAAAATTTCTTACAAATATATTAAGGTTTGCTGTAAGAAAACCCAAGGCGAGCTTAACCCACAGCTCGCCTTTTACATCAGCTGTCCAGTTTTTATTTCATTTTTATTATATGTACAATAAAGAATATAATAATAATAACGATGTTAATTTACTTCTGAGATGGTCGATGTGTAATTTCCAAGTTATTTTCTCATCTACCCTCAAACCAAAATATTTTTCGTTTGTTGATCATTTTATTATTAGGTATTTATTTTAAGAGGCGAGAAGTCTGGTATACTTTTATCATGAATGAGGTATTTGACGTATTAATTGAACACTGGTATGTAGTTGCCTGAGTCAGTTCTCTTTCCAGATTTGTAAACAGAACTGACCACCTTTAGTGTGTCGGGAAAAGTACCATATAGTAAACAGGCATTTATACAGTTAGTTAAGAAACAGCTTCGTTTCTTTTCTAGCTCATCGAGATTTATTTTTATTGAGGACTAGCGGCTTTGCGCGCGGGATTGTAGGAATTTATCCAAGGGAACATAGTCCCGAGGAGTGTTATGTGCTATTGCAGAATATGGTCTACCCGTGGGCCAAGTTTCATCGAAATCTGTTCAGCTGTTCCAGCGTGAAGAAGTAACAAACACAAACACACACACACAGTTACAAACTTTCGCCTATATTATATTAGTGTGATTCAAAATACTGCTGAAGAGACTCAATATATTTAAAAGACTTATGATATCTTTTCCTACTTCATTCAAAACTATGTCTCTTGTGCTTTCTATCCGGTTCATCTCCCTTTAATATCCAGCAACAGTCTGCTATTATGTTTGCGTTTCACTTTCATTGTTATCTGCTCTATGTAATGTTAATAACTTGGTAAAAGCGCCCACCTATGTAGTTCTACTCACATGGTGGACATCCCTCCCAAACGTATCTACAAATAGTTTTGGGAACACATTCATTATTCGTAGGAACAGCTAAGAAGTGGGCACCAAGATTCTCAGAAAATAAATCAATGTGAGAATACAGAAAACGTAACAATTGCTGAGCAAATAACTGAATATATCATCATGATGATGACCATCTATAGTCTATGACATCCAGCATACATCTAACTATAATCATATTACATTTAGTTTATTAAAGTTCCTAAGCATATTATTGACTATAGATACTCGTAGTAAATGACAATGTCATCAGCGTGCACTGTCATCAAAGAAATTGGAAATTAAATTGATACGGTAGAATTAAACAGTATAGGCAGTAGGTAGTTACTAAGAAAAATGAGGGATGGGATTTGGGGGAGGCCTATGTCCAGCAGTGGACGTCTATCGGCTGAAATGATGATGATGATGATGAAGAAAAATAATACAAGTAATTTTCTTAGAAAGTGTACCTAAGTGATGGTATTTTTATTTTTGTAGCTTAGTACAATAATACCATGTCTAATTGATAATTAGTTTTTTAAACAGAAATTTTTGAAGGTATCCTGGACGAGCTTGTTGCATATTTTTCGTCGACTAGAGATGCAATTTTTTTAATTGATAAAAAACTAATGCTTGACTGCGCTTCCACCCTAAGCAGTGATGCAATCGTCGATGATGAGGCTCAGTAGTTTAAGAACCTATTCCCTCTAGCCTTGACGATTATAATCGAACAGTAAGACCGCAGCAAGCGAATTGTTCCAGTCTTTCGATGGACACGGTATAAATGACGTGGCGAAACGGACCGGACCGTAGAAGTTTCAACAACATAAGGGTGGACACTCGCCGTACGTAGGGTTGTCCGATGGTAGAAAGGAGATGAAAGAATCAAGTCATGCAAATCCTACGCACACTCTCCGAAATGCATCCTGTAAAATACCGGACCTAGGCCTGTGCTTTGTAAATTGGACTTAACCAAATGTGGATCACTTATTAGCCTCTTCGCATGCCTTTCCACCAAGTCCAAAGCTGCTAAATGGCATTTTGCAGCACCAGCCCATATGTGGCTGCAATACTCCACACAGGATCGGACCTGTGCTTTGTATAACATCGGAGGCTCTCCCGGTGTGAGATACCGCCGGACCTTTGCAAGAACGCCGAGAACACTACGGCCAAAAATTAGATAGAATTGAATTAATAATTTACCTTAGCAAAAGGGTTTCCATTGAGTGGATTCATAGACTTGCGTGACTTGATGTGCGGGCCGGTGCGGTGCATCTGGTTGAGTGAGGACATCGCGCGCGCTTGCAGTCCCATCAGTTAAACTGCCGTCAACGCCGCCACGGGTGCAACCGGAATTTCTGGATCTAATAAAAAAAAAGGTCGTAATTACCACCATAATCATTATTGTCAGACGAAATCCGTCCCCAGCTGGATATAGGTAGGTATCTACCAACCGTCACCACGTCCACTGGTCTTGCGACTCGCATACAGCTGACCCCCGTACGTGATGCCGCGAGTGATGGTTATGATATATGCGTGCCGAGTTTAGATACCAATGTCTTTCTGAATTTAATTTAGAAAGTAGAAGTCTTTGCTTCACAGGAAACGATCAATTTAGGGTGTACCTAGCACCTAGTAGTTTTTTAATGTATTTATAAGCTTTAATTCATAAGCTTGCAAACTTTATGTTTAATAAATGTACTTTTTTTCATTATAGATAGACTCGCGTTTGACCAATATATCACTTAATGGTATGCGATGATGTGGCCCCGACGATGGAGCACGCATGACTAGAAGTAACCTATTCACTTTTGGCTTAAAGACCCCTTTGGTTGTTGCTATCAGGAAACACAGACTCTGGCAGGGAATTCCATTCCTTAGCCGTACGCACAATAAATGTGTTCGCAAAATGCTTTGTACGTATGGGTGGGTACATAATAATTTCATAGATTATGAAGACTATACTGGTAATCCCCAACCTAGTTCTTTTGAAGACATGTGCCATTTCTAAAACTATTCTAATGCACAACACAACAGTGCAGCATTGTCTAAATTATCGATACCATCTTTGCATACCGTTACAAACTCATAATACCCAAGTTTTACAATAAAAAGCAGGTGCTAATGGCATATTGTCAGAGAGGATTAACTTACCATTTCGGTAAAATTTTGACCGAAAACAACAAGCAACAACAAGCACATTGTTATACGACATTGAGTCTTATAACGTTGGAATAAGGATGATGGATAATGCAACGGATGGAGGTACGTTTTCAAGGACCAGAAAAGGCTAAAATAAAACAGTTATTTGGTATTGATGGAAGTTTCGAGGCGTTCCCGTAATACATTGTGTCAATTGTGCGCATTGTGGAGGCTCGCGATTCGATTCGCATAAGCCTGCGATTTGCGTGGTACTTGCATGGAGGTTTGATTGATTGACATGTCAATGTAAGTGGCCAGTTTTTATGCTTTTGTATGAAAGTGAGTAGTGCGATATGTGGGAAGCTTGTGTGGAGGCATGTGGACTGAACGATAAACTGAATAGTAACAATAAAGTTATGGTGTAGTGTTTAGAATAGCATGAGAGCATATTTAAAAAATATATATGAAGAAAACAGAAGTTACAAATGTGATGGAATAAAGATCAACGGTTTATAACAACACGTAACATTTTAGGTATCTCTGAGTTACTATGAAGTATCATCGCCATCATTATTTCGGCTTATTATAGACACCAAATCCTGGCGATGCCCAGGCACTTTAAATTGCAAATATATATTCACTAGTGCAAGAAAGCGAGATCAATAACATAAAATGAGACTCAACTGACAAGCATATTATTGAAATAATTCTCGTACTTGCATTTGTGAATGCAATCAGTTGGCGAGTATTACAAGAATGGTATATGGAACAATTTCAGTTTATTTAGCGCTCAGAAAGGATATTCCAAGCCAAATCCTTTCGCTCCTTTTACACGCACAAAGGCGAAGTGAGAAATTTTAATTTTAATCACAAACAGGAGTAGCATGATCACATACATTCAACACATTTCTGCATTATTTGTGTGCTTTCTGTGAAGCTAAAGGAGCAGAAATTGGTAGTATTTGTGCTTGAGTTAGAATAACAAACGCAACAGCGACTCCCTGAAGACTGGTCACGTTTCGGTCAGCGTCCACGCTGGATGTTATTGTTTAGGATAATCGACAGATCCCGTGGGACGATGACGAGCATTGACAACCTTGCATCTGCTAATGCAAGCAAATATTACGACGTAAGGGATGGGAGACAGCGGATTGTGTATAATTTCAATGATGACTTTAATTTAAGTTAATATATTTTTATTAATGATATATATATTTATAAATATACTAATAATTAGTGTGGAAAAATATGACGAGATTATTTATTTATATATCCTTTTTTGTACACCAAGATTGCAATTTACAATAGACTACCTTATAATACAACAACATCTAACTGGTGGCCTTATCGCACTCGGTGATTTCTTCCAAACCATCGTTATGCCGACACCTACTGCCGACCAAAAATTTTAAACTATTAAGGTTACTTGCTTGTAAAAATCTTTCGTCATCAATAAAACGTTTCCAAAGAACACATAATAAAGAGCTAATAAGTAAGTACACCTGCGCATTCTATTGTAAAGAATATTTCTAAGAGTCATATATTTATTTTTGTATGTTTTGAATATATCGTCCCGTACAGGTCTATTATTTCAAAACATCAATAAGTGCCGCACAAGAACCAGGTGGCAGAGTCATTGTAATAATTTTATGACCTGTTCGTTACATTAACCAGAAGGTTTGCAGTAATCAAGATCGTCAGCACTCGGAAAGGCGTTGGACTAACTGTAGATACTTTCAAACATCTACAAAAGTCAAGCAAGGCTTTTGGTGCTTTCCGAGGCACTGAGTGTCAGTAATGTCAAACTTAGGAAAGTACATATGAATTGAAAAATTCACATTGATACGAGTAGGTTAGGTTAGGTCACTGGGCCACCTTTAAAAACAAGCAACTTTAAATTTACGCAATCAATCTCGCATCGAACACAAACATCGTATAACTTGGACCACACCTCGTCGTGCACACAACAGTACCTGCTCTTTTTGCAGATTATAATCCGCTAATAGTGGGCATTGTCCGCAGATGACGGACACACGGACTTAAAGCGAATCCTTTCTAACAGCATGACTCTGGTTACAAACTGAGAAAAAACTGAGGAAAGCAAACAATAGGCAAGAGTTACCAACCAGCTTTGTCGTTCTAGGAAAACCGCAGTAAATCATATTTGTGTAAGAATAACTGGCGGTGGTGATAACAATCAGTGCAATATGCTGGAGAGACAGACATTCTTTGATTGTCGATGACATTGATGTGCGTTTGTGTCTAAGATTCCAAAAGAGCGCACAAAATAACATCTTGTTTCAGTGAAAGAAAAGAACTTGGAGGATTCCTTAGGGGCCTATTTTTAACTGACTTCCAAAAAAGGAGGTTATCAATTCGGTTGTATTTTTTTTATGTTTAGAACTCCGTAATTAATCAATGTATCCTAGCCTTGTTTGGGGAAATTAGAATTTTCATGAGATGCATTTTCGCTATAAGGTACTATCGAACTGATTTGATGATGGAGCCGGATGGTGGAAGGTGGATAAGGGAACTTCATAATAAAACAATGTATCCTATATGTGTTTGGGTTAATTGGAATTGTCATGAGAAATAGGAAGTGTATCGCAACTAAAAAGTGCGAAATAAAAACATTTTACAAAAAAAAAATAACCGAATTTACTAAAAAAAACACTGAAACGATCAAAATAACTTTAATTTCGGAAGTCGGTGTTAGGTAAGAAACAAAAAAAAACCGAGAAAACCGACTTCCGAAATTAAAGTTATTTTGATCGTTTCAGTGTTTTTTAGCAAATTCGGTTATTTTTTTTAAAGTTTTTATTAAGTTACTAGATTTGACATTATTTCAAAAACGAAGAGTTTTCGACAGAAAGACGGAAAAGCAGTTTGATATTTAAACCTTCGAGGGCCAGGGATATATTTGAGATATTAATATCCTTAATAAACTAATTAGCCTCACCATCAACGATTGCATCACTGCTTACCATCAGGTGGGATCGCAGTCACGCACTAGTTTATAACAATTAAAAAAAAATCATTAACACATGTCTTCTGTAATGTTATATGATCAACGATTTTTTTTTATAAAATTGAATCAAGTCTAAATGCAAAAAAAAACGAGTTCCAACCCTACCATTTTCACGAAGTGTCAAATGACCGTAAACTTACGCAATTCTGGCAAGTCCAGATTTGTCAAAAACCTTCTCCAGCTTATCTCGAAGATTTAGAAAATCTAAGACAACTCTATCACAAAACTGATAATACATCCCAGGCAGGATCCATTGTGAGCGTCCCTATCCCAAGCCTTTCGCAATTGTCATCCATCCTCTCGACAAAGAAGCTCAGTTGTAACAAATAACTGGAATGTATCATTCGCTAATCCCTCGCCACCATTACGCAGACTCTGTTTGCCTTTCATACAAAATTCATATTTTTCCCAGAAGGATCTTTATGATTTGCTACAGTTCTGTAGTGTTTGTCAAAAATATTGAATTTGGCAGAAATTATAAAAGATATTTCTGTAGGTTTAAATAATTTCAATGTTCGCTAACTGCTGCTGGCGGCGTCGTCTACGTAAAAGTAGAAAATTGTCCCAAAGGAACATACTTCTGGATAATAAGTATCTAGGACATGATCTACCTGTATGCCAAATTTTATTCAAATCAGTGCAGCCGTTTGAGCGTGAAGATGTAACAAACATACACACACTCACATACTTTCGCCTTCATATTATTAGTGTGAAGTATGATCAAGAACAAGTTTCACTTAAAATTAATTTACATTAATAACTTAAATGTAACTAGACTAGCTTCTGATAGCGGCTTCACTCGCATGAAAGTAGCTTTCTCCTTGCAAATCTTGAAACCCCTTAAAAATTGAATTTCCGAAAATCCCAACTTAATGTTCGCCTGCGTCATTAAAGAAAACTTTGTGTAAACACTTTCCTAGGCCCAGTAGTTTCGGCTATGCATTGATATGTCAGACAGACAGAAGAAGTGTGAATGGTTTCTTTAGATTTATTTAGGTAGACCGCCCCACTGAAGTATCTATAAAACTTTCTTTTATAGATTGCAGTAAATAACTTGAAAACGACAAATGAAAGGAATAAAGAAACGCTTACTGAATAAGCTTGACCAATGAAAAATGGATGATAGTATCCGAAAACATTGCACATAAAGCAGCTGTCCTACAATCATTAGACATTGTCGATAACTTCCGTAGACGTAGATAAAGAGGTAATGCCGAAGCGGGTTTTAAGTGAGGCGATCGAGTGAAAGGGTTTTATTCCGGACACTTGTATGAGAACGTCTGCCACGGGGAGGTCCCACGTTACGCCTACGTGGAGCATTGTGGTTATTGTCGTCAGACAGTTGTGGCAAAGGATTGCAAACTGATGTACAGTTAGATTTATTGTGCAGTGTATTTCAGTCTTTTGAATTCATTTTTAACGTTCTCTGGAGATTGTTTTGTAACAAGCGGCTTTGAAATGCCCCTTATCTTTCAACCCCATCGTACCCGCTTAATTCTAATTACAATAACTTAAATATTGTAACTCATTTGAGTGAGAGGGAATCATCAATTAGACATTCTTGCTAAAATACTTAGGCTTTTTGCTAATTGTGATTTGGACTTGCCAAAATTATTTGCACTAACCCAACATCTAGAATGGAACATCATCTATTTGAAATCTGTTTAGTAAATAGCTACTGAATTGCTGATTTTATTAAACTTGTATGTTTAGTCAGTGCCTTTTAGCGTATTTAAAAAATAAAATAATTATAACGAGTGCGTTGAGCGTAGAGTGTTCTTAACATTTTATAGGGAGAAGAATATCTTACATGTACTTGTGTACCTGGTGAAAAATACATGACTTATTCGCTTTCAAAACTACTCAACTGAACACATATTACCAAGCTATTCTGCGATAATTTATCATTTTAATTCCATTTGCCAGTAGCTATTTGTAAATCCAACAAATTGCGACCACGAAGACCATTTAGCGGAGCTGTCGTATCTTTATTCAAATCAATTCATCAGTCGTTGACAATTCAAGAATTCAGTCAAATTCGATTTGAATGCGATAAAGGCCGCTTGTTCAGTAAATGGAAAAATCAAGTCACGCAAGTTCGGGACAATGCGCATGGCCGCACGGTCCGGCCGCACGATGGTGGAGATTACGGGAACCGATCGCAGTTGCGGTCAGCGCAGGATCTGCTGACTCATCGCAACCCTTCACGCTTTTGATGCATGTGTGGTTGGAAGAAAAAGAAAAATCGAATTTAGGTTATAAGGAGAAGCACATTATGAGAGAAAAGAAAGGTCTACAGTCTACACAACATCTACACAACACTGGGTGTTTTAGGTTTAAGGCTGATTCGATGATGATGAAATTTCTGACTTTACTGAGTCAGAATTTTCAGAGGGACGTTAGGTCAGAGGACCGAAGACCTGTGGAAGTCGTAGGATTTGACTCGCAAGCAGGACCAGTCTCTATCCAGCCTTTTATGTCTGGTGGAACCTTGTACTTAGCAGAGGAACTTTTCGGAATAATGATGAAAATGAATTCCTTCCTTGCTTGCTAGACCTATGAAAGTTCTTAAAAAAATAAGAATTCAAAAGTCAAATCATCCAAAGGCCAAAAAAAATTTACTTATGGTTGAATTGGACAATTAAAAACAAGGTGTCCCACCGCGTCAGTCTGTCCGTTCGTGATAAACTGAAAAACTACTGAATGGATTTTCATGAGGTTTTCACCAATAGACAGAGTGATTCATGAGGAAAGTTAAGTGTATAATACAAGCGTATTATAAGTTGAGAAAATCCGAGAATTTAAATGATTAGTAACACCCGTATATGCGAGGCTGGAGCGGAGCGGGGCGCTAGACACACTAATTTTAGGAAGGCGAAAGTATGTGAGTGTGTGTATGTTTGTTACTTCTTCACGCTCGAACGGCTGAACGGTTTGGATGAAATTTAGCACACGCGTAAACCATATCCAGGAATAGCACACAGGATACTTTTTTATCCCGGGAGTATATTAACACTACGAAAGTAAAAAATTGAACCAAGGAAACCCTTGTATCAATTACCTACTATTACGCGGGCGAAGCCGCCGGGGGTAGCTAGTATCTTATAATTCCATCAATACCTAACGTGGCGAGAAGTCTGTGTAGTTCATTCGGGAACTAAATGCGGTGCGTTCTATTCTGTTAGAGATATCAGTAGTAAATAGAAATGCAACACCATCCTAACAGTGTTGCGTTCCTCGCTCCACCAACAACTCGAACACGTAATCACTAACTCAAACACTCAAAAACAAAAGTACAGTTATCTTTCCTCAAAATGTGTAACACAACATCTTTTTTCGTAGACCGTACTGATCTCTGGGGACTTAATCCACGTCCACGCGGAAGGGTTCCAAATGACAGGCGCGCGTCGAACCCTTGCAAATATTGCCTATGTATCATGCAAATATAGCGCTTAGTGGAATAGTTTTAAGGTTTAATTTTGTGCGGAGGCAATCGCAGCTGCATTGAGATGCAGATGTCAATAGTCCGCTATATTTGACAGCTATGTGGAATTTCTTCCTATATACTTGTTTGTGATGCTATCGAACGGGTTTGGATTTTGGTAAAATGTGTCGCTATAATCGTCGTACCCAAAAGACACACGCAAATGACACACAAAGAGATAACTTTTTGTGTGTCATCTGCTTGTGTGCCTACTATTGTCTGTTCCTTGCGTGTTCCATATTTACGAACTATCTGCTGCCAGTGGCTTTGCTCGCGTGAAAGTGGAAAATTGTCTCAAGGAACATACTTTCAAGATAAAATGGATACCTACGTGGTATTCCAAGATTCACGGACGTTCAGCAGTTTGATCGTGAAGAAGTAACAAACATACACACTCATAAACATTCGCTGTTAGTATTATAATAGAATGCACATTAGACAATAAAACTATAGATCTCCTATAGATCTAAGTAACAGTTAAATTGGAGGTTGGTTTAGGCTGAGACACTTGATCATCTTAGGGCAATTTCAATTTATTCTTCTGTATTTCCTGGAATAATTTTCCAGCGAAGCCAGTGGGCGTAGCTGTTGACAGTTGGTAAAAAGAATTGGTACACAGCAACATAATTATATTGGTTAAATGGGGTTGTATGGTCGGTGGTTGAATGTTAAAGAAGATGTCTCAAATTGTATGGACAAAAAACCCAAAATCGACTAGAACGAAATATATGGGTACCAATGGTATAAATACAGGGTGTTTGGTGCATCGTGTGCCAAATTGAAATGGTCGACGGGAGAGGTCATCTGCTATCCTTTCAGACCCCTAAATACTTCTCATGCCCTGTGGATGTTTTTTCATCGTTTTTTTTTTATTTTTTTATGAAAATAATGCCCAATTTTTTCATTCAAATACAAATTTAAAAAATATATAAGGCGTAGACTCTGAATTTTAATTTTATTTAGATGTGTATTGTATTAGAGTAGGTACTTTTAATTTTAAAATTGGTGATATTAGCTGTCTAGTTTTTTTTTTTTATTTTACTTGCAAAGTTTTGGACTTAAATTATAGCCAAGTCCATGTTACAGCTATTTACTTGGCTATAAAAAATAACCAAAAGCGACCGGAATCTTCTAACTTTCCCAAAAATTCTCTAGTTTATCCTCTTGCTAATGATGTGCGATATGCAATAAAAATCTTTTTATAACTTTATGAATTCGCTAGAATTGTGAATCGAGTCATAAATAAGACTAATATTCAAAATTATGATTTAAAAAATATTTTAGCTTAAATGATACCTGAAAAACCTATTAAAAATGTTATCTCACTCTTATAAGGTAAAATCTGTCTCTTTTCGAGGGTTTTACTAGAAATAAAAAAAAAATTAAATTCTATTTTTAACATTATTTCATAATTTTTACAAATCCTGCTCAAATTCTTGGCCTCTGTTGTGAATGCAGGCCCAACATATGTTTCGTATTTCGACAGTTGTTGTACGTAGCTGTATTTCCGCCAGTAATAATGTAAAATATTCAGGTACATGGAGACAACATAACTAAAATACAGACAGATAGCATTATAATAATAGTAATATGGTTGAAAATAACACTATTAAAAATTATCGATCTACAAACAAACACTTTCTAGAAATAATTCAATAATTATGTTCATGATCCGTCTTCATTATATACTATAATTATGTAATTTGCACTACACGATGTATATACGATACATTATTTTACAAAGAAAGCATACTTCAAAATATTTATTAATCTGTGGGTACTTTTTTGTGCCGCACGCTGTGCACATACTTTCGTATTTTAGAAACTAAACTGTTATAATCATGCTGTTATGTCAGGTGCTTTAAACAATTGCTACTAAATGATTCATTATACTTTCCGTGTTCCAGGTGGTTCTTAAATTCATAATGTCTAGATTAAGGAATCACTTGATATAGTTTACTACAAATATTAGCATTTGTCCAACAACATTTTCCGCCTTCCTACTAAATATGGAACAGAATTTCCTCTTAAAATCAGGAATCGGAGGCATGGCTTACTCGAGGCGTTCGAAGCAAGAGAATCACAACTAAACGGTCATAACTTGGCTAGGGAGCTGAAGTGGCTCCTCAATACCTACATATATGCATGAGTAATATATAAGTAGGGTGATATGTTGTTCAACAGTCAAGCTGCTGATTTCGCTTTGTTTTAGTAACGTAATGCCCTATTTACACGAGGGCCCAGCCTCGGCCAATCGACGTCGAGGCTGGGCCCACATGTAAACGGGGCATAACATAGTGGCAAACAGTTATTCTTTATTACAAGAACTAATTTAATCATTTTCAACTAAAAAATTAAAGTGTTTTGAAATATCGGTACGACACAAATTTGCGTTATTTGATATAACTATTACGGGCCTGTAGTCAACCAGCCAGCTGTTTGAATGCTGCTATGATGCAGGTTGTGCCAACGATATCCATACAAGTTTAATTGTACCTAAATACATTTTATTTTAATGTAAATGTATAAACAGTTTTTAATTTTAATCTAAAGGATAAATATTGGGATTGACAGTTCATCAAACGTTAACGTTTTATCGATTTGGTCAGTTTCAGCCGACTATTTCATGACATGGTCACTCACTTATCACATGAAGTAATCAATTCTAAGATCTGGCCACGACGTATCCAGAATTGCATGGTCAGTTTTTTTTCTTTTAATATTGATTTTTACTTTGCTAGTGTATGGTCTCTTTCTCACCAGATTGTAAAAGATTATGTGGTCGAATGCTTGTAAGTGCATGCTTGTAGTTGTAGTGTTGTATTCACTGTGACTTAAAAACGCCCATATAAAATTATCTAGAACTCCAATTTCGACAGAGAATTCCACTCCTTAGCTAAAAGTAAAGTATTCATAAAATTTTGACAAGTCTGATTGATATGTCCACAATTATTTCTGTTTATTTTACCCACCAGAAAGTAAATAGGTAATCATATTTCAATTAAAATGCTCAATCACCAACAGTTCGATCTCGCTGTGCCCGGAACTGTAACTTCATCAATCTCCCACACAATGGTACTGTAGGCAGTGAATGGGTTGCCTTCCCACGACGACCACTGTTGGACCACATGATGGATCGATGAGTGTCATCGTGTAGCGGGAATTGGTGCAGTTGCTGTGCAATTATATGCGCATTTCCTGTTGCTCTGTGACAGAAACCGTTGCGTACAACATTATTAGTTCTACAGGGTTTTTATGTGATTTTGAATGAGATAAAACTGTATTTTAAATCCACGAAGGAGTATTTTAAAGCTACATCTGCTCCAGAATAGTAAGCCCTACTAATCTGCTGCTATTTTAAGCTAATAACACCATGATGATGATGAAACTGCTTCCACGTTTAAAACATGATTTAAAGAAAGAGACATACCAAATAAAACCCGGGATGTCTATATAACGAAGGTTCCTACTTTGCAATATCTAAGGTTCATTCTTCTTAGCGTGTTAATGGCAAAAATGGTAAATTTTCTGAATCAAATCCCTTACCTGGCTCAGTATCCGGTTGTGTCGTCATTAGATTACCTAATTTAGATTCGGTTGACATTAGGATGTTCCCAGCAAAACTAACCACAATTCTTTTAGATATTTAATATTATTAGTACCTACATAAAAGAATAAATTCAAGCGCTCCTATCCCAAATAACTATTACATAAACTGCACCCTTCGTTGAGGGATGTCGCAACTATTGACAGCATGCTGACAACCCAGAAAACTGCAATATCAACCCATTAGCTGGTAAAGAATTAAAATAAGCCTTATTGTGACACAACAAGGTTGATTTTTTTATAAATGTTGTTGAGACATTGGTAAGGCCATAGAAGCACAGAGATATTGATTTATTCGACAATTCAATGTTAGTTTTATTGTCGTGTGTCGCTCACGCCTTTTATGGAACGCGACGAGGCAAACGGGATCTGCAAGGTGTGGTATGATATGTAGAGGTACCGTTGGAAGAATTATAAGGTGTTGCGCCCATTTAAAAACAAGAAATCAAAACTAAAAACGGTGGAATTTTGGCCAAAACTTCAAAACTGGCAATCTTTGGGCCCCTAGGTAGCAAAGAATTACTTAAAATACATACCTATATTCTAAAATAATAAAATGCTAAATTTTTATAAAACTTAAGTGGGAATAAGCAAGGCACTTTATCTATTTATAACCGTACCGGAAGACGCAGCGTTGAAAGTCCTCCCACAAGGTGGACCAATGACCTGGTGAGGGTCGCGGGAATCCAATGGATGGGGTAGGCCTATTTCCAACAGTGGACGTCTATCGGGTGAAATTATGATGATGAAATTTTCATACGCGTGATCAACCTTATTTTTCCTAATTTTAGGGACAGATAACCCTTTTATGGCCCGCCATCCATCTTTTGCCATATACATACATAGATAGTACAAATCAGAGTGGTTACGGTAGTTCGATTCGGATTCCGATTTCGGTATAACCAATTTATACTTGTCGCTGGGGGCACTTCCCTCCTCTCGTGCAGTCTCGATGAGGTACTCTTTCATTTGTTGTTTTGGAATGTTGTGAGTTTGCTCTTCATTTTACATAATCGAGTTTTTTTATTGTGTTTAGCAGTGTTTCATTTAACACTTGCCTCCACCTCCGCCTCTGACTTCTCTTCCGATTCCGGTACACTAAATTCAAAAACAACCGGTTCCGAATTCGGTTCTGATAGTTTCGTAACGTCCCTAGTACAAATGTGTAGCAAATAATTACATTTGATTTTACCCTTTCTCTAATACCTCTTCGTCAGTACCTATCTACTCTAAACCTATTCTGTGCCTGAACAATTTTAATGAATCGTTTTCGACTATAAAATGTAAAACATCACGATAGATATTATGGATGGATTGTGTGAAGAGTGATATGAAAGAAAAGGAAGTTGGTGATAGCATGACGAGTAACAGGGCAGAGTGGAAGAAAAAAACGTGTTGCGCCGACCCCAAATAATACGGGATAAGGGCAGGAAGATGATACTGATGATCACGATAGATATTGATTACGGACAGCTTTATGTCTTTATTTCAGTTTTTAGGGTTCCGTACTTCAAAAGAAAAAAACGAAACCCTTGTAGGATCACTTTGATGTCCGTCTGTCTGTCTGTCAAGACCTTTTATCTTGGGAACGCGTGGAGGTATCGAATTGGAATTAAAACGACATACTCAGGTCTGCGGTCCCTTGAAGCTGTAAAAAAAATCAAACTTCAAAGTTAACGAAAAAAAAAGATATGGCTGTTTATGTCGCAAAAACCGTACATTTCAACACTCTCAAGGGAATCAAAATTCAAAGAGTACTTCCCGTTGACCCAGAATCCTGAAATTTGGCATAGGTAAAGCAAGGACTTACAGCACTGGTATAGGAATAAATCTGAAAACAGTAAATTTGTTGTTACATCACAAAAAAATGAAAATTGCTATTCGGAAAAATATTGGGAGACTCCATTCGGGAATTGAACTATATACATAGTTAAGTTTCTAAGGAACCCTCGGTGTGCGATTCTGTCTCGCACTTGACCAGTTTTTTAAATCGAGTCTGTCTATCAATGAACTTTATGGCAAATCTGGTGCCTACCAATACTAAACTCACATCCTGAAAGTATTATGTTCAGAATCGGCTACAGAATCCATTTCAGCTATTTCTAAAATAGGCAGCCCTGTTTATCAAATATCTCACCTACTACAACTTATTGTTACCTACTATAATGTGTAAGTTATATTCTGTACATAAAATAAACTCCACAATGTTATTTCGACCAATCACGTGGCTTATAAAATGCGCACATTGTGCAACACAACACCCACGGTCGTGGGGAGGCGGTTTGAATGGAGCTTGTGCAACCAATGCCTGAGTAGGTATTGGATCCCTAATGTATTTTTTATAGGAAGGTTATTATGTCTTTTATTTATTGGGTTTGGCTTGTGTTTTTATGGTGGTACCGAAGTAAAACAACTTTTACGCAAAAATGTAAATATACTACATATAGGTATACTATGCAATTGTGACATATTTTTCTTTCTATATACATATATATTTATGCTAGACGAGAAAGGAAGGAAGTTAGTAATAGCATGACGCTTGACAGGTTCAGGACAAAATGGAAGAAAAAAACGTGTTGCACCAACCGCAAATAACACGGGACATGGGCAGGATGACGATGATGATGATACATATACTAAACAAGGCTGACACGACAAATTGAACAAAATTGCCAGTTGGATAGTACTGACCTAGGTCTGAGAATAATTAAATCTAAAAGCAAACTAAGCTAAGTTGAGCATCTAGACTCTTGAATTTACTTGAAAAGACGACTTGCAGGACGCGTGTGACAGCGTTGCGTATGCCGAGTAGGTATGTTTCTAAATCGTCTGTCCGTAAGCAAATTCAACAGTTTAAATATCATAATGCGTAGCGTACGTGTGCTCAGTTTATCTTTAGTTTTATGCTTTTGTTTGATACCTGCATTTATTTTATTCAATGCGATGAGTGTAAAAACTACTTCCCAATATTCGACGGCTGATCAAGCTAGCCCCTGTCACGTAGTGGGGTGCCACACTAATTGAGTGAGGGTCCGAGGACCAGGGGTAGCTCCCCTAACCAGCGCAATACATAAACCCTTGCGTTTGAGCGTAATATATTACTCGCTAAGAATTCCTATCGATCGATCGGTGTTTAGAACGGTCGGTTACTAAAAGAGGAGTAATATGAGACAAAAAGCGATGGGAATGCAGTGAATGCATTTTGCGGGCAATTTGCTGACACCGTATGATTTTAATAAACCTTTAATAGATGATATCATTTATATATTATAGAAATAAATCACATCCAAATTCATTAGTTTCCAAAATAGCCGTGTCTAATTAAAAAAAAATAGTTGGATAACAATTTCTCGCGATATTGTACATTTACATTCTTAAAGCGTTTGCCATTTTGGGGCACTTAACATGTATAACCCGGCTAGCTTTACAAGCTAGCGAGGCCCTGTCGACTATAGTAGGTGATATAGGAGGGTTGTGATTTTTAACTCAATCTAACACTTTTCAGAGTAAGTACCTAATAGTACCTAGCAGATACCTATTTAATGATCTGCCTCTATCTGTTCTGCGGTCCCTATCGCTAGGCCCAGTCTCGAACGAAAATGATTACACAATTATTATGATTTATTTTGTCAAACGGTGCAATAATGATGAGTAAATTTTCACTCATCTTTTCAGACTAATTGTTTTTTTTTAGGGTTCGGATACGCGCGCACTTCACTCGCTCAACCTGATAGCTAATGAGACGGACTTATGTATTTTGTTGTACTCTGGGTGAATTCACAAGGAATGCATTATTTATAATTAGTTATAGATGTTAGTATTAATAAGTTAGGAGAAGCGCATTTATCGCATTGGGGATTAAAAAAAAACCTGTAATGTGAGATGAAGAAAATAAATAAATTTCACATAACTTGTTCTAGGAAATACATGTTTTTTTTTAAACCCATAAAGGTTTTTCAGAAAAATTGTCGTCATTCAGAATCGTGATTAAATGTGCAAGGCTTCTATAGATTTACGTATTTTTTTATATTTTCAATATATGAGTACATTATAAAGGGTCAAAGTTCACGTAAAATAACAGATTTTCAGAGGTCTTTACTAGATTAGTTTTACATAAATTAGTAAGTATTCTAATAATAAAACCAGTCTGTAATAAAAAATATGTAATTGCCTACCGTAATAGGTATCTTGATATTATTATATATCATATAGCTACCATTTTACAAAAACATACAAAAATCACGGGGAAATGTGGTTAATTTATTATACCGGGTGTAACGAAAAAGGTGTGATTAGATTATAAATCGTAATTCTGACGATCTAAATGAACAGCTTTGTACAGAAAAGTCAAGTTAAATTTTCCAGACAAAGGCAAAAAGGAAAATCAATCTCAAAAACACGACTTTTATTTCCAAATATATGGTTAATTAATATACGCATACGTATGAAACATGAAATATTTGCAGTTAGAACTGAAGACTGAACTTAAACTTAGGAATTTTGGTACATAATGGATGCGTTCATTTCTTTCATGCGTTTATTTATGTATTTAATGTTCATGCAACACAAAGTACAGAGGCCGACTTAATGCCTTAGGCATTCTCTACTAGTCAACCTAGGGTGGTGAAGAGCCAATATGCCAAAGTTGTTTTGTAACGCTTGTTAAATAGAGGAACTGAATACCTCCCATCCTGTTAATATAGGAAATAGCGGTGGTATTGTCAATACGAAGATGACACTGTGAGTTAGGCAGATCTTTAGCAAATATTTTAAGACCAATATAAGCAGCCATTATTTCTAAGTAATTTATATGTTGGCTGAGTTCATCGTCTTTCCACAGGCCACTAGCTCTTTGATCACTACACGCTACTCCCAACCCCGTTGTTGAGGCATCGGAAAAAATTTCAAGGTTGTAATTATCTATTTTAATTTTACAAGAGGAATGGTCGATAGCATTGTTCCACCATTCAAAGTCTAATTTTAACGAATTTGGTATATTCTTAACTGTCTCATAATTATTGTTTGTGTTTTTTAAATAAAGGTATTTACATCGTTCAAAAAGTTTTGTATAGAGCCAACCATACTCTACAGCTGGACAGGCAGACACCAAAAAACCAACAAAACTAACGAAAACTCTGATTTCGCATTGTTTTAATGATGATATTTTTTAATTTCTAGTTTAATTCTATTAATCTTTTCTTTGAGCAGTGGTGGCCGAGTGGTAACGGCCCCGACTTACGAGTTGTAGGTCATGGGTTCAAACCCAGCCAGGCGCATTACTTTGTGTAATTTATTTCATCACCACTGCTCTCAAAACGGTGAAGGAAAACATCGTGAGGAAACCGGCATGTCCTAGAACCAAAAATTCGAAGACATGTGACATCCACCAATCCGCACTGGGCCCGCGTGGTGGATTACGGCCCATTCCCTCTCCTAGAGAGGAGGCCTGAGTCCCAGCAGTGGGAACATTATAAGGCTGTCTATGCTATGCTATGCTAATCTTTTCTTTTGGTAAACTAACCTGAAACTTTTTTTGTATCCGAAATATATCCTAAGTATATTTAATGGCTTCAATAGTGTGCTTTTTTTGACTCAGTATAATTCGGAATACTGGAAGGTACTGACTGAAAAGGTAACTGAGAAAATTGAATTTTATAACCTTTTATATATGAATGGATCATAGGATCGTGAGTGATCATTGACCATTCTTTATAGAACAAAGAAAATCGATCAACAGGTCTTACCTTGTTTAGCAACGTTTGTAGTACTGTCGCTGAGGCCGATGCTGAGACTGCTTCGATGAGATGGCCGGCCGATTGGGCGTCGAGGTCGTTGCAGGCTCCTTTGTCCTTGGTGGAACCGTAGGCCTGCGAAAAAAAATACCTTGAAGGAATAGCTGCAAACTTCTTATTTGGAGGTTTTTGTAGCGGTGGTTTAAGGTCAGTACCAGATTTATTGATGGATTTTGCAGTTTTTATTGTTTCAGCTAAGTTTTCGCCGAAAAAAAGCGTATCAATTTTGGAATTCAGAAGCTGTTCCCTAACTTCCTTCTTTACAGCATTCAATAGGAAACTGCGTGTTACGATGTTAGCGTGTTGGCAATCGCAGATGATACGCGTGGAATCCATCAAAAGTTTGAGTAAAGCGGTGTTTTTCTCCTTGGCAGATAATAGAAGAGTTTTTCTTTCAGACTTTTCCTAAAGAGGAAATGGCTAAGGTAATTTTTGCTTATTTTCAATAGGTTATCTTACGTTTTATGATGATGTCTGAGATGGCGGCCTTTTGGACAGAGTTCCGGCGGGATTTCATGGTGAAATGGAAACAGCGCCTACTGACAGTCGGACTGACACACAGGACTGACGCACAGGACAGACTGCACCGGATTCGTGCGGAAGAACAACCCAGGTGTCACCATTGTGTGGACCGCCCGGAGGACACGGTGGAGCACACGATGGAAGTGTGCCCCACCTGGGCAGAGCAACGTCGTGTCCTCATGGTTAAATGAACATAACTTAGAAATAAACCTATCTAAAACTAAAGTATGCCAATTTAGAACTTACCAAAGTACCCCAATAAATCTAAATATATTAACGCAACAAATAAAATTAGAAGAAGTCAACGAATTTACACTTTTAGGCCTAACATGAGACTCAAACATAAAATGGAAGTAGTAGTAGTAGTGGTAGTATAAAAAAGTTAACGCAAAATTGTCCCAATTTATCTATGCACTAAGCTTATTGAAACGCATCAAGACTACAACACCGCTTTATCTGCCTATGCGTATACCTACCTACTCCTGGTAAAATTATGGTATCATTCTGTGGGGTGAAAGTACCGACTTCATGGACCTCGTCAATCAGCAAAATAAATTTTAATGTAAAAGAATACTTATGAACATAGATCAACAAGAAAGTTGAAGGCCACACTTTATTATGCAACAAATTCTTACACTACCGTCAATTTATATAGGTACTGCAAAGTTGTCTATTCGTTAGGTAAAATAGGCACCTCTTTAAATCTAATATTGAAGTCAATGCAAACTATAACCGACGGAACAAAACTAGACTGATACTACTCTTCACAAACTTAAAAGTTGTCGAGAAAAGTCCATACTCAAGACTAGCTTACACATTTAATAAACTACCCGAAAGTTTGAAATCCATACCAAATGACTTGACGTTCTCGAAACAGTTGAAATATCTGTTAGTAAAAAAAGGCTAATATACCGTTGAGGAATTTAAAACTGACAAATTGTAAATCGTTCAACTTTTTATTATTAATATACTTCAACGTAAATATGAAACAAATAAATGACTAATACTACGTTTCTTATAAAATTATGATTAAAATGAATGAATAAATTGATAATTATTTAATTTAATTTAAAACAACATGTAATTAATCATTGACAAATATTTGGTATAATTTAATAAATTGTAATAATAATATGAAAAATTTGCAGTGCCCTTACAAGGTGCATGTTTTAATACTGTGTCATGAAATTTTAATGCATGCCTAATATCCAGTGTTTTACATGACAGCGAATAAATAATTTATTTATTCGCTAATTTATTTATAAATCCGCCCCTAAAAGGCTACCCACTGACCAATAAATTGAAACAAAAGCTTGTTAAATTACTTGATAATGAGGCTGTGCTGAGTCGGATTAATACCTATTTATGAGAACGGCGCGTTATCTAAATCCATTTTCTTAGAAAAAAATCAATCCCGCAAGTGTGCAGAATCCCGCATGAGTAATCCCACATTTCCGATCCCGCAAAAACAGCTCGGGATCCCGCGTTTGCGGGATTGGATTCCCTAGTCCAATTGCACTGCTCGGTGGGCCCAGAAATGACTGCATGATTATTGTTACAAAAAAGAAACTAAGTAATATAATAGACTAGACACTGAACTAAATTGTTAGAATTTAACTTTAGGTAAGAGACAGTCCTAATGCAAGCATATACTGTCCACAGACCTTTTTTTTAAATAATAATTATATCTAATACGAACTAGCCCGTGTTTGTGAAAAAACAGTCTCTGTAGTACACAGGGACTGTTTTTTACCGTAAGTAACAATTTTCTCAGGCTGATAAAATCACTATGAATAAAAACATATTATATTGTAACGTACAAAATAGCGATCAATAAGTAGGTAGTACGTCAACATGGAAAACAGGAAGTGTAAACTCGTATCTTACATTTTAATACTAGGTTTTAAGTAACTAAACTAAGAAATGAACATTACTAGTGTGAATGTTTTAAAATTTATATAGAACATAAGTAGGTCAAACACGGATTCGGGTTATGAACACGAAAAAATAATTCAAATAGATGTACCTACCTTCACAATCTAACGGTGTTCGGAGTCATCCGAACAATAGGTACCGATCACGCCATCGCCGCCGTTTACATCTTAAATTTCTTTCTAATCTTCTAATTTTTCGTTTTATTGGATCACAATCATCACGCCTTCTTTTAGGCATTATTATGTTCAATTACACAATTTTACCTTAAAAAATTACGCTTAACGCGAGCGAGTGTGGAACGGCGCAGCACTAAAAGGCGAATGAAACAGAATGCGGGCGCAAGAAACAAGTTGACTATTATAAATACCCACAAAAAAAAGAAAAATGTTTTAAGGGGTGACCAGACAGTTGCAAACCAACGTCCCAACCAAGGTGACCTTGCTAATTTCCATCCTTGTAGACAGCAGTTGTAATGCATGATGATATGAAATAACCGTGCGTTTTAATTTTTTACACGCAGAGTGTTCATTGATTTGGTTAGCCCATATTACGATATGGCCAGCGGGCAAAGTTGTTATCATGAAATGGTTGGACACATCTTGAAAAGTTCAATTCCAAGATCTGGCTACGACAGTAGATAAAATATGATTCATAGGCAATAATGTTAAATATTAAAGATTTTTTTGTCTTTTATTTATAATATCTTCGGTCGAGTAATAATATTTTCTTAGAAGAAAATTTAATCATTTTCATTTAAATTTTCTGAGCCTGAAAGTTTTGAAGCAATTTAACCCGTTCCATCATCGGACCACCAAGCGTACGTCAATGCGCCACCGGTACATTGTGGACATCCCACCTATACGCACAAAACGTTTTGGGAACACATTCATTGTGCCTACAGCTAAGGTGTGGAATTCCTTGCCAGAATCAGTGTTTCCTGATGGCTACAACCCGGGATTCTTTAAGTCAAGAGTGAATAGGTTGCTTCTAGGTAAGCGCGCTCCATCGTTGCTTTCCATCAGGTGAGATAGCGGTCAAGCGAGAACCTATCAAGAATAAAAAAAAATATTCTACGCCTAGGAACATTAACCTATGGATATGTATAGGTATATAAGGATATAGGGAATAACGGAAAAGTTTGTTTATTTTCGATATTTACGGACTACTTTATGAATAACTTCTTATTTATGTACTTGGATATTACCCACTAATCCATTTTATAAATGTATAAAAAGCTCAATATTGTACCTATAATAATCTATGCAGACGCTATCGTTTATCCTAAATGGCGCGAAATCACACCGGCGTTCGCGCGGGGTTTGAGTGGTGAGCGTCCTTTTCGAGGTACATTTTCATACAACCGCTCTTACTTGATTATGATGTTATTACACATCTTTCTCTAGATATTTTGGATACACAGCTATCTTGTGGATATTATCTAGGCTTCCGTGGTAATCCGAATGTCAACAGATTTTTTTAGACGTTATATTTCTTTATTTGCATTGCTTCTTCATCAAACATCACGTTGGATTGCGTTAGATGAAGCAACAAGCTTTTAAACCATGCTCAATGTTGACGAAAGGCGAGTGGAAAAGGACCCTCTTAAGCGTAGATATTATTCTACACTTTGCGGCATTAAGCGTGAAGCGACGATAGTTATTTATTTATTTCTAGAAACAGATGTGGCTAGACTTGTAGCTCTTTGAAGTTACCTTTCTATTACGAGCTACGAACAATCAATATAGCCTCCGCTCGCAGGTGTGCTCTCTGTCTCTATAAAAGCTGAAAGTTTACAATCTAACCAAAATCTACGATCACAAACAATCCTTTCACAGTGCCGCATGGCGTGCGCGAGCGTGACACAATATATCTCTTCATTTCATAGTCACATTTCTGTCCTCGTGCCCAATGTTTTCTCAACGAGATGGTCGATGTTATGATTGCTCTATCGGATGTTATGGGGTTTCTATAATGGGGTTTAACACGTGCCGATATGTCACTACGTGCGGCGTTTGAAATTTGAGCATCTACTATCGCCGGAACTGTTACCGGTTTTGTAAAAACGCGCGGAAAAAACAACGGCGAACTCCGAAACCAAATTTTGTTGGCATATTTTTTTAGCGCCCAGTAATGAAAAATATATATTTGTTTGGCCATAAGTTTGATTTCATGAAACTTAGTAAATTATTTCGTCGGTATCTATCATGGTGATATGCCAATTTACAATGTCATCAACAATTTCCTAATGTAAAGGAAAGTAAGAAGATTACTTGGCCACATAAAATAACTACCAAGCTACAGGATTGTTGTTTGTTCGAAAGAATTACTGCGGCCCTGAATTGCAACGGGTAACTGAAGGACCACGTGTAGGTTTCAGTTTCAATAAAACTCTGTCGCCATTTCATCTATCTTAAATTGATCTGAAGTATTACGTTTCGATCAACCTCGCCATCTCCTTGGATAAGCAACCCAGAATATCGAAAGTCGAAGGTCGAGGCAGACTGAAGAGACCGCCAAAATCGCAAAACAAGTATTCGGTTTTCGTTCTGCTCAATTTTAGGCCAATATACTCCAGTCTGTGCCACCACACCTCCAATCTGCTCTGAAGCTCTAGGGTACTCTCGGCAACCCTAAAAATTACCTATTAGTGTTTGTGTGAGTGAGCGTAGATACACTGCCAGTCTCATATTTCTTAAAGAAATAGGTACTACCAAACTTCATTAAATTACCTAAAATTTCAATGCTTGAATTATGATTATAACTTAATTTCTAAAAAAGGTGTGTATAAAGGTGTGAATTATTCCAGTTACATGTAACATTTAAGTACGTGTTGGAATATGAAGAACTTGGGTGAATGGAATAAAAGTATTGGTTATCGTTAGTACCTACATTTTAATTAAAAAAAATGCTTATTTAATTATACAATAGATATTAATTTAAACAATTGCACACAAGTTTAATACAACCTATTCAATAGTTTTATTTTATTTCAAAACTATGTTTACTTAATTAATTAGGTATACAATATAAATCTATACAATTGCACAAAAGTTAACTACTCGTGCAATCCCTTTAATAGGTAGGTAATTTTGAATAGGTAACACATTAAAATTAATTGAAATTTCCGTGATTACAAATCAATGAAATAGGTGGGCATCGGTTTGAGTCCATACATTTTAATTATCTAATCACGAGGTACTAATGCATCATCAATACAATATTATTTATACAATTGTACATAAAAATAAATACAATCTATTCAATAGCTATGTAGTTTGGAGTACGCAACTATACATTAAAATTAATAGAAATGTTTTATTTCTACATTCTCTCTCGTAGAGAGGAGGCCTGAGTCCCAGCAGTGGGAATATAATAAGGCTGATTATGCTTACCTATGCTATGCTTACCTACACAAGCGATATTTTATATTTACAATAATTTACTTAAAATACTACTACTATATTACAGTACTACTACCTATATTACAATAAAATAAAAAATAAAATTAAAAACCCGACGCTAACTACAACTAACTAAAAGTTTTAAATGTAAATAAATTGTAAAATATTATGTACAAGTTTACCGCTAATATAATAGTCCACACGGCCCACACTCTGAATATACATATTTTTCACTACTACTACTCGCGAATCTGACGACAACGACCACAGACGCCAGCAGAGAGTTTTGCTCGTAGATGAGCCATCTTTTTTTCCAGATACGACACTTGGAGAGCTAGCCGTACTTCTCTCAGCTTCCTCCTGTCGCGACTCATCTTGGCGGCGTGGTTGTTCCTCTCTCGCTGCTTTCTGTACGAGTCGTCTGTTGTCTGGCTCGTCTGCACCGCCCTCCGCATTCTTGGGTTGTTACCTAGTAGAGTACCACCATTCTTCTCTGCCATTGCCCTCAGGGCATCTCGTTCGAAGGTCAAGTACTCCTGGTCCTCAGACAGCGATTCTGAGTCGTAGAATTCTTGTGAATCCGGTGGCGAGGGCGCGGTCTGTTTTGTGTGCGACCAGCTCCCGACCGAGTCGGGAGATATAGATGATGGCACTGTATATGAGGCTGGCTGGTACGGATACGAGGCGTAATATTCGGACCCCGCGTAGTGTAATGGAAACGGTTCCAACCCTGGTGGAGATTCAGGAGCAGTTGACGCGGCAAGCGGCGACACTCTCTCCACATTCACCGCGCGTTTACTTAAGTCTAGGGCGACTTCCTGCGCGTACGGCGTCCACAGAGCCATGTTTAGAACTTGTCCACTTGACGTACAAATCACGAATGTCCTTCTATTTTGGCGAACGACTGTCGTTTAAAAGAGGCGGGGCCTAAGTATCCACCCTCCGGTGGAAGCCGTGGAAGGGTTGTGAGCAGGTAGCACCCTAACGGACCTCGACCGTTTAATGATTTATGGGTTTTTATAGAGTTTATTGAATAGAGTAAATCTAATATAAAAGCGAAATATCACTCACTAATTAATCAAATATCAGAAACTAAAAGTACAAACTTAAAATTTGGCAGGTAGGTTCCTTATAGGGTGTAGGCATCTGCTAAGAACGGATTTTACGAAACTCTATCCCTAAGGGGGTAAAACGAGGGTTGGAAGTTTATAAGAAAGTCCTATTTTAACGCGAGCGTAGCTGCTGGCAGAACTAGTGAATATATAACGTTTTAGTGTAAAGTGAAGTTGAATATTTATAGTAATTAGGAAATACTTAGTTATTATTATACGACTATTTAATCAAACATAGACGTCTCGTTAATGATCTTGTTTGTTAATCAATGCTCTGGTTTTACTTTGGAGTTGAGTACTTTCAGTAATTAGGATATTTACATACCTGAACGACTCTCGTTTATATCTGAAAAAAAAAAACAAATTGGTAAGTTAGCGATATTGTTTTGTCGGTGGGAAAATCATCTAATGACCAATCCCGCTCTTGGGCGGAGCGGGAGATAGTTGTCAGACTTTTGCTGATTAAAAACCCACTCCTGTTCCGTTATCTCAGGGCCCCACCACACCTAGGGTTTCACTTTCACACTACCCGTGACCCCAGTAGGCTTAGACCCTGCTGGGCCCCTACGATTTACTGACATCGCCTTGAGGCGCGCGTGGAACTGTACGCGCCGTCGACGACTTGGGCTCGGTCCGGACAGTTACGGGACGTTCGGACGGCGAGCTACCCGTTGCTAGCCGTCCGCATGCCCGCGCCTACGGTGGCCGGAAATCGGGATCAGAATTCCGGCGGCGGTTGGGGCGTGAGGACCGTTGCCTCACGCGATCCGACTCCTTTGCTAGCATTACTGCTTTGCAGAAGGAGACGACCGCCTGCCACTCCTCCTCTCTCCGGACCATGGCCTGTACCAAGGCCCAGCGCGAGAGATCGCCGCCGCCGCACATCGCCACGAGGACACGGCGTTGCTTTGCTCAAGCGGGGCACACCTCCACCGTATTTTCCACCGTGTCACTGCGTCATGCGGAAGGTGGCAACGCCGTGAGGTCTTTCCAACCACGCCTCAAAGAGGGGACTTACCGCCATAATTGTGGCGTGCCCAATAGATTTGGCTTGCCCGTATCATGATGTGGCCAGGGAGTAAAGTTCTATCTCAAGAAATGCCACCATTTTATGACATGGTTAGTCATAATTATCATGAAGTGATCAATTTTAAGATCGACATCTATACTTAGCAATCTTAAAGAGTTAAAGGTGCATGAAGTTGTTTTGGAATCGCAAACTAACAAACATCATTCCCTTGTAGCCTAAAATATAAACTTGAATATTTTGATACAGAATAAGTATTGATAATATTTAAGTCCTTTCTATAACAAACATTACTAATTAATTTTAGCTTTGACCATTACATAAGGGCAGAGTTCTGCAGCACCTCTATGGACAGATTGTATTACGGAACAAATACTTTTTGGACACAGCTGCATTGGCTTTTGTTTATTTACTGTAGTTATGAGCTTTATTCTGAAAGAAATAAAGGTTATTTTAGTGTAAAAGTGTGTTACAAAAAGGATTAGATCGTCACTTGGTTGTCAATTGCAGAACCCTTCCGTGTGCAAGTTGGCTGACGTTGTTATTATTATATTAGTGGGAGCGCTTTCCGATACTATCGAAATATTTTGCAGAAAAATATGAAGTCTAATTATATAACTTTTAAAGTAATTTTGGTATTTGATTAAAAGTTGCAGATTCAAGTTATTTAGTTATGTACCTTATGCATTAAGTAGTCTTTTTGCTGAATTATGAGAAATATAAACCTCTAATATTACCCAAGTTACCGATCACTTTTAAGTCGTATTAACGTAAAGTCAAAACTAATAGGTTTTACTATTGTGTCCATTCAGCACGCGCTTCGTCAATGTTCCAAGAGCTTGTACCTAATCCTTTTTTCAGATTTTTTTAGCTATCTTAGGATTACTTAACTTTACTTTATTTACCGGATTCTATTTTCAAGAGCAGAAGCAATAATAATGTCAGTATTATTTACCTGGCCATCCAAAGATCTTGTCTATTGTTCTCATAAAAGCTATTTTTCACGACCAGCGTGTTACAAAGACAATAAAAAAGAATTTGCTTCAAAATTTATGGATAAAGCCTACATTTTAATACCAGCTTACCTATGGCATAAAGTAATCTGCTCTGAATTTACCTAATACAAGTCAAAAGGGACCCCAGCAGAGGGAACATTGTAAAGCTGACTATACTTAAGTAAAAAGAGTTTTGTTATTGCTAGCTCTTGTTAATATTTTCTTTAGGCTCAAATTAAGATCACCGTGACGTCTCAAGATTAGTTCCATAGCGGAAGTAGTATTGAGTCACACAATGCGACTGCGCGACAAAAAGTCGACGCTCATGTCCGAACCGCGACAGTTGCGACATTATTAACGCACAGATGATTCGTATGAAAGCGTGCGCTGGACAAACGATTATATATTTGAAGTTATTATTTATGGTTTCCGGATAATGTGCAGGAATTACTTGTATTCATTAGATCTCGCTTGAATAACACTGGCCAAAGTAAAACATCCCTTGCCCTTTTCATTTTACTTAAATATGTATCCTAAACAGCATCTGCAGTTTCTCATTCCAAAATATTTTTTACATATTTTTAGGCATATTATTATGTTTGTGTGGTGAGCACGATCATTTGTTCTATGTCTAGGTGTAATTTATCTATAATATTTATTTATGTATTTAGAATAAATACGTAAGTTTATGAGAGCAGTGGTGGCCGAGTGGTAACGGTCCCGACTTACGAGTTGCAGGTTGTGGGTTCAAACCCAGCCAGGCGCATTACTTTGTGTAATTTATTTCATCACCACTGCTCTCAAAACGGTGAAGGAAAACATCGTGAGGAAACCGGCATGTCCTAGAACCAAAAATTCGAAGACATGTGACAACCATCAACCCGCACTGGGCCCGCGTGGTGGATTACGGCCCATTCCCTCTCCTAGAGAGGAGGCCTGAGTCTCAACAGTGGGAACATTATAAGGCCGACTATGCTATGCTATGCTACGTAAGTTTATCAGCTGTCTAGTACTCATAGCACTAGCTCTGCTTAGTTTGGGTCTAGATGGCTTTGTGTAAAAGTTGTGGAATATTATTATTAATTCCTAAAAGTAGAGAATCTGAGTTAATTTTTCTCTAACACATTATTATTCCTGCACATTTCTCACGTGAATCTGGCAGTAAAAACATTGTGCGCGTGGCGGCCATGTTGGCTGCTGGCGGCCACCGCGCCGGTGACGGGTTAAACAAACTGAGTGTTTGTGCGCTAAAAGGATCCGTGATATCTTTGCGCACGCGACTGTTTCATTTATTGTACAAGCAAAATGTTTAAATGTATAATAGACACTTACCTTCAATTTCTGAATTTGAAGTTGAGTAGGTATTTATAAAACTACTTGAAACTGAAAATCTGTCAAATTTTGGCATTTAAGTAGGTACTTAAATACGGTTTAACACATTATTACCCGACTACCAAAGAACGGTTGTTTTTTTCGCGCATATCTTGTATGTATGTCGTATGTGGGTAATCGGATAAACACTGTAAGTTTTTAAATTTATTATTTAAACTGTTATATAGATTTCGAAAGTTAAAGTATCGTAATCGTTAGAATCTGTCTTTAGATAGGTGTTTTTAGAATACCGTAGGTAATTATAGAGACAATAGAAAGACAATGAGAGAGCGATCGCATTCGCTTGGGATGAATTAAAAAATAACTAAATGGAGTATTTACTGCACTAAAGTTCTTAATTCATTCCAGACCAGTGCTTGTTGCCAGTGATGACACAGGTATGTCTCCGAAACGTGGTCGCTTACAATGGGCCTCATAAGAAAACTTTAAGTCACCAAAAGGGTAATGGAAAGGACTATGCTAAGAGTTTCATTGCGTGATCACATCAAAATGAAGATATCCGTAGGACAACCAAGGTTTCTGATTTAGCTCGAAGAATCACCAAACTTAAGTGGCAATGGGCAGGGCACATTGCACGCAGAACAGGTGATGGACGAAAGGTTCTGGAGTGGGGACTACGTACCGGAAGATGCAGCATTGAAAGGTGTCCCACAAGGTGGACCGACCATCTGATGCGCGGAATCCGTTGGATGCGTGACGCACAGGACCGGTCGTTGTGGGGACGCTTGGAGGATGTCCAACAGTAGGCGCCATTTAGCTGAAATGATGACATGCCTAATTTAAATACATTACCTACGATTGATCGAAGTACATTAGGTAGGTACCTATCTAGTTATAGGTGCCTACTATCTTATACCTATCTCTGCCTATGCCTATTGTTTTTACTTATTACACACACTATTATTTCCCTTTCAAAATCAAAATCAAAAGCATATTATTTCAAATAAACTATTTACAGGCACTTTTGAAATAACAAGAACTCAGTCAGTCAGAAAAAAAAATGATGCTAATTGCACATACCAAAGCGTAGATCTCTATGGAGAAGGATGTGCAAGAAACTTCATGGACACTCTTTTCAATCATATTTTGTAATTACAAATATCTCTGTTACATGTTTCTTGTCGCTATCATGTGAGAACAATGCAAATAAAAATAAAAACTAAATATAGATATTAAAATAGCAACTGGCAGCTAAGAGATGACCAGTCTCAACTGACAGCGCCCGTTCACGGACATGACACTAATATTAGCAACACTCAGCTAAACCATTTTGAAGGGAACCGAATGATCCAACACACGCGCCACCATCAGTGAGACATTTGAGAGACAACAGACCCATAGTTAATAGGTTCCTAAATACCCTAAACAGAAACAGGCCCAATAAACCAATAGATAAATCAATGTTGCGGTCAATATTGTCAAAGATGAACAACGTTTTAAGCACATAGATGCCTGAAAAAAAAATAGTTACGTATCTTTTGATACCCAAAGATGCTTGATGCAGGAAAAACAAAGCATAATTTTGCAAAAAAAAAAACGTGGCATAGAAATTACTCCGCCAGGCAGAACTCCCTGTCGCCATTAATACAGCATAAATAACGGTATCATGTATTGTCCCAGAGAACGTTCTATTTTGCAAACTCGCAAAACATCGCATTGTCTTCCGCGTGGCATAAAAGGGTTGGTCCCTTGCAGACGTCACACAATGCAGATTATACAATTTGCATGTTGCATTCCGTGGGTACTTCCGAGAATGTTGACTTGCACTAATATTATTTAAATAAGTAAGTGTGTCTCAGCTGAAAATGGTTCAAAAATGAAAAAGGCTTTAAATTTTATTAAGGCTGCGAGAGGCCAATACTTAGTAAGTACGTACTAACAAAAGAACAAAAAATGAGAAGTCTTGAACTCTTGACAATCCGACTTTATAATCATGGCGCTCAAATAACGTTAAACGTACAAAGAAAATATTAACGTATTGAAATCATCTGTGATTTCGAGGAAGTCTAGTACCTACTGCTAGACTAGGTCTAGGACATTGAATTTATTAATATCGCCTACATTTTTTTACTTCTGTCTTTGACGAATAGGATGGTACCTACCTACTTATGCACAAATACGTAAACTTTTTACCTTCCACCGGCTTTATTGTTGTAGAAAATCTTATAAAGCATTGCGTCTGCTATTACATAATAGCTAAATAGACATGATAATGACAAACGAACACACACTATAACAATTCTAATGTAATTCATAACTTATCTATGTCTATAAGGTTCTCTATCTTCTTAATATGAAGCAGCATAGGCGGTCCACTTGTTCAAAAGATTAGGCGACACTCGTCATTTGTACAATCAGAAAGACCACCAACACTCTGTCCCCTGAGCTAAAAAAAAATGTCTTGAATGCAAAATCATCCAAGTGTCACTCAAAAGAAAAGAAAACCTAAGCCGAAAATCAATTATATTTATAAAACTGAAACGTTTGTTTGGTTGAATGCACTAATCTCAGGAACTACTGATTCAAATTGAAAACTTTAAATGTTGGATAGCCCGTTTATCAAGCAACACTATATAACATCAAGCTATGACCTACGGGAGTGGATGATAAGGCAACCAAAGATGCGGGTGAATTGCACATCTGACTCACCTACTTTTTGACTTAGGTTAACACCTAGTTAATTATAATGATGGGTGTGACGTCCGATAGTAGTAAATGAATATCAAAAGAAAGGGTTAAAAAACCAATTCCCACAAAACTGGAATAAGCAGATTATGGTTGATTTGTTTGGGAAACACATCAGCATAGCTTATATTAATTTTGTAAAGAAGGTAGATTACAAAAAAAAAAAAAAACTATTATTAGGTACATTCTAATTGAAATAATTAACTTATCTTTTAGAGCAGGTACCTATCTAAATAAACCATTAAAGACGGAACATTTTTTTATTTTTATTAGTTTCAAATTAGGTATTTCATTGGTTCAATTTTAATTTTTTGCTGGTGATTGCTGACACCGTCGCTTTTGACCGTCGCCGTCATTATGGTAGGTACTTATTCTGCTTTTTTTCTTTTGACTGGCACTGTTTTTTGATTTAGTCAGTGTCACGTATAAAAAGTATTTTCTTTTTGATACGTTATAGGTACTTTTTGGTACCTATCCATTAAAACATGGATAGTACCTAACTTATTCTAATGTTTTCGCAGTAGATACTTACCTAATTATTTTACAAAAAATGTATTGAGCCAGCCTTCTCGGCAAGCTTTGCTGAGGTAGTCAATTTTTTTTTTTTTTTTTTTTATTCACGATAGGTTCGCGCTTGACCGCCATCTCACCTGATGGAAAGCGATGATGCGGTCTACGATGGAACGCGCTTACCTAGAAGTAACCTATTCACTCTTGACTTAAAGATTACCGGGTTGTAGCTATCAGGAAACACACATTCCGGCAAGGAATTCCACTCCTTAGCTGTACGCACAATGAATGTGTTCCCAAAACGTTTTGTGCGTATAGGTGGAATGTCCACCATGTACCGGTGGCGCGTTGCCGTACGCCTGGTGGTCCGATGATGGAACGGGCTAGGCGGAATTAGGTTATGCAATTCCGACGCACACTCCCCGAAATGCAACCGGTAGAAAACCGACAGGCTAGCAACTCGGCGCCGATGCTCAAGACTTTGGAGCCTCGACTCAACGAGTGCATCATTGCCAATGATCCTCTTGGCACGCCTCTCAATTGCCTTAAGTGCATCAAGCTGGTAACGGGCAGATCCGTCCCAAAGATGAGAGCAGTACTCCATACACGATCGAACTTGTGCTTGATATAGTTTGAGCAGCTGTTCCGGCGTGAAGTACTGTCTGACCTTAGCGAGGATACCCAGCTTTTTTGCTGCCAGTTGAGCCTTTGCTTCAATGTATGGCCCAAAGTTGAGTGTTGACGTCAGCGTAACACCAAGAAGATCAAGATGGTCGGTTATCGGCACGGTTACGCCCCGGAAAGTTGGAGCAGGGCTGAATTGGCTCCTTTTAGCGGAAAAGAGACACGCCTGGGTTTTAGCAGCATTGAACTTGACCAAATTGGCATCGCCCCATTCAGAGACTGCCTCCAAGGACAAGTTCAAGCGCTCGACCATAGCCTCTCGAAGAGACTGGATCAGTGACCCACTAGCTTGCGCGCTGGATGTGTAACTCTCAGCAACAGTGCTGTCGTCTGCATACCCAAAGGTACCGGGCTTAAGCAGATCATTAATGTGCAGCAAGAACAACGTTGCCGAGAGCACTGACCCCTGAGGGACCCCGGCATTAATGGCCATTTGACCGGACGAGCAACCATCGATGACCACTCGGATGGACCGGTCACTCAGGAAGTCTGCGATCCAAGCACACAAACCAGCAGGTAAACCGAAAGAAGGAAGCTTACTAATAAGGCTTTCGTGCCAGACCCTATCGAAAGCCTTCGAGATATCGAGGGAGACAGCAAGCGCTTCTCCGTGTTTCTCGATGGCCTCACTCCAGATGTGGATGGCATACGCTAGAAGATCACCAGTTGACCGATTTCGGCGAAAGCCGTATTGTCGGTCACTTAGGATGTCATTAGCTTCTAGGTATGCCAGGAGTTTAGTGTTGAGTACACGTTCCATAGTCTTACAGAGAATGGACGTTACTGAGATTGGTCTGTAGTTAGCTGGGTCAGCCCGACTACCCTTCTTGGGCACGGGCTGTACGTTAGCTTGCTTCCATGCAATCGGCACTTTTCCAGCCTCAAATGAAAGCCTAAATAGGCGTGTCAGGATCGGAGACAGTTCAGGCGCACACGTTCTCAGAACAATTGCTGGTATCCCGTCTGGACCACTAGCCTTGTTCACGTCAAGGTTACGCAGCACCCTGCGGACGTCCTTCTGATGGATGCGAATATCCGACATACTCGTGTCGCAACCAACAGGATTAACAGGGGGCCGCGCGTCACCAGGATCTAGACGCGAAGATTCCGCGAAGAGTGAGGCAAACAGATTTGCTTTCTCCTCAGCGGTATGGGCCAGCGATCCGTCGGGTTTCAGCAGTGGCGGCAGTGAGGGACGGCAGAAGTTCAATTCAACCGACTTAGCCAGGGACCAAAACGCCTTACTACCAGCAGGGTATGAAGCGAGTTTGTTCCCGATGCGGCTAATGTGGTTGTCTGTGGTTGTTGTTGCTAATGTGGTCAATACTTCCATATTGCGATAATATTCTTAGTTCCATTTTACCGAAATCAAGCCTGTTGCAATGATTACATACACGTAATATGTATCTTAACCAGCTGTACAAACACTTAAAATACAATCTAAGACGACCCACTGACCAAAACTACACCAATTTTGTATCACAATGAACTTCATGTGAAAAAAACTGTTACAAACTCCCAAATGGTATATTTATATTAATACATATGTGGGTACTTAAATAATATAATAAACATCACTGTAGTTATAATTTCATAGAGGATCTTTCCTGACATCTAGCGTAAAGTATCAGTACTAAAAAAGTTTAAATTCGAAACGAAAAGATGCAACTATTTTATTTGGAACGTTACGAACTATACTTTATTTTATAAGCCTTGTTTTTTTTAAACCTTATTTTTTTAAAATAGATTGTTTTCTTATTACGTACCTTTTTTTTTTTCTTGAAATTACACTAGCACCGTCCTATCAGTTGTCAATAGTTGTCATTTAAAAAAGTGCAAACATTTTGTTATCTGTGGTCGGCCATTTTGGATTTTGATAATCTGATTGACCGTCGAAACAATTTCGATGTTTTTCAATCTACCTGTAGTTTTATTAGTAAATTATCGTTGCCATTACGCGATATAATCGCGGCCCTCTCAACACCATCATCGCCTCGTGTGCCGTTAGTCTCCAAAAGGGTCAAAAAGTGTCCCAACGATCAGCTGTCACGTACTACTGACGTGTAGAACACAAACAAATCTGATATTTTGGGTTTGCTATGCTGTTTTCACGATGAACGGCACGTTTAACGAGCAGCTCGGGAACGTAGCCGGGGTGTTCGAACAATGGGGTGCGTGCGAGCAGACGGTGCTAGCGTGCACGCTAGCGCGGCGGGTGCCGTGGCCGGGCCTGAAACTGGTGCAGCGGGCCGTGGAGGCGGCGCTGCGCAGCCACGTTGAGGACGAGCGGCTGGAGCGCGACGCCAACGACGAACTCTTGCTGGCCAGCCTGCTGTTGGTGCGCGACGACGACGACGACGGTGCGTACCACTCCTCTACACTCACACTCATGTTTCTCATCTTATTTTCCTTATAGAGAGGATTTGAGAAAAGAAAAGTATGTGGCTTAATTCTAATTTGTATGGCTTGCTTTATGATTAACTCTAATTCAATAAGCATGGCCAATATTAGTTTTATTGCCTACCAAAAAACTTGTGAATTTTGCCTACCTACCCTAGATTTTTCTTAATCTTTTGGTTTGCTGAAGTTTATTCTATGTTAAAATACAACTTCTATTGGACAATATTTTCTAGCATAAACTTAGGATAGATCTTCCAATTTAACCTTTCGAATACTGTAATTAGAGACACAATAGAAAGACAATGCGAGAGTGAATGCTGGCGTTCACTTATGGTTTAATAAATTAAATGTTATAAGATATAAGTAGGTATCTAAAGATTACTGAACTTTTAGAAAAAGTTTAAATTTTGTATTGAAGGTAGATCACATTCAAAATTGACATAATTCATTACAAGCCATCAATTGTTTCTGGTTCCGATGATCATATAGGGACTGGTTTTGTATAAATCAACTTTATATATTACAAGTTTAAATGTTTTTTAATATTGCTCCACTGTAGGAATTACTCCTGTATCATGGGAGTGTTTACAAACATGCAAACTCAAATATACACTAGACCTGACCTGGAAATATTATCTGTAGGCCATACAGCTATTTGTCAACCGACCTGTAAATTGTGACAACACTAAAAAACTAATTGAGAGGTTACTTACCTTAAAGCATAATACTAACCTGGTTTTTTTGCTCTTATTATTTCATGACATCCACATTATACCAGTTTGCCATTGTTTAAAGTGGAAAGGCACATTCCCACTTTATTCAATTATTACAAACTACCCTATTAAAGTTGCAAAAAATTAAACAAAACCATAAGCCTAGGACACTCTACTGTCTGGCTACTAGTAGGCCAGACACAATTTATTCTAAATTATACATATGATATTGACTATCTACTAAAACTAGTTTGCCTTTACTTCTTCCATAAATAAAATTAGTAACATAATCTTATGAAGGCTAATTAGACTCATTCATGAGGTGTTGAATGGTCATATTTAGTTCCTAGGCATTAGTACAACAGCTGGTCCATTAGTGAGTCTATTTTAGTTTGGAGCATAGCTGTAGTTTTAAATATAAACACATTTATCAATCAATCTGCTTTAGAGCCTTTTTCCTAATCATATTGAGGTCTTGTTTTTTTATTATTGATAGGCTTGCGTTTGACCACTATCTCACCTGATAGTAAGCAATGATGTGGCTGACCATGGAACATGCTGGGTCTGCTTCTAGTGGTTGCAGCTGAATGGAGCTACTGCCTAAGTGCCTATCTGACCTCCATATCCCAGTAATCAAGTAACACAATACCCCTTGGCAAGACTGGTGCCTGATGTCCTGGTTGCTGACTATTCCTAACAACTGTTCTATCAATAAATACTGTTCTACAAATGACAGCATCAATATATAGCTTAATATGCTTTCCGAGACATTTATTGGTATGGTCGGAGTGAATTGAGTGATTGACTGCTGCAATGCTTGTTGCCATTTATTTCATATAACTGTTCCGAATCTCGGTGTCCTGTGTAAGTTTAAAGGCTTAGTTTAAATTCCTAGTGTGGGGCAATGTGTCACTCATCCAATAAGCAGCTTAAGCAAATGTTATTGAGTCTTGGAGATCACCCATGTGGCTCAAACACACAATTTTATCAAAAGATACAATGAATTCATTTGGCAGTGGTCAACTGTCCACTATGTCACCTGATTATATATGACTTGATTTGTCAGCTACAATACATAAGGCATATCATTTTTGTGCAGGCTGTGAGCGTCTGCACCGCTTGCTGGGCCTGCTGCCGCTACTCCGCATGGACAACGAGCGCTGCAAGGATGTGTACGTGTCGGCGACGCCGGCGCTGGTGCAGCGCTGCGTGGACTCGCCGCGCCGCTCCTCCGTCGTGCCCGAGCTGTGCCGCCAGCTGCTGTCCTACCTGCTCGTGCATCCTGCGCTCACGCACCAGGATCAAGGGTACGTACACGAAAATAGACATAGTTGCTTAATTTAGGACTTATGGTAGGTACCTTTAATACCTATGTGAATTACATCAAGAATAGTCATTCATAATTCATTAATTATTTATTACTCGGGGATTGATTCGCCTATTGAATATTCTTCGCCTACGAACAACCACTGTACAAAGTGAATAAATATTCTACTGACCATCATCCTTAATTTCAGGATATTAAAAGAATGGTTAAAATACCTCGAAAACCACATTTCCGGCAACAGAACAGAAAGCGTGTGGCAACAAAGAATAGACTCCTGCCTCAGGCCTGACACAAACATTTGGGGCTCAAACAACACATTTAGACGGACCATCGGCAAGAACTATGAATTTCGAGGCATCCTGGACAACTTAGAACACTTCAGCACTGACCCATTACAAGAATCATTCTCGAAAAATGGCCGAGACGTAGATATAAGTATAGAAGGAGAAAAATTAAATTTTGACGCGACGATAGCACAGCCTAAGTCACAGAGATCGAACAGTTTGACGCCCCCTTCAAGTAATTTCATGCACATGTCTTCGTCCGCCGAGAACTTGAGCGATGAACCTTTTGTACAGAAACCTAGGAGTTTTTCACTGTCTAGTGAGCACAGTTTGAGTCAAATAAGGCCTATTAGCATAATGTACGGGACGACGGGCAGCGAGACGCGGCTGGACGACCTGCGCTCGCACAACTTCGGGGAGCACCCGGGCATGTCCAACGTGGCGCAGTGGCTCAAGAGTCTGCGCCTGCACAAGTACGTGTGGCTGTTCACCAACATGAGCTACGAGCAGATGATGGCCATGGACGAAAAGTATTTGGAGAAATTAGGTGAGTGCTGAACTGTTTCTGTTAATCCTAAAACATGTTCTTGAAAGTTAGAAGCAGCTATTGGACAATTCACATGAATTGTTTTGTATTTTACCATTTGATTCATACATAAATCATTATTTTCCTCATCAGACTTCTACAGAATGACTATGACTTATGAACTTGAAATTTGTTGAAAATCTAAATGTTAACCATTAACCTTATACACTACAAATTATATGTAATAGTACGTCGCCGTTAACTTCGTGACTCACGGTTATAGCACTAACTACTAGTAGCAGAGGAAACAACCCAGTTGACTCAGTTTGTTCTCAGCCTACTGAAGTTGTGCAACATAATAATATTGTGAAAATGTATATTATGAATCATGTAGGTAGCTAATAATATTGATTTTCATATAATTGTTTTGTGCTGTTCGGTAGTTATAAATAAGTCATTAACTTATTTGTTAATTTAATTAGGTGACACAATATGTCAGAATAGGCCAATGTGTAGTTTGACTCGCGTTGTTTATTGTATTGTGTCAAATCATTGTTACGAGTACCTACATTCAAAACAGGAAATTTAAAAATTCTTTGCTTTCAATGGCTAGATGGCATACATATGTACATCTCTATTAGCGGTAATCTAAGTTGTCACTCGTCTTTTCTAGACAATATCATATTGCATTAAATCCGTCTTCACACTCAATTCTTTACTTATAATAATTTCTTAAACTGGTTCAAAATAATAATGTTGCCAATAAATTATCTACTTAACCATCAAGCATTCGGATTTAATGTATGCTACTACTTATAACTAGCACACAATATATTTGAATTAATTACAATTGTGGTTAACAAATTAGCCATACAGATTAAAAATAAAAATCTAAAATCGTCATACAGAATAAAATTGAAAAAAAAAAATTAAATAAAATTCTCAAATAGTTTGTCATACAAAAATAGCATTTAAGATTATATCATCGATGTCATACATAAAAAACCGTGCAAGTGCGAGTCTTACTGTCGCACTAAGGGTTCCATACAAACTTACCTATGAAAACAGTTCAATTCCCGAATTGAGATTTTTCCGAATCGCAAATTATTATTTTTTTTTTTTTGACGTAGCTATAGTTTTCAGATTTTTTCTATACTTGTGCAATGATACCTCGCTTCGTGGCAAATTTTAGGATTCTAGGCCAACGGGAAATACCCTATGAATTCTGATTCCCTTGAGAGTGTCGAATATAATAATAATATAGCATAATCAGCCTTATAATATTCCCGCTACTAGGACCTGAGTCCCAGAGAGGAGGCCTGAGTCTCCTCTCTAAGAGAGGGGAGTAAGTCTACTATGCATGTATAATATACCTAAACTATATCTCATCATTATCATCGTCATTTCAACCGAAAGACGTCAACTGTTGGACATAAGCCTCTCCCAAGCGTCGCCACAACAACAGATCCTATGCGTCTCGCATCCACTGCATTCCCGCGACTCTCACCAGGTCGTCGGTCCACTGGCTGTTGGTCTAGTGGTTAGTGGCCCTGACTGCTATGCCGGAGGTCGTGGGTTCGATTCCCACCCAGGACAAATGTTTGTGTGATGAGCATGATCATTTGTTCTGTCTGGGTGTAATTTATGTATAATATGTATGTATTTAGAAATATTTAAGTATGTTTATCAGTTGTCTAGTACTCATAACACAAGCTCTGCTTAGCTTGAGACTGGACGGTGTTGTGTGATAGTTGTGTGTGTGACTATTATAACCTTGCGGGAGGCCTTCCAACGCTGCGTTTTCCGGTGGGCGATCTCCACTCTAGGACCTTTCGGCCCCATCGACCATCCGTCCTACGAGCAATTTGCCCTGTCCACTGCCTCTTAAGTTTGACGATTCTTTGGGCTATATCGCGACCTTGGTTCTCCTGCGGGTATCTTCATTTCTGATGCGATCACGCAAGGGAACTCCGAGCATAGTCCTTTTCATTGCCCTTTGGGTGACTGTAAGCCTTCTGAAGAGACCCATTGTAAGCGACCATGTTTCAGTGCCATATGTTATCACTGGCCACACGCACTGGTCATAGACTTTCGTCTTGAGACACTGGTATGTTGGACGAGAATATACCGCGCAGCTTCCGGAACGCTGCCCAGCCGAGTCGGATTCGACGATTGACCTCTTTCTCAAAGTTAGACCTACCCAACTGGATTGTCTATCCCAGGTAAACGTAATCGTCTACAACTTCGAGTGCAGTCTCCGATCTTGATAGGCATGGTTATTTACCATGATTTTGGTTTTGTCAATGTTTATTTTAAGACCCACTCTTTCGGAAGCTCTACTAAGGTCATCGAGCATTGTACTGAGCTCCTCTGTAGTCTCAGCCATAACTACTATCTCTTTGGCAAACCAAAGGTGAGTGATGTACTCGCCATTGACATTAATGCCTAGTCCACTCCGGTCCAGAACCTTGCAGACATCCTCCATTGCAGCCGTAAACAGTTTCGAAGGCAACTATATCTATCCAACTTTATCTATTGGAGAACTGTACAAATCCCTAATTCAAAGTATATTGTTGCCGGTCAAACCCGATTTTAGGATAAACTAGTCTAGCCTAGGCCAAACCCACAATATTACTCCTCGAGCGAAATCAGAATTTTAGGGCACGGACAAAGGCGGATCCAGCTTTGGCGCCAGGGGGGGTGACATAGTCATGGTCAAGTCATAAGAAGTTATGATTTAATTTTGATACTAATAGATACAGGTAAAAATACATACATAAATAAAATACCTACTATTTTATCGATGTATGTACTGTACTGTCGCACTCTGCGACGGTTTGCTTTGAGGTCCGGGACTTTTATCTCAATAAAAATACTTGGTCAGTTTTAAAAACAAAAAAAAAAACTTCTAAAAATAAAGACTTCTATACTTTTCTTCAAGAATTCAATATTAGCACATTGCGCTATGATGGTTATGTCCGAACTCTAAAAAAACAGACATTTATTTTTTCTACAAACCTATTCTAGAACAACAAAATTCTTAAAGTATATTTTACATGCCAGTTCGTTAACCTAACTCATGCGATCTCCTTTCGATATCACAGTACTTAAAAATACCTATATTTAAATAACAAAATTAATTTTTCTTTTACGTCTTCTCCCGAAACGAGCTATCACTCCATCTACTTCAATGGTAACGAGAAAGGCAAGTGACGAACTCAAAACAATGAACTGCCATAAGGTAGTGTTCAAGCCCCCATGCTGTTTAACGTTTACACCAATGACCGGTGAGCCCTAACACAACCCGCTTTCTGTATGCAGACGAACTGGCATTAACTTGCCAAGCTCTCTCAGATCTTAGCCAGTTTTATACTGCTAATGCATTTAAAGTAAATTCCTCAAAAATGTGCGTCTTTCACTTTTGTAACAGACAAGCGGGTCGAATGCTTAATATCTCATGTCAGGAGGTGCCAATCATTAATAGCCCCCATCCAAAATATCTCTTCATCACTCTTGATAGGGCTCTCAACTACAGAAAAAATTGCGTAACGCGAACGTAAAGCGAAAGATGCACGCCTTAGCCTTCTAACCTAACCTATTTTGAACCTATACCTATTTAATTTTATAACCACCCAGAAAAAGGACCATCGCGGAGCGGAGCTCCTCGCGTGTACGGAGAATTGGTTTGGTCTAAGCTAAACCAGTTTATCCAAAAACTGGGTTTGGCCGGTAACATATATTCTACACGAAATCCTAATACAGCTGATTTTTAGGGTTCCGTACCTCAAAAGGAAAAACGGAACCCTTAAAGGAACACTTTGTTATCCGTCTGTTTGTCTGCCTGTCTGTCAATAGCCTTTATCTTTGGAGGTATCGAAATGAAATTAAAACCACATAGGTACTCAAGTCTGCGATCCCTTGAAACTGCGAAAAAAGTCAAATTTCTGAATTGACTAAAAAATACATAAACGGCCGTGTCTTAGCTGTTCATGTCGCAAAAAATGTACATTTTGACACTCAAGGGAATCAAAATTCATTGGATACTTCTCGTTGACTTAGAATCCTGAAATTTGCCATGAAGCTGGAAACTGAATTTGTAGTTACCTCACAAAAATAAATCTTTTTTAACGATTCGGAAAAAAAATTCGTAACACAATTCGGGAATTGAATTTTTTTATAGGTAATACAAGAGTACAAACACAAGAGTAATTCTTAGTGAAACGCAAGGTTTTTTTAAAAAAAACTTTCTTTTTTTTCTCATGTTTCTGGTGTGCGAAACACGTTTTTTTTTCTTATTTCGTTCTGTTGACCGTCACGGTTTCCAATGAAAGATTGACTTCCTTTCGTAAAGGAGTCGAAGCTCTTTTCATATCATACTTCACGGAGTTCATCCATTTTCTTTTTCCTACATTTCCATTCATCTACATTCATATTCTGAATTCATATAATTGTAAAAATAAGTGAGTTTCTTGGAGTTGAGCGGTGAGGTTGACGGAGGAGGTTTGTCGGCAGGAGTGACGAAGGGCGCGCGCCACAAACTGCTGCTGTCCATCAAGAAGCTGTCAGAGCGAGCTGCCGTGCTGGAGGCGGCCCAGGCCGAGCTGCGGGCGGGCGCGGCTGGAGCGGCGCGCGCGCTCGAGCGTCTGCGCGGCGTGCTGCTGAGCCCCATGCCGCCCTCCTCCGAGCTGCCCGCGGCGATAGTCAGGGCGCTGCATCTAGGTGAGCGGACTGTGTTACACGGCGTGACTGTGGGCGCGCCACAAGGAGCTGTCGGAGCGCGCTGCCGTGCTGGAGGCGGCCCAGGCCGAGCTGCGGGCGGGCGCGGCTGGAGCGGCGCGCGCGCTCGAGCGTCTGCGCGGCGTGCTGCTGAGCCCCATGCCGCCCTCCTCCGAGCTGCCCGCGGCGATAGTCAGGGCGCTGCATCTAGGTGAGCGGACTGTGTTACACGGCGTGACTGTGGGCGCGCCACAAGGAGCTGTCGGAGCGCGCCGCTCGATATCCCGGACGTTATCCTGTACGAGATTAGGATGAATCTGAAGCAGCATAAAAACAACAAGGCGTCGGGTGATGTCGGAATTTTGGCTGAACTCCTGAAGGCGGGTGGAAAATCGGTCTTGAAGGCCCTTCAGAAGTTTTTCATTTCCGTCATACTTGAGGGAAAAACGCCACAGGCTTGGAGCAGAGGTATAATGGTACTCTTTAAAAAGGGCGACAAAGCCTTGCTCAGGAATTATAGGCCCATCGCAGTTCTGAGCCATGTCTACAAGCTGTTTTCCGGAGTCATCACGAACTGTCTCGCGCGCAGGTTCGACGTCTTCCAACCTCCCGAATAAGCCGGATTCCGAAAAAGCTTCTGCACCGTAGACCACATACACACGCTCCGGCAGGTTACACAGATGACCGAGGAGTATAATCTGCCTCTCTAATTAACGTTTGTGGACTACGAAAAAGCTTTTGATTCAATCAAGTCTTGGGCTGTACTGCAGTCTCTCAAATGGTGCCAGATTGACTATCGGTACATCGAGGCGCTGAAGTGTTTGTACGAGAACGCCACAATGTCAATCCGATTTCAGGACCGACCTTCGAAACCTATCCTTCTGCAGCGGGGTGTAAGGCAGGGAGACTTAATTTCTCCGAAACTATTTACAGCTGCTATGGAGGTTATCGACATAGCAGGTAAACGTAATCGTCCTCAACTTCGAGTGTAGGGCCGGTTTTAGTGCTCGATCGATCTTCGGTGCGTACCATCGTTCCTGACGATACGCATAACCGATCGTCCGTTTGTAACGTTCAGTGCTCTCCTGACCAACCAAACTGGCCGGACTGATACAGTCACAAACACGTACAAGAAATGGACGCGTTTACAAATTGTCAGTCAGGCGATCGGTGTAGCACTGAACGCGCTATTATTTTTCCATAGCGCGTCGGTCCGATGGCACGCATGCGGACGCGCTTGACCAATGGCCCTCGTATGCAGTGCGTAGCAATATACGCATGCGTAGGTTCGGTCGAGCACAGTCACGACTTGAATTTTCATACAAATGACACGCGCGACCAACGTACGCACAGACGACAGTCGGTCAAGCACTAAAACCGGCCTAGAATATCCGACTTTCCGGGCGGTCTGCACAATGGTGACAACCGGGCGTTTCTTCCGCCTGAAGCCGGTGCAGGAACCTCCTGAAATACCCATGTTTGGTAGGGACCTGCGTCATGCAGGTCAAGACGCCGTGACGCCTCTTCAGTCAACTTACTGCCATGATTATGGCGTGCCCATTTTACCCCGTGTTGGAAGCCTTCTCAATCTGTATGGTCCAGTAAATGACAACTCAAGTTATAACATTGATAACGCTTTTATGTCGTTCGTTTTTTTTATTATTAGTATTAATATAAACTAGTGCTTGACTGCGATCCCGCCTGATGGTAAACAGTGATGCAATCATTGATGGTGATGCGCATTAGATTATTAGGAGTCTATTCATTCTAGCCTTGAAGACGCTTATAATCGGACGGGAATAATATAGCAGACAAATGGTCCCAGACCCGAAGGTCCGATGTATGCGGTATAAACGACGAGGTGAAACACTTAGTCCGGACCATAGAGGTGGTCACAGTTTTTATAATTCAAGTATTTTTCGGTTTATCGTGCTATCCCCTGACTATTTGCTACATTCGATATATATTTTAGATGTAGGTATAAATAACTGAAAAATATTAATGTGTTTCAGCATCCAAGTGCCTGAACAACGCGGCGTGCCCGGCGGGCGCGCGCGTGACGTCACAGCTGGTGTCGGAGGACGGCGAGCACGAGCCGCCCGTGGACCCCATGTCGCTGCACTGCTGGCTTGTTGAGAAGGTGAGCCATGCTGACATAGTATTTTGGTATCTATATTTTAATAATTTGAGATATCTACGAACTTAAATTCATTTTATACGTCCGTACCCGAAGCTGGTAAATATTCTAAGTTGAAATTCTAAGCAAGAATTTTGGCCTTCCTACACGCCAGGGACATGTAATCGAGTCTAATCGTGCACTTACTATGTTTGTTTTATCTTCTTTTTTTTCTCGTAACCTGTTTTCTTTAAGCTAGAACTACACTTTGCACACGTGTGCCACACACGCCGATCTGGGCGCGTCGGTGTCCATACATTTTATAAGGAAACTAGACCTACCTTTGATCCACGCCACGCGACGTTTTTTTACATACAAATCAGGCGCATTACACGTGTGCGTCGGTCTAATGTAGTTCTGGCTTTATTGTCCTCTGCTTTTCGTTTTGTGTCACAATTGTATCTATAAAAAAACCCAAGTTACCAACTAAGCGGTTAACTAGCATGTGTGCTGTAAATGTTGTGTTTACCCGTAATTGACATGTATATTAGAACAGTACCTATAATTTATTTGTATGTGTGCTGCGGGTGAACCTAAATAAATATCTTTATGTATAATTCTACCGTATGTTTGCCACCTGTTCTAAATGGTTTGAGCGATTTGGATGACATTTTTGTGTATACATATTAGAGTAGGTCCCTGGAAGGTTTGAAAACATAATTGGTCCCGGTAGGTGGCGCTGCAATCGGGTTCTCAATATTTTTTTCTAAAGAAACGCCACCTTTCCGGCAGGACAACGTCTGTAATTATTCAATTTTGGAACAACTAAAACTGTTTTTAAAAAATAAAATTTTAAGTCCATTGCAACCAATGCTTTTGTAGAGGCTTTTTATAGAAACGGTCACATAAAAATGAACCTCATATACATAATGAAAATTTCGATATTTGAATTGGTTTCGATGGATAGAAATTGTCTCAATTCACATTAATATTATAAAGGAAAAGTTGAAAACGAAAGTTTGCGTGTCTGTGTGTACCTATGCGTATGTTTGTTACTTTTTCACTTTTTATCCCAGGAGTATAATCCCTTGAAATAATTTTGGCGATACCGTGGCTGCAGCTATAGGTCTACGGTCTTTTCGCGTTAAGAAAATAGTGACGTCATCGTTGTCACTGCTTAGCTACGCCGCTTGACTATATCACAGTACATTATAAAGCCTTGTTCAATTTGACCAGTTGAAGTAAACTCTTCAGACTTTTAAGAATAAATACCTCGCCCATTCCTAAAAATAAAAGTGACAATTCTGTTGATTATGAATAAATTTTAAAATAATTACTTCTTTAATATATTTTTTTTTTTTAAGATAGGCTTGGGTTTGACCTCCATCTCACCTGACGGTAAGCGATGACGATCGACGATGGAACACGCTTGCCTGGAAGTAGACTATTCACTCTTGACTTAAAGACCCCTAAGTTGTAGCTATAAGGAAACGCAGAGCAAGGAATTCCACACCTTGTCTGCATGCACAATAAATGTGTTCTCAAAACGCTTTGTGCATATGGGTGGGCTGTCTGCCATGTACCGGTGGCGCAACGCCGTACAATAAATCATAATTATATATTGTTATTGATAATACTGTGATCTCATTCATTTCTTAAGATAGGTTGCCTTATTAGATTAGTGATTACTTACAGAAGGGACGCAAAATTTACACTCACAACCACCATTCTGGTTGCTGAAAACCAGCATCGTAGATTACTGGATTTGCCCAGCGTCATGGTATAAGCTGAGTAACGGCCTATTCTTGCTTAGATGCGAAACAAAACTTAAACTCAAACTATTTTTTTATTTAGATATTTATGTTAGTCTCAGTCGATCCCGGCTTATGTCAGAGGTGCAATAGACAATCTAAACATCTGTTTCCTGTCTATGGTGCAACACAGTTATGCGCGGTTCACACTTGGCTGACAAGTTTTTGTGATTTATTGTCCGTTTATTCGGGCAGAATAATACTTCAATTTATATCTGCTCATGAAATCTTTTGTAACATTAATTGAGCACAAATGATGATAGTCAAAAAAATTGTTGTTCCAGGCGCTACACCACGAAGCATTCAGCCGGCCCGAGCTGCAAGAGGCGCTGAAGGGCTTGCGGCATCGCCTGCCGCCGAGACAGTTCTTCCACCACGTGTCCGACATGCCGCTCAACAGGAGGTGTCCCAAGCCACGGTATGTCTTATTCACACTAGGTTTGAACCGTGCTCACGATGTGATTTGTCTTTAACTAAATGTTTCTCGTATATGCTAATATTATAATACTCGAGAGTTTGTTTGTTTGGTTGGTTGAACGCGCTAATCTCAAGATTCTGATCCTATTTGAAAAATTCTTTCAGCGTTAGATAGCCCATTTATTGAGGATGGTTATAAGCCATACCACCGATTCTTCTCGAGGGCCTCACCCCACAAGTGAGTGGCATATACTAGTAGGTCCCCAGTGGACCGATTGTGGCGAAACCCGTATTGTCGGTCACTGAGGAGATCGTTACCTTCCGGATATATGAGGCGTGAGTTCAACACACGCTCCATAATCTTACAGAGTATGGGTAGCGACTCAGGGGACACGTGTAGAGTGGTCAGAACTAACTAAATGCTATGAATGCAAGCAGTTCATCTCCCAAAAATCCCCCTTCTTTTTTAGAGAAGTCGGTATTTCACAGCTAAAACTAATAGTGGGCAAGTTCTCTGATATGGTACTTTTTTTGAGGTGGGAAATTATCTAGGCTCTGATTTTTCTAGGGTGGAGCGCGAGGGTGGTTCAGACTTTCACTGACTAAAACCTACCTAGGTTCCTTTATTTGCCCTTCACATTGTAAACCCATGGTAACTCTTTGAAACGTTCCCGCAGTCCTAACAGGCATCGGCTCTACTGGGTCTCTTTAGTACTAGTTATCTTCATGGTGGTGTGAATAAAGTAGATTTCAGAACGACTAGTACTATTAAAGTCATTGAAATGTTCGAAATTCTAACGCAATCAGAATCTGATATTTGAGTAGGTAATGGAGCTAACTAATTACACGGCTGAAATAAATAGTGGACTAAACAATCTTGAGTCTTTGATGTAGCAAAATCGTGAATACAGTATAATGCTCGGCATGTCGTTTCAGATGGCGCATCGGTCCGCACGGCGCGCACCCGCGGGCGCTGCGGGCACGCCCGTGGGCGGGCGCCAGCAAGGCGCCGCCGCCGCGCGGCAAGTCGCACTCGTACCCGCCGCACGCGCCGCGCGGGCCCGCCGCGCCCGCGCTCGACGACTACTCGTCGCTGGACGCGCTGTGCCTGCAGATGACGGAGCAGGCCATCAACTGACTCAGCGCCGCGGGGCCCCGCCGCGCGCCCCCGCCGCCCGCGCGGGCCCCGCCGCGCCGCCACTCGGACGGGCCGCCCGCGGTCCGCACGGTGCGCTTCACGGACGACGCGCGAAGCCACCTCTGAGACGACACACCTTATTTATGTTACTAGTACGTAAGTTTATTTACGCACGATTCCTTATGAAGTCCTCAGTTGAGATGACCGGACTCGCGGCGGGCGGGTCCCTTAGTGACGCAAGTAGCTAGAGAAATTCCGGTTCTCGGCGTCGACCGATCGACGCCCTGCCGTTGACGTATACAAATTATTACTAGGTAGGCAGGATTATAGCTTTTTATAACGATTACCTGCATTCGGTCACTATAGTTTCACTCCTTGAATACTTAGCGTAAGTATTCTCTAAAGATAATGCTAGTGTAAATCGGTGACATCGACTCGATCGTATACAACTAATCGTATCCTAAATTTCTCTGGTGCTAATTTTTGCGAGGTTTTATTTGTAGTTAGCTGTATAGTGTAGGTAGGCAGGGCGCGACCACGCGGCTCATGAGCGTGCGAGATGTGGCGCGCGTGGTAGGTGCCGCACTGCACGCCACGTGGCACGCGTGGGATGCCCCGCACTGCACGCCACGTGGTGCGCGTGGGATGCACCGCACTGCACGCCACGTGGCGCGCGTGGGAGGCGCCGCACTGCACTCAAGTAGAGTACGCGGGTGCGGCTGCAGGTGACAGTTGCAGCACATGCAGCGCAGTAGGGACAACTAAGTAGACGAAGTAGAAAGCTGAGCGCATCGTCTTAGCTGCCAGCCGACTCCGCGTACAGAATATATAAGTGTTGTCTGTACTGACCGGTTACTATTGACGCGACTGTCGCGCGACTGATGGCCGCACGACGCGACAGAACGATTATTATTGTAATGTTAACGTGAATTAGTTATTAACGTTGTTGACTGATGTTTGCATAATTTATAAAGTTCGCAAACTATTATTATTTTTTATTTTAATCTTTATTATTTAGTTTAATGGATATTTATATTCAGCAATTAATGTTTTGACTGGATCAAAAATCTGATTGTAATGTGTGCAATTTATATTTTTTTTATTTACGCAATATTTTGTCTATATTATAAAATTATAGAATTCATGTAAATAATAAACTAGTTCACATTGTATTTATAAGGGTTATTGTTTTGTACAAAACATGTGTTGATGACAGATATAATATAATATTATAGCAAATGATTTTGAATATTATTATGAAATGAAATGTATTGGTTTATGAGTTAGTGAGTTGTTTCGTTTGGGGCTTACAAGCTGTCTACAGATATTTATATTTAGCTAATTGTACAGAAGTTTACGGAATATATTTATTCTTACCCCACATACCTCAATTCTTGTTCAGTTCATATTTTCGTTCACATCTGTGTTCAAGAGCTTTAGTTACTAATCTGTAGCGGACTGTGATACGGTTTGTTTTTGGATCATGATATTCATCAGCACTAAAAATAAAATATTGTATAACATTATATGGTGTTTTGTTTTATATCTACCTGAACATTATGTACCCTGAAATTGTGTGCTGTACTAAAGTTTTCAAAAAATAAAAGGCCCGTTTTGACATTTGACTACATAGCGGCTTATCCTTTGTCTTGTCAGGCCTGGCGCACTCCATACTGTAGGTATAGAAATGTGCCTACGCCGTGCGGCCTTATTTGCAAGGCTAAACTCGGTAGAGTGTCACACGCGTGTTCGATTTGCCGCTTGACCCACGCTAACAAAAATTATTTTCGAATTCTTTATCAAATATTCTATCGAGTTTTTATTTCAAGTATCTGCGATATTTTTCACGAAAATGAGTCAATGACGTTAAAGATCATTCAATATAAGTAGATCTCCCAATACTAGTGACCACCTTACTAAAGTAAGGTCAACATATACATATACTGGAATTATTAATTTTAATTATTTTGTATAATAGTCTTAAATGACCTACTACTACCTTTTAAAAATTACTGAACGCTAAGCTAACGCACGTACAAAACCAACAAAGTATATAATTTGTTTAGATGCCTAACTAAATGTAAACAATCTCTTGACACTTAAATGAGATGACTTATTAAAAATCCGTTTTAAAGTATGGATATGAGTAAATAGGTAGAAATCGATTAGGTACCTATTTACCATATCATTTAAGAAAATCTGCAAGGACCAGGTGCCGTGCAATGTATTATATGAACATTACTAGCATTGTTAATAGGTTTATATTCACATGTTTTCTTTCATAGAGTGAAATTTCTGTACTTGTACTATTACTTATTCTGTGGTCTTGTTACAGCTACTATTACACTGGATAATTTTATTGTTTCTTACAGTTTCGTTCCAAGTTACATTCTAGGGTTTTTCTTAATGTCATAATGGGCCTTTTAGTTTTTAACGAGTTTATGACACAAAAGTGAGGATCATCATAAATTATAGATGGGGGCTGCGGTTGATAAATAAAATCATGAAATGAATACAAAACATTTTATTAAATAGTTTCAGACTAGATATTAATTTGGTAAGTAAAAAAGTATTTTTGGCATTTTTTGGTCTAGTTTCTTACAGCTACAAATTACATTTTAGATATATCACTTCAATAATATTTTATTTAAGTGAGTCTCTCTTTATGAGTGGCAATTTTGTGCCTGGCGAGATCATTCTTCCTATAAAATGCTCTTGTACATCTGTCACATGGGTATGGGATGTGGGTACTGTGCAGCTTAGCTATATGGAAGTCAAGCATCGGCTTTGATGGGAACGTCATCAAGCACTCTCTAACTGTGCACTTAAATCTATCAGTTGCCTTATGTCTATAGTTCATGTGACGTGCTAGAGACTTCATTTCATAAAAGCTGCTTGTGCACAGTTCACACTTCAATGGTCTTTGTCCGGTATGTCTCCACATGTGAACCTCCATATTTGCAACATTTTTTGAACAAACAGTACATTGACCAGATTTCTCAGAATGTTGTTTGTCAATGTGGCTCTTCAGGTTTCCCTTAACACTGAATGTATGTCCACAGTGGTTGCACACAAATCTATTTGGTTCTGAGTGTTTTCTCACATGTTTCCTGAAATTGCTTTGGTACTTAAATAATACATTACAAAGAGGACAAGAGTATTTTTTCTCAGTGCTGTGTGCCAAGAGGTGAGTTTTTAGTTCTGTTTTAGTACAGAATCTCTTTGGACAAGCCGTGCACAAGTGTTCCTTCTCACCAGTGTGCCGTTTTTGATGTCTTTGTAATGCACTGATCTGTGTGAATCTGAGAGTGCATAAGGAGCAACTATATGGTGTTTCCCCAGTGTGTGTGCGCATGTGAACCTTCACATCATTCTTAGAGTAGAAGCTTTTGCCACAGTTTTCACAAATAAAGTTCCGTAGTCGCTTCTGCTGGACATGGTTTCTGTTCATGTGTCGTGTGAGGGTGCCGCGATCTTTATATTTCTTATCACATGAGGGACAAGGGTATGGTTTCTCATTACTATGGGATCTCATGTGTGCCTTATAGGTTGATGGGTTGGCACAAGTTCGGCCACAAACTGGGCAGGTACATTTCTCTACCCCTTTGTATTTAGCTCTTTGTTTGTATGGCTTTTGTTTGGGTGATATCTTCGAATCGATATTTTCAAATTTTATTTCTAAGTTATCTTGCTTTACTTGTTCAACAGTAATATCATCATTTTGTGAACTTTCGTACAGATGATCATCGTCGCTATTACAGTCTAATTCAAGCTTTACTTCAATTTTCGGCGAGCAGTTGTCGAAGTCTGCAATTACTTCGAAAGCTTGAGATCTCAATTTCTTATCTGAAGCTTCGCATTTTAATACAAATTGGTAGCAAACTGATAGCTCTTTTTCACAACTATCACAAATATGCAAAGGAAGTCCATCTCCGTCTTTAATATTTACGTTTGTACAACAATACATTATTTTTGCACTTATTGCAACTTTATCAGTTTCTTCGCTGAAAATGTAAGAAGTGCCTTCACCCTGACAACACAACCTACACATTTTTCTATCCATTATGAGTAAAAATTAGATACAATAGAACAGACATCAAGGAACTCTATTTTATAGCTCTAGTAAATGTGTAAACACCAAAGAGTATGTAAAGCTAACGTTAGTTATCACGATAGAATAATACAATAACAAAAATGAGAATCAAGATTGTAAATAATTTCCAGCGTTCCGAATTGCGATAAGTGATTATACCGCGAATCCGACCAAATGTAGTAGTCACAATATACAAGAACTATTCAGTAATAATTGAGACATTGCGCGTTGGTTGGATTCGCGATATTATCGCTTTTGTCGCTCTCGGAACGCAGCCCTGCGTTCAAAAATGATGTTAGAGTTAACTCGATGTCATCAGGGTAGATACTCAACATTCGCATTTTTGGACGCAAACGTAGAGTTTAATAACTGTCAGTATCAAACAAGTGTCATTTATGGCCGCTTACACCAACCTACCCTGCTCGGAGTTAGAGTTAGTTGGGTTAACTCTAGGGTAGCTACTCGACTCGAGTTATAAATAAAAGAACGACCCGGGGTTGCAACTCGAATCATTATGGAACGGTTGGAGTAGCGACTCTACCCTGCTCTGTTTTTGGACGAAGGGCGGCTGATCTATAACAATATGACAAAGTATAAAAAAGAAATTAAAAAAAAATCGAACGTCAACAACAAAACGTCAAGGTTGTTATGTGTTGGTTTTGATTTGATTCGTTGGAGAATTGGAGTAAAATAATTGTGAAAAATAACAATCTTCCTTGAAAGGCTCGTATCATTCTACTTCCTTGTAATCTTCTGTATCTTTATTACAGCATATACCTGTAAGATTGTTTATTTGTGATACTAAGGAAACGACAATCCAAACATGGAGTCGAAGTTATGCCGTATTTGTCTCAAAAAAACAGCCACAATGTCTATATTTGAAAGAGACGATGAAATACAATTTAGCACTAAAGTGATGCGCTGTGTTAATGTGGTAGTGGTCGAAGGAGACGGGCTTCCTGACAATATATGCAATGTATGTGCGGTGGAATTGTCCGCGTCGTATGAGTTCGTCAACAAGTGCGAGGCATCCGACAAGGCTCTACGCAGTGCTAATATTGTCAACCTATATGATGAGTTACTGTCCAAAACTGAACCGCAAATCAAGTTAGAAATTATCAAAGAGGAAAGTGGGCTCTATGACCAAGATCATTTCGACGATCATAATTTCTCATTAGATAACCCATCAGACTGTAGTGATAACTATAATGTTCAAGAAGTTAGCAAAAAAAAGTATAGAAGATCTGGCAAATATAAACAAAAATTAGATGGGCGGAAGTTAAGGGCCAAAATAGGACCAGTGCAGTGTAAGGTGTGCGGGTTAGTGTCGAAATGTCGCTCTGCCCTAGAGGGTCACATGAGGACACACACTGGGGAGAAACCATTTGTATGTGACTGCTGTGATGCACGGTTCAATCTTAAAGGCACACTCAAGCGACACATCAGAACACATCACACACAAAGAGAACGAAAGTTTATTTGTGAAACTTGCGGCAGCAGCTTCTTCACAAAGAGTGGCATCATCACACACATACGAGTCCACACTGATGAGAGACCGTATTCTTGTTCTTTCTGTGGGAAAGCATTCCGGCAGCTTGCTACTTTGATACGTCACAAACGCATGCATACTGGTGAAAAACCATTCTCTTGTCCCATCTGCTTCAAGAAGTTCATTGATAAAAGCCACATGATGAGACATCAGACGGTGCACTCTGATGAGAAGAACTACACTTGCCACCTGTGCAATAAATCTGTTAAAAGTAGAAATGCTCTCAGGGTTCACATTCAGATACACTCAAATGAAAAACACCTCATTTGTAGTTACTGTGGGTTGACATTCTCTTTCAAGGGTAACCTACAAGTTCACATAAAACGGATACATTCAGAGAGGTCTGGTGAGTGTAGTGTGTGTTTGAAGACATTCCCAGATTTAGAGGCACACATGCGAAAACATACCGGGGAGAAACCATTTGCATGTAAGCTTTGTGATCAGGCATATGCAAGCAAAAGGAGTTTGTCAAACCATGTTGGATTCAAACATAATAATGTTTCCAAGTTCAAGTGCTCTATAGGAGAATGTACTAAGACTTTCCCAACTGCCACAATGCTGGAGTTCCACCTATTAAAGCAGCACACTAATCACACGCCATATGTATGCCACCACTGCTCTAGAGGGTTCTTTAGGACAAGTGATCTGTCCCGACATCTCAGAGTCAGCCATATGGAAACTGCTACAATGATTGACCCTTTAAAGTTTAAACCCAAGATATCAATATCTCCAATAATCTGAAGGAAATTTTCTCTAAAAATAGGGAATGAGTACAACATGGATCCACTTGATAGTCCTGGAGTTTATTGTTGGGACTTTATAGTTTTGAACTTTTGTAATATTGGTACTAAAAGTTACAACTGTTACATTATCAACTTGTACACTGTACCACCTGAACAGTCTACCAGTTAAACAAGCCAGTGCCATTATTAATGTTTTGCTACAGTAAGGTCTTGTTCACGGACGCGTAGCTACCGTAACTGTCGACGAAGCAGCAACGTCGTGCCGTCGATTCTTTGCAGTTTCATTGACAGATTTTCATAGTTTTGTATGTAAGCTTCACAGAGGCGTACACCAAGCGTATAATGACGAATACGCGTCTATGGGTCGCCGCACACGGGCCACCGGCCACAACCACATAACGTCGCCACCAACATATTACCTGTGGGTTTTATACATGTTATATGGATTCGTCGCAGGTGGTTGACGCCGGTGGCCGCCACACTACAAATTGCTGCTGCTCTTTTCTTGTGACCCGAACTGCCCACTAAACGCCGATACAACAAGCCGTCACACGCCATTCGCGCATTTAAAACCTTCTTCGTCAGAGTTCATTGTGATACTGCGCGTGTGGGTTAAAAAAGTAGCAGCAGTAGCCACAAGAGCACAAGTGGCTTGTGGCCGCTTCTGACTTCTAGTGGCGGCGTTTGTGGCTGTGGCATGTGGCCCATGTGCGACACTATGAAGCTGTGTGTCTGACTGTCATGGGAACAGTAGTCCTAAGGGCATTCATACTGATATAGTGGAGAACATAATGCATGAGCATGTATGAATGCTGTATGACCCAAATAATAATTGTTTGTTTAGCTTGAGACATAAGTTTTACAAAAAAATGTTTCTTCACATCCAAGAAATTTATTCTCATTAGATTTAATTTCACTAGTGAGTCTTTGAATGTAGGTGCCATAACTTTAAGCAATATACAGTTTTTTTGAATAATGGTTATTTTTGTATTTGGAGTAAAACTTATTTTTCGTTTTATCTCCAATCTACTTTAATTCGATATTTACAAATATGCATTTAATGATTGTTCTTTAATCCATTCGCAATAAAAATACACATTTAAACAAACCTTTCTTACTGTCCGCACAACCGATCTCGACTTTTGACTTTTGTACTGTCTGCACAACCGATCTTGACTTTTGACTTTTGTACTGTCTGCACAACCGATCTTGACTTTTGACTTTTGTACTGTCTGCACAACCGATCTTGACTTTTGACTTTTCTACTGTCCGCACAACCGATCTTGACTTTTGATTTTTCTACTGCAACTGTCCACACAACCGATCTCGACTTTGGCCAGTTGAACGGACAGTAAAAAAGGGTTGTTTAAACTTTCGAATACCGTAATTAGAGACACAATAGAATTAAATGTCTAATCTTATTTCGTATAGAGTATAGAATACGGGCCTTGTAATGCGTTCATTTTATAATGATGATATAGTAAGAAAATTATAAGGTGAGAAAAAGTATTCGATTAATTTGATATAGAAACTCGAAATAATGATAATTAAAGATCTTGTTTACTTGTTTGTGATCAATCATCATAAAATGAACAGAGTTTAGTACAGTCGACTGCAACTGAGTTGTGATGCATGAAATTTGAAAACCACCCTTACATTATGTAAATTATTATCGAAAAAATGCTAAATATCGATATAAAGGCACTAAATAAGTAATTTTTCTTATTACTGTGCAGTTGATTGTATCTACCTAAATAAAATTAAGCAACATGTCATACCTCAATAAGTAATAATAAAAGCAATATTTTAGACTAGTGATACTGACTGATTGTTATGGAAACACTTTTTTGCATTCCTAATTAATTATTTAACTTCGTAGCGGCTGATCAATATGTAAGGTAAAATGTAGGTAGGTCAAATATTCACACTGTACACCCCTATTTTGTAATTAGCACAAAAACCGGTGGCCTATTGGTCTAGTGGTTAGTAGCCCTGACTGCTATGTCGGAGGTCGTGGGTTCGATTCCCACCCAGGACAAATGTTTGCGATGAGCACTAATAATTGGTAAATTCATAATAGAATCAATCATTCGTAACAATTGCTACTAGAAAATAATACGCGAAGTGTTTTTCCATTTTGATCGTCATTTATTTATAAGCCTGTGCAATATTTCCATAAATTGAGTGATATTTTGTGATAAATAAACAGCAAAATTATTAATTAGGCTTTGGTTTACAAAACCCTAATTAATAACTTTGCTGTTTAGGAATATTATTTATTGAGTCTTTACTTAAATAATAACAAGACCTTTAGCCCTATAAGTATTTGTACTAATTAAGATTAGTGGTGTATTTATGGAACATCTCTGTCCCGAACACTAGCTAATTAACATAATTATTGTATCTTACACCTTGATCAAATCGAAGCTGAGCATGTGAAGACTGCCTACCCGTCTTCGGGCAATGGCATGAAGGATTCTTTAAATTCCTTGAAGAGGAACAACATTAGGTAAACCTGCAATACAAAGCCAAGCTCTATCATGTGCTAGTCGTTTTTTTTTTAAGAGAAATAAACATTATTTTCTATTACATGCTCGTTTTATTAAAGTCTTCAAATAACGTACCGTAAAACGGAATGAATAGAAACGCAGGGGTGAATAGAAACAAAACTTTGGTTTGGTTTTTCACTTTGATACCATATTATCGGCTTCTAACAAAGCATCGACTTTTTAGAATAACAATTCATTAACAAATTGATATAGTTAAATGCTGCGAAAAATATTCAAATGTCGTGAAAATACCCTTTGAAGTTTTGTTTCATTTCACCCCTGCTTTTCTATTCACCCCAGTTGACTGTATATGAACTTCAAGTGCAAAGTCAGTCTGTTTCAAGTTGAGACCTCGTTTCTCTGGGTGGTTGCGATCAGATGGAGCGTCTTCAGGTCTTCACCAATTTAATATCCTACTACCTATTCTAAGTTCCACTTCGGGAATACAGCGAAAATTAACCAGACCAGCGAGAAAAATAATTTGTTCATATTGCATATATCTTTCTAGGGTTCCATACCCAAAGGGTAAAACGGGACTATTACTAAGACAAGACTGTCCGTCCGTCTGTCTCACCAGGCTGTAGCTCGTGAACCGTGATAGTTGAAATTTTCACAGATGATGTATTTCTGTTAACGCTAAAACAACAAATACTAAAAACAGAATAAAATAAATATTTAAATAAGGCTCTCATACAACACATGAACACATGATTTTTTTTTGCCGTTTTTATAGATAACTTGCTTCTGCCAGCGGCTTTGCCCGCGTGGAAGCCGGTTTCTCCATACAAACTTTGAACCCCCGTTTCATCCACTTTGGAGGTGAATTTCGGAACGTCCGTTCTTAGCAGATGTCTACACCCTATATGGAACCTACCCGCCAAATTTTAACAAACAAATTTTGTGATTAATTAGTGAGTGGTATTTCACTTTTATTTATATAGATGATGAATTTGTCAGTCAGAAGAATAGGGAAGAAGGGAAGCAGACCAAGGCCTATATCAGTAGCATTCACCACAGTAGGGAAGAAAATCAACATTATTTATTAATTTTATAATTTATGTACACACATGAATAAAGAAAGAAGATAAATTCTAATAAAAATTGTACAAAGGTACTGCTTATTTCTAAAAGAATTTTCTTCCAGCAGACCTGCGAAAGGAGAAATAGGAAGCAATGTAGACAATAGTGTGTAGAAGTAATTAAAGAAGAGAATGTTATATTGTAAAACATAGATTTGAATTTGTGGAACCTCGTAAAAATACAACAAAAAATCCTAGGTTTATATTTCAGGAGCTATAAGACTAAAACTCCATGGCCACGCCTTTTAAACGGTGAAATAAAAGTCATCGCCGAAATCTCACTGAAAAAGTGTCGCAGAGGTCTGAAGTTTTATGTAAAACATAGATTTGAATTTGTTGAAGCTTGTAAAAATACAATAAAAAATCCTAGGTTTATATTTTATGAGCTTTAAAGCAAAAACCCATGACCGCGCCATCGGAACGGTGACAAACATATTATCTTTGATATCTCGCTGAAAAAGCATCGCAGAGGTCTGAAGCTTTTTGTAAAACACAGATTTGAATTTGCCAAGACTTGTTAAAATACAACAAAAAATCCTAGGTTTATATTTCAGGAGCTGTAAGACTAAAAGTCCATGGCCGCGCCATCGAAACGGTGACAAATATATTATCACTAATATTTCGCTAAAAAGGCATCAAACAGGTCTGAAATTATTTGGAAAACATAGATTTGAATTTGTCGAACCTCGTAAAAATACAACAAAAAATCCTAGGTTTATATTTCACGAGCTGTAAGACTAAAACTCCATGGCACGCCATTGAAACGGTGAAATACACGTCTTCGCCGAAATCTTACTGAAAAAGTGTCGCAGAGGTCTGAAGTTTTTTGTAAAACATAGATTTGAATTTGTCGAAGCTTGTAAAAATACCATAAAAAATCTTAGGTTTATATTTTAGGAGCTATAAAACAAAAACCCCATGGCCGCGCCATCGAAACGGTGACAAACATCTTTGATATCTTGCTCAAAAAGCATCGCTGAGGTTTGAACTTTTTTGTAAAACACAGATTTGAATTTGTTGAAATTCGTAAAAATACAAGAAAAAATCCTAGGTTTATATTTAAGGAGCTGTAGTACGATATCGCGTAGAAAAAGTCGTGATTATCTATCAATGAAATTAGGTATTAACGAGTTATTTTTTTTGTAAACAACACCTATTAATATGTAGGTACTATCGATAGGGAGGCAAAAACATTATTTTTTCTGACTGACTGACTTCTTGACATTTTAAAAGTGCCTGTACCTAAATGGTTTATTTGAAATAAAATGCTTTGAATCTTTGAAGATTGCGTTTGTGTCGTTCAGTTTTCGTCCACATATCGCAGTGGTTGAGCGATTGACTGCTACGCGGCTACGCTGCGTGTTGTGGGTTCGAATCCCGCTCGGAAAAAAAATTATATGGCCTACAAATAGTCGTTCCGGCTCTGGGTGTCTCATATATGTGAAGTGTAATTTCTAACGTGGGGAAACGTTTTAAAAACAAAATACATTAAGTAGCAAAAAAACTAGCGGATATCATTAAAACTATTAAAGTTCTCGTTCATATCCGTTTGGTTCGGGAAACATCTTCCTACCTATACCTACCTACTACTGAATTATAGCTGAGTCGAGGTAATGAATCAAGTCCAAGCACAGACGGGTAAGTTAATTCAATTGATAGTTCTCACGCGTAAAAAGATATTTTAATCAACGTTCCGTTACAGGAATTATCAACAGGTTCCTTAATTAATGCCCTCTTCCTGTCCGACAGTAGGGGAGCGCGCGGTAGACCCTCGCAGCCAATGGCGCGGAAATCCGCGGTCAAGTTTCAAATGCGCGCCCTCACCTACCTCAGGTGAAACAGTCACCGCCGTCGGCAAAACAGCACCAGATGTTGTCAGTTGTTGTTCTTTTCTCTTTTTATCGTATGACGTTGTAGTGCCGTCTCGCTCTCGCGCCAATTAGGCGGCCAGGTGAGTGATACGCGGAGGCTTCGCGAGCTGCCGTAGACTCGCGGAGAGGACGTTAGCCCGCGACCGCCCGACACGCCGCACGTGTCGCCCGCTCGCAGTGCTCAGTACTATCGTGGCAGGTGTCGGTGCCGTGATGGTTTAAACCGTGTTACAGTTCGTGAGTGCCTGACTTACCATACCTGTGCGGATTGTCGGATACCTTCCTGTTTCACAATGGGTGAAGTGAGTAGATTTGTACCTATTGTCCGTACGGAATGCGAGCGTGCTCTAGTTTAGATGGTGGCGGAGAGGCTAGTCCTGTGAGATCGTAATCGTAGGTTCGTAGGTCGTCGGCATGAGGTACAGTTGTGCGCGGTGGTGTTGCGGGTCGGCGCTCGCGACGCCGGATTACTAATTAACGCTTTCATACTCTCGACAATGATGGTGTGTTCGGGTAGATGTGTGTCGAGCTCGTAGCCCGGTAGAAAGCTCCCAGACATGTCGCAAAGCCGCCACATCGCTTCGGTAAAAGTATTCGATGTACTGTTATACATCTGATAACGCGCCTCAGATACATTATCATTGATATTGTTCCATTTTTTATATTTATTGGCATCGAACGTTCTTGCAATAACAAATGAGTGGCCATTGTCTTATCTCTAGGAATTAGCAGGCTACGTGTAGCCGTAGATTGTATTGTTTTAATCTATCAGTTCTCAATAATACTTAGGTATCTATCTATCTAGGTACTTATATAAAGTCACGATCGCGGGTAGGTAGGTATCTATTATGAAAAGATACAAAACTCAGCTCGCCTGAGGTGGGTAAATACCTATTACCTTGTTAGCAGATAACTCTTGGTCCGGTCCCCTAACTAGTACCTACGTACGGCCGCCTGTGAGCCGAAGTGGACCGCCCAGTGAAACTGAATATGGCAACGCGTAGGTCAACGAGCATATTGCATACGCCGCTGCAACAGACTGACCTCTTTTCCAGTAATAAATACATGTAATGATGAAATACTTACCTGCCTAGCACGTATCTGCTGACGCTACACAAAACACCGATACATAAGCAAATGCGGGATTTAATTTTTTTGCTAAATATGTCAAAGAGATCATTAAAGAAAGTTCTTAATACGATTAGCTCGTTAGTCAGCCGAATCGCTGACGACATACATAATTAGCCATAGCTTATAGTAACAACATCTCTTAGGAGGTCAAATAAAAAAGAAGTAAATAATACTCGACTCCCACGCATACTATAATACCTACATACTACGGAGGCTCTTGTACAATTCTACGCTTTTTATACCTACAGATTAACATAAAAAGAAACTGGCGAGTTATTTCACATTCTTGTTCTCGTTGCTCATTTTATTTTATCATTACAATTTGATGGTGTTTTGAGAGAAAACTGTGTAGGTACTTAGAAAGCCTCTGAGTACACAGGTAAAAATAAATGAAAAAAACATTGGCGTGCAGTTTCCGCCTTTCAGTCCAAGTTCAAGCGTTTGGTCGACGTCCCAGCTATGCGCACAAAATGTTTGGGGAACACATTCATTGTGCTTACAACTAAGGAGTAGAATTCCCTGCCGGAGTTTGTGTTTCCTGATAGCTACAACCTAGGAGTCTTTAAGACCAGAGTGAATAGGTTACTTCTAGGCGAGCTTAATCCTCCGTCCACCACGTCACCGCTTACCATCAGACGAGATAGTGGTCCAGCGCTAGCCTATGAATAAAAAATAACATTATCCTCGGGCTACAGTTTTCCAGTATCTGCAGCAGAAGTTACATGTCCGACTAATTTCTGGTATAAGAGTCAATGTATAGGTAGTTATTACAAAGCGGTTAGTCAGCATTTTCGCAGCTCAATGCCCTTTCGGTAACATTAACAACAAGAGCTCCATTGCGCTTTAAGCTTGTCTGCTCTAAACGGTTGGTCATTCTTATTTAGGTGCAAGCATATTCCACAATAAGTAAGGTTAGCCCTTTCAGCAGTATCAACCGAATGGTGCATTCATATTTACAGTTCAGTAGAAAGATATTAGTTCATAAACCATCATCATCTTTATCATTGTCATTCATTGATTGTGGTCATTGTCTTTCTATTGTGTTTCTAATTACGCTACTCAAAAGGTTAAGGCGATTTAATCCATCAATGGTTAGCATAACAAGTAGTTCTCTAAGACAATACCATACGATCTGTGTTGATGGCTAAACTTCAACTCACTTAATAGAGCAAAAACAATAGGTAACCCGTACAGATCTATAGATAATATAATTAGCAAATTTATATAAATACAGGATACCGCTATCTCTCCATACCATAGGATATTAGTTTCCTAAATGTAGATAACATCTACCCGGACAGCACTTTAAAAGCCGCGTACCTGTGATGATAAATCCAAGTATAACACACAACTACGATATTCCTATCTATTGATAAAAACATATTTTTCTGAAAATTAATTTATCTATGAAAGCAATCAGTCGATTAAATTAATACGATAACAGAACAATGGAGGCGTTTTATCTTTTCTCGATTTTTCTATGAACCGATTAGTGGTCAGTCTGTTCTTTTAATTCAACAAGGTTGTATGTTAATCTTCCGCGCTGTTGAAACATTTTCCTTGTTGTTGTCGGCCAGTAATGAACAGTCCTGTAATCTGAAGGTTCCATCTTCATCAAGTTTTTGTGAATCCGTGTGTAAATTTGCCTGAACGACACTTTGGTTCTATTTACTTCAATTACTTAGGTAAGACTGCAAACATCAAGTCAGAACTCTATTGTTAAATATAATATTAAAAAAAAAAAACATACAGCTAGAGTCGAATAAAATGAGTGATAGAATTTATTGAGTCAATAGAAATTGAGGTTTGCGAAGTCAGAACGTAAAAATCAATAGTTATGAGTGTACACTAGTTTAAAACAACGGTGAGTTTAGCGAGCTAACCAAATTCAAGTTTGGTGTCATTCTCGAAAGATTCGTAAATATTTAGTACTGATACGAAATCAGTATTTATTAAACTCACAGTCTCCATCTCTCTAATGTTTATTTACCTACTTACATAATAGATCGATATGAGCACAGAGCTGGAACGATATCGATCGTTCCTATCTGTAAGGTCGCGCCGCGTGCGCAACCGATCGAACTCGACCGAGACACACATCAACTTACTGACTGTGATGCAGAAAAACCTGTACCAGCCCACTATTAATATTACATAATAATGATAGTGCCCGCTACTTCAACAGCTTAGCTGCTGTATCTATTAATAGTAACATTGAAATACGTAAACACTAAGGGCTTGAATAGACGTAGTCCGTCAACGACTTAAATTTTGTACTGGTCATTAATTTGTGGGAAGCAATTGTGAAGTGTCACATGTCACACGACTCGTTTTGCATTGAATTTTGATTTACATTGTTAATTTTATATTTTCACTGAAAAGTTCTAAATTAATTTAGAATAAAGTATTTGCAGTGATATAAAGATATTGACATTAACAAATTATTTTCTTTCTGTTACAGTCATTACTAAAAGAGGATCCCCTCTCCAGGATCCAGCGAGAGATCATAGAAGTTACGGAAAGAGAAAGAGAATTCAAAGAAGGACACTTCAGATTCAACAGACTGATGTCTGAGTCTACCATCGACGTGAACCATCAGAATGGGCACGTGAACGGCGACGCGGAGCTGAAGCCGAAGGCCCTCAACAGAGCCGTGTCCACCTCACACCTGCTCGGCCCCATCGCGCCGTCGCCACCGGTCACACCCTCACTCCTCAACACAAATGGATATACGAGACGGTTTACTCCCCAGACGGGGACAAAAGGAATCATGCAGAGATTTATCGCAAACAAGGGCAAGATGCCTCCTGCCTCCCCGGGAGGTCCCATGCCAGCCACGACACCCATAATGCCACTGGCGCCACCCCTCGTGTTTCCCACGTCCCCAGTGGTTGCGCCCGCCGTGGTCTCCCCGCCCGTCATCAACCGCACGCCAGAAGGCAAACCTGTCAGAAAGGGTTACGTACCAGTCGAGGAGAAAATACAGAAAGAATTACAAGAAATGAAGGACAGAGAGCATGAGCTCAAAAAGATGAGGAAAAAATCAAAGCCTTACGACTTGGAGTTGAGTGATAACGAGACCACCTCGGAGTCTGAGGACGAAGAGATACCTATGCCCGGCAAATTGAAGCCGACCAAGTCGATCGGAGAATTATACGAGGCTATGAACGAGGAGCTGCGGTCGCCCTCGCCACGGAATAGTTCAGGACATGACTCTATTGGCAGTCTGAAGCCGGCTAAGTCCTTAGCAGAGTTGTGTACGCTCGCTCCGGGAGAAGAGTTCCTCGCACCTAGCTCCACACGGCTCATAGCCAAGTGGGAGTCGCTCATACAGCAGAAACAAGAGGCCGGCGCCGCTTAGGATCGTAACAAATGTTCGGAAAGGCTAACTGGTTCAAATATGTTGATATAATGGGCGCGTGACGCCAACTAAACACCGTCGCGTTTGGAAGCAGCTGCCGCATAGTGAAAATTGTATGCAAGGCCGAAAGTGGCAACGTTCGGGTGGGTTTGGCTCGTGCGCGGACGCTGCCGCGATATGCGAACAGGTGTGAGTGAAGTTTAGAATCCAATCAAAAATCGCCTCAGTTTAATGCGGCTACGTTTAATAGTTTTACGTAGGTAAGTGGTAAATTCCTCCAGTGCGCGGTTGGATCCATGTTTTGCTGATCGATTTCTTCCGTCTGCCAATCGATTGTGAAGCAATTAATTTTCTCCAGATTGCGAACAATGCAAATGATGGTTATCCGTAACAGCAATTACCTCGCGCTCGCGGGTTGGAAAGCGGCCGACACACGATGCGAGCTCGTCTCCCAAGTGTGAGTAAAATGGTTTCTTCCTATTGTTTCACGTCAATCTGGTGAGCTGAAAAACTTAATAGATTTTTTCGGTGTGGCGCCGCTTTCCCGTGCAGCACCGCTATTGTGAGACTGTGTGCCAGGTGAGCGACGCTGCACTGCCACGCTCTTTGTGACTGTGAGAAAATTTAATGAGTGTAAGAAACAAGCTAATAACACCTTGAAATCGGCTCCCAGTGTTGTCTAGATATCGCACTCGCGTAGATTTATGAGCCATTAGACCGTGTTTCCGGTTTAGTTTATAAGCATTTAAGTAGTGACGTCTAATATGCAAAGTTTTCACAACACCTCCAAAACGTTTAAGTAATTAATGCAGAATTTTTTTTACTTAGAATTTACTTTCACTTTAGCTAAAGTTATTCGTTCATCGTGAGGAACAATATGATTAACTCTTATCTGTTGTACTTTCGTTTATTGCATTCACTATGCCGCGCGGTTACATGATTTATTCATCGTTCAAAAGATTATAGCATTCTTTCACATAGGTGGGGCGCGCGGCCACCAGCCGGAGCGCTGCTGTCCACTCGAGCGCCGGTAGATATGAACTAGTCGAAGCTGGACTTCGTGTTTTGTATTTATTGTAATTAATATTTACACTGATTTTATAAAAATATCTTATATTAGGCCATCGACATACTCGATTGTGTTGTTCACAAAATTAGGCCAAAACCAATAGAAGCAACTTAGATGAATAATATTTCACAGTTGCATTTAACTTTTCTCTATTTACTGCCTAAATAAAACTTAGTAGAACTAATCGACAATATGCAGAAAGCCTTATTTTTCGAATTTATGATACGAATTAAGCCTTTTACGAAATGACAAAATGTCTTAAATATTAGTGTGCCCCAGTCAGCGTTGATATGTATCTGTACGTATTTGTATTGTCTGAATACTGCGTATGTACACACGCGAGGTGTATCGATAGTGGAATAACGTACTTTGTTAGAAGTGTCAAATAGTCTGTGCCTTACATTTTACACTAGAGTTTAGCACAATATCTAAAGTTAGCAAGAATGTGCATTTCCTATATTTCTATGACAGAGTTGTTCTAAGAAAAGTCAACGAAGATATTAGTAATGCTAATTGACGTAAATTATCCATTTATACATTTGCTAATAACTTCGTAATGATGCCTATTATAACATTAACGAGGTCAACCTTTTAAGTTTCAAGTCTAGTAGGTAACAGTACTGCCTTTAACTAAGTATGATGTGTTACGACTTTTGTTGATGTTTCAAAACAAAAACCGTTACTAAAATCTTCGTTAAGTATTCCTTCTTAAATGTCAAACTAATGACAATTTTAGTAATAGTTACTTTGTTAGCACTAGCAACACCACGTCACTAGTACTAAATGTATAAATTATTTATTAGGTACTTAAACGAAACATTTTCCTTTAGCATAATAATAAATTAGTCAATTTTAATTTAATGTAATAGTGCATAGATCAAAAATAATAATTACTGAGATTGATAGCGTTAATTGTTGCAATATTTTATAAGAAGTAATTTTAAGTTTGTTTCTATTTATGATCAGTGCCACATGGTAAATAAATATTTATTGTTAAAAAAGAGGTCTTGATAAAAGCGAACTCCTATTTATACAAAACTATTGTTTTTCAGCATAATCTTAACAAATTGTGATATGAAATTGCCTTAAAATGTAATATATATAAAAGTGAAGCTATTTGTATATTGTGACACACGTAAACTATACAAGAGGTACCTATACTGTCCATATTAGATATCAGATGTTAATTTGTGTTTGTTTAAGAATTTTCGCAATAAATATTGTAAACAGACGACGTTATGTTTTATTTCGATCACTACAGGCCGAGCAGGCTTCCCCCGCAGAAGCTCGGAACCGGCTGTCGCATTGCGTATTCCTAAACGCTATATGTATAGTCCCATCATGGCTTTCTATACAATCTTTTCACCTTTAGCTTACGCTGTAACATTAGGAAAGGTTACAGTTCAGGAAAAGCCCAAAAAAATACTTGACTTTGATTTATATAACGAGCAGATCCACACACACTCGACACACTCACAAAATTTTGTACCTGTGTATAGAATCTTAATTAACATTTCCGTACTAAAACCACTTAAAAGTTATGTGCTATGTATCAGAAATATTGCGTAGTTAAAACATTCAAACGATACAGGAATTAGGTCCTTACACTCTTAAATTAAATTTATACGAGTCTCTTTGTCCCTCGTTATTTATCTAAAAGGGTTACTTCAGGGTTCAATACTCAGACCGATATCAAAACTGTTATTTCAGCTCTGTTACATAACAATAGGGCACGAAGTTATGTGTCTGAAGTAGCATCACTTCATTCAGTTCAGTGCTAAACAACGTGCAAAAAATACAATCAAATTACCTCATTGATCGTGATTATCATCCACTACAGCTGTCATCGTTGAAAGCTTTGAATTCAATAGTCCCGCAACCTAATCTATTGTTTCCAATTCATGTTTATTGCTGTCATAATTCAAAATTCAATTATAATGGACAATAGCTTCAGATAGAATTATAGAAATAATGGCTATTAATGAGGACAAATATAATAGGTCTTTATCTTTTATAAATAAGGTTGGCCTGTGAACAATCGTCGGCACAGTTTTTAAGTCACGGCAGAAGCTTTAAGAAGTTGTAGTAATTGTTCACGGTATTGTGGACCGTGTTGCGTGTTAGAAGAGGCGATAATTGAGCGGTTATACTCTCAGTTATTAGAGAAACGCTAATGAAAATAGCTTCATCTATGTTAGCAGGTTGTAACGAGCTCATTCAGTCTTGGTGTTTATTTTGGATTTTAGAATTTCTCCATATATTAGTTTCGTCCCGTTCTGTTGTATTGGCAGCAATAGTTTAATCATCAATAACGTTTGCTCCACTTTTACCTTTTAACCTCTATAAAAGAAACCAATATTATATTTTACCTTCCACCAGCCTTAAATAAGTTGTCTGCAGTTTGTTTAGGATATATCCTGTGTATTTTGTGTTGTAGTGTTTACTCTTCGTTATCAATCTGTTTGTCAACCGCTTACCTGTGTCATTTCACACGCTCCTGAAGTAAGAATTTAGAATAACAAGATTAAAGTATATCTGATAAGAAATTTATCATCAAATTGAATCCGACGAGATTTTACAATTGTGCCTGCATGTGTTTTAATATATATCTGCAGGTATTCTTATTTATTTTTATATTTATGTTCATATCTATAATACCATTTTGAAAAATATAAACACAATCTAAAAACAAAATTGGGTTCCTGCCTTCATCTAAAAACACACACAATCTAAAAACAAAATTTGGTTCTTCGCCTATCAAATCTTCAAAGGCGAGGACGCTGGGACCCTAAATACAAGTTAAATCTTACGTTGGGTGCTAGAGTTCATCGAAAACGTTTCTTATATCACAAAACATAGTTGTAAATAATGTTGTTGGTTCAAACTTAATGTAGCAATAATTTTTTTTTTAATGTGCATATGTACCCTCTGACTTACAATATTGCAGAGAGAAAAAAATACAGAAAATTGATGTGTATCATATATTATTTTCTGCATTTTTTATTTTTTGTGGATCTACTAATCATTAAACGGAATGACTAGGTTTACGTATCGAATGTCATGGTTTGTGTATTTATTTCTACAATAATGACTTCCGATGTTCAAACATTACCGTTAACTTATTCAAAATTTTCAAATACTCCTCGTCAAGTCATACATTCAAAATCAGTGTTACGATTATTTTGATTCGGCACAAAAAATAAGGACAGCGTTTTTTTTGCTCTCAATAAAATATAACTGCTTCTATACGAAACGGCATTTTTATTGATCATTAGTGTCATCTGATTATCATCATATTTACATTCATGCCGTTATATTAGGTATGCCGTATATTTTTTTTACAATATAAATAAACAAAACTTTTAGTAGGTAGCTTACCATATTGAATATTTTATTTATTGTTATATTACAAGACTTTTACTTATTTTAAAGCATGATTTAGGCAAGCTCTGTAAGTTCTGTATCTACTTAAAAAAAAATTGTCAATGATAAGTTTTAAAAATTCATTGCTGACTGGAAAATAAGTTTTTTCATTTTTACTTTACTTTTTTGAATAGAAACTTATGCATAAACTTATGCATACTTAGAAATTCAGGGTTGCGGGATTTTTCAAAAGAATTACTGTGGCTCTGGAACGCAGAATCAATATCTAATTAAAAGTCGAACACTCCCTCTCGCACCACGCGAAGTGACTTGATGATTTCCCACCCAAAAAAATGGCTAAATGCTATATCATCTTCTTCTCTATATATCAACTACATAAATGATAAATGATATTTATTTTGTAAGTAGGTTTAAAAAAACACTTTGACACGTCAATTTTTTTTTTTTGTCATTTTAAACTAGATGAGGCCGGTGTTTCCTAACTGACTACCCTGAGAAGAAACACCGAAACAAACTCAGGGGTCAAAGTCTCTTTTAAAGTCCATACAGTTAATATGTAATGGTCAAATCACATGAGAACAGTGCAGATAATCAGATAATCTTCAAGATTTTTGTCAAGTCTGCCATGATAATTTGTTCCTCATTAAGATCTAGATTTAAGATATTCACACTTCGCTCAAGCTTAGATTGCGTTACAAGTACTCGTAATAAAATCTAGATAGCTATCTCCGTTATATATAGTCGACTTAATGTCAAGTTCGGCGGCATGCGTCGCTCACCTTGGTTCGTCATGCTTGCACAGCTGCCTTATGGTGTTCGTGATTGGGTTCTGTTTCGCCTGGCAACAGTGCCCTGAGGTCAGACGACCTTTGTATGGCCACGTCTAGTATTCTTTAGACGTGCAGTGCTTATGTCCAGAATATTACTTGCGAACGTGCGGAACATTAGATTTTCAATGTTGTAAAATTTTTAGTTGGAAAGTTTTAGGGTGTACGGGTACTTACACGGTTATTTTACAGTCATCATGTGGTTGCCGCTGAACCTAGTTCTAGTTGGTACTGGGTACGTAAGTACAACAACACAACCTGTTGGTAACAATATCTATATGTTGGTATCTGTCTAGCCATTTCTCAACTACCTTGGGGTTAGATCGATTCCAGTCTAGTCCAACGCAGCATTAGCATTTTAGGTGGATAGGCTGCCTCTCTTATCTCCACATCCCCCTTACTGGTTAATAGCGATAGCAAGGAGTATTCACCCAAAATATGATTTACTTGTAATAAAATAATGATCGACAAGGAAAAGAAGAAAACAAAGCTTAAAAACATACTAATTAACCTTCATCAACACTCATGCTCTTCCTCAACTTGTAACGTAATTACAACAACAACTGAAACGAAACAGTTAACAAATCTAATTTAGCGTCATGTCCGTCACGGCCGGCGGCCGCGGGTACGTTCACTGGCATTATATACTAATACTACATAACACACGTAATATGGCGCTATTGAAAGTTAAAAGAAAAAAGTCTGACTTCCTGTAATATGACGACAGACCTGCAGCGTGCAGCGGTCGGGTTACTCCGTAAGGTGACGTCGACTGGTTTAGGTTGCAATGGGGGAAACCTACTAGCATTTCGATTTTTTGTGACTAATTATTGATTCTTGAAAATGGCACTAAAGGCGGTAAATACGTTCAGGATGACATTTAGGTGAAGGGTATTTTGATACCAAGAAAAAGCTTGTAGAAGGGTTTATCCTTTTTTTTAGCTATGCGCAGTGGGTACGTAGAGTTTCATCAATAGAAAAAGCCAGGTTATACTGTTTAGTTACCACGCACGTTTGGCCTACTGTATCAATTACATGCTATGCCCGAATGTTGACTGTAAGATACTGTTAGCTGCCTCTTCAACAACGGAATAGCTGTGTAGGTCATTCTACTTAGCTTTTTCACTACTTGTTTGGAGTATACAGACATACTGTGCAATCATATTCAAGGAAACTCGTCATTAACTTAATTTGGGAAGACAGCAGCCAGAAGATGTCACAAGTCGTAAGTTGAAAAGTCAAGGGAAACAAGAAAGTGTCAACTTCTTGTAAGTTAATAAATAAACCATAAGGAGACCAACCTGATCTAGTTACTTTTGTGATCAATCAGATTTAACTTTTTAGGGATCCATACCTCATAAGGAAAACGAAACCCATAGAGGATCATTTCGTTGTTCGTCTGTCTATCTGTCAAAACCATTTTTCATAGGAAAGCGTGGAGGTATCAAGTGTGAAAAAATCAAAACTCTAAATAAACGAAATCAAAACATACAGCGGCAGCTGTTTATGGAGCATATTTTGACACTTGCAAGGGGATCAAACCCTATAAGGTATTTCTTGTCGATCTATAATCTTTAAAGGTAAGAAGCATGGTCCCACAGAGCACAAGTAAATGAAAAAGCTTGTTTGTAGTTTTATTAAAAACCAAATTAAGTTTGTCCTTTAATTTTAGTTTGTTTGTTCGTGAATGATGGTTATGTTGTGATGTTTATAAACGGTAGGCAATGTTAATTTGTCCAGTGGTTTCGGTTTATGACCTTTGTGTGTATTTCGCATTTACCAGTATTTTTGTAACATCATCACCAAGGTACGGCGGCCGTTATTCCAGAGTTATAGCTGAAGGGTGTCATGAGGTGTCCACGGGAGTTTCATGTGTACTCCCACATATAGTGAACCAAGTCATCGATTGTCATGAATGTCGGAGGAGTGTTAGTCAAGTTGGTATCTCAAGTGTGAAATGAAAACCTAGTGTCTAAAGTGTCATGGCGTGCATTAGGTGTGAAAGTTACATCGGCATAAGTGTCGCTGATAGTGTCAGGAGAGTTAAACGAGAGTGTCGAGTGCCCATGAGTGTTATTCCTCTGTGTTAATTCCTTTCTATTTTCCTTCTAATGGTTACAAAATTCTGATTCTGCTATCGATGTGGTCATCGACGGACATAATATGAGTAGTAGTGTGTGTCTAATCTGTTCCTTTATCACATCCCACAATACGATTATATTACATTCCTATATTAAATATGCGTGAATATTCACCACGAATCGATGCGATGACTCGTATTTGCAATCGGTAGCTACCATCTCGGTATGTGGCTTTTACTGTTGGATAAACATCATCAACATCTCGCTAGCCTTTTCCCAACTACCTTGGTGTCGGTTTCCAGTTTAACCAGATGTAGCTGAATACACGTGTTTATATGGAGCAACAGCAGTTACTGGGCAACCCATTACTCCTTGCATAGACTGTTGGTCAGATTGTCTGACGTCAGTAATATCCAAAATAAACCTAGAAAAGTACATATGAATTGAAAAATTCACATTCTTGCCTAGTTTCGAACCCGCAACCTCAAGCATGAGGAGCAGGTTAAATACTGGGCCATCCCGACACACTGTTATATCAACATACGAACAGATATTTCAGTCTACTTGTATTGTAACCCAATATTCAGTAGTTATGTTAAACCATATTTGAGTCATTTCACTTCAAATGGTAAATTAGGAGGTGTCATATTCATGTCAAGCACGTCATACACAAAGCATAAAAATATGGGGACACCAGACATCTACCTCTATCATCGATCTCTGTCGTGTGATCGAGGCCTACCTTTCGGACGGGTTCATCATCTACCCTGATCACCAGGGAGAGTAGAAACGGCGAGAGATGTCGTGCGGTGTTCCGGGAACATCTATCTAGTCTAGTTTTCATTATCATTATCTGATAATTCTTTTCCATTTCCTACTGTGTTGGGTTGGATTCCAGCCTGCCCAGAATTCTGGATGGAGTTGAAAACTAGTACATTACTTGTAGCCACTGCTCAATGTGACTTAGATACCTTTTTTTGAGGTAGGAATTCATCAAATGGCTTCTCTCATTAACACGCTCGCTCGCTTCAGCCTAGAACTGAGAGGGCGTGTCTATCAGATGACTGACTATAAAAACCACCTGTGTCCTACAGTTGTCTTTTGCTTTCCAGGACCACGGTATCTCTTTCAAAAATTCCCTAGCGGGCATCAGCGTTCTAGGCTCCTACAGTTTTGCTGACATCTCATTGAGACGCGCGTGGAGACTAGACCAGACCAGACGGTCGGACGGCGAGCTACCCATTGCTTGTCGGTCACAAGCCCGCGCTTAATTAGATACCTACCTACTATTACGTTGTCAAGACACAGTGACTTTCTTCGTAACTAGGTGAGAGTGAACAGTGACCGGTCGCCGGGATGTCGGCTGCTAATTGGCTTAGGTGGACTGAACTAACAGTTACACATTCATAATAACGTAAGCTTCTTAGGGTTGCTCACTTACCTGCCACTAATTAACTACAAGAATTATGGAGACATTGTTGAGCATTTTGATCGTTACTTACGCGTAGCCAAGAACCAGAAGCCTGTAAGTTGACAACCAAAGGGTATCGTACTACGCAGGAGAAGTCAGACAGGAGATCGCTCCATTTGTGTCTAGAAACTGATCCCAACAGAGCTGGGAAGCAACTAGGCCGATGAAGATGACGAATTATCAAAAATATTCTTCCTTTTATTTAAGTGTGTGTATTGTGAGTACTGTAGCGAGGGGAAGTGTCAGAATTTTACTAACTGAAACCTACAATTTGTCCTTTGTGCGAGGGCTCCCGGCAGGCGTCGGCCCTTACTGACCCCGAGAATCATGCTGACATCTGTTTGAAGCACGCAAGGTATATAACGAACTTGATCCTTACCGGACGGCTAGACACGGCGAGCTACCCATTGCTCGCCGTTCGCAAGCCCACGATTAGTATTCTCCTGGGATCTAGGGTTACACAAATTTGGGGTACAATATTTCAGTATTTTCGGCACTCCATTAGGTACATGGTCTGTCAAAAACTGATTTAAAATAATTAAATTATTTTACTATTAAGTTCAAAAAGGTGGCAAACTAACGCAAACCTTTAAAAAAAAAAAAACTATACTAGTTCTACAAGTCCGCATGCTAACATGGAAGGTAGATATTGTCTCATGAGATTTCTTTCGATTTCACAGTATCTGACTAGGTATATGATGTGACGAACAAAACAAAGGATTTGGTAAAGAGTAGGTATAAGTAGGTAAGTAATACAACAAAGTATTCAATAAGAGTAACTTTTGACATCCAGCAGCGCGATGAAAACCAGTACTTTATGTACTGCAATGTTCGTGACTTCACATTACACGAGATGATTATACATTACATGGTTTTTTGAGCGACCTAAATGTGGTTAAATGACCTTTGTATGTAACCACAGGTGTTGACAAAAAATACCTAGTTGAAATGTTGATTCAAATATCTCGAAAGCAAAGAGTAATAAAACCTTATAAAAATATAACGAGTGTTTCAATTGAAAGTAGAATAATTGTGTAAAAGTCACAAATCAAACAAAAAGGCCACAGTCTGGCCGCATGATAAATTACCTGTGCCCGTTGTTATAGTTTATACAGACGTCATCGACTATATTGACATTTAATTGATGATGTTTTTATTTTGCGCTTTCACCTAACTATGTGCCGAGGCGAAGTTCTACTGAAAGCGATGATTCGATTTATCAGATAGGTCATCATCACCGGACATGGTAAGTTTGGGATGTTCCTGCACCGGATTGGTGCGAAAGAAACGCCTGGGTGCCACCATTGTGTGGACCGCCCGGACACCGTGGAGCATACGGTGGAGGTATGCTCTGCCTGGGCAGAGCACTGCCGTGTCCTCGTGGGGGCGATCAGCGGCAGTGATCTCTCGCGCCGGGCCTTGGTACAGACCATGGTCCGGAGCGAGAATTAGTGGCAGGCGGTCGCCTCCTTCTGCGAAGCAGTAATGCTAGCAAAGGAGTCGGCCGCACGCGCAAGGGAACGGCCTTCACGCTCCAGCCACCGGGATCCCGATCCCGATTTCGGGGCATTACGGCAAAACCGTAGGGGCCCAGCAGGGTCGAAGCCTATTGGGGCCATGGGTGATGCGAAAGAGAACCGCGAGGCCCTGGAACAAAGGCAAAGAAGGAACAGGAGTGGGTTTTTAGTCAGGACCTAAGATACTATGTCTCCAGCGGTTAGTGCCTACTTAAATATGTTATCAGAAGTCATCTTTAACCTGATTAAATTGTATTTGCAGTTGCGATTAGTGCAACCAGTAAATTGTATTCGACGAATAATTACATTGAGTACCTACTTTGTGCTTTTTCATTAAAAAGCACAAAGTAGGTACTACCTAAGCCATGAAAAAGCTTTGCTAGGAAGCGTTCCCAACAACTGTCGTAGAAGAAGCCATTACCGTGTTTTTAAAAAGGTTCACATTTCAATCGCAGTCTCATTTTTGACCAGTTTGTTGTTTGTTTTTTGGCATTGAGTGTTGCTGAAATGAAATTATATTAATAATAACAAAGATTGCTACCACAATTTGAACATTTTTCATTATCTCATGCCCTATATCCGGTTATTTAAAATGACCACAACAAAAACCAAACGCCATCGCTCCCGCCCCGCTCGCTGTATCACCTCGGCAATAAAATAAAGAGGTAGTTTACGACAGGTTTGATTTGCGTTAGTGAAATATGATATAGATAGATTACGAAACAATTCGTCTGTCTGTACATTCTTGATTCATCGAGTTCAACATTCTACGTTTGAATATTATTTTATTTTTTTTTTCAAGTAAATTTTATTTATTTTCAATATGAATCTATCATAAAACTTAAATATTAACAAAACTATTTATACTAAAACCAAACTATGTACATAAAAACTATAAATACTATTATACTAAACATATTAATTATATTAGTAGATGATTCGGAGGTTTATTACGGATCACATTTCGACAACAGTAAATGTTTTTCTTACTGTGGTACAGTTATAGACCGTAATTAAAAAGTCACACCCTTACTTTTCGAAACTCTAAAAAATGCCTAAGTTGTTCGGTGTTCTCCTCATATTATATAGCGAAAGCTGGACCGATGGCTAATAGCTTGAGCTGGTTGATTATATAGTTAGACGCTAGAGCTGTGCTCATAAGTTTTTTCCACATAAGTAAAAAGAAACAAACGTTTTCGGCCTCGTCCCAAGGATAATATCCAGCTACGGAAAGTACATTGACATAATTTCGAAACATTTTACTAAACTCATATCATCTTCACGTCAAACATCAGACTTGCAGAGCAGCCATCGTGGGAACTTTCCCACGTTTATGTAACTATACTAGTAAGTGTACCTGAACAGGTCGCCTGCCTGGACATGGAGAGTGTGGTTACGACATGGGCATTCAATGCCCAGACTGCATTATGGTCAAAGGTGTCTGATTAAGGGATCAAGTGCGGAGGTAATTATTTTGCTCAGGAGACATAGTAACGCAGGTGACGATATCACTTTCCCATTTGAACATGAGACCGGCTTTCCTTACTTATTTCTTTGACGACTCCTTCTGAGGTTTCTGTGATTTTTTTGTTGTTATTCTTTCGTAAATACGTTTTACACGTAATAGGTAAAAAGTTAGATAAATCAACGTGAGCAATTACCTAGGTTCAACGACTTTCAGGAAAACGATCAAAAATTTCAAACAGCACCTTTTTTTTCGAATACCTTGAGAACGTCTTCAAAGGCGTTTTTTCTACTCATCGTTGCGATTTTCAAGAATTCTGGTCTTACGAACAGGTACTAATGCACCAGTCTCTTGTTACTAAAAATCAACTATCGACCATCACCAGGTAGACCGAACGACAAAACAAAGTGTGGCACAAAACACAGTCTTCCTGCCGGCAATGTGCATCGCGTAATAGCCGGCAATTACACGCAGCGCCCGCTCTTTACATTACCCACTTTGACTGGCTGATCATGCGATTAATCAGACCTGACTGTAGCACCCACGCTGAAATCCAACAGTATATGAATGTAAGTAAGGTTGGTTTTTAATCGGATGGCTTCCCGCGGTTGTATGCTAATGATGGATGGCAACCTTAATTGGAAAGCAACAATTATTTTTACAACGGTACCGAGGCGACAGTGGCCAAACTAGATGTAGTTGCTATTGGTATCCAACTATACAATGTACAAGTCAGGGGAATAAACTGTTCAGCGTTAAACTACATTATCTAACTGTTCTACGATAGGACTTGTATTATTGTTGAGATGGATTTGCGGAATGACGGGAATGGATAAAGTGAGAAATGAGTACATTAGAAGAAATTTGGTTTGAAAGAGGTGCTAGTGATAGAAATGTTGAAAAGGAACGTTTTGTCTTGGTATAATAATATTCCACAACTATCACACAACGCCATTTAGTCTCACACTAAGCAGAGCTTGTGCTATGAGTACTAGACAACTGATAAACATACTTATACATTTCTAAATACATACATATTATAGATAAATTACACCCAGACACAGAACCAATGATCGTGCTCATCACACAGACATTTGTCCTGGCTGGAAATCGAACCCACTACCTCCGGCGTAGCAGTCAACACCACTGATCAACAGGCCTGTCAAACGGTACGGTGAAGAGAAAGGATTATACGCAAGTAAAAATTAAAAGAGTCATGAATATAAATGTGGAAGGATAGAGAGGAAGAAAAGATGAATGGATTGTGCGAAAAGTTATATAAAAAGTATTTAGTGTGATGGTTGAGAGGACAGAACGACGGAAGAAAAAAACTTGATGAGACGACCTCAAGATTCTTACATAGAATATAGTCAGAAAGATGGTGATAGATCTTGTCATTTTGATGCTAGAGACATTCAAGCCTAAGGTGATTAACGATAAATTACTCTGACCGTACAATAAATGTGTGGGAGGCGATGATGCTGGAGATAGCGCTTACCAGTTATAATAGTTTTATTACTCTTCGGATTATTCTCGTTAACAATCGATCTGTTATCTTAATTGCAATAATTACTAACATTTCTTAGCTTCTTTTTTATAGGTTTTAAGAGCAGGCAAGTACCAACGCTACTACTTGCACGAGTTTTTTATTGTTAGATATTTATCTATGTAGAAGTTGGTGTCAAATAAATTCTCCAGCCCAGCAGTACCACGTCAAGAGAAGATACTACATATTTTATAATTTTCAATTTAAATAGATAATTCTAGAAGTACATACGTGCTGTTACTCAAGGCGTAGAGGTATGCTCCGCTTGGGCATAGCACCACTATGTCCTCGTGCGATCGAGTGGGCGCCGGGTACTGATACAAGCCATGGTGCGGAGCGAGTAGGAATGGCAGGCGGTAGCCTCCTTCTGTGAAGCAGTAATGCTAGCGAAGGACGCGAGGGAACGACCCTCACGCTCCAGCCGCCGGGATCCCGACCTCGATTTCCAGCTATCGCAGGCGTGTGCTTGCTTGCCGGCCGTCCAGTAATTATGCGGACCGAGCCCGACTTGTCGACAGCGCGTACTGTTCCACGCGCGCCTCAAGGAGATGTCAGCAAAATCGTAGGGGCCCAGCAGGGTTGAAGCCTACCATGGGCCATGGGTTATGTGAATGTGAACCCCGGGGCCCTCGAACGAAGGCAAAGAAGGAACATAGGAGTGGGTTTTAATCAGTAAAAGTCTGATACGAAAGAGTGGGAGAAGTCATTAGATGATTTCTCACCTAAAAAAAAAACAGATGAAAAAGGATTTCTGAACTACGTCAAAAGATGCTTAAGAAAATGTTCTACACACAACAACAACAATCTTATTTTAAACCACCACTCATTGTTTTTATTCCCCGTCGCTTTCATTGCATTCGGTCGACCCTATTACAATTCCATGTCATTCAATTAGCAATTCTGCCGGGTCACTGCAACTTAGCGTCAACAATGTACTGAGCGATGCGCGCGCGCATACTAACGCAGCGATTTGTAAGCGTGAGCGCCGACTACTGATGAGATATGAACTTGTAGATTTGATTATGAACGCTTAAAAAGAAAGAATGTTTATCGAGCATTACTTTTTTTTGAAATTCCGTTGATTTGAGACAGTTCATCGAAAAGGAAATTGATGCTAAAGTATAATTAAACCTATTCCTCGTCTTGGATCCTCCGAATTCGAAGATTCAGTTTGCCATGTACCAACGTTTATTAAAATGTCCACTGTCAATGTAGTCTACATAGACAGTGATCACTGTGAATGTGATGTGTGTCTGTCAATGTTATTGTTGTCCACTGTTGAAGCTGGTCTTTCCATATACAAAATCCATTTCTTATCCAGTTAGCGGAAAAAGCGAATTATGGTAACTAGAAAAGCAATTGTCAACGTTATTTCAATGTAACTGTAAATCCACACGTCACTTGTGTTCAAAACAGTGACATGATTTAATTTTTGAAAATACAGAAAAAAAAAGCAATATTTCTAGCCACCTCAGTTAAGAAACGTTTAAGACTAATTATAATCTCTAAATCAAATTAATGGAGAGAATAGCCGCAGGCGCAACAGCAATGCAGAAGAAAGTCTCCGTTTAATTACCGTGGTTGGTCGTTTTGAGGAGTTTCGCACTCGCACGTCAGTACAGTGGTACGGTATGGCTTCATTCATACATACATCACACTATTTATTGATTTCTTCCGCGGATTATCCGTTATAACAATCATCAGTGTCTATCCATGTCAAGTTCTAAGCGGTCACTGCAAACTTTAAGGCCATAAGATAGATAAAACGTATTCCTAACTGGAAATCATACCTAATAGATGAATTAGAAATCATACAGTTTGGTGACAAATATTAACAAAATGTGTGTTATATATATTGGCAATCTACACTAGTGTATCGTTTTGTATTATCTCGTCCAGAACTGTAACATCAGTCCTCATTACAAGGCAGAGAACGTAATGCTATTGAAAATTATAGAAACAAACAAATGCAACAATTGATTGAAGGTCTGTGCACAATAAGAGATATCTAACCGCGAGATACCTGTCACTTAATTGTAGATGGCTTTAGTGTGGGAAGATCTATGTCGTCGGATTGAGACAGAGGTTCGTGTGTATTATCTATGTGATATATTTGTCGACTTTGTATCTCCTGCTAAAGATCTGAAAAGAACACATATTTTAGTGCTTTTAGATACAGGTACATTTTGAAATGTGTATTGCTTTCTTCTCATCACACTATATTACATAGATCTATATATTTATGGAGGTGCCTTTTTCTCTTCTAACATAAGACTTGTGACTATGCAACTCATCAGAAGCATAATTATGTTTCTGGATTTAAAAACCTGAGATAGTTGACCTGTGTCATTTGACTGTAAGGAATTATATATATCTATAGATGATATACATATCATTTCAGCCGTTAGATGTCCACTGCAGGACATAGGCCTCCCCCAAATATCGCCACAATGAACGGTCCTGTGCGTCTCGCATCCATCGCATTCCCGCAACCAGGTCATCGGTACACCTTGTAGGGGGTCTTCCATCACTGCGTCTTCCGGTACGCAGTCGCCACTCCAGAACCTTTAACGGCTTTTGAACGGCCATCTGTTCTGCAAGTAATGTGTCCTGCCCATTGCCACTTAAGTTTGGCGATTCTTCGTGCTATGTCAGCAACCTTGGTTCTCCTGCGGATATCTTTATTTCTGATTCGATCACGCAAGGAAACTCCGAGCATAGCCCTTTCCATTGCCTTTTGGGTGATGTTGAGCCTTCTGATGAGGCCCATTGTGAGCGACCACGTTTCGGAACCATTTGTCATCACTGGCAACACGCACTGGTCATAGACTGAAATGATGATATAAATATAATGAGCTTAGCTACAGTTGACTAAACCTTTACTTAATTAGCAAAATGTGACCTCAACAATGTCAACTGAAAGACGCTCACAGCTGGAAATAGACTTCCCCGAACGTCGCCACAACGACCGATCCTGTACTTCTCGTATCCATCGGATTCCCGCGACTCTCACCAGTCCACCTTGTGGAAGGTTTTCCAACGCTGCGTCTTCTAGTACGCGGTCGCCACTTGAAAAACTTTCAGTTCCATCGATCATCTGTCATCAAATGTGACAGAAAAATTTTCAGGTCATCAATTATACAGTCAACATTGAAAGTGCAACTCGCCCTGCGTGTCAACAAGTCTATAAATAACAAGGCGAGGTAAGTGAAGCAAGCAGATGCAAATGATGCAGTTGTCGATGGTGTCATGGCGCCTGATGTAACTCTCCTGATGAGTATGCTGACCATGGGCAATGACGACATTCACAGTCTGACTGACCACATTGATACATGTGCAGAATATTGTGGTCTTAGAGAGATTTTGAAGTTTTCCGCCATATTTATTGGAAAAACAACAACTTTTTACGTTAACAATCAATATTTAGCTTATCTTAAAAATATCTAGGTTATTACGTGGATACGCTTTATTGCTGATAATATTATACATAATTTGTGTTTTCATACTTCACCTATAAATGGTAAACTCTGAAACAAGTACTCGAATCTTGCATCATATTTCATTATTCGGTCTCCTATATAATTCGATAAAGTAACAAAAACAGCGGCAGTTAATATTCATTAAATTATCTGACTAAAACTAAAGACCGCCCTCGAAAAAAGAAAACTTTGTCGCCATATTTAACGAGGTACAATAAGCCTTGTCTTTACAATAACTACGACTATAAATCATTACATTACCATTATCTATAGGACGCTAACTTATCGCCCACGAATACACATCCGCTGTTTTATTTGCTCACAAAAACTTTTCACTCAACTGTTAAGACCTGCCAAAAATATTTCATCTCTGTCTTTCATCTTACAAAGGAAGGAGACGATTTTTTTACCGTAACGTAAAAGTAAGTCAAATTCTCACGTTCGATGACACAACGTCCTTGCAGTGGCCTAGATTCGGCGACGAGACGACGCCGAGACGATGTGAGGAGGACGCTCAATGAGAAGGTTCAAACAGTCACCAAAACAAATCTGGAAAAAAACCTGGTCTAGAAAGCCTTATCTGCTTTGAAGATGAGGCTCTGCTAAAGACCGTTTAAATGACATTGAAGTTTTCGGTTGTTTTTATCTGGTGCAGTCATATGGCCCTCTTTGCTTCAAGTATGAACATAATATATGCACAGTTAGCTTTGTATGAAGTGAAACTACTGTTTCTAATTTTATTCAGTGAAGACAGAAGACTGTCACCTCGTCATTTAATATTTTATGAATGGACGTGTAAACTAGAACAGTGTTTAACGAACTGTTCGCTTATGTTTCCATATTGATTTGAAAGTTATAGTGCCAACCTTGTGTCAACTGACTTAACTGTGTCCTCAGTGTCGGCCATGAAACTCTGTCATTACTAAACCTACTTATTAGAGAGATTATTTTATCCTTTTCATTACTGTAAGTATAATATTTGTTGTTTTTCTTTTCGAAGTAGTAGTATAATCAGTGTATAACATTGCCTCTGCTGAAGTACAGACCTTATCTATGTAAGAATAGTCCAGTCAAATTAGATAAAAAATAGGGGTAAGGTTACAATAATTGGCACTCAGCTGAAAATTGGTAGGATTGTTCAAAATACTATCATGAATAAAATTTACAAAGTCCTCATCGCCGATCTGACACCTGGAAAAAAATACTCTTTACCTCATTCTCTTTCAATTTTTGAATCATTATATCTCAAAAACAGTGGCTCTTAGGAAAAGTATTATTTAATCTAAAATTTTTGTCTGATTAAAACTTACCGTATTGCTGAAAATCGCGAAAAACTTGTTTTTGTAATCTTTGACACCGAGAATTTTTTTCCCAGGTGTTGGATCGATGAGGACTTTTTAGATTTCATTTATGATGGTTTTTTGAACAATCCTACCAATTTTAAGCGGGGTGCGAATTTTTGTATCTTAGATGACTAAATTGACCAGATTAGAAGGAGTGGGCAATTACCGACCACGCGAGTACAGTGCAGGTCGGGCAATATTTAAAATATAACAATGTCCTGTCATACATATTTGTGTTGTCAGTTGATTGAAGCCTGTCACTGTCAATGTTAGCTCGCTTAGTTGTCGAACAGTGACCATACACATCACAAGAACGTGCAATCTAATAATATAAGGAGTGCGGAAGAGTCTAAACATTGTTGAAACTCTCGGGACAGGTAACAGGCAGGATATCACGTATTACAAAGTCGTTAGCCTCACAATGACCTCTGATCTGATTGTTATTGTTTCGCAAACAAATAAATTAAACCTCGAATCAAAACAAGATTACAAAATATACTTAAGTGAGCAAGAAGAATGTTTTTCATCTATTTTGTAAATATTAGGTTGGTTAATAGTAGTACCGGCTATAAAAATGAACCAAAAATCGTGATGCAATTAGTAACTGCCAAAAGCAAAACAGTTTTAGTTTAAAATCACACAATAAGGGAAACCACTCTATGCGAGCCTTCAAAGTGCGAATCAATCTTATGACCCTGACCGTTCAACGCGGACACTCCGGCTATCGGACTCTTAGGGTTATCACGCCATTAATATCTGGGACAATGTATAACATATGCGCTACAGGGCTACAAGGTGTACGGCCCAAATAAGGCAGGCTTCCATAAACAAATGGCAGTTATGACGTATCGGCCCATCGACGGCGACGGCTTTGCAATATTGAGTGCAGTTAGGGCTCTCACTCGACCGGAAAGTGAAGGTTCCGGGTATTCAAATTTTGAATAACAGGCCACCCACACTGACCCCCACCCGCCACATTTAAGTCGTACATAAATGTAACCAAGAAACAAGCTGACTATTCATTTCACACGTTCAATGAATCCTGCAGCTGTCTTTACGCCTAACGTTGAGGTGGAAAAATTATAATGGAACGATTCGAAATCATCTTGGGATAAATAATTAAAAAATACATTTATTTCTTTATGGAGACACTTAGGGTGGCCTATGCCCAGCAGTGGACGACTTGCAGCTATAATGATGATGATGACTTACTTATTAAATATCTTCTGAGAAGTTGTTCCATCATCACTCTCTTGGTTGTTCCGTAGAGTAGATTGTAATCTCTCTGATTTCTCTTTCAGTGATATGGTTTTCATCCCTGCTTATTACATGCCCAAATATTGCCTTGAAGTTTAATTGATCTGCTGAGGCAAGAAGCTCTCCACTTGTCAGCCCTAGAGGTGCAGAGTGCACTTGATGTTGCGAATCTAATACAATGATAGGCGTCATTAAACTGTCGAGTACTTTCTACCCAATTGTGTCGGAGGCCGGAGGTCGAAGCGGCTACTAGGGCAAATCATATTGTATTCTGTAATTTTCTCGACCTGTTACTGGGAAGTTCAATCTGTATCTGTTTTGAATAATCTGTATGTACTGTACTCGTATGTGCCCTTAATTCTTTAATGTGTATCATGTACCCTTGTCCCAAATTGCTTAGGGTCGATCTAACACATTGTCTTATTCATTTTCATGTCGTAAATATCTAGTGGTATGTTGGTCCAGCCATTTATAAATTATTTCCAAAATATATTCAAAACTTAACATTATCTGTCCAAATTGCAAAGTAGAAATGCAATTCAAAATACATTACAGCTCGTATTTGTGGCGATACCGGTCAGTTATTTTGACCTACGCTCCAGTACGTATGTCAGAGCTACAATTTGATCAAAACGCCGTATCTCCCGTGGAATGGTAATAGGCCCTTCTGTTACGAAACCAGTGACAATGACAAGTTAGCAGTACAATGACATTTAATGGCGTAAAGGTAAATTAGGGGCTTGGGCGGCATTATGATACGGTCTGAGTTATTATAATTGAGATACATTTTCTAGTTACAACCTTGCAAATATTGTGGTAGAATTAAACTAGCATAGTGTGAATACTTATGACACTGTTTTCGTTTAAGAAAATAAGAAATATCTTATAGACGTTAAATGCGTATTAAGGGTGGCTTTTTAATTTAACATTCCAGTTACTTGTGTATATTTAAATATACAGTCACTTTTCATGTTCTCCGTGTGTATTAACTAGACGGTCTAATGTTGCTTCATAAGTGAAATGGACACGTGTTGCAAAAGTTCCTTATACACATCGAGCACAGCTGATGACACGTGTTCTGGGTTACGAGTATGTGAGCAGGTAGAGTTGCGTCGCGTTAAGTAAACTGTTGGTACAGCGTGCAAAATCTGTTGGAGTTGTTCATGTAAGCAGTTCTGTTGACATAATTCAACAATTTTCTAATGGTAACTTTTCAAAAGTTTGACGCAGGGGGGTAGATACTGGCTGACAAGCCACAATCATAGCAGTAAGTCCTCACTTTCAGTAGTGACTGCAGAAGCGCCACGATGTCCTTAGCTTTCACATGACGCAGGTCCCCACCTGACATGGTAATTTTGGGAGGTTCCTATTCCGGATTCAGAGGGAAGAAACGCCTTGGTGTCACCATTTGATACACTCTCTTGCTCAATCCTAAAGCGAAAGAAGTCATTGCATAATTTCCTACCACAAAAAAATAAGTGGTATTAGAAAATTATCAAAAACGGTCTCACTCATCAAAGGCTGACATGGAAGGAAGATAGGATTCATCATTTCAGCCGAAATACGTCCACTGTTTGGCATAGGCCTCCCCAAGTGTCGCCATAATGAACGGTCCTGTGCATCAAATGATGATAAATAATAAATGATATTTATTTTGTAAGTAGGTTTAAAAAAACACTTTTACACGTCAATTTTTTTTGTCATTTTAAACTAGATAAGGCCGGTGTTTCCTAGCTGACTACCCTGAGAAGAAACACCGAAACAAACTCAGGGGTCTCGCATCTCGCATCCATCGGATTCACGCGACCCTCACCAGGTCATCTGTCCCCCTTGCGGGAGGCCTTCCAACGCTTCGTCTCCCCGTACGTGGTCGCCATTACAGAACCTTCCGTCCCCATCGACTATCTGATATGCGAGCAATGTACTCACTACCACTTAAGTTTGGCGATTCCTTGGACTATATCTGTAACCGTGGTTCTTGCGCGGATATCTTCATTTCTGATGTGATCACGCAAGGTAGCACCGTCGGGAATTTGCCAGGTCCACATCCTATGCTCACGTTTTTTGAAGAAGGATTTCATCATGTAGAGTGTGTCCCTCCTTCTCTATAAAACTACCCAGTAGGTGTCTCCAATAATTCCGACATCCAAATACAAATTGACCCACTCGCAGCTCGTCAGCATCTCGTTTACCAAGTTTCACGTTGAAGTCCCCAATGACCACGATGAAGTGAGTCTTAAAACCATGCATGGCTCTGGATACATCCTCATACATGGTCTCTACTTCTTCATCAGGGTGCGTCGAGGTCGGGACGTAAACCTGTATGACCTTCAGCGAATATCTTGATGATTTTTTTTATATCGAGCGAATATCTGGTCAACACACTCTCGATCTTCACCTCATTATCCACAAGGGACTTGTAGACGAAAAATCCGACACCACCCTGGGACTGCTAGTCACCCTCCCGAAAATAGAGCAGTTTACCTGATTCGAGAATTATCGTGTCTTCGGCCTTCAGATAATGCAATAATACTCCATCATAACCAGCTCAATTCCACCTCAAGTCCGGTTATCTTTTCGTCGTCGGTCCTCAGTGTACGCGTGTTATATGTGGCCAGGTCCAGTCGTTGTTTTTTAAAAGGGTAGCCGGATCCCATCCAGTGATTCTTAGCACCCCTTGCCTCGCCGTAGCCTTGACCGCTACCGGAGTCAAGGGATAGACGGGCTGCCGGGCACTAGGGACCATTTCCTTATTTTGCTTATCATTTTTGGGGGGTTTGCCGTAATCGCCACGTTTGGCAGGCGGATTGGCGATCGCAGTGTGTTTGTTATAATGCAGAGAGAATGCTGCTGGTCATTTTCTGGTATGTCCTTATTCACCTCTTACGACACCCACGGGAAGAGACGGGACGGCCATTTTTTACGTCTGAACACCATACGGACGAATAACAAGGTCCATTTGTTTATCCAAATTGTATTATTTTACTTACATAACAATTCTAGAGCTAGAGGTCAATATACTCAGATACTAGGTAGGACAATACTGGACATAATCGTAAAACTTTATGAGCTGCTATCAGTCCCACAAACCAGTTTAGGAGTTGGGTCTATTTTTGTACAGAGCAGACTCCTTAAGTGACGCAAATATAGCACTGAGGGTGGTGGATATCATGATGTTTAATTGTCTATGTTATTGTATTGGCTTGTTTTATACTTATTTATTTATTTATTTAAACTTCATGTACAGTGGTGGTACATAGGCGGACTTAATGCCACAAAGCATTCTCTACCAGTCAACCATTGGGTTAAAAAGACAACACTGTGGTAGGTGTGCACAATAAATAAATAACAGATATTTTTGAAATAAAACTTATAATACCTGCAGTCCTGGACTATTGTGTTATGAGGAAATACATGAAGTTTAAAACACTGGAAACATTAGTGCTGAACTGTAGATAGAATATAAATAGAATACACTTTATACAAACCTTTAAACACAGAAAAAACAATTTTAGGAACCATTTGGGTGCTACCTAATTGTGTCATTGGATAATTGCAAACAACGTAACATTAGAATAAATTCTCAATATATTCTGAATAGATAATTTCCAATACAATAATTGCTATCATCCAAATTCGATCATTTACAATAAATCAGAAAAAAATGTATTTTAGAAATTAAAAAGTTTTCAATTTTACGTGGATTTTCATGAACTAACGGTGTTTGAAATAATACAGCGATATTGACGTGCAGAAAATGAGGTCAAACTCAAAGTTAGAGAACGATGCAAGCCACACCAGGAACACTGAAATCAAGAAGCACGACAGGTTTCTGTGTTTTCCAGGAGAAATGGTAGTATTCACATGTATTCCTGGGTTAAATAAATGCATTACTACTAAACCACGATTGATGTAGGAGGGAAACTTATCAGTAACATTTTGGAATTCTGGCAGAAGTCCCAGGACGATATTGGCATATTCTGTGACCGCTCAAAAGCATTTGACTGATTTGACCATAATATTCTGATCTGTAAATTACACCTCTACAGAGTTCGTGGAAAAGCTGCTGATCTTGTTTTTTCCTATTAATCTTACAGTTAGCAAAAAGTAACCGTTAATGGGACTACGTCCTCAGGGTCTTTAGCAAAGGTACGCGTACCCCAGGGTTCAATTCTTTGCTCTTTTCTTTTTCTAGTTTATATTAGTGACCTTCCTGACATGATCACTAATTTATCTGATATAATTTATTTGTTTCTGATGCTTATTTTTTAAATAGATGGATAAGATGTTGTGCATGTCACCGAAAGTCTGGCTGTTTTTTCGAAATGGTACGCAGCTAGTAACCTATAACTGAATGTGATTGAAACTAAACATCTAAAGGTTTTTATCACCGAATGCCCCTCAAGTTGGCCTCAATCTAATTCTGGATGGCAAAACACCTAAGTTATTGCATAAATTGTATTTTTAGGTGACTGTATTCAAAATTGTAGCGGGGCGTTCATATTAGAACTCTCTCAGATACATTATGCTCAGCTGCATAAACAGTAAGAAAAATAAGGCAATTAACAGATATAGCCATAGTTAGGTTAGTTTACCATGGTTATTTCCACAGTATTATGTTTTATGGCTTTTTGTTGTGAGGATATGCAGTTGATGTAGACTCAATTTTCATATTGCAAAAGATAGCAATCATGGCTATTTATAAAATGGATCTTAGTACTCTCGACACCCTTAGAAACACATTCAAAGAAATCAATGCACTGACTTTGCCTTCACTTTATATCTTAGAAAGTATTTTGCTTGTTCGTAAAAACTTTCCTATACTAGAAGCGATTTTCATAAAATAAATATGTATAATAAACATGAAATTGTATTATACAAATGGATATTAGCAAATCATTCCACATAAACTGTAAACGCTTTATAACAAGCTAACAAAGTCGCTTACAGAACTTAGCTAGAGAAAATTCAAGGCCCACATTACTCATCAAGTGTGTCCTTGCCTAGCTTCCTCACACTTAGATCTTTCACTGTTAATGAGCAGACCCAGGTAAAAAACATCGCACTATGTGTCACAATCGATTTTTTGTATGATTGTAATAATCGGCACATTAATAAAAAATCGTAAAAAATAAAGCGGAAAAAAGACAATTCCTAACTTACATTTCTGGGAAACTGATAAATCAGCTTTGGCATGAATTTCTACGCTTGTCAGTTTAAATACTAACTGAATGTACTTAAAATTATTCATTTTTAACTAGCAAAACAAACTACTTAAATTGGCACCTATTATTAAAAATAAAAATGACATAGAGTAGCTTTAGTTTGATCATAAGTTCGCGGTTTTTCTTTAGCCACCTTTTATTGCCGTTGAGAACGTAAACGCGCGTATCTTGAGTCAGATGAATGAACGTAATGTAAACAAGTGTGATGTGCTGTCATGCCGCATACACGGCGCTAAGATACTGATTCGGTTATCTCTACATGATGCAAATGTATGAGCTTAATGTGTACAGCTTGAGTGCTGGCCTTTAGGCGCGTAAGTGCTTTGGATCTCCAAAGCATTTACGATGCTCAATCAAACTTGCGTATAAATTTTAATACCCTTAAAGGGACGGCTTTTAAAAGGTTTTCCTATTGCTCACTTTCGCTGAGGAACAAAAGAGTTCTTGTCCAGGCTACAAAGATCCAGCAGCTTAGACTGTGCGTAGTCTGTTAGTAAGTTAATTAATTTAGGATTAATAAATATGTTAAATGATTTTTCTTAAATATCTTTTTTTCCTTGAGGTTACTTGACCGTTTCTATTTCTAAATGGGTTCACTTTCATAGTCTTCTTTATAATCAGCTGTATATCTTACATTATACTAAACGCTAATAGAACCATAAATCGTGGAATGAAGTCGTACATTTCCCGCGTCATCTCGCTGGCTGATCGCCGTGTAAGGAAAGTGGTCGCTGTCGCAGTGAGGCCGCTTTACTCTCGACGGAATGTTACAACCGCCCTAGCGAACATAGCTTGTCTATTAATAATAGTCCAGTTTATGCAGCCTCGTGTCCTAAACTATGCTAGACTTATGAGCTGCACTACCTTGAGCTAGCATATCAAAACTTTGATGAACTTGTCAAAGAGTGTTGAAAGAGTTTAGTTGGCCTCAATCTAATTCTTAACGGCAAAAAACTGTATGTTATTGCGGAAACTGTATTTTTAGGTATAACTATCGATTTAAAATTGCAATGCAGCCCTCACATTAGAACTCTCTCAGGTAGATTAAGCTCAGCTACATAAGTAGTAAGAAAAATAAGGCAATTGACAGATGTAGCCACAGCTATGTTAGTTTATTATGTCTATTTCCACAGTATTATGGTCCTACGGCATTTTTTTTGTGGGGCTCTGCAGCTGATGTATAATCAATTTTCATCTTGCAAAAGAGAGCAATTCGGGTTATTTACAAAATGAGTCTCCTCGCGAGTCGCTTAGAAACATATTCAAAGAAATCGATACACTGACTCTGCCTTCACTCTATATCTTAGAAAGTATTTTGTATGTATACTTTTTATAATATTAATACGCATAATAAACATGACATTGTAGTACCCAAATGGAGGGTCGCTAATACAAGCAAGTCATTCGTTATTGACAGCATACGTTTCTATAACAAGTTGCCTAAGTCAAAAAACGATTACAAGATTAAGGACTACGTTGAAGACACGCTTGTTTGGCAATGCTTACTTATGCACATGTGGCTTCTCTGGCAGCTCATCAACTGAATTATCGTACAGTCATCTATTAACTGCTCCATCATTGTTTTAAATTTATTATTTATACTAAAACTTTTTTTTCCTCTCTTATGTCATTGTTTTTGCAATGTTTTTAATATTAATTAAACCACAGCTACCTTAATTTCACTAGTCATTTTTTATTGTATATCTATCATTTATTGATAGGTTTATTTTTATTTTTGTATCACTTCTTTTTATAACGTATATGTGAGAACACTGTAGACTCCGCGGATTGATGAATTACAATTTTCATTGTGCTCTTGGGTATAAACCTGACCGGTCTACATTGTCATCTATTATTATTGTGATATGGGAATATTGTAGAAACAATTATTTTTAGGGTTCCGTACCTCAACAGGAAAAAAAAGCGGAACCCTTATAGGACCACTTTGGGCACGCCACAATTATGGCGGTAAGTCCCCTCTTTGAGGCGTGGTTGGAAAGACCTCCCGGCGTCCTCACATTCCGTATGACGCAGGTTCTCACCGGACACGGTAAGTTCGGGAGGTTCCTGCACCGGATTCGTGCGGAAACGACGCCCGGGTGTCGCCACTGTTCGGACCGCCCGGAGGACACGGTAGAGCACACGGTGGAGGTGTGCCCCGATTGGGCAGAGCAACGTCGTGTCCTCGCACCGGGCCTTGGTTCAGGCCATGGTCCGGAGCGAGGAGGAGTGGCAGGCGGTCGCCTCCTTCTGCGAAACAGTAATGCTAGTAATGGAGGCGACCGATCGCGTAAGGCAACGGTCCTTACGTTCCAACTGCCGCCGGGATTCCGATCTCGATTTCCGGCCACCGTAGGCGCGGGCTTGCAGACGGCGAGCAATGGGTGGCTCGCCGTCCGACCGTCCGGTAACCGTGAGGACCGAGCCCAAGTCGTCGACGGCGCGTACTGTTCCACGCGCGCCTCAAGGAGATGTCAGCAAATCGTAGGGGCCCAGCAGGGTCGAAGCCTACTGGGGCCACGGGTAGTGTGAAAGCGGAACCCGGGGCCCTGGGACGAAGGCAACGAAGGAACAGGAGTGGGTTTTTAGTCAGTAAGAGTCTGACACTATCTCCCGTTCCGCCCAAGAGCGGGGATGTCATAAGATGATTTTCCCAACCAATAAAATAAAAAACCCTTATAGGACCACTTTGTTCTCCGTCCGTATATCTGTCGGTCTGTATGTCTGTCTATCTGTCTGTTTGTCTGTGTACTTTTTTCTATTCGGAAAAATCTTCAAGACTCGATTCGGGAATTGAACTATTTACATTAGTTAGTTTGTATGGAACCCTCAATGTGCGAGTCCGACTCGCACTTGCCCAGGTTTTTTTTTAAAGAGTAACCATGGAGTTTCTTGCCGGTTCTTCTACATAGGAAACGACTAATTTCAAACTGTGCACTAATTTCTGACGTTTTATAAGTCCCCATGTAGGCTTATGTGAAATAAAAATATTTTGAGCTTGAGTTTTTGAGTTTGAGTGCTTTTTGCTTCTGACAAAATATTTACATGTAACTGTACTCTTGAAAGGGGCCATCTGCCGGACGGTTTGCGGTGAAATTACGGGGTTGTTTTAACATTGAAAGGTCCCCGTAATTGCACCGCCCCAAGAGCTGGACGCCCCAAGTGCAATACAATGACATCTGGTGTACTATATAATTACCTGCTTGCATCAGTCGGGCTTTCAGCCAGCTTAATAACTTAAATAAGCGATGTAAATTATATAATAGATAACGTACGTAAATCAAATCCACTCCTGGTACGTTTCGTGGCAAATCAGCTAGAAGTAATCCAGGGTAGACCGGTAGCCGCTTACATTAATATTAGCACATAATGAAGTGATATCACGGGTCGTATCTCCAACTGAACGTTTCGAAAGCGGCGCAGGAATGTCCGAGTGCTGGCCTGAATCGCGCACCTGCGCTAACACAGCCCCCTGAGGTATTCCGGGCTGACAGACTGTTTGATGTTGTAGTATTGTGCTGATTTGGAATGTTTCATTGGAATACAAATAGAAGGAGTCTGTTTACTGATGGTTGGTAGGGACAGTTTCCGGAGTGTCTTTGTTTCTTCTAATGCTAGGAATGGTGGTGCTACATGACGTACATAACTTTATGGGTTATTTTTTATTCCGATCCATCCAAAGGTTCTCTGGTAGATATCTAACTAAATTAAATAAACAATCTAACTTTTCTACCGTACTCTCTCAATAAGGTTCAGTTGAAAACCAGCGTCAGGCAACTACCACGAAGTTGTCTGGCATTTTTGCTGTACTGGACCTATTTGGTGCAGACGTGAAACACACAATTTTAGTTATTTTTTTTTATCTTAAGTGTTTACATTGTGTGTATTTGTGTACGTGTGCCAAATAAAATATTTTTCTTCCTTTCTTTCTTTTTTCTTTCATATCACTGTCAAAGATAAGACCGCCATTGTAGTCATATATTTAAGTTTTTTGTGTATAAGCTGCCTTATTTTTTTCGTGTACAATAATAATCTTATTCTATCCTATGAACTTGCCGCACTGTTGCGAAGAAGAAGATGGGGGAACTAACTGTCAATTAAACAGGGCAGAATTATTTGAGTGTCACCACATCGAGCAGACTTCGGCGTTGAAGTCTTTTCCTTCTAGTATTTTAAACGGAACTAACGACTACATGATATCATCTTATACGATTATTACCAACAGGTATCGATACAGACCATCACGTACACAATAGGACCCTACTAATTGATAAGTAATTATTGTACATAATATTTACGCATGATTGAGTCATCTAGAATCTAGATTATTCGTGATGACGAATGGTCACGATCAGCATTCTTTAAAAATAGAATACAACTCATAACATCAATATGATAAGGGTTACGCTGTTGTACTGCTGGTTACGGAGTTTGAATTATTACCTATGGCATCATACTATCTATTGATTAAATTCCCTATGGAACAGTTCTCCAGACTATTCGTCGAGAATGATTTATGTGCACATAAAACAGCGAATTGTTGTCATTATTATGCCACTAGTCTGGTTTCAGTTCCAGTAATGACAAATCCAGTTAACTTAACATATTGTAAAGTATGAATCAAAATTTATAAGAATTTTTATTCAAGGAAAATCATATCGAAGAAATGTAAATAAAAGCAAATAAATAGCATGTACGTAAAAAGTTTCTGCCAGCAGGATTTTCCTATCGGTGACGCATGGTCCATGACCTTTCCATGAGAGAAATCATGTAATCTGCGTCATTGGTCAGGCGCTATGCATTGTTTGCATAGCGTGAAGATGTAGCTTGATAGCATCTGCGTGAAACAAATATAGCTATGAAAATCTAGATGATATTGAGTTTAAAGAAATTTCGTAGTTTTAATAAAAAAATGATTACGAACAACCCGACGTACAGCGAATATCCACCCTTACGTTGTAGAAACTTTAACGGTCCGGACTAAACGTTTAGCTTCGTCATTTATACCGCGTACGTCGAAGGACTGGAACAATTTGCCTGCTGCGGTCATCCCGTCCAACCATAATTTAGGTGTCTTCAAGGCTAGAGTGAATAGGCTCTTAACAAACTAGTACGCCTGACCATCAATGATTGCATCTCCGCTTACCATCAGGTAGGATCGCAGTCAAGCACTGGTTTATATCAATTAAAAAAAACATAATTTGCCAGCTTTTTTTGCTTTTAAATTGTATGTATGTAAATGTAACGCTTTAACTCTTTAATAAGTTTTCTTCGTTTAGATATTTATTTTTGCAGGAAAAAAATAACCAAAGTCAATTCAAAGGTTACAGTTCTTCTTTTTACAGTTTTCTAAGTAAAACTTGAAATCACTGTCAGCATCAGTGAAGACTTGAAAACCTAGGTAGATGAAAAAAGGGTTTATGAACATTTGGACTGATTTTTGGGTATATGTACCCGATTGTGTTTTAAATTATATAAGGAGCTATACTAGAGACTTTATTTACCAATCAAACCTGTCCGTATAACTACGCTCGTCGCTCGCGTAATAAAGCGACACATTCGTATCAAGTGCGTCCTACAGGTTTCAGTGTATGATAGTAAGCACCTGCAGGTACTTGTGACAAGTATTGATTGGTCATATCAGATGATTGTTATCGTTGGCATTGTTAGTGCCATTGTCGTAATGTTTGCATCGACCCCCAAGTAAATAAGGTTATCTATCTATACATATAATAAAACAGTAAAATTATTTTGTTATGGTATTAATAGGCGCAAAAACTACTGGAGCGATCGTGTTCAAATTTTGCATACATAATCCTTATAGGTCAGGGCAACCTATAGGCTATAAATTATCACGCTATTTCCTATGGGGGGTGAGCAATAATCGAAAATGTAGGTATTGAACGACCTTTGCCGCGAGTTCGATCCCCAGTTACAGTTAAAAATTTTGTCATTATTTTATCCTTTTTTTTGTAATAAAACTAACTTTTACCATTTTTTCGAAACAAAATTGACATTTCTATTCGATATCTTCTTAATATTTTGTAAAAACTAATCAAAACACATAATAAAATCAAAGCGGCGAGTAAAATCACGTACAATAATATTACATTATTCCATTAAGCTGCAAATATCACTTCTTAAACAAAAATCATCACGCTATGATCGATAAGGAGCCAGCCAGTCAATTATGACGTTTATATAAGAACGTCTATTTTAAATTTTCATCATCGAAGACCGTAGCGCAGTGGTTTCGTATCTAGACTTGCGTATAACTTATAGGTTGTTCGAATCACATGTGGCTCTCTTGCGAAATTTTTGGTTTTATTTTTTCACGGTAAATAAGATTTTTTTTATATATTTTTGCATGCTTACATTTTTTTATATAAGGTCCCATTAAAATAGTGGGACAAATTTTAACACAGCGTTCAGTACGTCTAACCAAAGATATTCAAGAGAAAAAAATAGTGATTAAAGTATTTTTATTTTGACCTATATAGGTCCCATTAAAATAGATGAACAAACTTTTAGAAATCATTCAGACCACCAAAATAAAGACAATCGTAAAAAAAAATAAACTGTACATACTTACAATGAAAAAAAAAACAGCTAACGAAAATTTACTAAACATGTTTGTTACCCGATGCATAAACACATCTCATAATACTACAAAATACCTACGCGACGTCACCGGCCGCCGCGTTCATTGATCAATTCGTGCTTTCTCAGTCTAACGTAGCCTTTCGCAGGCGCCCGCGTCGCGCGCTTGCCGGAAATGACAATGATGACGCAATTTCAGTTTTCGTCGTGCTACCGAGACGATAACATGTTTCCCGAACGTCGAATGTAAGTGTGTGAGTGTTATTACGTACCTAGATAGTTATCACAATCGACAACAATGCCTTATTACGCGTACACCAATCAAGAATACTTGGAAATAGCATAAGACAAGCCCAAATCCTTTACCATGAAAGATTTGGAAGGCGGCCGAGCCTTGAGACAATCCTGGGAGCAGTACAGCGCCATCGTGATTAAAGCACCTTCATGCCACCAGCGGTTGACGCAGGAAGACCGCGCTATGCAGTACATCTTGAAGAAGACATTTTAGACTTTAGACGACACCCCACGGCGAGCACGGCCGATGCTGGTAGTGTATTCAATGTCAGTGATTTTTACGTGTGGAAACTCCTTCGTGATAAAGGCCTCCACCCGTATCATTACACTCGTGTGCTATCATTACACTCGTGTGCAGGAACTAAAAGTGAAGACACTCTTTTAAAAGTGAAAAGACACATAATTAAACGCGCCCGCAAGTGCATTGAACAAAACAGTAGGCATGTTCAACAATTAATCTAAACCTACCGGCGTAGAGTAAGTAGTATTTCAATTAATTACTGTAAATAGGGCAGATTCTGATTTTTAAACACGCCTGAATCAGTGTTTAACTGTTATCGAACTTTAAAATAATCAAAAATGATTCATATCAGTACACTGTTTCCACTGCGCGCTTGTTTATTTACAACTTACGTACTGCAATAGCTTTGATACCTTGATAACAGTTCAGCACGCAATTAGACAGTCCAAAGCCTGGTAAAGTGTGTTGGGAAATTAGAATCTTTTCTTAGGCACCTAGAGGCACCGGTTCATAATCATGTGTGTTCGAGGAAAGTTTATACACACTCGATGGTAGCCTGTTTTTGAGTTGCGCGTACTTACTACCTTATCTTCTACTTACCCAGACTAGCAACACTATCCTAAAAATGCGGTGTGTAGACAACTGAAAGTAACTATTACGATTGAGTAGCGTAGGTAATTAGACGTTCGCTCGGGGTCAATGAACTAAGCGCGCGACTCGCGGCGCGAGGCGCGAGTTTAAGTACCTACCCTTATTGGATGTGTTTATTCTTGAGTGCCATTTATTATTTTATATAGGTCAAAATAAAAATACTTTAATGACTGATTTTTTTTTCTTAAATATGTTTGGTTAGACGTACTGAACGCTGTGTTAAAATTTGTCCCACTATTTTAATGGGACCTTATATATCTACACATAATATATCTGTAGAAGTTTTTAGTTGTGTGCGTATCACGCAAAATGTTAGAATTCGATATAGATGGCTTTTATACATTAAAATTCTGTGTAACTTGATATATTACTTAGGCTTTGTTTCATCGCAATGAAACAAAGCATATGCAAACGGTATGAATTTAAAGTTTTCAAGAAGTTAAATATGACACCACGCGCAACTCGCAACGCCATCTAAAGACTCAAAGTAGAAAAAATGATGACAATGAAAGTTGAACTTCATATTAAATTTGATAGATGGCATTGTGTATTTTAAAACTACTGGTGTTAGACGGAGGCATTTTTAACAACTTTTACTGTAACCAAAGGCGATAAAAGTAAATGCCTATGTGTATTTAATTATTGACTTTAAAATAACACGGCCAAATTTTCGGAAGGGGTTACATGGTACCTTGCATTGGAAGGCCCCCAGGTGGACTGATAACCTGGTGAGGGTCGCGTAATCCAATGGATGGACCGGTCATTATGGCGACACTTGGGGAGACCTATGCCCAACAGTGGACGTCTTTCGGCTGAAATGATAATGATGATGATGGCACCTTTTTCTTTTTTTTTAAGGTTGGAAATCATCCAATGACTTTTCCCGCTCTGGTAGGAGCGGGAAGGCGTGTCAATCTTTACTGACTAAAATCACACCTGTGTCCTTCAGTTGCTCTTTGCAACATCTCTTTGAGGAGTGCGTGGATCACTACGCGCTGTTGACGACTGAGCTCAGTCCGGTCAACTAGGTACTGGACGGCCGGACGGCTAGCTACCCATCGCTCGACGTCCGCAAGCCCGCGTCTACCGTGGCTGGTAGTCGGGGTCGGAATCTCGGTTTGGCGTGAGGACGTTTGTTCCCTTACGCTTGCGGCTTCCTCCTTCGCTAGCATTACGGCTTTGCAGAAGGAGGCGACCGCCTGCCATTACTCCTCGCTCTGGATCTCACCCAAACCAGAGCCCGGCGCGAGAGGTCACTGACGCCGATTGCCTCCACGAGGACAAAGTGCTGCCCTTGCGGGGAGCACCTCCACTGTATGCGCCACTGTGTCCTCCGGGATGATGGCACCTTGCGACCTAATAATGGCGTGTTTTATTATTTGCAGTCACTGTTTCATATAAAACGGGATCGAATGTGTTTTTCTGATCATAGTTCGACAACGTATGATGTATCTCAGATTCCTTGCAGCCCTGCGTCGACATCTGGACGTTACCTTCTTGCAGTGAATGGTGACCAACACTAGAACAACCCCCTGAGGGAGGCCAATCTCAGGAATAATACTAATCGGCTGCTAAATTTGTTTACCGTAATTTCATTGTTTTATGGATGCACAAGCTCAGGATTGTTGTGGGTGTTTCAAACGGTTGCTTTTCCGGATTCGGTTGGAAGTACCCTGATATTACAATTTTGCGAATCACCCAGAGGACCCGGTGTAGTATGCGGTGGAACTCTATCCAGCTTGGGTGAACCACCGTGTCCTAATAGAGGCAATCGGCGTCAGTAATTTCTCGGTTTGGCCATCAATATGCGAGTTCGCACAAGATGTCGCCGAAAGTCATTCAAAAGTTGGACTCTTCAAGGGTAGTTCCCACTATCGAAAAAACATTTGTGTGATATACGGGGACGTCAGTTAAATACACGCCGAAAAAATCATAGGTAGATGAACAAGTAACTCCCAAGATGATCAAACTGCAACAATCAATGCTAGCATTCTCTCCCAAATTCTTCATAAGTACTGTTGTGGAGAAAGATAGTTGATTATGATGGTAGTTTTTGGATTCACTTAAGGCTTTACGCTATCAGTGCACGTTACCCAGCTGAAGGTTGGTGTCCCGATTATGCTCCTTCGTTTACTAGAGGTAAACGAGTTGCAAAGCTGTCAAAGCTGTGTGTGTGTGTGTATTGAGGCAAAAATTGTTATGGGAGGTAACTCTTTCGAATGATCTCGCAGTCCTAGCAGACATCAGCCCTAGAAGGGCCTATCCATTTACTGACATCTCATTGAGTCGCGTATAGAATACTACGCGCCGTCGATTCAGGATTGTTTTGACCAGACGGCCGGACGGCACCACCGCAGTCCCGTGTTTGCGATGGCTGGGAACCCACCTTCTTTGATCGTAGTACTTCACTGAAGGAGGCTACTGGTTGTCATTTGATCCCACGAGGACATGGCGGCGCCGGCATTCTGACCAAGCAGGACTGACTTCCACCGTATACTCCATCGTATTCTCCGGGCGATCCGCACAATGGTGAAACCCGAGTGTTTCTTCCCGCAGAATTCAATACATATACCTTCCGGAACACCCACATCAGGTGAGTCCTGCATAAAGAAAGGATGCCGTGACGTCTCTGTAGTCACTCCTCAAAGACAGGCATTACCGCTGCGATTGTGGCGTGCTCACTGTGGCGAGGGGTTAAAATCATACAATGTTGTTTTACCAGAACATAAACTAGAAACATGCATAAACTAATGCAAAAGGAATTAGTTTATGTATGTTTGTTCCTTGGGGTAGGCAGAAATGCCAACTGCTATGACCCATACATACTCTTTCTATTCATTGACGTTCATACATCTGAATCAGGACGAGTACATAACACGTTTCCTGAAGGTAGTTGTGTTTTTACCTTTAACCGTTTTATATTAAAGTATAATAAATAATTGCGATGCTTTCGGAATTAATTGCAAGCACAGAATGATTGTACAGTTTTACGAACTTAACGCGGACGAAGTCGCGGGCAACAGCTAGTAATCAATATTTCTACAATATATCAGGGCCCTTAAGTCTGCTATTTTTATAAATTCGTCATTCCAACACGATCCCATTGTCATTTTGCTAAAAGTTCGTAATCTGCTAATTCATAATGATCGATAATTGATCGGCCAATGGTCTCGTAATAAAGTTGTGGTAGAATGACAATATCGAGATTATTGAAAGCAATGACTGCACAATGACGTTCTAATGGTAGGTCACTGATCAAAGGAACTGTCAAAATTTTAGCAGATTACCGCATACGTCAGACATTTATTTGTCAATATTTACGAGATTACCATTCTACGCCAGTGTTTCACCATTGGAAAGTCATAATGGCGCCATTATATTAGATTGAGAGATTACCAAACTTGTCAAAATCAACAATTATGAAATCATTTATAGACCATTCTGACACTATTGTAATAGTAGACTTGAGGCCTAGGTGGGTTTAGTAAGTAATTGCCAAAGTTGATGTGCATTCAAGTGGGTGCCTGAACCAGGCGACGTCATCGTTAGTGACTTGCCTAGAAACTGAATATTGGCTTGGAAAGTTTCTTGGTATGTTCATATTTTTTCTTCTGCCGCTCTGGGCAGAGTGGAAGAGGGCGTGTCAGACTTATAGCGTCTACAACTGACCTGTGTTCCTTCAGTTAACCTTTGCGTTGAAGGGCCACAGGAACTCTGTCGAACATCAGGGGTAAGCTGGCTTACAATGGCACGACGATGGACGAAGCAAAAGAAATGTTGATACAAGTCAAATTCTAGTCTATTATATGTATTGTATGAAAACAAAGAGAGCAATAAATAACAGCAATAGGGCTATAAATAATATTTCTGCCAGCAAATCTTACAGGGCAGCACAAAGCAAAGTTAAATATTTACCTTGGACTCATAGCAAGATATGTAAGTTGTCATACATCGCAATCAAACAGGTACTTAATCCTGCCTGCTGATAACACGACCCAGCTATAACTGTGTTGTGCTACTGAGTATATTTGTAATCAGCTGATCGATACTTGATAGCGTGTGTTAGTGTGAGTGATACGCAGACGCGCGCGGCCTCGTGTGGTTTCAATGTCGAGTGTTCCCCACTTGACAGTTGAAATTTCTGGGCATTTAGTATCAGCTGGTTCGATTACAGGTTTAAATAAAATACTAAAACTGATTTCTCGATGGAAGTTTTCCTCTTTCTTAATAAAGGAATTTAAAAGACTAGATGTTTCTCGAATATGTTATTCCGAAATTAAGTCTTTCTTAATATGGATAACACAATTATTGATGGACAGAATAGATGTAAGTTTATCTCTCGTGGAACATGAGGATTCTCGGAAGAGTGCACTACAAACGTTCACATTATATCAAAATGCTGTCAGCTCATCAGCTGATGCAAAATACTGCAAATTGAACAAGACCGTTTGCGGCGAGATATGTGTCATGTACTCATTCCTTTTTTTGTGTCTTGAGTTGAGAAATTATGGAATAACTCCACTCTGATTGGAGCGAGAGGGAGTGTCAGACTTTTACTGGCTAATACCCACAAGTGTTCCTTCTAGTCGACGGCGCGTACTTTTCCACGCGTGCCTCAAGGAGATGTTAGCAACCGTAGGGGCCCAGTAGGGTCGAAGCCTACTGGGGCCATGGGTGATGCGAAAGAGATTCCCGGGGCCCTAGAAAAAAATGCCAAAGAAGGAACAGGAGTGAGTTTTTAGTTAGTAAAAGTCTGACTCTATCCCCCGCTCCGCCCAAGAGCGGGGATGTCATTAGATGATTTTCACACCCGAAAAAAAAACAAATAAAAACCGGTGTTCCTTCAGTTGCTTTCAGGGTCACAACACACGATAGCTTGAAATAAAAATAGACAAATTATATAAACGGGTTTTTATGTCCGTATCATATCTCATTGTATTATATTAATTCTTATTGAGATATAATGTGTAGCTACATCGTGCTAGGTGTCACATATTTTTTTCACTTTACGATACTAATTATTTACATTGAAGGTCAGTGTGTCAACTGCTTCCTCTTCAAGATTTCGGAATAAAAATAACGTACAACACAAAATTGCACATATAACAATAGGTAGTAGTTTAAAATAATTACAATATTCATCATCATCATCATCATTTCAGCCGAAAGACGTCCACTGCTGGACATAGGCCTCCCCCAAGTGTCGCCACAATGAACGGTCCTGTGCGTCTCGCATCCATCGTACTCCCGCAACCGTTACCAGGTCATCGGTCCACCTTGCAGGAGGCCTTCCAACGCTACGTCTTCCGGTACGTGGTCGCCATTCCAGAACCTTTCGGCCCCAACGGCCATCCGTTCTGCGAGCAATGTGCCCTGCCCATTGCCACTTAAGTTTGGCGATTCTTCGTGCTATGTCGGTGACCTTGGTTCTCCTCCTGTGCATTACAATATTAGTGAGAATGTATTGTAGAAACTGTTTTTAGAAACGTTTGCACAATTGTTGTATTTTAGTGCAATAGGTTAGTACGAACAGAAATAACGTTAATTAATGGAATGAATATTACTTTGCTGCGCGCGTAATTAGCTCCTGCAAAATAATTTCGCAAGCGTTTGTTAACTTCAGAATGACTGCAACACTTCCTTTTACCGTGTAAAGTGTAGTTTGACTGAAACAGGGTGATAAAATAGAAATATCTCTTAATCAATATTTCAGGTTGAATTAATATTGACTACTGAATGAGTCTAGTGAGCGTTAGCGTCTACACACAGGTCATTAGGAATCGACCATCCACGGTGAGATGCGAGTTGTGGGAAGAATACTAATCACCACACTTGACTTGGATGCGATCAGCAGTGGCCTATATGGAAAGCGATCAATAGACTGCTCACCTAAATAGGCCGTTGCAAACATAATCTGGTAAAATGGAGATTACAGACCCCTCCGACACCCAGTGCGAGTGTGGTTCTACTGTAAGTAGTCGATGGCCTAAAGCAAAGTTATAGTGCCCAAAGTATCCCTAAATCTGCACTATGGACTGGAACAATTTGCCTACTGCGGTCTTCCCATCCAACTATAATTTAGGTGTCTTCAAGGCTGGAGTGACTAGACTCTTAATAAACTAGTGCGCCTGATCATCAATGATTGCATCTCTGCTTACCATCAGGTGGGATCGCAGTCAAGCACTAGTTTATATAAATAAATAATAAAATGGATGACCTAAAAAACGCCTCTGAAGCCGCTATAAACGTAGCAACCCACGGGGCTTGAAAACTTTGAGGGAAAAGAAAACCATCGATTCAAAAGGAAAAATAGGTAAGTTATTTATATATATAATAGGAGAAGCTGACTGACTGCCATACCAACGCACAGCTGAAACTACTGGGACTAGGAACATGAAATTCTGTACAAGTCTTCCTTTTAAGATGTAGGCGAGCACTAAGAGAGGATTTTACATGCATGCATCATGCAACATCACCAACGTCGTGAAAATAATAACATTAATATTACTTATAATGATTATAAAATACAGGAAGTTGATAATACAAAGTTTTTAGGAATCACGATTGATAATAAATTGACTTGGAATACTCATACTGATATAATATGTAAACGATTAAGTAAATCTGCGTATGCACTATTCCAACTCTCAAAAAAGGTTAATATTGAGACATTGCTAACAGCATACCACGGACTTGTAGCTTCTGTTTTACGGTACGGTATTATTTTCTGGGGGCAGTCAGCTAACAGAGAGGTTGTATTTAGGGTGCAGAAACGCTGTGTGAGATCTATGTGTGGTTTAAAAACGACGGATAGCTGTATTCCACATTTCAAAAAACTAAGAATATTGACACTGCCAGCAATGTACATAATGGAAACTGCATTATTTGTGAAAAACCACCCGCATTTATTTGTCAGCTTATCTGAAGTCAGAAGAAATCCATTGCGTACACAATATTTTAATAAACTTAGTAATGTTAAGTGTAAAACATCTTTAATGCGTAAAAGCTTTTTCGGCAATGCTCCAAAAATTTATAACAAAATACCGAATGCCATTAAAAATATGCCATTAACAAAATTCAAAAAGTCACTTAATATGTTGCTTTGTGATAAATGTTACTACACATTGGATGAATTTTTGAATGATGGCTCAATATAAACCAAATAATGTTACTATTTATTATAATGCGTGTGAATTTTTTCTGTCCCTGTTTTTATGTTTTAAACTTAAATTATGAAATGTTTGGAATTTTTAACTGTTGACATTGACATTTAATATTCTTTTTGACATTTTAATTATTTAACTTAGATACTTTGAATTTTTTGACATTTTAAATATTTTGGATTAGATTTTTTTTTACTTTTAACTTAAATTATTAATGCAACTTTATTGATGAATTAATGGCTGTTGATATTGACATTTATATTCATATATAATCTTTGACATTTTAATTAGATACTTAATTATTTTTTTTGACATTTATAGCTGTATAAAACTATGTATAAAAATAATTCCTTAATTAAATCTGACATAATTCAAGTACTAGTTAATATTTTTAAATGTTATTAATTAAATTGAATACAATAATTATGCAGGATTCTCAAACATATACTTATATATTTTTAAACTTTAATATGTAATCTTGAGCTGGATGCTCATCATATTTGTAAGCCTCCCGGCATAACATAGCGTTCTCTTCAACAAATATAAGATCTGTATTTCTGTACCTGTGTTAACAAATAAAAGTGATTTTGATTTTGATTTACAAAATTTACTCCTTAAGGGGATGAAACGGGGATCCAAAGTTTGTATAGAAAAACCTATTTTCAAGCGGGCAAATCCGCTGGCAGAAGCTAGTTAATTAATAAATTACAAAACTTTGAAGTACTTACATTTTACTGGGGCCATGGGTAGTGCGAAAGTGAAATCCAGGGCCCTGGGACGAAGGCAAAGAAGGAACAGGAGTGGGTAGTCAGTAAAAGTCTGACACTATCTCCCACTCCGCCCAAGTGCGAGATTTGTCATAAAATGACTTTCCAAACTAAAAAAAAAGTACTTACTTTTTTGGGTTATACAAAAATTATTAGCATCTCGGGAATCATTTAAGCTTCTACTATTTTCCCAGTCGACCGACAACGATGGGCTTTAATTTTCGTCGTCATATTTTAATTTTTTTTTAGTACTAATTAAGTTTGAGATCGACTGAAGATTTGGTTTTATAAATATAGTTACGAGTAACTGTATCGAAATATTCTTTTTTCTTGTCTTTTTTGTCAGTTTATGTTACGGCCAAAACTGGAAGAGTAGTCGAATATCGAAAATACCTTCGGTTACGGTTACGGTTTCGGCTGCAAATCATGTTTCTGTTGAACACTAATAAATATGTTAAAAGCATTTAAAAATGATGATTTATTATTAAAAAATATTTTAAAAAATTAAAATATTTTTTAATTTTATGGTACCCTAAGCTTCCTCTGCTGCTCTGCGGTCTCTACGGGCTGCAGCCAACCTTGCGGGACTCTTTCTGCTGCTAAGTCCCTGTGAGCCTGTCTCATCCACGAGAGAACATCTACGTCAACACTGCTCTCCCGGCCACCCTCCATCTGCCGACTGACATATTTTATTCTTTACCTCTATATCTTTTATTTTTTTAATAATTATATTGTAATATACCTCACAAGGAACATGGGTCTATTTATTTACCTCTCCCTCCTTCTCTTTAACTTTACTCCTCTTTTAACGTTACACGGTAGGTATATATAATTGTAGTTAGTTAAATATTGTATAACTATAAAGCAATTGTTTAGAAAAAAATATCCTCTTCTACTGAACATAAATCATAATCTTTCTTAACGCAAACACTAAAGATCACACAATGAACACATCTCATAATCTCAAGGGATAGAAGATAATGCTATTGAAAATACTAACAGATTAGAAAAAGTGAATATTTTCCTCATGTAAGTAGTTAAAGCTGAGCGTTTCTGGCTGTAAGTATACATCTTAATATTGTAAGTATAAGATTAGGTATATTATACTTTCGCACACCGTCAATGAAACTTAAAATATTCCAGCAATTTTCCAATCGAATGTGATGTTATTGAAAAAATTACTCGGTGAATGACGTTATTAAGAATTAATTAGCTGGGCAGTTGGCGCGATCGCACCGATACGTTATCAGTTAGCGCTATTATCAGCCGATAGCGAGCACCTTGCAGCGGTGACGGCGGTGACTCAGCGCCAGCAAATAATAGAATGATATCACTTGCAACATGTTGTGTTGTTTCTGACATGTTGTTGTGTGCTCATTGGTCGAGCACTTGTCATTGTCCATAGGGGAATAATATATTGTTGTTGTTTGCTGTAACAGTTTTCGTCATAGTGACCTCAGTATTGAAAAATAGGTAAGTCTTTGAGGAGTGGCTGGAAAGACGTCAGGGCGTCCTCATCGTCCGCATGACACAGGTCATCACTGGCAATGGTAAGTTTGGAAAGTTTCTGCACCTGATTGGTGCGGAAGAAACGCCCGGATGTCCCATTGTGTGGACCGCCCAGAGGACATGGTGGAGTATACGGTGGAGGTGTGTCCTGAATGGGGGGAGCGCCGCCGTGTCCTTATAGCGGCGATTGGCGGCGGCGACGTCTCATGCCAGGCGTTGGTACAGACCATGGTCCGGAACGTGGAGGAATGGCAGGTGGTGGATTCCTTCTGCGAAGCAGTAATGCTAGCGAAGGAGGGGCGCACGCCTAAGGAAACGGACATCCTAACGCCCCAGCCGCCGGGACCCCGACCCCGATTTTCATATGGATGATTTCCCACCCTAAAAAAGAAATATTGGAAGTCTCTAAGTGATGTTCTGATATAACCGCATCATTGGTGGGCTGTACTTAGATACCCAACCCAGTAAGGAAGAGTCCAACGTGAGAGGAGCTCCTCAGTACGGCTGCTTGTCACATTGCACATTTACATTTGAGCTTCTGGCTACCAGTAACAACTGGATTTTCGTATGTCACCTGGGTCCAAAGACTTATTTAGATATTTAATAAGGTTACGTCAACAGCATACACATGGTTAACAAATTAATTGATTAATTAGCTAACCGAGTCATGGGGGGTACTCGGTATTCTATGGGTGGTATCACAGAATGAGAAGGACGTCACAGTAACCGGTGAAAACTGATCTAATGGAAAAACTGTCAGATATGTAGGTTACTGCTTGCTGTTATGTTTTTATAGGTGTTTTCCGCTCCGCTCCGGGGCTAGTTGCGAGTATTGTAATTCTAGCTAAAACATTTAAATATAATTTGTACTGATGTACTGTTTACACGCCCAATTCCCACATAGTACGTCTGCAGCGCGTTGTACCGTAACGCGATACAGATCACACGCACACGCAGACATACATACAAGCAAGTATACGCACCGCGCGTGCGATGCGGGAGGGAATCGTACGCAACATTCTCTGATGCTGATTGACTGATCGTGGACGAGTCATGAGCCGTCAGCGGGCTGAGGCTGACTTGCTCTCACAACATCTGAGTTATCACGTCTCCATTACTTTTCTGGTATGAGTATAGTCTATACATATTGAAACTGAGTACAATGAGTTGTCGATCCCTAGACGAAGCAACCGTATTTAAGCGGACTAGTTGTTTCAAGTCTTTGCATTTCTACTGATAGTTAAAATCTCTAGACCATCAAGTTTGGTTATTATATGTGTGTTTGCAGTATTCTAAATTCGAAAAACGTTTTTTATTCGTTTTTTTATCATTTCACGCCTTAATTACTAAACCTACATAAATACTAACTGACCCGGTAAACGTTGTTTTACCATAATCATCAAAGAAAAAATGGGGGATCCACCCCCCATTTTTACCTTACAGGTAGGAACTACGGCTACTACGGCTTTTATTTTTGTTCTGTTTTGTTTCGTCAGTAACCTTATTTATTTCAGCATCCTGAAAATCTTGTTTCATACTTTTTCAGCATCGTTTTTTTGGTCGTATTTGGGTGTTAGTTTTTTTACATGGATACAGAAAAGACCATAGGGTACAATTCATCCAGAAAAAAACTTTGTTATAGAAAATAACAAAAAGCTTGATCCTTGGGTGTGATCCTTGAGAATAATTTCCGATTTTCACACTGACAGAAGCGAGTATGGACATGCATATAGGTAGGTACAATTATTCACCTATAATTTTATGAACATGCGTTTTATTCAATAGAACGTTCAACGTTCAAATGTTTAATGTTCAAGTCGCCTTTCGCTTGTGGTTGGCGAAGCACTCAACTGTAGCGGAATACAGCGATCAATTAGTAGGTGACGTTATCAAACTGTAGACAAGTAACTGATTGCTTTACTGTCAACACTTGCACGTCTTAATTAATAACATAAAAGAGAGATTCAACTGTACACTGGAGACAAGACATTTAATCGATTGCCAGTCACTATTGTTCACACTACATCTTTGGTTTATAGATAGCATGAGAACTCGGTAGCAGTTAACAATATTTACTGAGTGTCACTAACTGTTCTGTTCACACTACTTATTAATTTATAGACAGCAGTGGGAATAAAATTATCAAAGTGAGACAACTGTATTGGCACATTATTACTGTTCAATCTATATATTTCAGCTGTAGACAGACACCAGTGGGAATTTTTAATTGTAGACAATACTATTGCAACCTTACAGTACTTACAAAATTCAATCGACTTTCAAAGAGATATCAGCAAATCGTCGGAGCCCAGCATGGCCGATGCCCACTATGGCCACGGGGGATTTTCTGAAAAGAAACCCGTGGTCCTATACTGAAAAGGTCAACTGAAGAAATATAAATGGGTTTTAGTTAGTAAAAGTCTGACATACTCTCCCAATCTACCCTAGAGCGGGAGATGTCATTAGATTATTTTCCACCTCCAAAAAAAACCGCCTGTCGATCTGAAAATTGATCGATATGCAAGCGTGTAAAAAATATACTATAGGTACCATAGATAATAAATCATAATACTAGCGTACCGATGCTTCAACTCAAAAACACGGGGCTGTCGTAACTAGGTCAGGTTTCAGCTTTTTCCGCGTTTGGTCCCGTCCATTGCATCTCGATAGAGAGTAAGTGTTAGCAGCGACGCCGCGACGCTGCGACGGCTTGCAAGTTTAGTTTATTTTACACTTACAATCACATTATTCTTTTAGTTTTTTTCTCACACCTATAGAATTTATGCTCTTTTGAAGTAATTTTTTTATTGACAATATATGACTGTATCAATTTTAATACTGTTATTGGAAAAATATCTATAACTGCAAACACTATTATTATTTATTTATTTGTACAAAAATATTGTAGTTACAGGATTCGTTCCATTCGCTTCAAATTTAAAATCATTATCATTTTAAATTTGAAGCCCATTTTTCTACAATTTTATGCTTAGACGAGTTTATTAAATTAAACTAAGAAGAAGAAACCGATACAAATCAATCTAACTATTCTTTATTTTTGATCTAAATTTAATTTTTTCAAGAGAGAAAAATGATACAAAATCGTTTAATAAGTAGAAAGTCAGTAGGCAGCCGCAGGAATGGTTCGTGAATTATAATGATTTTAACTATCGAATAAGTTTTTAGCTTTTCATTACACCACCAATATTTTTCTATGACATTGTAATTTCTATCGTCTGCAGTTTTTGAAAATCATTAATCAACAGTCTGAGGTGCCGTTCCTTCGTGATGAAGCAAAAATATTGAAATTAACGATGACATGGAAAACATGGACACATTACATTATTTCATAATTGTCGACCAGTCAAACTGCACAATCACGCAGTTTTCGCTCACGTAATGTCCTAGATGTTGATGTGTTTGTGTTGTGTGTGGAGAAAGATTATCTAGCGCACAGTGAGCAGTAAGAAATATTGTAATTCAATTTAAGAAACTAGAAATGAGATAGTATGGTTGGATTATAGGAAATTTTGTTATAATGCAGTTATTAACTTAAGCACACAAAAACGTGTCATTGTATAGATGAGCACTGATTGCAATAAATTAATTATCGTAATCACCACATTCCACACCCATCTGATAACAATATAAACCGCTCCTCGCTTTCCTATCACTAATCGATAACAATCGACACGGACCGTGCGCAGGCGACACCTGACGTCACAGAATCATTTACATTCAAACATGTTCCATCTTCTGATGCTAAGTCAATAATCACGTATTTACATAACACGTTATTTGCTCACACCTTGAGATACTGACAGCAACTAAAGTTTAAGCTATTAGACCTAAGGATAATGCTAGAACCACGAAAACCATCAATAAGTGTAACGTGTATCTAAATTGGAAATTAATAAAATTAATCTTCTTATTATTCATCATCATCATCATTTCAGCTGAAAGACGTGTTGGACATAGGCTTACCTCAGGTGTCGTCACAATGGACGGTCCTATGCGTCTGGCATCCATCGCATTCCCGCGACTCTCCCTCTTCCAACGCTGCTTCTTCCGTAGCGCGGTCATTACACTAGAATCTTTCGGCCCCATCGACCATCTGCTATACGAGCAATGTACCATGCCACTGAAGTTTAGCGGTTCTACGGGCTATACCGGCGACCTTATTTCTCCTGTGGATATCTTCATTCCTGATACGGTCACGCAAGGAAGCTCCGAACTTAGCCCTTTCCATTGCCCTTTGGGTAGTTTAAGGCCTTCTGATGAGGCTTCTTATTCTATATTCTTCTATATTCTATTACCCACAATCAACAGCACATTGCACATATTAGGTTCAATTTATTAAGGCTTAGACTACCATCACTCTTGATTCAATTGATATTTATCTGATTGTTATTCTAAGCCCCAACGTCCCTGTTCTGCTCTGCGTCACAATAATTGATTGCTGTCTATTGACAGCAGTGGTCAAACTTTAGCTAAGATAATTAGCGGTCCCGTTTCTCTTGACCGAATATTGCATATATTTTCCAAGTTCCCGATCCAGGTTGTTCAAGCATATTTTCTCGTTCTCTGTCCATATTTTGTCTACTATCGTCTTGTTTTCCTGTCTGTACACCACGTACACATTTAGCTGCGCGTGCGCTTCGGATTTACATAGACGTTTATCTGCCGGCCCGAGATTATTGAATTAGTTCATCGCCCTCGCGACCGCCATATTTGTGTGCAGCTTCAAATCACGAATGTCGTGAAACATCATCGTATCCTCAATAGATATGATACAAACTAGGTGTTTGGTTAATCTGTTTATCTTATTATTTCCGCTTTATGTCAAGCTGCTCTTTGTTTACCTTCTGTGCTCGCATCATCTTTTAGTTATTTTATTGGATTTCTCTAAATCATTTTTATTTATTTATAAATAACTATATTGTGTTCACCGTTTTTGTTAACGATGTCCTCGAAAAGAGCTTTACCGATTTATATGTTTTTTTTTTTTTGTATATTTGGTAGGTCTGGGAATATGGTTTATTTTTTTCCCCCACTCTCCGTTTTATGTTTTTATGAATTTATAAGGTAAAACAATGTTTGCCGAGTCAGCTAGTAATTAATATAAGCTCTAAAAGTGAACATAAAGCTAAATATGAACAAAAAAACATGATTACTAAAAACAATCATAAAAAACAGTTATACTTTTTAAATAGAAAATTGGAATATTAATATTTAATTACGATTCACCTATCCTACCAAAAAATATATACCTAAAGTTTTTATCTGTCAGAAATACTTAGAGCTTAGCCTTAAAGAATTTAGTGTTTAACTAAATGTTCTAACCCGCCGACAGGCGGCCTTTATTAAATATTTGTAATGTTGTTAAAATTAGGTACAACTTCGTTTTTTAAAGTCCTTTCTACGAGTGTTTTCTTGGCTATTCTCTTTGCTTCCGACTCGTGCTCATGGAGTTATAAAAAAAATGTAAAAGTTGAAAATAAAATAATCGAATGTTTCCCTGTGTTGTATTGATAATAAAAACTCACTAGCAGCAGTTCCACATTATCAGATTCTATGAGGACGGCGAGCGTGCATCGTGTCGTTTGCATCGTTTGGATAAAGAACCCACAGATGATCTATTTATTTATTTTATTATTTACGTACACACATATAATAGAAGAAGACAGATCATTATAAAAATGTGTACAAAGGTACGAATTTCTTCCAGCAGACCTGCGAAATAAAAGCTTAAAAGATATGTATGAAACACGTCGAAAGATATTAAGTGTCGGAATGTGTATCAGCCTGTTGTTATTAAAAATATATTTGTCAATTAATAACTTTACCACTTTATTCTGCTTGACTACAAATAAAAGGATAAAATAAGTACTGAATAGGCTTGCTTTATCATTCATCATATTCTTACGAGTAAAATATTATCTAAATTATGAATAACAAAATTATACTACTTAATATGCTTATTATTATCATTGATATGGAATTCAATAGATATCGACTGAATTAATGATAATTATCTATAATTATTATAATCATTTGTGATATAAATGAATTGTGTTCCATTTATGTGTCGGTATGACCACTTCGTTCGATACAACTGGGACGTTAATCCCCGACCACATCCAGTTCGTATCGTATTGAAAACCTGTCGGTGCACTCTTAACGAGGTACAATATTGGTTTAATCGCCTGGGCAATTATGGTTATAGGCATTTATTTAATAGTTATATGTATTCTCTGGATAAGTCGCAATTTAAAGATGTACACAGATACATTGGGAGTGGATAGAGTATAGTTTAGGCTACAACTAGAAGAAGGCTTGTAACATCATGTTGACACAATATTGACACAAGCAAAGGGTAAACAAGAATGTATGTTGCCAGCCTAACAAGTTGATATTTATTATTTCCATAGATTTAGGAATTTCTAACTTCGTTTTTAAAGGCTTAATTGCATTTTTTAATAAATTATTAACCTAAAATACTTAAATTATATTTAAATACAATAAGTTAATACAAAATAATAATCCGATAAATAAAAAGCTAAGAAAAAAAAGCCAAGATTTTAATTTTTTTCATGTGGCAATATTCACAATTTGATTCTGCTAAAAAATGAATTGAGTATGATTCGGCTAATTTGTGTAACCATTTTGCGATTATTAGAAGAATGTACTTTCAGAGGCTGAGAGACATCTGAGATGACCACAAAGATAAACAAGAGGACATCCAAGTCAATATTTACTACATATTTAGAGCGTTAGAACTTAAATAAGCTAGGTTATCCGAAAACTGACTAAAAACCAAACGTTAATAAATATCGCGATCGAACTCATCATTTTCAAAACCGTTATTTCTCAAGTCCATAGAAATAGAAGCACAGATTACTGAAGGAACATAATTATCGTCATAATGCCGCCGACCGAGGACAGTCCGGTGCGGGGGAGGGCCCATCCCTGACCCAGTTCGACCCCCACACCACGTCTTACAGCCATCAGTGTATAAACGAAGGCTTAATGCTGTTGACTTATTTTATAGAGGAATGAAGACAAGACATTAGGGGTGTTACGGCGTTTATATAGTACTGATGTCTTGGCTGAGTGATAAAGGTAACAGATATTAACTGGCAATTAATTTTAAGACTGTTACAAATAAGACTGATAGCGAAAAATTAAAAAAAGAGAGTGGTTTGAATAGGTTCGATATTGCTTTAAATCAGACTATCATACTCTCAGTCTGATCCAGCTATTCATTGTTTAAATTATTGTTAAAAACCATGAATAAAACCCCCAAACTAATAATAAAAAAATAAAATAAAAATATTAACTTTCTACTCCACCAACAAGAAACTCCATATATCTGTTAGAAGAACAGTACAGAAATCGCAAATGGAACCAGTGCCACATAATTCAAACTTTGTCCAAAAACTTGAGTAATGTGATGCTCAACCGCGCAAAAGTAGTCCTCAAAATATATAATTCTCAGTTTTTCGCAACAAACCGCAATCTAGACGTCACTGCGAAGTTCACACAATTAGAAAACTGTTGCTAATTCCTAGCGGGAGGCGGGAGGAGGGAAAAACAAACAGTGGCGAACCGATCCGACGCGCGGCGACCGAGTATGACACGCCCTTAATCGAATCTGCATTGTGCTGATGTTCACCACTGATTCGACACGAATCGTCCGTTTTTACGCTAAAATGGTGATGATCACCTTGTGCTCACAAATTACCTTGCTTTATAGTATCATCATTTGTCAGGCAACTACCACGACGTTGTCTGGCGTTTTTGCTGAACTGGACCTATTTGGTGCAGGCGCGAGACACACAATGTTAGTTATTTTATTTTCTAATTTTTTTTATCTTAAGTGTTTACATGTTGTTTCTACATTGTGTGTATCTGTGTACGTGCGCCAAATAAAAAATTATTCTTTCTTTCTTTCTGCCCTTATCACATCTTACTTGGGGTCGGCAGAAAACGTTTTCTTCTTCCTTTCATTCCGTCTTATCAACGGTCACACTATGATGACTTCCATTTCTCCCACAATATATTTATCTCGTCTTTAGTCTTCCTCTCCTTCGCTTTAAATACACAATCTTCTTGCTTAGTGTTGCTGTATGTTTGATGACTTCACAACTGTAAAATAAAATTGTCGTATCGGGAAACCAGCTGTGGTAATGGTCCAGTCAGGTCTACAAGTTCTTTGTAAGAGTTATCGTGGTCCTCGCAAAGGGCAACTGAAGGAACATGGGTGAGTTTTAGTCAGTAAAGTCTTACACTCCCTCTCGCTTCACCCAGAGCCCACCCGGGCGAATTCATTTGATGATTTTCCACGTAAAAAAAATACTATGGTAACGGTAGAAAAAATGGGTCTGTACCTAGCTTTTTAAAGCCTTGAATTGGTTTCATACAAGCAAAATCATAGAAGTAGGACAAATTTCTAAAACAACTAAACTATGAAGTACCTATATACGGCAGTATACAACAAGTGCCTGGAACTAAACGATTGGATAAGCTCGGTAAGTTTTATTGAGTTATTTGAAGTGCATGATGAGGTATACATATTGTGCTCGTAGTTTTGCGAATTATGCTTTTGATAATTTTAAAGGGAAAATCAGCGGCGTATTTTCTGCCTGTGGAAAAGGTCACTACTGGATATGATTAGACGTCTAGTCGGCGCTCGGCAGCCGACTAGACGTCTAGTCGGCGCTCAGTGGCCGACTATGTTCGGCTTGTCGAGCCATCTTTTTTTAAATTTCTATCCTAAAGAATTTTTAGAAACAGAAACCAAAACAAGATCCTCCCCACATTCCAGCCACGTGTACCAAACTGAATAATTCATGTGATTCATCCCCATTGTGTGATTGTCATATACATATGGCGCTAACACAGAACCTCTCTCGGCACAGTCGGGGGGATCGGCAACACTTGTTTCTACAAAGAATAGCTACTATAGACTACTGTACCATCAGCTTGTCTTTAGTTAAAGTCATTCAAGATTGACAGTGGCCAGGATTTAGAAAATTGCGTGGGTTGGTCGTGTTACCATAATCATGAAGTATTAGTCCAAATATACCTGAGTATGGCTACTGTACATTCAATGGTTCAGGTTGTCAGTCGCAAAAATATTTCAAAACTTAAATTGATACCTAAAAACCCTACGTTTTTCGGTCGGATTTTGACATCGAGTAGACCGGTTTAGTTCACTTCTGAGTTGGTTTTTCTGGATTACTTTCGCTTTGAAATGCAAGTAAAAACTTCCTAATCTAAAGCAACTAAGTGATTATTCATCTTCCAACAGATAGTTGGAGATCCGTCACGGGGGCGTGACGACTCAGTCGTCAGCGTGACACTCATTGTCATGTTAATGTCAATGCGTGACAGCCGGCAGCCGGCGCGGCGCGGCGGTGCGGGCGCTGACACAGCGCCGCGCTGTCACACATCGTTATGTGCCCAAATTATCCGGCACTAACCATCCAGTGTGGAAGACATGCCATCTTTATTTATTAAACACAGATTTTAAAAGTAGAGAAAGTTCAATGATACGATGGAGGGAGTTTGTGAGAGATGATGGGCTTAGAAAGGGGGTACCTAAGTGAGTGTGGAAGAAAAAATATCGAGCGCTGACCTCAAATATACTGGAATGTGCGGAAGAAAATGATGAGCACTTAGTAACATTGCTTCAGCATAATATAAAGCCTTCTGGGTCAGTCAAAAAAAAAAACAAAAGAAAGGCACACAATAAAACAAATAAAACGATAAAGAAAGATCTAAGAAACGTCCAACCTCTCTGTGACATTTTTATTTACTTACCACTAAGTTCCTGCGGTTTTACTTCCGTGGCCTGACTATGACCATACATAGCTACATCCTTACGTAGGTAATTAATAATAGTCGTTATTGAATACGAATAGAAAACTGATGATTAATAATAATTACCTAATTGAGAAAGCGACATGCGTTTTGCTTACTTCTCAAGTGTGTGCGCATATATCGTGTAGGACTGCATATACCGTGTACGACACTAAAAGGATCAAAATAACTTTAAAGGATCAAAACTTTTACGACTTAAAAGTCGTAAAAGTTTTGTTGCAAGCGTGAGCCCATCTCAATGTAACAGCACCTCAGAGAGATGCGTCCTCTGGCGAGAGAAGTTTAAACCTCCTGATGATTTTGTCGAGCCGTCGGAGAGCCTCTCTCCTGGACACGAGTTGCCATGGCCCACTTGGAAAACTCTAAACAGACTCCGCACCCAAGTTGGGCGCAGCAAAGACAATCTCCACAGATGGGGGTTCTCGGACGGTTCCGATCTTCAGTGCTTGTGCGGCGTCTCTCCGCAGACCATGTCCCACCTTCGATCCTGCATCACGTGCCCTGTTACCTGTTCACGTAGGGACCTAATGACAGCATCAGCGGACGGCACTGCCGTGGCCAAATACTGGGCCATACAAGGAATTTGACTAGTTTTGCCATCGATACGCTAAGAAGAAGAATAACTTTAATTTCGGAAGTCGGTGTTTCTCGGTATTGTTTGTTTCTTATTTAACACCGACTTCCGAAATTATAGTTATTTTGATCCTTTTAGTGTTTTATTTAGTGAAGTCGGTTATTTTTTTATGTAAATAGTTTTTTATTTCACACTTTTTTGCTGACAATTCCAATTAGCCCAAACACGTAACACGTACACAACGTAACCTAGCAGGGTTACGTTGTGTAACCCTGCTAGGTGTGTTTTTTTGTAAAAAGTTTTTATTTCACTCTTTTTAGTTGGGTATACTTATAAACAGAGTGCCTGTTTCTCATGACAATTCCAATTAATCCAAACACTACTAGGTTACATTGTTTTATTATTAAGTTCCTGTGTCTACCTTCCACCTTCCGGCTCCATCATCAGATCAGTTCGATAGTACCTTATAGCCAAGTGCATCTCATGACAATGCTAATAAGTCCAAACGCGGCTCGGTTACATTGATTAATTACGGAGTTCGAGTGTCTACCCTCCGGCTTCATCATCATCATCATCAGATCACTTCGACGATACCATTTTCAACGTAAGTATTCAGAACCATTCATTTAGTTGTATTGTCATACTCGCTTAACTATCTTCATTGTGATATCTATGTGAGTATGAAGTTCCGTTGACCATTTCTAGCCCTCTTCATCAGTTCCACTTCATCAAATGTTACTTTTTGGCTGTAAATGCTAAGTTCTCGATGAAAATGCCAAAATCACTATAACACGGTTGACTATAATATTTGAGGAGTTCCCTCGGATCCTCATGGATCCCATCATCAAAACTGGATTTTGAAGTAAAATGGGACCATTATGGAAGCATACCCTTGGAGAGGAAAAAAAATATTGCAAATCGGATCATAAACGACGGAGTTCTGAGGTAAAACACATAAAAAAAAGATACAACAGAATTGATAACCTCCTCCTTATTTTGAAGTCGGTTAAAAAGCAAACGGACTTTATTAATTTAGAATTTCTGCATCGACCCAGAAAAAAATACAGTTTACTTTTAAATTCAAAACAAACAAAAAAATCAACAAGTTCATTAAGAGTAATGAAATCGATTAGTGACTGAGCTGACAATAGATTAGTCGCGTCGGATGCAGGCGAACAGCCGCGGGTCTGTGTCGTCTGCTCGCGACACCTCGCAGGCTGCTAGACACTCTTACAGCCACTGCTATCAAAGGATTTCATAAATTGATTTATCCGTGATAATTGACTTTATGTACTTCCTATCGAATGTAAACGTTTTGATTATTCTAAAGCTACCTTTCAGAAAATCAATTTGTAATAGAACCATTTTACCGAACTGATGCAAAGGATGCTAGTTGTCTGCAAATTAATTTATTCTTAACTCTCATCAAGAAAATTGATCGACTTACAAACGGATCATCCGAATGCTTTCATATCCATGCAACTGGAGAAAACACAAAGCTTACGACGTACACTGCAGATTTCTTGTCTATGAGCCAGGTGGTATATAGGTAACATTTTAGACTGGAATGAGGCCAGCGCTCCGCCATGCCGCGTTGGAACTTCCTCAAATGTTACTTTTTGACAGTAAATGCTTAAGTTCTCGATGAAAATACCATAATCACTATATGGTTGCCTATAATATTTGAGGAGTTCTCTCGATTCCTCATAGATCTAATCATGAGAACTGGGTTTTGAAAAAAATGGGACCAATCTGGAAGCATATTCTTTTCGGGGAAAAAAAATGTAAATCGGTCTATAAACGACGGAGTTCTGAGGTAAAGAAGATAAAAAAACAATACAACCGAATTGATAACCTCCTCCTTTTTTTTGAATTCGAGTACTCATATACCTATTTGTATATAGTCTTTTTTCGAGGTGGGAAATTTTCTAATGATTTCTCTCGCTCTAGAGTGGAGTGAGAGGGTTTGTCAGAGATGTACCGACTAAAACCCACCTGTGTTCTTCAGTTACCCTTGGCATTCCAGGAGCACGGTCTCGCTTGCAGAAATTACCCTTCGCCCTAGTAGTTATCAGTTCTACTGGGCTCCTATGGTTATAATGACAAGTCTTTGTGACGCGCATGGAACACTAACTAGTATTCCTCAGTAGTGTTCCACGCGCCGTCGACGACTCGGACTCGGTCCCTACGCGATGGCCGGACAGCGAGCAACACATTGTCTGCCGTCCGAATTTGCATGTAGCTTCAAGATTCAAATTAGAAAACTATAAAGTATACACTCCATGCACCTGTAACAAATCTGATCGATTGCAGCACACCTTCCAATACCTGCCTCACTAACCATTCGATAAGCAAATCCACAAACACAATTACGCTGAACATAATCTGAAAAGTTTTGCAAATGCTAACAGTTATTCAATCTGCAATCAGACACACACGATTATTGCCACAAACATTAGCAACACTGGGACGAGATGTAAGAACGATATCCATTACCCCATTCTTATGGAACACGTCCAGAAGAATAAGAACTAAAGAGGCGTTGTATGTATATTTGCTCTTTGGTTTCGTTTCGGTCAATAACAATTTTGAATGTAGATATCCTATCCCAGTTAGCTATTGTTGAAACTTTCACGACAGTTCGATATCTCTTGCTTTATGACAAAAATGGCCCACGATGCGCGCGTGATACTATTATCGATTATGTATGGTCTGGCAGACAAATAAACAAACAAATAAACATATTACTTTGTTACACTTTCTCTTTACGCTTCCTCCTAAGATTGCGTCATTTCCTGCAATTTTTTTCTTTTCTTTTCTTTCTTTTCCTGCTGGTCAATATTTAGATAATTATGTTTTTAACGATGGTGTATAGATTGGTCAGTCTACCTGGCTGTGATAGATCAACGTTTCCCGTGAATAACACCAAGGCCCTGAGTGATCTATTGACCCACACGTCCACTTCATTCACCGCTGCTTCGCAGAAGGCTTTTGTATCCTCTCATCCACCCACACCCTTACATCTTTTTGTAGTCAGTACTAGAGATATTGTAGGTGTCAATGGGTTCAAGTGTACAACTTTTGTAATCAACACAATGGCAGCAGAATCATCCTTAAAATTAGTATTCGAGACATTGAAGCAAGACAGGATATGTGTCTGCATATTCTGAAGTTTCAACACCCTCATGCATATGCAAAAACGGCATTTTCGTTAATTATTTTTGATATTAAGATCTGCATTGATTAATCTATTAACCTTTACAGGTGATTGATTTCAAATCCATTTGGATTGACCTTTCAACAGATGTCCAGTTTTGTAATGTCAATGCAATAAAGCCGAACTATAGGCCTTAGCATTCAAGATCAATGGAGATGTTGGTTAAACAAGCAGCGAACATGACGAGGTCAAGGGATTTTAGACTCGGCAAGTTTTTCAGCTACGTAACCGTAAACCTGAATCGAAACTATCAAACATTTGAAATCGTAACCAAAACCAATATGAAAGTTTCGGATAAAGACAGAGTATAAATGATAGGTTACGACAGGTTTTTATTTAGTTACACAAATGATCCAGACTAGAAATAAGAAAAAGCCTTGTTATTTGTATTTCACTTACAGAAACTAGCCGAAATTAACTAACTAACTCATAACCTGAAATAATTTCATATCGCTAACCCATATCCAAGGCGAAGGTGGAGAGATGAACTGGATAAATACCAGAAGGACTGGCCCGCAATGGCCGAAGACAGACTTGTGTGGAAAAGGGAAAGGGAGGCCTTTGCTCAGCAGTGGGACATAAATGGGCTATAAATAATAAATAATAATAATAACCCATATCCGTATCTGGATCCGAAATGATATATCCCTGCTTATGACCAACTTAATCTGAAGACTATGGATAAACTCTTGAAAACTTATGTAACCGTGAAGAACTTGTGACCATTCAATAAAAACTGTCGAAATTCATAACGAGTATCTCCAGCGGTACCTAGTGTTAGTAACAAGCGTGCAGGTGTTCTTGCCGTGCGTGTCTACTGTCTAATTGTCTATTGAGCCGAGGTATTACTAATTGTGTAATTGTTGATCTGTCAGACCGGCTCTGTGGCCTCCTCGTCACTTAAAACTGCTTCTGCTATGATCTTCTTAGTCGTAACATGCATAGTTTGATAATGGTTTTAAAGGAGATTCTAATTAATCTCTAGAAAATCTGATTAATAGGTTCTAACTCTGGGCAAAACAGTGCTTTTTTTTAAAGTCTTCGTAGTTCTAATTTTTTTTTAAATTAAGATGGAAAGTCATCAAATGACTTCTTTAGAACGAGAGAAGTCATTTTATGACTATCCACTGATGATCGGGTGGAGCGAGAAGAAGTGTTTGACTTTTACTGATGTAAACCCACTTCTACGTTGTAAGGCCACGGCACCTCTTTGAAACGTTCCCACAGCTAGTGTTAGAGGTAGCAATTCGATTTCCAGGCAGGCTGGCCAAAGTTTTCTCACTCCTACTATAATATAATAGGACACTGAAACAAACTGTACAAAAATTTCACATTTTCTTCCATTTCTCAGTGAAATAAGGCGTCAAACACGCCAGTGTTTACAACAATTGTTATCTCTGTTATAAGATGATCCGGTGCAACGAGTCAGTGACCGCAATTAGGAGCATTACGTAAAGTGCAGTGAGAAGCCGGAAGCACGCGGACGCACAGCATAATGCATTCCTACGTGCGTGGATTGTGAACATATGGCAGGTAGGTATAGAAGGTTAAAACGGACGAAATATTTTTGATAATGTGAGCTGGCATCATATATAACCTTTTGCCATCAGGTATCCTGAGTTTCTAAAAAACTGTCCGCATTAAGAGTCTCTTCGAAATAACTTCCCATCGTTCACGTTTACGACGGATTATACAGAAGAGAAGATAAAGTTCTCTTTATGGAGGTTCAATAATCTCCATAAATCTTTTCTAGCCTCGCTGATAGAACTCCAATGAGTAAATCAAGCGCCGAAAACTGGAAACTGCAACACTGCCTCAAATAGCCACTGCCCTGCTTATGGTGTGTTGTCTGAAGTTTATTCTCTGTCGCTCACATTTGTAATGATGTGTCTGTGGGAAGAGGCGCGAGTATTACGTAAGAGTTAGTTTTCGGCAAAATAATGAGCCGGAAAGGTCATCTAGATCACTTTTGGCATCCGGAGTTACAATATAATTGATTTGAAACAGTCTGAAGAAAGCGACTTGCAGACGAGAGAACTGTTTGTAAATGTTGCATAAACTCGACACGACATAACATTAACATGCAAATGCAAGTGGTCCAAGTGGTCGATCAAGAAATTGATTGCATTAAATATATCTTAATTTGCAAAACCTAGACATAATTAATTAAAATTTAATATCATTCAAGTTTTAGATAGGTGAATAAATTAAATGTATTAGTATACATCGCTATAAGCGGGTTATGTAAGCAAAATAGCTACAAATGTAACCAAAAGAAGCGAGAAGGTATGCGGAGCGTCCGCATAGCGATGTTTCAGCAATGGTAATACAGGCAGCTTGCCCAATAGCAATACCAGTAACAGTGTAATAACACAGATTATGGTAAAACTCGCCTTTTGAGGAGCTAGTAGCTAGATATACGTTAAACTTAACGTAAGTTTACTATTTTAGGAAAAAACTGAATATTTTTTATTAAATTATTAGCTGACCCAGCGAACTGTTTAGTGCGTAACAGTCAATTGCGTGTGGTGATATTTGACTTCTTGAACACTTCAAATTCATATATCTTTTGATATAGTCAACCGATTTCGATGAAACCAAGTCCAAGTATTATATCAAGTTACTCACAATTTCAATGTATAAAAGTTTTCTACATCGATTTTGTACATTTTACGTGATGCGCACACAACTAAGACTTTTTTATAGATTTATTATATGTAATGAAGATATTCTGTAAGCAAAACAACAGTTTGAAACCTCTAAACGTGCTTCCTTGCCGCTGAAACTTTTGAAAACCGGAGTCAAAAGTGGCGACTTGCGATCAAACTATGGGGAAATCAAACCTGGACAAAACTCACTCTAGCTATTATTATGACCTTTACATCCACTAAATGCTCTTTCCCATGAACAACATCCTCGTGTTGCGTGTAAACACAAACAACTTATGAACATAAACACATAATTTCATCAAACACAATACAATCTCGCAAGACTAACAATTTGTTCACGGGATGAAACATATTGTCGTTTCGTACATAATTTCACTTGTCACGCATTCATTTTCTGTGATTTCTAAATAAACAATTTAATAGAAAATATGATAATGATGGAAAACCTTCACCACTACAGCGAGGATAGACGAAGTTTCACTTCAAATATACATGTATACGATATAATTTAGGTATTTTCAAAAGAAGTTAGATTGTTGAACAATCATTGATTGAATACATGTCAAAAACTTATAAAAGACAATTTATATCCTACCTGTTCGGCTTTAAATTTCCCTGTTCCTACAAGTCTAAAGGTACAAAGTGATCACAACCGTTAGTGACTACCCTATTGCACTTAGTGATATAGTTAACTAGTCCACTTTTAGTGTTTATTGTATTGTTTTTATAGTATTTTTTATCATGCCTTTTTTTTTATTGGGTGGGTTAATCATCCTAATGACATCCCCGCTCTTGGGCGGGGCGGGAGATAGTGTCAGACTCTTACTGACTAAAAACCCAGTCCTGTTCCTTCGTTGCCTTCGTCCCAGGGCCCCGGGTTCCGCTTTCACACTACCCGTGGCCCCAGTAGGCTTCGACCCTGCTGGGCCCCTACGATTTAAGAAATGTGTGTCTGATAAAATTATTATTATTTAGAGAAAATATATTTTCAGTACCTATCATTCTGTTATTCTGAGCCTAATATAGTAAAGCTTCTGCATCTCGTTTTATTGTGAAGTATATTTGTGCAGTAAGAAGTATGCGACCCTCCTTAGACGTAGTTCGTACGTTATAAGTACTCAGTAAAATGCGTAGCTTACCACCGCACTATGGTAGTCTATAACTATACGGATGACAGATACGAATGCTCAGTTAATTACTCCTTAGTATGTATTTATAACTGTGTATTGAGTGAGCTCTCACAACTCATAAAATAATGGCACAAGTTTAGTTCTGGGTTCGATTCGCTTGTAGAAACAAGCTAAAAAAATACGTAGGTATCTTTGAAGATCAACTCGCTGGGTTAAAGAAATGAAATCTGTGCAAAGATAGATAAGCATTCGAATCCGAGTATTTCGTTGTCTCGCTTGTATAATTGACTTCCTATTTCCTCACAAGGAGATGGTATTCCACTTTCTCGACATTGCATATTATACAAGAATGTATCGTATCGTATATTGCCGAATATTAAGTGAACGCGTGTAAAGTTTCAAGCTTTCATTACACTTTCACTTTACAATCCTTTTCGGAAAGATTTTGTAATAAAATGTTACTGAATGCCATAAAATATACGTGAGTAGTAATTTTTGAGCGAGCGGTAATAATAACGCATAAAATTCAGCAGATACCATATTGAACAGTACGGTAGTGTTACTAAGCTTTACGTATCGTCGAAGCGCTCTCGCTTTGTTGTGAATAGTATCAGTCGGTGGCTTGATTGCTGAATACAAACCTCATATAATAAATATACTGTCAAGCCGTGTCTTTATTGAGAGTTTTAAATAAAAATATTTTAAAGAGGCGGAACTTAAAACCTGCAATTTATAACATGTGTGCTCAAAAGAGGGACGAAATGGATGTGACTGTGGCACTTAAGTGTATTAGTGTCGGGCTCCTGCAGTCGACCACAGCGACTCCTGTAACTCTTGAAAACTATGAGAAACATTTGGAGGTGCAGACTGGACTTCTTATGATTTTGTGTTTATTTTGCTAACAAAGCTGCCTGCGTACCTACTGTTATACAGTATGCTTATTTCTAAGGGGAAATTATTGTACTTCCAATTGTTATTATTATTATTGTCCTATTTACATAGATATATATATAACGTTGAGAGCAGTGGTGGCCGAGTGGTAACGGCCCTGACTTACGAGTTGTACGTCGCGGGTTTAAACCCAGCCAGGCGCATTACTTTGTGTAATTTATTTCATCACTACTGCTCTCAAAACGGTTAAGGAAAACATCGTAAGGAAACCGGCATGTCCTAGAACCAAAAATTCGAAGACGTGTGACATCCACCAACCCACACTGGGCCCGCGTGGCGGATTATGGTCCATTCCCTCTCTAGAGAGGAGGCCTGAGCCCCAGCAGTGGGAACATGGAAAGGCTGATTATGCCATGCTTATGCTATGCTATATATAACAAGCAATGATGCTACGTATACCTAGATAGTTATGTACAATGCATACTTGCAGTCCACGACCCCCTAAGAGAACAATAGGCGACAGTAGTGAGAAGTGCAGCCTTCTGTCTGTGCGGTGTCATTGTGGTGTCAGAGTCACTTAACAACTATCACATAAATGACGAGATGCTCTTGTCATATTATGTATAACAGACGGCAGGTTTTTGATTGGCCTTTTTTGGGAAATCATCCAATAACTTCTTCTATTTGAGGGTGGAGCGGGTGTCAAACTTTTACTGACTAAAACCACACTTTTGTTCTTCAACTGCTCAACGACGAGTTTCCTTTAAGTACAGAAATTCTTCGTGCACCTAGCAAGTACCAACCCCGCTAGGCCTAGGGTTTTGCTAACATTTCATAAAGGCGCGCGTCGACGACTCGGGTTCAGTCCAGCCGGTTACCGGACGACTAGACGGCGAGCTATCCATTTCTCGTCGTCCGCCAGCACGCCCGGACCAAATTAGGCGGAGTCCGGCCTGTCTGGCTGTTGTTCGACTTTTTAAATTAGACAATTTTTTTGTTGATTTGTTATGTCTTCTACTTTATCTTGTATCGCTAGCGTACTATACACGTACGAGCGTTCGAGTTGAAGTTAAACCATATATTATACTCAAGTCTGCGTTCCCTTGAAGCTGTGAAAAAATCTAACTTCTAAGATAACGAAAAAAAAAGATACGACCGTTTATGTCTCAAAAGACGCATATTTCGACATTTCCCGTTGACCTAGAACCCTGAAACTTGGCATGAAGCAAGGTCTTATAGCACAAGTATAGGAATAAATAAGAAAACTGAGACTTTTTAGTTACGTCACAAAAAAAACTTTTTTCTATTCGGAAAAATCTTCGAGACTCGATTCGGGAAATGAACTATTTACATAATTTAGTTTGTACGGAACCCTCAGTGTGCGAGTCCGACTCGCACTTGCCCAGTTTTCAATTAGAATGGTGGCTGAATAATATGATGACGATGATGATGGTATTGCATTAAGTCCGCCTATGTACCTACTACTACTGTACCTCACTGCAGCATGAAGTTCAAATAAATAAATAAATGACTGATGAATGAACATTTGTGTATCGTGACACTAATTAGGGCCGAACGTAGTGGTTCTTTGCTATCTGCCATAGACTCAAAGGTCCCACTAAAAAAGCGTTTCTAAATCACAGTATGAACATACGACTTTGATGCTCTTCGCAGAAGAAATAGAACTTATTTGGCACACAAAAATATTCTATAAGCCCTTTTGGATCCAATGCACAACTTTTATGGCCACGAATCCACGAGTCATAATAATGTCCTTATGTGGTAAGCAGGTCGGAGTGCTACATATCTCTTCAGTTTCAAATACCTACGTATACTTTTATGGATTACGCGTACAGAAACACGCAAGTCGTGATGACCATGTTAGGTAACGACTTATAAGATATAATCATTCATCTTCATCATTTTACCTTTAACGGATGGTCTCCACAATATGTAATCACTATAAAAACAGCCTAATTTGAAGAGCCACCTTTCGGAGCCATTACTAGGATTACATACATTATGGAAAGTTAGACAAAAAACTGCAAAGGTCAAGCACGCGATACTGTAAGCTAAACGTAAACATTTGGTTACACGACTGAATTCAGAAGTCCTTGAAGTGTACGTTTCTGAATCTAATCAATGTGCTTTTTAAGTTGGTCTGTTTGTTATGCGTGTGAGCTGCATATTCAGTGCGTTCAGTTCAGTGCAAGTAAATTGGTTTCACTTTTCAACTAATGTGACCGACCTGTGACCGTGGGTACACGTTACGTCTCGTTATATAAAAGTACGGAAATGGAATTTAGGTTGTTTCCTATTATTACAGAAACTTGCGCTACTTCATCTATTTATCTAATAATGAGATGAGAGTTAGATAATATATGTATTGTCAAAGGTGCATTTTGTTTTTGTTTTGTATTTTTTTAAAACGTTGTCGCAGTCTAGGTACTGTGTACTCCTGTATCGTGGTTGCATATATAAACATGTAAACTCACATCACAAGACACCCAGACCCGGAACAACTATCATTAGGCCATACAAATATTTGTTCCGTGCGGGAGTCGAATACACGACACGCAGCGTAGTAGACAATCGTTCAACCACTGCGCCAACCGTGCTGTCAAACTTATTGTCTACTTACACAAGGATCAATTCTAGTAGGTATACCAACACTAATCACCACTTTATACATAAAATTTCCTCTTTATTTATTCATTTTTTCCCAAAAAAAATAATTATTTATCTATCTTATTCAAAACTATTAGCACACAATACCGTGCCGACGTCTTTATGTCGATACCGTTACCGGCTTATGCTGAAAACCAGCGCCGTAGACTCGTCGCATTTTGCGTGTGGTCACGGCATTATGGTGAGCGTTCGGTCGTTTTGTGCGGATGTGGCGCATATTTTTCACATAATATACATATAATAGTTTGTTCTAAATTTGGGCAAATTTTTTATTCCGTCGAATAAAATGTTTTTCTTTCTTTCTTTCTTTCTTCCAATCAGAGTAGATCAATTATCGTCATTAAAGCACCTATATATTAGGGGAAAAAATTATAGAAAGTGGAGTTTTTGCCTCACTAAAACCACCTCGGTGATGGTCATTTAATAGTAGAAGAGGTATCGTGGCGATCTGGAACGAAAAAGCCACCCTGGAACACTAGTCTCCCCCCTAGCATTACTAGGCTCTGTTTCCCACATTCCAAGACAGTTGCACATCTGTCTACCCTCTCCAGTAACACAGAGGCTTGAAGACTCTCGAACGAGTATAACAGACAAATTAATCATAATCCACTTAACCAGTGACTTGCAGACAAGGTGTGAAGTGACGTCACGATGACAAGTCACCTAGTTCTCACGAAGCATTTGTCACTTAGTAATGAGCGAGTGGCTCGTCGCTGCATGACCGATGCGCTCGTCCGACGGACCAGCAGCAAGTCCGTCATTAACATAAATGAACAGAAATAAAGAGCGAGTTTTTGTAGAGTTTATGTTACGTATGATCAAAAAATCAAATACGTTTGCGTAATACAAAAAGTATTTTTTGGCGTAACTACAAAACAGTTTTCAGATTTTTTCCTTTACTTGTGATTTCCTGTACTTGTGTATAAAATCTTGCTTCATGCCAAACAGGATTCTAGGTCAACGGAAAGTATCTTATAGGTGTTGATTTCCTAGCGAATGTCAAAAGATGCGCCTAAACGCAGCATAAACGACCGTATCTTTAGATTGCGTTGACTTAGAAGTTAAATTTCATTGCTGCTTGGGATAGCTTACCTGAGTATTTGATATTAATTTCAGCTTCATATCTCCACGCGATTCTGAGAAAAAGGGTCTTTACAGATTAACAACAAAGTGATCCTACAAGGGTTCCGTTTTTGTCGACTTAGGTACAGTATTAAATACATACCTACAAGAGATACAGGAACATTAACATATTTTTAGAAAATGACATAATAGTGACATTTATGCGACACGGTTATTAAATAGAAGGTATGGTAGAAACTTACAAAGTGTGCTGATTGCCGGCTTTAATTATCAATTAATAAGCCCCTATACCTGAACATAACAAATTCTAAAAGATTTCAGGACCCATTGTAAATACGTTAGAAATATAAATTAAAGCGACAGTAAAGATCCATGTTATCTGCCACATTAATTGCGATAATGATTAGTAACGGTATTAGCTACTACGACATAACGGAGTCTCGCGTAAATATAAACATTAAATTGAAAATGTCTTCATAGCGCTAGCGCTAAGTATGTAGGTTTAGGGGCCGTTTCACTATCGCACTGAAAGGCTCACGATCCGTTACGCTTTTTTTTAGGTGGGAAATCAACAAATGACTTCTCACGCTCTAGGGTAAAGCGAAAGGGTGTGTCAGATTTTTACTGAAAAAACCGCCGCCAATTGCCTCCACGAGTATACCTCCACCATATGCTCCTCCGGGCGGTCTGAATCCAAAAGCGAAAACCTCCTGAAGGGCATCAGAGTTTCGCCCCGACAACACCATGCGCAGGTCGTGTATGTTGTGACTGTGCTTCTAAATCCTACAGGTGTTGATGTCAGGCCGGCAAGGAGGCGGGGGACCGTGCGGTTTCTCCGCACCATCCAGATGGCCATGACTCTTTGGGACGCGTTAAGCTTACGTGTCGGTCGCTTCTGCAACGACAGCGCCCAAAAAGGGCCATGGGCCGCACGATCCCCGGGTAGAGCCTCCGGCAGGTGGCGTCTGAATCCCCTGGATCTGGCAGGAGCCGCTTGAGGATAGTCCCGGCCAATCCAGTCTGGGAGCCTGACATTGGAAATGCTCCCCGAAGTTCCATCGACTGTCGGAGACAATTCCTAGGTACTTCTTCATCGACCCGAAGCCTATGAGAAGCTCTACTACTGTTATTTAGGAACCCAGTGGTGGCGCGTTCCGACGGCGAATTTCATGGCCGTCTGGGCCTCGGACTCGTGCAGGGCCAACTCGAGTCCCTGTGTTCCGTTACGCTTACGATCAAATATACTATCTCTTCAAAATGAAAGTATCGAAAGAGATTACCTACTGTTTAAAACTATTCGTAGACAATTGCGATATTAAAGTAAGATGGGATGGTTTTTTAGAAGAATGTAGATATTTTTATTTATTTTTTTAAGATCTTGCCGTTTTTCAGCACTGTGTCTCTATTCCTACCTTGCCATTGATATGATTCTCAGACCTTTGATATTTAGTAAATCAGCATGCTTCGACCTTCAGATGTTGGTTCTGGTACCAATGAATGCAAGTTTATCTTTTAGTTGCGAAACAGACCCTTTAGCATTAACATACAATTTGGCTAAGTGTAGGATGCCGAGTAATCTGTTACAATTGCAGCTATGTGATCTAGCTCGAGATAGCGCGGGATCGGCTCACTCAGCTGTAACAAACGATCACCTTATAATGTTTTACCAAGTTAGGGATAGGGTTGGTGAATTTAGATATAAGGTGTATTGCATTTAATTCATCACCACTGGTCTCAAAACGGTGAAGGAAAACATCGTGAGGAAACCGGCAAGTCCTAGAACCAAAAATTCGAAGACATTTGACATCCACCAACCCGCACTGGGCCCGCGTGGTGGATTACGGCCCATTCCCTCTCCTAGAGAGGAGGCCTAAGTCCCAGCAGTGGGAACATTATAAGGCTGAATATGCTATGCCTTTAATTTGATTGATATTTTAAAACGCAAGGTCCTAATTTATGCGGTAAATTTTGAACCTATATTCCGCTTCTCGGAATACTGGAGCTGATAATGATAACACTGCACTTAGATAATATGCCTACATGATATCATATTATATTTAAAACATACGTAACTTAATCCCATATTTTTGGAATTGTTCTTGTTTTGGTTATAATCTTCCTCTTAGATAACAATTACGACTTGCTGTAAAATATAAACCGATGACGAATGAAACAATAATTGTGTACTCACTATTTGAAAAGCATACACTAGACAATTAAAATAGTAAGAATTTAATTACTGAAACTATTGAAGCGTGAACTACAAACGGAACAAACAGTAACTGCAAATTAAACAATTATTCCGAGAAAACTTAACTGAGATATGAACAATTAACATTCTTGAAGCAAATCATTGGCTTCTCAAATACTCTCCATGTAAGTACATGTAATTTGATCAAGATATTGGAATAAAAACAACTAGAGCAGTTATTAAATGATCCATTGTAGATGATGCCAGCGAGTCACGATTCAATACCAGATGCCAATTGTGAAATGCATTGACATGTAGCTGACGAAAAAATGTCTACTAAGTATAGAAATATTAAAAAGCTATTAAGGTGATAATAATAACAATTCCAAATTCCCCTGCCTTGTACCTCCCACAGATCAGAATCTAGCTTAATGAACTGTAAAACCAGTTCTACTAAACATTAACTTATCTTAACATTTATATTATATTCATAATGGAATATATGAATTGCTAAAAGATGAATGGACAAAACCTAAGAATACATGTGTATGATAGTAATAAATGGAGGAGAGGATGAAATGCCTCGGCTCCCAAAGTCCCGACCTTAATATAAAAGGCAGTCACGTCGAAGCGTCAGTGCTTCGCAGCATGTTCCCAACACAAGCACACAACTAGCGCGCGCGACCGTGAAATTGACCGCGTGCGCATCACGTTAGTTCCGTAGCCAGGGAACCACGGGCTGTGACGTCTTTAACGTTAAAATATTCTTATTATTACTTTAAACTAGTAAGGTGAGTTTCCCTTCAAAATACACAACTAAAACCAAGCCAGACGAATTCTAGCGGGAGGACCAAGTATCGGCAAGCATAGCAGGTGTCACCATTTAGATGGAAAAAGATGCTATGCGACAAGCTGCAGGCGAAAGATTGATCTGAAGGTGCAGTTTGGTATTGAACAGCAACTCAATTGATCGAAAACCAGTCTTGCGTGCGGAACGTAAGCGCCTTTGTATAGCAGAAAATTATTAAAGGTTGAGCTATTAGAAAACAAAGCTGATCAAGCAATTAAACCATAACAATTCGTCTGCCAACCCTACCAACGACTATAAAGTACCGCAATGTAGTCGACATGCAAAAACGCTCCGTGACGCGGCGCACGCGCTGTCGACGCATGTCTGCGATACCGTCGACTTGACGGTTTTTGTATCAGCCGAGCGTCTGGGAGAGGTTAGCTTATGTGTAAAGGAAGTAGGAAATGACGAAGACGACGTAAGGAACCTTGTAGGAACGTTAATATATAATCCGATTTTTGATTAGATAACGGAAAATGGGTTTTTAGCAAAAAAAATTACCCTCATCTTGGGCACTTTGTTCGTAAATATCTCAATCGTCTGGGTCAAATGTGTAGGAACATTTCTTTGCAAGTAAATTTTTTACAAGAGATGCTTAGATAAAGCTCTTCTTAGCTATTCAATGGACGCACCCACACGTTAGACATACGATGAATAAGAGTGATTACTGAGTACTCTATCCTTAACTACTATCTCTATAAACATTCCTTCACCGATGGTCACAGCCAATATGGTGTGTGTAGAGTATGCTTTAAGAGAGGTACATTGTTCTGATAGACTAAGAATTGGACAAACGAATGTTGCTACAGAAGTTATACATAGATCATTATTTTGAATTGACTGATCACGCCAGTCAACACAGCTTTCCGCATCGTCTCGTAGATTAGAACCATGTCATGTCACAGGTCAACAAGAACATACTAGATATAATCTTTTAAATAAAAGTGTAATAGAAATAGACGAGCGAAATTAATAAGCGAATTAAAATAGATGTCCAAATTTTAATAGGCGAATTAAACTGGATTTGCAAATAATCAATAAGCTCATTACAATAATTGACACAATAACAAGCATTCAACAAATATAGGTTCAAGAAATGCTCATAATCATGATAGAACAAACAGATATAATGGTCCTTTCTAACGAACTATCACAATAATAGTTATAGCGTGCGCTGGCCTAGACGTCGGCAATAAACGGACTCATTTAGTACCACATAACTACGAACGTAATTATATTGTTCTACTGGTAGTTTGATAATAAAACAATCAATGTGAATGTCTGCTTGGCTATCAAGCTGAAACAATTTGAGTGACTTCCACCGCACGCACATTTACTAAACTGTTTAATAAATGGCGCAACTTCCTACTCTCTTTAGCATAATTAATATATCCCTAAAATAATTACCAACTTCCACAACATAGATTGTTCTGTGCCATTAATGTCTTTTCCGGGATGTAAGTGGCAGGTAACTGCTACTGGTATTCGTCATCCGGTTACTGAACTAAAATGGACAACTTTAATAATGCTTGCTTAAACAAGCGGCATATATATCGAACCCAAACTTTATGAGAATACTTGGAAGATGATAAGACAGTACACACGGCCTGGTACAAATATTAGCTAATAAGAAAGTGGCAGGGAGCGCCAAACGCATGATAGTATCCTCATTCACGAAGGTCGAGTCATCAGGAACTAATAGAGATTACAAAAATAAGAGAAAGTCTATCCAAGTATCGGATGTTCCCGCTAACGATGAGACACAGCCGCCACGCGACGCTTGTATACTAGAGTCGCGTGCAGCTCCGCCCGCGCCCCCCCTCATTTCTTTGTAGTTTGTACATCTGCCGCTCATTATATTAAACATGTCAACAGTATTATTTATGTATCTTTCGACTCATATTCGTTCTGGCAAGATATTAAACCTACTTTACCTACAGAAACTACATATTTAGAAACACGTTATGTGACTCCATCTCTGTTCAAGTGGTTAGTGGTAAAACAAGATTAAATGAAGTAGAGTGACGTAGATACTAATTACAGTCTTGTTCAATATTGATAAGGTATCAGAACATAAGGTTTTATCAATTGTACATCAAGAATGTGAAGGAAATAATATGATTATTGATAATCACCTTTATAGCCTAAGCGACGAAATTCGCGATGGCTATCGGAACCTTACCATGACATGTTAAAATGTCAGGCGTGCGAGCGAGAAAGAGGAATATAGCTATACACCCTATATAGCTCCATCCCTTTAACAGTTCAGTTCGTCAAATGGGTCGTGTTAAAAGCTCGTGGTAGGGTATATGTTCTCGACCAAATTCTGACTCAGAACTCCTCGCTCGGCAGTAGTTGCGACTACTAAATCAACGGGGCATACAACACAAACTGACTGACCAAATCTAGATTATCATCAGTTCTGGATAGAGAAGTGAATATATCATGTGCCTGCAGTTCAAACAGTAACAGTTATGCCACACTATACATATTGTCATGATTCCTACACTACAATGGGTATATGTTACCCTATATAAGCAGGCTTTACTTCTGTGCGACCATTGACACTTTTGTAAACCGGTAAATCTTAATCACAGTCTTCTTACAACACATTTGTAGTCACACCCAGATGAACCCGATCAGATTTCCAAAGTGACTGCGCGACAGCCTAGTTATTTGGAAGAAATCAATCCGCCTGTCTACTTCTCTAAACATCATCGTTTTTTTTTTGTTACACATCTCGTATCGTAGGTGGTCCACATCAAAACGTCTACCTACTTTCTCCAGACTCAGGTGCTAAATAATCGAAAGTGCATACTTTGTATCATACACTACCCATTCTGTAGATACCCTATACCTACCTACATACTTATAAATACTACGAATTGTTGCAAAACATTAACGAGTTGTTGTTAAGGCTTTTCTCTGATCGTGAGTCACGTCCAATTTTAATATTAATACAGTTTTATAATAGTCATTATTAACACATGTTAATAGTACCGTGTGTTGAACATATGTAGTCCAGGAAAGCGCAGAAGCCTCAATTGCCTTGTCCACTACTGTGGCAAACAGTTTTACACCTCGTATACTAAACTCCGACCAAATTATATATTCATGTGTGTGAATCTCTGCTCTAGCGTGGAATGAATTCGGAAACCTTGCGGAGTCCTTGCCCATCACTGCTACAACTGCTCCTTCAGACAGCCGTCGTACTTTCTAGCCTTATGTTTAAATATTGATATCATTCTATAAATATTGATATAACTTGAGCATTTGCTAGATACATACTCGTAATTCCAATGTTTATCCAACTATGATGTCCGTTTTTATAGTAAATTTGTTCAGAATATTTTTACTACTGTATGGAGTAGAACTTCTGTACTTGCGTGCTTTGTGAACCACGTGTATATTTCTGATGTCTGGCTGCTCGCTGAGTCAGTGAACAAACAAACAGACGTTACTCGTTGTTTACTCAAACGAGGTATTCCGAATATATTCTGTACCGTACGTAAACGGGGTAAATAGAAACCATACTGTAATGGGGATTGTCACGTTATTGAATAATTGTTTGCAGTATTTGAGTACTCAAAATTATAGAAATGGTATATTAAAACACATTTCTTTATTGAAACTAAAAATATAATCATATAACCAAGTAAAAATCTTAATCAAAGTTTTGTTTCCATTCACCCCTGCGTTTCTATTCACCCCGCTTGACTGTATTTATTCTATTTAGTCACAGAGCTTTCTTCTGTAGAATGGCGGCTATTTCCTGGTTGTACACTTGTTTCGTCACAACATAAGCGAGTGTCCAACATTCAGAGAATTCGTGTTGGTTCTTCTCAAATAGTGCGCAATGCAATAATGCAGTATTGATTAAAACATTTTATCGATCATCTTTACTGAAACAATAATCCTTTAAGCCCCGTTTACAACATAAATAATTAATTAGTAACTGATTTGTATCTTTTCCGGCCAAATTGAAATCCACTCGTAGGTAGTACCTGCCTACAACATTGAAATCAATTTTGCAAGAATCTTGCTGAAACTTCAAGCAAGACTGTTAGACTAGTAATGAGAATTCTTTTAAAATTATCTGCTATTGTAAAATGCAACGGTAAAATGGGAAAATGTCGTGCAAACACTGACTGATCGGATCGTCTGTGCGAGCCAAAGCACACTGTGCCAAGTGTGACACTCACAGTTATATTGTGATTGACCACCAGTTAGCTTACCTGATGAATGACGTCATGGAGCACAGAATAAGTGGCTTAGAAAGGAGGAGATGGTTTTGAATGGTAGACAGTGGCTGGATGGCTACAGACCTCGACTAAGACTTGATGATATACCTATCACCAGGTCTTAGTAAACATTTAGGGCAGTCAACCTTACTCAAAATTAGAGTATTGTACTATACCTATTTTATAGAGCCTTTGTTCTACAAACGCAATAGAGTACGCTATGAAGTCGGTTAATAATCCCTATTATTTAGACTCTTAATTTGTGTGTAAATTGCCTCATTGAAACTATCGTGCAGTCGCATGTACAATTGTTTTACAACAAACGAAATCTTTGTTTCATAAAAAAAGTAAAATTATACGGGCTACTCTTTTATCTAATAGGTACTGTACATTGACTCAGGATGTATCTACTATACTTCTTCTAAAAAAAGCTGCCAACCCTTGTCACATTGCAGAATCCACTAGAAGAATGTAGAATGCACTATTAACTATATTGAAAATAAACTACCCTAATGAGGATGATGAAATTCATCAAAAATGTTCGATCAACACAGTTTCTGAAGATCAGAATCATCAGCGACGACCACCTGAAAAGCACGGAGACAATGCTGCTCGACGACATCTACAGATATACATATAATTGAACTGCGGTGGATCTCGCAACGAAAGTCATAAGGAAAGAACATTATCATCATCATTTCAGCCGAAAGACGTCCACTCTTGGACATAGGTCTCCCCCAAGTGTCCCCACAACGAACGGTCCTGTGCGTCTCGCATTCCCGCGACCCTCACGTCATCAGTCTATCTTATGAAACCAACAACGTAGGGGTAAGAGAAACTACGCTAGATCGAAGACAGGTTGCTTCTCGTTTCTGTAACCATTCATGCAACACAACTGGTACACAGGCGGATGGGCTTGTTTGATTTACTTGTGTTAGTTTGTTTGCTGACTATGTCTTTTATTGTTCCGGTAACAATAGTGCGCGACAGCATGTCTTATTTGACCATTCCCAAACATGATTGATAGAAAGGCGTCAATACACTTGTATGACATATATACAGACAGCTTCCCAGCGATTTTTTAGTACGCTTTCGATACAAAACCAGCAATATATACCAGTCTTCTTCGCCATTGTATTGTCGAGTCATTTTTTTCTTCAATGAATTGAGTGAGCTTGACAATTGCCGTATTCTTTGTGCTCGGCTCGTGACCATCGGTGATACAAGCCGCGATGAAAGCTCAACGTCCGAGTTCCAACGCGGCATGGCGAAGTGCTGGCCTCATTCCAGTCTAATATGTGTTACCTTTACACCACCTGGCTCATAGACAAGATGTCTGCAGTGTTCGTCGTAAGCTTTGTGTTTTCTCCAGTCGCATGGGCATGTCAGAAAGCCTACTAAGATTGGGTTGTCTGACTTATTTCTTCATTCGGATGATCCGTTTGTAACGATCGACGTTTGTGTCGATCAATTTTCTTGATCGACATTGAGTTAAGAATAAATTAATTTGCAGACAACTAGCATCCTTTACTTTAATTCTGTAAAATAGTTCTATTACAAATTGATTTTCTGAATAATGGCTCTAGAAAAATCAAAACGTTTAAATTCGATAGGAAGTGCATAAAGTTAATTAACACGGATAAATCAATTTATGAAATCCTTTTATAGCAGTGGCTGTAAGAGTTTCCAGCAGCCTGCGAGGTGTCGCGAGCAGACGAAACGGACCCGCGACTGTTCGCCTGCATCCGACGCGACTAATCTATTGTCAGCTCAGTCACTAATCGATTTCATTACTCATAATGAACTTGTTGATTTTTGCGTTTGTTTTGATTTTAAAAGTAAACTGTGATCTTTTCTGTGTCGATGCAGAAATTTTAAATGAGTAAAGTCCTTTCGCTTTTTAACCGACTTCAAAAAAATGAGGAGGTTATCAATTCGGTTGTATTTTTTTTATGTGTTACCTCAGAACTCCGTCGTTTATAGAACGATTTGCATATTTTTTTTATTTTTTAATGGGTATGCTTCCAGATTGGTCCCATTTTTTTCAAAATCCAGTTCATTATGGGATCAATGAGGAATCGAGGGAACTCCTCAAATATTATGGGCAACTATATAGTGATTTTGGTATTTTCATCGAGAACTTAAGCATTTACAGTTAAAAAGTAACATTTGATAAAGCGAAACTGATGAAGAAGACCAGAAATGACCAACGGAACTTCATACTCACATAGATATCACAATGAAGACATTTAAGAATATATGACCATACAAATAGCATAATCGGCCTTATAATGTTCCCACTTTTGGGACTCAGGCCTCCTCTCTAGGAGAGGGAAACAAATAAATAAATAAATGGTTCTGAATAGTTATGTTGAAAATGATATCATCGAAGTGATCTGATGATGATGATGGAGCCGGAAGGTAGACACTGGAACTCCGAAATTAATCAATGTAACCTAGCCATGATTGGACTTATTAGAATTGTCATGAAATGCACTTGGCTATAAGGTACTATCGAACTGATCTGATGCTGATGATGGAGCCGGAAGATAGGAACCGGAACTTTGTAATTAATCAATGTATCCTAGCCGTGTTTGGGCTTATTAGAATTGTCATGAGTTGCAATTTGGCTATAAGGTACTATCGAACTGATCTTATGTTGGAGCCGGAAGGTGGTAGGTAGACACGAAAACTTCTTAATAAAACAAAGTTTTCTAGCAGTGTTTGAGTTAATTGGAATGGTCATGAGAAAAAGGTACTCTGGTTATAAGTGTATCGCAACTAAAAAGTATGAACAAAAAAACTTTAAAAAAAATAACCGACTTCACTAAAAAAACTTAAACTTAAAATTTCTTAGACTTTGAAAATTAAAAAGTGAAACATAATTGTTATAGTTATTCGCATTTACCTATAATAGTATTCCAATAACTTCTCTAGTAACAGCACCTCCTTATAGTAAATAATAAGATAACGCTACAAGATTTCGAGATTGGAATCGAGTAACTAAATTCTAACATCGAGACTATTCACGAGTCAACATCGTACTCACCTTAAAAGAAATATCAATTGTTACCACGATACTTCAATTCATTCAATCGATCCAGTTCAGTCAATGTTTAGTGAAGGTTTCCGCGAATCGGGGAGATTTCGGCGCCGGACAGTTTCACCGCACTCGAGGTAAGTAATTGATTGAGTTGCCCGTGAAAGTTACGGAGTGACCTGAAGGCGTGTGACGCCTATACTGTCTCCATGGCTGGAGTCAACACTTTCTATGATGATGAGGATCCAGGATTTTGCAGACATTTACTTCTCAGGACTTTCGCAGTACTCTCTTGGATGGGGGAAGGTAAATGTAATCACAAAATTCTGGATAACTACACATCAGAAACTTTCTGCACTGTAATTTATTTATTTAAACTGTATGTACACGAGTGGTAAATAGGCGGACTTGATGCAACAAGGCATTCTCTACCAAAATTATAATCGATATACATAGCTATCATTAAAATAGGTATTGATTTTTCCGTTTCATTGAGTAGGGATCTACTAAAATCATCCTGAAATCTTTCATCAAGAGAAATGGTGACGACAAATTAAATAATAAGTATATGTAGGGTACATGCGTTGAAATGAATTGTACAAGAAAGTAAATACTTGTAAGATAAAGCCTCTCGAAATGCCAACATTATCTACAGATACATGCACTCTAAATTCAGGATGGACAATGGACATATTGGTCGCGTGATTCATCACCTACTTAGAACCTTCAAACAAGTAGAAATCCTCGTTTCCACTAATGTTCCAATAAAAATAAAGGTTTCAGAAGGTGCTGCAATACAAACGATCAATTAAAGCAAGAACAGGACACATCACTAACAATAAAAGTATAAAACGCTTGAAATGAACACAGATTGGCAACAGAACATTTTGCAAAGCATTTTGAAACACAATGGACCGATTTGGAAACTTGTTAACTTTAGACATGCAATATAGACGCATATAACATATAAAATAATAGAAAGATGCAGAGGAACTTCAGCAACTTGCGAAATGATATCGAAGTAATGCTGATCACGGCAGCTTGTCGATACAGTTATGTAAAACAGAGGCAGAGGTATTCGCAGCTGGGGAATTCGGCCAGGGTACACGGCTAAATGAAGATGCCGTTTATTTTAAGGAAACAAATAGATAAATCTGAGCTTTCGCAGTCGGTCGGTTAGTCCAAGATGCAACGGTAAGATAAGAAGACAGTTTGGTGTTTAAAATCGAACACTTTCTCGGCGATTGTGCATTAAAAATAAAAAGTTACAAGTTATGCAGTCGCCGCCGTGCCGCCAGGATTATATTATAAACTGTAGGTACTCGGTGCGTGGCGCCGCTTTATCGTGATCTTTCACTTCACATAATACTCAATATATTTTATTGGTATGACGCAAGTGCAGGGGCAATAACATATTGGATATCCATAATAATATTACAAATATCCGAAAGTAACTCTGTCTGTCTGTTACCGCTTTGCGTCTTAACGACTGAACGGGTTTGGATGAAACTTAGCACACGGATGCTTGACATATGTCGTAGAGTAGGACTTGACTGATTTTTATACCCAGAGTATGTTTATCATCATCATCATGTTCATTTCAGCTGAAAGACGTCCACTGTTGAACAGAGGCCTCCCCCAAGTATTGCCATAATGAACGGTCCTGTGCGTCTCGCATCCAACATCGCAGAGCATGTTCCCTTGGGATAATTCACAACTTTCATGAGGGCGAAGCCTGTGGCAGAAACTAGTAAAAAAATACATATGGAGCTGTTTTTCCTGGATTTTTCTTAGGACTAGAGGCTATACTTATTAAAAATTTGTAGTATTAATAGCTGATTAACATATTTGTGAGGAGAAGCATACGTAAATAGATGTCATTGTTAATATGAAGATATTATACCTTTTTAGAGATTGATATGAATAATCATCAAATAACTTCTATTGACTAAAACCCACCTGTGTTTTTCGGTTGACCTTTGTGTTTCAGGAGCACGGTAACTGATTAAAAAAATGTTGCGACCCTAGCGGGCATCACCCTGCTGGGCTGGTACGGTTTTGCTGACTTCTCGCGTCTCACGGTGCGCGTGGAGTACTACGCGCCGTCGACGTCTCGGGATCGGTTCTTAGCAGATGCCTGGATGGCGAGCTAAGGCATTATACCCGATGGCCCAACAAGACGACTTTTCTACAGCTTTGTCCAGTCACACGGTTGCATCGCAACTGAGATTGATCGAGTTAGCTCACGATCCATCAATTACAAACTTCCGGTCATGATCATCTCACGCGCGTCAGGAAGCAATCATCCAAGACCATCCATCTCCCACACAAACGATGCTCATGCACCGCTTATTGTAATCACTAACGACTAATGACCATCCGTCTTACTTTCTCTGGCGAATAAAATTAATGATCATCTGAGAAGGAAATCAATCAGTGCGATTGTTGACGGGATTATCTGTTAGCCTATGACATCGATTTTTCTTAAAGTGTTACTCCTTAGTGTCTTACGAAAACACGATTTCTTAAGAAATCGGCTTCGATACGCACCTGGACTGTACAACAGATAAAAATTAAAAGTTTCGTCTTCAAAAATTTATCAAAAAATTGAAACATAGCTCTAACTTTCATAAAATCATATGTACGTGTGTGTTTATTTATTACTCCTTTGCGCTCAAACGGCTGAACGTACTTAGATGAAACTTCCTGCCGGGTACACCATGACCCAGGACAAGATAGTTTTTGTACCGGGAGTATGTTCCCTTAGAACAATTTTTTACTTCTACGCGAGCAAAGGCTTCATTCTTTTCAAATCCTTCTGAATGTAGGTACATCTGAGTCTGGCAGGACGGGTTGGTATCCTTTTTGCCAGCCTGTACGGGTAATATACCTGTATGTTTAAACCAACATGTCATACTGTTGATCAGAATGTTGGGCTGTGAAAAATACGGATGAAAAAAGATTGCATGCAGCAGAGATGAGAATGTTGAGATGGATAGATTGTTATGCGGTATAACGAGAATAGATAAAGTGAGATATGAGTATATTAGGAGAAGTTTGAAAGCGCCAGACGCCAGAGACTGAAAAATTGAAGGGGAATCGTTTGTCTTGGTATGGTCATGTAAAGAGAAGGGATGAAACGCATGTTACAAAAAGAGTTATGAGTAAACATTCAGATGGATGTAGAGGGAGAGGAAGCCAAAAGAAAACAATGGATGGATTGTGTGAACTAGTGTGAACTGTGAGTTATATGAAAGAAAAGGGAGGTAGTAGCATGACGGGTGACAGGACAGAATAGAAGAAAAAAAACATGTTGCGCCGACTCCAAATTAACATGGGACAAGGGCAAGGAGATAATGTTTAAACAAATCTTGTGTACATACTCTTGGTTTCTTTAAGGAACATTGCAAACAATAACCAGTATGAATGCATTTCACAAAACCACCGACGAAAAGGAAATCTAATAAAAGTATATTGATGGTTACTGTGTAATCGTCCGGTTAACGAGCTATTTCATCGATTAACTTCATTGTGTTTAATGAACGCATGTTACACGTACCGGCACGGATCTTGAGCGCTAACTTCTACATTTCTACTTGCGCAGAAGCACGTAGAAGTGAAATATCGGGTCTCTTTAGTGCTATGAAAAGAGATGCGGGGGCGGGGAATGCAATCCTTGTACAGTGATTGGCTCGCCAATGTGTACGATGCGCAAAGCGATCCCAGCTCTTTCACCGAACGCTCAAGATTCGTGCCGCTATCGCTACTGTGAGCGGGTTTGCTAATAAAGGAACTAGGTACTAAACTATTCATTAACTTTTTATTGTTTGCTCGTTGTCTAAACATTGTTGTTATTAATACAATAACTAAAGTCTATTCATTTACTTTACGCAATAACATTCCTACTAACTCAGGTAATTATATTATTCGATAATTGTCTAAATTAGACATAGACTCAACACTATTAGAGTCTATATTCTCCTTGAACGTCTTTAGTTCTTCCACGTGAGCTAGACATAAGACTTGGTGGGAATCCGATGGCGCCTCCATGCTTTACCTGGAGATGTTAAACGTTTTTCCGCTGAAATAATGATGGTGAAGCAACAGATGAATAAAAGCTACAAGCATAGATTGCCTGATTCATATTGTTCTTAATCATCATTACAAAGATAAGAACAGGACCTCAATAAATTGTGATGGCAATAAAAACAACAAAAATTGTACCATTTGAAGTGCGAATTAATTAACGTCAATCCACCGTGGAACAAATATATGAATTGTTGTTATAACAATCGTCACAATGACGCAATATTTAATCACAAACCAAGACAATAACAATCAGCGTCGGGTTGCATAGACACAATAAATTAAAAGTAATTAACGCGCGGAAGTGTCTCTGGTTCACACGGAAGATGTCCAATGTGCGATGTGCTAAGATCATCACTGTTGCGACACTAACATGCGACTTTGCAGCGGTATAGAATAACACAATCTATACACTTACATACCTACCAATAAAAAGTCTTTTTTAACATACTCAAAAATCCCTATTCCTACCACTTTTAGGCACGCAATTCGCTGTTTTCCGCACTAGTCTGGCGAGCGTCAAAAGCGCGAGTTCGCCCCGCCACAATTGATTTTATTTATCGTATCAGGCTGGGCGCTAAGTGACCCCTACGAGTCGCCGGTCAACCCCTGTTTATTTAATTCTTTGTGTGTGTGGAAAACGTCGTTTGATACACGCAGTTTTTCACAGCAGCACTCAGCTCCATAACACCTGAATTCTTCCTCGGCCGCAGTGACAAACTTTCTCCGCTTGTATCAAAATGTAACTAAGTATTTCTAGATTACCTTGAGGTCGTCTTGAGTCTTACAGCAGTGTTGATAGTAGCTGGATGAGAGTAGCCAACGATTGTATTAAGTGGCGTGCGGTTTGAGTGACCTATGACCAGCAGTGGGATACTCGGTCCAATTGATTATTTATGAAACTGAATTTTAATAGTTTAGGAACATGGTGTTAGTGCTATTTGACCTCCACATGTGTCTGGCAATGATATCACAAAACATGGCGGATAAGAAGGGAGAATAGAAGAAGAAAACTTGTTGTGCCGGCTCCGAGTTGGTAAGATGACAAGAACAGACAAACAATGACGACAATTGCTTCTCACAGCAGGTAAAAACTTGCTGGTTCCACTAACTTGGGCGACAGTTTTAGATTGGTTTGAATTTTTATACGCTTTTCTTACAATACAAATTTCACGCTAATCTTGTGCACAGAAGAATTTTCAAGTTGACTATAAAACGAATTTTGAGCAATAACTGTCGCACTTACATCCGGAGTGTTAGGTTTCAAAGAAAGCAGCGCCTCTTGAACCTGTCAATGGCTCGGTACAAATCTAATTAAACGCTATGTTAGGCGTCCGACTAATCTTTACAAGTGCATTATCAAAGCGGAAACCTAACTGCATCTCTGAAATGATTGCATCTCGAGTTTCAACAATTTGTTCGCCGATTTCGAAGTAAAATCCTTCAGCGAAGACGAACTTTGTTTTAGAAAGATAACTCTCTCAAAAGAGAGGTTTTCATCTCTATCTAGCTGAACCGACAGACGTCGTTCTGACGACAGCTATTGCACTGACAGTTACAGTTAGGAACCTGAATTTGAATGAACCTAACTAAAGAAAAACATTTATTTATATTTTTTTCAAATTTTCTCTTCATAACCCGGAAACCCAATCCGCATTGGATCCGCATGGTGAGTCCGAGGCCTGAGTCCCAGCCACAGATATGTCAAACAGCATATCTGTGGTCCCAGCAGTGGAAACTTTATAAGGCTGTTTTAAAAAAAGTTCATCTAAATTGATCTATTCTATAACTTTGTCTATTGGCATTTTTTAATTTGACGCCTAGCAACACATTTAGCCATTTAACTTATGGAAATCAAGGCAGAGAGCACCACAGTTGATGAACAAATTGACTGCCTTTTTTGTGGTGGAAAATCATTAAATAACTTTCGACCTCAAAAAAAAAATGGTGTGAGAGGGCGTGTCAGACAGGCTAAATATGGAGTGAAAGGGAGTGTCCGACCGGCTAAAAATGGAGTGAGAGGGCTTGACAGAGTGGCTAAAAATGGAGTAAAAGGGAGTGTCAGACTGGCTAAAAATGAAGTGAGAAGGCGTGTCAGACTGGCTAAAAATGTAGTGAGAGGGCGTGTCAGACTGATTAAAAATAAAGTGAAAGGGCGTGTCAGACTGACTAAAATCCACCAATGTTCCTTCATTTATTCTTAGCACACTAGGCTATCCTTTGCACAAATTTACCCTTTGCTAACTTTATACAATTTAACCAACATAAAATCAAGCCCGCATTTTCCGAAGGGATAGTTACAAATCCTATGGGCTGTTTCAGAGAATTTTCAGACAGAAAAACTAAACATGCACATCTACTGCATGCTTCATGCGGAACTGGACTATAGTTACCTCCGAAATATAGGTGATCATCATCATCTTTACAGTCGAAAGACGTCCACTGCTGGACATTAGACCTCCCCAAGTAGGCATCTTCTCAACCACCTGTCTTGTGTGTCTTGCATCCGTTGGATTCCTGCGACCCTCACTAGGTCATCGGTCTACCTTTCGGGAGGTCTTCCATCGTACGCAAACTTCACGAAGGCGCTATCAAAGGTAAACTGTTGCCACGTAGGTGTTATTGGCTGTAACTACTACGGGAGCTACGATTGCCGTACGCCTGGTTACCGTAATCACAATGACTGCACCGAGACTTCCTCATAGCTGTTAACCACATGCACTCTATTGTGACAGTTAGTCGAAAGTGTATCTATGAAATAAACTCACGATGGAATGGAAAACTGCTGACAACATCGTAATTATGTTAACGTTTGTGATACCATATACTTACATATCTAATATTATAAAGTAACGTCTATTTTCGGGCAACCAGGGTCCTCTTTGGAAAGAGGGGCCGATAGCGAAGGTAGCTCTTATTTTGTAGTAATTAATCTACAATAAAACGGCCACCTGGTACTACAATTACCACTCCGACAACGTACACAGCCAACTTATCGTTAATTCCACTACTTCCTTTAGCAGATCTTTTCACAGTTAACATTCACACCTGTTAACATTCTGCTCTGCAAGCATTTGTCAAAACTATGAGTGGCCGGCTATGTCTATGTCAAACCCTAGCTACCCGCTGAAATAATTCGTTCGAAGTATTCTTCAGAATAATTATAGACACTCGACATTTCTGTAATTTTTTCTAATAAAAAGTAATATTTATTTATTGATATATTCTCGTTTCAATTGCCCCGTTTGTCGTTAATCTGCCAACGGTACCCGCAGTTTATTGCTGGTTTGCTGACGGTACTCGCCAAAATCCAATTACTGGCGCGTGACGACATCACGTGACTCTACGGTCACATTCAATTACTGCTTCATATCACGGCAACCGCTGTTAACTGATATGTAAGAGACCAGACAACTGTTATGCATTTTACGTTGAGATAACTGGGTAATATGTTGGGCATGCAATTCCGAAATTCCGGAATCTCGTAATTCCGAAATTCCGGATCAATTTTACTGATTTTTCAGTTTTGGAATTGACTAGAGTAATTCCGGAATTCTTATATTAGAATATTCATATTTTTTAAATATTTTGATTATTATTTTCTTCTGAACGCACCTAATCTAAGGTCTGTGTAATATTCCACAAACCGCTAAACTCCATTCCGAACTCATAGCGAGCCCATCGACCCCTCTACAACTGCTCAGCCCTCCGTATTAGATTCTTCTGATAGTGACGGTACAAAAAATAAAAAAGAAACTCCACAAGAGCAGCTTGATAAGGAAATAGATAAATGTAATAAAACCTGTAAGAATCTCAACTAATTTCGACCTTGCAGACTTTGCCAAATTAGAAAAAGCTATGATAACGTAGGAGACCTAGGTGTGTATCTGACAGAAGCTTACACGTATATTTTATCCGCCCTACCCACGAGTATGGAGAGTGAGAAAGTATTTTCGTGTGCTGGTTACTTTTGTTACCGAATAAGAAGTTCACTATGTGATAAGAAGTCAGATGCTTCATTGTTCTTAAGAACACATTATCAAGACCGACGGTTCCTATCTAAAAAATATTTAAATCATTATTTAAAGTAATTTCATTGATCTCGAATAATCTCATACATACAAGCATACTACAAGCAACGTAGACTCCAAAATATCCACTCCAGCCTTCTTTAAGACGTCTTTTAACAGCAGTTCTCGGTTGCCTATCTACACTTTGTACTAAATCGTGAGCGGGATTGTACACATGTATGCTTCTGTGGCGTTACGTACTGCATATGTGAACGCACCTTAGATTTAGTGTCAAATCTGTATTTTTACGAAATAATAATAATAATATTCCACAACTATCACACAACGCAGAGCCGACAGAGCAGAGTAAAGATACAAATATTATGTTTTTTTGGAAAGTGTTTTGTAATCGGGTTTTCTCCCGGAAGTTTTTCCTTGCTTGAAAAGGAGGTTCGGATCCCCTGCTAATTAGTTACAAATACTGTGACCCCCAGTACTTAACTTAAAATATTAACTGTATGGATTGCTGCTTGCTTTTGTATTATATGAATGTTTAGACCTGAATCTAATTTATCACAATATCTATGTATGCTACTGTTCCTGTCGCTCCTATGACTATCGGTATTACTTCTGTAGGTGTGTTCCACAACCGCGTTATTTCATTAACTTTGCTGTTTCATTTTCTTTTATTTGTGGCTGTATTTGGACTTCCTGCCTCCAAAGACTTAGCAACTTCGAATTTGTGTTTTTTTGCTAACGCAATGCCCAGAAAATATACTGTACAATGTTGTTGTGGCGTTTGGTGTAGTAAGTGCCAGCAAGTTTCTCACACCCAGAGATGATATGTTGTGTGGTTTCGCCTTTCGACAAACATAGCCGACACTTGCCATCAATAGGTCTTTTCAAAATATCTCTTTCGAACTGTTTAGTCATAATAGCTTGGTCTTGTATTGCAAAAATTGAAGACTAATGTTGAAGAAATGAGTTGTTTTTTAGCTAATCGACAGAGTATTTTCTATCTATATTTTCTTTTTCTAACATTCCTTCACAAAATTGCCCATGCAGCGGCTTGGCCCTCCATTTCTCTATCGCTTTTTGTGTAGTTGCCGCTTTTATCTCTTTATCTGTGTATTTATTACTTTGTGCTAATCCTATTTCCACTGCATTCATTCTGGATTCTTTATATATAGAGTATTTCTCTTTATCTCTATCATGCCTAACTATCATTTTAACTATATCATCTTGCTCATTATCTAAGTATTGCTTGTATTTTATTATTTGTGTTTATGTAGTGTTTCTACATTTGTTAGGCCTCGCCCACCCTCATCTATCGTATTATAAACTGGAAGATTATATCCTTGATAAAACGCTTGGCTAAATACCAGTCCTGCTCCACAGCCACAGCCACTTTTACCTTCAAATTAGTTTTTTTTTTTAAATATATTTATAAATTTTGGAAGAGACACTATTACCCTTTTTGTATTTTTGTTTTCGAAATGTTTTTTATTTTATTTTATTTGTTTATTTCAATAGAGCTTATGATAATTTGTTACCTTTTGTATTTGGAAACAATAGCATTGTATAATGTAGAAACACTTTTTTTTTAAGTTTTGTGAATGTGAAGTACCATGGAACATTTTTATTAGGTTACAACTTGTTTGACATTACGAGCATGGCAGGTGAGAGTTTGTCATGCTCAATCAAATGTCTCGCTGATGGTGGCACGTGTTATTGGGTCATACAGTTCCCTTCAAAATGGTTGAGCTGAGTGGGGCTGATGCACGCGTCATGCTCGTGAACGGGTGTCGTCAGTTGAGACTGGTCATCTCTTAGTTGCCATTGGCTTCATTTAATTTCTATTTTTCAATTCGTTTTTTTTTATTATTATTACTTATCTACAATGTGCTCACATAGAAGAAGCGACAAGAAATATGTAACCAAGATTTATGTAACTCATAAAATGATTTAAAAGAGTGTCCATGGAGTTTTTCTTGCACGTTCTTCTCCTTATAGGTCTACGCTTTGGAACGTACAATTTAGCTTCACATGTTATCATTATTGCATAGCTGGCAAACATATAAACCTTGTTGCCGTGTGGTAAACCTCTCCGACTGCGCTGCGATGGCCGGAGAGTTCTCAGACTCTTTCCAGCAACAGTTCGTTGGACAGACGATCATTCGAGCGACCGTTTTTCGGGCAATCATTTAACTGACGATTCTTTGGCATTCCAGCGAATATTCTTATGCCAACTGAACCATAGTACCTACCGATATGCTTAGAAGTCGAAAGTCAACTTTAATCCACATATGTATCCTGTCCACCACCGGAATGCATTGCACTGTGCCTTACCGTAATTTTTTTAAGTTATTTCCTTAACAAGCACTGTTATGTTTTTCAGTCAGTTTCACAACTTTTTCTTTTATCTAAGCTGCAAACAAGTTAACCAGTGCAAACATTTAACAATTTTCATATTCAATTACCATCTAATCTCTATCAAGCTGTCCATAGCACATCTACAGGTTTAGCACTAACCCAATTAAAGGCAATCAGGAGGGGAATGATCCAATTCTCGTCCGCGACAGTATAATAGGATTACTATTGACAGGTACCGTTTTCGTCTGACATTGAATGTCAGAAAGCAGAGATATTGTAGGACACAAAATACACTCTAAACTTTAAAGGATAACTCACTAACGCCTATCAAAACAGTCAAAGCAATAGTTAAATGTGCAAATTTGGTACATTAACACCTACCACAAATCTAATAGTGAAGTGATTCTACGTTAAATGCTACTAGTATTCAAACAGGCGCAGGCGCTTAATTTATTGCATCTACTTGTAGGCACGTAATAAGAAGCAATGAAATTGGTTTAGATTAAAATTAAGGTCAATAGGTCTATCATTTTGAAAGTGAGGTTGTTCAAATTCAGACTCAGTTGCTATGATAACGGAAAACACTCAATTGTAATAGGTGAAGTAGAGAGAAGGGTCATGTCTCGAAACATAGGTTACATAGGGGTTATCTGGAATCAACCTACATCTAAGGTAGTAATGTAGTAATGTAGGTTACATTTAAGTATATCTAAAGTGCAGCCTATCATCAGAGTAGTGAAAGCGTAGGTAGGTCTTTAAATTTTGTGCTGAGATTGCAGACTTCATGAGCGATTGATCCTTCCGAGTGCTCATTAGTGGCTGCTCGTCCAGTCCATTGGCTGTTAAAGCCGGGCTCCCACAGGGGTCGACGCTGTCGGCAATATTCTTTATTGTACACAAATTTTACAGTTAATAAAAACTAGAACAGGTGATTCACACAGGCGAGCTTAACCCACAGTTGGATTTTCTTACAGCAAACTTTAGGTAGGTATAACCGATATATACCTACCTAAATATATTTTATACATGAGGATAATTAATATGCCCAACAAAACTTAAGCTACTCGTAACACAAATTATAAGATTATATTAATTGATGTTCTTAATCCCGGTACCTTTAGCCAACTGTTGCTGAGAGCAACATGTCCAACACACGAGTTAGTGGGTCACAGACCGTCTCTCAGAAAGGCTATGGTTGTCTAAACGAGTGAAGACGATCACCGGCAATGATGCACGCATGATATCAAAGCTACTTGAAGTTTTGAGCATTGTCGCCGAATTGCTAGCTTGTCGGTTTTTTTGCTAATCGCCATCTTCAACCATGCTCTGCTGATACTTGTGTCGGAGTTTCGATTTTGGCTTCCACGCGTCTATATAGAACTATATACAGGATAATATACAGGTGTACAAGAAAGTGAGGAGTTCCTGGTCTTGGGCGTTTCTAGAAGTTTCTTATGATTTTTTTTAACTTGAATACTGAAAATATTTATAATTTTTGCTAATCGCCATCTTCAACCATGCTCTGCTGATACTTGAAATCGATTACCGTTATATTTCGCTTATTTTCTGTTTAGTAAACATCTGAACTACTGATCATGGTTAGTATTATATGTGAAAACCATCGTATTGCGTACTTATTGTCAGTTTTATGATCTTTATTTGTTTTTTCCTGTTATTTATATTTTTTTGTGAGTTCTAATTGATAGAACTTGTACTAAAAGTAATTAGGAACTATAGAACTCGTATTTATGCACCTAAAGCACTATTAAAATTTTGCTTTTGGAAATAATGATCTCTTTTTTTTACTACCGGAAGTTAGTTAACTATAATGCATGCGAGTATAACTCTCATGTTTTATGTTCTGCTGGAAAATGATCAGCTAAGTTCATGGCCACGGTTTTCTACCGGTTGCATTTCGGCGAGTGTGCGTCGAAATTGCATAACTTAACTCCGCCAATCCCGTTCCGTAATCGGACCACTAGACGTACGGTGATGTTCCACCGGGACATAGTAGACAGTCCACCCATACGGAAAAATTGTTTTGGGAACATATTCATTGTGTGCTTAAAGTTAAGGAGTGGAATTCCCTGCCCGAGTCTGTGTTTCCTGATAGCTACAATCTGGGGGTCTTTAAGTCTTAGGCTACTTCTAGGCAAGCGTGTTATATTGTCGACCACATCATCGCTTATCAGCAGGTTAGATAGTGGCCAGAGACTATCATTAGATATCTAACCTATAGGTAATAATTTAATAATAAAAAAAAACTTTTGTAGATGCCGAGAACGAGAATAGGTATTTAATATTAAGTAGATATATTGTTTTTGCCAATATCAATACAACCTAATTTTTTTTTTGCGCCCCTGTACCTTGACCTGATTGCCAAAACGCGGCGGTAAGCTTCGCTCATACCTACCTACCCGCTTCATATCTTGTTTTAATAGTTTATTAAAACAAGGTTGACTCACCTGTCTCAAGCAAGACAGTCAATGTTTTCCATTTTACCAATAGTACTGAGAAAAAGAAATAGGTACCTACCTAACTGGCTAGAAATGAAATGATCATTTAGTATTTGGTAATTATTAGGTAACACAGCACAGTAACAGACTCATTGAAGGTTCATTGGCGCTTTTTAATACAATACTTGTATTTCAATGTCTAAAAATATTTCATACTTGGTACGCAGTTAACTGAGCGGCAAGGTTTAACTTATTATCTAATCAATCTGAAAGCCTCTTTGACCTGCAGTTGCATAGTGCTGTAAATCGTCGAGACTAACAACACCCGATTTTACAGATTTAGTCCAGGCTTATTTAAAACGGTTGCATCTTTCATAAGGTTGATGAAAACTTCAGTCAGTAGGTACCTGAACAAGTAGATAAGATATCTGCCTTCCCTAAACTGATGTCCGGTTACGAGTCACCGTGACCCAGTAGTCTATTTCGACGTAAAACTTCGATATTATACTAAAATGCAGTAGCGATCCGCTTTCTTTACGGTCACGAATCCACAAAAAGTGAGTCTCATAAGCGAAAACTATAAGATGACGTATAAAACAACGAATGAACATTACGAAATTAGTAAAAAAAATAGAGGTTTAAACGTAGTAAATCAGCCACGCGTTAGTGGAAACGATCATAGGTAGACAGACAATGCATGTACGGGCTTGCGGACGCCGAGCACGGGTAGCTCGCCGTCCGGCCGGCCGCAAACACCGAGCCCGAGTCATCGACGGCACGTAGTACTCCACGCGCAAAAGAAGGCAGCAAAACCGAAGAAGCCCAGTAGGGTCGATGCCCGCCAGTGACACGGGGAAATTCTAAAAGAGAAACCGTGTTCCTAGAACGCAAAAGGCAACTGAAGGATACAGATGGGTTTTAATCAGTAAAAAGTCACACGCCTTCTATCTTTAGCCTAGAGCGGGAGTAGTCACTGGATGGTTTCTCACCTGAAAAAAATAGGTAGACGGATAAACGTCTAGCGATAGGCTGGTGATCAATCAGAGCAACGCACCTATGAACCGAACACACCTACACGGCTACAGCTGAGCCAAACATTTGCATAACGATTAGTATCAGGACCGTAGCGCACCGTCTCATTGACCCAGTGCTCGGCATGTAGTTGCAGCAATTAACTGAGTCGGCCGCAATCGCATTATATTGACATTCACTTTTTCATGTGGTTTTTGTTATATTAATTGAGTTTCTGCTTGCCATGGCTTTCGTAATAAAACAATGTATTGTAAGATACCTTTCTTGGTCCCGTATTATGTGGATGTGGTGAAATGTATTGGATTCTGTAAGAAGTTATGTCGACAGATGTTTTTGAAATTCTACAATTCAAAACCTAGCATCTGGCATTCAGTAGTCCCCACAAGGGTGACACCTAGATTGCGCCGCGTCATCAACAGGTTACCGATCTAGATTACTTTTAAGAAAATCGACACACTTTCATCGGCCACTATTATGGCGGTAAGACCCCTCTTTGAGGCGCGGCTGGAAAGACCTCACGGCATCCTCACCTTCCGCATGACGCAGGTTCTCACCGGACATGGTAAGTTCGGGAGATTCCTCCACTGGATTCGTGCGAAAGAAACGGCCGGGTGTCGCCACTGTGTGGACCGCCCGCCGCTGCCGGGATTCCGATCCCGATTTCCGGCTACCGTAGGCGCGGGCTTGCGGACGGCGAACAATGGGTAGCTCGCCGTCCGACCGTCCGGTAACCGTCCGGACCGAGCCCAAGTCGTTGACAGCGCGTACTGTTCCGTGCGCGCCTCAAGAAGATGTCAGCAAACCGTAGGGGCCCAGCAGGGTCGAAGCCTACTGAGGCCAAGAGTTTGATTCTGAAAGGAAGACTCGGCCCTGGTACGAAAGGCAAAGAAGGAACAGGAGTGGATTTTTAGTCAGTAAAAGTCTGACACTATCTCTTGCTCCGCCCTAGAGCGGGGGATGTCATAGGATGACTTTCCCACGGAAAAAAAAGAAAAATAGCATGAATTTAATTAGCACGTTGCTCGTCTTGAAGATCGAGTTCAGGATCCCATACTCAGTAGTCGCGCTTGCAAACACCATACCACTGACTGTTGAAACTATAAAGACGGACGGCAAATCAACGTGTTCAATCTATTGTCACTCATAATCTTACAAATATAAGATTCATGTTTATGTGCCGCAAAAAGCAATTATGTCTAAAAGGGTGTGAGCCTGAAGATCTGTCATACAGGTCTCGAAACTAGTTCAGACTCCAGGTCTCACAAAAGTTTTAGTATTCAGGCAAAATTTATAAAATAAACTTGTGTTACAATGTACCTTTATAATAGAAATAAATGATATTTGTTATTCGACATCCCCATCATTTTTAGGGTTCTGTACTTTAAAGGAAAAAACGGAACCCTTATAAATAGGATCACTTTATTGTCCGTCCGTCTGTCTGTCAAGACCCTTTATCTTGGGAACGCGTGGAGGTATCGAGTTGAAATTAAAACCATACACTAAGGTCTGCGGTCCCTTAATGGTATGAAAAAGATGAAACTTCGAAGTTAACAAATAAAAAATATATGGCCATTTATGTCCAAAAAAGCTTATATTTGGATACTCTCAAAAGAATCAAAATTCATTGCCGTTGACCCAGAATCCTGAAATTTGGCATAGAGCAAGGTGAGCAGCACAGATATATGAATAAATCTGAAAACAGTAACTTTGTTGTTACCTACGTCACAAAAAAGAAAAAATACATTTTTGCAATTCGGAAAAATCTTCGAAACTCCGTTCGGGACTACGTACGCATTGTAGTTTGTACGGAACCCTCAGTGCGCGAGTCCGACTCGCATTTGCCCAGTTTTTTTTTATTAATTTTCTTCATCTTAGTTACATTTATTTTTACAGGTTTTTTTTTAAATGTGGAATGGTGGAATGCCGTCAGGGCCTGCGGACCGCTTCGGCTTTAGGTCTTGAAGCGCCTGACATACGTCCACTAGCTTTAACTGGTCCTAGTGCACTCGCGCCGCTCCGTTCCTACTACCAGCTCTAGATAGAGCCGTGTCCACGTCCAGCACAGGTAGCTCTGCCCTATAAACCGAGCAATATACTGCGCAAACTCCTCAACACACTTTTGACCAGACATTACCTACCCATCTTTCAAAATATCCTGCGGATTTCCCCTACCCCTCTTGGATTTGGCATAATTTCAAAACAATGTTTTAGTTCTGCTTACTGCCGGATGTCCTGCAGGGTTATTTTTACAGCCTCTGCTGCTTTTATATTTCCCGTAGCGTAGGCACATTTTGGTTATTCATCCCATACGATCAAAGATCATTCCCAAAAGTACAGCCCTTGTCACTGTTGCGTGACACCTTTTAACAGGAGTTTCTTAGCACTCTTAATTGATGGGAATCTTAAACATGGCGCACCTTCTCGATGCGGACGTGGGACTATTAATCAATCTGCCTGCCTTTTGTCAAACTCTGCTGGGGTTGGCTTCCAGTTTAACCGGATGCAGCTGGATATCAGTATTCTGCCTATCTGACCTCCACAACCAAATAATTGGTTAAACGATACACTTTGACTAGTCTGGTGTCAGATTTCCTAGCTTCTGATAGCCAGAAGCTAGGAAATCTCGACTGTAATTACTGCCAAAGATCTACAATGCAGTCCCACGTCGTTATCAATTTAATATGTACACCACTTTTCATATTTTACGTATAGTAGGTAATATAACCTACCTATAGATACGACAGTAACTACTTCGTCATAAACTAACGGCAAAAAGGCAGGGCAACCTCTGCATTTTCGCAAAAAAAAAAATGTTTCCATAAAGTTTTTGGGAGTCACCCACTTGCACACTCAATAAACGGGCCTCCAAAACGGTCCCTATACACGAGGTGATGTAGCAACAAGAGGTAGAATCCTATAATTTAGATGTAATAAATAGAAACAAAAAAACTGACCAAGTGCGAGTAGACTCGCGCACTGAGGGTTCCGTACTAACTTACCTATGTAAATAGTTCAATTCCCGAATGGGAGTCTCGAAGATTTTTCCGAATTTGTGACGTAACAACAATTTTACTGTTTTCAGATTTATTCCTATACCCGTGTTATAAAACCTTGCTTTACGCCAAATTTTAGGATTCTGGGTAAACGGGAAGTACCCTGTGAATTTTGATTCCTTTAAGAGTTTTGAAATATACTTTTTTTGCGACATAAACGGCCGTATCTTATTTCCTGTTAATTTAGCGATTTCATTTTTTCACAGTTTCAAGGGATTGCAGGCCTGAATATATGGTTTTAATTTCAAATCAATAATACCTCCATGCGTTCCCGAGATAAAGGGTCTTGACAGACAAACGGACAACAAAGTGATCCTACAAGGGTTCCGTTTTTTCCTTTTGAGGTACGAAACCCTAAAAAATTACTTTGACACCTAGGTCAGTTCCGTAAATAATTTCGCGACGAATTTATTTGGCCTGGCTCAAGGCTGGCTCGAGATATACTTATCAAGATTTAAAATTCAAGGGCAACAAAAGATGTCAAGACTGTGATGTGTGACTTGTTTAAGTCAAGTTACGTGGTGAGTGACATCAATATACGGGCACTTCCTTACTCTAAAGCGTGGATAAAATCCATTAACTTTTCTTCATGCAAAAGGAAACCCGTTTAGATATGAATCCTGATATTATGTACCTACTTATGTACCTACATAGTGACGGGAATTTTGTTACATAAGTTTCAGGCTTTTTGGAAACGCGTTGTAAGTAAATGAACTTTATAGGTACTTACTCGTAACTTTGTTTCAACGACAAAATTTAACAAAGAAAATTCTAGAAAATACAATAAAATTCAATCAGAAACTTTATAGATTGCGTTACTGTATGACTAATTGATTTTAGGACAATTGAAAAAATACGATAGATTGTTACAAAACTAGATAAAAGTTAAAAAGGCAAACAGATACAATAAGGTTGGTTTAATTAACTGAGTGTGAACCAAGACCAGCCTCCGTGTAGCCAGCGATTCATAAATATATCTCACAGATGTTTGACACAAAGTGTACGTGCGCACTGGAGCGTGGCGACGCTTGAGCAAGTCCCGGCGCGACAAAACCGCGCGCGCCGCCCTCCCGCGCGACACTCCACACCCGCCATGCGCCGCGCGCCCCCGCTGCTGCTGCTGCCGCTGCTGCTGGCCGCCGCCGCCGCGCAGCCGCCGCAAGTCATCGCCGACGAGTCCATCGACACGCTCATCAGCAATGACACCATCGTCGTCGACAACCACAACGGCACGCTCGTACTGCGCGACGTCAACGGTACCGTCATCGAACTGGACGGTAACCCTGAGGAAGTGGTGCGGAAGAAACGGACGTTCGGAGACATAGTGTTCAGAGGACTGGCAGATGTGCTCGGGTACAATGTGGCGCGCAAGCCCCCACAAGCTGACTTCCCTCCGCCGCTGGCGCCGGTACCTGGGATAGACACGCCGCTTGCCGGCGCCGTGCCCGCGCCGCCACCAGCGCCCGCACCTGCGCCTCCGCCGTGCGCAGCGCGCGCCACCGGCCCGCCGCCCTGCAGAGCTGTGAAAGCACCTCCGCCGCCACCACCACCGCAGCCGAAAGCAGCCGCTCCGTGCCCGAGAGCTAGAGCTGCGCCGCGACCTAAACCGAAGCCGACACCCCCGCCGCCGCCACCGCCACCGCCTCCCTGTGCTCAGCCTCGCGCGAACCCTGCTACCCCCGCACCCTGTGCTCCTGCACCTCCTCCTCCACCACCACCGCCGCCGAAAGCCGACAACTTAGAGAGGATCACCTCCAACCTCCGACTAAATTTTAACTTTAACCGTGCTCCAGCCACCCAGGCGACGCAAGCACCAGCCGCCGCTGCTGAAGAAACAGCCGAAGAACAAGCCGCAGTCGATAACCAAGAGCTACTTCTGCCGATAGCTATAGAACCGCGTGCGGCGAAGTTACCACAAATCGAGCCGCGAGTGTACGTCGACGCATTCGTGGTGAACAACGGAGTAGCGCGACGAGTGGACACCGTCGACGCCAAGCAGTTCAATGTGCAGCAAGCTAATATCGCCGATGAGGACTACCTCGCGTATGACGACGCCGCCGAGCAGCAGCAGCTGGACGATGACGACGACTACGAGGACGTGCAGGAGTCGCGTGACCGCGACGCCGCCGTGCAACAGTTCGGTGACGCCGTCGACAAGTTCTGGCAAAATAAGAAAAAGCACAGAAGGCCAGTGCAGCAAAAGGCGCAGAGACTTCCCGAAAATCATTATCAAAACGTACATTTCGGAGATCGAGATCTAAACGATGATGACCGTCGTCGCGAAGAGTCCCATCAGAGTCTACAGCGCGAGCGTCCGCGCAAGAACCGAATCCCGCGGCCTCCGCCCGCAGAGGCTGACGACGACAACGAGGTCACGACTACAACGGAAGATCCCAGGAAATCTCTGAAACCGCGTGTGTTGCCTCCGACTGAGCACAACCCGAACCAAATCGATACCGTGACGGTGCGTGTGCCGCCGATATACCGCGAGAAACGACCGAGGAAGCTGCACCGCGAGCGTCCAGAGCACCCGGACAGAGATGAGGAAGATCACGAAGAGCTGAGAGAGAGAGAGTACAGCCACCGAGAGAGAGAGTTCAGCGACCGGGAGAGTGAACGAGAGCGAGAGTATGAGCACGACGCGGACGGCGACGACAGCTCGCTGGCGCCGCAGACCGAGCGCCCCGTCAAGCGCAAACGACGCCGCAAGCACAGCCGCAAGACGCGTGCCACCGACAAGGACTACTACACCGCCGGCGACTTCGACTACTACGGTAAAAAGGTGCCCGTCTCCAAAGAGGAGCAGCTCTACATGGACCTAACTGTCCCGCCGCCAACTCTGGATTCTGATGTCGCGAGGCACGAGAAGCCAGTCGACAGCGGATACTTTTTGGAAGATCACGAACGATTACGAGAAGATCCGAGCCACCGCATCCGGGACGACTACAGGAGCGGTGAGGCAGAGCGCGAGAAGAGCTCGGAGCGAGTGGACGATAAGGAGCGCTCTGCAGAAAATAAGGAGCGCTCAGCAGAGGACAAGGAGAGGTCTGCGGAGGACAAGGAGCAGGACCGCGCGGACTCGCACGAGCGCTCCGACAGGCTGAGTCCCAACGCGCGCATACGGGAGAGCGGCTACCAGAACAACTACGTGCACGCCAGGAACGTGCAGGTGGACGACCCGCGGCCGCGCGCCGTCGCGGCCGACAGGACGCTCTCCCGCCTCACCCAGGCGTGACCTAAGCGACCGCCACACACACGCCATAATTGTAATTATTATTTATTGGAAAGAGTTGCGGACTCGTGACGATTGTAAACAAAATATTATATAATCGACGCGGATTGCATACTTGATAACACACGTACATTGTAGAACTTTCGATTTAATCAAATTTTGCCGAGAACGAAGTTTTTCTCGTGAAGAGCACTGAAAATGTCGTGTGTGTGTTGTTCGCGAGGCGCGATGACGTCAGGTATCGCGTCCGCGCCCGATTGGTTCCTATGTGTACAGAGGAGCGCTGCCTGTGATGTTCTAGTTGTAATGTACCTACATGTCGATGTCGATAGTCTTGTTATTTTTATACTTAGCTTTAGCGAATTGTAATAAGTTTCTAAATAAACTGTTTCTAAATAATCGATTTCATTACTGAGCGACCGAGTCGAATCATTGTTGGGGCGTGAAATCGTTGGGTCGGGGACCGGAGGAAGTGGGTGAAGGTCCCGTGTCACGCCGACTAGAAAACGGACGGAGAGGCCGTTTCAAGAGAGGTGCAATGACCTAATTGATTTTCGCAAAGCTGGTAGTCTCTGTTGAGCGTTGCAACCGCCATTGCACCCGCCACCCGAGACCGCACGACGCCCTCCGGACCATTGCAACGTAACATTTACGTCATAAATCATTCAATTAGTAAACGTAAAAGAAAATGGAGAGCTGCATTTACAAATACGAATGTCTCAAATCCCAACATCCACCTGCTCTCGTAAGACATATATATTTCTCATTTCCAATAAAACTTGGGTACACAATGAAATATTGCAAAAAGCATCAGGTACTATTGCTAAATCCTTTCATCAGAATTAATAAATGTAATGATGAATAAAGAAAATAAGTGTTAATCTGTGACAAATAGTTTATTACCACGTCCAGCCGGCGGCCTCGACCGCCAGCTCAGCGCAGGTTTCACTAACCACATCAACCATAAACAAACAATAACTTAGACTTAAACAGCACAAATATCAGCTGATTTTTTACATTAAAATATAAATATAACTCTGCTTTATGGTAACGAAATGACACTTACTTAAATAAATCTTTGATTTTCTTTGGTGACTTAAATGCTATCGATATTTACGATATTACTAATAAGCATGTTGTACACTACTCAACAATTTCAAACTTTTGTAATTATCTAAGTTCTTTCTATGTTTTTATTTATCATTTCTTTCTGTGAACACAAAACGAGTTCATAAATAAAAGTTTTCCATCACATTTTAGTTTACAGATAAAGAAAGAAACGCTTTGAAAAATCAGGTTTGTTCTACAAATTCGTTATTTTAAATAATGATCGGCTAAAATTTTTTTTGGTCTGACTGGCTCTTCTTTTGAATATTGTAACTTGGGAAACGTGATAGATGATTAACGAAAAGTAGTGTTCGTGTGTTCCTTTAAAAATCGCAATCTTATCTAGACGGAGCATTGCTTGAAAACGGATCGACCGATTTGGCTGTTTTTTTTTTTTTGGTATATTTGTACCTAATGGTCAGGACAAAATTTATACAATAGATTTTTTTTACCACCGGTAAAGTCGGAAATCACACTTGTGCGAAGCCGAGTGGGATCGCTAGTTAGGAATACAATTCGCAACAATTGTAATACAATCATTTGGAATTCTTGCCACACGCGTGATATTTTTTTGGTAAACCGATGCGACTACCGTAGATATTTTCATCAATAAGCGGTTTTATTTTTCGATCTACATGCAACTATTGACCAGAACAAAAAACACGATTAACTTCAGTTTTGAATGTGATATCGAATTATAATGTTTGCAGTTTTTCATTAGTCAACCTGATTACGAAATAATACAAAGCACATCAGATTTTTTTTAGTGTTGAGTAGTGCTACCTACCGCTTTGTAAGTATTGATTTGATATCTTTAGCCTTACATTTGACTTTGACACTATTCGGAGTCGATAAAAATGGATTGTGCGACCAGTAATATAGAATTCGTATGACAGAAACAGTTGTTCGACTTAATTTGGGGCCGTTCAAGTGTTACGGCAGATTTTTTTGCAAATATTAGAACCTCCTCCCTTTCGTCATCAAAAGTAAGCAAAGATCTTACCGCCCCCCTTTATGCATTTTTCAACGTGCTGGTTACATTATTAATTTATGAGCAGTAGCTAAAAGTCTAGAAATAAGGAACAGGCTTGAAATTGAGGAAAAAACAAACTTCATTTTAAATTTTAACATACAAATTCAAATTAGATAGCAGTCCTCAATCCATCACACGAATTCATGTCTCTTTGAATCTAATGACATTGGAAGTTTGCTGCTCAGTGATGTGTGTCTACCTACTTACTCACTTACGTGTGATTTTGGAACATCGACATTGTTCTCTTAAAAAAATAAAAGATATATATACTGCTGACATAATCACCATCCAGCCCCCGCATCCCCATGTCATAAAAAAATATACAAAGCAAAGACACCCTACCCCCTGTAGTGCTTACGTAATACAAGAATGGCCCCTTAGTTAATTAATACCTAATTGTACTTTGGTTTTTGTCGACACTTCAAGCTCACATTCTACCTCTTTGGTGATCTCAGCGGGTTCCACTTGTGCGGCCGGAACAGGCAGCTGCAACAAGAGACATACATATCGTGGGTGAAAGAGAAAGAAAGAAAAATATTGTATTTGGCACACATAGATACACACAATGTAGAGACAACATGTAGACACTTAAGATAAAAAAAGAAAAATAAAATTGTGACTCGCGCCAAATAAGTCCACTGATCAGAGGCCCACAAGCTCATCCATTTTTAACCGACTTCTAAAAAAGGAGGAGGTTCTCAATTCGGATGTTTGTATTTTTTTTTATGTTTGTTCGCGCATAACTTCGTTGCTTGCCAACCGATTTGAAAAAGTCTTTGTTTGTTAGAAAGGGTATACTTCCCAAATGGACCATTTGGGAAGTCGGTGTTTCTCGGTATTATTTGTATCTTATTTAACACCTACTTCCGAAATCAAAGTTATTTTGATCCTTTTAGTGTTTTTTTTTAGCGAAGGCGGTTACTCTTTTTTTGTAAAAAGTTTTTTATACGTCCTAAACTGAACGGGGGTGCAGCTTTAGGGTGTATAGCTCCATCCCTCTTTCTCGCCCCGCACAACTGACATTTGAACACCACATGTTAAGGCCCCTGAACACCTACATGCCTGTAACACTTGCACGTCATCATAACATCAAACACACAACATCACGCCTGTATTCTCGGAGCGGGCAGGCAGAGGTCCAGCTATAGTTAGCTAGAATACTCTTATTTCGCTAGTTATGTTAGTCATGTTAGCGCAGTGAGCGATTGGCTGCTGCAAGTCGCAGGTTTGATTCCCGCACGAAACAAATATTTGTAAAGCTTACAGTAATGTGAGTTTACATGTTTTTAAGCGCACCCACGGTTCAGGAGTAATTCCTAGAGAGGGGAAAGGTATTGTCAAAAAAAAATGTTATAGGGACTATATTATATTGTATCCATGATTCATTTGTATATCTTTTTTATATTGCCCTTTTTTTTCTTCTCTCTCTTTTATTGCACCTACCACTATTCTTCTCTGCATCACCCAAAGATTGGATGGTAGAAAATGCCTAAGGCATTAAGTCCGCCTCTGTACCTATATGTGCATGAAGTATAAATAAATAAATAAGTGAGCACGGGCCTCACGCTCAGCACTTCAGCAGTAGCGCTTGCGATTATTACACTAACGAGATATTTATTCTTTATTCTTCTTTATTGTGCAACATGATAAATTACAAAATATGTGGATATCAGAGTTCATGTACACAGGCGAGCTTAACTCAAAGTTGAGTTTTCTTCCAGCAAACCATTGAGTATTTACTTAGAATCATTGTTATTTATTTAAGAAATCCCTGTTCGTAGCGACTGATTGTTACCGTCACTACATATTTTAAGAAAGTTCCCTCACCTCGGATCGTCTGTCTATCCGTCTGTACACGGTTAACTCAAAAACTACCACAAGGATTTTAATACAGTTTTCGCCATGGACGGAGTGATTCATGAAGAAGGTTTAAGAGTATAAATACATTAGCAATTGTGGATAATGACTGAAGAAAAAAAAACAGAACCTTTATAGGATTACTTCGTGGATCGTCCGCCTGTCTTCCAAGACCCTTCTTCACTGTAACGCGGAGAGAATCAATTTAATATTATGTACGTAAGGTTGTTATTTCTTTTTTAAGTCGAAGTCTTCAAATAACTTGGGGTGGAGCGAGAGGGAAAGTTTTACTGATTAAAACCCACCTGAGTTCCTTCAGGAGCCCTTTGTGTTCCAGGGCCGCGGTCACCATCTATCGAAATCATCAGGCTAGCCGAGCAACCCGATAGTCTACACAAATTTTATAAAGAATCAAAGTTTGTTTTTTTTGTTTGTAGAAGGTAGTCTCCTACTACCACCTACCTACCCCTTTTTTATATTTTATGTACGCGGGCGAAGCCTTGGGTAAAAGCTAGTTTATTTATAAAATAAAGCTGTTAACAAACTAGTGCGCGATGAATATCAAGTAGGTGATGTCAGTCACAGTGAGAGTCCACTGGACTCGATCATATTCGCATGTGGATCGCGTATCATGTACACACATACATTGATTCCTGCTTAGATCTAGGCGCAGTGATGATGGCAATATTAGGCAAGGCATGCAAGAGGTCTAGGAGCTTTTTAATGCTACATGAAACTGCATTGATCATCATAAAATTAACAATATATAGTCATAGCTGTTGTTGCAGGCACGCCACAATCGCGGCGGTAAGTTCAATCTTTGAGGAGTGGCTAGAGAGGCGCCACGGCGTCCTCACCTTACGCATGACCAGACATCAAGTTCGAAAGGTTCTTATTTCGGATTCAGGCGGAAGAAATGGTGGAGCATTACCCCGCTTGTACGGAGCATTATAATATCCTCGTAGAGGCATGAAACGGCGGTGACCTCTCGCACCAGGCCCTTGTTTAGTCCATGTTTCAGAGCGAGAGGGAATGGGATGCGGTCGCCTTCTTCTGCGAAGCAGTATTGATAGCGAATAAGATTGCCGCAACCATGAACGTACGGAAAGGACATCCTCATGTTACAGGAGACACCCTTGGGAGTCCCAGGGCGATGCCCGGCCACATCAAGCGCGAATGATGTCAACAAAACCGTAGGGGCCGATGCCCGGCTGGGGCCAAGAGGAATCTCTGAATGGGAAGGAATGATCCTAGACGTGAAAGGGCAACTGAAGGACACAGGTGGGTTTTAGTCAGTAAAAGTCTGATTAATGTCTGAGTAATGTCCTCACGGTCCACCCTAGAACAGGAAAACAAATTGGATGAAAAAAAAGTCTGTTGTCCTCGACGGGTCTACCTTATTTAGCAGAACTTTTTATGTCATAATATTATTTTGCATAACAACGGATAGCATAAACTTCATTTCACAGAAAATCGTTTCGCATACATTGAAAAACTCATTATAATTTTGTTAGTTAGTAGAATCATCTTTAGGCATAAATTTCATATCTATAATAATTAATAAATTAAAATAAAATAAAACTTTTTAAAGACAAGCTTTTAATTAAATACGCTAAAAAGAATAAAATAAACTTTTCCTTTAAAATTTTTACTATCAACTTATAACAACATTACACAATTTATATGATATAAAAGCTAGTCGCGAGATTTAAGTAGGTACTCGTATTTAATCATTAGATCATGTTATTCAATTGACTTGCTTATCTTCACAGGTAAATGTCGTTATACGTTGATAGTAAAAATTTTAAAGGAAAATTTTGGTTTATTCTTTTTAGCGTATTTAATTAAAAGCTTGTCTTTAAAAAGTTTTATTTTATTTTAATTTATTTTTAACTTTTTAGTTATCGCTGAACAGGTTTCTCAGTCTGCTCATCTCATTCAACGCATCATTGTTGCAAGGTCGTTTGAGGTAAATTTCGAATAGTCTGGTTCTACAATAAGGAGGCCTTCTAATAATTTTAAACCACGTATGCTTGACCAGCAGCAAAGAGCTTCGAGCCTAGTATACAACGGCACTACCCTGCATTTTGTGTACTGTACAAGCCCAACATAATATAATTGGCAACATTCTTCGTTCTGCAGTACCATGACTATATTTTGTTGGAAATTGCACACTCTTGGGTAGAATGAGATGAATACCGTCTTTACCAAAGTGTATATGGACGCATGGTATGTCAGTGTTATAAATTTGTGCTCTCCGGAAGCAGGCCCATATAATTTCTGTAATCTGTCCAATGGCACCATTTACCAGACCTTTGGACACATCTAAATTGTAACGCAACATCACTTTGGCCCCAACGAATATTTCCAACTCCTTAGGTAGCCCTCCTGTCTTGTTTATGTCGGATGGTATAATATTATTTAAATCTACGTTGTCATTTTTTCAAATACAATCTACTAGACTATCCTGTGCTATTATTTTGTTAATAGTAACCCACTTTAGCTCGAAAATGTAACAACACACAACTAAAAACAGGCAACGTAAACACAACGCTGTGGTTGTTAATGAAGATTAAAGTACTCGTGAATAAGAATCAAACGAGCCTAAACTGGCCACCATTCAGCTCCATCATCATATCCTGGTAAATATGTAGGATCAAAGTACTCGTCACCATGAATCAAACGAGCACAACTCGATGAGGTTGTGTTTTTTTATTGTGGAGATCCTATAGCCACCTTCCAGCAGACCGTGGTTACCATAAAGGATCAAAGTACTAGTAAATACAAATTAAACGATCCCTATATTATCTATTCGACCAAAATCTTAGGAGGCTCGCGTTAGGCGGCTGGATCAAGGGAAAGTGAGTGTATTCTGAAAGTGGTACTCCTGGACACGACTCGTATAGTTAGGAGGCGGTCAGGGCTCCAAAGAGAGGAACTCTTTGGAGCCCTGACCGCCGGTAGCTTGGACTCGTGTTCCCGATACCGATGGGCTACTATTTTATTTTTAAATGTTTATTTTTTATTGGAATATTAAAAAAATATAAATTATATGTTATGTTAAATGAATAAACGGAATAATAATAAAAAAATAAAACTACCTACCCTCTTGGCTGCTACTAAGAAATTCTGTATACTCATCTACAATGGGTTAGGCAGGCCTTAAGTAGCTCATCTCATATAGCTATCACCTTTACGATAGACCAACCTGCGCATGTTGCTTCCTCACATGCTTGTTCAGGGACTGCTTGTGATGGTACCGCGCAGAGCACAGCGCGCAGGCGTGCGTGGGGGGCGCGCGTGTCCCCCCGCCCCCCGCCTGTGCCGCGTGCGCGCGCGCGTGTCGCTGCAGCGCTGCACGCGTCGCGAAGCGTTTGTCGCAGCCCTGCTTCGAGCAGCTGAAGCGCACGTCGCTGTGCGTGAGCATGTGCACTGACAGCTTGTTCGTGCGGAACTGCTTGCCGCAAATGGGACAGATGTAGGGGAGCGCACCTGAGGGACGGGCATGTTCTTTTTATCTGAACACTTCTGACACTAGAATAATCAAAATCCGAATTAATGTCATACTTGCTAAAACACAGCACATTTAAAAGCAACAATCAGCATCTAACCCGCCATCTCCGCAGACGACAGACTCGCATGTCTATGTTATCATTCGAGCCATCAAATAAATACAGTTAGAATGTTGTTTCCTTGCCAATTACCTGTGTGTATCCTGATGTGGATCTGCAGAGTGTTCTTGCTGGAGAATTTCTTTCCACAATCATTGCACTCAAATGGCCTCTCACCTGAAACAATAACAATCAATCTATTTATGTAGTGCTGTTCCAGAAATGGCCGGATACTTGACCTGTTCTGCGTGTTGTCTACCTGTGGACGTACTGTAGGCTTCTCCTACTATAATACAAGGCAGGCGTTGTGATATAGCAGAAGATACAAACCGTTGTGTGCCCTCAGATGTACACTAAGGTTGGTGCTACTGGTGTAGGTCTTCCCGCAGCCCGGCACGGGGCAGGCGCGGCGCGCGCGCGGCGAGCAGTGGCGCGCCGCCAGCCAGCGCGACACCGCGCTCGCGCCGCACCGGCCGCACCACCACTCACGCTCGAGGCTGTGCCGCTTCCTGCAAAATACATCGTAGCTCTATGGTTTCAGTGACTCAATGTTTGGAAAGAGATGGATAATATGTATGGTACATCACTTTATTGAGTTTACTGCTTTTTATCGGGCAGAAATAAGTATTTAGGTTGCAGCAGAGAAATTCCATTTTTTTTTTATTATTAGATTACATTGTGACCCATTGCCAAACAAAGCCCTGATCATGTTTACAGAATACACAAGAATACTGCTGCCTGATTTATTTAATTACCTTCCTAGAAGTCAACAGAAACTGGAGAATCCAATTCATTTCCTACAAAGACTGGGTGGCCCTACAATGATTGGTAAACCCCCATTCAATAATCACAGAGACCACTGATACCGACGTAGCATGTACAGTACACTTTAATTTCACTTTCACATTGAGTAGCGTTGAATCATACATATCTTTGTACCACATGCATTGTTGGCAAGCTTGATGTATTAGGTGCAGTATAATGGCTCAGGGCCATATAGAATATGCTTGTTTATAATGCATATTAATAAAGTATGTTGAAATAAAAGTGAAGTGGATGAGATAATTTTTTTAATTATCTAGGAGTTTCATCAGATATGCACACACCTGTACTGGATATATATTGGATAACCTGCCTGAAAGAAAAAGCTTTTAAAGCATGAGTATTGAAGCTGCTGCAGTAGCTTGCCCTCATACATTAACTGACGTTTTATTATATTAGTAAATTATATGTTTTACTAGCTGACTTGGTGAACTTTGTACTTCCTAACAGTAAATGAATGCAATATATCTTTCGCTATAGTCAACTGATTGCGATGAAAATGAAGCCTAAGTAATATATCAAGTTACACACAATTTTAATGTAGAAAAATTATCTACATTGATTTCATACATTTTACATGATGCGCACAGAACTAAAAACTTCTACAGATTTATTATATGAATAGATAGAACATGAGTGCAACAAAGAATAACCTAAAATAATGACCAACTATTTTTAACCTAGGACTTAGTCTTACAGTCTGACATTGTACAGTGGAGGAGTCTTGCTCCCATCTAAACAAAGCAGTACAGATTTTTTATGTGCAATTAATAGTGTGAGGCCCTGACTCCTGAGTGGGAACACCTGTATTACAGGCATCAGTGTCTTCTCCCAAATAGTAGGTGAATACAACTAGAATTTCATTAAAATTAATTTGATATCAAAAGCTAGATTATTGTAACTCTTTTTTTGAGATTAATATTGATCATTTTAATATTCAACTAACATTATAATTACATAAACATTAAACAAAAAAGAAAATAAATACCATAAGAACTAACTAAAAAAGTAAACTAAACTCCTCCGCAATGCTGTCGTCTGTTAACATACCCAAGTGACTTATTGTAATTGAAATATATACAGATGTATTTGACTGAACTGAAGCAAACCTCACATAAACATGTAAAATATGAGAGAAGGCATCTCAATATGCTAAACATAGCTTGTCCTTGCACTGCTACTAACTCAAGGTTGGCAGAGCACCCAACTAACAGTTACAATGTCAAGCTCACTTGGAGTATTATTAAATAATTCTGTATGAGTGCCACATCTCTATAACTTGCACAGAATAACAAACAGATATGAACTTATGAATATGTCGTGAACCAAAACACAGGAAGCAAAACAGTCAAACAATACAAGCATTTAGTTGACAATAGAAGATGTGTGCAGCTGTCAACAGTTGCTAACATGTAGTATTTACATTGATGCTTAACTGCCTTGTTGGTCATGTGGTCGCAAGTACAATTGCTTAGGGAACTAGTTTTGATTCCTTGGTCATGCTAAGTGTAATTCATTTTTTCATTAGGAATTACTCTGTAGCTGTCCAGAGTTGGAAAGTTTGTGGTTTATATCTCCATGTCTTGGAACGCATGAAAAGCTACAGTCCCTCCTAGAAATCCATGGTTGTAAACTAACAGAGTGCACTTATGTTTGTGTACATGTTGGAGCATTATAATATTTCCCGCATACTTCTGTTGAGATTCACCATGATGATTGAAATTGATTGTTATATTAATAGATTAAAATTAAAATTATTTTCCTAAATGAAGGTAGACTTTTGCAAGAATCAACTTAATTTTGTGATTCAAAAGGTAATTACTCACAAATGTAGTTTAAAGTTAAATTTTCTATTAAACACTTTGTGGCACTTGGGGCAGGTGTGTGTGGCGGAGGGCGCCCAATGCCGGCAGCGTCTGTGGGACCCACACTCCTCACAGCATGGCTTGTCCACCCTCAGCTCCTCAACACTCTTCAACTCCTGTTGTTCGTTATTCTCACACTCCTCTTTTATACCATCTACTACTCCACTTTCAAAGTGCAAAGCATTACTGTTCTTATAAACATCACCCAAGTGTTCAGCAAGAATTCGGTTAGATTTCTCACATTTTTCTAAAAAATGAACCGTTGTCTCCAACTCGGTCAGACAGTCGCAGCAGATGCAAGAGGGTCCTGTGTCATTCACATCAGCTTTTACGCCAATTTTATTTAATTTTTCACAAGGAGATTTCCCTTTTCGTTTACGAAACAATGAGAATACTGTATCTTGTTTCTTGAAACATATTCTGCACATTGTGTCCTCACTGAAGTTATCCATTATCTTTTCTTGAGAAATACGAAATATATCAAGACAGTTTTCATAATATTTTTGTCGGTATTTGTGTTTATTTATTTCAACAACAACTTCTCATTTCAACCAAGATGTCATGATCTGTCAGTCAAGTGTCAAAAACATTTGTGATAATAAAAGTTCGTTCAGAAAGTAGTATCATTTACCGTTTTTTAAAAAGAGTTTATTATCAAAGTAACGGGTGCTTTTAATAACATCCAACGTCAATAATAAATGAAATTCTAAAGTCACAACAGAAACAAAATTATCTTCACAATTGAAACACTTGGTAAGTATGTCGAAAACTTGTCAATCTGCCGTTACAGCCATATGGTTGCACCAAATAACATAGGTCGAAAAATGAAAAGCTTATTACCTAACATAGACTTAAAATTCTATAAATGTCAGATGTTTATTCCGATCGAGTAGGTAAAACTGTTTAGCTACGTGTTTAACATTTCTAAATATTGGACAAAAGTCGGTATCAGCATAAAAGAAATATCACAGAAGATAAATAGATTATTAACAGGAAAAACCAAATCACATGTAATAATCGTCTGGCACTGCATTGTACAATTATTATAATATAACCCAATGCTTAGTTTCACCTCTTCGTAACATGTGTTCTATATTTTTGATTGGGTAACCTACTTTACTTTTTGGACTTCTGCAATTACCTGCTTCATGATGTATCAAAGTTACGCAAGAGTGTGCACGTGCAACGGCGCGGCGGCTTCGGCGAGTGATCAGCGCGCGCGCCGCCAGCGCCGCCACGCCATGTGCCAGTGAGAGCCAAGGAAAGTGTTCGCTGTACATTTGGTAACCGCTGGGCGTGTGCCCGCATATCGATGTCCTGGCGAACAGGGACGGAGCAAGACCATCATAATCGATTTTCTAGCTTTAAATATCAATATGATTGATGATTAGATTTTTGCTGCATCTTTCGCTCCTGTAGCCCTCAGAGACCATGTTTTCTTTTGGGTTGTAATTGAATTCAGAATTTTTTAATTTACTTTTTACAAAGTAATGAAGAATTAAATATTTTTCAACCTTTGTAATATTAGGTCTTTACATATGAAATTGCCGCTTTACATGAAATAAGTTAACGACCTTTGTTCTCTATATTTTTTTTTTTATTAATCAAAGTAATTCCCCATGCAATCAATGCATTTTTGCCAACGTAGTGATAGTTTATCGATGCCCTTTTTAAAAAGTCTGATTTTGAACTGACTCGAAAAAGTAGAAGTGTGTCCTACAGACTTCTACTTTTTTCAAAATTTGGTCAAGTAAGCAAGGTCTGGTGAGTAAGGTGGATGACGGAGACCTTCCAACCCCAGCTCTTGTAACTTGGAGACCGTTTGCTGTGCAGTATGAGGTTGCGCGTTGTCATGCAGGATTAACGGAGCCGAACGATTGACCAAAGCTGGTTGGAGATATGCGAGCTTCTCCATCATTGTGTTCAGTTTTTAACAGTACACATCTGCAGTAATGCTCATCCCCTTTGGTAAGAAGCTGTGATGAATGACACTGGCGCTAGACCACCAAACAATGACCATCACTTTTTTAGGGGTCAATTTTCGTTTGGGGCATTGTTTATGTGCTGAACCAGGATCTAACCAACTTGCTGAGCGCTTGCGATTGTCGAACAGAATCCATTTTTCGTCCCAAGTAATAATGCGAATCAAAATGACTTCGTTTGTGTGCTTGTCGAGCAGTGCATGGCTCGACTCGACGTATGCTTCGCGCTGGCGATCATTCAATTCGTGGGGCACCCATTTGTCAAGCTTTTTTACCTTGCCAATTCGACGTAAATGGACTAATATTGTTTTGAAGCTAACATCAAAAGCTGCTGCTAATTCAGCTGTAGATTGAGAATCATCTGATTCCACAATCGCCTTTAATTCGTCATTGTCGACTAAAGTTTTCGGTCGACCACGAGGTTCATTTCTTAAACCAATAACAGGTGTTTTTTTTAGGTGGAAAAATCGTCCAATGATATCTCTCGCTCTTGGGCGGAGCGGGTGGGTTTTTGGTCAGTAAAAGTCTGATACACCCTCCTGTTCCTTCTTTGCCTTCGTCCCAGGGCCCCGCGTTTTACTTTCACACTACTTGTGGAATAACGAGTGTTGCGATCGTTAGTAGTGTTTTTGTGTGTAGTATTATTCGAGCAGTCACTGGTATCATTTTTCTCCCAATAACCAATAACTTCGTCCTTACAGTTCGCTACGTATACGTCGTTGATGTTGCGTGTTGCTTCTGCCGCTTTGCTGCCACGATGGTACTCATACTCTACAATTACTCGATTTTTTTAAGTATCCATGATGATTAAAAAAAGAAAGAAAAAGAAAGTACTAATGCGATGAAAAAGAAAGCTAACAATTAAACAAATGACTAATTTTCAAAAAAGAGTTTCATATTTAAAAAATAATTAGAACACTTAGTGAAAAAAGAAAAAAATACGGTGTTATAGGTATAGACCACAGATTTTTAAATTTCTATGGTATAGACCTATTTATTTATTAGATTTAAAAGTGTATGTGTGCTTCCTGGGTTTGATTCCAAATTTGGACAGTGTTATCTTTACATCTAAAATATTATGCAGATATAAACAAACACCCTCGATGAACAATTACTGTGAAGTGTGCTCATTGTTTGTATGCTTATGTTTACAATAAATACTTTGTCCTATCAGGTTGAATGTTCTATTGTTTCAATTGCTGCAAATCTAAATATTTTGACCGAGGTATTGGCTTCTTCTAATTTGCAACTACCAAAATCCACCTGTCCACTTTGTCTGCCGACCTGACACAGTTCGTCCCTGTGTTGACTGGTACAATTTTCTCTCGATTACGTTTCTTGATCAATTGGTATGCGTGTACGCACACTTGTTACACAGGAATGACGGCAGCCACCTTCATGCTGCCTAAAACATACTCAATCATTTTCATATTCGACTCTACCCGCAAGTCATAGAATTCAGTATTGTGCAACGTAAAATCGGAAGAAGAATTTAGCTGCAGTCGTTTAGGAACGGTTGAAAGCATAATCGCGTAAGGACGAAGTTCGCTGCTCGCACGTCCGGCTGGCTAGTGAAACCTGCACGCTGGCTACATACTAATCTGATATGTTTTAAGTTATAAGTATGGGTGGAAGAGTCCGATGACAATCGTTTTCTGAGTGGTAGTCGCGCCGGCCGGGCGACTGCATCGACATGAGACTTACAATCGTGAGTATCGAAACTTTGGAACCAAAGTGAAATGTTGTGACAGTGACAGTGATCGTGAACATCGTGATCAACCTAAATGAGGAACTTAATTAAAATGGTGCGTGGTGTATTTCAGATCGCGTTGGTGTTGTGCGCGTGCGTGTGCTTGGTGGCGGGGGATGTCACACATCTGAAGACTGCCAAGGCGAAGCTGATTGGACGGTTTTCGAAGGGCAAGCACCACAAGCGAGGAGTGCTATCCGCCATACCACCCTACAAGCTGGGATACGACATTCCAGTCGTGACTCACTCCGTCGTGAAACCTGTCGTGGTGTCGTACCCTCCCGCAGCAGCGGTCACCAACGTAAAGGTCCCTCTCGCTCATCCTCTGAGCACACGTTACCCTGTACCAGTTGGACATAAAGTCCCTGTGCCTCATCCTCATTACGGTCTTAAGTATCCTCATCATCACACAAAAACAGTGCTATTACCAAAACCTGATCATCATTTCCATCACCATCATCATCACGTCGCTCCTAAGCCGGTGATACCTGTGTTGCCGGCAGTGCCTGCTCCTTCTGTAATACCTTTAGGCGAGCCCACGGCGAATGTAGCCCATCCCGTACCAGCTCCATCTCCTCCAGTACTACTTCAACCAGCGCCCATACCCGCACCTGCCCCTGTCTTTTCAGCCCCACATGCGCACCTGTTACCTCAGGAACATACCCACCTAAGACCATTACTACAAACTTCTGCTCCTCTACCTGCTCATCCTTCACTTCTGCAATATGCTAACCAATTTCAGTATGTTTTGCGTCCCGGTAATGCAATCCAGACTTCTTTCTTCGCGAATTATCCAAGGTATCCATTCCTGAATTACCAAAGTCCAGTTTTCCCAGTAGCTCAAGCTCCACCAGCCATCGGTCAGGTGTTGTTCGAGCGCCCTCAATTCCAATTAGCACCGCAAGTAGGTCAAGAGGGCGTGGTGTTTGAGCAGCCAGGTGGTCACGTAGAGCCAACGTTCCTTCACGCTCAGGAAGGTTTTCAGCAACACGCCGTGCATCTGCAGCCTACTCAACCAGGTCTTCATTTGCAACCCGCGCAACCAGGCGTCCAGTTGTCACCTGATTTGCACCTGCATCCGGGACAACGAGAGGTCCATCTGCATTCTGCTCAGCCAGAGGTTCATTTACAACCAGGTCAACCACAGTTTCATTTGCAACCAGGTCAACCAGAGTATCATCTGCAACCTGGTCAACCAGAATATCATCTGCAACCTGGTCAGCAGGATGTACATCTTCACCAAGGCCAACAGGAAGTACATCTTCACCAGGCTCAGCCAGAGCTGCACTTGCACCAGGGTCAGCCGGAAGTACATCTGCATGGTGCTCAGCCTGGTGTGCTGCAGGCCGCCCAGCCAGGAGTTCTGCCTACCCAAGCAACTGTACACCTGCAGCCCACTCAACCGACGCTTGACCAAGACGGCTGGCATCCTGTACAAACACAACCTCATGACCTAGGAGCAGCTCAGCCAGGGGTTCACTTTGGTCAAGACGGTCAATTTGCCCAAGGCGCCCACTTTGGCCCAGACGGCCAATTTGCTCAGGGCGGTCATTTTGGCCAAGAAGGGCAATATGCTCAAGGCGCTCACTTCGGTCAAGACAGTCAATTTGCTCAGGGCGGCCAGTTTGGTCAAAATGGGCAATTCGGACAAAACGGCCACCATCAATTCACCTCAGAGCAAGGTACGCAAGGTTATGAGCAGCAAGCTGGGGAGCAGCAGTACCACGACTTACAGAACCAGCTGCATCATCACATTCAGCAGCAACTCGACCAGGCGCAGTACGACCTGCATGTAAACAACCAACAGCAACCTCAACAACCGGACCAGGAGTATGGAGCCCCACAATTTGCACAGGATGGTTTTGGTCATAGCGGAGGCCAAGATTTCAGTCAACCTGGGCAGAATTTTGGCCAGCAAGGACATGATTATAACCAACAAGGACAGCATTTCGGCCAAGATTTCAACCAGAATGGTCAGAATTTTGGTCAGGACTTTAATCAGCAGCAACCAGCTGCTGAGTATGGAGTCCCTCAAGGCGCTGAGGGTCGTAGCAGCGCGGAGGGCGAAGAGGAGCCTCAGTTCCATAACCACATCCCGCTGATGCTGCAGCCGCCTCTGGAGAGGCCGCTCGAACATTTCCGGTAGTTCAGTTTATCGCGTATAGACAATGTTTAGCATTTATCAGTTACCTCGACGAGTGAACGGAAGTGTAAGTGTTCTGCTGGCTGTAAAGTAAAAACAAAATAGTAACATTAAGTTTTATGAATGTTAAATGGAAACACTTGAAACAGTAAAATATAAAGTTCCAAGTAATACAACTTACAAGTCAGTAGTTACCAGATGATCAGTCGCGAGGTCGAGCTGCGATCTGTCGTCAGATTGCACTGCTTGTGTCTCGAGCGCTGTGTGTATTGTGTAGATAAACGATATGTTCATGTATTGCCTAATAACATTACATAGTCTAAGTTATTAACGTAGTCGTAGCGAAGATTTATTTATTTTTTTATAAATAAAACATGTCAATGTTCATAAGGGTTTTTTTTTAAATGGGAAATCATCCAAAGACTTTTCTCGCTCTAGGGGCGAGCGAGAAGGTGTGTCAGACTTTTAGAAAAGAAGAAAAAAACACGTTTATTTGGCACACAGGTACACACGCAATGAAATAACAATTATACATATACAAACTTAAATACTTAAATTAAAAAACATTAACATTGTGTGCCTCACGGCTGTGCCAAGTAGACTAACTAAAACCCACCCCTATGTTTCTTCTTTTCCATTTCAGAAGCGAACCCATGGCTCTAATAGGCTTCGACCCTGCGAGGTTCCTACTGCTGCCATCTCCTTGAGGCGCGCGTGCTACAATATGCACCTCAACGACTCGGGCTGGGTCCGGACGGTTACCAGATGGCCGAACTGACGGCGAGCTACCCATTGCTCGCCTGATTCATAAGAGGTGATACAATATCGTAGGCACCTGATCAAGCAGCTACTTCATCACTACGAATGTCCAAATAAAAGGCAATATTGATACTGTCATCGACCAATCAACGATTGGCAGCCACTTCACCCGTTTCAATATTTCTCAAAAAAAGATTATTTTTTTTGTAGTTACATCAGCACTCCCGTAACTCAAAGTAATTCGCTTTGCACAAGTAAACCCAACACGGTACATAAATCGTGGCGGCAGGCAGTTAGGCATAGTGCAACTGCGGGAGAATGACCTGAATATTTGGCAATAGACGCGGACATGTGGCGGTTAGCTGTGGATGTGGGCCGCACGTGTGTTAGGTACTGTCGCTAGGCAAACTGTAGATAAGCACTAGATAGGCATTCTAGATAGTCTACATACGACCAGCACGCGTCCTGCGACCGTGCCGCGGACACTTGCCTGCGGCTGTAACACCTGCGTCTAATATTCTGCACTAGCTTTTGCCCGCAGCTTCGCCCGCGTACATAAAATATAGCCTATATCACTCAGGAATAAAGCAGCTTTCAATAGGTGGAAAAATTTTAGCAATAGGACCAATACTTTCAGAGATTACCTCTACAAACAAAAAAAAAACAGGGCAAGTGCGAGTCGGACTCGCGCCCTAAGGGTACAAACTTACCTATGTATGTCTATGAATGGTTCAATTCCTGAATGGAGTTTCGAAGATTTTTCCGAATCTCATTTTTTTTTTCTTTTGTAACGCAGCGAGAAATTTACTGTTTTCAGATTTATACCTGTGCTACGAGACCTTGCTTTGTGCCAAATTTCAGGATTCTAGCTCAATGGGAAGTACCCTATGAATTTTGATTCCCTTTCTAAATAAATTTTTTTTGACGTTTTCAAAACCCCACCACCGCCAACCGCCACATTATACAATGTTTATTATTCCATATGATAATAAATTGACTAGGAACATAAACAGTAACTGCACAAGTACACACATTAACGATTAGAGTCGTGAGTACAACATTAACACGATCAAGCAACGAAACAGCTGAAACGTAGCCTTTGTACTAGACAAATGTGAAGTGTTACCCTCGGGGAGCAACGCGATGACGTCAGCGAGGTGAGCGGGGCTGGCCGGCGCGGCGGCGGCGGCGGCGCGTGGTATCCTGCCAGGATACGCATTAGAAAGGAGCGACACACGGTGAGATATCAACAGTGTCATTAAACACAAGGCTGCACAATTAAGTAGTTTGGACGGTTAGTCATACATCTGATAGCGGCAAGAGGAAAGAGTTGACAGTTCGTTTGATTGATTCTAGGGTTTACGCACAGCTTGCATAGTTGTGAAATTTAGTAGTTAGGGATGCCAAACGAAATCAAAACTCGTTCATCTTTTGACGCAGTGTGGCGAATCTAACGCTTTCAATCTTTGCGATGAAATTAGATGTCTGGATTATTATAGACTTGCCGAGAGGCATTTGCAGACTGTTACAAACTGCTGCTGAAAACATTTCAAACAAAAAAATGTTTAGGAGGTAATTTAAGGAAAAAGTGATAAACTTATTCGGTGTTCTCTCCTTTCTAATATCTATAGGTGATTTTTGGTATACGAACTATACAACTAGACATAATTTAAGTCTAGCCCGCCGTAGGCGCGGCTTTGCAGACAACGAGCAATGGATAGGTTTTTGTCCATCCCTCCGGCAAAGCCCATGCCATCGACGGCGCGTAGTGTTCCACGCGCGCCTCAAAGAGATGTCAGCAAAACCTTAGGAGCCCAGCAAGGCCAGTGCCCGCTTGGGCACCGGCATTGAAAATTTCCCACCTCCCAAAAACAAAAATAGGTGACGTTACTCTAGAAAGACACTAAGAATTTGGAGTACCTACCTACCCGTTCTTAGTGTCTTAGTGTGAACGAATCCATGTTAGAGGAGTACCTCTAACATGGATGCGTTTACATACATATAATTCACAAGAAACTCTGACCCAAAACTATCTGATGGTCATATAAATAGTAGGTATTTGTTCTGTGCGAGAATTGAACCCGCGACACATGTTAACTCAGAAAAACGTTATTGTTGAAAAAAAATAGTCATGTGCGACCTTGTCACTGAATAAAAAGATTTACCGTAAGATTTGACTTTATCGTCAAATCTCAGGTTTTACAACTGTACGGGCTTTTACGGTGTAATAAATAGATTAAATTATATTTAGAATCTGGCTGGAGAAAAAGAGTAAAGAACCGAAATGAACTACAAGTTGTATAGTTGAAACTATTTGCTATACATAAACAATCAGGCGCTTCAGTTAAATCAAAAACAAATTTTTAGATCGCGTTCTGCAGTTGCTGGCTACCTTTGTCTATACGGAAAAAAGCGTGAGCTTAGTTGATATATAACTAAGTATGTAACGGTTAACAATGCACCTCATAAAAAGTCAGATTACAAGTTAGTTACGTGTTATTAAAGGACAATAGAATAGCAGCGCAGGTTCATTCTCCAGTATCAATAGTGAGGTTGGCTAATCAATAAGGCGTCGTGCTGCGTGGAACAATGGAACGCTCTCACGAGTGACTCATTGTGCCCTAAGGTGGGACCCGCAGAACCTGCGCCTGCGAGTTAGGACTCGGACATATAGGGACGCATGCCCGTCATGCATTAGCATAAGCATAATCAGACCTTCTAATGTTCCCATTGCTGGGACGCAAGTCTCTTTTCTCTCTAGGAGTGGATTCACCACGCGGGCCCTGTGGAAATTAGTGGAGGTCACATATGTCTTTGGATTTTAGGTTCTAGAACCTATCGGTTTCCTCACGATGTTTTCCTTCACCGTTTTGAGAGCAGTGGTGATGAAATATATTACACAAAGTAATTAATTGATTGATTGATTTATTTATTCAAGAACAATTAAAATTGTATGCGAATATAAAAACTTAAAAACTAGGAACACCAACAGTAATACTTACTTTGATAATACGCCTGACTGGGATTGAATTCACGCCCTATCCTCCAAACTCGACTCGTAGGTCGGAGCCGTTTCCACTAGGCCAGCACTGTTCTACGGTCTTGCATTAGCAATCAAATTCCTTATTCAACTTCAGGATTGCCAACAACTTTTTTCTAAAGTAAACCAAATCTCGATAGAGCCAGAAAATCCGGCGCTGTCGAGTTTTGCTTATCTTCTCTTCGTGACGTCCTATATATAGATACATATCAAATGAATGTCCAATAAGCCTTTCTTCAGTCATCTTTACAGATTACAAAAATAAGCTTCTAATTTCTCTTTTAACAAAATCACTTCATTATTTACTATTCCTATTAAAAGTAACATAATTTTATGTCAATGAAAATATTTCAATCGACTAGATTTTGATTTCATGACAAATCTTATGGCATAGCCCTTACCTAGCATTATGTGTGTATTACAATTGTTGACGGTTGGAAGGACAAACTAAGTAAAGTTTTTGCTAATATGATTGAATCGTAGAGGCACTGCGAGTGAGGCTATCAGTTACTCAAGCAGGTTGCGGCGGCAGTACACTGGGGTACCTATGCGCGTAAAAACTTTAACGCAGATCTATTGGTAACTTCCAGTGTAATAAGGATACGACTAGTTCTAATAAGTCGTGGAAAAACACACGTAAAAGTCCTAAAAAGTCAGTAAAGTCGTACGTTTTAATTAAGTTTTTGCCGACTGCGACACTTCAAATACTACCTTGTATACATATGAATTTACGTATGTATATAATGCCATATTGGAGTGGATTCGAATAATAATATTTTATCATCCTGTAAAGCTTCACAATGAAAAGCCTGTACCTACCTCATTACCATCTCGCGAGTTGGGCCCTGTAGGCGGCCACGCTGATCGCGACATCAGTAGTTTTTTAAATCTTCAACAGACGAAACATTGATTTGGAAGTTGCCCAAGTAGCCGCTAAGGGCTATAAGTCTTATAACCCTCAGCGGCTACTTGAGTTCGCAGTCGATTGATTGCTTTCTATAAAGGCCGCTGCAACGTTCGAGTGTGTATTCTTCCAGCTTTCCTAATTTTTGTATGATCTTGAATGTCTAGTAGACCGTCCACATTTCTACATTTATTAATTCAATATTATTTAATATTAATCTCACCTCAATGAATGAGGCTGATCGTAAAATTCGGAACAAATTGCTGAAACTATAGACATATTCACCTACCTACACAAACTATTATCTGAGAAACTTGCACAATGGTCCTCAAACAAAAGTAGGACTATCACGCAAACTGTGATAATCTAATTAGTAAGTGTTTGATTGAACTTGCGATTTTTTGTTAGAAACATTGATGAAATCAACGCCTACGTTAATCTTCTTAAAATTCTTGAAACTTTTAGTGACAGGAACAGTGGAAATATTCCATTCTCGATATCGATTCGAGTATCGGGAATGGAAAATTTTTCCACTGTTCCTGTCATATTAAAATCTTTTTAATTAAAAACTCCTTGGTTTTAAAAATCGAATACCATTTATTTATTTAAAAAAAGATTCTCGGTCTTGTCACAAGGTTTTGTCAAACTTGTTTAGTCGTTTAGAAAATGGAATTGACTCGAGAAAATTCAAGAGCGATGATTTATTCTGACTTTCGAATTGGTTTAACACAAAAACAGTGTGTTGACCGGATGATTTCTGCATTTGGTGATGAAGCCCCATCCAAAACCACAATTTATCGCTGCTTTGCTGAATTTCATCGTGGACGTGTCAAGCTCAGTGATGATCCCCGTCAAGGTCGTCCAAAAACTGCAGTCACCCAAGAAAACGTTGATGCTGTGCGTAAGCTGATTGAGGAAGATCGACATGTGACATACCACGAAATTCAGGCAACTTTAGACATTGGCATGAGTCAAATAAAAATAATCTTGCATGAACAATTAGGTGTAAAAAAGTTGTTTTTCCGATGAATACCGCATTCGCTCTCCACAGAGAGAGCAAAAAGCGGCTCGGGTTTCTTGGTGCGTCAGAACTCTCGAAAGATTCCACGCAGGATCCTCAAATGCTGTATACAACATCGTATCAGGTGACGAATTCTGGATATACGCGTACGAACCCGAAACATAAAACCTGTCACAAGTTTGGGTGTTCGAAAATGAGTCAAGTGACTCAAGACACTCAAGACACACGACGGAGTGTGGCAAAAAAAATGGTGGCCACGTTTGTCTCCAAAACCGGCCATGTTACGACTATTCCTCTTGAGGGACAAAGAACGGTTAATGCATAATATAATATACCATTCTAGCATTTGTTTGCCACAGGTCGTTTCTGAACTCCGTAAAGAGAATTGCAACCGCCGCATCATCCTCCATCACAACAATGCGAGTTCTCACACCGCGCACAAAACAAAAGAGTTTTTAGAGCAAGAAAACATAGAATTATTAGACCATCCGCCGTACAGCCCCGACCTAAGCCCTAATGATATCTATACTTTCCCTAAAATAAAGAATAAATTGCGTGGACAGAGATTTTCATCACCTGAAGAAGCTGTGGACGCCTACAAAACGGCCATTTTAAAGACCCCAACTTCCGAATGGAATGATTGCTTCAATGATTGGTTCCATCATATGGAAAAATGTATCAGATTTCGCGGAGAATACTTCGAAAAGCAATAAATACATTTTTAAATAGTAATGTTGTATCACTTCCTTGATTCCCGAAATTTTCAGAGCCGCCCTCGTATTTTTATAAAAATAGTAAAAGACTTTTGTGTACCAGAAAAGTCACCCTTTTTGATCCTTAATTGGTCTAAGATGTTATCTATCTATACTTGTAAATCTGTAGAAGTTTTCAGTTGTGCGCGCATTACGTAAAATTTACGAAATCGATGTAGATAAATATTATACACTAGCTGTTGCCCGCGACTTCGTCCGCGTTAAGTTCGTAAAACTGTACAATCACTCTGTGCTTGCAATTCATTCCGCGCAATAATTTATTGTACTTTAACATAAAACGGTTAAAGGTAAAAATATCCAAATTAAGAACCTCCTCCTTTTTTAGAAGTCGGTTAAACATGCAAATTACCTTCAGGAAACATGTTATATACTCGTCCAGATCCAGATGTATGACCGTCAATGAATAGAAAGAGCATGTATGGGTCGTAGCAGTGGTCATTTCTGCCTACCCCAAGGGAAAAGGCATATGTATGCATGGGCAATTATGTATGTTTCTGGTTTATGTTCTGGTAAAACATCATTGCATGATTTTAACCCCTCGCCACAGTGAGCACGCCACAATCAAATCGCAGCGGTAATGCCTGTCTTTGAGAAGTGTCTACAGAGGCGTCACGGCATCCTCTCTTTGTGCAGGACTCACCGGTTGTGGGTATTTCGGAAGGTATCTGTGTCGAATTCAGCGGGAAGAAACACTCGGGTCTCACCATTCTGCGAAACGCCCGGAGAATACGATGGAGCATACGGTGGAAGTCAGTCCCGCTTGGTCGGAGCGCCGGCGCCGCCTTGTCCTTATGGGGGCGATTGGTGGAGAAAATGACAACCAGTAGCCTCCTTCAGTGAAGCACTACAATCAAAGAAAGTGGCTGAAACTATGAGGGATAGGACATCCTGACTCCTCAGCGGTCGCTGCAAGGGACGCTCCGGGTGTTGAAAGCCGCAAGGCAATTCCCAGCTATCGCAAACACGGGATTGCGGTGGTGCTGTCCAGCCGTCTGGTCAAAGCAGTCCTGAATCGACGGCGCGTAGTATTCTACGCGCGACTCAAGAAGATTTCAGCAAATGGATAGGGCCCTCTAGGGCCGATGTCTGCTAGGGCTGCAAGATTGATCGAAAGAGTTATCTCCCGAAAAGTTTAAGCAGTTAGACAGCTTTGGTAGAGATAAACGAAGAAGCATAATCGGGACACCGACCTTCAGCTGGATAACGTGCACTGATAGTGAAAAGCCTTCAGTGAATCCAAAAACTACCATCATCATCCGGCAGGCATTAAGTCCACCGCTGTACATTTGTGCATAAAGGATTAAATAAATAAATCATCAACTATCTTCTTCCACAACAGTACTTATGAAGAATTGGCGAGAGCATGCTTGCATTGATTGTTGCATTTTGATCATTTTAGGCGTTAGAATTACTTGTTCATTTACCTAGGATATTTTGGGGTGTATTTAATTGACATCCCCGTATATAAGACAAATGTTTTTTCCATAGTAGGAACTACCTTTTGAAGAGTCTCCAACTTATGAATGAAATTACGGCGAAACCTTGTGCGCGTGTATCCCCGTTCTATCGAACTCGCATATTGATGGCCAAACCGAGAAATTACTGACGCCGATTGCCTCTATGAGGACACGGCGGTTCACTCAAGATGGATAGACCTCCACCGCATGCCACACCGAGTCCTCCAGGTGATTCACAAAATGGTAATATCAGGGTACTTTCAACCGAACCCAGAACAGAAACCGTTCGAAACACCCACAACAGTCCTGAGCTTATCCATAAAACAATGAAATTATGGTTAACAAATGTAGCAGCCAATAAGTGTTATCCCTGAGACTGGCCTCCCTTAGAGGGTTGTTCCAGTGTTGGTCACCACTCATTGCAAAGAGGTAACGTCCAGATATCGACGTAAGGCTGTAAGGAATCTGAGATACATCATACGTTGTCGAACTGTGGTCAGAAAAACACATTCGATCCCGTTTTATATGAAGCGGTGACTGCAAATAATAAAACACACCATTATTAATCCGCAAGGTGCCATCATGCCGGAGGACACAGTGGAGATGTGCCCTGCAAGGGCGGAGCACCGCCGTGTCCTCGTGAAGGCAATCGGCGTCAGTGACCTCTCGCGCCAGGCTCTGATCCAGAGCGAGGAGTAGTGGCAGGCGGTCGCCTCCTTCTGCAAAGCCGTAATGCTAGCGAAGGCGGAGGCCGCACGCGTTAGGGAACGAACGGCCTCACGCCGAGCCAAGATTCCGACCCCGACTACCAATCACGGTAGACGCGGGCTTCCGGACGTCGAGCAATGGGTAGCTACCCGTCCTGTAGTTGACAGGATCGAGCCCAATCCTCAACAGCGCGTAGTGATAGACACAGGTGTAGTTTTAGTCGGTAAAAGATTGACGTCCTCCCGCTCCAACCAGAGCGGGAGAAGTCATTGGATGATTTCCACCCTTAAAAAAGAAAAAAAAGGTGCCATCATCATCATTATTATTTCAGCCGAAAGATGTCCACTGCTGGACATAGACCTCCCCAAGTGTCGCTATAATAACCGGTCCTGTGAGTCTCTCATCCATCGGATACCCGCGACCCTTACCAGGTCATCGGTCCACCTGGGGACCATCCAACGCAAGGTACCCTGTAACCCCTTCCGAAAATGTGGCCGTGTTATTTTAAAGTGAATAATTAAATACATATAGCTATTTACTTTTATCGTCTTTGGATGGTATCCCTTGAATAATCACGGTCAATTAGCTTGTTACTATAATGCGAAAAATATAATAAAAATAAGCTGTAGGATTGTTAAAAATGCCTCCGTCTAACACCAGTTTAACCATAACTGTAATCGTGGGCGATGGCCATTCTTCTGCCACTCAGAAAATTACGTAAAATACGCAATGCCATCTATCAAATTTAATATGAAGTTCAACCGTCATTGTCATCATTATTTCTACTTTGAGTCTTTAGATGGCGTTGCGAGTTGCGTGTGATGTCATATTTTACTTCTCGAAAACTTTGATTTCATACCGTTTGTCTTTCATATGCTTTGTTTCATTGCGATGAAACAAAGCCTAAGTAAGATAATTATCAAGTTCCACACAATTTAAATGTATAAAAGTTATCTACGTCGATTTCTAAAATTAACAAAACGCACTTCACTAAAAATTTCTACAGATATATTATATACGTAGATTTATAAAAAAAAATTGTAAGCATACAAAAATATATAAAAAAATCTTATTCACGATGACAAAATAGAACAAAAATTTCTCCTAAGAGAGCCGTACGGGATTTGAACCACCTTCACGTTACATTAAAGTCTAGATGCGAAACCACTGCGCTGCGGTCTTCAATGAATAATTTATAAAATAGACGTTCTTATATAAACGTCATAATTGACTGGTTGGCTCCCTAACGATGATAGCGTGATGACTTTCGTTTTAGAAGTTAAATTTGCAGCTAAATGGAATAATGTAACATTATAGTACGTGATTTTATTCGTCGCTTTGATTTTATTATGTGTTTTGATTAGTTTGTACAAAATATTTAGAAGATATCGAATAGAAATGTCAATTTTATTTTGAAAAAATGGTAAAAGTTATTTTAATACAAAAAAAATAAGACAAAATAATGACAACATTTTTAACTGTAGCTGGGAATTGAACTCGCGGCAAATGTCGTTCAATACCTACATTTTGGATTATTGCTCACCCCCCATAGCAAATAGCGTGATAGTTTATAGCCTATCAGTTGCCCTGACCTATAAGGATTGTGTATGCAAAATTTGAACAGGATCGGTTCAGTAGTTTTTGCGCCAATTAATACCATCACAAAAGAATTTTACTGTTTTATTATATGTATAGATTAACATTGTGTGTAACTTCATATATTACTTAGGCTTTGTTTCAACGCAATCGGTTGACTATACCGAAATACATACTTTCATTAATACTACATTCATTAACTGTTAGGCGGTACGAAGTTCGCCGGGTCAGCTAGTACCTAATATTTTAATGCTTACACGAAACTTCATCGTTTAGCATATAAACCAAAAAGGGAGAATTGAATTTTATAACTAAAACTACAATTTTTAATGTTTTTTTAAGAGAGGTTTCCGATTTCTCTACCTGCCTCTACTGCCCAAAAATCAACGCCCCTGAATGAGGTGTGTCAATTTTTTTGTGTAAAACAAAGTACATGTACTTATGATCTATAGACTGCGTAACACTCTATGTCATGGTACGGGGTCTACGAGGGGCTACACCACGATTGTACTCAGTACTAAGCACTTAACGTCGTGGTACGCGGGCGGCCAGGAGTTATAAGGTGCGCTGCGCCGGCGCAGGACTAGTGCTTGTCCAACCAACACATTGATAACATGAAGGCTGCTGTAAGTTACACGTGTTTTTCTTTTATTCACTAAATTAATATTATATTAGTATTTAGTCATCGCTTCAATGACTCACAAAACTAATAGAAAATTCAAGCACACTGCAATTTTTAGATATGTAAAAACGTATTCTTAGGATAACACCTACTGTAACTGCTTACCTGCAGCATACCGGTGCTGAGCTTCTAGAAGAAGATAACAACATTTTCTGAGGTCTCCCCGAGAACTCACATTAAACATCTAGGTTAGGCTGCATGCAATAAAGGTCTATCTAAAGCGATCCAAAAGTAATACATATGTGGACTTAACTAAAAATCTTCATAGGCCTCGGTCACCTCAGAAACTGTCCATCATTACTTTTTCTTGAGCTAGTGCGAACTCCGGTTAACACCTCTATTTATTATTTCAAACTCCAGTTAACGCTATCTATTAAATGTAAGCTCTCGACTTATGTATATGTTCCTAAATGTTATATTCTGCAATCAGGAGTGTCTGTGGTTGGAAAGACCTCACGGCGTCCTCACCTTCCGCATGACGCAGGTTCTTACCGAACACGGTAAGTTCGGGAAGTACCTGCACCTGATTCGTGAGGAAGTGACGCCCGGGTGTCGCCACTGTGTGGACCGCCCGGAGGACACGGTGGAGCACACGGTGGAGGTGTGCCCCGCTTGGGTAGAGCAACGCCGTGTCCTCGTGGGGGCGATCGGCGGTGGCGATCTCTCGCGCCGGGCCTTGGTACAGGCCATGATCCGGAGTGAGGAGAAGTGGCAGGCGGTCGCCTCCTTCTTCGAAGCAGTAATGCTTGCAAAGGAGGCGGCTGATCGCGTGAGGCAACGGTCCTCACGCCCCAATCGCCGCCGGGATTCCAATCCCGATTTCCGGCCACCGTAGGCGTGGGCTTGCGGACGGCGAGCAATAGGTAGCCCGCTGTCCGACCGTCCGGTAACCGTCCGGACCGAACCCAAGTCGTCGACGGCGCGTATTGTTCCACGCGCGCCTCAGTGAATGTCAGCAAATCTAGGGGCCCAGCAGGGTCGAAGCCTACTAGGGCCAACGGTAGTGTGAAAACGAAACCCGGGGCCCTGGGACGAACGCAACAAAGAAACAGGTATGGGTTTTTAGTCAGTAAAAGTCTGACACTATCTCTCGCTCCGCCCAAGGGCGGGATTTGTCATTAGATGATTTTCCAACCAAAAAGAAAACCAGGGGTGTCTAAAAACATATCTGTGTACATATCAATTTAATTTCAGGCTGACTTATGTATCGCACCTAATGACACTTGTGTATCGATCAAACATAATTATATAGTTTACTCTGTAACTGCCATCAATAGAGAAGCATTCCTGTGGTAAGTTAAGATAGACCTTACATTTTAGTCAATTGGACTTTCAAGTTTTTTTCATAAAACGTTAATTCTTAAATGGTTCAAGAGTCTAGTTAACTAAAAAGAGTTATTTCACCAAGTACTGAAGCTTGTTAAGTCAGATATTTAACCTATAATTTGGTGGTAACTGCGATTGACGCCGTTTGACTCGAACCCGGGACACGACGCGCCGCGCTCTACTCACGATCACAGATCGTCACGAGCAGTCACTAAGCTATGCTAATGCCTGATCGATGGCAACACGACTGGGCGCCTAAACTGGCAACTTTGTGGTTCACACGATTGTCTGTATTGAGAAATGTCGACGATTAAATGTGGAATCCACTTGAAAACTATTGTTAAGTTTGCGTCTTGCAGACCTTTAGTAGTGTTCAGGTCATAGAGGTTTAGCTATTTGTCACAATATCATATATCGGTCAGCAATTCTAATACGAGCTCTTTACACGATCCATTTATAGCCTAAACTGAACTGTTAAATTGATGGAGCTATATAGCGTGTATCCATCCCTCTTTCTTGCTCACACGACTGACATTTTAACATATCAAGTCCCCTTATCGTATAGAACTAGTACGAGGAATCTATATCCTGAAGAAAGACAATGGGGCACAGGGCTGACTGTTTAGGGACACATACACACTTTGAATGTGTTTCCCTATAATAACATAAAAAGTTTCCCAAATAACTTCCTGATTTGCTAGGATATTATAAAAAGGAAAGTAAAACAGTGAATTGAAAATGGCGATGTCTACTCAGTTAACAATGAGCGATACGATTATGTGATGAATGTGAGAAAAGTTACTAGAAATAATTTGCTTTATACTGTACTGTCTGTACTAACTCACTATGGGCCTTGATGCCCGAATTGAAGAAAATTTTACTAATGTAGTTGTTGTTGTTCCAGCTGTGCGTCGTCCTGCTCGTCGTGGCCCTGGTGTCGGGCGCAGAAGAGAAGAAGAACGAGAAGAGAGGCTTGCTAGGCCTCGGCTACGGGCTGGGCGGCGGCTTCGGCCACGGCGGCTACTACGGCGGCCACGGACTGGGACTGTACAGCCACAGTGCACCCATCATCAGCCACAGTGCTCCCATCATCAGCCACAGTGCTCCCATCATCAGCCACGGCTACGGCTTCGGCGGCTATGGAGGACTAGGCCATGGCTACGGGTTAGGACTTGGCCATGGAGTCGTTGCCTCCGCCCCCATCGTGTCACATGGGTACTCTGCCCCCCTGCTCGGCGGCCATTACGGAGCCCCTCTCCTTGGGCTCGGCCACGGCTGGCATTGAGCCTAAATAATATAAGTTTTGTCTGTGAATGTGTTCGTTTAGTGCCAAATTACTAAGTTCTTGGTTGGTTCGGATGTAAAAATTTTAACATTAAACATTTTTATATATAGTTTAGTGGTTTCTTTCAGTAAATGCATAAAACTTCAATAGACATTGACCTCAAACACTTATTAGCATTTTATCACAATAATTATACTACAATAATTAACACAAATATATAATTGGGAAAAATTATCGGCCAAATTCGATCTCTACACTAGTCGTATATCTTCTCTACGCTAGTTGTATGTCTTATCTATACCGCAGCAAGAATATATTCCTAAACTAACGGCAATAATAAAGTACATAAAACTAGAATAAGCCCAGAAACAACCACCCATATCAAGTGACATTACAACACACTGCGCAGTTCTACACCACAACATTCGTACTAGCTAACACACTATCAGAATACACGATAACCATTTCGATACACTCCTTACCTACCGTTGACTCATAAGCTAATTGACCCCACCGTCCCCAATCCCACATTTCCACCAAATTATACACTGCCCTCATCGGACGAGCTGTTAATGTATTCGACGCTAGATGGCGTGGCGCAACCGGAAGCTGCGCCGGCGCCGCCCGGAAATTGCGAAATATTGCAGTCATGTCAACATTGCCTGGATCTACTAGTAGTGGTTTTGTGCGATTCACATCGATTGCGAATTGTGAATGGATTAAATGCACTCGGGTCGAGTACTCGCGCCCGCGGATGTTGTTAAGGTATCAAGTCCTTCCATGAGCCGGGCGTTATTTGGAATAAATCTGAATATTATACAACCAAATTATAACTTAAGTGTTGCGTTTGCAATCGCAGACACAAATCTCTGAAAAACGGCTACGCTTACTAAAAATGTTCTCTAAATACACAACAAAAAAAAATAGCTTTCCTATGAGTGCAATTTAACCAGTAAGTCGAATAGTAGGTAGATATAAATACAGGCCACAATGTTGCATTACACATACTCACATTTCCTGATTCCCACAGTTCACATAGATCTGGTTCTGTGACATACATACGGACAGTTTTCCTGCCAGGGCGCGGTTTCCATACCGCACTATCAGGTTATGGTAGCTAGTCATTTCATAATTCACCTACATGTGTCAATATCTTAGTAAATACTAAGCCTTTTAGGGTAAATCCACAAACTGTGATTAATGTACCCTTAAACATAGTAGTGGAGGGTTATTAGATCTTAAATGTATGTTGTTATGTCTCCCACTTATATGTATGTATATATCTTCCAATACTTTAAAAAGGTGTATTTAAGTAAATAATATAATTATTAAGATTCTGTGCTCCTACGTTTACGTAGCATTGGTAATATTTAGCTTCTAATTAACTTTACACCAGTATACTTCTAGTTAATTTGAAATTATTTAAATTTTCTGAAAGGGTGGGAGTTTACACCATTGACATTACTTACAAGAAGGCCTCAATGTTACTGAGCTTGAATACTGAGGTAGGTACTACCTCCCAAGTACACAAAACACAAAAATTACTCGAATTTCCTCGTAAATGCCGTTGATGCCGTCATTTATATTTCTCTGTGCTAATAACCCCAAGAAAAGCGTTTAAACTATTAAAACCTGTCGCAACGATAATTCAATAAACACCGACAACATTGCTAACAATTACATGCAGTCAAAAAACAGTGCGACACCGCGCTACTATTTTAATCGTTTCTTCTATAGAAGGTTATGTCAGATGACGTCACACATGTCGGCTGGCGGCAGCAGCTTGGACTGTTCGGAATGGGCACACCGCATACAAAGCTTCAGCTGGTACCACCCGTACAAAAACTGGGTCCATTTTGATGCTCGTTACGACATACTACGTCATAACTTATAGAATATCATGTGAGAAACGCTGCCCTAAGTACCAGGCGTTTTTTTATTTGGTGGGAAATCATCCAATGACTTCACCCGCTCAGACTTTTATCGACTAAAACCACACCTATGTTCCTTAGGAATACGAATCGGCCCTGTTCGGCCCTTTTTCGGTTTTGCTGACATCTCTTTGAAGCGCGCTTGGAACACTACGTCGATGACTCGGCGAACGGACGTTTGATTTTTTCACAGCTTCAAGGGACCGCAGACCCGAATATATAGTTTTAATTTCAACTCGATACCTCCACGCGTTCCCAAGATAAAGGGTCTTGACAGACAGACAGACAGGCAGATAAACATACAGATAGACGGACAACAAAGTGAACCTATAAGGGACCCGTTTTTTCCTTTTGAGGTACGGAACCCAAAAAATAGAAAAAAATAGACCTGGCGAGGCCAAAAAGGCTCCTATCTCTGTTTACACGCTTTGCTTTTTTGGCTTTGCTGTGTATCCTCTACCAATCAAAAATCATTATAAATAAGAGAATCTTACTGTTTGTTTACAAGACTATATTGCGTTACAATTAATTTAGATTGTGAGTCGAAGTGTAAGGTCACGCTGACATTTAGTGCAGCAGCTAAAGGGCCGCCATGCGCCCCCTCTCCTCCGTCCCCCTCTCGCGGCATTTAAACCATATTGATTTAGTTCAATGCTCACGTTATTAATTACGGTGTGGAAAATTTACTAAGTCAACAACGAAGATGAGCGTGTTTTCAATGACAATGAACCGTTGTGTACATGGAGCTAATAGTTTGAAGTATTTTTCTTGAAGAAAGATACCGGTAATCAAGAAACAAGAAAAGATATAAACAGGACACCGGTACAGCTGCTGTACCTGCGTATGTATGTTATATGTACTGGATGACGCTGTACTATAGCGTCATCCAGTGTCCATAGTTCTTCACGATTTTGTTACTCACAATATCTGCCCAAATTAATACAATTAATTTAATACCAAAACTTTCAAATATACACTGATTACTAAGCATTTTTACCTTACTACATATTAAAAACAGTCTCTGTTGCGTCTGTCTATTTGTACAAACGTTTTTTTGTTTTCATTAGGTAGTTTTTAAGTTTATTGAAACTTAAAAACTACCTACTGAATGATTTTTCATGCGGTTTTCACCTATAGACATACCACTACACATACATATACTATAGTAAAGAAAATCCGAGATATTCAAAGATTTCTAACCCTCGTGCAAAGTTTGGGCGCGTCGCTAGTCCTATGTAAATGATCAATAGATTATTTTATCGTTAAACTACAGTATTAATTAACTTTCTGCTATACCTTCTACAGATTTATCAATTCCTTAATCGTTATCGAATATAGGACTACATGTAAGTAGGTACGTTTATGTATAGTCTGGGGTTTTTGGGGTATACTGTGTTAGTCAATGTCCATTACGGCGCTACGCAAGAATTTTTTTTATTTTTTTATTTACAAGCACTTGCACAACGTTACAGAGGATGTCCAAGGCGTTGTACAGTAGAAACTTACAAACTAAAAAAAAAAACAATTTATAAAAACAATAATACCCTAATAACAAATCTATACACATTTAAGAAGAAAAAAAAACTAACTAACATATAATTTAGAAATAAAAAGAAAATACATATACTTTATCCCTCAAAACAAATGATCAACGTTAACTTATTTTTTTTAATATTAATAGTAATAATTATTTACTTATTAAGAATATTACTACCATTTCCTAAAAAGCCTCCGTTGACTTATAAACGCCTGTATGTTATGTGTTACTGCTGATAGACACCAGCATGTGTATTGCTGTTTGCTTTGTAGTTTATGTCAGACGCTGGGCGGCGCGTGCGCAAGGCGAAATAAGTAGGCGCTTAGTAAAGGATAAAGTTGTAGTGTATAACTGTAGAAAGATTATATAAGTATGTATTTATGAATGTAGGTATGTTTATGTATTGTTTTTTTCATTGTGCACTGGATCTTACCCTTTACTGTGATCTCTGTCAATCACTCAATGGTTTGCTGGAAGAAAACTCAACTTTGAGCAAAGCTCGCCTATGTACATGAACTCTGATATCCACATTTTTTGTAATTTATCATGTTGTACAGTAAAGAATTAAAGATTTCCATGCAGCATATTTGTCATCGTAGTGATGAGCTCTAGTTCTCCTTCACTAAAATTGATTTATTGTGTAATGAATTGTACAATAGTCACAATGTTTATTTATTTAAACTTTATGTACAGTAGTGGTACATAGGCGGACTTAATGCAACAAGGCATTCTCTACCAGTCAACCTAATGTTCTCGAAAGTACCTACAGTTAGGGCAGTGCTTGATTGGTTGCTGCTCTGCGTGTCGCCTTCACATGTTAGTTCCGTGTCTGGGTGTCTTGTATATGTGAGTTTACATGTTTGTGACGACTAGCTAACCCATAATACAGGACTACTTCTTAGTGAGGGAGAACGAATAAAAAATTATATATTTTGATACAGGTGGATAAATTTTGTTATGACCGAGGCGGCATTCAACCGAGCCACGGCGAGGGTGTATGGAGTCGAGGGTTGCAGTGACGAATTTCCACATGTATCAAGCGACGTTTTTCAATAAACTTACGAAGACATAAATAAACGGGGGTTGACCCGAGACTCGAGGAGGTTAACGTGCGTCCAGCCTGATACGATAATTGTAATAAAATTGGGGCGAGCGCGAGCCCGCGCACTTTTCAGTACTAGTGCAAAAAACCGTCAATTGCGTGCCTAAAAGCAGTGGGTTAGGGGCAAATATTCGAGTAAGTATATTAAACTCAATTTTATAGGTGATTCTGGCAGCGACTTCGCCCGCGTGAAAGGTTTCTTCATACAAACTTTAGACCTCCGTTTCATCCCCTTAGGGGCTGAATTTCGAAAAAGCCTTTCTTAGTGCTCGCCTACGACATAAAAGGAAGCCTTGTGCAAAATTTCACGCTCCCAGTCCCTGTACTTTTAGCTGTGCATTGTTATGTCAGTCAGTCAGTTTCTCCTTTTATATACATATATAGATATAGGCAAGCCCTTCCGAGATTTGCATCTCATAGTCACCCGTGACTCACATAACATGACATGTAATCTCGTGAGATAACGCGACGCTTCGGAAACGGAAGGAAACGGAATGGCTTTGTTGACACACTTGCGTAAAGAAATCGGAGCCAGAGCGACACGTGTGCGACTATAAATCGCATTATTTACCTAGATAACGTAGAGTAGTTACGTCATGATTGTCTACAGCAGCAGAACGTTACCTCCTGAGGTAATAGACTAGGTACGTATCTAGTTACCTCCAGGGTATAAATAAATCATGAATATACAACAAATAATAATAATATATGGAGAGCTCGGTTGGGTTATGTTGGATATCAAAAACGTCAGCATTTTTATTGTGTTTTAACAAATAAACCCTCCTGGAGGATTTCCACATGAAATGGTTTGGAACTCTTCCTGAATATGTCCATCTGGTGCTTTACCTTTGGCCTGGTACTGGTCCACCTTCATCCATGCTAACAACGGCAAAGTCTTCGCCCGTTTATGGTCTCTGTTCCTATTGTATGAATCTAAGTTGTATCTCTTTCTCTGGTTGCTGGAGGCTAGGCAGACTTATTGGTTTGTGGAGATATCTATGTACAGCCAGGGGACAGTGGCTCACTACTAATAATAATAATGTTTATTCAGGTCGAAATAACCATTTTCACAATTATACAACATTAAACGCTAACAACATTATCATCTTCCTGCCCTTGTCCCATCATATTTGGGGTCAGCGCAACACGTTTTGTTCTTCCATTCTATCCTGTCAACCGTCATACTTATGACTGACTTCCTTTCCTTTCATTAAACGCTAACAACATAAAATAGAATAAAATGAAACCATGCTAATGCTAGTGTCTAAAATTTATTAGTTGAAGAAGTTCAATGGTCCACATCTAGTTCATTTAATACTTTAGATTATATGCTCCAAATTAGTTATGAACCATTGAATCTCTTCTACAAAGAAATATTAGACAATTAAGCATTGGTAGAGCGCAACTGTACTTTTGAATCCTGACTAGACTGTAGCTTCCAATAGATCTAGTTGTTGTTGATGTGAATATACAAATTTAAGAGGACCTTTGTCACTTCGTGCTTAAATATCCTACCATGAGGGTAACTAAGAGGTAATGTTTATCCTTACCTTTATTTAGAAGTATCAAACAGTAATACCTAAATATGGAGTCATCTCGGCGGCGATGCGCCACGGCCATGCGTATATTAACCAAACGTCCGGTATAATCAGCTCATTGGTATTCATATCGAAGTTTATTGCTTTGAACTGATGATATATGTCCAGTTTAGATGATAACAGTTACGTAATCTTACCTTTGGAGACATTTCGTCAGCTCGTAGGGCTCTGGGCAGAAGTGGAAGTTTCGTAACATTCAAATTAAAAAATCGAAAATTTGTATATATTGTGTGTGACACCAGCAGGGCGTCAAAACTTTGCCGGAACTGTCACCACACGCACTCACCATGAAACTGTTTGTGAGTAAACTTTCTTTAATTAGTACCTTAATAAGTAGAGAAACACATCATCACCCACAAGCTGTTATACCTGGGTCTTAATCTATCCAAATCATTGGCAGTTTAAAGTATCAGTGAATGCAGACAAAGATCTCTTAACCTTTTATTAACTGTTAAAGTGTAAAAATTAACCTAAATTTCTTAATCACCATGTGTGCTGCTTGAAACCATCTCAAATCACAACAACGCGTCAGCAATCCCGTTGCTGTTGTTTCAGTGTCTGAAGGCGGCCATAACTTTTTTCTATCAGACAAACATACGGATCGTTTTCCTGTTTATAAAATTAAACTATTGATTGCTATTTAGGTGTGTGTCTACATAAGGAGATTTATGTGTTTTTGGTCGAACTAAGTAGAACAAACATGACTACGAGTATATACAATGATAACCTTTTCGAGGTTCTTCATCTTATTTTTAGATGAAGTTCTAAATATGGAGATTAAATGATTGAATTATAAAGATAATCCGATGACCCAATGTTATGAATATTATTATGATTTATTAGTGAAGCAACATTAACTTCGGAATAAATCCGTTATTGCCAAATTACAATAATTTATGATAAAACATGGCATCGTAAACTTATGATTCGTGGTCACCTTGCACCTCCTCCACTAACTAAACTGCTTCTCTGTGTCTGTGTTTCTGATGCTTACTTCACCTTGGTGAGGTGTGCTTCCTGCTTAGATACCATTTAAGTAAATATAGATATCGTGAAAATTGCTTTTACTATTTTTGAGTTTGAGAAACATTCAAGACATACATCAGGACTAGAAATAAGTGACTATTGCTTCATTTACTTCCACAGATCTGCACACTGTTGTTGATAGCCAGCTCTGCCGCTTCCCGAGAGAAGCGCGGTGTCTTCGGAGAGCCTGGCGGCCTGTTGAGCGGGCTCAACAATTTGCTTTCGGGCAGCTCAAGCTCGGGACACTCACACTCCAGCTCCGGACACTCGCACGGTTCTCACGGGTCCTCGCATCACTCACACAGCTCGCACGGACACTCGCACTCCCACGGATCGCTACACTCAGCCCCTCTGCATTCACACAGCTCCCTACACTCAGCCCCACTAGAGACATACTCTCCTCCATTACTATCAGCTCCATTACACTCAGCGCCGCTGCTGCACCATCCAGAACCTCTCCACAGTTATCCCGAACCCCTGCATAGCTCTCATTCCCTCCAGGCAGCGCCACTGCTAAACTCACAATCATTACACGCTGAGCCGTTACATTTGCACCACTCTGAACCTCTGATTAGCTCTCATTCCCTCCACTCAGAGCCTCTGCACTCAGCGCCCTCGTTGAGTGCACCCTCTCTCCTCTCTGTACCACTGCACACCCACGCCGAACCCCTTTCTTCTCATGTTAGTTTACATTCAGCTCCATTATTACCAGCTGCACCTTTACATGTGGAGCACTCAGCCCCCTTGCACGCCGCTCCCCTTAGTTTGAGCCACTCACCATCTCTTAGTTTGAGCCACTCACCGTCTCTTAGTTTAAGTCATTTACCATCTTTAAGTTCGAGCTCTTATGCTCCGAGTTATTCTAGTCAATCTGCTCCAGTAGGTTGGAGTTCTTCTTCTTCCCCGTGTTTGAGTCCCTCGTGTTCCCTAGGTTCAAGCCACTCTGCTCCCCTTTATTCTAGTCATTCTGCCCCGCTTAGTTTGAGCCACTCACCGTCTTTAAGTCTAAGCCACTCTCCGGCTCTTAGTTTGAGCCACTCACCATCGGTAAGTTTGGCTCATTCCGCACCACCGCTAAGTTTAAGCCATTCTTCTCCATGTTTGAGCCCCTCGTGTTCTCTTAGTCCAAGCCACTCACCCTCTTTAAGTTTGAGCCACTCTCCGTCTCTTAGTTTGAGCCACTCTCCTTCGTTAAGCCAGAGCTCATACGCTCCACATTATTCCAGCCATTCCGCTCCATTGAGTTTGAGCCACTCACCATCTTTAAGTTTAAGTCACTCAGCTCCTTTGAGTTTGAGTCACTCATCGTTGCATTCGAGCCACTCCTCTCCACATTATTCGAGCCACTCCCCAGTAGTGCTAAGCCACGCGCCATCACACAGCCACCACGGTCCCGCACCCGTAGTAATCAAAGCGAAGGCTCCCCCACGGTACGCGTCCGGCTGGTGGTAACCTTGTTATATTTGCTTCGAGATAACAACTCGTCGTTCTCTTACGCGACGAACTGAGTGATAAATTCATCATCATCATCACCATTTTAGCCGAAAGAAGTCCACTGCTGGACATAGGCCTCCCCAAATTGTCATCACAATGACCGGTTCTTTGCGCCTCACATCCGGACGTCCGTGACCTACACCAGGTCATCGGTTCACCTTGTGGGAGGCCTTAAAACACTGCACCTTCTGGTAATCGGTGGCCAGTCCTTTCGACCCGATCGATCATTATTCTGCGAGCAATGTGCCCTGCCCATTACCACTTCATCATTTCAGCCTAACGACGTCCACTGTTGGACATAGGCCTCCCCCAAGTGTCGCCACAATGAAAGGTCCTGTGCATCTCGCATCCATCGGATTCCTGCAACCCTTACCAGGACCCCTCACTGCCACTTAAGTGAAGTGTTAAATTATAATAAAAAATTACAAATCTTATCTGTGTTTTAATGGTTGAGACATTCAGTTGCATCAAGGAAATCATCTTGAGAAACTAAATAATGTATAACTTCCGACGACATATAAAAAATATACCACCAAAGTTATAAAAGAACTCCACATAACCTAACACATACCATTGGGCATGCAATAGACTGTACCTTACTAACAAAAAGCGCATCTATAGCCGCTGCACGTACAAGAGACGTGAATGTAACTGAAGCACTTAAAACATTCAGTCGATTTTTGGAGTCTATAAGTTTCTTAAAAGACCATCAACATATTATGTTAATTCCTGTCTCAAAAAGGATTTGAGTATACTTACAATACACTCACTTTGCATACGGTTTCGTCTCCCTCCATATACATTCGTCGGCTACTATTCACGTTTATTTGACAACACTCCATAAAGGGTCGTTGACAGATAGTAACCTTGCACGGGGGGCGGTTGCGAAGTCACTAGAGCCTTGTTTACTACAACATGTTGCGCAAACTATGCAGGTAACCTGTTTACAGACATAGTGTCAAATGTGGAGGTAGCTAATATGTTACGTACTAAAGAGATTGTGCCTAGAATGGGGGTGGCTACTAAAATCTGCTGCGCCGACCGCTGATATATACATTGAGATAAGGTAAAAGAATGATGATACTAATAAATACAACAGTAAATACTAATACATACAATAAATATTCATAGACAACTTAAATATGAACTAAGTATTTATACTAAACCTAACTATGTACATATATTATATACCAAAACACAAAATACATTCAGGCGTCGAAGTACTCCTCCACATTGCTGTCATCCGGAAATGTGCCCAGAAGACTGACAGCATTGCCACGTTGAATGGCAATGCTAATTCTTTGGGCACAGAACGAGCCAGCTCTCTGGTCACGCAAAGTGTCGACTAGTCAGTGTGTTTTTTTTAAAAGGAGACGCGCATTTGGACCCCATGACCCAAGCGTTTTGACCTCAAACAGCTCAAAACTGTAATTACTTATAAGGTATATTTCCGAGGTTTGTGGGTCTCAGCAGCCGCAGTGACAGCGCTGGCATAGCACGCCGTACTTTACTTATGAAGTATCTACAAGTATCAAATTATAGGAGTAGTATAGCAAGTTGCCAATCCCGTCGGTAAACATGATGATACTGTTTACGACGTCAACATAACCTAATGAATGCGCTAAGATTTCTGAACATGGATCTCCGACATTGATCTTTACATCTAATTGTTCAGGATATTAGCATATGCGTGGGAATGATGCTATCATATAAGGTCATAAATTAGGTTCTATATCTTTATCTAAACCGCTACAAAAATAGACATTACCTAAATAAATAAACGTAGGTATCTGTGTTTTTTTACTCTTCCGCTATTTTTTAAGGTTACCTCGGTCGTTAAAACTGTACTCTTATAAGATTACTTGGTTGTCTGTTCGTCTGTCTAGACCCTTCTTTCAGGGACGCGTGGACGTATCAAGCTTGTATAATATCAAAAAGTACTCAAGTCTGCTACTTTTTGGCGTAGAGAAAAAGTTAAACTCCACCAGCTACATCAACGCAATGTAAAGATAACGTGTATGCTCCATTTATGGCGCCTATCTTGACACTCATAAATAGAAAATTAAATTCTATAAAGTACTTTCCATTGACTTAGAATCCAAAAATTAGGCACGAAGCAAGGTGTCGAAGCTGGCTCGAGTAAGAACAAAAGTCTGTATACCATTTTGCAGCTACATCACATAATTAGGACCTTATTTTTTTTGCTATTCTGAAAAATCTTCAAGGCTTGATTCAGTACTCGAACTATTTACATATAGGTAAGTTTGTAAGGAACTTTCGGTACGAAGTCCAACTCGTACTTGTCCAGGCAGTTTTCTGACTGCCTTCATGCGAACCAAACCAGACATTTCAACCATTTCCTCAGGACTCGTCAGGTTTCATTGCCTCCGTGCTGTTCTTGATGGTCAACACAATGGTCGCCATTGTTAATTTTGGTTTTCAGGACTTACAATAAAATTAAAAAGGTAAAGAATAAAGTCCCAAAAAAAGTAGTAAGAAAATTTTCAAAATCACTATGACTATCAAACACATTTTTATTTGCAGAACATTTTTATTAGCTCACGAGATGTGTCAGAACATATGGTTTTCTATATATTCTTAAGCTTGGGTAGATTACATAATATCCTGGATGACGTCACGCCTCTATCAGTCAATTATGTTCAGGTGTAACTGACGAAGCCTTTAAATGTTGTGTGCACCATGATTACTATTATCGCAGACGATTAACCTATCGACTCAACCGTGGTATAAACTGGCAATATTATAATAATAGATAATAATAATAATAGTTTATTTTTCACTCTACACCAAGTATATACAAAAGTTTAATAAAATAGACAATAATGCAACATATAAAAACTTTGTGAGAGTCTAGAGTCCATACTAGGATACCCTGTGTAACGGATCACCAAGCTCTTGGCATATTCGGAAGTCATTGTATTTAAATCCTAGTTGATGGGCTTATAGATATTAAGGAAAAGAAAAATTGTTATTAGTTTCTAACTCATCGTTAGTTTCAAATCAGAAGTAATAACGGGTTCCGGGCGGTAGTGGGGCTGCCCCGCTTCTGTAGCGCATCAGGGATGTTCGCAGAGGCGCGCACCGACTGTTTTCACACCACTATGCGCAAGCGGTGCGCGTCCCTGGTGCGCCGGGTGTGGGCCAGCCCCAATGTCATCCTGGCAATGATCGCCGACAGGCTAGACTGTCCATATATCCGACACGTCTGTAGAAGACATGTTGCTACTCTAATTCCTGTTAGGAAATTGAAATTTATCGAGTAATGTATTTTAATATAATAATGACATTTATTTGAATCTTAATTTTATACAATTAATTTTATATTTTATACAATTCTTTTGACTGACTGACATTGTAATAAAATTCAATTTAATCAAATGACAATCCAATGTAATTTAGTGCAAATCCAATGCAGTCTAATTTAATGTAATTTTGATTTTAACATTCCATTGTATCTAATTTTATTATATGTATTGTCTGTATGTGATTATGGAACTAAAATGAGTCTTTGGTACTCGAAATAAATAAATAATAAATATAATAGAACTTATTTATATGTTGCTCTATATTGGTTTAATCCAAATAGGCCTACTAAGAACCTCACTTGCGCAAATTTCTTAACAGAATCTCACAACATCTGATTAAAATAATCCTAGTTGTTGTTATGGAGGCTACATTATATCGATGGGTCCTATGTATATGGGCCAAAATGCAAAATTATAACTTTACAGGAGAGGCTTCCAAAGTTTAAATTTACTATAACTTCAGATTGATAAAACTGAACTTTACGATTATTTGCTTGTTTGCTAAGACAACTATCCTCCTCATTTATACTATAGTATTTAATATATACATATATAGGTTTTTTTTTTACGTCACATTGACCCTTCTACGTTAGTTTTTGTTTAAATTATTTTTCTTTAAAAACACCCTAAAAGGGCCAATGTGTCATATTGGCCATTATACGCGTATAACGCTAATTAGCATAAAGTATATATTTTTTACATTTTTTACCTATAAAATCAAGTAACAATTGAAGTAGTTGATAATTAATTAATAAGAATATAAGCTATTTAGATATTTAGTTATTTATGTCACATTGACACTTATACGTTTTACAATCTGCTAACCTACGAACTGAGATTTCATTTAGATCATTTGATTAATAAAAAAACACGCAGTAATTTTATTCATTTATTGAAATAAAAATAAAATTAGCCTTAAAACTTCACTCATGGACACGTATTCAGTCTTTTTGGTATTTTCATGATAAAAAAACTAACAAAAAAAAAGTAATAAGGAAACTGTAACTGGAGATCTTAGTTTGATTAACAAAATAATGTACTTCACATTATTATTTTAATAATAACAAAATTTTAAACCTATCTGATGAAAAACAAAATTTAAAAAAATCTCCGTAGTATAATCAAGTAAGTAATAAAATTACCAAAATCAACAGTACTAGAAATTCTTAATAAGTCTTCATTAATTTTCTTCATTATTGCTTTCATATAATAATGTACTTCACATTATTATTTTCTTCTTCGACATAAATCAAGCAAGTCTTTCTTTTTGGAAGGTTGTATTGGTAACAGCTGATTGTAACATAGTTGCAGAGGAATATCTGTAGGTCTATCGGCAATTTGCCTTCTTGTTCGTACTGGCTGATCTAAGATTTTAATATGATTTTCAATAGCATCTTCACTTAAATCATTTTTATAGTATACTAGCTGTTGCCCGCGACTTCGTCCGCGTTAAGTTCGTAAAACTGTACAATCACTCTGTGCTTGCAATTCATTCCGCGCAATAATTTATTGTACTTTAACATAAAACGGTTAAAGGTAAAAATATCCAAATTAAGAACCTCCTCCTTTTTTAGAAGTCGGTTAAACATGCAAATTACCTTCAGGAAACATGTTATATACTCGTCCAGATCCAGATGTATGACCGTCAATGAATAGAAAGAGCATGTATGGGTCGTAGCAGTGGTCATTTCTGCCTACCCCAAGGGAAAAGGCATATGTATGCATGGGCAATTATGTATGTTTCTGGTTTATGTTCTGGTAAAACATCATTGCATGATTTTAACCCCTCGCCACAGTGAGCACGCCACAATCAAATCGCAGCGGTAATGCCTGTCTTTGAGAAGTGTCTACAGAGGCGTCACGGCATCCTCTCTTTGTGCAGGACTCACCGGTTGTGGGTATTTCGGAAGGTATCTGTGTCGAATTCAGCGGGAAGAAACACTCGGGTCTCACCATTCTGCGAAACGCCCGGAGAATACGATGGAGCATACGGTGGAAGTCAGTCCCGCTTGGTCGGAGCGCCGGCGCCGCCTTGTCCTTATGGGGGCGATTGGTGGAGAAAATGACAACCAGTAGCCTCCTTCAGTGAAGCACTACAATCAAAGAAAGTGGCTGAAACTATGAGGGATAGGACATCCTGACTCCTCAGCGGTCGCTGCAAGGGACGCTCCGGGTGTTGAAAGCCGCAAGGCAATTCCCAGCTATCGCAAACACGGGATTGCGGTGGTGCTGTCCAGCCGTCTGGTCAAAGCAGTCCTGAATCGACGGCGCGTAGTATTCTACGCGCGACTCAAGAAGATTTCAGCAAATGGATAGGGCCCTCTAGGGCCGATGTCTGCTAGGGCTGCAAGATTGATCGAAAGAGTTATCTCCCGAAAAGTTTAAGCAGTTAGACAGCTTTGGTAGAGATAAACGAAGAAGCATAATCGGGACACCGACCTTCAGCTGGATAACGTGCACTGATAGTGAAAAGCCTTCAGTGAATCCAAAAACTACCATCATCATCCGGCAGGCATTAAGTCCACCGCTGTACATTTGTGCATAAAGGATTAAATAAATAAATCATCAACTATCTTCTTCCACAACAGTACTTATGAAGAATTGGCGAGAGCATGCTTGCATTGATTGTTGCATTTTGATCATTTTAGGCGTTAGAATTACTTGTTCATTTACCTAGGATATTTTGGGGTGTATTTAATTGACATCCCCGTATATAAGACAAATGTTTTTTCCATAGTAGGAACTACCTTTTGAAGAGTCTCCAACTTATGAATGAAATTACGGCGAAACCTTGTGCGCGTGTATCCCCGTTCTATCGAACTCGCATATTGATGGCCAAACCGAGAAATTACTGACGCCGATTGCCTCTATGAGGACACGGCGGTTCACTCAAGATGGATAGACCTCCACCGCATGCCACACCGAGTCCTCCAGGTGATTCACAAAATGGTAATATCAGGGTACTTTCAACCGAACCCAGAACAGAAACCGTTCGAAACACCCACAACAGTCCTGAGCTTATCCATAAAACAATGAAATTATGGTTAACAAATGTAGCAGCCAATAAGTGTTATCCCTGAGACTGGCCTCCCTTAGAGGGTTGTTCCAGTGTTGGTCACCACTCATTGCAAAGAGGTAACGTCCAGATATCGACGTAAGGCTGTAAGGAATCTGAGATACATCATACGTTGTCGAACTGTGGTCAGAAAAACACATTCGATCCCGTTTTATATGAAGCGGTGACTGCAAATAATAAAACACACCATTATTAATCCGCAAGGTGCCATCATGCCGGAGGACACAGTGGAGATGTGCCCTGCAAGGGCGGAGCACCGCCGTGTCCTCGTGAAGGCAATCGGCGTCAGTGACCTCTCGCGCCAGGCTCTGATCCAGAGCGAGGAGTAGTGGCAGGCGGTCGCCTCCTTCTGCAAAGCCGTAATGCTAGCGAAGGCGGAGGCCGCACGCGTTAGGGAACGAACGGCCTCACGCCGAGCCAAGATTCCGACCCCGACTACCAATCACGGTAGACGCGGGCTTCCGGACGTCGAGCAATGGGTAGCTACCCGTCCTGTAGTTGACAGGATCGAGCCCAATCCTCAACAGCGCGTAGTGATAGACACAGGTGTAGTTTTAGTCGGTAAAAGATTGACGTCCTCCCGCTCCAACCAGAGCGGGAGAAGTCATTGGATGATTTCCACCCTTAAAAAAGAAAAAAAAGGTGCCATCATCATCATTATTATTTCAGCCGAAAGATGTCCACTGCTGGACATAGACCTCCCCAAGTGTCGCTATAATAACCGGTCCTGTGAGTCTCTCATCCATCGGATACCCGCGACCCTTACCAGGTCATCGGTCCACCTGGGGACCATCCAACGCAAGGTACCCTGTAACCCCTTCCGAAAATGTGGCCGTGTTATTTTAAAGTGAATAATTAAATACATATAGCTATTTACTTTTATCGTCTTTGGATGGTATCCCTTGAATAATCACGGTCAATTAGCTTGTTACTATAATGCGAAAAATATAATAAAAATAAGCTGTAGGATTGTTAAAAATGCCTCCGTCTAACACCAGTTTAACCATAACTGTAATCGTGGGCGATGGCCATTCTTCTGCCACTCAGAAAATTACGTAAAATACGCAATGCCATCTATCAAATTTAATATGAAGTTCAACCGTCATTGTCATCATTATTTCTACTTTGAGTCTTTAGATGGCGTTGCGAGTTGCGTGTGATGTCATATTTTACTTCTCGAAAACTTTGATTTCATACCGTTTGTCTTTCATATGCTTTGTTTCATTGCGATGAAACAAAGCCTAAGTAAGATAATTATCAAGTTCCACACAATTTAAATGTATAAAAGTTATCTACGTCGATTTCTAAAATTAACAAAACGCACTTCACTAAAAATTTCTACAGATATATTATATACGTAGATTTATAAAAAAAAATTGTAAGCATACAAAAATATATAAAAAAATCTTATTCACGATGACAAAATAGAACAAAAATTTCTCCTAAGAGAGCCGTACGGGATTTGAACCACCTTCACGTTACATTAAAGTCTAGATGCGAAACCACTGCGCTGCGGTCTTCAATGAATAATTTATAAAATAGACGTTCTTATATAAACGTCATAATTGACTGGTTGGCTCCCTAACGATGATAGCGTGATGACTTTCGTTTTAGAAGTTAAATTTGCAGCTAAATGGAATAATGTAACATTATAGTACGTGATTTTATTCGTCGCTTTGATTTTATTATGTGTTTTGATTAGTTTGTACAAAATATTTAGAAGATATCGAATAGAAATGTCAATTTTATTTTGAAAAAATGGTAAAAGTTATTTTAATACAAAAAAAATAAGACAAAATAATGACAACATTTTTAACTGTAGCTGGGAATTGAACTCGCGGCAAATGTCGTTCAATACCTACATTTTGGATTATTGCTCACCCCCCATAGCAAATAGCGTGATAGTTTATAGCCTATCAGTTGCCCTGACCTATAAGGATTGTGTATGCAAAATTTGAACAGGATCGGTTCAGTAGTTTTTGCGCCAATTAATACCATCACAAAAGAATTTTACTGTTTTATTATATGTATAGAAAACGTATGGTTCATCTCGGCTTACACGAATTTGTTTTATTTTAGACCAAAAAATGTTTTGTCCTTCTGAGTTTTTAGTCCAGTTAAAGTGTGTATTTGTCTGCATCTTTTTGAAGTCATAAATCATATTTTGAGCTACGTCTATGACGTTATAAGGACTTCCTTTTGATTTTGCCCATCGAATCAATGAGCTCCATTCAGAGGGTGTGTAAATATTCTTATATTTTGAAGCTCTTTCAATAGTGGCGTGTATGGAGTCGCCTTCATTTTGAGTGTGGCCTACTTCAAGAAAAGTATGCTTTATATTCAAATTAAACTGTTTAGCAGCGTACAGATACATAAAAAACATAATCCTGTTTCGGTTTTGGCCAGTACAATTGTCTGACCAAAATCTGAAGTCGTCACAACCTTCTTGACTTTTTAATTTAATTATATCATAGATACAGCTCGCTATTTCGTTCGAACCCTTCATTGCAATTTGTTCATTCCATAAGTAACAGGTACCAATTAACTTCCCAATATCAAAAATTGATAAGTTATGTACTTTCAACCTTTTACTGTAATAAAATAGACTAATTTCACCACTTGGGGACAACAACACTTTTTGCAAATCAAAAGTAGCGCAGAATATTTTCGTGTCATTTTGTGAATCACGTTTATCCTTTTCTTTTAAGGATCTAGCCTGATTTTTGCTGATTATATGATTATCAAAAAATATTTTATTATCAGGAGTCACAGAACCGTTTTTAAAAGAATGACAAACATGGCATTTAAAGTGTCAAATCAGCTGATTGGTCCAAACTACGAAACAAACGCGCGGGAACTCCCCACGTATAAGTCTCTAACTACTCTTAGGACCTTGTACGTTTAAATTCATGTTACTTATGCCGTTATACTGTAATAAAAAAACGTGTTTCTATGATGATTTTTTTTTTTAATAGCTCACTTAATTCATTACATCTATAAGATGCGTTTACCATAAAAAAGTCAAAATGCCCAAATTGTTAGTTTGGCCCATATACATAGGACCCATCGATATGTCGCAACGAGGCACCGAACCCGTCAACAGGAAACGACGACCAGCATCCACATAGCCTTGATATTTAAACGTATTGATATGCGATTACCTACACCTGTACAGTATTTGTTCATACAAGCCTCGGGCTCCTCAGATGTAGGATATTTATCCACCCAAGCCCGCGGCTTCGCCAGAACGTGGTAATAAAACTCAATTAGACTAAGATTACATCAATAAATTAATAAATCAATTTGTACATTAGCGACTGACAAGTGAAGCAGAGGAATTTAATCAGTGACATCACACCTTGCTTAGCACAAAGATGATTGGTACACAAGATCTTCTTTCAGAAAGTGAGGAGTGATTTTGTGACCAGCTAATTATTTTGTGACCAGCTAATTACTTTGTGACCACTTAATTACTTTATGACCACTTAATTACTTTGTGACCAGCTAATTACTTTGTGACGAGCTAATTACTTTGTGACCACTTAATTACTTTGTGACCACTTAATTACTTTGTGACCAGCTAATTACTTTGTGACCAGCAAATTACTTTGGCTCGGCCTTATCACGAGCTCTTAACGCAATCCATTTGGTGACCTATACTTATCTGTTATAAGAATGGAGTTATATAGGGTGTATAGCTCCACCCCTCGTTCTCGCTCGCATGCTCGCATTTTATCACGTGACGGTAAGGCCCCCGTACTGCTGCTTCAGTGCCATGTAAGGTCGTGACTCAAAAGATCTTCATAACCACTAAACTTCAGGCTGCTGACCTTATGATTGTGGTTTCGACATCTTAATTGACATCAATTGATATTAGTTGCTCATTTTGTCAAAGTCCACAATAAAATTAATATTTTCATATAAGCTGGAAGTCACGTGAATTTGCAAAAGGTTACAATTTGCCTACAATTTGTTGCTCGCAAGGATCACAGAATTAGACACAGATGTTTAACTATGATGCAAGCGAGCGTCTAGCAATCACGGAGTAATTAGATCAGCACTGATTGGACCAAACTTTATAGGCTAGATTGGAACAAAGTTCCTTGTAACTAGAGAGACTTCTATAGCGGTGCAACTGTGTACAATTAAACGGCCAACAAACTTAATCATCAAAGTAGGTTGTTAATAACCTAACAGAATAAAATTTGTGGTAAAATAGGTGAATTTAAAGTTGGTAAGGATCATCAATACACATTAAAGTTTTTGGCAGCAATATTTCGGAAGTATATCATCTTCATACAGAGCACGTTTATCTGAAACATGTACATCAAATGATATTATTATTCTAACTATACTGAGCGCCAGCACTTTATGAACGGTAGTCAAAGTCAAAGTCTAAGTTTTTTATTTCACATAGGCCTACATGGGCACTTATAAAACGTTAGAAGCTAGTGCACGGTTCCAAATTGGTCGTTGGTAAGGCGTATAGTCCCTTGAACATCTGACTAGTGCCCCGCTGACCTTTAAATCCATTTTCTTTGCGAAATATTAATTAATTTACATATGCTGTGTATATTCTGAAGAACACTTAACCACAATTTTTTTTTGTAAACAAATTTCCAAAGAAAACAAACGAAAAATTATCGTGTTGTTAAAAAATTTTTTGGCAAAACTATTAGTCTTACGAAAAAATCATATGTTGATAATGTTGTACATGAATCTATAATAAACATATTTTTTTTTCAAATCTCGTGACCTAGCCGTTACCGAGGAGTAGGCTTATAAAAATAAAATAGTGTGCAAAGCAATTTACATTTAACTATTTACCACTTTGTTAACTGCACTACATTACGCCGTTAAAACAAAAAGCATTCATAGTAAACCACACTAATTAAACTTCCAGGCATAAATAAAGCTGGTTTACACGTGTTGTGGTAGAATCTAACGAGAGGATTGTAACTCAAAGCCACGAGTGATAAACTAGGGCCATCATAGTAAAATCAATAAACAGTTAATTGTTATGATAATAACAAAATCATGACCACAAGTGGCAGCCTTTCCGTACACAACGCAAAGATGAGCCATTAGGTACCAACCATGTTCGAAGAAAGGAGCTACCCTGTCCCCGACCTAGCACAAGCAGTGACATCTAGAGGAGCACTACGAACTTGCTCAGACAAGAACATTTTAATCAGCTTTTGAGGTCACTTGTAAACCATATGTCGCAATAAAACTCATTATAAAAACATCACATAGAGTAGATTATGTCTATAAATAAAAATAATGTATAAATATGAAAAAAGATACAGCTCTACAAATAAGCTGTAGACCTTACGAAGTTGGTGGACGGAGCGTGTATTAGTTTGTGCTTGTTTCTGGTGTTCAAGATCTACATACTGTAAATTAACATAGGTACATTTGGTATGTTATCAATATAGATATCGATCGCCACAAATCAAACTAATAATAAGAATAAATCGTTTTGTTGCGAGTAAGAGCCGAAACCTTCCTAGATCATCAACGTTAATTGTTACAATAAATAAGCACCTACCTGAACGTAATTGCTATGTAAGCGCAGATTCGCAGGTAATCACATTTACCGGCTATAACTCATCGCAAATGTGCAATTGATGGCACAAAGAAGTTCGATGTAGAAGGTTCAACTTATTTCTAAACTAAAGGAATCTCCAAGAACGAAGCATATTGATGGAAGACAGGACTTTTTAAAAATGTTATTCTCAAAAAAAGTGCCGAGCGTTATTATACTTTAATAAATATGATGTACATAGTGTATAGACTTGTATTTTGATATCACATTGTTCTGTAAGTAACTCTTTCATAAAGGCCAAGTATTTGTTCTACTCTTGTTGCATATATTTTTTTGGTAGATATATCTTAAACTTTGTCTAACGATTTATTTCGATAAGTAATCCGATTATAATTTGGGTGTCTTCAAGGCTAGAGTGAATAGGAATCGTTGATGGTGAGGCGCACTAGTTAATTAAGAAAACTAGTGCGCCTCACCATCAACGATTGCATCACTGCTTACCATCAGGTGGGATCGAAGTCAAGTATTAACTTTTTTTCATGTATTAACCTTTTTTTCAAGCCACTTCCTAATCAACCTGACGTAAATAAAAAGTACTTTTTTTTTACAAGTGGAGAAAGTTTGTCATTGCGACCGAGGCGGAATTCACCCGAGCAGTAGGCGAGGATGTTATGGAGCCGAAAGCTGTAGTGACAAATATCCACTTGTATCCAACGACATTTTTCATACACTTACGAAGATATAAATAAACAGGGGTGAACGCGCGAACCCCACGAGTCGCGCGCCGTAGCACCCAGCTAGATAGATGTAATAAATTTTGGCAGGGGCAAGCTCACGCACTTTTTCGCACTATTACGAAAAACAGTAAGCCTAAAAGCGGTAGGGATAAGAGCGGATTTTTGAGCAAGTAAAAAATAATACACAATAGCTATTTTGAACCACGCACTGTCAATGCTATCGCTGATATGGCTACCTTCGACGGTGTGAGATACACTGGTTCAAATTTGTTGTGATTGATTTAGTCGGGATAAAAATGATTAAAATTTTAGTTGTATTTTTTTTTTTTTTTAATTGATATAAACCAGTGCTTGACTGCGATCCCACCTGATGGTAAGCGGAGATGCAATCATTGATGGTCAGGCGCACTAGTTTATTAAGAGCCTATTCACTCTAGCCTTGAAGACACCTATATTATAGTTGGACGGAAAGACCGCAGCAGGCAGATTGTTCCAGTCCTTCGATGTACGCGGTATAAACGACGAAGCGAAACGCTTAGTCCGGACCGTTGAAGTTTCAACAACGTAAGGGTGGATACTCGCCGTTCGTCGGCTTGTCCGATGGTAGAAAGGAGATGGCGGAATCAAGTCATGCAGTTCCCGCGCACACTCTCCAAAATGTAACCTGTAAAACACCGATAGGCTGGCTACTCTGCGCCTGTGCTCGAGGCTTTGTAGATTGGACTTAACCAAATCTGGATCCCCAATTAGCCTCTTCGCACGCCTTTCCACTGAGTCCAAAGCTGCTAGATGGCATTTGTATGTTTTCATATTTTCTTTTCATTTGAAGTTAAGCACAATTTTCCATAGAATACAATTAATGTTGTGTATTAACCATCTGTGTTCCAATTTATATTAACCAAATTAGAGATTATGGTAAGATTCACATTTAAATTAGAATATCAATCAGTCATAGTCAATCAGTGATGACCAGGTGTTGATGATTCACCTGAATGATTTGTGAGATGTTGCGATTATAAACATAATTAAGTTACTCGTATGTATTATATTATCGAAAAAGCATTTTCAATTATTTGAAGAGCGAAGGACTGGAACAATATGCCTACTGCAGTCTTCCCATCCAATTATAATTTAGGTGTCTTCAAGGCTAAAGTGAATAGACGCTTAATGAACTAGTGCGCTTCACCATCAATGATTGCATCTCCGCTTACCATCACAGATCCCACCTGATGGTAAAGTATGGTCAAGCACTGGTTTATATCAATTTGAAAAAAAATGTGTTAGCTAATGATAGACAGATCACGATAGATCACGACGAATATGTTCCGGAGAACCAAGGTCACCGACATAGCACGAAGAATCGCCAAACTTAAGTGGCAATGGGCAGGGCACATTGCTCGCAGAACGGATGGCCGTTGGGGCCGAAAAGTTCTGGAATTGCGACCACGTACCGGAAGACGTAGCGTTGGAAGGCCTCCTGCAAGGTGGACCGATGACCTGGTAACGGTTGCGGGAGTACGATGGATGCGAGACGCACAGGACCGGTCATTGTGGCGACACTTGGGGGAGGCCTATGTCCAGCAGTGGACGTCTTTCGGCTAAAATGATAATGATGTACCGGAAATTCATTGTGTAGACGGCACCGTTGACTACCGTCGGGCATGTTAGTATCCGAGACAAGGTTGTTCCGGGACCAACAGGACCAACTTTGTAGCCAAGTTTACAGATGCTGATCTGTAAAAAGCACAACGTAAAGCACAGCTGCCTGTTCTGTTGTCAGAGCAAGTATTTGATCTGTAAACTTGGCTCTGAAATCATATCATATCATATATAATCTATTGTGGGATTTATCCATCTTCATCAACAGGATTATTTTGGCCAAAAACTCTGATATAGTGGTGGTGGACCAAACCAAAATGCATGCCCTGAGCAATCATGCAATCACCACCGGCCCTTTTCCTAGTACTGTAACATTGATAAACACATAATATGCGACCCTGCAGGACCTGTAACTCAACACTCAAACGCCAATCCCTCACCTTCCTATCAACCTTTTTCTAAGAATAAGATGGATTGGGCGATAAGCTGGAGCAACTCATCACTCAGTACGTAACAAAGTTATTGCTGTTCGGAGTGGATCTTTTGCCTGAAGCTATATCTACGCGTTCCTAACTCCTACATGCTACTAAGTACGGGTGCACGGCGCTCTTCAGATGAGTCGGGTTTAACCGCAGACCACCAGTCGACCTTACTCTTATGCATTTGGATGTAATTTATGAATTACCCGATCAATAATTTCCTTATTATCGATTCCGGCTTTTTTGCGAAGATCTGACCGCGAACCGAAATGTCAATATTGAAATAACTGTTTAAAAATGTAAAATTATGAATTTATAATTCGCTACCTCATTTTCTGTACGATATTTAACAGGAAGATGTCCAGCAGCAGTATTTACGATGCACTGTAAAGTAATTATTTATAAATTCTTAGATAAAATCTTTTCCAAGTTCAAATAAGACCTCAGCAATACTCATTCCATATGTATGCATTGTTAATTGAGATTCAAATCTAAATAATTAAAGATCTTTGCAATAAAAACCTTTATACTAATAAATTTAAGCTTAGAACTTTACACTACCAATAAGGTAATCAGTCAACGTCTAGTTCCAACAGTCTCGATAACAACGAGCTTGTGTGTGGCGGGCTGCACTAATGTTGTCCATGGCCAGGCTCGGATGCGGGTCAGCCAATAGTCGCGACACACCAGCTACTAATCATGAGGTACCAACAAATGACCTGTCACGCTGCTCCATGCTGGGATGCGGCGGCGCGCGGCGGTGCGCTACAAGCTACAAGTCATTATTGCACTTACAGTTGAAGGATGTGTTCCAACTTCGTTACGATGTTATTTGATACTGTTTCGTATGATTTGTAACTTTGTAATTTGATCTATTTGTCGAATTGCTTAACTAATCGAAAAATATTGATGGCAATTGGCTGGTTATGTGAAATTGACATATCTTGCAAAATTTGTCTGACATATAAAGGACAAAGAATGAAATGAAGCGTTGTAGGTTGATAAGTCTACAAGCAGTTTTCTGTGTGAAATGCCATAACGTAACATAACAAACAACGTCTATATTTTATTCTTTTCGCGAATTGAGAATCGAACTCGATACTTATAGTATTGAGTTCGCTCACAATACTTAGCGAAAAAAAAACGCTATTAGAAATAACATTAATGATCTTAATCTCGATTTCGCATGAAGTCCAAGGTTCTCTCAAAGTGAGGTGAGGAGGTACATAATTGGGCTCTAGTTCAAAACTGGCGGCCATGAGGCGCGAGGGTCCGGCGCGACCAAGGTCACACAACTGTGTCGATGTGCGGTTAGAAAGTGAATCATCACTATTTGCCGCTTTATGAACGTTAAGCATTTTAACAAAGATGCTGTGGTTAACTCTGTCAACACAACACATCATCACGTTTGCAAAAAAAAATCTAATCTAAAAACTTAATAATGCTTGTATATTAATTTGTACTAACTTTAAAATCATCATCCGGATAGCCTACTGTGTTGGGATCGCCTTCCGGTCTAACCGGATGCGGCTGAATACCAGTATTCTATATGGAGCGTATCTGCCTATCAGATCTCCACAACCCAGTAACTGGCAACACGAAACGCCTTGGATAGACTGATGGTCTGATTTTCTGGCGTCTGATAACCTGTAATGACCGTCAAATATGTATAAATGACAACCGGGATCAACCACTTTACGTGCTTTCCGAGACACGGGGTGTCAGGTGTCAGTAATATCCTAGGTGAACTTATAAAAGAACACAAACAAATTGAAAAAATTACATTGGGATTGACATTTCGAACCCGTAGCCTCATGCATGAGAAGCAGGTGCTTCGACCACTGGCACTTCACGATACCAACAAACTTAAGATATCAGACCGGCGAATAATTATGTAGGTATACTCCTGAAATTCACTACGCTTTCACTACTATCGCAAAAAGTAAAGCATTTATATGTATGTAGTGCTAGCTCCTGCCAGCTGCCGGCTTCGCGCGCGTAAAATTAGGTTTTTCCAAACAAACTTTAGAACTCCGTTTCAACCCCTCAAGAGGTGAATTTTGGGAAATCGTTCCGCATTCTAGGTTCAAAGGTTTGAGCTGGGCGTTGGTGAGTGAGACAGAAAATTGGATTATATAAAAATAGATACAGTATACATTGTAAAAGTCACGCTACTTTGCTAATTGAAAGAGACCTGGCAGGTCCTGTTACCCCTCGCGTCACCAATGACAGACCCGACTTCTCAGCAATACTAAACTTATGCAAGTTAAATAAGGACCGTTCATAGTCCGCAGGAGGAGAAAGCAATTAACCAAATAGTACAATACAGTACAATATTACCAACGACCGACTTACGAGGTGTAGGTCGTGGGTTCAAACGCAGCCAGGTGCATTACTTTGTATAATTTATTTCATCACCACTTCTTTCAAAACGGCGAAGGAAAACGTGACGAAACCGGCATGTCCTAGAACCAATAATTCGAAGACATGTGACATCCACCAACGCGCACTAGCAAGGCGCGGCCCGCGTGGTGGATTACGGCCCATTCCCTCTCCTAGAGAGGAGGCCTGAGTCCCAACAGTGGGAACATTATAAGGCCGACTATGCTATGCTATACTACAATATTTCCATTTACGATATTAATGATGATGGATCACAGCTCCACACAATGTTTTAATATGACACCAATTAAAATCTACGACGCATTCAAATATTAAATTGTATGACGATAATCAAACATAATAAATGCTTCAGACCGTTCTCTGTATGAGAACGGTCTGAAGCCTATTGTTTTAGTTAATACAGATTTTAGTTGCCTAATTGCGACACATTGCAAAAACGCATTAACAAAAAATCCCTATTTTGTAAACAAAATTACATTTTTCGTTTTTGGTAAACTTTATTTATGGTCACTGATTAAAGACCAAGAAAATCAACCAATCAAAATAACAATATAAAGTGCTCACAATACTCCTTACAATAATATCATTTATTGCCAAGTAACACAAGCGAAGCGCGCCGGACCGTATGAGCAGCCATGTTCCCTAACATTCGTATAACTATGTTCGCCGCTGAGGATAGCGGCTCTCTGAGGCGAGTGGTTTTTTTAAAGGTTGGTCGGAAGTCAACAAATAACTTCACCAGCTCTGAGTGTAGCGACAGACTTTAATTGACCGAATACCACCGTTCTATCTTGTTCCCTCAATGCCACGGCGACAAGCATAGGCCCTCGCAAGCCCCGTCGATTACGCTGAAAGCCTGAGGTACGCGTGAAACATGTCTTATCGTATAGTATGCCAAGCTACCCATTTGATTGCGCGTCTTCCGCAAGTCTGCACCGATGATGCCATTGCACTGCGACTTCCGACGCCCAGGGCGTCTCCTGTGTCGGCTACATAATAACGAAAGCTAGTTGACACGGCCTGGATTTTCCTCAGCCACTCGATTCGTCAGTCGAATTGTACCTTTTAGCTTAATAAGTGGGACCATTTAACAAACATACTAGACATGTATAATAATGTACAACCGATTGGTTAAATAAAAGATTTTTTAAATAATTGAAACAACAAAATTAAATACTTACAAGTAAACTAATATTAACGACATCAGGCCGGGTTTTGTACTTTGTCCTCCTGAACTCATCAAAAACTCATGCAAAGTGTGTTTGTATGTATTCATTCGCAGTCCATTATACTGTAAGGTTAACGAAGATATTATGTATCGATCATAATTAGTTATCTATCAATATTATTGTAACATAAGGCTGTCGACACACTATGCGATTTCTAGTTGAACTTTAACGATTTTCTTTAGGGTGGGATCGATGAAGGCAAAGTAAGTGAAAGTAGATGGAATGTTGCAATATTGGCACTTTGGTATATTCTTCCTCTTCGTAAATGGTTCACAGAAAATGGCGGCTGATCTGTCGGTGCAACAACAAAGCTTTACATTTTGTAACTCTAAAATCATTCTGTAGATATCTCTATTTATTGTAAGTACTATATATACGTTTAGGTTTTTAATATTCTGATAGATAAACAATCGTTAAGAATTCACAGTTAAAAGTGCGAAAATTTATTATTTTACAAAAGGTGCTAAAAAAACGTTTCACAGTTCACATTTTCTTTAGTTATGACAGGACAACGTGTGTCGGGTCAACTAGTAAGTAATAAAAAAATATAATTTATGGCCTGCATTTTTCGGAAATGCCAGTATATTAATGCATAATGCGACCGATACACCGAGGTCACGCACTGCACTACATCTACATGGTTGTGTTTGCGATTGTTTGTCTAATACGTGCGCAGTAGTTTCGGAGTCAGTGACCCAGGAATATGAGCTCAATAGCTGCTCGCCTCTAAATATCAATGAGACCATTAAAACACAAACACAAGATTCATTGAGATAAAAGGCCAAGATGAGATGTATCATACAGTTTCTTTATACATTACTGGCTACCAATAGCGTAACACATAGTATTCCTTAATTAAACCAGCGATGGATTGCAATCTCATCTCTGGTATGTTAGTAATTTTTGTTGTTTAGTAGTCTTAAATTGGGCCCGGTCGAGGTAAAACGCCACAGAGTAATTTATTCCTTAATGCTTTAGTTAACTGAGGATATGTGAAACTGGTTACACTGACGTTTGGAACAATGTCAGCCAGTCTGTGAGGTTCACTGATGAGCTGGGTGTGTTCTCGTTATAAAAGGATGAGGATACAACTCCTGCGGCACAACTGCTCCGAGTGCGGTTTCGTAACACTCACGACCAACATGAAGCTCCTTGTAAGTCGAGTTCTATCAATTATCACAATATTAACCACACATCTACGCACTGTGTATAAGGACCGGTGTCCTTCATCTCACGCCTTCATTATTTTAACTAACTGAAATATTAACTGCAAAGCGTAACATGTATCTAAATACAAATAGAAGAGATTTAGAGAGTGTCATCCTTGTTCTAATATCAGCAAATTATTTTATATCTGTTGTAATTTCAACAAAAGGGGTAGTAACTTCGTCGAGGTTTACATTTTTTGAGATTGATTATCTAATTAGACGTAGGTAAATAATTTCAAAATAGTAATTAGCAAAATTAGTTAATTTTGTTAAAATTTTTCAATCTCTCTCAAGTATATCTCTAGAACTTTTTTTTTATCTGCCTAATTATGTAAATTAAAATGCTGACAAAAAAGTTTACGCAGGGGTTATTTCCAAAAGCATTTAAGTGATTATTGCCAAAACTCGATGACACACAACAACTCGCCGGATCACAACACGGATCGCTTGAAACTTCAAGACATCTCAATGATTACAGTATAAAATTACACAGAGGCAATAATTCGTGTGATGTGTCACAATTCTGTGATCCAGTGACAATTCTCACATATCATATATATTATTTAGCATAGTTGTGTAATGTGTATTTGTGTATATTGGAATTTGTAGTGTCTTATATGGGAATAATTTCGTGATAAATAAATGGTTATTATTATTATTATATACAACCTGCGGGCTGGAGGCAGTTTCACACAGTAGCTGAAGCTATGATGCCTATTACAGCCTTAACTAGCATACAGGATCTACATTTTACATGATATTAATTACTACGCACAATTCAGTTGTAACTTTATCTTCTTATAATTTAACTGCTTGTTGTATTTGAGTATCGTAAAGTTAATGCACGTTGTCAGCTATCAAATTTCCGCATGTTTCAGCATCTGTACCACTCGATATGATAAGTTCAAATGTCCTGCCATAGCATACCTCTGTACACTGTAGCTGCCGGTGGTGGCGTGCTTAACGTTTGATGCACTGTTACTGCGCAGGCGCAAGTGTCGTAAATTAAGGTGTTATTGTATCACTCACTCGCACGTTAAGATTATTAGTAAAGTGTAAGATTACGTTCGGATGTGACACGAACTAACAACATGACGATAGGCTTGAGTACTGCAAAGACAAGTTTACATGTTTTTAGTACAACATGTTTACTCAATGTCACCTTTTTTAGTAATATTATGAAATCTACATCATTTTATTCCTAGATTCAAACCAAAGTTACCTACTAGTTTTATGAATGACTATATCACTCATATGCCAATCAAGTATCATCGCAATGATTTGCGTGTAGAATCATCACTTTTGCATAAAAATAAATTTATATAAAATAATTCCACAAAGTAATGTTCAACATTATAAACACATTCAACAACAATTTCTTAACGAGGAAGAAATAAAAAGCATTAACTGTCCCATGTAAAAGAATTACTTAAGATAAAAGGTTTCCAAAAGCACTGGAGCTGCTTAGTGCACGTCTCTTTATGTAACCATTAGGTTGGCATAACACATTAGTGTTGTGCCAAAAGTACCGCAGAACATTTATAATTCAGACTTTACGAGGAACATGTCGTAATGACTGATGTGATAGTGAGTCCAAGTAATTGTGTTAAAATACAGGTTTACTGAGTGCTCCTATTGCAAGGTGTGGCAACACTCAAGCCTGCACTGTTCTAATACAACATGGCTTATTACAAATACATGCTAAATATAATTTGTGGGTGGTACCTTGGGATATGATTAGATGTTTATGGTTTCATGCAATATTGGAAATGTAGCGGCCGATTCATTTAATCAACCTTTCTCGCAAGTTTGTAAGGTATAATGTTGAAATATAGAGCTGTATGTACTAAATATCTTTGATCCGACAACACTATTATCTTATTTCTCAACTACATTAAATATTACACAAGCATTTTTCCTAATTCATTTATTTTCGAGTAACTTATTTAAAAAAAATGTATTGCTGCATGCGTTGATGTCTTTTGTATAGACGAATAATATCCAATATTATTTTGAACATGCATAATATTTCAAGGTGCGTCTCATAACGTGTAACGTCATTTAGTTTAGTTTCATTTTATTATCGTTCGTGAGAATTACCAACTGTTGAAATAATTTCTTTACTTACAACATTTATTTATTCTAAAACCTAATTAGTATAACGTTGTTTGATATTACGTTTATGTAATCGAAAATTTTTTGGTCTAACGTTTAATATATATAAAAAACGTCATTACGGCTAACACCCCAACTCCGAGTACTCCGACTCGGATAGGTTAGATCAGAAGACTAAGGCGGGAGCGGAGCGGAGCTCCCGCCTTAGCCTTCGTAATAATTTTTTTTTAAACCACCCAGAAATAGGAACGAAGGAACCGTCTACCTATCTTAGCACAGGTGGTAATCAGTTACTAGTTATGTTTAATATCTACTTAGGTTACTATTACCTATAACTAAGTTACAACTAACAATAACTTTTGTTGAGCTACCCACAGGTTACAACATAAAAATAATACTAAATAAACTAACCCGTGTCTATGAAATTTTGCTTTGTGTTTTTAAGTAGGCGTTTTCATCATATTAGACCAAATAAGTTTTATATCTTTTGAGTGGTATATCAAACGATGTTATATTTAATGTATGTTATGTCAAACGATGTTATATTTAATGTATTTTAAAATAATATCGTCATATTATGCTTATAAAAATTAGTTATTTTAAAATTATATCAATCGTTCATTATATGAACTAATCGCTATATTAAATAAAATTATAGGTACCGTTGTCATATGTTGTTAATATCAGAGATTTTGTTGTTTTTACATCTTTTACTTACCGAATATTTCATATTATTTTTATGATCCACCTTTTTTTTTAAACTAACTTACGTGTTATGTGTATGTGACAATAATTTATCCTTTTGGTTTTAGTTCTCAATCTTAGTGTTATTGGTCGCGCTAGCGGTAGCGTCGGCGGGCTACAAGAGGTGGTCTGGTCCGGTGGTCATCTACTCAAGCGGTGGCGGTGGTGGATGGAGTGGTTCCGGCTGGAAGGGCAGAAGTGGCTGGTCCGGCGGCTCTGGATGGTCCGGTAGTTCCGGATGGCGGAAGGGATGGTCTGGTGGATCCGGTGGATGGTCTGGAGGCTCTAGAGGATGGTCTGGAGGCTCTCGCGGATGGTCCGGAGGCTATGGAGGATGGTCTGGTGGTTCTAGAGGATGGTCCGGAGGCTCTGGAGGCTGGTGGTAACCTATCGACTTGCTCATTTACTTGTATATATGACTGTAAAAATACTGTGATTTGTTGTTGGAAATATTAAACCGAATGTGTTTACAAACGAAACGACTTACTGTTTTTTTTTTTTAGTACTCTTCAGATATTATAATATAGAGAGATTTTTTAAAGTGTAACATTTATTTTGGATATGTTTTTAATATTATAAACTATTCCTACTGTCAGTTATTGGCAGGATTTTTTCGGGTGAAGTTTAGTGGCTGCTTTAATTATCTTCAAATTGATCCCGCAAATGGACATGTGATGTAAAACTTGAGTGATTTTGTATCTCAAGTGTACATTTTAGTAAAATGAAGTTGAGAATTTTATTGTAGCATTGACTACTTCAGTGACGCTTGCCGAGAGGCCTGACTCGAGAGACTTGTCTGTGTATGATACATTGGCTGCCAAATAAGCAAAAACATTAGAACGTTACATCCTAACGAAACTCAAAGTACCTCAAAGTGACTGTAAAAATGTAATACTCAGATTTTTCTAAACTCGATTCTGGGTAAATACCAAAAATCCCTATTAAATAACTATCTCTACAAAACACATGTCAAAAACCTCATCACCTCTCTCAGAACAACAGAACTGCACTCACGAACAACACTAAGAGACCGTTTGCCTAAGTAAACCATTAAATGTGTCATTAAATATTAATTACATAAATAATCAGTGATTTATCTGAAGTAACATTGACATGATTGGCATTTACTACGCATTTAGGTAATCTAAAATCAGTTTCTAACTCAAATTAAGTGTCATTTAGGCACTTTCGTAAAATATAACAAAATTTCGTAACAACTACTTACAAACATAGTATGAACGTTTGTGGTTCATTACTGAAGCAATCAATTAATTATGAAAGTAATCTGGTTTAGTATTTACAACTTTTACAGAGCGATTGCTGTCAGCTGCCGAGCTGGTGGGTGTACGACAAAAATAGTATGCAGAATTACAATATCAAATAGCACCGCCCTCCCGAAAACCGCAGAATGAGACAGCGTCAGTTTCTATCAGAGCAAGAGTCCTTCTAGAGATTGTCTTAAACAAACAAATAAATAATCGATGACCTGGCGAGGGTCGCGGGAATTCGATGGATGCGACACACACAGGACCGATCGTTATAGCGACACTTGGGGGAGGCCTAAATCCAAGAGTGGACGTCTTTCAGCTGAAATGATAATGATGAAACAAATAAATATATAATTATTCATCTTTATTGCATTAAATTATTTCATGAGTAGTATAATCTAACAAAAGCACTAGCTTAAAAGCCATTTATTATCTCGCAGATGTGTCGATACGGCGGTGCGTAACATTTATAGAATATGATGGTATCTGTGAGTGGCCATGAGTCACGTGACCGGCCTCCTGACGCTCACATTGCGCAGCATCGCTCTGCAACCAGCCTCCATGATCAGCGGACCAGTTCTGAGTGCTCTCAGGTGTCTTATCTTACATTCGAATCCATTCATTTCTCAACGATTAAAGTTTGCTACAGGTAAAGATTCCAGCATTTAGGTATGCGGACTTACTTCATTGTGACCTCATTTGAAAAAAAACATTGCATGCGGAACCATAGTTACATAAAACCAGGAGCGAGTCGTCGTCTGGGAGGTGTTACTGTCGAGAGCAATATGTCGAATGTATGGAGTAGTGTTGGTGAACCAGTTCACATTGCTTTGTGAACGCCCGCTCCAGGCACTCTTTCTTCGTGATTTTAAACAATACATCGATCGATAACGAAAGTTTATTTTCTAAGAACCACACTTTATACGAGTAAGTAGTTCGAAAGGTTTCTAGCTACTTTTATTTAAAATTACGTAAATCAAACGTTCGCGTCGATCGGCAGGAACATTAAAAACCAACGTTATGATTATGGCGGGACCGGCCGCGCTCAACTGTGATCAGAACTGTTGCATGCGATTACAGAACGCTTTTACGATTGAATGCAATTAGTAGCAAATTCACGCGAAGGAACCAAAATTATTATAGTTTGTTTATATTTGCTAACAGTTTAGTATTCGGTTTCAGTAATCATTGAAGATGATTACAAATCATAGGTATATTCATCAACATATATGAGTAAGTAGCTCGGACATATTATATGTCCGATCTACTATTACTATAATACCTATAGCCAAGCTTCTGGAACGGTACGTAGTACGGTATGATATATGTTATTTATTTCATTCTAGAGAACTACAATAGACACACCTAGATCAATATGTTAATAACTATCAATTAACATTGACACAACAAATGAGAAGTAACCTTAAGATAATAGTATAGTAAGTATCCAATAATGTCCATAATTATAGTGTAGTCTTGAATTCAGAACACAAAATAAAGACTTTTATTCATTATTTAAATATGAAAAGGGCACGGATAACCTCACATTTGTGGAGGTTCGAAATGATTTCAAAACTCAATATCCAAGCTATTGACGAGCTTTGGGGATAATAAGTGCGTGTTGAGCAGACGATGACCTCTCGGTTACGGCTCGGAAGTTATTTAGCAACAACATCCACAAAAGGACATCCAGTCATTCTCGGAATTATATTAGCCGTTAGTCTCGTCGAAATATTCACAACTTGGACAACATTTCGGAATCGGACATCCTTGGAACACATTTGCAAACCAAAGAACCCAGTATTTTACTTAAACGAACCAAATCTAATCAGCATTAATCATGAACCACTAATTGTCTAATTATACAGTGAATTAATGTTATTGTGCTAGTTAATAATCTTCTATAAATAAAGTTATAATTCAGATTAATGGATGTTCAGCCAACTAGCAGTGTAGTTGAAAGTTAATGATCGGAGGTGTAAAACATGCATTAAACTGAAGAGGTTGTACAAGCGATGTACATGTTGACTATAATATTAACTTTACAAATGAATACAGCTACATAATATAATACATGGGTTGCATGTGGGCGAGAGTTTAAAAACTGTGGAATACATTCTATCTTAGTCTATAGGCAAATACGCAGTCAGGGCTTTTAATAACTTCCCTGTGTACATTTCGCCCTGAGCAGGTCTTCTACTCAAACTCCTGTCCCCCGTCAGAGGCACAACAGTTACAACATGTGTTTACTGTCAATTTGTCAGTCAACGTCCACTGCACCTATACCACGACACTTGAGGAGCGCGTGAGAGCTCGCTACTCCGTCTCACCTGTACCACGGCACGCGAGGAGCGCGCGGGTGCTCGCTACTCCGTCAAACCTGTACCACGACACACGAGGAGCGCGCGGGTGCTCGATACTCCGTCTCACCTGTACCACGATACGCGGGTGCTCGATACTCCGTCTCACCTGTACCACGATACGCGGGTGCTCGGTACTCCGTCTCACCTGTACCACGACACTCGAGGAACGCGCGGGTGCTCGCCACTCCGTCTCACCTGTATCACGATACGCGAGGAGCGCGCGGGTGCTCGCTACTCCGTCTCACCTGTACCACGATATGCGAGGAGCGCACGGGTGCTCGCTACTCCGTCTCACCTGTACCACGATACGCGAGGAGCGCGCGGGTGCTCGCTACTCCGTCTCACCTGTACCACGATACGCGAGGACCGCGCGGGTGCTCGCTACTTCGTCTCGCCTGTACCACGATACGCTAGGACCGCGCGGGTGCTCGCTAATCCGTCTCACCTGTAATCCGATACTATGCAGTATTTCGCCAGGCGGTGGTCATTATAATTAATCATCATGGCCGCTTTACTTAGCTGTTGCAACATTGTAGCGGATCTAGAAGTATTGGAAAACCTTAGATCTCGTTAGATCGTAACCATTGCCTCACCGGTTTTTACTTTCATCTTAGATACTTGTATTTGTATCTACAGGTAAAACCTATCTCCGGGTCGCGAGCCTGCGATGGTTTTAGATAGTGATCTAAGTTCGATAAATCTCTCTGTAAGCGGAAAGCCGGTATTTACTGTAGGTATTCACGGAAAAAAACCACTTTTATTATGGAAATAATGAAAAATTCCGTGGTCTATTCATCCCGCTAAATAGATCTATTTTTAAAGCAGTTCATCGTTCAGCCATCGTTGATTTATCTTAATAATAAACAAAGTTCGCTTCACCTGACGCATGTCTGGACGATCTGAATCGAGGTCGCTGAATTTTTAATAGTGTAAAGCTCGTAATTAAGTAGCCGAGGTCAACTCACTAATATGAACGAATATAATAACATAATATAGAGACATTTTATTGAGTTATGGTGTGCTTCACGCCAGGTCACAGTGCGGTCGGTAGATTTATAGCTATGATTACTTAAAGACTACACACACACACGCTAGTGCGCACATTCTAAAATCAATTTGCTATATGTTTTATTTCACAATAATCGTCCAGTTTAGCTACCAGACGGTATAAATGTATGTATGTAGGTGCAGCTGAATGTATAACATTGAAATGTATATATGTAAATCTGTGGCACAATGTAATTGACCGCACGTATTGTAGCTGCTGAAAGCTGTAGTGGTCAACAATCGAAAGTGAATGGAAGTTAAATAGATCTGCCTTACGTTACGTCACTGATCGTTTGGAAGATTTATCGTGACCAGCGGAAAGGGGAACTGAAGGAACACTGTGGGCTTTAGTCAGTAGAATCTGACACTCTCTCGCGTTCCACCCCGAGCAGGAAAAGTTATTTGATGATTTCCTACCTCAAAAAAAGGAATCTAGAGCGATAAAGACTCACAAACTACTAGGAGTTCAGAATCATGAAAGAGTAAAATTATTGTTAAAACTATTACAAAATATAATTTAATTAAGTCAATTGATTATTTCCCATATAAAATAAAAAAACCGTTCCGTCTAATGCTACGTTAATCTTTCAAATATGCTATAAAGTCTGGCGCATCCTACAATCAACTATAAATTTTGGAATGCACGCTTAGCAAATACCTATATTCAAATCATAAGTAGAAGTCATTGAAAAACGATTAAAAAATAAACACGAGTATACATAAGAGTATATTATATATTCATTAGACTTCATGTGCAGTAGTGGTCACAGACGGACTTAATGCAGCAAGGCATTCTCTACCAGTCACCTTTATGTTAAAAATAATACTGTGATAGGTGTGCAAATAACAAACAAAAATGAAAATGAACCAAGCTTCAATCAACAACCTGCGACACGTTGGTTTGTATCTAGCTACGGCTTCGCAACTATACTATTTAAACCAATTGACACACAACATCACAACATCATCTCATGCCGTAATCATGGCTGTAAGTGCCTTCTTTGAGGAGTTGCTGGAGATGCGTCGGTACGGACATTCTCACGCCCTAGCCGTCGACACCCCGACCCCGACTACCAGCCACAGTTCGCCGTCCGGCCGTCTGGTATTCATCTGGCCCAAGCCCGAGTCGTCGACGACGCGTAGTGTTCTATGCGCACTTCAAAGCGAGGTCAGCAAAACCGTAGGTGTCCAGCAGGGCCAAAGCCTACTAGGACTATGGGTCGGCTCCTGAAAGGGTTACCTGTGGTCCCGCTCTACCCTAGAGCTGGAGAAGGTATTAGATGATTTCCCACCTTAAAAAACATCATCTTACACGCTCTTAAACACGACTCGTCACTATCTGGTACATGGTGTACATCCCACCCATACGTACAAAACATTTTGGGAACACATTTATTGTGCGTATAGGCATATATTGCAATCTAGGGGGTCTTTAAGTCCAGAGTTAGAGAAAAGGTTACGTCGACCACATCATCGATTACCATCAGGTGAGATAGAAGTCAAAAGCGGTCCTATCCATGATAAAAGAAAAACTATGTACTTAATTATGGTCGAATTCCTACTAAGTGGTATTAAAAACGAAAGCAAACATGACATAACATTAGCATAAGTAAACAAAGTAAACATTACACGCGTCCTACTGAGCTGCGTGAGAGCATGGCGTGCTCGCGCATGCGCGGGGGCGTCGCGGGCCGCGCGCGCGCCGCCACTGTCAAGGTCATGGTTACGACGAGCTGCTGCTGGTGGGAGGGGGGCGCAATCAAATGAAAGTGAAAGGCGTCGGCAGAAGCTCTGCGTTGCGCATTATATCTTTAATTGTATATTTTTAGTTTAATTTTCCTTTGTTAGATTTCAGATCTGCAATTACACTACATATCACAATAATATTATAAAAGCGAAAGTTTGTGAGTGAATACGTGTGTATGTTTGTTTTGTTTGTTTCCTCGCTCGAACGGCTGAATGGATTTGGATGAAATTGGCACACGGGTAGACCATGTCCTGGACTAGCACATAAGATTTTTATCCTGGGATTAAGTTCCCTTGGGACAATTTTCTATTTTTACGCGGGCGACGCCGCCAGCCATCAGCCAATAAGCCATATGACAATTGCTTAAAATGGCGAAGTGGGTACTAGAATTAGGTGAAGTCGATCTATCACATAATATGTACATGACAGAACCTTCGGAAGAGGAAGAAGATGCTTACAACTAACATCCGCACATCACGTACCTGCGATCGTAATTAAATCGTCATATCAGTCACGCTAAACACATTATCAGCTATCGTAACTGATAATGTGTTTCGCATAATTACGTCTGAAATGATCAATCAATCCAAGTTAATTAGCATTTTACAATGTATTTAGAATTTAGATGTCAGCAGGTGAGACGTTCTCTTGCACTTCAAGTTAGAGGTGGTCGACCTGCAGCCAGTCGGAACCGAACCCGCGCACTTGATACCAAGTGCCAATTAGCGCATCCATTTACTAAAGCATCAGTACTAGGTGATCGTTAGCTTCACATCGTAAATAAGGCGAATCTGTTAATAAATTATTCATTAATTTTAATGGAACGATTCGCGTTAGGCTGTTTAATGCTTAATTTTATTAATTTGTTTATGCGTTATAACTTTGTAATAAAACTTTGCTCGTAAGAATAAAAAAAAAAAAATGGAATATTATGTATTTATTTATTCATTTAAAATAACATATCAATTATATTTTTAAATATTCCAATAAAAAATAAAAAGCATTTAAAAATATAAAAAATAGTGTCCCACCGGTATCGGGAACAGGGTCCAAGCTACCGGCGGTCAAGGCTCCAGAGAAAGGAACCTCCTAACAATACGAGCCGTGTCCAGGAGTACCGCTTTTTGGATCAAGCCCTTGATCCAGCCGCCTAACGCGAGCCTCCTAAGGTGTTGGTAGAAAAATACAAATGGTTTAATAGCCAAGAGCCTCGTCTTGACTATTAAGCCATTTGTATTTTTTTTTATTACAGTTACCTAAATAATACATTTAATTTTTGTATTTATTTATCTCAGAACTCTGTGGTCCTGGATAGTGTTGCAACAGACCTCTGCTTCCACTATCGGTTCTGCATAAGTTCCGCAAGCTTTTTCAGTTCCGTTTCTGTTTCTGGTTCCGCAAACTTTATAACAGAACTCTAAACGCAGAATACAGCGAGGAGCGCGGGGATGGGGGGCACGTGGACGACTGGACACGACGGGAAATACGCGAGTTCTGTTTTGCGAGTACTAAAAGTACAAAATACAAACAAATAAACAAATCTTAAAAAATAAAAGTTGTGTTTTTTCTTCAAAGTATTAACACTTCCGCTTCCGATAAGATTTACTTTTGACATCTGTTTCTGTTTCTGCTTCCGTTAAGATACTTCAGTTGTATCACTAGTCCTGGATCATTGGAAGGCATACGAGAGCCCAAAGCCAACTCGCAGAAGCCCGTTGTCACTTTCATATTTTTCGTTTTATACTTTTGTCGTTTTAATTTTATATGTTTATTTTTGTTTGTGTATGTGTAATATGTTTGTGTAAATGTGAATTGTTTCTGAATATATAATTTGTTTTTGTATATATAATATGTTTCTGTATATGTAATTTTTTTCTGTGTGTGTGTGTAATTTGTTTCTGTATGTGCTATTTGTTGAGCAGGGTAATTGTATTATGTGTTGATTTGATAATGGACTCTGATGGTCTGGAATACAATTTATTATTATTATATGATACAAACGGACGATTATGCCTATACGCGCGATGCAAGTGCAAGTGGTCAACCCTTATTATATTGTACATTTTTATTAGTTAATTATTTAAAAGAATAAACGAATTAAAACGAAAGTAGGCACTGTAAATAGAAACACATACGCAGATAGATCCACCGTAGGCGCGGGCTTACCGTTCGGTAACCGTCCGGACCGAGCCCAAGTCGTCGACGGCGTGTACTGTTCCTCATGAAGATGTCAGCAAACCGTAGGGAGCCCCTACAGTCAGCAGCATCGAAGCCTACTGGGGCCAAAAGTCTGCTTCTGAAAGGAAGATTCGGCTCTGGTATGGAAGGCAACCAAGGAACAGAAGCGGGGGTGGACCAACTGAAAAAAATATATGCGCAAATAGATAAACTAAATACATTAAAAAAAATCTATATAATATTGATAGTATGTAATATATGTTACATACAGCAGGTGCAAGCAACAGGGATAGCTTCAAATAACACCTCACGGTTACATTACAAAGTACTATCGGACAGTAAACCTCAAACTAGCAGTTAATGTCTTGGGGCACCTTGGGGCTCGGAGATTGTACGAGGATCGTCTACATATTTTACTGTTATATTATAACTAAGTATTTTACAATTTATTTTAAGCAATAACCATCTATACACATATTTACCTACATACTTTGAGTTAACATTCAAAAATTGCTTTTAGCGATTGAATAACCCTTTACCTTAGAGGGTTATAGCTGGGGTGCTTGAATGAAAAAAAGTGATTTATCTTCACTCGGTAGTGTGGACCAGTAGTACCAACACTAGAACCGCAAGTTTAATTTATTCGCCAATGTAGTGATTACACCATGGAATACATGTTTGAAGTGGTTAACAAAAATATTTAGTTCTAAGGACTTATACTAATCGCGGAGAATCTTCACATCGCGATTCAGGAATCGACCGAAATAGTACAACGCCATCTAGTGACGCATAGGTAAACAAATTTTTACAATGGTCATAGCGATCGCTTTTGCTTACGATTAAAAATAATAAAATAATACTATGCGGTTAGACAGCGATAAAACCGCCCACTGTATCATACTATTAATTTTAAGCTCCCATTTTAATTTTTTATGGTGTACAATAAAGAGAATATATCTATCAATCAATCATTCCAATAGGCGTACAAAAGCCTGAACAAGAAATGTTGATAGTGAACTTCTATACACTGATGACATACAAACGAAAGTGAAGACAATCAGCCGTCTCAATGGAGACCACTTCATTCATGTTCGTACTTCGTATAACTTACGATGATTAACTTGTGAGCCCCTCTCACTGGGTCACTCACAGTACACAGTGGTTACGTGACATGAACCAGTCCCCGTGTTTACCCGCCAACACTACCTAAAGGTCAAGTATTTGAACTTTAAACAAATTATACCACTTTAGGGTTACTTCAGCGGTCGAACTCTTTATCTGTTTTACGTGAGGTTTTAATTAATTGATAATATCCATAAAATGTAATGTGAGACATGTGGCTGTGGCAGTGTTGACATAACTACATACACCACATAATAAACTTATTACTTTCATAAGAATTTCAGGTAAATTGCACATACTTCATTTGTAGATTTTGCAGCCGCACCCGAATTTCCGCACGTACAAAGCTTTGCTTTAGCTGTTTTCTAAAAAATGTTTCACTAAAATAAATTTCTTCAGTTTTTATTCATGATTTTGTAAAAGTCTTGCACTAACTTCCTTATCTCCGATGATCTTCTGTTAAATGCTTACATTTATCACATAAGTACTTGAAACAGACCATATTTAGGCAATACCTTTACAAATTTTAATGAAGTGGAGGTACTAGAATTTTTGAGCGATCGACAATAAAAAATCATTTTATTGTACACCAAAAAAACAGTGACAATTTTACAAAAGCTCAATTAAATCTATGGGTACAATGGCAGTCTTGTCACTGTCAGCGATATCTACCAGAAAACCCAAGTCAGGTCCCGGGTTGTTCAAGAAGCGCTTTTTTTTTTTTTTTTTTATTGGCTGGGAAAATCATCCTAATGACATCCCCGCTCTTGGGCGGAGCGGGAGATAGTGTCAGACTCTTACTGACTAAAAACCCACTCCTGTTCCTTCGTTGCCTTCGTCCCGAGTTTTCCATAACAAATTACTCTGTATCAGACCAGAGTTTGGAAGACGGTGACGTGACACACGTGCCATGGTTAGCACGTAAAGCCGTTGGTCTTGCGCCTGATCTTTCTCCGGTCGTATCAGATTACCGTCCAGCACTAGGAGAAAAAAAGGATGGAGAGTGCGCACGTGTAAATTGCGCACTCACTTGTGCAGTAAATATAATATTCACCTGCGTAGCTACTTACTTGGCTAATCCCCGATTTGCCACTATGTCCGAAATTTGGTATAGAAAATTATTATTATTAGCATTATCATGACATCTGTAGTGTTCCAATTATATTTAATTTATTAAATGTATCAAAAAACTAAATCCTTGTAAGCAAATATTCGTATATTGCATAGTAAACAACCTTTTAATCGTTCTAAAACATATTAATTCAGTTTGTTATATATTAATGAGATTATTTGTTTGTTATTTTAGGCTTCTTCAAAAATTATTGACATTTTGAGAAATATTACTTAGTCATAATAAATTATAATTTCATAGCCTTGCACCACAGCAGGTCAATGATGAGGCCTCAGACGTCTAAATCTATATTATTTCATTATTTTTAGATCTGCCATTGAAATTGAAATGATTATCAAATCAGCACAATGATACCTATGTATTAAGGTAAAAAATTAATCATCAATTCCTCGGTTAATTTGTTTCGGACCGACACCAACTGCAAAAATAATAAATGACAGTTAAGTATATACTTTGAGACTTAAATTTTTCTGCATGTTAAATATCGCCGGTTTATTTCAATATACTGCACGTAGAAATACAAATTAACATTACGTAAAGGATTACTTAAAGGCCCTTTACACCCGGTGGCAACGCAATCCGTATTCCCTTCGGCTGGCTGATCATTTTGTAAACAGTGCAAATATTGGCCGTCCTAATGTGAGCTGATGAATGTATAATGTGTTGACAATATTTCGTTTTCGCAACCGCGGCCCCGGTCTTGAGATTCGCATCACTCTTACATCTAGGCCGAGCAATTAATTAGATTATTAGATGGATTTTAATATCTTTTGTGTCAAGTTCAGACAGTACATTAAGTTTACATAAAAATATTTTGATATAATTTTAATATATTCCGTGGCCACCGGAATTGATTAGAAGTGAATATCCGGGCACCAATCCTGTGTTTTACGGGCCGACAGTAAGTTAGACATACGGCAGACATGTCCTACCTAGTCCCTAGGAGCGCAGTGTTGTGTTTTGAACGTGGTCTGTTAATTTAACACATAGTATGCTCATATGCTGCGCTCCATAGCACGCTGGCAAACTTTGAGTTTAGACTTTTGGATGTTATCATCCAAAAGTCTAAACTCAAAGTTGGCCTCAGACTTAGTTTTTGAATAATCAAAAACTAATTCTGTGCACCATACGTCAGAATGGGGAGAATACACATGTCCATCAGCTTAGGCTTCAGTGTCATGGGGGGACATAGGGGGGCATGGCATTGGTCTTCGAAATGTTCATCTTCAATCTAACCTCAAGGCTCGCATTGCTAAGATCTTGTACTAGTACCATTTGCTCTAGTGTTGTGGCTGTAGGAGAGAAAAGGACAATAGCATCAGCGAAACATAAATTAGTTAACCCCGCTTCACCGATGACAATGCTTTTCTCTTCCCATTTGACTGCAATGTCTGAAAGACTTCTTCCAGGGAACCGTTGAATAACTTCGAGAACAACGGGTCGCCCTGTTCGTCTCCCTTCAGAATTTCAAACATAAGACTTAATCTCTCTATAGATTTACGTAAGATGTGTAAGTGAGTATGTATGTGTAAAATTTTTGTTACTATTTTGGTGTACAATAAAGTTTGTACTATTCTAAGAAGATGACATTGTCGGTAAACCCGCTGTATTGTCCGCCATCAACAGCCACTAGCCCAATGTTTTGTAACGCAACGTTCCAAATGTACCAGGGGCGCATGGTGTTGTAAGAGTTGGGCTAGAGGACGTGGTCATTTCTTTTTATAATAAGTACACGTCTTGTTATCTCAAGTCCGTGATGTACTGGTTCTCTTTACCTTCGTCTCCTTCCGTTCTGGACCTTCTCTAGAGGAAGGTGTTGTAAGAATTTTGAAATTGCTCTAAATCTTGTACCTTCATAAATTACTACTATTATCTTTTGAGAACACAATTTGTTTATGCATGGAAAGTACATGTTACAACATGACACAGATAGTACATGACTCATTGTGAACCCTAGCAGACTGAATGTACGTAGGAATAAAGTTAATTCTGATCTGTATTTTGTATAATATAAAGTATGATATTCACTAGCAAATATACCGCACTAGTTGCCGCCCACTGCTCCGCCCTCGTGAAATTAGTATTTCCCCATCTATATACAGCTTTTCTTTGACATCGACGCACAAACGAATACTATGGATCCAGTAAATGATTCTGGACCCCCCAGTAGTGGATTTTGTCGCCGTTTTTTTTCTTTTTTTTAATCTTTACTTTTCTACATTTGAACTGTATAAAATCGTTATTCCAACATTTTTGATGACTTTTTAATTAATAAATTTTTCAGGTAAACGTAGTCGTCCACAACTTCGAGTGTAGAGTCTCCAATCTTGATAGGAGTGGGTGCTACATGAATGTGAACTTGACTTTGATTTTGTCCATATTCATTTTAAAATTTGTAGAGCTTCTGATGGAGTGGGCCACTCAATTTCTAAAATCAGTGTGAAGTGAGAAGACATGTCTACTAATTATTATTTTCATCAACCGCATCCATCACACAAAATCTGTGTCCCACTGTCACGTTTTGCTCCCATTCACCTCGCCAGCCGCAACTAGAATCGATCCTTCACACCAGCGCGAGCTCTAACCAATTAACACATTAACGAAGTAATCACAGTAATTGACTCGCAATCAATGTGCTCTACAATGTTACGACTTCCACCAACAGCTATAGGAGTACATACAAAGAAGTCACGTGTCCGATAACGTGGTTAAAAGGACGTGTGGTTGACAAACGGACATCCCGTCTGAAGGGAAGTGGTCAAAGCCCTGTCTGTACACATCGACCAGTATCACCTGTATATTTTCTTGAGATAAAGTTTACCATATCTTCCATGTCATTTCAACGAAATGATTTCTTTCTGACTCGTACTTGACCACTATCCCACTTGATGGAAAGCAACGATATGATCGACGATTTTTTTGTTTTAAGTGGAAAGCCATCTAATGATTTCTCCTGCTCTGGGACGGAGCGAGATATGATCGACGATGGAGCACACTTGCCTAGAAGTAAGCTTATCACGCTTGACTTAAAGACCCCTTAGTTGTAGCTATCAAGAAATACAAGAATCAGGAATTTCAGTCCTTAACTGTACGCATAATACAACTACGTCATTTTGACCTTCAAACTAGAACATAGCAGTTACTTCCCCAGCCATCCGGGATCGGTGCATTATAGTCTAGGTCGAGTTTCACGGATTATTTCAACAAGACTTAACTAATCCTTGGTGACGTAAACATAGACACAATATCGTCTCCGAGACGGATCGTTCGGAACTTGGCACCAGACAAGGATGTCGCCTTTAGTAAACAGCAGTACCTCGGATTTAACGAGCGGCCAATGTTGACCGACCGCTGGCGATCATCTCGCGGAATTTCCACACTCAAGACAAATAGTGCCGCATTAATGAACGATAATCGTAGAATTAGTATTCTTTTGATTAGATTATGAAGATACCTAATTGTTGTTTGCGTAATTCGAAGCATACTTTTCGTAAGCTGTTCCTGAGATTAGAAGTAGTTGATACACAAGTCCTCTGGTTAATATTCATATCTTCAATGTTAGCACTCTATATACCTAATCACTTTATAATCATGAATACATCAAACAATCGAGAGACAGCTATTATAAAGTATCAATATAATATTACAAGACAGTATGGTTCACAAGTCAAGCTTATTAATTATATATGTTTAAGTCAGTACTAACCAATTTAGTTAAGCTGATAAAAACTAGCAGCACTGGCAACGTCTCGTACAGTAACCAACGGAGACGTGATCTGAAAAAATATTCTACCAATAATGATTATCCTATCAAGAGCTACCCATTGCTCGCCGTCCGCAAGCTCTCGCCTACGGTGGCCGGAAATCGGAATCGGAATCCCAGCCATTGCGCAAGCGGTCGCCTCCTTTGCTAGCATTACTGTTTCGCAGAAGGAGGCGACCACCTGCCACTCCTCCTCACTTCGGACCATGGCCTGTACCAAAACCCTGCGCGAGAAATCGCTGCCGCCGATCGCTCCAACGAGGACACTGCGGTGCTCTGTCCAGGCGGGGCAAACTCTACCATACGCTTCACCGTGTCCTCTGGGCGGTCCACACAGTGGCACCTGGGCGTTTCTTCAGCACGAATCCGATGCAGGAACCTCCCGAACTTACCATGTCTGGTGAGGGCCTGCGTCATGCGGAAGGCAAGGACGCAGTGTTGTCTTTCCAGCTACTCCTCAAAGAGGGGACTTGCCGACATAATTACGGCGTGCCCAACATTCTCATCAGTTGACAATTGAACATATTTTTATTAACCTTTTCACCAGCAACGCACACAAAACAAGATCACCAGACAAACTACCCTCGCCAGTGCCAAACGCGCTCTGAAGACTGTAAATTTGTAAAGTACTGTTATACCCTCATTTAACCAATTATGTTTAAATTCCAGTTTTCTTTCTTTCATTTTCCTTCGAGGCGCGCGTTAACCCCACCTAGACCTATTGCTTCCCATCCCGAAACCCGCACCCACGCACTTGGTGGCCGGGTATCGCCCGGCACACTTTACATGACTTCCAGTCGACAGAGATACGGAGGAACTTTTTACCGATTACTTCTTGTGAAGATGTTGATGTTTTTGATTAAAAGTTATTATAGTAAGTTATTATAATGTAGTATTTTCAATAATATTTTGCTGTAATAAATAAAAGACGAATATTCTTTGCTTATTACACCAGCTTCATAAAGTGCAGTTAACTCAGCAATAATAATAATTTAGTTGTACTTAAAACTTTAATAGCACGTGTCCTGCGCAACACTTGAATATGTAATCAGATTGATATTTAAAAACAAATAAAACACTGGACGAAGCCCAACACTGTTCACACTTATTGCAGTTTCAAACTGATTTAATTATTGGTTAAATTAAACAAGATGCGCCACACGCAAACTTACCTAAGTATCAACAGCTCTTACCTAAAGCGATCGGCCTTCTATTGTATTAATAGTTTCAGCATTATCTTAAAGCTAGTTCACTATTGAACCTATGACTGCCAGGAACCGCTGAGTCAACAATGTATAACGCTCATGCTCGACTAGCATTTTGTATTTTAAATTCTGACCACGAAAACAATAAAATAAGTTAGGCTAGCAACAATACAAACTGCTTTCGGATGCAAACCGGTCCTGCAATATACACGTATGTCGTCTAGATTCCACACAACAGAACAGGAATTCAAGCGCATATCACACGACATCGCGTAAACGAATATCCTTTGTCGTGTCTACGTTGTGCAATGATTAAGAGAAACGAAGAGAGAAGAAGGAGAACTAACAAGTTTTAAAGAAATACTTAAGAAGACGATGAATACATAAGAAAGACCTGATGAAGAAGTAAAAGTATTAGTCCCTAGAAGCTGAATCGTACGTTGTAAGGTCGCTGGAGGAGCAGTAAGTAAACAGCAGCGTAATAAAACGCAGTATTTACACAATTTAAACACAATTGGTAAACAGTGGGATGTACTAATTGCGAGAATATTTTGTAACCTGCTCGCCAAGGTGAATACATTATTATAGTTTAGTCGTACCCCGAGACTCTGCCACATAACATCTACCTCTGCTGACGGAGAAAGCTTCTTCACTACAGAGAGACACAGGTACGTTCTGCTTCAGATACCAGTTACTAATACTAAGCATGTTGTCCTCCTGATCATATTTTTAAGACAGACATAACTTATGTAGATCTCTCGAAATCGTCAAGTAAATATTAGATTATTGTAAGTTACTCAAAGTAACACATTCTGTGCCACAGCTAGACTTCACAAAAGTCAAGAGTCAAGGAGGCTCTGTGTGAAACTGGTCACAATCGAGACGTGACTCGTATCGGTGCATCTGCCGCGTTATGTTCTCCTAGTTTTCACTTTATCAATTGGTTGGGTTTGTCTTAATTTTATCATTGTTTAGTTTGGGGTGCGTAGGGCGTCGCCAGCGTGACGTCACGCCTCCACGCTATATATGTCGCCGCGACCTCGACCGCGCATCACTCTCCACGCGACGACATGAGAACCTTCGTGAGTATTGCCCATTACACCTCATTTCACTAGCGCCTCACATCATGACTTCACAATAATAATCATCATTTAAGTAAATGAATTCAGATCAATTCTAATGGGCTTTAGTAAATGAATGTCAAGGATTTATCGTGTCACCTTATAATATACAATAATATTATATCTAATGTGTCTTATATGTTAACATATACGAATTTGGAAATAAAGAAAATTGAATTGAATTTGGTTCATAACTTTCAGTTCCAACTAAGCAAAACATTTTCACATTCAAAATGATGTTCACTTCCCTACGACTCCTCTATAATTATTCGTCAGTTGTCGTGATGTTAACGTTTTCTAATTTCCCAGCTACTACTGTGCGCCCTAGTGGCCCTTACATCTGCCACAGAGAGGCGCGTCAAGCGCAGTTTTTTCAAAGGGCTGGGCTTAGACTGGCTCGGCGGCGGCTACTCGGGCTACGGGAGCGGCCACGGGAACAGCTATAGCGGCGGCTACAGCAAGGGCTATGGCTACGGGACTGGCCAGAGCGGCTACGGAATAGCGCGCAGCAACGCATACGGCAGCGGTGGCGCCTACTACAGCAACCCGGCGCCGGCCGCCGTCACCTACTCCTACCCAACTCCATCCACTGACTCGTACTCATCATCGTACGTGGCTCCCGTGGCGTATCCCGCATCCTCGTACGCCGCATCATCCAGCTACGTCGCGCCCGCCGCATCGTCCAGCTACGCGGAACCCGCCACGCGCGTGGTCTCCGTCAGTAAGGTGGTAAACGTGCAGCGCGAGGTCACCGTGCCGCAGGTCGTCAACGTGCGCAAGGTCATCACAGAGCCGAAGGTCATCACCGTCAAACAAGTAGTGCCATCTACCGGCTACACGGGTTACGGAAGCGGTGGGTCCACCGGCTACGTCAACGCAGGGGCGACCGCTTACGGCAGCGCTGGGGCGACCGCTTACGGCAGCGCTGGGGCGACCAGTTACTCGAACGGGTACAGATATGCTGGTCCTGGTGCCCCAGCGTACTCCGGTGCTTACGCCGGAGCGTACTCCGGGGAATACGCCGCAGACTACAGCGGCTCGAGCTCAAGCAACAGCGAAGACGACAGCGGCTGGTGGTGAAGTGATCTGACTAGTGGTAGCTAATCTTATTAAATGACTATCAAATGTTATTATCGTTTCTCTTAATAACTACTTGAAGTGCAGTGCGCCCAGTGATATACGGAAGAGAAGCTCCTGTACTCTTATGTACTTCTTAACACAAGTACTGTATGAACGAAAATAAAATAAAGAGAAATTATAACACTGTGGAATCTTTTATTGTTGACGGAATCTACTGAATATCTTAAGAGCGCTGTCAAAAGATTTCGTTCCTTCGTAGTTTAGTTCGATCGACTGATTGCATCAGCCGCATAATGTGGCATTTTAACAGTTTAAATTACGTTTATTTAATTCCATTTAGAAGGATATAACAAGACCATATTTAAAAAAAAAGTATGACATTTTAATAACTTATTAATTAACAATTATTCTGGTATAATTTATACATAATCATATTAATGTATAAATGTATGTTCCTGCTCGCAGTTAGAAGAAATGTATACATGTTTGCATTCAGTGTGTTTAGTTGTTTAATGGTTTTGAATGTGTTTGTTTTCTAAATATTCCACACATATAACCAAAATTTGAGGCCGCCATGAACTATAGGCATTTTTGTGAGTTTGCATACAGTAGTTAAATCCACGAGAAAAATCTGTCGCGCTTTTTCTGAAAAATATTTCGAGCAACGAGACCGAGAGAACTTCACCAATTACTGTTCTCCTCTATTCAATAACCAAGTGGTCAAAGTCTTTCCATATCTCTGAATAAGAACACCAAAGATGACCATTTAATTTCAAAATTACGGTCGAGATGAGAATGGAGCTCCTGTATATGTTCCATTATAAACGAAAGGTTCAAGTTCTTGCATAATCCTATAGGTACTAATATTTGACTTGTCAACAGTGTTGCCTTGTATGTGCTAATATTTGCTCAGAATCTATAATACAGATCCGGCATGTTACACATGCTAAGCATACACAATACATACCTTATTCATTTCATTGAATCATCATTTCTTTCATCAACCTGTACCTACATATTTTAAAGCTGAAGAGTTCGTTTGTTTGTTCGATCGCGCTAATCTCAAGAACTATTAGTTCAAATTGAAAAAGTCTTTTAGTGTTGATAGCCCATTTATCGGAGAAAGCTTATAAGCTATATAATATTACGCCACGACCCTCGGGAGCGGAGCACAGGAGCAACCAGCGACACCGGCGAAGCCGCGGGGCACAGCTAGCTTCCAGATAAACTTGACCGACGGAAATTCGACGCAGAGAGAATCGAATCATTCCGTCGCGTATCGCATTCGATCTACAAAACACGTGGAGGCGACGCGAGAAATTAATGACGTGATCTTGGTCTTAAATAACTAAGTATACTTTGTATATTTATTATTTTTTAATATACTTTGTATACTTTTACTTATATACTCACTATCTAGAAATAGTCGACTAGATACTTATTTATAGCAGGGATGATGTATCATGCAAGCGGCATTCTGTAGTTTGACAAAAAACTTGGTTGCCTGTGTATGTTAAGAGTTAAGTAAACAACAAGTGTACAAAAATAGATATCTTTATTAAGCAAAAACATAAATAGTTAAAAATATCTTGACTAGACTGTGTCACCACCATCCGCTGGCGTACCCGGCGCCGTATGAAGAAGAGGCGGCGGAGGTCTGCACCGGCACCAGCTTCTTGACCACGATGACCTTGGGCTCGCTGATCACCTTGCGCACGTTCACCACCTTCGGCACGGTCACCTCGCGCTGCACGTTCACCACCTTCTTGACCAGGACGACGCGAGTCGTGGGCGCTGGTGCCGCGTAGCGAACAGCTGGTGCCGAGTAGCTGACAGCTGGTGCCGAATAGCTGACAGCTGGTGCCGAGTAGCTGACGGCTGGCGCGGAATAGCTTACGGCTGGTGCGGAATAGCTTACAGCTGGTGCCGAGTAGGACACAGCGGGCGCAGAGTAAGACACTGCAGGCGCGGAGTAGCTGCTGGCGGGTGCAGAATATGAGTAGCCGACGGCTGGCGCTGAGTAGCTGGCGATCGGTGCCGAGTAGGACAAGGCGGGCGCTGCGTAGGTTTCAATCGGAGCAGCGGGCAGGGCGTAGCTCACAGCCGGCGCAGGGTAGCTGTAGGAGCTGCTGGCGGCTCCATGAAGCAAGCCGCGCTTCTCCCGCACGTTGCCGGCGCTGGCTGCACACAGCAGCGCACACACGTACACCTGCAACACACGCCTGCACTGTCACACTACTCTGCAACACTCGCATGTTACTGCACTCCCGCACACGCCGCTTGCACACTCTTTGTCGTCGCATACTCACCAAAGACTTCATGTTGCTGGGCTTGTTGTTGCTAGATCACTAGTGACTGATGCGTGCTGTCATCTCCACGCACAATATATACGCACGATGTGACATCGCCGTGTCCTTCCTACTGCCCTACGATAGGCATCAGAACCGGAGCAATATTACAATATTCATCAAGTTAAAAATAAACTAATTAATTTTAACCAATAAATGTCAAAGTGCCACATAGTAATATGGTTACGAAATACACTATAGTGATATAGTGGCAGGCGGGAGGGTGGGCGAGTACAGTGCGTCGCCGCCCTGTCTAGTGTACTCGGTGTCATACTCCACCTGTACATTATTGTATGCTTGGGGTTGTACAATGTCAGCGATGCTACCTACAACTTGGTGACTTATTTATTGATGCTGCACCCCTCATCCATTTATTAGTAACACCAATAATACATTTACAAGAGATTTTAAATTTAGTTAATTTTATAGAAGTTTAGTTCTGATCAAATATGTCAATTAGAGCTTAAATCATTAGATTGAATTAAACTGATTAGAACGATAAATTAAAATTTAAACAAATAATCAAAATAATGACTAATTGGGAGTTCGCTTCCGGTTACTGGCAAGACAACACCTGATGCACAGATAATAAACATTTTTAAGATTATGCTAGATCTTACGCATAGTCATCAACATCGATGTATTACATGATATATAGATAACATGGCGTCAGGCCTCTTTTCGACAAAGAGGTGTCCGTACACCTTGTATGTCATGGAGATTTCGCCAGATATGTTATCGTATCTCAAATATTGCAGAAGTTTGGAACTTAGACGTTAGTTCGTATGTTTAGACGACTCACAAAACAAACAATTATTTTTCTGTGCACACTCGTTGCTACAGCATAAATCACCAATATAACAATTAAAACTATAACGCCCACACATACACCAACAGGCACAAAACGTTTTGGGAATACATTTATTGTGCGTACAGCTATGAGTGAAATTCCCTGCTGGAGTGTGTGTTTTCTAATAGCTATAACCTGGGAATCTTTACATCAAGAGTGAATAGGTTACTTTTAGGTAAGCGCTATCCGTCTTCGACCGCATCATCGCTTTCCATCAGTTGAGATAGCGGTCAAGCGCGAACCCATCAACATTAAAACTATGCATATAACAATGACCTTGTGAGAATCGCCCATGAAGTTATCGATATGTGAGATGCGAATGACTTATCGATCAGTACGATACAGTCGTTTCTGAATGTTTCTATGTATATTTCTATGTCGGCACGAGACTCCACCAACCTCTTATGTTGACTTGATTTAGAAAGCAGTACATCTGGACTCGGCTCCAGAGAGAGGAACTTCCTAACAATACGTTTTAAGAAGTCCCTCTATCTGAAGCCCTGACCGTCGACGCCGGTAAATTGGACCCTATTCCTGATAGAGATGGGATACTAGTTTTCTATATTTTAACCATTTTTTCAAATGTATATTTGCTAAAAAATATGTAATGATATGTGAAGATAATACTGAACATATGGGAATAATAAAAGAGATAAACCACTATTTCAGTCCAAGTTCAATGACCCACAATGGAATATTTTTGTAATCATACTACTGCAAGATGGTCTAATAATTAAATACTGCCTAATCCATATTAGGCAGTTGTTTATTATCTATTGCCATCGTCAAATGTATGCTGATGCCAATTTCGTAACACATAACTTAGTAAAAACCATCAGAGATAAGTTATGAATATTGTAATATTGGTTTAGTTCCGACGCATGTGTCGTAGGGCAGGATGGCGAGGACGCAATGTCACATCGTGCGTATATAATGTGCGTGGAGGAGACGGTACGCATCAGTCAACAGTGATCAACAAAAACATGCCCAGCAACATGAAGACTTTGGTGAGTATGCGACGATGAGGAGTGCGCAAGCGGCGTGTGCGGGAGTGCAGTAACATGCGAGTGTTGCAGATCAGTGTGACAGTGCAGGCATCTGTTGCAGGTGTACGTGTGTGCGCTGCTGTGCGCAGCCAGCGCCGGCAACGTGCGGGAGAAGCGCGGCTTGCTTCATGGAGCCGCCAGCAGCTCCTACAGCTACCCTGCGCCGGCTGTGAGCTACGCCCTGCCCGCTGCTCCGATTGAAACCTACGCAGCGCCCGCCTTGTCCTACTCGGCACCCATCACTAGCTACTCAGCGCCAGCAGTCGGCTACTCATACTCTGCACCCGCCAGCAGCTACTCCGCGCCTGCAGTGTCCTACTCTGCGCCTGCTGTGTCCTACTCGGCGCCAGCCGTAAGCTATTCCGCGCCAGCCGTCAGCTACTCGGCACCAGCTGTCAGCTATTCGGCACCAGCTGTCAGCTACTCGGCACCAGCTGTTCGCTACGCGGCACCAGCGCCCGCGACTCGCGTCGTCCTGGTCAAGAAGGTGGTGAACGTGCAGCGCGAGGTGACCGTGCCGAAGGTGGTGAACGTGCGCAAGGTGATCAGCGAGCCCAAGGTCATCGTGGTCAAGAAGCTAGTGCCGGTGCAGAGCTCCGCCGCCTCCTCTTCATACGGCGCCGGGTACGCCAGCGGATGGTGGTGACACAGTCTAGTTAAAATATTTATTTATTTAACTGAATAAAACATATTTTTTCATTTTTGTGTTTTAATTACTATATAATTGAATGTGATCTGTCATAATTTGTTGCATCTTAGTATGATATAAATTCTCGTTACGATTATTTTCATACTTCATATCCTGCCAAAAAGCTGAGCAGTGGCAGGATAGCAGTAGGTACGGTAAGTGCAGCCAAACCTCGAGCGGAGACCACTCTCGCAGGATCCAGCAGCTGGTTCATAAGCTAACCTAGTTAATGTTTTACAAAACAACGAAATCAGCATAATTATAATGTAGGAAATATCGTGTCTCAGACCTCCTGTCTGTCGGAAGGATCGGCCCGGCGCGTGTTGTTGGATGTTAGTTTTTGAATGTCTGATTCAAAAACATGAAGATGTTTTCTTAGCACGTTTTAGACACGTTGAGTGTAGATATCATTAAACTAGCTTCTCCCAGCGGCTTTGCCCGCATACAGGTAGGTTTCTCTATTTGTATGTAAAGTTTGTAATTAGGCCCCGTTTCATCCCCTTAGGACGTGAATTTTGAAAATTCCTCGCTTAGTAACTTCATGGTCCTAGGCCCAGTAGTTTAGGCTGTGCGTTGGTATGTCAGACAATCAGTTACTCCCTTTATATATATAGATCATTGATTGAAATCAATTGGTACGCTGAAAAGAAATCGCTGAAATGAATTCACACAAGATTATTGCATTAAAAAACGGTCAAGAACGAGTCTGGAGCACGTAAAAGGTTTCTAAAACGTATTTTCTAAAAACTTAGACTTCTTATAGGTTTTCCCGTAATCTATAAATAATAATAATTATCTTCTGTATTTTTAGGTTTTCGTACCTCAAAAGGAAAAAACGGAACCCTTACAGGATCACTTTGTTGTCCGTCTGTCTGTCTGTCAAGACCGTTTGTCTTGAGAACGCGTGAAGTAATCGCGTTGAAATTAAACTTAGTAGGTCTGTAGTCCCTTGAAGCTGTTAAAAAATTGAACTTCTAAGTTATCGAAAAAAAGATATGAATTGAAGAATCAAAATCCATAGGGTACTTTCCGTTGACCCAGAATCCTCCATCTGAAAACTGTAAATTTGTTGTTACGTTACAAAAATAAAAAAGTTTTTTGGGTAAGTACGGTACCCTCAGTGCGGAGTCCGTCGCGCATTTCCCCCGTTTTTTTCTTAATTTTCGACTCGGTAATTTCGGTAATAAGTTTGAGGAATGATAATTATGATGTTATAATTAAATGGTAATTGTTTATAGATATCACTTTGGCTCAGTGGTTTTTCAAATGACTTTGTTTTTCATTCTTTTTATGATGTAGTTATGTATCTTAAACAACTTAAAATAGTTTGTTTAAAATTATGAAAACACATTTGCACTGCACTTCTATACCCTGTCTTTAGCTTCGCCGCAAGGTAATGTTTAAAACTCTTTAATTTTTCGTTTTCCGGTTTGCCCCCCAAAAATGGACTTTATATTCCAAATAACTTAATAAACGTTACTCATCCGTATTCTGGTCACAGATATTTACGTAGGTATGTACCAAATTTCAAATCAATTGCTCGAACAGATTCGGAGTAAATTAGCTGTGACAAACAGATAGCCACACGAGTGATACTATAAAGGTTCAGCATTTTCACAATCAGAACTCTAAAAAGTACATCGGCGCCTACGTAACTGCGCCGCGGCGACCCGCCCACAACACACCGGTCGGCAAGGTCACGCGCATGAACTTCAAGCACTGCACAGCAGCGACATTGTGATGGGTCAAGTGATGTACGTGTGCGGGTAGGGGCTAAGAATTATATTGTACTCACGAGTTATTAAGTGACGGAACTTGTTCTGAGCCTCCACAAGTAATAATAATAATGAATTATTGTTCAGGAAAATACACAATTACATCAGATACTTTGCTCGTCTCCACACTAGGATTCCCTGTGTCGTGGAGACCAGTCTCTTTCATCATGGTTCCAAAAGAAATAAAAAATACATAACAAGTTTTAGCGGAGTCCCACGCTTATTTGACATTTCGAACCAATTTATTCTGAAAATAATAGCTTGAAGCTTCCCATATGCCTGCAGATGCCAGGTCCTGCTCATTTGGGTGGGGCCAGTTTATTTTATAAACCAATAACAAAACTGCTACTGAGTTTTCACGATTGTCTTATAGATGGCGATGATGACGACTTGGCTGACTAAGTATAATTTTAATCATATTCAAAAGATTTACTTAATTATCTACTACCTACTTAAGTAGTAGCTAATTAATATTGACACATACTCAAAATGTTATAGAATGCATATAATTAATTATATATACTAATAATAAAAACATGGCTATCTATTTTAAGACCATTAAGGATTGCGAAAGATCCTTCATAATCATAATCCTATTCTACTTACACTTACATAAAATTAAACATACCGGTCTATTTGTAATAAATTATAGATTATTATCTATATTTATAATATAAATCTGTAGAAGTGAAAATTCTAATTTGTGTAAATTGTTACTAGACCGACAACACCGAACCCAAAAATGTGATTAATTTTTTTTTTATCTGTCTGTTTGTTCAGGCATCAGACAAAAACTATCGGTTCGATTACGATGGAACTTGGTATAATTATTCTTTAATATCCTGGGCACCACACTGGGTACTTTTAATCCCGGAAAAGTATATACAATAAAAACAAACTTAATTTTGCGGTTCGATCCCTAGACCCAATTACTGTACCAACCAATTACGTCACCCGCAGTGGAGTTCACTAAGGGGCGCTGCACACGGCTAAGATACTATATTATTTTATCTTAAGATACAATATCGCTCGCCATACAATTCAATGGACACACGACGAAGATAATAAATAATATTTCATATTTTCGTATCTCAAAAAACCTAATAAAACCATTTTCGACTTCTACGCGGACGAAGTCGCGGGCAAAAGCTACTGCCGCTGCCAGAAGCTAGAAGTATAACATAATATATTGATCGAAATGAGCACTAATATGATAATAATGTTAATCTTTTGGAAGACTTGAAAGTCGCTACGATTATAATAACTAAGTCAAATAAGTATCAAATAAGAAATGGGTTCAGTAGGCAACAATATACACAACAAGCCATGTGTAACGGAAAATATTAAGGTTTACCTTGTGTTTCGGCTTACTTATTGGCCATGAAAAAATTCACCCACATCGATATCAATGGGAAAAGTGTCCAGAACACTGGCAGCATTGCCACGTTAGATAGCAATGCTGATTCGTTAACCGAAGAAAAGCACAGCCAGGTCACGCGAAGAGATGATCAGTTGTTTACTGATATCACGAACAACTCGAACAAAACCAAACGTCTCAAACATATTTACGCCGTTTGAGGTTTTCTTCACTTGCAGCAGCCGCCCCAGCATAGCCTTCCGTACCTACTCAAAGATCGGATGGCGTAAGGGCATAACACATGTTGCATCTCACACCAAAGGCCTACCCAACTTCCAGGACATTATGGACATCCCGTCTAGGCTCTTTCCATCGTCACGGGCCTAGCCATCGGGTTCTAAAACAACTGACACCCTGGCGGTGATAAGAAATCTGCGGATGATGTCATTAATGTTGGCATGCCGTGCTATCCGACCAGCGCTTCTACTGCAGGATAGGCCATGGTGTCTGAGGCGGTCGACTGCTTCGGCGCATTGACATCAATGTGAAGCTCTACTAGGAGCATCCAGACGTAGGTATGTAGGTGCCGGTAGAGCCCAGACCCCTCTTTCACTTACAGCCAGTAGGCAGGTACGCTCAGCAGTATTGGTGGACGTATTAATGAGATTATTCCGTCCGTATCAACCTGCAGAGCGACTCATCCCACCGTCTCTGGGAAGATAGATTTTCGGGCAATACCTTGTTCGGGCAAGCCACTTTCCAGGCGTTCACGGCGTCGGTCAAGCACGGCACTTCCCAATCAACCAGTGATGGAGCTGTTGAGTGCCGTGGGTCGAAGACAAGAACGCCGGTAGACTAAAACTAAATATTTTGCGGGTCATTCAGAGCCACATTTAAGATGGATGTTAGAGAGTATCGTATGGTTTGATCAATTTTGTCCAAGAGATGTTCTTTACCTTTACCTTTAAACATGACATAAAAATATTATGACTAGTATAATGCTCACGGAACCTAATCTTGGGAAAAGAAACACACAACATTTTCCTACACGAGTGCAAAGGCAAATGAGCGAGTGAAGCAGTCGCTAGCCAGCGCGCGCGGGTGTGGCGCAGCGCGGGGGGGAGCCGACAATGTAACCCGCGCGGCGTCCGCGCAGAGCAAAACGGTCGGATGCTCTGCCAGGCCGCGACGAACTCTGGTGTCTGCCATTTGACATGTCGAAAAATAATAATTACATTACTGTTTCTGTACAACGCCCATTATTTTTGAGTTATTTCTTAATAATGTTTGCAAAAAAACACCCCAACAATTTTTGAACGATTCGTAATTTATTAGTGCGGCCTCGGAGGAAAGTGTACTGTCGGACACATGGTGTCCGTTATGGCGTTTAACCTGTCAATTATAATTAATATAGTAAGTAATAATGTTAATTATAATTCTGATAAACAATCTAGATATTAGTGTTGTCTGACACTGGTTAGCAAGGTTAATTTTACAAATAGAACACATTATGCAGATGATACAATAAATAACAAATGGTGTATTAATATGCATCGAAATAACAAAATATTCTAATAGATACGATTTAATGAGGATGATATAATCATAAAATAAACATAACGCCTTTGAAGCTAAGAGGAAGATAACACTGAGCTCTACTTACTCTACTCTTCTAATGTAATAAAGCTGCCATTACTCAGAAGTTTCTCGTTGTGATAGTATAGAACGTATAAAGCATTTTTGTTTTTTATTCCTTACTAGCTTTTGCTTGCGTACATGAAGAATAGCCTATATCAATTAGAAATAAAGCAGCTATCTATCGGTGAAAAAAATTTAGTAATGAGTCCTTTCAGAGTTTACCTCCTCCTTACAAACAAAAAAACTTTTTACAAAAAAGAGATAACCGACTTCACTAAAAAAACACTAAAAGGATCAAAATAACTTTAATTTCGTAAGTCAATGTTTCTCGGTATTATTTGTATCTTATTTAACACCGACTTCCGAAATTAAAGTTATTTTGATCCTTTTAGTGTTTTTTTAGTGAAATCGGTTATCTTTTTTTTGTAAAAAGTTTTTTTTTCACTCTTTTTAGTTGTGATATACTTATAAACAGAGTGCCTGTTTCTCATGACAATTCCAATTAATCCAAACACTACTAGGTTACATTGTTTTATTATGAAGTTCCTGTGTCTACCTTCCACCTTCCGGCTCCATCATCAGATCAGTTTGATAGTACCTTATAGCCAAAGTACATTTCATGACAATTCTAATAAGCCCAAACACGGCTAGGTTACATTGATTAATGACGGAGTTCCAGTGCCGACCTTCTGGCTCCATCATTATCATCAGATCAATTTGATGATACCATTTTCAACGAAACTATTCAGAACTATTAATTTAATTGTATTATCATAGTAGCTTAACTATCTTCATTGTGATATCTATGCCAGTATGAAGTTCCGTTGACCATTTCTGATCTTCTTCATCAGTTCCACTTCATCAAATGTTACTTTTTTACTGTAAATGCTTAAGTTCTCGATGAAAATACCAAAATCACTATGCAGTTGCCTATAATATTTGAGGAGTTCCCTCGATTTCGCCAAGATTCCATCATCAGATCCTGACTTGGTGACTATGGGACCATTTGGGAAGTATACCCTTTCTAACAAAAAAATATTTTTTCAAATCGGTTGGCAAGTGACGAAGTTATGCGCGAACAAACGATTTGGACTCGCGCACTGAGGGTTCCTTACAAACTTACCTATAAAAACAGTTCAATTCCCGAATTGTGTTACGAAGATTTTTCCGAAACGCAAAAAAAAAGTTTTTTTTTGTGACTTAACCACAAATTTTCAGTTTTCAGATTTTTTCTATCCGTGTGCTATGAGACCTGATTACTTCATGCCAAATTTCAAGATCCTAGGTCAACGGGAAGGACCCTATGAAATTTGATTTTTTCACAGCTTCAAGGGACTGCAGACCTGAGTATATGGTTTCAATTTCAACTCGATACCACCATACGTTCCCGAGATAAAGGGTCTTGACAGATAGACGAATAGACAGCCAGACAGACGTCAACGAGACGAAAGTGATCCTATAAGGGTTCCGTTTTTTTCTTTTGAGGTACGTAACCCTAAAAATAATAACTTCATTTTGCCACTAGCTTCGCCTACATGTATGTCGAAAAACAAGAATGTGCATAATAATTACTAACGAGGTTTTTGCTGCACTAATTTCTTTTAATCATCATCATCTTCCTGCCCTTGTCCCGTGTTATTTGGGGTCGGCGCAACACGTTTTTTTCTTCCACTCTGCCCTGTCACTCGTCATGCTATCACTAACTTCCTTTTCTTTCATATCACTCTTCACACAATCCATCCATCTTTTCTTTGGTCCCTCTCAATCTCCATTCATCCACATGTAAACTCATAACTCTTTTAGTAACATGCGTCTCATCCCTCCTCTTCAAGACAAACGATTCCCTTTTAACTTTTCAGACACTGGCGCCACTTTCAAACTTCCCCTAATGTATTCATTTCTCACTTTATCCATTCTCGTCACACCACACATCCATCTTAACATTCTCATCTCCGCTACGTGCAATCTTTTTTCATCCATCTTTTTCACAGCCCAACATTCTGATCCATACAGTATGACAGGCCTTATCACGGACTTGTAGATTTTACCCTTCAACTTGAGGGGCATCCGTGGGTCACAAGTTGTTCCCGTGACCTGTCGCCATTTCATCCATCCTGCGTTGATCCGATGTGTTACGTCCCGGTCTACCTCACCATACCCTTGGATGAGTGACCCGAGGTACCGAAAGTCAGAGCAGATCGGTATGGGCGTTCCAGCGAGAGCTAAAGGCACTGGATTGGAGAGACCGCCGAAATCGCAGAACAAGTATTCCGTTTTGGTTCTACTCAATTTCAAGCCAACACCCTCCAGTCTGTGCCACCACACCTCCAATCTGTTCTGGACCTCTAGGCCACTCTCGGCAACCAACACTATGTCATCGGCAAACAGCATACACCAGGGAGCGTCCATTATAATCAGGAAGAGGTAAGGGCTGAGAGCCGACCCTTGATGTAGGCCGACAGCTACATTGAAGCTGCCAGTGGTGCCCACTGTAGACCGGACTTGGGTACTACATCGACTGTACATCGCTCGGATCAACTGCACATACTTCCCAGGCACACCTTTCTCCTTAAGGGCCCACCGCAGAACCTCACGAGGTACCCGGTCGTATGCCTTTTCGATACCGGTCAATGAATACCATGTGCAAGTTTTTATGCGCACCTCTGTATTTCTCGCACAGCTGGCGTATAGCAAAAATGACATCCGTTGTACCCCGACCAGGCATAAAACCGAATTGATTCTGTGAAATTTCACTCTCTTCTCTCAGCCTCCTTTCAATAACTTTCTCCCAGGCTTTCATAGTATGTGACATTAGCTTTATTCCTCTATAATTGTTGCACTCAAGCACATCACCTTTGTTTTTAAAAATCGGCACCAAAGAGCTATTGCACCACTCATCAGGTATGGCTTCTTCCAGCAACAACTTATTGAAGAACAAAGCTAACCACGTCCATCCATCCACTCGCAATAACTTCCACACTTCAACTGGTATTCCATCTGGACCAATGGCTTTACCATTCTTCATTCCATTTACTGCTATTCTGACTTCATCCATTAACCATTCTCACTAATCCCACATTCACTAATTTCTTTTAATGATTAAGTAATTTACAAAAACAATATAAATTCACATATATAAGAAACTTAAATATAAACTAAGTAGTTATACTAAATCTAACTATGTACATATGATACAAAACTACAAAATAAACTCAGGATTCGAAGTACTCCTCCATATTGCTGTGATCCGGAAATGTGGCCAGAAGACTGGCAGCATACAGCAGCAATAATTCTTTGGGCGAAGAACGAACCAGCCTTCTGGTCACGTAAAGTGTCGATCAAATTAATTTTATCCTACACATAGGGCTGTTTTAGGGAAACATTTACTTTTGAACTGGGATTTCGTCAAATTGTTTCTCCTGCTCTAGGATGGAACAAGATGGACTTTTCCTGACTAAAATCCACCTGTGTTCTTCAAAAGGCAACTTTATGTTCTAGGCCCGCGTTAAACTCTTTCCAAAAAGTTCCAACAATTTCAAACATACATGCAGTGAAAATTTTATCGTTACTAGTAAGATAAATAATTTTAGCGAACTATCACAAACCAAGGAGACATATTACAGTCACTTCACGTCGCAGCAGTCAGATTAACTTGTACCTAATTAAGTGTGTTGCAAGCATGACTAGAATAAGAGAACCGCACCACAAAAGAAAAAAAGGATCTCTTATACACACTTCTTTGTCCATCTGCGTGTCAAGTCCCATTTTCTCAGAAACGTGTGAATGTATCAAGTTGAAAATAATATCAAATAGACTCAGGTTTGCAATCCCCTAGAGGTGACACAAACTTCTAAGTATACACAATCAAAAACATGGACGTTTACGACGCATATTTCGACACTCGCAAGGGAGTCATAACCTACGAGTATATGGTAAGTCTTCCCTATGACCAAGAATCATGAAATTTGGCAAGAAGTAAAGGAAAAATAATCACAAACATTTTTATGCGGTTACTAACTCACATTTACAGTTAAAGAATTAACCGTAACGTATTTATCAACGTTTGGAAGAACGTTTCATCAACAATAAAGTGCTTTATCCTCCAGTCTACTTGTCTTTTCATTATATTAAAATTACGATTGTATGAACACTTCATAAACGAGTCCGACTCGCACTTGGCAGATTTGTTACTATAAGGCGAAAGCTTAGTAGAGGCTTTCTTATCAAAATATGTACCAAAACTTTAAAAAGTTCCTGACGACGATGGACGGTCATTATTTCTCATTCACGGTCTTTTCTCTTGCCCCTACCCTAATTAAATGACAATAATAATTACATACGAAGTTGGTCAGAATAGGTTTTCGTTAAGGTCTGATTCAGACTATAACTACTTTGTCCGACTGAAGGCCAATATGTTAAAATGGAAGCATTCTTGAATTGTTGATGTGTTGTTATCTGTTACATCTCGACTAAGCGATAATAATCAATAGAAATAATTCGCGAACTTTTTGCCTCAGTTCCAACAGATCAAGGCTGGCTCGGCGTGACCCTCTCGCAGCTGGGTGCGAACTGTGATACAATCTATCTACTAGTGGTCCGTGTGAGTGTTTACATTGGAAGAAACACAACAGTGTAGACAGTAGCGTTGCCTTGGGTCAACGAATCAGTTTCTCATCAGTAGTAAAATTTCAACAACATAAAACAGTGAATATTAACTGATACTGTCATACATCTGTTTGAGAAGTTAAAAACGAACTTATTAATATAAGTAAAGTTAAAGAATCTTATTTAAAAATAACCAATCCGAATTTATTTATTTATAACTGTTTGACGGCACAGTTGGCGCAACGGTTGAGCGACTCACTACAGCGCGGCGTGTTTCGGGTTCGATTCACGCACGGAACTAATATTAGTATGGCTTATAGATGGTTGTTTCGTGTCGGGTTCTTGTTTATATGTTTGTGAACTATCGTATCGTGGGTGCACGGTACAGGAGTAATGGGACAATGTTTAAAAAAAATCGTCACGATTTAACATTAGACTCTTGGAATTTTAAAAACTGCCTCCTTCCGAGTGCATTTTTAGGAGTCCGCTAAATTCTCTTCAAGCTCTATATCTATTAAACTATTTCACAATTTTAAAAATGGTCGGCGGTAAATTCCGCGCGATGCAATAGTGGTCTATTTGCAAACGAGCCCACACACGAGCGCGGCGCGAGGCGAGGCGCTGCAACAGAACCTGTACGTCTGCTCCTATTGATCAACCGGCCGCTGCATCCGCCACTCGCCACAAATAAACAAAAACGAACACTTGCATACTAATTGAGACTAGTCTAGATTAGCAAATCAGCTTAATCACATAATGAGTGGACTGTAGCCGCGACACCGACGGACATTATTGATATTCTGATAACCAGCTTACATGTGTTACGGCGCTACAGCTTATTTCAATTTTAAAAACAAATTGTGTAATCTTATGCTAGAACGACCAAGAGCTTGCATAAACACTAGGAATATTTCTCATAATCTAACTACTGAACTACTAATTTAACTACCTACCGATCTTTAATATGACCTTGAACCACCGATTCTGGCAGCACGCCACGCTTCCCATCTACCAGGGCCTCTAGTCTGCTATTACAATAGTATCAGAATGGTCTATCATTGATTTCATAATGGTTGATTTTGACCACTTTGGTAATCTACTAATATAATGGCGTCATTATGACTTTCCAATTATCAACCACTGACACTCCATTGAAAGAAATGTCATAGAATGGTAATCTCGAATATATTGAAAAATGAATGTCTGACTTATGCGGTAATCTGCTAAAATTTTGACAGGTCCGTTGATCAGTGACCTACAATCAGAACGTCATTGTGCAGCCTTTGGTTTTAATAAGCTCGATATTGTCATTCTACCACAACTTTATTATGAGACCATTGACCGACCAATGATCGATCATTGTTAATTAGCAGATTACGAACTTTTAGCAAAATGACAATGGGATCGTGTTGGAATGACGAATTTACAAAAATTGCAGACTTGGGCCCCTGGGAGGCCTCGGTGTCTGTAAAATTTCAAGTGAAAGTTTACCGGCTTCCCTGTCCTTGATGAACAGTATTGAAACATTAACCAGGAACCTTTTATATTCCTTACTAGATGATGTTCAGGTGCTGTGTTTGTACGACGCGTTGAACGCTTGGAAAATGGTCCCAACATGGATTTTCCCGACAACCTGTCCTGTTAGAGACGATGGGATGTGCCGCTCTGCAGTGTTATGCGTAATAACCTAATTAACACGTTTTCCTAACATAAAATATACTGATGAGCGTGCGCGTCTGCTGGCTGTAGGGGAGTCGGGTTTGTGGCTTCAGGCACTCCCGTTATCCACCATAGGCACTATTATAGATGACGCATCGTCTCGACTTGCTACCTGTCTACCAGCACCTTCAGGCGCTCCACATCGGAACCATTGCAATGAAACTGTCGATAGCCTCGAACATGATGGCCTGTCCTGCTGCAGGAGCACAGGCCGCATAGCACGGCACGCCAGCATCAACTATATTATTTGTCTAGCTCTTGTCACTGCCGAAGTAATTGCCGTATTACATAGAACCTAGCGGCTTGTCACGTGACGATGGAACTAGATAGAAAGTTGGGACGCAACCTGTATCGATCCTTGCATCATCCCGTGTTCCAAGTACATCGGGCTGTACCGGTACTGCCGTTGCGGCTACTGACACCCTCAAACAGCGCAAAAGCTTAACCTCATTGGTAATTATAGTTTTGAGCTATTTGAGAATAAAACGTTTGGGTCATGGGGTCCGAGAGCACGTCTCCTTTTCCAGAAATTTCTCACCAACTGATCGACACTATGCATGACCAAAGGGCTTGCTAGTTCTGCCAGTCCTCTGGCTACATAGTCGGATAACATCGATGTAGACACTCAATCTTAGTCTTGTAGAGGAATACTTGGACACCTAGGTTGAGTGTATATTATTTTTGTATATATGTTCTGTAAGATTTAGTACAAATAGTGCCGCTTTCTGAATTGAGTATTTTAAGTTAATATTATATATTTTAAGTTTTTATAGATTAATGTTGGATTCTCAAATCCAGATTTGTGAATTCAACATTTAAGTTGAGTATTAGGACAGTTTAGACAGCCAGCAGTCGTGAAGTAAGCTCGATCTACTCCGCGGCCATGACTCATATGTAGACCAGAGGGCTAGTTTGTTCTACAAATATCGTAACACTTTATTTAGGTACTTAGTGCTCATACTTGTTTCGTATTCGAGAGGCAGGTTTTAGTAACATTACATAACACCTTTGACTTCGAATGTAAGAAAACTTACCTACGCACTCCCTTTTATGGAAATACGACAGCTTGTAAGTCTACGTTCATCTTGATTTACCAACAATCTTCAATGCTCATCTAGAGACACTTTTACAGTTCAAAACCCTTTACCGCCTCACTCATGATCACCAATTCTAAAAATAAAGAACCTTACACGATCTAAATAATATTTAAATTATCTCACAATTGATCCAATACATACGGTAAATTCACATGAAAAAAATTTTGAATACAAAAAAATAACAAGAGTGGGTTTTTAGTCAGTAAAAATCTGACAATATCTCTCGCTCGGCCCAAGAACGGGATTTGTCACTAGACGATATTCCCACCTAAAAAAAAATAGAACACAATTTTGGACTGTACAAGAAAATTATATTTCGTTAATCAGTTCAGAATCAGAGAGATAAAAACACATGTCATTGAACCGCCATGCCACGGTGGAGAGGACCTGCATCCCTCCCGCGTGAGGCGTTTGTGGAGGACATGTTGCGTCAACGTGAGAGCGGCGCATATATATAGACGGGCGCGCGCCACACACAGCACAACACAACCACCCTCCACGACAACAACATGAAAGCCTTTGTAAGTGCATCACAATATTTGCGACTCCTGTCCTGCACGAGACCCAAGAGATGAGTCGAGCGTGTAGTAACGCATGTGTTCGTTTCAGATCGTCCTGTGCGCGCTGGTAGCGCTGGCGGCGGGCGCCGCGGTGCGCGAGAAGCGCGGCTACAGCAGCGGCTGGAGCGGCGGCTACTCCGGCGGCTTGTCCGGCGGCTACTCCGGCGGCTACTCCGGTGGCTCGTCCGGCGGCTACTCCGGCGGCTACTCCGGCGGCTCATCCGGCGGCACGCAGGTGATCGCCGTCCAGAAGGTGGTGAACGTGCAGCGCGAGGTTACCGTGCCACAAGTCGTCAACGTGCGCAAGGTGGTCTCCGTGCCGCAGGTCATCACAGTCAAGCAAGTCGTGCCCGTCTCCGGCGGCGGCGGCGGCTTCGGTGGTGGCTTCGGCGGCGGCTACGGCGGCGGTTATGGCGGCGGCTACGGCGGCGGCTCCTCGGGAGGATACTCCAGCGGCGGCAGCGGCTGGTGGTGAACACTCTAGTCAACGACAGTGAAAAATGTGATCTATTTAAAGTTTGTTTAATAAAATATATTTTAATACAAAACAGAATATCATTTTTCAAAGACTAGCTACCAATATGAATTGATATGAATTGGCAGCTGCACAACTGTAGAGTCTCATGCTCACAGAGGCGCTGCAGAGTACGCAAGTTTTTGAGCGCTAATCCATTTCATTACTATCTTAAAGCATTTAATACTATTTTCCTGTACAAGTTCGTAGTAGCAGTAATTAATAATTTGTCTTTAATTATAACTTATTACTAGCGCTCCGCCCCGGCCTCGCATGGATGGCAGAAACCTTGAAATTCTCGGCTTTTCTCTACTATAATATGTATATCTATTGATGAAAACTGCATGAAAATCCATTCGGAAGTTTTTGAGTTTATCGCGTTCATTTACAGACAGTTAAACATGGTGGAGGAATTGGTTTTATAATAAGTAAGGACAGTCAAGGTAAGGTCCATTTCAAAATAGTGAATAATGAATTATGAAGAGTGAGTATTTATTTATTACAGCTTGGAAGACTTACAGGTTATAAAAAAAACTGATTAAAAAGAATAACAATCATAGACGACAGCTTGCCATTTACAAGTTCTCACGTATAGTGTCAGACTTAAAATTGAGAAGTGAGCATAAACAGACCATAACACAATGAATAGGTTACGGTTAGATTCACAAAGTCACATAAGGGTTAAAAACTTTACAGAAAAATAGGGAAATAATTAAAAGGTTACTTGAAAAATTTGAGGCTAATGCGTCTGGCTGACGTCATACTAGTCATAAAGGGATCCAAGTCATGCTGCTTACATATACTATTGAACTGTCTACTTGCACGTATAATAAAACTATTCTGTCTATAATTTGTTGATGCAAGAGGCACACGTAATTGCGGATTATGGTGGAATAATTTTTGCGCCACATTAAATAAAATTTAGAAGTTCGAGGCTTTCAATATTGTTATTGAAGATTTTTAGTACGTACAACAAGTCAGCAATCTCATGTCGATCTTCGAGAAGTAATAAATGATATTTTTTACAGAGTCGGAGGTAATCGATGGAATGAAAAGGATTTTTTCGATAAAAATAAAGATATTTAATTAAACGCCTTTGGATGTTTTCTATGCGGTCTATGTATTGGTTTTTTGACTGGCCTGTTGGTCTAGTGTTTAGTGGCCCTTACTGCTAAGCCGGAGGTCGTGGGTTCGATTCCCACCCAGGACAAATGTTTATGTGATGAGCACGATCATTTGTTCTGTGTCTGGGTGTAATTTATCTATAATATGTATTTGTTTAGAAATATATAAGTATGTTTATCAGTTGTCTAGTACTCATAACACAAGCTCTGCTTAGCTTGGGGCTAGCCAGCGTTGTGTGATAGTTGTGGAATATTATTATATATTATTATTATTGGTAGTAACGTGGGTTCCATATCTGAGATGCATACTCTAACTGACTTCTAACAAAGGTAAAATACAAAATTTCAGTGTTTAAGCATTATTAAAGCACTTAGCAAGACGCATTATAAACCCAAGTAATTTAGGGGCTTTTTTGACAAAGGCAATGTCAACGTGGGTGTCAAAAACTAACTTCCTATCATGAAAAACGCCTAAGTCACCAATGGTATCACACCTAGGCAAGGTCTGACCTGATTATGTGTAGGTAGCTACGGCAGCACGTTTCCTAGAGTAAGTAATTACTGAACACTTTGATGAATCAGATCGAGTTTGTTAGCCTTACAATAGTCTTCAAGACGATATAGGTCAGCCCGAAGTGCTAAACCATCTTCAATCGATGATACTTTAGCAAAGATTTTCATGTCATCGGCAAAAAATAATAACTTGTATGATTGGAAGTACAGATCAATGTCGTTTACATAGATCACAAATAAGAAAGGTCCGAGCAACGGACCCTGAGATACTCCGCTAGGCACCGAAATCCTACTGGACATATAATTATTGATCACTACGGCTTGTGACTCATTATTAATAAGAGGAAAACCACCTCAAGAGGTCCCCACGAATGCCTGTAGAGTTTAGCTTCTTTATCAAAGTATCGTGATCAATATGATCGAATGCTTTGCCGTAATCAGTGTAAACCACATCGACCTAGCTACCATCATCCCTAACATCAGTAATAAAATCATATTAGAAGTGGTAGACCGTCCTCTCAAAAAAATATGCTGGAAAAAGCTGAGCGAGGTAGCAAGAGCGGGATATAATTGGTTATAGACAATACGCTCGAATAATTTAACTATAATACACAGTTTAGATATAGGTCTATAGTTAGTAAATACAGTTTTAGGCCCCTTTTTATGTACCGGTGTAATAAACGCAGATTTCCACACTCTGGGGACAACACCTTGAGATAAGGATTCGGAAAACAAAATAGAGATAGGTAATGCAATGGAAGTAGCACATTTAATTAGAAATTTAGACGATATTTTGCCAGGACCTCCTTTTGATAGATCCAGCTTGCGGAGTAACTCGGTCACAACATCGATTTTGATTTCAATATTAGAAATATCAGAGAAAGTTACAATAGTATCTGAAGGGGAAACAGGAGCTTGGTTGGAATTATTATTTGAGGTGGGATCGAAAAAGGTAGATAGAAAATAAAAGGAAAAAGCCTCACAAATAGAGTCATCAGTGAGCAAAAATTTGTTGTTGTATTTTAGTGTATTACAAATAGCATTAGAGTTGCAGCGATTGTCAAACAAATGTCCAAAAATGTTTAAGGTTATTTTTAACAGAGGTTTCTGTTTCATAAAGGTAATAGTTAAAGCATGAGGCTTCCATAGTCTTAACTCTTTCGCGCAAGTATTTATAAGATAATTCGTCGGACTTATTTCCATAAGTCTTGATTTTTTTCAAATATTTATATTTTTGTTTATGGTTCTGATAAGCGATGTACTGAACTAGATGATGTAAGTTTTATTGCGAACAAGCTTCTGCAGTATATACTATATACTCATTTTGGAATTCTTTTATTGTGTGTATAAAATATAAAACTGAATCATCCCAATCGTATTCAGAAATCAAAAACGTTTATTTCAAATAGACCAAGTACTTGAATTGTCAAAATGTCGGTCAGTCTAAAAAGTTAAGCTAAAATGCACGTTCCAAAGCGTAGATCGCTATGGAAAAGAACGTGCAAGAAACGAAATACCGTTGCCGACGTCTGTTAGTCGATACCGTCACCGGCCCACGCTGAAAATCAACGCTGCGGACTCGTTGCGAGTGGACACGGCATTATGCTGAGCGTACGGCCGTTTTGCTCGGACGTAGCGCATATATATATATTTTTTTTTTGTCATGGAAAATGTTTGCAATATGTTAGTCTTAAGTTTGCGCCCTTTCCAGCAAACAAAAAGTTTTTATTTCTTCTTTGTTTCTTTTCAATCTCCCCAGTTTAAAGCTATCACGAAATACTACGCCATTCCTTAGCGTTAAATAGGTACATTCCTAAAACGTTTTGTACGTATGGTTGAGAGCGATGCCCAGTATGCCCATCAAGCACCTGACGGCCATGCATGACGGTATTTTGTAACACATCCCTCGAAATAAACCAATACAATAACGAAACACGTTGGCAACGATGTGCAAGATTCGACCTTAAAATTCTGCCTTCTCAAAAATGGCGTGAGTCATAGCAACTAAAGGAAATATTACTATCAAGAATTTTTCAATGCGTTTTTATTTCTTCAGAACAGTGCCCTACATGGCAGGTAAAAGCTAATTGTGTTATAAAAAAACTGGGTGAGTGCGGACTCGCGCACTCACACACAAGAACACACAAGAAGGGTTCCGTACAAACTAACGTATGTAAATATATAGTTCAGTTCCAGAATGGAGCCTCAAAGATTTTTCCGAAAAGCAAAAAAAAAATTTTTTAGAAGTGCCACAAACTAAAATATGTTCCGCCCCCAAGTATCACGGCACAAGGGCAGGAAGATGATGGTGATGAGGTGGAATAAGTCGCATGTAAAGTGCTAGAAACTAAGGCCCGTATTAATAAACAGTGCTCAACTCCGTCCTCAAGTGCGATATTATTTGATCCCCGATTATACGATGTCAGAAGCTCAAGATTTTTGCTAATTAATAAACACATGAGTACAAAATCTCAGTTACCAAGATCAGCTGCTCGACACAGTATAGATATCCTCGATGCGCTGTACTCAAGCTCTGCTTACGTGTATGATTACGTCACATTGACCGAAGTTTAAAACAAAATTCGTCACGTTAGTTTACCTGCTGAAATAAAGAAGAAAAGAATGAGACTTATTGTAATAATTATTATATTTCACTAAAAATGAGACTAATGTGAAAAAACACTGTCTCGAAGAAAACCAAATCTTTTTTTGAAATTCTCACTTGGCAATTCAAAAGGATTTGAGGCATTCAATATATATACATTTTTGATAAACAACATCGCAAAAGCCATAAAATAACATCATAGTACTCTATTTTATCGTAATAATTAATTTGACTTAAAATATATTTACAAATTCGATATTTCGCGCTACGCTAATCACGACCTCAAGTCCCGGTCGGTCTGCACTCATGATCAGCAATCTCGAGTACGCAGATTGTTGTAAAGTTAGGTGTCGAGTTTCGTTTATTAATCAGTCAAGACTCTACTGATGACGTAAACCTAATCCGAAACCTGAGCTCAAGCTTGAGCTTGTGAATCTCGTTTATTAATACGATCAGGACCTCAAGCTTGACATCAAGTACGAGATCTATGGCTGACGAACGTTTATTAATACGGGCCTAAGACGTCTTTAAGTCATGTAGGGGATGTTGTCAAGGTTTATATATATAAAGAAAGTTAAGTGTTGTTTTTTTAATATGTAAATGTACACTAATATTATAAAGAGGTAAAGTTTGATTTTTCGTTTGTAGGAGGTAATCTCTGAAAGCACTGGTCAGATTGCTAAAAATTTTTGAGTGACATAGGCTACATATTATGTACGCAGCCGCGGGCAAAAGCAAGTATTTATTAACTTGAAAATCGTGGATAAACATTCTGATAAACACCCAATTTTCCTGAGTGATTTTTTTTTTGCAATCCAGTAATTTACTTGGAGACCGCAATCTGGGTATTCTAATAAACATCAATTCATTGAAATATTTACAGATTATGAAATCCTAATGAATAGCTCTGGTACTCTTTGCCCTTGACTGTCCTCCAAACCACTAATTACTTATTAATTCTAACAATCTAACGCAATCAGGTATTATAAATCTAAACAGTTATCATAACATATGTGGGGAAATGACAGCCGGATCTGTGGCTACAGGCACTCCCTTCATCCACCGTAAGCACTATGACTTATTTTTATAATGGATCACCACCGGCTCCTGAGGACCTCAAGCGATGCAATGACTGCGACCTTATTGGTAATTATAGTTTTGAGCCGTTTGGGATCAAAACGATTGTCATGGGGTCTTAGTACGCGTCTCCTTTCAAGGATAATCAAAGACTACACGACACTGTGTGACCAGAGGGCTGGCTCGTTCTTTGCCCAAACTTTAAGCGTCGCCATTCAACGTGAATGTGGAGGAGCACTTAGATGCCTGAGTGTATTTTGTTTTTGTAATTATGTAACAGTCAATACTGTTAATTAGTCAAAACGTTAATTAGATTAGACTAGCTGTTAATTAGACAAAAAATATTAATTTTGACTGACGAATGAGTGTTAGGTCACCATAGCGCCAACCACTACTTTTTACAATGAATTTTTGTTGTAAATCAAGTATACTTTCATAAGCGTTTAGTAAAAAAATATTATATCAAATTGATATTATTACAAACAAATTTTACTAAAGTATCGACCGTGACATAGCTACACACACAGAACAAAGAATACTACGTGGCTACACATATATTGATTATAATATACCTACTTATAAACAACTAAACTAACAAATATTACAGCATAATATGTATATAGGTATGCAAACTGAAAATAATGAAAACTCATTGAGTATGGATGTATAGATACTCGTAAATTACTTTGGTAGTTAGATAGGTAGGTAGCTGCCTAGTAATTGTCTATCTTTATTTACCTATTTGTGACTAGCTGCCCCGACAGGGGTTGTCCAGGACAGGTTGGTCCTGCCATTATTCAGTGACGCATTCCCGACCAGGAACATATTTTTATAGATAATTATATTTACTGTTGTATAACCGCACAATTTAATACTACTGTATGTAGATCACAATCATAAACTACACAACATCACGCCTGTATTCTTACACACGTACGGATGACTTACATTTAAATCAAATCAAATCAAAATAGCATTTATTCCAAATAAACCATTTACAGGCACTTTTGAAATGTCAAGAAGTCAGTTAGTCAGAAAAATAAAAATAAATGATGCTAATTGCACATTCCAAAGCGTAGATCTCTATGGAGAAGAATGTGCAAAAAACTCCATGGACACTCTTTTCAATCATATTTTGTTACAAATATCTCTGTTACATGTTTCTTGTCGCTATCATGTGAGAACAATGTAAATAAAAATAAAAACTAAATATATATATTAAAAAAGCAACTGGCAGCTAAGAGATGACCAGCCTCAACTGACAGCGCCCGTTCACGGACATGACGCTAATATTAGCACCACTCAGCTCAACCATTTTGAAGGGAACCGAATGATCCAACATCCGCGCCACCATCAGTGAGACATTTGAGTGAGCATGACAAACTCTCAACTGCCATGCTCATTTATGTCAAATAAGTCCAGTAGCAACATAAAAACTATAAAAAGCTCCATGGTACTCACATTTACAAACTGTGGAAAAAATGCTTCTATACATATAATACAATACTTATATTTTACAATTTCAAGAAAAAAAACATTAAAAAATAATTTCCATACCAATTAATCAATTTGTACACCCCGGTGGTAGTGGAGCTGGACCAGCATTGAGCCAAGCATTTTTATCTTGAATATAATCCTCCAACTTATAATATGCTTGCCTGCATAGTGTGCGTTTAATACAAGATTTAAATTTCGTTTCATTGAGTTCTAATATTTGTGAAGGTATTTTATTATAACACTTCAAACAGTACCCCATAAAAGAAGAGGCCACTTTTGCTAGTCTGAAACTTGGTTGAACTAATTGGTTCCTATTTCTTGTAACATAATTATGTCTATCGCCTCTTTTGCTAAAAAGATTAAGATTTTTTCTAACATACATTATGTTTGTATAAATATATTGACAAAATCTAAAAAGATTAAGATTTTTTCTAACATACATTATGTTTGTATAAATATGTTTGTATAAATATATTGATTTAAAGTTCGAACTGCGGTAAATCATAATTATAATATTTTACGCACGATATCTAGGTACTAACTCTATGTACAAAGGAGACTGGATCCACACAAAATAAAGAAGAGAAAAATGTTATGCACGTCGCGTCTGATTGTTACAGTTATTAATTTCAACATAAATGAGGAAGTGTTATTGAATTGCCTGCGATCTGCTGCGCCTGCGCCGCGTGCGCGGAGGACATGTTGCGACAGCTTGAGCGCGGCGCGTATATATAGGCGGGCGAGTGCCATACTCAGCACAACACAACCACCCTTCACGACAACAACATGAAAGCCTTTGTAAGTGCATCACAATATTTGCAACTCCTGTCCTGCATGAGACACAAGAGATGAGTCGAGCGTGTAGTAACGCATGTGTTCGTTTCAGATCGTCCTGTGCGCGCTGGTAGCGCTGGCGGCGGGCGCCGCGGTGCGCGAGAAGCGCGGCTACAGCAGCGGCTGGAGCGGCGGCAGCTCGCTCGGCTCGGGCTGGAGCGGCGGCTACTCCGGCGGCTCGTCCGGCGGCTACTCCGGTGGCTACTCCGGCGGCTCGTCCGGCGGCTACTCCGGCGGCTACTCCGGCGGTTCGTCCGGCGGCACTCAAGTGATCGCCGTTCAGAAGGTGGTGAACGTGCAGCGCGAGGTTACCGTGCCACAAGTCGTCAACGTGCGCAAGGTGGTCTCCGTGCCGCAGGTCATCACAGTCAAGCAAGTCGTGCCCGTCTCCGGCGGCGGCGGCGGCTTCGGTGGTGGCTTCGGCGGCGGCTACGGCGGCGGCTACGGAGGCGGCTACGGAGGCGGCTCCTCAGGCGGATACTCCAGCGGCGGCAGCGGCTGGTGGTGAACACTCTAGTCAACGACTTCGGCCAACGTTATTTATTTTTTAATAAATATTTTTATACCATACTCTGAGAAACATTTTATTTCCCAATGTTGTCTTCACCACGTGAAACCCGGAAAAGAATTTATGTGGGAACTTTGGAATTAGTCTAATGTTTATTAAAAACGAAAATAAAGTTCGAATCAATGTATCAACAATAGAAACTGATAAAATTGCAAGGACTGAAACAGAAATTGTCAATGTTTCTATGCATATTTCCAAAACTGAACGCTACAACAAAGTAACTATCTACATAGGAACTTATATCAACTGAACAATATAATATCTACTTAAGTAATGATATCTATTACAAATTTTCAAAAATATTTTTTTTGTTGTGATAGATAAATGAACACAAAAAAAAGTTATAAGTAATTTATTGAACCTTGTTTCAACTAAACATTTTTTTTTATAAATTGGCTAAAAATCAGCACTGCCAGTCCACAAACTCTAAAGCATGTGATAGACCATAAACATAAAATACAAAACTATTTTCCAATAAATGCTTCCGATTTCCAAACAAAACCTCAAAAATTACAAAATATAAGTAATATAAGACACGGTTATGATCGTTTCATCAAGTTTCACAAGTGACGGAGTTCTGAGGTAACAATCATAAAAAAATACAACTTAATTGAGAACTTCCTGTCTTTTTTAACAGTTTTCAAATTTATCCTACTCCTATAGCTGTGCTAATAGACTTTGCGTTATGCCAAATTTCAGCTTTCTGGGTGAACGGGAAGTAAAAAAATATACGTTTTTTACGACATAAACGGCCGTATCTTTTTTCTTCAATTTCTTCTTCTAATTTCAAATCGATACCTCCAAGCATTCCCGAGATAAAGGGTTTTGACAGACAGACAGAGAGACGAACAACAAAGTGATCCTATAAGGGTTCCCTTATTTCCTTTTGAGGTAACCTAAAAATAACATCTCAAAATTGGAAATCTAAGCATTCATATCAAATAAATAACTCACAGGCACTTTTGAAATGACAAGAAGTCAGTCAGTCAGAAAAAAAGGTGCTAATTACGCATTCCAAAGCGTAGATCTGAAAGCAGAAGAAAACAATGGTCAAGAAATTCCATGGACACTCATTCGTTAGCAAGTTCTAAATCTGCTTTGTGTACTTTGAGAAGTTTTACTTCGACGGTAGAATTCATATTCCAAAGTAACACGTATTTTTTTTAGATTTCGTATACAAAATACAATACCCAAAAAACGGGCTTATTTCTTGAAGACCCCGATCCCCGTGGGCCCCGTACCGGAGGCACCCGATTTATTTTTATTTTGATAAACTCAAATAAAAGTCAGTTTAGCTTAAACGTACCATCAGCAGATGTTAAACAAGATTTTATTACTAGTTTACTAAAATTATTATAAATAACTTTAAAAATGAAGTAAAAAATACAGTTGCGTATGACGCGAGTTCAAAATTCGTTGGAATATTTCTATCTCTGTTTGACAAAAACAAACGAGGGATTGACGTGATGCGCAGCTTTTTGTGTGTGTATGTGAGTGGTTACCGACTTGATGATTGATAGAAATTAGTTATGTTAATTTGCTTTATTTTTGCCGAATACTTTTTTTAGGTGTATAATCATCCAATTTCATCTCCCGCCCTTGAGCGGAACGTGAGGGCGTGTAAAGACTTTTACTTACTATAACGCACCCCTGGTTTCTTCATTGTCTCTCATTCCAAGGCCGGTTTTCCCTTTCAGAAGCGAACCCATGGCCGCCCACGGGTAGTGTGAAAGCGGAACCCGGGGCCCTGGGACGAAGGCAACGAAGGAACAGGAGTGGGTTTTTAGTCAGTAAGAGTCTGACACTATCTCTCGCTCCGCCCAAGAGCGGGGATGTCATTAGGACGATCTTCCCACCCAATAAAAAAAAAAAAAAAAAAAACCCATGGCCCCAGTAGGTTTTACCCTGCTGGGCTTCTACGCTTTGCTGACATCTTATTGAGACGCGCGTGGAACACTACGCACCGTCGACGACTTATGCTTGATCCGGGCGGTCCAAACAGTGGTGACACCCGGGCGATTCTTCGGCACGAATTCGGTGCAAGAACCTCACGAACTGACTATGTCCGGTCAGAACCTGCGTCGTGCGGAAGGTGAGGTCACCGTGAGGTCTTACCAGCCACTCCTCAAAGAGGGGACTCACCGCCATAGTTATGGCATACCCAGCACTGGATTACGACTACATGCTGCGCGACGACCTGCCTGACAGGGTCAGCGTAGTCTGTTACGCAGACGATACGCTGGTTCTGGCGCAGGGAGAGTCGCACCAGGTGGCGGTGAAACTAGCGACAGGCGGGGTTGGCACAGTCGTGGAGAAGATCTTGCCGTTGAGACTCTAGTTGGCACTGTACAAGTCTGAGGCCATGGGTTTTTATGGCCCTTGGAACGCTCTCGCTTTCTTTCTTTCTTTTCGTCCTCGACAGCCGGTGGAATTTCGAGGAGTACTTCCGACATCTGGCTCCCAAACACGATTTTCGCGTGGAGATACAACGCCGAGGCGAAACTCCATTGGGATAAAATGGTGGATAGAGTTCCGGCAGGATCTCATGGTGGAATGGTGACAGCGTCTGTTACAACCCAGTGCTGGGCACGCCATAATCATGGCGGTAAGTCCTCCTCTTTGAGGAGTGGCAGGAAAGACGTCACGGCGTCCTCACCTTCTACATGACGCAGGTTTTCACCGGACATGCTAAGTTCGGGAGGTTCCTGCATCGGAATAACAGATTCAAGCGGAAGAAACGACGAAAACGGCAACGACTTCTCGCGCCGAGCCCTGGTACAGGCCATGGTCCGGAGCGAGGAGGAATGGCAGACGGTCGCTTCCTTCTGCGAAACACTAATGCTAGCGAAAGAGGCAGCCGCTCGCGCGAGGGAACGCCCCTCACGCCCCAGCCGCCGGAATCCCGAGCCTGATATCTAGCCAGGCGTGGGCTTGCGGACGGCGAGCAATGGGTATCTTGCCGACCGACCGACCGGTAACCGTCCGGACCGAGCCCGAGTCGTAGACGGCGCGTAGTATTCAACGCGCGCCTCAAGGAGATGTTAGCAAAACCGTAGGGGCCCAGCACCGAGTCGAAACCTACTGGGGCAATGGGTTCGCTTCTGAAAGGAAAACCTGGGGCCCTGAAATGCAAGGCAAAAAAGAAACATAGGCGTTATAGTCAGTAAAAGTCACGACACGCCTTCCCGCTCCGCTCAAGACCGGGAAGTCATTGGATGATTTCCGACCTAAAAAAGTATATTAGCATTTGAAGGTTAATAAAAGGAATAAAGAAAGTTAATAGTGTCAGAAATACGAGTATTACAATACAGTACGACTACAACGCGACTGAAGTAATCTCACATCAGGCACACACTGACACTGACATCTCGCTTGCTACGATAGCACTACAGACTATTGAGAATTTGTGATAAATTTGGATGTGTTCCGTAATACCAAAAATGATGAATGAAAACTTAATGTTCTTCCAATTTTTTTTCTATAATTTGTAATAAGGCCTGTCATACTGTATGGATCAGAATGTTGTGCTATGAAAAAGACGGATGAAAAAAGTTTGCATGTAGCGGAGATGAGATTGTTAAGATGGATGTGTGGTGTGACGAGAATGGATAAAGTGAGAAATGAATATATTAGGGGAAGCTTGAAAGTGGCGCCAGTGACTGAAAAGTTGAAAGGGAATCGTTTGTCTTGGTATGGTCATGTGAAGAGGAGGGATGAGACGCATGTTACTAAAAGAGTTATGAGTTTACATGTGGATGGATGGAGAGGGAGAGGGAGACCAAAGAAAAGATGGATGGATTGTGTGAAGAGTGATATGAAAGAAAAGGATGTTAGTGATAGCATGACGAGTGACAGGGCAGAGTGGAAGAAAAAAACGTGTTGCGCCGACCTCAAATAACACGGGACAAGGGCAGGAAGATGATGATGATGTAATTTGATAATATATGCTGTGTTCCTACGGAAACAATATTGGAAATATTGTTGTTTATATTACAGAAAAAAACAAATGAAAACATGCCATTTACGTTGTAAAAATGTGCGAAATACATAAGCAAAAGCATAGCATAAGCATATTTAAATTCGCTTAAATTTCATTTTAAGTAAGTTTTTTTTAAAAAAGAAAAACGTAGGATACTAGATAAATATTGTCAAAATCCGAATATGAATATATGGTGGAAATATGTTCCAACTGCAAATGATTTTGGATATTACATTTATATGGATAATTCATCCGTCGCCGTGCTCTTAAAGTAAGAAATTTAATTAGAGAATACCATATAGACTGTCCTAGAGAAATCACAGGTTTTTATTATTATCACAATAGTTCCTTTTTCAATACAGAAAATCCACCTGCCACTATTCTTTTCTGCATCACCCAAAGGTTGACTGGTAGAAAATGCCTAAGGCATTAAGTCCGCCTCTGTACCTTTATGTGCATGAAGTGTTAAATAAATAAATAATAAATAAATAAAATACCTATTCTACATGGAATATTTCTTTAAATTATTGTTTTTAGACTTGTTCGTCAAGTCCGCGCGAGCTGGCACCCTCCAATTTTACATACCTACTTTTTCTGTCGTCGTCTCGCTCGAACGTAAAAATCTAACGTATTTATGTACAGTCAGCTACAAAAACTTCTTATAAAATGTGTGATGTAGTTACCCACTTTAAATGTAGGTATTAGGAATTTTATACGATTGGACCAAAACCAATTACAAATATCGTTTATGAGATATTGATTTATATTAAATTATTAATAAGTCGAGATAGTAGTCAAACGGCAGCCTAATAAAAGTTAAAAAAAAACATAGGAACTTTTAACTTTTTTTTATTATGACTATGGGTCCACTTTGACCACTAGGTCACTAGGTAGTAGAACGAACCAAGAGACCAGTTCTCAGCGCCCGGTTGAAACGTCAAATTCTTGGGCAAAGACGTAAATTGATATACAGTAGTCTGTTACTGTCGTGATGCAAAGCTATCACATCTGCACCATTCCACCGCTGGTTACCATTCTTTCTTAGTAATACTAGAGTACCGGACCAATCGATATATACTTTGTTACACTCTTCGCAACACATGCATGCCGTAGGGACTAATTCTGGCAAGCGGTCGCCTCTCCGCCGCATGGTTGATTCTTACTATAAAAACTTATATAATTTTGATATCTTCAATGGTCCCCCCGGCCGGTCTCTCACTTTAAAGCTGTAATATCTTCGAAAATATCATTTAAATTACATGCTGTAAAAGGCCCTATTGATCTATATTAAATGCTCAATGTATTTAAGGTACTTAATTGGATAAGGATTTTTTTTAATGTGGCAAATCATCTAATGACATCTCTCGCCCTTGAGCGGAGCGCGAGGGCGTGTCAGTTTTACTGACTAAAACCCACTCCGATTCCTTCTTTGCCTTCGTTCCAGGGACCTGGGGTTCACTTTTGCACAACACATGGCCCCGCATCACATTAGAAACCTCTAAAATTATCAGTATTTCTCTACTATATTATGTATATATTATAAATATAAACCTTCACCTTGAATCACTCTATCTATTAAAAAAAACCGCATCAAAATCCGTTGCGTAGTTTTAAAGATCTAAGCATACATAGGGACAGACAGCAGGAAGCGACTTTGTTTTATACTATGAAGTAAAAGTAATTGATAGTGATCTAGCCTACACCTATCGTGCCACAGCTAGGCCTCCCTCCATTCCTTCCATTGTTACTGGCTCTAAACCACTTCTTACCAATTCCTAAGGTACACATCTAAATTGTTCCATGTGTTTCTTGGTCTACAGCGAACTCGTTGTGCTAGTACAGAGCACCAAATTTGAAAAATTGAGAAATAAAAATTTTGAAAAACAAAATGCTATCTTTCATCACCTTTATTAAAACCAAATTCCTCTGACAGTAATTATTCCATTGCAATTCAATTTGAAATTTCCGCGCAGTTTTGGAAAACGGAACTGTTTTCCGTCCCAAAGCTTTGTTTGGTGACAACAGGACAGGTGACCGAAGAAACGGACAGCCTCGTTCAAAACGGGATGCTCACCTTAGCATTGATGTGTTTACACATTTAGAGAATAAACGACTTATTTCGAATACAACCTCGAATAGGTCAAAGTTCATTTGTTCGCGAAATAAAGAACTTCATTTGTGTGACCAAGTAACGTCCTTCTGACGTTTAATGTAGCTTAAAGATAAGTAAATGGATCGTTACGCGTGTATCCATAATTTTACAGTTTATGATGTTGACATAGATCTAAAGGTCACAAGATCATCCATGTGGAAGGAGAAACTGACTGACTGACATATCTTCGCACAGCTGATACTATTAGAATTACAAGATTTTATTTTATGACGTAGGGGGGCACTAAGAGGTGATTTTTCCAAACCTCACCCCCTAAGAGGATGAGGTTTTTCAAAGTTTGTATGGAAAAAAACTACTTTCAGACGGGCGGAGCCACTGGCAGAAACTAGTTAACTTATATTGCGACATCAATTAATTTAGAACAATTATCCATGGACATACTGAAATATCGGATGAGCATATGCTTTTGATCATTCTCTGTTTACAAAATCAGATTCTTCAATGATAAATTAGTAAGAAAAAACTGTAAATATAATAACTTCGTAAATTAGGAGTAGGAAACCAAAAGAAAAAAATATTTTGATCAAATTTATTAAAGAAAAAAATTTGAAGATCACGGAAAAAATAATCCAAAGTAATAAATCCGTATCAGATTACTACTATTACCTACATCTCACAAGATATCAGTACATCGTATCTAAATGCGATTATACTTAGTAATAATCTTCAAGTAGCTTGACATTCATAAACGAAACAATAATGTACGAGACCTACGAGGCTGCTCCAGCAGGCAAGTGATCTGATGTTAAAGTTGTACTACTTATAAGATAGAGCAATGTGGTTGATGTTGATTTCCCACATTCAACACAAGAAGTATTTCTACAGCCCTGAAAGCTCATAACAATTTCTATGAAAATGAAAACGTAAACAAAATATCTTGAAATCAATTTTTCATAAAGATTAATAAAATAAAACATGGTCGACAAACTACTGAAATATTTTCGTTAACATGACCTTCACTTAACTTGACCTTAGAAAGGGTGTCGCATCGGCGGCGGTGCTTTTAGTACCTTTCTTTGGCGACTCAACATCAACAAGGAAGTGTCTTTGAAACGCAGCCTGACTCGTCGCTCTCTGCTGCGCCGCGTGCACGGAGGACATGTTGCGTCAGCATGAGCGCTGGGCGTATATATAGGCGGGCGAGCGCCATACGCAGCACAACACAACCACCCTCCACAACAACAACATGAAAGCCTTTGTAAGTGCATCACAATATTTGCAACTCCTGTCCTGCATGAGACACAAGAGATGAGTCGAGCGTTTAGTAACGCATGTGTTCGTTTCAGATCGTCCTGTGCGCGCTGGTAGCGCTGGCGGCGGGCGCCGCGGTGCGCGAGAAGCGCGGCTACAGCAGCGGCTGGAGCGGCGGCAGCTCGCTCGGCTCGGGCTGGAGCGGCGGCTACTCCGGCGGCTCGTCCGGCGGCTACTCCGGTGGCTACTCCGGCGGCTCGTCCGGCGGCTACTCCGGCGGCTACTCCGGTGGCTCGTCCGGCGGCACGCAAGTGATCGCCGTCCGGAAGGTGGTGAACGTGCAGCGCGAGGTTACCGTGCCACAAGTCGTCAACGTGCGCAAGGTGGTCTCCGTGCCGCAGGTCATCACAGTCAAGCAAGTCGTGCCCGTCTCCGGCGGCGGCGGCGGATTCGGTGGTGGCTTCGGCGGCGGCTACGGCGGCGGCTACGGCGGCGGCTCCTCGGGCGGATACTCCAGCGGCGGTGGCGGCTGGTGGTGAACACTCTAGTCAACGACTTCGGCCAACGTTATTTATTTTTTAATAAATATTTTTATACCATACTCTGAGAAACATTTTATTTCCCAATGTTGTCTTCACCACGTAAAACCCGGAAAAGAATTTATGTGGGAACTTTGGAATTAGTCTAATGTTTATTAAAAACGAAAATAAAGTTCGAATCAATGTATCAACAATAGAAACTGATAAAATTGCAAGGACTGAAACAGAGATTGTCAATGTTTCTATGCATATTTCCAAAACTGAACGCTACAACAAAGTAACTATCTACATAGGAACCTATATCAACTGAACACTATAATATCTATTTAAGTAATGATATCTATTACAAATTTTCAAAAATAAATGTTTTTATTGTGATAAATAAATGAACACAAAAACAAGTTAAAAGTAATTTATTGAACCTTGTTTCAACTAAACATTTTTTTTTTTTTATAAATTGGCTAAAAATCAGCATTGCCAGTCCACAAACTCTAAAGCATGTGATAGACCATAAACATAAAAAACAAAACTATTTTCCAATAAATGCTTCCGATTTCCAAACAAAACCGCAAAAATTACAAAATAATAAGTAATATAAAACACGGTTATGATCGTTTCATCAAGTTTCATAAGTGACGGAGTTCTGAGGTAACAATCATAAAAAAATACAACTTAATTGAGAACCTCCTGTTTTTTTAACAATTTTCAGAATTATCCTATTCCTATACCTGTGCTTATAGACTTTGCGTTATGCCAAATTTCAGCTTTCTGGGTGAACGGGAAGTAAAAAAATATACGTTTTTTACGACATAAACGGCCGTATCTTTTTTCTTCAATTTCTTCTTCTAATTTCAAATCGATACCTCCACGCGTACCCGAGATAAAGGGTTTTGACACAGACAGACAGAGAGACGAACAACAAAGTGATCCTATAAGGGTTCCCTTATTTCCTTTTGAGGTAACCTAAAAATAACATCTCAAAATTAAAAATCTAAGCATTCATATCAAATAAACCACTCACAGGCACTTTTGAAATGTCAAGAAGTCAGTCAGTCAGAAAAAAAAATGCTAATTACACATTCCAAAGCGTAGATCTGAAAGCAGAAGAAAATAATGTGCAAAAAATTCCATGGACACTCATTCGTTAGCAAGTTCTAAATCTGCTTTGTGTACTTTGAGAAGTTTTACTTCGACGGTAGAATTCATATTCCAAAGTAACACGTATTTTTTTTAGATTTCGTATACAAAATACAATACCCAAAAAACGGGCTTATTTCCTGAAGACCCCGATCCCCGTGGGCCCCGTACCGGAGGCACCCGATTTATTTTTATTTTAATAAACTCAAATAAAAGTCAGTTTAGCTTAAACGTACCATCAGCAAATGTTAAACAAGATTTTATTACTAGTTTACTAAAATTATTATAAATAACTTTAAAAATTAAATAAAAAATATATTTGCGTATGACTCGAGTTCAAAATTCGTTGGAATATTGCTATCTCAGTTTGACAAAAACAAACGAGGGATTGACGTGATGCGCAGCTTTTTGTGTGTGTGAGTTGGTTATCGACTTGATGATTGATAGAAATTAGTTATGTTAATTTGCTTTATACTAGCCGAATACTTTTTTTAGGAGTGTAATCATCCCATTTCATCTCTCGCCCTTGAGCGGGGCGTGAGGGCGTGTCAGACTTTTACTGACCCACCCATTCCTAGTTCCTTCATTGTCTGTCATTCCAGGGCCGGATTTGACTTTCAGAAGCGAACCCATGCCCCCAGTAAGTTTGACCCTGCTGGGCCTCTACGGTTTGCTGACATCTTATGGAGGCTCTCGTGGTACTCTACACACCATCAACGATTTATGCTTGGTCAGGACGGTTACCGGACGGTGGCCGGTTGGACGGCGAGCTACCCTTTGCTGGCCGTCAGAAATCCCGCGCCTACGATTGCCAGAAATCGGGATCGGGATCCCGGCAGTTGGGACGTGAGAGCCGTTGCCTCGCGCGTGCGGCCGACCGACCGGTAACCGTCCGAACCGAGCCCGAGTCGTAGACGGCGCGTAGTATTCAACGCGCGCCTCAAGGAGATGTTAGCAAAACCGTAGGGGCCCAGCAGATTCGAAACCTACTGGGGCAATGGGTTCGCTTCTGAAAGGAAAACCTGGGGCCCTGGAATACAAGGCAATGAAGGAACTAGGAATGGGTGGGTCAGTAAAAGTAATATAATAGTAATCATAGTAATCTCACCTGATGATGTAGTCATCTCACCTGATGGTACGTGATGATGTGGCCGACGTTGGAGCACGCTTAACTAAAAGTAACATATTCATTCTTGACATAAAGACCCTCTAGTTTGTAGCTATCAGGAAACACAGACTCCGGCAGGGAATGCCACTCCTTAGCTGTACGCACAATGAATGTGTTCCCTATCCGTTTAGTGCGTATGGTTGGGATGTCCACCATGTACCGGTGGTGCAACGCCGTACGTCTCGTGGTCCGAAGATGGAATGGATTTGGGGGAATTAAATTGGGCAATTCCAGTGTACACTCCCTGAAATGTAAACGATAGAAAACCGAAAGGCTAGCAACTCGGCGTCGATGCTCTAGACTTTGGAGTTTTGACTCGACAAGTGCATCATTTTAGCCAAAAGACGTCCACTGCTGGACATTGGCCTTCTCAAGTGTCGCCACAATGAACCGTCCTATGCGTCTCGCATCCATCGGACTCCCGCAACCGTTACCAAGTCATCAATCCACCTTGTAGGAGAACTTCCAACGCTACGTCTTCCGGTACGTGGTATAATAGTAATAATAAACCATAAATTAAAATGAATAGGTACATCAATACATAATTTCGTAAATGCAATGAAAGATGATATTGATTGCATATTTCCATAAATTATTTACATAAAATCTGAATTTTGCAATTCGCACTGTCTTTTTTGTTCTGCTATCCTATGTTACGTTTAGTTATAAAGAGAAAAAGCCAGTGATTTTATTTGTAAACTCAGATTCGTTTCTAAGGTGTAGGTGTATATCGTTATCGTTTAGTTCGGCTATGTTTGAAGAACATTGAGCTTATTTACATTTTACCAAATTCTAAAACTGACAGAATATTTTTCAGTAGGTATATCATTTGTTGAACAAATTATTTCCATGTTTCAGATAATCAGCGGTGACTACATTTGCTGAGCTTGCTGGGATTTGGCTCAAAGATCATCTGTTGATGAACCAAGACAACATGGCCATGGTTTTATTTGTAACTGCTATGGTCGTTCTCTTGTATTACGTGTCAGACACCTACTTCATCACGGTTCAACTCGTGAATCGAGAATTTACCTATGATGTTATTCAAAAGTGGTTTATGATGTTATACAAAAGTGGTTAATGCCTCGAACTGTAAATTGTTCATGACATCATCATGATGTAAACAAAAAAAAAAAAAAAGTATTTTATTTTATATATTAAACATCACCTCATCTCTAATTGGGCACGCCATAATCTTGGCGCTAAGTAATCTCATTCAGGAGTGGCTGGAGAGGCGTAACCGCGTCCTTACCTGCCACTTGACGCAGGTCCTCCCCGGAAATGGTCATTTCGGCAGGTACCTGCACCGGATTCAGGCGGAAAAAACGCCTGGGTGTCACCATTGTGCGGATCCCCCGAAGGATAGGACGGAAGGAATGAGTGGCGGTCGCCCCCTTCTACGAAGCAATAATGCTAGCAAAGGAGACGGCTGCACGCGTCAGGGAATGAGCATCCTCAAGCCCTCACTACTGAGACCTTGACTCCAACTATCAGCCACCGTAGGCTTGTGCGGACGAAGAGTAATGGATAGTTCGCCCTTTGGCCGCCTAGTCACCGTCCAGACGGAGTCCGAGTTGTTGAGCGCTATTAGTAGGTATTCTACGCGCGTCTACATATGATTTGTGGGTTTTTTTTTAATATTTTTCCACTCTATAATACCCTCTATAATAAATAAATACTGACAATTGAAACGTAATAATATATACACCGTACTATATACCGTAATATATACAGCGTACAAATTGAATACAACAGAAAAAAGAATAAAAATAAATGTAATAATATTTATCGCATTCGGGGTCTTCAGCGACAGGGCCCTCGGGGATCGGATTCGTCAGGGAATAACCCAAAAAAAAAACCGGTCAAGTGCGAGTCGGACTCGCGCGCAAACGTTCCGTACAGACTTACTTATGAAAACAGTTCAATTCCCGAATTGAATTACAACGATTTTTCCGAATTGCAAAAAAAGTTTTTTTTCTGACGTAACTACAAAACAGTTTTAAATTTTTATTTATTCTGTAGCAACATCTATGGCGTCATATAGGAACTAATCCTGCATTTGAACATATATAACAGTCCAAAATTATCTATCGGGCAGTTGCCCACCAAACATAACGCCCGTCTGGTCAAAGGATCCTCACTTTTCAACACTTTACACTCTGTTCTGTATACCTCCGAAATTCCTATAGTTGTGCTATGACACCTTGTTTCATGCCAAATTTTATCGTTCTAGGTCAACGGGTCTAGGTCACTATGAATTTTGTTTTTTGCGACATAAACGGCCGTATCTCTTTTTTTCGTTAACTCAGAAGTTTGATTTTTTCACAGCTTCAAGGGATTGCAGACTTAAGTTTGTGGTTTTAATTTCAACTAGATACCTACACGCGTTCCCGAGCTAAAGGGTCTTGACAGTCAGACAGATAGACAGACAGACGGACAACAAAGTGATCCTATAAGGGTACCATTTTTCCTTTTGAGGTACGGGAACAAAAAAATTATTGAATAATTAATTTTGAAAACGGAATAACATGCTAAAATATAAGTTTATTTGAACTAACCAAGAGACCAGTTCTCAGTGCCCGGTTTTATGAAACGGCAAATTCTTGGGTAAAGACTTAATTGATATACAGTAGTCTGTTACTGTTGTGATGCAAGGCTATCACATCTGCACCATTCCACCGCTGGTTACCATTCTTTCTTAGTAATACTAGAGTACCGGACCAATCGACAATATACATACCTTGTTACACTTAAATGCGCATCCTCTGCGGGCTTAAAGTGAATGTCATTGTGGTGATTTGACTCAACAGTTGTAAGTTGACTAAAATGAAGATCACATTTCAACTTTTGACGACAACTATGGCTCAGATGGATTGGCAGAGTTATAACGGCAATGAGAATGATGTTGCTGTTAAATGCAATATGCTGTACCTGTTACTGTATACGAGTGTACTTAATTGGATAAGGATTTTTTTTAGGTGGCAAATCATCTAATGTTATTCTTCGCCCTTGCGCGGAGCGCGAGGACGTATCAGACTTTTACTGACTAAAACTCACTCCTGTTCCTTCTTTGCCTTGGTTCCAGGGAACCGAGTTCACTTTCGCTCAACACATGGCCCCGCATCACATTAGAAACCTCTAAAATTATCAGTGTTTTTTTTAATATATTATGTATAAAGGGTGTTTGGTACATCGTGTCCCAAATTGCCATGGTCGACGGGAGGGGTCATCTGCTATCTTTTCAGACTCCTAAACACTTCTCATGCCCTGTGGATTTTTTTTCATCGACTTTTTATTGTTTTATGGAAATAAGACCCAAATTTAAGTTGTTCCATGTCTTTCTTGGTCTGCAGCGAACTCGTCGTGCTACTTCAGAGCACCAATTTTAGTTTAAATTTATTAATATTTTTTTTATTAATAATAATTTTAGAAAAAAATAATTGAAAAATAAATATGCTATCATCTCTATATCAATGTCTCTTATACTATTCTTATTCTTTTGTTATAGCTGTTGGTTCTCCTATGATTAAATAATTAAATCACCTTTATTAAAACCAAATTCCTCTGACAGTAATTATTCCGTTGCAATTCAATTTTAAATTTCCGCGCAGTTTTAGAAAACGGAACTGTTTTCCGTCCCAAAGTTTTGTTTGGTGACAACAGGACAGGTGACCTAAGAAACGGAGAGCCTCGTTCAAAACGGGATGCTCACCTTAGAATTGATATGTTTACACATTTGGAGAATAAACGACTTATTTCGAATACAACCTCGAATAGGTCAAAGTTCATTTGTTCGCGAAATAAAGAACTTCATTTGTGTGACCAAGTAACGTCCTTCTGACGTTTAATATAATTATGTAGCTTAAAGATAAGTAAATGGATCGTTACGCGTGTATCCATAATTTTACAGTTTATGATGTTGACATAGATCTAAAGGTCACAAGATCATCCATGTGAAAGAAGAAACTGACTGACTGACATATCTACGCACAGCTGATACTATTAGGATTAGGAGCGTGAAATTGTGTACAAGGTTTTATTTTATGACGTAGGCGAGCACTAAGAGGTTATTTTTCCAAACCTCACCCCCTAAGGGGATGAACTGAGGGTCCAAAGTTTGTATGGAAAAACCTACTTTCAAACGGGCGGAGCCACTGGTAGAAGCTAGTTAACTTATATTGCGACATAAATTAATTCAGAAAAATGACTCTGAATTTCATGTAAATAGAAATAAAATCATGATAACGATACGACAATAAACACTTCTATTTATTTAAGAAATATCATTTGCAGCTGTCGTCACCTCGAGTCTTCACCAGCATTTCACCAGTATTTCAAATGTCTTGAGATGACTATAGCAGTGAAAACACAAATAAACGCAGTAAGCGCAGTTTCTATATTATGTATGATATTTGTTTATAGTAGAAGGTATAATTATTAGTTATATAGGTTTTTTTATTTTTGTATTTAACTACACACATTCTTCTTCTTTTACTTCCTACACACTATTGTCTACATTTCTTTAAATTTCTCCTTTCGCAGGTCTTCTGGAAGAAATTTCTTTGAAAATAAGTAGTACCTTTGTACTATTGTCTATTTAATATTGTCTTTTTCTGATTTATGTATGTACATAAATAGTGAAATAAAATAAATTCTTTAAAAGAGCACAATTATCCATGGACCTACTGAAATATCGGATGAGCATATGCTTTTGATCATTGTCTGTTTACAAAATATTACAGATTCTTCAATGATAAAATAAATATTAGTAAGAAAAACAAACTGTAAATATAATAACTTCGTAAATTAGGAGTAGGACACCAAAAGAAAAAAATATTTTGATCAAATTTATTAAAGAAAAAAAATTTGAAGATCACGGAAAAAATAATCCAAAGTAATAAATCCGTATCAGATTACTACTATTACCTACATCTCACAAGATATCAGTACATCGTATCTAAATGCGATTATACTTAGTAATAATCTTCAAGTAGCTTGACATTCATAAACGAAACAATAATGTACGAGACCTACGAGGTTGCTTCAGCAGGCAAGTGATCTGATGTTAAAGTTGTACTACTTATAAGATAGAGCAATGTGGTTGATGTTGATTTCCCACATTCAACACAAGAAGTATTTCTACAGCCCTGAAAGCTCATAACAATTTCTATGAAAATGAAAACATAAAAAAAATATCTTGAAATCAATTTTTCATAAAGATTAATAAAATAAAACAAGATCGACAAACTACTGAAATATTTTCGTTAACATGACCTTCACTTAACCTTACCTTAGAAAGGGTGTCGCATCGGCGGCGGTTCTTATAGTACCATTCTTTGGCGACTCAACATCAACAAGGAAGTGTCTTTGAAACGCAGCCTGACTCGTCGCTCTCTGCTGCGCGCTCTCTGCTGCGCCGCATGCACGGAGGACATGTTGCGTCAGCATGAGCGCGGCGCGTATATATAGGCGGGCGAGCGCCATACGCAGCACAACACAACCACCCTTCACGACAACAACATGAAAGCCTTTGTAAGTGCATCACAATATTTGCAACTCCTGTCCTGCATGAGACACAAGAGATGAGTCGAGCGTGTAGTAACGCATGTGTTCGTTTCAGATCGTCCTGTGCGCGCTGGTAGCGCTGGCGGCGGGCGCCGCGGTGCGCGAGAAGCGCGGCTACAGCAGCGGCTGGAGCGGCGGCAGCTCGCTCGGCTCGGGCTGGAGCGGCGGCTACTCCGGCGGCTCGTCCGGGGGCTACTCCGGCGGCTCGTCCGGCGGCTACTCCGGCGGCTACTCCGGCGGCTCATCCAGCGGCACGCAGGTGATCGCCGTCCGGAAGGTGGTGAACGTGCAGCGCGAGGTTACCGTGCCACAAGTCGTCAACGTGCGCAAGGTGGTCTCCGTGCCGCAGGTCATCACAGTCAAGCAAGTCGTGCCCGTCTCCGGCGGCGGCGGCGGCGGCTTCGGTGGTGGCTTCGGCGGCGGCTACGGCGGTGGCTACGGCGGCGGCTACGGCGGCGGCTCCTCGGGCGGATACTCCAGCGGCGGCAGCGGCTGGTGGTGAACACTCTAGTCAATGACTGTGGCTAATGTTATTTATTTTTAATAAATATTCTAAAAAACAGTAATCAGACTGTTATATTTTTATTTTCGAATTTCGTCCTCACAACGCGAATGCTAAATTGAAAATATAATTTGAATGAGTGCATCAGCAATTAAAACTGACAAAACTGCAGGTAATCTTTTCTATTAAAAAACTCTAAAATAAACGCATGTTCAAACTGTGAACACTAGATATACAATATACCTAGGAAGTATATAAACTGAACCCCACAATATCGTATCAACAAGGGTAATGTTTTATTTTTTCTTCTGTGTTAAACATATACATATCAGAAGAAATTTATAATATCACAGAAAATACTAAATATGGGAATAATTTCCTGACAAACAAACGATTATTATTATAAAGTAATAGAGTGTTGAAAACGTAAAGCGGTTGATCCTGTTTCTCATTTGTTGACAGTCAGACGTCAGAAAGTCTGACCACCATTCTATCCAAGAAATATCGGGTTACCCATTAACTGGGTTGTACTGATCCAACAGGCAACTCCACATAAAACATTCAGCCGCATCCACTTAGACTGGAACCCCAGCCCAAGTTAATTTTGAAAAGGCTAGAGCAGGAGTTCCCAAACTGAGCGATGCGAAACCGCACACATAATATAAACGGCTCGCACTGCGGAGTTTTGTCACTCCCTCTTGCTCTATCCAGAGTGGTTATTTGATTATTCAACAAACTCAAAAAAAAACGTAGCACGCGCAGGTCGCAGGCACTCTCAATTGTTGAGGAAGAACAGCAGTTGGAATGATCTCGTGATATGAGCCAAAAAATATTTATTATACGATTTGATAAAAACTATGTGATTCAATTTTGTGGTAAATATAATTATGTATCTCAAAGATAACATACTAGTACAGTTTTATTTTAATGATTGGTGTTGTAAAAAAGTTAAACATATAGAGATAGAGAGCCGTAGTTAAAAAACATTGGGAACCCGTGGGCTAGGAAGATGATGACGGTATAATATAATAAACAGAACAATCACACGCTGCAATGAGAACGGTCTAAGAATGAGTATTGCCAGTCAACAATCGCTGAAGCATTTGATGGCACGGTTAGCTCAGTAGCTGCTGCACTGCATGTCATGTTGGAACAATAGTATTGTATGGCCTACTAACAGTTACTCCGGGTGTGGGTGTCTTGTGTATGTGAGTTTACATGTTTGTGAGCGCACCCACGATACAGGAGCAGTTCCTATTATAGGGCAATTTAAAGAAAAAGATTTTTTTTCTTGTAATGTAGTCAACATTATAATATACCTACCTAGTTATGAGCACAAACAACAGAAGTTCTTTGCAACATTTAGTTCGATGCGTGTCGCGGCACACATTCAAGAGATGCTCTTGAGCTCTTCTCTTTACGAGGAAAAGAGCTCAAGAGCATCTCTTGAATGGCCTGTGGCCTGTGTGATCCTCTCCTTCTGTATGGTTTGGACGTAAAAAGTGATAACACCCTATCGCTTTACATGGGTGTTTTAAAAGAGGTCTAAGGAACTAACTAGAGGTTTTTTTTTGAGGTGGGATATCATCAAATGAATTCGCTCGCTACAGGATAGGGCGAGAGGGTATATCAGACTTTTACTGTCTGGATCCCTCCTGTGTCATTAATTCACTGTTTCAAACGGTTCCGCAGGTATTGACCCTACTGAGGCCCTTTATTTCTGCTGACCTCCCTTTTAGGCACGTGTGGAACTACGCAACGTCGACCCGGGTTAGATTCCAACCGGAAGAACGGAAGGCGAGCTACCCATTACTCATCATCAGCAAGTCTGTACTTACCGTGGCTGGAAATCACCCAGTGTGTCCGTTCCCTCAGGATTGCGGTCATCTCCTTCGCTCGCATCACTGCTTTCCAGAAGGAAGTGACTGCTTCCCATTCGGTCTCGCTTCAGACCATGGCCTGAACCAGAGTCAGACACGAAAGATCGCCGCCACCGATCACAACATTCCCTATGCAACAGTAACCTTAGGGTTGCCTATCTCTCTGCTTCTAGAAGCGATTACGACAGACTTCCAAATAACGAGCACAACGTATGAATCTTATCACCTCGTTTTATTTCACGACTTGCCTGAAACATCAGCTTTTACTAGTGAAAATAAGTCTCTTCACACAACGTCGTGAGTTTAGGAAAAAAAACTCCATTCAAATATGAAAGCTAAGACCATCAATGAAAAGCTGATAACAGATGTTATAGTCAATACATTTGTACATATGTATTCCTACAAATGGTAAGAAGGTCAATAACTTTAACAAAAACTTTGAATCAGATACATTGAAAAATAATAGGCGCAAAACAGCATCCGAAATCAAGTAGGAGAGGTCATTTAACGTTCACTATTGAAGACACATAATTTATTTTGTAACACTAATGACATAATATACATAATTGAAATATTATACGCATTAATTAAATTATTTGTCAAATTTTGCATTAATAAAAAAAAACTGATCCAAAAGGAAGGATATCGAGCAGGCATCTCTAATTAGTACAACGAAAATGCCAGACGTGTGCCTATAGGCTGTTAGGGAACTGTTGGCGACGTTCTATAGATTTTAAGCTGTGCAAAGAAGTTTTTAACAAGGTGGGCAAGGAACTGCCTGACCTACTGGAAACGTGGTATATGCATTGACTTCAATGGGAAGAAAAAGGGGCATGATAAGACAATGTGGAAGTGAGCGCAAGAACTTTGAACACTGAATGAAGGGTATCGAATGCTTTGCGAGCGCGGCTTTTTGCAACTATGTTATCATTAGACATCACGTGTCGAATCAATAACATTTGGATGATGTAACCAACCCAGACTATTAACTAACCCTGCAAAGGCTGCATTTACTGGGTGCCTTTTAAATCATTAGCAACTTTACAGGGTAAAGTGAAAGTACTCCTACATAATATGAAATCACCGTTTTATTGCATTAGGTATTTCGAATTGAAATACGAGTGGTTTGAGATTTTTAAGTGAAACTTTTTTCACATGTTCTTCTTTTAAAAAAATTGCAAAATTTTGAATTTTGCACATTTTTTAAAAGAAGAACGAATTTCAGTTGTTTTTTTTTTTATTCAGTTTAGACAAGAAAGATGGATACATCAATAATTAGAGTGATTTTTGAATACGAGTTCCGACGCGGAACTAACGTGGCAGAAACAGCTCGCAATATCAATGTTGAGTTTGGAGAGAGGACTGGTAATGAACGCACTGTGCGATTTTGGTTTAAACGCTTTCGTGATGGAAACTTTGATTTGGAGAACGAACGGAAGACCGCCCACATAGGTGAATAATAATGAATTGAAAGAAATTGCGGAAGCCGATCCAAGCCAAACTACCCAGGAATTAGCGGCATGATTTAACGTTACCTTACCAACTATTGCTACTCATTTCCGTAAAATAAAAAGATATTAAAAATGGGTGCCTCATAATTTGACTGATCTGCAGAAAGAAACGCGTGTTGAAACTTGTGTTGCCTTGTTGAATCGCGAAATGAAGGAATATTGAATCGAATGGTGACATGTGATGAAAAGTGGATATTTTAATCGTAAAGAATGTCATTTTGACAATATACATCATGTAATTTTTCGCATACGGTTAAGCGAAAACTGACTCCAGGTCAAACGCCACAACAGTGTCTAAAAGCAAAGCTTACCAATAAAAAGGTAATGGTAACTGCTTCGCGGTCTTAGCAAGGTGTTATTCACTATAGCTTTCCCCGATCTGGTCAAGCAATAACGGCAGATGTCTACTGTGCCGAACTCCGTACAATGATAGCAAAACTAGCAGTGAAACAGCCCCGACTAATGAATCAATCTTCACCATTATTGCTCCATGATAACGCGAGACCTCATACAGCGCGAGGAACTGATTTTAACTCTACAGGAACTGCAATTAAAAACAATTCGTCACCCTCCGTATTCGCCAGACCTTGTTCCAATGGACTACCATTTTTTTCGTGATTTGGACAATTTTCTACGTGATATAAAGTTTTCTTCTCAAGAGGCAGTACAAAATGCTTTCACACAGTTTGTCGAATCTAGATCACCAGAGGTCTATCGCAAAGGCATAAATGAGCTTCCTATTAGGTGGCAGCAAGGTATAGATAGTGATGGTAATTATTTTGATTGAATAAATATGTTAAATTTAAAAAAATACGAATTTCAATTTTTCAGCACAAATCGGCAATTTCATGCTTTAACCCCTAATAATATATAAACAACTTTTTTTATGTCCATGAGACAAATTAAATTCTAGGAAAAATTGTTCACAGTTAGTGGTACTTTCACCCCCTGAAAGTTTGCCAATGAATAATAAAATTTTGAAGCTACCCTGTAAATATTATAACAAGGAAGTTTCTCTGAACCGCGGCCTGACTCGTCGCTCTCTGCTGCGCCGCGTGCCGGAGGACATGTTGCGTCAGCATGAGCGCGGCGCGTATATATAGGCGGGCGAGCGCCATACGCAGCACAACACAACCACCCTCCACAACAACAACATGAAAGCCTTTGTAAGTGCATCACAATATTTGCAACTCCTGTCCTACATGAGACACAAGAAATGAGTCGAGCTTGTAGTAACGCATGTGTTCGTTTCAGATCGTCCTGTGTGCGCTGGTAGCGCTGGCGGCGGGCGCCGCGGTGCGCGAGAAGCGCGGCTACAGCAGCGGCTGGAGCGGCGGCAGCTCGCTCGGCTCGGGCTGGAGCGGCGGCTACTCCGGCGGCTCGTCCGGCGGCTACTCCGGTGGCTACTCCGGTGGCTCGTCCGGCGGCTACTCCGGCGGCTACTCCGGCGGCTCATCCGGCGGCACGCAGGTGATCGCCGTCCAGAAGGTGGTGAACGTACAGCGCGAGGTCACCGTGCCACAAGTCGTCAACGTGCGCAAGGTGGTCTCCGTGCCGCAGGTCATCACAGTCAAGCAAGTCGTGCCCGTCTCCGGCGGCGGCGGCGGCGGCTTCGGTGGTGGCTTCGGCGGCGGCTACGGCGGCGGCTACGGCGGCGGCTACGGAGGCGGCTCCTCGGGCGGATACTCCAGCGGCGGCAGCGGCTGGTGGTGAACACTCTAGTCAATGACTGTGGCTAATGTTATTTATTTTTAATAAATATTTTAAAAACTGAAATCAGACTGACATTTTTTTTTTTCGAATTTCCTCCCGACCACGTGAATGAATCAACGCATTAGCAATTAGAACACTAGTTTTATTAGAAAACTTAGAAATTAAATTCTTATGTCCAAAATACTTAAAGTCTCAAAGTGAAAATTACAATAAAGTACCTAAATATATAATAACAATATAAAGGTAAACCGTCGAATCCGACACGGCTGGGCAGCATACCACAGTGTCTCAAGACGAAAGTTTATGACCAGTGCGTGTTGTCAGTGATGACATATGGCTCCGAAACGTGGTCGCTCACAATGAGAGGCTCATTTCACTTCATCAGAAGGCTTAAATTAACCCAAAGGGCAATGGAAAGGGCTATGATCGGAGTTTTCCTTGCGTGATCGAATCTAAAACGAAGATATCCGCAGGAGAACCAAGGTTGCTGACATAGCACGAAGAATCGCCAAACTTAAGTGACAATAGGCAGGGCACATTGCTGGCAGAACAGATGACCTTTGGGGCCGAAAGGTTGTGGAGTGGCGACCGCGTACCGGAATACGCAGCGTTGGAAGGCCTCCTACAAGGTGGACCGATGACCTGATAAAGGTTGCGGGAATCTGATGGATGCAAGACACACAGGACCGTTCATTGTGGCGACACTTGCGGGAGGCCTATATCCAACAGTGAACGTCTTTCGGCTGAAACGATGATTTTGATGATGAATAATAATAACCCATCGCCGTATCTCTACGTTGACGTCGTGGTGGGGCTTGCGCGCTCCAATAAACCCTAGGTCTGAATCTCTGAATCGATAGCGTTTGCTTTGCCGTAAAAAGCTTAGGGCGAGGGGCCAGACTAAGAGAGATACAATTCGCAGGTCAGTTTTGTGGTGAACTGTTGGGCATTAGCGACCCCACGGACCCCCCGGGAAAATTCTTGTTCTTCATCTCCGGCTTGCCTTTATTGGCCGCTCGTCGTGAACACTGACGAGAAACAGTGCTCCCACCTCTCTTTTGCCTTTATTGGCTTGAGTGGAGATTCGCAAAAACAATTGTATAATTAAATTATCAATATTTAAGGACTTAAGGAACATTAACTTTAATCCAAGAATTATTTATAAGTAGCGAATTGCCTGAGCTAGGTTTATAAGACCTATGTGAATGCATAATGATATTATAATGAATATGTATTTAACACTACATAGTATCTTCATATTATCATGTAATATTATATTTTTCCTACTGTGATATATAATAGGCAGAACAATGACACGCTGCAATGAGCATAGAGTAATTTAAGAAGTAAATTTTAAGAAATTCGACTACATCCAGTCAACAAGTTCTGAGGCAGTGTCTTATTGTAGCCAACATTATAACATACCCAGGCATGCACTGACAACGGAAGTTCTTAGGAACATTTAGCTAGATGCGCCTCGCACTACAGAGATATCTGCAATCGGTTCCATTGCATTTTGTTTTACATGGCAATAAAAAGGCAAAATCATATACTAATAAAAATGGTAAACAAACTGATATAAACCTCTAGGGTTACTTCTTTTTAAAAGAAGCCTTATATAATAGCCTTGTGCCTTTTAAAAAGAAGTATTAAATTAACAAGACACACAACAGTTCTCTGATGCAATATTTAAAATTTACTAATAACATTTATTAAAAAATCAATTTCTATTGCTTTGAATTTAAAGGTGTCTTTTTGCATGTTTAAATATATGTAGGTTATATATATTTAAATGAAAACGAAATAAATAAAAAGGTTTTTTTTATAATTTGTATTTAATGAATTTTTCATGTAAATGCTATTGCCATTTAAACCAAATACAAGAAGAATAATCTTCGGACCATGCCTTCGACCTTCAGTATAACTATATGCGTTCAGTGGGATCATAGATTAGTTGTTTACTTTTGGATGAAATGAAAGTAATATTTTATTCTAATAAATCATTATGTAGGTTTTTTTTAATGAGGGAAATCATCTAATGACTTATCCCGCTCTAGGGCGGAGTAGGTGGGCGTCTCAGACTTTTACTGGATAAAACCACACCTATGCTCCCTCAGTTGCCCTTAGCGTTCTAGGACCATGGGTATCATTTTCGTACTTTTCCCCACGGCCCTAGCAGGCATCGGCCCTACTGGGCCACTACGGTTTGCTGACATCTCTTTGAGGCGCGCCGTCGACGACTTGGGCTCCTTGAACGAGCGGACGGCCCACTGCTCGTCGTCCACGAGCCCGCGCCTACGGTGGCGAACGAATAACGAACACAACGTATGAATCTTATTTATTTTGCGATTTGCCTGAAACACCAGCTTATACTAGAAAAACGTCCCTTCACACAATGACTGGAAAACTGATATCAGGTATCATAGTCAATACATCTGTATAATATACTCGTAAGTACCTACAAATGGTAAGAAGATCAATTTTAACAATATATACTTTTTCCAAAAAAAGAAAATAACCGACTTCACTACAAAAACTGGGCAAGTGCGATTCGGACTCGCGTACTGAAGGTTCCGTACAAACTACAATTCCCGAATGAATTCTCGATGATTTTTCCGATTTGTATAAAAGTTTTTTTTTGCGACGTAGGTAACAACAAATTTACTGTTTTTAAATTTATTCCTATATCTGTGCTTTTAAGATCTTACTATATGCGTAAATTCATATTTTAGGTCAATGGGAAGTACCCTATGAATTTTGATTCCTTTAAGAGTATACGTTTTCTAATTATTTATTTAACCTTCATGTACAGTAGTGGTACATAGACGGACTTAATGCAACAAGGCATTCTCTACCAGGCTACAACACACACACAAACGGCCACGCAACGTAACGACCGGTATCTTTTTTATTCGTTAACTTAGAAATTAGATTTTTCACAGCTTCAAGGGACCGCAGACCTTAGTATATGGTTTTAATTTAAACTCGATACCACGCATTCCCAAGATAAAGGGTCTTGACAGACAGACAACAAAGTGATCCTACAAAGGTCCCGTTTTTTCCTTTTGAGGTACGGAACCCTAAAAAACACTAACGCGATCTAAATAACTTTAATTTCGGAACTCGGTGTTTCTGATATTGTTTGTTTCTTATTTAACAACGACGAAAAAAATATATGAGCATGGCAGTTGAGCGTTTGTCATGCTCACTCAAATGTCTCACTCTCACTATCACACAAAAAGGTTGAGCTAAGTGGTGCTGATATTCGCGTCATGTCCGTGAACTGGCGCTGTCAGTTGAGACTGGTCATCTGTTAGCCGGTGCCTTATTTTAATATACAGATTTAGATCATTTTTTTACTTTATTTACATTGTCCTCGCATAAAGTAATAAGAAACATGTAACCGAGATATCTACACTAATATTATATTATATATTATAAAGAGGTAAAGTTTGTTTTTTTTTTTTGTAGGAATTAGGTAATCTCTGAAAGTACTGGTAAAATTCACCGATAGAAAACTTCTTTATTCCTGAGTGCCTGAGGGGCTATATTTTGTGTAATAAAGATACTACAGTGTTTTTGGGCATAACTTTGGATGCTAAACTTCAAGGGGTTCACATATAGACCAATTATCGAAAAAACTCAGGTCAGCTGCATACGCTGTTAGAAAAATTCAAAATCTAACTGACTTAGAGCCAGCCCGTTTAGTTTAGTTGTTCTATTGTGGGGAAATGCCGCTGGTATTCAGACGATTTTTGTTTGTTTTGCAGAAAAGGCCTATTCGTTCTATTTATCAATTAAATCCCAGATACTCCCTCAGAGATAAATTTAAAGACATAAATATGTACCCTCTCAGTATATTTACGAGAATCAAAGTCAAAGTCAAAGCATTTTATTTCAAATAAACCATTTACAGGCACTTTTGAAATGTCAAGAAGTCAGTGAGTCAGAAAAAATGATGCTAATTGCACATTCCAAAGCGTAGATCTCTATGGAGAAGAATATGCAAGAAACTCCATGGACACTCTTTTCAATCATGTTTTGTAATTACAAATATATCGGTTACATGTTTCTTGTCGCTATCATGTGAGAACAATGCAAATAAAGTAAAAACTAAATATAGATATTAAAATAGCAACTGGCAGCTGAGAGATGATCAGTCTCAACTGACAGCGCCCGTTCACGGACATGACGCGAATATTAGCACCACTTAGCTCAACCATTTTGAAGGATAAGGAGGAATATTTTGTATGCACATAAAAATAAAAACAGGTTTAAGAAGTACAGTGATATTCATGACTTTAATACTAGGAACAAACATAAATTTGCAGGCCCTGCTACCAGGCTCAAAAAAATAGGGGACTCATTCAGATGCCAATGTATACATTATTATAATAAACTTCCTAGTCATATTCAAAAACTAAGCCTTAATAAATTCAAATTATTTGTAAAGTGAAAACTTTTGCAAAAGGCTTTTTACACTGTGGAGGACTATGTTGAGGACAAAAACACTTGGGCTTTTATATATTTAAATTGTGCTTTTTTATATTCTTTTTACATTTTGAAATTGATAATTACTTTTTACAATTTGATAGAGATACTTATATTTATTTATTAAATTCATTTTTGACATAAATCTCAATATCAAATATAACATTTTTCTACACTTTATTTTATATATTTTCGTTTCTAATTGTGAATATGAGGACTATGTGGATCTTTTTTTTTCTTTTCAGTTATTTTGATGTCTGGCAATTGTCCCAAATGTCCTTTCCTTGGTATTGTTCATCAAATCGTTGAGCTCCTTAGTAGTCCTAAGTTGAGCTATACAAATACAGACAAATGCTTGCACTGACTGGACTAGTTCACTCAAATCTTGTGGTTCTTTCCTCAAAAGATCATCTGAGACACTAATCTGCATGTTTCTCATATGATTTGACCATTACATGTTTGCTGTATAGACTTTAAGAGAAACTTTGCCTCCTCAGTTTGTTTCAGTGTTTCTTCTCAGGGTAGTCAGCTAGGAAACACCGGCTTTATCTAGTTTAAACTGACGAAAAAATTGACGTGTAAAAGTGTTTTTAAAAAAACCTATTTGCAAATTAAATATCATTTATCAATTATGTATGCGGGCGAAGCCGCGGGCAAAAGCTAGTTTTTGATATATATCATGATTGAAAAGAGTGTCCATGAAGTTTCTTGCACATTCTTCTCCATACAGATCTACATTTTGGAATGTACAATTAGCATCATTTTTCTGACTGACTGACTTCTTGACATTCCAAAAATGCCTGTAAATGGTTTATTGGAAATAAAAGGCTTTGATTCTTTGAATTGAAAAATAGAATGTGCAAAACAAAATCCAAAGTCAAGTTTGAGAGGTTATTTAACGTTCTCTAATGAAGACACATCATTTATTATGTAACACTAATGGCATAATATACACTTAATTAAAAGATTATATACATTATTTAAATCCTTTGGAAATTGTATTATAGGAGCCAGTGTATTCCTCATATTGTTAATACAGGTTTGTCAACAAATTCAAACAATCAAAAGAAATTAAAATGAAAAACATATTACATGGATTTAAAACGACGGTTAATGACAAGTATCACAATAAAATAATTAATAAAATCAGAATATAAAAATAATATTAAAACAATTGATGCAATGTGAACGATATCGTGCAGGCATCCCTAATTAGTTCAACGAGAATAGCAGACATGTGCCTATACTGAAAAGGGAAATGATGGTGACTTTCTATACTAGAATTTAAGATGTACAAAGAAGTCCCTGGCAAGAATAGCAAAGACTGCGTGACCTGCAAGAAACATAGCATTGACTTCAGTGGCACGACAACGGGTCATAGTCCTGAATGATGACAATGTAGAAGTGAGCGCAAGAAGTTTTCAGAACCAAACTAAGGGAATGCTTCGAATGCTTTTGTGAGCCCGGTTTTATTTCATAACAAAAAATATTGTAAATTTTTTAAAGTATCCATACCCATATCGAATCACTGAGACTGACTTTCGCCCCCTAAGAGTTTGCCAAAAATAATAAAAGATTAAAGCTACCCTTTATATATTATAACAACGAATGGAGGAACAAGGAAGTGTCTTTGAACTGCGGCTGACTCGTCGCTCTCTGCTGCGCCGCATGCGCAGAGGACATATTGCGTCAGCATGAGCGAGGCGCGTATATATAGACATGCGCGCGCCATACGCAGCACAACACAACCACCCTTCACAACAACAACATGAAAGCCTTTGTAAGTGCATCACAATATTTGCAACTCCTGTCCTACATGAGACACAAGAGATGAGTCGAGCGTGTAGTAACGCATGTGTTCGTTTCAGATCGTCCTGTGCGCGCTGGTAGCGCTGGCGGCGGGCGCCGCGGTGCGCGAGAAGCGCGGCTACAGCAGCGGCTGGAGCGGCGGCAGCTCGCTCGGCTCGGGCTGGAGCGGCGGCTACTCCGGCGGCTCGTCCGGCGGCTACTCCGGTGGCTACTCCGGTGGCTCGTCCGGCGGCTACTCCGGCGGCTACTCCGGTCGCTCGTCCGGCGGCTACTCCGGCGGCTACTCCGGCGGCTACTCCGGCGGCTCATCCGGCGGCACGCAGGTGATCGCCGTCAAGAAGGTTGTGAACGTGCAGCGCGAGGTCACCGTGCCGCAGGTCGTCAACGTGCGCAAGGTGATCAGCGTGCCGCAGGTCATCACAGTCAAGCAAGTCGTGCCCGTCTCCGGCGGCGGCGGCGGATTCGGTGGTGGCTTCGGCGGCGGCTACGGCGGCGGCTACGGCGGCGGCTACGGCGGCGGATACTCCAGCGGCGGCAGCGGCTGGTGGTGAACACTCTAGTCAACGACTGCGGCCTATGTTATTTATTCAATAAATGTTTTTTAAACAATTATTTTTATTATGATTTAATTCCTAAGGATAAAATGGCAGTGTACAGTCTATTCAGTAGCGAAATTACGGTACACAATGATGCTACCATGTAAGGGTAGAGGACACTTTAATAAATATAATGAAAATGATAGATAAGGATGCAACTCGACATACATTTTCACTGTTTTTCGTACAACCGCTCTTACGCGATTATGACACATTTTTCATTAGATATTTTGGAAACACAGTATCTTGTGGATATTATCTAGGCATCTGTTGAAATCAATTTATTTTGTGTAAAACTAATCCAGGAAAGACCTTTTTTTTTCGGTGGGAAAAATCATCTAATAACATCCCCCGCTCTTAGGCGGAGCGAGAGATAGTGTCAGACTTTTACTGACTATAAACCCTGTTCCTAAGAAGGAACAGGGTTTATAGTCAGTAACCTTTCGTACCAGGGCCTAGTCTTCCTTTCAGAAGTAGACCCTCGGCCCCAGTAGCCTTCGACCCTGCTTGACCATCAGGTCACTTCGATGATACCATTTTCGACATAATAATTCAGAACCATTTATTTATTTGTATAGTCGCTTTACTATCTTCATTGTGTTATCTATGTGAGTATGAAGTTCCGATCTGATGAAGTGTGTGGAAGGTAGACATAAGATCTTCATAATAAAATTATGTAACCTAGCAGTGTTTGTGTAATTGGAATTGTCATGAGAAATATGCACTCTGGTTATATACGAGTATAAGTTTGTAGCAACTAAAGAGTGGGAAATATTTTTTTTTACAAAAAAAATAACCGACTTAACTAAAAAATACACTAAAAGGATCAAAAAAACTTTAATTTCGGAAATCTGCTTCTGTTATGAGTACTAGACAACTGATAAACATATTTATATATTTCTAAATAGTTACTACATATTATAGATAAATTACACCCAGACACAGAACAAATGATCGTGCTCATCACACAAACATTTATCCTGGGTGGGAATCGAACCCACGACCTCCAGCATAGCAGTCAGGGTCACTATCCACTAGACCAACAGGCCCAGTCAGTCAGATTTAAGATCGATTAAAGCCTTCGATACAGTGTCTTTTATTTTTGAAAAAAAAAAACGCGTAATCATGTCCGCCATCGAACTCTACCGAGAAAAAAAAGTGTATCTTAGTATAGTATATCTTTTTATATTTATGTTTTCGGATGTTATATTATTTCATTGTTAACTTTGTATTTTGTGTGTACAAATTTTCTTTTTTAACCGACTTCTAAAAAAGGAGGAGGTTCTCAATTCGGATGTTTGTATTTTTTTTTTATGTTTGTCGCGCACAACTTCGTTGTTTGCCAACCGATTTGAAAAGTTATTTTTTTGTTAGAAAGGGTATACTTCCCAAATGGTCCCATAGTCACCAAATCAGGATCTGATGATAGAATCTTGGCGAAATCGAGGGAACTCCTCAAATATCATAGGCATAGTGATTTTGGTATTTTCATCGAGAAGTGAAGCATTTACAGTCAAAAAGTAACATTTGATGAAGTGGAACTGATGAAAAAGACCAGAAATGGTCAACGAAACTTCATACTCGCATAGATATCACAATGAAGACAGATAAGCGACTATGATAATACAAATAAATTAATGGTTCTGAATAGTTCCGTTGAAAATGGTATCATCAAATTGATCTGATGATGATGATGGAGCCAGGAGGTAGGCACTGGAACTCCGTCATTTATCAATATAACCTAGCCGTCACTAAAACACAAAATTTTAGTGACGTTTCGGAAAGATTACTCCAAATTAACATGCATTCGGCCATTACCCTAATTCGTTATTGTTGTTTCGGCCCTAAATTAATATATTTCCTTCGTGCTTCCCACTTATGGAAGCACTTTCACCTTTTGGAAAAAACGGACAAAATTATTCGGCATACACTTACTTTAATTTTAAATATGACCTTGGACGATCGAGCTTGGGATCAAGTTACTCTTCCCATCCGTATAGGAGGCCTCGGCGTCCGCAAAATTACCAGTATTAGTTTACTGGCATTCATATCTTCGGTTCACAGCACTGATAAATTAATCAGGAATATTCTAACTTCCACACTGATTCCTTCACCGAGGCTAAGGCCTGGAGACTCGCTTGCCCGAATACTAATCCACCTGACAACCCAACCTCTCAGAGACGGTGGGACGAACCGCTCTGCAAAGTAGTCCAGAAAAACCTAATCCTTACTTCTACTACTACTGCAGAGCGTGCGCGCCTCCTGGCTGTGGGAAATTGGGAAACAGGTCTTTGGCTTCACGCACTGCCGTCGTCGAATACTGGCACCTTATTCGACGATACTACTTTCCGCCTAGCTGTTGCCCTACGCCTAGGTGCTCCTTGCTGTTCTCCTCATCGCTGCCACTGTGGCGAAGTTGTCAACAGCCTTGGTCACCACGGCCTGTCATGCAGTCGAAGCGCGGGACGGATAGCACGGCACGCGAATATTAACGACATCATCCGACGAGCCCTTGTCACCGTCGGCGTTCCGGCTGTTTTGGAACCTCATGGCCTGGCACGCGACGATGGTAAGAGACCGGACGGGACTCAAGCGGCGGAAATATAACAACCTCGTCGGCAATTATATTTTTGAGCCGTTTGGGGTTGAAACTCTTGGGCCGTGGGGTCCGAGTGCTCATAAGCTGTTCAAAGAATTATCCAAACGTTTAGTAGACACTTCGCGTGACCCAAGGGCTGGCTTTTACCTCGGTCAGAGATTAAGCATTGCCATACAACGTGGCAATGCCGCCAGCCTTTTGGACACACTTCCAGTCGACAGCGATGCGGAGGAGTTTTTTGACGCCATATTTTAGCTAGTAGTTTTTGATTTAAGTGTATATATAGTTTTAATTAGTTAAGTGTTTTATGTATTCATTTTTTAAGGCTTAGTTGTTGAATATGACAAATAAATTTTCGACCTAGCTGTGTTTGGGCTTATTAGAATTCTCATGAGATGCACTTTGGCTATAAGGTACTATCGAACTGATCTGATATTCGAGCCGGAAGGTGGAAGGTAGACACAGGAACTTCATAACAAAACAATGTAACCTAATAGTGTTTGGGTTAATTGGAATTGTCATGAGAAAGAGGCACTCTGTTTATAAGTGTATCCCAACTAAAAAGTGTGAAATAAAAAACTTTTTACAAAAAAAAGATAACCGACTTCACTAAAAAAACACCAAAAGGATCAAAATAACTTTAATTTCGGTAGTCGGTGTTAAATAAGATACAAATAATACCAAGAAACACCGACTTCCGAAATTAAAGTTATTTTGATCCTTTTGGTGTTTTTTTAGTGAAGTCGGTTATCTTTTTTTTGTAAAAAGTTTTTTTACTTCTACACATAGTGTCTACATCTCTATTTTTTTCAAATTTCCTTTCGCAGGTATGCTGGAAGAGATTTCTTTAGAAATAAGCATCACCTTTGTACTATTCTTCTGTTTCCTTCTTCCTTTCTTTCCTTATTGTGTGTACATAAATTGTTAAATAAATAAATAAAAAAAGAAACGTAACTGGAAAACCGGAAAAAGCTGAAAAATCCGTTTTTTTATCCTAAAAAAGCCGGGTTTTAAAATCAGACGATTATCCGGTTTGCATACGCTATTGTTGTAGTCCAGGAGCCACCAATCCTGAAAGCTCCGTGATCACGGATTCTAATATTTTTTATAAAAAATAAAAGTTAACGTTTAGACAAACAAGAACTGAAATTTGGCATGAAAAAAGGTCTCATAGTACAAGTATAGGAAAAAAATTGAAAACTGTAAATTTGTGATTACGTCACATAAAAAAAAGTTTTTTTTTGTGATTCGGAAAATTCTTCGTAACTCAATTCAGGAATTATACTGTTTTCATAGGTAAGTCTGTACGGAACCCTCAGTGCGCGAGTCCGACTCGCACTTCCCGCTTTCCTAATAAATGCGGACTAAAGTTGTGCCAAACTTTATCATCAAAAGCTAGTATTTATTAAAACATTAGAATAAGTAATAAATATTCAGACAGAACATATAACCTATAACAATGCTCACGTTTTGGATTTAAGTATAGTGAGTCAATAGGCGAGGAGCCACCAATCCTAAAAGCTCCGTGATCACGGATTCTAATATTTTTAATAAAAAATAAAAGTTAATGTTTAGACGAACAAGATTTGCTTGGTCGGCGTGGATTTGATTAGCCGGAAATATTTTAATTAAATTATTTATTATTAAATTTTCCATAATTTTTTTCCGTCATCACGGATTTTGATCAAACTTATATAGAATTGTGTGAAATATTATGTTTAACAAGAAAAAATCCGGCCGACCAATGATTTTTAGCCGGAAAGGTCACGCATACCTATTTGAATGGTGTGATAAGGGGTAAAATTTATCCATTATCACGGAAACCTTTTTTTTTTAATTTACGCGTTTTGATGTCACATTTATAATTATCTTGGTATGCGTGCTTACAAACTGCCGAAAGCATCGCGCATACCAAATTTTAACTCTTTGCTTTTTAACGGTTTCTATATTTCTGTAAAGAGTGAGTAAAGCAGATTTTTGGTTCAAGTTGAAACCTTGCATGACTTCGTCTCTTTCTATTCTTTACGAATTTAACATTTACCTGCCTCAAAGATACACAATACCATAAAGTGAGGTTGTTTTACGACAGGGCTGCATAGGGCTCCGGTTTCTTTTCAAGTCCATAAGACTGCTCCAAGAGTAAGTGAGATAAGAGTAACATCGAATTTATGTTAAAGTTTCATAGATATTTCTCTCTTACTCCGAAAAGGTCACAGCATACCTACGTTGTCCTACAGCATTTTGGGGGTTAAAAGCTAGGTTCATCAGTCTGTCGAGCTCTAAATAATGATGTTAATGTAGCAAGATTTGAATTATTTTTAAAAAATTTTGCAAGTACAACCGACAAAGAAACATTTTACAAAGGTATGATAAATTTCAATTCAAATAATATTCCACCATGCTGGAAAACTTTAACGCAAAAAATATTACGCACCATTTTTGTAAACGCAATGTGGCAAAATGCTACTGAACCTATTTGTACATTATATGATCCAACAGAATGTGGATGGCAAGTAAATGAATCCAGTAAACTCGAACCATTGTAGTACATTGGCCCATCGGCACCGTTAAAGGTTGAGGAAATATTAAGTTGCCAACAGAATGAGGAAGCAAGCGAAGAATCAGAAGAAGAGAGAAATGATAATTTTGATGATAATGATGTAGATGATTATTGATTAATAAACTTCAATTGAACATATTTTTTGTATCAACCTTCATTTATTGTATAATCAACCCAAATGAAAATTTTCCTGTATTTCCTTTTTTCCATATTAATTAGTATAATAAATAGTTAAAAACTTAAGGAAAAGACCGAGGTAGAAGAAAGACTCTAAAAGAAATGTCATCAAGTAAGTAAAATCTATAACAGTATGATCCTCACTCACACAATAAAATTTGGTATGCGCGATGCTTTCGGCAGTTTGTAAGCACGCATACTAAGATAATTATAAATGTGACATCAAAACGCGTAAATTAAAAAAAAAAAAGGTTTCCGTGATAATGGATAAATTTTACCCCTTATCACACCATTCAAATAGGTATGCGTGACCTTTCCGGCTAAAAATTATTGGTCGGCCGGATTTTTTCTTGTTAAGCATAATATTTCACACAATTCTATATAAGTTTGATCAAAATCCGTGATGACGGAAAAAAATTATGGAAAATTTAATAATAAATAATTTAATTAAAATATTTCCGGCTAATCAAATCCACGCCGACCAAGCAAATCTTGTTTGTCTAAACGTTAACTTTTATTTTTTATAAAAAATATTAGAATCCGTGATCACGGAGCTTTCAGGATTGGTGGCTCCTGGACTACAACAATAGCGTATGCAAACCGGATAATCGTCTGATTTTAAAACCCGGCTTTTTTAGGATAAAAAAACGGATTTTTCAGCTTTTTCCGGTTTTCCAGTTACGTTTCTTTTTTTATTTATTTATTTAACAATTTATGTACACACAATAAGGAAAGAAAGGAAGAAGGAAACAGAAGAATAGTACAAAGGTGATGCTTATTTCTAAAGAAATCTCTTCCAGCATACCTGCGAAAGGAAATTTGAAAAAAATAGAGATGTAGACACTATGTGTAGAAGTAAAAAAACTTTTTACAAAAAAAAGATAACCGACTTCACTAAAAAAACACCAAAAGGATCAAAATAACTTTAATTTCGGTAGTCGGTGTTAAATAAGATACAAATAATACCAAGAAACACCGACTTCCGAAATTAAAGTTATTTTGATCCTTTTGGTGTTTTTTTAGTGAAGTCGGTTATCTTTTTTTTGTAAAAAGTTTTTTTACTTCTACACATAGTGTCTACATCTCTATTTTTTTCAAATTTCCTTTCGCAGGTATGCTGGAAGAGATTTCTTTAGAAATAAGCATCACCTTTGTACTATTCTTCTGTTTCCTTCTTCCTTTCTTTCCTTATTGTGTGTACATAAATTGTTAAATAAATAAATAAAAAAAGAAACGTAACTGGAAAACCGGAAAAAGCTGAAAAATCCGTTTTTTTATCCTAAAAAAGCCGGGTTTTAAAATCAGACGATTATCCGGTTTGCATACGCTATTGTTGTAGTCCAGGAGCCACCAATCCTGAAAGCTCCGTGATCACGGATTCTAATATTTTTTATAAAAAATAAAAGTTAACGTTTAGACAAACAAGATTTGCTTGGTCGGCGTGGATTTGATTAGCCGGAAATATTTTAATTAAATTATTTATTATTAAATTTTCCATAATTTTTTTCCGTCATCACGGATTTTGATCAAACTTATATAGAATTGTGTGAAATATTATGCTTAACAAGAAAAAATCCGGCCGACCAATAATTTTTAGCCGGAAAGGTCACGCATACCTATTTGAATGGTGTGATAAGGGGTAAAATTTATCCATTATCACGGAAACCTTTTTTTTTTTTAATTTACGCGTTTTGATGTCACATTTATAATTATCTTAGTATGCGTGCTTACAAACTGCCGAAAGCATCGCGCATACCAAATTTTATTGTGTGAGTGAGGATCATACTGTTATAGATTTTACTTACTTGATGACATTTCTTTTAGAGTCTTTCTTCTACCTCGGTCTTTTCCTTAAGTTTTTAACTATTTATTATACTAATTAATATGGAAAAAAGGAAATACAGGAAAATTTTCATTTGGGTTGATTATACAATAAATGAAGGTTGATACAAAAAATATGTTCAATTGAAGTTTATTAATCAATAATCATCTACATCATTATCATCAAAATTATCATTTCTCTCTTCTTCTGATTCTTCGCTTGCTTCCTCATTCTGTTGGCAACTTAATATTTCCTCAACCTTTAACGGTGCCGATGGGCCAATGTACTACAATGGTTCGAGTTTACTGGATTCATTTACTTGCCATCCACATTCTGTTGGATCATATAATGTACAAATAGGTTCAGTAGCATTTTGCCACATTGCGTTTACAAAAATGGTGCGTAATATTTTTTGCGTTAAAGTTTTCTAGCATGGTGGAATATTATTTGAATTGAAATTTATCATACCTTTGTAAAATGTTTCTTTGTCGGTTGTACTTGCAAAATTTTTTTTAAATAATTCAAATCTTGCTACATTAACATCATTATTTAGAGCTCGACAGACTGATGAACCTAGCTTTTAACCCCCAAAATGCTGTAGGACAACGTAGGTATGCTGTGACCTTTTCGGAGTAAGAGAGAAATATCTATGAAACTTTAACATAAATTCGATGTTACTCTTATCTCACTTACTCTTGGAGCAGTCTTATGGACTTGAAAAGAAACCGGAGCCCTATGCAGCCCTGTCGTAAAACAACCTCACTTTATGGTATTGTGTATCTTTGAGGCAGGTAAATGTTAAATTCGTAAAGAATAGAAAGAGACGAAGTCATGCAAGGTTTCAACTTGAACCAAAAATCTGCTTTACTCACTCTTTACAGAAATATAGAAACCGTTAAAAAGCAAAGAGTTAAAATTTGGTATGCGCGATGCTTTCGGCAGTTTGTAAGCACGCATACCAAGATAATTATAAATGTGACATCAAAACGCGTAAATTAAAAAAAAAAGGTTTCCGTGATAATGGATAAATTTTACCCCTTATCACACCATTCAAATAGGTATGCGTGACCTTTCCGGCTAAAAATCATTGGTCGGCCGGATTTTTTCTTGTTAAACATAATATTTCACACAATTCTATATAAGTTTGATCAAAATCCGTGATGACGGAAAAAAATTATGGAAAATTTAATAATAAATAATTTAATTAAAATATTTCCGGCTAATCAAATCCACGCCGACCAAGCAAATCTTGTTCGTCTAAACATTAACTTTTATTTTTTATTAAAAATATTAGAATCCGTGATCACGGAGCTTTTAGGATTGGTGGCTCCTCGCCTATTGACTCACTATACTTAAATCCAAAACGTGAGCATTGTTATAGGTTATATGTTCTGTCTGAATATTTATTACTTATTCTAATGTTTTAATAAATACTAGCTTTTGATGATAAAGTTTGGCACAACTTTAGTCCGCATTTATTAGGAAAGCGGGAAGTGCGAGTCGGACTCGCGCACTGAGGGTTCCGTACAGACTTACCTATGAAAACAGTATAATTCCTGAATTGAGTTACGAAGAATTTTCCGAATCACAAAAAAAAACTTTTTTTTATGTGACGTAATCACAAATTTACAGTTTTCAATTTTTTTCCTATACTTGTACTATGAGACCTTTTTTCATGCCAAATTTCAGGATTCTAGGTCAACGGGAAGTACCCTATGAATTTTAATTCCCTTGCGAGTCTCGAAATAATGTACACGTTTTTTGCGACATAAACGGCCGCAACTTTTTTTTTCGTTACATAGTAGTTTGATCATTTGAGCTTCAAGGAACCGCAGATTTGAGTATATAGTTTTAATTTCAATTCGATACCTCCACGCATTGCCGAGATAAAGGGTCTTGACAGTCAGACAGACAGACGGAAAAAAAAATAAGTAATCCTATAAGGTTCTGTTTTTTCCTTTTGAGGTATGGAACCCTAAAAAGGTACACCCCTTGGTTTAATAGTTTACAACTCATTAGTTTCGGCAGTACAAAAACAAATATCATGTAACAAAACGTCAAGTTGTCAGCCGCAGTGGATGAGGAGTGTCGCAAGATGAGGCGGTCGCTGGCGGCCGCTCGGCTCCGCGGACTAATAAGGTTGTATTAATGAAACACTACTCGACATTACTTCATTTGAGAGGAGCTTAATTGCGAGACATGCATCACATGCATTACTTCACAGTCCACGTTACAGGTAGTGTAAGGTAGCCAGCAGGGATTCTAATACCAACATACATTTGATATGACGGTATAGTTGCAGTAACTGTTGTCGCGCATGCGTTACTGATATCAACCATCTCATCTAAACCGTGCGAGGTTAGTTTCGACACATTTTCCTAAAAAGCTATTGTTTCTTTTTTATTATCATGATGAAGTGAACCGGTTTTTAGATTATTTGTTGTTTTTTTTGCGAAATGAGATCGTTGTAATATCCCACGATAACTCACTAAGCTGAACTATTCACTGATCGCTCTAGATCCGTATCTATACCTGTCCGCAAAATATAAACTATGTTTCGATTAACAAACCAATTAAAGCTAGCCGATCTCTTGAGCAAACGTTATGGATCTCACAACACGGCTGTTAAAATACTGCTATGATTTAGGGATAGGCTATTAATTGAAAATTATAGATATATTTTTGCAGTATCACGTAACAAAAATATACCTATAATTTTCAAGTACAAAAAAAACTGGGCAAGTGCGAGTCGGACTCACGCGCTGAGGGTTTTATACATACGTATGTATAAAACCCTCAGCGCGTGAGTCCTATTTACATAAACACGTGTTTATGTAAATAGTTCAATTCCCGAACGAAGTCTCGAAGATTTTTCCGAATCGAACTATTTTTTTTGTGACCTAACAACAAATTTACTATTTTCAGATTTATTCCTACACTTACGCTATAAGACCTTGCTTTATGCCAAATTTCAGGATTCTGGGTTAATGAGAAGTACCCCATGAATTTTGATTCCCTCAAAAGTGTCGAAATATACAACAGACGGACAACAAAGTGATCCTGTAAGGGTTTCATTTTTTCCTTTTGAGGTACGGAACCCCTAAAAAAAGATTTATGATCAGCTTAATAGCAGTAGGAGTTTCATTAGTTAACATTAAGATTAAGACGTAATAGAAATGACCTGGTAGAAATATACGTTCACCTCTGAACTGAGGAGCATGGGGTGCCAATGGTAAGGAAGTGGGACAAAATAGAATCAGCTGAGTATGGAGACGGCACGTGGAGGCGCACTAAGATCCCGGGCACACGATCGTCGCAGTCATCGACTATCATTGTTTATCATTGTTTCATCATTACTCTCAAATTTATTTCTTCATGATAACGAGTGGCTGAACATGGGCAGTTCTTTTATTTTATTTTACAACACCTTGATACACATTCACCGCACACTGCAGACACACAGATTACACGTCGGGCTTAGATTTGCCGGTCTGCCAGGAAATATGCAATACTCATTATCACTAGATTTAAATCTTAGACGAATGGCAGACATCGCGATAATAAAAAAAAAAAACAATATAAACTTGATTTTTTAATGCCAGATATCAATCTATCGTCTATCGGCTTCAGCGTTGTGTAGGAAGAAATAGTATTAAAAAGCTCAAGCCCATGTATAGGGTTGCAATATAACGTGGAGCACTCGTGTCGCAGGTTTGATTGCCGGACGGAACAAATATTTGTATGGCTTACAAATAATATGAGCATAACCTGTTGGCTCGATGGTAACGGCTCCGACTTACGAGACAAACGTCACGGGTTCAAATCCAGCCAAGCGCTTTACTTTATGTAATTTATTTCATCACCACTGACATCAACATCGTGAGGAAACTGAATGATATTTTTTTTACATTTAAAAATTCTAAAACGTGACATCTACGACCCCGCACTCGGCTCACGAGACGGCTTACAGCCCTTTCCCTTTCATATAGTGGAGGCCTGAGTCCCAGTAATGAGAACATTATGAAACTAATATTGTTCCGGGACAGTCCGGGACGAGTCTTGTGTACGTGAGTGAGACTACCCTATGTACGTACAAGACGACGCACGTCATCGTCAGCCTACTAGCTCGGCCAGCCCGACACAGCCCAGTCTAACTGGAAGCAGCTAAACACCCGCCCAATCTTTGTGACTTGTCCAAATACGGTTATCGTGTGAGACGACGTGAGCTGACTCACTATTAGCCCTCGACCTGCAGCACAACACCTCATAAACACCAAGATATCTTATATTAATCTTGCAAGATTTGGGTCGCGGCCTCGCTCGTACCGCACTGTTTCCGCAAAATTGGTGGAAGACCAAAACATAGAAACGTAATATTTGACATTATCCTCTGATTTTGTGTGTATAGATGTACTTATATAAAATGTATAAACCTACTAATACCTATAGGTATTATTAACTTAAATAAATTATATTATATTTTGTAATAGTTTTATCTGAACTCCTAATACCTAGTTTCTGAGTCTTCACCGCTCTAGATTCCAGCTCCTTTTTTTTTGAAGTAGAAATTCATCAAATAATTTCTCCCGCTCTGGGAGCAACGGGCTGTGTCAGACTATTACTGACTAAAAGTCATCTATGTTTCTTCAGTTACGTTCAAGGCCCATGGTAACTCTTTCGAACAGTCCCGCAGCCCTGGCAGGTATCGGGTCCTTTCGGCCGACCCATACAACGCGCCGTCGACCCGGCTTGGTCCCTACCGGAAGGCCAGACGGTGCACATACCGATGGTGCGGGATGATCCCAGCCTCGAGAGTACTACTTCATCATTCCGGCCTCCTGGTACTTTGTGAGTATTTACTGCTAGTCGCTTATCCAGCCCGACTTTGAATCGGCAGTGATCTCTCGCGCCGGGCATTGGTACAGGCCATGGTTCGAAATGAGGAAGAGTGGCATGCGGTCGCCTGCTTCTGCGAAGCAGTAATGCTAGCAAAGGAGGCGGCCGATCGCGTGAGACAACGGTCCTCACCCCTAACCGCCGCCGGGATTCCGATCCCGATTTCCGGCCACCGTAGGCGCGGGCTTGCGGACGGCGAGCAATGGGTGGCTCGCCGTCCGACCGTCCGGTGACCGTCCGGACCGAACCCAAGTCGTTGACGGCGCGTGTTCCACGCGCGCCTCATGGAGATGTCAGCAACTGTAGGGGCCACCGGCCTCATCTAGTTTAAAATAACAAAAAAAAAAATTGACGTGTAAAAGTGTTTTTTTAAACCTACTTACAAAATAAATATCATTTATCATTTAGTGAGAAAGCGAAGCCCGGGGCCCCGGGATGAAGGCAAAGAAGGAATAAGAATGGGTTTTTAGTCAGTAAAAGTCTGACACTATCTCCCGCTTCGCCCATGTGTCATTTACCGCGATAAAAAGCAACCTATGCGTGATGCAGCACAACAACCAGTGGAGAGAGGTCATCGGTAGGTTTTTGTTCTAAATCAAAGTCAATAAACAATGTGGGGGGGGGGGGGGAAATTCAGCTTGTGCTCCATGCTATGCGTTAATCCCGTTAAGTTTGTGCAAAATGTCATCGTTTATACGTGATTAAAATGAAAAATAAAAAAGCAAACAAACCAACAAACAATCTTCCGCGTTTATAATATTAGTAAAATTAACATTTTACAAAATTAATCACAGTAAGCAGCGAGCATTACACACGCCCCTCATTAACATTGGTATGATTACAGTATTGCTACACTTACGGCTAATCAAAGTACATAAACGAGCTACCTACTAGTCAATAGTTTAATGAACCTAATTATATATTTATTATTAGAACAACAATTACCTCCTACATATATAATGTCGAACATACAACTCTGAGTTCGCCACAAATTCATATCTATACAAAAATCACACAGGTCTGCATGGGCACTTATAAAGCTTCAGAAGCTAGTGCACGGTTCGGATCAGTCGTTTCCCATGGGATGGGGCTAACACGAATCTCCACGGTTACTATTTCAAATAAATATTTGTTTTATCAATGTTCCCGTATGAAACTACAAATAGGTATCAGAGAACCGTGCACTCCAATCAGAACAAGTACCAATTAAGTATATAACAAAAACATGGATCGGAATAGAAAAGAATCTACGGAGTCTACAGCGTTCTCACATTTACATTATAAAAAAAGCTATAAAAATAAACTTATTATGACTAGTTTCTGCCAGCGTCTTCGCCCGTCTGAAATTAGCAGACATATATGCCAAATGATATTAAAGACATTGAATTTGAAAATTATAAACGCACTTAAAATGCACCTAATACAGAAGTCTTATTATAGCCTAAATGAATTTTTAACAAATTAACATTCTGTAATATCAATATTTTAGATTATTTGAAGATTGACGCAATGTAATAATGTAGAAATTTAATAAAGACATCCAATAATAAACTAATTAATAATGAAATGATGACAATAATAATGTAATAATATATTTTTTAATAACTTTATATAATAATGCATGCATAATGTTGCGGTGCCCTAGCGGGGTTCATGTACGATACTTATATTTAATTTGTAACACCCTGTAAACGACATGAATGCAATATAAATTAAATAAATAAAAAAAGTAAATACTCAATTTGTTATCAAAATGAATAGATTAGTTTTTAGTAATAATATGATCAAAAAAAAAACAAAAATGTTTTTAGACACAGTAAACTTCATGGCATTTTTCTTCCTTTTAAAAAATCTTTTTTATTTCGTGTTTATTAAATAAAAATGTTAAAGTGCTATATTATTTATTATATAGTAACAAATAAACACTAAACATTATTTAAACACTTTTTAGGACTTATTCGACAAAACTAACTTAAAAATAGGTAAATGAAATTGGTCTTAATATTCACCCTATGCGAGTAAAACATAAGAAAATAAGAGCGCGTGTACTGTAGTGCTAACCAAAAAAAAGCTTTCAGATTCTTAAACATTTCATAGTCTAATAAGACCCTTACCGCCATAATTATAGTTTGCAAATGAGGTCTTAAACGCCCTGCACCACATGAATGGAAATAATACAAAAGTGAGTGCCGCTGTCAACGTGCTAAACAATATAAAACACATTAAAACCTTTCCAAACTTGACGTGCGCAAAATTAAAGTCCTGAAAAGCTATTATCGATATTTTAAACTTCTAAATTCCGTAATGCAGTCTAGTATGTCTTGTGCTCTATATTTTCTGCTTTATGGTAAATCTACAATACTATGCACTCACCGAGTAACGGAGTTGCTGCGCGTAAAGTATTAAAAACAAAATCTCACTGAGCTGTAAAACCAATAAAATAAAGAAATAACAAAAACGTGGAGATGACAACAGCTGTAGTAGCGAAGTGAGTGCATGACGTCGACAGCACTCGCCCAGCGTTTTGAGAGATTTTGATTTATTATTAGGGTTCCACAAGAATACCACCGACGTGGCGACGACGGTTCTTTTAAACTTGGAAACGATAGAGCATATCGATCTTACTGTCGCTGGAATATACATGTAATAGGTTCATGTTTTTTACCATTCTGTTTTGTTTGTCCTGTAAACGTATGCCTTTACTCTGTTTTTTTTTCTTTGTTTGTTAGTTTATATTTATGTATATCTATGTAAGTATGGCCTACAGATAAGGATTCCGGGTCTGGATGTCTTGTTGTGTATGTGAGTTTCCGAGATCGGCGGCAACGATCTCTCGTGCCGGGCCTTGGTACAGGCCATGGTCCGTAGCGAGGAAGAGTGGCAGGCGATCGTCTCCTTCGGAGAAGCAGTAATGGTAGCAAAGGAGACGGCCGTCACGCCCCAGCCGCTGGGATCCCGATCCCGATTTCCAGCCACAATGGGAGCTACCAATCCATCCAAGCTACGCCGTCCGACTGTCCGGTAACCGTCCGAACCGAGCCCAAGTCGTCGACTGCGCGTAGTGTTCCACGTACACCTCAAGCAAATGTCAACAAACCCGTAGGGGCCCCGCAGGTTCAAAGCCTACTGAAGCCTAGGGTTCGCTTTTAAAAAGAAAACCCGGGGTCCAGGAATGCAAGGCAACAAAGGAACATAGGAGTGTATTTTAGTGAGTAAATGTCTGACACGCCCTCCTGCTCTGCCCAAGGGCGCGGGCGGGAGAAGTCATCGGATGATTTTCCACCTAAAAAACCCACGATACTCCTGTATCGTGACGGTAACTTTTTTTTTAAACTTTCCGGACTAAGAATTACTCCTTTATTCCTAGTGTGAAAAGTTAAAAAAAAATGTTTTGAAATGCTTTTTATAAGTAAATAAAAGAAAATTAACCCTCTATTTTTTCACATAAGTTACATATAAATGCGGACTGCGATAAGGATGAATAGGTATGCTTGACATCAAAAAAGCTGAAAGTAAATTTTCTTCAAGCGTAAAATTCGGAACTTGAAGTTCTCTCAATCTTAGTTCGGTCTTCGTCAAAATTGCTATATTTTAAGTTCTTTTAATTAGAATGATTTCTTATGTTAGTATTTATTAGTTTAATATATTAGCATATATACGTATTTTATTATTATAAGCCATTAATTTAATGATACTACATTCTATTTAAAAAATATCTGTTATTTATTTATTGTGCACACCTACCACAGTCACAGTATAAATATGGAACAGTATAGAAACAAAACCTAGTTGATAAAATAATTACCTACGCTCCAAAACCTACCAACCTACTAACAACCCTATTGCTTTAGCAATAGGGTTGTCGCTGTTACTTAATGTTTTTATAATTGTTTGTTTTATGAAAAAAAAAATGTGTTTTGTAGTGATCATTTAATCGAACAGAAATAACTAGTTAACAAATAAAATTTAAATACGTAATCTTATGACATCGCATCAGTTAACCTGAGCAAAAGACGATCATATCACAGCCCGCCACAAAAGCAAATTCAGAAGTATTTCAGTTTTTTTGAAGTAAGCAGTTATACAGTTTTATTGTTAGTTCCTTTTTAACACTCTCGAAAACCGCGAAAACGACACCCATGACGAAAAAGTTGATAATTTTATGCAGCCGCCATCTTGGATTTCCATTTTGACATCACTATCGGATTTAACACCCTCGAAAACCATGAAAACGACACCCATGATGAAGAAGTTGATAATTTGTTGCAGCCGCCATCTTGGATTTCCATTTTGACACCACTATCGGATTTAAAACCCTCGAAAACCATGAAAACAGTACCCATGATGAAAGAGTTAAAGTAAAAAAAAGTAAATAAATGTAAAGGACTTCTTACACTACGCGTTATCAGCACACGATACTGAGAGTGTCTTATTTTTTGTTCCGAGTAAGACAGTTTGACCCTTATTACACTACGCGACATCGACTAAGACTGTCTGAATATCGAGTGGTGTAATAGGCCCCTTAGTAGTAAAAAAAAAATAGATTTACATTCTGAGTTAAGTTTACGAATTTATTGTGATCGATCACACGAACTCGTAATTTTATTCGATACAATATTATAATAATAATTCATTCTTACCTTTCACAGTCAGCAGAAAGTTTGAAAAACGATGGCTTCGGTTTAGAAGAACCTGAGTTCAAGCAGCCGTATACTACGCAATACTCTCGGGGCATTTTTATAAAGATCGCGCTAACTTAAATAAACTCACGCACTCGTCTTGACGCGGCACGCGCTAGTGACAGCACTGCGAGAGAGACTTTAGGGTCTCGTAAATGCGTATGTTTATGTGAGTGTGCCGTTCCGACCGTTTGTAGGCAGTTTCCGTACTGTTCCTTTAACTTTACTGTGCCACAGTGTTGTTTTTTTAACCCAATGGTTGACTGGTAGAGAATGCTTTGTGGCATTAAGTCCACCTATGTACCACCACTGTACATGAAGTTTAAATAAATAAATATGCGAAGTTATTATGTTATGAGAGCAGTGGTGGCCAAGTGGTAACGGCCCCGACTTACGAGTTGTAGGTCGCGGGTTCAAACCCAGCCAGGCGCATTACTTTGTGTAATTTATTTCATCACCACTGCTCTCAAAGCGGTGAAGGAAAACATCGTGAGGAAACCGGCATGTTCTAGAACCAAACATTCGAAGACATGTGACATTCACCAATCCGCACTGGGCCCGCGTGGTGGATTACAGCCCATTCCCTCTCCTAGAGAGGAGGCCTGAGTCCCAACAGTGGGAACATTATAAGGCCGACTATGCTATGCTATTATGTATTAGATTTCCTATGGCCTCACGTCGCGCTCGCTTCATTTTAAAAGCTACGGAACCCCGAGCACGCGTGTTAACATCAGACCTGTTTTAAGTTTTTATATTTTGGAAATACCGAAATATATTGTTACGCAACGAAAGCAGGTTTTTAATGTCATTCAAACTTGAAATGTAGATGCAAGCCAAGGGACGCTTTACACACGACACCAAACATATATTTTTTGTTTAAAAATAACGTTGCCCCACACTAGGAATTAGGAATGACTCCATACAGGAGTGGGAGCGTTAACAAATATGTAAACTCAGATACACAACACACCCAGATCCTGAACTCCTATCTATAGGCCGAAGATACAAATATTTGTTCCGAACGCGAATCGAACCCAACACGGATGGCGCAGTGGTTTAGGGATTGGCTACTAATCGCTAAACCACTGCGTCATCCGTGTCTTCTTAAATAGATGTTTATTATTTTTCTTTTCATATTACCACTGACAGATACTCGCTTAAACACCATCTTACCTGATGACTGGTCACGCCATAATCATGGCAGTAAGTCCCCTGTTTGAGGAGTGGCTGGACGTCACGGCGTCCTCACCTTTCGCAGGACCTAGGACCTCACCGGACACGGTAAGTTCGGGAGGTTCTTGCACCGGGTTCGTTTGAAAGAAACGGCCAAGTGTCACCATTGTGTGGACCGCCCGGAGGACACGGTGGAGCATAAGGTAGAGGTGTGCCCCGGTTGCGCGGAGTACGGTCGTGTCATTGTGGAGGCGATCGGTGGCAGCGAACTCTCGTGAATGACAGGCGGTCGCCTCCTTCTGCGAAGCTGTAATGCTAGCGAAGGAGACGGACGCACACGTCAGGGAATCGACATCCTCACACCCCAGCCGCCGCGACTCCGACCCCGACTACCAACCACGGTAGGCGTGGGCTTGCGGACATCGAGCAAGAGGTAGTTCGCCTTCCAGCCGACCGACAACCATCCGAACCGAGCCCGAGTCGTTGACAACACGTAGTGTTCTACGCGCTCAAAGAAATGTCAGCAAACGATAAGGGCCCAGTAGGGACAACACCCGCCAGGGCCACTAGGCATAAGCTAGGATTTTCTGAAAAGGAAACTCGTGGTCCTAGAACGCAAAGGCTAAAGGACACAGGTGTAGTTTTAGTCCACTCCACCCAAGAGTGGGAGAAATCATTGGATGAATTCCCAACTCAAAAAAAAAACAACAACATAGAGGTCGCTACATACCTATACAAAATTACAGCTTTTTAGTTCTAACAATTTCTAAATTAGGGACGGACATGGTGAAACTATAAGAGTTCCTTGTTAACACTGTGGAACCCTGAAAACTGTGCCTATCTTTTTGTTATGTACGATCTTTGGCTAAATCAGGGTTTGAGCGACCGGTCGCGAGAAGTGTGCTGAATAAGTGTGTCATAGCAGCGCTCTGCTGCCGCGGGTGCTGCGACAGGACCCTTAGCGCCGCGTCACCTGTCCGCTGCGACAAGTGTCTAATATGCAAGCTACTTTATAACACACGCTGATTCAGGTTCATCTATGTGCTTTTTCAATCCGATACATTAACAAGGATATTATGTATGTCAAACGAGTCTTCCAAAAACATTTTTAAATTATGAATGATTTTTTGTCAGTCTGTCTCTGCAGTCAGGTGATGATACATCCTGATAGCTTTTTCGAAGGTTGTGGTGTGTGGGTGCGGTGTGTCGGTGAGTGAGACACGTGTGTGCGTGTCCCATGTGGAAGGTGAGTCATTTGCCCTATATAACGGTGGTCAGCGCAGAACAGATCATCAGTCAACAACTACTTACGTCGACATGAAAACCTTTGTGAGTATCAACATATTAATTCATATTTTTATTATTTTTCTTTATCTAGAAAATAATTCTTTATTTTTCGAAGCTTTTTAATACTTATTTCTTTGTCTAGATTGCTTTTTATCAAATTAAATAAGAATTTTCTATCATGATTTGATGAAGTCCAGATTTAAAATCTGATCTGTTTGTTATATTTATTCTTATTTACTAATACTGACTCATTTAAAATAGTTGTCTTCAAACATCAAACATTTTGTCTGAGGAATAAAGAAATAGATCAGGATCCTTCCGTGCAGTTATTATAATACGCTTATGTTGCCAGCAGAGTTTGATTACTCTCATATGCCGCCGGAGCATATAACATGGATGATGGAGATGGGATCAGAAGAGTCGGACTCTTATGACATTCCCTCCCACCAGCATTGTCCAGAGGACGCTGTTTTCCTGTTCCAAGGCAATACTTGCATATTCTTCTTAGTCTTTTCATCAGTTTCACGTCTTCTTCCCACCAAGCACTGCATCTCCAATCGAAACGCTCCGGATCCAGAACTACTGTACAAATTTATCATCAAAGTTCTACTGCTTAAAACCATTTATTAAGATTGTAACTCCTGTCTTATTAAATTCCAGATAGTCTTATTCGCGCTGGTGGCTATGGCGGCGAGCGGTGCTGTGCGCGAGAAGCGCGGCTGGGGCGTACAGTCGCACGGCTGGGGCGAGCAGTCGCAAGGCTGGGGAGGACAGTCGCAAGGCTGGGGAGAGCAGTCGCGCGGCTGGAACGGCCAGTCTCACGGCTGGAACGGCCAGTCGCAAGGCTGGAACGGCCAGTCGCAAGGCTGGAACGGCCAGTCGCAAGGCTGGAACTCCGGATGGAAGTCCGGCTGGCAGGAACAGCCCAAGACTAAGATCATCACCGTGCAGAAAGTCGTGCACGTGCCGCGTGAGATCACCGTGCCGCAGGTGGTGCACGTGCGCAAGGTCATCAATGAGCCCAAGGTCATCGTCATCAAGAAGGAGGTGCCGGTGGAACACGGTCAACACGGTCACCACGGATGGTGGTGAACACGATAGCTGACTCGATACTGTAAATTATGCGATGGTTTTATATTTAGTGTTTTTTTTTTTTGTAAAATATGATTTCACAAAAATTCAAATATTTTTATTTCACATAATAATATTGTACAGCTCTTATAAAACGTCATAAGCTAGTGCACGGTTACAATTTGTTTGTTTTCTATGGAGAAGCATCGGCAAGAAACTCCATGGTTACTCTTTAAAAAAATGTGGTTGATGTTACAATATTTCGATAGTACAGTATTAATAGATATTATGTAAGAACAGTTTAGACCAGTCAATATTGTACCCAAAAGCACAATAAAAATAATCTTATATAAAAAAAAGTGAGTCGATAATAAATAATCTAAGAATTCGTGAATTCTACAGTGTTCTCACATTCAAATAAAAAAAAATAGGTTACTACGATGACCCTGACACCGCTCTGGGTTTATCCGGTCCTCCTTCTTTATCGATGCGATCTTCCTTTGGAATGCGCTCCCGCTGAACTTAAGTACGGCATCCAGCCTTTAAAGTGAAGGCTCGTTACACATTCGCAAGTTAATGGAATTATCACAGAGTTGACACAATTACATTGTTTGTTTATTACGTATTTCTTTTCTATTTGTTTATTATTAAGTTGCACCTGCCATGTTCGGATCCTGCACTATTCTAAAGTTGACTGTTAGTAAGCACCTAAGGCATTAAGTCTGCCTTTGAACAATGTTTCTTACTAGTAAACTTACCTATGAAAACTGATCAATCCCCGTATTAATGATGATTTTACCGAATCGCAAAAAAAAAGTGTGACGTAACTACAAGTTTACAGTTTTCAGATTTTTTCCTATACCTGTGCTATAAGACCTTGCTTCATACCTAATTTCAGGTTTCTGGGTCAATGGCCTATGAATTTTGATTCCCTTGAGAATGTCGAAATATACGTCGACCGCAGATTTGAGTATATGTTTTTAATGTCAACTCGATACCTTCACGCGTTCCCGAGATAAAGGTCTTGACAGACGACAGTCAGACAGACAGACGGACGGACAGCAAAGTGATCATATAAGGGTTCCGTTTTCGCCTTTTGAGGTACGGAAACCTAAAAATACTATTAGGGAAAATAGTAGTGATTGAAAACAAACTGAAACAAAAAAAGGTCGCTACTCACAAATTCAAGAGAAACCTATAAGTTTCTATAGGTTAGGATACTTCTTATAAAAAAGTCTATGCTATGTCTTAGTACAACATGGTATATCCTTTAATATTTTGCGTACAAACTTAGGTATCTACATTGCAGGTTTGGTACCTATATGGGAAAATATGTTCTTTTAATTACGATGTTAATAAGATGGTTCTTGTTTGCATGTAGTGTTAATTATAAATGGTATGGAAACTCTTCGAGTGCATGTTTGACTCGCAAATGGCTGATTTTTGATATTAATAATATTAGTTCGGGTTTCGTAACCAACTTGCAAAAATGAAGTTTTTTTTTGCTCGACGTTTCGACTAACAGAATTTTTTTCGACCACATATTTATATTTTTGGAATCTACTCGTCAAATGCTAGACGATAATTAAATGAATTAACAGATTAAAAATAAAAAAATAAAAATGGGTGGGTGTTCATTTATTTATCATACCTACCATATTCGATTTTTTTCATTTCATAGCCTATATTACTCGGGAAGTCGGGATAATGCAAGGATTCTAACGATACTTCATACATGTAGATCAGTCCAGTCGTTTAGAAGTTATGATGGAATAAAGAAACTCACATATATACATACATGAACCCTGAAAACATAACACTCCTTTTTTTGGGCAGTCGTGTAAAAAGGGGCTATATAAAAAAAAACTGGGCAAGTGCGAGTCGGACTCGCGCACTGAGGGATACGCGATTCTTTTTTGTTTCAAAGAGTTTGTCTGCCAGGTGGCCCTTGATATTAGGTGAACATCTGACGAAGAAATTCGATGAAATGTATTTCATTAAATGATAATCTAAAAAGTACATATGTTTGATAAGCATATATATATAGCATAATCAGCCTTTCAATGTTCCCACTGCTGGGACTCAGGCCTCCTCTCTAGGAGAGCGAATGGGCATAATCCACCACCACGCGGCGCAGTGGTGGCCGAGTGGTAATGGCTGCGACTTACGAGTTGTAGGTCGCGGGTTCTAACCCAGCCAGGCGCATTACTTTGTGTAATTTATTTCATCACCTCTGCTCTCAAAACGGTGAAGGAAAACATCGTGAGGAAACCGGCAAGTTCTAGAATCAAAAATTCGAAGACATGTGACATTCACCAGCCCGCACTGGGCCCGCGTTTTTTAAGTATATGAATATAATTATTTTGTCCATTTGGCAATTGTTCAAAATATGGAAAAGCACACAATATTATTTTTTACATTTTAATTTTAACACCTCAGTTACATATTCAGTGATCCTTTTGTTCCTTTAAACTATTACCTATAAACGAAGTTAAATTAGTACCATAATTATATGTTTTTCTAGTTACTTATTCCATAATATGCTTGTATGTTGACCCAGGTATACAATAATTTTGAATAGAATAGCTAAGGTTGTTGTTTATCAATTTGCCTAAACCTCTTCCCATACTATTTGAGAACACAACTGAATGATTACAATCCAGACTATTACAAGATGGAAAATCACTAAACTCAGCCTGGTTAACCTGAGATAATTCCTGTCCAAAACCTTGTTCAGTAACACAGTCTTGAGAAGAACTCTCAGCCTGGGACGGTTCCTCCGTTGCCTCAGTCTTGCCAGCCTCGAGGTCTGAGACTGTGTGACATGTGCACTGACTCATAACTAACTCATTTGCAGCAAGAATGTGTTCTTTAATTTGGTTCTGAGATTGTACATACCTACTGTAAAGAGAACTGAGTGAATTTTCAAGTACGTTCATTTCCGACTGTAATTGTTGTGTATCTATTTCATAAATCTTCTTGTTGTCTTCTAATTTAATCTGATAATTGTTTAATTTATTTATTAAGTCAACACGTTCTTTCCTTAGTGATTAATAGACACAATTATAATGAGTTACCAGGGGGCCACATGTGCAGAAGTAGTCATTGCCAAACAAGCGTGTCTTCGACATAGTCTTTGACCTTATAATATGCTTTTTTTATTAGGACACGCTTAGAAGATGTTTTGAATTTTCCCTCGCTAAGTTCAGTTACCGTCTTTGGCAGCTTGTTAAAAAAGCATATGCTGTTTACTAAGAATGACTAGCTGGTCTTAGCTAATCTCCATTTGGGTAATACAATTTCGTGTTTACTACAATTTTATTTTAATAAACATTATTTTTTGTTTATTTCATAAGAACCCCCCACTCGTAAAGTTAATCATAAGTTCTCATCTCAAGTCACTCTGCGAAAGTTTTTTGTTTAAAACAATGTATAGCTACAATCATCCTGAACACTACGAACTTGCTATGGTCTATGACTACAAATAGTGCGCTTTTATTACGACACACTAAGATCTCTCTACGTCAACATGATGCATTTTCTTGGGTACAACATTCGGTTTCCCGCTTTATTGCAAGGTTGCCCCGATTGCTACGAACTTGCTACGAGCGCTACAAAGTGACTACGTTGAAGCAGGATATCGTTGCATTTGGCATAATATTATTATTCTTTTCTACGATTTCAGAATCAGTTTCCCACTAAATATAATATATTGTAACTATTTATTTGCAGTTTGTGGTGCGACTAGCTTGCTGCTGCCAGAAGAGAGAGACTAAAACAGCGCACTCATGATGTGTGACCGTCTCAGATGTTTAAACCTGAATGTGTTAAAGATTCTAAAAAGAAAGGAGTAATTCGAGGATTTGTTAACTTTATTATATCTATATAATTCTCTATTTATAGACTATACTGAGGTTGGATTCTTGACTGTGGACAAACGTGCCTGCAATCAACGACAAAGTGTATTGTGGTCGTATGGGAAGCAGAGCGCCTGTTCATATTATGTTAATAGCTAACATTGCGACGCATTGCCGACTTTTCTGTCTAATGTTGGTGGAGTTCGCAAATAAATATAACAAACAGTGATCAGAGATACAAATGCATTTCTTGAAGTATTATTATATTTACGCCATACGCCATTAAAAATTAAAGATAATACTATTAATTGTTTGAAGAAGTATATATATATATATGTATTTTGCACACGCTCGCAGTAAATTCAAAATAATCATACTATGCCTATCTATACAAGTGTTAAAAAAGTGCGCTACCAGGCAGCTCCCTGCTCTCCTTCTCCTTGAAATGAGAAGAAATAACACTACTTAGATGAGCTCGGATATCTGATAACTGAGCAACGCAGCGCCTTTTGAAATCCCGATCAACCGCAGCTCTGCAACTACTTGTTGCTGTAACAACACTTTACATTTTAGTATAATACTTATTTGAAATTCCAGGACTAAGCGATCATCTCACTTGCTTCGCTAATCAGACTTGGAACAAGATTAAGGAGTCCTTATATCATTCCCTTTTATTAATTTTGAATCCTTCACATGATCATTAACGTAACTGACTTTCTTGATTTGATTAATAACTACGCATCGGATATGGCAGTAAAATAAAAAATACGGTTCCTATTTTTAATTTTACTACATTAAGAAACGAATCAAAAGTCTTGTATACATCTGCGACATCAACTATTGTTCACGCGTGTGCGCGCCTGAGCTTAACATTTCGTCTCCGGTAAAAACGCATCGCAGCGCTTCCACAAGTGCTTGTTTTATGCAGTTTGCTTTTAACTCTACCTGATTTAAGGATCGTTCTGCAACTGCTACAGTTATTGCGTCTGCTAAGTCAGTGGAAAAGCTTTGTTAATTAAAATTAAAAGTCAAACCAACTTTTCAAAGCCACCATAATCATACTAGAAAGAAACTGTTACTCATCATCTCGCTAGCCTGTTCCCAACTAGCTTGGCTTCCAGTGTAACCGGGAGAGACTGAATACCCGTGTTGTACATGGAGCGACTACCTATCAGACCTCCACAACAAAATTACTGGGCAACACGATACTCCTTGGATAGACGAATTGCAACCGGACCAACGGCTTCACGTGCTTTCCGAGGCATAGGGTGTCGGTAATAGTCCTAGAAAAACTTCGAAATCTACATGTGACATATACAATAAAGTACCTATATAATAAATAAATACATTGGAACTTGCCCGTTTTCGAACTCGAAATCTCATGCGTGAGAGGTGGTTGCCTTAATCACTAGGCCATCGCGGTATTATTACTCCTATACTATAAACATCAGTGCTTCAATCATAATATAGGGTTTTTTATATACATTTTTTTTTGCATTATGAAGCGGGTGAAAACCTTTTGGTGAGTGGACTGTTTTATACTCTGCCTTTCCTTCTGAAAATATAATTTACACTTCGTCCATCACGCGGGCTAAGTGCGTGCTGTGACATCCACTTACATGACTTTGGCTTTTTGGATCAAGAACATTCATTACAAAAAATAAATCGCCAGTCTCGGTGAACCTGAGGCATTACAAATGGGCCTACTACTCTCACTAATAATTACAAAAACAAAAATACGCTATATACTGTAGCACGTTCCGCGCTCGTTCAGCAAGCTTCTCTCGTCCCGTCGCCGTCGCTCCAATCTAGCCCTAGCCAAGAACCCGTACAGCTAAATTTAAAAAAAAAATGGCTTATTTTTAGGGTTCCGTAGTGTTAACAACGAATTTTTCCCATACTATCTTTACTGAGATTAAATAAAGAATCAGTACAATAAGCTAGATGTAGCAGCGATCCAATAAAGAAAAATCGTTTAAGATATCGTAACCTGTCTAGGAATTACAGGTTACGATATCTTAAACGATTTTTCAGTAAGGAACCTGTAAGAATGACAAAAAGTCCATAACAACTTCTTGCGCTCTATTCTGTCAGACTTTTACTGACTAAAACCCACTCCTATGTTCTTTCTTTGCCTTCGTTCCCAGGGTTCTCTTTCGCACAACCCATGACCCCAGTAGGCTTCGACCCTGCTGAGCCCCGTCGGCCTGCTGTCGTTGACTCGGATACAGTTGTGATGCTGTGTTATGAAATGGTGTCAAAAATACATCTAGACGTACGACCGTGACTCGCAACAATTGCGGGTGGTTTGTTGTTAGTGTGGAACCTGCTTTCTAGAGGTCGTTTAAAATAAACCATCCAAGTGCGAGTCGGACACGCGCACGAAAAGTTAATTCCGTACCATTTTAATACCATCTATAATATCAAGCAAAAAAAACACGTTTGTTGTATGGGAGCCCCCTTAAATGTTTATTTTATTCTGTTTTTTAGTATTTGTTGTTATAGCGGCAACGGAAATACATCATCTGTGAAAATTTCAACTTTCTAAACATCACAGTTCACGAGATACAGCCTGGTGACTGACGGACAGACAGACGGACGGACAGCGAAGGGTAGAATAATAGGGTCTAGTTTTACCCTTTGGTTACAGAACTTTTTTCATGTTTTTTGAGAGCTATGACCAACACATCATTTAAAATCTAAAATATCTGAAGAGTCGACGAAGTAGTTCATTTTGTCTACTCATACATAAGCAACTTCTTCCTTTTTCATTGCGACTCATCCTAATAAATCACCCCCCAAGCCTTTTTCGACCGATTTTAAAACTAAAACAGCAACTCAACACAAGGTCCTGATTTAAGTGACAGAGGGCGCTCGTGCGCTACTGTACAGACAAGTGTTCATATTGTTAGTTCGTTTGCGTCCAACTCCCTCCGTGCTGTGCTGTCTGCATGCAAATTCATTTTAATTCTGCGTCCACAGTTCATGCTTTAAGCAACAGATGGCACTATTATTGAAGTTTGCAATATTATAACAGCTCAATTTTTTAATAATATTCCATTTTTTTAATTAATGCTAAGTATGACAGAATTACTCCATCTTCTTATATCCTGCTTACACGACCTATTGTTTGTTATAGTAGAGCCCAGGGAGACAAGGTCGTCTATGTGTCCAGGCTTAGTGTGCCAGACGGAGTGAGAGACCTGCTTCGGTCCACAACCATGACTTTTGTTTTATTTAGCCCTGTTTATATTGCGCCTCAACTCCTTGCTGAGCCGCTCTAGTTTTGCCAATAGCACAGACATCCCATCTTCACTAGCCTCAAAAAGTGTGGTATTATTATATAAATATCGTATATGTATGAAGAAAACGTAAATCGTTAGTAGACACCAACGGTTTACGTTTTCTTCATGTTGCAGTTTTTGGAAATAAGAAGTTGTAAGTTTATTATCAATATTTTTTTCACGTGCGTAATTCTTGGTAAATGGCACAATAACAGACGCATACCGTGTCGAGCTCGTGTGGGGTAACAGCGACTGACCGCGGCTAACATTATAGATCCACAATAAACGTACTACTACGTCACCGTTGTCGGACCAGGCTAGAGCACGCAGCCGGCGACGCGACGGTGTGCTTGGTGTGTCTCACGGCTCACGCACTCGTATTACGGCCGAAATATTTTGAACAATAAGTTCGAAATTCGAAGCTTGCAGTAATTATTTTTAAGAGTCTACTTCTACTTCACCGTACACCACCATACCTCACTGTACTTCAGCGTATTACACCGTACTTCACATTACTTCAACGTACTTTGCCGTATTTCACTATTCTTTACAACACTTCACAGTACTACACCGTATTTCATTCGCCCCGGATACTTCAGCATAACTACGAGTAAACGATCCTTCTCAAACAAAAAGTATGCATGACTTAGGTAAGCCATGTGTTATAGTCGAACATGACGTGAACCGCGATCATCGCGGAACGCAATGTGTGCAACAGTTCCGTTAATGGAACATGAACATTACTATAATACACATATTGACTCGCAGCAGTGAGAGTCATGGAGCAGCCAATTAACTAATTGCTGAACTTAACGATTCATTACTGCACGATACATATCTACTGTAATAAATTCAACTTGTTCATACTCAACGAATTACTCCACTTTCTATTTACTTAGGTGTATTAATGTTCCCACTAATTCTTTTCGTAGCTCACTTACATAAAAAGCAATTAAAGATACGTCAAGAAGACATCCCTCACAAGTGGTACAGCGGTGGAAACATGAGAGGCTGGTTTTGCAAAAGAACGTAGGAAGACAAACATTACTCCTGATGATATTCATATATCCATATTTGGCTTCTCTACGCTCCTGGGTATAAATAGCCCAGATTAACACTCAACATTTTAAAATCGGCAGAAGCCTACAGGCTACACAATGTGGTGACGACTGTATATAAAAACACAAACAACTACTCATCATTATTATCACTTTTACCGTGGAAATGAAAATAAAAATTCAAATGCTGCTTTTTGCTTTATCCGACTTCCAATAAAGAATTAAGGTGGTTCTCAAGTCGTCTGAATTTTTTTGGAACTAGTATAACGCTATCTTCGCCAAATGTAAACCAATTTTGACGATTTTTTTTTTTTGTTTCAAAGAAGTTATCTGCCAGGTGGTTCCTACGTTCCTAACATCCGACGAAGAACTTCAGACATAGACTATGAAGCGTATTTCATTAAATGATATCAAATTTTTTGAGCTTGGTGCATTCCTGTTTATTCTTAACACCATTTTATAACATAAAATCACGCCAGTATGGGTTTTTTTTTATTTGTTGGGAAAATCATCTTATGACAAATTCCGCTCTTGGGCAGAGCGAGAGATGGTGTCAGACTTTTACTGACTAAAAACCCACTCCTGTTCCTTCTTTGCCTTTGTCCCAGGGCCACGGGTAGTGTGAAAGCGAAATTTCACACTACCCGTGGCCCCAGCTGGCCCTGAAGGGGTCCGCAAATGTGTATAGTTGACACTCATATACCCTCATTTTACCAATTATGTTCAAATTACATGATTTTGGGGTAATCAATTCGGGTATTTGTTTATGGACCGATCTTGATGATATCATTATTGATATTTCTCTGTAATAATGCAACTACGGAATGAGCGTCATCATCATCATTTCAGCCCAAAGACGTCCACTGTTGGAAATAGGCGTCCTCCAAGTGTCGCTACAATGAACGGTCCTGTGTGTCTCGCATCCATCGGATTCTCGCAACCCTCACCAGATCATCGGTCCACCTTGTAGTGAGCCTTCCAAAGCTGCGTCTTCCGGTACTTACGCGGTCGCCACTTCAGAATCTTTCACTCCAACGACCAGCTGTTCTGCGAGCAATGTGTCCAGTCCATTGCCACTTAAGTTTGGCGACTCTTCGTGCAATGTCGGTAACCTTGGTTCTCCTGCGGATATCTACTGAAGGAGCATAGGTGAGTGCTAATCAGTAAAAGTCTGATATTTCCTCTCTCTCCACCCAAGAGCGTGAGGATTCATTTAATGAATTCCCACTACAAAAAAATTACCTTACCTCCCAGAAAACTTGCTGACTATTCAGCTGCAGCTGTGGAATATCACAACTAAAAAGTAAAATAAAAACATTTACGCACACTGAGGTTTCCGTACAAACTTACCTATAAATACAGTTCAATTCTCAAATTGAATTACGAAGATTGTTCCGAATCGCAATAAAAGTTTTTTTTTTGGTGACGTAACTACAAATTTACAGTTTTCAGATTTTTCCCTATAGTTGTGCTATGCGACCTTGCTTGATGCCAAATTTCAGGATTCTAGGTCAACGGGAAGTACCCTATGAATTTTGATTCCCTTCAGAGTGTCGAAATACACGTTTTTTGCTATATAAACGGCCGCATCTTTTTTTTTCTTTAATTTAGAAGTTTGATGTTTTTCACATATATAGTTTTAATTTCAACTCGATTCCTCTGCGTTCCCGAGATAAAGGACCTCGACAGATAGACAGACAATAAAGTGATCCTATAAGGGTTTTTTTGGTGGGAAAATCATTAATGACACCCGCCGCCCTTGGGCGGAGCACGAGATAGTGTCAGACTTTTACTGAATAAAAACCCACTCCTGTTCCTTCGTTGCATTTCGTACCAGGGCCGAGTAGTCCTTTCAGAAGCAGACCCCTGTCCCCAGTAGGCATCCTATAAGGGTTCCCTTTTTTCTTTTGAGGTACGGCACCCTAAAAAAATACAACCGACTTCAAAAACAAACTAGAAAATGCAAAACAACTTTAATTTCGAAACTCGGCGTTAAAAAATGACGTGTCGTGATCGCCCAGTGGTTAAGGTACCCACCAGGCCTCTCATGCGGCTTCGAAATCGGACAAATATTATTGTACTAAATTTTTAATTCATATGTAATGTATAGGTACTTACTTCTAAGTTTATCTAGGACAATGACACTCTGTGCCTCGGAAAGCACGTAAAGCCGATGTTCCCGCTTGTCAATAACAGATCTTTGACGGTCGTTGCGGGCAGTCAGTCGCCAGAAAGGTATCGTGTTGCCTAGTAACCAGGTTGTGGAGGTCTGATGAACAGTCACTCCATGTAAAACACGGGTATTCAGCCGCAACCAATTAGATGGAAGACGAGCCCAAGCTAGTTGGGAAAAGTCTAGGGAGATAATACACCAGAAATACCGACTTCCGAAATTAAAGTTATTTTTCACTTTATAGTTTGTTTCTGAAGTCGGTTCATTTTTTTTGTAAAAACAGTTTACACCGCCACCACAACCCCCACCCACTGGCTTCATACCACCAACCACCTGAGTTCTATCCCGTGGGCTGGAAGTCCCTTCTAAATGGTATAATCTTTTTTCCCTCACTTGGAGGACTCAGAACACTACCTACATTGTCGTTCCCAAGACAGAAGATCATTCTCTTACCAACTATTTGAGGCAGGAAAAACGTCTCCTTTTTCCAGCTAACTAACATACATAAGCGGCATTTAATAATAAAGATATTCCAAAACTACACCCAAATGTACAGAACAAATGATCGTGCTCATCACGCAAACATTTGTCTTAGGTGGGAATCGAACACACGACCTCCGGCATAGCAATCAGGTCTATTACCCACTAGGCCAACAGGCCAGTCATTTAAAAAAGATAAACGATGTGAGCTTCCCGTTTACGTTACAAACGACTATATAATAGTTCTGCTTCAGTGATTTACCCGCCGGCTCACACATAACCAGCACTCAGTCAGTATCAGTGCCCACTGCCATCAATCTGAGTGTCGGACACTGGCGGTGTAGTTTTTACCGCTTGCAGTCACTCTCGCTGTCGGCTGCGGCAAGGTTGCACCGCGTGCAGCGGCGCGTGATCACCTGCTCCAATTAACGGCTCCCCGCGACGTTTCCTACTTCCACATAAATCTACATGCAAACATTGATTGCTTATGATTTAAGCCCCTACACGATCACTACAGTGCACAGGGCCGTCTTTCACCTATTAGTGGCCCTGGGCATGTTAGGATGATGGGGCCCTATGACTGTAATAAAGCACTATTTATTTTGTTAGAATAGAATAGGACTTTATTTGCTAAAAATGCAGGTACATACAAATAGGATCGAAAATAACATAATAAAGAACCGTGTACATTCTGCCTTGTTGGCATGCAAATACAATACTTATTATACAACTATGTTGAATAAGGCAAATAAGTAGTTATAATGTATCATTTAGGAAATCCTGAACAGAATAATAACATTTGTCTACAAGTAATTCTGTAAAACATTTTTTAAATTTCATCAATGGCAAGGTTTTCATGTGTTCAGGAATTTTAGTAAAGACTAGCTTCAGCCAGCGGCTTCGCCCGCGTGAAGGTAAGTTTCTCCTAACAAACTTTGGTAGACATTTATAAGATCTACAATTATTTAGAACATTTTATGGTTCTATCTTTTATAGTTTAGGCAGCGTACGCAAAATAAGTAACTTTTCTGGTTGACTTTTTACACCTTGTGTCCGAAAAACTCAAATATCTTACGGAACCCTATTTTTTTCCAAAATAAAATATAGCCTATGTTACTCGTGGATAATGTAGCTTTCGAATGGTGAAAGAATTTTTAAAATCGGTCCAGTAGTTTTTGAGCCTATTCATTACAAACAAACAAACAAAGTTTTCCTCTTTATAATATTAGTGTAGATAACAGGAGCCATACAGATCACACTTTTTTTTAATAAGCTAGTTTTAAATGTGCCTGTGCATAGTAGGTTCTGATATTGTGATCTTAATGATGTACTTCGTTTTCTAGTTTCTGATAATGTTGCAAATAAATTACGGTTTGTTATAACAAATATTGCTAATTCAAGGATATAGAGGCATGGGAAAGTTAATAATTTCTGAGACTTAAATATGGGCACACAACTGTCAGTAAGTTTGAGGCCAAATATAGCTCTCAAACAGCGCTTTTGAGCTTTAAAAATGCTTTCTCGTTCACTACAGTAACCCCAAAATATTACACCAAACCTTAAGATAGAAATTACGAGACCATGGTAGGCCACTAATGTTGTTGGCAGATTTACTTTTTTGGATAGGTTGTATAACATAAACGCGGCTGTGCTTAAACGTTTACATATATCTTAGAAGAGACAAAGAACATAGACTGATATGAAAAGTTTTAGCTTTATTTTTGTTTATTTACAGTTCATGAGTATGAAAGGTGTCCACTTCTGGACATAGGCCTCCTCCAAGTGCCGCCACAATGAACGGTCCTGTGCGTCTCATGTAGGCCTATGTGAAATAAAAAACTTTTGATATTGACATGAGATATTATGATGAATAGACAATATAATGTAATCGTAAAAAAATGTAAATCCACACTAAGTAACCAGCATCCACGATTAGTCCTTATTAAAAAGTATCTATGCTGATTGAAGAGGTACCCTTCTAGATATGAGTTGAGCAAAATCGTTAATCACAACTTCAAAATCTGTGTTTTCGAGCATAAATATACTTTCTATAGACATTAGCAACGAACACAATTAAAAATAATTAAGTTAATGCTTGGTTTTTTCGCATCATTTGAATGCCGCGATCTACTACCGTAACTGTTGATCAAAAACACAAAATAAAAATAATTCACTGATTTTGACTTTTTCAAAACATTTAAATTTAATATATATCTATTATATACAATTAATTTTGTATATATATTGAAATTTATTAAAATATGCTGCAATCAGTAAGCCTGATTTTCAGGCGAGAGTAGATTAGCTATCAGTTATCTTTTGGTAATTGAGTAGGGAGTAGGGGGCCGCAACACATCAAAGTCAAAGTCAAAGCATTTTATTTCAAATAAACCATTTACAGGCACTTTTGAAATGTCAAGAAGTCAGTGAGTCAGAAAAAAATGATGCTAATTGCACATTTCAAAGCGTAGATCTCTATGAAGAAGAATGTGCAAGAAACTCCATGGACACTCTTTTCAATCATGTTTTGTAATTACAAATATATCTGTTACATGTTTCTTGTAGCTATCATGTGAGAACAATGTAAATAAAGTAAAAACTTAATATAGATATTAAAATAGCAACTGGCAGCTGAGAGATGACCAGTCTCAACTGACAGCGCCCGTTCACGGACATGACGTGAATATTAGCACCACTTAGTTCAACCATTTTGAAGGGAACCGAATGATCCAACATACGCGCCGCCATCAGTGAGACATTTGAGTGAGCATGACAAACTCTCAACTCATCGTGGGGCCCTGGGCACCGTGCGCCCAGTGGGGAAGAGGGGCCTGACAGTGGATGGTCTTTATCCCTGCTTACGTTGGAAACTATTTCGACATTATCAAGTCAGGCAATGTATATCTAATGAAGAAGAAAAAGTTCCCATGTCTTGAACCATCAGAAGCAACTAGAACGAAATATCGTCATTATGAGCATGACAGTTGCAACGCTCGATGCAATAATAGTTAAAGCCTTAATTTTAGCCGTATACACATTACTAATTATATATGATGCTGAAGAAAAAACAAGATCAATATTTTTGTTAAAATCTGTAAGAGTATTGACATGCGTCGAGTTAACGCACTAATATCATAAACACATGACATCTAATTATTCATTTATTGTAAACTAGCTTTTGCCTGCGACTTCGTCCGCGTAGAAGTCGAAAATGGTTTTATTAGGTTTTTTGAGATACGAAAATATTATTTAATATCTTCGTCGTGTGTCCATTGAATTGTATGGCGAGCGATATGGTATCTTAAGATAAAATATTATATCTTAGCCGTGTGCAGCGCCCCTTAGTAAACTCCACTGCGGGTGACGTAACCTACGACAAACTTATTATTTCCGGTTGGTACTGTAATCGAGTCTAGGGATCGACCCGCAAAATTAATTTTATTTTTTATTGTATATACTTTTCCGGGATAGAATAATTATACCAAGTTTCATCGTAATCGAACCGGTAGTTTTTGCGTGATGCCTGAACAGACAGACAGACAGACCGACAGAACAAAGTTTCATCGTAATCGAACCGGTAGTTTTTGCGTGATGCCTGAACAGACAGACAGACAGACCGACAGAACAATTTTTTTAATATCATTTTTGGGTTCGGTGTCGATCTAGCCATACCTGCCATTTATTTTTTTGATATTTTTTATGTACAGAATTTTCACTTCTACAGATTTATTTTAAGTATAGATGTCATTAAAAGGCCGATTCCAGAATGCTTTGGCTCATCTGGCACCAAAATGGTCGAAACAGATTCAATAATAAATCAATTCAAGAGATCTCGAAACTTTATTACAATGGCGAAAGTTTGTGAGTATGTATATTGGACTTCTTCACGCTCGAACAGCTGAACGAATTTGGATGGAATTTGGTGCATGGGTAGACCATGTCCTGGAATATAGCATATGCTACTTTTTATCCCGGTACCACGTTCCCTTGGGATAATTGTCTACTATCACACGGGCGAAGCCACCCGCAGCAGCTAGTAATAGATAAGTGGTCATACAAACATATTCGGCTCTTAGTTTCATACCTATCTATCGGTAAACAGTTATTATCAATAGGTTAGGTATATCTGTCTATTAATTAATTACAAAGAAGCACTAGTCCAAGTTCACCCCAGTGTAAATCAGCTGAAGGCATCATCAATGTTTAACCAGTACGGTGTCATCATTGCTGAAGTGCTGACTGAAAGAATGCACACTCGGGAGACAATCGACTACCGCAGTGTTGTACAAGTCGCACAAGAATACAAACCATGAGTGAGAAGTGCGTAAGACTGCGTGGAGGCGCGCGGCGCGTGCGCGCGTGCCGCCGGAGCGCTCCCGCTGCACCACCACCTTGCGTGCTCTGCCTCATCGAGGGTGATGTCACTCACTCAGTTGGATGGCTCCATTTAATTATAATAAAACATGAGTTTTCGCAACAATGGTGGCGTTTTTGTAACTTGTCACAATGCGTACGTATATAACGGGGCTGCAGCACCTACAGAGGTACCAGTACTCACTGCCTACTCCGCCACCACCCATTCTATCATCATGAAGACTTTCGTGAGTATCTCTCTATTCGCTTTCATAGTCAACACGCTAAGTTTCAATCTTGAAAAATCTTAAGTCATATCCTGAAAATAAAGCAGTAAATTATTATCATTTGTACATGCATACTTCATTGACTTTAAACAATCTTTTAGAAAAACGTAACTGACTTTAACTTTCAGGACTTAGAAGTCAATAATTCGATCGATCATGCAGTTCTCAACGAATACCTGCTACAGTATGAGGTGTCATTTAAAAAACTGAAAATAAATAAATATATCTAATTTCATAAAAATGCGATTTCATAATTGACCTCTCATAGCAGTGAGAACTGACAATGGTCTTTATGTGAAAAGGTTTTCAGTTACACACGTATACACGATCTGTGTATTATTGTTTTGCTACTAAGATCGTCTGGTGTGTTTCAGCTTTGCATCGCTATGCTGGTGGCGTGCGCGCTGGCGGTGCCCGCGCCCGAGGGGGGCCGGCGCGACAAGCGCTCGTACTTCGGGCCCGGCTACAGCGCCCTCAGCCTGCACGCGCCGCTGCTCAGCCACGCCGCCCTCATCCACGAGCCCGCCATCGTCTCCGTCAAGAAAATCGTTACTGTCCCCGAGGTCAGGCGAATAACATGACGATATACAGACAGTAGCAAGTGCTGCCCACATCATCATTACCATTATCTACTTAGACTTTTCCCAACCACGTTTGTAAACGAACCATATTATGCTGAATACCAGCCCCACCACTGGTCAGACTGGTTATCAAACTATCGCGCTTCAGACAAACCGTCGCGGCACTCAGCGATCTTGCAAATATAGCCAGAAGCCCAGGAACATCGTCTTAACGTACCAGTTTCACATATTCACGTGCTGCCCGTACGCCAAATCCTTTAAATTGTTTTCTATTCCACATCGAGATCGCTCCATTGTACTTCTATCATATAGATGATGATGGACTCATATTTGTCCTTATTTGCAGGTGGTGTCAGTGAAGAAGATCGTGTCGTACCCGCACGTGACGCGCGTAGCGCACTACGTGGCGGCGCCGCACGTGACGCGCGTGTCGCACTACGTGGCGGCGCCGCACGTGGCGCGCGTGTCCTATTCGTACGCGCCCGCCTACTCCGCCGGCTGGTGGTGACCGCTCTCTAGGCACCACCGACACATAGGATACTTTGTTAACAATAAATCTTCTAATGTTACGTACTCCAACCTTTTACTAAGAACCCCTAAACTTAAATCGATCCTTTACGATTGTATAGCCTATGCATAGATATTAGAAGGGAGTTTTTTGATACATATTTCTATAAGCACATACCTCCTTTCCTACCGAGCATGCATACTCACAACCACCGACACTCATGAACGTTGGAGCTATCCAGGGGCCTCACCATGACGTGTTCAAATGTCAGTCATGCGAGCGAGAAAGAGGGGTGCAGCTATACACCCTATACAGCTTCACCTCTATAACTGTTCAGTTTAGGTCGTTAAATGGATCGCGTTAAAAGCTCGTGCTAGGTCCTCAGGTCCCGAAGAAGTATACCTACCTTCTTACTAAATCGACTTCGATAATACGCTATACGTCGTCTTCGATACAAGACCTACTGGTACCAAAACCTCACGAAAGAAAATGATGAATTATATTGTAAACCTAAAAATATCATTCTATTCTCACTGATTCTCACACAACATTTTTCACTCAACACATGACTCATAATGCAGCTAGGTATATTGCCTCTAGGACCTCGTGGACATCGTCATCTGTGCTCACATAAACTTAACAAATACCTACAGCTCTAGTGCGTGTTCGTTTTATGAAAACGACAGATTTAGGCAATAAGTACACTGATTCAGGTCGCGTAGCCTGTGTGGGTAACACAGGTGTTGCATATTATTATGCTCGACTGATTTCATCTGCATGTATCATGCGCGGTGACGACTTCGACAACATCGGGACAGCTGCTCAACCTTTATCAAGCGCAAGTTCGATCGTGTATGGAGTACTGCTCTCATTTTCAGGATAGATCTGCTAAATACCAGCATGATACGCTAGAGTCGATTGAGAAGTAAGCCAAGAAGATCATCGGCTATGATGCCCTCGTCGAATCAAAATTCCAAAGTCTTGAGCGTCGACGCCGAATTGCTAGCTTGTCGGATCTATCGTTTACATTTAAGGGAGCGTGCACTGGAAGTGCACAATTAAATTCCGCCAAGTCCGTTCCGTTATTCGGACCACTCGACGTACGGCGTTGCGCCACCGGTACATGATCGAAATCCCACCTATACGTAACTAAAAAACGTTTTGGAAACACATTTACTTTGCGTACAACTAAAGAGTGGAGTTCCTGCCTAAGTCTATCTTTCCTGATAGCTACAACGTAGGGGTCTTAAGCTAAAAGTGAATAGGTTACTTCTAGATCAGCGTGATTAAACGTCGATCATATCATCGTTACCGTCAGGCAATGAGATAGTGATCAAACGCGATCCTATCAATAATAAAAAAGACGAGCAGCTGCCGGTCGCTGCAGCGCCAGCGAGGTGACTGGACACAGATCACGCTTTTACATGTCTTGGGAAGCATTCAGTCAAATTCACAGCACTAGGAAAGCAGAAGGCAAATAAAAAAATGAAATGTAAACTACAATACAATACGTACCTACCCATCGTCGTTCGCAACAGTCGCAACCGCGTCGGTCGCAACGGATCATGGACACTTCATCTGTCAGACAATCGGAACGATAATTTTATTTAGGAAACGCAGTAAATTACTAAATTCATCGTATCGAACAAAAAAGTTCAATAGTGGTTTTTACTGTTTTTAATACATCGCTGCGGAATAATAACACGTCTATGTCGCACGCACCCACGCGGAAGGAAGCGCTGACCAGCCGCCGCCGCCGCCGCCGCCGGCGCACCACGCCGCGCGGCCTACTGTATAGAGCTGCTGTAACCACCACTGCCTTATATTAGTAAATAGACCGACTTACCTAACATTCAGGATTAAGCTAATTCTATGATGGATGCATTACCTAGTATTTAGGTAGGTAAGGTTACCAAGGTACGTGAATGTTACATCAGAGTTACATAGCCAAGTAGCTTTCCCACAAAATAAAAATCTCGAAAAGCAATGACCTTGATTTACTTCGAATTTAATTTGTATGTATGTATACTTAGTAGCACACAACAGCGGTTTTGCTTACAAATGAGATTTGACAGTGTTGAGAAAGACGATCACACGATTCAGATCACTGTTAGTATTCATGACTGCGGGCAGTACTGCTGTGCAAACCTTGAACACATTCTGTGTTTCAAACTGCAGTTTGTCACAGGAAGTGAGTGTCGTGGCACAGCGCAGCCGCTCGGGGTAGGCCTGCAGCTGAAGCTGAAGAGTGGAGCGTGCGCGATGGCCGGCGCGCCGCAGTGTGCGCACACCTCGCCGCAGACATGGACGCGCTCGTGAGTCACCCTCTCCTGTTACTGAAATTAGTGCACTGTGCCGAAAAACCACTCATTATTAACTTTATTAACATTATTTTTTATTTCGGTTCTGTTGTTAGTTTTTTGAACTTAGGAAGTGTTTGTAAAGAATGAAGTACTTCTAGGTGACCGAATGTCAGCTGCCTAAACAGTCGTGGCGACTGTCGTCACTCACTGCAATTAATCGAGATTTAAATAATGAGAGACCTATGGGTAAGGCTAAGGTCCAGCAGCTAAATGTGATATTGATGGTGTCGTTACTTTCAGACGCAACTGGTGGTGTTATGTGTGTGTGGGGCGGCGCTGGGCGAACCGCTGGGCGAGGCGCTGCGCCGCCACAGCCGCTACGGCGTGTACGCAGGCGAGTACGCGCAGTACGAGCGCGAGCCCTATGTGTACGCCGCCATCCCGCTGCACGCGCCCGTGCCCGTGCTGCGCGTGCTGTCGCCGGCGCCGCTGGGCCGCGACCGCGCGCGCGCGCCCTCCGCGCACCACCCCGTATACGCGCGGGCGCCATACGCCGACGACTACGCTGCGGCCGCGCACGACTACGAAGCATCGTACGAGGCGGCGCAGTACGCGTCGTACGAGGCACCACAGTACGCGCCGTACGCCAGCCACCACCAAGCGCCACAGCTGTACGCGGCGGCGTCTAGCACACCGGAGGAGGGCGGCATCCTGTACGCGCGGCCGGCGCCCGGCGGCGGCTACACGTACCACAGCGCGCCGCTCAAGCCGGGCCGGCGCGCACCCGCCGCCGACGCGCCGCCCTACACCATACGAGTTCACAAGTACAGAGTCACCAAGGAACGTTAAACAATACCGCGGGACTCGATTACATAATTACGTTTCCAAATATTGATAACCGTGTAAATATATTATTAATTACTAACCTATTTATTTGTGATGGACCTACTTTAATTGAATAAGCCTACATTTAGTTTCGTTTGTAAAACTAATTCCTTGTAGTGTAAGTTTTGTTGTTAAAAATATAAATGTTGGTATTTTTCTGTGCTTTCTTTGAGTCTAGTATCTAATACTGCTTTATGGTAGAAGTACCTAAATGAATGAATAAGTAAGGAAGCTGATAATTACGATCACTGCGTCGGTTATTCTCTCGGCGCATCTCGATAACTCAACTCATTCATTCAAGTTTCATTTGTTTAATATAATTTAATCACTAGTTAAAAGTACTCAATTCTTAGAAAGTGCAGTTTAAATACAGATATAATTATGACTTGTTTTTTATTTTTTAAATTAAACCCATTAGGTATTTAATTAGATGCACTAATTCGTCTCATTAACATCTGATTTGGTCTCATGTTATGTTCATTGCATTGTAATTGGCTCAATGTCTCTTATACTATTGTTATTCTTTTGTTATAGCTGTTAGTTCTCCTATGATTAAATAAATAAATATCTACTTACAGGTACATAGTCGTATATAACTATATACCCAGTGGAAGATATATTTACCTCCCTTGGGCCAAGATGACTATAGTACAGGGGGCGGCACCCGTCACACGCCTTATTTTCTTGAGACAAATACTGCCATGTAAAAAATATCTAAAAGCCGCCATTTAAAAAAAAAACAATTCCACACACTAACAATAACTTGTCACGCGTTCACAAATATGTAAACTCATGCACAACACACCCAGACCCGGAAAAACTATCTGTAGACCATACAAATATTTGTTCCGTGCGGGAATCGAACCCGCGACACGCAGCGCAGCAGACAATTGCTCAACCACTGCGCCAACCGGTTTGCGGAATAGGATTTTTAAATATTTTGCTGGACAAGTGTCGATACGACATCATCGCTTACTATCAAGTGAAATAGTGGTCAAACCCGAGCCTAACTAAAATAAAAATATGTACCGACATGTATGGCGTTAGAACAGCTCGTAATCATCAATCGGGCAGTTGTCCACCAGACATAACACCGTCTGGTTCGAGGATCCTCCCTTTTCAACGGAGGTTTGCGGGAGTTTACACTCTGTTCCGCATACCTGCAAAACAAAACAATCCCGCAGTTCTAGCAGGCATCGGCCCCACTGGCCCTCTTCACTTTTGCTGATCCTTCTCTATCTGTTTGAGACGCGCATGTATCACGACGCGCTAGCGCGCCTCGACCCAGGCTTGGTCCTCACTCCTCACCGGATGGCCGGTCGGCGAACTACCCATTGCTCACCGTCCGCAAGCTCGCGCTTTTAGTACCATGTTCGGAACCAGGGCCGCACGCTAGAGATCGCTACCATCAATCGCCTCCACGAGGACACAGTCGGTGCTCCACCCAAGCGGGGCAGACTTCCATCGTATGCTCCACCATATAATCCGAGCGATTCGCACAATGGTATTACCAACTTAAGTGTTTCTTTCCGCTGCGTCAGGTACCTGGTCTCCCGAATCACACATATTTAGTAAAGACCTGCACCAGGTGGAAAATGAGGGCACCGTGGTACCTCTGTAGTCTCTTCTCAAGGAGGGGACTGTCGCTGTCTTTATACTGCCATAAGATCCCGCCGGAGCCCGCAATGGGGCGAAATATTTTTCAGGCCTCACTGATGTAGGTACCTTCGCTCACGTCTAAATTAGTCTACGGTACGCTGCGCCATACATTTTGACGAGTTATGCGAACATAAACGTAGGGAACAGCTGATTTTTTTTCGTGATTTCAGGTTTGGTCCCATAGTAAAAGTTGTTAATTATGAGGAGTACAAGTCCCCTCGAAATTCTTAAAGTTAATTTTTTAACACCTATAGTATATTTTTTTAATGGATATAAATTAGTGCTTGACTACGATCCCACCTGATGGTAAACAGTGATACAATCGTTAATGGTGAAGCGCACTAGTTAGTTAAAAGCCTATTCACCCTAGCCTTGAAGATACCTAAATTATGATCGATGACGAAAAGATCGCAGCAGGCAAATTGTTCTTAGTCCTCTTAGTCCTTCGATGTACGCGGTATAAACGAAGAGGTGAAACGCTTAGTCCGGACCGTAGAGATATCAACAATGTAAGAGTGGACACTCGCCGTTCGTCTGAACCCAATTTTCTTGTAAAAAAAAATAATACAGTCCCGCAGACGTGCAGGATCCCACATGAGTAATCCCACATTTCTAATCCCGTAAAAAGTGCGGGAATCTACAGTTGCGGTATTGGATTTCAAGGAGCTCCACGGTTACTCTTGTTATGTAACTGTCTGTACTTTGTTTATTATTATTGATAGCGATGATTTGCTCGACTTGTCATAATGTTATTTCGAAACCAACAAGAATGAAAACATAATATGTTAAAAATATCTTTAGAAAGCAGCTTTTAAAAACTGTCAGCCATGTTGGTGGACACCATGGTATTTTTAACCGACTTCAAAAAAAAGATGGATATTATCAATGCGGTTGTATTTTTTTTATCATTATTTTTTTATGTTTGTTACCTCAGAACTCCGTCGTTTAAACCGATTTGCGATTTTTTTTTCCCTTAGTAGAATATGCTTCCAGATTGGTCTATTTTTTTTCAAAATCCAGTTCTAATGCTGGGATCCATAAGGAATCGAGGTAACTCCTCAAATATTTTAGGCAATTATATAGTGATTTTGGTATTTTCATCGAGAATTCAAGCATTTGCAGTCAAAAAGTAAAATTTTATAAAGTAGAACTGGTGAAGAAGACCAGGAATGGCCAACGGTCACATAGAAATCGCAATGAAGATAGTTCGCAACTATGACAATACAAAATAAATGGTTCTGAATAATTTTGCTGAAAATGGTATCATCGAAGGGAACTGATGACGATGATGGAGCCGGAAGGTAGGCACTGGACCTCCATAATTAATCAATGTATCCTAGCCATGTTTGGGCTTATTAAAATTGTCATGAGATGCACTTTGGCTATAAGGTACCTAATATCGAACTGATCTGATGATGGAGCCAGAAAGTGGAAGGTAGACACGGGAACTTCATAATAAGACATTGTATCCTAGCAGTGTTTAAGATAGTTGTAATTTTCATGAGAAATAGGTGCTATAAATGTATCACCACTAAAAAGTGTGATATATATTTTATTTTTTAAATCACTATAACGATCAAAATAACTTTAATTTCGGAAGTCGCCGCAATGTTTAATAAAAAAAAAACAATACCAGTAACACCGACTTCTGTTATATTTTTTTTGTAAAAAGTTCTTTTTTGTACTCTTCTCAACAAAGGGTGCATAAAAAAAACTGGCCAAGTGCGAGTCGGACTCGCACACGCAGGGTTCCGTAATACAACATTAAAATCGAGCAAAAATCGCCGACAAAATAACGTTTCTTTTATGGGAAAACCCTTTATTATTGGTTGTTGTAGCGGAAATAGAAATACACATCATCATCATCATCTTCCTGCCCTTGTCCCGTGCTATTTGGGGTCGGCGCAACACGTTTTTTTCTTCCACTCTGCCCTGTCACTCGTCATGCTATCACTAACTTCCTACGAAAATAGAAATACACATTCTGTGAAAATTTTAACTCTCTACTTCTTACGGTTTATGAGACACAACCCGCTGTCAGAAGGACGGACAGACAGACGGACGAACAACTGAGGCTTAGTAATAAGAATGGGCACCTGAAGGGTGTTGGCACCCTTCGGGAACGAAACCCTAAAAGTAACTAGTCCGTTATCCTCAGAGCTCCGTCGTATAGGATTTAGAAGTCACTTAGCTAAGCATCCAAACTGTTAGGCATAGGCAAACTGGACCTTCGCCCACGGCCTCGCACCTAAAGAGGCCTCGCGTGTACGAGGGCCACATTGGTAGCCTACCTTGCAGCACAAGCGGAGGTCCTGGTCGGCCGGTCGGAGAAATTCAGTGAACAGTTCCAGGTTACATAACTTATCACTTTATCAGTTACAACTTAGTAAACAACAACATATAATAATCATTTACAATGGTCATCATGGGCTGAGTGTGTAAACCCTATTCCAAAGAGGCGTCGCGTGTGCGAGGGCTCATTTATAGGCTCGCGTTTTTTCACCTGATGGTAAGCGACGATGTGGTCAAATTCTGGGTTTGCGACAGTCGCTGTCTCGTTTTCGAATTCATGAAAGAAAAAGGCCTCGCAAAAAGAGAGAATATGATTAAAATTAAAAAAAAAACGTTAACGCGTCTGGCGTTGCGTTGCTGTTGGTTTTTAATGGGATTTCTTCGAATGAAGTTCAGTGTCTGTTTTAATTATTTTTTAGATTCCCATTGGATATTGTGATGTAAAATTAATGTAGTTTTGTATCTCAAGTGTCTGAACAACCGGGCAATATGTACAATCATTTATGCGATCCCGGTAAAAAGGAGCTGAGAATATTATTGTAGTATAAATGATGTATCTATACCTAATAGTGTTGATTACCTCAGTGAAGTTTACCGAGAAGGCTGACTATCGAGTTAACCATTTGGTTGCAAATGTATCGATATTTGCTGCCAAATGCTGCAAAAACATTAGAATGTCTTGCACTCAAAGATGTTTATTTTATTTACTAGTGATGGCGTGGTGGTACCTATAAGGTTTTAGGCTTCACCCATTGGTATGGTCTAATACCTTACACTGCCCAAACGGAGTGTAGAAATAAAGTCAAATTATCAATGTCAGAGACTACTGTCACACGTCACTGTCAAATAGTGTCAAATGTCATTAATGACAAATCCAGTCCAATTGATCAAAGAAAAGAAGGCGGCAAGTCTGCAAAACTGCTTGACAAAATAAAAATTGTTGACTATGTACTAATACTAATGTAAACCTGTGTCATAACTAAACACAATTATAAAGATGCCGCGAGTGAAAATTGATTACATCGTCAGTTTCAGCAGCGAGGATCCTGTATGATAAGTTATAGCCTCTCTGACTTTGTTTACATTTCCATGATCAACAATACATATCCACGTTTAAGTTAGAGGTTTAAAAATTGTTTTAAGGACGTTGTAAATCATTATATTTGAAGTTTCAATTAACTACTTACTTATTCTCAATACAAATAGCAACCTATTTGCATTGCACATCTCAGATCAAGTAAGAAAAGGTTCCAAATTAACAAGATTATGTATTCACTACAAAGAACAGCTGTTATGAATTGCTACTTAGTCGTTGTGTAACACTGACTGCAGGATCACCCCGCCAGCAACCTGCTGCTGCGTGAGGTGAGCAAGAAGAAGTGGCTGTGCCGGAGAGGAGAGTCCACATGCTCTGTGGTGCTGCAGCTGCCCAAATCTGTCAAGGTGGTTCACATCACCCTATAGCCAAGAAAACCAATCATGTCATGTTCTAATTTCATTACAAATGTATAACTTCATGGTATGACAGTCAATTCTGATTCTGATGTGAGTGTTGTTTAGATACACGGGGTGCACATTGGTGCCTACCATGCAGCACTGGTGGAGGTCCTGGTCGGCCGGTCGGAGACATCCAGTGAACAGTTCCAGGTTACATAACTTATCAGTTACAACTTAATAAACAACAACATATAATAATTATGTACAATGGTCCATCATGGGCTGAGTGTGTAAACCATATTCCAAAGATAAGATAATATTAGTATTTATTTATTAGTTTATCCTCAATTCAATCAAATCTCTATTTATTTGGAAACAACTTAAATTGTGTTTGAAATCATACATAAAACTAACAAAAATAAAATGATATAATACAAAACACAAAGAAACCAATAAATACCTAATTTCGAAAAAAGAATAACATACCTTTAATATAAAGTTTATTTGAACTTATAATTCCAAGTCAATCTAAAGACACTTCAAAGCAACCCATTTAAAAAAACAGGTAAAGAACTATTATATAATTAATTATATAAAATAATAAAATAAATTAAATTTAATAATATTATTATATAAAATAAATTACTTACTACATTCTAACATCACGCAGTCTCACATAAATTATTATCAGTATTAATTTACATTATGGATATGTCATTGTCTACCTCTCACTGGAACTTATACCTAGGAAGCAGGAATTGCTTCCTGTACTGCTTTAAATCCTGTGTGGAGTATGTATGCATGCTTATCTCTGTTATAATTACTTAGTTTAACATACTATAAAGGATCTCCCCACCACACTCACTAATATACTAATAATCTATGTTATGTTCCACTGCATTGTACTGTAAACACGTGATAATGTGTGTCCCCATGTGTCCTGTGACAGTTGAAGTGTTTCCACAGGTACTGGTGCCGAGCAGCGTGTTTATTTCCCGCGAAGAGTCCCGCCGCGACGTGCCTGTGGTGCGCGTGCGCTCGTTTGGTGTCGACGCGCTCAGTGCGCCCGCACGCGACCAGCGCTGGGACCGCGTGCGCATCGTGTGCTCGCAGCCACACAACAAACACTGCCAGGTACGACGCACTCAGCGCACCCGCACGCGACCAGCGCTGGGACCGCGTGCGCATCGTGTGCTCGCAGCCACACAACAAACACTGCCAGGTACGACGCACTTTGTGCGCCCGCACGCGACCAGCGCTGGGACCGCGTGCGCATCGTGTGCTCGCAGCCACACAACAAACACTGCCAGGTACGACGCACTTTGTGCACCCGCACGCGACCAGCGCTGGGACCGCGTGCGCATCGTGTGCTCGCAGCCACACAACAAACACTGCCAGGTACGACGCACTTTGTGCGCCCGCACGCGACCAGCGCTGGGACCGCGTGCGCATCGTGTGCTCGCAGCCACACAACAAACACTGCCAGGTACGACGCACTTTGTGCACCCGCACGCGACCAGCGCTGGGACCGCGTGCGCATCGTGTGCTCGCAGCCACACAACAAACACTGCCAGGTACGACGCACTCAGCGCACCCGCACGCGACCAGCGCTGGGACCGCGTGCGCATCGTGTGCTCGCAGCCACACAACAAACACTGCCAGGTACGACGCACTTTGTGCGCCCGCACGCGACCAGCGCTGGGACCGCGTGCGCATCGTGTGCTCGCAGCCACACAACAAACACTGCCAGGTACGACGCACTCAGCGCACCCGCACGCGACCAGCGCTGGGACCGCGTGCGCATCGTGTGCTCGCAGCCACACAACAAACACTGCCAGGTACGACGCACTCAGCGCACCCGCACGCGACCAGCGCTGGGACCGCGTGCGCATCGTGTGCTCGCAGCCACACAACAAACACTGCCAGGTACGACGCACTTTGTGCGCCCGCACGCGACCAGCGCTGGGACCGCGTGCGCATCGTGTGCTCGCAGCCACACAACAAACACTGCCAGGTACGACGCACTTTGTGCGCCCGCACGCGACCAGCGCTGGGACCGCGTGCGCATCGTGTGCTCGCAGCCACACAACAAACACTGCCAGGTACGACGCACTCAGCGCACCCGCACGCGACCAGCGCTGGGACCGCGTGCGCATCGTGTGCTCGCAGCCACACAACAAACACTGCCAGGTACGACGCACTCAGCGCACCCGCACGCGACCAGCGCTGGGACCGCGTGCGCATCGTGTGCTCGCAGCCACACAACAAACACTGCCAGGTACGACGCACTTTGTGCGCCCGCACGCGACCAGCGCTGGGACCGCGTGCGCATCGTGTGCTCGCAGCCACACAACAAACACTGCCAGGTACGACGCACTTTGTGCGCCCGCACGCGACCAGCGCTGGGACCGCGTGCGCATCGTGTGCTCGCAGCCACACAACAAACACTGCCAGGTACGACGCACTCAGCGCACCCGCACGCGACCAGCGCTGGGACCGCGTGCGCATCGTGTGCTCGCAGCCACACAACAAATTGCCAAATTTGAAAAATGTTTGGCTAATTTACTGCACTATAAGACCTTGCTTTATGCAAAATTTTTCTCGAGAGTGTCAAAATATACGTTTTTTGAGATATAAATTGCCGTATCTTTTTTTTTCGTTAACTTAGAAGTTTGATTTTTTCACAGCTTCAAAAGACTGCAAACTTGAATATTTGGTTTTAATTTCAACTCAATACCTCCTCGCGTTCCCGAGATAATGGGTCTTGACAGACGGACAGACAACAAAGTGATTCTATAAGCGTTTTTCGGTTATCCAGTATACAACAGCCCAAAATCATCTATCGGACAGTTGCCCAAATCAGACATAACATCCGTTTGGTCGGAACATCCTCCCTTTTCAACTGAGGTCTACAGGACCTTTCATTCTGTTCCACTTAGCTCTAAACTGTTATAGCCTTTTTCTTACAGCGCGTTCCCTTATATGCATGATCTAGATTTTGTCACAAGAATTTATTATGCCTCAATTACGGGACATCAGTACTTGTAACTAAAACAACATCTTGTGAACCTTATCCACAATAGATGACTTGAACAGCTTTATGTGGAAACCGTTGTTGTGTTGGTGTGTAGTTCGGGCTGTCCTTCGTGCACGTGGACGAGGCGGAGGCGGGCGCGGGCGCGGGCGCGCTGCCGCCGCGCCTGCTGCAGCTCGACAACTTCTCCTCCGACGAGGACGACTTCAAGCCGGGCGAGCTGTTCGCCAAGCACCTGCAGAAAGCTAGCGGGAAGCTCCCGTCTCCCGCTAGCAGTAATACTGGTACTGAACATACATTTTATAGATGAGATTCCAATGGAGAGAGACTTGAACCTTTTGCAGACAACAGTTCTAGATCTCTGGTTAGTAGCGATATCTTCACCTTTAATTAGTTCCTACCAGTGTCTAGGTAAATCTGTATCCGTCCAGTAGCGTAGCTAGCCGTGGGCGAAGCGGCCCCTCGTCCACGGCCTCGAACTTAGGGGCCTCACGCAAGCGAGAACTCTTTCTCTTTCAATTATTACTAAAAATCATTTATAAATTAGTGTATATTTTTTGTTACTAACTGAATATCTATTAAACTAACAGAATTGGAAAATTTCTGTATCAATCATTTCATTCCCATCCCTTTTTTTGTTGGATGAGAATTCATCAAATTATTTCTCCCGCTCTGGGTGCAGCGAGGTGTCAATTTTTTACTGACTTAAACATACTTGTTTGCCCTTAGATATTATATATAGCCAAAAAAACTGAGCATTTGCGAGTCGAACTCGCGCACGAAGGGTTCTGTACCGTCCGTAGCAAAAACACGGCAAAAGAATAATGTTTGTTGTATGGGAGCCCCACTTAAATATTTATTTTGTTTTTAGTGTTTATTGTTATAGTAGCAACAGAAATACATCATCCTGTGAAAATTGCATCTGTCTAGCTATCACGACTCATGAAATACAGCCTGGTTACAGACAGACGGAGAGACAGCGGAGTCTTAGTAATAGGGTTCAATATACTTATTTTTTAGGGGCACAAATAAGACAAGCCACATCACAAGCTCTGAAAAATATAGCAGAGTCGTCGACGAAGCTCATGAAGACCCCGATCAGCAAACCGGGCCCGTCTCTCGCGCCCTCCCCGCCGCCCGCCGCCGAGCCGCGCGCGCGCCACGCGCTGCTGTACGCGCGCGACGACGACGCGCTGCACGCGCACATCGACGCCGTGCTGAGCCACCACGAGCGGGACAAAGACCTCAACAACAAGCGCGACGACGCAGACAACCCCAGTCAGAAAACAAAACAAAACTCCAAAACAAAGGACGAGTCCAATATGAAAACTAAACCAAAAGAGGAACCCAAAAGGACCGCTCAAAGAAACAAAAGTGAGTCTCCACCGAGACCCCAGAGGAGTCATGACAAGCCGACGAGTGCCCAGAGGAATCATGACAAGCCGACGAGTGCCCAGAACAAAGACAAAGAAATGCGCAAACGCAGGCGCTCCAACAGTCAGGAGCAAGGCACACAGGGTGAGTTGTCGAGCTCCACATATAAATACATACTTTAATTTTTTACTTTTTTTTACTTACACTTGTATGGAAAAAAATATTATAATGAACTATAGCTTCTACCAACGGCTGCCTTCGTGATAGTAGAAAGTTATTCTTAAAGGACAACCTCCCGGAATAAAAAGTATCCTACATACTATTCAAGGATATAGTCTACCCGTATGCCAAATTCAATGAAAATCCCTTCAACAGTTTCAGCGAGCATAAATAACAATAATACATAGTGTGTTTAGCTTTTTCCCGAGGCTTCAGTCCACTTCACAGAATCCTTGCATTTTTCAAGTTAAATTTTCTATACAGGGCTAGAGCCGGGTCCAATAAGCTCGGAGCCGCACACGCTGCTACGCGGCGCTGTGCTGGTGCTGAGCGGTTACGAGAACCCGCAGCGCGCTCAGGTGCGCGCCAATGCGCTTGCGCTAGGGGCCCAGGTACAGCGCGACTGGGGGCCCACGGCCACGCATCTCATGTAAGTGCCTGCCATACACTCTCCTTGCTGTGCCGAGCGGTTACGAGAACCCGCAGCGCGTTCAGCACGGCACCGCACTAGTGCGGGTAGCGGTGCGGCCACCACAAGCACGGCACCGCGCTAGTGCGGGTAGCTTTGCGGCCACCACAAGCACGGCACCGCGCTAGTGCGGGTAGCTGTGCGGCTACGACAAGCACTGCACCGCGCTAGTGCGGGTAGCTGTGCGGTGACTACAAGCACGGCACCGCGCTAGTGCGGGTAGCTGTGCGGCTACGACAAGCACTGCACCGCGCTAGTGCGGGTAGCTGTGCGGTGACTACAAGCACGGCACTGCGCTAGTGCGGGTAGCTGTGCGGCTACTACAAGCACGGCACCGCGCTAGTGCGGGTAGCGGTGCGGCTACCACAAGCACGGCACCGCGCTAGTGCGGGTAGCTGTGCGGCTACGACAAGCACTGCACCGCGCTAGTGCGGGTAGCTGTGCGGTGACTACAAGCACGGCACTGCGCTAGTGCGGGTAGCTGTGCGGCTACGACAAGCACTGCACCGCGCTAGTGCGGGTAGCTGTGCGGTGACTACAAGCACGGCACTGCGCTAGTGCGGGTAGCTGTGCGGCTACTACAAGCACGGCACCGCGCTAGTGCGGGTAGCGGTGCGGCTACCACAAGCACGGCACCGCGCTAGTGCGGGTAGCTGTGCGGCCACTACAAGCACGGCACCGCGCTAGTGCGGGTAGCTGTGCGGCTACGACAAGCACTGCACCGCGCTAGTGCGGGTAGCTGTGCGGTGACTACAAGCACGGCACTGCGCTAGTGCGGGTAGCTGTGCGGCTACTACAAGCACGGCACCGCGCTAGTGCGGGTAGCGGTGCGGTGACTACAAGCACGGCACTGCGCTAGTGCGGGTAGCTGTGCGGCTACTACAAGCACGGCACCGCGCTAGTGCGGGTAGCGGTGCGGCTACCACAAGCACGGCACCGCGCTAGTGCGGGTAGCTGTGCGGCCACTACAAGCACGGCACTGCGCTAGTGCGGGTAGCTGTGCGGCTACGACAAGCACTGCACCGCGCTAGTGCGGGTAGCTGTGCGGTGACTACAAGCACGGCACTGCGCTAGTGCGGGTAGCTGTGCGGCTACTACAAGCACGGCACCGCGCTAGTGCGGGTAGCGGTGCGGCTACCACAAGCACGGCACCGCGCTAGTGCGGGTAGCTGTGCGGCCACTACAAGCACGGCACCGCGCTAGTGCGGGTAGCGGTGCGGCCACCACAAGCACGGCACCGCGCTAGTGCGGGTAGCGGTGCGGCCACCACAAGCACGGCACCGCGCTAGTGCGGGTAGCGGTGCGGCCACCACAAGCACGGCACCGCGCTAGTGCGGGTAGCTGTGCGGCCACCACAAGCACGGCACTATAGATAACTTCTGTGACCTGTTTAAGGCATTTGATTGCTATTGAATCATCATTTGATTCTTGAAACCTGATCAGTACGGACTAGGCAACACAGCTATAGGCTATAGGTTCAGTAAAATCTTATTTGCTTGATAAACTGCGATTAGTTCGCATTAATAGATTTAATAACAAACTATACTCTTGTTGTAGTAATTGATGAGCTTCTCAAGTTGAGCTTGCAATTTTTCCTGTTTTATTTACACGAATAAAGTCATTTCAATACATTTCGTTTGAGAAAGATTACAAGTTATTTGAGATTTCAGTTGCGCATTTTCCAACACGCCAAAACTGCGCGCCGTGCGAGCGTCCGGCGGCGCCGCCGTCCCCGTGGCGCGTGCCGACTGGCTCGCCGACATGGTGAGGCGTCGCCGCCGCCTGCCCTGGCAGTGGTACGCCACGGAGCGCGCGCAGCACGTGCCGCCCACAGCCGCGCAGCTACACGACGCCGCCGAGCCGCCGCTACACGACCCTGATCCTGGCAAGTATTCTAATGGTTGCACCACATGTGCCGCCGCCGCCGCCTGCCCTGGCAGTGGTACGCCACGGAGCGCGCGCAGCACGTGCCGCCCACAGCCGCGCAGCTACACGACGCCGCCGAGCCGCCGCTACACGACCCTGATCCTGGCAAGTATTCTAATGGTTGCACCACATGTGCCGCCGCCGCCGCCTGCCCTGGCAGTGGTACGCCACGGAGCGCGCGCAGCACGTGCCGCCCACAGCCGCGCAGCTACACGACGCCGCCGAGCCGCCGCTACACGACCCTGATCCTGGCAAGTATTCTAATGGTTGCACCACATGTGCCGCCGCCGCCGCCTGCCCTGGCAGTGGTACGCCACGGAGCGCGCGCAGCACGTGCCGCCCACAGCCGCGCAGCTACACGACGCCGCCGAGCCGCCGCTACACGACCCTGATCCTGGCAAGTATTCTAATGGTTGCACCACATGTGCCGCCGCCGCCGCCTGCCCTGGCAGTGGTACGCCACGGAGCGCGCGCAGCACGTGCCGCCCACAGCCGCGCAGCTACACGACGCCGCCGAGCCGCCGCTACACGACCCTGATCCTGGCAAGTATTCTAATGGTTGCACCACATGTGCCGCCGCCGCCGCCTGCCCTGGCAGTGGTACGCCACGGAGCGCGCGCAGCACGTGCCGCCCACAGCCGCGCAGCTACACGACGCCGCCGAGCCGCCGCTACACGACCCTGATCCTGGCAAGTCGACTGGCTCGCCGACATGGTGAGGCGTCGCCGCCGCCTGCCCTGGCAGTGGTACGCCACGGAGCGCGCGCAGCACGTGCCGCCCACAGCCGCGCAGCTACACGACGCCGCCGAGCCGCCGCTACACGACCCTGATCCTGGCAAGTATTCTAATGGTTGCACCACATGTGCCGTCGCCGCCGCCTGCCCTGGCAGTGGTACGCCACGGAGCGCGCGCAGCACGTGCCGCCCACAGCCGCGCAGCTACACGACGCCGCCGAGCCGCCGCTACACGACCCTGATCCTGGCAAGTATTCTAATGGTTGCACCACATGTGCCGCCGCCGCCGCCTGCCCTGGCAGTGGTACGCCACGGAGCGCGCGCAGCACGTGCCGCCCACAGCCGCGCAGCTACACGACGCCGCCGAGCCGCCGCTACACGACCCTGATCCTGGCAAGTATTCTAATGGTTGCACCACATGTGCCGCCGCCGCCGCCTGCCCTGGCAGTGGTACGCCACGGAGCGCGCGCAGCACGTGCCGCCCACAGCCGCGCAGCTACACGACGCCGCCGAGCCGCCGCTACACGACCCTGATCCTGGCAAGTATTCTAATGGTTGCACCACATGTGCCGCCGCCGCCGCCTGCCCTGGCAGTGGTACGCCACGGAGCGCGCGCAGCACGTGCCGCCCACAGCCGCGCAGCTACACGACGCCGCCGAGCCGCCGCTACACGACCCTGATCCTGGCAAGTATTCTAATGGTTGCACCACATGTGCCGCCGCCGCCGCCTGCCCTGGCAGTGGTACGCCACGGAGCGCGCGCAGCACGTGCCGCCCACAGCCGCGCAGCTACACGACGCCGCCGAGCCGCCGCTACACGACCCTGATCCTGGCAAGTATTCTAATGGTTGCACCACATGTGCCGCCGCCGCCGCCTGCCCTGGCAGTGGTACGCCACGGAGCGCGCGCAGCACGTGCCGCCCACAGCCGCGCAGCTACACGACGCCGCCGAGCCGCCGCTACACGACCCTGATCCTGGCAAGTATTCTAATGGTTGCACCACATGTGCCGCCGCCGCCGCCTGCCCTGGCAGTGGTACGCCACGGAGCGCGCGCAGCACGTGCCGCCCACAGCCGCGCAGCTACACGACGCCGCCGAGCCGCCGCTACACGACCCTGATCCTGGCAAGTATTCTAATGGTTGCACCACATGTGCCGCCGCCGCCGCCTGCCCTGGCAGTGGTACGCCACGGAGCGCGCGCAGCACGTGCCGCCCACAGCCGCGCAGCTACACGACGCCGCCGAGCCGCCGCTACACGACCCTGATCCTGGCAAGTATTCTAATGGTTGCACCACATGTGCCGCCGCCGCCGCCTGCCCTGGCAGTGGTACGCCACGGAGCGCGCGCAGCACGTGCCGCCCACAGCCGCGCAGCTACACGACGCCGCCGAGCCGCCGCTACACGACCCTGATCCTGGCAAGTATTCTAATGGTTGCACCACATGTGCCGCCGCCGCCGCCTGCCCTGGCAGTGGTACGCCACGGAGCGCGCGCAGCACGTGCCGCCCACAGCCGCGCAGCTACACGACGCCGCCGAGCCGCCGCTACACGACCCTGATCCTGGCAAGTATTCTAATGGTTGCACCACATGTGCCGCCGCCGCCGCCTGCCCTGGCAGTGGTACGCCACGGAGCGCGCGCAGCACGTGCCGCCCACAGCCGCGCAGCTACACGACGCCGCCGAGCCGCCGCTACACGACCCTGATCCTGGCAAGTATTCTAATGGTTGCACCACATGTGCCGCCGCCGCCGCCTGCCCTGGCAGTGGTACGCCACGGAGCGCGCGCAGCACGTGCCGCCCACAGCCGCGCAGCTACACGACGCCGCCGAGCCGCCGCTACACGACCCTGATCCTGGCAAGTATTCTAATGGTTGCACCACATGTGCCGCCGCCGCCGCCTGCCCTGGCAGTGGTACGCCACGGAGCGCGCGCAGCACGTGCCGCCCACAGCCGCGCAGCTACACGACGCCGCCGAGCCGCCGCTACACGACCCTGATCCTGGCAAGTATTCTAATGGTTGCACCACATGTGCCGCCGCCGCCGCCTGCCCTGGCAGTGGTACGCCACGGAGCGCGCGCAGCACGTGCCGCCCACAGCCGCGCAGCTACACGACGCCGCCGAGCCGCCGCTACACGACCCTGATCCTGGCAAGTATTCTAATGGTTGCACCACATGTGCCGCCGCCGCCGCCTGCCCTGGCAGTGGTACGCCACGGAGCGCGCGCAGCACGTGCCGCCCACAGCCGCGCAGCTACACGACGCCGCCGAGCCGCCGCTACACGACCCTGATCCTGGCAAGTATTCTAATGGTTGCACCACATGTGCCGCCGCCGCCGCCTGCCCTGGCAGTGGTACGCCACGGAGCGCGCGCAGCACGTGCCGCCCACAGCCGCGCAGCTACACGACGCCGCCGAGCCGCCGCTACACGACCCTGATCCTGGCAAGTATTCTAATGGTTGCACCACATGTGCCGCCGCCGCCGCCTGCCCTGGCAGTGGTACGCCACGGAGCGCGCGCAGCACGTGCCGCCCACAGCCGCGCAGCTACACGACGCCGCCGAGCCGCCGCTACACGACCCTGATCCTGGCAAGTATTCTAATGGTTGCACCACATGTGCCGCCGCCGCCGCCTGCCCTGGCAGTGGTACGCCACGGAGCGCGCGCAGCACGTGCCGCCCACAGCCGCGCAGCTACACGACGCCGCCGAGCCGCCGCTACACGACCCTGATCCTGGCAAGTATTCTAATGGTTGCACCACATGTGCCGCCGCCGCCGCCTGCCCTGGCAGTGGTACGCCACGGAGCGCGCGCAGCACGTGCCGCCCACAGCCGCGCAGCTACACGACGCCGCCGAGCCGCCGCTACACGACCCTGATCCTGGCAAGTATTCTAATGGTTGCACCACATGTGCCGCCGCCGCCGCCTGCCCTGGCAGTGGTACGCCACGGAGCGCGCGCAGCACGTGCCGCCCACAGCCGCGCAGCTACACGACGCCGCCGAGCCGCCGCTACACGACCCTGATCCTGGCAAGTATTCTAATGGTTGCACCACATGTGCCGCCGCCGCCGCCTGCCCTGGCAGTGGTACGCCACGGAGCGCGCGCAGCACGTGCCGCCCACAGCCGCGCAGCTACACGACGCCGCCGAGCCGCCGCTACACGACCCTGATCCTGGCAAGTATTCTAATGGTTGCACCACATGTGCCGCCGCCGCCGCCTGCCCTGGCAGTGGTACGCCACGGAGCGCGCGCAGCACGTGCCGCCCACAGCCGCGCAGCTACACGACGCCGCCGAGCCGCCGCTACACGACCCTGATCCTGGCAAGTATTCTAATGGTTGCACCACATGTGCCGCCGCCGCCGCCTGCCCTGGCAGTGGTACGCCACGGAGCGCGCGCAGCACGTGCCGCCCACAGCCGCGCAGCTACACGACGCCGCCGAGCCGCCGCTACACGACCCTGATCCTGGCAAGTATTCTAATGGTTGCACCACATGTGCCGCCGCCGCCGCCTGCCCTGGCAGTGGTACGCCACGGAGCGCGCGCAGCACGTGCCGCCCACAGCCGCGCAGCTACACGACGCCGCCGAGCCGCCGCTACACGACCCTGATCCTGGCAAGTATTCTAATGGTTGCACCACATGTGCCGCCGCCGCCGCCTGCCCTGGCAGTGGTACGCCACGGAGCGCGCGCAGCACGTGCCGCCCACAGCCGCGCAGCTACACGACGCCGCCGAGCCGCCGCTACACGACCCTGATCCTGGCAAGTATTCTAATGGTTGCACCACATGTGCCGCCGCCGCCGCCTGCCCTGGCAGTGGTACGCCACGGAGCGCGCGCAGCACGTGCCGCCCACAGCCGCGCAGCTACACGACGCCGCCGAGCCGCCGCTACACGACCCTGATCCTGGCAAGTATTCTAATGGTTGCACCACATGTGCCGCCGCCGCCGCCTGCCCTGGCAGTGGTACGCCACGGAGCGCGCGCAGCACGTGCCGCCCACAGCCGCGCAGCTACACGACGCCGCCGAGCCGCCGCTACACGACCCTGATCCTGGCAAGTATTCTAATGGTTGCACCACATGTGCCGCCGCCGCCGCCTGCCCTGGCAGTGGTACGCCACGGAGCGCGCGCAGCACGTGCCGCCCACAGCCGCGCAGCTACACGACGCCGCCGAGCCGCCGCTACACGACCCTGATCCTGGCAAGTATTCTAATGGTTGCACCACATGTGCCGCCGCCGCCGCCTGCCCTGGCAGTGGTACGCCACGGAGCGCGCGCAGCACGTGCCGCCCACAGCCGCGCAGCTACACGACGCCGCCGAGCCGCCGCTACACGACCCTGATCCTGGCAAGTATTCTAATGGTTGCACCACATGTGCCGCCGCCGCCGCCTGCCCTGGCAGTGGTACGCCACGGAGCGCGCGCAGCACGTGCCGCCCACAGCCGCGCAGCTACACGACGCCGCCGAGCCGCCGCTACACGACCCTGATCCTGGCAAGTATTCTAATGGTTGCACCACATGTGCCGCCGCCGCCGCCTGCCCTGGCAGTGGTACGCCACGGAGCGCGCGCAGCACGTGCCGCCCACAGCCGCGCAGCTACACGACGCCGCCGAGCCGCCGCTACACGACCCTGATCCTGGCAAGTATTCTAATGGTTGCACCACATGTGCCGCCGCCGCCGCCTGCCCTGGCAGTGGTACGCCACGGAGCGCGCGCAGCACGTGCCGCCCACAGCCGCGCAGCTACACGACGCCGCCGAGCCGCCGCTACACGACCCTGATCCTGGCAAGTATTCTAATGGTTGCACCACATGTGCCGCCGCCGCCGCCTGCCCTGGCAGTGGTACGCCACGGAGCGCGCGCAGCACGTGCCGCCCACAGCCGCGCAGCTACACGACGCCGCCGAGCCGCCGCTACACGACCCTGATCCTGGCAAGTATTCTAATGGTTGCACCACATGTGCCGCCGCCGCCGCCTGCCCTGGCAGTGGTACGCCACGGAGCGCGCGCAGCACGTGCCGCCCACAGCCGCGCAGCTACACGACGCCGCCGAGCCGCCGCTACACGACCCTGATCCTGGCAAGTATTCTAATGGTTGCACCACATGTGCCGCCGCCGCCGCCTGCCCTGGCAGTGGTACGCCACGGAGCGCGCGCAGCACGTGCCGCCCACAGCCGCGCAGCTACACGACGCCGCCGAGCCGCCGCTACACGACCCTGATCCTGGCAAGTATTCTAATGGTTGCACCACATGTGCCGCCGCCGCCGCCTGCCCTGGCAGTGGTACGCCACGGAGCGCGCGCAGCACGTGCCGCCCACAGCCGCGCAGCTACACGACGCCGCCGAGCCGCCGCTACACGACCCTGATCCTGGCAAGTATTCTAATGGTTGCACCACATGTGCCGCCGCCGCCGCCTGCCCTGGCAGTGGTACGCCACGGAGCGCGCGCAGCACGTGCCGCCCACAGCCGCGCAGCTACACGACGCCGCCGAGCCGCCGCTACACGACCCTGATCCTGGCAAGTATTCTAATGGTTGCACCACATGTGCCGCCGCCGCCGCCTGCCCTGGCAGTGGTACGCCACGGAGCGCGCGCAGCACGTGCCGCCCACAGCCGCGCAGCTACACGACGCCGCCGAGCCGCCGCTACACGACCCTGATCCTGGCAAGTATTCTAATGGTTGCACCACATGTGCCGCCGCCGCCGCCTGCCCTGGCAGTGGTACGCCACGGAGCGCGCGCAGCACGTGCCGCCCACAGCCGCGCAGCTACACGACGCCGCCGAGCCGCCGCTACACGACCCTGATCCTGGCAAGTATTCTAATGGTTGCACCACATGTGCCGCCGCCGCCGCCTGCCCTGGCAGTGGTACGCCACGGAGCGCGCGCAGCACGTGCCGCCCACAGCCGCGCAGCTACACGACGCCGCCGAGCCGCCGCTACACGACCCTGATCCTGGCAAGTATTCTAATGGTTGCACCACATGTGCCGCCGCCGCCGCCTGCCCTGGCAGTGGTACGCCACGGAGCGCGCGCAGCACGTGCCGCCCACAGCCGCGCAGCTACACGACGCCGCCGAGCCGCCGCTACACGACCCTGATCCTGGCAAGTATTCTAATGGTTGCACCACATGTGCCGCCGCCGCCGCCTGCCCTGGCAGTGGTACGCCACGGAGCGCGCGCAGCACGTGCCGCCCACAGCCGCGCAGCTACACGACGCCGCCGAGCCGCCGCTACACGACCCTGATCCTGGCAAGTATTCTAATGGTTGCACCACATGTGCCGCCGCCGCCGCCTGCCCTGGCAGTGGTACGCCACGGAGCGCGCGCAGCACGTGCCGCCCACAGCCGCGCAGCTACACGACGCCGCCGAGCCGCCGCTACACGACCCTGATCCTGGCAAGTATTCTAATGGTTGCACCACATGTGCCGCCGCCGCCGCCTGCCCTGGCAGTGGTACGCCACGGAGCGCGCGCAGCACGTGCCGCCCACAGCCGCGCAGCTACACGACGCCGCCGAGCCGCCGCTACACGACCCTGATCCTGGCAAGTATTCTAATGGTTGCACCACATGTGCCGCCGCCGCCGCCTGCCCTGGCAGTGGTACGCCACGGAGCGCGCGCAGCACGTGCCGCCCACAGCCGCGCAGCTACACGACGCCGCCGAGCCGCCGCTACACGACCCTGATCCTGGCAAGTATTCTAATGGTTGCACCACATGTGCCGCCGCCGCCGCCTGCCCTGGCAGTGGTACGCCACGGAGCGCGCGCAGCACGTGCCGCCCACAGCCGCGCAGCTACACGACGCCGCCGAGCCGCCGCTACACGACCCTGATCCTGGCAAGTATTCTAATGGTTGCACCACATGTGCCGCCGCCGCCGCCTGCCCTGGCAGTGGTACGCCACGGAGCGCGCGCAGCACGTGCCGCCCACAGCCGCGCAGCTACACGACGCCGCCGAGCCGCCGCTACACGACCCTGATCCTGGCAAGTATTCTAATGGTTGCACCACATGTGCCGCCGCCGCCGCCTGCCCTGGCAGTGGTACGCCACGGAGCGCGCGCAGCACGTGCCGCCCACAGCCGCGCAGCTACACGACGCCGCCGAGCCGCCGCTACACGACCCTGATCCTGGCAAGTATTCTAATGGTTGCACCACATGTGCCGCCGCCGCCGCCTGCCCTGGCAGTGGTACGCCACGGAGCGCGCGCAGCACGTGCCGCCCACAGCCGCGCAGCTACACGACGCCGCCGAGCCGCCGCTACACGACCCTGATCCTGGCAAGTATTCTAATGGTTGCACCACATGTGCCACATTTTTACACCCCCTGTCATTTATTTTTATGATATTTTCAATGTATAGAATTTTCACTTCTACAGATTTATTATAAGTAGATTAAAAATAATAATACACATTTCAGACCAGGACACAGACGAAGAAATAGAAAAAGTGCTTCAAACTCAAAAGAAGCGAAGACTCACCGAGCCAACAGCAAATTATGACGACATCCCCACCGCGAGCACCAGTGATGAGCCACTACCCCACGACGCAGAAGACGACGTGAGCACGGACGAGGAAGCAGCCGGGGCCCCCCCGGTGGGCCCCCCGCGGGGCGGCGCGCTGCCCGACTTCTTCGACGGCCTCACGTTCGCGCTGGACGCGGCGCCGCCCGCCGCGCAGCTCATGGCACGCTACGTGACCGCGTACGGCGGCCTCGTGCTCACGGTGACTATTATAGAAGTTATACGTACACAGCATTTAATACATAAACCTTTATTTACATTGATTTATTTATTAACTAGTACATTGCACTCCTAAACACAACTATAATATCTCATTTAAATAAATTACACCGGCGAATAATAAATAAGATCATGGAGCAAAATAAGCAGTGAAGTGTGCCTACGGCGCTACCGCAGTCACCAAACATACCCCGCACACACTCGCAGCAATTGTAGCCATTGTAGGTTTACGTACGAATGTCACACGAAAAATAATGCCTTGTTGTGCAATTAAATGGTATGGAAAGTGTACTACTACTTCAAGTTACACAACCGTGTCTTTCTGTTGCCTTTTACGTTTTAGGACCACGAGTTTCGTTTTAGAAAATTCCCGCGGCTCTACTGGGCCCTTACAGTTTGCCGACATCTCTTTGAGGAGCGCATGATATACAACGCGCTATCAACGACTTGGGCTTGGTCCGGACGGCCGGATGGCGAACTATCCATAGCTCATCGTCCGTAAGCCCACTGTGGCTGGTAGTCAGGGACGGCTGGGGAGTTAGTAAATCCCCTCTTTGAGGAATGGCTAGAAAGGCAACACGGCGTCCTTACCTTCCAGCGCACTTGACGCAGGTCCTCACCGGACATGGTAATTTTGGAAAGTTCCTGCATTGGATTCGCGCGGAAGAAATGCCTGGGTGTCACCAATGTGTGACACGGCGTTGTTCTGCCCAAGCAGAGTAACGCCAATAATTGTTTCACGCGCCTCAAGGAGATGTCAGCAACTGTAGGGGCCCAGCTGGGTTGAAGCCTACTGGGGCCAAGGGTCTGATTCTGAAAGAAAGACTCGGCCCTGGTACGAAAGGTAACGATGACATCGAGAAGAAAGAAATTTGGATCAAAGTTACACAGCACATAGAGAGGATTTTAAATTAATCATAAAAGGTAATTCGTTTTATTCTAAATATTAAAGTACTAAGGAAAAAAATGAATCTGCTTACTCACGCGTGGCGCGCGACAGGCGCGGCGGCGCGCGGCGGGCGCGTGCGGCGCGGGCGGGGCGGGCGCGCGCGCGGCGCGGGCGGGCGCGGGGTGGGCGCGGGAGGGGTGGGCGCGTGGCGCGGCGCTGGACGCCCCCCTTCGGCAGTATTTTCAGTCTAGCTGCTAATCCACTTCAAAGCCCATTATAAAAGTTGGCACGAATGTCCTATACAATATTAGCAATTTATATAAAAAAACGAAATAGTCTAACTTAGTGAAAACCAAGGGAAAAAATATGGATTTTTTTATACGAATTTTTATTTTTTTCCTAAAATACAATTCAGTAAATGAAGTAAAAAATCCAGTGAATTAATTATTTTAATATATAATTTTATGACTCCATAATTGGCTTTGAAGTACTGCATGCCAACCGGTTGTCGAAAACTTCAAAGTCCCATAATTCTTTCACAAAAATGTTTAGTAAACGTATCAATAATACGCATAGGTAGAACATACTCAAATATTACTAAAATCGAAAACATCAAGTTTTTTACCTGTGCGCTTCGCGTGGAATGCCCCATAAATTGTAATATAATAATGACTCTGCACGTGTTGTTTTCGACCATTAGTGCAGATAGTAAATGTCATAAAATAAATAAATCATAGCAAGCGAAGCTCAACTTGACCCCCAACCGTTATTTGGTACCTTTGATTTGGAACAAAAAATATACTGAGGCTCTCTCTCCACTGGGTATTGTGCTCCATGAATAAGATGGTACTACACTGGATAAATTATTTCACAAAACTTTTATTTCGAAAAGTAACAAATAACAAAAAATTTTCGTTGTTGTAGATGTCAGAAGTGAGCGAGGGTAGCGAGGTGGACTACATAGTACGCGGCGCGGGCGCGCAGAACCACGCGACGCACGTGTCGCACGCATCGCACGTGTCCGCCGCGTGGCTGGCGCGCTGCCACCAAGCTAAGGCGCTTCTGCCGCACACATGACGAACATTATATAAAATGTATACATAACAATAACATTTTTTTTTCAAACCTACATACACTTCTTCCCCTGTAACACTGTATTGCACGATCCCTGTTCTATAACATCTCGCATCGCGTTGGAGAACATCAGCTATGACTTGCTGCTGCCTGTCAAGGGCATCCATCAGGCCGGATGTACCGCCAAATGCTATATGTTGGTTGGCCTAGCTATGGTTACTTTACCTAAACTGATTATTTAAAATTAATTAGAATACTATTCTAGTTAAAGAATTTTATTCCTAGTACATTTTTTTACGCGTGGTAACAGTCATTTTTTATTTAGACAACAAAATATTGAAAGGTCAGAATAAAAAAAAACAACACTTCAAAATTAGATTATATAGGTAGGTGCGTGTTTTAAGCTGTTTTTACGTATTTTAGAAAACATTTTAAATGAAAATAGTCCGCCATCTTTCTATGTAGTGCACTTTTAAAGCAAGTTTAATTTGGTAAAAAAACTTTTTACAAAAAAATAATAACCGACTTCACTAAAAAACACTAAAAGGATAAAACCACAATAACTTTAATTTCGGAAGTCGGTGTTTGTCGGCATTATTTGTATCTTATTTAACACCGACTTCCGAAATTAAAGTTACTGTGATACTTTTAGTATTTTTTAGTGAAGTCGGTTATTATTTTTTTGTAAAATGTTTTTTATTTCACACTTTTTAGTTGCGATACACTTATAAACAGAGTGCCTATTTCTCATGATAATTCCAATTAATACAAACACTGCTAGGTTACATTGCTTTATTATGAAGTTCCTGTGTCTACCTTTCACCTTCCGGCTATATCATCAGATCAGTTCAATAGTACCTTATAGCCAAATTGCATCTCATGATAATTCTAATAAGCCCAAACACGGCTAGGTTACATTGATGAATTACGGAGTTCCAGTGCCTACCTTCCGGTTCCATCATCATCAGCAGTTCCCTTCGATGATACCATTTTCAACGTAACTATTAAGAACCATTCATTTATTTGTATTGTCATAGTCGCTTAACTATCTTCATTGTGATATCTATGCGAGTAAGAAGTTCTGTTGACCATTTCTGGTCTTCTTCATCAGTTCCACTTCATCAAATGTTACTTTTTGACTGTAAATGCGTTCTCAATGAAAATACTAAAATCACTATATGGTTGCTTATAATATTTGAGGAGTTCCCTCGATTTCGCCAAGATTCCATCTTCAGATCTCGACTTGGTGACTATGGGACCATTTGGGAAGTATACCCTTTAAAACGAACAAAGAATTTTTCAAATCGGATGGCTAGCGACGAAGTTATGCGCGAACAAACATAAAAAAAAATACAAACATCGGAATTGAGAATCTCCTCCTTTTTTAGAAGTCGGTTAAAAATCAAGGAAAACAATCGTATGTAACTTTTTACTAATAGTTTACAAAACTGCCCGTTGTCATTTTTTAATTTAATAACAAACTAGTGCAATCCCGCAGTTCTTTATGCGTGAGAATGAACTCTGGACACAGAATGAAAAAATCAAAAAGATTGCTCTACTTTGCCAAGTCTAAGACGTTTTTTTTTATTTTGGAAGATAGTCCAAAATAAAAACGTTTTACACTTTACAGCCTGTTTAAATATGAATACTATCCATACCATAGTACCAATACGCTCCGGTACCAAATCTGTTAATTTGGAAAATTCTTGCCTAGGCAAAATAGAGAAAATACCATTAACTTTGCCTGGCCATTTCGAAGGTTATTTCTCAGAAATTGTGAAGTAAAACCTATAGTGGACTGTTTTAATAGGGGCATAAAGCTCTTTTGCATGTCTTCCTTAAATGTCCCATACGAATGTTTCTATTTAACTTACAAAAATCTTCAAAATTCGTAGTCAGAAGGCATTTTACTGTATTCCACCATTTATTGTAAAGATCTGCATTCGCACTACGTATGCGTTCCAACCGCGCGGCCATGACGATAACTAAAAAAACTATACCTAGATTATATAAAAATTTGTAAAAGTTCATTCACAAAACCATACATTTGTCAAAGTTAAGAAGTTATAAGGGTTTGAATGTGGCTGCGCCATTGAAACGCGGAGAACCGCGCGGCCTCTGAGATTTTTAAAACAGCGTTGCTGAAACCTGAAATTCACGTAAACAACAGATTGTATTTGTAAAAATATAGGAAAAAATCCTAGGTTTATATTTTAGGAGCTATTTAATAAAGCAAAACCGGCCAAGAGCGTTTCGGGTCACGCTCAGTGTAGGGTTCCGTAGTTTCCCATCTGTCACAAAAAGTATCCCAACCTCAGAATTAATGAACGACAGACAACGAGCAAGAACAAATACCACCAATACGAACGAGAGACCAACCGAACAATTCGACAATATAATAGCATCATACCCGTCCCGACCCCATCAACTCAGGTAAAATCTTAAGAGCGCGAAGTAACCCAAAGTACAGCGCTATCTCTCGGAAAATTGAGTTACTAATTTATACAAACTAGATAGGTAAATTGAGTTGTATGTTGAGTTTTCGTAGGTAATTTTGGATTGTGTGAACTGATTTTAATAATTCTTTTTTATTTGAATGAAGATACGTTCAGGATAATAAAATATGTAAACTAAGTTAAAAAAATGCTTGCTTATATGGTTAAATTACAAACTTAGTTCAGAAATTATTTTGAAAAACTGTTCAACCCATCAAGTTCAAAATAATTTTCCTAGGAAGTCTTTATAAAGTTCTACTTTTGAGATTTTTTTCAATATATCACACGTTAGGGTTGAAATGAAAAAAAAACACTCCCCACTTTACTTGTACGAGGGTCCTAATAAAACATTTTTTTATACTTTTATTTTACCAATTTGTCGGCTTGTCGTGCAATTGATATACATACATATTGGTACCAAATTTCAACTTTCTAGTGTGCTAAAAGTCACTGCTGGTATCCGCGGACGGACGGACAGACAGACAGACTTGGCGAAACAAGGGTTCTTAGTTGACTAATAAAACATTTTGTTCCACTTTTTATTTTATCACTTTGTCGGCGTGATTGATATACATATTGGTACCAAATTTCGTAGCGCCAGGACCACTGGACCACTAGCGATATTTGATGTTTAGAGAACACCAAAATTAACTAGCTTTTTGCTACAATTTAGTACCTACCTTGAAATATTTGATACCTCTATTGACAACGAGAAATCGCCTGAAGAAAGTGGCCAGACATTCTGACGTCAGGATGTCTAGACCATTTTTTTTTCCATAGTTCTAGACAATACAGCTTATTTATCTTTTTGTAGATATTTACTACCTTTTTAGTCCTCACCATATATTTTTTTCAACTTTTTTTAGCATACTTGAAAAAAGTTAGATGTGAAATATTTTTTTCAAAATGGATATTTATTTTGCCATATACGGCATGACATATCTAACGTTTAGAAAATACCAAAATAGTAACATAAAGCTTACTTGGTTTCTATCGTCAAATACTTAGGTAGTAGTTACCTCTATTTACAGCGAGAAAACGCATGAAGAAAGTGTCATCAGGATGTTAGGACCACTTTTTTTTTATGATTCGAGACAACACAGCGAATTTATCTTTTTGTAAGTATTTGCTGCCTTTTTAGTACCTCAACATATAATTCAGTTTTTTTTTGTCGTACCTGAAAACGTATACCTACGCATTAACAAAAATACATGGTGGATATCTAATTAGCTACATATACAGCATAGATATATGATGTTTAGAAAATACCAAAATATATTTATTACATTTTGCTACTATTCAGTAGCTTTAAAAATGAAATTTCAACGGTACGCACAAATATTTTTCCGCACTTCCGCAAAACCACTATAGTCTATTCGGTCACCCACACTGCAACAAAGTTATTACCGTTTTTTTTTTTTTATTGGGTTTGAAAATCACCCTTATGACATCCCCGCTCTTGGGCGGAGCGCGAGATAGTGTCAGACTCTTACTGACTAAAAACCCACTCCTGTTCCTTCGTTGCCTTCGTCCCAGGGCCCCGGGTTCCGCTTTCACACTACCCGTGGAAGTTATTACCGTTAACATCCTAAAGACTAATCTGATTTATACTTTTTATTTCCAACAATTTTTGTACAAATATTGTTGAAAATACTATACAAATTACCTACCCTCATATTGGTTAATAAAGTGCGTTACTTCGTATCATTGCCGTTCCCGTCATATAGATCCATTAATAGTTATTTCTAATATTATTGATTCGCGATTGATTCGCCAGTGATTATTTAAAAGCAGTGGTTTTGTTTTCTATAATAAACAATGAAAAGAGGCCGGCAAGCTACCGTTCCGTTAGAAGAACAAAAATGTGTTTTTGGCGAGTTCAAAAAGTACTTTTTACGTAGAAATGATATACCTTCACCCTGTGACCCAATATTTCAAGAAATTACTTAAAGATAGTCTTACAAAATGTCAAAAAAGCTGTATATCTATCAATAAAAAGAAATTACGATTTGTTTTTTGGTCACGACGAAACCGATACTTGATCGAATTTGCAGAAGAATGTAACACTTATAATTTTTTTATTGATATTTATCAATGGAATAAAACATTGATCGTTGCGTGAAACGTACAACATCTTTATCAGATTTTCGCTGTAAAACTTTACTACCAAGTCGAACCTTTTATGAGAAGAATTATGCAAACATGCACGTTCGCCGTGCAGTTGGCTATTTCAAAATTACCCAATTAAAAAGGAAGCCAACATTAGGTGATAAGTTTCCTGTAAGCAGTGCAAGGCAAAGGTAGAAAGAAGTAGTAATTAATTGGCCATCTAAAAAAATTGCGCATTGGGTTCGCACCATAAATAATTATGAATCCGTCCAGGTCACCTTCACCCTACGAAGAGGTGACTGCCCGCCAGTGAAAGATCAATGACGCTATCCTGCCACATAGAGACACTGAGATATCTGGGCCTACATCTAGATCTTCGACTCACCTGAAACCAACACACTTTAAAATAAAAAGAGAGGAACTCAACTTTCGGCTCAAAAGGCTTGCTTGGATGATAGTGAGAAATAGTAAGCTGTCGACAGATAATAAACTACTCATGTATAAAGTTATCTTGAAGCCAGCGTGGACCCACGGCATATAACTTCGAAGAAGCTATAGCAACTCCAATATATCCATCATGCAGCGCATACAAAATGCAATATTGAGATCCATATGCAATGTTCCCTGATTCGTTAAAAACACCGAAATACACGAACAACTCCAAATGCGTACAGTAAAAGAGGAATTCCGCAACGCCTCTGAAGCATACCTGAGAAGGCCTGAGAACCACCCTAACGAATTTGCTACCAAGCTGACAACCCGGTCTTACCATAAACGCCTTAAAAGACATCTAATCAATTTTGCCACGACAGACGTAGCACTTACCAAACGTCGAAATATGAGTTGTTCTCGCTGGGGGGCACACTCTCTACCTGTACCAATCTTTCATGACATCTGCTCATAGAAGTAACTGATTGCAGATAAGCCCAGAAGAAAAATAAAAGTATTATTATGTTTTTACTTATTTTAATATTTTAATTGTAATCCATAGTCGATGCTTGAACTCCAAGGAAAGAAAGACCTTGTTGATGATGGTTAGTTATTTATTTATTAAACGATAACATGTACACAAGGCGGCCGTGAGTTCTTGTGGTAGGGCGCGTGTCTCACTGTGACGTCAGCAGCGTGAGCTTCTCGTTGAGCTGCAGTTGTGTCTTGATCAGCTGCGCCAGCGTCACCACCTGCGACACAAAACGCACATGTAGCGCACGACAGCACACGGGTAGCGCACGACAGCACACAGGCAGCGCACGACAGCACACGGGTAGCGCACGACAGCTTCCGGGTAGCGCACGAGAGCACAAGGTTAACGTACGACAGCACACGACAGCGTACGACAGCACACAGGTAGCGCACGACAGCAAACGGGTAGCGCACGACAACTCATGTGTACCGATGTTTTGTTTAAAAACAGATGTGCTTCCAAACTTATGGACAGTAGTGCATGTCATATCATCTGGCTTAGAAATTGAAAGCGAGTCTGGTACATTTTCGAGAGGGCACTATTTAAATATGTCCACTACATTTCTTCAAGAATATATAGCAATTCTTAAAGAGCACTCTATGCTATCCCATAGTAATCAACAGGTAACATGTGGATTGAGTAATATACTTGCTGGCCACAGCTAGACATAGGCCGCTCCCGAGTTCACACAGCTTCTGGTTGTCGCAGCGAGTAGTAAGGAACGCTAGGTTACCATGAGCAGGTCCTTGACGCTGGAGGCGAAGGCGGCGGAGAAAGTGTCGGCGGAGAGGTTGGGCACGGAGTTGACGAGCTCCAGCAGCTGCCGCCCCGCCGCGTTGTTGGTCTCCGCGCGCTCCGCCAGCACCTCCTCCACGTACGACAGCACCTGCACACCGACACGTCAGCGTCACTCATACGACGACATCATACGTATGCATCAAAAGGATCTTCCAACACAATGTTCAGCTGGGAATCTTATATATTTTGAACACAACATTATCACATCTGCGTGCGCCTTTGTTTACAATCGTTTGTAGCATACCATATAGGTGGTACTGGGCGCACTAATCTGGTTATTATTCACAACATACACAAAACTGAAAACATCAGCCAGAACCCTAATGACCATTATAGAGTGACCGGTCACTACCAATATTTTACATCGAAATAGTTATAGAAAGCTGCTACTAAACGTTAAATAATTACAATATTGTTTTCTTACGAGAATAACCTTTTCTAAACCACTTGTAATATTGTAAGAAAGAAAGAAAACATTTATTTGAGACTCGCACAGGACAAACAACAATAAAACAAAGAAGTAATTACTTAATCTATAAATACGTAACTTAAAAGAAAACAATGTTAAAAGATAAAAATAAAATACCTGTGCGAGGCCAAAAAGGCTCCTATCTCAGCATATGCTGCGATATTTAACAAAAAGTAAAATAACGCAGCGCTGGTATTCTGTTAGGGCCTGGGGATGCCACGGACACACTCACGGAACACAAAGACAAATAAGATAATAAAAGAATAAAATAAAATATACTAAACATATAAACAATTCTAAAAAACTTCAAAAAAGTGTAAAATAAAAGTACTATTTTAACCAGTCATACGCCCGATGCTCCGTTAACATATATCTATAGCAGACAAACGAATGGAACGCGCAGGCGCATATGTAGGCTTTATAGTCTTTGGTAATGGTCGGCTGTCAAAATGAGAAAAAAAAAACATAAATAAATAACAGTTAAAATGAGAAAAAACATAAACAAAACGATTTTAAGTAATAAATTAGATATAATGTTCATCTATCTATACCAGGGACCATTTTGGTTACCCATTGAAAGGGTTTTTGATAGGGTTTTGACAAAGTGTTGTTTTAAAACCCATTTCATATTGGTTACACTTATTTACGAAAACCCTAATCAATGGATAACCTCTTCCAAACCCTTTCGATTTGTTTACCTGTATATTCAAAAACCCATTCTTGGTGGTTTATACTTTTTAACGGTAACACGTTTTGAACGGGTTACCACTTCAACGACTGTAACAGAGTTACCCATTCGGACTACAAATATTGTAATTTTATCTCTCGTGCCTTACTTTAAAGTACTAAACTGCATGCATTCGGCAGGTACGCGTCAAGTCGCAACACGCAATCTAGGACCTAGCGACTCCACAGTCCATACACATTCGATTATTTTATGGTTATTATTGCAGTGATTTTAAAGTTAAATGTTTTTTTTTCTGGAATAGTCGGGATTGTTTCATGTATAATCTTGTCTTTTTTACGGAATCATAAATATCATTCGATCGTCTCACTCATCATTTAGTGCCCGAAGGGAAGATCAAAATCTATTCTTCCACTCCAACGTAATTTAAAATAATTTTATTTAAAACCCTTTGATTACCCCGACAAACCCTTTCAAAGGGTTATTTGCTTCAATTGGAACCGGTAACATCTTGAACTAGTTAACTTATTGATAGGGTTACCCTAACGTTAGTGTTATGAAAGGGCTAACACTACGAAGAGGTAACATTTTCCATTACTGTAGGCATACAATCTGTAACCCTTTTGAAAGAATTAACTTATATTCGGGGTTGTACGGTCCCTGATCTATACTAATAAATGTGCAGAAGTAAAAATTCTGTAAATTGAAAATATAAAAAAAATAAATGGCAGGGGGTGTTACTAGACCGTCACCGAACCCAAAAATGTGATTAAAAAAATTTTACTCTGTCTGTCTGTTCAGGCATCACGCAAAAACTACCGGTTCGATTACGATGAAACTTGGTATAATTATTCTTTAATATCCTGGCCACCACACTGGGTACTTTTTATCCCGGAAAAATATATACAAGAAAAACAAACTTAATTTTGCGGTTCGATCCCTAGACCGGATTACTGTACCAAACGCAAATAATAAGTTTGTCGTAGGTTACGTCACCCGCAGTGGAGTTCACTGAGGGGCGCTGCGCACGGCTAAGATACTATAATATTTTATCTTAAGATACAATACCGCTCGCCATACAATTCAATGGACACACGAAGAAGATAATAAATAATATTTCATATGTCCGTATCTCAAAAAACCTAATAAAACCATTTTCGACTTCTACGCGGACGAAAGCTAGTACAAAATAAAAGTGGTGCGTGTGATACAATTTTTTTTTACTGTATGTGGCTGACTGTGACTGTAGTGAAGCAAATAATATATATGAAGTGAGTAATGAAGAGTGAAGTTTTGTGCTGGTCGCAAGAGTAATGCTTCGAAAAATTGCTGCTTAGTAGGTACATGGAACTTAGAAATCTTCACACAAACTGCTTGCAGAGCCAGTGGCGTGCCTAGGGTTTCAAAATAAGGCAAGCCCAATAAAATTTTAACCGATTTCAAAAAAAGAAAGTTCATTTTTCGACTGATTATGTAGGTACCGACGTATGTATCATCGCATTTTTCTCATAAACTACTGGTTAGGTACAATAAATTAAATCTATATAATATCTTCTTCTTTCCTCTTCTTTCTTCTATTTCACTCTTGCTTTTCGTGCGGTGAATGAGGTAAACAAAGCTCACTGAAGGCATACTAGTGCTAGATTGAATATAATAAACATATCAGCAATTGCATACCTCCGGTGGCTTTAAAAAAAGCCGTTTGGTTTGCTTCATTGCTTGAGGGAACAAAGTTGTGGTAAGTGTAGTTGCTTGCTTTGTAACAGGACTAACAGGTTACAGACAAAAAAAAAACAAAACAGAAAGTTACAAAACGAAAGTTAAAAAATAGCTAGATAGAATGTATTATGGAATTTAAATAAATTATTTGTATTCTAATTGGAATCGTCTATCTTTCTTAAGAAATGATTTAATTACATCAGAGTAAAATGTTGGTGATCTTTTCAATTCTACCAACAACTGTTTTTCAATAGCTATCATTGATAATTCGGAAAGACGCTCTTGACCTTGTGTATTTCTCAGATAGGTATGGATGCGTTTAAGGGACGAAAAAGCACGTTCCGCGGAAGAACTTGTAGCCGGAATAGTTACAACAAGATACGCTAACTTTAACAGCTCGGGAAAGGCATCTTCGAGGTTATTCTCATGAATGAAATCAATTAATTCGAAAACATTACGATCTTTCAGATCAGGACTAGAATACAAGCAAATCAATTGGCTTTTTAATGTTTGTTTGTCGAAATAGTTTGCATAAATGTCAAATAATGAATCTAATTCCTCTGTAGGAAAATGTAAGTGATAATTGTCAAATTTTTTGTTGTTGAGCAGTTGGAAAAACTTTAATTTAGAAATTTCAGAATATCGTTCAGTAATTTCGGTATTAATGTTATTAATTACTTCTACAAAAAGTCGTCTGTATTCCGTTTTTGCACAGTGTACGTTGCGTCTCAAACGAGGAGCCGAGTTATTTTGCAACGTATTCTCATAAATTTGATCAAATTCAGATTGAAATTCAGCACGTAACCATGCCTGAAATTCCTTTATTTTATTAATACAATAACCGACATCAACTTGTGATTTTTGTAGAATATTGTACAAGCAGTCAGTTTTTTCAAATATCCGATGAAAAATAAAAAGAAAAAAATTGAAATTAAAAGATCGCAAAGTGTTTTCAAAATTCTCCGCAGCTAAAATCGTATCCCCGTCCCAGTTCTGTGGATTGTCGCACAGATCAGAAAACAACTCAATAAGTTTACTTTTTTGTTCAAAAACCGTGTTTACAACTCGCGACATATAAGTCCAACGAGTTGCGGGAGCATTAGGCAATTTTTTGCTGCAATGAGTATCGTAAAAAGCAGCTCGTTTTGTACTATTACTAAAAAAATTACACAAAGCCTGAAGGGCTGAAAAAAATAAACTAACCTCCTGAATTCTATTGCATGATTTAGATAGCACTAAGGCCAAAATATGTGCATTACACCAAATGTAAATTGCTTGTGGACAAACAACTTTAATTTTTTGTTGTACTCCGTTTCTTACACCGGACATTACACTAGCACCGTCATAGCTTTGCGCTACTAATTTTGCGATGCAATCGTGTCTATTCAATAATTCTAAAATAATATTAGAGAGTGATTCTGCTGTGCGACTTTCCGACACATTAAGAAAGCCCAAAAAACGGTCATGAATTTCATTTTTATAATAATATCTGAGAATCAAGCACAGTTGTTCTCTATGACTAACATCGGGGGTTTCGTCAATAATAATTGAAACAAATTTTGTTTGCCTAACTTCGTAATCGATGCAAGTTTGCATCACATCGGCTACGGAATGAATAATGTCGTTTTGAATTTTGTTAGATAAATAACTCGGCCCCGGTTTGTCACTTTCCTGATGCTGCATATGCTTTTCTAAAACGACATCGTATTTTGAAATTAACGAGACCAGTTCTAAAAAATTGCCTTTATTTAATGAAGTTTTGGACTCATCATGTCCTCTTAAAGGAAGTTCCTGCTGTGCTAAATGACAAACAATATCGACTAATCTTTGAAATACACTACGGTTGTTATCAACGCGCGTGTTATATTTTGAAATTTCCTCAGAGAACTGGCGTGATATAGATGTCTCAATTCGTTGTTTACCAAAATTACCGAAAGAAACCATTGCACACAGGTGTTTATGGGAATTTGCGTGCCTTTTAATGGCGCCAGATATGTTATTTAAATCATTATAACCAGATGTATTCCAAACGGAATCTTCATTCGAAAAAAATATGCAGCACCAGCAATACAACTTATTAGTGTGCGAACAGCCAACAATCCAACTAGTTTTATACACTGATCTATTAAATTTTCGTTTATGCGATTTACTAGTCTGAGAAATACACAAATTAGGCGTCGGTTTTAATGAAGAAATTAACTGTTTTTTCTGAGCAAAGTTTAAAGATTTTACCTTATCTTCGCCAATCAAAACTAGAACGCATTTTAAATCCTCACAAGGTACAATTGCCTCCATTGTTGTAGGTAAGTCACCAAAACAATTGTATTACTGAGAAAATCTAAGAAAACTCACAAAAAACAACAAACACAAAAAAAGAAAAACTATTTTCCACTCAAGCAAATGAAACTGAAGTGAGTTGCAAACAGAGTTGCAGTGTTGTCATTAAGGCAAAAAAAAGCCGCCAGGTATATGAAAAATCTAGCTAGATGTCGCAATTTTTTTATTTTTAAGATATTGCTTGAACATTTAATTTCGTTGTTTTAAAAAGTCGCTAGTTTTTATTGTTGCTAAATCTTAAAAAAAGTTTCCAAACTCGTTAAAAATCTCCAAGATCACACAACGTCGCTAAAACGGCAACACTGCAGAGTTGGCAAGGTGACAAGGGGACAACTTCATACGAATGCCTGGCTTAAATCTTCCATACTGATCGATTTGTAGACGCAAAAGGTCCTAACTCGTTATACGGCACGTCGCCATAGGTGCGAAAGAGACAGATATAGTATTTCAAAGCCCGGCAAAAGCCGGTGCGTGTAAGCGAGATAGCTATATGTAGATGCTGCAAATGCGAAACTCTGCGCGCGAACAATCGCGATGTGTAGTAGTGTGGCATAGGTAGATACTTTGTGTTATTTTGATAAGAATTAAGCGCGCGAACTTTTAAATAGTTCGGGTGTGATATTGATTCTCTATCGAGCATTTTAGTAAGGCATGCCGGGCTTTTCGGCATATATGAAAGAACCGCCACTGTGCAGAGCCAGGGTAAGTTCATGTGGTGGCTCCTTTTGGGTGCGCAAGAAGTATTGCTTTAACTTTTTACTGAACGCTCCAACTGTTTTCATAGCAACGAAGAAGTGGCGGCAGGTCATTCCAGATATGAGAAGCCGCGAACTTGAAACTACCACGCAATGCAGCCGTTCTATGGGGCAAGGTCAACAAAAGGTAGGCAGAAACTAGTTTTAATTTGTGTAGTTTTGTTTTGTGAACAGATGAAGTTTTCTGCGATCCGACATTCTCATCAAATTACCCTTATTTAGATATGGAGTGATGTGAGATCTGGGAGGAACATTAAAACAGAATCTCGCACAAGCATTCTGTACTCGCTGAGTTAGCTTATCACTTCTACTAAAATGCAATGTTTCAGCGTAGTTCAGCTTGGATAAAACAAGTACTTTAAGGCTTTTATTTTTATTTAGTAAGTTAGTTTTAATTACGTTATAATTAGATTTAAGTTTTTGTTAAATAAATATTTTAATCCTAAAAAAAAAAAAAACAATAATAAGGTTAAGTACTTTAAATAAATATCGATGTTTTATTAAAATACCTGCATTTCACATCACAAAACAAGCTCAAACATAGGCGTACTAGACTCATTGAATGTTAAGACGCTTTAGTGTTGTAAACTTACCGTTATTCATGCATAACCATTTTTGAAAATATACTTCATTTAAGCGGTACATCATGGTAAAATATAATAAAAAACTGGGCAAGTGCGAGTCGGCCTCACGCACTGAGGGTTCCGAACAGACTTACCTATGTAAATAGTTTTTCCGCATCGCAATCAATTATTTTATTTGTGACGTAACTACAAAATTACAGTTTCCAGATTTTTTCCTATACTTGTGCGAGACCTTGCTTCATGCCAAATTTCAGGATTCTAGTCAATGGGAAGTACCCTATGAATTTCGATTTTCATGAGAGTGTCAAATTTACGTTTTTTGCGACATAAACGGCCGTACGCTAACTTGGAAGTCAAATTTTTTGACAGCTTCAAAGGACCGCAGACCTGAGAATATGGTTTTAATTTTAATTCGATACCTCTACGCGTTCTCGAGATAAAGGATCTTGACAGACAAACGGACGGACAACAAAGTGATCTTACAAGGGTTCCGTCTTTACCTTTTGAGGTACGGAACCCTAAAAATATACAAGATTTGATGCAGAATATAAAAGGCGTTTTGGTGTTGCTTTCTTTGTTATTCGATTACATAAAAACTGGTGGTTGACAATTTCGGTAGTAATTAAATTAAAATTCATTTATTTCCAACCAAATACCGCATTTTAATAGATACATCAGTAATGTCTTATATTTATATCAGACTGGCGCTCCCAATTAAAGTAAATATTACTTCAATTTGGACTAAAAAAAGAAGTGAAGAAGATGGAAATAAAATTGAAACAATGTATGAATCTGCTGTAATATTTCACATTTTATTATCTTGAATGTATGAACTATCTGGATAACCAACTCTTATATCGTTAACTGCGTTTGTCGACATCAAAATTGAAATTTGTTTTAACATTTACTTATCTCATATATCAGACCGTGACTGCGTGGGCGAAATTGATTGATTGATTGATTGACGAAATTGATTTGTCACTTAGATCAGACTTGGCAGTTAAAGGCTTAAATCTTTTTGTTATAAAAGTGTTATTAGGTTTACCACACTGAATTTCTTACTAAAACAATTTTCTATTTCATGGGAGTTAAATGTACATATCTAATGAAATAATAATAATAAGAGGTTGTGTTATGAGTACTAAAAAACCGATAAACATACTTATATATTTCTAATTAAATACATATTATAGATAAATAAATGTGGTTGTATTACAAGTATACTTCTTCATAGCCATCAGGGAATAAAGGTGTGACATTGTCATTAATTAAAATGAATCCTCTCCTTTACTGTTCTTTTCTGAATAATTTTGTTGCATGATCCACGACACAGGAGCATCATCTGGTGGTGTGTGACAAGTCAGTTGTTAGCTAGTGAGATGGTACTAACCTGGTCCAGCAGGCCCGACAGCTTGGCCGCGGCCTCCGCCACCTGCGCGAGGTCCAGCATGGGCTGCACCTGTCGCGAGCGCCCGCCGCCGCCCATCGTCTTCTGGCACAGATTCAAACCAACGATCTGCAATCATATGGAAGTCTCACGCTTTACAAACGAACTACAATAACACAGAATAAAATATGACAATTATGACAGTGTGATGAATCATGTAAATGTGATTAGACTGGTTCAGTAGCAATCATGATATGACCTCAGGTTCGTAGCAGGTGAGGCCGACGTCGATGGGCGTGAACATGCAGCCCTGCTTGCCGCGCGGCACGCCCAGCGCCACGCACACGTAGGCGCGCAGCCCCATGCGCGCGCCCGCCAGCGACGTGTCCAGCGTCACGTGCACGGGCGAGCGGCACTCGCGCGAGTAGTACTCGTGGATCACAGACGAATGGTTGGTCACCTCGTTGCCGGTGGCCCACCAGCCTGGAAACAACAACATGCAAGCTTTATTTTCTATATTCTATCATATCGGGCCAATTGCTAACTACTTTGATCAAACAGTAAATTATGCATCGAGAGGATAAAGTAGTGTGTTATGTCACGCACAGGCGCCTAGTCTGGAGTTAAAAAAGTAGCAAGAGAAGCAAGGATATTTAGGGGCGGGTTAACATTAAGTCGGATCGACAGTTTTACCGTTGACTAACTGTCGGGTGTGGCTGTTCACATTAGAGGCTGCCGAATCTGATCCGACCTAATGCGATCACCACCATCGTTAGTTTTACTGCCCGACTCCGCCTCTACGTGCTGACAATTGTAAATGGCGCTATACTTGTCAGTACACCAATATTATGTCCGATCCGACAGAAATTATGGCTGAATGTCCAGTAAAAGTGTCGACTCCGTTAGTTTTGTCGGGGCTTAATGTAAACGGCGCTATTGAAATAGAATATGCCAATATAGATCCGACACGTTTGTCGGTCCGTAAAACTATTTATTTATTTATTTGCTGACATGTAAAACACTGAATATTAAGCATGCATTAAAATTTCATGACACAGTATTATAACATGCACCCTATAGGGCACTGCAAATTTTACACATAAAATTATTAAATTATGCTAAATATTAGTCAATAATTAATTACATCTTGTTTTAAATGAAATTAAATTAAATATTTATCAATTCATTCATTCATTTTAATCATATTGGAAATGTAGTATTATATATATATAATACGTATTGGAGGGCTGCGGCCAAAGAGGCGACTACTACTTTGAGTTCAGATAGTTATAAATGATATAAAACTTTAAACACTTCAAACTGTGATAAAATTTTATTTTAAATAAAATTTAAATGCTAAACCAAAAAAAAATTAAAAAATTTAAATATATAATTATAACTTAGCTTAAATAATTTTATAGATTTTGGGAACTTATCAAATTTTATTGTATTGTATTTTTAATTTTTGACTATATGAATTTTATTGTATTTTAATTTATTTCATTTTTATTTGACATTTATTATTATTGTGAATTATATTGTATTATTATTTATTTATTTAACAGTTCAAGCACATAAAGGTACAGAGGCGGACTTAATGCCTTATTATAATTTGTAATATATTTTGTGTAAAATTTGTTCAACTTTTATGGTATAAATGAATTGAATTAATAATACTTAATATGAATTTAATAATAATTATGTATATTTTAAAATTAATTATGTAATTACGTAATAGAATAAATGGCTTTTCTATTTATTTATTTTATTTTATATATATATTTACGTTGACATATATTAATAAAAGGTTTATCGATTTACAATTTGTCAGTTTTAAATTCTTCAACGGTATAGTAGGTTTTTTTTACTAACAGATATTTCAACTGTTTCGAGAACGTCAAGTCATTTGGTATGGATTTCAAACTTTCGGGTAGTTTATTAAATATGTTAGCTAGTCTTGAGTATGGACTTTTCCCGACAACTTTTACGTTTGTGAAGGGGTTTGGTTCAGTTGGTTATAGTTTGCATTGAGTTTTTTTTTTTTTTTATTGTGTGGGAAAATCATCTTATGACAAAACCCGCTCTTGGGCGGAGCGAGAGATAGTGTCAGACTTTTACTGACTAAAAACCCACTCCTGTTCCTTCGTTGCCTTCGTCCCAGGGCCCCGGGTTTCGCTTTCACACTACCCGTGGCCCCAGTAGGCTTCGACCCTGCTGGGCCCCTACATACGTCCTCCACGTAGGAATTTGATAGGATGGCGCGAATAATTGTAAGGTAGGTTAAAATTAAATTTACATAGTAACTGAGGACAGTCTATTTTACTATTAAGAACTTTAACCTTTTGAGTAGCGTAATTAGAGACACAAAATAAAGACAATGCTGCCGTCGTAATTAAAAAGGGCACAACTGACGTTTTTTTACAAACTTGAGTTAAATACGTATTCGGAATCAGAAAAAAATTCTAATTTCGATTATGTATTTTAAAAAAAATGGAAAAAAGAATGTTTGTAAGGGGTTTAATGAATTAAATAAGGTAAAAATAAAAAATTTAAGAAACTCGGGGGTTTCTTAAAATGTTTTTCTAATAGTTTCGCAAAAAGAAATTAAAAAATAAGTTAATAAATTACTCTTTCAGCCTTTTAACTTCATTAAAAGAATCTATAAATATTTTAAAGATGAGTGCGGTCCCCCGACTCAGTGACACTCATCAACACCGCCGTGTCCTCGTGGGGGCGATCGGTGACAGCGATCTCTCGCGCCGGGCCTTGGTACAGGCTATGGTCCGGTGCGAGGAGTGGCAGGCAATCGCCTCCTTCTGCGAAGCAGTAATACTAGCAAAGGAGGCGGCTGAACGCGTGAGGTAAAGGTCCTCACGCCCCAATCGCCGCCGGGATTCTGATCCCGATTTCCGGCCACCGTAGGCGCGGACATATGGACGGCGAGCAATGGGTGGCTCGCCCGCTCGCCGTCCGATCGTCCGGTAATCGTCCGGACCGAGCCCACGTAGTCGTCGGCGCGCACTGTTCCACGCGCGTCTCAAGGAGATGTCAGCAACCGTAGGGACCCAGCAGGGTCGAAGCCTACTGGGGCCATGGGTGATGCGAGAGATCCCGGGGCCCTGGAAAAAATGACAAAGAAGGAACAGGCCAAAAGCGGGGGATGACATTAGATGATTTTCCCAGCAAACTTATAACCTACGTAAATAGCTTAATTCCCGAATCTCTAAGATTTTCCCGAATTGTCAAAAAAAGTATTACTTGTTTTGTGAATGGATATAGGCCTCCCCCAAATGTCGCCACAAAAAACGGTCCTGTGCGTCTCACATCGGATTCCCGCAAACTTCACCAGGTCATCGGTCCACCTTGTAGGGGGCCTTCCAGAACTGTGTCTTCCGGTACGCGGTCGCCACTCCAGAAACTTCGGCCCCAACGGCCATCTGTTCTGCGAGCAGTGTGCCCCACCCATTGCCACTTAAGTTTGGCGATTCTTCGTGCTGAGTTGGCAACCTTGGTTCTCCTGCGGATATCTTCATTTCTGATTTGATCACGCAAGGAAACTCCGAGCATAGCCATTTTGGAGCACAACAGCTTTCCATTGCCCTATGGGTGACTTTGAGCCTTCTGATGAGGCCCATTGTGAGTGACCATGTTTCAGAACCATATGTTATCATTGGCAACATACACTGGTCATAGACTTTCGTCTTGATACACTGTGGTAGATTGAATGAGAAGATACCGCACAGCTTCCCGAATGCTACCCAGCAATGTCAGTTTCGACGGTTGACTTCTTTCTCGAAATTAGATCTACCCAACTGGACTGGTCTGTCCAAGGTAAACATAATCGTCCACAACTTCAAGTATACAGTCTCCAATCTTGATAGGAGTAGGTGCTATATAGTTGTTTATCATGACTTTAGTTTTGTCCATGTTCATTTTGTGCTAAGCACTTCCGCAGTCTCAGCCATGACTACTATGTCATCAGCAAACCAAAGATGAGTGATGTACTCGCCATTGACATTAATGACTAATCCACTACAGTCCAGAACCTTGAAGACATCCTTCATTGCGGCCATAAGCAGTTTTGGACAAATGACCTCTCCCTGCCTTATACCCTGCTGCAGGACTTATAAGCCCTTGCTTTATGCTAAATATCAGGATTCTGGGTCAAAAGAAAGTACCCTATGAATTTTGCTTCCCATGAGTGTCGAAATAAACGTTTTTTGCGTCATAAACGGCCGTATCTTTTTTTCGTTAACTTAAAAGTTTGATTTTTTCACAGCTTCAAGGTACCATAGACCTGAGTATATGGTTTTAATTTAAACTCGATACCTCCACGAGACAAACTAAAGAAAAAAAAAAGATAAGACAATTAGGTTATTAACTGCGCATAATGTAGTGCATGCTTTACTTTTCAGTAAGTGATGAGGCGCTTAGACGAAAATTACTATTTTATGAATTATAATGCATACTTATTGTTGAAATACCTATAAATAAATAAATAAAGGGTCTTGACAGATAACAAAGTGATCCTAGACGGTTCCGTTTTTTTCCTTTTGAGATAGGGAACCCTAAAAATGTGCAGCTGCAACTAAAAATTCTACAGTTGAGCAATCTGTAGGCATGCGAGCATTTACGAATTTTGCGAGACTACGAGTAGTCATGTGATTTCTAAGTAAATTAATTACAACATACCGACAATGTTCTCTGATGCATTTACTCGTCTGTTCAGCTCGTACACGTCCATGGCATAGTTGAGCTCAGCCTCGACCTGGTCGGCATGTTCCTTGTGTGGCACGCAGAAGCAGTTCGTCACTTCTACGATGCCCTTGTCACAGGTACCTATGCATCACAATAACATAACCTCAAAATACGTTAAAAATAAGTTTTATACCTGATAAAATGGTGACAAATGATATTTGTTATCAAGCATATCTACTTTGCATTCAACATTGCTTTTAAATTGCCAGCCAGATCACTACAACTCCTCAGACGTCGTCAGTATTACCAATGAACACATGACAGAAGGCATCGGTAGAAAGCTGCCTTTTCATGAAATTGATTTACCTATCCAGCAAAATTTGTGCAAAATAAATACTTACCCAACAAGGTACCAATAACTCTGTGCGAGTCTGCATTTCGGCGTTCGTATGCGTCCACAATTTGAAATAATACTACGGGGTGAATCTTGACACTTAAGTTAAGCGCCATGTTGATTTTGTAAAGGTTTTTTTTTAATAATAGCGTGTCATAGCTGCTAATAGCAGCTATGCAGCCTGCTATGTCAAGTTGTCAACAAAATAGAAATGAAGAAGAACTAAATGACATCTTTAGCATGATTTTAAGAGTATGTGATTTTAAGTAAGGAATTGGTTGTTGTAAGAATTTTAATTGGGTGTTGGAAGAAATAATTATGTGGAATCAGCAGTGGCGGATTTCCCAGCAGGCTGAATAGGCTTGAGCCTAGGGCGGCAAATTTGGGGACCGATTTTTTTTTTGTTGCCATAATTATCAAAAAGATTTTTGCATTACGGTTTTTTGATGTCTCACAGATAGAAGTCTGCAACAAATTTTGCCTGATGACTTTGCTCTCTCACTTGTCATTGCAGATTCCAAGAGTTTATTTTAAAAATTATTTTACGTAACTGTATAGCCTATGCCTTGAAAATTTGTAAATCCGCCACTGGGAATCAGTATATCCTACATAGGGAGAGCTTTCAATAAGCCCGATGTAGGATTTATGTAGGTTAAAGGGTTTTTTAGTCTTTTTCAATCCTTGTTTGAGCCAAATCAATCTCTAAATCACGTAAACAGCCTGTCAGTATGTATATGTACGTAAACGGTGGTTTTTATTTTAAATATGCGCAACCTCCACACCACAGACCATGCACCAGAGGCGTAGTTTAGACATGGGCGAAGGCGCATCCACGAGGCCTTTTTATTCATTATTTCGAAAACGAGACAGCGACTGTTGCAAGTTCGCAACCCAGGGTTCCACCGTATCGTCGAAATAGTGGTCAAACGCGCCTTCGCACGCGAGAGGCCCCTTTGGGTACGAGGCCTTTGGCTACACCTACATACCATGATACCAGGCGAGACCTATATTGCTACCGCGGCCCTGGAACGTAAAGAGAAATTGGAACACTGGTGGATTTTAGCCAGAAAGCCAGACTGTTGTACAGTCTCTCTTGGTCCACACCTTCAATCAATATTGAGATCTTCTTCCTCCGCTCTTGGGGGAAAAGCTCAATCAGACTACATAAATATACTACGTATAAAAAGACTACCTAACACCTGCGACTTCGCTCGTGTAGGTAGAAAATCTGTTAATGGTCATTTTTGAGATATATTGTAATATAATAAATAAGGGCCGACATTGCGTTACGCGGTCGCCCGCACGGTCCCAAGCAAAAGTGCACCGTGGCGGCTCGCCTAACGGGCAGTCGCGCCCCGCGCCCGTTTTGTTTTAATAATAAAGTTCTCCATCGTCACGACTACTTGCACACCGTTAAAGTTGAACTAGCGACACTGCGCAGGTAATAATAATCCGGTTTCCCTTACAGGGACCGCTATACACGACACACGCACATAATCACGCGAAGGGTGTCCGCGCGTACAACCGCTTAACGCAGCGTTGGCCCTAAGACGTATTCTGTAGTTTCAAATCCCATTCCCGCGGGAAATTGAAAAGCAAGCCTACTCCTTGGAACATCAGCTGTCTGACAGTGATAATCTCGTCAAAGTTGGTTCACCTGTTTCGGAGATTAGTCGGGACAAACAGGCAGACAAGAAATTTTTTATTAGGTAGAATAGGTAACAAAATACTTTCATAAGAATTCTGCAGAAAAAAATATTTTGATATTGCATACATTGCAATTTTATAAAAATTATTGAAGTTCCTCACAATAAATAATAGCAACAGCTGAATCTGGTTAGACTGGAATCCATAACAATTGTTCTGCAGAAATGTTTGAATTTGAAAGTGACCATAGCCCTAAAATGGAAATGGCAAAACACCCTTTCAATTCAACCAAAAACGAACACAATAAGTTGGGAAATGGTCAAGTCATTTTTAGCTTATTTAATGAAAAAGAAATCTTCTCTATTATTATGTTTCTTAGGGGTACAAGCTTCATAACTAAATTCATAAAACAATAGTGTTCCAATGAGACATTATAATAGTGTATTACTTTATTACACACATAGTTTATAACCACAGCACATTTAAATGTACTAGGTACAATAGTAACATGATACAAATATTAGAATCACGAAATCTTTAGATTTTATAGAATTACCTATTACTGCATAAATAATTATTAACAACTTCCCAAAATTGGGTAAACAAAACTAACAATGCAGTCCTACAGTCAAACAATTCATTCCCATCATAATGTTTAAATGAAAAAAAAGCTGAAGACTTAAAGCCACTAATAAAATACAAAACCAAGGTGATTGTTCAAACAAAGTAACAAAGACTAGTCAGCATTATGAAACAACTCTTAGAAGTTTTGTGTCCTAACCATTACTATTTACAAATAAATATCACCCTTTGGCTATTTGTCAGCAGCACCCGGTACTGTGGTGTGGATACGGATGCCGTGCATCTCAGCAATCTCACTCTTCAAGGTCTCAGTTACCAAACGGTGCTGTTTGACTCGAGATAATCCAATAAATTCTTTAGCTTCCACATTCACCTGAAATATAATAAGAAAACTTTATTTATTGGAGAAGGCATAAGCGGTTAACCAAATGTAGAGAAGTCTGAGTCAGAGTGTCAATGTGATTGGATGGATGGAGTGGGAGGCCAAAGAAAAGATAATGGATTGTGTGAGGAGTGCTATGAAAGGAAAAGGAATTAGTGATAGAGTGATGGGTGACCAAACAGAGTGGAAGACTAATACATGTTGCATCCTGTGCCGATCTCAAATAACATAAATAGTACAAGGGCAGGAAGATGATAAATATTATAGGCACAGCTTAACAGTGCTCCTTGCCGTCAATAAAACTTACGAGCTCATAGACAATACCTCAAACATAGCCCCGCATCCTCCCGAGATATCCTCGACGCTGACGTACGTGATGCCGGGTAGCGAGCGCTTCAGCGTTTCCGAAAGCTGCTGTTCCTTGGACGCACAGTTCCGCTCGTACGCGCCGCCACTGCCGCCACCGTCGCCACTGTCTGCCGCGCTGCCAACCCGCGCCGTCCGCAGCTGACGAATCACAAAGTACAGTTCATTACACATCTGCGGCAGACAAGTTCTGTCAAGATTAGAGTCAACACGGGTTATAGTAGTTACCGCCTGACTGAAGCATTACTACACCGCTTACCAGCTGATTTCTGATAGGTTCCAAAATTTTAACCAAGTTACGAAACATTTCGCTATTAATATTTATGTTTTCTTAGTCATTTAGAAAAACCCACAAGATTATTTATTATAATTTTATGAGGTTATATGCAATACATTCCGTTTATTAAGACATTTTCCGCTTATAAAATTTTATTGAAGTAGTAAGTAGGTTAGGTAGATTCCTTTAATATGCTTTTCTTCCTGCTAATTTCATAAGTATCTTTACAAAACCATAACCTAAAAGAAAACTAAAAATAAATGACACAACACGTTCCGTACTGGGCAAAGTCGGAGAATCGGCCATAAAATCATCTAATACATAATCCCGTAAAATATAAACAAAACAATGTCACTGTCAAAAATTATTTTCATAGAGTAAATTATATTACAAATCATGCTTACAAAATATACATAGATTTTAAATTTTCGGCCTTAATCGCCTGTTGGATGGTAGACTTCAAAGAGTATGTAAAGTTAGTAGACTAGGCGTGTGTAATTCAGTACAGGCTAGGCGTGTGTAGTGTGTAACTCTTTACTGAACCGAATCACTGTTCCGAAATATTGTAGTGTTCCGAAACATTTTTTTTTTTCAACAATCACACTACGCCGTCTAGTGCAGTGTACTGTATGGTGTAGGACGTAAAGAATAGCACCATCCCATTTCTTCCCGTGGGTGTCGTAAGAGGCGACTAAAGGACATTTTTAAGACTGTGTGTACTGTTAAGCACCTCAGGTCACCGCGTGGTGGGGGGTAAACAACCAGCAACAGCATTCCCATTCCCAAGGAGGGTTAGTGTCAGACAGGCGGCCGACTGTAAAACAGTAGCCATATCTTTTCCAACATGTTGAGCTTAAATGGAATGCGCGATAGGGTTAGGGCGTACCCCACAGGCGACGCGCAGAGGCAGCACCCGGCTCCTGTGGGAAATGGACTGGGGTTGTTGCACCATCCCGGGCGGTAACAACGTAAGAAGCTAGCTCGGGAAATGAGATTGAGGTAAGCAAGTTGGAATGTAGGGACAATGACTGGAAGGGCCAGAGAGTTAGCGGATGTATTAAAAAGAAGACGAATAAACGTAGCGTGCTTACAAGAAACAAAATGGAGAGGAACAAAAGCGAGAGAAATTGGTGAGGCATATAAATTTTATTACTGTGGAAGTGATGGTAAAAGAAATGGTGTAGGCATAGTGTTACACAGCAAATTAAAAGAAAGCGTGATGGAAGTACAAAGGATTAATGATAGGCTTATAGTTGTGAAGATTATGTTAGAGAATGTAATGTTGAATGTAGTTAGTGTGTATGCACCACAAGTAGGATGCGATGGTACTGTGAAAGAGAAGTTTTGGGAGGATTTTGATAGAGCTTTAATGTCCATCCCTGTACATGAGGAATTGATTGTTGGAGGTGAATTTAATGGACATGTGAGAAGAATGAAGACAGGTGTTTACGAAAGAGTACATGGGGGATGGGGTTTTGGAAGTCCGAACAGTGAAGGGGAGATGCTGCTGCAATCCGCTACTGCATTTGACCTGGCAGTAGCTAATACTTGGTTCCAGAAAGGAGATGAACACCTGGTCACGTACAAAAGCGGTAACCACAAGTCGCAAATCGATTACTTCCTGGTTAGGCGTAACCAGCTAAAGCACGTCAAAGACTACAAAGTGCTGCCAGGAGAAGACCTAGTCTCACAGCACAGGCTCCTGGTTATGGTGTCAGTAGTCAAGACACATAACAAAAAAGCAAAGAGCGTCGTCCTCCTAAAATAAAATGGCATATGCTAGAGAAGAGTGACTGTGCGAAGAAATTGAGAGAGCGAGTGGTGGACAAAATGATAGAAATGGGAAATATGAATGATCGAAGTATAAATGAAAGCTGGAATGAGATTGCTGAGTGTATTAGACATGCAGCGAAAGATATTTTGGGAGAGACGAGAGGAAAGGGTACAATAGATATGGCTACATGGTGGTGGTTGAATACAGAATGTGTTGAAGGAAAAAAAGAGGAAATTTAAGGAATGGCAGCGTATAGATCCGGAAAACACTAGCTTAAACTCTGCGAAAAAAAGTGGATATAATGCTTTAAAGAAAAAAAGCCAAAAAAGCCGTGGCAATAGCGAAAGCAAAAGCACAGGACAAACTATACGACACACTATATAGTCCGGCAGGCCAGAAAGATCTATACCGACTTGCTACAGCAAGAGAGAGAAATGCGAGAGATGTTTGTCAGATAAGATGTATAAGGGATGAAATTGGAATGATTCTATCAGAAGATGAAAAAATCAAAGAGAAGTGGAAGGACTATTTTGAAAGACTGATGAATGAGGAAACCCACTGGAATGGGATTTTAGAGAGCAAACCAGTGAATGTGGGTTTAGTGAGAATGATTAAGGATATCAGCCCCCCTAGTCAAATTACTATCTTTTCGTTCGTGCCAAACGCCTCGAGTAGGCCACGCCTCCGATTCCTTTGTTCTGATCACGTGACTGAGTTGTGATGACGTCAGTACAAAAGAATCGGAGGCGTGGCCTACTCGAGGCGTTCGGCGCGAACGATACGATTGTAACTTGGCTAGGGGGGCAGGTACGAGTCAAGACAATGGCCAAAGTTTAGTTCACTATTGTGTTTAATATGGATGAAGTCAGGATAGCTGTAAATGGAATGAAGAATGGTAAGGCAATTGGTCCAGACGGAATACCAGTTGAAGTGTGGAAGTTGCTGCGATGATGGATGTGGTTAGCTTTGTTCTTCAATAAGTTGTTGCGAAAAGAAGCCATACCTGATGAGTGGTGCAACAGTTCCCTGGTGCCCATCTTTAAAAACAAGGGTGATGTGAATTCAAGCAACAATTATAGAGGAATAAAGCTAATGTCACATACTATGAAAGCCTGGGAGAAAGTTATTGAAAGGAGGCTGAGAGAAGAGAGTGAAATTTCACAGAACCAATTCGGTTTTATGCCTGGTCGGGGTACAACGGACGCCATTTTTGCTATACGCCAGCTGTGCGAGAAATACAGAGGTGCGCATAAAAACTTGCACATGGTATTCATTGACCTCGAAAAGGCATACGACCGGGTACCTCGTGAGGTACTGTGGTGGGCCTTAAAGGAGAAAGGTGTGCCTGGGAAGTATATGCAGTTGATCCGAGCGATGTACAGTCGATGCAGTACCCAAGTCCGGTCTACAGTGGGCAACACTGGCAGCTTCAATGTGGCTGTCGGCTTATATCAAGGGTCAGCTCTCAGCCCTTACCACTTCCTGATGATAATGGACGCTCTGACGTCGGACATTAAGGAAGAGGCTCCCTGGTATATGCTTTTTGCCGATGACATTGTGTTGGTTGCCGAGAGTGGCCTAGAGGTCCAGAACAGATTGGAGGTGTGGTGGCACAGACTGGAGAGTGTTGGCCTGAAATTGAGTAGAACCAAAACGGAATACTTGTTCTGCGATTTCGGTGGTCTCTCCGGTCCTATGCCCTTCGCTCTTGCTGGGACGCCCATACCAATCTCCGACTTTCGGTACCTCAGGTCGCTTATCCAAGGAGATGGCGAGGTAGACCGAGACGTATCACATAGGATCAATACAGGATGGATGAAATGGCGACAGGTCACTGGAACAATTTGTGACCCACGGATGCCCCCCAAGTTGAAGGGTAAAATCTACAAGTCATATTGCCTGTTTTACCCATTTTTAATTAAAATTACACTTTAAAGTTAAGAAAGTGGTTGAAACAAGAAGAAAGTAAAAAACATTTTTTTTTTAAATATCCTGTGGTCCAGGACCAAATAAATTAGGGCTGAGTAAGTAGCAGATGACCCCACCTATCAACCATTTTCGTATGTTCAACGTTCTGCCAAACACCCTGTATAGATAAATTACACCCAGACACAGAACAAATGATCGTACTCATCACACAATCATTTGTCCTGGGTGGGAATCGAACCCACGACCTCCGGCTTAGCAGTCAGGCCACTAATCACTGGACCAACAGGTCAATCAATTTTGGATTGGAACATCAGTAATGTTTTAAATCCATCATTTGGAACAATTGGAACACTGAAACACTCTTTACTTTAAGTGACCAGCAGTCTTTTTAAAATTCAAATTTTAACGTAAATATAATTAATGACCTGTACTAAAAACATCTGCTTTAAATTATTCTCAAATCAAAATTCAATTAAATAAAACTTTTAGTGTATATGACGCAACGATTCATAACAGTGAGTGTCTGTATCTTATGAGCCGTTGTTAAAAATGTTCCGTTTGTATCTTGAGAGCCGATGTTTCAAATGTTCCGTTTTTATCTTTTGAGCCGATGTTCCAAATGTTTCAAATGATACATATCACTGTTTCGCAACATTTCAGTGATTCAGATGCAAATATTCCAATCGCAAAGATGACACACTGTTCCCACGCCTAGTAAAGGTAGAAACAGATTATTAAAACGCGACGCGATCCGATGTCACGCGACGCGTGTTGACTCAAATCAAATCTACTATTCATGGCCGGTAATCTTCATACAAAAAATGTAGACCGTAGCCGCCATATTTAAGCTGATTATGTGTGACGTTTCTGCTCTTTCTGTTGGCTAAATCGGTTCCTGCAACAGCCAATTCAGCCAATAGCCAAAGCAGAAACGGCATACACTACGCCATATCCATAAGTCAGTAAGTACTCTATAACTTAGGCAGACAGTCTGCGACGAAGGAGCAATGACATGGTTACACATTTCTGTTCGGAGGCGATTAATTACAGTATCGTCCAACATATGATTACGCTGGATGACCCGCACCTGATCCGACAGTCGTTGGGCCAAAACCTTGACAGCTAACTCAAGCACCTGAAACAAAGAGAGCATCCGAACACGGTACGCGGTCTGATTGTTTCCGCTCTCTGTAGCCCCATAGTATGAGCGCATGACGTTCTCATTTACGGATTGTGTCCATCGCATGCGCTGCACACTTCCGCCGGGAGCTGGGACCCTATCAGAGGCTGGTGGGCCTCGAGGACACGCAAGTGATGGTGACGTCGGTGGCGAGTTGTACTCGTCGTTCGAGCTCGACGCAGCCATCGCGGCCGGTGTCACAGCACTCACAGTGAGGCTAGGTTCCGGAGGCGGTGAGCCGGAGCTGTGCGACGAAGCCGGAGGTGGTGGGCGTGCACGGCGAGCTGCAGCTCTCGTCAACATGGTTGTAAAATTTTCATTTCGGCTAGGTGTTGACTATTTTAATATCATCCATTCTGGTGAGCTGTGGTGGCCGAGTGGTAACGGCCCCGACTTACGAGTTGTAGGTCGCGGGTTCAAACCCAGCCAGGCGCATTACTTTGTGTAATTTATTTCATCACCACTGCTCTCAAAACGGTGAAGGAAAACATCGTGAGGAAACCGGCATGTCCTAGAACCAAAAATTCAAAGACATGTGACATCCACCAACCCGCACTGGGCCCGCGTGGTGGATTACGGCCCGTTCCCTCTCCTGAGGAGGCCTGAGTCCCAACAGTGGGAACATTATAAGGCCGACTATGCTATGCATTCTGGTGATATATGTCATCTGGTGTTTGTTTATTATTATTTTCCTTTATTAATTACTTTATTATATACAAAATAACTATTATATATTCCCTCTCCTAGAGAGGAGGCCTGCGTCCCAGCAGTGGGAACATTATAAGGCCGACTATGCTATACAAAATAAACGTACATATATAATTTAATATAATATATACATATATATTTAAATAACGTAAAAGAAAAGGGTTATTGAGATAACTACACTATTTGTGCACAAAGTAATCTCGCAACATCCGCTTAAATGCATATAGTCTGGTGGTCGTCCTGATCTCAAGCACATTCAACAGAAGTATGGACTGTATATGAAAGGAAGAATAAACAAAGTCAGAAGTATGCAGGCCCTGATTAACTCTTAGGCTAATTAGGCTGCAGCCTAGGGCGCGAAGTTCGGGGGGGCGCGCTAAGATCGTGTCTTCGCATGCATTAATCTAGCATCATTGCATCTACCCTACATATTTCAACTTTTTTTTTTTTTTTTTTTTTAATTGATATAAACCAGTGCTTGACTGCGATCCCACCTGATGGTAAGCGGAGATGCAATCATTGATGGTCAGGCGCACCAGTTTATTAAGAGCCTATTCACTCTAGCCTTGAAGACACCTAAATTATAGCTGGACGGGAAGACCGCAGCAGGCAAATTGTTCCAGTCCTTCGATGTACGCGGTATAAACGACGAAGCGAAACGCTTAGTCCGGACCGTTGAAGTTTCAACAACGTAAGGGTGGATACTCGCTGTTCGTCGGGTTGTCCGATGGTAGAAAGGAGATGGCGGAATCAAGTCATGCAATTCCCGCGCACACTCTCCAAAATGTAACCTGTAAAATACCGAAAGGCTGGCTACTCTGCGCCTGTGCTCGAGGCTTTGAAGATTGGACTTAACCAAATCTGGATCCCCAATTAGCCTCTTGGCACGCCTTTCCACTGAGTCCAAAGCTGCTAGATGGCATTTTGCAGCACCAGCCCATATGTGACTGCAGTACTCCACACACGATCGGACCTGTGCTTTGTATAACATTAGAAGCTGTCCCGGTGTGAAGTACCGTCGGACCTTTGCAAGAACGCCTAGTTTTCTAGCAGCTACCTTAGCTTTGGACTCAATGAACCGCCCAAAATTTAGGTCTGAGGAAATTTCAACTCCTAAGAGCTGAAGGCGGTCGCTGCACTCCAGGGATACATTCTGAAAAGCAGGAGCCAAGGTGAACGGGCTCCTCTTAGCGGTGAACAGACACGCTTGTGTTTTGGCGGCGTTGAATTTTACCAGATTGGTTTCGCCCCACTTGGAGACTGCCTGAAGTGAGACATTCGTACGCTCTACCATAGCCTCTCGTTCGGACCGGATTAGCTCCTTACTAGCCCGGGGACCTGGCAGGTATCTCTCTACAACAGTGCTATCGTCTGCATACCCATAGATACCGGGCATCAGCAGATCGTTAATATGCAGCAAGAAAAGAGTTGCAGAGAGAACTGACCCCTGAGGAACTCCGGCATTAGTTGTCATGGGCTCTGATGAGCGTCCATCGACAACAACTCGGAGAGACCGTTCACTCAGGAAGTCTTTTACCCAGTTAATCAGACCAGGGGAAATGCCGTACGCTGGAAGCTTACTCAAAAGGCTGGCGTGCCATACCCTGTCGAAGGCCTTCGAGACGTCTAAGGAGACAGCAATCGCTTCTCCATTCTTCTCGAGGGCCTCGCCCCACATGTGAGTGGTATACACTAGTAGGTCCCCAGTAGACCGATTGTGGCGAAACCCGTATTGTTGGTCACTGAGGAGATCGTTACCTTCCAGGTATGCCAGGAGGCGCGAGTTCAATACACGCTCCATAATCTTGCAGAGTATGGAGGTTATTGAAATCGGCCGATAGTTGGCAGGATCGGCACGACTGCCCTTTTTGGGCACGGGTTGCACGTTGGCAAGCTTCTAGGACTTGGGCACTATACCAGTCCTAAATGAGAGGCGATACAAGCGCGTCAATACAGGAGACAACTCGGGCGCACATGCCTTGAGGACTATTGCTGGTATACCATCTGGTCCACTAGCTTTATTCACGTCTAGACGACACAGTGCTCTCAAAACTTCTCTGTTCCTTATGCAAATCTCGGGCATTGAGGTGTTGCAGTGTGGTAGAGTAGGTGGAGTAGCACTGCCAGTGTCAAGACGAGAATTGTGGGCGAAGAGAGCTGCAAAGAGACCTGCTTTCTCTCTCGCCGTGTGAGCCAGTGTTCCATCAGGTTTAACCAGCGGAGGCAATGTGGGTCTACAGAAGTTCGCTTCGACCGATTTGGCAAGGGACCAGAATGCTCTGCTACCGGACGGCTGTGCAGAGAGCTTTGCGCCAATATGGGTAATGCGGTCGAACCGAGCCTTCTTCAGTGCCTTTTTATAGGACTTGGCAGCATGGTTGAAAGCTCTCTTCTTTGAGCTCAGATCCGGAGCCTTGCGATCACGAGCGTCAACCCATGCTAGAAACGCCGAATGCTTACGCTCTTCAGCTTGAACGCGAACGGCGTTGAACCATGGTTGAGCTGAGCCTCCGATGGGTACGTCTCTATAAGGGATGAAAAACTCCATAGCTTGACGTATCACATCGGATATGGCATCTGCGCAGCTCGACGGACTTTCAGAAGAGAAGCAGACCCGCTGCCAAGGATAGGACGCAAAAAAGTGCCGCATCTCATCCCAATCTGCTGACCTGTAACGCCATATTCTCCGTTGACCACGTGAGTCGCAGTCAGGTGGGGAGAAGCACGAAACAGACTTCACCAGACAGTGATCTGAAGTACCAAGTGGTGAGGAAACTGTTACAATACATCTGTCCGGATCAGTGGTCAGCAGAAGGTCTAAACAATTGGCAGTATGACCAACTACATCAGGCACCCTAGTCGCTTGCTTAACCAGCTGGGAAAGGCCCATCGATACTGCAAAGTTTCGTGCTTCTCTCCCAGCGTGGTCGGTCTTCTGGTATGGGAAAAGCCAGTCTTGGTGGCAGGCATTAAAGTCCCCCAGAGCGACGAGCTGCGCATCAGGGTGCCGATGCAGAGCCTTATCGGCGGCCTCACTAAGGTGGTCGAACAACCGAGTCGTCTCCTGATCTCCGCTGTGCGATCGGTAGACACAGGTATAAACAATTTTGTCCATACCAGTGTCCACCAACAGCCATAGGGTAGAAAAATTTGGGTCTTCAAGGTGACGGAGACGCTGGCAGCAGATGTCATTACGGACATACACACAGACCCCGGCACGCTGCAGGAAATGATACTCCAGAGAGTATCCCGGGTAGTTGAGTTACGCCGTATCTGACGGACATCTAATTTGGGTCTCCGTCAAGAACTAGAACTAGACCAAGAAAATACACTAAAATAAATGCGCTTGAGGTTCCCTGATTTTAACAATAAATTTTGAAAATTTAAAAATCGCGCTTTTATCAAACACTGACTTGTTACTCGAATCGTTTTACCAACTGCAGCGGCGAAAGGTCTTTTTCAGCACTTAAAAGAGTAAAAAAATACTTGCATTCCACACTCCGCCAAAAACTTAGAGAGTTATTTTTTACAAACTATTAAATTTGAAAATCAAATGTGGAAACATTTGCAAACGCTAAAGCACGAAAAATTACTTTTGTATAATCTAAAACACTGCACTAAAAGTTTCGGGAATGAAATATTTCCACTGTTCCTGTCATATTAAAATCTTTTTAATTGAAAACTCCTTGGTTTTAAAAATCGAATACCATTTATTTATTTAAAAAAAGATTCTCGGTCTTGTCACAAGGTTTTGTCAAACTTGTTTAGTCGTTGAGAAAATGGAATTGACTCGAGAAAATTCAAGAGCGATGATTTATTATGACTTTCGAAGTGGTTTAACACAAAAACTGTGTTGACCGGATGATTTCTGCATTTGGTGATGAAGCCCCATCCAAAACCACAATTTATCGCTGGTTTGCTGAATTTCAACGTGGACGTTCAAGCTCAGTGATGATCCCCGTCAAGGTCGTCCAAAAACGTTGATGCTGTGCGTAAGCTGATTGAGGAAGACATGTGACATGTCGCGAAATTCAGGCAACTTTAGACATTGGCATGAGTCAAATACAAATGATCTTGCATGAACAATTAGGTGTAAAAAAGTTGTTTTCCCGATGGATACCGCATTCGCTCTGTGAAGAGCAAAAAGCGGCTCGCGTTACTTGGTGCGTCAGAACTCTCGAAAGATTCCACGCAGGATCCTCAAATGCTGTATACAAAATCGTATCAGGTGACGAATCCTGGATATACGCGTACGAACCCGAAACAAAAAACCAGTCACGAGTTTGAGTGTTCGAAAATGAGTTAAAGCCAACAAAAATTGTTCGTTCACGGGGTGTTGTAAAAAAAAATGGTGGCCACGTTTGTCTCCAAAACCGGCCATGTTACGACTATTCCTCTTGAGGGACAAAGAACGGCTAATGCAGAATGGTATGCTAGCATTTGTTTGCCACAGGTCGTTTCTGAACTCCGTAAAGAGAACTGCAACCGCCGCATCATCCTCCATCACGACAATGCGAGTTCTCACACCGCGCACAGAACAAAAGAGTTTTTAGAGCAAGAAAACATCCTAATGCTTTCTATACTTTCCATAAAATAAAGAATAAATTGCGTGGACAGAGATTTTCATCACCTGAAGAAGGTGTGGACGCCTACAAAACGGCCATTTTGGAGACCCCAACTTCCGAATGGAATGGTTGCTTCAATGATTGATTCCATCGTATGGAAAAATGTGTCAAATTTCGCGGAAAATACTTATTACTTATATTATATACCTCGAAAAGCAATAAATACATTTTTAAATAGTAATGTTGTGTCACTTCCTTGATTCCCGAAATTCAGAGCCGCCCTCGTAATAATTACTTGATTACTATAGTTTTCAAATAAATCATTAATCAGTTGCAAAAATGTTTCACTTGTATGATGCCTCTCCTCTTTTTTTAACAATAACAGAAGTGTAAATATTTAAAAAAATACTCAAGTCGAAGCAACTTCACAACTAACCAAACACGACATGGATTTTCTACTTGGTAGCCTGCAGTCACTTGTCATGATTTTGGTCTTATAATGCGTGAGGTGTTTTGCCTTTATGTACGGTCAGGTTAAAAAATGGTTTGCCTCCTTTAGGTTGAATGTCATGCAGATTAAAGGACAACGTTAGTTTCGCTTGCAGATCGATTTGAAAACTTTTATAGGTAGTATGAACTATGTTAAAATTTTCACACTACTACTCTACTCACTTACTACTTTTTAGACCGTCCCGGCACACCTAGCGGGGGCGCGTCCTCATAATTAGCCTAGGGCGGTCAAAACTCTTGATCGGTCGCTGGAAGTATGAGAAGGACAAAGCAGTAGAAGATTGTCAGAAGAACGCAGATTCTTAGCATGAGAAGAACATAGATATTTAAAGTGTGATATAAGATAAGAATGTGGGGTGGGAGAGTTGAGCAGAGAGAAAAGAATAGTCAGAGCGCGCAGACTCTTTCTCTGACGAATGGGCATCCATTTGAGATCTGTAGCTCGATATATTTTTATGGTCATATTTTCTCAAATTATGTACGAACCGGATGCAGTTGTTGAGGGGCCTGTCAATTTTATTTAGTAACACTGCGTTCAGGTCAAAGTAGCCACGTCACCATAGTCGATTATAGGGAATATTAAAGTTTGCCCAAGCATAGTCTTTGTCTTTGCGGGCAGAAAGTTCCTCAGACGATACAGACACCGCAAAGTCCCGTTGACTCTTTGGCAGATACTGGCAACCTGAATTTGCCAGTCAAGGGTGGATTCAAGATGCAAACCGAGATCCTTTACGCTAGGACTGATGGGAATGACGGCACCATTAAAAATAATTGGAGGAAGAGAATTAACCACCACTTTACCCATCATACGCGAGCTTCCAATAATAATGGCCTGACACTTTGAGGGGTTTACGGACACCCCAAATCTATGACACTAATCCCTGACGGCGTCCAAATCTCGGTTTATATCTTCTATAGCGTCCGCAAAAAAGTCTCCACCCACGCAGTTGTATATAATTGAAAATCGTCGGCATAAAGACGATACGAACACCGAAGACGGAGAGTTATAAAATTTCTGAAGATGGAGAATAGCAACGGAGAAAGAATACTGCCTTGTGGAACACCAGATTCTAGATCACGCCAGCTCGACGAATTCTCGTCATCGCGAACCGACTGCTGATTTCGTTTATCTTTCTCGGCTTTCACGAGGTTCTCGTCATGTGGAACGGAAAAGTCAACAATCATTGCACCTTTCGCTTCAGTCTAACACCACTATATCGGGTTTATTGGCTACAATAGTCCTGTCTGTGATGATGGACCGGTCCCAGTACAAAGTGATATGAACATTATCAAGAACTGAGTCGGGCTCATACCTTTAGTACGACACTTCCGATTCCACAAGAAAGTATTTCAGAGCAAGTTGCTGATGGATAATCCTGGCTACTACGTTGTGCCTATGCATGTAGTCTCCGTTAGCTAGACGAGAACAACCAGAGATAATGTGACGAATTGATCCTCCCGGACGGTGACATGCCCGACAGATGTCAACTGTGCCGTCCTTCACAATAAATCTCCGGTAGTTATTCGCCATGATAACTTCGTCCATAATTGCACAGACAAAACCTTCAGTTTCCCCAAAGAGGTCACCGAAACGCAGCCAGGCTACGGACGCCAATTGGTCTACATTGGGCCCTCGTCATCAGACCGTCTGGTAACCGTCCGGACCGAGCTCAAGTCGTCGACGGCGCGTACTGTTCCACGCGCGCCTCGAGGAGATGTCAGCAAATCGTAGGGGCCCAGCAGGGTCGATGCGTACTGGGGCCATGGGTAGTGTAAAAGCGAAACCCGGGGCCCTGGGACGAAGGCAAAGAAGGAACGGGAGTGGGTTTTTAGTCATTAAAAGCCTGACACTATCTCCCGAAAGCCTGACACTATCTCCCGCTCCGCCCAAGAGCGGGATTTGTCATAAGATGATTTTCCCAACAAATAAAAAAAAAAAACCTCCCCTCGCTTTACATGCATGACCGCACATTTATCCACACCAAACTCCATCCTGATGGCACTACTGAAGGTTTCAGTTACCTTCAGTAGCTCTATCAGTTGCAGATTATTGGGGGCAAAAAGTTTCAGGTCATCCATGTAAAGTAGGTGAGATATTACCTGACCACCTTTCTTCAACCGATAGCCTAGACCTGAATTCTCCAGCAGTGTGCATAGAGGATTCAAGGCTAGGCAAAACCAAAGCGGATTCAAACTATCACCCTGGAATATATCTCGCTCGATCCTTACAGGTTCGCTATTCATTCCTCTGGATATGTCGACATGCTGGATGGCGGAGGACCGTACTCCATTGCCTAATACACGATATCAGGAAGGTGCGTAGTTTTGTATCAATTTTATACGATTCCAGCACCCTCATGAGCCATGTCAGAACAGCGTCATAGGCCTTCTTATAATCTATCCTACATGTCGACAGATCCTTTCGGGAACGTCGAACCTGTTAGCTAATGGTCATATCAATGAGGAGCGGCTCTTTAGTACCGCGGGACCCGTTCCTACATCCATTCTGAGGTGACAAAATTTTTATCAATGTGACTATTAATTTTGCTTCTCAGTATGGATGTAAGAACTTTATAGACCGTCGGTAAACACGTGACAGGTCTATAATTTTTAGGCTCCGCAGTATTACCTGATTTATGGAGCAGGTTGGTGATTCCTGTTGTTAGGAACTGGGGCAGCGACCCTGACTCTAAGGCAGACTGAAACTGATATGCCAAGTGAGAGTGCTATCTTGTAAACCACTTAATCCAGAAATTGTGCACTCCATCGGGCCCTGGAGATTTCCAGTTTGGCAACGAACGGACTGCACGAGATACATTTTGGGGACTGATGTCAATTGCCTCCATTTGTGGTATTGTATCGCTCGCACGCTCGACCTCCCGAGTCCAGTCACCCTCGGTGTGACTGACAGGCACCAACCAGATGCTGCCCTGCATTCAAAAATGAGGTGAGAGTTAACTCTAATGACGTTATCAGGGTAGATACTCTACGCTTGCATTTATGAATGCGAACGTAGTTCAACTGTCAATGCCAAGCAAGTGCCATTTATGGCCGCTTACACCAACCTGCCCTACTCGGAGTTAGAGTTAGTTGGGTTAACTCTAGGGTAACTACTTGAGTTATAAAAGAACGGCCCTGGGTTACAATACAACTCGAAGCATTTTTGAACGATTGGAGTAGCGACTCTACTCTACTCTGGTTATTTTTTAATGCAGCGCCGTCCAGTGGTGTCTGTCGGGGACTTTTTGGCGGGATTTGAAAATGTGAAATTCAGTGGCTGTTTTAATTATTCGCAATTTGATTCCTAGTGGATATTGTGATGTAAAATTGATGTAGTTTTGTATCTTAAGTGTCTGCGCAACTGGAATAATATGTGAAATCATTGAAATAGGCTACCTCAGCGAAGTTTCCTGAGAAGGCTGAATATTTGCTGCCTGTGGCCGATACATTTGCTGCCAAATACTTCAAAAACATTAGAATGCGTTACACCCGCATTGTAATGTACTAAAACAAAAGTATTATTTTCGAATACAGAAGTCTCATTACGCTAGAAAACATGGACGAAAAACTAGGCGATATAGTCGAACAACTATAGCCTTCCATAGGGGGAAAACAGAAAAAAGAAGTAGAGTCTGTTAGTGATGTGCCGAGTCACTGTTTTGGTGGAACGAGTCAACTCGAGTCAGTTTTTACGGTATTCGAATCATGACTAGATTCGATTCGATGAAAATTCGACACACACATGGAAATACGAGTCCAGTAGTATAGTCTAAAAATTCAAATCCAGAAGAGTCTGTTATTGACATTTTTTAGAACAAAAAGGAAAACTTCAGACAGCATGTAGTTTAGCTTTACGATAATGATACAACGATAAATAAATCAACCATTTTTAGGGTTCCGTAGCCAAATGGTAAAAAACGGAACCCTTATGGATTCGTCATGTCTATCTGTCTGTCTGTCCCTATGTCACAGTCACTTTTTTCCGAAACTATTTTTTTTTTTTTTTTTTTAAGAATTCTACTGAAACTTGGTAAGTATATGTATTCTGTGAACCGCATTAAGATTTTCAAAGTAAATAGAAAAAAAAATTTGGGGTTTCCCCATATTTAGAACTGTAACTCAAAAAAATTTTTCATCAAACCATACGTGTGAGGTATCTATGGATAGGTCTTCAAAAGTGATATTGCGGTTTCGAATACCATTTTTTTCTAAATTGAATAGTTTCCAAAGTGGTAAAATATGTCCCACCCCGTAACTTCTAAAATAAGAGAATGATAAAACTAAAAAATATATATGATGTACATTACCATGCAAATTTCTATCGGAAATTGGTTTGAACGATATTTAGTAAGTAGTTTATTTTAATACGTCATAAATCGCAAACCGTAATTTACCTTTCAAGTTTGTACGGAACCCTCAGTGCGCGAGTCCGACTCGCACTGTAATCAAATATTTCTAAAATTATATTTAAAAGTCAAACTTTTGTTAGCTTCATTTCATTTCTTAAGTAAACACAGAACGAGTACGAGCGAGTCAACTTAATTCGAATGCTAGACTTGAGTCAGCTGGACTTGCGTAATAAAATCGAGTCAGCGAGTTCTGAATTGATTTTTTTTTTACTCGAGTCCTGGAATTGAGTCTTGTGTACTCGAGTCTTCGAATCGAGGCTTGCGTACTCGAGTCCTGGAATCGAGCCTTGCGTACTCGATTCAAAATAAATTGGTACTCCAGTAAGCGAGTCCAAATCAAGAATCGAGTCTGACTCGAGACAAGCCGTACTCGGCACATCACTAGTTGCTGTCACTGTCACTGAGACAGCACTGTGGCCTGCCTGCTGTCTTGTGTTGTTGTTATAGTCAAAGACACGTGTGGTTATATTATATTTTAAGAAAAATTTGCATACAATATAATTTAAAATGCCTCCATTCAGAAACGGACTTCTTAAAAGAAAAGCTGGCTCTGTAGAGTTCAACCAAAATGTTTCTGCAAAAGCTACTGATGAAGTAAGTCTTGTTTATAATTTTAAAGGTTGCACCACGCTTTTACATAAACCCCTATCACCCCATTTATTCATACATTACAGGTTTCATAGGGTATATATTACGAAATACGTTAGGTTTGAATCTTTTTCCATTTTCAAAATAATTATTATACAGTACTTCCTCTTATATTTACTATAATGTTACTAAGATTGTTGCAATAATAGAATAAAGTAAAATATACAAAGTTTTAAATGAAGTCTGAAATCAAACAAGCAAATCAAAGAAACAAAAGAAGCATACATAAGTATAGCAAACCCTAAAGGGGACTCGTATGGAATATTATTAAGGTATTTTAAGAAAGCCAATACGGAGATGGCCAGACTAACTGAATAGATTACATAGGGCTCGCGAAAGAAGGAAGTAGTTGTTTTGTCATCATGTAAGACCGAGTTTGAAGATGAGGCTATTGTGACTGGGACAGGACAAGTCTTGATTGAAAATCAGTTGGTTATTTGAAATATTTGGACTAAGATAGGTTAAGTTTTTGTTAAGAGAATGCTAAAACAATTGTTTCAAGCTGTAAAATTGGAACATCTGGTGTAATATAATCATTATTCATTTGCTATGGGCCTCTTATCAATAGGAGAATGTAAGATTGTGGATAGATTGTTATGAATTTATGCATATGTCAAGACAACTGTAGCCAGTGTGCTCAATATTATTGATATAGTGGTAGATACACCCCTGTTTGAAATATAACTATTTTGAGGGAAGTGTCTAGAATAATTTTCATGCTTATTAACCTTTTGAGTACCGTAATTAGAGACACAATAGAAAGACAATGAGCGAGCAAATGCCTGGGGTTTAATGAATTAATAAATAGTTGTTAACAAACAGGTCATGCTAGATATTGTTTTACTTTCAGTCAGAGGATGGACCTGATGAAGATTTATTGAGTGGAGAACTGGACACTGTGGGTGACGCAACTGACTCTGAGCACGAAGACGGGGAAGGAGCTGCATCTGATCATGAACAAGATGTAATTTTACTACTGTTATAATATACTTTATATGTTGTATGTTCAGCATAAATTACATAAGAACTTTGCTCTAAATTCGTATTCTACTCTTTGTGAAGTGAGAATTTTTAGTGATAAAACTATAGTAAAAAAGAACCATTAAAGAACAGTTTAATTGGGTCAACATATAAAAAATAAACCGGGTGAATTATGTACTTCATTATGTTCTTAAATTAATTTAAAACCAAAAAGAGATCAAATAAATTTTATAATTAGTAATAGAGTTGTTAATTTTCACAGGAAGTCCTGTTTGATGACAGTGCAGACTCCACTTTTGGAGATGATGACCAGGCAGACATTGCTTCAGAAGAATCATCTGTAAGTGCTTACTTTTTTTGCCAGGCACTGTGCATTTGCATTCTTTATAATAGTAATATTTGTGTTATTATTTTATTTATATGTGATCTATATTTTTTTTTGGTAATTTTAGGACCTCACAGATTCAGAGGCTGATGATGAATCGGAGAATGATGATGATGTTGATGACTGTGACAAGCAGGACAATAGTGATGATGATGCAAGTGTGGACAGTGGTGCAGAGTCAGGAGTTACGCACACACACTCTGGTGCCAGTGACTCAGAAACAGAGAAACCTGTTAAAGACATAAAATTGAAAGTTTCCAAAGACATAAAACAGAAACCAGATTCAGACACAAAAACGAAAGCTACCAAGAATGCGAAACTAAAATCTAGTAAGGAATCAGAACACAGAACAAAAACGCAAGACAAAACAAAAAGCAAAATTGATGGCAGTATTGATAGACTAACTGACACTATTCGGAAAGCAAGTGTGAATATACAACCTGTAGGACAGAAAGGTAAGTCTGGAGTCTTTATTACTGGACTAATCTTATATTATTAATTAATAAAAATTATTAATTCTTAATTGTACACAAAACTTATTATTAAACACAGTGTTATGACAATTCATATACAAAGGCACAAGGCAAGTTTCAGTACATTAAGACATGCACTTTTCTAGAAATAATAATAATATTCCACAAATATCACACAACGCCGTCTAGTCCCAAGCTAAGCAGAGCTTGTGTTATAGGTACTAGACAACTGATAAACATACTTATATATTTCTAAATAGATGCATTTAGATAAATTACACCCAGACACGGAACAAATGATCGTGCTCATCACACAAACATTTGTCCTGGTTGGGAATCGAACCCACGACCTCCGGCACAGCAGTCAGGGCCACTAACCACTAGACCAACAGGCCAGTAGAAATGTGCTGGTTTTCAAAATAACAGAGTCCGAATGATAGTGGATGTACTTGTGTGATGTGTTCCAGACGAGTACGAGTCGGGCGACACGTCGGACGAGGAGGATCGTCGCAACACAGTGGGCTCGGTGCCCATGTGGTGGTACAACGAGTACCCGCACGTGGGCTACGACACCGATGGCCGCCGCATCATCAAGCCGCCGCAGCGCGACCAGATCGACGACTTCCTCAAGAAGTGCGAGGATCCCGACTTCTGGCGCACCGTGCGCGACCCCAGCACCGGCCAGGACGTGGTGCTCAGCAAGCAGGACCTGGAGCTCATCCACCGTCTGCGCGAGGGCCACGTGCCTGATGCCGCGCACGATGACTATCAGGTGTGGAAATTATTATTACAGTTTTCTTGAATGCAAAAACAAATGTTTTGGAAACAACTTTGACATTTTAAATGTTTAATAAAAAAGTTAAAATGTTTAGAGGACGACTTAACTTTTTTATGATTACAAGGTTTTTGTTATCATAAAAACTGCTGCACCTGTATATACAGGGTGTTTGGTGCATTGTGTGCCAAATTGAAAAGGTCGACGTGAGGGGTCATGTGCTATCCTTTCAGTCCCCTTAACAGTCATGCCCTGCGGATATTTTTTCATCGACTTATGAAAACAAGACCCAAATTTTTCATTCAAATACAAATCTAAAAAAGATATATAAGGCGCAGACTCTGAATTTTAATTGTATTTATATGTCTATTGTATTAGAGTACATTTAAATTTAAAATTAGTGACATTAGCTATCTAGTTTTTTTTTAATTTACTCACAAAGTTTTGGACTTAAATTAAAACTCTTTATGTTACAGCTATTTACATGGATAATAAAAAAACCAAAAGCGACCGGAATCTTCCAACTCCCTCAAAAATTCTCCAGTTTATCTTCTTGCTAGTGATATACTACATGCCATAAAAATCTTTTTATAACTTTGTGAATTCGCTTGAATTGTGAATCGAGTCACCTAAGACTAATATTCAAAATTATGATTTAAAAAAATATTTTTGTTAAGATATATGAAATACCTATTAAAAATTTTATCTCACTCATAAAAGATAAAAATTTTCTCGTATCTCTAGTTTCATGAATTTTACGTTATATAAAAAAAAAAATGAAATTGCGTTTCTAACATTTATTTCATAATTTATACAAATCCTGCTTAAATTGTTTGCTTCTGTTGTGAATGCAGGCCCGACATCTGTTTCGTACTTTGACAGTTGTTGTGCGAAGTCGTATTTCCTCCTTAATTGTATTGAAAGTTGTTTCAATGCGTTGAACTAGTATAGGTATCGGCACGGATCTTGAGCGCTCGGCGAAAGAGTGGGAATCGCTTTGCGCATCGTACACTTATGGCAAAAAAAACAAAAATTATTAAACCGCCTATTTTATTTTTTAAAATAGGTGTACGTTTGGTAAAAGTTAAAAAAAAAACAAAAATAGTTTAAAGCAAAGTCGCTGTGTTCGTCTGTCTGTTTTTCCTTTTACTTATTAACCATGCAACAGTTTTTCATATGGGTTTTATTATCTTTTAGAGAATTTCTACCGGAAGGTATGCATATTGTAGTAAAGACGAAAATCGAAAAAATTCCAAAAATTTTACCTATTTTTGAAAGGAACTTTCTCTGTGTGCCTATTATGCGTTCTCGACTAAACCATTTTTGGAACCACTAATAAAAATAAAATTGATGGATTAAAAATCACGAGTCGATTTAATGGCACGGAAGTGTACTCGTCGTCGTTAGGTACACAGCAAGCGCAGGGAACCAATCACGAGTGTCGTCTATGATGTGATACGCGACGAGCCAATCATTGACACGCCCCGCCCCCGCGTCTCACTTCATACCACCAAAGAGACCTGAAATTTTACTTTTGCGCAAGTAAAAGTCAGCGTTCAAGATCCATGCCGATACCTGTAACTCCCTAGTTTCCAACTATCATCACTGCACAACAACTGCTACAAATTTGTAAATTCGCTAGAATTTTGAATGAGTCTCATAAGACTAAATTGCAAACAACGCATTGAAATCGTACAACACCTGACGAAATACAAAACAGATGTCAAAACTGCATTCGCAACAGAGGCCAACAATTTGAACAGGATTTGTAAAAATTATCAAATAAATGTTAAAAAAGCAATTTCATTTTTTTTATTTGAAATATGTATATAGTTGAGGGAATATAGTATAGGAGTATCAATGAGGAAGTATTCTAATCTGCAATAGACAGCAGTAAGCGCGCATACTGAGCATGTTGTTTGTGTAGCCGTGGGTGGAGTGGTTCTCTCGCGAGGTGCTGGCGACCCCGCTGCGAGCCTTCCCCGAGCACAAGCGCTCCTTCCTGCCCTCGCGCTCCGAGCAGCAGCAGGTGGCGCGCATCGTGCACGCGCTCAAGATGGGCTGGACCAAGACGCGCAAGCAGCTTGCCGACGAGCGCCGCAAGAAGAGGGTAAGTGTGTGCGGCCGCGTCGACCACTCTCGTCTGTGTGGAGTTGTGACCCGCAGCCGTCATGTTGCAGGAGAAACACTTCTACAACCTGTGGGGCTCGGCGGCCAGCGAGGAGGAGGAGCGTCAGCGCGGCATCCACAAGCACATCCCCGCGCCGCGCCGCGCGCTGCCGTCGCACGCCGAGAGCTACAACCCGCCGCCCGAGTACCTGCTCGACGCCAAGGAGGTGAGGCAGCTGAGCCTTGCACTACATCGCAGCACGACGCACGCCTGCTCATCGTGGATCTTCGTTTCAGCTGAAAGAGTGGAACAAGCTGAGTGAGACGCCTTGGAAGCGCAAGTACACGTTCCTGCCGACGCGGCACGCCAGCCTGCGCGAGGTGCCGGCCTACGAGCGCTTCACGCGCGAGCGCTTCCTGCGCTGCCTGGACCTGTACCTGGCGCCGCGCGCCATCAAGATGCGGCTGACCATCGGGCCCGACGACCTGGTGCCCAAGCTGCCGGCGCCGCGCGACCTGCAGCCCTTCCCGACGGCCGAGGCGCTGCAGCTGCGCGGCCACGTAGGCCTTGTGCGCAGCGCCGACTTTGACCCCTCGGGCCAGTACATCGTGTCCGGCGGAGACGACTCTACCGTCAAAGGTTTGCTGACCATGTGCACTATATTTACAAAAAAAAAAACTGATTTCAGCCTTTATTTTAAAAATTAGGAAAGAAATAAAACAACTATTATTTTGTTATTATTACTAGCTTTTGCACGTGACTTCGTCCGCGAAGAAGTACAAAATGTTTCTATTAAGTATTATGATTGATTTTGTTTATTATAATTAATAGCTCTTGTCCGCGACTTTGTTTGCATAGAAATTGGAAATATTTCTAAAGTGTAAGTAGGTACATTAGGAGGCTGTTCAAGGTACATCACGCTATTACCGTTTGCCCTACTGGACCTGTCAAAACCGTGGCACTGATCACGTTATTGCCAAGAAATTTAACTCTGAGTCTGGTTCTTCTGGTTTTTAGAGTAAAATAATTGGTGTAACCGTTTTAATTTGAGCGTATCTGGAAGTAGGCCGCTTGGAGTTTGTGAATTCAGGAATTGTTGAGGGTAATGTACCACATCCTCTTGATCCATTACATTATCAATAGAAACATAGTTGATGCTTATCTCCTGGAAGTTTACCCAGTATTTATTGATTTCGTCAACGCTACTTTTCTAACTAATAATTTCTAACCGCGAATAACCATTTGATACATCCACTGGCTGTCTTTATTTTTTATTTGGACTATATCTGGATAGACTTATCTGGAGATTAGATCTTCAACTTTCTGACCTATATCACTGACGTAAATTTCGGTTTTGTTTTCATTTTCTCAATAAAGTACTTCCTCCTTGCTTATTAAAAGTAACTTTGAAGGAAAATTTGTACCTCCACACAAATGTGCTCTCAACGCACGACTTCACAATGTAAGCTCTAGTTCCCTAACTACCACTGTCAATGTTGGTCGAAAATCACTAGAAAACATGAAACTGATTCCTTGATTTTATTACAGCTTCAGTAAGAAGCTGTAACAAGCGGGTCAACATCGGCATCAAACATCACAAACGCGCATGTATAGATACATGCATGCGCATGCGCGCATGGATAGATTTTTTGGCACTTGTTGCATACATAGAAACAAGTACCAAAAAATCTTCTAAGATTTTTTCTTGTTTCAGTTTTTTCTAAAGCCCTGAGGATCGTTTTTCAACTATGTTTAATTTATAATTTAATAAAGCTAACTAAATTTACTACAATTTGAGCTTACCTCCAGCACTCTAAGTCCATTCGTTGCAGATATACAGCAAGTCAAGGGCGGGCAATTTTTTTATAAGTGAATATTTTGTATTTATATGACCCATTCAAAGACAACTGGCAAAACTAATGGTCCTAGAGAAAAGTATGAGACAAAAATTTTTAGAAAATTTAATTAGTTTAAAATCGATGCCAAAGTAGTGTGTCTAGGCTTCATAGTTTTCTCAAAAATAATAAAATATATATAAGGGTTTGTAAATATATATTTGGGTTTTGCCTCGGCCAACTTCTATTATTAAAATTTTGTCGCCGAAATGTTTGATAAGGTGATCTTTGACCGTTCTTACGTCTGGAACATACTCACCTGTAATCTAATCCATTAGCTCTTGAAGCGAGAATTGACACTCTTCTTTATTTACTTTACTTTATTTACCATTACAAATACAAAAGAAAACTAAAACACATACATACAATGGGCAGCCTTATCGCATTCCGCGATCTCTTCCAGGCAACCTGGAATGGACAGTAATGGCCTAGGCAAGAAATGGGGCTGTCATTGGTGTGACAAAACCAGTATTAAACATTATATTATAATAGATACACAGATGTATACATATGCTGTATAATAGGTACATATATACATACATAATTATTGAAAACTATCATCATCATCATCATCATTTCAGCCGAAAGACGTCCACTGTTGGACATAGGCCTCCCCCAAATGTCGCCGCAATGACCGGTCCTGTGCGTCTCGCATCCATCGGATTCCCGCGACCCTCACCAGGTCATCGGTCCACCTTGTGGGAGGCCTTCCAACGCTGCGTCTTCCGGTACGTGGTCGCGATTCCAGAACCTTTCGTCCCCATCGACCATCTGTTTTGCGAGCATGTGCCCTGCCCATTGCCACTTAAGTTTGCCGATTCTTCGGGCTATGTCCGTAACCTTGGTTCTCCTGCGGATATCCTCATTTCTGACGCGATCACGCAAGGAAACTCCGTGCATAGTCCTTTCCATTGCCCTTTGAGTAACTTTAAGCCTTCTGATGAGGCCCATTGTAAGTGACCACGTTTCGGAGCCATATGTCATCACTGGCAACACGCACTGGTCATAGACTTTTGTCTTGAGACACTGTGGTATATTGGACGAGAAGACACCGCGCAGCTTCCCGAACGCTGCCCAGCCGAGTCGGATTCGACGATTGACCTCTTTCTCGAAGCTAGATCTACCCAACTGGACCGTCTGACCCAGGTAAACGTAGTCGTCCACAACTTCGAGTGTAGAGGTTCCGATCTTGATAGGAATGGGTGCTACATGGATGTTTACCATGACTTTGGTTTTGTCCTTGTTAATTTTAAGTCCCAGTCTTTCGGAAGCTTTACTGAGGTCACCGAGCATTGTACTGAGCTCCTCCGTAGTCTCAGCCATGACTACTATGTCGTCGGCAAATCGAAGGTGAGTGATGTACTCGCCATTGACATTCATGCCTAGCCCTCTTCACCCCAGAACCTTGAAAAGTTTCGGAGAAATGACGTCTCCTTGTCTCATACCCCGCTGCAAGAGGATAGGTTTCGAGGTCTGGTCCTGAAGTTGGAATCACATGGTGGCGTTTTTGTATAAACACTTCAGCACTTCGATGTACCGATAGTCAATCTGGCACCGTTGGAGAGACTGCAGTACAGCCCAAGTCTCGATCGAATCAAAGGCTTTCTCGTAGTCCACAAACGCTAAGCAGAGAGGCTGATTATACTCCTCAGTCTTCTGTATAACCTGCCGCAGCGTATGTATGTGGTCCACGGTGCTGAAGCCTTTTCGAAATCCGGCTTGTTCGGGAGTCTGGAAGTCATCAAACCTGCGCGCGAGACGGTTCGTGATGACTCTGGAAAACAGCTTGTAGACATTGCTCAGAAGCGAGATGAGCCTGTAATTCTTAAGCAGGGTATTGTCACCCTTCTTAAAGAAGAGTACCACCACACCTCTGCTCCAAGCCTGTGGCGTTTTTCCCTCGAGTATGACGGAATCGAACAACTTCTGAAGGGCCTTTAGGACCGGTTTTCTACCCGCCTTCAGGAGCTCGGCCGTAATTCTGTCCTCACCCGACGCCTTGTTGTTCTTCAACTGCTTCAGAGCCATCCTAATCTCGTACAGGCTGACGACCGGGATATCTTCGGTATAGTGTCGAGTCAATCTAGCTCTTGGGTCGTTTGCTAGATTTGCAGTGGGTTCGGAGATTGACGTGTACAACTATCCATAAAAAGCCTTTACGCTTTAATGGTCACTGTTCTAACCTAACCTATCCCACATGATCGCTTCGTTAGCTCGCCATTGTGTTCTAATGGTAATGCGTGTCCGCAGTATGGGAGACGTCGACGGGGCGCTGCCTGCGCAGCATCGCACTGGACGGGCCGGTGTCGCGCGTGGCGTGGATCCCCACGCCCGGACTCAGTCTGCTGGCGGCGGCCGCGGGCTCCCGTCTGCTGCTGCTCAACCCGGGCGCCGACATCGGCGCGCTGCGCGTGGCGCGGCGCACCGACGAGCTGCTGGAGGAGCCGCCGCCGCAGCACGACGTGCAGGGTAAGCGCTAGGCGCACGAGTGGCGTGGGCTCCACGCTCTCAGCCGGGCACCCGTCTGCTGCTGCTCAACCCGGGCGCCGACATCGGCGCGCTGCGCGTGGCGCGGCGCACCGACGAGCTGCTGGAGGAGCCGCCGCCGCAGCACGACGTGCAGGGTAAGCGCTAGGCGCACGAGTGGCGTGGGCTCCACGCTCTCAGCCGGGCACCCGTCTGCTGCTGCTCAACCCGGGCGCCGACATCGGCGCGCTGCGCGTGGCGCGGCGCACCGACGAGCTGCTGGAGGAGCCGCCGCCGCAGCACGACGTGCAGGGTAAGCGCTAGGCGCACGAGTGGCGTGGGCTCCACGCTCTCAGCCGGGCACCCGTCTGCTGCTGCTCAACCCGGGCGCCGACATCGGCGCGCTGCGCGTGGCGCGGCGCACCGACGAGCTGCTGGAGGAGCCGCCGCCGCAGCACGACGTGCAGGGTAAGCGCTAGGCGCACGAGTGGCGTGGGCTCCACGCTCTCAGCCGGGCACCCGTCTGCTGCTGCTCAACCCGGGCGCCGACATCGGCGCGCTGCGCGTGGCGCGGCGCACCGACGAGCTGCTGGAGGAGCCGCCGCCGCAGCACGACGTGCAGGGTAAGCGCTAGGCGCATGAGTGGCATGGGCTCCACGCTCTCAGCCTGCTGCTACTGAATTCAGCCGGGTCAATTAACGTATACCGTGAATAATGCCTTGTTTGGAACGGTTTTAATTGTTTTGTGACATTCGGAAAGCTGGATAGTTAGCCGAATTGCCGAATGATAACAAACGAAAATAATGTATTCGTTTGTGATCGTGTGCTATATTATGTTGGTGTACGCAGTGGACTCGCGCACGGCGTCGTGCGCGGAGTGGCAGCGCGTGGCTCCCGCGGAGTGGGCGCGCGGCGTGCGGCTGTGCGTGCGGCACTTCCGCGCCGTGACGCACGTGGCGTGGCACGCGCGCGGCGACTACGTGTGCGTGAGCCTGGCCGACGCGGCGTCGCGCGCCGTGGTGGTGCACCAGCTGTCGCGGCGACGCTCGCAGCTTCCCTTCTCGCGCAACAAGGGCCTCGTGCAGTGCGCGATCTTCCACCCGACGCGCCCGCTTCTCTTCGTAGCCGTGAGTTTTGCATGACACGAATGCTAATTTCATCATACACGTGAATTATACAAATTCAAAAGGGTTCTGTGATAGCGCGAGGCTAATCCGCGTGCATGTCGAAATTCGCTTACCTCTTGAAGACAGTTCGGTTTACTAATATCCGTGTCGTGTCGGTTAGACGCAGCGCGTGGTGCGCGTGTACGACCTGGTGAAGCAGGAGCTGGTGCGCAAGCTGCTGACGGGCGCGCAGTGGGTGAGCCACATGGCCGTGCACCCCGCCGGCGACAACCTGCTCGTCGCCTCCTACGACCGCAAGCTCATTTGGTAAGTGATGACTACCGCACACTCTAGTTAAATTGGTATTACTTATAGTACAGCTTAAGGACTTGTAATTGGCTTTCCAATGATTACGGTTTTCTATTTTTGTCTGGTTTTATTAGCTGTAAGTTCTCCAAGTACTAAATAAATAAATTGAAGTTCAGACTTCTGTACTATAAGCAGTTTGCATATTCAGAAATGTAAAGAAATGATTTTTTTTCCAGTGATCTAGTAAACATTGAAGGTACCTTTTCCCTGTGTCGTGGGACTTAAGGAGGTGTCGGTGTTTGGTGTTTATAAAGAGAAAGAAATTTTTACGTTTATCACTGTTTATTACTTCTCAACCAAGCTAAGAATGTCATATATCATCTATCATGGTAGACGAAAGTGCACTGAATATGCTGTAAAATCTATTCAATTAGGACGACGTCTCACGCCGATATTGGTGAATGTGTTCGGTGAACCACCCGGGTGTTCACCTGATTAATTATTGTAAAAATATAATCGAATTATGACACCACTTTTGTCAACTCTAATTCCTCTGGAAGTATAAGCGTGCAAATCCTTTTTGGGCATGTGAAAAGACATTGGTTGATTGGTGAAGCATTTACATAATGTGGTCAGGTTCGACCTGGAGCTGTCGTCGTCTCCGTACCAGACGCTGCGCCTGCACAGCGGCGCCGTCCGCAGCGTGGCCTTCCACCGCCGCTACCCGCTGTTCGCGTCCGCCGGCGACGACGAGCGCATCGTGGTGTCGCACGGCATGGTCTACAAGTGAGTACGCTAGCGTATCGATCACACTCGACGTGCACAGAGCCTGACTCGTCCCTCGCCCACAGCGACCTGCTGCAGAACCCGCTGCTGGTGCCGCTGAAGCAGCTGCGCGCGGGGCGGCGCGCCGAGCAGCTGTGCGTGCTGGAGCTGCGCTGGCACCCGACGCAGCCGTGGCTGCTGGCCGCCGGCGCCGACGCCACGTTGCGCCTCTACACCTAAACTAAATAGACATGAATACGTTCAAAATACCAAACTTCTTTTATTTCACCTCACCCTAACGAAAGCTCCATATTCCCGCTTAGTACATATCTAGAGATTTTTGAATTAGTTTGAGAATCAAGACTGCGTTAAGCGGTTGTGTCGTGTTTTTTTAACCGACTTCTAAAGAAAGGAGGAGGTTATCAATTCGGTTATTTGTTAGCTCAGAACTCCTTCGTTTATGGACCGATTCGCAATTTTTTTTTTTGTTGTTAAAGTATAAGCTTGATCCCATTTTTCAAAATCTAGTTCTGATGATGGAATCCATGAGGAATCGAAAGAACTCCTCAAATATTATATATATGGTGATTATGGTATTTTTATCGAGAACTTAAGCATTTACAGTCTTAAAGTTACATTTGATGGAGACTGAAGAAGAAGACCAGAAATTGCCAACGGAACTTCATACTCACATATATATCACAATGTAGATAGTTAAGCGACTATAACAATACAAATAAATAAATGGTTCTGAATGTGACCTGATGATGATAGGCACCGGAACTTCGTAATAAATCAATGTATTCTAGTTGTGTTTTGGCATATAAGAATTGTCATGAAATGCACTTTGGCTATTAGGTGAACTGATCTATTGGTGGAGCCGGAAGGTGGAAGGGAGATACGGAAACTTCATAATAAAACAATGTATCCTAGCAGTGTTTAGGTTAATTGGAATTGTCATGAGAAAAAGGCACTCTGGTTATAAGTGTACGCAACCAAAAAGTGAGAAAAAATAAATATAGAACAAAAAAAAAATAACCAACTTCACAAAAAAAAAAGCACTAAAAGGATCAAAATAACTTTATATTTCGAAATTCTGTGTTAAATAAGAAACAAACATTACCGAGGAACATCGACTTCCGAAATTTTAGTTTGTTTTTAGTGAAGTCGATGCTGTTATTATTATATTTTTTTTTTTCGTTCTGGTTATCAATTGTGGCGGTGTTAGTGGTGGTTATGACGTACATATTATTTATTTTTAGGGTTCCGTCGTATATGGAGTAGTGATTCTTCCTCTATGGATTCGTAGTCAGCAAGGAATCTTAAAACCCATGTCCGTCTGTCTGTCAGTCCCCGGCGAAACTCGGAAACACTTAGGCTAAGACTAGTAAAGGACACTTGGTATTTAGCACTATTTTGGCTGAGCTATGTTCCTGTCTTTGTCTTTACTTTATCTCTACTTGTAGTTTGACAGTTATGCAATAGTGATAGGAATAATGCTTAGCGAAAACACGTGACACAGACATTTATTCATCTTAGAAAATAATAGAAATAGCTTTCTTTTAATTTCGCATGTGTATAAATATTAATCATTGCGATAAAGTGGTTTTTTTTTAGGTGGGATAATCGTCTTATATATAAATCGATATATATATATGGGCCCCGGGCTTCGCTTTCACACTACCCGTGGAAAGCGAAGCCCGGGGCCCCGTGTGTGGAGTAGTGCAGTTACATATGGGTTGGTGCTGCAAAATGCCATTTAGCAGCTTTGGACTCAGTGGAAAGGCATGCGAAGAGGCAAATTGGGGATCCAGATTTGGTTAAATCCAATCTACAATACCTCAACCACAAACGCAGGGTAGCCAGCCTATCCGAATTTTACAGGTTGCATTTTGGAATGTGCGCGGGAATTGCATGTCTTGATTCCGCCATCTCCTTTCTACCATCGGACAACCTGACGTATGGCGAGTATCCACCCTTACGTTGTTGAAACTTCAACGGCCCGGACTAAGCGTTTCGCTTCGTCCTTTATACCGCATTCATCGAAAGACTGGAACAATTTGCCTGCTGCGGTCTTTCCGTCCAACTATAATTTAGGTGTCTTTAAGGCTAGAGAAAATAGGCTCTTAATAAACTAGTGCGCCTCACCATCAATGATTACATCACTACTTACCATCAGGTATGATCGCAGTCAAGCACTGGTTCATATCAATAAAAAAAAGATTTATATATAAGTTGGGTACGCCATAATCATGGCGGTAAGTCCCCTCTTTGAGGAGTGGCTGGAGAGGTAGCACGGCGTCCTCATCTTCTGCATGACGCAGGTCCTCACTGGACATGGTAAGTTCGTGAGGTTCCTGGATTAGATTCAGGCGGAAGAAACACCCGGGTGTCACCCGAAGAAGGGTGAAGAGTGCCTCGCTTGAGTGGAGTATTACAGTGTTCTCGTGGGGGCGGTGGTGACTTCACACGTCGGGCCATCGTTCCGGCCTTGATCCGGAGCGACGGAGAATTGGCTAGGGTCATGGCTTGACTTCTGAAGAGGTTATCAGTGGTCCTAAAGCACAATAGGTAACTGAAGGAACATTGGTGTTGTTTTAGTCAGTAAAAGTCTAACACGTAAAGAGCTCCTTCCTAGGGAGAAGTCAAATAAATTAGTGCCACTCACCGTTAACGATTGCATCACTGCTTACCGTCAGATGGGATCGCAGTCAAGCACTAGTTTGTATCAATTTAAAAAAGTAGATGATTTTCCGCTTCAAAAAAAAGAAACAAAAAGGACGTTATTCAATTTACTCTCGAGTGCAGCGAGGGAATTAATATAGGAAACTGGGTAAAGTGAGAAAATCAAGCCGTCCAAGACAAACACATTTCTTGAGTTTGAAGATTTAATTCATGTCGAAGAGGGGTTCTATGTAATTGTATCTAATTGTCGGATACAATTAATCATAACCATTTGATTTTGTAATATCCTTATAAATGTATATCATTTTTAATCCACCCTTACGTGTTCCTCGTACGTCTTCAAATTATAGGCGGAACAGTTATATCGTGCGTGCAAGCCGTAATTTCAATGACATATGCAAGGAATATGATTGGGATCCATTCACAATTAGTGTGAACTCGGCCAGAAGGTGCTTAAGCCTCAAATTCTTTAAGTAGCATTAGGTTTAATAGATTGTTTATTAATTATTTATGCTGTATCCTACTTAACTAAAAAGCGAAGATTTTTTTTTTGTGCTCTCCCTATATTTTAATTTATTCTAATGTCTATACGTGAGGACTTGTAATTGGCTTTCCAATGATTATGGTTTTCTATTTTTGCCTGGTTTTATTAGCTGTAAGTCCTCCATGTACTAAATAAATAAATAAAATAAAATTATTATGTAATATTTGTAACATAAAAAATATAAAAATTAAAACGTAACGTACAAAGTAATACGATTATTTACGATTATTTCCCAGGCTTACACATTTTTTTTTAAACCTTTCTGCTCGCTACATAAAATATTATATTTTGTCAAAAAGGAATATATTAAATTGTAGATTACTTTTTTTAATAATTTGGAAAAAAATGAAATTAAGGAAATTGGTCTATAATTTGAATTTTAATCTTTGTCATTCTTTTTAAGAAGTGAAGTTAACGATTTTAAGTTTTTCTGGAAATTTTCCAGCGGACAAGTATGTCCGCTGGAAAATTAATTACATGAAAAGGGTATCTGCTTCAATTGCTTGGGTAACAATCACTCTGCTAAAGTGTGTAATAGTCCCATCAAATGTCAAATTTGTAAACGTCGTTATCATTCTTTACCGCATCCTCCAAATGGGTCTTCTTCCACGGGTTCCAGTGCTAATACTCAGGAAAATGCGGGTTCTTTAGCACATAAGGAAAACATGTCAACGAAGGATAGTATGGATATATATCTATATATCCACAGAAGATAGGGAAGGTAACCACTGGTTAGCTGTTTTTCGACAAGAATACTGCGTAATTCAGTTTTATTGACACAGCTCTAATAAGAGCTGAGTCGAAGGCAGGCGCTTACCAGGCGGTTAGAGCATTAATAGACCAAGGCTCACAAATTTCTTCGGTTACTGAAGCTACAGTGCAGTTCTTGTGATTGAAGAAAATTCCTCCAACTCATAGAATCAAAAGAGTTGGAGGGGACAAAGGAATAACATAGGTCAGTGGCGACCTTAAATCTACGGTCTCGAATAAATTTAAATTTTAATATTCAAGTCCAAGCGTATGTGTTAAAATCCATAACCACGCTTCTCCCCGTTACAAAAGTAACGACGGTAGAATGGTTAGATCTTCAGGAGGAAAATCTGGTAGACCCACAATATCATACTCCGCGTTAAATAAATATTTTTTTGGGAGCTGATGTTTATACTCAGATTATTGAAGAAGGTTTGAAAAATAATGCCCAATGTTCCAAATTTGGATGGATAATATCTGGAATAATTGATTCATCTGCTGAGGTTTCTTCGAATGTGGTCGTGATGCATGCTCAAATAGATATAAATGAGAAACTAAAGAAATTTTGGGAGCTAGATGCAGAACCCAACAATAAAAAACGATTGTTGTTGGAGGAAGAAAAACAATGTGAAGAGTTATTTTCAGCAACTACCACCCGAGATGGAGATGGAAGGTATGTGGTTAGTCTTCCGTTCCACGAGCAGACTTCGACTTACCAGGAAGGTGAGTTTGAAGAGATACCTGAAAGAAGATTAAATGCATTACATATCAGATAGAAGAAGAATAAGGATTTGACAGAAAAATATAAACAAGTGATCCAGGAATACTTACAGTTAAATCATATGGAAAGGGTACCTGTAAAAGAAAGAGGAAAAAAGGAACTCAACATACTTACCACACCACGCAGGTAAAAGGGATTACTCATTAAACGACAAATTGATGATTGGACCCCGCTTACAACCGGAACTTAGGCACTTGTTGATTCGTTGGAGAAAACATCCTATGTATCCTATGTCTAGCAGCGGACATCATTAAGATGTATCGACAGCTAAAGGTAGCGACTGTTGACACCGATTACTAGAGAATACTGTGGAATGAAGACGTAGTAGAACACAACAACAACAGTAGTATTGTATGCTGAGAATCACTTTCGGCACTGTATCAGCTCCCTACCTGGCGGTGAAGGCCCTCCAACAATTGGCGCATGATAACGGCGGGATTATCCAGTGGCTGTTGAAAGAGTACTAAATGATCTTTACATGGACGATCTGCTAACCGTTTGTAGTAATAAAAAATAAAAAACCGGCTAAGAGCGTGTCGGAAACCTTGCTTTTAAAGCTAAAACATTATGGGCTAGGTAAACTTGCACTCAGTTTGTTGAAATCTTATTTATGTGCCAAGTAATAGCAAGTTCAAATAAACGGGATCAATTCTCAGAGTTTGAAAGTCAAAATGGGTGTACCACAAGGCTCAATATTGAGTCCTTTCTTCTTTTTAGTATATGTATATTATTGATCTACAGTATCTATTAAAAAATAAACCACATATTGTTTGCTGACTATACGTCGTTAATTTTTTAGACCAATAGACGTTCCGCAAACCTTGATGACGCAAAAAAACGCTCTACAGCAGGTCCAAAACTGGTTCACTATTAATAATTTAGTATTAAATGGAAAAAAAGCTAAGTGCATAAGATTTGCGTTACCGAATGTTAAAAGTAATAACTGCGACTTAATATTGAACAAGGAGAAACTCGGATTCGTCGAGAACACGGTTTTCCCGGGGAACATGCTTGGCTCGAGGCTACAATGGGGTTCTCATTTAACATCTCTGGCAGGTCGGCTTAATTCAGCAGCATATGCTGTCAGAAAAATCCATCAATTTACTGATGTAGATACCGCGAGAATAGTCTATTTTAGTTGATTTCATAGTAATAATAATAAATAATAATCATTATTAATAACTTATTAATTATATAGTCTTCGCAGGTGCGATTCTCATAGGTAACTATATAAATAAATATGATGACGGTCTCTTGTCAATTATGAACACATTATGTTTTAACCAATGGAAACTAATAAGTTTCCTTTGGTTAAAACCTAAAAAACTTTACATCGTTGCATTGTGGTGAAAAATAATTTCATTGGGGTGAAATTACAAATTACATCTGGCAACCCACCACGCTAGAAAACACTGGTGGTGTGGTTGAGTTGAGTGAGGGAGAGTTTAGTTGGTGTGTGTGCGTCTGAGTGACTGACCGAAAGTGTTTTCTGAATTATTAATTACGAAATAACAATTATTCTCCGAATTTGCTTTGTTGGTTTCCTAAACGAAGTTAAATCTTAATACGTATTTGACTGTGATTTTAAAAATATTGGTCCAGAATGTAAATAATTGAAATGAATCGGTGATCTTTCCAAATCTCAAACCGAGTGCGGTGAACGAACGTTATTTTTGTTTCGTTAGATCGTTGATGCCGGACGTAATCAAATACGGCGTTTGGCCGCTGAATTTCAACTAAATTTGAGTATTTAGTAAACATAGAAAACAAGCAATCTTAAAAAGAAAGCTTGAAGGCGTGAAGTTCAATGGATATTGTAATGGTGTTTCCGAAGAGTGCGTGAATCAGCAGCAGTGATGTCGGGAGCGACGACGCCGACGGCCACGGAGGCACCGGTGGCGGCGGCGGCGCTGGACGACCGCGACGTGGAGCCGCGCACGCCTATGAAGCGCCTGGGCTCCACCAGGAAGCTGGCCGCCTTCAATAGTGAGTACTTACCGAGTAATCCGGTCACTGACAGCCCAAAACTCACATGCCTGCATTTTTTGTCACCTGACGCACAGGTTTCACATCGAGGCTAATGCTCCTTTATCTCTTTATTATACAAAGCATAAACATAAAATTAGTTGAAGTTAGAGTATATTACTGATTATCCTTAAATCCTTTATTCCTACACTACGAAACTTATATCTCAATTGTATTTTCAAAAAACTATTTGAATATAAACACATTTAAAAATATTATATTAAACATTTTTTTTTAATAATGATTACTAATTTCAACAACATTTTTGCCTACAATATCTAAGACATCTAAGCAATAATCCATAAAACACTTTTTTTTTTCTGGAAAGTCAAAGGACCTTCTATGAAGGATCCTAGAGTAAAAGCTTTGCTGTGTATGTCTAAATTTACCTATCTCACAAAATGTATAATATTTTTGTTTTTATTGTTTATTTAATTATAGTACTGCCACATTGCCTACATTTAATATTATAGAAAAACAATAACATTACTATTGATTTAACATGATTAGGGAATCCAATCCCGCAAGTGCGTAACCCCGCTCCTGATCGGAATTGTGGGGTTATTCATGTGGGATCCCGCAAATTTGCAGGATTGAAGTTTTTTATAAGAAAATTGTGTTCCGACCAGGGTTGTTGCGGATGCAATATTTTGACATACGGGGATGCAGATGAGGATCCGGATTATTAGGGAGCCACATCCGCAGATAAAGATGTGAATTTCAGGATTATTATCAAAAATATTTCAATTTTAAGCATATCAAGGTATTTGACAATTATGTCATACAAAACGACTTTGCTCAGTCGAATTTGAACTCCACGTGTTTCATGTAATAGAAATTAATTTGTGAAAAGAGGGATAAAAACTAGGGTTGATAAGAGGCATTTTTTGCCCAAAACACACTCAAAAAACAAAGTTTCTGTTTTTGACTATTTTAAATGCATTTGTATACTAAAAGATATGTATTTTTTATTCAGTGACATTCATATGATAAATAATATTGTAGTAAGTCAAAGCAATTATTGCCTAAACAGACAGTTTTGTCTTTTTTGTATTTGTACATTTTTGACATTTTTTCAATATTCAAGTAATTATTACTGAAATAAGCGCTCCATGAACCATACTAAGAGATGTACTCCTTTCTGTGAGATAGTTAAATTCTTTATTGTATACCTAAAATAAAATAACAATAGCAACCTAAAAAACACCAGTAAATTTTATTACAAATTTTACACTCCGACTTCTCCAGATCATTTTTTTTCAATATGAAATAAGTCCAGATACTGTTTTTTATTGATGGTGTTATTTTTATTTACTATTGCACATGTATGTAAGTCCGAGTATTGGAAAAACTACAAACCCTAAAGAATTCATAGTGGAAATAACGCCGATAAGTAATACAAAACCTGTAGAATCTTGTCACCAATGCTCCCTACGGGTAAGTGTCAGTAAGCGAATGATACCTAAGGCTAGAACTACATCAGACCATCATACACATGTAATACGACTACCCCCCTAGCCAATTTACAGGAATCGGCACGGATCTTAAGCGTTCGGCGAAAGAGTGGGGATCTCTTTGCGCATCGTACACTTATGGCAAAAACATGTACATCTATTTTTAACCGACTTCTAAAAAAGGAGGAGGTTCTCAATTCCAATGTTTGTATTTTTCCTTTTTATGTTTGTTCGCGCACAACTTCGTCGCTTGTCAACCGATTTGAAAAATTCTTTGTTTGTTGGAAAGGGTATACTTTCCAAATGGTCCCATATGGTAATGGTCACTAAGTCGGGATCTGATGATGGAATCTTGGCGAAATCGAGGGAACTCCTCAAATATTTTAGGCAACCATATAGTGATTTTGGTATTTTCATCGAGAATTTAAGCATTTACAGTCAAAAAGTAACATTTGATGAAGTGGAACTGATGAAAAAGACCAGAAATGGTCAACGGAACTTCTTATTCGCATAGATATGCGACAATGAAGATAGTTAAGAGACTATGACAATATAAATAATTGAATAGTTCTGAATAGTTACTTTGAAAATGGTATCATTGAAGTGATTTGATGATGATGATGGACCTGGAAGGTAGGCACTGAACTCTGTAATTAATCAATGTTACCTAGCCGTGTTTGGGCTTATTAGAATAGTCACGAGATGCCTTTGGCTATAAGGTACTATCAAACTGATCTGATGATGGAACTGGAAGGTGGAAGGTGGACACAGAAACTTCATAATAAAACAATGTATCCTAGCAGTGTTTGGGTTAACTGGAATTATCATGAGAAATAGGCACTCTGTTTATAAGTGTATCATCACAACAATAAAATAATCGACTTCCCCAAAAAAAAAACCGCCCAAGAGTTTGTCGGGCTACGCTCTGTGTAGGGTTCCGTAGTTTCCCGTCCGTCACAATAAGTGTCCCCACTTAAGAGTTAATGAACGACAGAGAACGAGCAAGAACAAATACCACCAATGCCAATGAGAGACCAACCGAACAAATAAAAATTTAATAGCTCATACCGACGACGAAGCGAAACGCTTAGTCCGGACCGTTGGAAGTTTCAACAACGTAAGCCGTTGTCGCCGTACGTCGGGTTATCCGGTGGTAGAAAAGAGATGGCGGAATCAAGTCATGCAATTCCCGCGCACACTCTCCAAAATGTAACCTGTAAAATACCGATAGGCTGGCTACCCCGCGCCTGTGCTCGAGGCTTTGTAGATTGGACTTAACCAAATCTGGATCCCCAATTAGTCTCTTCGCACGCCTTTTTACTGAGTCCAAAGCTGCTAGATGGCATTTTGCAGCACCAACCCATATGTGACTGCAGTACTCCATACACGATCGGACCTGTGCTTTGTATAACATTAGAAGCTGTCCCGGTTGTAAGTACCGTCGCACCTTTGCAAGAACGCCTAGTTTTCTAGCAGCTACCTTGGCTTTGGACTCAATGAACCGCCCAAAATTGAGGTCTGAGGAAATTTCAACTCCCAAGAGCTGAAGGCGGTCGGTGCACTCCAGGGATACATTCTGAAAACCAGGAGCCAAGGTGAACGGGCTCCTTTTGGCGGTGAACAGACACGCTTGTGTTTTGGCAGCGTTGAATCCTACCAGATTGGTTTTGCCCCACTTGGAGACTGCCTGAAGTGAGATATTTGTACGCTCTACCATAGCATCTCTCTACAACTGCGCTATCGTCTGCATACCCATAGGTACCGGGCATCAGCAGATCGTTAATATGCAGCAGAAAAAGAGTTGCAGAGAAAACTTACCCCTGAGGAACTCCGGCATTGGTCGTCATGGGCTCTGATGAGCATCCATCGACAACAACTCGGAGAGACCGTTCACTCAATAAGTCTTCTGCCCAGTTAATCACACCAGGGGAAATGCCGTACGCTGGAAGCTTACTCAAAAGACTGGCGTGCCATACCCTGTTAAAGGTGTTCGAGACGTCTAAAAGTGTGCGCGTCTTCATATGTTTTGTAAAGCAATAGTCTGTCTTAAGACTGTGTTGTATCAAGTGTGCGGTCAGCCTAAGGTTCAAATAAATGAGTTGTCTTTTCCGAGTAGGTTTGCATGCGGGCTTGCGGATGGCAGAGTAATGGGTAGCTCGCCATCCAGCCGTCCGGTGACCGTCCGGACCGAGCCCAAGTCGTGGACGGCGCGTAGTGTTCGACGCGCGCCTCAAAGAGATGTCAGCAACCGTAGGGGCCCAGCAGGGTCGAAGCCTACTGGGGCCAAGGGTTTGATTCTGATAGGAAGACTCTGCTCTGGTATGAAAGGCAAAGAAGGAAGGCATTAAGTCCGCCTTTGTACTATTGTGTTGCATGAAGTTTTAATAAATAAATAAATGAAAGAACAGGAGTGGGTTTATAGTCAGTAAAAGTCTGTCACACCCCTCGCCCCGCCCAAGAGCGAGGAATGTCGTTGGATGAATTTCTCACCGAAAAAACAGTAGGTTTGGATAGACAGAGATAGGTATTTAAACCTCTGGAAATACAAAAATATAAAAGAGAACATCATGAAAAATTATTTAATTAAAACTGAATGACCAACCGCCGGGCAAAAATCAAAACATGATATAAATTAGTGTGCTCGATAAAAAAAAAATCGCGAATCTGATCATAACTTACGATTTCAAACGTGTGTCTACGAGATTACGTCACGGGAATATTTAAAGTTACAAAAAATAATAAAGCTTGTTTTTTAAAAGGGCCTCGCAAAAACAACAATCTTGTATAGTTATTGTTGTTGTTGTTAGTGTAAAAGTTTTGTTACTATTTTGGTGTACTTACAATAAAGTTTATTCTATTGTATTTTTTTTTTTTTTTTTAATAAAAGTTTGATGACTTGGAACAGTTGCGGGAGTCCGATTGATGCGAGACGCACAGGACCGTTCATTGTGGCGACACTTGGGGGAGGCCTACGTCCAGCAGTGGACGTCTTAAGGCTGAAATGATGATGATGACAACCGGCCACTAAGAGACTGACGATGATATTTTGTACACTTGCATCCTCCATTACATAATTTGATGGTTACTTAAATTACTTGCTAACTACTTTAATTGATGTAAAAAATTCTAGGGTCTATTTATTGGTTCTATTAAGATTTAAAAATGAGCAGTACTATACTTAGCCCATGCACAATGGTCCACTAAATACTAAATGCGGAAACTAGACCACAAAGATGAGACTACCAGACTTCTTATAGAGTTTTTGTAATTTTGATTTTATATTTTTAAATTATTTGACTATTAATTTCCGATAGAGAATTTACTTACTTAAATTACTTTAAAACATACTAAAATTATGAAATAAATTTGTTTGAGACCCTTACAGTAAATCCTTTTAGAGTTTGAAAAAGATTTCTTTTTTTCCCCCAAAAATGATCCATTATCATCATCTACCTGTCCTTGTCCCGTGTTATTTGGGGGCGCAACACGTTTTTTTCTTCCATTCAGCCAAAGAGAAAAAATAAAGAAAAAGTGAAAAGTGATCCATTATACAGGATGTTTGGTGCATCGTGTGCCAAATTGAAATGGTCGACGGGAGGGGTCATCTGCTATCCATAAACACTTCTCATGCTCTCTCTCTCCCTGGTTTTTTTTTCATAGACTTTTTATTGTTTTATGAAAATAAGACTCAAATTTTTCATTCAAATACAAATTAAAAAATAGGGAAGTAATACTTCAAGGCATTGAAAAGGCTTTCAATACAATTAAGGACAAAATTTGACTTCGTACAATAACTATCAAAATACGAAACAGACTAGACTAGCCGAAGTACGAGGAGCGGAGTACTTCGTTCTAATGGGTCGAGACATCAGATCTATAATCATATGTGTTGACAGACATGCGTCGCCTGTTATAAGACGTCTAGTAGCTGTAGGGTCGATGACTTCGATTTACGTTTAGGGCCTGCGCATACTTGAGACAAGACTGTCTTACACAGACTTGTCTATGACACGGCCTACACCAACAAGACAAAACAGACTAGCGGCGTATGGCCAGTGTTGGCCTGGAACTGTTGGTTTTAACCCCCCACTTAGTTGCGAAATATTGTATTTAGTGGGTAGTGGATGTTTCTAGTGCTTTAGTAAAATTCAATTTCCTACCAATAATTCGATCAATCTGGTGTAAATCAGCACCGTAGAATCTGCGAGTTTCCTTACGTCATCGAATTAGGAATGAAGGAGAAGAACTAAGGTTGTCAATATAGCACGAAGAATTGCCGAACTTAAGTGGCAATAGGCAGGGCACATTGCTCGCAGAACAGATGGCCGTTAGGGCCGAAAGGTTCAGGAGTGGCGACTGCGTACCAGAAGACGCAGTGTTGGAAAGTCTCTTACAAGGTGAACCGATGGCCTGGTATGCCCGGCGCGCATCCGACGGATGCGAGATACACAGGACCGTTCACTGTGGCGACAATTGAGAGAGGCCTATGTCCAACAGTGGACGTATTTCGGCTGAAATGATGATGATGAAATTGTAATAGAATAGTAATAAGCAGCAGTAACTATTATTGCAATACAATTATATTGCTAGTCCGCTCGCTAGTGCCAGCGGTTCAAGACGAGACGGGTGGTAAAAATACGGTCAGATTTGAAACGCAGGATAGGCCGGACACTATCTAGTTTGGCCGCACTCGTAACCAAAAATCTGACTATCCGACTTGATCCGGACATCAATTTTAACGAAAAGATGATGTACGTTTAAAGTTGAATTCAAAGTAAGAGGTGAATTTAGAACGGAGAAGAGGGTGAGGGAAAAAAAAGGATCGAGTAGAAAATATCCCTGTTTTTTTTTTGGTGTACATTATAGAGTATATTCTATCTTGTGAAATAAGTTACAAACTAACATGCCAGTGACTTGGGCTGCGTGAAATTACAACATTATCCCAAGAGAATATACTCCCGAGATAAAAAATCCCATAAGCTATTCCAGGACATGGTCTATCCTCCGTTCGAACGTAAAGAAGTAACAAACGTACACTAAATATAAAGGCATTCGCCTTTATTATATTAGTGTGGTTGTGTTATAAAGTTTATTAGGTAAATAAAATGTATAAAAATTCAGTAACATGGTGGACGATCCCAGAGATGCTCCCAGAGATCGGAAGGGTCGAGAGCGCAAAGCGGCCGTCAGAGGTCGGGAACGTGGTCAGCAGGGCCCTCCAAGTGGAAGTTACAAGCCGGGAAGATTGAGAATAGATTAAGCATGCTATCCGTCGCCTTTAGGGGCCTGCAGAGACAAGAGCAGCTCGGAGAGGCCCACACAACGGCCGTCAGAAGCCAGGAGGCTAGAACACTTGCTAACACTCACTATGAAGTTATTTATTATTCAAATGTGGACTGTAAAACTGACACTCACTGGCAGATGTTCATCGCTCTTAATCAGACGGACCACGAGTTCTTAGTTTTAAACTTCAAATCTGGCGCGAACAGAAAAGAACAGCAATCAATTAGATAAGAATGCGCCATCATTTTTATTTTAAATATATTTGGTTTTAAAAATGGTAGTCGGTTGGGACGAGGTCCCACGGGTGAGGAGGATGACGGATGGTTTCTAACACAAATCTTGTGTTGAAACTGTTTCTCGAGCAGTGTGCGTTATCATGGTGAAGATCGATTGATGAGTCGGGGCCTGGGGCTGTTTTGTTGCGAGTTTTGCCATCATATCTATCGAAATCTGTTCGTTTCGTCCTGATTCTTGGCCTGGCACATTACTTTGAAAGTGCGTATCAAGTCAAGAAAACCAAAATAATAATTAGTTTCTGTTTCTAGTTTAGTTAGGTACAAGTGTTAGTTGTTAGGTACAACTACCTAAAGTTATTAGATAAAATATAAAAATGAAAAAACTTCGTTAAATAACAAAATACAGCGCTGACTGACCAAGCGACCCACAGCGCTAGTGCTGCGCGAGTGCACTTGCAAACTATTCAACTTTAATTACTATTGGAATGTGAAAAGATTCTCATCGATAGTTTTCAACCACACTACTGGATATTACGAAAACCACATTAGCGTGCATGTTAGCTGTTTGTCAGCATCTGGCGTTTAAATGTTAAACAAAATCAAAAAGTTTCCGTAGTGTTCTCGTAATCGCATCACGATTGTTGTAAGTTAGCAATCCGTTCGTATAAATATCGCGAAAACGGCGGCGTGCCCGTTGAGCACGGCATCATACGCGTCAGAATGATATTTTGCAGCTGAAGCGTTGTTTACAACTTATGTTTGGGCAATCGACCATCAAAGATCTCCCTCCCCTCTCACACTAATAAATTATTGAATTAAACGCTACACTTATGTAGTAAACAAAAGGCTAAGCAGATGATGAGTAACAACAAAGCGAAGTAGGTAAATGAGACCGAGGGAGTGAATGACGATGTTGTTTGTGAGTACTCGAGCGGGCCATTGTCTCAAGAGGCAGCCTTACGAGTTCGTCGTGAGGAGCGTTTCCTCTGCAGCGGTTAATATAATGAAGTAATGCGTTACATTAGTGCTGTGTCGTCACGCGAGCGCCTGGCTCATTGGCGACTTCCTCCGCCCACGCAACAACTGCTGGCTTCATCTCGCTCTCAAACAGTAAGTTCCTCTTACGGAACTAAAAGCTGCTTAACCTACCTCATAAAGACGTGCATTCAGATGACTAAACATTGTGTTTCCACATCCATTCTTCGCACCGCTTTTGGTTTTCGCTGGTTTGTCCATAGCGACTATCCACCTGGATGACGGCAGGTCATTGTTACTCTTGTTAACCGAATCAGGTTGTGTCCGATATTATAACACATTGATATTGTATTATTAGATTAATGGAACCCTAATATTGTTTCATCATTTGTGTTTTGGTTAGAGCAACTCCAACCAAACTGTGCATAACTTGCACTCTTGTTGCCGGCGACTTCGTGCGCGTCATTCCAGATTGACACATGTCACAAAGTTCCGCCCTGTGTTATTCTTTTTGTGATAGATTTTCGGGAAATTCCGGAACGTTTTTCAGCGTTTTCTATTTTAAATCAAAACCCTGAAAAATCTGTTTTGCGATAACTACTACAACCTGGGGTCTTTAAGTCAAGAGTGAATAGGTTACATCTAGGCAAGGTTAATAGGTACTTTTATTTATTGTCACATCACACTAAAGATAAAGATATATTTATTGCGTAACTGTTTGCATTAAGATCTTATTTGTAAACATTACATTTTGAGTTTCAACAGTCTACCCAAGGTGGATGTGCAATAGTATTTAAAAAAAATATATAAAAAAAAGTAGATACAAAATAATTTTTTATCAAAAAAACTATTATTTGTGTAATGTCATAATTATATTGTTTCCGAATGTTTCTTTTGGAATTTGATTTGATTTTAAAGTAATACATATTATTACTAATATAATACAGGCGAAAGTATGCGAGTGTTTGTGTAAAATATTTATTACTCCTTAACGCTGAAACTGCTGAAGGGATTTAGATGAATTTTGGCACACAGGTAGACCATGTCTTGGAGTAGCACATACAATACCTGTGATCCTGAGAGTATGTTCCCTTGGAATAGCACATACAATACTTGTGATTTTGGGAGTATGTTCTCTTAGCATAATTTTCTACCTTCACGCGGGCAAAGCCCATCATATTTTATGACAGTATACATTCCGTAATCTTTTATTATTGATGGTTCAATCGGACCATTGGCAAGTGGCTCGCTACGGGCGCCACACCTTCTAACATAAAGTAAAGAGGTGAATTAAAGGTGAGAGTTAAATTTAGAGGCTCTCCCCTCTCGGCGTAACCGTTACCTACTGGAGTTCTCTATAAAACACAGTTAATGAGACAGAGCCGAGCACTCGAGGAAAAACGCGCCCATTACTACTCTAGACATGACTAATATTCTCCTACTCCTACATGATAATGCTCGTCCGCGTGATACGGAGCCAATTGGAAACAATTTGGAAGTCCTACTCCACCTGCCATATTCACCAGACATTGCACTTTTCGATTATCACCTGTTCCAGTCAATGACACAAAAAATTGGGTCTAATTGTTCATAGAAAGAAAGTGTGGGAAAAAATAGTGACTGGGTATGGATAGAGGGAGATGGCTGATATAACCCTGGAACGGTTACTAGTTAACTCGAGTCGAGTTTGGGCTCATTGGATTCATCTTAATCAGTCCTATACATTTCTCATGATGACGAGGACCTGATGCTTAGTAGGCCACTGATAGAACCTGGAATGCCTACTAGTAAGCCCATCGAGTTTGGGCTCATTAAACTCGTCTTAACCAGTTCTATACATTTCTATGATTAGAAGGACCTGATGGTAGAACTAGGTGGTGGCTGATGGAACCCTGGAATTCCTACAACTAAACCCATCGAGTTTGGGCTCGTCCAAGCCCGGGACCGAGCCCAAGTCGTTGACACCTCAAAGAGATGACAGCAAAACTGTAGGGGCCTAGCAGGGCCGAAGCCTACTGGGACCGTGGGTTGACTTCCGAAAGAGAAACCTGGGGTTCTGGAACGCTAGGCAAAGATAGGACATTGGTGTGATTTTAGCCAGTAAAAGTCTGAGCCCTCTCGCTCCGCTCTAGCGGGAGAACTCATTGGATGATATCAAACCTTAAAAAAAAAATAGTTAACACAATTATGGGTTCCGCGATTAATTTAAAAAGTATGAAAAAGAATGAAATTTAAAAAAAAACTCGATGCCAAAAACAATAATATAAAAAACGTAAAAAATAAGTTAATAGATTACTCTTTCAGCCGTTTTAACTTCATTAAAAGAACCTGTAAATATTTTAACAATAAGCGTCGCTGAGTCGGGGGACCGCAATATTCTGTAAAACATTTAAAAGTAGTAGATTGGTATTTTCTATTCGTTAAAGCGAAATAAACTTCTACACATTGCGGTCCCCGACTCAGCGACGCTTATCATTAAAATATTTATACGTTTTTTTTAATGAAGTTCAAACAACTGAAAGAGTAATCTATCATCTTATCTTTTACAATTATTTTTTTTTGTTCTGGGGGCTTTTTTAAATTTTATCATTATTATTTGTAGGCACACCTAATTATGAAATAGAATTTGAATAAAAATAATGATAAACAATAATAAAGCAAAACTTAGTTTTAGCAAATGTTACACCTACTTATCTATATATATAAAAGAAAGTCATGTTAGTTACACTATTTATAACTCAAGAACTGCTCAACCGATTTTGCTGAAAATTGGTGGGGAGGTAGTTCAGAACCGACGGACGGACATAGGATACATTTTATCGAGTAGGGTAGATTAGGGTAGAGTTGGGTAGAGTAGTAGAATATAGACGGGAGCAAAGCCGCGGGCAAAAGCTAGTACTAGAATAAATAATCTTTCAGAAATACTCTTCCATGCCTTTTTCAGACGCATCATCTTCAGGGTTCATAAAACGAATACCTCTTAGTTTATCTTTTATTTATAGAAATAAATAAAAAGTTACAAGGTGCCAGGTTTTTTTTTAATTTTTGGGTGGGAAAATCATCTAATGACATATTGCTCTCTTGGGCGGAGCGGGAGATAGTGTCAGACTTCTACTAACTAAAAACCAACTCCTATTCCTTCGTTGCATTCGTCCCAGGGCCCCGGGTTTCGTTTTCACACTAACAGAGTGCCAGGTGAGGATTGTAAGGAGGATGACTAACTTAACTCCACACCTTCGATAGACAAATATTCAAGAGCGGGTGCGTTGTTGTAGTGGAGGAGGATCCTACTTCTTGGGCGCTGCTGTCTAACATTTCCCAAGACAATTGGTAAACAGTGACTGACATACCAATCTGCAGTAACATTCCTACTGAAGATTGGAATGTCAGTCATTGTTTACCTTCTAGGACAATTGTTGCTAAATGACCCGTCCGCCCTCCTGGTTGGGGTGAAGGCCGCCAAGGCCCGACCAATTTGGAACCGTGCACTAGCTTCTGACGTTTTAAAAGTGCCCATGTAGGCCTATGAGAAATAAAAAACTTTGACTTTGACTTTGCCCACGCACAATGGTCCACCAATGACCGCACATAGCGAAAACCAGACCACAAAGATAAGAAGACCCGTCCGCCTAAAGAATGTGGCGTTCGTAACAATATAATATTTAAATCCAGCTCTCATACCCCCTCTTTTTTGGCCGCAAATCGACTAAAGACTAATGACTTAGGCACTAACGGAGGGCGTTTCAGACTTTTAGTGACTAAAACTATACCTATGTTCCTTCTGTTGCCTTGCGTTCTAGGACCACGCGTTTCCCTTTCAGAAGTCGACCCACGGCAACAGTAGGCTTCGGCCCTGCTGGACCTCTACGGTTTTGTTGACCCGTCGACGACTCGGGCTCGCATGCAACCCTTTTGTCAGCTTCTATCATTAGCTGCACAGGACTCGAATTATCTTCAGTTTTCGCCGTAGAACGACGTTATTTTTGCGAATCATCAATGCTTCGAACACGTTTAAACTTAAACCAGTTGTAAACGGTTGCACGAGATGTGGCTTCGTCATGAAATCTAATCTAATCGAAATCTATCATGATATTCTTGATGAGTAAGACTTACAATTAAAGTAGTAATAAATCACTGAGTAAAAATTTTCTCGAGTCAAATCTATTTCGACGCACGACAGACACTTTATAAATTGCCGCCAATTTGTAAAAACAAATGACATATGAATTCATACATGAATTCATAGATTCCCAAAGAGTTCCTAATTCGAAATTTAAATATATTTTTTTATCGGCTGCTTTTCTTACTGGCGTATTCTAAAGACTCGGTGTGACCGCGTGCACACAGCACATGCTACATTGGAACTTTGTCGTGCTATGTTGTCAACTTTCGTACATATCATGTTAATACTCAAACAAAGTGAATATATGATATGGCCCGACTGCCCCAGAAGAACTGTGACCCATGGTATAGTGGCTGTACAGACAAAGAACTTTGACACAATATTATATCATAAAGAACTTGTTTCCGGTTGGTGGCATGTATCTTGGGTCATTAAACTTTTTAAATTGTGGGTTAGTTCTCCTTGCTATCACGTATTTACAGAATTGTAAAGAAGTTCTTTAAATACTATATTAAACAATGTTACTTGAAAAACTCATTATGGAAGTAGTCAGATACAGCTGGCGGCGCGCTGCACCTGTATGTTTTGCGTCGTATTGCAATGATCAAACACGCATACGACATAATCAATGACGCATAATTTTAAAAATTTCACTACGCATAAGTAATTAATTAGCGGCTGTTCATGCGCGTGACACGAGGTCTTAAAGGTTTTCTTTAAGAAAGGTCGAACTTTGAAATTATCATAAATAAAACATACAGTTTAGGTAATATTGTCACCTTAATTTTTTTATTTATTTTAATATTTATTATTCAATCACATTTTGTGTGGAATATAATTTCGCATAAAAGGCCACCGCGGATCCGCTTTAATCGCGTTTCCTAGACCCTATTAGAACAATTTTACATTAAATCTTCACATAAGTGGACCCAATTTCTGAAAAACCCGAGTTTTGTTAGTCTGCAAGGCGACAATCGTGTGTTTTTTCGGAATAGATCGGATATTTAGAAAATAGTTGAGCCGCGTTAAGTCACATGATCTCGATGGACAGGTAAGGAAGTATGGGTCACCGTTATCCCTTTCGTGTTAGGTTACTTTAAGCAAAAATAGGGTGCCTCTGTCGACCCTACTCAACCATTTTTGGATCGGTCCTTCATAATTTAACCATAATTGACCATAAAGCGTATTACGTTGGACGCCATTTTGTAGAATGTATCGCCACCACAATCTGGCTGAACGTAAGGTAGCCGCTTTACACTACAGCGACGTTTTTCAATCCGGTGCGCCTTCTTGTAATACTGTAATGGTAGTTATACCATATAGCTGTGACATATTATTACAATAAAGTAACAAAGACAGCATATGGGGACAGCGGGAAGTTATTTTAATTTTTTTTATGAAAATCCCTTTTTCCATTGAATGGGGACTACGGGTTTACACGGGTATGACTAGCTGGTAGCGCCCAACCCTCAGGGTAACCATCCATAAAAAAAAGTTTTTTTTTGCATATATTATTTTAGAAGAACGGCCCGGGCTAACTACTAACTAGCAATGTATCTGAAGCACCCGCCGCACGCCGCCGTCGCCAATGTCCAACACATTGTTTACTGATAGTTGGCTTTGTTCTGGTTAAAGTGCATTGTTTTATCTATTTTCCTTCACTAATTATAGAAGCAAGTGTTACAGTAATGACGTTAACAAAACGTTAGTTGGAACTGTATCGATGTAACTATTTACATCATTCATAATGAAATAAGGTCTAATTACTCAAAGCAATTACATTAATTATGATGAGATACATTCAAATGATTATTTGACAATTTTTTTTTTCTAAATGTGCTTTTCATAATTTTCGTTTTCTTTATCATTCAGATTGTATAGTATTATAATAAAATATAACGCTGACAACGACCTGCAAAATGCAAAAAACGTATTAAAGTAAATTTGTTTTTCGGTGGGAAAATCATCTAATGACATCCCCCGCTCTAGGGCGGAGCGGGAGATAGTGTCAGACTTTTACTGATTAAAAACCCACTTGGCCCCAGTAGGCTTCGACCCTGCTGGGCCCCTGCAGTGGCTGACACCTCCTTGAGGCCCGCGTGGAACAGTACACGCCGTTGACGACTTGGGCTCGGTCCGGCGAGCTACCCATGGGTCGCCGTCCGCAAGCCCGCGTTTACGGTGGCCGAAAATTGGGATCGGGATCCCGGCGGTGGTTGGTGACGACCGTTGCCTCACGCGATCGGCCGCCTCCTTTGCTAGCATTACTGCTTCGCAGAAGGAGGCGACCACCTTCTACTCCACCTCCCTCCAGACCATGGCCTGTACCAAGGCCCGGCGCCAGAGATCGCCGCCGCCGATCGCCTCCACTAGGACACGGCGTTGCTCTGCCCAAGCGGGGCACACCTCCACCGTGTTCTCCATCGTGTCCTCCGGGCGGTCCACACAATGGTGACACCCGGGCGTTTCTTCCGCACGAATCCGGTGCAGAAACCTCCCGAACTTACCTGTCCGGTGAGGACCTGCGGCATGCGGACGGTAAAGACGCCGTGTTGCGTTTCCAGCCACTCCTCAAAGAGAGGACTTACCGCCATAATTATGGCGTGCCCAGCACTGGGTTGCGATAGTCATTGTCCGAGAGCTGTGAAAACACATGGCTTCGAACTTGTGCAGCGCCATCTCGAGTCCCAACTGCTGGATCCTATCAACGACTATCGCAACCACGCGTGTCACTAATCCGACCGCCGCCTGGTACGATTCTCTCTGCGCCAGGACCAGCGTGTCGTCTGCATAACAGACCACACTAACCCCGTCGGGAGGTCGCCGCGCAGCGCCTCGTCGCACCCGATGTTTCGCCAGGGCGGTCCTAGTACCGATCCCTGCGGAACACCGCACGACATTTCTCGCCGTTTCCACTCTCAATGGTGATCAGGGTAGATGATGTACCTGTCCGACAAATAGGCCTCGATCACACGACAGACATTGTCGGGCACCTGGTGATACCGGAGTGCCCTCCTAATGCTACTCCAGGGAATTGAAGGCGTGAGAGCTCGCACGCGCATGATGGCGTCCTCCACCATGAAGCGCCCCCTGCGAAAGCCGAAGTCGGTGTTTCTATAATAGTTTTGTCTCTACGTTATTTAACACCGACTTCCGAAATTAAAGTTATTTGGCACTATTCAGTTTTTTTTTTACATTGAAGTCGGTTGTATTTTGTTTTATTTAAATTATTTCATCACCACCGCTCTTGAAACAGTGAAGGAAAACATCGTGAGGGAACCGGCATGTCCTAGAATCTAAAATTCGAAGACGTGATATCCACCAGTTCGCACTGGGCACACGTGGTGGATTACAGTCCATTCCCTCTCCTAGAGAGGAAGCCTGCGCCAATGCAGTAGGAACATTATAAGGCTGATTATGTTATGGTACATTATAATGATCAAAGGATGTTTGTTAATAAAGGTGGAACTATATTATAGCTCCCGAGGGGTAGCCGCCGCGTCACCGCGTGTCGCCGCGCCGCGCGCTATGCTACGCTGTGACAGCTCTGGGTCGGCACTGCGATGACACTAATAAATGTCCTACCTACACTAGTATTTTTAATTATATGTTATATATTATAGGCCCAATTCTATTAAGGTATTTAATAATTGATTTATAAGGCTGCCATCTCACAGCAGTACGATTTTGTTATTAAAGCACAAAGGTAGCCCACCAAGCTCTTTAAAAGAGTAATTGCAGACCGCCTCATCGCGCACCTAGCACGGGCGGAGCCGAATCTTGCGGACGGCCAGTTTGGCGCAGGGGGCGCTCCACGCTGGAGGACGACATCATGCGCGTGCGACCCCTCACGACGGGGTATGCGGTGTCCCAGGGCAGGTGTGTCGTGGTTGTGTCTTTGGACATCGCCAACGCCTTCAATTCCCTGGAGTAGCATTAGGAGGGCACTCCGGTATCACCAGGTGCCCGACTACCTCTGTCGTGTTATCAATGCCTATTTGTCGGACAGGTACATCATCTACTCTGGTCACCAGAGAGAGTAGAAACAGCGAGAAATGTCGTGCGGTGTTCCGCAGGGATCGGTACTAGGACCGCCCTTGTGGAACATCGGGTGCGGCTATGTGCTGCGCGGCGATCTTCCTGACGGGGTTAGCGTGGTCTGTTATGCAGATGACACGCTGGTCCCGGCGCAGGGAGAATCGTACCAGGCGGCGGTCGAAATAGCGACACGAGGGGTTGCGATAGTCGTTGATAGGATCCAGCAGTTGGAAATCGAGGTGGCGCTGCACAGGTCCGAAGCCATGTGTTTTCATGGCCCTTGGAGTGCGCCGCCTCGGCATTCCCAATTAACGGCAGGAACAGTTCATATCGGCGTCGGGTCGACGATGAAGTACTTCGGACTCGTCCTCGACAATCGGTGGAATTTCGAGGAGCACTTCCGACGTCTGGCTCTTAAACTGAATCTGGGGTTACCCTCGAGCGGCTCCTACCCAACCTCGAGGGTCCAGACGTTTCTATAATAGTTTTGTCTCTTCGTTATTTAACACCGATTTCCAGCTTTACACGATGCGTGCACATATCGGCAGCTCAGTAAACGGATCTCTAAGTCCTTGAAACGCGATCTCCGTCACTTTAATGCCGAAAAATTAAAGACGCGATTGAGCGAAATAAGGGCTTCAAGGTGTTTGCAAGAGGTATGTCTATTGGGTAGAGTCAGCTTACGAAACTGAAGACCGTAGATGGTAGAGTCATATCCGCCAAATTGGAGCTTCTGGGAGCAATCGACGCCTTTTATGGACAGTTGACGTCAATCACAAAATCCAGCAAACGACCCAAGAGCTAGATTGACCCGACACTACCGAAAATATCCCGGACGTCAGCCTGTACGAGATTAGGATGGCTCTGAAGCAGCTTAATAACAAGGCACCGGGTGATGACGGAATTGCAGCCGAACTCTTAAAAGAATCGTCAAACTTAAGTGGCAATGGGCACATCAAATCAAATCAAATCGTTTTATTTGTCACAAAATTTCTGAAAAGTAAACATTGCTTGCAGAACAGATGGCCGATGGGGCCGAAAGGTTCTGGAGTGGTACCGGAAGACGCAGTGTTGAAAGGCCCCCTACAAGGTGGACCGATGACATGGTGAAGGTTGCGGGATCCGATGGATGCGAGACGCACAGGACCGTTAATTTTTTATTTTTTTATTTACATCAATCAACATTGGATCATACATTAAAATTCATAATACATTGAAAACATTAACATACATTAAAATGATAATTATAAATGACATTGTGGCGACATTTTGAGGAGGCCAATGTCCAGCAGTGGACGTCTATTGACTGAAATGATGATGATGATTCACTAGCCGCTTGTTTTAATTTTTTTTATATGCTACTCTAACTTGAGTTGTGAACCCGTTGAATCGATTGCAATTGATGACAAGTAAAACAGGTAAATATCCATAATGGTTAATGGTTATAGGTTGGATCTCCTTGAACCGTCAATATGACTGTTAAAAGGAAACTAAAAAACTCGGGCATGAAACTGATACATAAAAATAGTATGCACCGCCGTAGAATTATGGCCGTGTTTCCGTATAAAAATAATATAATATTCATAGATTGTAGATACATGCGTAATCTGTATTTCTTAAGCTTTTTTTTGCGAATACTAAAATGTACGAGTCTTTTCCTATAAAGGAGAATAAAAATAATCGGTCTAAAAATTAAAAATCCGATCGATTTAAGTCTACAGTTGTTTACAAATAATCGCAACAATTCTGAAAGTATAAAAAACAACACAAAAGTCTTACACTGAATCGCCTTGTTTTAAAAACCATTAGGTGTAATGGTAAAATTTTATTTAAACGCCAGGCCACTCTAAACATCTTCTCATGAAGGCCCAATGTTCTACAGAGATCTATGACCCACTATTTCCGTACAAAATTAGAAATAATAAAAAGTGATAGGAACTATTAGGAATGACATAGTCGAGTGTCCGTGGTGGGTCGTGACCGCTGATAGCAGCACGCAGCGCGGCCACAGTTAAGTTAAAGGAACAGTTGGGAAACTGCCTACAAACGGTCGAAACGGCGCACTCACACAAACATACGCATCTACGAGACCCCGAAGCATCACTCGCAGTGCTGTCAGTAGCTCGTGTCGCGTCAAGACGAGCGGTCACGTTTATTAAAGTTTGCGCGATCTTTACAAAAATGCCCCGAGCGTATTGCGTAGAATACGGCTGCTTGAACTCACCTTCTTCAAAACCAGAGCTATCGTTTTTCAAACTTCCTGCTGACTAAAAGAATTATTTATTATTATAATATTGTATCGAATAAAATTACGAGTCCGTGTGATCGATCACAATAAATTCGTAAACTTAAATCTACTTTTTTGTTACTACTAAGGGGCCTATTACACCACTCGATATTAAGAAAGTCTAAGTCGATGTCGCGTAGTGGAATAAGGGTCAGACTGTCTTACTCGGAACAAAAAATAAGAGACTCTCAGTATCGTGTGCTGATAACGCATAGTGTAATAAGTCCTTTACATTTGTTTACTTTTTTTTACTTTAACTCTTTCATTATGGGTGTCGTTTTCATGGTTTTCGAGGGTTTTAAATCCGATAGTGATGTCAAAATGGAAATCAAGATGGCGGCTGGAAAAAATTTCATTTTTTTGTCATGGGTGTCGTTTTCGCGGTTTTCGAGAGTGTTGAAGCTGATAGTGCTGTCGAAATGTAAATTCAAGATGGCGGCTGCAACAAATTATCAACTTTTTCATTATGGGTGTCGTTTTCATGGTTTTCGAGGGTGTTAAATCCGATAGTGGTGTCAAAATGGAAATCCAAGATGGCGGCTGCAAAAAATTATGAACTTTTTCGTCATGGGTGTCGTTTTCGCGGTTTTCGAGAGTGTTAAAAAGGAGTTAACAATAAAACAGTATAATTGGTTACTTCAAAAAAAGCTGAAATACTTCTGAATTTGCTTTTATGGCGGGCTGTGATATGGTCGTCTTTTGCTCAGGTTAACTGATGCGATGTCATAAGATTACGTATTTAAATTTTATTTGTAAACTAGTTATTTCTGTTCGATTGAATGATCACTACAAAACACATTTTTTTTGATAAAAATAAACAATATCAAAAACATTAAGTAACAGTGACAACCCTATTGCTTTAATGGAGTGTAGGTATTTATTTTATCAACTAGGCTTAGTTTCTATACTGTTCCATATTTATACTGTGGCGCGGCCGCGGGCGCACACACGTCCGCACGCACACATGGACATTGACGCCACATATGCTGCACAACTGCTGCTTCGTTATTTTTACGGATTATAAATGAACCTCGAACACTTCCTAAATAAACTACTCCGGAGATTCAGAAAAACTACGTAACGTAAGGTTTTAATTTTTTCTATCTAGTCTCAAAATGGTTATGATTTCGCGTAAAGGTAGTCGTGAAATCTTTGTAGGAGTTGTACAAGCAGTGGTAAACATTGTATTGTTCTACACATTATTGTTGCCATCGTGATTCCAGACCACAAAAGGGATGATGCTATAATTGTCATGGCTCCTACCTCGCGATGGAATCAAGCTACTATTAAAACGCTACAGTACGACAGTTAGCTACTGTGTACACCATAGATATTTATATGTCTATGATGTACACGCTTCAGCTTCCTAAAATTACATTGAGCGATGTCTTATTAAATTTACCCGCTTTACGCGTTATCATGCAGTAACTATTACTGATTACCGAGAGAGCTTCTTTTCGGAAGTTTAAATTTCTATGGAACATATATTACATAATACAAAGTAAATCTTATCAAATTGATTCAATTTAGACCCAAATCAAAAATCGGGTGTCAGTGAGTGTCAACGATTAGGGGTCATAGAAATTGAGGGTTTGAGACAACTCTGAATGTTCATATTCAGAATTGCCTTCAGGCTATGACAGCCGAAACTTCTGCGCAGCACATATGCGCGTACAAAGTAGTGACACCGACAGTGGGCCTGTGTCCTGCTTGTCCTTTTTGAGTTAAAGCCTCAATAAGTGTTACCATGAAAAATAAGCGAAAAAAAAGATGTCCTTTAAAGACTTGATGGTCGGGCGCCACGGGCGACTGTGCGACTTGATATTCCAACAACTTTGTCGAGCTCTTAGGTAATACAGAAGTCATAACATACAGGATTCATCGCTTTAGAATAAGTAGGTATTGCGTTTTGTGATGTGAACATTCTGTGGCTCTTCAAGGAAAACGCTCGAAACGTCCATGACGCACATCACGTGCCGTTATTACTAATACACCCGGCATCATCTTCGCTGATTGCTTTTGTGCTCAACTTCAAACAACCTCGAAACTCAGCCCTTTCTTATTAACCAGTCGATTGGAGGTAAGAACTCAAACTTACAACACATACCTACGATTATTATAATTGTGTTAGTACAGGTATAAATAAGTATGCAAATTACTGCGGTTAAAATGAATTGATAATAAGTAGCCTCATAACATGGAGGACAGCCATTACAATACGTTACAATGGCCGCGCGTCAGCGTGCAGTATTTGAATAAATCGCACTGCTATTGTTTTTTACCGAAATAGCTAGCCTTTTCAGTATCAGTAGTGTGATTAATAGTCTGGCCTTCCTTATAGGTAGCACTCAAAGAGACTCCACGTCAACGTAATTCTTAGTGTCGCTATTTGAATAAGGATAAAATTGATGTTAACGCTATTAACTTCTCTGCATTTGCCTGTTTACTGAAGGCTCAAAATAATGTAATTTTCGCTGATTTTCCTCAGTTATCGTCTGAGAAATGCTTCTTGGAGATATCCAAATGTATAGCTATGTAGTAGCTATTGACTCGTTCGTTGATCGATGTTACGCTCCGAGCTGAAAATAAATTTGATGATTTTGTGAATTAATTGTCCACTTTTCAATCTTCCTGCTCCGTCCATTTTACATTGTAATAAAAGCAGAGTGCTTAAGATGCGCTAAAGGTCGTCTCCGGGCGCAGTCGGTGGTGTCGTACTATGTGTGAATCAGAAGCGGGCGGCGCCGGCGCTATATTTAGCATCCTCCGCCTGCCGTCATGCCGGAGCCGTCTGCTGCCCTCTGCCTACAGCCAACATACGCAGCGTAACCGGGACTGCCGGCAAATTAATACAGAGGGCGTGTCTCGAAATTTCCGTATTATTTAAACTTCATGTACATTAGTGGTACATAGGCGAACTTAACAAGGCATTCCCTACCAGTCAACCTTTGGGTTAAAAAAGACAATACAAAGTTAGTAGTAAACAATAACTGCTCACTACAGGTCCAAACAGAATCTTTGGACAATTATTTAAAACAGTCGTGCACATTCGATTACAAATTGGGAGTTGATTTTGATGTTACCGTCAGTCTGTATAATGCTGTATTATATACAATACCTAGGCTATGTATAGAAAACTATTCTGCTAGTGACAGACAATGTTATTTATTTTATACTTTGCCTAGGTATTAATAAACAGGGTTATTTGTAAAACACTATCAACTAGGGAATCCAATCCCGCAAGCGCGGGATCCCCCACCTTTTCTGCGGGATCGGAAATGCGGGATTACTCATGTGGGGATCCCGCACGTCTGCGGGATTGAAGTTTTTTTTTTTTATAAGAACATTGGGTTTCGACGACCTGACGCGTTTTGATTGTTTATTAGACGCATCTCATCCTCATTAAGAAGTGATGAAACCACTTTACTTGGAACATTTTTTATAGTATTTGTATGGAAAATAATTATTTTGTTTTCGATTTTATCTTGCAGCTAAATAATTTTTGAATTTCTATTTTGTATTGTGTGAGTCCTGTATCGCAACTCGAACGGAACGTAATCAATGTCAGTTTACATACTCTATGACCAGGGATTCCCCAAAGCACGTGAATTTACTTTCCCAAAAGATGAAGGTCCTTTTAAATATTTTATTATATTGTTCCATCATCATCATCTTCCTGCCCTTGTCCCGTGTTATTTGGGGTCGGCGCAACACGTTTTTTTCTTCCATTCTGCCCTGTCACTCGTCATGCTACCACTAACTTCATTTTCTTTCATATCACTCTTCACACAATCCATCCGTCTTTTCTTTGGTCTCCCTCTCCCTCTCCGTCCATCCACATGTAAACTCATAACTCTTTTAATAACATACGTTTCATCCCTGCTCTTCACATGACCATACCAAGACAAACGATTCGCTTTCAACTAATCAGTCACTAGCGCCACTTTCAAACTTCCCCTAATATATTAATTTCTCACTTTATCCATTCTCGTCACATCACACATCCATCTTATCATTCTCATCTCCGCTACGTGCAATCTTTTTTCATCCGACTTTTTCACAGCCCAACATTCTGATCCATACAGTATGACAGGCCTAATCACGGACTTGTAGATTATACCCTTCAACTTGAGGGGCATCCGTGGGTCACAAGTTGTTCCCGTGACCTGTCGCAATTTCATTCATCCTGCTTTGATCCGATGTGTTACGTCCCGGTCTACCTCACCATCCCCTTGGATGAGTGACCCGAGGTACCGAAAGTCGGGGCAGATCGGTATGGGCGTTCCAGCGAGAGCTAAAGGCACTGGATTGGAGAGACCGCCGAAATCACAGAACAAGTATTCCGTTTTGGTTCTACTCAATTTCAGGCCAACACTCTCAAGACCTCTAGGCCACTCTCGGCAACCAACACAATGTGATCGGCAAACAGCAAAAATCAGGGAGCCTCTTCCTGAATGTCCGACGTCAAAGCGTTCATTATCATCAGGAAGAGGTAAGAGCTGAGAGCCGACCCTTGATGTAAGCCGACAGTCACATTGAAGCTGCCAGTGGTGCGCACTGTAGACCGGACTTGGGTCCTGCATCGACTTTACATCGCTCGGTTAAACTGCACATACTTCCCAGGCACAACTCTCTCCTTAAGGGCCCACCACAGAACCTCACGAGGTACCCGGTCGTATGCCTTTTCGAAGTCAATAAATACCATGTGCAAGTTTTTATGCGCACCTCTGTATTTCTCTCACAGCTGGCGCATAGCAAAAATGGCATCCGCTGTACCCAAACCCGAATTTGTTCTGTGAAATTTCACTCTCTTCTCTCAGTCGCCTTTCAATAATTTTCTCCCAGGCTTTCATATTTCATATCATTATATTGTTCCATAAAAGATTTTATACGAAAATCGTAAATTAGTTACATTACAAAATAATATTATTTTTGCTCTTCGGAAAATTTTCGAAATTCGTTTCGGGAATCGAACTATTTACATAGGTAGGTAAATTTATAAGAAACCCTCGGTGTGCAAGTCCGACTCGCACTTCACCGGTTTTTATATTTATTATCTACTACTTAAAACAAAAAAGAAATTAAAAATCTTAATTCCGCGGTTTTGATGCGGGTTTGGATTCCTTACTAACAACCTTGCAGGACTGTATTGCTAACATCATAGACAACAAGTTTAGTTTATGACACGCCATTGTTGCAAGTGGTCCTTCTGTTCGTTGTCTCTAGTGTGTGGGTGGACGAGTCACAGAGTGCGACGCTCGGGCGGCCACTCGGGACAGTGGGGACCCCGGTGGCGCACCCTCGCTAGTCGTCCTGGGCATACCTAATTAACCGGCACTCCGCCGCGCCGGCTTATAACACGCTATCGAACAAACATAACTTAAACCACCGCATTATTGTAAATTACTTGCGAAAAATATCTTGTTTAATATTTTGGTGGTTTTGATTTCATTATGTTTCTAGTTTCATGTTTTTTTTATAACACACTAGGACTAGACTCCTGTATCGAGGGTTCATTGACAAACATATAAACTTACATTCACAAGAAACTTAGACCCGGAACACCTATCTATAGGCCATTCAAATATTCTTTCCTTGCGGGAATAGAACCTGCGACACGTAGCGTAGCAGTGACTTACTAAATTACTGCGCCGTGCTGTCACAATCATAATATGTATATACATCTTTACAGTGACCTACATGAATTAATCCATAGGTGATAATGACATATAATTCATTACCTTCACATTGGAACATTGAATTATATACATTCAGTCAAAAAAGTATCGGGAATGGATGATTTGTTTATGGTTCCAAATTCAAATTTTTGTTTTTTTGTAGTTGTTAGATTGGCACAACTGTTTTCCATTTTGGCGCGGAGTTTGAGTTGCATCTGTTATTTATATTAAATACAGTGCTGGTTTTAGTAATATCATATATAGTGTGTATTGCGAATTTCATAATGGACAAAAATATCGAACAAAGAGTTTGTCTTAAATTTTGCATCGCCAATGGAATTTCGTGTTCGGAGTCACTGAAAATGTTACAGAAGGCTTACGGTGAATCGACTTTATCAAAAACTCGTGCTTATGAGTGGTTCAAAGCGTTCAAAAGCGGTCGAGATGTGATGGAAGATTTGCCTCGCTCTGGTAGGCCGTCAACGTCTGCAACTGAAGTTAACATCGCAAAAGTGAAGAAAATAGTGACTGAAAATCCCCATTCAACTCTGAGAGAGATAGCCGCCGAACTTTCTGTATCTCACGAGTCGATCCGTACCATTTTAACTAATCATAACTGCAAACTAGTCAACAAGCTTCGGACCTTCCAACTGAACCGAAACCGAAAAAACCACGTTAAAGTCGATCAAAAGTCAAAGTCATGTTGACTGTTTTCTTTGACTATCGCGGTGTTGTACACTCTGAATTCTTACCGGAAGGTCTAACGGTAAATAAAGAATATTATTTGAGCGTTATGCGGCGTTTAAGAGAGCGAATTCGACGAAAAAGGCCAGATTTGTGGAAAGAAAATTCTTGGATTTTGCACCACGACAATGCGCCTTCGCACAAGGCTATCATTGTGAACGAATTTTTGACCAAACACTCAACAAATACCATCCAGCAACCACCATATTCACCAGATATGGCTCCTGCTGACTTTTTTCTTTTTCCTAAACTCAAATTACCACTTCGTGGCACCCGTTTTCAATCGATAGAAGACATAAAGGAGAATTCGCGGCGAGAACTGAACTCAATTCCGGAAGCAGCGTTTAAAAAATGTTTTGATGAATGGATTATTCGTTGGCGCAAGTGTATCGTTTCTAAAGGAGCATACTTTGAAGGTGATAAAATAAATTTGGATGAATAACAGACATTTTGTGTATTATTGATCTTTTCCCGGTACTTTCTTGACAGAGTAGTATGTCACCGTAAAATTGTAAATACCGTTAGATTACGATCTATCTCAAGAGATTTTGACAGTTCACGATTTAACCCATTATTTTTCGGTAGATTGTAATTATAGAAGTTGAAACGGTTATATCATAATCTATAGCGCGTTAAATTGTCAACTGTCCGAAGGCGGGCTCTGATTGGTATTTCTTACAGTAGGCCGTTCTGTGTCTATAGAGTTAGGAATGAAACACAGGTGTCAGTCAACTAAAATAAATACACTTCAAGAATTGTGACATCAACTATTATATTTTCCTGTTTGCTTTTTAATGGCCACAAAAAAAAAAAAACAGAGTTTTGTTCAATGATCCTGATATTGTAATAACCATTTATACTCTTGATCTGAAGATGTTTGGAAATCTACAAGATCTGTTTGTCCCCTTCGATTAAAGTCGTCCGAAATCAACGATTTTACGACAATTCCTTTTTTGGAAAGCTTTTCTTTGACAGACGTTTTACACAAATTTAGGAATATTGAAACCGTAAATATTGACACCACATATGTATTTTTCAAGGCGTGAAGCGTGAAGGCGTCGAGTATCTTTTGATAATAATCTTCCGTTGGAATTATTTGTACATCATCATCATGATAGTTTACAATGTCCAGAGATCGTAAACTATCATGATATGTGAACTAACATGATATACGTAATCTAATGATATTTACAATTTTACGGTGACTTATATAATTACTACCTCTGTATTAGATACTTACGGTTAGCAAGCACAGAGCAAGCAGCCTTAGCCCCTTTATTTATAGAAAGTAACAACAGGCTGAATGTTGTTCTTTTGGAGATATCTTAAGTAACTGTTGCTTACGAGGATGAAGAAAATAAAAACCAATTTGACGTTCTGCCTTTTAAGTTATACACTAACTTCGGTATGAATTATTTTTGAGATGTAGTGTAAAATGTGTAATGAATACAATAGTCATTGGTGCTGGGCGGCTGAACAGAACGTGGTCAGGGCGACGCGACTGGCGTAAACAATCGATGAGTGCGCGCGACGGGCTTCCGGCGCGAGCGCAGCTTCGCAAGCTAATGAGGTACGCCGTGCTCTGGTGCGATTCTCTGACTACTCACTGCTGTTCGTGCTATGGCCCCCATGAGTGTTGCCAATGTTGCTCTGTCTTAGAGAAGCCAAAAAGAAGAGTAACTACTCGTACCTAATTCACATGCGAGTTTAATTCCCATTTTCTCGTAAATAAGTAAGCCTCACCTGTGATTAGGGATTTCAGATTTTCAGATTTAGATTAAATTTGTTTATAAAAAACAATTGAGTTCAGACACTCGTCTTCTGTCGACGTTCGGTCTACAGTGAATGACAGTGATTTGAACAACTTTCCATGGTAAATTTTCTGTAGAATTTGTACTTTGTACCTATGGAAAATAATGTTGTTTTCAATTTTTACTTTACAGCTAAATACATTTTGAATTTCCATTTAGAGTTGTGTGAGTTCTGTATAGGTAAGTTCCGTTCCACTTGAACGGAACTTAATAAATGTCAGTTTAAATACTCTTTATCTTCCTACTAAAAGATGAAAACCTCTAAAACATGGGTATTTCTCTCCACTAAATGGAAAATCGAAGTCCTGAGCCCATTTTATGCAATAAATCCTAATGCCTAATTCACAATAATATGAGGTATACTTGGCATGCCACAGTTTATTTAGTAAGTAGCGACTCGCCCCGGCTTCGTACAGATGCAATGCTGATCACTTCATAGTATAAAACAAAGTTGCTTCCCGCTGTTTGTCCCTATGTACGCTTAGATCTTTAAAACTACGCAACGTATTTTGATGTGGTTTTGATCAGCATTGCACCCGTGCGAAGCCGGGGCGGGTCGCCAGTACTAATTACACTACAGAATGTCTTTATATACAACGTTCACAGCTTCTTTTGTCATTAGATAATACAAACATGTTTTCTTTTGAGGTTACTCTTGAAAGAGTGACATATAATTGGCCGTGTGAAACACTCAACGATCAACGTTGCAACGTTGAAAGTTTGACCCTGCGATTTATTATTGGTCATTGCAAAAATTTGAATTAGAAATTGTAGGTGTTTAAATTGGAACGGTAAATCTAATGGTACCAGAAGAATTTGGGGAATCAAAACTTCAAAGATTCGAAACATTTCAAATAAACCATTTACAGGCACTTTTGAAATGTCAAGAAGTCAGTTAGTCAGAAAAAATGATGCTAAATGCACATTCCAAAGGGTAGATCTCTATGGAGAAGAATTTGCAAGAAACTCCATGGTTACACATCTTCTCCGTTACCACATCCAGTGAGTATTGTGCACTCTAATATGAGAGTTTTTAATGATTTTACCAGCAAACGCGTGACATTGCAAAGTTTATATGGATTCAGGTTTTTTAATAAAATAACAGGACAATCTACGTTCAACACCATTTTATGAGGAGGGTGCCCAGACGAATTTAAAGAATTAAAAAATCCTACAGGATTTTTTTTTACAAAAATAAAATAATCGACTTCACTACAAAAAGTGGGCAAGTGCGAGCCATACTGAGGGTTCCGTACAAACTTAGGAAAACAGTTAAATTCCAAAATTGAGTTACGAAAATATTTCCGAAGCGCAAAAAGTTTTTTGTGACGTAACTACAAATTTACAGTTTTCAAATTTTTTCCTATACTTGTGCTATGAGCAGGGACCGTACAACCCCGAATATAAGTTAATTATTTCAAAAGGGTTACAGATTGTATGCCTACAGTAACGGAAAATGTTACCTCTTCGTAGTGTTCGCCCTTTCATAACTAACTTTAGGGTAACCCTATCAATAAGTTAACTAGTTCAAGATGTTACCGGTTCCAATTGAAGCAGATAACCCTTTGAAAGGGTTTGTTGGGGTAATCAAAGGGTTTTAAATAAAATCTTTTTAAATTACGTTGGAGTGGAAGAATAGATTTTGATCTTCCCTTCGGGCACTAAATGATGAGTGAGACGATCGAATGACATTTATGATTCCGTAAAAAAGACAAGATTATACATGAAACAATCTATTATATATATATATATAATCAACTATTCCAGAAAAAAAATACATTTAACTTTAAAATCACTGCAATAATAACCATAAAATAATCGAATGTGTATGGACTGTGGAGTCGCTAGGTCCTAGAATGCGTGTTGCGACTTGACGCGTACCTGCCGAATGCATGCAGTTTAGTACTTTAAAGTAAGGCACGAGAGATAAAATTACAATATTTGTAGTCCGAATGGGTAACTCTGTTACAGTCGTTGAAGGGGTAACCCGTACAAAACGTGTTACCGTTAAAAAGTATAAACCACCAAGAATGGGTTTTTGAATATACAGGTAAACAAATCGAAAGGGTTTGGAAGAGGTTATCCATTGATGAGGGTTTTCGTAAATAAGTGTAACCAATATGAAATGGGTTTTAAAACAACACTTTGTCAAAACCCTATCAAAAACCTTTTCAATGGGTAACCAAAATGGTCCCTGGCTATGAGACCTTGCTTCATACCAAATTTCAGGATTTTAGAATTTTAGGTCAACGGGAATAACCCTATGAATTTTGATTCCCTTGAGTGTGTCGAAATATACGTTTTTTGCGACATAAACGGCTGTATCTTTTTTTTTTCATTAACACAGAAGTTTTGATTTCTTCACAGCTTCAAGCGACCGCAGACCTGAGTATATGGTTTTAATTTCAACTTGATACCTCCATGCTTTTCCGAGATAAAGGGTCTTGACAGACAGACGGACAGACTAACAACAAAGCTATCCTATAAAAGGGTTCCGTTTTCTACTTTTTAGGTACGGAACCCTAAAAACAAAACACTAAAACAATCAAAATAACTTTAATTTCGGAAGTCAGTGTTTCTCGTATTTTTGCTTGATATTTAACACCGACTTCCGAAATTAAAGTTATTTTGATCGTTTTGGTGTTTTGTTTTTTGTAGTGAAGTTGATTATTTATTTTGTAAAAAAAAATATTTTACACTTTTTAGTTGTGATACATTTATGGCCTGAGTACCTTTTCTCATGACAATTCGAATTAACCTAAACACTGCTAGGATATATTATTTAAATGTGAAGTCCCCATCCACCATCATAGTCATAGAATTCGTCATAGCCGGCTCCATCATCAGGTCAATTCTAATAAGCCCAAACATGGCTAGGTTACATTGATTAACTATGGAGTTCCAGTGCCTATCTTCCAGCTCCATCATCATCATCAGACCACTTTGATGCAACCATTTTCAACATAACTATTCAGAACCATTTATTTATTTGTATTGTCATAGTTACCTAACTATCTTCATTGTGACATTTATGTAGGGGTTCATTTCCGTTGGCCATTTCTGATCTTTTTCCTCAGTTCCACTTCATCGAATATTACTTTTTGACTGTAAATGCTTAAGTTCTCGATGAAAATACTAAAATCACTATATAGTTGCCTGGAATATTTGAGGAGTTCCCTCAATTCCTTGTGGATCCTATCATCAGAACTGGATGGAATCTACTTTATTATGCATGCATTATATACATAAATCTTCCTCTTGAATCATTTTATCTATTAAAAAAAACCGCATCAAAATCCGTTGCGTAGTTTTAAACATCTAAGCATACATAGGGACAGACAGACAGCGGAAGCGACTTTGTTTTGTACTATGTAGTTATTTGTTTATTATAATATTACAGAGAAAATAGATATCAAACACATCAAATCACGATCGCGATTGTGATGCGGGATTGGATTCCCTACCTGTGATTATGTGGATCGCTCATTGGACACCTTATACGGAGACTTCCAATGCAAGTCATTCTGTATATTGCTGCAAATATTAATTTATGTCGATTTTAAATGATTCGTCAATCCTATAAAAAAATAAAGTTTGCCCAAGCTACTTTGAATAGAAATTCCTCGTGCAACCTCATCTCATTGACAATGAAGCCTACAGCTTGTATGCGTTCAGTCAGGTAATCACGAAAGACTTTGGCAGGGGCGTAGCTTCTGGTCCTATCGTATCAACCGTGTCAATTACTCAATACTCAATTCTTTATTGCAATCCATATGTACATACATGGTGTTGAAAATTGCCATCGATCAACATGGACCCTGTCGGGTACAGCAAAATTAGGAGAGAGGAAGAGCGCTATGTAGCAATTCACGTATTTCAATAGTATTGTAGATCTAATGTAATGCATTTAATTTCGTGTATTATTATGTATATCGTCCCTTAGCTAACAACACCGCATAAGTCATTTTTAGCAACTTTACAGGAAACGAAAAAAACTGTGGTGTTGAGAGGCCAGCCGACTTGCACGCTGTCACTATTTTTCGAATTATGGGTTCTGATTGTGTCAAATCTATATCATGTGACCAATGGTCAGACGCGCAATGAGCAGCTCCATCTAAAGGAATTCAAATGTGAAAACCGCCATTTTTCGACTTTACAGGAAACGAAAAAAACTGTGCAGTGTTGAGAGGCCAGCCGACTTGCACGCTATCACTACTTTTCGAATTATGGCTTCTGATTGGCTGAAATCTATATCATGTGACCAATGGTCAGACGCGCTATGATCAACTCCATCTAAAGGCATTCAAATGTGAAAACCTCCAATTTTCGACTTGAGCGGTGTTGTAAGCAAAGGGACGATATGTACAATATTATAATATTATGTTTGTGTATAAGTAAATTATGTCAGGTATTTTTGCTTATTTTATGTCGTCATTATTATTAAATTATTCAAATTAAATTATGTTTGCATATTATTATATTATTTGTGTAGAATAGGTAAATTATGTCAGATATTTTTATTTATTTTTTATCATCATTAAATTAAGTTTTTATTTAATTAAATTATGTTATAATTTATGTGTCTATTGAGAGATGTAACAATTATACGGCCCCGACGTTTATAAAACATTCGTACATATTCGTTCATACACTATCCGAAATGTAAACGATAGAAAACCGACAGGCTAGCAACTCGGCGTCGATGCTCGAGACTTTGGAGTTTAGACTCGACAAGCGCATTGTTGCCGATGATCTTGTCTCGCCCCTCAATCACAGTATAAATATGAAACAGTATAGAAACTAAGCCTAGTTGATAAAATAAATACCTACACTCCATTAAAGCAATAGGGTTGTCACTGTTACTTAATGTTTTTGATATTGTTTATTTTTATGAAAAAAAAAAATGTGTTTTGTAGTGATCATTCAATCGAACAGAAATAACTAGTTTACAAATAAAATTTAAATACGTAATCTTATGATATCGCATCAGTTAACCTGAGCAAAAGACGACCATATCACAGCCCGCCATAAAAGCAAATTTAGAAGTATTTCAGTTTTTTTGAAGTAACCAATTATACTGTTTTATTGTTAACTCCTTTTTAACACTCGAAAACCGCGAAAACGACACCCATGACGAAAAAGTTGACAATTTTTTGCAGCCGCCATCTTGGATTTCCGTTTTGACATCACTATCGGATTTAACACCCTCGAAAATCATGAAAACGACGCCCATGATGAAGAAGTTGATAATTTGTTGCATCCGCCATCTTGCATATACATTTTGACAGCACTATCGGTTTCAACACTCTCGAAAACCGCGAAAACGACACCCATGACGAAAAAGTTGATAATTTTTTGCAGCCGCTATTTTGGATTTCCATTTTGACATCACTATCGGATTTAACACCCTCGAAAACCATGAAAACGACACCCATAATGAAAAAGTTGATAATTTGTTGCAGCCGCCATCTTGGATTTACATTTTGACAGCACTATCAGCTTCAACACTCTCGAAAACCGCGAAAACGACACCCATGACAAAAAATGAAATTTTTTCCAGCCGCCATCTTGGATTTCCATTTTGACATCACTATCGGATTTAAAACCCTCGAAAACCATGAAAACGACACCCATGATGAAAGAGTTAAAGTAAAAAAAAGTAAACAAATGTAAAGGACTTATTACACTATGCGTTATCAGCACACGATACTGAGTCTCTTATTTTTTGTTCCGAGTAAGACAGTCTGACCCTTATTCCACTACGCGACATCGACTTAGACTTTCTTAATATGGAGTGGAGTAATAGGCTCCTTAGTAGTAAAAAAAAAGTAGATTTAAGTTTACGAATTTATTGTGATCGATCACACGGACTCGTAATTTTATTCGATACAATATTATAATAATAAATCATTCTAACACAGTCAGCAGGAAGTTTGAAAAACGATAGCTCTGGTTTTGAAGAAGCTGAGTTCAAGCAGCCGTATTCTACGCAATACGCTCGGGGCATTTTTGTAAAGATCGCGCAAACTTTAATAAACGTGACCGCTCGTCTTGACGCGACACGCGCTACTGACAGCACTGCGAGTGATACTTCGGGGTCTCGTAGATGCGTATGTTTGTGTGAGCGCACCGTTTCGACCGTTTGTAGGCAGTTTCCCAACTGTTCCTTTAACTTAACTGTGCCTCAATCGACTGATCGACTCCGAGCGTCAAGCTGGTATTATTATCTAGTCTAATTTCGCGGTCTTATCGCTGTTAGCGATAAGACCGCCATTGTACTCATAGATTCAGTTAGTTGGAAAGTTTTTGTTACTATTTTGGTGTACAATAAAGTTTTATTTTATTCTAATTTATCCTAGTCCAGAATGCTACAGTAAATGAGCTCAGTTTCAATAAAGAGTTATCCTATCCTAGCAGAATACCTCATTTTCGACCTCGGTTTTACATGATGACAAAATTTCTGTGATTTTTCGTGAGTCCGACGTTTTGTTATCAGTATGGACGTAAGCTACCCAGTTAGCCCGGCCATCTCCTTGGTGGCCTTCCGCGACGCGACACCGTCTCGCTTTTCCAGGGTACCGAGCTATGCGAGTACGAAGTACGAACTAGATTGTAAAAATAAATAACCTTATTGAGAGTGTACGAATGAAAATTTGTTTATACATACACATATTATTATTTAGTTATTAGTGTTAAATGTAAGGTAAATAAAAATATATATGTTAGGGTGTTCTATAGGCGCCACATCGCATTGAATCGTACGCGTAGGAGACCGCGCTAGAGGGTCTTCTGATATCGTCCATAGGTATTAATACTTTTTGTATTAAATGAACTCTTGAAAGCTTTAGAGAAAATTCCTGTTGGTAGCGCTCGTGAGTTACTGTCTTACTGAGAACAATTTATATAGTATTAAATTGTTTTCTTCCCATTTTTTATTAAAAACCGGCTAAGTGCGAGTCGGAATCGCGCACGAAGTGTTCCGTACCGACCATAGCAAAAAAAAAAAACACTTGTTGTATGGAAACCCCACTTGAATATTTATTTTATTTTGTTTTTGATATTTGTTGTTACAGCGGCAACAGAATACATCATCCGTGAAAACTTCAACTGTCTAGTTATCACGGTTTCGGAGAAACAGCCTGGTGATAGACAGACGGACAGCGGAATCTTTGCAATAGGGTCCCGTTTTAACCCTACCCAAGGGTAAAAACGGGACTACCCAAGTGTTAAACCTTAAAAAAATATTTGATACAAATGTTGTCTCCTAGAAGATTATGTATTAGCCTCATAGTTCATGTAGGTAGGTAGCCTAGGTAAAGTCTATGTACGGATAAAAGCAGCACCTGTATATGCGCACATAGTCTACGAGTACCTACTCCGTTAATCGGGAGGATTACATATGTTTGAGATGAAGTATTTCCGGACCGGCTGGACCAATCCATCCTTCAGGATCATTCAAAGTTTTTAACTAACGTCGATAAAAGGTTAAGTTTTGTATGTGTTCCCCGATTATTAGAAGATGCCTGAACCGATTTGGAAAATTCCTTTTTTGTTTGAAAGGTGGCTTCTCAGGCGGTCCCATGGTCATCAAGTCAGGATATGATTATGGAACCCAGGGGAAATCGAGGAAACACAAACCGACGAACGGCGAGTATCCACCCTTACGTTGTTGAAACCTCTACGGCGTTTCGCCTCGTCGTTTATACCGCATGCATCCGAGTTACTGGAATAATTTGCCTTCTGCGGTCCTCCCGTCCGATTATAATTTAGGTATCTTCAAGGCTGGAGTGAATAGGCTCTCAATAAATTAGTGCGCATCATTAGTCCATCAACATCAGCATTACTACTTACCATCAGGTGGGATCGCAATCAAGCACTAGTTTATATCAATTAATAAAAAACCGACCAAGAGCGTGTCGGGCCACGCTCAGTTTAGGATTCAGTAGTTTCCCGTCTGTCACAATATGTGTCCCTACTTAAGAGTTAGTGAACGACAAACAACGAGCAAGAACAAATACCACCAATGCCAACGAGAGACCAACCGAACAATTCGATAATATAATAGCTCATACCCATCCCGATCAAATCAGAGAAGTTGGGGGGCATTTGCTCAGAAGAGGGACGGTATGGGCCATTGAAAATAAAGTATATATATACATATCATGGTAAACGTTTTGTTTCTCCAAGCATACATTCTTTTGTACCGACAAAATTAAATGAAATTTATGTATTTCCGATATAAAAAATAACACAGTAAATGATCATGAATATGAAATAAATAACACAATTGAAAAACTAATAGGATGGTTAAACATAATAACTAAAATAAATAACTTGTCAATAAATTTAAATAAGTCCGTATACATACAATTTAATAAATCAAATAATCCTAAACATAACAAAATAATAAATTGTTAATAAAATAATAGATTGTTAATTTGTATGTATGTAACTAAGTATATATTTATTATTGTATTTCTTTTCTATTTCTTTACCATTAAGCTGCACCTACCATGTTTTGTTTCTGCACCACCCTAAGGTCGACTGGTAGAAAATGCCTAAGGCATTAAGTCCGCCTTTGTACAGTGTTTACTACTTGTGCATAAAGTTTTAATAAATAAATAAATAACTAAACATACCCAAAATTTAAGAAGTGATACAAACAAAATTTCTAGGTGTAACTATAGACCAAGGTATTAATAAATTGGAAAACCCATGTAGATACTGTGTTTAAAAAAAATAATAAGTTTGTGTATGCCATCAAACAGGTTCGAAATATAACTAACACAAAAACGGCTATAATATCATATCACGCTTATGTTGAATCTTTGTTACGATAATTATGGTCTTATAATGTGGGGGGTAACAGTACTGATCACAACAGAGCATTCATTGCGCAAAAAAAGTGCATTAGGACAATTTACGGCTTGCAACCAGATGAATCATGTAGACCGACCTGTATTCAAAAAACTTAATTTATTACCGCTACCGGCTCTTTACATCTACAAAACATGTATGTTTGTCAGGGAAAATCTGAATTTATTTGTTAATGCAGACGACATTAATGTTCGTAACCGACGAGACCCCAACAGGCTCGTTCTAAGCAATATTCCTAGGTTGACCAAATATAATAAAAGCTGCGTTACAATGTGCGTGCGCTTATATAATAAGTTACCAAGTGATATAAAAACTCTAGGAATTACACTATTAAAAAAAAATTGTATCAATGGTTATTGATTAATAATTTTTATTGTGTAAAGGATTACCTTGAAAAAGAAATTAATGTAGATACTTACTTACAAAATTTGCATATCGTGGGGGCGATCGGCGGCGGCGATCTCTCACGCCGGGCCTTGGTTCAGGCCATGGTCCGGAGCGAGGAGGAGTGGCAGGCGGTCACCTCCTTCTGCGAAGCAGTAATGCTAGCAAAGGAAGCGACCGATCGCGTTTGGCAACGGTCCTCACGCCTTGACTGCCGCCAGGATTCCGATCCCGATTTCCGGCCACCGTAGGCGTGGGCTTGCGGATGGCGAGCAATGGGTGGCTCGCCGTCCAACCTTCCGGTAACCGTTCGGACCGAGCCCTAGTCGTCGACGGCGCGTACTGTTCCACACGCGCCTCAAGGAGATGTCAGCAAATCGTAGGGGCCCAGCAGGGTCGAAGCCTACTGGGGCCACGGGTAGTGTGAAAGCGAAACCCGGGGCCCTGGGACGAAGGCAACGAAGGAACAGGAGTGGGTTTTTAGTCAGTAAAAGTCTGACACTATTTCCCACTCCGCCCAAGAGCGGGATTTGTCATAAGATGATTTTTCCACGAAATAAAAAAAAAAAATAATACTTAGCGAAACATATTTGCTCATATTTGTACCTTTTTACCACCTTTTATACCATGTTTTTTAGCAAATAAATATATTATTGTTAATATTCCCTAGCAGCTCATTGAATGCATTATCTTATCGTATAGTCATCTATTAACTGCTCCATCGTTATTTTAACTTCATCTACACTAATATTACAAAGAAGCATTTTTATTTTATTTCTAGGAGGTAACTTTTGAAAGTACTGATCTGATTACTAACATTTTATGACCGATAAAAAGCTGCTTTATTCCTGAGTGACCTAGGCTATATTTAATGTACGCGGGCGAAGCCGCGGGCAAAAGCTTTTTTATATTGATACTTTTTTTTCCTATTTTGAGACATTGTTTTTGCAATGTTTTTAATATTATTTAAACCACCTTACCACCTTAATTTCACTAGTAATTTATTATTTACATATATCATTTATTTATAGGGTTATTTTTGTATAGCATTTTTTTATAATGTGAATGTGAGAACACCGTAGTTTCCGCGGATTCATAGATATCTATTTTTATTAAGCTTTTGGGTATACGTTTAGCTCTTATATCTATTAATATTATAATTTGGAAATATTGGAAAAAAAGTTTTTTCTTTAAAGAGTAACCATGGAGTTTCTGGTCGGTTCTTCTCCATAGGAAACCAATTGGAACCGTGCGCTACATAGATATCCGCTAGCTTCTGATGTTTTATAAGTGTATTTATTTCACTAAAATAATGTTGAGTTTGATTTTAAGACTTCAAAATGATTTGGTTATATGCTGTATCAGACAAACGATAATCCCTTGAAAAATTAAGCCATACAACATTCTCAAGTTATTTTTTTTTGTATGGGGACCACCTGGTAAATGGAAGTTAGCAAACAATGTGTTGAGAAAGCACTTGGCATCGCACGTAGGTAATCAGCTGTTCTATAGCTCCACGCAGGCTGCGCGAGCTTCGTATGTTGTAGTGAGGAGGTTTTGGAGAGCGGTCGGCGGCGACCGGTTCGCGGCGCCCCGCGTCCCACGCGCCACGGTGCGGGTGCCGGCCGGCTCCACTGTCCGCCGGCGCCGGCACCACGGCTGTACGGTGGTGTGTGTGCAGAACGCGTCGCCGCGGCTACTGATCCCCTGGCAGATGTCTTGGGCACCGGTTCCTTATGCAGATGTGCAATTTCGTTTGCGAAAATTCAACGGACCTTTTAAAATGAGCAGTTTTTTTTTACTGTGTATGTAAAAGTCAGTTTCGCTCTTAATTTTGGTTGACTGAAAAGTATAGCCTCTGCAACTTGTCCCTTGTTGCTGCAGTCAATCTTGTAGTGGTACAAGATCGACTGAGTGTGCCCGACGTCGTCATAGCGCAACGTCAAGAAGTGACACAAAGATGATAACGTACTATGATAATCTCTTGACTGTTGTTTATATTACTTTCAGTATCAGTCGGATTAGGCACACAATGCCACATTCGCAAAACGACATATTGACGCAAAATGCCACATTCGCAAAATGACATTTCGCAATATGCCACACTATCAAAATGCCACATTAGCTAAATGCCAGATTCGCAAAATGTCTTTTCTCAAAATGCCACATTAGCAAAATGCCACATTATCAAAATGACACAATCTCAAAATGACACATTCTAAAAAAAACTCACATAATGTACGATTTACGTGAATGACAATAAAAAAATTGTTAAAATTACTTATTTACTTCTTGCAGTGGGTTTGTTTTTGTTAAAATGATGAATAAAAAATAATTTATTTATATGTATATTATACATTTTCATTTATTTTAACATAAAATAAAATAAAAATGTAAACTGAAGTAATTAATGCTTCTGATAATCATAAACACTTAATAATAAAATATTATAACTTTTTAAAAAAAGCAAAATTTTTTGTATCTACATTAAAAATTTAAGGATTCAGTAACGATTTAGTTGCTTATGGGTCAATTGTTTGATTGTAATTATAATATTAATATAATAAGTATGTTTTAACCTATAAACTGCTATTTGTACAATTGTAGAAAATAACTTTACGGAGAAATTCTGCTAATGACAAACGGTTATCCCTTAACTTTTTTAACAATTTTTTATATCGTTAATCAAATGGATGTCTTTGCTTGTCCGATTCTGTCGGAACTTGTGAATTAAAGATTGTTTAATTGTCATAACACTGATATTATTTTCCTTGTAGGTTTGTATTTATTTTTTCGTAGTACCTTCGCTTTTTAAAATATTTCTTTTTAACTCTTTCAAATATTAATAATTAATTAGATCAAAATGTATTAAAATGATATATCATACAGTATAAGAAAAGAATAATAATTAGAATTGTGATTCTAATTATTCTATTGAATACCATTGATTCTACAATTTGCATGTAATCAGGTAGTTATCAAAGTTTTCGCTAGGAGGCAATATAAATACTGTCATTACATTGATTTTTAGATATTTAACTTGTGAATAAACTGACACACCTTTGCACACTTTTTAATAAGTTTTTTTAACTATATAAATACAAACAATGTATCAATAATTCAATCAATGTACGTATAATAAATTCAATCAGTGTATAATTCAATCAATGTATCTTACATGCTATACTTGTAATCTAGCAGTTATTAAGTTTAAGCCTTAGTCTAAAAATTAAAAAAAAACCTGAGTTCGAAGTGACATTTTGGCATTATGCGAAAGTGGCATTTTGCGAAAATGGCATTTTGCTAATGTGACGTTTTGCGATATGGCGTTTTGAGAATGTGACATTTTAAGAATATGACATTTTGCGAAAATGATATACAACGCTACATTTATAGTTAGTAGTGGGGCGAATGTTGAACGTTCCGAAAATCTTTTCATTAGGTACTGACTAGATAAAGACTTCCCCGTCAATATGTATGAAAAAGCTCAAGTAATGCAAATGCAACAAAATAGCATTTCTGTTTATTTGAGAGATACGAGTAAAATTAGTTACCCTAGTTTTAGAATAATTGAATGACTACAAAAAAAAACAAACTAAAACTAGAGTTTGCCCAGTGCAGACATGGATTCAGTAGCATCAGCGTCACAGCAACATGACGCAACATAACAAGATCGTATTCTTTGTATGTCTGGCGATGGCGATTCTAGGCGTGTGTAACTTTTTAATGAACCGACTCACTGTTCCGAAACATTTTAATGTTCCGAAAAATAGGACCATCAGTAATGTTTTAAATGTACCATTTGGAACAATTGGAACACTGAAACACTCTTAACTTTAAGTAACCAGCAGTCTTTTTAAAATTCAAATTATAACGTAAATAGTGTAAATATAATTAATGACCTGAACTAAAAACATCTGCTTTAAATTATTCTCAAATCAAAATTAAATTTTAGTGTATATGACGCAACGTTGATCTGTTACGATTCATAACAGTCAGTGACTGTATGTATCTTTGAGCCGTTGTTAAAAATGTTCCGTTTGTATCTTGTGAGTCGATGTTTCAAATGATCCGTTTGTATCTTTTGATCCGTTGTTTCAAATGTTCTGTTTGTATCTTGTGAGTCGATGTTTCAAATGATCCGTTTGTATTTTGTGAGCCGATGTTTCAAATGTTCCGTTTGTATCTTTTGAGCCGATGTTCCAAATGATACATATCACTGTTTCGAAACATTTCAGTGGTTCAGATGCAAATGTTCCAATCGCAAAGATGACACACTTTTCCCACGTCTAGGTGATACGCAAGAAAATATTGTATAACATAGAGTTCTTAAATCAAAAGTTCCATTATTGAGCCTGGTCCACAGTCTCTATCCTTAGCTCCATGAAGAGACTCCCCAGCTTTGGTTTGTGGGTACTAGGAGTATGATTACGTTTACATATTTGGTATACCTACTTTAACTGGTTGCATATTATCCGCCTCACGGTCTTCCGGCGCAATCGCGTCCGCCCCCCTCCAGCGGGGCGCACCGGCACGCCTTCTGCACCCACGCTGCAATGATTATTGGATCGGGATTTGGTTACGTCTCCACTGCAGCAGACGTAACCTAAAATTATTAATAAAAATCCTTTCATTAACAGATATCAGCCGATACTACCTACACTTTCGAAGTCGGTATTTGTAAATAGTAGGAATGTTGTTCGTTACTAGGTACACTTTGCTAGATACAAGATTTATTGTAATAGAAAATATTAGATGCGTATAGAGACTGAGACCAAGATGTCAAAAGTTTAAAAGTTCGGCAGTTATTTATTTTGTAATGATATAACGTGATGTGTTCGGGTGTTAGTGAACCGCTCGGAGGTCACGTCGCGGCGTGACGTAGGAGGGTGCAAGCGGCGGGGCCCGGAGAGTGGCGCGGGGGGAGCGGGGGCGAGTCGCCGGGGCGCATCCCGCGGAGGCTGCGCGCCGGGCGCCTCCGCCAGTCGACCGCCGGCTGGCGCGAGCCTCGTCTGCGATGTTCCACTGTATCGTGCAGCCGCGCCATGACTGGGGCCCGCCCGACCTCGCCAATGCCTTCCCCGGTACGAGCCGCAACCGCTGGACCCGCACGCCGCCGCACCGCTTCTACTCCGATGACTCCGTTATGATCTATTAATGGCTGCGTTTCGTGTTAAATGCCAATAACTAATTATAACTGTGCTTACTAGAAATAAATAACCTGTGGTTTTTATCGGAGAGAAGCTCGGCGCGGCGCGCGGTGATCCGCGGCTCATGTGAAACTGTGTTATTGTTGTCGTTGTATTGTGTCAGCTCGTGAGAAGGCAGACCGTTCGGTTCGCTGTACGATGCCTCAGTTAGAGAGACGCTCGGTAGAGCTCCCCATCGGTACAGTTGCGTGATAATGTTTTGTATATTTGTTTGTGCTTCAACCGGCGCTCGTTCCAATGCGAAGCACAGCGCTAGTGTGATTTCATTATACACACCATTCTTAACTATGGGAATAGAGGGCAGGTAGCTAGCTATAGAATATTAAAAAAAATGATCCTAAGGTCAGCTGGTAGGAAATTTCTAAGGCATTAAGTCCGTCTTTGTACTACGATGTTTACTAGTGCATAAAGTTTTAATATAAATAAAGTGTCAGCGGACTTGAAAGATCTGAAGGAAAGCACAATGAACAACACGATTTTGAAACTGAATGACTGAGAAGTGTGTTGTATTGTTTGGCAAATAGTGTAGTCGAGTGCAGCATGCAGGCGGCGGGCGGAGCGTGGGGCTCCCCTCAGTGCGCATCGCGGACCCTCGCCCTCACACACTCATACACGTCACTCGTGGACTTGCTCGCTTTTTATTTTTATACACTGCACTGCACCGGCTAAGGCCTGACGATTCGCCCTCGCAAAAAGTAATCGCGGCGATTGATTGCTAGTTCTCGATGACTCAGAACTCGGTGTGTCGCGACACGCTGACACGGCTGGGGCTGCCGTTACACGACTTCACAACTTCGACCCTTTGTGCGCTAACTACACAAAGAAAGGAACTCAGTTTCTTCGCTACAAAGATATTCACTTGATTGCTATAAGTATCTGATTCCATATTTTTGGATAAAAACTCAGCAAGTTACTGTAATAAGTAATACCTTCAAAGTAAACTTGAAAAGAAGCTTTCAAAAATGTCTGAGGAGGCACAAAGAGTTACCAAATCAGTCGGTGATTACCTACTGTTTACACGAAGCTGTTATAAATAAACTAGTTATCTTCACGTGTTCTGACGTCACATGTCAATCGTTACGATCGCTGCCGATGTGTCAACAACTGCTGTTACTACTCACTAGTCTAGTTCTTGCTGTACCGGGCTCTAGCGTCTGCTGATGCCTGTCTTGTCCATTATGAGTAGTTTCGACCGCGCGACTATGGCAAAATAAAAAAATAATCTGCCAAGATTTTGATGTGTTTCGATCCAGCGTGGCCACTCTAGCTACACCGAAAACACTAGTGCCATTTTTCTTTAAGAAGTGCGACAATGGCCTGCTTAAGAATTATAGACCCATCTCTCTTCTGAGCCATGTCTATAAGCTGTTTTCCAGAGTCATGTCGAACCGTTTCGCGCACAGGTTCGATGACTTCCAGTCTCCCGAACAAGCCGGATTCCGAAAAGGCTTTAGCCCCGTAGGCCACATACATACGCTACGGCGGGCTATTCAGAAGACCGAGGAGTATAATCTGGCTCTATGCTTAGCATTTATGGACTAAGAGAAAGCTTTTGATTCGATCGAGACTTGGGCTGTACTGCAGTCTATCCAACGGTGCCAGATTGACTATGGCTACATTGAAGTGCTGAAGTTTTTATACGAGAATGCCATCATGTCAGTCCGACCTCAGGACCGGATCTCGAAACCTATCCGTCTGTAGCGGGGTGTAAGGCAGGGAGACGGTCATTTCTCCGAAACTGTTTAAGGCTGCAACGGAATCCTCCATTGCAGCTGTCTTCAAGGTTCTGTATTGCCTACTGCCTAACCCTCTCCGTTAGGCATTAAGGCCCAAGCGCCCGAGCAGTGCCATAAAACAGTGACTTTCTGAAGCCTACTCTTCGGTAACGGACAGGTTAATAGGTTTATATAATAGAAAAAAATATATGTTTATTGCAGATTTATGAACAACATTATCAACTATTGATTTTTGTGCAAGTGCAAGAAATTCCATGGACACTCTTTTAAATTATATTGTGAGTTACATATAATCTCCGTTACATATTTTTTGTTGTAAAGAAATTATGTCAACAGTTGATATATCTCACGTTGATTATATCTTATGAACGATAATAAAATGAAATTAGACCAAATGAGTGTCTACGTTATGAGACAAACCCCCGCAAACGGCCGCGCGACGGCAGCGCGGAAGCAGCGTTGCCACCGCGCTGCTTTCTTATTCCATATAAATAAAAAACGCGCGACTGCTTCTTTTTTACCTGGGAAAATCATCCAATGACATCTCTCGCTCTTGGGTGGGGCAAGAGGGGGTGTCAGACTTTACTGACTAAAAACCCACTCCTGTTCCTTCGTTGCCTTTCATACCAGAAATTTTCCTTTCAGAAACAAACTTTTTTTTTTAGGCAAGAAAATCATGACAATTCTCCGCTCTTGGGCGGAGCGGGAGATAGTGTCAGACTTTTACTGACTAAAAACCCACTCCTGTTCCTTCTTTGCCTTCATCCCGGGGCCCCGGGCTTCGCTTTCACACTACCCGTGGCCCCAGTAGGCTTCGACCCTGCTGGGCCCCTACGGTTTGCTGACATCTACTTGAGGCGCGCGTGGAACAGTACGCGCCGTCGACGATTAGGGCTCGGTTCGTACGGTTACCGGACGATCAGATGGCGAGCTACCCATTGCTCGCCGTCCGCAAGCCCGCGCGTACGGTGGCCGGAAATCGGGATCGGGATTCCGGTGGCTGGGGCGTGAGATCCGTTACCTCGCGCGTGCACGTGCGGTCTCCTCCTTCGCTAAATAATGCTTCGCAGAAGGAGGCGACCGCCTGCCACTCATGGTCCGAAGAGAGGAGGAGTGAGTGGCAGGCGGTTCTCTTGGTAATACAAGGCCCGGCGCTAAAGATCGTTACCGCCGATAACGCGCGACTGCTGCGCTAAACCCGCTACTTTGATAGTTACATGGAACAACAAAGTAGCGCGGCGGCAACGCTGCAGCCGCGCCGTCACGCGGCGCTTTCCGTCTAATTTGGAGGCGCCCTAAAAGGATTTAAATATTATTTTAATGTCTTTGGTACGAGTATATCGATTTCTTTGAATACGTGTTTCTAAGGCACTAGCGAAGTCGCGAGGACCCATTTTATACTCGTACATAGCCTGAATTGATTTCTTTTGCAATATGAAAATTGATTCTACATCAGCTGCAGATCCCCACAACAAATTGCCATAAGACGTAATATTGTGGAAATAGGCTTAGTAAACTGCCTGCACCTGGCTGTAGCGACATCTGTCGATTGCCTTATTTTTCTTGCTGCTTGCAGCTGAGCTTAATCTACTCTCTCAGAGAGTTCTAATTCTATATGAGCGCCCCACTGCTATAATAAATAGAAATTAAAGTAGCCTAAAATACTAATAGCAGCTATCAGCCAATTATTATTGACGTCACGTCAAAATCGGTCGTTGCGGAGGTGAGGCGCATCTAACAGATCGACAGAACATTTTGTATTAAAAAAAACGTTTATTTTATTTGAATGTGTATGCAGACTCGCAACGCTGCAATGTCAAGTTAGCAGTCGGTCATAACGGTGGAGTTGATGAGGTGGTGTTTGTGTGTTGCTCAGACATCCGCATGCAGCTGTCGGAGCAGACGCGCGTGCTGGAGGCGCGCGCAGAGGCCACTGCGGGCGTGGCTACCGAGCTGCACGACTACTGCCGCCGCCGCGCCGATCTAGAGCACGAGTACGCGCGTGCACTCGACAAGCTGGCGCGCGCCGCCGCGCAACGTCACAAGGACCAGAAGCACAAGCGCGAGCAGTGGGCGCTGACGGGCGCCTATCAGTGCTGGCAGGCGGCCCTGGACAACACACGCGCGCTGTCGCGCGACCACGGCGCGCTTGCCGAGCTGTACGGCGGGCCGCTGGCCACGCGTCTGCAGCGCGCCGCCGATGACGCGCTGCGCCTGCACCGTAAGTGCCGCGACATCGTGGCGGAGCGCCACGAGGAGCTGGGCGCGGCACTGGCAGAAGCGGCGGGCGCGGGCAAGGCGCACGGCACGGCGGCGGCGGAGTGGCGCGCCGCCGCCCTCAAGCTGCGCCACGCCTATGACCAGCGCCAGCGCATCGTAGCCGCCGACCCGCCGCGCCACAAGAAGCTTAAGGCGCTCGACAAGGAACTCGATAAGGTAATTCATAACTGCACATCAACACTGACAATTTAAAAAAAAAACTGATATAATATTATTCCTCTGTTCGATTTTCGAGTCCCAGCTCTGAGTAGAGCATTGAAAATCCAACAGTGCTTAACAACATTTAGGCATTTATAGGTGTTGCTATGTGTTACTACCGACCTTTATTAAACTTTACTAGACGTTAAGCGGCTTGATGATGGTAGGACTATCTAATCGTTAAGTTTGTAACTTGTAACATATTGTAAAACACTACAGATAACATAATATGTAACCAGAAACTCCACCTCAAGCTGGCAGGAAAAGCCTCCCAAAATGGAAGCAACGTTACTAGCGTTATCGTGCGAGTAGCGATTACGGCACATGTGCTCCAGTGGTCTCGAACCTACCGATTTTTCGGTATTTATACCGATATGGGCTGTGTTCTTCCGAAATACCCAAATATAACGATATTTCTACGATTTCAAAGTATACATGGAAATTCTCCCAAATTGTCTACCGATTTTACACTTTTAAGATGGCAACCCTTTTCATTTATGTTTTATGATACGGGGAAGCCCTCGAATAGTAAGTAGGTATGGATGGACCTAGTGCCGAATGTTCCATATATTTTGGAGAATACCCATATGTTCTGTAACACAATGTTTCTAAGGGGCTTTCCGCTCGGGAATTTATCTGTCTAGTCTATTTAAACAGGAATTCGGTTTTATTTTATCATTAATTTTCTTAACTTTAAAGAGAAAAGTAACTTACCTAAAGAGTGCCTGCAAAATAAGATTAAGTTAAAATGTCGTCTGACGAGGAGCCAACAAGCACAAGTGCGAGTGTAAGAAGAAAAAAATATCTGCAATATCATAGAAAAGAATGGGAAAAAGAATTTCCAGGCTGGCTGCAAGATAGTCGTAAAGCGAAAGATATGCCTATTGTAAGAGTTGTCATAAAGATATCAACATCACATCAGGAAAAGACGCATAAAGAAACATAGTTCTTCACAAGCACACTCAGTATCATCAAAGAATATAAAATCACAACCGAAGATATCATCATTTAGTGTGACCAAAACTCAAAAATCTGATACTCTGGTTAAGCAAGGTAAATGTTTTAATTATTTATGCTACTACTTACATTGGGGAACTATATTTTCTATCACCAAAATTTATATTTGTCATCAAGTTGTATCACCTAATAAATAGATCTATCGCCACGAAATATTTTCGTTCTCAGATAAACAAAAATTGTTCCCAGGTATGAATTATCAAATTAATGTTAATATATGTGTAAAATAAGAGATCGATAACCAATAAAATTATATTGCATTACATGAATATAAACTTCGTTCTTATAATAACAGTTTTGTTACTTAAATAATAGCTCTGTGCTCAGAATGGTAGATCTGTCACCAAATAAATCGATTATCGATCCCTGACTGCGACTCCTTTTTATTTGATATTTTGTCACCAATACAGTAGTAACATTTTATTTCGATCAGATATTAAATTAATAGTATTCGTTACCAATTTAATACATCAATTTATAATTTTAATGAAAACATGATCAAAGGGGCGGATTAGCCATACGCTTAAAGCTGGCCAACCCCCCACCAGAAGCAAAAAATGTGCTTATCGGCCAGAAAAGAAAAAGGGGGCGCCCTTCGAAATCCAAACCAGCGCTGATTATTCAGTGATTATTGTTTTTTAAGAATAAATATTGATTATTTTAACTTTAATTAAGTGTTTTATCTATTATTCTGCTAGCCATAAGCCAGCTATTTTATACCAGCGCTGATTGTTCAGTGGTAATTATTTTAAACAATAAATATTGATTATTTTGACTTTAATTGTTTTATTTACTACTCTGCTAAAAATTTTATTTAAATATAATTTATACTACCAGTGGAAATTTAAAACCTTGGGAGTCTAGTTAAGTAGCAGAATCTTTTGGTTGAAACGATGATGACAACCCTAATTTTTTATTTGAACTTAATGCAATTTTCTAGTAACATAATATGATTTATTGGTGATCTCTTTAAATTAGTTTGCTTAAATACTTATTAGGACACATCTATTATAATACATACAAAAACATTTATTTGGTACTAGACCTTATATCTCAGGATTTTAGGTGATTTATTGTGGAACTGATTTTGCATTGTTTGGTGACTACATTTTGGTGACAGATCTACTATTTTGAGGACAAACCCTATTATTTAAGAAACACAAAACTAATTAAATTGGTGATAGCTTAAATGATACCCCTTACATTGTTATATTATTTTGTTTTCTACTAATTGATATAAAGAAGCTGTGGATATAATTATACCCATAATTATGTACTTAATGATGAGCTGACGCGGCAGCGGTATCGACTCGCAACCCCGCCGCTGCGTCAGCTTATGATTAAGGACTCCAGTTGGGTCCGAAACTAGTCGGAAAATCCCGATAAATACGCGTGAGTAAACTGCTATTAAATTCATTATTATGCACCCGCCTCACGAAAGTTATTATATTAATAATTAGACCCTAATCGCTACTAGATATACCTACGTAATTTTGATTCTTTATTTTAATTTCAGGTGAAATAAGATTAGCCTCGTTTGTTGCTGAACACAATCTACCATTCACTATTATGGAGCACCTACCGTAGCTGGTCCTGGACCTTAAAATTGGTAAAAAATAAAAATTTATTTGTATAAAGTAATTCTTTTGGTAACCGTACTTTTGAAGTGTCAGTTTACAGATGAAAACTATAGACACGCTCCCTCTTAGTTGGATCGCATTTATAAATATGATTGTTATAAATTAGTATATAAGTGTTTTTTCAGTAATTAAACGAATTTGATTGAATATTGTTTTTTTTTTGTGCAAATAACAAATATCCCGATTTTGCAAGCTCGTTCCGAGCTGGCAAGTTTACCGATCTCGCTGTATAACGCTCTCGCGTGGTTGTGTGGAGTCGTTGCGCGTAGTTGATGTGTTGTGGTGTTGCAGCGGCGCGTGCGGCACAGCGCGGCGCGCGTGCGGGCGCTGCGCGCGCGCGCCGACTACGTGCTGGCGCTGGAGGCCGCCAACGCCACGCTGCAGCGCTACTACCTCGACGACATCGCCGACATCATCCTGGTAACAAACATCTGTGCTGTGTTTACATACACTCAATTAAGCAATTGAACACACAATTTCATTGCCTTTTCGAATTAACTAAAAGCTTAATTTTCTAGCATATTACTTAGAGAATGATCTAGTAAAACAAAATAAAAGAATGATAAGTTAAGAAATATACCGACGGTGAAGTACCAATAACTCCTAACTGTCGGAAGTCAAAATTATCTGTCCAAAAAATGTTAGGAAGTAATACTATAAATAGACACGTTGGTTTAGTTAGGTGTTTGTTTCCACAAATTAATTTGATGCAGTTGCAGCTAAATATCCGCTTCGGATATTTTACGAATCATGCGGAAACACGCATTTAAAATAATTAAAAGTAATTTTATCGAAAAATTACAGTTAGAAGGTATTGGCACTTCACCGTCGATACCTGTGCGTTATTTATTTGCTGACATGTAGCACTGGATATTACGCATGCATTAAAATTTCATGACAGTATTAAAACATGCACCCTGTAAGGGCACTGCAAATTTTACATTTAAAATTATTAAATTAAATTTTATATATTATATTGATTGTAATTAATATTATTATAACAATTTATTAAATTGAAAAAAGATTGCATGTAGCGGAGATGAGAATGTTGAGATGGATGTGTGGTGTGACGAGAATGGATAAAGTAAGAAATGAATATATTAGAGGAAGTTTGAAAGTGGCGCCAGTGACTCAAAAGTTGAAAGGGAATCGTTTGTCTTGGTATGGTCATGTAAAGAGGAGAGATGAAACACATGTTACTAAAAGAGTTATGAGTATACATGTGGAAGGGTGGAGAGGGAGAGGGAGGCCAAAGAAAAGATGGATGGATTGTGTGAACAGTGATATGAAAGAAAAGGAAGTTAGTGATAGTATGACTTTTGACAGGATAGAATGGAAGAAAAAAACGTGTTGCGCCGACCCCAAATAAGATGGGACAAGGGCAGGAAGATGATGTTGATAACAATTTATTAAATTATGTTAAACATTAGTCAATAATTAATCAACTACATCTTGTATTAAATAAAATAAAAATAAATAAAATAAATGTTGATAGAGAAGTGGAGAAAAAACAAGAATAGGCATTGGGGATGCTTCATAAGTTTTTTGAATATGCGGCGGTTTATCAAACCATATTTGATAAAATTTGTAAACTTGAAAAACACGCACAAAATGTAAAAATAGAATCACAAAAAAAATAACAGTTTCTTTGAGTAAATGTTAAAAGATTATATAGTTTCAATATTTATGTTCAGCTTTTTTTTTCAATAAATAATACCCATACATATGTCCATACATACACGTATTTTTTCTAATAACGCACTTAAAATCCGTATTTGTATAAACCTCTATAAGTGAGATAGACCCCTCCTGTAACTCTGTAAGCTAGAAACTCGAGTTAGTGAGAAACCTATATATGAGAAAAAGAGATAGTAGTAGTAGAGTATATTGCTATATATTTGTTGTTAGGCGTTACTTTTCTTAAATAAAAATATTGTGTGTCTGATATTTTATGTTTCCCATTGTTAAATATAGTTTTAGTTTCGGTTTTTTTATATGTACGCATTAAATAGTATCAATCATTGTGATAGTGATAAAACGCACGCGTATCTTTTCGATTCGTTTATCTTTTTTTTTTACTACTTTTAGTAATGAAAAACTGCGAGTGTGATAAAAAAATAACAGTAATAACTTATTTAATCTATTTTATCAATGGAAAACTCAAAATATTACGTATTATATTTCCATTTCATCATAATATAACGAACATAGGTAACACCTGACAAAAATATACTAGCAATGCTTCTATATGTATCTTTGTTCGGTAAGGGTTTAAAGACTTATGATGACTGATTCTTTTTGCTATTGATTTATCGTATTGGCCTCTAACATATAACCTAGGTTTCATTTCTGGCGAAAAGAAAAAAAGTAAATCATGCCAATAGTTTGCGTTGGCCTTTCTATGTTTACGCCAGTATAAAGTTTGAAATGGGTTGCAACGATTACCACTGCTGTTCGATCACGATCGAACACGTTTTGCTGATCTAGCGACTCCTACAATTGCCCTTTCTTAAAAAATCGTGTTTACCGCAGTGCATGGAGGTGGGTTTCGAGGCCGTGGTGGGGCGCGCACTGCGCACGGCGGGCGCGGCCGAGGCGGGTTGCGCGGGGGCCCGCGCCGCGGCCGCGGGGGCCCTGCGCGCCGCCGCCGACGCGTTAGACGCGCTGGCCGACCGACAGCGGCTGCTGGACGCACACGCCGCCGCCTTCGCGCTGCCACGGCCGCTGCCGTTCGTAGGCACGGCGCCCGCGGCCGCCGACGCTGAGCTGCGCGACCTGCTGGCCGACGCGGCCGACGAGAGCGACGAGGCGGGCGCGCAGGTGCAGCAGGAGCTGGCGGCGCGCCTGGCCATGCTGGACGCGGGCGCGCGGCAGCTGCGCGCCGAGTGCCGCGAGAACGCCAAGACGCTGGACGCCGCCGAGGCCGAGCTGGTGCGCCAGATGGAGGGCGGCGCGGCGCTGTGGGACGTGGCCGGCGTGTTCGGCCCGGGCGGCGCGGGCGCGGCCGCCGTGCCGCCCGGGCCGCCGCCCGTGCCCGACGACCAGGAGGACTACTACCTCGCGGTTAGTACCGACACACGTTGATCATTTGATGACATGACATAACATCATCGTTATTGCAGCCGAAAGACGTCCACTGTTGGACATAGGCCTCCCCCAAGTGTCGCCACAATGAACGGTCCTATCATAGTATGGTATGATTAGTACGGTAGCATGGTATGACATAGTATATAAAAATTGTATCATATGTACGTTATTTCGATTGATATTATACTATCTGTTATTATGCCATATATATGACAGCCGCCCAATCTGCAGATATCTGTATTCAGATAGTTAAGTGACTATGAAGAAACAACAAATAATGTTGCTGACACCCCGTGGCTCGGTGCGCACATAAAGCCGTTGCTCCTGGTTATGACCATCAGTTTGTCCGAGGAGTGCCGTGTTGCTCAGTAATTGGGTTGTGGAAGTCTGATAGGCAGTCACTCTATGTAAAACACGTGTAAAAGCACAAGTAAAAGCGATCCTTAGCGGGTTGAGAAAACGTTCGGGAGATTATGATGTTGATGAAACCGATAGTATTGAATTGATCTGATGATAAAGCCGCCAGGTTGGTACCGGAACTTCTTAATGAAACAATTTATCCGATCCTTGTTTCGGTTTATTGGTATTGGGTACTTGCCTATGTTCATTATTGTACAATATTTTGTACTAAACAAAAAATAACACTAACTTAATATTTTTCTGAAAACTGCATCAAAATTGATAGTAATGTAAATGCAACAACAAATGTTTCGACAGTCTTCGATTTCGCTGATCATTTGAAATGATTGTATGAGTGTTCGGGGTTGGATTGAGATAGAGATAAAAGATGAAATACAGTTTAAGACCAATAAATTCACTATATTATGTGTTTCCACAAATATAGAATTAAGATTAATTTACACTAGGATGAATGGTGAAAGATATGGGATTATGAGCCACGCGCACGGTATGTCTCCGAATTACATACTAAACTTGCGGGCAAATGCAATAATATAAATGATGGAAATGTACCGATCGGGTGGCGCAATAATGATGACCCAGGCAAACGTACTGTGCGGTGGTAGACCCGTACTGCGAGGAAGAGGGAGCGCGGCGTGGAACTTGGCGCGACCTTTGTTCGACGCGTCTCCTAATGGCTGTGACGTCACTTTGCAGTGTGTGTATCCTTTTTCTGTTACTTGACAGTTTTCCCTACCATCACATTTGAAAGGTAATTTACTTAATTTTGAACAAACTTGAATAATTGAGTGACCTAATTGTAATGAAATGCAGTCTGGTTTATCATCATAATTTTGCTGCCCTTGTCTCGTGTTATTTGGGGTCGGCACAACACGTGTTTTTCTTCTATTTGGTCATGTCACACCCTTATCACTAACTTCCTTTTCTTTCATATCAATCCTCACACAATCCGTCCATCTTTTTTTGGCCATTTTCCCCCTTTCCGTCCATCCAGAGATGCACTCTGGTTGTAATGGATGAAATAGTTATGTTCTATAAAGGTGGTACCAAAGTACAGAACTTGCACACTATTCAGGTTTAGCTACAGTACAACAACTAAAAGTAGAAACATAAAAACTGTATTGAGTATTTGCGATTTTTTTTCGTAATAAGTTTTTAGTGACTAAGTTATAATAAAATGGCATGGTTCATATGTCAGATGTCGCATTACAGAAGTTCCGGTCGTACGTGGCGTGCGCGGGCCGCCTCGCGCGCCTCGAGAGCAAGAGCGCCGCCGTGCGCGGCCGCCTCCTGGCCGCCCCCCCGGGCGGCGGCCCGGGCGGCCCGGGCGGCCCGCTGGCGCCGCGCTCGCCGCCCACGCCGCCGCGGCGCGCCGCCGCCCGCCTGCGGCGCGGCCAGTTCGCGGCGCCGCTGGACCAGCGGCTGCCCGTGGTGCTGACGTCGTGCGTGCGCGTCATCGCCAGCTACGGGCTGCGCCACCAGGGCATCTTCCGCGTGTCGGGCTCGCAGGTGGAGATGCAGGCGCTGCGCGCCGCCTTCGAGCGCGGCGAGGACCCGCTGGCGGGCGTGCGCGACGCGTCGGACATGAACTCGGTGTGCGGCCTGCTGAAGCTGTACCTGCGCGAGCTGCGGCCGCCGCTGCTGCCGCCGCAGCTGCAGGAGCGGCTGCTGCGCGTGGCGGCGCTGCCGGACGACGCGGCCTTCGTGCGGCGCATGCGCGACACGCTGGCCGCGCTGCCCGAGCCCGCCGTCATCGTGCTGCGCTACCTGTTCGCGTTCCTGGCGCACCTCACGGAGTACAGCGAGCACAACATGATGGACGCCTGGAACCTGGCCATCTGCCTGGGGCCCACGCTGCTGGCGGCGTGGGGCGAGGGCGGCGCGCAGGTCACGGCGCAGAATCTCGTCAACGAGCTGGTGAAGCGCATCATCCTGCACCACGCCGACGTGTTCCCGCAGGACCTGGCGCCCTACGCGCTGTACTGCCGCTACAGGTGAGCCGTCTGATACTGCACCACGCCGACGTGTTCCCGCAGGACCTGGCGCCCTACGCGCTGTACTGCCGCTACAGGTGAGCCGTCTGATACTGCACCACGCCGACGTGTTCCCGCAGGACCTGGCGCCCTACGCGCTGTACTGCCGCTACAGGTGAGCCGTCTGATACTGCACCACGCCGACGTGTTCCCGCAGGACCTGGCGCCCTACGCGCTGTACTGCCGCTACAGGTGAGCCGTCTGATACTGCACCACGCCGACGTGTTCCCGCAGGACCTGGCGCCCTACGCGCTGTACTGCCGCTACAGGTGAGCCGTCTGATACTGCACCACGCCGACGTGTTCCCGCAGGACCTGGCGCCCTACGCGCTGTACTGCCGCTACAGGTGAGCCGTCTGATACTGCACCACGCCGACGTGTTCCCGCAGGACCTGGCGCCCTACGCGCTGTACTGCCGCTACAGGTGAGCCGTCTGATACTGCACCACGCCGACGTGTTCCCGCAGGACCTGGCGCCCTACGCGCTGTACTGCCGCTACAGGTGAGCCGTCTGATACTGCACCACGCCGACGTGTTCCCGCAGGACCTGGCGCCCTACGCGCTGTACTGCCGCTACAGGTGAGCCGTCTGATACTGCACCACGCCGACGTGTTCCCGCAGGACCTGGCGCCCTACGCGCTGTACTGCCGCTACAGGTGAGCCGTCTGATACTGCACCACGCCGACGTGTTCCCGCAGGACCTGGCGCCCTACGCGCTGTACTGCCGCTACAGGTGAGCCGTCTGATACTGCACCACGCCGACGTGTTCCCGCAGGACCTGGCGCCCTACGCGCTGTACTGCCGCTACAGGTGAGCCGTCTGATACTGCACCACGCCGACGTGTTCCCGCAGGACCTGGCGCCCTACGCGCTGTACTGCCGCTACAGGTGAGCCGTCTGATACTGCACCACGCCGACGTGTTCCCGCAGGACCTGGCGCCCTACGCGCTGTACTGCCGCTACAGGTGAGCCGTCTGATACTGCACCACGCCGACGTGTTCCCGCAGGACCTGGCGCCCTACGCGCTGTACTGCCGCTACAGGTGAGCCGTCTGATACTGCACCACGCCGACGTGTTCCCGCAGGACCTGGCGCCCTACGCGCTGTACTGCCGCTACAGGTGAGCCGTCTGATACTGCACCACGCCGACGTGTTCCCGCAGGACCTGGCGCCCTACGCGCTGTACTGCCGCTACAGGTGAGCCGTCTGATACTGCACCACGCCGACGTGTTCCCGCAGGACCTGGCGCCCTACGCGCTGTACTGCCGCTACAGGTGAGCCGTCTGATACTGCACCACGCCGACGTGTTCCCGCAGGACCTGGCGCCCTACGCGCTGTACTGCCGCTACAGGTGAGCCGTCTGATACTGCACCACGCCGACGTGTTCCCGCAGTACCTGGCGCCCTACGCGCTGTACTGCCGCTACAGGTGAGCCGTCTGATACTGCACCACGCCGACGTGTTCCCGCAGGACCTGGCGCCCTACGCGCTGTACTGCCGCTACAGGTGAGCCGTCTGATACTGCACCACGCCGACGTGTTCCCGCAGGACCTGGCGCCCTACGCGCTGTACTGCCGCTACAGGTGAGCCGTCTGATACTGCACCACGCCGACGTGTTCCCGCAGGACCTGGTGCACTACGCGCTGTACTGCCGCTACAGGTGAGCCGTCTGATACTGCACCACGCCGACGTTTGGTGGTTCGTGATATCATTATAGCTCACACTGGCTCTAGTATGTAACGAATACATATTCGGTTCAGCCTTTAATCGGCAATGTCTTGGTCATGGTTGCGACGAGTATGTCGGCCGGCAAGAGTCAAATCCACTCCAAAGAAAGTCAGTGTCAAGGACACCCCAAAGAAAGTTAGTGTCAAGCCCACTCCAAAGAGTCAGTGTCAAGTTTACTCCGAAGGAAGGCTTTCTCCGAGTCCCTAACTCCAACCGCAAGCTTAGGTCACCTTGTCATAGAATAGAATAAGGAAGGATAAAAGAGTTAACACTCACCCATTCAGTCACCAACACAGTCGCTGAGATTCACTCGAGTACTTACACACTACTTACGCACAATCAACGCCCATCCATTTGTACTCCAACTCTCAGACACAGATCTGTATTATAAATATTATACAAGCCTAAACGGGACTTAGCCCACTTGTATCTCAATCTGTATCACAATCCTAGCACTCCTAAGAATTACAACGGCACATTATGTAGCCCTACGATATCTATAGGAGTCAGCTAGCTTAACTCGCTGCTCCTACTGCACGTCCGAATCCTATCCTGCCCTGAAGCTAAGTGTCCTCTCTCGTGCCCGAGTCAACACCCGCATCCCTTGCCTTACGGCTCAGCATTCTCTAGCCATTCCTACGTTTTGCTAAAAAGCAGTTATTATTGCTTTGTTTTTGTATATTTTACTAATTGTTTCTAAAGAGGTTTGGGACGATTTGGGTCTCAAAGACTCGACTGGCCTGCACATGTGTTGCCATTAGAAATCCCATAATTTAACAGTTTCTATAGAATTCTCTTGGTCCTTTCATTAAAAGGACAATTAATGGATGCCGAACTGGCCTGGTGCCATTCGTGGTGTTTAAAAATAAAAATAATATCTTGTTATTAATTTGAAGTAAGTGACAGTCAGTCACACTATCATGTGAGAACAATGTAAATAAAGTAAAAATTAATTATAGATATTAAAACAGCAACTGGCAGTTAAGAGATGACCAGTCTCAACTGACAGCGCCCGTTCACGGACATGACGCGAATATTAGCGCCACTCAGCTCAACCATTTTGAAGGGAACCGAATGATCCAACACACGCGCCACCATCAGTGAGACATTTGAGTGAGCATGACAAACTATCAACTGCCATGCTGATGTATGTCAAACAGTCTAATATTGACTAAAAACCATAAAATAGCTCCATGGTACTCACATTTACAAACTTTGAAAAAAGTGCTTCTACATTATACTGCTACGAACGTGAGTAATTAAATGCCGGTTTACTAGCAGAGAACTTTATTCACCATAAACAATAACTTTGTCCAATTAATAATAATCCAAATCACAATATACCCTAGTTCCGTTTTAGTAGCTTAGGTCGTTAGGAATGATCACACACTTGGGTATCGCACTTGTTTCGCAGTCGCAAACTAACTTCAGGTCGGGAGCTATATATGCGAAGCCAGGAACCTTCTAGATACCAACGTTTCAAGGCCATTGCAGAAAATTGTCGTCAAATTGCTTTTCACCCACGTTAACCGACAGTCGCCATTTGGCGAGCCACTCGAGGGCGAGGGGCGAAAAGCGTCCCGCCGACCACCACTCTGACACACCTGTTAGACAGGAAAGCTTGGATTTCATAAATGCAAATACCATATATACGCCGATGACGTCCAACTTTATATCAGTTTACCCCGACGAGTATGATACTGCCATAAGGGACCTAAACGATGATCTTCGCAGAATTACCGCCTAGTCCGAGGATAATTTATATAATTTCCCCACGAAACGTTTTGGAAACACATTCATTGTGCGTACAGCTAAGGAGTGGAATTCTGTGCCGGAATCTGTTTCCTGATGGCTACAACCCGGGAATCTTTAAGTCAAGAGTGAATAGGTTACTTCTAGGTAAGCGCGTTCCATCGTCGACCGCATCGTCGCTTTCCATCAGGTGAGATAGCGGTCAAGCGCGAACCTATCAAGAATGTCTCGCTAAATCCAAACAAAACCAAATTCATGGTACTTGACTCTAAACAACAGCTAGCTAAGCTACCCTTAACGCTTACACTCGAACTTTTGGGCAAGCCGATAGATTAGAGTCTATGAAGCGAGAAACCTTGGTCTTGTTATGGACAAAGACCTTCGTTACGTAAAGCATATCGCCGACTCTTAGAAACTGCTTTTATCGACTAACAGTGCTGTATAAAATGAGACCTTACCTTATGAATTTGGTTTTGTTTGGATTTACCAAATCTACTCGGAATTGTTTTTTTTTTATTTCACACATAACAAAAGATCCACAATGTTAGTAAAATTACCAAAAATACAAACTTTTCATTGCATGACGCTATTTCTTAATTTAAATAAAAATATTACTCAACGTAACGCTTAAAAGTTACATAAAGTTATGTTGTATGCTATCTGCGGTTTACTCGCTACGGCAACTAGTTGGAACTAAATACATAATTATAAAGGTGATTATAAATGTTAATAAATAAGTGAGTCGCGCAGAGTAGGTCGCAGCGTTAGCAAATGCTTGCATGTACGTGATCGGTATATACGTAAAACCGGTTTGCTGTACAAACTAAAGCGGATATCGCTACCACTCGGGTTAGTAAATACCGCGTAAGTGGGTTAGAGCACAGAATACGCCATTACTTGGAGCTAACGGAAATGTTTCGTACGACAGTGAGGACGGTACGGGCTCGGGAGACGAAGACGCGGCCGCCACGGAGCCTGGCCCGCAGCCCGGCGCGCAGCACGGCGCGCAGACCGGCACACAGGCCGGCGCGCAGCCCGCCGCGCAGAACGGCGCGCAGCTTGCCGCGCAGACAGGCGCGCCCGCCGCCCCGCCCGCGTCCGACGCGCACGACGAGCTCGACGCACCTGACGACCTGTCGCTCTACGACATCGACGACGATGACACCGGTAACATACTACACGACCTAAGACACTGCATCGTGTATGAGACTAAGCTTTCAATGTAGTCTTTGAAATTGTAAAACATGGATGAGTTTTTTAACAGCTCATTACAGCACGAGTAAATAATTGTGAATGGCAATTATTTATTATAGGTATTTGTGATCAATTAATATTAAAAAGGTAAAATAACCCTTTACATCACTCATCTACTTTCTCGAGTGGCTATCGTATCATGCGTGTGTCTTGTGCAGACGACATCAGCGACGACGACGCGGAGAGCGGCGACTGGGGCGAGCGCGACTCCGGGGACTTCCGCCGGTGAGTGTGTGTGCCACAGTGTGTGTGCGCGCCACGTTATGTGTGCAGACTGTGACGAATCGTTTTGTTGCAGGTCGGGCAGCGCCGAGCGCGCGGCGCCGCAGGTACCGCTGCGCACGAGCGTGTGACGTCACGGCGCCTCGCAAGTGACGTCACGGCGCCACGCAAGTGACGTCATGGCCCGGCGCGCTGTCTACTGTCCGACACGAGACAAGACTCGCACTAATTGACCGGGCTGCGAACACATCGATACTAAATCGTTGATTAAACATTAGAACATCCATAAATAACGAACACGTTCGGACAGACAGATAGGCGTGGTCGAGGTCGAGGTCATACTTTAACGTTTATGTAATCGCTTAGAAATAAAAGAATATTAAATGCATGTTAGAATATGTCACCATCCCAAAGAATATTATGACTTATTATTTTTTTGATTGTGGTGAGTGGGACCGACTCTTGCGCAAGTCGGTGCGGAGCTTTTGATGTCGTTCAGTCGAAATGCTGTCTGCCGCGAGTGGATCACGTGACGTCATGAGTACTGACATGAGTGAAGTGTGACGTTGTGCCACGAGGTTTTATTGCATACTACGCGTCAGATGGCATCTTGATTAACTCTGATTATATGTCCGCAGTAGTGTGATTGCATGACGCTTTTTATAATTTTTATATTCTTGCATTGAAACCGTGAGATACACATAATAAGCTGCGCGCGTGCGTCTCACGGCATTGCGGTCACTCACGCGCACAGTTAGCTACAGTTAGCACGCGCGCCATGTGAGCCCGCGAGTGTCTCCGCGCGGCCGTGTCGCTGCAGACGTGCGAGCGAGCAGGAGGTACGTACGTGTGACGTCACACACGCGCGCCATGTGAGCCCGCGAGTGTCTCCGCGCGGCCGTGTCGCTGCAGACGTGCGAGCGAGCAGGAGGTACGTACGTGTGACGTCACACACGCGCGCCATGTGAGCCCGCGAGTGTCTCCGCGCGGCCGTGTCGCTGCAGACGTGCGAGCGAGCAGGAGGTACGTACGTGTGACGTCACACACGCGCGCCATGTGAGCCCGCGAGTGTCTCCGCGCGGCCGTGTCGCTGCAGACGTGCGAGCGAGCAGGAGGTACGTACGTGTGACGTCACACACGCGCGCCATGTGAGCCCGCGAGTGTCTCCGCGCGGCCGTGTCGCTGCAGACGTGCGAGCGAGCAGGAGGTACGTACGTGTGACGTCACACACGCGCGCCATGTGAGCCCGCGAGTGTCTCCGCGCGGCCGTGTCGCTGCAGACGTGCGAGCGAGCAGGAGGTACGTACGTGTGACGTCACACACGCGCGCCATGTGAGCCCGCGAGTGTCTCCGCGCGGCCGTGTCGCTGCAGACGTGCGAGCGAGCAGGAGGTACGTACGTGTGACGTCACACACGCGCGCCATGTGAGCCCGCGAGTGTCTCCGCGCGGCCGTGTCGCTGCAGACGTGCGAGCGAGCAGGAGGTACGTACGTGTGACGTCACACACGCGCGCCATGTGAGCCCGCGAGTGTCTCCGCGCGGCCGTGTCGCTGCAGACGTGCGAGCGAGCAGGAGGTACGTACGTGTGACGTCACACACGCGCGCCATGTGAGCCCGCGAGTGTCTCCGCGCGGCCGTGTCGCTGCAGACGTGCGAGCGAGCAGGAGGTACGTACGTGTGACGTCACACACGCGCGCCATGTGAGCCCGCGAGTGTCTCCGCGCGGCCGTGTCGCTGCAGACGTGCGAGCGAGCAGGAGGTACGTACGTGTGACGTCACACACGCGCGCCATGTGAGCCCGCGAGTGTCTCCGCGCGGCCGTGTCGCTGCAGACGTGCGAGCGAGCAGGAGGTACGTACGTGTGACGTCACACACGCGCGCCATGTGAGCCCGCGAGTGTCTCCGCGCGGCCGTGTCGCTGCAGACGTGCGAGCGAGCAGGAGGTACGTACGTGTGACGTCACACACGCGCGCCATGTGAGCCCGCGAGTGTCTCCGCGCGGCCGTGTCGCTGCAGACGTGCGAGCGAGCAGGAGGTACGTACGTGTGACGTCACACACGCGCGCCATGTGAGCCCGCGAGTGTCTCCGCGCGGCCGTGTCGCTGCAGACGTGCGAGCGAGCAGGAGGTACGTACGTGTGACGTCACACACGCGCGCCATGTGAGCCCGCGAGTGTCTCCGCGCGGCCGTGTCGCTGCAGACGTGCGAGCGAGCAGGAGGTACGTACGTGTGACGTCACACACGCGCGCCATGTGAGCCCGCGAGTGTCTCCGCGCGGCCGTGTCGCTGCAGACGTGCGAGCGAGCAGGAGGTACGTACGTGTGACGTCACACACGCGCGCCATGTGAGCCCGCGAGTGTCTCCGCGCGGCCGTGTCGCTGCAGACGTGCGAGCGAGCAGGAGGTACGTACGTGTGACGTCACACACGCGCGCCATGTGAGCCCGCGAGTGTCTCCGCGCGGCCGTGTCGCTGCAGACGTGCGAGCGAGCAGGAGGTACGTACGTGTGACGTCACACACGCGCGCCATGTGAGCCCGCGAGTGTCTCCGCGCGGCCGTGTCGCTGCAGACGTGCGAGCGAGCAGGAGGTACGTACGTGTGACGTCACACACGCGCGCCATGTGAGCCCGCGAGTGTCTCCGCGCGGCCGTGTCGCTGCAGACGTGCGAGCGAGCAGGAGGTACGTACGTGTGACGTCACACACGCGCGCCATGTGAGCCCGCGAGTGTCTCCGCGCGGCCGTGTCGCTGCAGACGTGCGAGCGAGCAGGAGGTACGTACGTGTGACGTCACACACGCGCGCCATGTGAGCCCGCGAGTGTCTCCGCGCGGTCGTGTCGCTGCAGACGTGCGAGCGAGCAGGAGGTACGTACGTGTGACGTCACACACGCGCGCCATGTGAGCCCGCGAGTGTCTCCGCGCGGCCGTGTCGCTGCAGACGTGCGAGCGAGCAGGAGATACGTACGTGTGACGTCACACACGCGCGCCATGTGAGCCCGCGAGTGTCTCCGCGCGGCCGTGTCGCTGCAGACGTGCGAGCGAGCAGGAGGTACGTACGTGTGACGTCACACACGTGCGCCATGTGAGCCCGCGAGTGTCTCCGCGCGGCCGTGTCGCTGCAGACGTGCGAGCGAGCAGGAGGTACGTACGTGTGACGTCACACACGCGCGCCATGTGAGCCCGCGAGTGTCTCCGCGCGGCCGTGTCGCTGCAGACGTGCGAGCGAGCAGGAGGTACGTACGCGTGACGTCACACACGCGCGCCATGTGAGCCCGCGAGTGTCTCCGCGCGGCCGTGTCGCTGCAGACGTGCGAGCGAGCAGGAGGTACGTACGCGTGACGTCACACACGCGCGCCATGTGAGCCCGCGACTGTCTCCGCGCGGCCGTGTCGCTGCAGACGTGCGAGCGAGCAGGAGATACGTACGTGTGACGTCACACACGCGCGCCATGTGAGCCCGCGAGTGTCTCCGCGCGGCCGTGTCGCTGCAGACGTGCGAGCGAGCAGGAGGTACGTACGTGTGACGTCACACACGCGCACCATGTGAGCCCGCGAGTGTCTCCGCGCGGCCGTGTCGCTGCAGACGTGCGAGCGAGCAGGAGGTACGTACGCGTGACGTCACACACGCGCGCCATGTGAGCCCGCGAGTGTCTCCGCGCGGCCGTGTCGCTGCAGACGTGCGAGCGAGCAGGAGGTACGTACGCGTGACGTCACACACGCGCGCCATGTGAGCCCGCGACTGTCTCCGCGCGGCCGTGTCGCTGCAGACGTGCGAGCGAGCAGGAGATACGTACGTGTGACGTCACACACGCGCGCCATGTGAGCCCGCGAGTGTCTCCGCGCGGCCGTGTCGCTGCAGACGTGCGAGCGAGCAGGAGGTACGTACGTGTGACGTCACACACGCGCGCCATGTGAGCCCGCGAGTGTCTCCGCGCGGCCGTGTCGCTGCAGACGTGCGAGCGAGCAGGAGGTACGTACGCGTGACGTCACACACGCGCGCCATGTGAGCCCGCGAGTGTCTCCGCGGGGCCGTGTCGCTGCAGACGTGCGAGCGAGCAGGAGGTACGTACGTGTGACGTCACACACGCGCGCCATGTGAGCCCGCGAGTGTCTCCGCGCGGCCGTGTCGCTGCAGACGTGCGAGCGAGCAGGAGGTACGTACGTGTGACGTCACACACGCGCGCCATGTGACCCCGCGAGTGTCTCCGCGCGGCCGTGTCGCTGCAGACGTGCGAGCGAGCAGGAGGTACGTACGTGTGACGTCACACACGCGCGCCATGTGAGCCCGCGAGTGTCTCCGCGCGGCCGTGTCGCTGCAGACGTGCGAGCGAGCAGGAGGTACGTACGTGTGACGTCACACACGCGCGCCATGTGAGCCCGCGAGTGTCTCCGCGCGGCCGTGTCGCTGCAGACGTGCGAGCGAGCAGGAGGTACGTACGTGTGACGTCACACACGCGCGCCATGTGAGCCCGCGAGTGTCTCCGCGCGGCCGTGTCGCTGCAGACGTGCGAGCGAGCAGGAGGTACGTACGTGTGACGTCACACACGCGCGCCATGTGAGCCCGCGAGTGTCTCCGCGCGGCCGTGTCGCTGCAGACGTGCGAGCGAGCAGGAGGTACGTACGCGTGACGTCACACACGCGCGCCATGTGAGCCCGCGAGTGTCCGCGCGGCCGTGTCGCTGCAGACGAGCGAGCGAGCAGGAGGTACATACGTGTGACGTCACACACGCGCGTGCGACGAGCTTGTGTGCCTCTTCACCTACTGTTAGTCCACACAGAGACGTTGTTTTTCTCGCTTATTTAGTTTCTATTGACATTATGTATATAGTCATTTTCTGTTAAAGTAAAAGCTTCAAAAGACATGTAACAAACAAACAGGTCTCAAAATAAGAATATGATTTTTTCGTAAAGGTCGTATATTTATTAAGACTCATTTAAGAAATGGTTCATAGTTATCTGACATCTGTGTGCCATATCTATTACTAAATTAGATAATTGTTGTGTAAAAGTTATTTGAAATAACAACCGTGCTTATTGTCATTCGTAAAATTCGAGACAATTTGTGGCCACACAACTTGGAAACTTTTTGGAAGACTGATTTTAGTAGTAAAATATCATAAAAATGCCTTAAGGTCACAGCTCACTTGTAACACCCGACGCCATCCCAATGATGAAAAGTAGCGTCCACGAGGAGACATGTGACAGTCAGCATGCTTTATTGACGTCACTTGGTGTAGCGTGTTACAAGTCTGATAACGCCCTTTACGGTTGCCAACTAATTTTACATATAGTATTTATTGTTAGTTATAAGTGTATGTATGCTATGGGGTGGGCGGTGCTGTATAATGTAAATAAAGTTGTTCACTTGCATGGTGTGTTTTTCATTTTGTTGTAACCGTGACAGCGCGCCGCGCTAGCGAGTGCATACGTCAGTGCGACGTACCGTGCGAGCACTGACACGTCAGTGCGACGTAGCGTGTGCACCCTGACATATCAGTGCGACGTAGCGTGTGCACCCTGACACGTCTATGCAACGTAGTGTGTGCACCCTGACACGTCTATACGACGTAGTGTGCGCACCCTGACACGTCTATGCAACGTAGTGTGTGCACCCTGACACGTCTATACGACGTAGTGTGCGCACCCTGACACGTCAGTGCGACGTAGCGTGTGCGACTGACACGTCAGTGCGACATAGTGTGCAAGCCCTGACAAGTCAGTGCGATAACCTGCATGAGCACGGCGACCCCACGTGTGAGCTCTGCGGTGCTGCGCGGCTGCAGACTGTCGCGCCCGGAACGCTGTTGATGTATCATTTGTTGTATTTATACAGGAATGCTTCCTCTACAAACTTCGCGAATGAGTTTGTAATAGTTAACAAAATAATATCTGCTAACGAAATGATTGTTACGTGTGATCGTATTACAATAACAACAAACGCTACAGACATTTCAGTAGAATATAATTATTGTTGATGTTCATATTATCGTCTTATGAATGTTTAAATATATTTTATTTATTTTTACATCAATTACTGCATATTTAAATGATGTTATTATTATTATTAATATGAGATAATACAATAAAGAACTGATGTGTAATATGTAGAGCGGACAAGTGGACGTGCAAGAGGAGCCGCCCGCGTCCGAGCAGTCAGCGGCCGCAGCCTCCACCTCCGCGCCCCCCGCCCCCGCGCCCCCCAGGTAACAATCGGCCGAACCGCGCCCCGGCGCCCCCGCGCCCCCTCTCACCGCCTCCCCTCCGCAGGCGCCTGGCCGAGAGCACGCCCGACCTGGTGCTGGACCTGCCCGCGCGCGCGCCGCCGCCCGCCGACGCCGCCGACACGTTCCTGCACAACCGCGACACGCTCAAGAAGCGGCCGCGCCGCGCCGACGAGCCCGCGGCCGCCCCGCCCGGCCCCGCCGCGCCCGGCGCCGCCCCGCCCGGCCCCGCCGCGCCCGCCGGCAGCCCCGTGCCGGCGCGCAACACGGCGCGCGTGGCCGCCAAGTTCGCGGAGCTGACGCTGACGGGCGGCTCGCTCAAGCCGGCGCTGGCGGCCAAGCCCGCGCTGCTGCGCCGCCCCACGCCGCACCCGGCGCACGCGCGGCCCGCCGCCGCGCCCGAGCCCGGCGCGCCGCCGGAGCCCGCCGCGCCGCCCGAGCCCGCCTGCTAGCGAGGGCGCCGACTACAGAAGGCGTGCTACCCCCGAGACCGCGCGCTATACCTTTGTATAGCGCGCGCTCTCGCCGGCTAAAAAGCTAAGAACATAATCTCAAACTACCTATGTAATTATTTTTTATACGCACCGCGGAAGGGCACGAAAGCGGCCGTCATTGCTTTTATTGAAACGCGTTTATTGATGAGCTGTAAATTTTGCTAGTAGGTAGGTACGTATTTTTTGAAGTAATTTTAAGCCGTCAAATGAGGCTAATATTTTGTAGGTGCATGTAGTGTAGAGTCGCCGCGCGTCGGTTTGTTGCTAGCATAATTAGCGCGGGTCCAGGACCGCAAGGCGTGCGTTACGCACGCGTCTCACAGGTGCGACATGCGGTACGCATGCGGCTCACAGGCGCGGCACGCGTTATGCACGCGGCCCACAGGCACGACACGCGGGCTCGGTGACGGCCGCTGCGTCGCTCTTCCGCGGCGCATTATACATTGTACTCTGTCGAATGTGCTGTATCTAAACCTTATGATAACCTTGTACCCAATAAACCAGTATTACACAACAAATTATTTCTTTACTTACCTCAACATAACGAAAGCCTCAGCTCCTGTAGTCATTCAACTATTACTTAAGACCGTAGGATCTTATGTAATACTTATACACCCCCGGTGAGCGGTTTGCACTTGCTTATTTTTCATGTCATTGGGACAGGTTCTGGGTGGTTTAATAAATAATAAATTCATTGATAAACTTAGCACTAGATTAAGTACATTGCGGGTGAACAGCCACATAATTAGGTACATTGCTGGGTAAACAGGCACATGATTAATTACCAACGGTTTCACCCACGTTTTTCTTACAGCTCAGGTTCCATTGCTCATAACGTGATGTCATATAGCATATAGCCTTCCTCGAGAAATGAGCTATCAAACACTAAAATATTTTCAATTCGCACCATTAGTTCCTGAGATTAGTGCGTCCAAACCAACAAATTGTTCAGTTTAATAATATTTGTATAGATTACTAAAATTCTGCTTCGATAATACAGGGTGGTGATTTTTATGCATCCACAAAAGTGTGGATTGTGCAGACTTTGATTTTTCCTATTATAGACTATGGTGACGTGTGTTACTTTGACCTGAACTTGGTCTTACTGGATAAGCTCGATAGACTCCTTATCTTTATAACTGCATCCGATTTATATTTAATCTGAGAAAATATGACCATGTGTCGAACTTGGTCTGAGCTCAAATGGCCAATTCGCCAGTAGAAAAACCTTGTAATATAACGGGTGAGGGTAGTTATATAGATATAAGGCAAAGAAAGTTATTTAGCGAAAGACTAATATTATTGAGCAACTACTACCCGCGTCAATAACCAAGATTAAATATGTAAATCTTTTTAATAAACATTACGTGGTTTGTAAAAACTAATTTTGTTTCTTGTTGTTCATATTTCACTTTAAATTTTGTCGTGTTTTTCTTATGATAACATATCGATTCTGTGTGCCTCCTTTTCCCACAGTAGTCACACTTATTTGCATCGCATTGGTTCTTTTTATGATTACCACCACAATTGTAACATTCAATTATTTTATGGCTACCGTCCACCAGGGCTTTGGTCATATAGTCTTCTGACACTCGCCACGATTAGTTTTTCTTTTATAATTACGAGGCTACGCTATTGCTACCGATATAAAAGAACTCGTGAAAGTAGTAACTACGAAATGACCATCAATTTGTCGAGCTCGCAGCCAGTTCAATGCAGACCCTCTCGAACCTCGTACACGAATATAGGCAGATAATAAGAGATATGGTTAAAGACTTACACGAGAATAAAATTATCCGCGATAGTAACTCACCGGACGCCAGTCCAGCCCTGTTAGTAGACAAGAAAAATGGTGAAAAAAGGCTCTGCATTGACTATAGGGCATTAAATAAAGTAATAATCAAAGATAATCCGATGCCACGAATTGAAGAATTAGTAGATAGGCTTCAAGGGCATAAATACTTTACAAGTTTAGACTTAAAAATTGGGTATTACCCACAGACTTGTCAATATAAGTCTGTGGTATTACCAGATTTGTTTACATAAAGATTCGATAGAGAAGACTGCGTTCATAACAGAAGACGGATATTATGAGTTTTTAAGGCTTCATTCGGTTTGGCAAATGCTCCGTCTTGTTTTCAAAATGTGATGAACAAAACTCTTGGCAATTCAAGATTTGGCAACGTTATTGTTTATTTAGATGATGTTTATTAAGTAACAGAGACAATAGTGGAAAATAAATACGAAATCGTCGAATTCTTAGGATATAAAATAAAACCAGGTTTCGTAATGCCTAAGGATTCAAAACTAGAAGCGGTTAAGAGTTTTCCGATACCCAAAACTAAAAAATCTGTTATTACCGTAAATTCATACGAAATTGTGCAATGTTATCAGCTTACGAAATCGTTGAAATAGGATACAGTCTGGGTTTGGGACGATGTACAAAATAAGGCATTTCATATTTTAAGAGATAAATTAACATCTTAATGTATCTTAGCTATTTTCGACCCTAATAAAGATAAAGTATTGTATACAGACGAAAGTAGGGATGGTATTGCTGGTGTACTGAATCGGATAGATGATGAAGGCGAAATGGTAGTACATTATTATAGTAAACAGACGAAGGTCGATGAAAAAAATATTCTTTCGAATTAGAAAGTCTAGCAGTAGTTTGCTCTCTTCAAAAATTTTCTTTTATATTTGTTAGGTAAGCAATTTAAAATAATTACAGACTGTAGTGCAGTTAGGCATGCGTTAACCGAAAAGGATATTATTCCGCGGATAGTTTATTGGTTTCTATCTACACAAGAATTCACATTCAACATAATTCAGAGGGAAGGTTCCCGGATGCAGCACGTGGACGCTTTGAGTCAAGATCCAGTGCCATCCGGAGAAAACTCGGAATCTGAAATTATTATGTCAATCACGGAGGCAGATTGGTTGTTGTCAGTACAGATACTGAACTCGGAGATAGCTAAAATTAGGGATGTTCTAGAATCAAGAGAGGCCGATATAAATACAGATATTTTTAATAATTATGAACTTTTAGGAGGAAAGGTTTATAGGAGAACTAGTCAGGGTCGTAGAGGGGTGGTTCCAAAAAATGTATTTGGCAAATCATAAGATGCAATCATGACGATTTGGGTCATTTTTCTGTATACAAGTGTGTTGAACGAATACGTACACGATATTGGTTTTCACGGATGCGTAATATTGTAAAAAAATAAATTAAAAATTGTTTAAATTGAAATATACTTTAAAAATAAAGGAGGTCCAAAAGAAGGACAGCTATATCCTTTGCCTAAATATGCACAACCCTTCCACACTCTACATTTAGATCACTTGGGACCATTCATAATTACTAAAAACAAAATAAACATTTATTAGTAATCGTAGACTCATTCACAAAATTTGTATTTATATCTGCAGTACGGAAAACTAATACGGCTGGTGTTATTAAGGAATTAAAATGTGTATCTAAAATATTTCGCAATCCTAGGAGAATAATTAGTGATGTGGGATCCTGTTTCATCATCATCATCATTTCAGCCGAAAGACGTCCACTGTTGGACATAGGCCTCCCCCAAATGCCGCCACAATGACCGGTCTTGTGCGTCTCGCATCCATCGAATTCCCGCGACCCTCACCAGGTCATCGGTCCACCTTGTGGGAGGCCTTCCAACGTTGCGTTTTCCGGTACGTGGTCGCCATTCCAGAACCTTTCGTCCCCACGACGACATAGTAGTCATGGCTGAGAATACGGAGGAGCTCAGTACAATGCTCGGTGACCTCGGTAGAGCTTCCGAAAGAGTGGGACTTAAAATGAACATGGACAAAACCAAAGTCATGGTAAACATCCATGTAGCAACCACTCCTATCAAGATCGGAGACTTTACACTCGAAGTTGTGGACGACTACGTTTACCTGGGACAGACAGTCCAGTTGGGTAGGTCTAACTTCGAGAAAGAGGTCAATCGTCGAATCCGACTCGGCTGGGCAGCGTTCGGGAAGCTGTGCGGTGTCTTCTCGTCCAATATACCACAGTGTCTCAAGACAAAAGTCTATGACCAGTGTGTGTTGCCAGTGATGACATATGGCTCCGAAACGTGGTCGCTTACAATGGGCCTCATCAGAAGGCTTAAAGTTACTCAAAGGACAATGGAAAGGGCTATGCTCGGAGTTTCCTTGCGTGATCGCGTCAGAAATGAGGATATCCGCAGGAGAACCAAGGTTACGGACATAGCCCGAAGAATCGCCAAACTTAAGTGGCAGTGGGCAGGGCACATTGCTCGCAGAACAGATGGTCGATCTTGTTTCACTTTTAGTTAATTTTCCCAATATTGTGCGAATAAAAATATTCGGTTACATATTGTAGCGACAGGTGTACCTCGTGCTAACGGACAAGTAGAACGATTTAACAAAACCGTTTTAGTGGCCTTGAAAACCATGGGTGCTGATAACACCGAAGATTGGTGGGATCAGTGTGTCAAGGCATTACAACAAGGGCTTAATAGTACTATTCATAAAACGATTCAAGCTGTTCCTAGTGAAGTAATATTCGGGTATAGATTACGAACAGATAGTGACAGCTTTGCCCCAGATCTTGATAGCGAAACATTGGTAGACGTGACATAGTTGCGCGAAAGAGTAGATGAAAATGTTAAGTGTAGTGCTGGGGATCAAAAGAAGAGATTTGACAAAACTAGGCTTTGACATAACAAAGCCACGCGTTATATAGAAGGGGACTTGGTATTGGTCAGAATACAGAGTCAAAGTAAGTAATGATGGTCAAAGCCGAAAACTATTACCAACATTTGTGGGTCCATTACAAATTAAGAAAGTCCTAGATAATGATAGATATGAAATATCACATTTAAGAGGTAGTCAAAAAAGCTCTAAAATGTATAACGGCGTAGCTGCGGCGGAAAATATGAAACTGTTGATAAATATAGAAAATTGGAGCACAGAATAAAAAAAAAACCGTGTTGGTAAGGTATTGTTTTAAATATAATTATTATTACTATATACAACACGGAGCCACCACATCACTACTAAAAAAACTAAAACTAAAACTTTAATTTGTGCAGTTAAAGTCTTTTTTGTTGCCTAATTCTTTCGGACGTGTAAAGTTCTGTAGGGGAAGGTGAGCAGGTGTTTCCAAGCACTTTGCGAGTTCTCCCGTACGGCAAGGCGAACGCACCCTGCTAGGTTTTGCACCACAAGAGGTCTAGCTCCGCGGGGAACTCGCTTTAGAACTGGGCAAGAGTTTTTGAATTTTGAAACAATTTTCCAAAACGGGTCTAAATATAATGTAGTAGGTGTGGGAAATGGTGTACTTATAGGGTCCGAAATGGGTGCATTTTGGGGTTTTATGTACCTTCTCAATATGAACACTCAGACCCCGCTTACCTTTAAAAATCGTGCCTGGTTGCACAGAGGGCACTTCTCCAGGATGTTTAAAGGTTGACTGGCACTGTTTTCGACCATTTCACTGACACAAAAAAAATCGTTCTGAATTTTATTTAGATTATCATTGCCATGTCAGAAAATCATTAGCTTATTAGTATTTGCTAACATATATCAAAAGGAATGTAACAGCATAGTACTTGAATGTACGTTTAATAAAATTCAGAACCAGAGTACCATATTGCTATGAAAATGTTGTAGGCGTCAAAATTGGTTTTCTAGGTTTTTAGGGTTCCTTACCTCAAAAGCAAAATTGAACATAGGATCACTTTGTTGTCCGTCTATCTGTCAACCTGTCTAACCTTTTATTTCGCGCGAACGTGTGGAGGTATCGAGTCTGCGTTCCCTTGAAGCTGTAATGTGAAAAAAATCTCTTAAGCACGCTTTTACTTCGACATTACGCGCACGCACACATAGAGCCCATTGTTCGCTCAATTTTATACTTAAACTAAACATATCTCTATATTTTTCGTATGGTGTCCGGACGTAAAGAATAACACCATCCCATCTCTTCCCGTGGGTGTCGTAAGAGGCGACTAAGGGACATACCAGAGAATGGGCAGCAGCATCCTCTGTGCATTATAAAAACCAAACTGCGATCGCCAACCCGTCTGCCAAGCGTGGCGATTATGGCAAACCACCCCAAAATGAAAATCCAATTAAAAAAATGGCCCCTAGTGCCCGGCAGCCCGTCTACCCTTGACTCCGGTAGCGGTCAAGGCCACGACGAGGCAATGGGTGCGAAGAATCTCCGGATGAGATCTGGCTACCCATCTATAAAACGACTGGACCTGGCAACTTTTAACACGCGTACACTGAGGACTGACGAGAAGATCACCGAACTTGAGGAGGAATTGAGCAGGTTACGATGGAGTATTGTGGGATTATCTGAAGTCCGAAGACAGGGGGAGGATACGATAAGTCTCAAATCCGGTAACCTGCTCTATTTCCGGGAGGGAGACCAGCAGTCCCAGGGTGGTGTTGGGTTTTTCGTCCACAAGTCCCTTGTGAACAATGTGGTGAAGATCGAGAGTGTGTCGACCAGGGTGGCGTACCTTATACTCAGAGTGTCATCTAGATATTCGCTGAAGGTCATACAGGTTTATGCCCCGACCTCGACACCCCGACGAAGAAGTAGAGACCATGTATGAGGATGTATCCAGAGCCATGCATGGTTATAAAACTCACTTCACCGTGGTCATGGGGGACTTTAACGCGAAACTGGGCAAACGAGATGGTGACGAGCTGCGAGTGGGGTAATTTGGATTTGGACGTCGGAATCGCCGGGGACATCTATTGGCTAGCTTTATGGAGAAGGAGGGCCTCTACATGAAGAATTCCTTCTTCAAAAAGCGTGAGCATAGGAGGTGGACCTGGTAAAGTCCTGATGGTGCAACTAGAAATGAGATTGACTTCATCCTGTCGACGAAGAAGCAAATATTCAATGATGTCTCTGTGATCAACGCGGTGAAAACTGGAAGTGATCACCGCATAGTAAGAGGCACATTGAATATTAATATTAAGCTTGAAAGGTCACGACTGATGAAGTCTACGCTCCGTCCAGCATAGATCCAATTCCAAAACTCCGAGAGCTTTCAGCTCGAACTCCACAATCGTTTCGAGTGCCTAGGTAGCTCCGTGGAAGAATATAACGATGGGTTCGTGGAAACTGTCCATACGGTCTGGTCTAAGTTTTTCAAGACTCACCGTACAAATAAGAACAAAAGGCTCTCTGATGCGACCCTCGAGTTACTGAAGAAGGGGCGTGAGATGATTCTGCAGTCTTCAGATGATGCGTGCATGTACCGGCAGCTCAATAGACAAATCTCGAAGTCTCTGAAACGCGACCTTCGCCGCTTTAATACCGCAAGGATTAAGGATGCAATTGAGCGGATTAAGGGCTCTAAAGTATTATAGCACGAGATCTGTCTATTGGGCAAAGCCAGCTCACGAAACTGAAGACCGACGATGGCAGAGTCATATCCGCCAAATTGGAGCTTCTGGGAGAGATCGAGACCTTTTATGGACAATTGTACACGTCAATTACCAAACCCACTGTGAATCTAGCAAACGACCCAAGAGCTAGATTGACTCGACACTATACCGAAGATATCCCGGACGTCAGCCTGTACGAGATTAGGATGGCTCTGAAGCAGCTGAAAAACAACAAGGCGTCGGGTGAAGACGGAATTACGGCTGAACTCCTGAAGGCAGGTGGAAAACTGGTCCTTAAGGCCCTTCAGAAGCTATTTGATTCCGTCATACTCGAAGGAAAAACGCCACAGGCGTGGAGCAGAGGCGTGGTGGTACTCTTCTTTAAGAAGGGCGATAATGCCCTGCTTAAGAATTACAGGCCCATCTCGCTTCTGAGTCATGTCTACAAGCTGTTATCCAGAGTCATCACGAATCGTCTTGCACGCAGGTTCGACGACTTCCAGCCTCCCGAACAAGTCGGATTTCGAAAAGGCTTCAGCACCGTGGACCACATACATACGCTGCGGCAGGTTATACAGAAGACCGAGGAGTATAATCAGCCTCTCTGCTTAGCGTTTGCGGACTACGAGAAAGCCTTTGATCCGCTTGAGACTTGGGCTGTACTGCAGTCTCTCCAACGGTGCCAAATTGACTATCGGTACATCGAAGTGCTGAAGTGTTTGTACAAAAACGCCACCATGTCAGTCCGACTACAAGACCAGACTTCGAAACCTATCCTCTTGCAGCGGGGCGTGAGGCAGGGAGACGTTATTATTACTCCGAAACTGTTCACGGCAGTAATGGAGGATGTCTTCAAGGTTCTGGTGTAGAGTGGGCTAGGCATTAATATCAATGGCGAGTACATCACTCACCTTCGGTTTGCCGACGACAAGTAGTCATGGCTGAGAATACGGAGGAGCTTAGTATAATGCTTGCTGACCTCATTAGAGCTTCCGAAAGAGTGGGACTTAAAATGAACATGGACAAAATCAAAGTCATGGTAAACAGTCATTTAGCACCCACTCCTATCAAGATCGGGGACTCTACACTCGAAGTTGTGGACGACTACGTTTATCTGGGACAGACGGTCCAGTTGGGAAGGTCTAACTTCGAGAAAGAGATCAATCGTCGAATCCGACTCGGCTGGGCAGCGTTCGGGAAGCTGGGCGATATCTTCTCGTCCAATATACCACACTGTCTCAAGACGAAAGTCTATGATCAGTGCGTGTTGCCAGTAATGACATATGGCTCTGAAACGTGATCGCTTACAATGGGCCTCATCAGAAGACTTAAAGTCACCCAAAGGGCAATGGAAAGGACTATGCTCGGAGTTTCCTTGCGTGATCGAATCAGGAATGAGGATATCCGCAGTAGAACCAAGGTTACCGACATAGCACGAAAAATCGCCAAACTTAAGTGGCAATGGGCAGGGCACATTGCTCGCAGAACGGATGGCCGTTGGGGCCGAAAGGTTCTAGAATGGCGACCACGTACCGGAAGACGTAGCGTTGGAAGGTCTCCTACAAGGTGGACTGATGACCTGGTAACGGTTGCGGGAGTACGATGGATGCGAGACGCACGGGACCGTTCATTGTGGCGGCACTTGGGGGAGGCCTATGTCCAGCAGTGGACGTATTCTTCTTGATATTTAAGGTATTTTTTTTTTTCTAGTATTGATTGAGTCAAGTTTGTGTTTTAGTATCAGTGATTACTCATAGTGCAATATGTTGGTGTGACATAAATATATTAGGCGAAGTTTGAAAGTGGCGCCAGTGACCAAAAAGTTGAAAGGGAATCGTTTGTCTTGGTATGGTCATGTGAAGAGGAGGGATGAAACGCTTGTTACTAAAAGAGTTATGAGTTTACATGTGGATGGATGGAGAGGGAGAGGGAGACGAAGAAAAGATGGATGGATTGTGCGAAGAATGACATGAAAGAAAAGGAAGTTAGTGATAGCATGACGAGTGAGAGGGCAGAATGGAAGAAAAAGACGTATTGCGCCGACCCCAAATAACACGGGACAAGGGCAGGAAGATGATGATATGATAGTCTTAGCATGAAAAATACCGAGGACTTATGGGGTATATCCGTTAAGGTTCTTGGAGATATTATCGATACAATTGCTCCTGTCCTAACAGGCATATTTAATCAATGCCTAGACAGCGGCACATTCCCTGATTTGATGAAAAATAGTAAAGTAGTACCAATTTTCAAATCAAGTAGTAAGAGTGACCCCTCTAATTACAGACCTATGCTTCCAGCAATGAGTAAAATATATGAAAAAATCATGCTCGACCAGATGTTGTCTCATTTTAATTCAAATAGGATTTTGCATAGTCATCAGTTTGGCTTCACGAAAGGAAGGTCAACGACGGATGCAGGAGTGAAATTCATCAGTCACATTTTGGAATCCTGGGATGCTATTGGCATACTCTGTGATCTCTCTAAAGCATTTGACTGCGTTGACCGTAATACTCTAATCTGTAAATTACATCATTACGGAATTCGTGGACGAGCTGCTGATCTTGTTTTTTCTTATTTATCTTACAGGCAGCAAAAAGTAACCATTAATAGGGCGACGTCCTCGAGGTTTTTAGTAAAGATGGGCGTGCCCCTGTGAATATCGTGTGCTGAATATCGCGTAACGTAACAGGCCCTTTAGTACAGCACGATTCGTTGTCTAGTTAACATCAATTTAAAAAATAGTGTTATCGTATCAGGCTGGTCGCCAAGCAGCCTCCACGAGTTACCGTTTATTTATTTCTTCGTAATTGCAGAACTCGGCTACATAATACCCTCGACTGCGGTTCGAGCAAATTCCATGCCGGTCACAATGACAAAGTTTATCCACTTGTATCAAAATGTACAGGAATCGAATTTTAATACATTCAAATCATACATACATTCATTCAATTTGGAACTACTACTTGAAATCCTCTCAACCTTAGTTCGGTTTTCGTCATATATGTTATATTTTAAGTTTAGGAGAACTTACAATGATTTCATTTCATCATAGTATTTATTAGTTTATTATATTAGCATATGTACGTATTTTATTATTATAAGCCACTTAATTTAACGATACTAAATTCTATTTCAAATATCTGTTATTTATTTATTGTGCACACCTACCACAGTGTTGTTTTTTTTTTTAAATCCAATGGTTGACTTGTAGAGAATGCCTTGTAGCATTAAGTCCGCCTATGTACCACTGTACATGAACTTTAAATAAATAAATACATTTGGTATGGTTTTTTTTATGTCATTTCCGATCTAAATTTGTCGTCATTGTGGTTATCAAAGGTTATTAGGTTTTATGCAAACATATCATAAACATATCACTGTACAAACACAGTGGTATGGAGATTTACAGTAGCCAGCCCAGCAGTAGTTGAAACATAGCTTACTAACTCGTACTGTCAGTCACTGAGGAGATCGTTACCTTCCAGAAATCCCAAGAGGCGCGAGTTCAATACACGCACCATAATCTTGCAGAGTATGGAGGTTAACAGGATCGGCACGACTGCCCTTTTTGGGCACGGGTTGCACGTTGGCAAGCTTCCGGGACTTGGGCACTAAACCAATCCTAAATGAGAGGCGATACAAGTGCGTCAATACAGGAGACAACTCGGACGCACATGCCTTGAGAACAGTTGCTGGTATACCATCTAGTCCACTAGCTTTATCAACGTCTAGACTACACAGTGCTCTCAAAACTTATTTGTTCCTTATGTGAACCTCGGGTATCGAGGTGTTGCAGTCAGGTAGAGTCAGTGGAGTAGCACTGCTAGTATCAAGACGAGAATTATGGGCGAAGAGAGATGCAAAGAGACCTGCTTTCACTCTCACCGAGTGAATCAGTGTTCCATCAGGTTTAACCAGCGGAGGCAATATGGGCCTACAGAAATTCGCTTCGACCGACTTGGCAAGGGACCAGAATGCTTTGCTACCGGACGGCTATGCAGAGAGTTTAGTGCATATGGGTAATGCGGTTGAACCGAGCCTTCTTTAGTGCCTTTTTTTAGGACTTGGCGGCAAGGTTGAAAGCTCTCTTCTTTGAGCTCAAATAAGGAGCTTTGCGGTCACGAGCTTCAACCCAGGCGAGAAACGCCGAATGCTTACGCTCTTCAGCTTGAACGCAATCGACGTTGAACCTGAGTGAGCTAAAGCTCCGATGGGTACGTCACCATAAGGGATCAAAAACTCCATAGCTTGACGTATCACATCGGATATAGCATCCGCACAGCTCGACGGACTTTCGGAAGAGAAGCAGACCCCCAAAGACGCCTTGTGCCTACGTCATGGCAACATAAACCAGCGCCAATATACTAAGCCAGGCTATATTGATAAAAAAAAAACCATTACATGGAGCGCCTGCCCGATGCACCCATAGTCCCAGAATAAGTAATACCATAGTCAGTGTCGCTGGTGCGGCGACGAGCACGCGGACGGACGGCTTGGTACGGTCGGCAACAGAAATCCTTATCTTTCTTAATTCTTAGTTCTTTATTGTATACAAGAACATACATAGTACACGGAGATAATATAGTTTATGTACAAAGGCGAGCTTAACTCAACAATGAGTTTTCTCCCAGCAAACCTTTGAGTTACAGAGTGAGAACACATTCGAGGGTAAGAACCAGTGCACAATATAATTCTTGCAATAACTAAATCTAAAATATAATTATATTATACATAAGTCTAATATATAATTATAATATAAATACATACTAATATATATATATATATATATTAATATTATGTCAATAATGAAAGGAAGTGCTCTTTAAGTTTCCTCTTGAAGACATCCAGAGAAGGGCTGTCGCGAAGGGAGTGTGGTAGAGAGTTCCAGAGACGCACTGCAGTTACAGAAAAGGAACCGCTACAGCTAGGTTAGTTTACTATGCTTATTTTCCCAGTATTATGTCTTATGGCATTTTAGTGTGCAGTCTAGTGGCATCAGCAGCTGAAGTAGACTGAATTTTCATATAATAAAAGAGAGCAATCCGGGCTATTTATAAAATGGGTCCTCGCGAGTCCCTCAGAAATAAATTCGAAGAAATCGATATACTGACTCTGCCTTCTCTTTATATCTTAGAAAGTATTATGTATGTTCGTAAAAACCTAGGACTCTTCAAAATTAGAAGCGATTTTCATAACATAAATACGCGTAGTAAACACGAAATTGTGTTACCCAAATGGAGATTAGCTAAGACCAGCTAGTCATTTTTAGCAAACAGCATACGCTTTTATAACAAGCTGCCAAAGGCGGTGACTGAACTTAGCGAGGGAAAGTTCAAAACCCATATTAAGCGTGCACTAACTAAAAAAGTGTATTACAAGGTTAAAGACTATGTCGAAAACACGCTTGTTTGGCAATGACTGTTTCTGCACATGTGGCTCCGTAGTAACTCATAATATTGTGTAATTGTATCTATTAACTGCTCCACATTTGTTGTAATACCTATATATTTTTTTTTTTTTTTCTAACTCTTGGCTTTTTTAATATTTTTTATATTATTAGACGATAGTGTGGCTCAACCACAATAAATTCGTTAGTAATTTATTTTGTTAACGTCTCATTTATTGATAATTTTAATTATTTATTTTTCTTGCTTTTTTTTTATAATGTGAATATAACACTGTAGACTCCGTGAATTCTTAACTTACAGCCTTTTATGACTCACTTTTTATTGTGATTTTTTTATTGAACTTTTTAATACCGGTCTACACTGTCCTTACATAATATCTACTTATATGTAGGTACTGTAATATGAAAATATTGTAAGAAAAAATATTTTTTAGACCAATTTGAACCATGCACTAGCTTTTGACGTTTTATAAGTGCCCAGGTAGGCCTATGTAAAATAAAAAACTTGAATTTTTGAACGGTCGAAGCCTACTGGGGCCCTGGGTTGTGCGAAAGTGAACCCCGGGGGCCTGGAACAAAGGCAGAGAAGGTACAGGAGTGGTTTTTTAGTAAGTAAAAGTCTAACACTATCTCCCGCCCCGCCCAAGAGCGGAGGATGTCATAAGACGATTTCCCCCCCCCAAAAAAAATAAAAAATAATGGGCGACTCGAGTCACACAAGAACAACCCAGATAATGACACAAAATCAAGTAGTCGGTGGGATTCGTAACTTTATTAATATTTTGTACATATTATCATCGAACAAGCATAAATTTACATTTAACAGTTATCTACTAATTTGATCGAATACGCCAATTTATCTATATGGCAAACAAGTGTAGACGTAGCGGCAGCACGCGGGAGGAGCGGAGCGGCGCGGTGCAGTGCGGCGCGGAGCGGTGCGGCACGGCGGTCCCGCCACCTGCAAGTGGAGTACAACACAATCCTGAATAAAGCGATTGAGGGCAGTCAGCGAGGTAGCTCTAAATGAATTTACTTTGAGCAACGAAAAAAAACATACAGCACTAATAATAATAATAATTCTTTATTGGCATAATTTACAATTTGAATTATAGGATTCCCTAAAGCCTGCGCTAGTAGAAACTGTGTTGCAGGTGTTAGTGTCTTCCCTACAATAAAGTGACATTAATCTTACGTCAGACAGAGTGTGTTGAGAAATAAATATAACAAACAAAAATCATTTTTTTTTAAATTCAAAGTAGAAAAACATGAGTGTGGGTATGAGTTTTGTCTATGATGGTGTGAAAGTGTGTGTACTGGTGTGTCTGTGAGTGTGTTTTTCTATGAGTGAATTTGTGTGTATTAGTGTGTTTATTTAAGTGATTGTGTTTATATATGCGGGGGCGTGTTTATGTAAGTGTGTACGTATGCTTACACTAGGTACCTATGTCACTGCCGCGTGCCGTACAACTACGGGCTAAGCGTATACGCTTTTTAGTCTGGAATGTGTTTCGGCCCATTATCATCATCTTCCTGCCCTTATCCCGTATTATTTGGGGTCGGCGCAACACGTTTTTTTCTTCCACTCTGCCCTGTTACTCGTCATGCTATCACTAACTGCCTTTTTTTTCATATCACTCTTCACACAATCCATCCATCTTTTCTTTGGTCTCCCTCTTCCTCTCCATCCATCCACATGTAAACTCATAACATCTGGAATGTGTTTCGGCCCGATATGGTATAACCCAGTGTGCGCTTAGCTCTAGCAATATGTCCACATATCTAAGAATTAACAATTAGATAACTCTCTGTCTGATCATTGCCCTTAAGTAGGTACACACCTGCCTATTTTCTCATTTTTAAACAAAGGCATTCTCGTTTTTAAAAATACTTAGCAGCTTTGTGAGAAAGTAGCAGAAAGCTGAGGCTAAAAACTCACGAAGCAGTTTTCATCCGCGTCTGCCGCGGTTGCGGTAGAATATTATATGTGTAAAGCACATTTCACAACGCGCTTTACCCTCGTGATGTGCGGCGATTGTTTGCGGATCCCGCTGCACCGGCGGACAACTAGTAGGTAGAATCGCGCGGGCCGCGAATACAGAAATCCAACAATCAGTGGATCCACACAGAACTTTTTTGAGCCTTCTTTTTTTAATTCTTCTGTGAAGTAAATATAACGCAACAGCTCGTTTTTGGTGTGTGTCCATGGCGGTCTGGAGCTCAACTGATAACCACCACTCGCACCTGATCCCGTAATAATCGCCCGCCAAGCGAGCGATAATTGCAACCGCGACGGCTGTGTACGTAACTGTACAAAACTCTTTATATATATAAATAGACCGACACACACGTGTAACACGCCTGATTTGTACGTAGAATGATGTTGCGTGGCGTCGCACGGCGAGGTTCAAGTGTAGCTCTACAAGTCTAGTTTCCATATAAAATGTACGGAGACCGACGCCGACGCGACCAGATCGGCGAGTATGGCACACCTGTTCGCAGTATAGTTCTAGCATAATAGTTTGGCGGTAGTGGCATCACAAGCGATTTGTCAAGTCGACCGTCGCTTCACCTGATGCATGCCACTATATTTCGCGCGTTATTATTGTGGATATAGTGAGCAAAATTAGTTTGTGCCATGCATATTATATAATATTTAGTATGTATTATAACGAAATTATCACGCAAATACACTAGCATCAATAATTTATTGTAACTATGGGGTATTTATTTAACATATAAATACCCCATATATATGTTAAGTAGGTATATTTTATTTACCATCATTCGTGCGTTACTGAGGCGTGCCAACTGAAAATCAGTGCTGGGTGTTTGACGCCTAGTAATTGCTGAGTTGGTGACCCTCTCGGTTCGGGCACGCTCAGCGCAACTGTATTGTATTTCTGTACTTTTTTTTATTATTATTTTATGTTGTTGTATATTGTATTGCCAGCGCCGAATAAATGCTATTCTATTGTATTTGGCCGACCGATGATATGTAGGCGACTATAGTAGGTGCTCTGACTGACTTAGCAAGTACTGCGGGTATTTACTGGCAATATTTGTATTACATAAGGACACTTACCAAAAATCGAAAGCCTAATTTAGGCTGTGAGTAATCTTCGCAGCCAAGACTCGTCGTCCGCGCTAGCACCGGCAACCGCGTGCCGCGCCGGCGGCTAGTAGCGCAGGCAGTGGTCGTGCAGCGCGTGCGAGTGCGACAGCGGCGCCGCGTTCTCCTTGTCGCGAGCGTAGTGCGGCGCGGCGGGCGGCGCGGCCGGCGCGAACTGCGTCAGCGGCGGCGCTTCGTACTCGTCGCCCGAGCCGTCCGACGCCTCCAGGTAGCCGAATAGGCGCGCTGCGCCCGCCGCGCGCGTCTCTCGCCGCCGCCCCGGGCCGCCCGCGCCCGCCCCCGCGCCGCTCGCTGGCCCGGCCTCGGGCGCCGGCGCCGCGCCTTGCCCGAAGGCGCTGGGGCCGGGAGTGCGCGCGCCGCCCGCGGGCACCTTGAGGTTGCGGCTCTCGATGTGGTGCGCTTCGCGCAGGTGCTGCGCCAGCTGCAGCTGGTCGTCGGCCAGGAAGGGGCACTTGGCGCACGCCTTCTTGTTGTGCACCTTGTGCACGTGCGTGGCAAGCCGCTCGGCGCGCGCCGCCTTGTATTCGCACAGCGCGCAGGCGAAGGGCTTGAGGTGCGTGTTGAGATGGCGCTTGAGGCACCAGTTGTCCACACCCGACCAGGCGCAGTAGCAGCACGCGTAGCGCCGCTCGCCCTGCCATATCAAACCAAACTACTAAACGCAGGCATATACTGTCTGCAGTACTTCGGAAAAGCGATTATCTGCTATTTCACCTGATGGTAAGCAATGATATGGACGACGATGAAGATGACATGCTTGCCTAGAACTGACCTATTCACCCTTGACTTAGAAGACCCCTAGGTTGTAGCTATAAGGAAAAGTTCGCGGCCTAACACATAAATACTTAAATTATTTTAATGTAACTGACCTCATTCGATTAGTTACTCTCTGGTTGTCAAATTGTAAAATTCCATCGCAATAGCATTAACTGTATTTAAATTAGACTGAATTTTGTGAGCCTTTGTGCAGCGTTTTTAAAGAATGGTGAAATTGAGTAACGTGCTGTCATCAAATACCTGTTTAAAAAAAAAGTAACTCCAAAAGAGATTCACGAAGATATGTCAACAACATTGGGGGAATCTGCTCCGTCGTATACGACTGTGAAAAAGTGGGTTGCTGAATTTAAACGCGGACGAGAGAGTATTGAAGATGACCCTCGCTCTGTCCGGCCTATGACGTCTATCTACGACTGAAGAAAACATTGGGAAAATCTGTGATCTGATATTGACAGATCGGAGATTGACCATCAGGGAGATTGCAGATACTATTGGCATATCGTATGAACGAACACAAACATCATAGTCAATGAACTTGGATTTTCTAAGGTTTCTGCGCGGTGGGTACTCAGATTGCTTTCAGTCGAACAAAAACGAATACGCCTCACAATTTCTTGCCACTGTTTGGAAATGTTTGAGGCTGATCCACAAGATTTTTTGGCCAGATTTGTAACAATAGATGAAACTTGGGTACACCACTACACCCCAGAGTCAAGACAGCAATCCTAGCAGTGGAAAAAATCTGATGAACCGACTCCAAAAAAAGCCAAAACAATTTTGTCAGCTGGCAAGGTGATGGCGTCAGTTTTTTGGGATGCTAAGGGTGTCATCATGGTGGACTACCTTGCAAAAGGTGAAACTATAAACTCGGCTTATTACTGCACCCTCTTACGTCGCTTGCGTGAAACAATCAAAGAGAAAAGGCCAGGATTACTCAGCAAGGAAGTGTTGTTCCATCAGGATAATGCACGCGTATACACGTCTGTTGAATCTATGGCTCAAATTCGTGATTGTGGCTTTGAATTACTGCCCCATCCCGCCTATTCCCATGATTTGGCACCTTCAGACTTTAATTTATTCCCAAACCTAAAAAAACACCTTGGAGGTCAAAAATTCATCAAATGAGGAGGTCGAAACTGCGGTGGGTGACTTTTTTGAAGGCCTTGAAGAAACTTTTTTTTATGACATACAGGCGGCATACAGGCGTTGGAAACCAGATGGAAGAAATGCATAGAGTTAAGTGGAGATTACGTGGAAAAATAAAATTACTTTTGCTTACATTTTATATTGTTTTCTTGCTGAGGCCGCGAACTTTTCAATCCATCCTCGTACATAAAGGGTGAGTATGAATGAGTGTGAATGTAGGTGTGTAGGAGTTTGTGTGTGAGTGAGTAGGGGAAATGTGCAAGTGTGTGTGGATGCAGGCACTTAAGAATAAGTGTGAGCATAGAAATTGATGACATAATAAACTCTCTCTACTCCACTGCTGTCCGTCTGTCTATCACCGGACTGTATCTCATGAACCGTGAAAACTAAATTAAAATTTTAACAGATGATGTATTTCTGTTGCCGCTTTAGCAATAAATACAAATAGAATGAAATAAATATTTAAGTGGGGCATGTTTGCTAGTCCAACTCTCACTTAGCCTGTTTTTTTTATGTTGGTATCTCTATATTATTTTAGTTTTACATTGGCCTAGAGGTCCAGAGTAGATTGGACGTGTGGTGGGACAGACTGGAGAGTGTTGGCCTAAAATTGAGCAGAACGAAAACCGAATACTTAACTTAGTTTGGGAGTTAGTTGATCATTTACTGTGTGCTATTGTACAACCAACCAGCGAATTGTATGTTTATATGTGTATGTATACTGATTACGATTGTACTTTTAGAGCGAAATGAATTATTATTATAAATTCGTTTATTTATCTCAGAACTCTGGGGTCCTGGACCTTTGGAAGGCGTACGAGGAGTCGAAATCAACTCGTAGAGGCCTCTTATACGCTTTTAATGGAACGTGGTACCAACCGGCTATTATGCCTGTACGCTATACAAGTGCATTTTGGATGCACTTGTATAGCGTACAGGCATAATAGCCGGTTAATGGAAACTATTGCGACATGTGGAAAACTAAGATATAGGGCTATGGTTTTTGTAGTCTTAAGTGGTGGACGGGTTACCAGGAACTATGTTAAGACTATGGCCCCTGCCTGAACAATGTTATTAATTTCCATTGATAAAAAGACAGGGGGTGACTTGTACACTCAATAAATGGGCCCCCAAAAACGGTCGCTAGCACGAAGTGACGTAGCAATAATAATAAGGCAACATATCCTGACGTGCTTGAGGAGCGGAGAGGTATACCACGGCTAACAGGACAATCCCGGAAGTATGGTCAAGATCCTTACCAGCATCTTACTGGATTATACAACACACAGAGAGCACATTTGCTCTTGCGAATCTCCTCTCAAGCCAGCCAATAAAGGCAAGAGAGGTGGGAGCTCCGTTCCTCGTCAGTGTTCACTACGACTGGCCTACAAAGGCAAGCTGGATATGAAGAACAAGATTTCTCCTGGGAGATCGGGTCTGTGGGGTCGCTAATGCCCATCAGTTCGCCACAAAACTGCCCTGCGGATTGTATCTCTCTTAGTCTGGCAAAGCAAACTCTATCGGTACAGACCTAGGGTTCATTGGAGCGCGCAAGCCCCACCACGACGTCAACGTATACATACGGCCCGGTAATAACCCCCATTTATTATTATTATTCCATTTATTTTCTATATTAACATATTATTTACATTTTTAAATATTTCTTAAAAAGCATATTAAAAAAAACATTTAAAAATATAAAAAATAGTAGCCTACCGGCATCGGCAATAGGGTCCAACCTGCCGGTGGTCAGGGCTCCTGAGAGAGGAATCTCCGAACAATACGCGCCGTGTCCAGGAGTACTGCCTTCTGAATCAAGCCCTTGATCCAACTGCCTAACGAAAGCCCCGTCAGATTTTGGTCGAGGCTCTTAGCAATTAAGTCATTGGCCGTCACGATTACCGGCACAATGATTGCTCTATCCACTTTCCACATGTCGACAACTTCGCGAGCTAAGTCAAGATACTTAGTTTACTTATCTTTGAGGGACCGCTATATCAACAATCATTGTGCGACGCTCTAGTCGATCTATCACCACTACATCAGGTTTATTGGCAACAATAGTCCTGTCAGTGATAATAGATCGATCCCAATATAATGTGATATTGCCATTGTCGAGAACTGGGTCAGGCACATACCTATAGTACGGTACTTCTGATTCCACAAAATTGTATTTAAGAGCATGTTGCTGGTGGATAATCCTGGCTACGAGGTTGTGTCTATGCAAATAGTCTCCGTTAGCAAGATGAGAACACCCATAAATAATGTGTCGGATTGATTTCCCGGGCCGGTGGCATGCTCGACAGATGTCAACGTCCTTCACAATGTATTTCCGACTAGCTGTTGCCCGCGACTTCGTCTGCGTTAACTTTGTAAAACTGTACAATTATTCTGAAAGCATCGCAATTATTGATTGTACTTTAACATAAAACGGTTAAAGGTAAAAACGCAAATTATCTTCAGGAAAAATGTTATGTACTCGTCCAGATCCAGATGTATGAACGTCAATGAATAGAAAGAGTATGTATGGGTCATAGCAGTTGGCATTTCTGCCTAGCCCAAGGAACAAACATACATAAACTAATGCATTTTGCATTAGTTTCTGGTTTATGTTCTGGTAAAACAACATTGTATGATTTTAAACCCTCGCCACAGTGAGCACACCACAATCGCAGCGGTAATGCCCGTCTTTGAGGAGTGACTACAGAGGCGTCACGGCATCCTCTCTTTATGTAGGACTCACCTGATGTGGGTGTTCCGGAAGGTATCTGTATTGAATTCTGCGGGAAAAAACACTCGGGTCTCACCATTGTGCGGATCGCCCGGAGAATACGATGGAAGTCAGTCCCGCTTGGTCGGAACGCCGGCGCCGCCATGTCCTCGTGGGAGGATTGGTGGAGAAAATACAACCAGAAGCACTAAGATCAAAGAAGGTGGGTTCCCAGCTATCGCAAACACGGGATTGTGGTGGTGCCGTCCGGCCGTCTGGTCAAAACAATCCTGAATCGACGGCGCGTAGTATTCTACGCGTGACTCAAAGAGATGTTGCAAAGAGCAACTGAAGGATACAGGTGTGGTTTCAGTCAGTAAAAGATTGACAAGCCCTCGCGCTCCTAAATAGATAGGGCCCTCTCTCTGTCTGCTAGGACTGCGATATCATTGGAAAAAGTTACCTCCCGTAACAATTTTCGCCTCAATAATGTGTCACTGAAGAGTTTAAGCAGTTAGACAGCTTTGCACCTTCGTTTACCTCTAGTAAACGAAGGAGCATAATCGGGACACCAACCTTCAGCTGGATAACGTGCACTGATAGTGCAAACCTTAAGTAAATCCAAAAACTTCCATCATCATCAACTATCTTTCTCTAAACAGTACTTATGAAGAATTTGGCAGAGAATGCTTGCATTGATTGTTGCAGCTTGATCATTTTGGGAGTTACTTGTTCATTTACTTATGATTTTTTTGGCGTGTTTTTAACTGAAATCCACGTATATCATACAAATGTTTTTTCGATAGTGGGAACTACCCTTTGAAGAGTCTCCAACTTTTGAATAAATTTCGGTGACATCTTGTGCGTGTGTATCTCCGTCCAATCGAACTCGCATATTGATGGCCAAACCGAGAAATTACTGACGCCGTGAGCGCCTGTGAGGACACGGCGGTTCGCCCAAGCTGGCTAGACCTCCACCGCATACTACACCGGGTCCTCCGGGCGATTCGCAAAATTTTAATATCAGGGTACTCCCAACCGAATCCGGAAAAGTAACCGTTTGAAACACCCACAACGGTCCTGAGCTTGTGCATCCATAAAACAAATGTAGCAACCGATTAGTATTATCCCTGAGATTGGCCTCCCTTAGGGGGTTGTTCCAGTGTAGGTCACCATTCACTGCAAGCAGGTAACATCCAGATTTCGACGTAAGGCTGCAAGTAATCTGCAGATAACTGCAGTCACTGCTTCAGATACATCATACGTTGTCGAACCATGATCAGAAAAACACATTCGATTCCGTTTTATATGAAGCACTGACTGCAAATAATAAAACACGCCATTATTAGGCCGCAAGGTGCCATCATCCTGGAGGACACAGTGGAGCATACAGTGGAGGTGTGCCCCGCAAGGGCGGAGCACCACCGTGTCCTCGTGGAGGCAATCGGCGTCAGTGACCTCTCGCGCTGGGTTTTGGTTTGGGCGAGATCCAGAGCGAGGAGTAATGGCAGGCGGTCGCCTCCTTCTGCAAAGCCGTAATGCTAGCGAAGGAGGAGTCGTAAGCGTAAGGGAACGAACGTCCTCACGCCAATCCGAGATTCCAACCCCGACTACCAGCCACGGTAGACGCGGGCTTGCGGACGTCGAGCGATGGGTTGCTAGCCGTCCGGCCGTCCGGTAGTTGACCGGACTGAGCTCAGTCGTCAACAGCGCGTAGTGATCCACGCGCTCCTCAAAAAGATGTTGCAAAGAGCAACTGAAGGACACAGGTGTGGTTTCAGTCAGTAAAAGATTGACACGCCCTCGCGCTCCTACCAGAGCGGGAAAAGTCATTGGATGATTACCAACCTTAAAAAAAAGAAAAAGGAGCCATCATCATTATTATCATTTCAGCTGAAAGACGTCCACTGTTGGGCATAGGTTTCCCCAAATGTCGCCATAATGACCGGTCCATCCATCGGATTACGCGACCCTCACCGAATTATCGGTCCACCTGGGGGCCTTCCAACGCAAGGTACCATGTAACCCCTTCCGAAAATTTGGCCGTGTTATTTTAAAGTCAATAATTAAATACACATAGGTATTTACTTTTATCGCCTTTGGTTACAGTAAAAGTTGTTAAAAATGCCTCCGTCTAACACCAGTAGTTTTAAAATATACAATGCTATCTATCAAATTTAATATGAAGTTCAACTTTCATTGTCATAATTTTTTCTACTTTGAGTCTTTAGATGGCGTTGCGAGTTGCGTGTGGTGTCATATTTAACTTCTTGAAAACTTTAAATTCATACCGTTTGTATTTCATATGCTTCTTTCCATTGCGACGAAACAAAGCCTAATATATCAAGTTACACAGAATTTTAATGTATAAAAGCTATCTACATCGATTTCTAACATTTTGCGTGATACGCACACAACTAAAAACTTCTACAGATATATTATGTGTAGATATATAAAAAAATGTAAGCATGCAAAAATAAAAATAAATCTTATTTACGGTGAAAAAATAAAACCAAAAGTTTCGCAAGAGGGCCACATGGGATTCGAATGACCTATAAATTATACGCAAGTCTAGATACGAAACCACTGCGCTACGGTCTTCGATGATGAAAATTTAAAATAAACGTTCTTATATAAACGTCATAATTGACTGGTTGGCTCCTTATCGATGATAGCGTGATGATTTTCGTTTCAGAAGTAATACTTGCAGCTAAATAGATAGATAGATAGATAGATATAACATTTATTTGATGCACACAAAAATTAACAGACAATACACAAAAGCACAATAAAAATTACAAAACTTATGTGCTTTCATAAATTAAAATAAAATAAAAATTAAACAATCACAAACATCAATGTTACGAGTACCTACATTAAACACATAATCATCGGTAGGTACTTCGTTTTGTGAGACAAACAAAACAAGAAATGAATAGCATAGTGCGGTGTGCGCTTCAAGGCTGCATCAAATGGGAGCCCAACTCAGCTTGTGTCAGGCAAATATACCTGACGCTGGTATTCTGCTGGGTCCCGGTGGTGGCATACGGACGTCGAGCTGAATTTGTGGAAGAAGTGCTATGTGTGTGTTATATATGTAGTGTAAGTGTAATGTGTGAAGAAAGCTGTGTAAGTATACCTTACGATTTAGTGGTTTTGCATTTTGATTTTATTTCTATTTTTATTTGTAACTTATTAGGTACGTGACTAAAACAATTATGTATATTTCTGTTGTATAGTTGTGAGGTAGGTCCTACGTGTGTGTTAGAAAAAATCATAAGTTGTGTATTTAAATTCATTATAAACAGGCTACTAATCTTATCTCTGCATTTGTCTACAGTTCAGTGCTTATGCTGTTAAATGGAATAATGTAATATTATTGTACGTGATTTTACTCGCCGCTTTGATTTTATTATGTGTTTTGATTAGTTTTTACAAAATATTACCAAGATATTGAATGGAAATGTCAATTTTGTTTCGAAAAAATGGTAAAAGTTAGTTTTATTACAAAAAAAAAGGATAAAATTATGACAAAATTTTTAACTGTAACTCGCGGCAAATGTTGTTTAATACCGACATTTTCGATTATTGCTCACCCTCCATAGCAAATAGCGTAATAATTTATAGCCTATAAGTTGCCCTGACCTATAAGGATTTTGTATGCAAAATTTGAACAGGATCGGTTCAGTAGTTTTTGCGCCAATTAATACCATCCCAAAATTATTTTACTGTTTTATTATATGTATAGATAATTATTCGTCATTTATTTATTATTATTATTATTACTTGTTCTGCGATTTCGGCGGTCTTTCCGGTCCTGTGCACTTAGATCTCACTGGAACGCCCAAACCTATCTGTTTCGACTTTCGGTACCTCGGGTCACTTATCCAAGGAGGTGGCGAGGTAGACCGAGACGTTTATTATCAGATCAATTCAGGATGGATGTAATGGTGACAGGTCACTGGAACAACTTGTGACCCACGGATGCCCCTCAAGTTGAAAGGTAACATCTACAAATCCGTGATAAGACTTGTCGTATGGATCAGAATGTTGGGCTGTGAAAAAGACTGATGAAAAAAGATTGCATGTAGCGGAGATGAGAATGTTGAGATGGGTGTCTGGTGTGACGAGAATAGATAAAGTGAGAAATGAATATATTAGAGGAAGTTTGAAAGTGGCGCCAGTGACTGAAAAGTTGAAGGGGAATCGTTTGTCTTGGTATGGTTATGTAAAGAGGGATGAAACGCATGTTACTAAAAGATTTATGAGCCAAAGTTTTCTTTGGCCCCCCTGTAGATGGATTGTGTGAAGAGTGATATGAAAGAAAAGGAAGTTAGTGATAGCATGAGGAGTGACATGGCAGAATGTAAGAAAAAAACGTGTTGCGCCGACCCCAAATAACACGGGACAAGGGCAGGAAGATAATGATTATTATGTGACAGTATACTGTGCAAACCTTTTCAATTAACTGTTCATCAGTCATCTTCGTTGTTATAGTTTAACCGCAGATGTTACCCGGGCCGTCGTCGCTCGTGGAATGACGCGACAGACGTCTGACGTAGAACTACACTACGCACACGCGACCAGACGGGTGGTTTGCCCCCACCATCTTCCGCTAAATTTCTGGGACCGCTGAGTCGGCATCGCGTACGTAGCGTCGCGTGACGACGCGAGGCGTGGCGTGGATCAAGTGTAGTTCTACAAGACTAGTTTCCATATAAAATGTATGGAGACCAACGCGCCCAGATCGGTGTGGCACATGTGTGCGCAGTGTAGTACCTTTAGTCGCATTTGTAAGCGCTATAGAAAATATGCCAACGCACTAAATTGCGCGTTAGTAATAAAAATATACTAATGCGCTACAGCATCGCGACTGTATAGATGCGAAAGCGCTACAGCATCGCGATTGTATAGATGCGAAAGCGCTACAACATCGCGACTGTATAGATGCGAATGCGCTACAACATCGCGACTGTATAGATGCGAATGCGCTACAGCATCGCGACTGTATAGATGCGAATGCGCTACAGCATCGCGACTGTATAGATGCGAATGCGCTACAACATCGCGACTGTATAGATGCGAATGCGCTACAGCATCGCGACTGTATAGATGCGAATGCGCTACAGCATCGCGACTGTATAGATGCGAATGCGCTACAGCATCGCGACTGTATAGATGCGAATGCGCTACAGCATCGCGACTGTATAGATGCGAATGCGCTACAACATCGCGACTGTATAGATGCGAATGCGCTACAGCATCGCGACTGTATAGATGCGAATGCGCTACAGCATCGCGACTGTATAGATGCGAATGCGCTACAGCATCGCGACTGTATAGATGCGAATGCGCTACAGCATCGCGACTGTATAGATGCGAATGCGCTACAGCATCGCGACTGTATAGATGCGAATGCGCTACAACATCGCGACTGTATAGATGCGAATGCGCTACAACATCGCGACTGTATAGATGCGAATGCGCTACAGCATCGCGACTGTATAGATGCGAATGCGCTACAACATCGCGACTGTATAGATGCGAATGCGCTACAGCATCGCGACTGTATAGATGCGAATGCGCTACAGCTTCGCGACTGTATAGATGCGAATGCGCTACAGCGTCGCGACTGTATAGATGCGAATGCGCTACAGCATCGCGACTGTATAGATGCGAATGTGCTACAGCTTCGCTACAAAAAAGACACCGTGGGCGAAGGGCCTTAGCTATTAATGATAATCTTTATTTAATCTTTTATACAATATTGTTACATGTAATAGCCACAAGATTTAAGATTTATCTTAAACCAAATATAATTATGCAAATTCCCAATAAATAACTATGACTATAACTAAATTATCAATGGAAAGTTGGTGTTTCTCGGTATTATTTGTACCTTATTTAACACCGACTTCCGAAATTAAAGTTATTTTGATCCTTTTAGAGGTTTTTTTTAGTGAAATCGGTTATATTTTATAGTAAAAAGTTTTTTATTTCACACTTTTTAGTTGCGATACACTTATAAACAGAGTGCCCATTTCTCATGATAATTCCAATGAACCCAAACACTGCTAGGTTACATTGTTTTATAATGAAGTTCCTCTGTCTACCTTCCACCTTCCGGCTCCATCATCAGATCACTTCGATAGTACCTTATATCCAAAGTGCATCTCATTACAATTCTGACAAGTCCAAACTCGGCTACATTGATTTATTACGGAGTTCCAGTGCCTACCTTCCGGCTCCATCATCATCATCAGATCACTTTGATGATACCATTTTCAACACTATTCAGAGCCATTAATTTATTTGTATTATCTTAGTCGCTTAACTATCTCCATAGTGATGTCTATGCGAGTAATGAAGTTCCGTTGACCATTTCTGCTCTTCTTCATCAGTTCCACTTTATCAAATGTAGAAGACCAGAAATTGCCAACGAAACTTCCTACTCACATAGATATCACAATGAAAATAGTTAAGCGACTATGACAATACGAATAAATAAATAAATAGCTAAAGTGGTCTCTTCTTTTATGGAGTACTGTTTGAAATGTTATAATAAAATACTTCCACAAATATTAGAACTCAACGAAACTAAATTTAAATCTTGTATTAAACGCACACTATGCAGGCAAGCACATTATAAGTTGGAGGATTATATTCAAGATAAAAATGCTTGGCTCAACGCTGGTCCAGCTCCACTACCACCGGGGTGTACAAATTGATTAGTTTGGAAATTATTATTATTATTTTGTAATGTATTTTTTTTTTCAAAGTTTGTAAATGTGAGTGCCATGGAGATATTTTATAGTTTTTATGTTGCTAATGGACTTTTTTGACATTAATGAGCATGGCAGTTGAGAGTTTGTCATGCTCACTCAAATGTCTCACTGGTGTTGGATCATTCGGTTCCCTTCAAAATGGTTGAGCTGAGTGGTGCTAATATTAGCGTCATTTCCGTGAACGGGCGCTGTCAGTTGAGACTGGTCATCTCTCAGCTGCCAGTTGCTATTTTAATATCTATATTTAGTTTTTATTTTTACTTTATTTGCATTGTTCTCACATGATAGCGACAAGAAACATGTAACAGAGATATTTGTAATTACAAAACATGATTGAAAAGAGTGTCCATGGAGTTTCTTGCACATGCTTTTCCATAGAGATCTACGCTTTGGAATGTGCAATTAGCATCATTTTTTTTTTCTGACTGTCTGACTTCTTGACATTTCAAAAGTGCCTGTAAATGGTTTATTTGAAATAAAATGCTTTTGATTTTGATTTTTGTTCTGAATAGTTATGTTCAAAATGATATTATCGAAGTGATCTGATGATGACGATGGAGCCGGAAGATGGGCTCTGTAATAAATCAATGTATCCTAGCCGTGTTTGGGCTTAGAATTGTCATGAAATGCAGTTAGGCTATAAGGTAGGTACTATCGAACTGATTTGATGATGGAGCCGGAAGGTGGAAAGTAGACACAGGAACTTCATAATAAAACAATGTAATCTAGCAGTGTTTGGGTTAATTGGACTTGTCATAAGAAATATGCACTCTGGTTATATATCATGAGTGTATCGCAACTAAACAGTCTGAAATAAAAAACATTTAACAAAAAAAAAAATCGACTTCACTAAAAAAAACACTAAAAGGATCAAAATAACTTTAATTTCGGAAGTCGGTGTTAAATAAGAAACAAACAATACCGAGACACACCTTTAGTGTTCTTTTTTCAGTGAAGCCGGTTATTTTTTTATTTTTTTATTTGTATAGTCATTTACAGAAAAATGTTGTTTTTTTTTTTCAGTCTTCAATTTCAGTTCAAGTCTGAAAGCGCTAGATTATTGGACCCATTTTGCGCCAGCTTTTTTATCCCCCAAAAGTAATCTCATATCTATATATCCCAATATTCATTTTGGCTGTGACAGACGGATGGACGGACGGACAAACATACGATTATGTGTTGTTACATTTTTTATTTAGACTACCAAAAAAAAATGTGTTTGAATAGTATTGTGCAGTGTAAGTATCGTAAGGTACTACTACCTTGCGTCGGATAGCAGCGGCGGCGGTGGAGGCGGGCGACGGCGCGGACGCCTTGTGCAGCGCCGCCGGCGCCGGCTCCGACTTGCCTAGCGGTGCGCGCTCCAGCTTCACCACGCCCACGGGCGGCGCGCGGTACTCGGGCGGTGGTGCGGGCGCGGGCGGCGCGGGCGCAGCCGCCGGCGCCGCGGGCGGCGGCTCGCCCGCTGGCTTGCTGTAGTAGTGCAGTGCAGGGGGCGCCGTGCTGGGCTTCACGATCGACGCCGAGCGCCGGATACGATTCAAATCGTAGGGCTGATCGCGATGCATACGCAGAAAATGCTTCTTGACGTGGTCGGCGCGGTTGAACTGCTTTTGGCACAGGTAGCAGTGGAAGGGCTTTTCGTCGCGGTGGATGTTCTCGTGACGCGTGAACAGGTCGCGCCTGTCCGTGGCGTAGGGGCACGCCGTGCACATGTAGCGCTTGCCCGCCTCGCCCGCCGCCGCGCCTGCCGCTTCGCCCGCCGCCGCCTCGCTGCTAGGCCGACGCTCGTTGCGCATGGCTTCCACCTGCTGACAACAAACGCTGTGAAACTCGTCGGGCTGGGGCGGGCGATCGGCTATCGGTGCGGCGTGAGCGGCGGCGGCGACCTTGTTCTTGAGGCGCTGCAGGTAGCGCGTGAGGTCGTCCAGCGCCGGGTTGTCGCGCAGCAGGTGGTCGGCGGCGGCGGGGTCGGAGTGGTGGTCGCGCGCGAGGTGCGAGCGCACGCCGCGCGCCCAGCCGGACGCGAAGCCGCAGCCCGCCAGCGGGCACTGGAAGGCGCGCGCCTGCGAGTGCGTGCCCAGCCAGTGCTCCGCCACGCGCGCCAGGAAGCCCACGCACTCGCAGTCGGCGCACTTGAACAGGCGCTGCGCCGGGTTGTAGGAGGCGATGCGCGAGTGCGCCCACGCCAGCGGCTCCTCGGCCGCCGTCCAGCGGTCCTCGGCGTCGGGGTCGAGGCGCGGCGCGAAGTTGGCCTGCAGGATGCCGGGCGGCGGGAAACCGTTCTGCATGAGTGCCGCCAGCCCCCAGGCCGTGATGTGCTCCTCGGGGCGCAGCTCGTCGTCCAGGTCGCGCTCGGCCGCCGGGAACTCCACGCCCACCACGCCCACGCCCACGCCCACGCTAGTCTCCTCGCCATACAGCTTCTTGGTGATCTCCTTGAACATGTCCTCGCAGTCCATCGTCAGCGACGCTACGCTGCCCACGCCCGCGCCACCTTCCATTGTCCTGTAAGTTACCTATACTTCTATTTTCGAGTTTGGAAATCGCAACTGATTCTGTTTTGTTGAACGAGTTGTAATTTTAGGCCAAGCTAGTTTTCGTACTTCTAACCTAAAGTTAAAAGTACAAAACCTGACAGCCGGGTCGCGAGTCTTAGTTTTATGTTCAGATTTGACAATTTTCCTTTTCGACAGTTTACTTTTCTTTCATAAAGAAACATTTTTACCTACTTTTTAATATAATATTATGATTCAAAATTTATCTATTTATTTATCTATTATTTATATATCTAAGTATTATGTAAGTTCCGCAGCGGTTCTGCTCGTTTACACAACTTTCAGACAACGCTATATAGTCGCAAACTAAGCAGAGTTAGTACTCATAGCACAAGCTCTATAAAAGACAAAGACAAAATAGACAACTGATAAACATACTTATATATTTCGAAATACATACATACTATAGATAAATTACACCCAGACTGAGAACAAATGATCGTGCTTATCACACAAACATTCGTGGGTGGGAATCGAACCCACGACCTCCGGCATAACAGTCAGAGCCACTGACCATTATAATAACTATTGACAAATCCTTTCGTTCCGGTCGTTAGGTTGTGAAGGTGGAAAGAACAGACAGAGTTACTTTTACATTCATAATACTAAGAGATAAAAGCATGAATGTATTGTGTTCCACTCTGACATTTTCGCGAATGATTCGTGATCACTGTGTACTGACCTTTTGCTTGTAAAGTCGGCGATGGCCTACCCAGCACGTGACAGACCTGCAACACATGCCAGATATCTATAGCTCATGGACCATTGGAATGCTCTGACAAAATGAGCAGAGGATCCCGGCTGCCGGAAGAAGACACGTGTCCCGCCAGTCCCGCCATGTGTCGTGTGCCATGCTGCCGCACCGGAGGGGTTTGTCAGTGCGCGTTTCACAAACCGTAGCTAATAAGTAAACAGTACTCCCGTTCACGTTGTGAATATTTCTGTAGCCGCTATACCACCGATAATAAATTAAAATGAGCTTCTACACGAGACTCATGATTTTTTGTTTCGTTTATTGTACGGAACCCTTCGTGTGCGGACTTGGAGGGTTTTTTAGTAACGTAACTTCAAAATCTTTGAGACTAGTCGGTGTCAAGAAGGTGCCAACAAAAAGAACTAATGATGAAACTGGAACATCTTGTCGCTATCCTAACAGACAAGTACAAAATGAAGTGATGGAGTTTCTTTGTCGCTAGGCAACACTCGTGAACAGGCGCTGCCTGGACCTACAGACGATGCTCAGCTTTGCAATATTGGTTTCTTGCATCAACTTGTAAATATTTATTAGATTAAGTTATTAATTGTATTGTGTGTTGGCTTTAAAATGGCCTGAGGGCCTGATTTTACAAAATGGCACGAATAACGGAAAGACGTACAAAGAAATTAAAATAGTAATGTTATTTGCGTAGGTGTGTACAGCTGAAAGAGTATAGGGCGATATCTATCACACAGTTAATAGAATGCTATGATGTCGGCGCCCCCTCCTGCAGCTGCACCACTGCGCCCCCGCCGTCCCCGCGCCGCTCCGCGCCGCCCCGCCCCGGCTCCGGCCCGAGCCCCCCGCCCACGCACTGGCCCTCACATAACACACGCAACATGAGCCACTCGAGCCACCTGTCCCTCATTACTTCACTAACACTCGCCTTCCAACTTCACATTTCTTAGTTTGCTTCAAATAGTTGAGGAGTGAAACTACTGAGTTACAGAACCTAACTGAACATGTAATACTTGATGTGCATACAAGTAGCACGTCGTGAGGCGCGAGGGGGGGGGGGCGGGGGCGCTGGTGCCAAGAGATGCAATGGGAGCCGGGGGGAGGAGGGGCTGTGCCCTATGCTCAGCGCCCGGCGCCACAGGTACTACATGTGCCTCCGGGATAGCGAGCCTTCGGACGACGACGCGATGAGTGTGCCGCTGCTCTATGAAAGCCTTTGAAGAGAATACTCGTTGGCTAGGTTTGATCAATAATAGATCTTGGAACTAAATCGTAGAACTCTAAGCAGCTGGACAAATTTGAATGATTTGAATCGGTACGTTCTGTCTGATAGAGTAACTGCATGCGTCTTTGGAGTTATCGATTGCGTGTCCTAGTTGTCGATGTTCATGATAGGAGCAGTGGTCGCGGTCTCGGCGCGGTACGGCGCGGCGCGGCGCGGCTCGGCGGGGGGCGGTATCGACCGGTGGGCCGGGGGGCGACCGCGCGCTCACCTGCGACAGCCGGGTCGGCGCGGGGGCGACACCTCAGCACCGCGCGGCGCGCCGGCCGCGACTGAGCCACCCGTCACCCGCCGCCCGCCCATCGATCGGCCTCCCCCTGCGCCTCCCGCCGCCCCCCGCTCTCCATTCACGGCCGGTATTGACCCGGCGGCGGCGGCGCGCGCTGTCTCCGCGCCCTCATCGATATTGTTCCGCTTTGTCTCACGACGCCCACGCGGCCGCTCGCCCATGCACCCGGCGCCGGCTCTGCGTGAACTGCCCCTGGAGCCGCGGCTCGGGAGCAGCTTCAGCTCTCCATTAGCTCTCACCTCCGCCCTGCTGAGCGGCACCAGGTGCCGGGGCAGCGGTGTCGGGCTTGGCGCGGCGTCACTCGCTCTCACAACGACGTACTACTACAAATCGATGCGTGTCCGCACTCCGCGTTCCTCGCTCCGCACTTGACGTGCGTTCTACTGTTTCAGGTGTCTCAGGTGGCATTGGACGATTTCAAACGAATCCGATCCCTGACGCCAAGAGTATTAGGACTTTTAGGAATGAACTAGCTGCTGCTACCGGCTTTGCCTGCGCGATTGTAGACAATAATCCCAAGGAAACATACTCCCGGGTTAAAAAGTATTCCATGTATGTACTGGGTAATGATGTAGTAAACATGACATTGTAATACCCTCCAAAATGGAGATTAGCTAAGATGAACAAGTCATTCCTCATAAACAGCTTACGCTTTTACATCAAGTCGTAAAAGTCGGTCACGGTGCGTAGCGATGAAAAGTTCAGAGCTCACATCAAGCGTGTGCATATCAAGAAATCTTATGACAACATTAAGGCGTATAGTCCCTTGAACATCTGGCTGGAGTTAAATGCTCACATACGGGCCGCCTGCACCCCCATAGGGCACCGCTGACCTTTAAAATCTGTTTCGTGGCGAAATATTGATTGATTTGCCTACATCTATGTATGTTCTGAAGAACACTCAACCACCAATTTTTAGAGTGAACATTTCTAAAGACCAAAGCCGTTTGAAAGGAGTTATGAAAACAAACGAATAAATATCACGTTTTTTTTTTTGGCAAATGTGTTAGTATGACGAAAAAATAATATGTTGATAATTTTATATATTTTATATATATATATATATGTCGGCGCAAGGATGCCGATCATCATTGAAGCTCTGTCCAGGGACTCTGTTTTGTGGGCGATGGCTGGGTATCGAGCAATAAACAAACTATTCCAGATCATACAACTGATTTATTATAATGCAAGCTTTAGGTATTCACTTCACACAACGAGCCGTGAAACAGTCTCCGAGAGACGATGTTGTTGCCACGACTGCCGATACAGGAAAGAGCACCGCCCCTCTGCGGTCGGCACTTTTATCTGTTCGGTTCGTGCAAACGTCAGTGCGGATTCTGTCAAAGTGACATGTGTCACTTTTCACTTAGCTCGTTCATTCGTTCTTAAGCTTCCGTACTATTGACTTCTCCGACACGGCCATCCTGCGGAACACACGTCCCTGTGTGTTAGTCTTCATCACCACATTAGCTGGAAGATGTCCATTGACGAAATGTCCCAACAAGCCATCCTTCGCACTGTGTTCATTATCACCAGTTCAGCCGGAAGACGTCCACTGACGAGATTTCCAAAACACGTCCGCCTCTGTATGTTACTCTGAAACAACAAACCTAGCACAGTACTTGTTCCACTCGGCCATTTCTGACCATCATGACTTTAAACCTTTCTCATGAGAAAACTAATATTCTCTAACGTTCAATGTCACAACAAAACTTTACTCAATAAGCCAAATAATTAAAAAATGGGTAATAGAAATCGTCATCCAGTCATGTACCAACGTTCCTTGTTCTCATCTTAAAGCCTTAGGAGCTACCCACGAGTAAACCACTCTAACACCACGGCACTCATTGCCGAACAGCAATCACAATTGCTCTCTCACATGTGCATCCACCACCCGTGGATCACATTGGGTATCACTCACTGACTACCCACTATGACTTCCGTCAGAGCTAAACGCGCTAGCTACTGGAACCGTCAACTTTACTACGGCTGACAGAGAACCTTACTCGCGTGCTCCCCGCAACTTAGGCTTGTTTATCACCACTGTGATCACTATCTACTTCGACTGGTACACGACTTTCAGGCATCTGTCTCAACTATAGACAACTAATCAAACTAAAACAAAACATTAATCATTAAGCTCTACATGTGATTTCTGGCTACTAATAGCCCAGTAACCTCAAGTTACTTTAATCATTCTGCGCATCCCTCCAGGATTGCCAAGTCTCTCACGTCTTAAAGGTTTCCCACATTACGTCCTAAGTTTGACCGCAATACCGCGTACTTACGGACCACTGTGACAGCTAGATACCGATTCCGATTAAGCTACAGGCTACAAATCAAATCTAGTCATCTCAACTACTAAATATTGAGTCTAACTTAGTTTAATTATGCTCTTCGTTCATAATCGAAACAAAGTCTACTACCGAAAATTTATCGAGTCTTTCCTTCGTCAGATCAAACCTACACTATGTTGCGCAACGCATCATCATCTGTTGTTTAACGATAGAGAACGCGCGACTAAAATCGATGAGAAATGATTTCGTGACAAGAGGCCACACGCGCGACTATTACAGGGCATCATCCGCTTTGGATCCAGCCATATCCCATGGTCTCACCCGCCTTGGATCTAGCCTTCTCACTTGGCATCACCCGCCTAGGATCTAGCCACTCCATGGCATCACCCGCCTTGGATCTAGCCTCGCAACCTGGCATCACCCGCCTAGGATCTAACCATACCGAATGGCATCCGCCACGGATTAAGCCTCGCAACTTGAATTGCATTATCTAAAACGACCACTTTTGTAAAACTAACGTTAATCCGGCTTTAGTCGACGTTCTCAAAACTACTTCAAGTCTCCCGACACGATCGCGATCTCAATAGTTTTCAAAATAATCAAAATATCGACAACTCAAACTACGTTGTCAGTAGATATTTACCTATTCGCTTAAGGACATTATCAATCCGTTGGAAAACTTAGATTGTATTTCGAAACTGAATGGCATAATCAAATGTTTGTACCGACTGTCCGCTGTCATAAACACTACTGAAAACCTGATACATAATCTAATTTTGTAAAATGAACGCGCAGTATGTAAACGAGTTATTTTGTCTAAGTGGTAACGAATACAGGTTGGGCACGTTGTTATCTAGTTCACAACAATCTTTGCACATTATATCTGACTGGTCGAGTTTTTAAGTTAAAAGAGCTAAACTAACAAACACCAAATTACTCTGACGAATAATATTTGCACGCAACAATTTATCTACCCGCTTACGCATTATTTTTAATTTTTCCGCGCTAGACCGCTATGGTCTTCTTTGTACAGTCAAAGATGAGTCAATTAAACGGATACGTTCACTTTTTGCAACACGCGTTTGTAGTATACCGATAATAAACTAGTCTAATTATCCAATCAACGTAGAAACAATCGCAGATTTATATTCTAGGCACACGTCAGTGTCAATAACGTCAAAATTATCTATGGAGGAATTATAACTGTCATAAAAAATCGAAACGGTATCTACCGGATTTCATGAGGGTAGTTGTAATTACAATTGTTTACGTCGTGAACTTTAGCGATTTTTCAAAAAAAATGTGTCGTGGTCATACTATTTGAACTGAACCCTTGCAACAATATTTCACGGCCAAAATATCACTTCGCAAATAGATCTGATGTTGGGCAAAGCATAAAATAAAATCTCAATTAAACTATGCAAGTAATCTGAACACACTAAACTAACAACACTGTTTACATTTGCCGTGAAATAGTGATGACAGACTTTAAAGTGAAAGAGAGACAACATTCAGCACCAGAATTAAAATGGAATGTGAATACCTGACCTTGTTCCTGGTGGAGAATCGACATCACACGTCAGTCAACCTCTCGCTCGCTACGTGATGCCTTGGCGTCACCGTCACCGCTGAGTCACATTCATCAGGACACCGGAAGGAGATGTGACCTTGCATGTTGCCACATTTGCAGGATACGATGTGGCTGGCCATGGGATTGAATATTGAAGCTTGAATATCACGTTATTCTGTCGGTTTCGTACTGTTTCTTGCTTATGAAAACACAGCCTGCTTCGTCCAATTTTTCCACAGTGGAAACATTTGACAGGTGACTTTTGAGATGTCTTCATACGTTTTGTGTCAAATGTTTTCTGATCTGGTAGCAGGCATGCACACACACGCACTGCACTTTGCATTTTACACTTCAGGTAAGTAAAAGTTTGTAATTCTTGCTGTAATCACTGGTGACTTCGGATTATCAGCAAAGCACGTATCGGAAAGTGGTACATCGTGAACGTGCTTTTGCGTCGGTCTTGTCCCGGTCACAATCTGGTTAGTACACGGTGATTTAATCAGTTCCTATTTCTCTCTGGGGAAACAATGTCATCATGGTCCAACATTCGTTGCTCAGGATTAGGGAAAAACCCCAGAAAAAACCTAATCAGACCAAAACTGATAATGACATTGATTAACGGAACTTCGAATCTCATTCGGTCCAGTACTTCATTCCAGGTCTTCACTTTCTAATTTTCCATATCAAATAATAACCGCCACTTGTCTTCGCTCTTGCCATTTTCTTCATGACCGACGTTACGTAACCTTCGTGCTGCGCTTGTTTATTTGCTCGGAATCCCAATTCTGATGTCGGCGCAAGGATGCCGATCATCATTGAAGCTCTGTCCAGGGACTCTGTTTTGTGGGCGATGGCTGGGTATCGAGCAATAAACAAACTATTCCAGATCATACAACTGATTTATTATAATGCAAGCTTTAGGTATTCACTTCACACAACGAGCCGTGAAACAGTCTCCGAGAGACGATGTTGTTGCCACGACTGCCGATACAGGAAAGAGCACCGCCCCTCTGCGGTCGGCACTTTTATCTGTTCGGTTCGTGCAAACGTCAGTGCGGATTCTGTCAAAGTGACATGTGTCACTTTTCACTTAGCTCGTTCATTCGTTCTTAAGCTTCCGTACTATTGACTTCTCCGACATATATATATATTAACCCAGCCGTTGTCGAGGAGGAGGCTTCAGAAAGTGTCTGTTTTATGGCATTAAATGGACGCAAGAGCCTTAAGAGCGTTGTACAATGTACGTGTATGGGAAAATAACTTGATTATTAAATAAGTTAAATTAGCCGAATGTAGGCTCATGCTTAAATAAAATACAATTTGACAATGTAGGGTGAAATCCTAACATAAATATAATGTCCATTCAATGCACAAGCAAGTGTAATAAATGCAGAAATGTCACTGAGTGCCTAACGGGGAGGAAAAATAAAAATGCAAGAAGTCAGACTCAAACCACGTCTAATTGAACACTAAAGTAAAAATAATTTACATAAATGTATGCAATCTGCAAATGGTCATATTGTTCTACAAAATGTTGATCCAATACTCCAAACAACGAGTTTGCAACATAATCTACTCCGTCGATCAATCTTCTTTTGAACCTGTGTTGAATTATTCGCTGAGACTTGAGTAGTTCGTTGTAATAGTTGAATTCACTTGTCCTATGTTCGAGTAGATTGATTAAGACAGGAAATTGCATCAACCACTCATCGCAACGAGCTTGCTTTATGTGAGATACGAATCCTTGTAGAGTGTCCACATTGCGCTAGTAATTTGTCATGTTATAATAGAAGACTAATTTCCTTTCATCCCAAATTTCTTGTAAGTCTGCAATCTTGTCAAAGTAAATAGTTTGATTTTTCGTCAGTTGGGTAAGTTTCATATCTTGCTGGACAGTGGGTGCTATTAACTTCATAATCAGCATCAACGTGTAACATACCAAGCTGCTCCAGGTGAGCTTTTTGGATCGAGTTTGTTTATTTTTCAGTAGTTTGTTGTCAGTGTTAGTTTGGTTATGTTCCTCAGCTTCAACTAGTGGTACCAATTTGGTAATAGGTCGTTTAGTTACGCCTTTTGCAATTTGTAGTGTCACAACTCTAGTGTGGCCATCCTTTCCAGGGTGTAGCTCCGCTACTCGACCTAGTGCCCATCTTCCTGCAGGTAATTTTTCATCCTTAATGCATTCAATGTCATTTTATTTGTCGGTCCGTATTTGGTCGTTTCCATTTTTATTTTGCTTGTAGTAGTTGAAGGTATTCTTGCGACAATTTCTTCCAGAAATCCTTACAAGTTATTGCACAGTTTGCAATCTCTTGCTTGGATGGTAGATATTGTCAATGTCTGGTTCTGGGATTGTCATAATCAATAGTTCTATCAGTTTGTGGCCGTGTGACTTGACTTAAACGAAGACTACAAACATCCGAATTGAGAACCTCCTCCTTTTTTAGAAGTCGGTTAAAAAACCCATGTATCTTATTCGCGGACGAAATATATTTACTAGTCACATCATGCCAAAATGACGACAATATAAACGTCAAATTAAATTCACTTGTCTCTACAACTGTAAACTGGATGAATAACCATAGTCTAGAAATCAATTTCACAAAAACAAAATTAATTACTTTTTAACCCCATTTAAAACCACCAAAAATTAAATTTTATATATAATAATACAAAATTAGAACAAATAAACGAGTTTACTCTCCTCGGTTTATCTATAGATTGACCCTTGTAAACTGGAAACCCCATATACATAAAATAAGAGCAAAACTATCAAAATTTTCATACGCCCGTCGCGAAATCAAAGAAACTACCAACATGCAAACTGCACTTACTACTTACTATGCATATCCCCGAGCATGGCTTAGCTATGGGTTCATGCTGTGGGGTAATAGTACTGATTCGCAGACCATATTTATTTAGAAAAAAAAGTTAATTCGAATAATAACCAATATAGAACAAACAGAAAGTTGCAAACCACACTTCCCTGTTTATACACCTTAGAGTTATGTAAATTTGTCGTAAAACACCCAGAATTTTACACAAATTGCGAAGAAACACAAATAAGATACAGTTCTTGACAAAATAAAAACAAAGTAAACATGACTCGATTCCGATTAAAAATGCACTCAACCAGTCCTTTAATAATGTCCGCTAAAATGTATAACAAACTGCCAAATGAAATTAGAGAAGTAAGAAAAACAAATATATTTATCAATAAATTGAAAGAATTTCTAGAATCTAAGTCATAAGTTACTCGGTAAAAGAATTTTGAGATGATAAGTCGATCGGAAAATATTTTTGTTTCTATATTATTATAATTAACAAAGATTCTGTAAAGACATTTATTAAATATATTTAATATAATATAGTATGAAAAATAGAAAATCTCTCTATCTAATTCACTTTGCATTTGGGTCGGCGATAATAGGTGGACGTCCATATATCCTTGGTACACATTTTGTCAGGGTTTTGATAAGAGACTCCTGGACGTCTTTTAAGTTTTGAACCATTCTTTCTGCAGCTATGGCTGATGTAACTATGTAGAATTCATTTGACGTCTCAAGTTTATCTCTAATCGTCTTGTTTTGCAGAGAAGTGAGGTGGTCATTTATTAACTGGAACTGTTTTATCATTGTTGTTTCATTGCGCTGTACAATATTATTTTCCGTTTTCAGAATACTGGTCTGGTTTTTGAGCAGTTGTAACAGGTGGTTTTCGTTATGTAGTATGATGTCGATATCTTGCTCATATTGTTCTACAAAATGTTGATCCAATACTCCAAACAACGAGTTTGCAACATAATCTACTCCGTCGATCAATCTTCTTTTGAACCTGTGTTGAATTATTCGCTGAGACTTGAGTAGTTCGTTGTAATAGTTGAGTTCACTTGTCCTATGTTCGAGTAGATTGATTAAGACAGGAAATTGCATCAACCACTCATCGCAACGAGCTTGCTTTATGTGAGATACGAATCCTTGTAGAGTGTCCACATTGCGCTAGTAATTTGTCATGTTATAATAGAAGACTAATTTCCTTTCATCCCAAATTTTTTGTAAGTCTGCAATCTTGTCAAAGTAAATAGTTTGATTTTTCGTCAGTTGGGTAAGTTTCATATCTTGCTGGACAGTGGGTGCTATTAACTTCATAATCAGAATCAACGTGTAACATACCAAGCTGCTCCAGGTGAGCTTTTTGGATCGAGTTTGTTTATTTTTCAGTAGTTTGTTGTCAGTGTTAGTTTGGTTTTGTTCCTCAGCTTCAACTAGTGGTACCAATTTGGTAATAGGTCGTTTAGTTACGCCTTTTGCAATTTGTAGTGTCACAACTCTAGTGTGGCCATCCTTTCCAGGGTGTAGCTCCGCTACTCGACCTAGTGCCCATCTTCCTGCAGGTAATTTTTCATCCTTAATGCATACAATGTCTTTTATTTGTGGGTCCGTATTTGGTCGTTTCCATTTTAATCTTACTTGTAGTTGTTGCAGGTATTCTTGCGACCATTTCTTCCAGAAATCCTTGCCATCACTTTCACTTGCTTGGATGGTAGGTATTGTCAATGTCTGGCTCTGGGATTGTCATAAGTGAGGTGCCAGTTAAGAAATGTCCTGGAATTAGGCAGTTAATTTCTTCGGCATTTTCTGTAACGGTCCATAATTGTCGTAAGCACCAATTAACACGCTAAGCATCTAATTCTACTACAGAATTGGATGTTTAGCGTCTTCCTTTAAGTTTGACGTACTGTAACCTTTCCTCCACTCGCAGAACGTTTTCTTTGTCAAGAAATGAATTCAAACTTAGTAGGTTACTTTTGGTGTTCAAACTTTTATTTTCCTTCAGTCTCGTGTTCTCGTCCTTGAAGGCATACTATCTGCAATCTGTTTCGTTACATGTTTTTCTACGCTTTGTACTTCTGTCGGTATCAAATAGGTGGTATGATTAGTGTCCTTGTTCGAACAGCTGTTTGTGAAACGTTTTATCTACAGGGACTACGTTTTATCTACGAGGAAAACGCTGCAGACTGTGTAGTGACAACGGCACGAATTTCATTCGCGCAAATCGGATCCTTTTGCAACAATATAATTGAATAGTAGAAAACATTGTCAACTTCTTTTTGGGAAAAATATTAGAGATGGGAGTCACGTGGCACTTCAATGCTCACGTTTGGCGAAGCGCAGGCGGACTGTGGGAAACCGCTGTGAAGAGCATGAAATATCATCTCAAACAGGTTATTGGAGATCAACGCTTAACCTACGAAGAATTTATAACTGTACTATGTCAGATTGAAGCTTTTTTGAACTCACGACAATTATGGACCGTTACAGAAAATGCCGAAGAAATTAACTGCCTAATTCCAGGACATTTCTTAACTGGCACCTCACTTATGACAATCCCAGAGCCAGACATTGACAATACCTACCATCCAAGCAAGTGATGGCAAAAACTTGGCAAGGATTTCTGGAAGAAATGGTCGCAAGAATACCTGCAACAACTACAAGTAAGATTAAAATGGAAACGACAAAATACGGACCCACAAATAAAAGACATTGTATGCATTAAGGATGAAAAATTACCTGCAGGAAGATGGGCACTAGGTCGAGTAGCGGAGCTACACCCTGGAAAGGATGGCCACACTAGAGTTGTGACACTACAAATTGCAAAAGGCGTAACTAAACGACCTATTACCAAATTGGTACCACTAGTTGAAGCTGAGGAACAAAACCAAACTAACACTGACAACAAACTACTGAAAAATAAACAAACTCGATCCAAAAAGCTCACCTGGAGCAGCTTGGTATGTTACACGTTGATTCTGATTATGAAGTTAATAGCACCCACTGTCCAGCAAGATATGAAACTTACCCAACTGACGAAAAATCAAACTATTTACTTTGACAAGATTGCAGACTTACAAAAAATTTGGGATGAAAGGAAATTAGTCTTCTATTATAACATGACAAATTACTAGCGCAATGTGGACACTCTACAAGGATTCGTATCTCACATAAAGCAAGCTCGTTGCGATGAGTGGTTGATGCAATTTCCTGTCTTAATCAATCTACTCGAACATAGGACAAGTGAACTCAACTATTACAACGAACTACTCAAGTCTCAGCGAATAATTCAACACAGGTTCAAAAGAAGATTGATCGACGGAGTAGATTATGTTGCAAACTCGTTGTTTGGAGTATTGGATCAACATTTTGTAGAACAATATGAGCAAGATATCGACATCATACTACATAACGAAAACCACCTGTTACAACTGCTCAAAAACCAGACCAGTATTCTGAAAACGGAAAATAATATTGTACAGCGCAATGAAACAACAATGATAAAACAGTTCCAGTTAATAAATGACCACCTCACTTCTCTGCAAAACAAGACGATTAGAGATAAACTTGAGACGTCAAATGAATTCTACATAGTTACATCAGCCATAGCTGCAGAAAGAATGGTTCAAAACTTAAAAGACGTCCAGGAGTCTCTTATCAAAACCCTGACAAAATGTGTACCAAGGATATATGGACGTCCACCTATTATCGCCGACCCAAATGCAAAGTGAATTAGATAGAGAGATTTTCTATTTTTCATACTATATTATATTAAATATATTTAATAAATGTCTTTACAGAATCTTTGTTAATTATAATAATATAGAAACAAAAATATTTTCCGATCGACTTATCATCTTAAAATTCTTTTACCGAGTAACTTATGACTTAGATTCTAGAAATTCTTTCAATTTATTGATAAATATATTTGTTTTTCTTACTTCTCTAATTTCATTTGGCAGTTTGTTATACATTTTAGCGGACATTATTAAAGGACTGGTTGAGTGCATTTTTAATCGGAATCGAGTTATGTTTACTTTGTTTTTATTTTGTCAAGAACTGTATCTTATTTGTGTTTCTTCGCAATTTGTGTAAAATTCTGGGTGTTTTCCGACAAATTTACATAACTCTAAGGTGTATAAACAGGGAAGTGTGGTTTGCAACTTTCTGTTTGTTCTATATTGGTTATTATTCGAATTAACTTTTTTTTCTAAATAAATATGGTCTGCGAATCAGTACTATTACCCCACAGCATGAACCCATAGCTAAGCCATGCTCGGGGATATGCATAGTAAGTAGTAAGTGCAGTTTGCATGTTGGTAGTTTCTTTGATTTCGCGACGGGCGTATGAAAATTTTGATAGTTTTGCTCTTATTTTATGTATATGGGGTTTCCAGTTTACAAGGGTCAATCTATAGATAAACCGAGGAGAGTAAACTCGTTTATTTGTTCTAATTTTGTATTATTATATATAAAATTTAATTTTTGGTGGTTTTAAATGGGGTTAAAAAGTAATTAATTTTGTTGTTGTGAAATTGATTTCTAGACTATGGTTATTCATGCAGTTTACAGTTGTAGAGAGAAGTGAATTTAATTTGACGTTTATATTGTCGTCATTTTGGCATGATGTGACTAGTAAATATATTTCGTCCGCGAATAAGATACATGGGTTTTTTAACCGACTTCTAAAAAAGGAGGAGGTTCTCAATTCGGATGTTTGTATTTTTTTTTAATGTTTATTCGCGCATAACTTCGTCGCTTGCCAAACGATTTGAAAAATTATTTTTTTGTTAGAAAGGGTATACTTCCCAAATGGTCCCATAGTAACCAAGACAGGATCTGAAGATGGAATCTTGGCAAAATCGAGGGAACTCCTCAAATATTATAGGCAACTGCATAGTGATTTTAGTATTTTCATCGAGAACTTAAGCATTTACAGTCAAAAAGTAATATTTAATGAAGTGAAACTGATGAAGAAGATCAGAAATGGTCAACGGAATTCATACTCGCACAGATATCACAATGAAGATAGTTAAGCGACTATGATAATACAAATAAATTAATGGTTCTGAATAGTTCCGTTGAAAATGGTATCATCAAATTGATCTGATGATGATGATGGAGCCCGAAGGTAGGCACTGGAACTCTGTTATTAATCAATGTAACCTAGCCGTGTTTGGGCTTATTAGAATTGTCATGAAATGCACTTTGGCTATAAGGTACTATCGAACTGATCTGATGATGGAGCCGGAAGGTGGAAGGTAGACACAGGAACTTCATAATAAAACAATGTAACCTAGTAGTGTTTGGATTAATTGGAATTGTCATGAGAAATAGGCACTCTGTTTATAAGTGTATCATTACTAAAAAGTGTGAAATAAAAAACTTTTTACAAAAAAAAGATAACCGACTTCACTAAAAAACACTAAAAGGATTAAAATAACTTTAATTTCGGAAGTCGGTGTTAAATAAGATACAAATAATACCGAGAATTATTTTGATCCTTTTAGTGTTTTTTAGTGAAGTCGGTTATCTTTTTGTTGTAAAAAGTTTTTTTATAATTTTAGGAAGGTCATTTATATAGATAATTAATAATAAACAGCCTATAAACACTCCCTTGGGGAATTGTTGCATTAACTGCTTTTCTGTCAGATCTTATTTTTATTATTTCGTTTGTGTTTTTATCGAAATATTCAATTTCAACTAACTGTACCCTATCTTTGAGGTATGACGCAAACCATTCATGAGCTTTTCCTTGTATTCCTATCCCATATAGCTTATCTAATAATATTTTAAATTGTACTTTATCATAGGCTTTAGTCATGTCGAGGAGCATACCTACGGCATATTTTTTATTGTTAAAGTTTGTTATTGTTTATATGCTTTGAAATTATTTTATTTACTTGTTTTCCTATTTGTAGTGACAATATGTACGGTGTACGTACATGGAAAAATAACTTGATTATTAAATTAGTTAAATTAGCCGAATGTAGGCTCATGTAAGTGCACTTTGAACGCGACCTACATTCGGAGATGCATTGACATAGACAGAGTAACGGTTGCATGCATTTATGTAAATTATTTTTACTTTAGTGTTCAATTAGACGTGGTTCGCATTTATATTGTGTTCATTGACTGGCCTGTTGGTCTAGTGGTTAGTGGCCCTGACTGCTATGCCGGAGGTCGTGGGTTCGATTCCCACCCAGTACAAATGTTTGTGTGAAGAGCACGATCATTTGTTGTAGGTCTGAGTGTAATTTATCTATGTATCTATGTATTTAGAAATATATAAGTATGTTTATCAGTTGTCTAGTACCCATAACACAAGCTCTGCTTAGCTTGGGACTAGACGGCGTTGTGTGATAGTTGTGGAATATATATATATATATATAAATTTAGATTGTTCCCGTTAGGCACTCAGCGACATCACTACATTTATTACACTTGCTTTTGCATTGCATTGACATCATATTTATGTTAGGATTGCACCCTACGAGCATCCTTCCCGAGGTACATTTTCATACAATCGCTCTTACTTGTTTATGACGTTATTACATATCTTTCTCTAGATAATTTGGAAACAGATATCTTGTGGATATTATCTAGGTTTCTATTAAAATCAAATTACGTTTAAGACCAGTAAGTACTTCTGAAAATCTGCTATTTTGCGTGAGCTTTGGCCTTCATATTATATTCATAAATTTAAAAAAAATGAGAAAATATAACTATAGAAACATTATACAAGATTCTGAAGATAGAAATTATTTTTCAAAAACATTGAAGGATTTCAAAAAACAAGTATTTCCTGGAACAAGTTTTATGAAATATTCGAATTAATGACGGAATGACCGAATGCCAGAAAAAATTTCAGGCATTACTTATCTCTCTTTTTTCGGGTTCCCTCTTCATCAAATATTGCGCTGGATGAAACAACAAGCTTTTAAACCGTGGTCGCGTTGACGATAGATGAGTGGGGAAGGGCCCTCTTAAGGCACACGAGTTTGGCAATTACTATTAGATAATATGCAGATACGTAACTTACCTGGTAGCTTTAACTGCATTATCATGTAAACATCTAAACTGGTGGACAATCAAATTAGGCCACGCCACAAATGATATAGTGACTGTGTTTCAAAACGAAACACTTTTTTTTTAATTTTATAAGTATTGCGTGTTCATTGTAATATGAAATAATGCATTTATTTAATGAAACAACTTTTGTTTCGTAACTAGTAATATACTTATAAGAAATAATAAAAATGAAGAAAACATAAACAACGACTTCACAGTAATTAAAAAAACAATGGTTTTGTTTATGTAATCTTTCTTTTAGTAACATGTATTGCCTCCTCTGGCTTTGTTAACACATACCATCCTTTTATTCATGGATTGTATCAACTTTCTAATGGTGGATTGAGGTATGATTTCCCATTTGGGCTTCGAATTAGAATCAATTTCACTATCTCACCTGCGATGATGTATTTGACGATGGAGCGCGCGCTTGCCTAGAAATAAACCGACCCAGAACCTAACTGTAATTTTTTTGCTAAGCTAACACTTAATATTATCTTTTTAAAAAGCTCTTTTAATAAATATTACAAAAAAAAACCTATTCACTCTTGACTTTTTTAAATATAAGGTTTACATAAAATGTATTTTCTCTCTCTCGGCGTTAAAATACATTAAACTACAAATATTTATTACAATTGCATTTCAATATAAAAAAAGCGAAAACAGATATATAAATGTGTTCGTTTTCCACTCTCCTGTTAATTCAACATAATTAAACAAATTTAGCTTTTACGACGTTTCTGTGACGAATTAGTGATGTATCCATTATATACAATTATATATAATAGATTTAATGGGTATACTTAATGTTATAATATTAGCGGTATGATTATATAAGCTGGTTGAATATATGCATATAGGAACGTACTTCAAATGTGATGAAACAAGCAAATAATCGTTGTCATCTAGTAATGATCAAACTACAATTAAAATGTAAATATTATTGGGTACTTTGTAAATTGAAAAATAATAAGGCCATGTTTGACGTTATTCGGCGTCCGTGAAACGGATAAACAGCTGAGATTCCGGGAGCATATAGTCAGCGTTTGTAAGAAGGCGTACAAGCTATGTAGCGAACACGAAGGACTCGTGAGTCACAGAGCAGAAGCTTTAACTTGTTAAGAATATGTCGACATTATACGACGCGCTGGTTTAGAGCCAGTCAGAGAGAAATGCAGCCGTGTGGGCTCCACATGAGGCGAAATACACTCTCATGTTGGGAGCGCATACAAAATAAATATACGTGATACCTGTACCCAAGTCTGTATGGGGCAGGGTATACCCTTCTATCCCTTTATGTATCCAAACTTGTTTGTTTTGGGCATGGTGGGATACAACAGGTTGGACATGAGAAGAGATCTAGCGTTGGAACCGTATATTCCAGGCGTGTTCCGGGGTAACACAAACAATCCGAACGTACGTCCAAGGCCAAGTCGTAGATGGCCAGATTAGTTCGCACTGCCGCTCGGTCACACCGAGTTGATGGTCGACGTCCGAATATGGTCGTACTGCCGCTCGGACGCACCGAGTTGATGGTCGACGCCCGGATTTGTTCGCACTGCCGCTCGGTTGCACCGAGCTGCTTATTGCTTTTTTAAGTCGCATAATATCGGAAAGCATCAGTAAAAGCGTCGTATATGAACGAAAATTAAGTATCGCGTGCATACGCGGTAGTGGCAAGTGGTCCGAATGAGATGGAACTACCGGTTTCGCGAATGTTGGCCGCACACCGACGCATGCCGCCGCAGTCTGATCGCGGTTTTATTTAAATTGTACAATAAGTTATGGCATTCAAAAAATTGTTTTGGTCTTTTCTCAGTGTTTCTTAGGTAATAAACCGAATCTGGTAGTTTCGATATTTTTTGGTACGTGAGTTTTCTTGTAAATTATTGAAGGGCCAGTTTCGATCAATAATGTCAGTGCAGTTAGGTAGTATATACAAGTAACTAATTTTTCTCAAAAACTATTCATAATTAACAAAAACCATTTTTGACTAATGATTCTTAAACCCAACCTAAATATGAAACCAAATTTATATACAGATATAGCTATTAATAACAAAGTTATACAAGTACATAAAATAAACTTCAAATCGCTCTCCTGTAAAGCAAGCTTTTTAATTCCGATAGTTTACCTCGGGACAGTCGAAATTTAAAACAAAAAAATGTACGGAAATGTTCAGAAATTTTCGAAGTCGAAGCGAGCCGCCACGCACCAGCGACGCTGAGGCGTAGCCTCGTAGCCGTGCTGCCTCGTAGTCACCCTCGTAGCGGCGCGCGAGGGGCGCCACCGGCGTAGCGCGTAGCGGCTGGCGTAGCGGCCGGCGTAGCGGCACCTGCTACGGTGTTGCCGTAGCGTGTACAGTACGTGACCGGACACGCGACATTTTATTTATAGCCCTTCAAGTCACAATAAAGTACATATATTTCAAGTAAATAATAAAATCCATAATCAGTTACCTCCAGCCCTTAACGTAAATGTTTGGGGTCCGTATAGCTACTGACGTCACCTCTCGGCTCACTCCTCGTATTTTGGCACGCTTATTGTTTGTATGTGTCGTACGTACGTCTTGCCATGGAGCCCTCGAACGTCATTATTATCTAGTGTTATCACGTACATTTTTTTTTTAATTGTTATTGATAGGCTCGTGGTTGGCCACTATCTCACCTGCTGGTAAGCGATGATGTGGCCGACGATGGATCACTTCTCTTTATCACATTTTATCAATTTTTTTTTTATAAGTCTTTTTCACCATTCAACCGATTTTGAAACTGTGTGTAAATTAATATGTATAAGTTATGTAATTGTTAGACACGTATAATTATATTATAATGTAGAGACTTGTCCGCACGAAGCCAGCGCGGCTGGCGGCGGTACCGCGCTGACTTCAACTCGAATGTAACTAGTTCAGCTTTCTGAATGCGGGATCAAATTAGTGCATTATGAAAATTGTATTAGTTTGTTTAAACGAATGTATTTATTGAAAAGGTAAACTTCCTTTTTTGAAAGTGTGAGTGAAACCCCAGGGTCCATCCTGTTTAGCAGCGAAATAAAAGTAGACTTAAATAAAAAAAATGAGGAATGCCTTAGCGGCGTCAAACAGAAGCATGTTTACTGGAGCATCGCTCAGAAACAGAGATATTAAGAAGCACGCAGGCGTGAGCACAGAACACGAACGAATACTTTGATCTGATGAGATCAGTGCAGTTGCGGGGCCAGCTCGCACATCTCATGTTTGTTAGTGTAATCTCACTCAGTGAGCTCATGTATTTTTGTGTAATCAATTCGATTCATGCTTCCGCCATCGTCATTCATTCATACGCCAGAAGAGGAACTGCGGCGGCACGTCTTGCGGCCGCTCCGCTCCGGCCGGAGAGCGCGGCGAGGCGCGGCGCGCGGGCGGGCGCCGTGACCGCATTCGCGTGGGAGCAGCGCGCAGGCGCGGGCGGCGGCAGGCGCGGCGGGCAGGCGGCCGCGTCAGTCGCGCCCCGACCGCGGCCTGTCCCCGTGCAGCCCTCGCCGCCGCCGCCCCTGTCGCCGGCCGCGCGCTCGCCGCATGCCGCGCCCGCGCCCGCGCTCGCGCGCCCGCTAGCGGCGTGGCCGGCGAGCCGCCCGCCGCTCCGCCCGGGCCCCGGGCAGGTGAGCGCACTGCAGCACGCGGCACGCAGCACGCAGCACGAGCGCGCCGCACCCGCGCGCACGCCCAGCGCATCGATCGCCGCTCTGCGCATGTGTGGCGCTCACGTGCTGCGCGTCCTGCGCTGCTGGCCCCGACGCCCCTATCTCCGAATTATGCAGCCGATATTGACCGGCGGCGGTACCGCGCGGCGCGTAGCTTGTAGTGCCAGTGTCTAGTGTGGTGTGCTGTGGTCGCGGCGCGCCGGCATGCCGCACGCGATCGCCCAGCGCCGGAGCGCTGTCGCGCCCTGCGTGTGCCATTGCAGGGCGTAGCAAGTGTCTAAAATTCTCAGTAGAACGCGTCACTATAGGATAATGGTCGATATCGAGTGTTGAGTGATCTACACGTATCGGAAGCCGCGGCGCCGGTGCAGTGGCGTGCGCCAGTCTCCGTAAGCTCGCGTGGCGGCAGCGGGCGGCGGTTGTTTACAAGTGGCGCGGCGCGGGCGGCGGTGCGGCGCACCGATATAGCGTGCGCAGTAAACACGCCGCGCGCGCCTCAATGAGGACGCGCTATAAATACTGCGCGCGCCGCGCCGCCGACCCTCACCTACTACCCTCTAAACGCTGTTTATTTTCGCGTCGGCGTTGACGGCCGCGCGCTGCCGCTTCAGCTCCACTGTGCCCACTCCACGCATGACCAGCTGAAACCTCTCTCTGCTTCATACTGGATACTTGGCTTCCACGTCCTCGGGAAATCGACTCGGAAGCCGTGACAGTTCAATGTTCTTGTTGCCATAGTTTAATAGTAACAGGTAGTATCGCAACAGATTAAACCCACTGACCTCCTTATTCTGCGTTGATAGACATTAACGAGGGTTCCAAGTTGGACAAAACAGAGTGGCTACCACAAAGTATCGTGTAGCACACTAACAGAAATGACAACACAGCGGAGCAGGGCGTGTCGTGCTCGCCGTCGTATGTGGCACGCGCGTGGCTTGCGTGTGGCGCCGCTGTGGCGCGGCGGTCTGCCTGCACACAGCTGTATATAGAGACAGTGCACTATACTGATGCATATTTACGTCAACGAGTAGTGTTCGGCAAATCCGAGTGTACCCGTGGCTTGTAGCGTTCAACAAGTGGGGCGGTGGAGTAGCTCGCTACACGCCGTACTGACTCCACCGCCCTGTCAAGCTTGGGACCATCCTTTTTTACGCGGGAAATCATCAAATGACATTGTGGGTATGAGTGTGTAGGGTGCCTATTGGGAAAGTTGGAGGTATGAGTGTGTAGGGTGCCTATTGGGAAAGTTGGAGGTATGAGTGTGTAGGGTGCCTATTGGGAAAGTTGGTGGTATGAGTGTGTAGGGTGCCTATTGGGAAAGTTGGTGGCATGAGTGTGTAGGGTGCCTATTGGGAAAGTTGGAAGTATGAGTGTGTAGGGTACCTATTGGGAAAGTTGGTGGTATGAGTGTGTAGGGTGCCTATTGGGAAAGTTGGAGGTATGAGTGTGTAGGGTGCCTATTGGGAAAGTTGGTGGTATGAGTGTGTAGGGTGCCTATTGGGAAAGTTGGAAGTATGAGTGTGTAGGGTACCTATTGGGAAAGTTGGTGGTATGAGTGTGTAGGGTGCCTATTGGGAAAGTTGGAGGTATGAGTGTGTAGGGTGCCTATTGGGAAAGTTGGTGGTATGAGTGTGTAGGGTGCCTATTGGGAAAGTTGGTGGTATGAGTGTTTAGGGTGCCTATTGGGAAAGTTGGAAGTATGAGTGTGTAGGGTACCTATTGGGAAAGTTGGTGGTATGAGTGTGTAGGGTGCCTATTGGGAAAGTTGGTGGTATGAGTGTGTAGGGTGCCTATTGGGAAAGTTGGTGGTATGAGTGTGTAGGGTGCCTATTGGGAAAGTTGGTGGTATGAGTGTGTAGGGTGCCTATTGGGAAAGTTAGTGGTATGAGTGTGTAGGGTGCCTATTGGGAAAGTTGGTGGTATGAGTGTGTAGGGTGACTATTGGGAAAGTTGGAGGTATGAGTGTGTAGGGTACCTATTGGGAAAGTTAGTGGTATGAGTGTGTAGGGTGCCTATTGGGAAAGTTAAGAAAGGTGACGGTCAACTGCCACCTGAGTTCTTAATGAACTGAAACTTATAGGTACATTTGTGTGTGTGTGTGTGTGCCCCCAGAATTCCTCGTAGAACAGCAGCAGTATGTCAGCGCATTCCTTGATAAGAATGTCATGCTATTCTCTTCATCTCTGAGAACACAAAGATGTGCTGAGTTGATGATTTTTTACCACGATGTCATAGTTGTCTCGATACCTAGTAAAAGTTATTCAAATTGATAAGTTCAATGACCTCGTAGATGGTCTATGATAAACAAAAACGAATGTTCTTACATGAGTAGTGGAGTTAACATTGTGGCCACGGGCGCCGGCCGCCGGCTCATCACTCTAAAATCAACTGTAAAACGTCATATCACATGAGTAGACAAACGGAACAGAGGCTAAGCTTCCTAAGAACCTACAATATTGTCACCTATTTTGGTAGGGTTGTCACATTAGGTGAAAACAAATGAAATAAAACATTTGTTAAATAGTTTTATAATTCACTACAATATTTTACAAATTACGTACTCTAATGATTTTATATTTATTATTTTTAATAATTTATTATTTTAATAATGTGGTAAATTCTGAATCTAACATTGTTTTTTCAAGGGATCTAACGGGAAACACTCACACGGCATATCAAATTTAAAATTTTTAATACGTTTAAGTTTTTCGTTGCCAACATTGACAATTTTTATTTCAAGATCGAAATATTCGAAACTTGCTCAAGCAATTCAACAAATGCGATAAAATTATCAGTAGGTATAATTAATAAACCCAATTGGGTTTATTTTTAATTTTGTACAATTGTACATCGCCATCATTAAAATCATTGTAATGGCTGAATAAAGAAACTTTGCCCATATTTTTAGGTTGTTCAAATCTCTTAACGTACATTTTTATTTTTAGTATGATATATTTTTACTTTTTCTAGTATTTATTGTTTATACACACAGTACAATAAACCACCGTTATTGATAATCAAATACCACGTCTTTACGTTAACATATTTAAACTTGTACAAACAAAACAAACAACGTGCGTCGCATAGAACCTAGACGAGTCCACTGACTGAGCCTGCGTTAACCGGTTTTTTCCAGTGTCGTCGCGTTCGCCACAAGCGGATAGTGGACACGCACACATTCCTCGTGTGGTTGTAGTAGTGCCACCGATTCGCGCGGTTGTATGAAGCTTTGTCTCTGTTCAGTTTATCTAGTCATGTGACTGGATCCTGGTCCAGAAAGCAGTACGGCGCGCCACCGTGGTCTTCATCTAATCATGTGGTCATATGACATAAAAATCAAATGACATACCTGTTGGCCTAGTGGTCAGTGGCCCTGGCTGGTATGCCGGAGGTCGTGGGTTCGATTCCCACCCAGGACAGGATTTGTGTGATGAGCACGATCGTTTATTCTGTATCTGGGTGTAATTTATCTATAAGTAGCTGACCCGGCGAAATTTGTACCGCATAATAGTAGGGATAACGCCATCTACAGGCGTTACCAGAACAGCATAATTCATTTTATAATGACATTTTAATTAGAGATGACGTTGTATTCGAATTTTTGTTTTCGTGATTTTTTGTTCCATTTTTTCTCACCGTATCGGTCCAGCCATTTTTGAGTTTTAGCGAGACTAACGAACAGCTATTAATTTTTATATATGTAGATATTTCGAAATATATAAGTCTAACTAAAACGTGGGTTTTAGTCAGTAAAAACACTGGACAGGAGCGGTCCTGTTCAGGGCCCCGGTGTTCTCTTCCGCACAACCCATGGCCTCAGTAGGCTTCGACCTTGTTGGGCCCCTCCGGTTTACTGACATCTCCTTGAGGAAAACTACGCGTCGTCGACGACTTGGGCTCGGTCTGGACGGTTACCGGACGGTCGATCACATTGCTCGCCATCTGCAAGTCCGCGCCCATGGTGGCTGGAAATCGGGATTGGAATCCCGGCGGCTGGGGCGTGAGGGCCGTTCTCACGCGCGTGCGGCCGCTTCTTTTGCTACCATTACTGCTTCGCAGAAGGAAGCGACCGCCAGCCACTTCTCTTCGCTCCGGACTATGGCCTGTACCAAGGCCCGGCGAGAGAGATCGCTTCCGCTAATTGTCACCACGTGGCGGTGCTCTACCCAGGCGGGGCACACCTCTACCGTATGCTCCAGCGTGTCCTCCCGGCGGTTTACACAATGTTGGTACCCGGGCGTTTCTTCCGCACGAATCCGGTACAGGAACCTGCCGAACTTACCATTTCCGGTGAGGACCTGCGTCGTGCGGAAGGTAAGGACGCCGTGATGTTTTTCCAGTCACTCCTCAAAGAGGGGACTGATCGCTATAATTGTGGCGTGCTCAGGGGTGGCCTGGACACCTCGTTCTAAACTATTGACATTGCTTGGGGTTGAGTTCTCTTCTTAAGACTTTGACTGCGCTCTTTCAACACTTTTTAGCGACTAAATAATGTATTCCAACTAGTAAAACTATCAGTATTAAAATCTAGAACATTTCCTCCGTGCTGGTCTGTTGTCTTGACTAGTGCTGATATTGGCTTCCCCGTTTGCGTTTTTTGCTCTTATCACTTCTTCTTTTGAATTCGTATTCGAATTTGCGTTCTTCAATTGTTCTTATATAGCAGGGTCGCCATGAAATGTAGCCTACCATGAAGGGTGGTAGATGAAAACAATTCTTCTTTGCAAAGTACCTTTTCTTAATAAATCGATTACAATGTACAAATCATACTACTAACTTATATTACTTAGTTACTAGAATATTAATGCTTTGCTTGCAAAATGTGACTTGTTATTGCGCCGACAACTCAAGGAGGATCTGAACTTTGAACCAATGTTTAGTTGTGTGTGTAGTTGTGTGTGTGGTGCGGTGGTGTATGTGGGAGGAGGTGTTCGTGTGCGTGACGACGAGTGTTTGATTGGGTTTACGTACAATACTATTGGAATGTTAGTATTTTTATGTACACCTGTTAAAAAATTTAAATAGAAGAAATACATACTACATAACATTAGGATGCGTTACATCCACATTCAAATGGAAAACAAAAGTGTCTGTGTTGCCTCATCAAAAACGAAATAGGTGCTTTCTAAACTTGACACTGGCTAAAGACACGGAAGGAAGGAAAGATCCCGAAAACACGGGATCCCGCACCTTTTTTGCGGAATCAGAAATGCTGGTTTACTTATGCGGGATACCGCACGCAAATTTTTAAAGATATATGTCCTTAATAACAAGTGGTTTAACAACTTTCCATGGAACTCTTGACTTTTCTGTAGAATTTGTGCCTATGGAATATAATTTGGTTTTCAATTTTTTATCTTACCTACAGCTAAATTTTGAATATCTAATTTGTTTTGTCGAGTCTTAAATCGGAATTTGAAAGAAACTTAATCAATGTCAATTAAAGTTAAATGTGAAATATTTTATTTTATCGTTCCTTATTATGTCTACCTAGATAAATAATCAAGAAACGTGCCAGATAAACGTGGAATAAAGTACATTGATCTTTTCCTAATATCCTTTGTGTAGATACTCTACCCGAAAAACTACCAATTAACTGTTTTTTCATAACTAGAAAATGTAAAGGATTGCGATAGACGTCGATTCAAGACAACTTCCTCAGTCTTTATTTCCATTTAAGAATGACAACAAATGTAGCAGGGTCAATGACGATTATTCCAAGTTTATTTGGCGCCTACCTTAGTGTGATTTATTTACTGCCTGCGACTTCGTCTGCGTCTAACTTGTATAACTGCTAAAAGCACAAATAGCGCTTCGTCCATAATTTCTTGTAATAATATATTTTTGCAATCATCTAATATACAGAACACAATAGATGGCGCGGTGGCTTTGAGCTCTTGTTGTTACCAGTTCAGGCCAGCGACAATAAAAAAACTAAAAATTACAATCGACTTCAATATGTTTAATAAATAATAATCACTAAAAAATGCCAAACAACTTTTATTTCGGAAGTCGTATTTCTGGTTTTGGTTCTTCGATAATGAATACAGATTTTTTTATAAGAAAAATATATAAAATTTTATTTGTCACTTTTTGTGGTACCCTAAACCTGAACAGGGAGCTAGTTCGTTAGTGCGGTACCTATGGAATGTAAGCATTAAAATAATGTATAGCCAGAGTGCATCTCATCACAATTCCAGTACCAAAGCCGAAACACGGTTAGAATACATTGTTTTTTTATGTAGGTCCCCCGTGTGCCTTCCGGTTTCATCATCAGATCAGTTCGATGGTTCTGGTTTCTTCAGTACAGTTTGTTTCGTCTTAATAGCTTGACTATCTTAATCGAGATATCTGTGTGCTGGCGAGGTTTCGTTGGCCATCTGAGGTTTACTTCTTCAGTTTCACTTCATGAAGTGGTACTTTCTGTACTTATTGTAAATACCAAAACAATAAAAGAATTTTGCAAATCAGTAAATACATGACGGAGTTCTGACATCCTCCTTTTTTAAATTTGTTTAACAATACCTGGAAACCTATTTCATAGTGGTGAATACATTTTAGAGTATTGCCCCGCGCTTAGGTATTAACTTGGAACCCTGTATTACCTATAATGTGAGACATCTCACAATATAGTATTCATGCTAGTCACTGACTGATTATCTATAATGTGACACATCTCACAATTTAGTATTCTTGCTAGTCACTGACTAATTGGATTGATTGCTGAGCTCATGCTTGACCATAGTCTGAAATGTGTCCTGTTCAAATGTGAAAACATCTATCAAACATCAAACTGTACCACTGTGGGCACGCCATAGTTATGGCGGTAAATCCCCTCTTTGAGGAGTGGCTGGAAAGACCTCATGGCATCCTTATCTTTCACATGAAGCAGGTCCTCACCGGACATGGTATGTTCGCGAGGTGCCTGCACCGGATTCGTGCGGAAGAAACGCCCGGGTGTCAACATTGTGTGGATCACCCGGAGGACACGGTGGAGCATATGGTGGAGGTGTACCCCACAATGGCAGAGCACCGCCGTGTCCTCGAGGGAGCGATAGGAGACGGCGATCTCTCACGCCGGGCCTTGGTACGGGCCATGGTCCGGAGCGAGGAGGAGTGGCAGGCGGTCGCTTTCTTCTGCGAAGCAGTAATGCTAGCAAAAGAGGAGGTCGCACGTGCACGCGCGAGGCAATGGCCTTCGCCCCAGCCACCGGGATTCCGATCCCGATTTTCGACCACAGCAGGCGGGGGCTCGCGGACGGCGAGCAATGGGTAGCTCGCCGTCCGACTCTCCGGTAACCGTCCGGACCGAGCCCAAATCGTCGACGGCGGGTAGTGTTCCACGCGCGCCTCAAGGTAATGTCAGCAACCGCAGGGGCACAGCAGAGTCGAAGCCTACTGGGGCCAATAATAATAATAATAAACGTTTATTTCGGACCTTTCCGTCCAAAGGTAACACTTACAGCTTTATATAACACACACAATATTAATAAGAAACGCTTAACAATACACAATTAACCAAAAAGAAACGTACACAAAACAAAAAACTACACACATTTAGTGCGGTGAGGAGAAACTGCAATGGTGCAGCAATGGAGAGTCCCACCTGTCCGCAAATACGTTCACAACATTGTTGCTACTGGTCCTAACACGGCTCATCTGTGACGCACATTGCTGCCTAATAAGGGCATGAAGCCATCAGTGTGCGCTTCTACGATCATGCTGGAGGCACTGCAGAACCGTGGTAGTCCCAGCAACACACTAAACGCGTTATTGTATTGAACACGTAAGGCGCTATATGCTCCCAGCGTGTAGTTAGCCCACAGGCTGCACGTGTAAAGTGTTTGGCAGTAAGACTAAGCGTAACTTTCACTTGATTACTGCTATATGCAAACCTGCGGGCCAACATATTACACCGGACAGCCAACGCCCTACCTGCTCTCTCAATATCTGTGCTGTCTCTAAGGTCTTCGGAAACCCAATGGTCTGATTCTGAACGGAAAGACTCGGTCCTGGTATGAAAGGCAACGAATCAACAGAAGTGTATTTTTAGTCAGTAAAAGTCTGACACACCCTCGCGCTCCGATCAAGAGCGGGGATGTCATTGGATGATTTTCCCACCGAAAAAAAAACTGTACCACTGTACGAAGCCTTTTGGTTTTTAAAGCAGAACTAGCGGTTACCCGCAATTCGCGAGTCGCGCAACACAGATAAAAATATTTAAATAATATTTATTTGTGTACGTAAATTATTTGTTTTTTTTTATAGCACTAGCTTAACTTGGTACCTGGGTGTACCAGGTGTACCCGGGTGAACATTTAATTTATTTGTAACGTCTGTGATTCTATCCATCATGCTTATTCGATGTCATGTTACGTTGTTGGTGACAAGTTATCATGACAATGATTATTTAGTCTCTTATTCTTGCCGAATATCAAGTTGATCTTGCCTTCCCTCTACGACGTTAGTGTCCCTCACGCTCGACGCTCGACGCTCGTGTTTTTTATTTGAAGCTCTAATCTCAGCACTCGGTATCAACATAGACCAAATATAAAAGAGCCAATAAAAGGTGGACAACACTGGACGCTTCCGATATCCCGCTGCGGTACTTCCGAGTGAGTCCCGGTTGTATCAGTGCGCGTCAGTACAATGTAGTAAATCTCTAAAGTTTTACATTGAAACTGTATCCGCGGCAGCCGCGGTAGCCCTTCGACCAGTCCTGACTAAGGGCCAGCCACTGCTGAGTGAGCACACTGGAACAGTCTCGTCCACTCATCTCAATTGTGCTGAGAGCACGTCGCGCGATGTCGTCACAACTGCTGCGCGAACACACTGGCACAGTCAGCTGGGCACTCGCCGCCGCTGCAGGCCGCCACACAATATTTAAATACAACATTCTATTAGATGTGTGCTACCTCCTGCATTGAATTTGAACATTTGTGCACTCACTCGTATTCGTGATTATTTTAAGGAATAAATGCGGATACGTGTTGATTATGTTTGTAAAAAATTACGAATATACGACTGGCCTGTTGGTCTTATTGAGTTCGTGGGTTCGATTCCCACCCAAATGTTTGTATGGTGAGCACGATCATTTGTTCTGTGCCTATGTATGTATTTAGAAATATATAAGTATATTTGTCAGTTGTCTAGTACTCATGACACAAGCTCAGCTTGGCTTGGGTCTGGACGGCGTTGTGTGATACTTGTGGAATATTATTATTATTTAATAAAAAATGCGAACAGAATAGGTACGATCAAGTGCACTAAAACCCTTTGGGAGTTGTGCGGGTGCGAGGTGTAGGTGTGGTTGTGTTGCAGATGTGCAGCCTGGCAGCGCTGGCGCGCGGCTGCCGGCCCGCCGCCGCCGCCGCCAAGCCCTGCTGCCTGTGCTGGTGCTGCTGTTGTTCCTGCTCCTGGTCAGTACGTCCGCTCACTCCGCTTCCCCCGCTCAGTGCGCGCGCCCATCGATATCACTGACACTGGCTTGCAAACCATCACGAAAATTTAATTTTTAATTTGTACAAGTTTATAAGCGAATATCAGAATTTGTCGGTCACTGGTTCAAAAGTTATAACGCTTTCGAGTTGTTAACACTGTGAGAATCCTCCGGCTGAATATAAAATGACTAATTAGCGACTAAATCTGGGAGAAAACAGAGCTTTGCTAGGTGCCCTAGTTTTTGAGAAACAAATGTGGGCAAGCCGAGGATATACTCCCTTGATCAAAAACCTTTATAACTTTTGAACCAGTTACCGACAAATTCTAATATTTGGTGACAAATTTCGCTGTGCTGCTCGCTGGTTCATCCGCAGTGACACTTTTTGCACTATTTAATCAGTTATTGCTGTGAGCGCCGCACGTAGTACCGCCATTACGTCTCGAAGCGGCGAGAGCTACGTCGAGTTTAGAAAGGCGCTGTACATTGACCATGATCAGTAACTACTGTGATCTTACTTACGAATAACACCATTCATCAATGCGCATTAATACAACTTGTAAAGAAATAGGTTTTATTTACTTTTTGAAAATGGTATACACTAACAGTCCCGAATGTTACCAACTGATGCTGCGTACATTATCGTAAGAAAACCAGTTTTAATTTTTAGAATAGCTCATTGAGTTTAAAACGAATGAAGGGTTTATTTTGGGTGTTATTTTAATTCGTAGGTGGTTTATTTAAAAACTATATTTTATAGTTCCTCTCAATAAACAAATCAATGGCGCGCCGCTGCCGGCGGGGACTACCGAAAGGAAAGAAGGAAAGAAACCGAGTGTTACGTTCACTTCTCTGTTGTTGATTTCTGTCAAATGGTGGCAGGCTATGTGCAGTAGAGTTCGACAAGTTTACAACATGACATTTTTTATTCAGAAACCCAGAGTTACTCCTAGAGACTAGAAATGAATAATGTTCTATGGTTCCCCCAATTATTAGGTAGTACCTTATGATTACAGAATAAGCTAGTAAAAACATATAATGTTTAGTTTCGATAGTTTACGTAGAATCAGACCTATAGTTCCCGTCGTTCACTGTCGATGACTTTGGTTTTGTTCTATTCCAGGGCTAAATGGTGAGTGCAGAGAAATGGTGCCCCCTCCCCCCTCCCCCCTCATATATACGTAACTCACCCGCGCCTGCAGCCCGCCGCCGCCGCGGCACCAGCGCGCTGCCACCGCAGCACGCGCCAGCCCCGCAGGCTAACGCACCCTGACACACACGAGCCCCAGGACTCCGCTTGGTATGAGAGTGTAGACCCGTCCAGACTCAAGTCTACAATCAGGGAGGTTCATTCTATCAAAATGGGAGAGGCTATTAATCGCTAGTGGATGCTGATGATGGCAAAAAGTTGGCATCATCATTTGTATCAAAGCACTGTTGAGTACTAACCACGCAGACAAATATCTTCTGAGCTGTAATACTTTACCGGCACGGCGCGCCGCACCACCACGACCTAGCAGCGCCGGTCGCGATCTCGGCACACGAGCTCTCAGCTAGCCCGTTTGGTCGGCCATTCGTTGACATTGCCAGTTAATTTGGAGTTAACTTATGCCAAAACAAGACTGGAAAAACGTATGCTTTAGTCGATATTAATGCTAGGTGTGACGCTCCGAATTTATTAATGTGAGGGAAGGAGATCAAGAGGTAGGTTTCGCAGGCTCAGTGATGTGTTCAGGAATCGACGATGTCACAAGCTCCTGTTCTTCGTGTCGTGGTCGCTCTGCCTCTCGCCGCCAGAACGTGGTGCTTGGCGAGAACTGTACAGCCTCTATACAGTTCTCGTTGTAGACCAGACACTTGGCTGGCCGTGCGCGCTGAGGCACCCTTCACACGAGTGTAGCCTGAAGGCGCCGAAGAGCGTAGGGACCCGTGAACGAGCTGCCTCTGTATGGTGATCGCTGAACACTTTTACAGACATCTTTACTTATCTCGCTTGCTAGACATTGGTAATAGCAATTTTATCTATATACGTCAGCGTCAGCGTTGACCTCCGATTTCCATCGAAACGAATTAAACTGGTGCGCGGCGGTGCGGGCGGGTGAGTTGTGCCCGTGCACGTACTAGAGCGCACACTGTGCTTGCGTGACATCCCAATGAACGTGTCCCGCGCTAGAATACAATATACTGTCCTGTGCAGCCTGGCGGTGCGCGGCTCGGAGGGCGGGCCGGGCAAGAAGCCGGGCGAGTTCGGCCCGCAGGAGCCGCTGCTCAGCGATGGCGACGCGCCGTGAGTACCGCTACCTCCACATGTGGCACCCCACACTCCTAGACCTCCACACAACCGCGCCAGCGCGCTAAACAATGAACAGAACAAATATTATGTATATTACTTACTTCCTTAATACTTCCATCTCGTGTCCACACTCCAAGACTCCACAGAGCTATCTATGTAAGACCGGGCCGACATTGGAGTTCTGGGTACCTATTATGCCTATGTTCCTTGTGCTTGCATTACATAGCTTGTGTTTGAATTTATAAATAATTTTAGTTCATTAAAAATATTTATTACTTTATTTTAATGATGTCAAAAACTAGTTAGTACGCATCTCGAAGGCGCTGCTGCTCCACACAGTCATGCGACGTGTGTTGTGTTACAGGCCCACGCTGGACGAGATCCAGAGCTGGGGGCAGTCGTTCGACCGCCTCATGCGCAGCGCTGGTACGTACCCCCTCCCTACAGTACGCAGACCGCGACTGACGGTGTCATCATACAAACCAGATACTTATAACTAATTGACAAATGTACTTATATAAATTTCTTACATGTGTTTCAGCCGGACGGAAAGTATTCCGAGACTTCCTCCGCGGCGAATACTCTGAGGAGAATATAATGTTCTGGCTGGCGTGCGAGGAGCTGAAGCGAGAGACCGACCCCGACGCCGTCGAGGAGAAGGCGCGCTTCATCTACGAGGACTACATCTCCATCCTGTCGCCCAAGGAGGTGAGCCACGCTCCTCCCCTGACAGGCCCACACGACACACACACTGATGAAGAGACCACGCGAATTTAAAACATAACTCTACAAATAGTATCGTGGGTGTACCCCACGCTACAGAACTATTTTAGGTGGGAGCGCCCTCCTATGCATAGATTTGGAGCTGGCCTCGAAGGCAGCGGCGCGGGGAGCGGCGTTCGAGCGGCAATCAAATTGAGCCCGCGCGTCTGCATTGTGCGGCGTCTGCATTCTGCGGCGTAGTGTTGTGCTGTGCATTTTATTTTTTAAGTTTTATCGACCGATGTTTCAAAATACAAGCGGATGAATTTGGATAGGAAACCGATTTTGAACAGCAAAGATTTATTTATACTCATTCTGGGATTGTCATAGAATATATATATATTTTAAGTACCAGTCCTGAAGGCGGGTGGGAAACCGATCCTTAAGGCCCTTCAGAAGCTGTTTGATTCCGTCATATTCGAGGGAAAAACGCCACAGGCGTGGAACAGGGGTGTGGTGGTACTTTTCTTGAAGAAGGGCGACAAGGCCCTGATCAAGAATTATAGGCCCATCTCACTTCTGAGCTACGTCTACAAGCTATTTTCCAGAGTCATCACAAACCATCTCGCTCGCAGTTTTGACGACTTCCAGCCTCCCGAACAAGCCGGATTCCGAAAAGGCTTCAGCACCATAGACCACATTCATACGCTACGGCAGGTTATACAGAAGACCGAGGAGTATAATCTGCCCTCTGCCTAGCGTTTGTGGACTATGAGAAAGCCTTTGATTCGATCGAGACTTGGGCCGTGCTGCAGTCTCTCCAACGGTGCCAGATTGACTATCGGTACATTGAGGTGCTGAAGTGTTTGTACGAAAACGCCACTATGTCAGTCAGACTGCAGGACCAGACCTCGAAACCTGTCCTCCTGTAGCGGGGTGTGAGGCAGGGAGACGTTATTTCTCCGAAACTGTTCACGGCCGCAATGGAGGATGTCTTCAAGGTTTTGGACTGGAGTGGATTAGGCATCAATGTCAATGGCGAGTACATCATTCATCTTCGGTTTGCTGACGACATAGTAGTCATGGCTGAGACTGCGGAAGAGCTCAGCACAATGCTAAATGACCCCAGTAGAGCTTCCGAAAGAGTGGGTCTTAAAATGAACATGGACAAAACTAAAGTCATGATAAACAACCATGTAGCACTCACTCCTATCAATGTTGGAGACTCTATACTCGAAGTTGTGGACGATTACGTTTACCTTGGACAGACAGTCCAGTTGGGTAGAACTAATTTCGAGAAAGAGGTCAACCGTCGAATCCAACTCGGCTAGGCAGCGTTCGGGAAGCTGCGCGGTATCTTCTCATCCAATATACCACAGTGTCTCAAGACGAAAGTCTATGACCAGTGCGTGTTGCCAGTGATGACATATGGTCGTCGGCCTTCAGTTTCGTGAGTTGGCTCTGCCCAGTAGACAGATTTCTTACAAATACCTTAGAGCCTTTATTTTGCTCAATCGCGTCTTTAATTTTTCCGGTATTAAAGTGGCGGAGATCGCGTTTCAAGGACTTAGAGATCCGTTTATTGAGCTGCCGATATGTGCACGCATCGTCTGAAGACTGCAGAATCATCTCACGCCTCTCCTTCATAAGCTGGACAGTTCGATCTGTGAGCCTCTTGCTACCCTTTACTACCTTGGTTCCGAAACGTGGTCGCTCACAATAGGCCTCATCAGAAGGCTCTAAGTCACTCAAAGGGCAATGGAAAGGGCTATGCTCGGTGTTTCCTTACGTGATCGAATCAGAAATGAAGATATCCACAGGAGAACCAAGATTGCCGACATAGCACGAAGAATCGTCAAAATTAAGTGGCAATGGGCAGGGCACATTGCTCGCAGAACAGATGGCCGTTGGGGCCGAAAGGTTCTGGAGTGGCGACCGTGTAACGGAAGGCCCCCTACAAGGTGGACCGATGACCTGGTGAAGGTTGGGGGAGGCCTATGTCCAGCAGTGGACGTCTATCGGCTGAAATGATGATGATGATGATGATTTTAAGTACTCGCTTTTTGTTTCCTTGCCCGGTTGTACGGATTAACATCTTTTGTCCACAATAAATCTAAGATTCCGAAGACAATTCATATCACAAAGAGGTCGCCGCTATTCATACTCGTACATTTTGTTCGCGCACAACGACACACATCAATCAATCCTATAAATATAAATATCCTATACAAGAGTTGTTGTAGTGACAGTTAAAGACCGAGAAATATTAAAAATAAAATTTATAAATACATGAATTAATGAAAATTGATTAACATGTAATTGAAGTTTACATTATTGGTTATATCACGATGTCAAAATAGATAAAAATAAACTCTTCAAGTCTAATTGCCTTATAGAATGTATGGAGACCGGCCCGCCATGCCAGACCGACGTACCTGGCCCACGTGTGCTCAATGTAGTTCTACCTTAACGCTACAGGGAATTTAGATGTGATTGCACAAATTCTCAGCAGATTTTTATTACTTGCACCACAAAATTATTCTACTTACATTTAAAACCAATCCGTCCGCTGTTCAATTATTAAACATGAAATAAATTTATGCATGCCTAAAAAAATGGGGCTATGCTCGGAGTTTCCTTGCGTGATCGCGTCAGAAATGAGGATATCCGCAGGAGAACCAAGGTTACGGACATAGCCCGAAGAATCGCCAAAATTAAGTGGCAGTGGGCAGGGCACAAAGGTTCTGGAATGGCGACCGCGTACCGGAAGACGCAGCGTTGGAAGGCCTCCCACAGGGTGGACCGATGACCTGGTGAGGGTCGCGGGAATCCGATGGATGCGAGACGCACAGGACCGGTCATTGTGGCGGCATTAGGGGGAGGCTTATGTCCAACAGTGGACGTCTTTCGGCTGAAATAATGATGATGATGATAAAAAAATTGTAACAACTTGAACTTTTCTTCAGAAACTCTTTTACTGATTAAAACCTTTCCTCTATCAACCAGTCGCACTACCAGTCCCGTAAAACACGACAGAATTTGTCATATGGTAATTCAGAAATATGTTTGGGTTAGGAATTGTAAACAAGTTGTGCCATATAAGCACAGTTACGTCTAAACAGTTGTAATTTAGGGATCGGCATTTCGAGGTGTAACCACGTTAACAACCGCTTACTTTTAATATCATTCAACCTTCGAAAAGGAATAGATGACTCGTAACAAATTTAGCAATGGCGTAGATGTAAAGACTAGGGACAGTTTATAGCTTTTTTCATTTAAAATCGATTTACAGGAATCAAATAACTTCACGGGTCGCGGGAATCCGATGGATGCGAGACGCACAGGACCGGTCATTGTGGCGGCATTTGGGGGAGGCCTATGTCCAACAGTGGACGTCTTTCGGCTGAAATGATGATGATTATGAATAACTTCATACCATAAATTGCTTGAATACATTTTTTTTGCGCTATAAAACCCCGATTTACCTCTGAACTGTTACCCCAGACTACAATACGAGTACCATAACAAATGAGAGAACAAACATAAGCATGATACACATAGATATAATTTCTATTCTATGATGATTCACCATTAGAGATGTTTCTCTCGTTATTACGTCTTTAAGTTTCCGAAGAGCAAAAACGAATTTATTAATTTTCTTGCAAATACTGTCAATATGATCCTTCCATGTGACATGTGCGTCTAAAGTCATACCGAGAAATTTCATACTTTGTATTTGTTCAACTTTAAATAAAACTTTATAATGGTCAAGGCTTATATTAAACTGAAACTCTTTTCGGTTCGGCTTCTCGAAGAATATAAGTTTTGTCTTATCAATATTTATATTTAATCATCTCTCTTCACACTACACTACGCCGCTCTAAAGGCGCGCGAACTGCCCGCTGGATTAGAGAGCAGGTCTGAGTTGCCGCGCCGCTCACTACGCCGCCGTTACCGACGCTCCACTGCCTGCTGGCTTCGTGTCCGTGGCCTTAGGGTGTGTCCACATCTAGCTTGCGCATGCGCCGCTTGTGAACCGCTTGTGGGCTGCGTGCGTGCATTTCAAGCGCACCTTTCCTGCACCGCTCGCGCGTCGTCCTAGCACCGCCCGCGCCCTTTACGCGCCGTCTTAGTACCGGGCGCAAACGGCGCAAGAGCCGCGCGCTGCACATACTTTCTCTAGCTCGTAGATAATAATAATAGCCATTTATTCCATATTTCTTAAGCTTACATTTCAAATGTTGTTAGTAATAGTAAGTTTGCTTAAATTATGTTAGTAATATTAGTACCTATTTTATGTTGAAATATATAATAAAGGGTAAAGGCCTCCTCCTTCTTCTTCCACAACTCTCTGTCTTATTTAGTCAGTCGTTTTCTACTACCTGAATGATATCATCCGTTCACCGTCTCATCGGTCTTCCAACATTTCTTTTCCCTATTGGACCTTTCCATCGTGTGGTTTCAATGGTCTTTTGTCTGTACATCGCGAGTTGTATCCAGCATACTTCCATTTAAGTGTGAGTATATGGATTAGAGCGTCGGTAACACGGAAAGGTCGGTAACTTTCGTTTTTTGTCTGATGGTCAAATTCTTCACTTTCTGATTTTTTCTTATTTTCAACATGCTCCTTTTCATTGCTTTTTGAGTACATTTAATTTGTTGCTTTACTTTGTTTGTGAATATCCAGGTTTGGCAACCGTATAATAAGCATGGTATAAGATATATTATATCGAAAATAACTTTTTTTAAGTGCATGCTGTAATTTCCTTTTAGGACTTCTTTCAGTGACCAACATTTCTTCCAAGTTATGTTGAGTCTTCTTGCTTTTTCCTCTTCATTTCTGAGTCTTGTACGGCTGTTAGTCATTATCTTTGTTTTGTTTATATTCATTTCTAAACCAATTTTAGAATTTTCATTATCAAGTGATCTCATCATTTCCTCAAAGTCTTTAGAAGTTTCAGCAATTAAGACTATGTCGTCTGCGAACCTTAGACGGTTTAGATAGCTCGTAGATATCACTACATAGTATAAAACAAAGTCGCTTTTCGTGTCTGTCTGTCCCTATGTATGCTTAGCTCTTTAAAACTTCGCAACGGATATTGATGCGGCTTTGTTCAATAGATAAAGTGATTCAAGAGGAAGGTTTATGTGTATAATGCACGCACAATATAGTAGAGGAACACTGATGATTTTAGAGGTTATTGTGATGTCGTAAATAAACACATTTTTCGCGCTTGCATTGCAAACGCTGGCTGAACCCTAAGAGCTAGATCAAAATAATGTACTACAGTATTGTACACCTTAAAAAAGTCTACAAAAAAGTCTGCAATGGTATATGTCTATCTTTTAGGTACAACCCACAATGATCAGCATTGCACCCGTGCGAAGCCGGGGCGGGTCGCTAGTACAATAAAAGTAAAAGGAATTCAATGCTCGTGAGTTGTGCGCGTGTAGACCTTGACTGCCTGAATGACCCTTAAGAGGGGTGCCAAACCAATGCAGTAACTGCACGCGAGCAGTGCGCGAGCAGCTCGCAAGCGGGTCCGGTTAGTCCCGCGATGCTTGACATGTAAAGTATCTATTAAAAAGTTTTTCTATGCATGAAATCCGATTCTACGTGAACAATGGAAAGTACCGTTGGATGAAGAAGTGAAGTGTTTGGAATTTATGTTAAAATTTTTGATAGTAGGTACTATTTATTTTTTTACTTAGCTTTTACTTTAACACTGCTGGGCAAAGGCCTCTCGAACTTCATTCAGTATCCTTCACTTGAGCCGCCTGCAACCAGCCCTTGTGGCAGGCGTCCAGGTCATCTCGCCACGTCTTCCCAGGTTGGCCTCAGTGGCGTCGTCTATCCTCGGTACTCTTGCCCAGCGGTCAGTATGCATGCGGCTGATGTGACCCGCCCAATCACATTTCAGCCTGGCAGCCTTTTTTTCTATGATCCCCGTTTTTAAACTTGGTGTGGTATTCCACATTCTATCTGTTCTTTTGATATCCAGAATGCTGCGCTCCAATGCTCGTTGACAAACCCAAAGGCGAAACGTTTGCGACTCGGTGAGCAACCACGTCTGGGCATCGCAGGTTAGGATGGGCAGGATACAATATTGATGAGTAGTAGTACATAGGCGCCTGAGCGCCTAGGCCGACTAAACACGATATATAAAGCTGATAACTATTTGTGGACCCCATCGTTTTTTAATTGAAGGTACAGAACCCTAAAAATAAAATATTACGCTAATACTTTTCTTCATCACTGCTTGCGATTGTGATTTCGTGCACAGCGAAACTTTATGGTAAGTATTTTACGAGTCGAGTATAGTGAAACTAGAGCACAGGAAGACTAACTGAACGGGACACTAGGGGCGCATTCATCGCATGTGGACACAGCCATACAAATATATGATCTGTGCGGGAATCGATCTCGCGACATCAATTTGCAAAAATCTCAATGCATTAAACACATATAGGGCTAAACTGAAGATTGAGGAGTGGCTAAAAGAGCAAGACTACGATACAACTGAAAGTCTACTTACCTGGATCAGCTAATCACTCAGACCATACCACACACCCCTCTCGCTCACACGCACTCACACTGCATTTGCTCATGACACGACACCACACACAAATACATGTACACTACACTCATACTCTACATACACATACATACACTATACATATACAAACTATCAGTAAATATATATATATATATAATTATATACTTATATATTTCTTCCTCATTAGTCCACACTTTGGCAATAATATCTACGCTGTACGCTCTTAATTTGTTCGTCCACCATTCATGCGAAGACACTGCCTCCTAAGATACAGGATCTTCCTAGTTTAGGAGTCAGGGTATTTCAAACCAAATTGACTGTTGTATTGATTGTATTTTTTTGTACTTACATTTGTTGTCAAATATGTACTTTTATAATAAATAAATATTATTATAAAAAAAAAAAATCATTAAGCCAACCGTGACATGATTACAGGTGTCGCTGGACTCGCGCGTGCGTGAGGTGGTGAACCGCAATATGGTGGAACCTACGCCGCACACCTTCGACGAGGCGCAGCTGCAGATCTACACGCTCATGCATCGCGACTCGTACCCGCGCTTCGTCAACTCACCACTCTACAAGACGCTGGCGCGACTGTCCAGCGCTGAGCCGCCGGGCGTCACGCCCGCTACGCCCGCCACTCCTGGGCCACCTGCCACGCCTGGGCCTCCCAGCACCCCTGGGGCCCCTGCCACCGCCGGGGCCCCAGGGTCACCTGGAGCTCCCGCTACCCCTGGGCCGCCCGCGCTGGAGACGCCCCCGGCGCCTACCGTGCCCGTGGTCCCCGCTGCGCCGTCCGCGCCGGACTCCGCGACAGAAGCGCCCGCGCCGGTGCAGCCCGCGCAGTGACGTCATCCGCACCCTCCCCACGTGTAAATAGACTCGATATACATTCATTTAAACGGGTACTAATTTTGTACATAGCTAGGTTAAGTGTGAGAGTAGGAGCGGCGCGCACCGCCGCGGCCACTTCGCTGGTCCACCGACCCGCGCGCCTCCGGGGCCCGGGCCCCACGGGTGCCGCCGGGCCCCGCCTGCGCTTGCGCACGCGCCCCGCGCTCCGCGGCGATCTGCGCGCATCTAGTTAGAAGCAATAAAGGTGGACCAATTAAGTTTGCCGAGGAGTCAACGAATAAATAAATCAGTTAATGTAATCTTTTGTTTTATTATTTTCGACTAATCGTTGCCCGCGACTTCTTCCGCGTCAAGTTGCGCACGTAAAACTGCACAAAAGTTAGTAATAACTTTGTGCTTTCAATTCATTCCAAAAGCATCCAATTAATTTATTTTTCTTTTATAAACGTACATAGAACAGTTACAAGCCATAACGCCATTTACCTTACGAACGTCAACAAAGCAGAAGGAATAATATTCCTTTTGTTTTATTGGGATTTAGGCCCCAAACCGCCCCATAAATCGATGGAAATTACTGTTCTAATTTCTATCGATTTATGGGGCGGGTTGGGGCCTAAATCCCAATCGCTTTTAACATTAGAAGTGGATCTGGCGCTCAGCGGCTGCTGCCGCGGCACGCCCGCTCGCCTTCGCACTTTTATGGTCACTGTTCTAACCTAACCTAACCCAAATGATTCACTAACATTAGCGGGAGATCTGGCGCTCGGGGGCCGCTTTAATGGTCACTGTTCTAACCTAACCTAACCCAAATGATTCACTAACACAGTCATACGAACGCAACTTGCAAGAGCAACAAAAACAAACGGACAATGATTGGCATGTCGACTATAAAACAAAATGGCGTCGCTTCACTTTTCGTTCCGTTCCACAGTGTAAACAAATATTCGTTATTTTTTATGTAAAAAGTCAATGTAATTGCTTATTAAAGCATGGTTTTTGTGCACATTGATTACATACCAAATATATTAAAAAAAATATGTAACAAAATTGAATGAAACAAACCACAAACAAGCGTGGACGTTTAGCGATACGTGAAACGTCAACTTTGACATCTACAATGACAATTTATCTAACCCAAATGGCGTATTATTTTTCAATTTATATGGAAACTTTATAAAATTATATCTTGTAAACCGTGAGTTTCCGCAACTTAATAATTTGTTAAAAGCTTTCTATTTTTGAGTACTATCTACAATAAAAAAATGAACCAGATCGACGGTCCATAAAGGAAAGTGTAGCCTCAAAATTGGTACAGATTTCTTCAATTTTAAATAAACGGATATTCAATTCATTTATTTGCAATCTACTAAAGCTGTCACAACTCTCGGCGGTTTGCAAATAATTTTCCAATAGGGTAAACTTAGCTTTGTATGATGCAACCCTTTTAATTAAAGTTTTAGCTTCCATGGTGAAGCAAGTAAATGTATTTACGTAAGAAATGAAACCTATCTTGTGACTATTGAATTCAAATGCAAGCTAAGTTAGGTAAAGTCAAAATAAGAATTTATTAGGTTTATTATACCAAACAACGCGATGAAAGGAGTTGCTGGAAAGAATCACGAACAATTATTGCAATGCTATTAATTTAAAGATAAGAAAAATGGAACGATTACTTAAATCAGCATAATGAAGCGAAGTGAGGGTACGCGTAAAATGTGCAAAGCAAGCAGCGGGTGTTGCGAAGAAACAGCATTCGCGGCTAGCCGGTCCGGCCCCGCTGGGCCGGACAGCGCGGGCGCGGTCAATCGAATGCACTAGAACATGCGAAATAACAATAGTTATATAAATACGCGATATAATACAGTTCTTATACACACCAATGGAATCTGAAATACCTGGAATCTCTGAAATGAAATTTACGCTGGATTAGGAATAAGTTATATTTATTTATTAAAACTTCATGCATCTCAAAGGTACAAAGGCGAACTTAATGCCATATAAGCATATCTTTTAAGATTTTACATAGCATTTTACATGCAGGAATAGATAAGAACAATCTGGTGAATAGGTAACTTCTAGGCAAGCGTTGCGGTTGCGGGAATCTGATGGATGCAAGACGCACAGGACCGTTCTTTGTGGCGACATTTGGGGGAGGCCTATGTCCAGCAGTGGACGTCTATCGGCTGAAATAATAATGATGATGAGGCAAGCGTGCTCCATCGTCGACCACATCATCGCTTACCATCAGGTGACATGATGGTCAAACGCGAGCCTACCATTAATAATTAAAAAAAACCTGTTTTTATGTAAGTATAAGTAGGTTGGAATGTTTATTGCGCAATGCAATAACTGACTGATGTTTAGGTCAATGAAATGGATCACAAAATGAAGGGTTTGCGAATGTTTTATGATATTTAACAACACTAAATAAAGGATTAGTGACCGTTTTAATGGGGATAAATATAAGAATCATAAAATAAAGGATTTATGATTATGGTTTAAGGCTTGCAAAAAGAAGGTTTTGTGAGCGAAATTTAGAAGACTTACGGGGCAAATGGACGAATTGGAATGAACTTTTAGTAACGCTACCCTCAGGTCTTTGTCTTTGTCTTCAGCTCCCAACTCCAAATAACTCGATGGTCACGAAATTCTTCTATAATAAAATAAAAAAAACATAAAAATATTTATTTTGGAACTTATAACAATTGACAATAATGACATGGATAACCTGTAATGGCAGCTGTATAATGATGGGATTCCTTCTAGAAAAATCGTTTGATATTATATGAATCTTCCACGTGACGGCCGCCATCCACGTCAACGCAGTATTTCGCAGCATTCCACTTGTTTTAAAACAATAATTTAGTCGAGATATGTAACTATTCCAATTGTCATTATTTGCATTGAACTCGTGACATTTCACTAATTTGCGCTCCATATTATGTTTTTTTTTTCGTTCGGGAAATGTCTTATGGCTCCCGCACTTGGGCGGAGCGAGAGAATCAGACTTTTACTGACATAAAACCCACTCCTATTCCTCCGTTGCCTTTCGTACCAGGGCTGAATAGACTTGGTCAGGAATTTGTAATAGAAACGAGTGGACTATATTAAAATAGGTGTAATTACATTTACAACTTGAGAGGATCGTATAAAGAAATGCCTGGAGTCGCCGACGTCTTTGAGCTGAGTGTTGCAAGGCGCGCCGCGGTGGAAACGGTTTCGGAGTGCCGATCCTTGCGCGTTCCCCGCGGTGGTCCACGCATGTGTGGAGCGTCGACATATTCCCCGGTTTGAAGAGAAGTCTTCAATCTTCTACTGGTAGGGGGCAGATGCAGTTGAAGGCACGGCGAACGGTGCCCCACTTCGTCTTTCTTTTCAGCCAATCTCGTGACCCCGTCTACGCCGGGATAGGTCTTCGTGATCCGACCAGAGCAGAAGTGGCGTTTTCTTGTCCTTGATCAGGACTAAGGACCCCAGCTTTACTTCACTTCTGGAATCAAACCACTTTGATTTCGCCTGCAGCAGAGAGGTATATTCATTATGAAGTCGTCACAGAAGTGTTACCTAATGAGCTGAATCCGCTTCCAACGATCCAGCCGCGTGATGTTGGCTTCAGTCAACTGATGATGCGGTACTGATGAGAATGGTCGTCCAATTACGAAGTGAAAGGGAGTGAGAGCCGAAAAATCGTTAGGGTCAGAAGAAAGAGGAGTAAGAGGGCGTGAATTCAACACCGCCTCTATGTGAGTGAGACAGGTAGCCATCTCCTCGAAAGTGAAGTGGGTAAGATGCAGTAATCGTTTTAAATGATGCTTACATGATTTTACAGCAGCTTCAGCTAATGAAGTAAAATGAGGACAGGCAGGCGTAAAAATGAATTCGATACCTTTCTGCGCCATTTCAGATGCAATATTTGATGATTGCAAGAACCTACACATCTCATTTGATGCGCCTATGAAGTTAGTTCCATTATCGGACGTGATGCTTCGAGGCTTGCCACGACGCGCCAAGAAACAATTTAGGGCGGCCATGTAGGCCTCAGTGGTGAGGTCAGTGGCGAGCTCCAAATGTATGGTTTTTACTGCCGAGCAAACAAAGATGCACATGTAGGACATAGTAAGTTTGTATCCTCAGCCTTTACGATTGGCTCCCAATACTGGCCCAGCGTAGTCAACGTAACAATTCAAAAAAGGAAACTCAAAATTTGTTCTTGAACTAGGTAGTTGACCCATTATAGGCTGCACGTTCTGCGCCTTTTGCCTGAAACATTTTAGACATTTGCTCGCGAAAAACCTAGACAAGTTTTTGCCACCAAAAGCCCAATAAGTTTGTCGTATATGTGACAATAATAGCTGTGGACCAGTATGCGCAAGCTTTACATTATGCATGTGAAATATAAGTTTTGTAAGTACGTGCTTACTGCATAAAACAATAGGATGTTTCACATGAAAATCATAGGGGGAGTTATCAAGCCTCCCGCTCAAGCGAATGAGGTTATGATTGTCAATGAACGGTGTCACAGGAAGCAATCTACTTTTGCGTGTTAATTTTTGTCCAGACTTTAAGAAATTATACTCTTGAGGAAACATTTCAAGCTGTGAATGGTGTATAATTAAATTTAATGAATTTTCAAGTTCTGTTACTGTAAAATTACCTAGCAATTTATTTTTATTTTTTACATTGAAAATAAAACGTTGTGCATATGTTTTGTATTTTTGTTAGGCTAGTATACTTTACTAATAAATAATGAATTATTGATGAGTGAATGGTATGGTCTGAATGATTACTAATGAATGAAAGACTGTCACTATCACCACTAATTAAATAAGTTACTACTTCCGACAGACTATTCTTCCCAGAGTTTGGCATGCTTGGCCACTCATTTTCATAATGCTGTAAAAATGAGGGTCCAGACTATCATAAAGGTTCGTTTATGAGAACGTTGGCCCTCATACCACGGGAAATAAGATCCGCCGGGTTGTCCTTCGACGGTACGTAGCTCCAGGTATGACCACATGTACTTTCCTGTATTTCATTGACTGTGTCTGACAAAAGGCTTTAATTGATTTGAAGGAGTAGAGAGCCAACCCAACACTATGGTTTAATTTCACCAGAATCTACATTTATGGATGGGTATGGAAAGCGATTCCTGAACCTTAGTGCACAACCTTGCACCTAACAAATCTCCGTAAAGTTCAAGCCTCGGTATCGTCGGTGGTTTGATGGGCGCTACACGATTTCTAGATACTAGAAGTTGCACGCCTAAGGATCCACTGCCATTAAAAGACCGAATGTACACACAAGCGCTATACGCCCTCTCAGATGCATCGGTAAAGACGTGTACTACATGCGTAATTGAGTCTTCAATTAGAACCCAACGAGGAATATTTAAGTTGTTCAATGCTGTTATTGTGCCATGGACAGAATGTTCATTATGAGTAATTCGATCGAGACCCTACGAAGCTTTATAACGAAACCATAGCGAGATGTAGAAAAGTGAGCTCATCTAACAACGCCATCTAGTAACAAAAATGAATACTACTTTACTATGGTTTCATGAATAAATATACAAAATTATACACATGGTCTTCTGAACGTGCTACCACCGGGTTCCCAAATAACGGAAGGAGGGGTTTACATCAGCGTCGGGTTGATGATTAAGTATTTGGGATTCGTCCTCGACAGCCGATGGAATTTCGTGGAGCACTTCCAACGTCTGGCTCCAAAAGTGAAATGGATCTGCGCATAGAGTGCAACGCCGGGGCGAATTCCGCTGCCGCGATAAGTGGCGGCATGGCGAATAAAATTCCGGTGAGATCTCATGGCGACAACGACTGTCGCAACCCAGTGCTGGGTACGCCACAATCATGGCAATAAGTCCTTTCTTTGAGGAATGACTGGAGAGGCATCACGGCGTTCTCACCTTTCGCATGACGCAGTTCCTTACCGGACATGGTAAGTTTGGGAGGTTCTTGCATTGGATTCAGGCGGAAGAAACACCCGGGTGTCTCCATTATGTCAACCGTCCGGAGGACACAGTGGAGCATTCAGTGGAGGTGTGCCCCGCTTGGGCGGAGCACTGCCATGTTCTCGTGGAGGCAATCACTTCTTTCTTCGAAGTAGTAATGCTAGCGAAAATGAAGGCCGAACGCGTGAGGGAACGATCGCCGAGACCCCAATCTCGACCACCAGCCACGAGAGATGTGGCCTTGCGGACGTCGAGCAATAGGTAGCTCTCCATCCAGCAATCCGGCTTTTGACCGGAGCAAGCCCAAGTTGTCGACAGCGCGTAGTATTCCACGCGATCCTCAAATGAGATGTTAGCAAAACATAGAGGTCCAGCAGGGCCCATCTCCGCTAGGGCCGCATTGATTTTCTGAAAAGGATACCCGTAGTCTTAGAACGCAATGGGCAACTGAAGGATACAGGTGTGATTTTAGTCAGTAAAAATCTGACACGCTCCACCCAGAGTGGGAGAAGTCATTGGATGAAGACAGTATCTTAGCTGAAGTACTCACCCCATAAACAGAACTTGGTCACTCCGTGACACACCACCCAAACCATTACTTATGCCGCATGATGACCACGCTGTACTCTGCCGACCAACTGACCGGCTTCTTTGGAGCTACCACCATACACCCGATCATTTGCTTGTTGTACCTAATGTTCCTCGATTATGAAAAAGTATCTCATCAGTAAAATGATCATATCTCTGTGTTTTCCACTGTCGTAATGAACAAGCAAATGTTTTGATCTTTTCACTCTCTTCGATTACAGCGACTCGTTGAAGGTGTGCCCCGTATATAGCCGGTAAGCATTAAGTTTCAGGTCCTCTTTGAAGATACGAGATAGTGTTCTAGCGGACTGTATCTTCATTTCATATTAAATTTTTGAAGTGAAAACTTCTTTAGCGGCGTTGAGCACTTTTTCTGTAATGGGTATAAAATCTTAAACTCGCGTCAGGACACGTGACCTGATCGAAAAAGCGTAAGACGGCCAGTCAAATTTTCTCATTCGATTTTGAACTTAACCTTCAACATTTTATGGTTTAAAATCATTTAAAGAAATTTTTAAAAAATTTCCAATCAACTTTGAACCTAATGCTTTAGGGATAAAGCTGACAAATCTATTAAATACATTCAGTCCAAAAAGTATCGGGAATGGATGATTTGTTTATGGTTCCAAATTCAAATTTTTGTTTTTTTGTAGTTGTTAGATTGGCACAACTGTTTTCCATTTTGGCGCGGAGTTTGAGTTGCATCTGTTATTTATATTAAATACAGTGCTGGTTTTAGTAATATCATATATAGTGTATATTCATAATGGACAAAAATATCGAACAAAGAGTTTGTCTTAAATTTTGCATTGCCAATGGAATTTCGTGTTCGGAGTCACTGAAAATGTTACAGAAGGCTTACGGTGAATCGACTTTATCAAAAACTCATGCTTATGAGTGGTTCAAAGCGTTCAAAAGCGGTCGAGATGTGATGGAAGATTTGCCTCGCTCTGGTAGGCCGTCAACGTCTGCAACTGAAGTTAACATCGCAAAAGTGAAGAAAATAGTGACTGAAAATCGCCATTCAACTCTGAGAGAGATAGCCGCCGAACTTTCTGTATCTCACGAGTCTATCCGTACCATTTTAACTAATCATTTGGGTATGAAACATGTTGCTGCTCGGCTAGTTCCAAAAGATCTGAATTTTCTCCAAAAACTCAATCGCATGAAAGTCACTGAGGACATGCTAGAACGAGTCAGTTCGGACCCAACATTCATGAAACGCATTGTTACTGGTGACGAGACGTGGGTTTACGAGTTTGACATGCAAACTAGTCAACAAGCTTCGGAGTGGCGCCTTCCAACTGAACCGAAACCGAAAAAACCACGCCAAAGTCGATCAAAAGTCAAAGTCATGTTGACTGTTTTCTTTGACTATCGCGGTGTTGTGCACTCTGAATTCTTACCGGAAGGTCTAACGGTAAATAAAGAATATTATTTGAGGGTTATGCGGTGTTTAAGAGAGCGAATTCGACGAAAAAGGCCAGATTTGTGGAAAGAAAATTCTTGGATTTTGCACCACGACAATGCGCTTTCGCACAAGGCTATCATTGTGAACAAATTTTTGACCAAACACTCAACAAATACCATCCAGCAACCACCATATTCACCAGATATGGCTCCTGCTGACTTTTTTCTTTTTCCTAAACTCAAATTACCACTTCGTGGCACCCGTTTTCAATCGATAGAAGACATAAAGGAGAATTCGCGGCGAGAACTGAACTCAATTCAGGAAGCAGCTTTTAAAAAATGTTTTGATGAATGGATTATTCGTTGGCGCAAGTGTATCGTTTCTAAAGGAGCATACTTTGAAGGTGATAAAATAAATTTGGATGAATAACAGACATTTTGTGTATTATTGATCTTTTCCCGGTACTTTCTTGACAGAGTAGTAAATTGCCAACCGCCGCGCGCCGGCGCAGCGCCGCGAAACCTAGTCCTCTGGCTATCTTCATCGTCCTTAAGATTGTGATAGAACCGTGGTCTTTGGGGGATTCGCACCGTGCTAACTACGAAGGCAATTTACGTGCTATTTACAAACGTTACGTACCTGTAGGTATGTTAGTGTAGCTAAAATTCCGTATTTCCTTGCAATTTTATTGATTGACGCATAATGACAAGAGATTCTAAAATCAATAAGACAGTGTTGTCTTTGAGTTTGCAGCTTTCTTAGTATCTAGTAGCTATTAAAAGTACTTGTGAAGGCTTTTAAGATGCAAGCACAATCATGATAATAAAATAAAAAAGGAAATCGTTCAATCGCAATAAGTACCATCCGAGTATTAAATTGCTAAACATTTTCACTTAGGCGTTTGTTGTTTGGTAAAATAAAGTTCAGTTTATTTAAATCTGCTTTAAAAATAATTTGATTACAAGTATTTACAAGTAAGTTAAAAAGCACGAGTGTTATTGGTATAGGAAACCGATAAATTCTCAGCTAATTCTGTAGTAAGATCGAATGTGACGTTCCTGCTTACGTGCTTACTAAGCGCCTGTGAAAAGATGTATCGCACACATTTTTATGTGCGACAGATTACTTCCACACTTTTAATTACAAATTCTTTAGGCAGGATTCAATGATAACATAACATCCTGTAATCCCCGAAGGCTCAGGCAGGGGTGCACCGAATAGTACACCCACATTTCGCAAGTTATGTTTTAAGTCTTTTTATTCATTTATTTACTTCATTTATTTTTGTAATCACTGGGATTACAAAAATAAATTGACATTTTTACTTGAATCTGCAAGAAGTTAAGACTTTAGTTTTTAAATGAATGAATTAAACTTGCGGTATCACAACAATCCGCAGTCTAAACTTATGTGTGTAATATCGAAATTGTCATGTTTGTGTACGATAGCGCAATAAATGAATATTGTATTCTACCACATAAATGATAGTACTTTTATACTGATAAAGCAATTGGTGCAAAATTATTCCCTAACCATTCCAAAATATCAAACATGCTCAACGTTAATAATCAAGTTTTCACTTCTGCCGGCACTCCCGGAGTGCAACCCGTCTTTTTTTTTTTTGTTTCCTAAATGGATTTTGACGAATTTTGGCCCTGACAGAATTTTCTGCTTATCTTCACAACACGTGACCGGCCTGATATTTTATGATTGTGAACAGAAGAACTTGTGTGTGTGGTGTAGGTATCTCTCTAACTACGGCACGATTAACAAACGTACGACTTATGTCAAGCGTGATTAGCGCTTCAAAACTGTTGCAGGTTCCTTTCCTACTCTATGCATAGCAATCACATCAAATCTGTTTTCTTTAAAATTCCTCTTCGTTGTAATTTATTAAAAATAGAGTGTAAAAACTACACAGCAATAAGTAGTTAGGTACGTCAAATATGTACAGTATTTGAGTGCATTAGCCTCATTCCATAGGAAAGAAATAAAATTATCACTTCTTTAAGGGCTGGTTTCACCACCCATGATTAATTAAGTAGTAATTTACTTGGCAGTAAAATTCATAGAAATTATGTCCTATTTTTTATTTTTTTCAAATAGTAGTGGTTATTCGGACACCGTGATACAGGCCCTAAGTGTAACATTTATGGCTAGACTAGGTAAATAAATATTACATGAAAACATTATGTAATGATCGATCGTGAAATAATGGGTATAACTTTAGAATGGTATCGCAGTAGAGGGGGTTTGGTAGTTGGGGGAGGGGGGACGATGTTGACCTCTCCCCCTGGTACCACTCCCATGAAAGGTAACTCGCCGTTTCCGAGAAAAACGATATTTTGTAACCTAACCTCAAAACAATCAAAAATTGCTTAAAAGGCGTAGTCGACAGAGCCCCGCTACGCGGGACTCCTACTTCTGGGAGCTTTAAAAAAAAACAAGTCGAGTCGTGGTGCCCCCATGTCTTGAGCTCGCTCGCTCTTGCATCTTAAGTTAGCCTAGTAACAGTAATAACTGCCTTTTGAACTCACATATTACGAAAAAAAATTTTTTTGCTCCGTCGTTCGACTTTTGCGCGAGATATACTTCGATCGACCTGTAGATCGAAGTACATCTCGCGCAAAAGTCGGTCGAGTAGGCAGAAAATCGGTGTCCAGTGTTGTAATGACAAACAATTCAAGTTCAGGGGAGAAGCCAAGGTCGTTGAAAAAAGCCACAAGAATTCCACAAAACACATAGAGTACATCCACGCCACTCGAGGAGAAACGGAATGAATGACCGAAACGAATGACAGTGACACAGACACAAATGACGTCTTTTTTTTACATTGCGTTTTACCGATGTAGCATGATATTTTACACCACAGGCAATATATTGTGACAGCTTTGGTTGTCATTTTAACGTTCCGTTTTCCCTTTTATCGGAATTAAGGTTAGAAGCTTATTTTGTAAATTTCTCGAAAAATAGGCATTACCTTGTAAGTTGTAGCGTTATAATTGGGGACCCAAGTCCTACCAGCTTTAACCCTTTTTAGTTCCCAACTCCTGCTACACTAAACTTAAGTCAAGCCGAAAAATGTTTCAAGATGACTGTTATAATCGTCTCTGGCACTGTTCGAGAGATTTTGTTGCATTGAGGCACAACTTCCTGTCTCATCAATAAAGGGGTAACTGAAGAAACACAAGTCAGTAAAAATCTGAACCTCGCTCTTGCTCCAACCGAAGTTATTAGATGGTTTCGCACCTAAAAAGAATCCTTTATACTTGATAACACTAAACGTTTTCCAGCTGGCTTGACCGTGGCACTACATACGGGACCACTCACGCAAGATGATGATTTGCAATTCAATAAAATTATAACTAACTACTATTATCTTATAAGCCGGATTCCCTTCACAATAAGCTGTGATTAGACATTATCGATCGACGGCCGCCTAGATTACCGACCGCACTATCTGCATCCTATCACTAAGTGTTCTGCGTAAGTATTGACTCGGATTATAAGACGATTACAGTTTATTCATATCACAACACTAAATTTATCTACAAACTCACGCATTGCTGATAAAGCCTAAAATAAACAACTTACATGTATACGAGTAAACACTTCATTTTTCTTTCTTTCAAAAAGTGCAAAACGACTTCAATTTCTTAATCAGTGTTTCTGGTTTTGTTTCTTCGTTTGTGCCCAGCACTGGGTGCGACGCTCGTTGTCGCTATTTCACTATGAGATCTTGCCGGAACTTCGACCGTCATGCCACTTGTCGCGGCAGCAGAACTTCACCCGGTGTTGCATCTCCATGCGTAAATCGTGCATGCTGCAAGGACTGTTGCCTGCAGATCCCGTGGTGGCATGCCTGCTAGGAGAGTAGTGTGATGACTAACTTTTGTTTATTTTTTTTAGTGGGAAATTAACCAATGATTTCTCCCGTTCTATGGTTGAGCAGGATGTCAGACTTTTACTGACTAAAACCCGCGCCTATGTTCTTTCTTTTCTGGCGTTTCAGGGTGTCATAAAAGCCTTTATAAAAAAACTTTGTACAAAAAAAACCCGACTGCGAAAAAATAAATAAAAATAAAAAATGAAAAGAAAAAAGCAAGTTCAGTCCAGTAGCGTAGAAACTAATTTAATTATAACAAAACTTCAACAGTCGGGACATATTATATGGAATGATTTTAGTCCAGATAATTTTAATGGGTCCAAACTGTTGCGGTTTTGTTATAATTAAATTGGTTTCTACGCTACTGGACTGAATTTGTATTTTTTTCTTTTCAGTAGTTATTTTTTCGCAGTCGAGTTTTTTTTTTTGTAAAAAGACTTTTTGTTATTTTTACGCAGTCGGTTTTTTTATTTTTAAAAAATTATTTTTTTTGTTTTACACTTATTAGTTATTTTAATCTGATATCACTATTTATTCATTTTATTTAAGGCATACATTAATTACCTTGTCTTCCGCCTCGCTTTTTGTATCTTAAATATAATTAAAGTGTCTGTTCTGTTTGTGTTATCGAAAAAACATTTGTTTACTAAATGTATATGAAAGTGTATTCGATACCTATATCAAAAACGTGAACATTGAAATTTTCAATTAGTTATCGGTTTGTTCCGGCTAACATCTGAAACGGCTAGACCGATGTTGACAGGACATTTTTTGATGGATAGCAAATGTTACAAGCAGTTACTTAGGCTATTTTTTATTGGGATATAGCTCATTTTATAATAATATAATGTATATTAATATAATTTTTATATTTCTGCATCTTGATTTTTGCGGAAGGTCATCATCATCATCATCATTTCAGCCGATAGACGTCCACTGCTGGACATAGGCCTCCCCCAAATGTCGCCACAAAGAACGGTCCTGCGCGTCTCGCATCCATCGGATTCCCGCAACCTTCACCAGGTCATCGGTCCACCTTGTAGGGGGCCTTCCAACACTGCGTCTTCCGGTACGCGGTCGCCACTCCAGAACCTTTCGGCCCCAACGGCCATCCGTTCTGCGAGCAATGTGCCCTGCCCATTGCCACTTAAGTTTGGCAATTCTTCGTGCTATGTCGGCAACCTTGGTTCTCCTGCGGATATCTTCATTTCTGATTCGATCACGCAAGGAAACTCCGAGCATAGCCCTTTCCATTGCCCTTTGGGTGACTTTGAGCCTTCTGATGAGGCCCACTGTGAGCGACCACGTTTCGGAACCATATGTCATCACTGGCAACACGCACTGGTCATAGACTTTCGTCTTGAGACACTGTGGTATATTGGATGAGAAGATACCGCGCAGCTTCCCGAACGCTGCCCAGCCGAGTTGGATTCGACGGTTGACCTCTTTCTCGAAATTAGATCTACCCAACTGGATTGTCTGTCCCAGGTAAACGTAATCGTCGCGGAAGGTAGTTCGTCTTAATTCTGGAGATAATGGACATCTTTGAAACGGTTGGACCGACTTTGAAGGACTTTCACTGACGGATAACTGATTTTACAAGGTGTAACTTGGGCTTCTTTTTGACGGAACTTTCATTGGGATATAGATAATATTATAATGAGTAGCTAAAGCTACTTTTTATATTCTCGCGGGAACGGGCATTAATTCCAGTAGTCAGGACATCTGATCTCCTGATCCTGGGGGACATCCTGATTCCCAGGGGAGAAAAAATTTTTGAACCGGCTAAATCGATTTTGACGGGACTTTCACTGACGAATTTTTTTATGTGGGTAATCATCCAATGACTTCTCCTTCTCTAGGGCGGAGAGCGTGCCAGACTTTTACTTTTACTGATTACAACCACACCTAGGTTCCTTCAGTTTGAATTTTGGTTTTCCTGCCCTTTGCGTTCCAGGACCACGAAGACTTCTGAATAGGTAACCCCTATTCAGAAGTCTTCCCATGGCTTTAGTAAGCATCGACCCTGCTGGTCCCTACGGTTTTGCTGACATCTTTTTGAGGAACGCGTAGTAATCAAATCAAATCAAATCATCTTTAATGTGGACTATAGGTATACATCATAAATACAGGTCTTAAATAATTAAAATAAGTTCAGCTATATTCCGCCGTTGAGGCATACAATAATAAAATACAAATCAGAGGTTAAAACACAATTAGTCATATAGTCTCGATACATTATTAAAATATTCCAAATTATAAATACATATAAATTCAAGTAGTAGTACCTACACGACTCGCTGTCGATGTTTTGGGATCGGTCCGGACAACAGACAGACGGTCGGACTGCGAGCTACACATTGCTCGACGTCCGAAATCGATGTCATTGATGTTACAAGGAGTAACGTGGGCTATTTTTAATTTTCCCGCGGTAACGGGACTTAATTCCCAGGGGGGACATAAAAAGGGGAGTATCGAAGTCGCGAGTAACAGTTAGTAGATAGTAAAAAAAAATATCATAAGTATTTCCTATTGTATTTATTTTAATTATGGTCATGATATACCATTTTGAAATACTCATGATGAGCCCTTTAATTTGATACCCATATCACAGAATCCAAAAAAAAAAAAAATCTTAAATTATAATCTCACAGTCGTTATGTTGTTTTTTTTTAACGTCACCTATCTAAGAACACTTGGGTTATCACGACAAATCTAACGATATCTTAATTATGTAAATCCGTTCAGCGGTTTGGAAGATATGAGGTAATAAAGAATATAACATACATACATACATACAAGATACGCGCGAAAGACATAACTCTTTTTGCAGTCGGGTAAAAAAATAAATAACCGACTTCACTAAAACAAAATATAATAATAAATTTAATTTCAAAAGTCGGTGTTTCTCGGTATTGTTTGTTTCTTATTTAACACCGACATCCGAAATTAAAGTTATTTTAATCCTTTTAGGGTTTTTTTTTGTGAAAGCTTTTATTTCACACTTTTAAGTTGCGATACACTTATAAACAGAGTGCCTATTTCTCATGCCAATTCCAATTAACCCAAACACGGTTAGGATACATTAATTAATTATGGAGTTCCTGTGCCTACCTTTCTGCTCTATCATCAGGTCAGTTCGATAGTACCTTATAGCCAAAGTGCATCTCATGACAATTCTAATAAGTCCAAACACGGCTAGGTTACATTGATTAATTACGGAGTTCCAGTGCATACCTTCCGGCTCCATCATCATCATCAGATCACTTCGATGATACCATTTTCTACATAACTATAAAGAACCATTCATTTAATTTGTATTGTTATAGGCGCTTAACTATTTTCATTGTGATATCTATGTGAGTATGAAGTTCCGTTGATCATTTCTGGTCTTTATATCAGTTCTACTTCATCAAATGTTACTTTTTGACTGTAAATACTAGTTCTAGATGAAAATACTAAAATCACTATATAGTTGCATATAATATTTGAAGAGTTCTCTCAATTCTTCATGGATTCCATCATCAGAACAAGATTTAGAAAAAATGGGACCAATCTAGAAGCATACCCTATAAAGGGCAAAACAAATTGCAAATCGGTTCATGAACGACGAGTTCTGAGTTAACAAAAACAAAAAAAAAAATATAAAAAAAATACAACTGAATTGATAACTACCGCCTTTTTTTGAAGCCGGTTAAAAATAACCTGTTTATAAATGATATGATTATTCATATAATGATATCATTTACTTAATAATTTTCTTTTGATGGCTCATTCCATTAAAAGGGTTGTTTTCGGAGGTCCATGATTCTATTATATGATCCATCAAAAGAGTTGTTCTCGGAGGTCCATGATTCTATTATAGGATCCATAAAAAAAAGTAAAAAAACTAAAACCAGACTACGTCAAAAAAAATGACTCTGAAAAAGTATGAAACAAGATTTTCAGAGTGCTGCAATAAACAAAGTAACTGGAAAAACAAGAACAGAACAAAAATAAAAGGCGCAGTCACACGTTATAGGTTGGTACCTATAAAGTGTGACTGTCAAATTAATTAATTGAAACAAAATAACATATTTTATTAACCCCCGACAGAAAAGAGGGGTGTTATAAGTTTGACGTGTCTGAGTGTCTGTCCGTGGCACTATAGCTCTCAAACGAATGTTATACTCGTAAGTTTGACGTGTCTGAGTGTCTGTCCGTGGCACTATAGCTCTCAAACGAATGGACCGATTTTGCTGCAGTTTTTTTTGTTTGAAAGCTGACCTGATCGAGATGGTTCTTAGCTACAACTTATGAAGATCTGTCCAGGTGTTCAAGGTCATCAGCTCGTTTGTTAACTGCTGTAGAGATCTAAAGCAATTAATGGGTATTTACTTTACTTTTCAACATTTGTGACCTAATATTTGAAATACTCTTGTACATGCTGGTACCATTGAGCTGATCTGATGATGGAGCTCGAAGGTAATAGACGTAATCCTGGATTGCCTATTAGTAAAATTATCGAGTTTGGACTCATAAGATTCGCCTTAACTAGTGCTATATATTTCTCGTGATGACGTGGACCTGATGATAGAACTGGGAAGTGGCTGATGAAACCCTGGAATGCCTACTAGTAAACCCGTCGAGTTTGGGCTCGTAAGATTCGTCTTAACCAGTTTTATACATTTCACATGATGACAAGAACCTGATGCTAGAAGTGGGTTGTGGTTTGTCTGCATAATATATCAGGTAGGTAGGTACATGAATTGTTCCCCGCGCGAATTCGGGGCGAACCGCTAGTTGATAATATTTAAGAACAAGTAATTTAAGCAGTTATCACAATTATGGGTCCTGCGAATAATTTAAAAAGTGTGAAATCAAAATAAAATTTAAAATTTAAAAAAACCCCCGACTCAAAAAGAAATGAAAAAATAAGTTAATAAATTACTCTTTCAGCCTCTTAACTTAATTAAAAGAATCTATAAATATTTTAAAGATGAGCGTCACTGAGTCGGGGGACCGCTAAGTAAGGAACCTAGATAAGCTATAGATTGATATACAAAAAAACTAAGTTCATACGTATATTTGAAACTATTAGGTATTTTCTATTCGTTAAAGCTAACTTCCGTACATTGCGGTCCCCCAACTCAGTGACGCTCATCTTTAAAATATTTATAGATTCTTTTAATAAAGTTAAAAGGCTGAAAGAGTAATTTATTAACTTATTTTTTCATTTCTTTTTGAGTCTTGGGTTTTTCAAAATTTTTAATTTTTAAATATTTTATTGCAAAAACTGTTTCTTGTTGTTATTTGCAATAAAATATTTAATGAAACATTATAATAATAAATAGTAAATCCGCAAGGCAGTTGGACATTAGCGAGCTCACGGACCCGATCTCCCGGGAGAATTCTTGTTCTTCATCTCCGGTTTGCCTTTGTTGGCTGGCCGTCGTCAACGCTGACGAGGAACAGAGCTCCCACCTCTCTCTTGCCTTTAGTGTCTGGCTTGAGTGGAGACTCGCAAGAGCAAACGTACTCGGAAGAAGGATGTATAGTCCAGTAAGGTGCTGGTAGGGATCTTGACCGTACTTCTGGGATTGTCCTGATAGCCGTGGTATACCTCTCCACTTCTCAAACACTTCAGGACATGTTGCCCTCTTGTTGCTACGTCGCTTCGACCAGTCCATTTATGAATCCTAAAACCATGGTCGAATTGTTTTTGTTTTCCATACGTTGCAATATTTCCCCACCAACCGGGGGTTGTCCTTGGATGTACTAGCACAGCGCGTACAGGGGTAATCGCCGGTTGATACTACGTTCCATTAAAAGCGTCAAAGGGGCCTGTGCGAGTTGGTTTCGACTCCTCGTACACCTTCCGTCGTCACACGTCGTCTGAGAGTTCACGTGAATGTTCACGTGGCTTACATCAAGGGTCGGCTCTCAGCCCTTATCTCTTCCTGATGATAATGGACGCTCTGACGTCGGACATTCAGGAAGAGGCTCTTTGGTGTATGTTGTTTGCCGATGATATTGTGTTGGTTGCCGAGAGTGGCCTAGAGGTCCAGAACAGATTGGAGGTGTGGTGGCACAGACTGGAGAGTGTTGGCCTGAAATTGAGTAGAACCAAAACGGAATACTTGTTCTGCGATTTCGGCGGTCTCTCCAATCCAGTGCCTTTAGCTCTAGCTGGAACGCCCATACCGATCTGCTCTGACTTTCGGTACCTCGGGTCACTCATCCAAGGGAATGGTGAGGTAGACCGGGACGTAACACATCGGATCAACGCAGGATGGATGAAATGGAGACAGGTCACGGGAACAACTTGTGACCCACGGATGCCCCTAAAGTTGAAGGGTAAAATCTACAAGTCCGTAATAAGGCCTGTCATACTGTATGTTGGGCTGTGAAAAAGACGGATGAAAAAAGATTGCATGTAGCGGAGATGAGAATGTTAAGATGGATGTGTGGTGTGACGAGAATGGATAAAGTGAGAAATGAATATATTAGGGGAAGTTTGAAAGTGGCGCCAGTGACTGAAAAGTTGAAAGGGAATCGTTTGTCTTGGTATGGTCATGTGAAGAGGAGGGATGAAACGCATGTTACTAAAAGAGTTATGAGTTTACATGTGGAGGGATGGAGAGGAAGAGGGAGACCAAAGAAAAGATGGATGGATTGTGTGAAGAGTGATATGAAAGAAAAGGAAGTTAGTGATAGCATGATGTGATGCGCGAACCTATCGTGAATAAAAAAAAAAAAAAAATGACAAGTAACAGGGCAGAGTGGAAGAAAAAAACGTGTTGCGCCGACCCCAAATAATACGGGATAAGGGCAGGAAGATGATGATTTAAAACTATATTAATTAATGTAAGTGGGCATGTACCGTTTTAATTAACTATAAATAAAAAATTAAATTAATATTTCTAGTAATTATTAACCGACTTCAAAAAAAGGAGGAGGTTCTCGATTCAGTTGTATTTTGTAACCCCCGGCGGAAAAGAGGGGTGTTATAAGTATAACACCGACTTCCGAAATTAAAGTTATTTTGATCGTTTGCTTTTTGGAGTGATTTTTTTTTTGTAAAAAGTTTATTATAATGATTTAGTTTTACAAAATTAAAATTAATGAAATGAATCTTTTGGATAATAAAAAATGTGATAGGTTAAATTGTAGTGAAACTAATTGTGACATTAGAATAAGAATAAGAAGATTTTATTTGTAAACATAGGTCAAGTTACAATAAAGTGTGCGATGTTAAAGACAGGTAGATCCTCTATGTTTTGCCCAGAGGCGTACAAATATGTAGATAGCTAAAATAATAAATTTTGAACACATATATAACTTCTATGATTATTACAATTTCACATCATTAATAAATTCAATATTAATTGGCACATGCTTAACATTACAAATAAAATAAAATCAATTTTAATAAATATTAGAAATTTGCATATCATATTAATGCTAATGTCAAATAAAAATTATGATAATCAAAATAAGTCAAGTGATGTACAATTTTCTGAAGCAGTAGGTAATTATGGAAGTCAATATTAATTAGCACATGCTTATCATCACAAATCAAATAGAATAAGTTTTAATAAATATCAAAGAGTTACATGTCATATTAATCATAATGTCAAATAAAAATTTTATATAATCAAAATAAATAAAGTAGTGTGCAATTTTTTGAAGCAGTAAATATGGAAGTCAATAATAATTGGCACATGCAACATTACAAATAAAACAGAATATTTTTTTTTTTTTTATTAATGTCAAAGAGTTACATTTCATATTAATGCTAATGTCAAATAAAAATTCAATATATTCAAAATAAGTCAAGTGATATGCAATTTTCTGAAGCAGTAATTATAGAATTGTCGTCTAAATAATCTTTTATTGAGTAATAACATTTGTTTATCAAAAGTTTTAATAGTACTTTTTTGAAATTGTCCAAATTTAGCGTTTTCATTTTCTCAGGTAATTTGTTAAATATTTTTTGGGCCATACAGAAGGTACTCTTATTCATTAGTGCAGTTTTTCCATAAGTTACTTCGAGTTCTGACTTATTTTTATCACGTAATTTCCTGTAGTAGCTTTTAGTAGCTATTTTATATAATGTGATGTTAGATTTAACAAATACATTTATTTCGTATATGTATAAGGATGGCAAGGTAAGAATTTTTAGGCGTATAAAGAATGGCTGGCAACTGTCTGTGCTTTTAAGGCCACACATAGCTCTAACACATCTTTTTTGGGCTCTGAATACGAGTTCCCTATCTACTGAATTGCCCCAGTATATTACACCATATCTGAGAGCTGATGCAACATAGCCGTGGTAGGCTGCTAGTACGGATTCTAAGCTCACTATTTTTGATAATTTATAAAGAACATAAGCAAATTTATTCAACTTTTTACATATTTCGTCTGTTTGGATTCTCCAAGTCAAATTGTTGTCAATATTAATACCTAGAAATTTAACAGCTGTAGTTGGTTCAATTTTTATCCCCAAGAAGTTAACGTCAAGAAGCTTGTTTGGGATCCTTTAATAAAAATACATTATTTTAGTCTTTTCTAAGTTTAGTTTTTAGATTATTGTTGTCAAACCATGATATTATTCTATTCAATGTCATATTTACTTCTTTTTCATATGTATCAGGATTGTCACATTTAATCACTACAGTGCTATCATCGGCAAATAGCACCATGGGGTGGTATATCTGCTCCGGAAGGTCATTAATGTAAAGCAAAAAAAGCGGGGGCCCTAGCACAGTACTCTGAGGAACGCCGTATTTAATTATCTCGCTTTCAGAACGATATTTTTTCTCATAGCCGGTAATTGAGCATACTTGTGTAATTTCCACAAATTGACTTCTGTCTGTCAAGTAAGATCGAATAAGATCAAGTATATTTCCCCTGATACCATATTTTTCAAGTTTATTTATTAATATAGGATAATGTACGTAATCAAAAGCCTTAGTTAAATCTGTAAAAATAGCACAAACAGGATTTCTCTTATCCACATTTGATAAAATTGGGAGAAGCAGGTCATGTATGGCCATATTGATAGTTTTCTGCTTACGAAATCTTTTTTGTTCCTTTACTAATATATTTGATTTTTCTAGGTAGTTGTATAATATACATATAAATGACCTTCTCAAATATTTTTGAAAATACCGGTATCAATGCGATAGGTCTGTAATTTGACATAATTTATTTATCATTTTTTTTATGCAGTGGTACAATTACTGACGTTTTTAATTTTTCGGGGAAGATTCCGTTAGAAATACTCATATTAATTATGTGGCTGAGATGTGGAGCTATGTTTTGTGATATTTCTTTAATAACTTTAGTGCATATTTCATCATAACCAACGCTATTTGTATTTCTAAGTGACTTAATATGGTAATTTATATCTTGGGGTGTAGTCAGCTCCATATACAGAGAGTTTGACGTATTTGTGTGAATATTAACTTTTGGTATAGTTTTATTTTTTTAACTCTTTTTTAGCTCTTGTGAATAAGGTGAATCAAATCAAAGTGATCTTAGTATTAATAAAACTATACTCTCAGGTATGGACTTGGAGTACTGTACTGGTGATGAGGGAGCAGAGACCGGCAATAGTCCAAATCATGATAATTTGAACTGCTCCTCGACTCAGATTAGTCCGTTGTGACCTCAAGGGGAAGCGGAATCTAGTTCCGGTTGTGAAGTATCTAACTTGGTGTCAGATTCTTTGCGTCCTGCGTAGTACTCACGGCAAGCCTCCACCCAAGTATGATGACTATGATCTTTCTTTGCTGGTTCACGATGAGATAGAACCTCTGTCGTATAGGGAAGCTGTGTTATCACCTGAGCTGGCTCCTTGCTATGCAGAAAGTGTATGGTTCACTTTTAAAGAATGGTGTATGGTCATTGGTTGATCGCCTTCTTGATAAAAATGTGGTAAAATGTAAGTGGGTGTATAGAGTTAGAAGGGATATTTTAGGCAAGGATAGATTTAAAGCTCGTTACTAAACGACATTAAATTTTGTGCTTGTGATTTTTCTCAACAGACTGGTGTGGACTACAGTGAAACTTTTTCGCCTGTAGTCAGGCATACAGTACACTTAGGACTTTAATTGCCTTGGCTAATCATTTCAATTTGGATATTTATCATTTAGATGTAGAAACCGCGTTTTTAAATATCAATGACGAGTTTATCTTCATGGAACAACCAGAAAGTTAATTCTGATAAGAGTAAAGTGCGTTTTCTTATTAAAAAGTATATACGGGCTTAAACAGGCCAGTCGTATGTGGAATTAAAAAGTTCATCAGTTATTATGTAATAATGGTTTTCAACGGAGCAAATGTGAACCTTGTATAAACATTAATAAGTGTCATAAAAAATAACTATTATAGCATTGTATGCAGATGATTTTTATAAGAATCAAAACTTTAATAAACTGATTTTACTGTTGCCGATTGGGGCAACGATATTGTAGATAGAAAGTCGTACTTAGGATTTGTAATAAAGCTTGGTAATAGTATCATTAATTGGGAGGCACAAAAACAGAAAAGTGTAGCTCTATCTAGTACCGAGGCTGAGTATTTGGCAATTAGTGATGTCTGTAAAGACTTATGTTTTGTCAGAATTTTTTTAAATGAGGTTCTATATATAGTATTAGATGCTATATCTAGAACCTCAGTTAAAAAAATTCTCAATAACCGTTCTGTATAATGATAATAAGAGTGCGCTTAATCTGTTAGAGTAAAAATAATACTGTCACAAGCGCACCAAACATAAAGATTTTTTTTTTTAGGTGGAAAAATCATCTAATGACAAATCCCGCCCTTGGGCAAAGCGGGAGATAGTGTCAGACTTTTACTGATTAAAAACCCACTCCTGTTCCTTCTTTGCCTTCATCCCGGGGCCCTGGGCTTCGCTTTCACACTACCCGTGGCCCCAGTAGGCTTCGACCCTTCTGGGCCCCTACAGTTGCTGACATCTCCATGAGGCGCGCGTGGAACAGCACGCGCCGTCGACGACTTGGGCTCGGTCCGGACGGTTACCGGACGGTCGGACGGCGAGCCACCCATTTCACACCGTCCGCAAGCCCGCGCCTACAGTGGCCGGAAATCGGGATCGGAATCCCGGCGGCGGTTAGGGCGTGAGGAACGTTGTCTCACGCGAACGGCCGCCTCCTTTGCTAGCATTACTGCTTCGCAGAAGGAGGCGACCGCCTGCCACTCCTCCTCACTCCGGACCATGGCCTGTAACAATGCCCGGCGCGAGAGATCACTGCCGCCGATCGCCCCCACGAGGACACGTCGGTGCTCTGCCCCGGCGGGGCACACCTCCACCGCATGCTCCGCCGTGTCCTACGGACGGTCCACACAGTGGCGGCACCCAGGTGTTTCTTCCGCACGAAACCGGTGCAGGAATCTCCCGAACTTACTATGTCCCGTGAGGACCTGCGTCATACGGAAGGTAAGGACGCCATGTGGTCTTTCCAGCCACTCCTCAAAGAGGGGACTTACCGCCATGATTATGGCGTGCCCAAAACATATATTTTTAAGATACAATTATATAAAAGACGTAATATAATCCGAATTTGCTTATATTAAATATTTATCAACACTGAAAATGATTGCTGATGTGTTAACAAAACCACTTGAGTTTCATGAAGCATGTCCCTTTTGTAGAGACAATTAATGTAAGAAATGTAGAAATTTTAAGTCCTAATCAGCTGTGATACGTTTATAACATGCATGATTTTTTTTTTAATGGTTTTTTTTTAATGAATGTGTGTTATATTGTGTTGTCTCTAAACAGGTTTTTATTTATTAAATGAGTTCTTTAATTAAGTAATGAATAAGGGGAAGTGTTAAAATTATGAAGTATATTCATTACTTCTTATTTTTATATTATTGGCGACACTATTAAGTTTTGACTTAGATATCTGCCATAGCTGTCGATGCTTTTTTTTCTTCCTTCCTTCGTCTTACTACGCTGAATATGTAAATTTACAAAATCGTAACGGATCCATTTTATTTATTGATTATTATGTACTTAATCTTTGTCTGAATAAATCAGTTTTGAAGATGCTGTGAGAGTTGTTATTTGCCGTCCGCGTTCTCGCCCATGTCTTGCCACATCCATTGAAGCTGCACATCACCTTGTATCATACTGTAATAATTAGTATCCTATGTTTAGGAGTTTAGTTAAGAGGTATTTTTACATTTTAATTTAATGCAGTTGCAACAAAAAAGATCACTTCGGAAATTTTACTAAAACATGCGGAAAAACAGTTTTAAGTTCACAGTGGAGCTATTGATACTTCAAGTCAACTTAACAACTCCTTTGTGGTCTGCCGCTACCCCGTCTTGCGATTTTAAGGTAGGTACCAATATCTTGTTTTACGAGGGCCCTTTTCTACTCACCAATCGTCAACGTCGAGCATGGTTTAAAAGCTGGTCGCTTCATCTAACGTAATGCAACGCGATGTTTGATGAAGAGGCAATGCGAAAAAGAGAGAGAACGCCTGAAAATTTGTTGGCATTCGGTAATTCTGTGATTTCCTCGAATATTTCGCAAAACTTATTCCAGGAAATACCTGTTTTTTTTAAAACCTATACTTATATATATACTTATATACTATGATATACTTTTTATACTTTTAATTTTGTCTGTCCGTTTGTCTGTCACCAGTTAGATGAAATTTTCACAGAATAGTTTTGATCGACATTTGTTTACATTTACAGTATGCTTTTTTTATTCGATCGACTTTTTTTATTCGACAGACATTCTTTTTTATTCGATCGATTTTAAAAGTCTATTGACAGACTTTTTATTCGATCGAGTTTAAAAGTAGATTGACAGACATGCTTTTTATTCGATCGACTTTAAAAGTAGATTGACAGACAAACGAATATGAGTAGATTATGGAGGGCCAAAGTTCACGTAAAATAGCAGATTTTCAGAGGCCTTTACTGGATTAGTTTTACACAAATGGTTTGATTTCTATATAAGCCTAGATAATATCACAGATATGTCAAACAGTAGAGATATAATAAGGGGGCGTGATTCTTGCGACCACTAGGTAATAAGTTTTAAGATTACGATTTTGTTCGCTATGTCCTGTTTATAGGTAGTATATATTTAATGTCTTTGTGTGCTTATATGTGCTTGATGTCATTTTCGGCATCGACGTCATCTTGGCTTATGATTTTTTACAAAATGCTGCGTTTTACAGTGGTTGTTTGCAAAAATAACAGCTGTATTGTAAATTATACGAAAGATGCTATCTCATTTTACACGTAAGTACTAATATATTAAGGTTTAAAAAAAAATAATCATTAAAAAATTACTTCCTGATACCAAAAAACGCTATGATGTGTCAAATCAATTATTTGAATTGAGGACAAATATCATTGCTTGCTTAGTATAAATCGAACAATTAATTAGCTGAACTAGTTGCGTAATGGATGAGTATTTAACAGATAGTTTCACTCATATGATAATTTACACAACTCAAGACTCGTTAAATAACATAATCAGGTATTTTTTCGATGTCGGTATTATTTTGGCAAACGCCATTGTATCCGAATTACAGGTCAATCTCTCTACTTCCTAGTTTTTCAAAAATTCTAGAAAAACTAATAAATAAGAGGTTAAAACACTACCTAGAAACCCATAAACTGCTCTCAGAAAATCAGTTTGGGTTCAGAGAAAAGATATCAACCGCCGACGCTCTTCACAAACTAACTTCGTATTTAGTTGAAAATATGTATCCATGTAAGGGCAGAAGTCTCTTGGTATATTTCTAGACTTAGCAAAGGCATTCGACACCGTCTCTGTACCGATCATCTTGAACAAATCCGAAACCTTAGGAATTCGAGAAATACCCCTGCAACTTTTCTAAGATTACTTGACAAACCGAAAACAGGCTTTAAAAATTGATAGCAGTATAAGTCTTCAGGAAAATGTTACCTACCTCAAGGTAGTGTAATGGGTCCCACACTGTTTTTAATATATATTAATGACCTTTGCAATTTGCTTTTACGAAACGGTCAAATAGTAACATTTGCAGATGTTAGATTTTTATTGTTCAGCTCCAGTACTTAGAAAGATGTAATCAGCAAATAAAGGGTTTGCTTTAGTAACTTCATGGCTAGACAATCATTTGCTGACTCTGAATCTCGATAAAACTAAATTTACTATTAACGCCAATGATTTGTTTAGTACAAATCAAAATCAAAAGCATTTTATATTAAATAAACCATTTACAGGCACTTTTGAAATGTCATGAAATCAGTCAGTCAGAAAAAAAAAATGATGCTAATTGCACATTCCAAAGCGAAGATCTCTATGGAGAAGAATGTGCAAGAAACTCCATGGACACTCTTTTCAATCATGTTTTGTAATTAAAAATATCTCTGTTACATGTTTCTTGTCGCTATCATGTGAGAACAATGCAAATAAAAATAAAAACTAAATATAGATATTAAAATAGCAACTGGCAGCTAAGAGATGACCAGTCTCAACTGACAGCGCCCGTTCACGGACATGACACTAATATTAGCACCACTCAGCTCAACCATTTTGAAGGGAACCGAATGATTCAACACACGCGCCACCATCAGTGAGACATTTGAGAGAGCATGACAAACTCTCAACTGCCATGCTCATTTATGTCAAACAAGTCCAACAGCAATATAAAAACCAGAAAATAGCTCCATGGTACTCACATTTACAAACTTTGAAAAAAATGCTTCTATATAATACAATATTTATATTTTACAATTTAAAAAATAAATATTAAAAAAAAAACCATACTAATCAATTTGTACACCCCGGTGGTAGTGGAGCTGGACCAGCATTGAGCCAAGCATTTTTATCTTTAATATAATCCTCCAACTTATAATATGCTTGCCTGTATAGTGTGCGTTTAATACAAGATACCAACCTTCACCCAACTCAATAATTATACAATCTCACAACTGCAACAATCCAAGTTCCTGCTATTGTAACCCTATTACTAGAACTAATTCCATAAAGTATCTCGGTGTGATAGTAGACCAGAACTTAAGCTGGAAGGAACATGTCATGAAAGTAGGCAATCGTGCAAAAAAGTTAATTTATAATTTTAAGACTATTAAAAATGCATGTGAAATTAAGCTACTAATAAAAATCTATTTAGCATTATGTTAGTCTATATTGATATATGGCTTGAATGTATGGAGAAAACTTCAAAAACCACTATGCTGGTTGTTGAAAGAGCTCAACGCATGGCACTTAAGGTTATTTCTCGCAAAAAGTATAATTATCCAACACTCGACAAAAACACTCAACATATCGACTTTACTTTGAACTGAGAGTTCACGGTACGACAATTATTTTTTTAAATTAGAGATCATGGCACAACATAAAGTAAAACCACACTTTGCAAAACGGAGACGACTGGATATAGTTTATAACATACCCAAATACTACGAATGCGAACGAACGAACGAAACGGACGGTATATCTTGCGCTGGCTCAGTCAATTATAGGCATACAACCTGCATGATTAACCTCAAAAGAGTCCAAAGATCTCTACTTAAGGTCATGACATTCAGACCGTACATTACATACGTTTTTCATTTTTGCCACTGGGTGAAGACACTGGCTCCTGTAATGCAGGTTGCTACCTAGCTCAGGAGTCAGGGCAGGCTATATATTTTTTAGAGTCAATAAACTTATTATTATTATCTTGTTTATTCATTCAACATAACATATAAATTATATTTTTAAATATTCGTGCGTAGTATTGCATCAATTTTGTACAATTCTGGCACCCTCATGAGCCATGTATGAGGAACCGAGTCATAGGCCTTCTTATAATCTATTCAACTTGTCGAAAGATCCTTTCGGGACCGCCGAACCTGTTGGCTAATGTCCATATCAATGAGGAGTACCGCGGGACCCTTTCCTACATCCGTTCTGAGAGGTAAATATGATTGAATTTGTCTATATGGTTGTTAATCTTACCTCTCAAAATTGATGTTAGAACTTTATAGACCGTAGGTAAGCACGTTATCGGTCTATAATTTTTAGGTTCCACGGTACTACCTGATTTGTGGAGCAGGTGGGTAACTCCTGTTGTAAGGAACTCGGGTAGCGAACCAAACTCCAAGGCAGCCTGATACTGAGATGCCAAGCGAGCATGTGATCTTTGTAGCCACTTTAACCAGAAATTGTGCAGTCCGTCCGGCCCCAGAGATTTCCAATTGAGGCAACGGACGAACTGTACGTGCTACGTCTTGGGGGCTAATCGTAATTGCCCGGATTTCTGGTATTAAACCGCACGCTCGCTCGAACTCCCGAGTCCAACTATCTTCCGTGTGACTGACAGGCAACGACCAGATGCTGCGCCAGAATGAACACATGGCGTCATCATCCGGCAGGCGCGTGTCAGTCACACCTTGGTCCGGCCGTTCCCAAGCCCTGTATATCATTACTCCGGAATGTGCTATTCTGGGTATACCGCTTCACCCGCCGCTTATACCTTATGATTAATTTGCCAATGAGTGCTCTGGCCTCACCAATACGACGCTCGATCCTGCACTGCTAAGCCGGCACGGCTGATTTTGGTCCTGTAGCTACGTCACTGTATGGAAATTTGACGTGAGCTACACGACATGCTGCTACAGCCGCGCAGTACATTATCGAGTGTGTATCGGTGAGATCTTGGCAGTCGTCAAAATAATTTGACAACTGCAAATCCAGAGCAGCCACCAGCGCCTTATTCTTGTTATGCATGGGCAAACGAAAATGGCGCGGCCTAAGTTCAAACGGCATGTTTCGATATTCCTAAATAGCACACTCCAAAGTACTCCTCAATTCATTATTGCTCTGGGTACTTGTGTAACCATGTCAGTACTCTCCTCGTCAGCGTGGTTGGCAAGATGGTTGGATGGAGGTACCATCACTGGTACCACAGTCTGCGACAAAGGGGCAATGGCATGGCTACCCATTTCCGTTCGGAGGCGATCAAGTACAGTATCGTCCTTTTTTCTTTTCTTTCTTTCTTCTTTCTTTCTGTAGTCCTAAAGTATGAGCGCATGACGTTCTTGATGATGGATTGAGTCCATCGCATGCGCTGCAAACTACCGCCGGGAGCTGAAACCCTGTCAGAGGCGGGTGGGCCTCGAGATCCTAAGCCATTCGACGTATTATTTATATTGTTAACGTATTATTTGTGAAGTACTCGTTGCTGGAGCTCTACGCAACTGCCACGACCGGTGTCACAGCATTCACGGTGGGGCTGGATGCCGGCGGCGGCGAGGCGGAGCTGAGCGACGAGGCCGGAGGTGGTAGGCGTACGGCGAGCTGTGGCTCTTGTCAACATTTTTGGTGTCTTTTCGGCTTCAATTTTCAATAGTTTCCGTTATGTTATTTGGTCATTATGGTATGATGATGTATAGATGAATATATAATAGTTATTTCTTTCGTTTTATTTTCATTAGTTCGGGATCTTTTGGGATTTTATTTGATCATTTATTGTGAAGAATGTGAAGAGAATTTTTTTTTTGTCACTTGGTTGACAGCCGAGTCATATATTATTATTGTTATTATTAACATTAATTTCGGAAGTAGGTATTTTTCGGTATTATTTGCTTATAATTTTGATCCTTTTAGTGTTTTTTTAGTGAAGTCGGTTATTCTTTTCGTAGAAAGTTTTTTATTTCACACGTTTTAGTTGCGATACACTTGTAACCAGAGTGCCTATTTCCCATGACAATTTCAATGAACCCAAACCTAGCAGAGGTTACATTTTTTTATTATGAAGTTACTGTGTGTACCTTCCACCTTCCGGCTCCATCATCAGATCAGTTCGATAGTACCTCTCATCACAATTCTAATAAGTCCAAACATGGCTAGGATAAATTGATTAATTACGGAGTTCCTGTGCCTACCTTGCGGCTCCATCATCAGATCAGTTCGATAGTACTTTATAGCCAAAGTGCATATCATAACAATTCTAATAAGTCCAAACGCGGCTAGGTTATATTGATTTATTACGGAGTTCCAGTGCCTACCTTCCGGCTCCATCATCATCACCCGATCACTTCGATGATACCATTTTCAACGTAACTATTCAGAACCATGTTACTTTTTGACTGTAAATGTTTAAGTTCTCGATGAAAATACCAAAATCACTATATGGTTGCCTATAATACATATTTGAGGAGTTCCCTCAATCACTCATGGATCCCAACATCAGAACTAGATTTTGAAAAAAATTAGATCAATCTAGAAGAATATCCTTTTAGGGAAAAAAAAATTACAATTCGGTCCATAAACAACGGAGTTCTGAGGTAACAAGCATAAAAAAAATTATGATGATAAAATAAAATACAACCGAATTGATAACCTCCTCCTTTTTTAAGTCGGTTAAAAATAGTAGCTTCTTCCACGGAGAGACATCTAGGTAGTCGTAAATATCTGTAAACCTTCTGCTAATTTTGGTGCGGAACGCTAGAACAGATTTATAAATAATCCGTTGAGAACATTGATAAGATAATGCTGCGCGTGATATGCGTCGGGTCGTATATAATGCTGAGCGCAGCCCTCGCCGCCACCTGACCCTACCAAACCCATCATGAAGTACTTGTTGATACTGTGCGCGCTGGCGGCGCTGGCGTTGGCCGAGGAGCCCATCATGCTGCACTACCACGAGAACGTGGGCATCCCGGAGGCGGCGCGCATCAAGCAGGCTGAGGTCGCTACCGACTTCGATGGCTCGCGCATCGTCGGCGGTTCTCAAACTAGTGCCGGCACACACCCTCACCTGGTCAGTAATTCCGACATCACTACGATACTATATATTTGTGTTATTCAGTTAGCCATCGTGAGCCTTTCGTCGTAGATTTCTGTTGATGCATAATACTCTACTGTGTGTTTCAGATTGGCCTGGTGATCACGCTGACGTCGGGCGCCACCTCGGTGTGCGGCTCTACCATGCTCAGCAACACGCGTTCAGTGACCGCGGCGCACTGCTGGTGGGACGGCCGCAATCAGGCGCGTCAGTTCCAGCTGGTGTTCGGCTCCACCTTCCTGTTCTCCGGCGGCACGCGCGTCAACACCAACAACGTGCAGATGCACGCCAGCTGGAACACCAACAACCTCAACAACGACGTCGCTATCATTAGCTTCAACTTTGTGAGCTACACTAGTGAGTACCGCGTGTCGTACCATGCATCAGCAAAGCACTGAGCACTAGTGAGCATGCTTCTTATGGCCGAATGTTTCAGACGTAATTCAGCGTGCTGTCATCCCCAGCGGTACTCTGCTTAACAACAACTTCGCGGGCACTTGGGCGCACGCAGCCGGCTACGGCAGAAACAGTGACAGTAAGTTTACTTGGTCACTTCGTCCTACATCGTTACTGTTAACCGAGGATGACTACTGAACATCTGATATTAGTTCACCATGTATACAATCGACATACTGAGGATGGTTCACCTGCTAAGTGACACGGGAGTGCAGACGCAGCGCCTGATGGCATGTATGTTCGCAGGCTCCGGCATCTCCAACAATCAGGCCAAGCACCACGTGTGGCTGCAGGTGATCACCAACGCTGTGTGCGCACAAACTTACGGCAACTCAGCTGTGATCGCGTCCACACTCTGCACCAGCGGCGCCGGCGGTGTCGGCACGTGCGGCGGCGACTCCGGCGGCCCGCTCGTCATCACCAGCGGCGGACAGCGTGTGCTCGTAAGTACTCACTATCTCCAGTTAGTAGTGATCGCGACTGTTCTCAATACGAGATACGTTTAATATCTATGTAACTAATGTCATTGTGATGCGTGAATATTAAAGTGATTCGTGTGATGCTTACAGATCGGTGTGACTTCGTACGGTTCGGCCCGTGGTTGCCAGGTCGGCCTTCCCGCTGCCTTCGCCAGGGTCACCTCCTTCGCGTCCTGGATCAACGCCAGAATCTGAGCATCGTCATCATTGCGCTGTTTTACAGCACTACTAATATAACTTACATAGTACGTAATACTAATTGTTTCATTTATACAACCTGAAATTAAAGTTCATATTCACTCGCAGTTCATCTGGAGAATAGGAATAATATTAAATGAGGCAGTAAATTAGAAAAAGAAAGATACTTTTTAGGGTTTCGTACCTAAAGGGTAAAAGCGCAAGACTCCACTTTCTGTCACCAGGCTGTATCTCATGAACCGTGATAACTAGACAGTTGAAGTGAGAGTAAGCTGGCCACGTCACACGAATGCACCCGGACAAATGGGCGAAGATCGTCACTCACCAGACGCCTGAGGGAGGCGATGTCATTGAGATCGACGCTAAGGTGGCCAGATGGTCATGTTCGCGGGGTACACTTGGTTAGAGATCGCCCAACAGATAGATTTGGAAGGAGAAGTCTTGTCTAGCAGTGGGAACAAAATAAAAAAAAAGGGTAAGGGTGTCTCTCGGTATTATTTGTATCTTATTTAACACCGACTTCCGAAATTAAAGTTATTTTGATCGTTTTAGTGTTTTTTTAGTGAAGTCGGTTATCTTTTTTTTGTAAAAAGTTTTTTATTTCACACTTTTTAGTTGTGTAGCGACATCTATGGCGTCACATAAGAACTAATCCTGCATTGTACAATCAAAGTTCTCCGCGCGATTAGAACATATAGAACAGCCCGAAATAATCAATCGAGCAGCTGCCCACCAGACATAACACCCGTCTGGATCCTCCCTTTTCAACGGAGGTTTGCGGGACTTTACTCTCTGTTCCGCATACCTCCAAACTGGTGACCCTCGACAAAGAACGTCAGCGTAGCCTTCGTGCAGCTACTACTTCGTGACGTCATCATCACTTCCTCAAGCTTTCGAGCAACGAGCCATACAGCCAGCACCCACGGCTATAAAGGGTATCCTGACCATCAGCATGCCTACCTGGTCATACCTGGTCATCACCCTCAGACTCATCAGCGACTTTGGTGAAGCACACTGCACCTTCGGCCAGTCACATGAAGAGCCACGAAGAACCTCTCCTGGTCGACGCATGCTGTCAAGCCGCTACGTCGCACAGCACCGCTCCGACTCACTGGAGCCAGCAGCACTACTCCGATTCACTGGAGCCTGCAGCATCATCCCGACTCACTGGGGCACCATACCGACTCACTGGGATAGCACCACCCCGACTCACTGGGGCATCACCGCAGACAGTTCCGACTCACTGAGAACTATGCAGCATTCGGTTCCGACACACTGGAACCAACCTACCACTGGCCTGGCACGCCTCAAGAAGCATCAAGAACCATCGATCTCCGATCTCCGGAGGGGAGTGATGTAGCGACATCTATGGCGTCACATAAGAACTAATCCTGCATCGCGCAATCAAAGTTTTCCGCGCGATTAGAACATATAGAACAGCCCGAAATCATCAATCGGGCAGCTGCCCACCAGACATAACACACGTCTGGTCGAAGGATCCTCCCTTTTCAACGGAGGTTTGCGGGACTTTACGCTCTTTTCTGCCTATCTCCAAAGTTGGGATACACTTATAAACAGAGTGCCTATTTCTCATGACAGCTCCAATTAATCCAAATACTACTAGGTTACATTGTTTTATTATGGAGTTCCTGTGTCTACCTTCCACCTTCCGGCTTCATCATCAGATCAGTTCGATAGTACCTTATAGCCAAAGTGCATTTCATGACAATTCTAATAAGCCCAAACACGGCTAGGTTACATTGATTAATTACGGAGTTCCAGTGCCTACCTTCTGGCTCCATCATTATCATCAGATCAATTTGATGATACCATTTTCAACGGAACTATTCAGAGCCATTAATTTATTTGTATTATCATAGTCGCTTAACTATCTTCATTGTGATATCTATGAGAATATGAAGTTCCGTTGACCATTTCTGGTCTTCTTCTTCAGTTCCACTTTATCAAATGTTTCTTTTTGACTGTAAATGCTTAAGTTCTCGATGAAAATACTAAAATCACTATGCAGTTATAATATTTGAGGAGTTCCCTCGATTTCGCCAAGATTCCATCATCAGATCCTGACTTGGTGACTATGGGACCATTTGGAAAGTATAACATTTCTAACAAAAAATTTTTTTTTCAATTCGGTTGGCAAGCGACGAAGTTATGCGCGAACAAACATAAAAAACAAAATACAAACATCCGAATTGAGAACCTCCTCCTTTTTTAGAAGTCGGTTAAAAAATCTCTCAAAAATTTATAAAATATGGGCGAAGAAATTTTTGATGAATTTCTTCGTGAACGCTCTGAGTATCTTGTTCCAAGAGGAAGGCCTTGTCGCTCATCATTCTCTCTTCTCCTTCATTTTCCTCTCCATTCCTCTACTTGGTACAGAGGATCTTTCACTGTTCAAGCTGTGCGCCCTTGGAATTCTCTTCCGCACACATTAAGAGGTAGCCCCTCATTGGAGGTCTTCAGAAGAAGAATTAGGGAACATTTTCTGTCAACATGACCCTTACATATATAATATGTCATCATCATCTTCCTTCCCTTGTCCCGTGTTATTTGGGGTCGGCGCAACACGTGTTTATGTAAAGGTTTTATTTATTGTATATAGCGTATTTATACGTATTGTGTACTGTGCACGTATTTGTGTAGTTTATTTTAGTTATAAGTGTGATCTGATTTATATTGACTTAGATTTTTTGTTGTGCATTTGTATTGCAATTATGGATTAAGCTCGTCTTTGTACATCAGCTAACCAATTTTTAATTTATTGTAAAATTATGTACAATGAATAATATAAGAAGTGACTATATCTATATGTCACCATGATAAAATCAGTCAGTCTGGCAAAAAAATCGTCATAATTGGAAAGTAAATTGACAAGATTATTTATTATATATATTTGTGATAATAAATAATCATGGCTTTGTTTATTTTTTGCTTAATGACTTTTGGCTATGGACCACTGTCCACTGGCGCGTAGGTTCAAAGACGCGTATACTATCTCGTGTAATTGTAAACTATTGAATGATTGTGAACCGGAACATACTGCTTACAATTTAACGCATTATTTTTCAGTAGATGACAATCTGTCGAAACTGAAATTGGCCAATGAGCACCATGTGCCTCGCGCCACACCACGCACCGTTCATTCGTTTGTTGTCAAATGAATTACGTAGGCTACTGCCGGAGTACTAAAAAAGAACCGATTTTCTTATAAACTAATTTAATTCAATAAAAATTACAATTATATGAAATAGCAAAGGAGACAATTTTTTTTTGTTTGGGGAATAAGCCCACCACAAATTGTGGCGTATAGCAATGAAAAGCACGTTATTTTATTCCTTATAATCTCTAGATTACAGTGGTAATATCAGCAAAACTTTATCTAACCGGAATACTGTTAAATACGACAGTCAAAACATGACTCCTAAAATCTCAGAAGAGCGATTGTCTAATGAGTGGATAGGTCTCCTTGGTATTTTAAGTTAAAATAGTGCACTATTCAATAATATATATAGTATAAAACAGTCACGTCTGTACTACGTGACAGATTTTGATGTGATTTACACGATTTGAAAGACTTATTCGTGAAAATTGATTAGATGTATTCATTTCGAAATAACGCGGCTTTTGCCGGCCATTGACTGTAGATCTAAAATAATGTGATGTATTACTTACACAACCAGCTTATTATTATAAATGTATAAGCTAGTTGTGTAAGGAGAAAAAAAAACACATTATAGGTACGTCACAAGAAGTATTTATTTCTGTTCATCATCATCATTTTCAAAGTCATCTCTTAAAAGCAGTATTTGATCTGAAAAAGATACAGGTGGCTCAACCTCACTTTGATGCCGCGACCAAGATAAAAACCACACTATACACATCACATGTGCACAGCAGCAAACTGTGCGTCTGCCCACTAAACAGTTACAACAGTATCCAGCATGAGCAGCTCTCGTTTTAGTAATTGATGGGGTGGTATCAACTAATGTATAATAAGCTTTCCTACTGGTGTGCCTTGATTGTATCCTACCTTTTTTCCGTTGGGAAAATCATCTTATAACATCCCCCACTATGGGGCGGGGCGGGAGATAGTGTCAAACTTTTACTGACTAAAAACCCACTCTTGTCCCTTTGTTGCCTTTCGTACCAGGGCCGAGTCTTCCTTTCAGAATCACACCCCTGGCCCCATTAGGCTTCGACCCTGCTGGGCCCCTATAGTTGCTGATATCTCCTTGAGGCGCGCGTGGAACAATACGCGCCGTCGATAACTTGGGCTCGGTCCGGACGGTTACCGGACGGTCGGACGGCGAGCCACCCATTGCTCGCCGTCCGCAAGCCCGCACCTACGGTGGTCGGTAATCGGGATCCGAGTCACGGCGCGAGAGATCGCCGCCGCTGATTGCCCCCACGAAGACACGGCGTTGCTCTGCCAAAGCGGGGCACACCTTTACTGTATGCTAAACCGTGTCCTCCGGGCGGTCTACGCAATGGTGACACCCGGACGTTTCTTCCGCACGAATCCGGTGCAGGAACCTCCCGAACTTACCATGTCCGGTGAGGACCTGCGTCATGCGGAAGGTAAGGACGCCGTGTTGCCTTTCCAGCCACTCCTCAAAGAGGGGACTTACCGCCATGATTATGAAGTGCCCAGATTGTATCCTGCCTCGTAGAAGATAATTGTTTCAACCAAAATCATGGTCAGTTTGTCGGTATACCTCGATTTTGAATTGTCCGGTGGCCCTGACATGCTCTCCATAGTACGAATGAGATTGTTTGATTTGATAAATTCCTGAGAAAATAAAATTAGGTCCGGGAATGTCAATTCAGGAAAATTATCCAGCTCTGGAAGATTACCATCAATACTGGCAAATTGCACTCTCACTCTGTTTAAATTGTGCATTTCTATATAAGAGGCTAAACGGTTTGGAGTGTTCAGTTTTGCTTGGGCAATTGCTAATATCTGTTGAGCATAACAAAAGTCTCTGATTAACGTATGAAATCGATTTATTAATGGTGCAGCTATTTTTTTAAAGTGTGAAAAAATGAGGTGGGATGATGCTGTATTGAAATATTCCTGACGGAACAATTTCAAGTCCGGTTTAAATCTGCAATTCACGACTTCAATCACCCACCTACACAAGGTCACAGCGGATCTTATTGGCTGCAATGGTTGATAATTGGTGTTCACCAGCCTGTTTAGATTCAGGCATATAAGCCATAGCCAGGCATGTAACCATATTGTAACAATTGATACAATGGCTTTGTGGTTTACGCACTGTAACTATGGATGCCATTTTCATAAAATCTTTCGAATAAAAATACGAACAGAAGAAACATGCAACTATCTAATAATCGGAAACAATAATAATGTTGTCTGTTAGTGTCAAACTGATTGAATCTGGACCACAGAGCATCTGCAACGGGCTATTAATTACGTTTCGTTCTACGGTGATTTTTAAAGTACATTACTTAATATTTGTGTTAAACGTTATTAACAACATAAAAAACGAGTTCTCTTTACGAATTAATTAGGTATTATCTCTTTAAACGCATTTAAAGCCGATGTTATTACCGCTGCGCATCGAAGAAACTTTTTTTTTCACGTTAAAATAAACCTAAAAACACTCCTAAACAACCATTTTTTGCCGTAACACTTTTTTACAATTATTTCATTATTCCGGTTAGATTTCTAAATAATTTTTGGTCTGTTAATTATAATAAGATGATCACTTCTTTCATGTGTAATTTCATTAATATAGGTACGTTACCGTTTAATAGTGGGCCCAAAAAAAATTGTCTCCTTTCAGTACAGTCGCGCCGTAAATAGTTTAAAAAAAAAGTTCACAGTCGAGCAAGACATGAAGGCCGGATTCTTCAACGCCAGGGGCATAGGCGCATGATGCGTTTTCCATAAGCTTGAATCTGGTCAGATACTTGGAGAACCCACCATGCCCTATCAGTACCTACGTCATGATACTGTACATGGTCATCTTCTTATAATCCTATAGCCGTCAGTGGTATCTCGGTAGTTGACCTTGGTAGTCCCGGCGGTTTCCCCTAATCTATATCTCCGCTCCCATTCGTTAAGGGATTCAGCTTGAATCCGTCTGATTTGCCTCTTGGCCGAGCACTTATCGTAGTCAGGGGCACGTTCCAGAGTAAGGACGGCTGTTTTTGCCAGAAAGTCGGCGCGTCAGTTACCCGCCAGCTTCGCGTGGATCTTTAGCCAGAACAAGGACATATTTTGCTCTGGCCAAACTCCTTCCAGAGGTTTTTGCGGGCTACAAGTTTTTAAGAATACTGTTTCAATTTTTTTTTCGGCCTAGTTGCCATTAAAAAACAACAATGATTATTATTAATATTGCAGGTAACATGAAAACTTATAATTAAGTATTTATATATAAATAAATATATGAAATAGTAGTATTTTTATTATCATAACAGTAACGTCAATTGTGTTTACAATCTTGCTTGTATCCAAGGCATGAAAGAGGTTACCCGAGCGAAACCGGATGGGAATCCAACTTGACAGCCACGTGAGGAGCCGAATGACGTCACACCAATCTGTTGACAAATTGTGACCGTTTAGACAGTGTGGTGAGCGTGCGGCAAGGGTCAGGAACACAGGCGACACACGCACCAGGACGCGCACGCCAGCGCTAGTGACGACGAGCGGGCCGCCGGAGTCGCCGCTGCACGTGCCCACCGGTCGGTTGCCACTGGAGCCGCTGGTGCACAGCGTGGACGACGCGATGATGCCGCCGAAGAACTGCGCGCACGCCGCGTTTGTGATCACCTGCAGCGACACGTGGCTCTGGAACTGGTTCTGGGAGATGCCGGCGGCTGTGGCAATGCAAGGATGGCATTATACAATGTTACACGATTACGAACAAATATTAAACTTTTTGTTTTGAGAACATATGGACCAATCTACTCAACCTTTTCCTAACTAATTTATATCTCTGGAATATATATCATATCTGGAAGCCATCGGGCTTCCAGTCATATCGGATTCTGTTAAGTACTTATTACTCTTATGTCTCTCTCTCTCTCTTATTACTTATTAGCAGTAGATATTCTACGTTAAGGGACTATCTATTTGACCTCCACAATTCAGTAATACGAGACTCCTTTGCAAGACTGCTGTTAGATTGTATGTCTTCTGACCACCAATAATAGCTTAACGTGCTTTCCGAGGCAAAGAAGCATCTCGGTATCTTAAGACGACCCGTGCGGCTATTATTACTGAGCTACGAGCTCTTCCATAGTATGCAATATCTTATGTAACTAAAGTAGCGCAGCAGTAGTTGACAATTTACCGTCGCTGGTCTTGCCGTAGCCGGCGGCTTGCACCCACGAACCCACGAAGTTGCTGCCGAGCAGCGTGCCACTAGGTAGCGCCACCGCGCGCACCGCGTCTGTAACAGAGCTCAGTGAGTCAATCGCATCTCTGCGGCATTGTTCGAAAGAGTATGACACTCTTGAAACGCAAAAGTCAGTAGACACAACCCAGACTAATACCCATCTGTGTTCCTTCGAACACAGATGGGTTTTAGCCAGTAAAAATCGGACAATCCTTCTTGCTACACCCATTGGGAGCGAAAGGAGTTATTTGATAATTTCCCACAAAAAAAAAACGCTGCTGACGGTCAGCTCTGGCGTCTGACTTGCGATACTCACTGGAGTACGGCACCGAGTTGAAGGAGATCATGGCGACGTCGTTGTTAAGGGTGCTAGGGCTGTACGCAGAGTGTATCTGCACGCTAGAGGTGGGGACACGCGTGCCACCGGAGAAAAGGCGCGCTGAGCCGAATACCAGCGTAAAACTGCGCGCCTGGTTGCGGCCGTCCCACCAGCAGTGCGCTGCCGTGAGCGCGCGCGTGTTGCTGAGCATAGACGACCCACACACCGATGTGCCGCCCGAGCTCAGTGTGATCACCAGCCCCACCTGCACCATATAAACCATTTAGCCCAAACTATTAACTTAGTTAAACTTAATGGCGGAGGTGAAATGCGCTAATTGCTGTGCAGTCACTCTTTCCTCGCTCCTTCCCATGTCACATGAATTTAATACTGCCCAGCAATTCGCTTTTTGTTCACAGTCACCATATAGTTTTCATGGAGCTGTACCAAGAATGGATAGGTGCCGACGGCGGCAGCCGCGCCTCCGATGATCCGTGAGCCGTCGAAGTCGGTGGCGAGCTCAGCCTGCTTGATGCGCGCCGCCTCCGGGATGCCTACGTTCTCGTGGTAGTTGAGCATGATGGGCTCCTCGGCCAGCCCCAGCGCAACCAGCGCGCACACTATCAACAAGCACTTCATTGTAGAACACGTATTGTGACTATTTTGACTGTGTATTGTTTTTCAAGCCTTTTATATTCACGGTACGATATTACATTATCTAATCACAATGTATAATATTTTAAACTACAATTTCGTAATATTCCCTTGACCACTGGGTATGTTGGTTGGGCAAAGTCTACAAATCCCTCAGAAGGTTGTCTCAGGGCTAAACGGCTAGTTCAGTAATCTATGTCTATTACAAAGAGGAAAGATTTGTGTTTTTAACCGACTTCTAAAAAAGGAGATGGTTCTAAATTCGGATGTTTTTTTTTTATGTTTGTTCGCGCATAACTTCGTTGCTTGCCAACCGATTTGAAAAATTCTTTGTTTGTTGGAAAGGGTATACTTCCCAAATAGTCCCATAGTCACCAAGTTGAGATCTGATGATGGAATCTTGGTGAAATCGAGGGAACTCCTCAAATATTATAGGCAACTATATAGTGATTTTGGTATTTTCATCGAGAACTTAAGTATTTACAGTCAAAAAGTAACATTTTATGAAGTAGAACTGATGAAAAAGATCAGAAATAGTCAACGGAACTTCTTACTCGCATAGATATCACAATGAAGATAGTTAAGCGACTATGACAATACAAATAAATGAACGTGTTGCGCGGCGACCTCCCTGACGGGGTCAGCATAGTCTGTTACTTAGTCGTTGCAGGCGGCAGTAGAATTAGTGACTCGTGGGGCTGCGATAGTCGTTGATAGGATCCAGCAGTTGTGACTCAAGGTGGTGCTGCACAAGTCCAAGGTCATGTGTTTTCACGGCCCTCGGAGCGCGCAGCCTCGTCATTCCCAATTAACGATAGGAGGAGTTCACATCGGCGTCGTGTCAACGATGAAGAGTCCCATTCTTCGACAGCCGGTGGAATTTCGAGGAGCACTTCCAACGTCTGGCTCCCAAACTGAATCGGACTGGGGCTGCCCTCAAGCGGCTCCTGCTCAACCTCGGGGGTCCAGACGCGTCCTGCCGGAGGCTCTACGCAGGCATCGTCCGGTCCATGGCCTCTTATGGGGCGCCGGTGTGGGCGCCGTCACTGCGAAAGCGACCGGCCCAGCTGAACGCGTGTCAGAGGGTTATGGCCATACAGATGGTGCGGAGATACCGCACGGTTTCCCGTGGAGCGGCGGGCCTCCTTGCTGGTCTGCCACCATGGGATCTGGAGGCAAAAGTCCTTGTACGCATGCACGATTTGCACGTGGAGATGCAACGCCGAGGCAAAACTCCGCTGCCGCGACAAATCGCGGCATGGCTGTCAGAGTTCCGGCGGGATCTCATCGTGAAATGGCGACAGCAATTGTCGCAACCTAATGCTGGACACGCCATAATTATGGCGGTAAGTCCTCTCTTTGAGACGTGACTGGAAAGACCTCACGGTGTCCTCACCTTACGCATGACGCAGGTCCTCACCAGACTGGGTCAGTTCGGGGGGTTCCTGCACCGGATTCGTGCGAAAGTGACGCCCGGGTGCCACCATTGTACTGCGGGCAATGGTTAGCTCGCCGTCCGACCGAGCCCAAGGCGTCGACTGCGCGTTCTGTTCCACACGCACCTCAAGGAAGATGTCAGCAAACCGTAGGGGCTCAGCAGGGTCGAAGCCTACTGGGTCCAAGGGTCTGAAACGAAGACTCGGCCTTGGTACGAAAGGCAACGAAGGAACAGGAGTGAGTTTTTAGTCAGTAAAATTCTGACACTATCTCGCGCTCCGCCCAAGAGCGAGGGATGTCATTTGATGATTTTCCCAACTACAATAAAAAAAAAACAAAGTGTAAATAAATGACCAGAAAATTTATTTACATCGCGTGTGCGCTGCTTTTTTTTTTAAATTTAGGAACTGAATCGCCTCTAGAAAAGGCTATTTTATTCTACTTTTGTATTAATCCTTATCAAAATAAATCATTTCATATTTAAGTCTGGACCAGTGCCTGTATAATACTTTTTGAATAATTCAATTTGGATATTACATTCAAGAGATATCATGGTTTTCAAAAGGTATTACATAGAAAATAAATAAAATCGTTGATATTTTATCAACAATTTTACCAATATACGAGTATATATATGTTATCAATAGTAAATTATCTAGTTCATGTACCTAATTTATTATCTTAATTTAAACCTAATCTGAAAAGTATTGCATTGTCACAGAAAGACAGAAAGGGAAAAAGCGCAGGAAATTTGGCGCGTCGCGCAATAGGCTATTTGACTGATTTTTGGAATCTATTTCATATTATTAAGTATTGTTAAAAGAGTCCAGAAAAAGTGTTTTATTTCAATTCGTGTAAATATTAACATAAAAAATAGCATATAAAGTCGTATTATTCAAATAAGCCGCCAATACGCCATATTTGACAATACGCGTCAAATTGTATTCGTTGACGTCATACGTCAGTAAATAAACATTGCAGTGAACTAGTTGACTTAGTATTTTGCAGTTTGTGTTCATTTTAACAGTGAGTTCCCCCAAAAATGAGTTACAAATGGTGTGTAGTGCCAGCGTGTACAAACACGTCGATAAAAACGCCGGAAAAAACTGTATCGTAAAACGTGTATCAAAAAAAAAAAAAAATCGTAAATGAATCAGCAAAATATCATTAATAGCACTGCGACAAAATTGTATCATTGGCACTCAAAAGAATAGCAGTCAATGACAGACATATTTACAGACTAGTGACGTCTAAATAGATTCAACCAATAGCGATCGTTTTCAAAAACATGGTGCTGGGTAAAATAAAATAAAGTTTATTTCGTATTTTTTTTATAATTAGTCAATAAATTTTTAGATATATTGGTACAAATAGCTTTTAAAACCCATAATCTATGCGGATGGCAATAAATATAAAGTTATTTTTCATACTGTCAAATAGCCTATTCTCGCGGGCTTGCTGCCGTGCATCATGTGTGCTTTCTAATTATTATTATTATTATCTTTATTCACTGTAAACACATGTTAATTACATTTTTAAATATTTTTCTTTAACAAAATGATACAAAAAAAAACATTTAAAAATATAAAAAATAGTATCCCACCGGTATCGGGAACAGGGTCCAAGCTACCGGCGGTCTGGGCTCCAAAGAAAGGAACCTCCTAACAATACGAGCCGTGTCCAGGAGTACCGCTTTCTGAATCAAGCCCTTGATCCAGCCGCCTAACGCGAGCCTCCTAAGGTGTTGGTCGAGGCTCTTGGCTATTAAGCCATTACCCGACACGACTATCGGTACAATGATCGCTGAGTCCACATCCCACATGTCGACAACATCGCGAGCCAAGTCAATATACTTAATTTGAGGTTAGGTTTTTTTTTTATTGGGTGGGAAAATCATCCTAATGACATCCCCGCTCTTGGGCGGAGCGCGAGATAGTGTCAGACTCTTACTGACTAAAAACCCACTCCTGTTCCTTCGTTGCCTTCGTCCCAGGGCCCCGGGTTCCGCTTTCACACTACCCGTGGCCCCAGTAGGCTTCGACCCTGCTGGGCCCCTACGATTTGCTGACATCTCCTTGAGGCGCGCGTGGAACAAAACGCGCCGTCGACGACTTGGGCTCGGTCCGGACGGTTACCGGACGGTCAGACGGCGAGCCACCCATTGCTCGCCGTCTGCAAGCCCGCGCCTACGGTGGCCGGAAATCGGGATCGGAATCCCGGCCTCCTTTGCTAGCATTACTGCTTCGCAGAAGGAGGCGACCGCCTGCCACTCCTCCTCGCTCCGGAGCATGGCCTGAACCAAGGCCCGGCGCGAAAGATCGCCGCCGCCGATTGCCCCCACGAGGACACGGCGTTGCTCTGCCCAAGCGGGGCACACCTACACCATGTGCTCTACCGTGTCCTCCGGGTGGGCCACACATTTGAGGTTAGGTTAGGTTTTTTTTTTTTTGTTAGATCTGGGTGGAAAATCCTCATGGACGCCGCGACTGTCCCACGAATAGGACAGTCGCGGCAGTGCCGGACTCTTACCGGCTAAAAACCACTCCTGCTCACAACTCAGCATAATCCCTGGATATTCTTCCAGGATTGAAGTACGGTAAGGGGAAGTTGCTTTACAATTTTATTTTACCTATGTTTTTTTTTTATATCAGTCTAAAATGTCTGATATTTTATGTTTTTTACATTTCTGTTTATTCTTTTTAATTATATCTAAGTGCTTTTTACATAACTATTTGTATGTAACTATTTTACTTAACATAGATGGGTTAGGGTAATGTATTTATTCTTTTTATTTTTTTTTTTTTGACATATGTTACTGCACTTAATCTAGTTATACATAATTTATTAAATCTATAGTTTTGCTAATTTTTATATAATTAATTTATATAATTTAACAAATGCTTATTTATCTACGTTTATTCCTATTGTTTACGATTTCACATATGTGGATGCAGTAATCTATAAACTCATTGGTGCTTAACTTGTGGGTAAGTAAATTGCTTAGCTTATCGACACTAATTTTTGTACCCAGTTGCTGTTCGAGGTCGAACCTTCGTGATGCGTGGGCGGGACAATCTACAAGGAGATGCACGACATCTTCGCTGGTGTTGGGCTCACAAATGCATGATGGACTCTCCTTTAACTTGAAACGGTTCAGGTACTGGGATAATCCACCATGCCCCGTGAGTATTTGAGAGAGTTTACCTTCAGGCTTGGCCTTGCGAACAAAGCGATAAGCTCCAATTGCATCGGGAAGGAAAACCTTTGTGACCGACGCTGTGTCCCCAGCCTTATAACGATTGTTCCATGCTACCAAAGATGTTTGTCGTATAAGTCTTTTCACGTACGAGATGGGACACAGGTCGTAGTCCGGTTTCCTTTTCGATGCAACAGCAGCCTGTTTGGCCAGATCGTCGGCGCGCTCGTTCCCAGGCAGGCCTGCGTGGGCCTTAACCCAGAACAAGGATACATCTTTGCCCTGGTAGACGGTGCAGTACGCGGACAGACTAAGTTTGAGGTTCTGAATTTCGGCCTCACTATTCCATAAGGATAGCGCGGCCCCAACCTTTCCCTCAATCTTGCTGCCGTCGGTGAAGATTCGCACCTGCTGCACATTGTACCTGTCCACAAGGCTTTGGTCCACCAGTTGAGTATCCCCGCCAACACCAGTGCTGAGTGTAGAGAAACTGTACGGTACGATCAAGCAGAGCTTCTGAGCGAAACCCCTCTGGACAGTGTCAAGCAACTTGCGCACCCCGATCTTCCTGGCTGCAGGCGCCCATACCGCGGATGCGTACATTAATATCGGCTCTATTGTAGCCGTGTAAATCATTCTAATGATGTCTGTGTGCAAACCCCAGTCCACCTTTGCAGCTTTAGAGAGCTGCTTGTATATGTCTAAGGCTTTCCGGCTTTGTAGTGAGACGTGTTTATTAAAAGTCAGTCGATCGTCAATGGTCAGTCCTGAATAGACTCGGTTGGGAATTTATAATAGAAACGAGTGGACTGTATTAAAATAGGTGTAATTAAAATTATATCTTTAGAAGACCGTACAAAGGAATGCCCGGAGTCGCCGACGTCTTTGAGCTCAGTGTTGAAGAGAAGTGCCCGGGTTGAAGAGAAGTCTTCAATCTTCTACTGGTAGGGGGCAGATGCAGATGAAGGCACGGCGAATGGTGCCCCGCTTCGTCTTCATTCCAGCCACTCTCGTGACCCCGTCTACGCCGGGATAGGTCTTCGTGACCCGACCCAGGGACCAGAGTAGAGGTGTCGTTTACCCCGGCTTTATTTCACTTCTGGAATCAAACCACTTTGATTTCGCCTGCAGCAGAGAGGTATATTCATTATGAAGTCGTCACAGAAGTGTTGCCTAATGAGCTGAATCCGCTTCCAACGATCCAGCCTCGTGATGTTGGCTTCAGTCAACTGACCGTGTGGTACTGATGAGAATGGTCGTCCAATTACGAAGTGAAAGGGAGTGAGAGCCGAAAAATCGTTAGGAGTAAGAGGGCGTGAATTCAACACCGCCTCTATGTGAGTGAGACAGGTAGCCATCTCCTCGAAAGTGAAGTGGGTAAGATGCAGTAATCGTTTTAAATGATGCTTACATGATTTTACAGCAGCTTCAGCTAATGAAGTAAAATGAGGACTATATGCAGGCGTGAAAATGAATTCGATACCTTCCAGCGCCATTTCAGATGCAACATTTGATGATTGCAAGAACCTACACATCTCATTTGATGCGCCTACGAAGTTAGTTCCGTTATCGGACGTGATGCTTCGAGGCTTGCCACGACGCGCCAAGAAACAATTTAGGGCGGCCATGTAGGTCTCAGTGGTGAGGTCAGTGGCGAGCTCCAAATGTATGGCTTTTACTGCCGAGCAAACAAACATGCACATGTTTTTTTTTTTTCCGGTGGGAAAATCATCTTATGACATCCCCCGCTCTTGGGCGGGGCGGGAGATAGTGTCAGACTTTTACTGACTAAAAACCCACTCCTGTTCCTTCGTTGCCTTTCGTACCAGGGCCGAGTCTTCCTTTCAGAATCAGACCCTTGGCCCCAGTAGGCTTCGACCCTGCTGGGCCTCTACAGTTGCTGACATCTCCTTGAGGCGCGCGTCGAACAATACGCGCCGTCGACGACTTGGACTCAGTCCGGACGGTTACCGGACGGCGAGCCACCCATTACTCGCCGTCCTCAAGCCCGCGCCTACGGTTGCCGGTAATCGGGATCGGAGTCCCGGTGGCGGAAAGATGCACATGTAGGACTTAGTAAGTTTGCATCCTCGGCCTTTACGATTGGCTACCAATACTGGCCCGGCATAGTCGACGTAACAATTCAAAAAAGGAAACTCAAAATTTGTTCTTGAACTAGGTAGTTGACCCATTATGAGTTGCACGTTCTGCGCCTTTTGCCTGAAACATTTTAGACATTTGCTTGCGACAAACCTAGACAAGTTTCTGCCACCAAGAGGCCAATAAGTTTGTCGTATAAGTGATAATAACAACTGTGGACCAGCGTGCGCAAGCTTTAAATGTTGCATGTGAAATATAAGTTTTGTAAGTACGTGCTTACTGCATAAAACAATAGGATGATTCACATTAAAATCATAGGGGGAGTTATCAAGCCCACGCGAATGAGGTTATGAATGTCAATGAATGGTGTCAGAGGAAGCAATCTACTTTTGCGTGTTATTTTTTTTCCAGACTTTAACAAATTATACTCTTCAGGAAACATTTCAAGCTGTGAATGGTGTAAAATTAAATTTAATGAATTTTCAAGTTCTGTTATTGTAAAAATACCTAGCAATTTATTTTTATTTTTACATTGTAAATAAAAAGTTGTACATATGTTAATATATTTTGTACTAGCTGTTGCCCGCGACTTCGTCCGCGTTAAGTTCGTAAAACTGTACAATCACTCTGTGCTTGCAATTCATTCCGAAAGCATCGCAATAGTTTACTGTACTTTAACCTGAAACGGTTAAATGTAAAAATATCCAAATTGAGAACCTCCTCCTTTTTTAGAAGTCGGTTAAACACGCAAATTACCTTCAGGAAACATGTTATGTACTCATCCAGATCCAGATGTATGACCGTCAATGAATAGAAAGAGCATGTATGGGTCGTAGCAGTTGTCATTTCTGCCTACCCCAAGGGAAAAGGCATATGTATGCATGGGCATATGTATGTTTCTGGTTTATGTTCTGGTAAAACAACATTGTATGATTTTAACCCCTCGCCACAGTGAGCACGCTACAATCAAATCGCAGCGGTAATGCCTGTCTTTGAGAAGTGACTACAGAGGCGTCACGGCATCCTCTTTTTGTGCAGGACTCACCGGTTGTGGGTATGTCGAATTCAGCGGGAAGAAACACTCGGGTCTCACCATTGTGCGAATCGCCCGGAGAATACGATGGAGCATACGGTGGAAGTCAGTCCCGCTTGGTCGGAGCGCCGGCGCCGCCTTGTCCTTATGGAGGCGATTGGTGGAGAAAATGACAACCTTCAGTGAAGCACTACGATCAAAGAAGGTGGCTGAAACTATAAGGGATAAGACATCCTGACTCCAAAGCGGTCGCTGCAAGGGACGCTCCGTGTGTTGAAAGCCTCAAGGCAATTCCTAGCCATCGCAAACACGGGATTGCGGTGGTGCTGTCCGGCCGTCTGGTCAAAGCAGTCCTGAATCGACGGCGCGTAGTATTCTACGCGCGACTCAAAAAGATTTCAGTAAATGGATAGGGCCCTCTAGGGCCGATGTCTGCTAGAGCTTCGAGATTGTTCGAAAGAGTTACCTCCCATAAGAATTTTCGCCTCAATAACTTTTCACTGAAGAGTTTAAGCAGTTAGGTAGCTTTGGTAGAGGTAAACGAAGGAGCATAATCGGGACACCGACCTTCAGCTGGATAACGTGCACTGATAGTGAAAAGCCTTAAGTGAATCCAAAAACTACCATCATCATCCGGCAGGCATTAAGTCCGCCACTGTACATTTGTGCATAAAGGATTAAATAAATAAATCATCAACTATCTTCTTCCACAACAGTACTTATGAAGAATTGGCGAGAGCATGCTTGCATTGATTGTTGCAGTTTGATCATTTTAGGCGTTAGAATTACTTGTTCATTTACCCAGGATATTTTGGTGTGTATTTAATCGACATCCTCGTATATAAGACAAATGTTTTTTCCATAGTGGGAACTACCTTATGAAGAGTCTCCAACTTATGAATGAAACTACGGCAAAACCTTGTGCGCGTGTATCCCCGTTCAATCGAACTCGCATATTGATGGCCAAACCGAGAAATTACTGACGCCGATTGCCTCTATGAGGACACGGCGGTTCACTCAAGATGGATAGACCTCCACCGCATGCTACACCGAGTCCTCCAGGCGATTCACAAAATGGTAATATCAGGGTACTTTCAACCGAACCCAGAACAGAAACCGTTCGAAACACCCACAAAAGTCCTGTCCTTATCCATAAAACAATGAAATTACGGTTAACAAATGTAGCAGCCGATAAGTGTTATCCCTGAGACTGGCCTCCCTTAGAGGGTTGTTCCAGTGTTGGTCACCACTCATTGCAAAGAGGTAACGTCCAGATATCGATGTAAGGCTGTAAGGAATCTGAGATACATCATACGTTGTCGAACTGTGATCAGAAAAACACATTCGATCCCGTTTTATATGAAGCAGTGACTGCAAATAATAAAACACACCATTATTAATCCGCAACGTGCCATCATGCCGGAGGACACAGTGGAGATGTGCCCTGCAAGGGCGGAGCACCGCCGTGTCCTCGTGGAGGCAATCGGCGTCAGTGACCTCTCGCGCCGGGCTCTGATCCAGAGCGAGGAGTAATGGCAGGCGGTCGCCTCCTTCTGCAAAGCCGTAATGGTAGCGAAGGCGGAGGCCACACGCGTTAGGGAACGAACGGCCTCACGCCGAGCCAAGATTCCGACCCCGACTACCAATCACGGTAGAAGCGGGCTTCCGGACGTCGAGCAATGGGTAGCTAGCCGTCCTGTAGTTGACCGGATCGAGCCCAATCCTCAACAGCGCGTAGTGATAGACACAGGTGTAGTTTTAGTCAGTAAAAGATTGACACGTCCTCCCGCTCCAACCAGAGCGGGAGAAGTCATTGGATGATTTCCACCCTTAAAAAAAGAAAAAAAGGTGCCATCATCATCATTATTATTTCAGCCGAAAGACGTCCACTGCTGGACATAGACCTCCCCAAGTGTCGCTATAATGACCGGTCCTGTGAGTCTCTCGTCCATCGGATTCCCGTGACCCTCACCAGGTCATCGGTCCACCTGGGGACCATCCAACGCAAGGTACCCTGTAACCCCTTCCGAAAATGTGGCCGTGTTATTTTAAAGTGAATAATTAAATACATATAGGTATTTGCTTTTATCGTCTTTGGTTGGTATCCCTTGAATAATCACGGTCAATTAGCTTGTTACTATAATGGGAAAAATATAATAAAAATAAGCAGTAGGATTGTTAAAAATGCCTTTGTCTAACACCAGTTTAACCATAACTGTAAACGTGGGCGATGGCCATTGTTCTGCCACTCAGAAAATTACGTAAAATACGCAATGCCATCTATCAAATTTAATATGAAGTTCAACTGTCATTGTCATCATTATTTCTACTTTGAGTTTTTAGATGGCGTTGCGAGTTGCGTGTGGTGTCATATTTTACTTCTCGAAAACTTTGATTTCATACCGTTTGTCTTTCATATGCTTTATTTCATTGCGATGAAACAAAGCCTAATTAAGATAATTATCAAGTTCCACACAATTTAAATGTATAAAAGTTATCTACATCGATTTCTAAAATTAATAATGCGCACTTCACTAAAAATTTCTACAGATATATTATATACGTAGATTAAAAAAAAAAAAATTGTAAGCATGCAAAAATATATAAAAAAAACTTATTCACGACGACAAAATAGAACAAAAATTTCTCCTAAGAGAGCCGTATGGGATTTGAACCACCTTCACATTACGTGAAAGTCTAGATACGAAACCACTGCGCTGCGGTCTTCAATGAATAATTTATAAAATAGACGTTCTTATATAAACGTCATAATTGACTGGTTGGCTCCCTAACGATGATAGCGTGATGATTTTCGTTTTAGAAGTTAAATTTGCAGCTAAATGGAATAATGTAACATTATAAGTACGTAATTTTACTCGTCGCTTTGATTTTATTATGTGTTTTGATTAGTTTTTACAAAATATTTAGAAGATATCGAATAGAAATGTCAATTTTATTTTTAAAAAATGGTAAAAGTTATTTTAATACAAAAAAAATAAGACAAAATAATGACAAAATTTTTAACTGTAGCTGGGAATTGAACTCGCGGCAAATGTCGTTCAATACCTACATTTTGGATTATTGCTCACCCCCCATAGCAAATAGCGTGATAGTTTATAGCCTATCAGTTGCCCTGACCTATAAGGATTATGTATGCAAAATTTGAACAGGATCGGTTCAGTAGTTTTTGCGCCAATTAATACCAACGCAAAAGAATTTTACTGTTTTATTATATGTATAGATTTTTGTTAGGCTAGAATACTTTACTAATAAATCATGAATGATTGATGAATGAATGGTATGGTCTGAATGATTACTAATGAATGAAAGACTGTCACTATCACTACTAATTAATTGAGTTACTACTTCCGACAGACTATCCTTCCCAGGGTTTGGTATGCTGGGCCACTCATTTTCATTATGCTGTAAAAATGAGGGTCCAGACCACCACAGAGGTTCATTCACACTTAGTTCATTATGCAGTACAAGTCGACTTAAACGGAGTAATGATCTAGACCATTCATACCTGCCCATTCAGTTTTCGCGACAAAAGTGAAAAAGTGGCGAAAATATCGATTAACCTTGACCCACATAGTGACCTAGAAATGGCCTAATTTGCATAAAAAGTAGGTCACAAATTACAAAAACCGGCAAGCGCCTACCGCTTGACCTCTCCCGCTTAACCTCTCGATAGTACTCTGCCAAAAAATTCGAACTTCGGTACACATAGGATCGGTTTTTTTTTTTGTGTATCTATTTTACCGCAGACATGATGGTCATTTTTTACAGTGTTATTATTTATACATTTGTTTCATTGGCATTTTGTCGTGCCCTCATCTTAACATTTACTTAAAAACTAAGCTTAAAAACTACGCGAGTCCACCTCAGACTCAGACTTTTTTTTTTTTATATATTATATTATTTTACGACTATGGATTTAGGGTTGGTGGGTAGGATTTGGGTATTGGGCTCTTGTTGATCTGCCGCCTAGAGTCTTCACTAACCCCATCAGAGCTTCCACGACTGCGGTGTCTCGATGCTGCATGGCCGTCTTAAGGTTGTATTCGACGACCACTTTAGAAGGCGCATCCATCGCTTTCCGGGCGAAACGGCCCGTGGCATCATCGGCGTCGTCGGTGTAGTACACACAGCTGACCGTGTGTCTTGACACTGCAACAACTGCATGGGAGATGCTGTCGTGGATCTGGAGCCTCCTTGACTTGGTGTTAATTATAATAACGCTGTCGCAGGTCAACCCCTGAGCTGCGTGGATGGTGAGGATGCGCGACCCTTCGCCAGACCCATAGCCCTGGTCGGCAAGAGAGGCTCTCTCTTCCTGCGTATGGACCAAGAATAAGGTGTTCTGGGCGGTTTCTGTTACTTTCGTATGAACTAACAGATCGGAACTACGTTCGTACTAACAGATCGGTTCTTTGTCGAGGTTCACCAGTTTGGAGGTAGGCGGAACAGAGAGGAAGTCCCGCAAACCTCCTTTGAAAAGGGAGGATCCTCCGACCAGATGGGTGTTATGTCTGGTGGGCTGCAACTGCCCGATAGATGATTTCGGGCTGTTCTATATGTTCTAATCGCGCGGAGAACTTTGATTGCGCGATTCAGGATTTTCTTATGTGACGCGATAGATGGCGCTACATGTCAATCAAATAAAATAATATGAAATTGTCAATAGACGCGTCATAAAGATATATAGTATTGAAATAAAATTGAAATAAGGCCGGTATAAGTGACTTAAATGTCTATAACGGGTGGTCTCGCTACCCTCTATCATATGAACATATAAAAGAAATCTCCCAAATTCCTCTTATTTTCGATAAGGGTGGATGGGCGGGCGTAAAATTTTGCAAATTTTAACGTTTTTTGGTGTCGAGTGTAAAATTTCCCTATGAAGGGTTCGTTTTTTGCGGTGCACACGCACAGCGGGCACGAAGTCCTATACTATGACGTAAACCCGGTCCGGATCGGACGTCGGGAACGGGAGTTATGGCCGAAAAATGTGACTTTTTATGAAAATTTCGAAAAAAAAATTTGAAAATGGACCTAATTTGACTTTTCTGTTAAAGGTATCCCGTAGAACGAGCGAATGCGCGTCCGTTGGCGTTTCCAGAACAGAGTTAAGTCAAATAGGAAGACTGTTATAAAATTGTTAAGTTTTGAATAAATTGAAAATTGGTTTTTCCTAAGTAAAAAGTTTTCTTTTGGAAAATTGTCAAATATTTTGTAGTAATCGTATAGGGCTCACTGAGCCGCGTTCAAAAATGTACGACAGTTGTATGTTTGCTGTATGTAAAAGGTCTGAAATAATTCGGTTAGGTTTTTTTTTTTTTTTTTTTATTTTATTTACTGCTTTTCCCCGATCATAATTCACCGGGACCTTACTATTCTAGGTACCACATTCATTCCAGTTCTCGCATTTATGCCTCTCGCACTTTCAAGCCGCATACGTTACGCATTCATTCATCACCTTGTATTCTGTGCCGGGTGGGATTCCCGCTAATTTGCCATAGCTTGGTTGGATTCGTAGGGAAATAACTTTTAGGGTTATATTTATTTCAAATAAGGTTAACGCTTTTTATATTTTTTACAATACGTGCTTACTTTAAATGTTATCTTATTTTTACTTTTTTATTTTCTAGATACAGGTTGGTTAAACTTTCGTACTTGTTTTCTTTTATTATTTTACTACATTAATTTGTAAACTTTTTGTATTTTAACATTATAATTATAACAAGTTATTACTCATTCTTCTAATGTCAATTTTAATCTTACTTTACGGATAATAATCTAAATGTTGCCTAATTTTTTAGCATTACATTAAACACTTAGTACTTTTATTCTATTATTTTCTTATTACATTACTTTTATTCTTATTTCTAGTGATATCATGAATACTTCTGACATTATATAACTAGTTATTCTTATTCCATACTAACTTATTCTACTAACAATTTTAATCATAGTTTGCGGCTTCATAACTAACATCACATGTAAATATTATACTTTTTTATTGCTAATAAGTTTCTTCCATTTCTTAACTGATACTAATATTTATCACTTGCATGTTTAGACTTAAACATTGTTATGCAGATTTTATTTACGTAGTTTATGGTAGATTGCGACCGTAAAGTTATGGACTTGCTATTTGTTAGTATTTTGCTGACTTTTATTTAATCTATTACATTTACTTTCTATACATATTTGTATTAATAATATATATATACTAATTTTATATATATTTATTAACTTTTCTTGTGCTTTCTTATTTTTAAATCTTGGTTTTTTGTTTGGTTTTGGTACATGCTTGGTGTTTATGTGTTTTCGATATGTCTGTATATGTTCACTATATATTTCCATATCGGTATCCGATTTCCATGTATCTGTTTTACTACTATTGTGTTCCAGTTTTTGTTGTACTCTCGGTTTGTGTTATTGCATGTAGTATGCGTGTGTATGTGTGTAATTGTGTATGTGACGTACCAGCCAGTGTGTAGTGAGTCAAACGTAGGCCGTTGTTGCACGAGCCAGGTAATCCCATTTTCGACGAACAGGGCATTCGGCGCTAAAGGCATTGTGGTTGGTTTTCCGCAGTTTTGAGCGCGAACAGTTACAGCAGTGCGGTTCATTGCCTGCGATGTAATCTGCGCATTTCTCGCGCAGATGTGGACCTCCACAGTGGCTGCACCTGTCCGCACTCTCGGAGCAAAATTTCCGACCATGACCGAATGCCAGGCACCTGGTGCATTGGATGAGCGGAGTCTGATCCTCCACTCTGATCCTTTGAAGGTCCAGGTAGAGGGCTCCAGCCTCCGTCATTCTTCGCCATACTACGGGACTAACCTGAACAATGACGTGCGCCGTTTTGGGATTTTTTGTCCTCTTCTTGAACTTTATGGTCGTTTCCCCATCTTCCTGAGATAAATCCCTAAATATTTCCCCATTTTGAATGTGAATCGCCTTGATTATCTCCTCGTCGTCACTCGGGAGGAAGACATCCTTTAGGATGACGAGCGGATTTTTATTTTTCATATGGTAAACCATTAAACCCTCCCCTCGGCTTTCAATTGTTTCTTTCACCTTATTTAGTTCCGCTTTCGTGTCGCACCCTAAAATGACGGTTTGGTTTTTCGCTTTGCGCACCTTGTTTATTTTCAGGCCAGTACCCCTGGCATCGATCGCCTTCTTCACTCTTTCAAGCACCTCGTCGGCAGTCTCCTGATTGCCTTCGAGGGTGACCGCCATCGAGTGAAGTGCCGGTCGGTGCCCGGGTTTAGCTGCTGCGACGCTAGCGTATGTCCTAGGTTCACATGGCTGATTATCTGTTGCGACCTCAATCACCGTTGCTTTGGTCGCCGCGACATCCCCCGCAATACTGTCGAGTTTCTCGTCCAGAATAATCTGAGTGCGATGAGTGACCTTGACGCCCTCCGTCGTATTGTCAATGGCCGCTTTAGCGTCGTCGATCTTGCGGACTATGTCGGCGCAGCCATCGTCATGAAGCTTGGTTTGGTCGTTGAAACAAGCCGCCATCCTAGTCTCCAATTCATTCAGTCGCTGTTGTAACTGATTTTCCACTTCCCCCAACTTTTCTAAGATGTGGACGTCTTTTTCGGGCGATATGGCTGTATGGGGCGACCGTGTTTTAGTTGCTGCTGCTTCCAAACTTGTAACTCGCTTGCTTATTTCAAATAAGATACGGAGGCCCTTATCGGACTGCCCCTCCAGGAAGGTCTTAATGTCTTTCCTCATTTGAGGGTATTCTTGGACTTTAGATGGGATGTCTTCAAAGGTCTTCATCACCTCCTGGAGGAGCGCATCACTCGGTTTCATTGCGTAGTCGTCTATATGCCTATTGTACATCGCCATATTGTCCAGCGATCTCCTTTTCCGGTCTGGTCTCCGGATAAAAGTTTTTGCAGCGTCCTGCGCTGGTGCAGATGGAGTTGCAGTAGGGCTGGAGGTACCAGGTTTAATGGCAGCGCCGGAGGTGGTTGGTGTACGGTACATTTTTTGTTTGTGTCAGTATGCGGGTTGTATATTTTGTGTGTGTGTGTGTGTGTGTTTGTGTAAAGTGTACGTGTGCAGTAGGCCTTGCGAGAAGAACGGGGAATGTTGTCAAGGTGATCTGACCCTGTATAGGGGGGTCAGCGTCAAGATTCTACAAGCTGTGTGTGTGTTTGTGTAAAGTGTACGTGTGCAGTAGGCCTTGCGAGAAGAACGGGGAATGTTGTCAAGGTGATCTGACCCTGTATAGGGGGGTCAGCGTCAAGATTCTACAAGCTTAAAAATAAATTAATTAAAGAAGTATATTTTTAGTCAAAGTTTCAGGTAGATTTCTAAATCTACCTAAGTCTATTTTAAAGTTTTGTGTAGTCCCTTACCCGTTATCGATACATATCGGTTGATTGTAGTCGATTCTATGACAAAAAAAAAAAAATGTTAAGGGGGGTGAGGGGGGGTTATAACAAGGGGGAAGGGTTCCTCGTGTACGACTTTCAACACCCACACAAAGCCGAATTTGAAGTCGAAATTGAGCTATCTCACTTAGTTTCAGACTTATCGGCTTTTAAAGTTTTTTAATTCGGTTAGGTTAGGTTAGGTTAGCTTAAGTTATTTTTTTTTTTTTTTTTTTTTTTTTTTTTATTCTGCATACTTTATCTTTCTTGCATTCTTTCATCTTACTCTCTTTAAGGGTAGGACGCCCTTCTACTTCCTACTTGCTCTAGTCTTTTTCCTTTTATTTTATACTTAGTGGGGTGAACACAACAACCTTTCTTTTTATTTATTGTTTACATATAACTTTTTCTTACACATTTGTATTTCTTAATGCTACTTAATTCTTAAAGTTTTGACAATTTTAGTATTCCTTCTTATAACTAATTATATTATACTTAGATTACTTTGCTTTCGTGTTCAGGGGAATATAACCACAATACAATTTTACTGTGTACAGGTATGTTATGCTGACTTATGCTATTTCTTAATGCTATGTATATATATATTCTTATAACTATTCACAGTTTTCTTATTGGACTATTTAACATTTGTTTTTAATAATGTCGGGTGACCTAACTTTATTTCTACTTTTACAATCATATTTTGCTCAGCTTGTTTAATGCTTGACCGTAATATTATTCATAATATTATGTAAGCATTTTTTCTTATGCACTTTTATTTCTCTTTATTACCCTTTTACATATTTTGACACAATACTCCAATAAAAGCTCTCTATTTTTACCCGCTATTATTTGACTCAGATTTTCAGCATCGAGTTTGCTATTGAGAGTTTGCTCGGCCTCTAGCCTTTCCCTGTCGAAGACTGGACAGTTGAACAATATATGTGGCACCGTTTCCTCAGCCTCGGTGTCACAAATGCACGATGGGCTCTCTTTACACTTGAAACGGTTCAAGTATTCTGAGAACCCACCGTGCCCTGTCATAAATTGTGTGACTACGTTGCCGATATTGCACTTCCTAATGATCCGGTAAGCCGCCACCGCATCCGGGAAAAATAGTTTGGTCACTGAAGCAGTGTCCCCCGACCCGTATCTACGGTTCCATTCGTCGAGCGTTGCAGTGCGAATGCATCGCTTGACGTACGAAACCGGACACAGGTCGTAATCATGCTTTCGTTTAGAGCCCTCAGTGGCCTTTTTAGCCAGTTCATCGGCCCTCTCATTGCCATCCAATCCCACATGAGCTTTAATCCAAAACAGACTCACGGTTTTATTTTGGATGGATAGAGACCTTATGTTAGCTCTTGCTTCTACTGCCAGTGGGTGGTGTCCGTCGTAGTTTTGTATGGTCTGGAGGGCTGCCATGGAGTCGCTGAAGATTCCAAACGATCGCGCACTGTGTTTCAGTATCTCCCTGGTTGCCACGCATATCGCCAGGAGCTCTACCTGGTAAACGGTGGAGTAATGTGGGAGGGCAAGCTTGAGGGTTCTGGTCTCAGCATTACCACTCCACATGGAGAGTGCCGCCCCAACTTTGCCCCCAATCTTACTCCCATCCGTGAAGATGCGAACCTCAAGTTCACTCTGGGCATCAAGTTGCTCTTGATTTACCAGGCTTACGAGCTCCAGGTCAGCTCGCTCCGCGGGGTGTGGGGCTTCCATTGCCGAAGCAGCTTGCTCGACCCTCCTGTCGCCAAGTACTGGCAGAGGTATCCCCCTCCTGGCTTCGTAAAGCGATGCTGCCTCGCGGACACGGAGGTCTAGAGGCAGCATCCCAGCCAGCACGAGTGCAGCGTTTAATGAGACCGTCCGATATGCCTTACACAGCTTTAGCGCGATACTTCGCTGCACTGTCCCTAGTTGCTTCGCGACCCCTAGTTTCCCTGCGGCAGAGGCCCATACGCTGGCGGCATATAAGATAACCGGCTCCACGGTTGCCACATATATTATTCTAATGACTTCGGGGTGAAGTCCCCAGCTGGTCTTTGCCGCCTTGGCTAATTGCTTGTAGATGCCTACTGCCTTTCTGCATATGTTTGCGACGTGTGCGTTGAATGTTAATTTGTCATCGATAGTGACACCCAGGATTTTAATTTCTTTGGACATGGAGACATCGATCCCGCCCATGCTCAGGCGTGGGGTGTCATATTTTAGTTTGCGAGTGAGAACCATTGCATTAGTTTTTTGTGGGGCAAACTTGAGCTTATTTTGTACACCCCACGCTCGAACATGTTCGAGAGCGGCGTTGGCCCGTCCCTCAACTTCCCGTGCAGTGTCACCATCAAAGACCAGCACAACATCATCTGCAAAAGCCTGGCAGTAATAATCTCTGGCCTCCAGGCTCTTTAAGAGCGGGTCCACTATAAGGTTCCAGAATATTGGTCCCCCTATGGAACCCTGAACGCAACCCTTACTTGTAGCCCTGCTAAACTCCTCACCCGCGTATCTGACCCTGACCCTTCTATTCCGGAGGTAGCTGTCGATGACCCTCCTCAAGCCGACTGGACACTCTTCCTCAGCCAGACGGACTCTTATGACTGGCCACCAAGCACTATCGAAGGCTCCCTCTATGTCCAATGATATTAGAACTACTATTTTCTTCAGCTCCAGTTTGCTACGTATGTGCCGCATCAGTGCATAGAGGGAGTCTTCCGTGCTTTTCTGGGGCATGAATCCGTACTGGCGAGTACTCATCCTTGGGATCAAGTGGAACTTGAGGCGGGCCACCAGCATCTTCTCGTAGATTTTGCCTAGTATTGGCAAAAGGCCAATTGGTCTGTACGCCTTTGGGTTGCCGTAGTTTTCTTTTCCTGGCTTCCTAAGTACGATTACGATCGCCTCCTTCCAGGCTTCAGGAAAGTGGTGGCATTTCAGGCATCTATTAAGGAGAGTAAGGGCCACGTCAGGGGCACTAACGATGGCCTGGCAGCAAATGTCGGCGGTAAACCCATCCGCTCCCGGAGCTTTTTTGACGTTGAAGGACCTGCACGCTGCCATTAGTTCGGTCATAGTGAATGGTGGATCGCACGAATCATCGTGCTTTCCAGTATTCACAACCTCGGCCTTCTCTCTGATAAGGCGATGATATGCGCTATCACCGTCCACACTGTCTTCCGGGTAAAAGGTTTTGGCAAGTAGTTCAACCGAGCCTTTTGCGTCCAGTACCTTGTCGTCCTTTACTAGTGGTTGGTCCTCTGTCCTACCCTTAGTCCTTCCTATCACCCGGTAAATCCCATCCCAAACCCCTTCTCTGTCCTGTTTGGCGCAGAAGTTCTTCCAACTCTCGATTATGTCCTTGTTTGCCTCTGTTTCATACTCAACTTTCTTTTTCAGGTACTCTTCGACGACCTGCGATCTTCGGGTTGGTCCAGCACATCTGATCCTGCGTTTCCTGGTGGCGACTTCCCGCTTCATCCTCTCGAGTTTCTCGGACCACCACGGCAATGTGAGTACTTCTTTACTCTTCCTCATAGGAATTGATGATGTGCATGCGTCTCTTATTGCTTGTGTGAATTGGTTGACTGTCATATTTAGTTGGTCGGCTGTGTTTAATTTTTCTATTTCTGGTTTATTAATATTATTCTGTTGCATTAATTGTCTGAGTTTCTCACGAAACTCAGGCCAATTTGCTTTTTTGGTATTATATATTCTTGTTGTCCTGTCAATTTTAATGCCTTTCGACCTTCTTAATTTGATATTGAAACTGATGCCGTTGTGATCCGAGCTTGTGAGACCTTCGTCTACCCTCCAGTCATTCACCAGGTCCAGGATATCTGTCGAGCATGCTGTAATGTCGATGTGGCTGCAATAGCGTTTACCCCCTCTGATCGTATCGAAGGTCGGAATTTCCCCTCTGTTGAGTATGTTAAGACTCAACTCATCGAGAACTCCAGACACTTCCTCGCCCCTACCATCGATTGACAAGCTTCCCCACCAGGTACTTTTTGCGTTCGCATCTCCTCCAGCAACCCACATTCTGGACCCAACTTCTTCTTCGACTCGTTTAAGGTGCTCGAGATATGGCCCTACTGGCTGATCCGGCTCAAAATAAAAGGATACCAGCGTGATCGTCCAGGCACTGGTCCGGATTCCTACCACGGTGATGTTGTTCGTGGTAAGTTTCGGGTACTGTATGACTATAAGGTCTTGATCAAAGACCGCTATTGCGGCCTTAACAGTCCCACTTCCGGTGTCAGTGCTCTGGAAGATTCGAACACCCCTGTGGTTCCTCATGGCCTTAGCCCCTCCCACGTACGGTTCCTGGAGGAGAGCAACGGCAACTCCACGTTTAACGGCTTCCAAAAGAAGCTCGCTTGTTGCGAGTTTTTTCCGCTGAAGGTTGGCTTGTATCATCTTGTAGAGGTTTGGGTTGCCCTGGGTGCCCTTAGCAATATGCTACAGTCGATCTAGCAATTTCGTCCCACTTACGGCGTGTTGGGCAATCAGTACTAAAGGCATTGTGGTCAGCGTCGTCAATCTTAGCTCTTGTGCAGTTCTGGCATTTGGGTGGAACACCCGCGAGCCAGTCGGCACATTCTGATTTGAGATGAGGGCCACCACAATGACTACACAAGTCGGCTGGTTCCTTACAGAACCGTTTGCCGTGCCCGTAGCCCAGACAGCGCGTGCACTGGACCAATGGGGTTTGGTCTTCCACCCTTATGCGCTGAAGGTCCACGTGCAGGCATCCGACCGCTGTAGCCCTTCTCCAGATGGTCGGTGAGGCGCTGACCACAATGTGATTAGTATGCGGATTTCTAGTTCTTCTCCTGAACTTGACTTCCAATCTGTCCTCCTCTTTATCGAGGTCATGAAACACGTCCCTGTTCTGATTCCTCACTGCTTTGAGAACGTCCTCGTCTGAGTTAACAGAGAGAACGCTCTTGAGGATCAGTAGTGGGTCCTTGTTTCTCATTTCCTCGACATTGAGGTCCTGTCTTTCTCCTTCCAATTTATTTTTAATTTTGCTCCTTTCTTCCCTAGTCTGGAAACTAATTATAATTTTTCTGTCTTTTGCCTTTCTTACCTTTTCGACTTTGACCCATCCCTCCTTTGCATCCACCGCCTTCCGTATTTTGTCTAGAACCTCATCCCCTGTTTCTGTGTCGTCCTTTGAGGTAACTACGATAGAGTGCAGCGTGCTCCGCATTGGATTCGCCTTTTCACTGTGAGTCGCAGTTACGCTCGCATACGTTGTCGACAATCTCTCTTCCATTTTGGCTTTCAGTTCCTCCATCTTTTTGCTGTTTTCCTGTAGGAGCTTCGAATGTTCTTCGATTCTTGCTACCAGCAAGCTTTGCTCGGCATAGATCGAAAAAGTAGCGTCGTTAGTGATGGCAGTTTCGGGAAAGGGTAAAGCTCTTTCCTTTTCCCCACCTGAGCTTTTTGCTTTGGCCTCCTTTTCAGCTTCTTTTACTAGCTGATATAGCCGGTCTAGAGCTTCAGTAATGCCGTTTTTTATTTCTGTCTTTGTGTTTCTTGAACTGCTTAAATGGAGTTTTGCTTTGTTCAAGCAAGCCCTAGCTTCTGTTGACCGATCCGTGTACTGTAACTTTGGCGGCGTATGGTCCACTGTCATTTTCGAGTGCGTGGAGAGGGTTTTATTCTCCTGCGACTCTAAGGATTTCCTTATTACTTTCGAAGGGCCAGCCTGTGTTGTCTTGGTGGATGGGGCGAGAGTTGAAGTTGTGCTGGGCTTAACAGCTTCCCATTCTCCGATGCTACGTCGAACACTCGTCGGAGGTGATGTTCTGGGTTTTGGTGGTGATTTCTCACTGTCCACCTTTTTTAATGGGGTCCTTATTCCAAGCATGTTGGAGATATGCGTCAGTGATTAAAAAAATGTAAAAATAAATATAAAAGTGTAAAAGGTAAATGTGTATATAAGAGAAGTAAAAGTGCGCTTAAGATCGTTTAGATCTCCCGTAAATGTTTAAGTCTTTGCTCTAAGTTAATACGGTCAGCCTTAGGTTCAATAGAACCGGTCAAGTGAAGCCTTGCTCCCAGGTGTCTAGGACTGCCGCTCTAACATATGAATTTGCAAAGCTCTATGTAGAGCCGGTTTGGCGTCATCTATCTTTGTCCAGATTTAAGTTACCGATCTCAATCTGGCGTCAGGGGGCTTTCACGAACCAATTGGTCAAATTCAAAAAAAATTTGGAATTAAAATTTTATAAAACTCTATGTAGAGTCGATCTCTACCCACGGCTAAACAGGTCTCCACAAAACCTTTCCAATGAACCCAAACACGGCTGCCCTAGCCCAAAGGGTTCCCGAGAAAACCCGGTCCAAATATCTGGTTGCCAGAGCAAGATGGCGCCCAGAATCCGGTTATCGGTGGTTTTCTCCGGAACCGTATGTCCGAATCCCACCGTGTTTAGGCTCCTCTGGATGGGCTTGCCAAGACCTATCGCGTAAGAATGGTTTCAGGTCTGAAAATGTCTAGTTCCTGAAAACCCCTGAAAAGTATTACAACGGAAAGGGAGGAGCCAGACAACGTCCCCAAAGAAAACCCGAATCCTCTGCGACCCCCGGTTCAGCAGCTACACGAGTTCAAAAAATGGTTTGACAGCTTAAGAACTGTCAATGTCAAGTTACAAACCGCTACAACGTGCCTTTCACTGACCGCAGAATAGTCGAATTTGGGTTCATTCGTCTTGGCTCGTCCCGCTCTGTCCCGCAAAGCAGTTTTCAGGCGCCTGAAAATTTTCAGCGCTAAAACGCCCGCAAGTAGGTGGATCGGGTAGAGTTAGTCTCCCCAAACACCGCTGTGAAATCAGCTACTCTCTACGACCTCCAGATCCGGAGCTATAGCAGGCCAAACTTTTCCAAGATGGCCGCCCTGCTGTCAAATGCCGACTTAAATTAGCTATAACTCCGCAACCGTTTGCCACAGAGAACTGCGACTTCGAATATGATATTTGGCTCGACTTCCCCTATCCGTCCAAGGTAGTTTCAGGCCTGAAAATTTTCAGGCTCCGAAAACGCCTGAAAATATGTAAAAAATATTTTCGCCTTAATTCTACAAGGATCTGTGAAAACCCGGGGTTTTTACGACCAATAGCTCCAGAGATAATAGGAGTTTTGTGCGGCAACCGAAAAAACCAAAATGGCCGCTGAAAGCTGTTTTCTTTGTTCCTGGAGCTATTGGGGGCGAATTTGGGCTTAAACTTATTGCACTATGCTCTCTAGAGATGATCCTGGTGTCAAATTGATTTTATCTCTATTAGTTTAGTAAATATGTCAAAAAAATAGGAAAAATTTAATAACTCTGTAGCCGTAACAGATAAAAATACAGAAAAAATTGCAAAATTTGTCTAAATTATGAGGCTCTATAAAATTACATTGAATTAAAAATTTTGGAAATCCAGTCACATAATAATTTTGAAAAATTGAAAAATTTAGAAAATTTTAAATATCTCTATGGTTAAAATATATAAAAATCTTAACTTAGTCCAGGGTTCTTCTCCCAATAAGCGCGCAGTAGAATCAGCAATAAAAAAGTAGGGTCCTGCCTGAAGAAATTTCAGGACAGGGGGTCAAAGTTTCAGTTTTCTATTGTGAATTTCTTCGTTCCCAGTTGAGGTAAAAATCTGGTTTAAACGGTGTATTCCTTATCTCATTAGGTTGCTTCCACTGCCAAAATATGAAGTCCCTGCAATGTCTGGATCAATAACCTCGTGGTCCAAATTGAGGTTAAGTTTACTAGTTTTCCTCAATTTTCTCCGCAATGCGGTGGTGGATTTTCGCAAAAGTGATGTCAAAAGATGCAGCAAAATGCCCTCCAAAATGCTGCGTCAGAGTCTTTGAGATGTCGGATGAAGCTCCGGAGTTATATAGCTCCGGAATCTTTTAAAGTTCAGTGATCTTCAGTTTTTCCGAGTTTTCTCTTGAATATAGGTTTTCCGTACAAAACTGTTTTAACTATTTGATGCACTGCACAAAACTACAATTTTTGACACTTTGCGCGACGCGATAGGATAGAAAAATACCACTTTTTTGTATTTTTAACAACGGAGCGTCACCAAAAACGATCCGACCGCCACGAGGGTTGGGGGGGAACTGGGTTAGGTTAGGTTAGGTTAGGTTAGGTTAGGTTAGGTTAGGTTTTTTTTTTTTTTTTTTTTTAAATCTGCCTATTTCCGACTTGGTGGCCAGAGTCTTTATTGTACTATGCTACACTTTCATTCTAGTTCTCGCATTTTTGCTTCTCGTACTTTTATTCTTCATACAATTCTTTCTTTCATTCGTCTCTTTCAAGCCGCGGTTGGGAGTTCCCACCTACAGAGCTACTTCTATATATATCCATATACTTCTTTCTTTATTTGGGGTATTGTTCATTAAATGGGTACACTCCTGGTTTTATTTGTAGCTTACATAGTCTTATACGGTCTTATCTTATACAATCTTATCTTCTACAATATTATCTTTTACAATATTATTTTCAACAATCTTACCTCATATAATCTTATCTTATGCTATCTTATCTTACACAATCTTACAAGATACACAGTATTGTCTTTTACAATCCCATCTCTTACAATATTTTCTTCTACAGTTTATCTTCTACAATCTAATCTTATACTATCTTATCGTATACACTGTTGTCTTTTACAATCTTATCTTATATAATCGTTACATTATCTTCCACTTACATTCTATAACAGTTATTTATTGCGCTCGTTTTATTTACTGTTTTATCTTTTATGTTTTTCCAAAATATGCAATATCATATTTGGTAACATAACGTTCCTGGTTCCTACTTATTTCTATTATTAACTTTACTAACTATTTGCTTGCCATACTCTATAAATTTACGCAACTTTTTTCCTGTCATAATTGAGCTAATAGTGTCGATTGTAATTTTTTGATCCAGCTTTGCTTCGATTTCAAGGCGTTCTAAGCTATGTACAGGGCATTCCAACAGAATGTGGGGTATCGATTCGACCTTTCCTGGCTCGCAGATGCACGATGGGTCATCCTTGCACTTAAAGCGATGCAAGTACTCAGAAAACCCACCGTGCCCCGTCATCATCTGGGTTAACAGCTTATCCGGTTCTATTTTCCGTACGACTCTATATGCCTCCACCGCGTCTGGGAAGAAAATTTTTGTGATGCTCGCTGTTTCACCGCTTTTATATCGAGTGTTCCATTCGTCAAGTGAGCGCATCCGTATGTTCCGCCTGACGAATGACACCGGACACTTGTCGTAATCTGGCTTGCGTTTAGATGTTAGCGCGTTCATTCCCCTTCAGTCCGGCATGCGCTTTGATCCAGAACAAGCTAACACGTTTGCCCTGGAGCAGAGCTTTCCGCAAATTTTTACGCGCTTTAACGGCCAGGGGATGGAGAGCTTCTACGTTCGTTACGGTTTGAAGTGCCGCCATTGAGTCCGAGTAGATCCCAGAGTTCGTCGCCTTTTGGTGAACGGCCTCCAGCGTTGCTCTGCACAAGGCCAGGAGCTCTGCCTGGTAAACGGTGCAGAACGATGGCAAGGCAAGTTTCAGGGCTTTGGTTTCGGTTTCGCCATTCCACATGGATAGCGCTGCCCCAACCTTGCCCTGAATCTTGCTGCCATCGGTGTAGATACACATTTCGAAGCCGTTGTTTTGGTCCAGTTGTTCCTGGTCTACCAGGACTTCGAATCCCAGGGTCGTATACTCTGCTGGATGTGGGCATTCTAGCGCCGGTGACATTCGCTCCACTTCTCGGTCCGCTAGTTCCGGCTGGGACACTTCCCTCTTAGCCTCATATAATGCGGCTGCTTCGCGTACGCGAAGATCGAGTGGGAGTATGCCAGCCAGAACCAGTGCCGAGTTTAGGGAGACGGTGCGATATGCCCTACATAATTTTTGTGCGAAGCCACGCTGGACCACGTTTAGCTGCTTCTGTATGCCTAGTTTGTTAACAGCCGGTGCCCATACGCTGGCGGCATACAGGATAACCGGTGTGTAGATGGACCGGATGACTTCCGGGTGAAGGCCCCAACTTATTTTCGCCGCTCGTGAAAGTTGTTTATAAATCCCTATCGCTTTGGCACATACCGCCTTGACATGGGAGTTGAAGGTGAGCTTTTGGTCGATTATGACTCCCAGCAGTCTGATTTCGCTGGAAACGCAAACGTCGACCCCGCCCATGCTCAGACGTGGGGTGTCGTATTTTAACTTACGCGTTACTACCATTGCATGTGTTTTACTTGGTGCAAACTTTAGTTTATTTGCCACACCCCACGCCCGAACATACTCGAGGGCGGCATTCGCGCGTCCTTCTACCTCTAGTGCGGTCTGACATCATCGGCAAAAGCCTGGACATAATCCCCTCGCTGTTCAGAGTATTGGGCCACCAATGGAGCCCTGCACACAACCCTTTTCCGTCTCTCTGATGCACTCCTCTCCCCCGTATCTCACCCTGACTTTCCTGTCTCTTAGGTAACTGTCCATCAGTCTCCTCAGATTCCACGGGCACCCCTCCTCTGCCAGGCGAACTCGGATCGCAGGCCACCACGCACTGTCGAAGGCTCCCTCTATATCCAATGACACCATCGTTACTATTCTCTTTTGGTCGAGTTTGGTTTTTATGTACTGCATCAGAGTATAGAGGGAGTCCTCGGTGCTTCTCTGTGGCATAAAACCGTACTGGTTTCTGCTCAGCCTTGGTACCACGTGAAACCTGAGCCTCCGGACAATCATCTTTTCCAAGATTTTTCCCAACACCGGTAATAGGCCAATAGGTCTGTAGGATTTTGGAGAAGTATAGGTGTCCTTCCCTGGTTTCCTCAGCACAACTACTGTAGCTTCCTTCCATGCGGTGGGAAAGTGGTGGTGTTCGAGACATTTGTTGAGGAGGTCGAGGAATACTTCAGCGTTCCAGTTTATCATGTGGGTGCAGATATCGGCTGTAAATCCATCGGCTCCCGGCGCCTTCTTAGGGTTAAAGGAGTTGACCGCCAGCATAAGTTCTGTGGAGGTGAAAGGAGGGTCGAGAGATTGGTCCCCAGTGTCCTCGTTTATTATTCTGGCCCGATTCCTTATTTCCCGGTGTTCTCTATTGTCCTCTTTATTAGAGTCTCTCGGGTAGAAATTTTTTGCGAGGAGTTCGGCCGATCCCCTAGCATCCAGGGTTTTCCCGTCGTTTATAAGGGGGAGGTCTTCTTCCCTCTTTTTTGTTCTTCCTATCACTCTATAAATTCCCTCCCATACCCCTTCTTTGTCCTGTTTTCCACAGAAGTCTTTCCAGCTCTTAATCTGGGCGTTAGTTACGTTAGCCTCGTAGTTTTCTTTTTCCGCTACGTAATCGGCAATGACTTTTGCTCTCCGAACTGGAGCCGCACACCTGATCCTATTTTTCTTTGTAGCAACTTTTCTTTTTTGGGTCTCGAGCTCCTCGGACCACCATGGCACAGTGAGTTTTTCCCTATTACTTTTCTTCGGTATAGTCTCGTTACATGTTTTTGTTAAAATTTCCGTTAGTTTGTTTATTAATTCCTCTAACTTTTCTATTGAATCTACTTTTTCTATTTCTGCTTTTGTAATTTTATTCTCTAACAATAATTGTTTGATTTTCTTATGAAAATCCTCCCAATTTGCTTTCCTTGTGTTATATTTTCTAGTTTTTCTTTCTATTTTATTTACTTTACATTTTTGCATATGTAATTCGAAAACTATGCCATTGTGGTCCGAGCCAGTAAGATCTTCCACGACCCTCCAGTTGTCTACTCTGTCCAATAGGTCCAGGGACACGGCTGTCACATCAACGCAGCTACTGTACCTTTGGCTGCCTCTTATGGTGTCAAAGGTCGGTGTCAGCCCCGTATTCAATACCTGCAACACCATCTCTTCGAGCGCGCCGGCCATTTCCTGGCCCCGGGTGTCGTCCTTATTGCTCCCCCACCATATGCTTTTGGCATTTGCGTCTCCGCCGATAACCAGGCAGTTGTGTCCCACCTTTTCCCTAATTAACGCTAGATGCCGTAGGTACGGTTCTATGGGCCGGTCTGGTTCGAAATAATAGGAGACTAGGGTGATCTCTTTGGCACCAGTCGTTACTCCTATCACGCAGAAGTTGTTGGTGGTCAGCTCAGGGTACTGCTTTATGTAGATATCTTGCTTGAAGACGGCGATAGCAGTTTTTACGGTACCTTCTCCTGGGCTCGCGCACTGGAAGATCCGTGCTCCCTTATATCCCCTCATCTCCCGGGCATTCCCCACGTACGGCTCCTGTAAGAGCGCTATTGTGACACCGCGTTTTTCTGCCTCTATCATCATCTCTATAGTCGCCAACTTTTTCCTCTGCAGATTGGCCTGGGCAACAAGGAGAGGAGCCTGAACACCGTTTGCGCCCTTAGCAATATGCCACCTTTGCTCTGGCCAGGGCGTCCCACTTCCGTCGTACGGGGCACTCGGTGCTAAAGGCTCCGTGATTTACGGTGTCCAGTTTTGCGGTAACGCAGTTACAGCAGGAAGGAGCCGTTCCCGCGAGCCAATCCGGGCACTTGTCCTTCATGTGCAGCCCTCCGCAGTGGCTACATTTCGGTTCGGTTTCTCTGCAGAAACGCCTGCCATGTCCATACCCCAAACACATCGAGCACTGCACGAGCGGAGACTGGTCTTCCACTCGCACTTTCTGTAGGTCGATGTGTAACGATTGTTGGCTCATCATTCTTTTATAGATCTGCGGAGAAACTTTGACCACCACGTGACTTGTGAGAGGATTTCTGGCTTTGCGTCTGAATTTTATTTCCATTCAGTCCTCCTCCTTTTTGAGGCCGTGGAAGACCGATCCATTCTGGTTTCTCAGAGCTGTAGTGATGTCCACATCACTATTGCACGCCAAGACATCTCTGAGCACGAGCATAGGGTCACGGTTCTCCACCTCCTCAACCAGCAGGTAATCTCCCGCTACCTTAAGGCGTTCCTTTACGCGCTCTCTTTCTTCTCTTGTCTTACACCCCATGATCACCTTTTGGTTCTTAGCTTTCCTGACTCTTTCCACTGTTATCCAACCGTCTTTTGCGTTTACTGCTTTCCTTATTCTATCCATCACTACCTCTCCAGTCTCTGTGTTGTCCTTTGCGGCGACGACAATAGAGTGTAGCGCCGTCCGTTCAGGCATCAGCCTGTTTGGTGGCGCCGCCACCACGCTCGCATAGGATCTCTCTCTTTCCATAGTAACCTCTTGCAAGTTTGTGATTGTCTCTCTTAATTTCTCTATCTCTTTCGTTGCCCTTTCTATTTGGTTTCCTTGCGCTTTTAACATTTCTGTAATCTATTCCTTCGCAATTTTTTGCTCAACCGCTATATTTTGAATTTGACTCCAGTCCACCCTTATTTCTTCGCCTTTACTTGGGTTTTCACCCTGCCCTTGCGGGGCTGCCGCCACAGTGACTGCGGTTGTAGTGGCCCCTGCGGCGGCTTCCTCCTTCAAGAGTCGATAGAGGTGATCCAGTGCCTGGGTTATCCCGGCCTTTAGGTCAGTTTTCAAATTTCGGGACTCACTTAATTGAGCTTTTGCTTTTTGAAGCCACACTCTGCCTGTTTGCACTCTGTCAGTGGTCTCTTGCTCCTGGTTTAGCCCAGAGGAAGCATTTGCAGTTTGTACAGAGGTTCTTCGCATCACCCCCTTACTTCCGTAGGCGTGCACTGCTCTCTGTTCTGGCTTCCGCGTTATGGTTGATGAAGTGGCTGCTTTTTGAGGGGAACGTGCTGGAGGAGGTGTCCTTTGTTTTGCGGTTGTAGCTTGAGGTTCCGTTTTCCCGGCCTCCCACTCTCCTATGCTGCGTCTCACGTTTTGTTTAGAGGGCTCGGTGCCCTCTACTGTCTTCGGCGATAGCGTTGGGTCTTGGGAGCTCGTTTGTGCGTCTTTTTTGGCAGGTGTGCGATATCCAAACATTTTTGCGGCGGTAGGCAGATAGAGTCGTAAGTATTAAATTTATGCACTGTAAAGCTTACGGTAACTACTTTATATTTTAAATAGATTTATAGAGTCTGGCTCTGTATTAATTTAAAGATTTTGGTAGAGTATGTATAGTACCCTAGTCAATAAGATTGTATAGTAAAGTATAATATAAAACGGCACAATAACTAAACACTAAATAACAACTCTGTTTTAGATTTAACAGCGTCTTAAACACTAAGGAGTGGTCCAATCTCATCCCCACCAGACCCGGTAGGGTTTCTGGTGTCAAAAATCAGGAGTCTCTACTTTTTAATTTTTCGACTCTACATAGAGTCAGTTTGATAGGCTCGTCGGATAGAACTCGCCGAGCCCGTTCCAACGACCCCAAACTCGGGGTACCTAGCTCCAGGGGTTCCGGAGCAATCGAGGTGCAAAAATACTGGTTTTTTTCCAAGATGGCCGCCTAATACGGTTACACTGCGATTACTCCACAACCCGCGAACCGAATTCCACCATGTTTGGGCTCGCCTACACGCGCTCGACGTGATCCAGCCGGCTACGGTGGTTTCAGGCCGAAAAATTTTCAGGCGCCGAAAATGCCTGAAAACTACTGGAACGGATAGAGAGCGACCCGAAGATGACCTCAAAGAAAACCCGAGGTTTCTACGACCTCTAGTTTGGGAGTTATCAGACTCCAAAAAATGATCTGACAGTTCAAGAACTGTCAAACTCAAATTTCGAATCGATATAACTTTCCTTACAGTTGAGGTAAAACACTCGAGTTTGGGTTCTTTCGCCTTGGCTCGCCCCGCTCCGTCGCGCAAAACAACTTTCAGGCTCCTGAAAAATTCTGGCGCCAATCCGCCTGAAAATAGGTTTGCCCGACAGTAACGATCCCCCCAATCACCACTGCGAAATCCGCAACCCTCTGCGACCACCGGTCCCGGAGATACGTTGGCTCAAAGTTTGCCAAGATGGCCGCCGATCTGTCAAAAGCCAACTTTGGATGGCCGTAACTCCGCAACCGTCTGTCCCAGTGAGACGCGGTCTCAAATGCTGTGGCCGGCCTGACTTTGTCTATCCTCCAGATACGGTTTCAGCCCGAAAAAATGCCAGGCTCTGAAAACGCCTGAAAATCTATTCGGCCCAAAGATAAGATTAGGCCACACAGTTATAAAAAAGTCCGAAGTTTCTGTGACCAACGGTTCGCCTACTATAATAATTTAAAACTTAAAACCAATAAAACCAAAATGGAGGATTTGGACCAAAATTCGCAGTTTTTAGTATTTTTGCCGCAACTTTGGGCTTAATTGAGATGAAATATAATATTTAGACCCGAATCCGCCATAAAAATATAATATTTACTATTATTTTCCTATTTATTAAGGAAAAACACAAAAACTTCTATAACTTCGCGACCGCTAGTCACAAAAATCTGAAAAATTTACTAAAAATAAAATAAAATAAGGTCTATCGAATAAACTAACATTAAAAATTTTTTGAAAAACTTTTCAAAGTAATTTTCCAGTTTTCAAAGAATTTTGGTTTTTTAATTACAGTCTATAAATTATTAAGGCTAAAAATCCACCAACCAGTCAATGTCTTTTTTGTTTAAGCGCGCCAAAGATAGCAGTTGCAGAATTTTGATATTCGTCCTCGTTCCGCCGCAATTTGCAGTTGAAGTCAAAATTTTCAAATTGCAGCCAAAAATCAGCCGGCGGCTGGAAAATCCGGCTGGTTGCTGAAATATGTCTTTGGTGCACTGTTCTTTTCGCCACCTAAAACTGGTTACGCTCGCCCTTCTAGTTTCGGTTTTCAGCACCACGTGGTTTTTGATTTTTCGTCAATTTTCCGAAAACCGAGTGGTTTTCGGCGTCGGTAGTGCTGACGTAGGCTGCTGGATCTTATTCCCCTCCGATCTCACTCCAGAAAATGGCTGTGGTAAGTCTCCTGCTCCTTTGGTATACGTTAAGAGGTTCTGAATTCAAAAAATAACCTCTAAAAAGAGAGTTTTCGTCTTCCAGAGCTGGTAGCACTGATATCCAGGGTTCACTTATACTTTCACTGCATGGGAGACACTTTTCCACGCACTTCAATACCAAATTTGTTGAAATCGGTGCACTTTTTACCACTTTTTACGAATTTTTGATTACGGAGCAACACGTTTTCGTGTCCGATCTCCACGAGAGTCGGGGGGGAACTGGGTTAGGTTTTTTTTTTTTTTTTTTTTACACTCGTTTCCCCTGACATAGTCAGAGACCTTCTGAAGCTGTTTAATTATTTATATTAATTTTAATTTTGATTTTCTAATATTTTATTATATTACTTTATTACTGTTATCTGTATCTTATCCTTAATCTCTATTTATCTATGCTTAACACACTATATACTTTACTTTATATATTGTAAGCATAGTTTACATATCTTTATTATTTTTTATAACTCTTTTGGCTATATTTACACAAAATTCTATTACTTTTACCCTAGTTTTCCCATCTCTTATAAATTCCCCAATATTGTTAACGTGTAATTTTGTTTCTAGTTCCTGTTCTAGATTAAGCCTTTCCCTTTCGAATGCAGGACAATCGAATATGATGTGCGGAACCGACTCTATTTTGCTCGGCTCGCAGATGCACGATGGGCTCTCCTTACGCTTGAAGCGATGCAGGTATTCAGAGAACCCACCGTGCCCCGTCAAAACCTGTGTCAACACCCCTGCAGGCTTTATTTTTGTGACTAGCTTGTAGGCGTCTATCGCGTTCGGCAGAAAGATTTTCGTGACTGATGCGGTTTCGCCCTCCATATACCTCCGGTTCCATTCGCCAAGCGACTCCATACGGATCTGCCGCTTGACGAATGAAACCGGGCAGCGGTCGTAGTCCGGTTTCTTTTTTAAGTTAAGTGCAGCCTCCTTCGCCAGGACGTCTGCACGTTCATTACCCTCCAGTCCAGCATGTGCCTTTATCCAGAACAAGGATATAACTTTGCTCTGAGATAAGGCTTCGTTGAGGTTCGCTCTTGCTTCCACTGCTAGGGCGTGGAGGGAACCCTGGCTCGTGACTGTTTCCAGTGCAGCCTTTGAGTCACTATAGATACCAAAGGTTCTCTCCCCGCGCCGAAGTATTTGCCGTGTCGCTACGCATACAGCCAGGAGTTCCGCCTGGTAAACAGTACAGCACGACGGCAAACTAAGCTTGACAGATTTGATCTCGGTTTCCCTGTCCCACAGGGACAGCGCTGCTCCGACCTTGCCCGCAATCTTGCTGCCGTCGGTGAAGAACCTGATGTCTTGGCTGTTGTGGGTTTCCACAAGTGACTGATCTACCAGACTCACGAACCCCATGGCTGTATGTTTCGCTGGATGAGGCGTCTCCGCATACGCCACCACCCGTTCCACCTCCCGGCCTGCCAGCAACGGCTGGGGTACTCCTCTCTTTGCCTCATATAGAGCAGCTGCTTCTTGGATTCGGAGGTCGAGTGGGAGTATTCCCGCCAGCAAGTTAGGTTTTTTTTTTTTTTTTTTTTTTATTGAATGGTCCTCTGCTACACAGGTGTTGCAGAGATCTTGTTAGGCTGTAGATAAATTTATATGTAACTGTTCTAAATTTGTGAATACAATAAAATATAATTGTAATTAATAAATATTAGGACGTCGAATTTAGGGTTTTAGTTGTATTTATCAGTTAATTTTTATTTCTTTTATTTACAGATTTGACGATTTTAATAATAAACTCTGTAAATTCGCTTCTATTTTTATTATTTGCGATTATTTTGCTAAGCGTTTCTTTTATAATTTTTTCGCCGATCCTTATTTCGAGGTCATTTCTAGGGAGGGCGTATATGGGGCACTCCGTCAGAAGATGGAGGACAGTTTCCTGTTTATCCGGTTCACAGGCGCACGCCGGGCTCTCCTTACACTTGAAGCGAGTCAGGTATTCGGAGAACCCGCCGTGTCCTGTAAGGGCTTGGGTCAGCTCGTTTGTCATCTCCATCCTTCGCACCGTCCTGTACGCAGCGACAGCAGAAGGAAAGAACATCTTCGTTGTGGCCGCCGTTTCTCCATTACAATATCTTCGGTTCCATTCGTCCAGCGTTTCCATACGGATCATACGCTTGACGAATGAAACCGGGCATTTGTTGTAGTCGGGTTGCCGCTTCGACTTCAGGGCAGCTTCCTTCGCGAGCGAGTCGGCTCTCTCGTTACCCTCCAGCCCCGCATGAGCTTTAACCCAGAACAGGGAGACGCTCTTGTTTTGGGTACTGCTGCGGCGGGTGGCGGCCCTTGCCTCCACTGCGAGGGCGTGGAGGGCTCCGGGGTTCACGACTGCTTGGAGAGCTGCCATGGAGTCGCTGTAAATAGCGAACGCCGTCTCGGTCCTTCGGAGGACTTCCTTCGCCGCTTTGCAGAGGGCGAGAAGCTCGGCCTGGTAGACGGTACTGTAAGACGGCAAAGCAAGCTTGAGGGCCTTTACCTCCGCCTGGTCGATCCACACTGACACTGCGGCTCCGACCTTGCCCTCAATTTTGCTGCCGTCTGTGAAGATACGCACCGCGAAATTGCGGTGCTCGTTGTACTGTTCCTCGTCTACCAAGCGTCGCAGTGCAATGGCCCTCTGCTCAGCCGGATGTGGCATCTCTAATGCCGAGACCACACGCTCGATCTCCCGGTCACCTATAGCTGGATGTGGTACCCCCCTCTTGGCCTCGTAGAGCGAAGCTGCTTCCTGAATTCGAAGATCAAGAGGGAGTATCCCAGCCAGCACCAGTGCTGAGTGGAGAGAGACCGTGCGGTAGGCTCGGCATAGTTTCTGCGCGAAGCTCCTCTGGACGGCGTTCAGCTTCTTTTGCACCCCGACTTTCTTAGTGGCCGGCGACCACGCGCTCGCTGCGTACATGATGATGGGCTCCACTGCAGCCGTGTAGATGCAGCGGATAACCTCTGGATGAAGACCCCAACTGACCCTAGCAGCCCGCGATAGTTGTTTATAAATTCCGACAGCTCGGGAACAAACGTTTGCGACGTGAGCGTTAAAAGTCAACTTGTGGTCGATGGTGAGACCGAGCAACTTGATTTCGTCCGACATGCCAATGTCTACCCCGTCCATCCTGAGACATGGGGTGTCATGCTTCAGTTTGCGCGTAACAAGCATGGCTTTCGTCTTATGAGGCGCAAACCGAAGCTTATTTGTGACACCCCACGTTCGCGGCGGGCGGCATTGGCATCCCTCTGGACTTCAAGAGCTGTCTCTCCATCGAACACAAGGACAATATCGTCAGCAAACGCCTGGCAATAGACTCCCATTGCCTCCAGAGTCTTTATGAGAGGATCCAGCACTAAGTTCCAAAATATGGGACCACCTATTGACCCCTGGACGCATCCTTTCTCGGTCCTGGATTCGTACTCCACTCCCGCGTACCTGACCTTCACCACCCGCTCGGACAAGTAGCTATCTATGACCCGCCTCAAGTTTACAGGACAGTTTTCCTCAGCCAGACGGACTCGTATGGCCGGCCACCATGCGCTATCGAAGGCCCCCTCAATATCCAGGGACACAATCGTGACAAGCCTTTTTGCATTAAGTCTGCCGCGAATGTGTCCCGTTAGCGTGTAGAGGGAGTCCTCGGTGCTTCGCTGGGGCATGAAGCCGTACTGGCGAGTACTCATCCTCGGGAGTAAATGAAACTTGAGCCGGGCCACGACCATTTTTTCAAAAATCTTGCCGAGGACAGGCAAAAGCCCAATCGGCCTGTATGATTTTGGGGTGGTGTAGTCGACTTTAGCGGGCTTGCGGAGCACGACGACTGTTGCCTCTTTCCAGGACCGCGGAAAGTGTCCATGCACCAGGCACTTGTTCACCAAGCGCAGAACTAAGTCTGGGTCTTGACGGATCATGTGGCCCCATATGTCCGCCGTCAGACCGTCGGAACCGGGGGCTTTTTTGGGGTTGAACGAGGAGACTGCTCGTTCCAGCTCGTCGAGTGTGAAAGGAGGGTCCAAAGGTTCAGCTTCGTCCCCACCGTTCACCTCTTCCGCTCGCTGCCGCACCTTTTTGTGCTCCTCGTTATCTCCCTCCGAACGGTCCTCCGGGTAGAAGGTCTGTGCCAAATACCTCGCTGAGGCCTCTGGGTCTAGGGTCCTGCCGTCCCTCACCATCGGCAAATCCTCCTCCCTCCTCTCCGTCCTACGGATCACCCGGTATATACCCTCCCATAGGCCTTCCCTATCTTGCTTTTCGCAGAACCCCTTCCAGCTCTCAACTTGTGCTCGGACTACTGCACGCTCGTACTCTTCTTTCTGTTTCAGGTACTCCTCAACAACCTTTGGTCTCCGGACTGGTGCTGCACAGCGAATCCTCCGCTTCTTGGTGACCACTTGCCTCTTCAGACTGGCGAGTTCATTAGACCACCACGGCACGGTTAACCTCTCTACACTCTTCTTTTTGGGTATCACGGAAGTACAGGCATCTTGTAGAGCCGTTGTAAGTCCCTCGACTACCAGGTCTATTTTGTCCCTGCTGTCGATTTGATCGAACAGACTTACGGTGATATCGTTCCGTTGCATAATTTGACGAAGTTTCTTACGAAACTCCGCCCAATTTGCTTTTTTGGTATTGTAGATCCTGGTAGTCCGGTTGACCGTGATACCCAAAGATTTCTCGAGGTGTATACTAAACTCAATGCCGTTGTGGTCCGACCCCGTCAGGTCGTCGACGACTCGCCAGCCGTCGGTCACCGTCAGCATATCCGCCGTGCAGGCTGCAGCAAGTTAGGTTAGGTTAGGTTAGGTTAGGTTTTTTTTTTTTTTTTTTTTATTGGGATAATTTGCCAGTGTCCTCTGACATGATCAGAGCCCTTGGTGTATTCTGTTTTTTGTTTATATTGGGGGCTTACTTTTTCATTCTGCGGTTCGGAGATAATTATTTAGGGACAATAGAGTTTAGTTACCTGTTATTAATCTATACATATATAATCATTTTTTCGCATTTATTTATATTCTTTAATGGTGCTCCATAGTTTAATGTTGTATTTATTATTTTATTATCCTATCTTGTGTAATTTCAAAGTATAACTTCTAAAATATTTCATTTTTAATATATCAGTTCTAAATTACGGCTAAAACATTCAATTATCTATTTATTATATTAATTCTCCATTACGGCTAAAATATTTCATTATATATTTTTTACACTATATTTTTTCCGCTTTAATTTTTCTTCAAATTTTTTGTAAATGTATTTGCATAATTTTATTTATTGTTTTAACTCTTTCCCATTTATCTTTGTTACTATGGTTAGTATTGTTCTCATATATATAATTTTCTATTGTATTTATACGATATTAGTTCATATTATTTCCCTCGTAATATTGCAACTTATATTTTGTTTTGGCCCGACTTGCTGTGCGACTTCCTACTTGCTGCCTCATTCTTTTTGCACCTACAAGTTTAGGTGCCCTATCTCTTTGTATGACAGACATCATATACAATTATATGTTGTTGTCATACACTGTCTTTTCTGCTCCTGTGGATTGTCGGACCCCTGCCCCGTTTCCTAATGGGATTCAGGCACCATCGCGGTACTTCGCTCCAGAAGTACAAACGGCGAGTCATATTTACAATACATCGGTTCGTTTGCACGACTGGTACCGTTACTTGCCCAGCGGTGGCCCTAACCCTCTTCCAGGTCTCCAGGGCAATACGTTGCAAAACGGGTAGAAGGTGTTCTATTCTCCCATACCTTGTCCTGTGGGCTTCTTTTTTCGCTGGCACCACCTCAGCAGTAGGCAACTGACGATCTCGCCAGTACCTCCCATTTCACTCTTGTGGGGCAGCTGCTGTCGAGGGCGTCGTGATCGTCTTCGGGCAGGTTTCCTAGCTTGCAATTTTGGCAGGCTGGCTTTTCCGCTGCAAGGCGGGAGGGGCAGTCCGCACGCATGTGGGTGTCCCCGCAGTGCGTGCAAAGATCTGCGGGCTCCGTGCACGCTTTCCGGCTATGGCCGTAGCGTAAGCAGCGGATGCACTGAACCAGTGGCGACTGGTCCAGTACCTGCACCCGCTGCAGGTCTATATGCACGTGGCCCGCTTCTGTCAGTCTTCGCCAACCCTGCGGCGACACCGAAAGCACTACATGGCACTCATGCGGGTTTCTCACTCTCCGCCTGTATCGTACTCGGGCTCGCAGCTCTTGCTGCGAAAGGTCTCCGAGAAGGTGACCGTTCTGAATGAATAAGGCTTTCGCTATGTCCTCGTCGGAGTTATAGGCCAACAGGTACTTTAGTATAACTAAAGGGTCTTTGTTAGCCTTCTCTTCGACGAGGAACCTCGCCTGCGGAGTTCTCAACTTCTCAGCAACCCTCACCAATTCTGCTTTAGAGCTGCAGCCGACGATCACCTTCTGGTCCTTTACTTTTCGAAGGCGGTCAACTCTCAGCCCAGTCGACTTTGCGTCGACGACCATCCGGATGCGCTGTACAATGTCTTCGCTGCTATCCTGGACGTCTGCCGAAGCAACTATGACAGAGTGGACCGTCGTCGATGCCCTCGAGTGTGAAACCGCCTCTGCATAGGTCTGGTGTAAAGGGCCCACCCGTGCAGATGCGGTGGTCCTCTCTTCGCCCTCTTTCTTAAGTGCGCAATTGAGCCCTTCCATCCTGTGGCTGCACTCCTGCATCAAGGCGCTATGTTCCTTCAATTTTGAGATGAGCGCCTCGTTACTGCTAGCCAAGGAAAGACAGGAATCCTGCTGGCACCCCTCCTGTGCATCGTCAGTGGGTTGCGACATTGGGGGCTTGTCAGGCCCTTTTGCTCTCTGCTGCTCAGACTCCTTGACCAACTGATAAAGCCTATCGATGGCCCCAAGCACCTCCGTCTTGATCTCAGTCTTTAGGTTGCGAGAGTTGCCCAAATGAAGTTTTGCTTTATTTAGACAAGCTCTCGCCTCCGCTGTAAGATTGGGGTACTTGGTGTTGGCTAGGGAACTCGTTGTCTCAGTAGATTTCCGGCGTTCGGCCTGGGTGGTGCGAATTACCCCTACGTGTTGGGTTTTGGTGGGTGACGATCCTTCATTCCTAAAGACATTGGCCGGTGACTTGCCCTGCGAATTCGCACCTCCCGCTTCCCACTCTCCGATGCTGCGCCTGACGCTGGACAATGAGGGACCTGCGATCTCTTCTCTAGGTGGTGCGTTTTTGGCTGGTGTTCTAAACATGTTCTATGTATTAAGAGGACACGGTTTATATCAACAAGTAACCCTGTAAAGGGGGGATACAATGTTGAGCAGAAAATCAAAGGTATTTTATCCCTGTAGAGAGGGGAAAAGATAATTTAGCGACTTTAAAAGTTGCAAAAAATAAGATAACTAAATAGCTAGACTATCAATATTATGTCAGTTGGATATTAAAATACCGTAAGTAGTTAAAATACCAGTCAAGAATGTTAAGAGTCAAAAGTAATTGTAAATATCAAAACAAAGGTCATAATTAGAAATATTTCAATAATAATTAATGCTAAACAGTTAAATTAAACCGCAAAGCCTCAATAAAGGCTGCTGTCAGGAATCAAAATGTATGTATAAGGTGGTCTCGCTACCCCCCGTTAAATAAACGTCTAAAAGAAATTTTCCAAATTCCTTTTATTTTCGATAAGGGTGGGCGGGCGGGCGTAAAAATTTGAAAGTTTTAACGTTTTTGACTGTCGGGTGTAAAATTTCCCTATGAAGGGTTCGTTTTTTGCGGTGCACACGCACAGCGGGCACAGAGTCCTATACTATGACGTAAACCCGGTCCGGATCGGACGTCGGGAACGGGAGTTATGGCCGAAAAATGGATGAAAAATTGATTTTTTATGAAAATTTCGAAAACAAATTTTGAAAATGGACCTAATTTGACTTTTCCGTTACAGGTATCCCGTAGAACGAGCGAATGCGCGTCCGTTGGCGTTTCCAGAACAGACTTAGGTCAAATAGGAAGGCTGTTATAAAAATTTTAAGTTTTGAATAAATTGAAAATCGGTTTTTCCTAAGTAAAAAGTTTTCTTTTGGAAAATTGTCAAATATTTTGTGATAATCGTATAGGGCTCACTGAGCCGCGTTCAAAAATGTACGACAGTTGTATGTTTGCTGTATGTAAAAGGTCTGAAATAATTGGGTTAGGTTAGGTTAGGTTTTTTTTTTTTTTTTTTTTTTTTTTAGTATCTATTTTGCCGCAGACATGATGGTCCGCGCCATTTTTTACAGTGTTATTATTTATTACTTTGTTTCATTGGCATTCTGTCGTGCCCTCATCTTTACATTTACTTAAAAAGTAAGCTTAAAACTACGCGAGTCCACCTCAGACTCAATTTTTTGTTTTTTTTTATTTATTTATTTTTTTTTTCTTGTTTTCTCACCTTGTTTTTTTTTATATTATTATTATTAGTTTTTTTTTTTTTTTTTTTGTTTTGTCATCTTATTCTTTTTTTTTATATATATCTATTTAGGTAGTTGTTAAATTAGTAGGTAATTTATTTATACACATAACCTTTTACATATAATACGATAAAAAATCTATACACACATCACACCTTCAACCCAACACCGCCACCAAACGAAACCCCTCAAAGAACCGTTTCCGTCGCGATCTTTTTGCTGAGCGCTACTTTACAGACTGCGTTATAAAGTTTCCCTGAAGAATTTCGCCCAGCAACGGTATTGCATTAAAGGTGCGATATGTAACTTATCAAAATAAACTTATTACTATAAACAATTTGTTTCATAATATACACACATTTTGTAACATTGATAACAATTGAGTTGTTACCAGTTTATTATGATAAATATATTATTATTATTACTATTATTATTTTACGACTATGGATTTAGGGTTGGTGGGTAGGATTTGGGTATTGGACTCTTGTTGATCTGCCGCCTAGAGTTTTCACTAACTCCATCAGAGCTTCCACGACTGCGGTGTCTCGATGCTGCATGGCCGTCTTAAGGTTGTATTCGACGACCACTTTAGAAGGCGCATCCATCGCTTTCCGGGCGAAACGGCCCGTGGCATCATCGGCGTCGTCGGTGTAGTACACACAGCTGACCGTGTGTCTTGACACTGCAACAACTGCATGGGAGATGCTGTCGTGGATCTGGAGCCTCCTTGACTTGGTGTTAATTATAATAACGCTGTCGCAGTCGAGCCTGCTCTGCCTCGTACAGCATCTTTGCGGTAATAGGGCACTCCAGCAACACGTGCAAAACGGTCTCCTCTGTTCCAGGTTCACAGGCGCACGATGCGTTCTCTTTACACTTGAAGCGTTTAAGGTATGCAGAGAACCCACCGTGCCCTGTGAGGATTTGGGTGGTAAGGCTTGTGGGCTCCATTTTTCGCACCACACTGTACGCCGCAATCGCGTCGGGGAAGAATATTTTTGTTCCGGAGGCTGTTTCCCCGGCTCTATATCTTCCGTTCCATTCGCAAAGTGACCCCATACGGATCTGTCGTTTGGCGAATGAAACGGGGCACAGATCATAGTCCGGCCTCTTCTTCGACCCCAAGGCGGCCTCCTTGGCGAGTTGGTCGGCTCGCTCGTTTCCCCCCAATCCCGCATGGGCCTTGATCCAAAATAAGGACACTCTCTTGTTCTGGAGCTTACAGCGTCGTAGAGTGTCTCTGGTTTCCACTGCCAGGGGATGGGGGGAGCTCACATTTACAACCGATTGGAGAGCCGCCATGGAGTCGCTGAAGATGCCGAAACTTTCCTCCTTGCGTTTTAGCACCTCGCCAGCCGCCCTTTGTAGGGCCAGCAGCTCAGCCTGATAGACGGTACAGTACGACGGCAAAGCAAGTTTGAGGGCCTTTACTTCAGTGGCACTATTCCACAAGGATAGTGCCGCCCCGACTTTGCCCTCAATCTTGCTGCCGTCTGTGAAAATACGCACAGCAAAGTTGCTGTGGTTTTTATATTGATCCTCGTCTACCAGGCTGTCGAAGTCCAGATCGACCTGCTCTGCAGGGTGTGGGGCTTCTAACGCTGGAGCCATCCGCTCAATCTCCCTGTCTCCCAGCACGGGCTGGGGCATCCCCTTCTTGGCCTCGTATAACGCAGCCGTTTCGCGGATGCGGATGTCGAGAGGAAGTATCCCAGCCAGTACAAGAGCCGAGTTAAGGGAGACGGTGCGGTAGGCTCGACACAACTTCTGTGCAAAACCTCTCTGGACAACGTTAAGCTGCTTTTGGACTCCTAATTTGTTGGCGGCCGGTGCCCACGCGCTTGCGGCGTACAGGAGCGTAGGCTCGACTGCTGCGGTGTAAATCGTGCGGATCACTTCTGGGTGCAGACCCCAGCTCACCCGGGCTGCCCTTGCTAGCTGTTTATAGATAGCTATCGCCTTCTTACAGGCAATAGCTATATGCTTGTTGAAGGTGAGCTTTTCATCTATCGTGAGGCCCAGTATCTTAACATCTTGGGACATACCAATATCGGTCCCTCCCATGCTCAAGCGTGGGGTGTCGTACTTTAGTTTCCGTGTTAGCACCATGGCACAAGTTTTGTGTGGTGCAAAATTCAGTTTATTTCTGACACCCCACGCTCGAACATGTTCGAGAGTGGCATTGGCCTGTCCCTCGATTTCCTGGGCTGTTTCACCGCTAAGCACCAGCACAACATCATCAGCAAAAGCCTGACAATAGATGCTTCTTTCCTCCAGCTGTTTAAGGAGAGGATCCAGCACCACGTTCCAGAATAACGGACCACTAATGGAACCTTGGACGCACCCTTTGCTAGTGGACTTCTTAAATTCTTCTCCGGCGTATCTCACACTGACCACCCTGTCACTGAGATAGCTGTCGACTACCCGTCTCAAATTCACAGGACACCTTTCCTCAGCCAAACGTACTTTAATGGCGGGCCACCACGCATTATCGAATGCTCCCTCTATATCCAACGACACAAGTGTGACAATTTTCTTTTGTGCCAGTTTTGTGCGGATGTGCTGCACAAGAGTATAGAGGGAGTCTTCGGTGCTCTTTTGGGGCATAAAGCCGTATTGGCGAGTACTGATCCTTGGAAGTAAGTAATATTTGAGACGAGCAATCAGCATCTTCTCGTACACTTTCCCAAGGACAGGCAAGAGCCCAATCGGCCTGTAAGATTTTGGTACGGTGTACGAGTCTTTACCTGGTTTTCTGAGTACAACCACTATCGCTTCCTTCCAGATCTTCGGAAAATAGTGGTGCGCCAGGCATTGATTCAGCAGTGCCAGGAAGTAATCGGGGTCGCAGCTGACAGATCGTGAACATATGTCGGATGTGAAGCCGTCGGCTCCCGGGGCCTTTTTGAGGTTAAAAGACTTCATAGCCCTATCCAGCTCGCTTCGGGTAAACGGTGGATCATGTCGTTCATCATGTCTCCATCCGTTTACCGTGTTAGCCACATCTCTGGTTCGGCGATGGTCTACGTTGTCGTTTTCCTCTCGGTCCTCGGAATAAAACGTATCTGCCAACAGCCTCACAGAACCTTTTGCATCCAGCATGGTTCCCTCCATCTGGAGAGGTAGATCCTCTTCCCTCTTTACCACCCTTCCCATCACTCTGTATATCCCTTCCCAGACCCCTTCTTTATCTTGCTTTCCGCAAAAGTCCTTCCAACTCTCTTCTATAGCCTTCTTTACCGCTGACTCATAATTTTCTTTTTCTTTCAGGTACAGCATGACAACCATCTCTCTTCGGACCAGCGCTGCGTTTCTGACTCTGCGTTTTTTGGTAGCGACTAGCTTCTTCATCTCTGCAAGTTCCTGGGACCACCACGGCATTGTAAGTATTTCTGTATTATTTTTCATAGGAATTGTATCTCTACATGTTTCAGTTATTGCTTGTGTATATGATTTCAATGTTGTTTCTAATTGATCTTTGTTAGTTATGTTTTCCAATTCTGTTAAGTTTAATTTTCTATCCCGCATAACTTGAGCCAGTTTCTCATGAAACTTTGCCCAGTTTGCTTTCTTCGTGTTAAATATTCTTGTTGTGCGTTCTATTTTAATGCCTTTAGATTTAATAAGATTAATTTCAAATAAAATACCGTTGTGGTCCGAACTTGTGAGACCCTCCTCAATCCGCCAACCGTCTACCAGCCCCAGCATGTCTGCCGAACATGCCGTAATGTCCACGTGACTGTTGTACCTGATTCCACCTCTAACAGTGTCAAAAGTCGGGATATCTCCCGTGTTGAGAATCTGCAATTCCAATTCAACGAGTGCCCCAAAACACTGCTCCCCTCTCGAGTCCTCGTTACTGCCGCCCCACCAAGTACTTTTCGCATTAGCGTCTCCTCCAAAAACCAATCTGCAGGAGCCTACCTCTCGCTTTACCCGTTTTAGATGTTCCAGATATGGTTCTATGGGCTTATCGGGTTCGAAGTAGAAGGACACCAGCGTGATCGTCCAGGCTCTGGTTCGGACTCTCACCACGACGATATTATTTGTGGTAAGTTGCGGGTACTGTAAAACGTCTAAATCTTTGTCAAAGACAGCTATTGCTGCCTTTACAGTCCCTTCTCCTGTCTCAGAGCTCTGGAAGACCCTTACGCCCCGGTAGCCCTTCATCCTTCTTATCCCGCCTACATACGGCTCCTGAAGCAGTGCTATGGCAAGTTTGCGGTTGTCAGCTTCCAGTATTAGCTCGTTTGTAGCCAGCTTACTTCTTTGCAGATTGGCTTGGGTTATTTTGTACTGGTGAGTGGTTGCAGGGACAACCTTAGCAGTACGCTATGGAGGCTCGAGCCAACGAGTCCCATTTTCGACGTACGGGGCATTCTGTGCTAAAAGCATTGTGCTCAGTGTTTCCCATCTTAGCTCTAATGCAGTTTATGCACTTTGCTGCTTCACCAAGCTGCCTGTCCGGGCAGTCCGCCCTGAAATGTGGACCACCGCAATGGCTACATAACTCGGCTGGGTCTTTACAGAAGCGCTTGCTATGGCCATACCCCAAGCAGCGTGTGCACTGCACCAGCGGCGTCTGATCCTCGACGCGAACAATCTGGAGGTCTATCCGAATCTTGGTACGTTCGATTGCTCGTCTCCAGATTGTGGGAGACACACTGAGCACAATGTGGTTCAAGTGAGGATTTCGCGCCTTTCTTCGGAATTTTATGACAACTCTTTGATCCTCGCCCTCAAGGCCCTGAAAGAGTTCCCGATTCTGATTCTTTAGGGCCTTGAGGATTTCCTCGTCACTGTGAATCAGCAACACGTTTCGCAGAATCAGAAACGGGTCCCGATTTTTCACCTCCTCGACGATGAGTCCCTCTCCAACAGCTTCCAGTCTCTGTTTGACCTTGCTTCTCTCCTCTTCTGAACAACATCCCATTATCACCTTTCTGTCTTTCGCTTTTCTCACTCTCTCCACTTGCACCCAACCTTCCTTCGCATCCACTGCCCTTCTAACCTTCTCTAAAATCTCGTCGCCCGTTTCTGATTCCTTTGCCGAGGAGACTACCACGGAGTGTAGCGTCGCTCGCCCCAGGATTTGACCACTAGTTTGGCTATTATTAGCGGCGGCCACAGACGCATAAGTCTTCCCCTCTGCACTTTCCATTGTCGCCAAGGCATTACCCAGTCCTTCCATTTTTGCGATATTTTCCTTTAAAAGGGCACTGTTCGTTTCAATAAGTCTGGATAATGCCTCGTGATTATCTTGGCTTGCAATTGCGGAGGTCGGGTAAGTTGGGTCGATACTTGACGGGCTGTATATTGTCGCCGAGAGTTTTGTTCTCTCCGACTCCTTAACGATCTCGTACAACCGGTTTATAGCCCCCATAACCTCCGTTTTTATTTCAGTTTTCAGATTGCGAGAGTTGCCCAGGTGAAGTTTCGCCTTATTTAGGCAAGCTCTCGCTTCTGCCGTGAGGCTGGGGTACTTTGATTCGGGTTTTTTAACGGGACTCACAGTGTCTGCAGAGGCGCGGCGCGTCACCGAGGCGATAGAGAGCTTTTGCGTAGCTGGTGGTGTGCCATCAGGTTTCGGGTTAGTCGATGATTTAGATTTTAGCTCCGCTCTACCGGCCTCCCATTCGCCGATACTTTTCCTCACGTTCAAAAGCGAAGCCCCAGTTTTCTCCGCAGAGCACGGCGAGTCCCCGGAACCCCGAGAGACCGTGTCCTTCTTTGCCGGTGTGCGAAACATTATGGAGAGAAGCAAACCCAATCCACGTTGTCAGAGGACAATATAAATGATAGTTGAGCTGAATCCCTGTAAAGGTGAGATCAGCAAACAGTTATCAAGTAGAGTCAATATTTAAAATAACTATGTATATAGTTCAGTCAACGAAAAGTAAAAGGTCAAATACGCAAAAAGAAACGTTCTGATAACAAGGAAGCCTCAATAAAGGCTGCAAGTAGGGTCGTAAGTATATATGACTGGTGGTCTCGTTACCCCCCGTTATATAAACGTGAAAAAGAAAATTCCCCAATACCTCTTATTTTCGATAAGGGCGGGTGGGCAGGCGTAAAAATTTGAAAAATTTTACATTTCTTGCTGTCGGGTGTAAAATTTTCCTATGAAGGGTTCGTTTTTTGCGGTGCACACGCACAGCGGGCACGGAGTCCTATACTATGACGTGAACCCGGTCCGGATCGGACGTCGGGAACGGAAGTTATGGCCGAAAAATAGATGAAAAAGGTGATTTTTTATGTAAATTTGGAAAACAAATTTTGAAAATGTACCTAATTTGACTTTTCTGTTACAGGTATCCCGTAGAACGAGCGAATGCGCGTCCGTTGGCGTTTCTAGAACAGAGTTAGGTCAAATAGGAAGACTGTTATCAAATTTTTAAGTTTTAAATAAATTGAAAATTGGTTTTTCCTAAGTAAAAAGTTTTCTTTTGGAAAATTGTCAAATATTTTGCGAGTCGTATAGGGCTCACTGAGCCGCGTTCAAAAATGTATGACAGTTGTATGTTTGCTGTATATAAAAGGTCCGAAATAATTGGGTTAGGTTAGGTTAGGTTAGGTTAGGTTAGGTTAGGTTAGGTTAGGTTTTTTTTTTTTTTTTTTTTTTTTTTTTTTTTTTTTTTTTTTTTTTTTTTTATCTCTACCTCTGACTTAATCAGAGTCTATATCTGACTATTTCTCTTACATAGTTACAGTTCTCGCTAGCTTTCCTCTCGCACTTCCATTCCGCATACTGTATCTTTCTTTCTTTCTTCCTCACTCAGTCTCTTTTATGGGTGGGGATCCCATTTTTCTGACTATTCTATACTACATTACACTGTCTAACATTTTTTACTTTTATTTCTCTGCATTTATGTTTTGTATCTTTCAGGGTTTAATAATATACGCAGATTTCGCTTTATTGTTTCGTTTTACAATTCTTATCTTATAGGATACACTGTTACATTTTTGTATAGTATACACTTAGTTTTATATATATTCTTGTTCTAACATATGTTTTTTAATTTCTACTTACATGCTACTTATTCGTTTATTAACACAATAAACACACAATACAAGCACTACCATAAGCTTCTATTACCGGTATCCATTTATACCTTTCAGGGGATGACAACAAAATACTTATTGTTTTGTACAAATTTTTAACTTATTTCTAGGGTACAGTTTATTTTACTTTTAATGGTATTCACTTATACATTTCTTGAATTCTTTATAACTTTACTGCTTACATTTATTATTATTTTTTACATTTGTTAATATATGCACAACTTATATATATCAAAATATATAGCAGTTGCATACTCTATCGATCGCTTTTATTCCGTTTTATTACTCTTTGTGCAATTTTGAGGCAGTAATTTAAGAACATCTTCCTATTTTTGCTCAGCATTATCTCTCCCATACTGTCTGCATTTAGGTCTGTATCTAATTTTTGTTCTATCTCGTTTCGTTCGCGAGCATATACAGGGCAGTGAAGCAGCAAGTGTGGCACCGACTCTACTGCGTTTGGGTCACAGATACACGATGGACTCCCCTTACACCTGAAGCGATTCAGGTATTCTGAGAATCCACCGTGTCCCGTCAAGACCTGAGTTAAGTGCCCCTCAATTTGTAGCTTCCTAACAACCCTATACGCCGCCGTTGCGTCCGGAAAAAACAGTTTGGTAACTGAAGCAGTGGTGCCGGTTTTGTATCTATTGTTCCATTCGTCAAGCGTCGCCATACGAATGCAACGCTTGACAAATGAAACGGGACACAAATCGTAATCTGGCTTTCTTTTACTCAATATGGCGGCCTCTTTTGCCAGCTGATCCACTCTCTCGTTGCCTTCAAGACCTGCGTGAGCTTTGATCCAGAACAAGTCTACTACCTTGTTCTGGAGAGAAACCGCTGTTATATTTTCTCTTGCTTCAACTGCCAGGGGGTGAAGGCAACTATGGTTTTTCACTGTCATGAGAGCCGCCATTGAGTCGCTGTATACGCCAAAAGTAGACGCCGAGCTTTTCCGGATCTCCCCTGTTGCCCTGCATATCGCCAGGAGCTCCGCCTGGTAGACCGAGCAATAGTCCGGTAACGCCAGCTTGAGGGCGCGTGTCTCGGCCTGGCTGTTCCAAAAGGACAACGCAGCACCAACACGCCCCCCAATTTTGCTCCCGTCGGTGAAAACTCTCACCTCTGGTTTGGCGCTGGCGTCCATCTGCTCCTGGCTCAACAGGCTATCGAACTCCAGTTCGATACGCGTGGCAGGGTGAGGGGATTTCAACGCGGACACAGGCCTCTCCATCTCCCTATCCCTCAATATTGGCAGCGACACTCCCCTCTTGGCCTCATATAATGAGGCCATCTCACGGACTCGGAGATCCAGGGGAAGTATCCCTGCCAACAGAAGTACCGAGTTGAGGGAGACGGTGCGATATGCTTTGCATATTTTTTGCGCTATGCCGCGTTGCACGACGCCCAACTGCTTTATAACCCCCAGTTTGCTGGCCGCTGGGGCCCATACGCTGGCGGCGTACAGGATTATCGGTTCTATTGTGGCTACATAGATAATTCTAATTACTTCGGGATTTAATCCCCAGCTGACTTTCGCTGCCCTGCATAACTGCTTATGCACGCCGATGGCTTTTTTGCAGACATTGTTGACGTGCGTGTTAAACGTCAACTTGTCGTCGACGGTGACACCCAAGATCTTGATCTCTTTCGACATGGTCACCTCAACCCCACCCATGCTCAGTCGTGGGGTGTCGTATCTAAGTCTTCTTGTTATTGTCATCGCGTTGGTCTTATGTGGCGCGAATTTTAATTTGTTATCGACACCCCACGCCTGAACACGCTCAAGGGCAGCGTTTGCCTTTTGTTCAATTGCAATTGCGGTGTCACCGTCGAAGACAAGGACTAAGTCGTCTGCAAATGCCTGCGTATAAACTCCGTTTTCGGTCAAGTCTTTTATGAGAGGATCCAGCAGGAGATTCCACAGGTTTGGGCCTCCGATAGAGCCTTGTACGCAGCCTTTATTCGTCACTTTGGAAAATTCTTCACCCGCATACCTAACCCTGACCCTTCTGTCACTCAAGTAGCTGTCGATGACCCTCCTCAAGTTGAGAGGACACTTTTCCTCTGCCAGTCGGACTCTTATAGCTGGCCATCAGGCGCTGTCGAAGGCTCCCTCTATGTCTAGCGAGATTAGTACTACTATCCTTTTTAGGTTTAGTTTTCCTTTTATATGTTGCATGAGATCATAGAGAGAGTCTTCGGTGCTTCTTTGGGGCATGAATCCGTACTGGCGAGTACTCATCCTTGGTACAATATAGAACTTGAGGCGGGCCACCAACATCTTCTCGAATATTTTGCCTAGTACTGGTAAGAGGCCAATGGGCCTATATGATTTTGGGGTGGTGTAGTCTCTTTTCCCTGGTTTCTTTAGCACCACCACCGTGGCCTCTTTCCAGCACTTCGGGAAATAACCATACTTAAGGCACTGATTCAAAAGGGCCAGAAAGGTATCGGGTTCCTTTCCAATGACCTGGCTGCATATGCCAGCTGTGAGGCCATCTGCTCCCGGGGCCTTTTTGGTATTGAACGACTCACAGGCAGTTTTAAGCTCAATCCGTGTGAAGGGTGGATCTTGAGGTCCATCTTCATCTTCTCTATTTACCGTTTCAGCTTTGGCTCTAATAAAGCCGTGATGGGAGTTGTCGGTGCTCGTAAGGTCCTCTGGATAGAAGGTATCCGCTATCAGTTTAACGGAGCCTTTTGCGTCAAGTGCCTCTCCATCCTTTACCATCTGCAAGTCCACCCCCCTTTGTATCGTTCTCCCAATAACCCTATAGATCCCCTCCCAGACCCCCTCCCTATCCTGCTTGGAACAAAACTCTTTCCAGCTCTGGGTCTGAGCTCGGGCTGCTTCTTCCTCATATTCCATTTTCCACTTCAAATATTCTTCGACAACCTTTGGTCTCCGAACTGGAGCTGCGCATCGTATTCTCCTTTTGCTGGTGGCGACCTTCTTTTTCATTTCAGAGAGTTTTTCCGACCACCATGGCACAGAGAGTCTCTCCCTGGCTTTTTTAATAGGCATCGAAGAACGACACGCTTCCTGTATAATTTTTGTATAGTTTTCTGTTGTTGTGTCTATAAGTTCAGTGCTGTTAATTTTCTCTATTTGTAATTTTTGAATTTTGTAATCTATCTTTAATTGATTGAGTTTCTCATGAAACTTTGACCAATTTGCTTTGTTACTGTTAAAGATGCGTGTCGTTCTCTCTACTTGACATCCTTTGGCCCTGGACAGCCTGATATTGAACAGTATGCCATTGTGGTCGGAGCTCGTGAGGCCTTCGTCGACTCTCCACCGTTCCACCAGCCCAAGGATGTTGTCTGTACATGCCGTAAGATCGACATGACTACTAAAGCGCTGACCCCCCCTGATGGTGTCGAATGTTGGAATGTCCCCTGTATTGAGGATGTTCAGCCCGAGCTCACCCAGAGTTCCACATACTTCTTCACCCCTGCGGTCAACCACCAAGCTCCCCCACCAGGTGCTTTTCGCATTGGCGTCCCCTCCAACGAGAAATGGTTTTGTGCCATTGGCAACACTTATTCGTCTTATTTGATTTAGGTAGGCGTCTATTGGCTTGTCCGGCTCAAAATAAAAAGAAGCGAGTGTGATCTCCCAAGCACTGGTTTGGATTCCCACCACGACTATATTTTCTGTAGTGAGTTTTGGGTACTGTATTACTTTGATGTTTTTGTCAAAGACGATTATGGCCGCTTTGACAGTACCCTCTCCAACACCAGCGTCTTGGAAGACCCGCACTCCCCTCTGGGTCCCCATAACTTTTGAGCTGCCAATATATGGCTCCTGCACAAGCGCCACAGCGATTTCTTGTTTTTCCGCCTCCAGCAACAGCTCACTTGTTGCCAACTTTTTCCGTTGGAGGTTAGCCTGTGCGATTTTATAGACCCTGGATTCACCTTGTGGGACCTTAGCAATAGGCGGTGGTTGAACGCGCTATTGCGTCCCATTTTCGGCGGACTGGGCATTCTGTACTGAATGCGTTGTGTTCTTTATTAAGCATATTTGCTCTCTCACAATTTCTACACACCGCCGTACCGCCCGCCACCCAGTCTGGGCATTCAGTTTTTAGGTGGGGGCCACCGCAGTGGCTGCATTTGTCTTCCTTTTCCGTGCAGTGCTTTCGCCCGTGCCCGAAGCCCAGGCAGCGAGTGCATTGTATGAGTGGAGTTTGGTCTTCCACTCGGATTTTTTGTAGGTCCACATGGACGTACCCTCTTTTTGTCACCCGCTGCCATACCTTCGGGGACGTGCTCAGCACTACATGGACCGAGTGAGGATTCCTAGTCTTTCTTCGATACCTAATCTCTAACCTATCTTCCCCATCGCAGAGGCCGCGAAAAACGTCCCGGTTTTGGTTCTTCAGGGCTTTCACGATATCTTCGTGCGTATTGATGGCCAGGACGTCCCTGAGTATGACCATAGGGTCCCTATTTTTCACGGCCTCCACGATGAGGTTGATGCCATTCCCCTCTAGTCTCTCTTTTACTTTGTCTCTCTCGCCCTCCGTTTCAAACCCCATGACTACTTTCCGATTTTTGGCCTTCCTAACCCTTTCTACCTTGACCCAGCCTTCTTTAGCTTCTACCGCTTTTCTAACCCTCTCTAGTACCTCTTCCCCGGTTTCTTTCTCATCCTTTGAGGTGACCACGACTGAGTGCAAAGTGTTGCGCTTGTCCAACACCGCACTAATGCTCCCGGTCGCTGCCACCTTCGCATATGAGGGCGTCTCGGTAAGAGCTTTTTGCTCTGCTAGTGTCTTTTTTAATTCTTCCATTTGCCTGCTATTTTCCTCTAGCAGTTTGGAATGGGTCTCTATCTTTTTTAAGAGGAAAAAAGGGGCTTCTCTCATAGTTTTCTCTATGTGTTCTATCTCTTTACTCTGAGTCAATTGTCTTTCCTTTTCCTGAAAGCCAGGAGTCTGTTTCAGGGCTTCCATTTCCACCGCGGCGTCTTTAATTAACCTATACATTGATTCGACCGCCAGGGTGATTCCCGCCTTTATCTCTGACTTCAGATTGCGTGATTCTCCTAGTTGAGTTTTCGCTCTCTGAAGCCAGGTCCGGCCTTCCGTCACTCTGTCGGTCGAAGCAGTCAGTTTTTGTGACGCACTTGCGGCCTCGATGGAGCTTCGTCGCTTAGTCTCCTTTCCAGCTTGAGGCAATGTGACCTTCAGCGCAACTTTCGGAGGGGCCACCGGGATCTGCGCTTGCTTTCTCGGTGACACAGTATACGTGACCGATGCGGCTGGCTTTGGGTCTCTGCCCCTACTATTCTCCCATTCGCCAATGCTCCTTCGAACATTGGCGGTGGGTGTCGTTGTTTTTGGAGACGGTCCTGCCGACTCTCTGTCAACTGGAGACTTTGTCTCTGAGACTGTTTGCTTTCGGGGCGTATGTGCGAGAGGCATTTTGCTTTGTCACGAGGTAGATCGTCTTTAGTACTTAATAAAAGTATTTTAGTTAATAGGTTACTTTTCTTATCCCTGTAGATGGGGGACTGTCGAGGTCAAAATAATGCTCTAATAAAAGTAAAAGTAAAGTAATACACTATACTATCCCTGTAGAGAGGAGATAGTGAGAGGTCGAAATTGTACTTGTTACCCTTGTACTGGGGAAACGATGTCTAGTTCCGGGAGAATAAAAGCAATCGGTAAATCGTGCACCGCTCTGTCTTAATGGTTCATACAAAGTCACAAATTATGTCTAATTAGGTGCATTTACACCAGAAACACCAGTTTGGGGAGGTTTTATAGTTAAATAATATGATCTCAACATTGAAAGTAGAGATAAATTACCGATAAAGAATTTGACTCCACGTAGAGCAAAACTCTACATCTGGTCAGGAAGCCCTCCCCGAGCCCATCAAAATGAACCCAAACACGGCAGTTCTAGTCTTAAGGGTTTCAGAGATAAGACAGTTTGAAATTCTGGTTGCCGATCCAAGATGGCGGTTGGAAAACAGTTAATTGAAGTTTTCTCCGAGACCGCTCGTCCGATTACTGCCGTTCTTGGGCTCTTCGAACTCGGCTCAATGAGCTCTATCCTCCTGAGCAGGTTTCAGCAAGAAAAAATTTTTGCACTGGGATTTCAGAAATCTTCCCTCAGACAGAAAGAATATGGCCTGCTAGTGCCCCGGAAGAAAACCCGAGCCTTCCACGACCTCCGGTTCAGGAGCTATCCGAGTCTGAAATTTCGTTTGACAGTTCAAGAACTGTCAAAGTCAAGTCCCGACCCAGTATAACTTCCCCCCCAGTAGTCGCAGAATACCCGTGTTCGGACTTGAACAGCTCAGCTAGACCTTTCCCGTCATGCAGGGTGGCTCTCAGGATCCTGAAAATTTTCAGCGCCTAAACGCCTGAAAACTAGTCAGTCCGACAGAGAACGACTTCCTAGGTCCCCTTTCAAAAACCGCAGCTCTCCACGACCCTTAGGACCGGAGCTATGTCTAATCAAAAAATTTAAAAATGGCTGCCCAACTGTCAAAAGCCAACTTTACACGGCCATAACTCCGTGACCGTTCGTCGGAGAAAGATGCGGTTTTGGCTGGAGTACGTAGCTCAGCCCCGTTAATCTGAAGATGTACGTTTCAGAGCTGAAAACCTTCAAGTCCTGAAAACGCCTGAAAGTCACAAAACATGATCTCCAAAACACTCCAGTGCCAAATGTAAAAATCTGGTGCTCCTACGTTGATCGGCTGAGAAGTTATGGAAGTTCAAAGTTCTCAACCATAAAACCAAAATGGCCGAAAGTGGACTTTTTTCGCGTAGTTTGGCTCCTTTTCGACTTAGGAGAGCGAAATTTTGGCCATATAAGGTATCTATGAGTATATGAGTACTCCTACGGTGGTAGAAATGTCCAAAAGTAATTATTTCAGTATTATTTAGCTAAAATTATTAAAAAATCCATATCTCCTGAACCCGTGAATGTATAATTTTTCTAAAATATGGTAAAAATGTGTAAATTTGATCTCTACAAGGAAGCAAAAACAATTTTTAAAATTTTTTAATATTCATATGGTTTTCAGTGTGAAAACAGGTTTTTTCACTTAAAACTGAATATCTCAGAGTCCTGAAGTGATAAAATTACGAATAAAATTGAATTAGCCTAAAAATAATAGCGCGCATGCAGATCAATTTAAAAATTTATATGTTTACGATTTAGTGATAAAGATATTTCACGTCAAAGTTGAGATATTCTAATGCTTATATCTAATTATCTATATAACTTAAAATTATTATAATTGTACCCGATGTCTTCTTTCCTTGCAGGGTAGGCAGCTGTGAAGAAACGAAGTTCCTGTGATGTCTCCTTCCACTACCTCGTGCACACGTGGTTTGAGGTTTTTTCAAGTTTTCTCTTGAATTTTCCACGGGAAAATTTCAGAAGAGATCTCAGCCTGTAGGTCTTCTGAGTCCACACACCAGAGCAAAAGAAAATTTAGGGGTCACCGCTTTAGTTTTTGTGGCGTAAGCGTTTTTGTGATTTGGCACTTTAGGAAAAGTAACCTAAAAACGGTTTTTCCTTTCTCTCACTTTTTCACCGCAATCCAGGGAATTCACTGATAATTCAACGCGTGACCCGACTCTTTCCGCATCGATCGACACTATTTTCACGTAAATCGGTCAACTTTTAACCAGTTTTTTGAATTTTTTCGTACGGCGCGTTACAAAAATGATGTGTTCTCGAGCGCGGTTGGACTTAGACTGGTTAGGTTAGGTTAGGTTAGGTTAGGTTAGGTTAGGTTAGGTTAGGTTAGGTTAGGTTAGGTTAGGTTAGGTTAGGTTTTTTTTTTTTTTTTTTTTTTTTTTTTTTTTTTTTTTTTTTTTTTTTTTTTTTTCTCACTACCTCTGACGTTATCAGAGTCTATTTCTATCTATTCCTCTTTCATACCAGTTCTCGCTTGCTTGCCTCTCGCACTTTTATTCCTCATACTGTATCTTTCTTCTATCCTTCCTCATTCAGTCATTTCCATGGGTGGGTTTCCCATTTTCTAAACTAATCATGTATATATCTAACTAACTATTTATTTATCTGCCCATACATATTTTGCTTTATTACTTCTTTGGGGTAAATGATTTCCGCAACTCACATTTTATTTTATTTCATTTCAACATTTTGACATGTTTGGATACATATTTTCTTATCTTAATTTAATACACTTGTGTCTTGCACTATGACAATTTTGAGCATTCTTATACATATATACAACATTATTTTGGTCTTATATCTATTATTATACTATATACCTATTATCTATATCTGTTAATATATTACTTTTTTGCAATCCTTCACATACATTGTTATGCTTATCCGCCTTAAAGGGGTAACGGTACACAGTTTTTCTGCAGTTACAATTTTCATATACTTAAACATTTCTTCTTATTTTAATTTTGGTCTTACATTTATTTATTTGCTAGGTTTTTACATTCTTTAAATTCTAAATTATCCTACTGTCTTAATATTTACTGTTTATTTATATACTTATTTCTATATGCACAACTTTTATATAACTAAATATATAGCCGTTGCATACTTTATCGATCGCTCTTGTTTCTTTTGGTTACACCTTGTACAATTTTTAGACAATAGTTCAAAAATTTATTTCTACATTTACTCAACATTATTTGACTTATATTGTCTGCAGTCAGGTCCATGTCCGTTTCTTGCTCTATCTGGTTGCGTTCGTATGCATATACAGGGCAGTGAAGTAGCAGGTGTGGCACTGACTCCGACATGTTTGGGTCACAGATGCACGATGGACTCCCCTTACACTTGAACCGATTCAAGTATTCTGAGAATCCACCGTGCCCCGTTAAGATCTGGGTTAGATAACCCTCAATCCGTAGCTTCCTGACAATCCTGTACGCCGCCATCGCATCCGGGAAGAACATTTTGGTGATTGACGCGGTAGTGCCTGTTTTATATCTGCAGTTCCATTCCTCAAGCGCTGCTGTACGAATGCAGCGCTTGACGAATGAAACCGGACACAAATCATAGTCCGGCTTCCTTTTACTCGAAATGGCGGCCTCTTTTGCCAGCTGATCCACTCTTTCGTTGCCCTCAAATCCTGCATGAGCTTTAATCCAGAATAAGTGTACTACCTTATTCTGGAGAGAAACAGCTGTAAGATTTTCTCTTACTTCAACTGCCAGGGGGTGAAGGCAACTGTGGTTTTTCACCGTCATGAGGGCCGCCATTGAATCGCTGTAAACACCAAAAGTGGATGCCGAGCTTCTCCGGATTTCTCCTGTCGCCCTACATATCGCCAAGAGCTCGGCCTGGTAGACCGAGCAATAGTCCGGTAGCGCCAGTTTGAGGGTGCGTGTTTCGGCCTGGCTGTTCCAAAAGGACAACGCAGCACCAACACGCCCCCCAATTTTGCTCCCGTCGGTGAAAATTCTCACCTCCGGTTTGGCACTGGCGTCGACTTGCTCCTGGTCCACGAGGCTTTCGAACTCCAGTTCGATACGGGCGGCAGGGTGAGGGGATTTCAACGCGGACACAGGCCGCTCCATCTCCCTATCTTTCAATATTGGCAAAGACACTCCCCTCTTGGCCTCATATAATGAGGCCATCTCACGAGCTCGGAGATCCAGGGGAAGTATCCCTGCCAACAGAAGTACCGAGTTGAGGGAAACGGTGCGATATGCTTTGCATATTTTTTGCGCTATTCCGCGCTGCACGACACCCAACTGTTTTATAATCCCCAGTTTACTGGCCGCTGGGGCCCATACGCTGGCGGCGTACAGGATGATCGGTTCCACTGTAGCCACATAAATTATCCTGACTACTTCAGGATTTAATCCCCAACTAATCTTAGCTGCCCTGCATAGCTGTTTATGCACACTAATTGCTTTTTTGCAGACATTTTTAATATGCGTGTTGAACGTCAACTTGTCGTCGACGGTGACACCCAAGATCTTGATTTCTCTTGACATGGCTATTTCTACCCCGCCCATGCTCAGTCGTGGGGTGTCGTATTTGAGTCTTCTGGTTATTGTCATCGCATTGGTCTTATGCGGTGCGAATTTTAACTTATTGTCGACACCCCACGCTTGAACACGTTCAAGGGCAGTGTTTGCTTTTTGTTCAATTTCAATTGCTGTGTCACCGTCGAAGACAAGGACCACGTCATCTGCAAATGCTTGCGCATAGACGCCATTCCCTGTCAGGTCTTTTAGGAGGGGATCCAGTAGGAGATTCCAGAAATTAGGTCCCCCGATGGAGCCTTGTACGCAGCCTTTACTCGTCGCCTTGGAGTATTCTTCACCCGCATACCTGACCCTGACCCTTCTGTCACTCAAGTAGCTGTCGATGACCCTCCTCAAGTTGAGAGGACACTTTTCCTCTGCCAGTCGGACTCTTATAGCTGGCCACCAAGCGCTGTCGAAGGCTCCCTCTATGTCTAGCGAGATTAGTACAACTATCTTTTTTAGGTTGAGTTTCCCTTTTATGTGTTGCATGAGATCATAGAGGGAGTCTTCGGTGCTTCTTTGGGGCATGAATCCGTACTGGCGAGTACTCATCCTTGGTACTATGTAGAACTTGAGGCGGGCCACCAACATCTTCTCGAATATCTTGCCTAGTACTGGTAAGAGGCCTATGGGCCTATATGATTTTGGGGTGGTGTAGTCTATTTTCCCTGGTTTCTTTAGCACCACCACCGTGGCCTCTTTCCAGCACTTCGGGAAATAACCGTACTTGAGGCACTGATTCAAAAGGGCCAGGAAGGCATCGGGTTCCCGTCCTATGGCTTGGCTGCATATGTCGGCTGTGAGGCCATCTAATCCCGGAGCTTTTTTGGGGTTGAAAGACTCGCATGCAGTTTTGAGTTCAACCCGTGTGAAAGGTGGATCTTGAGAGCCTTCTCGTTCTTCCATGTTAACCATTTCAGCTTTGGCCCTAATGAGGCTATGATGAGAATTGTCGGTGCTCGTTTGGTCTTCAGGGTAAAAGGTTTCCGCTAACAGTTTAACGGAGCCTTTTGCATCAAGCACCTCTCCATTTTCTATCATCTGTAAGTCCACCCCTCTTTGCATTGTTCTCCCGATAACCCTATAGATCCCCTCCCATACCCCTTCCCTGTCCTGCTTACTGCAGAACTCCTTCCAACTCTCGGTTTGAGCTCGAGCCGCTTCCATCTCATACTCCTCTTTCTGTTTCAGGTAATCTTCGACGACTTTCGACCTACGGATCGGAGCAGCGCAGCGGATCCTCCTTTTGCTGGTAGCGACGATCTTCTTCATCTCAGCGAGTTTCTCCGACCACCATGGCATGGTAAGTGTTTCTTTTGATTTTTTGATTGGCATAGAGAAATGACACGCATCCTTTATAATATTTGTGTAGTTTGTTGTTGCAACTTCTAATGATTCTAGACTATTAATTTGTTCTATTTCGGATTTTTGAATTTTGTACTCTATTTTTAATTGGGTTAGTTTCTCATGAAACTTTCTCCAATCAGCTTTTTTACTATTGTAGATGCGTGTCGTTCTCTCCACTTGTACCGCTTTGGCTCTCACCAATCTTATGTCAAATAGAATACCATTGTGGTCGGAGCTCGTGAGGCCTTCGTCGACTCTCCATTTCTCTACCAGCTCCAGGACACTATCCGAACATGCTGTGAGGTCAACGTAACTACTGAAACGCTGACCCCCTCTGATGGTGTCGAAAGTCGGAATTTCCCCTGTGTTGAGGATGTTCAGCCCGAGCTCGCCGAGAGTTCCGTACACTTCCTCGCCCCTGCGGTCAACCACTGAGCTGCCCCACCATGTACTCTTCGCATTGGCGTCCCCTCCAACGATTAGTGGCTTCGAGCCGATTACAGCTCCTATCTGCCTCATCTGATTGAGGTAGGGTTCCAATTGTGTGTCAGGCTCGAAGTAAAAGGAGGCGAGTGTGATCTCCCAAGCACTGGTTTGGATACCTATCACTACGAAGTTTTGCGTGGTAAGTCTTGGATATTGAATGACTTTAATGTTTTTGTCAAAAACGACAATGGCCGCCTTGACAAATCCGTCTCCTACACCAGTGTCTTGGAAGACCCGCACTCCCCTCTGGCTCTTCATACTCTTTGAGTTGCCGACATATGGCTCCTGCAGGAGGGCTACAGCAATCCCTCGTTCTTTCGCCTCCAATAATATTTCATTGGTTGCCAATTTCTTTCGTTGGAGGTTAGCCTGTGCGATTTTGTACGAAGCTGTCTCGCCTTGCGCACCCTTAGCAGTACGCAGTGGTTGACCGCGCTATTGCATCCCATCTGCGACGGACTGGGCAGTCTATGCTAAAAGCATTATGCTCTTTATTGAGTATATTTGCCTTCTCACAGTTTCTGCAGGTCGCCATCCCACCTGCCATCCAATCTGGGCATTCGGTTTTCATATGGGTACCACCGCAGTGACTGCACATGTCCACCTTCTCCGTACAATGTTTTCGCCCGTGCCCGTAACCAAGGCAGCGAGTGCATTGGATGAGTGGGGTTTGATCCTCTACCCGGATTCTCTGTAGGTCCACATGGACGTACCCTCTCTTTGTCACTCTCTGCCATAACTCCGGGGACGTGCTCAACACTATATGTACGGAGTGGGGGTTTCTCGTCCTCCTCCTATACTTAATTTCCATTCTTTGTTCCCCTTCGCAGAGGCCGCAAAAAACGTCCCGATTTTGATTTTTCAGGGCTTTCAATACTTCTTCGTCCTTGTTTATCGCAAGGACGTCCCTTAATATCAACAAAGGGTCTCTGTTCTTTACGGCCTCTACGGTTAGGTTGCAACCGTTCCTTTCTAATCTTTCTTTAACTTTATTTCTCTCGCCTTCTGTCTCAAACCCCATGATCACCTTTCTATTTTTGGCCTTTCTGACCCTTTCCACCTTGACCCAACCTTCTTTTGCTTCTACCGCTTTCCTCACCCTCTCCAGTACCTCCTCCCCGGTCTCTGTCTCGTCTTTCGAGGTGACAATGACCGAATGCAACGTATTGCGTGGCTCCAACACCCCGTACGTGCCCCGGGTCGCGGCCACCTTCGCGTATGAGGGTGTCTCGGTGTGCGTCTTTTGTTCTCCCAATGTCATTTGCAATGCCTCCAGACGCCTGCTGTTTTCTTCCAGCAGTCTGGAGTGCATTTCCAGCATTGTCATTAGGAGAGTTGTATCTTCTCCCATGTCCTTTCCTATGCTTTCTCCTAAGTCTTTCCTTTGGGTCAGATTTTGTTCCAGTTCAGGTTGACCGGGTTTCAGTTTTAGAGCCTCAATTTCTGTCGCTGCGTCTTTTATAAGCTTATACATCGATTCAACTGCCAGAGTGATTCCTGCTTTTATCTCCGACTTCAGGTTCCGCGATTCACCCAATTGAGTTTTCGCTCTCTGAAGCCATGTTCGGCCTTCGACCACTCTGTCAGCTGAAACAATAGGCTTTTGCGACCCACCCGTGGCCTCGATAGAACTTCGACGCTTAGTATCTTTCCCAATCTGGGGTAGCGTGACCTTTAGCGCAACCCTTGAAAGGGCTGTCGAAGTCTGCGCTTGTTTTTTCGGTGATACGGTGTATGTGGTTGAAGAGGCTAACTTTGTGTCCTTTGTTTTACTATTTTCCCACTCTCCAATGCTCTTTCGAACATTGGCAGTGGGTGTCGTCGATTTTGGAGACGGCCCTGCCTTCTCCATGTCTACCGGGGAGGTGGTCTCTGGGGCAATTTGCTTGCGGGGCGTATGTGCGAGAGGCATTTTGTATTGTCCTGAGGTAGATTGTCCCTTATTAAAATTAAAGACTTAATAACTAAATCCTGTCCCTGTAAATGGGGGACGGTCAATGTCAATAATAGCAGTAATATAAATAAATGTAAAAAAGCTAAAGAATTTCTATATTATCTCTGTAGAGAGAAGATAATATTATTAAATTTATACTGTTTCCCCTTGAATAAGGGGGGACAATGGTCTGGATCCAATAGAGTTACCGCGATCGATAAAGTACGCGCCGAAAAATAATTTGTCTCTATGTAGAGCCGTACTCTACCTCCAGAAAGAGAGCCCTCCCCAAGCCCCTTCGAATGACCCCAAACACGGTGGGTCTACTACAAAGGGTTCCGGAGATATAGCAGTTTTAAATTTAGGTTAACAACCCAAGATGGCGACCAAATTAAGGTTAACTGCGGTTTTCTCCGGAACCGTTCGACCGAATACCACCGTTCTTGGGTTCTCCGGACTTGGCTCGACGAGTTCTGTCCCCCAGAGTAGGTTTCAGGCTGAAAAAATTTTTCAGCAGGGATTTCAGCAAAATCACGCTAATCAGAGAGAGTAGAGCCTGCCAATGTCTCCCGAAAAAACCAGGATCCTCTACGACCCCCGGTTCGGGAGCTGTCCGAGCCTGAAGTTTCGTTTGACAGTTCTAGAACTGTCAAAGTCGACTTTCGACCCGGTACAACTTTCCTTCCCGTGGCCGCAGAACACCCGTGTTTGGGCTTGTCCGGCTTGGCTCAACCCGCTCTACCGCGCAAAGTGGCTCCCAGGATCCCGAAAATTTTCAGCGCCAAAGCGCCTGAAAATAAGTTAGTTGGGTAGAAATTGACCCCCCAAGACTAAATCTGCAAACCGCAACTCTCCACGACTACTAGAAACGGAGCTATGTTCAGTCAAAGTTTTTCAAAATGGCCGCCCAACTGTCAACTGCCGACTTTAAATGGCTATATCTCCGCAACCGCTCGCCGGAGAGAGACGCGGTTTCGATCTCTGAGAGTCCCCTGACCTCGTCTAGCCGCTGAAAGCCGTTTCAGCGCCGAAAACCCTCAGGTCCTGAAAACGCCTGAAAACCCAACAAATATCTTCTCGACAGCACCCTTAAGACACACGCGAAAACCCGAAACTTCTATCTTGTTTGGTCGAGAAGTTATGGAGCTCCAAAGTGGTTAACCTAAAAACTAAAATGGCCGAAATCTGACTTTTTTCGCGCCGCTCTGCCTCTATTAGCGTTAGAAGACCGAGATTTTGGTTAAATTAGACGTTTAGTACTAGTAGAGACCGGCTACGATGCAAAAATTATTAAAAGTTTGATATTTACAAGTAAATCGACCAAAAATCTTTAAAATTCCATAACTCTCGAACAATTTAGCCAAAAAATCCAGAAAAATATTTATAAAATACGTTAATTTAGTGTCTATATATATATAAAATTGAAATACAAAAATCTTAAAAATAAAGTGGTTTTTTGTATTAAAAACCGGTTTTTTAAATAAAATTGAAATATCTCGGCAATAAATAAAGATAAAAATTTTCTTTAAAAAGTTTCAATCTAAGGACTATAGCGCGCAACAGAATCTTGTCAAAAACTTATACCTTCTCACTATAGTTTCCGAGATATTTCAAGTCAAAAATGAGTTTTTCTAGTCTAAATTATAATAAAACTATAATACTTAAAATTATTCTGAGAGTGCAGGGGGTCTTCTGTGCTTGCAAGGTAGAGAGCCGCGAAGAAACGGCGTCCCTGCGACGGCTCCTTCAGCTACCTCGTGTCCACGTGGTTTTGACTTTTTCCTGTTTTTCTCTCTAATTTTCTTTTGGAAAATTCCAGAAAATTTCTTGTCTGTAGATCCTTCCAGCCCGCGTAAAATGGCGAAATAAAATTTGGGGGTCACCGCTTTCGTTTTCGTGTCGTTTGCCTTTTTGTGTTTTCACACTTAGAAAATTCTAACCTATTTAAGGTTTTTCTATTTTCTTCACTTTTCACTGCAATCCTGAGGCACAACTTTAACTTTCTCACATGAGTCGACTCTTAACGCGTCGACCGACACTTGTTTCACGAAGATCGGACTACTTTTGACCACTTTTTTGAATTTTTTACTGCGGAGCGTCTCAAAAAACGATCCGACCGCCACGAGGGTTGGGGGGGAACTGGGTTAGGTTAGGTTAGGTTAGGTTAGGTTAGGTTAGGTTAGGTTAGGTTAGGTTAGGTTAGGTTAGGTTAGGTTAGGTTAGGTTAGGTTTTTTTTTTTTTTTTTTATTGGCACTCCTGCCATGCGAAGGAAACCCTGCCATTCAGGTAACGCAGGGACGTTTTTTATGGACTGTAAGTTTTATGTTTTGTTTCATTTTTATTATTTTTTAATTTTAATGTGGTAATATAAATATGTGTTTATATGATAAATAGGTTATAAAATTATCCGATAACTTTTGTCATTATTCGAATGCTTGCATGGTTAAAATAAATAATGTTTAATAAAATAGAGGACAATAAATAATTCAGACAATAATAATAATAATATAGGGTAAAAATTTTTGGTTCTGTGTAGAGTTCAAAGGCAGTCACGATTTATTCTTTTTGTTGACTGCCTTGACTATTTTGATAATGAACTCTAGGAAGTCTTTTCTTTGCCTGTTGTCTCTTAGAATTACACTAAGGTTTTCTTTTGAGATCTGGACCCCAATTTTTGCTTCTAGGTTGTATCTGAGGAAGGCGTATATAGGGCAATCCGTCAGGAGGTGGAGGATTGTCTCCTGCTTGTCGGGGTCACAGGCGCACGCCGGATTCTCCTTGCACTTGAAGCGAGTCAGGTACTCGGAGAACCCGCCATGTCCTGTTAGGGCTTGGGTCAGCTCGTTGATCATCTCCATCCTTCGCACAGTCCCGTACGCAGCAATCGCAGAAGGAAAGAATATCTTCGTCGTGGCCGCCGTTTCTCCTGCACAATACCTCCGGTTCCACTCGTCCAGCGTTTCCATACGGATCATACGCTTGACGAATGAAACCGGGCATTTGTCGTAGTCGGGTTGCCGCTTAGACTTCAGGGCAGCCCCCTTCGCGAGCGAGTCGGCTCTCTCGTTACCCTCCAGCCCCGCATGGGCTTTAACCCAGAACAAGGAGACGCTCTTGTTCTGGGTACTACTGCGGCGGATGGCGTCCCTTGTTTCCACTGCGAGGGCGTGAAGGGCTTCGGGGTTCACGACTGCTTGGAGAGCCGCCATGGAGTCGCTGTAAATAGCGAATGCCGTCTCGGTCCTTCGGAGGACTTCCTTCGCCGCTTTGCAGAGGGCGAGAAGCTCGGCCTGGTAGACGGTACTGTAAGACGGCAAAGCAAGCTTGAGGGCCTTCACCTCCGCCTGGTCGGTCCACACTGACACTGCGGCTCCGACCTTGCCCTCAATTTTGCTGCCGTCTGTGTAGATACGCACCGCGAAATTGCGGTGCTCGTTGTTTTGATCCTCGTCTACCAGGCGTCGCAGTGCAATGGCCCTCTGCTCAGCCGGATGTGGCATCTCTAGGGCCGAGACCACACGCTCGATCTCCCGGTCGCCCAGAGCCGGATGAGGTACCCCTCTCTTGGCCTCGTATAGGGAGGCTGCTTCTCGGATTCGTAGATCAAGAGGGAGTATCCCAGCCAGCACCAGTGCTGAGTTTAGAGAGACCGTGCGGTAGGCCCGGCACAGTTTCTGCGCGAAGCTCCTCTGGACGGCATTCAGCTTCTTCTGCACCCCGACTTTATTGGCAGCAGGCGACCACGCGCTCGCCGCGTACAAGACTATGGGCTCCACTGCAGCCGTATAGATGCAGCGGATAACCTCTGGATGGAGACCCCAACCGACCCTAGCAGCCCGCGACAGTTGCTTGTAGATGCCGACGGCTCGAGAACAGACGTTTGCGACGTGGGTGTTGAAAGTCAACTTGTGGTCGATGGTGAGACCGAGCAACTTGATTTCGTCCGACATGCCAATGTCCACCCCGCCCATCTTGAGATGTGGGGTGTCATGCTTCAGTTTGCGCGTAACCAGCATTGCTTTTGTCTTATGTGGCGCAAACCGAAGCTTATTTGTGACACCCCACGCTCGCACGAACTCGAGGACGGGATTGGCATTCCTCTGGACTTCAAGTGCTGTCTCCCCATCGAACACAAGGACAATATCGTCAGCAAACGCCTGGCAATAGACCCCCATTGCCTCTAGGGCCTTTATAAGAGGATCCAGCACCAGGTTCCAAAAAATGGGACCACCGATCGACCCCTGGACGCATCCTTTCTCGGTCCTGGATTCGTACTCCGCTCCCGCGTACCTGACCTTCACCACCCTCTCGGACAAGTAGCTGTCTATGACCCGCCTCAAGTTTACAGGACACTTTTCCTCAGCCAGACGGACTCGTATGGACGGCCACCATGCGCTATCGAAGGCCCCCTCAATATCCAAGGACACAATCGTGACAAGCCTCTTTGTGTTGAGTCTGCCACGAATGTGCCCCATTAGCGTATAGAGGGAGTCCTCGGTGCTTCGCTGGGGCATGAAACCGTACTGGCGAGTACTCATCCTGGGTAGCAAATAAAACTTGAGTCGGGCCACGAGCATCTTCTCGAAGACTTTGCCGAGAACAGGCAAAAGCCCAATTGGCCTGTATGATTTTGGGGTGGTGTAGTCGACTTTAGCGGGTTTGCGGAGCACGACGACAGTTGCCTCTTTCCAGGACCGTGGAAAGTATCCATGCGCCAGGCACTTGTTTACCAAGCGCAGAACTAAGTCTGGGTCTTGACGGATCGTGTGGCCCCATATGTCCGCCGTCAGACCGTCGGAACCGGGGGCTTTTTTGGGGTTGAACGAGGAGACTGCTCGCTCCAGCTCATCGAGTGTGAAGGGAGGGTCCAAAGGTTCAACTTGGGTCCCCCCGTTCACCTCTTCCGCTCGTTGCCGCACCTTTTTGTGCTCCTCGTTATCCCCCTCCGAACGGTCCTCCGGGTAGAAAGTCTGTGCCAGATACCTCGCCGAGGCCTCTGGGTCAAGGGTCCTGCCGTCTCTAACCATCGGCAGATCCTCCTCCCTCTTTTCAGTTCTACGGATCACCCGGTATACGCCCTCCCACAGGCCTTCCCTATCTTGCTTTTCGCAGAACCCCTTCCAGCTCTCAACTTGTGCTTGGACTACTGCACGCTCGTACTCTTCTTTCTGTTTCAGGTACTCCTCAACAACCTTTTGTCTCCGGACTGGTGCTGCACAGCGAATCCTCCGCTTCTTGGTGACCACTTGCCTCTTCAGACTGGCGAGTTCATTAGACCACCACGGCACGGTTAAACTCTCTACACTCTTCTTTTTGGGTATCACGCATGTACAGGCATCTTGTACTGCCGTTGTAAGTCCCTCGACTACCAGGTCTATTTTGTCCCTGCTGTCGATTTGATCGAACAGACTTACGGTGATGTCGTTCACTTGCATAATTTGACGCAGTTTCTTACGAAACTGCGCCCAATTTGCTTTTTTGGTATTGTAGATCCTGGTAGTCCGGTTGACCGTGATACCCAAAGATTTCTCGAGGTGTATGCTAAACTCAATGCCGTTGTGGTCCGACCCTGTCAGGTCATCGACGACTCGCCAGCCGTCGGTCACCGTCAGCATATCTGCCGTGCAGGCTGTGACATCAACGCAGCTCGTGTAACGTCTGTCACCACGAACTACGTCGAAGGTTGGAGTTTCCCCTCTGTTAAGTACCTGCAGTCCAAGCTGGTCGAGAGCTCCCAGCACCTCGTCGCCTCTGCTGTTTGTCTCACTGCTACCCCACCAGATACTCCAGGCATTGGCGTCTCCTCCCATAATGAGCCTATGCGGGCCGGTCTCGCTTTCCACTTTTCTAAGGCTGTCCAGGTATGGCCCTAAAGGCTGGTCTGGCTCGAAGTAGAACGAGACCAGAGTTAGTCTCCAGGCACCGGTTTGGATCCCCACCACGACGATGTTATTCGTGGTGAGTTCTGGGTACTGTCTCACGGTTAGCTTTGGGTCAAAGACGGCTATTGCCGCTTTGACAGTCCCTTCTCCTTGACCGGTGTTTTGAAAAATTCGGACACCTCTGGTCCCGCTCATCCTCTTTGCGCTGCCCACGTAGGGCTCCTGGATCAGCGCTGCAGTGGCTTTGCGCTGCTCGGCCTCAAGCATAAGCTCATGAGTCGCCAATTTCTTCCTTTGGAGATTTGCCTGGAGTATCTTGTGCGGCATTGTGTTCACTGGGACAATCTTAGCAATAGGCGACGGATAATCGTGCCAGCCGATCCCACCTGACTCGAACAGGACACTCGGGGTTGAATGCATTATGATCGATCTTCCCCATCTTCGCCAAGACACAATTATGGCACTTCGGTGTTTCAGCCTTTAGCCACTGGTCACATTGTGCTCGGAGGTGTGGGCCCCCACAGTGACTGCATAAGTCGGCGGGTTCTTTACAGAGCCGCCGACTATGCCCATATCCCAAGCACCTTGTGCACTGAACCAGTGGCGATTGGTCATCAACGAAGACGGTCTGGAGATCGATGCGCGCTCTTCCCTTTTCGAGCATCCTGTTCCAGATAACAGGGGACGTGCTGACAACGACATTGCTGGTTTGGGGGTTCCGCGCGCTCCTCTTAAATTTTATGCTCATTCGATCCTCCTCATTGTCGAGGCCGCGAAAGACATCCCGGTTTTGATTCCGCAGCGCCTCCAGCAATTCCTCGTCGGAGTGTATGCGGAGAACGCCACGGAATATCAACAATGGGTCCTTGTTTTTCACGTCCTCGACAACCAGGTGGTCTCCTGACATCCGGATCCTCTCCTTCACTTTGTTTCGGTCCTCTACCGACCTACAGCCCATAACAACTTTGCGATCCTTCGCCTTTCGCACTGTCTCTACTTCTACTCCTCCATTTGTGGCCTTCACTGCCTCTCTAATTTTCTGTAACACCTCCTCTCCAGTAACCCCTCCGTCTGTAGACGTCACCACTACGGAATGAAGCGCGGTCCTTCCTGGGGTCTGCCTTTTCGGTGGACCCGCCGCCACACTCGCATAAGTGGCCGTCTTTTCTAATAATAATTCCCCTTGCCTCTCCATCACCTGCTGTAACCTATCCATCTTCTCGCTGCTCTCCTTCACCAACGCGCTATGCTCCGCTAGTGAAGCGAGCAACGAGTCAACCTCCGGGAAGCCCCTGGGCATTTCTGGCGGAGTTATTTCCATTAAGGGCTCCTTCTCTATGGTCTCAGCTCCCCTCGCATGTACGGCAGCCGCCGCCTCTTCCTTGACCAGCTGATACAGCCGTTCCACCGACAGGGTAATCCCGGCTTTTAAGTCTGCCCTCAAATTGCGTGAGTCACCAAGGTGCGACTTCGCGCGCAGAAGGCAGTTTCGAGCCTCGGTCACCCGATCGGTGGTTCTACTCGTTTGCAGCCGGCTCGTCCCCGGTGACGCTCCCAGAGTCTCGGTGGTAGTTCGGTGATCCACAGCCTTACCGTGCGGCTGAGACGTGGCACGCTTTGTGGACTTCTGGGAGGCCGTCACAGTCAGAGCACCTCTCTTAGGTGAGTGCGCGGTCGTAGTAGCCGATGGAAGAGGCTGAGACTTTGCCATTATCCCATCCTCCCACTCACCAATGCTTCGCCTCACACTAGAGGCCTGAGTTGAAGCACTGGGAGGGGAGACATCCTTCTCGAAGGTGACAGAGAGCGCCGCATTTGATGGAGAGACATGGGGGCCTGCAGAGACTTTCTTTGCTGGGGTCCTGGAGAGAAACATGATGGAGGAGTAGAAGAGGAACTCTTAAAATCAAAATAATTAATTAATTAAATAAAAAACTAATTATATTTGTAAGTTTGTAACTGGTCCTTGTAAAAGGGGGCCTGTAAGTCAAGACTAGATAGGAGTAATACGGATAAAATAAAGTACTGGTCCCTGTAAAGGGGGGGCCAGTAAGTCAAGAAAGTAAATAAAAGTCCTATTAAAAATATTCTTAAAACTAAATTACTGGTCCCTGTAGAAGGGAGACCAGTATGTCAAAATAATAAAATGTCGAATGTATGAATTATTCTTCAAAAGAGGTGTTGAACCTTTATTCCCAATACAGTTGTCAGTAAAAATATAAAATATTGGATAGATGCGCCAAAATAAATGTTATTAAAGCGTGTGGAACCTCGATAAAGGCCACTGTCAATGACGCAACTATATCAAATGAGTGGTCTTTTGACCCACTGTCACGTTAGGGAATAAAGGGCAACTTATAAATTCCTCTTATTTTTCATAAGGGTGGGTGGGCGGGCGTAAAAATTTGCAATTTTTAACGTTTTTAACTGTCGGGTGTAAAATTTCCCTATGAAGGGTTCGTTTTTTGCGGTACACACGCACAGCGGGCACGGAGTCCTATACTATGACGTAAACCCGGTCCGGATCGGACGTCGGGAACGGGAGTTATGGCCGAAAAATGGATGAAAAATTGATTTTTTATGAAAATTTCGAAAACAAATTTTGAAAATGTGCCTAATTTGACTTTTCTGTTGCAGGTATCCCGTAGAACGAGCGAATGCGCGTCCGTTGGCGTTTCCAGAACAGACTTAGGTCAATTAGGATGACTGTTATAAAATTTTTGAGTTTTGAATAAATTGAAAATTGGTTTTTCCTAAGTAAATAGTTTTCTTTTGGAAAATTGTCAAATATTTTGCGATAATCGTATAGGGCTCACTGAGCCGCGTTCAAAAATGTATGACAGTTGTATGTTTGCTGTATATAAAAGGTCTGAATTAATTAAAGTTCTCAAAAACAACGCTCTGGTAAGTAGATTTTTGGTTATACCTATATAGATCTATAGGACTATGAATTTAACGTTTTCGAGCTTCCCCGCGGAACCCTGCGAGACTCGCTGCTGGTTTTCTACAGGGAGGTAAACCTAAGCGTCCCGTACAGGAGATGATAGAAATTTTCGGGAATATTAGGGATAGCTCGTTAATATAGGGGTTGGGTTAGGTTAGGTTAGGTTTTTTTTTTTTTTTTTTTTTTTTTTTTTTTCCTGCCATGCGGAAAGCCCCTGCTGCACAAGTTTTGCAGGGTTGTTATTAAGGACTGTAGGCTTTCGATTTCTATTATTGTTATTTAAAATTGTACGTTGTAAAATATGGATAAAAATAATTCTTCAAAAAAATAGTTGTTAAAATTTCATTTATAATATTAAATCATTATTAAATTGTTGTCATAATTTCTTATAAAATAAATAAATACTAGTAATATACAATAATAAAATTTTCTTATAATTATGTCAGATATAAGTTATTTGTTCCGTCTATTTGCAGATTGAACAATTTTTATTATATATTCCGTAAAGAATTTTCTCGTCTTTCGGTCGCTTAATAAGAGGCAAAGATTATTTTTATTTACTGGCAAATCGACTCTCATTTCTAAATCGTGCCTGTGGGAGGAATATACAGGGCACTGCGTCAGGAGATGGAGGACTGTCTCCTGCTTGTCGGGGTCGCAGACGCACGCCGGATTCTCCTTGCACTTGAAACGAGTCAGGTATTCGGAGAACCCGCCGTGCCCTGTTAGGGCCTGGGTCAGCTCCTGGGTCATCTCTAATTTCCGCACCGTCCTGTACGCAGCGATCGCGCACGGGAAGAATAACTTTGTCGTGGCCGCCGTTTCCCCAGTACAATACCTCCGGTTCCATTCGCTCAGCGTATCCATACGGATCATACGCTTAACGAATGAAACCGGGCATTTATCGTAGTGGGGTTTCCGCTTACACTTTAAGGCAGCCTCCTTTGCGAGCGAGTCGGCTCTCTCGTTGCCCTCCAGCCCCGCATGAGCTTTGATCCAGAACAAGGAGACGCTCTTGTTCTGGATACTGCTGCGGCGGATGGCGTCCCTTGTTTCTACTGCGAGGGCGTGGAGGGCTTCGGGGTTCACGACGGTTTGGAGAGCTGCCATGGAGTCACTGTAGATAGCGAACGCCGTCTCGGTCCTTCGGAGGACTTCCTTCGTAGCTTCGCAGAGGGCGAGGAGCTCAGCCTGGTAGACGGTACTGTAAGACGGCAAAGCAAGCTTGAGGGCCTTAACCTCGGCCTGGTCGGTCCACACGGACAGTGCGGCCCCGACCTTGCCCTCAATCTTGCTGCCGTCTGTAAAGATCCTCACCGCGTAGTCGCGGTGGGCATTGTATTGCTCCTCGTCTACCAGGCGATGCAGTTCAATGGTCCTCTGCTCAGCTGGGTGTGGCATCTGTAGTGCCGATGACACTCGCTCGATCTCCCTGTCTCCCAGCGCTGGATGGGGTAACCCCCTCTTGGCTTCATAGAGTGAAGCCGCCTCTCGAATTCGGAGGTCGAGAGGGAGTATTCCAGCCAGCACCAGTGCCGAGTGTAAGGAGACCGTGCGATAGGCTCGGCACAGCTTCTGCGCGAAGCTCCTCTGGACGGCGTTCAGCTTCTTCTGGACTCCAATTTTGGTTGCGGCCGGCGACCATGCACTCGCCGCGTACAGGACGATGGGTTCCACTGCAGCTGTATAAATACAGCGGATGACCTCAGGATGCAGACCCCAACTGGCTTTTGCGGCCCTCGACAGCTGCTTATAAATACCGATGGCTCGGGAGCAGACGTTTGCGACGTGGTTGTTAAAGGTCAACTTGTGGTCGATGGTGAGACCTAACAGTTTAATTTCCTCAGACATGCCAATGTCTACCCCGCCCATTCTGAGACATGGGGTGTCATGCTTCAGTTTGCGCGTTATTAGCATTGCTTTTGTTTTATGCGGCGCAAACTTGAGCTTGTTCGTGACACCCCATGCGTGCACGTACTCAAGGGCGACATTGGCATCCCTTTGGACCTCAAGCGCCGTCTCCCCATCGAACACAAGGACGACATCGTCCGCAAACGCCTGACAGTAGACCCCCATACTCTCTAGCTGCTTAATCAGCGGGTCCAGCACCACGTTCCATAATATGGGACCACTGATGGACCCCTGGACGCATCCCTTCTCGGTCCTGGATTTATGCTCCGCTCCCGCGTACCTGACTTTCACCACTCTCTCGGACAAGTAACTATCAAAGACCCTTCTCAAGTTCACAGGACACTTTTCCTCAGCCAGACGCACCCGTATGATCGGCCACCAAGCGCTGTCGAAGGCTCCCTCTATGTCCAAGGACACAATCGTGACAAGCCTCTTTGCTTTGAGTCTGCCACGAATGTGCCCCATGAGTGTATAGAGGGAGTCCTCAGTGCTTTTTTGGGGCATGAAGCCGTACTGGCGAGTACTCATCCTGGGCAACAAATGGAACTTGAGTCGGGCCACGAGCATCTTCTCGTAGATCTTGCCGAGTACAGGCAAAAGACCAATTGGCCTGTATGATTTCGGAGTGGTGTAGTCTTCTTTCGCGGGTTTGCGGAGCACAACGACTGTTGCCTCTTTCCAGGACCGTGGAAAGTATCCATGCGCCAGGCACTTGTTCATCAAGCGCAGAACTAGGTCTGGGTCTGCATGGATCGCGTGGCCCCATATGTCCGCCGTCAGACCGTCGGAACCGGGGGCTTTTTTGGGGTTGAACGAGGAGACTGCTCGCCTTAGCTCGTCGAGAGTGAACGGTGGATCCCAGGGTTCAACTTGGTTCCCCCCGTTCACCTCTTCCGCTCTTTGCCGCGCCTTTTTATGCTCCTCGTTATCCCCCTCTGGACGGTCTTTCGGGTAAAACGCTTGTGCTAGGTACCTCGCTGACTCTTCGGGGTCTAAAGTCTTTCCATCCCTCACCATCGGTACGTCCTCCTCTCTCTTTTCTGTCCTCCTGATCACCCTGTATATTCCTTCCCACAGGCCTTCTCGGTCTTGTTTCTCACAGAAACCCTTCCAACTCTCGACCTGCGCCTTGACTACTGCTTTTTCATACTCTTCTTTCTGTTTCAGGTACTCCTCAACAACCTTTGGTCTACGGACCGGCGCTGCACATCGGATTCTCCGCTTCTTGGTAACAACCTGCTTCTTCAGGCTGGCGAGTTCGTCGGACCACCACGGCACGGTTAACTTCTCTACTGTCTTCTTTTTGGGCATCACTTTGGTACAGGCGTTTCGTACCGCCGTTGTCAGTTCCTCGACTACCAGGTCTAGTTTGTGCACGCTGTCGATCTGATCGAGCAGGCTTATAGTCATATTGTTGTTTTGCATAATCCGGACCAGTTTCTTACGAAACTGGTCCCAATTTGCCTTCTTTGTATTATAGATCCTGGTAGTCCGTTGCACCGTGATGCCCACAGACTTTTCGAGGTTTATTTTGAACTCTATGCCGTTGTGGTCCGACCCCGTCAGGTCATCGACGACACGCCAGCCGTCGGTCACCGACAGCATATCCGCTGTGCAGGCTGTGACATCGACGCAGCTCGTGTAACGCCTGTTACCACGAACTACGTCGAAGGTTGGAGTTTCCCCTCTGTTGAGTATTTGCAGTCCAAGCTGGTCGAGAGCTCCCAGCATCTCGTCGCCTCTGCTATTGGTCTCACTACTGCCCCACCAAACACTCCAGGCGTTGGCGTCTCCTCCCACAATGAGCTTATGCGGGCCGACTTCGCGCTCCACTTTCCTAAGGGTGTCCAGGTATGGCCCCAAGGGCTGGTCTGGCTCGAAGTAGAACGAGACCAGAGTTAGTTTCCAGGCACCGGTTTGGATCCCCACCACGACGATATTGTCCGTGGTGAGTTCTGGGTACTGTCTAACGGTGATTTTTGGGTCAAAGACAGCTATGGCCGCTTTGACAGTCCCTTCTCCTTGCCTGGTGCTCTGGAAGATCCGGACGCCTCTGGTCCCGCTCATCCTTTTAGCGTTGCCCACATAGGGCTCCTGGATCAGCGCTGCGGTGGCTTTGCGCTGTTCGGCCTCGATCATAAGCTCATGGGTCGCCAGTCTCTTCCTTTGAAGATTAACCTGGAGTATTTTGTGCGGCAGTGTGTCCACTGGGACCACCTTAGCAGTAAGCGACGGACGCACGTGCCAGTCTGTCCCACCTGACTCGAACAGGACACTCGGGGTTGAACGCGTTGTGGTCCGTCTTCTCCATCCTCGCCTTGACGCAGTTGTGGCATTTTGGGCAATCCGCCTTTAGCCACTGGGCACACTCTGCACGCAGGTGTGGGCCTCCGCAATGGCTGCATAAGTCGGCCGGTTCTCTACAGAGTCGCCGACTATGCCCGTACCCTAAACACCTCGTGCACTGCACCAGTGGCGACTGGTCGTCAACGAAGACGGTCTGAAGATCTATACGCGCTCTTCCCTTATCGAGCATCCTGTTATAGATAGTCGGGGACGTGCTGACTATCACGTTCTGGGTCTGGGGGTTCCTGGAGTTCTTTTTATACTTTATCAAGAGTCGGTCCTCCCCGTTGTCGAGGCCGCGAAAGACATCCCGGTTTTGATTGCGTAGCGCCCCCAGCACTTCCTCGTCAGAGTAGATGCGGAGGACGCCACGGAAAACCAGCAGTGGGTCTTTGTTTTTCACCTCCTCGACAACGAGGTGATCTCCTGCCTTCTCTAATCTTTCTCGTACTTTATCCCTTTCTTCGACCGACCTACATCCCATAACAATCTTCCTGTCCTTTGCCTTTCGCACGCGTTCGATTTCAACTCCCCCATCTTTGGCTTTGACAGCCTCTCTAATTTTATTTATGATTTCCTCTCCTGTGTCCCCCTCTTCCTTGGACGTCACCACTATCGAGTGCAGCGCGGTCCTTCCTGGGGTCTGCCTTTTCGGTGGACCCGCCGCTACACTCGCGTAGGTGGCCGTCTTTTCCAACAGTTCCCCCTGTCTCTCCATCGCTTGCCGCAGCTTCTCCATCTTCTCGCTGCTCTCCTTCACCAGCGCGCTATGCTCCGCTAGTGAAGCGAGCAGCGAGTTTACCTCCGGCAGGCTCTTTGGTGCTTCTGGCGGGGGTGATGCCTTAAAGGCCTCCTCCCTCGACAGCTCGGCCCCCTTCACTTTTACAGCAGCCGCCGCTTCCTCCTTCACCAGCTGGTACAGCCGTTCCACTGATTGAGTGATCCCGGCTTTCAGGTCTGCCCTCAAATTGCGCGAATCGCCAAGGTGCGACTTCGCGCGCAGAAGGCAGTTCCGAGCCTCGGTCACTCGATCGGAGGGTTTGTTTGGCTGCAGCTGGCTTGTCCCTGGTGATGCTCCAAGCGTCTCAGTAGAAGTTCGACGCGCCACAGCCTTGCTGTCCGCCTGAGACGTGGCGCGCTTTGTGGACTTCTGGGAGGCCGTCACGGTCGGGGCTGCCTTCTTGGGTGAATGCGAAGCGGCTGAAGAAAGGGGCTGGGATTCCGCCATCTTTCCATTTTCCCACTCACCAATGCTTCGCCTCACACTTGAGGCCTGAGTTGAAGCACTGGGAGGGGAGTATTCCCTTTCGAAGGTGATGGATAGTGCCGGGTTTGACGGAGAGACTTGGGAACCCGCGGTGGTCTTTTTTGCAGGGGTCCTGGAGAGGAACATAGTGGAGGAGTAAATATAAATAAGTAATTAAAACAAAAAAAAAAAAAGATAAAATAATAATTATTGTAATTAAAATTAAAATGTTTTGAGCTTAACCTAATGTACTGATCCCTGTAAAGGGGGGATCAGTAAGTCCTTAATATTAAAAAGTCAAAAATAATTCCTCAAAAGAGGTGTCAATATTTTAAAAACTAAACTAAAATTAAAACAAAGTCCTCAATAGAGGCTTCCGTCAAGGGTCCAAGTATATATAACGGAAGGTCTCGCTATCCCCCGTTATATAAACGTGTAAAAGAAAATTCCCCAATTCCTCTTACTTTCAATAGGGTGGGTGGGCGGGCGTAAAAATTTGTAAGTTTTACAGTTTTTAACTGTCGGGTGTAAAATTTCCCTATGAAGGGTTCGTTTTTTGCGGTGCACACGCACAGCGGGCACGGAGTCCTATACTATGACGTAAACCCGGTCCGGATCGGACGTCAGGAACGGGAGTTATGGCCGAAAAATGGATGAAAAAGGTGATTTTTTATGAAAATTTCGAAAGCAAATTTTGAAAATGGACCTAATTTGACTTTTCTGTTACAGGTATCCCGTAGAACGAGCGAATGCGCGTCCGTTGGCGTTTCCAGAACAGAGTTAGGTCAAATAGGAAGACTGTTATAAAAATTTTAAGTTTTGAATAAATTGAAAATTGGTTTTTCCTAAGTAAAAAGTTTTCTTTTGGAAAATTGTCAAATATTTTGTGGTAATCGTATAGGGCTCACTGAGCCGCGTTCAAAAATGTACGACAGTTGTATGTTTGCTGTATGTAAAAGGTCTGAAATAATTAAAGTTCTCAAAAACAACGCTCTGGTAAGTAGATTTTTGGTTATACCTATATAGATCTATAGAACTATGAATTTAACGTTTTCGAGCTTCCCCGCGGAACCCTGCGAGACTCGCTGCTGGTTTTCTACTGAGAGACAATCCTAAGCGTCCCGTACAGGAGATGACAAAAATTTTCGGGAATATTAGGGATAGCTCGTTGATATAGGGGTTGTTCTAAAGAGAATGTATGAAAAATTGCAAGTTTTAACGTTTTAAACCGTCGGGTGTAAAATTTCCCTATGAAGGGTTCGTTTTTTGCGGTGCACACGCACAGCGGGCACGGAGTCCTATACTATGACGTAAACCCGGTCCGGATCGGACGTCAGGAACGGGAGTTATGGCCGAAAAATGGATGAAAAAGGTGATTTTTTATGAAAATTTCGAAAGCAAATTTTGAAAATGGACCTAATTTGACTTTTCTGTTACAGGTATCCCGTAGAACGAGCGAATGCGCGTCCGTTGGCGTTTCCAGAACAGAGTTAGGTCAAATAGGAAGACTGTTATAAAAATTTTAAGTTTTGAATAAATTGAAAATTGGTTTTTCCTAAGTAAAAAGTTTTCTTTTGGAAAATTGTCAAATATTTTGTGGTAATCGTATAGGGCTCACTGAGCCGCGTTCAAAAATGTACGACAGTTGTATGTTTGCTGTATGTAAAAGGTCTGAAATAATTAAAGTTCTCAAAAACAACGCTCTGGTAAGTAGATTTTTGGTTATACCTATATAGATCTATAGAACTATGAATTTAACGTTTTCGAGCTTCCCCGCGGAACCCTGCGAGACTCGCTGCTGGTTTTCTACTGAGAGACAATCCTAAGCGTCCCGTACAGGAGATGACAAAAATTTTCGGGAATATTAGGGATAGCTCGTTGATATAGGGGTTGTTCTAAAGAGAATGTATGAAAAATTGCAAGTTTTAACGTTTTAAACCGTCGGGTGTAAAATTTCCCTATGAAGGGTTCGTTTTTTGCGGTGCACACGCACAGCGGGCACGGAGTCCTATACTATGACGTAAACCCGGTCCGGATCGGACGTCAGGAACGGGAGTTATGGCCGAAAAATGGATGAAAAAGGTGATTTTTTATGAAAATTTCGAAAGCAAATTTTGAAAATGGACCTAATTTGACTTTTCTGTTACAGGTATCCCGTAGAACGAGCGAATGCGCGTCCGTTGGCGTTTCCAGAACAGAGTTAGGTCAAATAGGAAGACTGTTATAAAAATTTTAAGTTTTGAATAAATTGAAAATTGGTTTTTCCTAAGTAAAAAGTTTTCTTTTGGAAAATTGTCAAATATTTTGTGGTAATCGTATAGGGCTCACTGAGCCGCGTTCAAAAATGTACGACAGTTGTATGTTTGCTGTATGTAAAAGGTCTGAAATAATTAAAGTTCTCAAAAACAACGCTCTGGTAAGTAGATTTTTGGTTATACCTATATAGATCTATAGAACTATGAATTTAACGTTTTCGAGCTTCCCCGCGGAACCCTGCGAGACTCGCTGCTGGTTTTCTACTGAGAGACAATCCTAAGCGTCCCGTACAGGAGATGACAAAAATTTTCGGGAATATTAGGGATAGCTCGTTGATATAGGGGTTGTTCTAAAGAGAATGTATGAAAAATTGCAAGTTTTAACGTTTTAAACCGTCGGGTGTAAAATTTCCCTATGAAGGGTTCGTTTTTTGCGGTGCACACGCACAGCGGGCACGGAGTCCTATACTATGACGTAAACCCGGTCCGGATCGGACGTCAGGAACGGGAGTTATGGCCGAAAAATGGATGAAAAAGGTGATTTTTTATGAAAATTTCGAAAGCAAATTTTGAAAATGGACCTAATTTGACTTTTCTGTTACAGGTATCCCGTAGAACGAGCGAATGCGCGTCCGTTGGCGTTTCCAGAACAGAGTTAGGTCAAATAGGAAGACTGTTATAAAAATTTTAAGTTTTGAATAAATTGAAAATTGGTTTTTCCTAAGTAAAAAGTTTTCTTTTGGAAAATTGTCAAATATTTTGTGGTAATCGTATAGGGCTCACTGAGCCGCGTTCAAAAATGTACGACAGTTGTATGTTTGCTGTATGTAAAAGGTCTGAAATAATTAAAGTTCTCAAAAACAACGCTCTGGTAAGTAGATTTTTGGTTATACCTATATAGATCTATAGAACTATGAATTTAACGTTTTCGAGCTTCCCCGCGGAACCCTGCGAGACTCGCTGCTGGTTTTCTACTGAGAGACAATCCTAAGCGTCCCGTACAGGAGATGACAAAAATTTTCGGGAATATTAGGGATAGCTCGTTGATATAGGGGTTGTTCTAAAGAGAATGTATGAAAAATTGCAAGTTTTAACGTTTTAAACCGTCGGGTGTAAAATTTCCCTATGAAGGGTTCGTTTTTTGCGGTGCACACGCACAGCGGGCACGGAGTCCTATACTATGACGTAAACCCGGTCCGGATCGGACGTCAGGAACGGGAGTTATGGCCGAAAAATGGATGAAAAAGGTGATTTTTTATGAAAATTTCGAAAGCAAATTTTGAAAATGGACCTAATTTGACTTTTCTGTTACAGGTATCCCGTAGAACGAGCGAATGCGCGTCCGTTGGCGTTTCCAGAACAGAGTTAGGTCAAATAGGAAGACTGTTATAAAAATTTTAAGTTTTGAATAAATTGAAAATTGGTTTTTCCTAAGTAAAAAGTTTTCTTTTGGAAAATTGTCAAATATTTTGTGGTAATCGTATAGGGCTCACTGAGCCGCGTTCAAAAATGTACGACAGTTGTATGTTTGCTGTATGTAAAAGGTCTGAAATAATTAAAGTTCTCAAAAACAACGCTCTGGTAAGTAGATTTTTGGTTATACCTATATAGATCTATAGAACTATGAATTTAACGTTTTCGAGCTTCCCCGCGGAACCCTGCGAGACTCGCTGCTGGTTTTCTACTGAGAGACAATCCTAAGCGTCCCGTACAGGAGATGACAAAAATTTTCGGGAATATTAGGGATAGCTCGTTGATATAGGGGTTGTTCTAAAGAGAATGTATGAAAAATTGCAAGTTTTAACGTTTTAAACCGTCGGGTGTAAAATTTCCCTATGAAGGGTTCGTTTTTTGCGGTGCACACGCACAGCGGGCACGGAGTCCTATACTATGACGTAAACCCGGTCCGGATCGGACGTCAGGAACGGGAGTTATGGCCGAAAAATGGATGAAAAAGGTGATTTTTTATGAAAATTTCGAAAGCAAATTTTGAAAATGGACCTAATTTGACTTTTCTGTTACAGGTATCCCGTAGAACGAGCGAATGCGCGTCCGTTGGCGTTTCCAGAACAGAGTTAGGTCAAATAGGAAGACTGTTATAAAAATTTTAAGTTTTGAATAAATTGAAAATTGGTTTTTCCTAAGTAAAAAGTTTTCTTTTGGAAAATTGTCAAATATTTTGTGGTAATCGTATAGGGCTCACTGAGCCGCGTTCAAAAATGTACGACAGTTGTATGTTTGCTGTATGTAAAAGGTCTGAAATAATTAAAGTTCTCAAAAACAACGCTCTGGTAAGTAGATTTTTGGTTATACCTATATAGATCTATAGAACTATGAATTTAACGTTTTCGAGCTTCCCCGCGGAACCCTGCGAGACTCGCTGCTGGTTTTCTACTGAGAGACAATCCTAAGCGTCCCGTACAGGAGATGACAAAAATTTTCGGGAATATTAGGGATAGCTCGTTGATATAGGGGTTGTTCTAAAGAGAATGTATGAAAAATTGCAAGTTTTAACGTTTTAAACCGTCGGGTGTAAAATTTCCCTATGAAGGGTTCGTTTTTTGCGGTGCACACGCACAGCGGGCACGGAGTCCTATACTATGACGTAAACCCGGTCCGGATCGGACGTCAGGAACGGGAGTTATGGCCGAAAAATGGATGAAAAAGGTGATTTTTTATGAAAATTTCGAAAGCAAATTTTGAAAATGGACCTAATTTGACTTTTCTGTTACAGGTATCCCGTAGAACGAGCGAATGCGCGTCCGTTGGCGTTTCCAGAACAGAGTTAGGTCAAATAGGAAGACTGTTATAAAAATTTTAAGTTTTGAATAAATTGAAAATTGGTTTTTCC